>OZ020269.1:61257512-66257512 GCA_963971225.1 Melieria omissa | reverse complement strand
CGGACTCGCCAAGAGGAACACATCTCCCCTCAACTTGAATCCATTCGTTTCCCAGAATGAGATTCAGCTTGTCAAGACGAGACTCCTCTCGTTAGCCCAGACACGTTTCCACCACCTAGAACGTACCGCGTTGTCCAACAAGACCCCTATTCCCCGAAAAAGCACGATTTTGACTCTCAACCCGTTCCTCGATCAGGACGGCTTGATGAGAGTTGATGGTAGATTGGCCCAGGCGGCGCTTAGTTACAATGAGCGCCATCCGATAATCCTACCAGAGGCATCTCGGTTCTGCACGTTGTATCTTGAGTTCCTCCACACTCTTCTCTTACACGCAGAACTGCAGCTCATGTTCAGAATGGCTCGTCAAGAGTTTTACATTCCCCGTCTAAAGCCTCAGATCAAGAAATGCATTCGCCTATGCAAGGTCTGCACGGTTCAGAGACAAAAGGTCCGATCACAAATAATGGCAGCTCTTCCGCCAGAGCGTTGTACCCTGTCAATCCCATTCTCGACGACAGGTGCTGATTTTGCGGGCCCATTTTAAATTAAGGCATCTCAGCTCCGAACGGCAACCTTCCTCAAAGGTTATGTCGCGGTGTTTGTCTGCTTCTCCACCAAGGCCATTCACTTGGAATTGTGTTCTGCCCTTACCACAGAAGCATTCCGTGCTGCTTTTGCCAGATTCATTGGCAGACGAGGCCTCCCCCGCAAAATCATGTCGGACAATGGCACCACCTTCGTTGGCGCCCACAGAGCCATGAGCCGAGAGTTCCTCAAGTTCTCAAAAGAGGTATCCCACGACATCCTGAAGAAATATTCCACTCAAGGAGTCGATTGGGTTTTCATCCCCCCAGTGCACCTCACATGGGCGGGTTGTGGGAATCTGCAGTCAAGAGTTTCAAAACTCATCTCAAAAAGACTGCCGGCCACCACAAATTCAACTTCGAAGAGTTCACAACTCTTCTTGTTAGAATTGAGGCCGTCCTGAATTCCCGGCCACTATCACCTCTATCACAAGATCCATCTGATCTCTTAGCGCTTACTCCAGGTCACTTCCTGCGAGGCGCTCCCCTTCTGTCACCTCCCGAACCCAATTCGGAAGATCTATCCTTGATCAACCGATGGGAGAAGCTGAAAGCTCTGCATCATGAGTTCAGCCGGAGGTGGAAAACTGAATGTCTCCACGAACTACAGAAGAGACATAAGTGGCGCCATCCCCAACAGGAGCTAGAACCGGACCAGCTAGTCGTCATCAAGGACGAGCTGCTTGCCCCCACTGAGTGGAGACTAGGACGAATCATCGCTCTACATCCAGGACCCAATGGCCACGTCCGAGTGGCCGATATCCGCACACAATCCGGCATACTCACACGCCCGATTGTGAAATTATGCGTTCTACCCCCCGCGTAGAACTTCTTCTAGCTTATTATAAATTCCTTTATAATTATTCGCGGACATCGCTGCCCATTTACCAATATAAGGCACTAAAGTCTGCTCGTTTTGTTCTTTCTCCACAGCTCGACAATGGACGACACCCATCGCTGCCAACTCTGCCATCGCCCTCATCCCTTGAGGTACTGCCGCGGGTTCCTTGCCATGAACCCCGGCCAACGCGACGATGTCGTGCACGAGCACGGCTATTGCCGCAACTGTTTGGCCCGGTCCCACGCCACGGGGGCTTGCGACTCGCCAAACAGTTGCAAGAAGTGTGGGTTGGCACATCACACGATGTTGCACCCCACTGACACTTTGCAGCGGACGACCGATCCCGGACACCGAAGGCGAGGTGTCCGACCGGCGAGGCAGCCCGCCACCGATACCCTGCAGCGGACGGCTCATTCCGGGCAACGAAGACGAGGGGTCCGGCCGGCGCAGCGGACCATCAACCGGGCGCAAGGCCAACGACGCCGCGAGCTCCATTCCAGGGCGCAACCCTCCCGCCAACGTCCACGCCCCCCTCCTCCTGCGGTGCGTTCGTCGCGCAGTCGTCCGGGATCGAGTCGCTCTACGGGGCGAACCACGTCATGGACACGTCACGCATCGACCAGCGCCGCCAGCGAACCAGCGCGTCGCCACCATCACACAGCCAATCACACCCGACCAGGAATCACCACCCGCCAACTGCGGGGACGAAAGGCTCGGACGCTGCTAACACAGGCGATCCGATCCCTGACGGAGTTGAGGGGGGTCGTCTAAATGCACGAGTGCTTCCGGCCCCAGGATGTTCAAGTCGTTGCTTGCCGTCACCGCGCACCACCTACAATATAAAATAAATATAAATAAACATGTTGTACATGCATGATAAGTCGTACATATCCCCTGCAATCCCGTATACTTACCTTATTCCTATATACCTACCTTCTCCTTATATATTTACCATTTGTACGTTTCCGCTATCCTCTTTATATACTTACCCTATATACCCACCTATGTACTGACTGACGGCATCCCTCGCTGTCCTAAACGGTGCTTGCGCGGCTGACGGCAAAATCACTTGTCATCCGACCTCTGGCGACGACAACACGAGACGATCAACGAGAAACATACGACCAGCAACAACCATCACACTCATCATCCGATCACCGGCGACGATACCACGCGATCCGCGACGGAAAAGACACCACCAAATAAACATAAAACACATAATTCCAACTAAACACTCTGTACATTTATCGTAACATTGTATACAAACTAACGAAAACCACATACTGTATAAATCTTGTACAAACATTCATCAACATTATCGACCTTCACAAACACACACATTGTATTTACGCATTGAATTAATCCAAATTAAAAATCACGAATTTTAACGTTTGATCCTTTGCATTTTATTTTGTGCGCGCCTGTCGGAAGTATTAACGGCGTAAACATTGGTCCTTCGAGCCGGATAAAAACGAATCAGTGTAGTACAAAAAACGCATAGAAGAAACAAGAAAGGAAAAGTATGAGGTAAAGTAAAACAAACAAAAATATACACATACTTACCAAACCTAAAAACAAAGCAAAAAGTGATTTAAGGTGACAAGCAAGACAGCTGAAAAATATAAGAAGGAAAGAATAACTGAAAAGAAAGCTGCGAATAAAAAACCAAAAGCTACTTACCAAAGTGTTACCAAGTGAAAGTACCTGAAAAATTAAAGTTTATACAAAGTCCAACAAAATCTTAAAAACCCAAAGAAATCCAAATACTACTTACCCAAAGTGCAACAAGAAGAAGAAATAAAAGTGAAAAGAAAAGTGAAGCCCTAACAACCTGTAAGGAAAACCAAAAGGGAAAAGAAGAAATATCATTACAAACCTGAAAAAAAAAAATCTAAAAATCTAAAATACCAAGTGAAAAATACTTACCAAAGTGTAAAGTGAAAAAGATGCAAAACCTATAAAACCCAGTGCCTACCCAAAAATTAAACAAACCAAGAAAAATTACACACAAAAAAAAGTTATCTGAAAAAAAAGGGAAAAACAAGGCACAAATTAAAGGAAGAACAAATTAAATAACGTACTATCCAAAGCTCTAAAAGAATAAAATAAATAATTTTAAAGTGTGCGCCAAAAACGAAAGTGCGTGTAAGTGCAAGTGCGAAAAGCTAAAGCGCGCGCACCAACAACAACAACAGCAGCAACATCAACGAAGATCATACGGCCCAGCTGCTTATGTACCAGCAGCACCAACAACCACACAGCAAGCGGCGCATATATCGGCACAGACAACAATAAACAGCGGGGCAGCAGCATAGGCGACAGTAGCGAGCACTACGCGGGAGCATCATTATATATTGCCTACCCCCTAGGCAATTGCGTGAGTCGTTCCAGTTTTTACATAACTTACATTAAAAGACGGTTGGAAAAATTCCTTTTTCTCTATATATCATCCATATATAGAGCCAACCCGTTAGCAGCACAAAACGGTCCTGTGTATGTACATAGCACTTATGTACATATGCAACCGGTGCTAGTGCACTAATAGTAGGTACAGCTTTACATACATACTCACAGTGGTACTACATAACCCCTTTATAGTACACTGTGGAGAAAAATAAAGGCTGCTGGCACACTTAGTAGCCAATAAGTATATAAATACAACAATTAATTCCAAACCCCTTGGAAAACATTTATTTAAACAAAATAAAATAAAAAATAAAAATAAATAATAAAATAAAAAATATTTTTTCGACTTCGTTTCACAAATATCGAGTGTTGTTTTATTTACTCCTCAGTTGTGTACAAGTCCAATTCCGTGCGGCGGTACACAACGAACAAAAAAACCATTTTTGTTTAATTTATTGTGGAGTTGTACCAACCCCTTGGTTTTTCCCGTGCTTTTTCCCACTTTTCAAAATTCCTTTCATTATTTCTTTTTCTTTCTTTTCGTTGATCAAACTCGCGTGGTCAAGTTTCGGAATATCTCGCGCGGTAAATTTTACGTGTTCGAAACTCGTTCAATTATCACGTTATTTACTTGTTTTTTCGTGGACTGTGATCTTAGATCACCTATCGTTCATTTCTTTCATAATAACAAAACGATATGCCAGTAAACAGGTCGCCCGACAGATCCACCAGCAATAAAGCTGAGTCGGATCCCCTCTCGGTACCGTCAGAGCCGTCTGCGAAATTCGTTCGGACGCCTGACACCGAGACGGAGACCTTAGTTCCGACCTATTGGGTGCAATCCCCAAAAAATGCACCACCAGGGCACAAACAGTCGAGATTCGAAAATCTCAAAAGGAAGTGGCTCATGATCCCTCCATGAGTGCCTTCACTCAGTGCCACTTTTGCACACAATTCACCTCGCGTGCAATTGAAGAATTGACTATGCCCATGCTCAAGGCAGCTTTAGCCGATTTGAACGGCTATTATGAAGATGTAAAGGCAGCATACAGAAAAGTCGGTATCACCCCTGATGACGACCTGCCAAGCAACTTCAAGCTTCTTGCTCGAAGCAAGTTGGAGCTATGCCGAGATCGAGCATACCAAACAATCGCCCAGATCTCAGATCTTATGGACGTTCAGCAACCTCCCCCCGCTGAAACAGCACGTCCAGCTGAAACTTCTACACATTTAGCATCTGAGCAGGCAAATAATTCTATTTGCCTGAATGTGCCACCATGCGACACAGAAATTTTCTCCGGTGGGTACGAAGAGTGGCCGTCCTTCCGCGACATGTTTACGGCGGTTTACATAAACCACCCTAAACTCACCTCTGCCCAGAAATTGCATCACCTCAGATACAAGACAGCCGGAAAAGCTGGCGCGATTGTGAAGCAGTACGCATTAAGCGATGCGAACTTTGAACTGGCATGGAATGCGCTAAGATAATGATTCGAAAATCGGCGCATTCTAGTTGACAAACATGTCAAAACGCTCTTGAGTCTCCCTCAAGTGGCAACTGAAAACAGTGAAGCGCTCCAAAGGCTTCAATCGACCATCAACAATTCTCTGTCCGTTTTAGCATCTCAAGGCGTCTCGACAGAGAGTTGGGACCCAACTTGCTCCACAAAACTTCCAGAGGAGACTTTATCTCTATGGGAACAATCTCTCAGTTCCCGTAAAGATCTCCCAACTTGGGAGCAAATGGATGATTTCCTTACCAGGAGATATGAGGTCGTGGAACGGCTCAACACCTTTAAACCGATCAAGTCCGGGTTGCCTCCGAACCGGGGTTTCAACAGAACTCAGAATTTTTTGGTGGAAAGTGAGCGGACTTTTTCATGTCCGATTTGCGGCGCTCCTCACGCACTCAAATTCTGCGCCACCTTCAAAAAAATGTCTGTTCGAGACCGAGTGAAGGCAGTGCGAACACACAACTTGTGCGAAAACTGCCTGTCATACACTCACTTGAAGCGGGATTGTACGAGTCAATTCACTTGCTCGCACTGTCAGCGAAAGCACCATTCGCTACTTCACATCTCAGCTGACAACAACCCGCCTCGGCAACGAAACGTAGTTGCCCAAGTCTCCACGACCCAGCCTCACAGTCCACAACCGCGAAAGTCCCTCGTAAGAACGGCCCGGAGTTCTCGGGATGAGTCAAGTTCCGATGAGCAATCCCGCTCATCACGAACATCAAAACACGTTGAATCTTGAGTTCCTCCACACTCTTCTCTTACACGCAGAACTGCAGCTCATGTTCAGAATGGCTCGTCAAGAGTTTTGCATTCCCCGTCTAAAGCCTCAGATCAAGAAATGCATTCGCCTATGCAAGGTCTGCACGGTTCAGAGACAAAAGGTCCGATCACAAATAATGGCAGCTCTTCCGCCAGAGCGTTGTACCCTGTCAATCCCATTCTCGACGACAGGTGTTGATTTTGCGGGCCCATTTTAAATTAAGGCATCTCAGCTCCGAACGGCAACCTTCCTCAAAGGTTATGTCGCCAAGGCCATTCACTTGGAATTGTGTTCTGCCCTTACCACAGAAGCATTCCGTGCTGCTTTTGCCAGATTCATTGGCAGACGTGGCCTCCCCCGCAAAATCATGTCGGACAATGGCACCACCTTCGTTGGCGCCCACAGAGCCATGAGCCGAGAGTTCCTCAAGTTCTCAAAAGAGGTATCCCACGACATCCTGAAGAAATATTCCACTCAAGGAGTCGATTGGGTTTTCATCCCCCCAGTGCACCTCACATGGGCGGGTTGTGGGAATCTGCAGTCAAGAGTTTCAAAACTCATCTCAAAAAGACTGCCGGCCAACACAAATTCAACTTCGAAGAGTTCACAACTCTTCTTGTTAGAATTGAGGCCGTCCTGAATTCCCGGCCACTATCACCTCTATCACAAGATCCATCTGATCTCTTAGCGCTTACTCCAGGTCACTTCCTGCGAGGCGCTCCCCTTCTGTCACCTCCCGAACCCAATTCGGAAGATCTATCCTTGATCAACCGATGGGAGAAGCTGAAAGCTCTGCATCATGAGTTCAGCCGGAGGTGGAAAACTGAATGTCTCCACGAACTACAGAAGAGACATAAGTGGCGCCATCCCCAACAGGAGCTAGAACCGGACCAGCTAGTCGTCATCAAGGACGAGCTGCTTGCCCCCACTGAGTGGAGACTAGGACGAATCATCGCTCTACATCCAGGACCCAATGGCCACGTCCGAGTGGCCGATATCCGCACACAATCCGGCATACTCACACGCCCGATTGTGAAATTATGCGTTCTACCCCCCGCGTAGAACTTCTTCTAGCTTATTATAAATTCCTTTATAATTATTCGCGGACATCGCTGCCCATTTACCAATATAAGGCACTAAAGTCTGCTCGTTTTGTTCTTTCTCCACAGCTCGACAATGGACGACACCCATCGCTGCCAACTCTGCCATCGCCCTCATCCCTTGAGGTACTGCCGCGGGTTCCTTGCCATGAACCCCGGCCAACGCGACGATGTCGTGCACGAGCACGGCTATTGCCGCAACTGTTTGGCCCGGTCCCACGCCACGGGGGCTTGCGACTCGCCAAACAGTTGCAAGAAGTGTGGGTTGGCACATCACACGATGTTGCACCCCACTGACACTTTGCAGCGGACGACCGATCCCGGACACCGAAGGCGAGGTGTCCGACCGGCGAGGCAGCCCGCCACCGACACCCTGCAGCGGACGGCTCATTCCGGGCAACGAAGACGAGGGGTCCGGCCGGCGCAGCGGACCATCAACCGGGCGCAAGGCCAACGACGCCGCGAGCTCCATTCCAGGGCGCAACCCTCGCGCCAACGTCCACGCCCCCCTCCTCCTGCGGTGCGTTCGTCGCGCAGTCGTCCGGGATCGAGTCGCTCTACGGGGCGAACCACGTCATGGACACGTCACGCATCGACCAGCGCCGCCAGCGAACCAGCGCGTCGCCACCATCACACAGCCAATCACACCCGACCAGGAATCACCACCCGCCAACTGCGGGGACGAAAGGCTCGGACGCTGCTAACACAGGCGATCCGATCCCTGACGGAGTTGAGGGGGGTCGTCTAAATGCACGAGTGCTTCCGGCCCCAGGATGTTCAAGTCGTTGCTTGCCGTCACCGCGCACCACCTACAATATAAAATAAATATAAATAAACATGTTGTACATGCATGATAAGTCGTACATATCCCCTGCAATCCCGTATACTTACCTTATTCCTATATACCTACCTTCTCCTTATATATTTACCATTTGTACGTTTCCGCTATCCTCTTTATATACTTACCCTATATACCCACCTATGTACTGACTGACGGCATCCCTCGCTGTCCTAAACGGTGCTTGCGCGGCTGACGGCAAAATCACTTGTCATCCGACCTCTGGCGACGACAACACGAGACGATCAACGAGAAACATACCACCAGCAACAACCATCACACTCATCATCCGATCACCGGCGACGATACCACGCGATCCGCGACGGAAAAGACACCACCAAATAAACATAAAACACATAATTCCAACTAAACACTCTGTACATTTATCGTAACATTGTATACAAACTAACGAAAACCACATACTGTATAAATCTTGTACAAACATTCATCAACATTATCGACCTTCACAAACACACACATTGTATTTACGCATTGAATTAATCCAAATTAAAAATCACGAATTTTAACGTTTGATCCTTTGCATTTTATTTTGTGCGCGCCTGTCGGAAGTATTAACGGCGTAAACATTGGTCCTTCAAGCCGGATAAAAACGAATCAGTGTAGTACAAAAAACGCATAGAAGAAACAAGAAAGGAAAAGTATGAGGTAAAGTAAAACAAACAAAAATATACACATACTTACCAAACCTAAAAACAAAGCAAAAAGTGAGTTAAGGTGACAAGCAAGACAGCTGAAAAATATAAGAAGGATGTTAAAAGAAAGCAAAAACCAAAGAATAAGTGAAAAGAAAGCTGCGAATAAAAAACCAAAAGCTACTTACCAAAGTGTTACCAAGTGAAAGTACCTGAAAAATTAAAGTTTATACAAAGTCCAACAAAATCTTAAAAACCCAAAGAAATCCAAATACTACTTACCCAAAGTGCAACAAGATGAAGAAATAAAAGTGAAAAGAAAAGTGAAGCCCTAACAACCTGTAAGGAAAACCAAAAGGGAAAAGAAGAAATATCATTACAAACCTGAAAAAAAAATAAAAATCTAAAAATCTAAAATACCAAGTGAAAAATACTTACCAAAGTGTAAAGTGAAAAAGATGCAAAACCTATAAAACCCAGTGCCTACCCAAAAATTAAACAAACCAAGAAAAATTACACACAAAAAAAAGTTATCTGAAAAAAAAGGGAAAAACAAGGCACAAATTAAAGGAAGAACAAATTAAATAACGTACTATCCAAAGCTCTAAAAGAATAAAATAAATAATTTTAAAGTGTGCGCCAAAAACGAAAGTGCGTGTAAGTGCAAGTGCGAAAAGCTAAAGCGCGCGCACCAACAACAACAACAGCAGCAACATCAACGAAGATCATACGGCCCAGCTGCTTATGTACCAGCAGCACCAACAACCACACAGCAAGCGGCGCATATATCGGCACAGACAACAATAAACAGCGGGGCAGCAGCATAGGCGACAGTAGCGAGCACTACGCGGGAGCATCATTATATATTGCCTACCCCCTAGGCAATTGCGTGAGTCGTTCCAGTTTTTACATAACTTACATTAAAAGACGGTTGGAAAAATTCCTTTTTCTCTATATATCACCCATATATAGAGCCAACCCGTTAGCAGCACAAAACGGTCCTGTGTATGTACATAGCACTTATGTACATATGCAACCGGTGCTAGTGCACTAATAGTACAGCATTACATACATACTCACAGTGGTACTACATAACCTCTTTATAGTACACTGTGGAGAAAAATAAAGGCTGCTGGCACACTTAGTAGCCAATAAGTATATAAATACAACAATTAATTCCAAACCCCTTGGAAAACATTTATTTAAACAAAATAAAATAAAAAATAAAAATAAATAATAAAATAAAAAATATTTTTTCGACTTCGTTTCACAAATATCGAGTGTTGTTTTATTTACTCCTCAGTTGTGTCCAATTCCGTGCGGCGGTACACAACGAACAAAAAAACCATTTTTGTTTAATTTATTGTGGAGTTGTACCAACCCCTTGGTTTTTTCCCGTGCTTTTTCCCACTTTTCAAAATTCCTTTCATTATTTCTTTTTCTTTCTTTTCGTTGATCAAACTCGCGTGGTCAAGTTTCGGAATATCTCGCGCGGTAAATTTTACGTGTTCGAAACTCGTTCAATTATCACGTTATTTACTTGTTTTTTCGTGGACTGTGATCTTAGATCACCTATCGTTCATTTCTTTCATAATAACAAAACGATATGCCAGTAAACAGGTCGCCCGACAGATCCACCAGCAATAAAGCTGAGTCGGATCCCCTCTCGGTACCGTCAGAGCCGTCTGCGAAATTCGTTCGGACGCCTGACACCGAGACGGAGACCTTAGTTCCGACCTATTGGGTGTAATCCCCAAAAAACGCACCACCAGGGCACAAACAGTCGAGATTCGAAAATCTCAAAAGGAAGTGGCTCATGATCCCTCCATGAGTGCCTTCACTCAGTGCCACTTTTGCACACAATTCACCTCGCGTGCAATTGAAGAATTGACTATGCCCATGCTCAAGGCAGCTTTAGCCGATTTGAACGGCTATTATGAAGATGTAAAGGCAGCATACAGAAAAGTCGGTATCACCCCTGATGACGACCTGCCAAGCAACTTCAAGCTTCTTGCTCGAAGCAAGTTGGAGCTATGCCGAGATCGAGCATACCAAACAATCGCCCAGATCTCAGATCTTATGGACGTTCAGCAACCTCCCCCCGCTGAAACAGCACGTCCAGCTGAAACTTCTACACATTTAGCATCTGAGCAGGCAAATAATTCTATTTGCCTGAATGTGCCACCATGCGACACAGAAATTTTCTCCGGTGGGTACGAAGAGTGGCCGTCCTTCCGTGACATGTTTACGGCGGTTTACATAAACCACCCTAAACTCACCTCTGCCCAGAAATTGCATCACCTCAGATACAAGACAGCCGGAAAAGCTGGCGCGATTGTGAAGCAGTACGCATTAAGCGATGCGAACTTTGAACTGGCATGGAATGCGCTAAGATCATGATTCGAAAATCGGCGCATTCTAGTTGACAAACAGGTCAAAACGCTCTTGAGTCTCCCTCAAGTGGCAACTGAAAACAGTGATGCGCTCCAAAGGCTTCAATCGACCATCAACAATTCTCTGTCCGTTTTAGCATCTCAAGGCGTCTCGACAGAGAGTTGGGACCCAACTTGCTCCACAAAACTTCCAGAGGAGACTTTATCTCTATGGGAACAATCTCTCAGTTCCCGTAAAGATCTCCCAACTTGGGAGCAAATGGATGATTTCCTTACCAGGAGATATGAGGTCGTGGAACGGCTCAACACCTTTAAACCGATCAAGTCCGGGTTGCCTCCGAACCGGGGTTTCAACAGAACTCAGAATTTTTTGGTGGAAAGTGAGCGGACTTTTTCATGTCCGATTTGCGGCGCTCCTCACGCACTCAAATTCTGCGCCACCTTCAAAAAAATGTCTGTTCGAGACCGAGTGAAGGCAGTGCGAACACACAACTTGTGCGAAAACTGCCTGTCATACACTCACTTGAAGCGGGATTGTGCGAGTCAATTCACTTGCTTGCACTGTCAGCGAAAGCACCATTCGCTACTTCACATCTCAGCTGACAACAACCCGCCTCGGCAACGAAACGTAGTTGCCCAAGTCTCCACGACCCAGCCTCACAGTCCACAACCGCGAAAGTCCCTCGTAAGAACGGCCCGGAGTTCTCGGGATGAGTCAAGTTCCGATGAGCAATCCCGCTCATCACGAACATCAAAAACTCGGCCAGTGCAGTCTCTTAGCACCACGGTCGAAGATAAAACACTTCTCCCCATTGCTCTTGTTTCTTTAGAGCATCTTGGCGAATATCATAAGGTTCGAGCCCTTATTGATCAAGGTTCGCAACGGTCATTTATCTCGTCCAAAGTGCAGAATCGACTGAGAATCCCTACGCAGAGGACTCAGATCGAAATATCTGGAATGGGTGGAAAGACCATCCAGAACTCAAACCAGATCTGCAACATAACGCTAGTCGCATCTCGAACTGGCACGAAACTCACCACACAGGCAATTGTACTTCCACAGTTGGCCAAACTTCTTCCCACTTTCCATGTGGGCCTGACAGAGTGGAAACACGATGCCATGCTGGACCTAGCAGGTCCAAACTGCTTCAAACAGGCCCAGATCGACATGGTCATCGGAAGCGATTTAATTCCTCAAATCCTTCTCGATGGAATCCACCGGAATATGTATGGCAGCCTCCTTGCCCAAAACACTATATTCGGTTGGATCATAAGTGGGCCACTCCCCCAGATAGTGTCAACATTCTCGACACAAGTGGAAGAAGTTTCCAATGAACTCCTAAGTTCCGAGCTCAAACGCTTTTGGGAACAAGAGGAAATTCCACAGCCGTCTCCAATTTCCGAAGAGGATCGGTTTTGCGAAGACCTCTATCAAAAGACCACATCCCGGCGGTCAGATGGTAGATATGTCGTCCGACTCCCCTTCAAGGCAAGTTTTCCCAGCCAACTGGCTTTAGGTCAATCCCGTACCACAGCCTTCTCTCAATACCTCAGCATGGAAAGGACTTTGGCAAAGAAAGGCGATCTCCAAGCCACATATGATGAGGTCCTCAAAGAGTATCTCACTCTCAATCATATGGAGCCAACTCAGTCCAATGAGATCATCTCTGATGGCAAATACTTTTCATTTTATTTGCCTCACCATGCTGTAGTAAAGCCGGAAAAGATCACTTCCAAGGTCCGCGTTGTCTTCAACGCATCTAGAACAACCGGCTCAGGATATTCACTTAATGATATCCTACATATTGGTCCCACATTACAGCCCGACCTAATGACCCTCATTTTAAGATGGCGGCTGTACCAATTTGTATTTAATGGAGATGTGGAAAAAATGTATAGACAAATATTTGTCCACCACGATGACCAAGAGTTTCAGCGAATCCTCTTTCGTGAGTCTCTAAATTCCCCCATTCAAGACTTTAGGCTCAAAACAGTGACGTTTGGTGTGAACTGTGCTCCTTTCTTAGCCATTCGAACACTTCGACAACTGGCTGAAGATTCAAAGGACAAATTCCCGTTAGCGGAAACAGTCCTTCTCAAGGAGACTTATGTTGATGACATTTTGTCCGGTGCTCATACCATTTCTGAGGCAGTCGACTCACTGACACAAGTGATTGATGCCCTTAAGTCCGCAGGATTTCCTCTTAGGAAGATTACATCTAATCATCCGAGGATCCTGGAGACTATTCCCACCTCGGCACTTCTCGACTCAGACTTCCTCAAGTTCGAAAGTGCCAGCTCTACCAAAACACTTGGCATGAGATGGAACGCTTTGTCGGATACATTCTCGTATTCGATCGTTCCCATCTCCGAAACGAGTTCTGCCACGAAGCGACAGCTTCTCTCTGCGGTCGCAAAACTTTTTGACCCGGCAGGATGGCTCTCGCCAATTATAACTCAAGCCAAGTTACTCCTGCAAGAGCTTTGGTTGGAGGGCACGGAATGGGATGAATGCGTAAAGCCCGGTTCACTCATAAAATGGAATCAATTCGTCAAGAATTTGTCGTCCATCAGCGAGATTGAGATCCCCCGATGGGTACAATTCTCCCCTCTGAAGCGAATCCAACTTCACGGATTTTGCGATGCTTCAGAAAAGGCATATTGCGCAACTCTTTATTTGCGCGCCACTGACAGCGATGGCAATATCTCGTGTCACCTGCTCGTGGCAAAGGGTAAAGTTGCACCTCTGCAGACGGTTAGCCTGCCGCGCTTAGAATTGTGCGGCGCCGGTTTACTTTCGCAATTATCCAAATGCCTTACGGAAAATCTCGATGTGAACCCCGAAGACACCTTCTTCTGGTCGGATTCACAAATAGTTCTCGCCTGGCTAGAAAAACCTCCAAGCACTTGGACGACGTATGTAGCCAACCGAACAGCCCAGATTCTGAAAAATGTCGGCAACGCCACTTGGCGTCACATCATAAGCCGTGATAATCCCGCCGACTTGGGCACTCGCGGGTGCAAACCCCAAGAACTTGCAGCAAACCCGCTGTGGTGGAATGGACCCAACTGGCTTCAGTCACCTGAAGAAGCATGGCCTAAATCAACTCCCTCCAATGTTGCTCCACCTGAGCAGCGGAAGGTCGAAGTTCATCTCGCGCTGGAGGAACCATCAGACATCCTCGATCGGTTCTCCTCCTATCCTCGCGCGCTACGTGTCCTTGCATATGCGTTCCGTTTTGTCCATAACGGACTCGCCAAGAGGAACACATCTCCCCTCAACTTGAATCCATTCGTTTCCCAGAATGAGATTCAGCTTGTCAAGACGAGACTCCTCTCGTTAGCCCAGACACGTTTCCACCACCTAGAACGTACCGCGTTGTCCAACAAGACCCCTATTCCCCGAAAAAGCACGATTTTGACTCTCAACCCGTTCCTCGATCAGGACGGCTTGATGAGAGTTGATGGTAGATTGGCCCAGGCGGCGCTTAGTTACAATGAGCGCCATCCGATAATCCTACCAGAGGCATCTCGGTTCTGCACGTTGTATCTTGAGTTCCTCCACACTCTTCTCTTACACGCAGAACTGCAGCTCATGTTCAGAATGGCTCGTCAAGAGTTTTACATTTCCCGTCTAAAGCCTCAGATCAAGAAATGCATTCGCCTATGCAAGGTCTGCACGGTTCAGAGACAAAAGGTCCGATCACAAATAATGGCAGCTCTTCCGCCAGAGCGTTGTACCCTGTCAATCCCATTCTCGACGACAGGTGCTGATTTTGCGGGCCCATTTTAAATTAAGGCATCTCAGCTCCGAACGGCAACCATCCCAACCAAAGGTTATGTCGCGGTGTTTGTCTGCTTCTCCACCAAGGCCATTCACTTGGAATTGTGTTCTGCCCTTACCACAGAAGCATTCCGTGCTGCTTTTGCCAGATTCATTGGCAGACGAGGCCTCCCCCGCAAAATCATGTCGGACAATGGCACCACCTTCGTTGGCGCCCACAGAGCCATGAGCCGAGAGTTCCTCAAGTTCTCAAAAGAGGTATCCCACGACATCCTGAAGAAATATTCCACTCAAGGAGTCGATTGGGTTTTCATCCCCCCAGTGCACCTCACATGGGCGGGTTGTGGGAATCTGCAGTCAAGAGTTTCAAAACTCATCTCAAAAAGACTGCCGGCCACCACAAATTCAACTTCGAAGAGTTCACAACTCTTCTTGTTAGAATTGAGGCCGTCCTGAATTCCCGGCCACTATCACCTCTATCACAAGATCCATCTGATCTCTTAGCGCTTACTCCAGGTCACTTCCTGCGAGGCGCTCCCCTTCTGTCACCTCCCGAACCCAATTCGGAAGATCTATCCTTGATCAACCGATGGGAGAAGCTGAAAGCTCTGCATCATGAGTTCAGCCGGAGGTGGAAAACTGAATGTCTCCACGAACTACAGAAGAGACATAAGTGGCGCCATCCCCAACAGGAGCTAGAACCGGACCAGCTAGTCGTCATCAAGGACGAGCTGCTTGCCCCCACTGAGTGGAGACTAGGACGAATCATCGCTCTACATCCAGGACCCAATGGCCACGTCCGAGTGGCCGATATCCGCACACAATCCGGCATACTCACACGCCCGATTGTGAAATTATGCGTTCTACCCCCCGCGTAGAACTTCTTCTAGCTTATTATAAATTCCTTTATAATTATTCGCGGACATCGCTGCCCATTTACCAATATAAGGCACTAAAGTCTGCTCGTTTTGTTCTTTCTCCACAGCTCGACAATGGACGACACCCATCGCTGCCAACTCTGCCATCGCCCTCATCCCTTGAGGTACTGCCGCGGGTTCCTTGCCATGAACCCCGGCCAACGCGACGATGTCGTGCACGAGCACGGCTATTGCCGCAACTGTTTGGCCCGGTCCCACGCCACGGGGGCTTGCGACTCGCCAAACAGTTGCAAGAAGTGTGGGTTGGCACATCACACGATGTTGCACCCCACTGACACTTTGCAGCGGACGACCGATCCCGGACACCGAAGGCGAGGTGTCCGACCGGCGAGGCAGCCCGCCACCGATACCCTGCAGCGGACGGCTCATTCCGGGCAACGAAGACGAGGGGTCCGGCCGGCGCAGCGGACCATCAACCGGGCGCAAGGCCAACGACGCCGCGAGCTCCATTCCAGGGCGCAACCCTCCCGCCAACGTCCACGCCCCCCTCCTCCTGCGGTGCGTTCGTCGCGCAGTCGTCCGGGATCGAGTCGCTCTACGGGGCGAACCACGTCATGGACACGTCACGCATCGACCAGCGCCGCCAGCGAACCAGCGCGTCGCCACCATCACACAGCCAATCACACCCGACCAGGAATCACCACCCGCCAACTGCGGGGACGAAAGGCTCGGACGCTGCTAACACAGGCGATCCGATCCCTGACGGAGTTGAGGGGGGTCGTCTAAATGCACGAGTGCTTCCGGCCCCAGGATGTTCAAGTCGTTGCTTGCCGTCACCGCGCACCACCTACAATATAAAATAAATATAAATAAACATGTTGTACATGCATGATAAGTCGTACATATCCCCTGCAATCCCGTATACTTACCTTATTCCTATATACCTACCTTCTCCTTATATATTTACCATTTGTACGTTTCCGCTATCCTCTTTATATACTTACCCTATATACCCACCTATGTACTGACTGACGGCATCCCTCGCTGTCCTAAACGGTGCTTGCGCGGCTGACGGCAAAATCACTTGTCATCCGACCTCTGGCGACGACAACACGAGACGATCAACGAGAAACATACCACCAGCAACAACCATCACACTCATCATCCGATCACCGGCGACGATACCACGCGATCCGCGACGGAAAAGACACCACCAAATAAACATAAAACACATAATTCCAACTAAACACTCTGTACATTTATCGTAACATTGTATACAAAATAACGAAAACCACATACTGTATAAATCTTGTACAAACATTCATCAACATTATCGACCTTCACAAACACACACATTGTATTTACGCATTGAATTAATCCAAATTAAAAATCACGAATTTTAACGTTTGATCCTTTGCATTTTATTTTGTGCGCGCCTGTCGGAAGTATTAACGGCGTAAACATTGGTCCTTCGAGCCGGATAAAAACGAATCAGTGTAGTACAAAAAACGCATAGAAGAAACAAGAAAGGAAAAGTATGAGGTAAAGTAAAACAAACAAAAATATACACATACTTACCAAACCTAAAAACAAAGCAAAAAGTGATTTAAGGTGACAAGCAAGACAGCTGAAAAATATAAGAAGGAAAGAATAACTGAAAAGAAAGCTGCGAATAAAAAACCAAAAGCTACTTACCAAAGTGTTACCAAGTGAAAGTACCTGAAAAATTAAAGTTTATACAAAGTCCAACAAAATCTTAAAAACCCAAAGAAATCCAAATACTACTTACCCAAAGTGCAACAAGAAGAAGAAATAAAAGTGAAAAGAAAAGTGAAGCCCTAACAACCTGTAAGGAAAACCAAAAGGGAAAAGAAGAAATATCATTACAAACCTGAAAAAAAAAAAATCTAAAAATCTAAAATACCAAGTGAAAAATACTTACCAAAGTGTAAAGTGAAAAAGATGCAAAACCTATAAAACCCAGTGCCTACCCAAAAATTAAACAAACCAAGAAAAATTACACACAAAAAAAAGTTATCTGAAAAAAAAGGGAAAAACAAGGCACAAATTAAAGGAAGAACAAATTAAATAACGTACTATCCAAAGCTCTAAAAGAATAAAATAAATAATTTTAAAGTGTGCGCCAAAAACGAAAGTGCGTGTAAGTGCAAGTGCGAAAAGCTAAAGCGCGCGCACCAACAACAACAACAGCAGCAACATCAACGAAGATCATACGGCCCAGCTGCTTATGTACCAGCAGCACCAACAACCACACAGCAAGCGGCGCATATATCGGCACAGACAACAATAAACAGCGGGGCAGCAGCATAGGCGACAGTAGCGAGCACTACGCGGGAGCATCATTATATATTGCCTACCCCCTAGGCAATTGCGTGAGTCGTTCCAGTTTTTACATAACTTACATTAAAAGACGGTTGGAAAAATTCCTTTTTCTCTATATATCATCTATATATAGAGCCAACCCGTTAGCAGCACAAAACGGTCCTGTGTATGTACATAGCACTTATGTACATATGCAACCGGTGCTAGTGCACTAATAGTAGGTACAGCATTACATACATACTCACAGTGGTACTACATAACCCCTTTATAGTACACTGTGGAGAAAAATAAAGGCTGCTGGCACACTTAGTAGCCAATAAGTATATAAATACAACAATTAATTCCAAACCCCTTGGAAAACATTTATTTAAACAAAATAAAATAAAAAATAAAAATAAATAATAAAATAAAAAATATTTTTTCGACTTCGTTTCACAAATATCGAGTGTTGTTTTATTTACTCCTCAGTTGTGTACAAGTCCAATTCCGTGCGGCGGTACACAACGAACAAAAAAACCATTTTTGTTTAATTTATTGTGGAGTTGTACCAACCCCTTGGTTTTTCCCGTGCTTTTTCCCACTTTTCAAAATTCCTTTCATTATTTCTTTTTCTTTCTTTTCGTTGATCAAACTCGCGTGGTCAAGTTTCGGAATATCTCGCGCGGTAAATTTTACGTGTTCGAAACTCGTTCAATTATCACGTTATTTACTTGTTTTTTCGTGGACTGTGATCTTAGATCACCTATCGTTCATTTCTTTCATAATAACAAAACGATATGCCAGTAAACAGGTCGCCCGACAGATCCACCAGCAATAAAGCTGAGTCGGATCCCCTCTCGGTACCGTCAGAGCCGTCTGCGAAATTCGTTCGGACGCCTGACACCGAGACGGAGACCTTAGTTCCGACCTATTGGGTGCAATCCCCAAAAAATGCACCACCAGGGCACAAACAGTCGAGATTCGAAAATCTCAAAAGGAAGTGGCTCATGATCCCTCCATGAGTGCCTTCACTCAGTGCCACTTTTGCACACAATTCACCTCGCGTGCAATTGAAGAATTGACTATGCCCATGCTCAAGGCAGCTTTAGCCGATTTGAACGGCTATTATGAAGATGTAAAGGCAGCATACAGAAAAGTCGGTATCACCCCTGATGACGACCTGCCAAGCAACTTCAAGCTTCTTGCTCGAAGCAAGTTGGAGCTATGCCGAGATCGAGCATACCAAACAATCGCCCAGATCTCAGATCTTATGGACGTTCAGCAACCTCCCCCCGCTGAAACAGCACGTCCAGCTGAAACTTCTACACATTTAGCATCTGAGCAGGCAAATAATTCTATTTGCCTGAATGTGCCACCATGCGACACAGAATTTTTCTCCGGTGGGTACGAAGAGTGGCCGTCCTTCCGCGACATGTTTACGGCGGTTTACATAAACCACCCTAAACTCACCTCTGCCCAGAAATTGCATCACCTCAGATACAAGACAGCCGGAAAAGCTGGCGCGATTGTGAAGCAGTACGCATTAAGCGATGCGAACTTTGAACTGGCATGGAATGCGCTAAGATAATGATTCGAAAATCGGCGCATTCTAGTTGACAAACATGTCAAAACGCTCTTGAGTCTCCCTCAAGTGGCAACTGAAAACAGTGAAGCGCTCCAAAGGCTTCAATCGACCATCAACAATTCTCTGTCCGTTTTAGCATCTCAAGGCGTCTCGACAGAGAGTTGGGACCCAACTTGCTCCACAAAACTTCCAGAGGAGACTTTATCTCTATGGGAACAATCTCTCAGTTCCCGTAAAGATCTCCCAACTTGGGAGCAAATGGATGATTTCCTTACCAGGAGATATGAGGTCGTGGAACGGCTCAACACCTTTAAACCGATCAAGTCCGGGTTGCCTCCGAACCGGGGTTTCAACAGAACTCAGAATTTTTTGGTGGAAAGTGAGCGGACTTTTTCATGTCCGATTTGCGGCGCTCCTCACGCACTCAAATTCTGCGCCACCTTCAAAAAAATGTCTGTTCGAGACCGAGTGAAGGCAGTGCGAACACACAACTTGTGCGAAAACTGCCTGTCATACACTCACTTGAAGCGGGATTGTACGAGTCAATTCACTTGCTCGCACTGTCAGCGAAAGCACCATTCGCTACTTCACATCTCAGCTGACAACAACCCGCCTCGGCAACGAAACGTAGTTGCCCAAGTCTCCACGACCCAGCCTCACAGTCCACAACCGCGAAAGTCCCTCGTAAGAACGGCCCGGAGTTCTCGGGATGAGTCAAGTTCCGATGAGCAATCCCGCTCATCACGAACATCAAAACACGTTGAATCTTGAGTTCCTCCACACTCTTCTCTTACACGCAGAACTGCAGCTCATGTTCAGAATGGCTCGTCAAGAGTTTTGCATTCCCCGTCTAAAGCCTCAGATCAAGAAATGCATTCGCCTATGCAAGGTCTGCACGGTTCAGAGACAAAAGGTCCGATCACAAATAATGGCAGCTCTTCCGCCAGAGCGTTGTACCCTGTCAATCCCATTCTCGACGACAGGTGTTGATTTTGCGGGCCCATTTTAAATTAAGGCATCTCAGCTCCGAACGGCAACCTTCCTCAAAGGTTATGTCGCCAAGGCCATTCACTTGGAATTGTGTTCTGCCCTTACCACAGAAGCATTCCGTGCTGCTTTTGCCAGATTCATTGGCAGACGAGGCCTCCCCCGCAAAATCATGTCGGACAATGGCACCACCTTCGTTGGCGCCCACAGAGCCATGAGCCGAGAGTTCCTCAAGTTCTCAAAAGAGGTATCCCACGACATCCTGAAGAAATATTCCACTCAAGGAGTCGATTGGGTTTTCATCCCCCCAGTGCACCTCACATGGGCGGGTTGTGGGAATCTGCAGTCAAGAGTTTCAAAACTCATCTCAAAAAGACTGCCGGCCACCACAAATTCAACTTCGAAGAGTTCACAACTCTTCTTGTTAGAATTGAGGCCGTCCTGAATTCCCGGCCACTATCACCTCTATCACAAGATCCATCTGATCTCTTAGCGCTTACTCCAGGTCACTTCCTGCGAGGCGCTCCCCTTCTGTCACCTCCCGAACCCAATTCGGAAGATCTATCCTTGATCAACCGATGGGAGAAGCTGAAAGCTCTGCATCATGAGTTCAGCCGGAGGTGGAAAACTGAATGTCTCCACGAACTACAGAAGAGACATAAGTGGCGCCATCCCCAACAGGAGCTAGAACCGGACCAGCTAGTCGTCATCAAGGACGAGCTGCTTGCCCCCACTGAGTGGAGACTAGGACGAATCATCGCTCTACATCCAGGACCCAATGGCCACGTCCGAGTGGCCGATATCCGCACACAATCCGGCATACTCACACGCCCGATTGTGAAATTATGCGTTCTACCCCCCGCGTAGAACTTCTTCTAGCTTATTATAAATTCCTTTATAATTATTCGCGGACATCGCTGCCCATTTACCAATATAAGGCACTAAAGTCTGCTCGTTTTGTTCTTTCTCCACAGCTCGACAATGGACGACACCCATCGCTGCCAACTCTGCCATCGCCCTCATCCCTTGAGGTACTGCCGCGGGTTCCTTGCCATGAACCCCGGCCAACGCGACGATGTCGTGCACGAGCACGGCTATTGCCGCAACTGTTTGGCCCGGTCCCACGCCACGGGGGCTTGCGACTCGCCAAACAGTTGCAAGAAGTGTGGGTTGGCACATCACACGATGTTGCACCCCACTGACACTTTGCAGCGGACGACCGATCCCGGACACCGAAGGCGAGGTGTCCGACCGGCGAGGCAGCCCGCCACCGATACCCTGCAGCGGACGGCTCATTCCGGGCAACGAAGACGAGGGGTCCGGCCGGCGCAGCGGACCATCAACCGGGCGCAAGGCCAACGACGCCGCGAGCTCCATTCCAGGGCGCAACCCTCCCGCCAACGTCCACGCCCCCCTCCTCCTGCGGTGCGTTCGTCGCGCAGTCGTCCGGGATCGAGTCGCTCTACGGGGCGAACCACGTCATGGACACGTCACGCATCGACCAGCGCCGCCAGCGAACCAGCGCGTCGCCACCATCACACAGCCAATCACACCCGACCAGGAATCACCACCCGCCAACTGCGGGGATGAAAGGCTCGGACGCTGCTAACACAGGCGATCCGATCCCTGACGGAGTTGAGGGGGGTCGTCTAAATGCACGAGTGCTTCCGGCCCCAGGATGTTCAAGTCGTTGCTTGCCGTCACCGCGCACCACCTACAATATAAAATAAATATAAATAAACATGTTGTACATGCATGATAAGTCGTACATATCCCCTGCAATCCCGTATACTTACCTTATTCCTATATACCTACCTTCTCCTTATATATTTACCATTTGTACGTTTCCGCTATCCTCTTTATATACTTACCCTATATACCCACCTATGTACTGACTGACGGCATCCCTCGCTGTCCTAAACGGTGCTTGCGCGGCTGACGGCAAAATCACTTGTCATCCGACCTCCGGCGACGACAACACGAGACGATCAACGAGAAACATACCACCAGCAACAACCATCACACTCATCATCCGATCACCGGCGACGATACCACGCGATCCGCGACGGAAAAGACACCACCAAATAAACATAAAACACATAATTCCAACTAAACACTCTGTACATTTATCGTAACATTGTATACAAAATAACGAAAACCACATACTGTATAAATCTTGTACAAACATTCATCAACATTATCGACCTTCACAAACACACACATTGTATTTACGCATTGAATTAATCCAAATTAAAAATCACGAATTTTAACGTTTGATCCTTTGCATTTTATTTTGTGCGCGCCTGTCGGAAGTATTAACGGCGTAAACATTGGTCCTTCGAGCCGGATAAAAACGAATCAGTGTAGTACAAAAAACGCATAGAAGAAACAAGAAAGGAAAAGTATGAGGTAAAGTAAAACAAACAAAAATATACACATACTTACCAAACCTAAAAACAAAGCAAAAAGTGAGTTAAGGTGACAAGCAAGACAGCTGAAAAATATAAGAAGGAAGTTAAAAGAAAGCAAAAACCAAAGAATAAGTGAAAAGAAAGCTGCGAATAAAAAACCAAAAGCTACTTACCAAAGTGTTACCAAGTGAAAGTACCTGAAAAATTAAAGTTTATACAAAGTCCAACAAAATCTTAAAAACCCAAAGAAATCCAAATACTACTTACCCAAAGCGCAACAAGATGAAGAAATAGAAGTGAAAAGAAAAGTGAAGCCCTAACAACCTGTAAGGAAAACCAAAAGGGAAAAGAAGAAATATCATTACAAACCTGAAAAAAAATAAAAATCTAAAAATCTAAAATACCAAGTGAAAAATACTTACCAAAGTGTAAAGTGAAAAAGATGCAAAACCTATAAAACCCAGTGCCTACCCAAAAATTAAACAAACCAAGAAAAATTACACACAAAAAAAAGTTATCTGAAAAAAAAGGGAAAAACAAGGCACAAATTAAAGGAAGAACAAATTAAATAACGTACTATCCAAAGCTCTAAAAGAATAAAATAAATAATTTTGAAGTGTGCGCCAAAAACGAAAGTGCGTGTAAGTGCAAGTGCGAAAAGCTAAAGCGCGCGCACCAACAACAACAACAGCAGCAACATCAACGAAGATCATACGGCCCAGCTGCTTATGTACCAGCAGCACCAACAACCACACAGCAAGCGGCGCATATATCGGCACAGACAACAATAAACAGCGGGGCAGCAGCATTGGCGACAGTAGCGAGCACTACGCGGGAGCATCATTATATATTGCCTACCCCCTAGGCAATTGCGTGAGTCGTTCCAGTTTTTACATAACTTACATTAAAAGACGGTTGGAAAAATTCCTTTTTCTCTATATATCATCCATATATAGAGCCAACCCGTTAGCAGCACAAAACGGTCCTGTGTATGTACATAGCACTTATGTACATATGCAACCGGTGCTAGTGCACTAATAGTAGGTACAGCATTACATACATACTCACAGTGGTACTACATAACCTCTTTATAGTACACTGTGGAGAAAAATAAAGGCTGCTGGCACACTTAGTAGCCAATAAGTATATAAATACAACAATTAATTCCAAACCCCTTGGAAAACATTTATTTAAACAAAATAAAATAAAAAATAAAAATAAATAATAAAATAAAAAATATTTTTTCGACTTCGTCTCACAAATATCGAGTGTTGTTTTATTTACTCCTCAGTTGTGTACAAGTCCAATTCCGTGCGGCGGTACACAACGAACAAAAAAACCATTTTTGTTTAATTTATTGTGGAGTTGTACCAACCCCTTGGTTTTTCCCGTGCTTTTTCCCACTTTTCAAAATTCCTTTCATTATTTCTTTTTCTTTCTTTTCGTTGATCAAACTCGCGTGGTCAAGTTTCGGAATATCTCGCGCGGTAAATTTTACGTGTTCGAAACTCGTTCAATTATCACGTTATTTACTTGTTTTTTCGTGGACTGTGATCTTAGATCACCTATCGTTCATTTCTTTCATAATAACAAAACGATATGCCAGTAAACAGGTCGCCCGACAGATCCACCAGCAATAAAGCTGAGTCGGATCCCCTCTCGGTACCGTCAGAGCCGTCTGCGAAATTCGTTCGGACGCCTGACACCGAGACGGAGACCTTAGTTCCGACCTATTGGGTGCAATCCCCAAAAAACGCACCACCAGGGCACAAACAGTCGAGATTCGAAAATCTCAAAAGGAAGTGGCTCATGATCCCTCCATGAGTGCCTTCACTCAGTGCCACTTTTGCACACAATTCACCTCGCGTGCAATTGAAGAATTGACTATGCCCATGCTCAAGGCAGCTTTAGCCGATTTGAACGGCTATTATGAAGATGTAAAGGCAGCATACAGAAAAGTCGGTATCACCCCTGATGACGACCTGCCAAGCAACTTCAAGCTTCTTGCTCGAAGCAAGTTGGAGCTATGCCGAGATCGAGCATACCAAACAATCGCCCAGATCTCAGATCTTATGGACGTTCAGCAACCTCCCCCCGCTGAAACAGCACGTCCAGCTGAAACTTCTACACATTTAGCATCTGAGCAGGCAAATAATTCTATTTGCCTGAATGTGCCACCATGCGACACAGAAATTTTCTCCGGTGGGTACGAAGAGTGGCCGTCCTTCCGTGACATGTTTACGGCGGTTTACATAAACCACCCTAAACTCACCTCTGCCCAGAAATTGCATCACCTCAGATACAAGACAGCCGGAAAAGCTGGCGCGATTGTGAAGCAGTACGCATTAAGCGATGCGAACTTTGAACTGGCATGGAATGCGCTAAGATCATGATTCGAAAATCGGCGCATTCTAGTTGACAAACAGGTCAAAACGCTCTTGAGTCTCCCTCAAGTGGCAACTGAAAACAGTGAAGCGCTCCAAAGGCTTCAATCGACCATCAACAATTCTCTGTCCGTTTTAGCATCTCAAGGCGTCTCGACAGAGAGTTGGGACCCAACTTGCTCCACAAAACTTCCAGAGGAGACTTTATCTCTATGGGAACAATCTCTCAGTTCCCGTAAAGATCTCCCAACTTGGGAGCAAATGGATGATTTCCTTACCAGGAGATATGAGGTCGTGGAACGGCTCAAAACCTTTAAACCGATCAAGTCCGGGTTGCCTCCGAACCGGGGTTTCAACAGAACTCAGAATTTTTTGGTGGAAAGTGAGCGGACTTTTTCATGTCCGATTTGCGGCGCTCCTCACGCGCTCAAATTCTGCGCCACCTTCAAAAAAATGTCTGTTCGAGACCGAGTGAAGGCAGTGCGAACACACAACTTGTGCGAAAACTGCCTGTCATACACTCACTTGAAGCGGGATTGTACGAGTCAATTCACTTGCTCGCACTGTCAGCGAAAGCACCATTCGCTACTTCACATCTCAGCTGACAACAACCCGCCTCGGCAACGAAACGTAGTTGCCCAAGTCTCCACGACCCAGCCTCACAGTCCACAAACGCGAAAGTCCCTCGTAAGAAAGGCCCGGAGTTGTCGGGATGAGTCAAGTTCCGATGAGCAATCCCGGTCATCACGAACATCAAAAACTCGGCCAGTGCAGTCTCTTAGCACCACGGTCGAAGAGAAAACACTTCTCCCCACTGCTCTTGTTTCTTTAGAGCATCTTGGCGAATATCATAAGGTTCGAGCCCTTATTGATCAAGGTTCGCAACGGACATTTATCTCGTCCAAAGTGCAGAATCGACTGAGAATCCCTACGCAGAGGACTCAGATCGAAATATCTGGAATGGGTGGAAAGACCATCCAGAACTCAAACCAGATCTGCAACATAACGCTAGTCGCATCTCGAACTGGCACGAAACTCACCACACAGGCAATTGTACTTCCACAGTTGACCAAACTTCTTCCCACTTTCCATGTGGGCCTGACAGAGTGGAAACACGTTGCCATGCTGGACCTAGCAGATCCAAACTGCTTCAAACAGGCCCAGATCGACATGGTCATCGAAAGCGATTTAATTCCTCAAATCCTTCTCGATGGAATCCACTGGAATATGTATGGCAGCCTCCTTGCCCAAAACACTATATTCGGTTGGATCATAAGTGGGCCACTCCCCCAGATAGTGTCAACATTCTCGACACAAGTGGAAGAAGTTTCCAATGAACTCCTAAGTTCCGAGCTCAAACGCTTTTGGGAACAAGAGGAAATTCCACAGCCGTCTCCAATTTCCGAAGAGGATCGGTTTTGCGAAGACCTCTATCAAAAGACCACATCCCGGCGGTCAGATGGTAGATATGTCGTCCGACTCCCCTTCAAGGCAAGTTTTCCCAGCCAACTGGCTTTAGGTCAATCCCGTACCACAGCCTTCTCTCAATACCTCAGCATGGAAAGGACTTTGGCAAAGAAAGGCGATCTCCAAGCCACATATGATGAAGTCCTCAAAGAGTATCTCACTCTCAATCATATGGAGCCAACTCAGTCCAATGAGATCATCTCTGATGGCAAATACTTTTCATTTTATTTGCCTCACCATGCTGTAGTAAAGCCGGAAAAGATCACTTCCAAGGTCCGCGTTGTCTTCAACGCATCTAGAACAACCGGCTCAGGATATTCACTTAATGATATCCTACATATTGGTCCCACATTACAGCCCGACCTAATAACTCTCATTTTAAGATGGCGGCTGTACCAATTTGTATTTAATGGAGATGTGGAAAAAATGTATAGACAAATATTTGTCCACCACGATGACCAAGAGTTTCAGCGAATCCTCTTTCGTGAGTCTCGAAATTCCCCCATTCAAGACTTTAGGCTCAAAACAGTGACGTTTGGTGTGAACTGTGCTCCTTTCTTAGCCATTCGAACACTTCGACAACTGGCTGAAGATTCAAAGGACAAATTCCCGTTAGCGGAAACAGTCCTTCTCAAGGAGACTTATGTTGATGACATTTTGTCCGGTGCTCATACCATTTCTGAGGCAGTCGACTCACTGACACAAGTGATTGATGCCCTTAAGTCCGCAGGATTTCCTCTTAGGAAGATTATATCTAATCATCCGAGGATCCTGGAGACTATTCCCACCTCGGCACTTCTCGACTCAGACTTCCTCAAGTTCGAAAGTGCCAGCTCTACCAAAACACTTGGCATGAGATGGAACGCTTTGTCGGATACATTCTCGTATTCGATCGTTCCCATCTCCGAAACGAGTTCTGCCACGAAGCGACAGATTCTCTCTGCGGTCGCAAAACTTTTTGACCCGGCAGGATGGCTCTCGCCCATTATAACTCAAGCCAAGTTACTCCTGCAAGAGCTTTGGTTGGAGGGCACGGAATGGGATGAATGCGTAAAGCCCGGTTCACTCATAAAATGGAATCAATTCGTCAAGAATTTGTCGTCCATCAGCGAGATCGAGATCCCCCGATGGGTACAATTCTCCCCTCTGAAGCGAATCCAACTTCACGGATTTTGCGATGCTTCAGAAAAGGCATATTGCGCAACTCTTTATTTGCGCGCCACTGACAGCGATGGCAATATCTCGTATCACCTGCTCGTGGCAAAGGGTAAAGTTGCACCTCTGCAGACGGTTAGCCTGCCGCGCTTAGAATTGTGCGGCGCCGTTTTACTTCGCAATTATCCAAATGCCTTACGGAAAATCTCGATGTGAACCCCGAAGACACCTTCTTCTGGTCGGATTCACAAATAGTTCTCGCCTGGCTAGAAAAACCTCCAAGCACTTGGAAGACGTATGTAGCCAACCGAACAGCCCAGATTCTGCAAAAATGTCGGCAACGCCACTTGGCGTCACATCATAAGCCGTGATAATCCCGCCGACTTGGGCACTCGCGGGTGCAAACCCCAAGAACTTGCAGCAAACCCGCTGTGGTGGAATGGACCCAACTGGCTTCAGTCACCTGAAGAAGCATGGCCTAAATCAACTCCCTCCAATGTTGCTCCACCTGAGCAGCGGAAGGTCGAAGTTCATCTCGCGCTGGAGGAACCATCAGACATCCTCGATCGGTTCTCCTCCTATCCTCGCGCGCTACGTGTCCTTGCATATGCGTTCCGTTTTGTCCATAACGGACTCGCCAAGAGGAACACATCTCCCCTCAACTTGAATCCATTCGTTTCCCAGAATGAGATTCAGCTTGTCAAGACGAGACTCCTCTCGTTAGCCCAGATACGTTTCCACCACCTAGAACGTACCGCGTTGTCCAACAAGACCCCTATTCCCCGAAAAAGCACGATTTTGACTCTCAACCCGTTCCTCGATCAGGACGGCTTGATGAGAGTTGATGGTAGATTGGCCCAGGCGGCGCTTAGTTACAATGAGCGCCATCCGATAATCCTACCAGAGGCATCTCGGTTCTGCACGTTGTAATATTGAGTTCCTCCACACTCTTCTCTTACACGCAGAACTGCAGCTCATGTTCAGAATGGCTCGTCAAGAGTTTTACATTCCCCGTCTAAAGCCTCAGATCAAGAAATGCATTCGCCTATGCAAGGTCTGCACGGTTCAGAGACAAAAGGTCCGATCACAAATAATGGCAGCTCTTCCGCCAGAGCGTTGTACCCTGTCAATCCCATTCTCGACGACAGGTGTTGATTTTGCGGGCCCATTTTAAATTAAGGCATCTCAGCTCTGAACGGCAACCTTCCTCAAAGGTTATGTCGCGGTGTTTGTCTGCTTCTCCACCAAGGCCATTCACTTGGAATTGTGTTCTGCCCTTACCACAGAAGCATTCCGTGCTGCTTTTGCCAGATTCATTGGCAGACGAGGCCTCCCCCGCAAAATCATGTCGGACAATGGCACCACCTTCGTTGGCGCCCACAGAGCCATGAGCCGAGAGTTCCTCAAGTTCTCAAAAGAGGTATCCCACGACATCCTGAAGAAATATTCCACTCAAGGAGTCGATTGGGTTTTCATCCCCCCAGTGCACCTCACATGGGCGGGTTGTGGGAATCTGCAGTCAAGAGTTTCAAAACTCATCTCAAAAAGACTGCCGGCCACCACAAATTCAACTTCGAAGAGTTCACAACTCTTCTTGTTAGAATTGAGGCCGTCCTGAATTCCCGGCCACTATCACCTCTATCACAAGATCCATCTGATCTCTTAGCGCTTACTCCAGGTCACTTCCTGCGAGGCGCTCCCCTTCTGTCACCTCCCGAACCCAATTCGGAAGATCTATCCTTGATCAACCGATGGGAGAAGCTGAAAGCTCTGCATCATGAGTTCAGCCGGAGGTGGAAAACTGAATATCTCCACGAACTACAGAAGAGACATAAGTGGCGCCATCCCCAACAGGAGCTAGAACCGGACCAGCTAGTCGTCATCAAGGACGAGCTGCTTGCCCCCACTGAGTGGAGACTAGGACGAATCATCGCTCTACATCCAGGACCCGATGGCCACGTCCGAGTGGCCGATATCCGCACACAATCCGGCATACTCACACGCCCGATTGTGAAATTATGCGTTCTACCCCCCGCGTAGAACTTCTTCTAGCTTATTATAAATTCCTTTATAATTATTCGCGGACATCGCTGCCCATTTACCAATATAAGGCACTAAAGTCTGCTCGTTTTGTTCTTTCTCCACAGCTCGACAATGGACGACACCCATCGCTGCCAACTCTGCCATCGCCCTCATCCCTTGAGGTACTGCCGCGGGTTCCTTGCCATGAACCCCGGCCAACGCGACGATGTCGTGCACGAGCACGGCTATTGCCGCAACTGTTTGGCCCGGTCCCACGCCACGGGGGCTTGCGACTCGCCAAACAGTTGCAAGAAGTGTGGGTTGGCACATCACACGATGTTGCACCCCACTGACACTTTGCAGCGGACGACCGATCCCGGACACCGAAGGCGAGGTGTCCGACCGGCGAGGCAGCCCGCCACCGACACCCTGCAGCGGACGGCTCATTCCGGGCAACGAAGACGAGGGGTCCGGCCGGCGCAGCGGACCATCAACCGGGCGCAAGGCCAACGACGCCGCGAGCTCCATTCCAGGGCGCAACCCTCGCGCCAACGTCCACGCCCCCCTCCTCCTGCGGTGCGTTCGTCGCGCAGTCGTCCGGGATCGAGTCGCTCTACAGGGCGAACCACGTCATGGACACGTCACGCATCGACCAGCGCCGCCAGCGAACCAGCGCGTCGCCACCATCACACAGCCAATCACACCCGACCAGGAATCACCACCCGCCAACTGCGGGGACGAAAGGCTCGGACGCTGCTAACACAGGCGATCCGATCCCTGACGGAGTTGAGAGGGGTCGTCTAAATGCACGAGTGCATCCGGCCCCAGGATGTTCACGTCGTTGCTTGCCGTCACCGCGCACCACCTACAATATAAAATAAATATAAATAAACATGTTGTACGTGCATGATAAGTCGTACATATCCCCTCCAATCCCGTATACTTACCTTATTCCTATATACCTACCTTCTCCTTATATATTTACCATTTGTACGTTTCCGCTATCCTCTTTATATACTTACTCTATATACCCACCTATGTACTGACTGACGGCATCCCTCGCTGTCCTAAACGGTGCTTGCGCGGCTGACGGCAAAATCACTTGTCATCCGACCTCCGGCGACGACAACACGAGACGATCAACGAGAAACATACCACCAGCAACAACCATCACACTCATCATCCGATCACCGGCGACGATACCACGCGATCCGCGACGGAAAAGACACCACCAAATAAACATAAAACACATAATTCCAACTAAACACTCTGTACATTTATCGTAACATTGTATACAAAATAACGAAAACCACATACTGTATAAATCTTGTACAAACATTCATCAACATTATCGACCTTCACAAACACACACATTGTATTTACGCATTGAATTAATCCAAATTAAAAATCACGAATTTTAACGTTTGATCCTTTGCATTTTATTTTGTGCGCGCCTGTCGGAAGTATTAACGGCGTAAACATTGGTCCTTCGAGCCGGATAAAAACGAATCAGTGTAGTACAAAAAACGCATAGAAGAAACAAGAAAGGAAAAGTATGAGGTAAAGTAAAACAAACAAAAATATACACATACTTACCAAACCTAAAAACAAAGCAAAAAGTGAGTTAAGGTGACAAGCAAGACAACTGAAAAATATAAGAAGGAAGTTAAAAGAAAGCAAAAACCAAAGAATAAGTGAAAAGAAAGCTGCGAATAAAAAACCAAAAGCTACTTACCAAAGTGTTACCAAGTGAAAGTACCTGAAAAATTAAAGTTTATACAAAGTCCAACAAAATCTTAAAAACCCAAAGAAATCCAAATACTACTTACCCAAAGTGCAACAAGATGAAGAAATAAAAGTGAAAAGAAAAGTGAAGCCCTAACAACCTGTAAGGAAAACCAAAAGGGAAAAGAAGAAATATCATTACAAACCTGAAAAAAAAATAAAAATCTAAAAATCTAAAATACCAAGTGAAAAATACTTACCAAAGTGTAAAGTGAAAAAGATGCAAAACCTATAAAACCCAGTGCCTACCCAAAAATTAAACAAACCAAGAAAAATTACACACAAAAAAAAGTTATCTGAAAAAAAAGGGAAAAACAAGGCACAAATTAAAGGAAGAACAAATTAAATAACGTACTATCCAAAGCTCTAAAAGAATAAAATAAATAATTTTAAAGTGTGCGCCAAAAACGAAAGTGCGTGTAAGTGCAAGTGCGAAAAGCTAAAGCGCGCGCACCAACAACAACAACAGCAGCAACATCAACGAAGATCATACGGCCCAGCTGCTTATGTACCAGCAGCACCAACAACCACACAGCAAGCGGCGCATATATCGGCACAGACAACAATAAACATAGCCGAGTGAAAAGACGTGAGAAGACGTAAAATTTCGAGCTCCTAATTTATTCATCCGTGAAGTGGTTGTAGGGCTTTAATAAGTGTGACAAGCCCAAGAAAATCTGTGCGAAGGTGTAGCGTGTCGGTATTTCGTATAGTGATCGTTACCCGGGACACCTTGGTGTAGTGAATCGAAATTGTTTCGACGGCTGCAGCCAATTTAGCCTTGGAAGGCAAAACAATAAATAAAAAACAATAACAAAAATTCTTTTGTTTTCTTTTCGCGCGCGAAAATCAGCTGTTTTCTGTTTACGTTTTGCAGCTGTTCGGTGCTAGTGTTACCCACTATCAGTGTTGTTTTTCATACCGCGGCGACTCTTGTCTGGTTATCATCACTGATAAGCGCACAGAGTGTGTTTCGAAAGTGCTATCGTTATCTCTTTGATCTCTTCCTGGTCTTCCTTTCTGTGTCTGCTCAGTGTTGCCTATTTGGCTGTGGTGTGCCTCTATCGGCACACTATGCAAGCATAGTGCTTATGCTGGCATAGTGTGCACACCTACGGTCAATTGCTAGCTGAGATCGTGTAGTAGTTCTGGTTGGGGGGTTAGTGTATCGGCTAAACTAATTTTTCACCATTTGTAGTAAGGGCACAAACCCTTAATTACACCTCGTGCGGTAATTCGGCTTATATCGTAATAAGCAATAGCGTAAAAACAAAAAGCTTCTTTGCGTTGGTCCGTGGCTGCTACTAGACGGACAGGGAAGTACGCTTAATAGGGGGTTGGCTATGAGCGCCAATAAACCGCCGCGATCGGCGGCAACGGTTAAGGAGAAGTCGACGCCAAAAGGGGCAGCGGTAAGTAGAGAAGAAATTAATCCTTTCAGGAAAAGTGGGAAAACACTACGTTCACCGGCCAAAGGGCAAACTGGCCCACACGAGGAAACCAAAGCCCCTGGTAAACAGGAGGGTGAGAAAGGTGAAGAACGCTGCGACACTGGGCTAAACACTGAGCAGCAGGCAGCGATCGGGACCGGCAATGAGAGCGCTGGTAACGGAGCCCCGCAAGAAGAAATAGATATTGTTCTTGCAGAAATGGGCAACAAAATAGAAGAGCTGATCAGCATTGCGGACAGCCTGCGCCACAGAAACCAACAAATGAAGATCGTGTTGGTCTCATTGGCTGGGCTGCAAAAACGTGCATGGGAGTGCAGAAACAGCAACAAGGCGGTTGTGCTTTCAAAAGCAACACAAACAATCGCATTAAGCGGGAGTGGCCAGGGCAAGAGAGCCAGGGCGAATAACAGGGATGAGGAAATGCAGAAGTCCCCGCAGCAAGTGCAAAAACGCACGAGAGTGAGTTCGCCAAGTCCGGACCTTCAAAGCGGCCAATTGGCTCAGCAAAGCGAGAAAGGGCAGCAACAACAACATAGCAGGAGTGCAAGCGTGGGTGCCAAGCACACAATGCACAAAAGAAAAGAGGTGGAGCCTAACAAGCAACTGAGCGCGGGTGTAACGGATCCCGCCAAAGTAACAAAAAGTGCACCAAGTAGCAGTAGTGTACTGCAAAATGGTGCCCGCAAAGAGTCTGCGTGGACCAAAGTGCCAGCCAATAGGATGCCGAGAAAAAGATCAGCTCGGCCCGATGCATTGATCGTCAAGGCAACAGGCCAGGCTTCGTATGCCGATATGCTGCGAAAAGTGAAAGCCGCTCCGGAGCTAAAGGAGCTAGGTCAGAGCGTGAACCACGTAAGAAAAACCGCGAAGGGCGAGCTGCTTTTCGAGCTTAAGAGGGCAACATGCTCCTCAACAGGCGATCTGCAGCGGGCGGTGGAAAAATTGTTGCAGAGTGAAGCGGAAGTCAAAACACTTACGCAGACGGCAACAATTGTGATCAAGGACCTGGATGAAGTCACAACAAAGGCGGAGGTAGTGGCAGCGCTGGAACAACAATTTCCAGAGGCGGCAGGCCTGACGGCAGAAGCTCTTAAGTCATTGAGACCGGGTTTTGCTGGCACGCAGATAGCCGAAGTTGTACTACCTACAAATACAGCCAATGTGGTGTTAAGAGCAGGTAAAATTAGAGTTGGCTGGGTAGTGTGCCGCATACGGGAGAAGTTCCAACTGCGCCGCTGCTATAAATGCCTGGGCTTTGGGCACATGGCCAGACACTGCAAAAGTGAAAATAATTGGTCAGAATCGTGCATAAAATGTGGAGAAAAAGGCCACAAAATTAGCGGGTGCACTTCGGCGCCAAAATGTATGCACTGCACTGCAAGCCAGCTGAACGCAAATCATGTCACTGGCAGTTATAAATGCCCGGTGTATCAGACAGCGTTGAAAAATATGCAACAAAAATGAGGTTTATCCAACTTAACCTCAACCACTGTGAAGCGGCGCAGGATCTTCTCGCCCAAACAGTGGTGGAATGCGATGCTGATGTAGCATTTCTAAGCGAACCGTACGAGCATCGCAGTAATGGCGTATGGGCGTCGGATGAATCGGGGAAGGCGGCAATTTGGGTCTGTGGGCAAAATCCCTACGAGGAGCAAGCAAAAGTGTCCAGAGGTTTTGTGCGGGCAAAAATTGATGGCATTTTTTGTTATAGCTGCTACGCCCCGCCCAGCATGACGATAACTCAATATACAGATATGATTGAGGAAATTGTATCTGATGCGAGAGGCAAGACCCCCAAAATAATTGCTGGGGACTTTAATGCTTGGGCTGTGGAATGGGGATCAAACAGGACAAATGCGAGAGGGAATATTCTTCTGGAAGCGTTTGCGTCGCTCGATGTCATCTTGCTAAACTCGGGAAACCAGCCAACGTTTAGCAAAAATGGCAGAAGTTCATGCATAGATATTACGTTTATCAGCTCTGGCCTCGCGCCATCAGCTGCGTGGGAGGTAAGCCCAAGATATACGCACAGCGACCACCAGGCGATAATTGGCAGTGTATTGCACAATCGCGCCCGCCCAAAGGGGGCCCGCAGGAAACAGTTGCACCGCTGGAGGCATAGTACGTTTGACAAGGATCTGTTTCAGTTGACGCTGGACAGCTCGCCGCTGGAAGGCTCAGCGACAGAGAAGGTCGAACAGCTGATGCGGCGGGTCACAGGAGCATGTGATGCATCGATGCGGAGGCTGAGCAGTACAACGCACCGCACGCCCGTCTACTGGTGGAACCCTGGCATTGCCGATCTACGAGCAAAGTGTAACCGAGCCAGACGGCAATACCAGCGGGCCAGTGATGACAATAGCAGGCTCAACTGTCAAGCAGTTCTTCGGAAGGCACGTAAGAGCCTGAAAATTGCTATAAAGGAGAGTAAGAGGAAGAGCTTCAAAGATCTCCTAAGCAGTGTTGAGGAAAATCCGTGGGGAAAGGCATATCAGGTGGTGATGAAGAAACTTTCTTCATTCTGCCCACCACCTCCAGTTTCGGCGCCGTTTTTGGCCAGGATAGTCAACTGTCTATTTCCTAGCCAGCGGCCATTGTTAGATATGGACGGCGCGGCAGGAAAAGATTGTGACAGCATTCAGCAGGTAACCGTGGAGGAAGTTGTTGCGGCTTGCAATAGAATAGGTGACCGGAAAGCTCCCGGCTGCGATGGCATCCCAAATGCTGCGCTTAAGGCAGCTATCAGGCTACACCCAAATTTATTTGTAGACGCATACAATGCATGCCTTCTTGGACGGACCTTCCCGGACTTGTGGAAGGTCCAATGGTTAGTGCTATTGCCGAAGGGTGGCAAGCCCCCCGAAGATCCGTCTGCGTATCGCCCGATCTGCTTACTAGATACAGCGGGCAAAATACTAGAGCGGGTTATTGCCAACAGATTGGAGGCAGCTATTGAGGCAGCAGGCGGACTTTCTAAACACCAATATGGTTTCAGGAAGGCCAGGTCAACAATAGACGCCATCGGAGCGGTAGCTGAAATAGCACGAAACGCAATTAGCGGCAAGCGATGGAAGGGCGGCAGTAAGGAGTACTGCTGCTTAGTGACGCTAGATGTCAAAAATGCGTTTAACTCCGCAAACTGGAGCCAAATATTATCAGCTCTTCGGAAAAAAAGTGTACCGGAATATTTGGTGCAGACTATAGCCAGCTATTTTAAGCATCGGCGTCTTGTCTACTGTACAGATGTAGGTGAGAAGACGCATATCGTTACCGGTGGCGTTCCACAGGGGTCGGTGCTAGGCCCCATGCTCTGGAATATTATGTATGATGGCGTGTTAGAGCTAGACATACATAGAGCAGCCAAAATAATAGGATTTGCGGACGATATAGTTATAGTCGTGACTGGCAAACATATAGAGGACATTGAGACGATCTGCAATGATACAGTCTCGAAAGTACAGCACTGGCTAGGCGAAGCTGGACTCCAGCTAGCGGAGCAGAAAACAGAAGTACTGCTTATATCTAGCAGGAAAAAGCTGGAAACAGCAAAAGTGTGCGTAGGCGGCCACACAATCGTTTCAAGTGGTGCAATCCGATACCTGGGTGTCATTCTAGATACCAGGCTAACATTTAAGCAGCACCTCCAGCACGCAGCCGAGAGAGCAGCAAAGGCGGTGGTTGCGCTATCAAGGCTCATGCCAAACGTGGGAGGACCAAGACAGCTAACGAGATTGTTGCTGTCAAAAGTGGCAACCTCAACAATGCTGTACGGAGCGCAAATCTGGGCTCCGGCTATGGCTATAAAAGCCTATAGGAGGAAGCTAGAGTCTGTGTACAGGCTCTGCGCCATGAGAGTATGCTGCGCCTTTCGTACCACATCATACGAAGCAGCATGTGTTGTCGCGGGAATGGTTCCAGTGGATATCCTGGCACGCGAGGCGCACACAAAAGCAAACGGCCCAGGAGATGGCCACCAGAGGCAGCAGAGCATCAACGAATGGCAACAACGGTGGAATACTGCGCAGAAGGGAAGGTGGACGCACCAGCTCATACCTAGGGTGGAAGACTGGCTGCTCCGGAAGCATGGTGAGGTAACTCATTATCTCGCACAATTGCTTACAGGTCACGGCTGCTTCAGGGCATACCTGTGCCGGTTCGGCCATGAAGAAACTGCGGACTGTACAGTTTGTGCTGGCGAGGCTGAGGACGCGGGACATGTCCTATTCCAGTGCCCTCGCTACAGGGTCGAGCGAGAGTTGCTGGAACGCGCCCTTGACACGCCAATAAATGTCCAAAATCTAGTACCACAAATGCTTCAATGCGCAGAGAAGTGGGAAGCAGTCTGTAAGTTCGCTGCAATCATAATGACAGCACAGCGACGGCAAGAGCAAGAGCGTAGGGCTCAAATCCCACGCAATAGACCCGAGCCAGACCAATAGGGTCAGTTGCCCGCCCTGCGATGCAATGCTTAGCGGCAGTTCCGCGGGGATGAACGGGCTGGCGATATAAAGGGGGTTGGTTTTAGCCGGTAAAAATCCGGCACGCGGTTGAACACGGGTTCAAGCGTGTCTAAGAAGATTTCCACCTCCTACGAGAAAAAAAAAAAAAAAAAAAAAAAAAAAAAAGACAACAATAAACAGCGGGGCAGCAGCATAGGCGACAGTAGCGAGCACTACGCGGGAGCATCATTATATATTGCCTACCCCCTAGGCAATTGCGTGAGTCGTTCCAGTTTTTACATAACTTACATTAAAAGACGGTTGGAAAAATTCCTTTTTCTCTATATATCATCCATATATAGAGCCAACCCGTTAGCAGCACAAAACGGTCCTGTGTATGTACATAGCACCACAGAATAAACAGTATACAGAAGGCGCATCTGAAATAATTTTGCGATTTCATTTCAGACGCGGGCGGGAATCAACAAAGGTGAGGAAAATGCAAAGGGAACCAAGAGAGTAAGCGCGAATTGATGTACACGCATAGATTCGATGGTTTTCTCATCTCAACAACAACACGCAATGTTGTTGCTATTCGCAGCAAGCCAGCTTGGCTTTGCTCGTGCACATTGAAATGGTGTTTGATTTGGCAAATCTATCGCCAAGGCAAATTCAATAGGTAGTTGCAGCACCAGAACTGATTAAACTTTTTTCTTTGATAATTAGCACAACATTGTGGCAATAGTTTTCCACTTATTAATACTTTCTTAATGCGTCTTGGTTGCTCCAATATTTTTACACATATATTTATTTTCATTGTAGCCATTTGTAATTTTTACAACTTCTATTTTACAAGCAGACCAAAAGAACTTATAAAATCCATTGAATTTTGGTTTTCCCCGTAGTGCTACCACCTTATGTGCGTTGGCGATCGCTCAATCAATTTTTCTATGAAAACTGCCTGTCCACTTCTTGTTCTTGTTTGTAAAAAAGCAAGCGGAGAGCGAGCACGAGCCACCACCAACATGCAAGCGGCACATCGCTTTGTTGCCCAACAATAACAACCACAGTGTGTGGTGCGCGGTCGCAGCTTCTCAGCTTACGCTCTCGCGCTCTGTGCGTTCTCGTCCCTTTTACTGCTTCCCCCGCATCTACAAACGGGTCCTACCGCTGGAACCCGCGAAGAAAATTTTCTTTACACCAGATGCGCATTCTGTATATTGTTTGTTCTGTGATAGCACTTATGTACATATGCAACCGGTGCTAGTGCACTAATAGTACAGCATTACATACATACTCACAGTGGTACTACATAACCCCTTTATAGTACACTGTGGAGAAAAATAAAGGCTGCTGGCACACTTAGTAGCCAATAAGTATATAAATACAACAATTAATTCCAAACCCCTTGGAAAACATTTATTTAAACAAAATAAAATAAAAAATAAAAATAAATAATAAAATAAAAAATATTTTTTCGACTTCGTTTCACAAATATCGAGTGTTGTTTTATTTACTCCTCAGTTGTGTACAAGTCCAATTCCGTGCGGCGGTACACAACGAACAAAAAAACCATTTTTGTTTAATTTATTGTGGAGTTGTACCAACCCCTTGGTTTTTCCCGTGCTTTTTCCCACTTTTCAAAATTCCTTTCATTATTTCTTTTTCTTTCTTTTCGTTGATCAAACTCGCGTGGTCAAGTTTCGGAATATCTCGCGCGGTAAATTTTACGTGTTCGAAACTCGTTCAATTATCACGTTATTTACTTGTTTTTTCGTGGACTGTGATCTTAGATCACCTATCGTTCATTTCTTTCATAATAACAAAACGATATGCCAGTAAACAGGTCGCCCGACAGATCCACCAGCAATAAAGCTGAGTCGGATCCCCTCTCGGTACCGTCAGAGCCGTCTGCGAAATTCGTTCGGACGCCTGACACCGAGACGGAGACCTTAGTTCCGACCTATTGGGTGCAATCCCAAAAAACGCACCACCAGGGCACAAACAGTCGAGATTCGAAAATCTCAAAATGAAGTGGCTCATGATCCCTCCATGAGTGCCTTCACTCAGTGCCACTTTTGCACACAATTCACCTCGCGTGCAATTGAAGAATTGACTATGCCCATGCTCAAGGCAGCTTTAGCCGATTTGAACGGCTATTATGAAGATGTAAAGGCAGCATACAGAAAAGTCGGTATCACCCCTGATGACGACCTGCCAAGCAACTTCAAGCTTCTTGCTCGAAGCAAGTTGGAGCTATGCCGAGATCGAGCATACCAAACAATCGCCCAGATCTCAGATCTTATGGACGTTCAGCAACCTCCCCCCGCTGAAACAGCACGTCCAGCTGAAACTTCTACACATTTAGCATCTGAGCAGGCAAATAATTCTATTTGCCTGAATGTGCCACCATGCGATACAGAAATTTTCTCCGGTGGGTACGAAGAGTGGCCGTCCTTCCGTGACATGTTTACGGCGGTTTACATAAACCACCCTAAACTCACCTCTGCCCAGAAATTGCATCACCTCAGATACAAGACAGCCGGAAAAGCTGGCGCGATTGTGAAGCAGTACGCATTAAGCGATGCGAACTTTGAACTGGCATGGAATGCGCTAAGATCATGATTCGAAAATCGGCGCATTCTAGTTGACAAACAGGTCAAAACGCTCTTGAGTCTCCCTCAAGTGGCAACTGAAAACAGTGAAGCGCTCCAAAGGCTTCAATCGACCATCAACAATTCTCTGTCCGTTTTAGCATCTCAAGGCGTCTCGACAGAGAGTTGGGACCCAATTTGCTCCACAAAACTTCCAGAGGAGACTTTATCTCTATGGGAACAATCTCTCAGTTCCCGTAAAGATCTCCCAACTTGGGAGCAAATGGATGATTTCCTTACCAGGAGATATGAGGTCGTGGAACGGCTCAAAACCTTTAAACCGATCAAGTCCGGGTTGCCTCCGAACCGGGGTTTCAACAGAACTCAGAATTTTTTGGTGGAAAGTGAGTGGACTTTTTCATGTCCGATTTGCGGCGCTCCTCACGCGCTCTAATTCTGCGCCACCTTAAAAAAAATGTCTCTTCGAGACGGAGTTCTCGGGATGAGTCAAGTTCCGATGAGCAATCCCGCTCATCACGAACATCAAAAACTCGGCCAGTGCAGTCTCTTAGCACCACGGTCGAAGAGAAAACACTTCTCCCCACTGCTCTTGTTTCTTTAGAGCATCTTGGCGAATATCATAAGGTTCGAGCCCTTATTGATCAAGGTTCGCAACGGACATTTATCTCGTCCAAAGTGCAGAATCGACTGAGAATCCCTACGCAGAGGACTCAGATCGAAATATCTGGAATGGGTGGAAAGACCATCCAGAACTCAAACCAGATCTGCAACATAACGCTAGTCGCATCTCGAACTGGCACGAAACTCACCACACAGGCAATTGTACTTCCACAGTTGACCAAACTTCTTCCCACTTTCCATGTGGGCCTGACAGAGTGGAAACACGTTGCCATGCTGGACCTAGCAGATCCAAACTGCTTCAAACAGGCCCAGATCGACATGGTCATCGGAAGCGATTTAATTCCTCAAATCCTTCTCGATGGAATCCACCGGAATATGTATGGCAGCCTCCTTGCCCAAAACACTATATTCGGTTGGATCATAAGTGGGCCACTCCCCCAGATAGTGTCAACATTCTCGACACAAGTGGAAGAAGTTTCCAATGAACTCCTAAGTTCCGAGCTCAAACGCTTTTGGGAACAAGAGGAAATTCCACAGCCGTCTCCAATTTCCGAAGAGGATCGGTTTTGCGAAGACCTCTATCAAAAGACCACATCCCGGCGGTCAGATGGTAGATATGTCGTCCGACTCCCCTTCAAGGCAAGTTTTCCCAGCCAACTGGCTTTAGGTCAATCCCGTACCACAGCCTTCTCTCAATACCTCAGCATGGAAAGGACTTTGGCAAAGAAAGGCGATCTCCAAGCCACATATGATGAGGTCCTCAAAGAGTATCTCACTCTCAATCATATGGAGCCAACTCAGTCCAATGAGATCATCTCTGATGGCAAATACTTTTCATTTTATTTGCCTCACCATGCTGTAGTAAAGCCGGAAAAGATCACTTCCAAGGTCCGCGTTGTCTTCAACGCATCTAGAACAACCGGCTCAGGATATTCACTTAATGATATCCTACATATTGGTCCCACATTACAGCCCGACCTAATGACCCTCATTTTAATATGGCGGCTGTACCAATTTGTATTTAATGGAGATGTGGAAAAAATGTATAGACAAATATTTGTCCACCACGATGACCAAGAGTTTCAGCGAATCCTCTTTCGTGAGTCTCGAAATTCCCCCATTCAAGACTTTAGGCTCAAAACAGTGACGTTTGGTGTGAACTGTGCTCCTTTCTTAGCCATTCGAACACTTCGACAACTGGCTGAAGATTCAAAGGACAAATTCCCGTTAGCGGAAACAGTCCTTCTCAAGGAGACTTATGTTGATGACATTTTGTCCGGTGCTCATACCATTTCTGAGGCAGTCGACTCACTGACACAAGTGATTGATGCCCTTAAGTCCCCAGGATTTCCTCTTAGGAAGATTACATCTAATCATCCGAGGATCCTGGAGACTATTCCCACCTCGGCACTTCTCGACTCAGACTTCCTCAAGTTCGAAAGTGCCAGCTCTACCAAAACACTTGGCATGAGATGGAACGCTTTGTCGGATACATTCTCGTATTCGATCGTTCCCATCTCCGAAACGAGTTCTGCCACGAAGCGACAAATTCTCTCTGCGGTCGCAAAACTTTTTGACCCGGCAGGATGGCTCTCGCCCATTATAACTCAAGCCAAGTTACTCCTGCAAGAGCTTTGGTTGGAGGGCACGGAATGGGATGAATGCGTAAAGCCCGGTTCACTCATAAAATGGAATCAATTCGTCAAGAATTTGTCGTCCATCAGCGAGATCGAGATCCCCCGATGGGTACAATTCTCCCCTCTGAAGCGAATCCAACTTCACGGATTTTGCGATGCTTCAGAAAAGGCATATTGCGCAACTCTTTATTTGCGCGCCACTGACAGCGATGGCAATATCTCGTGTCACCTGCTCGTGGCAAAGGGTAAAGTTGCACCTCTGCCTGCCGCGCTTAGAATTGTGCGGCGCCGTTTTACTTTCGCAATTATCCAAATGCCTTACGGAAAATCTCGATGTGAACCCCGAAGACACCTTCTTCTGGTCGGATTCACAAATAGTTCTCGCCTGGCTAGAAAAACCTCCAAGCACTTGGAAGACGTATGTAGCCAACCGAACAGCCCAGATTCTGAAAAATGTCGGCAACGCCACTTGGCGTCACATCATAAGCCGTGGTAATCCCGCCGACTTGGGCACTCGCGGGTGCAAACCCCAAGAACTTGCAGCAAACCCGCTGTGGTGGGATGGACCCAACTGGCTTCAGTCACCTGAAGAAGCATGGCCTAAATCAACTCCCTCCAATGTTGCTCCACCTGAGCAGCGGAAGGTCGAAGTTCATCTCGCGCTGGAGGAACCATCAGACATCCTCGATCGGTTCTCCTCCTATCCTCGCGCGCTACGTGTCCTTGCATATGCGTTCCGTTTTGTCCATAACGGACTCGCCAAGAGGAACACATCTCCCCTCAACTTGAATCCATTCGTTTCCCAGAATGAGATTCAGCTTGTCAATACGAGACTCCTCTCGTTAGCCCAGACACGTTTCCACCACCTAGAACGTACCGCGTTGTCCAACAAGACCCCTATTCCCCGAAAAAGCACGATTTTGACTCTCAACCCGTTCCTCGATCAGGACGGCTTGATGAGAGTTGATGGTAGATTGGCCCAGGCGGCGCTTAGTTACAATGAGCGCCATCCGATAATCCTACCAGAGGCATCTCGGTTCTGCACGTTGTAATATTGAGTTCCTCCACACTCTTCTCTTACACGCAGAACTGCAGCTCATGTTCAGAATGGCTCGTCAAGAGTTTTACATTCCCCGTCTAAAGCCTCAGATCAAGAAATGCATTCGCCTATGCAAGGTCTGCACGGTTCAGAGACAAAAGGTCCGATCACAAATAATGGCAGCTCTTCCGCCAGAGCGTTGTACCCTGTCAATCCCATTCTCGACGACAGGTGCTGATTTTGCGGGCCCATTTTAAATTAAGGCATCTCAGCTCCGAACGGCAACCTTCCTCAAAGGTTATGTCGCCAAGGCCATTCACTTGGAATTGTGTTCTGCCCTTACCACAGAAGCATTCCGTGCTGCTTTTGCCAGATTCATTGGCAGACGAGGCCTCCCCCGCAAAATCATGTCGGACAATGGCACCACCTTCGTTGGCGCCCACAGAGCCATGAGCCGAGAGTTCCTCAAGTTCTCAAAAGAGGTATCCCACGACATCCTGAAGAAATATTCCACTCAAGGAGTCGATTGGGTTTTCATCCCCCCAGTGCACCTCACATGGGCGGGTTGTGGGAATCTGCAGTCAAGAGTTTCAAAACTCATCTCAAAAAGACTGCCGGCCACCACAAATTCAACTTCGAAGAGTTCACAACTCTTCTTGTTAGAATTGAGGCCGTCCTGAATTCCCGGCCACTATCACCTCTATCACAAGATCCATCTGATCTCTTAGCGCTTACTCCAGGTCACTTCCTGCGAGGCGCTCCCCTTCTGTCACCTCCCGAACCCAATTCGGAAGATCTATCCTTGATCAACCGATGGGAGAAGCTGAAAGCTCTGCATCATGAGTTCAGCCGGAGGTGGAAAACTGAATATCTCCACGAACTACAGAAGAGACATAAGTGGCGCCATCCCCAACAGGAGCTAGAACCGGACCAGCTAGTCGTCATCAAGGACGAGCTGCTTGCCCCCACTGAGTGGAGACTAGGACGAATCATCGCTCTACATCCAGGACCCGATGGCCACGTCCGAGTGGCCGATATCCGCACACAATCCGGCATACTGACACGCCCGATTGTGAAATTATGCGTTCTACCCCCCGCGTAGAACTTCTTCTAGCTTATTATAAATTCCTTTATAATTATTCGCGGACATCGCTGTCCATTTACCAATATAAGGCACTAAAGTCTGCTCGTTTTGTTCTTTCTCCACAGCTCGACAATGGACGACACCCATCGCTGCCAACTCTGCCATCGCCCTCATCCCTTGAGGTACTGCCGCGGGTTCCTTGCCATGAACCCCGGCCAACGCGACGATGTCGTGCACGAGCACGGCTATTGCCGCAACTGTTTGGCCCGGTCCCACGCCACGGGGGCTTGCGACTCGCCAAACAGTTGCAAGAAGTGTGGGTTGGCACATCACACGATGTTGCACCCCACTGACACTTTGCAGCGGACGACCGATCCCGGACACCGAAGGCGAGGTGTCCGACCGGCGAGGCAGCCCGCCACCGACACCCTGCAGCGGACGGCTCATTCCGGGCAACGAAGACGAGGGGTCCGGCCGGCGCAGCGGACCATCAACCGGGCGCAAGGCCAACGACGCCGCGAGCTCCATTCCAGGGCGCAACCCTCGCGCCAACGTCCACGCCCCCCTCCTCCTGCGGTGCGTTCGTCGCGCAGTCGTCCGGGATCGAGTCGCTCTACAGGGCGAACCACGTCATGGACACGTCACGCATGGACCAGCGCCGCCAGCGAACCAGCGCGTCGCCACCATCACACAGCCAATCACACCCGACCAGGAATCACCACCCGCCAACTGCGGGGACGAAAGGCTCGGACGCTGCTAACACAGGCGATCCGATGCCTGACGGAGTTAAGGGGGGTCGTCTAAATGCACGAGTGCATCCGGCCCCAGGATGTTCACGTCGTTGCTTGCCGTCACCGCGCACCACCTACAATATAAAATAAATATAAATAAACATGTTGTACATGCATGATAAGTCGTACATATCCCCTCCAATCCCGTATACTTACCTTATTCCTATATACCTACCTTCTCCTTATATATTTACCATTTGTACGTTTCCGCTATCCTCATTATATACTTACCCTATATACCCACCTATGTACTGACTGATGGCATCCCTCGCTGTCCTAAACGGTGCTTGCGCGGCTAACGGCAAAATCACTTGTCATCCGACCTCCGGCGACGACAACACGAGACGATCAACGAGAAACATATCACCAGCAACAACCATCACACTCATCATCCGATCACCGGCGACGATACCACGCGATCCGCGACGGAAAAGACACCACCAAATAAACACAAAACACATAATTCCAACTAAACACTCTGTACATTTATCGTAACATTGTATACAAAATAACGAAAACCACATACTGTATAAATCTTGTACAAACATTCATCAACATTATCGACCTTCACAAACACACACATTGTATTTACGCATTGAATTAATCCAAATTAAAAATCACGAATTTTAACGTTTGATCCTTTGCATTTTATTTTGTGCGCGCCTGTCGGAAGTATTAACGGCGTAAACAGAAACGATAAGGCACTCTGTGCTGAATGCTTTTCTATGCACGAATGCTTTTCCAAGCATACTTTTAGGCATGCACTTTGAAGTACGGCAAATTTGGTATAATTCGCTTGGTATAGTCCGATATGGCAAGGATGGTTAACGAAGGATTGGGCTGTGCGAGAACGATCGAGCGTTTTCCAAGTGGAAGTTGCAAGAAACTTCGGCGCGATAAGAAAACTGGTATAAAAGCAGCAGTGTGCAGCGCAAGGAGTCGAGTCTGTGTTGAGCAAGCAATGGGGAAACATGCAATAGTAGTAGTGTAAAGTAGAACAAATGTAAATTTGTAAATAAAGCGATTGTTGGTTTTTGGCTGCGTTTGCGCTGAATAATTGAAGTGGTTTTATTTTCAAACACAATCCAAAAACGAACTCAGAGAACTTGGATTTTCGTAACATTTTGTGTCAGAAGTCAGGATTATGTTACTGAAGATTAAAAAAAATATAAATAACTTAATATTAAGATTAAGATTGGGTAGCGGGAGTCGAGCACTACCTGCCCGAGACACTGCGTCCAGAGTTGAACTATTGTGTCACGTCCCTTTATCTTACTGGAGGAGTTCGTATCCTCCAATATTATCCAGGAACTCTTTTATTTTCCTTAGATCAAATTCAGACAGATCCTTTGTCTGTATCAGTTCCCTCCCCAATACCCGCTTTCTTGCGTGTATGAGGGCGGGACATTCCGTTACGATGTGTACAGAAGTCTCCTCGTCTTCCATACAAAATCTGCATAGTTCGTTGTCCGTGATTCCCAGTCGCGCTCTATGCATATTTAGCAGACAGTGTCCGCTTAGGATCCCCGTCATGAATCTAAGCTCTGCTCGGCTTAGCTCCAAGAGGTAATTAGATTTCTTTGCAGAGTAAACTGGAAAGAAGAGCTTGGAACAGCGTTGTCCCACTGTGTTCGACCATTTGTGATTAGCTCGATTTAGAAATTCCTGTTTTACACAATGTCTGTAATGAGTCTTGCTAACACTTATGATTGGTTCAGGTCCGTAGGGTCGTCTTGCCGCCCCCTCCTTTGCCAATCTGTCCGCCTCCTCATTACCATCGTGTCCACAGTGCGCAGGTACCCAGTGTATTATCACTTGGTTGTCCTTAGAAAGATCTTGGAGGACAGCGACTGTCTCCCAGACCAGTTTAGAGTCAAATGTCGTCGAGTTCAGAGCTTTGATTGCAGCCTGACTGTCAGACATTATGAATATCCTCTTCCTTTTAAAGTTAAGTGTTAGTATTGTCCTGGCACATTCATTAATGGCATAGACCTCAGCCTGGAAGACTGTGGCCTTGTCCCCAAGACTGACTGAAAGTTGGGAGCCAGAGCTATAAATTCCCGCTCCTGTTCCTTCTTCCGTCTTGGACCCATCAGTGTACCATACAATATCATCACACCTCGGACTGATTCTATTATCAGCCCAGTCCTTCCTGTGCGGTATGTACGTTTTGTACCTTCTTCTGAAGAGGTGCTTCTGAGGCATCAGATCAAGGGGCATCCAAAAGCCTCCATCTCGCCTCCTGTCCCTCAGCAGTGATAAGTGACCGATTGCCTGTGTATTCTTCGGTATAGATCCACTATGCATCAGTCTGTGAGTGCTGGCTATTGCAGCCATTTGCACTTTGAGTTCCAGCGGCATCGCCCCCAATATAACATTAAGGGCTGCCGTCGGAGTCGTCCTGAGACATCCTGTTATGCAGGTATTTGCTAGTCGTTGTAGTTTCTCTAGCTTAGTCGCAGTTGTTACTTCTGTGGTCTTCCTCCACCAAACTATCGCCCCGTAGGTTATCGTTGGCAGAACTACCAGGGAGTATAGTTTTTGAAGCCACTTCGGTCTCAATCCCCAGTTTTTACCACAGATTCTTTTGCAACTCCAGAGGGCATTGCCTGCTCTCTTGATAGTGCGATCAACGTGGGGTTTCCAGTTCAATTTACTGTCTAGAGTTACCCCTAGGTACTTGACCTCATTCGAGATGTTCAGCACTTTACCAAAGATCTCCATCTGTCCAAGGTGAAATTTCCTTTTAAAGGTAAAAGGCACAATAATTGTTTTGTCCGGGTTCACAGACAGTTTCTGTCTTACACACCAGCGCTCCACAATTTTCATCGCGTTCTGTAGCAAGTCCTAGACTGTATGTCCGTCTTTGCCTCTGACCGCAATGACTAGGTCGTCTGCATACGCGATGACTTCATATCCCTGCTCCGTAAGTGAGCGGATTAGTCCATCAACGACCACAGACCACAGCAGTGGGGATAGTACCCCTCCCTGGGGACATCCCCTCCCTGTTCTTGCAGATAGCTCTACCGCCCCTAAGTTGGACTGAATCATCCTACTTTCAAGCATGGATGATATCCATCTTATAAGAGTGGTAGGCACCTGAAATTCTTCTAGCGCCCTTTCAATCGCTTCGAAGGTCGTGTAGTTGAAGGCCCCTTCTATGTCTAGGAAACCTGCCAGACAGATTTCCTTTTCCTCCAGGGACTTCTCTATCTTGCCTACCAGCGCCGATAGGGCCGTTTCAGTGGATCTACCTTTCTGGTAGGCATGTTGGTTCGCGCTTAGGGGGCATCGAGGAAGAATGTCTTCTCTCAGGAAGCGGTCAACGGCCTTTTCCAAGCCCTTTAGCACGAATGACATCAAGCTTATCGGCCTGAAGGATTTTGGGTCCTTTTTGTTGGATCTTCCAGGCTTGGGAAGATAGACCACGTTCACTGCTCTCCACACCTCTGGAATATGCCCAAAAGCTAAGCTACATGAGTCGATTTTTGTTAAAATAGGCGCTAATATATCAATTCCCTTTTGCAGAAGTGCCGGGAAAATGCCATCTTTTCCCGGCGCTTTGTAAGGGGAGAACGATTCCAGCGCCCATTTCACTATTGGCGTGCTACACACCGCTCTGGCAACCCTCCAGTCTTCCCTACTTGGACAATATGTCTGTCCTGTACTGTTTGTCAGAGGTACGGTTGCTGATATTATTGATCCCGGGAAGTGGGTGTTAGTGAGTAGGACGAGTGATTCCATTTCACTACTTGTGGACGACCCGTTAACATCCACCAGTGTTCCAATAGGATAGGTTTTCTCCTTCGAGAGGACCCTTTGAAGTCTGAAACTGGAGGACAGGTCTGACACGTCCTCACAGAACCGTCTAAAGGACTCTCTCTTGGCCTTCCTAATCTCATGGTTGTAGTTGGTGAGGGTCAGGGAGTAGGTCTGCCAGTCGTTATTCCGCTTGGCCTTATTAAATAGTTTCCTAACCTCCTTCCTTAGCTTGCTAAGATGACCACTCCACCATGGCGTCTGTTTCCTAAAGGTTTTAGTCTTGAGGGGAGAGTTGTCTTCATAGGCATTTAGAACGGATTCCTTGAGAGTTGTGGTGGCCCTTTCTAATCTGTCTATGGTATCTATTCTGTTCTCTATTCGAGCTAGAGTATCTTGTCCTAACTGGTTGCAATAACTGCTCCAGCCGGTCTGTCTTTTAGGTCTAAATGACACTTCAGAAAGCATTTGATTCCCTAACGTGAATCTTATATGCCTGTGGTCTGAGCAGGACGGCTCATCAGATACTCGCCAGTTGCTGACAAGATCTTTTGTCATTGAGGTCGTCAAGGTCATATCCAAGACTTCCTCTCTGATTCTAGTAACAAACGTGGGACTATTCCCAATGTTGCATATGTTTAAATCTAGGGAGAGTATGAAGTTGAAAAGTGACTCACCTCTAGGATTCACATCCGAGCTTCCCCACATGGTGTGATGGGCGTTCGCATCACAGCCAAGTACTAGCTCCAGCTGCTTGCCCCTAGCATAATCAATCAACTGTTCTGCTATTTGTGGAGGGCAGTGTTCGTCGTCCCCAGGGAAGTATGCTGAGGCTATGATAACCTCCCTGGAGTTCAACACGATTTTTCCCGCGCAGAGATCAGGCGTCACGTAATCTGTCAACGGGAAGAAGGAAACATTATTAAATATAATGCAGGCTCTTGCTCTTGTTGACGACTGGCAACAAAGTACCTTACCTGCCTGAGTTAGCCCCCGGATTTGGCCGTTGGTGCTGGTCCATGGCTCCTGCACCAGGGCTATGCTGGGACCCAAGGAATTTAGGGTCCTGGTGAGGACAGCCGAGGCTGCCGACGCTCTATGGAGATTGATCTGTACAATCTCCATATTACGCCTGCGGTCCCTTGGTGTGGGAACCCGCACGCTTACCTCCTCTACCCCTTGTCTGCACCCGGTCACTACTGCCCGGAGTATGTGTAGACTTATCCAGCAGGCTCAGTTGTCTGGGCGGATTTTCCATCCCAGTCAGCCGTGTCTGTCGGACGGGTTTAGCTGAAGAACGCTTTGCGGGTCCCACTGATGTTGGTCCTGGCGTCTTGTCACTCGTCCGTTCGGTCGTCTTGTCAGTCCGAGTGACGGTTAGCGTCCGCCCGCTAGTACGCGGCCGGTCCTCGCTCACCTTTGCCAGTGCCTGTCTACTGGTGGAGGGTCTCTCCTCATCCACCCTTACGTCGGACGTCTTCGTCTCCGTACCGCCTCCGCCGGTCACCAACGACTTGGCCCCCTGCTCTCGACGCAACCTGAACTGAACCCTTCCCAACTCAAAGAAGGGAAGGTTCTTCAGTGCAGAGAGCTGAGTCACTGAGGGATCGTCGATGGCCAGCGTCAACGTTGTTCCCTGCGCCGCGACAGACCTGTTCAGTATCTTCCAGTTTTCTGTCGGTAGTGAACGGTTCTGCGTTCGAAGCATTCGAAGAATATCTTCGGCCGGTAGGGAGCAGCCTGGGAAAAACGCGGTGGCTACGCTGGGTTTGGGAATTTCGTTTCCCTCTACCAGTTTCACCTTCTTTTCCACCAGCTGGGTCTTCGTCATTATCCCTTCCAGCCAATTCTTCGACGCCTCATCGGCGCAGTTTACAATGATCCACCCTGGCTTGAAGGATCATCCCTGGAACCTGATTTGAGGTCCATCAAAGGGGAGCTTACGCAGCTCCTCCTTGATGGCCCCCTCAATTGCCCTCTGCTCCTCCAAGTTTAGGTGGACAGCCGGGAATTCGTCCGGTACACTTCCCACCTTGATGGCCGCTGCAGCTTCAGCGAAGGACGGGCTAAACTTCGTCCTTTTCGATACGGGTTGCGCCGTATCTCTTTTGCTGCCACCATCGGTCTCGTCCGTGTTAGTCGGCTCTTCTAGGACAGTTTTTAGAGCCTCATCGTAGGTCTTACCTGCCGCCATCAGCTTCCTCAGCCTCTTCTTCTGAGAAGTCGTTAGCCGCTTTCTCTTTAGAGAGATGGCCTCGGTAGCTTCTACACAGTGCAGGTAATCCTATCGATGAAGCCCCTCCAACCGCCATAGTTGACGCTGTGGTCACACTCACGTGTGAGCAATCACTGCTCACACTACTCCTAGCCGATCGGTCTCTCCGATCGCTAGTCATAGTTTCAGCCATCTGCTGATCGTTAACGTCAGTCTGTCCGACGTCTTTTCCATCCGAGGCATGTGTTAAGGAACTCATCTCATCTGGTTCGTTGGCCACCTACTTCGACGAGGCTTTTCGGTGGCCTATCAATAAGTGGGGTCGGTTAGGTCACCCATGGCAGAGCCCCATGCCATAGGAAGTCCAGAAATACTACCCGAGGTGGACAGGTATCGGGTAGGCTCCGTAGTAATACAGCCGGTATACCCCCTGGCTGCAAACCATCCAATGGGCACGGGTCGCATGACACCCTGGATTAGGGGGTGGGGGAGGAAGTATGGATAGATGGGACTCAGGTGTAAGGGGATATTGGAAATGGGACGTGACTAGTTAGCCAGCCACCAAGGGTATAGACAAGACCGTACCCCGGTGGCTGTTTCCAGCGGCCACCACGAGGAGGTCTAGTCACATTCCGCCAGTTCATCCACCACCGCCAGCTGGTCTACCCGGCTGGTAGTAGCGGAAGAGTAGGCAGCAGACCGCTATAAATAACTTAATAAAATTATAAAAACGTAGACGTGGTTAAACTCGAGCTGCTGGATGTGGACCAGCTGAAGAAGGAGCTGGCTGCCTTGAAATTGACGACTGCTGGCGGAAAGGTGGAGTTGCAGCTGCGCTTGCGAGAGGCGTGTGAATCACGAGGCATCGATTGGGCTGCACACAAGTTCGGAACAATTTCGGCAAAAGTCGAAACGACAAATCTAGAAATAGCTAAAATGGAAACGGCGACCCGGAAATGTCAGCAAAACTTGCAAATGCAAATCGGGAGTTGTCCAGCAAGCTTCAGTAAAATTCTGCGCTCTTGGAGCAGAAAGTGGAGAAAATCTCGGACAGGATTAATGTGAAAGTCGAGCACCTCGAGATGCGAGTAGAACACTTGGACAAACGAGTTGACAATCTGGAGGATTCGGTGAACAGAAAAATCGACGAGCGGCTTAGAGAGGTACAGCTGCAAGCGGTCGGTTGAGGAAATTTTTGCCATAGAAGTGCCTACTTATGTTGGTACTACGTCGTTCGACACATTCAAACTTCAATTCGATATGGCTGCTTTGGAGAGTCAGTGGACCGATGTTAGGAAAGGTCGGAGACTGATACTGGCTCTAAGAGGTCCTGCGGCTGAGGTAATAAAAAAAGTTCCGGAAGATTTGAGAGGTGATTACGAGACCGTCATAAGGGCGCTGGCAGCCAGATACAGTGACGAGCACAACAAAATGCTGTATTAGTGCGAGCTGAAGAGCCGTAGGCAAAGAGCCAACGAGGCGCTGCAGACATTGAGCGGCTCGTACAGTTGTGTTACCCGAAATTCGGCGCTGATGACCTCGAGATGATGAAGACTGAGTCATTTATTGAAGGTCTTCATGACCCAGAGACACGTCGCAGTGCGTTGATGATGGGCAAGCCGACATTTAAAGATACGGTGACCAGTGCGATGACGTATGAGGCGGCCTGGAGAGGAAGTTTTCGACAGTCATCTGCGGAAAGGCATCGAGCCTAATCTGGACGTGTCACGCAAAGCCAGACATTGAGCTCGGAGGCACCATTCCGGACAACAGACGTCGCCAAGAAGAGCTGACGCTTAGAGCTGCGACATCGACATCGATGTTTTATAAACATCGTCATCGACATCGACATCGATGTTTTATAAACATCGATGTTTAGCATCAACATCGAGTGTTTTGAACATCGATGTTTGCAACCCGATGTTTCTTCAACATCGATGTTTTGTGTCGATGTTGCAATTTAGTAATTTTTTTTTCATGTAAGGCAATATTTTGGTACAGACTTTTTACATGCTAAGATTCTCACAATAAGTAAAAAAAGCCACCTCTGCATATAAATTGTAGAGCCTTCTTATAGTTCCGGCGAAAGTACACGGCGACGAGCTGCAAGGGAACTGCCACAAACTGTTAACCCTTTCGCTATTTTGTTGCCATATGGCAACATGTAACTTTGTGGGCGTCTGAACCCTCTGTGATATGAAAATTACATTTTTTGTTGGTCCTTAGAATACTTAGTTTGAAGTTTTAGCAAAAATACATAATTGATAAACTGACTATTTAAGTTTAAAGAAGAGAAGTATACATGTTTTTATTAATGATATATCTTGACAGAGCAAAGGAAGAAGAAGCAGAAAAATTAAATAACTGTTTAATTTGACGTTTTCTTTCAATTTAGATAATTTTTTGTTTTCTTTTGGCTGAAGTAAATGAAGAAATATCAAAATTTTCGTTATGCGTAAAACGTTTTATGTTTAAGTAATTATTAAAGCCATTACGGCATCGTTGTTCTCATAGAAAAATAATCTAAAATACAGGGTCCGAGTATAAACATTAAAAAATGTCTTATTTAATGTTGATAATATAACCACTTAGAAGCCTGAAATGTAAAATTTAAAATTATAACTTTCCCCAGTAAAAATCTGTGGCGAAAGCGTTAATAACAATTTTTGGAAATTAAAGTAATGTTAATCAGCGTGCTTACTTAATTTTTCATTTGTGTGGTAGACCCAGTGAAAAAAATATGCTAGATTTGAATGAAATGTGGTAGATTTTTTGTATTGTACATTAATTGTAGTTTATTGCATTTGTACATTTATTGTATTTCATTGTATTTGTACATTAACTGTATTTTACGTTCTTCTATGCGTTTTAACCTGTGTCGTGTTTCTTCCCTTTGTTTTTTGTGTTGTTAACTACATTTTTTTCTTTTTTGGGAGCTCGGACTCGCAAATTTCAGCAGCAGGCACAACTTCGCGTGGTAAAACTTCGTCCGGTCCAAGCGCATTACCATCGCCATGCGATATTTTTAAAAACTAAACGTTACTAAACGTTCGAGGGATCAGAATTTGGGTCCATAAGGTATAGCTCCTGACTGCACGGATGGGGACATGGTCTGCATCTTCGGCTGCGATCCTTATGCGTACCAGGCCAAGCGGACTCAACGCCTCCACGTAGGTTGCTTCTGTAACCGGGCGGTCCCTGGGCGGCTGTTGGAGCCAGTATTCTCAGCCGGCTAAGTTTGAGCTGCGGAAATCCAAGAGCGTCTGACCTACAGTGGGCGGCTCCTTGGTCAGCGTCTGATCTTCATGTTAGGGGCGGCTGTCTTTCTCATCATCTTTTGGTGGCGTGATAGATGTCTAAGAAACGCCACAGGGGAAGGCGACCCCCTTCATCAAAACCATTCTGGAGGGCTCCCATAAGGACTCTTTCTCACCAGTACCGGCGGTAGACAGTGGGCGAGCGGGCTATCTGGCGTCGTCATCCAACGACCGCTTAGGCTGTGCAGCGGGACCCCAGGCTGTGCAGTTTACAAATGCTACTGGGAAGCAGGAGGCGCCCAAGCCTGTATTAAGCAGGGAAAAGGCGCAGGAGTCCACCCCACAGGATGGTCCCTCACTTTCGGGGGTGGTGCCTCAGCTCCGGGGCCTTCGACTCGACGCTACTATAGAGGGGGAAGCTATGATTCTCTCGCAAAGTTGCGGCGCCGGGTCGGTGGACTCTGAGGCGGCACTCCTGGAGGAGGGAGACAGACCTGCGGCCACTGGCTCCACTCCTGGAACATTAACGACGGGGGAACGCAGTGCTGCGAAGAAAGCCAGAAATGGCTACCGGCGCTCTCTTGCGTTTCTCCGTAGAATGAGCAAAGAGCCTGGATCCTTGTCTGATAAGGAGAAGGATCTGGTAAGGAAGCACCAGAAGATCGTGGCTAGATTCGAGAAGAAACAGGCGGCGATTTCTGGTGCAAAATGCACGACCTTTGAAGCAACGCCTGGTGACAGTGCCACGGCTGCACGGTCCACCGAAAGTGCAGTGGAGGCGGAAAAGCCTAAAAACAAGGCCACATTCTCCGTCACTGCACGACCGAAGGGAGAAAAGACGGGGACGGCAAAACCTAGAAACAGTGCTGCGGCCGTCCCGTCAAGAAAGACTGGTCAGAGACCCACCACCTCTTCAAGGCCCACTTCCACCACGGTGGAAAAGGCCGTAAAAAGGGGAAGATCGGGTGACGATCAGCCGACAGGGGAGAGGAAAAAGCTGAAGCCCTCAGCTAGCTTCTCTTCTCCACAGGAGTTGCAGATTGCCGTGGTGGACCGGAGCGACCCTGATGGGAAAATTCGCCCGGAAAACTGGCTTTCTGTAGAGGCACGCATTCTGCGAGCGATGCTCGAGGCGGCTGACGGCGAAATTTATTTCGACGGCGCTGGCTGGCAGAAGGATGTCAAAATCGTCGGTTGTGGCAACAAGGAGTCCCTCAACTTCTTGGTGCGTACTATCGGCGGTCTTGAGCCCCTCTGGCAGGGGGCAAAACTAGAGGTCATACCTCGTGACCGTCTGCCACTCCGGCATATCGTCACACTGTGGGTCACCCCTCAAGTTATTCAGGACGCCGACACGGTGAAGCTGATTGGCCGGCAGAATAGTGGCCTGAACAGAGGAGAGTGGAGAATTGTATCTTCCACTACTTGAAAAAATGAGGCGGGCAAGGACATTGTGATCGCGGTAGATCAATCGTCCTTTGCCAATCTGCGGGACTCCCTGGGAGTTGTTAAGTTCGGTTTGGGTTCCCTCAAAGCTCGCTTCCCTAACAAGGAGCGCGCCACACATGGGAAGGCTGAAGATAGTGCAGATAAACCTGCACCACTCTAAAGCCGCCACCCACGACCTTAAGCAGTTCCTTGAGGAGACTGGAGTTGACTTGGCTCTACTTCAGGAACCCTGGATCGTAGGAAACAGGGTTTGTGGGTTAGATTCAGGTCAATTTAGATTGCTTCATTCACGCGGTGAAGGTAAGATACGAGCCTGTATTGTATACAGAAGGTGCATTAATTTGTTTCTTTTGTCTCATTACAGTACTGGTGACCTGTGCGTGGCTGCATGCGAACGACGCGATGGGCGAGACTTGATCCTGTCATCCGCATACATGCCATTCGAAGGGGAGGAACCACCGCCGAAGGAAGTCCGGGACCTTGCTGCGCACGCCCGATCACGGAGGCTCGACCTTATCATCGGGTGTCACGCCAATGCACACCACATGCTGTGGGGAAGTTCCGACACCAATAGTTGGGGTAAGTCAATTTTTGAGTTTCTTCTAGGCTCTAACCTTGTGCTGTGCAATAAAGGCAATACGCCGACTTTTCACAATAGGGTTAGGGAGGAGGTCATAGATATGACCTTGGTTACCGACTCCAATACTATCTCCGTGGTCGACTGGAAGGTACTGACGAAATGTTCGTTCTAGGACCACACCCGTTTAGTCTTTTCAGTGGCCGTTGAGGTTGGATGTGTACAAACCATAGGAATCCGAGAAAGACTAACTGGCCTAAATTCAGTGCACCAGTTTCTCAGAAACTGGCATCGCGTAAAGCGAGCGCTACATTCGAGAGAAACAACATTGACAGGTCAGTTGGTCTTCTAACTAAAGTGCTTAACAAGTCTTTTAATGAATCTTGTCCTAAAGGTCGAGCTCCACGGGAAACCAACGCGGTGTGGTGGACCCCAGAGCTAAGACAACTTAGAACAGATACTAGACGTCTCTTCAATCAGGCTAAACTTAGCCGAACTGAAGAAGACTGGGGAGCCTACAAGGCTAGCTTTGTTAAGTTTAAGAAGACTATTAACGAGGCCGCCAGACTTCGCAAGGTGCTAGCTGGGGCATCACATACCCCTGGCAGCATTAGGAAACCTGACGACTCGTGGACAGAATCGAGGGAGGAGCTTCTAGAGACTCCCATGAACACCCACTTTCTTGGATGCACGAGTGTTGTTGAGGCGACCACGCCTCATAGACAGCACTCGTCACGACCAGATGTTTTAGTTCAGGGGATTATCGATGAGGTCAAAGTGACATGTGCGATAGACACCTTCAACCCGTATAAACCCCGGGTCCCGATAGTGTCATTCTGGCTATGCTGCAGTGGTCTAAGGAGGCAGTGGTCAAAGTCTTGGTGCGAATCTTTCGGGAATCTCTCCAACAGGGCTATGTACCATGCGCCTGGAAAGCGGTTAGGGTGGTATTCATCCCCAAGGCCGGGAAGTCAAACCACATCACTGCAAAAGGCTACAGACCGATCAGCCTGTCATCGTTCTTCCTTAAGACTTTGGAGAGGCTTGTTGATGTCTATGTCAGGGGAGTGGCACAGTCCAGGGGACTCTGCAGGACGCAACATGCGTATTGCAGGGGAAAATCTGTAGACAGCGCCTTGCATGAGGTCGTTCAGACGATCGAAAAATCGCTGAGCGTCAAGGAGTACACGTTAGCCACTTTTTCAATGTTGAGGGGGCCTTTAATAACGTCACTCTAAAGGCAATAACTAGTGCACTTAGAAAATTTGAAGTGGACGAGAAAGTGGTGAGGTGGACCAGCGATATGCTTAGTAGCAGAAGGGTTCACTCCAGCCTAGGCTCGTGCTCGGTGAGGAGGTTAACCACAAGGGGTACACCTCAGGGGGGCGTCCTTTCGCCTCTGCTGTAGCTGCTTGTGATAAACAACATCCTCGAGATCTTCGAATCCAGGAGGCCACGAGTAGTAGCATATACGGACGACGTCACTATCCTGATCCCTGGAAAATTGTTTTCCACCATCAGTGATCTCATGGAGTCTGCTTTAGGAGAGCTCTCTAGGTGGGCAGAGCAGAACGGTCTAGGAGTTAACCCCTTAAAGACGGTTATGGTACTGTTCACCCGGAGATACAAAATACCGGAGATTAGGCTGCCGAAACTAATCAGTCAGCGTTTGACTGCGTATCGTGACGGTCATAATGTCTCTTCGGTCTCGTTGTGCTTTGTGCTCCAAATCGGTTGCCAAAGACTGCCTATCGTGTGCTCTTTGCAAGTCAGTCTTCCACAAATCTTGTTGCAGTAGTTTGGACCCGCGTGTACTTGACGTGATCCAAAATAATGCTAATATTGCATTTAATTGTGATACCTGCATAAATTCAAATTGGCATGCCGTTGTTGCTGCTTTGATTGCCGAAGTTAAGGAGCTCAAACTTCTCATTTCTTCTTTGCTGCCTAATCAGTGTACCAACAACGTTCCCACTGATGTTGCTGCGAACTCAGCTGAAGTTGCTAACGGTATTTCTCTCGCCCAATCTGATGTTGCTACTGCCAGCCTGGCTGATGCTGGCTCTCACTCGCTATCTTCTCCATGCAATCCCACTGCTGTGGACGCTGCTGCTTACTCCGTTGTTGCTGCTTCCTACGCTCCGAATTCAAACATGCTGCGCGCTCCCAGTCCTACTGTTCGGAATGTTGCTAATCCCGGTGCTTCTGCTGCCTCTCCGAATGTTGCACTGCGCCCGTGCGCTGCTTTGACATCTGCTCGACCGGCGCCGCCAGATATGGCGTCGCTCTCTCATCACTTGACCTCGTCTATGTCTCAAGGCCATTGCACGCAACATTCGGGTGAGCCTACTACTCTTGAGCATAGCGCTCCCACGCGGGACTCACTGTCTCCTCGGAACTCCGACTGGGTTACAGTTGCGAAGAACAGGAACAATAGAAAGCAATTACGTGTTGTTGGATCAAATGCTAGCATGGAGCTTGATGTGGCTGTTCGCTTTCGATGGTTACATTTGTCATCGTTCCAACCATCTGTCACGCCTGATAACATCGTTGATTATGTTGCGAAACATGCTGCTATCGACAAGAAGTTATTAACTTGCTACAGACTAGTGAAAAACGATACCCCAATTGAGTCTCTTAAGCGCGTTAATTTCAAACTTGGGGTGTCGGACCAATCGTTTGCAAAGCTATTGGCGGCTGAGTTATGGCCCGCCAGTGTCACGGTTCGTCCTTTCCGGTTTTTTCAAAAACAAATAGCTCACCCAAATCCAGCCTAGCTGTTGCTGAAAATTCCAATGCTCAATCTATCCGTGTCTACTTTCACAATGTATCAGGAATGAGAACTAAGGCGGAGTCTATACGTCGGCTAAGTTCCCACTCGGAATATGATATATTTGTCATTGTTGAGACCTGGCTGAATTCCAATTTCTTTGATTCTGAATACTTTGATTCAAATCTATACCACGTCTATCGCAAGGATCGTGATGCTATTAAGACCCTATGTACCAGAGGTGGAGGAGTCCTAATTGCTGCCAGTCGTAAGCTTCGATCATCGCTCATCCCACTCCTAAATGATGACTCTCTCCTGGACCAGCTATGTGTGCGTGTGCAGGGTTCGTCGTCCGCACTTCTAGTATGCGCGTCTTATATTCCACCGAACAGCAACGATTCTCTTTATCAATCCCATGTTGACAATATTTGTTCACTGTACAATAAGTTTGGTAGTGATCAACTTTGCGTCCTTGGTGACTTCAATTTAAACAATATTTCTTGGTCACATTTGAGCAACTCCTGCACTCTAACGCCCGCAAATGTCAGCAGTGCCACTGAGCTGTATCTTATTGATAATTTCCTGAATATCGACTTATCTCAAATCAACGGCATAACAAATAAATTAAATCGTATCCTAGACTTAGTTTTTGTATCAAGCAATATTAATTGTAAGCTTGCAGAATGTTTTAATCCTATTTCTCCAGCTTGTATGCATCATGCTCCGCTAAATATCGACATAGAGTTTTATGAATTTTTGAATATTAAGCCTACAAATCTTAATGTTAGCTTTAATTACAACCGCTGTGATTTCCGCGCTTTTAACGATTGCTTACTTAGCCTGAACTGGGTTGACTTGTTCTCTAACTCAGATGCGGCTACCTGCTTTGATATTTTCAAAACGAAGGTGTTTGAAATTTGCCTTCAGACTATTCCCACTCATCGTAAACAAGTCTATAAACGGCCGTGGTACACTAAAGATTTGAAACATCTTAAAAATTAAAAAAATAAGTTTTATAAGAAATACAAGTCAACCAAAAGTTCCCATTACTTTAATACCTATCAATACTACTTGGAAAAGTTTAATTATCTTGATAAGTCACTTTATAAAAGCTATATTAATAAGTATGAATCCAACATTAAAAATAATCCAAAAGCCTTTTGGAGTTTCATCAAATCTAAGAAATCGACATCCAGTATTCCTAATTCCCTTTTCCTAAACAATAAAATCGCCGGCTCTGCTGAAGAAGCTGCAAATCTCTTTGCTGAGTTCTTCAGCTCTAATTTCGTTTCTGACGCTGATGTTATTCTGGACAGTCCACTATCTTTTAATTCCTCCCTTTCTCTGGGGTCTTTAACATTGTCTTACGACGATGTTGAAAATGGCATCTTGAGTTTGAAATCTTCCTCCCAAACTGACGCGGACGGTTTTTCGGCTATTCTCTTTAAACAATGCTCCTCCCTCATTGAGCCATTATTACATATTTTTAACAAGTCGCTAGCTTCAGGAGTTTTCATTGAAGCTTGGAAGAAAGCTACCATTACTCCAATTTTTAAAAGTGGTAATAAAAATGACGTCTCGAATTACAGACCTATATCCAAGCTCACTACAGTCTCAAAACTCTTTGAGGGAATTGTCAAGGAAAAACTTGTCCCTGCAGTACGCAATCTGATTTGCCCTAATCAGCATGGGTTCGTAAGTGGCAGATCTACAGTTTCTAATTTAGCAGTATTTACTGAGGATTGTCTTGCGGCTTTTAAGGACGGCCATGAAGTGGATGCCATCTATACTGATTTTGCAAAGGCCTTTGATAGAGTTTCGCACAGTATCCTTGTTTCTAAGCTTGAACGCCTTGGTATCCACTCGTCTTTTCTTAAGTGGGTCGGGTCCTACTTATCGAATAGGTGTTGTACCGTTGTAATTGACAACACTCCTTCCATGCCTTTTGTGGCCTCCTCTGGAGTCCCCCAAGGCAGTATCTTGGGACCACTGCTCTTCGTCCTGTTCATTAATGACATCGGCTCTTGCTTCCTCTCAGCTAAGTTTCTTCTGTACGCTGATGATCTGAAGATATATATTATCAGAAGGTCGCCTTCTGATTCTGTTGCACTGCAATCGGACCTTGATAATCTTCACGGGTGGTGTGAACAGAATCGTCTGTTTCTTAATATCAAAAAATGCTTTCATGTGTTATTCTCCAGGAAGGATAACCCTACGTATAGGTATTTTACTATTTCTGGCTCCACTCTTGGGATGATGAAAGAGCTTAAGGACCTTGGTCTATTCTTCGATTCGAAGTTGTCCTTTTCTTCCCACATCAACTTTGTCGTCTCCAAAGCATATTCCATGTTAGCGTTTATTCGTCGTCACTGTTCTTCTTTCTCCGACCCATATACTCTTAAATCACTTTACTCCTCCTATGTTAGGTCTAACCTTGAATATGCCTCGTTTATTTGGCGTCCTTATCATGCTTCCCACATTAACCGTATTGAACGCATACAAAAAGTTTTCTTACGCTTCGCCCTTCGTTCCCTCAACTTTTATGATCCTATCCCATCTTATGATTCCCGCTGTTTGCTTCTTAACCTTAAATCACTGGAAGGCCGGCGTTCCTATCTGTCTTGTTCGTTCATATTCAATGTCATAAACGGCGCTGTCGACTGTCCCGAGTTGTTGCAAAGAATCCCATTCTCTGTACCATCTCGCACACTCAGGCATATTGATTATTTCAATGTTGGGTTCTGCAGATTTGATTATATCAAAAATGCTCCAATTACTAGAGCTCTTTGCAACTTAAATTCTGTTCCTGAACTTGATCTCGCGCTTCCTAAAAGCTTAGTTTTAAGAAACTTAGCTGCATTCTTTAAATGAATTGTTTGAATATATATTGTTATTAGTCTGTAAGAATTGTTTATTCATTGACTAAATAAATAAATAAATAAATAAATAAATAAATAAATAAATAAACTTAGCGGCATCATTATCACCCTCTCACCCGAGGTGAAATACCTTGGCACCACACTCGACTCCAAGCTTTCTTGGAGACGCAACGTGGAAGAGCGGGTGAAGAAGAGCTTGAGCATTGTCCACTGGATGTATACAGCGATCATTCGGCCGATCTTGTGTTACGGAGCCATTGTCTTGTGGCCGGCTACGGACACCAGGTCCTTGACGACGCAACTGATGAAGGTGCAGAGTCTGGCGGCTATGGGAATAGCAGGAACCGTCAAAAGCACCCCCCAGGCAGGCCTAGAGATGATTCTACATCTCGACCCAATAGAGCAGTTCATTAAGTGCTGTGCCGCAAAAGGCGCTCTCAGACTGAGAGAAGCCAACCTGTGGAAAGAGCACGCTTATGGACACTCTGGGATTTTAAGGTCGTTTGCGAGGCCAGGTACAGAACAGCTACTAGATTGCTGCATGGACTATCTGATTGCACACCTGGATTTTGATTCGCACGCACCTTTCCCTCAAGGGAAGAATGGGGGCTTACAAGTGTGACAAGAGACGCCTCCATCACCATTTCATAGACGGTTCTAAGATGGAGGAAGGTACAGGAGCTGGTCTCCACTCAGATGAACTGGGGCACAACGGTCTTTTAGACTCCCGGACCTCTGTAGCATCTTTCAGGCGGAAATTTTTGCAATCTGGAAAGCTGCTGAACTAATCCGCGACAGTGTATTACCATCCACGGATATCACAATCTGTGTGGATAGTCAGGCAGCTTTTAAAGAGCTGGAATCAGCCACTGTGAAATCAAAGGTAGTGCAAAGTTGTGGCACTGCACTTCGAGGAATCGGGCATCACCGAGTCACTCTCTGCTGGGTTCCGGGCCACTCTGGAGTGGCAGGAAACGAGGCAGCGGATGAGATGGCAAGAAAAGGGGTCGCCCTGCCTCTCACCGAAGTGGATAACTCTGTGCTCCCTCCGATATCTGCCCTGTATTTGCGTATTGACAGGTTGAGCAAAACTTACATCGAGCCCTCATGGCGGAGCAGAACTGATTGCAGTACCTGCCGGGCAATATGGCCTTCCCTTTCCGTGAGGAAAACACGATTTGTACTGTCCCTGAGTCGAACCTCTATTAGGCAACTTGTTGGAGTCATTACTGAACACTGCGCCATTGGATCTATGCTTGACAAATGGTGCCTCTCGTCCAGTGATGTCTTCAGAAGCTGTGGAGATGAGGAAGAAGTGGAAACGATCCAACACTACCTGTGCCACTGCCCGGCTCTGCAGGAACGCCGTCTCCGTACCCTGGGGTCAAGGTTCCTGGCAGACTCGGCTGGCAATGGTCGAAATTTCGGATCTACTCTTTTTCATCAAGAGGTCGAATTGGCCCCGACCTGAGAGCCACTGGCTAGCTCCAGAATCTTCTAAGAAGGGATTCACAATGGGCCATTTTGGTCTCCGAGTGGAAGTGCTGCCCTTGGGACGCACACACCCTTCCCTACCTAACCTAACCTAAACGTTACTAAAAAATAAAGGCAACAATTATTCGACTTTTTTAGAAATTTTTACATTTTAATTGCACCTGCCGCCAAAACAATTGTCAAACTGTCAACTATTTGTAGTGCACTGCTTTCGAAGTGATGAGAGTGCTACCGCATAAGTTTTTTTGCACATTTTCACTTATAATGTTCAATGCAGCCCTAACATAAATTTTACAACATAAAGCTCTAATTGACTTGGAGTAATAGGTTGGTGAAGAGAAAAATGTATGCTCCACAAACATGTGGTAGATTTTAAGCCCTCCGTGGTAGATGTGGTAGAAACTTGATTTTAAAAATAATTGTGGTCGATCTACCACATATTTGGTAGAAGTAAGCACACTGATGTTAATGTCAATTCACATTCTTGTTCATCATAGTTTTGTAGTATTCATTTTTTGTAAAGAAATTTTGCTTATGTAGGTATGTAAATGTTTGATTTGTAGATTAAATCAATACTCAAGTGGTGATGTGAACTGAACAAAACTAGTATTGGATTTTATTTAATTTGATTAAAAAAATAATGAAATATATGTACCTAACATTTCCATTAAACAAAAAACCTCGATGTTTTTTAGCCGATGTTTGGTCAACATCGATACCTTCTTCCGCATAACATCGATGTTTTTCGGTCGATGTCGCAGCTCTTCTGACGCTCTGCCACACCATTCGTGCAAAACCGAGCGCAGGCATAATTCGCAAGCCGAAAACGAGGGACAGATTGTGAATGTTCGGTAAGAGTTTTACAGGAGGAATATTGGCTTGCGGAAAGGCTACAGAAGGACCAGCGCAAGGATATGGATCTCGCGAAGAGAAGAAAGGCAAAGCGCAGAGATTACGGCCGGACTGGCGGGAGATGGCTGGTGAGAGCCCGGTCGCGAAGGCTTACTGGATACAGTGGCAAAGCCTACGTCTAAAGGATGGCTGCCTATACCGTGAGTGGGAGAGCAGGGCTGGCCGGACCAGAAAATCCCTAATAGTGGTCCCGAGAGGCCGAATCGACGATGTCATCGGGGAAAACCATAACGACTCCAGTGGAGGGCACCTAGGCATCGCAAAAACTGTCGCCAAGATAAGAAGGTGGTTGTATTGCGTAGGATGCCAGGAATCTGTAGCTGAGTGGATCAGAGGCTGTGATCGGTGTTCGGCTGCGAAAGGGCCGATGAGAAGATCGCGGAACCGCACTCAACTAGTTGAAAGCAGGTTAACAGCGAGCTATGGTCTACGGGCTAACCCAAAAGGGTTCCAGGAAGGCAATCTGATAATGCTTTACAACCCGCAGCGGAGGAAAGGTTTGTCTCCAAAACATCAAACATCATGGAAAGGACCGTACAAAGTCGTGACTTCAATGTTGAGTTCAATGCTGCAGCAACAGAAACGCGAGGTTGACAGTAGTCCATTTGGAGCGCCTGGCGTCTTACTCCGGCGGAGCCTCGGTACTTGTTAGGGACGAACAAGTCTAAGTGATGGGCAGTGAAACGATAAGGCACTCTGTGCTGAATGCTTTTCCAAGCATACTTTTAGGCATGCACTTTAAAGTACAAAGCAAATTTGATATAATTCGCTTGGTATAGTCCGATATGGCAAGGATGGTTCACGAAGGAATGGGCTGTGCGAGAATGGTCGAGCATTTTCCAATTGGAAGTTGCAAGAAACTTCGGCGCGATAAGAAAACTGGTATAAAAGCAGCAGTGTGCAGCGCAAGGAGTCGAGTCTGTGTTGAGCAAGCAATGGAGAAACATGCAATAGTAGTAGTGTAAAGTAGAACAAGTCTAAATTTGTAAAGAAAGCGATTGTTGGTTTTTGACTCTGTTTGTGCGGAATAATTGAAGTGGTTTTATTTTCAAACACAATCCGAAAACGAACTCAGTGAACTTGGATTTTCGTAACAATAAAATACAAATTGTCCTTATTTTGTAGAACCTTAATTTTGTAGAACCTTAATTCTAGACATTCCTAATATTTCTATTATCGTTACATTGGTAGAGTGCTCGTTAATTATTTTGTTATATCGCTATTGTCTAATATGGATAACCAAATTTAGTTTAGCTAACGTTATTGAAATTGTGATAGCTTGTAATTCGAAATATATTATCCTATTTCTTGATAGTATTGTTTTGTATAAATGGTCTGTATCTATTTCCTCTTTTTTTGTAGTATTAATTATTTTGTTAATTTTTTCTGTTATTTCTCAAATTTTTTCTGAATATTGGTATTTATCATATATTGTTTGTTATTAGAGTCGACGAGCATATCCTGTCTCATCTGTAGTCTCTGGTAGTCGTCGAAGTCAGGGGTGCCGGCAATGACCTTCAGTGCCCTACCCAAAAAGTTCAAGCTTCGTGCTTGTCGGTGGTGTATGTCGATAGTTCGCAGTAGTGTTCCGATGTGCGTTATGTCCGAGTCTAGTAACTTCCTCATGTGCGACTGGTGAAATAGGTCAACTAGGTTTTTCGTCTCGTCGTTCATTGTTGAGTACCAGGACAGGTTAGTGAAGTGCGTCAGGTAGCCGTGGTGTTCCCATACAATCGCGTCTGCGTCCAAAATTGGGATATAGTTGACGTTGGTGTAGTCTGTAAGTTTTTTCATGAAAGTCGTTGATAAGAATGCCATTGTTATTATCCTGTAATTAAAAGGTGGTAATGGGTTGGATTATTAAGGTGGTCGAATGTTGTTCTTGTGGACCTCCCTCCCCTTTATAAGAACGATGGTGCCGAGGTCCCGGTCAATTATTTCCTCTACGTATAATGCTGAGAGTTTATTACCTAGCCTTCGATTAACTTTTACCAGGACCTTGTCGCCAGCGTTATATGTCTTATTCTGACGATTCTTATTATGGTATTCGCGGTCAGCAGCCTGTGTTGTTTTCGATACGATTTCGAATTGATTCCATAATGTTGGCTGAACCGGAATGAAGGATGTCGATTTGTTTCTTGTTGGTTACTGAATGGATGGACTTGTTATACTCTATAGTGGATAGCAAAATTAAGTCAACGGTGTCGCTCAGTTTTTTCTCGAGTTTCAGCCACCTAGCTATCTCGGTCAGGGTACTGTGAAAACGCTCCACTTGCCCATTTGAGGTACTATGGAGTGGAGGAGCGTTTGCAATTTCCACATTATTGTACTGTAACAGTATTGATTTAATGGTATGTGAATTTAGCGAAACGGGGATCTGGTTACGGATGCGCAGGGTGTGCTGAGGTTGTGGAAGGAGCACTTCACCAAGCTGCTCGTAGGCGACGAAAGGAACAATACCGCCAGTGGTGAAGATGTCCAGATGGCACCAATCGACGACGACGGTGTGGATGTGCCACCGCCCAGCCATAACGAGGTCCGGGTCGCTATCCAGCGACTCAAAAACAACAAAGCTGCAGGGCCGGATGGGCTACCAGCTGAATTGTTCAAGGCCGGTGGCGGTGAGCTGATTGGGTGCATGCATCAGCTCATTTGCAAAATATGGCTGGAGGAACGAATGCCCAACGATTGGAACCTCAGTGACCTTTGTCCTGTGCTGAAGAAAGGCGACCCAACAATATGCGCCAACTACAGGGGTATCAGCCTACTTCCCATTGCATACAAGGTCCTGACGAGCGTATTATGTGAAAGACTAAAGCCACTCGCCAACGCGCTGATTGGACCTTATCAGTGCGGCTTTAGAGCTGGTAAGTCCAACATCGACCAGATATTCACTCTACGCCAAATCCTGGAGAAGACCCATGAGAACCAAATCGATACACACCATCTCTTCATCGATTACAAGGCAGCATTCGATAGCCCGATAACGGATCGCCTATATGCCGCATTGTCTGAACTTGGTATCCCTGCAAAGCTCGTTAGACTTTGCAGAGCGACGTTGAGCAATACGCGCAGCTCCGTGAAGGTTGGAAGTGACCTCTCCGACCCCTTTGATACCGTTCGTGGTTTCAGACAGGGCGATCCTTTGTCCTGCGACCTCTTCAACTTCACCATGGAGAGTGTTCTGCGCAAGGCCGGTGTACATCGTAATGGCACAATTTTCAACAAAAGTGTCCAGCTCCTTGCTTACGCTGATGATATTGATGTCATCGGATGTAACAAGCCAGATGTCACCGCTGCCTTTGCGGCTATCGAAAGAGAATCTGCCAAAATGGGTCTGGTGGTAAATGAGGGCAAGACGAAGTATATGCTGTCTACACGCAGGGACTCGCAGCGGCTAGGGTCTCACGTCGAGCCCGACAGGTATGCTTTTGAAGTTGTCAAGGAATTCGTCTACCTAGGCACCGCCATCAACAGCAGCAATGATGTCAGTCTGGAGATAAAGCGAAGGATAACTATTGCCAACAGGTGCTACTACGGTCTCGGTAGGCAATTGAGAAGTAGAGACCTCTCTCGACCGACAAAACTTTCACTCTATAGGACGCTTATCTTGCCCGTGCTCCTCTATGGCGCTGAAGCATGGACAATGACACGAAACGACATAGCGGCCCTTGGAGTGTTCGAGAGGAAGGTGCTTCGCCAAATCTTCGGCCCTGTTCGGGTTGGTGACGACTATCGCATACGAACCAATAACGAGCTGTATGAGCTGTATAAGGACATGGACGTAGCGCAGCGAATTAACATCCAGCGGCTACGCTGGCTCGGTCATGTCTGCCGCATGGACGACGAAGCTCCGGCGAAAAAGGTATTCGATGCGATGGTTGGAGGTCGACGGCGAAGAGGGAGGCCGTGTCTCCGGTGGAAGGACCAAGTGGAAGAGGCCCTGGTATCTCTTGGTGTGACCAACTGGAGAAGGCGCGCGCGAAGCAGAGGCGCCTGGAGAGAAGTTTTGCGGCAGGCCGTAACCCGATGACGGGTTGTTATGGCCAGTTAAGTAAGTAAGTAAGTAAGTAAGAAGTTAGCGACTTTTCGTTGTTACAGTATATTGTGTTAACGTTCGGAAAAATGTTTATTAGTTGTAGAATTGGTGGCTTTACGTCTACGAGGGTTCTAGATGCAATTTTTTGCACTATAGCGTATTTGGAAAACTTGTCAACGCAAGTTAGAAAATATTTTTGGTCCGTTAAGAAAATATCGATGTGTAATATTTCTCCGGTGCTAGACGGTACAGGCAGCTCGATAGCCTAGCGTGAGTTCACTAGACTATCATCCCAGAGGTCGTGGGTTCAACTCCCGCCGTATGCACGGTCCCCGCACTTTTCCATCCAATTTTTCCGATTTTTTCTGTTCTCTAAATTTTCCTAAAAAACCCTGCAACATATCCAAGTTCATTGATTCCCAAACCCAATTATTCCTATTCCACTTACTTCCACGCAATAGAACGCGCAATTATGCGCTGTGCGGCTGATAAAAGCAAACAAATAAACAGTTACGCAAAAACTGGCGCACGAGCGACATCTGCAAGGGGAAGCGGACAACTGCGAAAAACAGCGCGCACCAACCTGATCCTAGCGAGGTCCCCAACCATTCTGCTGTAACCTCCTCACAACAGATGGCGCTACGAGCGGAGGCGACGTTCCAGAGCGGCGTTAGATGATTCCATCACTTAGGACTACCTGCGGCAGGCCAATCACCTACCCTGGTAGAATAACACAACTGATTAATGTAACCAACACAAGGCTGTCTTGTGGAGGCCCTATGCTCCCGAGAGGAGTGAACAAGGAACAAAAAAAAAAAAGACGGTACAGGTGTCGCCGCGATAAGATGCTTTTTTGGGTGTCGATTGGATTGGGTTTGGACTTGGAACAGATTCGGCAATTGGCTGCTACTTCTCTTGCCTTTTTATCCATCTTTGGGATACACACATTCAAAATTTTCTTGTGCCGCCCTATGAGCTCTGCTGTGTTCAGCAATTATAATTTCGTGCTGGTCGTTTTCACTGAAAATATCCGTAACCATTTTCTCAGTATGGCGGAATTTTACGTTGGGATGAAGTTCTACTAATCGGTCTTGAATTTTTGCCAGAACTGGTAGGCTGCAGTATATTGCGTTAACCACGCCGTCGTTAATGACTTCTTGTAGTGTTTTTAGTAGCGATTCTACATCACAAAATGAGATTATATGTCTGGTTTTTGAGCCAAATAAGATAAAGGTCTTGACAGGCTTTCGCTCTCTTGGAGTATTATTTGATTCCTGAAGCAATTGAAAGGTTTATCCACCGTTTCAATGGTGTAGGTCAGTGACTCTTCAGTGTGTATGGTAGCATAGTCAGAGCTTGGTTCCGATTCAGCTTCTACCATATTCATGTGCTGTCTCGACAATGCGTCAGCGACATGGTTTTCTCTCCCTGGTTTGTAAAAAATCTTCGCGTTGAAGCTTTCTATGAGAGATTTCCAGCGCTTGATCTTTGCGTTCGGATTTTTATCCGAAACGGCAAACGTCAGGGGCTGGTGGTCAGTAAAAATGTTCAACTGATTTACACTGCACAGATAATTCCTCAAAGTGTTAAGGGCCCGCACGATCGCCAAGAGTTATCTTTCATTTGTTGCCAAATCTATCTTCCCGTTAATTTTCTCGGGACTTGTTTTTATACCCTCTCTTGATACCACAAACCCTAAGTAGTCTACTTCCGTTTTAAAAAATTTTGATTTTTCCACTGATACACTCATGTTGGCTTCGTAACACCCATTCGATGCCCATTCAATGGTCTTCTGCTGTTGTTGAGTAGATAATTACGTCGTCGACGTGAACATGGCATGTCTTGCCAATTTCCTCCCTGAGCACATCGTCGATTGCTCTCTGAAATTAGGAGCGTTTTTAAGGCCGAACGGCAGACGGCAGAATTCATATTTGCTGTTGTTAACAGAGAAGGCAGTTTTTTCCCTCTCTCTCTCTGCTAACTCGATCTAGTGAAATCCAGATTTCAAGTCGAGTGTGGTAAAGTATCGTGCACCTTTTAGGTTTGACAATATCACCATTGCATTCGGCATTGGATATTTGTCCTCGACTGTGACTTCATTCATTTACCTGAAGTCCCTCACTAATCGCTTTTTTTATTTCCTGCTTGGTCCACTCCTTTTTTATCAACAACCCAAATCGGGTTATTGTAGAGAGACCTGGAGGAGCGAATGATGCCATTTGCTAAAAGATCAACTACTTCCTTATTGACGAAGTCGGCTACACTTATAGGGTACGGATAGAGCCTAGAATATACGCGTTATTCGGTTTTTGTTCTAATGGTAGCAACTATATTTGTATTGAAGGGTAAGGACTCGTTGGGGTCCGCAAAAGCTTTTTTTTTATTCTGTATCATTTTACATTGTCTATGAAAAAGCTCCCAACCTGCCGTTCGGAACCGGCATAAAACTGTAGGTCCCTTCCACCCGCGTACAAAATTCACACGCACAACACGGGTGGTTGCGGGAAGCTAGGCCTTAGTCTCGCGTAAGCGGGCTGTCGTGCCAGTTAATTATTTATTAAATTTATTAAATCATTTTACAGAATTGATTTCGGATAGAAGAATGAATTTCTTCGTTTCTTACATCAATGAAATTAACATTTTTGCATTCGTGGAACAACAGTCTCTCGATTCCGAAGTCGTGTCGTATTACTCAACTGTTCAAATCTATCTGAGCGTTGACCTGATTTAGTAAATCTAGGCCAATTATCCCAATTATTTTGTGATCTGTTTTTGTCGTGATTATATTTTGTATTCCTATTTTGTTCGTAATTTCGTGTCGCGTAATTAGTTACGAATACATACCGTTCGTGATTTGACTCTACCTCCTGGGCCAATGCCAGTGCACTAGGTAGGTCGTGCCGCAAAAAGAATATCACAAAGTGGTTTTTTCAAACCCGATTTGAAAACCCTAAGTGCATCAGCCCTGTACTTGTCACAAATTGTCGCGGCCATGTCACCCTCGTAAGACATTATTGTCTTATTTGTGAGTAGCGTTAATTTTTTCTCGACTTCGTCGAAGAAGCGCAGTACCATGGGTTCAGTGTGCTTACTTCTACCACATATGTGGTAGATCTACCACAATTATTTTTAAAATCAAGTTTCTACCACATCTACCACGGAGGGCTTAAATCTACCACATTTTTGTGGAACATAAATTTTTCTATTAACCAACCTATTACTCCAAGGAAATTAGAGCTTTATGTTGTAAAATTTATGTTAGGGCTGCATTGAACATTGTAAGTGAAAATGTGCAAAAAAAAATTATGCGGTAGCACTCTCATCAGTTCGAAAGCAATGCACTACAAATAATTGACAGTTTGATTGTTTTGGCGGCAGGTGCAATTAAAATGAAAAATTTTCTAAAAAAGGTGAATAATTGTTGCCTTTATTTTTTAGCAACGTTTAGTTTTTTAGAATATCGCATGGCGATGGCAATGCGCTTGGACGGGACGAAGTTTTACGGCGCGAAGTTGTGCCTGCTGCTGAAATTTGCGAGTCTGAGCTCCCAAAAAAGAAAAAAAATATAGTCAATAATACAAAAAACAATGAGAAGAAACCCGGCATAGGTTAAAGTGCATAGAAGAACGTAAAATACAATTAATGTAAAAATACAATGAAATACAATAAATGTGCAAATGCAATAAAATACAATTAATGTACAATACAAAAAAATCTACCACATTTCATTCAAATCTACCACATTTTTTTCACTGGGTCTACCACATAAATGAAAAATTAAGTAAGCACACTCATGAGGTTACCCTGTCTTAAGGTGGACAGTTGTGAAATCTAATCTCGCGATAATCGCGTTGAAGTTTAATACGGTATTAAAGGATGCTAACACTGCGTCAGCGGGCCCTTAATTGTATTCCTTATTATGCCAACCGCCTGGAAATGTTTAGAGCTTCCGGGGTAGCCTCGGAATACTTGGTGAGCCGCTTGGCGCCACGATACATAATTATTGGCTCGGGCAAATTCGGTCAAAGACTTTACCAGATCTAAGGGTTCGTCGCATTTTGCCGCCCCGGAATCTATAACCACGGGTTCGTATGTCATTACAGTACTAGTGTCTGTGCTTAATGACGTCACCCTTGCTGTCAGTTCCCTAATCTGTGCTTCAAAGTCCTGTTTCTGTTTTCTAAGAGCAGCCGATACCGCCGCCTCAACAATAGCCGTTATTTGATTTGCATCCATTTTATTAGCTTTATGCGTTTCGATCTCTCTATTTCCTACCGCAAACCGTGAAATCCTATCCAGAATGTTTTATAATTCACTATCACTCATATAGTATGTCCTTTATTTACCGGATATTTTACTTATTTAATTTTACATCTGTTTATTTCTATTTCTTTGTTTATTTAATTTTGTTTTGTTTAAATCTTATTATATTTCTTATATTTATTAATTTATTTTACGTTTGTCGGTATCTATTCTCTCTTTATTTATTGAATCTTTATTATTTATTTAATTTTTTTCTTGGTTGTTTGCTTTCTTAACTAACGAGCACTCTACTCACAGCGTAAAAAAAAACGAAATTTCCAAGTCTGCATTCTGTCTTAGTTTCCGTAGTTGCGTTATTAAATTGATGGCAATTTCCTTGTTGTTAATAGTTACCCGTTGTTGATAGATAGTTGATGTTGTAGATATTAGAGAGCTGCATAAATCAATTTATACTCGATGCCTTCACGTGCAGTTTCAAAAACGGAACACGTATCCGAAGAGAAGCCGAAAACAAGGTACTCATTTTTCGGTACCTCTAAATTGTCGAGTAACTGCACGTTGTTACTCGACGCTGAGCGAGCAGCTTCTCGTTGCGACACTACGCTAACAGACTTGCTTCTCGTTGTTACGCAATTACTCGCGGAAGCTGTCGAGTACGTCGGAAGGTTTGGAATGCATGAGGTACCGCAAATACTAGCGGAACGTGTCGAGTATGTCGGAAGATTTAAACAGCATGAGGTACCGCAAATGCGTTGTGAAGTTTGAGTTGAATGTGCTTCAAAGGAATGTTGCGAAGCATTGCGCGAAGCATATTTTCTTTTATTTTATATTTTTTTATTTATGACGAATAATGTGAACAAATATATTTATGTTAATGTAAATATAAATTTATAAAAAATTTTAGGTAATATTGATGTATTACAAAATGTTAACTAGAATATGAAGAAAATTGTATTCTCTTCCTTTTGATTTTTTGGATTGCTGATAAAATAATTTTCTTATTATATGACTTTTTTAACTAACTATTTTTTAACTATTTAATAGAGATTTCATTTAATATAATTAAGTTTAATATAAAATAAACATTATTTCTGAAATAAGTCAGCTTCCACGCGTAATCGCTCGAATTTTGATTACGGGATGATAAATGAATAAATAAATAAAATAACTAATAAATAAATATTTTAATTTTGATTTACATACATTTAAAAATATTTAATTATAATAAATATTAAAAAATTAATAATATAACTATAATAAATAATATAACTATATTTTAAGATTTTAAATCAATTTACTGCATAAACATAGCAAAAACATTCTAAGTTCAACCACAACGCTATTAATTAATTAATTGATTGGCACGACAGCCCGCTTACGCGAGACTAAGGCCTAGCTTCCCGCAACCACCCGTGTTGTGCGTGTGAATTTTGTATGCGGGTGGAAGGGACCTACAGTTGTATGCCGGTTCCGAACGGCAGGTTGGGTGCTTTTTCATAGGCAATTTTTACTCTCAGAGGTTTGCCATTTCCAGCTGAGAGGACAGCCACCGAAAGAGAAAACGAGTTTCCCGTTATTTTTTTTAGGTGTTACTACATGCAGTATTCGATCTTGCGTCGCTCTGCATGCGACTCGCTGGACCGCGCACTAACCAACTGAGCCACGGCGGCTGTCAACGCCATTAGCAGCAAAATCTGGTTTGCCGTTGACCTTGAAGCTGCAAAAATACTCGAGCTTCCTTAGGAAGGTACCTCATACTCGCGGAAGGTTTGCTATTATGTTCCTATTTTTACATGTTCCTATTTTTTCATGTTCCGATTTTTCGGCTACCGCTTTTTCGCGGCTTCCTTCTCGTTGTTATCCGAAATGCTGTGCTTCTCTTCTCTTCTCTACGCGTGAGCGAGAGCGCGAGTAAGAGCAGTATACATATTCGACGGCGATCGAGTAAGTGAAGTATACATATCCGACAACAAACTTCTCATGTGCAGTAAAAAGTTATCCGATGCAGCTCTCTAATTTATATCGCATTCATTTCAGGGCATAAAAATGCATATACTACTTCTTATATTTAGAAAAAATAAGCACAAATGTATTTCATAGTCAGTTTTGGTATGGACAAAAGTATTGGCACACTTATAAACTTAAGAAACATTATGTTATGGCATAATTAATACTTTGTAGCAGAACCCATTCTCTTCAATACTTCGTTAAGTCTTTTGGGTATTGATTTTACTAAATTTTTGGTAATGTCTGCTCCTGAATTTTGCCATTCCAGTGAAAGCATATTCATTAGTTGGCTTTTGTTAGTTATATTGTGCCTTCGAACTCGTCTTTCCAAGTCTTCCCAAAGGTGTTCGATGGGATTTAGATCGGGTGATTGTGGCGGATGTGGTAAAATGTGTGGAACATTATATAACATATATAAGCCACATACGGACGTCGAAAACTGTGTGCTTAGGGTCATTTTTTTTCCTTGTTCACTCCTCACTGGAGCATAGGGCCTCAACAAGACTCTTCCATCGTACACGATTTTGGGCTGTTGTTTTTGTGCCGTCGTAATATTGGCATCGGCTAGCTCGCGCAGGGTTGACCTTCTCCAGGTGTTTTTTGGTCGACCGCGACTTCTACTTCCTTGCGGGTTCCAGTCCATTGCCATTCTCGTGATGCTGTTGGGAGGTTTCCTTAGTGTATGACCTATCCATTTCCATTTTCTGCGTTTTATTTGCCTCAGAATGGGTTCCTCCTTTGAAGTCTTCCACAGCGCGTCATTGCTAATTGTCGTGGGCCAGAATATCCTGCAGATGATTCGCAGGCATTTGTTGACGAAAGATTGTAGCCTCTGGGTGATGGCATTCAAGGGTCATTATTATGTTGAAAATAAAAAATTGTGCGTAAATTCAATTTTTCAATGCTTAATTTTCTTTAAGCATATTTAGGTATACGGTTTTGTCCATTATTTCATCTACAAATACCACGCTTGATGCAGCCATACAACCCCACAGCACAACTCCTCCGCCACCCTGTTTCAATGTAGTCACTGTATTCTTTTTATCGTATCTGTGTTCGGTCTTCTCCATACTAATATTTTGCCGTCAGATCGAAAAATGTTAAATTTACTATCATCTGATAGTAAAATATTGTTCCAAAGGTATTCAGATTAAGTTTTGTATTGCTGAGCATACTCTCTCCGCCTTTTTCAATAAGGTAATAGTTTTATACCCAGCACGGTACAGTACTGTACGTACAGTTTTCGGGTGAACTTCCTCGTCGAATTCTTCCTTTGCCTCCGTTGCGAGTTGGGTGGACGGAATTTTTGGCTTTTTCTTACTTTTCTCAGAATTTGAGCCTCTTCTCTAGCATATAGCTTACTTGGTCGGCCGCTGCGTTGTCTACTTGCGAAGTTCGTTGTGGCACCAAACTGCTTATCAATGTATCAAATGGTAAAACGGCTTCTTCACATAATTTCACTAACTTAAGCTTACGATTTACTGTGTTTAAGCTAATGTATAATGATTTTCGCTCTGCTTCAGTTGTTTCTTTTTGTTTTCGTGCCATATTTAAGTTTTTACAAAATTTTTGCCACACGCAGCCCACTTTCAAATGAATGACCAAATGACAGCTGGACATATTGTTACGAAAATCCCAAGTTCGTATGGATTGTGTTTGAAAATAAAACAACTTAAATTATTCAGCGCAAAACGCAGTCAGAAACTATCAATCACTTTATTTACAGAGTTATACTTCGCTTGTATCTACACTTGTTACCATTTTGCTTGCTCAACACAGACTCGATCCCTTGCGCTGCACACTGCTGTTTTTATACCAGTTTTCTTATCGCGCCGAAGTTTTAATTTAGTTTTAATATCGCGCCGAATTTTCTTGCAACCTCCAATTGGAAAACGCTCGACCATTCTCGCACAGCCCATTCCTTCGCGAACCATCCTTGCTATATCGGACTATCCAATCGAATTATACTTCAAAGTGTATGCCTAAAAGTATGCTTGAAAAAGCATTCGTGCATAGAAAAGCATTCAGCACAGAGTGCCTTATCGTTTCACTGCCCATCACTCAGACTTGTTCGGCTGGAGTAAGACGCCAGGCGATCCCAATGGACTACTTTCAACTTGGCGTTTCTGTTGCCGCAGCGTTGAACCCTGTACACCACATCATTAATCCTGGTCACGACCTTGTACGGTCCTTCCCATGACGTTTGAAGTTTTGAAGACAAACCTTTCCTCCGCTGTCGGTTGTAAAGCATTACCAGATCGCCTTCTTGGAACCCCGCTGTGTTAGCCCGTAGATCATATCTGGCTTTCATCTTATCGCTGACCAGTTGGATGCGGGCCCTTATAAACTGGTGGATTTCTTCCAGCTTCGATCGCTTATTAACTGTGTAATCAGTCTTAGCGCCTTCCGTAGTGCTGACCACTCCGAACTTCAAGTCAGCAGGCAATCTCAGCTCCGTGCCGGAAACTGCCCGGGCTGGAGTGCGTGATGTCGTATCGTGCGGGGCTGACCTATAAGCCATCAAGAACAGCGGAATATGCGTGTCCCAATCCTTTTGATTCCTGCCTACTACTTTCCGCAGATATTCTTCCAGCGTTCGATTGAATCGTTCCACCATGCCGTCGGACTGGGGATGCAAAGGACAGGTGCGAGTTTTCCTTATTCCTAATAGCTCACACATTTCCTTTAATACCAGAGACTCGAAATTCCGGCCTTGATCCGAGTGCAACTCCAGCGGAACTCCGAATCTGGCCACCCAGTTGTTTACCAGCATTTCAGCGACCGTGGTGGCCTCCTGGTTAGGAATAGGATACATTTCGGGCCATTTGCTAAAATAGTCCATTACCACCAGCACATATTTGTTGACTTGAGTGCTAAGTGGGAATGGCCCGGCGACGCCCATGGCAATTCGCTCGAAGGACGCTCCCACGTTGTACTGCTGCATGCGACCCCGAGATCTTCTTGTTGGCCTTTTCGCAGCCGAACATCTATCACAGCTCTTAATCCAATCGGCGACAGACTCCTGGCATCCTACCCAGCATAATCGTCTTTTTATTTTGGCGACGGTTTTGGTGATGCCTATGTGCCCTCCGCTGGAGTCGTTATGGTATGCCTCGATCACCTCGTTGATCCTGCATTTCGGGTCTGCAATTAGGGAATTGCTGGTCCGGCCATCCAGACCACTCTTCCTCTGGTATTACGCTGACCAATCGTACGTCCACTATCTGCTCTTTGCTTTCGGCTCGCGAACAATGCCTGCATTGGGTTTTGCACGGACCGCGTGACAAGGCATCGGTATTTCCATGGCTCCTACCCTTGCGATGCTCTACCGTGTAGTCGTAGCTCTGCAGCCGCTCGATCCACCGCGCCAATTGGCCTTCCGGTATTTGTGGAAGTGTTTCACGCATTCCAATACTGCCAGCAACTCCCTTCGTGTCACACAGTAGTTGCGTTCAGGCTTTGACACAACTTTGCTGTAGTATGCTATCACTTCAGGTGGTCCGCCGCCTGCTCTTCTCGACCATCCATCGGGTCCTTATACCGGTCGGTGTTCGGGAAGGACTAGAGCGGAAACTATGACTAGACCTCCTCGTGGTGACCACCGGTAACAGCCACTGCGGGTAGGGTATTGTCTCTGCCCGTAGTGGCTGGCTAACTAGTCGATTCCCCTAAACTCATATCTCCCCATTTTCTACCCTCATTCCCCTTCTCTCTCCCCTCCCCCCCCTAATCCAAGGTGTCACGCGACCCGTGCCTATTGGATGGTTTGCAGCCAGGGGGTAATACCGGCTGTATTCTAACGGAGCCTCTCTGATACCTGCCCGCCTCAGAGAGTAACTTTGAGCTTACCGTGCTATTGGGGGCTATGGCACGGCGGACTTTCCCTTCCCCTACACTCGTGGGACCAAGTATGGGTAAAAAAGTGAAAAAATTCAATGCACTAGCGGGTTCTTATACCGCAACACAACTGGCGAGTCAGGCGGAGCACAATATCCATGACACTGACGCCCAGGTAGCTACTCCTCGGAGTATGAAGACGTACGTTAACTGGTAAATTTGGCATAAAGGTTGGAAAATTTGGGCCAAAACCAGAAAGAACCGAGTGGAGGTGGGGTCTGCGGGTGTTTCGGCACCCAAAGACACCGAACCACAACCTTCGACGAGTGCTGGATTGATGTCCGGACAGACCCAAAGATTGGGGGAAGTCAGGAAGGCGACAGGACTAAGTGGCGCAGGTGTCAAGTGGTACCTGCGTTATCTTAGCGGGGGCTTAACACCCGAGCAGGCCAAGGAAAAAGCCTTGGACCGCGCAGTACCTACAACTTCGACCGAGACGAAGAAGAGGGGCGCGGCAGAAATCAGTCCTCAGGATGGCAACGTTGCCAAGAAGTCTAGGACTGAAGGACAGACGCGGACGGTACAGAAACCGAAGCTGGGAGGCAGGAAGCCAGGGGGCAGTTATGCCAGCGCCGTGAAGGGCGTCAGACTGGCAATACTCCCAGCATCTTTCCCTGAAAACATACTCCCACGGGAGGATCAGGGAAAGATTGAAGATGCTTTGGTAGCAGAAATGTGCAAAGGCTGGAGGCCTAATTCCAGTTCGACGGCATACACTTTCGACCAGGTCTTATACTGGTCGACTGTGTAGAAGAACTTCTGGTAGAAGTAGAACTTCTGGTAGAACTTCTGTAGAAGACCGCGTGGTAGTAAGAACTTCTGGTCATTCGTTAAGAAGGTGAAGAATCAAACATCGTCTTCCATTCCAACTCTTCTTAACAATGATCAAATCATCACTCACTCGGTTGATAAAGCTAATTTGTTGGCTAAAATTTTCGCAGAGAATTCCTCCCTGCCCCCCAGCGATCAACCACTACCCGTAGTCGAGAACGTATCTTGCTCTATGCCAGAAATTCATTTTCGGACACGGGTAGTTAAAAGAGTGCTTGCAAATCTCGATGTAAATAAGGCTTCAGGGCCGGACGGCATTCCAGCCCATGTTTTGAAAAAATGCGCTACTTCGCTGGCTTGTCCATTACGCAAACTTTTCAACATGTCATACGCAACAGGTGTATTTCCGACATGCTGGAAGGTAGCAAATGTTCAACCAGTTCCTAAAAAAGGCAAGACTACTGACCCTGCGAACTACCGACCTATAGCAATCTGCTCGGTGCTTTCCAAAGTAATGGAAAGCATTGTAAACTTCAACCTTGTGAAGTATCTGGAGCACAATAGACTGCTAAGTGACTGCCAATACGGCTTTCGAAGACAGCGATCGACGGGACACCTTATGGCGGTCCTCACCGAGAAATGGAACCATAGCATTCTAAACCTCGGTGAAAGCAAGGTTGTTGCATTGGATATTTCTAAGGCCTTTGACCGGGTGTGGCATAAAGCACTCGTGTCTAAATTGATTGCCTATGGCGTCGGTAGTATCTTCTCTCGTTGGATTACGAGCTTCCTCTATGATCGCTCTATTCGTGTTGTAATAGACGGCACAGCCTCGGAAAAGCATTCCCTTAGCGCGGGAGTGCCGCAGGATTCGGTCCTTTCTCCAACCCTTTTCCTTATCTTCATCAATGACCTATTGTCGTCGATGACGAATTCCATCTACTCGTTTGCGGATGACAGCACCATTTGTCATTCATACTCCTTCACAAGCGGCCCAGCTCTGTGGAGATTGAGAGAGAACGGCGCCGTATGAATGACACACTTAATAGCGACCTACAAACAATCTCCAAGTGGGGTCAAGCGAACAGGGTCGATTTTAATCCTCGCAAGACCCAATGTTGCCTGTTATCCCACAAGCGAGTCTCCCCTCATCCCTGGTTATGGGTGGTGTGAGTATTGCGGAATCGGCAGCTCTTGATGTTCTGGGCATGTCCATTAAGAACGATCTTCGTTGGAAGGATCATATTTTTGGCGTGTCGAAAGAAGCAGCCAAGTGCCTCGGCTTCTTAAAGCGGTGCAAAAAATATTTCACCCCGTCCGATCTCCGCATTATTTATACCACTTATATCCGACCTAAAATGGAGTTTAACTCGCACCTGTGGGCGGGGGCTTCAAAAACCCATTTGGAGCTCCTGGACCGGGTGCAAAACCGTGCGATTAAACTTATAGGGGACAGTAGGGCATCCAGCTCTATTGACTCCTTGGAGCATCGTCGAAACGTGGCATGTGTGGTGTTATTTTACCGATACTTTTTCGGTAACTACTCAGTGGAGATGAGCTGCTTGATGCCATCAGTCCGGGTATTCCCCCGGGCAACCCGTTTGAACATTGGCGCCCATGCATTCCACGTCGAAACGATGCTCCAGCGCACTACGCACTACAGAGAAAGTTCGTTTCTGGCCCGTACAGCGCCAGGTCAGCGAAGGTCTCTCTTCGGATATTTTCCCCAGCACTTATGATCTCGATGGGTTCAAGGCAAGAGTCCATAACCACTTCACTCTTAACCCTATCTCCTAACCTTTATATCCTTCCTGAACCAACGCAATGCCTCGCATTAATAGGGGTCATCCCCTGCGCGCTTGTTTGAGTTAAAAAAAAAAAAAAAGATGCAGACACAGCAGAGTGGCTGAAAGGCCTTGTCCCGGCGCTGCCTGGCTGGAAGGGGGTACTGTTAACCACGTGCGACGGGGATAATATACCGGGCGTACACCTGTTAACGGTCTACCTCTAGAGACGAGAAGCAGGGCAAGGTCCTGATGATCGGGGTTGACGACCGGTCGTTAGAGGCCATCAAAAAGTGCAACTGCCTACTGCGGTACAGGTTTGGCACTGTACTGGTGCACTTGCACAAGCGCCGCGAGCCATCGAAAGCGGCCGACACACCAGCAGCCGATACTCCGGCGGGCGGCACTGCCGACATACCGAAGGAGGTGGCAAGCCTGGTGGAACAGGAGGCCACTAGCAGTGAGGTCGTCGAGGAGATCAGCTTACAACCTCACGAAGTTGAGGGGATCGACTCGATTGATCTCTGGATGCTAAGTATGGCGGCGGACGAGGAAGACTCGAACAGAGTCACCCTGTCAGACCTCGATAAAGAGGGCAGTCTGACAGAGGACGAAAGCGGTGCCACTCTAACATAAGGCAGCGATGACCAGCACTAGAGTTGCGCAGGTAAATCTGCACCATGCGAAGGCTGTGTCAGCCGTAATCGCAAGGGCAACCCTCAGGTCAAATCTGAATGTAGTGCTGGTCCAGGAACCCTGGGTATGCAGGGCCCAAATTAAAGGTTTGGCGGAGAAGAACATCCAGGTAATTTGGGACATTAGATGTAGCAACCCAAGGGCCTGTTTGTTACTAACCAGTAGTTTGAATTACCTCTGTCTTTCAGAATTCCTCTCTAGGGATCTGGTAGCAGTGCAAATCCCGGTTAACCTAAACGGGACAGCGCGAGACATGGTGGTAGCCACAAGATACTTTCCAGGAGAAGACCCTCAGGCCCCACCTGAGATAGTCTCTAGACTGGTAGAGTACTGCGACCGGAAGAAGCTGCCACTTATACTAGGCTGCGATGCTAACGCGCACATACTGGGGAAGCAGCGACACGAATCGAAGGGATGAGTACCTTCTCGATTATATAGCTAGCAATAAGCTTGAAATTTTTAACGTGGGTAGTACACCAACGTTTGTAACCAGTGCTAGAGAGGAGGTCCTGGATATTACTCTAGGAAATACTCTGAGCTCCGGACTGGTTAGAAACTGGAGGGTGTCAAACGAAACTTAAATGGCGGACCATAAAATTATCAGGTGTGACATTGAGGGTACCACCTCAGTTAGGAAAATTCTAAGAAATCCCAGGACAATAAACTGGGATAAATTCCAAGAAACCCTGAGTTTAAACTCCAACCGCTTTGGGATGGGGGACAATATCAGGAATACAGTGGAGTTAGAAACTGAAGTAGCGTGCTTCAATAGCACTATTATTGATGCATACGAAAGTAGTTGTCCGATCAGCAAAGTATATACCTCCAGGGATGTGCCCTGGTGGAACAAAGACCTCAATATACTGCGAAATAAGGTTCGCAGGCTTTTCAACCGGTCCAAGCGTACCGGGGATTGGTCTGAATATAAAAGCGCATTAACCTTATATAATAAGGAAATAAGGGAAGATAAGCGCAGAAGCTTTAGAATAGAATAGATACGGGAGCCGAGCATCAACTGCCCGAGACACTGCGTCCAAAGAGAACTATTGTGTCGTATCCCTTTTTCTTTATTGGAGGAGTTCATCTCCGCCAATACTGTCCAGGCACACCTTGATTTTTCCCAGATTGGTTCCAAACAGCTCTCTTGTCTGAATTAGTTCCCTTCCCAGTATACGCTTCCTTGCGTGTAAGAGAGCGGGACACTCTGTTATGATGTGCACGGATGTTTCATCATCTTCCATGCAGAATCTGCATAGTTCGCTATCTGTTAATCCCAGTCGCGCTTTATGCATATTTAGCAGGCAGTGCCCGCTCAGGATTCCCGTCATGAACTTAAGCTCCTTTCTGCTTAGGTCCAATAGGTATTTCGATTTTCCTTCCGAATAGGCCCACCGTATTGGACCATTTCTGGTTGGCCCGATTTTTTCGAATTCCTGTTTGACACAATGCCTGAAATGAGCTCTGCTAACACCTATGATTGGCTCAGGTCTATAGGGTCGTTTTGCCGCCCCTTCCTTTGCCAATCTGTCCGCTTCCTCATTTCCATCGTGCCCACAGTGCGCAGGAACCCAGTGCATTATCACCCGGTTATCCTTTGAAATGTCTTGGAGAACATTTGCTGTTTCCCAGACTAGTTTGGAGTCAAACGTCGTCGAGCTCAGAGCTTTTATTGCAGCCTGGCTGTCGGACATTATGATTATCCTCTTTCTCCTGACATTGAGGGTCAGTATCTTTCTGGCACACTCGTTTATGGCAAAGACCTGTGGCCGTGTCTCCCAGACTGACTGCTGATTGGGAGCTAGTATTAAATATTCCAGCTCCCGTTCCGCCTTCCATCTTTGAGCCATCGGTGTACCAGACAATGTCATCACACGTGAGACTGATTCTATTGGCAGCCCAGTCTTCCCTATGCGGTATGTACGTAACGTAGTTCTTCCTGAAGAGGTGTCTTGGTGGCATCAGATCCAGAGGCATCCAGAAGCCTCCATTTCGCCTCCTATCCTTCAACAGGGATAGGTGACCGATTGCATGTGCATCCCTATGTATGGATCCACTATGCATTAGTCTGTGTGCGCTGATGGTTGCAGCCATTTGCACATTTAGTTCCAGCGGCAGAATCCCCAATATAACATTTAGGGCTGCCGTTGGTGTAGTACTGAGACATCCCGTTATACAGGTATTCGCTAGTCTTTGAAGTTTTCCCAGCTTAGTCACAGTTGTTATTTCCGTGGTTTTTCTCCACCACACTATCGCCCCGTAGGTGATAGTCGGCAGAACTATTAGGGAGTATAAACTCTGAAGCCACTTCGGTCTCAGTCCCCAATTTTTTCCACAGATTCTTTTGCAAAGAGCATTGCCTGCCCTCTTTATGATGCGATCAACATGAGGTTTCCAGTTCAATTTGCTGTCCAGGATTACCCCTAAATACTTAACTTCCCTCGAGAAGTTCAGTTCTTTTCCAAAGATCATAATCTGTCTAAGGTCGATCTTCCTTTTATGTGTAAAAGGGACTATGATTGTCTTGTCTGGACTCACAGACAGTTTCTGTCTAATACACCAGTGCTCGACTATCCTCAGCGCGCTCTGAAGCAAGTCTGAGACAGTATGTCCGTCTCTGCCTCTGACCACAATGACTAAATCGTCTGCATATGCGATGACTTCATGTCCCTGCTCTTCAAGAGAGCGGATTAGTCCGTCAACGACTACAGACCACAGCAGGGGGGATAGTACTCCCCCTTGAGGACATCCTCGCGCTGTGCTTGCTGACAGCTCTGTCTCCCCTAAGTTGGACTGAATCACCCTGCTCTCCAGCATTGATGATATCCATCTTATAAGGGTGGCAGGCGCCTGTAGTCCTTCTAGCGCCGTTTCTATCGCTTCGAAGGTTGTGTAGTTGAAAGCCCCTTCTATGTCCAGGAAACCTACTAGACAGATTTCCTTTTCCGCCAGGGACTTCTCTATCTTGCCTACCAGTGCCGATAGGGCCGTTTCCGTGGATTTACCTTTCTGGTAGGCATGTTGGTTCGTGCTCAGGGGATGCTGAGTGAGTATTTCCTCCCTCAGATACCGGTCAACGACCTTTTCCAAGCCTTTAAGCACAAAAGACATCAGACTTATTGGCCTGAAAGATTTTGGGTCCTTCTTATCAGCTCTTCCAGGTTTCGGGAGATAGATCACGTTAACTATTCTCCAGGCTTCTGGAATGTACCCAAAAGCTAAACTACATACGTAGATTTTGGTTAAAATGGGCGTTAGTATTGTCATTCCCTTCTGGGAAAATACCATCTTTTCCCGGCGCCTTGTAGGGAGAGAATGATTCCAGCGCCCATTTTACTACCGGTGCATTACACACAGCTTTGGCAGTTTTCCAGTCGTCCCTACCTGGACGGAGCACCTGTCCAGTACTGCCTGTCAGAGGATCATTTGTGTATACTGACCCCGGGAAGTGGGTATTGGTGAGTAGGACCAGTGTTTCCTTTTCACATTTTGTGGCTGACCCATTTCCATCCACTAGTGTTCCTATCGGACAGGATTTTTCCATCGAGAGAATCTTATGAAGCCTGTAGCTGGAGGACAGATCTGATACGTCCTCACAGAACCGCTTGAAGGATTCCCTCTTGGCCTTCCTGATTTCTTGGTTGTATTTGGTGAGAGTCTGGGAGTAGGTCTGCCAGTCGTTGTTGCGCTTGGCTCTATTAAATAGTTTCCTTACTTCCCTTCTCAGTTTGTTAAGATGACTACTCCACCACGGTGTCTGTTTCCTACAAGTTTTGGTCTTGAGGACAGTTTTCTTCATAGGCATTCAGAACGGAATCTCTAAAAATTGTAGAGGCCCTTTCTAGTCTGTCTATGGTATCTATCCTACTCTCGATTTGAGTTGGGATGTCCTGTCCTAACTGGAAGCAATAGCTGTTCCAGTCAGTCTGTCGTTTTGGTCTGAATGTCACCACGGTTGGCATCTGATTCCCAAGCGTGAATCTTATCTGCCTATGATCTGAGCACGACGGCTCGTCAGACACCCGCCAATTGCTGACAAGGTCTTTTGTCATCGAGGTTGTCAAGGTCATATCCAAGACTTCCTCTCTGACTCTAGTTACAAATGTGGGGCTGTTCCCAATATTGCAAATACTTAGGTCTAAGGAAAGTATATAATTAAATAGTGACTCACCTCTAGGATTTATGTCCGTGTTCCCCCACATGGTGTGATGGGCGTTCGCATCACAGCCCATTACGAGCTCCATGTGGTTGCCCTTAGCATAGGCAATGAGCTGTTCTGCTATTCGGGGTGGACAATGGTCTTCGTCTCCAGGGAAGTATGCGGAGGCAATAATGATTTCCCCGGAGTTCCAGGTAATCTTACCCGCGCATAGATCCGGCGTAACGAAATCTGTTAACGGGAAGAAAAATATGTTATTAAACACTATGCAGGTCCTGGCTCTGGTTGTGTTTGATTGACAACATAATACCTTACCTGCCTGGGATAGCCCCTGACTTGACCGTTGGTGCTGGTCCATGGTTCCTGCACCAGGGCTATACTAGGACCCAAGGTGTTCATGGTCCTAGTTAGGACAGCCGAGGCTGCCGACGCTCTATGGAGATTGACTTGTACAATCTCCATAGTTACGCCTTTGGTCCCTTCGTTCGGTCCGAGTGACGGCTTGCGTCCGTCCACTTGTAGGTAGACAGTCCTCGCATGCCTTCGCCAGTGCTTGCTTGCTGGTGGAGGGTCTGTTCTCTTCCACCACTGTCTTTGGCGTCCTCGTCTCCGTGCCGCCCCGGCTGGTCACCGACGAATTCATCCCCTGATCAGTCCGCACCCTGAACTGAATTCTCCCCAACTCGAAGAAGGGAAGGTCCTTCAGCTCAGAGAGCCGACCTACTGAGGTGTCGTCGATGGCCAACGTCAACGTTGTTCCCTGCGCCGCGACAGATCTATTCAGTACCTTCCAGTTTCCTGTCGGTAGTGAACGGTTCTGCGTACGAAGCATTCGAAGAATATCTTCGGCCGGGAGGGAGCAGCCAGGAAAGAATGCGGTGGCCACACTGGGTTTGGGAATGTCTTTTCCCTTCACCAGTTTCACCTTCATTCCCGGCAGCTGGGTTTTTGTCATGACCTCCCTTAGCCAGTTCCTCGATGGCTCGTCGGCGCAGTTTACAATAATCCATCCTGGCTTGAACGAGCATCCTTGGAACCTGATCTGAGGCCCATCCACGGGGAGCTTACGCAGCTCCTCTTTGATCAGCCCTTCGATCGTCCTCTGCTCCTCCAAACCCAGATGGACAGCCGGGAATTCGTCCGGTAGAATTCCAACTTTGATGGCCGCAGCAGCCTCAGCAAAGGACGGACTAAACTTCGTCCTTTTTGGTACGGGTTGAGCCGTATCCGCTCTGCTGCTGCCACCAGTTTCGTCCGTCTTTGTCGGCTCTTCCAGCACAGTCTTGAGTGCATCATCGTATGATTTACCCGACGCCATTAGTCTCCTCAGCCACTTCTTTTGAGAAGTCGTCAGCCGCTTTCTCTTAAGAGAGATGGCCTCGGTGGCTTCTACCAGCGCGGGTACGCCAAGCGAGGGTGCCTCCTCAACTGCGATGGTTGACATGGTTGTCACACTCGTATGGGAACATTCGCTGTTCCCCCTACTTCTTCTTGTCGGTCGGTCTATCCAACCGCTTACTGTCAGTTCAGCAATGTGCTGATCAGTGGCGTCAGTCTGTCCGACGTCCTTACCATCCGAGGCGCGTGTATGAGAGCTCATCATCTGGTTCGTTCGGCCACCTACTCCGACGAGGCTTTTCGGTGACCTTTTCAAGTTGTGGGGAAAGAAGGTCGCCCATGACAGAGCCCCATACCATGGGAAGTCCAGAAATACTACCCGAGGTGGACAGGTATCGGGTAGGCTCCGTGATATTACAGCCGGTATACCCCCTGGCTGCAAACCATCCAATGGGTACGGGTCGCATAACACCCTGGATTAGGGGGGAGGGGATGTGAGGCAGAGAGGATACCAGGTATAGGCAGTTGGATATAGGAAGTGACCAGTTAGCCAGCCACATAGGGTAAGACAAGACCATACCCCGGTGGCTGTTTCCAGCGGCCACCACGAGGAGGTCTAGTCACATTCCGCCAGCCCTTCAACCCCCGCCAGCTGGACATCCTAGCTAGCAATGGCTGAAGAGTAGGCAGCAGACCGCTAGCTTTAGAAGCTTCTGCTTTAGAAGCTTCTGCGGAAGCATAGAACAGACATCGGAGGCATCAAGACTCTATAAGGTCATGGCCAAAGGACACAGCCTTCCACGAGTCTCCGGAAAAGCAATGGGGAATTTACCGAGAGTGAGGAGGAGAAGGTAAAGCTACTTCTAGATACTCACTTCCCGGGCTCTGTTGCTTGGAGCGACACGGAGCAAGCTGAGGAACTAGGTAAATCTCCAGAGGAGATTGGATAGTGGCAAAGGAAATCTGTACGGAAGAAAGGTTAAGGTGGGCGGTTAGTACCTTTAAAACACTTAAATCACCCGGACCCGACGGAATCTTTCCTGCCTTACTACAGAAGAGCATGGATCTTATCAAGAACCAGCTCCTGAAAATTTCTAGAGCCAGTCTGGCGCTGGGTTATATACCAGAGGCCTGGAGGCGGGCAAAGGTAGTGTTCATTCCGAGGTTCGGGAAGAAGGATCCTCTTCACCCGAAATCCTTCAGACCAATTTGTCTGACCTCATTCGTACTGAAAGCTCTGGAGAAAGTTGTTGACAACTACGTACGGACGACAGTCCTAATAGACAATCCGTTACACACATGCCAGCATGCATACAGGGCAGGACGCTCCACTGAAACTGCACTGTATCAGCTGACAGGTGAGATACAGGAAAGTCTTGATGCGAAAGAGATGGCACTATGTGCCTTTCTAGACGTAGAGGGGCCCTTCGACAACACCTCTCATGAAACTATAGATCATGCTCTAACCAGCAGGAGAATTAATAATACCCTGAAAGGTTGGATCAACAGTATGCTTGCTACTAGGAAGGTGGAACTACAAACTAGTGCAGGCGAGGTGGTAATAGCCAGAGGATGTCCACAAGGTGGGGTTTTATCCCCTCTGTTGTGGAGTTTTGTGGTTGATGAACTATTGCAAGGACTGTTACCTCTGGTCTTACGGTCCAGTGGTATGCAGATGACATTGTAATTCTATGCAGGGGAAAATTTGAAGATACCCTGCGGGATAGAATAACCCTAGGGTTAAGAGTAACTAAGAGGTGTTGTGCTAAGGTGGGGCTGAATATCAATCTCTTTGGATGGAATAAGAATAGAATCCCAGAAGGAGGTTAAATATCTAGGCGTAATACTAGATCAGAAACTACTCTGGAAAGGACATATTGAAGAAACGATGCGGAAGGCCGTCAGAGTCTTCATGACCTGCAGATCCATAGCAGGTAAAACCTGGGGTTGCACTCCAAGAATACTGAGATGGATCTACACGGCGATCGTGAGGCCTATGATAACGTATGGCTCAGTTGTTTGGGCAAGCATCCATGGAGGTTTTACTTGAACTTACACCTTTTCACATATATGTATATACAAACCCAGGCGAAGAGGGCTATCCTACGGATGACTGAAAACAATATCGGGGCTGGAGGATTCTTAGGCCGTAAGAAGCTCAACATTCTTACGAGCCAGTATCCAGAGGTAGCAATACCGAAGGACACAATCACACCGAATTTCGGCTTTATCAAGAGATTCAAAACTGAACTTAGTAACAAAAGGAACTGGGTAGGGATATCAGAAACGTATCTGATAAACAAGTACATGATAACCTGGTACACTGATGGATCCCTTACGGATGAAGGTACCGGTATTGGTGTATATGGACCGAGGATTAGATACTCGGAAAACACGGGTAAGCACACAACAATATTTCAAGCGGAAATATACGCTATTGAAAGGTGTGCTTACTTCAACTTGGCGAGCAACTACCGGAATCGGAGAATTGCGATCCTGTCTGATAGCCAAGCGGCAATCAGGGTACTAAGCTCATACCAGGTATCCTCGAAACTGGTGATGGAATGCCTTGAAAAGCTTAATGAGCTTGGCCTGCACAATCAGGTATGGGTCCTCTGGGTTCCGGGCCACGCAGGTATAGCAGGAAACGAGGCGGCCGACGAACTGGCAAGAAGGGGCGCCTCAACCCCATTCGTCGTCCCAGAACCTTTTTGTGGACTGGGAAAGGGAGCTCTATCAATCCTAACCAGGAAAGACGAGATAATCAGCAGAAATAAATACTGGGACAATCAACCAGGTCTGGAACATTCCAAAGCGATTATCGGAACATATAGTAGGAAAAGATTCGAGGATTGTATGAGTTTATCAAAGAATAACCTGAGAATCATTACAGGTATCATGACAGGGCATTGTAGGCTGAACTATCACCTAAATAAACTAGGAATCCGTGAAAACGGACATTGCAGGTTCTGTTTGCAGGAAAATGAAACTGCAATGCACATACTAGGAGAATACCCTGTACTTATGCATGATCGAAAGAAGCACCTAGGGGAATACCTCGTCGGAGGTGCGAACTGGAACTCCAGGGGTATAGGAGACATACTAAAGTTCCTCTCGGTAGTTGGGCTCACAGATGAACTGTGAGTCCATGAAGGGGGCACAATAGATCTTTAGGTCGCGGTGCACCATCCCCACTAATAATAATAATAATAATAATGCTATCACTTGTTCTTGGCCATCTATTATCTGTGATAGCATACCACCAATACTATGCCCACTTGCATCTGTATCCAACACACACATCTCTCCAGGCACGGGGAATGCCAGCACTGGAGCAGTGCACAGTTTTTCCTTCAGTCGTGCAAAAGCCTGCTCCTGCTCTTCACCACACGCGAAGGATTGATTCTTTTTCGTCAGTTTGTGCAAGCTGCTGGCTATGTTCGCAAATCCAGGAACGAATCTTCGGTAATATGTGCACAAGCCCAGAAAACTGCGGAGTTCGTGTAGATTGCGTGGCCGGGGCCACTCCTTCACCACCGTAATTTTGCCTCCGCGGGCGGAAACCGTGTGACCCAGATACTTGACCTCTTTTTGGAACAGCGAGCACTTCTTTGGGTTGAGTTTAAGGCCGGCGTTTTGTATTTGCCCAAATACCTCCTTCAGCTTTTCCAGGTGGTCGTCGAAGCTTTTGCCCATCACGATTATGTCCTCGATGTATACCAGACACGTCCGCCTATGCAGCCCTTTTAGCACATGTTCTATTAGCCGTTCGAATGTTGCTGGTGCGTTGCAGAGTCCAAACGGCATGACGGTGAACTGCCACAAACCGTTGCCAACACTAATACCCGTTTTCTTCTTGTCCTTGTCTGCAAGCTCCACCTGCCAATAGCCGCTGCGTAAGACGAGTGTGGAAAACCACTGTGTGCCTGACAGTGTGTCCAGGGTGTCATCGATCCGAGGTAGTGGATAACTGTCCTTCTTGGTCACGTCATTGAGCTTTCGATAGTCCACACAAAATCGGGTACTGCCATCCTTTTTCTTGACTAGCACGACCAGTGAGCACCAAGGGCCTGACGAAGGCTCTATGACCTTTTCTTTATGCATGTTTTCAATCAAATTTGTGACCTCTTCCCTCTTGGCCAGAGGAACTCGTCTTGGCGGTTGACGAATCGGTTTTTCACTTCCGGTGTCGATGTTGTGCTTCACTATGGCTGTTCTTCCGCTCGCTTCCATTGCAAATATTGACCCATAGTGCTGCAGGAGTGACCGTGCCTCCTGTTTCTGCTCGGTTGTCAATTCGCTGCTCCACCGGTTCTGCGGTATGGCGTCCATGTTAGAACCGCTTTTCTTACTTCGTCCGGGTGGACTGCTTTCGCAATTGACACTTGCTACAGCTTGCTTACACTCGCCAATTACCTCATCTTTCCCGACATATATGGGTGCGTTCATGGGGTTCAGTATTCGGACTGGTATTCTGCCATTCTTAGATTCCACTAATGTACGTGCGATAATGATGTTGTCGTGTCCTTGTTTCGGTGCTTCTACAACCCACAGCCGACTCGTCCCATCGTCCTCGTCCACCTTTGCCCACACAATCGCCTCGGAATTCGCTGGTATCTTCTGGTGTTAACACGAGACAACTTTCATTACCGCCACGCTTCGCTCATAGCCAGTGTGCATGGGGAATTCAACGTTGGCATACCTCAGCACATTTTCTTTCAGGTCCAGCGTAAAACCGTACCTAATCATGAAATCCACGCCGATAATCACGTCGTCCATTATATCCGCGACGATGAACTCATGTTCCAGGCTGCTGGTGCCGATAGCAATGGTTTTTGTTACTTTTCCTCTTACCGGCGCACGCTCGCCAGTCGCAGTCCGCAGCTGTATGCCATGCAGCAGTTCCCAGTTCTTCAGCAGCTTCCTTTCCATGATCGAATATGACGCTCCAGTATCCAGTGTCAACACGAACAACTTTCCATCTATCTTTCCTTCATTCGTCAAGCTGCTGGGCTGTCGTTTCAACTGCGAGACAAGGACGGTGGGGCAGCAGGTTGTCCACGTCGTCTCCTTAAATGTCGGCTTGCCCATCATCAACGCACTGCGACGTGTCTCCGGATCATGAAGACCTTCAATGAACGACTCAATCTTCATCCTCCCGAGATCACCAGCGCCGAATTTTGGGTAGCACAACTGTACGAGCCGCTCAATGTCTGCTGCATATAGTAACGTTGGAGAAATCAAACGTCCTCTTTGGTGTTTAAATTGGAACTAAAATTCTTTATTTTCTTACAACACGTTAATACAGCACAAAGATCTTATTATCTCATTTCTCTTGCTCACTTAGATAATAGTAACAGTAGTTGGTATACAAATGAGTGCGAATGTAATTATGTGAGTATAAGTTAAGGCACGTTGTCACAGCGTGACAATTTTGGCCACGTCGTCACAACGTGACACTAACCTCGTAACCTAACACTCAATTTCAATGTCGCGAAGTCCCAACGTATTCCCACGGGAGCGTTTGCGCTAAGTCAGCAAATCTGAAACGACAAGCTGACTAGCGACAAGTGGAGTTGTAGGCTTCTTTCTGTAAAAATTAATTTAGTTGTTCACCGCACCTCAATTGTAACAGTCGCAACCTCCATAGGAGGGTAATAAAGTAAAAGACAATTTGGAAGAAAATAAAGAAAAAGTTAATTGGCGCCCAACGTGGGGCGCCAATTAACTTGTTCTTTATTTATGGTAACTTTTTCTTTATTTTCTTCCAAATTGTCTTTTACTTTAGAATTAACTTGTTCTTTATTTATGGTAACTTTTTCTCTTTTTTTGCTTGTTTTTTGTTAATAATTGTATCATAACTTTGTTACATAGAAATGGACAATAATGATCGTAGTTCATGCGATAGCCAAACCTTTTCTTTTCGCCAATATTTCCCCCGAATATATATATTTTTTTCAGTACTCAAAACTATGTCCAATAACATATAAAAAAATTGTTAATGTGGAATAAAAATTTGTTAAAAAAAAAATATTTAAAAATATGGTCGATTCTACCTGACTACCCCCTTAATATAAGAATGAGTTCGAGTGTAATTATGTGAGTATATAAATATTTAGTCTGAAAGAGTGGGTGAGTTAAATACATAGGTAGGTATCATAGGTAGGTACTAGGGATCGCAATTTTTTGCCATTTTGCGATCCCGGGATTTTCGGGATTGAAAAGTCAAATCCCGGGATCCCGGGATTTAATCCCGGGATTCAAATAACAAATTTTTTAAATAAAACAATTTTACCAAATTGCATAAATACTTGTTTATAATATATTTACCATAAAAATGTTTAATCACATTTGGGGTAGTTTTAAGATTTTTTATCTTGAATTTAATCACATTGTAAGGCGGAAAGGGAGGCAGTCGGTGTTGAGTCGTCGAAGTGGTTGGTTGTGCGCGGCACATCACCAAAATCCAGTTGTCATTTACAATCAGTTGTCAATTACATTCAAAATTGTCAGTTTAAATTTAAATCAAATAAATAAACATATTCATCCTTGACAACATTTTGTTTAACTTAAAAGTTTTTCATTTGACATTTAACTTCAGTTTGATAACATTTTGTTTTATCCAAAAATGACACTTAAACATAACTTATTGCTTTGCATCAAATGTATCATAAAGTACATATATACGCATATTTGATAAAAAAAAATAAAATAGTTAATTTGTTAGTACTTTTAGTTTTACTTCGAATATTTCGATAAAAAAGTTAAGCGTTGTGATTAACTAAAAACTGAGATCTTAAAAATACTAAGGCATTAAATGTTTTGCCCTCTAATCTAGAGCGAAATTTATTGCAAATAAACCCTGCTGAGAGAAAACATCTTTCAGATTCAACACTTGCTGGTTGAATGCTTAGTAAATAATTATAAGCCTTTTGCAAAAGACGCCCTCTATCCCCTCCCTCCTCCTTCAGATAAGGAATTGGGTTTTTGTGCTTTTAAATTTATTTCATTCGAACTTTGAAGCATCTTTTGCAATCCCGAAAATCCCGGGATTAAAAGATTTGAATCCCGGGATTTTCGGGACTGGAAAAAGTCCGGGATCCCGGGATCCCGGGATTGCGATGCCTAGTAGGTACTCCTCCACCGCCAGAATAAGCAGTCCCTGATTATTCGGCATATATATAAAAATTTTTAATAATTTTTCTTCTCTTTCTTTTTCTTTTAGATTTTCAATTTTCGAATTTCTTGTTTCTTGTATACGTCGCTACTTTCTTGCGCTTTTATTACAATAATTAATTCGTATCATTATCATGACGCATTAATTATTTATAACGTTTATATTGTTACGAAAATCCAAGTTCTCTGAGTTCATTTTTGGATTGGGTTTGAAAATAAAACAACTTCAGTTATTCAGCGCAACGTAGTCAAAACTAACAATCGCTTTATTTACAAATTTACACTTGTTCTACTTTACACTACTACTATTGCATGTTTTCCCATTGCTTGCTCAACACAGACTCGACTCACTGCGCTGCACACTGCTGCTTTTATACCAGTTTTCTTACCGCGCCGAAGTTTCTTGCAACTTCCAATTGGAAAATGCTCGACCATTCTCGCACAGCCCATTTCTCACGAACCTTGCCATATCAGACTATACCAAGCGAATTATACCAGTTTGCCGTACTTCACAGTGCATGCCTAAAAGTATGCTTGCAAAAGCGTTCAGGCACAGCACAGAGTGCCTTTTCGTTTCAATGCCCATCACTTAGACTTGTTCGTCCCTAACAAGTACCGAGGCTCCGTCGGAGTAAGACGCCAGGCGCTCCAAATGGACTACTTTCAACCTGGCGTTTCTGTTGCCGCAGCGTTGAGCCCTGTACACCACGTCATTAATCCTGGTCACGACCTTGTACGGTCCTTCCCATGACGTTTGAAGCTTTGGAGACAAACCTTCCTTCCGCTGCGGGTTGTTGAGCATTACCAGATCGCCTTCTTGGAACCCTTCTGGGTTAGCCCGTAGACCATAGCTCGCTGTTAACCTGCTTTCGACTCGTTGAGTGCGGCTCCGCGATCTCTTCCTCGGCCCTTTCGCAGCCGAACACCAATTACAACCTCTGATCCACTCAGCGACAGACTCCTGGCATCCTACCCAATAGAACCGCCTTCTTATCTTGGCGACAGTTTTTGCGATGCCTAGTTGCCCTCCACTGGAGTCGCTATGGTTTTCCCCGATGACATCGTCGATTCGGCCTTTCGGGACCACTATTAGGGATTTCCTGGTCCTGCCATCCCTGCTCTCCCACTCGCGGTATAGGCTGCCATTCTTCAGACGTAGACTTAGCCATTGTGCCCAGTAAGCCTTCGCGATCGGGCTCTCACCAGCCAGGCCGTAATTTCTGCGCTTTGCCTTTAATGATCTTCGCGAGATCCGTATCCTCGCGCTGGTTCTTCTGTAGCCTTTCCGCAAGCCAATCTTCCTCTTGCAGAACTCTTACCGACCGTACATCCACAATCTGTCCCTCGTTTTCGGCTTGCGAATTATGCCTGCGCTCGGTTTTGCACGAATGGTGTGGCAGAGTGTCAGCCGTTCTTGGTGACGTCTGTTGTCCGGAACGCTTCTCTCGCAGATGGCAGTCTCGTGATATGTGGCCTTGCCTGCCACATCGCCAGCAACCGACTCTAGATGACACTACCCGCAGCCCCGCTGGTGCCTCCGAGCTCACTGTCTGGCTTTGGGTGACACGTCCAGATTGGGCTCGACGCCTTTCCGCAGATGACTGTCGAAAATTTCCCCTTCAGGCCGCCTCATACGTCATCGCGCTGGTCACCGTATCTTAAAATGTCGGCTTGCCCATCATCAACGCACTGCGACGTGTCTCTGGGTCATGAAGACCTTCAATAAATGACTCAATCTTCATCATCTCGAGGTCATCAGCGCCGAATTTCGGGTAACACAACTGTACGAGCCGCTCAATGTCTGCAGCGCATCGTTGGCTCTTTGCCTACGGCTCTTCAGCTCGCAATAATACAGCATTTTGTTGTGCTCGTCACTGTATCTGGCTGCCAGCGCCCCTATGACGGTCTCGTAATCACCTCTCAAGTCTTCCGGAACTTTTTTTATTACCTCAGCCGCAGGACCTCTTAGAGCCAGTATCAGTCTCCGACCTTTCCTAACATCGGTCCACTGACTCTCCAAAGCAGCCATATCGAATTGTAGTTTGAATGTGTCGAACGACGTAGTACCATCATAAGTAGGCACTGCTATGGCAAAACTTTCCTCAACCGACTGCACCCTTGCTCGCAGCTGTACCTCTCTAAGCCGCTCGTCGATTTTTCTGTTTACCGAATCCTCCAGACTGTCAACCCGTTTGTCCCACTTGTCCATTCGCGTCTCAAGATGCTCAACTTTCCCGTTCAGTCTATCGGAAATTTCCTCCACCTTCTGCTCTATGCGCGCAGAATTTGTTGTCATTTCTCGGTTGCACGCTTCCATTTGCTCCGATATTTCACGGGTCGCCGTTTCCATTCTTGCTATTTCTTGATTCGTCGTTTCGAGTTTCGCTGCCATTTGCGCCGCCATTTGCGCTGACATTTCCCGATTTTCACTGTTTGAAGTCTCGAACATGTCTTTAAGTGCACCCATTAACTGGCTCATGTTCAATGCTTGTAGTGGCGCAGCCGCTGCAGTCGTACCTTGCAGTGACGCAACACCAGCAGGCGATTCCTCCACATTGGCCGACGCCTCTAGCTCTTGCGTTCCGAACTCATGCCCAGCCCAATCAATACCTCGTGATTCACACGCCTCTGGCAAGCGCAGTTGCAACTCCACCTTTCCGCCAGCAGTCGGCAAATTCCAGGCAGCCAGCTCCTTCTTCAGCTGGTCCACCTTCAGCAGCTCAAGTTTAACCATGTCTGTGTTTTTATAATTTGTTTTTGTTTATCTTCAGTAAGACAATACGAACTTCTGACACCAAATGTTACGAAAATCCAAGTTCTCTGAGTTCATTTTTGGATTGGGTTTGAAAATAAAACAACTTCAGTTATTCAGCGCAACGTAGTCAAAACTAACAATCGCTTTATTTACAAATTTACACTTGTTCTACTTTACACTACTACTATTGCATGTTTTCCCATTGCTTGCTCAACACAGACTCGACTCACTGCGCTGCACACTGCTGCTTTTATACCAGTTTTCTTATCGCGCCGAAGTTTCTTGCAACTTCCAATTGGAAAATGCTCGACCATTCTCGCACAGCCCATTTCTCGCGAATCTTGCCATATCGGACTATACCAAGCGAATGATACCAGTTTGCCGTACTTCACAGTGCATGCCTAAAAGTATGCTTGCAAAAGCGTTCAGGCACAGCACAGAGTGCCTTTTCATTTCAATATGAACGCAAATATGTATACACCTAAGTCTGTTTTTACAAGGTAGATTGGTTCCAGAAGAAGCCGTGTAAAAAAAAACCGTGTAAAAAAAGACATTGATCGTATACAAAAATGGGTGATTTGTTCCTAATCTCTAAAACCTATTAAAGTTTCTTTACCAAACACGTCTTATTGCATTGACAGTTCACAAAATATTAACACGTTTCAATTGCTCTGACCAGTAAATTTTATTGTATGCACATAAAGGGAATTCCCCTAAATTAGTGCTATTCAAATTTGCTTTGACCAGTAAAAATTGCTTGTACGCGCTAAAAGGGAATTCACTTAAATCTTTAAGCTAGTGTTCGCAAACTATCGATAGCACTATCGATACTATCGATGGTTTCAGACTTTTTTCTTTCATAAATACTTTTTTGTGATATGAACATACTTCGCAAAAATTAAATTTGACAAAAAAAATTTAAGTACATAAAATTTCAAATCGTGCTAAATGGAATAAAATCGTGTAAAAAAATTAAAAATATTCAATTTTCAAACCGTGTTATATCAAAACCGTGTAAAAAAAGACCGTGTAAAAACAGACTTAGGTGTATGTGTAAAAATATTGCAACAACCAAGACGTATTAAGAAAGTGATATTATCACTTTCACTGGAAAACTATTGCTACAATGTTGTGCTTATTATCAGAGAAACAAGTTTAATCAGGTCTGGTGCTGCAACTACCTATTGAATTTGCCTTGGCGATCGCTTTGTCAAATCAACCACCATTTCAATGTGCCCGAGTAAAGCCAAGCTGGCTTGCTGCGGAAAGCAACAACATTGCGTGTTGTTGTCGAAATGAGAATAAAGCCCAAAACCATCGAATCTATGCGTGTACATCAATTCGCGCTTACTCTCTCGGTTCCCTTTACATTTTCCTCACCTTTGTTGCTTCCCGCCCGCGTCTGAAATGAAATCGCAAAATTATTTCAGATGCGCCTTCTTTATACTGTTTATTCTGTGCTAAAGGTCACTTTAAAGTGCCCGGTAAATATTTTCGTTTTCTCATCTTCATGATAAATATAAATTTAACAAGTCTGATTTTTTGGCAACACTGGTCTACGATGGGCAGCACTTGGCGGCGCAATCAGCTGTTTGTGAAAAATGATATTTATTTTTGAAGGAAAAAAATAAAAATTTTGCCTGGCAAAATCTTGTTGATGCTCTTACTGCCAAATGGGGCGTGTCCCGACGTTGGAAATCGTTGAGGGACAAGTTTGACAGCTTGAAGCGTATGTCCAAGCTGGAACTTGCAGCGTAGAAGAGCGAGACGTATCTCACAGGTGGCGGCCCAGCAGCGATTGAACTTTTCAGCAGTGCAAAGCAGTGAAATAGTCCAATTGGCTGTTATATGTTATATTTGCCGCATTTTGCGACTCCGTACCTTCAAAAGCGTCTTCCAGTGCATGAATTTAAGAAACACGCCTATTTTCCATACCGAAAGATCTCAAATTCAAATTTAATTTAAAATTATAATTTCATAACCAGCTGTTTGTTATTTGTAAACAAACATATGCATGTACTTGGCAACACTTCCACTTAAAGTTCACTTTAAAGTTTAACAGGCACTCATTCCTCCCGGTAAATTTTATCGGGAGGATAGATTAACGGGCAGTTGAGAAAACGAAAATGCGTTTATCGGCCCGTTAAAGTGAACTTTAAAGTTAACGGGAAGATGAGAAAACGGCCCTAAGTATTTCCTCACGTGAAATTATATTATTTAAAAGATCAATTGGTCGATTACTAGTAGTAGTGTGTATTGTATTATTATATTGTTACGAATACTAGTTCTAGTGGGCTGTTACGTATCACTGGATTGTGTAATTTGAAAATGAAACAACTTTAATTATTCCAACGCAGCCAATTCAAAACCAACAGTCACTTTATTATTCACAGTTTTACACTTTACTGTTCGTACACTTAAGTATTTGCTTAATTACTCCGTGTGGCAACTTCACTTGTCAAAACCAGACTGACTGACTGCGCCGCATCCGGCTGCCTTTTATACCTGCCAGGCCATCGCGCAGATCGTTCCCGCACATTCCGGAGTGGACTAAAAGTTTCCATCATTGCCAGGTTGGACTAAAAGTTATTATCACGGCCGTCGTTGCCAGATTGGACTAAAAGTTACCATCGCGGCCGTCGTTGCCAGATTGGATTATAGCACGGCACGTAGCGGCAGGGTTGCTTTGCACAGCGACAGACTGTCTTATCGTTACACTGCCCACCACTTAGACTTGTTCGTCCCGAACAAGTGCCGAGGCTCCGCTGTGATGAAGCGCCAGGCGCTCCAAATGGACTACCTTCAGCTTAGCGCCTCTATTGCTGCAACGTTGAATCCTGTATACCACGTCGTTAATCCTAGTCACGACTTCGTACGGTTCTTCCCATGACGCTTGAAGTTTCGGAGACAAACCTTTCCTCCTCCACCAAGGTCGCAAAGTTGATCACTACCAAACTTATTGTACAGTGAACAAATATTGTCAACATGGGATTGATAAAGAGAATCGTTGCTGTTCGGTGGAATATAAGACGCGCATACTAGAAGTGCGGACGACGAACCCTGCACACGCACACATAGCTGGTCCAGGAGAGAGTCATCATTTAGGAGTGGGATGAGCGATGATCGAAGCTTACGACTGGCAGCAATTAGGACTCCTCCACCTCTGGTACATAGGGTCTTAATAGCATCACGATCCTTGCGATAGACGTCGTATAGATTTGAATCAAAGTATTCAGAATCAAAGAAATTGGAATTCAGCCAGGTCTCAACAATGACAAATATATCATATTCCGAGTGGGAACTTAGCCGACGTATAGACTCCGCCTTAGTTCTCATTCCTGATACATTGTGAAAGTAGACACGGATAGATTGAGCATTGGAATTTTCAGCAACAGCTAGGCTGGATTTGGGTGAGCTATTTGTTTTTGAAAAAACCGGAAAGGACGAACCGTGACACTGGCGGGCCATAACTCAGCCGCCAATAGCTTTGCAAACGATTGGTCCGACACCCCAAGTTTGAAATTAACGCGCTTAAGAGACTCAATTGGGGTATCGTTTTTCACTAGTCTGTAGCAAGTTAATAACTTCTTGTCGATAGCAGCATGTTTCGCAACATAATCAACGATGTTATCAGGCGTGACAGATGGTTGGAACGATGACAAATGTAACCATCGAAAGCGAACAGCCACATCAAGCTCCATGCTAGCATTTGATCCAACAACACGTAATTGCTTTCTATTGTTCCTGTTCTTCGCAACTGTAACCCAGTCGGAGTTCCGAGGAGACAGTGAGTCCCGCGTGGGAGCGCTATCCTCAAGAGTAGTAGGCTCACCCGAATGTTGCGTGCAATGGCCTTGAGACATAGACGAGGTCAAGTGATGAGAGAGCGACGCCATATCTGGCGGCGCCGGTCGAGCAGATGTCAAAGCAGCGCACGGGCGCAGTGCAACACTCGGAGAGGCAGCAGAAGCACCGGGATTAGCAACATTCCGAACAGTAGGACTGGGAGCGCGCAGCATGTTTGAATTCGGAGCGTACGAAGCAGCAACAACGGAGTAAGCAGCAGCGTCCACAGCAGTGGGATTGCATGGATAAGATAGCGAGTGAGAGCCAGCATCAGCCAGGCTGGCAGCAGCAACATCAGATTGGGCGAGAGAAATACCGTTAGCAACTTCAGCTGAGTTCGCAGCAACATCAGTGGGAACGTTGTTGGTACACTGATTAGGCAGCAAAGAAGAAATGAGAAGTTTGAGCTCCTTAACTTCGGCAATCAAAGCAGCAACAACGGCATGCCAATTTGAATTTATGCAGGTATCACAATTAAATGCAATATTAGCATTATTTTGGATCACGTCAAGTACACGCGGGTCCAAACTACTGCAACACGATTTGTGGAAGACTGACTTGCAAAGAGCACACGATAGGCAGTCTTTGGCAACCGATTTGGAGCACAAAGCACAACGAGACCGAAGAGACATTATGACCGTCACGATACGCAGTCAAACGCTGACTGTTGGCCCGTAGATCATATCTGGCTTTCGCCTTATCGCTGACCAGTTTGGTGCGGCCCCTTATAAACTGGTGAATTTCCTCCAGTTCCGCCCGCTTATTGACCACGTAGTCCGTCTTAGCGCCTCCCGTTGTGCTGACTACCCCGAACTTCAAGTCAGCGGGAAACCGCAACTCTATGCCGAACACTGCTCGGGCTGGAGTGAGTGATGTCGTGTCGTGTGAGGCTGACCTATACGCCATCAGGAACAGGGGGATATGCGTGTCCCAATTCTTTTGATTCCTGCCTACCACTTTCCGTAGGTATTCTTCCAGTGTCCGGTTAAAGCGTTCCACCATGCCGTCGGACTGTGGGTGCAAAGGAGTGGTACGCGTTTTCTTTATCCCCAGCAGCCCACACACTTCCTTGAATACCGCAGACTCGAAATTCCGGCCTTGATCTGAGTGGAACTCCAACGGAACTCCGAACCGGGCTACCCAGTTTTTTACCAGCTTTTCCGAGATCGTAGTGGCCTCCTGGTTAGGAATAGGGTACACTTCGGGCCATTTGCTGGAGTAATCCATTACAACCAGCACATATTTGTTGCCTTGACTGCTAGTTGGGAATGGGCCGGCGACGTCCATAGCAATCCGCTCGAAGGGCGCTCCCACGTTGGACTGCTGCATGCGGCCTCGCTGCTTGTCGGCCCTTTCGCGGCTGAACAGCGGTCGCAGCTCTTAATCCACTCGGCTACAGACTCCTGACATCATACCCAGTAGAATCGTCTTTTTATTTTGGCGACGGTTTTGGTGATACCCAGGTGCCCTCCACTGGAGTCGTTATGGTATGGTCGATGACCTCGTTGATTCTGCATTTCGGCACTATCATTAGGGAGTTGCAGGTCCGACCATCCGCGCTCTCCCATTCGCGGTACAGGCATCCTTCCTTCAGCCGCAGACTTTTCCACTGTGCCCAGTAAGCCTTAGCGATTGGACTTTCACCGGCCACCTCTTGCCAGTCTGGACGTGCGCCTTGCTTCTTGCCTTCGATGATTTTTGCAAGATCCGCATCCTCACGCTGGTCCTTTCGTAGCCTCTCCGCAGACCACTCTTCCTCTGGCATAACGCTTATCAACCGGACGTCCACTATCTGTTCCCTGCTTTCGGCTCGCGAGCTCGGCCTGCATTCGACTTTGCACGGACGGCGTGACAAGGCATCGACATTTCCATGGCTACTGCCCTTGCGATGCTCTATCGTGTAGTCGTAGCTCTGCAGTCGCTCGATCCACCGCGCCAATTGTCCTTCAGGATCCTTAAAGTTCAGGAGCCATCTCAATGCCGCATGATCTGTGCGCTGGCGAAACCTTTGTCCATACAGATATTTGTGGAAGTGTTTTACGCAGTCCAATACCGCCAGCAGTTCTCTCCGTGTCACACAGTAGTTGCGTTCCGGTTTCGATAGAACCCTACTGTAGTACGCTATCACTTCTTCCTGGCCGTCTATTATCTGTGATAGCATACCGTCAATACTATTCCCGCTTGCATCTGTATCCAGCACAAACATCTCCCCAGGCACGGGGAAGGCCAGAATTGGAGCAGTGCACAGTTTTTCCTTCAGACGTGCAAAAGCCTCTTCCTGCTCCTCGTTCCACTCGAAAGCTTGGCTCTTTTTCGTCAGTTTGTGCAAGCTGCTGGCTATGTTCGCGAATCCCGGAACAAATCGGCGGTAGTATGTGCACAGGCCCAGGAAACTGCGGAGTTCGTGTAGATTGCGTGGTCGGGGCCACTCCTTCACCGCCGTGATTTTGCCTTCATCCGTATGTACTCCGCGGGCGGAAACCGTATGACCCAGATACTTGACCTCCTTTTGGAACAGCGAGCACTTCTTTGGGTTGAGTCTAAGCCCAGCTTTTTGTATCCGCTCGAATACCTCCTTCAGCTTTTCCAGGTGGTCGTCGAAGCTTTTGCCCATCACGATTATGTCGTCGAGGTATACCAGACACGTCCGCCAATGCAGCCCTTTTAGCACGCGTTCCATTAGCCGCTCGAATGTTGCTGGTGCGTTGCAGAGTCCAAACGGCATGACGGTGAACTGCCACAAACCATCGCCAACACTGAAAGCCGTTTTCTCCTTGTCCTTGTCTGCAAGCTCTACCTGCCAATAGCCGCTGCGTAAGTCGAGCGTGGAGAACCACTGTGTGCCTGACAGTGTGTCCAGAGTGTCATCGATCCGAGGTAGTGGATAACTGTCCTTCTTCGTCACATCATTGAGCTTCCGATAATCCACACAAAATCGGGTACTGTCATCCTTTTTCTTGACTAGCACGACCGGCGAGCACCAGGGGCCCGAAGAAGGCTCTATGACCTTGTCTTTTCGCATGTTCTCCATCAAATTTGTGACCTCCTCCCTCTTGGCCAGAGGAACTCGTCTTGGCGGTTGGCGAATCGGTTTTGCACTTCCGGTGTCGATGTTGTGCTTCACTATGGCTGTTCTTCCGCCTGCTTCTGCCGCAAATATTGACCCATAGTGCTGCAGGAAAGACCTCACCCTCTGTTTCTGCTTGGCCGTCAACTCGCTGCTCCACTGGTTCTCCTGCGGTATGGCGTCCATGTTAAAACCGCTCTTCTTATTACCTCCAGGTGGGTTACTCTCGCAATTGACCACTGCTACAGCTTCCTTACACTCGCCAATTACCCACAGCCGACTCGTCCCATCGTCCTCGTCCACCTTCGCCCACACAATCGCCTCAGAATTCGCTGGTATTCTCCTGTGTTGACACGATACAACCTTCCTTACCGCCACGCTTCGCTCATAGCCGGTGTGCAGCGGGAATTCAACGTTGGCATATCTCAGCACATTTTCTTTCAGGTCCATCGTAAAACCGTGCCTAATCATGAAATCCACGCCGATAATCACGTCGTCCATTATATCCGCGACGATGAACTCATGTTCCAGGCTGCTGGTGCCGATAGTAATCGGTTTTGTAACTTTCCCTCTTACCGGCGCGCGCTCGCTAGTCGCAGTCCGCAGCTGTATGCCATGCAGCGGTTCCCAGTTCTTCAGCAGCTTCCTTTTTAGGATCGAATATGACGCTCCAGTATCCAGTGTCAACACGAATAACTTTCCATCTATCCTTCCTTCAATTGTCAAGCTGCTGGGCTGTCGTTTTAGCTGTGGGACAAGGATGGTGGGGCGGCAGATTGTGGGGATCAGCTCACGCCCCTTTGGGCTGACCCGTTTTAGTTTAACGGCTCCTCGTCCTCAGCCCTGCGCTTGTTGGCTGAGCCTCGATTGTCAGTATTCCTCGCTTCAGGCGATCGAGATCGGGAACGCCTCTTTCGTTGGCGGCAGTCTCGTGATATGTGGCCCTGCTTGCCACATACCCAGCAAACAACTTTAGAGGAAACCACCCGTGGCCTGTCCGGTGGCTCAGAGCTTATGGCCTGGATCGTAATGTCGTTGTCTGGCTGGATCTGGCGTATCCTTGCAGGTGCATACCGAGTGCTCCCAATCCATGTCGCCTCATATGTCATCGCGCTGGTCACCGTCTCCCTAAATGTCGGCTTGCCCATCATCAACGCACTGCGACGTGTCTCCGGATCATGAAGACCTTCAATAAACGCCTCAATCTTCATCCTTTCGAGATCATCAGCGCCGAAGGACGGATAGCACAGCTGCACGAGCCGCTCAATGTCTGCTGCACATGTCTGCAGCGCCTCGTTGGATCTTTGCCTGCGGTTCTTCAGCTCACAGTAGTACAGCGTTCTGTTGTGCTCGTCGCTGTATTTGGCTGCCAGCGCCCTTATGACGGTCTCGTACTCACTTCGTAGACATTCTGGAACTGATTTTATTACCTCAGCCGCAGCACCTTTAAGAGCAAGCGCCAATCTCCTACCTTTCCTTACATCGGTCCACTGATTTTCCAGAGCAGCCAGGTCGAATTGCAGCTTGAAGGTATCGAACGGCGTAGTCCCATCATAAGTAGGCACTTCTGCTGTTGCTGTTCTTCTGATGTTGCCATCCGAACATTTTCCGGAACCGGCGGCAACCATTCTCGCGGGTGTACCTCCCTAAGCCGCTCATCCATCTTTCTGTTCACCGAATCTTCCAGACTATCAACTCGTTTGTTCCAGGAATCATCAAGATCGTCAACACGTTTGTTCAAGGAATCATCCAGGTCGCCAACTCGTTTGTTCAGGGAATCATCCAGGTCGTCGACTCGCTTATCCAAGTGCTCTACTCGCGTCTCCAGGTGCTCGACTTTCCCATTAATCCTGTCTGAGATTTCTTCCACCTTCTGCTCCAAGCGTGCAGAATTTTCCTGAAGCTTGCTGGACAACTCCCGATTTGCATTTTCCAGTTTTGCTGACATTTCCCGGTTCGCCGTTTCCATTTTAGCTATTTCCTGATTTGTAGTCTCGATTTTTGCCGAAATTTCGAGATTCGTAGTTTCCAGCTTCGCTGCCATTTCTCGATTCGCTGTTTCCATTTGCGCCGACATGCCTTTGAGTGCAGCCATTAGTTGGCTCATGTCCAACGCTTGTATTGGTGCAGCCGCTGCAGCTGTACTCTGTAGCGAAGCAGCAGCAGCAGGCGACTCCTCCACTTTGGCCGACGCCTCTAGTTCTTGCGCTCCGAACTCGTGCACAGCCCAATCGACGCCTCGTGCCTCACATGCTTCTCGCAAGCGCAACTGCAACTCCACCTTTCCGCCAGCAGTCGGCACATTCCAGGCAGCCAGCTCCTTCTTCAGCTGGTCTACCTTCAGCAGCTCGAGTTTAACCATGTCCGTGGTTTTATTTATTTGTTTACTTTCAATTTTCCACAATCCCACTTCTGACACCAAATGTTACGAATACTAGTTCTAGTGGGCTGTTACGTATCACTGGATTGTGTAATTTGAAAATGAAACAACTTTAATTATTCCAACGCAGCCAATTCAAAACCAACAGTCACTTTGTTATTCACAGTTTTACACTTTACTGTTCGTACACTTAAGTATTTGCTTAATTACTCCGTGTGGCAACTTCACTTGTCAAAACCAGACTGACTGACTGCGCCGCATCCGGCTGCCTTTTATACCTGCCAGGCCATCGCGCAGATCGTTCCCGCACATTCCGGAGTGGACTAAAAGTTTCCATCATTGCCAGGTTGGACTAAAAGTTATTATCGCGGCCGTCGTTGCCAGATTGGACTAAAAGTTACCATCGCGGCCGTCGTTGCCAGATTGGATTATAGCACGGCACGTAGCGGCAGGGTTGCTTTGCACAGCGACAGACTGTCTTATCGTTACAATATAATACTATTGCTTTATACACTTTTTCATAAATGTCGTCTTTGTTTTCTGGCCATGTAACCGTTCAACCGTTGACAGCCGCCGTGGCTCAGTTGGTTAGTGCGTTGGACCGCGAGTCGAAGGCAGCAACTCCAGGTTCAATACTGCTTGTAATAACACCTAAAAAAAATAACAGGCAAACTCGTTTTCTCTTTCGGTGGCTGTCCTCTCAGCTGGAAATGGCAAACCTCTGAAAGTAAAAATTGCTTATGAAAAAGCTCCCAACCTACCGTTCAGAACCGGCATAAAACTGTAGGTCCCTTCCACACGCACAACACGGGTGGTTGCGGGAAGCTAGGCCTTAGTCTCGCGTAAGCGGGCTGTCGTACCAGTCAATTATTATTAAAAATTATTAAGCGTTCAACATCTGCGTTGCCAGTTTTCCGATATGCTGTAGTTGTGTGAAAATTTATATCTTGTCTCTTAAAAAATTCCCTAATTACGGCAGTGTCTAGTTCATAGTCAAATATTAGTAAATTTGGCTTGCCTAAATATTGAATTCTTTGTTTAAGTGCTTTCAGTATTGATACCCAGGTTCTGTCTTCCAAGTAGTAAGCGGTTGCATATTTTGTAAGCTTGTCTATGCTCGCCAGATACATAATGCCACGCTGCGGGTACCATATATCTAAATTAACAATATCAGTGTGTTTTTCTGGGGTAGGCGTAATGTTTAAACTGTATTTTATTGGAGATCTATCAAATTTTGCAAGTCTACATATTTCACAGCTATTAATAAATTCATGGATTTCTTTCTTTAATTTTGGGTTAAATTAATTCTTTCTTAACTCCTCATAAACTTCATTTATTCCTCTGTGATTATTTTTAAAATGTTTTTTTTTTATTAATTGTAAGAGCTTTTCTCTATCGATTAAATCTTCTACAAATAAGTTTGCTTTTAATATTCTCAAATTTGTATTTCTCGCAAAATATTTAATATACAGGGAATGGAATTCTAAGTATAATTTAATATTTGGACAGAAAACTACTGCGAGTCCTTTTTCAGGTAATTTTCCTCTCATAAAATTCAGAAGGTTATCATTATTTGTTACTTTTAAATTATGCCGAATCTTATTTTTAAACATTATTTTCGTTTTACAAGAATTAACATTTGAATTTTCGATAAATATTTGATTTTTGAATAGATTAATAGGCTCTGTTATTCTAATATAGTCTTTATCATCGCTTTCTGCGCTATGAATTGTGTTTGTCTCTTCATCAAATAATTCGTGTAAATTTATTTCTACTTCATTATTTGATTCGCCAAAGCATAATCTGCTAAGACCGTCGGCGATTACATTTTCCTTTCCCTTAATGTAATTAATCTCAAAGTCGAGTTCATTCAGTCTGATTTTCCACCGCTGAATTTTAGCATTTGGTTCTTTTATATTTTGAAGCCAAACTAAGTGACAATGATCTGTTTTGATAATGAATTTGCGGCCGAAAAGATATGGACGAAAGTATTTCGTCGCCGACACGATAGCCAGCAATTATTTTTCAATCGTACTGTAGTTTCTCTCGTGCCCGTTTAGCGTACGGCTGGCAAAGAAACTACTTTGTTACCCTGCATTACGGCTGCTCCTAAAGCAAAATTGCTCGCATCGGTAACAAGCGTGAATATTTTATTAAAATTAGGGTGGGTCAGTATAGGATCATTTTTAAGTAAGGTTTTCAATTTTTCAAAGGCCGCTTTATAGTCTTTATCATTAATATTAATTTTTCCCCTTTTTTAAAATATTTAATGAGGTGATGGCCAATTTTCGAACAATCTTTAATAAAGCGCCTATAATAACCCGTTATACCCAAAAATGATTTTATTTCTTTTTGTGTTTTGGTAGTAACATTTTGTCTATAGCTTCAAGTTTTTCAGGGTTTGGTTTAATACCATCAGGAGTGGCAACATGGCCTAAAAATTCAGTTTCCCTGGCTAAAAAGTTGCATTTATCAACTTATAGTTTCAAATTTGCCTGACTCAAACGTTTAAGTATTTTGTCGATCGCTTCTAAGTTATCTTCTATACTAGTAGAAAAAACTAGAACGTCGTGCAAGTAAACTAGACAGATTGACCCAATGTATTCTTTTAATACATTGTTAATCAGCCGTTGAAAGGTAGCTGGCGCATTACGAAGACCAAATGGCATATGGCAATGGTTGAAAATGCAGTTTTCGGAATATCGTCAGGATCTACTTCAATCTGATGAAATCCCTTAGCCAAGTCAAGGGTAGAGAAGTATTGACATTTCCCTAGTTTGCCGAAAATATCATCAATATTTGGCATAGGAAATCTGTCCTCAACTGTAACATCGTTTAATTTCCGGTAATCAAAAACTATCCGCCAATTTTGTTTATTGGACGAATCTAACTTTTTGGGAAACTATCCATATCGGACTATTGTAGGGATTATTTGAGTGTCTAATTATATTTTGTTTAAGCATATTCTCAATCTGATTATTAACTTCATTTTTATGGACCTCCGGATATCTATATAATTTTGAATAAATTGGCATATCGTGCTTCGTTACAATTCTGTGCTTTATTTCATTGGTAAAAGTTAGGTTGTCATTTTTGTCATAAAATACATGTTTATGTTTTTTGATGATTTTAAGTAATTTTTCTTTTTTATATTCTTTAAGATGATTTGTTCGAATGGGGGATATGATATTAGATTTTACAACTTCGCAATTAAAAAAATACGTATCTTTGTATGTCAAATCGTTATAAATTTCTTCTTCTTTAGACAAACATAACGTTATAACAGCATTACCAGTAATAAGTTGCCTGTTAGGAAAGTCGATGATGCATTTTAAATTTCCCAAAATATTATTCCCTATAAGTCCATAAAATTTTTCATTGAATTTTTTTTTTTTTAACTTCCAAATTTATTACGCCTGTCTTTGCGACAATAAGTAATTAGTTTTACAAAGAATTGGGAAATATGGACATGTAAAGGCCAGTGCCTTATAAGGTCATTTAGAAAGTGAATAGTTACTATTTAATATTTAGATTACATTGCTATAAAGTAATTGACAGTTATTTATTTATTATTTCCTCATTTAGCCAGGTCTGTTGGTGTTTTGCGTTTCAGCCTTCGTCTACCGTCTTCTAGTGCTGGGAGATTCCTCATCGTCGTATTTGTGTGTGTCAATAGCCGGTTTATGTGCCTTCTGCTTGCGTTTTGGATTACCTCGTCAACAGTTCTGATGTTCAAATCCCGGTGGATGTCGTCGTTAGGTATATACCATGGAGCTTTGGTTATTGTCCTAAGAATTTTGGATTGAAGTCTTTGCAGAGTTATTAAATTTGTTTTGGAGGCAGTGCCCCAGATTTCTATCCCATACGTCCAGATTAGTACAATCGTCGTTTTGTATATTAGTACTTTGTTGTGCAGTGACAGGTTCGACTGCGGTCCTAAGAGCCAGTAGAGTTGTCGGAATCGATTTTTAACTTCGTTACGTTTCTTCATTATGTGGTCCTTCCATGTTAGTTTCGCGTCAATTGTAAATCCCAGATATTTCGCCTTTGAGTCAGTATGTGCGTCAGTATTACCAATTTTTATTGGTTTAATTGTCTGCTTTCTGTTTGTGTAGTTAACCTGAATGGTTTTGTCGCTGTTGATTTGAATGTTCCATTTTTTAAACCAATCTAGTGTTTTATCCATTTCCGTTTGTAGGTTCCTTTTTGCTATTTTTGCGTCAATGTGTGATGCCAACAATACAGTGTCGTCTGCAAAAGTCGTAATCATGCTGTTTTCTGAGGTCGGAATGGTCAGCTGTGTACAGCAGGTATAGCGTTGGTCCTAATACACTGCCTTGGGGTACTCCCGCGTTCATTGGTTGGATGTCTGAGCATACGTTATTGTATTTAACATAAAATTTTCTATCTTCTATGTAGCTTTTTAGTATTAGGTAACCGTCATATGGTAGCCATGATTGAAGTTTGTGCAGTAGACCCGGATGCCATACTTTGTCAAAGGCTTTAGCTACGTCAAGATATACAGCCGCACATACTTGTTTTTTGTTGAAGTCGTCATTGATTTTGTGAATAACTCTATGGACTTGTTGGATTGTAGAATATTTTCGTCTAAATCCAAACTGATGTTGGGGAATCAGATTCATTTTTGTCATTATGAGCTCAATGCGGCCAAAAAGGAGTTTTTCAAACATTTTTGATAAAGTCGGAAGCAAACTGATTGGTCGGTAGGAAGCTGAGTACGTTGCGTCCTTACCAGGTTTGGGTATTGCAATGATTTCGGCCAGTTTCCACGTCCTTGGGAAGTATTTAAGTCTAATAGCAGCGTTAAAGATGTTTCTTAAATAGATCACGGCTTCGTCAGGCATATGTTTAATAATTGTTCCAGAGATCAGGTCATACCCAGGAGACTTGTTGTTTTTAAGCGTCTTAATTAGTTTCTTGATTTCGATTACTGTTATGTTTTTAATCCTTTCTTCATATTTAGTTCCTGTCTGCGTCAATACCACTTCCTCATTCACATGGTCAATATCGAAGGTATTTTTAAAGTGTGTGGCTAAGATAGCGGCTTTTTCTGAACAGGTTCGAGCCCATTGTCCATTATTAGTCCTTATCGGTGGTGAATGTAGAGTAGCTCCGGCCATCTTTCTTGTAGCTCTCCATAGTGAGTAATTACTAGATTTCGTGGCGCCAATGCTGTTTAGAAATTTGCTTAACCTCTTATCTTTTTCCTTTTTGAGCATTTCTTTTAACTCTTTTATTATTCTATTTAAATTCTGCCTGTCATCCGGTGATCTCGTAGTCTGCCATCTCTTCCTTATTTTCCTTTTTTGTTTTATCTTCTTGTTGATTGCGTCAGTGGTGAAGTAGTCAGATTTTTTGGTTGTCAGCAAAGGTGTTGCTCTGTTGATTGAGTTAATAGTTGTGTCGTTGAAAAATGCTATGGCTGTGTCAATCTCGTCTGCAGTCTTCAGAGAGATCTTCGAGCTGAGGTGTGTTTTCATGAGTTGTGTAAATGCTTCCCAGTCTGTTCGGTGATTATAAGGTGTCCGGTTGGAGTTTTGTTGAAGTAATCCTTGCGTTGTCAAGATGATTGGTGAGTGATCAGACGAGAGCTCAAGGCAGGATTTAATAGTCAGCATGGTCAGGTTAATCGATTTTGTTATGAAGAAGTCCAGCAAGTCGGGTATCTTTTTGATGTCAGATGGCCAGTAGCTTGGTTCCCCTGTGCTTATGAATTGGCAGTTAACTTCTCTTATGGCGTCAAGTAATGCTTTTCCTTTGCTGTTCGTCAATCTGGATCCCCATTGCATATTTTTTGCATTATAGTCACCACCAGCTATGAATCGGTTACCAAGTGTTTTTTAGTAGTCAATATAGTGTGCCATTTTATTGTTGTGCTTTGGTGGGCAGTAGGCAGCTGAGACAGTCAATAATCCATGTGTATCACTGATTTGTATAGTCGTTGCTTGTATGTGGTCCATTTTGTAATTCTCCATTTCGTTACATATGATGCTTGGTCTTAATACGATTGCTGTGCCGCCGTGTGCTCTGTTGTCAGGATGATTGGTGTAGAATATTTTGTACCCCGGTATGCTGACGTAGCTTTTGTCATTAAAGTGGGTTTCTGATACTAGTAGTATGTCAATGTTATTTTGTTGGATGAAGTTTTGGGTTTCAAGTATGTGTTGGCTTAGGCCGTTGGCGTTCCATAGCGCGATCGTCAAGTTACTTTGTTTGTCCATCAATTTTGGTTACGAGTAAGGTTATTATGTCCATCATGTTAGACATTTGGCTTATTAGTTGGTTAATCATTCTTTTGAGCTCGTCTATATCGTCATTTCGTGAAACGGAGTCTGTTGGTTTATTATTTGTTGATTGTGCTGCAACTTGGGCATAGGTGGTCATTTTGACAGGTACGACCGGAGTTTCGTCTTGGGCAGTCATTTGCTGATTTGGTAACTCCTTTTTGCGGAGAGCAGGGAAGCGTTTGACCCTTAAGGCCTTATATACCATGCAGCCACGGTAATTCGCTGTGTGTTTCTCCCCGCCAAGCGCGCATTTTACTTCGTTGCTATTTTCCTTTATGGGGCAATTTGATGTAGTGTGTGGGCCCGCACATTTGACGCATACTGGATTTTTGGTGCAGTAATTTTTTGTATGCCCATATTTTTGACAGTTGAGGCACTGCGGCAATGTCCTTTTTTGGTGAGGGGGCTCGAACTTTACCTTACAATGCAGCAGATTTGTCAAGTTGTATATGTCCTTGTTGTTTGGATTTGGTTTTAGTTCCAAAGAGAAGAGAGGCAGCGGTTGTTTCGTATCCTTCTTAAAGATATTATATATGTTGGTTACCGTGTGCCCATGCTCAGCAAGCTCAGATATAATATCTTCTTTGTCAGTGGAATGGTGTACATTTCGTATTATGACTCTGAATCCTTTTTCTTCTTTTGGTCTGAATGTGTAGTATTGGGTGTTTCTTTCTTTAAGCAGTTTTATTGTTGTGGTTGTTCAATTCGACGCGGAGCGGGGGAAATAAAAGATCGGAGGTTTCGTTTTTGGGGTGTTTATTATTCGATGGGTGAATAATGAGTGTACAGAGAATACAATGAACATTAAACGAGACGAACGGCCGAAGCCGGGGAGCAGAAAATAGGGGGAAACATGAGTACAAAAGGACAAGGAAAGGATTAGAGGTGGGATCGACAGATCACTAGGAACAGCACTCATTTAGCCATCGCGGCCGCCATTGCATATTGCAATTTATTAAAGTTGCGAAGAGTTGGCGATGAACTGCGGCGGACGGCTGCAGGATGGGCTGACGGCTGAGGAGTTGTCATCGATCCTTGATGATGAAACCCTGGAGAGTGCGTTGAGAGCCTCCTTGCTGCCATGCGGGATAAACTTGAAGGCAGCTGCTGCGATGGTCGGCTAGCGTACGATCTGCAAAGGAGGTAGATGTCAGATGATTGGAAATTACAGTATTGAGGCTGATATCGTGGGAATGAGAAAACGTGGCTGAGCTGCGGGGTTCGCTTAAGCTAGAGCCAAGGGAATATGAAAAGATACATATTTTTACACATTTACACATTTTTGGCTGTATTGCCATTTCATTTCTTTAGGGAGAATGAGAATTTCGAGAGGGTTATGAGGAATTATTTTGCACGTCATAATAAATATGTTTGTAGGGCTCGAGAGAAGCAAGGGAACCGATCGAGGATGTCGGTTTGCTCTTCGAGAGGGTGTAGGCAGTCAACCGCTCTTTGGTCCGGGGTTGGACTTGTACGAGCATAACCTTAGGCTTTAGGAATTGCTGAAGCCGTTCCACCCGAGAGGGAGATCTTATAGATCTTGGAGTTTATACCCGATCAGTCCGACGTCTGCGGGATTTGCAGCGTTTGGAGCAAGTCGCACTGGAGTGGCGACTGTCCTCTTTTTGGACCCGGGATGGAGTCGGTGCAATGAGGAATTGCGGGGAAATGCAATTTCCGTCAGTTGCTGAGGGTGTAGAACGAGTGGCGTCATGCCAACGCTCTTGTCGAACCCTTTTGGGAGCCTTCATTGGAGGCGAAAGCCCTCCTGCGGGGTCGAAACGTTTGGCAACTAAGGGGGAAATTTGCCGGTTTGAGCATGAGTTTGCAGGAGTGGTGGGCTCGAAGTGATTTTCCATTATTTCCTGAGGTGGAAACCCTGCGGGATTGAGGGCGGCAATCACTTGCGAAAGAGCTTCCTTTAGGGCAGGAAGATTATTTCGAAGGGCGTGTCCAGTGTGCATATGGCGACTTGGTACCTCTGTGGCACATGTCAAATGCGAAGAAGGGGGTACTGGACCGCTTAATACCCAACCGAACACTGTATGCTGAGCAAGTAAGCTGCCACATACATTCCGGTGGATACCTTCGAGCATGATCTGCGGGATGAGATCACTGCCAATCACTATATCAATCTGCGCTGTCTCGAAGGGATTTGGATCAGCGAGTTCTAGCATGGCGAAATGTTTCATATTGGGAGCGTTTATGTGGGAAGATGGGAGCGAATTCGTAAGCTCTTGGAGCACGATTGCTTGCACGGGGAGTTTCGTGCTCGATTGGGGGACTGCCAATGTAAAGAAGCATGTATGATTGGCATTTTGCACAATCTGACCGCCCATGCCCGAGATTTGGAAGGGGGATTTCTCGATCGGCAATTTGAGGCGTTTCTGGACCTTCGCGGAGATGAAGGTACGCTGAGAGGCTTGATCGATCAACGCTCGCACTTTAAACAACTTTCCTGCGTGGTCAATAGACACCAGTGCCGTAGGCAGAAGGGATTGGGTGCCATTATTGGAGTGTAGGGCTTGTACTTTGGGCGTACTTTGCCTGGAAGATGTGCGGGGTTGCGCATCCGAAAGGGGAGAATGAGTAGCAGAGTTGTTGTGCTTTCGTTTTTGAGCTGTTGCGACCTGTGATTGGGTCGTGGTCGAATGTGACCGATTAAGCGATTGAGAGAGCTGCGCATTGCCTTTGGGGAAATGAAGCATGGAATGGTGCTTCATTTGGCAATATACGCACGTAAAATTGCTTGTACAATTCTCAACAAGGTGGGATGTCGCAAGACAATTTACGCAGAGATTGTGCTTCTTAACGTATTTTAATCGACTCTGGGGGGTGAGTCTTTTGAAGCTCTGGCAAGTCCGTATGGGATGATTTGCGTTGCAGAGTTTGCACGCGAAGTCCCTTTTTACGTGAGTATAATAAATTAGGGATTTGTGTGGCCGATTTGGGAGGACATTGGAAGTCGAAGGTTGAGACGGTTTCGGCTTAGAAGGGCGAATACTTTGCAACCGTTCAAGTACCTCATATCTGCCGGTCAGGAACTCATCCATTTGCGACCAGGGTGGCAGATCCTTCCGGGATGTCAATGATTGCTCCCATAGAGCAAGTGTCTCTTGGGGCAATTTGGTACAACATATGTAAACCAATAGCGGATCCCAATTGTCAGTGTCTACGGCCTGAGTATTGAGAACAGACAGACAATTGTTTATCGTGCTTTGGATCCGCTGTAGCGCCTCACTATTTTCAGTGTGGGCAGGAGCGATATTTAAAAGGGATCTGATTTGTGTATCAATGAGCATGCGTTTGTTTTCGAAGCGTGATTTTAAAGCTTCCCACGCGAGTCCGAAATTCTCATCGGTTAATGCATATTGCTTTACAATAGCACCGGCTTTACCTTGCGTCTTGTATCGGAGGTGATACAATTTTTGGGCTGAAGTGAGCTGGGGGTGGTTGATGTAAACCGCGGTAAACATGTCCCGAAAGGACGGCCATTGCTCATAGCCCCCGAAAAAGGTTTCGGTATCACAAGGTGGAACTTGTAGGCAAATGTAAGGGGTATTTGCTGGTTCTAGGGGTCGAACCGGTTCCATATGCGCAGCGGGCTGGGGGGACTGAGTTTGGAGCATCTCAATGATGTCCAACATCTGAGCCATGCACAACTCGTACTGGTCTGTGCAGGCGTCGATTTTTTGCCTAGCCGACTCTTTGAAACCGTCGGGCTGGCTGTTGTCTTCAGCAATAAAGACTGCCTCATGTGGGCTTGCAAATTTTTTGGCTTAATTTGGACCAGGGATTTGGTCAAATCCTCAATGGGGACCGATGAAAATTGTGTGCATAATAGCACGAGTCTATCGTATTTGAAAGTAAATTTGGCAACACTGGGATCGGTTGCTTTCGGACTAGAGAGTTTGGAGCGAGTGTTTGGTGGCTCCCGAGTGACAGGAACTGTCAAATGTGATTTAGATGACTTTGCGTATTTGGAGGAAGGAGTCTCCATTGTGACAAGTTGGCGTTTGGGGGATCGCTCAACAGGCATTTTAATTTGAAAAGCTCGACAAAGGGTAAAAAATTTAAATTAATATTGTATAAATGTAGGGTATGGGAGAAATAGACGTGTAGTCTAACCGCGTCCGCGCGAACGATGTTTGAGAATGGGAAGAGTTGGGAATGGGGCAATTCGTTAAAACGAATTTGAATACTTGTCGAGCAAAATATATATGTATATGGGAGACAAATAAATTGTTTGTAAATGTAAATGCGTAATAAATAGAAATGTGTATATGAGAATAGGGAATGGAACAAGGAACAAGTTGTATATGTCCTTGTTGTTTGGATTTGGTTTTAGTTCCAAAGAGAAGAGAGGCAGCGGTTGTTTCGTATCCTTCTTAAAGATATTATATATGTTGGTTACCGTGTGCCCATGCTCAGCAAGCTCAGATATAATATCTTCTTTGTCAGTGGAATGGTGTACATTTCGTATTATGACTCTGAATCCTTTTTCTTCTTTTGGTCTGAATGTGTAGTATTGGGTGTTTCTTTCTTTAAGCAGTTTTATTGTTGTGGTTGTTCAATTCGACGCGGAGCGGGGGAAATAAAAGATCGGAGGTTTCGTTTTTGGGGTGTTTATTATTCGATGGGTGAATAATGAGTGTACAGAGAATACAATGAACATTAAACGAGACGAACGGCCGAAGCCGGGGAGCAGAAAATAGGGGGAAACATGAGTACAAAAGGACAAGGAAAGGATTAGAGGTGGGATCGACAGATCACTAGAAACAGCACTCATTTAGCCATCGCGGCCGCCATTGCATATTGCAATTTATTAAAGTTGCGAAGAGTTGGCGATGAACTGCGGCGGACGGCTGCAGGATGGGCTGACGGCTGAGGAGTTGTCATCGATCCTTGATGATGAAACCCTGGAGAGTGCGTTGAGAGCCTCCTTGCTGCCATGCGGGATAAACTTGAAGGCAGCTGCTGCGATGGTCGGCTAGCGTACGATCTGCAAAGGAGGTAGATGTCAGATGATTGGAAATTACAGTATTGAGGCTGATATCGTGGGAATGAGAAAACGTGGCTGAGCTGCGGGGTTCGCTTAAGCTAGAGCCAAGGGAATATGAAAAGATACATATTTTTACACATTTACACATTTTTGGCTGTATTGCCATTTCATTTCTTTAGGGAGAATGAGAATTTCGAGAGGGTTATGAGGAATTATTTTGCACGTCATAATAAATATGTTTGTAGGGCTCGAGAGAAGCAAGGGAACCGATCGAGGATGTCGGTTTGCTCTTCGAGAGGGTGTAGGCAGTCAACCGCTCTTTGGTCCGGGGTTGGACTTGTACGAGCATAACCTTAGGCTTTAGGAATTGCTGAAGCCGTTCCACCCGAGAGGGAGATCTTATAGATCTTGGAGTTTATACCCGATCAGTCCGACGTCTGCGGGATTTGCAGCGTTTGGAGCAAGTCGCACTGGAGTGGCGACTGTCCTCTTTTTGGACCCGGGATGGAGTCGGTGCAATGAGGAATTGCGGGGAAATGCAATTTCCGTCAGTTGCTGAGGGTGTAGAACGAGTGGCGTCATGCCAACGCTCTTGTCGAACCCTTTTGGGAGCCTTCATTGGAGGCGAAAGCCCTCCTGCGGGGTCGAAACGTTTGGCAACTAAGGGGGAAATTTGCCGGTTTGAGCATGAGTTTGCAGGAGTGGTGGGCTCGAAGTGATTTTCCATTATTTCCTGAGGTGGAAACCCTGCGGGATTGAGGGCGGCAATCACTTGCGAAAGAGCTTCCTTTAGGGCAGGAAGATTATTTCGAAGGGCGTGTCCAGTGTGCATATGGCGACTTGGTACCTCTGTGGCACATGTCAAATGCGAAGAAGGGGGTACTGGACCGCTTAATACCCAACCGAACACTGTATGCTGAGCAAGTAAGCTGCCACATACATTCCGGTGGATACCTTCGAGCATGATCTGCGGGATGAGATCACTGCCAATCACTATATCAATCTGCGCTGTCTCGAAGGGATTTGGATCAGCGAGTTCTAGCATGGCGAAATGTTTCATATTGGGAGCGTTTATGTGGGAAGATGGGAGCGAATTCGTAAGCTCTTGGAGCACGATTGCTTGCACGGGGAGTTTCGTGCTCGATTGGGGGACTGCCAATGTAAAGAAGCATGTATGATTGGCATTTTGCACAATCTGACCGCCCATGCCCGAGATTTGGAAGGGGGATTTCTCGATCGGCAATTTGAGGCGTTTCTGGACCTTCGCGGAGATGAAGGTACGCTGAGAGGCTTGATCGATCAACGCTCGCACTTTAAACAACTTTCCTGCGTGGTCAATAGACACCAGTGCCGTAGGCAGAAGGGATTGGGTGCCATTATTGGAGTGTAGGGCTTGTACTTTGGGCGTACTTTGCCTGGAAGATGTGCGGGGTTGCGCATCCGAAAGGGGAGAATGAGTAGCAGAGTTGTTGTGCTTTCGTTTTTGAGCTGTTGCGACCTGTGATTGGGTCGTGGTCGAATGTGACCGATTAAGCGATTGAGAGAGCTGCGCATTGCCTTTGGGGAAATGAAGCATGGAATGGTGCTTCATTTGGCAATATACGCACGTAAAATTGCTTGTACAATTCTCAACAAGGTGGGATGTCGCAAGACAATTTACGCAGAGATTGTGCTTCTTAACGTATTTTAATCGACTCTGGGGGGTGAGTCTTTTGAAGCTCTGGCAAGTCCGTATGGGATGATTTGCGTTGCAGAGTTTGCACGCGAAGTCCCTTTTTACGTGAGTATAATAAATTAGGGATTTGTGTGGCCGATTTGGGAGGACATTGGAAGTCGAAGGTTGAGACGGTTTCGGCTTAGAAGGGCGAATACTTTGCAACCGTTCAAGTACCTCATATCTGCCGGTCAGGAACTCATCCATTTGCGACCAGGGTGGCAGATCCTTCCGGGATGTCAATGATTGCTCCCATAGAGCAAGTGTCTCTTGGGGCAATTTGGTACAACATATGTAAACCAATAGCGGATCCCAATTGTCAGTGTCTACGGCCTGAGTATTGAGAACAGACAGACAATTGTTTATCGTGCTTTGGATCCGCTGTAGCGCCTCACTATTTTCAGTGTGGGCAGGAGCGATATTTAAAAGGGATCTGATTTGTGTATCAATGAGCATGCGTTTGTTTTCGAAGCGTGATTTTAAAGCTTCCCACGCGAGTCCGAAATTCTCATCGGTTAATGCATATTGCTTTACAATAGCACCGGCTTTACCTTGCGTCTTGTATCGGAGGTGATACAATTTTTGGGCTGAAGTGAGCTGGGGGTGGTTGATGTAAACCGCGGTAAACATGTCCCGAAAGGACGGCCATTGCTCATAGCCCCCGAAAAAGGTTTCGGTATCACAAGGTGGAACTTGTAGGCAAATGTAAGGGGTATTTGCTGGTTCTAGGGGTCGAACCGGTTCCATATGCGCAGCGGGCTGGGGGGACTGAGTTTGGAGCATCTCAATGATGTCCAACATCTGAGCCATGCACAACTCGTACTGGTCTGTGCAGGCGTCGATTTTTTGCCTAGCCGACTCTTTGAAACCGTCGGGCTGGCTGTTGTCTTCAGCAATAAAGACTGCCTCATGTGGGCTTGCAAATTTTTTGGCTTAATTTGGACCAGGGATTTGGTCAAATCCTCAATGGGGACCGATGAAAATTGTGTGCATAATAGCACGAGTCTATCGTATTTGAAAGTAAATTTGGCAACACTGGGATCGGTTGCTTTCGGACTAGAGAGTTTGGAGCGAGTGTTTGGTGGCTCCCGAGTGACAGGAACTGTCAAATGTGATTTAGATGACTTTGCGTATTTGGAGGAAGGAGTCTCCATTGTGACAAGTTGGCGTTTGGGGGATCGCTCAACAGGCATTTTAATTTGAAAAGCTCGACAAAGGGTAAAAAATTTAAATTAATATTGTATAAATGTAGGGTATGGGAGAAATAGACGTGTAGTCTAACCGCGTCCGCGCGAACGATGTTTGAGAATGGGAAGAGTTGGGAATGGGGCAATTCGTTAAAACGAATTTGAATACTTGTCGAGCAAAATATATATGTATATGGGAGACAAATAAATTGTTTGTAAATGTAAATGCGTAATAAATAGAAATGTGTATATGAGAATAGGGAATGGAACAAGCAAATTTTTTGTCAATGTGAATGGGGAATGTATGTATAAAATAATTATAATGCAACAAATATCTAGTCAAATGTGTATTAAATGTGTGAAAATTTGTCTTTATTTATGAGAAAGTGATTTTTTTTGTATGGGAATGTGAATGTGTGTGAATATCTTTTTTATTTGAGAAAAATTTCATTTTTTTTAATGTGATCACGTGAATACGTAGGTTTGTGTGTTTATATATATTTGTGTATAAAAATATATATTTGAATATATATATGTGTGTGTATGTGATTATTTTTGTTGAATGGTAAATAAATATGTATGTGTATGAGTATAAATTTGTGTGAAAATATGTATATGTGTGTATAAATATATATTTGTAAGTGTATATATAATGAATGAATATATATGTGTATGTGGTTATTTGTTTTAGCGTGTTGGTGAACGTAAAAAAGTGTGAAAATATTTTTTTTGTCAAACAATTTTTGTGTGCAAGAGGAATAATTTGTCCCACTGTATGTACTTGGGTGGCAGCAGATGTGCAGTGTATGAGTATATACAGCACTATTGAAAATTTTCTAAGTTCTAGAAATTTGTTCAATGTGCTGCAAAAACACTGCAACTCGTCCCACTGTGCTTGCGTTTATTTACTTCTGCTAGCGAGATAGGGAATTGCTTAGGCAGAAGTAAAAAAATATGAGTGCACTTAGAGGCAGCAGCGGGAGTGCTTGCTGCTGGTGCGTGCGAATATCGCACAAAGCGAAACGCGAAATTGTGTGCAAGTGGGAGAGTGCAAGCGAAACGCAAAAGGATGGGAGTGCGTGATTTTGGATGCTGGCTGCAGCGGGAGTTTTGCTGCTTTGCCAGCGGTGATCGCACAAAAGAAAATGCGAAACCAAAAAACGCAAAATTATGTGCAGTAGCGGGAATGCTTACTGCACTGCGTTAAATTGTATGTGTACAGAGACATGTACCAGTACCAGTGTATAATATTTTAACTGGGTTTTAGGGAATGGGAATATATTTATATAAGTTAACGTAGCATACCAGCTATAACAGTGCTGCAGCTGCAATTTAACATTGCGCAGTTAGCATAGCTTAGGAGCTAATACTAACAGTGCTGCAGCTGCAATTTAACATGCGCAGTTAACATAGCTTAGCGGCTACAATTTATCATCTGTATGCTGGGTTATCATCATAATCAGCATGACTAGCAGCATGACTAGCGACTCAGCGGCAAAAAGCGCATAGCAACAGCGTGCCAATGCCTCTCTGCCACTCACCTGCCGACGCATGCGCAAGCCACACATACACCCCAACATTTCCAACGCAACTACAATATCGAGCCGTGACGTCTTTCTCCCACCCACATACAAGATCACCTACTAACGCATACGCAAGCCACACATGCAGCTCAACATTCCTTTCCAATGTAAAGTCATCATTGCGGGCCTCGACCGACGCTGGAGCATCAGAATCTTCCCTTTTGGATTGGATCGTTGGCGAGGCAACATCAATTGTCATAATAAAAACCAACATATTTAACTGGCGCCCAACTCGAAGGCTTCAGAAGAACAAAGGACCTGAGGATCCCTGAGGAGCTGCTTCAATAATCTTAAGTTTAGAGGAAAATCTGTGAGTGATTTTTTTTTTAAATTGTGCAAGTGGTTAAAGTAATTTAAATACTATAAAAACACTAAATTTGTGCTACGCGAAATTTTTCGTAAATGATTTAAATAAAATTAAATACATTTTCGTTCCGAGAATTTGTTCTGAAATCAATTAAAGCAAAAGCAAAAAATTTAAGAAATAAATTAGTAATAAAATAAAACAGTCACAATAAATTAGACGAACGGCTTTATAAAAAGTTAGGTCACATGTGCTTCGGGAAGTTTACCACGTGTTTTCTCTAAATATACCTGGTGGGGGTTACGTTGCAACACGAGTTTTAGTGCCGTTGCTTTTGGTAAAGCCAAAATTATAAATTAAACTAAAATCAAACCTCTAAATTTTGCTGAAAAATAATATAGATCACCTAGTCATAATAAGTATTTACAATTAATTGTTAAAATTTTCCTTAACGAGGATTGCTTTACGTGTGCTTAAACAACAATGAAAACGCTTGTTAAATATAATTAATATAATAACCTCACCGAGAAACTTTTCAATTCATTTGAGCTTGGCTATTGTTGTGAATCCATATTAAAGAGCCACGTGCATCATTTTCTATTTAAGTTTTGTGCGGCCTTTCGGTGACCATTGTCGGATTTATTACACTTGCCTTTTATAAGAAAGGAAAACCCGGGGCTCTTCAAAATGAATTTAAGTAGAGAAGAAGTGATACAAATTATTAACGAAACGAATGAGCGCACTAGACAGGATCTAGCTGAACAGCTTAGTGGTTTAACCTTAGCAATTAACCGATTACAGCCACCCAGCGTTGAAACATATTTACCTGTTTCAATAAATCCGTTGGTTGCAGAAAGTAACGCAAGTTTGGATTTAATAAAGTCTTTGCCAGAGTTTAGGGGTGATTCTGTTTCCTATCCTGCTTGGCGAAGTGCAGCGGAATTCGCTATGAACTATTACACTGAGGGAACAGAGAGGTATTACGTAGCCATGGGTATATTTAGGAACAAAATTGTCGACTCTGCGAACTCCATGCTTGCATCATTTAACACTGTATTTAATTTCAAGGCGATTATGGCCAGGCTAGACCAAGGGTATTCAGATAAGAGACCGTTACACTTGCTAGAAAATGAGCTTAGTATTTTAAGACAAGGAAATCTGTCTATTACCGACTATTATAACAAGGTGGACAAACAACTGTCTCTTATAATAAATAAGCAACTTATGTCACAGAGCGGAAATAGCGATATTCTTGCAGCTTTAAATGAACGCGCTCGAGAGAATGCTTTACGCGTTTTCATATCAGGACTTCGTCGCCCCTTGTGCGATGTACTCTTTTCTGCTAAACCCAGAGATTTACCCACCGCCCTTGCAATTGCACAAGAACTACAGACAAATCATAGGCGTACTGAGTTTGCGGAAGTATTTGCAACGGGAAGCATGATTAAACCTAATCGGTCAATACCAACAACGTATCATTACCGCTCAGCCGAACGTAATAGCCAACCTTTATTACGTTTCAACCAGAGTGCCGCAGATACCAAACCAACTGCTATGGAAATTGATAAGGGTACAAGTTTTTATAGGCAGCGTACTAATGTTCAAAATTTTCCTACACTACAACAACAAAATAAAAACTCGCCACGTCCGCATACGGCCAATAACATTTCTCAGACTCAGCATCCAAATCCTAATTTGGCGGTAGCGTTTAAGCGTTCTCGCGAACCATTCCATTCAGACCGTTCACCTTTCCAAAAAATACAGAAAGTTAATTTCATGCCAGAAGATATAGGAGGTTTTTCGAAAGACGAGGAAATCCAAGGAAACACTTGCAATCATCATCCAGAGACTGATTACAAACTTGAAGATTGTTATGATCATAACTCTAATAATGCCCATTACAACTATAATGAAACAGAAGCCACTGCAGAATACGTTGAGGAAATTAATTTTTTAAACTGAAATCGCTCCTGCCATTTATTACCAAAAAAGGCAAAAACGGTCAGGAGCTTAAAATTTTAATTGACACAGGGACATCGAAAAATTACATAAAGCACCTACCGTTTCTTCAAGGAATAAAGACTTTGGAAAAACCTTTTAATTTAAAATCAATAAATGGTGAAAATATAATTGATAAAAAATGTTTAGTTAATGTCTTGAATAATACCTCAACGTTTTTTTTGCTCCCAAAATTAAACACGTTTGATGGTATTATTGGTTATGATTTCCTAAAGCAAATAGACGCGAATATTGATACTGTTAGAGGGTATTTATTTTACAGAAATGGCAAAGTTAAATTACAATATCTAACATGCGATCAAGTTAACTTAATTACAATAGAAGAAGACTCAATTCCAAACACGTTCAAAACTCAGTTTCGTCAGATTATTAAGAAGAACATTAATGCTTTCGCGGACCCAAATAGAGCGTTGCCGTATAATACATCCGTAAAAGGCAGAATTCGCACAAATACAAATGAACCAATTTACAGTCGAAGTTATCCGTATCCCATTTCTGTCGCTCCATTCATTAACAATGAAATAAAGACTCTTCTCAAAGATGGTATCATTAGGGAATCTTGTTCACCCTACAATTCTCCAATCCACGTAGTCTCTAAGAAAGGTTTCGATGAAAATGGTAAGCCGAAGTTAAGAATGGTAATCGACTTCAGAAAACTTAACGAAAAAACAATTCCGGATCGCTATCCCATTCCGGATACATCTGTTATCTTGGCAAACCTAGGAAGTTCAAAATTGTTCACAACATTAGATCTTAAATCTGGATTTCATCAAATTATAATGTGCGAGGAGGATAGGCAAAAAACAGCGTTCAGTATAAATAACGGAAAATATGAGTTTTGTCGATTACCTTTCGGCTTAAGGAATGCACCCAGTATTTTCCAAAGAACCATCGATGATGTTTTACGTGAAGTTATAGGGAAATATTGTCACGTTTACGTTGACGATATAATCATATACTCGCCAGATGAACAGTCTCATCTAAAACACATCGACTATATTCTCCAAAAACTTGAGAGATCTGGAATGAGAGTGTCGCCTGAAAAATCGAAGTTTTTTAAAAGCGAAGTTGAGTTTTTGGGGTTCCTTGTTTCAGAAAAAGGTATTAAAACCTGCCCGGACAAGGTTCACGACATTATTAATTACGAGCTCCCAAAAACCCTTCGAGCACTTCGCTCGTTTCTCGGTCTCTCCGGATATTACCGACGTTTCGTGAAGGATTACGCTGCCATCGTAAAGCCTTTGACAGTTTATCTTCGCGGTGAAAATGGTCAAGTGGGTGCACAAAATTCGAAAAATGTTAAAATCAGTTTTGACTCAGAAGCACTGCATGCGTTTGATAGGATAAAAAAAATATTAGCGTCTGAGGATGTTCTCCTCCAATATCCGGACTATAATCAACCATTTGAGCTCACAACGGATGCATCTTCTGCTGCTTTAGGGGCGGTTTTGTCCCAAAAAGGACGTCCAATCACTATGATTTCGCGGACGCTCTCCGCATGCGAACAAAATTACGCTACCAACGAACGAGAACTGCTCGCCATTGTATGGGCATTGAAAAAGCTCCGGCATTATCTGTATGGAATTAAAAATATAAACATCTTTACCGACCACCAACCACTGATATTTGCAATGTCAGAGAAAAACCCGAATACGAAAATGAAAAGATGGCGGGCATTCATAGAAGAATTCTCCCCAACCTTTCATTTTAAACCCGGAAAGGATAATAAAGTAGCAGATGCACTTTCTAGGCAGTTTTCCCACAACTTAAGTGCAGCTGATTCAGACGAAACTGTTCACAGTGAACTGTCTTCAAGTTATACTATTAAAACGGTCAATTGCCCTGTCAACCAATTTAAAAACCAAATAGTGCTATTCAAAGCCGATACATTTAGCAAGCACACTAAAATTCTTTTTCAAAAACTTATTCGTCACACAATCTACTTTAATTCTATCGAAAATCTTGTTCAGTGTTTAAGGTCAGCTATTAATCCTAATGTCACAAACGCGATTCGCTGTGATCTTCCAACTTTGGCAGAAATACAAAATACATTAATATCTGTATTTTCTGGCGTCAAATTTGTTCACACTGAACTTCTGGTAATTGACTTACCCAACAAAGACGATCAGCTGGAAACAATAGCCACAGAACACAATAGAGCTCATCGTGGCTTACATGAAAATTTCAACCAAATCTCCCGCGAGTATTATTTCCCAAACATAAAAAAACTATTAAAAACAATTATTGCGAACTGCAAGATATGTTTGGAAAATAAGTACCAACGCAAACCGCCTGACCCTGGAATTGGTAAAACACCTATTCCACACATCCCGGGGGAAATCCTTCACTTAGACATTTTCATAACTGGCAAGCAATTATTTTTGACATGTATAGACAAATTTTCGAAATTTGCGATTGTGAAGCCTATTATATCAAGGTCTACGGTTGATATAAAATGTGCCCTACTAGAAATTCTGTTGGTATTTAATAACACCAAAACAATAATTTCTGACAATGAAAAGGCTTTTCATTCAAATGCAATTAAAACTCTACTAAGAGATAATTTTTCAATAGAACAATTCTTTATACCTACACTTCATAGTGAAAGCAATGGTCAAGTGGAAAGGTTCCACTCCACCTTGCTGGAAATCTCTCGCTGCGTAAAAGAACAACAGAAAATAAACGAGACTATTGACCTGGTGCTTATAGCAACGCACAAATACAACTGTAGTATACATTCTGTCACTACTGCGAAACCAACGAATGTGTTTCATAATTACCCGGTAGAAAAGCTTGACGATATCAGAAAAAAACTAATTGAAACTCAGGAGAAAACTTTACTTAGATGTAATAAAGACAAAACGTTAAAAACTTATAGCACCGGAGATAAAGTTTTCCTTAGACGAAACAGAAGGCTTGGGAATAAGTTTGATAGAGTTTTTGTTGAAAAGGTTATCGAAAGGGATCTTGGCACCACAGTTTTGATTGATGGAAAGAAAATACACAAAAGCAATCTTCGATAAAAACAATATAATTCTTTGTTCGCAAACAAAAAAAAAAACAAAAAATGCAACGCAGCAAATTAAACTACAAAATAAATGAAAAGAACTACTTGCTAATATTTAAAAAAAAATCACCAACCAATTTTTTTTCAAACTTTTTCTAATATATCTTTTCCTAAGAGCTTAATATTGTATTTTTTTGTTTTGTTTTAAGTCAAACTTAATATTATCTCTCAACAATAAAATCAGAAGAAATGTTACATTTAGAACTTAAGAACTTATTGTAAAATTCTATTCGAAAAAAAGCGAAGATACAACACATCAAATTAAAATTAAAACAAAACAATTAACACAGAATTTATAAAAAATACATGCTACAATTTCGAATTATCACATTATTTCTCTAAAATATTTTCTAAAAAAAAAAAAACTGAATGTTACTAATTTTCAATTTCATAAACTCGTTATTATATTTTAACCACAAAATCAGAAGCAATATTATATTTAGAACTTAAGAACGTATTGTAATTTTTGTCATAAAACGAAAAAAGAAAATGTGACGCAACAAATTAAAATTAAAAAAAAAACAATTAACACGGAATTTATAGAAATAACCACGTGCCTAAACTTTGAAGTGCCACACTATTTTCCTTCAAAATATTTTCTAAAATAAAAAAACTGAATGATGTTAATTATTCTACTTCAACAACAAAATCAAAAACAATATGCTATATAGAACTTACGAACCTTGTCATAAAACGAAAAAAGCAAAGATGCGATGCAACAAATTTAAATTAAGAAAGGACAATTTACACACAATTTATTATTGTTCTTAAACTCTAAAAATGTTTCCTAAGTTCAACCAAACTGAATGTTATTAAATTCTAAGTCAAAATTATTGTAATGCCAACATTAACCGCACTGTCGACCTGATTCGATAAACAACACATGCGTGGAAAAAAGGAATAAGCTGCAAAACAATGTACTTCATCGAAACGAGGACGCTTCGACTTGAGAAGGGGGATAGTTAACGTAGCATACCAGCTATAACAGTGCTGCAGCTGCAATTTAACATTGCGCAGTTAGCATAGCTTAGGAGCTAATACTAACAGTGCTGCAGCTGCAATTTAACATGCGCAGTTAACATAGCTTAGCGGCTACAATTTATCATCTGTATGCTGGGTTATCATCATAATCAGCATGACTAGCAGCATGACTAGCGACTCAGCGGCAAAAAGCGCATAGCAACAGCGTGCCAATGCCTCTCTGCCACTCACCTGCCGACGCATGCGCAAGCCACACATACACCCCAACATTTCCAACGCAACTACAATATCGAGCCGTGACGTCTTTCTCCCACCCACATACAAGATCACCTACTAACGCATACGCAAGCCACACATGCAGCTCAACATTCCTTTCCAATGTAAAGTCATCATTGCGGGCCTCGACCGACGCTGGAGCATCAGAATCTTCCCTTTTGGATTGGATCGTTGGCGAGGCAACATCAATTGTCATAATAAAAACCAACATATTTAACTTATATATATATATATATTTTTTCAAATATAGGTTTTTGTGTTAGTGTATGGGAATGAGGAGTGTGTTAATTTTGAATACAAAATTTTTAGGCTTATCTTGGGGGGCCCAGTGCCCGAGTATGGGGATCTTCTCTACGTGATGTGTGTCGTCTGTCCGCTGTTTGTGCGCTGCTATGTTGTGCTGCTTGCTGTTGTTGTTGCTCTTTTCTTCTTTTGCGTCTTGCTGTGTGTTGTTGTTGGTTTTGTGTAGTTGATACATTGCCCTTTTATTTCTTTTGTGTGTCACTGCACTTTGTTTGTAATTTTTAAAAGTTGTTAGTGCTGTTCTCTGCTGTGAGTTTGTTGTTGGTATGTGCTTATTAGGGATCGCAATTTTTGGCCATTTTGCGATCCCGGGATTTTCGGGATTGAAAAGTCAAATCCCGGGATCCCGGGATTTAATCCCGGGATTCATATAACAAATTTTTTAATAAAACAATTTTCCCGAATTGCATAAATACTTGTTTATAATATATTTATCATAAAAATGGACACATTTTAATCACATTTGGGTAGTTTCAAGATTTTTTATCTTGAATTTAATCACATTTTGTTTAACCCTTCAATTCCCATGTCCAAAATAGTGAAAAAGAAAATTTTCTTTTTAAATAAAAGAGCTTAGATACGTTTGGATAAGACAAAAAAATACATAAAAAATGTTTAAACTACCCTAATTTTTATATTGAAAGAAACCACACAAACTCGCACTGCTTTAATTACGCGTGAAACAACTGAATAAATTTTACAAATGACGTATCGCTAGTGTTGGTAGGAAAATTAAATAAACAAGTACTACTAATTGACTTTGCTATACAAGTGTTAGAATTTTAAAATAAAAACCTATGTGGTAGGAAAACAAATATTAAGCATCTGTCACCTACAGGTGACACTGGGAATTGAAGAGTTAAATTAAAAGTTTTTCATTTGACATTTAACTTCAGTTTCATAGCATTTTGTTTTATCCAAAAATGACACTTAAACATAACTTATTACTTTGCAACCGATGTATCATAAAGTGCATATACACCTAAGTCTGTTTTTACACGGTAGATTGGTTCCAGAAGAAGCCGTGTAAAAAAAAACCGTGTAAAAAAAGACATTGATCGTATACAAAAATGGGTGATTTGTTCCTAATCTCTAAAACCTATTAAAATTTCTTTACCAAACACGTCTTATTGCATTGACAGTTCACAAAATATTAACACGTTTCAATTGCTCTGACCAGTAAATTTTATTGTATGCACATAAAGGGAATTCCCCTAAATTAGTGCTATTCACATTTGCTTTGACCAGTAAAAATTGCTTGTACGCGCTAAAAGGGAATTCACTTAAATCTTTAAGCTAGTGTTCGCAAACTATCGATAGCACTATCGATACTATCGATGGTTTCAGACTTTTTTCTTTCATAAATACTTTTTTGTGATATGAACATACTTCGCAAAAATTAAATTTGACAAAAAAAATTTAAGTACATAAAATTTCAAATCGTGCTAAATGGAATAAAATCGTGTAAAAAAATTAAAAATATTCAATTTTCAAACCGTGTTATATCAAAACCGTGTAAAAAAAGACCGTGTAAAAACAGACTTAGGTGTATATGCATATTTGATAAAAAAAATAAAATAGTTAATTTGTTTGTGCTTTTAGTTTTACTTCGATTATTTCGATAAAAAGTTAAGCGTTTTGATTAACTAAAAACTGAGATCTTAAAAATACAAAGGCATTAAGTGTTTTTTTCTCTTATCTAGAGCGAAATTTATTTCAAATGAACCCTGCTGAAGAGAAACATCCTTCAGATTCAACACTTGTTGGTTGAATGCTTAGTAAATAATCATAAGCCTTTTGCAAAAGACGCACTCTATCCCCTCCCTTCTCCCTCAAATAAGGAATTGGGTTTTTGTGCCTTAAAATTTATTTCATTTGAACTTTGAAGCATCTTTTGCAATCCCGAAAATCCCGGGATAAAAGAATTTGAATCCCGGGATTTTCGGGACTGGAAAAAGTCCGGGATCCCGGGATCCCGGGATCCCGGGATCCCGGGATTGCGATGCCTAGTGCTTATGTAGTCTGTGTTTTTTTTCAATTTGGTTTCTTTCTCTTTGTTTGTTTCACTTTTCACTGTTTTTAGTTTATGTCATTTGTAATTAGTTTTGTTTGAATGTTTAAAAAAATGTATGTTTACGCGTCGCGAGTTCGCGTTTAGCTCGAAGGACCATGTTCAATTCGACGCGGAGCGGGGGAAATAGAAGATCGGAGGTTTCGTTTTTGGGGTGTTTATTATTCGATGGGTGAATAATGAGTGTACAGAGAATACAATGAACTTTAAACGAGACGAACGGCCGAAGCCGGGGAGCAGCAAATAGGGGGAAACATGAGTACAAAAGGACAAGGAAAGGAAGGGATTAGAGGTGGGATCGACAGATCACTAGAAACAGCACTCATTTAGCCAGTGGTGTAATATGTGGAATCTTTTGTTTGTATTTTAATTTCGTTATTGTTTAGTACTTTAAGTTCATAGTTATTTTGTACTCTATAGTTTAGAGCGTTTATTAGAGTGCTTAAATATTGCACATTTTGCACGTAGATAGGCGGCGGCTTTGGTGAATTTTTTTGTTTGGCGGCCGCTGGATCAGCCTGCGTCGACACGCAGTAGTATCTTCTTCATTTTCATTTTCATTCTCTTCCTCCTCTTGGGCCAAGATATCAAATCTGTTTGCAGTCGGCGGCTTGCTCAGCCAGTAAGTGAGCTGTGTTTGTTTTGCTGGTTGTTGCTGTTGTTTTTTCGTTTTCTTATTTGCTGTGTTTTGTGCTTTATCTGGGGAACTGCGAGAGCGCTTTGGAGCAGAGTGCACTGATGTTGTTGTTGTTGGTTTTAAGTCTACCTCTGAGGCTGCTGTGTGTGTGCTTATTGACATTACAGGTTTAGCATTTGCTGGAGTTAATATTGTACTAATTGTTGTAGTTGAGGCTGTTGTTGTAGTGCTGGTGCAGGTTGTTACTGTTGCGAGAGCAACCGTAGGAAGGGCATTTATTATTGGAGTGTAGTTGCGGGTTGTTACGGTTGCGAGAGCAACAGTGGGAATAGCATTTATTGTGGGAGATCAATTTCTTTTAATTTGCTTATCAGTTATATTCGCGTTCAGAAGCACGGCGCTTTCAGTTTTAGTCGCGCGCGGGTGCACGACAGTTGGTCGGACCGTAAGCGGTTGGTTGGATAACAAGAGGGGATTGCTTGTTGTTGTTTGCGTGGACGCGAAAATTTCGTTAACACTGTGAGAGCGCCTTCGCTCACACGGTGGGGAGTGCTGAACTCTCATTTGAGCAGCAGTTAAGTTTTATGCTTGCGCTTTTTGTTTTTGATTTTTTTTTTTTCATTGAATAGGTATTCTAAAAATTCGCAATGATAGTCAATTAAATTAAATTCTTTAAATATAGGACATTTACAAAGTTTTGTTATTGATATTGTTGTCATAACCCTACTGTCATAACGTACGTCTGCGAGACGTATGCTCTTTTTACGTTTTGCGCTCTGTTCCACAATTATTCTCACAGCAAATTCAAATTGTCAGTTATCTCAGTTATATACTTAGCAACTATGACTTTTATTTTACAGAAAATTATACATATTTCTGATGTAAGTGAAATATTTGCTGATATCGTACCTTTAAATATCGGTTTAAGATCGAAAATCTTTGTACGTCTCCCAGGCGTATCGTTATGATTTCAAGGGTAAAAAATAACGTTATGACACCAGGGTTAATACTTTGGCTATTACATTTACGTCTTGCTTCCATTTAGGGTGACAAATGTTGGGATTAATTATGCTAAATTCAGCCCCAGTATCAATTATAAATTTCAATTTTCTAATAGGGTTATTGATTACTATATAGGGAAGTCCTGCTCGTGTGCTATAGAAAAATTTAGCTCAAATTGGCTCATCTTGTCGTTGGAAATTGTTAAAATTTTGTGGATTCGCTTGCTTAGATTAATTAAAATTACCAAAATGAAATTGAGAAGTGTTTCTGTTAGTATGGTGCGAGTAATTTGATCGCCTAGTCCGATTTGAAAAACTTGGATTTCTTTCTTCGTCATTAGTCCTATTACGATTTATATTAGGAATTAGTTGGCTATGTTGAGACGAATATTGTTGAGTTTCAAAATTGTTGTTTGGCCTGTTATTACTATTGTTAAATGTTCTTCCTTGAAACGAGTAATTAGCATTATTGTAATTAATACTAAAGTTAGTTCTTCTTGTATTTGTGTTTACGTTCAAGTAATCTCTTTTAGCCAGCCCGTATTGTGTATAATGTTGATGTCTGGCTTCTGATATCATTCTAAAAGCATCTACTATAGTCCTAGGGTCTCTAGCAAATATCATAGTCCGTGTTGGTTCAGGAAGATGGTCCCTGAAAGTTCTAAGCGCAATTCTATTTATTTCGTCAGTAGTATAAGTATTGTCTCCGTGGGTGAAATTTCTGTTGTGAATTTTATTAGCAAATTTAGGTATTTATTTTAAAGTAATAATTTTCTATAGTCCCCTGTAATTTTTTGTTCCTTGTTCACTCCTCTCGGGAGCATAGGGCCTCCACAAGACAGCCTTGTGTTGGTTACATTAATCACTTGTGTGGGTCTGCCGGGGTAGGTGATTGGCCTGCCGTAGGAAGTCCTAATGGTCAAACTCCATAAAGCGCGTTTCAAGCGTATCGTCGTTTTTCGCGTTTCCCGTGTTTCGAGAAAAAGTAGAATCAGTGTATTTGTATGAGGCAAACTCTATGACTTGACGTCAATACGCCCGAAACGCGACAAAAGTTTAACTATTTTCAACTTTCTCTCGCGTTTCTTGCTTAACGACGTCAAACAGCTGACAGAGCTCCTAAAGATGTCATACATTATGTGGTTAAATGGTAATGCCGATAACAAACTTGTGTTATCGCAAAAGTCGGATGCATTTATTTTACACGAAAGCTATTAAATACATTTAAGAAACAATTGAAATTCAATATTTTAACATAGAATGAGGAGAAATTCCTAAAAATTAGCATAATTCTTTGACAGACGAAACTTAGTCTTCGCTGTATTGGAAATTCGATAGCTTATTCGTTGTCGACCGAATTTTACTCATCCTACATCATAAATTGCTATAAATTGAATCAACCAAAGAATATACAATATAAAGAATACGGATCTTCAAAAATTTATCAAGCGTGTTTCTTGACGCGGGGGGGGAAGAGATGAGCGGAGGCATATGTTGCGGGAAATTTGCTCGCGCTCAACAGTTTGCGATCTTGTTCCTCGAAGCGCAAGCGGAGAGTAAACAACGAACCAAAGCATCGTCATCGTCGTTTCAACGAAGATGATTCGTGATTCGCTAATGTTTTTGGTGTTGTCGTTTATTGTGTGTATGCTTTTTTGTGTTGCGATTGGTTTTGCTGAAAAAATTGCTGCAATGTCACCATCAATCGAATCTTTGTGGTGTATGGCTTTTTGCTGGCCAATGCTTTGATTAACCCTTTCCGACATGAAAATAAACCCGTCCTGTATGAATTGTATGGGCTGTAGTCCAATATATTGGACATTGTGACTGAAAGGGTTAATTTAAAAATTTGGTGGTTGATCCCAATTTAAAATGTTTGCAAATATTTTTATGTGGCGAGTTCGAAGTAAAATTATTTGTTTATATTTTCACATGCTTGATTACGATTTTGAGAATATGGGAAAACTACAAAAGAAATGAACTGATAGCCATATTGACTTCGAAATTCGTGAAACACTTGAAATCAAAAATAATTAGATGCGTGTTTTAATTTTGTTTTTTTTAATGGAAATCTAACGGAGAAACCAAGGGTTAAAAGATTGTATGGAAAAACATTATTTGATAGGTATATTGACTTTCAATAGGGCGAAAGCACTACTAAAGCACTAAATAAAGAAATAATAAGACAAGTATTTTGTCATAAGAAAAATGTTATTACGGCATGCCTACGTTTAAAAATAGTTTAAATATTCTACACCTAAATGATTCCATGGCGAATGATGTGATCATAAATTTACAATATTAGATTTTCTTATTTTAGTGGGCCGCATTATATGTGGGCCGTAAGAAAAGTTCCAAAGAACGGGACGGAAAATTATTACGGGTAATAAAAACGTTTTATTTTCTTTCCAATTCCATTTTTATTGATTACTTATTATATATTTTTTAATTGCCTGTAGCGATCATTTGGGTCGCCATGCCAGCCATATTTTATTTTCTTTTCTATGATTTTGCGCACACCACAGTCGGCAGTGAGTTCAGGAGCAATATGCGACGTCGTGCAGGCTTATAAAAGAAGAACAAAAGCCAGCCAGAAAATAGAAATCGTTTTACAATTTCAGCTTTTCGCCAGCGCAACAACAAGAACAACAGCACATCGTCTTCCTCCTCTTCGCACAATTGAGCGACATTGAACGAGTGATCACAGACGCGGCATTCGTGTTTCTATGATTTGTGCTCAGAGCATTGTGCTGTCATTTCAAGTGTTTCCTCTTGTTGTCTACCCCCCGCATCATGAAGACGGGTGGTGATATCAGCACCCGCATTCAAATTTTTGCTTGTACGTGATGCATACTCTTTATGTTCCATACTTTTTGATTCAACTGAATCTTTTTTTATTTTTTGCAATGTTCGATATGCATTTATTGTGTTTAAAATGAAATCAGTAAATTCTATAAAGTCTTTAAGGTCGTATAGCAATTTCATTTCGTTGTTTTTCACAATTCACAACGAAATCAATCAGCAGTTTGCCAATGAAAAATTAGCATCAGCTGATGTAAGAAGAACAAGCTGACGCGTGAAACGCGCTTTATGGAGTTTGACCATTTGCAACGCGAATAACGCGAGAAACGCCATAACACGACAAACCCCGAACGCCTGAAACGCGCTTTATGGAGTTTGGCCATAAGTGATGGAATCATCTAACGCCTTTGCTTTTATCAGCCGCACAGCGCATAATTGCGCGTTCTATTGCGTGGAAGTAAGTGGAATAGGAATAATTGGGTTCTGAATCAATGAACTTGTTTGTGTTTGTTTTTTTTAATCCCTTCTTACGTCACGTTACGTTTACTTTAATTCTACTATGCTTCGCGTGGTTGCTTGTTCTTTCATTTACCTTTACTTTAATTTTAATGCTTATATATTTTAAACTTAGATTTGTTTTGTAATTGTAGTTTATATATACAAAATATTGCGTTACGTTAAGTTTATATAAATTTAAATGTAAGTGGTAGATTGTAAATTTTTATTTTTGTTTTCTTTTCTTTTGTATTTTCATATTCATATCCATTTAGTTTAATAATATATGTAGTATTACGTTTATGTGATAACTTAAGTATAAAATTAATTAATGATTACGTCAGGTGTTGTTGTTACATAGATCCTTGTTACTGTTGTTGTTATTTCAATTTTGTTCTTTAATACCTGTTGTCTGCTGCAGAGTGCTTCTTCTGCTTCTTCTTCTTTTCCCTTTTTTAGTTTCGCTTGCAATTTCAGTTATAATTTGTAGTTATGTATTTACTTTTGTTGTTGTATTGTAGTTTTAGTTTCATTCGAAATTTCAGTTATAATTTGTAGTTCTAGTTGTAATATATGAATATTAAACTCATTTTAATTATTAGAAATTAGTTACTCCATTGAGTTTAGTTTACATTGATCATGTTTTCTTTTATCTAATTTTCGTTTTTACTAAAGATGAAGATTGTCATACGCCTCCAGCATACATGAATTTATCATTTAATCTAATTTTTTCCTGTTTCAAATTTTTGTTGCTTTTCAATTTTCATTGTTTTGTGTTTCGCTCACGATAATTCGACACTCAATCCTGTCTACACTAATTCCGTTTTTATTTCCAGTTATGTGCACTCTTTTGTTTTTTTTCACTTATTCCAGAATAAAACTGTTTCTCTCTTTTCGTGCAAATTTTAGTTCATGCCTTTCTTGCCCGCCGCTTTTTCGTTTTACCGTTTGTTTCTTTCACCCAAATAACGAGACTTATTTTCCGGTAACAGCCATTTTCGTGTTAGGCTTGTGCACACATTTGACTTTTTTCCTTTTTTTTCGTTTATACGAGGGCGGGTCAATAAGTCCGTGACTTTTGAATTTCCCGCCTCTTAATTGAAATGACAACACTGCTCCCGTCAACAGTAATCTGTCATTTGACTCTTGTCAAAAATTGAACAAGCTGCGACATTTAGTTTGTTTTTGACAGCCGTTAATATCAGACTACCGCGTTGACTGAGAAGAAAATGGAAAAAAGTGAATTTCGTGTCGCCAGTAACGTTGGAGAAATCAAACGTCCTCTTTGGTGTTTAAATTGGAACTCAAATTCTTTATTTTCTTACAACACGTTAATACAGCACAAAGATCTTATTATCTCATTTATCTAACTCACTTAGATAATAGTAACAGTAGTTGGTTTACAAATGAGTGCGAATGTAATTATGTGAGTATACAAATATGTAGTGTGAAAGAGTGAGCAAATGAGTGACTAAGTAAATAAGTAAGTAGATAAGTGTAACAGTAGTTAATATAGGAACGAGTGCGAGTGTAATTATGTGAGTATGTAAATATTGATACGATGAGAAACTCCGTGCCGTACATGAATGCTTTTTCAAGGATATTTTTAGGCGTGCCCTTTGAAGTATGGCAAATTTGGTATCATTCGCTTGGATAGTCCGATATGGCAAGGATGGTCGCGAAAGGTAATGAACTTCGCTAAAACAATCGAGATAGAAAGTACAACTGGAATGTGCAAGAAACTTCGGCGCGATAAGAAAACTAGTATAAAAGCAGCAGTGGCAGCGCTGTCTGTATTGAGCAAGCAAAGTGGTAACAAGTGTAGATACAAGCGAAGTGTAAATCTGTAAATAAAGCGATTGTTGGTTTTTGACTGCGTTTGCACTGAATAATTGAAGTGGTTTTATTTTCAAACACAATCAACACGAACCTTGGAACACGAATTTGGATTTTCGTAACATTTGTTGTCAGAAGTTCGGATTGTGTTACTGAAGATAAAGAATAAATAAATAAATGTATAATAACACAGACATGGTTAAACTCGAGCTGCTGAAGGTGGACCAGCTGAAGAAAGAGCTGGCTGCCTGGAATTTGCCGACTGCTGGCAGAAAGGTGGAGTTGCAGCTGCGCTTGCGAGAGGCGTGTGAATCACGAGGTATCGATTGGGCTGCACACGAGTTCGGAACGCAGGAACAAGAGGCGTCGGCCAAGGTGGAGGAATCGCCTGCTGGTGCTGCGTCATTGCAAAGGACGACTGCAGCGGCTGCGCCACTACAAGCATTGGACATGAGCCAGTTAATGGTTGCAATTAAAGGCATGTTTGAGACTTCCAACCGTGAAATGGCAGCCAAAATGGAAAATGAAAATCGCGAAATGTCGGCGCAGATGGCAGCGAAACTCGAAACTACGAATCAGGGAATTTCGGAAACTGGAAACTACAAATCAGGAGATAGCTAAAATGGAAGCGGCAAGCCAGGAAATTTCGGCAGAAGTCGACACTGCGAGCCGAGATATGACAGAAAATTCTGCGCGCATAGAGCAGAAGGTGGAGGAAATTTCCGGTAGGCTGAACGTGAAAGTTGAGCATCTCGAGACGCGAATGGACAATTGGGACAAACGAGTTGACGAAATGCGTGATTCCCTGCACAAACGAGTGGACGACCTGGATGATTCCCTGCACAAACGAGTTGACAGTCTGGAGGAGCGGCTTAGAGAGGTACAGCTGCAAGCACGGGCAGTCGGTTGAGGAAAGTTTTGCCATAGAAGTGCCTACTTATGATGGTACTACGTCGTTCGACACAGTCAAACTACAATTCGATATGGCTGCTTTGGAGAGTCAGTGGACCGATATTAGGAAAGGTCGGAGACTGATACTGGCTCTAAGAGGTCCTGCGGCTGAGGTAATAAAAACAGTTCCGGAAGATTACCGGAGTTACACTACTATACCTTGTGACCGAAAAGTTTCCGGAAATTTTAAATAAAACGCAAAATTCTTAATCTTCATCAATATTTATTTTATCTCCTTCAAAATATGCTCCATTAGAAGCGATACACATACAAAACATTTTTTATAGGCGCTTTCCGGTATGGCTTTGAGTTCCCTCTGCGAATTCTGTTTTACGTCTTCTATGGATTCAAAACGCGTTTCTCTGAGTGGTAATTTGAGTTTGGGAAACAGGAAAAAGTCACACGGTGCAAGATCAGGTGAATACGGTGGCTGTTCGATGGTATTTATTGAATGTTTGGCCTTAAAATCGTTGACAATTGAGGCCGTTTACGGCGGATATTTTCACGCAAACGTCTTAAAACAGTCAAATAATAGTCTTTACCGACTGTTTGTCCTTCAGGGACGAATTCATGATGCACCACACCACGAATATCGAAGAAAACAATCAGCATTACCTTGATTTTCGAGCGACTTTGGCGTGGTTTTTTCGGTTTCGGCTCGTCTTTTCCTCTCCATTCCGATGATTGTTGGCTTGTTTGCATGTCGTACTCGTAGACCCATGTCTCGTCACCAGTTATGATGCGTTCCATGAAAGTTGGATCACAATTGGCACGATCAAGCACGTCCAAAGAGACCTGTTCACGGTACTCATTTTGAAGAAAATTCTCAACAAAATCGCAACGCACTACTGAGGTGAACTGGTTTCTACAGCTGCCGTAAACAAACTGTCTGACAGATCGCGCTCATTTTTGGCATAGTAATTAAGGACAGTGCTACCAACCTACAGAAACTTAAAATATCGAAAAATATATAGCGCGCGAATTTTAAATGAGAATTTCCGGAAACTTTTCGGTCACAATGTATGTCTGCAGCATCTCGCTGGCTCTTTGCCTGCTGTTCTTCAGCTCACAGTAGTACAGCGTATGGCTGTGGTCGTTGCTGTACTTCGCTGCCAACGCTCTCATGACGGCCTCGTAATCACTCTTCCACTTTCTGCTCCAAGTGCGCAGAATTGTTCTGAAGCTTGCTGGACCACTCGCGATTCGCATTTTCAAATTTTTCCGCATTTTCCTGGAGTTTGGTTTCCATTCGCTCCGCTACTTCTCGATTCGCCGATTCCATTTTGGCTATTTCTTGATTTGTGAATTTCGACTTTTGCCGAAATTTCCTGATTCGTAGTTTCCAGTTTCGTTGCCATTTCCGCCGACATTTCGCGATTTTCCAGATTGACATTCTCAATTTTCGCAGAAGTTTCCTGAAACATGCCTCTCATTGCAACCATAAGCTGGCTCATGTCCATTGCTTGTGGTGCGCAAGCGCTTCAGGCGTATTTTGCACCGACGCAGCAACAGGCGATTCCTTCACTTTGGTCGACGCCTCTAGCTCCTGCGTTCCGAACTCGTGTGCAGTCCAATCGATGCCTTGTGTCTCACACGCCTCTCGCAAGCGCAGCTGCAACTCCACCTTACCGCCAGAGGTCGGCAAATTCCAGGCAGCCAGCTCCTTCTTCAGCTGGTCCACCTTCAGCAGCTTGAGTTTAACCATGTCTGCGTTTTTATAATTTTATTTATTTTTTGTTTTGTTTATCTTCAGTAATCCCACTTCTGACACCAAATGTTACGAAAATCCCAAGTTCGTTTGGATTGTGTTTGAAAATAAAACAACTTCACTTATTCAGCGCAAAACGCAGTCAGAAACTAACAATCACTTTATTTACAAATTTACACTTCGCTTGTATCTACACTTGTTACCACTTTGCTTGCTCAACACAGACTCGACCCCTTGCGCTGCACACTGCTGCTTTTATATTAGTTTTCTTATCGCGCCGACTATTCTCGCAAATTCCAATTGGAAAACGCTCGACCATTCTCGCACCACCCATTCCTTCGCGAACCATCCTTGCCATATCGGACTATCCAAGCTAATTATACCAAATTTGCCGAACTTTGAAGTACGGCATGCCTAAAAGTATGCTTATAAAAGCATTCGTGCATAGAAAAGCATTCAGCACAGAGCGTCTTATCGTTTCAATATTGAAACGAGGAGACACTCTGTGCTGTGATATTAAAACAATGAATGCTTTTCCAAGCATACTTTCAGGCATACACTTTGGAGTACGGCAAATTTGCTATAATTCGCTTGCAATAATGCCGATATGGCAGGGATGGTTCGCGAAAGGTGATGAGCTTTGCTAGAACAATCGAGATAGAGAGTACAACTGGAATGTGCAAGAATCTTCGGCGCGATAAGAAAACTAGTATAAAAGCAGCAGTGGCAGCGCAAGGGGTCGAGTCTGTGTTGCAAGCAAAGTGGTAACAAGTGTAGATTCAAGTGAAGTGTAAATCTGTAAATAAAGTGATTGTCAGTTTCTGACTGCGTTTTGCGATGAGTAATTGTAGTTGTTTTATTTTCAAACACAATTCAAAACAAACTCGGATTTTCCTAACAATATTATTAGTAGTTGGAACAAATTTAGAAATATTTATTGCATGGAAGTGTGCTGTGTCAATACTTTTGTCCATGCCAAAACCGACTATGAAATAAATTTTTCTTTATTTTTTCTAAATATAAGAAGTAGCCTGAAAATTTTTTATGTCCTGCAATGAAGATGATATAAATGCATAAGTTGACATTAAACATTAATAAATATTATTATTTGTTTATCTGAAATTTGCTGTTTTATTTAACAATAATTGCTGTGTCAATACTATTGTCCGTCACTGTATATAGAGTCCGACCGATACCAAATTTTTTGGCCGATGCCGATACCTATTAATCGGCTTCGGCCAATTCTCAGGCCGATGCCGATTAATCGGTCAAAAGGCCGAAAATCGGCCTTTCCATAGAAAAAAAAATACGAATGAATTCAATCAAAAACACAGCTTATTTTATAAAACAACAAAAGGAACTATTACATATATAGTACATTTCATCACATTCATCACAAATTAACACACAAAAACAAGAAAATAAACAGCTAAAAACTAAATAGAATTACAAGAAAATTCAGAATTTAAATACATTAAACTAAAATTTCCCCCAAATTTGTAACACATAAAATTAATATTTCATGAAAATTGCTCATTCTATTTGGCCAATATAGCTGAAAGAGATTACAAATATCTGTAAAATATTGTCCCCTTAAATATTTGTCATAAAATCCAAACAAATCTAAGGAGAAACCCCCTAATCAGGCAACACTGGGTTTTAACGTATAATAAATAACGTAACGTATAATATAATAAAAATATAATAAATACACAAAGCGAGATATGAAAAAGAAAGACAGTGCGATTCAGCTGCAAATAAAAACAAACAAGAAATGAAAGCAGGAAAATCGACCAAAAAAAACCGATGTGGCGTCGGCCAAAAAAACCCGATATGGCATCGGCCAAAAAAGGCCGAAGCCGATGCCGATCCTTTTTGTTTTGGCCGATGCCGATACTAGCCGATGCCGATGCCGATACCAATTTTATTGGCCGATACTAGCCGATGCCGATTAATCGGTCGGACTCTAACTGTATATAATATACACCAATACCTCGCTTTGCGTCGTTTCGTTTTGCGTTGTTTCGAAGTTGCGTCGTTGCTGAATTAGTACTAATTTTCACTGTGCGTCGTTAGATTTTCGAAGTTGCGTTGTTTTGGGTTCGAGTCTTTCATTTTTTTTTTAATTTCCTTTTTTTTCTAAAAGATAGCACGTCTTTTGTTTCTAATTACGCCATGCCATCAAAACTCGGGGATTCCCTTTCTAACTTTTGTGAAAGAAAGCCGACTTACGACAACAGCAACTATGGACTCATCAGACAGTGATTAATTTTTATTTTGTTTTTATAAATTAATTGAATATTTTAATTTGTTTTAATTGAATTTGTTTTTTTTGTTTTTTGTATGTATGTAATAAAATTTTATGTTATTTTTGTTTTTTAAATGTTTACTGTGTTCAATTTTCTTTCTAAAAAGTAGTATTTTCGTAACCCTGGAACCTATCTTCGATCTTTACATGGGTTGCTATAGGAAATCATAATTCACTTTGCGTCGTTTCAATTTGCGTTTTTTTTTTTGGAACGTAACCACGACGCAAAGTGAGGTATGGGTGTACATGAGTAGGGTTATGCCCCACAACCTTCACAAGGATACACAAGTTACCATCTTCTTCTATTAATTTCGTGAACATATATTTGCCTTCATTGTAGGTACCAGGAAGCACAGAGAGATTGGCGAAAATTGAGGAAAAATTCAAAAATTTTTGGAATTTTTCCAATTGTTTGGGTGTCATTGATGGCAAACATGTCAGTATGATCGATCCTCCAAATACAGGTAGCGTATACTACAATTACAAAGGCAGCCATTCCATTATGCTTATGGCTATATGTGACGCGAAGTATAAATTCATATTCGTTGATGTTGGATGCAATGGGCGATCGTCTGATGGCGGCCTTTTTAATGCATGCACATTTGCAAGTGCGCTTTACAATGACAAAATGAATTTGCCACCACGAAAGCCTTTACCTGGTCGAAATTTTCTACCACCGAAACGCATACATAAGTATCAACTGAGTCGCGCTTGTCGTACCATTGAAAACATATTCGGCATCATGTCAGCGACGTTTCGTGTACTTCGATCACCAATTCATCTGGATACGGTAAAAACACGAAAAGTAACATTGGCCTGTTGTGCACTGCACAACTTTTTAATGGTGCGGAAAGGATCAAGTAAGTTTGGTGACCGTGTTCATAATAACGGTGATTTCATTGCGGGCGAGTGGCGAAGAGAGTCGGCCTCAGGTAGTTTGTTGTCTTTGGAAGCAAACCGTGGAAACATTTCCCAAAACGCCATTCGGCAAGAGTTCGAAGAATATTTTATGAATGAGGGAGCGACACCAATCACCAAAATGTTGAATCTCTGATGGGCTTGACTAGATAATTTCAATGTATTTTGAGCCACTGAACGCAAATCAGTGGTCCAAGTTAAAGATTTAGCTGATTTAAATACTAGAAGATTGTATCGATCACATTGATCATAATTACTAGACGAATAGATTAGCAATGTTTGATAGTTTGCTCGTGGGACCATTTATTCACCTGCTGTTTCGCTGACGGACAGACGAACATAGCTAAATCAACTCTCCTGCTGATTCTGATCATGTGTGGGCGTTACAAACTCTTTGTCAAGCAAGCACCTCAATGCGAAGCTAACTTTTTAATTCCGACCTCAAATTCAAATTCAGTGGCTTAAAATACATAACGGACTAGTCGAGTCCATCGGATATCCACATGTTATTTGGCTATGTTATTAATCTTCGTACAACTGTAGTACATTTTTTGCTTTAGCTTTGTTTAATGTTTCTGCTCATGAGCTTTAAACCCACAAATGACCCTTTTAAATGTTGTTTGTCCAAAAACAATTTCTCAACATTGTAATTTATTTAATTAGTTAGAGTTCAAATATTATAAATTCATTTATGGATAAATTAGGATTTTCAATGGCAGCCTGATTTGTTGAGTTGCTGGAGGCGCTTAGCTCCACTGAATCCTAATTGAAAAAGGATGTAAGGAGGACATAAAATAAAATTCATTGTGTTTATCCATCCGCTCTACCACCATCTCGAGTGCTTTTGTGGGCAACGCACGTGTGTCATCTGCAGCAGCATTATTAACAGACTTAGATTTTAACTTGCGCTGGCCAATATTCGCTGTTTTGCTGTCGGTATTGCAAAAATCCGCTTGTGCTGTTGGTGTTTGTTCTTCCACTAATATGGTGTTACGGTTATCGTCATTATCAGGCTGCCAATAAACAACATAGGGTACACACAAAATATCATAACACTTCACCGTCTTACCAAGTTGCTGACCGACTTCGTTTTAAATGATAATTCTGCAGCAGTTATGTACGACATGGCGTTATAATAGCGCCATATCGGTTGAGCAGTTGCAGCTTGCCCGGACTTGTTTTTTTTTTCAACTGGCTGCATACACTTCGGCGCTTGACCCTTAAGCACTGCCATTTAGTACTACAGTCAGTAGTACTATATCGCCTCTCAAAGGTCCGTGCAATTGCTTCCAGGCATTTGCACGTCGATTTCTATCTTTATGGTCCTTGCTTGATGCATCCCATAAGCAAGGATGCGTTTCAGCTTGTGCTATAAGAATTTCTATGTCCCACTTCTTTTTCACCTTTGTTTTGCGTTTTTTGGTTGGTACGCTATATTCCTCAAGTGTTGCTTCCATTGTACAGTCTAGGACTTTGCCGCGTACGGACGTGTTTTCTGCCGCTATGTCGCTAAGATCTCGTTGTGCTTTGTGTCTATCGCCAAAGACTGTGTCGTAAATTGTGCTCTCTGCAAGTCTGCTTTCCACAGCGCTTGCTGTAATGGCATAGACGCTAACTTGCTAAATTTAATTCAGAACAATATAAATTTGGTTTATAATTGTGACTCGTGCTTAAACTCTAATTGGCATGCTGTTGTTGCTGATCTTGTAATTGAATTTAGAGAGCTTAAAACGCAGCTCTCCTCTGCTTTGCCTAATTTCTGCAATAACGGTATTGCTGGCCCGTCTCAGCACGGTAGGCAGGAAGCATCGATAGGTTGCACAAAAATGTCGACGAAAACTGTAATCGGGGTTGTATTTGTTGATGGTTATAGGTGCAAAATCAGTTCGAATTAAAATCCGACCTGCTTCTTCTCAAAAGTTATTCATAGGACAGGACAACAAAAAACACTTTTTTCTGTTGCATGGAGTTTTTCTACTGTTTCTTACTAATTTGGGTGCGCTAATTTCGAATCTACCCTCAGATTTTTTCTAGCAGCTCTAGTTAGTGAGATATAGGTACCGTGTCATTTTTTCAGTTTTTCCTCTACTTTTTCCATATTTTTGATCGTAATTTCTAAACCAAAAAATTGATTGACATGATTTTCACATTATCGCATTAACAACACCACACGGCTTCTTTTCCGATGCAACTTATTTTTATAAGTTGTAAAATGCCGCGGTAATTGGACCTCAAAGTCGGAAAATATGGAATTTTAAGGGTTTTCTTTGATGGTCAAAAACATACACATTTTTTGTAAATCAGTTAACCATTTGGTGTATAATGAAAGCCGACACATCAAGCAATATAACACAGCCAAATTATTTGGTGGAATATACATTCGCATCGAAATAATAGCAAAAATGTACCATAGCCATTTTCATCACTTTTCATACTTTTTCCTTAAAATATTCTTAAAATTCCTCAAAATATGCTCTTTTTACGTTCCATTTATGGTCTGAAATACAAGCAAAAAACAAAAAGAATAAAAGAAAAATAAATAAAAGCCAATAAACCATGCCACAGCAGTAGGTGTCCTACAGGGACACATGTTCATCGTTTTCACTTTCACACATTTTCTTCGCTCTAAACTTTGTAGTAAATAACACACCATAATCACACCACTGTACAGTTACTAGCAACAACCACAATGCATCATCATCGTTCTTGCCTTTGTCTTCGAAATGGTACCAATGTAGTGCTATGCAAAGCCTACAACTCACCACCACCACCACCACCCTCTCTTCGGTTCATTGTACTCATTGGAAGCTGCAGCTAAACACAACAACACCATCCCACTTCGGTTCGTCATTGCGCTCAATGCATGAAGCTGACTCTTGACAGTCGACACAGTCCATTTTCGTCGTCGCACCTAGACAGTCCATTTTCGTCGTCGCACCTATACAGTCCACTTTCATCGTTGCACCCAAACACTCATCGTCATCGTTCTTCGCCACCACAAAATACCGTTCACTTCTTTTGTATTTGTAATAAGTAATAATTAGTTAGCAATAAAGTTAAAAGTTAAATCGAAATATTATTGCTCAGTGTTAACTCTCATTTTGACATTTTGCTCTTGAAAAAAGCTTCAAGCGCCACCAAAAAGCTTTGAATATTTTGAGGCCCCAAATTTTTTAAGGAAAAAGTATGAAAAATTATGAAAATGGCTATGGTACATTTTTGCTATTATTTCGATGCGAATGTATATGGTATTGGTGTTGTTAATGCGATAATGTGAAAATCATGTCAATCAATTTTTTGGTTTAGAAATTACGATCAAAAATATGAAAAAGGTGGGGGAAAAACTGAAAAAATGACACGGTACCTATATCTCACTAACTAGAGCTGCTAGAAAAAATCTGAGGGTAGATTCGAAGTCAGCGCACCCAAATTAGTAAGAAATAGTAAGAAAAACTCCATGCAACAGAAAAAAAGTGTTTTTTGTTGTCCTGTGTTACAAATTGTCCCGATTCGAAATATAAAAATATGTATAACTTTTGAGAAGAAGCAGGTCGGATTTCAATTAGAACGGATTTTGCACTTATAATCATCAACAAATACAACCCCGATTACAGTTTTCGTCGACATTTTTGTGCAACCTATCGATGCTTCCTGCCTACCGTGCCAGATTGCTGCTGCCGCTGAAACTGCGGTCAAGTATAAGAGCTCTAATGTTGTAAAGCTGCCTGCGCTCAATTCAGCGCCCATCAGAACTGCTCCACCTCAAAGTCTCCACGACCTAATGGCCAAACTCCATAAAGCGCGTTTCTGGCGTTCGGGGTTTGTCGTGTTATGGCGTTTCTCGCGTTATTCGCGTTGCAAATGGTCAAACTCCATAAAGCGCGTTTCACGCGTCAGCTTCTTCTTCTTATGTCAGTTGATGCTAATTTTTAAATGGCAAACTGCTGATTGATTTCGTTGTGAATTGTGAAAAACAACGAAATGAAATTGCTATACGACGTTAAAGACTTTATAGAATTTACTGATTTCATTTTAAACACAATAAATGCATATCGAACATTGCAAAAAATAAAAAAAAGATTCAGTTGAATTCAATTTGTAGCAATTTATTTCACAGGGATGAGCAAAACTCGATCGACAACGAATAAGCTATCGAATTTCCAATACAGCGAAGACTAAGTTTCGTCTGTCAAAGAATTATGGTAATTTTTAGGAATTTCTCCACATTTTATGTTAAAATATTGAATTTCATATGTTTATTAAATGTATTTAATAGCTTTCGTGTAAAATAAATGCATTCGACTTTTGCGATAACACAAGTTTGTTATCGGCATTACCATTTAACCACATAACGTATGACATCTTTAGGAGCTCTGTCAGCTGGTTGACGTCGTTAAGTGAGAAACGCGGGAGAAAGTTGAAAATAGTTCAACGCGTTTCGGGCGTAGTCATGGAGTTTGCTTCATACAAATACACTGATTCAACTTTTTCTTGAAACACGAAAAACCACGATGCGCCTGAAACGCGCTTTATGGAGTTTGGCCATAATGCTCCTGTGCGCTCACCTACGCGCTCTAAGACTGCTGCTGTTACGACTTCTGCTCTCTCTTATGCTCAGACTGCTGCTGCCGCTACGCCTGCTGCTCACTCTGCTACTGAAGGTATCGCTTCAGCTGCCGCCGCCGTTTCTCCAGTTCATGCTGCTGTCGCTACTACATCGCCAAATGCTAACAACTCCCGCGCTCCTTCACATTCTGCTTTGCTGTCTTCACAACATAACGACTGGACCAGCATTAAGCGTAAAAACAAAAGAGATCGGTTGCTTGTTGTTGGCTCTAGTGCAAACTCGGAACTCGATGTAGCTGTGCGTTTGAAGTGGCTGCACTTGGCTTCTTTTTCACCATCAGTCTCAGCGGACAACATCACCGACTATGTTGCTAAACACGCGGACATTGAAAAGCGTTTTCTCGCATGCTACAAATTAGTAAGGAAAGATGTTTCGTTGGATTCGCTTAAGAGAATCAACTTCAAGTTGGGTGTCCCCGAATGTCTGTTCGAGAAGTTGCTAATACCAGCTTTGTGGCCTGCCAGCGTCAACGTTCGCCCATTTCGGCTTTTTCCAAAAAGCGGGGTTCAGCATGTCAACACTTGACCTCGCCGCAAAATTGCAAAGCAACTAAACCGCTGCGAATCTTTTTTCAAAACATCTCTGGCCTTAGAACTAAGGGCCAGTTAGTAAGAGCCATGAGTTCGCAACTTGAATTTGACGTTTTTGTTCTAATCGAGACGTGGTTAAACATGGATTTTTTTGATGAGAAGTTCTTTGACTCCTCTCTATACAACATTTATCGAAAAGATAGAGATGCACTTAAAACTGGCTATATGAGAGGTGGCGGTATACTTGTCGCAGTTCAAACACCGCGCATCTGCTTTCTCTCTGGACAATCAGGATTCTTTGCTGGACCAACTTTGCGTGCGTGTGCAAGGCTCGTCGGAGTCGCTCTTTATTTGTGCATCTTACATCCCACCGAATAGTGCTGACAGCCTGTACAAAGCGCATGTCGATAATGTAATGTCACTGGTTTCGAGTAAGCTCGGCAACAATCATCTATGCATGCTGGGCGATTTCAATTTAACTAATATTAAGTGGTCTCATATTGACAATAATAACGTTTTAATTCCTAGCAATATCAACAGTTCCTGTGAAATGTATTTAGTCGATAGCTTCTTGAGTATCGATCTTTTGCAAGTTAGTGGCTGCTGCAATAAACTTGGCAGATTCTTAGATTTAGTATATGTTACCAACGGTGTAAATTTTAACCTATCGCAATGTCATTCTGCTCTTTCCACGTCGGGCTTGCATCATCTTCCTCTGACTCTTGAACTTGATTTCTATCAATTTTCAACTGTCAGTCATGATAAGCCTGCATTATCGTTTAACTACAAACTTTGTAATTTTAATAGCTTAAATCTACTGCTGTCGGATCTAGAATGGGATAATTTGTTGCTTAATGCGGATGTAGCGTTCTGCTACAATGTCTTTAAGGATAAAGTTATTGAAGTTTGCCGTAATAATATTCCTCTTGTTAAAAAACAGAAGTACAAACTGCCATGGCAAACTAAATCTCTTATGAAGCTAAAGAACTTGAAAAACAAATGGCATCGGAAATTCAAAAAAAATCGTGAGATAGTTTATTTTGATAAATACAAGCATTACTCAAAGAAATTCAGTTGCTTGAATAAATTCTTGTATAAAAAGTATATTTCCAACTATGAAGCGAACATCAAATCTAATCCTAAAGCCTTCTGGCAATTTGTAAAGTCAAAAAAGTCTCGTTCCAGTATTCCTTCTGCTTTATTCTTTAAAGATAAGGCTGCGCTTTCCACCGCGGATGCTGCTGACTTATTCGCTGAATTTTTCAGTTCCAATTTTACTTCAGTTACTGATAGGGATGCTGACTTTTTAAGTAATATCAAAGCATCAGTGAATTTTGGATCCCTTTCACTATCCACTGAAGACGTGGCAAATGGTATAATACGGCTTAAAACATCTTCGCAAACAGATGCTGATGGCATATCAGCGATTTTGCTCAAAAACTGCGATGCCCTTATATATCCGTTGAAGGTGATTTTTAATAAATCACTTTCCTCTGGTGTGTTCATTGAGGATTGGAAGCTGGCTTTCGTCTCCCCCATTTACAACAGTGGAAACAAGAGTGACGTCTCTAACTACAGACCTATTTCTAAACTATCTTCTGTCTCCAAATTGTTTGAGTGCATCATTAAAGACAAAATGTTTTTCACAGTGAAGAGTCTTATCTGCCCTAATCAGCATGTATTTATCCCTGGGCGATCAACGATAACTAATCTAGCAGTCTTTACAGAGGACTGCATCTCTGCATTTCAAAAGGGTCTCCAGGTTGACACTATCTACACGGATTTCTCGAAAGCCATTGATAGAGTCTCGCACCAGATCCTACTCAAAAAGCTGTCCGACATGGGTTTTCACTCGGTCTTTCTGGCTTGGATCAAGTCCTACTTGAGTAATCGTAGATGTGTGGTAGTTGTCGACAATATTCCATCTCGGCCGTTTGTTGCAACTTCCGGGGTACCTCAAGGTAGTATCTTGGGGCCTTTGTTTTTTCTTTATTTATAAACGACATCAGCAGTTGTTTTTCAGGTTCTAGTTTTTTGCTTTATGCGGATGACTTGAAAATTTACTCTACAGTTAGGGACTCCGCCGATTCTCAGGCACTCCAAGCAGAACTTGACGCTGTCAACATGTGGTGCTCTCGCAATCGTCTGCCGCTGAACATTAATAAATGCTTTAAATTGTCATTTTCTAAAAGCAACTCTGTCTTTCAGACTTCCTACCGAATCTCAAATACTTATTTGGCATCTCTTACCGAGACTAAGGACCTGGGGGTAGTTTTTGATGCAAAGCTTTCTTTCACAAGTCATATAAATTCCACCATTGCCAAGTCCTATGCCATGTTAGCTTTTGTGAGACGCAATAGTTCCGAGTTCTCCAATCCCTACACTCTCAAACTGCTTTACACCTGTCTTGTTCGCTCGAAGTTGGAGTATGCCTCGTTTATTTGGAGGCCATATCACTATTGCCACGTTAATCGCTTGGAACGTATTCAGAAGGTTTTCCTACGTTTCGCTCTGAAATCACTGCACTTTCAGGATCCTGTTCCATCTTACGTCTCGCGTTGTAAACTCATTAATTAAAAAACCTTGCAGGATAGAAGATCCATCCTATCTTTGTCATTTGTTTTTGATGTTGTTTGCAGGTTGGTTGACTGCCCTTCGCTCCTAGAGAGGATTCACTTCAACATCCCTTGTAGATCTCTCCGGCACTTTGATTTTTTCAATGTTGGTTTCGTCAAAACGAATCATGCTTTAAATGCTGCTCTTTTGCGAGCTCTAATAGAAATTAATAAGATCTCAATGAACTCTTCGGTTGATTTCACTACTTCTAAAGCTATATTTATGAACTTGTTGAACTCTGTTTTTAATTAAGTTATAGATTGTTAAGTAATATTTACTCTGTTACTGTTCTTTATTAGTCAGTAAGCAAACAATTGTTCTTTGACTAATTATAAATAAATAAATAAATAAATAAATAAATAAATAAATAAATAAATAAATAAATAAATAAATAAATAAATAACTAAATAAATAAATAAATAAATAAATAAATAAATAAATAAATAAATAAATAAAATAAATAAATAAAATTACTTATTAATAATATGTTTGGTAGTTGTGGATATTATTAAGTTACAACCCGCAGTTTCGGACTTGAAAAAAGTGAAGCAAATTATTTTAAAATTTCAGAATGACATAAAATTCGTTCTCGAATGCCTTGAACGAATTTAAAATTTTATTCGTGCACGAATTTTTGAAACTATTGTAGAAGTGATTATATGAGACAAAGTGGGCGATTATACGGTGCGTACAATGTATGAATTTTTATTCGAGATGAATGCGCACGCACTTAGCGGCAACCAGGTCCTGACAGCAGAAAAGGTTAAGACCAGTCTCCGTAGGATGAGATGATACTATAAGACAGGTTCTACGCCTACTCGAATTCCTATCATACAGTACAGTGGCCCTTTTCAATGACTCAAGGCCACAGACCCGGCCTCTAAAGAGGGCTCTTGAATTGTTATGTGGGGTAGTGTGTGCAGCTGGGAGAGCCGACTACTTAGAAGTGCAGTAGCGGCTTTGATATGCTGCAAGTTAATCTGCGTAATCGACAGAGGACGGTAACTACAAGAACCATCTGAGCCCCCTATTTCAGAAAGACATACAAATTTACAGTCCCAAACAGTTCCCGTACCGGGAGCCCAGGACATCAGCAGAGACTTCATCGATTCGCACTACAAGAGTAGCACTTTCCTTGCCATCCCGATTGCTAATCTTGCGGTGCGTCAGAGCCCGCCAAAGCCTGGTTTCGATGCCTGCGTTCTAGACACGCAGACAGGAAAGAACATCCGCTGTGGACAGATCAGGGTCCGATATTCAGGCGATGGCTTTCCTAACGGACGCAAGTGGAGTGGAGTGGTCCCCCTGTGGGCAACTCATTGACCTGATCCAGTCAAAATTGTCCTGAGACGCACACACCACCAATATAGTGCCGTCTTTTATCTCATAGCCGTTCGCATTGGCCTCAGGACCGGAGGCAATGACCCGACGCATCAGTTGGCTTTTGCAGAAATAGAGTTCTGCATCGGTCTATGGTCAGGGCCCCTTTTCCCAATCACTGCCGCTGTACGATGGCTTGGCCGCACCTTTGCAAGTGCTTGGGCGGAGATCCAGTTCGCCGCCCTCCGCTGACGAAGATTTCGCACCTGATGACAGCAGTTATAGGGCTGGTGGGCGTGCTATTTTCGACTGCAGTTTTAATCAGCTTGCCTCGCTTGCCTTGCCTCTTGGTGCCGACCCCGGTAAGATTAAGGGAACGTTCTCTAAAATTGTAGGGTCATAACAGATTATCTCTGGTCTCAGTGCAAATACCCCTTTCTAAATCGAATCGAATCTACTGTCTATTGTATCTAAATTACAGGTAACGCCACTCGCCATGTTGTGACGTAGGATGACCAATTCGTAGTGTTGCCACATTTATATCATATATGTATACAAAATTATGAAATAATTCCATATGCATATATACACGTGTGTGTACATATTTCAATTTCCTAAATTTTCATGTGCTTTCCAAAGCAAAACCAAAATAATTCAAGTCGATTGTAATTAACAAAAATATATTTAAATTGTATACAATTGTTAAAACGTTTTGTATGGCAACTACTTTTTCTCGGTTTTGTTTACATTTCCTAGCATTTGACAAACTCGACCAATCAGAGCTCGCTTTTGTGTGACGTCACACGAGCACAAGAAATTTTTTGACGTTAAACCTATTCTGGCACTACCGTAACAATTGTAACCCCCCGTAACAATTGAATTGAATTTGATTGTTCCCGTATTCTGGGAAAATGGTGACAAGAAGAAAGTTCAAACAATTCACCACTCGAGGTGAAAGCTCTTTTACTGTCAAAACAGCTGTTTTTTGTAATTTTTCTGTCAAACTGTCAAAAATAAACCAACAAAAAATGGCAAACGCAAAAAATCTGGCGAAGTAAGAATTTTTGTTTTGGAGTTTCTTCGCAATGTATGTATATATTCTTTTCGTTTCTAGAGTTCCTGCACACGACGCAGGAGCAGCTACAGGGAAGATTATCGTTCAGGAAGCGATGCTATAAACAATTATTTATTTATTTGTTTAAAGTAATCCAGAAGTTTATACAGTTCGTACAGATTACTACGAGGTATACAAAAACGAAAAATTTAAATATCCTATCTAATTATTTCATTTAACAGCAATTTAAAATGAGTTTCGGAATAGGAAAAATCCAAAACAAAAGAATTTGAGATCAAACTGATTTCTTGTAAAGCTCTAAAAATTGGGGCAAAAGAAGCGTAATTAGTTCTTACCCTCTCCAAAGCGAAAGTGGCATGGTTTCTTAACGACGTTTGCGGAATAAGAAAATTGATACGACCGAGTAGGTAAGGACAGTCTATCGCACCCCGTATTAGGTTAAAGACAAAAGTTAGTGCGAAAATACTCCTCCTACCCTCCAACGACTTTAGATTAATGAGTAGACATCTAGACTGGTATGAGGGAATGGGGTGAACAAAATGCAAAGAACCTAGGGCATAACGAAGAAACCTTTTTTGGATTCTTTCAAGTCGATTGATGTGACAGGCATAGTAAGGTCTCCAAATGAAGGCCGTGTACTCTAGCGTAGACCGTACCAGGGAGGTATAGAGCAACTTTAGAGTATACGGATCCGTAAAATCAGAGCTGAAACCGCGTACAAAGGCCAGCATAGAGTATGCCTTTGCAATCGTGCTGTTTAAATGACTTTGGAAAGAGAACCTATTATCAAACACGACACCAATATCAGAAATTTCAGTAGGATTCACTAAGGGATGGCCACCAATGTTATAAGAAGTGGGAATAGGGGACCGGAATTTTGAGTAGGTCACATGGAAACACTTATTTATATTTAAATTGAGCTTATTTTCATCACACCAAAGGACAACATTATCAAGGTCCATTTGAAGATTGCGAGAGTCTGATATGATACATGATATTGAAGAGTAAGAGCCTATTTACACGAGGGCTTTTCCCCCTGCGTTAAAAGTCATGCGTGACGAGTTTGTTGGCGAGAAGTGGTGAGAAGTCAGCGGGGTAGGCAAACACGCACGGTCAGCGAATTCCAGGGGTTTTTTTGACATTTGCTTTGCTCTTTTTCGCACTTTTCTTCAAATTTCAAACCGGCCGGACGCTTTGCTAACAATTATATTTATATCTTCCCTATTATTTAAATTTGAGCAGTTAATAGCTATTTCAGTGACTTCTAAAATATTTTCAATAATTTCTTCTTTGTTTAAATCCATTTTTCTTTTAATAATGAGAATATCAAAAACTACGCGAAAATGTGAATGAAAGAAGATTAGCCGCTTAAACGTCCAAAAAGCCAAGCAAAGTTGCAAGTAAAAAGTCTTCATGTAAATGCATGAAGATTTACGCAGCAACTTCAAAAGAGAGTTGCAAAAAACGCAGGGGGAAAAAGCCTTTGTGTAAATACGCTCTAAATCTTCAAATCATCAGCGTACAAAAGGTACTTAGAGAATTTAACGCAACTGGCTATGTCGTTGATAAAAATTACAAAAAGAAGGGGACCCAAAATACTACCCTGAGGTACGCCAGAGGAAGCAATTAAGGACATTAGTAGAATTATTTTGACTTGGACATTCTAATGGTTAAAAGAAATGAAATTGAGATGAATCTATCGTTTTGAATAATCCGGTGAACTGTTATTTTCTATATATGATACACCCTGTGATTTACTAAAGTGTACCTGAGTTTTGCAATAACGTAATGTTTTTCGCATATAAGTCTGTTGTGGTGTAGTCGGAAATATTTCGCTGGTTCTGAATTCATGGCGAAGGCATTTGCAGTGTGTCGTAAAAACTTATGATTTCATATCGAAAATACGTGCCCAGTGGTATGCCGGTGTTAAGAAAACCTTACGCATAAAGTGTTATTAGGGAACGTAACGAATGTACGCGTCTTTTAATTGTATATGAAGTTACGAAAAATCGATATCATTTGGTATGCAAACAAATTGTTTTGTACCACACCCGTAAGCTGCGAATCTTTATTATGATGTGTTTATTGACTTGACCACAAAGGCATCATAACGCCATTGTCGAGCTTTAACACAAATTTGGGGGAGATTTTGGGTCAGAAACTTTAGGTTATTTTTTGATCAAATGTAAAAAAGACAACATTACAGGAAAAAAGTAAATAAGCTCGATTCCGTTATCTGTGGTATAGAGAATGTACGTGATTTGAATAGAGTCCGACCGATTAATCGGCATCGGCTAGTATCGGCCAAGAAAATTGGTATCGGCATCGGCCAAAAAAAAAAGAATCGGCATCGGCATCGGCTTCGGCCTTTTTTGGCCGATGCCACATCGGCTTTTTTTGGCCGATGCCACATCGGTTTTTTTGGTCGATTTTACGATTTTCGATTTTTTAATACGATTTTATTTGCAGCTGAATCGCACTGTCTTCCTTTTTCATATCTCGCTTTGTATATTTATTACATTTGTATTATACGTTACAAACCAGTGTTGCCTGATTAGGGGGTTTCTCCTTAGATTTGTTTGGATTTTATGACAAATACTTAAGGGGACAATATTTTTCAGATATTTTTAATCTATTTTTGCTACATCAACACCTTGTTCAGCTATATTGGCTATTGGGTCTTTTGTTAATTGCTTGTGCCAAATAGAATGAGCAATTTTCATGAGATATTAATTTTGAATTCTGAATTTTCTTGTAATTTTATTTAGTTTTTAGTTGTTTATTTTCTCGTTTTCGTTTGTTAATTTGTGATAAATGTGATGAAATGTATTATATATGTAATAGTTCCTTTTGTTGTTTTATAAAATAAGCTGTGTTTTTGATTGAATTCATTCGTGTTTTTTTTTCTATGGAATCGGCATCGGCATCGGCCGATTTTCGGCCTTTTGACCGATTAATCGGCATCGGCTGATAATTGGCCGATGCCGATTAATCGGCATCGGCATCGGCCAAAAAATTTGGTATCGGTCGGACTCTAGATTTGAAGTTACATATGTCAATGTATTTCGGGTACACCGAAACACATAATCTGAACCGGCCCATACACGATACAATGTGGTCGTGCGACAGGTTGGTCGTTAGGACACACGTTGCAATCAGTGTAACCGTTTTGATTCAAGTGGATCAAAAGTGATATATTTTATGACGATTTTCGTAGGGGCACTTCTTTTTTTCATCCAGTACACATTTTGATACTTTTCCAAGTACAAAAGAACAAAATCTGTACATTTGACAGCATACATCGAAAAGTTCCATGTCTTTCACTGAGCGAACCTTTTATGTATTCTGACTGTAAATGTGAAGTGGGTACTACTGTCAAGAGCAGTGTTTGGAACATACCTATTTAATCTTCCGCCTGTCCCTTCTGGATGACCCCAACCAAACGGTCAAATAATTTACTGACAAAACATGAAGAAATGTTACTTATATATCACAAAAGAGGAAATCCCCGAAACGTTTTTTTCTTGATTTGTTTTTGGGTTGTAAGCGCGATTAACACTAAATAACACAAGTAGACGAGCGCACAAAACCACTCCCACCGTTATTTAAAATCCGCATGGGGTCAAATAGACCGCAAGGGACAGGCAGAAGGTTAAAATGAGACATTAAAATAACATATTAGTGGTTTCGAAAAATAGAAATGTTATATTACACGTTACTTGAAAAGCAAAGTAATATATTAGAAACAAGTTGTATTCCAAAATATTGGTTATAATATCTCTGGTAATATATTACTTAAAAAGTAATATACAATAGGGGTATTCACACCGAGCTAGTACCGGGTTGAACTGCTATATGTAAGACATTTTTGTTATTATTATACTAGTACCAAGTAAAACTAAATATAGGCTTGTTTGGGTACCAATAATTTGTACGAATTTGTACAAATTTTTACTGAATCCTGTTTGTGTACGTCAAATCTCTTGCAACGAGAGAGAAACTGAGAGCGTAAAATGACAGTTTATTAACTTTTAGCCAGTAAGAATAAAGCGGCCCATACACGATACAATCTGGTCGTGCGAAAGGTTGGTCGTCAGGACACACACGTTGCGATTTCAGACACAACTCGTTCGCCCAACTTAATTTTTCTTATAAAATTTGTTGAGTGCAGACGCAATGACAAGCAAAATAATTGCGCTTCTGATCATCAGTGAAATTATAGAAGATGAAGAGAGCAGTGGGAATTCAAAATTCAAACGCAGTGTTTTCTTGAACGCAGTGTCCGTGGAAATATTGGCTGTCTTCGTAAACTCATTAATGCAGAGCATCAGTGTCTTTTATTTCCAGACCATCAAAAATTGAAAAGCTTAATATGCGCAACTCTATTCCGAATTGACAGGCTAACGTAATTGCGCATATTAATCCCTTCTATTCTCAATGGTTTGGAAATAAAAGACGCTGATGCTTTGCATAAATGCGTTTACGAAGACAGCCATTCTCCAATTCATCGTCCGAATTTTAATTTTGGTGAATTTTTTCAACTCATTCATCTTCACGTTCTCAATAGTACCATTGGGATCAATTTTTTTATAGGCTGTCAAAAGTCTTTCATGTGCGGTATGACGAAAACTTTTATATTTGTATTTTTCACATTTGCTGTTCCATAGTTCCGGCAAATTTCGATAAAATCGCGCCAGTTTTCGCTGCGCTCGTCCATTTCGTTCGCATCGCACAAAAGCTGAAACACGAATGAACTCAGAAAATTGCACGAAATTGTACAACATGCCCATACACGTTGCGACCGCTCATACAACACGACCGAAATATCAAAATATTTTGATTTTCATTAAACCGGTTGTGCGACACGTACAACTGCGCTAGACACGATGCGCACCTTGTCCAGTTGTAAAACGAATCGCAGCGTGTATGGGCCGCATAAGAACAAGAAAAACATATCATAGAATGCCATATGATCGACTGCAAAGAAAAAGAATTTTTGTAAACGTTTGGAGGCAAATGGAACCAGCAAAGAATTTGTGCGTTCGCGAGTCTGCTGATCCACAATCATCTTGCTAAGCTTTGCCTGCTGCAGATGAAAGAGAAGAAATTCAGATTGAGCCCAAGGAACCATTCGCCTTTCGGCTGCGGTCACAGACAGACACAAACACGATGTTCCAGCGCACTACGCATTACAGAGAAAGTTCGTTTCTGGCCCGCACAGCGCGGCTGTGGAATGGTCTCCCTGCGGATATCTTCCCCAGCACTTATGATCTCGATGGGTTCAAGGCAAGAGTCCATAACCACTTCACTCTTAACCCTATCTCCTAACCTTTATATCCTTCCTGAACCAACGCAATGCCTCGCATTAATAGGGGTCATCCCCTGCGCGTTTGTTCGAGTTTAAAAAAAAAAAAGATTAAACAAATATCTTGTTTTATTCTAGCATTTTCAAAATACAAATATAGCTATGTGTGTAAATTATTTAATTCTGGTTTATTCGAGTTACAAATTACTGTATAACTTTATTCAGCCAGTCCCAACTGGGTTGGTTCCGTTCCGAACAACGACTGACTGTCTTAGCCTACCCTACAGCCCTACCAACCATGTGCGCCGTATCATCCTGCTGATCTTGCAGTCCGACGATCGACCATCAGCAACAATGTTCGATCACAATTCGCTGATCTTGCAGCTCGTGCAAGAAGCGAGTGACCGACCGCCACCAGCAACAATGTTCATATTTCCTGACGGCAGCTATTGTGCGTCAAGTTCACTTCGGTGGCCTGCGCTAGCGACGACGACGGTAGCGTTGTTTGCTTGCGCAACAATGTAGCGGGCCGTGGCGTCGCTGGTTTACTTCGCAGCAGCGGGCTGCGACGCCGCACAGTGGCTCAATTTGTCATTTCAGGTTGCAAAATTAATAACTCCTGAACGAATAGAGATAATTTGAAAATTGTTTTTGCTGTTGATTAGAAATTCATCAGGCTATTGTATTCTCAAAAATAAACTTAATCGAGGTACAGGGTGCAGCGTAATACTTTGTCAAAGTTCGGCTAAGAATAATGCGAACAACAATGATAAGTTTTAGTTGCAAAATTCATGAAAATTCATTAAAAAAGATGAAAAGTAATAAGAATTTTATGAAATAAGCTGAAAGAGTCAAATTTAAAGATACAAATTCATAAATTTTGCTTTCAAAATGAGAACCAGAATTCGAAACATTTACGTAAAAACTCAATTTTTGTTGGACAATCCTAAGTTCAAAAACAATGCTCATTAGGACTATATTTGAGCGGTAGCACATTGCGTGGGTTGGGAATACTGTTTTTAATTCTTTTAACACGATCCGAGTTTGCTGGTAAAACTGGTTTCACTATAATGCCTTTAATTTTCTCCTGATCCTTATTTTATTTTATGGTCAAAGTTTCTGAAAAGTGGGTGGTAATTATTTTCCCCGTTGCCTCCATAAGCTGCCTTGTTTTAGTGAATGACGCACTGTCCTGAGTTGACTTTTTCGGCTTTCCTTTGTCGCCTTTGATGTCGCTGGTTGGTCATCGCTTATGCTACATGCATCTCCTGCATCAAAGTAAATTGTTTTTTCCAACCACTCCTCATTATTCTGGACAAAATTGAATTTGGTACGGTTTGCTGCAATCCATTTCAACTTTGTAGTGCGATAAGTCCTGGAGTCCTAAGTCCTTCTCTTTAGTCGAAGATGTGTTGGCTGCAAACTTTTTTCAACGTAACCAATTTCTTTAGCGACATCCAGAACGAACTTTTCCTTTGTCTTCGAAATAGTAAATATTTCAAACGGCTTCGAATTTTTCAGAAACATCTTTGTGCTTCTACTTCGGTTTAGTTGCAGTGGCGGAATTGAAGTGATGTTTAGTTCAAATTAAATTCGAAATTAACTTTACTTACTGTAAAATTGTATGACAGACACCGTGTTAGTATTTTGTTAAAAACAAAAACATCACATCAAAGAATACCTTGATGACTGATTGGTTGGCGAAAATGAAAGCCAACTTGTTTTTCATACGTGCGAACTGCGCATCCAGTAAAAGTATTCTTTACTTCAAGCTTACAGCAATATACGCCGAAAAAAAGTCGACTTAATATTGAATTGCAAGCTTGTATCACATCTTAAATTGAGCCAAAATCCAAATTTGCATGCCCTGGCAACAAGTTTAATCGCGTGTAATTAATTAACTATCAAAATCTTGACGAACTTGTTCGAACGAACGCACCCGAAAGCACAAAATTGCGCGAGGTGGCCACAGAAAAATCGCTGTAAAATCCAGTCGGGCAAAATCGGGCACCCGATCTCTTCAGCGCAGTCCTCACAGAAGACTAGTGAACAATTTTCCCAAAGACGGAACCGTGGCAAGTATGGCCTTTTTTTTGAAAGTCTATCGAAAGTTCAAAAAGAGTTCAAGTGAGTGCCTATGAAAAGACAACAACAACAACCAACTTTTTTTTTTCTATATTTAATTATTTACTACAAATGCTTTCTTTTACGATGCTGGTGCAAAAAGTTTCAATTAATTTGCTCCTTTCCGTATTTTAAAACATCAGCTTTGCCGAAAAAGTGCAAATTGCTGATATTATTTCACACTCTAAAAATTGCGCAACTTTGACGGGCTCTACAAGCAAAACTATTTGTCCAATTTAGTTAAGGTTTTCGGATTTGTTAGGTCCAAGCATTTATCTATCGGATAAGTATAACAGTTTCCCCCAAATCGAACATGACAAAATCGACTTTTGCAACCTACGTCGGCAGAATCAGCCACTGTGCGCCGTCGGGTTAACTTGTACAGTGAAGAAGTCTTCGATGCGCGATTGCCTCTTTAACGCAAGTAAACTTGATTGGCAATGGTAAACTTGGCAATTTCTCTTGATTGATTATTGCAATTTTAGTTTTTAAAAGAAAAAAGCTGACGGAACGCAAAACAAATCCTGTGAAAATTATCAGCAATGCATACAAACAGAATTTGAAAATGTTGGTAACTTGACGTAAATTTGAAAGTTTTAACGTAACATAAACAAAAACAATTGTGGTACCGTTCACTTGACGAAACCAAATAAACATTGTTATTGTAAAGAATGTGAATAAAAACAATTCGAAGGGTGAAAACAACATAAATATTCGTTATATAGAAAAGCAAATTTCACTTTTGTTTGTAATATAAGGTGCGTAACATAATTATAAGACACTCAGAAAATTTCACTTTGCAGCTTCGCCAAATCTAAACAGTAATGTTTTTTAGAAAAGCAAAAACGCAAAATAAAAGTATCAGTTTTAATTTTAGGCATAACTTAATAAGGGTATTCATTTAAGCATATAAGTTTACCTACCGCATATAGTTATTTATACATTTACGCATTGTGTTATATGAACGCACGTATAAAAGTATTTGTGTAAATGCTCTTTATCGATCAGGTGTTTCGTTGTCAAAATCATAAAATTCAAATGCCGAGAATCGCCGAAAAAGTGAAATTTCTCAAACACATACCTCAAACTGGATATTGCTTGACTGCATCGAACTTTGCTTGCAAAGTCTGTAAATGCCTTCAGCGGTGGGAGGGATTCATCCTCTTTCATTTTCTCTTTTGAATTTTCCGAAATTAAAAAGTTACATAGCTAAAATACCAATTTTGTTAAATTCTATTCTTACCTCTTCCATTTTTCAGCTTATTGTTTTGAATTTTTTTTAATTTTGAAATTGAACGTCACTCACTAATCCCCGTAAATGTTTACGCACCGAAATCATTGTGGAAACTTATCTCATTTGTATAAATGTACTTTCATACAAATTTTGACAGTTTATGAGTTGATAAACTCATACGGTTTATCAGTTTTATACGGCTTTTACACGTTTATTTGAATACCCTTACTATTCCTTCAAATTCCTATTTGACAGGAAGCTTTTTTGAAAATGCATAATATTTTGGGTACCTGCAATCGTAACAAAATTATAAGACACATAGGTTTTTTTGCTTTACGTTAACAAATATTTTACTATTTTTTTAACAAACGTTGAATCAATAACACAGGGCAACAAATTTCGACATTTGGCCTGCTTTTCTGGGTTTGACATCAGTTCTAGGGTAAATAGGGAGCGCTGATTTCGAATCCGCAAACCGTTTTTAAAACTTAGTTTTTTAGTCAAAATCGCATATATCCTTCATTTCCCATTTTTTTTTTAATCCTTGTTCCAGCCATAGACAAAAGGATACAGAATAAGAAAAACTTTCATTTTTGTGTTTCAAGTCATCTCAAACAGCGGCAGGACTTCCGCGAGTAAATAAGTCCTGCCGCCATTGCTCGATGGCCCCCTCCCCCCTTTTGCATATTTTATCTTGAAACTGTTTTTACTTGTACAATAAACATATACCTACATCTGAAAAAATTTTCCAGTGTTTATCTTAAAAACCTTCCCATCAAAAATTTTTCAAAAAAACATGTTTTCTCGGCCGCACAAGGTAAGAAACCTGCCTTAAGTGATTGTTATTTTTGAATAGAAATAGTCGATTAGTCGAATTTAATTAGTCATACGATTTAGTGATGGGCGTGGTATTCAAGAAAACAGAAAAATTCTGTTACCAAATCCATAACTTAAAAAAAAATGCTAACATCACTTGCAACCTTTGCCCGTACGATAAATCGTACAAAGCTTTGCAATTTTGTGTGATTTGTACGATATATCGTACAATTTTTTAATGGGACACAACTAGTTTGACCGCCTGAAAAAGGAGATTTTTGTGAAATTTGAATTTTGTGAAGTATTGCATCGAATGTTTTAAAATTTTGCAGATATATTTATGCATAAATAACACTGCACAACAGCATGTCTGTTGCATGGAGTTTTTTACATGAATCTGACTCGTTTTTCCACGCTGTTTTCAAAACCATACTCCGTTTTTATGTAACAGCTCTAGTTTTTGCAAAAAATGGGCGTGCCACTTTTTTGAATTTTCCTCGGTTTTTTTCTCGTTTTCGACTGTTATTTCTGAACCAATAATCCTATAGACATGATTTTTATATCGTTGCACTTACAACATTTCACGCCATCTTTCCTGACATTAATCAATTTTATGCGTTCTAAATGGGCGTGGTAATAAGGTTTCAAAGTAAGAAAATATTGAATTTCAAGGCGTTTTTTCTGATGGCGAAAATTGTACAGATGTTTCATAAATCAAGTTTCGAAGTATATGAATATCTTAAGAAGAAACATCAAGCAATACAACACAGCCAAATTATTTGGCGGAATACACATTCGCATCGAAATAATAACAAAACTTTACCATAGCGATTTTCATCTCTTTTCATTCTTTTTCCTTAAAAAATTAGGAGCCTCAAAATATGCTCTTTTATATGTTCCATTTATAGTTTGGAATACAAGCAAAACAAAAAAATATTTTGAATTTCTCGAAACAAAAAAAATTAAAAACTTTGCATATTTTCAGGCCCCTAATTTTTTAAGGAAAAAGTATGAAAAGTGATGAAAATCGCGATGGTACATTTTTCCTGTCATTTCAATGCGAATGTGTATTCCGCCAAATAATTTAGCTGTGTTGTATTGCTTGATGTGTCGACTTTCATTATACACCTAACTCGTTAATTGTCTTACAAAAAATGTGTATGTTTTTGATCATCAAAGAAAACGCCATAAAATTCAATTTTTTCCAACTTTGAGGCCCAATTACCGCGGCATTTTAACATTTATAAAAATAAGTTGCATCGGAAAAGAAGCCGCGCCGTGTTGTAAATGCGATAAGGTGAAAATCATGTCAATCGGTTTTTTGGTTTAGAAACTACGATCGAAAATATGGAAAAAGTAGAGGAAAAACTGAAAAAATGACAGGGTACCTATATCTAGAGCTGCAAGAAAGCAAACTAGAGCTGCTAGAAAAAATCGAAGGGTAGATTCGGAATCAGCGCACCCAAATTAGTAAGAAACAGTAGAAAAACTCCATGCAACAGAAAAATAGTGTTTTTTTGTTGCGCTGTGTAATGGATACAAAGTAATTTTTTCAAAATGAAAATATTCGATTTTCAGCAAGTTATCCACCATCTCCTGAGTCTTCAAAAAAAAAACGTTCTCCCACTGCTGCAGTGATTGTAGCCTTCGCAGTGCTTGAAATAAAAAAAACCGAAAATTTTACTTAACTAGGTTATATTTCCTATACAATGGCCCTCGGTTGTAACAAAACAATAAAATGCAACAAAATGGCTGTTTTTTGAAAAAAAAAAATTAAAATTTTGCTGAAAAATCTGATGGTTTCTGGCCTGGCATAATTATACTTTTCATCCTATCATTAAACTGGAGGGTCATTGTATGGAAAAACAAATACACAAAAAGCTTAAAAAAGACCCAAGTCGATCGGATGATTTGTTATCAAGTTACAGCAGCAGCAAATTTGAAAAATGTAATAATAATAACACAGTGCAACACTGAAAAAAGGGACAAGGTCAAACCCATCTCATTCGATAGAGGACCTCAGTAGATGAAAAAGTGCCAAGGGATTTTTCTCGGAATGTTCGAGTTTTGTTTTCAAATGCAGTTTAAAGATGGCGGCTTAATGCCCCTTCCCGAAACTTTTAAAACATCATATCTCTTGACTCAAATGTCGGAAAGGAATAATTTTTACGTCAAATGAAAGCTAAAGATATGAAGTCGATGACACAATATCCTTTTGGGACAAATTTTATGAAAAAGGATATGAATAACTTCAATTAAATTTTTATCCTTGAATATCCTGGAAACCGTGAGAGCTAAATTTATATAAGTGACTTCTGGTGAAAAAGCATTCAAAGATCTACACGGCTTATAAATTTCATGTAAGTCACTTATAAATCACTTTTACAGTTAAGACTCTACAACGATTAAAAAAATGTGCTTTGCTACATTCGATGTTTTTACTAAGAAGCTACGAGACATTTTGTACAGAAAAACATGAATTCAGCAGTGTATAATTTTTGAAACGCTGTAGTGGCTTAACAGTCAAAGTGATTGAAATGAAATTAATATGCAGTATAACACTTCGTTCAATAATGTGTGTGACTAACTAATTAAAACACATTTTTTTGCCAAAATTCGTTTTTATTCATCAACATAGTCCCCTTTTAGGGAGATACAATCATTCCAACGCTTTTCCAATCTATCGATACCGCCTTTGTAGAACGATTTTTCTTTGCCTTCAAAATAGGCGTTAGTTTCGGCGATTACTTCATCATTTGAGCCAAATCTCTTACCACGGAGCATCTTTTTGAGGACTGCGAAGAGCCAGTAGTCGCTGGGGGCCAGATCTGGAGAATACGGGGGATGAGGAAGCAATTCGAAGCCCAATTCATGCATTTTTGCCATCGTTTTCATCGACTTGTGACACGGTGCATTGTCTTGGTGAAACAACACTTTTTTCTTCTTCATATGGGGCCGCTTAATCGCGATTTCTTCTTTCAAACGTTCCAACAACGCTATATAATAGTCGCTATTGATTGTTTTCCCTTTCTCAAGATAGTCGATGAATATTTTTCCGTGCACATCCCAAAATACTGACGCCATAACCTTGCCAGCCGATGTTTGTGCCTTTGGACGCTTTGGGCGGCTTTCACCGGTTGCATGCCACTCAGCAGACTGCCGATTTGACTCTGGAGTAAAATGGTGGATCCATGTTTCATCCATTGTGATGTACCGACGCAAAAACTCCGACTTGTTGCGCGTAAACATGTCCAAACAGCTCTTTGAATCATCGATTCGTTGTTGTTTTTGCTCCGGTGTGAGCAAACGCGGCACCCATTTCGAAAACACCTTTTTCATAACCAAATGTTCGTGTATTATGGTGTGTACACTGCCTGCTGATATCTTTAGAATGTCAGCAATCTCCCCCACTTTCACTTTACGGTCGGACATAACGATTTTCAGTGTTTTTTCAACGTTTTCCGGAATAACAGCGTCATTTGGCCGTCCAGTAGATGGTATGTCATCGGTGTCTGTACGACCACGTTTGAATTCGGCATACCAATCACAAATGGTTCTTTTTGATGGAGCAGAGTCCGAATAATGTTTTTCAAGCCATTCCTGGCATTGAACAGTATTTTTTTTTCATTAAAAAACAATGATAAATCAGCACACGGAATTGCTTTGAATTGCTTTTTGGAAAATTCAAAAGTAGTGTCATTTAAAGCACTGTAACTTGTAAACTAATGGTCGGATTGACATATAATTTTGACAGTAAGCCTAAAAAGGTTCACAATTTCGAAAAAAATATTGATTTAGTATTAGTGCCGCCATCTATGTGTCAGTCACACACATTATTGAACGAAGTGTTAGATCTTTGAATGCTTTTTTACCAGAAGTGACATATAGGGTGTTTTTTTTAGAGGTTTGTTTTTCGAATAGAGATAAAACTGGCATTTTGTGGTTAAATCTGGCAACTCTAATGTCATTTATGTTCAGTTTGGTTTGCCATTTCATCATGAACAGGTTGACAAAAGAACAACGCTTGCAAATCGTGCAAATTTATTTCGAAAATAAGGGTCAGTCCATTTTATGGTCGACATAATAATAAGAGCAATTAGTTCGGTTAACCATGGGTCGTTTTCGCACTATGTTTACTCTATGTGATAATACGCATCCGCAGAGACGTCGAACAGTGCGCACCGAAGAAACAATTGCCGCTGTAGAGCAAAATGTTGAAGAGGACCCGAATGAATCGATTCGCCACCGTGCACAGCAATTGGAGCTTTGTCCATCAACTTTAAAAATTGGACCTGTAGAATTGGCTTTATTCGAGCCAGCCGCGGCGGCCACATGCCCGAAATCATATTTAAACATTAATGGCATAAAATTATCCTTCCAATAAATAATTGATGGACATTAAAACGATTTTCTTGTGTTTTATTTCAATTCGAAGTTCTATACCTCTAAAAAAAACACCCTATACATAAATTTATCTCGCACGGTCTCCAGGATATTCAAGGATACAAATTTAATTGAGGTCCTTCATATCCTTTTTCAGAAAATTTTTCAAAAAAGGATATTGTGTCATTGACTTCATATCATTAGCTTTCATTTGACGTAAAAATTATTCCTTTCCGACATTTGAGTCAAGATTTATGATGTTTTAAAAGTTTCGGGAAGGGGCTTTAAGCCGCCATCTTTAAACTGCATTTAAAAAAAAACTCGAACATTCCGAGCAAAATCCCTTGGCACTTTTTCATTTACTGGGGTCCTCTATCGAATGAGACGGGTTTGACCTTGTCCCTCGAAATTTTTTTTGAATTTGTTGCACTGTGTAATAATTGATTGGCAGGACAGCCCGCTTACGCGAGACTAAGGCCTAGCTTCCCGCAACCACCCGTGTTGTGCGTGTGAATTTTGTACGCGGGTGGAAGGGACCTACAGTTTTATGCCGGTTCCGAACGGCAGGTTGGGAGCTTTTTCATAGGCAATTTTTACTATCAGAGGTTTGCCATTTCCAGCTGAGAGGACAGCCACCGAAAGAGAAAACGAGTTTCCCGTTATTTTTTTTAGGTGTTACTACATGCAGTATTCGATCTAGCGTCGCTCTGCATGCGACTCGTTGGACCGCGCACTAACCAACTGAGCCACGGCGGCTGCCGTAAGAGAGCTGTGTTTGAAAAATGTAGTTTTGAGAAGAACGCGTTTAAAGTTTTAAAACCGTGTTACCGCGTAGTGAACGAGACGGATTGGAGGCTCTGTATCTCAGAGACTTTTACGAATTCGACAAAATCCGTTCGTATACTTTTTCTATGATAGTTATACTATAAAAATATGAAATAAAACAAAAAACGAAATTTTCAAAATTTCAAACTAGTTGTGCCCCTTAAAGGCTCGGGAAAAATATTTAGAAGCGAAAATTGTTAAATTTAATAAGTTTTATAAATCAACTGAGATTCAAACTTTGAAATTGTTTGTCTTTTTGCTACTAAAAAGTAGCCTAGCCGTTTCATAAAAAAAACGTTCGCTGTCAAAAAAAAATCTTTAAAAAAAATTGTACGATATATCATACAAATTTCCGGAAAGGGTTGATGAAAAATACTGTACAAATATGTTCAGCTAGTTAATTAATTTAATTTAATTAATTTATTAAGTTATTTCTAAAACCAGTGTGCTGCGATTTGATGAATGAAAGGTGCATTGCTAATGATTGTAAGAGCTGTGTGCGCGATATTAAACAAGATCTAATTCCAATAGAGTTCCTCAGGAAAATTAAATAAACCACACTAAGAACTTTTAACTTTAATTTTTCCTTATTTTGATTGCTGTAACTTGAATTTAACTCGTTATGTGTTATTTTTATTAAAAGTTGAAGTGTTATAATGAAAACCATTACTGTATTTAATAAGGGGAATACCCTTGGAAAAATTTGTCGCGTTCGTGATGTCGCGTCCGTATTCATGATATACCTAATTAAAAAAAGGTAAGACAAAATTCTCATATTTCATAAGTCTACGAAGAAAAGTTATCCTTTGACCTTAATTTGCATGTAGTATATATATAAAAAAAAAGTTCCCAAAAATCGCTAAATTTTGTATATTTCTATAAGAGCTTCAAAAAAACTTATTTTTTTTGTCGCGTCCGTTTCATTGCATAATTGCTTTTTCTTTTGTACTAATTTGTACTAAATCTTTCAAATATATTTCTAAAATGTAGCACCATTTCAGCGCGTTAGAATACTAAAAAAAACATCGACTTTTTGTGTTTCTTTCTTGTTTTTGGTGTAACTGAAAGCGTGCGAATGTCGCGTCCGTGCCACTGGGAGATGCCCATATGTACCGATTTGAGGCTTATACGAACTTCTTAAGTAGGCGTGGTAGACTGCCCATTGGCACAATTATAGATTATACCCTAGTGATATTATGTATACAATTTTATCTTTCTAGTGTTGGTAGTGGCCAAGTTATCGAATAACAAAGATTTTTTCAATAGGGGGGGAGGGCGTGGCAGTAGTGCAATTTTCACAAGTTTTCGTATATGTCTTAATTACGCTAAAAAATGGGCGAATACCAAATTTCGTAAAAATTAAACCACGTTTACTATTTTTGGCCATGCGATATATGGGGAGAGCCCGAGAGACTAGCTCCCGGTAACAATTGGGATAATGAAAATGGGACCTTACCCCTCCTTGGTAGGGATCGAGGCCTATCTATACCTCTGTCGTGCTATGGGTCCGGCACCCGGTTGTAAACGCAACTGCACGCCGAGACGAAACTCTACCCGCATTTGGGTGTTAAACCAAGCCACCACGGATCTCCCCGTGGGGCCGTTCCAAAATCAGGCTGAAGCACAAGGCTCCAGGGGCACCCTGATCCCCGTGGTATCAGAAAAACCCTCTGGTTAGACTGCATAGCCATGCTACTACCAGTTGAGCCCCATTTAGCTCGTTGACTGGTGACCACCGCACCGCACTTGACTGTACAGTAAAATAAATTCTTTGCAAAAGTGTAGGACAGTCAACAGCTCCGTTTAAAATATTGACAATAAACAAATAATGCAAAATTGAGCGCCTGTATTCCAGAGATTTAAGTTTAAGAAGCAGACAGCGGTAGTTGTTAGAAGGAAAAGGCTTTAAATTTGAGGGAACGAAGGGCAAAACTGATGAAAACTTTTTTGAATATGTTCAATACGATTATCTAATATGGGAAGCGTGATACAGACGCCAAATAAACGAAGCATATTCCAGACTAGACCCAATATAGGAGGTGAAGAGTAATTTGAAAGTATATGGGTCCGTAATACCCGTGACAGACATGTAGTACAAAAATCCTGCTAGTACAAAAAACCAATGTCTGTCATCGGGTTTTTCCACTTTTGTTCGAAAGCAACTGGATTTTTGTACTACAATCATAGTACAAAAATCCAGTAGAATACCACGAACAGGAATGGGATTTTTCAGTTTACTACAAAGGGAACCGACTGGAATAGAAACGGAACATACAGCAAAGCTTAAGCCGCTTTAAGCTCTTAAAGCTCTTCGTTGACAACTTCACTGCAGGAATAGAGAATGAACAGAAAATATATTTCCGTTATTTTTAAATTTGTTTTCGCCGCTGTCAAAATGTACTACGTAGTACAAAAACCAAGTGTGTGTCAGCATGCTAGTATGGGTTTTTTAGAGCTTTGATTGTAGTATTCTTCGTAGTACAAAAATCCTATGTCTGTCAGCAGTATAAAAGAACAGTTTCGACGAATAAAAGCTAACATAGCGTAGGCCTTTGAGACAACGATGTTAATGTGGATTAAGAAAGACAGTCGCGACTCGAAAAACATTCGCAGGTCTTAAACGCTTGCAAGGTGCTAAGAGCGGAGCCAGACATTTTGGAATTCTTGTACGCAGGCAGCTGCCGAAGCTCAGCTGGCCAGTGCGTTGTGCCGGGAGTCAAGTGCAATATGTGGTATCACAATGGGCCCCATAATAGGCCTCCGAGTGTGTCTCTTATAGAGGCAGCCGCCGCAACCTAACCTAACACAGAAAAAAAAGAAAAACAAAAAAACAATCGACCAACGACGACGATATAGGTACATTCTAACCACTGCGAAACCATTGCCTGTGGGCTGTATAAAAAGGAAGATTGAAAACGAAAATTGAAAATAATTGCTGGCCAATAAAAATGTATGCATTTTAGAAAGGATAAATTACATAAAAAATAACATCCATGCTATTTCCGCCTACTTTTTGTCAATAACGTTAATGCTATTCGCCCCATCAACAAAAGCGGCGTTCATTGTCATGTATATCAACTAGCACAGTGGCGCACATAGGATTTAATTTTGAGGGGGATACGTTCACAACTTTAAAGCCCAATGCTAGTTGAAACAATTTATGTAAGTAAGAATTTTGCAAGATAAAAATATTTGGGTTTATTTAATTTATGTTGGGTAAAATAAAAAGGGGTAAAATCTATCACTATTTGTGGTACCTAATGAAGATTTAAATCCCCTGGCAAACGCAGTACCTTTCGCCGGTATTTCAGTGCCGTCTAGTAATAACGTGATGGAAGCCAGTCAGCGTCAAAGCTGATCGCTCGGCCTCTAATAACGACAATTGCGAGGTACTTAACAATGAGTACCTATTTTTGGCTTCTCGTCGGATATGGTTTTTTTTTTGCAACTTCAAGTGAAGACAACGAGCCCAAATATATTCATGCAAATCTCTAGTATGTACTGGTTGATAAATGTATTAATAAGGTCAGAATGTACCTATATCGTTTTCGTCGGTCGAGTTTACCTGCAGTGTAGGCCCTTGAATTGTGAACAGTAAGCAATTATACTAAGATAATACGTCGTGCTTCTTTTCTTGGCTACACATTTCGAAAAAGTATTGTTGCAAACACATTGCGAACTGATAGAATATGTTGTATCACTATCTAACATGGAAGCCTAAATGGTTCTCATATAGAGGCAGCCACTCTAACCTTACGGTACTTTTTCAGTTCTAATACTAGAGGAAAATTGTGTAAAATAGTTAGCATTTAACTTAATCTAGAAAACAAACATGTATTGAAGAAACACTGAAACATCCTTTAGACCCTGTGTTTTGATATTATTTTTTGGTATTCAAATCATGAAACATTTGCCTAAGAAGTGTGCACACGACATTTGAAGTCGCCACGCCTCTTTGTTAGAGTTTTAGAGCTAATTTACTTTTGAATAATTTTAGCTTAAGACGGGTTAAACAAAGTTTGTATCAATATTTTTAATTACAGAAAAATTATTTTATATTTATGGAAAAATACAAAATTATCACTTTTCGATTTTATGGAATCATTATTGAAGAAACAGGGTTTTGATCAAACGCGCCCAATTCGTAGACTTCAATTAGAACACAAACTTTCTCTGATATCGCTGCAAATAGTTGGAAATTATTTTGGGGATAACAGTAAAATTTTTGTAATTTGCATCGAATTCACTTCCAAATATATTAATTTGTTGGTTCCTACTTACGGCGGCCGCCGTAGCTCAGCTGACTAGTGCGTTGGGCCGCGAGTCAAGACTCCGCGAGTTCAATGCTCCGTTGCGTTTACACTGAAAAAAAAAAGAAAAAAAAAATTTTTTCTTTCAGCGGCTATCCTCTCAGCAGGAAATGGCAAACCTCTGAGATTAAAATTGCCTATGAAAAAGCTCCCAACTCGCTGTTCGGAATCGGCATAAAACTGTAGGTCCCTTCCATCCGTGTATAAATTCGCACGCACAACACGAATGGTTGCGGGTAGCTAGGCTTTAGTCGCGTAATCGGGCTGTCGTGCCAGTCAAGAAGAAGAAGACTTAAACCCACAAATCAATCGTAGCTTTTGCTATAAGATGACAAATAGGTGAAGTTGCTCTCAGGCAACTTTAGGGTTAACATAGTTACATTCAAAATAGCAGTGCGATGGTACCGCACTCTAAAGATCTTTTCAGTTAAAATTTGTCGGAAATATATATAATAACCGAAGTTTCCATCTCAGATACGGGTAAGCATAATTTTATTATTATTTTTTAATAATAAGTTTTCTCAAAGTCTTAAAAATTTGCAAATGTTTCTATTCATTCGAGCCAAACGTTTCAAACTGCCGAACCATTTCTTCAGGTTTGGGAACACAAAATAGTCGCAGGGGGCGAATTTCTGGAGAATATGCTGAATATACGCGATAATTTTTGCTTTAAATCAGCGTCGAATCAACCCAACAGCTCGAATATGTGCTAGTAATTGTTTTACTCTCGCATGCATTCCTAAAACCTGTAGCCATTACATTGTTGGCCGGCATACCCACCTTGGGCTTCTTTGTTGCTTATTCAGCGGAGAAGTCCACTGCTTTGATTGTTCCTTGGTCTCTGGTGTGTAATGATGGATCCATGTTTCATTTACGATTACAAAGGGGCGCAAAAACTCTTTCGGATTTCGATTGAACATCGGTAAACACTCCTTTGAAGTGGTCACGCGTTTGCGCTTATTGGCGAGTCGCGCGGATAGCTTTTTCATGTGTAAATATTCATGCAAAGTGTAGTGTACCCGCTCAGTTGAGATGCCTACAGCCTCAGAAATTGATTGTGCAGAGACCCCAAAGTATTTATAAAGCTTTTCCTTAGTTTCGGTAATGGTTTTTTTTACGCAAGCCATAATGTTTTATCATCACGCGAATATATCTTTTTCCATTTTTGTCGAAATTCACAAAGTTGTCTGCTTTGCTGAATGACTGTCAAACACAAAGTAAATGACGCATCAACACTCAAAATTTGAATGTAGCCTTCTAAGAGATGGTAGTTGACAGTAGCAGGGCTGCATTTAAATATACTACGCGGAAATTTAAAAAAGTCACTGACTTCTCAAACAAATGTACATAAGTAACATATTTTTATACATTGCAGATCGGAATTTCTATAAAATAAAATCACTAATTGTCTTCAACAAAATATGGCTTCCCCAACTTTTAATGGTGCCGAATTAAATTGCCAATACACAACTTTGGAAGATTATGAGCAGTATCAATCGCGATATCCAAATTCTTCAATATATGTTTCAAAGTCTCCGGAGTTGGCATTACCAAGAGTTGAAGCCCAGTGTTCATATAGTATAGATCACAACTCGTCAAATGCCATTGTATCGCAGCCTACTACATCACAAGAAGAAAATGAATCTGTTATTCAAGAGCGGGCCTCAGTGTCAACGATGAGATATATACAAGCATCGCAATACGATGAAATGCCTGAATATTCATTGAATTCTTGTCCTGTAGAGTCTCATTACACTGAAAATCCTGCAATAGCCTATGGATACGTGTCAGAAGTGAATTTTGACTTCCCCATTGAAAGTGGAAATACTAATTCGTACTCTCCAAGATCGGTGTTATTTAATAACAACTCTAATGGCTCTGATAAAGTTGTTCCGGCAGACGTAACGCATGCGTTTGATAGTCACAACGATTTTCAGAGCAAAATGTCACAACTCACGCTGGCGCCACTTGACATAGTCTCACGTATGAGAGACTCAAAGCACTCAGTGCTCGATCCGGGGAGTGATATTTGTACCACGTTAAGATGGCGCGATCCAAATCTTTCAGAAGTTATAAGTTTCTTGAACAATCCCAGCGATGAGATAAAAGCCAATGCAGCTGCATACTTACAACATTTATGCTACATGGATGATCCAAATAAGCAGCGAACACGATCTCTGGGCGGCATTCCACCACTAGTACGGTTACTAACAAGCGAAAGTCCAGAAATTCACAAGTAAGTACATTGTCACAAATTATCTTATTTAAACTACATATTGTTATGAAAATTAGGCTTTGGGTCCGTAATACGTATGACCGGAGAGAAGCTCCAGTACCTTCATACTTTTTAGTGTATTCTGTTTATGTACTGTTTGTGTTCGTCCGAAAAGTACGCAACCACCATCAGGTAGTGAATGTGTTCATATGCAGCACACTAGCACGTAGCGTTTGTGTTCGTCGTTTTCCCGCTCGTATTGTTTTCGGGTTGTGCACACTAACACTATAAAACGAACTAGCGTTAGTTTCCATTCTTCTAAAGAATGTATTTGTGTTCTGTACGCGCTGAAGTATCGTACAGAACACTAAGGTTCCGTACCTAAGTGTATTTTCTACCATACCCTGGTCTCTGCACCCTCATCAGTTGAGTCCTCAGGGTCTTGCTGTCCGTGGCCGGCCACCAGACATTGGTCCCGTAACTTACGATTCGCCGTATGATCGCTGTAAACAGCCTGTAGACGATATACGGCCGCAATCCCCACTTTCTCCCGAAAGCTTTTTAACAAATGTAGAAGGCATTGAGGCTCTCTTTCACCCGCTCTTCCATGTTGCACTTCCAAGAGAGCTTAGAATCGAGTATGTTGCCAAGGTATTTTTTATCCTGCCCACTTGGAGAGTTCCTTTAAGGCAGACTTCATGAGATCACTGATGGTCGACAAGAGTTTTCCAGGAATAAGCATAGTGACGTCTGCATATGCTACTACTCGTAGCCTCCTGGTTTCGAACATCTAACCACACCACTTACTTAACTGGCCATAACAACCCGTTATCGGGTTACTGCCTGCCGCAAAACTTCTCTCCAGGCGCCTCTGCTTCGCGCGCGCCTTCTCCAGTTGGTCACACCAAGAGATACCAGGTCCTCTTCCACTTGGTCCTTCCACCGGAGACACGGCCTCCCTCTTCGCCGTCGACCTCCAACCATCGCATCGAATACCTTTTTCGCCGGAGCTTCGTCGTCCATGCGGCAGACATGACCGAGCCAGCGTAGCCGCTGGATGTTAATTCGCTGCGCTACGTCCATGTCCTTATACAGCTCATACAGCTCGTTATTGGTTCGTATGCGATAGTCGTCACCAACCCGAACAGGGCCGAAGATTTGGCGAAGCACCTTCCTCTCGAACACTCCAAGGGCCGCTATGTCGTTTCGTGTCATTGTCCATGCTTCAGCGCCATAGAGGAGCACGGGCAAGATAAGCGTCCTATAGAGTGAAAGTTTTGTCGGTCGAGAGAGGTCTCTACTTCTCAATTGCCTACCGAGACCGTAGTAGCACCTGTTGGCAAGAGTTATCCTTCGCTTTATCTCCAGACTGACATCATTGCTGCTGTTGATGGCGGTGCCAAGGTAGACGAATTCCTTGACAACTTCAAAAGCATACCTGTCGGCCTCGACGTGAGACCCTAGCCGCTGCGAGTCCCTGCGTGTAGACAGCATATACTTCGTCTTGCCCTCATTTACCACCAGACCCATTTTGGCAGATTCTCTTTCGATAGCCGCAAAGGCAGCGGTTACATCTCGCTTGTTCCGTCCGATGACATCAATATCATCAGCGTAAGCAAGGAGCTGGACACTTTTGTTGAAAATTGTGCTATTACGATGTACACCGGCCTTGCGCAGAACACTCTCCATGGTGAAGTTGAAGAGGTCGCAGGACAAAGGATCGCCCTGTCTGAAACCTCGAACGGTATCAAAGGGGTCGGAGAGGTCACTTCCAACCTTGACGGAGCTGCGCGTATTGCTCAACGTCGCTCTGCAAAGTCTAACGAGCTTTGCAGGGATACCAAGTTCAGACAATGCGGCATATAGGCGATCCCTTATCGGGCTATCGAATGCTGCCTTGTAATCGATGAAGAGATGGTGTGTATCGATTTGGTTCTCATGGGTCTTCTCCAGGATTTGGCGTAGAGTGAATATCTGGTCGATGGTGGACTTACCAGGTCTAAAGCCGCACTGATAAGGTCCAATCAGCGCCTTGGCGAGTGGCTTTAGTCTTTCACATAATACGCTCGTCAGGACCTTGTATGCAATGTGAAGTAGGCTGATACCCCTGTAGTTGGCGCATATTGTTGGGTCGCCTTTCTTCAGCAAAGGGCACTGAGGTTCCAATCGTTGGGCATTCGTTCCTCCAGCCATATTTTGCAAATGAGCTGATGCATGCACCCAATCAGCTCACCGCCGCCGGCCTTGAACAATTCAGCTGGTAGCCCATCCGGCCCTGCAGCTTTGTTGTTCTTGAGTCGCTGGATAGCGACCCGGACCTCGTCATGGCTGGGCGGTGGCACATCCACACCGTCGTCGTCGATTGGTGCCATCTGGACATCTTCACCACTGGCGGTATTGTTCCTTTCGTCGCCTGCGAGCAGCTTGGTGAAGTGCTCCTTCCACAACCTCAGCACACCCTGCGCATCCGTAACCAGATCCCCGTTTTCGTCTCTGCAAGAAGATGCCCCAGGCTTAAATCCTTCCGTGAGACGCTTAACTTTTTGGAAGAATTTTCGGGCGTCATTCCTGCTCCTGCACTCCTCGATTTCCTCACGCTCGCGCCTTTCTTGCTCCCGTTTCTTGCGTCTAAAAAGGCACCTCTCTTTCTTCCTCTCCTCCCGGTATATTTCTGTCATGGCTCGCGTGGCGGCCGACTGCAGGGTCTTCTTGTATGCAGCATTCTTCACTGCAGTGGCTGCGCGACACTCTTCATCGTACCATTGGTTTTTTGGTGGTGGGCGTCGAAAACCAAGGACATTTTCTGCGGCGGCGCGCATAGAGTGGGATAAGTGAGCCCATAATCCGCCGATGTCATCAGGTGGAGAGGGGGAGCGACCGAGCTGGTTGGAGAGTTGAGCGGAGTAGGCTTCGGCTACCCCTTGTGATCGGAGCTTACTGATGTCCAGCTTTCTTCGCAAACTAGGTTGTGCGGTCTTCGCTGCGCAAAGACGCATGCGTACCTTGGCTGCAACAAGGTAGTGGTCCGAGTCGATGTTGGGTCCTCGGAACGTGCGCACATCTAGAATGCTAGAAGCATGCCTTCCATCAATCACAATGTGATCAATCTGGTTGCGGGTGGATTGATCGGGGGATAACCAGGTGGCCTTGTGGATATCGAGGTGCTGGAATCTGGTGCTACTAACTACCATGTTTCGTGCCGCGGCGAAATCGATCAGCCTCAGACCGTTGTTCGAAGTGGTCCCATGGAGGCTGAAATGCCCGACTGTGGGGCCAAAGATGCCTTCTCGCCCGACCTTTGCGTTGAAGTCCCCGAGGACAATTTTGACGTCATGGGCCGGGCACCTGTCGTAGACGTCCTCGAGCTTCGCATAGAAGGCATCCTTGGTCGCATCGTCCTTCTCTTCCGTCGGGGCGTGCGCGCAAATCAGGCTGATGCTAAAGTATTTAGCTTTGATGCGGATCGAAGCCAGCCGTTCGTTCACCGGAGTGAACCGAGAGACGTGGTGGCGAAGTCTCTTGCTGACCACAGCCAAATTCGCGCTTCTCCGCATGGCAGCTGTAGTAGATATCGCAGTCTGCTCGCTTGGAGCAACCTTGTCCTGTCCATCGCATTTCCTGGATGGCGGTGTTGTCAGCCTTACATTTCGTGAGGGCTTCCGCCAGTTGGATAGAGGCACCTTCCCTATAGAGGGTCCGGACAACCAGGTGCATATCCTCAAATCATGGTCCTTGAATCTTTTGCTGTGGTCGTCAACATTGTGGGTTCCTTCCGAGGCTTGCTTTTTGGCTTTCATTGGTATTTGGTTTTCCGTGGCGGGCACCAAACCCTGCGCACAACCCAAATTTTAAGTCCTGGGGATAGGACTCGCTGCACACATTAGTTCACTATTCAGCGGATGCCAAATAGCTATCCAGAAGGGCCGCGCGGAGGCTGTGCATCAGCTTGGATTGAACCACACCACACACACCGCAAAAAGCCACAGCAGAGGCGAAAGAATGTCTGAGTTCCTTGCCACCTCCTCGTCCACTTCAGAATTCCTGAGTGCGTTGAATACAAATGTTATCTTTATTTGCGTTAACAACTCTCAATGTCTACAGTATACTGATGGTCTAAAAATTTTCCAAAAAATTAAAGATCATTCGGATTTGACACTCCAATTTGATATTAATTGGTTTATGACTGGGGTAGAGACAACCGCCCTACTCCAAATATCAGCAAATGTGTTGTCTGTACATTTTCCAAGGTGGTCAACCCCCTGCACTTTCCTTATTTACTTGCGAATGGGCCGCGTATATCTTTAAGTGAAATTAAAGATTTAATTCAAAATTTTCGTGTGTTTCCCGTTTGAAACTAAAATGTTGCTAAATAAATTTTTATGGTTGTAAGGCTTCTTAGCTATATTGTATTGTATTTTATAGTATTTATCTGTAAGAACCTATGTTAATAGACTTTGAACTTCATGAAGCATCCATTTATTTTTGTATTTGCTTCATAATACATAAACGATTTTTCCAACGGAGTTGAAGTGAGCTTCATAGAATGGGATGGCTTCTTAGCAGTATTCCGGTCGAGCAATGTGGAAGTGGTCTTTTTATCAGGCTTTGCCACCTATACTGCACCTTCGGTCAACCGCGCAGCCGTGGCACTGTCTGACGCTTTTGGGTCTCCGCATCTCAAATTTAGCCGACTGAGAAGACAACCTCCAACAGCCGTCCCGGGACCGCCCTCGCCGCGAACCGTCTGCAAAACTTTACCCAAAATTTCTATGAACCCTAAGACTATGCAACGTACAACGGCCCATGATCAGTGTTGTTGTGTTGGATGGATGGATGGATGTGAAGGGGAGCCGAGGAAATAACCTAAGGGAGGTCATTACCCCAAGCACTCAGGCTCTATAGCCCATTGTACTTAAGGCTCAGGAAAAATGTTGATAGAGGAAATGGGAATGGGAAAAGAAAAAAGAAGGTGGGTGGAAGGGGAGAGGGAGTTATGGATTCTCCTGTGCATATTTCCCGGACTCATTAATGAATCTCAGGAGATCACACAGGGCGAGAGAATGATAACATAACATCTGAACCCAGCGTGCGCAATCTCGTTCTAGAGAAGGCTGGACATGCACAGAGAAAGTGCTCTGTACTATCTACCTCCTCCAGGCAAGACACGCAAGTCGGATCTTCGACGATGCCCATGTTGGCCATATGTCGCCCCCATGGATTGTGTCCTGTGATTAACCCGACCATTCGTCGGAGGTATTTCCTTCTCAGATCCTGGAGGAAATTCCCTGCTTTCCTGTTCGGGCTTTTCACAAAACACTTGGCAGTCTTACAGCTTCCCAAGCAAGACCAACATTCTCTATGTAGGTTGTTGACATAGGACTTGATTCAGTCCAGGGTTCCTGTTAGACTGGTGCCGATTATTGGTTCTGGTCCCATGGGTGTACACCCTGATGGGTGGCCACACTTAGCCAGTTCATCGGCAGTTTCGTTACCTAGAACACCGCAGTGTCCCGGAATCCAGATAAGTTGGAGCTTATTACGTCTCGCGACTGATTTAAGCTTCACCTTACATGCTTGGACAATCTTAGAGGTAACACGCGCGTTCTCCAGGGCCTTAAGTGCAGCTTGACTGTCACTACAGACTCCTATATGTTTCCCGCACCATTTCCTCCCGATTATCCCTTCCGCTACTATCAGAATGGCGAAGATTTCTGTCTGAAAGACGGTAGTCAGCCCACCCAGCGAGTAGTAGCATCTGACACTTCCTTCGAGGTGCTATCCTGCTCCAGTACCTTTAACGGTCTTGGATCCGTCAGTGAAGAAAATATCCGTCAGATCCCCTAGCATGGCCTCTGGGTTGTCCCACTGGCCGCGCGTTGGGAACCTTACTTCAAAATTTCTCCTAAAGGATTTCTCCAACGGATATTGCACTGACAACCTCTTGAAGATTTCTCTATGACCCGAGCCCTTGTTGTCATGCCAGTATCCATAGGAATACAGCCGACATGTCGCTTTCATCGCCTCCTCTTGAACTTTTAGATCCAGGGGAAGCTGGTCAAGCATGGTATTAAGGGCGTCACCCGAGACAGTGCTCATGGCACCCGTAATGCATATACATACACTTTTTTGTAGTCTGTTCAGAACCAAAGCTGTGGACTTAACCATTGTTCGTCTCCACCAGACTACCGATGCGTACGTAATTATGGGCCTGATGAGTGCGGTATATATCCAAAGGACCACCGCCGGCTTCAGGCCCCAGGTCTTACTAGCTCGACGGCAATTTTGTAGGAAAACTTTCAGCGCACGGTCTACCTTCGTCAAGACATGCGTCTTCCACATTAGTTTCCTATCTAGGATTACCCCTAGATATTTCACTTCCTTGGATAGACTGAGGGTCACACCTTTCAGTACTGGCAGTTCAAGACCATCCAGCTTCCGCTTCCTAGTAAATAGGACCCGAGTCGTTTTACTGCGATTGACGGAAAGACCCTTTCCTGTGCACCAGTGTCAATCCTATCCAGGACTTTCTGCATTTTTTTGCAAATCATCCTGAGGGATCGTCCTGACACTAGTGCACAGACATCGTCCGCGTATGCTTGGACATGAATTCCGAGATCCTGCATCGCTCTTAGTAGAGTGTCGACCACGAAACACCACAGCAGTATATTTGAATCCAGTGGGAATCTAAATATTTAAAAGAGAAGATAGAAAAGGAAAACAGAATAGTGCAAAAAGTAGAGAAGGACAGAGTTAAGAAAAGTGTTTGAAGATATAATGCTTAAAGTGGCGTCTATTGGCAATTGATTTAATATGTATGGGCAACGAATTCCATAATCGAATGGTGCTAACGAAGAATAGTCGACTGGAGTTGGGGAAATTGTGGGCTGGAGGTAGTAAATTCATATGTCGGTGACACTTAGAAAACTTAAGTTTTTCATACAAATACTGGGGCCTTTTGGAATGGATAATTTTATGCAAAAAGATGCAATTTCTTGCTTCCATATAGCTCTGTAAGCTGCAGCCCAGTATTTTGTTGCAGTAGATGGAAATGTGATCAAACCTTTTGACAAAGTACACATATCGAGCTGCATTATTGAAAGCAACCTGTAGCTTGTGCATGGATCTGGAATCCAATTTGCTATACACAGCCTCCGAGTATGTTATAATAGGCAACAATAACTGAACCACTAGCTTCCGTTTGGTTTCGACTGGTACAAACCCCGAGGTCCGCCTCAGATTACGTAGTCCATAATAGATTTTTGACACAACGGAATTAATGTGGTCCACGCAAGATAGTAAAGAGTTAATTTGATACCCAAGATTGACAACTAGACTAACAAATTTTAGTTCTACGCCATTGAGAAGAATAGGTGGAAGATCTGAACAGTGGGAAACAGTTCTCGATATGGGTAGGACAAATGATTTTTGGGGGTTTAAAAATAGTTGGTTTTCCCGAGCCCACTCACCTATAGCTCCTAAGTCTTCGTTAACTCTTGCACATAAATCCTCTACCATCCCAATTGGTCTCGACAAGTACAATTGTAGGTCATCAGCATACGCATGCATGGTAACATGACTACAGCTGCTTAAGATATCATTAATAAACATTGTAAACAGCAGAGGACCCAAGACAGAACCCAGTGGCACCCCGCTGGCAATACCTTTAAATGCAGAGAAAGTATCACCAACCTTCACTCTTTGCGATCTGCCAACCAGGTAGCTTTTTAGTAAGTTAACCGCAGAATCAGAAAAATTAAAATAAAATTTAAGTTTGTGACAGAGCACTGCATGATTAACTGTATCAAACGCTTTTGAGAAGTCTAACAGGCAGAGTAGAGACAAGTGTCCCATATCATAAGGCCCTCTAAGATCATCTAAGATTTTAACCACAGCAGTAGAACAGCTATGCCTTGACCGAAATCCTGATTGTAAAGAAGACATAAGGCTAAAATTGTTCAAATACGTGGTGATCTGCTCAGCCATGAGTGACTCACATACTTTGGAAATCGAGCACAGAATATTAATGGGGCGAAAATCACCAGGTTCACGAGCTACTGATTTTTTTGCTATTGGAATAAATGTTGCTACTTTCCACACTTCAGGGAATCTGGAAATAGTGAAACAGTGATTGATGATGTGAGTTAGAGAACCTAACACAGCGGGTAATATGATTTTGATAAACTTTATAGCTATTCGATCATCTCCAATGGCGTTCGACTTGATTTTCAATATGCAACGAGCAACATCCATTTCACTAACCGCGTCAAATTGAAATTTAATTTTAGGGACTCGCTTACGCTGAGATACGGATACAAAAGGCGCGCTAGAAACAGAATTGGAAATGAAATGATCATTAAGAATATTGGGGTCAATCCGGCATGCCTCAGTCTCCTTATTACAAATACCCATTTGCCTCAAATTATTCCATAGCAGTTTCGGTGGAAGTGATGGGCTAAGTCGAAACTTAGCCCATCGAAACTTAGCCCATCACTTGAAGAATTTTTTTTTAGATATGCACGTATGAGCTGCGCCAGGACCACGTTTTGTACGAAGCGGAACATGTAGTTCAAACAAGTTATTGACCTTATTAATGAAAAAATTCAGCTTATCATCAACAGTACGCAGAAACCAACAGTCCGACCAATTTATACAACAAGTCAAGACAAGTCATTGAACAGCGAAACATAATCAGTTGATTTGTAGTCCCGAAAAGAGTATAATGTATTAGAGGTTTCAGGGGTAAGGCTAATATTCAAAGTGCAGAAAATCAGATCATGATTGGATAGGAAGGAAATTTGATCAAACAGCAGCACAAGCGAAACATCCGAGACAACGAACAAGTCTAGCAGACTAGGACTAGAGTTGTGAGAGAACCTGGTTGGAGATGTAGTATTTACCACAGAAAGACCCACCTCGGTTAAGCAATCAAGGAATTTGATAGCAGCAGTGTCCTTGCTTAATAGATTAATATTGAAGTCTCCACACAAGACAAAATGATCATATTCAGTAACACAGGTCGATATAGCATCAAAAAATGAATCTAAACTGCAACCATGATTAGGGTTGTATGCGCACGATAGAAAAACTTTAGTTTGGTGGTCACTGATTTCAACAGATAGGAACTCCACCTCCGAGCCATAGGACTTCCCCAGAGGCTTAACATTGAGATGAGATTTACAATATATTGCCACCCCTCCGCCTCTTTTACCAGATCTGTCATTGCGATAAAGTTTGTAATTTACTATATTTAGAGACGAATCATTAACCCTTCGTTGCATGATTTAATTTCTGTGACGAAAAAACATTTTTGTTATATAATTCTTGTTGCTTGTTAAGTTCTGATGGTATAAATGAAATTTTGTTGAATTCCTGTATCTATGAAAGAAGTTTTGCGGCCATTTTCCGTATCCTGGTGAGAGCGCTACCGCCGAAATGAAAGTCGGTTTTATCAATAATTTAGTGTTGACTACTACGGGGAGTCGAACAGAGGTCAGACGTCACTGTATACTTGTAATTCAACGCACTAAACAACTGAGCGACGGCGATCGCCATATCACAATCGCCATCAATAACCAACATTATTTCACCAAATCGAAACACTTGTTGCTTTTTCGATTCTTTTGCGCATACTTTCAGTGTTAATCGCAAAATTCAATTAGTAATCAATTGTTTTAACATAAAAGACACAACTGAAGAATGAACGACTGTAAAATGTTGAATAGAATAGTTTCAAAATCTATGAAAAGTTAACATTGCATATATGCAATGCCATGCAGCGAAGGGTTAACATCCTCTAGAAACCAAGTTTCCGTGACACAGATTATATCGACAGAAGAGTCAGCAAAAGTGAACTTGGCGCAGTCAAGCTTGAAATCGTTGAGACTTCTGGCATTGAAATGTACGATTTTTAGTCCAGAGTGTTGTCTACTAAGAACATCAATCATAATTTTGTAATTCTCGTTAGGATTAGAATTGGATTTATTCGCAGTCACCATAAGAAAGCTGAGTGGTGGCCAAGCAGTAAGCATTAAGGAAAGAAATATAGATAGAAGAAGAAGATAGTGAAAAAAGAATAGCAAAATAAAAAGTAGCAAGATAATAGATAGTAAGATAGTAAAATAGTAGATTAGTCTAGTCTGTAGCAGCAACACTTTTAGCATCGGGAAGTTCATCAACAGCGCTGATTTGAATGCCATCGCCGCCTTTATGCATTCTAATATACACGGAGCCACGGACTGTAAACGCATTATAGATTGATTTTTTGCGCTTACAAGCAATTGCAGCATGGAGAAGCTTCCTAGCATCAGGACTAAGGCTCTCATGGATAAAAACATTGTTGTCATATTCAAGCCCGGCATCTTTAAGATTAACTGCCTTATTTGTACGCCTGCGATAGTCACCAAAGGCCTTCAGTGCACGATTACGGTCATACGGCGTGTAAAATTTGAGGATCACCAGCGAGTTTGAGTTGTTGGACTTACTTTTTACTCGGAAAACGGTTTTTAGTTGCGGAGATAAAAAGTCAATTGAGCGGCAGATCGAGTTAAAGACACTTCTCAGATTTTCTTCTTTAGAGAACGGCACTCCAAACAAGACAGCGTCCGAAGAGTAGTCTACCACTGAGGGTTTCTCACCACTTATGTTGTTGCTGGTGTTTCTGACAAATTTATTCAGCTGCTCAGTGAGTTTATCACAGCGCGACCCCAGGGCACATAGGTCTCCGATTTAGAGGTAGTATAGGATCCATCAGGCAGGCGAAGAGAATCAAGCTTAACCGTTCGGTCTCTTTGTAGAACCCTGCACAGTCTTGCTGACTCTTTCATACCTTCAACCTCATTACAAAAGTTTCTGAAAGAGTCCAGTTTGGCAAACCTCACTTTCTTCTTAAATTCCCTTTGGACGAGGTGATAGTTGGTCCAGTCATTCTCTTTTCGGGTCTTTAAGGCCCTATTCAGAAGCTTCCTAGATCGTTTGCGTAGCTTCGAAAGCTCGGCACTCCACCATGGAACTGCTTTGCCTTGTCTGCTCGCTCTCAGCGGACACACCTCCTCATAGCAGCCAGTCAAAGTTGCCCCTAGTTCCCTAGTCGCTTCTTCAATCTTGGCTGTAGTTCAGAGTTTTTTCAGGATTGGCTCTGTCGGAAGCTCTGTCAGAAGCTTACCAAACCTGTTCCAGTCCGTCTTGCGAGGATTTCGTCCACCTGGTATCGACATTAGATCAATACCGAGTCGGAATTCTATGAAGCGTTGACCTGAAAGAGACCTCCTCCAATACCCGCCATTGCATGATCTGATCTGCCACTTCCTGTTGGTCAGTGTAAGATCAATCACTTCTTGTCTTCTGCTGGTTTGTTACCAACGTTCTGAATCACCAGATCAGCCGACAATGAATTCCAAAAGTTAAGTACCCCTGGGATTGCATTTACTGCTACCCAAACAATGTTCTGTGAATTCGCGTCACAGCCCACTATGAGTCTCAAACCCCTGGATTCAGCATAATGGACGTCTTCCATTAACTCCCTCGATGGTGGAGGAAGTATAGAGTCATACGGCAGGTAGGCTGTTATTATTACAGTTTCGACGCTGTTCACACCAACCCAGTACTTTATTTTAACCGCAACGACATCTTAAGAACAGAATTGTCTAAGCATCGTGCATTCGATCGACCGCGGCATGATGATACATGCTCGCGGTCTATCACTCCCTTCGTGTTGAAGAATTTGTCTCCACGTAATGGCACCCAGACCACAGATACGCTTATAGCACACCCATGGCTCTTGGATTAATATTATTTGAGGACATGTTTGCAGTTTCGCATGCCTGCTGCATAGTAGAGCAGTAGACGATTTGCTATGCTGCAAGTTGATCTGCGTGACAATAATTTCAGTCATGTCAGGGACCGAAACTACCGCCACGCCTTATTCTCCTCCTTGGAGAGAGAATAAGGCTCTATCTATTGCTATCCTTTGGACAACAGACCATTTCTTTTGTCGGTATGTATCTCAACCATCATCGCTTTGGCAGCCGGTTCCGCGAAAGTGGCACCAGAGGTGGATGGCTGAGTGTCATCCGACATTTTCCGGGATCCTGCAGCCGTCTCCATTTCAGTAGACGGCTGACCTGTAGACTCTTGCGTCGAGCGTGCCGACACGTCCGATTCCGGTCCAAGGACCTTCCTCCTCTTTGCCTTGCTACTCTTCACATCCGAGTGCTCAGACCCCAGAGCGGCCTCAGAAGAGTGTGCCATAGCAGACGAATCATCGCCCGTTCTGTCACACTTTCCTGTGGCCATCACAGGTGTTGAGGCTGGCAAAACTTGAGTACCTGCCGCTGCTTTCACGGCAGCTTTCCTCTTGTTCTGCCTCCTCCTTTTGCGCTGTCTGGCAGACAGCTCTTCACCTGTCTTCGAACCCTCGATGCCAGCAACCTCCTTACCGGCACTCTCCTGGTTTGCACCAGGTTTAACCGTTTTCGGAGATACGCATGGTACCCGAATTCGACTCGTTGAAGTAGGTGGGCTATCTAACATCTCCATCAACCTTGACGGCTGACTTTGATGCTTCTGACATTAGTTTGTCCACATTCTCCTCCAACAGTCTCCATATGTCTCCTATGTCTCCATTGACATAGTCAATGTACCATCGTCCACCGCTAGTAATTTGCTTTCTCCGGACCCTGGGTGTCAGTCTCGGTCGTAAGGAAAGGTGAGCTTTGGGCCTGCACATCCAATGCCCAAGCCGCCGACGGATCGGCGGGAGGATTCCCAGAAGTCTGGTTACCCCGTGCAGAAAAACCAGGAGTAGGCTTCACCATTGAATGGGGGGGGGGGGGGTGCATTTTATACCTACTGCCATTTGAAAGGAAGAACTGCCGCCCCACTGGAGTCAGACGCAGACCAGGTGCCGCCCATTGTGGGAACCGACGCCCTTGGATTTTAGGTAGGGATAGAGAAGTGACGTGAAGCAGAGGGATAGGTTTGAGGGAGGTTCGGGTAGATGGTAGCGCTTAGGTCGTACTCCCCGGCTGCCCGTCTGACACGGTTGAACCCACCGGACATGACCGAAACATAGTTCGACCATGCCCATCAGCATGGCCAGGCCGGATCCTCGTAACTAAGCCCCCGCGACAAGGTGGCTACCAAGCAGGGGGTTATTGTGTTGCAAATACTGAGAAGCCCGCAGTTGCGCAGAGCGTTATCGTCACACTGCCCTCCATTTAGACTTGTTCGTCTCAAACAAGTTCCAAGGACCGGACCTTCAGCTTAACGCCTCTACTGTTGCAACTTTGAGTTCTTCGTCCATAGATAACTTATCAAGTTGATGTCTCGCGCCCAAAAATAATGTGTCAAACAGTTCGACAAATTTTGCTTTTGGGCTCTAATGTCACTTACAAATATACCGCTTTACACACATTGTGCTCTCTTTTTAAATATATATTTTAATAATATTGATAAGGCATTTGATTTTCGCAAACGAGAATGTGCCGACCGGCTCAATTTGCATCGGAAATTAAATTGTTCAACGGGCACTACGTTGTCGCCGACGCAAAGAATAGACCTACTGGCGCCGCAGCTATTGGCAATGAGGCAGAGTATTATTTCACCGCCTTGGCAACAAGGTGTTATGATACTTCTTCTTGTGTGTGTTATGATACATACAATAATAATTTTCGCATAATTTAATACATTCTTAATATTTGGTGTAATGTAATTTTTCAATACATTCTTAATATCATCTACATTGAACTGATTAAAAATAAGCGTTGTCATCAGTGTTGATAAGCGTTGATCAAAAAGCGTTCAATGTTAAAAGTGAAAAAAAATGTTACTTCCTCGCCCTGCCTTGAACCCGAGACAAAATTTACGATGCAAAAAGTCCCAAATATCCGAAGTACCACCTACCTGTTACACCACATACAACACATGATCGTTGCAGCTATATTACACAGGACGACAAAATTGCACTTTTTTCTGTTGAATGGAGTTTTTCTACTGTTTGTTACTAATTTGGGCGCGCTGATTTCGAATCTATCCTCAGATTTTTTGTAGCTGTTACTTAACAATTTAAATTAGTGAGATACACGTACCGTGTCAATTTTCCAGATTTTCCTTTACTTTTTCCATATTTTTTAGCGCAATTTTGGTCTAAACCGGTTGACATAATTTTCAACTTGTTGAAAAAAATAAATAAAAACAAAAACTTTGCATATTTTGAGGGCCTTTGTTTTTTAAGTAAATCACTGACAAATGGCTGAAAAGTGTTGAAATTAGCATGAGCACTTTTTTGGTATTATTTCGATGCTAATCAGTATTCTGCCAAAAATGTTGCCAGTTGTATTGCATGTTGTTTCTTCTTAAGATATTTATAAGTTAGCACGGCCAAAATTCAAAACTTCGACGAACTGCAGGTGCAGGTGCAAGCGTTTCGGTCCCACGCTAATGCCAACACAGCTTCAGCAGAGGATCAAATTGCTCCAGCTGCCGAAGTGCAACAAAAGGCAACGGCAATAGAATTAGGTGATTTTAGTCTAAGATAAAACCTCTGGAAAAAATATTTTTTTAAATAATTATTACTTGTTAAAAATTTAATTGGCGGCTGTGACAGAACCAGCGTGTGCGAAGATAGTTATAGCCTGAAAACTAAAAAGTAAGGCTCCGCGAGTTCCGGAATAAAAAGAAAAGTGATTAATAAGCCTGAAAAATTAAAAATAATGCTCAACGCGGGACACAGCAGCAGCTATCGAAGCAAGGAGAATTTCGTACCAGTGACAACGAGGGACCTCAGTACCGCTAGGAAACAGGATCATCCCGGATCGCCCAACAAACGAAAATCCAAACGTTGGCAATGATAATATTAAGTCTATTGTGTCATAGATTATAAATTTGCATTTGAAATTAAATTGAAAAGTGAAAATATTTTTCGAAGAATAAGTGCAAGAAAAATTAAAATTTGATAAAAATACTTGAAATTTTTTTTTATATAAAATGGAAGACGAAATCTTAGAAAGAATAAATAGATTAGGGATATCGGAGGTTCCCTCAATTCCTCAATCAACTCCCCAACCTACCGCCCCATTAAATACATTACCGGTAAACGACGTATTCATCCGAGAGGTGACACAATTAGTTATGAACAGGATAGGCAATTCTTCGTCAAGTAGTGGTAACGACCATGTTGTTACGGTAACTCCTGCTAATATGAACGAACTGGACCGAATTCCGAACGTGGTATAGTGCCTTAGAGAATTCTCTGGGCGACCAGGCGAGTTCAATTCCTGGAGGAAATTTGTGGACAGAATTTTTAAGGTTTACGAAAACCTCAAACAATCTCCTGAATATTACGCCATTCTACATACAATACGACACAAAATTACCGGCGATGCCGATACTGCTTTAGAATCCTACAGGATGCCACTGGACTGGCCAAAAATAAGAAAGTGTCTAATGATGCACTATTCCGATAAGCGTGACATTGGTATTCTCGAGTACCAAATGATCACACTGACCCAACGTAACGACGACATAGGTACCTTTTATCAAAAAGTATATCAGCATCTCTCGCTGATTTTAGATAAAATCGATTGTCTCGGTATAAGTGAGGAAGCAATCAACGCCATGACAAATTCATATCGGGATAAGGCATTGGATACATTTATCCGAGGATTAAATGGCGATTTGGCTCGACTTTTGAGTATCCGCGAACCGGCTACTCTACCACAAGCACTACATATGTGTCAGAAACTCGACAATATGGTATACCGAATGAATTACGCTCAAAGGTACAACCCAGACACACCACCCCCTAGACCTTCGCGTAATTTATACCCACAGGGGACGAAGAGACAACCCTTTTATCCCCAATTGGCTTATATGCCTCTTCTTATGCAACGTTTTAATCCTACGCGCCAAGACAACAATCTTTTACCATCGCACCAAGACATCAACCTTGCGAAAAGTCGTAACCCGGTCCACAGCGTTAGCAATAAATTGCTCAACAATTTCTTGTTTTTCACCTATTTTGGACATTTTGAAATTTATTTCTGTGCACTTTTTGCAACAAATTTGTACAAAATCAGCTGTTGGCAACAACAGCTCTCGTGTTGCCAGACTAACGAAACTATAGAAAAAAATTATACTCAGTTAACACGTTCGCGGACGTGAATGCTATAACATTCGAATTGTAAAGCCAATTTTTATTAATTACATTTTAAATAAACTGAAATTTTTGTAAATAATATGCTATATCATTCAATGTGTATAAGAGCTAAAATACGAAAATCTGACAACTGCAACAATATATGTGTAATCAAATTTAAGATAGTTCTTCTAGTTTCCACAAAAATTGACTGTCCGCGAACGTGTTAAATACTTTACCGAGTTACCAATTTACGAGTTACCAAACTAACAAGGCCGGTGTAAAGACCCCTATTGTAATATTTGAGTTCTCAATTTGAAACTTTTGCTAATAAAGTCAGTCAACACTCAACAAATAAACATATGAAAGTCCTGAAGTCCTGAGTCGTTAACATCTGAGTAGTGGGATTAAAGAATTTGAAATGATCTGAATCTTGGTACGCGAAATGAGCGAACAGCTGCGAGAACTTGTTAACTGTTAGTACGTGTGTCGGGTATTATTATAAAGGCTACAGTGCACTAGGATCAATTTGATCTTTTGTGCAGCCTTTGTTTTAATCGTTGAGAATATTCCCACATTTTTGAGATGGTACCTAAGTGAACAATGCCCCGTTAGGTACTCAATGAAGATGCAAAGGTCCTCTCGGCTTAGCATAAGGAGTTTGTTGGATACCCCTCCGTCCGGGGCCAGGAATTGTTTCGTCTGCCGTAATACCCTTGTGTTGGTCCATTGGTCAGCAAATTTCTGGTCAGTCCATTTTCAAAACTACTCCCGAAGGTATCCTCTTGTTAATCCACAGAATGGTTCCGGGCCGTTCAAGCGATCCACTTGCTCATTGCGGTCATGTCCCTGGTATTCGGAATCCAGGGCAGTTCCACAAAGTTGCACCTGCCCAGTATATTCAAGAGGTTGCGGCGATCCGTCACCAGTCTTGAGGTAGCAAGCTTCTTCCGCAATACAGACAATACAATACGGACAATATATAGATATGTACGCAGACGACTTTCTGCGTAAGCACTCGTTAGCCCACGCTGACAGATGGTAGCTAGCTTCCCCATTGGAAAAGCTTTGTTAAATCTTGGACCATATACCCCGGCTCCTGTACTGCCACCTTCCAATTTCGATCCATCCGTGTACCAAAGTTGCGACCCTCGGTTTGGTATGAATCGATTTGATCTCCATAATTGTCTATCCAAGATGTTAATCTTGTACCTTTTGTGGAATTCCACCTTAGGTGGGATAATGTCGGAGATCTTGAGCATTGGGTAATTTTCGAGCATTTTCAATACGCTCATGTATCCCTTAAGATCTCGACTCTTTAGTTCAGTACTGCAGACAAGCCTTAAGACCTGAGCGCAGTCTTGTTTACTGAGGGCTATGTTAAGAGGAAGCATACCTAAAATTGCCTCCTTTGCAATCGAAGGGCACGTTCTCATTGCCCCACTCATGCCTACTACTGCACTGTTTTGTTCAACATAGGTATAGGCGACTATTGGTTTAACTATGCTGTTTTGGGACCAGTAGACCATTTTTGGTCTCAGGCCCCAGGTTTTACCGTAAAGTCTCTGACAGGCATACATTGCCCGCGAAGTTTTGCCGATAACATTGTTCAGGTGAGAGTGCCAAGTCAGTGTCTTGTCAAGGGTGACACCTAGATATTTGGCCTTATGTGAGAAATTAATTACTTTACCATTCAGTGAGGGATTCTCGTAAATGGTACTAGTACAGTTTTATTCGGATTGAACGAGAGACCTTTGTCTCCGCACCATGTGTGTGTTATGCAAAGGGCTTTTTGCTTTGACTCGCGATGGTCGAGTCATCCCAGCCCACTACGTAGATTGATACATCATCTGCACAACCTATTGTACTAAATCCGAAGGTGATTAACTTGGTTAATAGTTCATCAATCACCAGAGTCTGCAGTAAAGGAGAGAGTACCCTCCCTCGGGGGCAACCTCTAGTGGCCTTTATTTTGTTGTTCTGTACTACTAACTCAAGGTTTATCACCCTACTTTCTAGCATGGATATTATACAATTTATGATGATCGGGCTTATCCCTTTCCTGATCATGGCTTGCGTGATGGCTACATATGATGTGGTATCAAAAGCACCTTCAATGTCGATAAAAGCGCATGTTGCCATTTTTTACCCTTCAGGGCCTTCTCAATCGACCTTGTCAGGTAATAAATCGCTATTATCGGCGATTTGCCTGTCTGATTGGCAAATTGGAACTTACATAGTTGGCTATTATTAAGGTATGCCTCTCTGATGTCCAACAGTTTTTCTACAGTTTTCAGAATAAAAGAGCTAAGGTTAATGGGTGTATACGATTTAGGCCATTGTTTTGGTATTTTGCCTGCCTTTGGTATAAGGTAGGTAGGTGGGTAGGTTAAGTGGTCGCCTCTAGGGCATCACTTAGGCCATGCGGCCCATTGTGTTACCACGTGGTGGGGGGAAACTTCACCTATCCGATTCCGGTATTCATTGGAGCCACTTGGAGGCTCTAACGAATTTGTAGATGATGCTCGGTGGCGTCTTTTCGAGATCAGCTAGGCAGCTCAGAAAGTGCCTGCCCAGGTGACGGAATCGCGTTCTCGCAAGCGCTGGACACGTGCAGAGGATGTGCTCGACGGACTCCTCGCAGTCCTCGTCCCTGCAGCTTCTGCAGAAATCATTATAAGGCAGACCCAGTCTGCTAGCATGTAGGCCAATGAGGCAGTGTCCAGTAATGACTCCCACAACAATCCCTATCGAGGGTTTGTTCAGCAGGATCAGTTCCTTGGATCTGCTCTGGTTGGTCACAGGCCAGATTTGTCTGGTTGTGGTGCACGTTTGTTCGTTGCGCCATCTAGTGTTCGCTTTGCTCAAGTATACCCTTCCAAGGTGTAGCTTGCAAGTGGTGAGTGGTATTCCCACTGCCTCCATAGCGCTGATGTGTTGCAGCTCCGTGCCTGCTCTTGCCAGCTCATCGGCTATACAATTACCCTCTATGTCCTTGTGCCCAGGCACCCAGCAGAGGTGCACTCTGTACTGCACTGAAATCTCATTGAGAGATTTGCGGCAATGAAGGGCGGTTTTAGAACGGAGGTGAGCGCTCAAGAGAGCTTGTATTACTGCCTGGCTGTCGGTGTAAATAGTGATGTCCCTGTAGGATATCATATTAACTCTGAGCCAGTCAGCTGCCTGGCTAATGGCCGTGAGTTCGGCTTGGAAAACACTGCAATGATCCGGTAGTCGGAATGATAGTCTGAGGTCCTGGTTTTTGCAGTATACACCGCTGCCGACCTTTTCATTCATCTTTGAGCCGTCTGTGTAGAAGGTGGCCATATTGTAGCCCTCTTCTGGCAGCTCTCGGTTCTCCCATTCGTCCCTAGAAGGGATCTTAGCACTAAAAAGTGGTTTTGATAGTGGTTTGGGGATTGTATAGTCAATCTCCGTTACATTGCATGGAATTCTGTTGACAATGGTAGCGTGTCCTACATCGGTTCTTGACCACGGTAGTATCGCGTTGAGTCTAGCCGCGGAACAACTCGCCACAAACTCACCATATATGTCTATGGGGGGCAAGTAGAGAAGGGTTTCCAGGGCTTTGGTTGACGTCGTCTTGATGGCTCCTGTGATAAGCAGGGCTGCCATCCTTTGGACCTTGGTAAGCTGGCTCACGTATGTGGACTTGCTCAGGGCTGTCCACCAGACTGTGACGGCAAACGTGAGGATTGGCCTAATAACCGCAGTGTAAAGCCAATGGATGGCTCGCGGTTTTAGTCCCCAGCTTCTACTGATAGCCCTTTTACACATGAAAAGAGCTGTTGTTGCCTTCTGGATACGGTTTTCAATGTTAGGTTTCCAGGTTAGCTTCCGATCTATAATGGTGCCTAAGAACTTGACTTTGTCCGTGGGTCGGAGGAGAGTGCCATTTAGAATGGGTGGGCTGAACCGCGGAATTATATGCTTCTTCGTGAAAAGTATAAGTTTCGTCTTTGCAGCGTTAACAGCCAGTTCGCAGCCCCTCGCCCACGACGAGAGTGTATTTAGAGCCCCCTGTATGAGGTCACTCAAAGTCTCGACAAACTTCCCTGATACCAGGAGAGCGATGTCGTCAGCGTACGCCACCACGGGCAATTCGATGCCGATAGCCTCATGATTAGAGGATTAACTGTAAGATTCCAGAGCAGGGGCGATAGTACCCCACCCTGGGGGGTACCTCTCGACACAAAACGGATGACTCTGGTGTCGCCAAGCTCTGTAAAGATTTCCCTCCTTCTCAGGAGGTTGCCGATCAAGCATATTAGCCGGTTATTTAGCTTCAGGTCGGTCAAAGCCGCTATAGCAGCTTCCGGCTGAATGTTGTTGAAGGCTCCTTCTATATCGAGGAAAGCCGCCAGCGTATATTCCTTGAGTGAAAGTGACCTCTCCACTCTATGGACCAGGTCATGGAGAGCCGTCTCTGTGGACTTGCCCTTAGTGTATGCATGCTGTAGTTCCGAGATTCCGTGAGGGTCAATTGTCTGACGAATGTAGGAATCCAGCAGTTTTTCTAGAGTTTTCAAGAGAAAGGAAGTTAGGCTTATCGGCCGAAAGTCCTTTGCGGTGACATGGCAACTTCTTCCCCCTTTGGAGATGAAGACTACTTTCGCTCTGTTCCATTTTCGTGGTACGTAGGCGAGTCCAATGCATGCCTTAAAGATCTTGATTAACCAAGGAGCTAGCAGGGTCCTTGCCTGCTTCAGTTCCTCTGGCGTGATTCCGTCTGGACCCGGTGCTTTATGCGAGTCCAGGCTGTCGATGGCCCAGTTCAGACTCTCTGTACTTATTGCGACGTCGCTAAAGTCATGGTCTGATGGTGCGCCTGGATCGGTACAGTCTACCGGAGATACAGTGTTACCCGGAAAGTGTGTGTCGGTAAGGAGCTCAAGGGTTTCAGAGCTCGAGCTGGTCCAATCTCCATCTGTGGTTTGTATTGAACCCAAATACGTTGGACTAGTTGATAAGATTGCTGCTGATATCCGATACGTTCTCGACGTTCTCGCAGTAGGCCGACCACGAATTGTGTTTGGCAGATCTGAGTTCGCGCTTGTAGCGTCGAAGGGCCTCCTTGTAGGATGGCCAGTTATTGTCTGCCTTAGCCCTGTTGAAGAGCTTCCTGCACTCTCGTCGCAAATCAGCGATTTGCGTTGTCCACCAGTGTGGTTTGGGCTTGCCCCTAGGTATGACCCTAGGGCAGGAAGACTCGGATGCCTTATTGCAGGCCGTAGTAACAATCTCCACCAGAGCCTCCAGCTCGCCCGTCGAGCAGGGTGCTGTAGGTTCAGGCGGTTGGAGATTGTGAGCAAGAATTTGTCTATAATTGTCCCAATCCATCAGCCTCAAGTTTCTGAAGGGGGGTGGTTTCGGGACTAGTACGTTTATGCTAAATAGTATGTAGTTATGGTCTCAGAGAGAGATGTCATTGGACACCTTCCAGTGGCGGACCACTTTGGCGTGGTCCTCCGAAACCAGAGTGATGTCTAGAACCTCCCTTCTGGTAGCCGTCACGAAAGTGGGCTCCCGACCAATATTACATATATAAAGATCAGATGCGAGAATGAAATCAAAAAGAGACTCACCTCTGTCGTTGGTGTCCGTGCTGCCCCACATCTGGTGGTGGGCATTCGCGTCCGCGGCTATCACCAGGATCGCGCCGTCTTTGCGAGCTTCTTTGGTCGCTGCTTGGACTTCCGGCGCCGGTATCATCATGTGGTCATGGGCCATGTAGGCGGAGAGAATCCAGACTGGCTTTCTGCCTTGCTCTAGGCAAATGGCAGTGGTGTCGTTAGTTTCCTACAAATTAAAATGCACGATCTGGGTCGGCCATTACCTTGGGTGTAGACCACAGTGTGTGTGGAGGAGCCTAACCCGCAAACCCTGTCGGCTACCGTCCAGGGCTCTTGGATTAGGACAATGTCCTCCCCCCTTTGTGGAGGACGAGGGCGGCCGAGGCCGCTTTAGATCGGTGCAGATTGACCTGCACCACCTGGATCGTCCGTGGGTCCGGTTTGCTGGGCACTGATGACAGTTGTGTCAGCATCCTCTGGCTCAGAGGCCAGAAGATCGTCTTCGTCGCCATCAGCGTTCCATCTGCCGAAAAAGCGACCCACCATGGACGAGACGGATTGCGTGTCGGAATCGGACTGCATTTCGCAGTCCGTCCCCGAGGGGTGGCGTTCGAAGGCCGGAATGTCGCGTGTTTCTACAGCGGCGTCAGACGATGTCTTCGCTGCATCCAGCTCATCCTTCCTGTACAACTTCAGTACAGTGGAGCTGATGACGCCGCCTCTTGCGGTCAGGGGGGCTATCGTTTCCTCGTTCAGGATGACGGTGGCGCACCTGGACTTTCCTTTGGCCTCGCTGACCCTCACTACCTTCCAATCGCTGGTAGGTAGGTTCGGGTTGCTCAGCTGGAGGAGTTCCAGGATCTCTTCCGGTTTCGATGGCTCCGCTGGAATCCAGGCCCTTGATCTGGGCCGATGCGGGATCTCGCTCTTCGGGACTACCTGGAGGTTAGCCCCTGGCCAGATCTCGCCTTCCTCAGCTATCGCCAGCTTCAGCAGCATTGCACAGCGTTCATCGGCGCACGCCATAAGTTTAATGTGGCCCTGGTGCCAGCCGGCGTCGCAACATTCAGGAGCTGGGCCGGGATTCTTCAAGAAAATACCCTTGTACCCTTTGCAGAGGCTATTCTCCACTGATCTCCACTTATCTGGAGAAATAAACCCGTCAGGATGTCCCTTGTCCAGGATCGCCATCATGAGATGATCCTTCAGGACCTCACTGTAGGCCTTGCCTGGCTGTCGAGATGGTTTTGCCCTCTTGGGAGCATTTGCCACCTCGTCAGAAGACCTCTGTCTCTTGGTAGCCACCGGCTGTCGGCCTCCGTGTTTCGCCAGGATCGGCTCCGCCCATGCGAGCGATTCTCGTTCCGTTGTGGAGCGATCCGTTTCAGGGATCGCGGTGATTTTGGCGACTAGCTTGGTTGCCGCTCTTTTATCCCGGTAGGCCCTCACGGAAGGCTTCACCTTGGTGGGAGGCCTAGAGGTGCCAGGCCGCTCGGTGGCGAGTGCGGGGGTGGGAGCGACAGTTCGCGTTGTCGGAACTGAGTCCGTCGCGGGATTAGCTGCGACGGGATGAGGCCTGTCAGGACATCTTCCCTCATGAGGGGATGGCGTGACCTGTTGCGGCTGGGTTTTTGAGGGGGGTCCCTTCGAGAGGGAAGCCCTGGGTACTGTGCCGTGCCTTAATAGGGGCGGCCTAGTTTTATGCACCAATCTGCTGGTGCCTTGGCGACTCCTGCTGCTGCAGGGATCGCCGAGGGTTGGGCGGGGTTTAGTGCCGTGCCCGGCGGCGGGATGCCTCTTATCCGAGGCGGGTGTTGAAGAACTCATCACATCTGGTTCGTGGCGACCACCTACTAACCCATGAGGGGATTTCGGTGGTCGAAGGAATGGAAGGGGAAGGGTATGTCGCCCATGGCGGAGCCCCATGCCATAGGAAGTCCACAGTTACAGCCGGGGGTGGACAGGTGCCCGGCAGGCAGCCGTTAGAATACAGTCAGTATACTCCTCGACTGCAAACTAACCCTGGGCACAGTGACGCATGACACCCGGGCTTGAGGAGGGTAGATCTTGGTCTGTACTCGTCGGCTGCCCGTCTGACATGGTTGAACCTACCAGGCACGGTCAAGTCAAGCTTGAGCCGCGCCAGTCAGCATGGCCAGACCGAGTCTTCGTAACTAAGCCCTCGCACCGCGTCAAGGTGTCTACCGTCGCGAGGGCCTCTACCGTCGTGGTATAAGCACTACCTTAACTTCCAACCAAACTTTCGTAACGTGATTACTACGGACTATGATATCTTTTCCCTGTTGTAAAAAGCAAGGAAGGACGTTATCTGGTCCCGGAGATTTGTATGGGTTAAATGAAGCAATCGTCCATTGTAGCTTTGCCGGAACGCAGATTATGCTTGGTAGGCTAGTGTCTCTGCCGGTGGATGTCAGTGGAATTGCATACACCGACGGGACAGCCTGTAGCGGTACACACCCCGGGAAATGGGTTTCCAGCAAAAGTTTGCTGGTTTCAGCCGAAGTTTCTGTGTGAATTCAGCCACTCTGCTCGAAATTTCCTCTGAGCACTTTGTGATGCAATGGCCTCATCACTGAAATAAAAATTGATTCAGAAAAAATGAACAAAATATATAAATACTTCCTTACCCGTCTGATGGCCAGTCTTCAGCCCGGTCGGCTTCTGTTGGCTTTGCTTTTTTCACTTCAAATCTGAAAATAAAGCGTTAAAATTGAACTTTTAATTGTGTAAAATTATTTACTTGTCCATTGCAGCAGTTTGGTCGCACGGCGAACGCCATGAGTTTAGAAGTTTAACTGTAACTGATGGTGATGTGTAAACTCCGATTTTTATATAATTTTTATCGTGAAACATGGATCACTATAAGCTGTGTTTATTAAGTTCTACATATTATATTGTACTTGCACAAGTAATCGCAAGCACATATTCGTCGGAAGTATACACAATTTTATTTGTTTTAAAAAAAATTTGTTGTACTAATGAAAAGACCACATCACAAAACGGACCAAAATTCGTTTAAGCGGACCAAAGTAAAAAAGTCTGAGCAATTTTGGTCCGAAAAGACCAAAAACGGCAACTCTTATCCGAATACAAAGCAGCGAAGTTCAGAGCGCAGCTCAGTGTCGTGCCAGACTTCATGCAAGCAACTTCACGTTCGTTTGCGGCTCGCATACTGCGAATATTTACGTTTTTGTGTACACTGGGTATTCATGTAAATCAGACAATGTTTAAGGTTGAATGGGAGATACAATTTTGTAAATTGAATCTTTACTTCGAATAAAATGCTGCAAAGAAGAAATTAATATGAACGATTTAATAAAACAAACTAACTAAATGTGATTTCTACTTGCGAGCTTGCTTGCTTATCTGTTTGTCTGTTCAACCACTTATTCATCTAGTTCCTGTTATAACTGTCCATTATTTGTCCGTCCGGCTTTGATATTTTAACGCTAGAAATATTTTTCAAGTTGAAATATTAGAGCTAAAAAAATTTACGCCTAAATTTTGCGCAGTGTTTTTTACGCATACATTGCCAAAATGCGTGGTTGCGTTAGTGCCCATCACTGCTTTAGATGCCCTGTCGGACCTGCGACAATTGGTTCCCAAAATTCATTGGTTTTTCAATTGGATTTTTGTAAGTCAATTGGACAACTAGTTTTCAAAGTAGCTGTCAGCGAATGCAGACGTCAGTCAGTTTGCTTCTAATCGTTCACGTTCTGCGTGCGCGTTCAGAGGCGAGAAGAGACATACAAATACGAAAGACGAAACAAAGGTGAAATAATCAACAAAATACTGTTAAGTCTGATCTTATGATACTTTTGTTACAACAACTACGTAGAAATGTTTGAATTTTTCGAACATGTCTGTTTCGATGACTCGAAGTTCGTTCGACTTGCATTGAATGATTTCAGTTAGAATTTTGCGTGGTAGCGCAAAGCAACAAGTTGAAGCGGCATTTAAAAGGTATTTCTTAATTTTTTTGTTTTTTAATTTTTATTAATTTGTTTAAATATTGCAGGCGTAGTCAGTAACGACAAGGATATTGGATTGCAGCAGGCTCCAAACATTTTCGGAAGAAGTCCAAGTTCACCTTTTCGTAAAGCTGCAATTTTTTGGTGCTCGTATGTATATTTTGTTTTTCATTCCCGATGAAATATTGTTATTTTAAAATTATTTTTAAAATAAAATGAATACTTAAACATTTCATTGTTTTATTTTCTTTTACAAAATTCAACTGGTTAGAGAACTAACCCATAATAAACTAGTTTCTAAACTACTCGCTTTGCAACTTGGTTTGGGACCCCAGGATCTATCAAGGTTTCTTCGGAAATCGGGTAGATTTAAAGCATATTAACAGGGAACAACAAGTCGTAGTACAATGGACGTATAATTGTCTGAGTGCTGCGCTTGCGCTCGTTCCGACAAAGGAAAAAAAAAACCGGTTTGAAAACTGGTGTACTTAGGACTGACTTTGGACTAGTTGCAAATGGATGTAGACGCGGACAATTTACTGTCGCCTAGGACACCGCCACGTTGATAGGGTGAGTTTGCTCCAAGGAAACGAGTCGGTTCTGAGGTCAGCTATGACTGTCAAGCAGTGGCGTCCCCAGGATTTCGGGAAGGGGGGGATATGCAAAAACTCCAGTTTAACGCCATTTTTATACTTTCGTCTTTGCGTATTATTTTTAATGTATGTTGAATAAAATTTTGCATACATACATATATGTATACATATAGTATAAACTTCTTAAAACAAAAAATTTTAGTGACATGTATTTTAAAGTCATAAAATCCCAACTGAAAAATTCAACTTTGTTTTAAGTTATTACATATTGAAAAAACTTTCTGAAAGAATTACGAAAAACTCAAAAGACGTATTTTAAAAAGCATAACACACCAGCTATGTAAAAGAAATCCAACATTTACAAAATGTATGACGTTCTGAAATTTAATTATGATATAGGTGACCATGTTTCCATGTTTACACACAACTCACCAAAAAAATGTAAGTGCATTTTTTTCCAAATTTCAACAGATCATGCAGGGTTGGCATGAAGCCTGCGTTTGACTACTACTTTGGTAAATAGTCGATACTTTTGGGAACACTAAAAATACAACTATTCTGCGAGAACAAATGCAATGCTGATTTTTTTAATCATTTATTCTTAACACTTCTGCGGGCATCCGGTTCGGGCCAGACCATATTGAATTTTGGATGCATTTTAGTAATGTTGTAATTAAGCTATCGAGCTCATATTTCATGATATCCTTAACTGATCCTTTCTAAGCACAAAACCCAAAACCATGGCTTGGCCAGGCCATCGTGTATTTTCATACAAATTTGCCAGTTATTTTCAGTTTTTTTTTGTTATTTTCGACGTAATTATTGTCAGAATTGTTTACAAATATATTTTTATTTTATATATATTTTCAACTAGGCTTTTCCATCTGACCCGATTTGAAGCATTTTTCCTGCCATCCCGTTAATAGTGACATAAATTAGCTGACGCAAAATGTACCTGGTCCAAGTGTTTTTCATTCGCCTTGGCTTTTATTTTCTTTGGGTTAATAAATTAGAATTTTTCTTGGAAAATAATATTGGAACATATTAAAAATTAATACTTATCCATTGTATTCATGGTTATATCCGCGTTTTGGTGTCAATTCAATTACAATCCTGAAGTGAAGGAAGCATTTGTGGTCTTGTAGAGTCTGGTTTTTTATCAATTCGATTGGGTGTTTTCTGTGGCAGAGATGAAAGGAAGGGAATGCTATTTTGAGGATCAGGTGGACATTTCCTTTGAACTTCGACGCTGGAGCTAAATCAGAGAAGAAAATTTCTCTAAAAACATTGTCTAAGCAATAGCGGAAACTAATTCTTTAGAGCAACGAATTTAAGATATTAAATAATTTGCTGCTAGAGGTAATAATAACGGTGCTGCCAGTTTCACGCTTTCATTTGGCCCTAAAAAAACCAAGCTTCTGATACTGATAGAAAAATGGTCGTTTAGATAGTTCAATGTGAAGATAGCGACACCGAAGGCGACAAGGAGAAAGACATCCGGCCAGTTCAGCATGAACAATAACATGTTGAGCATGTTTTGCATATTTTTCATTTCATTTCATATTTTTTTGGCAAAGCAGTTCAGAATTATTGACAGTGCAGGAATCCAGAAATAGATATATCAAAACGCGATTTGTATGTGTTGAATGTAAAATCTCAATGTGGTTTAGTCATGATACTGCATTACATCGTTGAAATAATTGCATTGGTCAAGCAGTTGAAGTAGATCTATAAGTAACGAATTTTACATTAATAAATTTTTTTTTATTTTCTTGCTTTACTGTCGTTTTTTTTTTATTTCAAAATTAATTCATTGAAGTTGAAACTCGCTATTTACTTAATTATTCTAGTATATTTTCACCGTTTTACGTAAAAATAATGTAGGCAAGCTAAAAAATTATTTCTTTATACTTTCTGATTTTTTTTATATCATTAACAACAATCCTTGACTATCCTCTTGCTCACATCATGGTCTGGCCAGATCATGGGAGGTTCAATTATTAGGTTTTAAGTGGGTGATTACAGAAGAGATAAAGCAAATAGTAAAAATTTTTCACAATTCCATATCTTTATATCAAATTGCATAAATGAATTCTTCGACCAAGGGGGGGATCCATCCCCCTAATCCCCCCCTCCCCCCCCTGGGGACGCCACTGCTGTCAAGCAACCAGTTGAAAAACTACATTTGGACCAGTCCGATTTCCTACAGGGTGCATTCGCTATATTTCACGCTTTGAGCTACACAACTCGCTTTTAAAGCATCATCTAATCATCATTCGGTGGTGTGAAAACAAAACAACTTGACGAGAATCGAGGAGGAAATTGCTGATTGTAATAAATTTATTGAATTTATAGACTTGCATATATTTATAGAAATGCTTGTGCTCCTTATGGCGTCGCACAGTGGGGCGTCCCCATATATCGCGTGGTTTAATTGTGACGAAATTTGGCATCCGCCTATTTTTTAGCGTAATTAAGAAAAATACTGTTACGAAAATTACTTCCCGGGTTCGTTTGGATTGGTTTTGAAAATAAAACAACTTCAGTTATCCAGCGCAACGTAGTCAAAACTAACAATCGCTTTATTTACAAATTTGCACTTGTTCCACTTTACACTACTGCTATTGCATGTTTCCCCATTGCTTGCTCAACACAGACTCGACCCCTTGCGCTGCCACTGCTGCTTTTATACCAATTTTCTTATCGCGCCGAAGTTTCTTGCAACTTCTAATTGGAAAGCGCTCGACCATTCTCGCGCAGCCCATTTCTTCGAGAACCATCCTTGCCATATCGGACTATACCAAGCGAATTTATAACAGTTTTGCTGTACTTCACAGTGCATGCCTAAAAGTATGCTTGGAAAACATTCGTGCGGAGAAAAGCATTCCTGTACAGTGCGGCACAGAATTTCTCATCGTATCACTGTCCATCGCTTAGACTTGTTCGTCCCGAACAAGTACCGAGGCTCCGCCGGAGTAAGACGCCAGGCGCTCCAAATGGACTACTTTCAGCCTGGCGTTTCCGCTGCAGCAGCGTTGAACCCTGTACACCACGTCATTAATCCTGGTCACGACCTTGTACGGTCCTTCTCATGACGTTTGAAGCTTTGGAGACAAACCTTCCTTCCGCTGCGGGTTGTTGAGCATTACCAGATCGCCTTCTTGGAACCCTTCTGGGTTAGCCCGTAGACCATAGCTCGCTGTTAACCTGCTTTCGACTCGTTGAGTGCGGCTCCGCGATCTCCTCCTCGGCCCTTTCGCAGCCCAACACCAATTACAACTTCTGATCCACTCAGCGACAGACTCCTGGCATCCTACCCAATAGAACCGCCTTCTTATCTTGGCGACAGTTTTTGCGATGCCTAGGTGCCCTCCACTGGAGTCGTTATGGTTTTCCTCGATGACATTGTCGATTCGGCCTCTCGGGACCACTATTAGGGATTTTCTGGTCCTGTCATCCCTGCTCTCCCACTCGCGGTATAGGCAGCCATCCTGCAGACGTAGACTTTGCCACTGTGCCCAGTAAGCCTTCGCGATCGGGCTCTCACCAGCCATCTCCTGCCAGGCCGGCCGTAATCTCTGCGCTTTGCCTTTGATGATCTTCGCGAGATCCGTATCCTTGCGCTGGTCCTTCTGGAGCCTTTCCGCAAGCCAATCTTCCTCTTGCAGAACTCTTACCGACCGAACATCCACAATTTGTCCCTCGTTTTCGGCCTGCGAATTATGCCTGCGTTCGGTCTCGCACGAATGGTGTGGCAGAGCGTCATCCCTTCTTGGCAACGTCTTTTGTCCGGAACGCTTTTCTCGCAGATGGCAGTCTCGTGATATGTGGCCTTGCTTGCCACATCGCTAGCAACTGACTCGAGATGATACTGCCCGCAGCCCCGCTGGTGCCTCCGAGCTCACTGTCTGGCTTTGCGTGACACGTCCAGATTGGACCCCATGCATCTCCGCAGATGAATGTCGAAAACTTCCCCTCCAGGCCGCCTCATACGTCAATGCGCTTGTCACCGTCTCACGGAATGTCGGCTTGCCCATCATCAATGCACTGCGTCGTGTCTCCGGGTCATGAAGACCTTCAATAAACGCCTCAATCTTCATCCTCTCGAGATAATCAGCGCCGAATTTCGGGTAGCACAACTGTACGAGCCGCTCAATGTCTGCTGCATACGTCTGCAGCGCCTCGTCTGCTCTTTGCCTACGGTGCTTCAGCTCGCAATAATACAGCATTTTGTTGTGCTCGTCACTGTATCTGGCTGCCAATGCCCTCATGACGGTCTCGTAATCACCTCTCAAACCTTCCGAAACTGTTTGTTTACCTCAGCCGCACGACCTCTTAGAGCCAGTATCAGCCTCCGACCTTTCCTAACATTGGTCCACTGACTCTCCAAAGCAGCCATCTCGAATTGTAGTTTGAATGTGTCAAACGACGTAGTACCATCATAAGTAGGCACTTCTATGGCAAAACTTTCCGGCGGCAAACATTCTCGTGGCTGTACCTCTCTAAGCCGCTCGTCGATTTTTCTGTTTACCGAATCCTCCAGACTGTCAACTCGTTTGTCTAAATGTTCTACTCGCGTCTCCAGGTGCTCAACTTTCACATTAATCCTGTCTGAAATCTCTTCCACTTTCTGCTCCAAGCGCTCAGAATTTTCCTGAAGCTTGCTGGACAACTCGCGATTCGCATTTTCAAATTTTTCCGCATTTTCCTGGAGTTTTGTTTCCATTCGCTCTGCTATTTGCGCTGAAAGTTCCTGATTCGTGGTTTCCAGTTTCGCTGCCATTTGCGCCGACAGTTCGCGATTTTCCCGACTGACATTCTCAATTTTCGCAGAAGTTTCCTGAAACATGCCTCTCATTGCAACCATAAGCTGGCTCATGTCCATTGCTTGTGGTGGCGCAGCCGCTGCAGTCGTACTTTGTATCGACGCAGCACCCGCAGGCGATTCCTCCACTTTGGCCGACGACTCTTGTTCCTGCGTTCCGAACTCGTGTGCAGCCCAATCGATGCCTCGTGATTCACACGCCTCTCGCAAGCGTAGCTGCAACTCCACCTTACCGCCAGCAGTCGGCAAATCCCAGGCCGCCAGCTCCTTCTTCAGCTGGTCAACCTTCAGCAGCTCCAGTTTAACCATGTCTGCGTTTTTATAATGTAATTTTTTTTATCTTCAGTAACACAATCCCACTTCTGACACCAAATGTTACGAAAATTACTTCCCGGGTTCGTTTGGATTGGTTTTAAAATAAAACAACTTCAGTTATCCAGCGCAACGTAGTCAAAACTAACAATCGCTTTATTTACAAATTTGCACTTGTTCCACTTTACACTACTACTATTGCATATTTCCCCATTGCTTGCTCAACACAGACTCGACCCCTTGCGCTGCCACTGCTGCTTTTATACCAATTTTCTTATCGCGCCGAAGTTTCTTGCAACTTCTAATTGGAAAGCGCTCGACCATTCTCGCACAGCCCATTTCTTCGAGAACCATCCTTGCCATATCGGACTATACCGATGTACCGATGCTATAGCGAATTTATAACAGTTTTGCTGTACTTCACAGTGCATGCCTAAAAGTATGCTTGGAAAACATTCGTGCGGAGAAAAGCATTGCGGCACAGAATTTCTCATCGTATCAATACGTAAACTTTTGAAAATTGGCCCTCTGCCACGCCCGCCCACCATATTGAAAAAATCTTTGTTATTCGATAACCTGGCCACTACTAACACTAGAAAGATAAAATTGTATACCCAATATCTATGAAGGAAGGGAGCGGATATACAAGGTAAAGTCTCTGATTGGGTTTAACCTGGCGAACGCCAGAATGATCCTTGTCCCGGTCCAATCCAAGCTGATACACAGCCTCTGCGCGGCTCTTCTGGATAGCTATTTGGCATCCGCTGAATAGTGAACTAATGTGTGCAGCGTGTGCAATCCCCAGGACTTGAAATTTGGGTTGTGCGCAGGGTTCGGTGCTCGCCACGTAAAATCTACTACCAATGAAAGCCAGGACGTAACAAGCGAGCCGTCACCGCTGCCTTTGCGGCTATCGAAAGAGAATCTGTCAAAATGAGTCTGGTGGTAAATGAGGGCAAGACGAAGTATATGCTGTCTACACGCAGGGACTCGCAGCGGCTGTCGAGGCCGACAGGTATACCTTTGAAGTTGTCAAGGAATTCGTCTACCTTGGCACTGCCATCAAGAGCAGCAATGATGTCAGCCTGGAGATAAAGCGAACGATTACTCTTGCCAACAGGTGTTACTACGGTCTCGGTAGGCAATTGAGAAGTAGAGACCTCTCTCGGCCGACAAAACTTGCACTCTATAGGACGTTTATCTTGCCCGTGCTTCTCTATAGCGCTGAAGCATGGACAATGACACGAACCGACATAGGGCCCTTGGAGTGTTCGGGAGGAAGGTACTTCACAAAATCTTCGGCCCTGTAGGTGTTGGTGACGACTATCGTACATGAACCAATAACGAGCTGTATGAGCTGTATAAGGACATGGACGTAGCGCAGCGAATTAACATCCAGCGGCTACGCTGGCTCGGTCATGTCTGCCGTATGGACGACGAAGCTCCGGCGAAAACGGTGTTCGATGCGATGGTTGGAGGTCGACGGCGAAGAGGGAGGCCGTGTCTCCGATGGAAGGACCAAGTTGAAGAGGCCCTGTCATCTCTTGGTGTGACCAACTCGAGAAGGCGCGCGCAAAGCAGAGGCGCCTGGAGAGAAGTTTTGCGGCAAGTCGTAACCCGATAACGGGTTGTTAAGGCCAGTTAAGTAAGTAAGTATAGTCTATAATTGTGCCAAAAATGAGCAGTCTACCACGCCGTTTTTAAAAGTTTATACAAGCCTCAAATGAATTAATCGGTACATGTGTATATTTTGCGATTTTTTTAACACAAGGAGTACCGGGTTTGGCTTCAAACCTACTTATCCGTGAACGGTTGAATCTGAAGGAATGTTTCATTGTAAGCATTAAAACAACATTTATTTATGTTCTTGAATGTAAAAAAGTATAGTTTTGGCAAATATTTCAACAGTGAAGCTATTACTCATGAGAATAGTAAATTTCGTCTCGCCGCTTTCTGTTCATGCTTTCACACACAACACGTAAAATAATGCGGTTTTATTTTTACATAAAAATTCATAAATATATAAAAATCGTTTGTAAATTAAAAATAAAACAGGAGCCAATACATGTTTTACTTAGAAGGGACATAAATGCTGTTACACACGTTTTATGCTATAAAATTAAAAATAGTGAATGTTTTTGGGCTAATTTTTGTTTACATATTTATTGATATATATTGTATACAAAAAGCAAACATTCATTCGAAATGCCCGCCTTTAGCCTTCACGCACGACTTAAGTCGGACTAGCCAATCATCAATAGCCGCACGCACCTCGTCCATCGGAAAATTGGTCACAGCACGAATCAAAGCTGTCTTAAGAGAATTAATGCTGGGGTATTTTTTGTGGCAAACCAAGTCCTCTTAAACTGTCCACAATTTCTAATCGAGCGGGTTCAAATCAGGCCTACCAGAGGGCCATTCTTCAGAAGAAATAAATGCTGGTAAATGGTTTGGAACCAGGTTCGAGTCGTTTTAGTTTTATGGGCCGGCGCAGAATCTTGCTGGAAAGTCCACGGCTGGTTTTGGAACAAAGAATGGTTAAGTGGTTTTACAACAGCTTTCAAAACGGTTTCTTGGTAAGCTGTGGCCGATCGTAAGAGATACCCCACCAAACCATGACTGAAGCTGGGTGATGACCCTTTTCGACCCGTGAAATCAGTTCATTCTGCTTGTTAAATTTTTCCTGCACGGTAAAAATTTTTTCTTCGGTAAACAAGATTTTTCTGTGCAAGTTCTCAGCGTGCTTCTCCAAAAGACGTTTGCATTTTTCCATTCTTTTGTTTTCAAAGCTGCAGTCAACAAATGTTCGGTACGGCGTTTGAAAGCCCCAAGTCCCAAGTCTTTTTTAATAATTCGACTCATGGACTTTTGCGAGATATTCATCTCCCAGGCCATGATTTTCTCTTTTCGAAACGGACTTCGCTGAATTCTTGATTTGACAGCTTTAACGACTTGTGATGTTCGGACTGTGCGCGGACGGCTCGACCGATGGCGGTCTTTAACATCTCTAGTCTCCTCAAACAGTTTTATGCACCGGTAGACGAACGTGCGACTAATCCCGAGCGGGCGGAGCGTTTTGAAATTATCACCTTTTTTCATTTCACACTTAAATAGGGCTATAACAGCGATATGGTTCTAGTTATCTTTACAGGTTATGTTTCATAAACCATGTGGAAATAACGGGGTATGTTCCATTCAACTATTACAATGGGTGTGTTCAATGTTGTAACAATATTTATGTCCCTACTAAGTACATACTTAGTGAAACAATCGAAATTCGAAAGGCTCCCTTTTCGAGATATTAAGGTTTGAAGTTTGCACTTATACTTTTTCTAGGGCTTAAAATGGCTCTACGTTTAAATAACGACAGTTAGCGACCAATAATAACCAAAACAAAAACAAAAGCATTTGCAGACTGTAAAAACCTAAAACATAAGATACTAAACTCAGGTATATTAAAATTATAACTGTAACCATAAGAAAAAACATCTTCAGTTTCGCAAGGTTACATTTACATTTTTCCTTCAATTTGTGTTTACGCAATTTATAAAGTTTAAAACCTTCGTGAGACTACAAAACGTAAAATTTTTAAAAAATTCCTTTTGATATAGTTTAGGACATTTGGCTTCGATCGTGCTTACTTATGTTTTCAAAATAAAGATTTTTTTATTTTTGGCCACGGACGCCCCACGGTGCGTCGCCGAAAGCGAACAAAATGCCAGGTTCTTCGTCGATATTACGCTATACGATACGTATCGTTATATTTGTTGCATTTACTTGTTAATCACAACTGTAGAAGAACTAGAAGTGTGTTGAAATTAATTTATTCGTTATAGGGTTACCATTTAATGTCAATTTCATCATAGAATTGAAAAAGTTGAGATATTTTACTATGGTCATGACAGCCGCCGTGGCTCAGTTGGTTAGTGCGCGGTCCAGCGAGTCGAATGCAGAGCGACGCAAGTTCGAATACTGCATGTAGTAACACATAAAAAAAATAACGGGAAACTCGTTTTCTCTTTCGGTGGCTGTCCTCTCAGCTGGAAATGGCAAACCTCTGAGAGTAAAAATTGCCTATGAAAAAGCTCCCAACCCGCCGTTCGGAACCGGCATAAAACTGTAGGTCCCTTCCACCCGCGTACAAATTCACACGCACAACACGGGTGGTTGCGGGAAGCTAGGCCTTAGTCTCGCGTAAGCGGGCTGTCGTACCAATCAATTAATTAATTAATTAATTAAATTAATTAATGACACCGAAAAATGTCACCGAAGCTAGAAGCAGCTTGGAATATGCTAAATTTTCGTCTTATGCTAGAAGAAGAAAAAAAAAGAATCAAAAAAAAAAGTTTGATGTGTGTATGTGTCAATCTCACCACATTCGCATAAGTTTGAATTTACTGCTCTGAAACTAAAAAGATAAGCGTTATCATAGGTGTGGCCGATAAGAATCCCATTGATGATTTTGATGTGTTTCACACTAAGTTTAGAGTTATGAAACCAACGTCTTAATTGTTTCATTGGAAAGATTTCTGCAAAAAGATTTGGCTTGTCATGGAAAAAAAGCTGAAACCCATCATACCAAAGTTTATAGATTTGATGCTTAAGGGGTCGTCTACGTACAAAGTTTTACAAAACCGTTTTTTTACATAATTTTCATTTGGAAGACGTGAAGAAGACTTCACGGTTATTGAGCTCTAGAGCATTGAGCATGCTCGCTCACAGTGTTTCCGCATGCTCCCTGTGAACTTTAAACGCGTTTTCCCGAAAGTCGTATTTTTCTAACTTACTTGCACGACTTTAAGAAAAGTTTTACACGCATCGATCTGATTTCTTTTTTTACTTGCTCAGAAAACATGTCGCTAAGCATAGCTGATGTAATATCAATTATAGATTAGTTTCATTTTGTATTGTAGGTAACGTGGTTGGCCCAAACTCGTGCAGGGAAATTGATATAAAAATTCTGATGAGAGCAGGTTCAAGGTCATCCTATACTCGAATATGTAGAAATATAATTTTTATGACCTTGCCTCTTGAAAGATTACGATTAAATAAACAAAAAACAAAAAAAGTGAGTGAATATCTTTTTTCGTTCCTTCGTAATAAATTTTGAAAAACAGGCTCGAAAATCGGGCCGCTACGTAGACGACCCCCTTAATAACTTTTAGAGCCTCATCAGTGGTGAGCTCAGGATTTATTATAAAACTACTATTGTTTGCATTTTTCCCCACTCTGTCTGCCCATTCATTGGCCGAGATACCTACATCACTCAGTGTCCAGACTAGGTGTACCGCGAAAAGACTGGAGCAATTTAATTTGTTGTTTGGGCTACTATGTTATTCTTGGTCGTGCTTTTCGCCAGTAATTTGCACGCAATCAGGCTGTCTGTGAAAATGGCTATTTTGTCATACTGCGCCTGCATAGCGAGGTTTATAGCTATATTTATTGCACAGAGCTCTCCAAAGCTGAATGTGGAGCACTCAATTTTGAAGGAATGTTCTGAATTCCTATGCAGGTTCACTATTCCAACGACCGAAGCATCTGTGGCAAATATTGAGAAACTCTGGCTTTTGTAGTCACTAATGATGCAAGCATAAGTTGCCTTGATGGCTGCTGCAGACATTTTTTTCCTCTCGGGAAGTGTGTTAACTTTGACCATCAACCTTGAGTACGGTTCAAATTGGTAATCAGTGTTCAGTTTTAAAAATACATGTTTAACCGTAGATCGAGCTTCACAAAAATTAAGAAATCGTATCCTATGTATACAAAGGAGAAAATTATAAACTTTTAAATTTTCTCAAGACCTCTTTCTTAAAAAAGTGTGAAAGATGGTTTTAAACAAGCATAGTCCCAACACAAACAAAGTCACAAGAATGGTTCAATTAATTATATCCTGAAAAAGGTTATAATAAAACAAGAAACCAAATGTATCATTTTTATACAAAGCTCGATCTACGGTTAAATGTGTGCCACTACAAGTTGATTTGATATTGCTGATCAACATAACTGAATTGAAAAGACCAGGGGTTGATGCTTTGATCTTGGTAAGCTTCTTGGCTGTAAGCCATTGAGTTCTTTCGTGAGGGGAAATTCGTTTGCTACAGCATAGATTAATGGCACTGGCGTGGAGGGTGAGAGCTCTAAGCCTCTTCGTAGGAAAATATTCTGAAAAGTCCTTATTTTTTTATCAACGGTTTTAGTACTATTTGCAGCAGAGGTTCTGCAGTATTCGATTTTCGACCTGACTAGTGCTTTAGTTAAGAGTCACCTTAGGATGCAGCCCAGCTTTAACAGAAGTGATCATTTTGAATAAATTGATATTTTTGTCAGAGTCCTTGATAGCGATTGAATAATGCTCCTGCAGCGACAGAGAGGCACTGATGTGCCGCCCCAGAAATTTGATAGAAAAACCTGCTGGATGGCTTGGGCGTTGAAACTTAGATTGATCACCATTGATTTGTTTTTATTCATGCACATGATCTTGGTTTTCTCTACATTGAAACTCAGATTTAGTTCACAACATTGTTCGCCAAACTTGTTTATCTTATTTTGGAGATTGTCCTTTGCTACATCTATGTCTGGATGGTGCACGACGATTATAAAATCATCAGCAAATTGATACAAAGTGGTGCTTGAGTCTTTTATTTCATGTTATTTGGCAGTGTATATCGCTCCTTTGCTGCAAGAACGTCATAACTCAAAAAAATTTTGTTTTCAGTTTATGGCAACCCTGTGTGCATCTGCATATGATCTCTTATCTGTCAAAACCACTCTGTAAAGTATTCAATACTTTTTTCGCAAGACGACATGAAACCTTTTTTGATGCCTTGAACTGCCTGTAATTGTAAACTTTAAAATTGAATTTTCTCGGAATGAAGTAGTTTTGAGTTATGACGTTCCTGCAGCGAAGGAGCGATATGTTGAATAGAGTTGGTGACAGACAGCTGCCCTGTGGGAGCCCGTCCCTTATTTCTACTGTTTCATTCTTCAATTTTAGGTATCTTAGGGCAAGAACGTTTACCATCCTTTCAATGTAATTGACATCCACTTGAAGCTGTTCAAGCTGAGATTTTAATTTTACCAGACTGACGCAATTGTAATAATTTAATAATTGACTGGCACGACAGCCCGCTTACGCGAGACTAAGGCCTAGCTTCCCGCAACCACTCGTGTTGTGCGTGTGAATTTTGTATGCGGGTGGAAGGGACCTACAGTTTTATGCCGGTTCCGAACGGCAGGTTGGGAGCTTTTTCATAGGCAATTTTTACTCTCAGAGGTTTTCTATTTCCAGCTGAGAGGACAGCCACCGAAAGAGAAAACGAGTTTCCCGTTATTTTTTTTAGGTGTTATTACAGGCAGTATTTGAACCTGCGATTGCTGCCTTTGACTCGTTGTCCAACGCGCTAACCAACTGAGCCACGGCGGCTGCCGCAATTGTATGCGTGGTTAAAATCGATGCTACAGGTAATAATTTTGCATCCTGTTTGCTTCTGCACCGCGACCTCGTGTAGGAACTGATTTATGCACATTGCCGCTGATTTTGATTTACTATATGCGAAGGATCTTCCTGGGAGAAGTTGATTGGATTCAAGAAAGGACGCCAACCTGCTTTTTATGCATAGGTTTATGCATTTCTGCAGCACCGACATCAAGGCAATTGGTCTGAAGTTTTTATAATCGTTAAGATTCTTATCTTTTTTGCGAATCGGAACTACTTTCTTTATCCTCCAACTATCAGGGATTCGGTTTGAAATAAAAATGTAATTTAGAGCCTTGAGTAGCTTGCTTAGAGACAGGTCAGGAAGTGCTTCAATTATTTTGTAAGTTATCCCATCATGCTCACCCGCAGAGTCTTTCGTTTTGTTGTTGTTTAGGATACCTATAATTTCCTCATAGAAGATGGTGAGTTCCGTATTGGGTGATTCTGTTCGTTAATGGTTAGGTTGTGAGCAGACGCGGGTATTCAGTTATGCGTTCATCAAAGGATTTGTTTTTTGCTTCCTTTACTAGCTTTTTCCGTTCCTTTTGTAGATCATCGAGAGCCTTCATATTTTCTAGTGAGGGTGCATAACTGCTTTTTTTAAAAGCACATCTGAGTAGCCGATATGGTTTCGATAGTGAGTTATCCCACCAAACTTTTGGCTTCCTTTTGTCGCTCTCTGTGTATGTAGCTGCTTTAATCTTATCCTGTATTTTTTCATTGATGTTACTTATTATTGACGGTTGGAAATCTAGGTTTTGTACAGCTGCATACAGTTTCTTTTTAGCTAAAAATTTAATTGCTTTTGATAGAACCATCCTCAATGATAATAGGAAAATGGTGACTACCTCCGAGTCTAATAGTTTCTACCTTCCACGTATGGGAGATGTTGCTGTTTGTAAAGGAAGATCAAGGGCAGAGCCCCTACATGAATTGAGATCTTTTTTGAATGTGATGGAACCAGTATATAAATGCGAGAAATTTGGGTCTGGTGTCAGCAGTCTGAGCTTCTTGTCTCTCGCAGACTCCACTGTGTCATCCCAGAGAGTCGAGCGAGCATTAAAATCGCCCAGAATCAAAACATTTTTGTGCTTGTCAAGAAAGTTGAAGACTTTTTCAATTTCATATTGGAAGTCGGCACTTGCTATGCTTGGTTGAAAATATGCTGAGCAGATGACTAAGTTTGGTTTTAGGTTAATGGTTTCAGCAATAATGATATCATAGTCAGTTACGAGGTTGATTTTTTTGATTTTTATGGATTTGTTCAAGGTCATGGCCACTATGCCATAGCCACCACATCTGTTCTTGGTAATTTTGTTATAATTAATTAGCTTCCTGTGATTGTTTCCATTTCCGTCAAAGGTTTCACTAAAACAGCAAATATCAACATTGTTTGTGTGAAGAAAGTATTCTATCGAATCAATATTGGCTCTTAATGATTGGCCGTTATACTGTAAGATTTTCATTATGTAGAGGAGAAGGATTCATCAACAATAAATTGACACTCCTTGTTTATTAAATATCTATCAAATTCATCTTTTAGTTTACTTACACTATGTCTTTAATAATAACGCTTCTGCTACTTCCCGACAGATTGTGGGTGATTTTGAAAAGATGGGACAATTTTTTTTCCAGTTGAGAAACTAACCCTTTTTGATATTCCGGCTTGTTAAATACCGGCGCGGCTCTTGGGGATACGCTAACCCTCTCTGTGTGAGGTTTGAAGGCCTTTATTGGTTCTCGACTCTTTGGAGTGCTTCGGAGTACCTTGCTAAAAGGTTTCCTAGTCAATCTCCTGTTGACTATGGTGTCAGTATTGGTGTCGTCACACTCTAATATATCAAATCTGTTGTTACTGACTGGATAATACACTTCCATGACCTCTTTCCTGGACAGTTTTTTGACCGTCTTAATGTGATTAATAGGTATCAGATTTATATGCACACAAAATATGCACGAAATATACAAAATATATGCAAAACATATGCACTCCAGCCAGGTCGAACCGCTGAAGCTACAAACATGAAATTTGCAGTGTATGTTAGGTACATCTTGAAAAATGAACCTTCGTTAAAAAGGTATTTTTTCAAATTCGGGGTCTAAAAGACCAAACCATGGGCTAAGGTGTCGCATGAAGAAACGCATTTTAAAGAACCTATTGATTTAAAATTTGGTGAAAACACTTCAAATAAAAAATAATTCGACACGTACTTTTCAATTTTTCGAAAATCAAAAGTTACCAGGATCAACCAAGGGTTAAGGTTCGTATACCGAAAGACTAAGAAAAAAACATGAACCGATAAGTCTATTGACTTAAAAACTTATGAAAACATTAGAAATAAAAAATAATTACACATTGTTTCTTTTGTGAAAATCTAAATTTAACGAGGTAAACCAAAGTTTACAGTGTGAATGGGGAAACAAAATTGTTTGGCGCGTTTGACTTCAAATTTGGTAAAAGTACTTTAAATGCGAAATAATCAAACACATGTTTCTCAGTTTTTGTTTAAATCGAAATCAAACAGGGTAAACTAAGGGTTAAAAGTTTGTATAGAAAAGCATGATTTAATGAGGTTTTCGTCTTCAAACTTGGTTAAAGGGCACCAAATGATAAATAAAACGAAACGTGTTTTTTATTTTTTCAAAAATCGAAATCTTACGGGTCAACGATGGGTTAAGAGTTTGTATAGGGAAACGTGATTGATTTAACCCAAATTACTTAAAATATGGCGAACGCCCTTAAAATAGAGATTAGTAAAATTTAACAATTCATAGTCTCCCGATAATGTCAAAAACGGCCGGCGACAAGCCAAGTAATCCGTGTTAGGGCTGCCGGCGACAAGCCAAGTAATCCGTGTTAGGGCTGCCGGCGCCAAGCGAATAAATATTTCCAAGACGTGTGGACGGCAAAGTGTTAAGATGAACTTGATTTACTGAGCCCATTGACTTAAAATTTGCATGCAAGCCGCGGGCCCTGCTAGTTGTGGAATGTAAATTTTTTTAATAAAAGTATGAAATTCTTCTGTGCAAAACCGAGGATAACAGGTAGTATCTTTATATTTATTTGAATAAGGGCGCTGAGAGCTCGCATCGAAAGTTGCATTAATTTCCCTATTGGAAACAGCATTGCTCTTTACGTTTATCAAATCCAATCAGAAAGCTTTGCGCTTGAGCGGGAACATGGGAATAAGCAAACAATCAAAATCGTGCATGGAACCCACACGTTCCACACACGCATGTGGTGAGAGCACAGTTGCCAACTTTTTTATTTCAGAAAACACTAAAACCGAAAAAACCCGTTTTTCCACTTACATTTTTTCCAAGAATAAATTAGTCTTGGTGTCTTTGAAATAAAAAAAAACACTAAAAACGCACCAAGCTCAATATTTTCCGCGTTTTCATTTTCAAAAAGCACTAAGTTTAGTGCGAAAAGCGCTAAGTTAGCAACAGTGGGTGAGAGCGTTACTTTACATGCCACAGCGTTGTTTTATTTGCGCTCTTTGTTTGCGTACACCGCAGCGAGTTTGCGAAAGCACATCGTCGTGGCGGGGTATGATTGTGAGGAGAAAATGATATGCTGTTGTTGATCTTCCTGCGCCGGCGAAAGGCTGAAATTTCGATTTTCCTTATCTCTTTAGCTTTTGTTCTTCCTTGATGCTAGCCAGTTTTGTTATCAGTGTTACCACTAAGAATATTTTTTCCCTACCAAAATTCGTCCAAAATCAATCTCAGCCTACCAAAATAAATTTCATAAATAAATAAATAAATAAATTTTCTTAAACAAAAATGTAGTTTCAAACACAGAAACATAGATTGTTTAAAAACAAAAACAATTAAATTCGGTACAAAAACAACACAGTTTAGCATATTAAATTTAATTATTTATTAACATAAAATATATAAATACATACAGAGTCACTTTAAAATCATAAAAAAATTAATAGAAAATTTATTAATGCAGTGTGTTGGCTCCCCAAATTACTTGAAAATCACAACAAACCAACCAACCTACCAAAGCCTTAATTTATGAACACTTAGACCTATTTCTATTTTTTACGCCGCGTATGGGCGTATTAGTAATTTTTCGACAATTGAGAAATGTATTGTTACGAATGCCAGTTCTAGTGGGCTAGTAAGGGAGAGGGCTGGGTTGTGAACCAGGCTGGGTTGTGAACCATTACCGTTTTTTCTTTCCCTAATTGACATATCGCCAATCTTTCAACTGTCAAGTTTGTCTTGTGATATGACTCTGCTTTTGTGGTTCCACCGAAGTAGAAACACGTATTGCTTGTGGCAGCTACAGACATCGTGTTTGAAAATCGACTTCGAAAACTTGTTTGCTTTTTTTTAAGTGCTATCCAAGTGACTGAGCTTATTGCAAAAAGGTCAGTGTAATACATGTTTATTTAGTGTTTTGATTCTGTTGTTGCCAACCCCAAGTGTTTACTACTTTTTCCTACTACTCTATGAATATGAATTAATTAAACTTAACAACACTGTATTTCAAACATGCCATGAGGTATGCTGCACATTTGTATCAAATAAAATGACACTTTGTCTTTAGCTGTTGAATCGACGAGTTCTCGTGTATTCGTTTGTCTGTCTTCGGCTGTAGATTTCTTGCAGTGCCACTCAAAACACGCGCTCTAACAATAAAGCAGTCAGTGAAATTTAAGCTTAATTTAAACAACACCAGAAGCCTTTGACTGCCGGTCAAAGAAACCACTTTGATCGTACATTTTGGCGCCCAACGTGGGGCAAGTGTTTTGAAATTCGGAATTGTTTAAGAAATTTTACATTTGCGTACAACTGTGCTATTTGACCTAAAATCACACGTTACGCAATCATTCAAGTGGTCTACAGAATACATTAACCGGCTGCAATTGCATCGCATAAATCTTCCGCGTCGAATTTCGCGTGTCAGGTGTCTTAGTCGCCGCATGCAAATCGCCGAGTAACCTATACGCTGAACGGGACAATTCTCACGCCATATAACGGTATCGACTTACGCCGCACATCGTCGCCACAGCGGTGCAACAGTTTGACAACTACTACTGCCTAACACTGCCGACACCAAGTCTTTGCCACTCAATCTTCGTTTCATTATCGCCGCTGCGCTGCTCATGCGCCGCAAGCATCAATAACTTCGTCGCTCATTCTTCACAACTTTCATCGTCCCGGCATTGATAGTGTGTTCCCAGCTTAATCATCGCTACAGCGCTGCCTCAACTAACAACAGTTTTACAGCCACTGCTGATTTTCTCCCTTGCTACACCTGACACTTCGTTTTCGCTATCGTCGCACAATGGCGGAGGAATTGAGGCAGCAGCGCTCCAATACAAAAAAAAAACATTTCGCGAATCAAAACGATTGTAGAGGCAAACGGCCGAGGCGAAGGAAAGCCTCTAACTGCTACCGAGCTCAAATGCCGCTTGGGCATTTTGGAGTCATATTTCACACAAATACTGAGCTACCAAACAAGCCTCGAAAAAATTGACCCAAGTGATAACTGCCGAGGTGAGATTGAAGATTTATACGTAAGTGTCAAAACTGCCATTCATGATCAACTTGGAGAGGAAATGCACAACAATACTTTTAAGGAAAGTTCAGTTTCATTTATGCCTTCGAGTTCTAGGTTGCCAGTCTTGAAATTGCCATCATTTGGAGGAAAATACTCGTTTGTGAAGAAACAGGGACTGTGCATAAACTGTCTCTCAAAAACTCACAAGGCGTCACAGTGCACGTCGTCATTCAGATGTAAGGTATGTTCTCGTTCTCATCACACACTACTTCATCGCATTCAAAACTCGACAAATAGTTCACCTCCAATTAGCTCTGCACATCCATCCTCGACGCTGCGCTCTGCAGCTAATGAAACATCTGCCACGGCACATACACACCTAGGCAACTCACGAAATGACCCAGTTCTTCTCGCCACAGCCGTCGTACTTGTTCGTGACGCTGCTGGCTGCTACCAGGTTGGTAGAGCGCTGCTTGATTCATGTTCGCAGGTGAACTTCATTACTGAGGAGTTTTCACAACGACTGCGTTTGCCACGTGAAAAGCATACAGTTCAAATCTTGAGCATAGGGGAGGCAAACACTAAAGTAAAACATCGGACTTCAACCAATATCAAATCTCGCGTTACTGATTTTGAGATCCCGTTGGACTTCTATGTCACCTCTCATATTTCATACCAACCGAACTCAGAGATTGATATTTCATCATGGAATCTGCCCACAAACACTTCTCTGGCAGACGAATTCTTCTTTAAATGTAAACGAATTGATCTGCTGCTAGGCACCGAAAGCTTTTTCGACGTATTGTCAGTGGGCCAAATTAAACTTGGAAACAATTTACCTACGCTGCAGAAAACGTTGCTAGGTTGGGTAGTGTCTGGCAAATACAATGCACCAGTTCGTGTATCCTCGTCGTCATCTACTTGTTTATTAGTCAGTGAGGAAGACATTAACCATAATTTAGAACAATTGTGGAGGTTGGACGAAATAGTTTCAACACCAACTTTGTCCGATGAGCACGCAGCTTGCGAGGAACTTTTTGTAAATACAGTCACACGCGATAGTAATGGGAGAGTTGCGGTTCGATTGCCTTTTAAGGAAAGCGCAACCAATCTCGGATCATCACGCGACATTGCGCTACGCAGATTCATCTCTTTAGAGCGTCGTTTGGCACGCATGCCCGACATTAAATCCCAATATATAACATTTATGAAGGAATACATGGAATTAGGACACATGAGTGAAGTTAAAGAGTCCACAATAAATTCACTTCATTACTATATTCCAGATACCTTAGAAGAATTGGCACAAATTAAAAATGAAGTTTCAAACCTCTTGCATATGGGCTGCTTTGAACTTGCGAAGTGGCATTCTAACGCTGAGACCTTTGTTGACGACAAAACCATTAAGGAAATCAATATCGGCGACAACTTCGTAACTAGCGCATTGGGCCTTAAGTGGGATCAAAGACGGGATGCGTTCCTATTTTCATTTTCATCAAAATTGTCGCGGAACGCTAAAATCACAAAACGGAGCATCTTATCTCTTGCCTCATCATTATTTGACCCTCTTGGATTTGTCGCGCCTTTACTAGTCACTGCCAAAATCATAATGCAAGAATTATGGCTTCTAAAAATTGACTGGGATGAGTCTGTACCCCAACGACGCGTCCATACGCGCCTATGGTTGCTGCGTGTACCTTCGCGCAGAAGACGCCGGTAAGGTGGAAGTGAAACTGTTCACTGCCAAATCTCGTGTCGCACCAACGAAGAAGAAATCGCTTCCGAAGCTTGAGTTATGTGGGGCTCAATTGCTGTCAAAACTAATTGCAAGGGTGCAGCATATGTTAAGCGCTCATCAAGTTGACGTTTTCCTTTGGAGCGACTCACAAATTGTACTTCATTGGTTGAAAATGCACTCATCAACGTTGTCAACATTTGTCGGGAATAGAGTGTCGGAGATACAAGATCTCACTGCAAACTGTCACTGGAGGTATGTTCCGACGAAATGTAATCCAGCCGACATTGTCTCAAGAGGTTGCACAGTACAAGAGCTTTTTCGTCATGTTGGCTCACTGCACCTTCATTTTTGCTTCTCCCTCAAAATCAGTGGCCAGAAAATGCCCAACATCATCCCGACATGGATGAAGTAAATAAGGAGAAGCGCAAGTCAACATTCCTTGTAGTGGAAAAATGCAATTACATTATTGATCGCTTAGCACGGTTCAGTTCATATATGTCGGCAGTTCGAGTCGTCAGCTGGATGTTTCGGTTTTACCATCACATCAACAAGTCATCTAGCACTGCTGGCGAAACATCATCACTAACACCGAAGGAATTAGAAACTGCGCTGTGGTGTATCGTTTGGAATATTCAACAACTCTTTTTTGCGAAGGATATCTGTCGAGTTGAGACTGGCAGGCCACCTCATGGTACGTTGAAATACCTCAACCCCGTGTTGGAGGACACCTGTGGCTTTAAATTATTGAAAGTTGGAGGTCGCCTCGAACTGGCATCCATGCCAATTACACAAAGGCATCCTGTACTTCTGCCAAGCAAGTGTCATTTCGTCGAGTGTCTTGTTCGCCACCTACACATATCGAACTATCACGCAGGACCCAAGGCTTTGGTTGCATTTATTCGTTTAAAATTCTGGATTGTAAATGCAAGAGCTCTAGCACGTCGCATTGTACGATCGTGCATCCACTGTGTACGGTACAGACCTAAATTGCTGCAGCAAATGATGGGCAATCTGCCAGTGGAGCGCCTTACGCCTTGCAGACCATTTACGCGATGTGCTGTTGACTTTTGTGGCCCAGTCCCCACATATCTTCGCATCAGAGGCAAGGTGCCATACAAGACATACATAGCAGTTTTCGTGTGCTTATGGTCGAAGGCTGTGCACATTAAAACTGTGTCAGACTTGTCAACCGAGGCATTCATCACCACACTGAAACGCTTTATCGGTCGCAGAGGATTACCCACGGAAATATTCAGTGACAATGCCACAAACTTTGTTGGCGCAAACAGGAAGTTGACTGAACTCAAGGAGTTCATGTTTGACTCCAAGGTTCAAGGTTCCATTCAAATATTTTGTACTAATAATTTTCTAAATTTTCGTTTCATCCCTCCCAGAGCACCCCATTTTGGCGGCTTATGGGAGGCCGCTGTCAAATCCGCTAAGGGTCTGCTCAACCGCACATTAGGCAATGCGCGCCTCACCGCTGAGGAGTTGTCAACAGCTCTAATTGAGATCGAGGCCATACTCAACTCGCGCCCACAATCACCGCTCTCAACCGACCCGAACGACGTGCAGCCGCTTACGCCTGCTCACTTCATCATAGGGAGCTCTCTGAAAGCCATTCCTGAGCGCTGCATTCCACATGAGAGAGAGCTAAGCCACCTTGAAAGATGGGCAAAAATTAGTGCCATCAAGCAACGTTTTTGGCGAAGGTGGTCTCACGAATTTTTAAGTGAGCTCCATTCTCGATCAAAATGGGCACAAGATCAACCAAATGTTCATGTCGGCGCCCTTGTGCTTGTGCACGATGACAACGCTCCACCACAGCATTGGACAACGGGCAGAATAGAAGCAGTTATTCCTGGCAAAGATGGTAGAGTACGAGTTGTTGATCTGAAAACTCCCAAGGGAATCATTCGCCGCCCTATCCACAAGTTTGCGCTCCTACCTGTTTGCAAATCCTTTCAACGGGGCCGGGATGTTGGGGCCAACCCCAAGTGTTTACTACTTTTTCCTACTACTCTATGAATATGAATTAATTTAACTTAACAACACTGTATTTCAAACATGCCATGAGGTATGCTGCACATTTGTATCAAATAAAATGACACTTTGTCTTTAGCTGTTGAATCGACGAGTTCTCGTGTATTCGTTTGTCTGTCTTCGGCTGTAGATTTCTTGCAGTGCCACTCAAAACACGCGCTCTAACAATAAAGCAGTCAGTGAAATTTAAGCTTAATTTAAACAACACCAGAAGCCTTTGACTGCCGGTCAAAGAAACCACTTTGATCGTACAGATTCTATTTTACGATGCAATATTTGTTTATGTCGAATTATGATTGGAAGTGTCGTTTATTTTAAAGTTTCCAAAATGGCATCGTGGTTGGACTGTGAACCACTGAGGTGGCTGGGTTATGAACCACTTGTTTTTCGTACTACATTTGTTTTTAAACTGTCAAATATGGATGAATATATTAAAATAAAGTAATTTTATATAATTCCCTCGATTTCGGTGAGTTCACTTGAAATGGGCCAATGCGAGAACGCGTTCGTATTTCACAAGCAAACATTGCGACACCGATTAGGATGACAATTCAAAAAATTGAGCACTTTCATTCATTGCAATTGTTTGGCCAAAGTGGCGTCAATATAACTTTTTTCAGGTCTTGAGGCCTCCTGATTAAATAAATTCTCAACTTACTTAAAAATTATAGGTGTTTTCCTTCGTATTTGCCGACTTTAATAGGGATTTTTCAGATGGTTCACAACCCAGCCACTTTTTTGGAAAAGCGAAAAATCACGTCCTTAGAAAATAAGACGTAGAGAGTTAAATAAAAGTTGCGTTTTATATTTGCCTTTCCAACGGTATCTTCGATTTTTCGATATCTTTATTCTGAGAAACGTTAGAGCCGAAAAACAAAACCCGGTTCACAACCCAGCCCTCTCCCTTACGTATCTCTGGATTGCGTAATTTGAAAATAAAACACACTTAGTTTCACAAACGCAGTCAATAAAATAAACCAACAATCACTTTATTTCACAGATTTACACTTCACTGTCTTTACACTTAAGTATTTGCTCAATTACTCCGTGTGGCACCTTCACTAGTCAAAATCAGACTGACTCGCTGCGCCGCACCCGGCTGCCTTTTATACCTATCCGGCCATCGCGCAAATCGTTCTCGCACATTCCAAAGTGGACTAAAGGTTTCCATGATGATCGCGACCATCATTGCCAGGTTGGACTAAACGTTTCCATTATCGCGGCCATCATTGCCAGGTTGGACTAAAAGTTTCCATTATCGCTGTCATCATTGCCAGGTTGAATTATGGCACTTATCGTTACACTGCCCACCACTTAGACTTGTTCGTCCCGAACAAGTGCCGAGGTTCCGCTGTGATAAGGCGCCAGGCGCTCCAAATGGACTACCTTCAGCTTAGCGCCTTTATTGCTGCAACGTTGAATCCTGTATACTACGTCGTTAATCCTAGTCACGCCTTCGTAAGGTCCTTCCCATGACGCTTGAAGTTTCGGAGACAAACCTTTCCTCCGCTGCGGGTTGTAGAGCATTACCAGATCGCCTTCTTGGAACCCTGCTGAGTTGGCCCGTAGATCATATCTGGCTTTCGCCTTATCGCTGACCAGTTTGGTGCGGCTCCTTATAAACTGGTGAATTTCCTCCAGTTCAGCCTGCTTATTGGCCACGTAGTCCGTCTTAGCGCCTCCCGTCGTGCTGACTACCCCGAACTTCAAGTCAGTGGGTAACCGCAACTCTGTGCCGAACACTGCTCGGGCTGGAGTGAGTATGTCGTCTCGTGCGGGGCTGACCTATACGCCATCAGGAACAGGGGGATATGCGTGTCCCAATCCTTTTGATTCCTGCCTACCACTATCCGCAGGTATTCCTCCAGTGTCCGGTTAAAGCGTTCCACCATGCCGTCGGACTGTGGGTGCAAAGGAGTGGTACGCGTTTTCTTTATCCCCAGCAGCTCACACACTTCCTTGAATACCGCACACTCGAAATTCCGGCCTTGATCTGAGTGCAACTCCAACATAACTCCGAACCTGGCTACCCAGTTGTTTACCAGCTTTTCCGAGATCGTAGTGGCTTCCTGGTTAGGAATAGGGTTTACTTCGGGCCATTTGCTGAAGTAATCCATTACCACCAGCACATATTTGTTGCCTTGAGTGCTAGTTGGGAATGGGCCGGCGACGTCCATAGCAATCCGCTCGAAGGGCGCTCCCACGTTGTACTGCTGCATGCGGCCTCGAGATCTTCTTGTCGGCCCTTTCGCGGCTGAACATCGGTCGCAGCTCTTAATCCACTCGGCTACAGACTCCTGACATCCTACCCAGTAGAATCGTCTTTTTATTTTGGCGACGGTTTTGGTGATGCCTAGGTGCCCTCCACTGGAGTCGTTATGGTATGCCTCGATGACCTCGTTGATTCTGCATTTCGGCATTACCATTAGGGAGTTGCTGGTCCGACCATCCGCGCTCTCCCATTCACGGTACAGCCGCAAACTTTTCCACTGTGCCCAGTAAGCCTTAGCGATCGGGCTTTCACCGGCCATCTCCTGCCAGTCTGGACGTGCGCCTTGCTCCTTACCTTCGACGATTTTTGCAAGATCCGCATCCTCACGCTGGTCCTTTTCTAGCCTCTCCGCAGACCACTCTTCCTCCGGCATAACGCTTACCAACCGGACGGCCACTATATGTTCTTTGCTTTCGGCTCGCGAGCACTGCCTGCACTCGACTTTGCACGGACGGCGCACATTGGGAAAAAACAGGCAAAAACGCTCGCATCGCCTGTTTTGAACTCTAGAATCTATAGTTTTTACACTAGAGAACTGAAATTTCGCTATTATCTTTAGAATTCCTCAGAGAATTGTAGGGTGTAATTTTTTTTCATTTCCTTTACCAGGAGCTGGTACCCTACAGTCGGAAGTTAAGAGTTTTAGAAATATGCATAATCAGAAGCAAACAAAATAATTCAATATTTTAATAACTGATTCTAGTAGAAGATCAAAAATAAAGTTATACGTGTTTTAGGGTTTTTTAATTTGAGCACTATTTGCAGCACATTTTATGGTTTCCGAATGTATAACAAAAGATTTAATAACTTCGGAAATAAAAAAGATAAAGGAATGAAAGTTTGCATAACGGTTTCCCATAAGTAGAAGATGATTTATTCCAAAAATGAAAAAAATTCGCCTGTGGCCACGCCTACTCTCCATACAGACTTTATTTTTAACAACATTAAAATAAGCTAAAATTTTGCTGCCATGCATTAAAATGTTCTTTAAAGACATTTAGCCCACTTTTATAAAAGTATGCGAACTCTTTCTTAAAAAAATCTAAACTATTCATTTACTTTTATAAAGCACGGAAAAGGTTAACTGACAAGTATAACTTTCCTCACTAAAACTTAAACTAATGACTTATTATGTATCTCAAGGGGTTAAAGAGGCATGTCACACCTATTTCCAGACAAAAATAACCCTAAACGGATAGTAAATATTTAAAAGTTCATACTTTGAAAAATATCTTTATATTGCAACCCTGTTAAGAATGGGCAAACCACGCCCATTTTAGGCAATATGTTCTCGTAATTTCCAAAGTGTTTGTACGAAATTTCAGTGTCGTGTCTCAACTTTTCCGAAAGCAATTGTGAATACCTTCCATCAGACAGATGAATTGGAAGACATATTAACAGACGGACATATATAAATCAATGCGATATATATGTAAATATCTAAATTTTATACATTTAAATACATATTTATTCCTTTCAACACCAGCCTTGCTGTTTTTCATACGTTATAGTTTTGCTCAGCAATTATTATTATTATTAAAATATATCGTTGCTCACCACAACTGAGTACAAAAAGTGCTTGGGTTGGCATGCGAAAATTGCTCGCATTCATTTTGCCGCAGAACGCCGCAGAACGCCGCAGATGAGTTTGGTACCATCATTTAGCTGAATGTCCCACCTAATCAGCGTATACGTAATAATCGGCGTATACGTATTTCGTGGAATGCTATGGAATCTCAAAAGTTACAGTCCAGAGAAAATCCCGATTTTTCTCATTTTTATCAAAAAATTAGGCAAAGGTTAGATATATTTTTGTTGCCAAAATAAACATTTTTTAAATACAATTTTTTTTTCATATTAATTGCTTAGATATCGGTACCCCACATGTGAAAAATTATGGAATTTCATTAAAAAATGTAGATTGTACGGGCACTTGAAGACAGCCCTGTTAACGACATTTTGCTAGAAGTGAAAATAATTTAATAAAACGTTCAACTTTGAAAGGCTGTAAAGTCCAGGTCATGGGATGAAGGGACTTAAAAAGTTGATTTTCTGTCTGGCTAGAGTATCTATATTACGACAAGTAAAACAAAATATTCAGATTCGCAACTTTTGAATTTGCTCCAATGCGAGCGTTTTTGCCTGTTTTTCCCAATGTGCGGCGTGACAAGGCATCGGCATTTCCATGGCTACTGCCCTTGCGATGCTCTATCGTGTAGTCGTAGCTCTGCAGTCTGCTCGATCCACCGCGCCAATTGCCCTTCAGGATACTTAAAGTTCAGGAGCCATCTCAATACCGCATGATCTGTGCGCAGGCGAAACCTTTGTCCATACAGATATTTGTGGAAGTGTTTTACGCAGTCCAATACCGCCAGCAGTTCTCTCCGTGTCACACAGTAGTTGCGTTCTGGTTTCGATAGTACCCTACTGTAGTACGCTATCACTTGTTCCTAGCCGTCTATTATCTATGACAGCACACCGCCAATACTATTCCCGCTTGCATCTGTATCCAGCACAAACATCTCCCCAGGCACGGGGAAGGCCAGAATTGGAGCACTGCACAGTTTTTCCTTCAGACGTGCAACAGCCTGTTCCTGCTCCTCGTTCCACTCGAAAACTTGGCTCTTTTTCGTCAGTTTGTGCAAGCTGCTGGCTATGTTTGCGAATCCCGAAACAAATCGGCGGTAGTATGTGCACAGGCCCAGGAAACTGCGGAGTTCGAGTAGATTGCGTGGCCGGGGCCCCTGCTTCACCGCCGTGATTTTGCCTTCATCCGTATGTACTCCGCGGGCGGAAACCGTATGACCCAAATACTTGACCTCCTTTTGGAACAGCGAGCACTTCTTTGGGTTGAGTTTAAGCCCGGCTTCTCGTATCCGCTCGAATACCTCCTTTAGCTTTCCCAGGGGGAAGGGGGGCCAACACTGAAAGCCGTTTTCTCCTTGTCCTTGTTTGCAAGCTCTACCTGACAATAGCCGCTGCGTAAGTCGAGCGTGGAGAACCACTGCGTGCCTGACAGTGTGTCCAGGGTGTCATCGATCCGAGGTAGTGGATAACTGTCCTTCTTGGTCACATCATTGAGCTTCCGATAGTCCACACAAAACCGGGTACTGCCATCTTTTTTCTTGACTAGCACGACCGGCGAGCACCAGGGGCCCGAAGACGGCTCTATGACCTTGTCTTTCCGCATGTTCTCGATCAACTTTGTGACCTCCTCCCTCTTGGCCAGAGGAACTCGTCTTGGCGGTTGGCGAATCGGTTTTGCACTTCCGGTGTCGATGTTGTGCTTCACTATGGCTGTTCTTCCGCCTTTGCCGACGCCTCTAGTTCTTGCGCTCCGAACTCGTGCACAGTCCAATTGACGCCTCATGCCTCACATGCTTGTCGCAAGCGCAACTGAACTCCACCTTTCCGCCAGCAGTCGGCAAATTCCAGGCAGCCAGCTCCTTCTTCAGCTGGTCTACCTTCAGCAACTCGAGTTTTACCATGTCCGTGCTTTTATAATTTGATTTATTTAGTTATTTATTTCTTTACTTTGAATTTTCCACAATCCCACTTCTGACACCAAATGTTACGAATGCTAGTTCTAGTGGGCTAGTACGTATCTCTGGATTGCGTAATTTGAAAATAAAACACACTTAGTTTCTCAAACGCAGTCAATAAAATAAACCAACAATCACTTTATTTCACAGATTTACACTTCACTGTCTTTACACTTAAGTATTTGCTCAATTACTCCGTGTGGCACCTTCACTAGTCAAAATCAGACTGACTCGCTGCGCCGCACCCGGCTGCCTTTTATACCTGTCCGGCCATCGCGCAGATCGTTCTCGCACATTCCAGAGTGGACTAAAGGTTTCCATGATGATCGCGACCATCATTGCCAGGTTGGACTAAACGTTTCCATTATCGCGGCCATCATTGCCAAGTTGGACTAAAAGCTTCCATTATCGCAGTCATCATTGCCAGGTTGAATTATGGCACGGCGCGTAGCGACAGGGTTGCTTTGCACAGCGACAGACTGTCTTTTCGTTACAGTATATTGAGTATTTTATACGTTGCTGCTCACGCTAGAATTGTGAGCAAGACAAGCGTATTTACTAAAGAGCTGCACAAAAGGTTCTATTGGGCACACTTCACTACTGCGCAGTACTGTCAAGTACTATACTTCATTGTCGCGTTGACAGCGAATTCAAATGCTCAATAGTTCTATTCTGCAACAAAGCAAGCACTGCGTCATTCGAAGACCTTTTCGCTACAGCAGCGACAGTGCTTGTGCTCTGTTGTGAAGCAAAACATCAAACCAGAAAGCTATAATGAGGTTAAGTAACGGTAAATCACAGCAAGTGAAGTAGAACTTCTACTTCACACCGAGTGAGGCAGAACTTCTACTTCACACCGAGTGAAACAGAACTTCTACTTCACACCGAGTGAGACAGACTTAAATAAATATCGAAAAAATATGTTTTAAACTGGCGTTGTTTTTTACATTAATGATTTTGTAATGCTTGAAATGCAGCCCAGATTCCATACAAAGTACCAAAAACGATCATCAGCAAACAAAACACCGTATGCTTGAAAATGTTCTACTTCAATGCTTCACTTCAGTCTTGTTCTACTTCAGTGTTGTTCTACTTCCGTGTTATTCCACTGCAGTATTATTCTACTTCAGTGTTGTTCTACTTCAGTGTTGTTCTACTTCAATGTTGTTCTACTTCAGTGTTCTATACTTCAACGTGCTTGAAGTTCTATTGTCGTTGCGTGCAGTATTCGTATGAATATCAAAAGCTTTCTTCACTGCAGTGCTTGTTTTGTAGTGAAAGTGAAGAAGAGCGACAGTATTTGAAAGCACAGCGATGGCTTGCAAGTAATTTTTATAGTGCGTGCGCTGCTCATTAGTATTTACGTCTTACGCCGTGCGCCCATTTCGTGTCCGAAAAGGTAATGCTTTCTTTTCTACGTTAATTTGTGTTGCTAAATTTTATTTCATTTCTTACATTAGACAAACAATCGTTTCGGTAAGTGTTGCCACGGTGAAAAAGTAAAACTACCTCCAATACGTGTGCTAGAATTGTTTGAGTCGATCTTGAAAAACGCTTTCGCTATTTTGTTGCCATATGGCAACATGCTACTCTGTGGACGTCTGCATCCTCTATGGTTGGAAGAATACATTTTTTGTTGAATAGAATAGTTTGAAGTTTTAGGAAAAATACGAAATTAATAAATTGAATATCTAGGTTTAAAGAAGAGAAGTATACACGTTTATTTATCTTGGCATAGTAAAGGAAGAAGAAGCAGAAAATATTAGAGAACTTTTTAATTTGACGTTTTCTTTCAATTTAAAATAAAAAAAAAGTATATTTTTTTAAATTTTGGCTGACGTTAATGAATAAATATTTAAATTTTCGTTTTGCGTAAAAAGTTTTATGTTTAAGTAATTATTACAGCCACAACGATGTGGTTGCTTTCATAGAAAAACACTCTAAAATACAGGGTCCGAGTATAAAAATTAAAACATTTATTATGGAATGCTGCCACATAGAAGCCTAAGACGTAAATTTAAAAATTTTAACTTTCCCCAGTAAAAACCTGTAGCGAACGGGTTAAACTACTACGGGTTAAACCACTATTTGGAGGAATCGCAAGGTCAAACTTTGATAAGAGTTGAAATCTTTTTAACCCTTATGTGTGTGATGGGGTACCCGGGTACCCAAATCACTTTGATACTGAAATTTTACATTCTTGCGGATAACCTAGAAAGGTGAAACTTCATGACAACTCCCAAAATGGTATTATGTCTTTATTTTCGAGCAAAAAATTTGTAATAGAAAAATTTTATGAACAAAAAATGGCAGGGTCGTAAAGGTCGGCTAGCATCGTTATCGAAAACTTTAAAACGTGAAAATTTTTTGCACCTGTCGAAAGACAACTTTAAAACTTAACAAAAACGGTTAAATGTCTTACAGTGCAAACAAAAAGTGAGAAATTTTCGTACAATTTGTACTGGGGTACCCCATCACATGGGTAACAGTGTTCTTTTTCAGCACACACACTAGGGTTAAAAGAGGATTGCTTCATTCATGGCCAATTGTATGTACTGTTAACCAATTTTCGCGGTTTTTGCGAAAAAAATTATCATTCAAGTAAAATCGATATATATGCTATCAGTTATTCTTAAAAAACTTATTTTATATAATTTCATTTTAATTTAAATTCATTTGTCGACGTGGCGCCAACGTTGCGAAGGCGCACCACAAATTCGAGACTTATCGAGCACACGCATAATGACACCCAGATAATTCACAAACCCATTTTATTTTTCTTTGCCTTTATGTGAACGTATTTTCATGTCGACCAAAAAAAGAATTAACGTTTGACAGTTTTCAAAATTTCAAAATTTCAAATTTAAAATTTATTACGAAATAACGAAAAAAGATATTCACTCACTTTTTTTTGTTTTTTGTTTATTTAATCGTAATCTTTCAAGAGGCAAGGTCATAAAAATTATATTTCTACATATTCGAGTATAGGATGACCTTGAACCTGCTCTCATCAGAATTTTTATATCAATTTCCCTGCACGAGTTTGGGCCAACCACGTTACCTACAATACAAAATGAAACTAATCTATAATTGATATTACATCAGCTATACTTAGACACGAGCTTTTTGTAAAATTCAAAAATCTCTTGAAATGGTGGACATTTTTGAAAAAAAAAGTTATTTTGTCCCTTTTTTCAAATGTTTATTGCCTGTTATAATAAAAAAAACAATATTTTGTGAAAAGCTCGTGTCTACTCATAGCGACATGTTTTCTGAGCAATTAAAAAAAGAAATCGAATCGATGCGTGTAAAACTTTTCTTAAAATCGTGCAAGTAAGTTAGAAAAATACGACTTTCGGGAAAACGCGTTTAAAGTTCACAGGGCGCGTGCGGAAACAATGTGAGCGAGCGTGCTCAATGCTCTACAGCTCAATAACCGTGAAGAGTTTACCCAAACCCTTTGGATATAACATTCCTCACGTCTTCCAAATGAAAATTATGTAAAAAAACCATTTTGTAAAACTTTACGTAGACGACCCCCTTAACTCGGGTGCGATCATCATTACACATAAGAGTGCAATTATTGACAAATAAAATAAACACAACGGCGTATGTAATATTGAAGTAGTATGAAGTACTATAATGCAAAAAATATACATTACATTTTAGTTACATAAACGGAATGGTAGTTTTTTGTTTACAGTTGTTTTGTGTACAGTTGTTTACGGGGGTTACAACTAGTTTCTTATATTCCAGAAATTTAGTGAAATTTGGGAAATTCATAAAGTTTAAAAAAACATTGTGTTTTAAATAGAATTCATTTCTTCACTTGAAGTCCACAAAACAAAACAACTCAAATAATAATTAAACTTAAAATTAAATGTCAAAAATTAACTACTTATTACAGTAAATAACTAAAATTTGCTCCAAGTTTTCTACGGTCAGCATATGCCATGTCTATGCCACCACACCAGCTCGTGGAGTACGAAAACGTTCATTATTCTTGTATACTGGGCATTGCTGCCCCAAAAAAATAGCTAAGTGAGCCAATGAGCCCAGTAATGATCGTAAGAATTGTCCAAATTGACCACCCCCACCCCCCAAATTTTGCAAAAAATATGCAAAAAGTATGCAAAATATGCGAAAAATAAGCTAACACGTGCAGTGCATATTATTATTTTTAATTATAATGAGCAGTGCTGGAAAAATAGAAGTAAAGAAAAAAGAAAGTATATATATACAGTTGCGGTCAAAATAATAGTAGTACGCGTACAACGAAAAGAAAAGAAAAAATAATCTGCTTTTCTTTACAAATATTTATTTTGTATTTTTTTTAACAAGTTATATGTGTTAACAATGCAATCATAAAAGAAAACTTAGGAATTAAACTCAGTTTGGTTTGATTTAAATTAAATGCGTCAAAAGCTCCAAAATATGGACGGTCAAAAAAATAGTAGTTCGCTTTACTTTCATAAAAATTAAGCAACAATTGTGTTTCATTTTAAAAGATTTTGTGGTTAAATAGTAATAACGTAATGTTTCTTCAAATTAATATTTAGTTGCGTGACTGTTGTTTGGCTATTACTGCAGCACAGAGCCGATGCATTGAAATAACCAAATTTTCATATCTTTCTCTAGGGGCGTGGTCTACTGCTTCTCAAAGTTGATTATTATTTAAAAGATTATTGTGAGCAACTGCTCTCTTCACGTCACACCACAAATTTTTAATTATATTGAAGTCTGGTGATTGTGCGAGCCATTCCATAACCCTAATCCTGCTTTTGCGAAGCTCCTTTCATGCGACCTTGCTTGTATGCTTTCGGTTATAATTCTGTTGGAAGATCCAAAGCATTGGCGTTTTTCACGGACATACGGTAGCACGATTTCCCGCAAGATTCGTACACATACACATCGATCCATCGTTTTCTTGATCAAATAAATAGCGCCACCTCCATAAAACGTAAGACATGCTCAATAAATAAATGCATGTCTTACGTTTTATGGAGGTGGCGCTATTTATTTGACATACGGTAGCACGATTTCCTGCAAGATTCGTACACATACACATCGATCCATCGTTTTCTTGATCAAATAAATAGCGCCACCTCCATAAAACGTAAGACATGCTGAATAAATAAATGCATGTCCTACGTTTTATGGAGTGACGCTATTTATTTGATCAAGAAAACGATGGATCGATGTGTATGTGTACGAATTTTGCAGGAAATCGTGCTACCGTATGTCAGTGAAAAAACGCCAATGCTTTGGGTCTTCCAACAGGATTATAACCTAAAGCATACAAGAAAGGTCGCACGAAAGGAGCTTCGCAAAAGCAGGATTAGGGTTATGGAATGGCTCGCACAATCACCAGACTTCAATATAATTAAAAATTTGTGGTGTGACGTGAAGAGAGCAGTTGCTCACAATAATCTTTTAAATAATAATCAACTTTGAGAAGCAGTAGACCACGCCCCTAGAGAAAGATATGAAAATTTGGTTATTTCAATGCATCGGCTCTGTGCTGCAGTAATAGCCAAACAACAGTCACGCAACTAAATATTAATTTGAAGAAAAAAATACGTTATTACTATTTAACCACTAAATCTTTTAAAATGAAACACAATTTTTGCTTCATTTTTATGAAAGTAAAGTGAACTACTATTTTTTTGACCGTCCATATTTTGGAGCTTTTGACGCATTTAATTTAAATCAAACCAAACTGAGTTTAATTCTTAAGTTTTCTTTTATGATTGCATTGTTAACACATATAACTTGTTAAAATAAATACAAAGTAAATATTTGTAAAAAAAAAGCAGATTATTTTTTCTTAATTTTCTTTTCGTTGTATGCGTACTACTATTATTTTGACCGCAGCTGTACATGGTATAAAAAAGTTGGATCACTTGATCACACTTTTCGGCTGTTTTTTTTTTGCGACTTTTTAAATTTTTCAGCGGCAACAGTGGTTGGGCTTTTTTTGCATGATGGCATCCGACGCTTTCCGCTATGTAGCTGGCTCCATACAAATGTACGGATTCTACTTATTTGACAGATGCAACAAAAGCGTTGCTGCAAACAAAGCGAGTTATGGAGTTGGATTATAACTTTCTTAGACGCTTATTAGCGTTCCTTTCGGAAACTATAGCTTGGACGGTTCGAGGGGTTGCGGAATGTTTCGAGAATAAATTACACTCTTGGCAAACAAGTACAATATAAAAGGCAATCAGAAATGGTGCTTCCAGTTAGTTTGGCTTTTGCAAGCAACAGTGTGACACAGATAAGCGAAATAAAAAGAGATCTAAAATGAAGTGGAGGGACAGTATATGGTGAATTGACGTGACTGTGCTCAATTGTGAATAAAATTACCACTAAGGTAAACTGTAGTAATGAGTTTCAGTTATGCGCTCTATTTTGGCGCATTTCTGCGATACGAACTATCCTTGCGTTGGCCAGCAAGAACTAATTTTCGTAGCAGTATTATCTCAGCATCAAATTTGTTTAATGTTTTTAATTCAGGGGCACTGCATTGTATGCAGATTAAAAAGTTGCACGCTTGAATTAAATCAATCCATTTTAATAAGTCACGGGCTGCGAAGCTGATTTGTTTTCTATTGTAACTTATTTTCAGAAACGCTTGTGGAGCATTGAGAAATCTTTCTTACGGCAGGCAAAATGATGAAAATAAGCGTGCAATTAAAAATGCTGGCGGTATAACAGCGCTCGTAAATTTACTATGCAGAACACAAGAATCGGAAGTAAAAGAGTTAGTAACAGGAGTATTATGGAACATGTCCTCATGTGAAGATATCAAACGATCAATTATCGACGAGAGTCTAAGTGCAATAGTCAACAATATTATGATACCACATTCTGGATGGGATGCTGTTTCAGCTGGTGAAACATGTTACTCTACAGTGTTTCGCAATGCTTCGGGAGTGTTACGAAATGTTAGTTCCGCTGGAGAGTATGCTAGAACCAAACTTCGGGATTCGGAACACCTTGTAGAGTGTCTGATATATGTTGTAAAGACAGCTATAGAGAAAAACAATATTGGTAATAAAACAGTTGAAAATTGTGTCTGCATTTTACGTAATTTATCATACCGTTGTCAAGAAGTGGAAGACCCCAATTATGATAAACAACCGATACCAGTAACAAACCGACCTGTACCAACTCATAAAGGTAATTACATTATTTAATTCTAGGTCTAACAATCCTATATATAATGTCTTTTTCATATTGGTTTTTTTTATAATAGGTTCAAGTTTGTACTATTTACTTCCTTTTAATAAACATTTAAAATAGTTGTTTTGCATACCATTTGGTGGTGCGATGAAAAACTGAATACGTCAAAGCCGTGTGTGAATGTGAACAAGGTTAAGGAAGGTGTGAAGTTACGCGTGGGCAGACGTGCCGTTTTGTGCTCCGTGGTTTCTGTCCGTCCTTCGCGTGTTTTAATGTTCGTCCGCCAGATATGTCTCGTTCGTTGCTACGACACAAGTTTTATTAATAAGGTGATGGCACTACTTCAAAAAGAAAATTCCCATGTATTTTGTTAGTGCTTTTGGGCATGCTGATTGTCAAAATCAAATCAAAACACAAACAACACAAAAACAATTTTACCAATTTTTGACAATTAGCATGCCCATTCGCGAAAAACTAAAAATCAGAAGAAAAAAGTTGAATCAGCTGTGTTGTCACCAATGTGCCTTGCTACGACGCGTGTGCTTAATAAATAACTAATGCGGCCTTTAGACGGTCGCACATGTTTGCAAACATATGCGATGGGGGAAATGTGCGAAGAGCGTTTACACGGTCAAACATGTGCGCACACTTCAGTTCTCTCGCTGCTGTCGACGAAGCCACATGGTACGGAAATTCGCATCAATTTCTTTAAATTTGAATAAAAGCACCTCATATGCTGCGTTTCTTTTACTTTTATTTTTATATTCTTCGCTTTTCACTTTTCACAGTTCGGGATGTTCTCTATACACTTAAATCCCCTCCATAACATTTCATTTCTTTGCGACGCCATCCTCACTGGTCGCTGTCTACCGATCGAATGACAAAATGCACTATGTGCGTCACACAGCCGTTTACACGGTCGAACATGTGCGTCACGCCGACAGAGAAATCAAAAAAATTTTGAAAACCTTCAAACATGTCCGACGACACGAATTTCTTGCGTTTACACGGTCATTCTTCTCGTCACGCCGCACATGATTGCAAACATGTGCGACCGTCTAAAGGCCGCATAATAAATAACTATTCACAATAAATTCTCTATTTGAAACTAAACGCAATGCAAATAACAAATTACAAATAAGAAATGCCGTTAACCCATTAAAACCTGACCCCAGAAGGGCTTGTGCGATTTCCATAAAATTTTGCACAATCTTAGTAATTGACCTAATCAAGAAAACAAATCAAGAAAATAATTCATACCCCCACCCCCTGAACCAGGAGGGTACGTTGCGCAAACGCAATTTGGGCCTTAGTCACATACAAAACATAAAATAAAAAAAAAAAAAAAATTTTTTAAAACTTATTTTTAAATATTTTAGCATTACAAAATGCAGCCCACAAAGGGCTTTTGATAGGTTTGAAGAATAAGTATTTTTAATTGAATTTCAAAAATTCCCCAAAAAAAACCTTTGACTTTGGATCGAAAAAAAGATATGAATATTTAAAAAATTTTGGAATTTCGTTATGGCAGAATCTAAAACGATCAATTCGAATCCAATTCTACCCATTTTCAAGTCTTATATCTTTATGAATTACTTAATGAGCGAAATTCCCAAACGTTGCGCAAACGCAACGCTCAGGGCTTAATGGGTTAACTCGTTCCCGCCGTCCTCCGTCCGTATTCAGTGACGCTACATGCGGTCTTGTTCGACACTAAGATATTGTCTGTTCTGTGCAGGGACTTAACTATTATAAGTTTTTTAAGAAACTAATTGCAACGTAACTATTACGATGCAACATAAATTTTTTTTGTTGATTTTAATTATTATTTGCAACAATTAATTTTTACGTTGCGTAATAACTGTTATAAAAAAAAAATAAAAAATTTCGTCCTCGATATTTATTATTATTTTGCAATTTTTTTGTTTTACGTTGCTTCATAACTTTTATTTTCGATTTTTTTTATTTACGTTACCGATAATTATTATTTTGCAATTTTTTTGTTTTACGTTGCTTCATAACTTTTATTTTCGATTTTTTTTATTTACGTTGCCGATAACTATTATTTTCAGAAATTTTTTTTTTACGTTGCTTCATAACTTTTATTTTCGATTTTTTTTTTTACGTTGCATAACTATTATTTTCAGAAATTTTTTTTTTACGTTGCTTCATAACTTTTATTAAAGAAAAATGTTTTTTTACGTTGCCTTGCCACATTTTGAGTTCAAATTTTTTTTGTATTGTTTCAATACATTTATTTGTGGTACAACAAATTGACAAACACCAATTTATTGCCGAAAACCAATTTACACCAAGAACTAAAGTGCATTTTAATTTTTGTGCACATGAAAATCGCATATGGCAAACACCTCAGTGTTTGTAATTTAATTTGAAAAAACAAAACCCATATTTATGAAAAAAAAAATCCTTCGGACGGTTAGATTTGAAACTACAACCTTCGGAATTGAAGCTTGCGTACACTACTGGGAAGCCACAAGCTGACTTACAACAAGTTAGAAAAAAAAGAAGATACAAAAGTAGCCACGCGGAAATTAGTTCTATCAATATCATCACGTGTTATTAAGTATTAATCGTAAATAACAGTTATAACGTGTTATCAACAAAATCATTACTATGCATTGTACGTGCACGTGAAGGAATAAGAAGTCTATGTACATACATATAATTGTTTGTCCTGACTAACCGCCCAACCCAAAGCTACAAATATGAAATTTGAACTGCAGGTACATATTGAAAAATGAAGACGCTAAGACGGGAGTGTAGCGTGCAAAAATATATGAGAACGAATGCCAAAAGGGGGTAACTTATCGACTTAAAAATTCACTACGCTATAAAGTTATCACACTATTTTTAATATCAAAGATAATTAAACGATTTGGTACAATCGTTATGCACGAAATATCTTTTGTGGATTTACATACATACATATATCGATAAAAAAGCAAAACAAAAAATTGATTCTGCCATCATTCGGGATCGTCGTTGTTTACTTACTTTTTTCTTATAACTTTTTCCATATCATATATAAGTACTTATTATAATAGATATGTACATACATTAGACATGATTAAATGCACAAATTTGTAATTACGATTCTTTGGAACTTCTAATTTTTTTAGGTTTGACATACATTAACATACATACATTCACGTAGAAGGTCAATGCATAATAACATGAACAAAAAGTCTGCAATTGCCAGCTAATGTCAGCCAGAATCAAAAATTCAAAATTTACAATTTTCATTCGCTGATCAACACAACAACAACGATAGCACATCGCGCTTCATTCGCTTCATTGAAAATAACAGTAACTTCTATGGCCGGCATCGAGCGCGCGAGTTTCGTATGTGGGCCGGCGGGCTGCGTTTTTAAAAAAATAAAAGGCAAGAGAATTTAGGCGATCTGACGCTACAAAAGGGTGAAATCAGACTGACTTTATTTTCCAATTCTTACTTTCTACCAAGCTTACCATAATTACACAATTGCTTAATCGACACTTATTTGCTTACATGCTAACTAAATGCTTTTGGTCACAATATTGTTAACCAATATTGTGCTTCTTGGAAATTTGGTTCGGTTTTGATTTTGTTTTATGTTTGTTTGCTAAATTATTTCAAAAATCGGAAATGTGGTTTCGCATTACATTCGTCGCTGTTGGCTTATTTATTTTAATAGTTCATCAATTTTATCGGGTGCCAATGTCCGATGTAGCATTGCTATTACTATACGTAACTCGCGAGCTATATCTGCAACCCTCGGCACTTACCGAGGTTACAACAACAGAAATCATCGTAGCACGAGAAATTAACAGAGACAAAAGTTCTGTTCAACCAACTCTGTTATCTTTCCTTCTGCTGCTTTCCGCCCGTATCCGAAATTCAGATTGCTTCGCTGGTCGATATGCGCATTCTGTATACTGTTTATTCTGTGGTAGAATATCATTGATTTAATTGATAACACGTGATAACATTGGCATAACTTATTTCCGCGTGGCTGAAAGTAGGATTTTTTATACGTGCCAACAAAATAATACTTTTGCTAAATTGTTGTAAGTCAGCTTGTGGCTTCACAGTAGTGTACGCAAGCTTCAATTCCGAAGGTTGTAGTTTCAAATCTAACCGTCCGAAGGATTTTTTTTTCATAAATATGGGTTTTGTTTTTTCAAATTAAATTACAAACACTGAGGTGTTGCCCATATGCGATTTTCATGTGCACAAAAATTAAAATGCACTTTAGTTGTTGGTGTAAATTGGTTTTCTGCAATAAATTTGCGTTTGCCAATTTGTTGTACCACAAAAAAATGTATTGAAACAATAAAAAAAAAAAATTAGAACTCAAAATGTGGCAAGGCAACGTAAAAAAACATTTTTCTTTAATAAAAGTTATGAAGCAACGTAAAAAAAAAATTTCTGAAAATAATAGTTATCGGCAACGTAAAAAAAAAAATCGAAAATAAAAGTTATGAAGCAACGTAAAAAAAAAATTTCTGAAAATAATAGTTATCGGTAACGTAAATAAAAAAAAATCGAAAATAAAAGTTATGAAGCAACGTAAAACAAAAAATTGCAAAATAATAATTATCGAGGACGAAATTTTTTCTTTTTTTTTCATAACAGTTATTACGCAACGTAAAAATATTTATTACATGATAATAGTTACAGGCCATGTAAAAAAATTTTTATTGGAAATAATTATTATAAAGCAATATTTATAAAAATATCTTAAATAAGGGCAATTTTTTTATTTCCAAAAATATTGATAATAATTATTTTAGGTCTCTGGTTCTGTGGTAAAGGCATAACACTAACCACAGAGCATAATCAATTTCTTAGTGCGTCAGATCGCATTCCCGGCTACTTTTCTTGTCTTTAACCCACCCAGGCCATGGTGCTGGAAAAATTTCGCATAACCTTCTGCAACGTGCGCGGGCTCAGAACGAACTTTTTCGCTGTATACGCGTTCGTTAACCTTCATAAACCCCATGTAATGGCACTAGGTGAGACCCAGGTGTGTGAGGATGCAGATCCACTGGATTTTCACATCCCGAGGTACCACTTACTGCCATAATTCTCTCCTCACAGGGGTCTTGCGCTTTATGTGTGCAGTAATGTTGCGTACCAGTGCCAGCAACAACTATAAACGACGGATGCAGAATTTAGCTCCATGTGGGTTAAATTAAATATCCAGTCGCACATTCTGCACTTCTGCTTTCTGTACAGAAGCCCGAATTCAAGGAGAGATTTTACTTATAACAAGTTTGATCTTCTCTCTGATTCTATTTCCCATATTCTGGAATCGTAATCGTATCGTAAAAATATATACAAAAATGGTCAGAATTTTGTTTAAAATTAACTTCAACAAAAATTTATTTCGTTTAAAGTGTCACAATTTGAGTTAGGACTCTTTTGCATTGAGCTGCAGCGATCAAATAGCATCAAACTTCTGACATGAAAAGAGATCTAACTGTATTTTTGCAACAGTAAACAACAACAAAATATACTGAGCTTTTTCTTATTTGTAGATAAATGCATTGTGCACAGTATTAACACATAAACCCGAAAAATAAAAATTTTGAGTTGTCACTTTTGTAGTGCGTGTGCGATATGTATCTTTTGCGCGACTGAATATCGAAAAAAATTCAATACATGCAAATAAAAAATCGTCTACGAGGGCCATTAACAGCCCTATTCTGGCAACCGAAACAATAGTCACCTCGGTAACAATTGAATACTTGTCACTTTACAATTGTCACTTTTTGGTATTCTGGAGCAAATTAAAAGGTTAAAAGGTGACAATTGTTTCGAAATTTGTTACCTCCGTAGGAACAGGTGACAAGCATACAAAAATTATAAAATTGAAATTTCGTATTCAATTGCGCCTTGGGAAACTGCAAAAAAAAATGCTTCAGCTGCTCCTGCGTCGCGCATGTCGTGCGCTTAAACTTAGGAACTCTAGAAACTAAAAGAATATATACATACATTGTGAAGAAACTAAAAAAAAAAGACTTGCTTCGCCAGATTTTCTGCGTTTGCCACTTTTGGTTTGTTTATTTTTTTACAGTTTGACAGAAAAAATACAAAAAACAGCTGTTTTGATAGAAAAAAAGCTTTCACCTCGAGTGGTGAATTGTTTGAACTTTCTTCTTGTCACCCATTTCCAGAATACGGAAACAATCAAATTCAATTCAATTGTTACGGGGGGTAACAATTGTTACGGTAGTGCCAGAATAGGGCTGTAAGAAGGAGGGTTTTTTTTTTTTTTTTTTTTAAACAGGAACAAACGCGCAGGGGATGACCCCTATTAATGCGAAGCATTGCGTTGGTTCAGGAAGGATATAAAGGTTAGGAGATAGGGTTATGAGTGAAGTGGTTATGGACTCTTGCCTTGAACCCATCGAGATCATAAGTGCTGGGGAAAATATCCGCAGGGAGACCATTCCACAACCGCGCTGTACGGGCCAGAAACGAACTTTCCCTGTAGTGCGTAGTGCGCTGGAACATCGTTTCGACGTGGAATGCATGGGCGCCAGTGTTCAAACGGGTTGCCCGGGGGAATACCCGGAGTGATGGCATCAAGCTGCTCATCTCCACTGAGCAGTTACCGAAAAAGTATCGGTAAAATAACACCACACATGCCACGTTTCGACGATGTTCCAAGGAGTCAATAGAGCTGGATGCCCTACTGTCCCCTATAAGTTTAATCGCACGGTTTTGCACCCGATCGAGGAGCTCCAAATTGGCTTTTGAAGCCCCCGCCCAGAGGTGCGAGTTAAACTCCATTTTAGGTCGGATATAGGTGGTGTAAATAATGCGGAGATCAGACGGAGTGAAATATTTTTTGCACCGCTTTAGGAAGCCGAGGCACTTGGCTGCTTCTTTCGACACGCCAAAAATATGATCGTTCCAACGAAGATCGTTCTTAATGGACATGCCCAGAACATCAAGAGCTGCCGATTCCGCAATACCCACACCACCCATAACCAGGGATGAGTTGGGATGTGGGGAGACTCGCTTGTGGGATAACAGGCAACATTGGGTCTTGCGGGGATTAAAATCGACCCTGTTCGCTTGACCCCACTTGGAGATTGTTTGTAGGTCGCTATTAAGTGTGTCATTCATACGGCGCCGTTCTCTCTCAATCTCCACAGAGCTTGGACGCTTTGTGAAAGAGTATGAATGACAAATGGTGCTGTCATCCGCAAATGAGTAGATGGGATTCTTCGTCGACGACAACAGGTCGTTGATGAAGATCAGGAAGAGGGTTGGAGAAAGGACCGAACCCTGCGGCACTCCCGCGCTGAGGGAATGCTTTTCCGAGGCTATGCCGTCTACTACAACACGAATAGAGCGATCATAGAGGAAGCTCGTAATCCAACGAGAGAAGGTACTACCGACACCATAGGCAATCAATTTTGACACGAGTGCTTTATGCCACACCCGGTCAAAGGCCTTGGAAATATCCAATGCAACAACCTTGCTTTCACCGAGGTTTAGAATGCTATGGTTCCATTTCTCGGTGAGGACCGCCATAAGGTCTCCCGTCGATCGTTGTCTTCGGAAGCCGTATTGGCGGTCACTTAGCAGTCTATTGTGCTCCAGATATTTCACAAGGTTGAAGTTTACAATGCTTTCCATTACTTTGGAAAGCACCGAACAGATTGCTATAAGTCGGTAGTTCGCAGGGTCAGTAGTCTTGCCTTTTTTAGGAACTGGTTGAACATTTGCTACCTTCCAACATGTCGGAAATACACCTGTGGTGTATGACATGTTGAAAAGTTTGCGTAACGGACAAGCCAGTGAGGTAGCGCACTTTTGCAAAACAAGGGCTGGAATGCCGTCCGGCCCTGAAGCCTTATTTACATCGAGATTTGCAAGCACTCTTTTAACTACCCGTGTTCGAAAATGAATTTCTGGCATAGAGCAAGATACGTTTTCGACTACGGGTAGTGGTTGATCGCTGGGGGGCAGGGAGGAATTCTCTGCGAAAATTTTAGCCAACAAATTTGCTTTATCAACCGAGTGAGTGATGATTTGATCATTGTTAAGAAGAGTTGGAATTGAAGATGATGTTTGGTTCTTCACCTTCTTAACGAATGACCAAAAGTTCTTACTACCACGCTGGCATTGAAGAACTTTTTTCCTTTGGCGCTGCTCGTGCAGAAACTTTTGGCGCCTTAGGATGGCATTGCATCGATTTCTAGCCTGTTTACGCAGCTGTTCAGTGGTGGCATTTTTATTTGCCTGCCATGCTCTGAAAGCTTCCTCTTTAGACCTGACAGCAATTCTGCATGTCTCATTAAACCAGATATTGTCCTTGGGTTTAATGCAAATTTGCTTATTGGGGATAAAGGACCGCATTCCCAATAATACAATTTCTTCGACCATTTTGGCTGCGGCATTTATGTTTCTATCAAGAAAACACAATTTCCAATTGAAGTGTGCGAAAAATTCATTAAGTCTACTCCAGTTAGCTTTATCATACATCCACACTAGGCGCTTCGGGGCTAAGAGCGAAGCATTGCGGATAGAAGAGTATGAGAAAGACGCCAAAATGGTACAATGGTCCGAGTTTCCAAGAGGTGCGTGCATTTCAACATCATATTTTTCATGATGTGAAGTGAGAAAAAGGTCTAGAGTATTGAGAGCTTGCCCCGCAACGCAGGGGATATGCGTTGGTTCATGCACTAATTGAGTCAAGTTATTAGACTCGGCAAAGAGCTCGACAAATAAGCCTTCAGGAGTTGTGTGGCTGGAATGGCGTAGCCAATTGGAATTATGAATATTGAAATCACCAGCAACTACAATTTCACTATTCGGATACGATTCCAGAATCTGAGAAATAGAATCAGAGAGAAGATCAAACTTGTTATAAGTAAAATCTCTCCCTGAATTTGGGCTTCTATATAGGAAGCAAAAGTGCAGAATGTGCGACTGGATATTGAATTTAACCCACATGGAGCTAAATTCGGCATCCGTCGTGTATAGTTGTTGCTGGCACTGGTACGCAACATTACTGCACACATAAATGGCAAGACCCCTGTGAGGAGAGAATAATGGCAGTAGGTGGTAACCAGGGATGTGAAAATCCAGTGGATCTGCATCCCCACACACCTGGGTTTCACTTAGTGCCATTACATGGGGTTTATGGAGGTTAACAAACGCGTATACAGCAAAAAAGTTCGCCCTGAGCCCGCGCACGTTACAGAAGGCTATACGGAATTTGTCCAGCACCATGGCCTGGGTGGGCTAAAGGACAAGGAAAGTAGCCGGGAATGCGATCTGCCGCACTAAGAAATTGATTATGCTCTGTGGTAAGTGTTATGCCTTTACCACAGAACAGTCAATTTCTCAGTGCCGAACACGACCGCATGTAGCGCCACTGAATACGGACGGAGGAGGGAGACACGGACAATGAACCATAACAAACAACGCGAGCAGAGGTCAATACGGCGGACAGCGAGAACGGGATAACGGGATAATATTTGATATTTGTTTTGCATTTGCATTTTAAGTTATGTTTAGTTATTATTTAGGATTATTGGTTATTATTTTATTATAGATTATTAATTAGGCACACGCGGCGTAGCAACGAACGAGACATATCAGGCTGACGGACACTAAAACACGCTGGGACGGACAAAAACAATAAGAACCGCGGAGCACAAAACGGCACGTCTGCCCACGCGTAACACTTCAACTTGACTTTTTGACAGAGAGAGTTTTGGTGACAGAGAGTAAGTTCCATTCGCAATATATTCAGCAACCAAATCATTGTTTGACGCCATGCCGAAATTGTTCCAACTGCTTGCAGTAACACTTCAAAACTAATAAACTTTTTGCAACAATTGACTTTTTTCTCAGTAAGAAACAGAATCATCAATATACGCACAATCATTGATAACGCTAAATAGGCCGTTTACCGTTATATGAGAGTGCTACAAACAAAAACAGTAACATCGCGGTGTCAATTTTGCGGCCGGCTGCATAGTTATTCTTATTTGCTACTGACTTCACTCATCTTCACTTTGCCCAATATGTATCTCTGCATTCTCTTATACATATACATATTATTTATGTTGTGCACACGAAGTACGAGTAGCACTCATACTAGTCATCGTACTCGTCGGGTACGATTGCCGAATGTGATAAAAAAATTACGAAGCAAAGTAAAGCAGATACCGCGAAATCATATGCTTGAGTATGCTAGTAGCTTAAACAACAGAATAAACAGTATACAGAAGGCGCATCTGAAATAATTTTGCGATTTCATTTCAGACGCGGGCGGGAAGTAACAAAGGTGAGGAAAATGCAAAGGGAACCGAGAGAGTAAGCGCGAATTGATGTACACGCATAGATTCGATAGTTTTGGGCTTTATTCTCATTTCGACAAACAACACGCAATGTTGTTGCTTTCCGCAGCAAGCCAGCTTGGCTTTACTCGTGCACATTGAAAGTGGTTGATTTGGCAAAGCAATCGCCAAGGCAAATTCAATAGGTAGTTGCAGCATTCTTTGATAATTAGCACAACATTGTAGCAATAGTTTTCCACTTATTATCACTTTCTTAATGCGTCTTGGTTGTTTCAATATTTAACACATATATTTCATTGTAGCCATTTGTACTTTTTACAACTTCTATTTTACAAGCAGACCAAAAGAACTTATAAAATCCATTGAATTTTGGTTTTTCCCGTAGTGCTACCACCTTATGTGCCTTGGCGATCGCTCAATCAATTTTTCTATGAAACTGCCTGTCCACTTCTTGTTCTTGTTTGTCAAAAAGCAAGCGGAGAGCGAGCATGAGCCAGCACCAACATGCAAGCGGCACATCGCTTTGTTGCCCAACAACAACAACCACAGTGTGTGGTGCGCGGTCGCAGCTTCTCAGCTTACGCTCTCGCGCTCTGTGCGTTCTCATCCCCTTTACTGCTTCCCCCCGCATCCACAAACGGGTCGTACCGCTGGAACCCGCGAAGAAAATTTTCTTTACACCAGATGCGCATTCTGTATAGTGTTTGTTCTGTGCTTAAACGCACCAATACTCAAATCGACATGGGTATGGTAAATACTCATACAAAATCAATGCGGTGGCGATCACACCGCAACCGCTTTTAAGGCGAGTATACTCAGAGTCATAAAAATAGGCACTCGTGCAGTTCTCTGGTGTGTAGTAATGTTGCGTACCAGTGCCAGCAACAACTATACACGACGGATGCCGAATTTAGCTCCATGTAGGTTAAATTCAATATCAGAAGCCCGAATTCAGGGAGAGATTTTACTTAAAACAAGTTTGATCTTCTCTCTGATTTTATTTCTGATATTTTGGAATCGTATCCGAGTAGTGAAATTGTAGTTACTGGTGATTTCAATATTCATAATTCCAATTGGCCACGCCATTCCAGCCACACAACTCCTGTAGGCTTATTTGTCGAGCTCTTTGCCGAGTCTGATAACTTGACTCAAATTGTGCATGAACCAACGCATATCCCCCGCGTTGCGTGGCAAGCTCCCAATACCTAGACCTTTTTCTCACTTCACATTATGAAAAATATGATGTTGAAATGCACGCACCTCTTGGAAACTCGGACCATTACACCATTTTGTCGTCTTTCTCATACTCTAGGCGCTTAATGTGGATGTATGATAAAGCTAACTGGAGTGGACTTAATGAATTTTTCCCCCACTTCAATTGGAAATTGTGTTTTCTTGATAGAAACATCAATGCCGCAGCCAAAATTGTTGAAGAAATTATATTATTAGGAATGCGGTCCTTCATCCCTAATAAGCAGGTTTGCATTAAACCTAAGGACAATCTCTGGTTTAATGAGACATGCAGAATTGCTGTCAGCTGTCAGTAGGCAAATAAAAATGCCGCCACTGAACAGCTGCGTAAACAGGCTAGAAATCGATGCAATGCCATCCGAAGGCGCCAAAAGTTTCTTCACGAACAGCGCCAAAGGAAAAAAGTTCTTCAATGCCAGCGCGGTAGTAAAAACTTTTGGTCATTCGTTAAGAAGGTGAAGAACCAAACATCGTCTTCAATTCCAAATCTTCTTAACAATGATCAAATCATCACTCACTCGGTTGATAAAGCTAATTTGTTGGCTAAAATTTTCGCAGAGAATTCCTCTCTGCCCCCCAGCGATCAACCTCTACCCGTAGTCGATAATGTCTGTTGCTCCATGCCAGAAATACACACGAGTAGTTAAACGAGTGCTTGCAAATCTCGATGCAAATAAGGCTTCAGGGCCGGACGGCATTCCAGCCCTGGTTTTAAACAATTGCGCTACTTCGCTGGCTTCTCCATTAAGCAAACTTTTCAACATGTCATACACCACAGGTGTATTTCCGACATGTTGGAAGGTAGCAAATGTTCAACCTGTTCCCAAAAAAGGCAAGTCTACTGACCCTGCGAACAACCGACCTGTAGCAATTTGTTCGGTGCTTTCCAAAGCAATGGAAAACATTGTAAACTTCAACCTTGTGAAGTATCTGGAGCACAATAGACTGCTAAGTGACCGCCAATACGGCTTCCGAAGAAAAGTCACCATAGGATTCTAAATCTCGGTGAAAGCAAGGTTGTTGCATTGGATATTTCCAAGGCCGCTACTTCGCTGGCTTCTCCATTAAGCAAACTTTTCAACATGTCATACACCACAGGTGTATTTCCGACATGTTGGAAGGTAGCAAATGTTCAACCTGTTCCCAAAAAAGGCAAGTCTACTGACCCTGCGAACAACCGACCTGTAGCAATTTGTTCGGTGCTTTCCAAAGCAATGGAAAACATTGTAAACTTCAACCTTGTGAAGTATCTGGAGCACAATAGACTGCTAAGTGACCGCCAATACGGCTTCCGAAGAAAAGTCACCATAGGATTCTAAATCTCGGTGAAAGCAAGGTTGTTGCATTGGATATTTCCAAGGCCTTTGAAAGGGTGTGGCATAAAGCACTTGTGTCAAAATTGATTGCCTATGGTGTCGGTAGTATCTTCTCTCGTTGGATAACAACCTTCCTCTATGGTCGCTCTATTCGTGTTGTAATGGACGGCATAGTCTCGGAAAAGCATTCCCTTAGCGCGGGAGTGCCGCAGGGTTCGGTCCTTTCTCCAACCCTTTTCCTGATCTTCATCAATGACCTATTGTCGTCGACGAAGAATCCGATCTAATCGTTTGCAGATGACAGCACCATTTGTCATTCATACTCCTTCACAAAGCGTCCCAGCTTTGTGGAGATTGAGAGAGAACGGCGCCGTATGAATGACACACTTAATAGCGACCTACAAACAATCTCCAAGTGGGGTCAAGCAAACAGGGTCGATTTTAATCCCGCAAGACCCAATGTTCCTGCACAGAATAAACAGTATACAGAAGGCGCATCTGAAATAATTTTGTGATTTCATTTCAGACGCGGGCGGGAAGCAACAAAGGTGAGGAAAGGGAAGTAAAGGGAACCGAGAGAGTAAGCGCGAATTGATGTACACACATAGATTCGATGGTTTTGGGCTTTATTCTCATTTCGACAACAACACGCAATGTTGTTGCTTTCCGCAGCTTGGCTTTGCTCGTGCACATTGAAATGGTTGATTTGGCATATCGATCGCCAAGGCTTATTCAATAGGTAGTTCCAGCACCAGAACTGATTAAAATTTTTTCTTTGATATTTAGCACAAAATTTTAGCAATATTTTTAGCATTATTTAGCAATAGCACTTATTATTACTATCTTAATGCGTCTTGGTTGTTCCAATATTTTTACACATATATTTATTTTCATTGCAGCCATTTGTACTTTTTACAGCTTCTATTTTACAAGCAGACCAAAAGAACTAATAAAATCCATTGAATTTTAGTTTTTTCCGTAGTGCTACCACCTTATTAATGCGTTTTGGCGATCGCTCAATCAATTTTTTTATGCAAACTTTGCCTGTCCACTTCTTGTTCTTGTATGTAAAAAAGCAAGCGGAGAGCAAGCACGAGACCACCAACATGCAAGCGGCACATCGCTTTGTTGCTCAACAACAACAATAACCACAGTGTGTGGTGCGTCACTGTTTCATACACCGCTCTCACAGCTTCTCAGCTTACGCTCTCTCGCTCTGTGCGGTCTCGTCCCCTTTACTGCTTCCCCCGCATCAACAAACGGGTCCTACCGCTGGAACCCGCTTTACACCAGATGCGCATTCTGTATATTGTTTGTTCTGTGGTTCCTGTTATCCCAGAAACGAGTCTTCCCCCATCCCAACACTTCCCTGGTTTTGGGTGGTTTGGGTATTGCGGAATCGGCAACTCTTGTTGTTCTGGGCATGTCCATTAAGAACGATCTTCGTTGGAATGATCATATTATTGGCGTGTCGCAAGAAGCAGCCAAGTGCCTCGGCTTCCTAAAGCGGTACAAAAAATATTTCACTCCGTCTGACCTCCGCATTATTTACACTACCTATATCCGACCTAAAATGGAGTTTAACTTGCACCTATGGGCGGGGGCTTCAAAAGCCCAATTGGAGCTCTTCGATCGGGTGCAAAACCGTGCGATTAAACTTATAGGGGACAGTAGAGCATCCAGCTCTATTGACTCCTTGGAACATCGTCGAAACGTGGCATGTGAGGTGTTATTCTACCGATACTTTTTCGGCGATTGCTCAGTGGAGATGAGCAGCCTGATGGCATCACTCCGGGTATTCCCCCGGGCAACCCGTTTGAACATTGGCGCCCATGCATTCCACGTCGAAACGATGCTCCAGCGTACTACGCACTACAGAGAAAGTTCGTTTCTGGCCCGTACAGCGCCAGGTCAGCGAAGGTCTCTCTTCGGATATTTTCCCCAGCACTTATGATCTCGATGGGTTCAAGGCAAGAATCCATAACCACTTCACTCATAACCCTATCTCCTAACCTTTACATCCTTCCTGAAGCAACGCAATGCTTCGCTTTGATAGGAGTCATCCCCTGCGCGTTTGTTCGAGTTAAAACAAAAAAACATAGCGAATAGAGCACTATCTTTTTTTTTATATTTTATCTTTAACCGATTGATAATTTAAAAATATAGATTTCATATATAGAAATACATTATACAACATAAGTAATGTGATCCACATACCTACTTCGATTTATTTTATTTTTCAACATGGTTGTCCCAAGACATGCAATTAGCGCTTAAGCTCCACTCTCTCGGTATTGACATTAGGTACCGGTTATATAAGAACGTCTTGAAAAACTTAACTGTTTACAGCCATTTGTGGCGTTTATGAAGGCTAGCAAATAGCTGATTCTTCTGCTAGAGACATCCCTGACATCCCTGAAGAATTGTCTACCTAGCGTTTTGAACCTCCTTCATGCTAGCGCCGGGCAAGTGCAGAGGAAATGTTCAATTCTCTCCTTCTAAGCTGGATCACCACAGCTACGGCAGCTGGTGTTGCGAAGGATGCCCATCCTGGCTGCATACTCTGCTTAAGGCCAGTGGCCTGTTATAACTAATTTCTACTGTTTTCTACTAATCAGTTCCACCGATTTGTTTTTGTTGAAACTTGACCAGATTGACCTGCTAACCCGGCAGGTATCTGCAGCCCCTGCCATCTCTTGTCTACCTTTGCTCACTCTTGATGAGTTTTATTGGGGTGCGTACTACCACCGCATCTCCCTGATCAAGAGCGGAATCTTTCCTGGCGAGCTCGTCCGCTCCTTTGTTCCTCAATGTTCCTGTGTCCGGGAACCCAAATGAGGGCAACAATCGGATCGCAGTGCTAGTTCTAGTGATGATCGAAGAACCCAGCGCCTTCAATGCAGCTTGGCTATCGGAAAAAATTGTAACCCTTTAACACGTTCACGCCGGGGCCGATTTTCATTGTTTTTGCTGTGAGGCGGTGCTGAAATGAAAATACGTTAATGAAAATACGTTAAATTTTCATTATTTTAATTTTCAGCGTCTAATAGCACCGGTGGCCCGCGCCGGCGTGAACGTGTTAAACGTGGTGTCTGTCACTGCCAACGTACAGGCTTCCTGAATAGCTAGAACCTCCGCCTGCACTACACTAGATCTATTCGGAAGTCGGATTGATTTCCTGATCCTCAGCTCGTTTGAGTAAACGCCAGCACCAAGCACCACTCTGATTCTATTTCTCAGATTCTGGAATCGTATCCGAATAGTGAAATTGTAGTTGCTGGTTATTTCAATATTCATAATTCCAATTGGCTACGCCATTCCAGCCACACAACTCCTGAAGGCTTATTTGTCGAGCTCTTTGCCGAGTCTAATAACTTGACTCAATTAGTGCATGAACCAACGCATATCCCCTGCGTTGCGGGGCAAGCTCTCAATACTCTAGACCTTTTTCTCACTTCACATCATGAAAAATATGATGTTGAAATGCACGCACCTCTTGGAAACTCGGACCATTGTACCATTTTGGCGTCTTTCTCATACTCTTCTATCCGCAATGCTTCGCTCTTAGCCCCGAAGCGCCTAGTGTGGATGTATGATAAAGCTAACTGGAGTAGACTTAATGAATTTTTCGCACACTTCAATTGGAAATTGTGTTTTCTTGATAGAAACATAAATGCCGCAGCCAAAATGGTCGAAGAAATTGTATTATTGGGAATGCGGTCCTTTATCCCCAATAAGCAAATTTGCATTAAACCCAAGGACAATATCTGGTTTAATGAGACATGCAGAATTGCTGTCAGGTCTAAAGAGGAAGCTTTCAGAGCATGGCAGGCAAATAAAAATGCCACCACTGAACAGCTGCGTAAACAGGCTAGAAATCGATGCAATGCCATCCTAAGGCGCCAAAAGTTTCTGCACGAGCAGCGCCAAAGGAAAAAAGTTCTTCAATGCCAGCGTGGTAGTAAGAACTTTTGGTCATTCGTTAAGAAGGTGAAGAACCAAACATCATCTTCAATTCCAACTCTTCTTAACAATGATCAAATCATCACTCACTCGGTTGATAAAGCAAATTTGTTGGCTAAAATTTTCGCAGAGAATTCCTCCCTGCCCCCCAGCGATCAACCACTACCCGTAGTCGAGAATGTATCTTGCTCTATGCCAGAAATTCATTTCCGGACGCGGGTAGTTAAAAGAGTGCTTGCAAATCTCGATGTAAATAAGGCTTCAGGGCCGGACGGCATTCCAGCCCTTGTTTTGCAAAAGTGCGCTACCTCACTGGCTTGTCCGTTACGCAAACTTTTCAACATGTCATACGCAACAGGTGTATTTCCGACATGCTGGAAGGTAGCAAATGTTCAACCAGTTCCTAAAAAAGGCGAGACTACTGACCCTGCGAACTACCGACCTATAGCAATCTGTTCGGTGCTTTCCAAAGTAATGGAAAGCATTGTAAACTTCAACCTTGTGAAATATCTGGAGCACAATAGACTGCTAAGTGACCGCCAATACGGCTTCCGAAGACAACGATCGACGGGAGACCTTATGGCCGTACTCACCGAGAAATGGAACCATAGCATTCTAAACCTCGGTGAAAGCAAGGTTGTTGCATTGGATATTTCCAAGGCCTTTGACCGGGTGTGGCATAAAGCACTCGTGTCAAAATTGATTGCCTATGGTGTCGGTAGTACCTTCTCTCGTTGGATTACGAGCTTCCTCTATGATCGCTCTATTCGTGTTGTAGTAGACGGCATAGCCTCGGAAAAGCATTCCCTTAGCGCGGGAGTGCCGCAGGGTTCGGTCCTTTCTCCAACCCTCTTCCTGATCTTCATCAACGACCTGTTGTCGTCGACGAAGAATCCCATCTACTCGTTTGCGGATGACAGCACCATTTGTCATTCATACTCTTTCACAAAGCGTCCCAGCTCTGTGGAGATTGAGAGAGAACGGCGCCGTATGAATGACACACTTAATAGCGACCTACAAACAATCTCCAAGTGGGGTCAAGCGAACAGGGTCGATTTTAATCCCCGCAAGACCCAATGTTGCCTGTTATCTCACAAACGAGTCTCCCCACATCCCAACACATCCCTGGTTATGGGTGGTGTGGGTATTGCGGAATCGGCAGCTCTTGATGTTCTGGGCATGTCCATTAAGAACGATCTTCGTTGGAACGATCATATTTTTGGCGTGTCGAAAGAAGCAGCCAAGTGCATCGGCTTCCTAAAGCGGTGCAAAAAATATTTCACTCCGTCTGATCTCCGCATTATTTACACTACCTATATCCGACCTAAAATGGAGTTTAACTCGCACCTATGGGCGGGGGCTTCAAAAACCCATTTGGAGCTCCTGGACCGGGTGCAAAACCGTGCGATTAAACTTATAGGGGACAGTAGGGCATCCAGCTCTATTGACTCCTTGGAACATCGTCGAAACGTGGCATGTGTGGTGTTATTTTACCGATACTTTTTCGGTAACTGCTCAGTGGAGATGAGCAGCTTGATGCCATCACTCCGGGTATTCCCCCGGGCAACCCGTTTGAACACTGGCGCCCATGCATTCCACGTTGAAACGATGTTCCAGCGCACTACGCATTACAGAGAAAGTTCGTTTCTGGCCCGCACAGCGCGGCTGTGGAATGGTCTCCCTGCGGATATCTTCCCCAGCACTTATGATCTCGATGGGTTCAAGGCAAGAGTCCATAACCACTTCACTCTCAACCCTATCTCCTAACCTTTATATCCTTCCTGAACCAACGCAATGCCTCGCATTAATAGGGGTCATCCCCTGCGCGTTTGTTCGAGTTAAAAAAAAAAAAAAAAAGAACTTTGGAACCATCCGTGTAAATTATGGTGCCTCCGGTGTTTGTTGGTCTCATTCTTCTCCATTCAGACCGTGATGGTATCTTGATTGAAAAAGGTATTCCAACGACTATGTTCGAAGCTTTACAGTCCGTTTCCGATCCACAGATGCGTTCATCCGCCAACAGACTACTGTGACCATAAGGTCTGTCCTTCCAGCAACCCAGGTCCTTTAACACTAGGAGTACCGGGCTTGACTTCATACCTACTTATACCGTGTGCGGTCAAATGACGGTATTCAGAGTTTTTAACGAAATCGGTTGAATCTGAAGAAATTTTTCATTGTAAGCATTAAAACAACATTTATTTATTTTTTTATAATTCAGTCAAACAAAAATACATTTTAACAGACCATCATAATGTTACGAAAATTCCAAACTCGTCTTCCAAGGTTCGTTTTGATTGTATTTGAAAATAAAACAACTTCAATTACTCAGCAAAAATCAACAATCACTTTATTTACAGATTCACACTTCGCTTGTATCTACACTTGTTACCACTTTGCGTGCTCAACACAGACTCGACCCATTGCGCTGCGCACTGCTGCTTTTATACCAGTTTTCTTATCGCGCCGAAGTTTCTTGCAACTTCTAATTGAAAAGCGCTCGACCATTCTCGCACAGCCCATTTCTTCGAGAACCATCCTTGCCATATCGGACTATACCAAGCGAATTTATAACAGTTTTGCTGTACTTCAAAGTACATGCCTAAAAGTATGCTTGCAAAAGCGTTCATGCACAGCAAAGAGTGCCTTTTCGTTTCACTGCCCATCACTTAGACTTGTTCGTCCCGAACAAGTACCGATGCTCTGCCGGAGTAAGATGCCAGGCGCTCCAAATGGACTACTTTCAACCTGGCGTTTCTGTTGCCGCAGAGTTGAACCCTGTACACCACGTCATTAATACTGGTCACGACCTTGTACGGTCCTTCCCATGACGTTTGAAGCTTTGGAGACAAACCTTTCCTCCGCTGCGGGTTGTAAAGCATTACTAGATCGCCTTCTTGGAACCCCGCTGTGTTAGCTCGTAGATCATATCTGGCTTTCATCTTATCGCTGACCAGTTGGATACGGTCCCTTATAAACTGGTGGATTTCTTCCAGCTCCGATCGCTTATTAACTGCGTAATCCGTCTTAGCGCCTTCCGTCGTGCTGACCACTCCGAACTTCAAGTCAGCAGGCAACCTCAGCTCCGTGCCGAACACTGCTCGGGCTGGAGTGAGTGTTGTCGTATCGTGCGGGGCTGACCTATACGCCATCAAGAACAGCGGAATATGCGTGTGCCAATCCTTTTGATTTCTGCCTACTACTTTCCGCAGATATTCTTCCAGCGTTCGATTGAATCGTTCCACCATGCCTTCGGACTGGGGATGCAAAGGACAGGTGCGAGTTTTCCTTATTCCTAATAGCTCACACACTTCCTTCAATATCAGAGACTCGAAATTCGGCCTTGATCCGAGTGCAACTCCAGTGGAACTCCAAAACTGGCCACCCAGTTGTTTACCAGCATTTCCGCGACCGTGGTGGCCTCCTGGTTAGGAATAGGATACACTTCGGGCCATTTGCTGAAATAGTCCATTACCACCAGCACATATTTGTTGCCTTGAGTGCTAAGTGGGAATGGCCCGGCGACATCTTCTTGTTGGCCCTTTCGCAGCCGAACATCGGGCACAGCTCTTAATCCAATCGGCGACAGACTTCTGGCATCCTACCCAGTAGAATCGCCTTTTTATTTTGGCGACAGTTTTTGTTATGCCTAGGTGCCCTCCGCTGGAGTCGTTATGGTATGCTTCGATCACCTCGTTGATCCTGCATTTCGGGACTACAATTAGGGAATTGCTGGTCCGGCCATCCTCACTCTCCCACTCGCGGTATAGGCAACCATCAGCCAACCGCAGACTTTGCCACTGCGCCCAGTAAGCCTTCGCGATCGGGCTCTCACCGGCCATCTCCTGCCAGTCTGGACGAGCACCTTGCTCCTTGCCTTCAATGATTTTTTTAAGATCCATATCCTCGCGCTGGTCGTTTTGGGATCAGCTCACGCCCCTTGTTGTCCGACTGAATTTGGCGTATCCTTGCAGGTGCATACCGGCTGCTCCCAATCCATGTCGCCTCATATGTAATCGCGCTGGTCACCGTTTCCTTAAATGTCGGCTTGCCCATCATCAACGCACTGCGACGTGTCTCCGGATCATGAAGACCTTCAATGAACGACTCAATCTTCATCCTCTCAAGATCATCAGCGCCGAATTTTGGGTAGCACAACTGTACGAGCCGCTCAATCTCTGCTGCATATGTCTGCAGCGCCTCGTTGGCTCTTTGTCTGCGGTTCTTCAGCTCACAGTAGTACAGCGTATGGTTGTGCTCGTTGCTGTACTTCGCTGCCAACGCTCTCATGACGGCCTCATAATCACTTCTCGAACATTCCGGAACTGATTTCATTACCTCAGCCGCAGGACCTTTCAGCGCCATTGCCAATCTCCGACTCTTCCTGATATCGGTCCACTGATTTTCCAAAGCAGCTAAGTCGAATTGCAGTTTGAATGTATCGAACGGCGTAGCACCATCATAAGTAGGCACTTCTGTTCGGGTGGCGAAACTTTCCGGAATCGGCGGCAAACATTCTCGTGGCTGTACCTCTCTAAGCCGCTCGTCGATTTTTCTGTTTACCGAATCCTCCAGACTGTCAACTCGTTTGTCTAAATGTTCTACTCGCGTCTCCAGGTGCTCAACTTTCACATTAATCCTGTCTGAAATCTCTTCCACTATCTGCTCCAAGCGCGCAGAATTTTCCTGAAGCTTGCTGGACAACTCGCGATTCGCATTTGCAAATTTTTCCGCATTTTCCTGGAGTTTTGTTTGCATTCGTTCTGCTATCAGGTGTACAACTTTGCTTCCGCCGTTTTTTTCCAAAATTAAAAGCTTTATTGCGAAAAAGTGCTTACAGATGTATTATTCAAAGTACTGTCCGTCGCTAGCGACAACTTTCTCCCATCTTTCCGGCAATTTTCGGATCCCGGCTCGAAAAAAGGAGTCCTCTTTTGACGCTATCCATGAAGCAATCCATTTTTCCAATTCTTCGAAGGATTGAAAATGTTGATCTGCCAGGCCGTGTGCCATCGAACGGAATAGGTGGAAGTCAGAAGGGGCGACATCTGGGGAATACGGCGGGTGGGGCAAGACTTCCCATTTCAGCGTTTCCAGGTACTTTTTGACCACTTTTGCGACGTGAGGCCGAGCATTGTCGTGTTGGAGGATGACTTTGTCTTCTTTCTGAATCATGCCCAGGGCCTTGAGACGTTTTGAAATGGCTTGCTGACTCACTCCCAACGATTCGGCAAGCTCTTCTTGGGTTTGGCACGAATCTTCATCAAGCAATGCTTCTAGTTGTTAATCTTTGAAGGTTTTTTCTCTTCCACCACCATGTTTGTCTTCGACATCGAAATCACCATTTTTAAAACGTTGAAACCACTCCCGACACGTTCTTTCACTCAGAGCAGCATCACCGTAAGTTTCTGAGAGCATTCGATGCGCTTCAGCTGCATTTTTTTTTCGAATTGTAACAGAAAAGTAAAACTTCCCGCAAATGGCGAGAATTGGGCACATAAACGGACATTTTCGAGCGTGAATAATACGAAAACAAGAACAACTGTCACTGAAACGGCGATGACAATTCGTTAGGCACTGTCCACACTCACTTTAAAGGCATTACCATCTATGTATTTCAACCAGCCTCAGCCGGTATAGCCACCTATCGGAAAACGGCGGACGCAAAGTTGTACACCTGATATTTGCGCCGAAAGTTCCTGATTCGTGGTTTCCAGTTTCGCTGCCATTTGCGCCGAAAGTTCTTGATTCGTAGTTTCGAGTTTCGCTGCCATTTGCGACGAAAGTTCTTGATTCGTAGTTTCCAGTTTCGCTGCCATTTGCGCCGACATTTCACGATTTTCATTTTCCATTTTGGCTGCCATTTCACGGTTGGAAGTCTCAAACATGCCTTTAAGAGCAACCAATAACTGGCTCATGTGCAATGATTGTAGTGGCGCAGCCGCTGCAGTGACGCAGCACCCGCAGGCGATTCCTCCACTTTGGCCGACGCCTCTTGTTCCTGCGTTCCGATGCCTCGTGATTCACACGCCTCTCGCAAGCGCAGTTGCAACTCCACCTTTCCGCCAGCAGTCGGCAAATTCCAGGCAGCCAGCTCCTTCTTCAGCTGGTCAACCTTCAGCAGCTCCAGTTTAACCATGTCTGCGTTTTTATAATTTGATTTTACTTTCAGTAATACAATCTGAACTTCTGACACCAAATGTTACGAAAATTCCAAACTCGTCTTCCAAGGTTCGTTTTGATTGTATTTGAAAATAAAACAACTTTTGCTCAGCAAAAATCAACAATCACTTTATTTACAGATTCACACTTCGCTTGTATCTACACTTGTTACCACTTTGCTTGCTCAACACAGACTCGACCCATTGCGCTGCGCACTGCTGCTTTTATACCAGTTTTCTTATCGCGCCGAAGTTTCTTGCAACTTCTAATTGAAAAGCGCTCGACCATTCTCGCACAGCCCATTTCTTCGAGAACCATCCTTGCCATATCGGACTATACCAAGCGAATTTATAACAGTTTTGCTGTACTTCAAAGTACATGCCTAAAAGTATGCTTGCAAAAGCGTTCATGCACAGCAAATAGTGCCTTTTCGTTTCAATAATAATAAAGTTAAAATTAAAAAAATGCAACAATAATTCTTAAGACTATAAATCTTGGAAGAGAGAGATGTAAGTGTGGAATGCAATTAAGTTCCGAGAGCGTCCTAGCAAGAGAAGCGTTTTAAGCGTATTACGTTTTGTATAAGCCAACATAGAAATAATTAAAATACCTAAGAGGTCGAGAAGGTACAGTAAACTTTGTTATGTCCAATAGCGCAGGACAGTCCACAGTTCCGTCAATGACATTGACAACAAACGAACAGGATAAGTAGGTGCGCCTAGAATACAAAGATTTAAGATTTATAAGCTGACAACGTTATTTATGTTCTTGAATGTAAAAAAGTATAGTTTTGGCAAATATTTCAACAAAAATATTACTCATGACAATAGTAATTTTCGTCTCGCCGCTTTCTGCACATGCTTTCACACACAACACGTAAAATAATGCATTTTTATTTTTACATTAAAATTCATAAATACTACTGTGTTCTAAAAATAAGATGACATTGTATTTGTTTTGAAAATTCTTTATTTATTCTTCCAAATCCATTTTAACCCCTTCAAAGTAATCCCCTCCCGATGCAATGCACTTATGCCAACGGGTTTTCCAATCTTCGAAACACTGATTGTAGTCACTTTCCGGGATGGCCTTCAGTTCCGTCTTCGCTGCGGCTTGAATCTCCTCTATCGTATCAAAACGGTGTCCCCGGAGCGGTCTTTTGAGCTTGTTGAACAGCCAGAAGTAGCACGGCGCCAGATCCGGTGAATACGGTGGTTGCGGAACGATATGGGTTGAGTTTTTTGCGAAATGATCACGAATTACGAGTGCAGTATGGGATGGTGCATTATCGTGGTGTAAAAACCAAGAATTGTCTTTCCACAATTCCAGCCTTTTTAGGCGGATAGCGTTACGCAAACGACGCATAACGTTCAAATAATATTCCTGGTTGACTGTTTGGCCCGGCGGAATGAATTCATAATGCATAACACCACGATAATCGATAATTCAAATGTCACCTTATGTTTTGGACACAGTAGTATATAAAATTCGTTTGTAAATTAAAAATAAAACACAAGCCAAAACATGAGTTCTTGTAAAATTTGTACCATCTTTGATTTTTTTGTGAATGTTTTAATTTTATTTCCATGGCTACGAAGTTAACCGTCATTTGATCGCTCGTGGTACTAGTAGGTAAAATCGTTGATATAAAGAAAATAGATCGGCGCAGTGATTGCAAAATTTTAGAATATTGAGCTTAATACAAAATATTAAAAGTCATGGAGAACCAGATTCATAAACAAAAGTGAAAACCGTCAAATTACCGCTCCCGGTAGTTCTAGTGTTAACCGTAAAGTACTTGTGGTGGCGGTGTTCATTATGTGTAGGTTGATTGAAAGTAAGTGCGTTAGAACGTTCAAAGCTTCTGCCGGGCATGATCTGATTGCACCTACTGTTCCGGCACAGGCTGTTCTTTGTATTCTTGTGAGCTTGGTGATGTCATACGCCTTCCTTACGGCTCTGCACCACACCAAGGTACCGTATGATAAGATTGGGCGTACCGCCATCTTGTACACCCAAACATCAATTTCGTTTGAAGACCCCAGCTACTTCCTACCACTTTGTTGCAGTAGTAGAGTATGAACCCGGCCTTTTTCACTCTTTCCTCTTTATTTAGCTTCCAGTTTAGCTTAGGATCCAGTGTCACTCCTAGGTGTTTTGCCCTGCATGAAAGCACCTGTACCGTTCCATTCAGTTTGGGTAATCCAAAGGTTGGTATCTTGGTCCTCGTAGTGAAAAGCATCAGTTCAGTTTTCTGAGTTTAGTTTATGCCCATGCTGCGATCCGCGCACCACCTGCTTAACTGTCTGAAACCGCCCTGGAGGTTCCCGCTACATTATATACATAACATTATAACTTCTGAACGAATAAAGGTAATTGCAAAATGGTTTGCTGTTGATAAGAAATTCATCGGGCTATTGTATACCAAAAAATAAATTCAATCGAGATACAAGGTGCTACCTAATACTTTGTCAAAATTGGGCTTATTGTAAATAAGAATAATGAGAGCAACGATGTTGAGTTTGATTTGCAAATTTAATAAAAATACATTAAAAAAGATGAAAAATAATAAACAAGAAAGAAATAAGCTGAAAGAGTAAAATTTAAAAATACAAATTCATTAATTTTACTTTTAAAATGAGAACCAGTGTTAAAAAAATTTACGTAAAAAGTTAATTTTTCCTTGGACAATCCTAAGTTCAAAAACAATGCTAAAGCTTCATTAGGACTATATTCCGTCGGTAGCACATTGGGTGGGGTAGGAACACTTTTTATTTCTTTCAACAAGACTCGGGCTTGCTAGTGAAACTGCTTTTACTATAACGCCTTTCATTTTCTCCTGATGCTTATTTAATTTTATGATCAAAGTTGATAGGTGGGTAGGTGGTGGTGGCGTTTCCATTCCCTCCACAAGCTTATTTTTTGGGTAAATGGCACACAGTCCTTTATTTACTTTTTCGGTCTTCCTTTTGCCGCGTTTTATGTCGATGGTTGGTCATCGCTTATGCTACATGCATCGCTTGCATCGAAGTACATTTTTTTCCAACCACTCATTACTTTGGTAAAAATTGAATTTGGTACGGTTTGCCGCAATCCTACCATATCTGGCTCTTTCTTGGTTATTCTGAAGCTGTTGTGAATCAATTGCGCCGAGTATTTTGGATTCCTAATCTTCGAGCTGTCGTCAACAAAACGCGCCGTGAGTGTCAGGTCTGCCTCAATCGCAAAGCGCAGCCTCGACCGGCAAGGATGGCTGCCCTACCGCCGTTTAAAATAAAACCCTTTATACGGCCATTTCCGTATGTGGGCATAGACTTCTTTGGACCTATCCTAGTGGCGGTCCGTAGAAGTTCAGATAAAAGATATGGCGTCCTCTTGACCCGTCTTACCACGAGAGCGGTACATCTAGAAGTAGCCTATTCGCTGTCTTCCGACTCGTGTATCTTGGCCATTCGTGAGTTTATGGCCAGGAGAGGCGGCCCCTTTATTTATTTTGTTTTCGATGATGATGAATTTCGTTCGAACAATGATTTTTTATTTTTTAATTTGACAAATTGTTTTTTTATAACTTGATTTCATTTTAATTTAATTTAACCCTGCTGTTAGGTTAAGCCCATTTGGTCCAATCTTTGGCTTGTTTCCTTTGTAATTTTTGCCTAACTATTTAACTATTAACTATTTTTTACATCAGTTATGTTGAGTAAAGAATGAATGAACCAAAATAAATACAAAAAATTTGAATAAATTGTTGTTTTGTACAAAAATTGCAGTATGAAAAAATGGTCCCTTTTCTAATCTAACCGCACGGTTAACAAACATATAAAGTAAAAAAACAAGCAAAGTAGCAATAACATCGTCGTTAACATCCTGGGGCCGGATGCACTTGTGCATTTTAAAATATGTTCTTTAACACGTTCACGCCGAGGCCGATTTTCATTGTCTTTGCTGTGAGGCGGCGCTGAAATTAATGCTGTGCTTCATCATAATTTTCAGTGTCTAATAGCACAATCGAATGCGTACCACCGGCAGTACGCATCGCCCGATTTGACAATCTAGTGCGGGCCACCGGCGATACGCGTCGCCCGATGAAACAATCTAGTGCGGGCCACCGGTGGTACACGCCGCTCGATGAGACAGTCAAGCGCGGGCCGCCGGTGGCCCGCGCCGGCGTGAACGTGTTAACGCTGTTTGGATTGGATGGTTTGGGTAAGAAGTGCTTGTGCCTTGCGTCCGCGTAGTTGTTGTTTATTGACCCCATGTTGAGCTTGATACTGGATGCGGTGAAGGCGTGATTGATCTTTGACAACATCGGATGATGGTTGATGAACTCGAATGATCCTTTTTGATACTTCAGAGCGAGCATGTCGCAGCCAGCTATGCGAATGTCGTGGCGACGGTAAAGGAGTGCGTGGGGTGATATGATCTGGTTTGTTGGTAGGTTTTCTGGTGTTCGGTTTGCTTGGTTGTGCGCTTTGATTTTCTCCGTTCACCGAGGCCTTCCTGGTGATGCTTGTTGGACGTAATAAAGTGTGATGTGCTGATCCACATTCTTGACAGCTGTTGCGCAAGTCACATGCTCTTGTTTTATGTGATTTTGCCAAGCAATTACGGCAATAATCGTGGGCGTGTACGACATCATCACGTTGACCGGGGTTCATAGCGATGAACCCGCGGCAATACCTTAAGGCGTGAGGTCGGTGACAGAGTGGACATTTATATGCGTCGGCCATGGAAGAGCTGTGAATAGAGGATAAAATGACTTTAGACCTTGATGGTAGATGGGTAGTGGTGCCCGCGGACAATTATAAAGGGGACTTATAACATTTGTAGTACAATGTACTGGGTTGGCAGGACACAGAGTTTTACAATTGGGCGTGTGAGAATTCCGGATTGGCTGCGGACGTCAGCAATGCGGTCATGGCCATCATGGCCTCGATGTAGTGCGATGATGCGTCCTAGCCTCCATTCGTTGGGGGGAGAAGTTCGTCCTTGATGATCACCAACTGATCTAATACAAGTTCCTTTTGGGGGTAGCGCCACTTATGTCGTTTGCGGAGCTCATGAAGATATTCCGTTTTCCATCTCCGACTAAACTCGTGGTGAAGTGCCTTCAGCTTCTCCCACCGATTGATTAGTGATAGATCTTCTACATTAGGTTCTGGAGGTGAAAGGAGAGGAGCGCCTCTTAGGAAGTAACCGGGAGTCAGCGCTAGCAGATCAGCTGGATCTTGAGACAGTGGGGACAAAGGTCGGGAATTTAATACGGCTTCAATTCGAACAAGTAGAGTGATAAACTCTTCAAAATTGAATTTATGATGGCCGGCAGTGTTCTTAAGATGAGTCTTGAAACTTTTAACTGCAGATTCCCATAATCCGCCCATATGAGGCGATGAAGACCCAATCGATTCCTTGTGAAGAATACTTTTTAAGGATGTCGTGGGAAACCTCTTTAGAGAATTTGAGGAATTCACGGCTCAGGACTCTTTGGGTTCCAATAAAGGTTGTGCCATTGTCTAACATGGTTTTGTGGGGGAGGCCTCGTTTTCAAACGAATCTGGCAAATGCAGCGCGGAATGCTTCTGTGGTGAGGTTAGAGCATAATTCCAAGTGTATGGCCTTAGTGGAAAAGCACGCGAACACTGCGACATAACCTTTGATAATGGTTGCCGTTCGAAGTTGAGAGGCTTTGATCTGGAAAGGGCCGGCAAAATCAACACCTGTTGTCAAGAAAGGAATTGACAATGTGCAACGTTCTGGCAGGAGAGCTGCCATAATCTGTGATTGTACCTTTTGTCTTTGTATCGTGCTTATCTTACACATATGAATACATTTTTTGATCTGCGGTTTCAGACGGGGAATGTAAAACTCTTGACGAGTCAATCTAACTATTAACCCTAAGTAAGCCGTCCTTGTCGAGGAAAGGATTGAGAGTTAATATCTTGCTTTTTCTGGGGAAGGCGGTCTTGTTGGACAATAATGCGATTTCTGTGTGATGAAAACGTGTTTGAGCTAACGTTATGAGTCTCGTCTTGACGAAATGAATCTCATTCTGGGACACGACTTGATTTAGGTCAAGAGGAGAGTTTCTCTTTTTAGCGAATCCGTTATGGAAGAAACGGAACACGTACGCCAGGACACGTAGGGCTCGGGGATAGGAGGAAAATCGATCGAGGATATCTGATGGATCCTCTATTGCGAGATGAGCTTGGACTTTCCGCTTCTTCAGGGGATTGAAGCCATTTGGGGCCTTGCCACCAAAGTGGGTTTTTGGAAAGTTCTTAAGGGGGTCGTCTAGTGTGACGTGTCAAAAAAAATCGTTTTTGTTTTTTTTCATAAATCACTTCTAAAACATGTTTAGAAGACGTGTATAAATGGATTTTTGTAAATTCGAAGCCGTTATCAAGTTGCACTTGTAAACCGGAGTAGGTATGCGGAGCGCATACCTCCAATTTCCAACTTAAAAACGCGTTTTTCTCAAAACACGTTTTTTCAAAACTGCTGCCACGATATCTCAAAAACTATTTAACTATTAATGCTCAACTTTTTACACCATCTTGAGTATATGTCCAACTACAAATTAAGCTAAAAGAATTAAGATTGCTTCGTTACTTTTTTTTTTCTTCAATTATATGCACGTGAAAAATAGTCGAAAAACTCATATTTTTTTATGTTTAGGCAAAAAAATACTTTTTTTTGGAATTCGAACTTTCTTTTAGCTCAATTTGCAGTTTGAAGTCTCAGGAATGAAATGGCGTTTGGTTTTTTGATTTCAGATAATCACAACGCCCAGAATCATGGCAGCAGTGGATCAACTTTTTTTTTTTACGTCTTCCTGTTGAGTGGTGTAACTCCGATACTAATCAATAGATTGGCTTCAAATAATTATAAAACTTTGTCGATATGTACTCAAAGAAGAAATAAAATTCAAAAGTTATTTTACTTGAACGGTTTTTTTAATAATGACTGTCAAAAAAGGCATAAAAATACGGCCTTCACACTAGACGACCCCCTTAAGGCTTACACCCGCGAGTGCCCAAATCGACAGGATTGTCATTGCTGATGACATGTCGCCGTGTGGCGTTACCTACATTTTTTAAAATTTTGGTGGTGCGGTTGGCAACATATGTCTTCCAAGTGCTTGGAGGTTTCTCCAACCAAGCAAGGACTATTTGTGAATCCGACCAAAAGAAGGTGTCTTCAGGATTTAATTCGAGATTTTCGGTAATGTATTTATTTATTTATTTAGTAGTAGTCTTTGAACAATTCTTACAGACTAGTTAACAAAATGGGACTTAATCTTAAGCTTAAACTTAAACTGGAAGGTAGGAATAAAGAAAAGAAATAAACAGGGGTTTAGGTACAGATAGGTCAAACATAGAAGAGGACGACTGCACGTTTAGCTCGGATAAGGCTCGAGGAATAGGCGCATTACTACCATAACGCGTCTTAGAGAACTCAACAGAAAAAGGGGAAACATGCCTGAGGGAGCGAGATGGCACATTCAAAGCTAATTTGGACAAGAGAGAGGGGCAATCAATATGTCCATTGACTAAATCAAAAATGAAAGCCATTGAAATGACAGACCTTTTGGTTTCAAGAGATTTTAAACCAAGCAGAAGACATCTAGACCTGTAAGGAGGCTGGGGCTCAGAAAAACGAATGGAGCGAAGGGCAAACTTAAGGAATCTTTTTTGGATACGCTCTAAACGATTAGAATGCGACGCATGATACGGTCTCCAGATGAACGCAGCATATTCCAGTCTGGACCTAACAAAGGTAGAATACAAGAGCTTGAGCGTATAGGGATTAGAAAAGGAGGAAGAATTGCGGCGGACAAACCCTAACATAGAGTAGGCACGTGACACAATGCGATTAACATGGGAAGTGAAACTAAACTTTGAGTCAAACACAACGCCCAGATCCTTGATCTCAGCCACCTTTCCTAATACTGAGCCATCAATTTCGAAAGAAGTTGTTATGCATAGAGCAAGAAGTTTGAGAAGGAGAAACAATCACTGATGTCATTTATAAAGAGAACAAAGAACAAAGGGCCTAAAATACTTCCCTGCGGGACTCCAGAAGTGGCGACGAAAGGCTTCGAGATGGCATGATCAACAATGACGACGCACTGTCGGTTGCTCAATTAAGATTTAATCCAATCCAAGAAGACTGAATGAAACCCCAAGATCGAAAGCTTAGACAGGAGTATGTCATGAGAGACTTTGTCGAAAGCCTTGGAGAAATCGGTATAGATTGTGTCCACTTGGGAATTATTCTGAAAAGCAGAGAAACAGTAATTACTAAAGACCGCAAGATTAGTGACAGTTGAGCGGGACGCAACAAAACCATGCTGGTTAGGTGATATTAAACTCTTTACAGCAAAGTACAGCTTCTCCTTGATTATGCCTTCGAAAAGTTTTGAAACCGTGGAGAGCTTGGAGATTGGGCGATAATTAGAGACGTCGTTTTTGTTCCCGCTTTTAAAAATAGGAGTAATTGCCGCTAGTTTCCAATCATCGTTGAAAACACCAGAGGAAAGCAAAATATTGAACATTAATTGTAGAGGGTATGCGAGCGAGGGACAGTTCTTTAGGAGAATGGGTGAAAGACCATCGGCATCGGTTTGTGTTGATGGCTTCAATCGTTTGATACCACTGAGCACGTCACTTAGGGATAGAGTTAGGGAACCGAAATTGATTGATGAATCAGATTTAAAGGAGAAGTTGCTACTGGACGCACAATCCGAAACGAAATTAGAAAAGAAAAAGTCCGCAAAGAGATCAGCAGCTTCCGGAGCAGAACTGGCAGATTTATCTCCGAAGAAAACAGTCGAGGGAATAGATGAGCTGTTATTTTTAGAATTAATGAATCGCCAAAAGGCCTTAGGGTTAGTATTGATATTGGCTTCAAAGTTGAAAATATAATTACGATATAAAAATTTATTGAGGCAATTAAAATCCTTCTGGGCACTGAGAAACTTAAGATAGTAATGATTACTAGAACTTTGTCTGTATTTCTTGTAATATTTGCTTTTTATATTCTTTAGATGTTTAAGCCTTTTTGTATGCCAAGGGATTTTATACTTCCTCTTTTTGATAACCGGAATAGTATCAACACAGAACATATAAACTTTAGATTTGAAAGCAGAGAAACAATCAGAGACATCATTGTTCGCAAAAAGAATATTCCAGTCAACATCAAGGAGCACATTATTCAGTGCAGGAAAGTCAGCATGGGTGAAGTTGAAAGACGGTCTGGGACTACCAGAAGACAAGGGGAAAACATAGAATTCACAATCTAGAATAATTGGAACGCGATGCTTGTCAGAGGACGAGAAGGGGAAAAGACATTCAAGCAACCTAAACTTAACATTAACACTAAGGAAGATTCGATCTAAGATTCTACCCAATTTGTTAGAAAGGCCATTTATTTGATGAAGGTCCAGACTCAGCAAAGTATCTATAACATATAGTTTTAAAGGGGAATTTACATTAGACGGAATAAGGGAGGTGACATCATTTGTAGTAGACCAATTGACATTGCAAAGATTAAAGTCACCGAGAACACAAATATGGTTATCGCCAATCTTATCGGTGACTAAGGAAACGATATTGTTGACATGAGATTTGTACAAAGAGTAAGCACTGTCCGGGGGAATATAAGAAACACAGAGAAAGAGTAATCCAGAAGAACCTTTGATACGAACACAAAGCTGGTCAAGTATTAAATTTTCATCATCGAGTGTACAGCGCGATGCATGGAAATTGCGCTTAACAGCGATCAAGACCCCGCCGCCTCTAGAGCAGCCAGTTTTGGCCGCATCTCTGTCTTTACGAAAAACATCATAAACGTTGGCATCAAAAAATTCATGATCGAAAAAATTCGCGTTCAGCCAGGTTTCCACGAAAACGAAGACGTCGTATTCCTGGTGAGAGCTGAACAGGAACAATTTTGAAGATTTGTAAATCTTTATGCCATTACGATCAAAGGGGACTGATGAGGGTGCTAAAGCTGCATCACCTTCTCTCCTTTGTGTTGAAAAAAACGAAAGGGGCGGATGCAAACATTGGCAGGCCAACAATCAGAGTTAAGCAGTTTATCAAATGAAGATTCAGGAATACCGAGCTTGAAGTTAATCTTTTTGAGCGACGAGATCGAAACATCTTTCTTGACCAGTTTATAGCGAGACAGCAAATTGTTGTCCAACGCAGAATGTTTAGCAACATAATCCATAATGTTGTCTTCAGAAACGGTAGGAGAGAAAGATGAGAGATGTAGCCACTTGAGGCGAACAGCAACGTCGAGATCAGAATTCGTGTTTGAGCCAACAACACGAAAACCATCGTTTCGTCTCTTCTTACTGACAGTCCACTCAGCATTACCTTTGGAGGGCTGTGAATTGGCGGATAAAGTTGGATGTGTAGAAGCAGCAGGAACAACAGCAGCAGCACTCGGCGACCGATCAGAGAACCAGGCATCAGAAGCAGCATGTGGAGTACTGAGAGCAATTGGCGACGCAATAGATTTGCACGCACATTCACGGCGGACCCTCTGAGAGCCAGTGGCAGCAGGCGGCACAACAACAGCATCAAGCGACGTTTGAGCAGTAGGCAAGGAACTCAGTTGCTCGTTTCGTTTTTTCCTACTCACGGTAATGCACTCAGCATTGTTTTTGGCAAGCGTCGAAGAGGCCGATAAAGTTGGATGCGAAGTAGCATCGAGCAACGAAATAGCAGCAGGCAATGAACTCGACTGCACGTCAGCGACAACATCAGCAGCGGGCGGGTTACCATAGAAACACTCTCCATCAACAGCAAGCGAGATTATCGGGGAGACCCCAGCTACCTGTTGGGCCCAAGTGAGGTTGTTGTGAGGGTGGACAGCGGGCGTCTGTGCCGCTACAGGGCGCGAGGGAGACTTAGCAGCAGCAGAAGAAAATGATGAGTGAATTACCGCAATTTCAGTCGAGATGAGAGCCAAGCGCTTTGCATTCTCCTGCTCCAAAGCAAGCGACTTTGTTGTTTCCGCAGCAATAAATGATTTTAGGTCATCAAACTGGGAGACTAATGACTTGCAGATTGCCTCCACGGCACTTAGAATTTTGTTGAAGCCGGATCTCTGGGATTCCAGTACAGCATCACGGGCACCAATGAATTTCGTAGCCATTCCATTACATTCGGTGCAAAAGTACGCAAAGTTCCTGCTGGATTTGAGTAGCTTCAACTCATATTCGGTGACAACTCCAACACAACAGCCACGATGAAAGAGCTGCTTGCAGAGGCCACTGCAAGGAATAATTTGGCTATCTCCTCTGGTAAATTGTTTACCACATTTCCCGCAGAAATCATCCATGGGCAAAGATGAAACCGGACACTATCAGTCCACTTTAAGCGTGCTTTTACTTTACAACAACGCAGGTCAGGAACAAATAAACACGTCCTTTCTCTCTGACGACTGACTGATATTGCCATCGCTGTCAGTGGTGCGCAGATATAAAGTTGCGCAGTATGCCTTCTGTGAGGCGTCGCAGAATCCATGGAGTTGGATTTTCTTTAGGGGTGAGAACCGCACCCATCGGGAGATTTCGATCTCATTGATAGACGACAAATTTTTGATAAATTGGTTCCACATGGAGCGAAATAAGATAATAAGCACGTTCACCAGTTCGACGATAAAGTGGCAGTTTATACCCCCTGCAACGCCGCATATGGGCGGCTCATGAAAAGGGCTGGTGCGTTCGGTAAAGGATGTGCTGTATAAGATACTGGCGTCCCAACAACCTTCACATGAACTGCTTAGCGGGGCCCTTATGGAAGGGGATGCCACAATTATCTCACGGCCTCTGACCTACGTTCCGGTTGGTAAGGAAGACGACGAAGCGCTCACGCCAAACCACTTTTTATTAGGAGCTCCAACGTCTTGAAGCCATTAATCGAGTTCGGCGATGGAGTCGTGCAACTACGCCAAAGCTGCAGGAGTGCGCAACGAATGACCGACGCCTTCTGGCGCCGTTGGACACGGGATTACTTACCGACTATTACACGTCGCTCTAAGTTTTTTCGAAAAAGTTAAGCCAATAAAAATTGGGGACATTGTATACGTCGTAGACCCTAACGGACCAAGGAATTGCTGGCCGAAGGGTAGAGTAGTGGTGGTCCGGAAGGCCCAGGATGGGCAAGTCAGAAGCGCTACCGTGAAGACCAGCGCCGGGCAACTTGCAAGACCTGCCGCGAAGCTCGCCGTACTTTCCGTAGGTGGGGTGCAGTAATGGGTAGGCCTTGACGGCATACCGAAGAGGAGTGTTGCGAAAAGTAGGCGACCAAGTGGGCAGCCCGGCGGCCGTCAATTACTTTCTCTGTCTTTCTGACATGGCAACGCCGTCAGTGCAAATTACAAAATTTAACAAGGGGCAACCCGGCGGCCGTCTGTTGCTTTCTCTTCCTTTTCTGACTGGCGACGTGGACCCGACCGGGTGGGAAAATTTACATCGAGAAAACGGACGAAGTAAGCTAGTTTAAATATAAGTCAAATTGTGTAAAATAACTACTATTCTGATATGATATTGATGGCGTAGTGTTCAAATATCTGTGATTTCAAAGATAATTACTACTCTAACCACAAATAATTCGTACACTTCACTTTTCTTCTACATCATAATCTTTACAGCTGCAAGCTGCGAAAATGACTCTTTAAAAGAGAGTTATATGTTTTCAATTCGTTATTAAATCTACTTTTCATAAAAAATATTATAGAAAATATTTAGTCGTTGAGAAAAAAAATGTGTACTTTATTCAAATGTACTCAGAAACATATGAAGTAAACAGTGACCATTATTAATTCGTACAGTGGCAAAATTCAATATTAATATTGCGTATGTCTCCTTTTGCTGCAATTACTGCTTCAACTGGTCTTGACATTCTTCCTGTCTAGTACTGGCATTCTGGTGTAATGGAGTACCAAATTTCAGCGGTTTTTCGTTTCAAATCATCCGCGGTTCTTTGTGGCTCGTTTCTCAGTGGCCTTTTTATTATTGTCTTATATGTCATTATATCATCACCATTACTAACTTGAAGTTTTACAGAGTGGCGGCTTAAGGTGCTCGGGGGCCCGGGGCGGCGACGGCCCCACAAAACGATGCAGAATAAGTTAGCGTACAAAACTCGTAACGGGACTTTTCGGTTATGCTTTTTACTTTTTTTTTGAAAATTTGTATTCCATTGAACAGTAAACGGACAAATTATATTGAAAGGTATATGTGCTTGAAATTTTATAGAAAGCAATAGAATCTCAAAGAAAAAATGAAAAATGGATAAAAGGATCTCTTACTATATCTTTCCAAAATTGATAAAAACTTTTGTGAAATTAGGAAAACTTTTGGGAGAGCAAAATCGTCAGATCTCGAAAAAAACAGAAAATCTTGCTTCGTTCCTACGAACTGGCCATTTTTTTAAGCTACCCGAACAGGAGGATTAGATTGTTTTTCGATCAGTACATCATAACACTACTCGACAAAAAATGGCCCAATCGCGTGAACCTAAAAATAAAAGTGTTTCATAGACAAACTTTGGCCGCTGAACACGAAACTGAAAATCTAAAAATTTTTAAAGCGTTAGAAAAACGGGTTTTTTTCCTGTTGTTTCAGTTATGAACACATATCTTCTAAAAGAATTATCCGATTAACACGAGCTGTCCGTCCTTCAGATAATATAACACCTTTTTAGTGATATATAGATTGTCCAAATCAGATGAGATTGGGGTATGTTACTGACGGTGAAAGTTCTAACAAAGTGAATTTTTCAACCAATTTAAAAAATTCTAAATTTTCCAATCTTTTTTTATAGAAAAAATAAATTATGTATCTCCTCTAGTTTTAAAATCTAAACTGAAAGACATACCTACTATTTAAACAAATATTAAGCCTAACATCAATAGAATGGAAAGAAAAATGACAAAGTTATGATGCAGTGAGTGAAAACACAAACTTTACATTTATTACACCGTGCGAAAATTTTTTTTTTGCCGAAACCGATCCAAATTTTGATTTAGATGTGAAAGTAGAGATCAATTATAGTCAGCCCTATTCCAGAATCCGATTCGGATCGGAAATGGATTTGATTCCGACCGTCGCTCACTGGGGTAATTCATGCCGATTTTGGCGATTAATTCACCCGGACTATTCAGACATGAAAAAAGTATTACGTTTAGTTAACCCTTCGATGGGCAGTAACAAGTTACTACACATTTGCACTTTGTCGTCTGGCCAGACGAAATCTGTGTGCGGCTCTTGACAAAGGCAAAGCGCAATGACAAATGAAGTTTATTATGTTTATTTGGTAGGCTACATATATACAAGTTATGTTTATATATGGGCATCTCCCAAAAATGGTCCACCACGAGTGAAAAATTCAAATTGCTCAGAAAAACTTTCTATTATCCAATAATACAGCTTAAATATCTATATTTTATAAATGTAAAAGAATTTTTAATTTTTTTAATTTTTGACCGAAATATACTACTTTAAAAGAAAAAAAATTTTTCTGAGCCTTTTGACGAATTATATGCACAGTTTGTCTTTCCGTTTTGGTGCTTCAAAAAAAAAAAGAAACTCAGCTTTGCCCATAAAATACCATATACACTTTTGTAGGGGAGGAAATGAACTGTATTATAAGCTAACTCTGAAAAAAATCCCAACAGGCTCTTGTTGAAAAAATGTTATTAACAAAGTTTAAATAAAAAAAAATGTTATTAAATTTCATAAAAAATTGTTTATATACTTTTTTTTGGAAAGTACGGAAAAAATACTGAAAGATACGTGCATGTTGTTTTTTCGTTAGCAACAGCTTTTTGGACTGAGAATTTAATTAAAATCGACGTCCGAAATAAAGGGCGAAAATTCAAGCCCCTGTATCACTGCAACCCGTGCATAAATCCGCCCCTCCTTTTCCACAATCAATGTACTCTGATAGTACAACAACTCTACCAAATATCATCAAAATCGGAAATGTTTCGTTTTTGAGGTGGGAACACTTGAGGTGGAATGCCCCATATACTTAGTTACCCACAAATACACTGTAAAAAGGAGATGAATCTGGGATTTTTTTTGTTTTTTTTGAAATTACATCATTTTTAGGCGTGTTTTATTTTTGTATGCGTCTATACATATATATAATATAAAAAATTCATATTTTGCTTATTTTTGTATTTGTTCAATGCATTTATGGCATTTGTGATACACATGTGCGTGCGACAGAGCAACGTGGGCGCCACATTGCTGACACTGAATTCGTGTTTTGCGATGCTTGTGTGTATTGTTTAGGCATATAGCGCATGAAACAGACCTAAATTTCTGTCCAACGTTAAAAAATGCAGTCAATTTCGAATAGCAACAAATTTAATATGCATTTATATATCAAACCTTTGTAAAACTCAAATGACTTTCACATAAAAACTGACCAAAAATGCAAAAAACACTTCTTTTGGCTTACTTATGTTTTCGAATTTTTAAATATTTTTACATTTTCAACAAGCTCTCAGCATGCTGTGATGATTTAGCCATCATTTTTAGAAATCAAATAAAGTTAAAATAATAATAAAAACTAATAATACACTCGATTCTCGCAAAAAACATTTTTCGTCTGGCCAGACGACAAAGTGCAGATGTGTAAAAACTGATTTTGTGACAAAAAAAAATCCATAAAACCGCGTACAAATTCTTTTTATTTCTTACGTTTTAAATAGAGGATAACGAAACTTGAAAAGTCACGAAAGCACAGCACGATGGAGCGCAGAGAAAAAAAGTTATGAATGAAAATAGAACCATTTCGTCTAACCAGACGACAAAGTCCATCCGAGGGTTAATTATAGATAAAGAAGTAGAAAGTAAATGTATTTGAACGTACAAAAATGCAAAATTGTTACAAAAGGGTATTATACAGAATTCCTCGCTTATTTATTAATTACTGAATGGGGTGGGTATCGGACGAGGGGCCTGACACTGCCCATAGAAACCAAGTCTTTAATATGAAATATCTTCGAAATTTTAAGTCGTGATATAGCATCATGGCTTAGACGTGTCGTTCGAGTGGTTAAATTGTATGGGCGTTGGACAATTGGCGTGGTACTTTTTAAGCGACCTTATTCTTTTCAACAACTTTGGAAATGCAAATCACACATCAAGATATTTTTTTTTCTTTTTTTTTTTCTTTTATTTATTTATTTAGCCAATGAACAAATGTCCTTACTGACTATAGGATATAATAATTATTACAAACTATAAGTTACTTAAACTATTCAACACATTTGGCACATACTTACGATTTCGACGTGCCCTTCGACAGGAAGAGTAGGGTGGGTATTGGAGTAGGGGCATGGCACCGTCCATACAACCCAAATTTTTAATGTGGAATATCTTCGGAACAATAAGTTGGAAACTTCAAGTTTTGTATACCATCGTCTCATAGATGTGTCATTCTACTGGCGGTATATGTGTTGCGACTGTAACATTGGAAATGAAAGTCGCATATCAATGAAACCGGGTCACACCATTCGACTGGAGGAATGGATTGGGCATAACATAAAAGAGGCGTGGCACCGCCCAAAGAGTGTAGTATGAAGAAACTTGATTTATTGGGCCCATTGACTTCAAACTTGCGTGCAAAGCCGCAGGGCCTTACTAGTACCAAATAACATTGGATTTCGTTCTTAAATGAAAACAGCCACCTTTTTTAATATCTTGAAAAAGTAGTCTTTTGCAGTTACCCTTTACCTAATTAGTTTAATGCACATCACTGCGGTTATTTCAATCGATTACTCATAAGTAATACAAACAATAACAATGCCCAATACTGCAACTTCTGATAAATAAGGTCAGCTGACCTAGTTTTGCACACACCGTACAACAAAGCCAAATGAAATAATCTAAGATATCGAAATTGTATTTGGTTCTGCATCATTTGAGATTATTTTGTATTGTGTTTCATAAATATCTTAAAAACCACAAATACTCAGGTGTCGCGATATCCCGCCTAATATGTCGTCTAATATGCTGGTTAATATAAATCCAACATGCCGGCCCCCGTAATGTAGGTTAAAAAGCATAAAGAAATACTAAAAACCATACATTAAACAACAACAACAATAACATAAAACATGTCGCTTGTTGCCTTTCTCATATTTTTTTGCATTTACATTTATTTTTTGTCTTTCCTTTCACGGACCGCGTGCATATTTTGCCAAAACTTCACATACAAAAATCGAAATGCTGCAAAAGTGCGCAACAATAGCGCAACTTTTTTTTCATAGAAAGTTGCTAGAATATCAACAGATTATGACAATATTTTAGGTGAACATCACTGAACAAACAACTATATGTTTATAAATAGGGCCAAAATAAGGCAATTTTTAGGCTTTTTTTTAAATAACAAAAATATTTACGAACACTTAAAAAAAAATAAAAATTTATATTTTAATACTTAAATACCTGAACAAGAAGCCTCCATCATCAGTTTTATGCTACTTTAAATACTTGTAAAACAAATTTGATTTAAAAAATTGAAAAATTCACGTTTCACGCTGTGCGCACGTCAAATGAAAATAAATGTCAACTTTCAGAGTGCTTTGCGGGAAAACGGTAAACTATTTTGCAACAACTCTTTTACGTATTGATGCAGAATTTTATCCACTTTAACCCGGTACCAAAAACGTATCTGTATCTTTATTTTTCGTTTTTTAATTAATCGCCACTTTACTTATATATTACCCCAGTGTGCGTCGGTGTTCTACATTCCGATTATCGGAAATATTTTCCGATGCAACCCTGTTCTCAAATCCGATTAAGTTCGAACGAATTTGGATCGGAAATTTGGTGTTCTGCATACCGATTATCGGAAATTTTTATCGAAAATATTCCGTTAAACAAAAAGTTGGTGGAATTGAAATCAGAAAACAGCAAAACGAAAACAAACAACGAAAATGGAAGCAAATAAATTAAACATCGTATTAAATAAAACTAATATGATACATTAATTTTTAATCAAGGGAAAGCATAAGACTGCTGACCAGAGCAAAATGCTCTTGGATTTTATGGAGGAGAATGCGGACATCGCAAATGGTTTCTGCAAAGGCGACAAAGTCAAAGTTGAAAATAAGTGGAAGCATTTAACGCAGTCTCAGAACGGGCAAGGACTACCAACAAAAAGTGTAACGGAGTGGAAAAAGTTGATAAGCAAATTTAATCAATTCATTTTGTAAAATTTCCTTCAATCATAGACCTGGTTTGATTGGAAAAGTGAGTTAGGAAGGAAGCTGGCGCATAATACAAGAGAATCTTTAGCGACCGGCGGCGGACCATTTAAGAAGTACACCATTGCCCTATGAGCCATATGTCTCCTGAATAACTGAAAAAATTGAAAATTGATCGAATTCAATTAATATTTCTTGAAGAAGTCTTACCAACAAGTTTGAAAAAGGCACAACCTCAAGGTCGTTCTAAAGTCGCGAGTGTGATGACTTTTAATTTCCAAAATTTTATCTTACAAGATAAAGCATGTATCAATAAAATTAAAAAAATTACTGGACTTTCTCAAGTAGTTCCTTCCTAGTAAATTTTCAGCTCGTAACCAGAAGACCCCCTTAATAAAATAAAAAATCTCAAAAAATTTCACAATTGTCTTTTTCATTTGAAAATTTCAAGCAAACAGCTGATTGAAGGTTTGTTTAATTTGCTAACAATCGGATTCGAAATAAACTTTGAATGTGACAATTCCGCTCGGATTGCAGAACACCTCTTCAAATCGGAATCGGATTTCATTTCGATTCGAATCCGATTCCGATTCGGAAAAATTATTTAAAAGAAAATTTATTTAAAAGGAGACAATTTTTCTCTTTTATTTGATACCCATATCTTCATTATTCCACAACTTATTTAAAGTCCTTTAAAAATCACTGGGTCAGAAAATGAAAACCGACTATGCCAGGTAAATGACCTCTAGTTTCACGCCTATAACAACATATGGATGGATCACGGTGTAATAAACGTAAAGTTGGTGTTTTCACTCAGTGCATCATAACTTTGTCATTTTTCTCTCGACTCCATTGATGGTAGGCTTAATATTTGCACAAATAATATATTTTTCATCTTAGGTTTTGAAACCAAAGGAAATAATTTATTTTATCTATAAAAAAACATTCAGAAATTTATGATTTTTGAAAATGGTCGAAAAATTTATTTTTTTTTACAACTTTCATCGTCAGTAATTTCTCCAAATCTCTGATTTGGACAATCTGTATATCTCTGGAAAAGCCAAGGGATTATCTTCTGACCGACGGACATCTTGTATTAGTCGAATGGTTCGTTTACGAGATATGTGCTCATAAATGAAACAACAGGGTAAAAACTGGTTTTTGAAGATTTGAAAACGCTTCTCACAATTTTTTTTTATCTTCAGTCTCGTGTTCAGCGGCCTAAAGTTACAACCTGATTCTGTGTATTCTTGACAATTTTTTTATCTAGGTATTTTGTCCAGATTGTTATCAAGGAAAAGCTTTGTTGGCATTCTGATGCAACATTGATAAAGTAAAAAGCTCATTTAATTTAACATAAGGTGAAGGCCGCCGCCGCACAGTGGCTGATTCTGCCGACGCAGGTTGCAAAAGTCAATTTTGTCATGTTTGATTTGGGGGAAACTGTTATACTTGTCCGTTAGATAAATGCTTGGACCTAAGAAATCCGAAAACCTTAACTAAATTTGACAAATACTTTTGCTTGTAGAGCCCGTCAAAGTTGAGCAATTTTTAGAGTGTGAATTAATATCAGCAATTTGCACTTTTTCGGCAAAGCTGAAGTTTTAAAATACGGAAAGGAGCAAATTAATTGAAACCTTTTGCACCAGCATCGTAAAATAAGGCATTTGTAGTAAATAATTAAATATAGAAAAAAAATTGGTTATTGTTGTTGTCTTTTCATAGGCATTCACTTGAAGCACTGTTTTTATCACACTTTTTGAACTTTCGATAGACATTGGGAAAATTGTTCACTAGTCTTCTGTGAGTACTGCCCTGAAGAGATCGGGTGCCCGATTTTGCCCGACTGGATTTTACAGCGATTTTTCTGTGGCCACCTCGCGCAATTTTGTGCTTTCGGGTGCGTGCGTTTGAACAAGTTCGTCAAGATTTTGATAGTAAATCAATTACACGCGATTATAATCGTTACCAGGGCATGCAAATTTGGACTTTGGCTTCATTTAAGATGTGATACAAGCTTGCAACTCCATATTAAGTCCACTTTTTTTGGCGTATATTGCTGTAAGCGCGAAGTAAAGAGTACTTTTGCTGGATGCGCAGTTCGCACGTACGAAAAACAAGTTGGCTTTCATTTCCGGCAATCAGCTATTATGTACCGTTTGATGTAATGTTTTTGGTTTTAACAAAATACTAACACTGTCTGGCATAAATTTTTTTTTTTAATTTGAGCAAAACTCAGTCAGTCGCCATTAGTCTTTGAATTGAACCGCGCCAATGAAACAGTTATCGAAAAACAAAAAGCAGACTTATATCTATGTGTACTGTCTAAAACCCACTTATGTGTCTGGTCTGTTCAAAAATCCCACAACGCGGGAAAACCTAACAACTGATTAGGTACCTGCTAGTACTAGAAGCTTAGTACCTGCTATTTGAATGCATATGCAAATCGTACTTATAACTAAAGGAGTTTGGAGTAAGTTAAGTTAGTTTTGAATTTAATTTGAACTAAAAATCACTTCAACTCCGCCACTACAACTAAACCGAAGAAGAAGCACAAAGATGTGTTTGAAAAATTCGAAGCTGTTTGAAATATTTACTATTTCGAAGACAAAGGAGAAGTTCGTTCTGGCTGTCACTAAAGAAATTGGTTACGTCGAAGGAAGTTTGCCTGCAGCCAACATATCATATTGCGGCAAACCGTACCAAACTCAATTTTGTCCAGAATAATGAGGAGTGTTTGGAAAAAACAATTTACTTCGATGCAGGAGATGCATGTAGCATAAGCGATGACCAACCATCGACATCAAAGGCGGTAAAAAGAAGGCCGAAAAAGTCAATTCAGGACTGTGCGTCATTTAATAAAAAGGAAACTTATGGAGGCAACGGAAACAATAATTACCACCCACTTGTCAGAAATTTGATTATAAAAAGAAATAAGGATCAGGAGAAAATGAAAGGCGTTATAGTGGAAGCAGTTTTACCAGCAATCCCGGGTTGTGTTAACTCTTTCGGGACTACTGCGATAATACGTCCCAGCAAGTTTTTAATGTCCCTCAAAACAATTATTCAAATCTTACGACCCACGCACAATATTTTTTCGATTTCGGTTTTCTCGCATAAGAGGATGATTTCAGAATTTGTGTGCATCCAATATAATTTTCATATCCCAACATTCATAGCATGAGAATATTTCTACTGAGAGTGTTTTGGATTTCAAAATTAAACTCCGTCTCGAAAGGGTTAAAAGAATAAAAAACAATATTCCCACCCCACCCAATGTGCTACCCATCAAATATAGTCATAATAAAACTTTAACATTGTTTTTGTCCAAATAGACATTGACTTTTATGTAAATTTTTCGAATTCTGGTTCTAATTTTGAAAGCGATATTTATTAAATTTTATCTTTAAATTTGACTCTTTCAGTTTATTTCTTACATTTCTTATTACTTTTAATCTTTTTTAATGAATTTTCATTAATTTTGCAACTCAAACTTATCATTGCTTCTCGCATTATTCTTATTTACAGTAAGCCGAACTTTGACAAAGTATTACGTAGCACCCTGTATCACGATTGAGTTTAGTATTTGAAAAAAAAAAGCCTGATGAATTTCTACTCAGCAGCAAAAAAAATTTTCCAATTATCTGTATTCGTTCAGAAATTATTAATTTTGCAACCTGAAATGACAAATTGAGCCACTGTGCGCCGTGGCTCAGTTGATTAGTGCGTTGGACCGCGAGTCGAAGGCAGCAAGCCCAGGTTCAATACTGCCTGTAATAACATCTACAAAAAAAAATAACGCGAAAACTCGTTTTCTCTTTCGGCGGCTGTCCTCTCAGCTGGAAATGGCAAACCCGCCGTTCGGAACCGGCATAAAACTGTAGGTCTCTTCCACCAGCGTACAAATTCACACGAACAACACGGGTGGTTGCGGGAAGCTAGGCCTTAGTCTCGCGTAAGCGGGCTGTCGTGCCAGTCAATTAAATTAATTAAGGTGAACATGCGATAGTTGTCAAATTGTCAAAAAATAAGACAAATAAAAAATTGACAGAAGTAATTTTGAAACTATTTTGAAATTTTTACTAAAAACTTAAAATTTTGTGAGACAGATGATTGGCTTGTAGGCAAATTACAGTTTTTACCAACGCATTTTTGGTGGGATCCATTTCCAAAAAAAATTCAAAGCCGCCAGAACGCGTATGGGCAAAGATAGCCCAATTAGTCGATGCCACAAGGATCGAGTTAGCCGGAAATTCTTCATGAACTCTTCTTCGCTCAATGAAGACAAATTATTTGTTTTCTTCTGCTTCTGATTTCTTCTCTTTATCCTCCTCAACCGTTACAAGTGTAAACATACCCAATTCTTCCATGTTCAATAGGCAAAATTTCAATTTGTTTGCTGTTGTCAATAGCATTCACACTTTTGACAATTTATCAAGAAAAGAGCTTTTATTTTTAGGAATAGAATACAAATTCTTGACAAATAGTAAAAACTTGACAAATAGTCAATACACTCTGTTGCAAAATTATACGAACACTCAAAAATCGTCAATAAGTCGAGAGCCAAGATATGTTTTAAAAAAATGTCTTCTATGAATATTTAAAAAGATCAAGGGAAGATATTTTTGCGAACTAAAAGTGATGTAGTTCTAATAATTACTTTCAGAAAAGAAAAAATACTGAAATGACTTGTTGCAAAATTATACGAACACTACAATTTTTAACCTAAAAGAAAAGAAAAATTAAGAAAGTAAGAGGTTTTTTACCTTAGTAATTTATTTGGTACCCTTTTGCTTTAATTAGTTCAAAAATTCCTATTTTTTCATACTTTAAAACAAAGTTTGTAATAAATTTTGGTCCACGTTGGACTAGGCTTCTAAATTTTACATTTGTAACTCGTCAGTTCTATTGAATTACCGATTTTCGACATAAATCCGGCGAACCAATATACGCCAAATATTTTCCATGGGGTTAAGGTCCGGCGAACACGCTAACCACTCCAGAACACGTACGGATTTCGCCCTCAACCATGCAATTATTTTCTTGCTAGTGTGTATGGCTGCGTTATCCTGTTGGAAACACCAGTTTCTTTTTCGTTGCGTTGAGGAAATGGATGGGACTGCTTTGACGGACTGTTATGTAGTCGGAAATTTTAATCAGGCAGGAACAAAACTGAAGGTACAAAGTTTGCTCTGCAGTAAACGCACCCCAAACCATTAAGCTACCACCTCCAAAATTTCTGGGCGAACAAAATTTTCGTTCTTTTCTAATGTCATGCTAATATCCATTAAAATCATCTGGACCATCCAGATTAAATTTATTTTCATTCGAAAAGATTATCTGCATAACAAAATTAAAGGATAATTTGGGAACCAAACAATTTTTGAAGTTATTTACCGAAGTCCTGTCAGTTCATTGCTTTTTTCAGCAAACTGCATGCTAATGTCCTTGTGACGCTTCAATAATCGTGACGTAGACATAATTTTTAAGCGTTTGATGTAATCAGCGTATTTTATTGTCCTCCATACCGTTTGGCGACTAACTGGGGTTGAGGAAAGCGTAACTAGAAAGCGGCAGCTTTTTGTTATGTTGCTTGCTGTCCTCATTATTTTTCGTTCGTCCCGTTCACTTAACTTTTTTTTCCTTCCTTGTCCTTTTTTGCAGTCGTACCCATCAGGATTTTTTAAAAAAGTGGATACAAGCCAAGCACTTCTTCCAATATCGCGAGCTATTTATCTTATGGATGTTCCCGCACTTTTCATGCCTTCGATCCGTCCTTTTTCAAAATCCGTCAATCATTTTCCTTTTGGCATATTTTTAGTTTTGTTAAAAAACTCTTAAATTGATGCTACAAGTTTAATTTTTACACAGTTTCGCGAAAAATTTACGTTTTTATGCATAAACAGAAACGTTCGTATAATTTTGCAACAAATTTTTTGAGATTTTTCGATTAACGTTCAAAAAAGTACCCTTAAGTTACAGTTATTGAAACGAAATTTAAACACACCACTGTACTTACCCATACAAGTATTTCATGGAACAAAATTTCTCCAAAATTTTCAAAATCGTTTAAATTAAAAAAATTAAATGTTCGTATAATTTTGCAACAGAGTGTATGGTGAATTTATCAAGTGTACAGAATTGGGCGGTTAGTCTAGAAAGCACTTTTTTTAGGTGAATTTTTTGTGTCGAGTAGTGTTATTGATTATTGAACATATATGCGACGGTTTTAAATTAAATTTCTGTACTAACTTAAAAATATTTCGGGGGGGCCGTTTGAACCCCCAAACCCCCCCCTGTGTGCGCCACTGAAAGGACTTTATAATTTTAAGGACATACACATTTAAAAAATTTTTTTTAATATACACCCTGTCTCAAAATTATAACCGCACTAGATTTTTACTAATATCTTTTGTTGTGGGTATCAGAACATGTTTCTACTTTTACCGTTAGATAAGTGGGTTGACAAAAATGGTTGTATATAACGAACAAGAACAACAACAACATACCTCTGTTGCAAAATTATAACCGCACAAGACATTTGTTAGTAAATCAGAAAAAGTAGCCCATTTCTTCCACTCATTTACAAAATGCCACGTGGCACAGAGTTGTAAGACTGTGAAAAAGGGCAGATCGAAGCCTATTTTTCGGAAAAAAAAGTCCTCGACAAATAAGTCGCTTAATCGGGAGAAGTCATCGAATTGTGCTAAATTTTTTGCAAGATAAGGAAAATTATGGATCCAAAAACTATCAGCGTGGACGCAAAAAACTTCGCGGCGATTATGAAGTGCGTCGTGTTTTAAGAACTGCTAGCAACAGCACGAAAAGCTTGCGAGAAATATAGGCAGAATGGGAGTTTGATGTTCAATTCAACGCAATTCACCGCGTTTTAAAGAGTTTCGAGAACATTCAGTTTTCAAAATGAAACCAGCACCTCCACTAACCACCAAACATAAGAAGAAACAAAAACAATTCGCTCGTAGCAATATGGCACGTAATTGGAATCAGGTATTGTTTTCGTAAGAATGTTAGCTTTTTGTACATTTACGATTTCGTAAAATGATCTTTTAAGATTATCTTTTCTGGTGAGAAGAAGTTAAATCTGGATGGCCCAGATGGCTACAATGGATACTGGCGGAATATACGACACGAACCCCGATATTTTTCAAAAAGAAATTTCGGTGGTGTGTCACTAATGATATGGGGGTGCAGTTGGTCCTTGGAAAGCTCAATCTCCATTTTCCAACCACTCGGATAAACTCAGAAGAATACATTGGTGTGCTAAGTACAAATTTATTGCCATTTCTGAATAAACATGCGGTCGAAACAATCGTATTTCAACAAGACTGCGGCATACTACGCATCACGAGCTACTTTGCGTTGGTTTCAAAGCCATAACATTAGCTTTCTTGAGTGACCATCACTTCCTTCTGACTTCAATATAATGGAAAATGTGTGGGGTGCCTTAATACGCATTGTTTATGGAGGAAATACCCAATACTCATCGGAGGAAGAGCTGCAAGAAGCCATTTTGCAAGCTTGGGACTCATTCAGCCAGCAGCAAGTCCAAAATTTCTTTCAGTCAATGTCAAATAGAATTTTTGAGGTTATAGAAAAAAATGGAAACATAACCCATTACTAAATAAAATACAATAATACAACAATACAATAAAAATATATTCTGATAAAAAAATGAAATGCGGTTATAATTGCAACAGAACTGACTTTGTTATTGCAATTTCAAAGTCAATTGTCAATGCTGTGCCTGTTTCATTGATAAAATTGACAAACAACTTAGTCTTTCATCAACCATTGTGGAGCGTAAATAGTTTTTTATAAGTTTCAGTTTTGAACTTGAAATTTTTATATACAAGCTTCTCTCGAGGGCTCCCGGGGCAGTCCGCCACCCCCCTTAAGTTTTACAATAAATAAATACATGTGTTAATATTGTGCACAAGGCATCTATCTGCCAATAACCAAAAGCTCAATATATTTTGTTGTTGTTAACTGTTGCCAAAAAACAGTTAGGTCTCTCTTCATGTCAGAAGTTAGATGCTATTTGATCGCCGCAGCTCAATGCAAAAGAGTTCTAACTCAAATTGTGACACTTTTGACGAAATGAATTTTTGTGGAAGTTAATTTTGAGTAAAGTTTAGGCAATTTTAGAAAACAGTCCATTTCACAACTATATCACCACTTCATTTTTGTAAGTGTTTTGTAAAAGAAATCATTTCCAGTAAAATTGCCTATTGTGTTTTATTAGTTATCTGAAATTACGTATATGTAAAATTAAAAAAAAAAAAAATAAGGCTGTTACATAGATAATTATTGACAAGTTTATTTTTCTACTATTTCATATATCACCACTTGCAATATTTGATTTTAATTAAGAGTAAACAACTAACGAACTGCAAAATTGTTAACTCAGTAGCGGCCAGTCTATTTGGCATGCTATCCACCAGCTTCTGGAGCGTTTCCTGTGGAATATCAACCCAAGCCATTTCTATTGCAGCTTGTAGATCTTGCACGTTACTAAACTGCCGGTTATTAGCATAAACCTTTCCGTACTAATATTCCCCAGAGGTTTTCCATTGGGTTTTGATCTGGTGAACATGCAGGCCAGTCAAGAACATCAATTTCGTGGTCAGAAAACCACTCCCTTGATACTCTGCTCACGTGAATAGCGGCGTTATCCTGCTGGAAAACCCATTCCCCCTCACTGCGGCTCTCTAAAAAGTGCGGGAGATTATTCGCAAGGACTCTGACGTACTTTTCACGGTTCATCCTAGTTGACGGAAAGGCTAATGGCAGTGTTGCACACGATGAAAACCCACCCCACACCATTAGACTTCCTCCGCCAAAATTCCGTTTCGAGAAGTATAGTGGATCCTTGCGAAGATCTCGCCAGTAGTACTGGAAACCATCTGGACCATCCAAATTACATTTTTTCTCATCTGAAAAAATTACCTGAGAAGAAAGCGGTGATAAAATAACACGAAATTAAAAACATGTTTCTTGAATACGTACCTTGGTCCAGTTACGGGTCAAGTTTTTTCGTGCAAATCCTAGACGAGCGTCGATATGACGTTTGGTGAGTCTTGGCGTGCTCTTCATTTTTTGATTTTGAAGGTGCGGGCACCTTTGAAGTGCGCGAAAAACCGTAGGCAGTGACACATTTAATTTCAATTCATTCCGCAACTGTCTTAAGCTTTTGGTAGAATTGCTTGCAGCTCGGGCAATTCGACGCTCATCTCGTGGTAATAGTTTTTTTTGGGGCCGCCCATTTTATTTGTGCCATAACTATCGGTATTTTTCAAAAAATTTGCGATTGTCACGTGATTACGTGCCAATTTGCGTCTAACTTCGCGTAAGGATAGCCCAACTTCACGAAATGCCTTAATTTTGCCAATTTCCTCGACCGTTAAATATTTTCCGCGTGGCATTTCGTGTAACGAATGAATAAGTATAATTTACAGCATTACAATGTCGAAAAAAATTGTTTTGACAGCAAGAAAAATGAGTATTTGATTAGTGGTGATATAGTTATGAAACAGTAAAAAAAATATTTTTTTGGAAATTTATATGAAACAATAGTAGTTTTTTTATTTAAAAAATTACAAATATACGTTACTTTTAATAACACACAAAAAACATTTGGCAAATTTTTTGCAAAGTGTTTTCTTTTGCAAAGGAGTTATAAAAATGAGATGGTGATATAGTTATGAAATGGACTGTATATTTTCAAATAAAAAAATTAATTTCGTAGTTTAAAATTTTTCTTTCAACTTTTTCACTGTCATTTATAATTAAATTCAGCAAAAGTCACATATGTAACTTAAAATAATTTAGTAATTATTATTATCAAAACAGTCACAGCTCAATATTTCAGTGTAAAATTAAAAAAAAATCTTTGTAACTTATCATAAAGTATAATCTGTAGGAATTTTCTACTAAACGGTATATACGTTATTGTTACGAAAATTCCAAGGTCCGTTTGGATGGTGTTTGAAAATAAAACACCTTCAATTATTCAGCGCGAAACGCAGTCAGAAACTAACAATCACTTTATTTACAGCATTACACTTTTCTTGTATCTACACTTGTTGCCACTTTGCTTGCTCAACACAGACTCGACGCCTTGCGCTACCACTGCTGCTTTTATACTAGTTTTCTTATCGCGCCGAAGTTTCTTGCACATTCCAGTTATACTTTCTATCTCGATTGTTCTAACAAAGCTCATCACATTTCGCGAACCATCCTTGCCATATCGGACTAAACCAAGCGAATTATACCACATTTGCCGTACTTCAATGTTCATGCCTAAAAGTATGCTTGGAAAAGCTTTCGTGCATAGAAAAGCATTCAGCACAGAGTGCTTAGACTGGTTCGTCCCGAAAAAGTGCCGAGGCTCCGCCGGAGTAAGACGCCAGGCGCTCCAAATGGACTACTTTGGCGTTTCCGTTGCCGCAGCGTTGAACCCTGTACACCACGTCATTAAGCCTGGTCACGACCTTGTACGGTCCTTCCCATGACGTTTGAAGTTTTGGAGACAAACCTTTCCTCCGCTGCGGGTTATAGAGCATTACCAGATCGCCTTCTTGGAACCCCGCTGTATTAGCCAGTAGATCATATCTGGCTTTCATCCTATCGCTGACCAGTTGGATACGGTCCCTTATAAACTGGTGGATTTCTTCCAGCTCCGGCCGCTTACTGACTGCGTAATCAGTCTTAGCGCCTTCCGTCGTGCTGACCACTCCGAACTTCAAGTCAGCAGGCAACCTCAGCTCCGTGCCGAACACTGCTCGGGCTGGAGTGAGTGCTGTCGTATCGTGCGGGGCTGACCTATACGCCATCAAGAACAGCGGAATATGCGTGTCCCCATCCTTTTGATTCCTGCCTACTACTTTCCGCAGATATTCTTCCAGCGTTCGATTGAATCGTTCCACCATGCCGTCGGACTGGGGATGCAAAGGACAGGTGCGAGTTTTCCTTATTCCTAATAGCTCACACACTTCCTTCAGTACCAGAGACTCGAAATTCCGGCCGTGACCCGAGTGCAACTCCAGCGGAACTCCGAATCTGGCCACCCAGTTGCTTATCCTGCATTTCGGGGGTACAATTAGGGAATTGCTGGTCCGGCCATCCTCACTCTCCCACTCGCGGTATAGGCAGCCATCAGACAGCCGCAGGCTTTGCCACTGTGCCAAGTAAGCCTTCGCGATCGGGCTTTCACCGGCCATCTCTTGCCAATCTGGACGTGCGCCCTGCTCCTTGCCTTCAATGATTTTTTTAAGATCCGTATCCGCGCGGTGGACCTTTTGTATCCTCTCCGCAGATCACTCTCCATCTGGCATAACGCTGACCAAACGGACTTCCACTATCTGCTCTTTGCTTTCGGCTCGCGAGCATTGCCTGCATTCGAGTTTGCACGGACGGCGGGATAAGGCATCGGCATTTCCATGGCTACTGCCCTTGCGATGCTCTATCGTGTAGTCGTAGCTCTGCAGTCGCTCGATCCACCGCGCCAATTGCCCTTCAGGGTCTTTTAAGTTCAGGAGCCATCTCAATGCCGCATGATCTGTGCGCAGGCGAAACTTTTGCTCATACAGGTATTTATGGAAGTGTTTCACGCATTCCAATACTGCCAGCAACTCCCTTCGTGTCACACAGTAGTTGCGTTCAGGCTTTGACAAAATTTTGCTGTAGTATGCTATCACTTGTTCATGACCATCTATTATCTGTGACAGCACACCGCCAAAACTATGCCCACTTGCATCTGTATCCAGTACAAACATCTCTCCAGGCACGGGGAAGGCCAGAATTGGAGCATTGCACAGTTTTTCCTTCAGTCGTGCAACAGCCTGCTCCTGCTCTTCGCCCCACGCGAAGGCTTGATTCTTTTTCGTCAGTTTGTGCAAGCTGCCGGCTATGTTCGCAAATCCTGGAACAAATCTTCGTTAATATGTGCACAATCCCAGGAAACTGCGGAGTTCGTTCCTTCACCGCCGTAATTTTGCCTTCATCCGTATGTACTCCGCGGGCGGAAACCGTGTGACCCAAATACTTGACCTCTTTTTGGAACAGCGAGCACTTCTTTGGGTTGAGTTTAAGGCCGGCGTTCTGTATTCGCCCAAATACCTCCTTCAGATTTTCCAGGTGGTCGTCGAAGCTTTTGCCCATCACGATTATGTCGTCGAGGTATACCAGACACGTCCGCCAATGCAACTCTTTTAGCACACGTTCCATTAGCCGCTCGAATGTTGCTGGTGCGTTGCAGAGTCCAAACGGCATGACGGTGAACTGCCACAAACCATCGCTAACACTAAAAGCCGTTTTCTCCTTGTCCTTGTCTGCAAGCTCCACCTGCCAATAGCAGCTGCGTGACTCGACAAACCCACTGTGTGCCTGACAATGTGTCCAGGGTCTCATCGATCCGAGGTAGTGGATAGCTGTCCTTCTTGGTCACGTCATTGAGCTTTCGATAGTCCATAGAAAATCGGGTACTGCCATCCTTTTTCTTGACTAGCACGACCGGCGAACACCAAGGGCCTGACGAAGGCTCTATGACCTTTTCTTTATGCATGTTTTCAATCAAATTTCGTCTTGGCGGTTGGCGGATTGGTTTCGCACTTCCGGTGTCGATGTTGTGCTTCACTATGGCTGTTCTTCCGCCCGCTTCTGTTGCAAATATTGACCCATAGTGCTGCAGGGGTGACCGTGCCTCCTGTTTCTGCTCGGCTGCCAATTCGCTGCTCCACTGGTTCTGCGGTATGGCGTCCATGTTAGAACCGCTTTTCTTACTTCCTCCTGGTTGACTGCTTTCGCAATTGACAACTGCTTCAGCCTCTCTATACTCGCCAATGACCGGTATCCTGACTGGTATTTTTCCATTTTTGGGTTCCACTAATGTACGTCCGATAATTATGTTGTTGTATCTTTGTTTTGGCGCTTCTACAACCCACAGTCGACGTGTCCCATCGTCCTCGTCCACCTTTGCCCACACGATCGCCTCGGAATTCGCTGGTATCTTCTGGTGTTGACACGAGACAACTTTCCTTACCGCCACGCTTCGCTCATAGCCGGTGTGCAGGGGGAATTCAACGTTGGCATACCTCAGCACATTTTCTGGTGCCGATATCAATTGTTTTTGTTACTTTTCCTCTTACCGGCGCACGCTCGCCAGTCGCAGTCCTCAGCTGTATGCCATGCAGCGGTTCCCAGTTCTTCAGAAGCTTCCTTTTTATGATCGAATATGACGCTCCAGTATCCAGTGTCAACACGAACAACTTTCCATCTATCTTTCCTTCAATCGTCAAGCTGCTGGGTTGTCATTTCAGCTGTGAAGCAAGGACGGTGGGGCAGCAGGTTGTGGGGATCAGCTCACGCCCTTTTGGGTTGTCCCGTTTTAGTTTAACGGCTCCTCGTCCTCAGCCCTGCGCTTGTTGGCTGGGCCTCGATTGTCAGTATTCCTCGCTTCAGGCGATTACGATCGAGAACGGGAGCGCCTCTTTCGTTGGCGGCAGTCCCGTGCTATGTGACCCTGCTTGCCACATATCCAGCAAACCACTTTAGAGGAGACAACCCGTGGCCTAACCGGTGTCTCAGAGCTTATGATCTGGATCGGAATGTCGCCGACTGGCTGGATTTGGCGTATACTTGCAGGTGCATTCCGAGTGCCCGCAATCCATGCCGCCTCATATGTCATCGCGCTGGTCACCGCCTCCTTAAATGGCGGCTTGCCCATCATCAACGCACGGCGACGTGTCTCCGGGTCATGAAGACCTTCAATAGTCGCCTTAATCTTCATCCTCTCCAGAACATCAGCGCCGACTTCCGGGTAGCACAACTGTACGAGCCGCTCAATGTCTGCTGCATATGTCTACGGCGTCTCGTTGGCTCTTTGCCTGCGGTTCTTCAGCTCACAGTAGTACAGCGTATGGTTGTGCTCGTTGCGGTACTTCGCTGCCAACGCTCTTATGATGGCCTCGTAATAATTTCTCGAACATTCCGGAACTGATTTCATTACCTCAGCCGCAGGACCTTTCAGCGCCAGTGCCAATCTCCGACCCTTCCTGATATCGGTCCACTGATTTTCCATAACAGCTAAGCCGAATTGCAGTTTAAATGTATCGAACGGCATAGCACCATCATAAGTAGGCACTTCTGTTTGGGTGGCGAAACTTTCCAGGACCGGCGGCAAATATTCTCGTGGCTGTACCTCTCTAAGCCGCTCGTCCATTTTTCTGTTCATCGAGTCTTCCAGACTATCAACTCGTTTGTTCAGGGAACCATCAAGATCGTCGACACGTTTGTTCAGGGAATCGTCCAGGTCGTCGACTCGTTTATCCAAGTGCTCTACTCGCGTCTCCAGGTGCTCGACTTTCCCATTAATCCTGTCTGAGATTTCCTCCACTTTCTGCTCCAAGCGCGCAGAATTTTGCTGAAGCTTGCTGGACAACTCCCGATTTGCATTTTCAAGTTTTGCTGACATTTCCCGGTTCGCCGTTTCCATCTTAGCTGTTTCTTGAGTTGTCGTTTCGACTTTTGTCGAAATTTCCTGATTCGTAGCTTCTAGTTTCGCTGCCATCTGCGCCGACATTTCGCGATTTTCATTTTCAATTTCGAGATTCGTAGTTTCCAGCTTCTCTGCCATTTTACGGTTGGAAGTCGCGAACATGCCTTTAAGTGCAACCATTAGCTGGCTCATGTCCAATGCTTGTAGTGGCGCAGCCGCGCAGCAGCAGGCGATTCCTCCACCTTGGCCGACGCCTCTAGTTCTTGCGCTCCGAACTCGTGCACAGTCCAATCGACGCATCGTGCCTCACATGCCTCTCGCAAGCGCAGCTGCAACTCCACATTTCCGCCAGCAGTCGGCAAATTCCAGGCAGCCAGCTCCTTCTTTAGCTGGTCCACCTTCAGTTGCTCGAGTTTAACCATGTCTGCGTTTTATAATTTTATTTCATTTTTGTTTCTTTATTTATTCAATAGCACAATCCCACTTCTGACACCTAATGTTACGAATACTAGTTCTAGTGGGCTAGTACGTCTCTCTGGATTGCGCAATATAAATAAAAACACACTCAATTTCTTAAACGCAGGCAATAAAAAACCAACAATCACTTTATTTCACAAATTTCGCACTTTACTGTCTTTACACCTTATTACTCCGTGTGGCACCTTCACTGGTCTAAACCATGACTGACTCGCTGCGCCGTACCCGGCCGCCTTTTATACCTGTCCGGTTATCGCGTAGATCGTTCCCGCACATTCTAATTGGACTAGAAGTGTTCATTATTATCGCGGGCCATCATTGCCAGATCGAATTATAGCAAGTCGCTGTACTTTAACTCTTCAATTCCCAGTGTCACCTGTAGGTGACAGATGCTTAATATTTTTTTCCTACCACACAGGTTTTTATTTTAAAATTCTAACACTTGTATAGCAAAGTCAATTAGTAGTACTTGTTTATTTAATTTTCCTAGCAACACTAGCGAAACGTCATTTGTCAAATTTATTCATTTGTTTCACGCGTAGTTAAAGCATTGCGAGTTTGTATGGTTTCTTTCAATATAAAAATGAGGGTAGTTTAAAAATTTTTTATGTATTTTTTGTCTTATACAAACGTATCTAAGCTATTTTATATAAAAAGAAAATTTTCTTTTTCATTATTTTGGACATGGAAATTGAAGGGTTAAAGTGCGTGCCTAAAAGTATGCCCGTAAAAGCATTCATAGCACGGCGCGTAGCGACAGGGCGCCAGGGTATTTATTCGCCAGGTGTTGAATAACGAATGACAAGTACAGATAATAAACATTAAACTATACAAACGGCCGAAGCCGGGGAGCAGTTTATGAATTTATGCATAAACTGTATGCACATATTCATAATTTTTGAACCAGTGAACGCGTTAATAAAAAGTTTATGAATGCATTCATAAATCTTCGGGTTTACCGAACGCTCATGAATGCGTTCATAAAAGTTATGAATGTATTCAAAAAGCTTATGAACGCATTTATAACCCTTCGGATTTACCGAACGCCTTGTTCATAAACCCGAACATTTATGATCGAAAATCTTAAAATATTTGATTTTATTCATAAAAAATTCCTGAAATTTAAAATCCCTAAAAAATTTAAAACATGTGTATATTTTCGAATTTTTAGTTTATTTGAAAAATTCTAATACTTTTTATGGAAAAATACCAAAAAATATGAAAGTGATTTATAGGAAACATGTTTAGTGATTACGAATAATATTTCTACAAATGCATATTTTGTTTATTAATTATTAAGATGAATATTTAATTTTTTAATAATATTAAAAAAATTCATTAAATTTTCGTTTTATAATAAACAGCATATGGCCGCCACCCGCATCTTTGACTTCTAAAAAGAAATTGACAATTAATACCAATGAAATAATATCGATAGTCCAGCAGGTAGCGCGCTTGCTTCTCATACCGAAGCGCTAGGTGTGATTCCTAGCTTGGGCAGGTAAAAACTCTCATCTATAGGGTTATCCAGCAAGAGGTGTTATTTTGGTATTCGAAGAAACATGCCATTTTTTGAGATAAATGATCGGAAGTTTATTTCATAATAAAGAGGAAGGTATGCCGTTAATAATGAAAAACAACATCAACCAAATGGCCACCACGACCACGCTTACAGGACCATATCCTTTTCATGAAATTTTCCATAACCAAATCGCAAAGTGGCTGCCCTATGTCCTCGATAGCCTCACGAATTCTACCTTTGAGGTCTTGGGCTGTTGGCGTACACCTTATCTTTCACGTGGCCCCAAAGGAAGAAGTCGCAAGGTGTAAAATCACAAGATCTCGGTGGCCAATTGTGATCACCTCTTCCAGAAATAACACGGTCCGGAAACTTTTCCCGTAAAAGAGCAATGGTTTCGTTGCTTGTGTGGCACGTAGCGCCGTCTTGTTGAAAGTAAACGTTGTCCAGATCAATACCATCCAACTCCGACCATAAAAAATCATTAATCATCTCTCGAGGACGAGGAATCGACAAACCTGGGTTTTCTTCAACACTTTGGGCTACAGCAGCAATATTCTCAGTTGTTCTTGAGCGACGTGCACGGGTTTTATTCTTCACATCACTAACTTGTCCCAACAGCTCGAATTTTTCCACCAATTTCTGTATTGCGGTCCGATAAGGTGCTTCACGACGACCCAAAAATGCTTTATTAATTATTTATTTATTATTTATTTAATAGTATTTGTACAAGTAAGACTGAGTCTTTTATAGTACATCAGTTTGAGTGAATTAAACATGAATAATACTTAACAATTTTAGCTTAAATTAGTACAATATAGTTACAAACAGAAGAAGGAAAATTGAAAATGAGGGCTCAGAAATTTGAAGTGATTGTAAAGATAGATGTAAGATGATGAATAAATAATCACAAGAGGGTACAGAGGGAGAAAATAGGAGTTAGGAGAAAAAAGACGTTACTGCCGTTTTGAAACACCTCGGTTGTTTAATAGATTTTATGTTAGGTGGAAGCAAGTTCCACAAACGAATTGTACTAACAAAGAACATTCGAGACGAGGCAATATACACAAACTTCGGGACGCTGAGATTTAAAGTACGTGTACTCTGGCAATATTTTAGGTGGCTAAATAAATAAGCCGGCTGCCGAGAATAAATCAGCTTATGTATGAACAAAAGATTTCTTATTTTGAAGTAAACATCAACATTGCAACCAATTATTTGTTTTGAATAGACAGAGAAAATACAAACCGCGCAGAGTTATTAAGAAGAAGTTGTAGTTTGTTTTTCGATAGCGCATCTAGATTCCCATACACAATTTCTCCATATGTAATTTGAGGTAATATAAAAGTTTTAACTAGTTTAAGCTTCGTGTCCCGGGGCAACAAATAAGCCTTGTGGTAAAGGTTTCTTAGTACATTATAAGCTTTTCCGATAGTGTAATTAATATGGTCTGTGCAGGTCATGGATGAGTTAATCTTAAATCCTAGGTTTGTCACTACATTATGAAATAATATTTTATTTTTATCAAGCATAAGTGGAGGCAATGTATTCAAATCAACTGTGAATTCGATATCACTATCGCCTTGGTTTTTGATGCATTTAGACATAATTTGTTCAAACTGACCCAACGAGAAAGTCTATTTAAGTCTGCGTTTAATCTATAAATTAAATCGTCAGAGAGCCCAATAGGGCGAGAGAAGTATATTTGAGTGTCATCAGCATAGAGGTGTATATTGGCACTATGGCAGCACGCAACGATATCATTGATAAACATGCTAAACAAAATTGGCCCTAAGATGGATCCTTGAGGTACTCCGGATTTAATGAGCTTTAAGCTAGAAAAGCTTTTACCACATTGCACTTGCTAATAACGTTCGGAAAGATAGCTTTTCATAAGTGAATCGTTTCGAAGCGGAGCGGTAAAGTAAACACGGAAGAGTTCGGTTTCGTGGTTTATTCGTGGACGTATGAATACAGAGTGTACAAGTATTACAAGAAACGTTAAACGATACGAACGGCCGTAGCCGGGGAGCAGAAAATAGTGGGAACATGAGTACAAAGGGAGAGGGAAAGATTGGGATTGGAGATGGGATCGACGGATCACTGAAGACAGCACTCATCTAAACATCGCGCCCGCCATTGCAGATTGCAATTATATGTTGTGGGGGTGCCGGGGTCTCGTCCAGGGTTGCGGCGGACGGATGGCTGGTTATGGTTTGGCGGTGATGCGCGGCTGCCTGGCTGTCGGATGGTCTGACGGCTGGGGGGTTGCCGCCGATCTGCGACGCCGTAGCGTTGGGGAGTGCGCTGAGGGCCTCTTTGTTGTCGATGCTCCGTGCGGACGTGCAGGCAGTTTGGGGGGCAACTGCTGGGGTCTTCGCTAGCGCCGGATCTGCAAAAGAGATGTCAGTTGTGAGAGATGATAATTTTGACATCGTTTGTGTGGGGTGTAAGCGGTTCGTCAAGCGCTGGGGTTCACTTGAGTTGTCGTTGGAGGAGTGAGTGAGACGCGACTGACTCGGACCCGGGATGGGTGCGCTCGAGGTTTGTTGCATGGGGGGTGCAATGTGGAAATGCGAGGGGGCTGCAGTTTCCATCAATTGCTGTGCATATTGAGGCGTGGGTCGTACCCTTTTTCGCGGTCTCATTGGGCGATAGCCATCCTGGGGGGGGGGCGAAACGTTTGGCAACGAAGGGGAGTGTTTGCCGTTTTGAGTCTGAATGTGCAGGGATGGTGGGTTCTGCGTGATTTGCCTTTATTTCCTTGGGTGGAAACCCTACGGGATTGAGAGCGGCACTCACGTCAGAAAGGGCTTCATGTGGAGTAGGAAGGTCATTTCGAAGGGCGGGACCACTGTGCCTGTAATTTGTCAACTCGGTGATATGTGTCAAATGTGATGACATGGGTACTGGACCGCTTAATATCCAACCGAATACTGTAAGTTGAGCAAGTAAGCTGCCACATACATTTCGGTGGATACCTTCGAGCATCATCTGCGGGATGAATTCACTGCCACTCACCATATCGATCTGCGTTGTCTCGAAGGGGTTTGGATCTGCGAGATCTCGCATGACGAGTGGGAGCATTTTCGTAAGCTCTTGGAGCACGATAGCTTGCCCGGGGAGGTTTGTGCTCGTTTTGGGGACTGCCAGTGTCAAGAAGCATATATGATTGGTGTTTTGCACAATCTATTCGCCCATGCCCGAGATCTGGAAGAGATATTTCTCGATTAGAAATTTGATGCATTTCTGGACCTTCGAGGAGATGAAGGTGCGCTGAGAGCGCTGAACCTTAAGCAACTTTCCTAAGTGGTAAATAGATATCAGTGCCGTAGGAAGGAGGGATTGGTGCCATTATTGGAAGGAGGACTTGTACGAAGGCGGGTCAATAAGTCCGTGACTTTTTGAATTTCCCGCCTCTTAATTGAAATGGCAACACTGCTCCCGTCAACAGTCATCTGTCAGTTGACTCTTGTCAAAAATTGAACAAGCTGCGACATTTAGTTTGTTTTTGACAGCCGTTAATATCAGACTACCGCGTTGACTGAGAAGAAAATTGAAAAAGTGAATTTCGTGTGCTCATGTGCAGTTTCCATGGCAAAAATCCATGAATTGGGCTACGAATTGCTCCCTCATCCCGCCTATTCACCCGATCTAGCCCCAAGTGACTATTTCTTGTTCCCAAACTTGAAGAAATGGCTCGGCGGAAAGAGATTTGCTTAATGAGCACACGAAATTCACTTCTTTCCATTTTCTTCTCAGTCAACGCGGTAGTCTGATATTAACGGCTGTCAAAAACAAACTAAATGTCGCAGTTTGTTCAATTTTTGACAAGAGTCAACTGACAGATGACTGTTGACGGGAGCAGTGTTGCCATTTCAATTAAGAGTCGGGAAATTCAAAAAATCACGGACTTATTGACCCGCCCTCGTACTTGGGGCGTACGTGCTTGTGAAGATGTGCCGGGTTCCGCGTCGGAAGGGTAATGAGAAGCGGAGTTGTTGTTCGTTGGTTTCTGAGCCATTGCGACTTGAGAAGTAGACCTCTGTGACTGATTGGGAGATCGAAAGATTGCTCATTGCCTTTGGGGAAGCGAAGCATTAAGTGGTGCTTCTTCTGACAATATATGCACGTGAATTTAGTGTACAATCCTCAATGAGGTAAGAGGTAGCAAGACAATTTACGCAGATTTTGTGCTTCTTAACTTTTTTTAATCGATTATGAGGGTGAGTATTTTGAAGCTCTGGCAAGTCCGTATAAGGTGATTTGCGTTGGAGAGTTTGCAGTAATTTGAAGTTAGTTTGAAGTCATTCTTCACTTAATTTGGGAGGACATTGGAAGTAGAGGGTTGTGGTTTAGGAACATGTCCCGGAAGTATGGCCCTTCGTGCCTGGCGTTGCTTATCTGGCCAATACAGTCCAATCAAAAATCTTTGTGGAAATTGAAGCAAGGAATTGGCAAGGGAGTGTTTCAAAATAAGGACCAATTTAATATAAATAAATAAATAATTTAATTTAATAAATAACAACTTGGTGATTTGTCCGAGCTTATCTGCCAGCAAGGGTGGAGAAAATTATTCTAAATAAGGGTTGTACAGGCTACTAATGAAAAAAACATTTGTTAACAAATAAAGCCGATAAAGTGGGAAACTGGATTTATTTTATTAATGTAAACCGAATATACTTATTATTTTGGCCAACCATATTCATTAATGTCATACTTTGCTAACGATACTGAAAGTTACTTTTGTGTTTTATTCATAAGGTGCGTTTCATAATTATAAGGTCATTAAATTTTTTATTATACCCATCAAATGACTGACTATAGGGTATCGACACTCCCCAAAAAAATTTGTAGCTAATAAGAAGTAGAGGCAACAGCTGATTAACATTTTTGAACTAACGGTATATTTATACAACAACAATAACAAAAATGCAGGTGTTTCACAATTATAAGGTCAATAGTAAAACTATCGCAGAGAAATCTGTCAGCGGATTTTTCGGCATCGAAAACATTGAATGTCGAATTTTTAACGTTAGTGCCGCCACAGTGTGGCCCAACCCCACGGTGCTCAAAAGCACAGCGTATAAAAATTAAGCGTTGATAAAGGCACCGAGAGACTGGCTCCCGGTACCAATTGGGTTAATGCAAATGGACATTACCCCTCCTTGGTAGGGATCGAGGCCTATCTAAACCTCTGCCGTGCTATGGGTCCGGCACCCGGTTGTAAACGCAACTCCACGCCGAGACGAAACTCTACTCGCATTTGGGTGTTAAACCACGCCACCACGGATCTCCCCAAGGGGACCATTCCCATAATCAGGCTGAAGCTTAACGCTCCAGGGGCACCCTGATTCCCGTGGTACCAGACAAAGCCTCTGGTCAGACTTCGTATCCGTGCTACTACCAGTTGAGCCCCATTTAGCCCGTGGACTGGTGACCACCGCAGCGCACTTGACCTCATTCACGTGCGCACTCATTCATCCACTCAATAGACCGGCCCCCTCACACAGCCCGCTCACACATTCACACTTGGCAATACACCAAACTGCAGTCGCCGCCGAAACACAGCATTCGCATAATTATTCATTATGGCAATCAGCTGGCTGGTGGAGAGTGCTTCACGCACACACCACACACCGTCCGTCCGACTAATCCCCATCCCCATCCCCAAGGTCCCTCAAATCTGAGTACAAAGGGCACTCACACAACATATGCAACCAATCCTCTCTCGCAGCCCCACACATACACTCAGCACTTGCACTCAGGGCTCTCTCATGCAAAAATGCATTGAGTGACCCGTGTCCAATGAGTAGGAACTCAAGGCTCAAGCCGAAGCCGAAATCCGTGAGCCCTACCATGAACCTCACATCCCGTATATACTCATATCTCGTTCTGCCATGGGGACTTTCGTCCCAACATTGCTGCCAACGTTGTAGAACACAGTCCTCCAGTATTCGCTTACGCTTTATACTGCCAGCACTCTCCACACCTTTGCCTTGCCTCTATTCCCCCTCCTTACCCCAAAGCCCAAGGCACGCCGTATGACTACGAGATCCAGAGGAGCCGCACCCATTAACACTTGCAAAGCATCTGTTGATACAGTGCGGCACACAACCTAACAACATAATACGCTGAATAGACAGCAAGTGTTTGCGGCCTACAACCGTCGCGGCCAATTCGTGCCACGCCGACGATCCGTACGCAGCACAAGCTACGAACAGACCTTGGTAAATGGCACGAACAGCGCGTCGGCCGAGTCTCCAGTCACTCCTGAGTATCCGGCGCACCTGACCCATCATGCACACAACCCTCTCTTTCAGCCTGACCAAGTGAGGAGCAAAACTCATTATTTCACCAATTGTTAGCCCCGAGTATTTGACTTGCGTCTCGTTCCTGAGGCCAACACCATTCACACGCACAATGGGCGGACGACTGCGAGCCAATTTGCCATTCAGCAGCATGGTGACCGTCTTGTCCGTTGCCACATCCACACCCAGCGATTCACTCCATTCACACACCATACACATAACTTGCTCCCTCAAGCGCTCTACATCCGCTCTTGATCTGCCCTCCACAAGGATAAGCAGATCATCCGCATACGCATAACACTTGCATACTGCTGCGAGACGCCGCAGTAGTGGATCCATCATGTAGTTCCATATATATGGACCACAGACGGATCCATGCGGGCATCCTCGAGCCACATCTATTTCAACCCGTTCATTCTTCCCAATCACACATGCCTTCCTGTCTGTGAAATAGCTCTTCCTGAGAGCTGTTTCCAGGCAGTCGGCAGTGTTCAGCCATTCTACCACTTTATCCCAGCGCAGGTGATCAAACGCCCCCCAAAATCTACAAACACACCGAAAACATAGTTCTCGCAACTCTCACGCACCGCCGATTTAACATACATCCACGCATCTTCCACGCCGAGTCTCTTTCGAAACCCAAACTGATAGACCACCCAGTTGCGCTTGAAGCCGATCCACCATAATCCGTTCCAGTACTTTACCAAGTACCGGTAGGAAGCAGATACCCCGATAAGAACGGGGGTTAGTCCTGATCTTATCAGGAGACTTCAAGAGCACTACGACCCTAGCTATCTTCCACGCGAGTGGAAAATAAGCTTCATAGAGGCATTTCTTATAGATGGCCTCCAGGTACTCCGGAATGACTTTGTACAAAGCTTTGCACATCTCGCCAGTCAAACCATCGACAGCCGGTGACCGTCTAGACCTAATCAGGCCAAATGCATACCCTAACTCTCCAACTTCTAATGGCTTAGCAGCTGCCACTTGTGCTGGTGGCGTCTGCTGAACCGCTCTAGGAAAGAACTCGGCTAAGAGAACGTTCACACTGTCCCTCCATGTTGATGTCATACTGTCACCAACACGGAGGGCGCTCACATCCACCTGCTTCTTCTTAACACTCCGATAACCGATAATTTTTTACACGGTCAAAGCCCAACAAGGTCCCCAGGGACCTTTTTTGTAATATTGCATATAAGATGTGTCATTTTATAATGTAGGGTTACAAAATGTGTGTAGATGTGTTTGGAGAGCCAAAAAGTTAAGCTTCGTGTATATTTTTTTGTAAACACATGTGTATTTGTTACTACAGACAGATAGGTAAAAACGTATACAATACAAAATAATTGCATTTAGTTGCCTAACTTTGCTTTAGCTGTTCATGCATCTATGCCGCTGCAAGTATGGCATTTTTTTTTAGAGTAATGGGTTTTTATATATATTTATTTTTATTTTTATTCAGTTTTCCATCATTTGTATATATACTTAGGCAATACCTTCAGCCATTATCAAATTAATAATGGAGTTTGATCATCGTCGTCGGAGTCAGCTTCAACCGCCAGAGTGACATTCAGTTCAACTTCAGCATCATATGTTTCATTGTATGGCAAGAAATCTTTGTAATTTGTCCCCTCAGTGAATGAATAAGGTTCTTCATTGTTTTCCAAATATCTAACCAAAGTCTGCATTACTGCTTGTTGTTCACTCATGCTCAGTTATGAAAGCGCGTACAGCGGCATATCAATTTGATCCCAATCACCGTACGTATTTTAATTTCAATGATTTATTTGAAATTGTGCTGCTATAAATATTTGGCACTAACTATTTATAGTTACTAACAAAAAATAAAATCAAATTACATGGAGCTACCTACAAGGTCCCTGCGGACCTTGTCGGTCATCGACGCCCTAAATGACTTCAATGCGATAGTTATGGTAGTAAAATACATGCAATCGTGCCGAAATCTATTTTAACAGCTTCTAAATATTCCATTTATAGAAGTCATAAAATCTCCAGCTCATCACTCCCTCCGTATTGAAATGTCGCGGATTTTAAAACGCCATAGGTCCCTACGGACCTTGTTGGGCATCGGAGTGTTAAAGCAACACATCCGATAGACATGACCCCATGGATCATCCCTATGGTCTGCCACAAACTCCCGCCAGTTATCCTCCTTTACGCGAACAAGCATACTCTTATACTCGTTCATACACCTATTGAAATCAGCCCTGCGCTGGTCCAAGTGCTCAGAATTGGCAGCCCGGGCGCGCTGAAACGTTCGTCTCAGACGCCTGACCGACCGCCTCTTTGCACTCAGCTCATTCGTCCACCACTTCACCCGCCTCTGATTCACTCTCACCCATTTTTGAAGCATACTGTCATTCACGCGCCAGACACACACGTTAAGACGAGCGACCTGGTCGTAAACATCCATGCATTCAAACTCACTAAGTTGCACTTCCGTGACCACTTGACGAACATGGAAACCATTAATTTCCCAATTCACACCACAGGTGCACTTTCACACACATCTGTCCTTTCATTCATACTGTGGGCAGGCACAGTAATCACAATTTCGATCAAATTGTGATCACTTATACCCCACCCACCTCGGACACGCCAGCTGAATTCAAACATTCTGCTCGCTGGCCAATTCACAAGCGTCACGTCAATATCACTCACCCCTTTAGGCCCGTCAAACGTATACCATTTGGTTCGTTGAGAACAATTATGTCTCGCGGAACCAACCAATCACTCATTGCCTCACCCCTACTGTGGCTCTGGTAGCCGGCAGAATGCCGCGATACCTTACTGAACCACAGCGGAGATGTGGCATTTGCATTCATACCTACCAAGACAGGTGTGCCGCCTGCTAGACGGAACACCGTGTCCAGGTAGTCCAAGTAGGGCTCTAGAGGCTCACCATACTTGCAGTAGACATTGCCCACAATCTCTTTGCCAAAGTGACCTTGCACACTGACACAAACACCATACTCGTTCGCACACTCAACCATACAGTCCAGATGGACATCATTTACAATTACAGCAGCGTTTGTCCTGGTGTCAGAAAAGACCCGCATTGCTGCAGGTATTCTACGTACGACACCATTGGTGGCGTACGGTTCCTGCACAAGGGCAATAGCACTGCCACATTCACTCATACACGCACCTAGCTCACACATCACGGCATACGCGCCCTGACAGTTTAACTGTACTGCCTGCAGACCCATCAATGACGAGCCTGCGCCCTGGCCAGAATTTGGCTGTACGCCGGGCAGTCGGTGGACATCATGTAATGTCCAGCCGGCTTGCCCCAGAACGCGCAATTCCGGCAATGCAGCTCATTGCTGCACTGCTGGACGCGATGGCCGCTCTGGCCCCAGCGCTGACAAACGTTCACTTTCATACGGCATTCAGCCACTCTATGGTCGAAGCTCAAGCATCTAAAGCAGCCAGGCATCGGCATGAAGGGCCGATGTGGAACGAAACGTGGAACGAAAACCACTTAATGTAGCACCGCTCCGCCTCCAGAAGGGACGAAAGCAAGCCTTCATTCCCTTCCGACACGACGTTCGATGCTCCATTAAAGCCAACGGTCCACGGGCGACTCACCATGCGGACGCCTTTCTCAAAAGCAGCCGAGCTTATCCGCTCTTTGAGGTTCAACTCATAGAGCTTTTCATGGACGACAACCCTCGGGCCCAGCTTCTCATTCGCAGCCACCTCAAGCCCAAGTTCGTGCAGTTTGGCGTTCGTGGTCAGCTTTACTGCTTCGGCCTTGGAGGGGGTGCGAATAATCGCACCGACACCACGCAGTGGCTTCACCTCGTCAACCCTCACGCCCAGTGAAGGACCCGCCTCTTTCACGACCTTGGTAGCCACCTCCATCCCCGATGCCTTAGCATCACGGCTCCGGACAACAACCGACCACGTCTGCGCCGGATGCACAGTCATGGCCTGGTACAGGGACCGACGCCGAAGTAGCGGCCGCCTGGGGGCGCCCACACGCACCGCACTCGGCGCCGGCATGGCCCGTGAGGGCGGAGTCCCCGCACTCTCCAGGCCAGCGATGCGGCCCTTCAACGTTGCGTTCTCGGCCACGAGCTTCATGAGCAACAGCTCATAGTCGCCCGCGACCTCAACCACCTTCTTCATGGCGATGGCGCTGACACCATCCACCCCAATCACGGCCGCCATGACTTTCGCCGTGATGGCCTTCAGGGCAACCACCGACGCCTGCGCCTCCGACGCAGGTGGCCCCTGGTCAACAGCCGCTGCCTTCACCCCCTTCCTCCTGCGCACTGCCAAGAGCGGCCCAGCCGGCACCTAACCGCCGGCCGCAACGATGGATACACCCACCTTCACGACCGGCGATTCAGCACCTTCCGCGCACGTGCTGGCCTCATCCATACTCTCTCCTCCTAATGTGTCGGCGGGCGAAGCCGCGCGCCCAGGCCTCCTGCTAACCCCGGGCAAAACCGCGCGCCCAAGCCCTACCCCGGACGAAGCCGCGCGCCCAAGTCCTACCCCGGGCAATGCCGCGCGCCCCTTGCAGGGCGAAGCCACGTGCCCAACCCTCTTACGAGGGTGCGACCGGACGTCCGCCGACACAGACCCCGCCTCAGAAGACGTCATATCGATCCGGACGGCTCCCGGGCAGAGCCCCCTGCTACACTCCCCTTGCGCTTAGGGTACCCCATTCACTCACTACTATCAACACTAACTATCAATAAAGCACTAACAACTAAGCAGCTAAACAACAATAACAACAATCACGCAACTCAAGTAGTTGTACATACACACCGCAAGTGCCTTATGGCAACTTGCTTGACTCAGGCACTTGCACAAACAATGCAATCAGGCCACCTAAAGGCAACCTGTTTACACTTTTGTGCACAACAACAAAGTACACACAAGCGCACAACAACACTGTGTACAAGTGCCACTTACGGTAACTTGTTTACTAAGCTACAAACGCTTACCGCTACTCAGGCACTTATTCACACGTACAGCACTCGCACTAGAAAAAATCACTCGATCACTGCACGTCTGCACACACTGGCGTCTAAATCAACACTGGGCATCGAAAACAATTGATTATTGTAAAGTCGTAAAAATGCCACGAGATACGCAGCTTTCGGACTTTGAGAAAGGTCACATTACCGTATTACGCGATCGCGGAGTAGCGATGAGGAAAACCGGGATACAAATTTACGGTAGCCTACGTGTTGTGCAAAATTTTTTGCAAAATCCACAAGTTTAGGGTACACCGAAGCGTCCTGGAGCCACACATTGCACGCGAAGCTGGCAACTCATCCACTTCATAACAGGCTTAAAACGTTGGTACAAGCAAATGTGTCAAAGGCAACCATTTGGAGGACCTTAAAGCGGAGTCAAAAGATTAAATTTGAGAAGGTTTAGGCGATGCATTAAGCCCATATACGGGAGAAGAAGCAGTGGATATCCGGCAGTGGATCGAAGAATTTGAATTGAATGCAGGAACTGTAAATTGGTCGGATTTACAAAAATATTTGTATCGCAAACAACTTCTGAGAGGGGTGACAAGGCTTTTCATTAGGAGCCATGTCAACATCAATAGTTGGCCAATCTTAAAAGCTAGGCCAATTGAAGAGTTTGGGTCTAAGCTGTCGGCGTCGGATTTGCATCGAATGCTGAAGAACAGGCGTAAACAGTTCAACGAGACTTTACGTGAATATCTCTGTTTCATGGAACTGGGTAAATGTATCAACCTGGATGAAGCCAGTCTCATGTATTATTTCATCTAGGGGATCCCCGATTCGAGATTCAACAAGACCGTGCTGTACCAGGCTCAAACTATCAGAAAGCTTAAGGAACAGATGAAACTTTACGAAAAGATTGGTAAGACGGATTCCACGTCCGACAAGACACGCACGACTTCGTCAAAAAGTAGAACCTAAGAAAGAACCAAACCAAGTTAATACATTGGGAGATAATTGCCTTATTGGATCTGGACTTCAATTCAAGGACGTAAAACTAAATAATTTTAAGTTCGAAGCGCTTATTGACTCAGGATGTATTCTCAACATAATACGCTACGATACATTGTTAATGAGTGGTATGGATGTGAATTTAAGCAACGACAAAAGGACTTTATACAGCGCTTGCGAGAATGAGATCGCTACTGAGAGAAGTTTTACGGCAGATATTGAGGTTGATGCAATGTTTCTCAGCGTAACGTTCCACGCAGTCAAAGAGCGGAATATTCGATATGCAGCTTTTCGTGGAAGCGATATTTTGAAGGAAGTCAACATAATTTTGACGAAGGAGAGCGTCATTTTCAAAAGTAGGCTGGAAGATAACACAAAGGTAGTAACGAAGTTAAGCAGGGCGAAGCAACAAAGGAAGTGGTACCACCTGAGAACAAAGGATGGATAAAAGAGCTTGATGACATATGCGTAATGGATAAAAAGCATACACTAGAATTGGAGTTGGGTAATCTAAAAAAAAGTATAGCTGAGAAGGTGGAGGATATGGTGAAACAATACGTTCCGGCGAGAAATAAGGCATCACCAGTACATATGAAGATCGTACTGGAAGATGATACTCCAGTCTACCATCGACCTAGACGAATGTCTTTCGAAGATCAACAGTTTGTCAATAAACAAGTTGAAGAGTGGTTAAAAGAGGGGATAATTCAGCTTAGCTATTCCAATTACGCTTTACCGATAGTCTTGGTGCCAAAAAAGGATGGGAGTAAGAGATTATAGTATGCTACGATTATAGACGTTTAAACCTTAAGATAGCAAGGGATAATTCTCCGATGGCTATAATTGACGACGTATTGGACCGACTTCAAGAGGTTAAGGCCAACGGGTTTTTTCACGTGCCCATTGAACTTGAATCGCGGAAGTTCAGCGTTCGTCACACACAATGGGCAATACGAGTTTTGTTTTGTGCCATTTGGTATCACGAGCCAGGGTTTGAAAAACTGCCAGCATATTAGCAAAAGCACCAAAAATATGCTGTCGCTGTGCTGCGGCAGCATTCCTTTTTGCGTAAGCGATTTTATGCTTTGCTTTGCTTCGATCATTTGAACAGCAAAGCCACAGCACGGCAGCAGTTCATACTTCCTTTTGCTTTGCTGTTGCTGTCGCTGTGCACTTTTCTTGCAGCACAGTTGCAGCTTAGCATCTAATTTTTGTTCGATTGCTATAGGCTATTGCTTCGCCTGCAACAAAATGACAGTTACAGCAGCAGCGACAGCACAAAACAAATTTATCTGCACTTTGCTGTTGCTGTTGCTCTTCATAGGCTGTGCAAAAATAGATCACTAAGTGAATATATTTGATCGTGGTCGGTGGTGTTTGCTTTTTTTGACATGGCTCCGCGTAAAAGTACTGTACCCATATGGGATTATTTCGAGAACCAAAAAGAGTGTGGGAAAGCAGTTTGTAATACATATTAACCCTTTCGGTACTTCTTTTTTGTTTTTAACTTTAAAAATCATTCTTTTCCATTTTATTACTGTTTAAGCCTACATAATGAATAAGCAAAAGTCATTTTTTTAAATATTGTTCGAAAAAGTGGTTTTTGGGCATCATGAAATATGGCATAGTAAGACATAAAAAAAATCGTGCAGATTACTAACATAAACCTATGAAATAAATCGATTTTTGTAATAGAATAAATAAAAGTGCGAAAAGACCTCTTTTTGTAAAATACGCAGCTCGATAGGACTGCGCACATTCTGAACCCTTACAATTTACTTGGTACACTAATCAAAATATTTTTTTCATTATTTGGTGTAAAAACCTTCAGAGAAAAATACAAAAATTTAAAAATATAGTATCCATTAGTTTTTGACCTAAAACAGGCTATGAAAAGAGACTATGCCATATGGCATAGAATAACCGAAAGGGTGAAAAACAATAGGGCATATAATTTGAAAACTCATTCGCTAAAAGTGCACAAAATAGACTTAAATACCGTTGAGAGTAAAAATTCTAGCTTAGATATTATGCCATCAATTTCTGCTAGGAAACAAAATGTGAAAGTGCAAATAAATAACAAAATATTATTTCGCTCATATATGGGACTAGTAACAGAAGACAGTGTACCTTTCAATGTTCTAAACTCGGCTAATATGAGAAATATAATTGATCCTATTTGCGATGGCTTAGGAGAGAAGCTTGGCAAGCGCTTTACCCTAAACGCTAAAAATTGTAAAAGTACATTAAAGAAAGTTGCTGACAATATTCGTCATAATATGAAATTAAAAATGAACAAGAGGCTAGTGTCTTAAAAAATTGATAGCGCATCGAGGCTCTCGCGCAATATTTTTGGAGTCAGCGCTCAATTCATAAAGGAAGATGAGATTAAATCATTTATTTAATCATTTAATTGTAATATGTCCCAGGAAAATTAACAGATCGATGAAGACTTGAATAATACATATCTCGATAATATCAGGGATATGGAAAGCCTATCAAATCTTCGTGTTGAAAACATTCAAATATGTAGATGCGCTGCGCACACTGCTCAACTGTGTGCTCTTGATGTGACTAAAGATCACGAAATTAAAGGATTTTTACTAGGTTGCAGAAATTTTACAAAATTTATTCGAAAACCTTCAAATGGTTTTAAGGACGCTTTTGAATTGAGAAATGTTCAACTTCCCCAACTCGATTGTTCCACTAGATGGGGTTCAACTTATAAGATGATTCAGAGTTTACTGGCTGCGAAATATGCCTTGATTGCTGTCGAGTCTATCGGAAACTAAAGCATCGACGAAAATTTTGAAAACAACGATTCTCTTTGGGAATTCATGGAGTGCTATAGTGTCGTGTTTGCTCCTTTACAAGAAGCTATTGTAAAATTTCTGGCACAGCATTTACACTATGGAAACTTTTATGCTCAATGGCTGAAATGCTTACTACTAAAATAGTACAAAAGCATTCAACCAAGGACTTGGTTAAAAAAATTGGAAATAGTGTCTTAGAAAGTATCGAAAAGCCTTAATGCATGCTTGTTTTTAGACCCAAGATTCCACCATACTTTTAGCCCAGAAAAAAGACAGGAAGCCATCGATTGGTTAAAGCACCTTTGGGATAAGCTATGCTCCGTCTGTGCTGTTTCAGAGCACATTCCTGATGATAGTGCTTCAATGGCAGCAAAGACTAACTTTGAAGACGAGACTGAGGAAATGCTGAACACTTTTCTAACAGAAAAACTTCATGCAGCCACTGGCCACATAATTTATTGCGACGTGCACTCGAGAATTGGAAATTTACATCTACCATTTATGCGAAGCGACACTGATGTCTTGCAATTTTGGAAAGAATGGAAATATTCCGATCCGGAATTATATGCATTGAGCAATGTTTGTTTTGGCATTCCTCCAACTCAGGTAGATAATTATATTGATTGTTTCTAATTTTTATGAATGTTCTTTCTTTGACAGCCGCCGTGGCTCAGTTGGTTAGTGCGCGGTCCAGCGAGTCGAATGCAGAGCGACGCAAGTTCGAATACTGCATGTAGTAACACCTAAAAAAAAAATAACGGGAAACTCGTTTTCTCTTTCGGTGGCTGTCCTCTCAGCTGGAAATGGCAAACCTCTGAGAATAAAAATTGCCTATGAAAAAGCTCCCAACTTGCCGTTCGGAACCGGCATAAAACTGTAGGTCCCTTCCACCCGCGTACAAATTCACACGCACAACACGGGTGGCTGCGGGAAGCTAGGCCTTAGTCTCGCGTAAGCGGGCTGTCGTGCTAATCAATTATCATCATTCTTTAATATAATAATTTTTTATTGTGTGTACTACATGGGCTGAAAAGTCTTTGGCCTGACATAGAGATGGCGCCAAAAATTAAGAATTATTGTGTTGTACATGGAAAACCATCCTTAACTTAGATTCTGTCAAAGTTTCATGACATTTGGTTGACTCGTTTTCAAGTTATTGCTTTCGAAGTGACGCTACCTCTGAATTTTTGTAAACAATGGAAAAAAGTGAATTTCGTGTTTTGATAAAACATTGCTATTTGATGGGCAAAAATACAGATGTATTATAACATTTATCAAGCCATGCTTTTGTTTCCACTGTATTTTTGCCCATCAAATAGCAATGTTTTATCAAAACACGAAATTCACTTTTTTCCATTGTTTACAAAAATTCAGAGGTAGCGTCACTTCGAAAGCAATAACTTGAAAACGAGTCAACCAAATGTCATGAAACTTTGACAGAATCTAAGTTAAGGATGGTTTTCCATGTACAACACAATAATTCTTAATTTTTGGCGCCATCTCTATGTCAGGCCAAAGACTTTTCAGCCCATGTAGTACATATATTTCAAACAGGTAACAATTGAACGAGCCTTTTCATCGTTGAAACTCATTTTAACGGACAATCGCAACAGGATGAGCAATGCGAATTTAGAAGATATTTTGCTCGTCAAGTTGAATTCCTCATTTTTAGATGAAGCCATAAACAACTTGCCATTATTTGAAGATGTGATGGAGGACGAGGAGGACGAATGAAATCAACTTTATTATATAATTCACAACATAGATATCTACAAATATCTACTTTACTCATGCATATATCAATGAAATGAAAATATATCAATAATAATGAATTATTTGATAGCAATCTTTTTATTACTTTACATATTTCCTTTTTCAGCGTGAAATAAGAAGTTTTTCTGTTCCCATGAACAGCAAAACCAACAGCACAGCGGCAGCACATTTTGGGGTTTTTGTGATTGCTGCCTGCTTTGCTTTCGAGCTGCACGCGTCGCCACAGCACAGCGACAGCACAGTTTTGGGTTTTTTAAGATTGCTGCCTGCTTTGCTTTCGAGCTGCACGCGTCGCCACAGCACAGCGACAGCACAGCTTTGGGGATTTTTTGATTGCTTTTACTTTGTCTTTGCTGCGGTCACTGGTCGCAGCAACAGCATAGTCGAAGCAAATGAAATGAAAATATGAAAGCATTTTCAAACGCTGTTTTTGAAGATTGCTGCCTGCTTTGCTTTCGAGCTGCACGCGTCGCCACAGCACAGCGACAGCACAGCTTTGGGGATTTTTTGGTTGCTTTTACTTTGTCTTTGCTGCGGTCACTGGTCGCAGCAACAGCATAGTCGAAGCAAATGAAATGAAAATATGAAAGCTTTTTCAAACGCCGTCACGAACTCACCAGCGGTATTTTGTAGATTCGTAATGCGGTGCTGCGGACGTTAATCCAGCAGGGAATAGTCATCATGTAAATCAGAGGTGCCCATGCCCTATGCTCTCGTTGCTCATTTGTTTTTGCAAATCCTCTTTAGCAAAGGCTGAGGAACCTCATTTGTTTTTGTAAATGATCTTCGGCATAGGCTGAGCATTCTACACTTTTTCAAGTTCGATTTCAGAAAGTGTAACAGCAATTTCAGAAAACTGAAATTGAATTTATGATTTCTGAAATTGCTTTACGCTTTCTGAAATTAAATTTATATTTCTGAAATTGAATTTACGCTTTCTGAAATTGCTTTTACGCTTTCTGAAATTGTTTTTACACTTTCTGAAATCGAACTTGAAAAGGTTAGTATACTCACACAGCACTCCGCACGCATTGGCGACAGTTATCTTCAACGTAGGTTTTGTTGTTGTCTAGCGAATGAATTTGCTTTCAAAACATGTGCGGCTGTCGATTGAGAAGCACTAGAAAAAATTCGGTGTTTGTTTCGTTTCAACAAAGATGACTCGGGATTCGCTAATGTTTTTGTTGTTGTCAATTATTGTGTGTATACCTTTTTGGTTTTGCTGCACAAATTGCTGTAATGTCACTATCAATCGAAACTTTGTGGTGTATGGCTGTTTAGTCAGATGCTATCAAATATCAACTTTTGATTTTCATAAATACATTAACCATTTTGATGACTTAAAAATAAATTTTCAAATGCAAATGCAAATGAAAGCCATTTTTTATAGCCCAATGACATGTAGCATTTATGATCAAAAGCCTGAGCTACAAATGGAGCTATGTGATCTGCAATGCGACTCTGAACTTCAAATATCTAATTTAACCCTTTCGGTTATTCTATGCCATATGGCATAGTCTCTTTTCATAGCCTGTTTTAGGTCAAAAACTAATGGATACTATATTTTTAAATTTTTGTATTTTTCTCTGAAGGTTTTTACACCAAATAATGAAAAAAATATTTTGATTAGTGTACCAAGTAAATTGTAAGGGTTCAGAATGTGCGCAGTCCCATCGAGCTGCGTATTTTACAAAAAGAGGTCTTTTCGCACTTTTATTTATTCTATTACAAAAATCGATTTATTTCATAGGTTTATGTTAGTAATCTAGTAGTTATTTATTGCTTTAGTAAGTGTAAAAAAAGTTAGATCCCAAATATAGTTCACTAAGGCTGCACGATTTTTTTTATGTCTTACTATGCCATATTTCATGATGCCCAAAAACCACTTTTTCGAACAATATTTAAAAAAATGACTTTTGCTTATTCATTATGTAGGAAAAGAATGATTTTTAAAGTTAAAAACAAAAAAGAAGTACCGAAAGGGTTAAAGGGCATTGACTTTTGGAAATCTTTAACACCAAATAAATATCCTTTACTTTGCAAAGAAATTTTAAGTTTGTATTTCATGTTTGGTAGCACATATATTTGTGAAAGTGCTTTTTCGAATTTAAAATTAATAAAAAGCAAGCACAGAAATAGAATAAGCAACGAACATTTGGAGGCTTTATTAAAATTGTCGACAACTGATATTGATATCAATTTGGATAATTTATTAGAAGGATCATGGAAGAAGGAAGATTAGAATTGTTTTTTTTAAATAACATCACAGAAAATGACTTTTTTTCGGTGTACATACTGAATTCCATTTTTTTGTTTGAATTTTTTTGGGCAACTTTACATGAATTGGTGTTTGCTCTTCCATAAGAAGATTTTGGGCACCCCTGATGTAAATGGACGATTTGATAATACCAGCAAAGGACGAAAACGAGGCTTTACGGAAACTGAAAAAAGTGTTATCGATGGCATCTTCCAACGGGTTGCAAATCAAGTGGTCAAAATGCCAATTTCTGCAACGAAGCGTCAACTTTCTTGGTTATGTTATAAAAGGTGGAACCATAAGAATCTCCGAAGACAAAACCAGAGCCATTCGTGATTTTTCATTGCCCAGCGATAAGAAGAGTGTACAACGATTTTTAGTACTTACATCGTACTGTAGACGTTTCATTCGAAATTTTGCAACAATCGCTAAACCTCTGTCAGATTTATTGAAGGAAGAGGCGAAATTCCAGTTGGTTGAACAGCAAGTAGCAACGTATCAGCAGTTGAAAGCCGAGTTAGTAAAGGCCCCAGTGCTGCAATTATTCTCTCCTAGTGCGATCACGGATACGAAGTTCATACGGATACCTCCAAATATGGGTATGGTGCAATCCTTATACAAAAGAATTCGGAGGACCAACAGTTCCACCCGGTTCAATACATGAGCCGAAAAACCAAACCAGTGGAAGAAAATTACCCTGCATACGAGTTAGAAGTCCTTGCGATCATCGAGGCGTTAGGGAAGTGGCGGGTTTATCTCTTACGAATACGCTTTAAGATTCTAACTGACTGCAACGCCTTCACAATGACACTAAAGAAAGAAGATGTGCCTCCGAAGATAGCCAGATGGACGTTGTTTCTTCAGGACTTTGACTTTGACATCGAGCATAGCGCTGGAAATAAAATGGCTCATGTAGACGCCCTGAGTACTGTTTAATGCTGGAAGATTCATTAAAATATCCGCTTTAGCAAGCACAGCTCTACGATGAGTGGACAAAAGCAGTTCGAGCAGTGTTACAGAAGGATGACTACCAAGATTTAAGATTTCTATATGAAATATGACATATCATTTAAAGACCCAACTAGAGAACTGACTGTAGTACCAGCCGCAATGGAGGAGGAAATCATCAAAACGGCACAAAAACAAGGCCATTTTGGTAAAAGAACGCGCGAAAGTGTGGAAGACATTTTATATACCAAACCTGAATGCCAAAGTTGCGAAGATTGTGGGCAGCTGCGTGGAGTGCATCATCACAGACGCGAAAGCCGGCAAAAAGGAGGGTTTATTAAATCCTATCGATAAAACGGATGTGCCACTGGACACATATCATGTGGATCACGTTGGACCGATGCAATCCACAAACAAATATTACAAGTAAGGGAGAGGGCTGGGGTGTGAACCAGGTTTTGTTTTTTGGCTCTAACTTTTCACTGAATAAAGATATTGAAAAATCGAAGATACCGTTGGAAAGGTAAATATAAAGCGCAAATTTGTTATGAAGACAGATTACCATTTTGATAAACATTTAACTCTCTATGTCCAATTTTCTAAGGACGTGATTTTTCGCTTTTCCAAAAAAGTGGCTGGGTTGTGAACCATCTGGCAAATCGCAATTAAAGTCGAACAATACGAAGAAAACACCCATAATTTTGAAATAAGTTGAAAATGTATTTGATCAGGAAGGCTCAAGAGGTGACAAAAGGTTATAATGTCGCCATTTGGGCCAAAAAATCGCAATGAATGCAAGTGCTCAATTTTTGGTTTTTTTTTTCATCCTAATCTGTGTCGCAATGTTTGCATGTAAAATACGAACGCGTGCTCTCATTGGCCCACTTCAAGTGAACTCACCGAAATCGAGTGACATTACATAAAAATACTTACTTAACTGGCCATAACAACCCGTTATCGGGTTACGACCTGCCGCAAAACTTCTCTCCAGGCGCCTCTGCTTTGCGCGCGCCTTCTCCAGTTAGTAACACCAAGAGATGACAGGGCCTCTTCAACTTGGTCCTTCCACCGGAGACACGGCCTCCCTCTTCGCCGTCGACCTCCAACCATCGCATCGAATACCTTTTTCGCCGGAGCTTCGTCGCCCATGCGGCAGACATGACCGAGCCAGCGTAGCCGCTGGATGTTTATTCGCTGCGCTACGTCCATGTCCTTATACAGCTCATACAGCTCGTTATTGGTTCGTATACGATAGTCGTCACCAACACGAACAGGGCCGAAGATTTTGCGAAGTACCTTCCGCTCGAACACTCCAAGGGCCGCTATGTCGTTTCGTGTCATTGTCCATGCTTCAGCGCCATAGAGGAGCACGGGCAAGATAAGCGTCCTATAGAGTGCAAGTTTTGTCGGTCGAGAGAGGTCTCTACTTCTCAATTGCCTACCGAGACCGTAGTAGCACCTGTTGGCAAGAGTTATCCTTCGCTTTATCTCCAGACTGACATCATTGCTGCTGTTGATGGCGGTGCCAAGGTAGACGAATTCCTTGACAACTTCAAAAGTATACCTGTCGGCCTCGACGTGAGACCCTAGCCGCTGCGAGTCCCTGCATGTAGACAGCATATACTTCGTCTTGCCCTCATTCACCACCATACCCATTTTGGCAGATTCTCTTTCGATAGCCGCAAAGGCAGCGGTGACATCTCGCTTGTTACGTCCGATGACATCAATGTCATCAGCGTAGGCAAGGAGCTGGACACTTTTGTTGAAAATTGTGCCATTACGATGTACACTGGGCTTGCGCAGAACACTCTCCATGGTGAAGTTGAAGAGGTCGCAGAACAAAGGATCACCCTGTCTGAAACCTCGAACGGTATCAAAGGGGTCGAGAGGTCACTTCCAACCTTGACGGAGCTGCGCGTATTGCTCAACGTCGCTCTGCAAAGTCTCACGAGCTTTGCAGGGATACCAAGTTCAGACAATGCGGCATATAGGCGATCCCTTATGGGGCTATCGAATGCTGCCTTGTAATCGATGAAGAGATGGTGTGTGTCGATTTGATTCTCATGGGTCTTCTCCAGGATTTGGCGTAAAGTGAATATCTGGTCCATGGTGGACTTACCAGGTCTAAAGCCGCAATGATAAGGTCCAATCAGCGCCTTGGCGAGTGGCTTTAATCTTTCACATAGTACGCTCGTCAGGACCTTGTATGCAATGGGAAGTAGGCTGATACCCCTGTAGTTGGCGCATATTGTTGGGTCGGCTTTCTTCAGCACAGGGCAAAGGGCACTGAGGTTCCAATCGTTGGGCATTCGTTCCTTCAGCCATATTTTGCAAATGAGCTGATGCATGCACCCAATCAACTCACCGCCGCCTTGAACAATTCAGCTTGTAGCCCATCCGGCCCTGCAGCTTTATTGTTCTTGAGTCGCTGGATAGCAACCCGGACCTCGTCATGGCTGGGCGGTTGCACATCCACACCGTCGTCGTCGATTGGTGCCATCTGGACATCTTCACCACTGGCGGTATTGTTCCCTTCGTCGCCTGCGAGCAGCTTAGTGAAGTGCTCCTTCCACAACCTCAGCACACCCTGCGCATCCGTAATCATTTTCGTCTCTGCAAGAAGATGCCCCAGGCTTAAATCCTTCCGTGAGACGCTTAACTTTTTGGAAGAATTTTCGGGCGTCATTCCTGCTCCTGCACTCCTCGATTTCCTCACGCTCGCGCCTTTCTTGCTCCCGTTGCTTGCGTCTAAAAAGGCACCTCTCTTTCTTCCTCTCCTCCCGGTATTTTTCTGTCACGGCTCGCGTGGCAGCCGACTGCAGGGTCTTCTTGTAGGCAGCGTTCTTCGCTGCAGTGGCTGCGCGACACTCTTCATCGTACCATTGGTTTTTTGGTGGTGGGCGTCGAAAACCAAGGACATTTTCTGCGGCGGCACGCATAGAGTGGGATAAGTGAGCCCATAATCCGCCGATGTCATCAAGTGGAGAGGGGGAGCGACCGAGCTGGTTGGAGAGTTGAGCGGAGTAGGCTTCGGCTACCACAAGGTAATGGTCCGAGTTAATGTTGGGTCCTCGGAACGTGCGCACATCTAGAATGCTAGAAGCATGCCTTCCATCAATCACAATGTGATCAATCTGGTTGCGGGTTGATTGATCGGGGGATAACCAGGTCGCCTTGTGGATATCGAGGTGCTGGAATCTGGTGCTACTAACTACCATGTTTCGTGCCGCGGCGAAATCGATCAGCCTCAGACCGTTGTTTGTAGTGGTCGTATGGAGGTTGAACTGCCCGACAGTGGGACCAAATATACCTTCTCGCCCGACCTTTGCATTGAAGTCCCCGAGGACGATTTTGACGTCATGGGCCGGGCACCCGTCGTAGACGTCCTCGAGCTTCGCATAGAAGGCATCCTTGGCCGCATCGTCCTTCTCTTCCGTCGGGGCGTGCGCGCAAATTAGGCTGATGCTAAAGTATTTAGCCTTGATGTGGATCGAAGCCAGTCGTTCGTTCACCGGAGTGAACCGAGAGACTTAGTGGCGAAGCCTCTTACTGACCACAAATTCGCGCTTCTCCGCATGGCAGCTGTAGTAGATATCGCAGTCTGCTCGCTTGGAGCAACCTTGTCCTGTCCATCGCATTTCCTGGATACATAAAAATACTTTATTTTAATAAATCCGGCGATATTTGACAGTGTTAGAACAAATGTAATACGAAAAACAGGTGGTTCATAACCCAGCCCCACAGTGGTTCACAGCCCAACCACGATGTCATTTTGGAAACTTTTAAAATAACGACACTTCCAATCATATGTCAACATAAACAAATATTGTATTCGTAAGATAGATTCAATACCCTAAATAAATATGTGTTACACTTACATTTTTGGAATCAATTTAGTTACTTGGATAGCACTATAAAAAAAGCAAAAAAGTTTTCGCAGTCGATTTTCAAGCACGGTGTCTGTAGCTGCCACAAGCAATGCGTGTTTACACTTCGGTGTAACCACATAAGCAGAGTCATATCAAAAGACAAACTTGACATTTGAAAGATTGGCGATATGTCAATTAGGGAAAGAAAAAAGAGTAATGGTTCACAACCCAGCCTGGTTCACAACCCAGCCCTGTCCCTTATATTTTCGTCGCAATAGATGGGTTCACGATATTTAGTTGGTTATACCCGACGAGAAGCACGGACGCTGAAAAGGTGGTTAATAGGTTGACAAAGCAATCGATGCTGTTCGGCAACCCTAGAAGAATCATCAGCGATAGAGGAGCCGCGTTTACGTCATCGTCATTTCCGAAGTACTGCGAGGAACAAAACATACAGCATCTTTTAATCCCCACCGGCGTATTCATAGAATCGTTGTTCCAACATTGGCAAAATTATCGTTGCAAAATCCGTCGAACTAGTATAGGAATGTGGGCTGAGTGCAACAGGTCATCAATAGTACGCCGCCAAGAAGTAGTCGTTTTGCACCATTCACAATATTAACCGGAAGTGAAATAAAAATGGCTGATGCAGAGGACGTTCGTTGCCTTTTGGAAGAAGAAAACAGCTTAACGAAGAAAGGAATGAAATCAGAAAAGAAGCTGCAGAAAATATTTTGAAAATTCAGCAAGAAAATCGACACGGTTACAACAAGAATCGAAAACCCGAAACTCATCAAGCGAACACAATTTGGTACTAACATGAAATTAAGGCCGAAGTTTCTGGGTCCCTACCGTATTGTCAAAAAGATTAATCATGGACGATACGAGGTACAAAAGCTCGGGGAGCATAAAGGGCCAAATGAAACATCAACAGTGGCTGAGTTCATGAAAGAGCGGTCGGAATAGTTCATTCGAGGCCGAAAGAACCTCAGGATGGTCGAATATAGGACAGACAAATGTAACCCTGCTTTACGAATAGGTGACTGGCAGGGACGGGGTAAAGACAGAGAACACGAACTGGACGACGTGTGGGTTAAGTTAACGGTTTTTGGGAAATCGGTAAATATTCGGGTGACGAAAGTACAGGAAAAAAGGAAGAGATCGAGGATTCATCGTAAAACGACGGAAAGGAGCAGACCACTGGACCGCACAGTTACATTTGTTAATTTAGTTTGCATGACTTAATTTACTTTAGAATTATTAAAATAAAGCGACCATTGAAAAAAATAACCTATATGTATGTATGTATATGCACATTTGATAAAACGTTGGATAGTGGATCAACGACGGATTAAAAGTATGTATTGAGAAACAAATTTTTTTTAACCTTTTGACTTCACACTTGGTAAAAGTACTTAAAATGAAAAATAAATCGATAAGTGTTTTTCAATTTTTCGAAAATTAAAATCGTACGGGGTCAAATTTTTTGAAAATCAAAATCTAACGGGTCAACAATGAGTTAACAGTTTTTATGGAGAAAAATGTTTTATTGGGCATTTTGACTTTAAACTTAGCAATAGCACTTCAAACGGGAAATAATTTAACACGTGCTTTTCATTTTTTTTAATCGAAATTTGCCGTGGTTAACCAAAGGTTAAAAATTTGTTTAGAGTAAATGTTAAAACACATGATTTAATGACACTTTTTACTTCAAAATTTTTGAAAACACCTAAAACCAAAGATAATCATTCACATGTTGTTATTTTTTTAATCAAAAACAACAGTTAACAATTTGTATCGGGAGAAACATGAGCGCAAGTTATAATAAAACACGGTTTTGATTGTGTAAGACTCAACTCTTTACTGTCTAATTATTGAATGACAAAATGCTAACTGAAAGTGGTGAAAAATGAAAAATCAAAGATGAGAGATTACATATACTCTTTTAACTTATAATAATGTGTGTAATATGTAACTCTTATACTATGCATATATATATATGTATGAATATATCTACAATAACATGTAGAATATGTAACTTCTCCATCGCTAGAATTGAAGATATATCTTAAATTCTAATTTAGTACAATTTCAATTTGATAATACAGGATCGTTAGGTCTAAGGTTTTAAAGTAAAATTTTTTTTTTTAATATAATATACACAAAAGAAATTTAAACTTGTTTCGATAATATTTTCGTATTTGAGTTTCTTTTAATATTAGAGCTATGAATATTTTGTAGTTTAGAATTTTTGTACTTCGGCTGTTCCTTATGCCGTACAGATTTGTAATTTTTTATGTATCCATCAATCCTTTCCTCTTCATAATTTTCTCTGCATTCATTTCTTTTATTGATATAATTTTGTTTTATTTTTAGAATATTGTCATATATTTTCCTTTTATTACAATTTCCAAGTTCAATATTTATTGGTTCCTCTTTTGTAACTGAATGATATGTATTGTTATAGTATTCTATTGCTTTGCTTATTTTATCTTTAATATTCAGAGAATTTTGCTCTATCATCAGTACTCTTATTTTTTCGGAAATGGTATATGAAGCCTTTCAATATCGGCATTGCCAGTGTGGTTGTTAGGTTTCACTAAATGAAGATCTATATTTTCTGTTTTTAAGTATTCTTTTATATTTATGCTTTTGAATTCATTATCGCATATTAGTTTTTGCCCCTTTTGTGATTTATAAAGTCTGATTTTTTCTATTATTGTTTGGCTAGCTCTATCTTCTAGGTAATAAGCAACAGCAAATTTTGAAAAGCGATCGATAAATGTTCAAAAATTTGATTTTGAGTTGGTATAGATATCCATATGTACTATCTGTTTTATATCTGTTGGAGTTTCTGTTAGGTTAAATTTAGCTTTAATGGGATTACGGTCGAATTTAGATTTAGTGCATGTAGAACAATTATTTATATATTTTTGAATTAAAACTTTTAAATAAGGAATATAAATTAGTTTTTTTAAACCTAAATAGTTTTCATCAATACCAGTATGGCCAGTTTCGTTTTTATGATAGTTATGAATTTGTTTATAAGCTTCTTCCTCCGAGTCAATATCTTTTGCATGGTACGAACACCGAACGAATTTGATATTTCTAAATCACCCATACAACTCTATTATTTTATTTTGCAATATGCTGTACTGATTGTCATCTAACTCAGTGTATATACCTATTTTACCTTTAGTTATATATTTTTTTAGAATATCTTCGAAATTACTTTCTAAGTTAGAAGCGCTTATGTAAATTTTTTTATTTTTTCCCTTTTGTTCCATATCTTTTTCTTTACATTCTACTAGGATAATTTGCGTTTTAAATCTGTTTACCACAGTGTCCAATACGGGAATGTGGTCGTGAGCATCTTCTTTTTGTGAATGCATAGTATGTAAATCGTCCGATGTATTATATAAGGAACCTGTAGATGTTGTAGCTAACATATTAATTTCATTAGTGTCTGTGTTAATTCGGCTCAAAAAGTCTGCTACTAAATTTTCCTTTCCTTTTATATAGGTGACATTGATATTAAATTCGCTTAATTTAATAAGCCAACGATGGAGTCTTGGACTCATCTTTCCCTGTGATTTAATGAAAAGCCATTTTAGAGGCTGATGGTCTGAGAGAATTTCGAATTTGGTGCCGTACAAATATGGCCGAAAATAACTAGTTCCCCACACGATAGCAAGTAGTTCTCGCTCGGTAGCCGAATATTTTTTTTCATGTTCATTCAACGTCCTGCTTGCGAAACATAGTGGATGACCATTTAGTTGTAAAACGGCACCGAGAGCATCACAACTTGCATCTGTGACGAGCTGAAACTCTTTACTGAAATCTGGATACTTAAGTACCGGCGATTCTGTAATTATTTTTTTAAGCTTTTCGAACGAATGTATGTAGTTTGAATCGTTAATATTTAATTTAACTCCTTTCTTCAGGTATTTTATCATTGGATATGCAACATTTGAAAAATCTTTTATAAATTTGCGGTAATAACCAGCAATGCTAAGAAACGATTTAATCTGTTTCACGGATTTTGGAAGTTCTACTTTCAAAATTTGCTCGACTTTGACCGGATTGGGCTTAACACCTTCTGGTGTCAAAATATGCCCCAAATACAAAGTCTCTTTCGCAAAAAACTTAAATTTGTTAATTTGAATTTTTAAATTCGCTTCACTGAGTTTCGTAAGCACTCGATTAACATCATTTGTATGTTCTTGGAGACTTGTGGAAAAAATCAAAATGTCGTCTAAATAGACAACACATATTTTATTGATTAGGTCTCGCAAGATGCTGTTAATGAGTCTTTGAAAAGTGGCGGGCGCATTCTTCAGCCCGAATGGCATACGAATGAACTCGAAGTGCCCATACGGAGTGGAAAATGCAGTCTTCATCCGGTCTTCTTGCTTAACAAGAATTTGGTGAAACCCTTTTGCTAAATCAATTGTGGTGAAATATTGCGCTCGGCCTAATTTGTCTAATATATTACACTGTGCTACAAAAAAAAAAATGAAATACACCTGACACGTAACATACTGTAGGCTGTTTATGTGGTCGAATAATCCATAAAAATATTTTTGTTATATTTGTTGTACCCTCCAAATTTTATTTATTTACAAAAAACCGTTTTTACAAACTTTCCGCGGTAATCTATGAATATCTCAGTCATTTTTTTTTACGATTTTCAATATGTAATATGTTTTGGAAAGAGCATTGTCAGACCTTTCGAATGATGTATGTCAATTCGTTGTTTAAACAAATGAGTAGTAAGTTTTTATCGCATAAACCTTGAAAAAGTGATTGTTTTTCTCAATTTTTTTAACTTTAACCAGTTTTTATTGCATAATGAAACAAAAAAATTAATAAAGTTAGGTAATATTCTGAAAGAAGATTTGTTTACGAACAAATTGGTGTATTGCTTTATTGAATTGGACCAAAACCGCGGAATCTACGCTATTTTTTCGTAACTAGAAAATAAAGCCTTGAATATGTATTCATTTGAGATTTAAACAAAAATTTAAGACGAATTCATTGTTACACACTGCAATACACATGTTAGGCCATATTTTCTAGTTACGAAAAAATAGCGTAGATTCCGCAGTTTTGGTCCAATTCAATCCAATCCAATTTTTTAAAAAATTTTACATTTCTTATTATAAAACAAAGATATATTGCACCGTACGACAAAAATAAAATATTTAATTAACTCATGTATAAATCGTTATGCTGCTAATACTGGAGGTTAAATACACGAATTCTGCAACTTCAAAATTGCGTTTGAACCTAAGTATTTGTTTTCACAAGACATTGAAAATTTAAAAATTGAGTCTTCTTGAATAAAACTTATCCAAGAGTAACAAGATGAATGCATGAGGATACGCACTTACTGTGAATACTAGTGCTCATAACTTAATTTAAAAGTTAACAAAAGTCATTTAAAATGCATTTTATGAATGATTTATTTTGAAACAAATTGTTTAAGAAAAATGTATGCGCTTACTTTGCCGTTTATGTTTTTGGTACGTGTCACGGCACAGCGAACAACAATACTCGGAAAGCATGTGGCACATATCTTTTCCCCGAAAGCGATTTTCAATTAGCGCAATGTTTTGGTGGAAGCGCTCTCTGTGTTCATCACTAACGTCACCTAAGTTTTCGGGGGAAAAGTCCAAATGGCTCTCTAAAAAATGTATCTTGAGAGACATGTTGACCCCCATTTCGCGATAGGCGTCAATCATCTTGCGGGCAAGTTCTTTATAATTCTCAGCCTTCTTGTTTCCTAAGAAGTTATTTATTACATTGCTTAAGCTTTGCCAGGCAGTTAGTTCAACCGGTTTCAAAAGATCAGCAAACTCCTGATGCTGCAATAATTTCTTCAACTGTGGCTCGTTTAAAACCCCTGAAAAACATATAAAAATTAATAGAAACAAAGTTTTACAATCGGGTAACGTACCAGCGGAAATCTTTGCATCGCTTAGTTATGGAAAAAGTAGTTTCAAATAATGAATAGCTCGACCATCTGCGTCAAGAGAGCGAATACAATGTCGAATCAGGCCTAACTTTATGTGGAGCGGTGGAAGTATTATTTTTGATGAAGGGACTAGAGGCATATGATCGATGCTGTCGCGGCCAAGTTGATGAGATATGCGAGGCTCCCATTTGTGGTTCATATAGCGTAATTCACGGCATCGACCTTTCCATAGGCATAAAAAACATTGATTTTTTGAGAAGCCCTTTTTCAAGCCCGTTAGTATAGCTACTACTTCATCGTTGTGCCGTGACACGTACCAAAATTAAATTAAGTTATGAGCACTAGTATTCACAGTAAGTGCGTATCCTCATGCATTAATCTTGTTACTCTTGGATAAGTTTTATTCAAGAAAACTCAATTTTTAAATTTTCAATGTCTTGTGAAAACAAATACTTAGGTTCAAACGCAATTTTGAAGTTGCAGAATTAGTGTATTTAACCTCCAGTATTAGCAGCATAACGATTTATACATGAGTTAATTAAATATTTTATTTTTGTCGTATGGTGCAATATCTCTTTGTTTTATAATGAGAAATATAAAATTTTTTATATCCTTAACTATTAAAGTTAGAAGGACGAAATTCGAGGATGTGGTAGTGTACATATTAGTTCTTAAGATATATTTTTTTCAAAGGATATTCAAGGATAAATTTTTAAAAGGACATTTTCAATACCTCTTCGTCCTGTTACACCAAAAAAGTATGTTTTTAAGATTCTAAGGATTTTTCTCTTTCATTTGATACCCATATTGTTATTATACAATGCGCTCAATTTTTAAAATAATTTTTTGAAATAAACATGTGCTTCAAATTTCAAAGTCCTTTTAAAAAAATCCTGACGTCAGAGAGAAAAACTAAAAACGTAGTTTTACTACGTTTGGCTCCTAGTTTTGCGAGTATACCGATTTTTTCGTGTGTTTTGGAATTTTTTGATTTTTGTCGCACGGTGTTATTCAATGATGTAAAATAAATTGTTTGCTTAAGTGGGTATATTTTATATTTTTGTAATTTATTCATATCAAGTAAAGAAGTAGTTGCACCTGTATCTATCAACGCTAATATTTTTTCATTACCGATCGTTAACTCGATCAATGGTAATGATTTTCGGAGGCTGTTGTAAAAAAATTTACCTGATCGTCATTATTTGGAACATAAGAACCACACTGTACTTCTGTCTGCAAATGGTCTACTTCCATCGGCGGCATATTATAATCGTTGTTGTTTCTATTGTGATATTGAGCAGATGGAACTTGTATTGAATAATTACGATGGTTACTTCGCATTTGAGAAGGTTGAGGCTGTGTTGAGTAAGACTGATTGTAATGTGGGTTCGAAAATGACTGCATATTGTAACTTCTATTTTGATTATTATAGGAATGTGGGTTCGTTTGTTGTGTATATGATTGATTAACTGAAGAAGACTGTCTATATGGCAATGTTGAACTTGGATATTGTTTATAATTTTCATAATTTTGTTTATTGTTTTTCCTAGAATTTCTTATATCAGTTTTATTCTCATTACGAATTAAACCATTTTCTTCTAATATTTGAAAAGCGTCTCTTATATTAGTTATATTATTGAGAATTTATAATGACAGAAGCTCTATTGATGTCAATGTTATTTAAAAAGGCTCATATTCTACTGGCTTTTCATCATCGAATTCGAATTTTTCATTTATTTTACAACAAATATCACAAAGATACTTAAAATAGTTTACTATATCATTGTTGATAGTTGTATGAGCGCATTTCTACTGCTCGTCGTAAGAGTCTCTTATACCAAAGTTTTTTATCAAAGCACGTTTTACACTCTCCCATGTCGGCGATGCACCCAATGTACGAAGTATATTCAGAGCAGGTCCCTGTATTTTGTTGAGAATAACCCTTTGATGGACGTAGGCTCGTAATGCAGCTTATTCTCCAATCAGCGCTTGTACCGACTCCACTTCTCTTATAAACGACGACAAAGCATACGTGTGGTCGCCTCTAAATATTTGGATGGTTTGAGCATCTTTTATAACGTCGCTCAGAGACAGTTGCAGAGCCATTGTAATTAGTGAGTTACTAAGTGTTCTAGTGAGTTACTAAGTATTTTATGCACAGTTACTGTTCTTTTTATGAGTTGATATGTTCTTCTTGTTTTTGTAACGGGAATATTAACACCGCTAAGGGCAAATAGGTCAGCGTCTATTTTAGAGTTTTGATGTCTTTTATATATATATATATTTTTTTCAATTTTCTTGTGTTTTTAATAGTTCGTGTTTTTGTTGCAACACGGTTGTGGACACAGCAAGTTTATTTTCATTGCGTTATACACTTTTTCGAAAATTTAAATTTAGTTTATATATTTTGAAGTTTGAGTTTTTCTCATACTTTGAATGTATATATGTTAGTAGGGGAATAGGTTCGGTTGTGGGCAACTTTTTGTTTTTTGCTCATAACTTTTTACCAAGTTCTTATTAATCGGACATATGGACATCTATGGAAAGCTAGAAGCCTTAGCTAACAAGTAATGACAAAAGTAAATCGATTTCGTCAAATAGAAAAGTTTTTTTTTTTAATTTTGTAAAGTAGTCATTTTTTGGAAAATCTCTCTTGGAAGATCTGCTGGAAACGGGGAAATATTAAGAAAAACCAACACGAATATAGACAAATATTAAGTTTTAATTATTTGAAGCACAATGCACGCATGTGAAGTAGCTGGTACGCATGTCGGCACACTTTAGATGGACGGGCATTTCAAAATGTAAGTGACCAAGTCATTCTCCTGGGCTGTCAAGACGACCTAAAGTTAAATGAAATTCAAACTAATTAATCAACACTCTTCAAGTGCTGTGACGTGAAGAAGGTGGAAAACACCAGTTAACCTGATTCGATAACATCCACGAAAAGAAGAAAAAGAAGAAAACACCACCGTCGACAGCTTTGATGTCTCCGAAATTTTCTTCCACCTTCTTTTTGTAGCGGGAAGGGACAAGGAAAGGAAGGGATTAGAGGTGGGATCGACAGATCACTAGAAACAGCACTCATTTAGCCATCGCGGCCGCTATTGCATATTGCAATTTATTAAAGTTGCGAAGAGTTGGCGATGAACTGCGGCGGACGGCTGCAGGATGGGCTGACGGCTGAGGAGTTGTCGTCGATCCTTGATGATGAAACCCTGGAAAGTGCGTTGAGAGCCTCCTTGCTGCCATGCGGGATAAACTTGAAGGCAGCTGCTGCGATGGTCGGCTAGCGTACGATCTGCAAAGGAGGTAGATGTCAGATGATTGGAAATTACAGTATTGAGGCTGACATCGTGGGAATGAGAAAACGTGGCTGAGCTGCGGGGTTCGCTTAAGCCAGAGCCAAGGGAATATGAAAAGATACATATTTTTACACATTTACACATTTTTGGCTGTATTGCCATTTCATTTCTTTAGGGAGAATGAGAATTTCGAGAGGGTTATGAGGAATTATTTTGCACGTCATAATAAATATGTTTGTAGGGCTCGAGAGAAGCAAGGGAACCAATCGAGGATGCCGGTTTGCTCTTCGAGAGGGTGTAGGCAGTCAACCGCTCTTTGGTCCGGGGTTGGACTTGTACGAGCATAACCTTAGGCTTTAGGAATTGCTGAAGCCGTTCCACCCGAGAGGGAGATCTTATAGATCTTGGAGTTTATACCCGATCAGTCCGACGTCTGCGGGATTTGCAGCGTTTGGAGCAAGTCGCACTGGAGTGGCGACTGTCCTCTTTTTGGACCCAGGATGGAGTCGGTGCAGTGAGGAATTGCGGGGAAATGCAATTTCCGTCAGTTGCTGTGAATGTGTAGAACGAGTGGCGTCACGCCAACGCTCTTGTCGAACCCTTTTGGGAGCCTTCATTGGAGGCGAAAGCCCTCCTGCGGGGTCGAAACGTTTGGCAACTAAGGGGGAAATTTGCCGGTTTGAGCATGAGTTTGCAGGAGTGGTGGGCTCGAAGTGATTTTCCATTATTTTCTGAGGTGGAAACCCTGCGGGATTGAGGGCGGCAATCACTTGCGAAAGAGCTTCCTTTAGGGCAGGAAGATTATTTCGAAGGGCGTGTCCAGTATGCATATGGCGACCTGGTACCTCTGTGGCACATGTCAAATGCGAAGAACGGGGTACTGGACCGCTTAATACCCAAACGAATACTGTATGCTGAGCAAGTAAGCTGCCACATACATTCCGGTGGATACCTTCGAGCATGATCTGCGGGATGAGATCACTGCCAATCACTATATCAATCTGCGCTGTCTCGAAGGGATTTGGATCAGCGAGTTCTAGCATGGCGAAATGTTTCATATTGGGAGCGTTTATGTGGGAAGATGGGAGCGAATTCGTAAGCTCTTGGAGCACGATTGCTTGCACGGGGAGTTTCGTGCTCGATTGGGGGACTGCCAATGTAAAGAAGCATGTATGATTGGCATTTTGCACAATCTGCCCGCCCATGCCCGATATTTGGAAGGGAGTTTTCTCGATTGGCAATTTGAGGCGTTTCTGGACCTTCGAGGAAATGAAGGTACGCTGAGAGGCTTGGTCGATCAACGCTCGAACTTTGAACAACTTTCCTGCGTGCTCAATAGACACCAGTGCCGTAGGCAGAAGGGATTGAGTGCCATTATTAGAGCGTAGGGCTTGTACTTTGGGCGTACTTTGCCTGGACGATGTGCGGGGTTGCGCATCCGAAAGGGGAGAATGAGTAGCAGAGTTGTTGTGCGTTCGTTTTGGAGCTGTTGCGACCTGTGGAGTGGTCGAATGTGACCAGTTGAGAGTATGAGAGGGTTGCGCATTGCCTTTAGGGAAATGAAGCATAGAATGGTGCTTCTTTTGGCAATATACGCACGTAAAATTGCTTGTACAATCTTTAGTGAGATGCGAGGTAGCAAGACAATTTACGCAGAGATTGTGCTTCTGAACGTATTTTAATCGACTCTGGGGGGTGAGTCCTTTGAAGTTCTGGCAAGTCCGTATGGGATGATTTGCGTTGCAGAGTTTGCACGCGAAGTCCCTTTTCACTTGAGTGTGATAGTTAAGGGATTTGTGTGGCCGATTTGGGAGGACATTGGAAGTCGAAGGTTGAGACGGTTTCGGCGTAGCAGGGCGAATGCTATGCAGCCGTTCAAGTACCTCATATCTGCCGGTCAGGAACTCATCCATTTGCGACCAGGGTGGCAGATCCTTCCGGGATGTCAGTGATTGCTCCCATAGAGCGAGTGTCTCTTGGGGCAATTTGGTACAACATATGAAAACCAATAGCGGATCCCAATTGTCAGTGTCTACGGCCTGAGAATTGAGAACAGACAGACAATTGTTTATAGTGCTTTGGATCCGCTGTAGCGCCGCACTATTTTCAGTGTGGGCAGGACCGATATTTAAAAGGGATCGGATCTGAGTGTCAACGAGTATGCGTTTATTTTCGAAGCGGGATCTTAGAGCTTCCCACGCGAGTCCGAAATTATCATCGGTTAATGCGTATTGCTTTACAATAGCACCGGCTTCACCTTGCGTCTTGTATCGGAGGTGATACAATTTTTGGGCTGGAGTGAGCTGGGGGTGGTTAATGTAAACTGCCGTAAACATGTCCCGAAAGGACGGCCACTGCTCATAGCCCCCGAAAAAGGTTTCGGTATCACAAGGTGGAACTTGTAGGCAAATGTAAGGTGTATTTGCTGATTCTAGGGGTCGAACCGGTTCCATATGCGCAGCGGGCTGGGGGGACTGAATTTGGAGCATCTCAATGATGTCCGACATCTGAGCCATGCACAACTCGTACTGGTCTGTGCATGCGTCGATTTTTTGCCTAGCCGACTCTTTGAAACCGTCGGGCTGGCTGTTGTCTTCAGCAACGAAGACTGCCTCATGTGCGCACATAAGCCTCTCCCATTGGGCTTGCAAATTTGTTTGCTTAATTTGGACCAGGGATTTGGTCAAATCCTCAATGGGAGCCGATGAAAATTTTGTGCATAATTGCACGAGTCTATCGTACTCGAAAGTAAATTTGGCAACACTGGGATCGGTTGCTTTCGGACTAGAGAGTTTGGAGCGAGTGTTTGGTGGCTCCCGAGTGACATGAACTGTCAAATGTGCTTTAGATGATTTTGCATATCTGGAGGACGGAGTCTCCATTGTTGCACTTTGTAGTTTAGGGGATCGCTCAACGGGCATGTTAATTGGATTGGCAGCTCGACAAGGGGTAAAAAAATTTAAATAAGTATATGTGTGGAGTATTGGAAAATAGACGTGTAGTCTAACCGCGTCCGCGCGAACGATATTTGAGTATGGAAAGAGTTGGAAATGGGAAAATTCGTTAAAACGAATTTGAATACTTGTCGAGCAAAAAATGTTACACCCGTGTATGTGTAAACGTGTAGGGAAATATATGTATATATATATATATAAATATGTATATATGGGAACAAACAAATTCGTGAATGTGAATGGGTAATAAACAGATATTTGTATATGGGAATAGGGAATGTATATAAAAATTATTATAATATAAATATAATTTAAAAGTGTAGTCAAATGTGTATGAAAATTTGTCTTTATTTGTGAAAAGGTGATTTTTTTGTATGGGATGTGAGTGTGAATATACACGTATGTATATGTATGTGTATAAAATTGGGTGTGTATATATATTTGTGTATAAATATATATATTTGAATATATATACCTATGTATGTGTATGTAATTACTTTTGTTAAATGGAAAATATGTATGTGTATGAGTATCAATTTGTGTGAAAATATGTAATATGTGTTTATAAATGTATTTTTGTATTTATATATATGTGTATGAATATGTGTATGTGATTATTATTTGTATTAGTGTAAGTAACGTGTCAAAATTATTTTGTGTACCAACAAGTTCTGTGTGCGAGTGGGGGATGTTTGTCCCACTGTATGCACTTTGGGTGGCAGCAGATGTGCAGAGTATGAGTATATGCAGAAAAATGAGTATGCTGCAAAAAAGGAGTACCTCGTCCCACCGTGCTTGTGTTTATTTACTTCTGCTAGCGAGAGCGGGGAAATGCTTAGGCAGAAGTATGTATGTGTAATTGCACTTGGAGGCAGCAGCGGGAGTGCTTGCTGCTTGTGCGTGCGTATATCGCACAAATAGTACAGTAAATAGAGACAAATAAATCACATTTACTAAAAAAAAATACTTAATGGCTGAAATTTTGAGGGTGTGTTCGGGGGCATGTCCTGAGTCTAAAACTGAGTTTTCGTATTCGAGGGGGTGGGGGAAGATACTACCCCCTGCTTATTTAGGGGTGAGCTCGTTTTAATTCCTTATCTCCGGTGCTATTGCTTGTACCGACAAGTCCAAGGGATCAAATTTGTGGGGAATAAAATTATCTATCTAATGATAATAAAATCGAGGTCATAGGTCGATAAGGTGAATCACAATGGCCGGTCAAAGGTCAAAAGTGAGGGATAGTTTTCGTTTTTTGTGAATACCGTGAAACCGGTAGGGTTTTTCGCATACTATTTCAATACCATTTTAAAGTACTTGAAATTACCTACAAAATGAGTGCTCGAACACTCATCTACTATAAATAGTTTGCCGTCAATCCAACGACCAAGTTGACCGCGCGCGCCGATGTTGAGCCGCGCACGGCGCGAGAAGTACTCATTGCGCATACATTGCACTCTCTACGTGCTCGCACGTACAGCGCGCGCGGTCAACATCGGCGCGCACGGTCAACTTGGTCGTTGGATTGACGGCAAACTATTTATAGTAGATGAGTGTTCGAGCACTCATTTTGTAGGTAATTTCAAGTACTTTAAAATGGTATCGAAGCAGTATGCGAAAAAACTCTCGGTTTCATGGTATTCACGAAAAACGAAAAACTTCCCTCACTTTTGACCTTTGACCGGCCATTGTGATTCACCTTATCGACCTATGACCTCGATTTTATTATCATTAGATAGATAATTTTATTCCCCACAAATTTGATCCCTCGGACTTGTCGGTACGAGCAATAGCACCGGAGATAAGGAATTAAAACGAGCTCACGCCTAAATAAGCAGGGGGTAGTATCTTCCCCCACCCCCTCGAATTCGAAAACTCAGTTTTAGACTCAGGACATGCCCCCGAACACACCCTCAAAATTTCAGCCATTAAGTATTTTTTTTTAGTAAAATATACCAATTTACTGTACTAAAAGCGAAACGCGAAAATATACACAGGTGGGAGAGCGCGAGATCAACAGCTGGAGTGGTCGCTGCTGATCTGCGATATGCACAAACAAAATTTGGGGAAATGTTCAAATTAGAAAAGGAGTGAAAAGCAGGCTGCAGCGCAAAAAGGGAATGTGCAAACAAATATCGCAAAACTCTGTGCAGTAGCGGGAATGCTTACTGCACTGCGTTAATTTGTATGTGTACAGAAAAATGTACACGAAAAGCGGACAGCGGGCGGGGTACCAGTGTATAATATTTGAACTGGATTTTAGGGAATGGGAATATATATATGATATATTTTTTAAATATATGTTTTTGTGTTAGTGTATGTGATTGTGGAGATATTTGTTAATTTTTAATAAAAATTTTGTGCTTATCTTAAGGGGGCACAATGCCCGAGAATGGGGATTGCCTCTACGTCGTTTGTGTCCGCCGTTTGTGCTGCTTGCTGTTGTTGCTGCTTTCTTCGTCCGCTCTGTGATGTGGGTGTGTGTTTTTTGAGTGTGTTTGTTGTTGCTGCCCTTTTTGTCTGCTTTGTGTGGTGCTGTGTGTTGTGTTTGTTGAGTGTGTTTGTTGTTGTTACGTGTTCTGCTGTAGTCCGTGTTTTTGTGTACAACACTGCACTTCGTTTGAAATAATTTGTTTTAGTTTGTGTATTCTAAATATTTTTCGCTCTGTTTTCGATTTGTTTGTCACTTCCTTTTCTTGTTCACTGCGTTTTTTGTGCCACTTTTGGTAATTGTTGATTGTTGTAACTATGTTTTGTAAATTGTTTGTTTGTTTTTATGAAACTATGTGTTTTTTGTTTTATGTATCGCGGCGCGAGTTCGCGATGGCTCGAAGGACCATGTTTAAGTTCTCTACTATGAGTCGTCGGCGGAGCGGAATTAAAGAATAAATAACGCGGAGGTTGCGGATGTGCGTGGTGTTTATTCGAGATGTAAAACACGAATGTACAGAGAATACAATGAACATTAAACGAGACGAACGGCCGAAGCCGGGGAGCAGAAAATAGGGGGAAACATGAGTACAAAGGGACAAGGAAAGGAAGGGATTAGAGGTGGGATCGACAGATCACTAGAAACAGCACTCATTTAGCCAATTGCGGTGCCCACAACCGAATTTGGCAGCCATTTTGAGAAGTAGTGAAAAATTTGTTCGGGGTAAACATATTGGTTGTAATCAATATTGGATCACAAAGTATAATAAATTTACTAAATAAAAATGCATTTTACTCGCCTTCTCGATGGATTCACTTCGATTTATGACACCATTTAAAATGTTTAAAAAAATTTGTGTCTTATTTTTTAAGCACAGAAAGATATATATGGTCCCAGCACAAAGCAGGCGTGTCTGTTCGACTCAGTATTTGGCACAAAAAGATCGTGGTTCCATAATGAACAAATGGCCTTAATCAAAAAAACCCAGCCTGCTTTCTATCAAAAGATACGAAGGGGTGCCCACAACCGAACTATGCCCACAACCGAACCTTTTACCCTACTTTTGTTAAAATTTTAACTTCAGTTAATTATTTTCCACTGAGGTAACTTTCGTAAGCCTCGTTCCACTAAACTTTAGTTCAGCGATATGTTTTGGGTTCGCCGTAGACTGCGCCAGTTATAATAAAACACGGTTTTGATTGTGTAAGACTCAACTCTTTACTGTCTAATTATTGAATGACAAAATGCTAACTGACTTAAAGTGGTGAGAAATGAAAAATCAAAGATGAGAGATTACATATACTCTTTTAACTTATAATAATGTGTGTAATATGTAACTCTTATACTATGCATATATACAGTTGCGGTCAAAATAATAGTAGTACGCGTACAACGAAAAGAAAATTAAGAAAAAATAATCTGCTTTTTTTTACAAATATTTTTTTTGTATTTTTTTTAACAAGTTATATGTGTTAACAATGCAATCATAAAAGAAAACTTAAGAATTAAACTCAGTTTGGTTTGATTTAAATTAAATGCGTCAAAAGCTCCAAAATATGGACGGTCAAAAAAATAGTAGTTCGCTTTACTTTCATAAAAATGAAGCAAGAATTGTGTTTCATTTTAAAAGATTTTGTGGTTAAATAGTAATAACGTAATGTTTCTTCAAATTAATATTTAGTTGCGTGACTGTTGTTTGGCTATTACTGCAGCACAGAGCCGATGCATTGAAATAACCAAATTTTCATATCTTTCTCTAGGGGCGTGGTCTACTGCTTCTCAAAGTTAATTATTATTTAAAAGATTATTGTGAGCAACTGCTCTCTTCACGTCACACCACAAATTTTTAATTATATTGAAGTCTGGTGATTGTGCGAGCCATTCCATAACCCTAATCCTGCTCTTGCGAAGCCCCTTTCGTGCGACCTTTCTTGTATGCTTTAGGTTGTAATCCTGTTGGAAGACCCAAAGCATTGGCGTTTTTTCACGGACATACGGTAGCACGATTTCCTGCAAGATTCGTACACATACACATCGATCCATCGTTTTCTTGATCAAATAAATAGCGCCACCTCCATAAAACGTAGGACATGCATTTATTTATTCAGCATGTCTTACGTTTTATGGAGGTAGCGCTATTTATTTGATCAAGAAAACGATGGATCGATGTGTATGTGTACGAATCTTGCAGGAAATCGTGCTACCGTATGTCAAATAAATAGCGCCACCTCCATAAAACGTAAGACATGCTGAATAAATAAATGCATGTCCTACGTTTTATGGAGGTGGCGCTATTTATTTGATCAAGAAAACGATGGATCGATGTGTATGTGTACGAATCTTGCAGGAAATCGTGCTACCGTATGTCCGTGAAAAAACGCCAATGCTTTGGGTCTTCCAACAGGATTACAACCTAAAGCATACAAGAAAGGTCGCACGAAAGGGGCTTCGCAAGAGCAGGATTAGGGTTATGGAATGGCTCGCACAATCACCAGACTTCAATATAATTAAAAATTTGTGGTGTGACGTGAAGAGAGCAGTTGCTCACAATAATCTTTTAAATAATAATTAACTTTGAGAAGCAGTAGACCACGCCCCTAGAGAAAGATATGAAAATTTGGTTATTTCAATGCATCGGCTCTGTGCTGCAGTAATAGCCAAACAACAGTCACGCAACTAAATATTAATTTGAAGAAACATTACGTTATTACTATTTAACCACAAAATCTTTTAAAATGAAACACAATTTTTGCTTCATTTTTATGAAAGTAAAGCGAACTACTATTTTTTTAACCGTCCATATGTTGGAGCTTTTGGCGCATTTAATTTAAATCAAACCAAACTGAGTTTAATTCTTAAGTTTTCTTTTATGATTGCATTGTTAACACATATAACTTATTAAAAAAAATACAAAGTAAATATTTGTAAAGAAAAGCAGATTATTTTTTCTTAATTTTCTTTTCGTTGTATGCGTACTACTATTATTTTGACCGCAGCTGTATATATGTATGAATATATCTACAATAACATGTAGAATATGTAACTCGCACGTGCAAAGCCGCGGGGCCCAGCTAGTTGTTTTTGTACAGTTGTGGCAATTCCCATAAACTCACCTAAATCTTCTTGGATTTTGTTACATTTTCTTTAATCAGTTAAAATAGTTCTATTGAAATATTTATTGTAAAATATAGTCTATAAGAACTCAAAGAAGAAATCGCAATCAACCCTTATGTGTGTGATGGGGTACCCGGGTACCCAAATCACTTTAATACTAAAATTTTATATACTGCGGATAACCTAGAAAGGTGAAAGTTCATGACAACTCCTAAAATGGTATTTTGTCTTTATTTTCGAATGTTTGTTTCCATTTAGTTGCTGGGGCACCCGGCTAACTCAACACATTTTTTATGGAGTTGCATGGATTTCTTAGATATTTCTTGTAAGTAAAACTTTCTAAAGCAAATAATTTGTAATAGAACAAGTTTATCAACAAAAACTGGCAGCCGTTTTTATTTGTTTGAGCTCGTAAAGGTCGGCTAGCATCGTTATCGAAACCTATAAAACGTAATAATTTTTTGAACATGTCGAAAGACAGCTTTAAAACTTAGAAAAAACGGCAAAATATTTTACAGTGCGAACAAAAAGTGAGACATTTACATACAATTTGTACTGGGGAACCCCATTGCACGAATAAGAGTGTTCTTTTTTAGCACACACACCTAGGGTTAAATAACTGTTGTGGCAATTTATTTATTGTTTTCATAAAATTGGCACAATTTAAGGTGGCAATTCACAAAAACTCAATACATACACAATATAAAATTGCATAGAGTAAAAATGTTTTCATAGCTCAATGTACTCTAATAGTATTGAATAAACCTTTTGTTCTTTTGCGTAAACACCTCGAGCAAAAACCCAAAGGTGCTCGATGTGATTAAAGTCAAGTATTCGAACTGGTCAATCAAACACTTGAATATTTTTGTCCTTGAAATAGTTCATTGTTTTTCTAGAACTATGAATTGTAGCATTTTTCTGCTGAAAAATAAATTCAGGCCCATAAAGTTCTTCTGATTATTCTATTATCAATTACGTTTAAAAGTTCGCAGTAAATATAGAAGTTAATTTTTTCAAGTTAAGTCGTACCATGCATGTCAATATCGGCCGAAATCATTATATCACCACCAGATTAGGTCCGGCTCTACATACTTCCTTTTTTATTCCTTTCACTCATTTTGGGTTTAAGACTTTAGTGACTTTTTTTAAGACTTTAGTTTAGTGTAAACATCGCGGTTTGAATTTTGTAAAATTTTTCGAACATGTAGATTCTGCAAACAAATACCGTCGACATTAGGTTTTCTTTTATTCCCAATGCTATTATCACACGTTTTTGCCTTACGATAATTTTCGTGTTTCAGTCATATCTTACGTTTTTCCCATAAGAATCGCGTAATTTTTAATAATAACACACTGGTGTCTCATACCTGCCTATTTTATCCGCTATTTCCCGTACCGAAAACTTTTATTGATTGATTGCGCCAGGCATTCCATCAGTATTTCGCCGCGACGGTTAGTACGTGCACTGCCCCAAGTCGTTGACCAGGCGTTGAAGTCGCCCGCAACCACGAGCGGAAATTTGCCCTGCGCTTCCAGGACAAGGCCTGTCAACATGCGCTCGAAGTCGCTGTGGTTCCAGCTGGGTGGGGCGTAGCATGCGAAAAAATACACGCCATTGAACTTGACCCAGGTGAAGCCTCGTTCTTTCGTCAGCATTTTGCACTGAAAACTGCTGTTGTTCTTAGGCGCCCAGATTGCAGCCTTATTGTCAGCATCTGCTGTCCACCCGTGACCATCCATGCTTTTGTATTGCTCACAGAGCAACGCTAGGTCGAAGTCCTGCTCAACGACAGTTTGTTTCAGCAAGTCTTGTGCTGCGGCGCAGTGGTTAAGGTTTAGTTGCACTATTTTCATTGGCAGCCACCTCTCAACGCCTCTTGGTAAAACCGACATCTAAAGCTGCCAGCGGCATGCTCGCCTTGGCATAGCGCGCACCTCTCCTGATTTGCGCACGTGGCGGCTACATGGCCCGGCTCACCGCATTTTCTGCAGAGCGCTGCACGGTTGACAGTATTTTTACACTGCTGTGTCAGATGGCCATAGCCCTAGCACTTAAAGCAGCATCTAACATTTGCAGTTTCACGCACTCGGCATGCCACCCATCCAATACGTACGCGTGACACCTTCAGCACCTCTTTCGCGTCTTCTGCCGGCAGGCTAATATATGCAGTTTGCGTGCCGTTTGGACACTTGCGCAGGCTACGCACAGATGAATCGTCCGGCCGTTTGATGTGGCATTGCGCCTGCAGCGCATCGCAGATCTCTGCCGCTGTGGTGATTTCATCTAGGTCCCTGCACTGGACCGTGATCGTGTGCGTCTTGGCTGCTCCTTGCACCTCATCTTTGAGCAACCCTTCTAGCGCGGTTTGATAGTCCGCAGTTTTGTGCTCTTGAGCACGCTTTAGTTCCAGCGGCAGTTCGCCTTTGGCAGTCCTGCGAATGGATTTAACGTTTCCGCCGAGATCAAGTAGCGACTCACTCATTTTTACTCTGCGCAAAATGTCCGCGTAGGACAGACTTCCCTTTGCAGAGATAATAAGCGCGTCTGGTCTAGCCCGGATTACTCTGCTCTTCTCGCTAGCTGGCTTGTCGTTCTTTTTGCCAACCACTGTCTAGTCCTGTGTCAATGATGGCTGCGCTTGGCCGCTTGTATTTTGTCGCTCTCTTGTTTGGTGCATTCGATGTACTAAGTTGCTGCTTTTGCGTTTTGCCTCCGAGCTCCAGCTGCTTTGGCGATATCACCCTCGTACGCTTAGTGCTTGGCAGCGGCGGATACTTGGGGATCCGATCGACCTCCTCGTTGTTTGTCGACCTTTTCCCCTGTCTGTCGCCGTTTTTCTCTGTCACCTGCTCGTTTGTTTGCGTGCTATGTTCCATTGTTGTTGCCTTGCTGGTCCCTGTTTTGTCGGCAACGCACTTATGCAGCTTTGCTATGCCGGTAACAAGACTCTGTCCTGGTTTATGTGCTTCTGTGCATCCATCATCGTTTGGAGCTCTGCGAGTTTCCTGCCCATTTTTGTCAGTATCTCTGTTACGTCGCCCCTTTCCGGCGCCGTTCGCTCGTGTTCGCGCTGGCTCAATGGCGTTTGCGCTGCTTGCCCGCCGATTGAAGTTGGAGTGCCGCTCTGTTCTGGTTGTAGGCTAGGTTAGGTTAGGTAGGGAAGGTTGTGTGCGTCCCAAGGGCAGCACTTCCACTCGGAGGCCAAAATGGCCCATTGTGAATCCCTTCATTGAAGATTCCGGAGCTAACCAGTGGCTCTCAGTTCGGGGCAAACCAATTCGACCTCTTGATGAAGGAGAGTAGATCCGATATTTCAACTACTGCTGCGCAGGCCAAGTCTACCAGGAACCTTGACCCCAAGGTACAGAGTCGGCGTTCCTGCAGAGCCGGGCAGTGGCACAGGGTAGTGTTGGATCGTTTCCACTTCTTCCTCATCTCCACAGCTTCTGCAGACATCACTGGACGAGAGGCACCATTTGACCAGCATAGATCCAATGGCGCAGTGTCCAGTAATGACTCCAACAAGCTGCGTAATAGAGGTTCGACTCAGGGACAGTACATATCGTGTTTTCCTCACGGAAAGGGAAGGCCATATTGCCCGGCAGGTACTGCAATCAGTTCTGCTCCGCCATGAGGACTCGATGTAAGTTTTGCTCAACCTGTCAATACGCAAATACAGGGCAGATATCGGAGGGAGCACAGAGTTATCCACTTCGGTTAGAGGCAGGGCGACCCCTTTTCTTGCCATCTCATCCGCTGCCTCGTTTCCTGCCACTCCAGAGTGGCCCGGAACCCAGCAGAGAGTGACTCGGTGATGTCCGATGCCGCGAAGTGCAGTGCGACAACTCTGCACTACCTTTGATTTCACAGTCGCTGATTCCAGCGCTTTAAGGGCTGCCTGACTATCCACACAGATTGTGATATCCGTGGGTGATAATCCGCTGTCGCGGATTAATTCAGCAGCTTTCCAGATTGCATAAATCTCCGCCTGAAAGATGCTACAGAGGTCCGGGAGTCTGAAAGACCGTTGAGCCCCTAGTACATCTGAGTGGAGACCAGCTCCTGTACCTTCCTCCATCTTAGAACCATCTGTGAAGATGGTGATGGAGGCGTCTCTTGTCACACTTGTAAGTCCCCACTCTTCCCTTGAGGGAAAGGAGGTAAGTGCGCGCGACTCAAAATCCAGGTATGGAATCAGATAGTCCGTACAGGAATCTAATTGATGTTCCGTACCTGGCCTCGTAAATGACCTTAGGATCCCAGAGTGTCCATAAGCGTGCTCTTTCCACAAGTTGGCCTCTCTCAGCCTGAGAGCGCCTTTAGCGGCACAGCACTTAATGAACTGCTCTACTGGGTGGAGATGTAGAATCATCTCTAGGCCTGCCTGGGGGGGTGCTTTTGACGGTTCCTGCTATTCCCATAGCCGCCAGTCTCTGCACCTTCATCAGTTGCGTCGCCAAGGACCTGGTGTCCGTAGCCGGCCACCAGACAATGGCTCCGTAACATAAGATCGGCCGAATGATCGCTGTATACATCCAGTGGACAATGCTCGGCCGCAATCCCCACTTTTTCCCGAAGGCCTTCTGACAGACGTAGAAGGCATTCAGGCTCTTCTTCACCCGCTCTTCCACGTTGCGTCTCCAAGAAAGCTTGGAGTCGAGTGTGGTGCCAAGGTATTTCACCTCGGGTGAGAGGGTGATAGTGATGCCGCTGAGTTTCGGCAGCCTAAACTCCGGTATTTTGTATCTCCGGGTGAACAGTACCATAACCGTCTTCGAGGGGTTAACTCCTAGACCGTTATGCTCTGCCCACCTAGAGAGTTCTTCTAAGGCAGACTCCATGAGATCACTGATGTTGGAAAGAAATTTTCCAGGGATCAGGATAGTGACGTCGTCCGCATATGCTACTACTCGCAGCCTCGTGGATTCGAAGATCTCGAGGATGTTGTTTATCACAAGCAGCCACAGCAGAGGCGAAAGGACGCCCCCCTGAGGTGTGCCCCTTGTGGTTAACCTCCTCACCGAGCACGAGCCTAGGCTGGAGTGAACCCTTCTGCTACTAAGCATATCGCTGGTCCACCTCACCACTTTCTCGTCCACTTCGAATTTTCTAAGTGCACTGGTTATTGCCTCTAGAGTGACGTTATTAAAGGCCCCCTCAATATCGAGGAAAGCGGCTAACGTATACTCCTTGACGCTCAGCGATTTTCGATCGTCTGAACGACCTCATGCAAGGCGCTGTCTACAGATTTTCCCCTGCAATACGCATGTTGCGTCCTGCAGAGTCCCCTGGACTGTGCCACTCCCCTGACATAGACATCCACCAGCCTCTCCAAAGTCTTAAGAAAGAACGATGACAGGCTGATCGGTCTGTAGTCTTTTGCAGTGATGTGGTTTGACTTCCCCGCCTTGGGGATGAACACCACCTTAACCTCTTTCCAGGCGCGTGGTACATAGCCCTGTTGGAGAGACTCCCGAAAGATTCGCACCAAGACTTTGACCACTGCCTCCTTAGACCAGTCCCCTCCCCCTTTCCCCATCCGCTTGAAATGTGTGCTGTAACATATGTTGGCAAAACAGTGTTGCATACACAGTTCAAAAACGGGTGAAATATGTGGTATCACAATGGGCCTTTCAGGCCTCCGAGTGTGTCTCTCATAGAGGCAGCCACCGCAACCTAACCTAACCTAGACCATTGCAGCATAGCCGGAATGACACCATCGGGACCCGGAGATTTGTACGGGTTGAAGGTGTCTATCGCCCATGCCACTTTGACCTCATCGATAATCCCCTGAACTAAAGCATCCGGTCGTGAGGAGTGTGGTCGTCTCAACAACACTCATGCAACCGGGAAAGTGGGTGTTCATGAGAGTCTCTCCCTCGATTCTGTCCACGAGCCGTCAGACTTCCTAATGCTGCTAGGGGTATGTGATGCCCCGGCTAGCACCTTGCGAAGTCTGGCGGCCTCGTTGACATTGTCGAGGGATTCGCAGTACTTCCTCCAATTATCCCGCTTGGCCGCCCTAATAGTCTTCTTAAACTTATTAAAGCTAGCCTTGTAGGCTCCCCAGTCTTCTTCAGTTCGGCTAAGTTTAGCCTTATTGAAGAGACGTCTGGTATCTGTTCTAAGTCGTCTTAGCTCTGGGGTCCACCACACCGCGTTGGTTTTCCATGGAGCTCGACTTTTAGGACAAGATTCATTAAAAGACTTGTTAAGCACTTTCGTTAGAAGACCAACTGACCTGTCAATGTTGTTTCTCTCGAATGTAGCGATCGCTTTGCGCGATGCCAGTTTCTGAAAAACTAGTGCACTGAATTTAGGCCAGTTAGTCTTTCTCGGATTCCTATAAGTTTGTGGACATCCAACCTCTATGGCCACTGAAAAGAGTATACGGTTGTGGTCCGAGAACGAACATTCCGTCAGTACTTTCCAGTCGACCACGGAGATAGTGTTGGAGTCGGTAACTAAGGTAATATCTATGACTTCCTCCCTAACCCTATTGTGGAAAGTCGGCGTATTGCCTCTATTGCACAGCACAAGGTTAGAGCCTAGAAGAAACTCAAAAATTGACTCAACCCTACTGTTTGTGTCGGAACTTCCCCACAGCATGTGGTGTGCATTGGCATCACACCCGATGATAAGGTCGAGCCTCCGTGATCGGGCGTGCGCAGCAAGGTCCCGGACTTCCTTCGGCGGTGGTTCCTCCCCTTCGAATGGCATGTATGCGGATGACAGGATCAAGTCTCGCCCATCGCGTCGTTCGCATGCAGCCACGCACAGGTCACTAGTACTGTAATGAGACAAAAGAAACAAATTAATGCACCTTCTGTATACAATACAGGCTCGTATCTTACCTTCACCGCGTGAATGAAGCAATCTAAATTGACCTGAATCTAACCCACAAACCCTGTTTCCTACGATCCAGGGTTCCTGAAGTAGAGCCAAGTCAACTCCGTTCTCCTCAAGGAACTGCATAAGGTCGTGGGTGGCGGCTTTAGAGTGGTGCAGGTTTATCTGCACTACCTTCAGCATTCCCTTGTGTGGCGCGCTCCTTGTTAGGGAAGCGAGCTTTGAGGGAACCCAAACCGAACTTAACTCCCAGGGAGTCCCGCAGATGGGCAAAGGACGATTGATCTACCGCGATCACAATGTCCTTGCCCGCCTCATTTTTACAAGTAGTGGAGGATACAATTCTCCACTCTCCTGTGTTCAGGCCACTATTCTGCCGGCCAATCAGCTTCACCGTGTCGGCGTCCTCCATAACTGGAGGGGGGACCCACAGTGTGACGATAGGCCGGAGTGGCAGACAGTCACGAGGTATGATCTCGAGTTTTTCCCCCTGCCAGAGGGGGCTCAAGACCGCCGATAGTGCGCACCAAGAAGTTTAGGGACTCCTTGTTGCCACAACCGACGATCTTGACATCCTTCTGCCAGTCAGCGCCGTCGAAATCAATTTCGCCGTCAGCCGCCTCGAGTATCGCTCGCAGAATGCGCGCCTCTACAGAAAGCCAGTTTTCTGGGCGAATTTTCCCATCATGATCGCTCCGGTCCACCACGACAATCTGCAACTCCTGTGGAGAAGAAAAGCTAGCTGAGGGCTTCAACTTTTTCCCCTCCCCTGTCGGCTGATCGTCACCCGGTCTTCCCCTTTTTACGGCCTTTTCCACCGTGGTGGAAGTGGGCCTTGAAGAGGTGGTGGGTCTCTGATCAGTTTTTCATGACGGGGCGACCGCAGCACTGTTTCCAGGCTTTGCCGTCCCCGTCTTTTCTCCCTCCGGTCGTGCAGCGACGGAGGATGTGGCCTTGTTTCTAGGCTTTTCCGCCTCCAATGCACTTTCGGTGGGCCGTGCAGCCGTGGCACTGTCACCAGGCGTTGCTGCAACGGTCGTGCATTTTGCACCAGAAATCGCCGCCTGTTTCTTCTCGAGTCTAGCCACGATCTTCTGGTGCTTCCTTACCAGATCCTTCTCCTTATCAGACAAGGACACAGGCTCTTTGCTCATCCTACGGAGAAACGCACGGGAACGCCGGTAACCAGTTCTGGCTTTCTTCGCAGCACTACTCGCCTTGCGTTCCCCCGTCGGTAATGTTCCAGGAGTGGAGCCAGTGGCCGTAGGTCCGTCTCCCTCCTCCAGGAGTGCCGCCTCAGAGTCCACCGACCCGGCGCCGCTACTTTGCGAGAGAATCATAGATTCCCCCTCCATAGCAGCGTCGAGTCGAAGGCCCCGGATCTGAGGCACCACCCTGTGCTGTGGACTCCTGCGCCTTTTGCCTGCTTAATGCAGGTTTGGGCGCCTCCTGCTTCCCAGTAGCATTTGTAGACTGAACAGCCTGGGGTCCCGCTGCACAGCCTAAGCGGTCGTTGGATGACGATGCCATACAGCCCGCTCGCCGACTGTCTACCGCCGGTGCTGGGGATCCGACTCCCTGCACCGTAAAAGAGTCCTTATGGGAGCCCTCCAGAATGGTTTTGATGAAGGGGGTCGCCTTCCCCTGTGGCGTTTCTTTGACATCTATCACGCCACCAAAAGATGATGAGAAGAACAGCTGCCCTGCTGCCTAACATGGGGATCAGACGCTGACCAAGGAGCCGCCCACTGTGGGTCAGACGCTCTTGGATTTCCGCAGCTCAAACTTAGCCGGCTGAGAAGACTGGCTCCAACAGCCGCCCAGGGACCGCCCGGTTACAGAAGCAACCTACGTGGAGGCGTTGAGTCCGCTTGGCCTGGTACCCATAAGGATCGCAGCCAAAGATGCAGACCATGTCCCCATCCGTGCAGTCAGGAGCTATACCTTATGGACCCAAACCCAGATCCCCAATAAAGACATAACTTTCCTCAAATTATATTTTTTTTATTGATCAATTTAAATCGCTGAGTTTAGTCGCTCTTAATGTTTTACACGATCACGCAAACTATAAAAGAGTGCATTATGGTACACCCGCCTTTAGTTACAGCGAACTGAGGAAATGTAAACTACAACCTTTATTTGTTTTTTAAAACATCTCTTCTACTCCCACAAAACTTTTCATACCTCAGCTCAAAGTGAGTTTATGGGAATTGCCACCAGTGTATATATATACAATATCAAACAGGTCCAAAATCCCGTTAAAAGTTTTTCCGCTACTTCTACTGTTTATAACCGCACATAAAAATTAGCCGCTAATCCTCATTTTCGTACTACTCTTTGTGTGCATAAACGCCGAACAGCAGTAAGCACTCCCCTCTTGCTAGCATTTTCACACTTCTCCTCATTTTCTTGTGCTGTGTGCACAACAACTTGCACTGCACAAGCATACCATATATTCGCGCGTTCATGTCTTCTTATTTCTAGTGCTTCTGCAGTTCTGCTGATGCATACCATCTGTGCGCACACTTGTGTACATACTCGTGTATTTTGCTTTGTACTATATTCACACCCACTTGGCAGCACGCAATCCCTCTACTTGGGCCAAGTGCATATACACTGGTGGCAATTTCATAAACTCACTTTGAGCTGAGGTATGAACGCTCTCGTAGGAGTAGAGGAAATGATATAACCCTCATTACTATCGTCTATTATACTAACGCCATTACTAACTATGGGTGTAATCCACCCACAACTTTTTATTATCCGTTTTACTTATCCATTGAGGTAAAATAAACAAAAACCAAATTTTTTCATGACACTACTCGACAAAAAATGGATTCATCGCGTGCTCCTAAAAACAAAAGTATTTTTTAGACTAATCTTCTTCTGCTGAACACAAAACTAAAAATCAAAAAATTTTTTTAAGAAGCGTTTTCGAAAAACACGTTTTTTCTCTCTTATTTCAGTACACATATCTTAGGTTTTTTATGGTATCCTGACATAGTCAGTTTTTAATTTTCTGACTCAAAGTTCTTTTTAAAGGACTTTAAAATTTAAAGGACTTTAGAATTTTAATTTTTACTCTCAGAGGTTTGCCATTTTCAGCTGAGAGGACAGCCACCGAGAGAGAAAACGAGTTTTCCCGTTATTTTTTGTTAGGTATTATTACAGGCAGTATTTGAACCTGGGTCGCTGCCTTCGACTTGCGGTTCAACGCACTAACCAACTGAGCCACGGCGACTGACCTCCTTCCATCCGTGTCCAAATTCGCACGCACAACACGGATGGTTGCGGGTAGCTAGGCCTTAGTCTCGTAATCGGGCTGTCGTGCCAGTCAAGAAGAAGAAAAAGCAATTGTTTTTATACAATTGTTTTCAAAAGAAACTGGGTGGTTGTACCACGATAGTAGTAGCGTTATAATATTGCTGGATGCTTAACACCCATTATTAGTAATGAAGTTTTATTTTTTACAAATTACATTTACATATTTGTATTCACTTTTTTGCGATAATTTTTTTTAATAACGTATAAACCATTTACTTAGTATAAAATCCTTGAAAATTATGCCCTAGGATAAGTAAAAAAATTTTTATAACATTAAATTTCTTATATCTTAAACTAATAAAGTTAGAAGGATAAAATTCAAGGATGTAGTAGTGTACATATTAGTCCTTAATTCTTTACACGGCAACCGCGAATTTTTTCATCAAATGTTGTTTTTTAGATATAAACCTAATTTTACAAAAACACGTATTTTTTTATTTTTTAAAATACTTTAATTTTGTAAGGTTTTTTTGTACAAAACATTAAAAACAAAAAAACAACAAGCATTAAAACTTTTTTTAATTTTAACATGTTTGGTTTTAAATGAAAATTTTTAAAGCAATTAATGCGTTTATTGTAGCATAGTCCCACTCCGCATTTTTCGCAAAGTTTTTGTGTTTTTTTATTAATAAGTTTTAATCACTTTTTTTCATTAAAATAAATGCGTGCAACTTTTCACAAAAACGTTCAAATAAGTGCTGTCAAGTAAAATTTAGCTAATTTTTCCCACTTTTAATGCCAGTATTTCAAAAAAGGAACCTTGCATAGTTGTAAAATCGCAAGAAAGAGTCGTTTTGATAATTACTTCCGAAATTACGGGCAATTTTACGGTTGGTTGCAGATATGCATCTGTACCGTGTAAAGGGTTAAGATATCAATTTTTTTAATTTTGTTTCCAATAGTTTTTGGAAATTTCCAAGGATATTCAAGGATAAAGTTTTAAAGTTTTTGCACCAAAACATTAAATTTTCTAGATTCTAAGGATTTTTCTGTTTCATTTGATACCCATATTGTTGTTCTACAGTTTGCCATTTCCTGTTGAGAGGACATTATAACTTTATGTTGGTTTTGGTTAACAAAATCTATATTTTACTAAGAAATTGAACTCACAGGGTGGATTCCACCCTAGCGATGGTAATGGAGGGTTAAAAACAAATTAAGGTTGTAGTTTACATTTCCACAGTTTGCTGTAAGAAACGGCAGGTGTACCGTTATCTTTTATAGTTTGCGTGATCCATTCAGAGCGACTAGTGTTTTCTCAGAGTTCAAATATGGCAGTTCACGAAAACTCGGCGATTTAAATTGATCAGTGAAACAAAAATATAAGTAACTAGTTGGGCCCAGCGGCTTTACACGCATGTTTTCTTGTTTTCCCCTGCACGAATTCTTAACCCATTGTTGACCCCGTCAGATTTTGATAAAAAAAACATGTGTCTACTTATCTTTGATTTCAAGTGCTTCCAAAAATTGTTAAGTCAAAAGGCCTATTTAATCATGTGTTTTACTCTAAACAAATTCTTAACCCTTTTTCAAAAAAATGAAAAGCACGCTTTTATTATTTCCCGATTCCCGTAGTGAAAAAGGGAAAACACGTGTCAAATTATTCCTAACGAAGAGTACTTCCACCAAGTTTGAAGGCCATCGGCCCATTAATTCATGTTTTTTCACAATTTATCCACGCAAACTTTTAACCCGTCGCATAGTGGGGTATTTGATGCCCGAAATGGCGATTAATTCAAAAAATGAAATTCAAATATCTTGATAATATTTGGTATGGGGGGAAAAGCAGATAAAATTGTGCATCACTGGGTGAAAAAATAAATGATCTATATTGAGCAGCCACCGTGGCTCAGTTGGTTAGTGCGCGGTCCAACGAGTCGCATGCAGAGCGACGCTAGTTCGAATTCTGCATGTAGTAACACCTAAAAAAAATAACGGGAAACTCGTTTTCTCTTTCGGCGGCTGTCCTCTCAGCTGGAAATGGCAAACCTCTGAGAGTAAAAAATTGCCTATGAAAAAGCTCCCAATCTGCCGTTCGGAACCGGCATAAAACTGTAGGTCCCTTCCACCCGCGTACAAAATTCACACGCACAACACGGGTGGTTGCGGGAAGCTAGGCCTTAGTCTCGCGTAAGCGGGCTGTCGTGCCAATCAATTAATTATAAAATTATATTGAACGGTATTGCCACAGTTCGCTTTGCAAAATGCATACTATATTTGTTCATTGCTCCGTTGTGTTTAAAGCGCGTTACGCATGTGCCAGTGATTTGAAGTGATTTTTTTAATATCATTCTCGCAAAACTTAACTTTTTTTAATATGAAACCTTCAACCCTAGGTATTGTACTAATATTTAAACAAAATTATGTTTTTAGAGTCTTAAAATTGTACATATTTAAAGGATATAGGTAGACATATAGTTACTTTGGCTGTGAAGGGCCGTAATAATTTTATATGATATGTAAAGAACATATATTTGACTACTATATGCAAAAAATTAAAGTGCCCTTTTGTGCCTCGGAAATATTTAAGTTTTAGTGCTTCAAGGTCAGTGCCAAATTGTGTGATTTCGATTGATCTTCATGAAGTAATGAATTTTGAAAAATGAAATGAAAATGAAAATTGTTGTTATCATGTGTTTCTGTTTCGTTTTTGTTATTCTATTGCAAGGCACTACAAATAAGGTTGGGCATTTTAGTTTTGTTAATACTTTTATTGTACTTTCGTAAAACAATGTTATATGAAATTCGTTTTAATTTCTGATTTGACCAAATATTTTGACATTCCGAGTTAGAGTGACCTTGTCATTGATATATTTAGATGGATATATTTAGATAGAAGTAGAAGGATAAAAGTAGCAAAAAAAGTAGTCAAAATATTCAAAAGGGATTCAGAGATAAAACAGGTTTGATTGTTGATCAACCAAAACCCGGATTCGGCAACTCAAATGATGGAAATACGGCAAGAAGGTTGTCGTGGACACGGTATTGTGGGAAAAGCGAATAAGCGTATTAGCAAAATGGAATAATAGGCAAATAATATTACGGCGCAATACATACGATCTGAACCAAAATGTCAAAAGTCAAAGAGAAGAAGGCACCAACGGTTGCTGAGTTTCGGTTTGGTTTATTGCTTCTGAACACCAAGTGCTGCTTTATCGTTGCTCTCGTCTTATGAAGTGACGAAGCAAAGAAAATAAAAAAGGGCCGAGGCCTGGATTGCCGCGCAACAAGAGGACGAAAGCTCTTGTTGCTAACGGCTTACAAAAGGTTCAGAGGTGTTATACTATGGGCAGCTTTAGCGGAGACATTGAAAGAGATTTTGTCTAAACATTGCCGCCACTCTTGCAGTGTCTCGCGCTGCAAAATTACGAAAAACAAGAAATAATGATTCGTTGATGGAATACATTTCAGTTCAATTTCAAATTCATACATATTAACTTAATAACTAGGCGTTGATAACCGATATAACAGTTAATTCATTGAGCATTTCAAATTATAAACGTCTGATTGTAAATAATTTTCTAAACTCAGGATCAATAAGGATCCATATAAAAGGTTTGCTAACATGGGCCCATCCAAAAATAGAATCCTGCGCCAGAGGTAGGCCAGGGTTACAAATGAATCCAGATCTGATGATCTTGTGGTAGATCTCTGACCCAAGGATGAGCAAGACGGCGGTGGATCGATAAAAGTAAGGATCCGCAAGTCGAAAATTCGAAAAACGTTCCGCTACGCGCCCGTCAATATCTTCCAGAGGAGTTTTAAAGGCGAGTGTTTGTTCGATCTTGGCATGCACGTCGATGCGCTGAGATGAATCATGACGCGAGACCAGGGTGACTCGGCAAAAGTGATGAAGATCAACCTTGGAAACTGGAAGATGTAGCTGGCGTACCATTGACGACGAGATGCGACTGGTGCAGCAACAAGAATCTATAAGGATTCGAGCAGGATAGCTGGCGGCACGGACGCGTATGAAGACGGAGGCCGACTCGTAGCGAAAGGACGAGCTTCGCGTTGAATAATTAGACGTTCATTCGCATGGAGAAGCGTATTATGATGACGGTAACAATATTTGCAAACCATCTTGCTAGTGCAGTGTTTCGCGGTGTGTGAATGTGCCAAACATCTAGAGCAATACCGATGCAACAATATGGCCCGTAATCGCTTTTCTAAGTTCATCGAAAGGAACTTTTTACAGAAGCGTAGAGGATGAGTGCGTTGACATAATCTGCATTTTTTGTTTTTATCGAAAGGAGTCGATGAAGCGTTATCACTCATGGCGACCTATGATTAGGATAACAAAATTGTTAAAAAAAATGGTGGAAGGGCTAGTCAGGTAAGACGATTAATTTCGTAACGGACCGCGTAGTTATTCCTCGTTCGGTTTTAATATCGGCGACGCGGACGCGTTTATCGCTACCGGGATATACTCGAAGAATTCTTCCCAACCGCCACGAAGTAGTGGGAAGATTTTCTTGACTAACAACAACTAAATCGTCAACAGCAAGATCGCGCGATGGATATTTCCATTTGTATCGCCTCTGCATTTCTTTAAGATATTCTTCTTTCCATCTTAAGGCGATCTGCTGACCCAAAGCTTTCATTTTTTCCCATCTATTTCTCGCGCTTATATCAGAAATAATTGGCTCTGGGGGACCCAGAAGTGGAGACCCAATAAGGAAGTGACCCGGAGTCAAAGCAGATACATCCGCATGGTTTTCTGACATAGGACTAATAGGTCGAGAATTTAAACACGCTTCAATACGAGATAAAACTGTTGATAGTTCCTCGAATGTGTATTTATGAGGAAGAGCCATTTTACGAAAATGGAGTTTGAAACTTTTAACTCCCGCTTCCCATAAGCCACCCATATGAGGCGACCAAGCAGGAGTAAAATTCCATTCAACAGGCTGATGGGAAAAGTGATTGAAAAATGAATCACGAAACTGCTTTAGAAATGCTTCAAAATCCTTTTTGAAAGCTTTAGAAGCACCAACAAAGTTAGTTATTATCGGAGAAAATGGTTTTTGGGCAACCACGACGAGAAACGAATCGAATAAAAGCAGCGAGAAAAGCAGGTGTCGAAAGATCACTGACTGCCTCCAAATGGATTGCCTTTGTAGAGAAACATACAAAAATACCAACATAACCTTTCGTTATAAGGCAAGCTCTACCTGTAAAATTCTTTATGTCAAAAGGACCTGCAAAGTCGACACCAGTAATGGAGAATACACGACTGAGAGTAGTCCGTTCGGGGGGTAAAGCAGCCATAATCTGAGAGGCCTTTCGTTTCTTATCCGACAAGTTTTACATCGATGAATAGTAGATCTAATGAGATTTTTCGCCTTCGGAATCCAATATTCCTGACGAAGCAATCGAAGTAGAAGTGAGTTGCCACCGTGAATCGTGATTTTATGTATAAAGGCAACTAAAAGTTTCGAAAACTGAGAACCATACGGAAGGATAATTGGGTGCTGTTCACTAAAGGAAAGAGTTGGTGCGTTAGCTAAGCGACCATTAATACGCATAACTTGTTCTTTATCCAAAAAGGGATTTAGAGTCAATATGCTGCTCTTAGAATTAAGTGGCTTTTGATTTAGAAGACAACTATATTCAGTTTGAAAGTGCGTTTTCTGAGAGAGAATTGTCAAGAATTTTCTGGTGTTATGGAGTTCTGCGTTAGACAACACTATGGATGTATAGCCCTTAGAATTTTCTGCAGGACGGTGAGTGCGATACTAAAACCGAAGCATATATGAGACCACTCGAAGAGCTCTCGAAAATGACGAAACTCTAGAGAGAATGTATTCTCAACATTTACGAGCAAGTTGTGCACAAGTACTGCAACCTTTTTTGCTTCGATTGAAGTTTCAAGATGAGTAGGGCTAGAAGATGGCCAGTCGGACCTATCCTTAACCCTTTCGGTACTTCTTTTTTGTTTTTAGCTTTAAAAGTCATTATTATCCATTTTATTACTGTTTAAGCCTACATAATCAATAATCAAAAGTAATTTTTTAAAATATTGTTCGAAAAAGTGGTTTTTGGGCATCATGAAATATGGCATAGTAAAAAATAAAAAAAATCGTACAGCCTTAGTGAACTTTATTTGGGATCTACCTTTTTTTACACTTACTAAAGCAATTAATACCTACTAGATTATTTACATAAACCTATAAAATAAATTGATTTTTGTAATAGAATAAATAAAAGTACGAAGTGACCTCTTTTTGTAAAATTCGCAGCTCGATAGGACTGCGCACTTTCTGAACCCTTACAATTTACTTGGTACACTAATCAAAATATTTTTCTCATTATTTGGTATAAAAACCTTCAGAGAAAAATACAAAAATTTAAAAATATAGTATCCACAAGTTTTTGACCTAAAACAGGCACTGAAAAGAGGCTATGCCATATGGCATAGAATAACCGAAAGGGTTAACAAGCCAGGATGGGCCATGCCACCATAACGAATTCATACTTAAGGCCTGGGGAGTAAGGCCGCGACTACATAAATCAGCAGCGTTATTAGCTGAATCGACGTGATACCAATTTCTAGCGTACGGTTTCTCCTGAATTTTGCTAAAACGATTAGCAACGAAGGTAGTTTTTCGATGGTGTTTTTCGAAGCCATGACAAAACAATTGCTGAATCAGTCCAGCAGAAGACATCGTGGACTTTAATATCAAGTTCGGGTAGGAGTGAATCGAGAATATCACATAGAAGTACTGCACCGCATAGTTCTAATCTTGGTAACGAAACAGTTTTGACTGGAGCTACTTTTGTTTTCGATGTAAGTAAGTGGGAGTAGAAAGTAGTAGATGATTTACGGATACGTATGAAAATCGCCGCCCCGTATGCTTTCTCGGAAGCATCGGAGAAAGCATGAATTTGAACTTCATCTTGTAAAGAATAGTTCACCCATCTCGGTAACTTAATCAGGTTTAAATCCATATATCCATCTAAAAACTGTTGCCATTTTTGTTCAATGGGTTTAGAAAGACAATCGTCCCAACCTATATTCTCAAGCCCGACCAGTTGCATTAAATTTTTAGCAACAATAACTACAGGTGCAAGCCATCCGACAGGGTCAAACAATTTAGCAGTCATGGGGAGAAGTTCCCTTTTGGTGTGCGAATCCTTTCGCTCAATAGCAGGAACCTTGAAAAAGAACTTATCAGTACAGGCGTTCCAACGTACCCCTAAAGCCTTTGTAGAACTGGAATCTTCCAAGTTTAAGAATTCTTCCTTTAATAGGTGCTCTTTCGGAAGGTCCACTAGAATTTCTTTGCGATTTGAAGTCCATTTTCTTAAGGAAAGTCCAGCACCATGTAAAGTGTCGATGAGTTCATTTCGAGCCTTTATAGCGGAAGGCAAATCGTGCGCACCGGCGACAACATCGTCAACATACATGGATCGTCGAAGAATATGTGTGGCAAGGGGATAAGTGTCTTGAGAATCGGATGCAAGTTGAAGGAGAGTGCGAATCGCAAGATATGGTGCGCAGTTGACACCAAAAGTTACCGTTTGTAATTCGTAATCCGAGACTTCCACATCGGTAGAAGAGCGATGTAGAATGCGTTGGAATGGACGATGCCTTGGGTCGACAAGAATTTGTCGATACATTTTCTGAATATCGCTATTGAAAACAAATCGAAGAAGTCTCCATGTTAGAAGGAGTAGGGCTAAGTCCGACTGTAAGACCGGACCGACGTACAACACATCATATAAACTATTGCCATTAGAAGTTTTATTAGAGGCATTAAAAACAATACGAAGTTTTGTCGTAAGATTTTCTGGTTTGATGATAGCATGATGCGGAAGATAGCAACATGTGGCCACACTCTTGGTTGAGGGTGGATCGACTAATTTCATATGCAATAACTGCAAGTATTCGTCAACTACCTGGTCATATATAACTTTCAATTCGGGTTTTTTAAGAAGCGAAGCTTCGTTCCGAAGGAACTGCCGTAAAGCACTATTTCGAGAATCTCCCAAGCAAAGTTCGTTAGGATAATTAACTTTAAAAGGAAGAGAGACAATGTATCTCTCATCTTCATTTCGCCGAGTAGTAGCCATGTAGTTGTCCTCACACCATTGATCAGCATCCGATAGAATCCTTTTCCTAGGGGGTTCTTCGATTTCCCAAAAGCGAGAAAGAACTTTGTCCAACCCAGAATCCGTTGAGATGTCCACCTTCGTTGTAAAACACCTGACTTCGAAATCCGGAATGGGGCCAATAAGAGTCCATCCGAAAACGGTTTGCTGAGCTGTCAGACTGCCAAGTAGATTGCGATGAATTCCATGGAGCACCCCCTGTGGGTACAAGTCGGCGCCGATAAGTACGTCTAAGGTCCGTTTCATAATTATAACGCCACTTGATTTTCCTGAATATCTCGAAAACCAGCAGTGATATCAAAAAAGCGTCTTCTGATGAAATTGCACTGGCTAATAGTGCAATTTGATAACAATAAAAAAATTCAAAAATCGTGGCTACTTCTTTATTAGAAAGAATTATTTATATATTCAGTGTTTCATATTTATAACGCCACTTGCGAAAAATTTAATTTTTCAAATCATAGCATGCAGTTTGGTTGCGTACTGATTTAGCTAGTTAAGAATTAATAATTTTGCGTATGATGCCACGAGAAAACGTTTAACCGATATCGAGAAAGGACAAATTCTCGCGTTTAAATAGGATAACGTAGGGACTCGTGAAATTGGGCGCAGGATTGACAGGAGCTACAGCGTTGTCCAAAATTTTTTGAAGGACAAAGACTCCTACGGCTCCAAGAAACGTTCTGGGCGAAAAAAATTGTTGAATAAACGCAGCGAATCCCATATTATACGCGAGGCAAGCAATTCTTCGCAAACGCTGAGTCAACTAAAGAGCTCTTGTGACGTCAATGTGTCTAGGACAATAGTCTGGCGCACCATCAAACGCAGTAAAAACATCGTATTGAAGGCTGCGTCCAGACTTTTGGCCCGTCATAAAACCGCTAGACTCACTATTGCTCTCCAGAACATGGGTCTCGATTGGAAAAAGTGCTTATCACTAATGCTTGTTCTTATTTTAGGTAATTTTTTTCGATGAAAAAGAATGGAATTTGGATGGGCCGGACGGATATCATGGCTACTGGCGAGACTTGCGGAAAGAATTTGAATTTTTTTCCAAATGGAACTTCGGTAGTGGAACAGTGATAGTATTTCATCCGAAGGATGTCTCGAACTGCAATTTGCATCGAGCCGAATGAAAAGCAGTGACTACATTGGCATGCTGCGCATGAGTACTTCCTTTTTTGAGTCAACAGACATCCAATGACTATGTATTCCAACAGGACAATGCCGCCATACATACAAGTCGCGAAACCATGACTTGGTTTTCAGCCAATAATGTGGTAGTTACGGATTGGCCGGCCTACTCCCAAACCTCAACCCCTTCGAAAATTTGTGGGAAATTCTAGTTCGTCGCGTCTACACAGGAAACAAGCAATTAAACACCGATGTTGATCAAAAAGCTACCATTCTCAAAGAATGGTACAACATCGATGTAAATGTAATGCAAAAATTGATTCATAACATGAATGATACAATATCTAATGTTGTGTTAAATAAAGGAAAGTAGTTGCAAAACTAACCATGTGATTTTCTTCTTCTTAAAACCTTTTTTGCCTACTTAACACAAGTGGCGTTATAAATATGAAACACTGAATATATAAAAAATTCTTTCTAATAAAGAAGTAGCCACGATTTTTGAATTTTTTTTATTGTTTTCAAATTGCACTATTAGCCAGTGCAATTTCATCAGAAGACGCTTTTTTGATAGCACTGCTGGCTTTCGAGATATTCAGGAAAATCAAGTGGCGTTATAATTATGAAACGGACCTTATGGCGGAAGTCCTCCAAAGGTCTCCGTCTGCCCAATTAAGGTTCGGTAGTTTATGACGTATTCCTGAATCGACTGTACAGGATGGCAAATTTCCAGTGATTTGCGGAAGTACGAAATCGAGGGCTTCGATTTTCACGTTTGGATCCGTAGGTGATCCGAGAACAAATGAGCTAAGTCGATTAGCGCTTGCAGAAAACGATTGATTAACCCCAGATATGCTGGCTTGTGTAGCAAACGTAGACAGGTTAATCAATTTACGAAGGCGATCCGAAATGAAAGATGTTTCTGATCCTGGATCAATTAAAGCCCTAGCAGAATAATTTGTATTCAAATGGCAAATATAGATTTGATGTTTTAGTAGTGGACTGTATTTTTTGATGGAAGCTATGATGCTCACTCGTTTGAGCTACGGAAGAAGTAGAAGGCTGATTGAAACGAAGCCCCGAAGAAGCACCCGAAGGTTGAAATCCTGGCGCGGTGGAGCGTAACTCGGACGACGCAGCCACTCTAGAAGTAGTAGAAGTAGTGTTAGTGGGACGTATTCCCGAACAACGTAACAACGTGTGATGGCGTTGATGACATACGGAACAATTGTAGGCGCTTTTACAATCCTTTAATTGATGGCCTTTCGATAGGCAATTTAAACAGCACTGAAAACGCTTAACACTGGAAAACCGATCGCAAACTTGCATGTTAAGAAAACGTTTACAATTGCGCAATATGTGTTGTTGCTTGCAAAGAACACAGCTTGAATCAACCACATTCGCGTGAAAGGTATGTGTAAGCCGTTTAGAACCGCTAACCTCGCTAGATGCTGGCCTGTTCGAATTTGATTTGTTGGAAGTAGAAGTCTTTAACTCATCGACGCATTCGAGAGTTCGGTATCGCGTAGTAAGAAACTCATCAAGTTCGCACCACTTTGGTAAAGCAGATTTGTCTTTAACACCTTGCTCCCAAAAAGCGATAGTGCGTTGAGGTAAACGCTGCATACACATATAAACAATGATTGGATCCCAATCGGAAGTACTAACCTCGTATAATTTTAGCGAATTCAAACAATTACACTGTGCGTGAAATTTACCCTAAAAAATTCAGACATGGGGGGGGGGACCTACAGAGCGACTTTTCATAGGTTTACTGAGTTGAGATCCACCAGCCGTTTGGCTGGATTGGCTCTAGTTTAAGAGAAATCCGACTTTGAAGTTTGCTCATTTTAGTCGAGTTCGTCGCTTAAGTCTTCGAACGTTTAAATGCTAATAGGTCCGAAATCGTTACGAATATCGCTTTACTGTCTTCGGCAACTTTGTAGATATTTTAACGACCAACAAATTTGCTCAAGACACCAATCCAAAAAAAATACATTCAAACTGTGTAATTGCGATATGTGAATTTTTTGTGCGCAGCGTAACGTGGCGTATGAGTGTCATTTAATTATATTAATATTACAATTAAATGGCACTCATACGCCACGTTGCGCTGTGGAAAAAATGCACATATCGCAATTACACAGTTTGAATGTATTTTTTTTGGATTGGTGTCTTAAGCAAATATGTTGGTCGTTAAAATATCTACAAAATTGCCGAAGACAGTAAAGTAATATTCGGAACGATTTAGGACCTATTAGCATTTGAAAATGAGCAAACTTCAAAGTCGGATTTCTCTTAAACTAGAGCCAATGCAGCCAAACGGCTGGTGGATCTCAACTCAGTATACCTATAGAAAAGTCACCCAGTAGGTCCCCCCATGTCTGAATTTTCGACTTGCACAGTGTTATTAATGCCGCGTTGCAAACTCTTAAGCCCAGAACCAGTTTCAAAAGAAAGAGCTGGTAAGTCAAAAAGAAGTTTAATTTGAGCATTAACCAAAATCCGTTTATTATTAAAGGCTTCGTTTAAATTATTCCAAGCGAAACCTTCATCGGTGAGAGGGGACTTTCGAACTATTTCTCTCGCTTCTCCGCTCGTTTTCTGAATGAGGTGATACAATTTTGCGACATTACTCAAACGACTGTTTCTTATGTATATGGCCGTAAATAAATCGCGGAAAGTTGGCCAAAACGTATAGTCACCTTTAAAAACTTCAATATCACAAGGCGGAAGTGCGATATTATGGGATGAAGTAGGCTCTGAAGAGGCAGAACCATCAAGAGTAGAAGTATGGCGAAGACCGGATGAAGCGAGGTCGAAATCATGAATTCTCTCATTAATCTTCGCTAAGCATGAAACATAGGTGTCCGATAGGTGCTGGTGTATTTCGCATCAACGACAGCGATATCATCAGCAGCACTTCTTTTAGTTTGCGATTAAAATTGAATTTGACACTTTTCATACTGGGCTTTTACGGTAGCCCACAACTCCTTTAGCTCGGAGCTTTGAATTTCCAAAGAAAATTTTGTATGACTATTAGAGGGAGTTTCCGTAAAGGCAATCTCAAATTTGAAAACGCGATCAGAAGCACGGGTGAAATCATCAAGTTTGGACATTTCGGTTTGAAGCGAAGAAAACAAAATCAAAAAAGTAAAATCAAAGTAGCCCAAACTTTTTCACCTTAGCGCAACAAAGGTGAAATGCGAAAGAGAGAGGCCAAAGGTATGCGACACGAGATATAAAACAAAAAGGAGAACAATAGAAAATTAACTCAACGTTATGTATTGTTACAATATTTCGTTGATGCACTTAAAAAATGTAAATGCAGTAATTAGGTATCACAAATAATTTGCGTTACACAAAGAATTGAATTAAAAAAATTTATAGTTTTATGTGTCACCTCGTACTTCAGTAGAAGGTGCACAATGCAGAAACAAATGCCGAAACGCAAAAAAAATGTATTCACGCAAGGCCTACTTGTGCTTTACTTTCGTATGTACGTACCAGCAAATGTTAGTGCTTGGCAGATATGTACATATGCACTAGTGGTTGTTATTGCACTACAGATGTGCACGTACATAGAAATAGAGAAAAAAGCAAAGTCGCGAAAACGTACGAATAACTATAACACTGAGTATGCCGAATACAGGGTCGCGTGATATGCGAGAAGCTAGAACGCGTTTTACATGAAAGGCACTTTGACTCCGTTAACCTATATGGCGATGTACATATGTAGATGTATGTATATATATATATATATAACCGTATATATATCTAACTGGAGTGGTTCGTTAACGGAACCCGAGAAAAAAAATCGAAAAATGCAATAAATATTTCGCGAAATTCGATAAAAACGTTGTCGTTGTTGTTTTCTATATATTTTTAACACATTCACGGATAAGATTTTCACTCGCGATTTTGGTCTTTACAAAAAATTATGCACGAATGCGCGAAATTTATCACAAGCAAAATAAAAATACACGATATACATATGCTCAATAAATTAACCTTTTATGATTTGAAAAAATCGGTTCAACGCACCTGTATTTATTTGTAGTAACGATGAGGTTGGAGTTTGGCGGCAATGTTGATGATGATGATGATGTGGTTGGTGTTCGCAAGAAGATTTGTAGTCCCACAACAAAGGGTAAGCAAAAGTCAAGTGAGCAGGAGCGCGATGACGTACATATATCCGGCTCGAAGGAAATAAAAAAGGGCCGAGGCCTGGATTGCCGCGCAACAAGAGGACGAAAGCTCTTGTTGCTAACGGCTTACAAAAGGTTCAGAGGTGTTATACTATGGGCAGCTTTAGCCGAGACATTGAAAGAGATTTGGTCTAAACAAAGGTTCTTTCGAAAAGCAGAGCTATCGGCTTAAGGGGGTCGTCTAGTGTGACGGGTCAAAAAAATCGTTTTTTTTTTTTCATAAATCACTTCTAAAACATGTTTAGAAGACGTGTATAAATGGATTTTTGTAAATTCGAAACCGTTATCAAGTTGCACTTGTAAACCGGAGTAGGTATGCGGAGCGCATACCTACTCCGATCCAACTTAAAAACGCGTTTTTCTCAAAACACGTTTTTTCAAAACTGCTGCCACGATATCTCAAAAACTATTTCACTATTAATGCTCAACTTTTTACACCATCTTGAGTACATGTCCAACTACAAATTAAGCTAAAAGAATTAAGATTGCGAAAAACTCATATTTTTTTATGTTTAGGCAAAAAAATACTTTTTTTTGGAATTCGAACTTTCTTTTAGCTCAATTTGCAGCTTGAAGTCTCAGGAATGAAATGGCGTTTGGTTTTTTGATTTCAGATAATTACAACGCCCGGAATCATGGCAGCAGTGGAGCAACTTTTTTTTTTTACGTCTTCCTGTTGAGTGGTGTAACTCCGATACTAATCAATAGATTGGTTTCAAATAATTATAAAACTTTGTCGAAATGTACTCAAAGAAGAAATAAAATTCAAAAGTTATTTTACTTGAACGGTTTTTTTAATAATGACTGTCAAAAAAGGCATAAAAATACGGCCTTCACACTAGACGACCCCCTTAAATCACGAATGGTGCACAAATTTCTAATTCATGGGCCAGAATGATACACCACGCTCTGTTACCAATTGGCCAATTAACTGAGTAAGCTCAAGAAGCACTAAAAAAATAATTTAAAAAATACAGAGAACATAATACACGCAAGACTAGCAGAGCAAAAACCAATCATGATATTTTGCATCAATTTCTTGCTGCTTCCGATCCAATTTTATCAAGTTTTAAGAAACTTCCTAAAAAAAGGACCCACCAACACTAACATCTTAAAAAACTTCAACAGATAATACTCATTTCCAGTCTGGTAATGGTATTGCGTTTGATGATAATGATGATGACAGGGACCGTACATAATTATTATCGCAATATTTTTAATCAAAAAAATCAAGATGAAGGAAGGAAGAAAACTGAAAAATAATTCTCATTCTGCAAGTGAAAAATAAAACCGCATAATTTTTATTTGTCCCCAAAAAAATAAAACTCAACAAATAATTTTTATTTTCTGATCAAAACAAAAAGGAAGGGAGCGGATATACAAGGTAAAGTCTCTGATTGCGTTCAACTTGGCGAACGCCAGAACGATCCTTGTCCCTGTCCAATCCAAGCCGATGCACAGGCTCCGTGCGGCCCTTCTGGATAGCTATTTGGCACCCGCTGAATAGTGAACTAATGTTTGCAGCGAGTCCAATCCCCGGGACTTAAAATTTGGGTTGTGCGCAGGGTTTGGTGCCCGCCACGGAAAATCAAATACCAATGAAAGCCAGCAAACAAGCCTCGGAAGGAGCCCACAATATTGACGACCACAGCAAACGATTTAAGGACCACGATTTGAGGATATGCACCTGGAATGTCCGGACCCTCTATAGGGAAGGTGCCTCTATCCAACTGGCGGAAGCCCTCACAAAGTGTAAGGCTGACATCACCGCCATCCAGGAAATGCGATGGATAGGACAAGGTTGCTCCAAGCGAGCAGACTGCGACATCTACTACAGCTGCCATGCGGAGAAGCGCGAATTTGGCTGCGGATTTGTGGTCAGTAAGAGACTTCGCCACCACGTCTCTCGGTTCACTCCGGTGAACGAACGACTGGCTTCAATTCGCAGAAAATGTCCTTGGTTTTCGACGCCCACCACCAAAAAACCAATAGTACGATGAAGAGTGTCGCGTAGCCACTGCAGCGAAGAACGCTGCCCTACAAGAAGACCCTGCAGTCGGCTGCCACGCGAGCCGTGACAGAAAAATACCGGGAGGAGAGGAAGAAAGAGAGGTGCCTTTTTAGACGCAAGAAACGGAAGCAAGAAAGGCGCGAGCGTGAGGAAATCGAGGAGTGCAGGAGCAGGAATGACGCCCGAAAATTCTTCAAAAAAGTTAAGCGTCTCACGGAGGAATTTAAGCCCGGGGCATCTTCCTGCAGAGACGAAAACGGGGATCTGGTTAGGGGTGCGCAGGGGTGTGCTGAGGTTGTGGAAGGAACACTTGACCAAGCTGCTCGCAGGCGACGAAGGGAAAAATACCGCCGGTGATGAAGATGTCCAGATGGCAACAATCGACGACGACGGTGTGGATGTGCCACCGCCCAGCCATGACGAGGTCCGGGTTGCTATCCAGCGACTCAAGAACAGTAAAGCTGCAGGGCCGGATGGGCTACCAGCTGAATTGTTCAAGGCCGGCGGCGGTGAGCTGATTGGGTGCATGCATCAGCTCATTTGCAAAATATGGCTGGAGGAACGAATGCCCAACGATTGGAACCTTTGTGCCCTTTGTCCTGTGCTGTAGAAAGGCGACCCAACAATATGCGCCAACTACAGGGGTATTAGCCTACTTCCCATTGCATACAAGGTTCTGACGAGCGTACTATGTGAAAGATTAAAGCCACTCGCCAAGACGCTGATTGGACTTTATCAGTGCGGCTTTAGACCTGGTAAGCCCACCATCGACCAGATATTCACTTTACGCCAAATCCTGGAGAAGACCCATGAGAATCAAATCGATATACACCATCTACACCATCTCTTCATCGATTACAAGGCAGCATTCGATAGCCCAATAAGGGATCGCCTATATGCCCCATTATCTGAACTTGGTATCCCTGCAAAGCTCGTGGGACTTTACAGAGCGACGTTGAGCAATACGCGTAGCTCCGTCAAGGTTGGAAGTGACCTCTCGACCCCTTTGATACCGTTCGAGGTTTCAGACAGGGTGATCCTTTGTCCTGCGACCTCTTCAACTTCACCATGGAGAGTGTTCTGCGCAAGGCCGATGTACATCGTAATGGCACAATTTTCAACAAAAGTGTCCAGCTCCTTGCCTACGCTGATGACATTGATGTCATCGGACGTAACAAGCGAGATGTCACCGCTGCCTTTGCGGCTTTCGAAAGAGAATCTGCCAAAATGGGTCTGGTGGTGAATGAGGGCAAGACGAAGTATATGCTGTCTACATGCAGGGACTCGCAGCGGCTAGGGTCTCACGTCGAGGCCGACAGGTATACTTTTGAAGTTGTCAAGGAATTCGTCTACCTTGGCACTGCCATCAACGGCAGCAATGATGTCAGCCTGGAGATAAAGCGAAGGATAATTCTTGCCAACAGGTGCTACTACGGTCTCGGTAGGCAATCGAGAAGTAGAGACCTCTCTCGACCGACAAAACTTGCACTCTATAGGACGCTTATCTTGCCCGTGTTCCTCTATGGCGCTGAAGCATGGACAATGACACGAAACGACATAGCGGCCCTTGGAGTGTTCGAGAGGAAGGTACTAAAATAGGTACTATTTATTCCGCTTGGAATGTCGGAACCAGTGTTCTTTGAGTCGGGTTTGGCTGTCAATGCTGAGAGGTATATTGATCGCTGCTTGCCAAAAGTGAAAGAGTTTATAAACAGCAAGCATCGATACTTGAATGTTATCTTTTGGCCTGACTTGGCCTCAAGCCATTACGCACAAAGAATCTTAGACGCAATGAATGCCCTTCAGATTCCGTACGTTAGAAAGGAGCACAACCCTCCAAATGTGCCGCAACTACGCCCAATTGAAGATTGTTGGGCTAATTTGAAAAGAAAAATGTACCACAGTAATTTTAGACCAAAGAATACAAGCCATCTCATTAATAAAATTAGGATGGATCTGCACAAAGTGCCAATATCTATATTTACAACAGCTATGCAGAATGTTCCTGGAAATTGTCGAAAGGTGCTCGGGAGGGGCCAATTTTTTTTTTACATTAACTTTATATATGTACTTGTAAATTAAAAAAAATAAACCTATAAATATATCAATACCTGAAAAAAATCGAAGACTTTAAAGTTTGTGCAGATTTCATTCCGCAAACGTTAATCAGAAGAACTTTGTGGGCCTTAATTTGTTTTCCAGCAGGAAAACGCTGCAATTCACAGTTCTAGAAAAACAATTAACTTTTTCAAGGACAAAACTATTCACGTTTTTGATTGGCCATTTCGAATTCTTGACTTAAATCAAATCGAACACCTTCGCGTTCTTGCTGGAGGTGTTTACGCAAAAGTACGACAGTTTTATTCAAAGATTGACTTTCAAAAAGCGACTAAATGGGTTGGGGCTTGCATATCGGCACAAGCTCTTCAGAATCTTATTTTATTTGTGCCTAAAATATTTAAACCGTAATAGAAAACGGGCAAATTATTAAAAAAAAAACTATTTAGAGTACCTTGAGCTATGAAAACATTTTTACCTTATGCAATTTTATATTTTTTATGTAATATGTATATGGGTTAGTGTATGAATAATTAATGAATTAATTAATAATTGACTGGGACGACAGCCCGATACGAATTTGTACAAAGTTGGAAGGGACCTACCGTTTTATGCCGATTCCGAACGGCCAGTTGGGAGCTTTTTCATAAGCAATTTTACTCTAACCGGCTTGCCAAATCCTGTCGAGAGGACACCCGCCGAAAGAAAAGTTGTTGTTTTTCTTTTTTCGGTGTTAGCAGCAACGGAGTCTTGAACCTGGGTTCGTGCGTCGCATTTGACCCGCGGCCCAACGCACTAGCCAGCTGTGCTGCGGCGGCTGCGCAGTGTATGAGTTCGTTAAAAAAAAATTTCTAAAAAAAACTAGGGCTTATCTGGTTTGGGGACTTTGCCCGCAAATGGGGATCTCCAGTATGTGTTGTTGATTGTTATTTGTCCGCTGCTGTGTTGTGCTGTTTCCTGTTGTTTTGTATTCTGCTGCCCTGTTATGTGTCTTATGTGGTTGGAGTATTTTGGGTTTTAACTTTTTTTATTTCGGTTTCTGTGATTTCTACCTATCCACTTTAGTTAGTGTTCACCTTTGTGCCTTTTTCTGTGTTTATTCACTTTTGCCTTGGATTTTGACTTGACTTTTTGACTTTATTGTAAGAGGTGCAACCTGCACGTTGAAGTAGAGAGAAAAATTGGCAAAGGTAGAGTGACTGTGAGCACAAGAGAATTGATTGGAAAGTTAAAGTTAAAAATATGACAAATTCAGAGTGGTTGCCTCGCGTACAATATGAGCACACGGTTGCATTTCTTAACAAAAGTGAGTTATTTTTTTGCCGTAGTGATACCACCTTATCAATGCGCCTTGGCGACCGCTCAGTAATTTTTACTATGCAAATTTTACCTGACGGCTTCATATTCTTGTTTATAAAAAAGCAAGCGGAGAGCAAGCACGAGCCACCACCAACATGCATGCGGCACATCGCTTTGTTGACCAACAACAACCTCAGTATGTGTGTTTCGTACACCCGCACGCGAACAATACTTTCATCTAATTGCTCTTCGTAAATTTGATTTTCTGACATTTGTGCGTTCTCCCTGTATTTCTTTCCTCCGCGTTCAAGAACGGTTCGCAACGCTGGAACCCGTGCATGGTAATTGCGGTAGAACATTCGTAAAGATGATTCGCGATGATACTGAAAATTTTAAATTCAATTCGAATGTGTGAGACCGATCTGCGCAACAAGCAAACAAGTATAAAAGGCAGTCGGGTACACCGCAGAGGGAAGAGTTTTGTTTTAGCAAGCAAAGGTGCAGCACAGAGTAGTTCAGTAAGTAGTAAGTGTGAAGAGAGTAGAGTGTAAAATTGTAAATAAATATACTAATATTGTAGAGCTGCGTTGAAGAATTTAGTATGTTTTATTTTTGAGCACAATTCTAAGAAACGAAAAACCCTGCGTTGAGGTGGCCGAACTAATTTTCGTTACATTTGTTGTCGGAAATGGCATTGTGCTGATTAAATTAAAACAAAAAAAATTATAAAACGCAGTCATAGTGAAACTTGGGCAACTAAAGGTAGGCCAGCTGAAAAAGGAGCTGGTTGCCTGGAATTTGCCGACGACTTGAGGAAGGGTGGTGTTGCAGCTGTGCTTGCGTACGAGTTCAAAAACGCAGGTATTTGAGGCGCCGGCCAAGGTGGGGGAATCGCCTGAAAAACACGCGGATGTTTTGCCGCTACCAGGAATGGGCATGAGCCTGCTTGGTTGTGGTCATGAATGGCATGTTTCAGGAAACCTCGGCGCAAATGAAGACTTCGAATTGAGAAATGTCAGTAAAACTGGAAGCAGTGCATCAGGAAATTTCGGCAAAAGTGTAAACGGCGAACGGAGAAATGCCAGCGAATTCTGCGCGCATAGATCAGAAGGTTGAGGAAATCTCCAACAAATTGAATGTAGGAGCTGAGCAGCTGTAGACGCGAATGGACAGCTTAGACAAACGAGTTGGCAGTCTGAAAGACTCGATAAACAGAAAAATAGACGAGCGGCTTCAGAAGGTACAGCTGCGGGAGTGGTTGCCGCCAGTTAGAGAAAGTTCGGCTACTAAAATTGAAGTGCCTACTTACGATGATACTACGCCTTGTGACACCTTCAAACTACAGTTTGGTATGGTTGCTTTGGAGAGTTAGTGGACCAATGTCAAACGTCGGAGACTAACACTGGCTCTTAGAGATCCCGCGGCGCGGTGATAAATTCAGTTCCAGAACGTTTGAGACGTGATTACGAGACCGTCATAAGGACGCTGGTGGACAAGTACAGGGACGAGCACAACAAAATCCTGTGTTACTGCAAACTGAAGAGCCGTAGACAAAGAGCCAACGAGGCATTGCAGACGTATGTGGCAAATTATGATGAAGCCGACATTCAAGGAGATGGTGGCAAGCGCGTTGACGTTTGAGGCGGCATGGATAGGAAACTTTCGACATTCATTTGCGGAAAGGCGTCGTGACCAACCTGGACGTGAAACGCAAAACCAGACGGTAAGCTCCGAGGCAGTTTCGTCTAGAGTCAGTTGCTGGCTATGTGATAAGCAAGTCCACATAGCACGAGACTGCCATTGGCGAGAGAAGCATTCCGGACGTCATCAAGATGTGCTGATACCCTGCCACACCATTCTTACAAAACCGAGTGCAGACATCGTTCGTAAGCCGAAAGCACGGACAGATTGTGGATATCCAGTCAGTAAGTGTTTTGCATGAGGAAATTACGGCGATGATACGGATCTCGCAAAACTTATCAGAAGAAAGGTTCAAGGGAGTACGGCCGGATTGGCATTAGATGGCTTGGGAGAAGCCGATCGCGAAAGTGGCAAAGTCTACTTGATCCGACTGGATCAAAAGCTGTGATCGGTGTTCCGCTGCGAAAGGGCCGATGAGAAGATCCCGAACCAAACTCAATTGGACAACAACAAGGTAAAAGGCGGATAAAATCGACAGGCTAAATAGCAAAGTTCCAAGAAGGTGAATTGGGAATGTTCTACAACCTGCAGCGGAGAAAAGGCTTGTCTCCAAAACTTCAAACGTTTCCCCATGACATCACAAGGTCGTAACCAACTTTAACGAAATGATGTTTCGGATTTAATATTGCAGCAGCACAGACGCTAGGCTGAATGTAGTCTATTTGGAGCGCCTGGCGTCTTACTACGGCGGAGCCTTGGCACTTATTAAGGACAAACAAGTCTAAGTGGTGGGAGTGTAACGATACTGCACGCTGTCGCTGTGCAAGGCATACTTTTAGGGGCATGGTAGTTGCGGTGGAACATTCGTGATGATACTGGAAAGTTTAAGTTAAATTAGAATGTGCGAGAATGATCTGCGCAACAAGCAAACAAAAATAAAAGGCAGCCGGGTCGGGGCAGAAGGAAGATCTTGGTTTTAGCAAGGTGCGACACAGAATAGTCCAATGCGTAACAAGTGGAGAGACAGTAGAGTGTGAAATTGTAAATAAAGTGACCTCGATGGTAGACCTGCCTTGAAGAAATGTAGTGTGCTTTATTTTTGAGAGCAATCCAGAGAAACGAGTAAAACTAAGGTCACACCATAGCCGCAAATGCGCCGATCGATGACCGTCGATCTGGTCGGGCATTGACTACGCAGAAATTGTCAATTGAGCAAAACGTTTTTTATTTAGATCACATGATAGAGTCAGGAGACTTGCTGCCACTCACATAACTGGAGCCATTCGTTCTACGCCTACTAAGGCGCTTTTCGCTATCCTTAATTGGATCCCCTCGAATCTTCTAGTTGGGCAGTCCGCCAAGATTGCCGCTGTACGGCTAAATGCCATATGCAGTTGGGCACGAGCGGACCTGGGCCACACAAGAATACTAGGGTTGGACCTTCCAACCCCGACGAATATCGACTATATAGTCCTTCCCCCTAGTTTTGAGCGTAAGTTCACTATAGGGATCCCCAGCAGGAGCGACTGGACGGAAGGCCGTCGCCCACTGCCAAACGCTATCGAAATCTTCACAGGCTCTAAACTTGATAATAGGGTCGGATGTGGGGTTTTCTGTGATCAATTATGGACCAGTATTACTGCTCGTCTCCCTTACCACTGTAGTGTCTTCCAAGCGGAGACCATGTCTATACTGCTGGCAGTAGGTCGGTTGCAATCGCGACCCCCTCTTCCCTCGGCTATATGTATTTTCTCAGATAGCCAGGCAGAAATTAAATCTTTGATAGGTACATATACCTCCTCCAAGCTGGTCGCAGAGTGCCGGGCAGCTCTGAATGACATAGCGGAGCATGCTAGGGTTCACCTGAGTTGGGTCCCGGGGCATAGCGGAATCGCTGGCAACTGTGTGGCAGACGAGTTGGCCAGAAAAGGCACTCTGCTTCCAGCTCCTACTACGCTGTGTAGCACTCCCCTTGCGACCGTCAAATTGATAGTCAAGCATGCCTATTCCCGCCTGGTTAACCGACTCTGGGCGGAGGAGAACCTATCTAGGATCTCTAAAGAAACCTGGCCGTCGCTTAATCAAGGCAGAACACGCGAATTACTCCGACTAAATCGCAATTCCATTTATTCCACAGTTTCTGTGCTAACGGGACACTGGACGATCAGCGCACACGCCAGGAGACTCGGTCTTCCCTTCAATGACTTCTGCCGCAGTTGTGATGATGCGAGCGAGGAGGAGAGCTTCGAGCACCTGATGTGCCACTGCCCAGCACTAGCGAGGGGACGACTCCGGGTGCTGGGTGCGCCGTTCTTCAGGACCCAGCATCGGCCGCATCGCCCGATTCATTGTACAATCGGGATGGCTCCTGCCTAACACCCGGGGGGGTGTGTAAGCCTGAAGGGCAGCCACGTCCTTCACGTGGTAACACAACGGGCCGCAACATGGCCTACGTGAGCTCTTTAAGCTGCCACCCTAACCTTACCTAACCTAGATCACATGATTGCCCCAATTTCGACAAATTTTCTCGGCTCAACCTAGCGAACGATTCACTGAACGATTTCATAGGTATGTAACACGATTGCCTGAATCGAAAAAAATTGTCGGCCCATATGGTTGGTGCTCGAGTTGCCCACCAAATTCGGCTCAATTTTAAATTTTTTAGAGTTCCGGCTACAGTACCGATCTCGTTCGGCGGAACAGGAGGCAGATCGAATATTTTTGACATTTGCGCCTAAATCGATTCGAAATCACACGCTTGGCATTTGATTTTTTTTTTAATGTGTAAAATTTCTACGCATTGCGGCAACCGTGGGACCTTACCTTAAGCCTACGTTGAGGAGGCCGAACTAATATGTAACAATATGTGTGTGCATATATCGCAATTCGCTTTTTTTATTTTTGCGGTGTTTATATAATATAATTAATATAAACAAAAACATTCAATTATAGCGGAATTAGTTTTTAATTGAACTTGATTTCATTAACTTTGTTTGCACTTTTCTTGTTACAGTTGGTGGTCAAGCAATTAGCATGCTTACGAAAAATCTAAATTTTCATGTTTAAGTGGATGTAAGACGTACTAAAATAGTTTCCAAACGTTTTTTGTTTTCTTGTTTGCTTAGCTTGTTTGTCCCATAGTATTTCTAATGGTATGTGTGAGGTTATGTGCGGTGGGTGAGCACGATAACGGAACTTTGTTAGCAGCAGTATTAAATTGAACATTTGTTGCAAATCTGTAATAGTTAAGTGTTTATTCGAATGGTGAAATAATAAGAAAATCGTGAATTTTTGGGAATAAAATAACAAGAAAAACGATATATTGAAAAATACTCGCATTAAGGCTGGGTAATTATTGTTTTAAGTAGTTTGGAACGGTGTATTAAATAAATTTCTGTTTTTTAAGGATGATAAAAAAACTGTACGATTCACTTTAAAAATATCTTCTTATTTGTTCTGAAATAAAAATATAATTTAATTAAAAAAAACAAAATTTGAAGAGTTTGTGTTAAACATAAAAAGCGTTTGATTGCTTGAAGAGTGCTAATTGCTTGACCACCACTGTATTAAGTGTATGATATGTAACGTTTTTAATTCTTTTTCCATACTTGACAAAGTTCAAGCTACGCCCTTAATAGTATTTCAAAATGTAATCTATTTCTTAATATTTTTTAAGGGGAAAACCTTGGTTGCTTCGGAACAAGTAAAAAAAAGAAAGAAATCACTCCAAATGATCTCCAGGAAAACACGTTTACTTCAGCTACATCAAAGAATTCTGTATCAAATGGTTCATCAACTAAGGGATATGAACTTCTTTGGCAACCAGAAGTTGTGCAATACTATCTGGCTTTGTTGCAGAGCTGTTCTAATCCAGAAACGTTAGAAGCAGCAGCAGGCGCCATTCAAAATCTTTCAGCTTGTTATTGGCAGCCTAGTATTGACATACGTGCAACAGTCCGTAAAGAAAAAGGATTGCCAATTCTTGTGGAATTGCTCCGCATGGAAGTTGATCGTGTTGTTTGCGCAGTTGCTACTGCGCTACGCAATCTTGCGATTGATCAACGTAACAAGGAATTGATTGGTAAATATGCTATGCGTGATTTAGTCCAGAAACTTCCAGCAGGAAATCCACAACATGATCAAAGCACCTCAGACGACACCATTACCGCTGTATTAGCTACCATCAATGAAGTAATTAAAAAGAATCCGGAGTTTTCACGGTCCTTATTAGATGCTGGAGGTGTCGATCGTTTACTGAGTATTACTAGACAACGGCAAAAATATACATCGTGCGTACTTAAATTTGGTAGCCAAGTATTATTCACAATGTGGCAACACTATGAATTACGCGATGTGTACAGAAAAAATGGTTGGAAGGAACAAGATTTCGTAACAAAGTCGTTCACAGCCCAAAACGCATCTCCAAATTCTCCTAATAATCCCAACAGCACTTTAAACAGGCCAATGGCGTCACAAAGTCGGACTAGATACGAAGATAGAACAATTCAAAGAGTTACGAACAGCTCTGCTCGTAATAATGGAAGTAACGAATTCGTAAGCTGTAATGAACCCTCAATTATCTGCCAATTGGTAAGTTACGAGATGTTCTTGTATTATTTACTACATAAAGATACGATTTATTTAAAAAAAACTCAAACATACATAGAGTTGAACCTCGATTATCTGGGCCTCGATTAACCGGGAACATCTATTAACCAGGATGCTAAATGGTTGATTTTATGCCTCCGTAACATACCTCTATTATCCGTGAACCAGATGAACTTGTGTTTGTTTTTCCGTATAACACACATGTAGGGTGTCTCAACAGAAACTTGATTTTTAAATTGGCTGAGTGATAATGAATGCACAGATATTTTTCCAAACGGTTTTCATTAGAAAGGTACATCCATGCCGTTATGTATGAAATACAATTACATTCATGTAACTGCCGTTACTGGCTTTACAGTCCTTCCCCCCCAATTTTTCAGTACATTTTCCAATATGTGTACCTCTATCTCACCGATGGCCGAATATTGGCTTTCAAGCCGTCAATCGACGCTGTCGAGTCCACTAGCGGCGTTAAATCGCAGCTGCGAGGTGGCTAGTGCACATTCCCAAAACGTCTGATTACTCGATTTTCAAACGATTTTCACATTGGAAGTAAAATTTCAACACTTCCAGCCTTCTTCGAGCGAAAAGCGATCCATATTGGTTAACCGCAAACAATAAACTAATTACACTGTACAACAGCATTTCTGCAATAGAGTAACGACCATATATTTCTGAGGGTGTCGTTCATATCATTTTTGCCGAACTAATTAATAGTCCAGCACGTCTGAGTTTTTTGCACATAAAGGTTAAAGGTTGATGTCGATGTCTAGAACAAAGTTGTTCGCATTAAAAATGTGAATATTTTTTGTTTGCCCATGAACAGCCCCCTTTGCTTATGTCCCTTTTTATGTTTTTCGGAATATTTTTCCATTAAAGTCTTGTATTGAGTAAATTGTTGCAAAAAATACTATATTGCCTTTTTGGAAAGTATTCCTCATTTAAAAATAAGGGGGGTTTTCAAACAACAAAACTTTCTCAAAATCTCCCAAAAAAAATAAAAAGCTTTAAACACGAAACCTTCATTTAATACTTTATTCATAAATTGTTTGTTTTGCTTGAGATGTTGAGAAAAATATTAAATATTAAGAAAAAAATATTATCCATTGAAAAATAGCTTAGGTGCTCTATAAACAGTTACACCATAAGAACTCTCCTCTTAACCCATTAAAACCTGACCCCAGAAAGGCTTGTGCGATTTCCATAAAATTTTACACAATCTTAGTAATTGACCTAATCAAGAAAAAAAATCAAGCAAATAATTCATACCCCCACCCCCTGAACCAGGAGGGTACGTTGTGCAAACGCAACATTGGGCCTTAGTCACATACAAAACATAAAACTAAAAAAAAAAAAATTTTTCAAAACTTATTTTTAAATAGTTTAGCATTGCAAAATGCAGCCCACAAAGGGATTTTGATAGGTTTGAAGAATAAGTATTTTTAATTGAATTTCAAAAATTCCCCAAAAAAAACCTTTGACTTTGGATCGAAAAAAAGATATGAATATTTAAAAAATTTTGAAATTTGAGTATGGCAGAATCTAAAACGATCAATTCGAATCCAATTCTACCCATTTTCAAGTCTTATATCTTTATGAATTACTTAATGTAGCGAAATTCCCAAACGTTGCGCAAACGCAACGCTCAGGGCTTAAGGGGGGAGTACACTTTGATTTTTCAAAAAAATGTATTTTTTTTTTTTTGGCTTAAAATGTTCCTTGGGATGTATACTTTAATTTAGAAAAGACTCCAAGTCCGCCAGAATATTCCTTACCGCTTTACGAAGCGATTTCCTAAAACATGTACCGGCGCGCTGAGAGAGCATTTTAGCGCGCTCGGAATTTTTCTGTTTTAACGCCGTTACCCACGCAGCCAGCGGTCCGGTGATGCCCAAATCGGGTGTTCGTACATTGTAGATGGCGCCACTGTCGCACAATCGATTTTCACGTATACCTATCTCATCGTATAGCGTTTAGTTTACGGTGAGTCACTGTACGAAACACGTGAATCATGAGCCCGAACAAAAAAGTGTACGCAACGAAAAAAGGCCATAAAAACAGCAGTTACCGGATACGAGATAAGGGGAAACGGAAACTGCGGAATAGGTTCCAGATTGAAGGTGACAGCGAGGATGTTTCGGCGTCAGCGAAAAAACTTCGGATGTCGAAAGGACAGTACCACGTGAACGTGAACCAGGCTTTTGGCTACCGGCTCATCGAATTCCTGTCGGTGTTTTCTGCACTATCGGAGTTGGTTGTCTGTAAGCAGTGCGGTTCGGATTTAAAATTCCAGGAAACCAGTGTTCGTGGGTTGGGGTTCAAACTCGCTGTTTGTTGCTCCAAGTGTGAACCACGATATATAAATTCGTGCCCGCTAATCGGCCACGGATTCGAAATTAATCGACGTATAGTACTGGCTATGCGGATTCTTGGTGTCGGATTGAATGGCATATCAAAGTTTTGCGCCTTCATGTGTTTGCCGAGTCCAGTTTTCAAATCATTCTACACGAAACTCATCAAAACGATTTCCATCGCCACATCTTCTGTATGTCAAATGTCTATGAAGAATGCAGCTGCTAAGGAGAAGGAGTTATCGGAGAAGGACGGCGAGACGAGCGGTCTGACGGTTTCCGGAGACGGCACGTGGAAGAGAAGGGGCTTTTCTTCTTTGCTGGGCGCGACGTCTCTCATCGGCTGGCGCACGGGGAAAATCATTGACTTGGAGGTAAAATCCAAAATTTGCAAATCCTGTGATATCTGGGAGAAGAAGGTCCCCCGCAGAGTACGAGGAATGGAAGGAAACTCATCATGACAAGTGCGAACGAAATCACCAAGGGTCATCGGGAAAAATGGAGGTGGATGCTGTAATCGAGATGTTCCAGCGGTCCGAAAGTCTACACGGAACGAAATACAGCAAATACATCGGGGACGGCGACAGCAAGACCTTTAAAGGTATTATTGACAGCCAGCCATACGAAGATTTGATCGTGCAAAAGAAAGAGTGTATCGACCACGTGCAAAAGCGTATGGGGAAACATCTTCGGTCACTCGTTAAAAACACGAAAGGGCTCGGCGGAAAGGGGAAGTTGACGGGAAAACTCATTGACGAGCTGACGATGTACTATGGATTAGCTATTCGGAGGAATTCTTCATCACTCGAAGACATGAAACGAGAAATCTGGGCAACTTTAAATCATAAGATATCGACTAACGACAACCCGCAGCACAGCAAATGTCCAGTAGGCCCGGATTCCTGGTGTTCCTGGCAGAAGGCGAAAGCGACCGGTGAGCTGAAGGACTACAATCACAAGCCTGCTATGAAGAAGGAAATTTTCGTCGCTCTCAAACCGGTTTACACAGAGTTGTCCCGAGATGACTTGCTGCAAAGGTGCCTCGGCGGGTTTACTCAGAACGCGAACGAGTCTTTCAATGCAACTCTGTGGCAAATGGCGCCGAAAACTGTTCACAGCGGGAAGTCGGTGGTGGACATCGCAGCTGATATTGCTGCGTGCAATTTCAATGATGGGATGATGGGTATCATGGAAATAATGCAAGTACTAAATCTGGAAATCGGCCCGACCTGCTACAACTTCTGCCTGGCTGCTGACGCCGAACGCACGAGCAAGGCGGAGGAGCGCCTCACGGATGCAGCGAAAGAAGCCCGGAGATGCAGTTTGGCGACCCGAAAACACAAGGACTTCTTGGATGACAACGCAGAAGGCCAAATGTATGGAGCCGGCATCGCCGATTGAAGGTAAATATCACTTTTCCACGAGAAAAATGAAATTTTATCTTTAAACGCGTTTATCTCGAAACGGGGCTTTTCAAACTGGCGTGGGAAATAACTCTAACCAGTTATTATTAAATTTGGATATCGCCTAGGTTTTCTTGTTTAGAATTAAATTCTGCTTAGAAATACGTATCCACATTTTCGATTTTGTCAAAAATGGATTTTTAATCCACGATTTTGTAAGCATTTTTAGGGTTAAAAAATGGACTTTTTTTCCTAAGGCCACAACTTTTGAAAACAATTAATTTAAAAAAAATCGGAATACGTATTTCTAACCCGAATTTCATTACTTATCAGGATTTTGTTCGATTTATGTTCCAGGATCACATGGGAAGGAGTATTTTCTCACGCCGTTTTCCGACTTCCGCGCGAGGACGCCCGCGCGACCTGGTGCACCGGCCACGGGGGGACGCCAATCGAGTTCAAAAAAATACAAATTGTAGTTCGAAGGATGAGTAATAAATGGGTTATAACATATTTGCCCTCCCTGAGTGTTTTATTGCTTAAAAAAATTAACGAAAATGCCTTACTTTTTGGACGTTCAAAGTGTACTCCCCCCTTAATGGGTTAATGAAAGTAAAATTTTTTATGATTACAAAAAAGACTAATGGGGTCAGAACCCCCCATAGCCTATAAATGTTCAACATTTCCAATCACAATGCATGGTATGTATGTTGCCACATTAGCAAAAAGGTCGTTTTACCTTTAAACAAAAAAAAAATTGTAATAGTAAATATTTTTCGGAAAAACCCGATTTGTTTTAATTCCTCCCCTCAGGCTCGATCGAAACTGAATTGGTTGACGATGATTTAGTGACTTCCGCTGGTTTTTCGAAAAACTTTAGCGATTTATTTTGCGACTATGGAAATACCTTAAAAAAAACTTTTCCGAAGAGGAAACAAAACATAATATTGGATGTTAGTTAGATGCGGACTTTTGTGTTACGGTCTTCGTTGGAATGATCATATTTTTGGCGTGTCGAAAGAAGCAGCCAAGAAGCGGCTTCCTTAAGCGGTGCAAAAAATATTTCACTCCGTCTGATCTCCGCATTATTTACACTACCTATATTCGACCTAAAATGGAGTTTAACTCGCACCTATGGGCGGGGGCTTCACAAACCCATTTGGAGCTCTTGGACCGGGTTCAACACCGTGCGATTAAACTTATAGGGGACAGAAGGGCATCCGGCTCTATTGACTCCTTGGAACATCGTCGAAACGTGGCATGTGTGGTGTTATTTTACCGATACCTTTTTGGTAACTGCTCAGTGGAGATGAGCAGTTTGATGCCATCACTCCGGGTATTCTCACGGGCAACCCGTTTGAACACTGGCGCTCATGCATTCCACGTTGATCCATGATATATTTGTCATAGCAATATGGGTATCAAACGATTCAGCGTGTCATTGCGGCAAACATAGGCTATAATATAATCGCCCACGCCCACTTTTCGCGCCCACTAAACTAACAAAACCAAGCTACGGTACATGTCTGTAAATCAGTATAAATATCAAATGATTCCGTGTTTCATTGATGTTAACATAGGATATATAAGATTGACCACGCCCACCTAATACACTTTCTCGCCACGATCACTATAATAACAAATCAGCCATGGTATATATGTCACAGCAATATGGGTGTCAAACGATTTAGGGGGAATGGGGTGGGGTTTTGATAAGGGGGCGTGGCACCGCCCATACAACTTAAATTTTCAATATGGAATATCTTCGGAATGAGAAATCGGGCAGCATTAAAATTTGGTGCGGGGCCACCGTTTGATGTGCCGTTTCACTGGTAAAACTTTGTGAGCGTTGGACAAGGGGTGTGACACTTTTTAAGCAACTCAAATGTTTTGAATAGCTTTGGAACTACAAATCACACAGTTAAGAGATTTGACACAAACTTACGATTTAGATGTGCCCTTCGACATTGGGAATGGGGTGGGTATCGGACGACACTGCCGGCCTGACACTGCCCATAGAAAACAAGTCTTTAATATGCAATATCTTCGGAATTATAAGTCGTGATATATCATCATGGCTTAGACGTGTCGTTCAGGTGGTTAAATTGTATGGGCGTTGGTAAAGGGGCGTGGTACTTTTTAAGCGACCTTATTCTTTTCAATAACTTTGGAAATGCAAATCACACATCAAGATATTTGGCACATACTTACGATTTCGACGTGCCCTTCGACAGGGTGAGTAGGGTGGGTATTGGACGAGGGGAATGGCACCGCCCATACAACCCAAATTTTAAATGTGGAATATCTTCGGAACAATAAGTTGGAAAGCTTTGAAGTTTTGTATACCATCGTCCCATAGATGTGTCATTCTACTGGCGGTATATTTTTTGCGACTAAATTTTTTAGTCGCAATAGTCGGAAATAAACCGGAACTATTACCGCGTCCGCGCGAACGATAATTCAAAAATGAAGAAATGTACACGGAAGTGTAAACAATTTCAATACGAAATTGTATTTCTGTTGGGGATAAAAGTTTACAACTGTGTGTGTAAACGCTTCGGGAAAGTGGTAGATATGTAAACAAGAAATGTGTAAACGAGAATTGGGGAAAATTATTATTAAACACCAAATTTTTTATATATACGTGACAAACGTGAATATATGTTTGTATGTAAAGATTCAGTGTATGTTAATATTTTTATATTAGTGTATTAGTGTTTGTGGGTAATAATAATTAATTCTTATTATTTTTGGAATAAGGAGAACCACAAAATAATGGGGTGAACAAGTACAATTTTTTTAATACAGGTGGGGTGTTTTTGTCCCACTGTATTTACTTGAGGTGGTAACAGCTGTGCACTGAATGCCTGTCTTCTTAAACGCCAGTTGCTATGCAACAGTACAAAGCATCATGTTCGTTAACAAAATGCAACAGTGTTACAATGCATCGTGATCGTGAACGCATCCACTGAGCAATTGATCGCATCGGCATCGCAAACTGCGCATCATTAGTACCGACGTTGCATTGACATGAATGCCTGATGCATTGACATGAATTTCGCTGTTAACAGTTTCATTTCAGGAATTGGTTTGACTTTCAGTATACTCATAATTAAATTCTCCAGGACCTTCGGAACTTATTATTATATTATGAAGAATCATACAAGAAATTATTGTATTCTTAACTAGTTTCATGTTTTTTACATCAATGTAACATAAGATTCGAAATTTGTTTTTTAAAATGCCAAAGGCCTGCTCGACGCATACTATCGTATGCGTTGTAGAACTCAAAATAGTATTGAAAGTTTGCAATATTAATATTGTTTCGCAGTACATTTTCGCTTTTGCGTAAACAAAGCAGTGCTAACACATAAATGTATGCAATATATCACAACTGCATACCTAACTGGCATCACGACAGTAGTGATAGAGCATCACTGCTTTGCCAATGTGTATGTGCAGCACTATTGAAAATTTTCTAAGTCTCTGAAAATTGTTCAAAGTGCTGCGAAAACAGGCTACTCGTCCCACTGTATTAGCGTTTGTTTACTTCTGCTAGCGAGAGTGGGGAAATTGCTTAGGCAGAAGCATGATACAAAAATAGAAGGTAGAACCGTTGTCTATTGTTTTGACACTAAACGTGCTTATTGACGTTTTTCGTATTTGTCAAAAGCTTGAGTCGTGATGCCACTTCGTTGTAATACTAAATTAGGGCTATTTAATGTTCTAAGGATTTTTAGATATTTTTTAAAATAAACACGAAATAGACATTTCAATGTGACTAGTTCATTTTGTTTAGTAATATTATTAACTGTTAGACAAGCAACAACGCAATGAATGGTACAAAGGTAAATTACTATGTAATTGTTTTTTTTTAATTTATATTAATATCCATTTTTTTTGTGTTTTTAAATTACTGCTAATGAAGCTGGTAGCTATCAAGTACTTACGGCTTCGGGACAGCGTTTGCATTTAGGTGTCTCCTTCCATTTCCAGAAGAGATTTCTTCTTAGGAAAAATGGATGGAGCAAACAAAAGGCTTCTTTGGTAGGTCATTGAGGTTCACACCGCACGCAGTAATCCACCGTTTACGCATGAAGGGTATTATGGGGAAACAATGAAAATGTTACCGCACTATTATGGCAAATAGTACGGGTATTGTGGCAACCGTTAAAGGAACAACTGATATTGTATTTTATATTAATTATTATACAATTTCTCAACCACCTACGCTGAGTTTTTCTAGAACCGTTATTTTTTTGTTTGCTTTGACTTCTTTGATCAGCTGATTTATAGAAAAGGACTAGATTGCCAAGTTGCTTTGTTTACATTTGTTTACAATCTAAACCCAAAAACCTAAACAAAATACATTTAAATTTTGTTGACGTAAAAAAATGTCCAAAGAATTTTCTAACAACAGTACGGTAGCACATTTTCAAAGAAGAACGTCAAAAAGACCTTTATTGTCAGATGCGCAAAATGGTGGCTGAGAAGAAGCATTGGCTCTACCTTCTATTTTTGTATCATGGGCAGAAGTGCGAATCTGCAATTGCACTTGGAAGCAACAGCCGCAGTGCGCGCTGCTCAGTGCTTGCGTATATCGCACAAAGCAAAACGCGGAAAATCCGTACAAGTGGGAGAGTGGGAATGCAGCGGGAGTAATGCTGCGTGCCTATTTACTGCACAAGGAGTTTTTTTGCGTTTTGGATGCTGGCTGCAGCGGATTTTTTGCTTCTTTGCCAGCGGAGGTCGCACAAAAGGTACTGCGAAAATGTACAAAGCGGCAAATTATGTGCAGTAGCGGGATTGCTTACTGCACTGCGCTGTTTTGCACTTGAGGAAATATGCACGATAAGCGAGCAGTGGCGGGGTACCAGAATGTAAAATTTTACTCTGGATTTTTGGGGAGTACGTATGTATATATTTGGAGTAACATACACATATGTGTTGCGTTAGTGTACGTGTTATTTATATTTCAATAATATAAACGTTTTGCTTATCTGCGTTTGGGCCCCCTGCTCGAGATTGGGGATATCCTGCTGGATCTCCTGTTGTATATCCGCTGCTGTGCTGTGATGCTGTTGCTTGCGCTGTTGTTGTTTGTGCTGTTCTCTGCTGTTTCCCTTTTTTGCTCTGCGTTGTGGGTGTGTGTGTTTTGTTGTTGTTTTTGCCCGTGTTTTTGTAATGTGTTCTGCAAAATCACTGCACTGTCTATGTTGCGTTTAGACTTTTTGCTTTATTTTTTGTTTTTAATTTTTGAAATTTGTGCACATTTTGATTATTGTGGTGCACTTTTTAGTTTTAGTACACTTTTCTTGTCTTTTTGTTTGATTTGTGTTGTGCAATTTTTTCATTTTTAGGTGTTTAGCTTCTTTTTTAGTGTCTTTGCTTTTTTGATTTTCGCACTTGTTATTCTACCGTCAAAGAATAAACACCACCCAACCGAACTTCCACCGCGTATTTATTTCTACCGCTCCGCGACGAAACAATTCCATCATATCAACTGGGTTTCTCCGACGTTGCCAGTTTCGATGATGTCCGTTTCGCAGTTGAATTAATTCTTTTATATACCGAGGCAAGGACTTTCTGAAAACTTTTTGGGGTTTCTTGGGGACGCATTGCGATTCCAGATTTTACTATAGAGTTGAAATTGTCTATCATAATATCAATCTCCTCGCAACTGTTGATGTGTTCGAGATCCGTTGTTGGTATAGTCCTGTTGATATACGTGGAGAAGCGAACCCAGTTCGCATTGCGAATAGTAAAACTCAGTTTGGATAGGGTGCTTCTTGAGAACAGTTTGCACCGGTAAGTGGTTTGAACTCAATGCGTTGGTGACTATGGCGGAAGATAACGATTCTGGAATATTGGAGCATTCATATCGATATTGTACGTTGCAGGTTGTAAAAATAAATTTTGTCATGTTCGATTTGGGGGAAACTGTAATACTTGTCCGATAGATAAATGCTTGGACCGATAGATAAATGCTTGGAAATCCGAAAATTTTAACTAAATTGGACAAATAGTTTTGCTTGTAAATAGTTTTGCGTTAAAGCTGAAGTTTTAATTAATTAATTAATTTATTTATTTTAAAAATTTATACAATAAAAATGTATTATATAAATACAATAAGCGCAGCACTGGCAACTGGGCATTCAACCGACATGTTAGTGGGGTGTTAGTTTGTTATATTTTAAATATAAATATTATGTATTAAATACATCTTAATGGATTGTTGGTTTTGAGAACATTATAGACAAAGTTTATGTTTTCTGCCGATGGTATCCTTAGTGCTTCTATAAGAGTTCCGGGATTAGGATCGTTTGCAGTTCTTTACATCGGACATTGAGACAGAATGTGCTCTAATGTTACGGTGTCACCGCAAAGTGGGCAATTTGAGCAACTTTTGCCGCTTAAGAGGTGTGAATGTGTAACGATTGTGTGTCCTATTCTCAGTCGCAAGTACGGTTTTATTTTGAAGGACTCCAATGTTGCTGGGAAGTTGAATTTGGTCCGGTTAGGGTTAATGTTGGAATAGTGATGTCTGTACGTTTGCCATTTTGTTGTATTCATTTGCTGACGTTTGCTTCTTATGAGGCGGACGAGATCGTTTTTAGTGAAGAAATCGCATGTGGTAGCAGGCAGTTCGTATTTCCAGCGATTCCAACATGGCTAGGAACCCACATAATTTGTATTTTCCGAGAGGAGTTTACAATGGTGTCTCTAATGGCTGTTATGATTGGGTTGGTGTTTTGCGGTGCCATTATGGCTGAGACACAGGCTTTGCTATCTGTGCAAATACAAAATTTTTGTTTTCTTTGCATACTCAACAGCATGAAATAAGGCTGATGCTTCGGTTTGGGTGTTTTGTTTGGACATCACCAGAAGTGTGTTATGGAATGATGTTTTATTTATAAGTCATGGAGGAGTTCGTTCGTTCGTTTTCGTTTTCGTTTTGGCGAAGTTTGTGCAGAACGAGAATTCTAGGATGTCTTTTTTGAAGATGTTGGTGAGTGACTGTCTGCATCTCCCAATCATCCCACGCCGGAGCAGTGTGCTAACGTAGACTCGCTGCAGTGAGCAAGCCTTCTGTATAGTAACGCTGAAGTTACAGAGAATTCTGCTGTTAGTAACAGAGGGATCTGCTCTCAATAACAGAGGGTACTACCAGCAGTACAACACCAGCCATACAACGCGTTTGCTTGTATGAGATGCGTGTTCTATATTACTTCATATTCTTTGGTACGAGCTAGTGTTGTGTATTTGAATGCATTGAATGTCGAATTTTTAACGTGAGTGCCGCCACAGTGTGACCTAACCCCACGGTGCTCAAAAGCACAGCGTATCAAACTTAAGCGTTGATAAGCAGCCCGAGAGACTAGTTCCCGGTACCAATTGGGGTAATGTGGTGGAGAGTGCTTCACGCACACACCACCAGTGTTGTGACTAATATATTAAAGTAGTGTAACTAATTACGTAGTATATTACTTTTGCTTTAAAAATGTAGTGTAACTACTACTTTTTGTGATACATTACTTGACATCTCCAGTAATAAGTAGTGTAACGATATTACTTTCAATTGCCAGTAATGTAATAAGTAATAAGTAATATGTTACTGTCGAAAGTAATAAGTCCCAACACTGCACACCACACACCGTCCCACAGTGCTTCGACTCCATACAAAATTGCAGCAAAAATAGAACGAGTTGTTAGATTTGAATGCAATTTTACACATATAGTAATTTGGGTCTACTAAGCTCAAAAATGAAGTTACATTTTGTATATATGTTATAGTTTTTCTTTAAATCTGTTTTTTGTAAAAAAAATTAAACTTTTTTTTTTAATTTTAGAAAAATATAATAATAATAATTAATAATAATTGATTGGCACGACAGCCCGCTTACGCGAGACTAAGGCCTAGCTTCCCGCAACCACCCGTGTTGTGCGTGTGAATTTTGTACGCGGGTGGAAGGGACCTACAGTTTTATGCCGGTTCTGAACGGCAGGTTGGGAGCTTTTTCATAGGCAATTTTTACTATCAGAGGTTTGCTATTTCCAGCTGGGAGGACAGCCACCGAAAGAGAAAACGAGTTTCCCGTTATTTTTTTCAGGTGTTACTACATGCAGTATTCGATCTTGCGTCGCTCTGCATGCGACTCGTTGGACCGCGCACTAACCAACTGAGCCACGGCGGCTGCCGAAAAATATAATTGTTCTAAATTCAAGCAAACTTACTTTTAAACTTCATTGAAAACTTGTAAAATTCTAAGAAATTTGCTAAAATATAGAGCTGTTGTCAAATTTTGTTTCAGATTTTTCGTACTTACTGTTTGTTTCATAAAAGTATATTTGAATTTTAATCATTACTGAGTTTTTTTTATTTATTTTTATTCGCTTTCGTATTGCAAATCTACGGAATTGTCTGTAAATGTTTTAAAAATTTTTACATCGTCTTCAGTCTGTCTTTTTTCTTAAAAATATATAAATCAATATTATTGTTTCTAATGGTATTGCTATTAGATTTTGTAGTTCTCTTTAGAGATATGCGTAAATCGGAACACGTTATGAGATAAGCCATTAAATCTTTATTTGTTTCTTCGCGTGAAGTTTTTCTTGTATGGCTTAAACGAAAGTGCCAAATATTTTTGTGGCTCGCCTGCAAATCCTCCTCCTAAAAGCAACCTTGTTGAATTAAAGTTGAATTAAATTTTTCTCTCATTTTACTCTCATCTACTCCTCATCACTGATGAAAACCATTGTTTTTTTGAGCCACAAAGAATTATTTTTTTTAATTTTTCATTGTTTCTATAACTATTATTCCATCTTTTTTTCATGGAAGCATGGAAGTTACCTATTCTAATTTTCAGTATCTGTTCTTTTGTTAAATTTCCAGTTTTTTCTTTTGCAAACAATAAAATTTCCGGAATTCTTATAAGGCTTGCGCACGATGAAATTAGTGCACAAATAAACTCAAATTACTTCTGAACTAGTTAACATATTAAAAAGAAAAAAACGTTATATTAAAAGAAATTTAATTCATGTTTTTATACATTAACAAAATATTTTGTGTGATTAACTTTAAAACAAATTTTTGATTTTTTCCGAAATGCCTGACATTCGGCTTTTTATAGTGTTTTCAGGCATTTTTTTTGTTGATGATAGCCATTTTTTGGAAAAAATAGTAGTGGTTTCAGCAATCTGTTTTGTGCCTTTCATGGTCCTTTTTACCAGAGTCCTATATCTTTCTATTGGTTTGAGCTCTGGGCAGTTAGGTGGATTCGCATATCTGGGTACAAATGTTACATTATTCTTTTCGTACCACTCAACTGCTGCTTTACTGTAATGGCATGCTGCCAAATCAGGCCAAAAGAAAGCAGAAACTGCGTGCTGTTTTATAAATGGCAACAGTCGGTTTTGCAGACACTCCCGGATATATATATCGGTGTTTATTGCCCCAGTTGTTAAAAATGAACTGCTTCGTCTACCACAGCTACAGATTCCCTGCCACACCAAAACCTTCTTGGGGAATTTCGACTTCTTTTGGGTCTTATACTGCTCCTGGACGTTCCCTCTACGATCTGCAGCATAATAAGCCATACCTGGAAGTTGTGAAAAGTCACCCAGTGCATAGGTCTCATCGTCCATAATGCAGCAATCAAATTTCCATATGAAATCACGGTGCAATATTTTGGCTCGCTCTTTTGACTCGCTGTTCTTCTTCGAATTTCTATCTGGAACTTTTTTGACCTTGTATGACTTCAGCCCTTCCTCCTTCTTAACTTTTCTAACAAATGTTTCAGAACATCCTACTTTTTCCGCCAGTTTTCTGCCTGATGTATTGGGATTTTTTGTTAAAAGAGCTATCACCTTCTTGCCCATGGCAGGGTTATTAAGCCCCTTCTTTTTGCCACTTCCTTGTTTCCTATTAATCGTCAGACGTTCATTGTATACTTTAATTACAGACTAAACGGTATTTCGCGAAACCCGTGCTTTTCGAGCAATTGTTTTGAAAGTTAAATTAGGATTTTCATTGCACAGTCTAATAATTTTTTCACGCACTTCTATTTCACTACTCATTTTAAAGGCAAAAACTATAGAATGGTCTCAAAATTTTACATAAGGACCAAGTCATGTTTAACAAAGCTATTTTGATGTGGAAAAAATTTCAAATTTGAACTAGGAGAACACTAGGAGTTAAAACGTATGCACTAATTTCATCGTGCGCAAACCTTAGTTGAATTTGCAGAAATCCAACAATCAGAAAGGTCGGTATAGTTTAAATGTATTTCCATGATTACGCGCACAATTTATTCGTTTTGTTTATGACAATTAAAGTATCGTTATGTTCTTATAACGGTAAACGCAATGAATCACGCTTTTCAAACACAAACAAGTAGGATCGTAGCCAGGTTTTTTTTCAGGGGAAAAGGGGGCGCTTATTTAATATAATATGATATAATAATTCAATATATACGTAGCCATACATGGTTGCATTGGTATAGTTTAGAATATAATAAATTAAAAGAATGTTCTAACATTTCGGGGGGTCAGCACACCCTAACCATCCCCCTAGCTGCGACCCTGCAAACATGTATGAAATTCAAAACATGCCCATTCTTTATAGCTCTATTGCCTTATTAATTTAAGGGATTTCTGTAAAACAATCAACATTAGTAGTTTCGAAAAAATTAAATATTTTCCAAAGGCGCAAAAAGACGCAGAATTTTTTTTACGGACTTAAGAGAAGAAAGTCAATTTAAAATAAGTCATAAACAGGATTTACGCCAGTTCACGCCGTTTGGTTTTAATTGCCTTTCTAAATTTGGTTATTTTTAATTTTCATTGATTAAAAAAAATATATTTTTGAAAATTCGTAAAAAAAAAGAACTAATTAACCTAAACAAAAAAATGATTAACGGTCCTGCTCTCATTAATGTAGTTTTAATATTAAAAGAAATTTGTAGCCTATCTGCAACATTACATTTTCTACAATTTTTTTTTTATACAAGCACCCAAATTTCATTCTTCCCCTTCATAAATTTTTGTGAAAATATATCCGACTTTGACAAGCTATATCTCCTAATCACGATAATTTTTCGAAACAATATTTTGGATTCAGCTTAACTAAACAATTATCTTTAACATGACACTACTTTTGTCAAAATCCGCGATAATTTTTTCCCTATTTTTGCCCACTCTCGAAGCACTGCGTCCGTCCGACCAATCCCTATCCCCCAACGTCCCTCAAATCTGAGAACAACGGGCACTCATACAACATGCAACCAATCCTCTCTCGCAGCCTCACACATACACTCAGCACTTGCACTCAGGGCTCTCTCATGCCATGTCCAGTAAGTAGGAACTCAAGGCTCAAGCCGAAGCCGAAATCCTTGAGCCCTACCACGAACCTCACCTCTCTATATACTCATATCTCGTTCTGCCACAGGGACTTTCGTCCGAACGTTGCAGAAAATAGTCCTCCAGTATTCGCTTACGCTTCATACTGTCAGCATTCTCCACACCTTCGCCTTGCAGGCACTCATATTGCAGCAGCACCTCTCTATTCCGCTCCTTAGCCCGAAGCCCACGGCACGCCGTATGACTACGAGATCCAGAGGAGCCGCACTCATCAACACTTGCAAAGCATTGGTTGGTACAGTGCGGCACACAGGCATACAATCTAACATTACACGCTGAATAGACAGCAAGTGTTTGCGGCCTACAACCGTCGCGGCCAATTCGTGCCACGCCGACGATCCGTACGCAGCACAAGCTACGAACAGACCTTGGTAAATGGCACGAACAGCGCGTCGGCCGAGTCCCCAGTCACTCCTGAGTATCCGGTGCACCTGACCCATCATGCACACAACCCTCTCTTTCAGCCTGACCAAGTGGGGAGCAAAACTCATTCTCTCACCAATGGTTAGTCCCGAGTATTTGACTTGCGTCTCGTACTGGAGGCCAACACCATTCACTCGCACAATGGGCGAACGACTGCGAGCCAGTCTGCCTTTGAGTCTTGTCCATTGCCACTTCCACACCCACCGATTCACCCCATTCACACACCATACACATAAATTGCTCCCCCACGCGCTCTACATCCGCTCTTGATCTGTCCTCCACAAGGATACGCTTGAAGCTTGGTGGATCGCTTGGAGCTGATCCACCATAATCCGTTCCAGTACTTTACCAAGTACTGGTAGGAGGCAGATACCCCGATAAGAACGGGGGTTATTCCTGATCTTATAAGGAGACTTCAAGAGCACTACGACCCTAGCTATCTTCCACGCGAGTGGAAAATAAGCTTCATAGAGGCATTTCTTATAGATGGCCTCCAGGTACTCCGGAATGACTTTGTACAAAGCTTTGCACATCTCGCCAGTCAAACCATCGACAGCCGGTGACCGTCTAGACCTAATCAGGCCAAATGCATACCCTAACTCTCCAACTTCTAATGGCTTAGCAGCTGCCACTTGTGCTGGTGGCGTCTGCTGAACCGCTCTAGGAAAGAACTCGGCTAAGAGAACGTTCACACTGTCCCTCCATGTTGATGTCATACTGTCACCAACACGGAGGGCGCTCACATCCACCTGCTTCTTCTTAAAGCGGCAGATCCGAGAGACATGACCCCATGGACCATACCTATGGTCTGCCACAAACTCCCGCCAGTTATCCTCCTTCACGCAAACAAGCATACTTTTGTACTCGCTCATACACCTATTGAAATCAGGCCTACGGTGGGCCAATTGGCCGCCCGGGCGCGCTAAAACTTTCGTCTCAGACGCCTGACCGACCGCCTCTTTACACTCAGCCCACTCGTCCATCACTTTACCCTCCTCCCATTTTTGAAGCATACTGTCATTCACGCGCCAGACACACTCGTTAAGACGAGCGACCTGGTCGTCCACCTCCATGCATTCAAACTCACTAAGTGGCACTTCCGCGACCACTTGACGAACATGGAAACCATAAGTTTCCCAATTCACACGACAGGTGCGCTTTCACACACATCTGTCCTTTCATTCATACTGTGGGCAGGCACAGTAATCGCAATTTGGATCAAATTGTGATCACTTATGCATATACAAATCATATTAATATTTAAAGGAGTTGGGAGCAACAAAGTTTCAAATTTAATTTGAACTAGCCATCACTTCAACTGCGCCACTGCAACTAAACCGAAGAAGAAGCACAAAGATGTTTTTGAAAAATTCCAAGCTGTTTGAAATGTTTACTATTTCGAAGGCAAAGGAGAAGTTCGTTCTGGCTGTCACTAAAGAAATTGGTTACGTCGAAGGAAGTTTGCCTGCAGCTAAGTTTGCCTGGCTGTCTACGACTAAAGAGAAGATATCCATGACTTATCGCAATACAAAATTGAAATGGATTGCGGCAAACCGTACCAAATTCAATTTTGTCCAGAGTAATGAGGAGTTGTTGGAACAAATAATTTACTCTAATGAAGGAGATGCATGTAGCATAAGCGATGACAATCCATCGACATAAAAGGCGGCAAAAGGAAGGCCGAAAAAGTCAATTCAGGATTGTGCGTCATTTACTAAAAAAAGGAAGCTTATGGAGGCAACGGAAACAATAACTACCACCCACCTGTCAGAAGTTTTGATCATAAAATGAAATAAGGATCAGGAGAAAATGAAAGGCGTTATAGTGAAAGCAAAATTATAAAAAAAAATTGTCCAAAGAAAAATTGACTTTTTACGTAAATTTTTCAAATTCTAGTTCATTTTGAAAGCAAAATTTTTGAATTTGTATCTTTAAATTTTACTCTTTCAGCTTATTTCTTTAAATTCGTATTACTTTTCATCTTTTTTAATGAACTTTCATTAATATGTATTGCAACATTGTTGCTCTAATTATTCTTATTTACAGTAAGCCGAACTTTGACAAAGTATTACGCAGCACCCTGTATCCCGATTGAATTTATTTTTTGGAATACAATAGCCTCATGAATTTCTAATCAACAGCAACAAGAATTATCTCTATTCGTTCAGAAGTTATGATTTTCGCAACCTAAAATGCCAAATTGAGACACTGTGCGCCACCTCTACTGGTTTCATAGTCGTTTCTATATACAAAAAAATCAATATATCTAACTGTTAGTAGACAAATGCCAATATCGTGATCGGTTAGAAATTAAAACATCTCCTCACTTTTCCTGCGAACGCCTCTGGCATTCCAAGTAATGATATTTATACGTAGCACTATGATGATAAGAATTTACAAGCAAGGTTAGTTATAACCTCGAATTAATCCGCTTTGGACTTTGGACGCTTTGGATTTTTTAAGTTTTGTATAAGTTCTAAACTTAGGTTCTGAATTTCTGATAGTGTGAACATGCTAGTATTAATATGTTATTGTTAGAATTTTGACAATGATCATAATTCGAGTTTTGAATCTGCGATTGGAGTAGCATGCTGTAGAGTATTGGTCATTCTGTGGGTGTGGCATGTAGCGCCGTCACACAGTGTTTCGACTCCATACAAAATTGGGACAAAAATAGAAGGAGTGCTCTAAATTCGCTGAAAATTTGCAATCTGAATTATTTGGGGCTACTGACTTAAAAAATGATGTTTGTTTTCCAAAAAATATATAGCTTTAAAAAAAATCGAATATATATGATATAACCAAGTATGCTATCACCACCGAGCCCAAACCGCTGGAGCTATAATGATGAAATTTGGTCAATAGTTGTATTTTAAAAAGTCAACCTTTAAAAGGAAACGATTTTAAAAAATTCGACCTTGAAAGGCCGCAAACGGGGTGGTGAAGCTTATATAGACGGACATTGTGTTTTGGTCGGATTGTTTTAAAATTTTGTATATATATATACTCAAACAAAAATAACTAAATACGTATTTCAGCGTTTTTCAAAATTAGACCTTCAAAGGGCGGAAAGAGGGTGATGAAGTTGCTTGAAAGAAACCATTTTTGGTTTTATTTCCAGAGCTTCACATAGAGATGACACAGCTATGAAGATGCAATGCTTTGATAAAATGTCGAGGATGAAAGAAAATAACTGCCATTTTTGAAACCGTTCAGTTTATTCAGTTTCACTATCATCAAATATGATGTTTTTAATCCCACACAAACAGTTCAATTGAAATAAAATTATTATACAAATAGTTTTCTCCCATAGTTTTCTTCTTTATTGTAAACAAGTGTAAATAATGCAAAGTAATTTCAACAAAATTGCCTTCCTCAACTTTTCCATATTCTCCAAAAAATATGAGCATTAAATCACACTTTAGCAAAAAATTTTCTAGCAATGGGAAAAATAGGATAATATGGCTCTAAACGGGTTAAACGGGTAAGCCAAACCCATTTTTATATAGAACATTAATAAATTGAGACATTGGATTTGTTAATATAGACATTTTCATATTTTATGAAAGACTTCCGTATGGCAACTCTGCCTTTAGTGGGCGGACCATGCCCATTTTTGATAGCGACTGTGCTACTTTACTTTTTCTTTCCAGTTACATCACTTTCTGGGCGTTACAAGCTCCGTACCAAAGTGAATGTACCGATGGGCACCTCAACGTAGGGTACAAAAATTTAATTTTTTTAGTTAGAGTAGTTTACACAAATTCCTATTATTTTCCAAGATCGCAGGAAATCGCAGAAATTTTGTTAATGATCCAAAAGACGAAAGTCCATTCTATAGGATTACGTAAAAAAGTAGGTGTAATAATGCGCAATTCGACATTTGCGATCTACAAAAATATATAGTTTTTATAGCTTTTAGTAAAAAAAATGTGTTGTTTAAATAACGTACAACCCCGTTTTTATTTAACTTTTTTTTCAAAATAGCTCCTGAAATGATGTTAAGGACTCTTATAAGTGCATAGCAGTAACATTTTCTCCGATTGAAGCGAAAATAGTGTTTTGGTTACGTTTTCAATTGTTGACGCTCAAAACTGCATTTTATCATAAAACAATTTTTCTAGAATTTGATCAACTTGTAAATGCTATAACTTTCTCAAAATTTACCCGATTATAAAATAATTTTAGATCTTACTTAATGTGAAAGTATTATCTTTCAAATGACACCAATTTTTTTGAAATCGGTAAGATACAATTTTCCTATTTTTGTCCCACTTCGGAACACTGTGCGTCATGTTGAAACCACATCTCCTCCACATCCATATCTTCGATCGCTGGCCAGAAATACTCGGTTATCATACGGCCATAACGTTCAGAATTGACGGTATCGGTCTGTCCTTCGTCATTTTTGAAGAAATATGGCCCTATGACACCTCCGGACCATAATGCACACCAAACAGTGACTCTAGGTGGATGCATTGGGCGCCCGACAACCACGTGTGGATTTTCTGAGCCCCACACACGACAATTTTGACGATTAACGTAACCGCCGAGGTGAAAATGTGCTTCATCGCTGAAGAAAATTTTGTGCGAAAAATTTGGATTTTCGGACAGTTTTTCAAGCATCCATTCGGCGTAGTTACGACGCATTCTGTGATCTCCCGGCTCCAATTTCTGCACCAACTGAACTTTGTATGAATGAAGATGCAAATCCAAATGCAAAATACGCCAAATTGAGGTGATGGAGATGTCCAATTGTTGTGAACGCCGGGAAAGCGATAAATGCGGGTCATCTTCAACACTGGCAGCTACAGCAGCAATATTTTCGGCCGAACGAGCAGGGCGATTACGTATTGGCCTCTGTACATCTTGTACAGAACCAGTTCGTTCGAATTTCGCCAATAAATCCGAAATTGTTTGCAAAACAGGCCTTCCGTGACCTGCGAAATCCTTAGTGCGCGAAAAGTGGTGCTTGAATTTTTACCATTTTTGTAGTGAATTTTCACTATGTTTACACGTTGAGCGATGCTAAATCGATCCATTTTCATAAATGGCAAACACTAAACTACAATATTAACACAATGCACACAATGCATGACAGATGACAGCTGCGGTTGTCGAACGCAGGGCTACCAAAGTTTTCGGTTCGAAATGAAAAACCCTGTAACTTGATCCTGGAGCTACATAGTTTTTGACACCAACAGAAGAATTTGAGGGTCTCTGTGTGTAACGATGTCTGGGCTGTGCCTTTTGCCTTATCTGAAGGTAATTTCTTCGACTAGGGCATTCGTCTGAGAAAGCTTTGTGGGCACCGTTGCAGTTTGCACACTTGATTACTGAGACGCTACAATCAGCCGTCTTGTGATTGTCAGCACAGTTTGCGCAAAAGGTCTTTACTTTACATCGACTTGAACCATGCTCGAACATTTGGCAGTTGTTACATTGTGTAATACGCGATAAAGAGGAGCGTTGATGTTTCCAGCGAATTTTTACGTAATCAATGACAGCAAAACTTTCTCTGAGCTGCTTAATCGTAATCGATTGACATTCGAAATAGAAAATGTAAATTATGTGCATTTTGTTGTGCGCACCAGGTCTCTCGATTAGTTTTACATCTAAGCACTTCAGGCCTAGTTCAATAAGATGATTTTTAACGTTTATTGGATCGAGTTTCTCCAGGCCAAACAGTAGCGCTTTGTAAGGTTTTTCGTCTTTTGTGGAGTGAGTGAAGTACTCAAATCCTTTTGTTAGTAGCGTACTGCAAACAAGGTCATAGTCACGTTTATTCTTGCAATAGAGCTTTATCCCGATAGAAATTTTCTTTATTGAATAGTCGTACCTTGGAAATCTTGCATGCACTTGTTCGATGTTAGTTTTTAATATTGTAATAGGAGGAATGTGCACTTCATGTATTTTTCAACTAGCACTTCATTGTCTTTGCATTTAAAGTCAATAGTTTGTAGCGGGCTGAAGTAATTCTGACGATCATTATCTTCAGCCGTTTTTTCTTCCTTTTTTACTCATATTTCCGTGAGTCTCCGCGGTCGTGTCTTTGCACTCAAGAGTACGTTTAATATTGCAAGATTTTTTGTTTTTAATAATTGACTGTGCACTGTGTGCTGTTATTGTTGTTATTGTTTTTTTAGGTGGTGCCGTTACTTAGAACACGAGTATTGATTGTTTGCAGCGTACGCAATATAGACACAACCGATCGCTTTGCCTGCGGATATGTAGCTTTCCTTCTTGGTCACGTCATTGAGCTTCCAATAGTCCACACAAAACCGAGTACTGCCATCCTTTTTCTTGACTAGCACGACCGGCGAGCACCTGACAAAGGCTCTATGACCTTTTCTTCCCGCATGTTTTTGATCAAATTTGTGACCTCTTCCCTCTTGGCCAGAGGAACTCGTCTTGGCGGTTGACGAATCGGTTTTTCACTTCCGGTGTTGATGTTGTGCTTCACTATGGGTGTTCTTCCATGGGTGTGCTTCTGCTGCAAACATTGACCCATAGTGCTGCAGTAGTGACCGTGCCTTCCGTTTCTGCTCGGCTGTCAATTCGCTGCTCCACGAGTTCTCCTCCCGTATGGCGTCCATGTTAAAACCGCATTTATTACTTCCTCCGGGTGGACTGCTTTCGCAACTGACAACTGCTTCAGCCTCTCTACACTCGCCAATAACCGCATCTTTTCCGACATATGTGGGTGTATTAAGCGGGTTGAATATCCTGACTGGTGTTTTGCCGCTTTTGGGTTCCACTAATGTATGTATGGGTATATATGTTCTACTAATGTATGTATGGGTTCCACTAATAACCATGTTGTCGTGTCCTTGCTCCGGTGGTTCTACAACCCAAAGCCGACTTGTCCCATCGTCCTCGTCCACCTTTGCCCACACAATCGCAATCGAAATTCGCTGGTATCTTCTGATATTGACGCGAGATAGCTTTCCTTACCGCCACGCTTCGCTGATAGCCGGTGTGCAGCGGGAATTCAACGTTGGCATACCTCAGCACATTTCCATTCAGGTCCAGTGTAAAACCGTGCCTAATCATGAAATCCACACCGATAATCACGTCGTCCATTACATCCGCGATGATGAACTCATGTTCCAGGCTGGTGCCGATAGCAATCGTTTTTGTAACTTTTCCTCTTACCGGCGCACGTTCACCAGGCGCAGTCCTTAACTGGATGCCATGCAGTGGTTCCCCATTCCTCAAAAGCTTCCTTTTTATGATTGAATATGACGCGCCAGTATACAGTGTCAACACAAACAACTTTCCATCTATATTTCCTTCAATCGTCAAGCTGCTGGGTTTTCGTTTTAGCTGAGAGACGAAAACGGAGGGGCAGCAAGTTGTGAGGATCAGCTCTTGTCCATTTGGGCTGACCCTTTTTACTTTAACGCCTCCTCGTCCTCTACCCTGCGACTGTTGGATGAGTCTCGATTGTCACATTTCCTCGCTTCGGGCAATTGCAATCGAGAACGAGAACGCTGCTTGTCACAAATCCAGCAAACAACTTTAGAGGAGACCGCCCCTGGCCTGACCGGTGTCTCAGCGCTTATGGCCTGGATCGGAATGTCGCTTTCCGGTTGGATTCGGCGTATCCTTGCAGGTGTATACCGAGTGCCTCCAATCCATGCAGCTTCGCGCTGGTCACCGTCTCCTTAACCCTTCCCGAATTATGAAATAGCCATAGAAACAAATTGAAAGTTGGTTATTTGAAACGAGAGAACTATTACTATCCATTTGCGCCGATATTTCACGATTTGCATTTTCAAATATTTTCGAATTTTCCTGGAGTTTGCTTTCCATTCGCTCTACTACTTCTCGCTTCGCCGTTTCCGTTTTAGCTATTTCCTCATTCGTAGTTTCGCTGCCATTTCTCGATTCACAGTCTCGATTTTGGTTTACATTTCACGGTTGGAAGTCTCGATCATGCCTTTCATTGCAACCATTAGCTGGCGCATGTCCATTGCTTGGTGTGGCGCACCCTTTGCAGCCGTATTTTGTATCGACACAGCACCAGCAGGCGATTCCTCCACTTTGGCTGACGCCTCTAGCTCCTGCGTTCCGAACTCGTGCGCAGTCCAATCTATGCCTTGTGATTCACACGCCTCTCGCAAGCGCAGCTCCAACACCAACTTTTCGCCAGCAGTCGGCAAATTCCATTCAGCCAGCTCCTTTTTCAGCTGGTCCACTTTTAGTTGCTCGCGTTTAACCATGTCTGCGTTCTATAATTTTTTGTTGTTGTTTTTTTTTCAGTAGCACAATCCCACTTCTGACACCAAATGTTACGAAAATTTGTTCTGTAGGCTTCTTCGTGTCTTTCGATTGTGCAATTTAAAATACAACACACTTCTATTCCTCAACGCAGTCAAAACCAGATATTTCTCGCACATTATAATTGGACTACAAATTTCCATTACCATCGCGAACCCCCCTTGCCATATCGAAATTATAGAAAGCCGGCCGTATTCTACAAACAAAGAAAAAAGCATTCTAGTGCAAAGCACAGCGACAGGGTGCCGTATCTTTACAATATGTTAGCTCATTCTTAATATTTTTTAATAAAAATGGTTCTTGGTTTTGTCCCTTTCAAATCCGAAACTTGAAATAAATACCTGGATAGGGGTAATTTTAGTTAATCGCATTCTTGATGTCCGATATATCGATAGAACCCGATATTTGACAAAATATTTCGAAAAAGAGCGAATTGACTTGTATTAAAGCGCGAAAACCTTCGGCTAAAGTATTCGGCTAGATTGGCCGAATCCTAAGATCTAAAATTTGCCGAATACCGAAGCCGAATATTCGGTCGGACACTAATATTTACAAACTTGTAGCAAGTGCATCTCTGTATATCGGAAAATTATGCTCTACCATTTTCCAAATTATACTGCGATGCAAGATCATTGGAAGAAAATTGTGAGTAGGGCTACTAATAACACAAGCCGGTTTCTTTTAACCGATTTCGATAGAGTTAGAGCATTAATGTATGTATGTGTGTAATTTTGTGTTTGTATTTTAATATACTTGTACAAATGTGTTATCGTAAGTTTTACTGTTTACTTATTGAATCGTTTTTTTTTAATATTTTTAGGTGAACAATTCCTCAGTCAATGAAGCATTTAAACGAGGGACTCAAAATTCGGTGGCTATGTATATACCAATTGACAGCGGACGTAACCATTCCAATTAAACTATGAATATCTTTAAATTATTTTTCATATTTAATGAGTATAATAAATTGCACCCACACATATATCGAAATATGATTTATTTTGTCACACATGTCTCTTTTCTTTGGAATCGCCATTCATCCGAGTAAAATTTCGTTCGCATAACACTGATTGTTCTAGCTTCCGGCAACCTTATTCGTAAATGGTAATTATAAATATAGCTATATATTTATTTATTTACACATACATTGTTTTAAAATATATAGATTACAAGAAGTTAAGTTGTTTTAAATAGCGGTAATTATAAGCGATATTAACTCCGTATCAATGCAATTAATTTAGACTTAAAACTATCTCTGCTTTGTGAGAATAGATCCGACTGACGACGTCGAATCATTCACATGACTGATACAACGGTTAAGCAGTTCTTTTAAAAAGTAGTTAGTTCAACCACAGGGAATATGTATGGTACCACAGAATCTTAGATCCCGCGTGAGGCCGCCGAAAAGAATTAAATGTAGCAAAAAACTCTAATCAGTATGGTATGTCACGACATCTCTTATAACCGTTATGGAATAAAATTTTGGTAAAACTATGGCTGTATTCCTAAACTTCAGTAGCACTGCTTAAGTACAAAGTAGTATGTTCCTAAACGCAAACAAAAAATGCTGCACGTCCACCCTGTTCCTAAATGCAGGCATCAAGTAATAACAAACATCAGATGCGCAAACTGCTCATAACAAATTTTGGCGATGCGTTCCAGTGTTGCCACTAAGAATTTTTTTCCCCAACCTACCTAGCCTACCGAAATAAATTCGTTAAGGCTCTTTGGCATTTTGATTACTCTAATGAATTTTCCAATTAAAAGAATAGAATTTTAGAGAATTTTAGAGAAGAATTTTATAAATTTTTACTGCAAGAATTATCATTGTTGCTTTCATTTGGCAGTGCTTCAGCTCCCTGGTCTTTTTTTAGATATCTAATACAAATACAAATTAATATCTTCGTCTTCTTCGTAAACTGAAACTTTGAGAAAAACGTTTTTAAGATTATTTTCTTTTAACTATTTGTATATGTTAGAAAAAGGCAATATGCTAAGTGTAAAGCTCAATGTGCCAACCTAAATTCAACATCATTTCTTACATTTTGCGTGTTTCATTTTTACATTTACATGTTTACATTACATTTTTTACATTTCCTTTACACGTTCACGCCGGGGCCGATTTTCATTCTTTGCTGTGAGGCGGCGCTGAAATTAATGCTGTGCTTCATCTGTCTTTCATTAAATGTTTTTAATGAAAATACGTTAAATTTTCATTATTTTAATTTTCAGCGTCTAATAGCACAATCGAATGCGTACCACCAGCAGTACGGACAATCTAGTGCGGGCCACCGGCGATACGCGTCGCCCGATGAGACAATCTAGGGCGGGCCACCGGTGGAACACGCCGCCCGATGAGACAGTCAAGCGCGGGCCACCGGTGGCCCGCGTCGGCGTGAACGTGTTAAACAAAGGGTTGGCACATAAATGCATATCGAAAGCAGAAATGTTTGAACTTTTGCATGTACAATTTTTATCACAAGCTACAGAGTCCTTTGAAATCATAAAAAAGTTAATAGCAAATTTATTAATGCAGTGTGTTGCCTACCAAAATTTCTTGAAAATCACAACAAACCAACCAACCTACTAAAGCCTTAATTTATCATGTTTCTTTGTGCAAGATGGCGGAATGGGACGTGTCGCACTGGAATTTGTGGGCAGCGATTAATCGTTTTCGCTTTCGGCTATATTGGTTCACTTGCCAAATCCGAAAATAAGTCCAACATATTGTAACGATGAGACAGTCTGTCGCTGTGCAAAGCAACCCTGCCGCTACGTGCCGTGCTATAACCCAATCTGGCAACGACGGCCGCGATAGTAACTTTTAGTCTAATCTGGCAGCGACGGCCGCAATAATAACTTTTAGTCCAACCTGGCAATGATGGAAACTTTTAGTCCACTCCGGAATGTGCGGGAACGATCTGCGCGATGGCCTGAGAGGTATAAAAGGCAGCCGGATGCGGCGCAGCGAGTCTGGTTTTGACAAGTGAAGTTGCCGCACGGAGTAATTAAGCAAATACTTAAGTGTACGAACAGTAAAGTGTAAACTGTGAATAATAAAGTGACTGTTGGTTTATTTTATTGTCTGCGTTTAAGAAACTGAGTGTGTTTTATTTTCAAATTGCACAATCCAGTGATACGTAACAGCCCACTAGACGTGGTACGTAAAGCTATAATATGTTACGACTTCCATCTTAATTCACAATGTTGCGCATGAAATGAATTCCTGAACAAAATAGTGTTGCCAACCTGATTTATGGAAAGCATCACAGTAGCATTGAGAAAATGTTTCACTGCGGCAGTAGTGATGCATCACTGCTTTGCATAAGTACCTTTAGGATTACAGCCTATTTCTGCTTTCTGAGAATGGATCCCACTGACGACCTAACTCATTTACATGACTGAAACAACGGTTAAGCGGTTTTATTAAGAAGCGTCTGTGGCACCTGTTGCACCTCGTGGCATCTTAAGGGGAGGTTCTTTCTAATTTGGCCAAAAAAAGGCCTAAGTTTGGAAATGATTTGTGGCATGATGAAAAAACATAGAAACATCCGGTTTTGACGGTTGAATGGGTATTTTATTATACAATAATATGGTATATTTTTTGTAACAAAATTCAAAATGGCGGCTGAACAATGGCGGCTTTGGTCGATCACTGCCTGAAAAATCTCGTCTCCGAATTTCAAGCCTACAGGCTCTTGAAGTAATCTGAAATGAAAAAGGTTTTTTTTAATGAAAGTAGATGAAATTTCTATAGCTTATACCTAACTATACCTAACTATAATGATTTTTGACCAAAAATTGACTGAAATGTGAACGCTCGAAAAAAAAAATTTTTTTATGCCACTTTTTTTGTTATTAAACCTTAATTATAAATAACAATTTAATGGTAACTTATGCTCGTTTTAGGTATAAGCCATACAGAAAATGATCACCTTTCAAACATGCTTTAGATTAAGGAAATTAGAACAATAGATCAAGAGATATCCTTGAAATTCAGATGGAAAACGTGGTTTCGAGAAAAACGTGTTGAAAGATAGCAGCTCCGGGCAAAAACTGGGGAAAACACTGTAGAAGAAACAAACTCGTGTGCGGACAAGGCGATCGTATCGAAAAATCCTTTCGTACACATATTCTACGGACATACAGCTTTCATTTTATGTTAAAAAAAAAAACGATTTTTTTCAAAAAAAATGTGAAAGAACCTCACCTTAAGTGCGCCAGACTGAACGTTGCTGCTGATTTTTTCAAATCAAATCCTAATCTGATTTTCTGCTGCGGCTCCTGCATCGCTTCTCCGCGCGCAACTTGCGCCTCTTTTGTGCCGTTATTCCTCGACAAGTTGAGTGAGTTGCGTGACCTATGTGGCTCACTTAAATCGTCACACTCTGAGCATTTGAGTGAAGACAAGCTGATTCCGGGCTCGCGAGCGGCTGCTAAGTCGGTTGTTACCCGCTCCCGCGCCAAGGCTGCTGATGTTCGTGTGCCCGCTGTTAAGGGAGCTTCTACTGCCTACTCTTGCTCGCCGTTGCCACCTAAAGCCGCAAGTAAGACCGTGCGCTCCCACTCGCCCGCTATCACCGCGTTTGCTGCACACTCTGGTTTGTCGTCACGTTCTCCCGCTACAACGGATTTAAATGCTGGTCTTGCTGTTCATATTGCTTCCTCGTTGCTGAGCGCAAGTTCGTCGCCTGCTGCTGTTCGCATAAACGCTCCGCCTTGTGAAGAGATGAGTGCGCTGCCTGCTGTAGCCGTTATTTCTGCGAAATCGTCGGCCATTTTTTGAGATTGCGCCTGCTGCTGCTGCTGTTCGTGCTCATGCGTCGTCGGCTGTTGATGGGATCGCGCCGCTTGCTGATACAGAAATTCTTGCTGGGTTAACGCCACTAAATGCTGAGCCCTCTGCCGTGCGACATCCCACTACACCGCCCATGCTGCCGAACCATCAGACCTCTGAGTGGAGTAAGGTGAAGAAGAACAATAGGAAGAAACAACCTGTTGTTGTTGGTTCAAACCTGAGCTCTGAGCTTGATGTTGCGGTTCGATTAAAGTGGCTACACATATCGTCTTTTGCGCCTTCGGTAACTGCTGAAAATATTATTAATTATGTTGCTAAGCATGCATGTATAGATAAACAGCTCCTCAGCTGTTATAAGTTGGTGAAAAAAGATGCCTCTCTGGACTCATTGAGGCGAGTCAATTTTAAGCTGGGCGTCTCTGACTCGGCATATGAGAAGCTTCTCGTTCCCGATATCTGGCCTGCCAGTGTATCCATTCGTCCGTTTCAGTTTTTTCCGAAAGCCAGTCTTCAACCTCCGCTCCCTTAACGAGTGCCTCGATAGTCAAGCGGGTAGCGCGCTGGCTTCTCATACCAAAGGCTCCAGGTTCGATTCCTGGCTCGGGCTGGTGAACAACTCATCTACTTCTATCGCTATCCACATGAAGGGAATGAGAATTACAAGAATCGCACAGTGCGCTCTTGGCAGGCAATGGCAAAACCTCCAAGTGTGAACGAAAAACTGCCAATTGCCGTTCGGATTCGGCGTTAAACTGTAGGTCCCCTCCCCCTTTCCCCATCCGCCTTGAAATGTGTGCTGTAACATATTGTAACGATGAGACAGTCTGTCGCGGTGCAAAGCAACCCTGCCGCTACGTGCCGTGCCATAACCCAATCTGGCAACGACGGCCGCGATAATAACTTTTAGTCCAATCTGGCAACAATGGTCGCGATCAGCAGGGAAGCATTTAGTCCACTCCGGAATGTGCGGGAACGATCTGCGCGATGGCCGGACAGAGTATAAAAGGCGGCCGGATGCGGGCAACGAGTCAGTCTGGTTTTGACAAGTGAAGTTGCCACACGAAGTGATTAAGCAAATACTTAGGTGTACGAACAGTAAAGTGTAAACTGTGAATAATAAAGTGACTGTTGGTTTATTTTATTGTCTGCGTTTAAGAAACTGTGTTTTATTTTCAAATTACACAATCCAGAGATACGCAACAGCCCACTAGACTTAGTATTCGTAACATTTGGTGTCAGAAGTGGGATTGTGGAAAATTGAAAATAAATAAAATTATAAAAGCACGGACATGGTTAAACTCGAGCTGCTGAAGGTGGACCAGCTGAAGAAGGAGCTGGTTGCCTGGAATTTGCCGACTGCTGGCGGAAAGGTGGAATTGCAGTTGCGCTTGCGAGAAGCATGTGAGGCACGAGGCGTCGATTGGACTGTGCATGAGTTCGGAGCGCAAGAACTAGAGGCGTCGGCCAAGGTGGAGGAGTCGCCTGCTGGTGCTGCTTCGCTACAGAGTACAGCTACAGCGGCTGCGCCAATACAAGCGTTGGACATGAGCCGACTAATGGCTGCACTCAAAGGCATGTCGGCGCACATGGAAACTATGAATCTCGAAATTTCGGCAAAAGTCGAGACTGCAAATGGAGAAATGTCAGCGAAGCTGGAAACTACGAATCTCGAAATTTCGGCAAAAGTCGAGAGTGCAAATCGAGAAATGGCGGAAAATTCTGCGCGCATAGAGCAGAAGGTGGAGGACATTTCCAATGCGCGCATAGAGCAGAAGGTGGAGGACATTTCCAATAGCCTGAATGTGAAAGTTGAGCATCTCGAGACGCGAATAGACGATTGGGACAAACGAGTTGACGAAATGGGTGAATCCCTGAACAGACGAGTTGACAACCTGGATGAGTCCTTGAACAAACGAGTTGACAGTCTGGAAGATTCGATGCACAGAAAGATAGACGAACGGCTTCGAGAGGTACAGCCACGAGAATGTTTGCCACCGGTTCAGGACGGTTTTGCTGCCAGAACAGAAGTGCCTACTTATGATGGTGCTGCGCCGTTCGACACATTTAAATTGCAATTCGACTTGGCTGCTTTGGAAAATCAGTGGACAGATATCAGGAAAGGTCGGAGGTTGGCATTGGCGCTGAAAGGTCCTGCGGCCGAGGTGATCAAAGCAGTTCCAGAATGTTTAAGAAGTGATTACGGTGCCATCATGAGAGCGTTGGCAGCGAAGTATAGCAACGAGCACAACCATGCGCTATACTACTGTGAGCTGAAGAACCGCAAGCAAAGAGCCAACGAGGCGCTGCAGACATATGCAGCAGACATTGAGCGGCTCGTGCAGTTGTGCTACCCAAAATTTGGTGCTGATGATCTTGAGAGGATGAAGATTGAGTCGTTTATTGAAGGTCTTCATGATCCAGAAACGCGTCGCAGTGCGTTGATGTTGGGCAAGCCGACATTTAAGGAGACGGTGACCAGCGCGATGACATATGAAGCGGCATGGATTGGGAGCACTCGGTATGCACCTGCAAGGATACGCCAGATTCAGGCGGACAACGACATTCCGATCCAGGCCATAAGCTCTGAGATACCGGGCAGGCCACGAGTGGTCTCCTCTAAAGTTGTTTGCTGGATATGTGGTAAGCAGGGCCACATATCACGAGACTGCCGCCAACGAAAGAGTCGTTCCCGTTCCCGATCGCAATCGCCTGAAGCGAGGAATACTGACAATCGAGGCCCAGCCAACAATCGCAGGGCTGAGGACGGCGAGTCGTTAAACTAAAACGGGTCAGCCCAAAGGGGCGTGAGCTGATCCCCACAATCTGTCGCCCCACCGTCCTTGTCTCACAGCTGAAACGACAGCCCGGCAGCTTGACAATTGAAGGAAGGATAGATGGAAAGTTGTTCGTGTTGACACTGGATACTGGAGCGTCATATTCGATCATAAAAAGGAAGCTGCTGAAGAACTGGGAACCGCTGCATGGCATACAGCTGCGGACTGTGACTGGCGAGCGCGCGCCGGTAAGAGGTAAAGTTACAAAAACGATTGCTATCGGCACCAGCAGCCTGGAACATGAGTTCATCGTCGCGGATATAATGGACGACGTGATTATCGGCGTGGATTTCATGATTAGGCACGGTTTTACGCTGGACCTGAAGGAAAATGTGCTGAGATATGCCAACGTTGAGTTCCCGCTGCACACCGGCTATGAGCGAAGCGTGGCGGTAAGGAAGGTTGTATCGTGTCAACACAGGAGGATACCAGCGAATTCTGAGGCGATTGTGTGGGCAAAGGTGGACGAGGACGATGGGACGAGTCGGCGGTGGGTAGTAGAAGCACCGAAACAAGGGCACGACAACATCATCATCGGACGTACATTAGTGGAACCTAAAAATGGCAGGATACCAGTCAGAATACTGAACCCCCTGAATGCACCTAGATATGTCAGGAAAGATGAGGTAATCGGCGAGTGTAAGGAAGCTGTAGCAGTGGTCAATTGCGAGAGTAGCCCACCTGGAGGTAATAAGAAGAGCGGTTTTAACATGGACGCCATACCGCAGGAGAACCAGTGGAGCAGCGAGTTGACGGCCAAGCAGAAACAGAAGGCGAGGTCACTCCTGCAGCACTATGGGTCAATTTTTGCGGCAGAAGCAGGCGGAAGAACAGCCATAGTGAAGCACAACATCGACACCGGAAGTGCAAAACCGATTCGCCAACCGCCAAGACGAGTTCCTCTGGCCAAGAGGGAGGAGGTCACAAATTTGATCGAGAACATGCGGAAAGACAAGGTCATAGAGCCTTCTTCGGGGCCCTGGTGCTCGCCGGTTGTGCTAGTCAAGAAAAAAGATGGCAGTACCCGGTTTTGTGTGGACTATCGGAAGCTCAATGATGTGACCAAGAAGGACAGTTATCCACTACCTCGGATCGATGACACCCTGGACACACTGTCAGGCACGCAGTGGTTCTCCACGCTCGACTTACGCAGCGGCTATTGGCAGGTAGAGCTTGCAGACAAGGACAAGGAGAAAACGGCTTTCAGTGTTGGCGATGGTTTGTGGCAGTTCACCGTCATGCCGTTTGGACTCTGCAACGCACCAGCAACATTCGAGCGGCTAATGGAACGCGTGCTAAAAGGGCTGCATTGGCGGACGTGTCTGGTGTACCTCGACGACATAATCGTAATGGGTAAAAGCTTCGACGACCACCTGGGAAAGCTGAAGGAGGTATTTGAGCGGATACAAAAAGCCGGGCTTAAACTCAACCCAAAGGAGTGCTCGCTGTTCCAAAAGGAGGTCAAGTATCTGGGTCATACGGTTTCCGTCCGCGGAGTACATACGGATGAAGGCAAAATCACGGCGGTGAAGGAGTGGCCCCGACCACGAAATCTACACGAACTCCGCAGTTTCCTGGGCCTGTGCACATACTACCGCCGATTTGTTCCGGGATTCGCGAACATAGCCAGCATCCCTGCACAAACTGACGAAAAAGGGCCAAGCTTTCGAGTGGAACGAGGATCAGGAACAGGCTTTTGCACGTCTGAAGGAAAAACTGTGCAGTGCTCCAATTCTGGCCTTCCCCGTGCCTGGGGAGATGTTTGTGCTGGATACAGATGCAAGCGGGAGTAGTATTGGCGGTGTGCTATCACAGATAATAGACGGCCAGGAACAAGTGATAGCGTACTACAGTAGGGTTCTATCGAAACCGGAACGCAATTACTGTGTGACCCGGAGAGAACTGCTGGCGGTATTGGACTGCGTGAAACACTTCCACAAATATCTGTATGGACAAAAGTTTCGCCTGCGCACAGATCATGCGGCATTGAGATGGCTCCTGAACTTTAAAGATCCTGAAGGGCAATTGGCGCGGTGGATCGAGCGACTGTAGCCATGGAAATGCCGATGCCTTGTCCCGCCGTCCGTGCAAAGTCGAATGCAGGCAATGCTCGCGAGCCGAAAGCAAAGAACAGATAGTGGACGTCCCGTTGGTCAGCGTCATGCCAGAGGAAGAGTGGTCTGCGGAGAGGCTACAAAAAGACCAGCATGAGGACGCGGATCTTGCAAAAATCGTCGAAGGCAAGGAGCAAGGCGCACGTCCAGACTGGCAGGAGATGGCTGGTGAAAGCCCGATCGCTAAGGCTTACTGGGCACAGTGGAAAAGTCTGCGGCTGAAGGAAGGCTGCCTGTACCGCGAATGGGAGAGCGCGGATGGTCGTACCAGCAACCCCCTAATGGTAGTGCCGAAAAGCAGAATCAACGAGGTCATCGAGGCATACCATAACGACTCCAGTGGAGGGCACCTACGCATCACCAAAACCGTCGCCAAAATAAAAAGACGATGAGAGGATGTCAGGAGTCTGTAGCCGAGTGGATTAAGAGCTGCGACCGATGTTCAGCCGCGAAAGGCCCGACAAGAAAATCTCGAGGCCGCATGCAGCAGTACAACGTGGGAGCGCCCTTCGAGCGGATTGCTATGGACGTCGCCGGCCCATTCCCAACTAGCACTCAAGGCAACAAATATGTGCTGGTGGTAATGGATTACTTCAGCAAATGGCCCGAAGTGTACCCTATAGGATAGGAATAGGGTAATTCCTAAGCAGGAGGCCACTACGATCTCGGAAAAGCTGGTAAACAACTGGGTAGCCAGGTTCGGAGTTCCGTTGGAGTTGCACTCAGATCAAGGCCGGAATTTCGAGTCTGCGGTATTCAAGGAAGTGTGTGAGCTACTGGGGATAAAGAAAACCCCACAGTCCGACGGCATGGTGGAACGCTTTAACCGGACACTGGAGCAATACCTGCGGAAAGTGGTAGGCAGGAATCAAAAGGATTGGGACACGCATATCCCCCTGTTCCTCATGGCGTATAGGTCAGCCCCGCACGACACGACATCACTCACTCCAGCCCGAGCAGTGTTCGGAACAGAGTTGCGGTTACCCGCTGACTTGAAGTTCGGGGTAGTCAGCACGACGGGAGGCGCTAAGACGGACTACGTGGCCAATAAGCGGGCGGAACTGGAGGAAATTCACCAATTTATAAGGGGCCGCACCAAACTGGTCAGCGATAAGGCGAAAGCCAGATACGATCTACGGGCCAACTCAGCAGGGTTCCAAGAAGGCGATTTGGTAATGCTCTACAACCCGCAGCGGAGGAAAGGTTTGTCTCCGAAACTTCAAGCGTCATGGGAAGGACCTTACGAAGTCGTGACTAGGATTAACGACGTGGTATACCGGATTCAACGTTGCAGCAATAGAGGCGCTAAGCTGAAGGTAGTCCATTTGGAGCGCCTGGCGCCTCATCACAGCGGAGCCTCGGCACTTGTTCGGGACGAACAAGTCTAAGTGGTGGGCAATGTAACGATGAGACAGTCTGTCGCGGTGCAAAGCAACCCTGCCGCTACGTGCCGTGCCATAACCCAATCTGGCAACGACGGCCGCGATAATAACTTTTAGTCCAATCTGGCAACAAAGGTCGCGATCAGCAGGGAAGCATTTAGTCCACTCCGGAATGTGCGGGAACGATCTGCGCGATGGCCGGACAGAGTATAAAAGGCGGCCGGATGCGGGCAACGAGTCAGTCTGGTTTTGACAAGTGAAGTTGCCACACGAAGTGATTAAGCAAATACTTAGGTGTACGAACAGTAAAGTGTAAACTGTGAATAATAAAGTGACTGTTGGTTTATTTTATTGTCTGCGTTTAAGAAACTGTGTTTTATTTTCAAATTACACAATCCAGAGATACGCAACAGCCCACTAGACTTAGTATTCGTAACAATATGTTGGCAAAACGGTGTTGCATACACAGTTCAAAACGGGTGAAATATGTGGTATCACAATGGGCCTTTCAGGCCTCCGAGTGTGTCTGTTATAGAGGTAGCCACCGCAACCTAACCTAACCTAACGAGTGCTAATAGCATTTCCTTTGGCAAAAATCACTTAAAAATCTTTTACCAAAATGTGTCTGGTCTCAGGACTAAGTCTCAAGCAGTTCTCTTGTGGAGTTCGCAGCTTGACTTCGACATCATCGTCCTCACCGAGACGTGGTTAAATGCAGATTTCTTCGATCACGAATACTTCGACTCCAATCTCTTTCAAGTTTTCCGCAAAGACAGAGATGTGGTTAGTACTGGCTGCTCGAGGGGCGGTGGCGTTCTTATTGCGGTACAGTGTAAACATCATCCGTCTCACCTCAAACTGGTCAATCCTGACTCGCTCTTAGACCAACTTTGCGTCAGTGTTCAGGGGTCCTCGGGTTCCTTATTCGTCTGTACTTCTTACATTCCGCCGAATAGTGCTGAACAACTTTATCGAGCGCATGTTGATAATGTGACATATCTTGCGCTAAACAAACTTGGCGACAATCACCTTTGTGTTTTAGGGGACTTTAATCTCAGTAGTGTTGCTTGGACTCATGATGGTAAGTCCGTTGGCCTGATCCCTTCCAATGTCAATAGTGCGTGCGAATTATATCTGGTTGACAGCTTCTTAAATGTTGCCCTTGCGCAGGTTAACTGTTTCAAAAACAGGCTTCAAAAAATTTTGGATCTCATCTTTATCAGCAATAACATAAATGTTAACTTGATGGAGTGTCTATCCCCACTCTCCTCGGCTGTTACTCACCATGTTCCTCTGGCACTGGAAGTGAGTTTTTATGAGTTCTTCCGCGTTAGTAGTGAAAATCGGAACCCGTCTTTTAACTACAACTCGTGCGACTTTTTAAATTTAGATAATTTGCTTTTTGATTTTGATTGGGACACATTACTTCTTAGCCCGGATGTATCGCGTTGCTTTGATATCTTTAGATCCAAAGTTGTTGAAGTCTGTCTTGCCAATATCCCGCTCAAGTCAACTAAAATGTACAAACTGCCATGGCATACAAAGAGTCTGAGGAAGCTTAAAAACTTGAGAAATACATTTTTCGCCGATTCAAAAAAACTGGTGACGTAAACTTTCTTAATAAGTACAAACATTATGCCAAGGAATTTAACTGTCTTGATAAATTTTTATACAAGAATCATATCTTAAATTTTGAAGCCAATATAAAGTCGAACCCTAAAGCTTTCTGGCGTTTTATCAAGTCAAAGAAAAATTGCTCAAGTATTCCCTCGGCCTTATTCTTTAATAACAAATCAGCCAACTCTGCTGCAATGGCTGCAAATCTATTCGCTGAATTCAATTCCAATTTTATTCCCAGTAATGATGCCCCGGCTGAGTTTTCATGCCGTCAGGAATCATCATTGGAATTTGGGTCGTTACAGCTATCTTCCAGTGATGTGGAAAACGGGGTTGCTCGGCTCAGTTTCTCTTCCCAAACCGACGTTGATGGTCTATCGGCAGTACTGTTTAAGAACTGCGCATCGCTCATTCATCCTACAACCATGATTTTCAATAAATCACTATCCTCTGGTGTTTTCATAGATGACTGGAAGCTAGCATTTATTACGCCAATCTTCAAGAGTGGGAATAAAAATGATGTGTGTAACTACAAGGCCTATCTCCAAGCTTTCCACTGTTTCGAAGCTCTTTGAATGCGTTGTGAAGGAAAAATTGTTCTTCGCCGTAAAAAGTCGTATCTCTCCGCATCAACATGGGTTTATTCCTGGACGGTCCACCGTGTCCAATCTTGCCGTTTTCTCAGAAGATTGCTTCACCGCTTTTCGGAAGGGCTATCAAGTAGATACAATCTATACTGATTTTTCCAAGGCTTTCGACAGGGTGTCACACTCGATTCTTGTTAAGAAACTGGAATTGTTGGGTTTTCACTCAGTTTTCTTGGAATGGGTCAAGTCATATCTCAGGAACCGTCAATGTGTGGTAATTGTTGACCATGTTCGCTCCGACCCCTTCGCAGCCTCCTCCGGTGTTCCACAAGGTAGTATCCTTGGGCCATTGTTCTTTGTCTTATTCATCAACGATATAAGCAGTTGCTTCTCGACGGCAAGATTTTTGCTCTATGCGGATGACCTCAAAATTTATTACGAAGTTAAAAACTTGTCTGATGCTCAGTTGCTGCAGGCGGACATTGACAATGTCCACGCGTGGTGTCGCAGTAATTGCTTATCTCTAAACATCAGTAAATGCCATTATTCGACCTACTCTAAGTGTCCAACTGTCCTGAAAACTTCTTACTGCATTTCCAATTTTCCTTTGAAGTTGGTTTCTGAAACCAAAGACTTGGGTGTAATTTTTGATCGAAACTTCTCGTTCTCCAGCCACATTAACTCCACTATTTCTAAGGCATATGCTATGTTGGCGTTTGTTAGGCGCAATAGCTCCGAATTCTCCAACCCATACACGCTCAAATTGCTTTACACCTCTTTTGTCCGCTCAAAGCTCGAATACGCGTCATTCATTTGGAGACCTTATCATGTGTGTCACATCAATCGCATCGAGCGCATTAAAAAAGTTTTTCTTCGCTTCGCCATGCGCTCTCTTCGTTTCGTGATCCCTTCCCTTCCTATAGTGCGCGGCTTAAGCTCATCAACTTAAAGTCCCTCCAAAGTAGGAGAAGTATTCTATCACTTTCTTTCGTGTTCGACATAATTAATGGAACTGTGAACTGTCCTACTCTTTTAGGCAAGATATCTTTCAATTCGCCATTAAGATTCCTGCGGAGCCCTGTGCCGTTTTATGTTAGCTTTGTGAGGACGACTTACGCGCAGAATGCTCCACTTTCCAGAGCTTTCGTCGAGCTCAATGGACTGTCTGTGTCCTTGGACCTCGATTTTGCGCTTCCCAAATCAAAATTTTTAGAGTGTGTTAACCTTGCCATTAACTAGTTTTAGCGCCTTAGTTTTTAAGGAAATTGTTATAGTCTGTAAGAATTGTTATTCATAGACTGAATTTAATAAATAAATAAATAAATAAAAGAAAAATATAGGCCTTTAAGGGCAAAAAATAACACCAAAATCATTCGAGGTTCTCATTACAGATCCGAGCACCGACTTAGCTTTCTTTGGCAATAACATACAAGGGGCGCCATCTAAATGTGGTCGATGGAAATATTGAATAACTTTGACAGATTTACACCGATTGACGTCGTCGAACACATTTCGGAAAGGTTATTGCATTACAATTTTAACCATGAATCGATTCACGCCCAAAGAACGCGCGGCGCGCCTTGTAGAAAATAGAATCTTGAATATAATATATATATATAGTAATGAAGGAGGAGAAGTAGAGGTTAAATGGGAATAAAGAAGAAGGTGCGCTTTGCAATCATCATACATAGCATACTTAAGCACTCTGTAATCAGAGTGCTCTAAAATACTCATGAAGTTTAGTCCTATAGTTGCCTCTGCTTAGCCCAGCCCTTGTAATTTCAGGAACTTAGTTCCAGATTCTGACGGCGTTGACGAAAAAAAGTCGAGATGTTGCTAAAAAATTGTAACAATTAAATTGTGATGTCTCCGGGACTTAGAAGCTACGAGCTTTTTGTACAAATAAAGAGGAGTGAAGACTGCAGCCGAAAACAGCACGCCTACCTGCCCTGCAACTGCTGTCGTCAGGAGCGCCACAGCCCCCAAAGGCACGAGCGCAGTCCCGGCAGTAACCAAAGCGGCGGATAAGCGTGTTGCCAGTAAGCCGCACAGTGTCCAAAGCCTCCGACCCAGCACGTCTGCCTGCCCGGCGAAACCTTCGTCAGCGGAGGGCGGCGAGCTGGATCTTCGCCCAAGCACTTCCAAAGGTGCGGCCAAGCCATCGTATAGCGAGAAGGCTGCCGGCCCGCGGCCGATTGCAGTGATTGGAAAAAGGGGCCCTGACCACAGGTTGACCGATGTAGAACTCAACTTCTGCAAAAGCCAACTGATCCGTCGGGTCATTGCCTCCGGTCCTGAGACCAAAGACGACACTAAATTGGTGACGTTTGCGTCTCAGGCGAACTTTGACTGGATCAGAAGCGCGGTCAATGGGTTGCCTTCGCGGTCTTCGAAGGCGAGGTTGACTCCCTCAGGAAAGCCATCTGCTGGATACCGGACCCTGACCTGTCCACAGCGGATGTGCTCTCCTGTCTGCGTGCCCAGAACCCAGGCATCGACACTAGGCTTTGGCGTGTTCTCCACCACCGCAAGAGTACCAACCGGGAAGGTAAGGAAGGTGCTTCTCTTGTGGTGAGAATTGATGAAGCCTCTCCTGATGTCCTGGGCTCCCGGTACGGGAACTGTCTCAGTCTCTTCTTTGGGACTGTCAACTTTTATGTCTATCCCAAATAGGGGGCTCAGACGGTTCTTGTAGTTATCGTCCTCTGTCGGTAACGCAGATCAACTTGCAACATTCCACAGCCGCTACTGCACTTTTAAGTAGTCGGCTCTCCCAGCTGCACGCACTACACCACATAACAACAATTCAAGAGCCCTGGGTCTTTAGGGGCCGGGTCTGTGGCCTTGAGTCGTTGAAAGGGGCCACTGTACTATATGATAGGAATTCGATTAGACCTAGAACCTGTCTTATAGTATCATCTCATCTCACGGTCACTAGTCTTGACCTCTTCTGCTGTCAGGATCTGGTTGCCGTTGAGGTGAGCTTCAAGAGTATGCACGGGTGGTCGAGGTTCGTGATTGCGTCTGGGTACTTTCTTTACTATGCACTGCAAGCGCCACCACCTGGGAAGGTCGCTAGTCTCGTGAGGTTTTGTGAGCAGCGCAGTCTCGGTCTCATTTTATGTTGTGATGCTAATGCCCAGCACACAATCTGCAACAACCGAGGCTCTCGGCTGTTCGGGTATATTGCATCCTCCGGCCTGACTATTCACAACACTGGGAATCAGCCTACGTTTGTGACAACTAGAAGGCAGGAGGTGATTGACATCACTTTATCTAATACTAGATTAGGGTGGTTAATCAACAACTGGAGAGTCCTTAACGAAGAATCGTGTTCGGACCACAGGTATATCGAGTTTCAGTGCGGCGAGGAGGCACAAATGCCATTGCCCTCTAGAAACCCGAGTAATACAGACTGGCACCGAAAATTCGCAAGAAGCGGTGTATTGAGGCGGCTGTTGAGCATCTCAATACTGCCCTAACATCAAGCTTCGAGCTAGCCTGCCCAACTAGACCTCCCCTTAACCGGACCCCTGTTCCGTGGTAGAACAGAAAACATCTCAACCGGGCCCTCAAGACGAATCTTGACGAGGACTGGAAGCGCTACCGATGCACTCAAAAGAACTATAAGAGGCTTATTCAAGCTTCGAAGGCCTCTTTTAGAGATTTCTGTAGTGGCATTGAATCCCTGTGCGACACAGCTAGGCTGGTAAAAGTTCTGAAAAAGGACCAAACCTCGAAGCTGGGGTCGCTTAGGAAACCTGATGGCTCCTACACGCAGAGGAAAAGTGAGACACTTAGTCTACTGATGGAGTCTCACTTTCCAGGAAATCAGGTCACTGTTGCCCAGCAACATTCGTCCTTGGACGGAGTTATTGCTAGGGCAATCACACCCTCTCGACATGACTGGTACGTCGCAAGAACTGTGGCGAATGAGGCTGCCATTCGATTTGCCATCAAGTTCTTTGACAGCTTCAAATCGCCGGGTTCTGATGGCATTTATCCTATCGTGTTGAGGGAAGGTATAGAGTCAGTAGTTATGGCACTGAAGAAAATCTTCAATGCATGCCTGGCACTGGCCTATATACCACGCCCTTGGAGGATGGTGAGGGTCGCGTTCATTCCGAAGATCGGAAAGGACGACTACACTAGCCCCAAGAGCTTTAGACCTATTAGCATTACTTCTGTTATGCTAAAAAGTCTCGAACGGCTGGTGGAGTTACGAATGCGTAAGGAGTCGCTTAAGAGATATCCTCTGTCTCCATTTCAGCATACCTACCTAAGAGGGAAGTCCTGCGAGTCGGCTCTGCAAAATCTGGTCGGTAGGATTGAGCGAGCCATCGACAGGAAGGACTACGCGGTGGGAATCTGTGGATATAGAGGGTGCTTTTGACAATGCGACTTTTGACAGTATGTGTAACGCTGCTAGCAAACACGGCGTAGACCGGTCTTTGGTAGAGGACAGAGCAGAGGACGATCTGCTGGTGTCATCCGGTGTAAATAGGGGCTGCCCTCAAGGTGGGGTGTTGTCTCCATTGCTCTGGTGCATGGGGATTGATCCCCTGCTCATCACTCTGAATGCCTCTAGAGTCGACGCACAAGCATACGCGGACGATGTGGCCTGTCTTGTAACCGGCCCTTCCCTTATGCACATCTGCAGAAAAGTGCAGAGAACTCTGGATATGTTGACACCTGGTGTAATGCGAGCGGGCTATCTGCTAATCCCGCCAAAACTGGTATGGTTCTCTTTACCAGGAGGAGGAAGCTTGATAGTCATTCTGCCCACACTCAAGGGGGTCACTATCCAGCTATCCAAAGAGGTGAAATATCTGAGAGTTATCCTAGATGATAAACTCCTTTGGAAATCTCACGTAGAACTAAAGACATCGAAAGTACTGTCGGCTTTCTGGCAATGCAGAGGTTTTTTTTTTTTTTTGTTATTTTAAAGAAGGGAAAAGCATTGAAAGCCGGAGTGTGAGACTTTCACCCACTAAAAACCCTTCTATCTCCTACACTGATATCAGGGAACGTCCTGCGAGGAATTACTTCCTGGTATCAGTAGGGTGCGGCACCGTGCCCACCACCTCGGACTACCTGTTTTCCCTACGTTGGCGTTCTAAAACGCGCAGTGTTTTCATAATGCTGGCTGCAGCCGAGCATACAGCTTCCCACTTGCGTGGGGTGTCACACATGTGTGCGGTAAGGTTTAAGACGGACGGATGCTCCCCAAGAGCTACTGCTAATTCCCTTCGGACGGGCTTAAACCGCGGGCACTCGAACAGGACATGCTCTGCGGTCTCGTGCTTCGATGGGCACTGCGGGCAGGAAGGGTCGTCCTCATGTTTGAACCTGTGGAGGTATTGCTTGAAGCAGCCGTGCCCACTCAGTAGCTGCGTTATGCTGTGGTCTAACTCACCATGCTTACGCTCAACCCACCGTGCGATATCCGGGATTAGTGCACAAGTCCAACGTCCCTTGCTGGATCGATCCCATCTGTGCTGCCAGTCTCTAATAGTGGCGCATCTTTCCGCAGCTTTAGCGATGCTCGTCGGCTTGGTGGCAGCATTATATAAGCGTTGCATTTCGCACGCCAGCAGGTCAATGGGCGGCATGCTCGCTATGACTCCTATGGCGTCGTCCGACACTGTGCGGAAGGCGCTGGCAACCCGTATTGCACTTAATCGGTAAGCCGCCCTGATGCCTTTCGTGTATTCCCTCGTTTTCGTCGCGTCCGCCCATACTGGAGCTGCGTACAGGATAATTGACGACGTTACTTTAGCCAGTAGTTTTCGCCGGCTGCCGCGTGGACCTCCAGCGTTCGGCATCAGGCGCATGAGTGCACCGTTTACGCGTGCAGCCTTCTCGCATACAGTTTTGAGGTGCTCCTTGAACGTCAATTTCGTGTCAACGACGACCCCAAGGTATCGAAGATAGGGCTGGGACAAGATTTCAAGCTCTCCTACTGTGATGGTGAGCACCTCCCTCTGCTTTCTAGTGCTGAGCAGCACTGCTTCAGTTTTGTGTGCCGCCAGCTCGAGCTTTGCGTCAGTCAACCACTGTTTCACGCGGACTATAGTGTCGTTGCATCTTCGTTGTAGCGTCTCGGTATGTTTCGCCACAGCAACTATCGCGATATCATCAGCATAACCAATAATTTTCACATCCTCCGGCAGATCAAGGCGGAGGATGCCGTCATACATGACGTTCCACAGTGTTGGGCCAAGCACTGAGCCCTGTGGAACGCCACCGGACACCGCATACTGCTGCACGCCATCGTCCGTGTCGTACAGCAGCAGCCTGTTGTTGAAGTAGCTCGATATGATCCGCTGCAGGTACACAGGGACCTTAAGTGCTAGCAAAGCATCTTTGATACGACCCCAGTTAGCTGAATTAAAGGCGTTTTTAATATCAAGCGTGATGACGGCGCAATACTTTTTCGCACCCCCAAGCCATCGTTTGCCACTCGTTGCCTCGCGCGCCGTTCCTATCACCGCCTGTATCGCGTCAACCGTGGAGCGCGCTTTTCGAAAGCCATATTGTTGTGACGACAGCCCGCCTGGCTTCTCCAGCGTTGACTGCAGTCTGTCGCATATGATGCGTTCTAGCACCTTGCCTATTGTGTCGAGCATACACAGTGGCCGATACGATGAGGGTTGATCCGGCTGTTTGGCGGGCTTGAGCAATAACACCAGCCTCTGCTGCTTCCACTTATCAGGAAAAACGCCCTCCTTCAGGCACGCATCATATAAGCCGGCGAAAACTTCCGGCCTGCTTCGCATTGCAGCTTTCAGCGCCACGTTCGGAATGCCGTCAAGCCCAGGGGATTTGTTGTTGGCTATTTTGCCCAGTGTTTGCAGTACCTCGCTGGCAGTCACTTCTGGTATATCGCCCATCTCTATCAGTTGTTCACGAACAATTTCGTGATTATCCTGCGGTGGGAAGAGTGTGGCGACCACATTGCTCATCAGCGTTGGGTCGCTCGGCTGCGGCGATCTCGGGCCTCTGATGCGACTCATAACAACCTTATATGCTTTGCCCCATGGGTCTACGTCTGCCTCGTCACATAGCGCCTTAAAGCATGCCTTGCTGCTGCGGATGGCCGCCTTGAGAGCCTTTTTGCACGCCTTGTAGTTGCTCTGCAGCGCGACTCGTGTCGGCAGATTCCTGCCTCTCTGCAGCCTTCTGCGCGCCTGGTGGCATATTTTTCTAGCGCTTGCTATTTCATCATTCCACCAATAGACCGGTTTCTTGAGCAGCTTGTTCGCGCGCCGTGGCATTGCGGCGTCGCACGCTTTCGACAGCTTGTCAGTGATGCTGACCGCCATTCTCGTGGCAGTATCCGGCACGACTTGCTCTTCGCTCCAAATCAGCTCAAACATCTCTTCATCAAAAGCCTGCCTTTTCCAGCCCTTTGCCTGTGCCTTGCGAACCTGGTGCGGTGTACGTATACGCAGCTCAAGCTCCATGATAATTGCAAAATGGTCACTGTGCGTGTACATGCTGCTAACAGCCCACTTTGCGTTTCTTGACAGTGTGTTGTGCGCGAAGGTAAGATCGATCGTTGATCTGCCTCTGCCAGAGTCGAACGTGTGTTGCCTACCGTGATTGAGTAAGTTGAGCTCCAGCGACGCCAGGCATTCCATCAGTATTTCGCCGCGACGGTTAGTACGTGCACTGCCCCAAGTCGTTGACCAGGCGTTGAAGTCGCCCGCAACCACGAGCGGAAATTTGCCCTGCGCTTCCAGGACAAGTGCTGTCAACATGCGCTCGAAGTCGCTGTGATTCCAGCTGGGTGGGGCGTAGCATGCGAAAAAATACACGCCATTGAACTTGACCCAGGTGAAGCCTCGTTCTTTCGTCAGCATTTTGCACTGAAAACTGCTGTTGTTCTTAGGCGCCCAGATTGCAGCCTTATTGTCAGCATCTGCTGTCCACCCGTGACCATCCATGCTTTTGTATTGCTCACAGAGCAACGCTAGGTCGAAGTCCTGCTCGACGACAGTTTGTTTCAGCAAGTCTTGTGCTGCGGCGCAGTGGTTAAGGTTTAGTTGCACTATTTTCATTGGCAGCCACCTCTCAACGCTTCTTGGTAAAACCGACATCTAAAGTTGCCAGCGGCATGCTCGCCTTGGCATAGCGCGCACCTCTCCTGATTTGCGCACGTGGCGGCTACATGGCCCGGCTCACCGCACTTTCTGCAGAGCGCTGCACGGTTGACAGCATTTTTACACTGCTGTGCCAGATGGCCATAGCCCCAGCACTTAAAGCAGCATCTAACATTTGCAGTTTCGCGCACTCGGCATGCCACCCATCCAATACGTACGCGTGACACCTTCAGCACCTCTTTCGCGTCTTCTGCCGGCAGGCTAATATATGCAGTTTGCGTGCCGTTTGGACACTTGCGCAGGCTACGCACAGATGAGTCGTCCGGCCGTTTGATGTGGCATTGCGCCTGCAGCGCATCGCAGATCTCTGCCGCTGTGGTGATTTCATCTAGGTCCCTGCACTGGACCGTGATCGTGTGCGTCTTGGCTGCTACTTGCACCTCATCTTTGAGCAACCCTTCTAGCGCGGTTTGATAGTCCGCAGTTTTGTGCTCTTGAGCACGCTTTAGTTCCAGCAGCAGTTCGCCTTTGGCAGTCCTGCGAATGGATTTAACGTTTCCGCCGAGATCAAGTAGCGACTCACTCATTTTTACTCTGCGCAAAATGTCCGCGTAGGACAGACTTCCCTTTGCAGAGATAATAAGCGCGTCTGGTCTAGCCCGGATTACTCTGCTCTTCTCGCTAGCTGGCTTGTCGTTCTTTTTGCCAACCACTGTCCAGTCCTGTGTCAATGATGGCTGCGCTTGGCCGCTTGTATTTTGTTGCTGTTGCACTGCTGTTGTTGTTGAGCCTGTCGCTCTCTTGTTTGGTGCATTCGATGTACTAAGTTGCTGCTTTTGCGTTTTGCCTCCGAGCTCCAGCTGCTTTGGCGATATCACCCTCGTACGCTTAGTGCTTGGCAGCGGCGGATACTTGGGGATCCGATCGACCTCCTCGTTGTTTGTCGACCTTTTCCCCTGTCTGTCGCCGTTTTTCTCTGTCACCTGCTCGTTTGTTTGCGTGCTATGTTCCATTGTTGTTGCCTTGCTGGTCCCTGTTTTGTCGGCAACGCACTTATGCAGCTTTGCTATGCCGGTAACAAGACTCTTCATGTCCTGGTTTATGTGCTTCTGTGCATCCATCATCATTTGGAGCTCTGCGAGTTTCCTGCCCATTTTTGTCAGTATCTCTGTTACGTCGCCCCTTTCCGGCGCCGTTCGCTCGTGTTCGCGCTGGCTCAATGGCGTTTGCGCTGCTTGCCCGCCGATTGAAGTTGGAGTGCCGCTCTGTTCTGGTTGTAGGCTGGGCGGCGACGAGTTTGCCCTTTCATCCCTGCGAGTGGGTGATCGTGCCAGTTTCGCACTGCTCTTGAAAGGGTTTGCTGCCGAAGGATCATTCGCAGCCATTTTGCTACCCCGTGTAATGCGCCCATCAATTTGCCTTACCTTGCTATTGCCCGCCTTAGGGCAAATGAGCGGCGTTGCGTTTCCGCCATTTTCGGTGCTTCGCCCCGGTTGGGGCGATCGGTGGACACTCATTTGGGTACTACTACGCTACTCGGCTTCTGATTGGTCGCTGCTCAGCTCGTAATAAAAATATGGCTGAGCGACACCGGTTCTGCCTTCAAGTTCGCCGCAGCCAATCACAGCGCTTCTCTCTTATGGTGAGTATACGAAGCACAAATTGAACCGCGAGCTTTTTGGTTTGTGACCTTGCTAAAAGCTCGCGCTGTGCAAGCAAGGTTGGTGTACTCGCTTTGGTGAGCTTTTCCCACTTGAGCGTTCTGTTTCACTCTGACCACCGATGTGTCAATGGGGATCAGCTGTTTTCTTCCCGCTCTTTTTTCGTGCGGCGAGTTTCGCGACCGCGGCGAAAACGTCGGCAAAGAAGATATTTGCACGGCAAGTTGGGTAGAAAACCACTTTGTTTCACCACTTCCAATAATCTGATCACTCGGTGTGCTAGCTATGTTGCTCACACTGCTTTCTTATCCCGGTTTACCGACTTTTGTCGCACTTGCACTTTTATATCACTTATTATTTGATTTTGTATCGGAGCCACTGATAACACGTCTTTGCGCTAAGAGACTCTCTCTCTGCAGATAGAGGAGGAAAAAATAAACTTTTTGTGTACCGGTGGGATGTGTTTGTCCCACTGTATGTATATAAAGTGTATGCGCAGTGAACGTTTGATATGTACAATTGAAAATTTTCTATGTCAAGAATTTTCAATGTAATTAGGACGTGTCTTGTTGTCCCACTGTATGTATTAAATTGTATGTGTATGTTGAATAGAAGTGTGCGTATGAGTATATATATGCACGATTGAAAAATGACCAACTCGAAGAAAATTTTCAGTGTGCAGTGAAAGTGAACAGTTTGTCCCACTGTATCCGCTTTGTGCTTTCTTGTTTGCGTATATGGGCCAAGCAGAGGGATTGCGTGCTGCCAAGTGTCTGCGAATATAGCACAAAGAGAAATGCGGAAATATAGTGGGCGCACGGAATGTATACAGCAGTTGGGCTGTTTGCTGCTGATCTTGTGTACAAGCACAAAGAAAAAGAGGGGAAATGGTGTGTGCGAATATAACACAAAGAAAAGTGCGTGAATATGTGCACAAGTGGGCGCGCAGAATGTAGACAGCAGCTTGGCTGTTTGCTGCTGATTTTGTATGCAAAGCACAAAGAAAAGAGGGAAAATGTGCAGTATGTGCGCACATGGAAAAGCACGAAAATGGGGATAAGCGGCTGAGTTTTATGTGCAAAATGTGGAAACCGGACAGTAGCGGACTTAGTTAATTTTTTGATAACTGGATTTTTGGGGACCAGTTTAATATTATATACATAAATTAAACGGTAATTTGATAACACTGGTCTGCAAAAAAATTTTTTTTTGCACTCCTTATTATTGTGCACGATTATTACAGATGTGATATTTCTCAACAGAAACTGGGTTTTAAAAAATTTGTATCACGTATATATTTTTTGTGAGGGAAGTTTTAAGAAAATAATTTTTTGTTCGAAAAATCAATAATCGTTTTAATAATTAGGATAAAATATTACATATAATCACACTAAAAACATTAAAAATCATAAGACATGTTGTTTCTATCATTTTACTTAGTAGTTTTTTTTCTTTTCATATTTTCTACTGGAGTTTCGCGACGAATCGACCAACAAAAGTCTGCAAGCATTGCTTCCGACCATTTTCCGTTGTAGCGCCTCTCAATGTGCGATATATCCTGATGAAATCTTTCACCGTGTTCATCAGATACCGCTCCAAGATTTTCGGGACAGAAATCTAAGTGAGAATCTAAAAAATGAATTTTAAGTGACATGTTGCATTTTGCATACAAAAAATACAGAATTTCAAGGCATTTAAAAAAAATTTTTTTAAAGTTTTACGTGATAGCAAAAAATAGGAAACAAATCTAGATTCAGCATGTTAAGCTCTTCATATTTATCATATTTTTTTTTAAATGAGGATTTCGTTGCAGACCAGTGTAAGGTAAGTGCGGGCGGGTAAGTATCTGTATATGAGAAATGGATTTGTTTGTCAAATTGTAAAATACATGTGTGAATGGGTGTTAACGTATGTGATTATTGATTTTTAATAAACATTTATCGGCTTATCTTGTTGGGCCAGTGCCCGAGTATGGGGATCTCCTTATTGTGTTGTTGATGTCGGTCCAACGTTGCGTTGTGCCGCTGATGTTGTCTGCCTTTTTGTTTTCCGCTGTCGCTTCCTTTTTCGTCTGCGTAGGGTTTGTTGTTGTTGGTTAATGCTTTTCAGTTTCGTCTGCTGTCTTTACTGCACTGGTGTTGTTGCGGAAACGTTGCAGCCAGGACAATCAGCTGCATGTGTTCGTGGACGCAAGTATCAATGCTTATGCTGCTGTGGCGTACCTGCGTTCCTGCATTGATGGGAGCCTGCGCTGTTCTCTGTTAGCATCGAAAACGCGAGTCGCGCCGTTGAAGCCCATATTGGTGAAACTGGACATCGAGAACTGAAATTTATTTAGTAAACGCGTACGGCGTACGAGATATACGAAGGGGGGATGTAGCGGTAACATTGCTCTGGCAATGCCGTACGCACTTTTTCCATTTCTCCTGTGCCTCATCCTTCGCCAATTCGCCACCTGTCAAACGGACATTTTTGGGGTATTTTCCGATTTGGTTTGTTGGCAGGTGCGCATGGGCGCAAGAGAACTAAAATGTAAGTTAAATCTAAGAAATTGTATTGAATTTGCTGAATTTGCTGTTGTCTAATAAAGTTTCAGCAAGTGTGCTCGAAAACGTTCAACCAACGCAATTAATCTCCAACAAATTTTTTTTTTTAACGGATTTATTTCTCGACAAAATTTATTACTAAGGTACAATAAGTTTGTTACCATATTGTAGCCGGTGGAATTTCCTTTACAACGAAATATAAAGCATTTGATATTTTTGTGATTTCGCTTTTATATTAATTGCGTTTATGAAAGTTATTGCTTAGGCGCTATCTTTTACAATCTGTTCTGAATGCAACCCTGAACGCGCTGTCACGATGGATCGCGTTCACAAACAGCTACAGGTGCATACCAACGCGATTCTGAACTTTCCAACGAACACACGGAAGTCGGCGAAAACCAAACAAACTAAAGAATTATATTAAGCTCGCAAACTGCTGCTCAAACAAAATCTCCTGCAATTGTTCCCATTCAATGATTTATTTGGTTCCATAGTCATTTGTAATCCAACGCTAACGAATACTCAACGGTTGCAGTATTTAAAGGACAGCGTGACGGGAGAGGCGAAGTACACATTATACAACATTAGTAGCACCGATGCGAATTTTTGTGTGGCTTGGGACTTACTACAGTCAAAGTTCGAAAACAAACAGGTAATTATCAACGCTCATCTTGCAGCAATTACCGCTCTGCCGTCCACCCAGGAGACTGCCTCGGCGCTGAGGGCCCTCCTGGCCGGGGCCACGTCGTCTGTACGTGGAATGCAGCATCTTGGTCGCCCCGTTGAGCAATAGGACGACCAGCTCATCTTTATTCTTTGTCGAAAATTTGACCCCATAACGCGTAAGGCTAAAAACATAGTGGAGCGGCGAGCAAAGCGAAGAGCAAAGCTTCGAGCAAAGCGTAGAGCTATCCATAAGGCATTTTTTGCGAATATTGCGCTTATCAATCCATCCACATAAATTTTTTTTGTTTTGTTCACACAAATTTTTTAATAGCAAACATTTTTGGATTTTCAAGTAGAGCAAAGCGGCGAGCAAAGCGATGAAAACAAAATATTTTGAAATCGTCGCTTTGCTCTTTTCAGCTTTCTTCGCTTTGCTCGTGACTATGTGCGCTTCGATTCAAAAGCGTTGATTTGTTCTCGACGCTTTGCTCTTCGCTTTGCTCGCCGCTCCACTATGTTTTTAGCCTAAGGCTTGGGAACCATCTCTCACTTCGAAAAACGAGATTCCAACTTTCAAAGAATTACAATAGTTTTCTACAAGCAGGACGCAATCCTTAGAAATTTTTCAAAACTACGCAGAAGGGAAACCTAGTGTTAAGAAACACGCCCATTCCACCAGATGAATTCCAGCAATTCCGGGGTTTGGAGTTGGCAAATTCAAAATTAAATGTGCCTCAACCTAAACGCTGCCGATTATGCATCAGTGCTACTTGGCGGAATTAAGCGAAGTTCAACTAATCACCTTGTTGCCCAAAATACGCAATTAGGGTGGGTGGTAGTTGGTGGCTTCTATGATCATTCACTCGTCACAGATTACCGAGCACAAATTACCGTTGAGCGATCGTTGACAACCGACGAGCAATTCACCGAATCCCATTTTCAACGTACTACTCGACGAGCGGATGATGGTCGGTACATTGTTAGGCTACCGGTGAGGGAAGAGGTGGATCTCCAAAGCCGCTACTGCACTTTTAAGTAGTCGGCTCTCCCAGCTGCACGCACTACCCCACATAACAACAATTCAAGAGCCCTGGGTCTTTAGGGGCCGGGTCTGTGGCCTTGAGTCGTTGAAAGGGGCCACTGTACTATATGATAGGAATTCGATTAGACCTAGAACCTGTCTTATAGTATCATCTCATCTCACGGTCACTAGTCTTGACCTCTTCTGCTGTCAGGACCTGGTTGCCGTTGAGGTGAGCTTCAAGAGTATGCATGGGTGGTCGAGGTTCGTGATTGCGTCTGGGTACTTTCTTTACTATGCACTGCAAGCGCCACCACCTGGGAAGGTCGCTAGTCTCGTGAGGTTTTGTGAGCAGCGCAGTCTCGGTCTCATTTTATGTTGTGATGCTAATGCCCAGCACACAATCTGCAACAACCGAGGCTCTCGGCTGTTCGGGTATATTGCATCCTCCGGCCTGACTATTCACAACACTGGGAATCAGCCTACGTTTGTGACAACTAGAAGGCAGGAGGTGATTGACATCAGAGAGCTGCATGGGTGCATTCAAAACGCCTATTAAGTCACTCGCTTCCTTTTCACACATAAACATACTCTCACTCATTATTTTTCAAACATAACAAGCAATAGCATCGACAAAATCGAATCAAGTGAATGAATCATTCACACTGGCAAGTGTTTGAATTGATCGATTTTCAAGTGCATGATTTTCAAAACAAATGGTTTTTTTATAAGAGACAGCTTTCAACTTTTTGTTTAGAAGGTAAAAAACTATACAAATTAAAAATATTAATTAAAAGAAATGTTACATATGTAGAGTTCAGAACAAAACAGAGTTGCAATGATAGTTTTTATTTTACAATTTCTCTTCTGGATTCAATATCCATCCGGTGAACTTTGTCTCGCACGATATTTGTTGTTTTTTTTTATAATCAAATACGCGAGATTGCGAATCTATGGCGATGCAAATTGACGAAGAAAACCAACTAAAGGCCCACAAATAAGCATTATTGCTGCTAAGTTTCAGTAAAGAAATCGACTGCGCTTGAACCAGATTTAAATTATATGGGCGGTGCTATGCCCCTTTGTCCAATACCCTCACAATTCCCTCTGTCGAAAGATATGAATAAATGGTAGGTTCGTACTTAATTTCATTGCTGTGCGACTTATAGTTCAGCGGAAAATTTGGGTCACAAAAATGTGCCACGCCCCTTGTCCAACGCCCACCAAATCTTACCAGTAGAATGACTCATCTATGGGTCGACGCTATACCTAATTTCAATGCTGTGCGCCTTACAACTTCAAAGATATTCCATTATTAAGATTTAGCTTGTATGGGTGGTGCATATATAGATGTATTGATATGCTATGCTCCTACACGCACGTATGAATCGTTTGCAAGCAAGTCCAATGATAACATGATGTGAAACTGAGAGGATTGACGAAATCTTGTCGTTTTTTTTGGTCACACGAGCACAATCCGTGTGAGCTGAAAAGAAAATCGTCAACCCTGCCAGCTTTCTCTCTTTGTGGAACAATTCGTATTGTAGCAAGCAACTGACAAGCGAATTTGTTCCTAACGCGGGGTTGTATTTTTGATGTACTTGTAAAAAAGTATGTTCGCAGTCTTATTGTACGAAGCAGTGTAAAATAAGGAAAAAATATATGAAATGATCAAAATGATTTAATTTAAATGAAAATGTTAGGGAAAAGTTGTAATATGCAGAGATATAAAGATGTAAAAAAGAAATCCTTATCTCTTTGTGCATATGTAAAAACTAATAATAACTAATTTGCATTTTCCGAACCACCACTGAGGCAATACGGCGCGTTACCGATTTTTTTTAACGATTTTGTAACATTTTAACAATTTTTCAATCATTGTTAAAATGATTTCAGAGAGGAACAAATAAAAAAAAATGTATTTAATGCGTTTGTTTCCCAATTCAAAAAAAACACGGACTAAACGGACCACAAAAACCAGAAGTAGCAGAAACTTATAAATGTCGGACAGTAAACCATTTATGTTTATAAGTATAGTCTGCTACTTCGCGATTATAAAATCGTATCAGAAAACATATGTATATATATGCATATATCTATATTATATTATAATTGCGACAGCCATATTTTGCTATCCCTTTTTATACGGGTGCGCATATCATATATACATATATTATATATACATATACATATATATATATATATATGTATATATAATATGCGCACCCGTATAAAAAGGGATAGCAAAATATGGCTGTCGCAATTATCGCAAAAACTCCTCTGGAGCTTTCATCAAATTCACATTTCATTCAAATTTCACGAATAAAATTCAATAAAAGCTGAATAAAAAATGTGTTAACCACGTATTAAAACACTTTTGACTGGTTTTCGGGAAATATTGTAATTTTTTAATCACTTTTCTTCCAAAAGATTACATAGTTACAAAGAAATTAAAATTGATTTTCCTATGTTTAAAAAATTGAAAGTAAACGCAACCCTCGCCATGGCCCTTGTATGGGAAATCAACAGTACGTTCCTGTGCAACCTCAGGGTCTGATGTTTGGCAAAATCAACCCTAGGGTCTGATGTTACCGGTGTGTTAGTGCGGATTTTGAGTATGTATTGTGGTCGAGCGTTCTCAGTTTCGCATCATGTTATCATTGAGCAAGTCATTCGATTGAATGATTTGTTTGTTATAACAGAATTTTTCATTCACATGCTTTGATATAAAGTGAGTGTCACACCGATATACTTGATAACAAATAATTTCATGATAGCTTTATCTTGATTTGAAAATAATTCAAATGAATAGAGTGCAAGGCATTGAGTTCATACATTTAACACTAAAACGAGTATACTCATGCTGCTCTCTGATTGACATCACTTTATCTAATACTAGATTAGGGTGGTTAATCAACAACTGGAGAGTCCTTAACGAAGAATCGTGTTCGGACCACAGGTATATCGAGTTTCAGTGTGGCGAGGAGGCACAAATGCCATTGCCCTCTAGAAACCCGAGAAATACAGACTGGCACCGAAAATCCGCAAGAAGCGGTGTATTGAGGCGGCTGTTGAGCATCTCAATACTGCCCTAACATCAAGCTTCGAGCTAGCCTGCCCAACTAGACCTCCCCTTAACCGGACCCCTGTTCCGTGGTAGAACAGAAAACATCTCAACCGGGCCCTCAAGACGAATCTTGACGAGGACTGGAAGCGCTACCGATGCACTCAAAAGAACTATAAGAGGCTTATTCAAGCTTCGAAGGCCTCTTTTAGAGATTTCTGTAGTGGCATTGAATCCCTGTGCGACACAGCTAGGCTGGTAAAAGTTCTGAAAAAGGACCAAACCTCGAAGCTGGGGTCGCTTAGGAAACCTGATGGCTCCTACACGCAGAGGAAAAGTGAGACACTTAGTCTACTGATGGAGTCTCACTTTCCAGGAAATCAGGTCACTGTTGCCCAGCAACATTCGTCCTTGGACGGAGTTATTGCTAGGGCAATCACACCCTCTCGACATGACTGGTACGTCGCAAGAACTGTGGCGAATGAGGCTGCCATTCGATTTGCCATCAAGTTCTTTGACAGCTTCAAATCGCCGGGTTCTGATGGCATTTATCCTATCGTGTTGAGGGAAGGTATAGAGTCAGTAGTTATGGCACTGAAGAAAATCTTCAATGCATGCCTGGCACTGGCCTATATACCACGTCCTTGGAGGATGGTGAGGGTCGCGTTCATTCCGAAGATCGGAAAGGACGACTACACTAGCCCCAAGAGCTTTAGACCTATTAGCATTACTTCTTTTATGCTAAAAAGTCTCGAACGGCTGGTGGAGTTACGGATGCGTAAGGAGTCGCTTAAGAGATATCCTCTGTCTCCATTTCAGCATGCCTACCTAAGAGGGAAGTCCTGCGAGTCGGCTCTGCAAAATCTGGTCGGTAGGATTGAGCGAACCATCGACAGGAAGGACTACGCGGTGGGAATCTTTGTGGATATAGAGGGTGCTTTTGACAATGCGACTTTTGACAGTATGTGTAACGCTGCTAGCAAACACGGCGTAGACCGGGCTTTGGTAGAGGACAGAGCAGAGGACGATCTGCTGGTGTCATCCGGTGTAAATAGGGGCTGCCCTCAAGGTGGGGTGTTGTCTCCATTGCTCTGGTGCATGGGGATTGATCCCCTGCTCATCACTCTGAATGCCTCTGGAGTCGACGCACAAGCATACGCGGACGATGTGGCCTGTCTTGTAACCGGCCCTTCCCTTATGCACATCTGCAGAAAAGTGCAGAGAACTCTGGATATGTTGACACCTGGAGTAATGCGAACGGGCTATCTGCTAATCCCGCCAAAACTGGTATGATTCTCTTTACCAGGAAGAGGAAGCTTGATAGTCATTCTGCCCACACTCAAGGGGGTCACTATCCAGCTATCCAAAGAGGTGAAATATCTGAGAGTTATCCTAGATGATAAACTCCTTTGGAAATCTCACGTAGAACTAAAGACATCGAAAGTACTGTCGGCTTTCTGGCAATGCAGAGGTGTATTTGGGAAAACGTGGGGTGTTTTCCCTACCAAGGTCCTCTGGATCTACAAAGCTATGATAAGACCTTCCTCCACCTGATGTTTTCATCCAAGGAGAGGCCCTAAAGGCCATCCGAAGACTAACACACAGTGGCCAGTGGTATGGCAACTGTCCGGCACTGGACAATTGTGCTGGCACCGACATCGACCTCACAGTCATGTCCATGCCCCTCGACTCCATGCTTTCAAATGTCATACTAAAAAAGCGGTGCATAGTGTTGCTGCCTGAGACTGACTCTTGGTCGGTTCCTGGGGATGAGCCCGGTAAACACTGCTTCCGTATATTCACGGACGGCTCCAGAACGGAAGAAGGTTCTGGCTCTGGGGTCTTCGTTGAATCCACGGGGACTAGAAGGTTCTTTGCCCTAGGCTCGTACGCATCTGTGTTTCAGGCAGAGGTGCATGCGATACTTGAGGCGATGAACTTTGCAATAGAGAATAGGTGGAGAGGCAGGTCTATCTGTGTCTGTAGCGACAGCCAAGCTGCGCTTATGGCCTTGGACAGTCCTCAAACCACCTCTATGCTAGTCAAGTCCTGCAAATCCAGGCTAAATTATGTCGAAAAATACAATAGCCTGATGCTCACCTGGGTCCCGGTACACGCAGGAATTGCGGGTAACGAGACCTCGGATTCCTTAGCCAGAATGCGCTCTGAGGCTGATTTTGTCGGCCCTGAACCTGTTCTGCCCATCCCATCTGCAGCCATCAAAGCCACAGTTAGGAAGAAGGGACTGCAGGCAGATGGTCGGGTTAATGACGGGCCATTTTCTATGGGCAAAGCACATGGAAATGGAAGGCATATCTGACAGTGCCCTATGTCCTGCTTGTGGGGAGGACGTTGAGACGGCGGAACACTTCCTGTGTCTCTGCCTCGCGTTCGCTCTTATCAAGTTTGAGACGTTTGGCATGGAAATGGAAGGCATATCTGACAGTGCCCTATGTCCTGCTTGTGGGGAGGACGTTGAGACGGCGGAACACTTCCTGTGTCTCTGCCTCGCGTTCGCTCTTATCAAGTTTGAGACGTTTGGCACTGATGTGCTAAAAGCGACCACCTTGGCTCCTTGGCACCCCAGGATCTATCAAGGTTTCTTCGGAAATCGGGTAGATTTAAAGCATATTAACAGGTAACAACAAGTCGTAGTACAATGGACGTTCCAACAAGGGGAAAAAAATTTACTAGAATGTATTTAATTATATAGAGGAGGAAAAAATAAACTTTTTGTGTACCGGTGGGATGTGTTTGTCCCACTGTATGTATATAAAGTGTATGCGCAGTGAACGTTTGATATGTACAATTGAAAATTTTCTATGTCAAGAATTTTCAATGTAATTAGGACGGGTCTTGTTGTCCCACTGTATGTATTAAATTGTATGTGTATGTTGAATAGAAGTGTGCGTATGAGTATATATATGCACGATTGAAAAATGACCAACTCGAAGAAAATTTTCAGTGTGCAGTGAAAGTGAACAGTTTGTCCCACTGTATCCGCTTTGTGCTTTCTTGTTTGCGTATATGGGCCAAGCAGAGGGATTGCGTGCTGCCAAGTGTCTGCGAATATAGCACAAAGAGAAATGCGGAAATATAGTGGGCGCACGGAATGTATACAGCAGTTGGGCTGTTTGCTGCTGATCTTGTGTACAAGCACAAAGAAAAAGAGGGGAAATGGTGTGTGCGAATATAACACAAAGAAAAGTGCGTGAATATGTGCACAAGTGGGCGCGCAGAATGTAGACAGCAGCTTGGCTGTTTGCTGCTGATTTTGTATGCAAAGCACAAAGAAAAGAGGGAAAATGTGCAGTATGTGCGCACATGGAAAAGCACGAAAATGGGGATAAGCGGCTGAGTTTTATGTGCAAAATGTGGAAACCGGACAGTAGCGGACTTAGTTAATTTTTTGATAACTGGATTTTTGGGGACCAGTTTAATATTATATACATAAATTAAACGGTAATTTGATAACACTGGTCTGCAAAAAGTGCACTCCTTCTTATTATTGTGCACGATTATTACAGATGTGATATTTCTCAACAGAAACTGGGTTTTAAAAAATTTGTATCACGTATATATTTTTTGTGAGGGAAGTTTTAAGAAAATAATTTTTTGTTCGAAAAATCAATAATCGTTTTAATAATTAGGATAAAATATTACATATAATCACACTAAAAACATTAAAAATCATAAGACATGTTGTTTCTATCATTTTACTTAGTAGTTTTTTTTCTTTTCATATTTTCTACTGGAGTTTCGCGACGAATCGACCAACAAAAGTCTGCAAGCATTGCTTCCGACCATTTTCCGTTGTAGCGCCTCTCAATGTGCGATATATCCTGATGAAATCTTTCACCGTGTTCATCAGATACCGCTCCAAGATTTTCGGGACAGAAATCTAAGTGAGAATCTAAAAAATGAATTTTAAGTGACATGTTGCATTTTGCATACAAAAAATACAGAATTTCAAGGTATTTAAAAAAATTTTTTTTTAAAGTTTTACGTGATAGCAAAAAATAGGAAGCAAATCTAGATTCAGCATGTTAAGCTCTTCATATTTATCATATTTTTTTTTAAATGAGGATTTCGTTGCAGACCAGTGTAAGGTAAGTGCGGGCGGGTAAGTATCTGTATATGAGAAATGGATTTGTTTGTCAAATTGTAAAATACATGTGTGAATGGGTGTTAACGTATGTGATTATTGATTTTTAATAAACATTTATCGGCTTATCTTGTTGGGCCAGTGCCCGAGTATGGGGATCTCCTTATTGTGTTGTTGATGTCGGTCCAACGTTGCGTTGTGCCGCTGATGTTGTCTGCCTTTTTGTTTTCCGCTGTCGCTTCCTTTTTCGTCTGCGTAGGGTTTGTTGTTGTTGGTTAATGCTTTTCAGTTTCGTCTGCTGTCTTTACTGCACTGGTGTTGTTGCGGAAACGTTGCAGCCAGGACAATCAGCTGCATGTGTTCGTGGACGCAAGTATCAATGCTTATGCTGCTGTGGCGTACCTGCGTTCCTGCATTGATGGGAGCCTGCGCTGTTCTCTGTTAGCATCGAAAACGCGAGTCGCGCCGTTGAAGCCCATATCGATCCCGAGGTTAGAGCTGCTGGCCGCAGTGCTGGGCCTTAGGTTGGCGAAATTCATAGGCGATGAGCTGTCGATTCAAAGAATGTGCTGTATTGGGTGCGCTCGGCCGCAAGAAAATTCCACCAGTTCGTCGCGCTTCGTGTGGGCGAGATTCTCGAAGGTTCCAGCGCCAAAGAGTGGAGGGGCTACCAACTCGCGAAAATGTGGCTGATGAAGGAACGAAATGGAGCGATAATCAAAAATTTGACGACAACGGACGCTGGTTCCGAGGGCCTAAATTTTTGGAGGCGCCGCAGCACGAGTGGCCTGTGACGGAGTTGGCAGGTGTCGACGGTGAACTAGAAGAAAAACTACATCACTTATCCACCGACGATGAGCTGCCGCAAATTGCTGTAATCGTGCCTGATGTGAAAAAATTCAGCAAAGGGAAAGGTTACGCGCAGCGCAGCGATGTGTTTTACCATTCCTGCGATCAGCATCGAAGACAACAGCCCGACTGCAGCCGCTGCGAAGAATGCTGGGGGAAGGCAGTATGGAGTTGGCGAAGTTCGCAGCGCTGTCGTAAAGACGTCGCATGGTCTGAGCACCCGGCCGATAGTCAAATTGGTGAAACTGGACATCGAGAACTGAAATTTATTTAGTAAACGCGTACGGCGTACGAGATATACGAAGGGGGGATGTAGCGGTAACATTGCTCTGGCAATGCCGTACGCACTTTTTCCATTTCTCCTGTGCCTCATCCTTCGCCAATTCGCCACCTGTCAAACGGACATTTTTGGGGTATTTTCCGATTTGGTTTGTTGGCAGGTGCGCATGGGCGCAAGAGAACTAAAATGTAAGTTAAATCTAAGAAATTGTATTGAATTTGCTGAATTTGCTGTTGTCTAATAAAGTTTCAGCAAGTGTGCTCGAAAACGTTCAACCAACGCAATTAATCTCCAACAAATTTTTTTTTTAACGGATTTATTTCTCGACAAAATTTATTACTAAGGTACAATAAGTTTGTTACCATATTGTAGCCGGTGGAATTTCCTTTACAACGAAATATAAAGCATTTGATATTTTTGTGATTTCGCTTTTATATTAATTGCGTTTATGAAAGTTATTGCTTAGGCGCGATCTTTTACAATCTGTTCTGAATGCAACCCTGAACGCGCTGTCACGATGGATCGCGTTCACAAACAGCTACAGGTGCATACCAACGCGATTCTGAACTTTCCAACGAACACACGGAAGACGGCGAAAACCAAACAAACTAAAGGATTATATTAAGCTCGCAAACTGCTGCTCAAACAAAATTGGACCAAGTTTCTGAAAATGTTTGACGGATTCACGAGCGAAGAGGAAACGGCAGATCCAGAATCGTTGGATGGCACTAAGTTGTGTATACACTACGAAGTCGTGGAGTGCGCATACGCAGAGACTATGGGTGACATCAATGACGTATTAGACAGTTTTCATACTCTCTCTTCCACACAGACATCCATGTCACAATCGACTGTGGTCGCGGCATCCCACTCTCCGCTGCCGCGAATCAAAATTCCTTTGTTTGAAGGCAATCTCCTGCAATGGTTCCCATTCAATGATTTATTTGGTTCCATAGTCATTTGTAATCCAACGCTAACGAATACTCAACGGTTGCAGTATTTAAAGGACAGCGTGACGGGAGAGGCGAAGTACACATTATACAACATTAGTAGCACCGATGCGAACCATAGCTTGGGAACCATCTCTCACTTCGAAAAACGAGATTCCAACTTTCAAAGAATTACAATAGTTTTCTACAAGCAGGACGCAATCCTTAGAAATTTTTCAAAACTACGCAGAAGGGAAACCTAGTGTTAAGAAACACGCCCATTCCACCAGATGAATTCCAGCAATTCCGGGGTTTGGAGTTGGCAAATTCAAAATTAAATGTGCCTCAACCTAAACGCTGCCGATTATGCATCAGTGCTACTTGGCGGAATTAAGCGAAGTTCAACTAATCACCTTGTTGCCCAAAATACGCAATTAGGGTGGGTGGTAGTTGGTGGCTTCTATGATCATTCACTCGTCTCAGATTACCGAGCACAAATTACCGTTGAGCGATCGTTGACAACCGACGAGCAATTCACCGAATCCCATTTTCAACGTACTACTCGACGAGCGGATGATGGTCGGTACATTGTTAGGCTACCGGTGAGGGAAGAGGTGGATCTCCAAAGCCGCTACTGCACTTTTAAGTAGCCGGCTCTCCCAGCTGCACGCACTGCCCCACATAACAACAATTCAAGAGCCCTGGGTCTTTAGGGGCCGGGTCTGTGGCCTTGAGTCGTTGAAAGGGGCCACTGTACTATATGATAGGAATTCGATTAGACCTAGAACCTGTCTTATAGTATCATCTCATCTCACGGTCACTAGTCTTGACCTCTTCTGCTGTCAGGACCTGGTTGCCGTTGAGGTGAGCTTCAAGAGTATGCATGGGTGGTCGAGGTTCGTGATTGCGTCTGGGTACTTTCTTTACTATGCACTGCAAGCGCCACCACCTGGGAAGGTCGCTAGTCTCGTGAGGTTTTGTGAGCAGCGCAGTCTCGGTCTCATTTTATGTTGTGATGCTAATGCCCAGCACACAATCTGCAACAACCGAGGCTCTCGGCTGTTCGGGTATATTGCATCCTCCGGCCTGACTATTCACAACACTGGGAATCAGCCTACGTTTGTGACAACTAGAAGGCAGGAGGTGATTGACATCAGAGAGCTGCATGGGTGCATTCAAAACGCCTATTAAGTCACTCGCTTCCTTTTCACACATAAACATACTCTCACTCATTATTTTTCAAACATAACAAGCAATAGCATCGACAAAATCGAATCAAGTGAATGAATCATTCACACTGGCAAGTGTTTGAATTGATCGATTTTCAAGTGCATGATTTTCAAAACAAATGGTTTTTTTATAAGAGACAGCTTTCAACTTTTTGTTTAGAAGGTAAAAAACTATACAAATTAAAAATATTAATTAAAAGAAATGTTACATATGTAGAGTTCAGAACAAAACAGAGTTGCAATGATAGTTTTTATTTTACAATTTCTCTTCTGGATTCAATATCCATCCGGTGAACTTTGTCTCGCACGATATTTGTTGTTTTTTTTTATAATCAAATACGCGAGATTGCGAATCTATGGCGATGCAAATTGACGAAGAAAACCAACTAAAGGCCCACAAATAAGCATTATTGCTGCTAAGTTTCAGTAAAGAAATCGACTGCGCTTGAACCAGATTTAAATTATATGGGCGGTGCTATGCCCCTTATTCAATACCCGCACAATGCTCTCTGTCGAAAGAGAAAATGGTAGGTTCGTACCTAGTTTCATTGCTGTGCGACTCATAGTTCAGCGGGATATTTTGGTCACAAAAATGTGCCACGCCCCTTGTCCAACGCCCATTAAATCTTAGCAGTAGAATGACTCATCTATGGGACGATGGGTACTAAGCTACAGTGTTGTATAACTTACAATTTCGAAGATAATCCGTTATTAAGATTTGGCTTGTATGGGTGGTGCCACGCCCCTTTGTCCAATACCCTCACAATTCCCTCGGTCGAAAGATATGAATAAATGGTAGGTTCGTACTTAATTTCATTGCTGTGCGACTTATAGTTCAGCGGAAAATTTGGGTCACAAAAATGTGCCACGCCCCTTGTCCAACGCCCACCAAATCTTACCAGTAGAATGACTCATCTATGGGTCGACGCTATACCTAATTTCAATGCTGTGCGCCTTAGAACTTCAAAGATATTCCATTATTAAGATTTAGCTTGTATGGGTGGTGCATATATAGATGTATTGATATGCTATGCTCCTACACGCACGTATGAATCGTTTGCAAGCAAGTCCAATGATAACATGATGTGAAACTGAGAGGATTGACGAAATTTTGTCGTTTTTTTTGGTCACACGAGCACAATCCGTGTGAGCTGAAAAGAAAATCGTCAACCCTGCCAGCTTTCTCTTTTTGTGGAACAATTCGTATTGTAGCAAGCAACTGACAAGCGAATTTGTTCCTAACGCGGGGTTGTATTTTTGATGTACTTGTAAAAAAGTATGTTCGCTGTCTTATTGTACGAAGCAGTGTAAAATAAGGAAAAAATATATGAAATGATCAAAATTATTTAATTTAAATGAAAATGTTAGGGAAAATGTAATATGCAGAGATATAAAGATGTAAAAAAGAAATCCTTATCTCTTTGTGCATATGTAAAAACTAATAATAACTAATTTGCATTTTCCGAACCACCACTGAGGCAATACGGCGCGTTACCGATTTTTTTAACGATTTTGTAACATTTTAACAATTTTTCAATCATTGTTAAAATGATTTCAGAGAGGAACAAATAAAAAAAATGTATTTAATGCGTTTGTTTCCCAATTCGAAAAAAACACGGACTAAACGGACCACAAAAACCAGAAGTAGCAGGAACTTATAAATGTCGGACAGTAAACAATTTATGTTTATAAGTATAGTCTGCTACTTCGCGATTATAAAATCGTATCAGAAAACATATGTATATATATGCATATATCTATATTATATTATAATTGCGACAGCCATATTTTGCTATCCCTTTTTATACGGGTGCGCATATCATATATACATATATTATATATACATATACATATATATATATATATATGTATATATAATATGCGCACCCGTATAAAAAGGGATAGCAAAATATGGCTGTCGCAATTATCGCAAAAACTCCTCTGGAGCTTTCATCAAATTCACATTTCATTCAAATTTCACGAATAAAATTCAATAAAAGCTGAATAAAAAATGTGTTAAACACGTATTAAAACACTTTTGACTGGTTTTCGGGAAATATTGTAATTTTTTAATCACTTTTCTTCCAAAAGATTACATAGTTACAAAGAAATTAAAATTGATTTTCCTATGTTTAAAAAATTGAAAGTAAACGCAACCCTCGCCATGGCCCTTGTATGGGAAATCAACAGTACGTTCCTGTGCAACCTCAGGGTCTGATGTTTGGCAAAATCAACCCTAGGGTCTGATGTTACCGGTGTATTAGTGCGGATTTTGAGTATGTATTGTGGTCGAGCGTTCTCAGTTTCGCATCATGTTATCATTGAGCAAGTCATTCGATTGAATGATTTGTTTGTTATAACAGAATTTTTCATTCACATGCTTTGATATAAAGTGAGTGTCACACCGATATACTTGATAACAAATAATTTCATGATAGCTTTATCTTGATTTGAAAATAATTCAAATGAATAGAGTGCAAGGCATTGAGTTCATACATTTAACACTAAAACGAGTATACTCATGCTGCTCTCTGATTGACATCACTTTATCTAATACTAGATTAGGGTGGTTAATCAACAACTGGAGAGTCCTTAACGAAGAATCGTGTTCGGACCACAGGTATATCGAGTTTCAGTGTGGCGAGGAGGCACAAATGCCATTGCCCTCTAGAAACCCGAGAAATACAGACTGGCACCGAAAATCCGCAAGAAGCGGTGTATTGAGGCGGCTGTTGAGCATCTCAATACTGCCCTAACATCAAGCTTCGAGCTAGCCTGCCCAACTAGACCTCCCCTTAACCGGACCCCTGTTCCGTGGTAGAACAGAAAACATCTCAACCGGGCCCTCAAGACGAATCTTGACGAGGACTGGAAGCGCTACCGATGCACTCAAAAGAACTATAAGAGGCTTATTCAAGCTTCGAAGGCCTCTTTTAGAGATTTCTGTAGTGGCATTGAATCCCTGTGCGACACAGCTAGGCTGGTAAAAGTTCTGAAAAAGGACCAAACCTCGAAGCTGGGGTCGCTTAGGAAACCTGATGGCTCCTACACGCAGAGGAAAAGTGAGACACTTAGTCTACTGATGGAGTCTCACTTTCCAGGAAATCAGGTCACTGTTGCCCAGCAACATTCGTCCTTGGACGGAGTTATTGCTAGGGCAATCACACCCTCTCGACATGACTGGTACGTCGCAAGAACTGTGGCGAATGAGGCTGCCATTCGATTTGCCATCAAGTTCTTTGACAGCTTCAAATCGCCGGGTTCTGATGGCATTTATCCTATCGTGTTGAGGGAAGGTATAGAGTCAGTAGTTATGGCACTGAAGAAAATCTTCAATGCATGCCTGGCACTGGCCTATATACCACGTCCTTGGAGGATGGTGAGGGTCGCGTTCATTCCGAAGATCGGAAAGGACGACTACACTAGCCCCAAGAGCTTTAGACCTATTAGCATTACTTCTTTTATGCTAAAAAGTCTCGAACGGCTGGTGGAGTTACGGATGCGTAAGGAGTCGCTTAAGAGATATCCTCTGTCTCCATTTCAGCATGCCTACCTAAGAGGGAAGTCCTGCGAGTCGGCTCTGCAAAATCTGGTCGGTAGGATTGAGCGAGCCATCGACAGGAAGGACTACGCGGTGGGAATCTTTGTGGATATAGAGGGTGCTTTTGACAATGCGACTTTTGACAGTATGTGTAACGCTGCTAGCAAACACGGCGTAGACCGGGCTTTGGTAGAGGACAGAGCAGAGGACGATCTGCTGGTGTCATCCGGTGTAAATAGGGGCTGCCCTCAAGGTGGGGTGTTGTCTCCATTGCTCTGGTGCATGGGGATTGATCCCCTGCTCATCACTCTGAATGCCTCTGGAGTCGACGCACAAGCATACGCGGACGATGTGGCCTGTCTTGTAACCGGCCCTTCCCTTATGCACATCTGCAGAAAAGTGCAGAGAACTCTGGATATGTTGACACCTGGAGTAATGCGAACGGGCTATCTGCTAATCCCGCCAAAACTGGTATGATTCTCTTTACCAGGAAGAGGAAGCTTGATAGTCATTCTGCCCACACTCAAGGGGGTCACTATCCAGCTATCCAAAGAGGTGAAATATCTGAGAGTTATCCTAGATGATAAACTCCTTTGGAAATCTCACGTAGAACTAAAGACATCGAAAGTACTGTCGGCTTTCTGGCAATGCAGAGGTGTATTTGGGAAAACGTGGGGTGTTTTCCCTACCAAGGTCCTCTGGATCTACAAAGCTATGATAAGACCTTCCTCCACCTGATGTTTTCATCCAAGGAGAGGCCCTAAAGGCCATCCGAAGACTAACACACAGTGGCCAGTGGTATGGCAACTGTCCGGCACTGGACAATTGTGCTGGCACCGACATCGACCTCACAGTCATGTCCATGCCCCTCGACTCCATGCTTTCAAATGTCATACTAAAAAAGCGGTGCATAGTGTTGCTGCCTGAGACTGACTCTTGGTCGGTTCCTGGGGATGAGCCCGGTAAACACTGCTTCCGTATATTCACGGACGGCTCCAGAACGGAAGAAGGTTCTGGCTCTGGGGTCTTCGTTGAATCCACGGGGACTAGAAGGTTCTTTGCCCTAGGCTCGTACGCATCTGTGTTTCAGGCAGAGGTGCATGCGATACTTGAGGCGATGAACTTTGCAATAGAGAATAGGTGGAGAGGCAGGTCTATCTGTGTCTGTAGCGACAGCCAAGCTGCGCTTATGGCCTTGGACAGTCCTCAAACCACCTCTATGCTAGTCAAGTCCTGCAAATCCAGGCTAAATTATGTCGAAAAATACAATAGCCTGATGCTCACCTGGGTCCCGGTACACGCAGGAATTGCGGGTAACGAGACCTCGGATTCCTTAGCCAGAATGCGCTCTGAGGCTGATTTTGTCGGCCCTGAGCCTGTTCTGCCCATCCCATCTGCAGCCATCAAAGCCACAGTTAGGAAGAAGGGACTGCAGGCAGATGGTCGGGTTAATGACGGGCCATTTTCTATGGGCAAAGCACATGGAAATGGAAGGCATATCTGACAGTGCCCTATGTCCTGCTTGTGGGGAGGACGTTGAGACGGCGGAACACTTCCTGTGTCTCTGCCTCGCGTTCGCTCTTATCAAGTTTGAGACGTTTGGCACTGATGTGCTAAGAAGCGACCACCTTGGCTCCTTGGCACCCCAGGATCTATCAAGGTTTCTTCGGAAATCGGGTAGATTTAAAGCATATTAACAGGTAACAACAAGTCGTAGTACAATGGACGTTCCAACAAGGGGAAAAAAATTTACTAGAATGTATTTAATTATATAGAGGAGGAAAAAATAAACTTTTTGTGTACCGGTGGGATGTGTTTGTCCCACTGTATGTATATAAAGTGTATGCGCAGTGAACGTTTGATATGTACAATTGAAAATTTTCTATGTCAAGAATTTTCAATGTAATTAGGACGGGTCTTGTTGTCCCACTGTATGTATTAAATTGTATGTGTATGTTGAATAGAAGTGTGCGTATGAGTATATATATGCACGATTGAAAAATGACCAACTCGAAGAAAATTTTCAGTGTGCAGTGAAAGTGAACAGTTTGTCCCACTGTATCCGCTTTGTGCTTTCTTGTTTGCGTATATGGGCCAAGCAGAGGGATTGCGTGCTGCCAAGTGTCTGCGAATATAGCACAAAGAGAAATGCGGAAATATAGTGGGCGCACGGAATGTATACAGCAGTTGGGCTGTTTGCTGCTGATCTTGTGTACAAGCACAAAGAAAAAGAGGGGAAATGGTGTGTGCGAATATAACACAAAGAAAAGTGCGTGAATATGTGCACAAGTGGGCGCGCAGAATGTAGACAGCAGCTTGGCTGTTTGCTGCTGATTTTGTATGCAAAGCACAAAGAAAAGAGGGAAAATGTGCAGTATGTGCGCACATGGAAAAGCACGAAAATGGGGATAAGCGGCTGAGTTTTATGTGCAAAATGTGGAAACCGGACAGTAGCGGACTTAGTTAATTTTTTGATAACTGGATTTTTGGGGACCAGTTTAATATTATATACATAAATTAAACGGTAATTTGATAACACTGGTCTGCAAAAAAATTTTTTTTTGCACTCCTTCTTATTATTGTGCACGATTATTACAGATGTGATATTTCTCAACAGAAACTGGGTTTTAAAAAATTTGTATCACGTATATATTTTTTGTGAGGGAAGTTTTAAGAAAATAATTTTTTGTTCGAAAAATCAATAATCGTTTTAATAATTAGGATAAAATATTACATATAATCACACTAAAAACATTAAAAATCATAAGACATGTTGTTTCTATCATTTTACTTAGTAGTTTTTTTTCTTTTCATATTTTCTACTGGAGTTTCGCGACGAATCGACCAACAAAAGTCTGCAAGCATTGCTTCCGACCATTTTCCGTTGTAGCGCCTCTCAATGTGCGATATATCCTGATGAAATCTTTCACCGTGTTCATCAGATACCGCTCCAAGATTTTCGGGACAGAAATCTAAGTGAGAATCTAAAAAATGAATTTTAAGTGACATGTTGCATTTTGCATACAAAAAATACAGAATTTCAAGGTATTTAAAAAAATTTTTTTTTAAAGTTTTACGTGATAGCAAAAAATAGGAAGCAAATCTAGATTCAGCATGTTAAGCTCTTCATATTTATCATATTTTTTTTTAAATGAGGATTTCGTTGCAGACCAGTGTAAGGTAAGTGCGGGCGGGTAAGTATCTGTATATGAGAAATGGATTTGTTTGTCAAATTGTAAAATACATGTGTGAATGGGTGTTAACGTATGTGATTATTGATTTTTAATAAACATTTATCGGCTTATCTTGTTGGGCCAGTGCCCGAGTATGGGGATCTCCTTATTGTGTTGTTGATGTCGGTCCAACGTTGCGTTGTGCCGCTGATGTTGTCTGCCTTTTTGTTTTCCGCTGTCGCTTCCTTTTTCGTCTGCGTAGGGTTTGTTGTTGTTGGTTAATGCTTTTCAGTTTCGTCTGCTGTCTTTACTGCACTGGTGTTGTTGCGGAAACGTTGCAGCCAGGACAATCAGCTGCATGTGTTCGTGGACGCAAGTATCAATGCTTATGCTGCTGTGGCGTACCTGCGTTCCTGCATTGATGGGAGCCTGCGCTGTTCTCTGTTAGCATCGAAAACGCGAGTCGCGCCGTTGAAGCCCATATCGATCCCGAGGTTAGAGCTGCTGGCCGCAGTGCTGGGCCTTAGGTTGGCGAAATTCATAGGCGATGAGCTGTCGATTCAAAGAATGTGCTGTATTGGGTGCGCTCGGCCGCAAGAAAATTCCACCAGTTCGTCGCGCTTCGTGTGGGCGAGATTCTCGAAGGTTCCAGCGCCAAAGAGTGGAGGGGCTACCAACTCGCGAAAATGTGGCTGATGAAGGAACGAAATGGAGCGATAATCAAAAATTTGACGACAACGGACGCTGGTTCCGAGGGCCTAAATTTTTGGAGGCGCCGCAGCACGAGTGGCCTGTGACGGAGTTGGCAGGTGTCGACGGTGAACTAGAAGAAAAACTACATCACTTATCCACCGACGATGAGCTGCCGCAAATTGCTATAATCGTGCCTGATGTGAAAAAATTCAGCAAAGGGAAAGGTTACGCGCAGCGCAGCGATGTGTTTTACCATTCCTGCGATCAGCATCGAAGACAACAGCCCGACTGCAGCCGCTGCGAAGAATGCTGGGGGAAGGCAGTATGGAGTTGGCGAAGTTCGCAGCGCTGTCGTAAAGACGTCGCATGGTCTGAGCACCCGGCCGATAGTCAAATTGGTGAAACTGGACATCGAGAACTGAAATTTATTTAGTAAACGCGTACGGCGTACGAGATATACGAAGGGGGGATGTAGCGGTAACATTGCTCTGGCAATGCCGTACGCACTTTTTCCATTTCTCCTGTGCCTCATCCTTCGCCAATTCGCCACCTGTCAAACGGACATTTTTGGGGTATTTTCCGATTTGGTTTGTTGGCAGGTGCGCATGGGCGCAAGAGAACTAAAATGTAAGTTAAATCTAAGAAATTGTATTGAATTTGCTGAATTTGCTGTTGTCTAATAAAGTTTCAGCAAGTGTGCTCGAAAACGTTCAACCAACGCAATTAATCTCCAACAAATTTTTTTTTTAACGGATTTATTTCTCGACAAAATTTATTACTAAGGTACAATAAGTTTGTTACCATATTGTAGCCGGTGGAATTTCCTTTACAACGAAATATAAAGCATTTGATATTTTTGTGATTTCGCTTTTATATTAATTGCGTTTATGAAAGTTATTGCTTAGGCGCGATCTTTTACAATCTGTTCTGAATGCAACCCTGAACGCGCTGTCACGATGGATCGCGTTCACAAACAGCTACAGGTGCATACCAACGCGATTCTGAACTTTCCAACGAACACACGGAAGACGGCGAAAACCAAACAAACTAAAGGATTATATTAAGCTCGCAAACTGCTGCTCAAACAAAATTGGACCAAGTTTCTGAAAATGTTTGACGGATTCACGAGCGAAGAGGAAACGGCAGATCCAGAATCGTTGGATGGCACTAAGTTGTGTATACACTACGAAGTCGTGGAGTGCGCATACGCAGAGACTATGGGTGACATCAATGACGTATTAGACAGTTTTCATACTCTCTCTTCCACACAGACATCCATGTCACAATCGACTGTGGTCGCGGCATCCCACTCTCCGCTGCCGCGAATCAAAATTCCTTTGTTTGAAGGCAATCTCCTGCAATGGTTCCCATTCAATGATTTATTTGGTTCCATAGTCATTTGTAATCCAACGCTAACGAATACTCAACGGTTGCAGTATTTAAAGGACAGCGTGACGGGAGAGGCGAAGTAAACATTATACAACATTAGTAGCACCGATGCGAACCATAGCTTGGGAACCATCTCTCACTTCGAAAAACGAGATTCCAACTTTCAAAGAATTACAATAGTTTTCTACAAGCAGGACGCAATCCTTAGAAATTTTTCAAAACTACGCAGAAGGGAAACCTAGTGTTAAGAAACACGCCCATTCCACCAGATGAATTCCAGCAATTCCGGGGTTTGGAGTTGGCAAATTCAAAATTAAATGTGCCTCAACCTAAACGCTGCCGATTATGCATCAGTGCTACTTGGCGGAATTAAGCGAAGTTCAACTAATCACCTTGTTGCCCAAAATACGCAATTAGGGTGGGTGGTAGTTGGTGGCTTCTATGATCATTCACTCGTCACAGATTACCGAGCACAAATTACCGTTGAGCGATCGTTGACAACCGACGAGCAATTCACCGAATCCCATTTTCAACGTACTACTCGACGAGCGGATGATGGTCGGTACATTGTTAGGCTACCGGTGAGGGAAGAGGTGGATCTCCAAAGCCGCTACTGCACTTTTAAGTAGCCGGCTCTCCCAGCTGCACGCACTGCCCCACATAACAACAATTCAAGAGCCCTGGGTCTAGGGGCCGGGTCTGTGGCCTTGAGTCGTTGAAAGGGGCCACTGTACTATATGATAGGAATTCGATTAGACCTAGAACCTGTCTTATAGTATCATCTCATCTCACGGTCACTAGTCTTGACCTCTTCTGCTGTCAGGATCTGGTTGCCGTTGAGGTGAGCTTCAAGAGTATGCACGGGTGGTCGAGGTTCGTGATTGCGTCTGGGTACTTTCTTTACTATGCACTGCAAGCGCCACCACCTGGGAAGGTCGCTAGTCTCGTGAGGTTTTGTGAGCAGCGCAGTCTCGGTCTCATTTTATGTTGTGATGCTAATGCCCAGCACACAATCTGCAACAACCGAGGCTCTCGGCTGTTCGGGTATATTGCATCCTCCGGCCTGACTATTCACAGTACTGGGAATCAGCCTACGTTTGTGACAACTAGAAGGCAGGAGGTGATTGACATCAGAGAGCTGCATGGGTGCATTCAAAACGCCTATTAAGTCACTCGCTTCCTTTTCACACATAAACATACTCTCACTCATTATTTTTCAAACATAACAAGCAATAGCATCGACAAAATCGAATCAAGTGAATGAATCATTCACACTGGCAAGTGTTTGAATTGATCGATTTTCAAGTGCATGATTTTCAAAACAAATGGTTTTTTTATAAGAGACAGCTTTCAACTTTTTGTTTAGAAGGTAAAAAACTATACAAATTAAAAATATTAATTAAAAGAAATGTTACATATGTAGAGTTCAGAACAAAACAGAGTTGCAATGATAGTTTTTATTTTACAATTTCTCTTCTGGATTCAATATCCATCCGGTGAACTTTGTCTCGCACGATATTTGTTGTTTTTTTTTATAATCAAATACGCGAGATTGCGAATCTATGGCGATGCAAATTGACGAAGAAAACCAACTAAAGGCCCACAAATAAGCATTATTGCTGCTAAGTTTCAGTAAAGAAATCGACTGCGCTTGAACCAGATTTAAATTATATGGGCGGTGCTATGCCCCTTATTCAATACCCGCACAATGCTCTCTGTCGAAAGAGAAAATGGTAGGTTCGTACCTAGTTTCATTGCTGTGCGACTCATAGTTCAGCGGGATATTTTGGTCACAAAAATGTGCCACGCCCCTTGTCCAACGCCCATTAAATCTTAGCAGTAGAATGACTCATCTATGGGACGATGGGTACTAAGCTACAGTGTTGTATAACTTACAATTTCGAAGATAATCCGTTATTAAGATTTGGCTTGTATGGGTGGTGCCACGCCCCTTTGTCCAATACCCTCACAATTCCCTCGGTCGAAAGATATGAATAAATGGTAGGTTCGTACTTAATTTCATTGCTGTGCGACTTATAGTTCAGCGGAAAATTTGGGTCACAAAAATGTGCCACGCCCCTTGTCCAACGCCCACCAAATCTTACCAGTAGAATGACTCATCTATGGGTCGACGCTATACCTAATTTCAATGCTGTGCGCCTTAGAACTTCAAAGATATTCCATTATTAAGATTTAGCTTGTATGGGTGGTGCATATATAGATGTATTGATATGCTATGCTCCTACACGCACGTATGAATCGTTTGCAAGCAAGTCCAATGATAACATGATGTGAAACTGAGAGGATTGACGAAATTTTGTCGTTTTTTTTGGTCACACGAGCACAATCCGTGTGAGCTGAAAAGAAAATCGTCAACCCTGCCAGCTTTCTCTTTTTGTGGAACAATTCGTATTGTAGCAAGCAACTGACAAGCGAATTTGTTCCTAACGCGGGGTTGTATTTTTGATGTACTTGTAAAAAAGTATGTTCGCTGTCTTATTGTACGAAGCAGTGTAAAATAAGGAAAAAATATATGAAATGATCAAAATTATTTAATTTAAATGAAAATGTTAGGGAAAATGTAATATGCAGAGATATAAAGATGTAAAAAAGAAATCCTTATCTCTTTGTGCATATGTAAAAACTAATAATAACTAATTTGCATTTTCCGAACCACCACTGAGGCAATACGGCGCGTTACCGATTTTTTTAACGATTTTGTAACATTTTAACAATTTTTCAATCATTGTTAAAATGATTTCAGAGAGGAACAAATAAAAAAAATGTATTTAATGCGTTTGTTTCCCAATTCGAAAAAAACACGGACTAAACGGACCACAAAAACCAGAAGTAGCAGGAACTTATAAATGTCGGACAGTAAACAATTTATATTTATAAGTATAGTCTGCTACTTCGCGATTATAAAATCGTATCAGAAAACATATGTATATATATGCATATATCTATATTATATTATAATTGCGACAGCCATATTTTGCTATCCCTTTTTATACGGGTGCGCATATCATATATACATATATTATATATACATATACATATATATATATATATATGTATATATAATATGCGCACCCGTATAAAAAGGGATAGCAAAATATGGCTGTCGCAATTATCGCAAAAACTCCTCTGGAGCTTTCATCAAATTCACATTTCATTCAAATTTCACGAATAAAATTCAATAAAAGCTGAATAAAAAATGTGTTAACCACGTATTAAAACACTTTTGACTGGTTTTCGGGAAATATTGTAATTTTTTAATCACTTTTCTTCCAAAAGATTACATAGTTACAAAGAAATTAAAATTGATTTTCCTATGTTTAAAAAATTGAAAGTAAACGCAACCCTCGCCATGGCCCTTGTATGGGAAATCAACAGTACGTTCCTGTGCAACCTCAGGGTCTGATGTTTGGCAAAATCAACCCTAGGGTCTGATGTTACCGGTGTGTTAGTGCGGATTTTGAGTATGTATTGTGGTCGAGCGTTCTCAGTTTCGCATCATGTTATCATTGAGCAAGTCATTCGATTGAATGATTTGTTTGTTATAACAGAATTTTTCATTCACATGCTTTGATATAAAGTGAGTGTCACACCGATATACTTGATAACAAATAATTTCATGATAGCTTTATCTTGATTTGAAAATAATTCAAATGAATAGAGTGCAAGGCATTGAGTTCATACATTTAACACTAAAACGAGTATACTCATGCTGCTCTCTGATTGACATCACTTTATCTAATACTAGATTAGGGTGGTTAATCAACAACTGGAGAGTCCTTAACGAAGAATCGTGTTCGAACCACAGGTATATCGAGTTTCAGTGTGGCGAGGAGGCACAAATGCCATTGCCCTCTAGAAACCCGAGAAATACAGACTGGCACCGAAAATCCGCAAGAAGCGGTGTATTGAGGCGGCTGTTGAGCATCTCAATACTGCCCTAACATCAAGCTTCGAGCTAGCCTGCCCAACTAGACCTCCCCTTAACCGGACCCCTGTTCCGTGGTAGAACAGAAAACATCTCAACCGGGCCCTCAAGACGAATCTTGACGAGGACTGGAAGCGCTACCGATGCACTCAAAAGAACTATAAGAGGCTTATTCAAGCTTCGAAGGCCTCTTTTAGAGATTTCTGTAGTGGCATTGAATCCCTGTGCGACACAGCTAGGCTGGTAAAAGTTCTGAAAAAGGACCAAACCTCGAAGCTGGGGTCGCTTAGGAAACCTGATGGCTCCTACACGCAGAGGAAAAGTGAGACACTTAGTCTACTGATGGAGTCTCACTTTCCAGGAAATCAGGTCACTGTTGCCCAGCAACATTCGTCCTTGGACGGAGTTATTGCTAGGGCAATCACACCCTCTCGACATGACTGGTACGTCGCAAGAACTGTGGCGAATGAGGCTGCCATTCGATTTGCCATCAAGTTCTTTGACAGCTTCAAATCGCCGGGTTCTGATGGCATTTATCCTATCGTGTTGAGGGAAGGTATAGAGTCAGTAGTTATGGCACTGAAGAAAATCTTCAATGCATGCCTGGCACTGGCCTATATACCACGCCCTTGGAGGATGGTGAGGGTCGCGTTCATTCCGAAGATCGGAAAGGACGACTACACTAGCCCCAAGAGCTTTAGACCTATTAGCATTACTTCTGTTATGCTAAAAAGTCTCGAACGGCTGGTGGAGTTACGAATGCGTAAGGAGTCGCTTAAGAGATATCCTCTGTCTCCATTTCAGCATGCCTACCTAAGAGGGAAGTCCTGCGAGTCGGCTCTGCAAAATCTGGTCGGTAGGATTGAGCGAGCCATCGACAGGAAGGACTACGCGGTGGGAATCTTTGTGGATATAGAGGGTGCTTTTGACAATGCGACTTTTGACAGTATGTGTAACGCTGCTAGCAAACACGGCGTAGACCGGGCTTTGGTAGAGGACAGAGCAGAGGACGATCTGCTGGTGTCATCCGGTGTAAATAGGGGCTGCCCTCAAGGTGGGGTCTTGTCTCCATTGCTCTGGTGCATGGGGATTGATCCCCTGCTCATCACTCTGAATGCCTCTGGAGCCGACGCACAAGCATACGCGGACGATGTGGCCTGTCTTGTAACCGGCCCTTCCCTTATGCACATCTGCAGAAAAGTGCAGAGAACTCTGGATATGTTGACACCTGGTGTAATGCGAACGGGCTATCTGCTAATCCCGCCAAAACTGGTATGATTCTCTTTACCAGGAAGAGGAAGCTTGATAGTCATTCTGCCCACACTCAAGGGGGTCACTATCCAGCTATCCAAAGGGGTGAAATATCTGAGAGTTATCCTAGATGATAAACTCCTTTGGAAATCTCACGTAGAACTAAAGACATCGAAAGTACTGTCGGCTTTCTGGCAATGCAGAGGTGTATTTGGGAAAACGTGGGGTGTTTTCCCTACCAAGGTCCTCTGGATCTACAAAGCTATGATAAGACCTTCCTCCACCTGATGTTTTCATCCAAGGAGAGGCCCTAAAGGCCATCCGAAGACTAACACACAGTGGACAGTGGTATGGCATCTGTCCGGCACTGGACAATTGTGCTGGCACCGACATCGACCTCACAGTCATGTCCATGCCCCTCGACTCCATGCTTTCAAATGTCATACTAAAAAAGCGGTGCATAGTGTTGCTGCCTGAGACTGACTCTTGGTCGGTTCCTGGGGATGAGCCCGGTAAACACTGCTTCCGTATATTCACGGACGGCTCCAGAACGGAAGAAGGTTCTGGCTCTGGGGTCTTCGTTGAATCCACGGGGACTAGAAGGTTCTTTGCCCTAGGCTCGTACGCATCTGTGTTTCAGGCAGAGGTGCATGCGATACTTGAGGCGATGAACTTTGCAATAGAGAATAGGTGGAGAGGCAGGTCTATCTGTGTCTGTAGCGACAGCCAAGCTGCGCTTATGGCCTTGGACAGTCCTCAAACCACCTCTATGCTAGTCAAGTCCTGCAAATCCAGGCTAAATTATGTCGAAAAATACAATAGCCTGATGCTCACCTGGGTCCCGGTACACGCAGGAATTGCGGGTAACGAGACCTCGGATTCCTTAGCCAGAATGCGCTCTGAGGCTGATTTTGTCGGCCCTGAGCCTGTTCTGCCCATCCCATCTGCAGCCATCAAAGCCACAGTTAGGAAGAAGGGACTGCAGGCAGATGGTCGGGTTAATGACGGGCCATTTTCTATGGGCAAAGCACATGGAAATGGAAGGCATATCTGACAGTGCCCTATGTCCTGCTTGTGGGGAGGACGTTGAGACGGCGGAACACTTCCTGTGTCTCTGCCTCGCGTTCGCTCTTATCAAGTTTGAGACGTTTGGCACTGATGTGCTAAGAAGCGACCACCTTGGCTCCTTGGCACCCCAGGATCTATCAAGGTTTCTTCGGAAATCGGGTAGATTTAAAGCATATTAACAGGTAACAACAAGTAGTACAATGGACGTTCCAACAAGGGGAAAAAAATTTACTAGAATGTATTTAATTATATAGAGGAGGAAAAAATAAACTTTTTGTGTACCGGTGGGATGTGTTTGTCCCACTGTATGTATATAAAGTGTATGCGCAGTGAACGTTTGATATGTACAATTGAAAATTTTCTATGTCAAGAATTTTCAATGTAATTAGGACGGGTCTTGTTGTCCCACTGTATGTATTAAATTGTATGTGTATGTTGAATAGAAGTGTGCGTATGAGTATATATATGCACGATTGAAAAATGACCAACTCGAAGAAAATTTTCAGTGTGCAGTGAAAGTGAACAGTTTGTCCCACTGTATCCGCTTTGTGCTTTCTTGTTTGCGTATATGGGCCAAGCAGAGGGATTGCGTGCTGCCAAGTGTCTGCGAATATAGCACAAAGAGAAATGCGGAAATATAGTGGGCGCACGGAATGTATACAGCAGTTGGGCTGTTTGCTGCTGATCTTGTGTACAAGCACAAAGAAAAAGAGGGGAAATGGTGTGTGCGAATATAACACAAAGAAAAGTGCGTGAATATGTGCACAAGTGGGCGCGCAGAATGTAGACAGCAGCTTGGCTGTTTGCTGCTGATTTTGTATGCAAAGCACAAAGAAAAGAGGGAAAATGTGCAGTATGTGCGCACATGGAAAAGCACGAAAATGGGGATAAGCGGCTGAGTTTTATGTGCAAAATGTGGAAACCGGACAGTAGCGGACTTAGTTAATTTTTTGATAACTGGATTTTTGGGGACCAGTTTAATATTATATACATAAATTAAACGGTAATTTGATAACACTGGTCTGCAAAAAAATTTTTTTTTGCACTCCTTATTATTGTGCACGATTATTACAGATGTGATATTTCTCAACAGAAACTGGGTTTTAAAAAATTTGTATCACGTATATATTTTTTGTGAGGGAAGTTTTAAGAAAATAATTTTTTGTTCGAAAAATCAATAATCGTTTTAATAATTAGGATAAAATATTACATATAATCACACTAAAAACATTAAAAATCATAAGACATGTTGTTTCTATCATTTTACTTAGTAGTTTTTTTTCTTTTCATATTTTCTACTGGAGTTTCGCGACGAATCGACCAACAAAAGTCTGCAAGCATTGCTTCCGACCATTTTCCGTTGTAGCGCCTCTCAATGTGCGATATATCCTGATGAAATCTTTCACCGTGTTCATCAGATACCGCTCCAAGATTTTCGGGACAGAAATCTAAGTGAGAATCTAAAAAATGAATTTTAAGTGACATGTTGCATTTTGCATACAAAAAATACAGAATTTCAAGGCATTTAAAAAAAATTTTTTTAAAGTTTTACGTGATAGCAAAAAATAGGAAACAAATCTAGATTCAGCATGTTAAGCTCTTCATATTTATCATATTTTTTTTTAAATGAGGATTTCGTTGCAGACCAGTGTAAGGTAAGTGCGGGCGGGTAAGTATCTGTATATGAGAAATGGATTTGTTTGTCAAATTGTAAAATACATGTGTGAATGGGTGTTAACGTATGTGATTATTGATTTTTAATAAACATTTATCGGCTTATCTTGTTGGGCCAGTGCCCGAGTATGGGGATCTCCTTATTGTGTTGTTGATGTCGGTCCAACGTTGCGTTGTGCCGCTGATGTTGTCTGCCTTTTTGTTTTCCGCTGTCGCTTCCTTTTTCGTCTGCGTAGGGTTTGTTGTTGTTGGTTAATGCTTTTCAGTTTCGTCTGCTGTCTTTACTGCACTGGTGTTGTTGCGGAAACGTTGCAGCCAGGACAATCAGCTGCCTGTGTTCGTGGACGCAAGTATCAATGCTTATGCTGCTGTGGCGTACCTGCGTTCCTGCATTGATGGGAGCCTGCGCTGTTCTCTGTTAGCATCGAAAACGCGAGTCGCGCCGTTGAAGCCCATATCGATCCCGAGGTTAGAGCTGCTGGCCGCAGTGCTGGGCCTTAGGTTGGCGAAATTCATAGGCGATGAGCTGTCGATTCAAAGAATGTGCTGTATTGGGTGCGCTCGGCCCACCAGTTCGTCGCGCTTCGTGTGGGCGAGATTCTCGAAGGTTCCAGCGCCAAAGAGTGGAGGGGCTACCAACTCCCGAAAATGTGGCTGATGAAGGAACGAAATGGAGCGATAATCAAAAATTTGACGACAACGGACGCTGGTTCCGAGGGCCTAAATTTTTGGAGGCGCCGCAGCACGAGTGGCCTGTGACGGAGTTGGCAGGTGTCGACGGTGAACTAGAAGAAAAACTACATCACTTATCCACCGACGATGAGCTGCCGCAAATTGCTGTAATCGTGCCTGATGTGAAAAAATTCAGCAAAGGGAAAGGTTACGCGCAGCGCAGCGATGTGTTTTACTATTCCTGCGATCAGCATCGAAGACAACAGCCCGACTGCAGTCGCTGCGAAGAATGCTGGGGGAAGGCAGTATGGAGTTGGCGAAGTTCGCAGCGCTGTCGTAAAGACGTCGCATGGTCTGAGCACCCGGCCGATAGTCAAATTGGTGAAACTGGACATCGAGAACTGAAATTTATTTAGTAAACGCGTACGGCGTACGAGATATACGAAGGGGGGATGTAGCGGTAACATTGCTCTGGCAATGCCGTACGCACTTTTTCCATTTCTCCTGTGCCTCATCCTTCGCCAATTCGCCACCTGTCAAACGGACATTTTTGGGGTATTTTCCGATTTGGTTTGTTGGCAGGTGCGCATGGGCGCAAGAGAACTAAAATGTAAGTTAAATCTAAGAAATTGTATTGAATTTGCTGAATTTGCTGTTGTCTAATAAAGTTTCAGCAAGTGTGCTCGAAAACGTTCAACCAACGCAATTAATCTCCAACAAATTTTTTTTTTAACGGATTTATTTCTCGACAAAATTTATTACTAAGGTACAATAAGTTTGTTACCATATTGTAGCCGGTGGAATTTCCTTTACAACGAAATATAAAGCATTTGATATTTTTGTGATTTCGCTTTTATATTAATTGCGTTTATGAAAGTTATTGCTTAGGCGCGATCTTTTACAATCTGTTCTGAATGCAACCCTGAACGCGCTGTCACGATGGATCGCGTTCACAAACAGCTACAGGTGCATACCAACGCGATTCTGAACTTTCCAACGAACACACGGAAGACGGCGAAAACCAAACAAACTAAAGGATTATATTAAGCTCGCAAACTGCTGCTCAAACAAAATTGGACCAAGTTTCTGAAAATGTTTGACGGATTCACGAGCGAAGAGGAAACGGCAGATCCAGAATCGTTGGATGGCACTAAGTTGTGTATACACTACGAAGTCGTGGAGTGCGCATACGCAGAGACTATGGGTGACATCAATGACGTATTAGACAGTTTTCATACTCTCTCTTCCACACAGACATCCATGTCACAATCGACTGTGGTCGCGGCATCCCACTCTCCGCTGCCGCGAATCAAAATTCCTTTGTTTGAAGGCAATCTCCTGCAATGGTTCCCATTCAATGATTTATTTGGTTCCATAGTCATTTGTAATCCAACGCTAACGAATACTCAACGGTTGCAGTATTTAAAGGACAGCGTGACGGGAGAGGCGAAGTACACATTATACAACATTAGTAGCACCGATGCGAATTTTTGTGTGGCTTGGGACTTACTACAGTCAAAGTTCGAAAACAAACAGGTAATTATCAACGCTCATCTTGCAGCAATTACCGCTCTGCCGTCCACCCAGGAGACTGCCTCGGCGCTGAGGGCCCTCCTGGCCGGGGCCACGTCGTCTGTACGTGGAATGCAGCATCTTGGTCGCCCCGTTGAGCAATAGGACGACCAGCTCATCTTTATTCTTTGTCAAAAATTTGACCCCATAACGCGTAAGGCTTGGGAACCATCTCTCACTTCGAAAAACGAGATTCCAACTTTCAAAGAATTACAATAGTTTTCTACAAGCAGGACGCAATCCTTAGAAATTTTTCAAAACTACGCAGAAGGGAAACCTAGTGTTAAGAAACACGCCCATTCCACCAGATGAATTCCAGCAATTCCGGGGTTTGGAGTTGGCAAATTCAAAATTAAATGTGCCTCAACCTAAACGCTGCCGATTATGCATCAGTGCTACTTGGCGGAATTAAGCGAAGTTCAACTAATCACCTTGTTGCCCAAAATACGCAATTAGGGTGGGTGGTAGTTGGTGGCTTCTATGATCATTCACTCGTCACAGATTACCGAGCACAAATTACCGTTGAGCGATCGTTGACAACCGACGAGCAATTCACCGAATCCCATTTTCAACGTACTACTCGACGAGCGGATGATGGTCGGTACATTGTTAGGCTACCGGTGAGGGAAGAGGTGGATCTCCAAAGCCGCTACTGCACTTTTAAGTAGCCGGCTCTCCCAGCTGCACGCACTGCCCCACATAACAACAATTCAAGAGCCCTGGGTCTTTAGGGGCCGGGTCTGTGGCCTTGAGTCGTTGAAAGGGGCCACTGTACTATATGATAGGAATTCGATTAGACCTAGAACCTGTCTTATAGTATCATCTCATCTCACGGTCACTAGTCTTGACCTCTTCTGCTGTCAGGATCTGGTTGCCGTTGAGGTGAGCTTCAAGAGTATGCACGGGTGGTCGAGGTTCGTGATTGCGTCTGGGTACTTTCTTTACTATGCACTGCAAGCGCCACCACCTGGGAAGGTCGCTAGTCTCGTGAGGTTTTGTGAGCAGCGCAGTCTCGGTCTCATTTTATGTTGTGATGCTAATGCCCAGCACACAATCTGCAACAACCGAGGCTCTCGGCTGTTCGGGTATATTGCATCCTCCGGCCTGACTATTCACAACACTGGGAATCAGCCTACGTTTGTGACAACTAGAAGGCAGGAGGTGATTGACATCAGAGAGCTGCATGGGTGCATTCAAAACGCCTATTAAGTCACTCGCTTCCTTTTCACACATAAACATACTCTCACTCATTATTTTTCAAACATAACAAGCAATAGCATCGACAAAATCGAATCAAGTGAATGAATCATTCACACTGGCAAGTGTTTGAATTGATCGATTTTCAAGTGCATGATTTTCAAAACAAATGGTTTTTTTATAAGAGACAGCTTTCAACTTTTTGTTTAGAAGGTAAAAAACTATACAAATTAAAAATATTAATTAAAAGAAATGTTACATATGTAGAGTTCAGAACAAAACAGAGTTGCAATGATAGTTTTTATTTTACAATTTCTCTTCTGGATTCAATATCCATCCGGTGAACTTTGTCTCGCACGATATTTGTTGTTTTTTTTTATAATCAAATACGCGAGATTGCGAATCTATGGCGATGCAAATTGACGAAGAAAACCAACTAAAGGCCCACAAATAAGCATTATTGCTGCTAAGTTTCAGTAAAGAAATCGACTGCGCTTGAACCAGATTTAAATTATATGGGCGGTGCTATGCCCCTTATTCAATACCCGCACAATGCTCTCTGTCGAAAGAGAAAATGGTAGGTTCGTACCTAGTTTCATTGCTGTGCGACTCATAGTTCAGCGGGATATTTTGGTCACAAAAATGTGCCACGCCCCTTGTCCAACGCCCATTAAATCTTAGCAGTAGAATGACTCATCTATGGGACGATGGGTACTAAGCTACAGTGTTGTATAACTTACAATATCGAAGATAATCCGTTATTAAGATTTGGCTTGTATGGGTGGTGCCACGCCCCTTTGTCCAATACCCTCACAATTCCCTCGGTCGAAAGATATGAATAAATGGTAGGTTCGTACTTAATTTCATTGCTGTGCGACTTATAGTTCAGCGGAAAATTTGGGTCACAAAAATGTGCCACGCCCCTTGTCCAACGCCCACCAAATCTTACCAGTAGAATGACTCATCTATGGGTCGACGCTATACCTAATTTCAATGCTGTGCGCCTTACAACTTCAAAGATATTCCATTATTAAGATTTAGCTTGTATGGGTGGTGCATATATAGATGTATTGATATGCTATGCTCCTACACGCACGTATGAATCGTTTGCAAGCAAGTCCAATGATAACATGATGTGAAACTGAGAGGATTGACGAAATTTTGTCGTTTTTTTTGGTCACACGAGCACAATCCGTGTGAGCTGAAAAGAAAATCGTCAACCCTGCCAGCTTTCTCTCTTTGTGGAACAATTCGTATTGTAGCAAGCAACTGACAAGCGAATTTGTTCCTAACGCGGGGTTGTATTTTTGATGTACTTGTAAAAAAGTATGTTCGCTGTCTTATTGTACGAAGCAGTGTAAAATAAGGAAAAAATATATGAAATGATCAAAATTATTTAATTTAAATGAAAATGTTAGGGAAAAGTTGTAATATGCAGAGATATAAAGATGTAAAAAAGAAATCCTTATCTCTTTGTGCATATGTAAAAACTAATAATAACTAATTTGCATTTTCCGAACCACCACTGAGGCAATACGGCGCGTTACCGATTTTTTTAACGATTTTGTAACATTTTAACAATTTTTCAATCATTGTTAAAATGATTTCAGAGAGGAACAAATAAAAAAAATGTATTTAATGCGTTTGTTTCCCAATTCGAAAAGAAACACGGACTAAACGGACCACAAAAACCAGAAGTAGCAGGAACTTATAAATGTCGGACAGTAAACAATTTATGTTTATAAGTATAGTCTGCTACTTCGCGATTATAAAATCGTATCAGAAAACATATGTATATATATGCATATATCTATATTATATTATAATTGCGACAGCCATATTTTGCTATCCCTTTTTATACGGGTGCGCATATCATATATACATATATTATATATACATATACATATATATATATATATATGTATATATAATATGCGCACCCGTATAAAAAGGGATAGCAAAATATGGCTGTCGCAATTATCGCAAAAACTCCTCTGGAGCTTTCATCAAATTCACATTTCATTCAAATTTCACGAATAAAATTCAATAAAAGCTGAATAAAAAATGTGTTAAACACGTATTAAAACACTTTTGACTGGTTTTCGGGAAATATTGTAATTTTTTAATCACTTTTCTTCCAAAAGATTACATAGTTACAAAGAAATTAAAATTGATTTTCCTATGTTTAAAAAATTGAAAGTAAACGCAACCCTCGCCATGGCCCTTGTATGGGAAATCAACAGTACGTTCCTGTGCAACCTCAGGGTCTGATGTTTGGCAAAATCAACCCTAGGGTCTGATGTTACCGGTGTATTAGTGCGGATTTTGAGTATGTATTGTGGTCGAGCGTTCTCAGTTTCGCATCATGTTATCATTGAGCAAGTCATTCGATTGAATGATTTGTTTGTTATAACAGAATTTTTCATTCACATGCTTTGATATAAAGTGAGTGTCACACCGATATACTTGATAACAAATAATTTCATGATAGCTTTATCTTGATTTGAAAATAATTCAAATGAATAGAGTGCAAGGCATTGAGTTCATACATTTAACACTAAAACGAGTATACTCATGCTGCTCTCTGATTGACATCACTTTATCTAATACTAGATTAGGGTGGTTAATCAACAACTGGAGAGTCCTTAACGAAGAATCGTGTTCGGACCACAGGTATATCGAGTTTCAGTGTGGCGAGGAGGCACAAATGCCATTGCCCTCTAGAAACCCGAGAAATACAGACTGGCACCGAAAATCCGCAAGAAGCGGTGTATTGAGGCGGCTGTTGAGCATCTCAATACTGCCCTAACATCAAGCTTCGAGCTAGCCTGCCCAACTAGACCTCCCCTTAACCGGACCCCTGTTCCGTGGTAGAACAGAAAACATCTCAACCGGGCCCTCAAGACGAATCTTGACGAGGACTGGAAGCGCTACCGATGCACTCAAAAGAACTATAAGAGGCTTATTCAAGCTTCGAAGGCCTCTTTTAGAGATTTCTGTAGTGGCATTGAATCCCTGCGCGACACAGCTAGGCTGGTAAAAGTTCTGAAAAAGGACCAAACCTCGAAGCTGGGGTCGCTTAGGAAACCTGATGGCTCCTACACGCAGAGGAAAAGTGAGACACTTAGTCTACTGATGGAGTCTCACTTTCCAGGAAATCAGGTCACTGTTGCCCAGCAACATTCGTCCTTGGACGGAGTTATAGCTAGGGCAATCACACCCTCTCGACATGACTGGTACGTCGCAAGAACTGTGGCGAATGAGGCTGCCATTCGATTTGCCATCAAGTTCTTTGACAGCTTCAAATCGCCGGGTTCTGATGGCATTTATCCTATCGTGTTGAGGGAAGGTATAGAGTCAGTAGTTATGGCACTGAAGAAAATCTTCAATGCATGCCTGGCACTGGCCTATATACCACGTCCTTGGAGGATGGTGAGGGTCGCGTTCATTCCGAAGATCGGAAAGGACGACTACACTAGCCCCAAGAGCTTTAGACCTATTAGCATTACTTCTTTTATGCTAAAAAGTCTCGAACGGCTGGTGGAGTTACGGATGCGTAAGGAGTCGCTTAAGAGATATCCTCTGTCTCCATTTCAGCATGCCTACCTAAGAGGGAAGTCCTGCGAGTCGGCTCTGCAAAATCTGGTCGGTAGGATTGAGCGAGCCATCGACAGGAAGGACTACGCGGTGGGAATCTTTGTGGATATAGAGGGTGCTTTTGACAATGCGACTTTTGACAGTATGTGTAACGCTGCTAGCAAACACGGCGTAGACCGGGCTTTGGTAGAGGACAGAGCAGAGGACGATCTGCTGGTGTCATCCGGTGTAAATAGGGGCTGCCCTCAAGGTGGGGTGTTGTCTCCATTGCTCTGGTGCATGGGGATTGATCCCCTGCTCATCACTCTGAATGCCTCTGGAGTCGACGCACAAGCATACGCGGACGATGTGGCCTGTCTTGTAACCGGCCCTTCCCTTATGCACATCTGCAGAAAAGTGCAGAGAACTCTGGATATGTTGACACCTGGTGTAATGCGAACGGGCTATCTGCTAATCCCGCCAAAACTGGTATGATTCTCTTTACCAGGAAGAGGAAGCTTGATAGTCATTCTGCCCACACTCAAGGGGGTCACTATCCAGCTATCCAAAGAGGTGAAATATCTGAGAGTTATCCTAGATGATAAACTCCTTTGGAAATCTCACGTAGAACTAAAGACATCGAAAGTACTGTCGGCTTTCTGGCAATGCAGAGGTGTATTTGGGAAAACGTGGGGTGTTTTCCCTACCAAGGTCCTCTGGATCTACAAAGCTATGATAAGACCTTCCTCCACCTGATGTTTTCATCCAAGGAGAGGCCCTAAAGGCCATCCGAAGACTAACACACAGTGGCCAGTGGTATGGCATCTGTCCTCACAGTCATGTCCATGCCCCTCGACTCCATGCTTTCAAATGTCATACTAAAAAAGCGGTGCATAGTGTTGCTGCCTGAGACTGACTCTTGGTCGGTTCCTGGGGATGAGCCCGGTAAACACTGCTTCCGTATATTCACGGACGGCTCCAGAACGGAAGAAGGTTCTGGCTCTGGGGTCTTCGTTGAATCCACGGGGACTAGAAGGTTCTTTGCCCTAGGCTCGTACGCATCTGTGTTTCAGGCAGAGGTGCATGCGATACTTGAGGCGATGAACTTTGCAATAGAGAATAGGTGGAGAGGCAGGTCTATCTGTGTCTGTAGCGACAGCCAAGCTGCGCTTATGGCCTTGGACAGTCCTCAAACCACCTCTATGCTAGTCAAGTCCTGCAAATCCAGGCTAAATTATGTCGAAAAATACAATAGCCTGATGCTCACCTGGGTCCCGGTACACGCAGGAATTGCGGGTAACGAGACCTCGGATTCCTTAGCCAGAATGCGCTCTGAGGCTGATTTTGTCGGCCCTGAACCTGTTCTGCCCATCCCATCTGCAGCCATCAAAGCCACAGTTAGGAAGAAGGGACTGCAGGCAGATGGTCGGGTTAATGACGGGCCATTTTCTATGGGCAAAGCACATGGAAATGGAAGGCATATCTGACAGTGCCCTATGTCCTGCTTGTGGGGAGGACGTTGAGACGGCGGAACACTTCCTGTGTCTCTGCCTCGCGTTCGCTCTTATCAAGTTTGAGACGTTTGGCATGGAAATGGAAGGCATATCTGACAGTGCCCTATGTCCTGCTTGTGGGGAGGACGTTGAGACGGCGGAACACTTCCTGTGTCTCTGCCTCGCGTTCGCTCTTATCAAGTTTGAGACGTTTGGCACTGATGTGCTAAGAAGCGACCACCTTGGCTCCTTGGCACCCCAGGATCTATCAAGGTTTCTTCGGAAATCGGGTAGATTTAAAGCATATTAACAGGTAACAACAAGTAGTACAATGGACGTTCCAACAAGGGGAAAAAAATTTACTAGAATGTATTTAATTATATAGAGGAGGAAAAAATAAACTTTTTGTGTACCGGTGGGATGTGTTTGTCCCACTGTATGTATATAAAGTGTATGCGCAGTGAACGTTTGATATGTACAATTGAAAATTTTCTATGTCAAGAATTTTCAATGTAATTAGGACGGGTCTTGTTGTCCCACTGTATGTATTAAATTGTATGTGTATGTTGAATAGAAGTGTGCGTATGAGTATATATATGCACGATTGAAAAATGACCAACTCGAAGAAAATTTTCAGTGTGCAGTGAAAGTGAACAGTTTGTCCCACTGTATCCGCTTTGTGCTTTCTTGTTTGCGTATATGGGCCAAGCAGAGGGATTGCGTGCTGCCAAGTGTCTGCGAATATAGCACAAAGAGAAATGCGGAAATATAGTGGGCGCACGGAATGTATACAGCAGTTGGGCTGTTTGCTGCTGATCTTGTGTACAAGCACAAAGAAAAAGAGGGGAAATGGTGTGTGCGAATATAACACAAAGAAAAGTGCGTGAATATGTGCACAAGTGGGCGCGCAGAATGTAGACAGCAGCTTGGCTGTTTGCTGCTGATTTTGTATGCAAAGCACAAAGAAAAGAGGGAAAATGTGCAGTATGTGCGCACATGGAAAAGCACGAAAATGGGGATAAGCGGCTGAGTTTTATGTGCAAAATGTGGAAACCGGACAGTAGCGGACTTAGTTAATTTTTTGATAACTGGATTTTTGGGGACCAGTTTAATATTATATACATAAATTAAACGGTAATTTGATAACACTGGTCTGCAAAAAAATTTTTTTTTGCACTCCTTCTTATTATTATGCACGATTATTACAGATGTGATATTTCTCAACAGAAACTGGGTTTTAAAAAATTTGTATCACGTATATATTTTTTGTGAGGGAAGTTTTAAGAAAATAATTTTTTGTTCGAAAAATCAATAATCGTTTTAATAATTAGGATAAAATATTACATAACATAATCACACTAAAAACATTAAAAATCATAAGACAATGTAATTACATGTTGTTTCTATCATTTTACTTAGTAGTTTTTTTTCTTTTCATATTTTCTACTGGAGTTTCGCGACGAATCGACCAACAAAAGTCTGCAAGCATTGCTTCCGACCATTTTCCGTTGTAGCGCCTCTCAATGTGCGATATATCCTGATGAAATCTTTCACCGTGTTCATCAGATACCGCTCCAAGATTTTCGGGACAGAAATCTAAGTGAGAATCTAAAAAATGAATTTTAAGTGACATGTTGCATTTTGCATACAAAAAATACAGAATTTCAAGGCATTTAAAAAAAATTTTTTTAAAGTTTTACGTGATAGCAAAAAATAGGAAACAAATCTAGATTCAGCATGTTAAGCTCTTCATATTTATCATATTTTTTTTTAAATGAGGATTTCGTTGCAGACCAGTGTAAGGTAAGTGCGGGCGGGTAAGTATCTGTATATGAGAAATGGATTTGTTTGTCAAATTGTAAAATACATGTGTGAATGGGTGTTAACGTATGTGATTATTGATTTTTAATAAACATTTATCGGCTTATCTTGTTGGGCCAGTGCCCGAGTATGGGGATCTCCTTATTGTGTTGTTGATGTCGGTCCAACGTTGCGTTGTGCCGCTGATGTTGTCTGCCTTTTTGTTTTCCGCTGTCGCTTCCTTTTTCGTCTGCGTAGGGTTTGTTGTTGTTGGTTAATGCTTTTCAGTTTCGTCTGCTGTCTTTACTGCACTGGTGTTGTTGCGGAAACGTTGCAGCCAGGACAATCAGCTGCATGTGTTCGTGGACGCAAGTATCAATGCTTATGCTGCTGTGGCGTACCTGCGTTCCTGCATTGATGGGAGCCTGCGCTGTTCTCTGTTAGCATCGAAAACGCGAGTCGCGCCGTTGAAGCCCATATCGATCCCGAGGTTAGAGCTGCTGGCCGCAGTGCTGGGCCTTAGGTTGGCGAAATTCATAGGCGATGAGCTGTCGATTCAAAGAATGTGCTGTATTGGGTGCGCTCGGCCGCAAGAAAATTCCACCAGTTCGTCGCGCTTCGTGTGGGCGAGATTCTCGAAGGTTCCAGCGCCAAAGAGTGGAGGGGCTACCAACTCGCGAAAATGTGGCTGATGAAGGAACGAAATGGAGCGATAATCAAAAATTTGACGACAACGGACGCTGGTTCCGAGGGCCTAAATTTTTGGAGGCGCCGCAGCACGAGTGGCCTGTGACGGAGTTGGCAGGTGTCGACGGTGAACTAGAAGAAAAACTACATCACTTATCCACCGACGATGAGCTGCCGCAAATTGCTGTAATCGTGCCTGATGTGAAAAAATTCAGCAAAGGGAAAGGTTACGCGCAGCGCAGCGATGTGTTTTACTATTCCTGCGATCAGCATCGAAGACAACAGCCCGACTGCAGCCGCTGCGAAGAATGCTGGGGGAAGGCAGTATGGAGTTGGCGAAGTTCGCAGCGCTGTCGTAAAGACGTCGCATGGTCTGAGCACCCGGCCGATAGTCAAATTGGTGAAACTGGACATCGAGAACTGAAATTTATTTAGTAAACGCGTACGGCGTACGAGATATACGAAGGGGGGATGTAGCGGTAACATTGCTCTGGCAATGCCGTACGCACTTTTTCCATTTCTCCTGTGCCTCATCCTTCGCCAATTCGCCACCTGTCAAACGGACATTTTTGGGGTATTTTCCGATTTGGTTTGTTGGCAGGTGCGCATGGGCGCAAGAGAACTAAAATGTAAGTTAAATCTAAGAAATTGTATTGAATTTGCTGAATTTGCTGTTGTCTAATAAAGTTTCAGCAAGTGTGCTCGAAAACGTTCAACCAACGCAATTAATCTCCAACAAATTTTTTTTTTTAACGGATTTATTTCTCGACAAAATTTATTACTAAGGTACAATAAGTTTGTTACCATATTGTAGCCGGTGGAATTTCCTTTACAATGAAATATAAAGCATTTGATATTTTTGTGATTTCGCTTTTATATTAATTGCGTTTATGAAAGTTATTGCTTAGGCGCGATCTTTTACAATCTGTTCTGAATGCAACCCTGAACGCGCTGTCACGATGGATCGCGTTCACAAACAGCTACAGGTGCATACCAACGCGATTCTGAACTTTCCAACGAACACACGGAAGACGGCGAAAACCAAACAAACTAAAGGATTATATTAAGCTCGCAAACTGCTGCTCAAACAAAATTGGACCAAGTTTCTGAAAATGTTTGACGGATTCACGAGCGAAGAGGAAACGGCAGATCCAGAATCGTTGGATGGCACTAAGTTGTGTATACACTACGAAGTCGTGGAGTGCGCATACGCAGAGACTATGGGTGACATCAATGACGTATTAGACAGTTTTCATACTCTCTCTTCCACACAGACATCCATGTCACAATCGACTGTGGTCGCGGCATCCCACTCTCCGCTGCCGCGAATCAAAATTCCTTTGTTTGAAGGCAATCTCCTGCAATGGTTCCCATTCAATGATTTATTTGGTTCCATAGTCATTTGTAATCCAACGCTAACGAATACTCAACGGTTGCAGTATTTAAAGGACAGCGTGACGGGAGAGGCGAAGTACACATTATACAACATTAGTAGCACCGATGCGAATTTTTGTGTGGCTTGGGACTTACTACAGTCAAAGTTCGAAAACAAACAGGTAATTATCAACGCTCATCTTGCAGCAATTACCGCTCTGCCGTCCACCCAGGAGACTGCCTCGGCGCTGAGGGCCCTCCTGGCCGGGGCCACGTCGTCTGTACGTGGAATGCAGCATCTTGGTCGCCCCGTTGAGCAATAGGACGACCAGCTCATCTTTATTCTTTGTCAAAAATTTGACCCCATAACGCGTAAGGCTTGGGAACCATCTCTCACTTCGAAAAACGAGATTCCAACTTTCAAAGAATTACAATAGTTTTCTACAAGCAGGACGCAATCCTTAGAAATTTTTCAAAACTACGCAGAAGGGAAACCTAGTGTTAAGAAACACGCCCATTCCACCAGATGAATTCCAGCAATTCCGGGGTTTGGAGTTGGCAAATTCAAAATTAAATGTGCCTCAACCTAAACGCTGCCGATTATGCATCAGTGCTACTTGGCGGAATTAAGCGAAGTTCAACTAATCACCTTGTTGCCCAAAATACGCAATTAGTGTGGGTGGTATTTGGTGGCTTCTATGATCATTCACTCGTCACAGATGTCGATGTGAGGGAGTGCTATCATTCTCAAATCGATCTTCAACAGACACCACGCAACTTATGGGAGTTAGAAGAAATTACCGTGGAGCGATCGTTGACAACCGACGAGCAATTCACCGAATCCCATTTTCAACGTACTACTCGACGAGCGGATGATGGTCGGTACATTGTTAGGCTACCGGTGAGGGAAGAGGTGGATCTCATTCAACTCGAATCTTCAAAGGCTGATGCACTTGCACAACTTGAACATTTACGACGACGCTTATCCAAAGATGCCACTATGCGCAACATGTACGAAATGTTCATCGATGAATACTTAAGGCTCCGCCATATGGAGCTCGTTACTGACAGGAAACCTTTGGCATCACCAGTGTGCTATCTTCCGCATCAGGGTGTGTGGAAAGCGTCAAGTACCACAACTAAACTGAGGGTCGTATTCAACGCGTCCAAGCGGTGCAATACGCAATCATAGGAGACATGGAGAAGATGTATCGTCAGATCTGGGTCGACGATAGAGACGCCGATCTTCAACGGATTGTGTGGCCATCCCAGCAAGAGGAGCCTACTGTATTTTGATTGAAAACTGTCACGTATGGCACTAATTGCGCACCGAACTTAGCTTTAAAGGTGCTGCACACTCTCGCTACGGATGAGCAGTGTAACTGCCTGGACAAATTCTGCTTAACGAGTTTTATGTCGACGATGTGTTGACAGGAGCAGATACAATACCAGAGGCTTGCCGACGACGGGAGGAACTCCAAAATCTCCTCAAGGCAGGAGGATTTACCCTACGGAAATGGAATTCAAATTCAAATGAAATTTTAGAAACGATTGATCCTGCTGATTGTGAAGCTAAGACCAGCCATGAGCTCCAACCTGACGAGCAAATTAGAGTGCTGGGTTTAGTATGGTGTACAAATCAGGACAACCTGACTTACCCACTTAATCTTGACCAATCCGTACACACGTTCACGAAGCGTCAGTTGCTCTCAGACGTCGCGAATCTGTTCGGTCCACTTGGCCTGCTTGCCCCGTCCGAGGGAAAATATTTATTTAGCTTTGGCTCACCGGATTAGATTGGCATGATCCACTGCATGATAACTTACACGAAGACTGGGTGTCGTTTCGCCAAGAGCTCAAACTGAGGCCATTGATAAAAGTCCCTCGGTGGCTACATATGTCGGGTGAAGCAGGATCGTATGAGCTGCATACGTTCGCCGATGCATCCATACACGCTTATGCGGCGGTGGTCTATTTGAAGGTGACCATAAAATCCTCCGTGTACATAATTTTACTAATGGCCAAAACACGAGTTGCGCCCTTAAAGAGGTTAACAATCCCGCGCCTCGAACTATGCGCAGCGCTATTGGCAGCACGACTTTTAAAGAAAACTCAAGATATCCTGAAGCTCCAATCGGTAGCCACATACATGTGGTCTGATTCCACAACCACTATATGGTGGATACGATCTGATCCTGGCACATTGAAGGAGTTTGTTGGCAATCGCGTCACTCAAATTCAATAATTAACATCGATCAAGGATTGGAGGTATGTCAAAACTGTATGAGCGGTGCCACGCCTCTTGTCCAGAATCCACCTTATTCCCCCTGCCGAAGGACACAACTAAATCGTTAGTTTGTACCAAGTGTCATTGATTTAAATGCTATAGCTCCAAAGTTACACCGGAATTAAGAAAATGCCACGCCCATTGTCCAACGGTCATTCAATTTTACCGGTGGAATGACACGCTTACGCCATGACGCTGTATCAAATTTCAATGGTGTCCGACTTATAATTCCTTTTATAAAAAGATAATAGATTTTTTCGAGAAAAAAAGATTTTTGAAAAATAAAAACAAAAAGGTTTTTACTTTTTATTAGTATATACTACGTATATACTGTTGTACATCAGAAGGCATGAAAAAATTCTTTAAAACCACAGAGCTCGAGTTCTGAAAAGAACTAGCTCGGGTTTAGATCTCAGAACGTTTGAAAGATTACCGACACAAAAAACATTTATTGGTAAAAAGTAGCGAACATATAAAACCTGAAACTGATAAACATTGTGAGGATTGCCTTTTTGAACAATGATCGAAAATTAAATATTTATAAACAAAATGAGAATTCGGAATCACATAAATAACAAAATGAAATAATACATGAAATAATATCATGAAATAGGGTTGCCTACTGCCGGCGCCACAGATCTTTCGTTTAATACCCATATCGAGTTAATCAGTTGGAGATTAAATGATTTTTTTTTAATTAAAATTGTTAACTTTCACCGCAAGCCACGCCTTTTGTGGGCGTTTCCCAGACAACATTTTTAGTTTGTTAGATTCACAAAAATAAGCTCTATGTGGTCCAATTATCCGTTTTTTTCAGGAGGGTTCGCTATACTGCATTTGTTCCAAAAGTTTTAAGAAATCCCAGAAAAACGAAACCAGGAAAACCTGTTTTTAAACTCCATCGACATTCTGATGACGGAAAATTTCATGAAGATGATGAACCTAGAAACTATAGCAGAGTTCTTCAATATCGCAATAATTGATTGATATGAGGATAGCTGTCTAATCAACTACCTACCCGTAGCCAGGAATAATCCTTCAGACCAATTAGCCTAGCCTCCTTTGCATTGGCGCACACAGAACGAGGGAGGTCAAACCCCACAGACAAAAAAAATGCTGGTACAAAATATGGTTTCAAATGGTATTTGGCTCAAACATTCGACGCAACCCCCCAAAATGAAATACTGTGTACGCCACTGCTCCTTTGTACTGCAAAACCTAGAGAAAGTTGTGGACAACTACGTAAGGACGACAGTATCAAAAGACAACCCACTACACTAATGTTAACATGCGTACAGAGCAGGACGCTCTATCGAAACCTGTACAGGATAGTCTTAATGAGAAGGAAACGACACAGTATGCCTTTCTGAACGTTGAGGGTGTCTTTGATATTACCTCTCACGGAGTCATTAGCTGGAGTAGCTAACGGAGTCAGAGCGCTAGCCAGCAGAGAGTTAAATAGCACCCTAACATGCTGAATAAATAGTACGCTTGATACAGATTAGTAAGGGCGGTAATAGCCATTAAAACCGGGGTAGCCCGCAAAGTGACGTACTATTTTCACTGTTGTGGAGCTTTGTGGTTGATGTATTACAGCAGAAGTTAGCACAATCTCTGGCTTAGCGGTATGCTGATGATATTGTTATCCTATGTAAAGGAAAATTAGGATACCTTACGGGATAGAATAATCTTATTCTTTATGCCTGCGGGTAAAAGTTTGAAATGGATCAACACGGCAATCGTGAGGCCAACTTAGCATCCAGCACAAAATCTAGACGCCAAATTTATTATCAAACTATACGAAAAACGTTGGCTAAAGTCTGCTGCAAAACTTAACGGGCCGGATAGAAGTCATTGGATTCTATAAGAAGATAATGATCCAAAAAACCGTAGTCACCTATGCACATCTTGGAAAACGAAAGAAGGTATACAACAGCTGGATTGGCCTGGCCAAAGTCACGACGCAAATCCAATTAATGGGGAATGGATTGCATATTAACTATGATATATCGCGCACTAGGTACTTAGGTGTGTAACAGTAAACAAGTAATACAACTTTGAAACACTGCTTTTAAGCTGCGTGTACACTGTAGAGAAATTTCGTTAGAGCTCTATCTACTCTCGAACTCTGGTCCATCAAATGTGTTTACACTATAGAGGATCTCTACTAGAGATTTGACTCTACGTAGAGTTTGATAAACTCTATTCGACGTATACACTATGACAATTTTTTCTCTCGGCTAGAGCTGTTGAGCAAATTTGTATTCTTGCGAACGAAATTCGGAAAAATCAGTGCGCGCCAGAAGCAGGCAACAGCTGCAGTTGTAGTTTATTTGAAGAATTAAAAAAAACAGAGTCGGGAATGTTGGGTGCGAAATTGGATCGCTAAACGGCAGAGTGCGGGTGTTTATCGGGAGCTACTTGGTGAATTATAAAATAGTGATGCAGCGGCGTATGCCATTTTTTTTTTAATGTCATCCACAAATTTTGAAGCATTGCTACAAATAGTGGCCCCGGTAATCGTAAACAAAGACACACATTTGCGCAAAGCGATTCCTGCAGGAGAAGTGTTGGCAGTGACTTTGCGATTTCTTGCAAATGGGAAATTGGGAAATTCCATGGCAATACTCGCGTACTCTTTGTTTATATGCGTTTTGTCCGGTAGATATATGCATTTAATTTAATAAAATAAAAATTGAAAGCAATGAATAACACCCAACGGGAAACATACAACTCGCCAGAACCAGACCCACTTTTCTTTCGTTTGATTTTTCTCATTTCGACGATATATTGGCACCGCAGATTGTACCACTTTGTGGCCACTTCTTTTACGCCAATGTTACATTTTTCGGCAATTTCCAACTGTAACTAATCAATATGTAAAGTCTTTTTTATTCATGTTATTTAACAATTATTTAAATATATGTATGTAAATAAAATTAACGTTAAAGTTTCTTAAATAAAATTTTCAAAGGGTCAAACAGCTTAATAGGGGAAAACAATGTAATGGGCCCGGACAACATTTACTGGTTTGCGTAGGGTCCACTGGAGCCTTGACTCGAGCATCGAAATCAGTTGAAACGTTTTTTCTTCGGCGCTGATGCCATTGCGTTATTCATTATTCATTGTTTGGTGGATATTTTTTTGCTCTTAAAAACTTATTAACATTGTTTCGATCGCGGCGGAGCGGATAAATAAAAAATCGGCAGAGTTCGGGTTTGGGGTTCTTTATTCAATGGCGTACGAAATACAAGTAAACAAGTATTACAAGAAACGTTAAACGATACGAACAGCCGTAGCCGGGGAGCAGAAAATAGGGGAAACATGAGTACAAAGGGAGAAGCAAAGATTGGGATTGGAGATGGGATCGATGGATCACTGAAGACAGCACTCATCTAAACATCGCGGCAGCCATTGCAGATTGCAATTATAGTTAGTGGGGGTTGCTCGTCCCCGCGTCCTCGGGTGTGATGAAGAGTTGGACTGACGGCTTGCTGGCGGTAATGCGCGGCTGACTAGCTGTACGGTGAGCTGACGGCCAGAGGGTTGTCGCCGTTCTGCGATGTCGGAGCGCTGGGGAGTGCGCTGAGGGCCTCTCTGCTGTTGATACTCGGTGCGGACATGCGGTACAGTCTGGGGGCAACTGCTGGGGTGGTCGCTAGCGCCGGATCTGCAAAAGAGGAGATGCCAATATTGAGAAGTGATGATGTTGACATCGTTTGTGTGGGGTTCACTTGAGTTGCCGTCGGAGGAGTGAAGGCACTTGGGACAGGTCGCACGGGAATGGCGACTGACTCGGACCCAGGATGAGTGCTCTCGAGAATGCGAGGGGCTGCAGTTTCCATCAATTGCTGTGCATATTGACGCGTGGCGCTGAGCCAACGCTTGTGTACCCTTTTTCGCAGCCTCATTGGGGGCGATAGGCAAACATCTTCAGTTAAAACCACATTTTCAAAACCATTCATAAACTGTGAAAAAATCTACTATGCAAATCTTTACTATGCAATCATATAAACAAAAAAACCTGCATGTGAGAGTTGTAAACTCTATTGAACGTGTTCAAAGAGCTAGAGTTCTCCAATGAAAAAAGGTATCTACACTACGAAAAACTCTCGACTAAAAAATCTCGGGTAGAGACTGTGACGAGCTCTCGTAAAGAGCTCTATTGAGTGTCTAGAGTTCTCTAGGCGAGATTTTTCTCTAGCTCTCCGTATTTTTCTCTACAGTGTATATGTAGCTTTAGCATGTTTTTGAGGCTAATTTTTAAGACTTATTTGCCAATTATAGACTCAGTGACAAATAATAAACTTAAGTCTGCGCCCTTGTTTTATTGAGTATGTCGTAAACATTCACTTCACAACACTTTAAGCAGGACCAAGCTTTCTTCATGTCGGAAACCAATGCGTTCATCATATCATAAGTATGAAACGGGGTTGGTGCTAATCGTAATTTTTCGTGCCCTCGAGCAACAGTTGGGTAATTAATTGCTTGAATATAATGGCCAAACTGATAAAGCAATGTATCAGAAATTAGTTTAGTCTTGAATGGATCTCCGATTTTAACAGGAATTATATGGCTTTCGGTGCTTTCAACTGGGAAACCTAGAAAAGAAAACAATAGTAGTAATTATTTTTAAGTTATTACGGAGGATCTCACATCATTTTTAAATCGGTTAAATTTGAGAGAGTTATAGTATTTAAAAGTTGATCAAAATCAATAACTATCGTTTTTGTTTTGTAAAAATACCGTTGTGGGCATCAACTATTAAACATACAACCAAACAAATGTTTTTTAGACAGATCGAGCTTTGTATGAAAAATGATACATTTGGTTGTTTGTTTTATTATAACTTTTTTCAGGATATAATTAATTGAACCATTCTTGTGACTTTGTTTAAAACCATCTTTCACACTTTTTTAAGAAAGAGGTCTTGAGAAAATTGAAAAGTTTATAATTTTCTCCTTTGTATACATAGGATAGGATTCCTTAATTTTTGTGAAGCTAGATCTACGGTTAAATCGAAATCTAACGGCCATATTTTATTTTCTTTTCTATGATTTTGCGCACACTACAGTCGGCAGCGAGTTCAGGAGCAATATGCGTCGCCGTGCAGGCTTATAGAACACGAACAAAAGCCAGTCAGAAAATGTAAATTGTTTTACAATTTCAGCTTTTCGCCAGCGCAACAACAAGAACAACAGCACATCGTCTTCCTCCTCTTCGCACAATTGAGCAAAAACGAACGATTGAGCGGCATTCGTGTTTCTATGATTTGCGCTCAGAGCATTGTGCCGTCATTTCAAGTGTTTCCTGTTGTTGTCTACCCCCCGCATCATGAAGACGGGTGGCGATATCAGCCGCATTCAAATTGTTGCTTGTACGTGATGCACACTCTTTATGTTCCATACTTTTTGGTACTACTCAAAGTCCATAAATACTACCCAAAAATCATAACATGTACTATTGAAACAAAATTGAAAACGGCAGCACTGGATCAAACGCATGTCCATATATCTGCCGACTGCAAGCAGAGAGTTGCTTGCGTGGCTTTATCGTTGCGCAGAGAGAGTTGCTTGCGTGGCTTTATCGTTGCGCAGAGAGAGTTGCTTGCGTGGCTTCATCGTTGCTCTCCGGATGTGGCGCTGCTGTAAAAACCACTCTCACGTGGCTTTATTGAAAAAGCCACGGCAAATTTTTGAAGCGCCACTGAGTTGTATGAACGTAAGACATCTTATAGTTTAATTGCCTTTGTTAGTACCCATGCATCCCCGAAAAATTGAATGTCATATACGCCATATAAAAGAATGAAACATGCAACATTCCTTTACTGGGACTACTGAAATGATCGCGTCACCATACTTGGTGGTGGAATAGGCTTGAAATTGCTGTCTATATTTTTTTGTTTTGAAGATAACATCAACAAGAAGACCATCAACAATATCAAAATTATAGATATGTATGTGCGACTATTTAACTTTTTATCAACTTAATTCTATGATATTGACGCGGACATCGGACGCGTCCCTAGGTGGCGGATAGGGGGCCCTTGGTGGACAAACGACGTCACTTCGGTACCCTTGGAGGGACAGGAGTCATGTCTGTTGCGTCCGCCACAATGATGGTATAGGGTATGGGTACCATCCGCGGACCAAACTGGCTAGGGAGGAGTCCCGAACTAAAACCGTTCTTTGGCAATGGAAAACGAAATGGATACTACTCCAGGTGGAATCCACATAGGTGGCAATCCACCCGCTTCGGCGGCAGGGGCAAGGATTCTGGAGGCCCCAACCATTGCTCAAGTCTCCCGCCTTTACCGGCGGGAGCGCATCCTGGAGGAAAGCGGGGTCGTTACCACGATCTCCTCTTCTTCGGAGACGGATGATTCCAAGGAGCCAGAGGGCCTGCGTCGGGAAGCTGCCACGGTGGCTGAACGACCTCCCAGTGGCTCTAAGGAATCAAAAAAAAGGAGCAAGGCGAGGAGGATTAGAAGGAAGCGGATGGCTATGCGCCGGCTTGAAAAGGCAGGCGACACGGCCGACCCTCCGGTACCCGTGTCCTCCAAAAGACCCAGGTCGGCTGAGGTAACACCCACCGAAGCCACTGGTCCGGCGGAGATCACGGAGGTCTTCAAATCGTCCGGCTCGCGAGGCAAGCGGATGAAGACTGCAGCCGAAAACAGCACTCCTACCTGCCCTGCAACTGCTGTCGTCAGGTGCGCCACGGCCCCCAAAGGCACGAGCGTAACCCCGGCAGTAGCCAAAGCGGCGGAGAAGTGTGTTGCCAGTAAGCCGCGGAATGTCCAAAGCCTCCGACCCAGCACGTCTGCCTGCCCGGCGAAACCTTCGTCAGCGGAGGGCGGCGAGCTGGATCTTCGCCCAAGCACTTCCAAAGGTGCGGCCAAGCCATCGTATAGCGAGAAGGCTGCCGGCCCGCGGCCGATGGCAGTGATTGGGAAAAGGGGCCCTGACCACAGGTTGACTGATGCAGAACTCGACTTCTGCAAAAGCCAACTGATGCGTCGGGTTATTGCCTCCGGTCCTGAGGCCAATGCGAAGGGCTATGAGACAAAAGACGGCACTACATTGGTGTCGTGTGCGTCTCAGGCCAACTTTGACTGGATCAGGAACGCAGTCAATAAGTTGCCTCCTAAGGGGACCACTCGCTTCGCGGTCTACGAAGGCGAGGTCGAGTCCCTCAGGAAAGCCATCTGCTGGATACCGGACCCTGACCTGTCCACAGCGGATGTGCTCTCCTGTCTGCGTGCCCAGAACCCAGGCATCGACACTAGGCTTTGGCGTGTTCTCCACCACCGCAAGAGTACCAACCGGGAAGGTAAGGAAGGTGCTTCTCTTGTGGTGAGAATCGATGAAGCCTCTGCTGATGTCCTGGGCTCCCGGTACGGGAACTGTCTCAGTCTCTTCTTTGGGACTGTCAGTTTTTATGTCTATCCCAGATAGGGGGCTCAGACAGTTCTTGTAGTTATCGGCCTCTGTCGGTAACGCAGATCAACTTGCAGCATTCCAAAGCCGCTACTGCACTTTTAAGTAGTCGGCTCTCCCGGCTGCACACACTACCCCACATAACAACAATTCAAGAGCCCTGGGTCTTTAGGGGCCGGGTCTGTGGCCTCGAGTCGTTGAAAGGGGCCACTGTACTGTATGATAGGAATTCGACTAGACCTAGAACCTGTCTTATAGTATCATCTCATCTTACGGTGACTAGTCTTGACCCTTTCTGCTGTCAGGACCTGGTTGCTGCTGAGGTGAGCTTCAAGGGTATGCACGGATGGTCGAGGTTCGTGATTGCGTCTGGGTACTTTCTTTACGATGCACTGGAAGCGCCACCACCTGGGAAGGTCGCTAGTCTCGTGAGGTTTTGTGAGCAGCGCAATCTCGGTCTCATTTTGTGTTGCGATGCTAATGCCCAGCACACAATCTGGGGCAGCAGCAAATGCAACAACCGAGGCTCTCGGCTGTTCGGGTATATTGCATCCTCCGGCCTGAATATTCACAACACTGGCAATCAGCCTACGTTTGTGACTACAAGAAGGCAGGCGGTGATTGACATCACTCTATCTAATACTAGACTGGGGTGGTCAATCAACAACTGGAGAGTCCTCAACGAAGAATCGTGTTCGGACCACAGGTATATCGAGTTTCAGTGCGGCGAGGAGGCACAAATGCCATTGCCCTCTAGGAACCCGAAAAACGCAGACTGGCCGCCATTGCAGATTGCAATTATAATTAGTGGGGGTTGCTCGTCCCCGCGTCCTCGGGTGTGATGAAGAGTTGGACTGACGACTTGCTGGCGGTAATGCGCGGCTGACTAGCTGTACGGTGAGCTGACGGCCAGAGGGTTGTCGCCGTTCTGCGATGTCGGAGCGCTGGGGAGTGCGCTGAGGGCCTCTCTGCTGTTGATACTCGGTGCGGACATGCGGTACAGTCTGGGGGCAACTGCTGGGGTGGTCGCTAGCGCCGGATCTGCAAAAGAGGAGATGCCAATATTGAGAAGTGATGATGTTGACATCGTTTGTGTGGGGTGTAAGCGATGGGGTTCACTTGAGTTGCCGTCGGAGGAGTGAAGGCACTTGGGACAGGTCGCACGGGAATGGCGACTGACTCGGACCCAGGATGAGTGCTCTCGAGAATGCGAGGGGGCTGCAGTTTCCATCAATTGCTGTGCATATTGACGCGTGGCGCTGAGCCAACGCTTGTACCCTCTTTCGCAGCCTCATTGGGGGCGATAGGCAAACATCTTCAGTTAAAACCACATTTTCAAAACCATTCATAAACTGTGAAATAATCTACTATGCAAATCTTTACTATGCAATCATATAAACAAAAAAACCTGCATGTGAGAGTTCTAAACTCTATTGAACGTGTTCAAAGAGCTAGAGTTCTCCAATGAAAAAAGGTGTCTACACTACGAAAAACTCTCGACTAAAAAATCTCGGGTAGAGACTGTGACGAGCTCTCGTAAAGAGCTCTATTGAGTGTCTAGAGTTCTCTAGGCGAGATTTTTCTCTAGCTCTCCGTATTTTTCTCTACAGTGTATATGTAGCTTTAGCATGTTTTTGAGGCTAATTTTTAAGACTTATTTGCCAGTTATAGACTCAGTGACAAATAATAAACTTAAGTCTGCGTCCTTGTTTTATTGAGTTTGTCGTAAACATTCAGAAATTTAAGTTTATTTTACGCATCAGGCACGGTATACCGCAATTTGTCGTACGAGGTTATAGGACAGGAGAATTCTGAAATTGGTTTTTATTGACCAGTTAAGCATATTAAGGAAAAATTATAGTTTCTTCACATAAACTTCAAGGGAGCTTTAGAATTAAATAAAATAAATAAGTTTTGGTTTTAAAATAAATCCATATATGCCCATATATTTTATTATATTGTCAATATTTACATATAAATGTATATAAATAAATTGTTACGTATATTTACTATGAACAATTATGCTGCTGCCGAAACCACTGTTCTTGGGCAATTGGGAATATTACATTTCGCGGCGTTATTCGCAGAGTTTGGTACGGCATATGGGCATCTCCCAGTGGCACGGACGCGACATTCGCACGCTTTCAATTACACCAAAAACAAGAAAGAAACACAAAAAGTCGATATGTTTTTTTAGTGTTCTAACGCGCTGAAATGGTGCTACATTTTAGAAATATATTTGAAAGATTTAGTACAAATTAGTACAAAATAAAAAGCAATTATGCAATGAAACGGACGCGACAAAAAAAAGACGTTTTTTTGAAGCCCTTATAGAAATATACAAAATTTAGCGATTTTTGGGAACTTTTTTTTATATATATACATGCAAATTAAGGTCAAAGGATAACTTTTCTTCGTAGACTTATGAAATATGAGAATTTTGTCTTACCTTTTTTGAATTAGGTATATTATGAATACGGACGCGACATCACGGACGCGACAAATTTTTCCAAAGGTATTCCCCTTACTAAATACAGTAATCGTTTTCATTATAACACTTCAACTTTTAATAAAAAGAACACATAACAAGTTAAATTCAAGTTACAGCAATCAAAATAAGGAAAAATCAAAGTTAAAAGTTCTTAGTGTGGTTTATTTAATTTTCCTGAGGAACTCTATTGAAATTAGATCGCGTTTAATATCGCGCACACAGCTCTTACAATCATTAGCAATGCACCGTTCATTCATCACATCGCAGCAAACTGGTTTTAGAAATAACTTAATAAATTAATTAAATGATATTATATTAATTATTTGTACAGTATTTTTCATCAACCCTTTCCGGAAATTTGTATGATATATCGTACAATTTTTTTTAAAGATTTTTTTTGACAGCGAACGTTTTTTAAACCACAATAGCTGCGGCTATACAGTGTGAGTGCGATTTGTAAGCAGTTCCTTGCAAGAATTTGGCGATGCGATGCTTCTGCGGAGGAATTTTTAAATATGTAATACTTTTTAGTAGCAAAAAGATAAACAAGTTCAAAGTTTGAATCTCAGTTGATTTACAAAACTTATTAAATTTAAAAATTTTTGCTTCTAAATATTTTCCCGAGCCTTTAAAAAATTGTACGATATATCGTACAAATCACACAAGGGTTGCAAAGCTTTGTACGATTTATCGTACAAATGGCGGGCAAATGTTGCAAGTGATGTTAGCATTTTTTTTTTAAGTTATGGATTTGGTAACAGAATTTTTCTGTTTGCTTGAATACCACGCCCATCACTAAATCGTATGACTAATTAAATTCGACTAATCGACTATTTCTATTCAGAAATAACAATTACTTAACGATTTTGTGTTTCACTGGTTTTATTGAGGGGAAAAGGGCTTTGCAACAGCAATAACGGTTTTATAAGGCCTGATAGATGTTACTCAATTGTTTAAATATATAATTTATATAGTTTTCGATCAAAATGAAATCACGTTTTGATTTTTGTTGTTACATTTATATTTTCTTATCAAATAAGCCAATGAATTGTTCATAAAATTAAAAAAAATCGAAAAAAAAGTTTCATGCATTTTTACTCCTTTGCGGACCATTGTACGATATATCGTACAAAATTGATGAAGCTGTTATTCTCAACCAAAATTATTTTTTTGATATTTTCTTGTATTTTATTGCTAAAATGTTCAATGAGAGTCAATATTTTGAAAAAAAAAATGTATCTCAAGAAATGCGGAAATTTACCGGAAATCGAATAACAATTGAATCGATTCAGAGCTTCCGGTTATGGACGCGACAAATTTTAAACACCCATAAAATTTTTTTCCGTTTTTGCCGGGAACGAATTATTATATTTTCCTAACGGGAACAATGCACCTATTTAAAAACTGACAGCTACTTGCATTTGAAAAGTTTGTCCACTAATGGCAACAACTAATAAGGTTTTTTGGGCACGGACGCGACAATAGGATACAGGAAGAAGCAAACTAAAAAAACTTCCGTTCTTCGAACTCCACTTTCTCTCGCTTTCTCTAATACATAAGATTGTTGTTAGTAGAAAACTTTTGCATTACAAGAAAAATATAATATTACTTGAATAAGATAAAAACGGAAAGACAAACTGTGCATATAATTCGTCAAAAGGCTCAGAAAAATTTTTTTTCTTTTAAAGTAGTATATTTCGGTCAAAAATTAAAAAAAATTAAAAATTCTTTTACATTTATAAAATATAGATATTTAAGCTGTATTATTGGATAATAGAAAGTTTTTCTGAGCAATTTGAATTTTTCACTCGTGGTGGACCTTTTTTGGGAGATGCCCATATGCCATGTGTATGTCCACTGTTGCAAAACAGGCATCCTTCTAGACAAGTGCTAACACTGGTGGCCAACTTTAAGCAGGACCAAGCTTTCTTCATGTCGGAAACCAATGCGTTCATCATATCATAAGTATGAAACGGGGTTGGTGCTAATCGTAATTTTTCGTGCCCTCGAGCAACAGTTGGGTAATTAATTGCTTGAATATAATGGCCAAACTGATAAAGCAATGTATCAGAAATTAGTTTAGTCTTGAATGGATCTCCGATTTTAACAGGAATTATATGGCTTTCGGTGCTTTCAACTGGGAAACCTAGAAAAGAAAACAATAGTAGTAATTATTTTTAAGTTATTACGGAAGATCTCACATCATTTTTAAATGAGCATCAACTATTAAACATATAACCAAACAACTGTTTTTCAGACAGATCGAGCTTTGTATGAAAAATGATACATTTGGTTGTTTGTTTTATTATAACTTTTTTCAGGATATAATTAATTGAACCATTCTTGTGACTTTGTTTAAAACCATCTTTCACACTTTTTTAAGAAAGAGGTCTTGAGAAAATTGAAAAGTTTATAATTTTTTCCTTTGTATACATAGGATAGGATTCCTTAATTAATTAATTGTGAAGCTAGATCTACGGTTAAATCGAAATCTAACGGCCATATTTTATTTTCTTTTCTATGATTTTGCGCACACTACAGTCGGCAGCGAGTTCAGGAGCAATATGCGTCGCCGTGCAGGCTTATAGAACACGAACAAAAGCCAGTCAGAAAATGTAAATTGTTTTACAATTTCAGCTTTTCGCCAGCGCAACAACAAGAACAACAGCACATCGTCTTCCTCCTCTTCGCACAATTGAGCGAAAATGAACGATTGAGCGGCATTCGTGTTTCTATGATTTGCGCTCAGAGCATTGTGCCGTCATTTCAAGTGTTTCCTGTTGTTGTCTACCCCCCGCATCATGAAGACGGGTGGCGATATCAGCACCCGCATTCAAATTGTTGCTTGTACGTGATGCACACTCTTTATGTTCCATACTTTTTGGTACTACTCAAAGTCCATAAATACTACCCAAAAATCATAACATGTACTACTGAAACAAAATTGAAAACGGCAGCACTGGATCAAACGCATGTCCATATATCTGCCGACTGCAAGCAGAGAGTTGCTTGCGTGGCTTTATCGTTGCGCAGAGAGAGTTGCTTGCGTGGCTTTATCGTTGCGCAGAGAGAGTTGCTTGCGTGGCTTCATCGTTGCTCTCCGGATGTGGCGCTGCTGTAAAAACCACTCTCACGTGGCTGTATTGAAAAAGCCACGGAAAATTTTTGAAGCGCCACTGATTTGTATGAACGTAAGACATCTTATAGTTTAATTGCCTTTGTTAGTACCCATGCATCCCCGAAAAATTGAATGTCATATACGCCATATAAAAGAATGAAACATGCAACATTCCTTTACTGGGACTACTGAAATGATCGCGTCACCATACTTGGTGGTGGAATAGGCTTGAAATTGCTGTCTATATTTTTTTGTTTTGAAGATAACATCAACAAGAAGACCATCAACAATATCAAAATTATAGATATGTATGTGCGACTATTTAACTTTTTATCAACTTAAATCTATGATATTGACGCGGACATCGGACGCGTCCCTAGGTGGCGGATAGGGGGCCCTTGGTGGACAAACGACGTCACTTCGGTACCCTTGGAGGGACAGGAGTCATGTCTGTTGCGTCCGCCACAATGATGGTATAGGGTATGGGTACCATCCGCGGACCAAACTGGCTAGGGAGGAGTCCCGAACTAAAACCGTTCTTTGGCAATGGAAAACGAAATGGATACTACTCCAGGTGGAATCCACATAGGTGGCAATCCACCCGCTTCGGCGGCAGGGGCAAGGATTCTGGAGGCCCCACCCATTGCTCAAGTCTCCCGCCTTTACCGGCGGGAGCGCATCCTGGAGGAAAGCGGGGTCGTTACCACGATCTCCTCTTCTTCGGAGACGGATGATTCCAAGGAGCCAGAGGGCCTGCGTCGGGAAGCTGCCACGGTGGCTGAACGACCTCCCAGTGGCTCTAAGGAATCAAAAAAAAGGAGCAAGGCGAGGAGGATTAGAAGGAAGCGGATGGCTATGCGCCGGCTTGAAAAGGCAGGCGACACGGCCGACCCTCCGGTACCCGTGTCCTCCAAAAGACCCAGGTCGGCTGAGGTAACACCCACCGAAGCCACTGGTCCGGCGGAGATCACGGAGGTCTCCAAATCGTCCGGCTCGCGAGGCAAGCGGATGAAGACTGCAGCCGAAAACAGCACACCTACCTGCCCTGCAACTGCTGTCGTCAGGTGCGCCACGGCCCCCAAAGGCACGAGCGTAACCCCGGCAGTAGCCAAAGCGGCGGAGAAGTGTGTTGCCAGTAAGCCGCGGAATGTCCAAAGCCTCCGACCCAGCACGTCTGCCTGCCCGGCGAAACCTTCGTCAGCGGAGGGCGGCGAGCTGGATCTTCGCCCAAGCACTTCCAAAGGTGCGGCCAAGCCATCGTATAGCGAGAAGGCTGCCGGCCCGCGGCCGATGGCAGTGATTGGGAAAAGGGACCCTGACCACAGGTTGACTGATGCAGAACTCGACTTCTGCAAAAGCCAACTGATGCGTCGGGTTATTGCCTCCGGTCCTGAGGCCAATGCGAAGGGCTATGAGACAAAAGACGGCACTACATTGGTGTCGTGTGCGTCTCAGGCCAACTTTGACTGGATCAGGAACGCAGTCAATAAGTTGCCTCCTAAGGGGACCACTCGCTTCGCGGTCTACGAAGGCGAGGTCGAGTCCCTCAGGAAAGCCATCTGCTGGATACCGGACCCTGACCTGTCCACAGCGGATGTGCTCTCCTGTCTGCGTGCCCAGAACCCAGGCATCGACACTAGGCTTTGGCGTGTTCTCCACCACCGCAAGAGTACCAACCGGGAAGGTAAGGAAGGTGCTTCTCTTGTGGTGAGAATCGATGAAGCCTCTGCTGATGTCCTGGGCTCCCGGTACGGGAACTGTCTCAGTCTCTTCTTTGGGACTGTCAGTTTTTATGTCTATCCCAGATAGGGGGCTCAGACAGTTCTTGTAGTTATCGGCCTCTGTCGGTAACGCAGATCAACTTGCAGCATTCCAAAGCCGCTACTGCACTTTTAAGTAGTCGGCTCTCCCGGCTGCACACACTACCCCACATAACAACAATTCAAGAGCCCTGGGTCTTTAGGGGCCGGGTCTGTGGCCTCGAGTCGTTGAAAGGGGCCACTGTACTGTATGATAGGAATTCGACTAGACCTAGAACCTGTCTTATAGTATCATCTCATCTTACGGTGACTAGTCTTGACCCTTTCTGCTGTCAGGACCTGGTTGCTGCTGAGGTGAGCTTCAAGGGTATGCACGGATGGTCGAGGTTCGTGATTGCGTCTGGGTACTTTCTTTACGATGCACTGGAAGCGCCACCACCTGGGAAGGTCGCTAGTCTCGTGAGGTTTTGTGAGCAGCGCAATCTCGGTCTCATTTTGTGTTGCGATGCTAATGCCCAGCACACAATCTGGGGCAGCAGCAAATGCAACAACCGAGGCTCTCGGCTGTTCGGGTATATTGCATCCTCCGGCCTGAATATTCACAACACTGGCAATCAGCCTACGTTTGTGACTACAAGAAGGCAGGCGGTGATTGACATCACTCTATCTAATACTAGACTGGGGTGGTCAATCAACAACTGGAGAGTCCTCAACGAAGAATCGTGTTCGGACCACAGGTATATCGAGTTTCAGTGCGGCGAGGAGGCACAAATGCCATTGCCCTCTAGGAACCCGAAAAACGCAGACTGGCCGCCATTGCAGATTGCAATTATAATTAGTGGGGGTTGCTCGTCCCCGCGTCCTCGGGTGTGATGAAGAGTTGGACTGACGACTTGCTGGCGGTAATGCGCGGCTGACTAGCTGTACGGTGAGCTGACGGCCAGAGGGTTGTCACCGTTCTGCGATGTCGGAGCGCTGGGGAGTGCGCTGAGGGCCTCTCTGCTGTTGATACTCGGTGCGGACATGCGGTACAGTCTGGGGGCAACTGCTGGGGTGGTCGCTAGCGCCGGATCTGCAAAAGAGGAGATGCCAATATTGAGAAGTGATGATGTTGACATCGTTTGTGTGGGGTGTAAGCGATGGGGTTCACTTGAGTTGCCGTCGGAGGAGTGAAGGCACTTGGGACAGGTCGCACGGGAATGGCGACTGACTCGGACCCAGGATGAGTGCTCTCGAGAATGCGAGGGGGCTGCAGTTTCCATCAATTGCTGTGCATATTGACGCGTGGCGCTGAGCCAACGCTTGTACCCTCTTTCGCAGCCTCATTGGGGGCGATAGGCAAACATCTTCAGTTAAAACCACATTTTCAAAACCATTCATAAACTGTGAAATAATCTACTATGCAAATCTTTACTATGCAATCATATAAACAAAAAAACCTGCATGTGAGAGTTCTAAACTCTATTGAACGTGTTCAAAGAGCTAGAGTTCTCCAATGAAAAAAGGTGTCTACACTACGAAAAACTCTCGACTAAAAAATCTCGGGTAGAGACTGTGACGAGCTCTCGTAAAGAGCTCTATTGAGTGTCTAGAGTTCTCTAGGCGAGATTTTTCTCTAGCTCTCCGTATTTTTCTCTACAGTGTATATGTAGCTTTAGCATGTTTTTGAGGCTAATTTTTAAGACTTATTTGCCAGTTATAGACTCAGTGACAAATAATAAACTTAAGTCTGCGTCCTTGTTTTATTGAGTTTGTCGTAAACATTCAGAAATTTAAGTTTATTTTACGCATCAGGCACGGTATACCGCAATTTGTCGTACGAGGTTATAGGACAGGAGAATTCTGAAATTGGTTTTTATTGACCAGTTAAGCATATTAAGGAAAAATTATAGTTTCTTCACATAAACTTCAAGGGAGCTTTAGAATTAAATAAAATAAATAAGTTTTGGTTTTAAAATAAATCCATATATGCCCATATATTTTATTATATTGTCAATATTTACATATAAATGTATATAAATAAATTGTTACGTATATTTACTATGAACAATTATGCTGCTGCCGAAACCACTGTTCTTGGGCAATTGGGAATATTACATTTCGCGGCGTTATTCGCAGAGTTTGGTACGGCATATGGGCATCTCCCAGTGGCACGGACGCGACATTCGCACGCTTTCAATTACACCAAAAACAAGAAAGAAACACAAAAAGTCGATATGTTTTTTTAGTGTTCTAACGCGCTGAAATGGTGCTACATTTTAGAAATATATTTGAAAGATTTAGTACAAATTAGTACAAAATAAAAAGCAATTATGCAATGAAACGGACGCGACAAAAAAAAGACGTTTTTTTGAAGCCCTTATAGAAATATACAAAATTTAGCGATTTTTGGGAACTTTTTTTTATATATATACATGCAAATTAAGGTCAAAGGATAACTTTTCTTCGTAGACTTATGAAATATGAGAATTTTGTCTTACCTTTTTTGAATTAGGTATATTATGAATACGGACGCGACATCACGGACGCGACAAATTTTTCCAAGGGTATTCCCCTTACTAAATACAGTAATCGTTTTCATTATAACACTTCAACTTTTAATAAAAAGAACACATAACAAGTTAAATTCAAGTTACAGCAATCAAAATAAGGAAAAATCAAAGTTAAAAGTTCTTAGTGTGGTTTATTTAATTTTCCTGAGGAACTCTATTGAAATTAGATCGCGTTTAATATCGCGCACACAGCTCTTACAATCATTAGCAATGCACCGTTCATTCATCACATCGCAGCAAACTGGTTTTAGAAATAACTTAATAAATTAATTAAATGATATTATATTAATTATTTGTACAGTATTTTTCATCAACCCTTTCCGGAAATTTGTATGATATATCGTACAATTTTTTTTAAAGATTTTTTTTGACAGCGAACGTTTTTTAAACCACAATAGCTGCGGCTATACAGTGTGAGTGCGATTTGTAAGCAGTTCCTTGCAAGAATTTGGCGATGCGATGCTTCTGCGGAGGAATTTTTAAATATGTAATACTTTTTAGTAGCAAAAAGATAAACAAGTTCAAAGTTTGAATCTCAGTTGATTTACAAAACTTATTAAATTTAAAAATTTTTGCTTCTAAATATTTTCCCGAGCCTTTAAAAAATTGTACGATATATCGTACAAATCACACAAGGGTTGCAAAGCTTTGTACGATTTATCGTACAAATGGCGGGCAAATGTTGCAAGTGATGTTAGCATTTTTTTTTTAAGTTATGGATTTGGTAACAGAATTTTTCTGTTTGCTTGAATACCACGCCCATCACTAAATCGTATGACTAATTAAATTCGACTAATCGACTATTTCTATTCAGAAATAACAATTACTTAACGATTTTGTGTTTCACTGGTTTTATTGAGGGGAAAAGGGCTTTGCAACAGCAATAACGGTTTTATAAGGCCTGATAGATGTTACTCAATTGTTTAAATATATAATTTATATAGTTTTCGATCAAAATGAAATCACGTTTTGATTTTTGTTGTTACATTTATATTTTCTTATCAAATAAGCCAATGAATTGTTCATAAAATTAAAAAAAATCTAAAAAAAAGTTTCATGCATTTTTACTCCTTTGCGGACCATTGTACGATATATCGTACAAAATTGATGAAGCTGTTATTCTCAACCAAAATTATTTTTTTGATATTTTCTTGTATTTTATTGCTAAAATGTTCAATGAGAGTCAATATTTTGAAAAAAAAAATGTATCTCAAGAAATGCGGAAATTTACCGGAAATCGAATAACAATTGAATCGATTCAGAGCTTCCGGTTATGGACGCGACAAATTTTAAACACCCATAAAATTTTTTTCCGTTTTTGCCGGGAACGAATTATTATATTTTCCTAACGGGAACAATGCACCTATTTAAAAACTGACAGCTACTTGCATTTGAAAAGTTTGTCCACTAATGGCAACAACTAATAAGGTTTTTTGGGCACGGACGCGACAATAGGATACAGGAAGAAGCAAACTAAAAAAACTTCCGTTCTTCGAACTCCACTTTCTCTCGCTTTCTCTAATACATAAGATTGTTGTTAGTAGAAAACTTTTGCATTACAAGAAAAATATAATATTACTTGAATAAGATAAAAACGGAAAGACAAACTGTGCATATAATTCGTCAAAAGGCTCAGAAAAATTTTTTTTCTTTTAAAGTAGTATATTTCGGTCAAAAATTAAAAAAAATTAAAAATTCTTTTACATTTATAAAATATAGATATTTAAGCTGTATTATTGGATAATAGAAAGTTTTTCTGAGCAATTTGAATTTTTCACTCGTGGTGGACCTTTTTTGGGAGATGCCCATATGCCATGTGTATGTCCACTGTTGCAAAACAGGCATCCTTCTAGACAAGTGCTAACACTGGTGGCCAACTTTAAGCAGGACCAAGCTTTCTTCATGTCGGAAACCAATGTGTTCATCATATCATAAGTATGAAACGGGGTTGGTGCTAATCGTAATTTTTCGTGCCCTCGAGCAACAGTTGGGTAATTAATTGCTTGAATATAATGGCCAAACTGATAAAGCAATGTATCAGAAATTAGTTTAGTCTTGAATGGATCTCCGATTTTAACAGGAATTATATGGCTTTCGGTGCTTTCAACTGGGAAACCTAGAAAAGAAAACAATAGTAGTAATTATTTTTAAGTTATTACGGAAGATCTCACATCATTTTTAAATGAGCATCAACTATTAAACATATAACCAAACAACTGTTTTTCAGACAGATCGAGCTTTGTATGAAAAATGATACATTTGGTTGTTTGTTTTATTATAACTTTTTTCAGGATATAATTAATTGAACCATTCTTGTGACTTTGTTTAAAACCATCTTTCACACTTTTTTAAGAAAGAGGTCTTGAGAAAATTGAAAAGTTTATAATTTTTTCCTTTGTATACATAGGATAGGATTCCTTAATTAATTAATTGTGAAGCTAGATCTACGGTTAAATCGAAATCTAACGGCCATATTTTATTTTCTTTTCTATGATTTTGCGCACACTACAGTCGGCAGCGAGTTCAGGAGCAATATGCGTCGCCGTGCAGGCTTATAGAACACGAACAAAAGCCAGTCAGAAAATGTAAATTGTTTTACAATTTCAGCTTTTCGCCAGCGCAACAACAAGAACAACAGCACATCGTCTTCCTCCTCTTCGCACAATTGAGCGAAAATGAACGATTGAGCGGCATTCGTGTTTCTATGATTTGCGCTCAGAGCATTGTGCCGTCATTTCAAGTGTTTCCTGTTGTTGTCTACCCCCCGCATCATGAAGACGGGTGGCGATATCAGCACCCGCATTCAAATTGTTGCTTGTACGTGATGCACACTCTTTATGTTCCATACTTTTTGGTACTACTCAAAGTCCATAAATACTACCCAAAAATCATAACATGTACTACTGAAACAAAATTGAAAACGGCAGCACTGGATCAAACGCATGTCCATATATCTGCCGACTGCAAGCAGAGAGTTGCTTGCGTGGCTTTATCGTTGCGCAGAGAGAGTTGCTTGCGTGGCTTTATCGTTGCGCAGAGAGAGTTGCTTGCGTGGCTTCATCGTTGCTCTCCGGATGTGGCGCTGCTGTAAAAACCACTCTCACGTGGCTGTATTGAAAAAGCCACGGAAAATTTTTGAAGCGCCACTGATTTGTATGAACGTAAGACATCTTATAGTTTAATTGCCTTTGTTAGTACCCATGCATCCCCGAAAAATTGAATGTCATATACGCCATATAAAAGAATGAAACATGCAACATTCCTTTACTGGGACTACTGAAATGATCGCGTCACCATACTTGGAATAGGCTTGAAATTGCTGTCTATATTTTTTGGTTTTGAAGATAACATCTACAAGAAGACCATCAACAATATCAAAATTATAGATATGTATGTGCGACTATTTAACTTTTTATCAACTTAATTCTATGATATTGACGCGGACATCGGACGCGTCCCTAGGTGGCGGATAGGGGGCCCTTGGTGGACAAACGACGTCACTTCGGTACCCTTGGAGGGACAGGAGTCATGTCTGTTGCGTCCGCCACAATGATGGTATAGGGTATGGGTACCATCCGCGGACCAAACTGGCTAGGGAGGAGTCCCGAACTAAAACCGTTCTTTGGCAATGGAAAACGAAATGGATACTACTCGAGGTGGAATCCACATAGGTGGCAATCCACCCGCTTCGGCGGCAGGGGCAAGGATTCTGGAGGCCCCAACCATTGCTCAAGTCTCCCGCCTTTACCGGCGGGAGCGCATCCTGGAGGAAAGCGGGGTCGTTACCACGATCTCCTCTTCTTCGGAGACGGATGATTCCAAGGAGCCAGAGGGCCTGCGTCGGGAAGCTGCCACGGTGGCTGAACGACCTCCCAGTGGCTCTAAGGAATCAAAAAAAAGGAGCAAGGCGAGGAGGATCAGAAGGAAGCGGATGGCTATGCGCCGGCTTGAAAAGGCAGGCGACACGGCCGACCCTCCGGTACCCGTGTCCTCCAAAAGACCCAGGTCGGCTGAGGTAACACCCACCGAAGCCACTGGTCCGGCGGAGATCACGGAGGTCTCCAAATCGTCCGGCTCGCGAGGCAAGCGGATGAAGACTGCAGCCGAAAACAGCACACCTACCTGCCCTGCAACTGCTGTCGTCAGGTGCGCCACGGCCCCCAAAGGCACGAGCGTAACCCCGGCAGTAGCCAAAGCGGCGGAGAAGTGTGTTGCCAGTAAGCCGCGGAATGTCCAAAGCCTCCGACCCAGCACGTCTGCCTGCCCGGCGAAACCTTCGTCAGCGGAGGGCGGCGAGCTGGATCTTCGCCCAAGCACTTCCAAAGGTGCGGCCAAGCCATCGTATAGCGAGAAGGCTGCCGGCCCGCGGCCGATGGCAGTGATTGGGAAAAGGGACCCTGACCACAGGTTGACTGATGCAGAACTCGACTTCTGCAAAAGCCAACTGATGCGTCGGGTTATTGCCTCCGGTCCTGAGGCCAATGCGAAGGGCTATGAGACAAAAGACGGCACTACATTGGTGTCGTGTGCGTCTCAGGCCAACTTTGACTGGATCAGGAACGCAGTCAATAAGTTGCCTCCTAAGGGGACCACTCGCTTCGCGGTCTACGAAGGCGAGGTCGAGTCCCTCAGGAAAGCCATCTGCTGGATACCGGACCCTGACCTGTCCACAGCGGATGTGCTCTCCTGTCTGCGTGCCCAGAACCCAGGCATCGACACTAGGCTTTGGCGTGTTCTCCACCACCGCAAGAGTACCAACCGGGAAGGTAAGGAAGGTGCTTCTCTTGTGGTGAGAATCGATGAAGCCTCTACTGATGTCCTGGGCTCCCGGTACGGGAACTGTCTCAGTCTCTTCTTTGGGACTGTCAGTTTTTATGTCTATCCCATATAGGGGGCTCAGACAGTCCTTGTAGTTATCGGCCTCTGTCGGTAACGCAGATCAACTTGCAGCATTCCAAAGCCGCTACTGCACTTTTAAGTAGTCGGCTCTCCCGGCTGCACACACTACCCCACATAACAACAATTCCAGAGCCCTGGGTCTTTAGGGGCCGGGTCTGTGGCCTTGAGTCGTTGAAAGGGGCCACTGTACTGTATGATAGGAATTCGACTAGACCTAGAACCTGTCTTATAGTATCATCTCATCTTACGGTGACTAGTTTTGACCCTTTCTGCTGTCAGGACCTGGTTGCTGCTGAGGTGAGCTTCAAGGGTATGCACGGATGGTCGAGGTTCGTGATTGCGTCTGGGTACTTTCCTTACGATGCACTGGAAGCGCCACCACCTGGGAAGGTCGCTAGTCTCGTGAGGTTTTGTGAGCAGCGCAATCTCGGTCTCATTTTGTGTTGCGATGCTAATGCCCAGCACACAATCTGGGGCAGCAGCAAATGCAACAACCGAGGCTCTCGGCTGTTCGGGTATATTGCATCCTCCGGCCTGAATATTCACAACACTGGCAATCAGCCTACGTTTGTGACTACAAGAAGGCAGGAGGTGATTGACATCACTCTATCTAATACTAGACTGGGGTGGTCAATCAACAACTGGAGAGTCCTCAACGAAGAATCGTGTTCGGACCACAGGTATATCGAGTTTCAGTGCGGCGAGGAGGCACAAATGCCATTGCCCTCTAGGAACCCGAAAAACGCAGACTGGCCGCCATTGCAGATTGCAATTATAATTAGTGGGGGTTGCTCGTCCCCGCGTCCTCGGGTGTGATGAAGAGTTGGACTGACGGCTTGCTGGCGGCTGACTAGCTGTACGGTGAGCTGACGGCCAGAGGGTTGTCGCCGTTCTGCGATGTCGGAGCGCTGGGGAGTGCGCTGAGGGCCTCTCTGCTGTTGATACTCGGTGCGGACATGCGGTATAGTCTGGGGGCAACTGCTGGGGTGGTCGCTAGCGCCGGATCTGCAAAAGAGGAGATGCCAATATTGAGAAGTGATGATGTTGACATCGTTTGTGTGGGGTTCACTTGAGTTGCCGTCGGAGGAGTGAAGGCACTTGGGACAGGTCGCACGGGAATGGCGACTGACTCGGACCCAGGATGAGTGCTCTCGAGAATGCGAGGGGGCTGCAGTTTCCATCAATTGCTGTGCATATTGACGCGTGGCGCTGAGCCAACGCTTGTGTACCCTTTTTCGCAGCCTCATTGGGGGCGATAGGCAAACATCTTCAGTTAAAACCACATTTTCAAAACCATTCATAAACTGTGAAATAATCTACTATGCAAATCTTTACTATGCAATCATATAAACAAAAAAACCTGCATGTGAGAGTTCTAAACTCTATTGAACGTGTTCAAAGAGCTAGAGTTCTCCAATGAAAAAAGGTGTCTACACTACGAAAAACTCTCGACTAAAAAATCTCGGGTAGAGACTGTGACGAGCTCTCGTACAGAGCTCTATTGAGTGTCTAGACTTCTCTAGGCGAGATTTTTCTCTAGCTCTCCGTATTTTTCTCTACAGTGTATATGTAGCTTTAGCATGTTTTTGAGGCTAATTTTTAAGACTTATTTGCCAATTATAGACTCAGTGACAAATAATAAACTTAAGTCTGCGTCCTTGTTTTATTGAGTTTGTCTTAAACATTCAGAAATTTAAGTTTATTTTACGCATCAGGCACGGTATACCGCAATTTGTCGTACGAGGTTATAGGACAGGAGAATTCTGAAATTGGTTTTTATTGACCAGTTAAGCATATTAAGGAAAAATTATAGTTTCTTCACATAAACTTCAAGGGAGCTTTAGAATTAAATAAAATAAATAAGTTTTGGTTTTAAAATAAATCCATATATGCCCATATATTTTATTATATTGTCAATATTTACATATAAATGTATATAAATAAATTGTTACGTATATTTACTATGAACAATTATGCTGCTGCCGAAACCACTGTTCTTGGGCAATTGGGAATATTACATTTCGCGGCGTTATTCGCAGAGTTTGGTACGGCATATGCCAAATGTCCACTGTTGCAAAACAGGCATCCTTCTAGACAAGTGCTAACACTGGTGGCCAACTTTAAGCAGGACCAAGCTTTCTTCATGTCGGAAACCAATGCGTTCATCATATCATAAGTATGAAACGGGGTTGGTGCTAATCGTAATTTTTCGTGCCCTCGAGCAACAGTTGGGTAATTAATTGCTTGAATATAATGGCCAAACTGATAAAGCAATGTATCAGAAATTAGTTTAGTCTTGAATGGATCTCCGATTTTAACAGGAATTATATGGCTTTCGGTGCTTTCAACTGGGAAACCTAGAAAAGAAAACAATAGTAGTAATTATTTTTAAGTTATTACGGAAGATCTCACATCATTTTTAAATCAGTTAAATTTGAGAGAGTTATAGTATTTAAAAGTTGATCAAAATCAATAACTATCGTTTTTGTTTTGTAAAAATACCGTTGTGAGCATCAACTATTAAACATATAACCAAACAACTGTTTTTCAGACAGATCGAGCTTTGTATGAAAAATGATACATTTGGTTGTTTGTTTTATTATAACTTTTTTCAGGATATAATTAATTGAACCATTCTTGTGACTTTGTTTAAAACCATCTTTCACACTTTTTTAAGAAAGAGGTCTTGAGAAAATTGAAAAGTTTATAATTTTTTCCTTTGTATACATAGGATAGGATTCCTTAATTTTTGTGAAGCTAGATCTACGGTTAAATCGAAATCTAACGGCCATATTTTATTTTCTTTTCTATGATTTTGCGCACACTACAGTCGGCAGCGAGTTCAGGAGCAATATGCGTCGCCGTGCAGGCTTATAGAACACGAACAAAAGCCAGTCAGAAAATGTAAATTGTTTTACAATTTCAGCTTTTCGCCAGCGCAACAACAAGAACAACAACACATCGTCTTCCTCCTCTTCGCACAATTGAGCGAAAATGAACGATTGAGCGGCATTCGTGTTTCTATGATTTGCGCTTAGAGCATTGTGCCGTCATTTCAAGTGTTTCCTGTTGTTGTCTACCCCCCGCATCATGAAGACGGGTGGCGATATCAGCACCCGCATTCAAATTGTTGCTTGTACGTGATGCACACTCTTTATGTTCCATACTTTTTGGTACTACTCAAAGTCCATAAATACTACCCAAAAATCATAACATGTACTACTGAAACAAAATTGAAAACGGCAGCACTGGATCAAACGCATGTCCATATATCTGCCGACTGCAAGCAGAGAGTTGCTTGCGTGGCTTTATCGTTGCGCAGAGAGAGTTGCTTGCGTGGCTTTATCGTTGCGCAGAGAGAGTTGCTTGCGTGGCTTCATCGTTGCTCTCCGGATGTGGCGCTGCTGTAAAAACCACTCTCACGTGGCTGTATTGAAAAAGCCACGGAAAATTTTTGAAGCGCCACTGATTTGTATGAACGTAAGACATCTTATAGTTTAATTGCCTTTGTTAGTACCCATGCATCCCCGAAAAATTGAATGTCATATACGCCATATAAAAGAATGAAACATGCAACATTCCTTTACTGGGACTACTGAAATGATCGCGTACCATACTTGGAATAGGCTTGAAATTGCTGTCTATATTTTTTGGTTTTGAAGATAACATCTACAAGAAGACCATCAACAATATCAAAATTATAGATATGTATGTGCGACTATTTAACTTTTTATCAACTTAATTCTATGATATTGACGCGGACATCGGACGCGTCCCTAGGTGGCGGATAGGGGGCCCTTGGTGGACAAACGACGTCACTTCGGTACCCTTGGAGGGACAGGAGTCATGTCTGTTGCGTCCGCCACAATGATGGTATAGGGTATGGGTACCATCCGCGGACCAAACTGGCTAGGGAGGAGTCCCGAACTAAAACCGTTCTTTGGCAATGGAAAACGAAATGGATACTACTCGAGGTGGAATCCACATAGGTGGCAATCCACCCGCTTCGGCGGCAGGGGCAAGGATTCTGGAGGCCCCAACCATTGCTCAAGTCTCCCGCCTTTACCGGCGGGAGCGCATCCTGGAGGAAAGCGGGGTCGTTACCACGATCTCCTCTTCTTCGGAGACGGATGATTCCAAGGAGCCAGAGGGCCTGCGTCGGGAAGCTGCCACGGTGGCTGAACGACCTCCCAGTGGCTCTAAGGAATCAAAAAAAAGGAGCAAGGCGAGGAGGATCAGAAGGAAGCGGATGGCTATGCGCCGGCTTGAAAAGGCAGGCGACACGGCCGACCCTCCGGTACCCGTGTCCTCCAAAAGACCCAGGTCGGCTGAGGTAACACCCACCGAAGCCACTGGTCCGGCGGAGATCACGGAGGTCTCCAAATCGTCCGGCTCGCGAGGCAAGCGGATGAAGACTGCAGCCGAAAACAGCACACCTACCTGCCCTGCAACTGCTGTCGTCAGGTGCGCCACGGCCCCCAAAGGCACGAGCGTAACCCCGGCAGTAGCCAAAGCGGCGGAGAAGTGTGTTGCCAGTAAGCCGCGGAATGTCCAAAGCCTCCGACCCAGCACGTCTGCCTGCCCGGCGAAACCTTCGTCAGCGGAGGGCGGCGAGCTGGATCTTCGCCCAAGCACTTCCAAAGGTGCGGCCAAGCCATCGTATAGCGAGAAGGCTGCCGGCCCGCGGCCGATGGCAGTGATTGGGAAAAGGGACCCTGACCACAGGTTGACTGATGCAGAACTCGACTTCTGCAAAAGCCAACTGATGCGTCGGGTTATTGCCTCCGGTCCTGAGGCCAATGCGAAGGGCTATGAGACAAAAGACGGCACTACATTGGTGTCGTGTGCGTCTCAGGCCAACTTTGACTGGATCAGGAACGCAGTCAATAAGTTGCCTCCTAAGGGGACCACTCGCTTCGCGGTCTACGAAGGCGAGGTCGAGTCCCTCAGGAAAGCCATCTGCTGGATACCGGACCCTGACCTGTCCACAGCGGATGTGCTCTCCTGTCTGCGTGCCCAGAACCCAGGCATCGACACTAGGCTTTGGCGTGTTCTCCACCACCGCAAGAGTACCAACCGGGAAGGTAAGGAAGGTGCTTCTCTTGTGGTGAGAATCGATGAAGCCTCTACTGATGTCCTGGGCTCCCGGTACGGGAACTGTCTCAGTCTCTTCTTTGGGACTGTCAGTTTTTATGTCTATCCCATATAGGGGGCTCAGACAGTCCTTGTAGTTATCGGCCTCTGTCGGTAACGCAGATCAACTTGCAGCATTCCAAAGCCGCTACTGCACTTTTAAGTAGTCGGCTCTCCCGGCTGCACACACTACCCCACATAACAACAATTCCAGAGCCCTGGGTCTTTAGGGGCCGGGTCTGTGGCCTTGAGTCGTTGAAAGGGGCCACTGTACTGTATGATAGGAATTCGACTAGACCTAGAACCTGTCTTATAGTATCATCTCATCTTACGGTGACTAGTTTTGACCCTTTCTGCTGTCAGGACCTGGTTGCTGCTGAGGTGAGCTTCAAGGGTATGCACGGATGGTCGAGGTTCGTGATTGCGTCTGGGTACTTTCCTTACGATGCACTGGAAGCGCCACCACCTGGGAAGGTCGCTAGTCTCGTGAGGTTTTGTGAGCAGCGCAATCTCGGTCTCATTTTGTGTTGCGATGCTAATGCCCAGCACACAATCTGGGGCAGCAGCAAATGCAACAACCGAGGCTCTCGGCTGTTCGGGTATATTGCATCCTCCGGCCTGAATATTCACAACACTGGCAATCAGCCTACGTTTGTGACTACAAGAAGGCAGGAGGTGATTGACATCACTCTATCTAATACTAGACTGGGGTGGTCAATCAACAACTGGAGAGTCCTCAACGAAGAATCGTGTTCGGACCACAGGTATATCGAGTTTCAGTGCGGCGAGGAGGCACAAATGCCATTGCCCTCTAGGAACCCGAAAAACGCAGACTGGCCGCCATTGCAGATTGCAATTATAATTAGTGGGGGTTGCTCGTCCCCGCGTCCTCGGGTGTGATGAAGAGTTGGACTGACGGCTTGCTGGCGGCTGACTAGCTGTACGGTGAGCTGACGGCCAGAGGGTTGTCGCCGTTCTGCGATGTCGGAGCGCTGGGGAGTGCGCTGAGGGCCTCTCTGCTGTTGATACTCGGTGCGGACATGCGGTATAGTCTGGGGGCAACTGCTGGGGTGGTCGCTAGCGCCGGATCTGCAAAAGAGGAGATGCCAATATTGAGAAGTGATGATGTTGACATCGTTTGTGTGGGGTTCACTTGAGTTGCCGTCGGAGGAGTGAAGGCACTTGGGACAGGTCGCACGGGAATGGCGACTGACTCGGACCCAGGATGAGTGCTCTCGAGAATGCGAGGGGGCTGCAGTTTCCATCAATTGCTGTGCATATTGACGCGTGGCGCTGAGCCAACGCTTGTGTACCCTTTTTCGCAGCCTCATTGGGGGCGATAGGCAAACATCTTCAGTTAAAACCACATTTTCAAAACCATTCATAAACTGTGAAATAATCTACTATGCAAATCTTTACTATGCAATCATATAAACAAAAAAACCTGCATGTGAGAGTTCTAAACTCTATTGAACGTGTTCAAAGAGCTAGAGTTCTCCAATGAAAAAAGGTGTCTACACTACGAAAAACTCTCGACTAAAAAATCTCGGGTAGAGACTGTGACGAGCTCTCGTACAGAGCTCTATTGAGTGTCTAGACTTCTCTAGGCGAGATTTTTCTCTAGCTCTCCGTATTTTTCTCTACAGTGTATATGTAGCTTTAGCATGTTTTTGAGGCTAATTTTTAAGACTTATTTGCCAATTATAGACTCAGTGACAAATAATAAACTTAAGTCTGCGTCCTTGTTTTATTGAGTTTGTCTTAAACATTCAGAAATTTAAGTTTATTTTACGCATCAGGCACGGTATACCGCAATTTGTCGTACGAGGTTATAGGACAGGAGAATTCTGAAATTGGTTTTTATTGACCAGTTAAGCATATTAAGGAAAAATTATAGTTTCTTCACATAAACTTCAAGGGAGCTTTAGAATTAAATAAAATAAATAAGTTTTGGTTTTAAAATAAATCCATATATGCCCATATATTTTATTATATTGTCAATATTTACATATAAATGTATATAAATAAATTGTTACGTATATTTACTATGAACAATTATGCTGCTGCCGAAACCACTGTTCTTGGGCAATTGGGAATATTACATTTCGCGGCGTTATTCGCAGAGTTTGGTACGGCATATGCCAAATGTCCACTGTTGCAAAACAGGCATCCTTCTAGACAAGTGCTAACACTGGTGGCCAACTTTAAGCAGGACCAAGCTTTCTTCATGTCGGAAACCAATGCGTTCATCATATCATAAGTATGAAACGGGGTTGGTGCTAATCGTAATTTTTCGTGCCCTCGAGCAACAGTTGGGTAATTAATTGCTTGAATATAATGGCCAAACTGATAAAGCAATGTATCAGAAATTAGTTTAGTCTTGAATGGATCTCCGATTTTAACAGGAATTATATGGCTTTCGGTGCTTTCAACTGGGAAACCTAGAAAAGAAAACAATAGTAGTAATTATTTTTAAGTTATTACGGAAGATCTCACATCATTTTTAAATCAGTTAAATTTGAGAGAGTTATAGTATTTAAAAGTTGATCAAAATCAATAACTATCGTTTTTGTTTTGTAAAAATACCGTTGTGAGCATCAACTATTAAACATATAACCAAACAACTGTTTTTCAGACAGATCGAGCTTTGTATGAAAAATGATACATTTGGTTGTTTGTTTTATTATAACTTTTTTCAGGATATAATTAATTGAACCATTCTTGTGACTTTGTTTAAAACCATCTTTCACACTTTTTTAAGAAAGAGGTCTTGAGAAAATTGAAAAGTTTATAATTTTTTCCTTTGTATACATAGGATAGGATTCCTTAATTTTTGTGAAGCTAGATCTACGGTTAAATCGAAATCTAACGGCCATATTTTATTTTCTTTTCTATGATTTTGCGCACACTACAGTCGGCAGCGAGTTCAGGAGCAATATGCGTCGCCGTGCAGGCTTATAGAACACGAACAAAAGCCAGTCAGAAAATGTAAATTGTTTTACAATTTCAGCTTTTCGCCAGCGCAACAACAAGAACAACAACACATCGTCTTCCTCCTCTTCGCACAATTGAGCGAAAATGAACGATTGAGCGGCATTCGTGTTTCTATGATTTGCGCTTAGAGCATTGTGCCGTCATTTCAAGTGTTTCCTGTTGTTGTCTACCCCCCGCATCATGAAGACGGGTGGCGATATCAGCACCCGCATTCAAATTGTTGCTTGTACGTGATGCACACTCTTTATGTTCCATACTTTTTGGTACTACTCAAAGTCCATAAATACTACCCAAAAATCATAACATGTACTACTGAAACAAAATTGAAAACGGCAGCACTGGATCAAACGCATGTCCATATATCTGCCGACTGCAAGCAGAGAGTTGCTTGCGTGGCTTTATCGTTGCGCAGAGAGAGTTGCTTGCGTGGCTTTATCGTTGCGCAGAGAGAGTTGCTTGCGTGGCTTCATCGTTGCTCTCCGGATGTGGCGCTGCTGTAAAAACCACTCTCACGTGGCTGTATTGAAAAAGCCACGGAAAATTTTTGAAGCGCCACTGATTTGTATGAACGTAAGACATCTTATAGTTTAATTGCCTTTGTTAGTACCCATGCATCCCCGAAAAATTGAATGTCATATACGCCATATAAAAGAATGAAACATGCAACATTCCTTTACTGGGACTACTGAAATGATCGCGTCACCATACTTGGAATAGGCTTGAAATTGCTGTCTATATTTTTTGGTTTTGAAGATAACATCTACAAGAAGACAATCAACAATATCAAAATTATAGATATGTATGTGCGACTATTTAACTTTTTATCAACTTAATTCTATGATATTGACGCGGACATCGGACGCGTCCCTAGGTGGCGGATAGGGGGCCCTTGGTGGACAAACGACGTCACTTCGGTACCCTTGGAGGGACAGGAGTCATGTCTGTTGCGTCCGCCACAATGATGGTATAGGGTATGGGTACCATCCGCGGACCAAACTGGCTAGGGAGGAGTCCCGAACTAAAACCGTTCTTTGGCAATGGAAAACGAAATGGATACTACTCGAGGTGGAATCCACATAGGTGGCAATCCACCCGCTTCGGCGGCAGGGGCAAGGATTCTGGAGGCCCCAACCATTGCTCAAGTCTCCCGCCTTTACCGGCGGGAGCGCATCCTGGAGGAAAGCGGGGTCGTTACCACGATCTCCTCTTCTTCGGAGACGGATGATTCCAAGGAGCCAGAGGGCCTGCGTCGGGAAGCTGCCACGGTGGCTGAACGACCTCCCAGTGGCTCTAAGGAATCAAAAAAAAGGAGCAAGGCGAGGAGGATCAGAAGGAAGCGGATGGCTATGCGCCGGCTTGAAAAGGCAGGCGACACGGCCGACCCTCCGGTACCCGTGTCCTCCAAAAGACCCAGGTCGGCTGAGGTAACACCCACCGAAGCCACTGGTCCGGCGGAGATCACGGAGGTCTCCAAATCGTCCGGCTCGCGAGGCAAGCGGATGAAGACTGCAGCCGAAAACAGCACACCTACCTGCCCTGCAACTGCTGTCGTCAGGTGCGCCACGGCCCCCAAAGGCACGAGCGTAACCCCGGCAGTAGCCAAAGCGGCGGAGAAGTGTGTTGCCAGTAAGCCGCGGAATGTCCAAAGCCTCCGACCCAGCACGTCTGCCTGCCCGGCGAAACCTTCGTCAGCGGAGGGCGGCGAGCTGGATCTTCGCCCAAGCACTTCCAAAGGTGCGGCCAAGCCATCGTATAGCGAGAAGGCTGCCGGCCCGCGGCCGATGGCAGTGATTGGGAAAAGGGACCCTGACCACAGGTTGACTGATGCAGAACTCGACTTCTGCAAAAGCCAACTGATGCGTCGGGTTATTGCCTCCGGTCCTGAGGCCAATGCGAAGGGCTATGAGACAAAAGACGGCACTACATTGGTGTCGTGTGCGTCTCAGGCCAACTTTGACTGGATCAGGAACGCAGTCAATAAGTTGCCTCCTAAGGGGACCACTCGCTTCGCGGTCTACGAAGGCGAGGTCGAGTCCCTCAGGAAAGCCATCTGCTGGATACCGGACCCTGACCTGTCCACAGCGGATGTGCTCTCCTGTCTGCGTGCCCAGAACCCAGGCATCGACACTAGGCTTTGGCGTGTTCTCCACCACCGCAAGAGTACCAACCGGGAAGGTAAGGAAGGTGCTTCTCTTGTGGTGAGAATCGATGAAGCCTCTGCTGATGTCCTGGGCTCCCGGTACGGGAACTGTCTCAGTCTCTTCTTTGGGACTGTCAGTTTTTATGTCTATCCCAGATAGGGGGCTCAGACAGTTCTTGTAGTTATCGGCCTCTGTCGGTAACGCAGATCAACTTGCAGCATTCCAAAGCCGCTACTGCACTTTTAAGTAGTCGGCTCTCCCGGCTGCACACACTACCCCACATAACAACAATTCAAGAGCCCTGGGTCTTTAGGGGCCGGGTCTGTGGCCTCGAGTCGTTGAAAGGGGCCACTGTACTGTATGATAGGAATTCGACTAGACCTAGAACCTGTCTTATAGTATCATCTCATCTTACGGTGACTAGTCTTGACCCTTTCTGCTGTCAGGACCTGGTTGCTGCTGAGGTGAGCTTCAAGGGTATGCACGGATGGTCGAGGTTCGTGATTGCGTCTGGGTACTTTCTTTACGATGCACTGGAAGCGCCACCACCTGGGAAGGTCGCTAGTCTCGTGAGGTTTTGTGAGCAGCGCAATCTCGGTCTCATTTTGTGTTGCGATGCTAATGCCCAGCACACAATCTGGGGCAGCAGCAAATGCAACAACCGAGGCTCTCGGCTGTTCGGGTATATTGCATCCTCCGGCCTGAATATTCACAACACTGGCAATCAGCCTACGTTTGTGACTACAAGAAGGCAGGCGGTGATTGACATCACTCTATCTAATACTAGACTGGGGTGGTCAATCAACAACTGGAGAGTCCTCAACGAAGAATCGTGTTCGGACCACAGGTATATCGAGTTTCAGTGCGGCGAGGAGGCACAAATGCCATTGCCCTCTAGGAACCCGAAAAACGCAGACTGGCCGCCATTGCAGATTGCAATTATAATTAGTGGGGGTTGCTCGTCCCCGCGTCCTCGGGTGTGATGAAGAGTTGGACTGACGACTGCTGGCGGTAATGCGCGGCTGACTAGCTGTACGGTGAGCTGACGGCCAGAGGGTTGTCGCCGTTCTGCGATGTCGGAGCGCTGGGGAGTGCGCTGAGGGCCTCTCTGCTGTTGATACTCGGTGCGGACATGCGGTACAGTCTGGGGGCAACTGCTGGGGTGGTCGCTAGCGCCGGATCTGCAAAAGAGGAGATGCCAATATTGAGAAGTGATGATGTTGACATCGTTTGTGTGGGGTGTAAGCGATGGGGTTCACTTGAGTTGCCGTCGGAGGAGTGAAGGCACTTGGGACAGGTCGCACGGGAATGGCGACTGACTCGGACCCAGGATGAGTGCTCTCGAGAATGCGAGGGGGCTGCAGTTTCCATCAATTGCTGTGCATATTGACGCGTGGCGCTGAGCCAACGCTTGTACCCTCTTTCGCAGCCTCATTGGGGGCGATAGGCAAACATCTTCAGTTAAAACCACATTTTCAAAACCATTCATAAACTGTGAAATAATCTACTATGCAAATCTTTACTATGCAATCATATAAACAAAAAAACCTGCATGTGAGAGTTCTAAACTCTATTGAACGTGTTCAAAGAGCTAGAGTTCTCCAATGAAAAAAGGTGTCTACACTACGAAAAACTCTCGACTAAAAAATCTCGGGTAGAGACTGTGACGAGCTCTCGTAAAGAGCTCTATTGAGTGTCTAGAGTTCTCTAGGCGAGATTTTTCTCTAGCTCTCCGTATTTTTCTCTACAGTGTATATGTAGCTTTAGCATGTTTTTGAGGCTAATTTTTAAGACTTATTTGCCAGTTATAGACTCAGTGACAAATAATAAACTTAAGTCTGCGTCCTTGTTTTATTGAGTTTGTCGTAAACATTCAGAAATTTAAGTTTATTTTACGCATCAGGCACGGTATACCGCAATTTGTCGTACGAGGTTATAGGACAGGAGAATTCTGAAATTGGTTTTTATTGACCAGTTAAGCATATTAAGGAAAAATTATAGTTTCTTCACATAAACTTCAAGGGAGCTTTAGAATTAAATAAAATAAATAAGTTTTGGTTTTAAAATATATCCATATATGCCCATATATTTTATTATATTGTCAATATTTACATATAAATGTATATAAATAAATTGTTACGTATATTTACTATGAACAATTATGCTGCTGCCGAAACCACTGTTCTTGGGCAATTGGGAATATTACATTTCGCGGCGTTATTCGCAGAGTTTGGTACGGCATATGGGCATCTCCCAGTGGCACGGACGCGACATTCGCACGCTTTCAATTACACCAAAAACAAGAAAGAAACACAAAAAGTCGATATGTTTTTTTAGTGTTCTAACGCGCTGAAATGGTGCTACATTTTAGAAATATATTTGAAAGATTTAGTACAAATTAGTACAAAATAAAAAGCAATTATGCAATGAAACGGACGCGACAAAAAAAAGACGTTTTTTTGAAGCCCTTATAGAAATATACAAAATTTAGCGATTTTTGGGAACTTTTTTTTATATATATACATGCAAATTAAGGTCAAAGGATAACTTTTCTTCGTAGACTTATGAAATATGAGAATTTTGTCTTACCTTTTTTGAATTAGGTATATTATGAATACGGACGCGACATCACGGACGCGACAAATTTTTCCAAGGGTATTCCCCTTACTAAATACAGTAATCGTTTTCATTATAACACTTCAACTTTTAATAAAAAGAACACATAACAAGTTAAATTCAAGTTACAGCAATCAAAATAAGGAAAAATCAAAGTTAAAAGTTCTTAGTGTGGTTTATTTAATTTTCCTGAGGAACTCTATTGAAATTAGATCGCGTTTAATATCGCGCACACAGCTCTTACAATCATTAGCAATGCACCGTTCATTCATCACATCGCAGCAAACTGGTTTTAGAAATAACTTAATAAATTAATTAAATGATATTATATTAATTATTTGTACAGTATTTTTCATCAACCCTTTCCGGAAATTTGTATGATATATCGTACAATTTTTTTTAAAGATTTTTTTTGACAGCGAACGTTTTTTAAACCACAATAGCTGCGGCTATACAGTGTGAGTGCGATTTGTAAGCAGTTCCTTGCAAGAATTTGGCGATGCGATGCTTCTGCGGAGGAATTTTTAAATATGTAATACTTTTTAGTAGCAAAAAGATAAACAAGTTCAAAGTTTGAATCTCAGTTGATTTACAAAACTTATTAAATTTAAAAATTTTTGCTTCTAAATATTTTCCCGAGCCTTTAAAAAATTGTACGATATATCGTACAAATCACACAAGGGTTGCAAAGCTTTGTACGATTTATCGTACAAATGGCGGGCAAATGTTGCAAGTGATGTTAGCATTTTTTTTTTAAGTTATGGATTTGGTAACAGAATTTTTCTGTTTGCTTGAATACCACGCCCATCACTAAATCGTATGACTAATTAAATTCGACTAATCGACTATTTCTATTCAGAAATAACAATTACTTAACGATTTTGTGTTTCACTGGTTTTATTGAGGGGAAAAGGGCTTTGCAACAGCAATAACGGTTTTATAAGGCCTGATAGATGTTACTCAATTGTTTAAATATATAATTTATATAGTTTTCGATCAAAATGAAATCACGTTTTGATTTTTGTTGTTACATTTATATTTTCTTATCAAATAAGCCAATGAATTGTTCATAAAATTAAAAAAAATCGAAAAAAAAGTTTCATGCATTTTTACTCCTTTGCGGACCATTGTACGATATATCGTACAAAATTGATGAAGCTGTTATTCTCAACCAAAATTATTTTTTTGATATTTTCTTGTATTTTATTGCTAAAATGTTCAATGAGAGTCAATATTTTGAAAAAAAAAATGTATCTCAAGAAATGCGGAAATTTACCGGAAATCGAATAACAATTGAATCGATTCAGAGCTTCCGGTTATGGACGCGACAAATTTTAAACACCCATAAAATTTTTTTCCGTTTTTGCCGGGAACGAATTATTATATTTTCCTAACGGGAACAATGCACCTATTTAAAAACTGACAGCTACTTGCATTTGAAAAGTTTGTCCACTAATGGCAACAACTAATAAGGTTTTTTGGGCACGGACGCGACAATAGGATACAGGAAGAAGCAAACTAAAAAAACTTCCGTTCTTCGAACTCCACTTTCTCTCGCTTTCTCTAATACATAAGATTGTTGTTAGTAGAAAACTTTTGCATTACAAGAAAAATATAATATTACTTGAATAAGATAAAAACGGAAAGACAAACTGTGCATATAATTCGTCAAAAGGCTCAGAAAAATTTTTTTTCTTTTAAAGTAGTATATTTCGGTCAAAAATTAAAAAAAATTAAAAATTCTTTTACATTTATAAAATATAGATATTTAAGCTGTATTATTGGATAATAGAAAGTTTTTCTGAGCAATTTGAATTTTTCACTCGTGGTGGACCTTTTTTGGGAGATGCCCATATGCCATGTGTATGTCCACTGTTGCAAAACAGGCATCCTTCTAGACAAGTGCTAACACTGGTGGCCAACTTTAAGCAGGACCAAGCTTTCTTCATGTCGGAAACCAATGTGTTCATCATATCATAAGTATGAAACGGGGTTGGTGCTAATCGTAATTTTTCGTGCCCTCGAGCAACAGTTGGGTAATTAATTGCTTGAATATAATGGCCAAACTGATAAAGCAATGTATCAGAAATTAGTTTAGTCTTGAATGGATCTCCGATTTTAACAGGAATTATATGGCTTTCGGTGCTTTCAACTGGGAAACCTAGAAAAGAAAACAATAGTAGTAATTATTTTTAAGTTATTACGGAAGATCTCACATCATTTTTAAATGAGCATCAACTATTAAACATATAACCAAACAACTGTTTTTCAGACAGATCGAGCTTTGTATGAAAAATGATACATTTGGTTGTTTGTTTTATTATAACTTTTTTCAGGATATAATTAATTGAACCATTCTTGTGACTTTGTTTAAAACCATCTTTCACACTTTTTTAAGAAAGAGGTCTTGAGAAAATTGAAAAGTTTATAATTTTTTCCTTTGTATACATAGGATAGGATTCCTTAATTAATTAATTGTGAAGCTAGATCTACGGTTAAATCGAAATCTAACGGCCATATTTTATTTTCTTTTCTATGATTTTGCGCACACTACAGTCGGCAGCGAGTTCAGGAGCAATATGCGTCGCCGTGCAGGCTTATAGAACACGAACAAAAGCCAGTCAGAAAATGTAAATTGTTTTACAATTTCAGCTTTTCGCCAGCGCAACAACAAGAACAACAGCACATCGTCTTCCTCCTCTTCGCACAATTGAGCGAAAATGAACGATTGAGCGGCATTCGTGTTTCTATGATTTGCGCTCAGAGCATTGTGCCGTCATTTCAAGTGTTTCCTGTTGTTGTCTACCCCCCGCATCATGAAGACGGGTGGCGATATCAGCACCCGCATTCAAATTGTTGCTTGTACGTGATGCACACTCTTTATGTTCCATACTTTTTGGTACTACTCAAAGTCCATAAATACTACCCAAAAATCATAACATGTACTACTGAAACAAAATTGAAAACGGCAGCACTGGATCAAACGCATGTCCATATATCTGCCGACTGCAAGCAGAGAGTTGCTTGCGTGGCTTTATCGTTGCGCAGAGAGAGTTGCTTGCGTGGCTTTATCGTTGCGCAGAGAGAGTTGCTTGCGTGGCTTCATCGTTGCTCTCCGGATGTGGCGCTGCTGTAAAAACCACTCTCACGTGGCTGTATTGAAAAAGCCACGGAAAATTTTTGAAGCGCCACTGATTTGTATGAACGTAAGACATCTTATAGTTTAATTGCCTTTGTTAGTACCCATGCATCCCCGAAAAATTGAATGTCATATACGCCATATAAAAGAATGAAACATGCAACATTCCTTTACTGGGACTACTGAAATGATCGCGTCACCATACTTGGAATAGGCTTGAAATTGCTGTCTATATTTTTTGGTTTTGAAGATAACATCTACAAGAAGACCATCAACAATATCAAAATTATAGATATGTATGTGCGACTATTTAACTTTTTATCAACTTAATTCTATGATATTGACGCGGACATCGGACGCGTCCCTAGGTGGCGGATAGGGGGCCCTTGGTGGACAAACGACGTCACTTCGGTACCCTTGGAGGGACAGGAGTCATGTCTGTTGCGTCCGCCACAATGATGGTATAGGGTATGGGTACCATCCGCGGACCAAACTGGCTAGGGAGGAGTCCCGAACTAAAACCGTTCTTTGGCAATGGAAAACGAAATGGATACTACTCGAGGTGGAATCCACATAGGTGGCAATCCACCCGCTTCGGCGGCAGGGGCAAGGATTCTGGAGGCCCCAACCATTGCTCAAGTCTCCCGCCTTTACCGGCGGGAGCGCATCCTGGAGGAAAGCGGGGTCGTTACCACGATCTCCTCTTCTTCGGAGACGGATGATTCCAAGGAGCCAGAGGGCCTGCGTCGGGAAGCTGCCACGGTGGCTGAACGACCTCCCAGTGGCTCTAAGGAATCAAAAAAAAGGAGCAAGGCGAGGAGGATCAGAAGGAAGCGGATGGCTATGCGCCGGCTTGAAAAGGCAGGCGACACGGCCGACCCTCCGGTACCCGTGTCCTCCAAAAGACCCAGGTCGGCTGAGGTAACACCCACCGAAGCCACTGGTCCGGCGGAGATCACGGAGGTCTCCAAATCGTCCGGCTCGCGAGGCAAGCGGATGAAGACTGCAGCCGAAAACAGCACACCTACCTGCCCTGCAACTGCTGTCGTCAGGTGCGCCACGGCCCCCAAAGGCACGAGCGTAACCCCGGCAGTAGCCAAAGCGGCGGAGAAGTGTGTTGCCAGTAAGCCGCGGAATGTCCAAAGCCTCCGACCCAGCACGTCTGCCTGCCCGGCGAAACCTTCGTCAGCGGAGGGCGGCGAGCTGGATCTTCGCCCAAGCACTTCCAAAGGTGCGGCCAAGCCATCGTATAGCGATGGCAGTGATTGGGAAAAGGGACCCTGACCACAGGTTGACTGATGCAGAACTCGACTTCTGCAAAAGCCAACTGATGCGTCGGGTTATTGCCTCCGGTCCTGAGGCCAATGCGAAGGGCTATGAGACAAAAGACGGCACTACATTGGTGTCGTGTGCGTCTCAGGCCAACTTTGACTGGATCAGGAACGCAGTCAATAAGTTGCCTCCTAAGGGGACCACTCGCTTCGCGGTCTACGAAGGCGAGGTCGAGTCCCTCAGGAAAGCCATCTGCTGGATACCGGACCCTGACCTGTCCACAGCGGATGTGCTCTCCTGTCTGCGTGCCCAGAACCCAGGCATCGACACTAGGCTTTGGCGTGTTCTCCACCACCGCAAGAGTACCAACCGGGAAGGTAAGGAAGGTGCTTCTCTAGTGGTGAGAATCGATGAAGCCTCTACTGATGTCCTGGGCTCCCGGTACGGGAACTGTCTCAGTCTCTTCTTTGGGACTGTCAGTTTTTATGTCTATCCCATATAGGGGGCTCAGACAGTCCTTGTAGTTATCGGCCTCTGTCGGTAACGCAGATCAACTTGCAGCATTCCAAAGCCGCTACTGCACTTTTAAGTAGTCGGCTCTCCCGGCTGCACACACTACCCCACATAACAACAATTCCAGAGCCCTGGGTCTTTAGGGGCCGGGTCTGTGGCCTTGAGTCGTTGAAAGGGGCCACTGTACTGTATGATAGGAATTCGACTAGACCTAGAACCTGTCTTATAGTATCATCTCATCTTACGGTGACTAGTTTTGACCCTTTCTGCTGTCAGGACCTGGTTGCTGCTGAGGTGAGCTTCAAGGGTATGCACGGATGGTCGAGGTTCGTGATTGCGTCTGGGTACTTTCCTTACGATGCACTGGAAGCGCCACCACCTGGGAAGGTCGCTAGTCTCGTGAGGTTTTGTGAGCAGCGCAATCTCGGTCTCATTTTGTGTTGCGATGCTAATGCCCAGCACACAATCTGGGGCAGCAGCAAATGCAACAACCGAGGCTCTCGGCTGTTCGGGTATATTGCATCCTCCGGCCTGAATATTCACAACACTGGCAATCAGCCTACGTTTGTGACTACAAGAAGGCAGGAGGTGATTGACATCACTCTATCTAATACTAGACTGGGGTGGTCAATCAACAACTGGAGAGTCCTCAACGAAGAATCGTGTTCGGACCACAGGTATATCGAGTTTCAGTGCGGCGAGGAGGCACAAATGCCATTGCCCTCTAGGAACCCGAAAAACGCAGACTGGCCGCCATTGCAGATTGCAATTATAATTAGTGGGGGTTGCTCGTCCCCGCGTCCTCGGGTGTGATGAAGAGTTGGACTGACGGCTTGCTGGCGGCTGACTAGCTGTACGGTGAGCTGACGGCCAGAGGGTTGTCGCCGTTCTGCGATGTCGGAGCGCTGGGGAGTGCGCTGAGGGCCTCTCTGCTGTTGATACTCGGTGCGGACATGCGGTATAGTCTGGGGGCAACTGCTGGGGTGGTCGCTAGCGCCGGATCTGCAAAAGAGGAGATGCCAATATTGAGAAGTGATGATGTTGACATCGTTTGTGTGGGGTTCACTTGAGTTGCCGTCGGAGGAGTGAAGGCACTTGGGACAGGTCGCACGGGAATGGCGACTGACTCGGACCCAGGATGAGTGCTCTCGAGAATGCGAGGGGGCTGCAGTTTCCATCAATTGCTGTGCATATTGACGCGTGGCGCTGAGCCAACGCTTGTGTACCCTTTTTCGCAGCCTCATTGGGGGCGATAGGCAAACATCTTCAGTTAAAACCACATTTTCAAAACCATTCATAAACTGTGAAATAATCTACTATGCAAATCTTTACTATGCAATCATATAAACAAAAAAACCTGCATGTGAGAGTTCTAAACTCTATTGAACGTGTTCAAAGAGCTAGAGTTCTCCAATGAAAAAAGGTGTCTACACTACGAAAAACTCTCGACTAAAAAATCTCGGGTAGAGACTGTGACGAGCTCTCGTACAGAGCTCTATTGAGTGTCTAGACTTCTCTAGGCGAGATTTTTCTCTAGCTCTCCGTATTTTTCTCTACAGTGTATATGTAGCTTTAGCATGTTTTTGAGGCTAATTTTTAAGACTTATTTGCCAATTATAGACTCAGTGACAAATAATAAACTTAAGTCTGCGTCCTTGTTTTATTGAGTTTGTCGTAAACATTCAGAAATTTAAGTTTATTTTACGCATCAGGCACGGTATACCGCAATTTGTCGTACGAGGTTATAGGACAGGAGAATTCTGAAATTGGTTTTTATTGACCAGTTAAGCATATTAAGGAAAAATTATAGTTTCTTCACATAAACTTCAAGGGAGCTTTAGAATTAAATAAAATAAATAAGTTTTGGTTTTAAAATAAATCCATATATGCCCATATATTTTATTATATTGTCAATATTTACATATAAATGTATATAAATAAATTGTTACGTATATTTACTATGAACAATTATGCTGCTGCCGAAACCACTGTTCTTGGGCAATTGGGAATATTACATTTCGCGGCGTTATTCGCAGAGTTTGGTACGGCATATGCCAAATGTCCACTGTTGCAAAACAGGCATCCTTCTAGACAAGTGCTAACACTGGTGGCCAACTTTAAGCAGGACCAAGCTTTCTTCATGTCGGAAACCAATGCGTTCATCATATCATAAGTATGAAACGGGGTTGGTGCTAATCGTAATTTTTCGTGCCCTCGAGCAACAGTTGGGTAATTAATTGCTTGAATATAATGGCCAAACTGATAAAGCAATGTATCAGAAATTAGTTTAGTCTTGAATGGATCTCCGATTTTAACAGGAATTATATGGCTTTCGGTGCTTTCAACTGGGAAACCTAGAAAAGAAAACAATAGTAGTAATTATTTTTAAGTTATTACGGAAGATCTCACATCATTTTTAAATCAGTTAAATTTGAGAGAGTTATAGTATTTAAAAGTTGATCAAAATCAATAACTATCGTTTTTGTTTTGTAAAAATACCGTTGTGAGCATCAACTATTAAACATATAACCAAACAACTGTTTTTCAGACAGATCGAGCTTTGTATGAAAAATGATACATTTGGTTGTTTGTTTTATTATAACTTTTTTCAGGATATAATTAATTGAACCATTCTTGTGACTTTGTTTAAAACCATCTTTCACCCTTTTTTAAGAAAGAGGTCTTGAGAAAATTGAAAAGTTTATAATTTTTTCCTTTGTATACATAGGATAGGATTCCTTAATTTTTGTGAAGCTAGATCTACGGTTAAATCGAAATCTAACGGCCATATTTTATTTTCTTTTCTATGATTTTGCGCACACTACAGTCGGCAGCGAGTTCAGGAGCAATATGCGTCGCCGTGCAGGCTTATAGAACACGAACAAAAGCCAGTCAGAAAATGTAAATTGTTTTACAATTTCAGCTTTTCGCCAGCGCAACAACAAGAACAACAACACATCGTCTTCCTCCTCTTCGCACAATTGAGCGAAAATGAACGATTGAGCGGCATTCGTGTTTCTATGATTTGCGCTTAGAGCATTGTGCCGTCATTTCAAGTGTTTCCTGTTGTTGTCTACCCCCCGCATCATGAAGACGGGTGGCGATATCAGCACCCGCATTCAAATTGTTGCTTGTACGTGATGCACACTCTTTATGTTCCATACTTTTTGGTACTACTCAAAGTCCATAAATACTACCCAAAAATCATAACATGTACTACTGAAACAAAATTGAAAACGGCAGCACTGGATCAAACGCATGTCCATATATCTGCCGACTGCAAGCAGAGAGTTGCTTGCGTGGCTTTATCGTTGCGCAGAGAGAGTTGCTTGCGTGGCTTTATCGTTGCGCAGAGAGAGTTGCTTGCGTGGCTTCATCGTTGCTCTCCGGATGTGGCGCTGCTGTAAAAACCACTCTCACGTGGCTGTATTGAAAAAGCCACGGAAAATTTTTGAAGCGCCACTGATTTGTATGAACGTAAGACATCTTATAGTTTAATTGCCTTTGTTAGTACCCATGCATCCCCGAAAAATTGAATGTCATATACGCCATATAAAAGAATGAAACATGCAACATTCCTTTACTGGGACTACTGAAATGATCGCGTCACCATACTTGGAATAGGCTTGAAATTGCTGTCTATATTTTTTGGTTTTGAAGATAACATCTACAAGAAGACAATCAACAATATCAAAATTATAGATATGTATGTGCGACTATTTAACTTTTTATCAACTTAATTCTATGATATTGACGCGGACATCGGACGCGTCCCTAGGTGGCGGATAGGGGGCCCTTGGTGGACAAACGACGTCACTTCGGTACCCTTGGAGGGACAGGAGTCATGTCTGTTGCGTCCGCCACAATGATGGTATAGGGTATGGGTACCATCCGCGGACCAAACTGGCTAGGGAGGAGTCCCGAACTAAAACCGTTCTTTGGCAATGGAAAACGAAATGGATACTACTCGAGGTGGAATCCACATAGGTGGCAATCCACCCGCTTCGGCGGCAGGGGCAAGGATTCTGGAGGCCCCAACCATTGCTCAAGTCTCCCGCCTTTACCGGCGGGAGCGCATCCTGGAGGAAAGCGGGGTCGTTACCACGATCTCCTCTTCTTCGGAGACGGATGATTCCAAGGAGCCAGAGGGCCTGCGTCGGGAAGCTGCCACGGTGGCTGAACGACCTCCCAGTGGCTCTAAGGAATCAAAAAAAAGGAGCAAGGCGAGGAGGATCAGAAGGAAGCGGATGGCTATGCGCCGGCTTGAAAAGGCAGGCGACACGGCCGACCCTCCGGTACCCGTGTCCTCCAAAAGACCCAGGTCGGCTGAGGTAACACCCACCGAAGCCACTGGTCCGGCGGAGATCACGGAGGTCTCCAAATCGTCCGGCTCGCGAGGCAAGCGGATGAAGACTGCAGCCGAAAACAGCACACCTACCTGCCCTGCAACTGCTGTCGTCAGGTGCGCCACGGCCCCCAAAGGCACGAGCGTAACCCCGGCAGTAGCCAAAGCGGCGGAGAAGTGTGTTGCCAGTAAGCCGCGGAATGTCCAAAGCCTCCGACCCAGCACGTCTGCCTGCCCGGCGAAACCTTCGTCAGCGGAGGGCGGCGAGCTGGATCTTCGCCCAAGCACTTCCAAAGGTGCGGCCAAGCCATCGTATAGCGATGGCAGTGATTGGGAAAAGGGACCCTGACCACAGGTTGACTGATGCAGAACTCGACTTCTGCAAAAGCCAACTGATGCGTCGGGTTATTGCCTCCGGTCCTGAGGCCAATGCGAAGGGCTATGAGACAAAAGACGGCACTACATTGGTGTCGTGTGCGTCTCAGGCCAACTTTGACTGGATCAGGAACGCAGTCAATAAGTTGCCTCCTAAGGGGACCACTCGCTTCGCGGTCTACGAAGGCGAGGTCGAGTCCCTCAGGAAAGCCATCTGCTGGATACCGGACCCTGACCTGTCCACAGCGGATGTGCTCTCCTGTCTGCGTGCCCAGAACCCAGGCATCGACACTAGGCTTTGGCGTGTTCTCCACCACCGCAAGAGTACCAACCGGGAAGGTAAGGAAGGTGCTTCTCTAGTGGTGAGAATCGATGAAGCCTCTACTGATGTCCTGGGCTCCCGGTACGGGAACTGTCTCAGTCTCTTCTTTGGGACTGTCAGTTTTTATGTCTATCCCATATAGGGGGCTCAGACAGTCCTTGTAGTTATCGGCCTCTGTCGGTAACGCAGATCAACTTGCAGCATTCCAAAGCCGCTACTGCACTTTTAAGTAGTCGGCTCTCCCGGCTGCACACACTACCCCACATAACAACAATTCCAGAGCCCTGGGTCTTTAGGGGCCGGGTCTGTGGCCTTGAGTCGTTGAAAGGGGCCACTGTACTGTATGATAGGAATTCGACTAGACCTAGAACCTGTCTTATAGTATCATCTCATCTTACGGTGACTAGTTTTGACCCTTTCTGCTGTCAGGACCTGGTTGCTGCTGAGGTGAGCTTCAAGGGTATGCACGGATGGTCGAGGTTCGTGATTGCGTCTGGGTACTTTCCTTACGATGCACTGGAAGCGCCACCACCTGGGAAGGTCGCTAGTCTCGTGAGGTTTTGTGAGCAGCGCAATCTCGGTCTCATTTTGTGTTGCGATGCTAATGCCCAGCACACAATCTGGGGCAGCAGCAAATGCAACAACCGAGGCTCTCGGCTGTTCGGGTATATTGCATCCTCCGGCCTGAATATTCACAACACTGGCAATCAGCCTACGTTTGTGACTACAAGAAGGCAGGAGGTGATTGACATCACTCTATCTAATACTAGACTGGGGTGGTCAATCAACAACTGGAGAGTCCTCAACGAAGAATCGTGTTCGGACCACAGGTATATCGAGTTTCAGTGCGGCGAGGAGGCACAAATGCCATTGCCCTCTAGGAACCCGAAAAACGCAGACTGGCCGCCATTGCAGATTGCAATTATAATTAGTGGGGGTTGCTCGTCCCCGCGTCCTCGGGTGTGATGAAGAGTTGGACTGACGGCTTGCTGGCGGCTGACTAGCTGTACGGTGAGCTGACGGCCAGAGGGTTGTCGCCGTTCTGCGATGTCGGAGCGCTGGGGAGTGCGCTGAGGGCCTCTCTGCTGTTGATACTCGGTGCGGACATGCGGTATAGTCTGGGGGCAACTGCTGGGGTGGTCGCTAGCGCCGGATCTGCAAAAGAGGAGATGCCAATATTGAGAAGTGATGATGTTGACATCGTTTGTGTGGGGTTCACTTGAGTTGCCGTCGGAGGAGTGAAGGCACTTGGGACAGGTCGCACGGGAATGGCGACTGACTCGGACCCAGGATGAGTGCTCTCGAGAATGCGAGGGGGCTGCAGTTTCCATCAATTGCTGTGCATATTGACGCGTGGCGCTGAGCCAACGCTTGTGTACCCTTTTTCGCAGCCTCATTGGGGGCGATAGGCAAACATCTTCAGTTAAAACCACATTTTCAAAACCATTCATAAACTGTGAAATAATCTACTATGCAAATCTTTACTATGCAATCATATAAACAAAAAAACCTGCATGTGAGAGTTCTAAACTCTATTGAACGTGTTCAAAGAGCTAGAGTTCTCCAATGAAAAAAGGTGTCTACACTACGAAAAACTCTCGACTAAAAAATCTCGGGTAGAGACTGTGACGAGCTCTCGTACAGAGCTCTATTGAGTGTCTAGACTTCTCTAGGCGAGATTTTTCTCTAGCTCTCCGTATTTTTCTCTACAGTGTATATGTAGCTTTAGCATGTTTTTGAGGCTAATTTTTAAGACTTATTTGCCAATTATAGACTCAGTGACAAATAATAAACTTAAGTCTGCGTCCTTGTTTTATTGAGTTTGTCGTAAACATTCAGAAATTTAAGTTTATTTTACGCATCAGGCACGGTATACCGCAATTTGTCGTACGAGGTTATAGGACAGGAGAATTCTGAAATTGGTTTTTATTGACCAGTTAAGCATATTAAGGAAAAATTATAGTTTCTTCACATAAACTTCAAGGGAGCTTTAGAATTAAATAAAATAAATAAGTTTTGGTTTTAAAATAAATCCATATATGCCCATATATTTTATTATATTGTCAATATTTACATATAAATGTATATAAATAAATTGTTACGTATATTTACTATGAACAATTATGCTGCTGCCGAAACCACTGTTCTTGGGCAATTGGGAATATTACATTTCGCGGCGTTATTCGCAGAGTTTGGTACGGCATATGCCAAATGTCCACTGTTGCAAAACAGGCATCCTTCTAGACAAGTGCTAACACTGGTGGCCAACTTTAAGCAGGACCAAGCTTTCTTCATGTCGGAAACCAATGCGTTCATCATATCATAAGTATGAAACGGGGTTGGTGCTAATCGTAATTTTTCGTGCCCTCGAGCAACAGTTGGGTAATTAATTGCTTGAATATAATGGCCAAACTGATAAAGCAATGTATCAGAAATTAGTTTAGTCTTGAATGGATCTCCGATTTTAACAGGAATTATATGGCTTTCGGTGCTTTCAACTGGGAAACCTAGAAAAGAAAACAATAGTAGTAATTATTTTTAAGTTATTACGGAAGATCTCACATCATTTTTAAATCAGTTAAATTTGAGAGAGTTATAGTATTTAAAAGTTGATCAAAATCAATAACTATCGTTTTTGTTTTGTAAAAATACCGTTGTGAGCATCAACTATTAAACATATAACCAAACAACTGTTTTTCAGACAGATCGAGCTTTGTATGAAAAATGATACATTTGGTTGTTTGTTTTATTATAACTTTTTTCAGGATATAATTAATTGAACCATTCTTGTGACTTTGTTTAAAACCATCTTTCACCCTTTTTTAAGAAAGAGGTCTTGAGAAAATTGAAAAGTTTATAATTTTTTCCTTTGTATACATAGGATAGGATTCCTTAATTTTTGTGAAGCTAGATCTACGGTTAAATCGAAATCTAACGGCCATATTTTATTTTCTTTTCTATGATTTTGCGCACACTACAGTCGGCAGCGAGTTCAGGAGCAATATGCGTCGCCGTGCAGGCTTATAGAACACGAACAAAAGCCAGTCAGAAAATGTAAATTGTTTTACAATTTCAGCTTTTCGCCAGCGCAACAACAAGAACAACAACACATCGTCTTCCTCCTCTTCGCACAATTGAGCGAAAATGAACGATTGAGCGGCATTCGTGTTTCTATGATTTGCGCTTAGAGCATTGTGCCGTCATTTCAAGTGTTTCCTGTTGTTGTCTACCCCCCGCATCATGAAGACGGGTGGCGATATCAGCACCCGCATTCAAATTGTTGCTTGTACGTGATGCACACTCTTTATGTTCCATACTTTTTGGTACTACTCAAAGTCCATAAATACTACCCAAAAATCATAACATGTACTACTGAAACAAAATTGAAAACGGCAGCACTGGATCAAACGCATGTCCATATATCTGCCGACTGCAAGCAGAGAGTTGCTTGCGTGGCTTTATCGTTGCGCAGAGAGAGTTGCTTGCGTGGCTTTATCGTTGCGCAGAGAGAGTTGCTTGCGTGGCTTCATCGTTGCTCTCCGGATGTGGCGCTGCTGTAAAAACCACTCTCACGTGGCTGTATTGAAAAAGCCACGGAAAATTTTTGAAGCGCCACTGATTTGTATGAACGTAAGACATCTTATAGTTTAATTGCCTTTGTTAGTACCCATGCATCCCCGAAAAATTGAATGTCATATACGCCATATAAAAGAATGAAACATGCAACATTCCTTTACTGGGACTACTGAAATGATCGCGTCACCATACTTGGAATAGGCTTGAAATTGCTGTCTATATTTTTTGGTTTTGAAGATAACATCTACAAGAAGACAATCAACAATATCAAAATTATAGATATGTATGTGCGACTATTTAACTTTTTATCAACTTAATTCTATGATATTGACGCGGACATCGGACGCGTCCCTAGGTGGCGGATAGGGGGCCCTTGGTGGACAAACGACGTCACTTCGGTACCCTTGGAGGGACAGGAGTCATGTCTGTTGCGTCCGCCACAATGATGGTATAGGGTATGGGTACCATCCGCGGACCAAACTGGCTAGGGAGGAGTCCCGAACTAAAACCGTTCTTTGGCAATGGAAAACGAAATGGATACTACTCGAGGTGGAATCCACATAGGTGGCAATCCACCCGCTTCGGCGGCAGGGGCAAGGATTCTGGAGGCCCCAACCATTGCTCAAGTCTCCCGCCTTTACCGGCGGGAGCGCATCCTGGAGGAAAGCGGGGTCGTTACCACGATCTCCTCTTCTTCGGAGACGGATGATTCCAAGGAGCCAGAGGGCCTGCGTCGGGAAGCTGCCACGGTGGCTGAACGACCTCCCAGTGGCTCTAAGGAATCAAAAAAAAGGAGCAAGGCGAGGAGGATCAGAAGGAAGCGGATGGCTATGCGCCGGCTTGAAAAGGCAGGCGACACGGCCGACCCTCCGGTACCCGTGTCCTCCAAAAGACCCAGGTCGGCTGAGGTAACACCCACCGAAGCCACTGGTCCGGCGGAGATCACGGAGGTCTCCAAATCGTCCGGCTCGCGAGGCAAGCGGATGAAGACTGCAGCCGAAAACAGCACACCTACCTGCCCTGCAACTGCTGTCGTCAGGTGCGCCACGGCCCCCAAAGGCACGAGCGTAACCCCGGCAGTAGCCAAAGCGGCGGAGAAGTGTGTTGCCAGTAAGCCGCGGAATGTCCAAAGCCTCCGACCCAGCACGTCTGCCTGCCCGGCGAAACCTTCGTCAGCGGAGGGCGGCGAGCTGGATCTTCGCCCAAGCACTTCCAAAGGTGCGGCCAAGCCATCGTATAGCGAGAAGGCTGCCGGCCCGCGGCCGATGGCAGTGATTGGGAAAAGGGACCCTGACCACAGGTTGACTGATGCAGAACTCGACTTCTGCAAAAGCCAACTGATGCGTCGGGTTATTGCCTCCGGTCCTGAGGCCAATGCGAAGGGCTATGAGACAAAAGACGGCACTACATTGGTGTCGTGTGCGTCTCAGGCCAACTTTGACTGGATCAGGAACGCAGTCAATAAGTTGCCTCCTAAGGGGACCACTCGCTTCGCGGTCTACGAAGGCGAGGTCGAGTCCCTCAGGAAAGCCATCTGCTGGATACCGGACCCTGACCTGTCCACAGCGGATGTGCTCTCCTGTCTGCGTGCCCAGAACCCAGGCATCGACACTAGGCTTTGGCGTGTTCTCCACCACCGCAAGAGTACCAACCGGGAAGGTAAGGAAGGTGCTTCTCTTGTGGTGAGAATCGATGAAGCCTCTACTGATGTCCTGGGCTCCCGGTACGGGAACTGTCTCAGTCTCTTCTTTGGGACTGTCAGTTTTTATGTCTATCCCATATAGGGGGCTCAGACAGTCCTTGTAGTTATCGGCCTCTGTCGGTAACGCAGATCAACTTGCAGCATTCCAAAGCCGCTACTGCACTTTTAAGTAGTCGGCTCTCCCGGCTGCACACACTACCCCACATAACAACAATTCCAGAGCCCTGGGTCTTTAGGGGCCGGGTCTGTGGCCTTGAGTCGTTGAAAGGGGCCACTGTACTGTATGATAGGAATTCGACTAGACCTAGAACCTGTCTTATAGTATCATCTCATCTTACGGTGACTAGTTTTGACCCTTTCTGCTGTCAGGACCTGGTTGCTGCTGAGGTGAGCTTCAAGGGTATGCACGGATGGTCGAGGTTCGTGATTGCGTCTGGGTACTTTCCTTACGATGCACTGGAAGCGCCACCACCTGGGAAGGTCGCTAGTCTCGTGAGGTTTTGTGAGCAGCGCAATCTCGGTCTCATTTTGTGTTGCGATGCTAATGCCCAGCACACAATCTGGGGCAGCAGCAAATGCAACAACCGAGGCTCTCGGCTGTTCGGGTATATTGCATCCTCCGGCCTGAATATTCACAACACTGGCAATCAGCCTACGTTTGTGACTACAAGAAGGCAGGAGGTGATTGACATCACTCTATCTAATACTAGACTGGGGTGGTCAATCAACAACTGGAGAGTCCTCAACGAAGAATCGTGTTCGGACCACAGGTATATCGAGTTTCAGTGCGGCGAGGAGGCACAAATGCCATTGCCCTCTAGGAACCCGAAAAACGCAGACTGGCCGCCATTGCAGATTGCAATTATAATTAGTGGGGGTTGCTCGTCCCCGCGTCCTCGGGTGTGATGAAGAGTTGGACTGACGGCTTGCTGGCGGCTGACTAGCTGTACGGTGAGCTGACGGCCAGAGGGTTGTCGCCGTTCTGCGATGTCGGAGCGCTGGGGAGTGCGCTGAGGGCCTCTCTGCTGTTGATACTCGGTGCGGACATGCGGTATAGTCTGGGGGCAACTGCTGGGGTGGTCGCTAGCGCCGGATCTGCAAAAGAGGAGATGCCAATATTGAGAAGTGATGATGTTGACATCGTTTGTGTGGGGTTCACTTGAGTTGCCGTATATGCAACATTCCTTTACTGGGACTACTGAAATGATCGCGTCACCATACTTGGTGGTGGAATAGGCTTGAAATTGCTGTCTATATTTTTTTGTTTTGAAGATAACATCAACAAGAAGACCATCAACAATATCAAAATTATAGATATGTATGTGCGACTATTTAACTTTGTATCAACTTAATTCTATGATATTGTAACGATAAGACAGTCTGTCGCTGTGCACAGCAACCCTGTCGTTACGCACTGTGCTATAATTCAACGACGGCCGCGATAATAAGGGAAACGTTTAGGCCAACCTGGTAATGATGGACACTTTAAGTCCAACCTGGCAATGATGGCAACTTTTAGTCCAACCTGGCAATGATCGCAACTTTTAGCCCAACCTGGCAATGATGGTCGCGATCATCATGGAAACCTTTAGTCCACTCCGGAATATGCGAGAACGATCTGCGCAATGGCCGGACAGGTATAAAAGGCAGCCGGGTGCGGCGCAGCGAGTCAGTCTGATTTTGACTAGTGAAGGTGCGGCGCAGCGAGTCAGTCTGATTTTGACTAGTGAAGGTGCCACACGGAGTAGTTAAGCCAATAATTAAGTGTAAAGACAGTGAAGTGTAAATCTGCGAAATAAAGTGATTGTTGGTTCTTATTGACTGCGTTTGGATAATTAAAGTTGTTTTATTTTCAAATTGCACAATCCAGTGATACGTATCAGCCCACTAGAACTAGTATTCGTAACATTTGGTGTCAGAAGTGGGATTGTGGAAAATTGAAAATAAATAAAATTATAAAAGCACGGACATGGTTAAACTCGAGCTGCTGAAGGTACACCAGCTGAAGAAGGAGCTGGCTGCCTGTAATTTGCCGACTGCTGGCTGAAAGGTGGAGTTGCAGTTGCGCTTGCGGGAAGCATGTGAGGCACGAGGCGTCGATTGGACTGTGCACGAGTTCGGAGCGCAAGAACTAGAGGCGTCGGCCAAGGTACGGCTGCAGCGGCAAAGTACGGCTGCAGCGGCTGCACCACTACAAGCATTGGACATGAGCCAGCTAATGGTTGCACTTAAAGGCATGTTCGAGACTTCCAACCGTGAAATGTCAGAGAAGAAACTACGAATCTCGAAATTTCGGCAAAAGTCGAGACTGCAAATCGAGAAATGGCGGAAAATTCTGCGCGCATAGAGCAGAAGGTGGAGGAAATTTCCAATAGGCTGAACGTAAAAGTTGAGCATCTCGAGACGCGAGTAAACAATTGGGACAAACGAGTTGACGAAATGGGTGAATCCCTGAACAGACGAGTTGACAACCTGAATGAGTCCTTGAAGAAACGAGTTGACAGTCTGGAAGATTCGATGCACAGAAAGATAGATGAACGGCTTCGAGAGGTACAGCCACGAGAATGTTTGCCGCCGGTTCAGGAAGGTTTTGCTGCCAGAACAGAAGTGCCTACTTATGATGGTGCTGCACCGTTCGATACATTTAAATTGCAATTCGACTTGGCTGCTTTGGAAAATCAGTGGACAGATATCAGGAAAGGTCGGAGGTTGGCACTGGCGCTGACAGCTCCTGCGGCTAAGGTAATCAAATCAATCAAACACCAGAATGTTTAAGAAGTGATTACGGTGCCATCATGAGAGCGTTAGCAGCGAAGTATAGTGACGAGCACAACCATGCGCTATACTACTGTGAGCTGAAGAACCGGAAGCAAAGGGCCAACGAGGCGCTGCAGACATATGCAGCAGACATTGAGCGGCTCGTACAGTTGTGCTACCCAAAATTTGGTGCTGACGATCTCGAGAGGATGAAGATTGAGGCGTTTATTGAAGGTCTTCATGATCCAGAAACACGTCGCAGTGCGATGATGATGGGCAAGCCGACATTTAAGGAGACGGTGACCAGCGCGATGACATATGAGGCGACGAAAGAGGCGTTCATGTTCTCGATCGCAATCGCCTGAAGCGAGGAATACTGACAATCGAGGCCCAGCCAACAAGCGCAGGGCTGAGGACAGCGAGTCGTTAAACTAAAACGGGTCAGCCCAAAGGGGCGTGAGCTGATCCCCACAATCTGCTGCCCCACCGTCCTTGTCTCACAGCTGAAACGACAGCCCAGCAGCTTGACAATTGATGGATGGAAAGTTGTCCGTGTTGACACTTGATACTGGAGCGTCATATTCGATCATAAAAAGGAAGCTGCTGAAGAGCTGGGAACCACTGCATGGCATACAGCTGCGGACTGCGACTGGCAAGTGTGCGCCGGTAAGAGGGAAAGTTACAAAAACGATTGCTATCGGCACCAGCAGCCTGGAACATGAGTTCATCGTTGCAGATATAATGGACGACGTGATTATCGGCGTGGATTTCATGATTAGGCACGGTTTTACGCTGGACCTGAAGCAAAATGTGCTGAGATATGCCAACGTTGAATTCCCGCTGCACACCGGCTATGAGCGAAGCGTGGCGGTAAGGAAGGTTGTATCGTGTCAACAAAGGAGGATACCAGCGAATTCTGAGGCGATTGTGTGGGCAAAGGTGGACGAGGACGATGGGACGAGTCGGCTGTGGGTTGTAGAAGCACCGAAACAAGGACACGACATCATCATCGGACGTACATTAGTGGAACCTAAGAATGGCAGAATACCAGTCCGAATACTGAACCCCCTGAATGCACCCAGATATTTTGGTAAAAACGAGGTAATTGCCGAGTGTAAGGAAGCTGTAGCAGTGGTCAATTGCGAGAGTAGCCCACCTGGAGGTAATAGGAAGAGCGGTTTCAACATGGACGTCAGACCGCAGGAGAACCAGTGGAGCAGCGAGTTGACGGCCAAGCAGAAACAGAAGGCGAGGTCTTTCCTGCAGCACTATGGGTCAATATTTGCGGCAGAAGCAGGCGGAAGAACAGCCATAGTGAAGCACAACATCGACACCGGAAGTGCAAAACCGATTCGCCAACCGCCCAGACGAGTTCCTCTGGCCAAGAGGGAAGAGGTCACAAATTTGATCGAAAACATGCGGCAAGAAAAGGTCATAGAGCCTTCTTCGGGCCCCTGGTGCTCACCGGTCATGCTAGTCAAGAAAAAGGATGGCAGTACCCGGTTTTGTGTGGACTATCGGAAGCTCAATGATGTGACCAAGAAGGACCTCGGATCGATGACACCCTGGACACACTGTCAGGCACACAGTGGTTCTCCACGCTCGACTTACGCAGCGGCTATTGGCAGGTAGAGCTTGCAGACAAGGACAAGGAGAAAACGACATTCGGTGTTGGCGATGGTTTGTGGCAGTTCACCGTCATGCCGTGTGGACTCTGCCACATTCGAGCGGCTAATTGAACGCGTGCTAAAAGGGCTGCATTGGCGGACGTGTCTGATGTACCTCGACGACATAATCGTGATGGGCAAAAACTTCGACGAGCACCTGGGAAAGCTAAAGGAGGTATTCGAGCGGATACGAGAAACCGGGCTTAAACTCAACCCAAAGAAGTGCTCGCTGTTCCAAAAGGAGGTCAAGTATCTGGGTCATACGGTTTCCGTCCACGGAGTACATACGGATGAAGGCAAAATCACGGCAGTGAAGGAGTGGCCCCGGCCACGCAATCTACACGAACTCCGCAGTTTCCTGGGCCTGTGCACATACTACCGCCGATTTGTTCCGGGATTCGCGAACATAACCAGCAGCCTACACAAACTGACGAAAAAGAGCCAAGCTTTCGAGTGGAAAGAGGAGCAGGAACAGGCTTTTGCACGTCTGAAGGAAAACTGTGCAGTGCTCCAATTCTGGCCTTCCCCGGGCCTGGGGGATGATTGTGCTGGATACAGATGCAAGCAGGAATACTATTGGCGGTGTGCTATCACAGATAATAGACGACCAGGAACAAGTGATAGCGTACTACAGTAAGGTTCTATCGAAACCGGAACGCAACTACTGTGTGACACGGAGAGGACTGCTGGCGGTATTGGACTGCGTAAAACACTTCCACAAATATCTGTATGAACAAAGGTTTCGCCTGCGCACAGATCATGCGACATTGAGATGGCTCCTGAACTTAAAAGACCCTGAAGGGCAATTGGCGCGGTGGATCGAGCGACTGCAGAGCTACGACTACACGATAGAGCATCGCAAGGGCAGTAGCCATGGAAATGCCGATGCCTTGTCACGCCGTCCGTGCAAAGTCGAATGCAGGCAGTGCTCGCGAGCCGAAAGCAAAGAACAGATAGTGGACGTCCGGTTGGTAAGCGTTATGCGGAGAGGCTACGAAAAGACCAGCGTGAGGATGCGGATCTTGCAAAAATCGTCGAAGCCAAGAAGCAAGGCGCACGTCCAGACTGGCAGGACATGGCCGGTGAAAGCCCAATCGCTAAGGCTTACTGGGCACAGTGGAAAAGTCTGCGGCTGAAAGAAGGATGCCTGTACCGCGAATGGGAGAGCGCGGATGGTCGGACCAGCAACTCCCTAATGGTAGTGCCGAAATGCAGAATCAACGAGGTCATCGAGGCATACCATAACGACTCCAGTGGAGGGCACCTGGGCATCACCAAAACCGTCGCAAAAATAAAAAGACGATTCTACTGGGTAGGATGTCAGAAGTCTGTAGCCAAGTGGATTAAGAGCTGCGACCGATGTTCAGCCGTGAAAGGACCGACAAGAAAATCTCGAGGCCGCATGCAACAGTATAACGTGGGAGCGCCCTTCGAGCGGATTGCTATGGATTGCTATGCTATCGCCGGCCCATTCCCAACTAGCAGTCAAGGCAACAAATATGTGCTGGTGGTAATGGATTACTTCAGCAAATGGCCCGAAGTGTACCTTATTCCTAACCAGGAGGCCACTACGATCTCGGAAAAGCTGGTAAACAACTGGGTAGCCAGGTTTGGAGATCCGTTGGAGTTGCACTCAGATCAAGGCCGGAATTTCGAGTCTGCGGTATTCAAGGAAGTGTGTGGGCTGCTGGGGATAAAGAAAACGCGTACCACTCCTTTGCACCCACAGTCCGACGGCATGGTGGAACGCTTTAACCGGACACTGGAGGAATACCTGCGGAAAGTGGTAGGCAGGAATCAAAAGGATTGGGACACGCATATCCCCCTGTTCCTGATGGCGTATAGGTCAGCCCGGCACGACACAACTCACTCCAGCCTGAGCGGTGTCCGAAACAGAGTTGCGGTTACCCGCTGACTTGAAGTTCGGGGTAGTCAGCACGACGGGAGGCGCTAAGACCGACTACGTGGTCAATAAGCGGGCGGAACTGGAGGAAATTCACCTGTTTATAAGGAGCCGCACCAAACTGGTCCGCGTTAAGGCGAAAACCAGATATGATCTACGGGCCAACTCAGTAGGGTTCCAAGAAGGCGATTTGGTAATGTTCTACAACCCGCAGCGGAGGAAAGGTTTGTCTCCGAAACTTCAAGCGTAATGGGAAGGACCTTACGAAGTCGTGACTAGTATAAACGACGTGTTATACAGGATTCAACGTTGCAGCAATAAAGGCGCTAAGCTGGAGGTAGTCCATTTGGAGCGCCTGGCGCCTCATCACAGCGGAGCCTCGGCACTTGTTCGGGACGAACAAGTCTAAGTGGTGGGCAGTGTAACGATGAGACAGTCTGTCGCTGTGCAAAGCAACCCTGTCGCTACGCGCTGTGCTATAATTCAATCTGGCAACGACGGCCGCGATAATAAGGGAAACTTTTAGGCCAACCTGGCAATGATGGAAACTTTTAGGCCAACCTGGCAATGATGGCAACTTTTAGTCCAACCTGGCAAGAATGGAAACTTTTAGACTAACCTGGCAATGATGGTCGCGATCATCATGGAAACCTTTAGTCCACTCCGGAATGTGCGAGAACGATCTGCGCGATGGCCAGACAGGTATAAAAGGCAGCCGGGTGCGGCGCAGCCAGTCAGTCTGATTTTGACTAGTGAAGGTGCCACATGGAGTAATTAAGCAAATAATTAAGTGTAAAGACAGTGAAGTGCAAAAGTGTGAAATAAAGTCAAAGTAGTCAGTAGAAATGGGAAAGAATTTATGGACTTTTGTGAAAACATTGGACTTATAGTACTAAACGGAATGACGAAAAGCTATGATAATGGAAACTTAACTTTTATAAGCAGTGTAGGAAAGTCCGTAAACGACATTTGTGCTGTCTCTAGACACGTAGCCAAACTTGTGTTGAATTTTAAGGTGGAAGATAAGGTATGGTCTGATCACGTGCCAATTGCACTTTCGCCACAACTGAAGCTGAATGTTGCAAGTGAAAAGCACGAAGGCATAATACCTAAATTGATTTGGGATAGTTCACAAGTAGAATTGTACAATAGACGACTTATAAAGGAAATGCACAAGAGGAAAGAAGAAAACGATGAGTTGAATTTAGGTGACTTTACGGATATTATAAATTCCGCAGTAGTGCGAAGACAAACTGCAAGGAAGTTAGTCAGAGTCAGAGTGGTTTAACTGGAAATGTCTAGCGGCTAGAAAAGCTACTTTAAGGCTATTAAGAAAATTTCGCAAAACAGGTACAGATGACCTTAAGGAACAGTACATCGTTGCAAATAAAAAATATAAATAACAATGTAAAATTTGCAAGGAGTATTATAACGATCTGGAGCGAAGAATAAATGAAGTAAAAGATAGTGCATTGAAGACAATTCGAGGCTCAAACCCATCGCCTAGTTCGGATATATCCGCAGAGACATTCAGACATTATTTTAAGGACCTTCTAAATCCAGTCACCTCTGCATATCAAATACACTATGTAGCCTTGCTAGAAACAGACGAAAGTTTAGACAAACCAATCTCTTCGGCAGAAGTTCTTCAAATGTTACATAAAACGAGATCCGCAAAGGCCCCTGGTTTGGATAGGATTACATATGAATTCTTTCTTAACGGAGACGTACAATTCCTTGACGAACTGGCTAACGCCTACACCAGACTATATAATTGTGGACAAGCTGATAGTTTTTGAAACCAGTGTTATATACCCACTGTTTAAGAAAGGTGACAGGGACGTAGTGTCGAATTACAGAGGTATTTTATTCATGAATTGTATAGCTAATGGGCATACTAAACCAGAGGCTTGCAAATTGGTTAGAGAGCAAAAGTCTAATTACAGAGTATCAGGCGGGGTTTCGGAAAAGGTACTCCAGATTAGACAACATTTACAACTTGGCATCAATTATTCACATCAAATTTGACGAAAAAAAGAAGGTTTATGCGTTTTTTGTAGACTTTAACGCAGCATTTGACACGGTTCCAAGGCATCTTTTAATTTACAAATTGCATAACTTAGGCATTTCAACAAGAATGGTAAATTTCATCGAAAACAGATACAAAAATACGGACTCTGTGATATGGACAGGGGATGAAATTTCGGAAAAATTTAATATTTCGTCAGGAGTGAAACAAGGTTGTCTGATGTCGCCCTTACTATTTTCTATATATCTGAATGATTTACATGACAGCTTGGAAGGTGGTATTTGGATTGAAGACATAAACATAAGACTTCTCCTATATGCCGATGACATAGTTCTGTTAGCTGACGATGTGAATGAACTGCAAAAAATTATTTGGAATCTTGAAAAGTGTTATAGCATGTGGAATATGCAAGTAAACTTGGCAAAGTCAGCTATAATGGAAAGAGAGAAATGGACGTTTAACGGAGTACAGATACCAATTACGACAGAATATAGTTATTTAGGTGTGAAAATGACCCCAAAGTTAAGTTTCAAAAAACATGTTTTAAACAGAGGTAATTTGGCTAAAAACAGTATAAACGCTACGTGGCGTTCGTTTTTGGCCAAAGAAAAAATAAAATTATCGACAAAATGGAACTTGTTTCTGGCAGTAACAAGAGCGATACAAAGTTACGCTGCACAAGTATGGGGTTTCGAACTGTTTGAAGAGGTTGATAAAACTCAGTTCTACTTTTTAAAAAGAATTTTGCATCTACCAACCAATACACCATCGTACTGTATTTTATTGGAATCGGGGCTTTCAAATTGTCATTTGTATATGTTGCAACTCCACCTTAGGTATATATACAAGACTTTATTTGACTACGACGCTAACAGATTACCACACAGACTTTCAAAAATAATCCTACGAAGACAAATCTTTTGGGCAAAGGCATTTCAGGACTTAGGGAAAAAATGTAATATGAATCTAGTTTATGATATTGCAGAAAGGAGATTGTGGAGTGCCAATATAGACGTATTGCTCACAAATGTGAATCTGACGAATAAACAAAAATTGTGGGAAAGAGCTATGAATAGCTCACGAGTATACAAGGTCCTCGATCACAATATTGGTAAAAGTTATTTCAATGACGTGGTAGAAAACTATAAAATCTCTTGGATATTGAAGTCTAGATGTGACCTTATTTACATCGGAGGCCACAAAAATTTAAACTGCACTCTCTGTAATTTAAACGAATTAGAGGACCTGGCACACTTCCTTGGAAGGTGCCCAATATTGAAAGAATTCCGATATCGGTACTTTGGACAATTCTACTTAGACCAAGAGGAAGTAAATAACAGATTGAATGGTATCGGGTCTAGTGGATGGAATAGCTTAGTATGGTTTGTCACGGGTGCTCTGAAATATAGAAGACCAATTGTAAATGAATATAGTTAAGCTAAGAATAAGTAAATAAAAAATAATGTATGTATGCTAAGTTTGCCGACAGACGACCTGAGGGTCAATGTTGTATATCCTTGTTAAATTTTAGTTCATATACATAACTATATTATAAGAAATTGTATGAATTGTTCTATAATTATAAGAGAAATGAAAATTAATGAAGGATTTATCTATCTATCTATTCAAAAATCATTAAAAAGATGTTCATTGCAATTTGAATATTGTTAAATTTAAATATATGAAAATAGAAATAATCGATTTAATATTTTCTTAAAACAAATTGACCTCTAAAGAATTTGCATTTTTTAATATGGAAAATTGCAGTGATTTAAAAAATTCCAGCGAAATTTCACATTCAGCGTATACCAGTGGCATCCCCAGGATTTCGGGAAGGGGGGGGATATGCAAAAAATCCAGTTTAACGCCATTTTTATACTTTCATCTTTGCGTATTATTTTTAATATATGTTGAATAAAATTGTGGATACATACATATATGTATACATATAACATAAACTTCTTAAAACAAAATGTTTTAGTGACATGTATTTTAAAGTAAAAAAATCCCAACTAAAAAATTCAACTTTGTTTTGAGTTATTACATATTGAAAACACCTTCTAAAAGATTTACGAAAAACTCAAAAGACGTATTTTAAAAAGCATAACACACCAGCTATGTAAAATAAATCCAACATTTGCAAAATGTATGACGTTCTGAAATTTAATTATGATAGAGGTGACCATGTTTCCATGTTTACACACAATTCACCAAAAAAATTTAAGTCAATTTTTTTTTCAAATTTCAACAGCTGATGCAGGGTTGGCATAAAGCTTGCGTTTGACTACTACTTTAAATAGTCGATAGTTTTGGGAACACTGAAAATACAACTATTCTGCGAGAACAAATGCAATGCTGATTTTTTTTTAATCATTTATCCTTAACCAGAGACCTAAAATAATTATTATCAATATTTTTGGAAATAAAAAAATTGCCCTTATTTAAGATATTTTTATAAATATTGCTTTATAATAATTATTTCCAATAAAAATTTTTTTACATGGCCTGTAACTATTATCATGTAATAAATATTTTTACGTTGCGTAATAACTGTTATGAAAAAAAAAATAAAAAATTTCGTCCTCGATAATTATTATTTTGCAATTTTTTTGTTTTACGTTGCTTCATAACTTTTATTTTCGATTTTTTTTATTTACGTTGCCGATAACTATTATTTTCAGAAATTTTTTTTTACGTTGCTTCATAACTTTTATTTTCGATTTTTTTTTTACGTTGCCGATAACTATTATTTTCAGAAATTTTGTTGTACGTTGCTTCATAACTTTTATTAAAGAAAAATGTTTTTTTACGTTGCCTTGCCACATTTTGAGTTCAAATTTTTTTTTATTGTTTCAATACATTTATTTGTGGTACAACAAATTGACAAACACCAATTTATTGCCGAAAACCAATTTACACCAACAACTAAAGTGCATTTTAATTTTTGTGCACATGAAAATCGCATATGGCAAACACCTCAGTGTTTGTAATTTAATTTGAAAAAACAAAACCCATATTTATGAAAAAAAAAATCCTTCGGACGGTTAGATTTGAAACTACAACCTTCGGAATTGAAGCTTGCGTACACTACTGTGAAGCCACTACTGTGAAGACTTACAACAAGTTAGAAAAAAAAGACCGGTTTAGTTTCAAATAGAGAATTTATTGTGAATAGTTATTTATTATGCGGCCTTTAGACGGTCGCACATGTTTGCAATCATGTGCGGCGTGACGAGAAGAATGACCGTGTAAACGCAAGAAATTCGTGTCGTCGGACATGTTTGAAGGTTTTCAAAATTTTTTTGATTTCTCTGTCGGCGTGACGCACATGTTCGACCGTGTAAACGGCTGTGTGACGCACATAGTGCATTTTGTCATTCGATCGGTAGACAGCGAGCAGTGAGGATGGCGTCGCAAAGAAATGAAATGTTATGGAGGGGATTTAAGTGTATAGAGAACATCCCGAACTGTGAAAAGTGAAAAGCGAAGAATATAAAAATAAAAGTAAAAGAAACGCAGCATATGAGGTGCTTTTATTCAAATTTAAAGAAATTGATGCGAATTTCCGTACCATGTGGCTTCGTCGACAGCAGCGAGAGAACTGAAGTGTGCGCACATGTTTGACCGTGTAAACGCTCTTCGCACATTTCCCCCATCGCATATGTTTGCAAACATGTGCGACCGTCTAAAGGCCGCATTAGTTATTTATTAACCACACGCGTCGTAGCAAGGCACATGGGTGACAACACAGCTGATTAAACTTTTTTCTTCTGATTTTTAGTTTTTCGCGAATGGGCATGCTAATTGTCAAAAATTGGTAAAATTGTTTTTGTGTTGTTTGTGTTTTGATTTGATTTTGACAATCAGCATGCCCAAAAGCACTAACAAAATACATGGGAATTTTCTTTTTGAAGTAGTGCCATCACCTTATTAATACAACTTGTGTCGTAGCAACGAACGAGACATATCTGGCGGACGAACATTAAAACACGCGAAGGACGGACAGAAACCACGGAGCACAAAACGGCACGTCTGCCCACGCGTAACTTCACACCTTCCTTAACCTTGTTCACATTCACACACGGCTTTGACGTATTCAGTTTTTCATCTCACCACCAAATGGTATGCAAAACAACTATTTTAAATGTTTATTAAAAGGAAGTAAATAGTACAAACTTGAACCTATTATAAAAAAAACCAATATGAAAAAGACATTATATATAGGATTGTTAGACCTAGAATTAAATAATGTAATTACCTTTATGAGTTGGTACAGGTCGGTTTGTTACTGGTATCGGTTGTTTATCATAATTGGGGTCTTCCACTTCTTGACAACGGTATGATAAATTACGTAAAATGCAGACACAATTTTCAACTGTTTTATTACCAATATTGTTTTTCTCTATAGCTGTCTTTACAACATATATCAGACACTCTACAAGGTGTTCCGAATCCCGAAGTTTGGTTCTAGCATACTCTCCAGCGGAACTAACATTTCGTAACACTCCCGAAGCATTGCGAAACACTGTAGAGTAACATGTTTCACCAGCTGAAACAGCATCCCATCCAGAATGTGGTATCATAATATTGTTGACTATTGCACTTAGACTCTCGTCGATAATTGATCGTTTGATATCTTCACATGAGGACATGTTCCATAATACTCCTGTTACTAACTCTTTTACTTCCGATTCTTGTGTTCTGCATAGTAAATTTACGAGCGCTGTTATACCGCCAGCATTTTTAATTGCACGCTTATTTTCATCAGACCGCACTTCTTAGAGCCCAGCTTAACCGCACTCATAGTGAATTGTTGGTGTTGTTTATTTTCGGTGTTTCTTTTCTCACCTTGCAAATCCATTAAAGTTCGGCATACTCTTTTTTCGACAGTTCTTCCACGTTAAGTGTGACTGGTGTAAGTGCAGTGTTAAATAATGGCCCCAGGGCCCCCTCTAATAGGGTCAAACCGTTTTGCGGTGCTAACAGAAGGCCCTGTCAACAAAAAAAAACGTCTTAATCAAAAAACCAATTCCGACTACCCGGGCCTCCCAACCATCCAGCTACCTAACCCGAAATATGTAGTTGCTTCTTCTACAAATGAGCAAAAGCCACTTTCGTCATACTCTTGTTTCGCCGTGCAAAAGGCTCTGCAATTGATCAGCAAGGAAATAATTTCAATCTCCGAGTTACGCGATGGCAACCTGCTCCTGCTCGTAAAAGACCTATCAGTCGCTAGCAAATTCCTATCAGCAAAGGAACTATTCGGTATTTGTCCCATCAAGTGTAGCCTACATAACACACTCAACGCCACAAAGGGTACAGTCTACGCACCGTGCCTAAACAACATTCCTAATGAGGAGATCATAAAGGAGTTGGGAGGTCAAGGTGTCATTGACGTGTACAAGTTCACGAAAGTCATAGACGGCAAACCACAACCAAGCGGCGTAGCACTCTTAACCTTCGACCAATACCATCTGCCCTCCAAAATTGATATTTCTTGGCACTCGGTCTTCGTCAGAGAGTACATACCTAATCCCATGCGGTGTAAGTCATGCCAACTACTCGGTCAATTCCGAAGGTTGTAGTTTCAAATCTAACCGTCCGGACGCGTCCGAAGGATTTTTTTTTCATAAATATGGGTTTTGTTTTTTCAAATTAAATTACAAACACTGAGGTGTTTGCCATATGCGATTTTCATGTGCACAAAAATTAAAATTCACTTTAGTTGTTGGTGTAAATTGGTTTTCTGCAATAAATTTGCGTTTGTCAATTTGTTGTACCACAAATAAATGTATTGAAACAATAACAAAAAAAAATTTGAACTCAAAATGTGGCAAGGCAACGTAAAAAAATTTTTTTCTTTAATAAAAGTTATGAAGCAACGTAAAAAAAAAATTTCTGAAAATAATAGTTATCGGCAACGTAAAAAAAAAAAATCTAAAATAAAAGTTATGAAGCAACGTAAAAAAAAATGTCTGAAAATAAAAGTTATCGGCAACGTAAAAAAAAAAAATCGAAAATAAAAGTTATGAAGCAACGTAAAAAAAAATTTCTGAAAATAATAGTTATCGGTAACGTAAATAAAAAAAATCGAAAATAAAAGTTATGAAGCAAGGTAAAACAAAAAAATTGCAAAATAATAATTATCGAGGACGAAATTTTTAATTTTTTTTTCATAACAGTTATTACGCAACGTAAAAATTAATTGTTGCAAATAATAATTAAAATCAACAAAAAAAATTTATGTTGCATCGTAATAGTTACGTTGCAATTAGTTTCTTAAAAAACTTATAATAGTAAAGTCCCTGTCCTTAACACTTCTGCGGCATCCGGTTCTGGCCAGACCATATTGAACTTTCGATCCACTTTAGCAATGTTGTAATTAAGCTATCGAGCTCATATTTCATGATATCCTTAACTGATCCTTTCTAAGCACAAAACCCAAAACTATGGTTTGGCCAGACCATGGTTCATTTTCATACAAAATTGCCAGTTATTTTCAGTTTTTTTTTATTATTTTCGCCGTAATTATTGTCAGAATTGTTTATAAATATTTTTTTATTTTATATATATATTTTCAACTAGGCTTTTCCATCTGACACGATTTGAAGCATTTTTTTCGTGCCATCCCGTTAATAGTGACATAAATTAGCTGACGCAAAATGTACCTGGTCCAAGTGTTTTTCATTCGCCTTGGCTTTTATTTTCTTTGGGTTAATAAATTAGAATTTTTCTTGGAAAATAATATTGGAACATATTAAAAATTAATACTTATCCATTGTATTCATGGTTATGTCCGTGTTTTGGTGTCAATTCAATTACAATCCTGAAGTGAAGGAAGCATTTGTGGTCTTGTCGAGTCTGGTTTTTTATCAATTCGATTGGGTGTTTTCTGTGGCAGAGATGAAAGGAAGGGAATGTTTTGAGGATCAGGTGGACATTGTTTTTGAACTTCGACGCTGGAGTTAAATCAGAGAAGAAAATTTCTCTAAAAAAATTGTCTAAGCAATAGCGGAAACTAATGCTTTAGAGCAACGAATTTAAGATATTAAATAATTTGCTGCTAGAGGTAATAATAACGGTGTTGTCAGTTTCACGCTGTCATTTGGCCCTGAACAAAACCAAGCTTCTGATACTGATAGTCGTTTAGATGTCGTTTAGATAGTTCAATGTGAAGATAGCGACACCGAAGACGACAGAAAGAAAGATATCCGGCCAGTTCAGCATGAACAATAACATGTTGAGCATGTTTTGCATAATTTTCTTTGGCAAAGCAGTTCAGAATTATTGACAGTGCAGGAATCCAGAAATAGATATATCAAAACGCGATTTGTATGTGTCGAATGTAAAATCTCAATGTGGTTTAGTCATGATACTGCATTACATCGTTGAAATAATTGCATTGGTCAAGCAGTTGAAGTAGATCCATAAGTAACGTATTTTACATTAATAAATTTTTTTTATTTTCTTGCTTTACTGTCGTTTTTTTTTTTAATTTCAAAATTAATTCATTGAAGTTGAAACTTGCTATTTACTTAATTATTTTAGTATCAGGTGTACAAGTAGAAAACCGCCGTTTTCCACTGGGTGGTGCTACCTTTGGAAATCGGTGAGAGAATTCCGATCAGAAACATCACATGGCAAGCTAAGATATCGGTTAACAACTCCACATCATCTCGCTTGTTTATTCTTATTGTCCATTTTTCTGTTGGTTCGTGAAGATGTCGAAATTTGAACCGAATAAGCGTCATTTGCGGGAGATTTTGCTTTTCGCGTTTCATTCGAAAAAATCTGCAGCTGAAGCGCGTCGAATGATTGTAGTAACTTATAGTGAGTCGTGTATCAGTGAAAGAACGTGTCGAGAATGGTTCGTGAAATTCAAAAATGGTGATTATGACGTGAAAGACAAGGATCGGCCGGGTCCCGTGAAAAAGTTTGAAGATGCAGCTTTGGAGACTCTGTTGGATGAAGATTCTTGTCAGACGCAACAAGAACTCGCGGATTCTTTGGGTGTGACTCAGCAATCCATTTCCCTTGCTATACGCAATAAAGCCTCAAATTATGAAAAAAAACGGCGGTTTTCTACTTGTACACCCAATATATTTTCACCGTTTTACGTAAAAATAATGTAGGCAAGCAAAAGAAATTATTGTGTTCACACTTTCTGATTTTTTTTATATCATTAACAACAATCCTTGACTATCCTCTTGCTCACATCATGGTCTGGCCAGATCATGGGAGGTTCAATTATTAGGTTTTAAGTGGGTGATTACAGAAGAGATAAAGCAAATAGTAAAAATGTTTCACAATTCCATATTGTTATATCAAATTGCATAAATGAATTCTTCGACCAAGGGGGGGGGGATCCATCCCCCTAATCATCCCCCCCCTGGGGATGCCTCTGGCGTATATACATATTGATTTGGTAACATTTCGGGAACAGCAAACTCAAACGGGATAATTCAAAACGAATTAACGTGAAACACATTTTCAAAGCAGTTGACATTTTTTAAGCATGCCTCTCCCTAGCTGGTTCACTTTATTTATTTCACTATGCGTCAGTGGCGTCCCCAGGGGGGGGCTTAGGGGGATGGATCCCCCCCCTTGGTCGAAGAATTCATTTATGCAATTTGATATAACAATATGGAATTGTGAAACATTTTTACTATTTGCTTTATCTCTTCTGTAATCACCCACTTAAAACCTAATAATTGAACCTCCCATGATCTGGCCAGACCATGATGTGAGCAAGAGGATAGTCAAGGATTGTTGTTAATAATATAAAAAAATCAGAAAGTGTGAACACAATAATTTCTTTTGCTTGCCTAGAATAATTAAGTAAATAGCGAGTTTCAACTTCAATGAATTAATTTTGAAATAAAAAAAAACGACAGTAAAGCAAGAAAATAAAAAAAAAATTTATTAATGTAAAATACGTTACTTATGGATCTACTTCAACTACTTGACCAATGCAATTATTTCAACAATGTAATGCAGTATCATGACTAAACCACATTGAGATTTTACATTCGACACACACAAATCGCGTTTTGATATATCTATTTCTGGATTCCTGCACTGTCAATAATTCTGAACTGCTTTGCCAAAGAAAAATATGCAAAACACGCTCAACATGTTATTGTTCATGCTGAACTGGCCGGATATCTATCTCCTTGTCGCCTTCGGTGTCGCTATCTTCACATTGAACTATCTAAACGACCATTTTTTCTATCAGTATCAGAAGCTTCGTTTTGTTCAGGGCCAAAAGAAAGCGTGAAACTGGCAGCACCGTTATTATTACCTCTAGCAGCAAATTATTTAATATCTTAAATTCGTTGCTCTAAAGCATTAGTTTCCGCTATTGCTTAGACAATTTTTTTAGAGAAATTTTCTTCTCTGATTTAACTCCAGCGTCGAAGTTCAAAAACAATGTCCACCTGATCCTCAAAACATTCCCTTCCTTTCATCTCTGCCACAGAAAACACCCAATCGAATTGATAAAAAACCAGACTCGACAAGACCACAAATGCTTCCTTCACTTCAGGATTGTAATTGAATTGACACCAAAACACGGACATAACCATGAATACAATGGATAAGTATTAATTTTTAATATGTTCCAATATTATTTTCCAAGAAAAATTCTAATTTATTAACCCAAAGAAAATAAAAGCCAAGGCGAATGAAAAACACTTGAACCAGGTACATTTTGCGTCAGCTAATTTATGTCACTATTAACAGGGTGGCACGAAAAAAATGCTTCAAATCGGGTCAGATGGAAAAGCCTAGTTAAAAATATATATAAAATAAAAAAATATTTATAAACAATTCTGACAATAATTACGTCGAAAATAGCAAAAAAAATACTGAAAATATCTGGCAATTTTGTATGAAAATGCATGCCATGGTTTTGGGTTTTGTGCTTAGAAAGGATCAGTTAAGGATATCATGAAATATGAGCTCGATAGCTTAATTACAACATTACTAAAGTGGATCCAAAGTTCAATATGGTCTGGCCAGAACCGGATGCCCGCAGAAGTGTTAAGAATAAATGATTAAAAAAATCAGCATTGCATTTGTTCTCGCAGAATAGTTGTATTTTCAGTGTTCCCAAAAGTATCGACTATTTACCAAGGTAGTAATCAAACGCAGGCTTCATGCCAACCCTGCATCAGCTGTTGATATTTGAAAAAAAAATTCGCTTACATTTTTTTGGTGAATTGTGTGTAAACATGGAAACATGGTCACCTCTATCATAATTAAATTTCAGAACGTCACACATTTTGTAAATGTTGGATTTCTTTTACATAGCTGGTGTGTTATGCTTTTTAAAATACGTCTTTTGAGTTTTTCGTAATTCTTTTAGAAGGTGTTTTCAATATGTAATAACTCAAAACAAAGTTGAATTTTTTAGTTGGGATTTTATGACTTTAAAATACATGTCACTAAAAGTTGTTGCTTTAAGAAGTTTATGTTATATGTATACATTAGGGCAGGTCAAATTGTATGGAACGATTTTTTTTTATGAAGCGTATAGCAAAAACGTAATCTATAGGTGATTCTGAGAAATTTTGCTCAAGAGACCATAGCTCTAAGTCGGATTTGGAGCCCCCCAAAATTTAAAAATAAATTGAATTAAAAATGTAAAAAAAGTGTTTTTTTTGTTGAAACCTTGAAAATGTTGATTTTTTCAGATCGATTTTCCTACAAAAAGGAGTTCGAAAACCAAAAATTGATCATAATAAAAGTTGTTGTTGGAATTATCTGAACTTTCATAATCTGCAAAAAAAAAATTATCGAAAAAAATCGAAGAAAATTCGGAATTTATTAGTTAAAAGTTCATTTTAGGCTATTTTTCGACCAAAAATTCCTAATATGTCATATACAGATTCTGAAAGGTGATAAAAATACCTTTCAAACAAGCTCAGATTGAGAAATCCACTATAACTCTATCCGATTTTATGACGAATTTAATTAAATTATTCTATGTATATATTGAAAAATATCTATTTTGAAATTTTGGGGGGCCCCAAATCCGACATAGAGCTATGGTCTCTTGAGCAAAATTTCTCAGAATCACCTATAGATTACGTTTTTGCTATACGCTTCATCAAAAAAAAATTAACCCGCCCTAGTATACATATATGTATACAATTTTATTCAACATATATTAAAAATAATACGCAAAGATGAAAGTATAAAAATGGCGTTAAACTGGATTTTTTGCATATCCCCCCCCCTTCCCGAAATCCTGGGGACGCCACTGCTATGCGTAATACCAAAGAATATAGAATATAAAGAATAACCATCTTCAAAAATTTGTCAAGCGTGTTTCTTGATGCGGGCGAGAAGAGATGAGCGGAGGCATAGGTCGCGGGAAATTTGCTCGCGCTCAACAGTTTGAGATCTTGTTCGTCGAAGCGCAAGCGAAGAGTAAACAACGAACCAAAGCATCGTCATCGTCGTTTCAACGAAGATGATTCGGGATTCGCTAATGTTTTTGGTGTTGTCGTTTATTGTGTGTATGCTTTTTTGTGTTGCGATTGATTTTGCTGCAATGTCACCAGCAATCGAATGTTTGTGGTGTATGGCTTCTTGCTGGCCAATGCTTTAATTTAAAAATTTGGTGGTTGATCCCAATTTAAAATGTTTGCAAATATTTTTACGTGGCGAGTTCGAAGTAAAATTATTTGTTTATATTTTCACATGCTTGATTACAATTTTGAGAATATGGGAAAACTACGAAAAAAAATGAACTGATAGGCATATTGACTTCAAAATTCGTGAAACACTTGAAATTAAAAATAATAAGATGCGTGTTTTAATTTTTTTTTTTTGATCGAAATCTAACGGAGGGCTAGAAGATTGTATGGAAAAACATAATTTAATAGGTCTATTGACTTTCAATAGGGCGAAAGCACTACTAAAGCACTAAATAAAGAAATAACAAGACAAGTATTTTATCATAAGAAAATTGTATTACGGCATGCCTACGTTTAAAAATAGTTTAAATGTTCTACACCTGAATGATTCCATGGCGAATGATGTGATCATAAATTTACAATTTCTTATTTTAGTTCTTTTAAACAAGCATTATATGTGGGCCGTAAGAACAGTTCCAAAGAACGAGACGGAAAATTATTACGGGTAATAAAGACGTTTTCTTTTCTTTCCAATTCCATTTTTATTGATTACTTATTATTTATTTTTTAATTGCCTGTTGCCATATAGGTCGCCATGCCAGCCATATTTTATTTTCTTTTCTATGATTTTGCGCACACTACAGTCGGCAGTGAGTTCAGGAGCAATATGCGACGCTGTGCAGGCTTATAGAAGAAGAACAAAAGCCAGCCAGAAAATATAAATCGTTTTACAATTTCAGCTTTTCGACAGCGCAACAACAAGAACAACAGCACATCGTCTTCCTCCTCTTCGGACAATTGAGCGAGAATGAACGAGTGAGCACAGACGCGGCATTCGTGTTTCTATGATTTGCGCTCAGAGCATTGTGCTGTCATTTCAAGTGTTTCCTCTTGTTGTCTACCCCCCGCATCCAGAAGACGGGTGGCGATATCACCACCCGCATTCAAATTGTTTGCTTGTATGAGATACACACTCTTCATGTTTCATACTTTTTGGTAATACGTTTGTATAAAATTTACTAGAAAAATATATTATTGCCCAAAAGCGTCAAAATAATCTTTGGGTATGCTTTTAATTGAATTAAATTAAGATTTTATAAGCTGCATCCAAAAAAACAACCCTGCGGTCAAACTAGAGCATTTAGCACCAAAAGCAAAGTAAATCCTAAGTAGCGCCACTCTTTTTTCGAGCTGTCAGTGGTACAGAATGTGGCAGTGTTGCCGCAAAGTAAAGAATGTGGTAGTGTTACCCCAACGCCATTTTCTGTTGGTTTAGGTAGAAAATTGTGTGCCTATTTTTCTGACTGCTTTGCCAATCAAGTATTAAAGAAATGTTTGAAAGATCAAATTTCTTAAGATAACTGGCCAATTACTGTAAAAAGACAATAATTTTTATCATAATTCACTAAAATAGAGAAGATTTGAATACTAATTTCGATTTTGCATGCATAAAAATAATTTTATAATGAAAACAATAAACTTTCCGAATCAATATTAATGTAATTTTCTTCTTGTACAAGTTAAAAAGCCCGCTACAAAGTTTATTTTGATAAATTACCTCAAAACTTTTACGTAATAGTATTGTTGTGCATGTTTATAAATCATAATCAGCCCTGTTCCAGAATCCGAGTCGGAATCGGATTTGAATCTGAATTCAATCCGATTCCGATTTGAAGAGGTGTTCTGCAATCCGAGCGGCATTGTCACATTCGAAGTTTATTTCGAATCCGATTGTAAGCAAATTAACAAACCTTCAATCAGCTGTTTGCTTTTAATGTTCAAATGAAAAAGGAAATTGTAAAATTTTGTAAGATTTTTTATTTTATTTAATGAGTTGGGTTATTTTATTGGCAGTATTGCTTGAGAACGAGCAGTCCGCCGTTGAAAAAGTAAAGCGGAGAATTTTGCGAGACCACAGCAATCCGATAGGATTGCCAGATTCTTCGTAACAAGTACAAGTCATTTCAGTTATGTTCAAAATTTCCTATTTAAGGTTTATTGCTTAGTACCGCCTTAACAAAGCAGCATTCAACATGATCTTGACCGAAGTGAGACCTTTTCTTCGGCAATGCTCCATTCCGCCAGAATTGAAATTGGCGACGGCTTTGCAATTTCTTGCCGAAGGAGACTATCAACGATCGGTAGAAAAGGCAACCGCCTTTTCCATTTCGGAAAGTGTGCGCTTCTTAAAAGGTCCACCGCAGGTCTTCTATTATGCGCCAGCTTCCTTCTTACTTCACTTTTCCAATCAACTCAGGTCTATGATTGAAGAAAATTTTACAAAATGAATTGATTTAATTTATTTCTCACCTTTTTCCACCCCGTTACACTTTTTGTTGGTGGTCCTTGCCCGTTCAGCGACTGCGGTAAATGCTTCCACTTATTTTCAACTTTGACTTTGTCGCCTTTGCAGAAACCATTTGCGATGTCCGCATTCTCCTCAATAAAATCCAAGAGCATTTTGTCTGGTCAGCAGTCTTATGCTTTCCCGTGATTAAAAATTAATTTATTAGTTTTATTTAATACGATGTTTAATTTATTTACTTACATTTTCGTTATTTGTTTTCGTTTTGTTGCTTTCCGATTCCAATTCCACCAGCTTTCTGTTTAGCGGGTTATTTTCGACAAAAAACTCCGATAACACAGAGCAACAAAATCGACATTATTTTTTTTTCTGAAATCAAACCATACTTTTCTAAAGGATTTTTGGACGCTGATCACAACTGCGTACTTAGTTTTTTGATTGTTTGAGCGACTTAGGAAATATTGATGGTTTTCCTCGGAGGGTGTTTTCCATGTTTTTTGACCATTATACGCATGCAGCTCCTACAAACCTGAAGTCTAAAATGCCATTTTTTTAACATAGATTAACAATACTCTAACTATGTATTTCAAATTTAAAACATTAAAATCGGTTTAAATTTGCAAGAGTTATTCATTTGCAAAGTCAAATTTTCAGTTGCATTGCAAGATTGCGAATACACAAAAGAATTTTTCTTACAAAAAATATATATTGTCATATAATGAAAGAAGAATGTTGGGGCTTTCAATTAAAAAAGAAATTTTTGAAATACGATGTTTGTAATAGAGTATGTGTACAAATATGTAAGTTCTCCATTGATAAATTCAGCAACAAAAGCAAGGATTTACTTTTGAGGTATAATATCGGAGCACACTTTTAGGCAGCGGTATGAAAATGCTCACATTCATCAAATGCCCTTGATTCATAAAATGTTCAGCTTTGATTTTGATTTTTTTTGCGCCCTAAAAATATGTCGCAGTGAAATATGGAAAAACAGCAAGTAGTTTGCTAAGTGTGTGTGTCTGAGATTTTTACTTGTGTGATGCAACTCTTTTTAGAAAAGCTCCTACAGTAATGAACCAATTCAAAATTTGTTAATGCCCTTGAAAAGACCAATATTAACGCTTGTGAAAATACTTTAGCTACTTTCATCAATGACGCGAAAAGTATTAGGAAATTTCAATACAAACACGTGTTCAGAAGATGAAGTCGCATTTACACTCTAATGAGCATAGGCCGAGAATGACACATACAATAAAAAAAATCTGTTCTATAAGTTTAAGTTACAACCTTACACAATACATTGCACACTAACTCCTTTTTGAAAATTGCAACACCGATTTTAAATGAATTTTTATGAAAAATTCGCGAAAATTGAACTTTGAAGGGCCATAGCCATGTTAACCCTTGACCAATCGAAATCGACTATGGTCAGAATTATAGCTTGAGGATTCGTTATTGTGTCATAAAAAAATTATCGTGTTTTTCAACATATTACAAATGCAATAAAAATTCAAAGATGAAAAAACGTGGAAAACACCTCCTAGCAAAAACCACCAATAACTTACAAACCGCTCAAACAATCAAAAAACTAAGTACGCAGTTGTGATCAGCGTCCAAAAATCCTTTAGAAAAGGTTTACTAGAACTCGGAAAAATTTTGGCTGTTGCTCAGTGTAATCGGAATGCCGAACACCAAATTTCCGATCCAAATTCGTTCGAACGTAATCGGATTTGAGAACAGGGTTGCATCGGAAAATATTTCCGATAATCGGAATGTAGAACACCGACGGTCGGAATCAAATCCATTTCCGATCCGATTCGGATTCTGGAACTGGCTGAATAAGTATTAAGAATATGTTTTTATTCATTTTTATTGGCAACACAAAAGCACGACACGATGATGTAATTAAAACATGATGAATATGTTCAGGACAACATTTTTGTATTCATTATTCAGTATCTTTGAAGCGACTGAATTGACTGATATAATTAAATGAAATCATAACCATTACAAATATTTTCCATTTAAATGCATTTCTATATTCACCATCGATAGCAAAAATTTCAACCCTGGCTTATAATAATTTTACAACTTTCACCACACAATGTGTAATTTTTCACCACGGTGCGCAAATAACCTCAATTGTTTATAAAAAAATGTCAAACTGGCCCAAAACGCAGTGATTGCAGCATTGCCTGCCAATGGTTCAGTGCCACATCGTTTGCAATCATGTATGATACCACTTTCATATCAGCCGCATTGCGCACCAGTCGCCGGTGCAGCCAGCAGACTGGCTTGCTGAGTCTTGCCATTTATGTCATTATGCCATTTATACCAATCCTCTGATGAAATAACCTATTATTTATTTTAAATTATTGTTTAAATTATTTCATCATGTACCATTTCCAGTTCTTAGCAGAATTTTAAATTAAATTTCAAATTTCAGCCAACAATTATTTGTGGTGAATATATATGCCCAGGCACAGTTGTTTTTGAAGAGCCAACCAAATAATTTAAAATTTGTTCAGAAATTTTGCTGAACATCAACTAATTTATGATAATTTCCTTTAACTTTCTTTTCCCTGGTGATAGCAATATAAAACATCAGCGCTTCTTATGTAAAATCGTGTTAAATTACATTTTAGGAATTCATGTAAACCGCAGTTTTTTCAGTAATTTTCATGTGCACGCAGTACTGCCACATTCTAGACTTGTTCATCACGATTTTGATTTTACACGTGAACAACAACAATTTGACAGTTCTTGTCATACAGAATCGACGTCTGGTTGTCAAAGAGTGGTGCTACTTAGGATTTACTTTGAACAAAAGCATACCTGATCTGATCTGATCGTTAGAGATTCGCTAAATGAAGAAATGCGAAATACAAAGGACGGCAATTGACCCTGTCATATTGAATGCATTTAGCTTTGTGTTCTTTGGAATTTTTTTAAATAATATTTACATAATGAAACCAAAACAGTTCATATGTTGGTATTTAATGCAGAAAATTAATGAGAACATACTTTGAAAAGCAAATAATTGAAAGGAATTGCTAATCGCTAATATCGGGAAAAGAGCGAAAACAGTGAAGAGCTGATAACTGCCAGCACACACAGACTGTGTACGTGGATTGCAAAAAACGCATAAAAATCGGCTTACTCTCTCAGTTTCACATCGCTTAAAGCAGGTTTCTACCTTGTGCGGCCGAGAAAACATGTTTTTTTTTTTGAAAAATTTTTGATGGGAAGGTTTTTAAGATAAACACTGGAAAATTTTTTCAGATGTAGGTATATGTTTATTGTACAAGTAAAAAAAGTTTCAAGATAAAATATGCAAAGGGGGGGGGAGGGGGCCATCGAGCAATGGCGGCAGGGCTTCCTTACTCGCGGAAGTCCTGCCGCTGTTTGAGATGACTTGAAACACAAAAATGAAATTTTTTCTTATTCTGTATCCTTTTGTCTATGGCTGGAACTAGGATTAAAAAAAAAAATGAAAAATGAAGGATTTATGCGATTTTGACTAAAAAACTCAATTTTTACCTACTTTTTTCAATACAAATTTCTATTTTTAATGAAAAATAATAATTATTTCTTGAAGATCCTAGTTCCAGCCATAGCTGACCTTGATAAATGACTGTTTAAAATTTCGTAGCTATTGCTCAACTCGTGTGGCCTAAATCACTTCCGCAAGGTCAAAAAATGTAGTTTTGAGAAAAACGCGTTCAAAGTTTTGCTTCGGCGGCTCGGCGCGCTCGACACCGCTACCTGTTTCGATAAATTGCTTCCGTAATTCGAAAGATTTCAACTCCAAATTTTGGGAGCGTATTCTACAATCATGTATTAATCCAAAAATGCATGAAAAAAAATCGATTTTAGAAAGAGAGATTAGAAACCCCCTTAATCGCTGCCTGAGCTATGGCGGCTGCTCAGCTCCACCGTACATGCAAAAAATTGTGTATCCATTGTAGTGTTTTTAGGCGAGATCTTTAGCGTAGAGTGAATATGGAGCTCGGGCGTAGAGCTGTACGGGATATATTCACTTCTTTACGTCGCTCTCGATGAGAGTTTTTTCTAGCTCTACGCAAAAATTCTATAGTGGACACGCTAGTGGTTTAAAACGAACTAGCGTTAGTGTTCTTTCTTTTAACGTATGTATTTGTGTACTGTCAGAGTTTTTTCAAATGTTTAAAAATTTTATTTTAGGCTGGCTTTTCTTTTTCTAAAAGTATGCACAACTTTGCGCGTGTCAATGTGGCAATGTTGCCGTGTGTCAAAGCAGACTTACATGTCCTTTGCTGATACCTAAGATCTACCTAATTCGTTAGAAATTAAACCGCAAGTTACATTTGCTTACCTTCTAGCTGCAATAAGTTTTTCAGATATTTCACATTCCTCTGCTGCTGATTACGTAACTCCCGTCCTTCTTCGGAAGCCAAAATATTCACAGCCTCTAACGCGCCACACATAACGGTCGGCGGCAAAGATGTAGTGAATATGAAACCAGCTGCGTATGATCGTATCATATCTATTAAATTTGCGGTTCCTGCTATATATCCACCAATGTTTCCAAACGCCTTTCCCAAAGTACCGGAAATAATATCCATTTTATGCAACAGTCCATCGCGTTCGCCAATACCAGCACCATTTTCACCATATAAGCCGACAGCATGTACCTCATCTATAAAAGCTAAACCTCCGTGTGAATGTGTCACGTCACAAAGTTCTTCCAAAGGGCAAATAGCACCAGTCATTGAATGCACCGTTTCAAAAGCTACAATTTTTGGTAGGCGACGATCGAGCTCACCCAACAAATTATTAAGATGCTTAGCATCATTGTGATGATAAATGTGCTTAGGAACACCGCTATTGCGAATACCTTGAATCATAGACGCGTGGTTTCCTGCATCCGAGAATACGTGGCAACTTGGTAGTAATTTGGCTAACGTGTACAACGTTGAATCATTTGCAACGTAGCAAGACGTAAAAACTAATGCGGCCTCTTTTTGATGTAGTTGCGCTAATCGTGCCTCCAGACGTTCATGATGTAAAGAATTCCCAGAAATATTTCGCGTTCCACCTGCACCCGCACCATGATATTCCAATGCTTTGGCGGCTGCTTGTTTTACCTTCGGATGCGCCGACATACCCAAATAGTCATTTGAACACCAAACCGTAATAGGTCGCTCATGTTTGGAATATTCTAAGGCGTGTGGAAACATACCAGGACTAGCCAGCCGATTCACTTTTCTGAATACCCTGTACGAATAATCCTGTTTTTTCTTCGCAATCTGATCGTGGAAGAAATTCTCATAAGGAAACATTTCGACTTCCTCATTTAGTGGAGTAGGAAACGTTTTTACATTTTTAGTTGAGCTTAATTCGTCAACATGCAGAAGAGAAAAGCACTTTTTTGGAGAATTTGGCTCATTGACCTTGGAGACATTAATTTGCGCTTCATGGCCATCAGCACTATAATGGATTTGCTTGCTTAAAACTGGGCAAAAACTTCCGTAGGTTTGTATAAGGTAATCTGTATAATTACGAACGTAATTTGCACTGAACCGACTTAAAAATGGGCACGACATTGCGAATGAAACTTTCAGATAGGTCACTGCACAGATTATGCAAACACTTTAAAATTAATAACGATAGTTATAATCGAAACTAGAAAGTTTTTTGGCAAAAATCGATATTTTAGATTGTGTCTATAGTGGCCTTTAGACGGTCGCACATGTCCGCAATCATGTGCGGCGCGACGAGAAGAATGTCCGTGTAAACGCAAGAAATTCGTGTCGTCGGACATGTGCGACGGTTTTCAAAATTTTTTGATTTCTCTGTCGGCGCGACGCACATGTGCGACCGTGTAAACGGCTGTGTGACACACATAGTGCATTTTTTCATTCGATCGGTGGACAGCGAGCAGTGAGGATGGCGTCGCAAAAAAATGAAATATTGTGGAAGGAGTTCTTTGAGGTGTATAGACACAATCCCGAACTGTGAGAAGTAAAAGGTGAAGATTATAAAAATAAAAATTAAAAGAAACGCAGCATAGAGGTGCTTTTATGCAAATTTAAAGAATTTGATGCGAAAGCGCATACCATGTTGCTTCGTTGGCAGCAGCGAGACAACTGAAGTGTGCGCACATGTGTGACCGTGTGAACGCTCATCGTACATTTCCCCCATCGCACATGATTGCAAACATGTGCGACCGTCTAAAGGCCGCTTATAACGAAGTAATTATGGCATGCATGTATGTCACACATGCATTAATACCACTAGTGTTGGAAATGCTGACAACAAAATAGCAAACTAGAATCCTACTGTCCTGGGGATAGGACGATACAAGTAAAAGGTCGGTATGCAGCTCTCAAGAAAAGCGAAAACTTCATATAAAAAAAAGCTCAAGAAATGCTCAAGGAAATTTCCTTGAGTCAAATTTACTTGAGGTGTAACCACCTCACAAGAAGACTGATTGGGTTTTCTAATACTTGTTTTGATTGAAAAGTGAAATGACAACACTGATTTCGGCAAGAAAGATATGTGTACCTATTTATTTCTCAAAGGAAAAGTGACAGCTGCAGTGACAAAAGGAAGTAAACTTCCAATTTAATTTGTTTTTATGTATATCTAATGTAAGCCAAGCCACGAGCTCAAAACGCCTAAAGCGCGCTTTCAATTTTACCCATGCGGATAAGCACCAGCTGGCCAAGGAAGTGCAGAAGTGGCCCAGGATCTGGGACATAAGCAGTGCATTCCACGCTAATAAGAATGCTGTGGACCAGGCCTGGGCCCACAAAAGCGCAGCTGTGGAAAAACCTGTATTAAAAATATACCAATCGTCGTCCATTTGGTCTCTCCAATTTCTCTGAATTTTATTTATTTATTTATTTATTTAAGCCAAATGATACAAAATCTACAGACTAGAAACTATAAATGAATTAACACTTAAAATTAAAAAAAGGCAATTTAGTTAAGAATAAAACTTAGAAAAAATATGATATTTAAGCGAGTAGTTCTGATTGGAACAAAAAAGCGAATTCGGCTTAACAAATTAGGGCAATCGATGTTACCACAAACGATATTGTAACGATAAGACAGTCTGTCGCTGTGCAAAGCAACCCTGCCGCTACGTGCCGTGCTATAATCCAATCAGGCAACGACGGCCGCGATAGTAACTTTTAGTCCAATCTGGCAACGGCCGCGATAATAACTTTTAGTCCAACCTGGCAACGACGGTTGCGATCATCATGGAAACCTTTAGTCCACTCTAGAATGCGCGAGAACGATCAGCGCGATGGCCGGACAGGTATAAAAGGCAGCCGGGTGCGGCGCAGCGAGTCAGTCTGGTTTTGACAACTGAAGTTGCCACTCGGAGTAATTAAGCAAATACTTAAGTGTACGAACAGTAAAGTGTAAACTGTGAATAATAAAGTGACTGTTGGTTTATTTTATTGTCTGCGATTAGGAAACTGACGGTGTTGTATTTTCACATTACACAATCCAGAGGTACGTAACAGCCCACTAGACTTAGTATTCGTAATATTTGGTGTCAGAAGTGGGATTGTTGAAAATGGAAAGTAAACAAATAAATAAATAAAATTATAAAAGCACGGACATGGTTAAACTCGAGCTGCTGAAGGTAGACCAGCTGAAGAAGGAGCTGGCTGCCTGGAATTTGCCGACTGCTGGCGGAAAGGTGGAGTTGCAGTAGCGCTTGCGAGAAGCACGTGAGGCACGAGGCGTCGATTGAACTGTGCACGAGTTCGGAGCGCAAGAATTAGAGGCGTCGGCCAAGGTGGAGGAGTCGCCTGCTGGTGCTGCGTCGCTACAGAGTACAGCTACAGCGGCTGCACCAATACAAGCGTTGGACATGAGCCAACTAATGGCTGCACTCAAAGGCATGTCGGCGCAAATGGAAACAGCGAATCGAGAAATGGCAGCGAAGCTGGAAACTACGAATCTCGAAATTTCGGCAAAAGTCGAGAAAAATTCTGCGCGCAGAGAGCAGAAGGTAGAGGAAATTTCCAATAGGCTGAACGGGAAAGTTGAGCATCTTGAGACGCGCATGGACAATTGGGACAAACGAGATGACAACCTGGATGAGTCCTTGAACAAACGAGTTGACAGTCTGGAAGATTCGATGCACAGAAAGATAGACGAACGGCTTAGAGAGGTACAGCCACGAGAATGTTTGCCACCGGTTCAGGACGGTTTTGCTGGCAGAACAGAAGTGCCTACTTATGATGGTGTTACGCCGTTCGATACATTTAAATTGCAATTCGACTTGGCTGCTTTGGAAAATCAGTGGACAGATATCAGGAAAGGCCGGAGGTTGGCACTGGCGCTGAAAGGTCCTGCGGCTGAGGTGATCAAAGAAGTTCCAGAATGTTTAAGAAGTGATTACGGTGCCATCATGAGAGCGTGGGCAGCGAAGTATAGCAACGAGCACAACCATGCGCTATACTACTGTGAGCTGAAGAACCGGAAGCAAAGAGGCAACGAGGCGCTGTAGACATATGCAGCAGACATTGAGCGGCTCGTACAGTTGTGCTACCCGTCCTTCGGCGCTGATGATCTCGAGAGGATGAAGATTGAGGCGTTTATTGAAGGTCTTCATGATCCAGAAACACGTCGCAGTGCGTTGATGATGGGCAAGCCGACATTTAAGGAGATGGTGACCAGCGCGATGACATATGAAGCGGCATGGATTGAGAGCACTCGGTATGCACCTGCAAGGATACGCCAGATCCAGGCGGACAACGACATTCCGATCCAGGCCATAAGCTCTGAGATACCCGGCAGGACACGAGTGGTCTCCTCTAAAGTTGTTTGCTGGGTATGTGGCAAGCAGGGCCACATATAAAGAGACTGCCGCCAACGGCCTGAAGCGAGGAATACTGACAATCGAGGCCCAGCCAACAAGCGCAGGGCTGAGGACGGCGAGTCGTTAAACTAAAACGGGTCAGCCCAAAGGGGTGTGAGCTGATCCCCACAATCTGCCGCCCCACCGTCCTTGTATCACAGCTGAAACGACAGCCCAGCAGCTTGACAATTGAAGGAAGGATAGATGGAAAGTTGTTCGTGTTGACACTGGATACTGGAGCGTCATATTCGATCATAAAAAGGAAGCTGCTGAAGAACTGGGAACCACTGCATGGCATACAGCTGCGGACTGCGACAGGCGAGCGCGCGCCGGTGAGAGGGAAAGTTACAAAAACGATTGCTATCGGCACCAGCAGCCTGGAACATGAGTTCATGGTCGCGGATATAATGGACGACGTGATTATCGGCGTGGATTTCATGATTAGGCACGGGTTTACGCTGGACCTGAAGGAAAATGTGCTGAGATATGCTAACGTTGAATTCCCGCTGCACACCGGCTATGAGCGAAGCGTGGCGGTAAGGAAGGTTGTATCATGTCAACACAGGAGGATACCAGCGAATTCTGAGGCGATTGTGTGGGCAAAGGTGGACGAGGACGATGGGACGAGTCGGCGGTGGTCAGTAGAAGCACCGAAACAAGGACACGACAACATCATCATCGGACGTACATTAGTGGAACCTAAAAATGATAGAATACCAGTCAGAATACTGAACCCCCTGAATGCACCCAGATATGTCGGGAAAGATGAGGTAATTGGCGAGTGTAAGGAAGCTGTAGCAGTGGTCAATTGCGAGAGTAGCCCGCCTGGAGGTAATAAGAAGAGCGGTTTTAACATGGACGCTATACCGCAGGAGAACCAGTGGAGCAGCGAGTTGACGGCCAAGCAGAAACAGAAGGCGAGGTCACTCCTGCAGCACTATGGGTCAATATTTGCGGCGGAAGCAGGCGGAAGAACAGCCATAGTGAAGCACAACATCGACACCGGAAGTGCAAAACCGATTCGCCAACCGCCAAGACGAGTTGCTCTGGCCAAGAGGGAGGAGGTCACAAATTTGATCGAGAACATGCGGAAAGACAAGGTCATAGAGCCTTCTTCGGGCCCCTGGTGCTTGCCGGTCGTGTTAGTCAAGAAAAAAGATGGCAGTACCCGGTTTTGTGTGGACTATCGGAAGCTCAATGATGTGACCAAGAAGGACAGTTATCCACTACCTCGGATCGATGACACCCTGGACACACTGTCAGGCACACAGTGGTTCTCCACGCTCGACTTACGCAGCGGCTATTGGCAGGTAGAGCTTGCAGACAAGGACAAGGAGAAAACGGCTTTCAGTGGAACGCGTGCTAAAAGGGCTGCTTTGCGGACGTACCTCGACGACATAATAGTAATGGGTAAAAGCTGCGACGACCACCTGGGAAAGCTAAAGGAGGTATTTGAGCGGATACAAAAAGCCGGGCTTAAACTCAACCCAAAGAAGTGCTCGCTGTTCCAAAAGGAGGTCAAGTATCTGGGTCATACGGTTTCCGCCCACGGAGTACATACGGATGAAGGCAAAATCACGGCGGTGAAGGAGTGGCCCCGGCCACGCAATCTACACGAACTCCGCAGTTTCCTGGGCCTGTGCACATACTACCGCCGATTTGTTCCGGGATTCGCGAACATAACCAGCAGCCTGCACAAACTGACGAAAAAGAGCCAAGCTTTCGAGTGGAACGAGGAGCAGGAACAGGCTTTTGCACGTCTGAAGGAAAAACTGTGCAGTGCTCCAATTCTGGCCTTCCCCGTGCCTGGGGAGATGTTTGTGCTGGATACAGATGCAAGCGGAAATAGTATTGGCGGTCTGCTATCACAGATAATAGACGGCCAGGAACAAGTGATAGCGTACTACAGTAGGGTTTTATCGAAACCGGAACGCAATTACTGTGTGACACGGAGAGAACTGCTGGCGGTATTGGACTGCGTGAAACACTTCCACAAATATCTGTATGGACAAAGGTTTCGCCTGCGCACAGATCATGCGGCATTGAGATGGCTCCTGAACTTAAAAGACCCTGAAGGGCAATTGGCGCGGTGGATCGAGCGACTGCAGAGCTACGACTACACGATAGAGCATCGCAAGGGCAGTAGCCATGGAAATGCCGATGCCTTATCCCGCGGTCCGTGCAAACTCGAATGCAGGCAATGCTCGCGAGCCGAAAGCAAAGAACAGATAGTGGACGTCCGGTTGGTAAGCGTCATGCCAGAGGAGGAGTGGTCTGCGGAGAGGCTACAAAAAGACCAGCGTGAGGATGCGGATCTTGCGAAAATCGTCGAAGGCAAGAAGCAAGGCGCACGTCCAGACTGGCAGGAGATGGCCGGTGAAAGCCCAATCGCTAAGGCTTACTGGGCATAGTGGAAAAGTCTGCGGCTGAAGGAAGGATGCCTGTACCGCGAATGGGAGAGCGCGGATGGTCGGACCAGCAACTCCCTAATGGTAGTGCCGAAATGCAGAATCAACGAGGTCATCGAGGGATACCATAACGACTCCAGTGGAGGGCACCTGAGTATCACCAAAACCGTAGCCAAAATAAAAAGACGATTCTACTGGGTAGGATGTCAGGAGTCTGTAGCCGAGTGGATTAAGAGCTGCGACCAATGTTCAGCCGCGAAAGGGCCGACAAGAAAATCTCGAGGCCGCATGCAGTAGTACAACGTGGGAGCGCCCTTCGAGCGGATTGCTATGGACGTCGCCGGCCCATTCCCAACTAGCAGTCAAGGCAACAAATATGTGCTGGTTGTAATGGAATACTTCAGCAAATGGCCCGAAGTGTACCCTATTCCTAACCAGGAGGCCACTACGATCTCGGAAAAGCTAGTAAACAACTGGGTAGCCCGGTTCGGAGTTCCGTTGGAGTTGCACTCAGATCAAGGCCGGAATTTCGAGTCTGCGGTATTCAAGGAAGTGTGTGAGCTGCTGGGGTTAAAGATAACGCGTACTACTCCTTTGCACGCACAGTCAGACGGCATGGTGGAACGCTTTAACCGGACACTGGAGGAATACCTGCGGAAAGTGGTAGGCAGGAATCAAAAGGATTGGGACACGCATATCCCCCTGTTCCTGATTGCGTATATGTCAGCCCCGCACGACACGACATCACTCACTCCAGCCCGAGCAGTGTTCGGCACAGAGTTGCGGTTACCCGCTGACTTGAAGTTCGGGGTAGTCGGCACAACAGGAGGCGCTAAGACGGACTACGTGGTCAATAAGCGGGCGGAACTGGAGGAAATTCAACAATTTATAAGGGGCCGCACCAAACTGGTCAGCGATAAGGTGAAAGCCAGATACGATCTACGGGCCAACTCAGTAGGGTTCCAAGAAGGCGATTTGGTAATGCTCTATAACCCGCAGCGGAGGATAGGTTTGTCTCCGAAGCTGCAAGCGTCATGGGAAGGACCTTACGAAGTCGTGACTAGGATTAACGACGTGGTATACAGGATTCAACGTTGCAGCAATAGAGGCGCTAAACTGAAGCGCCTGGCGCCTCATCACAGCGGAGCCTCGGCACTTGTTCGGGACGAACAAGTCCAAGTGGTGGGCAGTGTAACGATAAGGCAGTCTGTCGCTGTGCAAAGCAACCCTGTCGCTACGTGCCGTGCTATACTCCAATCTGGAAACGACGGCCGCGATAGTAACGTTTAGTCCAATCTGGCAACGGCCGCGATAGTAACGTTTAGTCCAATCTGGCAACGGCCGCGATAATAACTTTTAGTCCAACCTGGCAACGACGGTTGCGATCATCATGGAAACCTTTAGTCCACTCTAGAATGCGCGAGAACGATCAGCGCGATGGCCGGACAGGTATAAAAGGCAGCCGGGTGCGGCGCAGCGAGTCAGTCTGGTTTTGACACCTGAAGTTGCCACTCGGAGTAATTAAGCAAATACTTAAGTGTACGAACAGTAAAGTGTAAACTGTGAATAATAAAGTGACTGTTGGTTTATTTTATTGTCTGCGATTAGGAAACTGACGGTGTTTTATTTTCAAATTACACAATCCAGAGATACGTAGCAGCCCACTAGACTTAGTATTCGTAACAATATCATAGACAAACATTAGAGAATTATTGATGCTCCTATTTTCTAAAGATTTCAGATCAACAAGCGAACAACGTGATTTATATGGAGGAATAGGTTCTTGAAAAGTAAGTGAAAATAACGCAAACTTTAGAAACTTTTTCTGAACACTTTCGAGGCGATTTGTGTTAACTGCATAAAACGGATTCCAGATAAAAGCCGCATACTCGAGCCTAGACCTTAGAAAGGCAGAGAATAGAAGCTTATACGTATAAGGGTCCCTGAAATTTGAACTGTTACGACGTACAAATGCTAATATATTAATTTTATTATTAAAATTAAAAATTTTCCAGTAGAATGCAAGCAACTTGTCAAAATTTCTTTCAAACGTCAAATTTACTTGGCTACTACTTTTTTACGCTCAAGAAACATATGCTTGTTTTTTCTTGAGCGTTTTCTTGAGAGCTGCATACCGACCTAAATACAAGTAAAGTATCGATACTTTCCCTCGAAATGTGAGTACTTTTGGTATCGATACAATTTACAAAAATAGCAAGTATATTTAGCATATAAGTAATGCTTCTATATTGGCACTAACCTATCTTCACAATGTGTTTTCATTCGGAAATCAAAGGGAGACAAGCGATGAGACAGAAAACACAAAATTTTGTGAATATATTTCTATGCGTGTATACATGTGCACTTATACACATGAAAAACTGTCAAACTACTCCTGGGGCGGTTGAAGAAACTTCAGTTAATTTCGACACATTTTTATTTTTTTCCAGTCAATTTTTTTCCCGTCTGAACGCACCTGACTTTTTGCCACTTTTGAAATATGTAAAGGTACATTCGTTTATACGCTTTCTCGCTCATATTTCACTATTGCGGTACTGTGATGTTGGCGAATGTACCTTGAGCTTAGTCCCAATATAGAAGTACTACATATAAGATATTTAGCGATACTTTCTTTCGATACCATTTCCCAACGTACTGGAAAATATCCAATTTATTGGTAATTTGGACACTTATTGAAAAGTAGGCAACACTTCCCAAAACTTACCGGGTTGGCTACATTTGATTGATTGATGATTTTTTATGAAATTTCGTGCATATATATATTTGGTAGGTATCAGAATAGGACGATGGGGCGTGGCAGCGCCCATACAACCCAAATACTTAATAGGAAATAGTTTCGCAAATTCGAACTACGCGAAAAACCAAGTGGTTCTAATTTGTGAGCTTCTACTGCACAGAATTTGTAAAAAATATGTTTTTCCAATTGTCAATTTTATTTTTTATCTGTCGCATTGAAACTACCTGTATATTATTTTATCATGCATGTAAGTATAAGAGTTTGGCTCAAATAAGCCTTTATTATTGAGTTTTGTTTTCTTTATTCCAAAACTACTTGCGATGCTGAGTAAAATCGATACTTTTATATTTTTATTTATTTATTTAGCCAAATGTACAATTAGACTTACTGACTAACAGATAACATTTAGAGTAATTGGTAATGGTAATTATAAAAAAGATCTTAATTTAGTGAGGACGTCGTTCTTTGGCAGAGCGACATCGAGATCTGAAAATTCGTTCAACTCCGACAGGGCTCGCGCAAGCGGAGCCTGTCGAGCATAGTTCGACCGGCAAAAAGCAATTAGAAAGGTGTTCGCATGCCGCAAGTTCCGGATTGGAACATTAAATCCGATTTTAGAGAGAAGTGCAGGACAATCAATTTCCCCATATAGGATATTTAGCACGAAAGAACAGGCCAAAAACGTTCGCCTCGAGTGTAGAGACTTGAGGTTCAGCAACATACAACGAGACTTATATGAGGGCAACGGTTAGGTAAAATGTAATGATCGCAGTGCGAACTTTATGAACACCTTTTGAATACGCTCAATCCGATTGATATGGGTAGCCTGATAAGGTCTCCAAATGAAGGAAACGTATTCCAGTCTAGAGCGTACAAAGGCCGTAAATAGCAATTTAAAAGTATATGGGTCCGAGAACGCGGTGCAGTTCCGTCGAACAAAGCCCAGCATGGCATATGACTTCGATATAATGTCATCGAAATGATAAGAAAAACTAAGTTTTTCATCGAAATAGATACCCAAATCCTTTACTCCATTAACTCTTTGTCACACCGAACTGGATATGGAGTACGATATTCGCAAGGGGCTGAGCCTCCTTGAATAAGTTGCATGAACACATTTGCTGATATTCAAGAACAATTTATTTTTTGCGCACCAGGCTTGAACTTTGTCAATATCCATTTGCAAGGCAGAGGAATCCGTCTCGTTATTAACTACTGCATATATATTGAAATCATCCGCATATAATAGATAATTAGCAAATGAAAAGCAGGAACCAATGTGAGGGACGCCAGAAGAGGCAACAAATGATTTAGAGGACGTGCCATCAATCGTGACAACACAACGCCGATTAGTTAGGTATGATTTCATCCATCGAAGAAATAAGGAATGAAACCCCAGGCAAGCCAGTTTTGAAATCAGAACTGAATGACTCACTCTATCAAATGCTTTGGCAAAATCTGTGTAAATCGTTTCGATTTGGTTCCCCTTTTGGAAGGCGGTGAGACAGTCCTCAGTGAAAACTGCTAGATTTGAGACAGTGGACCTGCCTCTTACGAAGCCATGTTGATTTGGGCAAATAAGATTTTGGACACAAAAAGTTAAGTTATTGTTAACAACACATTCAAAAAGTTTTGAGACCGAGGTTAATTTAGAAATAGGCCTATAGTTCGACACAAGACTTTTATTGCCACTTTTGAAGGTAGGAGTTATTGAGGCCCTCTTCCAATCTTCGATAAACTCTCCCGACGATAGAGATTTATTAAAAAGTAATAAGAGCGGTTCAATAAGAGAACTGCATTTTTTAAACAAAATTACAGATAGCCCATCTACGTCCGTATTCGTTGACATTTTGAGTGCAGCAATACCACTTTCTATACTTTCTGCAGTCAAAATCAACGAGCCAAAAGATTTTGTTGCTGAAAAGTGATTAGACGGATCATCGGCTGAATCAGGCACAAAATTTGAGCTGAAAAACTCGGCAAAAGATCAGCGGCACCGTGCCTAAACACCGCAGTCTTATTCTTGTAGTATACCGTTGAGGGTATATCTGAGACCGCTTTTTTTGATTTTATGTAATTCCAAAAGGCTTTTGGATTTTTTTTAATACCAGCCTCATAATTGCGGATATGCTTCCTATACAGCGCCTTAGCCAATTTATTGTAGTTCCTCAAATGAAGCTGATAGTTTCTTAAGGAGGAAGGACTTTTAGAAGCCCGGTATTTTCTGTAATGCTTATTCTTCAGATTTTTTCAGTGTTTCAGTTCCTTATTGACCCACGGCAACTTATATACCTTATTAGGAAAGGTGGGGATCAATTCCATACATGCATTAGAAACGATAGATCTAAATAAATCGTAGCATGTGGCGGCATTAGCATCTGAAAACAATTCAGCCCAGTCAACGTCACTGAGCAAATTATCTAAAGCAGCAAAATCGCAAAGATTATAGTTGAATGAAAAGGAGCGCGAGCAAGCGGGGGCAGTAAAGAATTCATAGAACTCAAGCTCGATGGTGAGCGGAGTATGGTGCAGACACGCCGGCGAAATGGGGGAGATACACTCAACTACCTTACAGTTTAAATTTTCCGTAATACAGAACGCGCATCTCATACAAATTCAAAAATGTTAAGGGGTCGTAATATTACGACCACTGTTAATTGAACATTACGTCCTCTGCTATTAACATTACAAACAGCACTAGACAGCATTCGTTTCTGTTATTTCACAGAACAAACAGCACAGAGATAAGAAGAAAGTAATAATCGCCTGCGGCTCCGCGAAGCATTGAAGTGAAAATAGCGTCGGCTGTGGTTGCTGTTGTTGTCGGCAAAAAAACGAAGTGTCACTTGCTTCTTACATATACATATCGCTCCTTCGCTGCAAGAATGTCATAATTCAAAACTACATCATTCCGAGAAAATTCAATTTTAACATTTACCATTGCAGGCAGTTCAAGGTATCAAAAAATTTTTCATGTCGTCTTGTGAGAAAAGTATTGAATATTTTACAAAGAGGTTTTGACAGATAAAAGATCATATGCAGATACACACAGGGCTGCCATAAACTGAAAAAAAATTTTGTTGAGTTATGACGTTTTTGCAGCGAAGGAGCGATATGGCGAGAAGAGCAATAAGCTATGGTTGTTGTTATTGTTGCCGGCTAGGAAATGAAACATTGAATTCGACTTTCGATTCAATTATTTTTGCTTTGCGGTTCATTCTGCGTGCAGCGCAGTGCGTACATACGCTGTCGGTAGTCATTTTACGACTGTGTATAGCGTGCAAAAATATATGAAAACGAATGTCAAAAGGGGGTAACTTATCGACTTAAAAAGTTACTACGCTATAGAGTCATCACACTATTTTTAATATTAAAGATGGTTAAACGATTTGCTACAATCGTTATGCACGAAATATATTTTAAATTGTGGATTTACATACATATATCGAAAAAAAGCAACACCATTATATTTTCGCGACTTTTATCTGTTTTTTTTTTAATTTTATTACAATGTCTATAACCAAAAATGGGAAATCCCCGTCTTTTGGTATATTAACCTTTTTGGATTGTTAAGCCGACAACAGCACTATATTAATCACGTGATTCAGCTGTTTTTTTTTTAAATAATTTGCTAAAAAAGCAACCCAAAATCTCCAATTTCTTTAAAATTGTTTAAAATGTAAATATATACATAAAAACAATTCTATGTTAATTTCAAAAATTACATAAAATTGTTAAATAAAATTTTAGGTTCTGAAACTGAGTTTTCGCGACAGGTCTGGTTTTTAATTAGTCACGAAAATCGAGCTTGCACTGTACATACATTAGACGTGATTAAATGCAAAACTTTGTAATTACGATTCTTCGGAACCTCTCATTTGTTTAGGTTTCAGTGGGGATAAAAGGCGTAGGGATAAAGTAATAAATCGTAGCGAGAAGTCATTTACGCCAAAATTTGCGAAACCTTAGCCTTCAAGTGCTCATAAGGATATAAGGATATCTTTTCACGCAGAAGGTCGATCCAATAATTACATGAAAAACGTGTTCTTATTAATCGACACACGCCAGGAATAGGCAGCCAAAGTCAGTCAGTTCGTTGATCAACACAACAACAACGATAGCACATCGCCCTTCATTCGCTTCATTGAAAATAACAGTAGCTTCTATGGCCGGCATCGAGCGCACGAGTTCGCTGTGCACTGCTCGGCACCTAGCGAAGTTGAAAATAACAGAGCTCATCGTCGCACGAGAAATTAACAGAGACAGAAGTTCTGTTCAACCAACTCTGTTATCTTCCCTTCTGCTGCTTTCAGCCCGCACCCGAAATTCAGATTGCTTCGCTGGTCGACATGCGCATTCTGTATACTGTTTATTCTGTGATATGAGGCAGTCTCCATTGCGGAAGACAGTAGCCAGCCCGACCGTTTCAAGGAGTCGGCTCGGCAGAAAATCGAAGCCTGCACAGACCAGTATGAGTTGTGCATGGCTCAAATGTCGGACATCATTGAGATGCTCCAGCCTCCACCCGCACAGCACGCTGCGCATACGGAACAGGTTCGATCCGCAGAACTAACAAATACTCCAAATATTTGTTTACAAGTTCCACCTTGCGATACCGAAACATTTTTCGGGGGCTATGAGCAGTGGCCGTCCTTCCGGGACATGTTTACGGCAGTATACATAAACCACCCCAAGCTCACTCCAGCCCAAAAATTGTATCACCTCCGATACAAGACGCAAGGAAAAGCCGGTGCAATTGTGAAGCAATTTGCCTTAAGCGATGAAAACTTCGGACTCGCATGGGAAGCCCTGAAATCCCGTTACGAAAACAGGCGCATATTAGTTGACACCCAAATCCGATCCCTGTTGAATATTACTCCGGCTACTACCGAAAATAGCGAAGCGCTGCAGCGGATACAAAGCACGATCAATAATTGTTTGTCGGTACTTAGGTCCCGACACCGGTGGACACCGACAACTGGGATCCGCTGCTTGTGTACATTTGTTGCACCAAATTACCCGAAGAGACATTGGCTCTCTGGGAATAATCCCTTACATCTCGTAAGGACCTGCCTCTTTGGTCGCAAATGGACGAGTTCCTGACCTGCAGGTACGAGGTGGTGGAACGGCTCAATAGCATTCGCCCCGCTAAGCCAAAACCACAACCCTCCAATTTTCATACTCCCCAAAATCGGCCTCAAAATAGATCTCAGCTCTTCCATACGGAGGTGAAAAAAGACTTCGCGTGAAAACTAATAATTAATAATAATTGATTGGCACGACAGCCCGCTTACGCGAGACTAAGGCCTAGCTTCCCGCAACCACCCGTGTTGTGCGTGTGAATTTTGTACGCGGGTGGAAGGGACCTACAGTTTTATGCCGGTTCCGAACGGCAGGTTGGGAGCTTTTTCATAGGCAATTTTTACTCTCGTGAAAACTCTGCAACGCAAATCCCCCTATTTGAACTTGTCAGAGTTTCAAGAAGCTCAGCCCTCAGAGCCGATTGAAATACGTCAAAGAGCACAACTTATGTGAAAACTGTCTTGCCACGACACACACTATAAAGTATTGCACAAGCAGTTTTACATGTGTTTACTGCCAAAGGAAGCATCATTCCCTGCTTCATTTCCGGAACAATAAATCCCAAGCCCCGCAGCCTCTCAATAGGTCTCAGACGACCACTTCTCAGGTCGCAACAGCTCATCCACAACCGAACAATAACTCCACAACTCATTCCCCCACTTCAGATGCGCAACCCGGCCCATCTTCAAGGCTAAGTACGCCTCAAGTACAAGTACATTCCAATAATGGCACCCAATCCCTTCTGCCTACGGCACTGGTGCCTATTGCCCACTTAGGAGAATTGTTCAAGGTTAGAGCGTTGATCGACCAAGGCTCGCAACGCACCTTCATTTCCTCGAAGGTGCAAAAACGCCTTAAATTGCCAATTGAAAGATCTCACTTCGAAATTTCAGACATGGGCGGTAAAATTCCAATCACATTTGCTTTTTGACGTTGGCAGTTCCAAACTCCAGCACGACACTCAATGTGCAAGCAATCGTACTCCCCCAATTGACAAAATTGCTACCCCCACTCACAATTAGCCATCCCAATTGGCAAGAATTTGCCACGCTAAATCTCGCTGACCCAAGTCCTTTCGAGTCAGCGCAGATAGACTTAGTTATTGGCAGTGATCTGATTCCCCAAATCTTACTCGAAGGTATCCGACGAAATGTGTGTGGCAGTTTATTAGCCCAAAACACCATTTTCGGTTGGATACTCAGCGGGCCAGTACCCCATACGGTGTCATCTTATTCGACATACGTAGCAGAAGTCTCCAATGAGGAACTAAGTTCACAACTCAGGCAATTCTGGGAGCAGGAAGAAGTCAAACTCCCGACACCTGTCTTCTCGGATGACACTTATTGCGAAGAGTTATACCAGAAGACCACAACCCGTGGATCGGATGGTAGATATACTGTCAAACTCCCCTTTAAGGCAGACTTTCCATACTCGATAGCGTTAGGCAATTCCCGCCCCAACGCCCTCCAGCAATACGTTAGCATGGAGCGAAATCTTTCCCGAAAGGGAAACCTCAAGACCATCTACGATGACGTCTTAGAGGAATATATCACCCTTGACCATATGGAACTCACAAATCCCCGTGAGATAATCCAGAATGGCAAATATTTCTCATACTATCTTCCTCATGACGCAGTCATCCGCCCCGAAAAGAAGACTACCAAAGTCCGAGTGGTTTTCAATGCTTCAAAGTCCTCAAGTTCTGGTCAGTCACTTAACGACGTTCTGCATACTGGCTCCACTCTTCAAAATGACCTCACAGCTCTCATTCTCCGATGGCGCCTTTACCGCTTTGTCTTCAATGGCGATGTCCAGAAGATGTATAGGCAAATTCGGGTCCATAATGATCACCAGGAATTCCAGCGAATACTCTCGCAAATCCCCGGAATCTCCTATTTAAGACTTCAGATTGAAAACGGTGACATTTGGGGTTAACTGTGCGCCATATTTGGCCATCAGAACGCTCCATCAATTGGCCCACGACTCTCAGCCATCCAGCCCGTTAGCGGCAAAAATACTTCTCGAGGAAACGTATGTCGACGACATTCTTTCTGGAGGTCATGATCTTCCCACCACTAAGGAAGCTCTCTCTCAAGTGATAGCCACCCTCAACTCCGGGGGATTCCCTCTTAAAAAGATAACGGCTAATCACGCAAAACTCTTAGAGGAAATTCCCGAAGACGACCTTTTCGACTCGGAATTCCTCAAGTTCGATTCATCGAGTTCCACTAAGACTCTTGGCATCCGTTGGAATGCCCTATCGGACTCATTTTCATACTCTATCTCTCCCACTACTCCTGCAAACTCATTCACGAAACGGCAAATTCTTTCGTCTGTAGCCAAACTTTTCGTCCCCGCAGGATGGCTTTCGCCTATAATGATTCTTGTCAAAAAGCTTCTGCAAGAGCTTTGGCTTGAAGGCACTGAGTGGGACGAGTGCATAAAGCCAGGATCACTTATAAAGTGGCAGCAATTCATTGAGAATTTGCCTGCCATAGAACTTATCGAAATTCCCCGGTGGGTTCACTATGCCCCCAATCGAAATGTTCAGATCCATGGATTTTGCGATGCCTCCGAAAGGCATACTGTGCAGCTCTATACATACGTATTAGAACGAATGGTGACAACCTCTCGTCACATCTCCTCGTTGCAAAAACAAGAGTTGCACCTCTCCAAACAATAAGCTTACCTCGCTTAGAGCTTTGCGGAGCAGTTTTACTCTCCCAGCTCATCAAATCCCTCCGCTCTCACCTTGGGTTCGACAAATCGGAAATCCATTTATGGACCGATTCTGAAATTGTACTTGCTTGGTTGGAAAAACCACCTTGCACATGGAAGACTTATGTTGCCAACCGCACGACCGAAATACGTCGCAATGTGCACAACGCTCCCTGGCGACATGTCTCAAGCGCTGAAAATCCCGCGGACTTAGGAACGCGCGGATGCAAGCCGCAAGATCTCAAAGATCACTCTCTATGGTGGAATGGCCCCAAATGGTTGCAGCAAGCTTCCGATGCTTGGCCCAAAGGTCACTCTCGCAAAGTTCCAGTCCCGGAACAACGAGCGGTTGACTGCCACCACCTTCTCAAAGAGCAGACCGACATCCTCGATCGGTTCTCCAGCTTCTCTCGAGCCCTGCGAGTAATCATACATGTCCCGATTTGTTAATAACGGCATCTCCTCCCGTCGCCAACACAATCCATATACGGAACACTGTTGTCCCAAGCAGAGTTGGCATTTGTTAAGAATCGCCTTATAACTCTAGCGCAAAGTTTCCATTATCCCCAGGAACGACAAGCGCTCTCTCATTCTCTTCCCATATCCAAGAAAAGTTCTCTCTTGGTGCTCAATCTCTTCCTAGTTAACAGAAGGTGATGCGAGTTAATGGCAGACTCGCCAATGCGGCATTGTCGTATAATGAACGACACCCCATCATTCTTCCTCCAGAGTCCCGCTACTGCAGTTTGCTTCTTCGCTTCCTTCACAAGCTATTACTGCATGCTGACCAACGACTCATGCTCCGTATGGTTCGGCAGGAATATTACATTCCGCGCCTAAAGCCGCAAATAAAAAGTGCATTTTTCAATGCAAAACGTGTGTCATCCACAAACAAAAGCTGCGAACACAGATCATGGCAGCGCTCCCCCCCGAACGATGCACACTTACAATCCCATTCGCCACAACCGGAATCGACTTTGCTGGTCCATTCCAGATCAAAGCTTCCATGCTCCGTAGCTCAACCTACCTCAAAGGTTATGTTGCAGTGTTCGTGTGCTTCTCCACGAAGGCCGTTCACTTGGAACTCTGCTCGGATCTTACGACCGAAGTGTTCGGCGCAGCATTCGCCCGATTTACTGGTCGACGAGGGCTACCTCTCAAAATCATGACCGACAACGGCAAAACGTTCGTCGGTGCTCAACGTGCCATGGCCAGAGACTTTGCCAAATTCTCGTGAGAAATCGCCCAAGATATTCTCGGCCGATACGGTCCTCAGGGCGTCGAGTGGCAATTTATCCCCCCACATGCTCCTCACATGGGAGGACTATGGGAGTCGGCGGTCAAAAGCTTCAAGACCCACCTCAAAAAGGTAGCCGGCTCTCATAGATTCACATACGAAGAGTTTACGACTCTTCTTACTAGAATTGAAGGGACGCTCAATTCACGTCCGCTCTCTCCTCAATCGCAGGACCCTAGCGATTTAGTGTCTCTGACCCCTGGCCACTTTCTCCGAGGCGCTCCTATCGCCGCACCCCCCGAACCCGAGTGCTCCGAGCTATCCCTCATAAACCGATGGGAAAAACTCAAAGTCCTCCATCATCAATTCGCCCGACGATGGAAGGACGAATATCTCAAGGATCTCCACAAACGCTATAAGTGGAAGCATCCGCAAAGGGAAGTGGAAGAGAATGAAATGGTCGTCGTTAAAGACGACCTGCTTCCCCCAATGAATGGCGGCTCGGCCGTATTCATAAAATACATCGCGGTCCCGACAATCACGTACGTGTCGTGAATATCCGCACCGACTCTGGCATCTTGACAAGGCCAGTAGTCAAGCTATGCCCCTTAATAGCGCCTTAAAACTCATTCGACTCATGGCCCTGCTTTTTCACATACACTTGCTCATACTCTACCCAATCACTATTATCCTTTAGTGATACACTCTTCTTATGTTTTGCAGGGCAACTAGGAAGCAGCAGGTCGTCCAGCAATGCCGGCTGTGCCACCGCCTCCATGGCATACGATATTGCCGGGCCTTCCTGGCGATGGCACCGCAGCAGCGACAGCAGGTGGCCCGCGCCCAGGGCTACTGCACTAACTGCCTGGCGCGGTCCCACCCCACCAACCGGTGCAACTCCACCGCTCGCTGCAGCAAGTGCGGCCGAGCGCACCACACTATGCTGCACTTCAGTGAGAGGCCAGCCGCAGCAGCAGCGACCAGGGCCGAACGGCAAGAAGCCGCAACGTCCGCGGCAGCAACCCGCTCCAGCACAGCGCTCTGTGCAGCGCTCCACCCTTGCTGATCGGCTTACACGCCACCGCCGACAGCCCCAACCACGAACCAGTCGTTCCGCAGCCGAAGCAGCAGACCAACGGCAGCTGATCGCCTTCAGCGAGGACGAGGCCTCCACCGACGGAACCCCCGAGCCGCGCGTCGGAGCCCGCGCCCTCATCGAGCAAGCTCTGGAGGATTGGGCCGGCTCAGTGAGCAGCTCCGGCATTAATGTTGCCAGAGGCAACGCGGGCCGCCATGTTCAAATGTGTTCGTTCCAATGATCTGTGGATCCTGCAATGATACAATCCCCTCCCTTCCAGTCCCCTATGTATTTATGTCCCACTTTCCCAATCCACCGGCTTCGGCCGTCTGTCTCTTCCAATGTCTTTTTCAGTTTGTCATTCGTGTTTTACCTCGCAAATAAAACGCACCACACTCAAACCGAAACCCTACCGCGCCTTTCATTAACATATTAACGCTATTCCGCCGACGGCTCAGAGACGCTAAAACAACTTATTTTCCAAGTATTTTGTAATATTTAAGGTTTTTTTTTAATTTTTTGTGAATAAAAGTCGCAAAAGTAAAAACCATAACATTTATTAATTCTTCTTTTAATTCATTTGGAACATGAAAACAAAAAAACAATGTTGTGCTTTGTACTGAGATACCATTTAAAACATGGAAACATGGAAACAAAACAACATAAAAAATTGTGCTTTGCACTGAGATACCATTTCATCACATTAAAAAAATCAGTACAAAAATTACACTAAGACTAATTATTTATGGTCATACAACTCAGTGTATGTCATTTTCTTAAAGTGTTGTTCTTTACATTGAAAATTTACACAGGTGATAACTTCGTCCTGTAAGTAAGAGCGAATTACACAAATTGAAGTAAAATTTTCATGGCTTGATGTGTTCCTTTTTTGTTCGAAAATATTCTTTCAGAGTCTGCATTAGAATGTGGTAGTGCCGAAGCATATTTGGCCAACTTTGACAAATTGGGAAACAACATTTGATCGTTAAAATTTTTAGTTTAACTAATTTGACTTCAAAATTTTCCATAACCAGGGTTGTTTGAAAATTCCCTACATTTAGTGAATTTTAAAAAATCTGCCCTTTTTTTTCCCTACGCACCCAATTTTCGCTAAAATTCCCTACATGTAGGAAATTTTCCCTTGAGTTAACATCACTGATTCGAACCTTCAAACCTCTCAAGTTACAGGCTAATGGTATAAACAGAACCAAATCGTCGGCCGAATTTATTCGCACCAAATTTATTCGCAGCGCGTTGACATTCGCATCAGCTGTTCACAAAAATTATTCCTGCAAACACGGAAAACACACAATTGCCTTTTATTTTGAGTGAACGAAATCAAGATGAATTCGAAAATTCCGATAAGTCGAGAAAACGAGCATATGGGTACGTCGATATTGTTATCCTTTGAGGGCGGTTAATCTGAATGTGTATATACGTTACAGACAATCACGATGTGGTCACAAACTATTTCTCGCGCGGCAAGAAACAGGGTCTGCTGTCATTATTCAATTACGCCAAGGAAAGTCTGCTGCCGACGCGCAGCAAGAAGTCCTTCTGAAGGTGCAATACACCGCTTACTCGCTCGAGAACCGCTGGCGAGATTCATTGGACCACGCGATTAAAAGCCATTTGTATTAAGGCACATACCTGGCTAAGGATTTATTTATTATTATTTTTTTGTAATAAGCAGCGTGTTTACAAAACAAACATGAGATTCGAATACAGACATATTAAACCATCAAGAGTTACGAAAAAAAAACAAATTGTGCAACTTTATTCTGTGTATTTAAAATAAATTCGTTGCCCCGTATTCCACTTTACTTTTCCTGCGTCTTGACGCTTCCGTCGGCCATACCAAAATACGCCTTCGTTGCCATGTCCACGAACAAATCTGTGGCGACCACGCCCGGTATGAGCAGCAAATCTTGATTCACCGCCTTCCAGTCGTAAACCGTTGTCGGCTCAAAGTGCCAGTCGAGTATGAAGTTGCCATTGTCCGTGACGCACGGCCCCGCCTTGGCTACCGCAGCAAAGTTATGTATTGGGTTATATTGCTTAAACAAATTTTAGAAATAATCCAACTGGTAATATATTATTTACAAAGCTGATGAATTTGGCAACTATTTTACTAGCTATTGCGCATAGCTTTGTCTGTGTTGATGTAGTGCAATCTATATATTTATTTGAATAAGGGCGCTGAGATCTCGCTATCCACACATCGTACAATATCATATGATTAATAATTAATTTTAATAATTGACTGGCATGACAGCCCGCTTACGCGAGACTAAGGCCTAGCTTCCCGCAACCACCCGTGTTGTGCTTGTGAATTTTGTACGCGGGTGGAAGGGACCTACAGTTTTATGCCGGTTCCGAACGGCAGGTTGGGAGCTTTTTCATAGGCAATGTTTACTCTCAGAGGTTTGCCATTTCCAGCTGAGAGGACAGCCAGCGAAAGAGAAAACGAGTTTCCCGTTATTTTTTTAAGTGTTATTACTGGCAGTATTTGAACCTGCGGTTGCTGCCTTTGACTCGTTGTCCAACGCACTAACCAACTGAGCCACGGCGGCTGCCGTGTCAGTATCATATGATACATCATTTTAAAGCTCCTGATGGGCACATTTGCACAAACTTTTCAAAATGTAGATGGATAAAGCTTATCTGGAGAAATTTGCATCGAAATTTGCATTAATATCCCTATTGGAAACAGCAAATTGAATTATTAATGTCAAGAGGGTTCATGAGAAATTCCACGTTTTTTATTTTCTTTTTCAGCATTTATTATTGGCAAATAATAGAAGTTTTGATTTTGATTATGATAGACAATAGGTATTTTTGCGAATGCAGTGAAAAGTAATTGTCTTGGCAAAAAGTCTACCACAACGAACGCAACTCAAATCCCGCTTTTAACATACAATTTTCTGTTAGACGTCTGTAAACGTCAAAACTGAGTTAACTCAGTTTTGAAAGTGAGTTCACGCACTTTGATACAAAAACAATTGTATGAGAATTTGAGCATTTAAATGCGATGGTGAATACATCTAAGCGTTAAATGCATTTAAGGCCCGGTGGAAATAAGAGAGCGAGCAATATTGTGTCCAAAAAACGATCAATGCGCAAAAATAAATGAAAAAATAATTCAAAGGCTACCTGGGCGAATAAAAGTTTATCTCAGCGCCGACTTTAGTGGGATTGCACCACATGAATTAAAACACATTAGAGAGGTTATTGAATGGTACTCGACTAATCGTAAAAGAAATGTGTTCAAATTGTTTTTGACGTCGAAATTTTAACCGGTGAAGCGCAAGGAAAGAGACTTATACTACCTCGCATAAATTTGCAACCAAGCGAGACAAAACTTCCATTTTTTTTAAAACGTCGCCAATTTCAAATAATTCCAGCATTCAGTATAACAATTAACACATCGCAATGTCAAACTTTGCCAAGAGTTAGAGTCTTTTTATAAGGGGATTTCTTTACTCATGGCCAATTGTATGTAGCGTTAAGTCGGGTGCGATCATCATTAGACATAAGAGTGCAAAAGGGCATTGACAAATAAATTCAACACAACAGCCAATGTAGTATTTCCCGAAGTACTATAATGCAAAAAATATATATTTAATTTTAGTTACATTAACGAAACGGTAGTTTTTTTTTACACCCGAATTTCGGTATTTCACGAAGTACTATACTACTAGGCATTGACAAATAAATTCAACACAACAGCCAATGTAGTATTTCCCGAAGTACTATAATGCAAAAAATATATATTTAATTTTAGTTACATTAACGAAACGGTAGTTTTTTTTTACACCCGATTTTCTAGTTTATTTTTAAGTTCATAGCACTCCTGCCGCACCTGAGACAACTGGTTTCCAAAATTCATTGGTTTTACAACTGGTTTTTTTGTAAGCCATTCTGTTAACTATTTGTCCAAGTAGCTGTCAGCCAATGCAAAAGACAGTACGTTTGCGTTCAATCGTTCAAGTTCTGTGTGCAACAAACTCACGTCTGGAGTAACTCTTGCAGCTTATTATTTATATATTGTTTACTTGTTATGCTTTCCTTACTTACTTAATTCGCCATAACAACCAGTTATCGGGTTACGGCCTGCCGCAAAACTTCTCTCCACGCGCCTCGGCTTTGCGCGCGCCTTCTCCAGTTGGTCACACCAAAAGATACCAGGGCCTCTTCAACTTGGTTCTTTCCCCCGGAGACACGGCCTCCCGCTTCTCCGTCGACCACCAAAATACGAACAGGGCAGAAGCGGGCCTGCGGCGGTGCGCATAGAGTGGGATAAGTGAGCCCATAATCCGCCGATGTCATCAGGTGGAGAGGGAGAGCGACTGAGCTGGTTGGAGAGTTTAGCGGAGTAGGTTTCGGCTACCCGTTGTGATCGCAGCTACTGATGTCCAGCTTTCTTCGCAAACTAGGTTGCGAAGTCTTCTACCTTGGCTGCAACTAGGTAGCGGTCCGAGTCGAACGGAAGGGAACGTGCCATTTCTAGAATGCTATAAGCATGCCTTCCATCAATAACAATGTAATCAATCTGGTTGCGGGTGGATTGATAGGGGGATAACCAGGTCGCCTTGTGGATATCGAGGTGCTGGAATCTGGTGCTACTAACTACCATGTTTCATGCCGTATGAAAGCTGAACTGCCCGACTGTGTTACCAAATATACCTTCTCGCCCGATTTTTGCATTAAAGTCCCCGGACACAAAGGCATATAGGGAAACGAAGAAGCGGACGTTATTGCCAAACAGGGTGTAAGCCTTCCAGATCAGCATATCAGCAATGTACTGATGCCCCTGCGAGCGCTTCACGGTCAAGTAGAGGAACGCATGAGAGGGAAAGCAAAGGCTAGGTGGAACAACCTAAGTACCTGCGTGATTTCCAAAACCATGCTTAAGTCCTACGATGTAAAAGGAAGACTGCAAAAGACTGCAAAGCCCTAGTAAGCGGACTAACGTGACACTGCCTAGTAGCAGCACTGCTCATAGAATGGGAATTACAAACGACGAAACCTGCAGGAAATACATGAAGGTGGGCAGCAGAGAAACTCTTTCCCTCTATGCCTTTGTGACCAGTTACCCAACAGATATGCAGCTTGCGATTCGCAGCTAGCCTTTCCATTGCTACCCGGCATTGCAGGGCATTTTCTTCTTCTTTTGCTGGAAGAAGTTATCGCCTTAATAGCAGATTGACTATCGATGTAAAAGTTTATTGATTTATTAATAGTGTCAGTACAGGCAAGCTCCGCAGCCTTCCTGAAAGCAAACACCTCGGCTTGAAAGATGCTGCAGTGATTCCGTAACCGGAACGGTTATTCGATGCCCAGTTCCGGGCAGAAAATTTCTGCTCCAACTCCCTCCGTATTTTTGAATACGTCCGTGTAAATGTTGACTGTTCTCCGCCTAGGTGTCATCCCTTTTTCCAGGATTCAGCAGCGGGGTCATGTAATGGGAGCTGTCCACTGCTTTTTGACCTACAAAGCTATGTCCGAAGGACCTACATGTGAACTGCCCTATAGCTCTTAACCTACTCGTGGATTGTTCCGGCAAGCATTCCGCGTAGAGGTCGATGGGCGGAATGTTAAGAATAACTTTAAGTGCTGCCGTAGGGGTGGTTCCTAGAGCTCCGCCAGGCGCATGTCATAGGCAATCATCATATCGTCTACAAGCAGGAAATTAGTTGTAACCATTTCGTTATCTTCTTAAATTTCCACTGTTATTTTCTCAACAGTCGTATACCGTACCTCCAAAACCCTTAAGTTTGACGTAGAACGTTTCAAATAGGTGTTTACCACACTCTTCTGTAACTGTTTTCCGTATCAAAGAACGTGCACTTCCTGTATCAACAAAGGCGTCGGCTTCTTTCCCGCACAAATAAACCTTCTTCACAGTACTACATGGGCTGAAAAGTCTTTGGCCTGACATAGAGATGGCGCCAAAAATTAAGAATTATTGTGTTGTACAGATGTATTATAACATTTATCAAGTCATGCTTTTGTTTCCACTGTATTTTTGCCCATCAAACAGCAATGTTTTATCAAAACACGAAATTCACTTTTTTCCATTGTTTACAAAAATTCAGAGGTAGCGTCACTTCGAAAGCAATAACTTGAAAACGAGTCAACCAAATGTCATGAAACTTTGACAGAATCTAAGTTAAGGATGGTTTTCCATGTACAACACAATAATTCTTAATTTTTGGCGCCATCTCTATGTCAGGCCAAAGACTTTTCAGCCCATGTAGTAAACTTGTCACATTCCTCGTCGATCGCATTAATTCTCCCAACTGGTTTATTCGATGTGCATAGAGCTGCACTGTGGCCTATCGTGCCACCTTTTCACACTTAAGTCGTCTTTTCGGTTCGCCACACTCTCGCGATATATGCCCCGGCTTTCGACAGTTATAATTTATAACAAATAAATTATGCTTTGACATTCGTCTCACTTTAAGGAACTCGCTTAATTTGTACATCGGGCACTGCTAGTCTAACCGGCGCCGTGTTTTTGGTTGGATTATATGCGCAATAATTCGACAGATTAGATTAGATTAGATTTGAAGGGGGGAATGTGCACTGAGACCAAAGCTGATCTATTGTGCCCCCTACAACTTTAGAGAACGTCCCCTAGTCCCACCGACCTAATAAAGCTTAGTAACTTACGTGGGAGAAGGTGTTTGACGTTTTCTTCTGCAAGCCAGTACTGGCCCAGGTGCTGTCTCCTACTACGGCATACCGCATCGCAGTACAGTATGACGTGCTCGGGGGTTTCCTCCGCTGTTCCACAGAGTCTGCAGACGCTTACCTGTTCTATCCCGATTGTTTGCATGGGTTTTTCCCAGTCTGAGGCATTCTTCACTCCATCTGGAGTTATAACCTTTAATGAAGATTTTCGATTACCTAAGACCTGTGGCATTTGACCAGTGTTCTGAGTTCCTGGTTCTTTCCTCAAGTCTTAGTGACTCTGCTAGAGTGCTTTTGCCCAGCCCAATGAAAGGTTCTGGTGCAAGGGGGATTATAGCTGCCCCAGTTCTAGCAAGACTATGAGCCTTCTCATTTCCCTCTAATCCTCTATGTCCTGGGACCCAGAGGATTTTAACCTGGTTATCTGTGCCCAGCTTATTCAATGCTTCTATGCATTCCAGCACCAACCCTGAGGTAATCTCATACGAGATTAGTGCTTTGATGGCTGCTTGACTGTCAGAACAAATGACTATGTCTTGCCCCCTGTACAAACGCTCGAGGTTAGTCTGTAGACAGAGCCTGATGGCATATAACTCTGCTTGAAATATGCTGGGTGTATTCCCCATGGGCTCGTAGTACTTGAAGCGAGGTCCAAATACCCCCGCCCCTGTTCCCTCGTGCGTTTTGGAGCCATCTGTGAACCACGTAATAGTATGTGGTTTGAAATGGGACTGGTGTGCTTCCCAGTCCCAGTCCACTTTGTTACTCATACATACTACGAAGTTTTTCTCGTAGTTATATGTTTTCGCTATTGTATCCATTGGGTACAATACATAGGGGTTACTTACAGATAACACGTCCAAATCTCTGCGACTTAGAACGTGATCCCCCCCTTTACTGGTTCGGGCCAGCCCAATGATAGTGCGCTTGGCCGCCATTTCAATTGCTGTGTGCAATGGTGATATATTGAGTATCACCTCCAGTGCCACCGTGGGACAGGTTCTCATAGCCCCTGTAATGCACGTGCACGCCAGTCGCTGGACCTTATTTAACCGATTCCTCACTGTAGCGAGTTTGGTTCTTGAGGCCCATGCCACTGCTGCATATGGGAGTACTGGCCTCACTATCATGATGTACAACCATCTCAGTATACCTGGTTTACAGCCCCAGGTTCTACCTGCTAATGATCTACACACCATGACTGCTTTCGTTGCTTTGCCGATAACTGCCTCAGCATGTTTATTCCAGAGTAACTTCGAATCTAGTGTTACACCTAGATACTTTACCTCCGGCTTGCTTGCGATGCTCTTGCCAAGCAAGCGTATCGCCCGCATGTGCTGCAGTTTCCTTTTTAGTGTAAATGGTACTATGGTGGTTTTATCCGGGTTTATTCGTAAGCCTGCCCGGGCACACCATTCTTGGGTTAATTTTAACCCTCTCTGAATTATGTCGCACAGAGTGTCTTCGAACTTTCCTCTGGCAACAATGACAATGTCATCGGCATAACCTTGACAGATTATGCCACTGCTTGTCAGTATATCAAGGAGCTCGTCTACAACCAGGCTCCACAGTAGTGGTGATAATACACCACCCTGAGGGCAACCTCTGGTCGTCAGTACACTCCTGGTGGTTGAGCCCACCTTCGTTACTGCCGTTCTGGTGGTAAGCATAGCTTTTACCCAGCGTCTGAGAGTGGTTTCTACCCCTCTTCGGTTAAGTGCTCTTTCTATTGCCTCATGGGAGGTATTATCGAAGGCTCCTTCGATGTCCAAGAAAGCGCACAGCACAGTCTCTTTATTCGTAAGAGCATTTTGAATCAGACTCGTGAGCTGGTAAAGGGCAGTCTCCGTCGACCTTCCTGCCCTATACGCATGCTGCGCAGCATGAAGAGGTTGTCTCTTGAGCGTCACGGTTCGTATGTGCTGATCTAACAACTTCTCCATGGTCTTCATGACGAAAGATGTTAGACTAATTGGTCTGTAGGATTTTGGCTCTGTAAAGTCCCTCTTGCCAATTTTCGGTATAAAAACTACCAGGGCACTTCTCCAACTTATGGGAATGTAACCTGCTGCTAGACAGCTTCTCATTATGCCAGTTAAATGCCTTAGCAGCACCGCCCTGCCTTTTTGGAGAAAGACAGGGAGGATGCCATCCGGCCCTGGCGATTTGAAAGGTTGAAAGGTGTTCAGTGCCCAGTCAATCCTTCCCTGAGAGATGACTTTGTTCGCCAACTCCCAGTCTCTTCTGTCTGGTAGGTACATACTGCACTCGCCGGGTGTGTCCTGCGGGACTGTCCCGGGAAAATGTGCGTTAAGAAGAGCGAGAGCCCTTTGCTCTTCATTTCGTGTGTACCCCCCATCCGGAAGCTTGAGAGCCATCTTATTCTCCACCTTTCCTTTTGCGAGGGCTTTATGTAGTCTCGCCGCCTGGGGGGTGGATGATATCTCCTCGCAAAACGTATGGAAACTGGTTCTCTTTGCCTTGCGTACTTCTTTTGTATACTTGGTGATTGCAGTGGTGTATTCCTGCCATTCACCTGTCCGCTTTGCCCTGTTGAAGAGCCTCCGGGATTCGGATCTGAGCTTCGCCAGGGTTTTGTTCCACCATGGTGTGGACTTCTTCCTGGTTTTTGTACTTTCGGGGCAGCTTGAGTGATAGGCATTCATTACTGCTCCGTTCAGGACGCTAACCGCCTGCTCGATTTCGAGTGGATGCCGCATCCTACCACGAATATCGAGCAGGGATCGATCCTCTTCTAGTAGTTTAGTGAAGATTCCCCAGTCGGCTTTCCTGGGGTTTCTGGTTGGAGGTATCTCCATTATGTCACCTGCTATTTTAAACTCGATCATCCTATGGTCTGAGAGAGAAGGTTCATTTGACACCATCCAGTCAGACACATAGTCGCTGATCCTACTGTTACCTATGGTAAGATCAAGGACCTCCTGCCTAGCCCTAGTCACGAACGTCGGTGAGTTTCCCGAATTAAATATAACTAGGTTAGTTGCTAATATATACTCATGTACTCACCCCTGATGTTGTCATTGGTGCTGCCCCAGATGGTGTGGTGGGCGTTCATGTCGCCGCCTAGCAAAAGAGGCAAGGCGTTTGCCCTGCAGTATTCCACTAGGCCCTGCACTTCCTGGGGGGGTACCATCATGTCCTCGCCTGGAAAGTAGGCGGACGCTAGGACGATCTCAAGGTCACGTCCCTCGATTTTGACCGTCATCGCCACCGCTACCAGGTCCCTGGCCATGTACTCTGGAATACAAACATAGTTAATATTTTTATCAATCATGATGCAGGCACGAGGTATCTCGTGCCTTGTGTCATAAATTACCCTGGTTTGCGTCGAGTTGAGTCCACAGATTCTCCCCTTGTAGCACCAGGGTTCCTGTACCAGCGCCGCCCCGATGTGGTCTCGGGTGAACTTGTGCGCTAGGACGGCCGATGCCGCCTTCGCGTGATGAAGGTTGATTTGGACAACCTTCATCGCTCGAGTGTTAGATCTATGGAGAGGATTCAATGTCCATCTCGAGCAGCGCCGTTAACGATATCTCGTCCGACAGCTGCTCCTCCATTTCCTCGTTTGTGCTGCCTTGAAGCCCCAGCGCCCCAAGGTTAATCTCCCCAATTGAATCTTGGGAAGCTACTATTTCTTCCGCTACTGCTCCGGCTTTCTCCCCGACCTTCGGTGAAGTCCCGGGTTCGGTGGAGGGCTTCGTTGCGCCTGAGCTTACCGCCTCTGCCGGTGGATTCCCGACTTCGGCTGGTTCTGTGGGGGGCACTTCCACACTGTGCGGGCCTCCAGATTTGGGAATATGGACTGGGATACTCCCAAACCTGAAATTCAGAGCATTGCCATTTCCCCTGATCGTCGCGAAAGACACTTCGTCAACGGTCAGATTCCACAGCATGCCCTTGCCCTCCTCTTTGGAAGTCACGACCTTCCAAAGATTCGTGAGAATCCCCACGTTCTGCGCTTGCAATAGTGCAAAGAGCTTGCTGGATTCCTGTCCAGCGCTCCTAGGAAGGAATAGGGTAACATGATGTGTCTTGGGAATTTCATTTCCAAGGCACACATGGAGCTCTACACCCTTCCAGCCTTCCAGCTTCGGGACCGCCTGCTTGAGCCAGTCTACGGTACCCTGGTTCCCGCAGTCTGTCAGCAGAAGTCCCGGCCGAAAGTGGATGCCGCTGAACACCAGTGGGCATGCCCACCCCTTAGCTATCTCACTCACGATAGCTTCTTCTAGAAGAGAGAGCTCCTCCTTGCTCAGTGTCTTCTGAGGATAATCCTTAGGCAGAACCGCCACCCGAATGGCCGCAGGAGCCCTGAGGACACTCGGGTAACTTGCGCCCGCCATGGGCTCACCCTCAGACTGGTTGCTATTCTGGGGTTTTCCCGTCTTAGCTCCCAGTGCCTGAGTACACGTCCTGGACTTTTTAGTTTCAGGACGTTGGGGGGGAGTTATATTGTCGCTCCCTCTCTTTCTAGGTAAAGCTGGTGGAGCTGCTGTAACCGGGGGTCCTCCCCTGTGCTCCTCTGCTTCAATTCTCGCCTCCTCCTTGCTCAATCCTTGTTTGAGGTATCGGAGGTACCATTTAACCCCAGCTCCGCTTAAGCCGCGCCTTAGGGGGTCATCCAGGCCACCTGGTTGTCCTAAGGGCGGTAGTTCCGGGAGCTGCTTCTTGGGCCTGCTTGTTTTCCTGTCAGCGGCTGGCCCTGCTACCGGTGTCACAGCGGTAGGTGGCGGTGTTATTACCCGCTCACTCACTGCAACACTGACACTAGGAGCCTGGCCTGTGGGCAACGTTCCCACCACCAGTCTGGGCTGTATATTTCCAGGACCGATGGGAGGAGCCGCCTCCCTGATCACTTGACTTGTGTTGGGTCCAGTGCTGGTCGACTCAGTCAGAGCAGAGATATCGAACAGAGGTCTGCTCTGCCTAGATATCCCCCCCCTGCCAGCACCGGCAGCCACCCGACCGCCCCTGCGTGAGCCCCTCGCCGCCCGGGAAGGTATTCTTCCCCGACTGGTGCTGGGCCCCAGGTCTGCTTCTGAATTTCGGAGCGAACGCTCCGGCACAGCAGCTAGCTGTGTTGCGGTGTAATCCCGCAGAGCGAGTGGAATTCCTCGCTTATTTTTCCCGCATTTTCGTATAGTTGTACTCATAATGGCGGTGCGGCCGCCTGCCCGCGCACAAGGCGAAGGCGATGGCGGCCAAAGATTCTGGCAGGGACAGGGTTGGTCGACCATGGCAGAGCCCGCATACCATGGTAAGGCCATTGTACTTCCTGAGGTGGCCCGGTATCAGGAAGGCACCGTAAGAATACAGCCGGTATACCCCCTGGCTGCAAACCACCCAGTGGGCACGGTCCGCGTAATACCCTGGGTTAGGGGGGGTAGTGCTTAGTACGGGCTCCGCCCCAGACTATTCCATTCCGTTCATCACTCGGATTGGACTAGTCTGCGGCGTCCTTGCCCGCGGCAAGCCCCCACACCACTACCCTTGTGGACAACGACAACGCGACAACGACACAAAACAACGACAACGCGCACAAAAATTCTTTACATGTAGCGTATAAGTCAACCCGACGACGTCGCAACCCGCCACCACAAATTAAACCGGCGACTCTGCAGCCCGCTACATCGTTGCGTAAGCAAACAACACTGCTGTCGTCGTCGCCAGCGCAGGCCACCGACCCAGCTACTTCGCGGTAGCTGCCGTCAGCAGATTCGAACAATGCTGCTGGCGATCGATCGTTCGATTCTTGCACGGGTTGCAAGATCAGCGAATCGTGGACATTGCTGCTGATGGTCGATCGATCGCTTGCACGAGCTGCAAGATCAGCAAAACGATACGGCGCGCACGGAGTAGGGCTTTAGGGTAGGCTTAAGAATTGGTGGCGGTTAGTTCACTAAGGTAGCTGAATAAGAACGGAGCTAAGCTCCAGATAAAGAACCAAATAAAGGAACTTGTATTTAAAGAATCTTGTAATACGGCAAATTCATACGAATACTTGAAATAAAGGAACTGGCGCCCAACAGCACTCAGCCCACAAAGGTGAATTCGGAAACCAGCTCTCTGAGGCCCTGAGACCTAAATTGCAACCGGACAGGACTGCGTCCACCAACGGGATCATCGACCAGCTCCGGAGATAAAATAAGACAGGATGGATAAATTGTAAGTGACTGCTCGTTAACCACGACAAGTCTTAAGAGAAATATAAAGTGAAAGTGAAAAAATAAAGAAAGTGCTATAGAAATTTGTTTTGTACAGCGGTGTCAATTGTGATTTCGGCCCACGATTCTGTCAGTGTTCATAAGTGATAGCGAGTTAGACGAGGTGCTTGCGGGGCTTGAGAAATTGAAAGTTAACGCAGATTGTTTCCAAGGGATTAATAAGAAAATGAATGCGCACGAATTGCAAGCAGTGGTTCAAGCGGCAGTGGCAGCGGCGTTGAAACTGCAAGCGCAAGAATTCAACGAGAAGATAGAGAAAATAGAAAGGAAATTCAGTGAAATTGCTCTAACACAGCCAGTAGTGGAGGTGTATGAACCCATCCAAATTATTGAGGGCATTCAGTGTGATGAGTCCCTCGATATAGTGAAATCAATTCCAGAATTTGATGGAAAACATGAAAACTACGTTTCTTGGAGGCAAGCGGCGAATAACGCCTACCAATTGTTTGAAAAATATAACGGTAGCTCGAAGCACTTCCAAGCAGTAAATGTTATTAGGAATAAGGTGAGGGGCACGGCTGACGCCGTGCTAGCATCATTTAACACTGTCTTAAACTTCAGGGCAATAATTGCACGTTTGGATTTTACATATGCCGACAAGCGGTCACTACATTTAATCGAGACAGAGCTCAGCACTCTGCGACAGGGCAACATGACTCTTTTGGAGTACTATGACGAGGTAGAAAAAAAGCTACTCACGAACAAGGCTATCATGACGTACGATAGCACACTAGCAAACGCTCTCAACGAAAAATATAGACAGGACGCTTTGCGGGTGTTCGTGTCGGGTTTAAAAAAGTCGCTCGCAGATATTTTATTTTCGGCTCGTCCGTCTGACTTGCCCACTGCGTTGGCCTTGGCACAGGAGGCTGAATCTAATCATGCGAGATACAGATTTGCAGCAGGTTTTGCTAGGAGCTCGGAGGAGAAATCACAAAGGTATTCAGGCCAGCATTCGCATGAACGATCAGTGAATAATAGAATTAACAGCCAGCAGGGAAACACACGGCAGGACTATGAGAAGGGTGACTTGGGTCGAGAGAAGACGCCATACTTCACCAGGGGCCAGCGGAACCATTATCAAGCTCAGGGTGGTGGCCAGCAGGTCGTCAATAGGCGCGATCAGGTAGAGAAAATGGACGTGGACCCGTCTACATCTCGTTTTAGACAGCCGACACATTACCAGAGACAGAACGATAGTCAGTTCCATAGGCAAACGTTTAAGAGACCAAATGGCTCCGAGAGGCAATCAGGGCAAAGGCGACAAAGAATAAATCACATAGCCCAAGAGGAATCTGTGCAGGAACAGGAATATGCGGCTGTAGCCGAGGCAGCAGCAGCTAACTTGGAGTCAGAATGTGAATTTGACTCTATAAATTTTTTAGGACACATTCCCTGCTGCCGTTCGTACAGCGGAAAATAGCGGGGAGATTAGTAAAACTTTTAATTGATACAGGGGCGTCCAAAAATTACATTAAGCCCCTGGAGGAGATACAAAATGTTGTTCCGGTCGAAACTCCGTTCGTTGTGAAGTCCATACATGGCTTTAATAATATTAAGAATAAATGCTTTTTGAGTATGTTTGGTAGAAACAGCACCTTTTTCATTTTACCTGATCTTGATACTTTCGACGGCATCATTGGCCTCGACTTGTTAACGCGGGTGAACGCCACAATTTGTAGAATAAAGAGATACATTCCGACTCTGGATCAGAACCGATCCAGTTTTACAAATGCGAGAACGTTAACTTTACAAAAGTTGACGATATTTCAGTCCCTCCATCAGTAAGGGCTGACTTTCAAAGTATGTTGAAAAAAAGAATAAAAACGTTTGCAGATCCAAACGAGATGCTGCCGTTTAACACAAACATCGTTGCCACCATTCGGACCGAAGTGAGCGAACCAATCTACTCCAAATTATATCCATATCCTATGGGCGTGTCAGATTTCGTGAAGAGCGAAATAAAGGACTTACTTAAGAATGGCATTATAAGGCCATCTAAGTCTCTTTACAATAACCCCATTTGGGTGGTGGATAAAAAGGGCGTCGATGAGTTGGGCAACAAGAAGAAACGTCTAGTAATAGATTTTCGAAAGTTAAACCAGCTCACAATCGCTGACAAATACCCCATTCCCAACGTTATGGTAGTTTTATCAAATTTCGGGAGGGCCAAATTTTTTACAACTATCGACTTGAAGTCCGGTTTCCACCAGATTGAGCTGGCAGAGCGGGATCGGGAGAAAAGACGGCATTTTCCGTCAACAATGGAAAATACGAATTCTGCCGACTACCGTTTGGGCTAAAGAACGAGCCCAGTATTTTTCAAAGGGCCATCGACGATGTTCTCCGCGAGCATATTGGCAAAAGATGCTACGTTTACGTCGACGATGTAATCATCTTTTCCGAAACTGAGGCGGAGCATGTGAGGGACATTGACTTGGTGTTGGCTAGCTTGTTTGAAGCGAATATGAGAGTATCGCAGGAAAAATCACATTTCTTCAAGGAAGAGGTGGAATATCTCGGATTTACAATATCGCGAGGAGGCATAAGGACAAGTACCGATAAGGTAGCAGCGATTAGGGACTACAAAGAACCCTCCACACTGTTCGGTGTCAGATCATTTCTGGGGCTCGCTAGCTACTATAGGTGTTTTATCAAGGACTTTGCTTCCATTGCAAAGCCTTTGACCGACCTTCTGAAGGGAGAAAACGGCAAGGTGAGTGCCCACAGATCGAAAAGAATCAACATACAATTCGGTGATATGGAGCGCCTAGCTTTCGACAAATTGAGGGAAATCCTGACGTCGGAGGACGTCATGTTACAGTACCCTGATTTTAAAAAACCGTTCGATTTAACGACGGACGCTTCCTCCTATGGCCTTGGGGCTGTCCTATCGCAGGATGGAAGGCCAATTACAATGATTTCAAGAACCTTGAAGGATAGTGAGTTAAATTTTGCAACCAACGAGCGGGAACTCCTGGCCATTGTATGGGCCCTCAAATCCCTACGTAATTACTTGTACGGAGTAAAAAATTTAAATATTTTTACTGACCACCAGCCCTTGACATTTGCGGTATCGGATCGAAACCCAAATGCTAAGATAAAACGCTGGAAGGCATTCATCGATGAGCACAATGCCCAAGTAATCTACAAACCAGGAAAGGAGAACTTTGTCGCTGATGCGTTATCACGGCAGAGTATAAACGCCTTAGAACACGAACAAGAAAATTCTGATGCTGCTACGATTCATAGTGAGGTTCCTATGACTTATACCATCGAGGCAACCGAGAAACCGGTAAATTGCTATCGAAACCAAATTATAATTGAAAATGGAGAGTCGGCCTCGACTCGTACATTTATAATATTTGGAAAAAAGACACGACATTTCGTTTATTTCTCGGACAAGAATGAACTTATAGAGGCAATCAGCCGTGTGGTAAAGCCGGATGTTGTAAATGCGATTCATTGCGACCTCCCAATTTTGGCTCACATTCAGCACAGATTAATTGAGCTATTCCCGGCGACGAGGTTTTTACATTCAAAAAGTTTAGTGACCGACGTATTTAATATTACCGAACAGAGAGAAATACTGACTAACGAACATAACCGGGCTCACAGAGCAGCCCAAGAGAACGTCAAACAGGTTACGTTTGATTACTTCTTCCCAAAAATGACCAAACTGGCAAACGAGGTGGTTACAAATTGTAGAACATGTTCAAAAGCAAAATACGACCGACACCCAAAAAAAAGAGCTAATAGGGGAAACACCAATTCCGTCATATGCCGGCGAAATTCTGCATATTGACATATTTTCCACAGATAGAAAATATTTCTTGACCTGTGTCGATAAGTTCTCGAAATTTGCAGTTGTCCAGCCATTATTATCCCGCACAATCGTGGACATAAAAGCACCAATTTTGCAATTGATGAATATTTTCCCGCAAACAAAAACAATTTTCTGTGACAATGAGGCATCCCTGAACTCCCAAACCATAAGGTCAATCTTGTTAAACCATTTCGGCGTCGAGATAGTCAACGCCCCACCTTTGCATAGCACCTCCAATGGCCAAGTGGAGAGGTTTCATAGCACCCTGCTCGAAATCGCAAGGTGCCTAAAACTCGACACGAGGATCGAGGACACGGTTGACCTAATGCTACACGCAACTATAAAATATAACGGAACAGTCCACTCCGTCATCAACAAAACACCACTGGATGTAATTCACTCGGCCCCAGCCGAGCTCAAAGAAGAAATAAGGAATAGAATTTCACAAGCGCAGGAGATACAACTACGAAGGCACAACAGAACAAGACAACATCGAAATTTTCAGGTGGGAGATACAGTGTTAGTAAAAACCAACAGAAGATTGGGCAATAAACTCACACCACTCTACGTGGAAGAAAAGGTAGAAGCTGATTTGGGAACTACGGTTCTTATTAATGGGAGGGTGGTCCATAAGGACAACCTTAGGTAGGAACCTCGTCGCAGTTTTTCACATGCCAATGATTGAGGACGAAATCATTAATCTTGCACTTGCAGGTCATTGCTCCTCTTGCTCCTTGCCGCGATGACGACGGGTTACAAACTAACTGACTACACCCAATCTGATTATATTCCAATTCTGGACGGGGATGTGATCATCTGGCAGAATTATCAGTACCTCAGGCATACAACGAACCTGACCGCCTACGTGGAGATGATTGAGGATACCAACCGAATGATGGATCTTTTCCCGCAATCACACATGAGGAAGATCTTGGAGGTAGACAACAGGCATTTGTGGGCACTTCTCTCAACCCTAGACATCCACCATAGACAAGTCCGAAGTTTGAATTTTTTAGGCACAGCCCTGAAAGTAGTTGCCGGTACTCCCGATTTTGATGATTTCGAACAGGTAAAATTCGATCAGGTGTAGCTCATTGATTCAAACAACAGACAGGTAGTCATTAATACAAAAACTCAAGAGCGAATAAATAAACTTACTGAGACTGTCAACTCTCTCCTTGGGGAGGCCAAGAAGAAACAAATTGACACTGCTCACCTCTATGAGGTTGCCTTGGCCAGAAATAGAATTCTAACAGATGAAATTCAGAACTTAATGCTTTCTATTGCACTAGCTAAAATAAACATTGTAAATCCGACAGTCCTAGATGATTCGGACATAAAGCTAGTGGTTAACGAGCAGCTCACAAGTGTAAGTGTAGCGGAAGTTTTGGAAGTATCTAGTATTAAGGTTTTGCAGAATAATGATGTTCTACATATTATTATAAAGTACCCTAAACCTAAGCTTAGTTGTAAGAAAGTTAGCATTTTCCCGGTCGCGCACAACGGAATGGTCCTGTCTCTTCTGGATAGTAGCGTCGTGGCCGACTGTAGTGGACTGACGGTGGCGGTCGTTGAGTGCGCCCCAACAACAACGTCGACGTTCTGCAGGGAAAGGACTGATTCGACCTGCGCTCTACAATTGTTCTCCGGCGGCGTGGCACATTGCAAAACTCGTCCTAACCATCTGGACCCATTAGTTGTCATAGACGACGGTATCGTTGTAATCAATGACGGTACTGTCAGGGTGCAAGGGACTGGTGATACTGAAAGAACTGTCACCGGCACTTATCTCCTGACATTTGAGGGAGAAGTCCAAATCAACGGCACCAAGTATGTCAACCGGAAAGGAGTTCCGATGCGTCAACCTATTACGGCTGCGCTCCCCCTGCTAAACATAACTGGCCATCAGGACATCTTGAGTCTTCCCCTCCTGCATCGAATGAACATGGAGAACCTGCATTTTATTGGCGAAATGAAGCAAAAATTGGTGACGCACCCTCTGGTGGCCTGTTGCTTAACCTCTATCCTCTTCATTGCTTGCTACGCAATCTTGGTAATAAAGCGGCGCCGAAAGAAGAGAAGCAGGAAAATCGAGCTCCGTGAGGTCATAGGAAATTTGGCCAAGACCGAGGGCGGCCTTGATCTAAGCAAGGGAGGAGTTAACCCGACGACGTCGCAACCCGCCGCCACAAATTAAACCGGCGACTCTGCAGCCCGCTACATCGTTGCGTAAGCAAACAACACTGCTGTCGTCGTCGCCAGCGCAGGCCACCGACCCAGCTACTTCGCGGTAGCTGCCGTCAGCAGATTCGAACAATGCTGCTGGCGATCGATCGTTCGATTCTTGCACGGGTTGCAAGATCAGCGAATCGTGGACATTGCTGCTGATGGTCGATCGATCGCTTGCACGAGCTGCAAGATCAGCAAAACGATACGGCGTGCACGGAGTAGGGCTTTAGGGTAGGCTTAAGAATTGGTGGCGGTTAGTTCACTAAGGTAGCTGAATAAGAACGGAGCTAAGCTCCAGATAAAGAACCAAATAAAGGAACTTGTATTTAAAGAATCTTGTAATACGGCAAATTCATACGAATACTTGAAATAAAGGAACTTATATAACCATTGACAAACCCCGTTTCATATAAGAGTTATTTAAACCGTTTAAAACATACTTCACTACTGATTCATCGTCTAGCCCACCTTGGAGGGCTTTGGCTAGCACGCGATTAAAAAACATACCAGCACTTTCATTGATCATACGGCGTATATTCATCAATTCCATATGAACATCGGCTACAATAACAGCTGAGGGGAATTGGTTTACAAAATCGTCCACAAACCGCGACCAATTTACGTACACAATGGGCGCCGAGTCAATCCACATCTTCGCAGCGCCTTTCAATCTCGCTTGCATTGCAAATAAAAGCACTTTCTCATTCCACCCAAAAGCTTTTCGCAACTGTTCGACACGCCGACAAATTGTAACGATGTCAAGCTTCTATCATTTGGATCAAACGTCGGCAAAATTTGAATTATATCGTATACGTTTCCAAATCCGTTGGAATTAACGCGATTGTCATTTTGTGGAACAAAATGAGGCGACGCGAACAAGGTATTGTGCGTTGGCGCTGTACTGTCCCTCTCAACCGTCGAGGGTGACACAAAATGTAACGGCGCGCACACGGTATTCTGACACGAATACGTTGGCACCATATTGCTCCTCTCAATCGTCGAGAGTGTCATGGCAAAACCAATATTCCAATTTCCGTTTCGTTCCGCGTTTACCGTATTTAGGAAATGATGAACATGACGCGGAATGGACGAAGAGACCGAAGCCCTGCTAACGCCTGCTGCTCACTGTGCACTACCATGTTTTCATGAACCACTTGGCCTGCCATGCCACGGCTCTCCTGATTGGAGTTATATCCCGGCGTTGGCGAGTTGCACTCAATCCGCACTGATTGTAGAACGTTCTCCAACTGGCACAACCGTCGTTCGACGCTTTCGTTTACAGCGCTCGCGAACCACTCACTATAATTGTGTTCGCACCACCGTTCGATCAATTTTGATTTATTGCCCGCCGTCGGCAATCCTGCTTCGCGCAACTTTTTGAGCAACTGCGCCACGTTTATGTTGCTAACGGTTTCCATTTTTGTCGGTTTGGATGGCAACTGTCTTTATTCCGATCTTTTCCCACTTCTAACCTGTCACGGCAGGCCGTTGAATGAATGAATAAGGACGCCATATAGTTCAAACTGACGACTTAAACGTGTTTAATGTGCTTAAACAAGTTAAATGAACAAAACCAGTTCGAAAACCTGTTTATTCACATGCAATTGTTGTTGGAAATTAAACGTGTTAAACCATTTAACATGTTTTGAAACGAGTTTAGCGTAGGGTTGTATCCGAAAGCTTTCTATGATAAAGCTTTTTTACCAATGAAACACAACTATTCATGTATGAAACACATCCTTTAAAATTCAGCTGTCATTTCATCAAAACAAAAACAAACAAAAATTGAAAATTTGAAAAATTTGAAATGAATGAAAAAATTGTTTTGCTCGCACTACTTTCATTCTATTCATCGTCTTTTTATGGCATCCGAATACAAGGCGTCTAATATTTGGACGAAGGTGAGTATTTTGCCATGGATTGTGAAATATGCGCCAATATTTCGCTCGAATCATGCTCGCAGCCCTTCAGTTCACAAAAATATTTATTTGTTGCTTGTAAACAAACAGCTGTCAAATTGAACCTCATTGAGCAGTCTGGACGGTCGTCTTCAACAAAAAGCTCTTTTTACTTAAATTAGTTTAAATGAGTCAGTTTGAACGCCATATTAGCGAATAGTTCCTGGATGAAGCAAATTTATTTTTGAACAGGTATTCAAACAATATGTATGTGTATACAACATGCTTGAACAGACAACTGTCACGAATGGCCACCGAATGCCAACTGTCTATTCTCTTTTCTCACAACTGTCCGTTTACCCCTTTCGTTTCCGTCAGGATCGCATTAAAAGGTCTTGTACCTCGTGACACACGTTGGGCTTCCACAGCTGCTTACTGTCCAATATAACTCCCAGATATTTGGTGTGAGGTGTGAGAGAGCCATCCACGATGGAACTTTGTACCTTCTGGTGAAGAGAAGCATGTCTGTTTTCTCCGCGTTCACGCTAAGACCAGTGCTTTCTGCCCAGTTGTGTACAGCTCTTGGCGTAGCAGTCATAAGACTACTGAGAGTCGGAAGCCATTTCTCGGTTAGAACTATCGCAATATCATCTGCATGTGCAAATAGTTTCGGTGCCTTGCCTTCGAAATGAACCAGAATTTTGTTGACCACCAGCAGCCAGTGTAGTGGTGATAGGACTCCTCCTTGCGGAGTACCTCTGGACACCTCTCTTAGTGCTATAGCACCATTCCACTCAGCTCTTATCTTTCTGCAGCCTAGCAGACTCTTAATTCACCGATAAGCAGCTCAGCTCCTCAGCTGAGATTATTTTACTACGATGGAGGTTTATTTGAAGGACCTTTAGCATTTGCTTCTGGTGCCTTCGCGGGGGTGGATGCGTCCGCAAACTCGCCCGTAAATCCTTCATCCTTTAGGGATAGAGATGACTCCAGGATGTCCTCAATCCCGAGATCCGCCTCTACTTCACCCAAGTTGAGTGTGTTGTGGTTATCGTCTTTCGGGTGGCGCTTACTGAGACGTAGGAACACACTGCCTACGCCCCACGCCATTTTGTCAAACCTTGCGTAGAGAACGTCCTCGGACACCTTATTGATTTGAAGGACGTAGTTTTGACCGGCGTTGGGATTCGCCGGCTTCGCTACGTACAGAACCTTCCAATCACCGGTGGACACATCAGGATTCTGTCGTTGAAGTAAGGTGAGAGCTTCCTCCGGCTTTACCACTCGAGGTATTAACACTTTCGCTTTAGGTAAAGACAGTATGTCGCCCCGATCCACTACTTTGAGCCTTGCTCCTTTCCATAGGCCCTGGAGTTTTGCTACAGCTCCCATCACCCACTTTAGGGTCGGATCGTCATTGCACTTAATTATTTTGGCGCCATGGAACCATCCAGTTACATTAAATGATGGCATAGTTGCTTTCAATTCCGTCTTTGTGTGTGCTGTTAGCGTCTCCAACCACTTCATCTCGACCGCCGGCGGATTTTGCTCTATACAGCAAAATTATCCTTTTTTCACGAGGGTACGCTATTCTGCACTTGTTCCAAATTTAGTGATAGCTAAATTTTTTCACTAATCACTGATTTTTATTTAGTGGTAGTGCAATTTTCTTCCACAATTTTTTTTTGGTGGTACTTTTTACCACTGTCACTAAATAATGTTAGTGATAGTTGAAAAGTCAGACACTATCACTAATTCTGTTCCACTAAGTTTACATCACTAACAATTATAACCAAATACTTTTACATTTTCGTTCGTTGATTGTTTTTCAATTATGGTTTAATGTTTTCAATGTTGTCATGTTTCAATGTGTTTCCTAATAACATTTTTCCACAAAGGTCCATCTGAAATATAACTCCAAAATGAATACGAACAGAGCTGGAATATTATTTAGCAGACGCAGACACATCATTTTGTGTTTTGATCGATATCTTACAGTAAAGTATTTTTTTTATATATACGTCGATTCCGTCCTCTGCTCTTTTGGATCGTTTGTTCTCATTTTCTGGCATAGGGAATTTTTTGTTTTTAATTTTTTTATTTGGTTTACATTGCACCTAAAGGGTGATTTCGTAGCAACTTTGTTTTTGGCAACACTGATTTTGGCAGGAAGGATGGGAGTCTCTGAATAAAGGTAAAGTCTCTGAATGCGTTCAACCTGGCGAACGCCAGAACGATCCTTGTCCCTGTCCAATCCAAGCTGAATAGTGAACTAATGTGTGCAGCGTGTCCAATCCCCAGGACTTTAAGTTTGAATTCAGCGCAGGGTTTGGTGCCCACCACTTAAAATCAGCAACCAATGAAAGCCAAAAAGCAAGCCTCGGATGAAACCAACTTTGTTGGTGGACCACAGCAAACGATTTAAGGACCACCATTTGAGGATATGTATCTGGAATGGCCGGACCCTCTATAGGGAAGGTTCCTCTATCCAACTGCCGGAAGCCCTCACGAAATGTAAGGCTGACATCACCGCCATCCAGGAAATGGGCAGGACAAGGTTGCTCCAAGCGAGCAGATTGCAACATCTACTACAGGTGCCATGCGGAGAAGCGCGAATTTGGCTGTGGACTTGTGGTCAGCAAGAGATTCCGCCACCACGCCTCTCGGTTCACTCCGGTGAGCGAACGGCTGGCTTCGCATCAAGGCTAAATACTTTAGCATCAGCCTAATTAGCGCGCACGCCCCGACGGAAGAGAAGGACTTTGCGACCAAAGATGCCTTCTATGCGAAGCTCGAGGACATCTAGGACGGGTGCCAGGCTCATGACGTCAAAATCGTCCTCGGGGAATTCAATGCAAAAGTCGGGGGAGAAAGTCTATTTGGTCCCACAGTTGGGTAGTTCAGCTTTCATGCCACTTCGAACAACGGTTGGAGGCTGATCAATTTCGCCGCGGCACAAAGATTCCAGCCGTAGCACCAGTTTCCAGCACCTCGACATCCACAAGGTGACCTGGCTATCCCCCGATCAATCCACCCGTAAGCAGATTGATCACATTGTGATTAATGGACCCAACATCGACCACTATCTTGTTGCAGCCAAGGTACGCATGCGTCTTTGCGCAGCAAAGACCGCAAGACCTAGTTCGCAAAGAAAGTTGGACATCAGAAAGTTGCGATCACAAGGTGTAGACGAAGCCTACTCCGCTAAACTCTCCAACCAGCTCGGATTACGGGCACACTTATCCCACTCTATGCGCGCCGCCGCGGAAAATGTCCTTGGTTTTTGTCGCCCACTACCAAAAAATCAATGGTACGATGCAGCGTGTCGCGAAGTCACTACAGCCAATAATGCTGCTTACAAGGAGCAGGCGGCTACTACGCGAGCCGTGACGGAAAAATACCGGAAGGAAAGAAAAAAGAGAGGTGCTTTTTTAGACGCAAGAGATGGGAGCAATAAAGGCGCGAGCGTGAGGAAATCGAGAAGTGTGGAAGGAGCACTTTATCAAGTTACTCGCCCGCGACGAAGGTAACATTACCTCCAATGGTGGAGATGTCCAGACGGCACCAATCCACGACGACGGTGTGGATGTACCACCGCCCAGCTATGACGAGGTCTGGGTTGCTATCCAGCGACTCAAGAACGATAAAGCTGCAGGGCCGGATGGGCTACCAGCTGAATTGTTCAAGGCCGGCGGCGGTGAGCTTATTGGGTGCATGCATCAGCTCATCTGCAAAATATGGCTGGAAAAACGGATGCCCAACGATTGGAATCTCAGTACCCTTTGCCCTGTGCTGAAGAAAGGCGACCCAACAATATGTGCCAACTACAGGGGTATCAGCCTACTTCTCATTGCATACAAGGTCCTGACGAGCGTACTATGTGAAGGATTAAAGCCACTCGCCAAGGCGCTGATTGCACCTTATTAGTGCGGCTTTAGACCTAATAAGTCCACCATCGACCAAATATTTACTTAATGCCACATCCTGAAGAAGACCCATGAGAATCAAATCGATACACATCATCTCTTTATCGATTTCAAGGCAGCATTCGATAGGCCGATAAGGGATCGCTTATATGTCGCATTGTCTGAACTGAGACTTTGCAGAGCGATGTTGAGCAAAACGCTCAGCTCCATCAAGGTTGGAAGTGACCTCTCCGACTCATTCGATACCGTTAAAGGATTCAGACAGGGCGAGGCCGGTATACATCGTAATGGCACAATTTTCAACAAAAGTGTCCAGCTCCTTGCCTACGCTGATTGCATTGATGTCATTGGGCGTAACAAGCGAGATGTCACCGCTGCCTTTGCGGTTATCAAAAGAGAAAAATTATCTTGCCCGTGCTCCTCTTGGCCCTCCGGCCCTTGGAGTGTTCGAGAGGAAGTTACTTCGTAAAATCTTCGACCGTGTTCGTATTGGCTATGACTATAAGGTTATGGACGTTGCACAGCGAATTAACATCCAGCGGCTGCGCTGGCTCGGTCATGTCTGTCGTATGGACGACGAAGCTCCGGCGAAAAAGGTGTTCGCTGCGGAGGTTTGGGGTCGACGGAGAAGTGGGAGGCCGTGTCTCCGGTGGAAGGACCAAGTTGAAGAGGCCCTGTTATCTCTTGGTGTGACCAACTGGAGAAGGCGCCCGCAAAGCAGAGGCGCCTGGAGAGAAGTTTTGCGGCAGGCCGTTGTTATGGCCAGTTAAGTAAATAAGTAATATTTTGGAAGCTCAGCTGTTTTCGTGTAACATGTACTTATGTTCAGTTTGGTCTATAATTTAACCATGAATCGACTTAAAAAAGAACAACGCTTGAAGATTATTGACTTTTATTATAAAAATTCATGCACGGTTAATAAAGTGCATCGTGCACTTCTTTCATTTTGGTTGGGCGACCTTCTGAGGCGGCTATTCGGAATCTTGTGACTTAATTTCGCACCAAATTTACATTATTGGACATTAAACCACCAACACGCATACGTAGAGTGCGGAGAAGGAGGTGCCAAATGCCACACAGCACGCAACGGTTGACGCACTGGAAGCCAATATTGAAGAATTTATTCGTGAGATACCGGCCGGTATGTTGGAGAGAGTATGCAAAAATTGGACCCAGCATATGAACCATTTGAGGGGCAGCCGCGGCCAACATGTACATGAAATCATCTTTAAACATTGAATTATATAGATCGTTCTATCGACTCAAATAAAGATTTCATTTACATTTACATTTCTCTAAATTTTATATGTTAAATTACCCGATAGTTACAAAAATAGAGATATTGAACTAACGAGCAATTTGGCTGTATTCCTAAACGTCAGTTGCGCTGAAAAAGTACAAAACAGTATGTTCCTAAGCGCAAACAAAAAATGATGCACGTTTATCCTGTTCCTAAACGCAGGCATCAAGTAATCGATAAGCATCGGAAGCGCAATCTACTCATCACAAAGTTTGGCGATGCGTTCATTTTTCTGTGTGTAAGATGGCGGAGTCAGCTCCTCAGTTTTGCAATGTGTTTTGCGTTGCTCTATATTGGTTCACTTGCCAAATCCGAAAATAAGTTCTACATATAATTTGTTACGACTTCCATCTTCATTCACAATCTTGCGTATGAAATTAATTCCAAAACAAAATAGTGTTGCCAACCTGATTTATGCAAAGCATCGCAGTAGCATTGAGAAAATGTTTCACTGCGGCAGTAGTGAAACAGCATTGCTTTGCATAAGTACGTTTAGGATTACAACTTCTGCGTTGGGTTTCGCTTATACAAAAAAATTAAAAGATACTCCACTTGTATTGTAGTAAGTTTTTGTTTCTTAGACTAGGTTGAGCGGTTGAGTCTTCTTTCCCGATAGATTGGCTCGGTGAGTACAGAGGCTTCATTATTTGTGTATTTGGTGGGTCTCTCTTTATGACATTTGGCTGCGTTTTTAATTGAGGCCGCAACCGACTGAATAGCAAAGTCGTGTTCTAGATCGGCTCAGCGAATATACCATGGAGCACCGACAGCACGCTTTAGAACTTTGTTCTTGAATCTTTGCATCTGTTGAATGTTGGTTGAACAAAAGCAACTGGAGCTTAGCATCTTATGTATTGTTACGAAAATCCAAGTTTATTTTCCAAGGTTCGTTTTGATTGTGGTTGAAAATAAAACAACTTCAATTACTCAGCAAAAATCAAGAATCACTTTATTTACAGATTTACACTTCCCTTGTATCTACACTTGTTACCACTTTGCTTGCTCAACACAGACTCGACCCATTGCGCTGCACACTGCTGCTTTTATACCAGTTTTCTTATCGCGCCGAAGTTTCTTGCAACTTCCCATTGGAATGCGCTCGACCATTCTCGCACAGCCTATTTCTTCGAGAACCATCCTTGCCATATCGGACTATACCAAGCGAATTATACCAAATTTGTCGTACTTCAAAGTGCATGCCTAAAAGTATGCTTGGAAAACATTCGTGCGGAGAAAAGCATTCCTGTAAAGTGCGGCACGGAATTTCTCATCGTATCAGTATTATAAGTATATATATATGGTGGAATCCTGCAGGCTTCTCCTATTGCAAAGACTTCCGCTTGAAAGACGCTGCATAAATCCGGTAGGTGAAAAGCTTTTTCCACTACTAGATCCCTGGAGTAAATACCTGCCCCAACACCACAGTCCATCTTTGAACCGTCTGTGTATAGGGAGGTTTCTACGTTTGTAAAAGAGGATGCGTAAGGCTCCCATTCCCTTCTGGAGGGAAAGAGCGTGGAAAACCTAACATCAAAGTCGGCACATTCTTTGGTGTAGTCCGTATCCCCCCTTAGATCCATCGGGACCTTCGTGAAGATGTTACTGTGTCCGTAAGGTCTTTCCGCCCATTGGAGCTATTCTCTCAGTCTCAATGCGCTAGAAGCGGCCGTACGTCTAATAAAAGATTCAATCGGCAGCAGATGAAGAAGCGTATTTAAAGCGTCAGAAGGGCAAGACCTCAAGGCTCCCGTAATCCCGTCACACGCCGCCCTCTGCACTGCACTAAGTCTTTTGATGTTGTGGTTCTTCTCTATCGCCGGCCACCACACCAGTGCTCGGTACGTGAGAATTGGTCGAACTATCGCTGTATAGGTCCAAAGAACCATCTTCGGTTGTAGGCCCCATTTTTTACCGAAGAATCTGCTGCACGAGTAGTACGCTACCAGTGCTTTTTTGGCCCTCTCATGTATATGAGATTTCCAGCTAGCAAGTTTGGTGTCCAATATGACTCCAAGATATTTAGCTTCTGAGGATAGCCTGAGCTCGCTACCGTTGAGCTTTGGCAGTCGAAATGAACCTTGGGAACCTTGTACTTTCTTGTAAATAGTAGCAGCTCTGTTTTTGTAGGATTAATCCCCAGCCCCCCAAAAATTTTTTAAGAAGCGTTTTCGAAAAATCTTCGAAAAACGAGCACATATCTCCTAAAAGAATTATCCGATTAACACGAGTCGTCCGTCGTTCAGAAGATAATACCTTAGCCTTTCAAGTAACATATAGATTGCCCAAATCAGATGAAATTTGGGGAAGTTACTGAGGTGAAAGTTGTAACAAAGTGAATTTTTCGACCAATTTAAAAAATCATAAATTTTCAAATATTTTGCTATACAAAAAATTTGATTATCTCCTCTGGTTTTAAAATCTAAAAAGAAATATTAAACCTAACATCAATAGAATTAAAAAAAAAATGACAAAGTTATGATGCAGTGAGTGAAAACACCAACTTTACATTTATTAGACCGTGCGAACAATTTTTTCTATTTTTCCGAGACCCATCCAAATTTTGATCTAGACGTGAAACTAGAGATCATTAATAGTATCCTGACATAGTCAGTATTAAATTTTCTGACCCAAAGCCCTTTTTAAAGGACTTTAAAGTTTTAAGGACATACGCATTTCAAATATTTTTTTTAATATATGCGGTAGTGCAATGATGAAGATATGGGTATCAAATGAAAGAGCAAGATTGTCTCCTTTTAATTAACAGGGCTATTCTGGCAAAGACTGTTAAAACACTTTCAAAAGATTATTGAAAGATAGTTTGAAAGACTGAATGAAAGATTTTGGCTATTCCAAGGAAAAAATCTTTCGGAAAAAGCTCTAAAATTCAACACTCGAGTTGAAAAGCTGTTTTCGGCGAACAGCATTGCCAGCCAACTCTTTTTCTGTGAAATTTGAAGCATTTTTGCAATGATGAAAGAAAATTATTTTTCCAATTTTCGTTATGATATTCTTTTTAATTACAGATGTGTTTATCAGGATTATTTTGCAGTTACGTATTTATTTTTAGAAAAGACAAGAACTGGTGTAAAAATATGAATTCAAATTAATTGATTTATTTTTTATGTGATGTTAATGATGTTGTCAGATTTAACCTTAAGGCAATGAACAGCACATGAAGACAAACACTTTCGGTCAATTTATATTATGTACTTTTGCTGTTAATTGGTGTATTTTTACGTTTTCTTTCATCCTTCATAAAAATCTCACATTTGTAAACCAAGTGCTCTGTTCGATGCTGGCAATACTGTTGGCAAACGAACCGTCCGTCGTGAAATGAAAAATTCAAACGCAGTTTCAAAAATTTCAATCAATGGCTGAAGAAATCAAGCTAAAGTAAAAATTAAAAAAGTAATTGCATTCTTTTATAAAATATGTCCATATATATTATATTATATACGTATACCGTTTCTTTTCATAACACAAACACAACGCACGTACTTTTTGCAAGCTGAAAGACGACCCCAAGAGCACATCTTTCAAACTGTCTTTCATGTTACGGAAAAAAGCTTTCAAGATAGTTGCTAGAATAGCAAATTGTCTTTCGAAAGATTTTTGTACTTCGAAAGATTGAGGTGAGTTGAAAGATAGTTGCCAGAATAGCCCTGTAAATTTCCTATTTTGAACTTTCAGGACCAAAGTATGTCAGGTATGGAAAACATACATGTTTTGGATTTCAGTCTGTAGATTAAAACATCTAAATTTTAGTCTATTTCAAAGTTCAAGTCTAGAAAACACTTATTTTTTGGTGCATTTTTCGTGTCGAGTAGTGTAATCTAAATCTTCAGAAATGTACTTTATAGTGATTTTATAAAAAAGATCTGAAAAAAAGTATTTCCCTTACATAACAGCATGTAAGAACCCTTTCGTAAAAGAGTCTATAAAAGAACAAAACCGGATTTCCGGGACGATGTGTTTTTGTCCAACCAATAATTGTTTGTAATATCAGTAAATTTGTTTGACTTCTACAAAGTTTAATGAGGTTAAGTAATTGTGTAATTCACACTAGTTTACAAGCAAACTCTAAAATTGCGATATTTTATTTTTAACTTAGAATTTTGTGTTTGCCCATTATGCACAAAATATTAAATAAAAAACTAAATATCGTGTAACTTATATTTTCCAAAACGTTTAGTGTTCCTTTTATTCGCGTGCGCACTCCTTGCTCGCTCTACCAGAAGTGATCCTTCCATCTTTTCTCTTTTCAGTGCGGCCCATTTTTACAAAAGAACTTACAGACTACAATCATAACGGCATTGCCAGTCACATAATATAACATTGCCGCAGTGGCAATGCCATATGTACAGCTATTACAACTCGGCCATCTTGACAATCAATCGACTCGATTGATGCGCATTTAATTTTATCTAAGAGTGAATCAGTCAGATGAGATAAACCACCTCTGAACTACGCCAATCTACCCATCTACGCAGATGAACCGCCTCTATTACCCAATCATATGGAAGCTGAGTCAGGCGGACAGTCAGGTCAGCCCTACTGTCTGTCCACGACGAGGTTCTAGTAGCGAACCCAGGTCCTCCTCCCAAGTGTAGGGACGCAGGCTGGCACCAAGGCCGTGTAAAGCTGATGGCCTGCTCCGACCAGCGCTCTGCGGACCTGTTCCGGTTGGCAGTGAGCAAGCTGGGAGAAGTATGGCCAGGTGCCAGCCTGCGCGCGGTGCCCCGGGATGAGATCCCCAGCAGACCACGCTCCAAGACCTGGGTTCCTGCTGAACCATCAGACCCAGCAGCAATTCTGCCCTACCTCCGGACCGGCAATCCGGAGCTCCCCACTCAGAACTGGAAGGTGGCGTGGGTCAGCGAACCGCGTGGCTCTCTGAGGGAAGTCATGATCATCCTTAACAAGGAATCTCTCAAGCCACTTGCCGCTACCGGAGGGGTGGTCAGCTACGGCTTTGACTCGGTCACACTGCGAGTTTACCGAGGTGACCAATCGCCATCAAATCCGCAGAACCTACCTAGAACCCTAGAACCTAGGGGTAACACCGGGGCCTTCTGCGGCGCCCCCTGTCCATGACACCACTTCCAAAGACGGCGCCGACAGTGTTGTCTCCGCTTCGGGGATGATCGGCGCCTTTTTCGAAGGCCTTGAGGTGAGGAGCGACGGCGATCCTGAGGACGAGAACATCTCGCTGTCCGACCTGGACGATATTTTCGCTGGGAAGGAGGAAGGTGACGCCACCGTAGTCGACGCTCCTGGGGATGGTGGGGATACTTCAAATTAATCTCCACCACTCCAAGGCAGGTTCGGCTGCCCTTCTCCTCCGCTTGGCATCCAGCAGGGAGGACGTCGTGCTAGTCCAAGAGCCATGGTGATGGTTGATGATCGGGTTCGAGGGCTTAGCCTCAATGGGTACAGGACTGTATCCCACCACGGCGCATTTAAAATTAGGGCCTGCACCCTCATTAGAGACACCATTAATGCCTCTCTTCTTCCTAGGTACTGCGACGGGGATTGCGTGGCCATAGCAGCTGAGATACACTCCCGGATCTACTGGATCGTATCCAGCTATATGGCACACGACTACGGGCCTACACCTCCTTACGGGCCACTGAGGGAGGCGACTGCAGCAGCCAACGAGCGAGGCATTCTGCTCATCATCGGGGCGGACGCCAACGCACACCACGATGCCTGGGGAAGTAGCGACCAGAATGAACGAGGTGAGTCGCTTTTTCAATTTATATTGAATACTAACCTAGGCATTGCTAACAGAGGTATGGAACCAACATTTCTTACCGCTACTCGGAGGGAGGTTCTGGACGTCACACTGACCAACGCGCTCTCTGGGCACCTGGTCAGGGACTGGCGGGTTTTGGAGGAGTGCTCCTTCTCCGACCACCGGTACATCAGTTTCCGTTTGGATCTGAGTACACCGGCCAGACCCCCCTTCCGCAATAAGCGTAGGACAAATTGGGATATTTTCCGTTTGTCCCTTCTTCTAGTTTATCCTTATCTCCACCGCGGCTCTTGTGTCCTGGAGACATTGAGACCGCGGTGGCTGCTTTAACTGATTCACTCAGTCGTGCTAGGGCTGCTGCTTGTAAGCCTAGGGCATACCGGGGCAAGACAATACCACCTTGGTGGAACGCCGAAATCGCTAGATTACGCGCGTGCAGACGCTCTTTCAACGCGGCCAAGAGGAATAACACCTGGGACGCGTACAGATCTGACCTCAGAGCCTTCAAGCAGGTGGTCAGGCGGGCAAAGAGGGAATCGTGGGAATCCTTTTGCGGCGGTATCGAAACAGTCTCTGACATCGGCCGACTCCGCAAGATTCTCAGCAGTTCCCCGTCCATTCCCACAGCCATTCAGAAGGCAAACAGTGACTGGACGGAATCCAGTGGGGAAACCCTAGAAATGTTAGTAGACACGCACTTTCCGGGGAGTACCCCCCGAAGCGGTAATTCCGGAGGAATCACATTCATGGTCCTTAACGGACGTCCGCATTGATAACACCATGGTTACGTGAGCATTTCGTTGCTGAACGATTTCAATAGCACTCCTCGAGCCTTTCAAATCTCCGGAACCGGACGGCGTCATCCCGGCTGAATTGCAGCAAACCGCGGAATCGGCGGTGCCGTGGCTCGTTGCAATCTTTAGGGCATGCTTGGAATGGGGTTACATCCCCTCCCATGGCGGGAGGTGGGTGTCGTCTTCATTCCTAAGGTCGGGAAGACCTCGCACGTCAAGGCAAAGGATTTAAGGCCAATAAGCCTGACATCGTTTCTCCTGAAGACCCTAGAGAGGATAATCGACGTCCATATCAGGAGCCTTATCGACCCAACTCTTCTCTCTGAGTCGCAACATGCCTACACAAGGGGTAGGTCGGTTGAATCTGCGTTGCACTCCCTAGTCGACTACATAGACCAATCGCTAACATACAAAGAGTACACCCTGGTTTCTTCTATAGACATAGAGGGCGCATTTAATAATGTCTGCCCTCTTGCGATAGGGGTGGCTCTTTCGGATCTCGGTGTTGACAGTAGACTTCATCAGCGCCCTACTTAGCAGCCGTTGTATCAACTCCACGTTGGGAACGAAGCATCTTCGCAGGTCAGTCACCAGGAGAACCCCCCAGGGGCGTTCTGTCGCCACTCCTGTGGAATCTAACCCTGAATAGATTGCTTGTCAACCTAGCGGCTGTTGGCTGCAAGGTCGTTGCCTATTCCGACGATGTTGCAATGGCCATAGCTGGCAAATTTCCGAGTGTGCTCTCCGAGCGGATGAATAATTTCCTGGACATCCTCTCCTCATGGAGAAACTCCTGCGGCCTTACAGCCAACCCGGAAAAGACGGATCTTGTTCTTTTCACAAGGAGATATAAGGTCCCGTCTTTCAGACTTCCCGCCCTAAATGGAACCCCGCTCAAACTGAGTAAGGAGGTGAAATACCTGGGGCTCATATTAGACTCCAGGCTAACCTGGAGCGCAAGCATCGCTGAAAGGGTAAAAAGAGCCTCCAGGGCCATCTACTGTTGTAAACGGGCAGTGGGTGCAAGATGGGGGCTTCAGCCTCGCGTTGTTATGTGGCTCTATGAGACAGTAGTAGAGCCCATCCTCCTCTAGGGTCCGCTTGACCCTACTAATAAGGCAGTCCGCCAAAATTGCCGCTGTACGGTTGAATGCCATACGCAGTTGGGCACGGGCGGACTTAGGCCACTCTAGAATCCTCGGGCTGGATCTTCCAACCCCGACACATACCGACTACATAGTGCTTCCCCCTAGTTTCGAGCGTAAGAAGAGCTCTTCTTCACTATAGGGATCCCCAGCAAGAACGACTGGTCAGAGGACCGTCGCTCATTGCCAGATGTCGTCGAAATCTTCACAGACGGCTCTAAACTTGAGAATAGAGTCGGGTGTGGGGTTTTCTGCGACCAATTGGAGGCCAGCATTACTGCTCGGCTCCCGGACCACTGTAGCGTCTTCCAAGCGGAGACCATGGCAATACTTCTGGCAGTGTATCGGTTGCGATCGCAACCCCCCATTCCCTCGGCTATATGTATTTTCTCGGATAGCCAGGCTGCAATCAAATCCTTGAAAGGTATTTATACCTCCTCAAAACTGGTAGCAAAGTACCGTGCCGCTCTGAACGGCTTAGCGGAACATGCCAGGGTTCACCTGAGTTGGGTCCCTGGGCACAGCGGCATCTCAGGCAACTGTGTGGCGGACGAGCTGGCCAGAAAAGCCACTTTACTTCCAGCACCCACTACGCAATGTAGCATCCCCCTTGCGACCGTCAAATTGATGGTCAGGCAGGCGTATCTTCGCCTGGCTAATCGACTCTGGGCGGAGGAGAGCCATTGTAGGATCTCCAGAGAAACCTGGCCGTCGCTTAACCATGGCAGAACACGCGAATTACTCCGACTAAAGCGGAATTCCATCTACTCCACAGTTTCTGTGCTGACGGGACACTGGACGAACGGCGAACACGCCAGGAGACTCGGCCTCCCCTTCAACGACCATTGCCGCAGCTGCGACGATATGGGCGTGGAGGAGAGCGTTGAGCACCTGATGTGTCACTGCCCAGCACTAGCGAGGAGACGACTCCGGGTGCTGGGAGCGCCGTTCTTCAGCGGTCTGGCCGACCTCACAGGACACAGCATCGGCCGCATCGCCCGATTCATCACGGAATCGGGATGGCTCCTGCCTGACACCCGGGGGGGTGTGTAAGCCTGAAGGGCAGCCACGTCCTTCACGTGGTACCACAACGAGCCGTATTATGGCCTAAGTGAGCTCTTCTAGCTGCCACCCTAACCTAACCTCACCTGAGTCATCTGACAATTTTCCATATCACGTACTGCATATCTGTCATTAGGGAGTACTTTGTGGATCTTATATGGCCCCTTAAACTTTGGGATGAGCTTTTTATTGGTTCCAATTGACGTATCGACATTCCTGATCAAAACAAATTCGCCTACTTCAAACTTAGGTGGGAATTTGTGTTTGGCGGAATGATATTTAGCATTTCGTTGCTGAACGATTTCAATAGCATTTGCAGCATCAAGACGGATCTCTTCTAGGTTTCTGTTGGTATTATCTAGAGCTTTATCTTCCAAATGTTCCGTGAGAATATCGACTGAACTGCCACGTTGGCGAACTCCAAACAATAAACAGCAAGGTGCCTGCTTCGTACTGAAGTGAATGGAATTGTTAATCGCATACTCAACACTACTTAGCATTTTTGTCCAATCTGAATGGTGGACCGGTTCTGTCAGCTTGGCCAACATGGCCTTCAGGACACGATTTACCCGCTCAACCTGACCATTGGCCTGCGGTCGGCGACGGCCACTTTTATATGTTCAATGTTCTTTTCTTTTAAGTACGAACTGAATTCTAATGACGTGAAACAAGTCCCTCGGTCACTTATTAAGCGCCGGGGACGGCTATAATAATCGAAATACTTGTCTAGGCAAGCGCACACTTCTTTTGTACTTGTGGTATTTACCGGGTATAACTTTACATACTTCGTGAAGGCATCTACAACAGCCAAAATGTGCTTACGCTTTGATAAGATTGACGGGAGGGGACCGAAATGGTCGACATGAATAGTATCGAATGGGAACGGTTTCTTCGGAATATTATAAAGATCACGGTCGTTAGAGTGTGGTGCAGTGGAATGTACAAAACTATTGAGACAATTTTTAATAAATTTCTCCACCTTTTTTCTCATATCTGGAAACCAATAATAAAGCAACAGTTGGTCAACACATTTCTTGACAGCTAAATGTCCTAACTTATCGTGAACATTTCATATCACGTTTGCCTCCATTTCTTGTGGTACGTATAAAAGATGCCTATTATCACGGGTCTTACGATAGACCAACCCATCGGTCAGAATGAACCCTTTACCGTCTTCAGCCTCTAGTCTTTCTCTTAATCGAGTTATGTTCTCATCACGATTCTGAGTTGCGTGCAGTGGCATCCCAAGGGAGGGGAGTAGGGGGATGGATCCCCCCTTGGTGGATAAATTCATTTATACAATTTGATGTAACAATATACATAATTGTGAAAAATTTTTCCTATTTGCTTTATCTCTCTTCTGTGAGCACCCACCTAAAACATAAAAGTTGTACCTTTGTTGTAGTTTTTAAGGATATAAAAAAAACCAAAAAGTGGAAACACAATGATTTCTTTTGATTGCCTACATTTTATTTACGTAAAACGGTAAAATTATACTAGAATAATTAAGTAAACAGCGAGTTTCAACTGCAATGAATTAATTTTGAAATTCAAAAATTTCGAAAGTAAAGCAAAACAAAATTTATATTTCAATTTTTTCAGAGAAATAGTCCTCTCTGATTTACCTCCAGCGTCGAAGATCAAAAACAATATCCACCGCAAAATAGCATTCCTTCCTTCCATCTCTGAACACGGAAACACCCAATCGAATTGATAAAAAACCCCGATACGAGAAGACCACAATTACTTTCTTTACTTCAGGAATGTAATTGAATTGACACCAAAACACGGTTATAACCATGAATACATTGGATAAATATTAATTTTGAATATGTTCCGACATTATTTTCCAAAAAAATTATAAATTACTAACCCAAAAGAAAATAAAAGTCAAGGCAAGTGAAAAACCCTTGGATCAGGTAGATTTTGCGCCAACTAATAGGGGTACCGGTTAATTCGTGCGGTTTTTTTTTTTAAATTGAAGCTTTATTGTGAAAAAATGGTTACAAATTTAATATTCAAAGTATTGTCCATCACTAGCTATAACCTGAAAAATTCGGCCGGCTTTTCCGCTATCCACGAATCGATCCAATTTTTGACTTCCTCATAATTGGAGAAGTGCTTTGACGACCTGTGCAACATGTGGCCGGGCATTGTCATGTTGCAAAATTACCTTGCCGTGCCTTTGTTCATATTCCGGCCGTTTTTCGCGCAGTGCTCGGCTCAAACGCATCAATTGTCGTCGGTAGACTTCCCCTGTGATCGTTTCATTCGATTGCAACAGCTCATAATAGATCACACCCAGCTGGTCCCACCAAATACACAGGCTATGAATATTCTGAACGGCCGTCGATGATGATGCATGGCCGGGGTATCCATACGTTGCTCGACGTTTTGGATTATCGTAATGGACCCACTTTTCATCGCCAGTGACAATTCGATACAAAATACTTTTTCTTTTGTGCCGTTGAAGCAGTTGTTCACACGTGTAAAATCGGTGTTCGACGTCTCTTGGCTTCAATTCATACGGCACCCAATGGCCTACCTTCCGGATCATTCCATTCCTTTTAGACGATCTGAAATGGTTTGTTGAGCGACGCCAAGTGATTTTGCAAGTTCTTCTTGCATTTGGGATGAATCTTGGTCGAGAAATGTCTCCAATTCGTGATCTTCAAACTTTTTTGGCTGTCCGGGCCGCCCATTGTCCTCCAAGTCAAAATTGCCACTTTTAAACCGTGCAAACCACTTCCGGCTCGTACGCTCAGCTAGAGCATGCACACCATACACTTCCACCAAAATACGTTGACTTTCGGCAGACTTTTTCTTCATATTGAAGTAATGAAGAAATTCTCCCCGCAAAAACACTTTATTCGGCACAAAATTCGACATTTTCAGAGAAAAAAAATATTGTTGTTTACGCTTCAGCTAAATGACACATACTGAAACTATATGACAATAGCTTTCCAACACATATTTGGAAAGGTGAATCACTCTTCACAAAATCAAGTTACGCCATCTGTTAGAAAACCGCATGAATTAACCGGTACCCCTATTAACTTATGTCACGATTACATGGGACGGCATGACAAAAGGGTTTCAAGTCGAGTCAAATGGAAAAGCCTAGTTGAAGCCCTATGGTCCGTTAAGGACTGAATAAGGAATAAAACGAAACCATTCTGACAGTAATGATGTGGTAAATAAATAAAAAAAATTTTTGTTTTTGTGCTTACAAAGGATCAGTTGAGAATATCATACAAGCTCGATAGCTTAACTACAACATTACTAAAGTGGATCCAAAGTTCGATATGGTTTGGCCAGAACCGGATGCCCGAAAAAGGGTTACGAATAAATGAATAAAAAAATTACCACATGTTCTCGCAGAATAGACCTAAACATTGTTGAACTTCGCGCACATTTTTGGGTATCGGATAGTCTTTAACTGCTTGGAGGCGTATATCATTCGGTCTGATGCCTTTCTTACTAATGAAGTAACCTAGGAATTCGATTTCGGAATAGCAGAACCTGCATTTTCGGAAATTCAACTCTAAGCGGAATTCACACAACCGACGGAAGATTCTCTTCAAGGCGTCAACGTGTTGTTCCAAAGTATCCGTCATAATAGTAATATCATCCATATATACTACCAAAATTTCTTCATCGAGGAATGGTCTCAAGACGAAATTGATGAATCTCTGAAATACCGCCGGGGCATTTTTCAGGCCAAACGGCATCCGAAGATATTCATACTGTCCCATAGGGGTAACAAATGCAGTAAGCTTCACGGAATCTTCAGCAATAGGAATCTGATGAAACCCACTCTTAAGATCAAGTGTAGTGAAATCACTTTTGCCCTCCATTCGTGCAATGCAGTCATCGATTATCGGAAGCGGGTAATTATGCCGTTGGGTAATTTTATTTAGAGCATGATAGTCTACACACTTTCGTGTTTCACCCTCGTGTTAAGCCCTGAATAATCTTCTGTACTTCCTTTTTATGGCTATATGAAAGTCTTCTAGGCGTACAATTAATCGGAATGTCTGACGTCAACCGGATTTTCATTTCATAATTATGCTCGATGGCTGGAATGGTTTCCGAGTTAAAGTAATTTTCTTTCAGAATCCGACTTATGATTTCAATTTGATCGGAACTCAGCTTTTCACAAATATCAATCTGATATAAGGAATCGGAAAGCTTCCTTGAAGATTGCTTCGACAAGCGGCTTTGAAATGACACATGTGTTTTTTCCCCATTGGATTTATTTGTGTGTGTTATTTATTTGAATGGAATTGACATTTGTAAGGTAATGCAAAATTGCTTAAGAAAGTCTCGACCCAGCAGGAATGGTACGGGAATCAGGTCATCTGAAATTATGAATATTTTCAGAGTTTTGGCGATGCCATGAAATTTTATGAAAATTGGCAATTGGCCGTAGGATTTAACTTTATATTCGCCAATACCTTTGTAACCCGTGAAGAACAATTCGCCTGTGACCAAATGATTTGGCACGACTGATCGCTGTACAAAACTAGCCGGACTGCCCGTATCGATTCTTTGGCCAGATCAGTTGTAAAAGCTGCACTTACAATGTTTAATTCGGAGAAAGTAGTAGCTATTCCACCAGCGTCATCCTGGCGTGTGGTTGATCCATCGATTTCATCAAGCAGCGCCACTCTAACTGCAGTTGGTGGTGGTGCCGGCTTCGGGCAGTCTCGCAGGAGGTGCTTCATTGATCCGCAGCGGAAGTAAGAGCCCTTTTCGCGCTTCGATTTCGGGCAGTTTGACGAGATATGTCCAAATCCGGAGCAGTTGAAACACTGTATAGTTTTGACTCCCAGGTGCGGCCTGGATTCGGAATTGGCAGAAGTTCTTGTGGCCGGAACTGGCATTCTCGGAAGAGCCGACGGAACCTTAGAGGCGGAAGACGGAACTGGCACGTGGAAACGGCAGATGACATGGCACGTTGCTGAAGGTTGGCCGATCGCGGAAAATCGATGTTTTGCTAATTGAGCCACTGCGTCAGGTCTGACCTTTGAATTTTTCCGGCCATGGTGATCCCACTCCTGAGGATGTAACTTATATTTTCCAAAACGTTTAGTATTCCTTTTATTCGCGTGCGCACTCCTTGCTCGCTCTACCGGAAGTGATCCTTCCATCTTTTCTCTTTTCAATTCGGCCCATTTTTACAAAAGAACTTACAAACTACAATCATGACGGCATTGCCAGTCACATAATATAACATAGACACAGTGGCAATGCCATATGTACAGTAAGGTGGGTCGCGAAAAAAAATTTGTGTTGTCACCACCTAAAAATAAAATTCAGAGTGTTTAATGACTATTTGGAAAATATTGCGATTCTGAGGTAAGCCAATTGTGAGCGGTTTTGCTTCAAAAATACCTCTAATTATCATGTTTTTTGGGTGTAACTTTTTTGTTGTTGCAGATTTTCGAATAATTTTTTTGTTAGATAAACCTTCAGGAGTTCTTGGATTGCACAAAAAAATTATTCGAAAATGTCCAACAACAAAAAAGTTACACCCAAAAAACATGATAATTAGAGGTATTTTTGAAGCAAAACCGCTCACAATTGGCTTACCTCAGAATCGCAATATTTTCCAAATAGTCATTAAACACTCTGAATTTTATTTTTAGGTGGTGACAACACAAATTTTTTTTTCGCGACCCACCTTAATGTACAGCTATAACAATCGCAATCTTTGAGGGAAAATTTTTTTAAAATATGCAAACGAATGTTAGTTAGAAAGGATGTTTTCTTGCTTTTATTGAACTGAATTTGTTATTGCAATTTCAAAGTCAATACTGTGTCTCTTCCAATTGATGAAAGTGACAAAGAACTTGGTCTTTCCTCAACCATTGTGGAGCGCAAATAGTTTTTTGTACAAGTTTCAGTTTTGAAAACCTTGAAATTTTTATATAAAAGCTTCTCTCGGGGCCCCCGCAGCCCGGGGCGGTCCCCCCTCACCCCCCTCCCGTTAAACCGCTACTGACTCGTAGTAACTTGGCTAATTTTGGCTTCAAGCACGCTTTTTAATTCTAACTCGTAGACGTGAGTGCAAAAACAAGCATTCTCTATTCATTTTCTGTTCGAGATGCACACAGGCAGCGATTAAGCGATGTGAAACTGGGAAAGTAAGCCAATTTTTGTGCGTTTTTTGCAATGCACGTACACAGTCCGTGTGTGCTGGCAGTGATCAGCTCTTCACTGTGTCTGCTCTTTTCCCGATATTAGGGATTAGGGTTCCTTTCAATTATTTGCTTTGTAAAGTATGTTCTTATTAATTTTCTGCATTAAATGCCAACACATGAACTTTTTTCGTTTGATTATGTAAATATTAATGAAAAATATACCAAAGAACACAAAGCTAAATGCATAGAATATGACGGGGTCATTGCCGTCCTTTTTATTTCGCATTTCTTCATTTAGCGAATCTCTAACGATCAGATCAGGTATGCTTTTGGTGCTAAATGCTCTAGTTTGACAGCAGGGTTGTTTTTTGGATGCAGCTAATAACATCTTAATTTAATTAAATTAAAAGCATACCCAAGGATTAATTTGGCGTTTTTGGGCAATAATATACTTTTCTAGTCAATTTTATACAAACGTATTACGAAATGGCACCAAAAATATACAAATAAAAAGACAAATTTCTTTGGTCACAAAAAACGACTCACACCAACACTGGAATTTTGAAATGAACAGAACAACAACCCCGTTTAGAAATGTATATGGAGGAAAAACTACGTTCCTGATCAAGCTTGGGGCGTACTAGTAGGCCCCAAGGTTGCAATTTTGCAATAATATATGTGAAATTCTGCGCATGTATTTCTACCGGCTTTCCCAGTTTCACATCGCTTAATCGCTGACACAGGCACCATTAATACGACCTGTATTGGAAGCAGTAGTATCACAGCAGAGAATCTGCACTTTGTCTTCAAGATTCCAATCATAGCGTTCCAAACTGCCTGTGCTTGTTCGCTTCCAAAATTGTTGTTCTCTAATTGTTGCACAGCGATGAGTTGTTCTTTATCATTGTACGAAATAACTATCGGTAGACGATCTTCTTTAGATTTTCGTGCATCTAATGCTGATAAGAGTTTGCCAACGCAATGGACTAGTGATGTGCAAAGCGGTGATTTTCAAATCACAGTGTGATTTGCGATTGCGATGTGCAAATCGCTGTGATTAAAAACTGTGATTTTGAATCACAGTTTTATTGCAAAAACTTATCTATCGCGGACTTGTATGAATTCGAAAAAATTATCATTGGTTTTCCATTATAATGTTAGCCGGAAGAAAACGTCTAATATTACGGAAGTTACACATCCAGTTCTTAGCAATTTACATCCAAAAAATATTAACTTAATGACTTTATGTCGCTACAGTTTTGCATTACATATGAGCAATTTTCCATACAAATTTCAATTTGATGATGGGGTTGTAATTCGTGGTGGAAACGAAATAGTAATATCAGCTGTTTCTTGATTGCGAAAATTTCCGCGACTGGAAGTTGGGCCATAGAATTTTCTTTTATATTTAAATCTATGTCGGAAGCAGATTATATGTTATTTTTCAAACTTAAGAGAAAAGGTAACCTCCTTACCTTCATCATTAAATGTTAGCCATAGGTCCTTGTATTGTTACAATTATGCATTCTTCCGACGGCTTTTCTGAGACAATTTTCGTGCTGCCAATGTGCAAAAGATATGCTGACAAAATATCAGCTGTTTATTTGATGTTTCATAATCAACCTAGAGTTGCTCGGGGTGCAAACGAAAAAGAAATACATAGTCTCTCAAAGCGATATCCACCATTTGCCTGTAGTGGAAAAGGGAGCACTAGGAAGTGAAATAAATGTTAGCAGCATTGTCACGGAGTAGAGAAATGAGTGCTGAAATCGCTGTATGGGTAGGTGCATTTTGCTTCTCATTTGTTCACAGTGATTATTGTAAAACAGTTATTTGGAAAACAGTGATTTACAATCTCTGTTTTCGTTGTCAGCAAGGTGCGTTTCGCTTCTCATTTGTTCACAGCGATTTTGGTAAAACAGTGATTTACAATCGCTGTTTTCGTTGGCAGTCAATCGCAGTGTGACACTGTGATTACAAAATCACAGTGACAAAATCACCGGTTGCGATTTTTTGCTCAACACTACAGTGGACAGTTACAGTATACGGTATCTCGTTTTGAAAATCAACTTGTCTAGCTTCTACGCGCTCTTTCCGCTTTTCTGTACGAATTCTTTGAAATGAGGACTTACTTCTAGGATATTCGTCAGTGTTATGTTCAAGCGCTTCAATAGTTGCTTCAATAATAAATATGGAACTTCGCATACTTAACTGACACCTATCTAAAGCTGCCACTAATTTCGGAGTTATGAAATTTTTCCTCATGGAAGTGTTAGACTATGTGCTTATGGTATGGTAGAGGTTTTTTTTTTTTGTTTTACGTCGGAAGTTGGAAATCTTCGTTCAAGATACTCTGGAACCCGTATTCCAGAGTTATGCCGGATTTCTACCGGCTAAAACCAACTCCCGTAGTCTTCACTCTCCTTTGATTCCCCGCGGTACCGCCGGTGAGGGCATTCCTTCACGGGGAGGATTGACCTTGCGTCAGGCACATGTGGTTTTGTCTTGTCGCTTATGGTTCTTGTCTCGTTGCTTGTTCATCGCGTCGTAGTCGCTGCATTATCGTCGTCAGTGCCGCATTGCACTTATTCCATGCCTCCTGTGAAGTCAGCATGTGTTCTATTAGCCCGCGTGGGGTAATGCGTTTTTCCATTTCTCGCTCCAGGTGTAACCTTTCGTCCGTGAATCGACTGCACTCCACCAGTATATGTCCTGCGTCTTCAATTCTTCCTTCACAGAAAAGGCAATAGGGGTCGTCCACATGCTTGTACTTATGAAGGTATGACCGGAAGCATCCGTGTCCTGATAAGATTTGCGTCAAGTAATAGTTCGTTGCTCCGTGGGTCCTATTTATCCATTTCGTTATGTCTGGAATTAGGCTTCAGGTCCATCGTCCTTTCGAGCTAGAGTCCCATCTCGTCTGCCATTCCGTTATAGAGTCTCGTTTTATTTTGTCTGTAGCTTCTCTGTCTTGTCTGCCCGTCTTCCATATTGTTGTCATCTGTTTAGCTAGTATGTCAATCGGCAGTCTGCTAGCTATCACATTTGCTGCGTCGTTAGATACGGTGCGAAAAGCGCAGCAGATTCGCAGAGATGCTAGTCTATAGGTGGATACTAGGCCTTTCGCATATGCTTTTACTTCCATGGCTGACACCCATATTGGGGCCCCATAGGTCATGATTGACGTGCTTACTATGCCTAGTAAGTTTCTGGCCGGTTGTCGGGGTCCACCAATGTTAGGCATCAGTCTGCACATAGCAGCATTCACCTTTCTGGCCTTGTCACTCGCATATGTAAGGTGTTGTCTGAAATTTAGTCTGTGGTCTATTAGCATTCCTAAGTATTTTATATACGGACTCGACTTTATATCGTGGTCACCGACTCTGATCACGACATTTTCAACTATCTTTCGACTGGACAGTAATACCACTTCAGTTTTGTGGTCAGCTAGTTCTAGTCCGGCCGCCAGTAGCCATGATTTTACTTCACGTATAGTTGCGTTACAAGCGTCAGTTACTTCGTCCAGTTTTTTCGCTACCGCAATGATTGCTATATCGTCTGCGTATCCAACTATGGACACCCCTTTTGGTCTATTAACATTTAGTATGCCATCGTACATTATGTTCCACAGAGTTGGTCCAAGGACTGATCCCTGTGGGACTCCTCCAGTCACGTTAAGTTTTTTGGGCCTTCGTTTGTGTCGTACCAGAGGACGCGGTCTTTAAAATAGTCCTTGATTATTCTGATCAGGTAGTCAGGTATGTGCAGTTCGTCAAGTGATTTCAGGATTTTGGTCCAGTTAGCGGAGTTGAAAGCATTCTTCACGTCCAGTGTAACAATTGCGCAGTATTCCTTTGTCCCTCCTAACCACCTTTTCCCCGCTAGTGCCTTACGGGCAGTGTTGCACACCATGTCAATTGCATCTATAGTCGATCTTTTTTTCCTGAAACCGTACTGCCTGTTACACAGCCCATCGGGTCCTTCTAGATATGGTTCCAGGCGTAAACATATGATTTGTTCCAGAATCTTGCCTGCTGTGTCTAGCATGCACAGTGGTCGATACGATGACGGCTCATCCGGCGGTTTGTCCCCTTTAGGTAGTAGGACCAGTCGTTGCCTCTTCCATCTTTTGGGGAAAATACCGTCTTTCAGGCATTGAGTATATAATTGGCTAAACACGCTTGGTTTTCGAGCCGCTATATAGCCGCTTTGATGACTCTATTTGGTATGCCGTCAAGGCCTGGCGATTTGTCGGGTTTAATTTTCCCTGCAGCTTTGAGCACTTCGTCGATCGATACCGGTGGGAAGTCGTCAATCGTCAGGTTTTTACTAAAACTAATTTCGTCATGTTGTGGAAATAGACCAGTCACAATTGTCAGTGCCATGCTTGGTCGGAAGTTCGGTTTCTTGGCCGTTTTAACTTTCTTTAGGACAATTTTATACGCCATTCCCCAAGGGTCATTGTCTACGTCATCTCTCAAATCGTTAAAAGCGTCCTTTTTGCTCGTCCGTATAGCGTTACGTAGTTGTCTCCGCTGGTATGGTAGAGGTGGGAAAGTTTTTTTGAAAATCCCCTGTTTCAGATTCAAAAGACAAAATTTCTGGTAGTGGTTCATAAGAAGGTGTTGAAGGAGTTAAGGATGCCAGATATTTATCACGTCACTTTTGCTCGTCAATGTTTCTAACGTAACCCTTTTCAGCCAGTTTTTTTGCCAACGCTGCTCAAACACGCCTTGAGTTTTATTTACATTGCAACTCTCCAAACTTGGTACAAGTTAACTAGTTTTTTAACACAGTTCGGTCGGCCTCGATAGTCCAGCCGGTAGCGCGCTGGCTTCTGATACCAAAGGCTCCAGGTTCAATTGCTGGTTTGGGCTGGTGAAAAACTCGTCTATTACTATCGCTATCCGCATGAAGCAGATACGAATTACAAGAATCCGACAAGTGCGCTCTTGGCAAGCAATGGCAAAACCTCCAAGTGTGAACCAAAAACTGCTAATCACCGTTCGGATTCGACGTTAAACTATAGGTCCTCTCCCCCTCCCTTTCCCCATCCGCTTGAAATGTGTGCCGTAACATATTGTAACGATAAGACAGTCTTTCGCTGTGCAAAGCAATACTGTCGCTACGCGCCGTGCTATAATTCAATCTGACAATGACGGCCGCGATAATAAGGGAAACTTATAGTCCAACCTGGCAATGATGGAAACTTTTAGTCCAACCTGGCAATGATGGACACTTTTAGTCCAACCTGGCAATGATGGCTACTTTTAGTCCAAGTGGCAAGGATGGCCGCGATTATCATGGAAACCTTTAGGCCACTCTGGAATGTGCGAGAACGATCTGCGCGATGGCCGGACAGGTATAAAAGGCAGCCGGGTGCGGCGCAGCAGTCAGTCTGATTTTGACTAGTGAAGGTGCCACACGGAGTAATTGAGCAAATACTTAAGCGTAAAGACAGTGAAGTGTAAATTTGTGGAACAAAGTATTGTTGGTTTATTTTATTGACTGCGTTTGAGAAACTGAGTGTGTTTTATTTTCAAATCACGCAATCCAGAGATACGTAACAGCCCACTAGAACTAGTATTCGTAACATTTGGTGTCAGAAGTGGGATTGTGGAAAATTGAAAGTAAACAAATAAATAAATAAGATTATAAAAGCACGGACATGGTAAAATTCGAGCTGCTGAAGGTAGACCAGCTGAAAAAGGAGCTGGCTGCCTGGAATTTGCCGACTGCTGGCGGAAAGTTGGAGTTGCAGTTGCGCTTGCGAGAACCATGTGAGGCACGAGGCGTCGATTGGACGGTGTACGAGTTCGGAGCGCAAGAACTAGAGGCGTCGGCCAAGGTGGAGGAGTCGCCTGCTGGTGCTGCTTCGCTACAGAGTACAGCTACAACGGCTGCACCAATACAAGCGTTGGACATGAGCCAACTAATGGCTGCACTCAAAGGCATGTCGATGCAAATGGAAACAGCGAATCGAGAAATGGCAGCGAAGCTGGAAACTACGAATCTCGAAATTTCGGCAAAAGTCGAGACTGCAAATCGGGAAATGTCAGCAAAACTTGAAAATGCAAATCGGGAGTTGTCCAGCAAGCTTCAGGAAAACTCTGCACGCTTGGAGCAGAAAGTGGAGGAAATCTCAGACAGGATTAATGGGAAAGTCGAGCACCTGGAGACGCTGGTAGAGCACTTGGATAAACGAGTCGACGACCTAGATGATTCCCTGAACAAACGAGTTGGCGACCTGGATGATTCCCTGAACAAACGAGTTGATAGTCTGGAAGACTCGATGAACAGAAAAATGGACGAGCGGCTTAGGGAGGTACACCCGCGAGAATGGTTGCCGCCGGTACCGGAAAGTGTTGCCCCCCGAGCAGAAGTGCCTACTTATGATGGGACTACGCCGTTCGACACATTCAAGCTGCAATTCGACCTGGCTGCTCTGGAAAATCAGTGGACCGATGTAAGGAAAGGTCGGAGATTGGCGCTGGCTCTGAAAGGTGCTGCGGCTGAGGTAATAAAATCAGTTCCAGAATGTTTACGAAGTGAGTACGAAACACAGCGACGAGCACAACAGAACGCTATACTACTGTGAGCTGAAGAATCGGCGGCAAAGGGCCAACGAGGCGCTGCAGGCATATGCAGCTGACATTGAGCGGCTCGTACAGCTGTGCTACCCGTCCTTCGGCGCTGATGAACCCGAGAGGATGAAGATTGGGGCGTTTATTGAAGGTCTTCATGATCCGGAGACACGTCGCAGTGCGTTGATGATGGGCAAGCCAACATTTAGGGAGACGGTGACCAGCGCGATGACATACGAGGCGACATGGATTGGGAGCACTCGGTACGCACCTGGAAGGATACGCCAGATCCAGCCGGACAACGACATTGCGATCCAGGCAATAAGCTCTGAGCCACCGGGCAGGCCACGGGTGGTCTCCTCTAAAGTTGTTTCCTGGGTATGGGGGCAAGCAGAGCCACATATCACGAGACTGCTGCCAACGAAAAAGGGCGTTCCCGTTCTCGATCGCAATCGCCTGAAGCGAGGAATGCTGACAATCGAGGCTCAGCCAACAAGCGCAGGGCTGAGGACGGCGAGTCGTTAAACTAAAACGGGTCAGCCCAAAGGGGCGTGAGCTGATCCCCACAATCTGCCGCCCCACCGTCCTTGTCTCACAGCTGAAAGGGAGGATAGATGGAAAGTTCTTCGTGTTGACACTGGATACTGGAGCGTCATATTCGATCATAAAAAGGAAGCTGCTGAAAAACTGGGAACCGGTGCATGGCATACAGCTAAGGACTGCGACTGGCGAGCGCGCGCCGGTAAGAGGAAAAGTTACAAAAACGATTGCTATCGGCACCAACAGCCTGGAACATGAGTTCATCGTCGCGGATATAATGGACGACGTGATTATCGGCGTGGATTTCATGATTAGGCACAGTTTTCCGCTGGACCTGAAGGAAAATGTGCTGAGATATGCCAACGTTGAATTCCCGCTGCACACCGGCTATGAGCGAAGCGTGGCGGTAAGGAAGGTTGTATCGTGTCAACACAGGAGAATACCAGCGAGTTCTGAGGCGATTGTGTGGGCAAAGGTGGACGAGGACGATGGGACGACTCGGCTGTGGGTTGTAGAAGCACCGAAATAAGGTCACGACAACATCATAATCGGACGTACATTAGTGGAACCAAAGAATGGCAGAATACCAGTCAGAATACTGAACCCCCTGTATTCACCAAGGTATGTCGGGAAGACGAGGTAATTGGCGAGTGTAAGGAAGCTGTAGCAGTGGTCAATTGCGAGAATAGCCCGCCTGGAGGTAATAAGAAGAGCGGTTTTAACATGGACGCCATACCGCAAGAGAACCATTGGAGCAGCGAGTTGACGGCCAAGCAGAAACAGAAGGCGAGGCCTTTCCTGCAGCACTATGGGTCAATATTTGCGGCAGAAGCAGGCGGAAGGACAGCCATAGTGAAGCACAACATCGACACCGGAAGTGCAAAACCAATTTGCCAACCGCCCAGACGAGTTCCTCTGGCCAAGAGGGAAGAGGTCACAAACTTGATCGAAAACATACAAAAAGTAAAGGTGCTCGCCGGTCGTGCTAGTCAAGAAAAAGGATGGCAATACCCGATTTTGTGTGGACTATCGTAAGCTCAATAATGTGACCCAGAAGGACAGTTATCCACTACCTCGGATCGATGACACCCTGCACACACTGTCAGGTACGTTCTCCACGCTCGACTTACGCAGCGGCTATTGGCAGATAGAGCTTGCAGACAAGGACAAGGAGAAAACGGCTTTCAGTGTTGGCGACGGTTTGTGGCAGTTCACCGTCATGCCGTTTGGACTCTGCAACGCACCACCATCATTCGAGCGGCTAATGGAACGCGTGCTAAAAGGGCTGCATTGGCGGACGTGTCTGGTGTACCTCGACGACATAATCGTAATGGGTAAAAACTTCGACGACCACCTGGGAAAGCTAAAGGAGGTATTTGAGCGGATACGAGAAGCCGGGCTTAAACTCAACCCAAAGAAGTGCTCATAGCCAGCAGCTTGCACAAACTGACGAAAAAGAGCCAAGCTTTCGAGTGGAACGAGGAGCAGGAACAAGCTTTTGCACGTCGGAAGGAAAAACTGTGCAGTGCTCCAATTCTGGCCTTCCCCGTGCCTGGGGAGATGTTTGTCCTGGATACAGATGCAAACGGGAATAGTATTGGCGGTGTACTATCACAGATAATAGACGGCCAGGAACAAGTGATAGCGTACTACAGTAGAGTTCTATCGAAACCGGAACGCAACTACTGTGTGGCACGGAGAGAACTGCTGGCGGTATTGGACTGCGTAAAATACTTCCACAAATATCTGTATGGACAAAGGTTTCGCGTGCACACAGACCATGCGGTATTGAGATGGCTCCTGAACTTTAAGGATCCTGAAGGGCAATTGGCGCGAGCGACTGCAGAGCTACGACTACACGATAGAGCATCGCAAGGGCAGTAGCCATGGATATGCCGATGCCTTGTCACGCCGTCTGTGCAAAGTCGAATGCAGACAGTGCTCGCGAGCCGAAAGCAAAGAACAGATAGTGGACGTCCGGTTGGTAAGCGTTATGCCAGAGGAAGGGTGGTCTGCGGAGAGGCTACAAAAAGACCAGCGTGAAGATGCGAATCTTGCAAAAATCGTCGAAGCCAAGAAGCAACGCGTCCAGACTGGCAGGAGATGGCCGGTGAAAGCCCAATCGCTAAGGCTTACTGGGCACAGTGTAAAAGTCTGCGACTGAAAGAAGGATGCCTGTACCGCGAATGGGAGAGCGCGGATGGTCGGACCAGCAACTCCCTAATGGTAGTGCCGAAATGCAGAATCAACGAGGTCATTGAGGCATACCATAACGACTCCAGTGGAGGGCACCTGGGCATCACCAAAACCGTCGCCAAAATAAAAAGATGATTCTACTGGGTAGGATGTCAAGAGTCTGTAGCCGAGTGGATTAAGAGCTGCGACCGATGTTCAGCCGCGAAAGGGCCGACAAGAAAATCTCGAGGCCGCATGCAGTAGTACAACTTGGGAGCGCCCTTCGAGCGGATTGCTATGTTATCGCCGGCCCATTACCAACTAGCAGTCAAGGTAACAAGTATGTGCTGGTGGTAATGTATTACTTCAGCAAATGGCCCGAAGTGTACCCTATTCCTAACCAGGAGGCCACTACGATCTCGGAAAAGCTGGTAAACAACTGGGTAGCCAGGTTCGGAGTTCCGTTGGAGTTGCACTCAGATCAAGGCCGGAATTTCGAGTCTGCGGTATTCAGGGAAGTGTGTGAGCTGCTGGGGTAAAGAAAACGCGTACCACTCCTTTGCACCCACAGTCCGATGGCATGGTGGAACGCTTTAACCGGACACTGGAGGAATACCTGCGGAAAGTGGTAGGCAGGAATCAAAAGGATTGGGACACGTATATCCCCCTGTTCCTGATGGCGTATAGGTCAGCCCCGCACGACACGACATCACTAACTCCAGCCCGAGCAGTGTTCGGTACAGAGTTGCGGTTACCAGCTGACTTGAAGTTCGGGGTAGTCAGCACGACGGGAGGCGCTAAAACGGACTATGTGGTCAATAAGCGGGCGCAACTGGAGGAAATTCACCAGTTTATAAGGGGCCGCACCAAACTGGTCAGCGATAAGGCGAAAGCCAGATATGAAATACGGGCCAACTCAGCAGGGTTCCAAGAGGGCGATCTGGTAATGCTCTACAACCCGCAGCGGAGGAAAGGTTTGTCTCCGAAACTTCAAGCGTCATGGGAAGGACCTTACGAAGTCGTGACTAGGATAAACGACGTGGTATACAGGATTCAACGTTGCAGCAATAAAGGCGCCAAGCTGAAGGTAGTCCATTTGGAGCGCCTGGCGCCTTATCACAGCGGAGCCTCGGCACTTGTTCGGGACGAACAAGTCTAAGTGGTGGGCAGTGTAACGATAAGACAGTCTGTGGCTGTGCAAAGCAACCCTGTCGCTACGCGCCGTGCTATAATTCAATCTGGCAACGACGGCCGCGGTAATAAGGGAAACGTTAAGGCCAATCTGGCAATGATGGCTACTTTTAGTCCAACCTAGCAAGGATGGTCGCGATCATCATGGAAACCTTTAGTCCACTCTGGAATGTGCGAGAACGATCTGCGCGATGGCCGGACAGGTATAAAAGGCAGCCGGGTGCGGCGCAGCGAGTCAGTCTGATTTTGACTAGTAAAGGTGCCATACGGAGTAATTGGGCAAATACTGAAGTGTAAAGATAGTGAAGTGTAAAAGTGTGAAATAAAGTGATTGCCGGTTTATTTTATTGACTGCGTTTGAGCAACTGGGTGTGTTTTAATTTCAAATTACGCAGTCCAGAGATACGTAACAGCCCACTAGAGCTAGTATTCGTAACAATATGTACATTAGGCAGGATTTAGTGTTGTATGGAGATTCTTAATAATATTGTAACGATAAGACAGTCTGTCGCTGTGCAAAGCAACCCTGCCGATTCGCGCCGTGCTATATCTCAATGTGGCAACGACGGCCACGATAATAACTTTTAGTCCAATCTGGCAACGATGGTCGCGATCATCAGGGAAACCTTTAGTCCACTCGGGAATGTGCGAGAACGATCTGCGCGTTGGCCGGACGGGTATAAAAGGCAGCCGGATGCGGCGCAGCGAGTCAGTCTGGTTTTGACAAGTTAAGTTGCCACACGGAGTAATTAAGCAAATACTTAAGTGTACGAACAGTAAAGTGTAAAACTGTGAATAATAAAGTGACTGTTGGTTTTGAATTGGCTGCGTTGGAATAATTAAAGTTGTTTTATTTTCAAATTACGCAATCCAGAGATACGTAACAGCCCACTAGAACTAGTATTCGTAACAATATTTTGGAAAGACAGCTTTGCGTACGCATTTAAAAAACGGGTGAAACATGAGATATTACTCTCATTTTCCTTCCCTATCCCCATAAGTATAGTACAATGGTCTGAAATGGACCGAGTGCTATGGAAGGCTTGTAGCCTTCCTGCCCACCCTCACATCCATCCACCCATCCAACACAGTTTGGTAAAGATTTAGTTGGTATACGTGCCTTTTCTCAGTAAATAATGCACTCACGAATAGTAAGATTGGCGCTTTCATTGACACTTAACTTCTCGAATATTAAACAGGTACTTTTAGTAGTTTTACGTCCCCTATAAAAATATCCCCCTTTAGGAACTGCGTAATTCCACTGACATGTTGACTGAAAGAAAACAATGCGTTTACTAACGCAGTCAGCGTTTGACTGCGTATCGTGACGGTCATAATGTCTCTTCGGTCTCGTTGTGCTTTGTGCTCCAAATCGGTTGCCAAAGACTGCCTATCGTGTGCTCTTTGCAAGTCAGTCTTCCACAAATCGTGTTGCAGTAGTTTGGACCCGCGTGTACTTGACGTGATCCAAAATAATGCTAATATTGCATTTAATTGTGATACCTGCATAAATTCAAATTGGCATGCCGTTGTTGCTGCTTTGATTGCCGAAGTTAAGGAGCTCAAACTTCTCATTTCTTCTTTGCTGCCTAATCAGTGTACCAACAACGTTCCCACTGATGTTGCTGCGAACTCAGCTGAAGTTGCTAACGGTATTTCTCTCGCCCAATCTGATGTTGCTGCTGCCAGCCTGGCTGATGCTGGCTCTCACTCGCTATCTTCTCCTTGCAATCCCACTGCTGTGGACGCTGCTGCTTACTCCGTTGTTGCTGCTTCCTACGCTCCGAATTCAAACATGCTGCGCGCTCCCAGTCCTACTGTTCGGAATGTTGCTAATCCCGGTGCTTCTGCTGCCTCTCCGAATGTTGCACTGCGCCCGTGCGCTGCTTTGACATCTGCTCGACCGGCGCCGCCAGATATGGCGTCGCTCTCTCATCACTTGACCTCGTCTATGTCTCAAGGCCATTGCACGCAACATTCGGGTGAGCCTACTACTCTTGAGCATAGCGCTCCCACGCGGGACTCACTGTCTCCTCGGAACTCCGACTGGGTTACAGTTGCGAAGAACAGGAACAATAGAAAGCAATTACGTGTTGTTGGATCAAATGCTAGCATGGAGCTTGATGTGGCTGTTCGCTTTCGATGGTTACATTTGTCATCGTTCCAACCATCTGTCACGCCTGATAACATCGTTGATTATGTTACGAAACATGCTGCTATCGACAAGAAGTTATTAACTTGCTACAGATTAGTGAAAAACGATACCCCAATTGAGTCTCTTAAGCGCGTTAATTTCAAACTTGGGGTGTCGGACCAATCGTTTGCAAAGCTATTGGCGGCTGAGTTATGGCCCGCCAGTGTCACGGTTCGTCCTTTCCGGTTTTTTCAAAAACAAATAGCTCACCCAAATCCAGCCTAGCTGTTGCTGAAAATTCCAATGCTCAATCTATCCGTGTCTACTTTCACAATGTATCAGGAATGAGAACTAAGGCGGAGTCTATACGTCGGCTAAGTTCCCACTCGGAATATGATATATTTGTCATTGTTGAGACCTGGCTGAATTCCAATTTCTTTGATTCTGAATACTTTGATTCAAATCTATACGACGTCTATCGCAAGGATCGTGATGCTATTAAGACCCTATGTACCAGAGGTGGAGGAGTCCTAATTGCTGCCAGTCGTAAGCTTCGATCATCGCTCATCCCACTCCTAAATGAAGACTCTCTCCTGGACCAGTTATGTGTGCGTGTGCAGGGTTCGTCGTCCGCACTTCTAGTATGCGCGTCTTATATTCCACCGAACAGCAACGATTCTCTTTATCAATCCCATGTTGACAATATTTGTTCACTGTACAATAAGTTTGGTAGTGATCAACTTTGCGTCCTTGGTGACTTTAATTTAAACAATATTTCTTGGTCACATTTGAGCAACTCCTGCACTCTAACGCCCGCAAATGTCAGCAGTGCCACTGAGCTGTATCTTATTGATAATTTCCTGAATATCGACTTATCTCAAATCAACGGCATAACAAATAAATTAAATCGTATCCTAGACTTAGTTTTTGTATCAAGCAATATTAATTGTAAGCTTGCAGAATGTTTTAATCCTATTTCTCCAGCTTGTATGCATCATGCTCCGCTAAATATCGACATAGAGTTTTATGAATTTTTGAATATTAAGCCTACAAATCTTAATGTTAGCTTTAATTACAACCGCTGTGATTTCCGCGCTTTTAACGATTGCTTACTTAGCCTGAACTGGGTTGACTTGTTCTCTAACTCAGATGCGGCTACCTGCTTTGATATTTTCAAAACGAAGGTGTTTGAAATTTGCCTTCAGACTATTCCCACTCATCGTGAACAAGTCTATAAACGGCCGTGGTACACTAAAGATTTGAAACATCTTAAAAATTTAAAAAATAAGTTTTATAAGAAATACAAGTCAACCAAAAGTTCCCATTACTTTAATACCTATCAATACTACTTGGAAAAGTTTAATTATCTTGATAAGTCACTTTATAAAAGCTATATTAATAAGTATGAATCCAACATTAAAAATAATCCAAAAGCCTTTTGGAGTTTCATCAAATCTAAGAAATCGACATCCAGTATTCCTAATTCCCTTTTCCTAAACAATAAAATCGCCGGCTCTGCTGAAGAAGCTGCAAATCTCTTCGCTGAGTTCTTCAGCTCTAATTTCGTTTCTGACGCTGATGTTATTCTGGACAGTCCACTATCTTTTAATTCCTCCCTTTCTCTGGGGTCTTTAACATTGTCTTACGACGATGTTGAAAATGGCATCTTGAGTTTGAAATCTTCCTCCCAAACTGACGCGGACGGTTTTTCGGCTATTCTCTTTAAACAATGCTCCTCCCTCATTGAGCCATTATTACATATTTTTAACAAGTCGCTAGCTTCTGGAGTTTTCATTGAAGCTTGGAAGAAAGCTACCATTACTCCAATTTTTAAAAGTGGCAATAAAAATGACGTCTCGAATTACAGACCTATATCCAAGCTCACTACAGTCTCAAAACTCTTTTCGGGAATTGTCAAGGAAAAACTTGTCCCTGCAGTACGCAATCTGATTTGCCCTAATCAGCATGGGTTCGTAAGTGGCAGATCTACAGTTTCTAATTTAGCAGTATTTACTGAGGATTGTCTTGCGGCTTTTAAGGACGGCCATGAAGTGGATGCCATCTATACGGATTTTGCAAAGGCCTTTGATAGAGTTTCGCACAGTATCCTTGTTTCTAAGCTTGAACGCCTTGGTATCCACTCGTCTTTTCTTAAGTGGGTCGGGTCCTACTTATCGAATAGGTGTTGTACCGTTGTAATTGACAACACTCCTTCCATGCCTTTTGTGGCCTCCTCTGGAGTCCCTCAAGGCAGTATCTTGGGACCACTGCTCTTCGTCCTGTTCATTAATGACATCGGCTCTTGCTTCCTCTCAGCTAAGTTTCTTCTGTACGCTGATGATCTGAAGATGGTGTGAACAGAATCGTCTGTTTCTTAATATCAAAAAATGCTTTCATGTGTTATTCTCCAGGAAGGATAACCCTACGTATAGGTATTTTACTATTTCTGGCTCCACTCTTGGGATGATGAAAGAGCTTAAGGACCTTGGTCTATTCTTCGAGTCGAAGTTGTCTTTTTCTTCCCACATCAACTTTGTCGTCTCCAAAGCATATTCCATGTTAGCGTTTATTCGTCGTCACTGTTCTTCTTTCTCCGACCCATATACTCTTAAATCACTTTACTCCTCCTATGTTAGGTCTAACCTTGAATATGCCTCGTTTATTTGGCGTCCTTATCATGCTTCCCACATTAACCGTATTGAACGCATACAAAAAGTTTTCTTACGCTTCGCCCTTCGTTCCCTCAACTTTTATGATCCTATCCCATCTTATGATTCCCGCTGTTTGCTTCTTAACCTTAAATCACTGGAAGGCCGGCGTTCCTATCTGTCTTGTTCGTTCATATTCAATGTCATAAACGGCGCTGTCGACTGTCCCGAGTTGTTGCAAAGAATCCCATTCTCTGTACCATCTCGCACACTCAGGCATATTGATTATTTCAATGTTGGGTTCTGCAGATTTGATTATATCAAAAATGCTCCAATTACTAGAGCTCTTTGCAACTTAAATTCTGTTCCTGAACTTGATCTCGCGCTTCCTAAAAGCTTAGTTTTAAGAAACTTAGCTGCATTCTTTAAATGAATTGTTTGAATATATATTGTTATTAGTCTGTAAGAATTGTTTATTCATTGACTAAATAAATAAATAAATTAAACAAACAAGTAACAACAAGTAAATCAATACGTTGGCTCTCCCAGTAAACAAGTACCGACATATTTCGATGCAAGTCAGCACGGGTTGCCGTTATTCTAAATACGTGAAATTTTATTTATAATAGTTTTGACATCATTGATACAAAATAAGAGGCTATGTCTTGGAAAAAAAAACTTTTATTTTTTTGGGACACTCTAATATATATTGTTACGAATACTAGTTCTAGTGGGCTATTACATATCTCTGGATTGCGTAATTTGAAAATAAAACACACTCAGTTGCTCAAACGCAGTCAATAAAATAAACCGACAATCACTTTATTTCACACTTTTACACTTCACTATCTTTACACTTCAGTATTTGCCCAATTACTCCGTATGGCACCTTTACTAGTCAAAATCAGACTGACTCGCTGCGCCGCACCCGGCTGCCTTTTATACCTGTCCGGCCATCGCGCAGATCGTTCTCGCACATTCCGGAGTGGACTACAGGTTTCCATGATGATCGCGACCATCATTGCCAGGTTGGACTAAAAGTTGCCATCATTGCCAGGTTGGACTAAATGTTCCCCTTATTATCGCGGCCGTCGTTGCCAGATTGAATTATAGCATGGCGCGTAGCGACAGGGTTGCTTTGCACAGCGACAGACTGTCTTATCGTTACAATATATATACTATACAATAGTATGTAAAGTTGATGTGCACCGACTTCGTTTCGTTTGAGTTTGCCACTTATTAGTCCACGCATATATTTCGTTTAGCGCTAGTTGTAGTTTTGGTGTTGATTCACGTTCAGTCTAACTTCGCAAAATCTTCGGCCCTGTTCGTGTTGGTGACGACTATCGTATACGAACCAATCGTTGCCAACGTTAACCGTTTGCTGGATTTGCCGGAACAGCCTGGTGAAACGCAACGGGCCATACGCAACGTGGTCGACGTTGTGCGTAGTATGCTGCGTGCGCTGGAGGTAATGACCCTGCCAACAGATTAGTGGGATGCCATTATCTACCCCATCATAATTCGCAAGCTGCCGTCAAGTGCCGTGGCTCATTGGAGGGTTAGCAGTCATTCCGACCAACTGCCACGCCTGATGCAGATGTTGGAAGAGATAGAGGTATATTCCGACACGCTGCAAGACGATGTATTCACGCCAACCCGACGCCAGTCATCGACGCGTTCAGCCAAGGCACATGTAGTGACGTCATCGCCTACAGGCGCCACTACTAGTCCACGATTGGTTTGCCCTCAGTGGCCAGAGCCCCAGCGCCTGTTTAAATGCCAGCAATTCCGTGCGTTGGATGGACCTCAACGCTGAAATCTGGTTCGCCAAAATTCGTTGTGCTATAACTGCTTGGGTTCCGGCCACACGGCCAGGCAGTGTTCCTCCGGATCCTGTCAACAGTGTAAACAGAAGCATAACACGCTGCTATGTAAAGCAACATCGGTCTTGGAGAGTCCGACGCCAGCGTCATTCGCGAATCAAACGGACACGCCCCGTCGATCATAATTACCTGGGACCTCGTCCACGACAACAGCGCGAAGCCGCGCACCGCACATCTTACCCCGTCTCGACAATGCACAGACGTTTGTGGCCCAGCCAGCGGGCGTTGTATTGTTGGCCACGGCAAAAGCATCTATTCTGGATAGATGCGGGGAACAAAGAGAATGCAGGCTCCTGTGTGACATGGGATCACAGGTGAGCTTCATAACAGAATCATTTTTCAATCAGTTGAATCTTCGCAGAAAACACAGCAGCTTGGCGGTGGAGGGCTTTGGGGCCCAAACTGCCACAGCTTCACGCGGTCAGATTACGTTAACGATGCGCTCGCTCTTCGACCCGGTCTTCCAGTTTACTTTCGATGCGCTTATTTTGCCAGCTATTACCACGGCGATTCCAGCGGCACCTATCGACGTGCGGCGCTGCGAACATTTGCAAAATCTTCAGCTTGCGGATCCAACATACCATACGCCCGGTCGCGTTGATGTGCTCATTGGAGCTGACGTCTGGGGTATGCTGCTACTCGGTGGAGTCATTTCAGGCGGGCCGTATGCTCTTCACACCCACCTAGGCTGGGTAATTTGTGGCTGAGCCACTTTCCGGTGTACCTCACTACCGGCCATGTGCACCACAGATGACAGCAACGTAGCCGAGGAGCGTCTGGACGACCTCTTACGGTGATTCTGGGAACTAGAGGTGGTACCGCAGCTACCGCCTGTTGACGATTGTGAGCAGATCTTTCATCAGACAGTTACACGCAACTCGGATGGTCGATACGTGGTCCAGATCCTGTTTCGACCTGATTGCCCCGCCTTGGGAGACTCGTACACTTCGGCGATGCGTCAGTTCTTTCAGCTGGAGCGCCGCTTTAGAAATGACGCTGTACTGCATCAAAAATATGTACAGTTTATGCGCGAATACTAATCACTTGGACACATGGAGGAAGTCGCTTTGCTATGCGACAATGATTCCAAGATTTCCACGTTTTCACTACATGGATTTTGTGCTGCCAGTATGAAGGCCTACGCCGCTGTCATATACGCCCGTAGCATCGAGCCTGATAGGCGAACAAAGGTAGCTCTCGTTACGGCACGAACCAAGGTTGCACCGCTTAAGACCCTTACGATTCCGAGGGTTGAGCTATGCGCTGCTCATCTACTGGTCAACAGCATGATCAGCACTTGTGCTGCTCTTCAGCTTGATGGAGTGAAATGCACCTACTGGAGCGATTCGAGCGTCGTGCTGGCCTGGATACGCCGGCCCCCGACCACCTTGAAGCAGTATGTTTCCACTCGTGTCGCCTTTATTCGACAACACTCTGATGTAACCAGTTGGCGACATATCCGTTCCGAGAATAACCCTGCTGATTGTGCCAGCCGTGGGTTGTCACCAGCCGCAATATGGCAGTTCACATTATGGTGGGACGGCCCACGATGCATCCATGATGTCGGCGCCCAGCCACCACTACCACATTTGGAGTCCGCGGATAAGGAAGCTTATGATGCCGAACTGCGACCATTTCACACTAACCTCAGCATATTGGCGGTGCCCAAGCTGCAGGTGCGCCTTGGCACCGGGGCCACCGTGACGTTCATTCCGCTAGTCGAACGCTTCAGCACACTGCAGCGTCTTCTACATACAACAGCTTATGTCTTACGCTTCCGACCAGCTGGTCGCCAGAACTGGCATGCTATAGTCCTAACTGCGGAGGAAGTTCAGCAAGCATTCCTACTACATGTTCGGGAAGCGCAAGGTGACTCATACTCTTCCGAAATTAATAATTTACGATCCGTCGGTAGGGTTGCCGTATCCAGTCCGCTGCTGCCCCTGAACCCATTCCTAGACGATTTGGGAGTCTTGCGAGTTGGTGGTCGATTACGGCAGGCCGATCTCAGGTACGAGCAACGCCACCCGATGATAATCCCTAAGGGGTGCCCACTAGCTACCCTCCTAGTCAACAACGCTCACCGGGTGACACTACATGGGGGCATTCGCGTTATGCTCCAATATCTGCGGCGTCAAGTTTGGATTGTCCACGCGCGCGGTTTAGTCAAACGTTGCATTCATGAGTGCAAAACCTGCAAGTTACACCAGCGCGCTATGCAGCAACAACAGATGGCGGATTTGCCACGAGCACGGATCACCGCTACAGGTCCATTCACAAATACGGGCTTGAACTATGCAGGCCCATTCTACGTGCGTCATTGCAGCAAGCGATCGGTTGCCACTACGAAGACTTACGCAGCAATTTTCGTTTGTATGTGCACTAAGGCGGTGCACATTGAATTGGCAGAGGACTTGAGCACACGGGCCTTCCTCGATGTTTTTGACCGGTTTGTGAGCCGGAGAGGCTATTGCACTAATCTATACAGTGATAACGGGACCCAGTTTGTGGGCGCCAACCGTCACCTCAAGGCAGATTTGGCAGATTGGAATAACACTCATGCTAGGCAGCATCTGGTGGACGTGGGCGTCCATTGGCATTTCATCACCCCACATCATGGGGTGTTGTGGGAAGCGGCTGTCCGCTCCGCTAAGAAGCAAACGGATCATCTCCAACCAGACCCTGACGTTTTATCAACTCAGCACGCTCTTGACGCGTATCGAAGCGTGCCTTAATTCAAGGCCCATCGTAGCCATCCATGATGACCCAGAGGGTGGAACAGCTTTATTGCCTGGCGACTTCTTGATCGGTCGACATTTAAATTCACGACCAGAACCATTAGTCGGCGAGGTCCCCGAGAAGCGTTTACGCCTTCACCAACGTCTTCAGCGGATGTACCAGCACTTTTGGCAACGTTGGCAATCGGAGTACTTGTCGCAGCTTCAGGCCCGCAGCAAGTGGGCGCGTCCCGTTCCAAATCTCCGGATAGGTGATGTCGTCCGCCTTCACGTTGGCGGATTGGTAGAGTTACTGAAATTCATCCGGGGAGTGATGGGCTGGTTCGAGTCGTCACCATTGAATACTGCTCCGAACGAATGGCCGCAAATGGACTCTTCACCAAGCAACAATGTCAGAGACCGGTGCAGCGAGTGTGTCGCATCATCGACGCCGGGGAAGAGATCCTGAACCCCTTGGGTTCAGCCGGGGACGATGTACGAGATTCTGACCTTCTGGCTCCCACCTAGGCAGCACCTCTGGGCCAGTACTGCCACTCATCTGGCATCACCGCATGAAGTTGGGTGCAGAGGAGGACGAGGGTGGTTCCGGTCTCTATCTTCTGGTCTGACGTGCGCAGGGAGCACATGTTTGAGTACTTGAATACAATAAATTAAAGTTAACTGAATAAATAGCGTACAAAAAGTTTGTTATCGACTTTACCATCGCCACACAATTTGTGACATCTTTAGGAGCTCTGTCAGCTGTTTCACGTCGTTAAGCGCAAAACGCGTGAGAAAGTTGAAAATAATTCAACTTTTGACGCGTTTCGGGCTTATCGACGTCAAGTTCATACAAACACATTGATTCTACTTTTTCTCGAAACGCGAAAAACGACGATACGCTTGAAACGCGCTTTATGGAGTTTGGGCTTTAGAGTGACAGAGAAAGCTGGTAGTTTAAGCAGCGATAAGCGATGGGAAAGTGGGAGAGCCGGTACCACAACATGCACAGAATTTCACTAATATTATTACAAAATTGCAACCTTGATCAGGAACGTAGATTTTTCTCCATATAAATTTCTAAAACGGGTTTTTTGTTCTAGATGATTTTAAATTTCTAGTGTTGCTTTTTGTGACCAAAGAAATATTTCCATTTATTTGTATTTTTTTGTGTGCAATTTCGTAATACGTTTGTCTAAAACGTGTCAAAAGAACCGTTGGGCACAGATAACTCATCATATAGATGTCCACTCTCATGCGACGAAAACGGCACCAAAATGTCAAGCTCTGAATTACAGCTTTTTTCCCAAAGCTATTTTACACACACAGCTGCATGTGCTAATCCAGAACTTTTGCCGGATTGAATTAATTTGGGATTTCTTTTCTTGCTTGCTGATATTCTTTTCCGCAACAGACATTTATGATTTTAGCTACACTTGTCATGTGCTTTATATGGTGTAACAGGTAGACAGCACATTAGATATCCGAAATTTCTTTTTCGTAAATTTCGCCTCGGGTTCATGGCTCGGCGAGGAAGTAAAATTTTTCTTAACATTTAACGGGGTTTTTTTAAACCTTTTTACAGCCCTATTCTGGCAACCGAAACAATAGTCACCTCGGTAACAATTGAATACTTGGTAACAATTGTCACTTTTTGGTATTCTGGAGCAAATTCAAAAGCTCAAAAGGTGACAATTGTTTCGAAATTTGTTACCTCCGTAGGAGCAGGTGACAAGCATACAAAAATTATAAAATTCAAATTTCGTATTCAAATGCGCCTTGAGAAACTGAAAAAAATGCTTCAGCTGCGTTGCGACGTGTCGTGCGCTTAAACTTAGGAACTCTAGAAATTAAAAGAATATATACATACATTGTGAAGAAACTCCAAAAAAAAGACTTGCTTCGCCAGATTTTCTGCATTTGCCATTTTTTGTTTGTTTATTTTTTTACAGTTTGACAGAAAAAATACAAAAAAACAGCTGTTTTGATAGAAAAAAAGCTTTCACCTCGAGTGGTGAATTGTTTGAACTTTCTTCTTGTCACCATTTTTCCAGAATACGGAAACAATCAAATTCAATTCAATTGTTACGGGGGGTAACAATTGTTACGGTAGTGCCGGAATAGGGCTGTTAATCGGTTATACTTGAAATTAATAATGCGTGTACACATTTTTATATAAATGAATCGGCACTAAAAATATTTCAGCGCACAAAATATTTTTGTGTATGATCAAAGAATATTAAACCTTTGCACTCGAGGTCTTTTTCGCTTGCGCGAACCAGCAACTCGAAACGATTTCGGCCAAATTCGGTAAACACATTACAAGTACTTTAAAAACATTTATAAACAAACCAACGCATACAAATAAGCGCCGTTCGAGTCGACACTTCAAATTGGCCGGGCGGCGCCGCTCGAGTGCAAAGGGTTAAGTCTTTATTTTCTTTGGTATGATACATACACATCGTTGCCAAGGCGATAATATGTGGTACGCATTGCCAATAGCTGCGGCGCCAGCAGGTCTATCCATTGTGTCGGCGTAACTGTATTGCGACAATGTAGTGACCACTGAACAATTTAACTCGTTTTGGCAAATTGTGCCGGTCGGCTCATTCTTGTTCGCGAAAAGCAGGTGCCTGGGCGTACCAGCGACAAATAAAAGAGGGAAAAGACATAACTACATTTCTAAATTCAGAATTCGAATAGAATAGAAGAGAATATCGATTTCCGAAATCGGAAATACCCTCCTCTACCCATACCTAGGTACGCCCATGAGCGCCTGTCATTATCAATTGAATCTTTTTGCTGTATGATTGTTTGTAACCGTATGCTGAGCTTGTTTGATTGATTTTATAACTTGCGAACAATTATAATAATAATAATTGACTGGCACGACAGCCCGCTTACGCGAGACTAAGGCCTAGCTTCCCGCAACCACCCGTGTTGTGCATGTGAATTTGTACGCGGGTGGAAGGGACCTACAGTTTTATGCCGGTTCCGAACGGCAGGTTGGGAGCTTTTTCATAGACAATGTAAAATGATACAGAATAAAAAAAAAGCTTTTGCGGACCCCAACGAGTCCTTACCCTTCAATACAAATATAGTTGCTACCATTAGAACAAAAACCGAATAACCGGTATATTCTAGGCTCTATCCGTACCCTATAAGTGTAGCCGACTTCGTCAATAAGGAAGTAGTTGATCTTTTAGCAAATGGCATCATTCGCTCCTCCAGGTCTCTCTACAATAACCCGATTTGGGTTGTTGATAAAAAAGGAGTGGACCAAGCAGGAAATAAAAAAAGCGATTAGTGATGGACTTCAGGTAAATGAATGAAGTCACAGTCGAGGACAAATATCCAATGCCGAATGCAATGGTGATATTGTCAAACCTAAAAGGTGCACGATACTTTACCACACTCGACTTGAAATCTGGATTTCACTAGATCGAGTTAGCAGAGAGGAGAGGGAAAAACTGCCTTCTCTGTTAACAACAGCAAATATGAATTCTGCCGTCTGCCTTTCGGCCTTAAAAACGCTCCTAATTTCAGAGAGCAATCGACGATGTGCTCAGGGAGGAAATTGGCAAGACATGCCATGTTTACGTCGACGACGTAATTATCTACTCAACAACAGCAGAAGACCATTGAATGGACATCGAATGGGTGTTACGAAGCCAACATGAGTGTATCAGTGGAAAAATCAAAATTTTTTAAAACGGAAGTAGACTACTTAGGGTTTGTGGTATCAAGAGAGGGTATAAAAACAAGTCCCGAGAAAATTAACGGGAAGATAGATTTGGCAACAAATGAAAGATAACTCTTGGCAATCGTGCGGGCTCTTAAAACTTTGAGGAATTATCTGTGCAGTGTAAATCAGTTGAACATTTTTACTGACCACCAGCCCCTGACGTTTGCCGTTTCGGATAAAAATCCGAACGCAAAGATCAAGCGCTGGAAATCTCTCATAGAAAGCTTCAACGCGAAGATTTTTTACAAACCAGGGAGAGAAAACCATGTCGCTGACGGATTGTCGAGACAGCACATGAATATGGTAGAAGCTGAATCGGAACCAAGCTCTGACTATGCTACCATACACACTGAAGAGTCACTGACCTACACCATTGAAACGGTGGATAAACCTTTCAATTGCTTCAGGAATCAAATAATACTCCAAGAGAGCGAAAGCCTGTCAAAGCAGACCTTTATCTTATTTGGCTCAAAAACCAGACATATAATCTCATTTTGTGATGTAGAATCGCTACTAAAAACACTACAAGAAGTCATTAACGACGGCGTGGTTAACGCAATATACTGCAGCCTACCAGTTCTGGCAAAAATTCAAGACCGATTAGTAGAACTTCATCCCAACGTAAAATTCCGCCATACTGAGAAAACGGTTACGGATATTTTCAGTGAAAACGACCAGCACGAAATTATAATTGCTGAACACAGCAGAGCTCATAGGGCGGCACAAGAAAATTTTGAAAGTGTGTATCCCAAAGATGGATAAAAAGGCAAGAGAAGTAGCAGCCAATTGCCGAATCTGTTCCAAGTCCAAACCCAATCCAATCGACACCCAAAAAAGCATCTTATCGCGGCGACACCTGTACCGTCTTTTTTTTTTTGTTCCTTGTTTACTCCTCTCGGGAGCATAGGGCCTCCACAAGACAGCCTTGTGTTGGTTACATTAATCAGTTGTGTTGTTCTACCAGGGTAGGTGATTGGCCTGCCGCAGGTAGTCTTAAGTGATGGAATCATCTAACGCCGCTCAGGAACGTCGCCTCCGCTCGTAGCGCCATCTGTTGTGAGGAGGTTACAGCAGAATGGTTGGGGACCTCGCTAGGATCAGGTTGGTGCGCGCTGTTTTTCGCAGTTGTCCGCTTCCCCTTGCAGATGTCGCTCGTGCGCCAGTTTTTGCGTAACTGTTTATTTGTTTGCTTTTATCAGCCGCACAGCGCATAATTGCGCGTTCTATTGCGTGGAAGTAAGTGGAATAGGAATAATTGGGTTTGGGAATCAATGAACTTGGATATGTTGCAGGGTTTTTTAGGAAAATTTAGAGAACAGAAAAAATCGGAAAAATTGGATGGAAAAGTGCGGGGGCCGTGCACACGGCGGGAGTTGAACCCACGACCTCTGGGATGATAGTCTAGTGCACTCACGCTAGGCTATCGAGCTGCCTGTACCGTCTAGCACCGGAGAAATATATCACACCGATATTTTCTTAACGGACCAAAAATATTTTCTAACTTGCGTTGACAAGTTTTCCAAATACGCTATAGTGCAAAAAATTGCATCTAGAATCATCGTAGACGTAAAGCCACAAATTCTACAACTAATAAACATTTTTCCGAACGTTAAAACAATATACTGTAACAACGAAAAGTCGCTAAATTCTTACTTACTTAACTGGCCATAACAACCCGTTATCGGGTTACGGCCTGCCGCAAAACTTCTCTCCAGGCGCCTCTGCTTCGCGCGCGCCTTCTCCAGTTGGTCCCACCAAGAGATACCAGGGCCTCTTCCACTTGGTCCTTCCACCGGAGACACGGCCTCCCTCTTCGCCGTCGACCTTTTTCGCCGGAGCTTCGTCGTCCATGCGGCAGACATGACCGAGCCAGCGTAGCCGCTGGATGTTAATTCGCTGCGCTACGTCCATGTCCTTATACAGCCGAACCGCGCACTCGCCGTCCAAACACTCCCGCTTACGTATTTGACCATCAACAGTCAATCATGACAGGTTGCTTAAAAGGTATGATAACAGACAAGCGCCGCACAGTGGCTCAATTTGTCATTTCAGGTTGCAAAATTAATAACTCCTGAACGAATGAAGATAACTGGAAAATTTTTTGCTATTGATTAGAAATTCATCAGGCTATTGTATTCTCAAAAATAAATTCAATCGAAGTACAGGGTGCTACGTGATACTTTGTGAAAGTTCGGCTTACTGTAAATAAGAATAATGCGAGCAACAATGATAAGTTTTAGTTGCAAAATTAATGAAAATGCATTAAAAAAGATTAAAAGTAATAAGAAATTTAAGAAATAAGCTGAAAGAGTCAATTTTAAAGATAAAAATTAAATATAAATTTTGCTTTAGGATTGTCCAACAAAAACTTAATTTTTGTTGTTGTTGTTGTTTGTTGTTTTGTTTTTATCTTTAAAATTGACTCTTTCAGCTTATTTCTTAAATTCAAAAACAATGCTAAAGCTTCATTAGGACTATATTTGAGAGGTAGCACATTGCGTGGTCATCGCTTATGCTACATGCATCTCCTGCATCGAAGTAAGTTGTTTTTTCCAACAACTCCTAATTATTCTGGACAAAATTTAATTGGTTGAGTTGAAGTGATGTTTAGTTCAAAGTAAATTCGAAACTAACTTCACTTACTCCACACTCCTTTATTTATCCTTTAAGTAGGATTTGCATATGCATTCAAATAGCAGGTACTAAGCTTCTAGTACTAGCAGGTACCTAGATTGTTGTCAGGTTTTCCCGCGTTGTGGAACATAGATATAAGTCTGCTTTTTGTTTTCAATAACTAATTGTTTCATTGGCGCGGTTCAACTCAAAGACTAATGGCGACTGACTGAGTTTTGCTCAAATTAAAAAAAAAATTTTGTGTCAGACACAGTGTTAGTATTTTGTTAAAAAAAAGCATTACATCAAAGGATACATGATAGTTGATTGGCGGAAATGAAAGCCAACTTGTTTTTCGTAATTCCAAACTGCGCATCCAGCAAAAGTACTCTTTACTTCGAGCTTACAGCAATATACGCCAAAAAAAAGTCGACTTACTATGGAGTTGCAAGCTTGTATCACTTCTTAAATGAAGCCAAAATCCAAACTTGCATGCCCTGGCAACGATTATAATCGCATGTAATTGATTCACTATCAAAATCTTGTGCGAATTTGTTCGAATGCACGCACCCGAAAGCACAAAATTGCGCGAGGTGTCCACAGAAAAATCGCTGTAAAATCCAGTCGGGCAAAATCGGGCACCCGATCTCTTCAGGGCAGTACTCACAGAAGACTAGTGAACAATTTTCCCAAAGACAGAACCGTGGCAAGTATGGCCTTTTTTTGAAAGTCTATCGAAAGTTCAAAAAGTGCGATAAAAACAGTGCTTCAAGTGAGTGCCTACGAAAAGACAACAACAACAACCAACTTTTGTTTTCTATATTTAATTATTTACTACAAATGCCTTCTTTTACGATGCTGGTGCAAACAGTTTCAATTAATTTGCTCCTTTCCGTATTTTAAAACTTCAATTTTGCCGGAAAAGTGCAAATTGCTGATATTATTTCACACTCTAAAAATTTCTCAACTTTGACGGGCTCTACAAGCAAAACTATTTGTCTAATTTAGCTAAGGTTTCGGATTTCTTAGTTCCAAGCAATTATCTATTGGACAAGTATAACAGTTTCCCCCCAAATCGAACATGACAAAATCGACTTTTGCAACATACGTCGGCAGAATCAGCCACTGTGAGCCGTTTCAACTAAAAATCACATATTTCTATATCTCAAAACAGAGCACAATGCGTATGAACCGGTGATTGTGTGTGTGACATTAGAGGCCAAAAAGCTCTTTTCGGAGGCCAAATTTGTCGAACTTTTTGACACTTTTTTTCCTTGGCCGCTGGGCATCTATATGATGAGTTATCTGTGCGTTGGGTATGCTTTTTATTGAATTAAATTAAGATTTTATAAGCTGCATACAAAAAAACAGTCCTGCGTTCGAACTAGAGCATTTATCACCAAAAGCATACCTGTTCTGATATGATCGTCAACCCTGTGTTAGAGACTCGCTAAATGAAGAACTGCGAAATAACTGCAGTTGACCCTGTCGTATTCAACGCACTTAGCTTTGTGTTCTTTGGTATATTTTTCAATAATATCAACGAACATTAAGTAATATAGAACGCGCATCTCATACAAGCAAACGCATTGTATGGAGGGTACTGCTGGTAGTACCCTCTTTTATTAGCGGTCTTTAGACGGTCGCACATGTTTGCAATCATGTGCGATGGGGGAAATGTGCGATGAGCGTTTACACGGTCAAACATGTGCGCACACTTCAGTTGTCTCGCTGCTGCCAACGAAGCAACATGGTATGCGCTTTCGCATCAATTTCTTTAAATTTGCATAAAAGCACCTCTATGCTGCGCTTCTTTTTATTTTTATATTCTTCACCTTTTACTTTTCACAGTTCGGGATTGTGTCTATACACCTCAAAGAACTCCTTCCATAATATTTCATGTTTTTGCGACACCATCCTCACTGCTCGCTGTCCACCGATCGAATGAAAAAATGCACTATGTGTGTCACACAGCCGTTTACACGGTCGCACATGTGCGTCGCGCCGACAGAGAAATCAAAAAATTTTGAAAACCGTCGCACATGTCCGACGACACGAATTTCTTGCGTTTACACGGTCATTCTTCTCGTCGCGCCGCACATGATTGCGGACATGTGCGACCGTCTAAAGGCCGCTATTGACAGCATAACCCTCTGTTAGTAACAGCAGAATTCTCTGTAACTTCGGCGTAACATGTGAGTGGAAGCAAAGAAAATAAACATACAGAAGGCTTGCTTTTGGTTGCGCTCACTGCAGCGAGTCTGCGTAGCACCAAAGAATATGAAGTAATATAGAACGCGCATGTGGGCACAAAAGTGTTTTCGGTTGCTATGATGCGAGCGGGAAGAGCGAAGCGTAGGCATTTGAAAATGTTAGGTTCATAACATTTTCTGTTAGATTTGCGTAGGACAACAGCAAAAAGCTATGTTATTGTTCGCAACGGCTTCACTCGTGTAAATTGAAGTGGTGGTTGTTGCAGCGTAGTGTTCGCTCAATCATTTTTTGCATGCATGTTGCTTGATCTTCTTTGCCGAAGCGCAAGCAAAAAACAAACAACGAACGAAGGCATCGTCATCATCGTTTCAACGAAGATGACTCGGGATTCGCTAATGTTTTTGTTGTTGTCGTTTATTGTGTGTATGCTTTTTTGGTGTATGGCTGTTTGCTCAAATGCTGCGCTTTGATTGATTTTTAAAACCTGCAAATATTTAGACGTGGTTGAATCCAATTTGAAATTTTCACAAATATTTTTACGTGGCGAGTTCCAAGTAAAATCATTTGTTTATATTTTGACGTGGTTGATACCAATTTTGAACCTTTTGCAGCGGTTTTTTTTTGACGTGGTTGAATCCACTTTGAAATTTCTACAAATATTTTTACGTGGCGCATTCCAAGTAAAATTATTTGTTTATATTTTGACGTGGTTGATACCAATTTTGAATTTTTTAAGAAGTATTTTAACGCCATTGTCCAACATTATAATTCTATTTTGTGTTTCGGCTTGTTACAATATGGCTACAAATATAAAGACAAATAGAAATTCCTCAACGTCTGGAATTCACTGTTGTGTTCGCAGTTGCAACAAATCGAGACGACAATGCGAGAATCTTAGATTACACCTAAGTCTGTTTTTACACGGTCTTTTTTTACACGGTTTTGATATAACACGGTTTGAAAATTGAATATTTTTAATTTTTTTACACGATTTTATTCCATTTAGCACGATTTGAAATTTTATGTACTTAAATTTTTTTTGTCAAATTTAATTTTTGCGAAGTATGTTCATATCACAAAAAAGTATTTATGAAAGAAAAAAGTCTGAAACCATCGATAGTATCGATAGTTTGCGAACACTAGCTTAAAGATTTAAGTGAATTCCCTTTTAGCGCGTACAAGCAATTTTTACTGGTCAAAGCAAATGTGAATAGCACTAATTTAGGGGAATTCCCTTTATGTGCATACAATAAAATTTACTGGTCAGAGCAATTGAAACGTGTTAATATTTTGTGAACTGTCAATGCAATAAGACGTGTTTGGTAAAGAAATTTTAATAGGTTTTAGAGATTAGGAACAAATCACCCATTTTTGTATACGATCAATGTCTTTTTTTACACGGTTTTTTTTTACACGGCTTCTTCTGGAACCAATCTACCGTGTAAAAACAGACTTAGGTGTATTTAGATTCCCCGCTGCTGATTTCGTGTTTGGCCAAATTTGGCGCGAAAAATGCAATATATCTTATGACGACTATAACCGAAAACTGTATATTTGTGAAAATCATTTCTCCAGTACTTATATAGGAAAAAGGTTTCTAAAAAAGGATGCGATTCCAACCTTAAACTTAGACGAAGATCATGAGATTTCGGATGAAGAATTTTTAGAACCAGATTCTTCATTGAAACGACCACGTTATGATGACATAGTATGCAGTAATTGCGAAAAAAACGTCAAAATAGCCCATTATTACAAAAAGAAATACAGCGGCCTATTAAAAGAATTCAAAAAAATTAACGAAAAATTGCGAAAAGAAAAGCGCTTTATTTTAAAATCCAAGAATTGTTGTTCAAAGACTTTAAAAAATTCAATTGATTCTTTAAAACATATCAACTTGGAATCCAAAACATTTTGTAAACTTTTACTTAGCACCCGGCCAAAAGAATATTCTGACGAAGTGAAATATTTAGCGCAAAATATTTTTTATATTTCACAATCAACATATTCTTTCCTAAGAGATAAGTTAAATTTCAATTTGCCACATATCAGCACCTTAAATCGGTGGGCTCCAATAAAGTTCCTTCAGCCCGGTATCAACAATGTGGCTTTTGAATTCATTAAAAAGATGTGCTTAGAGTTGAAGGAAAAAAATGAAAATAATATGGTTCTTTTAATGGACGAAATGGCAATACAGCTCTCGTTGCCTTCTAATTAACTTAAAGTCACTACATGCTAGGCGTTCTCTTCTTGCATGCTCCTTTGTAGTCAGCATTGTATGTGGTGCTATTGATTGCCCGGATCTTTTAGCAAGAATCGCATTTAATGTCCCTAAACGGAGTCTGCGGAGGGTGGATACCTTCCATTTAGATGTCCCCAGGACGAATTATGCAAGAAATGCACCTCTATATAGGGCCTTCTCGGAATTAAACAATGTTACCGATTTGGATCTGTCACTTCCGAAGGGTTTGCTGTTGAATAGTTTAAGTAACTTATAGTTTGTAATAATTATTATATCCTATAGTCAGTAAGGACATTTGTTAATTGGCTAAATAAAATAAATAAATAAATAAATGGCAATACGTAGAGAATTACGATACAATCAAAAACTAGATTTAATTGACGGATTTGAATGCACAGGCTTCGAAAGAACAAAAAAAATTGGTAAGCAAGTATGTGTATTTATGTTGAAGTCCATGTTCTCGAGTTGGTGTTCAATTTTAAACTATTTTGTGTCAGAGAATGGATTAACAGCAGATACGTTGTGCAAAATAATTAAAGAAAATCTTAAAATTGTAAGCAATTTTGGTATAGTAGTGAACGTTTTGGTTTGTGATCAGGGGTCTTCTAATAGAAAGTGTTTCTCCGACTTAGGCGTATGTATAGAGAAACCATACTTTCAATTTCAAAATCAAAAAATTTATTGCATGTTCGATTTCCCACATTTAATCAAGTCATTGCGAAATGGTTGGCTTAAATGCGACTTGAAAACGCCTGATGGTTTAGTTAGCTTTAAAGTAGTTCAAGAGCTTTGGGAGAGGGAAGAAAATTGTAAAACCAAAATGTGTCCAAAATTAACTAGACAACACATATTTCCAAATTCATTTGAAAAAATGCGTGTTAAATTTGCCACTCAAGTGTTCAGTAAAACAGTTGAAGCTGCTATCAGAACAATTTCAGACATAAGTGGATTTAAAACAATCTCACAAGAGGTAGCGTTATTCACAGCTGATTTTATAGCAAAAATTGATCAAATATTTGATTGCATGAATAGTGGATCTTTGTATGCAGATAACTGCTACCGATCTGCTCTTCAGATTACGAAAGAATCGCACACATTTATTCAAACATTTTTATATTATCTAGAGGAAGTGAAATTTGTTGATGAAAAAAAACGAGTTTTCTTCCTAGATGGCATGAAACTATCCTTAAAATCGGTCCTTCTACTTGTAGATGAAATATTAAAAGATAATTCGGACAAGTTTTTTATTATGACAAAGGCCTTTAACCAGGACAAGTTGGAGAATACGTTTGCTGTGTTAAGGCAAAAAGGAGGTAATAACTGTAACCCCTCTGTAGCCGAACTTAATAATATCTTAGCCAGGTTATTAGCCTTTAAAATAATAAAGTTTAGCTCCTCTACCAATTGTGAAGAGACGCAAGATTCAATGACTAATTTAATTTCAAGCGCTTCTTTTAATGAGGATGTTTTGCAGACTAATGGCGATGATAATGACAATGAAATCCTGGAAAATCTTGATCTAAGTAGTGAGATGCACGAGGCGTATTTTGTAGGTGACACCTTTCGTAATCCGAAAGATATTAACTTAGAGCTGGTTTCCATGAGGTATTTTGTTGGATACGTAGCGTACAAAATCATTCCTAAATTAAATTGTGAAAAATGCGGTGACGAATTGAGAAGAAGGGATGAAGTTTTGACTGCTCCAAGTGAAATTTTTCACAAAAATTATCAGTCAATTTCTGATTTTGGTGATCTTTTTACTCCTTCCAATTCCCTAATGAATGTATGCATAAAACATATTTTAATTTTTCATAAAATCTTCGAAATAGAACCTGAAGAAATTGGTATTAAAGCACACGTTTTACAATCTTGTAAAAATGCTACACCTGAATGGTTCCATGGTGAGTGCTGTAACCATAGAGTCCAAATTTTAGATTTTCTTATTTTAGTTCTTCTACGAAAACACTGCATGTGGGCTGGCAAAAAGGAAGTTCGAAAGAACGAAAATTGAAAATAATTGTTGGCAAATAAAAAAATTGTTATTAAAAATTATTATTTATGAAAGATAAATTTAAACGAAAGTAAAACAATAAGCATAAAACCTTACAATAATATTTTTAATAAATAACTATAAACGCTCTTGTGCAACATGTTTGCACCCATATTTTACTACACCAAGTTCACGCATTTTTTTTTGCTAATTGTTATTTGCTTATGATTATAAAAAAGAAAGCAGAAATAGCGACGCAACAATTACCAACAACAATGCTATCCCGCCTGCACGGCACAGCGCAAAAAGCAGTATACCGCTAACTTTTTTTTGTTTGCCAATATTATAATGCTATTCCCCGCGACAACAAAAGCAGCGTTCATCGTCATGTTTATCAAGTGGCGCAACAGCAGCGAGAATACGAATGAGTACAAAAGTGACTTCAATTCACATGTTACGCCGAAGTTACAGAGATTTCTGCTGTCAGTAACAGAGATTTCTGCTGTCAATAACAGAGGGTACTACCAGCAGTACCCACCATACAACGCGTTTGCATGTATGAGATGCGCGTTCTATATTACTTCATATTCTTTGGTATCACACTGCTGCGGCGTGGGATGATTGGGAGATGAAGACGATGTGCTGTTGTTGTTGTTGTTGTTGCGCTGGCGAAATTCTGAAATTGTAAAACGATTTCTATTTTCTGGAGGCTGGCTTTTGTTCTTCTTCTATAAGCCTGCACGGCGTCTCATGTTGCTCCTGAATTCACTGCCGACTGTAGTGTGCACAAAATCATAGAAAAGAAAATAAAATATGGCTGGTATCGCGACCTATATGATAATAATAATTTTCCGTCTCGTCCTTTGGAACTTTGTCATGCCCACGTATAATGCTAAAATAAGAAAATCTAATATTGCAAATTTATTTTCGCTATATTGAAAGTCAATAGACCTATTAAATTATGTTTTTCCATACAATCTTGGTTTGTCCGTTAGATTTCGATTTAAAAAAAAATTGAAACACGTATCTTATTATTTGTGATATGCCCATACTCTCAAAATTGTAATCAACCAAGTGAAAATATATATTAAACAAATAATTTTACTTCGAACTCGCCACGTAAAAATATTTGTAAACATTTTAAATCGGGAAGAAGCCATACATCACAAAGATTCGATTGATGGTGACATTAAAGCATTTTGTGCAGCAAAACCAATTGGCAACACAAACAAGCATACACACAATAAACGACAACAACAAAAACATTAGCGAACCCCGAATCATCTTCGTTGAAACGACGATGACGCTTTGGTTCGTTGTTTGCTCCCCGCTTCAACGAACAAGATTAATAAACATGCATGTAGAAAATGAGCGATTATGAGCTACAACAACCACCATTTCAATATACACGAGCGAAGCCGTTGCGAACAACAACGTTGCTTTTTGCTGTTGCCCTACGCACATCTAACAGAAAATGTTATGAACTTAATATTCACAAATGCCTACGCTTCGCTCTTCCCACTCGCATCATAATAACCGAAAACACTTTTGTGCCCACATGCGCGTTCTATATTACTTCAAATTCTTTGATAATATCTACGTAATGAAACCAAAAAGTTGATATGTTGTCTTTTGTTTTTTTTTTTTAACGCGCCAACGCGCAGGGGATGACCTCTATAAATGCGAGGCATTGCGCTGGTTCAGGATATATAGGTTGGGAGAGAGGAAGTTGGGTGAAGAATTTATGGACTCTTGCCTTGAATCCATCAAGATCATAGGTGCTGGGGAAAACATCTGTAGGGAGACCATTCCACAATCGCACTGTACGGGCCAGGAACGTACTTTCTCTGTAGTGCGTAGTGCGCTGGAACATCGTTTCGACGTGGAATTCATGGGCGCCAGTGTGGGTTGCCCGGAGATCGGACGGGGTGAAATATTTTTTGCACCGCTTTAAGAAGCCGAGGCACTTTGTAATATATTTGATATTATTAACCATGTTGTAAATTAAAAATATAATTTTTGTGTTAGCGAAGCGCGTCCGCATTTATTTAAGGTTCACTTTTGACTGCCCAACATTGGCATTGCTAAACTACCTGTGCACTAAGTGCATAAGCCCGCTAGCGTGGGAAAGTGCCGACGCAAGCAGAATACACACTAGGTGCGCGGAGTTAGGAAATGAGAGTCCGAGCGAAGGCCGCCGTATGCGAATAACGCCGTATCGGCTTACTTCACTGTCAAGGTTGTGCGAACGCTTGAACGTGGCGAACTCTCATCACAACACCTCCCTTTTTTTTTAGAAAAAAAAATCGTTAACATTTAATTAAGGATTTTTCTTTCTTTCTCTCTTTCTCTCTCTCTATCTTTTTTTATGTTTTTTTTTTTTTTTATGAGAGTATATAATATAATATGATTTGATACAATTTAATATAGTAATATTTGAAAGATTAAAATTTAATACAATTTAATATAGTAATATTTTAAAGGTTAAAATTTAGTACAACTTAATATAAATATTTTCAAAATTAAAAGTTAATACAACTTAATATAGTAATATGTTCAAAATTAAAAGTTAATACAACTTAATATTGTATTATGTGTTGTATATCCTCGCGCAAGGATATATTTTTAATCTGTCTTATACATATTTTATATTTATCCTGTCCGATATGTTTTTAATCTGTCCTTGTGGACTTGGAATTGTTTGTTTGAGTCGTCGACAAGTAAACAGTTATTGTTGTCGTCTGTTTGTAGCACAGTATAGGGTCCGGTATATTTAGCGTCTAATTTGTGTCCTGTTTTATTGCTTATTAAAACTTTATCTCTTATTTTTATTTTTATTGCAGATATATTTCTGTCTGTGTATTGTTTTGAGATAACCTTTTTTTTTCTCTAACATTTGTTTTGCTCTCTTTTGAGCTACCTGTAATTTGAATTTCAGTTCTTTTGCGTAATTGTCAACATTGTATAGTGGGGCTATTTTGTCGTTATTTTCCAATTCTTTTGCTATTTTTCCAAAAACCAGTTCAAAAGGACAATAGTCATGTTCTGCCGTAGGGGTAGTGTTGTAACAATAAGCGAAATATTTTAGCCATTCATCCCAATCATCTTTGTCGATTGAGATGTATGATCTCAAATATTCGTTTAATGTGCGATGGTTACGTTCTATTGTTCCTAGAGTTTGGTGATGGTGTGCTGTTGGGGTTAGTTTTGTAATTTTTAATAATTCGCAAATTTCGATCAGAAGTTGATTTTTGTATTCCGTTCCCATATCTGAAATCAATGTATTTATCGGTCCGTAAGTCAAAATAAAAGAATCAACAATTGCTTTAGCAACCGTTTTTGCGTTTTTGTTTGGAATTGGTATTGCAACTAGGTATTTTGTTAGGTCGCAAATTATTGTAACAGCGTATTCGTTGCCATTTTCTGTTCTCGGTAGTGGTCCTATGGTATCCACTAGAACAATATCAAATGCTGTCGCTGGTGTTGGGGTTACAATCGCAGGTGGTTTGTTATGTTTTATTATCTTTGATTTTTGACATTTTTCACATGCCTTTACATAACGAGATATATCTCTCGTCATGTTTTTCCAATAATATTTCAATTGAATTTTTTTTACTAATCTGGTGATTCCAGGGTGGCCACCCAAGGTTGGATTATCATGATATAGTTTAATGATTCTCTGTTTTTCTTCATCTTTTAAAACACGAGTTACGATTATAATCTTTAGGGTTTTTAATTTTTCATTACCGAATTTCTTGAAATCGGTTATGGACACGTGTCTGAATAATATATCGTTATTTGATATTATTAATGTATTAATATCGAGACTACTAGCTATTTTTTCAAGCTTTGAGAATAAATGACATAAGTCAACATTTTCATTAGTAGTGCTTTTATACTTTATTTTATTCTTTATAATCGTAAATTTTCCATTGCTGAAATGCAATTTTGCTTTTCTTTTATATTCGTGGCTATTTATAGCCTCGTACACGTTTATGTCAGTTGGTTCATTGTATTGCGCTTTATTTGGTTTTGATTCGCTATTTAGTGTTTTCGTTTGTTGTCTAGTCATTACTTTAAAAAGGTTGTTGTGTTTCGTTAAAGTTTTAATGTCAGCGAATTTAATCTTGAAAGGGCGTCGGCAGCGTAATTTTCCTTGCCCCTGATATACTCGACGCTAAAATCATATTCCTCTAAATCTAATCTCATTCTGGTAAGTTTTGATGATGTGTTTTTCATCGAGAACAAGTACGTTAATGGTCTGTGGTCGCTTCTGATAAGAAATTTTTTTCCAAAGATGTATGCCCTGAAATACTGTATTGCCCAGTGGATTACAGCGAGTTCTTGTTCTATGGTTGATTTGTTACTTTCTCAACTTTCCCTATTTTGAAGATATTTTTATAAAAAAATGAGGGAAAATATGCTGCAACTTGTTTTTAAAGGCTTTTTGGTAGTCGGGTTTTAAAATACCTGAAGTTTAAAATTCCGTAACAAAAATTATGTGTTATTAAAATTTTTTATTTATATCGAATATCGTTCGAATATTACTTTTAGCACTTCAAGCAAACAAACAAGAGAAACCAATCAACAGAAAACAACTAAACACGATGAACAATATTTTTCTTTATATTTTCTTAAAAATGGCACATTTTTGAGCATACTTTAAATTTAAATTAAAAAAATTATTTCTATGATTAATAATTCAGCGAGATTTTGCCCTAATTTGCACTGGTTGAAAAAAATTCCAAGCCCAAGGGAAATCGAACGATTTTATACACTTTTATCAGCATATTCCGACGACTTTTAAAATCAATGTCGTACATTCTTTATTATTGTATTGTTGTTATTGTTAAAAATGGCAACGTTGGTTTAAATTTCGTCCTTCGGCAATGTTTAGTTCGGCAACATGTTTGTATATTCTTTTCTAATAGCCTTACTTAGAATTACGTTTCCACTTTTTTTTCCCAAAAAAGACTCAAAGTGGAAGCGAAAGGACCATTTTATGTTTTCGGAAAATTGTTTTTTGGCATCAAAGCAAAACATAACTATTATATCGTAATTTTTGTTTTTGCTTGGACACTTATATTCCAGAAAAATAGTAGTATAATCGGCCTGTGGGTAGTACTGTACTACCGTGATGAAAAATAGTATTAAAATACTACTATAGTAGTACGTTCGGCAGCTCTGCGAAGCGCTTGTTTTCATCGCTTTGCTCGCCGCTTTGCTCTACGTGAAAAAAAAATTGAATTGTTGAAATATTTCTGTGATAAAAAAATGAACGTGGACGCATTAATCAGCGCAATTTTTGCCAAAAACGCATTATGGGATCAAAGAGATACATATCGCCATATTTTAACGAGGTTAAGTATTTTTTATATTTTTTATTTCCTTCAAAATTTTGAAGACCTTTTAAAAGGATAAAGGATGTAGAAATGAAAAACTGAGTACGCAGTACTACTATGTTTGGTCTCTAGTTTCACGCCCATATGGATTTTTTCCAGTGTGAAAAAATTTTTTCATTTTTGTCGCACGGTGCATTAGATCAGAAACTACCTTATTTTTCTTTTCTCTCTTAGGGAAAACACAAAATCCCTTTCTCGATTTAGCTTTTTTATTATTTTGTTTATTTTTATTTTATTTTTATTTTTTACTTTTTTACAGAGCACAAAGATTTTACTTGTTTTGATTCCAAAAGCGTACTTACAAAATTATCATTTTATTTTCTAATGTTGTTTCTGTTGTGGCGTTGTAGTTACTCCCTGGTTGGTCAACTGCGAGTTTCTTCCTTCCGTGTATTATGGGCACTTCAGTATATTGTGGGCACTTCCGTCGCTTTGTGGAGACTTTTGACAGTTTGTGTTAATTTACCGGCGCGTAGGCGCTTTATAATTTTTTTCTTTAAATATTGTGGGTACTTCAGTATATTGTGAGCACTTCCGCCGCTCTGTGGATACTTTTGTCAGTTTGTGTTAATTCATCGGCGCGTAGGCGCTTTATAATTTTTTTTCAGTTTATTTTCTTTAAATATTGTGGGTACTTCAGTATATTATGAGCACTTTATAGACACTTTTCTCAGTTAGTTGTCCTTTATTAATTTTTCCTTATAGGAAGCTGGATTTCGTGGATTTCCGGTTGGGCGCCAGTTAATGTTGTGTCTGCTTGAGCTGCCGAATCTTCACAATCTTTATTTTCACAATTTTGTTACAAAGAAACGAAACGAAAGCGTTCGGTTGCGCGTGCTGCCCTGGTGCTTGCGTCGGCGGATTTGCAGGTGTTGTGTTCTGCGCAGACTGCAAGTCGTGGGAACAGAAACAAAAGTGTTAGGTTGCGCGCAGACTGCGGCTACGGATAAGTTGGAAGCGGTGCTGCCCTGGTGCTTGCGTCAACGGATTTGCAGGTGTTGTGTTCTGCGCAGACTGCAAGCCGTGGGAACGAAAACGAAAGTGTTAGGTTGCGCGCCCATGGGTTAACTTATATAATCAAAAGTGGACATCTGCATACGGAAATATGCCTGAAACCTCTCAGGACTCTCGCGCAGTTGATTGTAAAGGTGGTGAAATTCACCGTGAATCTTCCTTTCCTTGTTAATATTGTGCACACTGTACTTTCTTCTGTTTTTTTTGCTTTTTTTATTATGTACCATACTTTTAATGCGGAATTTTCAGAAATTAAATCCATTTTTAAAGAAAGCAGATAGATTGATAGATAGAATAATTCTTTTGATTACTCTTGCAGCGCCGCCTCACTATGTTTGCTTGACTCTTTGCTCACTCTACACTTTGCTCGTCGCTTTGCTCGCCGCTCCACTATGTTTTTAGCCTTAGATGTTTAAATTTAATTCCAAGAATTTAAATTAAGATTTTGACTGCACTTTATTTAATTCATGCACATGCTTGATGGATTCTGTGGTGATCGCGGATACCTGTTGACCAACATGTTGCACATCATTTATGACCTTACGATCGTTTTTAAAACGCGTATACCACTTATGAACTTTTACTTTCTTACTTAACTGGCCATAATAACCCGTTACAGGGTTACGGTTTGCCGCAAAAGCTCGTTCCAGGCGCCTCTGCTTCGCGCGTGCCTTCTCCAGTTTGTCACACCAAAAGAAGTTAGGGCGTCCTCAACTTGGTCCTTCCACCGGAGACGCGACCTGCCTCTTCGCCGTTGACCTCCAACTACCGCATCGAACACAACCAACAGGGCCGATGGGTCTCTGCTTCTCAGTTGCCTACCGAGACCGTAGTAGCACCTAGTGCTGTTTATTGTGGTGCGAAGGTATACGAATTCTTTGACAACTTAAAAGTATACCTGTCAGCCTCGACGTGAGACCCTAGACGCTGCGAGTCCATGCGTGAAGAAAGCGGTGACATCTCGCTTGTTACGCTCGATGACGTCAATGTCATCGGCGTATGCAAGGAGCTGTACACTTTTGTTGAAGATCGTGCCATTACGATGTACAACGTCCTTGCGCAGAACACTCTTCACATACGAACTCTGCCACGAAATAAACAATCATCACCATAAACTTGGTTCATCAATTAAAATGTTTCGATCAAAGTTGTACCAAGTTTAAAACAAAAGTTAATATTAACTCTTTGCTCGGTGCTAATTTTTGTACCTATAACACAGACATACTTACTTTCACTTCATAGGCAACTACTCCGCTTCCAGGGAACCAATTATAATGAAATTTTGACTAAAAATCAGGGAAAAATGTAAATTTCAATTGCTCTAAGTCACACATGGAGCTACCAGAAAAGGCCCTATTTGAAAAGTGCAGTTTACTTAAGAAAAACGTAATACTAAATTAGCTTAAACAATTGACCATGACCAAGTTCTGGCTACGCCCCCTAGGTATGATGCAATTGCGACTAGTGTATGCCGCTGATGCTCCTATGAATGTTTCGTAATAAGGTCCTATGTCTGAAGGATGGCAGGAAGGCGATCATAATTATTATTACATTATAATATAATTGTGTGGTTAAATTTTGGCAATAAAAACCGTATAATTTGTTGTAACAAATATTTTATTACGATTTTTTGTTCAGATACAAAATATAACTTTTGATTTATACATTACAAATAATTACTGACCGATTGATATTACTTGCAAATATTTTCAAGGTATTATTAGAGACTTAAGAGTAAATTGTTATTACTTCGCGACCTCCTCCTCGCACCATTAGCACCTTTTCAAGACCCTCTGTTAAAACCTCTAAAAATTCCATATCTGTAAAAGTCAATGTTCAAGAAAACCATATTGAGAACAGAATTGTAAACGCGTAATTATAAACATAAATATTATATCAATTTTATTAAAGGGATTGAGCAAGAATTCTCATAAGCATACCTACAGTGGCAAACAAAACTATTGGCACCATCATGAGCCGAAAAAGTAAATAAAGAAAAGAAATCAATTAAAATTTGAATTTTGATGAAACTTTATTATCAAAATAATATTTGGTTTGTGCCATTAGTAATGGAATATGACATCATTGAAATGACCGCCACGAGCAGCCTGGCACATTTCGATTCTTTTTAGGTAATTTTCGATGACTTTTTTACATATAGCAGGATGTAAGGCGCCAAGAACTGTACGTATGTTGTCCGTCAAATGCTCCAGAGTCGCGTAGCCTCAAAGAAAAAAGTCCAAAGGGTTCAGATAGTACGATCTTCACGGCCAATTGGCATCGGCATTGGCGAAGTTATCGAACCTGGATCGCAATTCTGTTATGTTCGGTCGTGTTTTGTGGCATGTAGCGCCGTCCGGTTGAAACCACATCTCCTCCATCCATATCTTCGATCGCTGGCCAGAAATACTCGGTTATCATACGGCCATAACGTTCAGAATTGACGGTAACGGTCTGTACTTCGTCATTTTTGAAGAAATATGGCCCTATGACACCACCGGACCATAATGCACACCAAACAGTGACTCTAGGTGGATGCATTGGGCGCCCGACAACCACGTGTGGATTTTCTGAGCCCCACACACGACAATTTTGACGATTAACGTAACCGCCGCGGTGAAAATGTGCTTCATCGCTGAAGAAAATTTTGTGCGAAAAATTTGGATTTTCGGACTGTTTTTCAAGCACCTATTCGGCGTAGTTACGACGCATTCTGTGATCTCCCGGCTCCAATTTCTGCACCAACTGAACTTTGTATGGATGAAAATGCGAATCCAAATGCAAAATACGCCAAATTGAGGTGATGGAGATCTCCAATTGTTGTGAACGCCGGGGAAGCGATAAATTCGGGTCATCTTCAACACTGGCAGCTACAGCAGAACCAGTTCGTTCGAATTTCGCCAATAAATCCGAAATTGTTGACAAAACAGGCCTTCCCGGATGTCCAAAATCCTTCCTTAGTGCGCGAAAAGTGGTGATAAAATTTTCACCATTTTTGTAGTGAATTTCACTATGTTTACACGTTGAGCGATGCTAAATCGGTCCATTTTCATAAATGGAAAACACTAAACTACAATATTAACACAATGCAACGACAGATGACAGCTGCGGTTGTCGAACGCAGGGCTGCCAAAGTTTTCGGTTCGAAATGAAAAACCCTGTATAATAGGGGAGTTCACTCTAAATAGCATTTTAGGTGTAAAGTTGCTATCGTAGACATTTTTTAATTTTCCCAATGTTTTCGAAAGCAATTGTAGTGGCAGATTGCTATGATAGCAACTTAGACCTAAAATGCTAAGAAGACTGAACTTCTTCTTCTTCTTCTTGACTGGCACGACAGCCCGGTTACGAGACTAAGGCCTAGCTACCCGCAACCAACCGTATTGTGCGTGCGAATTTGTACACGGATGGAAGGGACCTACAGTTTTATGCCGACTCCGAACGGGAGCTTTTTCATAGGCAATACTCTCAGAGGTTTACCATTTCCTGCTGAGAGGACAGCCGCCGAAAGAAAAATTGTTTTCTTTTTTTTTCGTTGTTAACGCAACAGAGTCTTCAACCTGGGTTAGAGCGTCGCATTTGACTCGCGGCCCAACGCAGTAGCCAGCTGAGCTACGGCGGCTGCTGAAGATTGAACTACACTAATATAATAAGTTAATATAAAGAATAAAAGTATAGTAGTAATAATATAATTGATTAATAATCTTTATATGCTGAACTCTTGCAAGATGAAAAAAAAGCTTCTAGCCGAAAAAGTCGAAAGCCTGCAAGAAGAGCTTCATTCAATGCAATGCAAGTTAAGTGACAATGATACCGTCCCTAAATTACGAACTAAATAACGATATTAAAGTTATTGGAAATAATATCTGCGATCTTCTGGATAAAAGAGCCACCTTGGTCTCTGACACTCGCACTCTCTCCAACAATAATGCTGTGACCTCCGATGCCTGTTGTTCCGTTGTCGTTGAACACGCTCAACCCGTCGTTTCCGCCGTTTCCATTGCGCATTGTCCGCCTGCTGCCGCTGCCTCATTGACTCGTGCTGACCGATCTCTTCCTGCTGTTTCTACGGGCCACTCAAAGCTTACTTGCTCCTATGCTGCCACCGCAGCCGCCGCCGCCGCTGCCTCCGCCGATTCTGCTGCTTTCCTGCCTTCTGCTAACTTCGCTGCTGTGCGTCGTGAAGTTTCCACGCCTCCCAGACAGCCCACTAAACCAGGCTGGGTTGCTGCTAGGAAGAAAAACAACAGACGTAAACATATGCGTGTTGTTGGTTCTAATGACAATTCCGAACTTGGCGATGCTGTTCGTCTTAAATGGCTGCACCTTTCCTCTTTTTGGCCACTGTTACTCCTGATAACATCATCGAGTATGTTAAGAAACATGCCAACATCGAGAAGAGCGTAATTTCGTGCTATAGTCTTGTTAAAAAAGACACCTCTGTGAAACCTTTAAAACGAATAAACTTTAAGCTGGGTGTTTCTGAAAACGCGATTGAAAAATTGCTTAGTCCTGAATTGTGGCCGGCAAGTGTGACTGTGCCCTTTTCAGTTTTTTCTAAAGCAAGGGCAACAACCGGCAACAGGATAGATTCGTCGTCTACGGCCAGTCCTGTGCGCAATGGTGTTAAGCTGTATTTTCAAAACTTTTCTGGACTTAGAACTAAAGCTGACAATGTTCGTAAATTTAGCACACAATCGGACCACGACATTTATGTCATCGTGGAGACTTGGCTGACTGCGAACTTCTTTGACTCGGAATATTTTTATCCTAATTTGTTTGACGTCTTTCGCAAGGACCGAGATGCTATTATGACTGGGTGTAGTAGAGGTGGAGGTGAATTGATTGCTGTTCGTCGTAAACTTCGGGCGACTTTCATCCCACTCGCTAATGATAACACTATCCTGGATCAACTCTGTGAACGCTTGCAAGGTTCGTCCGGCTTGCTTTTCCTGCGCTGCTCCTATATCCTACCTGCAGCTAATGAATCTCTCTACAAATCGCATGTCGACAATGTGCTGGCGTTGTTGGTGATAAATAAACTTTGTATTCTTGGTGATTTTAATCTATGCGGTATCTGTTGGTCTCATTTGAATAATGACTTTTCTCTTACACCGTCTAATGTAAATAAGCCGTTTGAAACATTTATTATTGATAATCTGTTAAGTATTGACTAGGCTCAGATTAACGGCTTTGTAAATAACTTCAATCGTATTTTAGATTTAATTTTTATAAGCAATAACGTAAATTTTAAGTTGTCTCGAAATTCCTCTGCAATTTCCCCGTCGAAATTGCATCATTTTGTATTAACTTTAGAATTCGAGTTTTATAAATTTTTTGAAGTGCCTTCTGTCACCAGTAAAATTTCTTTCAATTTCAATTTATGAAACTTCGCTTCTCTTGATTCTTTTTTTCTTAACACTGACTGGGTCGCCCTTTTTTCGAATACTGACGTCTCCAAATGTTATAGCAAATTTAAATCTTTGGTCTTCGATATCTGCTTAGCTAATATCCCCATTTTTGCTACTCGAACTTATAAGCTCCCATGGTACTCAAAAGAATTAATGCAACTTAAGAATCTGAGAAATAAATTTCACAAAAAGTTTAAGTTAACAAAGAACCTTGTTTTCTACGATAAATATCTTCATTACCTAAATGAATTTAGACACCTTGAAGAAATGCTATATAATAATTACATACAGAGTTTCAAACGAAATATTAAACGCAATCCAAAGAATTTTTGGAGCTTTATAAAGTCTAAAAAAACGTGCTCTAATATTCCATCCTGGTTCCCGTTAATGGAAATCAGCTGTCTTAATGGAGGATGCTGCAAACCTCTTTGCGGAATTTTTTCGCTCTAATTTTGTTAGTGATGACGAGTTCGAAGTCAGTGAGTCCATTAATAACAAGGGATCTCTTGACTTTGGCTCTTTGGTCTTATCTTCAGACGATGTAGCAAAGGGTATTCGTGATGTAAAGCTTTCGTCGCAAACTGATATAGATGGTGTCTCTTTTGTCCTGCTAAAACACTGTCCTTCCCTTGTTGAATCTTTGAAAATTATCTTTAATAAGTCTTTCTTATCTGGAGTATTTATCAATGATTGGAAAAAAGCCTCAATTACTCCAATTTTCAAAAGTGGCAACAAAAGTGATATGTCCAATTACACTACTCGACAAAAAATGGGTTCACCGCGTGCTCCTAAAAACAAAAGTATTTTTTAGACTAATGTTCGGCTGCTGAACACGAAACTGAAAATCAAAAAATTTTCTTAGGAAGCGTTTTCGAAATATCTTCGAAAAGCACGTTTTTTTCCCTCTTATTTCAGTTATGAGCACATATCTTATAAACCAACCATCCGACTAACACTTGTGTCGTTCAGAAGGTAATTTACTAACCTTTCTAACGATATATAGATTGTCAAAATCAGATGAGATTTGGGGAAGTAACTGACGGTGAAAGTTGTAAAAAAGTGAATTTTTCAAACAATTTCAAAAATCATAAAATTTCGAATACTTTTTTTTTATGTGAAATAAATGAGCTCCTCTGGTTTTAAAATCTTAGATGAAAGATATATTATTTGAGCAAATACTAAGCCTAACATCAATAGAATTGAAAGAAAAATAACAAAGTTATCTCGGTCTCGGAAAAATAAAAAAATTTTTTCGCACGGTGTAATAAATTAAAAGTTGGTGTTTTCACTCCGTGCGTTATAACTTTGTCATTTTTCCTTCAATTCTATTGATGTTAGGCTTAATATTTGCTTAAATAATATATCTTTCATATAAGATCTTAAAACCAGAGGAGCTCATTTATTTTATCTATAAAAAAACCATTCGAAAATATCTAATTTTTGAAAATGGTCAAAAAATTCACTTTTTTACAACTTCCCCAAATCTTATTGGATTTGAACAATCTATATATTGTTGGAAAGGTTAATTACCTTCTGAACGACGGGCCACAAGTGTTAGTCGGATGGTTGGTTTACGAGATATGTGCTCATAACTGAAATAAGAGGGGAAAAACGTGTTTTTCGAAGATTTTCGAAAACGCTTCTTAAGCAAATTTTTTTATTTTCAGTTTCGTGTTCAGCAGCCGAAAATTGGTTTGAAAAATACTTTTGTTTTTAGGAGCATTTTTCGTGTCGAGTAGTGTTATAGACCAATTTCAAAGTTATCCACGGTTTCTAAACTTTTTGAAACCGTCATTAAAGATAAGGTTTATTTTGCGGTTAAAAATATTGAAAGAGGAGTCACTCTGTGCTGTGATATTAAAACAATGAATGCTTTTCCAAGCATACTTTTAGGCATGCACTTTGGAGTACGGCAAATTTCCTATAATTCGCTTGCTATAATGCCGATTTGGCAGGGATGGTTCGCGAAAGGTGATGAGCTTTGCTAGAACAATCGAGATAGAAAGTACAACAGGAATGTGCAAGAAACTTCGGCGCGATAAGAAAACTAGTACAAAAGCAGCAGTGGCAGCGCAAGGGATCGAGTCTATTATAATTTTATTAATAAATAATAAATAAAATTATATAAAAGCAGACATTGCTGACGGTGGACCAGCTGAAGAAGGAGCTGGGTGCTTGGAATTTGCCTACTGCTGGGGTTAAGGTGGAGTTGCAGCTGCGCTTGCGAGAGGCGTGTGAGGCACGAGGCGTCGATTGGACTGCACACGAGTTCGGAACGCAGGAGCTAGAGGCGTCGGCCAAAGTGGAGGAATCACCTGCGGGTGCTGCGTCGATGCAAAATACGGCTGCAGTGGCTGCGCCACTACAAGCAATGGACATGAGCCAGCTTATGGTTGCAATGAGAGGCATGTTTCAGGAAACATCTGCGAAAATTGAGAATGTCAGTCGTGAAAATCGCGAAATGTCGGCGCAAATGGCAGCAAAACTGGAAACTACGAATCAGGAAATGTCTGAAAAAGTAGAAACTACGAACCGAGAAGTGCAGAGCGAATGGAAACCAAGTTTCAGGAAAATTCTGCGCGTTTGGAGCAGAAAGTGGACGAAATCTCAAACAAGCTTAATGTGAAGGTGGAGCACCTGGGAGTGCAAGTGGAACACTTAGATAAACGAGTCGACGGCCTGGATGATTCCCTGAACAGACGAGCTGACGACCTGGATGATTCCTTGAACAAACGAGTTGACGGTCTGCAGGATTCGGTGAACAGAAAAATCGACGAGCGGCTTAGAGAGGTACAGCTGCGAGCAAGGGTGCAGACAGTTGAGGAAAGTTTTGCCATAGAAGTGCTTACTTATGATGGTACTACGTCGTTCGACACATTCAAACTACAAGTCGATAATGCTGCTTTGGAGAGTCAGTGGACCGATGTTAGGAAAGGTCGGAGGCTGATACTGGCTCTAAGAGGCCCTGCGGCTGAGGTAAGAAAAACAGTTCCGGAAGGTTTGAGAGGTGATTACGAGACCGTCATAAGGGCACTGGCAGCCAGATACAGTGACCAGCACAACAAAATGCTGTATTATTGAGAGCTGAAGAGCCGTAGACAAAGAGCCAACGAGGCGCTGCAGACGTATGCGGCAGATATTGAGCGGCTGGTACCACTGTCCTACCCAGAATTCAGCATGGAAGTCTTGGAAAGACTGAAGATCGAGGCGTTTATCGAAGGCATTTTTGACCCGGAGACTCGTGTGAGTACCTTGATGATGATGAAGCCGACTTTCCATGAGACGGTGACAAGTACATTGACGTATGAAGCGACCTGGAGGGGAAGTTTTCGACATTCATCTGCAGAGAGGCGTCCAGTCCAATCTGGACGTGTCACGCAAAGCCAGAGAGTGAGCTCAGAGGCACCAGCGGGGCTGCGGACAGTGTTATCTAGAGTCAGTTGCTGGCGATGTGGCAAGCAAGGCCACATATCACGAGACTGCCGTCTGCGAGAGAAGCGTTCCGGACAACAGACGTTGCCAAGAAGGGCTGACGCACTGTCACACCATTCTTGCAAAACCGAGCGCAAGCATGATTCGCAAGTCGAAAACAAGGGACAGATTGTGAATGTTCGGTCGGTAAGAGTTTTACAAGAGGAAGATTGGCTTGCGGGAGGGCTACAGAAGGACCAGCGCGAGGATACGGATCTCGAAAAAATCATCAAAGGCAGAGCGCAGAGAGTACGGCCGGACTGGCAAGAGATGGCTGGTGAGAGCCCGATCGCGAAGGCTTACTGGGCACAGTGGCAAACGTCTGCAGGATGGCTGCCTATACCGCGAGTGGGAGACTAGGGATGGCAGGACCAGAAAATCCCTAATAGTGGTCCCGAAAGGCCGGATCGACGATGTCATCGAGGCAAACCATAACGACTCCAGTGGAGGGCACCTAGGCGTCGCAAAAACTGTCGTCAAGATAAGAAGGCGGTTCTATTGAGTAGGATGCCAGGAGTCTGTTGCCGAGTGGATCAGAGGCTGTGATCGGTGTTCGGCTGCGAACGGGCCGGGGAGAAGATCGCGGAGCCGCACTGAACTAGTCGAAAGCAGGTTAACAGCGAGCTATGGGCTACGGGCTAACCCAGAAGGGTTCCAAGAAGGCGATCTGGTAATGCTTTACAACCCGCAGCGGAGGAAAGGTTTGTCTCCAAAACTTCAAACATCATGGTAAGGACCGTACAAAGCCGTGACGAAGATTAATGACGTGGTGTACAGAGTTCAACGCTGCAGCAACAGAAACGAGGTTGAAAGTACTCCATTTGGAGCGCCTGGCGTCTTACTCCGGGGAGCCTTGGTACTTTTTCGGGACGAACAAGTCTAAGTGATGGGCAATGAAATGATGATGCACTCTGTGCATGTTTTCCCAAGCATACTTTTAGGCATGCACTTTGAAGTACGGCCGGCATGCTATAATGTCGATATGGCAGGGATGGTTCGCGGCGGCAATAAGTTGTGCCAGAACGATCGAGATAGAAACTAGTATGTTCAAGAAACTTCGTCGCGATAAGAAAACTAGTATAAAAGCAGCAGTGTGCAGCGCAAGGAGTCGAGTCTGTGTTGAGCAAGCAAAGGGGAACATGCAATAGTGTAGAGTAGTAGTGTAAAGTAGTAGCAAGTGTAAATTTGTAGATGAAGCGATTGTTGGTCTTTGACTGCGTTTGCGCTGAGTAATTGAAGTGGTTTTATTTTCAAGCACAATCCAAAACGAACTTGGATTTTCGTAACAATATTGATCTCGCATTACTGTTAAACGTATTTTGCACCATGTTATCTAATTATAAGTACCTTTAAGTATATTTTTCGAATTTGTTTGAATTTACACCTGTTATTTCTCTAAGTCCGTAATTTGATTAGACTTAATTAATAAACAACAATATTAGTCCCATCACTGATTATGACAGTCTTTTAGTAAATGGGGGATATGAATTTATACTGCTAAATTTATTTATTACTAGGTTGCCGATCTGAGAGCCCGAATTTCTGGAAATGCTATTAATTTTATCAAAATATCGTGGAAACGAATGATGACTGTTGGTGCTGCTCGACACTACTACGAGAAGGGTACCTCTACCAAGCCGGCTGTTAAAGCCCTCAGCGTAACAGCTGTATTAAAACGTGTGTATTGGTACGAAAATTAATTGTTCGTCTCTCTAGATTGTGCAATTTCAAATAAAACACACTTCACTTCTTAAACGCAGTCAAAAACCAGCGATAACTTCATTTACAAATTCGTTCTTTATTACTTACTTATGACTTATTGGATTACTCTGTGTTGCACCTTTGCTTGCTAAAACCAAACTCTTCTCTCTGCCCAGTACCCGGCTACCTTATATACTTGTCTGTCTGTCGCGCCGAACGTTCTTGCACATTTCAATTGGACTAAAAATTTCCGTTACCATCGCGAGCCATCCATGCCATATTAAAATTATAGCAAGCCGCTGTATTCCAAAAGTGCGTGCCTAAAAGTATGCCCGTCAAAGCAACAGGTCGCCTTGTTCCTTACACAGCGACAGAGTGTCTCATCGTCAGAATATGATTGTTGTGCTGTTGCTGCTGCCATCATTGCTATCATGTTGCCAACTACACCGCGACAATGGAAGCCGACTGCATCTTGCGGTCGCATGGCCATGTCGCTGCCGTAAGCGCCAAAAAATCGTGAATGAACAAAGCGACACATCGAGCAGGCACATCAGGTCTACAAGCGCAACTATGACAAGATACGTCGATGTGAACTTGGGTATAAGAAGGCTGATCTCGTTGCAATTAAGATCACATAATTTGTAGCAGGTCGTAAGCCAGTTTCTGGGCCCATATGAAATTGACAAAGTTAAACACAATGTACGTTGTGATGTCAAAAAAACGGCAAATGTAGAAAGTCCGAACATCACCTCGACACACTGAAACGACTGTTTGAAACTATGGGCATACGTCGCTGAAAACGAAGAGCTGTTGCCATCTGATATACATGATGAGGAGGAGGAAGAGAAAGGGTAAGCGCAGGTGACGTATGCCTTACGCATGACAGCATGTAACCGAAGAGTCAATCGCAAGTAGAGAGTTACGGGCGCAAGTCGTGCTAGTTGGTCGGTCGCGTGTGCGTTATACAAATTAGAAAACGCATTATTCATGAGTTGCTCCATGCATTTTTCTTACCATTGTACTAAATATTTCTGTGGTCATATGGAAGAGTAGCTGCAGTAGGCCACAGATTTAACATTTTTACATACATACGGTGGATACGCGCAATGTTTTGTTTTCCGCAGCAAGCTAGATTTACTTAATTTAATATAATTGATTGGCACGACAGCCCGATACCGCGACTAAGGCCTAGCTACCCGCAACCATCCATGTTGTGCGTGCGAATTTGTACAAGGTTGGAAAGGACCTACAGTTTTATGCCGATTCCGAACGGCGAGTTGGGAGCTTGTTTTTCATTACAATTTTACTGTCAGAGGTTAGACATTTGGAAGGAAGGGAGCGGACATACAAGGTAAAGTCTCTGATTGCGTTCAACCTGGCGAACGCCAGAAAGATCCTTGTCCCTGTCCAATCCAAGCTGATGCACAGCCTCCGCGCGGCCCTTCTGGATAGCTATTTGGCATCCGCTGAATAGTGAACTAATGTGTGCAGCGAGTACAATCCCCAGGACTTAAAATTTGGGTTGTGCGCAGGGTTTGGTGCCCGCCACGGAAAATCATCTACCAATGAAAGCCAAAAAGCAAGCCTCGGAAGGAACCCAGAATGTTGACGACCACAGCAAACGATTCAAGGACCATGATTTGAGGATATGCACCTGGAATGTCCGGACCCTCTATAGGGAAGGTGCCTCTATCCAACTGGCGGAAGCCCTCACCAAATGGAAAGCTGACATCACCGCCATCCAGGAAATGCGATGGACAGGACAAGGTTGCTCCAAGCGAGCAGACTGCGATATCTACTACAGCTGCCATGCGGAGAAGCGCGAATTTGGCTGCGGATTTGTGGTCAGCAAGAGACTTCGCCACCACGTCTCTCGGTTCACTCCGGTGAACGAACGGCTGGCTTCGATCCGCATCAAAGCTAAATACTTTAGCATGAGCCTAATTTACGCGCACGCCCCGACGGAAGAGAAGGACGATGCGACCAAGGATGCCTTCTATGCGAAGCTCGAGGATGTCTACGACAGGTGCCCGGCCCACGACGTCAAAATTGTCCTCGGGGACTTCAACGCAAAGGTCGGGCGAGAAGGCATCTTTGGCCCCACAGTCGGGCAGTTCAGCCTCCATGGGACCACTGTGAACAACGGTCTGAGGCTGATCGATTTCGCCGCGGCACGAAACATGGTAGTTAGTAGCACCAGATTCCAGCACCTCGATATCCACAAGGCCACCTGGTTATCCCCCGATCAATCCACCCGCAACCAGATTGATCACATTGTGATTGATGGAAGGCATGCTTCTAGCATTCTAGATGTGCGCATGTTCCGAGGACCCAACATCGACTCGGACCATTACCTTGTTGCAGCCAAGGTACGCATCCGTCTTTGCGCAGCGAAGACCGCACAACCTAGTTTGCGAAGAAAGCTGGACATCAGTAAGCTGCGATCACAAGGGGTAGCCGAAGGCTACTCCGCTCAACTCTCCAACCAGCTCGGTCGCTCCCCCTCTCCACCTGATGACATCGGCGGATTATGGGCTCACTTATCCCACTCTATGCGCGCCGCCGCAGAAAAAGTCCTTGGTTTTCGACGCCCACCACCAAAAAACCAATGGTACGATGAAGAGTGTCGCGCAGCCACTGCAGTGAAGAATGCTGCATACAAGAAGACCCTGCAGTCGGCCGCCACGCGAGCCATGACAGAAAAATACCGGGAGGAGAGGAAGAAAGAGAGGTGCCTTTTTAGACGCAAGAAACGGGAGCAAGAAAGGCGCGAGCGTGAGGAAATCGAGGAGTGCAGGAGCAGGAATGACGCCCGAAAATTCTTCCAAAAAGTTAAGCGTCTCACGGAAGGATTTAAGCCTGGGGCATCTTCTTGCAGAGTCGAAAACGGGGATCTGGTTACGGATGCGCAGGGTGTGCTGAGGTTGTGGAAGGAGCACTTCACCAAGCTGCTCGCAGGCGACGAAGGGAACAATACCGCCGGTGATGAAGATGTCCAGATGGCAACAATCGACGACGACGGTGTGGATGTGCCACCACCCAGCCATGACGAGGTCCGGGTCGCTATCCAGCGACTCAAGAACAACAAAGCTGCAGGGCCGGATGGGCTACCCGCTGAATTGTTCAAGGCCGGCGGCGGTGAGCTGATTGGGTGCATGCATCAGCTCATTTGCAAAATATGGCTGGAGGAACGAATGCCCAACGATTGGAACCTCAGTGCCCTTTGTCCTGTGCTGAAGAAAGGCGACCCAACAATATGCGCCAACTACAGGGGTATCAGCCTACTTCCCATTGCATACAAGGTCCTGACGAGCGTATTATGTGAAAGACTAAAGCCACTCGCCAAGGCGCTGATTGGACCTTATCAGTGCGGCTTTAGACCTGGTAAGTCCACCATCGACCAGATATTCACTCTACGCCAAATCCTGGAGAAGACCCATGAGAACCAAATCGATACACACCATCTCTTCATCAATTACAAGGCAGCATTCGATAGCCCGATAAGGGATCGCCTATATGCCGCATTGTCTGAACTTGGTATCCCTGCAAAGCTCGTTAGACTTTGCAGAGCTACGTTGAGCAATACGCGCAGCTCCGTCAAGGTTGGAAGTGACCTCTCCGACCCCTTTGATACCGTTCGAGGTTTCAGACAGGGCGATCCTTTGTCCTGCGACCTCTTCAACTTCACCATGGAGAGTGTTCTGCGCAAGGCCGGTGTACATCGTAATGGCACAATTTTCAACAAAAGTGTCCAGCTCCTTGCTTACGCTGATGATATTGATGTCATCGGATGTAACAAGCCAGATGTCACCGCTGCCTTTGCGGCTATCGAAAGAGAATCTGCCAAAATGGGTCTGGTGGTAAATGAGGGCAAGACGAAGTATATGCTGTCTACACGCAGGGACTCGCAGCGGCTAGGGTCTCACGTCGAGGCCGACAGGTATGCTTTTGAAGTTGTCAAGGAATTCGTCTACCTTGGCACCGCCATCAACAGCAGCAATGATGTCAGTCTGGAGATAAAGCGAAGGATAACTCTGCCAACAGGTGCTACTACGGTCTCGGTAGGCAATTGAGAAGTAGAGACCTCTCTCGACCGACAAAACTTTCACTCTATAGGACGCTTATCTCGCCCGTGCTCCTCTATGGCGCTGAAGCATGGACAATAACACGAAACGACATAGCGGCCCTTGGAGTGTTCGAGAGGAAGGTGCTTCGCAAAATCGTCGGCCCTGTTCGGGTTGGTGACGACTATCGCATACGAACCAATAACGAGCTGTATGAGCTGTATAAGGACATGGACGTAGCGCAGCGAATTAACATCCAGCGGCTACGCTGGCTCGGTCATGTCTGCCGCATGGACGACGAAGCTCCGGCGAAAAAGGTATTCGATGCGATGGTTGGAGGTCGACGGCGAAGAGGGAGGCCCTGGTATCTCTTGGTGTGACCAACTGGAAAAGGCGCGCGCGAAGCAGAGGCGTCTGGAGAGAAGTTTTGCGGCAGGCCGTAACCCGATAACGGGTTGTTATGGCCAGTTAAGTAAGTAAGTAAGTAGGTTAGACATTTCCTGCTGAGAGGACAGCCGCCAAAAGAAAAATTTTTGTTTTTTTTAATATTTGTTTGTAGTGTAAGCAGCAATGGAGTCTTGAACCTGGATTCGAGCGTCGCATTTGACTCGCGCCCCAACGCACAACAACAAAATGGTAGTTGTTTTGGCAAAGCGATCATCAAGGCAAAGCGATTGCCAAGATAGTGACACCACCGCAGCTCATCAAACTTTTTTCTTTTGATAACACTGTGCTTGAAATTCTCAAAAATAGTAACGAACGGGGCATCTACTAAGCGACTTTTCTATAGGTATACTGAGTTCAGATCCACCAGGCGTTTGGCTGGATTGGCTCTAATTTAAGAGAAATCCGACTTTGAATTTTGCTCACTCAATTTTGTCTTCGAAAGTTTACATGCTAATTGGTCCTAAATCGTTCTGTATATCGCTTTACAGTCTTCGGCTAGTTTAATATTTTAACGACCAACAAATTTGCTTAAGACACCAATACAAAAGAATACATTCAAACTGTGTTTTCGACAAAAATGTCCCAGAAACCCCACTTTTTCGTCGATTTATTAAATTTTCCGTCTATGAATGCCAAACTGTAAGGAATTTCCCTTCAAACTCTTAAGAAGAAAACAAACAAGACTTTTTCCAACGATTCAATAAAAAAATTAAACGCACAATCTTAATCCGAATCATCTTGGCGGATAAGCTGGTTTAAGGGTCCACTTTAACGCACCTTTTTTTTTTGAAAATTGGAATTGCATTTAAACAAAGTAGCCCTTTAGCGACGCACATTTAAAAAATCAACATTCTGTACCACTTTTGATGTGTTAATTCTGACATTACTAGTTATGATATTTCTAGTGAAAGCTTCTGTTGAATCCCGCAGCGGCACCACGAGATAACCAACATCTGGTCGCTCTTATCAAGTGGGACCTGCTGCGAGGGTTCAAGCAAAGAATATGAAGTAAGTTACTGAAATTACTTCATATTCTTTGGTTCAAGTAACACAGGCACGATGGGAGCGTGCCGGTCAATGGTACTGGCTGCATGCTCTTATCGCGCTGTGTATTTACGTTGCCATGCATGTTGGGTCATGCTATCTAAGCACATGCATGCGCTGGTAAGCGTTAGGATAAGAACATTGTTAGTAAGTAGGTACTAGAAAATAAGTTATCAGGTGTACAACTTTACTTCCGCCGTTTTTTTTTCAAAATTAAAAGCTTTATTGCGAAAAAGTGCTTACAGATGTATTATTCAAAGTATTGTCCGTCGCTAGCGACAACTTTCTCCCATCTTTCCGGCAATTTTCGGATCCCGGCTCGAAAAAAGGAGTCCTCTTTTGACGCTATCCATGAAGCAATCCATTTTTCCAATTCTTCGAAGGATTGAAAATGTTGATCTGCCAGGCCGTGTGCCATCGAACGGAATAGGTGGAAGTCAGAAGGGGCGACATCTGGGGAATACGGCGGGTGGGGCAAGACTTCCCATTTCAGCGTTTCCAGGTACTTTTTGACCACTTTTGCTCGATGTCCCTCGGTTTCAACTCGTACGGCACCCAGTTTCCTTCTTTCTGAATCATGCCCAGGGCCTTGAGACGTTTTGAAATGGCTTGCTGACTCACTCCCAACGATTCGGCAAGCTCTTCTTGGGTTTGGCACGAATCTTCATCAAGCAATGCTTCTAGTTGTTCATCTTTGAAGGTTTTTTCTCTTCCACCACCATGTTTGTCTTCGACATCGAAATCACCATTTTTAAAACGTTGAAACCACTCCCGACACGTTCTTTCACTCAGAGCAGCATCACCGTAAGTTTCTGAGAGCATTCGATGCGCTTCAGCTGCATTTTTTTTCGAATTGTAACAGAAAAGTAAAACTTCCCGCAAATGGCGAGAATTGGGCACATAAACGGACATTTTCGAGCGTGAATAATACGAAAACAAGAACAACTGTCACTGAAACGGCGATGACAATTCGTTAGGCACTGTCCACACTCACTTTAAAGGCATTACCATCTATGTATTTCAACCAGCCTCAGCCGGTTCAGCCACCTATCGGAAAACGGCGGAAGCAAAGTTGTACACCTGATATAAATAAAGTTAGTCTAGCAAAAGCAGTTTATTGAAGTGCAACATTTTTAATTTTGTGGATAACTCAAAGAGCAGCCGACCGTCAGCGGACTAAACAGCTTCATTGTTTACTAGTGTCAGAACGTAATTTTATATATTCGAGAAATAAATGTAATTGAACTAAAAAAATGAATTCATGCGTTAGAGTTTCATTTAATAAATATTGTTATGTTTGTTGAAAGCACACTATCATGTCTAGGAAGCACGCAATCACCTCGGAATTTGCTGAATTGTACTCGCAATATTTCAACGAAACTTTAATCCGTGATGTGGATTGGGCTCCATCCATTATTTGTACGACTTGTTTGTTGAGATAAAATCAATTGAAAAAAGGTAAATGAAATCATGTATGGTATTCATTTTTAAACTATTTAAAATAATTCATGTTTTTTCTACATCAAAGGTGAAATCGAATCTATGCCTTTTCGCGCTTCAATGATTTGGACAGAGGCTAGAGGGGTGTGTTAATGGTGTGAACGGGATAAACCGAGCCAAAAAACGTAAAGTGGAATGTAGAGGAACACTGTTTGTTCAGTTGCCGTTACCATATTCGAATTCCACTCCAATCCCGAGAAGACAAAGTCCAACAGAAGAATACTTTCCACCTTCTTTCAATACTGTTGGAGAATCGTCTGCATCACTTTATGTACCATCCAATGTAACTGCACCATGTAATCACATCTAAATTTCTCAAAGTGGTCTGAATAAAATGGTTCGTCGCCTCAAATTATCACAGCGACAGTCCATTCTTTTGGCGAAAGATTTGCGAAAATCGAATATCTTAGCACCAGATGTAAATATCATATATATAGTGCTATCGGTCGTCATCGTCGTTTCACTGTTTTTTTCAAAGCCATCGAAGACAATTCATTAGCATATTGCACTGATATCAAGGGTTTAGTTCTAACGATGCACAATGAATATAATACGGAAGATTGGCGATTGTTCATTAATTTATCTAAGAGCAGTCTCAAGGCGGTTTTACTTTATATTTTTTTTCGGTGTAAACGCAACAGAGTCTTGAACCTGGGTTCGAGCGTCGCATTTGACTCGCGGCTCAACGCACTAGCCAGCTGAGCTACGGCGGCCGATTGCCCTAAAAAATTATTTTTTTTTATTATATTTATTTACACTTAGCTCGGCCTCGATAGTCCAGCGGGTAGCGCGCTGGCTTCTCATACCAAAAGCCCCAGGTTCGATTCCTGGCTCGGGCTGGTGAAGGAGTTAAGGATGCCAGATATTTATCACGTCACTTTTGCTCGTCAATGTTTTTTGCTTTTACGCATACATTGCCCAAATGTTTGCTAAAATTTACACGACAACCAGGTTAAAATACTGATTTATTAGTTTTGCTTCTGGTTGTGTATTTCTCTCAACTTCCGATTGCAGTGTTCCAGCTCCTAGTAGGAGAAATAAGAAAAATAATATTATACAGTTCCCTGAAGAATTCTGAAATTATCGAGTCCAAAACTATGGATAAGCGCTAGCTCAGAACAGGCGATGCGAGCGATATTGCATGTTTTTTCTCAATGTACGCTGTGGTTCACTATTTAAGATTAATTGTTTGTTGCGCATTAAATTCCACTATCTTTTAATAGTATCCTAATCCATAAACGTCAAAAAAGGATGCAATTGCTTTCACGATCCATTTTTGTGTCTCTAGGAGGTCCAGGCAAGTTCATTATAACAAGTTGGGCATCTTGTGATTTATTTACAATAACTTCATTGAGTTTTACGGCTGTATGCATTCGCCGGACATTGATTTCATCCCTAAAAATAATAGAATTTAAATAAAGCATTTATTAAACTTATATTATTATACATCGTTTACTACTATTAAAAGTTTGAAGTGTTGTAAGTGGATTGTATCTCAAGGCGCATGTAAATATCGATATAATTTTTTTAGCATATCAGCATTAAGCCTTTGAATAATAACTAGGGAGCAGTTTTGATGCAAATGCACATTGTTTTTTCAATATTCTTAACAAAATGGGTGAAATATATTTCCGATTCAGAAAAATTCTTTAAAAATTGCCTTCAATTCTCAGCGCATAAAGACATGTTTCGGCATATTTGCAGAAAAATGTTTGTAAGCACATTCCACGTTTTTTCGCTTTGAAGTCATATTTTTGCATACTTTCATACAATGCAATGCATACTAATCAATATTTTTCAATTAACCTGATATTTCTTATATAGTTAAGCACCTATTGGAAATCAAGAAATTTATTTATGATATTCATGATACAATTAATTGTTGTTATGATAAAACAATTGTTTATCTATACTTATGTATATGTATATAAAATAAACTGGATGTACGTGTGTAAACGCACCATGCTCAAACGGCCGATTTCCATGGGTTTTTTTTGTTGGAATCGTCTTTAGTCAGTTCAGGTTTCTGAGAAAAGAATATTCCGGAAAATCTATAAGAAAAGTCGGAAAATCCCTCCCATGTTTGACCACGAATCACAACGGCTGGACCGATTTGGCTGTTTCTTTTTGTATTCGTAGTTGTCAGAACAAGGTTTGTATGAAAGACATTTTTAGAAAAATGGTACGTGAAACTTTTCCACCAGCCCAAACTTTCCGACGAGAACTTTGGAACCATAAGTCACACATCATTTAACACTAGAAGTACCGGGCTTGGCTTCATACCTACTTATACCGTGAGCGGTCACACGACGGTATTGAGAGTTTTTAGGGAAATCGGTTGAATTTGAAGAAATGTTTCATTGTAAGCATTAAAACAATATTATATAAATATTTGTATACATTTATTTATTTTTAATGTTAAAAGTATAGTTTTGGCAAATATTTCAAAAGTGAAGCTACGTGACATCTCGCCGATAAAAGCATGCTTTCACACACAACATGTAAAATAACGCATTTTGGTTTTGCATTAAAATTTTTCACAAATATGTAAAAGTCGGTTGTAAATTTAATATAAAACAGAAGTCTTGCCTTACCTAGGTATTTGTAAAATTTGTACCGTCTTCGACTTTTATGTGAATGATAAAATTTTATTTCCATGGCTACGTAGTTAACCGTAATTTCACCGCTCGTGGTTGGGGGGGGGGTTGGGGGGGGTTGTCTACGTAGCGGCCCGATTTTCGAGCCTCTTTTTTCAAAATTTATTACGAAGGAACGAAAAACGATATTCACTCACTTTTCTTTGTTTTTTGTTAATTTAGTCGTAATCTTTCAAGGGGCAAGATCATAAAAATTATATTTCAACATATTCGAGTGCGGGATGACCTTGAACCTGCCCTCATCAGAATTTTGATATTGTTACGAATACTAGTGGGCTGTTACGTATCACTGGATTGTGCAATTTGAAAATCAAACAACTTTAACTATCCAAACGCAGTCAGTAAGAACCAACAATCACTTTATTTCACACTTTTACACTTCACTGTCTTTACACTTAATTATTTGCTTAATTGCTCCGTGTGGGACCTTCACTAGTCAAAATCAGCCGCACCCGGCTGCCTTTTATACCTGTCCGGCTATCGCGCAGATCGTTCTCGCACATTCCCGAGTGGACTAAAGGTTTCCCTGATGATCGCGACCATCGTTGCCAGATTGGACTAAAAGTTATTATCGCGGCCGTCGTTGCCACATTGAATTATAGCACGGCGCGTAGCGGCAGGGTTGCTTTGCACAGCGACAGACTGTCTTATCGTTACACTGCCCACCACTTACACTTGTTCGTCCCGAACAAGTGCCGAGACTCCGCTGTGATGAGGCGCCAGGCGCTCCAAATGGACTACCTTCAGCTTAGCGCCTCTATTGCTGCAACGTTGAATCCTGTATACCACGTCGTTAATCCTAGTCACGACTTCGTACGGTCCTTCCCATGACGCTTGAAGTTTCGGAGACAAACCTTTCCTCCGCTGCGGGTTGTAGAGCATTACCAGATCGCCTTCTTGGAACCCTGCTGAGTTGGCCCGTAGATCATATCTGGCTTTCGCCTTATCGCTGACCAGTTTGGTGCGGCTCCTTATAAACTGGTAAATTTCCTCCAGTTCCGCCCGCTTATTGACCACGTAGTCAGTCTTAGCGCCTCCCGTCGTGCTGACTACCCCGAACTTCAAGTCAGCGGGTAACCGCAACTCTGTTTCGAACACTGCTCGGGCTGGAGTGAGTGATGATGTGTCGTGCGGGGCTGACCTATACGCCATCAGGAACAGGGGGATATGCGTGTCCCAATCCTTTTGATTCCTGCCTACCACTTTCCGCAGGTATTGCTCCAGTGTCCGGTTAAAGCGTTCCACCATGCCGTCGGACTGTGGGGTTTTCTTTATCCCCAGTAGCTCACACACTTCCTTGAATACCGCAGACTCGAAATTCCGGCCTTGATCTGAGTGCAACTCCAACGGAACTCCGAACCTGGCTACCCAGTTGTTTACCAGCTTTTCCGAGATCGTAGTGGCCTCCTGCTTAGGAATTACCCTATTCCTATCCTATAGGGTACACTTCGGGCCATTTGCTGAAGTAATCCATTACCACCAGCACATATTTGTTGCCTTGAGTGCTAGTTGGGAATGGGCCGGCGACGTCCATAGCAATCCGCTCGAAGGGCGCTCCCACGTTGTACTGCTGCATGCGGCCTCGAGATTTTCTTGTCGGCCCTTTCGCGGCTGAACATCGGTCGCAGCTCTTAATCCACTCGGCTACAGACTCCTGACGTCCTACCCAGTAGAATCGTCTTTTTATTTTGGCGACGATTTTGGTGATGCCCAGGTGCCCTCCACTGGAATCGTTATGGTATGCCTCGATGATTCAGATTCGTTGATTCTGCATTTCGGCGCTACCATTAGGGAGTTGCTGGTGCGACCATCCGCGCTCTCCCATTCGCGGTACAGGCAGCCTTTCTTCAGTCGCAGACTTTTCCACTGTGCCCAATAAGCCTTAGCGATCGGGCTTTCACCGGCCATCTCTTGCCAGTCTGGACGTGCGCCTTGCTCCTTGCTTTCAACGCTTTTTGCAAGATCCGCATCCTCACGCTGGTCTTTTCGTAGCCTCTCCGCAGACCACTCTTCCTCTGGCATAACGCTTACCAACCGGACGTCCACTATCTGTTCTTTGCTTTCGGCTCGTGAGCACTGCCTGCATTCGACTTTGCACGGACGACGGGACAAGGCATCGGCATTTCCATGGCTACTGCCCTTGCGATGCTCTATCGTGTAGTCGTATCTCTGCAGTCGCTCGATCCACAGCGCCAATTGCCCTTCAGGATCCTTAAAGTTCAGGAGCCATCTCAATGCCGCATGATCTGTGTGCAGGCGAAACCTTTGTCCATACAGATATTTGTGGAAGTGTTTTACGCAGTCCAGTACCGCCAGCAGTTCTCTCCGTGTCACACAGTAGTTGCGTTCCGGTTTCGATAGAACCCTACTGTAGTACGCTATCACTTGTTCCTGGCCGTCTATTATCTGTGATAGCACACCACCAATACTATTCCCGCTTGCATCGGTATCCAGCACAAACATATCCCCAGGCACGGGGAAGGCCAGAATTGGAGCACTGCACAGTTTTTCCTTCAGGCGTGCAAAAACCTGTTCCTGCTCCTCGTTCCACTCGAAAGCTTGGCTCTTTTTCGTTTATGCAAGCTGCTGGCTATGTTCGCGAATCCCGGAACAAATCGGCGGTAGTATGTGCACAGGCCCAGGAAACTGCGGAGTTCGTGTAGATTGCGTGGCCGGGGCCACTCCTTCACCGCCGTGATTTTGCCTTCATCCGTATGTACTCCGCGGGCGGAAACCGTATGACCCAGATACTTGACCTCCTTTTGGAACAGCGAGCACTTCTTTGGGTTGAGTTTAAGCCCGGCTTCTCGTATACGCTCGAATACCTCCTTTAGCTTTCCCAGGTGGTCGTCGAAGCTTTTACCCATCACGATTATGTCGTCGAGGTACACCAGACACGTCCGCCAATGCAACCCTTTCAGCACGCGTTCCATTAGCCGCTCGAATGTTGCTGGTGCGTTGCAGAGTCCAAACGGCATGACGGTGAATTGCCACAAACCATCGCCAACACTGAAAGCCGTTTTCTCCTTGTCCTTGTCTGCAAGCTCTACCTGCCAATAGCCGCTGCGTAAGTCGAGCGTGGAGAACCACTGCGTGCCTGACAGTGTGTCCAGGGTGTCATCGATCCGAGGTAGTGGATAACTGTCCTTCTTGTCCTTCCGATAGTCCACACAAAACCGGGTACTGCCATCTTTTTTCTTGACTAGCACGACCGGCGAGCACCAGGGGCCCGAAGAAGGCTCTATGACCTTTTCTTTTTGTATGTTTTCCATCAAATTTGTGACCTCTTCCCTCTTGGCCAGAGGAACTCGTCTTGGCGGTTGGCGAATCGGTTTTGCACTTCCGGTGTCGATGCTGTGCTTCACTATGGCCGTTCTTCCGCCTGCTTCTGCCGCAAATATTGACCCATAGTGCTGCAGGAGTGACCTCGCCTTCTGTTTCTGCTTGGCCGTCAACTCGCTGCTCCACTGGTTCTCTTGCGGTATGACGTCCATGTTAAAACTGCTCTTCTCATTACCTCCAGGTGGGCTACTCTCGCAATTGACCACGGCTACAACTTCCTTACACTCGCCAATTACCTCGTCTTTACCGACATATCTGGGTGCATTCAGGGGGTTCAGTATTCTAACTTGTATTCTGCCATTCTTAGGTTTCACTAATGTACGTCCGATGATGATGTTGTCGTGTCCTTGTTTCGGTGCTTCTACAACCCACAGCCGACTCGTCCCATCGTCCTCGTCCACCTTTGCCCACACAATCGCCTCAAAATTCGCTGGTATCCTCCTGTGTTGACACGATACAACCTTCCTTACCGCCACGCTTCGCTCATAGCCGGTGTGCAGCGGGAATTCAACGTTGGCATATCTCAGCACATGTTCTTTCAGGTCCAGCGTAAAACCGTGCCTAATCATGAAATCCACGCCGATAATCACGTCGTCCATTATATCCGCGACGATGAACTCATGTTCCAGGCTGCTGGTGCCGATAGCAATCGTTTTTGTAACTTGGCCCTGCTTGCCACATATCCAGCAAACAACCTTAGAGGAGACCACCTGTGGCCTGTCCAGTATCTCCGAGCTTATGGCCTGGATCGGAATGTCGTTGTCCGCCTGAATCTGGCGTATCCTTGCAGGTGCATACCGAGTGCTCCCAATCCATGCCGCTTCATATGTTATCGCGCTGGTCACCGTTTCCTTAAATGTTGGCTTGCCCATCATCAACGCACTGCGACGTGTTTCTGGATCATGAAGACCTTCAATAAACGACTCAATCTTCATCCTCTCGAGATCATCAGCACCAAATTTTGGGTAGCACAACTGCACGAGCCGCTCAATGTCTGCTGCATATGTCTGCAGCGCCTCGTTGGCCCTTTGCTTCCGGTTCTTCAGCTCACAGTAGTATAGCGCATGGTTGTGCTCGTCACTATACTTCGCTGCTAACGCTCTCATGATGGCACCGTAATCACTTCTTAAACATTCTGGAACTGATTTGATTACCTCGGCCGCAGGACCTTTCAGCGCCAGTGCCAACCTCCGACCTTTTCTGATATCCGTCCACTGATTTTCCAAAGCAGCCAAGTCGAATTGCAATTTAAATGTGTCGAACGGCGCAGCACTATCATAAGTAGGCACTTCTGTTCTGGCAGCAAACCCGTCCTGAACCGGTGGCAAACATTCTCGTGGCTGTACCTCTCTAAGCCGTTCGTCTATCTTTCTGTGCATCGAATCTTCCAGACTGTCAACTCGTTTGTTCAAAGACTCATCCAGGTCGTCGACTCGTTTATCCAAGTGCTCTACCCGCGTCTCCAGGTGCTCGACTTTTCCATTAATCCTGTCTGAGATTTCCTCCACTTTCTGCTCCAAGCGCGCAAAGTTTTCCTGAAGCTTGACTTCCATTCGCTCCGCCACTTGCGCCGATATTTCATGGGTCGCCGTTTCCATTTTCGCTGCCATTTCCCGATTTGTAGTTTCCAGCTTCGCTGCCATTTCTCGATTCGCTGTTTCCATTTGCGTCGACATGCCTTTGAGTGCAGCCATTAGTTGGCTCATGTCCAACGCTTGTATTGGTGCAGCCGCTGCAGCTGTACTCTGTAGCGAAGCAGCACCAGCAGGCGACTCCTCCACCTTGGCCGACGCCTCTAGTTCTTGCGCTCCGAACTCGTGCACAGTCCAATCGACGCCTCGAGCCTCACATGCTTCCCGCAAGCGCAACTGCAACTCCACCTTTCCGCCAGCAGTTGGCAAATTCCAGGCAGCCAGCTCCTGCTTCAGCTGGTCTACCTTCAGCAGCTCGAGTTTAACCATGTCCGTGCTTTTATAATTTTATTTATTTATTTATTTGTTTACTTTCAATTTTCCACAATCCCACTTCTGAGACCAAATGTTACGAATACTAGGTCTGGTGGGCTGTTACGTATCACTGGATTGTGCAATTTGAAAATCAAACAACTTTAACTATCCAAACGCAGTCAATAAAAACCAACAATCACTTTATTATTCACACTTTTACACTTCACTGTCTTTACACTTAATTATTTGCTTAATTGCTCCGTGTGGGACCTTCACTAGTCAAAATCAGCCGCACCCGGCTGCCTTTTATACCTGTCCGGCTATCGCGCAGATCGTTCTCGCACATTCCCGAGTGGACTAAAGGTTTCCCTGATGATCGCGACCATCGTTGCCAGATTGGACTAAAAGTTATTATCGCGGCCGTCGTTGCCACATTGAATTATAGCACGGCGCGTAGCGGCAGGGTGGCTTTGCACAGCGACAGACAGTCTTATCGTTACAATATTTATTTCCATGCAATATTTTTGGCCAACCACGTAACCTACAACAAAAAATGAAACTAATCTATAATTGATATTACATCAGCTACACTTAGACACAAGCTTTTTGTAAAATTCAAAAATCTCTCGAAATGATGGACATTTTTCAAATGTTTTTATTGCCTGTTATAATAAAAAAAAACAATATTTTGTCAAAAGCTCGTGTCTAATCATAGCGACATGTTTTCTGAGCAAAAAAAAAAGAAATCGAATCGATGCGTGAAAAACTTTTCTTAAAATCGTGCAAGTAAGTTAAAAAAAATACGACTTTCGGGAAAACGCGTTTAAAGTTCACAGGGAGCGTGCGGAAACACCGTGAGCGAGCCTGCTCAATGCTCTACAGCTCAATAACCGTGAAAAGTTTACCCAAATCCTTTGGAAATAACATTCCTCACGTCTTCCAAATGAAAATTATGTAAAAAAACGTTTTTGTAAAACTTTGTACGTAGACAACCGCCTTAATGCAAAATATTAAAAGTCATGGAGAACCAGATTCATAACTTAAACCATTTTCGAGCTACAGTTAATCAAAAAGTGAAAACCGTCAAATGACCGCCCCGGTAGTTCTAGTGTTAAATTCCCTACGATTTACTATTTAGTCATGTCATTCAACAAAGAAATGGGGCGGGTATTAGACGAGGGGGCAAAATCTTTATAATGGAATATCTTCGAAATTGTAAGGTGCACAGCATTGAAGTTTAGTACAGCGTCGTCCCATTGATGCGTCATTCTAATGGTAAGATTTAAAGGACGTTGGATAAGGGGCGTGTCAAATTTGTTGTGACCCAAATATTCCGCTGAACTATATGTCGCACGGCAATGAATCTAAGTACAAACCTACTATTTATTCATGTCTTTCGACAGAGGAAATGGTGCGGGTATTGAAGAAGCGACCGTGGTACAGCCCAAACAAGCAAAACCTTTAATGAAGATCTTCGAAATTGTAAGGTGCACAACATTGAAATTTAGTACAGCGTCGTTCCATAGATGAGTCATTCCAATAGTAAGATGAAGTTGAATAAATCACACAGAAATGAAACTTGATAATAACTGTACTAACTTAATACTTGTGAAACTTTGAATATTACACTACTCGACACGAAAAATTCACCTAAAAATAAAAGTGTTTTCTAGACTAACTTTGGGCCGCTGAACACGAAACTGAAAATCAAAAAATTTTTTTAAGAAGCGTGTTCGAAAAATCTTTGGAAAAACAAGTTTTTCCCTGTTGTTTCACTTATGAGCACATATCCTGTAAACGAATCATCCAAAAACATGTTCGAAAATTTATGATTTTTTAAATTGGTCGAAAAATTCTATTTTTTACAACTTTCGCCATCAGTAACTTCCCCATCTCATCTGATTTTGACAATCTGTATTGTCCACATTGTACTACTCGACACGAAAAATTCACTTAAAAATAAAAGTGTTTTCTAGACTAACTTTGGGCCGCTGAACACGAAACTGAAAATCAAAAAATTTGTTTAAGAAGCGTTTTCGAAAAATCTTTGGAAAAACAAGTTTTTTCCCTGTTGTTTCAGTTATGAGCACATATCTTGTAAACGAATCATCCAAAAACATGTTCGAAAATTTATGATTTTTTAAATTGGTCGAAAAATTCTATTTTTTACAACTTTCGCCATCAGTAACTTCCCCATCTCATCTGATTTGGACAATCTGTATTGTCCACATTGTACTACTCGACACGAAAAATTCACCTAAAAATAAAAGTGTTTTCTAGACTAACTTTGGGCCGCTGAACACGAAACTGAAAATCAAAAAATTTTTTTAAGAAGCGTTTTCGAAAAATCTTTGGAAAAACAAGTTTTTTCCCTGTTCTTTCAGTTATGAGCACATATCCTGTAAACGAATCATTCAAAAACATGTTCGATGATGATGGATGATTCGTTTACGAGATATGTGCTCATAACTGAAACAACAGGGAAAAAATAGGTTTTTCGAAGATTTTTCGAAAACGCTTCTTAAATAATTTTTTGATTGACGTGACCCAAAGTTAGTTTATAAAATACTTTTATTTTTAAGTGCATGCGGTTTTTTGTCGAGTAGTGTTATTGAACTACATTGTATAGAAAGTTCTATTGAAGAATTGAAGCATAGAAAAAATAAATTTTCACTTCGCTTCCACAACTCATAGAATAAGGACGATTAATTCAAATACGCATAATATCAATAGATTATGGGCCCAGAACCAAGCCAGAAACATTGATTGAGCTAATTGGGCAAGGAATTAAGGAAACAAGAAAAAAGGGAAACGCTGGCAATGGCATCATCAGTTGTAAGAATTCCATTACTGAATGGAAGCAACTCCGAAACGTGGAAAGTGCAGACGGAGGCTGTGTTACACAGGAGCAGATTGCTGCGCATCGTCCGTGGACTGTAAGAACGGCCGATGGACATTGATCTGCCGGCAATATCCACAGCAACAAAAAGGAAAGCTTACGAAAAAAAAGCCGCTCAATGGTATAATTTAATTTAATTTATTATTTAATGGTATTTGTACAAGCCCTAACCACTATTAATTCGTACCGCTACGCTTTTTCTCATATTCTTTTTTTAGTATTACGTTTTAACCATTATTTGCTAAATGTTCCGTGCAGTATTTATACTCTTTTGAAAGGCTGAAAAATCTACTATTAGAAAAAATTTTTTTTAATTTTTTGTATTACATAATATTTTGTTTATTAATTTTTGAACAAAACAACTTAAAAAAATTGAACTAAAAGTGGATACTAATAATTCGTGCGACCGCAAATGAAAGAAAAATTAATATCGGGTTACATCTCCCTTTGCTGCGATTATAGTCTGGCATCGACTCTGTATTGAGGAATTACGTTTCTGACACTCTTCCGGTGTAATAGAGTCCCAAACCTCTTGAATTTTGTTTTCTACTACCAAGAGGGTTCGTGAGGATTAGGGTTCCCCAATCTTCTTTTCATTAGGGCCCACAAGGACTCTATTGGACTTAAATCTGGGCTAGACGAAGGCCAAACTAAAACTAAAACTACAATATTTTTATTCTGGAACCGTTTTTTCGTAATTTTTGCTGTATGGGGCGTAGCACCATCTTGCTGAAAGATGTATTCGCTCATGCCAAGCATTTGCACCGAAGCACAGTGATTCGACTCCATACAACCGCGGGACAAAATTAGAAGGAGTGATCCGTTCTTCATAAAATTTGGTATACTAGTTAAACATGGTCTGCTGAAATCTCCATTTAGTTTTTCTTAAACTGTTGTAGTTTGGCAATGCCTGAGACTTAAATTTGCAAAATTCGTCATTTTTGGAGAGCTATAGCACCAAGTGTGTTGGCTAGATTTTTCAGATTTTACATTTAATCGGTAACGTCAACATTGATTCTTCCAAAGAGTAACCAAAACTGTCTAAGGACCCTCTGGTTTTGCAATAAAAACGATAATTATAGATGTATGTTTTGCATTTTTGCAGATTTTATAATTTTTCATGCTGATTGCATACTTTTAAGCATAAAAAAATACATTTTGTTGAAAAATACGTGTTTAGACCACTTTTCAAATTGAATTATTTTCTGGGATCGGAAGATATCGGAGGATGTAATTGCATTATCCAACAAAGAAAGAATGCTTCTTAAAATAAAAAAATCCAGGAACATACTTTCACATACTTTTTAGATATTTTCCTCAAAGTTTTGCCAATTTTCAGATTTTTAATTTAGAAAAATATTTTGAATTAAAAGTGAAGTAAAAGCCTCAGCTTTGTAAATTTTAGAAACATTAAAAGTGAAAACATTAAAAGCAAAAATGGCCACATCATTTCTTATTCTATATTGAAACTTTAAGCAACTTCTTGGTGACCATTTGTTTTTAAGGGAGAGGGCTGGGTTGTGAACCGGGTTTTGTTTTTTGGCTCTAACTTTTCTCAAAATAAAGATATCGAAAAATCGAAGATACCGTTGGAAAGGTAAATATAAAACGCAACTTTTTTATGAAGACGGATTACTGTTTTGATTGATATTTAACTCGCTACGTTCAATTTTCTAAGGACTTGATTTTTCGCTTTTCCAAGAAAGTGGCTGGGTTGTGAACCATCTGGAAAATCCCTATTAAAATCGGAAAATACGAAGAAAACACCCATAATTTTTAAGTAAGTTGAGGATTTATTTAATCAGGAGGCTTCAAGAGGTGAAAAAAGTTATAATGACGCCACTTAGGCTAAAAAATCGCAATGAATGAAAGTGCTCAATTTTTTGATATGTCAATTAGGGAAAGAAAAAACGGTAATGGTTCACAACCCGGCCCTCTCCCTTACAATTTTTTTACTCAATAGACTAAAAACCAAAAAATATGAGTTTAAATTTTTTGAGAAAAAATTTTCATTTCGCTTTTGCACAAATACTAATTGATTTTTTGCACAGATTTTTGGGGTTTTCTTAGTTGGAGTTTATTCTTTCAAATTACATCAAAATCGTTAAATTCTGAGACCATACATTTTTTGAATTTTGTCTATGGAACGAATCACTGTGCGACGGAGGCAAGTTGGATTCCAATAAGTAAATGTAATCTTTAGCTTTCAGTATTCCCTTTATGAAGTGCAGCTTACTAACACCTTATGCTGACATGCAACCCTATACCACAGATAACTCATCATATAGATGTCCAGCGGCCAAGGAAAAAATGTGTCAAAAAGTTCGACAAATTTGGCCTCCGATAAGTGCTTTTTGGCCTCTAATGTCACTCACACAAACACCGCTTCACACGCATTGTACTCTGTTTTGAGATACAGAAATATGTGATTTTCTAGTCAAAACGGCGCACAGTGTTTCGTGTAGAACAAGCTAGCTGGACAAAAATATTTTTCAGGATTTTTCGTTTCATATGTGGCTTTTTATTTCATATACATATATTTTTTTAGTTTAATATGTTTTTTTGATAACTATATACATATAGGAATATATATACATACACATTTATATGGATATATACATTAAGGAATTAAATAGTTCCAGTCTGAGGACTAAACGGAGACAAAGAGATGACCTACCAGAAGTACTGATAAGTTGATTTATGCTGCGTAGATATCTGTACGGTTGTCCACTAGAGAAATTCAAAGTGAGACTCAAGAATCTCTGAACGAGAAAAATTAAAAAAAATGCGAGATTTTTGAGTAATGAAGAAGTTTTAGCATACTACGTAGATAGCCAATTGACTACTCATGCATACAAAAGGACTCGGAAGTGGAGCCCAAGCTGGTCATAAGGTATTTCCGTGTTTTTATAGTGTTAGAAAGGCAAAAGCTGCTTGTTATCCAGAGCAAATTGATGTGAATGAAACGCCTAAAATAAAGTTCAAGCAGTTTTAGACAAAACTGTTGATAATCTAGTCTTAGCACAACAGGAAGTTCTTGTCAATTTATTACATACTTACAGTTTTCTTAATTCTCTCAGACATTATCATCACTGTTCATTTATTAGTAATTACTATGAGTGACAGAACCATGAAAACTAGATACAGCAGGGGTACCAATTGGTTCATTAACACTAGTAGGCATTATCGTCCTTAAGCTGCCACTTTTTTACATAAAGACGGTACTAATGTGGAGCAGACATTCAAAACACCTAATCCAAGCCTGCAGTGTAGATAAAGCAAAACCTAGATTTTCTCGGTTGGGTACAAACTCCTGTGTCTCGCCATTCATTATTTTTAGATTTACTCCACATATAAAGCACCTTTGAGTAGAAGACATTTCAATCAAATCATTACAACAAACTTTCCCAGTCATGGTTAGAAGCATATTATGTTGGAAAGTAACTTTAGTTTCTTCTAGAATGCCCTTTGTCGGTACTATAAAGCTTATCTCTTCCAAAACTTTGTTCGTTTCAGAAACAATAAAATCTCTTGATTCTTTGGAAAAAATAAATATATGGCAGACGACAATATATGCTGGAAGGCGGTCGAGACGTTTCCCCAAATTGCAAGGGAACGAATGAAAATTCATCAGTGTAACCACTGATAAAAATTTTTCCATTATCTCTTCATTTCTTGTTTCACTTGAGTTTGTAAACATATCTAAAAAAATAAAATAAAATAGATGTGCAAAAAATTCGCAATGGTTTTTTGTTCCATCTATTAGTAGGCACTTATGAGCAGAATATATATAAAAATTGCAGAGGTGACATCGGGAGACATCTTATTTTTTCACCTTTGAAATTAAAATTTTGGGGAAAAAATCGCTTTCCTTCTTAATCATGGCACCTTACAAATAATTAATATAGCTTAATTTCTAATACAAGGCAATGTAAAAATACTTCTTACCCTTATGCTCATATTCCATAATAAAAAAAATGCCACCGATTTTTCACAGTAATTTTTTTATATAAAACAATTCAGACAAACTATGCAAACGAATTATTAAAATTTTCGGTTATCCGATATATTCGTCTATATTACTCACTATATAAGAGGTGCCGATGTGTTATTTTCACACAGATCTTAATGTATGAATGTTTATATTCACTATCTATTAGAAAAATCAGAAAATAAAGATGTCGTTTTTGTCCAGCTAGCTTGTTCTAGGCGAAACACTGTGCGGCGCTTGTCTGTTATCATACCTTTTAAGCAGCCAGTCGGGATTGAGTGTTGATGGTCAAACGCGCAAGCGGGGGTGTCTCGGACGACGAGTTCGCGGTTCAATCCTTACTGTAGCCGCCAATAATTTTTTAATGGCTTTCTTTTTAAATATATATTCCTTTTTATACGACCCGTGAAAAAAAGATGAATGAACAATTTATTTGGTTTCTAGATCTCTTGATTAGTGAATTGTTTGGTTTTGGAGACACATATAATTGTTCGCAAGTTTTAAAATCAATCAACCAAGCGCAGCATACGGTTACAAACAACCACACAGCAAAAAGATTCGGTTGATGATGACAGGCGCTCATGGGCGTACCTAGGTATGGGTAGAGGAGGGTAACTCCCCCTACATAATTCTATATTTTATATACATATGCTCAGAAATCTATATTCTATTCTATTTGAATTTTATATTCTGAATTCGGAAATGTAGTTATGTCTTTGCCCCCTTTAATTTGTTGCTGGGTATGCCCAGCAACAAAGATCGGCTAAATCTGCCAAAACGAATGTAACTGTTCAGCGGTCACTTCATTGTCGCAATACAGTTACGCCGACGCAAAGGATAGACCTGCTGGCGCCGCAGCTATTGACAATAGCTTAGCAACGTTGTGTATGTATCATGCCAAAGAAAATTATTTTCTTTCTTTATATTCTTTGATCATGCACAAAATTTTGAGTGCCGATTCATTTATATCAAATTTTTTGAACACATTATTAATTTCCGGTATAACCGATTAAAAAGGTTTATAAAAAAAAGCGCTAAATGTTAAGAACAATTTTGCTTCTCGCCCAGCCTTGAACCCGAGGCGAAATTTACGAAAAAGAAATTACGGATATCTGATGTGCTGTCTACCTGTTCCACCAAATACAGTACGTGATAGTTGTTGCTAAATTCATAAATATATGTTGCAAAAAAGAATATCACAAGCAAGAAAAGAAATTCAAAATTAATTCAATCCGACAAAAGTTCTGGATGAGCACATGCAGTTTTGTGCGTAAAATAGCTTTGCGGAAAAAAGCTGTAATTCAGAGCTTGAAATGTTTGTGCCGTTTTCGTCGTATGAGACTGGACATCTATATAATGAGTTATCTGTGCCTATACCATGACACTTGCCGGGAACCTTACAACACGCCTTAAACAATATTTGTGGTAGAGATTCATGTTTTCTGCATATGACTCTTGATTCGTCGTCGCCTACACATACCTTAAATATCGATTCATCGCTAAAAATAATGGAATAACATTGCCTCTGGACCCAGTTGCGTCTGGCTTTTGCCCATGCCAATCACTTTTTCTTCTGCAAAGCAGTCTAGGAATATTTTTTTCACTTGGAAATTAATAGAGCACAGTTTTAACCCAATAGCAATTTGGTTAAGCAACAACGGTAACTTATAAATTTTTGTTATGCAACTTATGAAGATATTTTCTGGTCCACTCGCGCCCCACTTGCTTTCCGATTCTTTTTGACCACTTTGCAGGCAGGATTCTTTAAGAGCGTCGCCTATTTTTTTCACAATGGATGACAAAATGCGCATATTGCGAGGTGTAATTGTCGATTTCCGACCCCCTTTACCGTAGGAACACAATTGGAGCGTATGGACGTATGGGCGTACAGCGTACGGCGTAAATACGCTGTCGAAATACGTTCAGACTAGGGATCGCAATTTTTTGCCATTTTGCGATCCTGGGATTTTCGGGATTGAAAAGTCAAATCCCGGGATCCCGGGATTTAATCCCGGGATTCAAATAACAAATTTTTTAAATAAAACAATTTTACCAAATTGCATAAATACTTGTTTATATTTGTTTACCATAAAAATGGACACAGTTTAATCACATTTGGGGTAGTTTTAAGATTTTTTATCTTGAATTTAATCACATTGTAAGGCGGAAAGGGAGGCAGTCGGTGATGAGTCGTCGAAGTGGTTGGTTGTGCGCGGCACATCACCAAAATCCAGTTGTCATTTACAATCAGTTGTCAATTACATTCAAAATTGTCAGTTTAACTTTAAATCAAATAAATAAACATAGTCATCCTTGACAACATTTTGTTTAACTTAAAAGTTTTTCATTTGACATTTAACTTCAGTTTGATAACATTTAGTTTTATCCAAAAATGACACTTAAACATAACTTATTGCTTTGCATCAAATGTATCATAAAGTACATATATACGCATATTTGATCAAAAAAAATAAAATAATTAATTTGTTAGTACTTTTAGTTTTACTTTGATTATTTCGATAAAAAAGTTAAGCGTTGTGATTAACTAAAAACTGAGATCTTAAAAATACTAAGGCATTAAATGTTTTGCCCTCTAATCTAGAGCGAAATTTATTGCAAATAAACCCTGCTGAGAGAAAACATCTTTCAGATTCAACACTTGCTGGTTGAATGCTTAGTAAATAATTATAAGCCTTTTGTAAAAGACGCCCTCTATCCCCTCCCTCCTCCTTCAGATAAGGAATTGGGTTTTTGTGCTTTTAAATTTATTTCATTTGAACTTTGAAGCATCTTTTGCAATCCCGAAAATCCCGGGATTAAAAGATTTGAATCCCGGGATTTTTGGGACTGGAAAAAGTCCGGGATCCCGGGATTGCGATGCCTAGTTCAGACGTTGCCTTGCTCACAATTCCAGCGTGAGCAGCAACGTATAAATTCTCAAATTCTCTCGCGCTCAATTCGTACTCCATCGCTGCGCTGCTGGCGCTATGTATACGGCAGTGGTATACGCGCGCTGCTGAGGTCGTGTCGTACACGAATGAGTATACGAATACACGAATACGCCCATACGCGGCGTAAAAAATAGAAATAGATCTAAGTGAACGTACGACGTTTTTACGCTCATACGCTTGCGTCGTCAATTGTGTGCGCTTTCATAGAAATATATGAAATTTAATTTGACAACGCAATACGTCGAACGTAAATACGCTCATACGCTCGAATTGTGTTCCTACGGTTATGCAATTTTGTTTCGGTTGACCCCAAATCTTCGTAACTATTTACAATATTTTGCAATATAGATTTAGATAAACTCAATTTCGTCGCGAATTCCAAGATAACTATTGCCAGAATTGAACGTGTTAATTATTTTACTCCGAATATTTTCGCAAATCGTTTTACCATGCGCCATTTCGATATAATGGTTAAAAAATGTAATGTACGAGAAAATGTTACAACTCAAATGAAAATAAACCCAAACAGCTCAAAAAAGTATACTTTATTTTACACTAAACCGGAAAGTACGAATTATTAGTTTCCACTTTTAGTTGCAACTTTTTTAAGTTGTTCTGTTAAAAAATTATAAAAAAATATTATGTAATAAAAAAATTAAACAAATTTGTTTCTAATAGTAGATTCTTCAGCCTTTCAAAAGAGTATAAGTACAAGTAAGACTGAGTCTTTTATAGTACATCAGTTTGAGGGAATTGAACATTTATAATAACAATTTTAGCTTAAATTAATACATTATTGTTACAAACAGAAGAAGGAAAATTGAAAATGAAAGCTCAGAAATTTGAAGTGAAGTATAAAGATTGATGTAAGATGATGAATACATAATCACAAGAGGGTATATAATAGGGGACTGGTTAATTCATGCGGTTTTCTAACAGATGGCGTAACTTGATTTTGTGAAAGCTATTTGTTGTTGGAAAGCTATTGTCATATAGTTTCAGAATCAGTATGTGTCATTTAGCTGAAGCGTAAACAAAAATATTTTTTTTTACTCTGAAAATGTCGAATTTTGTGCCGAATAAAGTGTTTTTGCGGGGAGTACTTCTTCATTACTTCAATATGAAGAAAAAGGCTGCCGAAAGTCATCGTATTTTGGTGGAAGCGTATGGTGTGCATACTCTAGCTGAGCGTACGTGCCAGAAGTGGTTTGCACGGTTTAAAAGTGGCAATTTTGATTTGGAGGACGATGAACGGCCCGGACAGCCAAACAAGTTTGAAGATCACGAATTGGAGACATTGCTCGACCAAGATCCATGCTATATACACTATGATCAATAAGTACCGGGACTGTGTATTTTAAATTTTCCGCCGTTGCCCGATGCAGGTCTAACATTTTTTTTAGGTCGGTAGGACCTTAACTGACATCTGTGTCAAATTTTGAGCGGGATTGCATCATTAATTTTTGTTTGGCAGCTGTTAGCGTCAGTCAACTTTTTGTACTTCGTCGCATTTTACAATGGATAATTTTGCACCACGATAATGCGCCGTCTCACAAAGCACACATTATTCGCGATTATTTGAACAAACACAGTGTGAATATCATCGATCAGGCTCCCTATTCTCCAGATATGGCACCATGTGACTTTTTCCTGTTCTCCCGACTCAAGTTACCGCTTCGTGGAAAGAGATTTGAGTCCATAGAGGTAATAAAAGATAATGCGACGCGAGAGCTGAAGGCCATACCTGCTTCGGCTTACCAGAAGTGCATGGACGATTGGATTAAGCGTTGGCATATGTGTATTGCTTCAGATGGGGCTTATTTTGAAGGGGATAAAATAAATTTACCAGAAGAATAAAACAATTTTGTTTTACTTACTTACTTACGGTACTTATTGATCATAGTGTACACTGCAAGCAATGCTAATGAGTCGTTGACAGTGCGTAACGGGCCAAAATGCTACCTGTACATTGAATCAAAGAATATGAAGTGTATAGAAGGCGCATCTGAGCTCAAAAATTCAAATTTTTGTTTGCGAGCTTCATAGAGCGGGGGGAAGCCACAAAAGGGAAAGAGTGGTGCCAGCAGGAGAGCAAGCTCTTCAGTTTACGCTCATTGACTGTGCGAACTGAAGCACGCGCTACAACAAACACACATGAAGTGAAAGTACTGCTTCTCCTGTGTACTTTGAGGCGTTGGTGGTTGTTTTGGTCACTCAATAATTTTTTGTGCAAATTTCTCAAAGCAACACCAGCCAGCGCAATGATCGTCGTTTCAACTACGCTATTGGTTTCTGTTGTTGTAGTTTTTGTGTGTATGCTTTTTTGTGTTTTGCTACACAGCTCGAGAAAAATGTAAACAGCTCTTCTTTTGTTGTTTTTTTATTGTTTATGTTTTGCATCGTTTGGAACTTCCTTTTTTTAATTTACTGTCACAGCATTCATCAGAAAATCTGAAGGAGCAAATAGGTAGCAAAAGTCTGTAGCCGATTGATAATTTTAATGGAAAATGTTTCACTTAGCGCAGTGAAAAGGTCATTTCTTAGTTTTTGGAAACATATGCCACAATTGTTATCCATGCTAATTTTTTACTCGATCGTCGAAGTTTTTATCTACAAAATAATTTGTTGTAATAATTGTTGTAATTACTGCTGAAATAAAATAATAAAAAATACAGTTTCGTCTGTCTCAGCATGTAGTAGGATTTGATTCATAGAATCCTGTGTATCTTCGAAATTAGTTGTTGCACTTGACCGATTTCTACTTGAATTTTGTCCCAAAATTGCAAAAGTATTTTCTAGTTTATCTTGGTTAAAAAACTTTTTTGTTTTAAAACATTTATGTGGGTTATTGCTTAATTTGATCAGTGATTAAAAACAGATTTTACTTCTAAAATAAAACTTTAATCATCCAGACATTTAACATCTTTCAAATAATTAAAAAAATTGTTTTAAATTTGTACGACTCATTATTTAATTGTAAAGCCGATCTAAAGCAATTATCCGATTATCCGAATTACCCTATTCATGCAATCAAATATTAGGTCTACTTTTTTGATAAATTCTTTAGGAACTTTGTTTGTAGCGACCATATAAGTCGTCATGCCAACCATATTTTATTTTCTTTTCTATGATTTTGCGCACACTACAGTCTGCAATAAGTTCAGGAGCAATATGCGACGCCGTGCAGGCTTGTAGAAGAAGAACAAAAGCCAGCCAGAAATCAGAAATCGTTTTACAATTTCAGCTTTTCGCCAGCGCAACAACAACAACAACAGCGTTCGTCTTCATCTTGCATTCATTTCACGCCACAACAATGTGTTAACGCACACTAGCTGCAGTGAGCGCAACCAAAGAGCGCAACACATGAAACTACACCTAAGTCTGTTTTTACACGGTCTTTTTTTACACGGTTTTGATATAACACGGTTTGAAAATTGAATATTTTTAATTTTTTTACACGATTTTATTCCATTTAGCACGATTTGAAATTTTATGTACTTAAATTTTTTTTGTCAAATTTAATTTTTGCGAAGTATGTTCATATCACAAAAAAGTATTTATGAAAGAAAAAAATTTGAAACCATCGATAGTATCGATAGTTTGCGAACACTAGCTTAAAGATTTAAGTGAATTCCCTTTTAGCGCGTACAAGCAATTTTTACTGGTCAAAGCAAATGTGAATAGCACTAATTTAGGGGAATTCCCTTTATGTGCATACAATAAAATTTACTGGTCAGAGCAATTGAAACGTGTTAATATTTTGTGAACTGTCAATGCAATAAGACGTGTTTGGTAAAGAAATTTTAATAGGTTTTAGAGATTAGGAACAAATCACCCATTTTTGTATACGATCAATGTCTTTTTTTACACGGTTTTTTTTTACACGGCTTCTTCTGGAACCAATCTACCGTGTAAAAACAGACTTAGGTGTACATTCTCACCACATATGTGATCTATGAGAGCAGAGCGCGGGTTCCAATGTTAGAACCCGCCATACAAAATTTTTGCTTGTATGACATGCGCATTCTGTATGTTTATTTTCTTTGATTGAATGCAATGAGTGATTACAAGAAGAGTTTGCTACTTGTCACGCGTAATTAAGTGAGGGAGTTTCGTAAAACATTTTAGTTTCTGACAAAATATCAATTAAAATGGAGGTTGATGATGTGAGTAAATATAATATATTTAAATAAATAATTTAAATGTAATATTAATGTAATATATAAATGTTATTTAAAAAAATTAATTAAATGTAATATTAAAAAATACACTAGTCAGAATAAGTTTGCGTACAGGCAAGTAAAAATTATGTTATGATTAATTTTGACCTCAAAAATAGGTTCTTTGTTTATAAAAACTTATCCACATTTTTCATATATGCCTTAACTGCCCTTTTTGTTCGGTTTTAGATATATTAAAATAATAATTTTCCATGTATTTGTATTTATTGACAATATACTCACAAAACGGTGCGGAATAAGTTTGCGTACAAAACTAATAACGGGGATTTCCAGTTATGCTTTTTATTTTTATTTGGAAATTTTTATTCCTTTGAGCAGTAAACGGACTTGTAAATTATTTTTAAACGTATATGTGCTTGAAATTATATAGAAAGCAATAGAACCCAAGCGAAAAAAATTCAAATGGATAAATTAATGGATACTCTTACTAAATCTTTCCTAAATTGACAAAAAATTTCGTGAAATTAAAGAAATTTTTGGAAGAGCACATTCGTTATTCCAAAAAGCCATCTTCAATCACAAAAATAACAGAAAATCTTGCTTCGTTACTACGATCTGGCTATTTTCTTAAGCTACCCAGGCAATAGGATTAGATTGTTTTGCGATCGGTGCATCATAATCTAGTTGCATCCGATTTCTTCAGAAATGTACAGAAATATTTTATAAAACCCAGTAGCAGTGACTTTATAATAAAAGTCCTGAAATAAACATATTTTCTGTACATAACAGCATGTAAGAATCTCATATTTAGCTTACTAACAAGGAGCACATAATTGCTTTTGTGAAAGAGTCCATGAAAGAGTCTAGAAAACCGGATTTCCAGGACTATGTGTTGTTATCTATGGAGTAGGAAGATTTATTATTCTCTGATAATGGTTTGGCATATTTGGCATTAAAAGGCATCAACTAATTTGAAGAGGATTCAGTTAATAACAAAAATCGGACATTAACAGCAAAGCATAGCATTTGAGGGGGTATGGTATAGGGCAGCATGTCTAGTAAAGGAGTGAGCAGGCTGTGTTGTTTTATTTAGAAATTTTGCGAGGGGTTACTTACATATTCTAAAAGCTTATGCAAGCCAAGGTTTCAAAATTTTGGATCAGGTTCCAACATTTCATTCAACTTTACGATGACCTCAAGGCGCAATGCATACGATGCGAAGCTATGTTTGCTATTAACTAACTCAACAAAGTTGAAAAAGTTCCTCCCTAGTCACCTTACGTGCATCTAATTGAGCATATAAAGGGTTTCCTTGAACCCTGAGCCCAACAACACTCCATCTTCAAAGATATATTAAATCAATATAACAATTCAAGGATATAACAAAATAACCGCTGAAAAAACACCGAATTTAATAAAATGTACGCCGAAACTTCTGCAGGGAGTTCAAGCGAGAAAAGCATATTCACAAAGTTATTAATTTTTGGACAAAACTTAGTTTCAATTACATTTAAACTACATAACCTTATCTGGTACGCAAACTTTTTCTGAGGTGAATTCATAACATATTTTGTTTTTGGCCCTTCTTTTACAGTTTAGTCAAGTTTTTGATATTATTATCTTAATGGAATAAAATAACTAACTTTACGGAAGAAGTAAAAAATATTTTGTTTTTAAAAAATAACTTTAACTGATTTATTTTTCATATGAAAAAACTACGTACCCCTTGTACGCAAACTTATTCTGACTAGAGTATCTGTTGTTACAATATTATTGTAATTTTTAGTCTAGCAATCAGCTAACCAACGCCATCATTAAAATAAAAATTTTGAAAAAAAGGAGCACAGCTAAATATAATTTAATTTTTCTGTTCAATTAAACTAAATAAATAAATAAATAAATAAACTAAATTGAATCAAATACCATTCAAAAAACTCAAAACATGCGTAATATTGTTCTATTAGTATGACTTACTGCATTCAGTGTCATTGCAGTAAATTTAATTGCCTTTACTGTGCATTGCCTTTAGTGTGTTCGCACACACTAATGTTATAAAGCAACAAAGACTCAGCTCTCATATATCATGCACACACATGTCTTGCTTCTCTTCGCTGGCACCTCTGATTCGATCTGTTTGCACTGAGCAAGTGCAGTGCCGTGCAAAGAGAGAGAGTGTCTTGAAACAGCTTTCAAATGCACAATTGCAATTGTATAAAAGGCAGCCGGCTGCAGTGCAGAGGAGAAAGTCTTATTTGAACAAGCAAAGGTGAAACACGGAATAGTAGCAAGTGTAAAGATAAGCCAAGTTGTAAATTTATAAATAAAGTGATTGTTGATTTTGGAATGCGTTTTGCGTTGAGTAATTGAAGTGGCAGCCGCCGTGGCTCAGTTGGTTAGTGCGTGGTCCAGCGAGTCGCATCGCAAGATCGAATACTGCATGTACTAACACCTAAAAAAAATAACGGGAAACTCGTTTTCTCTTTCGGTGGCTGTCCTCTCAGCTGGAAATGGCAAACCTCTGAGAGTAAACATTGCCTATGAAAAAGCTCCCAACCTGCCGTTCGGAACCGGCATAAAACTGTAGGTCCCTTCCACCCGCGTACAAAATTCACACGCACAACACGGGTGGTTGCGGGAAGCTAGGCCTTAGTCTCGCGTAAGCGGGCTGTCGTGCCAATCAATTATTAAATTAATTGAAGTGGTTTTACTTTTCAAGCACAACCCAGAGATAAGAAAGCCTATAGAGAACTCATTTTCGTAACATTTGGTGTCAGAAATTGGATTGTGTTACTGCAAAAAAAACCAAAAAATTAATAAAAACACAGACATGGTTAAACTCAAGCTGCTGAAGGTGGACCAGCTGAAGAAGGAGCTGGCTGTCTGGGATTTGCCGACTGCTGGCGGAAAGGTGGAGTTGCAGCTGCGCTTGCGGGACGCGTGTGAATCACGAGGCTTCGATTCGGCTGCACACGAGTTCGGGACGCTGGAGCTAGAGCAGCGCTGCCAAACGTACTACTATAGTAGTATTTTACTACTATTTCGTCATTCGTACTACCGTACTACCCATAGGCAAATTATACTACTATTTTCTGAAATATACTAAGTGTACAAGCAAAAACAAAAATTACGATATAAAAGTTATGTTTTGCTTTGATGTTAAAAACAATTTGCCGAAAACATAAAATGGTCCTTTCGCTTCCACTTTGGGCCTTTTTTTTTGGAAAATTTGGTACAACAAATTTTAGTTGAGTGGCAACCGTAATTCTAAGTAAGGCTATTAGAAAAGAATATACAAACATGTTACCAAACTGAACATTGCCGAAGGCCGAAATTTAAACCAACGTTGCCGTTTTTAACAATAGGTTAGGTTGCGGTGGCTGCCTCTATAAGAGACACACTCGGAGGCCTGAAAGGCCCATTGTGATACCACTTATTTCACCCGTTTTTGAACTGTGTACGCAACACTGTTTTGCCAACATATGTTACACCACACATTTCAAGCGGATGGGTAAAGGGGGGGACCTACAGTTTAACGCCGAATCCGAACGGCGATTGGCAGTTTTTCGTTCACACTTGGAGGTTTTGCCATTGCCTGCCAAGAGCGCACTTGTGCGATTCTTGTAATTCTCATTCCCTTCATGTGGATAGCGATAGAAGTAGATGAGTTGTTCACCAGCCCGAGCCAGGAATCGAACCTGGAGCCTTTGGTATGAGAAGCCAGCGCGCTACCCGCTTGACTATCGAGGCCGGCTTTTTAACAATAACAATCTAATAATAAAGAATGTACGACATTGACTTTAAAAGTTGTCTTTGCTGTTTTTTATTTCTAACCAAATACCCTTGGTTTGTGAGCAACTCTATCACTTGTGTTCCAAGGTGACAATTACACCTTTTGAACCGCGTTGCCAAATGCTGTTCGTACAATACTTCACAGGACTGTAATTTAATGATTTAAGCTTTTGATAAAATGTTTAACTTTGAAAACAGCGCAACGGATGCGATACCCAAAAATTAACATCATGTAATAATAGATATTTAATAATAATATTTAAATACAAAATAACTCAATATTTTGGCATATTCTTGTAGGAATCTTTTAAAATTTGATAAAGACAATAAAGTGGTTGTTGGGACGTCGACAAGTCAGAAAAAATTCAACTGAGATGAAACGTGTAATTCGCAATCATTGGAATATGCTGATTAAAGTGTATAAAATCGTTCGATTCCTCTTGGGCTTGGCATTTTTATTCAACCATTCCAAATTAGGGCTAAATCCTGCTGGATTGTTAATCATACAAATTAATTTTTGAATTAAAAATTGATGCTCAAAAATGTATGCTCAAAATTTTGCCATTTTGAAAAAAATATAAATAAAAAATATTGTTCGTTGTGTTTCGTTTTTTTTTTTTCTGTTGATTGGTTTCTCTTGTTTGTTTGCTTGAAGTGCTAAAAGTAATATTCGAACGACATTTGATATTAATAAAACATTTTAATAACACATAATTTTTGTTATGGAATTTTAAACTTCAGGTATTTTAAGACCCGACTACCAAAAAACCTTTAAAAACAAATAGTAAGGGAGAGGGCTGGGTTGTGAACCAGGCTGGGTTGTGAACCATTACCGTTTTTTCTTTCCCTACTTGACATATCGCCAATCTTTCAACTGTCAAGTTTGTCTTATGATATGACTCTGCTTTTGTGGTTAAACCGAAGTACAAACATGTATTGCTTGTGTCAGCAATCGAGTTTGAAAGACATCGTGTTTAAAAATCGACTGCGAAAACTTGTTGGCTTTTTTTAAAGTGCTATCCAAGTGACCGAGCTTATTGCAAAAAGGTCTGTGTAATACATGTTTATTTAGTGTTTTGATTCTATTTTACGATGCAATATTTGTTTGTGTCGAATTTTGATTGGAAGTGCCGTTTATTTTAAAGTTTCCAAAATGGCATCGTGGTTGGGCTGTGAACCACTGAAGTGGCTGTGTTATGAACCACCTGTTTTTCGTACAACATTTGTTCTAACACTGTCAAATATGGACGGATATATTAAAATAAAGTAATTTTATGTAATTTCACTCGATTTCCTTGAGTTCACTTGAAGTGGACCAATGCGAGAACGCATTCGTATTTCACAAGCAAACATTGCGACACCGATTAGGATGAAAATTCAAAAAATTGAGCACTTTCATTCATTGCGATTTTTTGGCCTAATTGGCGTCATTATAACTTTTTTTCACCTCTTGAGGCCTCCTGATTAAATAAATCCTCAACTTACCTAAAAATTATGGGTGTTTTATTCGTATTTTCCGACTTTAATAGGGATTTTCCAGACGGTTCACCACCCAGCCACTTTTTTGGAAAAGCAAAAAATCACTTCCTTAGAAAATTGGACGTAGAGAGTTAAATTTCAATCAAAACGGTAATCTGTCTTCATAAAAAAGTTGCGTTATATATTCACCTTTCCAACGGTATCTTCGATTTTTCGATATCTTTATTCTGTGAAAAGTTAGAGCCAAAAAACAAAACCCCTGTTCACAACCCAGCCCTCTCCCTTACTTATATTTTTCAGCAGTATATTTTTTATAAAAATATGTTCAAAATGGGGTTTTTAGAGTATATCCGTAAACAAATAGTTATAAATTGGTCTGAATTAGGAGAGAACTTGTACGCATTCTAGATATGTAAATATTAAACTACTATATTGTTGAAAAGATCTTGCCAGTTTTTGCCCTATTTGAGCAAAATATCAGCAATATGTAATTCCACTATTATATGAAGTACATTTTGGTTAAGATTAAGTATTCCATCAAAGCTTTATAAATTTTTTCCTTTGAAGTCCATCGAAAAATAAGTATTATGTATTGTTTAATCTGTGGTCAAAAACGATTATCGCTTAGGACTTAAGCGATTATTGCTTTGCCACCAAACAAACTATTATTAGTATATAATAAAAACATATAAAATTTGTTTATATGCATTTTTGTAACTGAATAACATCGATTCTTTTACTTTTTTATAAATCAAGTTGTTAATGAGTTTTGAAACTTAGTATTTGATTTAGTAGTTAATGAATCCTTGCGATTTTTTATACTGTGAAGAAAATATGCATGTGTACTACTCAAAGTCCATAAATACTACCCAAAAATCATAACATGTACTACTGAAACAAAATTGAAAACGGCAGCACTGAGCTAGAGGCATCGCACTATGGCTTCTCTGCCGGTAAAACGTTGCAAAAATCAAAAATTTCATGAAAGCTTTTGATAAAATGAATACATGCATCTTATTGAACTTTCATTAAATTCGGATTAGTAGTTTAAGAGGTAGAGCCGCTCAAAGTTGACCATTTTTCCACATCGAGAACATTTTTTATGTTTTGGTTTTTTTGTCATCTTTAACCCTTATGTGTGTGATGGGGTACCCGGGTACCCAAATCACTTTTATATCGAAATTTTATGTACTTGCGGATAACCTAGATAGGTGAATCTTCATGACAACTCCCAAAATGGTATTCTGTCTTTATTTTCGAATCTTTAATCGCTTTTTTGTATTTTTGAGGGTATGGCACAACATTTCACTTTTTACCCCAATACATTTTATATGGAGTTGCGTAGATTTCATAGATTTTTTTCTGTAAGTAAAATTTTTCTAAAGTTAATAATTTGTAATAAAACAATTTTGTCAACGGAAAACAATCACTCAATCGGTTTTGAGGAAACGAAAATTTGATTTTGGTTATATAAACTCCAAGCTATTTTATATTTGAAAACCAGATCCAAAGCAACTCTCTCGCCTACATGTATCGACATGCGCGTTCAGCGGGTTTTGCCGGGTACAATTGACCTTGGAGATGATAAGAAATTCTTGCGTCATAAGCCCAAAAAGTTGATAACTCATATTTTTCAGATTTCGATTATATATATTGAATAAAGCGTCCTTTTCGGTTGGTTTCACGTAAAATTATATCACATATTTTACTTGATAAAATACTTTTGAATATAGCTATTGCGGTGCATATATTGTAGGACGAATCGAGGCCACAACGCTGGCACACTACGCCGAAATGGCTCAAGTCTTTATGCCATCTTTGTCACATAGTTCGATATTTGGATATTTCTCTTTGTCACTACCATTCGAGTCATATGAAATGGTCAGTTTCAATGCAACCCGCAGGCTCAGCGTCAGAGGCTTCTATTGCTGCGTTGTCAACTGATGGAATATGTTCTTCTTCGCCTTCGGAAATGAAAAATTCTTCAACACTTTTACTTTCGCACAGTATTTCTTGAATTTCGGCTGGGATAAATCTTTCACAACGAGCTCTTACTGAATAAGAACTCATTTCCGAATTTGTTTAGATGTTTCACAATGCAATTAAAACTAATTACAAACGACTGATTAATTTGTTACAAAATTCAAATGTCAAAAGTTTCCGCGAGGAATGACCTTCCATGGAAATTTATAGCAGCGTATGAATGGTGGCTAAATGAGTGCTGTGGTTGTCCAGTGATCGGTCAATCCCACCTCTAATCCCTTCTTTTCCTTATCCTTTTGTACGAATATTTCCTCCTATTTTCTGCTCCCCGGCTTCGGCCGTTTGTCTCGCTCAATGTTTCATGTATTCTTTATATTACTCGTGATTCTAACGTCGACAAATAAAGACCGACAACCCCCAAACCGCACCCAACGCGTTTCATTTGCCCCGCTCCGCGACGATCGGTTTAAACATGGTCCTTCGAGCCGCTCGCGATTGTGCCGACGCAGAAATACAAAATTTTTTAAATAAATAACAATTTCATATACAAGTGTAAAAGCAATTGAAAAGTGAAAAGACACAAAAAAAACCAAATACAAAGAGTGAAAACAGATCAACAATTACAAATAGTGACACAACGATTAACAGTCGAACCAAACAAAAAGTGTACCACAAATAATTAAAACAGTGCACGAATTACAGAAATTAAAAACAAAAGCAAAAAAAACAAAACATTAAACAGTGCAGTGACTAACAAAAGAAGGGCAGCAGAACGCATACCAACAACAAACACACAGCAAGACTCAAAAGAAGCAAAAGAAGGGCAGCAGAAGAAACAACAACAAACACACTCGCAGCAAGACACGTAACAACAAAAAACACACTCAACAAACACAACACACAGCACCACACAAAGCAGACAAAAAGGGCAGCAACAACAGCACAAACAGCGGACAAAAAAAACAACAGCAAAAACTTAGCACAACACAGTAGCGGACACACAGCTGCAGAGGAGATTCCCATTCTCGGGCACTGGGCCCCTAAAGATAAGCCCAATCATTTTTATTAAAAATTAACACTTAACATACTCATACACTAACATAAAACACATATTTTAAAAAAAAAAATATATATATATAATAATCCCATTCCCAAAAATCCAGTAAAAAAAATTATTTACTGGTTCTCCGCCACTGTCGTGCACATTTCTCTGTGCACATACAAAATCGCGCAGTGCAGTAAGCATTCTCGCTACTGCACAAAATTTTGCGCTTTTTTCACATTTCCTCTGGTGCGATCACCGCTGGCAAAGCAGCAAAACTCCCGCTGCAGCCAGCATCCAACAGCACGCACTTGCCCTCTTCTTTCGGCTGCATTGCACTTTCCCGCTTGCGTACATTTTCGCGTTTCGCTTTGTGCGATATACGCAAGCACCAGCAGCAAGAACTCCCGCTGCTGCCTCCCAGTGCACACATATTCTCAGACTTCTGCCTAAGCGATTCCCCTCCTTCGCTAGCAGAAGTAAATACACGCAAGCACAGTGGGACGAGTCGCCTTTTTTGCAGCATATTGAATAATTTGCTTGGACTTAGAAAATTTTCAATAGTGCTGCATATATACATACACTGCACATCTGCTGCCACCCCAAGTACATACAGTGGGACAAAGACATTCCACCTGTGCACAAAATTAGAAAATTTTTTTCTTCTTATATAATTAGACACATTTTCAAAAATACACTTACAACTAACAAATATATTTAAAAATATATTTTTACATACACTTGTACACACATATACACATACCCGTACATATTTATTTTCCATTTAACAAAATAAATACAAATAATCACATACACATATTTATACACACACATATTTATACACATACACATACATACGTGTATATTCACACTCACATCCCATACAAAAAAATCACTTTTTCACAAATAAAGACACATTTTCATACACATTTGACTACACTTTTAAATTATATTTATATTATAATAATTTTTACATACATTCCCAATTCCCATATACAAATATCTATTTATTACCCATTTACAATTACAAAAAATTTATTTGTTCCCCATATACATATTGTTACGAATACTAAGTCTAGTGGGCTGTTGCGTATCTCTGGATTGTGTAATTTGAAAATAAAACACAGTTTCTTAAACGCAGACAATAAAATAAACCAACAGTCACTTTATTATTCACAGTTTACACTTTACTGTTCGTACACCTAAGTATTTGCTTAATCACTTCGTGTGGCAACTTCACTTGTCAAAACCAGACTGACTCGCTGCACCGCATCTGGCCACCTTTTATACTCTGTCCGGCCGTCGCGCAGATCGTTCTCGCACGTTGCCAGATTGGACTAGAAGTTTCCCTGATGACCGCGACCATCGTTGCCAGGTTGGACTAAAAGTTACTATCGCGGCCGTCGTTGCCAGATTGGGTTATGGCACGGCACGTAGCGGCAGGGTTGCTTTGCACCGCGACAGACTGGCTCATCGTTACACTGCCCACCACTTAGACTTGTTCGTCCCGAACAAGTGCCGAGGCTCCGCTGTGATAAGGCGCCAGGCGCTCCAAATGGACTACCTTCAGCTTAGCGCCTCTATTGTTGCAACGTTGAATCCGGTATACCACGTCGTTAATCCTAGTCACGACTTCGTAAGGTCCTTCCCATGACGCTTGAAGTTTTGGAGACAAACCTTTCCTCCGCTGCGGGTTGTAGAGCATTACCAAATCGCCTTCTTGGAACCCTGCTGAGTTGGCCCGTAGATCGTATCTGGCTTTCGCCTTATCGCTGACCAGTTTGGTGCGGCCCCTTATAAATTGGTGAATTTCCTCCAGTTCCGCCCGCTTATTGGCCACGTATTCCGTCTTAGCGCCTCCCGTCGTGCTGACTACCCCGAACTTCAAGTCAGCGGGTAACCGCAACTCTGTGCCGAACACTGCTCGGGCTGGAGTGAGTGATGTCGTGTCGTGCGGGGCTGACCTATACGCCATCAGGAACAGGGGGATATGCGTGTCCCAATCCTTTTGATTCCTGCCTACCACTTTCCGCAGGTATTCCTCCAGCGTCCGGTTAAAGCGTTCCACCACGCCGTCGGACTGTGGGTGCAAAGGAGTGGTACGCGTTTTCTTTATCCCCAGCAGCCCACACACTTCCTTGAATACCGCAGACTCGAAATTCCGGCCTTGATCTGAGTGCAACTCCAACGGAACTCCGAACCGGGCTACCCAGTTGTTTACCAGCTTTTCCGAGATCGTGGTGGCCTCCTGGTTAGGAATAGGGTACACTTCGGGCCATTTGCTGAAGTAATCCATTACGACCAGCACATATTTGTTGCCTTGAGTGCTAGTTGGGAATGGGCCGGCGACGTCCATAGCAATCCGCTCGAAGGGCGCTCCCACGTTGTACTGCTGCATGCGGCCTCGAGATTTTCTTGTCGGCCCTTTCGCGGCTGAACATCGGTCGCAGCTCTTAATCCACTCGGCTACAGACTCCTGACATCCTACCCAGTAGAATCGTCTTTTTATTTTGGCGACGGTTTTGGTGATGCCTAGGTGCCCTCCACTGGAGTCGTTATGGTATGCCTCGATGACCTCGTTGATTCTGCTTTTCGGCACTACCATTAGGGGGTTGCTGGTACGACCATCCGCGCTCTCCCATTCGCGGTACAGGCAGCCTTCCTTCAGCCGCAAACTTTTCCACTGTGCCCAGTAAGCCTTAGCGATCGGGCTTTCACCAGCCATCTCCTGCCAGTCTGGACGTGCGCCTTGCTCCTTGCCTTCGACGATTTTTGCAAGATCCGCATCCTCATGCTGGTCTTTTTGTAGCCTCTCCGCAGACCACTCTTCCTCTGGCATGACGCTGATCGACCGAACATCCACAATTTGTCCCTCGCTTTCGGCTCGCGAGTTATGCCTGCGTTCGGTTTTGCACGAATGGTGTGGCAGAGCGGCAGCCCTTCTTGGCGACGTCTGTTGTCCGGAACACTTTTCTCGCAGATGGCAGTCTCGTGATATGTGGCCTTGCTTGCCACATCGCCAGCAACTGACTCCAGATGACACTGGCCGCAGCCCCGCTGGTGCTTCCGAGCTCACTGTCTGGCTCTGGGTGACACGTCCAGATTGGGCTCGACGCTTTTCTGCAGATGAATGCCGAAAACTTCCTCTCCAGGCCGCCTCATACGTCATCGCGCTGGTCACCGTCTCCTTAAATGTCGGCTTGCCCATCATCAACGCACTGCGACGTGTCTCTGGGTCATGAAGACCTTCAATAAATGACTAAATCTTCATCCTCTCGAGGTCATCAGCGCCGAATTTCGGGTAGCACAACTGTACGAGCCGCTCAATGTCTGCTGCATATGCCTGCAGCGCCTCGTTGGCTCTTTGTCTACGGCTCTTCAGCTCGCAATAATACAACATTTGGTTGTGCTCGTCACTGTATCTGGCTGCCAGCGCCCTTATGACGGTGTCGTAATCACCTCTCAAACCTTCCGGAACTGCTTTTATTACCTCAGCCGCAGGACCTCTAAGAGCCAGTATCAGTCTCCGACCTTTCCTGATATCTGTCCACTGATTTTCCAAAGCAGCCAAGTTGAATTGCAATTTAAATGTGTCAAACGACGTAGTACCATCATAGGTAGGCGCTTCTATGGCGAAACTTTCCTCAACTGACCGCACCCTTGCTCGCAGCTGTACCTCTCGAAGCCGTTCGTCTATCTTTCTGTGCATCGAGTCTTCCAGACTATCAACTCGTTTGCTCAAGGACTCATCCAGGTTGTCAACTCGTCTGTTCAGGGATTCACCCATTTCGTCAACTCGTTTTTCCCAATTGTCTATTCGCGTCTCGAGATGCTCAACTTTCACATTCAGTCTATTGGAAATTTCCTCCACCTTCTGCTCTATGCGCGCAGAATTTTCCGCCATTTCTCGATTTGCAGTCTCGACTCTTGCCGAAATTTCGAGATTCGTAGTTTCCAGCTTCGCTGACATTTCTCGATTTGCTGTCTCGACTTTTGCCGAAATTTCGAGATTCGTAGTTTCCAGCTTCGCTGACATTTCTCGATTTGCTGTCTCGACTTTTGCCGAAATTTCGAGATTCGTAGTTTCCAGCTTCGCTGCCATCTCTTGATTCGCAGTTTCCATTTTCGCTGCCATTTCGCGGTTGGAAGTCTCGAACATGCCTTTAAGTGCAACCATTAGCTGGCTCATGTCCATTGCTTGTGGCGGCGCAGCCGCTGCAGTCGTACTTTGCATCGACGCCGCACCTGCAGGCGATTCCTCCATTTTGGCCGACGCCTCTTGTTCTTGCACTCCGAACTCGTGCACAGTCCAATCGACGCCTCGTTCCTCACATGCTTCTCGCAAGCGCAACTGCAACTCCACCTTTCCGCCAGCAGTCGGCAAATTCCAGGCAGCCAGCTCCTTCTTCAGCTGGTCCACCTTCAGCAGCTCGAATTTCACCATGTCCGTGCTTTTATAATTTTATTTCTTAGTTTCTTTTTTTTTTATCTACAATTTTCCACAATCCCACTTCTGACACCAAATGTTACGAATACTAAGTCTAGTGGGCTGTTGCGTATCTCTGGATTGTGTAATTTGAAAATAAAACACAGTTTCTTAAACGCAGACAATAAAATAAACCAACAGTCACTTTATTATTCACAGTTTACACTTTACTGTTCGTACACCTAAGTATTTGCTTAATCACTTCGTGTGGCAACTTCACTTGTCAAAACCAGACTGACTCGCTGCACCGCATCTGGCCACCTTTTATACTCTGTCCGGCCGTCGCGCAGATCGTTCTCGCACGTTGCCAGATTGGACTAGAAGTTTCCCTGATGACCGCGACCATCGTTGCCAGGTTGGACTAAAAGTTACTATCGCGGCCGTCGTTGCCAGATTGGGTTATGGCACGGCACGTAGCGGCAGGGTTGCTTTGCACCGCGACAGACTGGCTCATCGTTACAATATATTCCCAACAGACATACCTATACACAAATTTACACACACAGGTGTAAACTATTTATTTATTTATTTGATTATTTATTTTGCTCGACAAATATTCAAATTCGTTTTAGCGAATTTATCCATTCCCAACTCTTCCCATACTCACTAATCGTTCGCGCGGACGCGGTTAGACTACACGTCTATTTCCCCAATACCCTACATTTACATATATTTATTTAAACTTTTTACCCTTTGTCGAGCTTTTCAAACAAAATGCGTGTTGAGCGATCCCCTAAACGACAAAGTGTCACAATGGAGACTCCTTCCTCCAGACACACAAAGTCAGCCAGTGCCCGTTTGACAGTACCTGTCACTCGGGAGCCACCAAACGCTCGCTCCAAACTCTCTAGTCCCAAAGTAACCGATCCTAGTGTTGCAAAATTTATTTTCGAGTCCGATAGACTCGTGCAATTATGCACAAAGTTTTCATCGGCTCCCATTGACGATTTGACCAAATCGATGGTCGAAATTAAGCAAAAAAATTTGCAAGCTCAATGGGAGAGGCTTTTGTGCGCACATGAGGCAGTCTTCATTGCTGAAGACAACAGCCAGCCCGACGGTTTCAAAGAGTCGGCTAGCCAAAAAATCGACGCCTGCACAGACCAGTACGAGTTGTGCATGGCTCAGATGTTGGACATCATTGAGATGTTCCAAACTCAGTCCCCCCAGCCCGCTGCGCATATGGAACCGGTTCGACCCCCTAGAACCAGCAAATACCCCTCACATTTGCCTACAAGTTCCGCCTTGTGATACCGAAACCTTTTTCGGGGGCTATGAGCAGTGGCCGTCCTTTCGGGACATGTTTACGGCAGTTTACATTAACCACCCCCAGCTCACTCCAGCCCAAAAATCGTATCACCTCCGATACAAGACGCAAGGTAAAGCCGGTGCTATTGTAAAGCAATATGCATTAACCGATGAGAATTTCGGACTCGCGTGGGAAGCCCTAAGATCCCGCTTTGAAAATAAACGCATGCTCATTGATACTCAAATCAGATCCCTTCTGAATATCGCTCCTGCCCACACTGAAAATAGTGAGGCGCTACAGCGGATCCAAAGCACTATAAGCAATTGTCTGTCTGTTCTCAATTCTCAGGCCGTAGACAACTGACAATTGGGATCCGCTATTGGTTTACATATGTTGTACCAAATTGCCCCAAGAGGGATCTGCCACCCTGGTCGCAAATGGATGAGTTCCTGACCGGCAGATATGAGGTACTCGAACGGCTGCATAGCATTCGCCCTGCTAAGCCAAAACCACAGCCCTCGACTTCCAATGTCCTCCCAAATCGGCCATATAGATCCCTAAACTATCACACTCAAGTGAAAAGGGACTTCGCGTGCAAACTCTGCAACGCAAATCATCCCATACGGACTTGCCAGAGCTTCAAAAGACTCACCCCCCAGAGTCGATTAAAATACGTTAAGAAGCACAATCTCTGCGTCCTCGCATCTCACTAAAGATTGTACAAGCAATTTTACGTGCGTATATTGCCAAAAGAAGCACCATTCCATGCTTCATTTCCCCAAAGGCAATGCGCAACCCTCTCAAACTCCTAACTGGTCACATTCGACCACTCCACAGGCCGCAACAGCTTCAAAACGAACGCACAACAACTCTGCTACTCAGTCTCCCCTTTCGGATGCGCAACCCCGCACATCTTCCAGGCAAAGTACGCCCCAAGTACAAGCCTTACACTCCAATAATGGCACTAAAATACACTCCCTTCTGCCTACGGCACTGGTGTCTATTGAGCACTCAGGAAAGTTGTTTAAAGTTCGAGCGTTGATCGACCAAGCCTCTCAGCGTACCTTCATTTCTTCGAAGGTCCAGAACCGCCAATCGAGAAATCCCCCTTTCAAATCTCGGGCATGGGTGGTCAGATTGTGCAAAATGCCAATCATACATGCTTCTTGACTTTGGCAGTCCCTCAAACTAGCACGAAACTCCCCGTGCAAGCTATCGTGCTCCAAGAGCTTACGAAATTGCTCCCACCTCGTCACATACACCCCCTAATATGAAACATTTCGCCATGCTAGATCTCGCTGATCCAAACCCCTTCGAGACAGCGCAGATCGATTTAGTGATTGGCAGTGATCTCATTCCGCAGATCATGCTCGAAGGTATCCACCGAAATGTATGTGGCAGCTTACTTGCTCAGCATACAGTCTTCGGTTGGGTATTAAGCGGTCCAGTACACCCTTCGCATTTGACATGTGCCACAGACGTACCAAGTCGCCATATGCATACTGGACCCGCCCTTCGAAATAATCTTACCGCCCAAAAGAAAGCCGTTTCGCAAGTGATTGCCGCCATCAATCCCGTAGGGTTTCCACCCCCGGAAATAATGGAAAATCGCATTGTACCCACCACTCCTGCAAACTCATTCCCAAACCGGCAAATTTCCCCCTTCGTTGCCAACCGTTTTGATCCCGCAGGATGGCTTTCGCCTCTAATGAAACAGAGAAAACGGTCCACATTCACAGCAACTGACGGAAATTGCATTTCCCCGCAGTTCCTCATTGCACCACCTCCATCCCGGGTCCGAAAAGAGGACAGTTGCCACTCCAGTGCGACTCGCTCCAAGCGCTGCAAATCCCGCAGACGTCGGACTGATCGGGTATAAGCTCCAAGATCTACAAGATCTCACTCTCAGGTGGAACGGCTCCAGCAATGCCCATGCTCACACAGTTCCAACTCCGGATCAAAGAGCCGGCCACCACCCTATCGAAGAGCAAACCGACATTCTCGTTCGGTTCTCCTGCTTCTCTCGAGCCCTACGTGCAGCCAGTTATCCCGAGCGGAATTGGCTTATTTTATAAACAGCCTCATAACCCTCTCGAAATTCTCATTCTCCCTAAAGAAATGAAGTGGCAATACAGCCAAAAATGAGTAAATATGTAAAAATATGTATCCTTTCATATTCCCTTGGCTGTAGCTTAAGCGAACCCCGCAGCTCAGCCACGTTTTCCCATTCCCACGATGTCAGTGTACTGACATCTCATCTCTTTGCAGATCAGTCGACCAAAGTAGCAGGTGCCTCTCAGACTGCCCCGCACTGCCAGTTGGATCACTCCCCACAAAAGAGGTCATCGGCGCACACCTAAGCGCACCCACAGCCAGCCTGCCGTTAGCCGCACCACCACCCCTCGGTTACTTCATCGATTGCACTCTGCAATGGCGGCCGCGATGGCTATATGAGTGCTGTGGTTGTCCAGTGATCGGTCAATCCCACCTCTAATCCCTTCCTTTCCTTATCCTTTTGTACGAATATTTCCCCCTATTTTCTGCTCCCCGGCTTCGGCCGTTTGTCTCGCTCAATGTTTCATGTATTCTTTGTATTACTCGTGATTCTAACGTCGACAAATAAAGACCGACAACCCCCTAACCGCACCCAACGCGTTTCATTTACCCCGCTCCGCGACGATCGGTTTAAACCAATGGTATTCCACTTTTTATGAAAGAGGGATCCAAAAATGCATACAAATTCATTACTGGAAATTAAAGAAACTAGTTTGCAAGTCATTTTTTGTAAGAAAGGTAATCCAAAAATGTACTTTTATATTACTGAAAGCTTTTAAACTAAGCAAAAACAGTAAAATTTCTTAAAGGTCGAACAAAAAGTGAGAAATTTTCATACACTTTGTACTGGGGTACCCGGGTACCCCATCACACGGGTAAGGGTGTTTTTTTCAGCACACACACTAGGGTTAAGATTGGTTTGTATGTAAACGAAGCGACCAATCGGTAACTTGTTGTTTTTTTGTAAAAGGTACGTTAAGTGTTAATATAATAAAAATAAAAACTGTTTGTTTTGTCTTAAAAATTGTTTGATCTACCCATTGCTCGAAAAGTCTATATTTCGACCTTTTTTCCAACTTTGTTCGAGAATAAAAACAAATATACCAAAAATAGCCTCCGCGAAATTGGGGGTGGTTATTTATTATTAAGTTATTTACCTAGTTAACTTCCAAAACACAGCTGCCGCTTTACTTTCTAGAGCAATAAAAGTGAAGCAACCTCGGGTCGAAAAACACGCAGGTATACGGAAAATCTCGCACATTTATAATTAATTGATTGGCACGACAGCCCGCTTACGCGAGACTAAGGCCTAGCTTCCCGCAACCACCCGTGTTGTGCGTGTGAATTTTGTACGCGGGTGGAAAGGACCTACAGTTTTATGCCGGTTCCGAACGGCAGGTTGGGAGCTTTTTCATAGGCAATTTTTACTCTCAGAGGTTTGCCATTTCCAGCTGAGAGGACAGCCACCGAAAGAGAAAACTAGTTTCCCGTTATTTTTTTAGGTGTTACTACATGCAGAATTCGATCTTGCGTCGCTCTGCATGCGACTCGTTGGACCGCGCACTAACCAACTGAGCCACGGCGGCTGTCTCGCACATTTAGTACGGTCAAAAACCCATTTTGTGTCGCTGGCATCTATCCATACCCATATATTTAATCACGCTCAAACGGACCGGTCGATTTCAATGAAGTTGAAGTTCTTTGTTGGATTCGTCTTGAGTCAGTTCAGGTTTGTGCGAAAAGACAATTTCGTAAAATCTATTGGAAAAGTCCAGTGGCGGATTCAGGGGGTGTTTTGGGGGTTGAAACCCCCCCGAAATATTAGGATCGACATTAAAACTACATACAAATTAAAAGAAAATTTATGAATATCAAAGGATTACTTTTTTAAACCCCCCCCCCCCGAAATATTTTTCTAAATCCCTGTCACTTTTGACCGTGAATTCTAAAAATTTTCAGACGATAACGTTGGAATTAGCAATGACGCGCTGTGGAAGACTACAATGGAGGAACCCATTCTGAGGCAAATAAAGCGCAGGGAATGAAAATGGATAGGTCATACGCTAAGGAAACCTCCCAACAGCATCAGGAGAATGGCACTGGACTGGAACCCGCAAGGAAGTAGAAGTCGCGGTCGACCAAAAAACACCTGGAGAAGGTCGACCCTACGCGAGCTAGCCGATGCCAATATCACATGGGCGGCGCAAAAACAACAGCCCAGAATCGTGTACGATGAAAGAGTCTTGTTGAGGCCCTATGCTCCAGTGAGGAGTGAACAAGGAAAAAAAAAACAAAAACGTTGGAACCATAAGTCACACATCAATTAAGTTCACTACGAACTTTCTATGCAGTCATGTCCTTCAACAGATGGAATGGGGCGGGTATTGGACGAGGAGGCGTGGCACCACTCATACAAGCCAAATCTTAATAATGGAATATCTTCGAAATTGTAAGATGCACAGCATAGAAATTTAGTATTGTCTCGTCCCGTAGATGAGTCATTCTATTGGTAAGATTTGATGGGCGTTGGACAAGGGGCGTGGCACATTTTTTGTGACCCACATATTTTACTGAATTATAAGTCGCACAGTAATGAAACTAAGTACGAACCTACCATTTACTCATATCTTTCGACAGCGGGAATGGTGCGGGTATTAGACGAGGGGCGTGACACCGCCCATTTAACTTAAATCTGGTAAATCAAGCGCTACTGAAACGTAGCAATCTCAATTGCAGCCTCGATTGAGTTAATCAGAGAAGAAACTTACTCCTACGGTACATAAAATTGTAGCACATGGAAAGGATTTAATAGAATACCAGTGCTTACCAATAGGGGAATTGTCTGAAGAAGCTCCAGAATGCAAAAATAAGGACAAAAAAGGGTATAGATGCCTGAACACTTGCAAAATATTCCGAGCTAGACAAAATTATGACCTTTTCAACATGACAGCAGTCTTTTCTGATCCACTTATTTCATCTATGAGATCTGTAAGATCACAAAAAGAACTTACAGATACTTATAGCTTAAAAATTATTTCATTATTAGACATTCCTTCCAGTGTAGATAGCGATTTTGAAAAAATTTAACTTACAAAAAAAGGGTATAGATGCCTGAACACTTGCAAAATATTCCGAGCTAGACAAAATTATGACCTTTTCAACATGACAGCAGTCTTTTCTGATCCACTTATTTCATCTATGAGATCTGTAAGATCACAAAAAGAACTTACAGATACTTATAGCTTAGAAATTATTTCATTATTAGACATTCCTTCCAGTGTAGATAGCGATTTTGAAAAAATTTAACTTACAAAAAAAATTTTTTGTAAAAAATTACGTATGAATCAATAAATTATATTAATTTATTAGAAAAAATATATAAAAAAATTCATTTTTTAATGCAAACAAAAAAGTCATTTTATTTTAGTATGAACATTTTTTAAATCTTAACTTTGGACACGAATTTGAAAGTCCGCTGTTACTGTGGCACCATGTTTGTTCCTATTTTTGCTAACCTATATTATAAGCTCCCCTGGTATTCGAGAAATCTAAAACATCTAAAGAATTTAAGGAATAAGTACTTTAAAAAGTTCAAATCATCTAATGATCAAAAGTATTACGACTTATATTTAACTCACAAAATTGAATTCAATAAGTTAAACAAGTTATGCTATACTAATTACATTCGTAATTTTGAAACTAACATCAAGCGTAATCCAAAAAATGTTTGGCGCTACATAAAGTCCAAGAAAAGTGTCTCCAATATTCCAACTTCGGTCTTTTATAAGGACGTACCCGCCAATTCAATTTTGGATGCTGCAAACCTCTTTGCCGATTTCTTCTCTTCGAATTTTGTTAATGATGATGTCAATATAGATTCATCCCCAATCGATTTCGGTGTTGGGTGCTCGACATTTGAATTTGGTTCGCTGGTTCTTTCAGACGAAGATGTCCTTGAAGGAGTTAGAAACCTCCAACCGTCCTCACAGACTGACGTCGATGGGCTCTCTGTGGTGTTGCTAAAAAATTGTCCATCCTTAGTGGGTCCATTACGTGCTATTTTCAATTTGTCACTTGCCTCTGGTACTTTCATTGATGCATGGAAGTTAACTTCAATTACCCCGATTTTTAAAAGTGGTAATAAAAGTGATGTCTGTAACTATAGACGTATTTCCAAGCTCTCCTCGGTTTCTAAATTATTTGAATGCATCATTAAATCTAAACTGCTTTTCAATATTAACCACTTATTAAGCGAGCATCAGAGGGGTCTTCAGGTTGATGCTATCTACACAGATTTTTCAAAAGCTTTCGATAGAATTTCCCACAACATTTTGTTAGCTAAACTTGCGCGTTTGGGTTTCCATTCCATTTTCCTTAAGTGGATCACTTCGTACTTGAGTCATAGGCGTAGTTCTGTGCTATTAGAAGGGGTTAGCTCCAATTCATTTGAGCCAACTTCTGGTGTTCCGCAGGGGAGCATTCTAGGCCCACTGTTTTTTATTTTGTTTATTAATGACATTGGGTCTTGTTTCTCGTCTGCAAAGTATTTGTTGTATGCAGATGATTTAAAAATCTATTCGGATATTAATTGTTCTAATGATTCGCGGGTTCTGCAAGCTGAGCTAGATAATTTGTTTTTATGGTGCTCTCAGACCCATTTACTTTCAAAACTCTTTACTCTGCTTTTGTGCGATCAAATTTGGAGTACGCTACTTTTATTTGGAGGCCTTATCATCTAATTCATATAAATCGTCTTGAGTCGGTTCAGAAGGTGTTTATTCGCCATGCTCTTCGTTCGCTAAATTTTGCCGAACCTTTACCTTCATATACTTCTCGTTGTCTGTTACTTAACCTTATGTCATTGCGCAATAGAAGGACTTTCTTGTCCATTTCTTTTATTTTTGATGTTATTAATGGGAGGGTGGATTGCCCCGCCCTTCTTAGTAAAGTTAACTTTTACGTTCCGGGCAGAATTCTTCGCCGCTCCGTTTTGTTTAATGTGGGTTTCAGCAAAACTCTGTTTGGCTCGAATTCTCCTATTAATAGAGTGTTGGCTGAGTTTAACCTCATTCTTAATTCTTTAGACTTAGATATCTCGTCTACCAGGAATATTTTTCGCAATGCCTTGAAAGGCTACTTAGCTCTTAATCCTTAGTGTTAAGTCTTTAATGTACATTACATGTCACTCCTATGGTCTGTAAGGTTTTTTCCGTAGACTTAAATAAATAAATAAATAATTTCAAATCACAGAAATAAGAAGAAAGTAATGATCGTATGCGGCTCCGTGAAGCATTGAAGGAAAAATAGCGTCGGTTGTTGTTGTTGTCGGCCAACAAAACGAAGTTGCTTCTTACATATATGGGGAGAAGAGCAATAAGCTATGGTTGTTGTTATTGTTGCCGGCTAGGAAATGAAAATTGAATTCGAATTATTTTTGCTTTGTGGTTTATTCTGCGAGCAGCATACGCCGTCGGTAGCAATTTTACGACGGAGTATAGCGTGGAAAAATATATGAGAACGAATGTCAAAAGGGGGTAACTTATCGACTTAAAAAGTCACTACGCTTTAAAATTATCACACTATTTTTAATTTTGAAGATAGTTAAACGATTTGGTACAATCTTTATGTGTGAAATATCTTTTAAATTGTGGATTACACATACATATATCGAGAGAAAGCAAAACAAAAAAATTATTCTGCCATCACTCAGGACCATCGTTGCTTACTAACTTATTTCTTATAACTTTTTACTTTATAATCGATATGTGTGTACTAGGGATCGCAATTTTTTGCCATTTTGCGATCCCGGGATTTTCGGGACTGAAAAGTCAAATCCCGGGATCCCGGGATTTAATCCCGGGATTCAAATAACAAATTTTTTAAATAAAACAATTTTTACCAAATTGCATAAATACTTGTTTATAATATATTTACCATAAAAATGGACACAGTTTAATCACATTTGGGGTAGTTTTAAGATTTTTTATCTTGAATTTAATCACATTGTAAGGCGGAAAGGGAGGCAGTCGGTGTTGAGTCGTCGAAGTGGTTGGTTGTGCGCGGCACATCATCAAAATCCAGTTGTCATTTACAATCAGTTGTCAATTACATTCAAAATTGTCAGTTTAAATTTAAATCAAATAAATAAACATAGTCATCCTTGACAACATTTTGTTTAACTTAAAAGTTTTTCATTTGACATTTAACTTCAGTTTGATAACATTTTGTTTTATCCAAAAATGACACTTAAACATAACTTATTGCTTTGCATCAAATGTATCATAAAGCTTACATATATACGCATATTTGATAAAAAAAATAAAATAGTCAATTTGTTAGTATTGGGTGTACAAGTAGAAAACCGCCGTTTTTTTCATAATTTGAGGCTTTATTGCGTATAGCAAGGGAAATGGATTGCTGAGTCACACCCAAAGAATCCGCGAGTTCTTGTTGCGTCTGACAAGAATCTTCATCCAACAGAGTCTCCAAAGCTGCATCTTCAAACTTTTTCACGGGACCCGGCCGATCCTTGTCTCTCACGTCAAAATCACAATTATATCACAAAATACACGACTCACTATAAGTTGCTACAATCATTCGACGCGCTTCAGCTGCAGATTTTTTCGAATGAAACGCGAAAAGCAAAATCTCCCGCAAATGACGCTTATTCGGTTCAAATTTCGACATCTTCACGCACCAACAAAAAATGGACAATAAGAATAAACAAGCGAGATGATGTGGAGTTGTTAACCGATATCTTACAGCCAAACCTAAATTGGAGCGTCAGCGGCAAGCAACTGTCAAAATTGCTTCATGCCCATACAAATTGTATGGGGCAAACCGCAATTGAAACGCTCTGACGCTGCGCTATTCGAATTTCCAATTTTGACAGCGCGTTAGCAGTTGAAGTTGGCTGCGAGAAACAAAAACGCCTGTGATTTATATTTGATTTGATTTAAATTGTGAGGAATTTATTTAAATAAGAGCTAAGTTTTGCAAAATAATAATAAATTGTTGTTTTTTGGCAACTAAGCAGATATTTTTTTGTCATTTGTTTTCATTTCATGATTTTGACAATCCCAACGCAACGCTTCAATTTCGGTATGCCGCACTGAGCGAGAGCGTTGCGTCGGAAAATGTTTCTGATCGGAATTCTCTCACCGATTTCCAAAGGTGGCACCACCCAGTGGAAAACGGCGGTTTTCTACTTGTACACCTGATACTTTTAGTTTTACTTCGATTATTTCGATAAAAAAGTTAAGCGTTGTGATTAACTAAAAACTGTGATCTTAAAAATACTAAGGCATTAAATGTTTTGCCCTCTAATCTAGAGCGAAATTTATTGCAAATAAGCCCTGCTGAGAGAAAACATCTTTCAGATTCAACACTTGCTGGTTGAATGCTTGGTAAATAATTATAAGCCTTTTGCAAAAGACGCCCTCTATCCCCTCCCTCCTCCTTCAGATAAGGAATTGGGTTTTTGTGCTTTTAAATTTATTTCATTTGAACTTTGAAGCATCTTTTGCAATCCCGAAAATCCCGGGATTAAAAGATTTGAATCCCGGGATTTTCGGGACTGGAAAAAGTCCGGGATCCCGGGATCCCGGGATTGCGATGCCTAGTGTGTACATACATTAGACGTGATTAAATGCACAAGTTTGTAATTGCGGTTCTACGGAACGTCTAATTTTCATAGGATGGACAAACAAATGTTTTGGCCAAACAACTGGGGGCCTAGAGTGGGTATAAAAAGAGTAAGGATAAAATAATAAATCGCGGCAAGGAGTCATTTATGCCAAAATTAGCGAAACCTTAGCCTTTAAGTGCTCATAAGGATATAAAAATCTTTTCGCGCAGAAGGTCGATCGCATAATAACGTGAACAAAATTTTTTTCTTATCAACACTAGAATGTTCGGATAGGTACAAATGTATCTCCTCGGAGAAGTAAACATAAAATTTGTACACTATTTATTATGCAAGTAGAGTGAGAATCCATGATAGCCTCAAATGGTCTGTGCAGATTCTAGAAAAAGAGGAAAAAAGAAAAAAAAATGGGTATGTGGTAGTGGGTGGGAGTCGCCAAAAAAACGTCTTCTCATTCTGCTTGGTATAAATCTGCATAGGTATAAATGTACCCCCGTGTATTTGTATACGTTACACAGGTGCTATCAACTGGGAGTAAGGGTTAATACATTTTGATGAAGAGCTTGTAATGTTCAGAAAAGTATATAATTATATTTGTAATAGGAATCACCAGGGGAGCTCATTCAGTAGCGTCCATCCGTCTGTCTATCCGTCAATCGGCTGGTTCGCACAATAGGACCTGAACGCGATAATCATTGAGATGAAATTTGGTATAGAACCTCCTGGTGCTCATACTAAAAACTGGTACCCATTTGGGCATGGTTCGCCCACTTTTTGCAACGAAACAAATACAAAACAGAGTGAACAACTCAAAAGTTATGCAACAAGATACTACTCGTATCGCTACAGGGAACGTTTTAGGAGGCGGTAAACCGATCGAAACAAGACGTACCGTTGCTGGCTCAAGCACACAAAGTCGTGTGAGCAAGAAAGTTATTGGCACCTGTAAGATTTGTTATTTTCCCGAAAAATTTAAACGCAAAACACGCCAATCATGTTGTTCCTGCGAAGAGCCAGTTCATTCCTTGCAGTCGCCTAACCATGTAAATAATTATAATCCACAAAAATAAAACTTAGTTTTGCACAAGCAAACATACACCCGCCGTTTTTTAATTTTGTTTACAACTTAAAGGAAAAATCCCATGGAGGTACATTTGTACCTACACCGAGCAAAATACGTTGAGCCGAACACTCTAGTGTTAATCAACACACGTCGGGCATAGTCAGCCAAATTCAGCCAGAAACAAAAATTCAAAATTTACAATTTTCATTCGCTCATCAACACAACAACAACAGCACATCGCCCTTCATTCGCTTCATTGAAAATAACAGTAACTTCTATGGTCGGCATCGAGCGCACGAACTTGCCCTGCACCATTCGGCACTTACCGAAGTTACAATAACAGAGATCATCGTCGCACGAGAAATCAACAGAGACAAAAGTTATGTTCAACCAACTCTGTTATCTTTCCTTCTGCTGCTTTCGGCCCGCACCCGAAATTCAGATTGCTTCGCTGGTCGACATGCGCATTCTGTATAGTGTTTATTCTGTGATATTACACTTTCAGATGCAATTTAAATTGTTTGAATATCTGTATTGGTTCAGAAGTTATGGTGTTTGCAAAGTAAAAAGGCAAAAGTAGCCATAGTGCGTCGGCCAAGGTGGGGAAACTGCCTGCTGGTGCTGCGTAGCACAGTGTCGTGTAGATATATTCTATAAATATACTATTTTTGGAATTTTTTGGAAGCTTTCCTTCTTTTGTTTTGCTTTCCATATTCCAAGTAACGGTTACTTGAAGAAACGTCCATTCGTATGAATAAAAGTGCAGTGTCATCAAACTTTAAAAAAAACTACTTACTACTACTTCGAGATTTTACAGTGTGATATAGCTGAAAGTATGTATTAATAGAAACCATCGACTTTAGCTGCACAAACTTGCACGATTTTAAGAAATTCAACATTTTCAGTGACGTCTACAGTCAAAAATAGGGACCTTTTTGCAGCATGGTTGGCAGGAAAACATAGCAACCACTACTGCGTTTAGCTTGAGCTCTAAATTTTTGTTTGTAAAATATGCAAACACCACTTGATTTAGAAAAATTACAAAAAAAAAGTAGATTCGATGGAAGGCTTCGGTAATACTGGGCGGCATGCCATCGAACTAAGGCAACTTTCGAAAAGTAGCAAAACTTGTAAGTGTCTGCCGAACCAATTACATCAGTGAATAGGAAAATTAAAGGTAAACATTCCCAACGCGCGGCCAGTGGGACAACCCAAACGCCATGCTAGGGGATCGGACAGATATTTTCTTCACTGACGGATCCAAGACCGTTAAAGGTACTGGAGCTGGATGGCACCTCGAAAGAAGTGTCAGATGCTACTACTTACTGGGTGGGCTGACTACCATCTTTCAGACGGAAATCTTCGCCATTCTGAAAGTAGCGGAATGGATAATCGGGAGGAGGGGAGATCTGGCAACGCCACTCGTGTTACTGTGCGCAAATTTTCGGTGCTGTGATATAAAATCTAAATAAGTGATCATTAATCGTTCTAGACGTGGTTGTTTTTTCTCTACGTCCGGGACTTCTTATAAATTTCGGTTGTGCGTTCGCGGGTGAAGTGAATTCCTGCTGCTTTGGTGGATTCTGCTTCGTGGGACACCAACCTCTGTGCCGCGGTAGCTGGCGCTGCAGGGAAGGAGTTGCCGCCATAAGGTAAGTCTGCGAAGGTCCGGTGGTTGCGGCGCAACACACAGCGAGACACTGCAGCCAACTCCAGAGTTTTCCCGACGGCGCTGGACACGCAAATACGCGGAGCTGCTGGGAGCTCCCCCGCAACAGGTGGACGAGCAAGTTATTCCCGCCATTTCTGCATATGGTTGGTGCTGGCCACCAGCGCCACCTGTGTGGTAAGGCTGTGGTTGGCAGCGCCATCTAGTTGCAGTGATCAGTTTTCTGTTCTGCGATTTTCATGGACAGCGATGCCACCCAGTTTGGATTTGCAAAACAATCTATATAATCCCGTCTTTTATATATTTACATTTTATTTCGAATTTTACCTTTTTTGCAGGTTTCTTTTTTGCTTATGAATCCTCCTAAAAGGAGTATTCTAGACGTGCGGTCTAAAGGCGCTTCTCATGGACGTACGATTCCTCCCCAAAACCCGGGTGTAACAACCCTTCCGAAACCGGACATGCGGTCCAAAAACGCAACTTTAGAGCCTTCTGGCACTTTGGATACCAGACCTGGTACCAGTAAGGCGGCGCAAATTTTGGCTAAACTGGTTGCTCGGCCAACAGCTTCCAGTGCCAAACAAGCGCCTTCAAAGTTGGCTTATAAGAACCGTCGCGTTGCCCTGCGTTTAATTGAACGCCTTAAACTAACTCCGGTAGAGCAACGCACGGAGAAGCAGAAAGCTTCGCTTAAGTGGGCGACGCGGGTCGTGGAGGAAGGTGATACCAACCCGAACCGACCTAATTCCTCTTCAAAGCGTCAACGGTCAGTAGAGGAGACCACCCACCCGGAGGCTAAAAAACCGTGCAGCCATTCAGCTGCCCCGAGGACCTTCAGCGAAATTCTCGCAGGCCACATCATAGTGGCGGTGGTCGACGAGAGCGACCCCGACGGCAGCATTTCGCCTGATCAATGGAAGACGGTTGAGGCCAGGCTAACACCGATCTTTCTCCCTATCCTGGACGAGCATCCTGGCGATGCTCCTTCTTGTCGCGACAGCGGATGGCATCAGGGCCATGTGAAGCTGATCGCTTGCGCTGACCAAAGGTCCGTGGATCTTTTTAAGATCGCGATCTCCAGGGTGGGCGAAGTATGGCCAGGCGCGAAACTTAAGGTCGTTGCTAAGGATCAGGTCCCTAGCCGGCCAAGAGCGCGTGCCTGGATCCCAGCTGAACCCTCTGACCCGAAAGTTATCCTGGAGATAATTCGGAGAAGCAACCCAAAGCTGGTGACTTCCAATTGGAGGGTGACTCGGCTGGAGGAGCCGAGAGGGGACTTTAGATCCGCCATTTTCTTGGTGGACTCAAATTCCCTGGCCCCCTTGTCAGCCACAAATGGAGTTATTGGCTATGCTTTCTCCTCCATAACCATGAGGGTCTTCAAGAAAGACGGCGACACCAGCGGCGTCAAAGCTGCGTCGGAAGCACCAACTGTAGCTGACCAAAAGCTTGCGGAAAGTGCCCCCCGACCAGTGATTGCCTCTTCTAACCCAACCTTATCCCTGTCCAACTCTGCCGCCGGTATTTCAGTTGTAGCCGACCAGAAGCATGCAACTGAAACTGCCTCCACGCACGGGTCTAGTGTTGGTGATGACACTGACATGGAGCTGGCGGACTTCTTTCGTTCATCCCTGATGTACGAAGAAGATCTGCTGGAGTCAGACCCCGAGGACGCGGCTAACATCACCGTGGTGGGGGCCACTAGTACCACTCGAAGCAGTAATGCTGAAGGTGGTGCAAATTAACCTCCACCACTCCAAGGCTGCGGCCGCCAGCCTCATTCTCCGCTTGGCATCGCACGGAGATGACATCGTCCTGATCCAGGAGCCGTGGGTGGTGAACGGCCTGGTACGCGGCCTCAGGACTAATACACACAAATTGCTTTATGCAACGCAGGCAGGTAGGCCTAGGGCGTGCATATTAGTCAGCAACAAACTGAGTACATTTCTGCTCTCGAATTACAGCAACGGGGACATGGTAGCGGCAAGCATCGAGCTGGATTCGAAGAAGATCTGGATCGTCTCGGCCTACTTGGCACACGACCATCAATCCCTTCCAGAAGACGGCCTATCCAGGTTAGTACATCATGCTGCTAATGATAGCGTAGATTTGTTGATAGGTTGTGACGCAAACGCGCATCATGAAGTGTGGGGCAGCTCAGATACTAATACAAGAGGCGAAGTTCTTTTCGATTTTATCCTCTCCACTAATCTTCACATATGTAATAAAGGTAAAGAACCTACCTTTATTACTAGAAACAGGCAAGAAGTTCTCGATCTCACTCTTGCCTCTCAAACTGTATCGAACCGACTGAGTAATTGGAGGGTATCCAAAGATCACTCCTTCTCGGATCACAGATACATATTATGGGAGATCTTGGATAATGTCCCAAGTCAACCCCTCTTTAGAAACTTAAAAAAGGCCAACTGGCCTCTTTATTACGATACGGTCCAGTGCCTTCTCCCAACTGATATTCCTGGACCGCTCGACAGTAAGGATGCACTCAATAAGTCAGTTGATTCATTCACGTCGATGCTGAATACGGCCCTAGACGTAGCTTGCCCATTGAGGAAGCTGTCCACGCGGAAAAGATTTAGACCCCCTGGTGGTGTGCTGAAATCAGTGAGCTCCGCAGAACAGCCAGGAAGTCATTCAATAAAGCTAGACGGTCCTGAACGGACGAAGTCTGGCTAGAATACAAGCTGGCTCTCAAAGCCTATAAAAACAGGCTAAGAAAAGCTAAGAGGGAGTCTTGGAGAGACTTCTGTGGTAACATAGAACTTACTACCGAAGCCTCCAGGCTCAGGAAATTACTCTCTAAATGTCCATCTAATACCTCTTACCTCCAAAAGGAAGACGGGTCATGGGCTTCTAGTAGTGAAGAATCACTTGATATTCTGCTAGACACACACTTCCCAGGTGGCTCTAGGGACTTGACGGACCCCTGGTCCGAAAACTGTCCACCGGTCTCAGATGTCGACCTCATTGTGACTAGACAGAAATTGTTATGGGCGGTAGATAGCTTTTCACCTTACAAAGCGCCGGGGCCAGACGGCGTTGCCCCGATAGAGATTCAGGTCACCAAGAACCTGATTCTTCCATGGCTACAGGAGATCATGAGGAGCTGCCTAGTCCTGAATCACATACCCAGTATCTGGAGACATGTGAAGGTAGTTTTCATACCTAAGGCTGGCAAAAGCTCGCATGTTCATCCAAAAGACCTCAGACCGATTAGTCTCTCCTCTTTCCTTCTCAAAATCTTGGAAAGGTTAGTGGATATTCATATTAGGCAGTTGTTGGTCGATCGACCAATCTCGCCCTCGCAACATGCGTACTGCAGGGGTAAATCTGTAGAAACCGCTCTGCACTGCTTAATCCATACCATAGAGAAATCACTTGAGTGCAAGGAATTCACTATGGTATCTTTTACGGATATTGAAGGGGCTTTTAACAACATCAGATCGGAGGCCATCACCGACGCACTTGCAGACCTAGGTGTAGGTGTGCCGCTAGTAGCACTGATTGAGCAGCTACTTCATAGCCGCGTCATCAATGCAAGTCTTGGTACCGCATCTGCACAGAGATCTGTAAAAAGGGGGACACCCCAGGGAGGGGTCCTCTCGCCTCTTCTTTGGAATTTAGCGGTGAACACACTGCTAATGCGTCTGGAGAGGGCGGGGTGCCGGGTGGTCGCCTACGCAGATGATGTTGCCATTGCGGTCTCCGGAAAGTTTCCTTCAATTATCAGGGATGTGTTGCAACATGGCTTGAACATCCTAGCAAATTGGGCTATAGAATGTGGTCTTAGCGTCAACCCACATAAAACGGAGCTAGTTCTATTCACAAATAAACATAGAATACCTGAGATTGATCCCCCGCGGCTGCTAGGGATCGATCTGAAATTCTCGGAAACCGCTAAATATCTGGGACTTGTGTTAGACAGGAAACTTAACTGGAAACCCAACGTCCTGGAGAGAGCTAAGAAAGCCAGTATTGCCCTTTATACATGTAAAAGGATGATAGGCAATGTATGGGGTACAAGACCTCATATTGTACACTGGCTGTATACCGCCGTTGTTCGACCTCTGTTGTTATACGGGATAGTAGTCTGGTGGCCTTCATTGGCCAAAAGGTCTCACTCCCAAATACTTGCTAAAATTCAAAGGTCCGCAGAGTTATGTATAAGTGGGGCCCTGCGGACTACTCCCACTAATGCTTTAGACGTTGTGCTCCACCTAATCCCATTGGATATCCTGGGGAAGCAATTGGCCGCCAATGCTGCCATCAGGATGCGCGCCTCCGCGCAATGGAGAATTGGGCGGTACGGGCACTCTTCTATTCTGAATTATTTCAAAGGCATATCTCAGAATGTTGACTACATGACACCCAGCCTGTCCTTTGATAAGGACTATCATGTTATAATCCCATCTAGAGCCGCATGGGAGCTGGGTGCGCCCCCTGCCAGAGGTGATATCCATATTTATACGGATGGATCGAAACTGCTTGGTCAGGTGGGCTGTGGTATCTACTCAGAAGGATTAAACCTTAATTTAAAGCTCAGGCTGCCAGATTACTGTAGTGTCTTCCAGGCTGAGGTCACAGCAATCTGTGCAGCCTCCGACTGGCTCAGGGTAAACAGGATATCGGCTAATGGTATCCTTATATTATCGGACAGCCAATCAGCTCTTAGAGCTCTGGATGCGGTCACAATAACATCAAAGACCGTTCTTAGCTGCAGCAAATCTCTTAACGAGACTGCCAAGCAGCTTCATATTCGCCTATGCTGGGTTCCAGGTCATAGGGATATTCCAGGGAACTGTAGAGCGGACGAGCTCGCGAGACAGGGCACTACTGAGCAGTTAGGCCAGGAGTTGACCACGCTCGGTGTCCCTCTTTTAACATGTAAGCTTCGTACCCATGCGAGCTCTATACACGATACGAATTTAAGATGGGTTGAAGGCAACACAAGCCTCGTTGCGCGCCAACTTTGGCCAACATTAAATCCTCGACGTTCTAAAGAACTCCTCTCACTAAACAGAGCCCAGATCAGAACCATGATCGGTGTCCTTACGGGTCACTGCCTAATCGGTACCCACGCAAAAAGGATGGGGCTGTTTTCAAACGACTTTTGTCGCAGCTGTTTGGACGAGGAGGAGGAAGAAAATATTCCTCACTTCCTATGTTACTGTCCTGCTTTGTCTAGAAGAAGGCAAACCCACTTAGGCAACTTCTTCTTCGGAAGTCTAGAAGATCTAGCTGATAAGACCATACGCCGTCTACTAAGCTTCGTTAATAGCTCCAAATGGTTTAACGAGTGAGCGATATGATGCTCGATCTCATGTGGTATCACAATGGGCCGCCTGGCCTAAGTGTGCTCCTCCTGGAGCAGCCACACCTACCTACCTACCTACCTAATCGGGAGGAAATGGTGCGGGAAACATATAGGAGTCTGTAGTGACAGTCAAGCTGCACTTAAGGCCCTGGAGAACGCGCGTGTTACCTCTAAGATTGTCCAAGAATGTAAGATGAAGCTTAAATCAGTCGCGAGACGTAATAAGCTCGAACTTATCTGGGTTCCGGGACACTGCGGTGTTCTATGTAACGAAACTGCCGATGAACTGGCTAACTGTGGATCAGGGTGCACACCCATGGGACCAGAACCAATAATCGGCACCAGTCTAGCAGGAACCTTGGACTGGATCAAGTCCTATGTCAACAACCTACATAGAGAACGTTGGTCTCGCTTGGGAAGCTGTAAGACTGCTAAGTGTTTTGTGAAAACCCCGAACAGGAAAGCAGGGAATTTCCTCCAAGATCTGAGAAGGAAAGACCTCCGACGAATGGTCGGGTCAACCACAGGACACAATCCATGGGGGCGACATATGGCCAACATGGGCATCATCGAAGATCCGACTTGCGTGTCTTGCCTGGAGGAGGTTGATAGTACAGAGCACTTTCTCTGTGCATGTCCGGCCTTTTCTAGAACGAGATTGCGCACGCTGGGTTCAGATGTTATGAGAATGGACGAAGTTCATTCTCTCGCCCTGTGCGATCTCCTCAGATTCATTAATGAGTCCGGGAAATATGCACAGGAGAATCCATAACTCCCTCTCCCCTTCCACCCACTTTCTCTTTTTCTTTTCCCATTCCCATTTCCTCTATCAACCTTTTTCCTGAGCCTTAAGTACAATGGGCTATAGAGCCTGAGTGCTTGGGGTAATGACCTCCCTTAGGTTATATCCTCGGCTCCCTTTCACATCCATCCATCCATCATCCAAAGGTAAACATGAAAACCGAAACTCAGATATAATGCAATATAAAAAAAATTTAATTTAAAATTTTGTCAAAAATAGATGCAGAGGGATTTGAATAATTCATAATCTGAAACCGATTTACCTAGCAGTACAGATTAACAAATTGTAATTTTGAATGAAAATATATGCTATACTGAATTTAAAAAAGGAAATAACTTAGGTGCGCATAAGTATGCACAGATATTTGTAGTTTTTGTAATATTTTCCTTTTTTATTACAAGCGTATTTGTAATTCGATCAAATACGATCATTTTTGGTATATTTATTAATATTGATGATGTGAGTATACCTTTTATAGTTTCCGAGATACTGTCAACTTAGTATGGGTTTGTATGAGAGGTGGGCGTGTCCGTGGGGCGATTTAAGTAATTTTTGGCGTATAAACTTCTCTTTATAACAAAATCATATGTACATTTATTGTCGTACGACTATTTCTTCTATTTTTGTCCCTCGCTACTATGGACTCGCGACACTGTGCGTCGCTGCAAAGAACGGCTGCACCGGCTGCGCCACTACAAGCATTGGACATGAGCCAGCTAATGGTTGCAATGAAAGGCATGTTCGAGACTTCCTATCGTGAAAATCGCGAAATGTCGGCACAAATAGTAGCGAAACTGGAAACTACGAATCAATAAATAGCTAAAACGGAAACGGCGAACCGAGAAGTAGCAGAGCGAATGGAAACCAAATTACAGGAAAATGCGGAAAAATTTGAAAATGCAAATCGTGAAATATTGGCGTAAATGGAAGCGTCAATCTTGAAATGTCAGCAAAACTCGAAAGTGCGCATCGCGAGTTGTCCAGCAAGCTTCAGGAAAATTCTGCACGCTTGGAGCAGAAAGTGGAACAAATTTCAGACAGGGTTAATGGGAAAGTCGCAATTTGGTTAGCATTGAATAGAAAGGGGGTCTCCCAGAAACTAATTCGTCTCATCAGAGCGTTGTACGAGAACTCTGAACTGGCAGTACTACACAACGGCAACATCAGCGATTCTTTCACTGCCTCTTCTCTTTCGCCTGCAGGTGCGGCGTCGATGCAAAGTACGACTGCAGCGGCTGCGCCACCACAAGCAATGGACATGAGCCAGCTAATGGTTGCACTTAAAGGCATGTTCGAGACTTCCAACCGTGAAATGGCAGCGAAGCTGGAAACTACGAATCTTGAAATTTCGGCAAAAGTCGAGACAGCAAATCGAGAAATGTCAGCGAAGCTGGAAACTACGAATCTCGAAATTTCGGCAAAAGTCGAGACTACAAATCGAGAAATGGCTGAAAATTCTGCACGCATAGAGCAGAAGGTGGAGGAAATTTCCAATAGCCTTAATGTGAAAGTTGAGCATCTCGAGACGCGAATAGACAATTGGGACAAACAAGTTGACGAAATGGGTGAATCCCTGAACAGACGAGTTGACAACCTGGATGAGTCCTTGAACAAACGGGTTGACAGTCTGGAAGATTCGATGCACAGAAAGATAGACGAACGGCTTAGAGAGGTACAGCCACGAGAATGTTTGCCACCGGTTCAGGACGGGTTTGCTGCCAGAACAGAAGTGCCTACTTATGATAGTGCTGCGCCGTTCGACACATTTAAATTGCAATTCGACTTGGCTGCTTTGGAAAATCAGTGGACAGATATCAGGAAAGGTCGGAGGTTGGCACTGGCGCTGAAAGGTCCTGCGGCTGAGATAATCAAATCAGTTCCAGAATGTTTAAGAAGTGATTACGGTGCCATCATGAGAGCATTAGCAGCGTAGTATCGCAACGAGCACAACCATGCGCTGTACTACTGTGAGCTGAAGAACCGCAAGCAAAGAGCCAACGAGGCGCTGCAGACATATGCAGCAGACATTGAGCGGCTCGTACAGTTGTGCTACTCAAAATTTGGTGCTGATGATCTCGAGAGGATGAAGATTGAATCGTTTGTTGAAGGTCTTCATGATACAGAAACACGTCGCAGTGCGTTGATGTTGGGCAAGCCAACATTTAAGGAAACGGTGACCAGCGCGATGACATATGAAGCGGCATAGATTGGGAGCACTCGGTATGCACCTGCAAGGATACGCCAGATTCAGGCGGACAACGACGTTCCGATCCAGGCCATAAGCTCTGAGATACCGGACAGGCCACGGGTGGTCTCCTCTAAAGTTGATTGCTGGATATGTGGCAAGCAGGGCCACATATCACGAGACTGCCGCCAACGAAACAGGCGTTCCCGTTCTCGATCGCAATCGCCTGAAGCGAGGAATACTGACAATCGAGGCCCAGCAGACAAGCGCAGGGCTGAGGACGGCGAGTCGTTAAACTAAAACGGGTCAGCCCAAAGGGGCGTGAGCTGATCCCCTCAATCTGCCGCCCCACCATTCTTGTCTCACAGCTGAAACGACAGCCCAGCAGCTTGACAATTGAAGGAAGGATAGATGGAAAGTTGTTCGTGTTGACACTGGATACTGGAGCGTCATATTCGATCATAAAAAGGAAGCTGCTGAAGAACTGGGAACCACTGCATGGCATACAGCTGCGGACTGCGACTGGCGAGCGCGCGCCGGTGAGAGGGAAAGTTACAAAAACGATTGCTATCGGCACCAGCAGCCTGGAACATGAGTTCATCGTCGCGGATATAATGGACGACGTGATTATCGGCGTGGATTTCATGATTAGGCACGGGTTTACGCTGGACCTGAAGGAAAATGTGCTGAGATATGCTAACGTTGAATTCCCGCTGCACACCGGCTATGAGCGAAGCGTGGCGGTAAGGAAGGTTGTATCATGTCAACACAGGAGGATACCAGCGAATTCTGAGGCGATTGTGTGGGCAAAGGTGGACGAGGACGATGGGACGAGTCGGCTGTGGGTAGTAGAAGCACCGAAACAAGGACACGACAACATCATCATCGGACGTACATTAGTGGAACCTAAAAATGGCAGAATACCAGTCAGAATACTGAACCCCCTGTATTCACCCAGATATGTCGGGAAAGATGAGGTAATTGGCGAGTGTAAGGAAGCTGTAGCAGTGGTCAATTGCGAGATTAGCCCGCCTGGAGGTAATAAGAAGAGCGGTTTTAACATGGACGCCATACCGCAGGAGAACCAGTGGAGCAGCGAGTTGACAACCGAGCAGAAACAGAAGGCGAGGTCTCTCCTGTAGCACTATGGGTCAATATTTGCGGCGGAAGCAGGCGGAAGAACAGCCATAGTGAAGCACAACATCGACACCGGAAGTGCAAAACCGATTCGCCAACCGCCAAGACGAGTTCCTCTGGCCAAGAGGGAGGAGGTCACAAATTTGATCGAGAACATGCGGAAAGACAAGGTCATAGAGCCTTCTTCGGGCCCCTGGTGCTCGCCGGTCGTGCTAGTCAAGAAAAAAGATGGCAGTACCCGGTTTTGTGTGGACTATCGGAAGCTCAATGATGTGACCAAGAAGGACAGTTATCCACTACCTCGGATCGATGACACCCTGGATACACTGTCAGGCACGCAGTGGTTCTCCACGCTCGACTTACGCAGCGGCTATTGGCAGGTAGAGCTTGCAGACAAGGACAAGGAGAAAACGGCTTTCAGTGTTGGCGATGGTTTGTGGCAGTTCACCGTCATGCCGTTTGGACTCTGCAACGCACCAGCAACATTCGAGCGGCTAATGGAACGCGTGCTAAAAGGGCTGCATTGGCGGACGTGTCTGGTGTACCTCGACGACATAATCGTAATTGGTAAAAGCTTCGACGACCACCTGGGAAAGCTGAAGGAGGTATTTGAGCGGATACAAAAAGCCGGGCTTAAACTCAACCCAAAGAAGTGCTCGCTGTTCCAAAAGGAGGTCAAGTATCTGGGCCATACGGTTTCCGCCCGCGGAGTGCATACGGATGAAGGCAAAATCACGGCGGTGAAGGAGTGGCCCCGACCACGCAATCTACACGAACTCCGCAGTTTCCTGGGCCTGTGTACATACTACCGCCGATTTGTTCCGGGATTCGCAAACATAGCCAGCAGCTTGCACAAACTGACGAAAAAGAGCCAAGCTTTCGAGTGGAGCGAGGAGCAGGAACAGGCTTTTGCACGTCTGAAGGAAAAACTGTGCAGTGCTCCAATTCTGGAAATGCCGATGCCTTGTCCCGCCGTCCGTGCAAAGTCGAATGCAGGTAATGCTCGCGAGCCGAAAGCAAAGAACAGATAGTGGACGTCCGGTTGGTCAGCGTCATGCCAGAGGAAGAGTGGTCTGCGGAGAGGCTACAAAAAGACCAGCGTGAGGATGCGGATCTTGCGAAAATCGTCGAAGGCAAGGCGCACGTCCAGACTGGCAGGAGATGGCCGGTGAAATCCCAATCGCTAAGGCTTACTGGGCACAGTGGAAAAGTCTGTGGCTGAAGGAAGGATGCCTGTGCCGCGAATGGGAGAGCGCGGATGGTCGGACCAGCAACTCCCTAATGGTAGTGCCGAAATGCAGAATCAACGAGGTCATCGAGGCATACCATAACGACTCCAGTGGAGGGCACCTGGGTATCACCAAAACCGTCGCCAAAATAAAAAGACGATTCTACTGGGAGGATGCCAAGAGTCTGTTGCCGAGTGGATTAAGAGCTGCGACCGATGTTCAGCCGCGAAAGGGCCGACAAGAAAATCTCGATGCCGCATGCAGCAGTGTACCCTATTCCTAACCAGGAGGCCACTACGATCTCGGAAAAGCTGGTAAACAACTGGGTAACCCGGTTCGGAGTTCCGTTGGTGTTGCACTCAGATCAAGGCCGGAATTTCGAGTCTGCGGTATTCAAGGAAGTGTGTGGGCTGCTGGGGATAAAGAAAACGCGTACCACTCCTTTGCACCCACAGTCCGACGGCATCGTGGAACGCTTTAACCGGACACTGGAGGAATACCTGCGGAAAGTGGTAGGCAGGAATCAAAAGGATTGGGACATGCATATCCCCCTGTTCCTGATGGCGTATAGGTCAGCCCCGCACGACACGACATCACTCAACCCAGCCCGAGCATTGTTCGGCACGGAGTTGCGGTTACCCGCTGACTTGAAGTTCGGGGTAGTCGGCACAACGGGAGGCGCTAAGACGGACTACGTGGTCAATAAGCGGGCGGAACTGGAGGAAATTCACCAGTTTATAAGGGGCCGCACCAAACTGGTCAGCGATAAGGCGAAAGCCAGATACGATCTACGGGCCAACTCAGCAGGGTTCCAAGAAGGCGATTTGGTAATGCTCTACAACCCGCAGCGGAGGAAAGGTTTGTCTCCAAAACTTCAAGCGTCATGGGAAGGACCATACGAAGTCGTGACTAGGATTAACGACGTGGTATACCGGATTCAACGTTGCAGCAATAGAGGCGCTAAGCTGAAGGTAGTCCATTTGGAGCCTCGGCACTTGTTCGGGACGAACAAGTCTAAGTGGTGGGCAGTGTAACGATAAGACAGTCTGTCGCTGTGCAAAGCAACCCTGCCGCTACGCGCCGTGCTATATCTCAATGTGGCAACGACGGCCGCGGTAATAACTTTAAGTCCAATCTGGCAACGATGGTCGCGATCATCAGGGAAACCTTTAGTCCACTCGGGAATGTACGAGAACGATCTGCGCGATGGCCGGACGGGTATAAAAGGCAGCCGGATGCGGCGCAGCGAGTCAGTCTGGTTTTGACAAGTGAAGTTGCCACACGGAGTGATTAAGCAAATACTTAAGTGTACGAACAGTAAAGTGTAAACTGTGAATAATAAAGTGACTGTTGGTTTATTTTATTGTCTGCGTTTAAGAAACTGACTGTGTTTTATTTTCAAATTACACAATCCAGAGATACGTAACAGCCCACTAGACTTAGTATTCGTAACAATATGTTGTAAGGCGTTATGGCGTTATGTTGAATTCCACCGGGTTACTATAGGGCGAATTAATAAGCAACCTAAATTTTCTTTGATAACACAGAGCAACAAAATCTACATTATTTTTTTTTCTGAAATCAAACCATACTGTTCTAAAGGATTTTTGGACGCTGATCACAACTGCGTACTTAGTTTTTTGATTGTTTGAACGGCTTAGGAAATATTGATGGTTTTCCTCAAAGGGCGTTTTCCATGTTTTTTGACCATTATACGCATGCAGCTCCTACAAACCTGAAGTCTGAAATGCCATTTTTTTAACATAGATTAACAATACTCTAACTATGTATTTCAAATTTAAAACATTAAAATCGGTTCAAATTTGCAACAATTATTCATTTGCAAAGTCAAATTTTCAGTTACTTTGCAAGATTGCAAATACACAAAAGAATTTTTCTTACAAAAAATATATATTGTCATATAGTGAAAGAAAAATGTTGGGGCTTTCAATTAAAAAAGAAATTTTTTAAATACGATGTTTGTAACAGAAATTGTGTTCAAATATGTAAGTTATCCATTCATAAATTCAGCAACAAAAGCAAAGATTTACTTTTGAGCTATAACATCGTAGCACACTTTTAGGCAGCGGTATGAAAATGCTCACATTCATCAAATGCCTTTGATTCATAAAATTTTCAGCTTTGATTTTGATTTTTTTTGCGCCCTAAAAATATGTAGCAATGAAATATGGAAAAACAGCAAGTAGTTTGCTAAGTGTGTGTGGTTGAAATTTTTGCTTGTGTGATGCAACTCTTTTTAGAATAGCTCCTACAGTAATGAACCAATTCAAATTTTGTTAATGCCCTTGAAAAGACAAATATTGACGCTTGCGAAAATACTTTAGCTACTTTCGCCAATGACGTGAAAAGCATTAGGAGATTTCAATACAAACACGTGTTCAGAAGATGAAGTCGCATTTACACTCTAATGAGCATAGGCCGAGAATGGCGCATACAATAAAAAAAATTTGTTCTATAAGTTTAAGTTACAACCTTACACTATACATTGCACACTAACTCCTAGTTGAAAATTGCAACACCGATTTTAAATAAATTTTTATGAAAAACTCACGAAATTTGAACTTTGAAGGGCCATAGCCATGTTAACCCTTGACCAATCGAAATCGACTATGGTCAGAATTATAGCTTGAGGATTCGTTATTGTGTCATAAAAAAATTATCGTGTTTTTCATCATATTAAAAATGCAATAAAAATTCAAAGATGAAAAAACGTGGAAAACACCTCTTAGCAAAAACTACCAATAAACAATCAAACCGCTCAAATAATCAAAAAACTAAGTACGCAGTTGTGATCAGCGTCCAAAAATCCTTTAGAAAAGGTTTACTAGAACTCGGAAAAATTTTGGCTGTTGCTCAGTGTAATTTCGCATTGCTTCGGTGTTTTTTATTTCTTCCATAAATAATTACATCGCTTAATTGTTTTTTCATGTCTGCTACGCAATTCTAATGCGTTAATAGCTTTCTGGGCATCTACGGTAGCCACCAAATTCAAACTATGACTGACACATCTTACATATTTAGGGAGCTGAAGTGTTGAATAATCAATGTGTTCATTATACACAACTTTTTCATCTTCTACCAATTGAACATTTAACTCTTCATCTGACTCCACAAATTCGTAATTTTCTTCAGTGATGTTGCCAGCTATAAAAATGTATAAAAGCGAAGTAATGGGAACTTATGACAATATCTGCATATTAGGATTAGCAGATTATGATCGAAAAGATTATGATGCACTCAGATTATGTTTTACCTAGATCAGATTAATTTCCCTGCAATCCCAATTCTCTAAAACCTTTGACAAAGTTACTTGCGTTGTCAGTAGTTGTATCAGTAATTTTGCACGCCTTTAATCCGTAGGATATGTGAACTCCATTCAAAAGGCAAGCCAACGCAACACAAAGACGCCGAGTTTATAAAGCAAATATTTATAAACCGACAAGTTTTGTTTTTCATAAAAATGCACCTTAATATTTCTTATACTGTTTACATCATTAGTGGAATTTATCTTGATACCTTAACTTTTCCAAAAATTATCCTATATATCAGCTGGTTGACAAACGAACAGAGGGACGGACAGACAGCCAGACGGACGTACAAATCGGCAATCAAATAGACGGAAAAGGCTAGATCAATAGCGTTGTAGGCAATTATTTCTAAAAACAAAGAAGCGGCCATAATTGTAATCATTTACTACATATTACTTGTAATCAAATTAATGATTACACAAAGTAATCATTCAAAAATAATTACATGAGTTTTGTATTCCAATCGGGTGATTACTGATTAATGATTACTTTTTTTAATGATTACATTTACCAAAAAGGCTGATTATTCAAAGTAATCATTTAATCATAAAAAAATGATTACAGATTACGATTTATTTGTTATCAGAGCGTAATCATTACGCAAGTGTAATGATTATTGGCCAACCCTAATTGGCAGGTTGACCAAAAAGGAAATTGAGTCGTCATGGTGAACCAGGACCGACTGCGGCACCTGCCGGACACTGTGGCCCTCCCTCTCCTTAACGAAAACACGATTTGTACTGTCCCTGAGTCGTACCTCCATTCGACAACTCGTTGGAGTCATCACCGGAGACTGCGCTATTGGATCTATGTTTACCGAATGGCGTCTCTCGTCCAGTGATGTCTGCCAAATTCGAAATCGAATCTGCTCTCTTTCATTAAGAGGTTGAACTGGTTTCCCCTTGACTAAGACTGTTGGTTAGCTCCAGAATACCATAAGAAGGGATTCACAATGGGTCATTTCGGCCTCCGAGTGAAAGTACGGTCCTGCCACACACACGTTTCCCTACCTAACCTAACCTATGGTTCCAAAGTTATTGTCTAAAAATGTATGCTGGTAGTGCAACGCCCCATTTCCTCGACTTTTCTTTTTTCCTAAATTGCGTAGTAATTACAGGCAAACACGCCGAAGGGAGTATCCAATTTGGTCCAGCCGTTTGCAAGTTTTAAGCATCTGAACAGACCAAGGTTAATTTTGATATATGTAGATATTGTGACGATAAGGCACCCTGTCGCTATGCAAGGCACTAGAATGCTTTTACTGGCATGCTTTTAGGCGCGTACCTTTAGAATACGTCCCACTTGCTATAATTTCGTTCGCTCGTTTCGAGCGTTAGCAAAGATGACTCGCGATCATGCTGGAAATGTTTAGTCCAATTGGAATGACAACCACACAAGTATACGAAGCAGCCGGATACAGCGCAGGGGGAACAGTTTTGTTTTACCAAGCAAATGTGCAACACGGAGTAGTCCAATAAGTAACAAGTGTAAAGACAGTAAATAAAGTGACTGCTTGTTGTTAACTGCATTTGAGAACTGTAGTGTGTTTTATTTTCTTGAGCACAATCCAGAGAGACGAATAAGCCTGCAAAACTAATTTTCGTAACATGTGGTGTCAGAATTAGGGTTGTGCTACTGAAAGTAAAGAACAAAGAGCAAATTCTAAAACGCAGATATGGTTAACTAGAGTAGGTGAAGGTGGACCAGCTGAAAAAGGAGCTGGCTGCCTGGAATTTTCCGACTGCTGGCGGAAAAGTTGAGTTGCAGTTGCGCTTGAAAGGAATCGCCTGCTGGTGCTGCGTCGGCAGAAGTGGAGGAATCGCCTGCTGGTACTACGTCGCTGCAAAGTACGGCTGCAGCAGCTGCACCACTACAAGCATTGGACATCAGCCAGCTAATGGTTGCACTTAAAGGCATGTTCAAGACTTCCAACCGTGTAATGTCAACCAAAATCGAGAATGGGAATCAGGAATTTTCGACAAATGTGGAAACTGTGAACCGAGAGATGGCAGAGCGAATGGAACCCAAGGTGAAGCGCAAATAGAAACGTCGAATCGAGAAATGCAGCGATAATCGAAAGTGCAAAACGCGAGTTGTCCACCAAACTTCTGCCCGCTTGGAGCAGAAAGTGAAAGAAATTTCCTACAGGATTCTTCAGCCCTACTCCGAGTGTCGTTTTTATTTTGGTAGTCCCGAAATTTTACGACACGACAGCTATTGTACAAGATTGAGTGAGCATAAAATGTGATAGCTTCCTCTTGTTCAGCTGTCAACAGAGTGATCATCCAACTGTATGAGTATGCCCTGGATGAGTTGAAGACTAAATTACAAAGGCGCGTGCGATCATCCGCGATACCTGCGGCAAAAAAATTGGCAACAACATTACACGTTTTAGCATAGGGCGGCTATCAGCTTGGGGACGGCAACGACTTTAAAATAGACATAGCGCAGCCGGCTGTTTCGAAGTGCTTAACATAAGTGGTCACAGCCTTGCAAAGCGTTTTATGCCCCAAGTAGATAAGTTTGAGATGAGTGACCAGGATAAACGTGAAGTAATGCAATTCTTTTACACAAAAACTAATTTTCCTGGTATTATTGAGTTCGATGGCACTCACATTGCGATTCTGTCACCAAAAACAGACCCAGACCCAAAAACAGAAACAGATGGTTTAACAGCCGGAAGGGGTTATATAGTCTGAACGCAATGGAAGTAAGTATCACGTTATACCAAATTTTTTTTTTTTTTTTTTTTAAACTTCCATTTTTATTACACCTGCCTAATAAAAGGCATCTCGTAATATTCTAACATTATTTGGAAATAATTTATGTACTTAGATCAATATCAGAATATACATACATTTACGAATTTAACAAAACACTAGCGTATAACAGTAAGTTAAATCTCAGGTTACAATACATACAGACAGTTTACAGTACATATTTCATTAAAAATGTCTAGATGGTAAGTCAGAAGTTGTAAGTCGTTTAAGCCTTCGGATTCGCCTTTCTTCGATCAGGGGTATATGCTGTATTTCGACGTTGCCGTGATTTTTCATGTCAATAATATGTTTCGTGCTGAGTTTTTTTATTGTTTCTTCAACTGTGCTGATTGAAAGGTCCCGATGCAAAGAGTCGTTTGTGATGTACCAAGGAGCGTCTACTATTTTTCGTATTATTTTTGATTGCGTACGCTGTACAATGTCAACGTTTGTTTTGCATGCCGTACCCCATATCTGAATACCATATCTCCAGATAGGAGCAATGACAGTGTTGTATATCAGTAATTTGTTGCTTAGGGATAAGTTTGATTGTTTGCCTAGAAGCCATTGCAGTTGTCGGAACTTGTTGTTAATCTCATTCTTTTTTTTCTTAATATGTTCACGCCATGTAAGTTTTGCATCAATTGTCATACCCAGGTATTTTGCCTTATTGTCAATTTGAATTGTGCAATCGTCTATTTTAAGCAGGTGCTGGTTAAAAGATCTGTTGGTGTAGATGACTTCTACTGTTTTTTCAGCATTTATCTGGATACCCCAGGTCTTGAACCATCTCACTGTGTCATTTATTATGGTTTGAAGGTTTCGTTCAGCTGTTACAAGTTGCTTGCTAGATGAAAGCAAAACTGTGTCGTCGGCAAATGTTGCAATCATGCTGTCGTCAAAAGAAGGAACAGGTACGTCCGCGGTATAAATTAAGTATAGAAGAGGACCTAATACACTGCCTTGAGGAACACCAGCACTCATAGTGCGCATTTCTGAGTCAGCATCTTGAAATTTCACAAAGAAATGTCTATTTTCTAAGTAGCTTTGCAATAAGTCATAAAAGTCAAGTTATACCAAATAAAATAGATTTGTAAACGATGTAATGCCACAGAACAAACAGTATTCTGTAATATTCTAACTAGATTTGTGACTGATTTGTTACTTTTAACTAAAATTACTGAATTGAGTAATAATAGAACAAATATAAATGAATTTTAATAAATAAATACTTAAATATTGACCATGTTGCAAAAAATTCACACATTTTTTCCGTTTCAACTGCCTGTCGTAATTTGCATCTAACAAAGAGCCAATATTGAGTTTTGTTTTCCCCTTTGGAAATTTGGTTTTTTTATTAATTTCCATAGTCGCGTAATAAATCGTTAAAGTTAGTCCTTTTTCTAAAAACGAACTATCACCAGAGGAAGTTACTAAATCATCGTCGACTAATTCAGTTTCGATCCTTCGTCGATCGTTCCTTTCGATTGTTTCGTCGTTTACCTCTACTTCCATACCATCTTCCCAAACGATGATTGTTTATCATCACATTCGGAATTAGCAGCGATTGTGGGGCAAAACTCTAGCGGCCGAAAAATACCAAATTTTAGCGATTTATCTTGTGATTCTTAAAACTTTTAGATTTCTTTCCAGAAGGTTTATCGAACACATACTGAGGTAAGTAAATATATTTTTTATTGTAAGTTTTATTCAAAATGGCGGCATAGTCACCCGAGAAGATATTTGGTAAACGATTTATGCAAAACTCTTTATTAAGGCGAAAGTTAAGTCACGTATTTACTGAACATTTGTCCATCAAAAAGTGTGTGCATGGATTGTACTGCACAGACTAACAGTCGAAATTTAACCATCAACGTCCTTCACCTGATGCGGCAATACATTTGCTGATGAAAAAGGCGCTTTGAGGACATAAAAGCCATCCAAAAGGCTTGTATCAACATCCTGAAGGAAATCCCGGCCGATGATCTAAAACTCTCATTAAACATGCTTTAGATTATGTAAATCGTTGTATTGAGCACAATCCAGAGAAACGAATACGCCTGCGTTAGGTAACAAAACTAATTTTCGTAGCAGTATTTTATACTTACGGCTTTAAGGTAGTATGCGTGACTTCTTCCAAAACTATTTTTTCGGTTTTCTCTTCTTCACTTTGTCCTTTTTCTACGGTATTTACAGCTATTCCATTCTCTATTTTTATGTCGTGTGTTGCACCATCCTTCGCTTTTTCATCTCCGTCAGATTCCTTTAAGAAAAGGTAGTATTATCTAATGCAGTTTTAAGAATAAAAAAGAAAATACTTCAGAACAGAACAAAACTAAATTCGTATATACGTAAAGGGTGTGCAAACCAAAATCGGGACACTTTAAAATCCCTGTTTCTTATAAAATAAAACTCTTTGATCGAATCAAATGTTAGATGTAAGTAATCCATGACTTGGTTTTCAATATTCAGTTAAAAATATTTTCAAAACCTGTTTTATTAGTAAAAAAAATGGCAAACGAACGTAAAAACTAATCTTGCACGAACACACTGCACATCTCAACCTCAGTATTCGCCAAATTATCATACAAAAAAGCTAAACTTTGCACCATCGACATGGGGTAAAGTGTTGAAAAATTGTAATGAAGGACTGAGTGTTGATCGTAAGGCGGGTAGTGGTGGTGACCATGGCAGGAGAATGCTAGATGCACGAAGAAAGTGATTGCGCATGCCAAGTCGTTCGGTAGGTACAATCAGAAATCCAAGGGGCGAGCAAGGTTGAAGAGTTACGAGGCTCAAGTAGTGCCAGATCGGGACGCGAAACAAAATCTCAACGCCGTTGCCGTACTTGTACGTATATTTGTTAACAAAATTCAGCAGTTGTGTCATCATGGATGTTAAAACATACAGTTTCAAAAACTTTAAATTTTTAGCTGGACAAAATTTCTATACAGCCACGAATCGCCAATATTATAAATAAATCTGGGCTTTATCATACCTTAAAGACCAAAGAGTAGAAATAAATTGTTACAACAATTCTTGATTACTTTGTTTTATTTTTATATCAGCAAATAAGTGTCCCGATTGTGGTGTGCACACCATTTATGTTATTCCTATTCACAACCTGCGCAAGAATGAGACGATTTGCATAATCCACCATTCGATTCCTCTTTTGTAAGATTGCAACTTTATACAAAAATCTATACTTTTTCAAAGGTACAACAACTGATTTAGAAAAAAAATCAACGTACTACCATAGACAACGTTAGTGCATATATGTATTTGCATATTTCGCTTTAAATGGATGTTTTGGCATATTTGCAATAAATTTCATATCTTTTTTCCATCCATATCCATATCTATATATGGATATAAAAGAAAGTGGATGTATGTATGTGTGTAAGCGCATCACACTCAAACGGATCGGCCGATTTCCATGGGGTTTATTTTGTTGGATTCGTCTTAAGTCATTTCAGGTTTATCCGAAGAGAAAATTCCGAAAAATTTGTTGGAAAAGTCGGAAAATCTCTGCCATGTTTGACCGCGAATTGCTTGAAAATGGCTAGACCGATTTGGCTGTTTTTTTTGTTGTACATATCCGTAATTTGTATGATAGAAAATTTTAGAAAATCGGGGCGTGGCACTTTTTCACCAGACAGAAGTAATGGGGCGGGTATTGGACGATGGGGCGTGGCACCACCCATTCAAGCCTAATCTTTAATACAGAATATCTTCGAAATTGTAAGGTGCACAGCAATAAAATTGGATACAGCGTCCTGTACCAGTTACCAGTCATTTTACTGGTAAGATTTGATGGGCGTGGCACGTTTTTTGTGACCCAAATACTTCGCTGAATAAGTCGTACTTCAATGAAACTTAGTTCGAACCTACCATTTTCCCTTTCGATAGAGGGAATGGTACGGGTATTGAACAAGGAGGCGTGGCGTAAGTAAAAATGTTAAAAATTGGTTTTTGAAAATGGCATGGCTCAAGCGCAGTTCATTTCTTTACTGAAACTAAGCAGCAACATTGCTGGTTTGTTGGCTGCAATTGCGTTAATCAGTAGCTCTTCCTTTAGTTGGTTTTCTTCGTCAATTTTCTTCACCATAGATTCGCCTCCATTAAAAAAAATGTGCGAGACAAAGTTCGCCGGGTCAGCGAGTAAGTGCATATTTTTGCATATTTAAACTAAAATGCATAGTTGAGCATACTTGTGCAAAATCAATAGGTAGTGGCAGCATCGCAGCTTATTGAACGTTTTTCTTTTGATTACACAGGGCAACAAATTTCGACTTTTGCTCGGCTTTCCTGGGTTTGGCATCAGTTCTAGGGTAATTAGGGATTACTGATTTCGAATCCGCAAACCGTTTTTAAAACTTAGTTTCCGTTTTCGCAAAAAATGGGAAAATCCGAAAAAGTGGCACGCCTATTTTTTGCGAAAACGGAAACTAAGTTTTAAAAACGGTTTGCGGATTCGAAATCAGCGCTCCCTAATTACTATAGAACTGATGTCAAACCCAGAAAAGCAATTTTGCTGTTGATCAGTGTTATTGGCGAATGGAAATACTGATTGTCAAAATAGCCGCATTGTTGTTGCCGTACTGTTACCAGTAAGGCCGATGTTATGCTGCCAGTCACGGATCACGGTCACGGATAAAATTGTTGTTGTTTCAATGTAAAAGAGAAAATTGGGAGAGCGAGTGAGAGGATAAAATTTGACCGCACCGATCACCGGATAATAAGGCTTTCGATGCCAAATCAAACGATCAAATCAGTGTTGCGTCGTAAGATTATTCACAATAGTTGTGTTTTGGGAACAAATTTGTTCCCTTTTGGTGAAAATGTGAATGGAATCAGCATGAAATGGGTGGGTAGCAACCCTCATCACTAGCGTGTTTTCGGAGAAAAAGAAGATAGAAATTTAAATGGTAAACAAATATTGTGATACTTTCACACCCATATTATATTAATTTAATTTACAAATTATTAGCTCAAAATGCCAGCAATTTCGGTCCAATCAAATACTGAAGTGCTGATAACACTGTTTCAGGAGCAGAAATCCCTTTAGAAATGTATCTATTCAGACCGATGCAAGCGCGAAGAAAACAAAATTTTATTTGAAAAGGTCCCAATAAAAAGTGCGGAAAAAGCAGTAAAAGTAAGCGAAAATCGTAGTGGTGACCGGCGATCAAATGACTGTCAGCATAATAACATGCTTTCGGCATGGAGTATAGAAAGCAGACGTCGATTCTGTATGACAAGATCTGTCGAGTTTCCGTGAATTTCTTAGATGTAATTTAACACGTTTTTATAAATGAATCGACTTTTTATGTTGGTATCACCAGGGAAAATAAAGTTAAAGAATACTTTCATAAATTAACTAGCTGGTTTTCAGTAAAATTTATGAACAAATTTAAAATTATTTCGATTGCTCTTCAAAAGCAACGCTGCCTCGGCATATATTATTATTATTATTATTGATTGGCACGACAGCCCGCTTACGCGAGACTAAGGCCTAGCTTCCCGCAGCCACCCGTTTTGTGCGTGTGAATTTGTACGCGGGTGGAAGGGACCTACAGTTTTATGCCGGTTCCGAACGCCAGGTTGGGAGCTGTTTCATAGGCAATTTTTACTCTCAGAGGTTTGCCATTTCCAGCTGAGAGGACAGCCACCGAAAGAGAAAACGAGTTTCCAGTTATTTTTTTTGTAGGTGTTACTACATGCAGTATTCGAACTTGCGTTGCTCTGCATTCGACTCGCTGGACCGCGCACTAACCAACTTAGCCACGGCGGCTGTCCCCTCGGCATATATATTCACCACAAATAACTGTTGATTGGAATGTGAATTTAATTCAAAAATCTGTTTAAAACTGGAATTGGGACATGATTAAATAATTTCAATTATAATTAAAAATAAATAGCTTATTTCATTACGGAATTGGTATAAATGGTATAATGACATAAATGACAAGACTCAGCGAGCCAATCTGGCAACTGATGCACAATTTGGCGATATGAAAATGATTTAGAAATAATACATGATTGCAGACGACACCGGAGCACTGGCGGTCAACGCTGCGTTTAGGACCAGCTTGCAAATTGTCCTTGATTTTGCGCGACTTTCCGTGACAGCGTACCGTATTGAGTATTTACACATTGTGTAGTGAATGTGGTAAAATTATAGTCAGAAGGGGTTGAAATTATTTCTATGGATGGAGAATATAGAAGTATTTGAATGAGAAATGTTTGTAATGGTGGTGGTTTCATTTTAATTATTTCAGAAAATTCTGATGCACAACATTACTATAATGCAGAAAGTTCGAGATAATTTATTACAAGAAACTTTGTATTCAAATGTTCTCTATTTCTACATATTATATTTTTACAGCAATTTCACAGTTTCCTTAAGATATTTTATCTTTCAAACTTTTCTTTATTTCTTGATTAGAAAGCAGTCAGAAAATTAGGCATACAATTTACTGCTAAAACCAACAAAAAATCGTTATGGGGTAACACTGCTTGTGCGGCAACACTGCCACTAGTGTACGGCTAAAAATAAGTTTCGTTGCTTAAGACTTTGACTTGCATCTTAAAGTGTTTTATTGTTGTAAATATAACATTTCAAATAAACTTGCTTTGCTGGTCTAAGTAATGTTGGTTGTAACGCGTACCAATAAAAGGAAGACAAGTTATTTAATGCGCTCAAGTCAATCGATATTCGGTTGCTTTTTTCCTTCAGTTCATGTCTCATTGAGTTTTCCGTTTCTAGGGCAGCAAGAAACAGTGATGGCATGCATGATACAGTAAACAAGGTAAACTAAGTACGGCAAGCTTTCTTCAAAATGCTTTGTTTAAGGAGCATGGATGGATCACAGATAACTCATCAAGATGTCCACTCTCATACGACGAAAGCGGTACCAAAATTTCAAGCTCTGAATTACATTTTTTTTTTGCAAAGCTATTTTACGCTATTTTATGTGGTAATTAATTTGGAATTTCTTTTCTTGCTTGCTGATATTTTTTTCTGCAACATACATTTATGATTTTAGCTACACTGTGCTGTATGTGGTGTAACAGGTAGACAGCATATCAGATATTCGCAATTGTTTTCTTCGTAAATTTCGCCTCGGGTTCGGGGCTGGGCGAGGAAGCAGGAACAGTTTTCTTATACTACGTTTACATTGAGCCCAAATGCGTAGTTTGAGATGAGTCATTTCAAAGTGTTTACATTGCCTCATTCGCATTGCATTTGCATTTTGTTTGGCAGCTAATGTCAAATGCTCAATGCTCATGTCCTCTTGCCGCAGCACATAGATCAGCGCTTCTCCGGCTACTGACTAAAGAATTTGTTGTTTTTTTGCTGCCTCTATGTTCTACACACTGCCATATTTGAATACAAATATATTACATAACTTACATGCTAAGCATATTCTACATATTTGAAGCAGACGAAAATTTCCATTCAAAATTTCCATTTTGATCATTTTCGTTTGTTTTGATTTTGAACTGTCAAAAAGGACAAAAGCTTTCGAAGCTTTTGGAAGAGCTTTCATTTTGTGATGCGTTCGATAAAATTGGTCATGTTTTATCGCATTTGCTTCGTCGTTTTGTTGAAATGAGTCATTTCGTCGATTTGAATTTGTATGGGGAAATGCGTGATTTGGCTTCGCATTTGAGAATTTTTGCCCAAATCACGCATTTGGGCTCAATGTAAACGTAGTATTAACATTTAACGCTTTATTTTATAAATACTTTTAATCGACTATACCTGAAATTAATAATGTATTAAAAAATATTGATATAAATAAATCGACTCTAACAATATTGCAGCGCACAAATTATTCTTGTGTGTGATCAAAGAATATGAAGACTTTATTTTCTTTGGTATGATGCATACACATCGTTGCCAAGGCGATAATATGTGGTACGAATAGCTGCGGCGCCAGCAGGTCTATCCTTTGCGTCGGCGTAACTGTATTGCGACAATGTAGTGACCGCTGAACAATTCAATTCGTTTTGGCAAATTGTACCGGTCGGTTCATTCTTGTTTGCGAAAAGCAAGTGCCTGGGCGTACCCAGCAACAAATTAAATAGCGCAAAGACATAACTACAATTCAAAATTCAGAATATAAAATTCGGTACATATATAAAATATACAAATTTTAGGGGGGATAAAATACCATTCTCTACACATACCTATAGTTTCTTTTCTTTAATGTTCGCTTTATTTTAATAATTTCAAGTAATTTTAAGTTATTTTAAATAATTTAAAGTAATTTTATAAACTGAATTAAAACAAGTAACGGTGCGGTCCAGCGGTCTGCTCCCTTCTCTCGTTTTACGACGAATGCCCGATCTCTTCCTTTTTTTTCCTGTACTTTTGTCATTCGAATATTTTTTTTTCCCAAAACCGTTAGCTTAACCCACGCGTCGTCCAGTTCGTGTTCTCTGTCTTTACCCCGTCCTTGTCAATCACCTATTCATAAAACAGGGTTGCATTTGCCTGTCCTACATTCGGCCATCCTGCGGTTCTTTCGGCCTCGAATGAACTATTCCGACCACTCTTTCATGAACTCAGCCACTGTTGATGTTTTATTTGGCCCTTCATGCTCCCCGACCTTTTCTACCTCGTATCGTCCGTGATTAGTCTTCTTGACAACACGGTAGGGACCCAGAAACTTCGGCCTTAATTTCATGTTAGTACCAAATTGTGTTCCCTTGATGGCGACTAATTGGTTTACTCGGTATTCAATTTCGGGTTTACGATTTTTGTTGTAACCGTGTCGATTTTCTTGCTGAATTTTCAAAATATTTTCTGCAGCTTCTTTTCTGATTTCATCCCTTTCTTCGTTAAGCTGTTGTATGTTTTCTTCTTCCAAAAGGCAACGGATGTCCTCTGCATCAGTCATTTTCATTTCACTTCCTGTTAATATTGTAAATGGTGCAAAACGAGTACTTCTTGGCGGCGTACTATTGATGACGTGTTGCACTCGGCCCACATTCCTATACCAGTTTGACGGATTTTGAAACGATAATTTTGCCAATGTTGGAACGACGATTCTATGAATGCGATCGACTTGGCCATTTCCTCGGGGAACCCCGGTGGCGATTAAAAGATGCTGTATGTTTTGTTCCTCGCAGTACTTCCGAAATGACGATGACGTAAACGCGGCTCCTCTATCGCTGATGATTCTTCTAGGGTTCCCGAACAGCATCGATTGCTTCGTCAACCTATCAACCACCTCTTCTGCGCCTGTGCTTCTCGTCGGGTATAGCCAACTAAACTTCATGAACCCATCTATTACGACAAAAATATAGTTGTAATTTTTGCTTGTGGATTGCATCGGGCCAACGTGATCCATATGATATGTGTCCAATGGCACATCCGTTTTGTCGATAGGATTTAATAAACCTTCCTTTTTGCCGGCTTTCGCGTCTGTGATGATGCACTCCACGCAGCTGCCCACAATCTTCGCAACCTTAACATTCAGGTTTGGTATATAAAATGTCTTTTCCACACTTTCCCGCGTTCTTTTACTACCAAAATGGCCTTGTTTATGTGCCGCTTTGATGATTTCCTCCTCCATGGCGGCTGGTACTACAATCAGTTCTCTAGTTGGGTCTTTAAATAATATGTCATATTTCATATAGAAATCTTGGTAGTCATCCTTCTGTAATACTGCCCGAACAGCTTTTGTCCACTCATCGTAGAGCTGTGCTTGCTTAACCCTTTCCTTCCCATGGTAGCCATATGGCTACCAAATTCAAATTTGGAATTTCGATGTATAATTTTCGATTTTTCCCCATTCTATGAATTGTATCGCTTAAAAGAAACATTGTTCTGAGCTTTTTCAACAAAATATGTAGTTTGTTTTATCGGAACATTGAAAATTGTTAACATTTGTGCAACGGTTCCCGCTCGACAGGGCAGCAGAATTAAATGGCAAAAATGTAATATTGCTCTATGTTTAACAAAGGGCACCAAATAACTCTAAAATTCTAACAAATAACTCTAAAAACTTGTAAATAAGGGACATTTTGTTTTCATATAAAATATGTTTTAATTTTGCTTCATAAAAGCCCAGTGTAGTCTAATGTAGTATGGCTACCTCCTCCTCGCACCTCCCACTGGAAAGTCAAAACCATTTTAAAAATGATGCAAAATACTTTTAAATAGTTCTCTCGTTTCAAATAACTAACTTCCAATTTGTTTCTATGGCTATTTCATAATTCGGGAAGGAAAGGGTTAAGCCGATATTTTTATGAATCTTCCAGCATTAAACAGTACATTCTACTCAGGGCGTCTACATGAGCCATTTTATTTCCAGCCCTATGCTCGATGTCAAAGTCCTGAAGAAACAACGCCCATCTGGCTATCTTCGGAGGCACATCTTCTTTCTTTAGTGTCATTGTGAAGGCGTTGCAGTCAGTTAGAATCTTAAAGCGTATTCCTAAGAGATAAACCCGCCACTTCCGTAACGCCTCGATGATCGCAAGGACTTCTAACTCGTATGCAGGGTAATTTTCTTCCACTGGTTTGGTTTTCCGGCTCATGTATTGAACCGGGTGAAATTGTTGGTCCTACGAAATCTTTTGTATAAGGATTGCACCATACCCATATTTGGAGGCATCCAATGGAAAATCACGGATGGCTCTGGTTTTGTCTTCGGAGATTTATATGGTTCCACCTTCTATAACATAACCAAGAAAGTTGACGCTTCGTTGCAGAAATTGACATTTTGACCATTTGATTTGCAACCCGTTGGAAGATGCCACAGATAATACTTCCTTCAGTTTCCGTAAAGCCTCGTTTTCGTCCTTTGCTGGTATTATCAAATCGTCCATGTACATGATGACTATTCCCTGCTGGATTAACGTCCGCAGCACCGCATTAAGGAATCTACAAAATACCGCTGGTGAGTTCGTGATCCCAAATGGCCCATTGTGTGTGACAAACGCTGTATACTTCCGCGATTCAAGTTCAATGGGCACGTGAAAAAACCCCGTGGCCAAATCGAGAGTTGTAAACACCTTACCCCCTTGAAGTCGGTCCAACACGTCGTCTATTATAGCCATCGGAAAATTGTCCCTTGCTATCTTAAGATTTAAACGTCTATAATCGCAGCATAATCTCTTACTCCCATCCTTTTTTGGCACCAAGACTATCGGTGAAGCGTAATTGGAATAACTAGGCTGAATTATCCCCTCTTTTAACCACTTCTCAACTTGTTTATTGACAAACTTTTGATCTACGAAAGACATTCGTCTAGGTCGATGGTAGACTGGAGTCTTCCAGTACGATTTTCATCTGTACTGGTGAAGCCTTATTTTTCGCCGGAACGTATTGTTTCACCATATCCTCCATCTTCTCAGCTATATTTTTGTTTAGGTGACCGAACTCCAATTCTAGTATTTACTTTTGATCCATTATGCATATGTCATCAAGCTCTTTTATCCATCCTTTGTTCTCAGGTGGTACCTCTTCCTTTGTTGCTTCGCCCTGCTTGACTTCGTCTACTACCTTTGTGTTATCTTCCAGCCTTCTTTTGAAAATGACGCTCTCCTTCGTCAAAATTATGTTGACTTCCTTCAAAATATCGCTTCCAAGAATAGCTGCATATCGAATATTCCGCTCTTTGACTACGTGGAACGTTACGCTGAGAAACATTTCATCTACCTCAATTTCTGCTGTAAAACTTCCCTCAGTAGCGATCTCATTCTCGCAAGCGCTTTATAAAGTCCTTTTGTCGCTGCTTAACTTCACATCCATACCACTCATTAACAATGTATCGTAGCGTATTATGTTGAGAATACATCCTGAGTCAATAAGCGCTTCGAACTTAAAATTATTTAGCTTTACGTCCTTGAATTGAAGTCCAGGTCCAATAAGGCAATTAGCTCCCAATCTATTAGCTTGGTTTGGTTCTTTCTTAGGTTCTACTTGCTGAAAGCTTTTGCATTCAAACGAACGATGTCCCATACGGTTACATTTAAAACACCTATATTGTTGACTTGTACATGCTGCGGCCAGATGTGAACTATCTCCACATTTGAAACATTTCTTCACTACCTCTTTTGTCGTTGTTGATTGTGAATCTCGAGGTTTCGATGACGAAGTCGTTGGTATCTTGTCGGACGGGGACTGCGTCTTACGAATCTTTTCATAAACTTTCATCTGTTCTTTAAGATCTCTGATAGTTTGAGCCTGGTACAGCACGGTCTTGTTGAATCTCGAATCGGGGATCCCCTCGATGAAATAATCGATGAGACTGGCTTCATCTAGGTTGATACGTTTTCCCAGTTCCATCAAACAGTAGAGATATTCGCGTAAAGTCTCGTTGAAGTGTTTACGCCTGTTCTTCAGCATTCGATGAACATCCGACGCCGACAGCTTAGACCCAAACTCCTCAATTAGTTTTGCTTTTAAGGTTGGCCAACTATTGATACTGACTTGGCTTCTAACAAAAAGCTTTGCCGCCCCTCTCAGAAGTTGTTTGCCATACAAATATTTTTGTAAATCCGACCAGTTTACAGTTTCTGCATTCAATTCAAATTCTTCGATCCACTGCCGGATATCCACTGCTTCTGCTCCCGTATATGGGCTTAATGCATCGCCTAAATCTCTCAATGTAAACTGCTGCTGCTGAACGACGACATGAGGAGGCACGGAGAGCATTGGTTCGACTTCGTTTTCATGAACAGACTGGTAAGACACGTCAGAGTTGGCTTCGTTTAGCGACAGGTTCAGATGTTCCAACAGCCTATTCTGCAAATCCCGTTTCTGTCCACTAATAGTCAATCCCAGCTCCCGTAGTTTGTCTTTCAGTTCGGTAACTGTCATCGTCCTTATCGCGTCTACGTCCATCTTAACAAATTGTATGACTTAAGAATATAAACTTTTTTTATATATATAACCGACTTCCCGCCAGCTCCTATAAATGTTCTTCTTGGAGCTTCTTATTTACTTTAACAGCTTTGCTTTTTACTTTAACAGCTTCGCTTCTTACTTTAGCAGCTTTGGTACTTTAACAGATTTGCTTCTTACTTTAACAGCTTTGCTTCTTACTTTAACAGCTTCGCTTCTTACCTTAACAGCTTTGCTATTTTAACAGATTTGCTTCTTACTTTAACAGCTTCGCTTCTTACTTTAACAGCTTTGCTATTTTAACAGATTTGCTTCTTACCTTAACAGCTTTGCTTCTTACTTTAACAGCTTTACTTCTTACTTTAACAGCTTTACTTCTTACTTTAACAGATTTCCTTCTTACTTTAACAGCTTTGTTTCTCACTTTAACAGATTTGCTTCTTACTTTAACATCTTTGTTTCTTACTTTAAAATTCACAAATTCAAGCTGGCCACCTTACCTTCTGCCTCGCTGTTCGTGCTTTCCTGCTTGCCTTTGCTTACCCGTCTTCGTTTGCAAATAACGATGCTACAAATAGGGGTTGATTTGTTTCTCGCTCTCCGCTGCTTCTGCGCTGCTGCTGCTGCGTCGCTGACTTAGGGTGACGCTGCGTTTTCGCCTACTGCGATTTCGCTGCTGCTTCGCCGACGCTTATTGAAGCACATGCGCCTATACTGAGGGGACGCACCAACACCTTGACTGGGTGCTCCGCTGGCACAATTTTGGCGCATTAAGCGCTCCGCTGGCACTTCCCGCAACGCTCGCACTTGCACCTCGATTTGGTGCTCCGCTGGCACAATTTTAGCGCGTTTAGTTAGCGTTCCGCTGGACCTTCCCGCAACGCTCGCACTTGCACTTCGACTGGTGCTCCGCTGACACAATTTTAGCGCGTTTAGTTAGCGCTCCGCTGGACCTTCCCGCAACACTCGCACTTGCACCTCGACTGGGTGCTCCGCTGACAATTTTAGCGCGTTTGGTTAGCGCTCCGCTGGACCGGTCTTCTTTTTCACTACAAAATTTCTCGGCTGAGCCCCCACTTTATAGTTTCTTTTCTTTAATGTTCGCTTTATTTTAATAATTTCAAGTAATTTTAAGGTATTTTAAATAATTTAAAGTAATTTTATAAACTGAATTAAAACAAGTAACGATGCGGTCCAGCGGTCTGCTCCCTTCTCTCGTTTTACGACGAATGCCCGATCTCTTCCTTTTTTTCCTGTACTTTCGTCACTCGAATATTTACCGTTTCTTCCCAAAACCATTAGCTTAACCCACGCGTCGTCCAGTTCGTGTTCTCTGTCTTTACCCCGTCCCTGTCAGTCACCTATTCATAAAACAGGGTTGCATTTGTCTGTCCTACATACCTGGGTACGCCCTTGAGTGCGTGTCGTTATCAATCGAATCTCTTTGCTGTATGGTTGTTTGGGGATATAGTGTAGGTAGCTTCCTCGTGGTGCATCCTGGGTAACGCTAAATGACCTGCCTGACCCCCCCCACGATATACGTCTCGTTTTGGCCTGACCCTGTTTTCGTCTCCGGACCGCTCTCGATTTTCTATTTGAACATTGTTTGCTTTGGGCTGGTAGTCGTGGTATTCTGTTACCTGAGTACACTGGAGTGATACCCCGTGGAAATGGCTTTCAGGCTAATGCCACGGCCGCCTCCGTCCCGTTAAAAACCTGGCAGGCCTCGTGGTACGTTCAATGCCCGTCGCCATTAAGTTGGTGGCGTAGGCGTCAGTTGAGTTTACTCCTGAGTTGTACTGGATCAGGCTCTGAGCAGCTGACCCCATAAGGGCGGCTGCCAACCCTTCGCATGGTCTCACTGCTTACAAAGATAACCATGAGATCCTATAGTGACTACGCAATCGGGCGGCGATAGCGGCCACGAGTGGGGACCCAACCGCCATGAATTTCAATTCAAAATCCCGTAAAACTGCGCCCAACTTACAGGGAACGCGCGCGCCTAACCTGAAAGAGAAGCGCACGCCTCTCCCCCAGGGGACGCGCCCGCTTAACCCGCATGGGGAGCGGAACCCCCCACTGCTGCTAGGGCTCCAATAGCTAGGCTGCAGCAGGTTGGTACTAAAATTCACCTTTCTTCTTCGGGCAGTGCGACCGCTACCAGGCAAAAAGTAACGGGCGGCCGCGTCCTGCCTCAAAAAAGCCCGTTGTTGCTCAGGGCGGCCGTCCTTTGGTGAACGAATCGGTTCAGCCTGCCCCTGCAGCCCCTCGTAGCGCCGCCCCCACTTCAGGCGCTGGTTCCAATGTCACCCCTTCCACACGGGCCTACAGGACCAGGAAGACAGCCCGCAAAGTCCTGCAGAGGATTGAGAAGATCCCTCCGAGTGAACTCACAAAGAGGGACAAAGCCTCCTTAGAGTGGGCGAGGCGAAATATACATACCAAAAACACCTCGCCTCAAGCCCTTCACTTCGCCTCCAAGCGACAGAGGTCGCGGGAGCAGCAACAGCCTGCGCAAGCGGCGCAGGCCAGCAAGAAGCCGCGACTAGCAGCTGCGACTCCGACATCTGGTCGGACTTTCAGTGAAATTGCCAAGGATAGCCTGGTGTTGGCTCTCGTTGACGCTAATAACGCGGACGGAGCGATCTCGGCTGAGAAATTGCGGACAGTCAGGTTGGCCCTACTGTTCATCTACGATGAGGTTCTTACAGCGAATCCAGGCCCACCTCCCAAGTGCAGGGACGCAGGCTGGCACCAAGGCCACGTCAAGCTGAGGGCTTGTTCCGATCAGCGCTCTGCGGACCTGTTCCGCATGGCAGTTGGCAAGCTAGGCGAAGTGTGGCCAGGGGCCAATCTGCATGCGGTTCCCCGGGATGAAATCCCTAGCAGACCGCGCGCCAAAACCTGGGTTTCGGCAGCACCATCGGACCCGGCAGCCATTCTACACTTCCTCCGGACCGGCAACCCCGAGCTCCCCACTTAAAATTGGAAGGTGGCTTAGGTCAGCAAACCGCGGGGCTCTTTGAGGGAGGTGATGATTATCCTAAACAAGAAATCCCTCCAGCCACTTGCCGCTACCGGAGGAGTCGTTAGCTACGGTTTCGACTCCGTCACACTACGGGTGTACTGAGGTGACCAGTCCTTCTCCTGCAAGCAGAACCTGTTAGGTACAACACCGGGGTCTTCTGCGGCGCCCCCCGTCAGGGGGGGATACAGGACGGTATCCCACCACGGCGCAGGTGAAATCAGGGCCTGCATTCTCATAAGGGACTTCTTTAATGCCTCTCTTCTCCCTAGGTACTGCGACGGGGACTGCGTGGCCATAGCTGCTGAAATACAGTCCCAGGTCTACTGGATTGTATCAAGCTACATGGCGCATGACCACGGGCCTACACCACCTTACGGGCCACTGAGGGAGATAGTCGCAACAGCAAGCGAGCGGGGCGTTCCGCTCATCATCGGGGCGGATGCCAACGCCCACCATGATGCCTGGGGCAGCAGCGACCTGAATGAACGAGGTTAGTCGCTCTTTCAATTTATATTGAACTATAACCTAGGTATAGCAAATAGAGGGAGGGAACCGACATTCCTTACCGCTACTCGGAGGGAGGTTCTGGACGTCACACTGACCAACGCGCCCGCTGGGCCCCTGGTCAGGGACTGGCGTGTCTTGGAGGAGTGCTCCTTCTCCGATCACCGGTATATCAGTTTCTGCTTGGACCTAAGTATGCCGGTCAGACCTCCCTTCCGCAATAAGCGCAGGACGAATTGAGAGATTTTCCGCTCGTCCCTATCATCTGGTTTGAACTCAGCGCCTCCGCGGCTCCTATATCCAGGAGACATCGAGTCCGCGGTGGCTACTATTACTACTTCACTAAGTCGTGCTTCATCTGCTGCTTGCAAGCCTAGGATTTACCGGGGCAAGCCAAAACCACCATGGTGGAACGCCGGAATTGCTAATTTGCGGCGTGCATATAGACGCTCTTTCAACGCGGCCAAGAGGAATAACACCTGGGACGCGTACAGATCCGACCTTAAAGTCTTTAAACAGGAGGCCAGGAAAGCAAAGCGGGAATCATGGGAAAACTTCTGCGGCGGTATCGAAAGTGTCTCGGACATCGGCTGGCTCCGCAAGATTCTCGGTAGTATTCCATCCATCTCCACCTCCATTCAGAAAGCAAACGGTCAAACGAGGAAACCCTGGATGTGCTGGGGGACACGCACTTTCCGGGTAGTACCTCCATCTCTGCCGAAGCGGCAGTTCCAGGAGAACTACGCCTTTGGTTCTCAACGGACGTCCGTATCGATGGCACCGTGGTCACATGGGCCATTAACTCCTTCGAGTCTTTTAAATCTCCGGAACTGGACGGTGTCATTCCGGCTGAGCTACAGCAAACAGCGGAATTGACAGTGCCATGGCTCGTCGCGATCTTCAAGGCATGCTTGGAGTGGGGATACATCCCTCTCCCATGGCGGGAGGTGGATGTCGTCTTAATCCCCAAGGCCGGCAAGACCTCGCACGCCAAGGACTTCAGGCCAATAAGTCTGACATCATTTCTCCCAAAGACCCTCGACCCAGCTCTTCTCTCTGAATCACAACATGCCTAAACAAGGGGTAGGTCAGTCGATTCTGCGCTGCACTCTCTAGTCGACTATATAGATAGGTCGCTACCATACAAGGAGTATTCCCTGGTGTCTTTCGTAGACATAATAATGTCTGCCCTCTAGCGATAGGGGCTGCTCTTTCTGAACTTGGCGTTGGTAGCAAATTGGCAGATTTTATCAACGCCCTACTTAGCAACCGTTTCATAAACTCTAAGTTAGGGACGGCGCACCTTCGCAGGTCAGTCACTAGGGGAACCCCCCAGGGGGGCGTTTTGTCACCACTCCTGTGGAATTTAACCCTGAACAAGCTGCTTGCCAAGCTAACGGCTGTTGGCTGCAGGGTCGTCGCCTATGCTGACGATGTTGCAATGGCCATAGCTGGTAAATTTCCAAGTGTACTCTCCGAACGGATGAATCACTTCATGGACATCCTCTCCTCGTGGAGCAGCTCTTGTGGCCTTACGGCCAACCCGGAAAAGACGGATCTTGTTCTCTTCACAAGGAAGTACAAAGTTCCGCCTTTCAGACCCCCTGCCCTTAATAAAACCCCGCTCAAACTGAGCAAGGAGGTGAAATACCTGGGGCTGATATTAGACTCTAGGCTTACCTGGAGCACGAACATCGCAGAAAAGGCGAGAAGGGCCTCCAGGGCCATCTACTGCTGTAAACGGGCGGTAGGTGCCAGATGGGGGCTCCAGCCACGCGTGATATCTTGGCTTTACGAAGCAATGGTACAGCCGATCCTTCTCTATGGTGCTGTTATCTGGAGAATTGCTGCCACTCTTACAACCGGAGCCATCCGTTCCACGCCTACTAAGGCGCTCTTTACCATTCTGAATTGGGTCCCTTCGACCCTTCTAGTCAGGCAGTCCGCCAAAATTGCAGCTGTACGGCTAAATACCGTATGCAGTTGGGCACGAGCAGACCAGGGCCACCCTAGAATCTTAGGGCTGGATTTTCCTACCCCGACTCACACTGACTATACAGTCCTTCCCCCTAGCTTTGAGCGTAAGTTCATCATAGGGATCCCTAGCAGGAGCGACTGGACGGAAGGCCGTCGCTTGATGCCAGACGCTATAAAAATCTTCACAGACGGCTCTAAACTTGAGAATAAGGTCGGCTGTGGGGTTTTCTGCGATCAACAGAACAGGGACAAGTGGCAGTAGCTCTGCACGTCACATGAGACGACTCCGGCTGCTGGGAGCCCCGTTCTTCAGCAACTTGCCCGACCTCACAGGACCCAGCATCGGCCGCATTGCCCGATTCATTGCGGAATCGGGATGGCTCCTGCCCAACACCCGGGGGGTGTGCAAGCCTGAAGGGCGTCCACGTCCTTCACGTGGTACCACAATAGGCCGCTATGGCCTACGTGAGCTCTTAAGCTGCCACCCTAACCTAACCTAACCTATGGTTGTTTGTAACCGTATGCTGCGCTTGATTTAAAAACTTGCAAGCAAGTATTTGTGTCTCCAATACCAAACAATTTACTAATCAAGAGATCTAAAGATCAAAAAAATTTTTCATTTATATTGTTTTCACGGGTCGTAAAAAAGGAATACATTTAAAAAGAAGCCATTCAAAAAAGTCTTGGAAGCTACAGCAAGGATCTGACTAAAGGATCACTCGGCCATAAATATTCAATTCCAACTGGTTGCTTAAAAGGTATACAGATAACAGATAAGTGCCGTTTTAACTAAAATTCACATATTTTTGTATCTAAAAATACAGCACAATGCGTTTGAAGCGGTAATTGTATGAATGACATTAGAGGCTCTTATCTGAGGCCAAATTTGTCGAACTTTTTGACACATTTTTACCTTGGCCGCTGGACATCTACTTGATGAGTTGTCTGTGGTTGGATTTTGCAAGTAGGAGTTCGTAGCATGATGCAAAAAATAAAGGTGGAGCCAATGCTTCTTCTCAGCTGCCATGTTGCGCATCTGACACTAAACGTTTTTTTTGGCGTTCTTCTTTGAATATGTGCTACCGTACTGTTGTTAGAAATTCTATTCAACATTTTTTTAATACTAGTATGTATTATCTGCTGTTGAATTCGCATTAACAACTTTGTACTTTCGGCCAAAATATATTAATCACATTTAGAGGGCTATTCCAATATCTCCAATTTAATATTATATCGAAATGGCATCAAGCACAAGCTTTTTACCAACACGAAGAATGTCAATAAACACGTTGTGTCAAAAAACTTTACAGCTGTTCTACCTTCAATTTTTGTATCATGGTTCGTAGCATTGTTTGTTAACCTCTTCGTTAGCATTCAAAATAAAATGGAAAAAAAGAAATATTGTGAACGATGTTCTATTCAAAATAAGAATTTTAAATATGAATTATAAAAATAAGCATATGCAACTATTTTAATAAAAAAAATTTTAAGTTTAAAAAATGATATTTTTGGCACTTGTAACACCCTTGTAACACCCTTAACTTTCTGTTCCTTAATTTAAACTGCAGCAAACCTCCCTGTTCAATACGAACATTTGACGACAACTGTCATTTCTCGTATGCCAATTTCGCTGGCTTTCGTACTTATTCTACATTGTTTATTGCATCATGATGGAAAAACTCAAACAATTCAAACGTTAAAGCTTTCAAAGCTGCTGACTGCTGAAACTAAAATAAACTCATATTAGCAGAACCCTCACGCAACAACACAAATATAAAAATAGCAATTATATATTATTCTTCATTTAATTTTACGTAAGTAAATCCAAAAAAACGTAATGTACAAGCAATTTGTAAAAGAAAATTACAAATATAAGGAAATAAACGAAAAATACTGATATTTATTGGTAGGCTCCCCCACTCGGGTAGGCACCTTGACGCGGTGTGGGGGCTTACGTTAGCAATGATTCACCGGACTATACTGACCGGAGGCAGCAATTGCGCTGCCTCCTGACAGGGGTTCCCACGTTAGGCAGGCCGGTTGAGGAGCAACAACTAAGACCTACCCAGTGTGCGTCTGTTCCCCAGGTTAGGGGCGGCACACAACGACGTCTGTTTTCCCCAGGTTAGGGGCGGTCGAGTCCGAGTCTTTTTGTGCGTGGGATGGCAGACTTTAAAGAAATCCCACAGGGAAGTGGTGTCTTTCCGTCCGTCTGTGGTGGCTGAGGAAAAGAATGTAGTTACGGTGCAGGGAGTCGGATGCCCAGTACCGGCGGTAGGTGGTGAGCGAGAAGGCCACCTGGCGTCGATATCCAGCAACTTCTCAGGCTGTGTGACGGGACCCCAGGTCATGCAGTCTACTAATGCTACTGGGAAGAAGGCAATGTCGCTTCAGCGACAACCAGCCTTAAAGTCGAATGAGGAGGGCCTAGACATAGGCTCCAGATTGTGCGGTCTGCGAATCGGTGCTGCCACCGACGATGAGGCTACCACCCTATCACAAGGTAGCAGCATCGAAACTCTGGACCCTGATCTGGAAGCCACTTTGCTAGGTGAGCCCCCGAAGGAGACTAAAGCTGAGGAGAGAACCGCTGATCAGAAAGCACGTAAGGCTTACAAATGTTCAGCTCAGTACCTCCGCAAAATGAGCTTGGTGGAACCGTCGTCCCTGACAAACAGGGACAAACTTCTCATCAAGAAACACCAGAAGATTGTTGCAAAGTTCGAAAGAAAAACGGCAACAGTCGGATCGGCGGAGCCAGGGAAACCTGAGGCCCCACATGGCCCTAAGGCAGCTCCCGCGGGGGGCGAGAGCGCGACGGCAGTCCACGCTGCAGCCAACAAGCCACCTAGTGGCAAGGCTGCTAAGGACCCAGCCGGCGCGGTTCCCGCCGTCAGCGGTAAGACAGCAGTGGTCGCTGGTAATACTGCGGCTGCTGCTGTTCAAGCTGCCAAAAGGACTAGCAAGCCGATCATCACCGGGGACGGCTCAAAAACAGCCACGGCTACCCCCAAGGGTGGCAAGGCTGCCAAGAGGGCCAGATCCGGTGAGGATGCTCAGAAGGAGGCGAAAAAACCAAAGACCCACCAGTCTACCAGTTTTTCCGTCCCCAATGAGTTGCAAGCAGCTGTTATTGACCGGAACGATCCCGACGGGAAAATTTCGGCCGCCAACTGGCTGCTTGTTGAATCAAAAATTCTGGATGCCATAGTTCGGGCTGATGGGGAGGAGACCGTCTTCGACGGAGCGGGCTGGCAGAAGGGCGTCAAGGTCATCGGCTGTGGGAACACGAAATCTTTGGATTTCATCCGTTCCGCAATCGGTGGCCTGGGCGAACTCTGGCCGGGCGCCAAGTTAGAGGTCGTCTCCCGATCCATCCTCCCTTTGAGGCCTATAGTCTCGGTCTGGATTCCGCCCCCGGTTCCGGAGGCTGAATCCATGCTGAAGATTATAGGCGTGCAAAACAGGAAGCTGGCGGTCCAGAATTGGAGAGTTCTGACGAACACGAAGAGCAGGAATGGCATGGGAAATGATCTGACGATCGCTATCGATCGTCAGTCATACACCCACCTCATTCAACGCTCGGGCGTCATCAAGTTCGGGTTGGGTTCCATCAAGGCACGTTTTCCGGGTAACCGTGAGCAAGCCACTGAAGGAACAGCTACGAGTGGTGCAAATTAACTTGCATCACTCCAAAGCAGCAACCCACGACTTGATGAGGTTCATGGAGGAGGAGGATATCGATGTGGCCCTGATTCAGGAACCGTGGATTGTAAGATCCAAAATTTCTGGATTGGGGTCAGGTCGATATAAATCATATCAACCCTCAACCGAAGGTAGGTTACGAGCCTGTATAGTGGTTAAGAATGACATTAATCTATTTCTTCTCTCCCAATACAGCAATGGAGACCTAACGGCGGGTATGGTTGAACGAAGAGGAGGGCATAGCCTGATTCTGGCGTCAGCGTACCTGCCGTACGAGGAGCTGGACCCACCATCCCAGGAGGTCCGAGACCTGGTCGGCTTCGCCAGTGCGAAACGGCACGCGCTGGTGCTGGGCTGCGACGCCAACGGCCATCACACGCAATGGGGAAGCAGCAACATCAACGCTAGAGGTGAGTCAATTTTTCAATTTATCCTTTCCACCTCTCTATCTATCTGTAATAAGGGCAACACGCCCACCTTTCAGAATAGGGTCAGGGAAGAGGTAATTGATTTGACTCTACTTTCCGAGGCAAGCGACGTCAGGGTTGACAACTGGAGGGTATCGGACGGCTGTTCCTTCTCGGACCACAACCGAATACTTTTCAATGTCAAGTTTGACACGGCTTGCACCCCACCACCTCTGAACCCAAGGAGTACAAACTGGGAGAAATTCGCGACCATCGTTCGTTCAAGACTGAGGCCGAAACGTTTCGGCCTAGTCACAGACGAACGCGCGATTGAGAACTCGGTTGAACTCCTAACGGGAACTTTGAACGCTGCTTTTAAGTCTTCCTGTACGATAAGTCGTGTCAAGAGGAAGCACAGCGACAGCTGGTGGAATCCTGAACTCCGACTACTACGTCAGAAGACTAGGCGACTGTTCAATAGGGCAAAGCTAAGCGGGGAGGAAAGGGACTGGGACGCGTACCGATCCAGTTTCAACGCCTTCAAGAAGGCTATTTGTAAAGCCAAAAGAGAATCATGGAGAGTCTACTGCGAATCCATAGACTGTGTCAATGAGGCGTCCAGGCTAAGGAAAGTTCTGTCTAAGCAGCATTGCGCTCTTAGCTGCATCCGCAAGCCGGACGGATAATGGACAGAGTCCAGTAAGGAATCGCTTGAGACTCTAATGGAGGCACACTTTCCTCAGTGTCAGGTTCCTACTGACTCGGATAATCTCCGTGAGCAACTCGGAACCACTACACCACCGGAAACTGTCGCCAAAATAGTGGACAAAGATAAGGTCGAATGGGCAATAAGGTCGTTCGACCCCTACAAGTCCGCGGGCCCTGACGGTATCATTCCAGCAATGCTACAACAGGCCGGAGACTGTATTCTACAACCCCTGGTAAACATCTTCAAAGGATGCCTACTAGGGAATGTAGTTCCAAAGCAGTGGAGAGAGGTCAAAGTAGTTTTTATACCGAAGGCAGGAAAGCCCAGCCACACTACGGCTAAAGACTATAGACCTATCAGCCTCTCCTCATTCTTATTGAAAACGCTGGAGAGGTTACTGGACAGACATATAAGAGACAACCGGGGACTATCTTCTGAACTCTGTAGTGCACAACACGCCTACCTCCAGGGGAGGTCGGTAGACAGTGCACTGCACAGCGTTGTAGATCCCATAGAGAATTCTTTGGCCTCAAAGGAGTACACAATGGCTGCTTTCCTCGATATAGAGGGGGCTTTCAACAATGTCACCACTGAGGCCATAACAAGAGCACTTCGTGCACATAGTGTGGAAAGCTTCGTCATCGGTTGGGTTGAAACGATGCTGCAAGACAGGATAATCAACTCAACGATAGGACCGGCTTCCATCAGAAGGAGAGCCACAAGGGGAACACCCCAAGGTGGGGTGCTATCCCCTCTTTTATGGCTGTTGGTAGTTGATGAGATTCTAAGAGTCTTTCAGAGAAGACGCATTAGAATAGTGGCCTATGCGGACGACATCGTCATCATGATACAAGGCAAATTTTTGCCTACTATCAGTGAATTGATGGAATCCTCATTAGCCGAATTGTCAGTGTGGGCGAGAGACAACGGTCTAGGGATAAATCCCGAAAAGACCGAACTGGTCCTGTTCACCAAGAAAACGAAGATTCAGGAATTTGCTCTTCCCTGTGTGGAAGGGCATCCCCTGAAACTATCAAAAGAGGCCAAATATCTTGGCATAATTCTGGACTCAAAACTTTCGTGGAAGCGGAACATTGAGGAAAGAATGAAAAAGGGGCTCAATGCGCTGTATGCCTGCAAGCGAGCCTTCGGTAAAAGATGGGGATTAAAACCGTATATTATCCATTGGATGTATACGGCGATAATCAGACCCATCATTGCCTACGGTTCTCATGTGTGGTGGCCAGCCATGGACAAAAAGAGCAATCAGAACAATCTGGGAAAGGTGCAGAGACTTGCCACGTTGGCGATTACAGGGGCGGCTAAAAGCGCTCCACGAATGGCTCTGGAGATGTTTCTGCACCTTCCCCCAGTGGACCTGTTCGTAAAGGCCAGCGCAGCAAAGACAATCCTCAGATTGAGGGAGTCTAACCAGCTGAGGCAAGGCGGCTACGGACATTCCAGCATTCTGAACGTTTTTATGCCTAGCTCTACCGGACAAGGTCTTCTAGATAAGGCCACTGACTTCCTGGTAAAGCGCAGTGACTTCGAATCGAAGATTCCCATTGACTACCCCTCCAGGGACAACTGGCAACAGCCCGAGGTGGAAGGCCCTGCAGGAGTCTACTTCACCGACGGCTCGAAGACAGAGGATGGAACTGGAGCGGGTGTCTTCTGTGAAACGCAAAATGTCTACTGGTCTTATAGACTACCAGACTATTGCAGCGTTTTTCAGTCGGAGGTTTTCGCCATCATGAAAGCAGCGGAACACATAAAACATTCGGCACTTAGTATGGCCGTCTTTTGTGTTGATAGTCAGGCTGCTCTTAAAGCAATTGAATCCACTGTAGTGAAGTCAAAGGTAGTACTAGACTGTCGGAAAGCACTAGGTGGCATACGGCAATGCAGGGTTCGTCTGTGCTGGGTTCACGGACATAGTGATATCGAAGGGAACGAGCAAGCGGACGAACTAGCCCGTGCAGGGTCAGCTATGCCGGCGTGCGAGGCGGTCAACACGCTGCTCCCACCGATCTCTGCTATGATGGGTTCAATAGGAGAGTGGCTTACACGAGCCACGAATAGAGCCTGGACAACCAGGTGCGATTGCAAGATTGCACGCACCCTATGGCCAGCACTCAACACGAGGAAAAGTAAGTGCCTTCTGCGCCTCGACAAACATGCTGTACGCATGGTTACGGGGGTAATCACAGGTCACTGCGCCATTGGTGTCATGTTATGCAAATGGCGTTTGGCGACCGACGATTTATGCAGAAGCTGTGGAGATGAGGATGCAGTCGAATCGGTCGAGCACCTGCTATGCCACTGCCCATCACTACAAGGACGACGGCTCCAGACTCTTGGGGCAAGGTTCTTTGATGGGCTCGAGGAAGTAGCAGATGCACAGATAACCGATCTACACAATTTCCTCGCAAAGACCAAATGGTTCCCAAAAGATCCCGTTTGGATCTACAGGGATCCAAACAGATAAGAGAAGGACATCGGTTTCCGAAAAATGAAGGGATTCACAATGGACCCAACAGGGTCTCCGAGTGGAAGTGCCTGACGCACACACCCCTTCCGTAACCTAACCTAACCTATTGGTAGGCTTCATAAAATGGGGTTTAAAAAAAATTAATTCAATGGAACATAGGACATTCGTTTTCTACGGCGACGAAATGCAAATACTGAACTGGGAGCTTTTCTTGCACGTAGCAGTTGGAAAGTTGGTATTTGCCTCTTATTTTTCCGTACGGTGTGTTTTTGATTAAATCGATGACTACTAGACCATCCAAAATATCAATTTGAATTCAAAATCATTTACACAGAAAGTTACGTTATTGGTGTGGTGGGGTATGTCATACCCCAATGAACTTTAGCGGGGTGTGACTGAAATCTGGTCACACTCAAGTCGGTTTTAGATAGCAAATGTGTATGGTTTGACTGTTATAAACAGCTACTAGAAGCAATAGTGCCCACATAAAACTGATATCCGTATTATTTACAAAAATACAACCTCTGGGGTATGGTATGGTATTGTAACGATAAGACAGTCTGTCGCTGTGCAAAGCAACCCTGCCGCTACGTGCCGTGCTATAATCCAATCTGGCAACGACGGCCGCGATAGTAACTTTTAGTCCAATCTGGCAACGACTGGCGTGATAATAACTTTTAGTCCAACCGGGCAACGACGGTTGCGATCATCATGGAAACCTTTAGTCCACTCTGGAATGCGCGAGAACGATCCGCGCGATGGCCGGACAGATATAAAAGGCAGCCGGGTGCGGCGCAGCGAGTCAGTCTGATTTTGACTAGTGAAGGTGCCACACGGAGTAATTCAGCAAATACTTAAGTGTAACGACAGTGAAGTGTAAAGTGTGAAATAAAGTGATAGTTGGTTTTTATTGACTGCGTTTGGATAACTTAAGTTGTTTTATTTTCAAATTGCACAATCCAGTGATACGTAACAGCCCACTAGAACTAGTATTTTGGTGTCAGAAGTGGGATTGTGGAAAATTGAAAATAAACGAAAAATAAATAAAAGTATAAAAGCACGGACATGGTTAAACTCGAGCTGCTGAAGGTGGACCAGCTGAAGAAGGAGCTGGCTGCCTGGAATTTGCCGACTGCTGGCGGGAAAGTGGAGTTGCAGCTGCGCTTGCGAGAGGCGCGTGAATCACGAGGCATCGATTGGGCTGCACACGAGTTCGGAACGCAGGAACAAGAGGCGTCGGCCAAAGTGGAGGAATCGCCTGTGGGTGCTGCGTCGATCCAAAGTACGGCTGCACCGGCTGGACCATTACAAGCATTAGACATGAACCAGCTAATGATTGCAATAAAAGGCATGTTCGAGACTTCCAATCGTGAAATGTCGGCGCAGATGGCAGCAAAAATTAAAACTACGAATCAAGAGATGGTAGCGAAGCTGGAAACTACGAATGTCGAAATTTCGGCAAAAGTCGAGACAGCAAATCGAGAAATGGCGGAAAATTCTGCGCGCATAGAGCAGAAGGTGGAGGAAATTTCCAATAGGCTGAATGTGAAAGTTGAGCATCTCGAGACGCGAATAGACAATTGGGACAAATGAGTTGACGAAATGGGTGAATCCCTGAACAGACGAGTTGACAACCTGGATGAGTCCTTGAACAAACGAGTTGACAGCCTGGAAGATTCGATGCACAGAAAGATAGACGGACGACTTCGAGAAGTACAGCCACGAGAATGTTTGCCACCGGTTCAGGACGGGTTTGCTGCCAGAACAGAAGTGCCTACTTATGATGGTGCTGCGCCGTTCGATACATTTAAATTGCAATTCAACTTGGCTGCTTTGGAAAATCAGTGGATAGATATCAGGAAAGGTCGGAGGTTCGCACTGGCGCTGAAAGGTCCTGCGGCTGAGGTAATGAAATCAGTTCCGGAATGTTCGAGAAAAGATTATGAGGCCGTCATGAGAGCGTTGGCAGCGAAGTACAGCAACGAGCACAACCATACGCTGTACTACTGTGAGCTGAAGAACCGCAGACAAAGAGCCAACGAGGCGCTGCAGACATATGCAGCAGACATTGAGCGGCTCGTACAGTTGTGCTACCCAAAATTTGGTGTTGATGATCTCGAGAGGATGAAGATTGAGTCGTTTGTTGAAGGTCTTCATGAACCAGAAACACGTCGTTGATGATGGGCAAGCCAACATTTAAGGAAACGGTGACCAGCGCGATGACATATGAAGCGGCATGGATTGGGGGCACTCGGTATGCACCTGCAAGGATACGCCAGATTCAGGCGAACAACGACGTTCCGATCCAGGCCATAAGCTCCGAGATACGGGACAGGCCACGGGTGGTCTCCTCTAAAGTTGTTTGCTGGATATGTGGCAAGCAGGGCCACATATCACGAGACTGCCGCCAACGAAAGAGGCGTTCCCGTTCTCGATAGCAATCGCCTGAAGCGAGGAATACTGACAATCGAGGCCCAGCCAACAATAGCAGGGCTGAGAACGGCGAGTCGTTAAACTAAAACGGGTCAGCCCAAAGGGGCGTGAGCTGATCCCCACAATCTGCCGCCCCACCGTCCTTGTCTCACAGCTGAAACGACAGCCCAGCAGCTTGAAAATTGAAGGAAGGATAGATGGAAAGTTGTTCGTGTTGACACTGGATACTGGAGCGTCATATTCGATCATAAAAAGGAAGCTCCTGAAGAACTGGGAACCGCTGCATGGCATACAGTTGCGGACTGGGACTGGCGAGCGCGCGCCGGTGAGAGGGAAATTTACAAAAACGATTGCTATCGGCACCAGCAGCCTGGAACATGAGTTCATCGTCGCGGATATAATGGACGACGTGATTATCGGCATGGATTTCATGATTAGGCACGGCTTTACGCTGGACCTGAAGGAAAATGTGCTGAGATATGCCAACGTTAAATTGCACACCGGCTATGAGCGAAGCGTGGCGGTAAGGAAGGTTGTATCGTGTCAACACAGGAGGATACCAGCGAATTCTGAGGCGATTGTGTGGGCAAAGGTGGAGGGCGAGGACGATGGGACGAGTCGGCTGTGGGTAGTAGAAGCACCGAAACAAGGACACGACAACATCATCATCGGACGTACATTAGTGGAACCTAAAAATGGCAGAATACCAGTTAGAATACTGAACCCCCTGAATGCACCCAGATATGTCGGGAAAGATGAGGTAATTGGCGAGTGTAAGGAAGCTGTAGCAGTGGGCAATTGCGAGAGTAGCCCACCTGGAGGTAATGAGAAGAGCAGTTTTAACATGGACGTCCTACCGCAAGAGAACCAGTGGAGCAGCGAGTTGACGGTCAAGCAGAAACAGAAGGTGAGGTCTTTCTTGCAGCACTATGGGTCAATATTTGCGGCAGAAGCAGGCGGAAGAACAGCCATAGTCAAGCATAGCATCGACACCGGAAGTGCAAAACCGATTCGCCAACCGCCAAGACGAGTTCCTCTGGCCAAGAGGGAAGAGGTTACAAATTTGATCGAGAACATGCGGAAAGAAAAGTTCATAGAGCCTTCTTCGGGCCCCTAGTGCTCGCTGGTCGTGCTAGTCAAGAAAAAGGATGGCAATACCAATATGTGTGGATTATCGGAAGCTCAATGATGTGACCAAGAAGGACAGTTATCCCCTACCGCGGATCGATGACACCCTGGACACACTGTCAGGCACACAGTGGTTCTCCACACTCGACTTACGCAGCGGCTATTGGTAGGTAGAGCTTGCAGACAAGGACAAGGAGAAAACGGCTTTCAGTGTTGGCGATGGTTTGTGGCAGTTCACCGTCATGCCGTTTGGACTCTGCAACGCACCACCATCATTCGAGCGGCTAATGGAACGCGTGCTAAAAGGGCTGCGTTGGCGGACGTGTCTGGTGTACCTCGACGACATAATCGTGATGGGTAAAACTTTCGACGACCACCTGGGAAAGCTAAAGGGGTTATTCGAGCGGATACGAGAAGCCGGGCTTAAACTCAACCCAAGGAAGTGCTCGCTGTTCCTAAAGGACGTCAAGTATCTGGGACATACGGTTTCTGCCCGCGGAGTACATACATACCCGGCCACGCAATCTACACGAACTCTGCAGTTTCCTGGGCCTGTGCACATACTACCGAAGATTTGTTCCAGGATTCGCGAACATAGCCAGTAGCTTGCACAAACGAAAAAGAGCCAAGCTTTCGAGTGGAACGAGGAGCAGGAACAGGCTTTTGCACGCCTGAAGGAAAAATTGTGCAGTGCTCCAATTCTGGCCTTCCCCGTGCCTGGGGAGATGTTTGTGCTGGATACCGATGCAAGCGGGAATAGTATTGGCGGTGTGCTATCACAGATAATAGACGGCCAGGAACAAGTGATAGCGTACTACAGTAGGGTTCTATCGAAACCGGAACGCAACTACTGTGTGACACGGAGAGAACTGCTGCCGGTATTGGACTGCGTAATACACTTCCACAAATATCTGTATGGACAAAGGTTTCGCCTGCGCACAGATCATGCGGCATTGAGATGGCTCCTGAACTTTAAGGATCCTGAAGGGCAATTGGCGCGGTGGATCGAGCGACAGCAGAGCTACGACTACACGATAGAGCATCGCCATGGAAATGCCGATGCCTTGTCACGCCGTCCGTGCAAAGTCGAATGCAGGCTGTGCTCGCGAGCCGAAAGCAAAGAACAGATAGTGGACGTCCGGTTGGTAAGTGTAATGCCAGAGGAAGAGTGGTCTGCGGAGAGGCTAGAAAAGGACCAGCGTGAGGATGCGGATCTTGCAAAAATCGTCGAAGGCAAGAAGCAAGGCGCACGTCCAGACTGGCAGGAGATGGCCGGTGAAAGCCCAATGTGCTGCTTACTGTGCACAGTGGAAAAGTCTGCGGCTGAAAGAAGGATGCCTGTACCGCGAATGGGAGAGCGCGGATGGTCGGACCAGCAACTCCCTAATGGTAGTGCCGAAATGCAGAATCAACGAGGTCATCGAGGCATACCATAACGACTCCAGTGGAGGGCACCTGGGCATCACCAAAACCGTAGCCAAAATAAAAAGACGATTCTACTGGGTAGGATGTCAGGAGTCTGTAGCCGAGTGGATTAAGAGCTGCGACCGATGTTCAGCCGCGAAAGGGCCGACAAGAAAATCTCGAGGCCGCATGCAGCAGTACAACGTGGGAGCGCCCTTCGAGCGGATTGCTATGGCCGTCGCCGGCCCATTCTCAACTAGCACTCAAGGCAACAAATATGTGCTGGTGGTAATGGATTACTTCAGCAAATGGCCCGAAGTGTACCCTATTCCTAACCAGGACGCCACTACGATCTCGGAAAAGCTGGTAAACAACTGGGTAGCCAGGTTCGGAGTTCCGTTGGAGTTGCAGATCAAGGCCGGAATTTCGAGTCTGCGGTATTCAAGGAAGTGTGTGAGCTGCTGGGGATAAAGAAAACGCGTACCACTCCTTTGCACCCACAGTCCGACGGCATGGTGGAACGCTTTAACCGGACACTGGAGGAATACCTGCGGAAAGTGGTAGGCAGGAATCAAAAGGATTGGGACACGCATAGCCCCCTGTTCCTGATGGCGTATAGGTCAGCCCCACACGACATGACATCACTCACTCCAGCCCGAGCAGTGTTCGACACAGAGTTGCGGTTACCCGCTGACTTGAAGTTCGGGGTAGTCAGCACGACGGGATGCGCTAAGACGGACTACGTGGTCAATAAGCGGGCGGAACTGGAGGAAATTCACCAGTTTATAAGGAGCCGCACCAAACTGGTCAGCGATAAGGCGAAAGCCAGTTATGATCTACGGGCCAACTCAGCAGGGTTCCAAGAAGGCGATCTAGTAATGCTCTACAACCCGCAGCGGAGGAAAGGTTTGTCTCCGAAACTTCAAGCGTATCAAGGATTAACGACGTGGTATACAGGATTCAACGTTGCAGCAATAGAGGCGCTAGGCTGAAGGTAGTCCATTTGGAGCGCCTGGCGCCTCATCACAGCGGAGCCTCGGCACTTGTTCGGGACGAACAAGTCTAAGTGGTGGGCAGTGTAACGATAAGACAGTGTGTCGCTGTGCAAAGCAACCCTGCCGCTACGTGCCGTGCTATAATCCAATCTGGCAACGACGGCGCGATAAAAACTTTTAGTCCAATCTGGCAACGACGGCCGCGATAATAACTTTTAGTCCAACCTGGCAACGACGGTTGCGATCATCATGGAAACCTTTAGTCCACTCTGGAATGTGCGAGAACGATCCGCTCGATGGCCGGACAGATATAAAAGGCAGCCGGGTGCGGCGCAGCGAGTCAGTCTGATTTTGACTAGTGAAGGCGCCACACGGAGTAATTCAGCAAATACTTAAGTGTAAAGACAGTGAAGTGTAAAGTGTGAAATAAAGTGATAGTTGGTTTTTATTGACTGCGTTTGGATAACTAAAGTTGTTTTATTTTCAAATTGCACAATCCAGTGATACGTAACAGCCCACTAGAACTAGTATTCGTAACAGTATGGTGTGGTGGCGCACACCAATGCCGGGTTAAAACATGTTTTAACATACTTATGAAGTTTCTTAGCAGTAACGTATTTTTGCAAATAATTTGCTATAAACATAATAAAAAAAAACCAAATTATTTTATTTGCACATAAAAAATCAGCGTGAATCGAAAATCTAAATCTAATCCAAAGCACAAACAGAGAATTAAAAAGGAGGTGAATGGTAATTTTGCTTCAATTCCAGAATTAATTTAACCTTGTAAGCTAACTGCGCACTGGCTGCGTAACATAATATTTACTCCAGAAAACATACATACATACTAGGCATCGCAATCCCGGGATCCCGGACTTTTTCCAGTCCCGAAAATCCCGGGATTCAAATCTTTTAATCCCGGGATTTTCGGGATTGCAAAAGATGCTTCAAAGTTCAAATGAAATAAATTTAAAAGCACAAAAACCCAATTCCTTATCTGAAGGAGGAGGGAGGGGATAGAGGGCGTCTTTTGCAAAAGGCTTATAATTATTTACTAAGCATTCAACCAGCAAGTGTTGAATCTGAAAGATGTTTTCTCTCAGCAGGGTTTATTTGCAATAAATTTCGCTCTAGATTAGAGGGCAAAACATTTAATGCCTTATTTTTAAGATCTCAGTTTTTAGTTAATCACAACGCTTAACTTTTTTATCAAAATAATCGAAGTAAAACTAAAAGTACTAACAAATTAACTATTTTATTTTTTTTATCAAATATGCGTATATATGTACTTTATGATACATTTGATGCAAAGCAATAAGTTATGTTTAAGTGTCATTTTTGGATAAAACAAAATGTTATCAAACTGAAGTTAAATGTCAAATGAAAAACTTTTAAGTTAAACAAAATGTTGTCAAGGATGACTATGTTTATTTATTTGATTTAAATTTAAACTGACATTTTTGAATGTAATTGACAACTGATTGTAACTGCGCACAACCCACCACTTCGACGACTCAACACCGACTGCCTCCCTTTCGTCTTACAATGTGATTAAATTCAAGATAAAAAATCTTAAAACTACCCCAAATGTGGTTAAACTGTGTCCATTTTTATGGTAAATATATTATAAACAAGTATTTATGCAATTTGGTAAAATTGTTTTATTTAAAAAATTTGTTATTTGAATCCCGGGATTAAATCCCGGGATCCCGGGATTTGACTTTTCAATCCCGAAAATCCCGGGATCGCAAAATGGCAAAAAATTGCGATCCCTAATACATACTTATATAACATTCAATTTAGGTATTCACACCGAGCTCGTTACTTTATTAGTTCGGTACTTCGTACTTTTGTGCATGCATTTTGTTTTTGTAAAAGTATCGAACTGTCGAATTACTGAGTAACGAAGGAACAAGGTGGCAGGGCCGACAATTCGTTGGTTAGTTGGTAACACTGCGATCAGCTGCTCAATTTCATTCTAGTCGCGCGTTGCACCTGTCAGCGATTAAGCGATGTGAAACTGGGAGAGCCGGTAGAAATACATGCGCAGAATTTCACTAATATTATTGCAAAATTGCAACCCAGTAGGCCCCAAGCTTGATCAGGAACGTACTTTTTCCTCCATATAAATTTCTAAAACGGGGTTGTTGTTCTAGTTCATTTCAAATTACCAGTGTTGCTGGATGAGTCGTTTTTTGTGACCAAAGAAATTTTCCTTTTCATTTGTATATTTTTGGTGCCATTTCGTAATACGTTTGTATACAATTGACTAGAAAAATATATTGTTGCCCAAAAGCGTCAAAAGAACCCTTGGGTATGCTTTTAATTTAATTAAATTAAGTTTTTATAAGCTGCATACAAAAAAACAACCCTGCGGTCAAACTAGAGCATTTAGCACCAAAAGCATACCTGATCTGATCGTTAGAGATTCGCTAAATGAAGAAATGCGAAATACAAAGGACGGCAATGAACCCTGTAATAATCAATGCATTTAGCTTTGTGTTCTTTGGTATATTTTTCAATAATATGTACATAATGAAACCAAAAAGTTCATATGTTGCGTATTTAATGCAGAAAATTAATGAGAACGTACTTTAAGAAGCAAATAATTGAAAGGAATCCCTAATCCCTAATATCGGGAAAAGAGCGAAAACAATGAAGAGCTGATAACTACCAGCACACACAGACTGTGTACGTGAATTGCAAAAAACGCACAAAAATCGGCTTACTCTCCCATAGGGTTAGTATTCTTCATGTGCTATGAGATGTGAATGTCAAACGACAAAAATTAGAGGTGCTTATGAATGGGAGTCGTGCGCAGGGCTGCACAGAAAATACTGAAAAGCATACAGTTTTTACAATACACACAATAAAAACTTTAATAGGTATCTTTTTCTTTGCAAAAAGTATAAAAATGCTCATATTTCTGCCAAAAATAAGTTTCGGACATAAATAACATGTCCGGTTCCAGCTACTTGCGGAAAAATAGAAACAAATTAGTTATGTTAATGTCTTCAACCGTTTTTATTTATTAGAAGTTTTTTTGTAAGCTTATTTTTTTGAGTTTTTTGTTTAAAAATTTGATTCTGAAAAAAATTCTGCATTTGAAAAACAAGCATTTTACATTTTCTGGTACGCAAATATCTTTGCTTCTTTGTAGTAGCATTTCTCTTAGAGTTTTTAAGGCAATTATTTCGTTGCCGTTTACGGCCACAAATATTTTTTCTAACATTTTTATTTGCTCCATGAGCATGCAGCTAGGCTTTGTAAGCTAAAAATAACGGCATAAAATGTCGTCATAAGTCGGCGGAACATGCATGAAAAGAGAGAAAAAGAAAAAGTCTTACTTCATGGAAAACTGCACAAAGTCCAGAGCAAAGAAAGTCCAAAGAATAAACATAAATATAAATTATTTTTACTTCGTTTTTTGTCTTTCCTGTAAAATTTGAAAAAGTGGATTTAGCACCTTTTCACTCTAAGGCAGCTAGTGCATATTTCTTGTTTGTTTAGCATGAACATTTCCAAAAGGTATGGTATGTATGGAAAAAGCTATTAAATTTCTGGCGTACACGCAACTCCAGTATCTCTGTTTGACAGCATTGCCAAATGTAAACAAACGAAAAAAGAGGGAGGTTTGTCTACTTGGCATACCTTGTTATTGTACCATGCCCAGTTTCACATCGCTTAATCGTTGGCACTTGTTTTGGGCATTTGGGGATTGATTTCTGTGCACTTGCAACAACTCTCGTTTTGCCAGACTAACAAGACTATCGAAAAAAGTATACTCATAGTTAAAAACTTTACCGAGTTACCAATTGACGGACTACCAAACTGACAAGGCTGGTGTGAATACCCCTAATATGCTTTCAAAACATTGTTAAAGTTATCCCCTTCACATCGAACAAATATGACTGTGATACTGAGGCATTCTGGGTTTTTTTTACTTTTTTAACGCGAAGGAGTTGCACGATTGCTTTCAGATCAAACTCAAGAAATCGGTTTTCAACTTTCAAGCTGCTACAGCTTCTCCGCCTTAAAACTCAATGCCTTGCATCTTATTGCCAGGGCATTTGTTGCCGATCACAATAAAAATGCTTACATGCTCATGTTTTTCCTTCACTCCAACTGTTGGCTCTGCAAATCGTACTTTCGATGACGTTTTCGTTACGTCGTGGTGGTGGTCGACAATTGTTTGAACCTATAAAGTTCTGGTTATTAGATATTGTTCATAAAGAAGTAAAGTACAATTGATATTACTCGTATCTTATAAAAGTAGTCTATATTATAAGAATAAATGATGAAGAGACGATGGTGAGGACTAAAAGAAAGTTTTTATATTTAAAGCCTGTCTAAATATGTTTAACCTTTGCACGTTCAAATTGCAAAAGAATTCAAAAATTAAATGGTCTGTTTAATATAGATGTGCATTTCAATTGGTTTGGTTTCATTTAAGTAATACCCCGTTCTGACTATGTCAAATATGGTGTCATTAGTAGTCAGTTAAATGAGAACGATTTGCCATACGAAATGACAATCAAATGAGAACGATACAATCTGTGTCGAACGAACGATTTGACTATGTTTGACGACAAAACAAAATATGTCAACATGCTGGCAAATCGTTTGTCAATGACTATGCAGCAATGCAGCAAGAAACAGTGATGGCAAGTTGAACTCTTTTCAAACGCAGAGTTGCAACTCAAGCAATTCACCCATTAAGGCTTTGAGTGCAGTCAGTAATAACTGAAGTAAAATCATATAAAAACATGTTTCAACATACTTATGACGTTTTTCAGCAACAAGGTTGTTTTTTTTTTATATGCAAATAAACATCGAACGCACCAGCAGGCCTTGCCCTGGCTTTTGTATGACGAATTTGCTTTATGAACCCTAATCAACTCTGTTTGTTCACAATATGACGTCAAATTGTATTTGACTATCAAAGTGAGAACGACATGTCAGTCGACTGACACCGAGATTCGACTTCAATCGATGGCAAACCTTGTCATACGTATTTTTCGTCAGTTTTTGCCGTGCAATGAGAACGCATTTGACGACATATGACGAACATGACATATATGGCAGTGTTTATTGTCAGTGAATATGACATAGTCAAAACCAGGCATAATAAGTAAAAACTATTTTGTTCTGAACATGCTATTTATGAGCTCGAAATGCAAACATTTTTTCTATTGTATGTTCGCAAGTAGAGCTGTGAAACTATCGATGGCACTATCGATAGTTTAACTAGCAGCACTAGCTACCTCCTTGCAGCACTTACAACACGGGCTATGCGTGACTTCAATAAGCTATCAAATTCGATCCCCTTGGATCTGTCCTAGATCATGCTTCAAACGGCAAGTCGATGAAGTTATTCTTTCGGCACCTTAGTCAATTTTGTTCTATATTAATTTTGATTTAATTTTAAGTGTTTTGTTTATTTAATTGTATTTGCAAGTCAGTATGATTCTATTTCTATTTGACTATTAATAAATAATAATAATAATAATAAAAGTTTAATTTGTTTTTACTATCGATAGATAGTGAGACTATCGACTATTTATTTGTGTGCGGCTTGCTCATCACTAATTTGCCGAGTGTTGATATTTTGTTCTTTGTATTTGTTGTGTTGGTGTTGATGGTTTTTTAGCAATGGAGTTATACTTGGAAATGTTCAATGGTAAGAGTTACAAAATAAAGTGAAACACGCTCATTTAATTTTTGCACGTTTTTTTTAATTTTAAGTTATTCTTGTATTTTAAAAACATAACATATATGAATTAGTAACATAAAATAATCTCAATTTTAATTTTACAGTTAAAATTTATATTATAAACATTCTTTATAATTAAAATTGTGTAAAATTTATCGTCTTTGATTTTACGAATAATCTTTATTAAAAGAGAGGTATGGGTAATGGCCAGTATACATTTTAATAGATCCGTATAAACTTCGATACTACCGTCGATATATCGGTAGTTTGAACTATCCTATCGAAACTATCGATGGTGCCGACTATCGATAGTTTCACAGCTCTATACGCAAGTTCTTTGTCTCATTAAAAACAAAATTATTCAATATTCACAGTTAGTATAAACACAACCAAGTCGTCGTGCGATTTTTACGCAGCGAACGTACGCTGTCAAAATTAAAACACACAGCAGTAAATGTGATTGCCCACAACGACGACGACTGCGATATTCGACCGACGACCGGTCGTCCGACGATAGAACAAATTCTAATTTGGTCGCAGTCGTCGTGCGAACCAATCAGCTGTGCAGCTGTCAGCGGTGAAAAACGAAAAAACAAACGAAAAATTGTGGTAAAATTTTGTGATTTGTGGTTTTTTGAGGTTGCAAAGTTGTAAGTGGTTCAAATTTTAATAAAAAATTGTGCCAAATAATCTATTTTGTCTTTCCCTTTCGTATGTTTTAGAAAATGGACAAAACGGAGCTCCTAATTGACCGAGCAGCGAAAGAAATCGTGCCCGCACTGGCAGTTGCGCTTCTGATTAGAGTTGCAGCTGGAGCCGGTTTTGTGCTGCCTTGAATGAATTTGGCTAATATTGCTGCCCCGAAAGTAGCCTGGACAAATCAAGTTTGCGCATATGACAATACGCCCGTTAGTGTTTGCCGTCGAGCGCCTGGCAGAGCGGGTGCGCTCCGAGGGACTGGAGGTGGTGTGCATGCCCACTAGCTTTCAGGCGCATCAGCCGATTGTCGAGTATCAGCTGCAGCTGGGCGATCTGGACCGGCATCCAAAGCTGGCCGTAGCCATCGATGGCACCGACGAGGTCGATAGCGACATGGTACTGATCAAGGGCGGCGGCGGCTGTCTGCTTCAGGAGAAAATAGTGACCGTCTGCGCGAAGCAGCTTATTGTCATAGCGGACTACACCAAGAACTCGCAGCGCCTGGGCGAACAGTACAAGAAGGGGATTCCGATCGAGGTGGTGCCCATGGCATATGTGCCAATAAGGCAGCGCATTGCGGCCATGCATGGCGGTAGACAAGGCGGGTCCGTGCGTCACGGACAATGGCAACTTCATACTTGACTGGCACTTTGAGCCGACAACGGTTTACGACTGGAAGGCGGTGAATGAAGCTTTGCTGCTCATACCGGGCGTGGTCGAGACAGGTTTGTTCGTGGACATGGCAACGAAGGCGTATTTTGGTATCTGTGGTGGTCTCTATTCGAATCTCATGTTTGTTTTGTAAACACGCTGCTTATTACAAAAAAATAATAATAAATAAATCCTTAGCCAGGTATGTGTCTTAATAAAAATTGCTTTTAATCGCGCGGTCCAATGAATCTCGCCAGCGGTTTTCGAGCGAGTAAGTGTTGCATTGCACCTTCAGAAGGACTTCTTGCTGCGCGTCGGCAGCAGACTTTCCTTGGCGTAATTGAATAATGACAGCAGACCCTGTTTCTTGCCGCGCGAGAAATAGTTTGTGACCACATCGTGATTGTCTGCAACCTATATACACATTCAGATTAACCGCCCTCAAAGGACAACAATAACGACGTACCCATATGCTCGTTTTCTCGACTTATCGAATTCATGTTGATTTCATTCACTCAAAATAAAAGGCAATTGTGTGTTTGCCGTGTTTGCAGAAATACTATAATAGCTGATGCGAATGTCGCATCATTCCGTTTTACTGTGCGTATTTTCACGACGACTGACGCACTTCGTAATTTTTCGGTGCGTATAAATTCGCCGACGACTTGGTTCTGTTTATACTGTTTCACAGAAATACATCAATCCACACAATTCTTACACATTAACGATTGCCAACTCGGACCAATTTTAAAATCAGGATCCCACAATTAGAAGTATTTTACAATAAATATATTTTATTGTTGTTTTATATATATTTCCTGCCTAAAATTGAAAGAACGATATATACTTGTTAAACTATGTATAAAAGTAGAAGAGAACATTGATTTTCCATTCAAATTTGGGAATTTTTTGTCATTAAAGTATGACAGGTTGGCATTAGCAATCTCTTATAGCTTGTAAATCGTTTAAAATCCATATCACCGTGCAAAATAGATCATTGATGATCAATAGATCATCAAACAAAAGCTGGCTGAACTCGGGGGGAAATCGACGGGAACGAAAACGGAGCTAATCGCGCGGCTGACTGAGTGTGGTGTGACCGTCGGTGATTTTGAAGCAGTGGCGGACGATGCGAGTGCAGTAGCTGGGCTGCGTTAGGATGTTGATCAGGGTTGCTGCTTTTGGTCTTTTCGGACCAAAATTGGTCAGATTTTTTTACTTTGGTCCGCTGGTCCGCTTAAACGAATATCGGTCCGTTTTGTGATGTGAATATCTTTTCATTAGTATACAAAATTTATTTAAAAAAATTTAAAAATTAATTTAAGGATATCGCAAATTACACAGGCACAAAAAAAAAAGTCTAGACCCAGAGGGTAGACCCCCCTACCCCTATGTTGTTTGGGTCGCTGAAACTAAATATGAACATAAAAAAAAATAAAACTAGCCATTTTCCCGCTAGCGCCCCCTACCCTCCACACACTTCACCCCCACTAACCGTGTCTGTATTATATTGTGGAAGGATTTTGACGCGTTAAACATGATCTTGTAGTGTAACTTGTAATTACATAATACATTTTTACTTAAAATTAAGTTACACTACAAGATCATATTTAACGCGTCAAAATCCTTCCACAATATAATACAGACACGGTTAGTGTGGGTGAAGTGTGTGGAGGGTAGGGGGTGCTAGCGGGAAAATGACTAGTTAAAATTCTTTTTTATGTTCATATTCAGTTTCAGCGACCCAAAAAACATGGGTCCACAAATCCACTTCAATTTTTCAAGAAAATCGAAATCTCAACCCTTTTTGGGGGTGAGAGGGGTGCTAGCGGGAAAATGGCTAGTTAAAATTCTTTTTTATGTTCATATTCAGTTTCAGCGACCCAAAAAATGGGGGTAGGGGGGTCTACCCTCTGGGTCTAGACTTTATGTTTTTTTGTGTGCCTGTGTTATTAATTTGGTCGGTTGGGGTCGGAAAATGATTTTTCAAGTGGCAACACTGATGTTGATGCTCTACGGAGTGTAGTGGAGGCATTAACTTTGCAGGTTCAGGGACTGGTGACATCGGCAACGTACGCGCAGCGGCGTTCGAACAGGTCCGTGCATGAATTTCATAACGGTTGTGAAATAACAAGCAAGTGACGCAATGGTGTCGAGAGTGAGCGTTAGAGCGCCGGCAGGGTGCTTTGTCATTGCTGCGGCAATAGCGCAGACCACATACACAAAATTTGCGTATGCGATGCCAGCAAGCAGCAACATGTACACAACAATAGCGCAGTCAGCATACATACAATCAGTGTATGTAGCACCGAACAACACACAAGAAGCGTTGTTGAACGCCAGTGGCTCCCGAACAAATTCACCGTGGATGTTGACGCGGCGTCGCGAGAGGACTAAATGATCGACAATTCGAGACTCGCCAGGCATTGCCAGTGCAGGCAATGGGGGTAAACGCGAACGGTGTGGGACAAAGTACGGCGGCCGATATCAGTACTGATGGTTCCATGTGCAACGTACGCGACGTGGGAATTTGATCCGTGTCAAGGCAGCTTGCAGTCGGTGGAATTCGTATACCATGTGCAGCAACTACAATCCGCATAGAGTCAGCCTCGATAGCTCAGCGGGTAGCAAGCTGGCTTTTCATACTGAACGCCCAAGGTTCGTGGCTTGGGTTGGTAAAACGCTCATCTACTTCTATCGCTATCCACACGAAGCAGATGAGAATTACAAGAATCGCACAAGTGCGCTCTTGGCTGGCAATGTTAAAACATCCAAGTGTGAAAGAAAAACTTCCAATCGCCGTTCTGATTCGGCGTTAAACTGTTGCTCCCCTCCCTCCCTTTCCCTATCCGTTTAAAATGTGTGTTGTATCACATGTTGGAAAAAACAGTGTTCATTCACATTTCAAACGAGTGGAATTTGTGGTATCACAACGGGCCCATAGGCGTAAGTGTGTCTCATACAGATGCAGCCCCTTCACCAACAATCCGCATACGGGTGGGATGAAAAAATCATATTGCTTGAGGCTCAAACAAAGTTGAAAGGATTGTCCAAGTTGTGGGTCGACTGGGTGGGTGACTCCGTGCGAGGACAATATGGCTGACATTCATATGCAGCTCATGCGCGAGTATGTAAAAAAGGGTGAACCAATGGCAGAATACTACTACCGAGTACTGGCCGTGCGTAGGCTCGCGCGTATCAATGACCAGGCAATTATAAAATTTTGAAAAACAGGTTGAGTGATGAAACTATAAGGAAAACGTTGGCGGTAATGCAGTTTGAGAAGTGTTCCGATATGTTACAATCATTCATCAACGTGTCAGCGGGAAAAAATTATGCGAAAGTGAATATGCCGCTAGAAGGCAGGCAAACTAGTTGTGCAGTAAGAGGGAATATATCTGGTGGTGCGGCAGACGGCCACATCTGTTACAATTGTCGTGAACATGGGCACATTCGAAGAACTGTCCGCAACCACTTGATGTGCAAAGTGTAATCGCACGGGCCATGACATTAAAAATTGCCCTGGGCAAAATGGCTTCGCAAATAAATGCGATTAAAGAACGTGACAGGGTTGCCGAACCGATCGTTAAACAAATACTTGTGAGTGGTGTGAAATGTCGCACGCTGATAGACTCTGGCGGTGCAAAATCGATTGTTAAGAAGTCAATTGCCAACGTGTGGAAAGACCAAATTACTCAGTGAAAATACATTGTCGATGTCGGTGGTAGCATGAGCTGTACTGAGCAGTCGTTGACGAAATCGTGATGCGTTACGACCTAATAATTGGGGCTGATCTTTTAGCACAAGCACGGGTGATCAATGTGAAGACTTGAAAGACATCGGCAAGTGCAATCGCATGAAAATGGATATTGTGCTTACAACATCCACACTGGTTGTTAAAATCCATACAACATACCGAAACAGAAATCCGTTAAAAAGATGGTGCAAGAACTGTTAAGCCTGGATATCATACGCGTGTCGACAGCTCTGTATGCGCCAACAATCGTGCTGGTGCAGAGGTCGAATAATGAAGACAGGCTCTGTGCTGTCTATCGCGCTATTAATTCGATCATTAAGAAACAACCCTGGTTAATGCCTACCTTCGAAGGTGTATTATCTACTCTCGCGGGAAAAACATATTTTTCAACGCTCGATCTAATGTCCAGCTGTTATAAAATTATAGTTGACAAAAAATCGCGCCAATATACAGCTTTTGTGACACACAATACACATTTTGAATTCAACTGCATGGCCTACGCAAAGCGCCGTGTGTGTTTCAGCGAACGATGGCCGACGAAATTAGGCCATTCGGAGGCAAAGTCGTCAGCTATGTTGATGAAGTCATCGTTGCATCATCTATCGTCGAAGAAGGGTTGCAGACCTTACACAAGTTCCTGGAAATTATAAAGCAAGAAGGTCTCACGCTCCGACTGCCAACATTTTTATTTTTAAAAAGAAAGGTGATGTTTCTGGATCTAAAAATGGTATTTCCCAGTTTCCTGTGCCGACCAATTCAGTAGAGGTACGCAGGCTTTTGAGGTTCACAGGTTTCTTTCGTAAGTTTGTGGCCAACTATGCGCATATCGCTGCGCCGATTACTCCGCTGACGAAGAACGATGTTGCATTCGAATGGACAGCCGAGTGTTAATTCGAATTTTGACGGAAAGTCCGGTGCTGGGCAAAATAGCATCAAGTGCACACGGACGCCAGCAGCCTCGAGAAGACCGCTATACTACTCCACAAGGAGCCGTTCGTTTACTACAGCCGAATGTGCAACAGCTGTGAATGTAACTATCATAGTTACAAACTTGAGGTATTGGCCGTCGTTGAAGCATGCCAATACCTCAGAATTGTTATAATATGTGCAGCTTTAGCAAAGACATTGAAAGAGTAAATTTGGTCTAAACATTGCCGCCACTCTTGCAATGTCTCAGGCTGCAAAATTACGAAAAATAAGAAATAATGATTTTTTGATGGAATACATTTCAGTTCAATTTCGAATTCATACATATGTAGCAGCCTCGATAGCCTAGCGTGAGTGCACTAGACTGTCATCCCAGAGGTCGTGGGTTCAACTCCCGCCGTGTGCACGGTCCCCGCACTTTTCCATCCAATTTTTCCGATTTTTCCTGTTCTCTAAATTTTCCTAAAAACCCTGCAACATATTCAAGTTCATTGATTCCCAACCCAATTATTCCTATTCCACTTACTTCCACGCAATAGAACGCGCAATTATGCGCTGTGCGGCTGATAAAAAAAAAAGCAAACAAATAGACAGTTACGCAAAACAGGCGCACGACGACATCTGCAAGAGGAAGCGGACAACTGCGAAAACAGCGCGCACCAACCTGATCTAGCAAGGTCCCCAACCATTCTGCTGTAACCTCCTCACAACAGATGGCGCTACGTGCGGGGGCGACGTTCCTGAGCGGCTTCAGATGATTCCATCACTTAGGACTGCCTGCGGCAGGCAAATCATCTACCCTGGCAGAACAACACAACTGATTAATGTAGCCAACACAAGGCTGTCTTGTGGAGGCCCTATGCTCCCGGGAGGAGTGAACAAGGAACAAAAAACATATGTAACATAATAACTAGGCGTTGATTACCGATATAGAGTTATTCATTGAGAATTTCAAAATATAAATTTCTGATTGTAAATAATTTGCAAAAATCAGGATCAATAAGGATCCATATAAAAAAGTTTGTTAACATGGGCCTGAATGAACCCAACCAAAAATATAATCCTACGCCAGAGGTACGCCAGGGTTACAAATAAATCCAGATCGAATGATCTTGTGGTAGATCTCTGAGCCAGGGATGATCGATACGGCGGTGGATCGATAATAGTAAGGATCCGCAAGGCGAAAATTCGAAAACGCTCTGCTACTCACCAGTCAATATCTTTCAGAGGAGTTTTAAAGGCGAGCGTTTGTTAGACCTTGGCATACACGTCGATGCGCTGAAATGAATCATGACACGAGACCAGGGTGACTCGGAAAAAGTGATGATGATCATGCTTGAACACAGGAAGATGTAGCTTGCGTACCATTGACGATGAGATGCGGCTGGTGCTGCAGCAAGAATCTACAAGGGCTCGAGCAGGAAAGCTGGTGGCACGGACGCGTATGAAGGCGGAGGCCGTCGGAAAAAGGACGGTGACGCGTAGAACTGAAGTACTCGTAGCAAAGGGACGAGCTTTGCGTTGAGTACTTAGGCGTTCATTCACATGCAGAAGCGTATTATGATGACACTGACAATATTTGCAAACCATCTTGCTAGTGCAGTGTTTCACGATGTGTGAATGTGCCAAACATCTAGAGCAATAAAGATGCAGTAAGACGACCCGTAATTGCTTTTCTAATTTCATCGAAAGAAACTTTTTGCAGAAGCCTAGAGGATGAGTGCGAAAAGAAAGGAGTCAATGAAGCGTTATCACTCATGGCTGACTACGATAAGGGCAACAAAATTGTCATAAAAAAATTGTGGAAGGGCTAGTCGTTTATCGCTACTGGGATATACTCGAAGAGTTCTTCCCAACCGCCACGAAGTAGCGGGACGATTTTCTTGACTAACAACAACTAAACGCGCGATGGATGTTTCCATTTGTATCGCTTATGCAATTCCTTAAGGTACTCTTCTTTCCATCTTAAAGCGATCTGTTGACCCAAAGTTTTCATTTTTCCCATCTATTTCTCGCGCTTATATCAGAAATAATTGGCTCTGGGGGACCCAGAAGTGGACACCCAATAAGGAAGTGACCCGGGCAGATACACCCGCAGGGTTTTCTGACATAGGGCTAATAGGTCGAGAATTTAAGCACGCTTCAATATGGGATAAAATTGTTGATAGCTCCTCGAATGTATATCTTGAGGGAGGGCCATCTTACGAAAATGGAGTTTGAAACTTTTAACTCCCGCTTCCCGTAAGCCACCCATGTGAGGCGACCCAGCGGGAATAAAATTCCATTCAAGAGGATAGGGAAAAGTGATGGAAAAATGAATCGCGGAACTGTTTTTGAAAGCTTTAGATGCACCAGCACAATTGGTACCATTATCGGAGAAAATTGCTTTGGGGCATCCACGACGGGAGACAAATTGAATAAAAGCAGCTAGAAACGAAGGTGTTGAAAAATCACTGACTGCTTCCAAGTGGATTGCGTTTTGTAGAGAAACATACAAAAATGAAAACGTAGCCTTTCGTTATAAGGCAAGCTCTACCTGTATAATTCTTAATGTCAAAAGGTCCATCAGAGTCGACTCCCGTAATGGAGAATACACGACTAAAAACGGAACGTTCGTAGGTACATAAAGCAGCCATAATCTGCGATGCCTTTCGTTTCTTGTCCAACATACAAGTTTGCAACGAAGAACAATAGATTTAATGATATTGTTACGAAAATGAATTTTCCAAGTTCGTTTGGATTGTGCTTGAAAATAAAAGCACTTCAATTACTCAGCGCAAAACGCAGTCAGAAACCAACAATCGCTTTATTTACAAATTAAGACTTTTTCTACTTTACTCTACTACTATTGCATGTTTCCCCTTTGCTTGCTTAACACAGACGCGACCCTCTGCGCTGCACACTGCTGCTTTTATACTGGTTTTCTTATCGCGCCGAAGTTTCTTGCACATTCCAGTTGTACCCTCTATCTCGATTGTTCTAGCACAGCTCATCACCTTTCGCGAACCAACCTCGCCATAACGGAATTATAGCAAGTTTGGCGTACTCCAAAGTGCATGCGCTTGTCAACGTCTCACGGAATGTCGGCTTTATCATCATCAATGTATTCACACGTGTCTCCGGGTGAAGAATGCCTTCGATAAACGCCTCGATCTTCAGCCTTTCCTTTCTGGGTAGGACAGTGGTACCAGCCGCTAGAATCTGCCGCATACGTCTGCAGCGCCTCGTTGACTCTTTGTCTACGGCTCTTCACTTCGCAATAATACAGCATTTTGTTGTGCTCGTCACTGTTTCTGGCTGCCAATGCCCTTATGATGGTCCGGTAATCACCTCTCAAACCTTCCGGAACTGTTTTTATTACCTCAGCCGCAGGAACTCTTAGAGCCAGTATCCGACCTTTTCTAACATCGGTCCACTGACTCTGCAAAGCAGCCATATCGAATTGTAGTTTGAATGTGTCGAACGACGTAGTACCATCATAAGTAGGCACTTCTATGGCAAAACTTTCCTCAACTGACTGCACTCTTGCTCGCAACTGTACCGTTTGCTCAGGGAATCATCCAGGTCGTCAACTCGTTTCTCCAAGTGTTCCACCTTCACATTTAGCTTGTTAGAGATTTCTTCCACTTTCTGCTCCAAGCACGCAGAATTTTCCTGAAGCATGCTGGACCACTCGCAATTTGCACTTACGAGTTTCGCTGACACTTGCGCCGATACTTCATGGCTCGCCGCTTTCCCTTTAGCTATTTCCTGATTCGTAGTTTCCGGTTTCGGTGCCATTTTTCGATTCGCCGTTTCCATTCGCGCCGAAATTGCCTGATTCGTAGTTTCCAGTTTCATCGCCATTTCCCGAGTCGCCTTAATTGTAAGTCTCAAACATGCCTTTCATTGCAACCATTAGCTGGCTCATGTCCATTGCTTGTGGTGGCGTAGCGGCTGCAGCCGTACTTTGCATCGACGCAACACCCGCAGGCGATTCCTCCACTTTGGCCGACGCCTCTAGCTCCTGCGTTCCGAACTCACGTGCACTCCAATCCACGCCTACTGCCTCACAGGCATCGCGCAAGTGCAGCTGCAACTCCACTTTACCGCCAACAGTCGGCAAATTCAAGGCAGCCAGCTCCTTCTTCAGCTGGTCCACCTTCAGCAGCTCGAGTTTAACCATGTCTGCGTTTTATAAATTTTGTTGTTGTTTACTTTCATTAGCACAATCCCACTTCTGACACCAAATGTTACGAAAATGACTTTTCCAAGTTCGTTTGGATTGTGCTTGAAAATAAAAGCACTTCAATTACTCAGCGCAAAATGCAGTCAGAAACCAACAATCGCTTTATTTACAAATTAAGACTTTTTCTACTTTACTCTACTACTATTGCATGTTTCCCCTTTGCTTGCTCAACACAGACGCGACTCTCTTCGCTGCACACTGCTACTTTCATACTGGTTTTCTTATCGCGCCGAAGTTTCTTGCACATTCTAGTTGTTCTAGCACAGCTCATCACCTTTCGCGAACCATCCTCGCCATAACGGAATTATAGCAAGTTTGGCGTACTCCAAAGTGCATGCCTAAAAGTGTGCTTGGAAAAGCATTCATGCATAGCACAGCACAGAGTAACTCGTCGTTACAATATTTTTCGCTTTCGGAATCTAATATTTCTGACGAAGTAATCGAAGCAGAAGTGAGTTGCCACCGTGAATCGTGATCTTATGTATGAAGGTGACTAAAAGTCGAGAAAACTGGCATCCGTATGGGAGGATAATTGGATTGTGTTCACTAAAGGAAAGAGTCGGCGCGTTGGCTAAGCGACCATTGATACGCATAATCTGTTATCTGTCCAAAAAACGATTTAGAGTCAATATACTGCTCTTATAATGAAGTGGCTTTTGGTTTAAAAGGCAACTATAATCGATTTGCAAATGCGTTTTTTGAGAAAGAATCATCAAGATTTTTCTGGTATTGAGAATTTCAGCGTTAGACAACACTGTGGATTCATAGCCTTTAACATTTTCTGCACGACGGTGAGTGCGATAATAAAATAGAAATATATATGAGACCACTCGAAGAGCTCTCGAAAATGACAAAAATCTGCAGAGGATGTCTTCTTCAACATTTACGAGCAAGTTGTGTACTGTAACCATTTTTGCTTCGATTGAAGTTTCTAGGTGAGTAGTGCTAGAAGATGGCCATTCGGACCTATCTTTAGCAAGCCAAGATGGGCCATGCCACCATAACGATTTCGTACTTAAGGCCTGTGGATTAAGACCGCTCCTACATAAATCGGCAGGGTTATCGGGTTAATCGACATGATACCAATTTTTAGGGCACGGTTTGTCTTGAATTTTGCTAACACGATTAGCTACAAAGGTAGTCCATGTAGATGGTGTTTTTAGAAGCCATGATAAAATAATTGTTGAATCAGTCCAGCAGAAGACATCGTGAACTTTGATATAAAGTTCGGGTGGAAGTGAATCGAGCATGTCACATAGAAGCACTGCACCGCATAATTCCAATCTTGGCAACGAGACAGTTTTGACTGGAGCGACTTTTGTTTTCGACGTAAGCAAGTAGGAGTAGAAGCTAGTACACGATTTACGTACGAAGATCACCGCCCCGTATGCTTTCTCGGAAGCATCGAAGAAAGCATGAATTAGAACTTCATTTTGCAAAGAACAGTTCACCCAGCGTGGTACCTGAATCAGGTTTATATCCATGTATCCATCTAAAAATTGCTGCCATTTTCTTTCAATAGGCTCAGAAAGGCAATCATCCCAACCTATGTTCTCAAGCCAGACCAGTTGCATCAAATTTTTGGCAACAATAACTACCGGTGCAAGACATCCGACCGGGTCAAACAATTTGGCTATCATGGATAGCCAAATCTCTCTTTTGGTGTGTGAATCCTTACGCTCAATAGCAGGGAGTTTGAAATAAAAATTGTCGGTAAAAGCGTTCCATCGTACCCCTAAAGCTTTTAAAGAGCTTGAATCTTAGAAATTTACGAATTCTTCGTTCAATAGATGCTCTTTCGGAAGATCTACTAGAACTTCTTTACAATTTTCTTAAGGAAAATCCAGCACTAGATAAAGTGTCTATGAGTTCATTCCGAGCCTTTATGGCAGTAGGCAGATCATGTGCACCGGCCAGAACATCGTCGACATACATGGATCGTCGAAGAATATGTGTGGCGAACGGATAAGTATCTTGAGAATTGTCTGCAAGTTGCAGGAGAGTGCGAATCGCAAGATATGGAGCGCAATTGACACCAAAGTCAATCAGAGACCTTGACCTCTGGAGAAGATCGATGTAGAATGCGTTGAATTGGACGATGCTTCGGATCGACAAAAATTTGTCGATACATTTTCTGAATATCGCTATTGAAAACAAATCGAAAAGTTTCCATCTTAGGAGGAGTAGAGCTAAGTCAGACTGTAAGACCGGACCGACGTACAACACATAATTTAAACTACACCAATACCTCGCTTTGCGTCGTTTCGTTTTGCGTTTTTTCGAAGTTGCGTCGCTGCTGAGTTAGTACTAATTTCCACTGTGCGTCGTTAGATTTTCGAAGTTGCGTTGTTTTGGGTTCGAGTCTTTAATTTTTTTTTTAATATTCTTTTTTTCTAAGAGATGGCACGATTTTTGTTTCTAATTGTGCCATGCCATCAAATCTCGGGGATTCCCTTTCTAACTTTTGTGAAAGAAAGCCGACTTAGGACAACAGCCACTATGGACTCACCAGACAGTGATCAATTTTTATTTTGTTCTTATAAATTAATTGAATATTTTATTTTGTTTTAATTGAATCTGTTCTTTTCTTTGTTTTTTGTATGTATGTAATAAAATTTTATATTATTTTTGTTTTTTTTTAATTTTTACTTTGTTCAATTTTCTTTTTAAAAAGTAGTATTTTCGTAACCCTGGAACCTATCTTCGATCTTTACATGGTTTGCTATGGAAAATCATAATTCACTTTGCGTCGTGTTTTTTGGAACGTAACTACGACGCAAAGTGAGGTATGGGTATATTGCCATTAGAAGTTTTATTGGAAGCATTAAAAACAACACGGAGTTTTGTCGTAAAACTTTCTGGTTTCATGATAGCATGATGCGGAAGATAGCAATATGCGGACACACTCTTGGTTGATGGTGGATCGACTAATTTCATATCTGATAACTGTAACTATTCGTTAACTACCTGATCGTATAATACTTTGAATTCTGGTTTTTAAGAAGCGAAGCTTCGTTGCGAAGGAATTACCGTAAGGCACTATTGCGAGAATCTCCCAAATAAAGCTCGTTGGGATAATTAATTTTGAAGGGGAGAGAGACAGTGTATCTCCCGTCTTCGTTCCGCCGAGTAGTAGCGATATAGTTGTCTTCACACCTTTGATCGGCATCTGATAGAATCTTTTTCCTACGAGGTTCTTCAATCTCCCAAAAGCGAGAAAGAATTTTGTTCAACCCAGGATCAGTTCAGATGTCTACTCTCGTCGTAAAACTCATGACTTCGGAGACTGGAATGGGGCCAGTAAGAGTCCATCCGAAAACGGTTTTTGAGCTGTCAGACTTCCAAGTAGATTTCGATAAGTTCCATTAAGCATCATCGGCTCCGATAAGAACGTCTATGACGTAAGCCCTCCAAAAGTCTGCATCTTCCCAAGCGAGTTTAGGTAGTTTGTGACACAGTCGAGAATCGACTGCACAAGATGGCAAATTTCAAGTAATTTGTGGAAGTACGGAAGCGAAGGATTATATTTTGATGCTTGGATCCGTAGGTGAACCGATAATAAATGAGCTAAGTTTGCTGGCGCTTGCTGAAAGCGATTGATTAACACCAGATATACTAACTTGTGCAGCAAACGTAAGAAGCTTAACCAATTTACGAAGGCGATCAGAAATGAAAAAGGTTTCTGATCCTGATCCCAAGCAGAATAATTTGTATTTAAATGGCATATATCGATTTGTTGGACACGTTGGTTTCGTAGAAAAGCAAGATTCGTGGAAACACTATTGGAAGATGTAGTAGTGGACTGTATTTTTTTAAGAAAACTAAGATGCTTACTCGTTTGAGCTACCGAAGGAGCATTCGACGAACTATGAGGCTGATTGGAGCGAAGCCCCAAAGAAGCACTCGAAAGTTGAACTCTGATGGCGCAGGCAATTTAGAAGTAGTATTAGTGGAACGTAGTCCCGACTGAGTCTTCGTAGAAGAAGGTGCTTCGCGATGTAACAGCGTATGGTGGCGTTGATTACATACGGAATAATTGTAAGCGCTTTTACAATCCTTTAACTAATGGCCTTTCGATAGGCAATTTCAACAATACTGAAAACGCTTAACGTTGGAAAAACGATCGGAAACAAAGCATACAAAGAAATCGTTTAAAATTGCGCAAAATATGTGGTTGTTTGCAAGGAAAACAACTTGAATCAACAACATTTGCGTGAAAAGTATGGGTGATTCTTTTAGAACTGGTAACCTCACTAGATTTATGGGGATTAGAAGTTTTTAACTCGCCGATGCATTCGAAAGTTCGGTATCGCGTAGTGAGAAACTCGTCAAGTTCGCACCACTTCGGTAAAGCAGATTTATCTTTAACACCTTGCTCCCAAAGATTGGATCCCAATCGAAAGTATTCACGTCATATAATTGAAGAGTGTTTAAACAAGTATTAATACCGCGTTGCAAACCTTTAAGCCCGGAACCACTCTCAGAAGACAGAGCAGGTAAATCAAAGAGAAGCTTTTAATAACAAAATTCCTTTGTTATTAAAAGCTTGGTTTAAATTATTCCAGGCGAACTCGAAACTGTCATTGGTCAAAGGGGACCTTCGCACGAACTGTTTCACCTTAACCACAACAAAGGTGTAATGCAAAAGAGGACGCCAAAAATGTGCGACACGAGATAATGAAAAAGGGAGAACAATAGAAAAACAATTCAACGATAAGATGTTGCGTCATTATAGAATGTTATAATATTGTATCGATGAGGCACTCTGTGCTGTGCTATGCGTGAATGCTTTCCCAAGCATACTTTTAGGCATGTACTTTGGAGTAGGGCAAACTTACTATAATTCCGATACGGCGAGGATGGTTCGCGAGATAGAGAGTACAACTAGAATTTGCAAGAAACATCGACGCGATAAGAAAAAAAGTATAAAAAGCAGCAGTGTGCAGCGCAGGGGTTGGAGTCTTAGTTGAATAAGCAAAGTGGTAACAAGTGTAGATACAAGCAAAGTGTAAATCTGTAAATAAAGCGATTGTTGGTTTCTGACTGAGTTTTGCGCTGAGTAATTGAAGAAGTTTTATTTTAAAGCACAATCCAAAACGAACTTAGAGAAGTAATTTTCGTTACATTTGGTGTCAGAAGTGGGATAGCGCTACTGAAAGTAAGCAAAAAATAAATTAAATTATAAAAACGCAGACATGGTTAAACTTGAGCTGCTGAAGGTGGACCAGCTTAAGAAGGAGCTGCCTGCCTGGAATTTGCCTGTTGAAAGGTCGAGTTGCAGCTGCGCTTGCGAGAGGCGTGTGAATCACGAGGCATCGGAACGCAGGAGCAAGAGGCGTCGGCCAAAGTGGAGGAATTGAGCGGCTCGTACAGTTGTGCTATCCGGACCTCGGCGCTAATCATCTCTAGAGGATGAAGATTGGGCAGTGCGTTAATGATGAGCAAGCCGACATTTAAGGAGACGGTGACCAGCGCGATGACATATGAGGCGACATGGATCGGGGGCACTCGGTATGCTCCTGCAAGAATACGCCAAATCCAGCCGGACAGCGACATTCCGATCCAGGCCATAAGTTCTGAGACACCGGCCAGGCCACGGGTGGTCTCCTCTAAACTTGTTTGCTGGGGATGTGGCAAGCAGGGTCACATAGCGCGAGACTGCCGGAACCCAAGGAGGCGTTCATGTTCTCGATCGCAATCACCTGCAGCGAGGTATACTGACAAGCAAGTCTCAGCCAACAAGCGCAGGGCTGAGGACGAGGAGTCATTAAACTAAAACGGGTCAGCCCAAAGAAACGTGAGCTGATCCCCACAAACTGCTGCCCCACCGTCCTTGTCTCACAGTTGAAACGACAACCCAGCAGCTTGACGATTGAAGGAAAGATAGATGGAATGTTGTTTGTGTTGACACTAGATACTGGCGCGTCATATTCGATCATAAAAAGGAAGCTTCTGAAGAAGTGGGAACCACTGCATGGCATACAGCTACGGACTGCGACTGGCGAGCGTGCGCCGGTAAGAGGAAAAGTAACAAAAACAATTGCTATCGGCACCAGCCGCCTGGAACATGAGTTCATCGTCGCGGATATAATGGACGACGTGATTATCGGCGTGATTTCATGATTAGGCACGGGTTTACGCTGGACCTGAAAGAGCATGTGCTGAGATATGCCAACGTTGAATTCCCGCTGCACACCGGCTATGAGCGAAGCGTGGCGGTAAAGAAGGTTGTCTCGTGTCAACACCAGAGGATACTAGCGAATTCCGAGGCGATTGTGTGGGCAAAGGTGGATGAGGACGATGGGACAAGTCGGCTGTGGGTTGTGGAAGCACCAGAACAAGGACACGACAACATAATAATCGGACGTACATTAGTGAAACCCAAACACTGCAAAAATCCCCATCAGGATACTAAACCCGCTTAGTACACCCAGATATGTCGGAAAAGATGCGGTCATTGGCGAGTGTAGAGACGCTGAAGCAGTTGTCAATTACAAAAGTAGTCCACCCGGAGGAAGTAAGAAAAGCGGTTCTAACATGTACGCCATACTGCAGGAGAACCAGTGGAGTAGCAAATTGACAGCAAAGTAAAAACAGAAGGCGCGGTCACTCCTGCAGCACTATGGGTCAATATTTGCAGCAGAAGCGGGCGGAAGAACAGCCATTGTGAAGCACAACATCGACACCGGAAGTGCGAAACCAATCCGAAAACCGCCAAGATGAATTCCTCTGGCCAAGAGGGAAGAGGTCGCAACTTTAATCAACATGGGTAAAGAAAAGCCTTCGTCAGGCCCTTGGGGTTCGGCGGTCGTGCTAGTCAAGAAAAAGGATGGCAATACCCGTTTTTGTGTGGACTATCAAAAGCTCAATGACGTATCCAAAAAGGACAGTTATCCATTACCTCGAATCGATGACACCCTGTCAGACACACAGTGGCTTTCCATGCTCGACTTACGCAGCGGCTATTGGCAGTTGGAGCTTGCAGACAAGGACAAGGAGAAAACGGCTTTCAGTGTTGGCGATGGCGTTCATGAAAAATTATAATTATTTTTAAAGAAAAAAAAGAAACATTTTGCCTGGCAAAATCTTGCTGATGCTTTGGAAATCGTTGAGGGACAAGTTCGACAGCTTGAAGCGCAAGTCCAAGCTGGAACTTGCAGCGGAGAAGAGCGACACGTATCATACAGGTGGCGGCAAAGCAGTGAAATAGTCCAATCGGCTGTTATATGTTCTATTTGCCGCATTTTGCGACTCCGTACCTTCAAAAGCGTCTTCCAGTGCATGCATATAAAAAACACGCCTATTCTCCATACCGAAAGATTTCAAATTATAATTTCATACCCAGGTGTTTTTTATTTGTAAACAAACATATGCATGTACTTGGCACCACTTCCACTTAAAGTTCACTTTAACCCAGTAGAGCATAACGTTCGATAAATCGAACGCCAAAAAAATTGTTATCTTAGGAGTTATACATATTTTACTCAAGGTTTATCCTTTTAAAACAGTAGTTTAATATCTTATCTTTATGCACTAATGGGTAAAAGCAGCGGTCGGCAAAGCTTACCATTATGAGCAGTACGCTCAGTACACGTACACAGTACGCTCTTTCTATCAACCGTTGTTCAGGTATAATTTACACAGTGAAGAGAAATTTCACTGCACTCACTAACACCATCTCATTGTCAATTTTGCCGACCCCTGCATTAAAGTTTAACAGGCACTCAATCTGACCGGTAAGTTTTATCGGGCCGATAGCTTAACAAGCGGTTGAGAAAACGAAAATGCGTTTATTGGCCCGATAAAGTGTACTTTAAAGTGTAGTGGTACCACATGGTCACTCACACCTACACTATCCGTCCGATCGGGCAATTACGCATTCCGTTATGCACGGGTGTCAGGTTACGCGCGCCGCAATCGTCGCCGCAGTTGTAAACAAAGCAAGTCAGCACTTGTGACGGCGACCAAGCGAGTTCAACGCTACCTACCGCAGCGCACTGTTCCTAACGGAAATGTGCAAGATCAGCTATTTTGGTCCTTGCCTACGGATTGGTCAGTTTAAACTGTGCTCTGGAATAATGGGCGGAGTATTGGAAATGCTATGCGCGTATAACAGTTATGTTTTTCTTTATAAGCCATAGTTTTTACGGAATAAAGTTAACTTCTGTTCTTGCGACTATCTGAAACCATGCGTTTTGATTTATCGTAAAAGAAGTTCCACTGAGGCTCAAACTTAGCCATCCACTGTTGAGGCGAGGTCCGCCTATAATAGACTAAATACACTTCACACACACACACATGCACTCAATACTCTAACAAACAATTGCACCAGCTTTTACCCCTACATGGCGATCCTGCAAAACACGGACACACAGATTTTCTGACTAGAAAACACAGACCAGATCGTCTGTCTTCCAAAATCAGACCGAACCGAAGTCTGACTCCAACGAAGAGCTCAACAAGATTCAGCAGAAATAGAACTAATGTCCGATCACGAGGAGTTCGACTCCATTTTTAGCAGATTGGTCAGCGTAACACGACAACATTTGTACGACCCACAAGAAAACAAAGACGAGGAGTACCAACCCACATCGACCACAACGCAACACGACGCATCACCATATACGCCCACTCCACTAACGGCTGGACCAAAACCTCTGACGATAGAGGAGTACAAGAAACGACAAGCCCGAAAAAACCCAACCCAGAAGGAAGAGAACAAACTCCAATACAAAGACGAGACGAACCACCAATATAAAACTACCCACCGACCCAACAGAAGACCACGCGCAGGCAAGAAGGTGCGCCAACGACAGGAATTAGCAGTCCTACACCGCAAGCTGCAACAAGAGCCAAGTAGAGAAGGAAGAACGAAACTAATCCGGGAAATCCAAGCAACAAGACGACACTGATGGGAGGACGACACAGCAAGGAGGAAATCGTTGTTGCAAACAACAACGCAGCAGCTACAACCACACACGTCGATACAAAAGAAAAATACCCATTGTATTTCCTAGGTTTAATTATAACCATATTAGTTATACTAGAGATTAATCGGTATTATAAAGCTTATGTTAACAAGCAAATAAACAAAAATAATAACGATGAGGGACGAAAATACGTCACCAACATCTGATTAAACAAATAAAATATATATATATTTAAAACCAAAACTTGATCAAGATAAGTACAACCAAGATGAACAGAAATACTAACAAAAAACACCAAGAAAGGGATATTCCACAGTTAAACCAAGAGGAGTTAGACGACCAAACAAGACTAAACTTTTTAATAAAATTCTGGCAACTAATTGGTATGCCCAGAAAACCGACAATAGAGGACGTGCGGAATAACACAACACGGGAAGAAGAATCATACCGCATGTTCAACATGCTCAATATGAGATTCTAACTGAGTAAATAGACAGATTCAAAGACAAAAGTAAATGGACAGACTTTTAGAACAGCTAGTGAACACACTGAAAAACATCAAGAAAATACCTAACAGAATGTACACCAAAACCACAATCCTACACAAACTTGGAGAAATACAACATATAAAGAGAGAATTTGACGAATTAATAACTGACGAACAAGACGACAAAAGTGTAATAGGAATAAAAATAAAATTCAATAACACCTATGACACTTTAAACAGAATATTACAAGAACAACTCGAACAAACCCAAGAAACAGACACAAATATAGCAAACGAATCCACCCAAACAATGGCGGAATTTAGTATTGAAACGGCAATGAAAGCCATCCCAACTTTCACAGGGAATCAGAAAGAACTAGACACCTTCCTGAAAATAACGGAACTAGTATACAAAAAACTCAATACCCCGGGTAGAATAGAACTACTTGAATTCGTCTTTTACGCAAAACTCGACGCTACAGTGAGAACAGCAATCAGCAGACAAACAGCACCAGAAGACATAGACACACTAAAAGAATTATTAAAGGACAGATACAAGAGCTCCACAACCATACCCCAAATCCAAAATTAACTGGCATATTTTATGCAACGAAACATGACAATCAACACATACAAAGACAAAATCCTGAACATGATAGCCGAGCTAAACAAGCTTCAGATCGCACAAGCCGGCAACAACCCAACAACAGCAGAACAAACCATAATAATGAAACTAAACGAACAATACAGCCTCACAATTTTCAAGAACGGGCTTAACGAATTCTTCAAACAAACAATTTTTGCGTCAATGCCAAAGACATTCAACCAAGCCGTTGAATTAGCTTTGGAATTAGAAAAAGACAATGAGCAAAACCGATCGCGAGTGATGCTCCTAAATAACCATAACAACAACAGAAACCGTACGAACTACAACCAACACCGTCCAAATCAAGTAAACAACAACTACAACAGAAACAATAACACTCACCAAGCAAACAACTCATACCACAACAGATATAACACACAAAACAACAACCGTTACAGCAACAATGACAGAACGAATACAAATCAGCGCAGCTACAACAGCAACCACAATAACCAGCGCAACAATTACAACCAAAACAATTACAACAACAGATATGTATCAAATAACCAAAACACTCAAAATTATGGCAACCCCAATAACAACAGCACCAACAACAGAAATGGATCATATAACCAAAATAACCACAACAACAACCCGCGGCGATACAACAACAACACAAGACGTATAAACATAGTAGCAACGTCGGGAAACGAGATGGGTCAGGCGGAAGAGGACAACGAATACGAGGACAATCCCCGATTCGAATACGAACACAACTCTCCTCCACCACAAGACCACAATTAAAAATATTCAAAATATCGGATAATCTCACGAACTATGATACATACACATAAAATGCTCCAAGGCAAACAAAAAACTGGCATTTCTAATCGACACAGGCGCAGACATTTCACTATGCAAAAGAACAAACATAGAGAAAATGAATCCTACAAGGCAGAGGATAGCTGCAAACTAACCGGAATATCCAAAGGAGTTATTCATTCACTGGGCACCATACAACTACAATTACTTTTCAATGACGAGAAAATCTCACATCCATTTCACGTAGTAAATCCTGATTTCCTAATAGTTTTTGACGGCATACTAGGCAGAGACTTTCTAGCCAAATTTTTCAGCAAAATCGACTACGAAACGTACACTATAAGCCTATTAGTCCACGAAAACGAAATCATCATCCCGATAGAAACCAAACCATTACACATACTCACAATAAAGGTACCCCCTAGAACACAATCCATTACCCCGGTAAATTTGAAGTTAAAAGAAGACAGCGTAATTTTTAACCAAGAAATTAAAGGAGTCTTTATAAGCAACTCAATTGCACCAGCAAAAGGCACCACATACATCAAAATTCTAAACACCAACGACAATGAAGTAGAACTAAAAGACATCGATTTAAAATTTGAACCTTTAAGAAATTATGAAACCCTATCAATTAACAACAAACAACCCCACAGCCAAAACAGACTAAACAAACTAATAAACTCCCTCAATATTCAGTGCACAGACACCAAAACAAAAGACGAGCTGATAGAAATTCTCAAAACATACCAAGACGTTTTTCATCTCGAAAACGAAACACTTACAACAAACTATTTCTATACCCAAAAGATTTCAACCTCGGACAACACACCAGTATATATTGTTACGAAATTCCCCAGTTCGTTATCGACGGTTCGTTTTGATTGTATTTGAAAATAAAACAACTTCAGTTATCCGGTGCAACGTAGTCAAAACTAACAATCGCTTTATTTACAAATTTGCACTTGTTCTACTTTACACTACTACTATTGCATGTTTCCCCATTGCTTGCTCAACACAGACTCCTCTCCTTGCGCTGCCACTGCTGCTTTTATACCACTTTTCTTATCGCGCCGAAGTTTCTTGCAACTTCTAATTGGAAAGCGCTCGACCATTCTCGCACAGCCCATTTCGAGAACCATCCCTGCCATATCGGACTATACCAAGCGAATTTATAACAGTTTTGCTGTACTTCACAGTGCATGCCTAAAAGTATGCTTGGAAAACATTCGTGCGGAGAAGGCATTCCCGTACACTGCGGCACAGAATTTCTCATCGTATCAATATAAAGAACTACAGACTACCCCACACACAAGCAGGAGAAATTGAAAAGCAAGTGCAACAACTACTAAAAGACGACATTATCGAACATTCAGTTAGTCCGTATAATGCACCACTGTTACTGGTACCAAAAAAGGGAAACCCAAACGAAACAAAATGGCGTTTAGTCGTCGACTTCCGAAAACTTAATGACAGGATAGTGAATGATAAATTTCCACTTACACGACTAGAAGACGTACTAGACAAACTAGGCAGAGCGAAATGGTTCTCCACATTAGACATGACCAGCTCATTCCATCAGATCCCACTCGACAAAAATTCAAGACCGTTAACAGCATTTTCCACTTCAAATGGACACTATCAATTCAAACGACTTCCATTTGGATTAAAAATCTCATCAAACAGTTTCCAAAGAATGCTAACCATAGCACTATCAGGATTAGACTCAGAAGCATTCCTTTACGTAGACGACATAATTGTTTTTGGATGTAGTGTACAACACCACACTGACAATTTAATTAAAGTACTAAACAGACTAAAAAGATACAACCTGAAACTCAACGCGAATAAATGTTGTTTCCTACGACCAGAAGTTGTATACCTAGGACACCTAATTACACGACATGGCATCAAACCAGACCCAGCCAAATTCGAAACCATTAAGAACTACCCGACACCAACGAACGCCAACGACGTCAGAAGATTCACTGCATTCTGCAATTACTACAGGAGATTTATTCCAGATTTCGCGAAAATTACGAAATGTTTCAACTCACTACAAAAGAAAAACGCTAAATTCGAATGGAGTAAAGAATGCAAGACGCTTTCACAAAACTAAAACAACTATTGATAAACCCACCAATTCTACAATACCCAAATTTTGACAAACCATTCCTAGTAACAACGGATGCATCAGATTTCGCATTAGGAGCCGTACTCTCGCAAGGCGAAGTAGGCGAAGATCTACCAATTGCATACGCCAGCAAATCTTTACAAAAGCATGACCTAAACAAACCCGTAATTGAAAAAGAACTATTGACAATACATTGGACGATTAACTTCTTTAAACCATACCTGTACGGACGAAGATTCACAGTAAAAACAGACCATAGACCTTTAGTATCCTTATTCACACACAAAAACCCGTCATCCAAAATGACACGAATAAGACTCGATCTATCGGATTATGACTTTGACATAATATACAAACAAGGCAAAATGAACACCAACGCTGACGCATTGTCAAGAATCAATTACACGGGGCATGTCCGAAAAAGGACTAGAAGATACTCCTAAGGAGAACTGCACAACACAGAAGCCTGATCAACTTCATATGTGGCAATGCACGTCCATAGCAGATATCAAAAATATTAAGAAATTACACTTTAATTTTGAGGCCAATTTAATTCCAACTAAGCCATTAGCCCAGGCAATGGTCGAAAAAGTTGATGAAAATGTAACAGTACGATGCAGCGATAACCCTACGAAACTAGTTTCGACTATGGGGAAGCTCAAATGTACCATGAGAACATACAATATTAAAGAATTAGCACTGTCGACAAGTGATGAAATATTTAAAAAGACGCGCACAAATGAATTGAAGAATATTTATGAAAAAGCATTCAAGAAATGCATAAGGCCAAATTTGAACATATTCATATACACCCCACCCCAGAGAATAAAAGAGGACATCATAAAATTCAAACTAATACAAGAATTCCACAATTCCACACATGGAGGACACCTTGGTGTAAGGAAAACAGTTTTGAAACTCAAACAGCGATATACATGGAAAAACATGAACAAAATGGTAAAAACATACATAAATAACTGCCATAAATGTGCCAAAAACAAACAAACAAAACACACGCAAGAACAAATTACAATAACGACCACACCAAGTGACAGTTTCCAAATTGTATCCATTGACACTGTCGGACCACTCCGCATGTCCAACAGCTATCGATACATTCTGACGATGCAATGCGAACTAACTAAATACGTCATAGCGCACCCAATTGGCACCAAAGACGGGACCACCACAGCAAAAACATTAGTAGAACAATTGATTTTGAAATACGGACAGTTCAAAATTCTTAAATCAGACAGAGGAACAGAGTTCACAAATGAGTTAATGAGCAACATATGCTCCCTCTTACAAATAGAACAAGTATTTTCAACACCTTATCACCATCAAACAATAGGTACACTAGAAAGAAACCATAGGGTACTCAATGAATTCTTACTAAATTATGCCAATGATGATGAATGGGATAAATGGATACCGTACTACACATTTGCATATAACACGACACCTAACATCGACACAGAATACACACCATTCGAACTCATTTTCGGCAAATTACCGTCGTTACCCACTGACACACTCAAGCACACACAACCGATTTACGATTACGACAATTATGCAAACGAACTAAAGATCAGGTTATATGACGCAATACAAAAAGCTAACACAAGCACAATTCAAACAAAAACTAAACGTAAACATAAACAAGACCAGCAATACAACAACCCTTTGCGCTTGGAAGTCAATGACTTGGTATTATTGAAAGTGGAAAACAGAAAAAAGAACATAAGTCCATACAGCGGACCATACAGAATTTTAGAACGAAAGGGAGTAAACTCCGTAATCGATAACATCGGAAAAGAAAAAGAAGTCCACAACGACTCACTAAAACCGTACACCATAAATACCTAGACAATTAAACAAAATATAGAAGTAAGGTACTACTACACATTTGCATATAACACGACACCTAACATCGACACAGAATACACACCATTCGAACTCATTTTCGGCAAATTACCGTCGTTACCCACTGACACACTCAAGCACACACAACCGATTTACGATTACGACAATTATGCAAACGAACTAAAGATCAGGTTACATGACGCAATAGAAAAAGCTAAGACAAGCACAATTCAAACAAAAACTAAACGTAAACATAAACAAGACCAGCAATACAACAACCCTTTGCACTTGGAAGTCAATGACTTGGTATTATTGAAAGTGGAAAACAGAAAAAAGAACATAAGTCCATACAGCGGACCATACAGAATTCTAGAACGAAAGGGAGTAAACTCCGTAATCGATAACAACGGAAAAGAAAAAGAAGTCCACAACGACTGCCTAAAACCGTACACCATAAATACCTAGACAATTAAACCAAATATAGAAGTAAGGTACTATAATCTAGACATACGTCAATTACAATGTAAGAATGATAATCGCTAAGCATAACAACTACACGTGTAATCATAGCAACTACTCCTACAACCTAAGAACTATCATTAGAAAACTATTATATAAACACTAATTAATCATACAAATACAACTTATACAAGAAACTACTATAAGAAAACTACCAATTATATAATTACTATCACCTATATTATTATCTATACACATATTTAAATTAATGTAAAGCATTTCCAAAACCCCCCCCAACCAACACTATCTTAAAAATTATTCCGGGTAATAATTTTTCGCTTAAGGGCAATGGTGTAGTGGTACCACATGGTCACTCACACCTACACTATCCGTCCGATCGGGCAATTACGCATTCCGTTATGCACGGGTGTCAGGTTACGCGCGCCGCGTACCAAGCGAGTTCAACGCTACCTACCGCAGCGCACTGTTCCTAACGGAAATGTGCAAGATCAGCTATTTTGGTCCTTGCCTACGGATTGGTCAGTTTAAACTGTGCTCTGGAATAATGGGCGGAGTATTGGAAATGCTATGCGCGTATAACAGTTATGTTTTTCTTTATAAGCCATAGTTTTTACGGAATAAAGTTAACTTCTGTTCTTGCGACTATCTGAAACCATGCGTTTTGATTTATCGTAAAAGAAGTTCCACTGAGGCTCAAACTTAGCCATCCACTGTTGAGGCGAGGTCCGCCTATAATAGACTAAATGCACTTCACACACACACACATGCACTCAGTACTCTAACAAATAATTGCACCAGCTTTTACCCCTACAAAAGTTTAAGGTAAGTTGAGAAAACGGCCCTAAGTGACCTTCAGTGGACACTGAATACTAATGTCAAGACTACAAGAAAGTTTTGTCTTTGACTTCCCGCTCCGAGACAAAAACGGCAACAGAATGTTAGCAGCATTGCACGATGATAACGTAAACCTGAATATGTTCAAGAAACGCGACGACGCTATCGCATCGTGGAAAATGAGGTTTGATGCAAAACACGCCCAGCCACGCAAGTACGCCGAAGGAGATCTGGTCCTCATCAATAGTCTACCACCAAGCATCGGTGAATAACGCAAGCTGGACTTAAGCTACCATGGTCCCTGCATGATTACAAAAGTGTTGCAGTTCTTCTTCTTCCTAAGGATAATCTCTGGTTTATAACACATGCAGAATTGCTGTCAGGTCTAAAGAGGAAGCTTTCAGAGCATGGCAAGCAAATAAAAATGCCTCCAATGAACAGGCTAGAAATCGATGCAATGCCATCCTAAGGCGCCAAAATTTTCTGCACGAACAGCGCGAAAGGAAAAAAGTTCTTCCAGCCAGCGTGGTAGAAAGAATCTTTGGTCATTCGTTAAGAATGACCAAACAATGATCAAATCATCATTCACTCGGTTGATAAAGTTAATTTCTTGGCTAAAATTTTCGCACAGAATTCCTCCCTGCCCCCCAGCGATCAACCACTACCCTTAGTCGAGAACATCTATTGCTCCAGGCCAGAAATACATTTTCGCATACGCGTAGTTAAAAGACAGCTTGCAAATTTCGATGTAAATAAGGCTTTAGGGCCGGATGGCTTTCCAGCCCCTGTTTTGGAAAAGTGCGCTACTTCGCTGGCTTGTCCATAACACAAATTTCTCAACATGTCATACACAATAGGTGTATTTCCGACGTGTTGGAAGGTAGCAAATGCTAAATCAGTTCTCACAAAAGGCAAGACTACTGACCCTGCGAACTACCGGCCTATAGCAATTTGTTCGGTGCTTTCTGAAACAATAAAAAACATTGTAAACTTTAACCTTGTGAAATATCTGGAGCACTAAGACTGCTAAGAGACCGCCAATATGGCTTCCGAAGACAGCGATCGAAAGGAGACCTTATAGCGGTCCTCACCGAGAAATGGAACCATAGCATTCTAAACCTCGGTGAAAGCAAGGTTGTTGCATTGGATATTTCCAAGGCCTTTGACCGGGTGTGGCATAAAGCACTCGTGTCTAAATTGATTGCCTATGGCGTCGGTAGTATCTTCTCTCGTTGGATTACGAGCTTCCTCTATGATCGCTCTCTTCGTGTTGTAATAGACGGCATAGCCTCGGAAAAGCATTCCCTTAGCGCGGGAGTGCCGCAGGGTTCGGTCCTTTCCCCAACACTTTTCCTTATCTTCATCAACGACCTATTGTCGTCGACGAAGAATCCCATCTACTCGTTTGCGGATGACAGCACCATTTATCATTCATACCCCTTCACAAAGCGTCCCAGCTCTGTGGAGATTGAGAGAGAACGGCGCCGTATGAATTACAACCCCTAATAGCGACCTACAAACAATCTCCAAGTGGGGTCAAGCAAACACGTCGATTTTAGTCCCCGCAAGACTCAATGTTGCCTGTTATCCCACAAACTAGTCTCATTACATCCCAACACATCCCTGGTTATGGGTGAGTAGGTATTCCGGAATCGGAAGCTCTTGATGTTCTGGACATGTCCATCAAGAACGATCTTCGTTGGAACGATCATATTTCTGACGTGTCGAAAGAAGCACCCAATAACCTCGGCTTCCTAAAGTGGTGCAAAAAATATTTCACTCCGTCTGATCTCTGCATTATTTATCAGACCTAAAATGAAGTTTAACTCGCACCTATGGCGGAGGCTTCAAAACTCAATTGGAGCTCCTCGATGGGGTGCAAAACCGTGCAATTAAACTTATAGGGGACAGTAGAGCATCCAGCTCTATTCCTCCTTGGAACATCGTCGAAACGTGTCATGTGAGGTGTTATTTTACCGATATTTTTTCGGTAATTGCTCAGTGGAGATGAGCAGCTTGATTCCATCACCCCGGGTATTCCCTCTTGCAACCCGTTTGAACACTGGCGCCCATACATTTCACGTTAAAACGATGTTCCAGCGAACTACGCACTACAGAGAAAGGTCGTTTCTGGCCCGTACAGTGCGGTTGTGGAATGGTCTCTGCGGATATTTTCCCCAGCACTTATGATCTCGATGGGTTTAAGGCAAGAGTCCATAACCACTTCACTCATAACCCTACCTCCTAACCTTTATCTATCCTTCCTGAACGAACGCAATGCTTCGCATTAATAGGGGTCGTCTCCTGCGCGTTTGTTCGAGTTATAAAAAAAAGTTCTACGGATATTTGGTTGAAGACGTCAATTGGATAAAGCAGAGGAAGCTCAGCACCATTGTCAGCAGCGACAAGATTAAACTATGGTGTGTGCTGTTTCCAGAAATTGATTATGGCGATGATGAAGCATCTGCAAGTCAACTGTAACTCGGGACGAGTTAATATCAGGAATGGCCGAGCTGTCAGCAATGCACAATCTGGTAGCACAGTTTTGAGGTTTTGGTCAGGGACTTAACTATTATAAATTTTTTAAAAATTAATTGCAATGTAACTATTACAATGCAACATAAATTTTATTTGTTGATTATAATAATTATTTGCGACAATTAATTTTTACATTGCATAATAACTCTTATAAGAAATAAATAATTTTTTCGTTCTCGATAATTATTATTTTGGGATTTTTTTTATTTACATTGCCTCATAACTTTTATTTATGATTTTTTTTATTTACGTTACCGATAACTATTATTATGAGAACATTTTTTTTACGTTGCTTCATAACTTTTATTTATGATTTTTTTTTCATTTACGTTGCCGATAACTATTATTTGAAAGAAAATATTTTTTACGTTGCCTCATAACTTTTACGAAAGAAATTTTTTTATTTACGTTGCCTTACCACATTTTGAGTATGAATTGATTTTTTAATTGATTATTTGTTGGCGGAAATTAGGTTTCTGCAGTTAATTTACGTTGGTGGATGTAAAACAATTAAAAATTAATTCATATATCAATGATACAAAATGTAGTAATTCAACGTAAAAAATTTTGGTGTCAAAATAATAAAAAAAAATCATAAATAAATAACTTTATTTTTTTTAACTTAACTTTATTTATTTTTATAATAACTTTTAGGCATGTACGGCAAACTGGTATAATTCGCTTGGTATAGTCCGATATGGCAAGGTTCGCGAGAAATGGGCTGTACGAGAATGATCGAGCATTTTCCAATTGGAAGTTGCAAGAAACTTCGGCGCGATAAGAAAACTGGTATAAAAGCAGCAGTGTACAGCGCAGGGAGTCGAGTCCGTGTTGAGCAAGCAAAGTGGTAACAAGTGTAGATACAAGCGAAGTGTAAATTCTGTAAATAAAGGATTGTTGGTTTTTGGGCCTTTTGCGCTGAGTGATTGAAGTTGTTTTATTTTCAAATACAATCAAAACGAACCGTCGATAACGAACTGTGGAATTTCGTAACATTGGTGTCAGAAGTTCGGATTGTGTTACTGGAGATAAAAAATAAATCACTACATAGTATAGGGTGTTTTTTTTAGAGGTATAGAACTTCGAATTGAAATAAAACACAAGAAAATCGTTTTAATGTCCATCAATTTGGCTTTATTGGAAGGATAATTTTATGCCATTAATGTTTAAATATGATTTCGGGCATGTGGCCCCCGCGGCTGGCTCGAATAAAGCCAATTCTACAGGTCCAATTTTCAGTTGATGGACAAAGCTCCAATTGCTGTGCACGGTGGCGAATCGATTCATTCGGGTCCTCTTCAACATTTTGCTCTACAGCGGCAATTGTTTCTTCGGTGCGCACTGTTCGACGTCTCTGCGGATGCGTATTATCACATAGAGTAAACGTAGTGCGAAAACGACCCATGGTTAACCGAATTAATTGCTCTGATGGACCATAAAATGGACGGAGCTTGCGGTAAACTTCGCGAACTGAACCATTATTTTCGAAATAAATTTGCACGATTTACAAGCGTTGTTCTTTTGTCAACCTGTTCATGATGAAATGGCAAACTAAACTGAACATAAATGACATTAGAGTTGCCAGATTTGACCACAAAATGCCAGTTTTATCTCTATTCGAAAAACAAACCTCTAAAAAAACACCCTATACAATCAAACGAACCGTCGATGACGAACTGTGGAATTTCGTAGCAATACTTTAAAACTTTATGTTGGTTTTGATTAAAAAATCTATATTTTACTAAGAAATTGAACTCACAGGGTGGATTCCACCCTGACGATAGTAATGGAGGGTTAATAAATCGCTGTCGTCGGGAGTGTTTATCGACGATTGGAAGAAGGCCTCAATAACTCCTACCTTCAAAAGTGGCAATAAAAGTCTTGTGTTGAACTATAGGCTTATTTCTATTTGTGTAGACAGCCAAAGCCAGCACTCTCCTTTGTCAGACTCTTTTCCAAGTATTCCCTAGTCGGGTATTTAGTACGGATTTTGACACAAAGGTAAAAAAAAATACATACTTAAGTTCCAAGGATGCAAAAAAACATTGTGCATAAATTATCTGTGGCCAACGATGCTGTCGGAAGGGGCGTGAACTCATCAGAGACTATAATGCTGCCTACGCAAGGAGTACCTATACCGGCTGAATAAAAAATTCACATTTTCTCAGAAAAATCAAATAAATTCTTCTTGAAACTCAATTACGATTGCAATTATATTCGAGAGAGGGGAGGTTAATGGAGTTACGACAGTACATTTTGATTTTTGCTTTGTAGAAACCCAAAAGTTGACTACCTCACGACTCCGACCGTATGGGAACGCCCTTTGGTGGAGAATTTCTGAAGCTTAATTATTTTTGTATTTTTTGTACTTAAGAATGTTGGCGTTCGCTGAATAAATCATTCAAATCGGTTCAGTAGTCCGAGATACGATGTTTTCTCGCTTACTTAACTACTACATTTACAAGTGGCGAGCCAATGGCATAGAAAATGGCCAGTTTTGTATGGCAGATCCCATAAGACTTGGAGACAGCGGGTAGGTATGTTTGGAAAAAACATTCGGTAGGGAAAATACATAGGTGCCTGTCACACATTTGACACGACTGGTTGCAACCTTGGCGCAGTGCGAGCCTATTTTGTAAAAACGACCATTTTGTATGGGAACCCCATTAAGGGTTGGAGATGCGGTATAAATATGTTTGAAAGAAATGTTCAGTAGAGAAAACTATTGGGGGTGAGTCATAGATTTCAACCCTCCAAGAGCATTTGTGGAGCAATTTGTCGAATTTCCCAGCTTGTAAACTTTGACCTCGATGCGAATCCATTTAGCCCCACTCTAGCCATAAAAATCTTTTGCTCATGCACTTTTTCACCAAGCCGCAAAAAATGAGAGGTTGCGGAGCATCGAGAACCTATTATTAAGAATCTCCATACAACAATAAACATGTCTAATGTACACATGCAAGTTAAAATCTGGATACTTGTAGAAAATTGCATATTCTTGTTAAGAATATGCGCTGGCTTCCCATACCAAGGCCCTTGGTTCGATTTCTAGCTCGCGCTGGTGAAACATTCATCTAATTCTCGCACTCGTGCGCTCTTTTAGGTAATGGCGGGTGAAATATGTGGTATCACAATGGGCCTCACAATAGGCCTTCGAGTGCGTCTCTTACAGAGGCAATCACATAACCTAACCTACCACCGTTGAAGTTACACGTACGAGTATATCATCCAAAATTTATAACAAAGTATGTGCACAAAAAAAACTGGTCGCACTTCTAACGTTAAAAAACTTATATTTATGTATTGTTCAATTTCAGAAAAGGTAGTAAAACTATGCGTCTTTCATTTGGATGCCTTATCATGTTTGTCACATTAATCGTACTGAGCGCCTTCAGAAAGTTTTTCTTCGCTTCGCCCTGCGCTCTCTCCGCTTCGTGGAACCGTTTCCCTCTTATACAGCTCGGCTTTTTGGACGTCTGAACTCTCTGTGGTTTCAAGAATTCATTTTTTGTTGATCCTTAGAATAGTTTGAAGTTTTAGGAAAAATACGAAATTAATAAACTGCATATTAAAGTTTTAAGAAGAGAAGTATACACGTTTTTTAATGGTATATCTTGACATATTAAAGGAAGAAGAAGCAGAAAACGTTAGATAAATTTTTAATTTGACGTTTTCTTTCAATTTAGATACTTTTTTGTTTTAATTTTGGTTGAAGTAAATGAAGAAATATTCAACTTTTCGTTATGCGTAAAAAGTTGTATGTTAAAGTAATTATTACAGCCACAACGATGTGGTTGCTCTCATAGAAAAGCACTCTAAAATACAGGGTCCGAGTATACAAATTAAAAAATTTCTTTTGGAATGTTGCTAATATAACCACATAACCACTAAAACGTAAAATTGAAAATTTTAACTTTCCCCAGTAAAAACCTGTAGCGAAAGGTTTATTATTATTAACTAAAGTCCCTTCAAAGCAGAAGAACTATCCTATGTCTTTCTTTTGTTTTCGATATTATTAATCGTACTGTTGTTGCCCTGCTCTGTTAGTGAGGATCTTCTTTAATTCACCGCTGAGATTCCTTCGGAGCCCTTTACCGTTTTATGTCAGCTTCGTGAGAACGACTTACGCGCAGAATGCTCCTCTTTCTAGAGCTTTGATTGATTCCAATGGACTTTTTGTGTCCTTGGACCTCGACTTTGCGCTTCCCAAATCAAAATTCTAAGAGCGTCTCAACCTTGCCCTTAGTTAGTCCACTTTGAATTTTCCTTTAGAGGCTTTTATTTTTTTAGTTTAAGCGCCTTAGTATGTTAGGAAATTGTTATAGTCTGTAAGAATTGTTATTCATAGACTGAATTAATAAATTAATTAAAACTGCGTTTTTAGTTTTTCTCTCTGACGTGAGGATTTTTTTTAAAGGACTTTGAAATTTCAAGGACATGTTTATTTCAAGGAATTAATTCAAAAATTCAGCGCATTGTAGAATAATAATATGGATATCAAATGAAAGAGAACAATCCTTAGAATCTTAGAAAATGTAATGTTTTGGTGCAAAAGGACGAAGAGGTATTGAACATTTCCTTTTAAAACTTTATCCTTGAATATCCTTGGAAATTTCCAAGAGTTATTTTTTGAAAAAATATATCTTAGGGCTAATATGTACACTACTACATCCTTGAATTTCGGCCTTCTAACTTTATAATAAAAAAATTAATACTACTCTCTATCAAACAAAGATATATTGCACCGTACGACAAAAATAAAATATTTAATTAACTCATGTATAACTCGTTATGCTGCTAATAATGGAGGTTAATCCTTGAAATAAACATGTCCTTGAAATTTCAAAGTCCTTTAAAAAAAATCCTGACGTCAGAGAGACATTCGGAAACATACATTTCTTGGTTCATTGTACCAGTGCTAACGAATAGCTCTCCTTTAAAACCGCACTGGCAAATGGCTTGCCAAACAAGATATTTGTCGAGCTTTTTTATTTTTATTTTTTTGTTTTTACGTAGGACTCGTCGTCCATTACAACCCAGTTGAAGTTATGTATAAACTTGTGTAATTTTCGAGCACGTTGTTTCACCAAAATATTTTGATTGTCATTGCGGTTTGGTGCAGCATTCATTTTGAAAGAACGTAAGTACTTAACTCAGGTCTTTTGCTGAACTTTTTTTCTTAACTTCTTTCTTCCATTACCGGCCTTTCTTTTCAGTAATAAGGAATCAATTTAACTTTTAAATAAAGGATGATTTTTCAGCAACTTTCTTTCTGGCAACACTGTTTTTGGCAGCTCAACTGTGCTCAGAGTGCATCGTGCACTTCAACCATTTTATGGTCAGTTTAGGTGACCTTCTGAGGCGGCTATTCGGAATCTTGTGACTAAACTTAACATCAAATTTATATTATTGGACATTAAACAAGCCGGTGCCTCATGCCACACAGCACGCGAAACAATGGCCCAATTGAGAGGCGAGTTCGGTGAACAGTTTTTTTTACGTTTGGGGCCGGTCAGATCGTGGTCGCCTAGATCGTGCGATTTAACGCCTTTATATGATATTATTTTTTGTGGGGCTATGCTAAGGCGCATGTCTATCTGTCACTGGAAGTCAATACTGAAGAATTTATTCGTGAGATACCGGCCGATATGTTGGAGAGAGTATGACAAAATTCGACCCTCCGTGTTCATTTTGAGGCGTAGCCGCGGTCAACATTACATGTAATCATCTTTAAACATTGAACTCGTTCCATCCATCGATCGTTCCATCGACTCAAATAAAGATTTCATACATTTCTCTAAATGTTATGTGTTTTTTTAAATCAAATCCGAAGGCTCTTAAAAAATAACCCGACACAAAAGCTGCTGATGATTTTGCAATTTTTAGTTCTTTGGCGATATCGTTATGACATATGCCTGGATTTAAAAGCTTTTTGCGCAAAATTAACCTTCTGCCTGTCCCTTAATCAAAATTGCATTCGCTGTCCTTTGGGCTCAGGATGAACCCAACCAAAAGGTTACATTATTTACTGACAAAACATGGAGAAATGTAACACATAAATCCAAAGGAAAAGGGGAAAGCCCCGAAAAATTGTTTTTCGATTTGTTATTGGGTTGTAAGCGCGATTAACACCAAGTAACACAAGTAGAAGAGCGCACAAAACCGCTCAATCGTTTTTTTAATTCTGCTTGGGGTCAAATAGGCACCAAGGGACAGGCAGAAGGTTAACTCCCGATCGTGTTCCTCTATTGATAGCAAAATTGATGAGTGTAATTTTGTGCAAAAAGGATGATGCAATAACCTTGACAAAAAAGTAAGCTTCTCGTGTGTTTATATTTTGGATTCGCCGGTATAATTGTTCGCGGTTCGCAGTTTTTTCGTGCACATACTTAAAGTTCATTAGCTGTTCAAAAAACCAAAGTTTGAGAAAAAGAATTTGTGAAAGTTGTTTGTATGTCAAACTTCTTTAAACACCTCCGTTAATCAGTTCAACTTCCAATAAAAATTATGATTACAAAGATCCTGCTTTATGGAGTTTGTATGTTCAAATGAAAATTATAAAATGCGTAGTTTGGCTTGAATGAGGCAAAATCAAAATTGATGCAAACATTTCAAAAGATGTTTAATTTTAAATCCTTTTAAATCGTTTTAGTCTTTACCAAAGGTAACTTATCCTCCCCGGTGTTTTCCTTAAAATCCACTAATGTTTGTACCTTTTTAAAAAAATCAAATAATATGTAAATATCTTTTATTGCTCTAATCTCCGAAACATCTTTTTTACTGTGTTTCAAATATACTCACAATTTTGGAATTTTCCTTTTTATTTAATCGCAGTTCTCTTAGCATTTGGTTTCGTTGCTCCATCATTAGAGTTCGTTCGTATGTATAAGCAGATATATCACTATTCATCTGTTGATATTAAATAAATAGACATTAGTATTAAATTTTTTCATATAATATATAAAGTAATAATTTTATTCGGGTATTCTTAAAGGGAGAAAACTACAACAACAAAAAATTCTATACATAAAATAAAATACTTATTTTATAAGAATCTGCGTACAAAGAAACTATAAAAAACATTCGTTGAACTCTGAAATACATTCTAATCTTATTTTACAATACAATGGTCCAGGGGCGTAGCCAAGGGAGGGGTTTTGGGTGTCAGGACCCCTCCCAAGGCCTATAATTATTTAAAATTTTCAATCGCTATGCATGGTATATACGTTCCCACATTAGAAAAAAAATCGTTTCACCTTTAAACATTTAAAAGAATAATAACAAATTTTGTTGGTGAAACCGATATGATTTTTTGAAATAGTTCCCTTCAGGTTCAGTACAGCTATTTGCATGATCTAAAAGCATGTTTAATGAGTATTTAAAATCGTCGGCTGGAATATCCTTCAGGATGTCGGTACAAGCCTTTTGGATAGGTTTTACGTCCTCAAAACGCCTTCGTTTTTTTTATAAGGTGAAAGTCACACGATGCCGCATCAGGTGAAAACGAGGAGTGGTTGATGGTTAAAATTCGACTTTTAGTCAAAAAATCAGTCACAATTGTCTATGGATGGGATGGCGTCTTTCGATAGCCAAAGTGTCCAGTTAAAATGCGATAATGTTATGTTTTTGAGATGCTTAACTTTTGCCTTACCAACGATTTTTGTAATCGTGATAGTCCGTTTTTCGAAAAAAAGCCTAACTTTAAAGATTTATTTTGCGAATATGAAAATATTAGAAGATTTCTTTCCAAAGGGTTTATTGAAGACATACGAGATACGTAAAAAAAATTTGTTGAGTTTTATTTAAAATTGTGGCGGAAGCGTCTGGGATCACCCGTGTAGGTGTTCGGTATACAAAATAACAAAAATTATAAAAAAAACATGAATAATATTTAATGAACTCGCCAAGGGATAAACGATCATCACCATAAGTTTGGTTCATCAATTGAAATATTTTTGTTAAAGTTTTGCCAACTTTAAAGCAAAATTTAATATTGGCTTTTTTTTTAAGGTTCAGTGTACTTGAAAAAACATGTAATACTAAATTGGCAAACCATTTTTTTAAACCCCTCCCATGACCAAGTTCTGGCTACGCCCTTGCAATGGTCCGTATAAATAATATCTGAGCACGAAGTAGAGCAGGGATGAGCAACACGCGGCCCATTAAACATAACATGTTATGTTATTTATGTTATGTTATTATTATTATTACATGTTATTTATGCGGGCCGCCAAGCAATTCTAAAATTGAATTTATTTTATAGATTTTGATCTAATGTTTATTATAAATAAGGTTTTGTAAATTATTAATAAGAGTTACTTTATGTGCGGCCCGCCAAAAAAGTTTACAATTCCAATTGTCCCGTTGATTAAAAAGGTTGCTCACCCTTGAAGTAGAGCATGCTCTAAATTTTCAGAGAATCTATTCGATCTATTATCTCTTAGCAACTCTAGAAGTCGGGGCAAAGCAGAAGCGCCTGAAGAGAACTATTACTGCTGGCCGTAACTCGCTAACAGTTAAGCAAGTACAAACTACACGACCATGCTCGACGATGGTCAAATATTTCGTAGTATCTACTCGACAAAGCTTGAGCATGTCAAGATAATGCTTATGAATTCTAAAGAATTAATAAGTTGATCAATTGTGGCTTTCCTTTCAAGCAAGAACTTACCACTTATTAAATATGGGATTGCTCTCTTTAGCACTCCATACTTCCAAAAAGTTCTTCTCCCAGATCTTTAACCCTTAACCACCTAGCACCTGTTATTGTCACACTACCATACGTCTGTGAGACCCCGGCACAAACTTATTCGCGTTTGTTAAATTTTGTGAATTACGTTTAGGTTTTTAATTAAAATCAGTTAAGGAACATATTAAATTATTTATTAAAATAAGAAAAGCACAGGAAAATCAACGTTTTCAATTTAAGAAGTCAACATTTCTTATTTTATACTTATAAACTTACACGTTTGGAAATGCGATCCATTATAATAATAACATAAAGTAGGTACTTCTTTGTTCCTTTTATTATATATTCAGTCATCGAAAAACATAAATAAAAATAAATATTCTCAATAAAAACAAAACTTAAACAAAATTGCAAGACCTTAACTTGCAGTTTTCGTGAAAGTCAAAACACAGATTGTGTGCATGAATGAAAGAATACAAGATTACGACATCCGAGTGCTGATGTCACGCGTGCCCATTGCTAGAGTTACCACCCCACCTTCAAAAAATTTTAGTTCTAAACGTAGTTAATTATCGTAATATATGGTCTATGAAATCTTATCTGATACCAAATTGTTTGATAAGTATCTTAATCTATATAAATACTTTGAAGGAAAGTCCAATTTCACACAGAAAAATAACTTTTTGCACCTAGTTAGAAATTTCAAAATAAAAAAGAAACGACTTTCAATTTCAAAAAATATCACTCGGCAGCAAATTTTGATTGGCCGACGGTTTCTTTTGAATTTTTCGCGAGTTTTACTAAATATTATCATTTTACACTCAATAAGTGATTTTTGCCCAAAAAACGTGAGTATTGAAGTGCATTTCTTGTAGAAATTTGGTGTCAAAACGTGTTTTTTTTTTTCAAAATAGAAAACACACATTTCTGTCAGAATGCGTTGTGCAGTGGGCAAATGTGCGCAAAACAACAGGAACTTAACTGAGTATCTCTTATTTTGAAAATGTTTTATTGCATCACATAGAAGAAATATTAACAAAACGCATATTTTCTAGGCTGCAAGGAAGTGGATTACTTGACGTTCCCAAAGCATTTAAAACAGCGAGAGCTTTGGGTATCGTTTTGCGATCGCCAAGGCGAATCAATTTTGAAACGGCGAGAATATGCTCATTGCATTTCCGAGAGGAAGACTTTGAAGAAGACATGCAATTGCGATTGGGTCAGTTGCATCGTGTTTTTTTCCCATCTTAAAAACCACTGAAGCAGTGGACATTTATATTGTTATATAACAACCAATGTGTCGTTGTTTTTTGAGCCACAATAACAACAGTTAGAGGAGAGAAGGAGGGGGAGAAGACCTGAAGGATGAAGCACTGGCCAGTGTCACCATACCAGCGAAGAGTGCGCGAGTTACATATTTTACATACATATATGGGTATCTCCCAAAAAAGGTCCACCACGAGTGAAAAATTCAAATTGCTCAGAAAAACTTTTTATTATCCAATAATACAGCTTAAATATCTATATTTTATAAATGTAAAAGAATTTTTAATTTTTTTTAATTTTTGACCGAAATATACTACTGTAAAAGAAAACAATTTTTTTCTGAGCCTTTTGACGAATTATATGCACATTTTGTCTTTGCGTTTTTATCTTATTCAAGTAATATTATATTTTTCTTGTAATGCAAAAGTTTTCTACTAACAACAATCTTATGTATTAGAGAAAGCGAGAGAAAGTGGAGTTCGAAGAACGGAAGTTTTTTTAGTTTGCTTCTTCCTGTATCCTATTGTCGCGTCCGTGCCCAAAAAACCTTATTAGTTGTTGCCATTAGTGGACAAACTTTTCAAATGCAAGTAGCTGTCAGTTTTTAAATAGGTGCATTGTTCCCGTTAGGAAAATATAATAATTGGTTCCCGGCAAAATCGGAAAAAAATGTTATGGGTGTTTAAAATTTGTCGCGTCCGTAACCGGAAGCTCTGAATCGATTCGATTGTTTTTCGATTTCCGGTAAATTTTCGCATTTCTTGAGATACAATTTTTTTTTCAAAATATTGACTCTCATTGAACATTTTAGCAATAAAATACAAGAAAATATCAAAAAAATTATTTTGGTTGAGAATAACAGCTTCAGCAATTTTGTACGATATATCGTACAATGGTCCGCAAAGGAGTAAAAATGCATGAAACTTTTTTTTCGTTTTTTTAATTTTATGAACAATTCATTGGTTTATTTGATAAGAAAATATAAATTTAACAACAAAAATCAAAACGTGATTTCATTGATCGAAAACTATATAAATTATATATATAAACAATTGAGTAACATCTATCAGGCCTTATAAAACCGTTATTGCTGTTGCAAAGCCCTTTTCCCCTCAATAAAACACAGAATCAACCAAACACCATATAGCTTTGTAGAAAGATACCGAATATAGCTGATTCTTATTATCGTAGTGGGAGTGGCAAGTACTCATGTCTAACCTTACATTCTCTGTGTTTTCCCAGTGAAACACAAAATCGTTAAGTAATTGTTATTTCTGAATAGAAATAGTCGATCAGTCGAATTGTATTAGTCATACGATTTAGTGATGGGCGTGGCATTCAAGCAAACAGAAAAATTCTGTTACCAATCCATAACTTAAAAAAAATGCAAACAGGACTTGCAACCTTTGCCTGCCATTTGTACGATAAATCGTACAAAGCTTTGCAACCCTTGTGGTCATTTGTACGATATATCATACAATTTTTTAAAGGCTCGGGAAAAATATTTAGAAGCAAAAATGTTTAAATTTAATAAGTTTTATAAATCAAATGAGATTCAAACTTTGAAATTGTTTGTCTTTTTGCTACTAAAAAGTATTACATATTTAAAAATTCCGCCGCAGAAGCATCGCATCGCCAAATTCTTGCAAAGAGCTGCTTACAAATCGCACTCACACTGTATACCGACGGCTATTGTGATTTATATTTTCAAACAGAATGGTAAAACATAACCTACTTAATAAGAATTTAAAAGCCGTTTCATAAAAAAACGTTCGCTGTCAAAAAAAAATCTTTAAAAAAAATTGTACGATATATCATACAAATTTCCGGAAAGGGTTGATGAAAAATACTGTACAAATATGTTTAGCTAGTTAATTAATTTAATTTAATTAATTTATTAAGTTATTTCTAAAACCAGTTTGCTGCGATGTGATGAATGAAAGGTGCATTGCTAATGATTGTAAGAGCTGTGTGCGCGATATTAAACAAGATCTAATTCCAATAGAGTTCCTCAGGAAAATTAAATAAACCACACTAAGAACTTTTAACTTTAATTTTTCCTTATTTTGATTGCTGTAACTTGAATTTAACTTGTTATGTGTTATTTTTATTAAAAGTTGAAGTGTTATAATGAAAACGATTACTGTATTTAATAAGGGGAATACCCTTGGAAAAATTTGTCGCGTCCGGGATGTCGCGTCCGTATTCATGATATACCTTATTAAAAAAAGGTAAGACAAAATTTTCATATTTCATAAGTCTACGAAGAAAAGTTATCCTTTGACCTTCATTTGCATGTATATATATAAAAAAAAAGTTCCCAAAAATCGCTAAATTTTGTATATGTCTATAAGAGCTTCAAAAAAACTTCTTTTTTTTGTCGCGTCCGTTTCATTGCATAATTGCTTATTATTTTGTACTAATTTGTACTAAATATTTCCAATATATTTCTAAAATGTAGCACTATTTCAGCGCGCTAGAACACTAAAAAAACATATCGACTTTTTGTGTTTCTTTCTTGTTTTTTGTGTAATTGAAAGCGTGCGAATGTCGCGTCCGTGCCACTGGGAGATGCATATATGCATAGTATAAGAGTTACATATTACACACATTAGCTTAAGTTCAGAGAGTATATGTAATCTCTCACCTTTGATATTCCATTTTTCACCACTTTAAGTCAGAAGCATTATTCATTTTCAATAATCAAAACAGTAAAGAATTAAGTCTTACATAGTCAAAACCGTGTTTTATTATAACTCGCGCGCCATCTTTGCAATAGTGCAAGACATTTTTTGAACTTAATATTAAAATATAATAAATAAAAACAAAACATAAATATAAAAAAAAAACAATTTCACGAATTTTAATTTTTTGTAGTTTAGTGTGCTGTTCGTCCCACTGTTCCTACAAATAAATTGACATATTGGCATAATTTCAGTGACGTCATGAGTGCCGCTGTCAAATTATCTGTCTCGGATGTCGTAACCTTATATTCAATAAACCTTGGATTGTGTGAGTATTCCAGGAGCTTTGCATTCGAAAAATATTGTGTTTTCCGTTTCTTTCTCGAGTCGCAAATAGAGCAGTTCTTACGCACTGCTAACCTTTCTTCAGCGCTACTACAAGATGGAGCTGCTGATGGAGTGGTTCCATTGTTACGCTGAAGGATGCGTTCAATAGCCATTCTGATATCACATTGTAATTTAAAGCCTACATCAGCCTCAACATCGCTGCAGTCATCGTTCGGTATATTTTCGCCGTCTGAAAAATCCTCTTCCAACCACCGCTGTATATTTGCGTAATTTAAAGCCATTATTAACTAAACCAATAAAATACTACGAATGTAAAAAAGTCACGTAACCGCCTAACAGGGGTCTCCTAGACTCCTAGCAACAGTTTTTTACTCACTAGAGACAAACGCGATAACGTCAGACTGCGACATGGGGTTGCGCGGCACTGAGTGGCGCAAGGAAAAGGTACATGAACTAACATATTTATACGAAGCTCGGGCGTACAAATATTCACGCTTAAAAATTCCTGGGGGTCTGTGAGACGTATGCTAGGTGGTTAAGAGTTAATGTAATTTTTTATTCCCTGTTCTATTTATATTTATTTATTTATTTATTTCAGCATACAAGTTTTAACTTTTAAATGCTACAAAAACAAAATACAAAATACATTAAAACAAAGAAATAGCAATGATAATAAATAAAATTAAATATAAATTATGTTAAAAAGGATAGGATTAAAGGAAAGGATAGGATAAGAAGATTAAGGCGGATAGATACTTAGGAGAAATGCTGGAAAAGAAGATGCTTAAAGTTGTGGCTATTGGATTCAGTTTTGACGTTAATTGGCAATGAATTCCACATTCTGATTGCGGTCACATAAAATAGCCTTCCGGAATTGACAAAGTTAAATGTCGGTGCAACAAGGTTCATGCTCCTGCTAGACTTGCAGAACTGCAGCTTTTTAAACAAATATAAAACAAATATATTCGTGTCATGTGATGGGATTTTTTTTAATATGCTTATTGTGACGATGGGGCCCCCTGTCACTGTGTTATGCATGAATGCTTTTACGGGCATACTTTTAGGCACGCACTTTAGAGTACGGCCGGCTTGCTATAATTCTGATATGGCAAGGATGGTTCGAGATAGTAGGTATAGTAATGGGATGTGCGAGAACAATCGGTGCGATAAGCAGACAAGTATTAAAGGCAGCCGGGTGCAGCGCAGAGGACAAGTCTTATTTGAGCCAGCAAAGGTGAAACACGGGACATTCCAATAAGTATTAGCAAGTGTAAAGACAAGCAAAGTGTAAAATTGTGAATAAAGTGATTGTTGGTTTTCGACTGCGTTTTGCGTTGAGTAATTGAAGTGTGTTTTATTTTTCAAGCACAATTCAAACAGACGAATAAGCCTAGAAAGAACTCATTTTCGTAACATTTGGTGTCAGAAGATGGGTAGTGCTATTAAAAATAAAAGAGAAAAAAATCATAAAACGCAGACATGGCAAAGCAACTTAAGGTGGAAAAGCTGTAAAAGGAGTTGGCTGCTTGAAATTTGCCGATTGCTGGCGGAAAGAGGAGTTGCAGTTGCGCTTGCGAGAGGCAGGTGAGGCACGAAACGTCGATTGGACTGCGCATGAGTTGGGAAAGCAGGGGCTAGAGGCGTCGGCCAAGGAGGAATCGCCTGCTGGAGCTGCGTCGCTGAAAGTACGGCTGTAGAGGCTTCATGGACATGGACATGAGCCATGAGAATGAGACATGAGAATGGACATGAGCCATCTCCTTGTGGCGATGTAGAACATGTTTCAGGAAATTTCTGCGAAAATCGAGAATGTCAGAGCGAAGTGGCAGAGCGAATGGAAAACAAGCTTCAGGAAACTTCTGCACGCTTGGAACAGAAAGTAGAGGAAATTTCCGATAGGCTGAACGTGAAAGTTAACCATCTCAAACGAGACGACCTGGATGATTCCCTGCACAAACGAGTTGACAGTCTGGAGGATTCGGTGAACAGGAAAATCGACGAGCGGCTTAAGGAATGGCTGCCGCCAGTTCAGAACAGAAGTGCCTACTTAGGATGGTACTGCACTGTTCGATACATTCAAGCTACAGTAAGACCTGGTTGCTCTGGAAAATCAGTGGACCGATATCAGGAGAGGTCGGAGATTGGCACTTGCTCTTAAAGGTCCTGCGGCTGAGGTAATAGAGGTAATACAATCAGTTCCAGAATGTTTGAGAAGTGATTACGAGGCTATCATGAGGGCACTGCCAACAAGGTATAGCAACAAGCACAACAGAACGCTGTATTACTGCGAGCTGAAGAACCGTCGGAAGAGACCTAACGAGGCGCTCCAAACATAGAGCGGCTCGTACATCTATCCTAACCGGAAGTCGGCGCTAATGTTCTCGAGAGTATGAAGATCGACGCGTTCATGAAGGTCTTCAAGACCCGGTGACACGTGGCACTGCGTTGATAATGAGCAAACCGCCATTTAAGGAGACGGTGAGCAGCGCGATGACATATTAGGCGGCGTGGATTGGGGGCTCTCGGTATGCATCTGATTCCGATCCAGGCCATAAGCTCTTCGACACCAGCCAGGCTACGGGCGGTCTCCTCTAAAGTTATTGCTGGCTATGTTGCTCGTCATCGGACGTACATTAGTGGAACGGCCGGTATTTTGCCCAACAAACGGCAAAATACCAGTCAGAATACTGAACCCGCTTAATACACTCAGATTTGTCGGAAAAGATGTGGTAATTAACGAGTGTAGAGAAGCTGAAGCAGTTCTCAATTGCGAAAGTAGTCCACCCGGAAGGAGTAAGAAAAGCGGTTTTAACATGGACACCAGACCGCAGGAGAACCAGTGGGGCAGTGGATTGACAGCAAAGAAAAAACAGAAGGCGCGATTTCTCCTGCAGTACTATGGGTAAATTTTTGCCGCAGAAGCGGGCGGAAGAATAGCCATAAAGAAGCACAACATCGACACCGGAAGTGCGAAACCGATCCGCCAACCGCCAAGACAAGTTTCTCTGGCCAAGAGGGAAGATGTCAGAAATTTTATCGAAAACATGCGGGCAGAAAAGGTCATAGAGCCTTCGTCAGGCCCTTGGTGCTCGCCGGTTTTTTCAGTGTTGGCGATGGGTTTTGGAAGTTCACTGTCATGCCGTTTGGGCTCTGCAACGCACCAGCAACATTCAAGCGGCTAATGGAACGTGTGCTAAAAGGGCTGAATTGGTGGACGTATCTGGTGTACCTCCACGACATAATCGTGATAGCGAAAAGCTTCAAGGAAAAGGGAACATTCCAGCGAATACTAGAAGCCGGTCTTAAGCTCAATCCAAAGAAATGCTCTCTGTTCCAATATGAAGTCAAATATCTGGGTCACACAGTTTCCGCCCGCGGAGTACATACGTATGAAGGCAAGATCACGGCGGTGAAGGTGTGGCCCAGCCCGCGCAATCTACACGAACTCCGCAGTGCACATACTACCGAAGATTCGGTTCTGGATTTGCGAACATAATCAGCATCTTCTACAAACTAACAAAAAGAATCAAGCCTTCGGCGGTAGAGCATGGGGGAGGACCCGCAGCTACGGCGACAGCTGCGGCTGCTCAACCGACTCAGCCAAGGAAGAGAGGGAGCGACAACATCACTCCCCCCCAACGTCCTGAAATTAAAAAGTCCAGGACGTGTACTCAGGCACTGGTCGCTAGGACGGGCAAACCCCAGATTAGCGGCCAGTCTGGAGATGGGCCTAAGGCGGGTGCAACGTAATCGAGTGTCCTCAGAAAACCTGACGCCATTCGAGTGGCGGTTCTGCCAAGGGACTATCCCCAGACATCACTGAGCAAGGAGGAGCTCTCTGTCTTGGAAGAAGCTATCGTGGAGGAGATAGCAAAAGGGTGGGCTACCCCATCAGTGTTCACCGGAATCCACTTCCGGCCGGGACATCTGTTGCTGGACTGCAGTGGCAAAGGCACTGCGGACTGGCTCCAGCAGACGGTCCCGAAGTTGGAGGAGTGGAAGGGAGTAGAGCTTCGTGTGTACCGTGGTGACTTCCAAGGACGAGGGCAAGGGCGTGTTGTGGAACCTGGTCGTTGACGAGAAATCCTTCGCCGCGATCAGGGAAAACAACAACGCCTTGAACTTCAGATATGGGAGTATCCCAGTTCATATTCCTAGATCTGGAGGCCCGAGCACTGAGGTAGCACCTCCCACTATACTAGCTGAGTCCGGGAATCCACCGGATGAAGCAGGGGGCTCAGGCATGGTGCAGTCTGCCGCACCCGGGACCTCACCGGACGGCACGAAGCAAGCCAGAGCAGAAGCAGCAGAACTAGGGGCTTCTCAAGATTCCCTTGAGGAGATAAACCTCGAAGCGCTGGGGCTGAGAGGCAGCTCAAACGAGGAAAAAGAGCAGTTGTTAGACGAGATCTCGTTGACGACACTGCTTGAGATGGATGAATCCTCTCCTAAGCTCTAACCTTCGAGCAATGAAGGTTGTGCAGATCAACCTTCACCACGCGAAGGCGGCGTCGGCCGTCCTATCGCATAAGTTCACCCGAGACCACATCGGGGCGGCGCTAGTGCAGGAGCCCTGGTGCTATAACGGCAGAGTCTGCGGGCTCAACTCGCAGCAAACCAAGGTATTTTGGGACACAAGGCACGAGAAACCTCGTGCCTGCGTGGTAGTTGAGAAAAATACTAACTATGTTTGTATTTCAGAGTACATGTCCAGGGACCTGGTAGCGGTGGCGATGACGGTCCATATCGAGGGTCGTGACCTCGAGATCGTCCTAGCGTCGGCGTATTTTCCAGGAGAAGACATGACAGTTCCCCCCCACGAAGTGCAGGGCCTGGTGGAGTACTGCAGAGCAAACGCCTTGCCACTCCTAATAGGCGGGGCTATGAACGCCCACCACACGATCTGGGGAAGCACGGATGATAATCTTAGGGGTGAGTACCTACTTGATTATATACTAGCAACTAACCTAGTTATACTTAATTCGGGATGTTCCCCGACATTTGTCATTAGGGTTAGGCAGAAGGTCCTAGACCTTACCATATGTAACAGTAGGATTAGTGACTATGTATCTGATTGGAGAGTATCGAATGGACCCTCCCTATCAGATCATAGGATGATCGAATTTAGATTAGCAGCCACCCAAATGGAGTCATCTCCAACTAAAAACCCCAGGAAGACCGACTGGGAAAACTTTACAAGGTTGCTCGAAGAGGATCAACCCTTGCTGGATGTTCGGCGCAGGATGCGGCATCCCCTCGAAATCGAGCAGGCGGTTGAAACAGTCAACGGAGCAATAATCAGTTCTTTTCACTGAAGCTGTCCTGAGAGCAGGAGGACCAGGAAGAAATTCACACCGTGGTGGAATAGTACCCTGGCGAAACTCAGAACAGACACGCGGAGACTCTTTAACAGGGCAAAGCGGACAGGTGACTGGGAGGAATACACTGCCGCTCTCACTAAGTAGACAAAGGAAGTACGGAAAGCGAAAAGGGCTAGTTTCCAATCGTTTTGCGAAGAAATGTCTTCTACCCCCCAGGCAGCAAGGCTGCACAAGGCGCTAGCGAAGGGGGCAACGGAAAACAAGATGGCACTCAAATTACCGGATGGTAGTTACACGCGCAATGAAGAGCAAAGGGCTCTCGCTCTTCTAAGTGCACACTTCCCTGGGGCAATCCCCCAGGACGCACTTGCCGAATGTGGTATCTATCGTCCAAACAGAGGGGACTGGGAGCTGGCGCATAAAGTCATCTCTCGGGATAAGATTGACTGGGCATTGAACACCTTTCAACCCTTCAAATCGCCAGGCCAGGACGGGATCTTTCCTGTCTTTCTACAAAAAGGCAGGGGGGCCCTGCTCAGGCATCTCACTGGCATAATGAGAAGCTGTCTAGCAACAGGGTACATCCCCACTAGTTGGAGAAGTGCCCTGGTAGTTTTTATACCAAAAATAGGAAAAAAGGACTATACGGAGCCGAAGTCCTTTAGGCCAATCAGTCTAACATCCTTCTTCATGAAGACCATGGAGAAGGTGTTAGATAAGTATATTAGAACCGTGAAGCTTAAGAGAACACCTCTGCATGCAAAACAGCATGCGTATAGGGCAGGCAGATTGACAGAGACTGCCCTATTTCAGCTCACGAGTTCAATCCAAGAAGCTATTAAAAGCAAAGAGATTACCCTGTGTGCTTTTCTGGATATCGAAGGAGCCTTCGATATCACCTCGCATGAGGCGATAGGAAGAGCGCTCAGCAGGAGAGGAGTAGAAGCCTCACTTAATTGCTGGATAAGAGCCATGCTCTCCACCAGATCGGCCATAACGAAGGTGGGCACTACCACCAGGAGCGTGCTGGCAAAAAGAGGATGTCCACAGGGCGGGGTACTATCACCGCTGCTGTGGAGTCTGGTAGTGGACGAGCTCCTTGAACTACTGACAAGCAATGGCATAACGTGTCAGGGATATGCCGACGACATTGTCATTATTGCTAGAGGAAGGTTTGAAAACACTCTCTGTGACATAATCTAGAGAGGCTTAAAAATATCCCAAGAATGGTGTGCCCGAGTAGATTTGCGAATAAACCCGGACAAAACCACCATAGTACCTTTTACATGGAAAAGAAAGCTGCCACACATGCGGACAATACGCTTGCTCGGGAAGAGCATAGCTTATAAACCAGAGGTGAAGTATCTAGGTGTAACACTAGACTCGAAGTTACTCTGGAATAAGCACGCGGAGGCAGTTATCAGTAAAGCAACGAAGGCGGTCATGGATGCAGATCCTTAGCAGGCAAAACTTGGGGATGCAAACCGAGCATATTGAAATGGATGTATACCATGATTGTGAGGCCAGCACTCACATATGCAGCAGTGGCATGGGCCCCAAGAGCCACACTCACGACAGTGAGGAAATGGCTCGACAAGGTCCAGCGACTTGCGTGGACGTGCATTACAGGAGCTATGAGAACCTGTCCCACGGCGGCACTGGAGGTGATACTTAATATATCGCCATTGCACGTAGCAATTAAGATGGCGGCCAAGCGTACAATCCTTGGATTGGCCAGAACCAGTAAGGAGGAGGATCACATCCTTAGGCATAGACACTTAGATGTGCTTTCCACTAGTAACCCTTATGTTTTGTATCCGATGGATACAATAACAAGAACATATAACTACGAGAAACACTTCGAAGTTTATATGAGCAATAAAGTAGACTGGGCCTGGGAAGACAACCAAGTCCATTTTAAACCACACACAATTAAGTGGTTTATAGACGGCTCGAAAACGCACGAGGGAACAGGGGCGGGGGTTTTTGGACCTCGCCTCAAGCACTATGAGCCCATGGGGAAAACACCCAGCATATTCCAGGCTGAACTCTATGCAATCAGGCTCTGCGTGCAAGTCAACCTCGAGCGTGCGTACAGCACTGAGCACTGCTCCAATTCTGGCCTTCCCCGTGCCCGGAAAGATGTTTGTGCTGGATACAGATGCAAGCGGGCATAGTATTGGCGGTGTGCTATCACAGATAATAAATGGTAAAGAACAGGTGATAGCATACTACAGCAAAATTTTGTCGAAACCTGAACGCAACTACTGTGTGACACGAAGAGAGTTGCTGGTAGTATTGAAATGCGTGAAAAACTTCCACAAATACCTGTGTGAGCCAAAGTTTCGCCTGCGCACAGATCATGTGGCATTTACATGGCTAAGGGTAGCAGTCATGAAAATGCCGATACCTTGTCACGCCTCCCGTGCAGATAGTGAACGTTCGATTGGTAAGCGTCTTGCAAAAATAGTCGAAGGCAAGGAGTAGGACTCACGTTCGGACTGGCAGGAGATGGGCGGTGAAAGCGTGATCGCAAAGGCTTACTGGGCACAATGGCAAAGTCTGCGGCTGTCTGATGGCTGCCTATACCGCGAGTGGAAGAGTGAGGATGGCCGGACCAGAAATTACGTGAAGTCCCGAAATGCAGAGTCAACGAAATCATCGAGGCATACCATAACAACTCCAGTGGGGGTTCCTAGGCATTACAAAAACTGTCGCCAAAATAAAAAGATGATTCTACTGGGTGGGATGCCAGGAGTCTGTAGCCGATCGGATTAAGAGCTGTGATCGATGTTCGATTGCGACAGGGCCGGCAAGAAGAGGTATTCAAGGAAGTGTGTGATCTACTAGAAATAACAAAAACTCGCACCACTCCTTTGTATCCACAGTCCAACGGTATGGAGGAACTATTCAATCGGACACTGGAAGAATATCTGCGGAGAGTGGTAGGTAGGAATGAAAAGGACTGGGACACGCATATCCATCTGTGGCGTATAGGTCAGCCTCGCCCGACACGACGTCACTCACTCCAGCCCGAGCAGTGTTCGGCACAGAGTTGAGGTTGCCTGCTGACTTGAAGTTCGGAGTGGTCAGCACGTGAAATGCACTAGGACTGACTACGTGGTCAATAAGCGGTCAGCGATAAGATAGAGGCCAGATATGATCTACGGGCTTACACAGCTGGGTTCCAAAAAGGCGATCTGGTAATGCTCTACAACCCGCAGCGGAGGAAAGGATTGTCTCCAAAACTTTAAACGTCATGGGAGGGACCGTACAAAGTTTAAGCTTATTAATAGTTGCTTAGTGGTCATACTGACTAGCATTTACAATTAGATATAGAGAATATAAACAAAACACTTAAAATTAAATCAAAATTAACAGCACAAATGTATTGTAACGATGAGCCAGTCTGTCGCGGTGCAAAGCAACCCTGCCGCTACGTGCCGTGCCATAACCCAATCTGGCAACGGCGGCCGCGATAGTAACTTTTAGCCCAACCTGGCAACGATGGTCGCGGTCATCAGGGAAACTTCTAGTCCAATCTGGCAACGTGCGAGAACGATCTGCGCGACGGCCGGAGAGAGTATAAAAGGTGGCCAGATGCGGTACAGCGAGTCAGTCTGGTTTTGACAAGTGAAGTTGCCACACGGAATAATCAAGCAAATACTTAAGTGTACGAACAGTAAAGTGTAAACTGTGAATAATAAAGTGACTGTTGGTGTATTTTATTGTCTGCGTTTAAGAAACTGACTGTGTTTTATTTTCAAATCACACAATCCAGAGATACGTGACAGCCCACTAGGCTTAATATTCGTAACATTTGGTGTCAGAAGTGGGATTGTAGAAAATTGAAAATAAACGAAAAGTAACAAAACAAAAAAAAAAAAAAACTAAATAAATAAATAAAAGTATAACAGCACGGACATGGTTAAACTCGAGCTGCTGAAGGTGGACCAGCTGAAGAAGGAGCTGGCTGCCTGGAATTTGCCGACTGCTGGCGGGAAAGTGGAGTTGCAGCTGCGCTTGCGAGAGGCGTGTGAATCACGAGGCATCGATTGGGCTGCACACGAGTTCGGAACGCAGGAACAAGAGGCGTCGGCCAAAGTGGAGGAATCGCCTGCGGGTGCTGCGTCGATCCAAAGTACGGCTGCACCGGCTGGACCACTACAAGCATTAGACATGAGCCAGCTAATGAGTGCAATAAAAGGCATGTTCGAGACTTCCAATCGTGAAAATCGGGAAATGTCGGCGCAGATGGCAGCGAAAATGGAAACTGCAAATCAAGAGATGGCAGCGAAAATGGAAACTGCAAATCAAGAGATGGCAGCGAAAATGGAAACGGCGACCCATGAAATATCGGCGCAAGTGTCGGAGCGAATGGAAGTCAAGCTTCAGGAAAGCTCTGCGCGCTTGGAGCAGAAGGTAGAGGAAATCTCCAATAGGCTGAACGGGAAAGTTGAGCATCTTGAGACGCGCATGGACAATTGGGACAAACGAGTTGACAACCTGGATGAGTCCTTGAACAAACGAGTTGACAGTCTGGAAGATTCGATGCACAGAAAAATAGACGAACGGCTTCGAGAGGTACAGCTGCGAGCAAGGGTGCGGTCAGTTGAGGAAAGTTTCGCCATAGAAGCGCCTACCTATGATGGTACTACGTCGTTTGACACATTTAAATTGCAATTCGACTTGGCTGCTTTGGAAAATCAGTGGACAGATATCAGGAAAGGTCGGAGACTGATACTGGCTCTAAGAGGTCCTGCGGCTGAGGTAATAAAGACAGTTCCGGAAGGTTTGAGAGGTGATTACGACACCGTCATAAGGGCGCTGGCAGCCAGATACAGTGACGAGCACAACAAAATGCTGTATTATTGCGAGCTGAAGAGCCGTAGGCAAAGGGCCAACGAGGCGCTGCAGACATATGCAGCAGACATTGAGCGGCTCGTACAGTTGTGTTACCCGGAATTTGGCGCTGATGGCCTCGAGAGGATGAAGATTGAGTCATTTATTGAAGGTCTTCATGACCCGGAGACACGTCGCAGTGCGTTGATGATGGGCAAGCCGACATTTAAGGAGACGGTGACCGGCGCGATGACGTATGAGGCGGCCTGGAGAGGAAGTTTTCGACATTCATTGGCTGAAAAGCGTCGAGCCCAATCTGGACGGGTCACCCAAAGCCAGACAGTGAGCTCGGACGCACCAGCGGGGCTGCGGGCAGTGTCATCTACAGTCAGTTGCTGGCGATGTGGCAAGCAAGGCCACATATCACGAGACTGCCATCTGCGAGAAAAGCGTTCCGGACAACAGACGTCGCCAAAGAGGGCTGCCGCTCTGCCACACCATTCGTGCAAAACCGAGTGCAGGCATAACTCGCGAGCCGAAAGCGAGGGCCAAATTGTGGATGTTCGGTCGATAAGCGTTATGCCAGAGGAAGAGTGGTCTGCGGAGAGGCTACAAAAAGACCAGCGTGAGGATGCGGATCTTGCAAAAATCGTTAAAAGCAAGGAGCAAGGCGCACGTCCAGACTGGCAGGAGATGGCTGGTGAAAGCCCGATCGCTAAGGCTTACTGGGCACAGTGGAAAAGTCTGCGGCTGAAGGAAGGCTGCCTGTACCGCGAATGGGAGAGCGCAGATGGTCGTACCAGCAACCCCCTAATGGTAGTGCCGAAAAGCAGAATCAACGAGGTCATCGAGGCATACCATAACGACTCCAGTAGAGGGCACCTAGGCATCACCAAAACCGTCGCCAAAATAAAAAGACGATTCTACTGGGTAGGATGTCAGGAGTCTGTAGCCGAGTGGATTAAGAGCTGCGACCGATGTTCAGCCGCGAAAGGGCCGACAAGAAAATCTCGAGGCCGCATGCAGCAGTACAACGTGGGAGCGCCCTTCGAGCGGATTGCTATGGACGTCGCCGGCCCATTCCCAACTAGCACTCAAGGCAACAAATATGTGCTGGTTGTAATGGATTACTTCAGCAAATGGCCCGAAGTGTACCCTATTCCTAACCAGGAGGCCACCACGATCTCGGAAAAGCTGGTAAACAACTGGGTAGCCAGGTTCGGAGTTCCGTTGGAGTTGCACTCAGATCAAGGCCGGAATTTCGAGTCTGCGGTATTCAAGGAAGTGTGTGAGCTGCTGGGGATAAAGAAAACGCGTACCACTCCTTTGCACCCACAGTCCGACGGCATGGTGGAACGCTTTAACCGGACACTGGAGGAATACCTGCGGAAAGTGGTAGGCAGGAATCAAAAGGATTGGGACACGCATATCCCCCTGTTCCTGATGGCGTATAGGTCAGCCCCGCACGACACGACATCACTCACTCCAGCCCGAGCAGTGTTCGGAACAGAGTTGCGGTTACCCGCTGACTTGAAGTTCGGGGTAGTCAGCACGACGGGAGGCGCTAAGACGGACTACGTGGCCAATAAGCGGGCGGAACTGGAGGAAATTCACCAGTTTATAAGGAGCCGCACCAAACTGGTCAGCGATAAGGTGAAAGCCAGATACGATCTACGGGCCAACTCAGCAGGGTTCCAAGAAGGCGATTTGGTAATGCTCTACAACCCGCAGCGGAGGAAAGGTTTGTATCCGAAACTCCAAGCGTCATGGGAAGGACCTTACGAAGTCGTGACTAGGATTAACGACGTGGTATACCGGATTCAACGTTGCAGCAATAGAGGCGCTAAGCTGAAGGTAGTCCATTTGGAGCGCCTGGCGCCTCATCACAGCGGAGCCTCGGCGCTTGTTCGGGACGAACAAGTCTAAGTGGTGGGCAGTGTAACGATGAGCCAGTCTGTCGCGGTGCAAAGCAACCCTGCCGCTACGTGCCGTGCCATAACCCAATCTGGCAACGACGGCCGCGATAGTAACTTTTAGCCCAACCTGGCAACGATGGTCGCGGTCATCAGGGAAACTTCTAGTCCAATCTGGCAACGTGCGAGAACGATCTGCGCGACGGCCGGAGAGAGTATAAAAGGTGGCCAGATGCGGTACAGCGAGTCAGTCTGGTTTTGACAAGTGAAGTTGCCACACGGAATAATCAAGCAAATACTTAAGTGTACGAACAGTAAAGTGTAAACTGTGAATAATAAAGTGACTGTTGGTGTATTTTATTGTCTGCGTTTAAGAAACTGACTGTGTTTTATTTTCAAATCACACAATCCAGAGATACGTGACAGCCCACTAGGCTTAATATTCGTAACAGTATGATCAATTCAATACAAAAACAAAAATAACTAAGGTGCCAGAAGATTTACTTTATCGAGCTGCCCTTTGAAGCATGATCTAGTGAAAGACGGGTTGACTCCTGAATCTAACAAACTAACAATTTTGCGGGGGAAACGCCCACAAAGGCGTGGCTCGGAGTCAAAGTTCAAAGCTTTTATCAACAAAACTCAATTAACCTCCAACTGATTTACACGATATGGATATCAAACGAAAGGTCTTTTTCATACCTTTCTACTAATATACAACATTAGATACAAAAAATGCACTAATAAAAAGTTTAAAGCAAACAAAATTTTTATACAAATTTTTTAAACACGGATTTTTTTCTCGAAAATATCCATAATCCATAGCCTGTAAAATTCCCTTCACAATGAAATATAAAACATTTGATATTTTATGATTTGACTTTTATATTTAAAATTAAATTGAGTTAAAAGCATCTGCAATATTGAAATGGCGTTTATGAAAGTTATTGCTTAGGCGCGATCTCTTACAATCATAGGAATTGAATATCAAAATACTGTACGCTCCTTACTGAACCTGATCCCCTAGTTACTCCCATGAGGGTTATTTTTCAAGCAGCCCGGCCGAAGGCCGACCACACATAAGGTTCTTTAATGCAGAAAAAAGTGGTTTACTACCACCCTGCACCTCCTGGACAAGTACCGTTGAACGGTAAACAAAGAATATAAGTGTGGAAAAGTACCGTTGAACGATAAACGAAGGATAGGCTTTTTAGTTCTAAACTATCCAACATTTTCATTTTTAATTTCAACATGGACAACATGAATCTCTTCAAATTGTACCAGCTATTTAAAAGTAAAGAGGCTTTTGGGATCAGCGAAAATGTCCTTGAAAAGTGAATGAAAAGGAAATTAATGTCCCGCGATAGTCATTGGTGTACTAATGGCCATGTTTTGCAATTGTGCAAAACTTCTGATTTTGTCGATGGCTATCTGGCAAAGTTTATGTTTCTTAAAGAATGTAAAGCTAGAAATCAGGATCTTTTGAATACGTTTTTTAATAAGGCAGGTACATTGTACAACCCCCTACAGCCCTCATTGTCCGAAAGTGAGGGCGAAGATGGCTACGAAATTACTTTGGACCAAAGGTCAAGTTAGAAAAAAATTAAAAATATATATTGAAAAACAACAAAAGTATACATTTTTATATTTCAGGGAATTTCACAGGCTACAATATAGTAACAAACTTATTGCACCTCCATTATGGATTTTTTCGATTTTTCCGTTTATACAAAATTTTTATAAAGTTTTCTTTTTTTTGCTTAAAACTTTTTATTAGTGCATTTTACGTATCTAATGTTGTGCATTAATAGAAAGGTATAAAAAAGACCTTTCGTTTTATACCCATATCGTGTAAATCAGTTGGAGATTAATTGAGTTTTTTTCATAAAAACTTTGACCCCGAGCCACGCCTTTTGTAGGTGTTTCCCCCGCAAAACTTTTTGTTTGTTAGATTCACAAAAATACGCTCTATATGGCCCAATTTTCAGTTTTTCTCATGAGGGTTTGCCATACTGCATTTGTTCCCTACTATTTTCCAGTACTACTTTAATTCGCTTTTCTACTACGAGTTTTTTAAACTCGTCGCAGTTAAACAAATTATGTGCACTGTCACAACCTAATAAACATTTCCTTGCATTATTTTGGGTCCTATTCGCTTCATTTTTAAACCCTTCTTCCTTTTTTGACAATCGAATCTACTAGCAATCAATCACTTTCTTCAAGTGCTTTGAATTGCTTTTCGAGAAATGCTAAAAGATTCTCTATTCTATTCAGCTTCTTAACTGTTATAAAGTGAATGAGCGCTTCTTTAATTGCAGTATCTGAGTGCTTAGTAGCCTCTAACTAGCCTCAGATTAGCTGACACTGTGTCGTGCAACTCCTTTAATTCCGCAGGCGTACGAGAACATATTTGCTTGGCGTCAAGCAAATTCCTGCACATATTAAATGTTATTTGCCGCTTATCAGAATATCTCCTCTGAAAAATATTCCACGCCACGTTAAAGTTCGCACCACTTATATCTAAGTGATCAACCAACCTTAACGCCTCACCCCTTAAATATGATATTAACGCAATCATTTTATGGGTGTCTCCCACACTTTTATAAAGGAATATTTCAGGGAAAATATCCCTTAAGGATATCCACTTACTATAATCCCCACTAAATATGGGAATCTGAATCTGAGGAAGGCTATATGGCAAGGAAGGAGACTCATTTTGCTCTAACAGCGTTTGTCTTCCTCTTACGCCACAATATGAGAACCTTTCTCCATTAGGACCTCATATTCTTCGCACAACTCGTCCTCTCCAAAAAACTTTGTAGTCGAACTTAAGATCTGTCACACGGCCTTCGAACTTGTGCAACCGTGACAGATCTTTCCATCCCATCTGGATGCGTTCGTGACACCTTCTTAATTCCTCTAGGGTGCCCTGAAACGTCGCCTGAACCGATGCGGCTTGGCCCCTTTGACGCTGCGCTGTCAGTTCGCGCCTCTATCTTTTCAAATAGAAAACTAATTGCGCCCTACCCCACTCTTGCCTCTACTTCACCTACTCTTTTAACTGTACTCTCGTAAAACGCTTGAACTTTATCAAAGTATTCCTTTCCGAAATACACTTTGTATTCCCTTAGCTTGTGCTTGGGAATTAATGTGCAGTGATTCGCTGTCAATTCCTCAAACAACGAATTCAGCTGCACTTGAAGCCCTTCATTCTGGCCGTCAGCGTTCAGCTGGTTGCAGATGCTAAGAATAGCATTGCCAAGCTCTTCCTGTTTCCTCAGCATTTCCTTTGCCAATTTAATTTTTTCTTCAAAACCCTTCTCCTAACTAATCTTTTTTGTCCTTACTAATATACCTTATTAATTTTTTTTCTTGACTTACCAATGTCTAATACACTGCATGCTGGTTGCTCAGGAACGCTGAAAACTTAAACACTTCACTTCAACTTTGAAAACTAGACTAATGCTCCGGTCGCCCGGAGCCTTTATTTATAATATTCCTTATTTTCTAGTGCCTACTTATTTACAATATTTCTTATCCTAAAAATTACCTGCGTATGCACATACTTAGGTAGCATGACCCAACGTGCATGGCAGCCTAAATACACAGCACGATAAGAGAATGCTGGCCGCACGCTCTTATGGCGCTTGTTACTTGCAGCTGTCACCACTTGATAAGTGCAACCGGATGTTGGTTATCTTATGGCGCCGTTGCAAGATTCAACACTGACTATGCCAGGATACTATAAATGACCTCTAGTTTCACGTCTATATCAACATTTGGATGGGTCTCGGCAAACACAAAATGTTTCGCACGGCGTAATAAATGTAAAGTTGGTGTTTTCACTCAGTGCATCATAACTTTAAATGCTATTGATGCTAGGCTTAATATTTGCTCAAATAATATATCTTTCATCTTCGATTTTAAAACCATAGGAGATAATTTATTTTATCTATAAAAAAAACATTTGAAAATTTATGATTATTTAAATTGGTCGAAAACTTTTTTAACAACTTTCACCGCCAGTAACTTCCCAAATCTCATCTGAACTGAAACAACGGGGGAAAAAAATGGGGTTTCGAAGATTTTTCAAAAACGCTTCTTAAAAATTGTTTGGATTTTTAGTTTCGTGTTTATTTTACTTTTATTTTTAGGTGCATTTTTCGTGTCGAGTAGTGTAAGCAACGTTGCTGCTAAGTTCCAGTAAAGAAATGGACTGCCCTTGCACCAGATTTAAATTGCAGGGGCGCACAGTGATTCGTTCCATAGACAAAATTCAAAAAATTTATAGTCTCAGAATTTAATGATTTTCATGTCATTTGAAAGGTAAAACTCCAACTAAGAAAACCCCAAAAAATCTGTGCAAAAAATTAATTAGTGTGTGTGCAAAAGCGGCTCAAAGTTGAAACTTTTTTCACAAAAAAATGTATACACATCTTTTCTGTTTTTTAGTCTATTGAAGAAAACAATTTTTAAAAATACATGGTTACCAAGAAGTTGCTGAAACTTTTAATATAGATTAAGAAATGATGTGGCCGTTTTCGCTTTTAATGTTTTGTGAAAATTTGCAAAGTTGAGGCTTTTACATCACTTTTAATTCAAAATATTTTTCTAAATTAATAGTCTGAAAATTGGTAAAACTTAGAGGAAAATATCTAAAAAGTATGTGAAAGTATGTTCCTGGATTTTTTTTATTTTGAGAAGCATTCTTTCTTTTTTGGATAATGTAATTACATCCTCCGATATCTTCCGATTTCAGAAAATAATTCAATTTGAAAACACAATTTCTAAACACCTATTTTTCGACAAAATTTATTTTATTTCATGCCTAAAAGTATGCAATCAGCATGAAAAATTGAGAAAACTGCAAAAAAGCAAAACTTACGTCTATTATTATCGTTTTTATTGCAAAACTAAAGGGTCCTGAGACAATTTCTGTTACTCTTTCCAATAATCAATGTTGATGGTAGCGATTAAATGTAAAATCTGAAAAATCTAGCCAACACACTTGGTGCTATAGCTCTCCAAAGTGACGAAATTTGAAAATTTAAGACTATGGCATTCCCAAACTACAAAATTTTAAGAAAAACAAGTTAGAGATTTCAATTCCGCAGACCATGATTAACTAGTATGCCAAGAATGGAGTCGAATCACCGTGGGGCGGTGCCATGCTCCCTTATTCAAAACCCGCACAATGCGGTCTGTCGAAAGATATGAATAAATGGAAGGTTCGCAATAAGTTTTATTGCTGAGCTTATAGTTCAGCGAAATATTTGGGTCACAACAAATGTGCCACGCCCCTTGTCCAGCGCCCATCAACTTTTACCAGTAGAATGACTCGTCTATGGGACGACAGGGTACTAAATTTCAATGTTGTACAACTTACAATTCCGAAGATATTCTGTGTCGATATTTATCTTATAAGGGCGGTGAGACGCCCCCTTGTTCAATACCTTCTGTCGAAAAAGGAAAATTGTCTAAATTTAACTAAATTTTCTATTTTGAACTTTCAAGACCAAAATATGTCAGGTAAGGAAAACATACATGTTTTGGATCTCAGTCCGTAGATTCATACATCTAAATTTTATTCTATTTCAAAGTTCAAAGATCTGTGTGTACATCAGATGTGGTCCATATTTCGGGGTCTTGTGTTGCACCGGGAAAGTTTGAGTAAGCATAAGTAAACACTAGGCATACCTAAAAAAAATTATTAAATGCAATTTTATATCGATACAATATTATGTATTTCTTACTGCTTCTGCATTAACACTGTAGAATCCTTTTCAAGTCATATAAGGAGTGAACCAGAAAAATGTTAGAATTTTTACGCATCCAGCATACGAAAATGCCAAGAGTTAGGAGGCTGGTATTTGCGAGTGAAAGTATATATAAATATTGCAGTTTCTTGCTACATTAGTCAATTGCATCTTGGATCTACTTAAGTCAACATGTCCAGCTTATTAATACTGGACATTTACTTGACTGATAAGACGAAGTCTAGATTAAGCATTGCAAGGGAAAGCAAAGCGAGCGTAGCGACGGTTTATAATGTTATAAACAACTACAACGCGGAAAACTCCATCTACAGAGCCGAAGAATTAGGCAGAAAAAAGGGTCCAAGTAACACAGAACTGCTGAAGAGGGTTGTTAGCACATATCGGAATAACCCCACGAGGTCGACTTAAGATGTTGCAGCTGCGTCAGGCACATCGCAATCAACTGAGATGCGATATAAGCGAAGTATCTAGAAAATACTCCGAAGTGAAATATACCAAATTTCCAAAACACTTCATGGTTTAGCAAGCTATTTGCTATTTTACCCACCACCTCTTCGAGGCCCACTTCCACCACGGTGGAAAACGCCGTAGAAAGGGGATGATCGGGTGACGACCAGCCGACAGGGCAGGGGAAAAAGTTGAAGCCCTCAGCTAGCTTCTCTTCTCCACAGGAGTCACAGATTGCCGTGGTGGACCGGAGCGACCCTGATGGGAAAATTCGCCTGGAAAACTGGCTATCTGTAGAGGCGCGCATTCTGCGAGCGATGCTCGAGGCAGCCGACGGCGAAATTGATTACGACGGCGTTGGCAGAAGGGTGTCAAGATTGTCAGTTGTGGCAACAAGGAGTCCCTCAACTTCTTGGTGCGCACTATCAGCGGTCTTGAGCCCCTCTGGCAGGGGGCAAAACTCGAGGTCATACCACTCCACACTGTGGGTCCCCCCTCCAGTTATGGAGGACACCGACACGGTGAAGCTGATAGGCCGGCAGAATTGTTCCTTGAGGAGAACGGAGTTGACTTGGCTCTAATTCAGGAACCCTGGATCGTAGGAAGCAGGGTTTGTGGGTTGGATTCAGGTCAATTCAGATTGCTTCATTGACGCGGTGAAGGTAAGATACGAGACTTTATTGTATACAGAAAGTGCATTAATTTGTTTCTTTTGTCCTATTACAGTACTGGTGACCTGTGTGTGGTTGCATGCGAACGACGCGATGGGCCAAACTTGATCCTGTCGTCCGCATACACGCCATTCGAAGGGGAGGAACCACCGCCGAAGGAAGTCCGGGACCTTGCTGCGCACGCCCGATCACGGAGGCTCGACCTCATCATCGGGTGTCACGCCAATGCGCACCACATGCTGTGGGGAAGTTCCGACACCAATAGTTGGGGTAAGTCAATTTTTTAATTTCTTCTTGGCTCTAACCTTGTGCTGTGCAATAAAGGCAATACGCCGACTTTTCACAATAGGGTTAGGGAGGAGGTCATAGATATTACCTTGGTTACCGACTCCAATACTATCTCCGTGGTCGACTGGAAGGTACTGACGAAATGTTCGTTCTAGGACCACACCCGTTTAGTCTTTTCAGTGGCCGTTGAGGTTGGATGTGTACAAACCTATAGGAATCCGAGAAAGACTAACTGGCCTCAATAGACTAAAAAACAGAAAAGATGTGTATACATTTTTTTGTGAAAAAAGTTTCAACTTTGAGCCGCTTTTGCACACACACTAATTAATTTTTTGCACAGATTTTTTGGGGTTTTCTTAGTTGGAGTTTTACCTTTCAAATGACATGAAAATCATTAAATTCTGAGACTATAAATTTTTTGAATTTTGTCTATGGAACGAATCACTGTGCGCCCCTGCAATTTAAATCTGGTGCAAGGGCAGTCCATTTCTTTACTGGAACTTAGCAGCAACGTTGCTTACACTACTCGACACGAAAAATGCACCTAAAAATAAAAGTAAAATAAACACGAAACTAAAAATCCAAACAATTTTTAAGAAGCGTTTTTGAAAAATCTTCGAAAACCCATTTTTTTCCCCCGTTGTTTCAGTTCAGATGAGATTTGGGGAAGTTACTGGCGGTGTTGTTAAAAAAGTTTTGGACCAATTTAAATAATCATAATTTTTCAAATGTTTTTTTTTATAGATAAAATAAATTATCTCCTATGGTTTTAAAATCTAAGATGAAGGATATATTATTTGAGCAAATATTAAGCCTAGCATCAATAGCATTTAAAGTTATGATGCACTGAGTGAAAACACCAACTTTACATTTATTACGCCGTGCGAAACATTTTGTGTTTGCCGAGACCCATCCAAATGTTGATATAGACGTGAAACTAGAGGTCATTTATAGTATCCTGGCATAGTCAGTGTTGAATCTTGCAACGGCGCACAGTGGCTCAATTTGTCATTTCAGGTTGCAAAATTAATAACTCCTGAACGAATAGAGATAATTGGAAATTTTTTTTTGCTGTTGATTAGAAATTCATCAGGCTATTGTATTTTCAAAAATAAACTCAATCAATTTACAGGGTGCTACGTAATAGTTTGTCAAAGTTCGGCTTACTGTAAATAAGAATAATGCGAGCAACAATGTTAACTTTTAGTTGCAAAATTAATGAAAATTCATTAAAAAAGATGAAAAGTAATAAGAAATTTAAGAAATAAGCTGAAAGAGTCAAATTTAAAGATAAAAATTAATAAATTTCGCTTTCAAAATTAGAACCAGAATTCGAAAAATTTACGTAAGAAGTCAATTTTTTTGGACAATCCTAAGTTCAAAAACAATGCTAAAGCTTCATTAGGACTATATTTGATCGGGAGCACATTGCGTGGGGTGGGAATACTGTTTTTAATTCTTTTAACACGATCCGAGTTTGCTGGTAAAACTGCTTTCACTATAAAACCTTTAATTTTCTCCTGATCCTTATTTTATTTTATGGTCAAAGCTTCTGAAAAGTGGATGGTAGTTATTTTTCCTGTTGCCTCCATAAGCTTCCTTGTTTTAGTGAATGACGCACCGACCTCAGTTGACTTTTTCGGCCTTCCTATTGCCGCCTTTGATGTCGATGGTTGGTCATCGCTTATGCTGCATGCATCTCCTGCATCGAAGTAAGTTGTTTTTTCCAACCACTCCTCATTATTCTGGACAAAATTGAATTGGGTACGGTTTGCCGCAATCCATTTCCACTTTATAGTACGATAAGTCCTGGATATCTTTTCTTTAGGCGTAGATACGTTGGATGCAGGCAAACTTTTTTCGACGTAACCAATTTCTTTAGCGACAGCCAGAACGAACTTCTCATTTGTCTTCGAAATAGTAAATATTTCAAACGGCTTCGAATTTTTCAGAAACATTTTTGTGCTTCTTCTTCGGTTTAGTTGCAGTGGCGGAATTAAAGTGGTTCAAATTAAAATCGAAACTAACTTTACTTACTCTAAACTCTTTTATTTATAAGTAGGATTTGCATATGCATTCAAATAGCAGGTACTAAGCTTCTAGTACTAGCAGGTACCTGCAGTTCTTAGGTTTTTACCCGTTGTGGGATTTTTGAACAGCCCAGACACATAAGTCGGTTTTAAGCTAAGGTCCCACGATTGCCGCAAATGCGCCGATCTGGTCGGGCAATGACTACGCAAAAATTGTCTATTGAGCAAACAATTTTTTATTTGGATCACACGATTGACCCAATTGCGACAAATTTTGTCGGCTCAACCTAGCGAGCAGAAATCTTGCGCCGAACGATTTCATAGGTAGGTCACACGATTGCCCGAATCGAAACAAAAATTGAAATAAATTTTCAACAAATTTCAAAGCACCGACAAAATTTGTCGGCCCCTATGGTTGGCGCTCGAGTTGCCGACAAAATTCGGCTCAATTTTTATTTTTTTTGTCTGGCCTCAACTGTTCACACGATTGACGCTATTGTACCAATTTCGTTCGGCGCAACAGGAGGCAGATCGAGTATTTTTGACATTTGCGCCGAAAAAGAATCGAGTTCACACGATTGGCATTAGGATTTTTTCAAAATGCGTAAAATTTCTACGCATTGCGGCAATCGTGGGACCTTACCTTTAGACAGTACACATAGATATACATAAGTCTGCTTTTTGTTTTTCAGTAACTGTTTCATTGGCGCGGTTCAACTCAAAGACTAATGGCGACTGACTGAGTTTTGCTCAAATTAAAAAAAAAAAATTGTATGACAGACACAGTGTTAGTATTTTGTTAAAAACAAAATCAAAGGATACATTGATGATTGACTGGTTGCCGGAAATGAAAGCCAACTTGTTTTTCGTATGTGCGAACTGCGCATCCAGTAAAAGTATTCTTTACTTCGAGCTTACAGCAATATACGCCAAAAAAAAGTCGACTTAATATTGAATTGCAAGCTTGTATCACATCTTAAATGAAGCCAAAATGCAAATTTGCATGCCCTGGCAACAAGTATAATCGCGTGTAATTGATTCACTTTCAAAACCTTGACGAACTTGTTTGAACGTACGCACCCGAAAGCACAAAATTGCGCGAGGTGACCACAGAAATATCGCTCTAAAATCCAGTCGGGCAAAATCGGGCACCCGATCTCTTCATGGCAGAACTCACAGAAGACTAGTGAACAATTTTCCCAAAGACGGAACCGTGGCAAGTATGGCCTTTTTTTTTTAAGTTTATGTTTATGTTTATGTTTATTCAGTCTAGAGTATTCGCAACCTTACAGACTATGAAACAATTGTTAATAAATAAATTTAAATCACTTAAAACTAGTTAAAAATATTACAAAGAAATAACTTAAATTGAGCCCTACTTAAGTTAAAATCAAAATGATGATTAGCACAAAGAAGGTTAAAATCAGAAAGCGCTTTATTGATTGGCTCATTAAGTGCATAATTGACTTTATGACCCTCAGTCCCAAATATATGATGTCGTCGCAGCGTCTTAGCTGGGACATGGAAGTTAATTAGACCGAGCAAATCAGGGCAATCGATGAATCCAGAAACAATATCATATATAAAACAAAGGGCCGAGATTCTTCTGCGCAACTCGAGTGACTGCAGATTTATTAATTTACAACGCGAAATATAGGGGGGAAGTGGTAGATCGAAGTTAAGAGAGTTAAGAGCAAACTTAACAAATTTACGCTGAACCCGCTCAAGACGATAGATATGTACATCATAGTGTGGGTTCCAAATAAAAGACCCATATTACAATTTCGATCTGACGAACGCATTAAAGAGCAATTTACGCGTATATGGATCCTTGAAACCCACACTATGCCGTTTAACAAAGGCAAGAGAGGAAAAAGCCTGAGGAATGATACGGTTCAAATGGCTGACAAACGTGAAACCCGAATCAAACACAACACCAAGATCCAACACCTCATCTAGGGACTTTAGCACACAATTAGAGATAGAGTAGGAGGTAGGACGAATATTACGGGATTTAGAAAAGGAAATAGAATTACATTTATTTATATTAACAGAAAGATTATTACGACAACACCAATCAAAAAAGTTGTTAACTTCGCATTGGAGAAGATAGGAGTCAGACTGATTATGGACTTTAGAAAATATTTTTAAATCATCAGCATAAAGAAGAAAACAGGAACTACTAAAACAACTACTAACATCATTCATAAACAGCACAAAGAATAGAGGTCCCAGTATACTACCCTGAGGGACGCCAGACGAAGCCACATAAGATTTTGAGCAAACACCATCAACACGAACAACGTTTACCCTATTAAACAAATAAGATCTAATCCAACTCAACACATTAGAGTAAAAAATTAGAGTAAAGTCTATCGAAAGTTCAAAAAGAGTGATAAAAACAATGCTTCAAGTGAGTGCCTATGAAAAGACAACAACAACAACCAACTTTTTTTTTCTATATTTAATTATTTACTACAACTGCCTTCTTTTACGATGCTGGTGCAAAAAGTTTCAACTAATTTCCTCCTTTCCGTATTTTAAAACTTCAGCATTGCCGAAAAAGTGCAAATTGCTGATATTATTTCACACTCTACAAATTGCTCAACTTTGACGGGCTCTACAAGTAAAACTATTTGTCCAATTTAGTTAAGGTTTTCGGATTTCTTAGGTCCAATCATTTATCTATCGGACAAGTATAACAGTTTCCCCCAAATCGAACATGACAAAATCGACTTTTGCAACCTACGTCGGCAGAATCAGCCACTGTGCGGCGCCATAAGATAACCAACATCCGGTTGCACTTATCAAGTGGTGACAGCTGCAAGTAACAAGCGCCAGGGGCGGATTCAGAAAAATATTTCGGGGGGGTTTCAAAAAGTAATTCTTTGATATTCATAAATTGTCTTTTAATTTGTATGTAGTTTTAATGTCGTACCTAATATTTCGGGGGGGCGGTTTCAACCCCCAAAACACCCCCCGAATCCGCCACTGACAAGCGCCATAAGAGCGTGCGGCCAGCATTCTCTTATCGTGCTGTGTATTTAGGCTGCCATGCACGTTGGGTCATGCTACCTAAGTATGTGCATGCGCAGGTAATTTTTAGGATAAGAAATATTGTAAATAAGTAGGCACTAGAAAACAAGGAATATTATAAATAAAGGCTCCGGGCGACCGGAGCATTAGTCTAGTTTTCAAAGTTGAAGTGAAGTGTTTAAGTTTTCAGCGTTCCTGAGCAACCAGCATGCAGTGCATTAGACATTGGTAAGTCAAGAAAAAAAATTAATAAGGTATATTAGTAAGGACAAAAAAGATTAGTTAGGAGAAGGGTTTTGAAGAAAAAATTAAATTGGCAAAGGAAATGCTGAGGAAACAGGAAGAGCTTGGCAATGCTATTCTTAGCATCTGCAACCAGCTGAACGCTGACGGCCAGAATGAAGGGCTTCAAGTGCAGCTGAATTCGTTGTTTGAGGAATTGACACATCACTGCATATTAATTCCCAAGCACAAGCTAAGGGAATACAAAGTGTATTTCGGAAAGAAATACTTTGATAAAGTTCAAGCGTTTTACGAGAGTACAGTTAAAAGAGTAGGTGAAGTAGAGGCAAGAGTGGGGTAGGGCGCAATTAGTTTTCTATTTGAAAAGATAGAGGCGCGAACTGACAGCGCAGCGTCAAAGGGGCCAAGCCGCATCGGTTCAGGCGACGTTTCAGGGCACCCTAGAGGAATTAAGAAGGTGTCACGAACGCATCCAGATGGGATGGAAAGATCTGTCACGGTTGCACAAGTTCGAAGGCCGTGCGACAGATCTTAAGTTCGACTACAAAGTTTTTTGGAGAGGACGAGTTGTGCGAAGAATATGAGGTCCTAATGGAGAAAGGTTCTCATATTGTGGCGTAAGAGGAAGACAAACGCTGTTAGAGCAAAATGAGTCTCCTTCCTTGCCATATAGCCTTCCTCAGATTCAGATTCCCATATTTAGTGGGGATTATAGTAAGTGGATATCCTTAAGGGATATTTTCCCTGAAATATTCCTTTATAAAAGTGTGGGAGACACCCATAAAATGATTGCGTTAATATCATATTTAAGGGGTGAGGCGTTAAGGTTGGTTGATCACTTAGGTATAAGTGGTGCGAACTTTAACGTGGCGTGGAATATTTTTCAGAGGAGATATTCTGATAAGCGGCAAATAACATTTAATATGTGCAGGAATTTGCTTGACGCCAAGCAAATATGTTCTCGTACGCCTGCGGAATTAAAGGAGTTGCACGACACAGTGTCAGCTAATCTGAGGCTAGTTAGAGGCTACTAAGCACTCAGATACTGCAATTAAAGAAGCGCTCATTCACTTTATAACAGTTAAGAAGCTGAATAGAATAGAGAATCTTTTAGCATTTCTCGAAAAGCAATTCAAAGCACTTGAAGAAAGTGATTGATTGCTAGTAGATTCGATTGTCAAAAAAGGAAGAAGGGTTTAAAAATGAAGCGAATAGGACCCAAAATAATGCAAGGAAATGTTTATTAGGTTGTGACAGTGCACATAATTTGTTTAACTACGAGTTTAAAAAACTCGTAGTAGAAAAGCGAATTAAAGTAGTACTGGAAAATAGTAGGGAACAAATGCAGTATGGCAAACCCTCATGAGAAAAATATATATATATATATATATATATTATACCTAAGTGATCAACCAACCTTAACGCCTCACCCCTTAAATATGATATTAACGCAATCATTTTATGGGTGTCTCCCACACTTTTATAAAGGAATATTTCAGGGAAAATATCCCTTAAGGATATCCACTTACTATAATCCCCACTAAATATGGGAATCTGAATCTGAGGAAGGCTATATGGCAAGGAAGGAGACTCATTTTGCTCTAACAGCGTTTGTCTTCCTCTTACGCCACAATATGAGAACCTTTCTCCATTAGGACCTCATATTCTTCGCACAACTCGTCCTCTCCAAAAAACTTTGTAGTCGAACTTAAGATCTGTCGCACGGCCTTCGAACTTGTGCAACCGTGACAGATCTTTCCATCCCATCTGGATGCGTTCGTGACACCTTCTTAATTCCTCTAGGGTGCCCTGAAACGTCGCCTGAACCGATGCGGCTTGGCCCCTTTGACGCTGCGCTGTCAGTTCGCGCCTCTATCTTTTCAAATAGAAAACTAATTGCGCCCTACCCCACTCTTGCCTCTACTTCACCTACTCTTTTAACTGTACTCTCGTAAAACGCTTGAACTTTATCAAAGTATTCCTTTCCGAAATACACTTTGTATTCCCTTAGCTTGTGCTTGGGAATTAATGTGCAGTGATTCGCTGTCAATTCCTCAAACAACGAATTCAGCTGCACTTGAAGCCCTTCATTCTGGCCGTCAGCGTTCAGCTGGTTGCAGATGCTAAGAATAGCATTGCCAAGCTCTTCCTGTTTCCTCAGCATTTCCTTTGCCAATTTAATTTTTTTCTTCAAAACCCTTCTCCTAACTAATCTTTTTTGTCCTTACTAATATACCTTATTAATTTTTTTTCTTGACTTACCAATGTCTAATACACTGCATGCTGGTTGCTCAGGAACGCTGAAAACTTAAACACTTCACTTCAACTTTGAAAACTAGACTAATGCTCCGGTCGCCCGGAGCCTTTATTTATAATATTCCTTATTTTCTAGTGCCTACTTATTTACAATATTTCTTATCCTAAAAATTACCTGCGTATGCACATACTTAGGTAGCATGACCCAACGTGCATGGCAGCCTAAATACACAGCACGATAAGAGAATGCTGGCCGCACGCTCTTATGGCGCTTGTTACTTGCAGCTGTCACCACTTGATAAGTGCAACCGGATGTTGGTTATCTGATGGCGCCGTTGCAAGATTCAACACTGACTATGCCAGGATACTATAAATGACCTCTAGTTTCACGTCTATATCAACATTTGGATGGGTCTCGGCAAACACAAAATGTTTCGCACGGCGTAATAAATGTAAAGTTGGTGTTTTCACTCAGTGCATCATAACTTTAAATGCTATTGATGCTAGGCTTAATATTTGCTCAAATAATATATCTTTCATCTTCGATTTTAAAACCATAGGAGATAATTTATTTTATCTATAAAAAAAACATTTGAAAATTTATGATTATTTAAATTGGTCGAAAACTTTTTTAACAACTTTCACCGCCAGTAACTTCCCCAAATCTCATCTGAACTGAAACAACGGGGGAAAAAAATGGGGTTTCGAAGATTTTTCAAAAACGCTTCTTAAAAATTGTTTGGATTTTTAGTTTCGTGTTTATTTTACTTTTATTTTTAGGTGCATTTTTCGTGTCGAGTAGTGTAAGCAACGTTGCTGCTAAGTTCCAGTAAAGAAATGGACTGCCCTTGCACCAGATTTAAATTGCAGGGGCGCACAGTGATTCGTTCCATAGACAAAATTCAAAAAATTTATAGTCTCAGAATTTAATGATTTTCATGTCATTTGAAAGGTAAAACTCCAACTAAGAAAACCCCAAAAAATCTGTGCAAAAAATTAATTAGTGTGTGTGCAAAAGCGGCTCAAAGTTGAAACTTTTTTCACAAAAAAATGTATACACATCTTTTCTGTTTTTTAGTCTATTGAAGAAAACAATTTTTAAAAATACATGGTTACCAAGAAGTTGCTGAAACTTTTAATATAGATTAAGAAATGATGTGGCCGTTTTCGCTTTTAATGTTTTGTGAAAATTTGCAAAGCTGAGGCTTTTACATCACTTTTAATTCAAAATATTTTTCTAAATTAATAGTCTGAAAATTGGTAAAACTTAGAGGAAAATATCTAAAAAGTATGTGAAAGTATGTTCCTGGATTTTTTTTATTTTGAGAAGCATTCTTTCTTTTTTGGATAATGTAATTACATCCTCCGATATCTTCCGATTTCAGAAAATAATTCAATTTGAAAACACAATTTCTAAACACCTATTTTTCGACAAAATTTATTTTATTTCATGCCTAAAAGTATGCAATCAGCATGAAAAATTGAGAAAACTGCAAAAAAGCAAAACTTACGTCTATTATTATCGTTTTTATTGCAAAACTAAAGGGTCCTGAGACAATTTCTGTTACTCTTTCCAATAATCAATGTTGATGGTAGCGATTAAATGTAAAATCTGAAAAATCTAGCCAACACACTTGGTGCTATAGCTCTCCAAAGTGACGAAATTTGAAAATTTAAGACTATGGCATTCCCAAACTACAAAATTTTAAGAAAAACAAGTTAGAGATTTCAATTCCGCAGACCATGATTAACTAGTATGCCAAGAATGGAGTCGAATCACCGTGGGGCGGTGCCATGCTCCCTTATTCAAAACCCGCACAATGCGGTCTGTCGAAAGATATGAATAAATGGAAGGTTCGCAATAAGTTTTATTGCTGAGCTTATAGTTCAGCGAAATATTTGGGTCACAACAAATGTGCCACGCCCCTTGTCCAGCGCCCATCAACTTTTACCAGTAGAATGACTCGTCTATGGGACGACAGGGTACTAAATTTCAATGTTGTACAACTTACAATTCCGAAGATATTCTGTGTCGATATTTATCTTATAAGGGCGGTGAGACGCCCCCTTGTTCAATACCTTCTGTCGAAAAAGGAAAATTGTCTAAATTTAACTAAATTTTCTATTTTGAACTTTCAAGACCAAAATATGTCAGGTAAGGAAAACATACATGTTTTGGATCTCAGTCCGTAGATTCATACATCTAAATTTTATTCTATTTCAAAGTTCAAAGATCTGTGTGTACATCAGATGTGGTCCATATTTCGGGGTCTTGTGTTGCACCGGGAAAGTTTGAGTAAGCATAAGTAAACACTAGGCATACCTAAAAAAAATTATTAAATGCAATTTTATATCGATACAATATTATGTATTTCTTACTGCTTCTACATTAACACTGTAGAATCCTTTTCAAGTCATATAAGGAGTGAACCAGAAAAATGTTAGAATTTTTACGCATCCAGCATACGAAAATGCCAAGAGTTAGGAGGCTGGTATTTGCGAGTGAAAGTATATATAAATATTGCAGTTTCTTGCTACATTAGTCAATTGCATCTTGGATCTACTTAAGTCAACATGTCCAGCTTATTAATACTGGACATTTACTTGACTGATAAGACGAAGTCTAGATTAAGCATTGCAAGGGAAAGCAAAGCGAGCGTAGCGACGGTTTATAATGTTATAAACAACTACAACGCGGAAAACTCCATCTACAGAGCCGAAGAATTAGGCAGAAAAAAGGGTCCAAGTAACACAGAACTGCTGAAGAGGGTTGTTAGCACATATCGGAATAACCCCACGAGGTCGACTTAAGATGTTGCAGCTGCGTCAGGCACATCGCAATCAACTGAGATGCGATATAAGCGAAGTATCTAGAAAATACTCCGAAGTGAAATATACCAAATTTCCAAAACACTTCATGGTTTAGCAAGCTATTTGCTATTTTACCCACCACCTCTTCGAGGCCCACTTCCACCACGGTGGAAAACGCCGTAGAAAGGGGATGATCGGGTGACGACCAGCCGACAGGGCAGGGGAAAAAGTTGAAGCCCTCAGCTAGCTTCTCTTCTCCACAGGAGTCACAGATTGCCGTGGTGGACCGGAGCGACCCTGATGGGAAAATTCGCCTGGAAAACTGGCTATCTGTAGAGGCGCGCATTCTGCGAGCGATGCTCGAGGCAGCCGACGGCGAAATTGATTACGACGGCGTTGGCAGAAGGGTGTCAAGATTGTCAGTTGTGGCAACAAGGAGTCCCTCAACTTCTTGGTGCGCACTATCAGCGGTCTTGAGCCCCTCTGGCAGGGGGCAAAACTCGAGGTCATACCACTCCACACTGTGGGTCCCCCCTCCAGTTATGGAGGACACCGACACGGTGAAGCTGATAGGCCGGCAGAATTGTTCCTTGAGGAGAACGGAGTTGACTTGGCTCTAATTCAGGAACCCTGGATCGTAGGAAGCAGGGTTTGTGGGTTGGATTCAGGTCAATTCAGATTGCTTCATTGACGCGGTGAAGGTAAGATACGAGACTTTATTGTATACAGAAAGTGCATTAATTTGTTTCTTTTGTCCTATTACAGTACTGGTGACCTGTGTGTGGTTGCATGCCAACGACGCGATGGGCCAAACTTGATCCTGTCGTCCGCATACACGCCATTCGAAGGGGAGGAACCACCGCCGAAGGAAGTCCGGGACCTTGCTGCGCACGCCCGATCACGGAGGCTCGACCTCATCATCGGGTGTCACGCCAATGCGCACCACATGCTGTGGGGAAGTTCCGACACCAATAGTTGGGGTAAGTCAATTTTTTAATTTCTTCTTGGCTCTAACCTTGTGCTGTGCAATAAAGGCAATACGCCGACTTTTCACAATAGGGTTAGGGAGGAGGTCATAGATATTACCTTGGTTACCGACTCCAATACTATCTCCGTGGTCGACTGGAAGGTACTGACGAAATGTTCGTTCTAGGACCACACCCGTTTAGTCTTTTCAGTGGCCGTTGAGGTTGGATGTGTACAAACCTATAGGAATCCGAGAAAGACTAACTGGCCTCAATAGACTAAAAAACAGAAAAGATGTGTATACATTTTTTTGTGAAAAAAGTTTCAACTTTGAGCCGCTTTTGCACACACACTAATTAATTTTTTGCACAGATTTTTTGGGATTTTCTTAGTTGGAGTTTTACCTTTCAAATGACATGAAAATCATTAAATTCTGAGACTATAAATTTTTTGATTTTTGTCTATGGAACGAATCACTGTGCGCCCCTGCAATTTAAATCTGGTGCAAGGGCAGTCCATTTCTTTACTGGAACTTAGCAGCAACGTTGCTTACACTACTCGACACGAAAAATGCACCTAAAAATAAAAGTAAAATAAACACGAAACTAAAAATCCAAACAATTTTTAAGAAGCGTTTTTGAAAAATCTTCGAAACCCCATTTTTTTCCCCCGTTGTTTCAGTTCAGATGAGATTTGGGGAAGTTACTGGCGGTGTTGTTAAAAAAGTTTTGGACCAATTTAAATAATCATAAATTTTCAAATGTTTTTTTTTATAGATAAAATAAATTATCTCCTATGGTTTTAAAATCTAAGATGAAAGATATATTATTTGAGCAAATATTAAGCCTAGCATCAATAGCATTTAAAGTTATGATGCACTGAGTGAAAACACCAACTTTACATTTATTACGCCGTGCGAAACATTTTGTGTTTGCCGAGACCCATCCAAATGTTGATATAGACGTGAAACTAGAGGTCATTTATAGTATCCTGGCATAGTCAGTGTTGAATCTTGCAACGGCGCCATAAGATAACCAACATCCGGTTGCACTTATCAAGTGGTGACAGCTGCAAGTAACAAGCGCCAGGGGCGGATTCAGAAAAATATTTCGGGGGGGTTTCAAAAAGTAATTCTTTGATATTCATAAATTGTCTTTTAATTTGTATGTAGTTTTAATGTCGTACCTAATATTTCGGGGGGGCGGTTTCAACCCCCAAAACACCCCCCGAATCCGCCACTGACAAGCGCCATAAGAGCGTGCGGCCAGCATTCTCTTATCGTGCTGTGTATTTAGGCTGCCATGCACGTTGGGTCATGCTACCTAAGTATGTGCATGCGCAGGTAATTTTTAGGATAAGAAATATTGTAAATAAGTAGGCACTAGAAAATAAGGAATATTATAAATAAAGGCTCCGGGCGACCGGAGCATTAATCTAGTTTTCAAAGTTGAAGTGAAGTGAAGTGTTTAAGTTTTCAGCGTTCCTGAGCAACCAGCATGCAGTGCATTAGACATTGGTAAGTCAAGAAAAAAAATTAATAAGGTATATTAGTAAGGACAAAAAAGATTAGTTAGGAGAAGGGTTTTGAAGAAAAAATTAAATTGGCAAAGGAAATGGCGAGGAAACAGGAAGAGCTTGGCAATGCTATTCTTAGCATCTGCAACCAGCTGAACGCTGACGGCCAGAATGAAGGGCTTCAAGTGCAGCTGAATTCGTTGTTTGAGGAATTGACAGCGAATCACTGCACATTAATTCCCAAGCACAAGCTAAGGGAATACAAAGTGTATTTCGGAAAGAAATACTTTGATAAAGTTCAAGCGTTTTACGAGAGTACAGTTAAAAGAGTAGGTGAAGTAGAGGCAAGAGTGGGGTAGGGCGCAATTAGTTTTCAATTTGAAAAGATAGAGGCGCGAACTGACAGCGCAGCGTCAAAGGGGCCAAGCCGCATCGGTTCAGGCGACGTTTCAGGGCACCCTAGAGGAATTAAGAAGGTGTCACGAACGCATCCAGATGGGATGGAAAGATCTGTCACGGTTGCACAAGTTCGAAGGCCGTGCGACAGATCTTAAGTTCGACTACAAAGTTTTTTGGAGAGGACGAGTTGTGCGAAGAATATGAGGTCCTAATGGAGAAAGGTTCTCATATTGTGGCGTAAGAGGAAGACAAACGCTGTTAGAGCAAAATGAGTCTCCTTCCTTGCCATATAGCCTTCCTCAGATTCAGATTCCCATATTTAGTGGGGATTATAGTAAGTGGATATCCTTAAGGGATATTTTCCCTGAAATATTCCTTTATAAAAGTGTGGGAGACACCCATAAAATGATTGCGTTAATATCATATTTAAGGGGTGAGGCGTTAAGGTTGGTTGATCACTTAGATATAAGTGGTGCGAACTTTAACGTGGCGTGGAATATTTTTCAGAGGAAATATTCTGATAAGCGGCAAATAACATTTAATATGTGCAGGAATATGTGCGGCAGCAGCCGCCGTGGCTCAGTTGGTTAGTGCGCGGTCCAAGCGAGTCGTATGCAGAGCGACGCTAGTTCGAATTCTGCATGTAGTAACACCTAAAAAAAAATAACGGGAAACTTGTTTTCTCTTTCGGTGGCTGTCGTCTCAGCTGGAAATGGCAAACCTCTGAGAGTAAAAATTGCCTATGAAAAAGCTCCCAACCTGCCGTTCGGAACCGGCATAAAACTGTAGGTCCCTTCCACCCGCGTACAAAATTCACACGCACAACACGGGTGGTTGCGGGAAGCTAGGCCTTAGTCTCGCGTAAGCGGGCTGTCGTGCCAATCAATTATTATTATTATTAATTATTATTATTATTATGTGCAGGAAAAAAAAGCTCCCAACCTGCCGTTCGGAACCGGCATAAAAACTGTAGGTCCCTTCCACCCGCGTACAAAATTCACACGCACAACACGGGTGGTTGCGGGAAGCTAGGCCTTAGTCTCGCGTAAGCGGGCTGTCGTGCCAATCAATTATTAATTATTATTATTATTATGTGCAGGAATTTGCTTGACGCCAAGCAAATATGTTCTCGTACGCCTGCGGAATTAAAGGAGTTGCACGACACAGTGTCAGCTAATCTGAGGCTAGTTAGAGGCTACTAAGCACTCAGATACTGCAATTAAAGAAGCGCTCATTCACTTTATAACAGTTAAGAAGCTGAATAGAATAGAGAATCTTTTAGCATTTCTCGAAAAGCAATTCAAAGCACTTGAAGAAAGTGATTGATTGCTAGTAGATTCGATTGTCAAAAAAGGAAGAAGGGTTTAAAAATGAAGCGAATAGGACCCAAAATAATGCAAGGAAATGTTTATTAGGTTGTGACAGTGCACATAATTTGTTTAACTGCGACGAGTTTAAAAAACTCGTAGTAGAAAAGCGAATTAAAGTAGTACTGGAAAATAGTAGGGAACAAATGCAGTATGGCAAACCCTCATGAGAAAAACTGAAAATTGGGCCATATAGAGCGTATTTTTGTGAATCTAACAAACAAAAAATTTTGCGGGGGAAACACCTACAAAAGGCGTAGGTCGGGGTCAAAGTTTTTATGAAAAAAACTCAATTAATCTCCAACTGATTTACACGATATGGGTATAAAACGAAAGGTCTTTTTTATACCTTTCTATTAATGCACAACATTAGATACGTAAAATGCACTAATAAAAAGTTTTAAGCAAAAAAAAAGAAAACTTTATAAAACTTTTTTATAAACGGAAAAATCGAAAAAATCCATAATGAAGGTGCAATAAGTTTGTTACTATATTGTAGCCTGTGAAATTCCCTTTAGAATGAAATATAAAAATGTATACTTTTGTTGTTTTTCAATATATATTTTTAATTTTTTCTAACTTGGTCCAAAGTAATTTCGTAGCCATCTTCGCCCTCACTTTCGGACAATGAGGGCTGTAGGGGGTTGTACAACGTACCTGCCTTATTAAAAAACGTATTCAAAAGATCCTGATTTCTAGCTTTACATTCTTTAAGAAACATAAACTTTGCCAGATAGCCATCGACAAAATCAGAAGTTTTGCACAATTGCAAAACATGGCCATTAGTACACCAATGACTATCGCGGGACATTAATTTCCTTTTCATTCACTTTTCAAGGACATTTTCGCTGATCCCAAAAGCCTCTTTACTTTTAAATAGCTGGTACAATTTGAAGAGATTCATGTTGTCCATGTTGAAATTAAAAATGAAAATGTTGGATAGTTTAGAACTAAAAAGCCTATCCTTCGTTTATCGTTCAACGGTACTTTTCCACACTTATATTCTTTGCTTACCGTTCAACGGTAAGTGCAGGGTGGTAGCAAACCACTTTTTTCTGCATTAAAGTACCTTTTGTGTGGCCGGCCTTCGGCCGGGCTGTTTGAAAAATAACCCTCATGGGAGTAACTATGGGATCAGCTTCAGTAAGGAGCGTACAGTATTTTTATATTCCTATGATTGTAAAAGATCGCGCCTAAGCAATAACTTTCATAAACGCCATTTCAATATTGCAGATGCTTTCAATTCTCAATTCGATTTTAAATATAAAAGTGAAATCACAAAAATATAAAATGCTTTATATTTCATTGTAAAGGGAATTTCACAGGCTATGGATTATGGTTGCAAGAAATCACATCATATGTTGCTTCATAGTGACAACTTCGGGAGTAGTAAATCTAATGTTGCATTAGCGATAGGCAGTAATAAGAAGCGCATTTTACTGGCAACAGCCTTGGTGCAAATAAAAAACCACCAAGGCAAATACATAACAGCAAGAGCTGTGCTGGACAACTGTTCCCAGGGAAGTTCTACCACGGAACAATTAAGTTACAAATTAGGGTTCAAAACAAAAAGGACAAATACAACCATAGAAGGGGTTTCAGGTATAAAAACAAAAGTAAAGGAGAAAGTAATGGTGGAAGTGAAATTATCTCACAATGATTTTAAAATCAATGTTGAGTCAATTTTTCTTCCAAAAATTACTCCGAATTTACCAGGAGAAAAGATTGAGGTATCCAATCTCCCAAAAGGAACTTCTTTAGCCCACCCGAAATTTCACACCCCAAATCAAGTAGACATACAAGCCCTAACCACTATTAATTCGCACCCCTACGCTTTTTCTCATATTAATTTTTTAATTTATCATTTTAATTCTTCAAAAATGGTTCCACAACAACAATATTGAAGTTTTAATTTTACTCTGGCCTTCATCTAGCACAGATCTAAGTCCAATAGAGCCCTAATGAAAATAAGATTGAGGAATGAGCCCCCACGAACCCTCTTGGAACTAGAAAACAAAATTGAAAGGATTTGGGACTCTATTACACCGAAAGAGTGTCAGAAACTTATTTCTTCAATGAAAAGTCGATGCCAGACTGTAATCGCGGCAAAAGGAGATATAACCCGATATTAATTTTTCTTTCATTTGCGATCGTACGAATTATTAGTGCCCACTTTTAGTTGTTACTTTTTGAAGTTTGGCTAAATGAGTGCTGTGGTTGTCTAGTGATCTGTCGCTCCCACCTCTAATCCCTTCCTTTCCTTTTCCTTTTTTTCGAATATTTCCCCCTATTTTCTGCTCCCCGGCCTCGGCCGTTTGTCTCGTTCAATGTTTCATGTACTTCTTGTACACTCATCTTTCACCCTTCTACCAATAAAGAACCCTAAACTGCAAACGCGTTTATCTTTTGATTCCACCGCTCCGCGACGATACGCATTTACATGGTCCTTCGAGCCAACCGCGAACTCGCGCCGCGGAAATACCAACATTATCAAACAAAATTTTAATTAAAAAATAATCAACAATTATAAAGTGACACAAAAACTACAAACGTGAGAAGTGACAAACCAATCAAAAAATTACAATTAAACAAGAACCAAACACAAAAGTGAACACTAAATAAAGTGAACAGCAAAAAAACTAAAAGTGTACCACAAATAGTTGAAACAGTGCACATATTCAAGAAACGAAAACCCACAGCAGAGAACAGCACTAACAACTTTTAAAAATTAAAAACAAAGTGCAGTGACTAACAAAAACAGGGCAGCAGACTACATAAAACCAACAACAAACACACGCACAAGAGAACATAAGCAGCACAACAATCAGCAACAATGGCAAACAACATAGCAGCGCACTGAAAGCAGCCAAAAGAGCGGAACACAACACAACGTTGGACGGACTTTGTGACCAAAAAAAAGGAAATCCCCATACTCGGGCACTGGGCCCCCCAAAGATAAGCCCACACATTTTTATTAAATATTAACATAATCACATCCACTAACACCCATACACGCATACATATATTTTACGATTTTACAAAAATTCCGAAATTCCCATTTACATATATACCCACAAAATTATTTTGCCGTTGAATATTGTACATATATACTTACAATATTTAACTGGATCAAAAATCCCGCAAAGGCAGTTCCGATACTGCCAAGTTATATTTTGCACATTTCCCGTGTACATAAAAATCAGCCGCTTATCCCCATTTTCGCGCTTCTCCGTGTGCGCACATATTGTCCATTTCCTCTTCTCTTCTTTGTGCTTTGCACAAACAAAATCAGCAGCAAACAGCCCAGCTCTGTCTACATTTCGCGCGCCCACTTCTGCACATAGTTCCGCCTTGCCCTTTGTGCTATATTCGCACGCACTTGGCAGCACGCAATTTCGCTGCTTGGCCCAAGTGCATAAACATAAACAATAAAGCACAAAGCGGATACAGTGGGACAAGTTGCTCATTCTCACTGCACATTGAAAATTTTCTTCGACTTAGAAAATTTTCAATCGTGCATATATATATCTATACATACACTTGTATAGGACATTCACTTTATATACATACAGTGGGACAAAGACATCCCACCTGTGCACAAAATTTTTTCTACACAAAATTATTTCACTTTTTTCGTTCACTGACACACACAAATAATCACATACACATATACATATATATATACAAATATATATACATATATACACACCAATTTATACACATACCCATACATACGTGTATATTCACACTCACATTCACATACAAATAAGTTCACTTTTTTACGAACTAAAACAAATAATCATACACACATATATATATTTATACATACACATATTCGGACAGATCGACGTTGACTTGCGATAGACGTGTTTTATCGTAGAGCGCAAATTAGCGACTAAAAAAGTGTGCTTTGAACCGTGATTTTTAGGAAAGTGTCATAAACAAGTGTGCGAAAGCGAGACGAGGCGATAGAGCAAACATCGCTCGTCAGCTGGGACACTCAAGTGAATTTAGTGCAAAAATAAACAAGTGTTTTCACCAACCGAAGACAGGTGGCTGAAACAACAACAATTCGGCGCGCTGTTGGTCGGCGATTTCACTGATTATGTTTAGCAGCTGATTCGTTATCAGTGCTGCCTACTGCGACCCCTTATCAGTGATGCTCACTGCCAAACAGCGACAAACACAGGGTTGGCATCGAACAGCTGGCTTGAGGATATGTAGGTAAGCGCTAGGAATGGCTACTTGTAATAAATCACCCACCAAAAGGGATGAGGCAAATGAAGTGCCGAATCCATTCGCGCGAAAGGCGAGAATTGCGCGATCGCCAGTGAGAAGGCAACTCGTCACTCTCGATCCGCAACCCAGCGTCAAGCAGCAGTAAAGCGCGGCTGCACCAACAGGCGAAGACGGGAATAGGCATACGCAGCAAAATGAGTGCGCAACAGACTGCAACCAAGCAAACAAGAGGACAATGCTGATGCTCTCTCATTGCTAGGCGAGAAAATTAATGAGCTCGCCGGCGTGATGGAGGGGCGGAGAAACCTAAATGATACAATGAGGGAGCTGGTAAGTGAAATGGTAAAGCTCCACACAAGTGCACTGGCTCAGCGAAATGCGAAACATGTAGCGATGAAGCGGGTCATTGACCGTGAGACCAGAGCAACGCAAACTATTGCAGAGCACCATAGCCCCCGCTCTAAGAAGCAGGCTAAAAGAACACGCGCAAACACCGATAGCGAGGTGACAAAAACAAATTCACCACAGCAGACAACAAAGCGCAGCCGGATAATCTCGCCAAAGAGTAGAGTTGGTACTAGCGCACACCAACAACAGCATGAACGACGAGAAACGCAACTTCAGCAAACGACCTTGCGCAGCGGCGCTGCGAATAGCCATCAAACCAATAATGCCGAAGCACAGTGGACGAAAGTCACGTCACGCAGAAGCAAAATCCAGCAAGCGAGACCCGATGCGCTGATAATCAAGAAAGTTGGCGGCCACTCATATGCCGAAATGCTGAAATTAATCAAATCGCAGCCTCAATTGAATGAGCTGGCAGTGAATGTCAAAAGCATTCGCAAAACTGCAGGTGATGAGCTATTGCTTGCACTCAAAAGGCAAGCTGACCCTGCAACTCAGAAACTGAAGACAGCGGTGGAATCTGTACTTGGCGAAAACGCCCACGTTCGTACCTTCACCCATGAATCATTTATTGAAATCAAAGATATGGATGAGACTACAACCAAAGAGGAAGTACTGGCTGCTCTGTCCAACTGCCCTGGCGATTTGCACATCGAGTCGCCAGCTATCCGCTCAATGCGCCCGGCCTATGGCGGCACACTGACGTGCACCATTAGCTTGCCACTAGTCACAGTGAAGAAACTGCTAGAGCTGTCCAAAGTGCGAATAGGTTGGGTAAACTGCCGTATCAGGGCAAAAGAACAGTTAACAAGGTGCTACAGATGCCATGGCTTCGGACATGTGGCCAAAAAATGTCAGAACGAAAAAGATCGTTCATCGCAGTGTTTCAAATGCGGGGCCCAGGGCCACCAAGCGAAATTGTGTACGAATGCCCCACTATGCGCATTGTGCGTGGAACGAGGCGAAGACAGCACAAACCATGTTGCCGGCAGTCGCGTGTGCACCGCGATGCAACAAATGAAAGCCAAAAGGGGAGCAACAACTCACAATCGAGTATGAGGTGCCTGCAGCTAAATCTGAACCACTGCCGGGCAGCGCAAGATCTGCTCACACAAACTGTGTACGAGCTAAAAATTGACGTTGCTATACTAAGCGAGCAGTACAAGAACAAAAATGAGGCAATATGGGCTAGCAATGACGTTAACAAGTGCGCTATTTGGAGCTGCGCAGACAACGCGCCGCCACTGCTGACACTTGCCAGCACAACTGGCTTCGTATGCGCTGAAATAAATAGTATCCACGTTTACAGCTGCTACCTCCCGCCCAGCACTGATCTTACTGGATTCAACTCCAGTGTGGACGCGCCGGTCAGCGATGCAAGGGAGAGGGGAGCAGTGCTCATAGCAGGCGACTTTAACGCGTGGGCAGTAGAATGGGGCTGCCGGAAAACAAACCCAAAAGGCAGGGCGCTGCTGGACGCGTTAGCAAACTTAAACGTAGTCCTACTAAACACCGGGAGTGAACACACGTTCAACAAAAATGGCGTTGGGTCTGTTAAAGACTTGTCTTTTATAAGTGGAGGGCTGTACAAAGACGCCCGCTGGCATACTAGCGACTACTACACCCACAGCGATCACCGTGCGATCGTAATTGAGGTGAAGCGGACGCGCAAAGCCGCCAATAAAAAGCAACCGAATTTGGGGTGGAAAACTGACGGTTTTGATGAGGCGCTGTTCGATGCAGGATTCTGCACTGAGCACGTCGCGCGCGAACAGGAAGCGGACATAACAGCATCAGAGCTAATTAAGGCATTGACAAGGGCCTGCGATACAACAATGGTGCGAAGGAAAGCCTTCAAAACCCGTAAGCCGGCATACTGGTGGAACGGAGAGATCGCAGCGCTCCGGGTGCAGTGCAACCGAGCGAGACGAACGTGCCAACGTGCGCGGAACACAGCGCTCTTCGAGCAACAGCGTCTCATCTTCAAACAAAAGCGCAAGCTTTTCCAAAAAGCGATACGCAGAAGCAAAGAAACCATGTTTAGACAACTGTGCGCCGAAACCGATAGCAATCCATGGGGTTTTGCGTATAAGCTAGTGCTTAAAAAACTTAAAAGCTCGACGCAGCCAACATGCCCTCAACTACTGGCGCGCATAGTTCAGGTACTCTTCCCAGCGCAAGCTGAGTTTGAGCGAGTTGATGACGCTGAGCCAGAGCGAGACTTCCCAGCAATCATAGCTGACGAGGTCCTCGACGCGGCAAATAGCATGCAGATTTGCAAAGCACCAGGACCCGACGGAATTCCTAATGTAGCAATCAAGAGGGCAATAAAACTAAGTCCCGGAATTTTTGCGCACGTGTACAACCTATGCCTGCAAGAAAGCACGTTTCCACGCATATGGAAACTACAAAAACTTGTGCTGATCCCTAAAACGGCCAATCCCTCTGCCCCCTCCAGCTACCGCCCATTATGCATGCTTGACGGTGCCGGCAAGGTCTTGGAGAAAATTATCAAATCCCGCCTAGAAAATGACATTGACAGCCGACTATCCGACCACCAGTTCGGTTTTAGAAGAGGTCGATCGACCACTGACGCTATTAGCATGGTCAAGAACCTGGCGCAGGAAGCCATTAACGGCAAGCGTTGGGTAGGCGGAGCCAAAAAGTATTGCCTGGTGGTCACACTAGACGTCAAGAATGCTTTTAACAGCGCCAGCTGGAAGCAAATACTTGACGCACTCAATAGACTTGATGTCCCGGCATACTTACGCAAAATTGTCTCCAGCTATCTGCGTGATAGAGTCCTACAGTATAGCAGCGAAAACGGTCCCGTACTGCACAAGGTCACGGCGGAGGTTCCATAAGGGTCTATCTTGGGGCCTTTGCTTTGGAACCTTGTGTACGACGGCATCCTGCGGCTGACAGTCCCTGAAGGCGCCACATTTGTGGGTTTCGCTGATGACATTTTAGTGGTGTTGGTCGCGAAAACACTGAAAGATGTCACACGAATAGCGGAAAGTGCAATTACGGCAGCCCAAGAATGACTGCACGCTATGTCTTTGGTGCTTGCGACCCACAAAACGGAAGCTGTACTGATTAGCAGCCGCAAGAAGGTTGAAACAACTGCCATCAACGTGGGTGACAGTGTGATAGAGTGCAAGCCCTACTTAAAGTACCTCGGTGTCATACTGGACCACCGACTCTGCTTCCGTGACCATCTCGAGTACGCCAACAACAAGGCTGCGAGGGCGGTGACCGCATTATCCAGGATAATGACGAACCTCGCTGGGCCAAGGCAGCTGTGCAGGAACCTACTGACCAGCGTAGTCACATCAATGTTGCTGTACGCATCGACGATCTGGTGCAGTGCGTTCAGTCACCCATCGTATGTACGCGGCGTTAAAAGCACCTACCGCTGCACACTGGGGTAATATATAAGTAAAGTGGCGATTAATTCAAAAACGAAAAATAAAGACACAGATACGTTTTTGGTACCGGGTTAAAGTGGATAAAATTCTGCATCACGACGTGAAAGAGTTGTTGCAAAATAGTTTACCGTTTTCCCACAAAGCACTCTGAAAGTTGACATTTATTTTCATTTGACGTGCGCACAGCGGGAAACGTGAATTTTTCAATTATTTAAATCAAATTTGTTTTACAAGTCTTTAAAGTAGCATAAAACTGATGATGGAGGCTTCTTGTTCAGGTATTTAAGTATTAAAATACACATTTTTTTTGTTTTTTAAGTGTTCGTAAATATTTTTGTTATTTTATTTTTAAAAAGCCTAAAAATTGCCTTATTTTGGCCCTATTCATAAACATATAGTTGTTTGTTCAGTGATGTTCACCTAAAATATTGTCATAGTCGTAATCTGTGGATATTCTAGCAACTTTCTATGAAAAAAAAAGTTGCGCTATTGTTGCGCACTTTTGCAGCATTTCGATTTTTGTATGTGAAGTTTTGGCAAAATATGCACGCGGTCCGTGAAAGGAAAGACAAAAAAGAAATGTAAATGCAAAAAATATGAGAAAAGCCACAAGCGATATGTTTTATGTTAGTTTTGTTGTTGTTCAATGTATGGTTTTTAGTATTTCTTTATGCTTTTTAACCTACATTACGGGGGGCCGGCATGTTAGATTTATATTAACCAGCATATTAGACGACATATTAGGCGGGATATCGGGACACGTGAGGATTTTTGGTTTTTAAGATATTTATGAAACACAATACAAAATAATCTCAAATGATGCAGAACCAAATAAAATTTCAATATCTTAGATTATTTAACTTGACTTTGTTGTACGGTGTGTGCAAAAAAAAAAAAACGTCAGCTGACCTTATTTATCAGAAGTTGCAGTATTGGGCATTGTTGTTTGTATTACTTATGAGTAATCGATTGAAATAACCGCAGTGATGTGCATTAAACTAATTAGGTAAAGGGTAACTGCAAAAGACTACTTTTTCAAGATATTAAAAAAGGTGGTTGTTTTCATTTAGGAACGAAATCCAATGTTATTTGGTATACTCGTTTAAGTCTTTATTACCTAATGACCAACTCTTTGCCTTAAATTGTGCCAAATCTTTCGTTGAGTACTATCCCTGGTATAACATGCCTACGACTGTTCATAAATATTTAATTAATGGACCATAGGTCATAGCTCACGCCTTGTTGCGAATCGGTGAATTATTTGAAGAAGCGAGGGAAGCGAGAAATAAAGAATTTAAGGCTTTCAGGAAATATTTTTCTCGAAAAAGTAGCCGAGAAAAAACCAACGAAGACGTTCTAAAAAGACTGCTTATAAATTCTGATCCCATTATATCGACAGAAATGAAATTGCCTCATAAAGCAGTTACGCGCATGCCAAGGGAACCATTGGATTTGTTGATAATTGCGGAAGAAGAACGCGAATTATGCTGATGATGATAACAATGGATGCGAAGGTGAAAGCGTGGGTTAATACGATGATGATTCCGATAGTAATTAATAAATAAGCGAGGAATTCTGTATAATACCCTTTTGTAACAATTTTGCATTTTTGGTCATAAATAAAAATAAATCCACTAAAGTATGGTCAAATACATTTATTTTCTACTTCTTTATCTATAATTAACTAAACCTAATACTTTTTTCATGTCTTAGTAGTCCGGGTGAATTAATCGCCAAAATCGGCATGAATTACCCCAGTGTGCGCCGGTGTGCACTCCGAGTTTGCTCGGCTTTTAGAACCGTATCCGAAGATGCGGCTATGGTCATCGCGGGCATGTTGCCACTTGACCTTTTGGCACACGAGCGCAACTCTATGCATAGCGCAAGGCGAGCAGAGCCTGGAGCAGGAAGTAGCGCACTCAAGGACGCGCTGCGAAGGGACAGCATAGCCCAGTGGCAAAATCGGTGGAGCCACTCAACCAACGGCAGATGGACGCACCGCCTTATACCTAACATAAAGGCGTGGCTTGAGAGGAAGCATGGAGAAGTTGAGTTTTACTTGACACAGATCCTAAGCGGCCATGGGTGCTTCAAGGCGTACCTTAACCGCTTTGGGCACGAGCAGGACCCCAACTGTGAGTTCTGCGGGGTCCCTGAAACGGCAGAACACGCGTTTTTTGTATGCCCCCGCTTCGAGAGCCTGAGGCGGACGATGAACAAGGTACATGGCTCTACCGCCACGCCAGAGAATATGGTCGAGCTGATGATGACTACCAGAGAGCATTGGGGCGCCGCATGTTGCATGGCTGCTGAAGTGATCCACCAGCTTCGCATTAGCGAGCAAAACAGGCGGAGACTCGAGCGCCACTCAGAAACCTGAGAGAGGTAAGGAAACAGACAAACTTCTATGACTGAGACAAACAGATAAACAAGAGAACTGTGACAACTGACAATACGACTTTCGAGCTAATGCTCAATTCCGCCTCCTGACGAAATGCCTGACGGTAGTACCGGGGGGACCAACCGGACATGTGAGAGATGGTTTTAGTGAGGTTCAAGTCCCACACTGACGGGGTTTTGGCTTTTGATGCTTTCCATCTCTATAATAAAAAAAAAAAAAAAAAAACATACACATATTTATACACATATTACATACGTGTATATTCACACAAATTCACATTCCCATACATATTTTCACATTTGACTGCACATTTATATTATTTTTATATTCTAGTAAATACAATTCCCATTCTTTTAAATACATTCCCCATTCACATTCACAAATTTTATTTGTTTCCCATATACACATACTTATACACAAATTTTGCTCAATTCCCATATTCACATTTATTTATTACCCATACATATATATCTCCCTACACATTTACACACACAAGTGTAAAATTTTTTATTTATTTATTTATTTATATATTTGCTGCTCGACAAGTGTTCAAATTCGTTTTAACGAATTTTCCCATTTCCAACTCTTTCCATACTCAATTATCGTTCGCGCGGACGCGGTTAGACTACACGTCTATTACTCCAGTACCCTACATTTACATACACATATATTTATTCTATCTTTTTACCCTCTGTCGAGCTTTTTTGTACAAAATGCCTATGGAGCGATCCCCCAAACGTCAACTCGTCACAATGGAGACTCCTTCCTCCAGACACACAAAGTTATCTAAAGCACATTTGACAGTTCCTGTCACTCGGGAGCCACCAAACACTCGCTCCAAATTCTCTAGTCCGAAAGCAACCAATCCCAGTGTTGCAAAATTCATTTTCGAGTCCGATAGACTCGTGCAATTATGCACAAAATTTTCATCGGCTCCCATTGACGATTTGACCAAATCTCTGGTCGAAATTAAGCAAAAAAATTCTCAAGCTCAATGGGAGAGGCTTATGCGCGCACAAGAGGCAGTCTTCATTACTGAAGACAACAGCCAGCCCGATGGTTTCAAAGAGTCGGCTAGGCAAAAAATCGACGCGTGCACAGACCAGTATGAGTTGTGCATGGCTCAGATGTTGGACATCATTGAGATGTTCCAAACTCAGTCCCCCCCAGCCCGCTGCGCATATGGAACCGGTTCGACCCCTAGAACCAGCACATACCTCCTTCATTTGCCTACAAGTTCCGCCTTGTGATACCGAAACCTTTTTCGGGGGATATGAGCAGTGGCCGTCCTTCCGGGACATGTTTACTGCGGTTTACATTAACCACCGACAGCTCACTTTAGCCCAAAAATTGTATCATCTCCGATACAAGACGCAAGGTAAAGCTGGTGCTATTGTAAAGCAATATGCATTAACCGATGAGAATTTCGGACTCGCGTGGGAAGCCCTAAGATCCCGCATTGAAAATAAACGCATACTCGTTGACACCCAGATTAGATCCCTTCTGAATATCGCTCCTGCCCACACTGAAAATAGTGAGGCGCTACAGCGGATCCAAAGCACAATAAACAATTGTCTGTCTGTTCTCAATTCTCAGGCCATAGACACTGACAATTGGGATCCGCTGCTTGTGTACATTTGTTGCACCAAATTACCCGAAGAGACATTGGCTCTCTGGGAACAATCCCTTACATCTCGTAAGGACGTGCCTCTTTGGTCGCAAATGGACGAGTTCCTGACCTGCAGGTACGAGGTGGTGGAACGGCTCAATAGCATTCGCCCCGCTAAGCCAAAACCACAACCCTCCATTTTCCATACTCCTCAAAATCGGCCTCCAAACAGTTCTCAGCACTTTCACACTGAGGTGAAAAAAGACTTCGCGTGCAAACTCTGCAACGCAAACCACCCTATACGAACTTGTCAGAGTTTCAAGAAGCTCAGCCCCCAGAGCCGACTGAAATACGTCAAAGAGCACAGCTTATGTGAAAACTGTCTTGCCACGACGCACACTATAAAGGATTGCACAAGCAATTTTATGTGTGTTTACTGCCAAAGGAAGCATCATTCCCTGCTTCATTTCCCCAACAATAAATCCCAAGCCCCGCAGCCTCTCAATAGGTCTCAGACGACCACTCCTCAGGTCGCAACAGCTCATCCACAACCGAACAGTAACTCCACAACTCATTCCCTCACTTCAGATGCGCAACCCGGCCCATCTTCAAGGCTAAGTACGCCTCAAGTACAAGCCCTCCATTCCAATAATGGCACCCAATCCCTTCTGCCTACGGCACTGGTGTCAATCGCCCACTTAGGAGAATTGTACAAGGTTAGAGCGTTGATCGACCAAGGCTCGCAACGCATCTTCATTTCCTCGAAGGTGCAAAAACGCCTCCAATTGCCAATCGAGAAATCCCCCTTTCAAATCTCGGGCATGGGCGGTCAGGTTGTGCAAAATGCCAATCATACATGCTTCTTGACATTGGCAGTCCCTCAAACTAGCACGAACCTCCCCGTGCAAGCTATCGTGCTCCAAGAGCTTACGAAATTGCTCCCACCTTCTCATATAAACCCCCCTAATTTGAAAAATTTTGCCATGCTAGATCTCGCTGATCCAAACCCCTTCGAGACAGCGCAGATCGATATAGTGATAGGCAGTGATCTCATACCGCAAATCATGCTCGAAGGTATCCACCGGAATGTATGTGGCAGCTTACTTGCTCAGCATACAATATTCGGTTGGGTTTTAAGCGGTCCAGTACCCTCTTCTTCGCATTCGACATGTGCCACAGACGTACCAAGTCGCCATATGCATACTGGAACCGCCCTTCGAAATAATCTTCCCGCCCTAAAGAAAGCCGTTTCGCAAGTGATTGCCGCCCTAAATCCCATAGGGTTTCCACCCCCGGAAATAATGGAAAATCGCTTTGAACCCACCACTCCTGCAAACTCATTCCCAAACCGGCAAATTTCCCCCTTCGTTGCCAACCGTTTTGATCCCGCAGGATGGCTTTCGGCTTTAATGAAACAGAGAAAAAGGGTTCGACAAGAGCGTTGGCTAGACGCCACTCGGTCCACATTCACATCAATTGATGGAAATTGCATTTCCCCGCAGTTCCTCATTGCACCTCCTCCATCCCGGGTCCGAAAAGAGGTCAGTCGACACTCCAGTGCGACTTGCTCTAAGCGCTGCAAATCCCGCAGGCGTCGACTGATCGGGTATAAACTCCAAGATCTACACGATCTCCCTCCCACCCTCTCGAAGAGCAAACCGACATCCTCGGTCGGTTCCCTTGCTTCTTTCGAGCCCTACGAACATACGATTCTAACGTAAAAAATAATCTCTCATAACCCTCTCGACGAGCACGCCGACATTCTCGGTGGACTCTCCTGCTTCGTTCGAGCCCTACGAGCACATACTTATCCCGAGCGGAGTTGACCTTCTTTATAAACAACCCCACGAACACTCTTATATCTCTCGCTCGACTTTCTCATTCCCTCTAACGAAATAAAATGGCACTACAGCCAATCTTTAAATTTATATAATCGCACATTCCCCCGGCTGTAACTTATGCATACCCCGCAGCTTAGCCACAATTTCTCATACCCATGATGTCAGCCTCAAAAACTTAATCTCCAAGTAACCGACATCTAATATATTTGCAGATCAACCATCGCAGCAGGTGCTTCCAAGACTGCTCCGCACGGACCGATCATCCCACGCAAGGAAGTTATCGGCGCACCCCAAGCGCATTCACAGCCAGCCAGTCGTGAGCCGCACCACCTCCAGCCAGAACTCAGCCGCGTCGCGGCAACCCTCCACCCGGACACTTCATCAATTGCACTCTGCAATGGCGGCCGCGATGGCTAAATGAGTGCTGTGGTTGTCTAGTGATCTGTCGCTCCCACCTCTAATCCCTTCCTTTCCTTTTCCTTTTGTACGAATATTTCCCCCTATTTTCTGCTCCCCGGCTTCGGCCGTTTGTCTCGTTCAATGTTTCATGTACTTCTTGTACACTCATCTTTCACCCTTCTACCAATAAAGACCCCAAAACCCTAAACCGCAAACGCGTTTATCTTTTGATTCCACCGCTCCGCGACGATACGCATTTACAAAGTTGTTCTGTTCAAAAATTAATAACAGAAATATTATATAATAAAAAAAATTAAAAAATGTTGTTTCTAATAGTAGATTTTTCAACCTTTCAAAAGAGTATAAATACTGCACGGAAAGTTTGACAAATAATGGATAAAAGGTAATACTAAAAATTAATATAAGAAAAAGTGTAGGGGTACGAATTAATAGTGGTTAGGGCTTGTACTTCTAGGGGCGGAAATTATGGGAACCATATTAAAGAGCGAAAAGAAAACATATTTGAGCTCGAGTCTTTATATGGAGAACACGGTATTTGGTTGGGTTATAATTGGAGCTGTGCCAACACAGATCAACAAAAGGTGGTAAAGAAACGGATACCTTAATAAGGAAAGAGCAGCATAAGCACTTTTCTAAAGAAATTAAAATGCTTATGGAAGGGAAAAAATAGATAAGGTATCCAAAGTAACCACTTTATCTCCAATTTTAGGTAAAGATGGAATCATTCGAATAGGCGTTCGATCACAAAAGACGGCGAGGTCGAATGACACGAAATTTCCAATTTTATTACCTTCCATGTACTTATTAACTAACTCAATAATTGCAGGTATTCACAAGGAGAACCAGCATAGTGGGGCGAAAGAGTTCCTAGAACCCACGCGGAATATTGGCCACTGCGAGGAAGACAAATAGCAGCGCAAATTGTACGCGCGTGCTATGGTTGTCCAAAAGAGAAACCAAAGGTTTCTTCACCCCACCAACTTGCAAAGTAACTGAGTTGCGATCCTCCGCAAGAAATTGTTGGTCTGCAATAAATTGCAGGGGGCAGGGTGACCAAGGCCAGTTTCGCTGAAAATGGTCTTGGTGACATGGTAGACGCAAGGATCAGGCGACTTAAATGTGGCTTATCCTTTTCCTACTACAGAAGTTTAAAAGTACAGTGACTAAATTTTTTATTAAAAAGGAAATTTAAAGTTAAGTAAAAAGGTAAAATGTATACGATTTATAAAAATATAAATTGATAGATAAATCGGCAAATCTAAAATTGAATTTAAGTGAGCTGAAAAGAATTCATGTTAAATTAAAGGAAGATGTATAAGGAAGCAAAATGTTGCCGAATTTTGAAGAATAATATAAACAGCCAGAATTAAAAAAAATAGCTAGGATAAGATCTAATGTTAATTAAAATCCCACTTGTTAAATATAAGTAAGGGGTAGCTTATAAGAGCAGGGCAGCGTGAGTCAACGCGAACATCGTGGGACCGTGTTAGAAACGCAGTCATGATGGTGTACCAACGATTAAACAAGCAGCGTAATCTGGGATACTGCAACATGGTCGACGTAAGAATCAACGACCCAGCGCAAGTTTGATGCGATAAAGATGTACTTCGTGCAGCAAGCAGGTTGCTGCGCGTACTGATGTCGACTCGTATTGACTGGCTTCCGATCACTGGGAGAATGTAGCCGAAAAGAGCCACTAGGTCGGTGAGCGTAAGCGAGAGAGATTTTCTTGTAAAAAAAGAGAAGTAAATAATGTTACGAAAATAACTTCACAGGTTCGTTTGGATTGGTTTTGAAAATAAAACAACTTCAATTGTTCAGCGCAAACGCAGTCAGAACTAACAATCACTTTATTTACAGAGTTACACTTCGCTCATATCTACACTTGTTACCACTTCGCTTGCTTAACACAGACTCGACCATTGCGCTGACAGACTTCTGGCATCCTGTCCCTTGTTTTCGCCTTGCGAATCATGCCTGCGCTCGGTTTTGCCAGAATGGTATGGCAGCACGTCAGCCTACGTCAATACGCTTGTCACCGTCTCACGGAATGTCGGCTTGCCCATCATGAATGCACTGCGTCGTGTCTCCGGGACATGAAGACCTTCAATAAACGCCTCAATCTTCATCCTATCGAGACAATCAGCGCCGAATTTCGGGTAGCACAACTGTATGAGCCGCTCAATGTCTACTGCATATGTCTGCAGCGCCTCGTTTGCTCTTTGCCTGCGGTTCTTCAGCTCGCAATAATAATTAATTAATTGATTGGCACGACAGCCCGCTTACGCGAGACTAAGGCCTAGCTTCCCGCAACCACCCGTGTTGTGCGTGTGAATTTTGTACGCGGGTGGAAGGGACCTACAGTTTTATGCCGGTTCCGAACGGCAGGTTGGGAGCTTTTTCATAGGCAATTTTTACTCTCAGAGGTTTGCCATTTCCAGCTGAGAGGACAGCCACCGAAAGAGAAAACGAGTTTCCCGTTATTTTTTTTAGGTGTTACTACATGCAGAATTCGAACTAGCGTCGCTCTGCATGCGACTCGCTTGGACCGCGCACTAACCAACTGAGCCACGGCGGCTGCCGTGCAATAGTCAGCTCGCAATAGTACAGCATTTTGTTGTGCTCGTCACTGTATCTGGCTGCCAGTGCCTTTATGACGGTCTCGTAATCACCTCTCAAACCTTCCGGAACTGTTTTTATTACCTCAGCCGCAGGACCTCTTAGAGCCAGTATCAGCCCCCGACCTTTCCTAACATTGGTCCACTGACTCTCCAAAGCACCCATCTCGAATTGTAGTTTGAATGTGTCAAACGACAGTGTCGCGAGTCCATAGTAGCGAGGGACAAAAATAGAAGGAATAGTCATACGAAAATAAAATTTTGTACATATGATTATGTTATAAAGAGAAGTTAATACACGGACACGCCCACCTCCCATACAAACCAAATACTAAGTTGACAGTATCTCGGAAACTGTAAAAGATATATTGATGAAATTTGGTACAGCAACTCATATCATCAATATAAAGGTATATACCAAAAATGGTATCGATCAACCTGCAATTATGCTTGCCATAAAAAAGGAAATATTGAAAAAACTACAAATATCTGTGCATACTTTTGCGCATCTAAGTAATTTCAAACCCAAATAGAAAATAATAATACCTTTTACTAAATTCAGTTAAGAATATATTTTCATTAAACATTACAATTTGTTAATATGTACTGCTAGGACAATCGGTTTCCGATGGTGATAATTCAAATTAAATCCTCTACATCTATTTTTGACAAAATTTTAAATTAAATTTTTTATTGCATTATATCAGAGTTTCAGTTTTCATGTTTACCTTTAATTTTCCTATTAACTGATATAATTGGTTCTGCAGGTATTAACAAGTTTTGCTTTTTTTCGAAAGTTGCCTTAATTCGATTGCAAGCCACCCAGTATTACCAAAGCCTTCCATCGAATCTACCTTCTTTTGTAATTTTTCTAAATCAAGGGGTGTTTGCATGTTATTACAAACAAAAATTCATAGTTTAAGCGAAGCGCAGCGGTGGTCGCTATGTTTTCCTGCGAACCATGCTGCAAAAAGGTCCCTATTTTTGACTAGATACGTCACTGAAAAAGTTGAATTTCTTAAAAACGTGCAAGTTTGTGCAGCTAAAGTCCATGGTTTCTATTAAAACATACTTTCAGCTATATCACACTGTAAAATCCCGAAATAGTAAGAAGTAGTTTTTTTTTAAAGTTTGATGACACTGCACTTTTATTCATACGAATGGACGTTTCTTCAAGTAACCGTTACTTGGAATATAGAAAGCAAAACAAAAGAAGGAAAGCTTCCAAAAAGTTCTAAAAATAGTATATTTATAGAATATATTTACTTAACATAATGTTCCATCGGAAATTTTTCGACAAAAGTCCTCGAACTTATATTCAACAAATTGCAATAATTTCTACCCAAGTTACCAAGCTTAACAAAGTGCAAGTTTGGTGGCTTGCCATCGGTATATAAATTTATATTTTGAAAATCCCTTTTCACATTTTAGTAAATTGAGGAATTTGCTTCAGTACTACAAACTTATTTTTCTACATTTACGACATTCATTTTTTTGATTTTTGTCCCTACTCGCGACACTGTGCGTAGTACCGTCATAGGTAGGCACTTCTATGGCAAAACTTTCCTCAACTGACTGCACCCTTGCTCGCAGCTGTACCTCTCTAAGCCGCTCGTCGATTTTTCTGTTCACCAAATCCTCCACACTGTCAACTCGTTTGTTCAGGGAATCATCCAGGTCGTCGACTCGTTTGTCCAAGTGTTCCACTTGCGCTCCCAGGTGCTCCACCTTCACATGTAGCTTGCTGGAGATTTCTTCCACTTTCTGCTCTAAGCGCGCAAAATTTTCCTGAAGCTTCGTGGACAACTCGCAATTCGCACTTTCGAGTTTCGCTGACATTTCTTGATTCGTCGTTTCCATTCGCGCCGAAATTTCCTGATTAGTAATTTCCAATTTCGCTGCAATTTCTCGATTCGCCGTTTCGACTTTTGCCGAAATTTCCTGATTTGTAGATACCAGTTTCGCTGCCATTTGCGCCGACATTTCACGATTGACATTCTCGATTTTTGCAGAAGTTTCCTGAAACATGCCTTTCATTACAACCATAAGATGGCTCATGTCCATTGCTTGTGGTGGCGCAGCGGCTGCAGCCGTACTTTGCATCGACACAGCACCCGCAGGCGATTCCTCAACTTTGGCAGACGCCTCTAGCTCCTGCGTTCCGAACTCGTGCGCAGTCCAATCGACGCCTCGTGCCTCACACGCCTCTCGCAAGCGCAGCTGCAACTCCACCTTACAGCCAGCAGTCGGCAAATTCCAGGCAGCCAGCTCCTTCTTCAGCTGGTCCATCTTCAGCAGCTTGAGTTTAACCATGTCTGTGTGTTTATAATTTTATTTATTTATTTTTTTTTGTTTATCTTCAGTAACACAATCCTGACTTCTGACACCAAATGTTACGAAAATTCCAAGTTCGTTTTGATTGTGTTTGAAAATAAAACAACTTCAATTATTCAGCGCAAAACGCAGTCAGAAACTAACAATCACTTTATTTACAGAATTACACGTTGCTTGTATCTACACTTGTTACCACTTTGCTTATTCAACTAAGACTCTTTGCGCTGAACACTGCTGTTTTTATACCAGTTTTCTTATTGCGCCGAAGTTTCTTGCAACTTCCAATTGGAAAGCGCTCCACCATACTCGCACAGCCCATTCCTTCGCGAACCATCCTTGCCATATCGGACTATATCAAGCGAATTATACAAAAAAGTATAAAAGTATGCTTGGAAAAGCATTCAGCACAGAGTGCCTTATCGTGTCAATACGTATAGAAGTAGTAAGTCAAATTCGCAAATTGCAATTTCAAATTCCCTGATAACAGTATTATTCCATTATCTTCCATCAAAAATTACTCGTTGCCACCCGCATGAATACACATTTTGTTTGCCAAATTATTAAAATATCAATGATCAATCTAGAAATTGTTGGTTCTGCACAATATTTATTAAGTGCTGTTGACAACATAAAGCAAGTTTTACTGCATAAATTCGTTAAAGTTAACGAAAATTTACTATTTCATTCGTAAAATAGATATGTACGAATACGGATTTTGCATACTGTACGTCAACACCAAGAAGAAGTTGAGGCTCATCAACGAAAAATTGAGGCAACTTCACGATCGGGCAGAAGCGTGAAACCGCCCGCCCGGGTGAAAATGGCTGGTGAGCTGTCATTTTCGAGGGGCAAGGCATAGTGCAGCGTTATGCAGTAAGACCGCAGCCGGAAAATTGTAATCTGAAGGAAGGAGACGTGGCTTTGCAACGCGAACAATCCACATAAGCACTTAGCTGCCAGAGTTCAAGTAGCTGGAGTAAAGATGCGAAATTGAAAAGTGAAATAAGTCAAAAGTGAAAATACAGGGTCCGAGTATAAAAATAAAAAATGTCTTATGGAATGTTGCGAATATAACCACATAGAAGCCTAAAACGTAAAATAAGAAATTTTAACTTTCCCCAGTAAAAACTTGTAGCGAAAGGGTTATTAGAAAGGTATGAAACAGACCTTTCGTTTGATACCCAATCGTGTAAATCAGTTGGAGATTAATTGAGTTTTTTTTTAGATGTTTTATTAGAAGAAAAAAATCATTACAAAACTTATGTTATCGCACAATTTACAGATATATGGTGTTGACACCATGTTGACGGCAGCCGCCGTGGCTCAGTTGGTTAGTGCGTTGGACAACGAGTCAAAGGCAGCAACCGCAGGTTCAAATACTGCCTGTAATAACACCTAAAAAAAATAACGGGAAACTCGTTTTCTCTTTCGGTGGCTGTCCTCTCAGCTGGAAATGGCAAACCTCTGAGAGTAAACATTGCCTATGAAAAAGCTCCCAACCTGCCGTTCGGAACCGGCATAAAACTGTAGGTCCCTTCCACCCGCGTACAAAATTCACACGCACAACACGGGTGGTTGCGGGAAGCTAGGCCTTAGTCTCGCGTAAGCGGGCTGTCGTGCCAGTCAATTATTATTATTATCAATTATTATTAAAAAATTAATTAATTATTAATTATGGTGTTGACACCTTATTTCTATGACACTGTCTTAATTTTATTATCACAGTTAGACTTTAAATTTAAATAAGCAGGGGCGATTTCGAAGGAAAAATACTTCCACTAAAAAAACCTTCGATGTACGACTTAAAGACTAGATATTTACATGCGACTAGAAATAAATATGAACGACATATATACAGTCAAAAATCTACAGGCGTGTAACGTGATATACACATAAATATATGACATATAGTAGCAATACAGTTAACAATATAAGTCTGCAACCAAATGGTTTTCAGAAAAACTGCACCGAATTTTAAATTTTTCGGTTGCGTGTTTTACGCTATCGGAAATTAACTTGACATTACATTCAATGTGAAGTTTTTTAGTTGTGGCTGTGCAAGCATCATTTTAAGGACCTTGTTTTGTGGAATTTGTAATGTTTTTAAATGCGTTTTGGCACAAATGGCCCAAGATGGGCATGCATATAACATTATAGATTGAAAAATAGTTTTGTATATTGTTATTTTGTTTTCCTTGCTTAGGCTAGAATTTCGATTTATCAGAGGATATAATAGCTTAATTGCAACATTGCACTTATCTTTAATATGCCTAATGTGGTCACTGAAAATTAATTTCTTGACAAAGACTACACCAAGGTATTTGACATTATTTGCCCAGGATATGTCATGGTTTTCAATTTTTAATTTTGCGCTCGGCATGGCGCAAAGGCGTCTTTTCCGTGTGAAAAAGATGGCTTGCGTTTTACCAGCGTTTAATTTAATTATACCCATTTATTTAAATAAACTGATATGCTGTTTAGCGCACCTTGTAGATCCGTCACAATTTCGTGACTAGATATGTGCGAATAGTAAATCCCAATATCGTCGGCATACATTGCATATTGGCAGTTTTTATATTTTGGAAAATCTGAACAATATATAAAATATAAGAGGGGTCCCAGGACAGATCCCTAGGGGACTCCCGCGGGCACTGCAATCATGTCAGAGTATTCTCCAGATATACACACACAGAAATAACGATTTTTCAAAAAACTTTTAACTAGCTTTGTGAGGTATGCAGGTATATTAAATTGAATAAACTTGTGTATTAGACCATTATGCCATACTGAGTCGAATGCTTTTTCTACATCTAATAAAGCTAGACCGGTTGATTTTGTTAATTGAAAATTATTTTTAACATGGTTTTGTATACGTTTAATCTGATGCGTAGTGCTATGGTATTTGCTGAACCCAAAATTGTTCATCTGGGATAATTCTATTGTTTTCTGTAAATTCTAATATTTTTCCCTTAATAATTTTTTCGAATATTTTGCTTACACCACTTGGAATACTGATGGGTCGGTAGCTATTAGCAACATTGGCTGGCTTACCTGGTTTAAGAATAGGTGCCACTTTGGCTACTTTCCAGCTGTTGGGAAAATATTGAAATTTCAGGCATGCGTTTATCAGAAATGTTAAGTAATTTACGGCCCCTTTAGGTAGATATCTTAACATTATATTTTTTATGTCATCGTGACCTGTCGACTTTCTTAATGGGGCTACCGAAATTAGATCTTGTATATAATCGGACTTGACATATTCAGATTCTGGGGTATCTTCAACGAGACCACCAACATTGTTCATAGATGCGTTTATAAGATTTTCTTGTTGTGTTGAGCTCATTTTTTCAGAAACTTTGTGGTTCTCGAGAAACTTGTAGGCGAGTAGATTTGCTTTTTCTTGGCAGAGAACAATCGTTTTGTTTTGCTCGCGGAGTGGAGAGATTTGAGAATGTCTTTTTCGTAACAGTTTGCATATGTTCCAGAAAGGTTTACTTCTTTTCTCTAGCGATCTTAATTTGTCACGCCAGTTTGTGTTTCTGAAAAAGGCAATCTCTTTGCGAATCTGCGCTGAGTAAACTTTCATAGCTTCGTTGTCTGCTAATTGCCTGTAACGAATCCATTGCCTGCGATGATAGTTTTTAGATTTTATTAAATATGTGTAATATGTGGGGGTTAGCTGTATAAAATTAGTTTTGGGGACTTTTTTGGGGACAGATTTTTGTACCGCGGCTAGTACCTTTGAATTGAAATATTCTAAATTTGTATCTATTTCGTCTGTGGAAGTTATGTCGTTTATATCTGCTGGCAGATTACACAGAGAAGATGTGAGAAACGAACGATAACTTTTCCAATTCGCATTTGCGAAGTCTAAATAGAAATTTTCATACCGCGCCACATTTAAGCTAAGTGAGAACATTACAGGTAAGTGATCTGAAGTAAATTCGTATGTTGTTATTGGTTGCGAAATGTACTGTGGAATATTTGAGAGAATAAGATCTATATTTGAAGGCAAAGAATTAGCTGATGAGGGAACGTATGTTGGTTCACATGAATTGGAGATCGTGATAGGAAAGAAAGTGGTAAAGTTATTTAGGATATTTCCCCAACAGTTTGCTCTTGTACAACCCCAGTTGCGATGTTTGCTGTTGAAGTCACCGCAAAAAATAAACGATCCATTTACATTAAACAGGTTTCTTAAATCTTTCTTGAATTGTTGACGCAGCTCTGGATTACCAGAACCCCCAGGAAAATAAATACTGAATAGTTTAATCTTGTTGTTGTTGGCAGAAGTTATCTCAATCCCAATGTTCTCGATTGGTTCGGTATTAATATATGGTAATTCTGAGAATTGAATTGCATGTTTTACAAGTATGGCAACTCCTCCACCTGTACCTTCTCGGTCATTACGAAGACAGAAGTAGTTTTGGTGATAAAGCTTATCTGTTTTCCTAAGCCATGTCTCTGAGAGCATGCAGATATCAATATTGTTCTTTACAAGAAAGTCAAAGAGTTCTAAGAACTTATTACGGACACTACGACAGTTCCAAAAAATGATGTTAAGGTTAGAATCAGACATTATTTATTAGTGGAGTACAAATACTTAATAGCTAATTGTGCGATAACGTTAAATTGTTCTTGTTTGTTATTACAATCTCTTAGTTTTATAACAAGGTCGAATGTAAGCTGAGTGATCTCTTGCTCAGTGAAAAGATGGTTGTTGTTGGGGATGGGTGCAGTCGGATTGACATTTGAAGAGCACCACGCTGGTGCTGTTGTTGGTGCTGTCGGCTCTTTACGTGTTGAGAGTATCGCTCGCGGGATGAGAGCTGGGAATTGTGATTCGGCGTAACTATAATTCGCGCGGCCTTGAGGTTTTGTAGATTGGGCATGTGGTGCTAGCCGAGAGCTTTGGAGATTTTGCTTCTGTTTTATTTGCAAGTACATCGCCCGATTTGGACACTCTTGATCGGTAGACTTATGATTGTTGTTACAGTTTGCACATTTGATTTTGTCGGTGACGTTGCAGTCGGAGGTTTTGTGTTTGCCCGCACAGTTGGCGCATTTTGTTTTAATAAAAGAACCACGCTCTCCATGCCCGAACATTTGGCAGTTTCGGCACTGAATAAGTTTGTTTTTTATTTTACGCTGGTAATCCCATCGTATGATAACATGGAAAAGAGATTTAACATTTCGTTTGAGATCGTGTAGTTTGACCGTGCCGTTTTCAAAGAATACAATATAAAGAGTATCTTTGTAATTGTCAAATGATTTTGTCACTGTTTTGACCTCTTTGCACTTCAGCCCCAACAAAAGCAATTCGCTTTTCACTTCGTCGGAAGATTTATTTTCAAGTCCGTAGAGCACAACTTTAAACGCCCGGTCACTTTTAAGGTCGTGAGTGAAGAACTGAGATTTAGTTTCTCTTAAGATTTCTTTAATTTCACTAAATGTTTCATGTGATTGGATTGGATTGGAATGTTTCATTGGATTTTAACGCCAATTGATATTTTCTTAAGGAAGAAGTTTCGAATTCCTTTATCAAAAAGTAGTTTTCTTATAATGTCAAAGTCTTGCGATAGCACTTTAATTGGTGGTATTTTGTTTTTAAGAGCATTTTTCTCATTTTCGTTGCACTCCATATTGGATTCGTCGCCGGATAATGCTTGTCTTTATATTTGGATCACTATTGTCACAGTAGAAAGCACGTCCGTCTTGTACAAGAGCACATTCGAGAGTGTAATTGAGTTTTTTTGATTAAAACTTTGAACTTTGACCCCGAGCCATGCCTTTTGTGGACGTTTCCGAGGCAAAATGTTTACCGTCACCACCGGCCACCGCCACCGGTGGCCCGCGCTAGACTGTCTCATCGGGCGGCGCGGGCCACCGGTGGCCCGCACTAGATTGTCTCATCGGGCGACGCGTATCGCCGGTGGCCCGCACTACATTGTCAAATCGGGTGTGCTATTAGACGCTGAAAATTAAAATAATGAAAATTTAACATATTTTCATTAAAAACATTTAATGAAAGCCAGATGAGGCACAGCATAAATTTCAGCGCCGCCTCACAGCAAATACAATGAAAATCGGCCCCGGCGTGAACGTGTTAAATATTAATTATCCATTTCGCTAAAAAGAAGCCAAATTAGCTAAAAATGCTGCTTGCGTCTTTTTTGTGGTTACGGCTCGATATTTTTTTGTGAAACTTTTACGAAAATAAAAAATGGAAAATACCTTGTGACCGAAAAGTTTCCGGAAATTTTAAATAAAACGCAAAATTCTTAATCTTCATCAATATTTATTTTATCTCCTTCAAAATATGCTCCATTAGAAGCGATACACATATGCCAACGTTTCTTCCAATCATCAAAACATTTTTTATAGGCGCTTTCCGGTATGGCTTTGAGTTCCCCCTGCGAATTCTGTTTTACGTCTTCTTTTCGGTTTCGGCTCGTCTTTTCCTCTCCATTCCGATGATTGTTGGCTTGTTTGCATGTCGTACTCGTAGACCCATGTCTCGTCACCAGTTATGATGCGTTCCATGAAAGTTGGATCGGAATTGGCACGATCAAGCTCGTCCAAAGAGACCTGTTCACGGTACTCATTTTGAAGAAAATTCTCAACAAAATCGCAACGCACTACTGAGGTGAACTGGTTTCAACAGCTGCCGTAAACAAACTGTCTGACAGATCGCGCTCATTTTTGGCATAGTAATTAAGGACAGTGCTACCAACCTACAGAAACTTAAAATATCGAAAAATATACAGCGCACGAATTTTACATGAGAATTTCCGGAAACTTTTCGGTCACAATGTATATCGAAAACGCTTGTTTTTTGCTTTTAAGTAAGCTAAAAGTTACATAAGGCTAACAGCAGCCTTCCAAAACAAACTAAACGCCATTTAATTTGAAAAAATTACTTTCCTGCTAACCCAATATACCAGGTATGAACAATAGTTATACCTATGAAACCGGTAATTATGAAGAAATGAATACAATTTTATTCTTCAAAGTAATGGCCATCGCTAGCTACACATTTTTCCCATCTCTCAGGCAATTTATGGATGCCTCGCCAAAAAAATGTTTCGTCTTTTGCCTGAAACCAATCATCGATCCATTTTTTGGCTTCTGCGTGAGAATTGAAGCGCTGTTCCGTTAATGCGTGGCCCATCGATGCGAACATGTGATAATCCGAAGGCGCCAAGTCTGGTGAGTAAGCCGCATGAGCAAGAGCTTCCCAGTTGTACGATGCAACCAATTCTTTGGTGGCTCTAGTGCGGTGTGGTGGTGCGTTGTCATCGAGGAAAATCACTTTGTGTTGCCTGGCTTCATATTCTGGGCGTTTTTGGCGTATAGCACGGTTCAAATCGGCCAATTGTTGTTGGTAACGTTCACCGTTAACCGTTTCACCAGGTTTTAGAAGGTCATACCATATGACACCACGCACTGTGTCCGCAAATCGTAATTTGTAGGCACGTAATCCGACATTTTCCGGAGCGTCAAACAATGCGTTGTTGGATGAAACTTGACAAATTGTGAACTGAATATTGTTGACATATGACAGAAGAAGTAAACATGACATTTGGTACGTTTCCGAAGTTTATAAATATTCGGCTATTTACCGCTAGATGTCGTTACCGTTACCTGGTACATACATATATACGTTACTCGTATGTATCAATGATAATGTGATATATATTATTTCTATATCATTTCACTGCCCAGTAGGAAAATGGTAAGGTTCTTACCATAATATTGCATGTTTTTCTCCACCTTTTGGCGGTGGAAACGGCATGCTACCAAAAGTAAGGTATTAGTAAGGTACGTTCAGAGTACGTGGGCAGTCCGATAAGTATTTAGCCCCACCGCCCGATGGTACCACTATCGTAAGAGAAATTTACTATCGTGTAGTACATCCTCGTAGACGGCTACTGTCAATTTCAGCCATATTGTATTTGTAGTTTTGTTTTGACCGCGTGTGGAAACGAACATGTCCGCGGATTTTAGAAAAATGGAAAAAGAGCAATATCGGTCGGTGATTCGCCAAATTGGTCGCATTAGGCTACGAACAGCTGCCCCATCCACCGTATTCTCCAGATTTGGTCCCGTGTGTCTTCGTTTTGTTTCCAAACTTGAAAAAGTCACTCGCCGGGCAGAAATTTGAGTCGAATGAGGAGGTTATCGCAGCCACGGAGGCCTCCAGAAAACGTATTTTTCAGACGGGTTAAAGAAGTTGGAACATCGCTGGGTCAAGTGTATCGAGTTGAAAGGAGACTACGTTGAGAAATAAATCGCCACTTTTCCAAAATTTTGGTTTTTCTTTTGTAGGCTAAGTACTTATCGGACCACCCACGTACCTCTGGTAGTAGCTTACGCTAAGAAAGCAAAGAAGAAGGCACAAGAAGTCCGAAAAATGTAGATCTTAAACCTGAATGATCGTTCGTATCGTCACTTCGAATTACACTTTACTTTGTAATGTACGTGGAATGTACATTTAAGTAGAACGTGATTTTACAAGCTTAATAAGTTGGCCTCGGTAGTCCAGAGAATAGCGCGCTGACTTTTATAGTAAAAAAAAAAAAAATTTCTCAAATTTTCATGGCTAAATTTGTTCCTTTTTTGTTCGAAAATATTCTTTCAGAGTCTGCATTAGAATGTGGTAGTGCCGAAACATATTCGGCCGACTTTGACGAATTGGGAAACAATATTTGATCGTTAAAATTTTTAGTTTGACTAATTTGACTCCAAAATTTTCCATAACCAGGGTTGTTTGAAAATTCCCTTCATTTACTGAATTTAAATAAATCTGTCCTTTTTTTCCCTACGCACACAATTTCGCTAAAATTCCCTACATGTAGGGAATTTTCCCTACAGTTAACATCACTGCCTCCGTTCACCTTCGCGGTCAATTTTATTCTGAAAACCAAGACTGTACAAAATGTGCTTATAAGCTAGAAATATTATGCGATAATAAGGGGAAACAGAATACCACTGCTGCCAGCTTAGTACTTTTCGCACTAAATTTATTGCTTTTTAAAAATCAAAACGCGAAAAATATTGAGTTTGGTGCTTGGTGCGTTTTTTAGTGCTTTTTTTTAAATAACTGGAGTGTTATACAACACTATATTTCATTTAACACCTATACAACGCTGGAATGTTGGGCTTAAAAATCATTGGATATTACATGACAACCGAAATGATCCTTCTTGGTGGAATTGTTACAAAGTTACTTAGGTCACGGTTGGGTCACACTGATCTGCAATAGATTTCCTAGTATGGTACACGGAATATTAGGACAACTTCCACCTTTTTTTTTTCTTATCAGTGATTTCTGAGTGGCAAAACGCGGTTTTTTTTGCGGTTTTAGTGCTTTCTGAAATAGAAAAGTTGGCAACCGTGCAGAATACATAGCTTTAAGAATGATGCTTACAGACTAGGAGAAAGAGCATGTCAATTCGTGGAAACTTCTAGACTATGATATTTATGTACATACAGATGTGATTGAAAAAGAACAGTTACTGACTATTTATATAGGTGAGTGTGTGCATAGATACAGGGTATATTGCTACACTTTTCATGCCAGAGGGCCCTGGTTCGATTCCTAGCGCGGGCTGTTGAAACACTCGTCTATTTCCATCGATTTCCACATGAAGCAGTCAAGAATTATAAAAAACGCACAAGTCAACTTTTCGCAAGCAATGGTAAAATTTCCAAATAGATAAGGTAGACATTCCATTGTAAGTGAAGAAATCAGTAGTGCTTACATTATCTGTAGCTAGGAAGGCATAAACAGAGTAGGTCATTTAATTTTTAGAATTTTAGGCCAATTCCAATAGCACATTACAGCCCCCTTACGTTTTCCTTCATACCACCACATTACTAAGTAAAGTACATTTGAATGGGAAGCCGAATAATTCCGAAGGATTTTGCTATGTGTTTATGCGTATCGCGGCGGAGCGGGTTAAATAAATAAAACGCGTTGGGTGCGTTTAGGGTTTTCGGTCTTTATTATATGACGTCTGAATAACGAGTGTGTACAAGAAATACATGAAACATTGAACGAGACAAACGGCCGAAGCCGGGGAGCAGAAAATAGGGGGAAATATTCGTACAAAAGGATAAGGAAAGGAAGGGATTAGAGGTGGGATTGACCGATCACTAGACAACCACAGCACTCATTTAGCCATCGCGGCTGCCATTGCAGAGTGCAATCGATGAAGTAACCGAGGGGTGGTGGTGCGGCTAACGGCAGGCTGGCTGTGGTTCGCTTAGGGGTGCGCCGATGACCTCTTTTGCAGAGAGTGATCCAACTGGCAGTGCGGGACAGTCTGAGAGGCACCTGCTACTTTGGTCGGCTGATCTGCAAAGAGATGAGATGTCAATTCCTTGGGAATAAAAGTATTTACCCTGACATCGTGGGAATAAGAAAACGTGGCTGAGCTGCGGGGTTCGCTTAAGCTACAGCCAAGGAAATATGAAAAGATACATATTTTTACATATTTACTCATTTTTGTTTCATTTTGTTTGAGTATGAAAATGGCTGGAGCCGTTCCACCCGAGAGGGAGATCGTGTAGATCTTGGAGTTTATACCCGATCAGTCCGACGCCTGCGTGATTTGCAGCGCTTAGAGCAAGTCGCACTGGAGTGTCGACTGACCTCTTTTCGGACCCGGGATGGAGGAGGTGCAATGAGGAACTGCGGGGAAATGCAATTTCCATCAATTGATGTGAATGTGGACCGAGTGGCGTCTAGCCAACGCTCTTGTCGAACCCTTTTTCTCTGTTTCATTAAAGGCGAAAGCCATCCTGCGGGATCAAAACGGTTGGCAACGAAGGGGGAAATTTGCCGGTTTGGGAATGAGTTTGCAGGAGTGGTGGGTTCAAAGCGATTTTCCATTATTTCCGGGGGTGGAAACCCTATGGGATTTAGGGTGGCAATCACTTGCGAAACGGCTTTCTTTAGGGCGGGAAGATTATTTCGAAGGGCGGTTCCAGTATGCATATGGCGACTTGGTACGTCTGTGGCACATGTCGAATGCGAAGAAGAGGGTACTGGACCGCTTAAAACCCAACCGAATATTGTATGCTGAGCAAGTAAGCTGCCACATACATTCCGGTGGATTTGCGCATGATTTGCGGTATGAGATCACTGCCTATCACTATATCGATCTGCGCTGTCTCGAAGGGGTTTGGATCAGCGAGATCTAGCATGGCAAAATTTTTCAAATTAGGGGGGTTTATATGAGAAGGTGGGAGCAATTTCGTAAGCTCTTGGAGCACGATAGCTTGCACGGGGAGGTTCGTGCTAGTTTGAGGGACTGCCAATGTCAAGAAGCATGTATGATTGGCATTTTGCACAATCTGACCGCCAATGCCCGAGATTTGGAAGGAGGATTTCTCGATTGGCAATTGGAGGCGTTTCTGGACCTTCGAGGAGATGAAGGTACGCTGAGAGGCTTGGTTGATCAACGCTCGAACCTTAGACAACTTTCCTGAGTGTTCAATGGACACCAGTGCCGTAGGCAGAAGAGATTGGGTGCCATTATTAGAGTGTAGGGCTTGTACTTTGGGCGTACTTTGCCTGGAAGATGTGCGGGGTTGCGCATCCGAAAGGGAGGAATGAGTAGCAGAGTTGTTTTTTGTTGGTTTTGGAGCTGTTGCGACCTGTGATCGGGTTGAATGTGACCGATTGGGAGATTGAAAGGGCTGCGCATCGCCTTTGGGGAAATGAAGCATGGAGTGGTGCTTCCTTTGGCAATATACGCACGTATAATTGCTTGTACAATTTTCAACAAGGTGAGATGTCGCAAGACAATTTACGCAGAGATTGTGCTTCTTAACGTATTTAAGTCGACTCTGGGGGGTGAGTCCTTTGAAGTTCTAGCAAGTCCGTATGGGATGATTTACGTTGCAGAGTTTGCACGCGAAGTCCCTTTTCACTTGAGTGTGATAACTTAGGGATTTGTGTGGCGGATTTGGGAGGACATTGGAAGTCGAGGGCTGAGATTGTTTCGGCTTAGAAGGGCGAATACTTTGAAGCCGTTCAAGTACCTCATATCTGACGGTCAGGAACTCATCCATTTGCGACCAGGGTGGCAGATCCTTCCGGGATGTCAATGACTGCTCCCATAGAGCGAGTGTCTCTTGGGGCAATTTGGTACAACATATGTAAACCAATAGCGGATCCCACATGTGAGTGTCTACGGCCTGAGTATTGAGAACAGACAGACAATTGTTTATAGTGCTCTGGATCCGCTGTACTGCCTCACTATTTTCAGTGTGGGCAGGAGCGATATTCAAGAGGGATCTAATTTGAGTGTCAACGAGTATGCGTTTATTTTCGAAGCGGGATCTTAGGGCTTCCCACGCGAGTCCGAAATTCTCATCAGTTAATGCATATTGCTTTACAATAGCACCGGCTATACCTTGCGTCTTATATCGGAGGTGATACAATTTTTGGGCTGGAGTGAGCTGGGGGTGGTCAATGTAAACCGCAGTAAACATGTCTCGGAAAGACGGCCACTGCTCATAGCCCCCGAAGAAGGTATCGGTATCACAAGGCGGAACTTGTAGGCAAATGAAGGGGGTATTTGCTGGTTCTAGGGGTCGAACCGGTTCCATATGCGCAGCGGGCTGGGGGGGGACTGAGTTTGGAACATCTCAATGATGTCCAACATCTGAGCCATGCACAACTCATACTAGTCTGTGCAGGCGTCGATTTTTTGGCTAGCCGACTCTTTGAAACCGTCGGGCAGGCTGTTGTCTTCAGCAATGAAAACTGCCTCATGTGCGCACAAAAGCCTCTCCCATTGGGCTTGCAAATTTTTTTGCTTAATTTCGACCATCGATTTGGTCAAATCGTCAATGGGAGCCGATGAAAACTTTGTGCATAATTGCACGAGTCTATCGGACTCGAAAATAAATTTTGCAACACTAGGATCGGTTGCCTTGTGACTAGAGAGTTTGGAGCGAGTGTTTGGTGGCTCTCGAGTGACAGGAACTGTCAAACGTGCATTTGATGATTTTGTGTGTCTGGAGGAAGGAGTCTCCATTGTGAAAAGTTGACGCTTGGGGGATCGCTCCATAGGCAGTTTGTACAAAAAGGCTCGACAGAGGGTAAAAAGTTTGAATATATATATATAATTGTAGGGTGTAGAGAAATAGACGTGTAGTCTAACCGCGTCCGTGCGAACGATATTTGAGTATGGGAAGAGTTGGGAATGAGACAATACGTTAAAACGAATTTGAATACTTGTCGAGCAAAAAATGTTACACCCGTGTATGTGTATAAATATGTGTATGTCTAAATATATATATGTGTGTATGATTATGTGTTTTAGTTTGTAAAAAAAGTGAACTTTTTTGTATGTGAATGTGTGTGTGAATATTGTAACGATGAGACAGTCCGTCGCTGTGCAAAGCAACCCTGCCGCTACGTGCCGTGCTATAATCCAATCTGGCAACGAGGGCCGCGATAGTAACTTTTAGTCCAATCTGGCAGCGACGGTCGCGATAATAACTTTTAGTCCACTCCGGAATGTGCTGGAATGATCTGCGCGATGGCCTGAGAGGTATAAAAGGCAGCCAGATGCGGCGTAGCGAGTCAGTCTGGTTTTGACAAGTGAAGTCGCCACGCGAAGTAATTAAGCAAATACTTAAGTGTACGAACAGTAAAGTGTAAAAGTGTGAATAATAAAGTGACTGTTGGTTTATTTTATTGTCTGCGTTTAAGAAACTGACTGTGTGTTATTTTCAAATTACACAATCCAGAGATACGTAACAGCCCACTAGACTTAGTATTCGTAACATTTGGTGTCAGAAGTGGGATTGTGGAAAAATGAAAATTGAAAATAAACAAAAAAAAATAAATAAATAAAATTCAAGAAGCACGGACATGGTTAAACTGGAGCTGCTGAAGGTAGACCAGCTGAAGAAGGAGCTGGCTGCCTGGAATTTGCCGACTGCTGGCGGAAAGGTGGAGTTGCAGTTGCGCTTGCGGGAAGCATGTGAGGCACGAGGCGTCGATTGGACTGTGCACGAGTTCGGAGCGCAAGAACTAGAGGCGTCGGCCAAAGTGGAGGAATCGTCTGCTGCTGCTGCGTCGCTGCAAAGTACGGCTGCAGCGGCTGCGCCACTACAAGCATTGGACATGAGCCAGCTAATGGTTGCACCTAAAGGCATGTTCGAGACCTCCAACCATGAAATGGCAGCGAAGCTGGAAACTACGAATCTCGAAATTTCGGCGAAAGTCGAGACTGCAAATCGTGAAATGTCGGCGCAGATGGCAGCGAAAATGGAAACGGCGACCCATGAAATATCGGCGCAAGTATCAGAGCGAATGGAAGTCAAGCTTCAGGAAAACTCTGCGCGCTTGGAGCAGAAAGTGGAGGAAATCTCAGACAGGATTAATGGGAAAGTCGAGCACCTGGAGACGCGATTAGAGCACTTGGATAAACGAATCGACGACCTGGACGATTCCCTGAACAAACGAGTTGATAGTCTGGAAGATTCGATGCACAGAAAGATAGACGAACGGCTTCGAGAGGTACAGCCACGAGAATGTTTGCCACCGGTTCAGGACGGGTTTGCTGCCAGAACAAAAGTGCCTACTTATGATGGTGCTGCGCCGTTCGATACATTTAAATTGCAATTCGACTTGGCTGCTTTGGAAAATCAGTGGACAGATATCAGGAAAGCTCGGAGGTTGGCACTGGCGCTAAAAGGTCCTGCGGCCGAGGTGATCAAATCGGTTCCAGAATGTTTAAGAAGTGATTACGGTGCCATCATGAGAGCGTTGGCAGCGAAGTATAGCAACGAGCACAACCATGCGCTATACTACTGTGAGCTGAAGAACCGCAAGCAAAGAGCCAACGAGGCGCTGCAGACATATGCAGCAGACATTGAGCGGCTCGTACAGTTGTGCTACTCAAAATTTGGTTCTGATTATCTCTAGAGGATGAAGATTGAGTCGTTTATTGAAGGTCTTCATGATCCAGAAACACGTCGCAGTGCATTGATGATGGGCAAGCCGACATTTAAGGAGACGGTGACCAGCGCGATGACATATGACGCGGCATGGATTGGGAGCACTCGGTACGCACCTGCAAGGATACGCCAGATTCAGGCGGACGACATTCCGATCCAGGCTATAAGCTCTGAGATACCGGGCAGGCCACGAGTGGTCTCCTCTAAAGTTGTTTGCTGGGTATGTGGCAAGCAGGGCCACATATCACGAGACTGCCGCCAACGGAAGAGGCGTTCCCGTTCTCGATCGCAATCGCCTGAAGCAAGGAGTACTGACAGTCGAGGCCCAGCCAACAATCGCAGGGCTGAGGACGGCGAGTCGTTAAACTAAAACGGGTCAGCCCAAAGGGGCGTGAGCTGATCCCCACAATCTGCCGCCCCACCATCCTTGTCTCACAGCTGAAACGACAGCCCAGCAGCTTGAAAATTGAAGGAAGGATAGATGGAAAGTTGTTCGTGTTGACACTGGATACTGGAGCATCGTATTCGATCATAAAAAGGAAGCTGCTGAAGAACTGGGAACCGCTGCATGGCATACAGCTGCGGACTGCGACTGTCGAGCGCGCGCCAGTGAGAGGGAAAGTTACAAAAACGATTGCTATCGGCACCAGCAGCCTGGAACATGAGTTCATCGTCGCGGATATAATGGACGACGGGATTATCGGCGTGGATTTCATGATTAGGCACGGTTTTACGCTGGACCTGAAGGAAAATGTGCTGAGATATGCCAACGTTGAATTCCCGCTGCACACCGGCTATGAGCGAAGTGTGGCGGTAAGGAAGGTTGTATCGTGTCAACACAGGAGGATACCAGCGAATTCTGAGGCGATTGTGTGGGCAAAGGAGGACGATGGGACGAATCGGCTGTGGGTTGTAGAAGCACCGAAACAAGGACACGACAACATCATCATCGGACGTACATTAGTGGAACCTAAAAATGGCAGAATACCAGTCAGAATACTGAACCCCCTGAATGCACCCAGATATGTCGGGAAAGATGAGGTAATTGGCGAGTGTAAGGAAGCTGTAGCAGTGGTCAATTGCGAGAGTAGCCCGCCTGGAGGTAATAAGAAGAGCGGTTTTAACATGGCCGCCATACCGCAGGAGAACCAGTGGAGCAGCGAGTTGACGGCCAAGCAGAAACAGAAGGCGAGGTCACTCCTGCAGCACTATGGGTCAATATTTGCGGCAGAAGCAGGCGGAAGAACAGCCATAGTGAAGCACAATATGGACACCGGAAGAGCAAAACCGATTCGCCAACCGCCAAGACGAGTTCCTTTGGCCAAGAGGGAGGAGGTCACAAATTTGATCGAGAACATGTGGAAAGACAAGGTCATAAAGCCTTCTTCGGGCCCCTGGTGCTCGCCGGTCGTGCTAGTCAAGAAAAAGGATGGCAGTACCCGGTTTTGTGTGGACTATCGGAAGCTCAATGATGTGACCAAGAAGGACAGTTATCCACTACCTCGGATCGAAGTTTGCAGACAAGGACAAGGAGAAAACGGCTTTCAGTGTTGGCGATGGTTTGTGGCAGTTCACCGTCATGGCTTTTGGACTCTGCAACGCACCAGCAACATTCGAGCGGCTAATGGAACGCGTGCTAAGAAGGCTGCATTGGCGGACGTGTCTGGTGTACCTCGACGACATCATCGTGATGGGTAAAAACTTTGACGACTACCTGGGAAAGCTAAAGGAGGTGTTCGAGCGGATACGAGAAGCCGGGCTTAAACTCAACCCAAAGAAGTGCTCGCTGTTCCAAAAGGAGGTCAAGTATCTGGGTCATACGGTTTCCGAACGCGGAGTACATACGGATGAAGGCAAAATCACGGCGGTGAAGGAGTGGCCCCGGCCACGCAATCTACACGAACTCCGCAGTTTCCTGGGCCAGTGCACATACTACCGCCGATTTGTTCCGGGATTCGCGAACATAGCCAGCAGCCTGCATAAAGTGACGAAAAAGGGCCAAGCTTTCGAGTGGAGCGAGGACCAGGAACAGGCTTTTGCACGTCTGAAGGAAAAACTGTGCAGTGCTCCAATTCTGGCCTTCCCCGTGCCTGAAGAGATGTTTGTGCTGGATACAGATGCAAGCGGGAATAGTATTGGCGGTGTGCTATCACAGATAATAGAGGGCCAGAAACAAGTGATAGCGTACTACAGTAGGGTTCTATCGAAACCGGAACGCAATTACTGTGTGACACGGAGAGAACTGCTGGCAGTATTGGACTGCGTGAAACACTTCCACAAATATCTGTATGGCCAAAGGTTTCGCCTGCGCACAGATCATGCGGCGTTGAGATGGCTCCTGAACTTTAAAGATCCTGAAGGGCAATTGGCGCGGTGGATCGAGCGACTGCAGAGCTACGACTACACGATAAAGCATCGCAAGGGCAGTAGCCATGGAAATGCCGATGCCTTGTCACGCCGTCCGTGCAAAGTCGAATGCAGGCCGTGCTCGCGAGCCGAAAGCAAAGAACAGATAGTGGACGTCCGGTTGGTAAGCGTTATGCCAGAGGAAGAGTGGTCTGCGGAGAGGCTGCAAAAGGACCAGCGTGAGGATGCGGATCTTGCAAAAATCATCGAAGGCAAGGAGCAAGGCGCACGTCCAGACTGGCAGGAGATGGCCGGTGAAAGCCCGATCGCTAAGGCTTACTGGGCACAGTGGAAAAGTCTGCGGCTGAAAGAAGGATGCCTGTACCGCGAATGGGAGAGCGCGGATGGTCGGACCAGCAACTCCCTAATGGTAGTGCCGAAATGCAGAATCAAGGAATCTGAATCATCGAGGCATACCATAACGATTCCAGTGGAGGGCACCTGGGCATCACCAAAACCGTCGCCAAAATAAAAAGACGATTCTACTGGGTAGGATGTCAGGAGTCTGTAGCCGAGTGGATTAAGAGGTGCGACCGATGTTCAGCCGCGAAAGGGCCGACAAGAAAATCTCGAGGCCGCATGCAGCAGTACAACGTGGGAGCGCCCTTCGAGCGGATTGCTATGGACGTCGCCGGCCCATTCCAAACTAGCACTCAAGGCAACAAATATGTGCTGGTGATAATGGATTATTTCAGCAAATGGCTCGAGGTGTACCCTATTCCTAACCAGGAGGCCACTACGATCTCGGAAAAGCTGGTAAACAACTGGGTAGCCAGGTTCGGAGTTCCGTTGGAGTTGCACTCAGATCAAGGCCGGAATTTCGAGTCTGCGGTATTCAAGGAAGTGTGTGAGCTGCTGGGGATAAAGAAAACGCGTACCACTCCTTTGCACCCACAGTCCGACGGCATGGTGGAACGCTTTAACCGGACACTGGAGGAATACCTACGGAAAGTGGTAGGCAGGAATCAAAAGGATTGGGACACGCATATCCCCCTGTTCCTGATGGCGTATAGGTCAGCCCCGCACGACACGACATCACTCACTCTAGCCCGAGCAGTGTTCGGCACAGAGTTGCGGTTACCCGCTGACTTGAAGTTCGGGGAAGTCAGCACGACGGGAGGTGCTAAGACGGACTACGTGGCCAATAAGCGGGCGGAACTGGAGGAAATTCACCAGTTTATAAGGAGCCGCACCAAACTGGTCAGCGATAAGGCGAAAGCCAGATATGATCTACGGGCCAACTCAGCAGGGTTCCAAGAAGGCGATCTGGTATTGCTCTACAACCCGCAGCGGAGGAAAGGTTTGTCTCCGAAACTTCAAGCGTCATGGGAAGGACCGTACGAAGTCGTGACTAGGATTAACGACGTGGTATACAGGATTCAACGTTGCAGCAATAGAGGCGGTAAGCTGAAGGTAGTCCATTTGGAGCGTCTGGCGCCTCATCACAGCGGAGCCTCGGCACTTGTTCGGGACGAACAGTTCTAAGTGGTGGGCAGTGTAACGATAAGACAGTCTGTCGCTGTGCAAAGCAACCCTGCCGCTACGCGCCGTGCTATATCTCAATGTGGCAACGACGGCCGCGATAATAACTTTTAGTCCAATCTGGCAACGATGGTCGCGATCATCAGGGAAACCTTTAGTCCACTCGGGAATGTGCGAGAACGATCTGCGCGATGGCCTGACAGGTATAAAAGGCAGCTGGATGCGGCGCAGCGAGTGAGTCTGGTTTTGACAAGTGAAGTTGCCACACGGAGTAATTAAGCAAATACTTAAGTGTACGAACAGTAAAGTGTAAAAGTGTGAATAATAAAGAGACTGTTGGTTTATTTTATTGTCTGCGTTTAAGAAACTGACTGTGTGTTATTTTCAAATTACACAATCCAGAGATACGTAACAGCCCACTGGACTTAGAATTCGTAACAATATACACGTATGTATGTGCATGTGTATAGATTGGTGTATATATGATGTGATGATTTATATTATTGTGTCAATGAACGTAAAAAAGTGTGAGAATAATTTTGTGTGCAAAAGGGGTAATTTCTCCCACTGTATGCACTTGGGATGGCAGCGAATGTGCAGTGAAAGAGTATGTGCAGCACTATTGAAAATCCTAGAAAATTTTTCAATATGCTGCAAAAAATGAGTAACTCGTCCCACTGTGCTTGTGTTCATTTAAATGCTTAGGCAGAAGCATAGTCAAATAATAAAGTCATCCCGATAGGTGACGTCTATTTGTTTACGTACTCTTATTTTGATAGCTGGCATTTATGTTTTCTCTACATTCTCACATGAATGATATTTTTCTGTCAAATTTTAACCTTTTCATTCATAATATAAAATATTAAAAAAATATTTGATTGAAAATTTATTTGAAAATTTTAACTGAAGTGCATTGCAGTGAAAATCAAAAATGTCAGCGACGTGCTGCAGTTGCAAAACCACAAGGGACCAACAAATTTCAATGTTTTGTGTACCCAGTGAAATAGATGGACGCTGCACCTGAAGACATTGATGAAGGCATTACATTTAGATTATAACTTTTTGAAACTGTTTCGTAAAACCCATTCGCATTATTTAAATAATTTCTTTATATGATACGTATCACCCTTGCATATCTATGTTTATGTGTTTTCTGTATATTTGTATAAATACACAACATATACACTTCATTGCTTATAGCTATTGGAATACACATTTGAAAAAGGGTTAAAACCGAAAAAAATGTCGAATGAGTTGAATTCAAAATACTTTGAGAGAACAGTTGTCAAAATAAGAGTACTTGACATAAAATGTCACTATCGGGATGACTTTATTATTTGACTATGGGCAGAAGTAAGAATATGTAATTGCACTTGGAGGCAGCAGCGGGAGTGCTTGCTGCTTGTGCGTGCGTATATCGCACAAAGCGAAACGTGAAAATGTAAACAAGTGGGAGAGTGTGCAAGATGAAGAGCTGGAGCGCTTGCTGCTGATCTGCGATATGCACAATGCAAGAGAAAGGGAAATGTGCGTAAAGAAGAAAGATTAGTGGGATGCAGTGTTGCCGCTGAAAAATGTTAAAAAGTCGCCGAAAAAGTGTCACAGCCGCAAAAAAAGTGTCAAGTGATCCAATTTTGTTATACCATGTAAATAAGTATAAATGTTCATTATTTCACCTTTCGAAACTCATTATTTTTAATAAATTTCTAAAGAAGATAATTTTCTGTGAAAAAACTGTTTTCTCCTAAAAATTATCGATAAGAAATATATTAAAAAGTCCCAATATGCATGTTTCGTATTTATTACGAAATCATTTCAAAGCATATGCGTAATATACTTACTTATCTATTGGGAGCCGCAAAATGTACAAAATTAATCTGAATTAATGCGCTATTTTGTGGCATTGCCTAAGTTATTTGTCCCAAATTAATTTTGATAATTTGGCACAAATAACTTAGGCAATGCCACAAAATAGCGCATTAATTCAGATTAATTTTCTACATTTTGCGGGAAAACTTTGACATTATAAAAGGGTTGCAAGTAGTTTAAATGTTGCCAGACGTATAATATCTAAGTACTTAAGTGTCACCTTTGAAAAGTGAATACTAAACGGAAGGCATATTTTGAGTATTTTGAAACACGCAAAAATAAAAAAATTTACTTTACGAAACAATTTTCAAAATGTAGGTGAATTCTTTGTAAGGTGCCATTCTTTGTAATGTGCCACTCCTGCTCGATTTTGATGTTCCAGCAATCCAAGCAAAAAAATTCCTACCGTCATTTAAGGTGTATATGACAACATAAATTTTAATGCGGTTTTTAAGGGGAAAAATTTAAAATTTGGTTAAGAAAAAACTTAAAAATAAAGCTGAAGGTTTTTGTTGCGGTGAAAAATAAATCAAATACGTCTAAAAAACTAAGGTAAATATCAATGTTGGACTTAATTTTTAATGCTTTTTCATAATCCGAAATGATATCCGAGCATATCGTAAGAGGAGAACATTTATTCAATGATTTCCAAAATGGCGTGAAAATGTAAAATGCCACCTTTTTTCTTTGTAAAGTGCCACCCCTCTTTTTTCATTTTATTTGTGATACTATATCGGTAAAATGACTTTTTCTTGCTCGGAATCGTCATTGAAATGAATTTAAAGTGTTAGTCAATTTTTCTCTAATCCTATCATGAGGCAAAAATTAGTTCAGTTGTGTGTATTAATGTCCGTATAGTTATTCGTTTAATTCGTTACCATTCAATATGCATTTGGCTTTCGGTCAATTTCTATTCAATTCAAATTAAATTCAATAATCTCTCGTAAATTTTCTAAATCATGCATTTTTACTTGAGATTTCTAAGTTTTTTGCGAATTTTTTAGGGGATGGCACTTTACATTAAAAACTTTTAGGTTGTCGATTTTTAACACTTTGGGAAATTGGCTGTAAAATAAGTGTTTACAAAAAATTCAAATGAGGTGTTTCCTTGGATCATAGCTCTTTAAACCATCTTTCCAACGGTATATTAACATTGGCGATAAGTTAATTTTCTAACGAGTTATACGCAAAAAGTGCCAATCTGGTGGCACAATACATAGAATTCCTTTACATATAAACTTTTTGATAAAAAAGAGGGCAAAAGTCGCATGATTTTGAAGAAAAGTGTCAAAATAAGCATATTTTTAAAAGTCGGTGTCAGGTGGCATCGGTCTCCAAAAAGGGTCAATTTGACACTTTAGTCGCACAACGGCAACACTGGTGGGATGCAGGCTGCAGCGTGAGTTTTTGCTGCCTTAGCTGTGCTGTTTTGTAATAAAATTGTTGGGCTTATCTTTTTGGGGCCCAGTACCCGAGAATGGGGATCTCCTCTATAGTTTTGTGTCTGTCCGCCGTTTGTGCGCTACTATGTTGTGCTGCTTGCTGTTGTTGTTGCCCTTTTCTTCTTTTGCGTCTTGCTGTGTGTTTGATGTGTTGTGTTTGTTGTTCTCTGTTTTGTCTGCTTTTCTTGTGTGTGTCACTGCACTTTTCAATGTTTTGTACGTTTTTCTTAATTTTTTGTCTTTAATTTTTGAAATTTTTGCACTGTTTAGTTATTGTTATCACTAGGTATCGGATTTATATGCAAAAACTATACAAAAACTATGCAAAAAATGCAAAAATACGCAAAATATGCAAACATATGCAAATATACAGTGCATATGTTAGCTCATTCTTAATATTTTTCAATAAAAATATTTCCTATCTTGGTCCCGCTCAAATCGGAAGCTCCAAAAAAATATGCATTTGCGTATAAATCCGATCCCTTACTTATGATAACTTATCACACTTATTGGTTTGTTTCACTATGTTGTTGGTGTTTAAATTGTTCCACTGTTTGTTGATTTGTAGTTTAGTTTTTTGGTCACTATGTATTCGTTTATTGTGTCTTCTTTCACTTTTCACTGTGTTTTTGTGTAACTTTTTGTATATTGTTTGAAATTTTTGTTTTAAAAGGGTTATTATTTTAACCCTTTCGGGACTACTGGGATAATAAGTCCCAGCAAGTTTTTAATGCCTCTCAAAAAAATTCTTCAAATCTTACAACCCACGCAAAATATTTTTTCCATTTCGGTGTTCCCGCATAAAAGGATGATTTCAGAATTTGAGAATTTGAGAATTTGAGCATCCAATATAATTTTCTAACCCCAACATTCATGGCATGAGAACATTTCTACTGAGAGTATTTTGGATTTCAAAAATAAACTCCGTCCCGAAAGGGTTAATGTTTTGTAAGTGTTTGTATTTCCGCGGCGCGAGTTCGTGGTTGGCTCGAAGGACCATGTTTATGCGTATCGCGGCGGAGCAGGTTAAATAAATAAAACGCGTTGGGTGCGGTTAGGGTTTTCGGTCTTTATTATATGACGTCTGAATAACGAGTGTGTACAAGAAATACATGAAACATTGAACGAGACAAACGGCCGAAGCCGGGGAGCAGAAAATAGGGGGAAATATTCGTACAAAAGGATAAGGAAAGGAAGGGATTAGAGGTGGGATTGACCGATCACTAGACAACCACAGCACTTATTTAGCCACTATGATACCATTTGTACTTTACAAAATCATGAATGATTCGGCGGCCATGCTCTGAACAAGCGTAATGGGCATTTGGCATGGAAGTTGGAATGCTTCCGGGATGAAAAGTAAGTATGCTGTAATGCATTACGGAAGGTGCCAGTCTTCTACTGGGTAAGGTTGCATTCGCCAAACATCAGACCCCAAGGCTGCTCAGGAACGTATTGTTGATTTCACATACAAGTGCCATGGTGAGGGTTGCTTTTATTTTTTAAGCATAGGAAATACATTTTTTTTGTTGTAAATATGTATTTTCTTGGAAGAAAAACGCTTTGGGAAATCCCCTGCGTCTGAAATAGAGTGTTTATTACAAAACGCATCTCTGATCGACTTGCAAATGGTCAGGTGATTGAAATTTTGTTTTAAAAATTTCGCGCTTTTCCCTAAAAACCATTGATTCAATGTAAATCGACGACAAGGAGTTCTTTTCACAGCTTCACTTAACTCTGTCGAACTTTTCTTAAGAACATTATTATATCCTCAAACTAAATCCAAAATCGTGGTTACGGCAAAGCTTGCAAAGTCAATTTACCTGATCAATGTCAATGTTCGCAAAAAGGAATGAAATTCGCTTTAATCAAATCCATTCTCAAAAAATAAACATGTTTAAAAAAACATGTTAAATGTAATAACAATTAATGATAATTTAATAACAATTTCACAAAATCCCACGAAATGTAATTATCGGATTTATATCCACACAAAATATGCATGAAATATGCAAAATATATGCAAAACATATGCACTCCAGCTAGGTCGAATCGCTGAAGCTACAAACATGAAATTCGCAGTGTAGGTACATCTTAAAAAACAAACCTTCGTTAAAAAGGGATTTTTTGAAATTCGGAATCTAAAAGGGCAAAACATGAAGAAACGCATTTTAATGAGTCTATTGATTTCAAATTTGGTGCATACACTTTAAATAAAAAAGAATTCGACACCAATTTTTCGAAAATCAAAAGTTCACGGGGTCAACCAAGGGATAAGGTTCGTATATCGAAAGACTACGAAAAAAACATGAACCGAAAACGAAATGACATGAACGAAAAAAAACATTAGGAATAAATAATAGCACTGTGTGTGAAATTTATTCTCAAAAATAGTAACAAGCGGGGCACCAGGCGTTTGGCTGGATTGGCTCTAGTTTAAGAGAAATCCGACATTGAATTTTGCTCATTTCAGTCGGGTTCGTCGCTTAAGTCTTTGAAAATTTACATGCTAATTGGTGCTAAATCGTTCTAAATATCGCTTTATTGTCTTCGGCAAGTTTGTAGATATTTTAACGACCAACAAATTTGCTTAAGACACCAAAGCAAAAAAAAAAACATTCAAACTGTGTTTTTGATAAAAATGTCCCAAAACATCCACTCTTCCGTTGATTTATTGAAATTTTCTGTCTATGAAACAAACAAGACTTTTTCCTACGATTCAATAAAAAAAATTCAACGCACAATCTTAATCCGAATCCCTTTGACGGATAAGCTGGTTAAGGGGTTCACTTTAACGCTCCTACCAGACACTTACACCTTTTTTTCAAAATTTGAAATGCATTTTAACAAAGTAGCCCTTTAGCGACGCACTACATTCTGTACCACTTTTGATGTGTTAATTCTCACATTACTAATTATGATCATTCTTGTGAAAGCTTCATTGTAAAAGCTTCGAGAAAAATATTTAACTGAACTAAAAAAAATAAATTCATGCGGTAAAGCATAGAAGGGCACGCGAGTAGCAGCGAAGCAGTGGGGTAATATACAGTCTGTCCAGTAGAAGCGTGACCGTCGTAACTTGGAAACTATTTGTCCGATTCGTCTCAAACAAACTGCATTTTATGCGTTTATAATAGTTATTGTACGCAATAATTTTAATAACAGGTATAGTCACCGCCATTCGCCATTATGGCATCAAACATGCGACCCATTCTTTGCGCTAAGTTCTGAGCAAGTTTCCGAGGCAATCGACTCCAAATCAGCAGAATTTGTCTCGATAACTGTTTTGCTGCTCACATAGTTTTTCCTCTGAGTTTATGCTTTACTATTGCCCACCCATTTTCTATCGAGTTGGCATCAGGCGATTGTGAGGGCCAATCTAACACTTCCACCTCATTTTGCTGTTTTCACTCAGCACACATTCGGCTGCGATGTTTGTGGTCGTTGTCTTCTTGTATAATCCAAGAGAGTCCTCTTCTCCTGAACATCTCCGCAGCTGGTGGTAATAAAGCTTTTTCATAAATTTTGTTCGTCAAAACCGCGTTCAAGTTGGTGGTAATAACGAAAAGTCGCCCGAATCCTTTTTCTGAGAAGCAGCCCCAAAAATGGACCTTTACTAGGTCTTTAACAGTTCGTTGGAACAATCGGTTGATAGCGGCACACCAAGATCGATTTTTGCTACTATTTGCCCAAAATTAGGATTCATCCGTGAATATTACATTATTCCAATTCCGATCTGAATTGGCCTAAGCCCAGGCAAGCCGTTTTTGAACGTGTGATGATGGGAGCAATTTTGTTTTCAAAGGGCTCCGGTATTTAACGACGTTAGTTCTTAAACGTCCTCGAATCGTCTCTTTTGATATTTAAACACCAGTTTTCTCTAAAACTACAACGATAAGCCCGGCTTTGTCGCAAACAAATCAATGATTTTCTTGTCCTGGTTTGGGGAGGTCTTTTTTTCAAGGCCCCGCCCAGCCAAATCGTCGACATTTTTTGCTTCCATAAACCGATTCGTTCACCTCGTTACGAATGACGTCGACTTCTTCATATATTTTGCTGCAGCTAAACGTGACATTTACGGCCCTCTAGGGTGTAGACAAAGGAATACGGTTTCAAGTCGCTTCTCTCATGCGGAACTCATTTTGTTAAAACGCCGTGCACTTTGTAATTGTTTCACGAGACTGACAATTTTTGCAATGCGTATTACATAAATGATGAGGCTACTAAGGTGCATTCAAGTTTTTTTGATATCGGTACTCTAAGTGACAATTTGGTCGATCACGCTTCTACTGGAAAGACTGTATAAGTAAAGTGCCGATTAATTCAAAAACGAAAAATAAAGATACACAAATGTTTTTGGTACCGGGCTAAATTGGATAAAATTTTGCATCACTATGTGAAAAACTTGTTGTAAAATAGTTTACGGTTTTTCCGCAAAGCACTCTGAAAGTTGACATTTATTTTCAGTTTTTGTGTGAACAGCGATAAACGCGTTTTTTCCTTTACTTCGAAACGATCTATTTTTGTGATTTCCAAAAGTATTTAAAAACTAATTATGTTTTTGTTTTGTTAAAAAACTGATGGAGATCCTTGTGCAAGGATAGAAAAATATTGGTGCAGATGTTCCAAAAAATTAGTTAATTCAATGCCTAGAAGACTAACTTCAGTTATTAAGCGAAGAGGATATGCAACAAAATACTAAATTCACTCTAAGCTATTGTTTTGCTAAATATTTTACTGTGTGCCAATAATTTTGTTCCTGCAAAAATGTACTGTTTAATGAGTTTTTATTTTTTTCTTTTAACTATGTATATTATAGTTTTCGTTTTAGTACAGTAAATAGAGACAAATAAATCACATTTACTAAAAAAAAATACTTAATGGCTGAAATTTTGAGGGTGTGCTCGGGGGCATGTCCTGAGTCTAAAACTGAGTTTTCGTATTCGAGGGGGTGGGGGAAGATACTACCCCCTGCTTATTTAGGGGTGAGCTCGTTTTAATTCCTTATCTCCGGTGCTATTGCTCGTACCGACATGTCCGAGGGATCAAATTTGTGGGGAATAAAATTATCTATCTAATGATAATAAAATCGAGGTCATAGGTCGATTAGGTGAATCACAATGGCCGGTCAAAGGTCAAAAGTGAGGGATAGTTTTCGTTTTTCGTGAATACCGCGCGCGCTGTACGTGCGAGCACGTAGCGAGTGCAATGTATGCGCAATGAGTACTTCTCGCGCCGTGCGCGGCTCAACATCGGCGCGCGCGGTCAACTTGGTCGTTGGATTGACGGCAAACTATTTATAGTAGATGAGTGTTCGAGCACTCATTTTGTAGGTAATTTCAAGTACTTTAAAATGGTATCGAAGCAGTATGCGAAAAAACTCTCGGTTTCACGGTATTCACGAAAAACTTCCCTCACTTTTGACCTTTGACCGGCCATTGTGATTCACCTTATCGACCTATGACCTCGATTTTATTATCATTAGATAGATAATTTTATTCCCCACAAATTTGATCCCTCGGACTTGTCGGTACGAGCAATAGCACCGGAGATAAGGAATTAAAACGAGCTCACCCCTAAATAAGCAGGGGGTAGTATCTTCCCCCACCCCCTCGAATACGAAAACTCAGTTTTAGACTCAGGACATGCCCCCGAACACACCCTCAAAATTTCAGCCATTAAGTATTTTTTTTTAGTAAAATATACCTATTTACTGTACTATATATACTACCGCTGAATGAACAGCACCTATGTGAATAACTGTAAAACAAAATGCAATACAAATGTTACTTCGCTAACTTGAAATTTCTTGTTTAATTAAAAAATATCTGCTGTGCCAATAATTTTGTTTGCCACTGTACATACGTAACTAAATACAAAATTTGTTTGCTTGTATAGGGTGTTTTTTTTAGAGGTTTGTTTTTCGAATAGAGATAAAACATAGTATTTTGTGGTCAAATCTGGCAACTCTAATGTCATTTATGTTCAGTTTGGTTTGCCATTTCATCATGAACAGGTTGACAAAAGAACAACGCTTGCAAATCGTGCAAATTTATTTCGAAAGTAATGGTTCAGTTCGCGAAGTTTACCGCAAGCTCCGTCCATTTCCGTCCATAATCGTCCATCAGAGCAAAATCGGTCCATCCATCGGTTAACCATGGGTCGTTTTCGCACTACGTTTACTCTATGTGATAATACGCATCCGCAGAGACGTCGAACAGTGCGCACCGAAAAAACAATTGCCGCTGTAGAGCAAAATGTTGAAGAGGACCCGAATGAATCGATTCGCCACCGTGCACAGCAATTGGAGCTTTGTCCATCAACTTTAAAAATTGGACCTGTAGAATTGGCTTTATTCGAGCCAGCCGCGGCGGCCACATGCCCGAAATCATATTTAAACATTAATGGCATAAAATTATCCTTTCCAATAAAGCCAAATTGATGGACATTAAAACGATTTTCTTGTGTTTTATTTCAATTCGAAGTTCTATACCTCTAAAAAAAACACCCTATATAATTCGTGCACGACACCATTGCGGTGTCGACGGACGGCATAGTGTTAATCCTTCGTTGACCCAGTCAGACTCGTACGAGACAATAATTGTATAATTATATCTTATTTAAAGGGCTTTCGCCATATTTGAAGTAATTTGACCCCTTTAATCATGTTTCCCTATACAAACTTTTATCCCATCGTTGACCTCGTAGGATTTCGATTTTCGAAAAATTAAAAACACGTTTTGTTTTATTTATCATTTGGTGCACTTTAACCATGTTTGAAGACAAAACCCCCATTAAATCATGCTTACCCATACAAACTTTTAACCTCTAGGGAAACCGTAGGGAAAGGTTGGCATCACTGAAGCTGCGCTCGGTACTTCGCTGCTTTGCATTCGTATGCACGAGTAGGCGTCGCACAGTGGGGTAATTGATGCCGAAAATGCCGATTAATTCACCCAGGCTATTTAGATATGAAATAACTATTAGGTTTAGTTAATCGAACATTAGAAAGTAAAAAACAAATGTTTTTGGGTATACTTTAGTGGAAATTAAAAAAAAAAACGGCAAAAAACTAAAATAGTTACAAAAGATAAATCTTCCACATTTCTAATGAAAGTTAAGTTGAACAGTTTAGCTGAAACATTTCATCGCCACCTCTTACAGCTAATTCAATATCATCATTGTGATAATGATTAACATAATTATAATCTTCATCATCAACATTATAAGCCTCACCATCACCATTATCATCATTCCTCATTAGTATCAACTCCATAGCAAGCAACATTTGGCATAACATACATATGATGCACTTTTGTGTGGCAATTTTTTCATACTTGTTACAATGGGGTCAGAATTAAAAAAAAAACGATAAAAAATGTTTTCAATGGTATTTTTTCAGTCCACTTTCGTAAAAAATTCTCCCTGCAACACTAGAAATTGTTATTCCGTGATCCTTGAGCTTCTTCCGACAGTTGGCCGATTGGTAATGAAGCATGTGGAAATTATTTGTGGAAAATGTTGGGCAAATTTTACCAGGAATAGCATTTAACAAATTATTTTACAGTTTTTAATCCATAGCTGCGACATTTTTCTATTTCGATTTGATGTTCACTAGAAACAACCATAAAATGGTGTGAATAGTTTTATTCAAGTCTACATCGATTTCTATTATTGATGCATTTTGAAAAAACAATAAAAACAACAATAAAACCTTTTGTTTGTTTGGTTTCATCTAAAAAATTAATACTATTCTTATATTGAGGTGTAGCAGCACTCCCGCTTCACCATGTTTCACTATGCCCACCGTGTTACTTTTGTCGAACTCAGTATTCTGTTTTCGCCATACCAACAATCTGCCATCTGATCGGAATATATTAAATTTGCTTTCATCAGAAAACAAGAAGCTTTCAAAAGCTTTCAGGTTTAGTTTTATATTCCTGGGCATACGCTAACCGCTTTTTTCTATTCATTACTTATAAGCGGTTTACGTCTTGAGACTCTTGCTTTGTACCCATCTCGATGTAGTGTTCTGCGCATGGTTATTGGATGAATTTCCTTATCAAAATCTTCTCTTATTTCTGCTGCAGTCTACGTTGACGTTAACTTGGATTTTTTTTAACTTTTCTGATGATTTGCGCCTCTTCTCTCGCATTGAGGGCCAGAGGTCGGCCGCTGTGTTTCTTACTTGAGAATTTTGTCGTATTAGCAAATCGTTTCACGATGCTGCGAATAGTGAATTGGCTTCTTTCCATAATTTCCCCAATTATGGCATACGATTTCTTCTGGTTGTGCAAATGTAATATAATTTTTCGCTCGGCCTCGGTCGTTTATTTCTGTTTTCGGCCCATAATTGATGTTTAGTTACGTTTTCAGGATTTGCAGCTAACACGAACACTTTTTAAAATGTATCAATGGCGTCATTGATAAGTAACGGTACCTACAATGTGATCGCATACGCTGGCAGATAAACACATAAATAAGAAAATAATAAAACTTAGAGTTGCTGTGCCAATAATTTTGTTCTAGCGAAAAGGGGCTGTTGAATGAGTTTAATTTTTTCTTTTCAATCTTTATATTATAATTTGAAAATTATGCTACTACCAAATGAATAGCAACTGTGTAAATAAGTGTGAAATAAAATAAAATTAATTTTCTATTTCATTTCCATGAAATTTCTTGATTTATTTCAAAGTTCTTGCTGTGCCAATAATATTGTTTGCCACTTTACATCTTCGAAATTTCATGAAAGTAGGGGAACAAGCAGGGGAACGCGCACTAACCAACTGCAGCCGCCGTGGCTAAGTTGGTTAGTGCGCGGTCCAGCGAGTCGCATGCAGAGCGACGCAAGATCGAATACTGCATGTAGTAACACCTAAAAAAAAATAACGGGAAACTCGTTTTCTCTTTCGGTGGCTGTCCTCTCAGCTGGAAATGGCAAACCTCTGAGAGTAAAAATTGCCTATGAAAAAGCTCCCAACCTGCCGTTCGGAACCGGCATAAAACTGTAGGTCCCTTCCACCCGCGTACAAAATTCACACGCACAACACGGGTGGTTGCGGGAAGCTAGGCCTCAGTCTCGCGTAAGCGGGCTGTCGTGCCAATCAATTAATTAAATTAGGGGAACAAGGTTGAGAACTAACGATGAGATTAGTAAAACCAAAGAATATAGAATATAAAGAATACGTATCTTCAAAAATTTGTCAAGCGTGTTTCTTGATGCGGGCGGGAAGAGATGAGCGGAGGCATAGGTTGCGGGAAATTTGCTCGCGCTCAACAGTTTGCGATCTTGTTCGTCGAAGCGCAAGCGAAGAGTAAACAACAAACCAAAGCATCGTCATCGTCGTTTCAACGAAGATGATTCGGGATTCGCTAATGTTTTTGGTGTTGTCGTTTATGGCTTTTTGCTGGCCAATGCTTTGATTAATTAAAAAATTTTGTGGTTGATCCCAATTTAAAATGTTTGCAAATATTTTTACGTGGCGAGTTCGAAGTACAATTATTTGTTTATATTTTCACATGCTTGATTACAATTTTGAGAATATGGGAAAACTAAAAAAAAAATGAACTGATAGGCATATTGACTTCAAAATTCGTGAAACACTTGAAATTAAAAATAATTAGATGCGTGTTTTAATTGTTTTTTTATTGAAATCTAACGGAGGGTTAGAAGATTGTATGGAAAAACATAATTTAATAGGTCTATTGACTTTCAATAGGGCGAAAGCACTACTAAAGCACTAAATAAAGAAATAACAAGACAAGTATTTTGTCATAAGAAAATTGTATTACGGCATGCCTATGTTTAAAAATAGTTTAAATGTTCTACACCTGAATGATTCCATGGCGAATGATGTGATCATAAATTTACAATTTCTTATTTTAGTTCTTTTAAACAAGCATTATATGTGGGCCGTAAGAAAAGTTCCAAAGAACGAGACGGAAAATTATTACAGGTAATAAAGACGTTTTCTTCTCTTTCCAATTCAATTTTTATTGATTACTTTTTATTTATTTTTTAATTGCCTGTAGCGATCATATAGGTCGCCATGCCAGCCATATTTTATTTTCTTTTCTATGATTTTGCGCACACTACAGTCGGCAGTGAGTTCAGGAGCAATATGCGACGCTGTGCAGGCTTATAGAAGAAGAACAAAAGCCAGCCAGAAAATATCAATCGTTTTACAATTTCAGCTTTTCGCCAGCGCAACAACAAGAACAACAGCACATCGTCTTCCTCCTCTTGGGACAATTGAGCGAGAATGAACGAGTGAGCACAGACGCGGCATTCGTGTTTCTATGATTTGCGCTCAGAGCATTGTGCTGTCATTTCAAGTGTTTCCTCTTGTTGTCTACCCCCCGCATCCCGAAGACGGGTGGCGATATCAGCACCCGCATTCAAATGTTTGCTTGTATGAGATGCACACTCTTTATGTTTCATACTTTTTGGTAAAACTTAATAATTCATAATCTCCCGATAGTGTCAAAAACGGCCAGCGACAAGCCAAGTAAACCGGTTTAGCTCTGCCAGCACCAAGCGAATAAATATTAACAAAACGTGTGGACGGCAAAGTGGTAAGAGAAACTTGATTTATTGCGTGCAATGCCGCGAAGCCCTGCTAGTTGTGGTATGAAAATTTTTTCAATAAAAGTATGAAATTCTTCCGTGCAAAGTGGGGGTTGACAGGTAGTATTTTTTATGTTCCAGGAATTAAGTAAAATTTTTTAAATTCAAAATACTTAGTTAAAAAACATTGTGTTTTAAATAGAATTCATTTCTTAATTTGAAGACCACAAAACAAAACTTTAACTCAAATAATAACAAAACTTAAAATGAAATGTAAAGAAATAATTACTTGTTACAGTAAATAACTGAAATAAGTTCCAAGTCTTCTACGGTCAGCATATGCCATGCTTATGCCGTACACCAGCCAACCAATGTAAACAATTAACTACACCCATACCTCACTTTGCGTCGTGGTTACGTTCCAAAAAAATACGACGCAAATTGAAACGACGCAAAGTGAATTATGATTTTCTATAGCAAACCATGTAAAGATCGAAGATAGGTTCCAGGGTTACGAAAATACTACTTTTTAAAAAGAAAATTGAACAAAGTAAACATTAAAAAAAAGTTTTCTACGGTCAGCATATGCCTTACACCAGCTCGTGGAGTACGAAAATGTCCATTACATTATGCTGTACTCAGCAATGCCCCAAAAATGCCCGCTTGATGAACCAAACTAAAACACCCTCAATAATGATCGTAAGAGCATCATTCTCGGAATAACAAAAATCTGGGTTTGTCCAAATTAACCACCCTCCCAACTCTTTTAGACACAGGAGCTCATCAACCTCACTCTTGTTCGTTTGCATAGAAGAACATGAGTCTATATGAATATGTTTATATACATACTTATGCCAAATACGGCAAAAAATGAAAAAAAAACATGAAAAAATGCAAAATATGCTTATCTTAATATTTTTCAATAAAAATCGATTTTGTCTTGGTCCCGTTCAAATCCGAAGCTCCAAAAAATATGCACTTGCGTATAATTCCGATCCCTAATAATATGAATCACGTAACTGTCAAACAATACGCCCGTCGCGAACGCCTAATTCTTCCAACTAAAGAATACAAGTAAATGCAACGCACCTTGTTCGCCCTTTGTTAACAACCCATGAAATAGTGACACGCCTTAACGGTAGCTCCATTCCTGTAGCGGTGCCACACCTCATGTTCAATACCCACCCCATACTTCCAGTCAAAAGGATGCGAACTAAGTTTAATTGATGTGCGACCTAAAATGCGACCCAAAATTACGCAAACAATTTGGGTAACAACAAATATGCCATGCCCCTTGTCCAACGCCCATCAATTTTTACCAATATAATTACACGACCGTGGCGACTTGGGCTGGTGAAAGGTGCCAAGTTCCGTTTAAAACTTTTTTTTAACAAACCTTGTCCTGACAACTACAAACACAATAAATTAAATCAGTTCCATCGGTCCAACCGTTCTCAATTGATAACACAGTACAACAATTTTGCGATTTTCAAAAAACCCGCGGAGTTTCTCAACTGTTCCTTATATTTTCGGAGTCGCTGATCACGAATATATAATTATTTTTTTCGGGTCACCTCTAGTCAAAATTGCAGTTTAATTTTATATAATGGATTGAACCAGAAACATTTTAGAACGTTTACGCATCCAGCATACGAAAATGTCAAGAGTTTGGAGCCTGGTATTTTCGAGTGAAAGTATCTATAAATATTGCAGTTTCTTGCTTAATTCGTCAATTGCATCTTGCATCAACGCTGCCGCAAATTAATACTGGACATTAACTTGACTGATAAGATGAAGTCTAGACTAAGCATTGCAAGGGAAAGCAAAGCGAGCGTAGCGACGGTTTATAATGATATAAAAAACAACAACAAGGGAAACTCCATCTACAGAGCCGAAGAATTAAGCAGAAAAAGGGTCCAAGTAACCCAGAAGTGCTGAAGAGGGTTGTTAGCATATTGATACGATGAGAGATTCTGTGCCGCACTGTACAAGAATGCCTTTCTCCGCACGAATGTTTTCCAAGCATACTTTTAGGCATGCACTGTGAAGTACAGCAAAACTGTTATAAATTCGCTCGGTATAGTCCGATATGGCAAGGATGGTTCTCGAAATGGGCTGTGCGAGAATAGTCGAGCGTTTTCCAATTAGAAGTGCAAGAAACTTCGGCGCGATAAGAAAACTGGTATAAAAGCAGCAGTGGCAGCGCAAGGGGTCGAGTCTGTGTTGAGCAAGCAATGGGGAAACATGCAATAGTAGTAGTGTAAAGTAGAACAAGTGCAAATTTGTAAATAAAGCGATCGTCAGTTTTGTCTACGTTTTGCTGAGTAACTGAAGTTGTTTTTATTTTCAAATACAATCAAAAACGAACCGTCGATAACGATCTGTGGAATTTCGTAACATTTGGTGTCAGAAATTGGGGATTGTATTACTGAAAGTAAAATAAAATTATAAAAACGGAGACATGGTTAAACTGGAGCTGCTGAAGGTTGACCAGCTGAAGAAGGAGCTGGCGGCCTGGAATTTGCCGACTGCTGGCGGTAAGGTGGAGTTGCAGCTGCGTTTGCGAGAGGCGTGTGAATCACGAGGCATTGATTGGGCTGCACACGAGTTGGGAACGCAGGAACAAGAGGCGTCGGCCAAGGTGGAGGAATCGCCTGCTGGTGCTGCTTCGCTACAGAGTACAGCTGCAGCGGCTGCACCAATACAAGCGTTGGACATGAGCCAACTAATGGCTGCACTCAAAGGCATGTCGGCGCAAATGGAAGCAGCGAATCGAGAAATGGCAGCGAAGCTGGAAACGACAAATCTAGAAATAGCTAAAATGGAGACGGCGAACCGAGAAGTAGCGGAGCGAATGGAAACCAAGCTTCAGGAAAATTCTGCGCGCTTGGAGCAGAAAGTGGAAGAAATCTCAAACAAGCTTGATGTGAAGGTGGAGCACCTGGGAGCGCAAGTGGAACACTTAGATAAACGAGTCGACGGCCTGGATGATTCTCTGAACAGACGAGTTGACGATTTGGATGATTCCTTGAACAAACGAGTTGACAGTCTGGAGGATTCGGTAAACAGAAAAATCGACGAGCGGCTTAGAGAGGTACAGCTGCGAGCAAGAGTGCAGTCGGTTGAGGAAAGTTTTGCCATAGCAGTGCCTACTTATGATGGTACTACGTCGTTCGACACATTCAAACTACAATTCGATATGGCTGCTTTGGAGAGTCAGTGGACCGATGTTAGGAAAGGTCGGAGACTGATACTGGCTCTAAGAGGTCCGGCGGCTGAGGTAATAAAAACAGTTCCGGAAGGTTTGAGAGGTGATTACGAGACCGTCATAAGGGCGCTGGCAGCCAGATACAGTGACGAGCACAACAAAATGCTGTATTATTGCGAGCTGAAGAACCGCTGGCAAAGAGCAGACGAGGCGCTGCAGACGTATGCAGCAGACATTGAGCGGCTCGTACAGTTGTGCTACCCGGAATTCGGCGCTGATTATCTTGAGAGGATGAAGATTGAGGCGTTTATTGAAGGTCTTCATGACCCGGAGACACGACGCAGTGCATTGATGATGGGCAAGCCGACATTCCGTGAGACGGTGACAAGCGCATTGACGTATGAGGCGGCCTGGAGGGGAAGTTTTCGACATTCATCTGCGGAGATGCATGGAGTCCAATCTGGACGTGTCACGCAAAGCCAGACAGTGAGCTCGGAGGCACCAGCGGGGCTGCGGGCAGTATCATCTCGAGTCAGTTGCTGGCGATGTGGCAAGCAAGGCCACATATCACGAGACTGCCATCTGCGGGGAAAGCGTTCCGGACAAAAGACGTCGCCAAGAAGGGATGACGCTCTGCCACATCATTCGTGCGAGACCGAACGCAGGCATAATTCGCAGGCCGGAAACGAGGGACAAATTGTGGATGTTCTGTCGGTAAGAGTTCTGCAAGAGAAAGATTGGCTTGCGGAAAGGCTACAGAAGGACCAGCGCAAGGATACCGATCTCGCGAAGATCATCGAAGGCAAAGCGCAGAGATTACGGCCGGCCTGGCAGGAGATGGCTGATGAGAGCCCGATCACGAAGGCTTACTGGGCACAGTGGCAAAGTCTACGTCTGCAGGATGGCTGCCTATACCGCGAGTGGGAGAGCAGGGATGGCAGGACCAGAAAATCCCTAATAGTGGTCCCGAGAGGCCGGATCGACGATGTCATCGAGGAAAACCATAACGACTCCAGTGGAGGGCACCTAGGCGTCGCAAAAACTGTCGCCAAGATAAGAAGGCGGTTCTATTGGGTAGGATGCCAGGAGTCTGTCGCTGAGTGGATCAGAGGCTGTAATCGGTGTTCGGCTGCGAAAGGGCCGAGGAGAAGATCGCGGAGCCGCACTCAACTAGTTGAAAGCAGGTTGACAGCGAGCTATGGTCTACGGGCTAACCCAGAGGGGTTCCACGAAGGCAATCTGGTAATGCTTTACAACCCGCAGCGGAGGAAAGGTTTGTCTCCACAGCTTCAAACGTCATGGGAAGGACCGTACAAGGTCGTGACCAGGATTAATGACGTGGTGTATAGGGTGCAACGCTGCGGCAACAGAAACGCCAGGTGGAAAGTAGTTCATTTGGAGCGGCTGGCGTCTTACTCCGGCGGAGCCTCGGTACTTGTTCGGGACGAACAAGTCTAAGTGATGGGCAGTGATACGATGAGAGATTCTGTGCCGCACTGTACAAGAATGCCTTTCTCCGCACGAATGTTTTCCAAGCATACTTTTAGGCATGCACTGTGAAGTACAGCAAAACTGTTATAAATTCGCTCGGTATAGTCCGATATGGCAAGGATGGTTCTCGAAATGGGCTGTGCGAGAATAGTCGAGCGTTTTCCAATTAGAAGTGCAAGAAACTTCGGCGCGATAAGAAAACTGGTATAAAAGCAGACCCCTTGCGCTGCCCCACTCGCGGCAGCGCAAGGGGTCGAGTCTGTGTTGAGCAAGCAATGGGGAAACATGCAATAGTAGTAGTGTAAAGTAGAACAAGTGCAAATTTGTAAATAAAGCGATCGTCAGTTTTGTCTACGTTTTGCTGAGTAACTGAAGTTGTTTTTATTTTCAAATACAATCAAAAACGAACCGTCGATAACGATCTGTGGAATTTCGTAACAATATATATCATACACTAGTCAGAATAAGTTTGCGTACAGGCAAGTCAAAAATATTTTATGATTAATTTTGACCTCAAAAATGGGTTCTCTGTTTATAAAAACTTATCCACATTATTCATATATGCCTTAACTGCACTTTTTGTTCTGTTTTAGATGAATTAAAATAATAATTTTCCATGTATTCGTATTTATTGACAATATACTCACAAAACGGTGCAGAATAAGTTTGCGTACAAAACTAATAACGGGAACTTCTGGTTATGCTCTTTATTTTTTTTGGAAAATTGGTATTCCATTGAACAGTAAACGGACTTGTAAGTTATTTGGAACCGTATATGTGCTTGAAATTTTATAGAAAGCAATAGAATTCAACAGAAAAATATTAAAAATGGATAAAGAATAATCTTAAAAAAACTTTTCAAAATTGACAAAAAATTTCATGAAATTAGGGAAACTTTTGGGAGAGCACATTCGTCATTTCAAAAAGCCATCTTAAATCTAAAAAAAAACAGAAAATCTTGTTTGGTTACTACGATCTGACCATTTTCTTAAGTTACCCGAGCAAGAGGATTCGATTGTTTGCGATCAGTGCATCACAATCTAAGGCTAGTTGCATCCAATATCTTCAGAAATGTACAGAAATATTTTATAAACCACATTAGCAGTGACTTTATAAGAAAAGTTCTGAAAAAAACATACTTCCCCTACATAACAGCATGTAAGAAGCCCATATTTAGCTTACTTACAAGAAGCACAGAATTGCTTTCGTAAAAGAGTCCATCAAGGAGTCTAAAAAACCAGATTTCCGGGACGAAATGTTGTTATCTATAGAAAGTGGGACCTTTCATTATTATTTGATAATGGTTTGGCATATTTGGCATTAAAAGGCATCAACTAATTTGAACAGGATCCTGTTAATAACAAAAATCTGAAATTAACAGTGAAGCATAGCATATGTGGAGATATGGTATGGGGCTGCATGTCAGGAAAAGGAGTGAGCAGGCTGTGTTGTTTTATTCAGAAATGCTTCCGGGGGGTTATTTACATATTCTAAAAGCTTATGCAAGCCAAGGTTTCAAAACTTTGGATCAGATTCCAACATATCTTTTCAACCTTAGCGCGCAATGCATACGATGCGAAGCTATGTTTGCTATTAACTGGCTCAACAAAGCTGCAAAAGTCCCTCCCTAGTCACCTACCGTGCATCTAATTGAGTATATAAGGGGTTCAGTTAAGCCCTGAGCCCAACAACACTCCATCTTCTAAGATATAGTTAACCAATACAACAATTCAAGGATATAACAAAATAACCGCTGAAAAAACACCGAATTTAAAAAAATTTGCGCCAAAACTTCTGCAGGGAGTTCAAGCGAGAAAATAAAATTCACAAAGTTATTAATTTTTGGACAAAACTTAGTTTCAATTGAATTTTAACTACATAATCTCATCTTGTACGCAAACTTTTTCTGAGGTGAATTCATAACATATTTTGTTTTTGGCCCTCCTTCTACAGTTTGGTCAAGTTTTTGTTATTATTATCTTAATGGAATAAAAGAACTAAGTTTACGGAAAAAATAAAAAATATTTTGTTTTTGAAAAATTACTTTAAGTGATTTATTTTTCATATGAAAAAACTACGTACCCCTTGTACGCAAACTTATTCTGACTAGTGTATATGTTAGCACGAGCTCGACTTGAGATGTTGCAGCTGCAGCTACGAACAGCAGAAATTGCCTGACCGGTCGCAACTTTAATTGACTGGCACGACAGCCCGCTTACTGACTGGCACGACAGCCCGCTTACGCGAGACTTAGTGCGCGTGCACACATGAAGCGGTGCTGTGCGGTGCGGCGCTGTGCTTTACCGAGCGGCGCTTTGCTCAGTGTTCACACTTAACGCGGTGCGGAGCGGAGCTTTTGCAAGTATCAACCTGTTGTCAACATGTGGCTGTGCAGTGAAGATTTGTAATTTCTCAGTGAAAACAGTTTTTTAACCTTCACACCGACACCTATTTTTATATACGGAAACCGACACTATAAATATATGTTAATATTTTTCTTCTCATCCATTTTACAAAGAAAGTTTTCATTTTTTGAGCTAAGTTGGCAAGCAATAACAGCAAATGGACTGTTTTTAAAAGATTTCAGGTCCAAACGTAAAAGGGGGAAAAGGGATAAATGAGGTTTCAGCCCCTACAAGAGGCAAAGTTGATTTTTCAAAAAAATTTCATAAAAGTGCATTTTCAATTATAACTATTCTCAGATATTGAAAAAGAATGTTTATTTATATTATTGTGAAAAAAAGATAACTCATAATAATGAAGGAAAAGTAAAAAATTAATATTAATTCATATTAAATAAAAATAAATAAAAAAATCATTAATTAATTAATTAAAATCATTAACTAACACAACGCATGCCGAATAACAATTTCCGATATTATATTTTCACAGTCCATGCTTGCTGCAGCAGCGTCACGCGGCGACGAAATCAAATATTTTGAAAGTTTCAAACCAAGCGCTGCGTGACGCTGCTGAAAAAGTAGCATGTGTGAACACTCGCATTTGGCAACGGCAGTTTGAAAGCAACGCTCGGTAAAGCACAGCGCCGCACCGCACAGCACCGCTTCATGTGTGCACGCGCACTAAGGCCTAGCTTCCCGCAACCACCCGTGTTGTGCGTGTGAATTTGTACCAGTGATGTTAACTGTAGGAAAATTCCCTACATGTAGGGAATTTTAGCGAAAATTTTGTGCGTAGGGAAAAAAGGACCGATTGTTTAAAATTCACTAAATGTAGGGAATTTTCAAACAACCCTGGTTATAGAAAATTTTGGAGTCAAATTAGTCAAACTAAAAGTTTTAACGATCAAATGTTGTTTCCCAATTTGTCAAAGTTGGCCAAATATGTTTCGGCACTACCACATTCTAATGCAGACTCTGAAAGAATATTTTCGAACAAAAAAGGAACACATCAAGCCATGAAAATTTTACTTCAATTTGTATAATTCGCTCTTACTTACAAGACGAAAATATCACCTGTGTAAAATTTCAATGTAAAGAACAACACTTTAAGAAAATAGCATACACTGAGTAGTATGACCATACACGTAAATAATTAGTCTTAGTGTAATTTTTGTACTGATTTTTTTAATGTGATGAAATGGTATCTCAGTTATGTTTCCATGTTTTAAATCGTATCTCAGTTCAAAGCACAACTTTGTTTTGTTGTTTTCATGTTGCAAATGAATTAAAAGAAGAATTAATAAATGTTATGGTTTTCACTTTTGCGACTTTTATTCACAAAAAATTAAAAAAATTTAAATATTACAAACTACTTGGAAAATAAGTGTAGGGAAAAGTAGGGATTTTTTTCTAGTCTCGTAGGGATTTTTCAAAAAAAAAAGTTAACAGCACTGATTTGTACGCGGGTGGAAGGGACCTACAGTTTTATCCCGGTTCCGAACGGTAGGTTGGGAGCTTTTTCATAAGCAATTTTTACTCTCAGAGGTTTGCCATTTCCAGCTGAGAGGACAGCCACCGAAAGAGAAAACGAGTTTCCCGTTATTTTTTTAGGTATTATTACAGGCCGGTTACTCACCAAAAGCAAAAGAAAAAATAGCGAAGACGCGGGCTCGAAAACTGTATGACGATTGCGTAACTAAGTTGCCTGGGAATGCCTATTTCACTACAAAGAATAAGAATGGAACACATAAAAAAAACTCCGAAGTGAAATACACCAAATTTCCAAAACGCTTCATGGTTTGCAAGCTATTTGCACCTGTGGTCTACAGAGCAAGGCGTTCATCACGAAAGAAACAATTAACTCTAGAATTTATAAAGAAGAATGCCTGCAAAAACGCCTTCTACCATTTATTGAATAGCACAAAGGAACAGTTTTATTTTGGCCAGACCTAGTGACAAGCCACTACTCCAGGTCAACTATGGAATGGTATGAAGGAAATTGTGTCACGGTGGTCCCAAAAGAGGCAAATCCTCCCAACTGCCCGGAACTTCGGCCTATTGAAAGATATTGGGTTTTAATGAATCAAACCCTAAGAAAAACAAAAAAGTTTGCAAAAATGATGCATGGTTCCGAAATCGATGGAAACAAGCCTATGCAGTAGTCAGCGAACATACTGTCCAGTCTCTAACTAAAAACGTTTCATTAAATTTTTTTGTGAATTAGAGTTCAAGAAATGTATAATAAACTGCAGTTTATCGTAGTCAAATGAGACTTTTACATTTTTTTAATGTGTCCTTAAAAATTCTAAATTTTTTCTGGTTCACTATAGGTTTTTGCATATTTCAATAAAAAAAAATATCTAAAAAAATTGTACTGAAACGAAACCTCAAGTTTTTACCTTGTACCGCTTGTTACAAAATAACGTTATCACGTACTTTCCGTCTTAAACGAAATTTACCAGTACACATATTTTTGCTTGTGTGGCTTTCACTGGTAATGCCTATGACATTTATAATTGTTTACTATACAACATGTTAGTGACATGTTAGAGTAACAGCAACTTAAGTCTTTGTTGGAAAGAATATGATTTAACCTGCACTTCCCTTAATCTGGGACTTAATCTTCTTAAATAAATCTACAGTTTTGAGGGGGTAATCTAAAAACAAAATAAAAATTAAAAAAAGGGGACTAATGTACTTCAGGTTTTTCAGGTTTTTACATATACTATACGTATGATTCGGCAGCCGCCGTGGCTCAGTTGGTTAGTGCGCGGTCCAGCGAGTCGAATGCAGAGCGACGCAAGTTCGAATACTGCATGTAGTAACACCTAAAAAAAAAATAACGGGAAACTTGTTTTCTCTTTCGGTGGCTGTCCTCTCAGCTGGAAATGGCAAACCTCTGAGAGTAAAAATTGCCTATGAAAAGGCTCCCAACCTGTCGTTCGGAACCGGCATAAAACTGTAGGTCCCTTCCACCCGCGTACAAATTCACACGCACAACACGGGTGGCTGCGGGAAGCTAGGCCTTAGTCTCGCGTAAGCGGGCTGTCGTGCCAATCAACTATTAAATTATTATACGTATGATTCACTCAAATATCAAATCTATGAATTTCTTTGAAATGCTTGCTTACATGTTGTAAGTAAAACATGCGACACTATTATTGCAAAAAAATCAGTTAGTCGATTTGACCTTTCAAATTAAAAAAATTCACACATACCATCTCAACGACTTCAACATCGGCCTCGATTCTTAAGTGATAGAGAAATGTTTTCAAGTCTTTTTTCATTTGAATTGAATTGTCCTCCATTTGAGCTACAGTAAATATTCGTAGCTTACAGTTTCTCCAGGTGCGATGTTGTTTTAATAGAAATGGTAACAACATAAGGAGACCACCATCATGAACAATCCACCAGATATCAATATTTCCTCCAATCTGAAAGAAATATAAAAGTTCAATGCATACAACGATGATTTCTAAACACGAAGCATAACAAGAAAAACTACATCTTTAATTTTCATCCTACCTTATGATTGGATTCTGGAAAGAAATTGATTCCCTTTGGAACGAGCAAAGCCATATGGCACGCAGCTACCACTCGCACAGTCTGTATAAATGTTTTCCAGCTTTGTTTACCTTCTTGACGCCAACTGTATGGCCATCCAACAATGACAGTGTTAGGTTTCATTCCACCAAGACCAATAGTTTGTATCCTAAAGAGCCAATTTTAATAATGTGTTCTTTATATATCAAGTTCAATACATACACTGAGCATAACCCCTCGCTGATGTCGCGTGTGACTAGAACATCGCAAAAACCTTTAACTTTCTCATCATCCATTAGTTTCCGTAGTGCTGCTTTGGCATCTACAGCTTTGTTTATAATTCTTGAATGATCTCCTTGTATAACAGATACGCAAATAGTCAGGCCTTTTCCAGCTTTTAGTTGTGTAGCAAAAGCAAATATTTTTCTATATTTTGGCATGAAATTATCGTTAAACTTTGAAAGGACCAATATTTGTGGACGCCAGTTTTTGGTGTGCGGTTGCCCTTCTTCAAGGCGAAGCAGCGAATATCTTGCAGCAGTCAACGCCATTCCTCTTATTCCATCTCCCCATTCCTTTTCAGCTCTAAAAATAATGGATACAGACCTATTTAAAAAGCAACTTTATATTTTTGGGGCGTACAGTTTTTACGACCCCGAAGTATACAACTCAAAAGATGTAAATTTCAATTTGTCTTTATTCAAGGCTGTGTCATAACGCCAAACTGATTTGTTCTTCTCTCCTTTTTATGACCTTCTTTCCATAAATAAATCCATTTATTTATACTAAATTTATAATATTTATATAATATTTGATATTTTCTCTGGTGAGATCGATTGCCCTGATTTACTAAAATTAATTAATTTTTATGTCCCACAAAGTCGCCGGCAGAATATTTTTGGCACCGATGGTTTTAAGCCTAACCATGTCACCAACGAGACTACCAATAAGGCATTTATGGAGTTTAACAATGTTGTTAACAACATTTAATAGATTTCTCTCTTTCTAGGTATAAGTAAAGGAGAGTAACCGGTCAGCTAAAAAATATTTAAACTGTGGGCATGGCCCGCGCCTTGCAGATGCAGTTTGTGGTGCAAATTAATACTACAGGTGTATTAAGAGTCGAGGGTCACATTTTCGAAAACTTGACATATTTTTTATAATATGATTCCTATTTCAAAAGGAAACCACTGTGAAGGTAATTAAAGGCCTCTCTTTTGATGTGCATACTTAATATCTAAAGATTATGACAAAATTAGCTTCTGCCTGTCCCTTGGGGTCTATTTGATCCCAGGCAGAATTAAAAAAACAGTTGCGCGGTTTTGTGCGCTCGTCTACTTGCGTTATTTAGTGTTAATCGCGCTTACAACCAGTATAGCCACTTGAAAACATTTTTTCCGACCAAATCCGACCAAACCGACGAATTTCAAAATTTTCGTTATCTTTAAATTCATTTTAAAATTATTAATTTATTTTCAGACTTGACATTTAGTACATGTTAACAGATTCTTGTACTTACATATCAAGTTTTTTAGTCTATTATTTCACATTTTAAAAAAATATTGAATTCAATTCAAAATCAAAAACACTTAAATGTATAAACGCACTTAGCAAAAAACTGAAATACAGTTAAAAATTCACAAAAAATAACACCTAATAAGTCTTTACAAATTTTTTTTGGCTGACCATACGTAGTGCCGAATGTTTAAATTTACCAGTTCTAGCATAATGCTATTAATGGTGCTCAACTGAAGCCTATTTTGCAACTTAGTTTTAATCAAAGCCAGCGAAGAGAACTTTCGTTCAGCCGCGGCAGAACTAGGCAAGAGAGAGAGCAAATGAAAAATTAAATTTGAAAGATCGGGGAAGCTGTTTTGTTTAAGTCCATTCTTCAAGCTTACTTACGACCAAAATGTATCAATTTCCATATCGGCAGAAAGACTAACGTCACTAACCCTCAACATGTCTGACTTGAAGTCAGCCAAGTCGCTAAACTCGAGTCGCCGTTCAAGTCGTTCAATTAATATTTAATTTTATTGAAAAACGAACTTTAAAGCAATAAAAAAAACAGAAAACAGAAAACATTCGTTACATTTTTGCTGAATTGGGACGTGGCTATTATTGAAGTCAAGTACAGGAAAAGTGGTGTTGGAATGTGTTTGTCAGTGTGACGTTCGGGGTGACCTATATGAAGCGGCGCACAGTGTTTCGACTCCATACAAAATTGGGACAAAAATAGAAGGAGTGCTCTAAATTCGCTGAAAATTTGCAATCTGAATTATTTGGGGCTACTGACTTAAAAAATGATGTTTGTTTTCCAAAAAATATATAGCTTTAAAAAAAAATCGAATATATATGATATAACCAAGTATGCTATCACCACCGAGCCCAAACTGCTGAAGCTATAATGATGAAATTTGGTCAATAGTTGTATTTTAAAAAGTCAACCTTTAAAAAGGAACGATTTTAAAAAATTCGACCTTGAAGGGCCGCAAACGGGGTGGTGAAGCTTATATAGACGAACATTGTGTTTTGGTCGGATTGTTTTAAAATTTTGTATATATATACTCAAACAAAAATAACTAAATACATATTTCAGCGTTTTTCAAAATTCGACCTTCAAAGGGCGGAAAGAGGGTGATGAAGTTGCTTGAAAGAAACCATTTTTGGTTTTATTTCCAGAGCTTCACATAGAGATGACACAGCTATGAAGATGCAATGCTTTGATAAAATGTCGAGGATGAAAGAAAATAACTGCCATTTTTCAAACCGTTCAGTTTATTCAGTTTCACTATCATCAAATATGATGTTTTTAATCCCACACAAACAGTTCAATTGAAATAAAACTATTATACAAATAGTTTTCTCCCATAGTTTTCTTCTTTATTGTAAACAAGTGTAAATAATGCAAAGTAATTTCAACAAAATTGCCTTCCTAAACTTTTCCATATTCTCCAAAAAATATGAGCATTAAATCACACTTTAGCAAAAAATTTTTTAGCAATGGGAAAAATAGGATAATATGGCTCTAAACGGGTTAAACGGGTAAGCCAAACCCATTTTTATATAGAACATTAATAAATTGAGACATTGGATTTGTTAATATAGACATTTTCATATTTTATGAAAGACTTCCGTATGGCAACTCTGCCTTTAGTGGGCGGACCATGCCCATTTTTGATAGCGACTGTGCTACTTTACTTTTTCTTTCCAGTTACATCACTTTCTGGGCGTTACAAGCTCCGTACCAAAGTGAATGTACCGATGGGCACCTCAACGTAGGGTACAAAAATTTAATTTTTTTTAGTTAGAGTAGTTTACACAAATTCCTATTATTTTCCAAGATCCCAGGAAATCGCAGACATTTTTTTAATGATCCAAAAGACGAAAGTCCATTCTATAGGATTACGTTAAAAAAGTAGGTGTAATAATGCGCAATTCGACATTTGCGATCTACAAAAATATATAGTTTTTATAGCTTTTAGTAAAAAAAAATGTGTTGTTTAAATAACGTACAACCCCGTTTTTATTTAACTTTTTTTCAAAATAGCTCCTGAAATGATGTTAAGGACTCTTATAAGTGCATAGCAGTAACATTTTCTCCGATTGAAGCGAAAATAGTGTTTTGGTTACGTTTTCAATTGTTGACGCTCAAAACTCCATTTTATCATAAAACAATTTTTCTAGAATTTGATTAACTTGTAAATGCTATAACTTTCTCAAAATTTACTCGATTATAAAATAATTTTAGATCTTACTTAATGAAAGTATTATCTTTCAAATGACACCAATTTTTTTGAAATCGGTGACATACAATTTTCCTATTTTTGTCCCACTTCGGAACACTGTGCGGCGGGTCGCGCCAATGATGGCGGTCAGCGGTGTTGGATTGCACGCCGCTGGCTAAACCACTTGAGTCTCACTGTGTCGTGCGGGCGATGCTATTTATTTGGCACTATGACACATCTTTGCATACTTGAAATAATTTTTTTAGATAGCGGTCGGGGTTTTCGAAATCGGATTCGGAAATGCTTAGCTTACATTATTGAGATTATTATAACTTTGTATAGTGTGTACTATCTATACTTATACTTACTATTATATAAAGGCAAGTGTGACGTTTTTTGAGCCACAATCAGGCAAAAACCACTGAACCGATTTAGATGAAAAAAGCACCAAACATTTTTTTATCTGTGGGAATGGTACATAGGCTATATGAGAATGACCACGCCCCCTTCTTACGCCCACTATGGTAACAAAACTCATCTATGGTATGCTTTTACAAGGCAATATGGGTATCAAACGATTCAGCTTATCATTGCGGCAAACATAGGCTATAACATAATCGGCCACGCCCACTTTCCGTGTCCACTAAACTAACAAAACGAAGCTACGGTACATGTTGGTAAATCAGTATTAATACCAAATGATTCCGTGTTTCATTGATGTTAACAAAGGATATTAAGATTGACCACGCCCACCTGATATGTCTTTTCATCACGCCCACTATAATAACAAATCAGCCATGGTATATTTGTCGAAGCAATATGGGTATCAAACGATTCAGCATGTCATTGCGGCAAACATAGGCTATAATATAATCGGCCACGCCCACTTTCCATGCCCTCTAAACTAACAAAACGAAGCTACGGTACATGTCGGTAAATCAGTATTAATATCGAATGATTCCAGGCTTCGTTGATGTTAACAGAGGATATATAAGATTGACCACGCCCACCCGATATGCCTTTTCGCCACGCCCACTATAATAACAAATCAGCCATGGTATATTTGTCATAGCAATATGGGTATCAAACGATTCAGCCGTTCATTGCGGCAAACATAGGCTATAATATAATCGACCAGACCCACTTTCCGCGCCCACTAAACTAACAAAACAAAGTTACGGTACATGTCTGAAAATTAATGTTGATATAAAATGTTTCTGTGTTTCATAGCGGTAAACATAAGCTACATAAGGTTAACCACGCCCACCTTTTACGCCTTCCTGCAATTCCCATGACGACAGAAATTAACTGTGCTATATTTGTGCAAAACAATATGGATATAAAAAAAAGTCATTGCAGCAAATATCTTTATGTTGTATATAAAAATTAATGTATATTTGTTTGTTGGTCCCACGGCATTAAAACTCAAAAACCAAACAGCCGATTAGCTGAATTTATCACGGAATGTTCGTCTTGAGTAAGTCTCGGTAAATCACATGGTGCGAATGCGACCCGATAGGTAGGCGTGGCACCTCCCATACAACTTAAATATGGAATATTTTCGTAATGAGAAGTCGAACAGCATTAGAATTTGGTGCGGGTCCACCGTTTAGATGTTCCGTTTCACTGGTAAAACTTGATGAGCGTTGGATAAGAGGCGTGGCACTTTTTAAATGCCGGTGTAACTTTGAAACAATAGCGTTCTCATTAATGACACTCGGTACAAACGTACGGTTTAGTTGTGTTTTTCCATATAAGGGAAAAGGGTGGGTTTTTGACAAGGGGGCGTGGCACCGCCCATACATCTTAAAATTTCAATATGGAAAATCTTCGGAATGAAAAATCGGGCAGCATTACAATTTGGTGCGGGGTGACCGTTTAGATGTGCCGTTTCACTGGTAAAACTTTGTAAACGTTGGACAAGAGGTGTGGCACTTTTTAAGCAACTCAAATGTTTCGAATAACTGTGGAACTGCAAATCACACATCAAAGATTTACGATTTAGATGTGCCCTTCGACATGGGGAATGGGTTGGGTATTGGACGAGGGGCATGGCACCGCCCATAGAACCCAAATTTGTAATGTGGAATAGCTTCGGAACAATAAGTTGGAAAGCTTTGAAGTTTTGTATATCATCGTCCCATAGATGTGTTATTCTACTGGCAAAATATTATGGGCCTTGAACAAGGGGCGCTGCATATTTTTAGTGACTGAAATTTTCCGCGTAACTTTGGAACTGAAAGTCGCATGTTAATGAAACCAGGTCACACCCTTCGGCTGGAGGAATGGATTGGGCATTACATAAAAGAGGCGTGGCATCGCCCATAGAGTAAAGTATAAGGGAACTTGATTTATTGGGCCCATTGACTTCAAGCTTGCTAAACTTGAGGATTAAGGGAAGTACTTATCTACAAGTCCTCATTCAATTGGACCTTGACTGGAGTAACGATTTGTAATAGCTTAATATCTTTACGATTAAAGTCAAATCGTAAACTAATTTGTGCAAAAGTTCAATGTAAAAAGAAAGTATATTTTTCTTAATTTCAACAATTTCATCTGCACTACAGTTTTCTTTCATATAAATCTCTGCTTAAGTTCCTATCGGATATAAGTTAATTTTTTTTTTTTTGACTCGAACAAACGCGCAGGGGATGACCCCTATTAATGCGAGGCATTGCGTTGGTTCAGAAAGGATATAAAGGTAAGGAGATAGGATTTTGAGAGAAGTGGTTATGGACTCTTGACTTGAACCCATCGAGATCATAAGTGCTGGGGAAAATATCCGCAGGGAGACCATTCCACAACCGCGATGTACGGGCCAGAGACGAACCTTCTCTGTAGTGCGTAGTGCGCTGAATCATCGTTTCAACGTGGAATGCATGGGCGCCAGTGTTCAAACGGGTTGCCCGAGGGAATACCCGGAGTGATGGCATCAAGCTGCTCATCTCCACTGAGCAATTACCGAAAAAGTATCGGTAAAATAACACCACACATACCACGTTTCGGCGATGTTCTAAGGAGTCAATAGAGCTGGATACCCTATTGTCCCCTATAAGTTTAATCGCACGGTTTTGCACCCGGTCCAGGAGCTCCAAATGGGTTTTTGAAGCCCCCGCCCATAGGTGCGACTTAAACTCCATTTTAGGTCGGATATAATAATTAATAAAAAATAATAATAATTAATAATAATAAAATAAATAATAATAATGCGGAGATCAGACGGAGTGAAATATTTTTTGCACCGCTTTAAGAAGCCGAGGCACTTGGCTGCTTCTTTCGATACGCCAAAAATATGATCGTTCCAACGAAGGTCGTTCTTAATGGACATGCCCAGAACATCAAGAGTTGCCGATCCCGCAATAACTACACCAACTGTAACTAGGGATATGTTAGGATATTGGGAGACACGCTTGTGGTATAACAGACAACATTGGGTCTTGCGAGGATTAAAATCGACCCTGTTCGCTTGACCGTACTTGGAGATTGTTTGAAGTGTGTCATTCATATGTCGCCGTTCTCTCTCAATCTCCACAGAACTGGGGCGCTTTGTGAAGGAGTATAAATGACAAATGGTGCTGTTATCCACAAACGAGTAAATAGGATTCTTCATCGACTGCAACAGGTCGTTGATTAAGATAAGGAATGGGTTGGAGAAAGGACCGAATGTTGCAGAACTCTCGCGCTAAGGGGATGGGCCAATAGAGATCATAGAGGAAGCTCGTAATCGGAAGCTCGGAGACCATAGAGGAATCTCGTAATCCAACGAGAGAAGACACTACCAACGCCATATGCGATCAGTTTATACACGAGAGCTTTATGCCACACCCGGTCAAAATCCTTGGAAATATCTCATACAACAACCTTGCTTTCACCGAGGCGTAGAACACTATGGTTCCATTTCTCGGTGAGGACCGCCATAAGGTCCCCTGTCGATCGCTGTCTTCGAAAGCCGTATTAGCGGTCACTAAGCAGTTTATTGTGCTCTAAATATTTCACAAGGTTGAAGTTTAAATTGCTTTCCATTACTATGGAAAGAACAGACAAAATTTCTATGGGTCGGTAGTTCGCAGGGTCAGTACTTACTTAACTGGCCATAACAACCCGTTATCGGGTTACGGCCTGCCGCAAAACTTTTATCTGCTTTGCGCGCGCCTTCTCCAGTTGGTCACACAAAGAGATATCAGGGCCTCTTCAACTTGGTCCTTCCACCGGAGACACGGCCTCTCTCTCCGCCGTCGACCTCTAACCAGCGCATCGAACACCTTTTTGGCCGGAGCTCCGTCGACCATGCGGCAGACATGACCAAGCCAGCGTAACTGTTGGATGTTAATTTGCTGCGCTACGTTAATGTCCTTATACAGCTCATACAGCTCGTTATTGGTTCGTATACGATAGTCGTCACCAACACGAACAGAGCCGAAGATTTTGCGAAGTACCTTCCTCTCGAACACTCCAAGAGCTGCTATGTCGTTTCCTGTAATTGTCCATACTTCAGTGCCATAGAGGAGCACGGACAAGATAAGCGTCCTATAGAGTGGACGTTTTGTCGGTCGAGAGAGAGAGAGACCCTAGCCGCTGCGAGTCCCGGCGTGTAGACAGCATATACTTCGTCTTGCCCTCATTACCACCAGACCCATTCTGGCAGATTCTCTTTCGATAGCCGCAAAGGCAGCGGTGACATGTCGCTTGTTGCGCCCGATGACATCAATGTCATCAGCGTAGGCAATTTTTTGTTGAAAATTGTGCCATTACGATTTACACCGGCTTTGCGCAGAACACTCTCCATGGTGAAGTTGAAGAGGTCGCAGGACAAAGGATCGCCCTGTCTGAATCCTCGACCGATCGTATTGAATGGGTCAAAGAGGTCACTTCCAAACTTGAGGGAGCTGCACGTATTGCTCAACGTCGCTCTGCAAAGTCTAACGAGCTTTGCAGGGATGCCAAGTTCAGACAATGAGGCATATAGGCGATCCCTAATTTGGCTATCGAATGCTGCCTTGCAATCGATAAAGAGATGGTGACTATCGTACCTTGTCCTGTTCATCGCATTTCTTGGATGGCGGTGATGTCAGCCTTACATTTTGTGAGGACTTCCGGCAGTTGGATAGAAGCACCTTCCCTATAGAGGGTCCGGACATTCCAGGAGCATATCCTCAAATCGTGGTCCTTAAATCGTTTGCTGTGGTCGTCAACATTGTAGGTTCCATCCGAGGCTTGGTTTGCAGTTTTCGTTGGTTGTTGATTTTTCATGGTGGGCACCAAACCCTGCGCACAACCCAAATTTCAAGTCCTGGGGATTTCACACGCTGCACTCATTAGTTCACTATTCAGCGTTCGCCAGGTTGGACGCAAACAGAGACTTTACCTTGTATGTCCGCTCCCTTCGCAGGGTCAGTAGTCTTGCGTTTTTTGGGAACTGGTTGAACATTTGCTAACTTCCAACATGCCGGAAATACACCTGCAGTGTATGACATGTTAAAGAGTTTGCGTAATGGAGAAGCCAGTGCGGTGCGCACCTTTTGCAAAACAGGGCCTGGGATGCCGTCCAGCCTTGAAGCCTTATTTACATCGAGATTTGCAAGCACTCTTTTAAATACTCGTGTCCGAAAATGAATTTCTGGCATAGAGCAAGAGACGTTCTCGACTACGGGTAGTGGTTGAACGCTGGGGCAGAGAGGAAATCTGTCCGAAAATTTTAGCCAACAAATTAGCTTTATCAACCAAGTGAGTGATGATTTGATAATTGTTAAGAAGAGTTGGAATCGAAAACGACGTTTGATTCTTCACCCTCTTAACGAATGATCAAAAGTTCTTACTGTCACGTTCGTCTTGAAGAACTTTCTTCCTTAGGATGGCACTACATTGATATCTAGCTGCTCAGTGGCGGCATTTTTATTTGCCTGCCATGTTCCGAAAACTTCCTCTTTGGACCTGACAGCAAGCCTGCATGAGAAATTGGAATTGGCTTGAAAACGTGGCATAGGATGTTCACCTATACAAATAAATCGTTCAGACCTGCGTTTGAGCAATTTCTCAAGCTCAAAAAGGCGGTTGAACAACAAAATCTGTATCGAAACAGACATAAATTTTTTTCTTGGAATTCACTCAGTCTAGGAAAAAAGTGCTGAACTGAAATTGCTCAAACTCGGGTCAGAAGGATTTATTTCTATAGGTGAACATCCTATGCCACGTTTTCAGGCAAAAAAAGCTATGGGCGTAACTGCTTTCCTATCGGAATTTCGGATGTAAAAATTTTTAGTACTGCGAAAATCGCAATTTTCGGTGAAAAAACGTTCTTAACTTCTCAAATATTAATTTTGGTGGAATTTAATTGGCATATTCGGAAAAAGCACTAAATTCTACATTGGATAGGGTGGTTTTCAAATTTTTTCCGGGACTATTAACAAGGATGAAAACAAGCTGAAAACGTGCCTGATTTTTTGTCCATTCAGGGCTTAATGGGTTAATTCCACTCCAGTTAGCTTTATCATACATCCACATTAGGCGCTTTAGGGCTAAGGGCGAAGCATTGCGGATAGAAGAGTATGAGAAAGACGCCAAAATGGTACAATGGTCCGAGTTTCCAAGAGGTACGTGCATTTCAACATCATATTTTTAATTATGTGAGAGTAAGGTCTAGAGTGTTGAGAGAGGGATATGCGTTAGTTCATGCACTATTTGAGTCAGATTATTAGACTCGGCAAAGAGCTCGACCTATAAGCCTTCAGGAGTTGTGTGGCTGGAATGGCTTAACCAATTGGAATAATGAGTATTGAAATCACCAGCAACTACAATTTCACTATTCGGATACGATTCCAGAATGTGGGAAATAAAATCAGAGTGAAGGTCAAACTTGTAATAAGTAAAATCTCTCCCTCAATTCGACCTTCTATAAAGAAAGCAGAAATGCAGAATATGCGACTGGATATTAAATTTAACCCACATGGAGCTAAATTCGGCATCCGTCTTGTATAGTTTCTGCTGACACTGGTACGCAACATTGCTGCAAACATAGATGGCAAGACTAAAGGAAAGCAGTCGGAAATGCGATAGAAGCACTGATAAATTGATGTTGCCCTGCAGTACGTGTTGTGAAACGTAACGGAGATTTCTGCAGTTTAGCACTTGCAAGTGCATTACGCGTTGGAATTTGAATTAATGTTAATATTGTTACGAATACTAGTTCTAGTGGGCTGTTACGTATCTCTGGCTTGCGTAATTTGAAATTAAAACACACTCAGTTTCTCAAACGCAGTCAATAAAATAAACCAACAATCACTTTATTTCACAGATTTACACTTCACTGTCTTTACACTTAAGTATTTGCTCAATTACTCCGTGTGGCACCTTCACTAGTCAAAATCAGACTGAGTCGCTGCGCCGCACCCGGCTGCCTTTTATACCTGTCCGGCCATCGCGTAGATCGTTCTCGCACATTCCGGAGTGGACTAAAGGTTTCATGATGATCGCGGCCATCATTGCCTGGTGGGACTAAAAGTTTCCATCATTGCCAGGTTGGACTAAAAGTTGCCATCATTGCCAGGTTGGCCTAAAAGTTTCCATCATTGCCAGGTTGGCCTAAAAGTGTCCCTTATTATCGCGGCCGTCGTTGCCAGATTGAATTATAGCACGGCGCGTAGCGACAGGGTTGCTTTGCACAGCGACAGACTGTCTTATCGTTACAATATTTATTTATTTGGCCGCACGAATTCGGTTGACCACACGCGGTAGCAGCGGCAGTCGGACAATACACGGCACATTAAACATTTATGTACAAATTTAACACGCGCAACAACGTATAAAACATTTAAAACCGCATCGCAATTAAAGGACACGTCTGACGCCGCGAAATTCTTCACCAGCGATGAAGCGTTAGGAAACTGGGAGAGTAAGCAGATTTTTGTGCGTTTTTTGCAACGTACACAGTCTGTGTGCGCTTACTTCTACCACATACCTTGTGACCGAAAAGTTTCCGGAAATTTTAAATAAAACGCAAAATTCTTAATCTTCATCAATATTTATTTTATCTCCTTCAAAATATGCTCCATTAGAAGCGATACACATATGCCAACGTTTCTTCCAATCATCAAAACATTTTTTATAGGCGCCCTCCTTCCCTCTGCGAATTCTGTTTTACGTCTTCTATGGATTCAAAACGCGTTCCTCTGAGTGGTAATTTGAGTTTGGGAAACAGGAAAAGGTCACACGGTGCAAGATCAGGTGAATACGGTGGCTGTTCGATGGTATTTATTGAATGTTTGGCCTTAAAATCGTTGATAATGTTGGCTCGGTGCGAGGGAGCATTATCGTCATGAAAAAATCCATGAATTATGTTTCCACAATTGAGGCCGTTTACAGCGGATATTTTCACGCAAACGTCTTAAAACCGTCAAATAATAGTCTTTACCGACTGTTTGTCCTTCAGGGACGAATTCATGATGCACCACACCACGAATATCGAAGAAAACAATCAGCATTACCTTGATTTTCGAGCGAATTTGGCGTGCTTTTTTCGGTTTCGGCTCGTCTTTTCCTCTCCATTCCGATGATTGTTGGCTTGTTTGCATGTCGTACTCGTAGACCCATGTCTCGTCACCAGTTATGATGCGTTCCATGAAAGTTGGATTGGAATTGGCACGATCAAGCACGTCCAAAGAGACCTGTTCACGGTACTCATTTTGAAGAAAATTCTCAACAAAATCGCAACGCACTACTGTCTGACAGATCGCGCTCATTTTTGGCATAGTAATTAAGGACAGTGCTACCAACCTACAGAAACTTAAAATATCGAAAAATATACAGCGCGCGAATTTTAAATGAGAATTTCCGGAAACTTTTCGGTCACAATGTATGTGGTAGATCTACCCATTTATTTTTAAAATCAAGTTTCTACCACATCTACCACGGAGGGCTTAAAATCGCCCACATTTTTGTGGAACATAAATTTTTCTATTAACCAACCTATTACTCCAAGTAAATTAGAGCTTTATGTTAAATTATGTTATGTTAAATTTATGTTAGGGCTGCATTGAACATTATAAGTGAAAATGTGCAAAAAAAAATTATGCGGTAGCACTCTCATCACTTCGAAGCAGTGCACTACAAATAGTTGGCAGTTTGACAATTGTTTTGGCAGCAGGTGCAATTAAAATGGAAAAATTTCTAAAAAAATTAAATAATTTTTGCCTTTATTTAATAGTAACGTTTAGTTTTTTAGAATATCGCATGGGGATGGCAATGCGCTTGGACGCGACGAAGTTCTACCACGCGAAGTTGTGCCTGCTGCTGAAATTTGCGAGTCCGAGCTTCCAAAAAAGAAAAAAATATAGTCAACAATACAAAAAACAATGGGAAGAAACCCGGCAGAGGTTAAAGTGCGTAGAAGAACGTAAAATACAATTAATGTACAAATACAATGAAATACAATAAATATACAAATGCAATAAAATACAATTAATATACAATAAAAAAAATCGACCACGTTTCATTCAAATCTACCACATTTTTTCACTGGGTCTACCATATAAATGAAAAATTAAGTAAGCACACTGGTGTGCCGGCTCTTCACTGTTTTCGCTCTTTTCCCGATATTAGGGATGATTGTGCAAACTAAAATGCCGCCAGTTTCGTTTCATTTATTTGCTTTTTGAGGTATGTTCCCATTAATTTTCTGCATTAAATACACAACATAAACTTTTTTGGTTTCATTACATAAATATTATTGAAAAATATACCCAAGACCACAAAGCTAAATGCGTTGAATGCGACAGGGTCAACTGCCGTCCTTTTCATTTCGCAGTTCTTCATTTAGCGACTCTCTAACACTGGGTTGGCGATCAGATCAGCTTTTGGTGATAAATGCTCTAGTTCGAACGCAGGACAGTTTTTTTTTATGCAGCTTATAAAACCTTAATTTAATTACATAGGCAATAATATATTTTTATAGTCAGTTTTATACAAACGTATTACGAAATTGAAAAAAAAGAAAAATTTCTTTGGTCACTAAAAATAATTCACACCAGCAAACACTAGAAATTTGAAATGAACTAGAAAAACAACCCCGTTTTAGACATTAATATAGAGGAAAATCAACGTTCCTGAGCAAGCCTACTAGTAGGCCCCAAGGTTGAAATTTTGTAATAATATTAGTAAAATTCTCATCATTCATGTAGTGGTACCGGCTCTCCCAGTTTCCTATCGCTTATCACTGTTCTTCACTTTGACTCTCTGTTTGTAGCCTCATTTTTAGTTCGTTGGCGTAATTATCGAGGTCATAAATCTTGTTTGTTGTTTGTGTAAAATCGTCAAAATGTTAAGTGGGGCCTGGCGGGAGGCCTAAAACGCTAATGGATGAGTCCATGAAATACAAACCACGCTGGAGTCGGACAAGGAAAAAGAGCGGGTCAGCATATTGACCGTAACGTCGGTTGGAGAATTGACTACTACCACCGGCGGACACGGGGGGAACTTGATTCCCGTCTGCGTGTCGCCGACGGTCACATCTCTGCTAGAGTGGTTGCAGGCTCTAGCAGTCGTCATGTGACTGCAAACTTTACAAAGTCGAGGTTAGCCACTAGGGATGCTGCGGTTGATACGTAAGCAGCGTGGCAATTGTCAACACGATCGCTGAGGAGGAGCTGCTAAATTCCCCAAAGGGTCTCGTCCCAAGCATCGCATGCGGTAGCAGGAGCGAGCGAAGGAAGAAGCCAAATAAGAAGGGTCAGAAAGCGCTTGCTCAGTACAAGGCGGCCATAAAGATTAAGTTACGCCTGGAAAAAATGCCACTCTTTCGCCAACGGAGCGAGAGGACCTACGATAGGCAACGGAGACGGCCACGAAAGGTAGGGAGCACTTTTCCCATATCGAAAGGTTTGCTACACACACACATCCCACCTTCGTGAATAAAATTGAGGAAAACGTTGCGAAGGCTTTGAAAGAAATGGAGGCGAAGAGACAGAGGTTCACGGAGGGAACGAAATCCGTGGCCAAACGTCCTCGTACTAACACCACAGGTACTCCAATTGACCAGCCGACGACGTCCAAGAGAGTGGCGACGACCAGCGAAATGGCCAAACAGCACCTGACCGTGGCGCTCGTTGATCGGCGACACACGAATGGCCAGATCACAGCGGAACAATGGAAGCAGGTGGACAATACAATTCTCTAGGCCGTTGTTGCACAGGCGATAGACGAACCGCACAAACCTTCGCCCTCCTTTGAAGGAGCGGGGTGGTACAGGGGAGTCAAAATCCTGAAATGCAACAATGACCTCACGCTCAAATGGGTCAAGGAGGTGGTCCCGAAGTTAGGAGGACTGGGAAAGCGCCACCCTGGATATCGTAGATAGGGACGATATTCCCGGTCCACCGCGGGCTAATGTACGCGTATATTGCACGTGAAACCGGAAAACGCCCTACTACTTTTCCAGCGGTAGAATCCCGACATCCCGATAACGGACTGGAAATTGATCCACGCGGGGAAACCAAACGCTGATGGTACTCTAGTTCTGATCCTCCAATCCAATAAAGAGGCAGAGGACAAGTTGTACCAGCGATTCGGAAAGACGTCTTGGGGGACGGGTAGTGTTTACCTGCGCCTCAAAAAACGTCAACCAATGGACGGAAACGACAATACGCTAAAGCCAGGCCAGGAGCTTGGACTGGAACCCATGACTGACGCTACTCTAATCCTTCGGCTAGATGGGAGAGACGGGAGACGGGGAGACGGACGAAATGGAGATTGAGACGGTAGGAGCGTTGGCGACGACAGCCACTCCTACCCTGAAAGACACTATACCTGCTGAAGGAGAAGGTCCTACAAATCAACCTCCACCACAGTAAGGTGGCCTCAGCTGAGCTCCTCCTCACATTAGAGGAGGACAGCTACGAGGTGGCCCTGATTCAAGAACCCTGGCTTTCCTCCGGGAACAAGGTTTCGGGATTGGGGTCCGCGAACTACAACCTATTATACGCAACAACGGTAAGGAAGACTCGATTTGCCATCCTTGTTAGGAAGAATACTAACGCACATCTTTTATCCAATTTCAGTTCTGATGACCTGACGGTGGTCGCCATCGAATGGGTCGACAAGCCTAGACTTGTCGCCTCGTGTTACATCGCCCATGACATCGAGGCACCCCCCTGAGAGCTGCAGTACCTTATGGAAGAAGCCTCCAGGCGAGGATTCGAGGTTGTGGTAGCTGCGGACGCGAATTCGCACCACCCTCAGTGAGGAAGTAAGGACACCAACGAACGGGGTGAGTCCCTCTTTAATTTTATACTACAGAATAATGTAGAAATAGCTAACAGAGGGAACATCCCAACTTTCAACGGTCCGACGTCGGAAGAGTGTTGAAACAACCCTCCTTCTTTGATCCCAATTACATACACTTTATAGTCAACCTTAAAAATCCAAGCCGCCTTGGTGGAGCAAGGACATCGGTAAGCAAAGAAGAGAACTTAGAGAGTTTTTCAAACTAGCCAAACTTGCCGACTGTGTGGAGTGTTGGAGAGAGTACAAGACAATACATACTTCATTCTTACAAACAGGAGATACGAAGGGCCAAAAAAAGTTTCCGGCAGAACTTCTGTGGAAGCATGGACACGACCTCCGAGGCATTTAGAGTTCGGAAGATATTTGCCAAATCTCCTCCTATGCCATCACTCCTCTGCAAAGAATCTGGAGAATGGACCAAGAATGGCAAGGAGACGCATGAGGCACTTATAGAAGCCCACTTTGCTCGCTGTTCTGAGGTTTCTAACACGGTTTCAACTACACTTGGCACAGAGCAGTGAAACTGTAAGGGTTTATTCACCACGTCTGGACTGCGATGGGCTTTGGGCTCTTTCAAGTCCCCGGGTCCGGATGGCATTTTCCCTGTGCTTTTGCAAAAGGGAAGTGCTGTTCTGATAATGTGGCTCAAGGACATATTCAGGAGCTGTCTGAGGCTGAACTATGTACCGTTGAACTGGGGACTATCAAGGGTTGTATTTTTACCAAAAAACAGGTAAAAGCAGACACTTGTATCCGAAGGACTATCGGCCCATCTGCCTCAGCTCGTTTATACTGAAGACCTTTGAAAGACTGTTAGACTAATTTATTAAAAGGCTCCACCTGGTCTAATATCAACGGACCAACACGCCTACATGAAAGGCAAGTCGACGAAGACGGCACTTCATCGGGTAGTATTTCATGTAGAAAAGGTTTTACAATACCGAGAGTACGCTCTGGGAGCCTTCCTTGACATATCAGGGACTTTCAACAATGTTTCCACAGAGGCATTGTTGGAAGCACTTGCATCAATTGATGTGCACCCATCCATACAGCACTGGATCGGTAATCTTTTAAATTGCCGAACAGTGGTGGCGGAGTGGGGTGCGACGACCATGGCAAAGAAGGCGAACAGGGGCATCCCCCAGGGGGCGTGCTTTCTCCGCTACTATTGAATATAGTTGTGAACAAAATTTGTCTAAAGGCTAACTACATACGCGGACGACCTGGCCATCATCGTCTCAGGCAGGTGTCTCAACTCAATGAGCCAAGTACTCGAGAGGACACTGAAAGTGATTAATAAGTGGGCAAAGACTGTAGGGTTGGAAATTAATCCAGGCAAGACGAACCTGGCTTCCCCCAAACTGAACAACACCACACTCACTCCCAAAACCTCTACAAAGTACCTAGGAGTCATTTTGGATAGTAAACTGTTGTGGATATTGAATGTGAAAGCTAGGAAGAGAAAAGCATTAAACGCCTTATACGCTTGCAGAAAGATGCTCGGTAAGACTTGGGGCTTATCCCCCGTCTTACATATTGGATTTACACTACAGTTATTAGATCCATTTTGCTCTACGGGATCTTAGTATGGTGGACCGCGGTAGATAAAAAGACCTATGCTAAAAGACTCGAGACTACAGAGAGCCGCTGGGTTGTGTATAACAGTCGCAATGCGCACCACTCCGATCCTCTTTCATCCAATTGGTCTGACAGTGAAAAGAAAGCCGCGCTTAGACTAAAGGTAACTGGACAGCCAACGCTCCGACTCTACGGCCACAGTAGGATACACGCAGGGGTGGGCAACAGCTCAGACTACGCTATACCTCAAGCCAATTTTAACTTCAAACCCTACGTGGTTATAGAACCGGATGGGTGGCTTGAAGTCAGCCGTAAATCCCATAATCTGTTCACGGACTGATCCAAGATGTCAGAGGGTATGGGATCTGCAGTTTTCTGTCCGGAGCTTGACCTTTAACAGTCTTTCCGGCTCCCAGATTACTGCAGCATCTTCCAAGCAGAGGTATACGCTGCCCCAAGAGTGGAACAACTAGCAATAGAACGCACTCCTCTTAATTCTCGAATTAATATCTATATTGACAGTCAAGCAGTCATAAAAGCGGTAGCTGGGCTAATGTAAAACTCGATATGCGTACGGAACTGTAGAACTAAAGAGACAATGATTCGCAGAGGACAGCAAAAATCATGCTTCGCGCGCATAATATCAAAAACATACTCCAAAGAGAGGATTACAAACTATTAGTTGGGGCACTCACGGGACATTGTCTCACACCGTCCCACGCTGCCAAACTTGGCTTGGTTCCAAGTAATGCATGCACAAGATGTAGTGAAGACAATGCCAAAGGTACCCTGGAGCACTTCTATGCCACTGTCCTGCTCTCCACAGATCACTGGTTAGCTGCCTTGGTTCCGTTGTTCCCTTCCTTGGAATGAATTGCGGACAAAAAAGTGGCGACTTACCTAGATTTGCCAAAAAGTTCTTAAAAAACTACATATAGGTCTGGAACTTCAGAATCTTGGTACCACTATGGACCACTACTTGGTCTATGTGAGTCCCCCGTGGGTCAGCCAACCTAACCTAACCTAAGTTGTTGATTTTTTTCAGTTGAGCTCCAATGAAATAGCTGATTTTAACGTTCAGCATCACGAAAAACACTAACAAAATACATGTTTTCGTTTTTGTGTACAGGTTCGACTACCTAAGAAATGAACCTTTAACAAATCATTGTTTGGGATTGGGATTGCTTATTTAATTCGTTTGCTGTCACTGAGCGCTTCGATAAATTTGTTCTTAAATTGACTGAATGCTGTAATACCCTTTTGTCATTCCTTCGCGTCCTACGTACAAATTAAATTATAAAAAATTTTAAGAAGCTAACAAAATCAAAGAAATAAGTTTTATAAGCTCTAAAAGTCAACCAGTAGTGTAATATTCAAGGACAAATAAAGGATGTTTTTTAGCTGCATGAGAGATATCGATAACTATAGTTTGACAGCGGAAAATGTCAAACTGCGTTGACATTTCTGTTCAGTAAGGTTTGGTAAGTCATCACGAATCGTTTAACGCCAGAACTACGCTTTCAAATTGTGGGAATTTACCATGAAAAAAATTAATCTGTGCGCGAAGTTCATAGAGCACTTTGTCCATTTTACGGTCAACATAATCGGCCTAGTTAGCAAGCAATCCGAGCAGCTATTGATCGTTTTTGCACTAATTTTACTCTTCTCGATTCAAAACCATTAACAAGAAAAAAAGTGTGCGCATCGAGGAGATTATTGTTGCCAAAGTAAATCCTAAGTAGCGAAACTCTTTGACAACCATTCGATTCTGAACTGTCAAATTGTTGTTGTTCACATGTAAAACTGGCCTCCGTGGTGAATAGGAACACTAGTTGCAGTATTGCGTGTACGTGAAAAATACTGAAAAATTGCAGTTTCCAGGAAATTCTTAAATGTAATTTAAGACGATTTTGAAAATGAATCGCTCACTTTTTATGTTGCTATCTACAGGAAAAAGAAAATTGGAAGAAACTTTCATAAATTAGTTGATTTTCGGCAAAATTTATGAAAAAATTTTAAATTATTTCGTGTGCTGTTCAAAGGCAGCTCCGCCCGGGTGTATATATACACCACAAATAAATGTTGTTTGGAATTTGAAATTTAACTTAAAATTCTGCTTAATATTGAAATTAGTACATGATGAAATGATTTTAATAATAATTTACAATAAATAATAACTTATTTCGTCATCGAATTGGTATAAATAAAGAACGGTTTACAATAAATCGGTACACACATTACACATTAGTTGTAACACTGTTGTACTACAAAATTTTAATGGGCTTCTGTTAGCAATGAATGATTGAAATTTCATTAGATTTTGTTGTCATTACGCGTTATTATTAGGTATTAGTTAGTTATTAGCGATGGAGTGAGCACAAAGAAAACTAAAAGTGAACAAATTCATTGAAAATCCTACTTGGTCGGGAACAAAGATAGCTTAAGTGTTGAAGTTACCGAAAACGACAGTTTGTAGTGTTATAAAAAAATACCAGGGTACATTAAGCATTAAACTCCAAGAATGTATACAAAAATTGGCACAAGAAACTTTTATTTGGACAATCGTGTGATACGTGCTCTAAAAAATAACCTCGGGTTGTCTGGTAATAATGTGACCAGAAATTTGGGAACCTTTAAAAGCACAGCTCGGCGTATACGACTAAGAGGGCTTAAAATCATATCGTCTATAAAATATCCCAATCGTTCCGATAAACAGAAACACAAAAACACGCGCTCGTTTGCTGCATGATAAAGTGTGGACGAAATTTAAAGGCTGTATTGTTACGGACGATGATACTTCACTGCACGATACGTGAAGTTAGATTTTGATCAAATTGAAGGACAAAAATTTGATGTTGCATTATACCGTGGAGGTGTATATAAATATAAGAAAGTCGACGAATATGCAAAGAAAGTGATGATATGGCAAGCAATTTTCAGTTGTGACCTGAAGAGTAGGGCGTTCGTGATGGTTGGTACAATGACGTCCCAAATGTATATTAAAGGATGCCTTCAGAAAAGATTGCCTTTTATTCGTTATCATCGTTCATCTGTACAATTTTGGCCAGACTTTGCAACATTCACTACTCAAACGTAGCTTTGAACTAGTACAATGTAAATAATGTAGAAATATTTCCAAAAGAGTTCAATCCACCCAATTTCCCCAAGCTCCGGCCAATCGAAAAATATTGGACTATTGTTAAATACAAATTAAAAAGAAGTGGGGTGTGATAAAAAATGCCAACTCAGTGCTTCTTAAATGAAACCATTACGCTGCAAAAGTCAATAGAGCATCTGTTCAAAGTCTGATGGCGTCGAAATTTTATACATAATGCAATAGAATAATTCCTTCATCGATCTTTTTTTAAAGATAAATAAATTGCCTTTAATTACACTCAAGAACTTTAAGTGTGGCTTTTTTTATTCTTGAGATATAGAGCGTTATATGTGTACCGATTTACTGTGAACCGTTCTTTAGTATAATAACATATCGAGCCCTTCCCGCGATTTTATCGTATGAGCCATTTTTATCGAAATTTTTTTTTACCGAAAATGATAGCACTATAAACTAGCCATCAGTCCCTAAAAGCTCACTTCTCTACGATGAACCGTTATGAAGTTAGAGAAAAAACAATTTTATCGTATGTCCACTTCACATTTTTCCTTCATTTTTTGTGCCCGCGACTAGCTATGCGATACGATAAAATTGCTCTAATTACAAAAAGTAAATTTTTAACTTTATTGCAAAAGTGTAAAATTGAAAATATTTTAATAGTGAAAAGTGAATATTACATAATTGTTGAAGGTGAACAATGGCCTATTTGCAGGAAAAGGTTTTTTTCTTAATTCTTTGCAGTGTGACGTGCGTGTTATAAAAAATAGGTGTGCAGTTGTTCGTAAATAGTTACGTATTGAGTAAATTGAGGTGCAGTAATTTGATGATAAATTAAAAAATAATAATTAAGTTAATGCTTTGATAACAAAAAAAGTAAAGAAAACAAATAAATAAAAGTTCTAAAAAAAAATGTTCTGTTTCAGTGCCCAAACCGCAAGGCTTTATCAACGCTGGTCCCTTATAGTGACAGCGATACAAGTTGTAATGAAGAACCAGAAACTTGTGTAGGAAAGCGGGGAAGGAGAAATAAGAATTTGCCAAAAAGAGTTGAAAATCAGGCGGACAGCGGAGTTGGCTCACGAATATTAAGATTTAAAATTTGATGGAATGATAAAAGATGTGCTAGTCAAAACATATGACGAATACAGTACAGTGGACGTCCAGTATAACGAACTTTCCATTTAACGAATTATGGATTTAACGTACGGCCAAATTTTCTCCATTGCTGGTTCTATATTAAGAACAAAAGTGAAATTTGCTATTCGATATAACGAATATTTATGCTGTTTTTCACCCTTCCAATTGTTTTTGTTTGAGCATTCACATTCTTTACAATAACAATGAATGTTTGGATTCGTCAAGTGAACGGTACCTTAATTGTTTTTGTTACGTTAAAACTTTCAAATTTACGTCAAGTTAGCAATATTTTCAAATTCTGTTTGTATGCATTGCTGATCATTTTCACAGGATTTGTTTTGCCTTCGGTCGGCGTTTTTCTTTTAAAAATTAAAATTTCAATAACCAATCAAGAAAAATGTCCAGACAGAAAAGTTTACTTACGGTAAAGAAGTAGTCCGCATCGAAGACTTTTCACATTAGCCATTTTGTATTTTGAAAATATTGGAATAAAACATGATATTTTTTTACTTTCTGTCTGTCCTTTGCTCAAAATTGCTTTCGCTGTCCTTTGGGGTCAGGATGACCCCAATCAAACTGTTATATAATTTACTGACAAAACATGAAGAAATCTTACACATAAATCACAAAAGAAAAGAGGAAAGCCTCGAATAGTGTTTTTCTTGATTTTTTATTGGGTTGTAAGCGCGATTAACACTAAATAACACAAGTACACGAGTACACAAAGCCGCTCAACCGTTTTTTTTTAATTCCGCCTGGGGTCAAATAGACCCCAAGGGACAGGCAGAAGGTTAAAAACTTAATATGTGAGATTTATTTAAGAAGGATGGTTTAAAACAAAAAAAAATTTCGATCGATTCTAAATTTTGATAAGATTCTTTATATTGGACGTCCACTGTATTTAATTTTTCTGAAATTTTTTTTATTTTTTATATAAAACTACACTATATCGCTATGAGTTACACTATGTCAATCTTAAAGTAACATTATTTTGTATTTAATAAATGAAAATACATTATACCAAGGACAACATTCTTTTTTACTTAGAAACGAGTTTATCGTATGTGCCACTGCAATATTTGAATCGCTCATAATAGTGCCCGCACAAATTATCGTATGTCCAAAATAACACCCTTGCGCTTTGCTGAAGTTACTAAAATAACCTATTCCAAGTGTGTAATCCTAAATAAAGTGTGTATGCCAAAAATCATGCAGCTTTGTTGTGCCAATGCAGAGAAAACCAAAAAAAATGTCTCCTGTAAAATTTGGTTTTTGGCTCATACGATAAAAACGCGGGAAGGGCTCGATATGATATATGACAAGACTCAGCGAGCCAATCTGCTAGCTGCTCTGGCGACTGATGCGCAATGTGGCTACATGAAAGCAACAATATGGTTAAGAAATAATACATGATTGCAAACGATTTGGCATCGGACCACTGGCGGGCAACGTTGCAAATACTGCATTTTGGGTCAGTTTGCACATTTTCCTTGATTGACATTTTGTGACATTTTTATAAACGAATGATGTTATTTGCGTACCGTGCTCAATATTTACACATTATGTGGTGATAGTGAGAGAGAGAGGGAGAGAGAGAAAATTATTAAAATACAGGGTTGCAGGTGTTTAAATGGCAAATATTTGTAACGGTTATGATTTCATTTTAATTATTTCAGTCAACTCATTCGCATCAAATATATTTAATAATAAATACAATAGTGTTATGAACACATTCATCATGTTTTTAATAAATTTACGTGTTGTGCGTTTGTATTACCAATCAAAATTAATAAAAACCTATTTTTAGTACGTATTAAGAGTTATAAAGATGTACAACATTACTATAACGCAAAAAATTTGAGATAATTTATTACAAAAAATTATAAAAATAATAAATCATTTATTAATTAAATTAACAAAATTACCTGTATATTTATTCGGAATGTTTTATGCTTTCATCATGAAATTATTTGTGTGGAAGCAAATTATTTACCCTGTGTCTCGATATTACTTTTTGGTATTTAAATCATGAAATCCTTGACTAAGAAGTGTGCGCACGACATTTGAAGTCGCCATGCCACTTTGTTAGAGTTCTACAGCTAGTTTACTTTTGAACAATTTTAGCTCAAAACGGGTTAAATAAATTGTGTATCAATATTTTTTAATTACAGACAAATTATTTTATATTTATGGAAAAATACAAAATTATCACTTTTTGATTTTATTTAACCATTATTAAAGAAACAGGTTTTTGATCAAACGCGCCCAATTCATAGACTTCAATTAGAACACAAACTTTCCCTGATATCGCTGCAAATTATTGGAAATTATTTTGGGGATAACAGTAAACAGCTTTGAATTCACTTCTAAAAATATTAATTTGTTGGTGCCTACTTAAATTAAACCCATAAATCAATCGTCGCTTTTGGTATAAGATGACAAATAGGTGAAGTTGCTTTTAGGCAACTTTGGGGTCGAAAGGGTTTAGATATTTAAGGCAGGTTCTCACCTTGTGGGGGAACAAAAACGATTTTTTTGCCTTATCGTGTAGATCAGAGGTGCCCATGCCCTATGCTCTCGTTGCTCATTTGTTTTTGCAAATCCTCTTCAGCATAGGCTGAGGAATCTATTCCTCATTGAGCATTCTACACCTTCTTTCAAGTTCGATTTCAGAAAGTGTAAAAGCAATTTGAGAAAGCTGAAATTAAGTTTACGCTTTCTGAAATTGCTTTTACGGTTTCTTTAATTGCTTTTACGCTTTCTGAAATTGTTTTTACACTTTCTGAAATCGAACTTGAAAAGGTGTAGTACACACACACAGCACGCACTGGCGACAGTTATATTCAACGTAGGCTTTGTTGTCGTCTAGCGAATGAATTTGCTTCAAAACGTGTGCGTCGGTCGATTGAGAAGCACTAGAAAAAAATCGGCGTTTGTTTCTAATTTACAATTTTGAAGCTTGCAAAATGAACGCGAATTGCAATGAGAAACGGGAAAATTATATTTTTTTCACTTATAATTTTAAGGGTCAAGCGCTGTGCACAATATGCTTTCAACTAATTCAGGGGTGCTTAAAATATAATATGGTATTTTAAGACATTTTTTATAGCCCAATGACATGTAGCATTTATGATCAAAAGCCTGAGCTACAAATGGAGCTATGTGATCTGCAATGCGACTCTGAACTTCAAATATCTACCTATCTACCTTTTGGAAATCTTTAACACCAAATAAATATCGTTTACTTTACAAAGAAATTTTAAGTTTGTATTCCATGTTTGGCAGCACATATATTTGTGAAAGTGCTTTTTCGAATTTAAAATTAATAAAAAGTAAGCACAGAAATAGAATAAGCAACGAGCATTTGGAGGCTTTGTTAAAATTGTCCACAACTGATATTGATATCAATTTGGATAATTTATTAGAAGGATCATAGAAGAAGGAAGATTAGAATTGTTTTTTTTTTAAATAACATTACAGAAAATGAAATTTTTTTTCCGGTGTACATAATGAATTCCTTTTTTTGTTTGCATTTTTTTGGGCAACTTTACATGTATTGGTGTCTGCTCTTCCATAAGAAGATTTTGGGAATGCATATGTTTACAAAATGTGCTCCAGAAATTTCAGATCAAATTCTGAAAAATTACAAAAGTTACAGGCCGTTACATAGAGCAGTGTCGAGCACCGGCCGAGCGCGCTTAAAACTTTAAACGCGTTTTTCTGAGAACCACATTTTCGGACCTAACGGAAGTGATTGAAGGCGCTGGAATGAACCAATCGTCACCAAATTTTTTTTTAAATGTTCGAACTACGAAACGAACTACGATCAGCCAAAAATATTGAAAATTCTATATTTAAAAAAATAATAAGTGAACAAAAAAGTGCGAAAATCGTAATTTTTTTTTTCAAAACCTCATAACTTTTGTAATTTTGATTTTTTTTTTCATGATCTTAGTTCATTCAATAGATAATACGGTACACATTAAGAATGTGTTCGATTTTTGTGTTTCAGATCACGGGTTTTGACGGAATCATTTCCGGTAGCGGGACACCTCCTCGCCGACATGCCGCCACTGATGGACGCCCCCTCCCCCTTTTTTGATTCATTCAATTTGAAAAATTCTATTCTCTAAATAAATGTTTCAGCGTTGTATCTTTAACCGTTTTCTAAAAAAAAATTCCTAACAAAAGTGCACTTTTTCGGATGCACGAGGTGAGAACCTGCCTTAATCTTTCAAACATTTCATTATTTCTTTATTAGAAAGAGCAGCCAGAAAATTAGGCATCAAATTTGCTGCCAAAACCAACAGATCGCTTGTGCGGCACCACTGCCACTAATGTCCGGCCAAAAAGAAGTTTCGCTACTTAGGATTTATTTCGATTGCTACGCCGAAATGTCGATTCGTCGTCATTCTCAACTTGTTGGCCTTTGTCCTTCGACTACGTGGAAAACGTTACGTAAGGATCTTGACTTACGTGGCTCTAAAATACAGGTCGTGCAAGAACTGAAAATAAATAATAAACGTCAATAAGGAAAATTGCCGTATATGGAGCAAAGACAATCCTCAAGTCGTTAGCGAATCACAATTACATCCATTAAAATTGTTTGGTGCAAGAAGGGATTTGAATTGCGTTCGGTGTGGTAGACTTTTGCCAAGACAATTACATTTTACTGCATTTTTCGCAAGAATACATATTGTCTGTCATAATCAAAGTCGAAACTTATATTATTTGCCAATAATAAATGCTGAAAAAGAAAATAAAAAAACTGGAACTTCTCATGAACCCTCTTGACATTAAAAGTTCAGACAGCTCTGATATCAATCAGCTGACAACTGTCACAAATGAAATAAGCATTGACAAATTTTCATAAATGAAATAAATTTTCACAAATATTAAAACGCAGACATTCCTAGACTGTTGAGAAGGAAAGCGGAGTGGTTTTCATGCAGTAGAGGGGCTACAAGAAACCATACATACTGTTACGAATACTAGTTCTAGTGGGCTGATACGTATCACTGGATTGTGCAATTTGAAAATAAAACAACTTTACTTATCCAAACGCAGTCAATAAAAACCAACAATCACGTGTGGCACCTTCACTTGTCTAAACCAAGACTGACTCGCTGCGCCGTACCCGGCTGCCTTTTATACCTGTCCGGTTATCGCGCAGATCGTTCTCGCACATTCCAGAGTGGACTAAAGGTTTCCATGATGCTCGCGAGCCATCATTGCCAGGTTGGACTAAAAGTTTCCATCATTGCCAGGTTGGACTAAAAGTTTCCATCATTTCCAGGTTGGCCTAAAAGTTTCCCTTATTATCGCGGCCGTCGTTGCCAGATTGAATTATAGCACGGCGCGTAGCGACAGGGTTGCTTTGCACAGCGACAGACTGCCTTATCGTTACACTGCCCACCACTTAGAACTGTTCGTCCCGAACAAGTGCCGAAGCTCCGCTGTGATGAGGCGCCAGACGCTCCAAATGGACTACCTTCAGCTTACCGCCTCTATTGCTGCAACGTTGAATCCGGTATACCACGTCGTTAATCCTAGTCACGACTTCGTACGGTCCTTCCCATGACGCTTGAAGTTTCGGAGACAAACCTTTCCTCCGCTGCGGGTTGTAGAGCATTACCAAATCGCCTTCTTGGAACCCTGCTGAGTTGGCCCGTAGATCAGCGATAAGGCTTTCGCCTTATCGCTGACCAGTTTGGTGCGGCCCCTTATAAACTGGTGAATTTCCCCCAGTTCCGCCCGCTTATTGACCACGTAGTCCGTCTTAGCGCCTCCCGCTGTGCTGACTACCCCGAACTTCAAGTCAGCGGGTAACCGCAACTCTGTGCCGAACACTGCTCGGGCTGGAGTGAGTGATGTCGTGTCGTGCATCAGAAACAGGGGGATATGCGTGTCCCAATCCTTTTGATTCCTGCCTACCACTTTCCGCAGGTATTCTTCCAATGTCCGGTTGAAGCGTTCCACCATGCCGTCGGACTGTGGGTGCAAAGGAATGGTACGAATCTTCTTTATCCCCAGCAGCTCACACAATTCCTTGAATACCGCAGACTCGAAATTCCGGCCTTGATCTGAGTGCAACTCCAACGGAACTCCGAACCTGGCTACCCAGTTGTTTACCAGGTTTTCCGAGATCCTGGTTAGGAATAGGGTACACCTCGAGCCATTTGCTGAAATAATCCATTATCACCAGCACATATTTGTTGCCTTGAGTGCTAGTTTGGAATGGGCCGGCGACGTCCATAGCAATCCGATCGAAGGGCGCTCCCACGTTGTACTGCTGCATGCGGCCTCGAGATCTTCTTGTTGGCCCTTTCGCAGCCGAACATCTATCACAGCTCTTAGTCCTCTTGCCTACAGACTCCTGACATCCTACCCAGTAGAATCGTCTTTTTATTTTGGCGACGGTTTTGGTGATGCCTAAGTGCCCTCCACTGGAGTCTTTATGGTATCCCTCGATGACCTCGTTGATTCTGCATTTCGGCACTACCATTAGGGAGTTGCTGGTCCAACCATCCGCGCTCTCCCATTCACGGTACAGGCATCCTTCTTTCAGGCTCAGACTTTTCCACTGTGCCCAGTAAGCCTTAGCGATCGGGCTTTCACCGGCCATCTCCTGCCAGTCTGGACGTGCGCCTTGCTCCTTGCCTTCGAAGATTTTTGCAAGATCCGCATCCTCACGCTGGTCTTTTTGTAGCCTCTCCGCAGACCACTCTTCCTCTGGCATAACGCTTACCAACCGGTCGCCCACTATCTGTTCTTTGCTTTCGGCTCGCGAGCACTGCCTGCATTCGACTTTGCACGGACGGCGTGACAAGGCATCGGCATTTCCATGGCTACTGCCCTTGCGATGCTTTATCGTGTAGTCGTAGCTCTGCAGTCGCTCGATCCACCGCGCCAATTGCCCTTCAGGATCTTTAAAGTTCAGGAGCCATCTCAATGCCGCATGATCTGTGCGCAGGCGAAACCTTTGGCCATACAGATATTTGTGGAAGTGTATTACGCAGTCCAATACCGCCAGTAGTTCTCTCCGTGTCACACAGTAGTTGCGTTCCGGTTTCGATAGAACCCTACTGTAGTACGCTATCACTTGTTCCTGGCCGTCTATTATCTGTGATAGCACACCGCCAATACTATTTCCGCGTGCATCTGTATCCAGCACAAACATCTCCCCAGGCACGGGGAAGGCCAGAATTGGAGCACTGCATAGTTTTTCCTTCAGGCGTGCAAAAGCCTGTTCCTGCTCCTCGTTCCACTCGAAAGCTTGGCTCTTTTTCGTCAGTTTGTGCAAGCTGCTGGCTATGTTCGCGAATCCCGGAACAAATCGGCGGTAGTATGTGCACAGGCCCAGGAAACTGCGGAGTTCGTGTAGATTGCGTGGCCGGGGATACTCCTTCACCGCCGTGATTTTGCCTTCATCCGTATGTACTCCGCGGGCGGAAACCGTATGACCCATATACTTGACCTCCTTTTGGAACAGCGAGCACTTCTTTGGATTGAGGTTAAGCCCAGCTTTTTGTATGCGCTCGAATACCGCCATAAGCTTTCCCAGGTGGTCGTCGAAGCTCTTAGCTTTCACGATTATGTCGTCGAGGTACACCAGGCATGCCCGCCAAAGCAGCCCTTTTAGCACGCGTTCCATTAGCCGCTCGAATGTTACTGGTGCGTTGCAGAGTCCAAACGGCATGACGGTGAACTGCCACAAACCATCGCCAACACTGAAAGCCGTTTTCTCCTTGTCCTTGTCTGCAAGCTCTACCTGCCAATAGCCGCTGCGTAAGTCGAGCGTGGAGAACCACTGCGTGCCTGACAGTGTGTCCAGGGTGTCATCGATCCGCGGTAGTGGATAACTGTCCTTCTTGGTCACATCATTGAGCTTCCGATAATCCACACAAAATCGGGTACTGCCATCCCTTTTCTTGACTAGCACGACCGGCGAGCACCAGGAGCCCGAAGAAGGCTCCATGACCTCTTCTTCCCGCATGTTTTCGATCAAATTTGTGACCTCTTCCCTCTTGGCCAGAGGAACTCGTCGTGGTGGTTGGCGAATTGGTTTTGCACTTCCGGTGTCGATGTTGTGCTTTACTATGACGGTTCTTTCGCCTGCTTCTGCCGCAAATATTGACACATAGTGCTGTAGGAATGACCTTGCCTTCTGTTTCTGCTTGGCCGTCAACTCGCTGCTCCACTGGTTCTCCTGCCGTATGACGTCCATGTTAAAACCGCTCTTCTTATTACCTCCATGTGGGCTACTCTCGCAATTGACCACTGCTACAGCTTCCTTACACTCGCACTTCCTACAATACCGGCCGTTCCACTAATATACGTCCGATGATGATGTTTTCGTGTCCTTGTTTCGGTGCTTCTACAACCCACAGCCGATTCGTCCCATCGTCCTCGTCCACCTTTGCCCACACAATCGCCTCAGAATTCGAGGGTATCTTCCAGTGTTGACACGATACAACCTTCCTTACCGCCACGCTTCGCTCATAGCCGGTGTGCAGCGGGAATTCAACGTTGGCATATCTCAGCACATGTTCTTTCAGGTCCAGCGTAAAACCGTGCCTAATCATGAAATCCACGCCGATAATCACGTCGTCCATTATATCCACGACGATGAACTCATGTTCCAGGCTGCTGGTGCCGATAGCAATCGTTTTTGTAACCTTTCCTCTTACCGGCGCGCGCTCGCCAGTCGCAGTCCTTAGCTGTATGCCATGCAGCGGTTCCCAGCTCTTCAGCAGCTTCCTTTTTATGATCGAATATGACGCTCCAGTATCCAGTGTCAACACGAAAAACTTTCCATCCTTCAATTGTTAAGCTGCTGGGTTGTAGTTTAACTGCGTGTCAAGGAGGGTGGGGCACCAGGTTGTGGGGATCAGCTCTCGCCCCTATGGGCTGACCCGGTTAGGTTTAACGACTCGTCGTCCTCAGCCCGGCGCTTGTTGGCTGGGCCTCGATTGTCAGTATTCCTCGCTTCAGGCGATTGCGATCGAGAACATGAACGCCTCTTTCGTCGGCGGCAGTCTCGTGATATGTGGCCCTGCTTGCCACATACCCAGCAAACAACTTTAGAGGAGACCCCCGGTGGCCTGTCCGGTGGCTCAGAGCTTATGGCCTGGATCGTAATGTCGTTGTCTGACTGGATCTGGCGTATCCATGCTGGTGCATACCGAGTGCTCCCAATCCATGTCGCCTCATATGTCATCGCGCTAGTCACCGTCTCCCTAAATGTCGGCTTGCCCATCATCAACGCACTGCGACGTGTCTCCGGATCATGAAGACATTCAATAAACGCCTCAATCTTCATCCTTTCCAGATCATCAGCGCCGAAGGACGGGTAGCACATCTGTACGAGCCGCTCAATGTCTGCTGCATATGTCTGCAGCACTTCGTTGGATCTTTGCCTGCGGTTCTTCAGCTCACAGTAGTACAGCGTTCTGTTGTGCTCGTCGCTGTATTTGGCTTCCAGCGCCCTTATGACGGTCTCGTACTCACTTCGTAAACATTCAAAATTTCCTTACATCGGTCGACTGATTTTACAGAGCAGCCAGGTCGAGTTGTAGCTTGAAGGTATCGAACGGCGTAGTCCCTTCATAAGTAGGCACTTCTGCTCGGGTGGCAACACTTTCCGGAACCGGCGGCAACCATTCTCGCGGCTGTACCTCCCTAAGCCGCTCGTCCATCTTTCTGTTCATCGAATCTTCCAGACTATCAACTCGTTTGTTCAGGGAATCCTCCAGGTCGCCAACTCGTTTGTTCAGGGAATCATCCATGTCGTCGATTCGCTTATCCAAGTGCTCTAATCGCGTCTCCAGGTGCTCGACTTTCCCATTAATCCTATCTGAGATTTCCTACACTTTCTGCTCCAAGCGCGCAGAATTTTCCTGAAGCTTGACTTTCATTCGCTCTGCCACTTGCGCCGATATTTCCTGGGTCGCCGTTTCCATTTTCGTTGCCATTTCTCGATTTGTAGTTTCCAGCTTCGCTGACATTGCTCGATTTGCAGTCTCGACTTTTGCCGAAATTTCGAGATTCGTAGTTTCCAGCTTCGCTGCCATTTCACGGTTGGAAGTCTCGAACATGCCTTTAAGTGCAACTATTAGCTGACTCATGTCCAATGCTTGTAGTAACGCAGCCGCTGCAGCCGTACTTTGCAGCGACGCAGCAGCAGCAAGCGATTCCTCCACCTTGGCCGACGCCTCTAGTTCTTGCGCTCCGAACTCGTGCACAGTCCAATCGACGCCTCGTGCCTCACATTCTTCTCGCAAGCGCAACTGCAACTCCACCTTTCCGCCAGCAGTCGGCAAATTCCAGGCAGCCAGCTCCTTCTTCAGCTGGTCTACCTTCAGCAGCTCGAGTTTAACCATGTCCGTGCTTTTATAATTTTATTTATTTATTTGTTTACTTTCAATTTTCCACAATCCCACTTCTGACACCAAATGTTACGAATGCTAGTTCTAGTGGGCTGATACGTATCACTGGATTGTCCAATTTGAAAATAAAACAACTTTAATTATCCAAACGCAGTCAATAAAAACCAACTATCACTTAGTTCACAGATTCACACTTCAATGTCTTTACACTTAATTGTTTGCTTAATTACTCCGTGTGGCACCTTCACTAGTCAAAATCAGTAGAGTCCGACCGATACCAAATTTTTTGGCCGATGCTGATGCCGATTCCATAGAAAAAAAACACGAATGAATTCAATCAAAAACATAGCTTATTTTATAAAACAACAAAAGGAACTATTACATATATAGTACATTTCATCACATTCATCACAAATTAACAAACAAAAACGAGAAAATAAACAACTACAAACTAAATAAAATTAAAAGAATATTCAGAATTTAAATACATTAAACTAAAATTTCCCCCAAATTTATAACACATAAAATTAATATTTCATGAAAATTGCTCATTCTATTTGGCAAGAGCAATTAACAAAAGACACAATAGCTAATATAGCTGAACAAGGTGTTGATGTAGCAAAAATAGATTAAAAATATCTGTAACATATTGTCCCCTTAAATATTTGTCATAAAATACAAACAAATCAAAGGAGAAACCCCCTAATCAGGCAACACTGGGTTGTAACGTATTGTAACGATAAGACAGTCTGTCGCTGTGCAAAGCAACCCTGCCGCTTCGAGCCGTGCTATAATGCAATGTGGCAACGACGACCGCGATAATAACTTTTAGTCCAATCTGGCAACGATGGTCGCGATCATCAGGGAAACCTTTAGTCCACTCGGGAATGTGTGAGAACGATCTGCGCGATGGCCGGACGGGTATAAAAGGCAGCCGGATGCGGCGCAGCGAGTCAGTCTGGTTTTGACAAGTGAAGTTGCCACACGGAGTAATTAAGCAAATACTTAAGTGTACGAACAGTAAAGTGTAAAACTGTGAATAATAAAGTGACTGTTGGTTTTTAATTGGCTGCGTTGGAGTAATTAAAGTTGTTTCATTTTCAAATAGCACAATCCAGTGAAACGTACTAGCCCACTAGAACTAGCATTCGTAACATTTGGTGTCAGAAGTGGGATTGTGGAAAATTGAAAGTAAACAAATAAATAAATAAAATTATAAAAGCACGGACATGGTTAAACTCGAGCTGCTGAAGGTGGACCAGCTGAAAAAGGAGGTGGCTGCCTGGAATTTTCCGACTGCTGGCGGAAAGGTGGAGTTGCAGTTGCGCTTGCGAGAAGCATGTGAGGAACGAGGCATCGATTGGACTGTGCACGAGTTCGGAGCGCAAGAACAAGAGGCATCGGCCATAGTGGAGGAATCGCCTGCGGGTGCTGCGTCGATACACAGTACGGCTGCAGCGACCGCGCCACCACAAGCAATGGACATGAGCCAGCTTATGGTTGCAATGAGAGGCATGTTCGAGACTTCAAACCGGGAAATGTCAGCAAAACTTGAAAATGCAAATCGGGAGTTATCCAGCAAGCTTCAGGAAAATTCTGCGTGCTTGGAGCAGAAAGTGGAGGAAATCTCAGACAGGATTAATGGGAAAGTCGAGCACCTGGAGACGCGAGTAGAGCACTTGGATAAACGAGTCGACGACATGGATGATTCCCTGAACAAACGAGTTGGCGACCTGGACGATTCCCTGAACAAACGAGTTGATAGTCTGGAAGATTCGATGAACAGAAAGATGGACGAGCGGCTTAGGGAGGTACAGCCGCGAGAATGGTTGCCGCCGATTCCGGAAAGTGTTGCCACCCGAGCAGAAGTGCCTACTTATGATGGGACTACGCCGTTCGATACCTTCAAGCTACAACTCGACCTGGCTGCTCTGTAAAATCAGTCGACTGATGTAAGGAAAGGTCGGAGATTGGCGCTGGCTCTGAAAGGTGCTGCGGCTGAGGTAATAAAATCAGTTCCAGAATGTTTACGAAGTGAGTACGAGACCGTCATAAGGGCGCTGGAAGCCAAATACAGCGACGAGCACAACAGAACGCTGTACTACTGTGAGCTGAAGAACCGCAGGCCAAGATCCAACGAGGCGCTGCAGACATATGCAGCTGACATTGAGCGGCTCGTGCAGCTGTGCTACCCTTCATTTGGCGCTGATGATCTGGAAAGGATGAAGATTGAGGCGTTTATTGAAGGTCTTCATGATCCGGAGACACGTCGCAGTGCGTGCTGGGTATGTGGCAAGCAGGGCCGCATATCACGAGACTGCCGTCAACGAGGGAGGCGTTCCCGTTCGCGATGGCAATCGCCTGAAGCGGGCAATACTGACAATCGAGGCTCAGCCAACAAGCGCAGGGCTGAGGACGAGGAGCCGTTAAACTAAAACGGGTCAGCCCAAAGGGGCGTGAGCTGATCCCCACAATCTGCCGCCCCACCGTCCTTGTCTCACAGCTGAAACGACAGCCCAGCAGCTTGAAAATTGAAGGAAGGATAGATGGAAAGTTGTTCCAGTTGACACTGGATACTGGAGCGTCATATTCGATCATAAAAAGGAAGCTGCTGAAGAACTGGGAACCGCTGCATGGCATACAGCTGCGGACTGCGACTGGCGAGCGCGCGCCGGTGAGAGGGAAAGTCACAAAACCGATTGCTATCGGCACCAGCAGCCTGGAACATGAGTTCCATCGTCGCGGATATAATGGACGACGTGATTATCGGCGTGGATTTCATGATTAGTCACGGTTTTACGCTGGACCTGAAGGAAAATGTGCTGAGATATGCCAACGTTGAATTCCCGCTGCACACCGGCTATGAGGGAAGGTTGTATCGTGTCAACACAGGAGGATACCAGCGAATTCTGAGGCGATTGTGTGGGCAAAGGAGGACGATGGGACGAATCGGCTGTGGGTTGTAGAAGCACCGAAACAAGGACACGACAACATCATCATCGGACGTACATTAGTGGAACCTAAAAATGGCAGAATACCAGTCAGAATACTGAACCCCCTGTATTCACCCAGATATTTCGGGAAAGATGAGGTAATTGGCGAGTGTAAGGAAGCTGTAGCAGTGGTCAATTGCGAGATTAGCCCGCCTGGAGGTAATAAGAAGAGCGGTTTTAACATGGACGCCATACCGCAGGAGAACCAGTGGAGCAGCGAGTTGACAACCGAGCAGAAACAGAAGGCGAGGTCTCTCCTGTAGCACTATGGGTCAATATTTGCGGCAGAAGCAGGCGGAAGAACAGCCATGGTGAAGCACAACATCGACATCGGAAGTGCAAAACCGATTCGCCAAGCGCCAAGACGAGTTCCTCTGGCCAAGAGGGAGGAGGTCACAAATTTGATCGAGAACATGCGGAAAGACAAGTCATAGAGCCTTCTTCGGGCCCCTGGTGCTCGCCGGTCGTGCTAGTCAAGAAAAAAGATAGCAGTACCCGGTTTTGTGTGGATTATCGGAAGCTCAATGATGTGACCAAGAAGGACAGTTATCCACTACCGCGGATCGATGACACCCTGGACACACTGTCAGGCACACAGTGGTTCTCCACGCTCGACTTACGCAGCGGCTATTGGCAGGTAGAGCTTGCAGACAAGGACAAGGAGAAAACGGCGTTCAGGGTTTGTGGCAGTTCACCGTCATGCCGTTTGGGCTCTGCAACGCACCAGCAACATTCGAGCGGCTAATGGAACGCGTGCTAAAAGGGCTGCATTGGCGGACGTGTCTGGTGTACCTCGACGACATAATCGTGATGGGTAAAAACTTCGACGACCACCTGGGAAAGCTAAGGGCGGTATTCGAGCGGATACGAGAAGCCGGGCTTAAACTCAACCCAAAGAAGTGCTCGCTGTTCCAAAAGGAGGTCAAGTATCTGGGTCATACGGTTTCTGCCCGCGGAGTACATACGGATGAAGGCAAAATCACGAAGGAGTGGCCCCGGCCACGCAATCTGCACAAACTCCGCAGTTTCCTGGGCCTGTGCACATACTACCGCCGATTTGTTCCGGGATTCGGGAACATAGCCAGCAGCTTGCACAAACTGACGAAACAGAGCCAAGCTTTCGAGTGGAACGAGGAGCAGGAACAGGCTTTTGCTCGTCTGAAGGAAAAACTGTGCAGTGCCTGGCCTTCCCCGTGCCTAGGGAGATGTTTGTGCTGGATACAGATGCAAGCGGGAATAGTATTGGCGGTGTGCTATCACAGATAATAGACGGCCAGGAACAAGTGATAGCGTACTACAGTAGGGTTCTATCGAAACCGGAACGGAACTACTGTGTGACACGGAGAGAACTGCTGGCGGTATTGGACTGCGTAAAACACTTCCACAAATATCTGTATGGACAAAGGTTTCGCCTGCGCACAGATCATGCGGCATTGAGATGGCTCCTGAACTTTAAAGATCCTGAAGGGCAATTGGCGCGGTGGATCGAGCGACTGCAGAGCTACGACTACACGATAGAGCATCGCAAGGGCAGTAGCCATGGAAATGCCGATGCCTTGTCCCGCCGTCCGTGCAAAGTCGAATGCAGGCAATGCTCGCGAGCCGAAAGCAAAGAACAGATAGTGGACGTCCGGTTGGTAAGCGTCATGCCAGAGGGAGAGTGGTCTGCGGAGAGGCTACAAAAAGAGCAGCGTGAGGATGCGGATCTTGCGAAAATCTTCGAAGGCAAGGAGCGAGGCGCACGTCCAGACTGGCAGGAGATGGCCGGTGAAAGCCCGATCGCTAAGGCTTACTGGGCACAGTGGAAAAGTCTGCGGCTGAAGGAAGGCTGCCTGTACCGCGAATGGGAGAGCGCGGATGGTCGGACCAGCAACCCCCTAATGGTAATGCCGAAATGCAGAATCAACGAGGTCATCGAGGGATACCAGAACGACTCCAGTGGAGGGCACCTAGGCATCACCAAAACCGTCGCCAAAATAAAAAGACGATTCTACTGGGTAGCATATCAGGAGTCTGTAGCCGAGTGGATTAAGAGCTGCGACCGATGTTCAGCCGCGAAAGGGCCGACAAGAAAATCTCGAGGCCGCATGCAGCAGTACAACGTGGGAGCGCCCCTCGAGCGGATTGCTATGGACGTCGCCGGCCCATTCCCAACTAGTACTCAAGGCAACAAATATGTGCTGGTGATAATGGATTATTTCAGCAAATGGCTCGAGGTGTACCCTATTCCTAACCAGGAGGCCACTACGATCTCGGAAAAGCTGGTAAACAACTGGGTAGCCAGGTTCGGAGTTCCGTTGGAGTTGCACTCAGATCAAGGCCGGAATTTCGAGTCTGCGGTATTCAAGGAAGTGTGTGAGCTGCTGGGGATAAAGAAAACGCGTACCACTCCTTTACACCCACAGTCCGACGGCATGGTGGAACGCTTTAATCGGACACTGGAGGAATACCTGCGGAAAGTGGTAGGCAGGAATCAAAAGGATTGGGACACGCATATCCCCCTGTTCCTGATGGCGTATAGGTCAGCCCCGCACGACACGATATCACTCACTCCAGCCCGAGCAGTGTTCGGCACAGAGTTGCGGTTACCTGCTGACTTGAAGTTCGGGGTATTCAGCACAGCGGGAGGCGCTAAGACGGACTACGTGGTCAATAAGCGGGCGGAACTGGAGGAAATTCACCAGTTTATAAGGGGCCGCACCAAACTGGTCAGCGATAAGGCGAAAGCCTTATCGCTGATCTACGGGCCAACTCAGCAGGGTTCCAAGAAGGCGATTTGGTAATGCTCTACAACCCGCAGCGGAGGAAAGGTTTGTCTCCGAAACTTCAAGCGTCATGGGAAGGACCGTACGAAGTCGTGACTAGGATTAACGACGTGGTATACAGGATTCAACGTTGCAGCAATAGAGGCGGTAAGCTGAAGGTAGTCCATTTGGAGCGTCTGGCGCCTCATCACAGCGGAGCTTCGGCACTTGTTCGGGACGAACAGTTCTAAGTGGTGGGCAGTGTAACGATAAGACAGTCTGTCGCTGTGCAAAGCAACCCTGCCGCTTCGCGCCGTGCGCCGTAATTTAATCTGGCGACGACGGCCGCGATAATAACTTTTAGTCCAATCTGGCAACGATGGTCGCGATCATCAGGGAAACCTTTAGTCCACTCGGGAATGTGCGGGAACAATCTGTGCGATGGCCGGACGGGTATAAAAGGCAGCCGGATGCGGCGCAGCGAGTCAGTCTGGTTTTGACAAGTGAAGTTGCCACACGGAGTAATTAAGCAAATACTTAAGTGTACGAGAGTAAAGTGTAAAACTGTGAATAACAAAGTGACTGTTGGTTTTTAATTGGCTGCTTTGGAGTAATTAAAGTTGTTTCATTTTCAAATTGCACAATCCAGTGAAACGTACTAGCCTACTAGAACTAGCATTCGTAATAGTATAATAAAAATGTAATAAATATACAAAGCGAGATATGAAAAAAAAGACAGTGCAAATAAAAACAAACAAGAAATTAAAGCAGGAAGATCCACCAAAAAAAACCGATGTGGCATCGGCCAAAAAAAGCCGATGCCGATACTAGCCGATGCCGATACCAATTTTATTGGCCGATACTAGCCGATGCCGGTGCCGATTAATCGGTCGGACTCTAAAAATCAGACTGAAGGTTTCCATGATGACCGCGAGCCATCATTGCCAGGTTGGACTAAAAGTTTCCATCATTGCCAGGTTGGACTAAAAGTTTCCCTTATTATCGCGGCCGTCGTTGCCAGATTGAATTATAGCACGGCGCGTAGCGACAGGGTTACTTTGCACAGCGACAGACTGTCTTATCGTTACAATACGTATACAAGGAGATGGCGACGATGGGTAAGCTGTTGCTGCCCAGAAATAAATGCAGAATTTGGCTTGTCCAAATGAAAATGTAAACAACAAACAGCTGTTGCATTTAGCTTGATTCCGGGGGAAACGCTTGACAGTTCTCAAATTTAACAGAGCCCTTCACTGCAATTAAAGCGCACAGTGGAAATAGTCTATTATTCATCGGTTGGGCCATGTGGACTGAATTTTTGTTTCCAAAAATTAATAAGCTAAACATCAACGACATTTCGTTCCAACAAGACAGCGCAACTTGCCGTACAGCGCGCTTAACTTTCTGCCTGTCCCTTGGGGTTATTTGACAGCAGGCTGAATTAAAAAAACCGTTGAGTGGCTTTGTGCACTCGTCTATTTGTGTTATTTAGTGTTAATCGCGCTTACAACTTAATAACAAATCTAGAAAAACACTTTTCGGGGCTTACCATTTTTCTTTTGTGATTTATGTGTAACATTTCTTCATGTTTTGTCAGTAAATTATATAACCGTTTGATCCTGACCCCAAAGGACAGGCACGCCATTTTGAGCAAAGGACAGACAGAAGGTTAACAATCGATATACTGCAAAATCAATGTGGTGATAACTTTCTTTCCAGAAGTGGTCCTGTTCACTGGCCTCCTAGATCGTGCGATTTAACGCCTCTGGACTACTTTTGATGGGGCTATGTTAAGTCATAGGTTTTTGCCGACAAGCCAACAACTCTTGAAGCATTGGAAGCCAATATTCAAGCCACCATTGATGCCATACGCTCAAAGTTATTGAAATAAGTAGTAAAAAATTGGACTGATCGAATGGACCATGTAACTTGTAGCCACGGCGGACATATGCCGGAAGTCGTATTTAAAAAATAAATACCATGGAATTATCTACCAGATTTAACTATACCCCTACAAACATTGTATGAAGGAGTTTAATACGCTAGATAAATTCCTTTACAATAAATATATCTTATGTTTTAAGAATGATATCAAGGTACGAGTATATCCGAAAGCATTCTGGAATTATATTCACTCTAAACGAGGCTATATGATGATATACTTATATGATGTATAAGTATTATAAAGTTTGCTTCCACTGCTGATACAGCTAATTTCTTTGCGGACTATTTCAAATCAAACTTTATTGTAGACCATACTATCCCCAAGTTGTCTATTCAAAGTGCTGCCTCTCCTTGTATTTACCGTCTCTGTACTTGATGTGCAATGGTCTGCACTCATCCGTTAAACGTGATGTAGATGGTTTGTCCTCGTACTTTGTAAAACAATATACTACGTTTATCTGTAACCCTCTCCGCCTAGTTTTTAACCATTCCCTTCGTGTTGGTGTTTTGAATGAAAAGTGAAAGGTCTCCAGTATAACTCCCATCTTCAAATCTGGGAACAAAAATTATGTGGTGAACTTTAGGCAGATTTCGAAACTATCAACATGCTTGAAGCTTTTTGGAAAAGTAATAATTTTTTTAATAATAATTGACTGACACGACAGCCTGATACCGCGACTAAGGCCAAGCTACCCGCAACCATCCATGTTGTGCGTACGAATTTGTACAAGGTTGGAAGGGACCTACAGTTTTATGCCGATTCCGAACGGCGAGTTGGGTGCTTTTTCATAGGCAATTTTACTCTCAGAGGTTTGCCATTTCCTGCTGAGAGGACAGCCGCCGAAAGAAACATTTTTTTTTGGTGTTACAGCAACGGAGTCTTGAACCTGGGTTCGAGCGTCGCATTTGACTCGCGGCCCAACGCACTAGCCAGCTGAGCTACGGCCGCTGCCGTAAAGTACTTTGGAAAAGTAGCCAAAGAAAAATTATATATTGCGGTGAAAAGGGCAGTGAAGCCGTACCAACATGGCTTTGATAGTTGTCATTCTACTGTTACTGATCTTGCCAATTTCTCCGAGTATTGCATACCTTAGGAAAGGTTACCAAGTTGACACAATCTAAGTTAACACCAGCGCAGTCAACAACTGCGCAAAGTCGCCGACGCCAGCCATTAACTCCAGCGCAAGGCCACCAACGTTGAATAGAATGCTGAGCATTTGCCCACGCCGACACAAGTAAACACAGTACATTTCGTTTAGCTGCCTATACGCTTAGGTGCATTTCCTGCTTAGCTTCATGATTTAGTCAAAATACTATTTCGAAAACCGAATATTTCACATTAAGCTGCATTTCACTTGGCTGTACTATTCCGTTCAAAAGCCATGTGTTTGAGCAAGTTTTCTTTGATTTCTACCTCATTTCAACACGCACGCTTCGTCATGTCAACGTCGCTTTTGAAATGGAGGCAATGGTTGTGAAATTGTCAAAAAAGAAATATTCGCAGGATAAAATGACCGATTATTTACATAAAGGCATATCAGTAAGAATATGTACATAATTATTTGCATTATATCCAGGTATACATACATAATATGTATGTATATGTATGTATGTATGTATAATAATATTATTATTATGTGAAAGAAATTTTGACAAGTTGATTTGCATTCTACTGGACATTTTTTAATTTTAATAATAAAATTCAGTTCTCTCCAAATGGACGACGATTGGTTTAGTTTTTAATACATTTCAACCGATTACGCTTTTATTACATGTTTTGAGATATTTAAGGGACGACCTATTGCTCACGTTGGACTGCGGCATTTTCATGGCCGGCTTGGAAGGCAGGCAGCTGTCACTTTTCCTTTGAGAAATAAATAGGTACACATTAGGGATCGCAATTTTTGGCCATTTTGCGATCCCGGGATTTTCGGGATTGAAAAGTCAAATCCCGGGATCCCGGGATTTAATCCCGGGATTCATATAACAAATTTTTTAATAAAACAATTTTCCCGAATTGCATAAATACTTGTTTATAATATATTTATCATAAAAATGGACACATTTTAATCACATTTGGGTAGTTTCAAGATTTTGTATCTTGAATTTAATCACATTTTGTTTAACCCTTCAATTCCCATGTCCAAAATAGTGAAAAAGAAAATTTTCTTTTTAAATAAAAGAGCTTAGATACGTTTGGATAAGACAAAAAAATACATAAAAAATGTTTAAACTACCCTCATTTTTATATTGAAAGAAACCACTCGCACTGCTTTAATTACGCGTGAAACAAATGAATAAATTTTACAAATGACGTATCGCTAGTGTTGGTAGGAAAATTAAATAAACAAGTACTACTAATTGACTTTGCTATACAAGTGTCAGAATTTTAAAATTAAAACCTATGTGGTAGGAAAACAAATATTAAGCATCTGTCACCTACAGGTGACACTGGGAATTGAAGAGTTAACTTAAAAGTTTTTCATTTGACATTTAACTTCAGTTTCATAGCATTTTTTTTTATCCAAAAATGACACTTAAACATAACTTATTACTTTGCAACCGATGTATCATAAAGTGCATATATATGCATATTTGATAAAAAAAATAAAATAGTTAATTTGTTTGTGCTTTTAGTTTTACTTCGATTTTTCGATAAAAAAGTTAAGCGTTTTGATTAACTAAAAACTGAGATCTTAAAAATACAAAGGCATTAAGTGTTTTGTTCTCTTATCTAGAGCGAAATTTATTTCAAATGAACCCTGCTGAAGAGAAACATCCTTCAGATTCAACACTTGTTGGTTGAATGCTTAGTAAATAATCATAAGCCTTTTGCAAAAGACGCACTCTATCCCCTCCCTTCTTCCTCAAATAAGGAATTGGGTTTTTGTGCCTTAAAATTTATTTCATTTGAACTTTGAAGCATCTTTTGCAATCCCGAAAATCCCGGGATAAAAGAATTTGAATCCCGGGATTTTCGGGACTGGAAAAAGTCCGGGATCCCGGGATCCCGGGATTGCGATGCCTAGTACACATATGTTTCTTGCCGAAATCAGTGTTGTCATTTCACTTTTCAATGAAAAAAAGTATTAAAAACCGAATCAGTTTTCTTGTGAGGTGCGTACACCTCAAGTAAATTTGACTCAAGGAAATTTTCTTGAGCATTTCTTGAGCTTTTTTTTATATGAAGTTTCGCTTTTCTTGAGAGCTGCATACCGACTGTTTAGATCGCTAAACACTGCCGGCCACGCAGCTCCTAGAAATTAATTTTGTCAATATTATTGTATTGTATTTGTTCATTTATGTATTTATACATACGGATGGCAACCCTGGTCATCCCGAAGGGAGCTTGCGCAGCCGGCAGACACTCGAAGTACGAATTCCAGCGATTCAACATCACCTAACCGACCCATATACAAATCAGTTTCCACACATATAACATTTAACATGAACGTTAAACATTTAATAAAATTATTACACAAAAACACCTGACACAATTACATCGGTTGTTTTTCATTTTAACGCGTGTGCGCGGGTTAGTTCTTCAAAGTTTAAACATGGTCCTTCGACGCCAAATGTGATTTGAAACTGGCACATAAACAAAGAACAAAAACTAAAAGTGAACAAAATAAACACAGTGATAAAACACAACAATCAAAAAAGTGCAAAGTGACAATACACAAGAAGTTTAAAATAGTGCAAAACGTAGAACAAGTAAAAGTGCATAAACGAAAATATTAATCACATTGAAAACAATTGAAAACACAGTAGTGATTGGGACAATAACAATAACCACGCACAAAATCCCTTAAAACACGCAAACAAAAAATAACAACAACCACATACGGAACACCAAACCACCAAATTTCACACAACAACAACCACAAGGGGAACTGAAGATCAACGGTCAGCAGCGTGGGAGTAGCGGCATACCCGGCAGCAGCGAGCGCTACGTGGGAGCACCCGATTTTAAGTATTGTCTGTCCCCTTGACAATACTGACTGTGACAATACTTGGTGTCACATTGTGTATATTTTCTATATACAGAACCAACCCGCTCGATTATAGTTGCACTTGCAGTCGGAACATACTTTGCATATGTACATTTTCCCATATGTACATATGTAAATAGTGTCGCTGACGTCTCAGTGCAGTTCCACATACTTACAGTGGCACTACATGAACCTCTTTATGTAGTACACTGGAGTGGAAAAAATAAGTTGTGGAATAAGTTCACGAGTAAATTATATTTTCTTAACATCTTTAAGAAAAATAATTATAATATATATATAATGTTGTCTTCAATTCCTTTGGAGAAATTATTTCTTTTTCATTACATTTTTGTCCCATCACAAAATTCTTTCGTGTGTTCCCTCAAAACCCCTCTGAGGTGATACACTTCAAAATTTCTTGCACTTTTTGTGAATTTGCTCTACTTTGCGACATTCGTAGTCGGTTTTGTGTAGCCTTTGTTGACAATTCGAATACCTTTCGAATTCTGTTGGTGTTTTTTTTTCTCGACTTCTACATATATCTATCAACCATCGATTTATTTATTTATTCCACTGTTAAATCATCCTCCATTCCGACATGCCAATCCAAAAATCGTGCGAACAGTCTCATGTTCTCTCCAAGAACATTTTTAATTTCGAAGCGGACAATTTGGTCCACTTTTGTTCCAAATTCTCTTCTGTTCCTATCGAAGAGTTAACGCCCGCAGTCCTCAAAGCGTATTTAGCCGATCTCAATGGCTATTATGCGGACCTAAAGACAGCTTTTTCGCAAGTCGGCATCACCCCTGATGACGACCTGCCTAAAACTTTCAAATTGATCGCTCGCTCCAAAATGGAACTGTGCCGAGAAGGGGTGTATGAAACCATGGCCCAGATTTCGGGCCTCATGGACGCTCAGCAACCTCCTCTCGCTGAAACCAGTCGTCCAGCAGAAACTCCCTTTCCTTCTGCAACAGAGCAGGCAAGTAATTCTATTTGCCTGAATGTCCCTCCTTGCGACACCGAAATTTTCTCCGGCGGGTATGAAGAGTGGCCGTCCTTCCGCGACATGTTTTCGGCGGTTTATATTAACCACCCGAAACTCACCTCTGCCCAAAAGCTATATCACCTCCGATATAAAACGACCGGAAAGGCTGGCGCCATCGTTAGGCAGTATCCATTGAGCGATTCTAACTTCGAATTGGCATGGAATGCGCTGAAGTCCCGATTCGAAAATCGGCGCATTCTGGTTGATAAACAAGTCAACACGCTCTTGAGCCTTCCCTCAAGTAACTGTTGAAGACAGTGAAGCGCTGCAAAGCCTTCAAAATGCAATTAACAATTCTCTGTCCGTCTTATCTTTTCAAGACGTCTCGACAGAAGGTTGGGACCCGATCCTGGTCTATATTTGTTCAACGAAACTCCCGGAAGAGACTTTATCCCTGTGGGAACAGTCCCTTAGCTCCCGGAAGAATCTTCCAACCTGGGAGCAAATGAACACTATCTTGACTAGTATTTATGAGGTCGTGGAAAGACTTAACCTTATGAGGCCGACCAAGTCCGTGTTTTCTTACAACCGGGATCATAACAGAGCTCAAAACTTAGCTGAGAGCAGATGGACTTTCCTCTGTCCAGTTTGCAGCGCGGCTCATGCGCTCAAACTATGCTCGAAGTTCAAAAAGTTATCTGTTTATGATCGAGTAAAGGCAGTACGAGCCCACAACTTGTGCACAAATTGTCTGTCCCATACTCACTTGAAGCGGGATTGCACAAGTAAACACACTTGTTCGCAATGTCAGAAGCAGCATCATTCTATGCTCCACTTCTCTTCTGACATCACCCAAAATCGGCGAAGAGACACCATCTCACCAGTTTCCACGACTCTGCCTCGGAGTCCATTAAACCGCTCATCCTTTTAGAGAATCCCGGAGTTCTTAAGATGAGTCATCTTCCGTCACCTCGCGAAGACGGAAAAACCGTCCTGTGCAGTCCCTTAGCACAACGGTTAAGGAAACAGCCCCTCGCCCGATGTCTAAATCTAGACAGTTTGGGCACACCGAAGCCGAAGCGCAACCTCCGCGCAACATTCATCCCGAGTCAGCTGCACGATGTAGACGACGACTGCAGGAACCCCGCTGGACTCAATCTCCTCGCCTCGACGACGCATTTCGTCCGCTTGCCAATCAGCCTCACCCTTGCGACAGCGGCTGCAACCAACGGCAATCTGAGCCAAGGCTCCAGACTCCAGATAAGGAAGTTGTACGAACGCCGAGTTCGGACCCTTCAAACCCGAGCCATCCAAGCCATACTGGAGCTCCGGGGGGGTCCCACCAATGCACGAGTGCATCCGGCCCCAGGATGTTTAGATCGCTAAGCACTGCCGGCCACGCAGCTCCTAGAAATTAATTTTGTCAATGTTATTGTATTGTATTTGTTCATTTATGTATTTATACGTACGGATGGCAACCCTGGTCATCCCGAAGGGAGCTTGCGCAGCCGGCAGACACTCGAAGTACGAACTCCGGCGATTCAACATCACATAACCGACCCATGTACAAATCAATTTCCACACATATAACATTTTACATGAACGTTCAACATTTAATAAAATTATTACACAAAAACACCTGACACAATTACATCGGTTGGTTTTCATTTTAACGCGTGTGCGCGGGTTAGTTCTTCAAAGTTTAAACACCGACCTTTACACTGGTGTAATCTTTTCAATAATTCAATAGATTCGTTCATACAAAATTTTGATAAATAGAATATATTAGTCTGCGCAGGCCGATCCGCATTTGACACCGTGCACTTGGACCGTGGGAGCGCCGCCACGCAGCGAGCGAGTAAAACAAAAGGGCAGTTCAGGATAACGTGCAAATATTTGGACAAACGCATGTCATTTCAAATATTTGCCATCAACACTGAGCACACTTTTTAAAATTTCATGGCAAATCGGTTGCAGAACAATTCACAGCTGTTTTTGAAGAATAAATCAAGAAGAAGGAGAATAGAATATGCGCCGTGGGAGCCTGCGAGGATAAAGAGCATGCATAAGTTGCTGCCGCTGTGGAATCTGAAAACAATTCACACCTCTAACTCCAGCGCTTCTTGCAAATAACTTAAAAATGTACGAATTTCTTCCTCCGTCCACTTTTTATTAGATTTTTCTCTTTTTATTTTCTTTTTCGTCTGCTTCATCTCGACAATTGTAACAGCTGATTGATTGGCAAATCTGTTTTGCCCATGCCGAAAAATATGCAATGGTTTTCAGTGTTGCAAATTTGCAGCTGCTCGGCATGGGCAAATGTGTACATACTGTTGTTGCGTTGAAAATATTTGCCATCACATTTTGCAAATGCCATGATGCCAGACCGTTTGCACGTTATCCTGAACTGCCTAATATCGCTGCTTGGCGATGCAACTGCAGGAATGCTGACACGGCACCCGTGTAAGCAACGGTGGCCTGAGCCAGTGGCGGATTCAGGGGGGTGTTTTGGGGGTTGAAACCCCCCCCGAAATATTAGGATCGACATTAAAACTACATACAAATTAAAAGACAATTTATGAATATCAAAGAATTACTTTTTGAAACCCCCCCCGAAATATTTTTCTGAGTCCACCCCTGGCCTGAGCATAAGTAAGGTAGCGAGTAAGAATATTTTTCTAATTAATATAGTTAATTAATAATTGGCGTTTCGTTCCTTTTCCCAGGTTGAGCCAAGGGCTAGTGGGCGGCCCCAAATTGAACTTTTTATCGCTCTCCAGGAGGAGAGACTTAATTGATATAATATATGTATATTACATATAGAGAGTGAACCAAAAAAAAAAATTTAGAATTTTTAAGGACACATTAAAAAAAGTAATAGTTTGATTTTACTAAAATAAACTGCAGTTTATTATACATTTCTTAAACTTTAATTCACAAATAAATTTCATGAAATATAACGAGTGGTTGCAAAATTTTTTATATTTTTCTTAACGTTTTTAGTTAGAGACTGGACAGTACGTTCGGTGACTACTGCATAGGCTTATTTCCATCGATTTCGGAACCATGCATCATCTTTGCAAACTTTTTAGGGTTTGCTTCATTACAGCCCAATATCTTTCAATAGGCCGAAGTTCTGGGCAGTTGGGAGGATCTACCTCTTTTGAGCCCACCGTGACACAATTTTCTTCATACTGTAACGATGAGGCACTCTGTTGCTATGCTATGCATGAATGCTTTTACGGGCGTACTTTTAGGCATGCACTTAAGGGTACGGCCCGCTTGCTATAACTCCGATATGGCAAGCATGGTTCGCGATGGTAATGGGCTGCAGTGTTGCCGCTGAAAAATTTTAAAAGTCGCAAAAAAAGTGTCACAGCCGAAAAAAGTGTCAAATGATCCAATTTTTTTATACAATGTATATATATATTGAAACGAAAAGGCACTCTGTGCTGTGCATGAACGCTTTTGCAAGCATACTTTTAGGCATGCACTGTGAAGTACGGTGAACTGGTATAATTCGCTTGGTATAGTCCGATATGGCAAGGTTCGCGAGAAATGGGCTGTGCGAGAATGCTCGAGCATTTTCCAATTGGAAGTTGCAAGAAACTTCGGCGCGATAAGAAAACTGGTATAAAAGCAGCAGTGTGCAGCGCAGTGAGTCGAGTCTGTGTTGAGCAAGCAATGGGGAAACATGCAATAGTAGTAGTGTAAAGTAGAACAAGTGTAAATTTGTAAATAAAATGATTGTTAGTTTTGATTACGTTGCGCTGAATAATTAAAGTTGTTTCATTTTCAAACACAATCAAACGAAACTGGGAAAACTTGAGATTTTCGTAACATTTGGTGTCAGAAGTTCGGATTGTGTTACTGAAGATAAAAAAATTATAAAAAACGCAGACATGGTTAAACTCGAGCTGCTGAAGGTGGACCTGCTGAAGAAGGAGCTGGCTGCCTGGAATTTGCCGACTGCTGGCGGAAAGGTGGAGTTGCAGCTGCGCTTGCGAAAGGCGTGTGAGTCACGAGGCATCGATTGGGCTGCACACGAGTTCGGAACGCAGGAACAAGAGTTTGAAAATAAAACAACTTCAAGTACTCAGCGCAAAAACGCAGTCAGAAATCAACAATCACTTTATTTACAGATTTACACTTCCTTGTATCTACACTTGTTACCACTTTGCTTGCTCAACACAGACTCGACCCCTTGCGCTGCCACGAAAACTGGTATAAAAGCAGCGGTGTGCAGCGAAAGGGGCTCGAGTTGAGCAAGCAAAGGGGAAACATGCAATAGTAGTGTAAAGTAGAACAAGTGTAAATGTGTAAATAAATTGATTGTTAGTTTCTGACTGCGTTTTTCGCTGAATAATTGAAGTTGTTTTATTTTCAAACACAATCCAAACGAACCTTGGAATTTTCGTAACAATACTTATTGAACGTTCGAACTTTAAAAAAACTCTGTCCATATTTGCCAGAGTTCCGTTTTTAGGAAAATTGTTCACTAGTCTTCTGTGAGTACTGACCTGAAGAGATCGGGTGCCCGATTTTGCCCGACTGGATTTTACAGCGATTTTTCTGTAGCCATCTCGCGCAATTTTGTGCTTTCGGGTGTGTGCGTTTCGAACAAGTTCGTCAAGATTTTGAGTAAATCAATTACACGCTATTATAATCGTTACCAGGGCATGCAAATTTGGATTTTGGCTTCATTTAAGATGTGATACAAGCTTGCAACTCCATAGTAAGTCGACTTTTTTTGGCGTATATTGCTGTAAGCTCGAAGTAAAGAGTGCTTTTGCTGGATGCGCAGTTCGCACGTACGAAAACAAGTTGGATTTAATTTCCGGCAATCTACTATCATGTATTCTTTGATGTAATGTTTTTGTTTTTAACAAAATACTAACACTGTGTCTGGCATACATTTTTTTCTTAATTTGAGCAAAACTCAGTCAGTCGCCAGTAGTCTTTGAGTTGAACCGCGCCAATGAAACAATTAGTTATTGAAAAACAAAAAAACGGGAAAACCTAACAACAATTTAGGTACCTGCTGGTACTAGAAGCTTAGTACCTGCTATTTGAATGCATATGCAAATCCTACTTAAAGGATAAATAAAGGAGTTTGGAGTAAGTGAAGTTAGTTTAGAATTTAATTTAAACTAAACATCACTTCAACTCCGCCACTGCAACTAAACCGGAGAAGAAGCACAAAGATGTTTTTGAAAAATTCGAAGCTGTTTGAAATATTTACTATTTCGAAGACAAATGAGAAGTTCGTTCTGGCTGTAACTAAAGAAATTGGTTACGTCGAAAGAAGTTTGCCTGCAGCCAACATATCAATGACTAAAGAGAAAATATCTAGGACTTATCGACTACAAAGTTGAAATGGATTGAGGCAAACCGTACCAAATTCAATTTTGTCCAGAATAATGAGGAGTGGTTGGAAAAACAATTTACTTCAATGAAGGAGATGCATGTAGCATAAGCGATGACTAATCATCGACATCAAAGGCGGCAAAAGGAAGGCCGAAAAAGTCAATTCAGGACTGTGCGTCATTTAATAAAAAATGAAGCTTTGATCATAAAATAAAATAAGGATCAGGAGAAAATGAAAGGCGTTATAGTGGAAGCAGTTTTACCAGCAAGCCTGGGTCGTGTTAAAAGAATAAAACACAGTATTCCCACCCCACCTAATGTGCTACCCATCAAATATAGTCATAATAAAACTTTAGCATTGTTTTTCTACAAAGAAAAATTGACTTTTTATGTAAATTTTTCGAATTCTGGTTCTAATTTTGAAAGCGAAATTAAGTTATTTTATCTTTAAATTGGACTCTTTCAGCTTATTTATTAAATTTCTTATTACTTTTCATCTTTTTTAATGCATTTTTATTAATTTTGCAACTAAAACTTTCATTGTTGCTCGCATTATTCTTATTTACAGTAAGCCGAACTTTGACAAAGTATTACGTAGCACCCTGTACCTCGATTGAGTTTATTTTTTGGAATACAATAGCATGAGGAATTTCTAATCAACAGCAAAATTTCCAATTATCTCTATTCGTTCAGAAGTTAGTAATTTTGCAACCTGAAATGACAAATTGAGCCACTGTGCGACGCTTGCTTGCTCTTGATAATGAAAATATTGCAAATTCGAGCTCGCTCTATCCCATTCGGTTGTATGAACGTAAGACATCTTATAGTTTAATTGTCTTTGGTTCGGGTAATTATGCTGTCGTTGCTATCTGTTTTTATGTTCCGTTTTTCATCACTGATTTTGGCATTTTGTTTCTCGTAGAACGTTATGTTTGGTAGCAAACGTTATGTCACATTATTACCATGTTTACACGACGGTCCCAGTCGATTCCCATTGACTCGATACGCTTTCGAGCCAGGTGTTTATACATTGATTTCAGAAGCGAATTGACTGCAGACGATTTGAAAAATATGCTTTTATATTTTCGTTTTCCTATTTTTTTACGTCTGAATGAAAATTAGCTGTTAGTGTTGCCTGTTTTTTAGTTTTAAACGCTCAAAAAACTGAGTGTACATCACTATCGGCTGATTTTCGAAGCACTTTGAAAATGTTTATCTATACCAGCCCTACAAGACGCGACTGACCGAAACTCCACTACATTCGCAACATTTTTTTAATTTACCAATACACTTGCATGAAATTTGGCCCATATGAGACAACATATCGCTGCAATTTGTCTTTCATTTAAACTGAAACAAACCATTTGACAATAGAAACGTTAATTGCTTATACACGCATGTGTAAGAATGAGACAACAATAGAAACAACTGCTGACAAGAACTCGCATCGGAGTTAATATAAATGATTAAGAGCCGTCGGCTGCTATAGCTACGTAGATCAGCTGGCTAACGCGCGCGCCGCGAGTCAAATACGACGCGCGAGCCCAAGTTCGAACTCCGTTGTTTCAAACGCCGAAAAAAAGAAAAACAGAAAGAAGGTAAGAAATCGAATTGAAATTTAATTTAAATAAAAAATATTTTTTGAATTGAATATTTAAATAATTCTGCACCTTCAGTAACTTCAATATTTGGGCCAAGTGCAGGTACCGAAGCGCAAGACCAAGGAAAAAGGAAAGCCAATGCCCAATGATGATGCCCGCACTAAGCAAACGCATTCGATTGCGACAATATAATAGGGTCATCCAAGCAGGGACCGCAAATTAATTTTTTTTAAATTAAATTTTTTTTATATTATTTTATTTAAATTTCAATAAAAACCTGCATTTTTTCAATATTCATGAACCGATGACCGATTTATACATCACATTGTGACCGATATTTGCATCAGCATTTCAGTCAGACATTTCGGCACATGACCGATCAACTGACTGAAATTTCCATTTTTTTTCGGTGTTTGCTGCAACACCGACAAAAAAAAAAGTTTGCTGCAACGTTGATTTGAACTCGCGGAGTCTTGACTCGCGGCCAACGCACTAGCCGCTGAGCTACGGCGGCTGCCGCGGCGGCGGCGGTGAAATAGCCATTAAAAACTAAATATTTGGAGGTTTGAATACGTATGCGTTAGAGCAGAGAAAATACACTTTTCTTAATATGCAAAAGGTGTGTGTTAGAGTGAAACAAGAAATCACACGTACACGAGAGTTTCGGTCAGTTTTTTCACACCGCCTGTACAAAAATGATAGAAACTTTGTTCGGAGAGCTGACCGAAACTTCGGTCAGGCATGTCGGTCATATGACCGACCATATGACCGTCACTATTCTTGTAGGGAGGGGTCGGCAAAATTGAAAATGAGATGGTGTTAGTGAGCGCAGTGAAATTTCTCTCCACTGTGTAAATTATACCTGAACAGCGGTTGATTGAGAGAGCGTACTGTATACGTGTGCTGAGCGTACTGCTCATATGAGTAAGCTTTGCCGACCAGTGATCTATACTATTATATAAAAACAAGTGTGACGTTGAAATTAGCCAAAAACCACTGAACTGATTTAGATGAAATAAGCATCAAACTTTTTTTTATCTGGGGGAATGGTACAAGTGCTATATGAGAATGACCACACCCCCTTTTTACGCCCACAATGGTAACAAAACTCATCTATGGTATGCTTTTGTAAGGCAATATGGGTATCAAAAGATTCAGCGTGTCATTGCGGCAAACATAGGCTATAATATAATCGACCAGACCCACTTTCCGCGCCCACTAAACTAACAAAACAAAGCTACGGTACAAGTCTGAAAATTAATGTTGATGTAATATGATTCTGTGTTTCATAGTGGTAAACATAGGCTCTATAAGGATGACCACGCTCACCTTTTACGCATTCTTGCAAAGCCCATTATGATAACAGAAATTAACTGTGCTATATTTGTGCAAAACAATATGGATATAAAAACATTGTTCGAGTTATTGCAGCAAATATCTATATTGTAACGATAAGACAGTCTGTCGCTGTGCACAGCAACCCTGTCGCTACGCGCCGTGCGCCGTAATTCAACCTGGCAACGACGGCCGCGATAATAAGGGAAACTTTTAGGCCAACCTCGCAATGATGGAAACTTTTAGTCCAACCTGGCAATGATGGAAACTTTTAGTTCAACCTGGCAATGATGGCTCGCGAGCATCATGGAAACCTTTAGTCCACTCTGGAATGTGCGAGAACGATCTGTGCGATAACCGGACAGGTATAAAAGGCAGCCGGGTACGGCGCAGCGAGTCAGTCTTGGTTTAGACAAGTGAAGGTGCCACACGGAGTAATTAAGCAAATAATTAAGTGTAAAGACAGTAAAGTGTGAAATTGGTGATGGAGCCAGGAGATGGCTGGTGAAAGCCCGGTCGCTAAGGCTTACTGGGCACAGTGGAAAAGTCTGCGGCTGAAGGAAGGATGCCTGTACCGCGAATGGGAGAGCGCGGATGGTCGGACCAGCAACTCCCTAATGGTAGTGCCGAAATGCAGAATCAACGAGGTCATTGCGGCATACCATAACGACTCCAGTGGAGGGCACCTGGGCATCACCAAAACCGTCGCCAAAATAAAAAGATGATTCTACTGGGTAGGATGTCAGGAGTCTGTAGCCGAGTGGATTAAGAGCTGCGACCGATGTTCAGCCGCGAAAGGGCCGACAAGAAAATCTCGAATATCGGCCGGAATATCGAGTCTGCGGTATTCAGGGAAGTGTGTGAGCTGCTGGGGTAAAGAAAACTCGTACCACTCCTTTGCACCCACAGTCCGACGACATGGTGGAACGCTTTAACCGGACACTGGAGGAATACCTGCGGAAAGTGGTAGGCAGGAATCAAAAGGATTGGGACAAGCATATCCCCCTGTTCCTAATGGCGTATAGGTCAGCCCCGCACGACACGACATCACTCACTCCAGCCCGAGCAGTGTTCGGCACAGAGTTGCGGTTACCCGCTGACTTGAAGTTCGGGGTAGTCAGCACGACGGGAGGCGCTAAGACGGACTACGTGATCAATAAACGGGCCCCACCAAACTGGTCAGCGATAAGGTGAAAGCCAGATATGATCTACGGGCCAACTCAGCAGGGTTCCAAGAAGGCGATCTGGTAATGCTCTACAACCCGCAGCGGAGGAAAGGTTTGTCTCCGAAACTTCAAGCGTCATGGGAAGGACCGTACGAAGTCGTGACTAGGATTAACGACGTGGTATACAGGATTCAACTTTGCAGCAATAGAGGCGCTAAGCTGAAGGTAGTCCATTTTGAGCGCCTGGCGCCTTATCACAGCGGAGCCTCAGCACTTTTACGGGCCGAACAAGTCTAAGTGGTGGGCAGTGTAACGATAAGACAGTCTGTCGCTGTGCCTAGCAACCCTGTCGCTACGCGCCGTGCTATAATTCAATCTGGCAACGACGGCTGCGATAACAAGGGAAACTTTTAGGCCAACCTGGCAATGATGGAAACTTTTAGGCCAACCTGGTAATGATGGAAACTTTTAGTCCAACCTGGCAATGATGGCTCGCGAGCATCATGGAAACCTTTAGTCCACTCTGGAATGTGCGAGAACGATCTGCGCGATAACCGGACAGGTATAAAAGAGTACGGCGCAGCGAGTCAGTCTTGGTTTAGACAAGTGAAGGTGTCATACGAAGTAATTAAGCAAATAATTAAGTGTAAAGACAGTAAAGTGTGAAATTGGTGAAATAAAGTGATTGTTGGTTTTCATTGACTGCGTTTGAGAAACTAAGTGTGTTTTGTTTATTTCAAATTACGCAATCCAGAGCAGAGAACTGCACGAGTACCTATTTTTATGACTCTGAGTATACTCGCCTTAAAAGCGGTTGCGGTGTGATCGCCACCGCATTGATTTTGTATGAGTATTTACCATACCCATGTCGATTTGAGTATTGGTGCGTTTAAGCTACTAGCATACTCAGCATATGATTTCGCGGTATCTGCTTTACTTTGCTTCGTAATTTTTTTTATCACATTCGGCAATCGTACCCGACGAGTACGATGACTAGTATGAGTGCTACTCGTACTTCGTGTGCACAACATAAATAATATGTATATGTATAAGAGAATGCAGAGATACATATTGGGCAAAGTGAAGATGAGTGAACTCAGTAGCAAATCAGAATAACTATGCAGCCGGCCGCAAAATTGGCACCGCGATGTTACTGTTTTTGTTTGTAGCATTCTCATATAACGGTAAACGGCCTATTTAGCGTTATCAATGATTGTGCGTATATTGATGATTCTGTTCCTTACTGAGAAAAAAGTCAATTGTTGCAAAAAGTTTATTAGTTTTGAAGTGTTACTGCAAGCAGTTGGAACAATTTCGGCATGGCGTCAAACAATGATTTGGTTGCTGAATATATTGCGAATGGAACTTACTCCCTGTCACCAAAACGCTCCTTCTTAATGGCCCTCGTAGACGATTTTTATTTGCATGTATTGAATTTTTTTCGATATTCAGTCGCGCAAAAGATACATATCGCACACGCACTACAAAAGTGACACAACTCAACATTTTTATTTTTCGGGTTTATGTGTTAATACTGTGCACAATGCATTGATCTACAAATAAGAAAAAGCTCAGTATATTTTGTTGTTGTTTACTGTTGCAAAAATACAGTTAGATCTCTTTTCATGTCAGAAGTTTGATGCTATTTGATCGCTGCAGCTCAATGCAAAAGAGTCCTAACTCAAATTGTGACACTTTAAACGAAATAAATTTTTGTTGAAGTTAATTTTAAATGGTTAGGTTTTTATAAAATTTTAACCATTTTTGTATATATTTTTAATTATTAAAATTAACTATGAATTTTCAAAATTTTTCTTTCAACTTTTTAAGTGTCATTTATAATTATTAAATTCAGAAAAAGTGGCATAACTTGAAATAATTCGGTAATTATTGAATTAAAATATCATCGAAACAGTCACAACTAACAATTTTGGATTTTCTTTTGCAAAATAAAACAAAATTCTTGTAACTTATCCTAAAGCATAATCTGTAGAATTTTCAATTAAACGGTATATACTTTATTTAAAAAAAAATGTTTATTTAGCTCATACAGTTTTTTGCGTTTCCTGAAAAATCAAAAATGTTTAGTTGTGTCACTTTTGTAGTGCGTGAGCAATATACGCGCTATGTGTAGAAGCTGAGTAGGCTCGTCACCCACAAGTCGAGCGCGAGCCGAAGTTGTGTAGGTGTTACGAGCTAGCATTGTTCCTGCAGGTAAAGCGCAGAACGAAATATTAAAAAAAAGCTTGAGTGCGAAAACGCACATTACTCAAAATTTCGCTCATGCTGGTTACGGTATTTACTGGTACTGTTTTTTGCGCTCATTGCTTTTACATAGTAGAAATATGAACAGAACGAAAAGTATTGAGTATGTTATGATCGCATGAGGCTCTCAGCAAATGAACGACGAGTAAAATCAACACCGCACAATTTCTTTTGCGGTGTTTATGGCACTCGAGTATACAAAATACAGAGTATGTATGCGGTGTACTTATTGTTGCGGTGCACTCGTGCCGTTCTCTGATCCAGAGATACCTACTAGCCCACTAGAACTGGCATTCGTAACAACATATTGTATATAAAAATTAATGTATGTTCGTCTAAACCCAAAAACTAGACAGTCGAATAGTTGAATTTTTCACGGAATGTTCGTCTTGAGTAAGTCTCGGTAAACCGCATAGTGCGAATTCGACCCAATAGGTAGGCGTGGCACCTCCCATACATCTTAAATTTTCAATATGGAATATCTTTGTAATGAGAAGTCGGACAGCATTAATATTTTGTGCGGGGCCACCGTTTAGATGTTTCGTTTCACTGGTAAAACTTTGTGAGCGTTGGACAAGGGGCGTAGCACTTTTTAACCCTTATGTGTGTGATGGGGCCCGGGTACCCAAATCACTTTTATATCGAAATTTTATATACTTGCGGATAACCTATACAGGTGAATCTTCATGGCAACTCCCAAAATGGTGTTCTGTCTTTATTTTCGAGCGTTTATTTCTATTTATTTTATTTTGGAGGGTGTGGCCCAACATTTTACTTTTTAGACGCTTACCCGTGCGCGAAGGCTCCAAGAGAGCCAGTAGTGTTCGGGCGAAATCAATTAACTGGCCGTGGTGTTTATTGTGTGTCTCTGGTCTGTTTGTGCATTCAGTGTCTCAGTTGTACCAATCTCGGGAAAACAGGAGACGGCTGCAAACACCGAGAACGGCTGGGTAGGCCCAAAGCAGTAATAAACAAGCGGGAGAGAGTGGTGAAAACTGAACGACGAAAGTGCGAGGGAGAAGAGCAGCAAAACAACCGTCGCACTGCTCTAACCCGTGCCGCAACACAGCTAAAAGCTCTCCGCCGGTTTAGGCTCCGCCCATAGCTGAGACACCAACAGCCAGGAAACAGTCAACGATCTACCCGTGGCAGTAAGTCTCCGGCTCTAGCAGGTACGCAAACCGTTTGGTGAGCATCGACAGGCAGCGCACACAGGTATGTGACTTATTATACATAATGCCAAATAAGTCTCCAACCAAACCTAACAAGAGTGGAGAAGGTGAAAAGGTGGCGCGCAAAACTGCTAATGTGCAATGCACGGAAGCAGTGGGAAGCGAGGAGCCCGTAAACCCAATGGTAACAAACTGGCCAGATCGCCGGTTAAGACCACAGGCAGCGCGCTCGAATCCAAAGTGGCAGCAGCGAAAGAGTCTAGCACTCCACGCGGTCGCGAGCCAACTAATTCCACACCAACCTCGAGTGCGAAGTGTCCAACACCTATGCAGTCAGGTCAGAGCGACACTGGTGTGTCTCTGAGCAGCGGCGAATTCAGAGCCACGCTCATGATAATTCAAGAGCTGTCGGGTATGATGGAGAGTTAACGGTATATCAATCAGTATATGAAGGATATGATGAGCAGCATTGTAGAGCTTTGCGAGCGTGCGTTATTGGAGAGCGGCAACAACAACAAGGCAGTTGCCAGCACCAAAGCTACACAGACCGAGGGACTGCAGGTAGTAGTGGCTAGTGGCAAACGGGCGAGAGCATCCAATGATGAGGCACAGATAACTCATCATATAGATGTCCAGCGGCCAAGGAAAAAATGTGTCAAAAAGTTCGACAAATTTGGCCTCCGATAAGAGCTTTTTGGCCTCTAATGTCACTCACACAAACACCGCTTCACACGCATTGTACTCTGTTTTGAGATACAGAAATATGTGATTTTCTAGTCAAAACGGCGCTTGTCTCTTATCACACCTTTTAAGCAGCCAGTTGGGATTGAGTGTTGATGGTCAAACGCGTAAGCGGGAGTGTCTCGGACGACGAGTTCGCGGTTCAATCCTCACTGTAGCCGCCAAAAATTTTTTAATGGCTTCTTTTTAAATATATATTCCTTTTTTACGACCCGTGAAAAAAAGATGAATGAACAATTTATTTGGTTTCTAGATCTCTTGATTAGTGAATTGTTTGGTTTTGGATACACATATAATTGTTCGCAAGTTTTAAAATCAATCAACCAAGCGCATACGGTTACAAACAACCATACAGCAAAAAGATTCGGTTGATGATGACAAGCGCTCATGGGCGTACCTAGGTATGGGTAGAGGAGGGTAGCTCCCCCTACATAATTCTATATTTTATATACATATGCTCAGAAATCTATATTCTATTCTATTTGAATTTTATATTCTGAATTCGGAAATGTAGTTATGTCTTGGCCCCTTTAATTTGTTGCTGGGTACGCCCAGGCACTTGCTTTTCGCAAAAAAAAATGAAAAGATCGGCAAATATTCTAAAACGAATGTAATTGTTCAGCGGTCACTTCATTGTCGCAATACAGTTACGCCGACGCAGAGGATAGACCTGCTGGCGCCGCAGCTATTGACAATGCGTTGCCTTAGCAACGATGTGTATGTATCATGCCAAAGAAAATTATTTTCTTTATATTCTTTGATCATGCACAAAATTTTTAGTGGCGATTCATTTATATCACATTTTTTGAACACATTATTAATTTCCGGTATAACCGATTAAAAAGGTTTATAAAAAAAAGCGTTAAATGTTAAGAAAAATTTTGCTTCTCGCCCAGCCTTGAACCCGAGGCGAAATTTACGAAAAAGAAATTACGGATATCTGATGTGCTGTCTACCTGTTACACCAAATACAGTACGTGATCGTCGTAGCTAAAATCATAAATATATGTTGCAAAAAAGAATATCAGAAGCAAGAAACGAAATTCAAAATTAATTCAATCCGGCAAAAGTTCTGGATGAGCACATGCAGCTGTGTGCGTAAAATAGCTTTGCGGAAAAAAGCTGTAATTTAGAGCTTGAAATTTTTGTGCCGTTTTCGTCGTATGAGACTGGACATCTATATGATGAGTTATCTGTGGATGAGGTATGCAGAGAGACGGAAATTTCGCCGCAGCCTATCAATAACCGCACACGGATACTCTCTCCGCAGCAGCCTAAGCAGAGGGAGCGAGTAGCGCAGCTTGATGTTCAACGGCGCAACCGGCAGCAAGGCCAGCATCTGCAGACCAATGGCTCTGTATCACCCAATGAAATGCAAGCGCAGCTTCAAACGCTGGCGCCGCAGCATGACAAAGTGTGGACAAAGGTCCAAGCCAATCAGAGGCCGAGAAGAAGATCGGCCACCTACGCAGATATGCTGCGGAAAATAAAAGCCGCGCCGGAACTAACGAAGCTCAGTGAAAACGTAAAGCACGTTAGGAAAACGGCGAAAGGCGAACTGATGTTTGAGCTTAGCAATGCGGCGAGCTGTGAAACAGAGAGTTTGAAACAAGCGATGGACAAGCTGTTGGGGCGCGAGGCGGAAGTCCGAGCACTGACGCAAATGGCGACAATTGTCATAAAAGATTTGGACGAGGTAACCACCGAGGAGGAAGTGATTTCGGCACTGCGTCAACAATTCCCAGTGGTGGCAAGCTTGACAACAGCAGCGCTTAAGTCGTTGCGACCAAGTTTTGCTGGTACACAATCTGCTGAACTGGTATTACCATTGAATATGGCAAGCGCTGTGCTGGCGGTGGGTAAAGTGCGAATCGGCTGGGTAAGATGTCGCATTAAAGAGAAAATACAGCTGCGACGTTGCTTTAAATTCTTCGGCTTTGGGCATCTGGCCAAAGACTGCAAAAGCGCAGCTGACCTGGCCGAGCACTGCCTGAAATGCGGTGAAAAAGGTCACAAAATTAAGGAGTGTGCAGCGAAGCCAAAATGCATGCCCTGCGCCGCTGCGCAGCTCGATGCAAGTCGGGCTTTAAATGCCCGATATACAAACTAGCGGCTCAAAAAGCGCAGCGACGATGAAATTTGTGCAAATAAACCTTAATCACTGCGAGGCAGCGCAGGATATTCTTGCGCAAGCGGTGCGATAAGGAAACGCGGATATAGCGCTCCTCAGCGAGCCGCATGAGCAACGCAGTGAGTGTGTGTGGGCAGCAGATGAGGCTGGTACGGCAGCCATTTGGATATGCGGCCAAAGTCCAATGGAGGAGCGTGCGCGAGTAGCCAGAGGGTTCGTCCGAACAAAAGTTGCGGGAATATTTCTCTACATCTGTTATGCGCCGCCCAGTATGACACTAGAGGAATACGGCAACCTGCTAGACGAAATTGCTGAGGACGCAGTAGACAGATCTCCAAAAATGATCGCGGGCGATTTTAACGCGTGGGCAACCGATTGGGGCTCTTCTAAGACCAATAGGAGGGGCAGCATGCTTTTAGAAGCGTTTTCACCCCTTGACATCGTCTTGCTGAACAATGGCGGCAAACCGACGTTCAGCAAAAATGGAAGAACGTCGTGCATTGACTTGACGTTCGTAAGCCCTGTCCTTGCGCCAACTGCCACATGGGTAGTCAGCGATGACTACACGCACAGCGACCACCAGGCCATATAGGGGTGCACAGCACACGCACACACGCGGCAAGCAACAACTTTGCGTAGAACGGTGCTGCATGGCTGGAAGCAGGATACCTTCGACAAGAATGTATTCCAGTTGGCCTTAGACGACTCGCCGTTGTTCGGCTCAGCAGCAGAGATGGCAAAGCAGCTGATGACGAGAGTTACGCGGGCGTGCGACTCCTCGATGAGGGGACGTGGCGGCCGGAGGCACGAAGTACCTGTTTACTGGTGGAATGCGCAGATCGCCGAGCTGCGGCCAGCATGCAACCGAGCGAGGCCGCAGCACCAGCAACAAGTAGGCTTAGCACACACGCCGCGTACCGGAACGCCCGAAAAGTGCTAAAGGTCGCCATAGCCAAGAGCAAGAAGGCGTGCTTTCAGGACTTGCTGAGCGTGGTTGATGAAAACCCCTGGGGTAAAGCCTATCAATTCGTCATGAAGCGACGTGTAACGTTTTCCTCACCAGAACCGATTTCAGCGACATTTTTGGAAAAAGTAGTCCACTGCCTATTTCCAACTCAGCAGCGTCTAGCGGCCAGTGACGGCGCCGCGTTAGCAGTGAATGAGGAGGTGCAGCAGGTGACCGCGGACGAAATTAAGGCGTGCGGAAGGATAGGCGACCGCAAAGCCCCGGGCTGCGACGGCATCCCGAACCAAGCGCTGAAAGCTGCTATACGCCTACACCCACACATATTCGTGCAATGCGTGTCTGCAAGAGTGTGTCTTTCCGGATTGTTGGAAGATACAGAAGCTTGTGCTGCTACCGAAAGGGGGAAAGCCGCCAGAAGATCCCTCAGCATAATGCAAAATTTGTTTGCTGGATACAGCTGGCAAGCTATTGGAGCGGCTTATTGCAAATAGGTTAGAAGCGGCAGTGGAGCTGTCAGGCGGGTTGTCAGACTGCCAATTCGGCTTTAGAAAGGCAAAGTCGACAATCGACGATCGGGGAAACCGCCCGAAATCAGCGGCAAGCGATGGCTGGGTGGCAGCAAAAAATATTGCGGATTGGTGACGTTGGACATCAAAAACGCATTTAATACTGCGAACTGGAGGTGTATCCTGGAGTCCTTGCGTCGGAGGAGATTACCGGTATATATTACCCAAATCATATCAAGCTACTTTGAGAACAGGCGTTTAACTTACAACTCAGACGGGGGCGAAAAGGTGCACATGGTCACGGGTGGTGTTCCACAGAGGTCAGTGTTGGGCCCCATGTTGTGGAACATCATGTATGATGACTCCTTCTGCTGGATATACCGGGCAGCGCAAAAATCGTTGGCTTTGCCGACGACATTGTAATCGTCATGACGGCCAAGTTCATTCACGAGCTCGAAAGTGTCTGCAATGACACAGTCGTAAGGGTCCAACGCTGGCTCACTTCGGTCGGGCTGCAGCTAGCAAAGCAAAAGACCGAGATGCTACTGGTGTCGACCAGAAAAAATATGGAGCGGGCTAGTGTGAGTGTGAGTGGGCACACGATAGCGTCGAAACCGGAAATCAGGTACCTGGGCGTCATATTAGATGCCAGGCTGTGTTTGAAGCAGCACATACAGCATGCGGGCGAGCGAGCAGCGCAGGCAGTGGCCGCGCTGGCGAGGCTCATGCCGAACATCGGCGGCCCCAAGCAATCGACGAGGCTGTTATTAGCGAGAGTTGCGACCTCCATCATGCTTTAAGGGGCGCAAATCTGGGCCTCCGCCATGCACGTTAAGGCGTACAGGAGGAAGGTCGAGAGCATCTACAGGTTAAGTGCTTTGAGGGTGTCCTGCGCATGCCGCACGACATCCTATGAGGCAGCGTGTGTGGTAGCAGGAACCATACCCGTAGACATCCTGGCGCAAGAGGCCCACACGAAGTTCAGCGACCGAAATGGGCAGCACCGTGGCCAGCTGCAAAGGCAGCAAAGCCTGACTGAGTGGCAAAGGAGGTGGGACAACACGCCTAAGGGTAGGTGGACCCATCGGCTAATACCGGAGGTGGGTAGCTGGTACAACCGCAAGCACGGCGAGATCGCACACTACCTAACGCAGATGTTGACAGGCCACGGCTGTTTTAGAACCTATTTGCACCGTTTTGGCCACGAAGACAGCCCGTGTTGTGTTTTTGGCGAGGACAAGAACGCCGAGCACGTCATGTTTACGTGCGCCCGCTACAACCTTGAGAGGGTGCAGCTTGAGGCTGAAATGGACCACCCCGTTAGGGCGAGCACTATCGCCCAGCACATGCTCGACGATGCCGACAACTGGGTCGCCGTGTGCAATTTCGTAGCCGCGGTGATGAAAGAGCAACGACGCCAAGAACGCGCACGAAGGGCACAGGAAGCCAGCAGCAGTGTAACGCCGCACTAAGGCCAAAACCCGCCCGGCGACGCAATGCTGATCGGCAGTTCCGTCGGGGTTACGGGTAGGAGAGAGGGGGGGTGGTTTTGAGTCGGTAAGAATCCGGCATACAGTCGAACTCGGGTCCGGCTGTATCTTTCGAAGATTTTCCACCTCCTCCGTAAACAAAAACCCTTACCCGTGTGCTGGGGTACCCGGGTGCCCCAATACATTTCATATGGAGTTGCATGGATTTCATACATTTTTCCTGTAAGTAAACTTTTCTACAGTTAATAATGTGTAATAAAACAATTTTATAAATGGAGATGATAAGAATTTCTTGCGTCACAAGCCCAAAAGTTACTAACTCATATTTTTAAGGTTTTGACGGTATATATTGCATTAAGCGTCGTTTTCGGTTGGTTTCACGCAAAATTATCTCACATATTTCATTTGGAAAATGGCTACGCCGAAATGGCTCAAGTCTGTATGCCATCTTTACCGCAAAGTTCCATACTTGGCTATTTCTCTTCGTAACTACAATTCGAGTCCTATTAGATGATTAGTTTCTATGCAACCCGCAGGCTCAGCGTCAGAGGCCTCTATTGCTGTGTCTTCAACTGATGGAATATATTCATCTTCGCCTTCGGAAATGGAAAATTCTTCACCACTTTTACTTTCGCATATTATTTCTTGAATTTCGGCTGGAATAAATCTTTCACAACTCTTGCTGAATAAGACTTTTCTGACTATTTTCCGATTTTGTTCAGATCTTTTACAATGCATATAAAACTAATTACTAACGACTAATTAATTTATTACAAAGTTCAAATGCCAAAAATTTCCGCTGGGAATGACCTTCCATTGAAATTTATAGCAGCCTATGAACGGTATTCCCCTTTTTATGAAAGGGGGATCCGAAATTGTAGAAAATTTCATTACTGGAAATTAAGAAACAAGTATGCAAGTATTTTTTTGTAACAAAGGAAATCCCAAAATGTATTTTTACATTACTGAGAGCTTTCAAACTAAGCAAAAACAGTAACATTTCTTAAGAAACGAACAAAAAGTGAGACATTTTCATACACTTTGTACTGGGGTACCCGGGTACCCCATCACACGGGTAAGGGTGTTTTTTTTAGCACACACACTAGGGTTAAGCAACTCAAATGTTTTGAATAACTTTGGAACTACGAATCACACATCAAAGAGATTTATTTATTTATTTATTTCAGTCTAACAACTTACAGACTAACAGAAGTAACAGATAGAAAGGTAACAATTCAAATTACCTAAGAAACTTAGAATTAGACAAAGTATTGCAAAAAACATTTTTAGATAGACAAAGATCAATATCCAAAGAATTTGAGCGATAATTATATTCCGTTAGTAGTCTTTTCAAACGAGCATTTCGAGCGTAGTTTGATTTACTCAAGCCAACATTAAAGTACTCGGTGCGCCGTAACGATCTTGCTGGAATATGAAAGTTTATCCTTTCAAGAAGAGACGCGCAGTCAACAAGTCCATTAATGATACCAAACAGGAATTTCAGTGATAGATATGATCTCCTACTATCAAGCGAGTTTAAATTCAAAAGCTGACACCGAGCACTATAGGAAGGGATCGGATCGACAAAATTCAGAGACCGAAGAGGATAAAAACCTTCTGAACTCGCTCAAGGCGAGATATACCAGAGGCATAAGACGGCCTCCAAATAAAGGCCGCATATTCGAGTCCAGAACGGACAAAAGCGGAATATAGTAATTTGAGGGTGTATGGATCCGAAAAGGGAGAACAATTACGACGAACAAAAGCTAACATGGAATATGATTTGGAGATGGTAGAGTCAATATGTGCAGAAAAGGAAAATTTTGAATCAAAATAAACACCCAGATCTTTAATTATATTGACTACGTTTAAAACGGAGTTAGAAATGCAGTATGAAGAGGGAAAGGGATTTAACTTTTTGCAATAGGTTATATGGAAACATTTCTTGATGTTAAGATGAAGACGATTAATGACACACTAGTCATATAAGTTATTAAGTTCAACTTGAAGCAGAGAAGAGTCCTCAGGGGATCTAATCTCAGAGTAAACTTTGAGATCATCCGCATATAATACAAATTTTGAATTCGAAAAACAAGAAGTGACGTCATTAACAAAGAGCAAAAATAAAAGCGGACCGAGGATACTTCCTTGGGGAACACCAGAGGTCGCCATAAAGGGTTGAGAGGATGTATTATCAAGGGTCATAACACAGAGACGATCACTAAGATAGGATTTTAACCATTTGAGAAAGACAGAGTGAAATCCCATACCAGCAAGCTTAGATACTTATGAGAGACTCTGTCAAATGCCTTAGAGAAATTAGTATAGACCGCATGAATTTGATAACCTTTCTGGAAAGCCGATATGAAGTCTTCAGAGAAGACAGCCAAATTAGTAACGGTGGATCAACCAGACACAAAGCCATGTTTATATGGGCAAATACGATTTTTTACCGCAAAATACACCTTTTTATTAACAATGGATTCAAAAAGTTTCGAAACCGAAGATAACTTAGAAATTAACCTGTAGTTAGCCACATCATTCTTGTTACCACTTTTAAAAATCGGAGTAATTAAGGCTCTTTTCCAGTCATTAACAAAAACTCCCGAGGAAAGAGACTTATTAAAGATAGTTGTGAGAGGTTCAGCGAGGGAGGGACAGCATTTAAGCAGGCGAGAAGAGAGGCCATCAATATCCGTCTGCGAGGAAAACTTTAAATCGCGAATACCGTTCAATACATCGTCAGAAGATAACTCCAAAGAGCCAAAATCTAGCGATGTATTACTACCATTAATGGACTCATTGACTTCATCACAAGTATCCAAGACAAAATTGGAACAAAAGAATTCATCAAAAAGGTTGGCAGCATCTTCCATTGACTTAGCAGATGTCCCATTAAAGAAGACAGAGGAAGGAATATTTGAGCACGCTTTTTTGGATTTAATAAAACTCCAAAAATTTTTAGGATTGCGCTTGATATTTGATTCAAAGTTTCGAACGTAATTATTATAGAGAATTTCATCTACATTATTAAATTCATTCAAGTAATAAAGGTATTTACCGTAAAAGACACAGTTATTCGTTAACTTAAACTTTTTATGAAACTTATTTCTCAAATTCTTTAGGTGTTTTAACTCTTTCGTGTACCAACATTCAACATTCCTACTTATGCCAAAAAAGTTTATAAGCTCCCTATAAACTTTTTTGGCATAAGTAGGAATGTTGATTAACCCTTTCCTTCTCATGGTAGCCATATGGCTACCAAATTCAAATTTGGAATTTCGATGTATAATTTTCGATTTTTCCCCATTCTATGAATTGTATCGCTTAAAAGAAACATTGTTCTGAGCTTTTTCAGCAAAATATGTAGTTTGTTTTTATGGGAACATTGTTAACATTTGTGCAACGGTTCCCGCTCGACAGGGCAGCAGAATTAAGGGGTCATTCTCATGTGAAATTTTGTAAAAATCATATTTTTTTAACATATTTGGAATGTATCATCCTTGAAGAAGGTGCTGTCAAAATGTTTGTTAGAAAATTTCAAGTATTTCGGCTTCTACAGACATTTATATAACGAGCGGACAAGGATTCTAGCGGTTAGTCAAAACTTTAAACGTGTTTTTCTCGGAACGCCTTTTTTTGAAATGGCGGGGATGATGAAAAAAACCATTCATCCGATCTCTCTGCGATTTTGTCACGTCATTCTACATACTGTTAGCTATCGCCCCTAGTAAATTTACTCCGATATGTTAAAAATTTCATATTTTTTTTAATTGATAAAATCTTCAAAAACAACCTTTTTTACTGTTTGTTACTGTGAGATTCTTATGAAAAAATTCAAATTTACTACGGGCGAGAGGTACGTTCATACTGATTAAAAATTTCTTTGAAATTTATGTTTCAGATAATCCTGTGACTCAAAACAATCCCCGCCAGCTGACCATGACGCGGCAGAAGCCGTGTCTTTAATTGAAAAAAGTGTTTGAAAAAATTAAAAAAAATTTTTTTTTTTGTAATTTTTGAATGAATAATAATATAATAAATAATATTTTTCAATGAATAAATTAAAGTGGAATATATTTTTTGGATAATTCCTCGTATTAACAAAGGAAATAATTTCTGAAGAATGTCCATTTTTCCTGTCCGCGCATGAGAATGACCCCTTAAATGGCAAAAATGTAATATTGCTCTATGTTTAACAAAGGACACCAAATAACTCTAAAATTCTAACAAATAACTCGAAAAACTTGTAAATAAGGGACATTTTGTTTTCATATAAAATATGTTTTAATTTTGCTTCATAAAAGCCCAGTGTAGTCTAGTGTAGTATGGTTACTTCCTCCTCGCACCTAGCACTGGAAAGTCGAAACCATTTTAAATATGATGCAAAATACTTTTAAATAGTTTTCTCGTTTCAAATAACCAACTTCCAATTTGTTTCTATGGCTATTTCATAATTCGGGAAGGAAAGGGTTAAGTATATACCATAGACTAGGGTCTATCATGACACAAACTTACGATTTAGATGTGCCCTTCGACATGGGGAATGGGGTGGGCTTTGGACGAGGGGCATGGCACCGCCCATAGAACCCAAATTTGTAATGTGGAATAGCTTGGGTACAATAAGTTGGAAAGCTTTGAAGTTTTGTATACTATCGTCCCAGAGATGTGTCATTCTACTGGAAAAATTTTATGGGCGTTGAACAAGGGGTGCGGCATATTTTTTGTGACTGAAATTTGGACCTGAAAGTCGCATATCAATGAAACCGGGTTACACCCTTCGACTGGAGGAATGGGTTGGGCATTACATAAAGGAGGCGTAGCATCGCGCATAGAGTGTAGTATGAAGGAACTTGATTTATTGGGCCCATTGACTTCAAGCTTGCGTGCAAAGTCGCAGGGCCCTGCTAGTTCATTTATACGAATTTTCGAAGCAACTTACAAATTTAAGAACTCATTTGAAAAGCGCTTTGACTCGATACGTTAAAAATGTGCGGTTTAAAAGCATGTTTATACGACTGTATTGAGTTGTTGCGTTTTGACTCATAGCGACTTAAGCTGTCGTATAAACGGGGTATATGTCACACGTTTTAATGTCACTTCCAATTATTTGTTTTAGCATCTTTAACAACTTTGTATATTCTTTTATAAAGAATGTGTGTTCACTTTAAATTGAACTTTAACTTTGAGTTTTATTTCAATTTTTATTCCCACACCTCACACTGAAAATAGTCCGACTTGAAGGACCAATATTTAAATCCGAAATAATTTAAGGAATGTGTGTATTGTGCAGGGCATTTTTTAAGTAATATTGATGTGGCCAAATGGCCACGTAGTAGTTCGAAGTGGCCACGTAGTTACAGTCTGTCCAGTAGAAGCGTGATCGTCGTAACTTGGAGACTATTTGTCCGATTCGTTTCAAATCAACTGCATTTTATGCGTTTATAATATTTATTGCACGCAATCTTTTTAATAACAGGTATAGTCGCCGCCATTTGCTACTATGGCATCAAACCTCCGACCCATACTTTGCGCTACGTTGTGAGCAAGTTGCCAAAGCAATCTACTCCAAATCAGCCGAATTTGTCTCGATAACTATTTTGCTGTCCAAAGAGTTTTTCCTCTGAGTTTCTGCTTTACTATTGCCCACAAATTTTCTATCGGGTTGGCATCAGGCGACTGTGAGGGCCAATCTAACACTTCTACCCCATTTTGCTGTTTCCACTCAGCTCACATTCGGTTGCGATGTTTGTGGTCGCTGTCTTCTAGTATAATCCAAGAGAGTCCTCTTCTCCCGAACATCTTTGCAGCTAATGGTAATAAAGCTTTTTCATAAATTTTGTTCATTAAAACCGCGTTCAAGTTGATAGTAATAACGAAAAGTCGCCCAAATCCTTTTTCTGAGAAACAGCCCCAAACATGGACCTTTACTGGGTCCTTAACAGTTCGTTGGATCAATCGGTTCCAAGATCGAGTTATACTACTATATACCCAAAATTAGGATTCATCCGTGAATATTACAATATTCCAATTCCGATCTGAATTGGCATAAGCTCAGGCAAGCCGTTTTTGAACGTGTGATGATGAGAGCAACAACTTTTTAAAAGAGCTCCGGTATTTAACGTCGTTAGTTCTTAAACGTCCTCGAATCGTCTCTTTTGATATTTGAACATCACTTTTCTCTAAAACTGCTTTAACTTTACGCAACGATAAGCCCGCCTTCGTCGCAAACAAGTCAATGATCTTCTTGTCCTGTTTTGGGGAGGTCTTTTTTTCAAGGCCCCGCCCAGCCAAATCGTCGACTTTTTTGCTTCCATATACCGATTCGTCCACCTCGTTACGAATGATTTCGACTTCTTCATATATTTTGCTGCAGCTAAACGTGACATTTATGGCCTTCTAGGGTGTAGACAAAGGTATACGGCTTCAAGTCGCTTCTCTCACGCGGAGCTCATCTTGTTAAAATACCCTGTACTTTGTAGTTTTTTCACGAGACTGACAATTTTACAAAAATGATGAGGCTACTTAGGTGCATTCCAATTTTTTTGATAACGGTACTCTTAGTGACAACTTGGTCGATCACGCTTCTACTGGACAGACTGTACAACAATTTGGCCACAGAAAAATGTTTGTTGAAAAGGATAATGCGCATTTGAATAAAATAAAAACGAGGGCGACATATGGAATTTGTTAATAGCATCCAGAATTCATAGGGCAATTACCAAGTACAAAGAATTGATGAGTTCTATTTTTTGAGTTAAATTTTTAATTGCCAATATTAAAATGATCTGGTACAAATTAATTACAGATTACGAACGACATATACATATAACGATTGATGGAATGAAATTACAAACCAGAATTTTTTCGAAAACATTTTTGGATGAAACTCTTTCCGAGTACAAAGTGAAATCGGGTAACTTCTTTCTTTCTTGTGAAGAAACTCTGCTACAGCTGGCCTAGGGTCATAACTCGCCAGTTTTGAAAAAACTGGTATTCTTAGTTCGCGGTTTTTTCAATGATTACACAGGTCAACATTTAATATGGAAAAAATCTTCAGACTTTAAGTAGGTACCCAAGGGTTTTCGGTCGCTGATTCCGATGCAAGGGTCGGCTAAGCTCTATCACATCATTTTCAAGGCCATTTGAAGGTCAAACTAAGAAATGGTGGTTTAAAAAAGTCTGAAAAAATTCATACATGCATGATTTTTTTCATACTGAATGTTGACCTGTGCTCTAGAATTTTTTAGTATGAAATTCATAAAATTGCTAAAAAATTGTTGTTTCCTAATTTGTATTTCGAATTTGCCTAAAAAAGAGATTACATTTTTCTGATACAGACTTGTAAGAATATTGCTAGAAATACAAGAATTCATATTAATGTATGTTTGTATACATACAGTTTGCATACATGGTTGCATTTGTGTACATTTGTAATTTTTGATACATAGTTGCATTTTCTTATTACTAATTCTTAAAATTGTATGGGTCTCTTACATTTCCCCTTTTGAAAGCATTCGCTTTCAAATATTTAAAAATAACGGACAGAATTTAGTGATGGGTCTTTTGTATGTCCCTGACACTAACCCGTACGAGTCCGTCTGCCCCTGGGTGAGTTTCGATGATTCGTCCGAGCAGCCATTGTGTCGGAGATAGGTTGCAATTGAGATAAGTACTCCTTTGTCCACCTTTTCCAAAACTGTTGTACCAAACGCTGAAGGAACTTCCAACGGCTTAAGCGATTCAATTTGATGTTTGAAGTGTCACTATCTGGCAGCGCAGTCATTGGTCGCAATATAAGGAAATGTGCTGGAGTCAAAGGATCCATGTCACCTTCAAACTTGAGACATAACGGGCGTGAGTTGAGACAGCTTTCAATTTGGCACAACGTCGTGTAAATTTCCTCATATGTCGCTGAGACGTCAGCCAGAACTCGTTTTAAATGGAATTTTACAGATTTAACCCCTGCCTCCCAAATGCCACCAAAATGTGGGCCTAAAGATGGAGAAAAATGCCATTGAATTTGCGTCTGAGACATCTCTCTCGTTACAGTGTCTTGTGTTGTTGACTTGTTCAAGAACTGGTACAGTCCGCGCCGACAGTTACTGCCGACAAAATTAGTCCCGTTGTCTGAGTAAATGTGAGATGGTACACCCCTCCTTGAAGTGAATCTACGGAGTGTCGCAATCAGTGATGACGTGATACGAAACTGGCAGGGGAAGCGAATTTGTTGACCATTTTTTGCATTTCACATACAAAATCTGTGTGAGGTGTCATGACCCTGTAGGAAATGGCACTGGTTGAACCATGTAGTTAAATTTACTTACAAAAAACCAGTTGAAAAACCCAAAAATTTTGGGAACCAGTTGTCTCAGGTCCGACAGGGGTGGGTCAGTGATTGGTTCAACAGTGTGGTCCCGTTGAAGTTAGAACAAAGCGCAAAGTTGCAATTTAGAGGTAGCTTGTGTTTCGTAGTTTTTAGAAAAAGGCGTATTAATACGATGCATGTTATTATTTTCATAATTGTCAATCATTTCAATAGAAAAGACATACATTTTCTCGATGCATGTTATTATTTTCATAATTGTCAATTATTTCAATAAAAAATGCATACATTTTCTAAACATTGTTATGTTTTTATGTTATTTGTTAACATATGTTATTATGTGCAGCTGCACATTTAGCAGCCATCCAGGGTCAACCCGATTCGCGTTTCGCAAATTAAACACCAAATCATCGGAGTTCAGAGATGCTTTTGGTGTAAAATGCACTGTTCTAGACACAAGGGTGATTTTTGATAATGAGTCAATGAAAACTTAAATAATGACATGTTAGAGACATATTCAAACGATGTTATTATATTTGTAAACAGTAATAGAATTTTATATTCATTTTTCTATAGAACACAGAACTCTGTGCAAAAAATAAATTAATGTTTTATGCAATTAAAAATGAACCACAACGATAACCCTCACACATGAAAATTGATCAGCACAACAACCCTCCATTTTGGAATTGACCAACACAACCACCCTCCATTTTAAGTTTGTATGGAGTCAGGAATATCAGCTGTGGGGCCGGAGTATCAGCTGTTATGTGAGAGTATTGGTGAATTTTATGTGTGTATTGTGGCTTTTTTCACACTTCTCCTCTCACTTTCGCGTCACGTAGTCACTGTCGCAATGAATGCCGCTGTCGATTATTCTGTAACTAATTCAAGATGAATTGCAAGATGAAACAGCTATCCAACATTTGTAGAGTTTGCTGCCACGACCCTTCCATGAACGTACTTGAATGGGTCCCGCAAAGCCGACACCTGTATTTGTGAAGGCACAGGAGTCCTCTACACGGTGACGTGGTAGGACGCCCATATCCTGCTGGAATGGCTTTCCTCGAAATCTCATGCAGGTGGTACACTTGTAGATGCACCGTTTGATGATGTGCGATACGCCAGGTATCCAGTAGCGCAATCCCAAAAGGTAGTGAAGTTGCCTGTTGCCTGCGTGTAACTGTAGAATGTGTAAATTCTGTACGATTAGCTCTGTCAAGCGGTGGCTATTATGTAAGATTAGTGGATGTTTCTGATTGTAACTGATATCTGCGTTGTAAATTCTACCGCCGACTCTCAGCAAACCATCTTCATTGATAAACGGTGATAGTGCTGATAACTTGTGATTGAGTGGAAGCTGGTTACCCTTTCTCAAAATATGAATTTCAGGAGCGAAGGAATCACCTTGTGCCTTTTTAATCAGAAGCTGAGCTGCTTGTAGCTCCTTTGTTGATAAGAACCCTTCTATCTTTGTTGAATTACGCTTGCAGCTCTGAAAGAATCTCATTAGAAAAGCAGAATTCCTTATCAGTTTGTGAAACTCTGAATACCGGTCTATCAGTTCAGTCTGTGTGATGCTAACAACATTTACAACTGGAGCACTTTTCTCTTCCAAGTCAATATCTTCTGGTATCGTCCCACGTAGATCTTCCGTGATTTCACTTTGTTTCAAAATGTCTGGCCCATGCCACCAAAAACGGTTGTCAATGAGCTGGTTTGAGGTAATGCCTCTGGTAGCTAGAACAGCTGGGTTATGTTGCGATGCAATGTGATGCCAATGTTGTGACGGTATAATGTTGGTTATGTATGAAGTTCGATTTGCTATGAATGTTTTCCATCTGCGAGGGTGATCTGACAGCCACGCTAACACCACAGTGGAATCTGACCAACCAAAAATTGGCACATCTTCGAAACCCACTGATTGGCTCACCTTCAACATGAGCTTGGCCATAAGCTGCGCTGCACACAGCTCAAGACGCGGAAGCGTAATTTTTTTCTATTGGTGCCACTTTTGTCTTAGCAGCAATCAAATTTGTAGTAACGCTGCCATTTGCGTATCTCACTTTCAGGTAGATTGCAGCTGCATATGCAAGTTCCGATAAGTCTGAAAATTCATGCAATTCTACAGAATTTTCATTTGCAAATTGTATCCAACGTGAAATATGTAATTCCCAAATGTGTGTGGTGTTGTAGCGCATATCAGTCCACGCCTTTAATAGTTCTGCTGGTCACAATCAACACCTTTCAACCACAGCCTTTGTATGAAAATGTTCATGGAAATGATTACCGGTGACAGCCACCCGATCGGATCAAATATCTTTGCTATATCTGACAACACGGTGCTTTTGGTAACGATATTTGGCATAGTGGACAAAGACACGCTATATTTAAAACTATCAACTTTTGTGTCGCATAGCAGTCCAAGGTTTTTTACTGTATGTGTGTCGTCGATTATTTTCTCTGAGGAGCACTCTCGGTCTCGTATGTCAATGTTCGATAAAAATTCTGATGATTTCGACGACCATTTCCGAAGATGAAACCCAGCGTTGGAAAGTATGCTGCATATCCCTGTCATTAACTTCGTCGCTTCATCGCCACTTGTTGTACTTGCCATGAAGTAATCTACGTAAAAACACTGTTGAATGGCATTACAGACCTCTGGAGATTCTTTAACATTATCAAATGCGACTTGTTATAGTCCCGGTACTTATTGATCATAGTGTATAGTTCTTGTTGCTAAAAATGGTGCACAGGCGGTCCCACATGTGACAGTCTTAAGGTCGTATGATGTGACAGGGTCGCTGATGGTTTCTCTCCATAAGATGCGTTGATATGCACGATCTTCTGGATGAATTAGTATCTGCCGGTACATCTTCCCAATGTCACCCGAAATGCCTACTTCATATTTGCGAAATTGTGTAAGTATAGTGAATAGTCATTCTGAACTGTCGGACCTACCAGAACCTGATCATTGAGCGATAGGCCATTTGTTGTCTTGTAGGACGCGTCAAATACAACGCGCAATTTTGTTGTTGTACTAGTTGGCTTAAGAATTGCATGATGAGGCATGAATAACCATGCCATCTATCCTTTTTTTCGCGGGATACTCCTTTTTTCAGCTTCTAAAAACCAATCCCGCGAAAATTTTCTAAATAATTTTTTTTCTATATAAATCCTTTTCTCATACAAAATTCCCAACGTATACTGTTGAAAAACAAATGACAAGGAGATGGCGCTTCACAGCTTTTGAGTGTTGCCACCATCTTAGCGCCGACTGTCAACCACTTTCATATGCTGACAGAGATACAGAGGGCTTTACAAAACAGATGTGAGGTCAGCGTCGTGGCAACACTGTTTTTTGAAATGGCTGTGTATCGGCTTTTTTAAATTTCGGTTTGTCGTACATAAAAAAACAAAAAGGAAAATGCATCTTTAACGCAAAACTTTTCGAGAAGTATCCGTTTTTGGAAAAGACGAAGTCAGAAAGTGATGTTTTGTGCAAAAAGTGCCACCGTCACTTCTGCATTGCCGGCGGCGGTATTCAGACATCGTTCGACATATCAAAACATCGAAACATATCTCTGCTTTGAATGCGGCTTCTTCGAGCAAAAGTATTACCACACATTTTTCATTAGCATTGGATACACACAAAATGGCAATGGAAGGCGTCTGGGTGTACCACACCATCAACGCTAACCACAGTTTTAAGTCATCGGATTGTGCGACCCGAATCTTTAAAATTTGCTTCCATCTAACAAATTTTTCGTGTTCGCGAACGAAATGCCATGCTATTGTCACCCATGATGAAATAAACAAGGTGAAGTTAGTTTTGACAGCTAATTTTGTATGCTCCCCCAGCTGAATTGTTGCATTCAAAAACGATTAAAAAGGGGACAAATGCAGGCCTCTTCCACTAGATGGCGCTAACAATAGTAGTAGAATTCGTAACCGATTCGAAGAAAAACAGTTAATAAATAGTAAATTTTTGTATCGAATACCATAATTGTCTTCAATTCTCTTAAAACCAACATAACATAAACCATAACATAAAAAGAACGGTTTTTGAACATAACGCAAAATGATTTTTTAGGGAAAGCGTATAGAATCGGTAAATACGTTCTGACGATGGTTTTTTTTCAGTAGGAGAATACATCGAAAGCATTTACGTGTGCGAAACTTTTTTACACTAAAACCGCTGTATATACTGTCCCTAAATCGACTGTCGACTGTCATTCGGTGCGGACGTTTTCTTTTGTGCTCCGCTATGACAAATTGTTTAGAGTGCAAGTTGCATTGCAGTGCTACTGACTTTGTATCGTGTGGCACCTGTTGCTCTAAGTGGCATCTTAAGTGTGCAAATGTCGGTAAGGAGGCTGCTGAAATCATTAATTTGAATCGGCAAATAATTTTTTGCTGTGAGTTGTGCTTCGGAAACTCTCGACCTGCCTGCCCATCTATTGTGCCGTTGCTGCTTGGGAAGCTGACTGACTCGCTAGCGGTACCTCAATCAGAGAAGATTTGTGCCGACAATCTGAGCTCAAAGTCATCGACGGCGATTAAGCCGACACCGGCCGTCTCTCGTTTAACTCGCTCCAAAGCTACGGACGCTCGCATTGCTGCACCGAACTCTACTGTTGATGTCACGCGCTCGCCTTTGCTAGTGAAAACTACTAGTAAAAAAACTGGAAGAACTTTGCCGCCCTCACCTAACTCTACTCTCACTGCTAACGCTGCTACTGTTAGCACAGCCACTGCAGTCAAAGCTAGCGCCGTCGCTGTTAACGCTACTGTTGCTACTAGTGTCATCGCTCCTGCCGTCAAGAATGCTGCCGCCAATGTAAACGCTGCAGACTCAGCTATTACAACTGCGACTGCTACTGCACCTGCTAATGCTACGACTGCTGTTGTGAACGCTCCTGCAAACAAGAACGCTGCTGATAATGTGACCGCTGCTGCGAGCGCTGCCGCATCTGCTAAAGACGCCACTGCTGCTGACGCTGATGTTACCGCTGCTATTAGTGCAGTTGCACCCGCGTCCCCCGGAATACGTGTGGTTCATGGTGCTGCTGCTCTCTCTTCCAACGTTGCCGCGCTTTCTCCAGCCGCTCATTCGCCGTCTCGGTCATCATCTGCTGCTTCTCTTATTGCTGACGTTCCGCCTTTGCACGCTCGTTCGTTGCTCGCTTCGGTTGCTGAGCCGCCCAATGCCGCTAATGCTTGGGTCACAGTGCGCGACAAAAAGCGGAATAAACAAAAGCTGGTTGTTGTTGGATCTAATGAGAACTCGGGTCTTGATGTTGCCGTAAGGAAGAAATGGCTGCATCTATCTTCATTTTTACCATCAGTTACGGAAGAGAGCCTAATTGATTATGTGGCCCGTCAGACCTGTATTGACAGGCAGCATCTCTCTTGCTATAAATTAGTTAAGAATGGTGTGCCTTCGGACTCGCTTAAACGCATTAATTTTAAATTAGGCGTGACTTCGCCTTTCTATACTAAGCTTCTCAATCCCGCAGTTTTGCCAGCTAACGTTAATGTGCGCTCTTTTCGTTTTTTTCCGAGAATAGAGCTCCCGCCACCGAGCGCCTAGCACTCTCATCAGATGCTCTGTCTGTTCCTGTAATTGCTAATCCAGTCAGTGCTAGCTCACAGGTATCTCATATGTCCGGTAGTTTAAGTAATCATCTAAATATCTACTATCAAAATGTATCTGGTATGAGAACAAAGGCTGATTATGTGCGCTTGATGAGCTCCTCACTGGACTACGATGTCTTTGTAATCACAGAATCTTGGCTTAATTCTACATTCTTTGATTCGGAATTTTTTGACCCACACCTTTATAATGTGTTTAGGAAGGATAGAGACTCTCTCAAAACGGGCCTTAATAGGGGTGGTGGTGTTTTGATTGCTACCAAACGCAAACTACACTCAGCACTGTTGCAACTAGTGAACAATGATTCCTTGTTGGACCAACTTTGTGTACAAGTTGGGGGAGCGTCCGGCTTGCTCTTCATTTGCGTATCGTATATTCCTCCGAATAGTAATGAAGTCTTATACAAATTACATGTCGACAATGTTTCGGCACTGCAAGCTCGGATTGGGGAAAACCAGTTGTGCGTTCTGGGTGATTTCAATCTTGGCAGTATTACCTGGTCTCATATGGGTAACTCAGTTGCTCTGACTCCCTCAAATGTACACTGCGCGCACGAGATTTACTTAATTGATAACTTTCTTAGCTTTGGCTTGCTGCAGATCAATGCCCATCCTAATAAACTTAGTCGTTTTCTGGATTTGGTTTTTATCTCGGGTAATCTTAACTCTAAGGTTGTCGAATGCTGCTCACCTATCTCGCAGGTATGTTTGCATCACACACCGCTTGTTATCGATCTTGAATTTTATGAGTTCTATAATGTCCCTTCCAGTCCAAGACCTATTTCATTTAACTACAAGCTCTGCGATTTCGAAGCATTGAACAATTTGTTCCTTGACGTGCATTGGGAGGAAATACTGTCCAGTGGCGATACTGCTACTTGTTTTTCCACCTTTAAGTCTATAGTTTTTGACCTTTGCCTGAAGTCGATCCCTATCTTCCCTGGGAAAGTTCATAAACTGCCGTGGGTTACAAAAGAACTCAAAAAACTGAAAAATTTGAGGAATAAATATTATAAAAAGTTCAAGGCGACTAATTGTTCCATTTACTTTAATTACTATCAATCACATCTTAGAAGTTACAACAAGTTGGCTAAGTCGCTGTAGAACAGTTACATTCGTAACTATGAAGTTGGCATCAAAAGTAATCCAAAACTCTTTTGGAATTTTATTAAATCAAAAAACTCGGTTTCCGATATACCGTCCTCGGTTTTTTCAAGGACAAAGTCGCTGAAACCGCGGATGATACCGCACAGTTCTTCAGCTCAAATTTTGTTACTGATGCAAACGCCGTTTTGGCGGACACCTTCAGTCCTGACTCCTTATTTACCTTTGGGTCGTTGACATTAACTGCCGACGATGTTAAAAATGGCATCAAGAATCTTAAATTTTCAACGCATACGGATCCAGATGGGCTCTCCGCTGTACTCTTGAAGAATTGCAGCTCTCTTGTTATGCCACTCCTACTGGTCTTTAACAAATCTCTTTCGTCCGGTATTTTTATAGATGACTGGAAAAAAGCATCAATAACTTCAATATTTAAGAGTGGCGATAAGAATGATATCGCAAATTACAGACCCATCTCGAACCTCACGTCGGTGTCTAAACTTTTTGAATGCATAGTCAATGAAAAACTTATGTTTTGTGTCAATAATGCAATTTGTCAAAATCAGCACGGTTTTGTTAGGGGCAGATCTACTATTTCCAATCTCGCGATTTTTGTCGAAGATTGTCTGTCTGCTTTCCAAGAAGGGAGTCAAGTAGATACTATCTACACAGATTTCGCTAAAGCCTTTGACAGAGTTTGTCATTCAATTCTGATATCGAAATTAAATTGTATGGGCTTTCACTCATCATTTCTTGATTGGGTGAAATCATACCTTTCCAACAGATAGTGTGTCGTGGCTGTTGATAATCATTTTTCACATCCATTTGTTGCTACTTCCGGCGTTCCTCAAGGTAGCATACTTGGTCCTCTGTTGTTTGTTTTATTTATCAACGACATTGGCTCCTGCTTTTCGTTTGAAAAATTTATACTATATGCGGATGATCTGAAGATTTATGCTGCGATTAATAATGTGGCAGACTCGCTGGCACTACAGGCTGACCTAGACAGAGTACAGTCATGGTGTACGAGAAATCACCTTTTCTTAAACATTAGTAAGTGCTTTCATGTAACTTATTCTAGGAAACACAGCCCTTTGCACTTTCCCTACTCCCTGTCTGGTTCACTGTTGGAGTCAGTCCAAGAAATCAAAGATTTAGGTGTGTTCTTCGACACAAAACTTTGTTTTTCTAGTCATATCGATTTCATTATTGCCAAATCAAATGCCATGTTGGGGTTCGTTCGTCGGAACAGTGCGTCATTCTCTGATCCTTATACGTTTAAACTGTTGTTCACGGATTTCGTCAGATCAAGGCTGGAATATGCTTCGTTTATATGGAGGCCATGCCAAGTGACTCACATTAATCGCATTGAGTGCATCCAAAAGATTTTTATGCGGTTCGCCCTAAGGTCGCTGAACTTTACTGAACCGTTGCCGTCGTATATTTCCCGTTGCCGCCTTATAAACTTATTGAGTCTAAACTCTAGGCGAACCTATCTTGCGTGCTCCTTCATTGTTGGGCTATTTAATGGGTCTATAGATTGCCCAACCCTTTTGAGTAAAGTTGGTTTTAATGTTCCAATACGTAATCTACGGCACGTAGACACTTTCCACATCAGCTTTTTCAGGTCAAACTATGCTAAAAATGCGCCACTGGCCAGAGCCCTTGCGGAACTGAATAGTGTCCCCGATCTCGATGTATCGCTTCCCAAAGGGACATTATTAAATTTGTTATTGAATAGGTTAAGTTGAAGCTCTTTTCCTCACTTGTGTGATCTTTTTTTCTTTTTTTTCCTTTAGTCAGTAAGTTCTAAATGTTCATTGGCTTATTAAATAAATAAATAAATAAACCCCTTTTCATGGGACCACCGTAACTTCATGGGACCAACTTCACAAGAGGGCGGATAAAATATTAGCGTAGAGCTACGTCTGAGACTGAGAGTCGCCTTTCATCCTTAATATGTATGCATCGGACGGACAGAAAGTCAGTATACGTATTCGTCCGCAAAATGTCCGGTACTTCAATTATTTGCAGAAGCATGATGCGTGCGATAAATGACTTCACTGACGCCAGCATGAAAGCCATAACTGATCGACGATGGTTGTGCGTGCTTTATCGTTTGTGCCTTTTCACGAGGACTTCTTCCTTCAGTATTTTATTCAGTTGCTTTATTCGGAAATGCATCTGACATTTAAAAAACATTCCCTATAAATCGATTACAGCATTTTTCTCACAGCAGATTCTTTTGTAAACTGCTCACAAACCATAACATGGTCACCGTTTAGAGTACCGAAATTCCTTTTCAAATTTGTTTAAAATATAAAATTGAAATATAACTGTCTATACTTCAAACAAGCATCAGTGTTGAAATTTTTTTTGTTTACTTAGAAATAAAATGTACTTTTTAAAAGAAGCAACATTGTTATTTCGGGGAGCATTTTTTTTTCAAAAAACGCTATGACAACCGAGAACTTACACAACCTTGTTTATTGCATCATGATTGTCACCGGTGTCTTTTCGCCGTATGCAAAACAAACGCTCAAAAACGAATTAAAACAGTGCAACTATGTATCAATTTACACCGACTCCTCGAACCACGGAAACGTTAAACTGTTCCCTATCCTCGTCTGATATTTCTTGCCCAGATTCGGTGTACGTGTCAAAGTGTTGGAGATTTCATCTGAACCTGGTGAAACATCGTTGATAATATCCGACTTTATCAGATCTGTTGCATGTGAATTTGACCTGGAAAGGAAAGTCATCGCTTTCTGTGGCGATAATGCCAAAGTAAACATTGGCGGAATTACTCGCGGTGGCGAAAACAACGTATACCGTAGATTGCGAGAGTCATTTCCACATTTACTTGGCATCGGCTGTACTGCTCATATCGCACACAACGCATTGAAAAAAGCATTTGATGCACTTCCATTCGACGTCGAACATATCGAGCCCTTTCCGCGATTTTATCGTATGAGCCATTTTTACCGAAATTTTTTTTTTACCGAAAATGATAGCACTATAAACTAGCCATCAATCCCTAAAAGCTCACTTCTCTACGATGAACCGTTATGAAGTTAGAGAAAAAACAATTTTATCGTATGTCCACTTCACATTTTTCCTTCATTTTTTGTGCCCGCGACTAGCTATGCGATACGATAAAATTGCTCTAGTTACAAAAAGTAAATTTTTAACTTTATTGCAAAAGTGTAAAATTCAAAATATTTTAATAATGAAAAGTGAATATTACCACAGAACAAACAATATACAGAATGCGCATCTGGTGTAAAGAAAATTTTCTTTGCGGGTTTCAGCGCTAGGACCCGTTTGTCGATGCGGGGGGAAGCAGTAAAGGGGACAAAACGCACAGAGCGCAAGAGCGTAAACTGAGAAGCTGTGAGAGCGGTGTATGAAACAGTGACGCACCACACACTGTGGTTGTTCTTGTGGGGCAATAAAGCGGCGTGCCGCTTGCATGTTGGTGGTCGCTCGTGCTTGCTCTCCGCTTGCTTTTTTACAAAGAAGAACAAGAAGTGGACAGGAAAAGTTTGCATAGAAAAATAGATTGAGCGATCGCCAAGGCGCATAAATAAGGTGGTAGCACTACGGAAAAAACAAAATTCAAAGAATTTTATTAGTTCTTCCGGTCTGCTTGTAAAATAGAAGTTGTAAAAAGTACAAATGGCTGCAGTGAAAATAAATATATGTGTAAAAATATTGGAACAACCAAGACGCATTAAGAAAGTAAAAATAAGTGGAAAACTATTGCCAAAATGTTGTGCTAATTGTCAAAGAAAAATAATTTAATTAGTTCTGGTGCTGCAACTACCTATTGAATTTGCCTTGGCGATCGATTTGCCAAATCAACCACCACTTCAATGTGCACGAGCAAAGCCAAGCTGGCTTGCTGCGGAAAGCAACAACGTTGCGTGTTGTTGTCGAAATGAGAAAAAAGCCCAAAACCATATCAATTCGCGCTTACTCTCTCGGTTCCCTTTACATTTTCCTCACCTTTGTTGCTTCCCGCCCGCGTCTGAAATGAAATCGCAAAATTATTTCAGATGCGCCTTCTGTATACTGTTTATTCTGTGATATTACATAATTGTTGAAGGTGAACAATGGCCTATTTGCAGGAAAAGGTTTTTTTCTTAACCGTTTGAGTGCTAAGCAATTTTTGTAAATGTGTGCGAAAAGTGCTTTGCCTATTTTGATGATTTTAAAGGAAAAAAAATTGTGTCAAATAAAACACTCTAATTCAGACAAATATGAATTAATTTTCATAATTCTTTTTTTATTATTAAGAAAAATTACATAAATAAAAAAATAAACACAAGATTTCACAATTACTTTCTTAATTTTTTCGTGTTGTGAAATAAAAATTATAAAAAAAATATGTTAACAAGTATGTTTTGCCGCACAAACAGCATGTAGTCCTTTCTTACAACGAGTGCAAATAAGTCGGGATCGCTTTCTACTCCCTGTTTTGCTACTCCCTCTCAAGCCAGTTTTGCGCCTCTCCGCATTTTTCGACACAAACTCTCAAGCCAGTTTTGCGCCGCTTAGCACTCTAACGGTTAATTCTTTGCAGTGTGACGTGCGTGTTATGTTTCAGTGCCCAAACCGCAAGGCATTATCAACGCTGGTCCCTTATAGTGACAGCGATACAAGTTGTAATGAAGAACCAGAAATTTGTGTAGGAAAGCGGGGAAGGAGAAATAAGAATTTGCCAAAAAGAGTTGAAAATCAGGCGGACAGCGGAGTTGGCTCACGAATATTTAGATTAAAAATTTGATGGAATGATAAAAGATGTGCTAGTCAAAACGTACGGCCAAATTTTCTCCATTGCTGGTTCTATATTAAGAACAAAAGTGAAATTTGCTATTCGATATAACGAATATTTATGCTGTTTTTCACCCTTCCAATTGTTTTTGTTTGAGCATTCACATTCTTTACAATAACAATGAATGTTTGGATTCGTCAAGTGAACGGTACCTTAATTGTTTTTGTTACGTTAAAACTTTCAAATTTACGTCAAGTTAGCAATATTTTCAAATTCTGTTTGTATGCATTGCTGATCATTTTCACAGGATTTGTTTTGCGTTCGGTCGGCGATTTCTTTTAAAAATTAAAATTTCAATAACCAATCAAGAAAAATGTCCAGACAGAAAAGTTTACTTACGGTAAAGAAGCAGTCCGCATCGAAGACTTTTCACATTAGTAATTTTGTATTTTGAAAATGTTGGAATAAAACATTATATTTTTTAACCTTCTGTCTGTCCTTTGCTCAAAATTGCTTTCGCTGTCCTTTGGGGTCAGGATGACCCCAATCAAACTGTTATATAATTTACTGACAAAATATGAAGAAATCTTACACATAAATCACAAAAGAAAAGAGGAAAGCCTCGAATAGTGTTTTTCTTGATTTTTATTGGGTTGTAAGCGCGATTAACACTAAATAACACAAGTACACGAGCATTTTCGCAACTTTTCGATGCACTGAAAATGTACTTGGTTGGGCTACCAAAAGGGGAAACGATACTGAAGGAGTTCTTTCAGAATCCCGAATCGAAATTCTGGTTACTTTTCGTGCAAGAGCAGTTACACTGTTTAAACGTTCTTGTAATTGCAATTTAATTTATCAGTTCTCATCTATAATATTAGGCCGAATTATTCGCGGAAACGGTTTTAAAAATTGAAGGCGATACTGTTACGGCGATTGAAGTCGTGAAATATTTGAACGAGCTTGGGGATGCAATGAAACGCCGTAAAAGGCACGAATTTTGAACACCAGCAGCTGCAGAGACGAAACAAAAACTCATTTAATCTGAATGTGATTTCGATTTGATAACTGCCACATGCAACGCATTTTTTAGTAATTTCTTTTTGTATTTTGTCTTCACAATATGGTTAAATACAAGTGAAATTTTATTTTTATTTTGAGTGGGCAATGTTGATGAGGACTCCAACATGGGAGGATGTTAAAGTGGTAATGTTGAAATTGGATGGGCTCAACTTGTACGACGCAAAACAAATAGCAGCGAAATTGCACGCACAATATGGATACGTTGAAAATTACTGTCGCGATGATAAAATTAACCCTTATGTGTGTGATGGGGTACCCGGGTACCCAAATCACTTTTATATCGAAATTTTATATACTTGCGGATAACATAGAAAGGTGAATCTTCATGACAACTCCCAAAATGGTATTCTGTCTTTATTTTCGAGTGTTTAATTCCATTTATTTTATTTTGGAAGGTGTGGCACGACCAGTGGCGTCCCCAGGGGAGGGGATTAGGGGGATGGATCCCCCCTTGGTGGATAAATTCATTTATACAATTTGATGTAACAATATATAATTGTGAACAATTTTTCCTATTTGCTTTATCTCTTCTGTGAGCACCCACCTAAAACATAAAAGTTGTACCTTTGTTATAGTTTTTAAGGATATAAAAAAAACCAGAAAGTGGGAACACAATGATTTCTTTTGATTGCCTACATTTTATTTACGTAAAACGGTAAAAATATACTAGAATAATTAAGGGGGTCCTACCATGTAACACTTTCAAAAAATTCATTTTTTTTTTCTTGCATTTTTCTAAAGGTAATGTATCTAAAAATAAGATACAAAACGGAATTTGCTGAATTTCGAAGGGAAAACAGGTTTTACGGCAAGTTTTATCACGCTTTCCACTGAGTTCTCGCAGCGCGCCAAACTTTAAACGCGTTTTTCTCAGAACCACTTTTTTCGCATTTCTAAGTAACCAGTGGACGGATTTTGATAATTGTTGTCGCTATCGTTCGGTACAAGATGAGCTTCCAATTGTTATAAACAAATAATAAAAAAATTATTTTTATCTGCTTAAAAAACCGGCTTTTTTCATGATCCGCCATTTTGACAATTGTAAAGATAATTATGTGAATTATTACCGTACCATAGCGGCAAGTCTGCAGATTGTAAAAAACCTTTCCTTTTGTGTTTCAGACGAACAGTTTTTGCATAATCGTGTGTACCATCAACCCACATACTTTTGGAAGGCCTTATTTCGCAGTGGTGCTGTGGCTACAGCATAACACTTATTTCTTAAACTTAGATTTTTTTTATACTAAAAGGACCAATAAAAATTAAAAAAAAAACCGCATTGGAAAATATTGAATACTTTTCCTTCTGCAATATCCCAAAAAACGCCTCGAAAAACGGCGTTTACATGGTAGGACCCCCTTAAATACGTGTCACTTGAATTTTTCGTTTTAAGAATTTTATGTTAATATATGTATGTATGTTCATTAGGGCGGGTCAAATTGTATGGAACGATTTTTTTTGATGAAGCGTATAGCAAAAACGTAATCTATAGGTGATTCTGAGAAATTTTGCTCAAGTCGGATTTGGAGCCCCCAAAATTTCAAAATAGATATGAAAAAATTGTGTTTTTTGTTGAAACCTTGAAAATGTTGATTTTTTTAGATCGATTTTCCTACAAAAAGGAGTTCGAAAACAAAAAAATTGATCGTAATAAAAGTTGTTGGAAATTATCTGAACTTTCATAATCTGCAAAAAAAAATTATCGAAAAATTCGAAGAAAATTTGGAATTTATTAGTTAAAAGTTCATTTTAGGCTATTTTTCGACAAAAAATTCCTAATATGTCTACTAAAAATAAAAAAAATAAAAATGGTATCAATACAGATTCTGAAAGGTGATACAAATACCTCTCAAACAAGCCCAGATTGAGAAATCTACTATAACTCTATCCGATTTTATGACGAATTTAATTAAATTATTCTATGTATACCTTGTGACCGAAAAGTTTCCGGAAATTTTAAATAAAACGCAAAATTCTTAATCTTCATCAATATTTATTTTATCTCCTTCAAAATATGCTCCATTAGAAGCGATACACATATGCCAACGTTTCTTCCAATCATCAAAACATTTTTTCCATCCTTCCACAATTGAGGCCGTTTACGGCGGATATTTTCACGCAAACGTCTGAAAACATTCAAATAATAGTCTTTACCGACTGTTTGTCCTTCAGGGACGAATTCATGATGCACCACACCACGAATATCGAAGAAAACAATCAGCATTACCTTGATTTTCGAGCGACTTTGGCGTGCTTTTTTCGGTTTCGGCTCGTCTTTTCCTCTCCATTCCGATGATTGTTGGCTTGTTTGCATGTCGTACTCGTAGACCCACCAGTTATGATGCGTTCCATTAAAGTTGGATCGGAATTGGCACGATCAAGCTCGTCCAAAGAGACCTGTTCACGGTACTCATTTTGAAGAAAATTCTCAACAAAATCGCAACGCACTACTGAGGTGAACTGGTTTCAACAGTTGCCGTAAACAAACTGTCTGACAAATCGCGCTCATTTTTGGCATAGTAATTAAGGACAGTGCTACCAACCTACAGAAACTTAAAATATCGAAAAATATACAGCGCGCGAATTTTAAATGAGAATTTCCGGAAACTTTTCGGTCACAATTGATATTGAAAAATATCTATTTTGAAATTTTGGGGGCTCCAAATTCGACTTAGAGCTATGGTCTCCTGAGCAAAATTTCTCAGAATCACCTATAGATTACGTTTTTGCTATACGCTTCATCAAAAAAAATTAACCCGCCCTAATGTTCATACATACAATTTTATGCAACATGTATTAAAAAAAATACGAAAAGATGAAAGTATAAAAATGGCTTTAAACTGGATTTTTTGCATATCCCCCCCCTTCCCGAAATCCTGGGGACGCCACTGGGCACGACATTTTACTTTTTACACCCTTACCCGTGTGCTGGGGCACCCGGGTACCCCAGTACATTTTATATAGAGTTGCATGGATTTAATCGATTTTTCCTATAAGTAAAACTTTCTAAAGTTAATAATTTGTAATTAAATAATTTTATATATTCTATATTCACAAACCAGATCCAAAACAACTCTTTCGCCTACATTTATCGACATTGGCCTTGGCGGGTTGTCCCGAGTACAGTTGACCTTGGAGATGATAAGAATTTCTTGCGTCACAAGCCCAAAAAGTTGTTTACTTATATTTTTAAGGTTTCGACGGTAAATATTGCGTAAAGCGTCCTTTTCAGTTGGTTTCAAAAAAGAATATACAATATAAAGAATACGCATCTTCAAAAATTTGTCAAACGTGTTTCTTGATGCGGGCGGGAAGAGATGAGCGGAGGCATAGGTTGCGGGAAATTTGCTCGCGCTCAACAGTGTGCGATCTTGTTCGTCGAAGCGCAAGCGGAGAGTAAACAACGGACCAAAGCATCGTCATCGTCGTTTCAACGAAGGTGATTCGGGATTCGCTAATGTTTTTGGTGTTGTCGTTTATTGTGTGTATGCTTTTTTGTGTTGCCGATTGGTTTTGCTGCACAGATTGTTGTCAGCTCACCATCAATCGAATCTTTGTGGTGTATGGCTTTTTGCTGGCCAATGCTTTGATTGATTTAAAAATTTGGTGGTTGATCCCAATTTAAAATGTTTACAAATATTTTTACGTGGCGAGGTCGAAGTAAAATTATTTGTTTCTATTTTCAAATGGTTGATTACAATTTTGAGAATTTACAATATTAGATTTTCTTATTTTAGTTCTTTTAAACAAGCATTATATGTGCGCTGTAAGAAAAGTTCCAAAGAACGGGACGGAAAATTATTACGGGGTAATAAAAACGTTTTCTTTTCTTTCCAATTCCATTTTTATTAATTGTCTTTGTTGAATACTTATTATTTATTTTTTAATTGCCTGTAGCGTTCATATAGGTCGCCATGCCAGCCATATTTTATTTTCTTTTCTATGATTTTGCGCACACTACAGTTGGCAGTGAGTTCAGGAGCAATATGCGACGTTGTGCAGGCTTATAGAAGAAGAACAAAAGCCAGCCAGAAAATAGAAATCGTTTTACAATTTCAGCTTTTCGCCAGCGTAACAACAAGAACAACAGCACATCGTCTTCCTCTTCTTCGGACAATTGAGCGAGAATGAACGAGTGAGCACGGACGCGGCATTCGTGTTTCTATGATTTGCGCTCAGAGCATTATGCTGTCATTTCAAGTGTTTCCTCTTATTGTCTACCCCCCGCATCATGAAGACGGGTGGCGATATCAGCACCCGCATTCACATTTTTGCTTGTTCGAGATCCACACTCTTTATGTTCCATACTTTTTGGTTTCACGCAAAATTATGTCACATATTTCACTTGATAGAATACTTTTGAATATAGCTTTTGCTGTGCATATATTGTAGGAAGAATCGAGGCCACTACGCTGGCACACTACACGGAATGGCTCAAGTCTGTATGCCATATTTACCACAAAGTTCAATATTTGGATATTTCTCTTCGTCACTGAGATGATCAGTTTCTATGCAACCCGCAGGCTCAGCGTCAGAGGCTTCTATTGCTGCGTCGTCAACTGATGGAATGAACATATCTTCGCCTTTGGAAATGAAAAATGCTTTACTTTCGCTCAGTATTTCTTGAAAGTCGGCTGGAATAAATCTTTCACAATGAGGTCTTGCTGAATAAGAACTCATTTCCGAATTTGTTCAGATCCTTCACAATGCAATTAAAACTAATTACTAACGACTAATTTATTTGTTACAAAGTTCAAATGTCAAAATTTTCCGCGGAAAATATCCTTACATTGAAATTTATAGCAGCATATGAATGGTATTCCCCTTTTTATGAATAGGAGATCCGAACTTGCAGAAAAATTCATTACTGGAAATTAAGAAACAAGTGTGCAAGTCATTTTTTGTGACAAAGGAAATCCTAAAATGTACTTACTTTTATATTACTGAGAGCTTTAAAACTAAGCAAAAACAGTAAAATTTCTTACAGTGCGAACAAAAAGTGAGAAATTTTCATACAATATGTACTGGGGTACCCGGGTACCCAATCACACGGGTAAGGGTGTTTTTTTCAGCACACACTAGGGTTAAACAGTGGAGAAATGACAATGTTTGCATTCCGGATCGATGGACAGAAATATTCAATCATTTGTATGCTGAAAACTGCGACCACACCGAGATAGCCAGATTGATTGAGTATATTTTATGTTTGCCAGGGACGAGTGCTTCAGTTGAGAGAATGTTTTCTGCCGTCAATAAATCTTGGACGGAAGAAAAGTCCCGACTAAAACTCGACACTCTGAAAGCGATGCTCGTGGTGAAATGCAACTTGACATACAGTGTTGTGCATAACAAAAGCAACCAAAACAGCAATTGACAATTATCGCCTAGAATTTTTCTTCCTATTATTAATAGTTTTATTTAGTAATATTTTTATATTGAATAATTAGCAAATATTTCAAAAATGACACAAGTAATGTTTTTATTTCAGACTTTTCAATTCTTTTCTTAAAATATAGTTAAAAGGTATCAAAATGCATTGTGCATAACTAGCAAGCAACTGAAGATCTTTAAGTGAAAATAAAGGTAGATTTTGTAATTTTATGCTAATATTTTGTAAAATATCCTTTATTTTCAATAACAGCAGCGCATCTGCGTGGCATTGATGCTATTAAATTGTCGATAATACTTTGTGGAATGTTTCGCCACTGTTCTTCCAGCGCTTTCATCAGCGATTCTGTGTTTGAATATTGCTGCCCACACACTCGTCGTTTAAAGATACCGAAAAGATTTTCAATGGAGTTCAGGTCAGGTGATTGGGCCGGCCAATCCAAGACCTGAATTCTTTGTGCCTTAGTCCACTTTTTGACAACTTTTGCGGTGTGTTTAGGGTCATTGTCATGTTGAAATACCCAGCCAGGTGGCATTTGCAGCTCAGCAAAGGGCAACATGACTGATTCCAAAATATGTTTATAAAGGAATTCATCCATAATTCCTTTGATTTCATAAAGAGGACCAACACCAAAACCAGAAAAGCAAGTCCATATCATGGCCGAACCTCCTCCATGCTTTACGGTTGCCTGACAGTTTTGAGGCTTAAGGCGTTCACCTTTTCGCCGACGAACTCTGCTCATACCATCACTTGCGAAGAGGTTAAACTTAGATTCGTCACTAAAAAGAACTGTTTTCCACTTGTTAACAGTCTAATTTATGTGTGATCGTGCGAAATGTAATCTAAAATAAATTAAAAAAATAAGATAGGGGCTGAAAACGAGTATGTCCAAATTACACACCTTTTTTGTAGGTGTCTCTTTGTCAGTAATAGTTTCTTCGCCGGTCTGTAACTTCTTAAGTCGGCTTCCAATGCGCGACGGCGAATGGTACTTGAGTTAAGGTTTAAATTTAGTTGCTTTACTATAGCTTCCGACGATATTTATGGAGTTTTTTTAATAATTGATATTATTTCTCGGTTATTAGATCTACCACACACGGTAGGCAAGTAGGAGGTAGGAAAACTCCATGCAACCGAAAAAAGTGTTTTTTGTTGTCCTGTGTTACAAATTGTCCCGACTCGAAATATAAAAATTTGAATAACTTTTGAAAAGAAGCAGGTAGGATTTCAATTCGAACGGATTTTGCACCTATAATCATCAACAAATACAACCCAGATTGCAGTTTTTGTCGACATTTTTGTGCTACATATCGATGCTTCCTGCCTACCGTGCACATATGTGGTAGAAGTAAGCATACTGAATACGATGCATCGAAACCTCGATGTATTTTTTAAGCGATACATCGCAAAACATCGATGTGACTTCGCGATGCATTGCATCGGCAAAAACATCGATGTATTTTTTACGTGCGCATCCCTAACGTGAATGGTTTATTTTACAGAAGTTTGCATACATGGTTGCATTTGTCATTTTTGATACATAGTTGCATTTTCTTATTACTAATTCTTAAAATTGTATGGGTCTCGTATAATATATTATTTTAATTAATACCTGTTAAATGAATCTTTGATTCCTATTGAAATAATAAATTCCTTTGTATGTATATTTGAAGGATGTGATACTTCCAGGAGGGATTGGTGCCACCTAGTGAAAAATCCATTTTTTAAGGATTTTTGCCCTGGTATTGTGTGTAATGTGTGTATTAAGAAATTATTTTTAAATGTTTATTCGTGTTGCATGCTCAATTTAATGTATTGTTACGAAAATTCCAAGGTTAGTTTTGATTGTGTTGGAAAATAAAACACAATCACTTTATTTACAAATTTACACTTGTTCTACTTTAGATTACTACTATTGCATCTTTCCCCATTGCTTGCTCAACACAGACTCGACTCCTTGCGCTGCACACTGCTGCTTTTATACCAGTTTTCTTATCGCGCCGAAGTTTCTTGCAACTTCCAATTGGAAAGCGCTCGACCATTCTCGCACAGCCCATTTCTTCGAGAACCATCCTTGCCATATCGGACTATACCAAGCGAATTATACCAAATTTGCCGTACTTCAAAGTGCATGCCTAAAAGTATGCTTGGAAAAGCGTTCATGCACAGCACAGAGTGCCTCTTCGCTTCACTGCCCATCACTTAGACTTGTTCGTCCCGAACAAGTACCGAGGCTCCGCCGGAGTAAGACGTCAGGCGCTCCAAACGGACTACTTTCAACCTGGCGTTTCTGTTGCCGCAGCGTTGAACCCTGTACACCACGTCATTAATCCTGGTCACGACCCTGTACGGTCCTTCCCATGACGTTTGAAGTTTCGGAGACAAACCTTTCCTCCGAACACCAATTACAACCTCTGATCCACTCAGCGACAGACTCCTGGCATCCTACCCAATAGAACCGCCTTCTTATCTTGGCGACAGTTTTTGCGATGCCTAGGTGCCCTCCACTGGAGTCGTTATGGTTTGCCTCGATGACATCGTCGATTCGGCCTCTCGGGACCACTTTTAGGGATTTTCTGGTCCTGCCATCCCTATAGGCAGTCATCCTGCAGACGTAGACTTTGCCACTGTGCCCAGTAAGCCTTCGCGATCGGGCTCTCACCAGCCATCTCCTGCCAGTCCGGCCGTAATCTCTGCCGTATCCTTGCGCTGGTCCATCTGTAGCCTTTCCGCAAGCCAAACTTCCTCTTGCGGAACTCTTACCGACCGTACATCCACAATCTGTCCCTCGTTTTCGGCTTGCAAATTATGCCTGCGCTCGGTTTTGTACGAATGGTGTGGCAGAGCATCAGCCCTTCTTGGCGACGTCTGTTGTCCGGAACGCTTTTCTCGCAGATGGCAGTCTCGTGATATGTGTCCTTGCTTGCCACATCGCCAGCAACCGACTCTAGATGACACTGCCCGCAGCCCCCTGGTGCCTCCGAGCTCACTGTCTGGCTTTGCGTGACACGTCCAGATTGCGCTCGACGCGTTTCCGCAGATGACTGTCGAAAATTTCCCCTCCAGGCCGCCTCATACGTCATCGCGCTGGTCACCGTCTCCTTAAATATCGGCTTGCCCATCATCAACGCACTGCGACGTGTCTCCGGGTCATGAAGACCTTCAAAATGACTCAATCTTCATCATCTCGAGGTCATCAGCGCCGAATTTCGGGTAACACAACTGTACGAGCTGCTCAATGTCTGCAGCGCCTCGTTGGCTCTTTGCCTACGGCTCTTCAGCTCGCAATAATACAGCATTTTGTAGTGCTCGTCACTGTATCTGGCTGCCAGCGCCCTTATGACGATCTCGTAATCACCTCTCAAACCTTCCGGAACTGTTTTTATTACCTCAGCCGCAGGACCTCTTAGAGCCAATATCAGTCTCCGACCTTTCCTGACATCGGTCCACTGACTCTCCAAAGCAGCTATATCGAATTGTAGTTTGAATGTGTCGAACGACGTAGTACCATCATAAGTAGGCACTGCTATGGCAAAACTTTCCTCAACCGACTGCACCCTTGCTCGCAGCTGTATCTCTCTAAGCCGCTCGTCGATTTTTCTGTTCACCGAATCCTCCGGACTGTCAATTCGTTTGTTCAAGGAATCATCCAGGTCGTCAACTCGTTTGTCCCAATTTTCCATTCGCGTCTTAAGATGCTCAACTTTCACGTTCAGCCTACCGGAAATTTACTCCACCTTCTCTCTCTATGCGCGCAGAATTTTCCGCCATATCTCGGCTCGTAGTGTCGACTTTTGCCGAAATGTCCTGGCTTACCGCTTTTATTTTAGCTATCTCCTGATTTGTAATTTCCAATTTCGCTGCCATTTGCCGATTCGCCGTTTCCATTTGCGCCGACATGCCTTTGAGTGCAGCCATTAGTTGGCTCATGTCCAACGCTTGTATTGGCGCAGCCGCTGCAGCTGTACTCTGTAGCAAAGCAGCACCAGCAGGCGACTCCTCCACCTTGGCCGACGCCTCTAGTTCTTGCGCTCCGAACTCGTGCACAGTCCAATCGACGCCTCGTGGCTCACATGCTTCTCGCAAGCGCAACTGCAACTCCACTTTTCCGCCAGCAGTTGGTAAATTCCAGGCAGCCAGCTCCTTCTTCAGCTAGTCCACCTTCAGCAGCTCGAGTTTAATCATGTTTTTATAATTTTATTTAACTTTCAGTAACACAATCCTGACCTCTGACACCAAATGTTACGAAAATTCCAAGGTTCGTTTTTATTGTGTTGGAAAATAAAACACTTCAATTATTCAGCGCAAACGTAGTCAAACTAACAGCACAGAGTGCCTCTTCGCTTCAGTATGTATGTAGGTGCCGCCACCTACTGCAATACATCCCGACAACTTCTAAGAGCAACTTTTGAACAGTTGTGAAGCAATTTTTCGAATTTCCTAGCTTTTCTGTGAACTTTGACTTCAATGTGACGCCATTTAACCCCACTCGAGTCCCCCCATCTTTTGGCTCATGCACTTTTTCACCAAACCGTATAAAATAAGAGGTTCTGAAGTATCGAGAACCCATAGTTAAGAATCTCCATACTACTCTAAATCATGTGAAGTGCACATGCACATTATCAAATTACATCGTGTCAAATGCAATTTTAAAATTTAAATTTTTGTGAGAGAAAATTAATAATATTAAAAAAGAATGTATCATCACACTTACCCTCGATATTCAATATATTTATATATGATTATAGCCATCCCCATAGCAACTAAAGCGAAATACCACGACGTCATGAACATAACAGAAATGCAAAGTGTTAAGCCCAGTAATGATAACGACCAGTGATAGAACTTAAACCGAGGCCTCCAATTCGGTGTCCTTAGTAGCGTTTGCACAGCACACGCGAGGTTCACAAATCCGTAACACATTAAAAAAAACATTGATAGTAAAGGGGCGAGTAAGTCAACATTTCCTTAGAAGAAAGCAAACAAAAATGTTAATATGTGGTAAAGATGCAATTATATACATATAAGTACCTAAAAGTATACCACATTGGCAAATTATTATGGTCAATAATAAAGCCCTTGTTGGTTCACCTCGTTTGGAGGATACTGCGAATGGGGATAGAAATGGAATAATTTCATCTCTCGCGATAGCTTGTAGTAAACGCGGTGCACCAGTTAAACTTTGTAATCCTGCTCCCAGTGTTGAAAGGAAGGATCCAACGAGTATAACCCATTGATTTGGCCAAGCCATATTAGCTACAACTAATTTTCCACCTATAGACTGTCCGAATCTAAAACATGTCAAATAGTAGTAATGTTTTATTCATTAATTAGTTATAAGTAATTTATAACTTACTTGTCTCTTAAAAGCAAATTATCCACTGTTCCAGCAAATAGCATTACACTTGATAAATACACGGTACTGGTTGTTAAAATAGCGCATATTGTGCCAATGGGTATACTCTTTTGAGCATCTGCCAAGTCTCCAGATCTGTTCGATCCTGCCATTATACCTATATTATCATTAAGAAAAATATAAAAGAGAAAACTTACACATAGAATGTGATTTTTATTTTTGACTGCTTATTAATGTTAAAATTTGAAGATAGATATTCCGAAACTATACAGTCACTCAGCTCAAGCTTTCACAGGAAGCATATTTTGTATAGAGAAAGGCTACAGGTTAGTGAGATTAGTTGCGAGTCATCACATAACTCATATAACATAACTAAAGTGGAACGCGGGACGGCGGAATGAGCAGTATCACACATTTATGGTTTTAACTGCTTACCAGTATAGCAAGGCATGTTGAATTTAAATAAAATTATTTTTATTTACTTATTACGTATTTTTCCGATTTGAAAGTTTTCTATCTATACTATCTGTGCTGTTGGTTTTTAAGCCACAATCACGCAAAAACAGCTGTACCGACTTATTTAAATTAAATAAGTACCAACAAATATTTTATGTGTGGGAACAGTACGTAGGCTATATGAAATTGGCCACCGCCACCTCTTACTCCTACTTTAGTAACAAAACACAATTATGGTATACTACTGTGTTCAAAAATAAGGTGACATTTGAATTATCGATTATCGTGGTGTTATGCATTATGAATTCCTTCCGCCGGGCCAAACAGTCAACAAGGAATATTATTTGAACGTTATGCGTCGTTTGCGTAACGCTATCCGCCTAAAAAGGCAGGAATTGTGGAAAGACAATTCTTGGTTTTTACACCACGATAATGCACCATCCCATACTGCAATTCGTGATCATTTCGCCAAAAACTCAACCCATATCATTCCGCAACCACCCTATTCACCTGATCTGGCGACTTCTGGCTGTTCAGCAAGCTCAAAAGACCGCTCCGGGGACACCGTTTTGATACGATAGAGGAGATTCAAGCCGCAGCGAAGACGGAACTGAAGGCCATCCCGGAAAGTGACTACAATCAGTGTTTCGAAGATTGGAAAATCCGTTAGCATAAGTGCATTGCATCAGGAGGGGATTACTTTGAAGAGGATGAAATTGATTTGGAAGAATAAATAAAGAATTTTTAAAATAAATACAATGTCATCTTATTTTTTGGACACAATAGTACTTGTATACGGCGATATGGGTATCCAACTATTTAGCGTGTCATTGTGCCAACTTTCGGCGTCTACTAACCTTACAAAACGAAGTTACACCGACCACACATACTTTTCGCACTCACTTAACCAACAAAACGACGTTATAGTACATTAATATTAATTGTTGCTTCCGCGGCGCCGTAGCGGAGCTGAGTACATGCATTTTGTTTTCGTACTCCAGCTCCTGCTACTGATCCTTCATTTTCTATCATTATTCTAAAAAAATAAAAATTAATTTTCTAAAAATTAAAAATAATGAGCAAAACAATGCCAAAGTATAGAAATACGCAGTCCATATGTGAGCTTAATCTAAATATTTTTCAGTAAAACAGGGGCCAGAGCAACATCAATACCGAAAGCACAATAACATTAGAGGGCGGATGGTCTTCTCTACCAGATCCCTAAGACTGTCGGAAAAGAAGTTACCTAAGTACAGGGTAGGCCATTTAAAGTGGAAGCATCTGGTAACCCTATAACTTTTGACAGATCGACTAATGACATAGCGCGTTGGAAGCGTCATTCCAAGACAATTTATACCATGGAACAGTACACTCCAAAAGAACGTGCTGAAATTGTTCAGCTTTACATTCAAAATAACTTCTCGATTGTGAAAACCAAACGGCGATTATGAGTGGCCACCGAGATCACCCAATTTGACGCCGCCAGACTTTTTTTTATGGGGCTACTTGAAGTCCAAGGTATACACCAACAAGCCAAGGACACTAGCTCAACTCAGAGCCAACATACGCCGCGAAATAAGAGCCAAATCGGCCGATACACTGGCAAAAGTGATGGAAAATGCCGAAAAAGGGCGCATTTTGCGGCCAAAGCTAATGGTGGCCATTTACGCGATATCATTTTCAAAAACTAACTAGAAAATTTCTCCTTGGACCAAAATAAATGAATATCGAGATGAAAACAAAAAAAAAACATTTTTTTTCCTCTTTTTTTTCAAAAACAAGAATGGCCTTCCACTTTAAATGGCCTACCCTGTAGTTCATTCTTCTTCTGGATAAAGCATGAGAAATGCATAGAATGTGAAGTGTATTTTCCTCCACTTCCTTTTCCATGCAGCTGCGTCAGATGTCGTCCCTAAAAAGCTCTAACGTTTTTGGGGGGGTGCCAATTAAACCAGGGACCGGAAATACGGTTTTTTGAAAAAATTGCTCTGAAGGAAATGTCATACAAATAAATGAAATATACCAATGCATTATGGGATTATCCGCAGTGCACCACTTATGCGTAAGTGCCCCACTTATGATCTTTAAATTTTGGTGAGTAGCGGTATACAATCTGTGTACAACATGAGATCCTGCCCCTCATACATTGCCTATCATCTTCTTACAAGTAAAAGGGGCAATACCGGCTTTCTTGGCTCTCTCCAGGACATTTCTGTCTAACACTGGTCCTAGATAGCTAGCTTTATCAGAGAAATCCAGAGCGATTCCTTGCGACCGCTGAGAATCAATCTCTGGTATTCGATGTTTGTGAAAAGAACAAGCTCCGTTTCATGAGCGTTGACGCTGAGACTGCATCCTAATGCCTAAAGTCGAAAAATAAAAAATCATTGTTTGGGTATTACCACAGAATAAACAGTATACAGAAGGCGCATCTGAAATAATTTTGCGATTTCATTACAGACGCGGGCGGGAAGCAACAAAGGTGAGAAAAATGTAAAGGGAACCGGGGATGATTTTGGGCTTTAATCTCATTTCGATTTCCGCAGCAAGCCCGTGCACATTGAAATGGTGGTTGATTTGACAAAGCGATCGCCAAGGCAAATTCAACAGGTAGTTGCAGCGCCAGAACTTATTTTCTTTGATAATTAGCAAAACATTGTAGCAATCTTTTTCCACTTATTATCACTTTCTTAATGCGCCTTGGTTGTTCCAACATTTTTACACATATATATATTTTCATTGTAGCCAATTTTAAATTTTTACAACTTCTATTTTGCAAGCAGACCAAAAGAACTAATAAAATCCATTGTATTTTGGTTTTTCCGTAGTGCTACTACCTTATTGATGCGCCTTGGCGATCGCTCAGTCAATTTTTCTATGCAAACTTTACCTATCCACTTCTTGTTCTTGTTTGTAAACAAGCAAGCACGAGCCACCACCAACATGCAAGCGGCACATCGCTTTGTTGCCCAACAACCACAGTGTGTGGTGCGTGACTGTTTTATACACCGCTCTCACAGCTTCTCAGTTTACGCTCTCGCGCTCTGTGCGTTCTCGTCCCCTTTACTGCTTCCCCCCGCAACTACAAACGGGTCCTACCGCTGGAACCCGCAAAGAAAATTTTCTTTACACCAGATGCGAGTTCTGTATATTGTTTGTTCTGTGGTATTACATGACAATCGAAGTGATGGTCCTTGGTGGAATTGCTACTAAGGTCACGGTTGCCACTGATCTGCAATAGATTTTCTTGTATGGTACACGGAATATTAGGACAACTACCACCTTTTTTTGTTTTTTACTCATCAGTGCTTTCTGAGTGGAAAAACGTGTGTTTTGGCGGTTTTAGTGCTTTCTCGAAATGAAAAGCTGGCAACCGTGCTCTCTCAACCCATCTTCTCGCTCAAGCGCACTGCTTTCTGATTGGATTTGATAAACGTAAAGAGAAATGCTGTTTCCAATAGGGAAATTAATGCAACTTTCGATGCAACTATCTCCAGATAGGCTGTATCAATCTACATTTTGAAATTTGTGCAACTAAGCTCATCAAGAGCAGCCGCCGTGGCTCAGTTGGTTAGTGCGTTGGACCGCGAGTAGGCAGCACCTCCAGGTTCAATACTGCCCCTAATAACACCTCAAAAAAATAACGGGAAACTCGTTTTCTCTTTCGGTGGCTGTCCTCTCAGCTGGAAATGGCAAACCTCTGAGAGTAAAAATTGCCTATGAAAAAGCTCCCAACCTGCCGTTCGGAACCGGCATAAAACTGTAGATCCCTTCCACCCGCGTACAAATTCACACGCACAACACGGGTGGTTGCGGGAAACTAGGCCTTAGTCTCGCGTAAGCGGGCTGTCGTGCCAATCAATTATTAAATTATTAAGTTTATTATTTTAAGATATAATACAGTACATTCCGTTTATATTATATTGTTACGAAAATTACTTCACAGGCTCGTTTGGATTGGTTTTGAAAATAAAACAACTTCAATTACTCAGAAAAAATCAACAATCACTTTATTTAAAGATTAACACTTCGCTTGTGTCTACACTTGTTACCACTTTGCTTGCTCAACACCGACTCGACCCCTTGCGCTGCGCACTGCTGCTTTTATACCAGTTTTCTTATCGCGCCGAAGTTTCTTGCAACTTCCAATTGGAAAGCGCTCGACCATTCTCGCATAGCCCATTTCTTCGAGAACCATCCTTGCCATATCGGACTATACCAAGCGAATTTATAACAGTTTTGTTGTACTTCAAAGTGCATGCCTAAAAGTATGCTTGCAAAAGCATTCATGCACAGCACAGAGTGCCTTTTCGCTTCACTGCCCATCACTCAGACTTGTTCGTCCCGGAGTAAGACGCCAGGCGCTCCAAATGGACTACTTTCAACCTGGCGTTTCTGTTGCCGCAGCGTTGAACCCTGTACACCACGTCATTAATCCTGGTCACGACCTTGTCCGGTCCTTCCCATGACGTTTGAAGCTTTGGAGACAAACCTTTCCTGCGCTGCGGGTTGTAAAGCATTACTAGATCGCCTTCTTGGAACCCCGCTGTGTTAGCTCGTAGATCATATCTGGCTTTCATCTTATCGCTGACCAGTTGGATACCCTTATAAACTAGTGGATTTATTTCAGCTCCGATCGCTTATTAACTGCGTAATCAGTCTTAGCGCCTTCCGTCGTGCTGACCACTCTAAACTTCAAGTCAGCAGGCAATCTCAGCTCTGTGCCGAACACTGCTCGGGCTGGAGTGAGTGCTGTCGTATCGTGCGGGGCTGACCTATACGCCATCAAGAACAGCGGAATATGCGTGTCCCAATCCTTTTGATTCCTGCCTACTACTTTCCGCAGATATTCCTCCAGTATTCGATTGAATCGTTCCACCATGCCGTCGGACTGGGGATGCAAAGGACAGGTGCGAGTTTTCCTTATTCCTAGTAGCTCACACACTTCCTTTAATACAAGAGACTCGAAATTCCGGCCTTGATCCGAGTGCAACTCCAGTGGAACTCCATATCTGGCCACCCAGTTGTTTACCAACATTTCCGCGACCGTGGTGGCCTCCTGGTTAGGAATAGGATACACTTCGGGCCATTTGCTGAAATAGTCCATCACCACCAGCAAATATTTGTTGCCTTGAGCGCTAAGTGGGAATGGCCCGGCGACGTCCATGGCAATTCGCTCGAAGGGCGCTCCCAGGTTATACTGATGCATGCGGCCCCGAGAACTTGTTGGCTCTTTCGCAGCCGAACATCGATCACAGCTCTTAATCCAATCGGCGACAGACTCCTGGCATCCTACCCAGTAGAATCGCCTTTTTATTTTGGCGACAGTTTTTGTGATGCCTAGGTGCCCTCCGCTGGAGTCGTTATGGTATGCCTCGATCACCTCGTTGATCCTGCATTTCGGGACTACAGTTAGGGAATTGCTGGTCCGGCCATCCTCACTCTCCCACTCGCGGCATAGGCAACCAATAGACAGCCGCAGACTTTGCCACTGCGCCCAGTAAGCCTTCGCGATCGGGCTTTCACCGGCTATCTCCTGCCAGTCTGGACGTGCGCCTTGCTCCATGCCTTCAATGATTTTATTAAGATCCGTATCCTCGCGCTGGTCCTTTTGTATCCTCTCCGCAGACCACTCTTCCTCTGGCATAACGCTGATCAATCGTACGTCCACTATCTGCTCTTTGCTTTCGGCTCGCGAGCACTGCCTGCATTCGACTTTGCACGGACGGCGTGACAAGGCATCGGCATTTCCATGGCTACTGCCCTTGCGATGCTCTATCGTGTAGTCGTAGCTCTGCAGTCGCTCGATCCACCGCGCCTATTGCCCTTCAGGGTCTTTTAAGTTCAGGAGCCATCTCAATGCCGCATGATCTGTGCGCAGGCGAAACCTTTGTTCATATAGATATTTGTGGAAGTGTTTTACGCAGTCCAATACCGCCAGCAGTTCTCTCCGTGTCACACAGTAGTTGCGTTCCGGTTTAGCACACCGCCAATAGTATTCCTGCTTGCATCTGTATCCAGCACAATCATCCCCCCAGGCCCGGGGAAGGCCAGAATTGGAGCACTGCACAGTTTTTCCTTCAGACGTGCAAAAGCCTGTTCCTGCTCCTCGTTCCACTCGAAAGCTTGGCTCTTTTTCGGCAGTTTGTGCGTGGCCGGGGCCACTCCTTCACCGCCGTGATTTTGCCTTCATCCGTATGTACTCCGCGTTCGGAAACCGTATGACCCAGATACTTGACCTCCTTTTGGAACAGCGAGCACTTCTTTGGGTTGAGTTTAAGCCCGGTTTCTCGTATCCGCTCGAATACCTCCTTTACCTTTCCCAGGTGGTCGTCGAAGTTTTTGCCCATCACGCTTATGTCGTCGAGGTACACCAGACACGTCCGCCAATGCAGCCCTTTTAGCACGCGTTCCATTAGCCGCTCGAACGTTGCGGGTGCGTTGCAGAGTCCACACGGCATGACGGTGAACTGCCACAAACCATCGCCAACACCGAAAGCCTTTTCCTCCTTGTCCTTGTCTGCAAGCTCTACCTGCCAATAGCCGCTGCGTAAGTCGAGCGTGGAGAACCACTGTGTGCCTGACAGTGTGTCCAGGGTGTCATCGATCCGAGGTAGTGGATAACTGTCCTTCTTGGTCACATCATTGAGCTTCCGATAGTCCACACAAAACCGGGTACTGCCATCCTTTTTCTTGACTAGCATGACCGGCGAGCACCAGGGGCCCGAAGAAGGCTCTATGACCTTTTCTTGCCGCATGTTTTCGATCAATTTTGTGACCTCTTCCCTCTTGGCCAGAGGAACTCGTCTGGGCGGTTGGCGAATCGGTTTTGCACTTCCGGTGTCGATGTTGTGCTTCACTATGGCTGTTCTTCCGCCTGCTTCTGCCGCAAATATTGGCCTATAGTGCTGCAGGAGTGATCGCGCCGTCTGTTTCTGCTTGGCCGTCAACTAGCTGCTCCACTGGTTCTCCTGCGGTATGGCGGCCATGTTAAAACCGATCTTCTTATTACCTCCAGGCGGGCTACTCTCGCAATTGACCACTGCTACAGCTTCCTTACACTCGCCAATTACCTCATCTTTCCCGACATATCTGGGTGCATTCAGGGGGTTCAGTATTCTGACTGGTATTCTGCCATTTTTAGGTTCCACTAATGTACGTCCGATGATGATGTTGTCGTGTCCTTGTTTCGGTGCTTCTACTACCAACAGCCGACTCGTCCCATCGTCCTCGTCCACCTTTGCCCACACAATCGCCTCAGAATTCGCTGGTATCCTCCTGTGTTGACACGATACAACCTTCCTTACCGCCACGCTTCGCTCATAGCCGGTGTGCAGGGGGAATTCAACGTTGGCATACCTCAGCACGTTTTCTTTCAGGTCCAGCGTAAAACCGTGCCTAATCATGAAATCCACGCCGATAATCACGTCGTCCATTGTATCCGCGACGATGAACTCATGTTCCAGGCTGCTGGTGCCGATAGCAATTGTTTTTGTTACTTTTCCTCTTACCGGCGCACGCTCGCCAGTCGCAGTCCTCAGCTGTATGCCAGTTCTTCAGAAGCTTCCTTTTTATGATCGAACATGACGCTCCAGTATCCAGTGTCAACACGAACAACTTTCCATCTATCTTTCCTTCAATCGTCAACCTGCTGGGTTGACGTTTCAACTGCGAGACAAGGACGGTGGGGCAGCAGGATGTGGGGATTAGCTCTCGCCCCTTTGGGATGACCCGTTTTAGTTTAACGACTCCTCGTCCGCAGCCCGGCGCTGGTTGGCTGGGCCTCGATTGTCAGTATTCCTCGCTTGAGGCGATTGCGATCGAGAACGGGAACGCCTTTTCCGTTGGCGGCAGTCCCGTGCTATGTGACCCTGCTTGCCACATGTCCAGCAAACCACTTTAGAGGAGACCACCCGTGGCCTGCCCGGTGTCTCAGAGCTTATGGCCTGGATCGGACTGTCGTTGTCAGACTGAATTTGGCGTATCCTTGCAGGCGCATACCGAGTGCCTCCAATCCATATCGCCTCATATGTCATCGCGCTGGTCACCGTCTCCTTAAATGTCGGCTTGCCCATCATCAGTGCACTGCGACGTGTCTCCGGATCATGAAGACCCTTAATGAACGACTCAATGGTCATCCTCTCGAGATCATCAGTGCCGAATTTTGGGTAGCACAACTGCACGAGCCGCTCAATGTCCGCTGCATATGTCTGCAGCGCCTCGCTGGCTCTTTGCCTGCGGTTCTTCAGCTCACAGTAGTACAGCGTATGGTTGTGCTCGTTGCTGTACTTCGCTGCCAACGCTCTCATGACGGCCTCGTAATCACTTCTTCAACATTCCGGAACTGATTTCATTACCTCAGCCGCAGGACCTTTTAGCGCCAGTGCCAATCTCCGACCCTTTCTGATATCGGTCCACTGATTTTCCAAAGCAGCTAAGTCGAATTGCAGTTTAAATGTATCGAACGGCGTATCGCCATCATAAGTAGGCACTTGTGTTCGGGTGGCGAAACTTTCCGGAACCGGCGGCAAACATTCTCGTGGCTGTACCTCTCTAAGCCGCTCGTCGATTTTTCTGTTTACCGAATCCTCCAGACTGTCACCTCGTTTGTCTAAATGTTCTACTCGCGTCTCCAGGTGCTCAACTTTCACATTAATCTTGTCTGATATCTCTTCCACTTTCTGCTCCAAACGCGCAGAATTTTCCTGAAGCTTGCTGGACAACTCGCGATTCGCATTTTCAAATTTTTCCGCATTTTCCTAGGGTTTTGTTTCCATTCGCTCTGCTATTTGCGCCGAAAGTACCTGATTCGTGGTTTCCAGTTTCCGGTTGGAAGCCTCAAACATGCCTTTCATTGCGACTATAAGCTGGCTCATGTACATTGCTTGTGGTGGCGTAGCGGCTGCAGCCGTACTTTGCATCAACGCAGCACCAGCAGGCGATTCATCCACTTTGGCCGACGCCTCTAGCTCCTGCGTTCCGAACTCGTGCGCAGTCCAATCGACGCCTCGTGCCTCACACGCCTCTCGCAAGCGCAGCTGTAACTCCACTTTACCGCCAGCAGACGGCAAATTCCAGGCAGCCAGCTCCTTCTTCAGCTGGTCCACCTTCAGCAGCTCCAGTTTAACCATGTCTGCGTTTTTATAATTTTATTTTACTTTCAGTAACACAATCCTGACTTCTGACACCAAATGTTACGAAAATTACTTCACAGGTTCGTTTGGAATGGTTTTGAAAATAAAACAACTTCAATTACTCAGCACAAATCAACAATCACTTTATTTACAGATTTACACTTCGCTTGTATCTACACTTGTTACCACTTTGCTTGCTCAACACCGACTCGACCCCTTGCGCTGCCACTGCTGCTTTTATACCAGGTTTCTTATCGCGCCGAAGTTTCTTGCAACTTCCAATTGGAAAGCGCTCGACCATTCTCGCACAGCCCATTTCTTCGAGAACCATCCTTGCCATATCGGACTATACCAAGCGAATTTATACCAGTTTTGCTGTACTTCAAAGTGCATGCCTAAAAGTATGCTTGCAAAAGCGTTCATGCACAGCACAGAGTGCCTTTTCGTTTAAATATGTATCAAAATTTTGCATGAACGAATCTATTGAATTATTGAAAAGATTACATCAGTGTAAGACTGGACAGATAGATGGTTATGCATACATAATATGTATGTATACACTGGATATAATGAAAATATTTATGTACATATTCTTGCTGATATGCTTTTAAGTAAAATAACCGGTAATTTTACCCTGCGAATATTTTTTTTGAATATTTCACAACCATAGCCTCGATTTCAAAAGCGAAGTTGAAATGACGAAGCGCGCGTGTTGAAATGAGGTAGATTGCTAATAAAATTAAACTCGTTAAAATTTTCCAGTGCTGCTAAACGAAGTCTTTTTCATACAAATCAAAGAAAACGTGCTCAAAAACAGGGCTGTTAAACGGAATAGTGCAGCTAAGTGAAATACAGCTAAATGTGAAATTTTCAAAGAAAATTCGGTTTGCGAAGTAGGATTTTGGCCAAATCATGCAGCTAAGCAGAAAATGCACCTAAGGGAATAGGCAGCTAAGCGGAATGTACTGCACCTCTCTCTGTTGGTCATTCGTTAAGAGGGTGAAGAACCAAACATTGTCTTCAATTCCAACTCTTCTTAACAATAATCAGATCATGACTCACTCGGTTCATAAAGCTTATTTGTTGGCTAAAATTTTCGCACAGAATTCCTCTCTGCCCCCCAGCGATCAACCACTACCTGTAGTTGAGAACATCTCCTGCTCCAGGCCAGAAATACATTTTCGCACACGCGTAGTTAAAAGACTGCTTGCAAATCTCGATGTAAATAAGGCTTTAGGGCCAGACGGCTTTCCAGCCCCTGTTTTGAAAAAGTGCGCTACTTCGCTGGATTGTCCATAACGCAAACTTTTCAACATGTCATGTACAGCAGGTGTATTTCCGACATGTTGGAAGGTAGCAAATGTTCAATCAGTTCCCAAAAAAGGCAAGACTACTGACCCTGCGAACTACCGACCAAAGCAATGGAAAGCATTGTAAACTTCAACCTTGTGAAATATCTGGAGCACAATAGTCTTCTAAGTGACCAATAATACGGCTTCGAAGACAGCAATCGACGGGTGACCGTATGGCGCTCCTCACCGAGAAATGTCACCATAGCATTCCAAATCTCGGTGAAAGCAAGGTTGTTGCATTGGATATTTCCAAGGCCTTTGACCGGGTGTGGCATTAAGCACTCGTGTCAAAATTGATTGCCTATGGCGTCGGTAGTAGACGGCATAGCCTTTTCCGAGGCCATTCCCTTAGCATGGGAGTACCGCAGGGTTCGGTCCTTTCTCTAATCCTTTTCCTTATCTTATCAACGACCTTTATCAACGACCTATCGGCAGCTCTTAACGTTCTGGGCATGTCTATTAAGAACGATCTTCGTTGGAACGATGATATTTTTGGCGTGTCGAAAAAAGCAGCCAGGTGCCTTGGCTTTCTAAAGCGGTGCAAAACATATTTCATTCCGTCCGATCTCTGCATTATTTACACCACCTACACCAATTCGATGACATAGGAGGCGGCATGGATTGGGGGCACTTGGTATGCACCTGCAAAGATGCGCAGACTCCAACCGGACAGCGACATTCCGACCAGGCCATGGGCAGTCTCGTCTAAAGTTGTTTGCTGGCTGTGTGACATGCCCGGCCACATAGCACGGGACGGCCGTCGACGAAAGAAGCGTTCCCGTTTCCGTTCTCGATCGCAATCGACCGAAACGAGGAAGCGTGACAATCGAGACTTAGCCAACAATCGCAAACCTGAAAGAAACTTCTGCAGTATTGGGAACCACTGCATGGCATACAGCTGAGGACAATGACTGGCGAGCGAGCGCCGGTGAAAGGAAAAGTCACAAAAACAATTACTATCGGCACCAACAGCCTGGAACATGAGTTCATCGTCGCGGATATAATGGATGACGTGATTATCGGCGTGGATTTCATGATTAGGCACGGATTTGCGCTGGACCTGAAAGAAAACGTGCAGAGGTATGCCAACGTTGAATTCCCGTACGGACACAGTAATGGCGGTATACTATCACAGATATAAGATGGCATACTACAGTAAACTTCTGTTGAAACCCGAACGCAACTGCGTGACAAGGAGAGACTTGCTGGCACTATTGAAATGCGTCAAACACTTCTACAAATACCTTTATGGACAAAATTCTACGCACAGATTATGCGGCATTGAAATGGCTTCTGAACTTCAAAGATCGGGAAGGCCAATTGGCGCGGTGGATCGAGCGGCTGCAGAGCTGTGACTACACAGGAGAACAACGTAAGGGTAGTTGCCATAAAACTTGCGATGCTTTTTTACGCCGTCCCTGCAAAACCGAATGTAGGCATTGTTCGTGAACCGAGAGGAAAGAGCAGATAGTAGACATTCGGTTGGTAAACGTTATGCTAGAAGAGGATTGGTCTGCAGAGAAGCTACAAAAGAACCAGCGCGACGGTACGGAACTTGCAAAAATCGTCGAAGCAAAGGAGCAAGGCACATTCGGACTGACAAGAGGTGGCCGACGACAGCCCGATCGCGAAGACTTACTGGGCACAATGGCAAAGTTTGCGGTTGAAGGATGGCTGCCTATACCGCGAGTAGGTGAGTGAGGATGGCCTGACCAGCAACTCCCTAATAGCAGTCTCGAAATGCAGGATCAACGAGGTCATCGAGGCATACCATAACGACTCCACTGGGGCACCTAGGAATCACAAAAACTTTCGCCAAAATAAAAAGTGCGAAAGGGGCGACAAGAAGATCTCGGGGCCACATGCAGCAGGATTGCTATGAATTTCGCCGGCCCATTCTCGATTAGCTCTCAAGGCAACAAATATGTGCTGGTGGTAATAGACTTTTTTATTCATTCCTAACCAGGAGGCCACTACGGTCGCGGAAATGCTGGTAAACAACTGGGTGGCCAGGTTCAAGAAAGTGTGTACGCTACTAACTGCAATGGAGTCAACATTTTTTGTAAATTAACTGAAGTGTCAAAGCTATTTAATAAACTGTAACCAAATGAAATAACTTGTACGTAACAGTTTATTACTGACATTTAAAATTTGTTCGTATCTCATTCCCCACATGTTAGGAATAAGAAAAACTTACACCATTCCTTTGGATCCGCAGTCCGACGACATGGTGGAACGATTCAATCGGACACTGGAAGAATATTTGCGGAAAGTGGCTGGAATCAAAAGAATCGGGACACGCATATCGCTCTGTTCCTGATGGCGTATAGGTCGGCCCCGTACGACACGACATCACTCGCTCCAGGCTGAGCAGTATTCGGCACAGAGTTGAGGTTAACCGCTTACTTGAAATTCGGAGTGGTCACGACGGAAGACGCTAGGACTGATTACGCAGTCAATAAGCGGTCGGAACTGGAAGAAATTCACCAGTTTATAAGTGACCGTATCAAACTGGTCAGCGATACGATGAAAGCCAAATATGATCTACGGGCTAACCCAGCGGGGGGGGATCAGGGTTTGGATCCACAAGGCAAAGCACCTGACTGCACGGATGTAGACGTGGTCCACATCTTCGGCTGCGATCCTTGTGGGTACCAGGCCAAGTGGACTCAACGCCTTCACGAAGGTTGCTTCTGGTGACCGGGCGGTCCCCGGGCGGCTGTTGAAGCTTGTCTTCTCAGCTGGCGAAGTTTGAGATGCGGAAATCCAGGAGCGTCTGACCCACAGTGGGCGTCTGATCTCCATGTTAGGAGCGGCTGTTTTCTTATCATCTTTTGGTGGCGTGATAGATGTGAAAGAAACGCCACAGGGGAAGGCGACCCCCTTCATCAAAACCATTCTGGAGGGCTCCCATAAGGACTCTTTTACGGTGCAGGGAGTCGGATCCCCAGTACCGGCGGTAGACAGTGGGCGAGCGGGCTGTCTGGCGTCGTCATCCAACGACCGCTTAGGCTGTGCAGCGGGACCCCAGGCTGTGCAGTCTACAAATGCTACTGGGAAGCAGGAGGCGCCCAAACCTGCATTAAGCAGGCAAAAGGCGCAGTCCACAGCACAGGATGGTCCCTCACTTTCGGGGGTGGTGCCTCAGCTCCGGGGCCTTCGACTCGACGCTGCTATAGAGGGGGAATCTATGATTCTCTCGCAAAGTAGCGGCGCCGGGTCGGTGGACTCTAAGGCGGAGGCGGCACTCCTGGAGGAGGGAGACCGACCTGCGGCCACTGGCTCCACTCCTGGTATCTTACCGGCGGGGGAACGCAAGGCGAGCAGTGCTGCGAAGAAAGCCAGAAATGGCTACCGGCGCTCTCTTGCGTTTCTCCGCAGAGTGAGCAAAGAGCCTGGATCCTTGTCCGATAAGGAGAAGGATCTGGTAAGGAAGCACCAGAAGATCGTGGCTAGATTCGAGAAGAAACAGGCGGCGATTTCTGGTGCAAAATGCACAGCCGTTGCAGCAACGCCTGGTGACAGTGCCACGGCTGCACGGCCCACCGAAGGTGCAGTGGAGGCGGAAAAGCCTAGAAACAAGGCCACATCCTCCGTCACTGCACGGGTGGGAGTAAAGACGGGGACGGCAAAGCCTGGAAACAGTGCTGCGGTCGCCCCGTCAAGTGAGACTGGACAGAGACCCACCACCTCTTCAAGGCCCACTTCCACCACGGTGGAAAAGGCCGTAAAAAGGGGAAGATCGGCTGACGATCAGCCGACAGGGGAGGGGAAAAAGCTGAAGCCCTCAGCTAGCTTCTCTTCCCCACAGGAGTTGCAGATAGCCGTGGTGGACCGGAGCGATCCTGATGGGAAAATTCGCCCGGAAAACTGGCTTTCTGTAGAGGCGCGCATTCTGCGAGCGATGCTCGAGGCGGCTGACGGCGAAATTGACTTCGACGGCGCTGGCTGGCAGAAGGGTGTCAAAATCGTCGGTTGTGGCAACAAGGAGTCCCTCAACTTCTTGGTGCGCACTATCGGCGGTCTTGAGCCCCTCTGGCAGGGGGCGAAACTCGAGGTCATACCCCGTGACCGTCTGCCACTCCGGCCTATCGTCACACTGTGGGTCCCCCCTCCAGTTATGGAGGACGCCGACACGGTGAAGCTGATTGGCCGGCAGAATAGTGGCCTGAACACAGGAGAGTGGAGAATTGTATCCTCCACTACTTGTAAAAATGAGGCAGGCAAGGACATCGTGATCGCGGTAGATCAATCGTCCTTTGCCCATCTGCGGGACTCCCTGGGAGTTGTTAAGTTCGGTTTGGGTTCCCTCAAAGCTCGCTTCCCTAACAAGGAGTGCGCCACACAAGGGAAGGCTGAAGGTAGTGCAGATAAACCTGCACCACTCTAAAGCCGCCACCAACGACCTTATGCAGTTCCTTGAGGAGACTGGAGTTGACTTGGCTCTAATTCAGGAACCCTGGATCGTAGGAAACAGGGTTTGTGGGTTAGATTCAGGTCAATTTAGATTGCTTCATTCACGCGGTGAAGGTAAGATACGAGCCTGTATTGTATACAGAAGGTGCATTAATTTGTTTCTTTTGTCTCATTACAGTACTGGTGACCTGTGTGTGGCTGCATGCGAACGACGCGATGGGCGAGACCTGATCCTGTCGTCCGCATACATGCCATTCGAAGGGGAGGAACCACCGCCGAAGGAAGTCCGGGACCTTGCTGCGCACGCCCGATCACGGAGGCTCGACCTTATCATCGGGTGTGATGCCAATGCACACCACATGCTGTGGGGAAGTTCCGACACCAACAGTAGGGGTGAGTCAATTTTTGAGTTTCTTCTAGGCTCTAACCTTGTGCTGTGCAATAGAGGCAATACGCCGACTTTCCACAATAGGGTTAGGGAGGAAGTCATAGATATTACCTTAGTTACCGACTCCAACACTATCTCCGTGGTCGACTGAAAAGTACTGACGGAATGTTCGTTCTCGGACCACAACCGTATAGTCTTTTCAGTGGCCATAGAGGTTGGATGTCCACAAACTTATAGGAATCCGAGAAAGACTAACTGGCCTAAATTCAGTGCACTAGTTTCTCAGAAACTGGCATCGCGCAAAGCGATCGCTACATTCGAGAGAAACAACATTGACAGGTCAGTTGGTCTTCTGACGAAAGTGCTTAACAAGTCTTTTAATGAATCTTGTCCTAAAAGTCGAGCTCCACGGAAAACCAACGCGGTGTGGTGGACCCCAGAGCTAAGACAACTTAGAACAGATACCAGACGTCTCTTCAATAAGGCTAAACTTAGCCGAACTGAAGAAGACTGGGGAGCCTACAAGGTTAGCTTTAATAAGTTTAAGAAGACTATTAGGGCGGCCAAGCGGGATAATTGGAGGAAGTACTGTGAATCCCTCGACAATGTCAACGAGGCCGCCAGACTTCGCAAGGTGCTAGCCGGGGCATCACATACCCCTAGCAGCATTAGGAAGTCTGACGGCTCGTGGACAGAATCGAGGGAGGAGCTTCTACAGACTCTCATGAACACCCACTTTCCCGGTTGCACGAGTGTTGTTGAGACGACCACGCTTCATAGACAGCACTCGTCACGACCGGATGCTTTAGTTCGGGGGATTATCGATGAGGTCAAAGTGGCATGGGCGATAGACACCTTCAACCCGTACAAATCTCCGGGTCCCGATGGTGTCATTCCGGCTATGCTGCAATGGTCTAAGGAGGCAGTGGTCAAAGTCTTGGTGCGAATCTTTCGGGAATCTCTCCAACAGGGCTATGTACCGCGCGCCTGGAAAGAGGTTAAGGTGGTGTTCATCCCCAAGGCGGGGAAGTCAAACCACATCACTGCAAAAGACTACAGACCGATCAGCCTATCATCGTTCTTTCTTAAGACTTTGGAGAGGCTGGTGGATGTCTATGTCAGGGGAGTGGCACAGTCCAGGGGACTCTGCAGGACGCAACATGCGTATTGCAGGGGAAAATCTGTAGACAGCGCCTTGCATGAGGTCGTTCAGACGATCGAAAAATCGCTGAACGTCAAGGAGTATACGTTAGCCGCTTTCCTCGATATTGAGGGGGCCTTTAATAACGTCACTCTAGAGGCAATAACCAGTGCACTTAGAAAATTCGAAGTGGACGAGAAAGTGGTGAGGTGGACCAGCGATATGCTTAGTAGCAGAAGGGTTCACTCCAGCCTAGGCTCGTGCTCGGTGAGGAGGTTAACCACAAGGGGCACACCTCAGGGGGGCGTCCTTTCGCCTCTGCTGTGGCTGCTTGTGATAAACAACATCCTCGAGATCTTCGAATCCAGGAGGCTGCAAGTAGTAGCATATGCGGACAACGTCACTATCCTGATCCCTGGAAAATTTCTTTCCACCATCAGTGATCTCATGGAGTCTGCTTTAGGAGAACTCTCTAGGTGGGCAGAGCATAACGGTCTAGGAGTTAACCCCTCAAAGACGGTTATGGTACTGTTCACCCGGAGATACAAAATACCGGAGTTTAGGCTGCCGAAACTCAGCGGCATCACTATCACCCGAGGTGAAATACCTTGGCACCACACTCGACTCCAAGCTTTCTTGGAGACGCAACGTGGAAGAGCGGGTGAAGAAGAGCCTGAATGCCTTCTACGTCTGTCAGAAGGCCTTCGGGAAAAAGTGGGGATTGCGGCCGGGCATTGTCCACTGGATGTATACAGCGATCATTCGGCCGATCTTATGTTACGGAGCCATTGTCTGGTGGCCGGCCACGGACACCAGGTCCTTGGCGACGCAACTGATGAAGGTGCAGAGACTGGCGGCTATGGGAATAGCAGGAACCGTCAAAAGCACCCCCCAGGCAGGCCTAGAGATGATTCTACATCTCCACCCAATAGAGCAGTTCATTAAGTGCTGTGCCGCTAAAGGCGCTCTCAGGCTGAGAGAGGCCAACTTGTGGAAAGAGCACGCTCATGGACACTCTGGGATCCTAAGGTCATTTACGACGCCAGGTACGGAACATCAATTAGATTCCTGCACGGACTATCTGGTTCCATACCTGGATTTTGATTCGCGCGCACTTACCTCCTTTCCCTCAAGGGAAGAATGGGGACTTACAAGTGTGACAAGAGACGCCTCCATCACCATCTTCACAGATGGTTCTAAGATGGAGGAAGGTACAGGAGCTGGTCTCCACTCAGATGTACTAGGGGCTCAACGGTCTTTCAGACTTCCGGACCTCTGTAGCATCTTTCAGGCGGAGATTTATGCAATCTGGAAAGCTGCTGAATTAATCCGCGACAGCGGATTATCACCCACGGATATCACAATCTGTGTGGATAGTCAGGCAGCCCTTAAAGCGCTGGAATCAGCGACTGTGAAATCAAAGGTAGTGCAGAGTTGTCGCAGTGCACTTCGCGGCATCGGACACCACCGAGTCACTCTCTGCTGGGTTCCGGGCCACTCTGGAGTGGCAGGAAACGAGGCAGCGGATGAGATGGCAAGAAAGGGGGTCGCCCTGCCTCTCACCGAAGTGGATAACTCTGTGCTCCCTCCGATATCTGCCCTGTATTTGCGTATTGACAGGTTGAGCAAAACTTACATCGAGTCCTCATGGCGGAGCAGAACTGATTGCAGTACCTGCCGGCCAATATGGCCTCCCTTTCCGTGAGGAAAACACGATATGTACTGTCCCTGAGTCGAACCTCTATTAGGCAGCTTGTTGGAGTCATCACTGGACACTGCGCCATTGGATTTATGCTGGTCAAATAGTGCCTCTCGTCCAGTGATGTCTGCAGAAGCTGTGGAGATGAGGAAGAAGTGGAAACGATCCAACACTACCTGTGCCACTGCCCGGCTCTGCAGGAACGCCGACTCCGTACCTTGGGGTCAAGGTTCCTGGTAGTCTTGGCCTGCGCAGCAGTAGTTGAATTATCGGATCTACTCTCCTTCATCAAGAGGTCGAATTGGTTTGCCCCGAACTGAGAGCCACTGGTTAGCTCCGGAATCTTCCATGAAGGGATTCACAATGGGCCATTTTGGCCTCCGAGTGGAAGTGCTGCCCTTGGGACGCACACACCCTTCCCTACCTAACCTACCTAACCTAACCCAGCAGGGTTCCAAGAAGGCGATCTGGTAATGCCCGCAGCGGAGGAAGGGTTTGTCTCTAGAACTTCAAAAGTCATGGGAAGGACCGTACAAATTCGTGGCCAGGACTAATGACGTGGTATACAATATTCAACGTTGCAGCAATTGAGGCGCTAGGATGAAGATAGTCCATTTAGACCGCCTTACGTCTCAATACGGCGGAGCTTCGGTAAAAGTCTAAGAATTGGGCAGTGTGACGATAGGGCACCCTGTCGCTTTGCAAGGCACAAGACCAATTGCAATATTTTACTCAATACAAGCTTTTTATGACAATAATTTCCGAAAAACATAAAAAAGGGGTTAAGGAAAGGGGGGCTTCATGTGCATACAAAAAATATTCACATTTTTAATGCAAACAACTTTGTCCTGTCAAAGCTCAAGCTCTTCAAGTTTTCATACTTTCTGTGTAAAGGTCTATAGGGACCCCTTTAACACTATACTATGCTATACTATACTATACTATACTATACTATACTATACTATACTATACTATACTATACTATACTATACTATACTATACTATACTATACTATACTATACTATACTATACTATACTATACTATACTATACTATACTATACTATACTATACTATACTATACTATACTATACTATACTATACTATACTATACTATACTATACTATACTATACTATACTATACTATACTATACTATACTATACTATACTATACTATACTATACTATACTATACTATACTATACTATACTATACTATACTATACTATACTATACTATACTATACTATACTATACTATACTATACTATACTATACTATACTATACTATACTATACTATACTATACTATACTATACTATACTATACTATACTATACTATACTATACTATACTATACTATACTATACTATACTATACTATACTATACTATACTATACTATACTATACTATACTATACTATACTATACTATACTATACTATACTATACTATACTATACTATACTATACTATACTATACTATACTATACTATACTATACTATACTATACTATACTATACTATACTATACTATACTATACTATACTATACTATACTATACTATACTATACTATACTATACTATACTATACTATACTATACTATACTATACTATACTATACTATACTATACTATACTATACTATACTATACTATACTATACTATACTATACTATACTATACTATACTATACTATACTATACTATACTATACTATACTATACTATACTATACTATACTATACTATACTATACTATACTATACTATACGATACTATACTATACGATACTATACTATACTATACTATACTATACTATACTATACTATACTATACTATACTATACTATACTATACTATACTATACTATACTATACTATAGTATACTATACTATACTATACTATACTATACTATACTATACTATAGTATACTATACTATACTATACTATACTATACTATACTATACTATACTATACTATAAAAGAATTTTCAAATCTTACCTGTGACCGATGGAAAAAATATTCCAATTAATAAAGTAAATGATGTTGTAATATCAGCCATAACTTGGTTGTACGATGATGGAGCCATGTTTTCAATATCCACCGAGTTTTTGCCATACGATATGAATTGCCCATTCTATAAAACAAGACAAAAAATAATATAATTATAATAATAGTAATATTATAATAATATAATACAATGCAAGTAGCTTGAAAATTACGTTAGAGAAATAAGTCTCCAAACAAAAAAAATTAATCCAGCAATCTTTACAGAAAATGTATTTTTTCATACCACATTAAATGGTATTTTTTAGAGGGGGATAACTCTAAATAGGCAACATTGTTTCCTGTGATAGCCAATTTGACAGTTCCCGGTTGTTTTGTGGTAATAATAGCGAATGCAGGTCAAGAAAGGTTGCAGGATAGTGCCAAAATAAAATAAAACATAGTGAATTTTTTTTAGTTCATTTCACTTTATTCACTATTGTACAAGGTTATTTTAATAAAATTCACTTCTTGCACTTGTCAGGAAGGTTTTCTTTATTTTCACTGAATTTCTTTAGGCATAAATGCAGTATAGCGAACCCTCGTGAAAAAAATAAATAGTTAAGTATGCTCTTACATAGAGGTCCTGAATCTAACGAACTACAAATTTTGCCTGGGAAACGCCCACAAAAGACATGGCTTGGGGTCAATGTGCAAAGTTGGTATCAAAATATTTAACTCAATCAATTTTCAATCAATTTACACGATACGGGTATCAAATGAAAGGCCTTTTACCTTTCCATACCATACCTTGCTATTGGTATACAACATTAGATATGCAGTATGTACCAATAACTAAGAACAAATTTTTTTTTAGATTAGGCACGTTAGAAAGGGGAATTTTTAAGGACTTATAAAAATATTTATTTTTCAGCTCCTTTATTATCAATCTTTTTGAAAATTTTTTTACAATATCTTGAAGGTTCAAGGAACACAAACATTTTTTTTTTAGCATATTGTCTCTTATATAGGTGGGGCTGAAGTCGCGTAGAAAAAAAAATATCCTCCAGTACGGACACTTAATCTCCGGATTGGCTAATCTGAAATAAAAACACAATAAAGATTCATAATTATTAAGCTTTCGGACACAGGAATTCACCAGAAAAATTAAAAAACGCTAAAAATAAAAGAATAGGAGCTTTTTGAAAAAAAGTGTCAAAAAATTACTGCGTTTTTCACCTTTTTTCCCCAGAAAAAGTACTTTAAATTAAAAATCTTCTTCAATATTGTGGTGGATTCTTGTAAAAAATAAGTTAATAAAAGAACTAAAAAAAATATTTTAAAATCGGTCGAGCCAATGGAGGATGTGTTTTTTTTTCTACGCGACTTCAGCTCCACCTACAGCATTGTGCAAAACCTAAGCAACTTTTGTATTACTCATGAATAAAACTCCATATTTGCCAATAGTTCAATTCGAAGTGGATTATGGATAATTTTATATTTATATAATGCTCAGAATGTAATTACAACAAATATATAAAAAAACCAAACATATCAATTCACAAACGGTAAAAACATTTACGAAAACGAAACAAACTCCAAAATTAGCTGTGCAAAACCTAAGCAACTTTATACTAGTATTTGGTGTAATACCCTTTGCTTTGTATGAATGCAGCACATCTTTTAGGCATTGACTCAATTAGGTTTACAATTGTGGTTTCAGGTATTTTTCCCCATTCTTCTTTTAACTTAAAAAACAATTCGCCCCTATTACGAAAGCGTGTTCCTCCCAGACGCCTTTTAAGAATGCCGAACAAATTTTCGATGGGATTCAAGTCCGGAGATTGGGCCGGCCAATCAAGGACTGTAATCCCATTTGAACTGAGCCACTCTTTTACCAACTTCGATGTGTGTTTCGGATCATTGTCGTGTTGAAACACCCATCGAAGTGGCATATTGTCTTCAGCATAGGGCAGCATCTGGTTTCTAAAATATCCTTATAGACAAAGCGATCCATTTTTGTCGAAATTTCGTGTACAGGGCGAAGACCAAAACCAGAGAAGCATGTCGAAATCATAACACTCCCACCGCCATGCTTTACAGTTCCTTTGCAGTAACGTGGATTGAGCCTTTCTCCCACCTTGTGGCGAACGTGACGTATGCCGTCAGAATTGAACAGATTAAATTTGCTCTCGTCACTAAATTAGACAGTTCTCCACTGACTGACCGACCAATTGAGGTGTGTTTTAGCGAAATGTAACCTAAAATGTTAAAAATTACAAATAATGTCAAACAATTTTATTTAAAACCTCTTACTCGTTATACAAACCTTTTTTGGACATGCTTCTTGGTAAGCATGGGTTTCTTCAAGGCTGTGTAACTCTTCAGCCCTGCTTCGATGGCGCGTCTGCGTACTGTACTGGAATCTACGTTTAATTTTAGGGATTCCACTATTTCCTTAGAGGAAATAAAAGGATTTTTTTATTAATCTTTTTATTTCACGATCGTCACGCCTTGAAGTTTTCCGTGGACGTCCTCCTACATTATCACTTGTTACTTTTTTAGTGCTTTTATATTTATTTATTAGCCGCGAAACTATGGATTTGTGAATTTTAAATCTTTTTGCAATATTTGCTTGAGATTCCCCTTCTTGATAAGTGGAAATAATTTTTTCTTTGAAATTATTATCATACTTAGCGCGCGACATCACAAGTTTATGAAAAATGTCAATTTAAATTTGACGAAATTTTGCGGAAAATGCAATAAACTCTTTTGTCTTATACACACTTTCGATAACTGAGTGCAATTCACTTAAAAATCACCGTTATGATAACCGTAATTCTAAAACAGTAGCTGAAACTAACAGAGTTGCTTAGGTTTTGCACAGCTAATTTTGGAGTTTGTTTCGTTTTCGTAAATGTTTTTACCATTTGTGAATTGATATGTTTGGTTTTTTTTATATATTTGTTGTAATAACATTCTGAGCATTATATAAATATAAAATTATTCCCACTTCGAATTGAACTATTGGCAAATATGGAGTTTTATTCATGAGTAATACAAAAGTTGCTTAGGTTTTGCACAATACTGTATATAAGAGACAATATTGTAACGATAAGACAGTCTGTCGCTGTACAAAGCAGCCGGTCGCTGTGCACGTAGGGATGGCAAGATTAATCGAATGAATAGCGTTAATCGATTATTTCTTTTCAAAAAGCGATTTAATCGAATCGAATTCCACCTTGCGATTAATCGAATCATCAATCGATTAGTTGCCGATTAATCGCGAAATTGCCTTCGAATCATTTGAGCATTGCTGCCACACTCAAATCGCTTGAAAATCTTAAAATGCCTTCAAACTTGCCCATGTAACCCTCACGGCATTTGTTTATCAGTGGTTTACAAACCACTGATAACAAAATTAAACCACATCACTAGTTTGCAAAAATTTAGCGCGTATACTAAGGGAAACAAGCGTTTGTGCACTTTAGGTAAGTTTTTATTGGTTTTTCGCTAAATTTACTGCATTTTTTCAATCTCGACACTCGCTTCTCCACTATATTGTGAATACGGCATCACATCCTTGACAACCTGATTGCTTTCTCTTTTCGTGTGATCTCAGTTAGCAAAGTGCATTATTATGCGAATTATTTACAAAAAAATTTCTAAGTTTATACGATTTCTAGTTCTTTCGAAAATAGGAGTTAAATATGACTTGGTCGATTCGACGAAGATTACCAACAACGTATGTAAAATATGATTACTCTTGTAGGGTTAAAATGCTATTCCTAGATACTTTTTCATAGGCATTCGCCGTACTTTCCATGCGACACCCTGCCTATTAGCTTTCAAAATTACTTTTTCTGCAAACAAATTTAAGCCAAAATTGTAATTTTATGTATCAAAAATTAAAAAAAAAAATTCTAACAAACCCTTTATTTGATCATAAAAAAGAAAAAACAAAAAATAATCTAAAATGGCGATTAATCGATTAAATTTTTGTAATTAATTGCAATTATTTTATTAGCCATGCAATTAATCATTTGATACATTAATCGATTAGAAAATTTTTTTTGCCATCCCTATGTGCAGGGCGCCCTGTCGCTACGCACCGTGCTATGAATGCTTTTACGGGCATACTTTTAGGCACGCACTTTAAAGTACAGCGACTTGCTATAATTCGATCTGGCAATGATGGCCCGCGATAATAGCGGCCTTTAGACGGTCGCACATGTTTGCAATCATGTGCGATGGGGGAAATGTACGATGAGCGTTTACACGGTCACACATGTGCGCACACTTCAGTTGTCTCGCTGCTGCCAACGAAGCAACATGGTATGCGCTTTCGCATCAATTTCTTTAAATTTGCATAAAAGCACCTCTATGCTGCGTTTCTTTTAATTTTTATTTTTATATTCTTCACCTTTTACTTTTCACAGTTCGGGATTGTGTCTATACACATCAAAGAACTCCTTCCATAATATTTCATTTTTTTGCGACGCCATCCTCACTGCTCACTGTCCACCGATCGAATGAAAAAATGCACTATGTGTGTCACACAGCTGTTTACACGGTCGCACATGTGCGTCGCGCCGACAGAGAAATCAAAAAATTTTGAAAACCGTCGCACATGTCCGACGACACGAATTTCTTGCGTTTACACGGTCATTCTTCTCGTCGCGCCGCACATGATTGCGGACATGTGCGACCGTCTAAAGGCCGCTAATAATGGAAACTTCTCGTCCAATTAGAATGTGCGGGAACGATCTGCGCGATAACCGGACAGGTATAAAAGGCAGCCAGGTACGGCGCAGCGAGTCAGTCTTGGTTTAGGCAAGAAAAGGTGCCACACGGAGCAATTAAGCAAATAATTGAGTGTAAAGACAGTAAAGTGTGAAATTTGTGAAATAAAGTGATTGTTGGTTTTTATTGACTGCGTTTGAGAATTTAAGTTTTGTTTTTATTTTAAATTGCACAATTCAAAGATACGTACCAGCCCGCTAGAACTAGTATTCGTAACAATATCTTAAAAAAAATTTTCACAAAGATTGATAACAAAGGAGCTGAAAAATAAATAATTTTGTTAATCATTAAAAATTCCCCTTTCTAACGTGCCATGATACCTTAAGTTGTAATAACTTTGTTAGCATATTATAGCTTGTGGAATTCCCTTTACATTGAAATATAAATCATTTGACATTTTTGTATTTTTACTCTTATATTTAAATTGAGTTAACCGTAGAGAACCTTCGTCGATTCGACGAACACCTCATACATTTCTTCAAATGTCTCCTCATTCTCCGATCTGATTGCGTTCTCTTTTCGTGTGATCTCAGTTGGCGATGTGCTCTCGCGATATACACACATTTTGCATCACGAGCGCAGCGTAAGTTTTCTTTTTTTATAGAAAAACAAAACTAGTCTTCGTCAAAACGACGAGGAATACCTTTAACTTGACTATTTGCAAGTGTACTTGCAAGTGAATACGAATACTGCACATTAAATTTCAGTATTTCAAAATGTCTCGAAATGCGGGGTTATCGGTTGAAAAAATTTTTGGAATTGGTTAATTAATGAATCATTAATTAAGTTAATTAGTTATTTAGTTAATTAGAAACAAGTAAGTGAGTTAAATAGTTAATTAGCATTTTAAAAACTTAGTTACATTTATTCCTTACTTTTCATTAGTTTTTTAAGGAATTATATTTGTGTTTCTGTCTTCATGGAGAAGCTATGTTTTGTTCTTCACTTTAGTTTAAATTTAATTTATTTTTTTATTTTCTGATACTCATTCTGATCTCAAAAATAAATGTACCTCAACACAAATTACTTAAAAATACACCGAAATTTTTTTAAAATACGTATGGTGCGAATTACTTACACAAAAATGTCTAAGTATAATTATATAATGAAGTTTGAGTTTATACGATTTCCAGTTCTTCCAAAAATCGGACTTGAATACGACTTCGTCGATTCGACGAAGATTACCAACAACGTGTGTAAAATATGCTAACGTATGTAAAAAATAAGCATTTTTTGCAATAATGAAATGGTGCTTTTGAAGATTATTGCTTAGGCGCGATCTTTTACAATCATAGGATTTGAATGTAAAAATACTGTAAGCACTTTACTGATCCCGATGCCCTAGTTACTCCCTTGAGGGTTATTTTTTTTAAGCCCGGCCAAAGGTCAGCCACACCTTTTGTGTTGCTGAATGCAGAAATACTTTTGGCCGTAAAGCCGAAGATACGCTTATAGTTGTTGTTGTATATAGTTATAGTCCCGGTGCCTTAGTTATTTCCATGAGGGCTATTTTTAGAAGTCCGGCCAAAGGCCGGCCTCACAAAAGGTATACAAAAAGGTACTGTAGTTTACTCGCATCCTTCATTCAATGGAAAAATATAACCAACAAACAAATACCATTGAAGGCTTGTTGCTTCACGTATACCATAAATGCAAAAAAGATTGTAATGGCTTTATGGCGAAATATAAGCTTTTAAAATAATGTAATGCCAGATTTTTTCGTTTTCGAAAACTTTGTATAAAAAAAATATTTTCGCTGAAAACTTATTATTAGTAGGGTAAAAGGTTTGGTTGTGGGCATAGTTCGGTTGTGGGCACCCCTTCGTATCTTTTGATAGAAAGCAGGCTGGGTTTTTTTGACTAAGGCTATTTGTTCATTATGGAAGCACGATCTTTTTATGCCAAATACTGAATCGAACAGACACGCCTGCTTTGTGCTGGGACCATATATATCTTTCTGTGCTTAAAAAATAAGACAAACATTTTTTTAAACATTTTTAATGGTGTCATAAATCGAAGTGAATCCATCGAGAAGGCGAGCAAAATGCATTTTTATTTAGTAAATTTATTATACTTTGTGATCCAATATTGATTACAACCAATATGTTTACCCCGAACAAATTTTTCACTACTTCTCCAAATGGCTGCCAAATTCGGTTGTGGGCACCGCAATTAGTTCGGTTGTGGGCCCCCTTTTTTTTGTGATTTGGTAAGTTTTGGTAAGTTATATCATCGGAAATAGTCTTTTTACGCATTTTTTGGTTGTTTTAGCTATATCATCCGAGGATAAATAAAAATCGTCCGATATCTTTTTTAATGTGCTGGATGTAAGTAAACATTGTTCTGCAGATAAGCTAACCACAAAATCGACTGCCGCAGCGTATGCGATTTCCCGAACCACTCTTCAACGCTACATGAAAAAGGTGGAAAGAAATTTCGGAGACATCAAAGCCGTCGACGGTGGTGCTTTCTTAGATCTTGTTCGTGGATGTTATCGAATCAGGTTAACTGGTGTTTTCCACCTTCTGCACGTCACAGCACTTGAAGAGTGTTGATTAATTAGGTTGAATTTCATTTTACTTTAGGTCTTTTCGACAGCCCAGGAGAATGACTTGGTCACTTACATTTTGAAATGCCCGTCCATCTAAAGTGTACCGACATGCGTGCCAGCCACTTCACATGCGTGCATTGTGCTTCAAATAATTAAAACTTAATATTTTTCTATATTCGTGTTGGTTTTTCTTCATATTTCCCCGTTTCCAGCAGATTTTCCAAGGGTGCCCACAACCGAACCAAAAAAAAATTTTCGTTAAAAATGACTACTTTACAAAATTAAAAAAAAAACTTTTCTATTTGACGGAATCGATTTATTTTTGTCATTACTTGTTAGCTTAGGTCTCTAGCTTTCCATAGATGCCAATATGTCCGATTAAGAAGAACTTGGTGAAAAGTTGGCCAAAAATTAAAAGGTGCCCACAACCGAACCTATTCCCCTACATTTTACGTATCTGATGTTGTGCATCATTAGAAAGATATCGTGTAAATCAGTTGGAAATTACATATTTGACAGCTCGGCCTTTCCTGGCCTTCGACCTATCTTCCACCGTAAAAGTAATGACAATCATATCATCAATTGAAAATATGTACAACCACACGGATTCGATTATATGGACTGGCAGTGCAATATCAAATAAATTTAATATTTCAACAGGCGTAAAGCAAGGATGTTTAATGTCGCCTTTGTTGTTCTCTATTTATCTGAATGACTTACATGATAGTTTGGGAGGGGGAATTTGGATAGGAAACTTGAATGTGCGACTACTGTTGTATGCGGATGATATAGTATTGATATCTGACAATGTAGAGGAGCTGCAAGGAATGATATTTAGGTTAGAAAATTATTGCAATGTGTGGAACATGCAAGTAAACCTCTCGAAATCGGCCATAATGGTTTTTCGACAAGGCGGCAAATTGGCGGATAGAGAAAAATGGACATTTAAAGGCGAAAGTATCCCTATAGTGTCAGAATACAATTACCTCGGTGTAAAATTAACACCAAAATTAAGCTTTAAAAAACATGTTGAAAATAGAAACTGTATGGCTAAAAACAGTATCAATGCAACATGGTGGTCCTTTCTAATCAAAAATAAGATAAAATTATCAGCTAAATACAAATTATTTTTAGCAGTAATTAGAGCTATACAAAGTTATGCTGCGGAAGTCTGGGGCTTTGAGTTGTTTGAATTGGTGGATAAAATTCAATTTTATTTCTTAAAGAAAATTTTACATCTACCAACAAACACACCCTCTTATTGTCTTATGTTAGAAACAGACATACCACACTGTCACCTGTATACTTTACGGCTTCATCTTAAATATATTTCTAAAACTCTATTTGAATACGACGATAGCAGATTGCCACACAAACTTTCAAAAATTATTATAGAGAGAAAGATTTTTTGGGTAAAATCAATGCAAGTTTTAGGAGAAAAATTGAATATTAGTTGGAATTATGACGTTTTAAATAGAAGAAGTTGGAATGAAAACATTGACACATTGTTATCCGTTCTGAACTCGACAAATAAACAAAAATCATGGGAAAGGGCTCTTAAAAGTTCACGTATATATAAAGACTTAGATCATAACATCGGTAAAAGCTACTTGAATGACAATCTTGAAAAATATAGAATAATGTGGATTTTGAAGGCCAGGTGCGATTTGATAATTCTTGGGGGTCACAGAAATCTAAACTGCAGTCTTTGTAATTTGAACGAGTTAGAAAATATAACACATTTTCTGGGTAGGTGTCCAATTTTGAAAAGAATCAGATATCGATATCTTGGAAAGTTCTTTTTAACTCAAGATGAAATTGTAAACAAGCTAAATGGAATTGGCGTAGGTGGATGGGATTGTCTTGTTTTGTATGTCACTGATGCTTTAAAATATAGGAGTTTAATTGTAAATGAATTCTGTTAATATGTATGTATATCTTTATGTTAGAGTAATGTATTTTCCTTTTTTCCGACAGACGACTTAAAGGTCATTGTCGTAAATTCTTTATCAGAAATGTTATCTATTGTTAATTAAATTATTTCTGTAATATTTGTTAAACAATTGAATAAAGAATATATCTATCTATCTATCTATCTATCTAATGACAATCATAGCTGATAACCCTGCGAAAGCAAGCGTCGCTTCCATTTATACCACCTGGAACACCATCGGTGCGTTAACTAAACCGAATGGCATAACATTGCGCTCAAAAAGGGCGTCATGCGCTAGGAATATGGTGTATTTCTGACACTCCCCCTCTATAAAGATTTGATAATAGCTGCTTGTCATGTCAAGCGTGTTGAAAAATTTTCCCCCACTGTCATCGGAAAATGTTTACAAACTTCATATAGCGCGCGATAATCCACGCACATCTTGCGTGGATGTGCGTGAATTACCGCACACCGTTCGCTTTCGTGGCTAAGGCTAAAAACATAGTGGAGCGGCGAGCAAAGCGAAGAGCAAAGCTTCGAGCAAAGCGACGAGCAAAGCGCAGAGCTATCCATAAGGCATTTTTTGCGAATATTGCGCTTATCAATCCATCCACATAAATTTTTTTTTTTTTGTTCACACAAATTTTTTAATAGCAAACATTTTTGGATTTTCAAGTAGAGCAAAGCGGCGAGCAAAGCGATGAAAACAAAATATTTTGAAATCGTCGCTTTGCTCTTTTCAGCTTTCTTCGCTTTGCTCGTGACTATGTGCGCTTCGATTCAAAAGCGTTGATTTGTTCTCGACGCTTTGCTCGCCGCTTTGCTCTTCGCTTTGCTCGCCGCTCCACTATGTTTTTAGCCTAAGACTACCGATGCTGCATGCGGTGTGTTAATTGGCCGTATAATATCGTTAGCCACAAGCTAATGGTACCTGGTATCGCTTTCCAACTATTAGGTCCTGGCTGGTTACTTCATTGTGGTTTTGCATCTACCTAGTGTGGTAATGTCCCCAGAGAAACAATCGTTGCAATCGGTTAACATGTCCAAAACGTCATGTCGCTGTTAAACTTGGAGATACTCGTCGACGTTGTAGTGCTTTTCGTCTTCGACTTGCAGCACCACTGAACCTGCGTCAATCACCAACCGTCTATGACTGCCGCGAAGTACGTCTCTACGCAGTAAGAGATCATGGCTCAGCAGATCATCTGGTACCACATACAACTGCACCTTTTCGTTTCCACCAGAGAGCCTGAGGTTCCGCCTTCACGATGTCTATGAAGTCGCTTTACTTCAACTATGAAGCCGCCAAACCCCTTGAGTCGTTTATTTGTGGCCCGCTTAGTACTTGTGGTCATTGCTGACTAGCGTGTCAACGAGAGGTCTCTGCCGGTGTATACCAACGCTTGGTACACTGCCCCTTCGTTTTTGTCGATGTTGGCGACCGCGGGGCGAACTCGGGAAATCTCGCAGAATTAAAAAACCGGTTGCGCATTTAACCAACCCTTTTTAACTTCCTCTAACTTATGTTGGACCGCCAGAAGCATGGTATCAGGGCCCCACTTGTATACATATTGCATTTGATCAACTTCCCGTCGCCGCTACCTCTGGACTGCAAACCTTGATTGCAGCTGGCCTTGCGTTACAACTTCTGTTGGCTGTGCCAACGTCTTCAGCTCTTGAAATGACTTTGCTAACTTCGACACTAACTCCTTCAGCTGATTAAACGACTACTCCGTCCGACTGCTCGTCCGTTCCCAACATCTCGATTAACGCATGCCACTTTTTGCGTTTTGTTTCCTGCGATCTCGTACCTGCGCACGACGTGTTCACCTGGCCCACGTTTAGCGCAAAGAACTTTGTTATATTTCCTTTAATTTCCGTGCACCTCGTTGATCCTCAAATTGTCGTTGCCGCAATTGTCCTTCGCACCATACCCTTCGGCCGCATACTTGACACACCGATCTTTTGAGCAGAGTTCCATCTTTAATGATTATTCGAAATACATAAACTGAATTTTTTTTATATTAGTCTTCGTCCCCAGTGTTGTTATCCTAGATTTGAATTGGGTTTCGGCTCGGGAATATTAGTTGATCCGCACATGTTTCGGTTTAGGAACGACTTAATCGCAACGAATAACATGATTAGGATGAGCATCGCTATCACTCCGGAGTTAATTATGTTGTATTCACTGCTGTTGTGTTCCAGTAGTCCTATGTGATCTACATATATGGTTGATCCGGACAGGATTTCTTCTATTTTGTTCGCTAAGGTGTGAGGACAGCCGGTATTGGATTGGCGCCAAATGCGCACAAGTGCGCTCTTGGCAGGCAATGGCAAAACCTCCAAGTGTGAAAGAAAAACTGTCAATCGCCGTTCGGATTCGGCGTTAAACTGTAGGTCCCCTCCCTCCCTTTCACCATCCATTTGAAATGTGTGTTGTATCACATGTTGAAAAAAACATATTTGCATACACATTTCAAACGGGTGGAATTTGTGGTATCACAACGGGCTAATAGGCCTAAGTGTGTCTCATACAGAGGTAGCCACTACAACCAACCAACTTACTTGGTTTTATGCATCTGGTCTTCTACCTCGATAGTTTCGTCGTGGTATTTTAGAATAAAGGTTCCGTTGATGCTGACGGTGCGGTTATCCATGCTGATGGAGACAAGGTTTTGTTTAGTGGTATTAATACAGGCGTGATATTTTCAATTGTCGCCAAAGGCTGATTATTGAAAATCGGTATAAGGCTTTTTAATAAGATCGGAACACAATGATCATTCTTAAATCGACTATACTATTATTTCAATAAAATCACATTTTGTTATGAAATAAATATAGATCTTTTATTCCGTACATGTTTTTTTCACATTTTAACAGAACTTTCAAATTGTAAAGTTGTAAGTTTTAGTTTTCATTTTCAAACTCAGTGATTATAATACTACGTTTACATTGAGCTCAAATGCGTAATTTCAAAGTGTTTAGATGCTAAGAATATCCTACATATTTCAAGCAGACAAAAATTTCAATTCAAAATTTCAATTTTGATAATTTTCGTTTGTTGCGATTTTGAACTGTCAAAAAGAGGTACAAGATTTGAAAGCGTCTTCATTTTGTGATGCGTTCGATAAAATTGGTCATATTTTACCGCATTTGCTTCGTCATTTTGATGAAATGCGTCTTTTCGTAGATTTGAATTTGTATGGGAAATGCGTTATTGCGACTTTTTGCGCGTTTGAGCTCAATATAAACTTAGTAAAAGACAAGAGCGAGCTTTGTTTCTGTCAATCGTTTCGTAGCGTCCGGACACCACGCAACCTTATGGCCAAACTCCATAAAGCGCGTTTCAGGCGTTCGGGGTTTGTCGTGTTATGGCGTTTCTCCCGTTATTCGCGTTGCAAATGGTCAAACTCCATAAAGCGCGTTTCACGCGTCAGCTTGTTCTTCTTACCTCAGCTGATGCTAATTTTTAATTGGCAAACTGCTGATTGATTTCGTTGTGAATTGTGAAAAACAACGAAATGAAATTGCTATACGACGTTATAGAATTTACTGATTTCATTTTAAACACATTAAATGCATATCGAACATTGCAAAAAATAAAAAAAGATGCAGACGCTCTAAGGGTTTTTATTTCTGGTTTAAAAAAGCCAATTTCTGATATTTTTTTTGCGACGCGACCTGAAAATATACCTAGTGCTTTGGCGAAGGCCCAAGAGGTGATAGCAAGTTGTCAATTATATATATTTGTATCTAGTTACGCGACGGAAAGTGTTGAACAAAATAGGAATGAAAGATTTAATCATTATGATCACGGCAAACAACAAAATTAGGAGCAGCACAGGAACCCTCATCTGGCGGACAGACAACAATGAGGAAACGGACATAATAATAGACGACAGGTGCCTCGGGATCAGCCCACACCGATGGAAGTCGCCCCCTCTGAGTCGCGATTGCGCCAGAATACAAACCCAATAACCAACATATTGTTACGAATACTAAGTCTAGTGGGCTGTTACGTATCTCTGGATTGTGTAATTTTGAAATAAAACACAGTCAGTTTCTTAAACGCAAACAATAAAATAAACCAACAGTCACTTTATTATTCACAGTTTACACTTTACTGTTCGTACACTTAAGTATTTGCTGAATTACTCAGTGTGGCAACTTCACTTGTCAAAACCAGACTGACTCGCTGCGCCGCATCCGGCTGCCTTTTATACCTGTCCGGCCATCGCGCAGATCATTCCCGCACATTCCGGAGTGGACTAAAAGTTTCCATCATTGCCAGGCTGGACTAAAAGTTACTTTCGCGGCCGTCGTTGCCAGATTGGACTAAAAGTTACTATCGCGGCCGTCGTTGCCAGATTGGATTATAGCACGGCACGTAGCGGCAGGGTTGCTTTGCACAGCGACACACTGTCTTATCGTTACACTGCCCACCACTTAGACTTGTTCGTCCCGAACAAGTGCCGAGGCTCCGCTGTGATGAGGCGCCAGGCGCTCCAAATGGACTACCTTCAGCTTAGCGCCTCTATTGCTGCAACGTTGAATCCTGTATACCACGTCGTTAATCCTAGTCACGACTTCGTACGGTCCTTCCCATGACGCTTGAAGTTTCGGAGACAAACATTTCCTCCGCTGCGGGTTGTAGAGCATTACCAGATCGCCTTCTTGGAACCCTGCTGAGTTGGCCCGTAGATCATATCTGGCTTTCGCCTTATCGCTGACCAGTTTGGTGCGGCCCCTTATAAATTGTTGAATTTCCTCCAGTTCCGCCCGCTTATTGGCCACGTAGTCCGTCTTAGCGCCTCCCGTCGTGCTGACTACCCCGAACTTCAAGTCAGCGGGTAACCGCAACTCTGTGCCGAACACTGCTCGGGCTGGAGTGAGTGATGTCGTGTCGTGCGGGGCTGACCTATACGCCATCAGGAACAGGGGGATATGCGTGTCCCAATCCTTTTGATTCCTGCCTACCACTTTCCGCAGGTGTCCGGTTAAAGCGTTCCACCATGCCGTCGGACTGTGGGTGTAAAGGCGTGGTACGAGTTTTCTTTATCCCCAGTAGCTCACACACTTCCTTGAATACCACAGACTCGAAATTCCGGCCTTGATCTGAGTGCAATTCCAACGGAACTCCGAACCTGGCTACCCAGTTGTTTACCAGCTTTTCCGAGACCGTAGTGGCTTCCTGGTTAGGAATGGGGTACACTTCGGGCCATTTGCTGAAGTAATCCATTACCACCAGCACATATTTGTTGCCTTGAGTGCTAGTTGGGAATGGGCCGGCGACGTCCATAGCAATCCGCTCGAAGGGCGCTCCCACGTTGTACTGTTGCATGCGGCCTCGAGATTTTCTTGTCGGCCCTTTCGCTGCTGAACATTGGTCGCAGCTCTTAATCCACTCGGCTACAGACTCCTGACATCCTACCCAATAGAATCGTCTTTTTATTTTGGCGACGGTTCTGGTGATGCCTAGGTGCCCTCCACTGGAGTCGTTATGGTATGCCTCGATGACCTCGTTGATTCTGCATTTCGGCACTACCATTAGGGAGTTGCTGGTCCGACCATCCGCGCTCTCCCATTCGCGGTACAGGCATCCTTCCTTCAGCCGCAGACTTTTCCACTGTGCCCAGTAAGCCTTAGCGATCGGGCTTTCACCGGTCATCTCCTGCCAGTCTGGACGTGCGCCTTGCTCCTTGCCTTCGACGATTTTCGCAAGATCCGCATCCTCACGCTGGTCTTTTTGTAGCCTCTCCGCAGACCACTCTTCCTCTGGCATGACGCTTACCAACCGGACGTCCACTATCTGTTCTTTGCTTTCGGCTCGCGAGCATTGCCTGCATTCGACTTTGCACGGACGGCGGGACAAGGCATCGGCATTTCCAAGGCTACTGCCCTTGCGATGCTCTATTGTGTAGTCGTAGCTCTGCAGTCGCTCGATCCACCGCGCCAATTGCCCTTCAGGATCTTTAAAGTTCAGGAGCCATCTCAATGCCGCATGATCTGTGCGCAGGCGAAACCTTTGTCCATACAGATATTTGTGGAAGTGTTTTACGCAGTCCAATACCGCCAGCAGTTCTCTCCGTGTCACACAGTAATTGCGCTCTGGTTTCGATAGAACCCTACTGTAGTACGCTATCACTTGTTCCTGGCCGTCTATTATCTGTGATAGCACACCGCCAATACTTTTCCCGCTTGCATCTGTATCCAGCACAAACATCTCCCCAGGCACGGGGAAGGCCAGAATTGGAGCACTGCACAGTTTTTCCTTCAGACGTGCAAAAGCCTGTTCCTGCTCCTCGTTCCACTCGAAAGCTTGGCCCTTTTTCGTCAGTTTGTGCAAGCTGCTAGCTATGTTCGCGAATCCCGGAACAAATCGGCGGTATGTGCACAGGCCTAGGAAACTGCGGAGTTCGTGTAGATTGCGTGGCCGGGGCCACTCCTTCAACGCCGTGATTTTGCCTTCATCCGTATGGACACCGCGGGCGGAAACCGTATGACCCAGATACTTGACCTCCGTTTGGAACAGCGAGCACTTCTTTGGGTTGAGTTTAAACCCGGCTTCTCGTATCCGCTCGAATACCTCCTTTAGCTTTCCCAGGTGGGCGTCGAAGTTTTTACCCATCACGATTATATCGTCGAGGTACACCAGACATGTCCGCCAATGCAGCCCTTTTAGCACGCATTCCATTAGCCGCTCGAATGTTGCTGGTGCGTTGCAGAGTCCAAACGGCATGACGGTGAACTGCCACAAACCATCGCCAACACTGACAGCCGTTTTCTCCTTGTCCTTGTCTGCAAGCTCTACCTGCCAATAGCCGCTGCGTAAGGCGAGTGTGGAGAACCACTGCGTGCCTGACAGTGTTTCCAGGGTGTCATCGATCCGAGGTAGTGGTCCTGTCCTTCTTGGTCACATCATTGAGCTTCCGATAGTCCACACAAAACCGGGTACTGCCATATTTTTTCTTGACTAGTACGACCGGCGAGCACCAGGGGCCCGAAGAAGGCTCTATGACCTTGTCTTTCCGCATGTTCTCGATCAAATTTGTGACCTCCTCCCTCTTGGCGGTTGGCGAATCGGTTTCGCACTTCCGGTGTCGATGTTGTGCTTCACTATGGCTGTTCTTCCGCCTGCTTCTGCCGCAAATATTGGCCTATAGTGCTGCAGGAGTGATCGCGCCGTCTGTTTCTGCTTGGCCGTCAACTAGCTGCTCCACTGGTTCTCCTGCGGTATGGCGGCCATGTTAAAACCGATCTTCTTATTACCTCCAGGCGGGCTACTCTCGCAATTGACCACTGCTACAGCTTCCTTACACTCGCCAATTACCTCATCTTTCCCGACATATCTGGGTGCATTCAGGGGGTTCAGTATTCTGACTGGTATTCTGCCATTTTTAGGTTCCACTAATGTACGTCCGATGATGATGTTGTCGTGTCCTTGTTTCGGTGCTTCTACTACCAACAGCCGACTCGTCCCATCGTCCTCGTCCACCTTTGCCCACACAATCGCCTCAGAATTCGCTGGTATCCTCCTGTGTTGACACGATACAACCTTCCTTACCGCCACGCTTCGCTCATAGCCGGTGTGCAGCGGGAATTCAACGTTGGCATATCTCAGCACATGTTCTTTCAGGTCCAGCGTAAAGCCGTGCCTAATCATGAAATCTACGCCGATAATCACGTCGTCCATTATATCCGCGACGATGAACTCATGTTCCAGGCTGCTGGTGCCGATAGCAATCGTTTTGTATCTTTCCCTCTCACCGGCGCGCGCTCACCAGTCGCAGTCCGCAGCTGTATGCCATGCAGCGGTTCCCAGTTCTTCAGCAGCTTCCTTTTTATGATCAAATATGACGCTCCAGTATCCAGTGTCAACACGAACAACTTTCCATCTATCCTTCCTTCAATTGTGAAGCTGCTGGGCTGTCGTTTCAGCTGTGAGACAAGGACGGTGGGGCGGCAGATTGTGGGGATCAGCTCACGCGCCTTTGGGCTGACTCGTTTTAGTTTAACGACTCGCCGTCCTCAGCCCTGCGCTTGTTGGCTGGGCCTCGATTGTCAGTATTCCTCGCTTCAAGCGATTGCGATCGAGAACGGGAACGACTCTTTCGTTGGCGGCAGTCTCGTGATATGTGGCCCTGCTTGCCACATACCCAGCAAACAACTTTAGAGGAGACCACCCGTGGCCTGCCCGGTGGCTCGGAGCTTATTACCTGGATCGCAATGCCGTTGTTCGGCTGGATCTGGCGTATCCTTGCAGGTGCATACCGAGTGCTCCCAATCCATGTCGCCTCGTATGTCATCGCGCTGGTCTGCGGTTCTTCAGCTCACAGTAGTACAGTGTTATGTTGTGCTCGTCGCTGTATTTGGCTGCCAGCGCCCTTATGACGGTCTCGTACTCACTTCGTAAACATTCTGGAACTGATTTTATGACCTCAGCCGCAGCAACTTTAAGAGCCAGCGCCAATCTCCGACCTTTCCTTACATCGGTCCACTGATTTTCCAAAGCAGCCAGGTCGAATTGTAGCTTGAAGGTATCGAACGGCGTAGTCCCATCATAAGTAGGCACTTCTGCTCGGGTGGCAACACTTTCCGGAACCGGCGGCAACCATTCTCGCGGCTGTACCTCCCTAAGCCGCTCGTCCATCTTTCTGTTCATCGAGTCTTCCAGACTATCAACTCGTTTGTTCAGGGAATCATCAAGATCGTCAACTCGTTTGTTCAGGGAATCATCCAGGTCGTCGACTCGTTTATCCAAGTGCTCTAGCCGCGTCTCCAGGTGCTCGACTTTCCCATTAACCCATTAATGCCCACAGTTACATATACGTAACGGCAGCAACGATATTTTAAAATGTTATTTACAGATTGCATGTACATGCCTATTCATGTTTATACCCCATATGACATTGAAAATAGTTTAACGAATGCTGTAAAATTCAAATTAAGTCAGAAACTCTTTTGATTTCTTTGTATACACAAGCACAAGTTTTGTAATGAGGTAAATTTGAAATTAGTAAAAATAGCGATATGGCGACACGCAAACGGTAAAAAAGATTTATAAGAATTTAGTAAAAGTATTTTGTGAAAAACTTTTTATGAAAAGTGATTCTTAAATATCTACAGTTTTATTAAAAAATGTTAAAATAAACGTTTAAGGCCCGTGGGCTTTTCTGAGCAGCATGCAATTGCACTGTTACGTATATGTAACTGTGGGCCATTCTCAGTACTTTTGTCTTTCTTGTCGAAGTTACACATACGTAACAGTGGGCTATTCTCAGTACTTTTTTAACGTAAGTACAAATGTAAATGTAAGATTTTCGTATGCTTAGATACGGTTATTTGACACTGGATGAGGCCACTATATATTTGCAAGAGCTCGCAAGTGATGAGAAAGCAGATAATACAGTGGAAAAGTTGACAATTGAGCCGCCTAGTGCCCATATTTTGGAATCTTAAGTGGATTCTGAGGAAGAAGATGGCGGTGGAGTGCCAAACAATTTGAGAGAGAACACGATTAATGCAACCATGTGAGGTTATTGTGCGGCAATTGACAACAAATGAGGTTGAAACAGCAAGCTCTTCAAGACGTGATAAATAATTCCTTCGCAAACTTACATACAGATCTTATAGAGTCACCAAGTACTACACAATGAACGTCTTTCGGGTCGCCCTCTTGTGGAGGAGCCATTTCACTGCCTATGTTTCAGAAGATGAGCCATTGGAGCCTAGTGACGAACGTTTTTCGGCTACAACAGCAATATGTACACCAACTGTCAACATTCTTATTAAAAAAACATCGGTAAAGGCTGCTCAACGTACAAAAACTATTCATGCTCAACATGCTACAACTTCTATTGCTTGTATTACATTTGATCACCAAAATTCTGGATCAAGTACGTCCACAGTAGACAAACCATTGGCAAAATGTATGAATGGAAAGTGTACCAAAGTAAAACGTACCTACAAACTTTGTAAACCTGTTATTTAGTGGTTGGAAGATGATGACATTAGGTGTCCGGAAATTTTTCCGGAGCCGAACTATTCTGATTGTAGTAATTTACATCCTCATCAGCTGTTGAGAAATTCTTCGACGACGAACTGATCTAGTTGTTGTGCGATGAAAGTAATAGCTATGCTGTGTGTTGAGGTCAAACAAACCCAAACATAACTGTTGAAGAGATGCGAGTTTTTATTGGCGCTCGTGGAAAGAAGTGGTGGTTTTGCATTTTTTCATGGCTCAATGACGTGTTAATGCAAAATGCGTGGATCTTGCATCGCAAAGGAGGAAGCAGTATGACGCAACTTGATTTCCGTAGAGCCATTACCGGACGCTTTTGCACAACTCTTGGCACAATAAAACCACTCCAGAGCTTTTGTCGAACAACTGCGGCTGAGCCCGACTTCTCAAGCCGCTATGACTGCATTGGGCATTTTATTGTAGAACCAATAGATAAAAAGAGGTGCCGCTGCGCTGGAATGAACTGAAAATCGCATCCCACTTCTTTGTGCAAATAGTGTAATGTTGGTTTGTGCATCAAATGCTCCGAAAAGTACCATTATGCTACAAATCCATAATTTATTGTATCAACCGCATATGTATTTCATTCACCTTTACCTTCACAGTTCAATTTATACAAAGTTTTCATGTATTTTTAAGTACTAAGCTGTAAAATTGTCATTCAAACTAAAAAAATGTGTTCCACAAAAAAGTACTGGAAATAGCCCACTGTTACATATATGTAACGGCTTCCAGAGACCAATCCATACAAGGTACCAAAAATTTTTTTTCTTATTTACGTTCCTGTGCATCATAAAGCATACGTCTCTAAATTTCAGGCCCCTAGCACTGCTAGATCGCTGTGGGCATTAATGGGTTAATCCTGTCTGAGATTTCCTCCACTTTCTGCTCCAAGCGCTGGGTCGCCGTTTCCATTTTCGCTGACATCTGCGCCGATATTTCACGATTTGCAGTCTCGACTTTTGCCGAAATTTCGAGATTCGTAGTTTTCAGCTTCGCTGCCATTTCTCGATTCGCTGTTTCCATTTGCGCCGACATGCCTTTGAGTGCAGCCATTAGTTGACTCATGTCCAACGCTTGTATTGGTGCACCCGCTGCAGCTGTACTCTGTAGCGAAGCAGCACCAGCAGGCGACTCCTCCACCTTGGCCGACGCCTCTAGTTCTTGCGCTCCGAACTCGTGCACAGTCCAATCGACGCCTCGTGCCTCACATGCTTCTCGCAAGCGCAACTGCCGCCAGCAGTCGGCAAATTCCAGGCAGCCAGCTCCTTCTTCAACTGGTCTACCTTCAGCAGCTCGAGTTTAACCATGCCCGTGCTTTTATTTATTTGTTTACTTTCAACTTTCCACAATCCCACTTCTGACACCAAATGTTACGAATACTAAGTCTAGTGGGCTGTTACGTATCTCTGGATTGTGTAATTTGAAAATAAAACACAGTCAGTTTAAATGCAGACAATAAAATAAACCAACAGTCACTTTATTATTCACAGTTTACACTTTACTGTTCGTACACTTAAGTATTTGCTGAATTACTCCGTGTGGCAACTTCACTTGTCAAAACCAGACTGACTCGCTGCGACGCATCCGGCTGCCTTTTATACCTCTCAGGCCATCGCGCAGATCGTTCCCGCACATTCCGGAGTGGACTAAAAGTTTCCATCATTGCCAGGCTGGACTAAAAGTTACTTTCGCGGCCGTCGTTGCCAGATTGGACTAAAAGTTACTATCGCGGCCGTCGTTGCCAGATTGGATTATAGCACGGCACGTAGCGGCAGGGTTACTTTGCACAGCGACAGACTGTCTTATCGTTACAATATTTTTAAGCCACACAAGTGGCAGGCAGAAAGATAAGAGAAATTCACCGGACCGAAGGTACAAAGAGTGAATGATATCAAAAAGTATAGAACATAAAGAGAATGCGGGTGATGATATGGCAACCAGGGATCGGACTTTGCTACGATCGTAGTGAATCTGCTACAGTTTTCACAACATTTTAAATTCTGCTTCGCAACTCCGCTTGATACCCAATCTACTACGATTTTTTCGAGGCAAAATGTGGGGAAAAAGTGCACATGTGCAATTACGTAAATTGTAAGTTTTTTTACTCGCGAATGTTTTCTGAGGGGGGTTTGATATGGTAAGTCAACGCATGGATGTCAATTTCATTGGATTTGTGTACATTCAAAAATTCACTACGGAAATTTTAGTTTCACTACGCTTTTTGGCATTAGTCACTACGATTTTGGATTTTCCAGGTCCGAACTCAGGGTTCGGCAACCCAACTTCGGGATTCGGGGGTAGGCAACAAGAGGAAACACTTTAAATGCTATGAGCGCAAATCATAAGGGGTATTCTCGATGTCTTGCACGGAGGAAGAATTCGTAAAAATGCAAACGTGCAAGACTGGAAAATGCAACACATCGAGAACGCACAAAAAGCACACATTGCAAATATTGCAAAAATGCCGAAAACAGCCACAAACTTTCTCCATTTATTTTTAATTTGGTTTTCGGTTGATCCATTTCCACCTGCAAGCAATACATATATGCAAATTATATAAACAGATTGAAATAAAACCAAATATAAAGAAAATACGCTTGCGCACACGCTGTCGCACAATCGTGTCGTGTCGTGTGTCGTGTGCACCTACACACGATGTCACACACAAAACAAGGGTTTTTGCGTAGCATGGTATGCAAAAAATGCAAACTTGTTTTGCTTGTATTTTGTTTTTGTTTTTTGCATTTCGTGCACCTTGCAAGGATTTTGCAAGACATCGAGAATACCCCTATAGTAACACGAATGCTGCGTCTGTGCGCACTCGTTCATTCTCGCACAGTTGTGTCAAAGAGGAGAAGAGTGATTGCTGGACTTTGTTGTTATCATGCTGGTTGTTGGGCAAAAATTCCATTTTCAGCTCGAGGCTAACAGTTACAGTAACGCCCTACAACAACAACATATTATTGCAATAACCTATATACACCTATATATCAATCAATTCGTAGAATGGTCGTTGAACCAAATATCGCACTACACGTGCCATTTCCCAATAACCAAAATCCAATGCTATTGCACAACAAACCATTCCCAGAACCGTTCCCAATTCGCACTATTGCACTTTTGCATTATTGCAGTATTGCACTAAATGTGCCATTCCCGGCCGACGAACAAAATAAATGAATATAACAGCGAATAAGCAATTTTCGTATGAAGTAAGCAATTCTAGTATTAAGTACAAAAATTGTAAATTAAACAATCAATACATGAATAAAGCAGTCAATTTTCGTGCTGCGAAGAAGGCAGACGTGCTTTTAATTGATTTTTTTTCACACTCAGTCACACTGAGTTCGTAATTGGCGCAGTCGGTAGGATATCGCGGTTATCCTACTATCGGGATAATTGAATTTTTAAGTTCTTAACGCGATATTCGAATAAAACGTAAAAGATTACGTAGTGCAACACTAAATTTCAAACAGTGTAATAAAAAAAATAAAAAAAAAATTTAATAAAATAATTTTTTTTCCACGGACTAAATAAACTCGATAGTTTACACTATCAGAGAAAGTGTTAGAACTAAACACATAAAAACACAACGCCGATATTAGTGCAAAAATTTATCAGCAACAACCAAAGAAACAATGACAAGAGACATTTACCACCAACACTCCTATCAACAATTCGAAGAGCAGCAGTATCAGCAACAACCAAAGGAACAACGACAAGAAACATTTACCACCAACACTCCTATCAACAATTCGAAGAGCAGCAGTATCAGCAACAACCAAAGGAACAACGACAAGAAACATTTACCACCAACACCCCTATCAACATTTCGAAGAACAACAGGCAAGACCATAATAAATCTACTTATTAATTATTACCCATATATACTTCCCAAAATAAAAATAAGAAAACTCATGTTATTGTAAAAAAAAAAAAAAAATTAAACACAGTAGTAGCAACTTAAACAAATTTGTTTGCACAAAATAAACGAAAATATATATATAAAAATATATAAGCACACAAAAAATTGTTTACAAATACCTAAATATTCTGATTTCATTAACAATGGTCGATCAAGAACAGCCCAATAGATTAGTGATAAACCCACTAAAATACCTTAACAACTTGCCAGAATTTCACGGTGACCGGAAAGACCTTCAAACCTTCATAACGTTAGTTGATAGAATAGACCCACTTCTCAGAACTTATGACGAATTGTCTCAAGCACTATTTTACGATATTATAAAATCAAAACTCAAGGGAAAGGCTAGGCAAACGATTGAAATTAATTGCCACGCCACTACTTGGGTTACAATTAAAGATGTCTTGCAAAAAAATTTTGGGGATAGGTTATCATACGAGGAACTTTTTGATGAACTCCGCGGTACGACATTTAAAACCAACACGATAGAATTTTATAATGAAGTAAAAAATAAACTTCACCGCCTAAACAACAAGTTAACCGCTATCTTAGGAGAAGTTGCTGCTGCAGGACAAAGCGCAACAAATAACAGACAAACAGCGCTCAATATATTTAAAAACAAAATGCCCGAGCCTATGCGGACGATACTATATTGTAGAAACCCAGGAAATCTAGAAGAAGCAATGGATACCCTTTTTCAAGCAGGTTATGCATATATAGGAAACGAAAGCACAAATAATAACATAACGAAACCTAAGAAAGACTCTCACGGCAACACAAACCCCCAACGCCCACAAAGGAACTTCCAACAACCTTCCCAAAACCAACAAAGAAACTTCCAACAATCATTCCAAAGCCAACAAAGAAACTCCCAAAAACCGTACCAAAACCAACAAAGAAACTTCCAACAACCATTCCAAAACCAACAAAGAAACTTCCAAAAACCGTACCAGAACCAACAAAGAGACTTCCAACAACCAGATGGAAACTATCAATATAGGTACCAACAAACAAACTTCCAAAATCAATACCCTCTAAACCAACACCGACAACACAACAACCCCAATCCGTCCTATTCAAATAGATTTAACACTGACAGTCAGCCAGAACCAATGGACATCGGCAAAATTGAAGTTGCCCAAAATTTTCAGGAATCGGCCTCGGAAGTAAATTACCATATATAAAAATTAGAACGAAATTAGGATTCATAAGATTAATAGTAGACACAGGTGCGACAAATTCTTTACTAAATCAAGGGATCTGTCACCCAAAATGGATTCATACAACAAACCCCCTCCTCATAAAAACCCTTCAACACCAAGTTTGCGTCAACGAAAAAGCTAGAATACCCATTTTTAAAGAATTCAGCAACGACGCACCGAATCAAATCTTAGATTTCTACATAATTAAATTCCACAATTTTTACGATATCCTGAAACCATTGAACGCCTGTATAGATTATAAGAATAAAAGAATAAGGAAATAATTATCGGCAGTAAAACTCTGCCCATGTTATTCGAAATCGACGAAAGTAAAAAAAAATACAAGTACAAAAAAAATACGCCCCACCTAACACCGAGATGGTTTATTATAAAGAAGAAAACAACCAAGAAATTTTAAAAGAAGGAATCATAAACGTAGAAAACGGCGCAATAGAAATCAATCTATTGTCTGAAAATAATCGTTTGTTCACGCAGAAAGTAGACGACGAAAATTTTAATGTAATAGAAGAAAAAGAAAACAAACCACTTTTAGATCAAATTCGAACCAACCACCTAAATTCTGAAGAGAAATCTCAAATACTTTCCCTAATAAAAAAATTTGTAGATATATTTCACTTAGCAGGAGAACCCCTCACCTTCACTAACGCTATCAAACACCAAATTCGGACTATAAATGATATCCCAATTTTTGCTAAATCCTATCGATACCCCTATGTGCACCAGGATGAAGTCCAAAAACAAATACAGGAAATGTTACAAAATAACATAATCCGAGAGAGTCACTCCCCCTACTCCGCTCCAATTTGGATCGTGCCTAAAAAGGCCGACGCTAGTGGAAAAACTAAATGGAGACTTGTGATCGACTATCGTAAGCTTAATGAAGTTATGATCGATGACAAATATCCGATCCCAAATATAGACGAAATCCTAGATAAACTAGGAAGGTGTCAATATCTTACTACACTCGACTTGTCCATCAGATTGAAATCCAAACAGAAGATGTTCATAAGACAACCTTCAGCGTAGAAGGAGGTCATTACGAATTTTTAAGAATGCCATTTGGTCTGAAAACGGCCCCAGCAACCTTCCAAAGTTTAATGAATAACATTCTAAGCGATTATATTAATAAAATTTGTCTAGTATACCTAGACGATATAATCAAACCTCATTATAGGAGCACATTAATTCTATCAACCTAATTTTCAAACGCCTCAGAGAAACAAATCTTAAAGTGCAACTTGATAAATCTGAATTCCTAAAACGGGAAACAGAATTCCTCGGTCATGTCTTGAACCCAAATGGGATAAAACCCAACCCAAAAAAAATCGAATGTGTAGTTAATTTCCCAATACCAAAAACCCCCAAACAAATCAAACAATTTTTAGGATTGACCGGATATTACAGAAAGTTCATTAAAGACTACTCACTTATAGCAAAACCAATGACAAAATACTTGAAACAAGATTCCAAACTTAACATATCCAACCCAATGTACCAACAAAGTTTCAATACTCTCAAGAAACTTCTAACCAATGACCCAATTCTATGCTACCCTAACTTTTCGAAAAAATTTACTCATACAACAGATGCTAGTAACTACGCATTAGGTGCCGTGTTGTCACAAGACAATCACCCAATATGCTACGCTAGCCGCACCCTTAAGGCAGGTTCTCACCTTGTGGAAAAAAAAACAATTTTTTTGCCTTATCGTGTAGATATATGTTTCAAAAATGTGCTCCAGAAATTTCAGATCAAAATCTGAAAAATTACAAAAGTTACAGGCCGTTACATAGAGCAGTGTAGAGCACCGGCCAAGCGCGCTTTAAACTTTAAACGCGTTTTTCTCAGAACCACATTTTCGGACCTTACGGAAGTGATTGAAGGCGCTGGAATGAACCAATCGTCACCAAATTTTTTTAAAATGTTCCTTAGGGTTTTTTCTAATAAACAAACCACGATCAGTCACAAAAATATTGAAAATTGTTTATTTAAAAAAATAATAAGTGAACAAAAAAATGCGAAAATCGTAATTTTTTTTTCAAAACCTCATAACTTTTGTAATTTTGATTTTTTTTTCATGATCTTGGTTCATTCAATAGATAATACGGTACACATTAAGAATGTGTTCGATTTTTGTATTTCAGATCACGGGTTTTGACGGAATCACTTCCGGTAGCGGGACACCTCCTCGCCGACATGCCGCCACTGATGGACGCCCCCTCCCCCCCTTTTTTTGATTCATTCAATTTGAAAAATTTTATTCTCTAAATAAATGTGTGTTCATATCCAGAAACAATTTTCAGCGTTGTATCTTTAACCGTTTTCTAAAAAACAATTCCTAAAAAAAGTGCACTTTTTCGGATCCACAAGGTGAGAACCTGCCTTAATGACCACGAACAAAATTACAGTACCATAGAGAAGGAACTGCTTGCCATTGTTTGGGCAGTAAAATATTTCCGCCCTTACGTTTTCGGACGCAAATTCCTCATAGAAACCGACCACAAACCTTTGCAATGGCTCTTCTCAATTAAAGAACCCAACTCCAAATTAATTAGATGGCGCTTGAAATTGCCTGAATACGATTTTGAAATCAAGTACAAAAAAGGAGTAAAGAACGGAAACGCCGACGCACTATCGCGCATACCACCGAATGGAAATGAGGTAAACATTAACGAAACAGAAGAAATTCGGACAAGCAATTCACCAATCAATATGTTCAAAAATCAAATTATATTAAAAAAAGTAAATTCGGCTCACTAAAAATAAAAAACACGAATATCTTTAAAAATAGGAGGAAAGTAATACTTCTGAAAACACTCGACTCAGAAACAATAACGACCCTCATAAAAAACCATTTCAACCCAAACCAATTGAATGCAACCCTAATAGACGAGTCATTCACCGAAGTAATTTCAGATAACATCAAAGAAAGTTTCCCAAATTACAAAATAATAAAATGCACCAAGTTACTCCGCGATATAGAAGACGAGGAAGAATTAGCCAAACTAATAGAAAACGAACATAAAAGAAATAATCTCAGAGGCATAGATGAAGTTTTCCAAGAACTGAAGACCGAAATTTACCATCCAAACTTAAGGACTAGGATCACACAATTCATTAATAATTGCGATATATGCAACATAGAGAAATACAACAGAAAACCCCCAAAAATACCCTACAAAATAAAATAGCGACCCTAGAAGACGAAATTAACTTTATAGAAAATATATACCAAATAAATAACGACATTTCACTCCTACAAGCACATATAGATGACATTGGACAGATCATATTTTCAAGTAAACTTGGAATAATTCCAACCGACATCCTAACCAAAACCGAACTAGACCTGATTAATGACTTTGACAGTTACACTAATATTAAAATAGCAATAGCATCCCAAGGCGATAACATTATCATAATATTTAGTATACCCCAATATTCAACAAATGTATTATCAAAAATAGTGTTTGAACCAATTCCCGACAAAAACAATAAATCCCTAGCACTTGAACAGTATGAAATTTTGGTAAGTCAGGAAAATAAAATTTACGAAACAAATGTAAACAATAACTTAGAGAAAAACCTTATTGAATTGTACGAAAAATGTTTAATAAACATATTACAATTCGAAGAAGCAAATTGTAAAATGAAAATACTAAATGAAGAAATAGTAAATGAAGTCCTCCCAGGAATCCTTATATTCATAAATTTTAAATCTAACATATCACACAATTGCAATATACAACAAATAAGACAAACCGGTAACTTTATGATAAAATTTGAAAATTGTAATATCACAACACTTAATAAAACATATACAAACATAAATATAAAGATATATGACAAATTCATTTTGCCGAACATAATTACCAAAATTAGAGAAAACACAACTCACGCAGATGTCACACTAGAATCATTGTATATTTAAAACAAATTCAAAACAAAGAAAATGTGAACTACATACTAAAAAACATTAATAGTTCCAGACTCATTAATTTAAGTATAGACGTAACAATAATTTTCATTATCATTTGTTTATCTATAATTTTTATATCAATAAATAAAAGAAAAACTATCTATATTTCGTCAGAGCCTCATTCTAACGGTGGGGTCGTTACAGTAACGCCCTACAACAACAACATATTATTGCAATAACCTATATACACCTATATATCAATCAATTCGTAGAATGGTCGTTGAACAAAATATCGCACTACACGTGCCATTTCCCAATAACCAAAATCCAATGCTATTGCACAACAAACCATTCCCAGAACCGTTCCCAATTCGCACTATTGCACTTTTGCATTATTGCAGTATTGCACTAAATGTGCCATTCCCGGCCGACGAACAAAATAAATGAATATAACAGCGAATAAGCAATTTTCGTATGAAGTAAGCAATTCTAGTATTAAGTACAAAAATTGTAAATTAAACAATCATTACATGAATAAAGCAGTCAATTTTCGTGCTGCAAAGAAGGCAGACGTGCTTTTAATTGATTCTTTTTTTTCACACTCAGTCACACTGAGTTCGTAATTGCTAACCATGCTTCTTTTTGTAAAATATATAAACAATAACAAAAATCGATTCGATTAATCGACTAGTTTAAACCTTAAAAAATTAGGTAATTTTTGTGGAAGTTTGTAAATTAAAAATATTCAACTACTTCAAAATTCCAAAAATGTTCCGAAATTTTTAAGATTTACACTAGGATAGCCCCTCAACCAGTAAGATTTTTAGTTTATGCGAACGCCTAGCAAGAGAAATTCGAAGCAACAAAAATAGTTAACTGAAGTACGATTTTACAATTAATTTGTATTTCATTTTAATGAAAAAAAATTATTTGCAGTTCTTCAATGATTTATTCAAAGGACTTAAAAAATACTTTGAACACATGATTTGAACAAAGAAGCACTTTCCGACTTTCAAAGTTAAAAAAAGAATTATAAAAAATTTAGTTTCGTTTTTTTTCTTTGTAAATGCGTTACATATGAAAAAACGAATGAAATACAAAATTTGATTTGTTAATTAATCATGAATTAATGAAATAATTGCGAATTATTTCAAGTTTTCTTTGTGTAGTGTTTGCACTGTTTCTTCAACCCAAAAGCAATGTTTCCTTAACAATCCGATGCTCAACAAGGTCCGTAGGGACCTATGGCGTTTTAAAATACGCGACATTTCAATACGGAGGGAGTGAGCTGGAGACTTTATGACTTCTATAAATGGAATATTTATGTAGAAGCTGTTAAAATAGATTTCGACACGACTGCATGTATTTTTTTTTTTTAAACTCGAACAAACGCGCAATGGGATGATCCCTATTAATGCGAGGTATTGGTTCAGGAAGGATATAAAGGTTAGATAGGGTAAAAAGTGAAGTGGTTATGGACTCTTGCCTTGAACCCATCGAGATCATAAGTGCTGGGGAGGATATCCGCAGGGAGACCATTCCACCGCCGCGCTGTGCGGGCCAGAAACGAACTTTCTCTGTAATGCGTAGTGCGCTGGAACATCGTTTCAACGTGGAATGAATGAGCGCCAGTGTTCAAACGGGTTGTCCGAGGGAATACCCGGAGTGATGGCATCAAACTGCTCATCTCCACTGAGCAATAACCGAAAAAGTATCGGTAAAATAACACCACACACGCCACGTTTCGACGATGTTCTAAGGAGTCAATAGAGCTGGATGCCCTACTGTCCCCTATAAGTTTAATCGCACGGTTTTGCACCCGATCGAGGAGCTCCAAATGGGTTTTTGCAGCCCCCGCCCATAGGTGCGAGTTAAACTCCATTTTAGGTCGGATATAGGTAGTGTAAATAATGCGGAGATTAGACGGAGTGAAATATTTTTTGCACCGCTTTAGGAAGCCGAGCCACTTGGCTGCTTCTTTCGACACGCCAAAAATATGATCATTCCAACGAAGATCGTTCTTAATGGACATGCTCAGAACATCAAGAGCTACCGATTCCCCAATGCTCACACCACCCATAACCAGGGATGTGTTGGGATGTTTTTTTTTTTCTTTTATTATAGAGATGGAAACCATCTAAAGCCAAAACCCCGTCAGTGTGGGACTTTAACCTCACTAAAACACCTCTTCCGGTACTACCGTTAAGTTTTTCGTCGGGAGGAGGGTATAAGCGCTAGGCTCAATCGTCTGTCGATTGTTCGACGTGGTCACAGTACGAGTATGATTTTTTACTACCTACATCTGTTGCGCTGTCTTTCAGCAGCCCGCAAAACCGCAATGACCTCAGCTGCCATATTACAGGCTGCGTCCCATTTCGCTTTTGCTGACGTCATATGGGCTATCAAGTTTTCCGGCGTCGGTTGCTCACCGAAAACCGTCGATAGTTCCTGTCGATCCCTATTGAACCGAGGACATACAAAGAAGACGTGAAAAGCGTCCTCATCTACCTCCGTACAAATTTCGCAGAATGACGAGGAGTCCCTTTTGAACCGGTAAAGGTATGCCCGGAAGCACCCATGTCCACTTAATATTTGGGTTAAGTAGAAGTCTACTTCTCCCCACTTTCTGTTGATCCAGCCTTTAAGGTCCGGGATCAAGCGATGTGTCCAGCGTCCGTTCTGCGCCGTGTTCCACTGGTGTTGCCATTTCTGCGTACTGCTGCGCCGCAGCTCGTCGCGGAAGTCCTTCCGCCGCTGACCCGCAGGGGCTTGCTGCGCCGACTCTTGCGCCAGGATGTCGAATGGGCACATTCCCGCTATAACCAGCCCTGCATCCTCTGAGACTGTGCGAAAGGCAGAACACACGCGGAGGGCGCACAAGCGGTAGGCTGATCTCGCCTCTCTACCATATGATCTGTGGTTTAGCGCCTGGTGCCATATTGGGGATCCATACAGAAGTGTGCTTTTTACTACTCCAGCCAGCTGTCTGCATCTTTGCCTTGGGCCCTTTGTGTTGGCCATTAGTCTCGCAAGGCCTGCAGCGATTTTGGCCACTTTTTTGCTTGCATTCTCGAGGTGGTTTTTGTACGAAAGCCTTGAAACAATTAATATCCCAAGATATTTTACCACTAGCTTTGACGTGATGTTGTGCTCACCGACCTTTATTGTTACTGTTTCTAGCTTTTTCCGGCTAGAAATCAGAACTGCTTCAGTTTTGTGTTCTGCAAGCTTCAACATTGCGCTCCTCAGCCACGACTGGATTATCTGCACCGTTTCATTTGTGATCCGCACAATGTCGCGTGTGTGTTTGCCACTATAACGACCGCTATGTCGTCTGCAAAACCAATAATTTTTGCTTCGCTAGGAATATTTAGTCTCAACACTCCGTCGTACATGATATTCCAAAGCAGGGGCCCTAGTACTGAGCCTTGGGGCACTCCACCAGTCACATTGTACTTCTTGCAGCCGACTTTGGACTCATAGAAGAGCTGCCTGTTTGTGAAATAGCTTTCAATCAGCCTTCGTAGATACTTAGGGATGCTTCTCCTTCTCAGGATTTCCGTGATTTGTGCCCAGTTCGCTGTGTTGAAAGCATTCTTTATGTCCAGCGTTACTATTAGGCAGTACTCTTTTGTACCCCCCATCCAGCGTTCACCACTGATAGCATTCCGCGCAAGGTCCGTGGCTATCTTCACTGCCTCAATTGTGGACCTGCCCTTTCTGAACCCAAATTGCGTGTCTGCTAGCCCTCCATTTTCATCGACTGCGGCTGAGAGACGATTTGCAATAATCTTTTCCAGTACTTTCCCAGCCGTGTCCAGCATGCAAATGGGCCGGTATGCGGATGGATCAGCAGCTGGCTTGTCGGATTTTGGTAGGAGAACCAATCTTTGACGTTTCCAAATGTCCGGAAATACAGTGGTAAATAACATCGTTCGTTCCTTTGCAGCGATTTTCAACACTGTGTTAGGTATTCCGTCTGGACCAGGCGCTTTCTTGTCCTGGAGCTTTCTTGTAGCTTCTAAAATTTCGTCGTCTGTGACTTCCGGAAACTCAATTTCTTTGTCACCAAAGTCTTCCCGCACAAAGTCCGCTTGGCTTGGAAACAGAGTGTGCACAATATTTGCCAAAAGAGTTGGGCATGTCGGCTGGGCTTGTTTGCATCCTTTCAATTTTTTGGTGACTATCTTATACCCTAGGCCCCATGGGTTGCTTTCTGTGTCATCACATAATTTTTGGAAACATTTCTGTTTACTCTCGACTACCGCTTTTTTGAACTTTTTTTTGAGCTTTCTATGCTCAGCTTGCAGCTCACAGAAGCTGGCGCTCTGTCTTGCTCTTTGACATTTCCTTCGAGCGTGGTTGCATTCACCGCGAATCTCTGCAATAGACTCGTTCCACCAATAGACCGGAGCATGCCTGTTGCAGGGCCTTTTCCGTTGCATAGAAGCATCGCAGGCATTTACTAGGGTGGCAATTAGCTTTTCAGCTGCTGATTGCGCCGGAAGGTTTGCATGGAGCTGCGGCAGTGAGTCTACAAAGATGTCTTTGTCTAGCGATGACAGCTTCCAGCTGATTCTTGCTACGCTCGGTCTATTCTCCGCCCGAAAAGATGGTTTGGCTTGGCGGATGTTACAAATTATTGCCTGGTGGTCACTATGAGTGTAGAGTGTGTTGGGATGTGGGGAGACTCGTTTGTGGGATAACAGGCAACATTGGGTCTTGCGAAGGTTAAAATCGACTCTATTCGCTTGACCCCACTTGGAGATTGTTTGTAGGTCGCTATTAAGTGTGTCATTCATACGGCGCCGTTCTCTCTCAATCTCCACAGAGCTGGGACGCTTTGTGAAGGAGTATGAATGACAAATGGTGCTGTCATCCGCAAACGAGTAAATGGGATTCTTCGTCGACGACAAGAGGTCGTTGATGAAGATAAGGAAAAGGGTTAGAAAAAGGACCGAAGCCTGCGGCACGTCCGCGCTAAGGGAATGCTTTTCCGAGGCTATGCCGTCTATTACAACACGAATAGAGCGATCATAGAGGAAGCTTGTAATTGAACGAGAGAAGATACTACCGACACCATAGGCAATCAATTTAGACAATTTAGATTTTACCACCATAATTATCGCATTGAAGTTATTTAGGGCGTCGATGCCCGACAAGGTCCGCAAGGACCTTCTAGGTAGCTTTATGTAATTTGCTCTTATTTTTTGTTGCTCTATATTTCGTTATTTGTTCTTATTTGTGGGAAATTGTAGTTCGTCGCGTCTACGCAGGAAACAAGCAATTTAACACCGATGTTGATCTAAAAGCTACCATTCTCAAAGAATGGTACAACATCGATGTAAATGTAATGCAAAAATTGATTCATAGGATGAATGATAGAATATCCAATGTTGTGTTAAATAAAGGAAAGCAGTTGCAAAACTAACCATGTGATTTTCTTCTTAAAACCTTGTTTGTCTCCTTAACACAAGTGGCTTTATAAATATGAAACACTGAATATATAAAAAATTCTTTCTTATAAATAAGTAGCCACGATTTTTGAATTTTTATTATTATCAAATTGCACTATTAGCCAGTACAATTTCATCAGAAGACGCTTTTTTGATATCACTGCTGGTTTTCGAGATATTCAGGAAAATCAAGTGGCGTTATAATTATGAAACGGACCTTATGTATGGATATAAATTACATTCTGCATTCGCAACTGGATTGTGCTTGAAAATAAAACCACTTCAATTACTCAACGCAAAACGCATTCCAAAACCAACAATCACTTTATTTACAGATTAACTCTTAGCTTGTATCTACACTTGTTACCACTTTGCTTATTCAACTAAGACTCGACCCTCTGCGCTGCACACTGCTGCTTTTATACTGGTTTTCTTATCGCGCCGAAGTTTCTTGCAGATTCTAGTTGTACTTTCTATCTCGATTGTTCTAGCATAGCTCATCGCCTTTCGCGAACCATCCTCGCCATATTATAGCAAGCGAATTATAGCAAGTTTGCCGTACTCCAAAGTGCATGCCTAAAAGTATGCTTGGAAAAGCATTCATGCATAGCACAGCACAGAGTGCCTCATCGTTTCAGTATTGTGTCATTTTTTTCAGAAATTTTATTTATTCTTTAAAATTAGTTCAACGAAATAAGCTACTCGTGATTTAATCATGCGCAAAAAATAGGAAAATCCTAATTCGTCTAACAGAAGGATTGCAAAATTTTTGAATATTTCGAATTCTACATTGACAAAAGTGCTTAAGCAGTTCGACGTTTAACTACCGAAAGGAAGGTTGGAAGTGGACGGAAAAAGGGATTTTTCTCTTACATACTTTTAATCAAAATCCCGGACTTTCGATTAGAGATGAGGCTAAAAAAGTGGGTACGTCCTTTTTTTATAGCTTAGTTGGAGATTTGGCTTCGACCGTGCTTACTTATTTTTTTATTTTTGGCCACGGACGCCCCACTGTGCGTCGCATGGATACCTATAGAAAGTTTGTAAAGAGAAAGGTCTTCGAACATTCAAAGTTCCACTAACACCGAACAGAAATCACAAACGAAATATGAAAGCCAAAATTCGTTCACAGAACCTTAACAGCATTGTACATATTTTCGGATGTATAAATATGGACTACGAAGCTTACGCCAAAGGCGACTTCTGTCTTTTTTTAAAAACAGATCCGGCAACTTGTCACTATTGAAAATTGGCTTTTATATGGTACGAAGAGAATACGGTCAAGTTTATGCCAAACGATGTAAATCCTCCAAACTGCCCTGAACTTCGGCTTAAAACGATTGAAGTTGCTAAAAATAAGGAAGAACTCAAATCAAAATGAATTGAGGGGGTATTCTAGTTTAGAAGTTCGAAAATCGATTTTTTTTATTTCATATTTTCAAAGTTTAGACCTTTAAGAATAAATCTCTAAAGGCCGTTTTCTCAACTTATCGATAAAGTGACCTTTAGTTATTCCTCACTTTAAAGTGCCTGGTTACTATTTTCGTTTTCTCAACTGCCTGATAAATATAAATTTGACAACTCTGATTTTCTGGCAACTCTGGTCTACGATGGGCAGCACTTGGCGGCGCAATCAGCTGTTTTTGAAAATTATAATTATTTTTGAAGGAAAAAAATAAAAATTTTGCCTGGCAAAGTCTTGCTGATACTTTTACTGCCAAATGGGGCGTGTCCCGACATTGGAAATCGTTGACGGACAATTTCGACAGCTTGAAGCACAAGTCCAAGCTGGAACTTGCAGCGGAGAAGAGCGAGACGAGATCTCAAATTCAAATTTCATTTCAAATTATAATTTCATAACCAGCTGTTTTTTGTTTGTAAACAAACATATGCATGCACTTGGCACCACTTCCACTTAAAGTTCATTTTAAAGTTTAACAGGCACTCAATCTGACCGTTAAGTTTTATCGGGCCGATAGCTAACAAGCGGTTGAGAAAACGAAAATGCGTTTATTGGCCCGATAAAGTGAACTTTAAAGTTAAAGGTAAATGGAGAAAACGGCCCTAAGAGGATTTACGGAAATTCGAATTTTTTTCGGTTAATTTTGTGACGCTCCACTTAGACTGCCCGAACTGAGACTGTAAACTTTAAACACATTTTTCTCAAAACTACCTTTTTCGATACGGTTGGTATAATATCTCGAGCTCTAATGCACCGGTTTACTTGACATTTTTAACAGACTTTCTTAATACTATACAAATTGTCTCGACGTAGGGGTTTTTGTGATTTTTTTGTTTATTATTTAAAACAAACTACCAAAGTTGAACAAAGCGGGAGCATATACCTTTATTTTCAGAAGGACAACATTTTGTGCAACAATTTTATTTTCCAATCAGCTACGTCCAGATAATTCTACATCCTTGTTTAATAGGAATTAACCTCATTTATGTTTCAAATCACCGACTTCAATTTTGAACTTTGTTTTCAACTGTTAAACATTTTATACTTTTCAAGTTTAAATAAAAAACAGATAAAAACATGGATAATAAAAATTATTACTTTTTTATTACGGCCGTAAAATCACCTCAAAATAGAGCATCTAGACTAGAATACCCTCTAAGGCGTCATCTGAAGTTACCAGAAGTCATGTGCAGCACTTGAATGAAGATGTTAACAGGGCTATTCTGGCAACTATCTTTCAACTCACCTCAATCTTTCGAAAGACAATTTGCTATTCTAGCAACTATCTTGAAAGCTTTTTTCCGTAACATGAAAGACAGTTTGAAAGATGTGCTTTTGGGGTTGTTGTTCGCCGAAAACAGCTTTTCAACTCGAGTGTTGAATTTTAGAGCTTTTTCCGAAAGATTTTTTTCGTTGGAATAGCTAAAATCTTTCATTCAGTCTTTCGAACTATCTTTCAATAATCTTTTGAAAGTGTTTCAACAGTCTTTGCCAGAATAGCCCTGTAAGTCAAAGCTGCGTTCCTTCGCTTTTACCCCAACGCAATACGCATAAATGCTTATACATATGCCTAAAGCTCACAGCATGGGCTTTTAAGAAATACTTAATTTAATTGCTTCCTGTTACACCGTGCGGCAGCATTTTTCACACTGGAAAAAATCCATATGGGCGTGAAACTAGAGACCAAACATTAATACTGCGTACTCAGTTTTTCATTTCTACATCCTTTGTCCTTTTAAAAGGACTTCAAAACTCTGAAGGGGATAAAAAATAAAAAAAATTTAAAAATTACTTAACCGCGTTAGAATATGGCGATATGTATATCAAATGAAAGAGGAAAGGCTCAAGAGTTTAAAATAGAATCTTTGCTGGTTCGAAAGTTATTAAAACAAGGCGGAAGCTGCAAGTCTAATGAAGTACAACAATTCTAATTTATTTGGGTATCAGTATTTTTAATACTAAATAGATACAAAATCAATTAAGCGAGAATAATGAAATTTTGACAGGTGATCAAGGAGATTTTGGGTTTTAACATACTTACTTTTCAAGAAAATTAGTTATAAATTTTCAAGGATATAACGGATTAAAATTTTTAAAGGACCTTTTTCATATCCTATTTTTACAAAAAGATAAAAGATCAATTTTATTTAAAATCTTGAGCTTTTCCTCTTTCATTTGATATGCATATCGCCATATTCTAACGAGGTTAAGTAATTTTGAAATTTTTTTTATTTTGTATCCCTTTCAAAATTTTGAAGTCCTTTTAAAAGGACAAAGGATGTAGGAATGGAAAACTGAGTACGCAGTATTACTATGTTTGGCCTCTAGTTTCACGCCCATATGGATTTTTTCCAGTGTGAATAAATGTTTTCTTTTTTGTCGCACGGTGTTATAAATACGGATTTTACAGCAATATCTTGGCAAATTTTTGAAGGGATATTGATTTGTATTGACCTAACACATCTTAACAGTTCTACAGTCTTTCCTGAAACGAATAGTAGTCGGACTGATTTGGCTCGAAAGACCAGAAATGCTTAAGACAGAGTAGCACGTTGGAAAGCTTTGAGTTAACTTTACAATTTTACAATATACAGTACATTCCGTTTAGCTGAATTCACCTTCAATGCACATGATTTGGGGCACTTAACCCTCCGATACCCAACAAGGTCCGTAGGGACCTATGGCGTTTTAAAATATGTTACGCGACATTTCAATACGGAGGAAGTGATGAGCTGGAGACTTTATGACTTCTATAAATGGAATATTTAGAAACTGTTAAAATAGATTTCGGTACGATTGCATTTATTTTACCACCATAATTATCGCATTGAAGTTATTTCGGGCGTCGATGCCCGACAAGGTCCGCAGGGACTTTCTAGGTAGCTCCATGTAATTTGCTCTTATTTTTTGTTAGTAACTATAAATAGTTAGTGCCAAATATTGATAGCAGCACAATTTCAAATAAATCGTTGAAATTAAAATACGTACGGTGATTGGGATCAAATTTATATGCCGCCGTACGCTCTTTCAAAAATTGAGCATGAGTGAACAACAAGCAGTAATGCAGTTTTTGGTCAGATATTTGGAAAACAATGAAGAAAGTTATTTATTCGCTGAGGAGACAAATTACGAAGATTTCTTTCCAATCGATGAAACATATGATGCTAAAGTTGAACTGAATGTCCCTCTGGCGGATGAAGCTGACTCCGACGACGATGATCAAACTCCATTAATTAATTAATTGATTGGCACGACAGCCCGCTTACGCGAGACTAAGGCCTAGCTTCCCGCAACCACCCGTGTTGTGCGTGTGAATTTTGTACGCGGGTGGAAGGGACCTACAGTTTTATGCCGGTTCAGAACGGCAGGTTGGGAGCTTTTTCATAGGCAATTTTTACTCTCAGAGGTTTGCCATTTCCAGCTGAGAGGACAGCCACCGAAAGAGAAAACGAGTTTCCCGTTATTTTTTTTAGGTGTTACTACATGCAGAATTCGAACTTGCGTCGCTCTGCATGCGACTCGCTGGACCGCGCACTAACCAACTGAGCCACGGCGGCTGTCGCCTCCATTACTCCATTACCAATTTGATAATGGCTGAGGGTATTGCCTAAGTATATATAAAAATGATGAAAAACAGAATAAAAATAAATATGTATATATAAAAACTAATTACTCTAAAAAAAATGCCATGCAGCGGCCTAGATGCATGAGCTGCTTGCTTTAGTTAGGCAACTAAATGCAATTATTTTGTATTTTATACGTTTTTGCCTATCTGTTTGTAGTAACAAATACACATGTGTTTACTAAAAAATATACAAGATGCTTAACTTTTTGGCTCTCCAAACACATCTACACGCATTTTGTAACCCTACATTATAAAATTACACATCTTATGTGCAATATTACAAAAAAGGTCCCTGGACATCTTGTTCGGCTTTGACTGTTTAAAAAATTTGCGGTTATCGGAGGTTTAAGCGAAAAATGCAGTTAAGCGGAATATCTAAAAAAGTTTTTGGGAAACAGCTAAATTTTTTTATGTAGATCCTTAGCGCAACTATATAAAAATGTCAAAATATGCCAAAATATATATATAATATATATATAGGGTGTTTTTTTTAGAGGTATAGAACTTCGAATTGAAATAAAACACAAGAAAATCGTCTTAATGTCCATCAATTTGGCTTTATTGGAAGGATAATTTTATGCCATTAATGTTTAAATATGATTTCGGGCATGTGGCCGCCGCGGCTGGCTCGAATAAAGCCAATTCTACAGATCCAATTTGGACAAAGCTCCAATTGCTGTGCACGGTGGCGAATCGATTCATTCGGGTCCTCTTCAACATTTTGCTCTACAGCGGCAATTGTTTCTTCGGTGCGCACTGTTCGACGCCTCTGCGGATGCGTATTATCACATAGAGTAAACATAGTGTGAAAACGACCCATGGTTAACCGAATTAATTGCTCTTATTATTATGTCGACCATAAAATGGACGGAGCTTGCGGTAAACTTCGCGAACTGAACCATTATTTTCGAAATAAATTTGCACGATTTGCAAGTGCTGTTCTTTTGTCAACCTGTTCATGATGAAATGGCAAACAAAACTGAACATAAATGACATTAGAGTTGCCAGATTTGACTACAAAATGCCAGTTTTATCTCTATTCGAAAAACAAACCTCTAAAAAAACACCCTATATATACATAACTAATGCACAAAATTCTTAGTGAAACTGTTTGAAAACCTTGTTTAATTTGTATTCAACCTAAGTAAAAAGAATTAGAATTCTTTTTCACACTAAAATACTTGCCCTTTGGAGTTAAATTGTGTGGTTTCTTGCAATAGTAGCTTATGGCCAAGTCAGGTCATAATATCAGAGGCATAACATAGTCTTAATAAAAGCCAAAATGTACTTCTCGAAGCATTAGTTTACATAATGTTGCATAAAAATTACGCCTTTACGGTTTATATTTTTCATGCCCAATTTTCTGCCACATTTAGCTTTTCTCTTAACTTTGAAATTGTTGTTGATATTTGCATTATTAAAATCCAGCGGCTACGCTGGCTTGGCCTTTCTGCCGTATGGACGATGAGGTTTCGGCGAAAAAGGTGTTCGAAGCCTTATTTTCCCCACTTTCACTTGTCTTTCACTTTTTTTGGGTACCTTTTGTTTTTTGTAAGCTTTAAGGCTATACCTCAATCTCTTATAGACATTGAATAGTTTTTTCTTATTAATGTTAGCACTTCTTTTTCAAGTTTCGGTTTACTTGGACATTTTTTCTTCCACTTTTTGGCAAATATTTGAGAGAACAAGTATCTCCAAATTGGATGATTATACTTTTTACACTATTGACACTGAATTCGTATCGATTGGCCAACTATCTGTACGAAATTCCCTTTTCAGAGCAGTAATTGTGCACAATTTGCTTACGCACCTGTTCTTCGATTCGCCATATCAGGAAAACTGTACTATGAGTAACAGAGAAAACAAAGACAATAAAAGCACAAATGATCATGCTTTCTAACGGTACATTCCGCATTGCGATCAAACGTCTACACTAAGGGAAATATTGAATTAAAAGTGTGCAGTTTCTTTTCGGTACAGTCCTTTCAAGGTATAAAAAAAATTGGATCACTTGTTGACGTTTTTTTTCGGCTGTGACACTTTTTTTGCAATTTTTTAAAATTTCACACCGGCAACACTGCTACTGGCGTATACGAATACAAAGCAGCAAAGTTGGAGCAGTGGTGGTTACTGTAAGGAAAATTGCCTACATGTAGGGAATTTTAGCGAAAATTGTGTGCGTAGAGAAAAAAGGACACATTTTTTAAAATTCACTAAATGTAGGGAATTTTCAAGCAATCCTGGTTATGGAAAATTTTTTAGCCAAATTAGTCAAACTAAAAATTTTAGCGATAAAATATTGTTTTCCAATTTGTCAAAGTTGGCCAAATATATTTTGGCACTACCATATTCTAATGCAGACTCTAAAATAATATTTTCAATAGTGACAGACGTTCGAACAAAAAAAGGAACAAATTAAGCCATGAGAATTTGACGTCAATTAGTATAATTCGCTCTTACTTACAAGTCGAAGATATCACCTGTGTAAATTTTAAAGGTAAAGAACCACATTTAAAGAAAATGTCGTACACTGAGTTGCATGACCATAAATAACTCTATTCGACCTGAAAAATTCACCTAAAAACAAAAGTATTTTCTAGACTAATTTTGGGCCGCTGAAGAAAAAATTTTCAAAGATCTTCGCAAAACCAGATGTGTGCTGATAACTAAAATTACAGTTAAATACTGGGTTTGCGAAAATTTTTGTAAAACCCTTCTTCGAAAAATTGTTGGATATTCACTTTCGTCTTCAGCGAAATGTCTTCGTCTTCGTATGAAATTATGCATGAAATTAAGAGAATGCTCTTTGTAACTGCCTGAGCACAGAATAAAGAGCATTTCGCAATAGTGTAGCTTGTTGAGGCTCCGAGGCACCGAGAAAAACAAAATGATTCCAAAATCATAGAGTGGTGTTACCTCTTGAATCATGTTTCGTTGTATAACATTTTAACTAATTTGCACCCTTTTTTACAGATGGTCCAGAAGCCTGAGTGGCCATGAAGCAGTGGTCACAACCGAGCTCAACGCGCGTCACGAGGGAAGCGGTGGACGAGACGAAAATACGAATATCGGTTGCCAATGATTCCACGTTCGTGATTGTTATTTAATAATTTGTATAATTGTTTATATTTGCTTAAAAGAAAAATTGTAAATAAAAACAAAGCATAATTAAAAATAAACTTTTATTCATTTCGTAATTTTATGATGGATGTAACTGGTACTGTAACCGATACTGGATCTGGTATTTTCGTTACGCTTTCCGATACTGTAACTGGTACTGTCACTGATACGGTACCGGTACGTGTGACAGAAGAGTGAGCGAGAAAACTATATGGACCATATTTCTACATACTACATGAGAGCGAGCAGGATGGAAGCTCACTCGTATACATGAGTTTCGGTCACTTTTTTCCCATCGCCTTAAGAATGTCACTAGGAGCTGTAACAGAAACCTTGGTTATGCGTACCGGTCATGTTACCGGTGACATAAGCGGTACGTGCCTTGCTGGGGCAATAGACATATATATGTCAGACAAGGCCCAGCAGTCCTGTTCTCCTGACTATTCTATAAGTCTGTTTGTTTAGTCTACTTTTGTAGTATGCAACATGAAACTTTTAATTTTAATACAAATTTTACACTTTTTGCCCATAAGTTTGCAAAAATTCAACACTGCAGCAGAAATTCAGATAGACAATGAATTGGCAACACTGAATTCAACACGTATGACCAAATGAAACAGCAATAGGCGAATATTCAAATATTCAATTCAAAACGCGGGTGTTAGAATGAAACAGCAATAATCATATTAGCAGCAGGTGCTCGTCGCGTTTAAATTTGCACATTTATACACAAAATTGTGAAAAATTCGTAAAAAGTGAAATCAGGGAAAAATAAACCTCAGTGAAAGGTGCAGCAAGCGGGCATTGGATAAACTTCGTTTAATGGATGAAATTTTGTTTGGTAAGCATAACTGATACTAGTTTCCAAATTTGTTATCATTTGATTGTTATTCGTTTTTTAAATACTTTTTTATATATTTTCACATTTTTCCAGGCGCCTAGACGGTCGGCATTCGAAAAAGCCATCAACAAATTTGTGGAGCGGTCGAGGAACCGGTGAAACAAAAGAAAATTCAACTTAAAACAACAACTTTATTCAGCTTAAAAATGTTTGTAATGTTTTGCTTATTGTTATTAAAAAAGCATGAAAATACGAATTTAAACAACACATTAGTAATTCCATTCCGGTTACTCTAACCAGTTAAGTAACTGAAACCATAAAAAGTTATTACTCAGTTAATATTGGCGTAGGCCTAACCACATTGGGTATATCACCAGTTAAATAACCAGTAACGAATTAGTGAGCGAGACAACTATATTATTAGCTTTTCTATAAGCTGTATGAGTGGAAACGAGATGGAAGCTCACACGTATACAAGACTTTCGGTTACTTTTTTCCCACCGCTCTTAAGAAACTATATAGAGAAGGTAACTGAAAGCGCAGTGAATTCAAACGGTTATATATACGGTCATATAACCGGTTGCTGTCTTGTAAGGTACACACAGCAATACAAAAAGCAATTATCCTAAAAACAGCAATAGTAGCACGCAAATTTTTCAATCACAGCAGGTAGCCGAGCCCAACTTCTTTGGTAGAAATACCCGAAGTGTGTAAATTCCAGCAAAAAAGCTATGAATGTGAAATTCGAATAATAATAATAAACAGCAACAGTAGCCCGGAAATTCCTGAACCATGACTAAACAACACCCAAATAAATCACGACTAAATAACACTTAATAACGACCAGTATGCATACCCGAAGTAGGTAAAACCACTAAACAAATAAACACATAGAGTTGCCACGAAGTACAAAATTTTTCGGTCACGCAAATCTAGCACAGTAGGTCCCACACGTACTTCGGCTATACGAAGTTTTGTCGCTGGCTTCGTCAAACTTCAATTTTCGAAGTTCATCTTCATTATTTGTGGGATGTTCGACAAGGAACATCAATTGCGAGCTGTGCTGTGCTGATGAGCACGAAACGGCGCGCCGCGGCGTATCGTTTGCAAATTCGAATATGCAAGGGTGTGTGTCCGTGTGAAAATAAATGTGCGTGTTGCTTGTGTATGCGCTGAGGCGAACGAAAACAATACGAGCAACTGCACAAGATGAAAAGCAAATTGAGCGTGGAGCGTAGAGCGTGCGTTCCTATTGATAAAAAACCAAAACCATGAATTTCTGCTGTGCAATGTTGGCATTCATGTAGGCTACGTTGCCTTCTGGCCTAATAAAATGTATACCGATAAATTTTTCAAATTCATATATTAACAGCAACATTTACTATTTATTATTATCATTTCCTTAAAATTTATATTATTTAGTAATTTTATGTGTTCTTTAGTATTTTTATTTCATTCTTATTTTTCGTTTTATTTGTGTTCAGACTCTGCACATATAAATATTATGTAAACGGTGTCAAGCGTTCCCACGGCAGAATTGGGCTCGATTCCCACCGCTGCAAGTACTAATATTACGCGCCAGTATTCGGCAGTCAATGCATTTGGCATACTCAAATTCAATTCAGCAGTCAATGCAAATTCCATTCAGCAGTCAATGCATTCTGCACACTCAAGTTTCACTTAGTTAATCGCAGCATACGCAGAAGCAGCGTAATCAATATGCAATACAGTTTGGGCAAGCGTGGGAATGCTAAGTCAGCAACGAGGTCCAACGTGCCCGTGAGAACGTTTGACATTGGAAATAGTATAAAAGCCAAGGAAAAGTGTAAATAAAGACAGTCAATTGGAAAACAGCAAACACTCAACACGCTTGTTTTTTGACTCAGGGCTGAATTGGTTCAAGTGCCGATTCAGACTCCAACCACCTCATCAGAGCTGAATTGGTTCAAGTGCCGATTCAGACTCCAACCACCTCATCAGAGCTGAATTGGTTCAAGTGCCGAGTCAGACTCCAACCACCTCATCCTGAACTGGTTCAAGTGCCAAGTCAGGATTCAACTCAATCCTTCTGAATCGGTTCAAGTGCCGATTCAGACTTCAGTGGCAAACTAGCCACTGAACATTTTGGTGACCCCGACGTGATAGTTTCACGCTATACGCGGACAGCAGGAGTGCCCCAACAGGAGTGCCCCAACATCAACATTTCATCCTCGGCAGTAAGAGACTGCCTTCACAACAACAGGAGTGCCCCAACAGGAGTGCCCCAACATCAACAGTCTATTCTCGGCAGTAAGAGACTGCCTTCACAAATTCAGAGTGCCCCAACAGGAGTGCACCGACATCAACAGTCTGTCCTCGGCAGTAAGAGACTGCTTTCATAACTTCAGTAAGCCGAACGCAAGCTTCTGATCCAGCAACAATGGAGATAATGGAAGAGTTAATGGCAGAACTAATTGACAGCGGAAGGTGGCCGCTGGTCAAAGGCGCTGAATGTGATCGATGTGGTCGGAGAGGACACAGCAGCAACGCTTTGCATTGTCCTGCGAAGAACGCAAAGTGCAGCAGATGTTCATTGATAGGGCATTTCGCCTTGAAATGTAACAAAAAACACCACGCAGAACCAACTAAGGCCATTAACCAGCCAGGTCCCAACCCCAAGCAGGAAGTGCTGGTCAAGAAATGCAGCAGCAAAATTAACGGTGCCGATCAGGAAGCTCTTACCTGCGGCGTATGCAGCAAAAGCGACGAAGATGCCTTAGACAACATACTGACTAAATTCTGGCAGCTGGAGGAATTCCCAGAGAACAAGGATCAATTTACGGATGCAGAAAGAAAATGCGAAGAATCATTTGCCCAACACACCAAGCGCAATCAAATGGGGCGATTTGTCGTGAAAATTCCGTTTAAGGAAGACCCAGCAGCTCTTGGCGAATCCATGCAGATGGCAACCAATCGTTTCTTCAGCCTCGAACGTCGCCTGTCAAAAGGCCCAGTGATGAGAGAAATGTACATTAACTTCATGCGGGAATACGAGCATCTCGGACATATGGAACGAATCAATCGCGACGCTATATTGACTCCTCATTACGTTCTGCCGCATCACGGTGTAACCAAACTGGACAGCACAACAACAAAACTAAGAGTTGTCTTCGATGCATCCGCAAAAACGTCAAGCGGGGTTTCGCTTAACGATCTCATGCACAATGGGCCAGTCGTACAAAGCGAATTGACATCCATCCTATTGCGTTTTAGAAGGTCACGATTCGTCTTCACAACAGACATCGAGAAGATGTATCGTTAGATATTGATTGATCCAAGAGACGAAAAGTTCCAAATCATCATCTGGAGAGAGTCAGCGCAGGACGAGTTGTGCTACTACAAATTAAAAACAGTGACGTATGGAACTAGAGCAGCACCCTACCTAGCAACCAAATGTCTGTAGACTTTGGCAAAGGATCATGCAGGACAGTTCCCACTCGGGGCAGCTACTCTGAGCAAGGACTTCTACGTCGATGACGGTCTGAGTGGTTCAGACAGCCTGATTGAAGCAATAGCAGCAAAAGAACAACTCATCAAGATTCTAGCGACAGCTGGTTTTAAACCACGAAAGTGGTGCGCAAATCATGAAAAATTACTTCAAGGCTTACCTCCAGAGGATCAAGATGTAGACCTAGACATTAGCAACGACGCACATAATACAGTGAAAATCTTAGGTCTTACATGGCTGCCAAAATCGGATGAATTTTGCATCAAAACAAACCAGGCTGTCAATGGAAAAATAACGAAAAGGACAGTGACATCTGACTTGGCACACATTTTTGACCCATTGGGCTTGATGGCTCCGGTGGTAGTTAAGGCCAAAATGTTTGTCCAACAACTGTGGCAATTAAAGCTGTCATGGGATGAAGCTCTACCAGCGGAAATGCACACTCAGTGGACTACCTTCCGCCAAAACTTAGGTGAGCTAAACAATGTGAGGGTGCCACGACACATCATGCACCACAAACAATCAAGAAACATTCAACTTCATGTGTTCACCGATGCATCCGAACGCGCCTATGGAGCCGCTGTTTACGTCAGAGCAGAAATTACTGATAGAACTATCTCCGTTCAACTACTCTGCTCAAAATCACGCGTCGCCCCACTCAAAACACAGACAATACCGCGGCTCGAGTTATGCGCAGCCCTGTTCGGAGCACAACTGGTGGCCAGAGTAGAAAGGGACTTGGAATATGAACAGCATCCAACTTATATGTGGACTGATTCGGAAATAACGTTACATTGGATTAACTCAGATCCATCCAAATTCCAAACCTTCGTTGCTCACCGTGTCAGTAAAATTCAACAATTGACACTAGTTGAGCAATGGCGCATTGTCAACACCAAACACAACCCAGCTGACTTGCTATCTCGAGGTGTAGATCCACTTTACATCCAAGGGTGTACAATGTGGTTTTACGGGCCATTATTCCTTCATGGTAATCAAGATTGTTGGCCGCAGCCATTTCGTCAGGAGCTCGTGATTCCCGATCAAACAGACGCAGAAGTCAAGAAAAGGGCAAACGTGCTTACAATCGCACATAAAGATGATCTGAGTAACATGGTCTACACAATATGGCATCGAAACTCCTTCACAATGTTGCAACGAATTGTTGGCTATGTGTTGCGATTTATTAAACGTGTACAGGATAAGAGCAAACATAGCAGCATCAACCTAACACCAACCGAACTGGATGAGTCGCTGTACGTCATCATAAGAGCCATACAACTAAGCGAGTTCAGTGAAGAGATGCATCAGCTATCAAACACGGGTGAAGTCAAAGGAACCAGCGCTCTCCAGGGACTGTCTCCATTTATAGACAATCGCGGCATCATCAGGGTAGGGGGCCGATTGACATCATCACATCTCACATACGCCGCCAAGCATCCCATGTTGCTGCCTTATAACGATCCGATAGCAAAACTTATCACGCAATCACCTGATATCTCTAATGGAATGCTGATAATCATAAAGGAAGATAAGGCGCCTCCTCTGCAATGGCCACTAGGCAGAGTCATCAAGTGCTATCCTGGCAATGATGGGAAAATCAGGGTTGTTGACATCAAAACCAAAACTGGTGTCTGCAAGCGGCCCATCCATCGGTTAGCACCATTACTGAAGGAGCAAGAGCTATCAGTGGACGGCAATTCTGAGACCAACAACGGACCAACGCCGCAAAAACGAAGCAGACGCAGTGCATCACCTGTACTGATGGCAATGACCATGCTCATATTGTTACCAATAATTACTGCAAGCCCAATCAAGGTCACACAATTCGGTGATCGCCCAGGCATACACTTCGAACACGTCGGAAGGATCAACCGAGTGACTGCAATTTGGAACATTCTGGCATATTACGATCTCCGTCCGCTCCATAGGGAGTTGGAGCTGCTCCAGAATGGTACGATCGCGTTATCTAACCTATGCAACGACATAAAGAGTGATGTCAGTTGCGCTGCAATAGTAACACAATTCGAGAATACAAGACTAGAAATAGCCACCACAAGCCTACTGTTGGGAAGCAGAAGAATGAAACGAGGTGCGATGGACATAGTGGGTAACGTCGCAAACTCATTGTTTGGAGTACTTGATTCAAACTACGCAACCCAAATGACGCAAACCATAGAGCACGTAAAGCGGAACGAAGACCACTTGCTCCAGCTACTGCGGAACCAGACGTCCGTGTTGGACTCCATCACCAATATACTGAGACATGAGCAGAAGTCACGACAAGAAGAAGTTAACAACATAATGCAACAAATACGAAAGGAACAACAACGTCTAAATGCATTATCCAGCGAAAACACTCACTCAAGAATGATTCAATTATTCACGTTGATGGCCCTTCAGCTGGTGACTATTGCATCAAACATACAGCATCTTGAGGCAGCTATCATTGGAGTGGTAACAGACACGCGTCATGGAACAATCAGCCCATTACTATTGACCCCAAGACAACTAAAAGAAGAGATTACGCGAATACGAGGACATCTGACGCCGTCTGCTCAGCTACCGACAGACGTAAATAGAATATCTGATCTCTACCCACTCATGACCGTCAAGAGTGGATTGTTTGAGAATCAGATATTGTTTCACGTAACAATACCTCTGATCGATAAGCAACCATTTGATCTATTCACGGTAACAGCAATTCCTGGCGTGATCAACAATGTTCTGGTAAAGATTGTAGCAGACACTCAGTATCTCGCCTTCAACTCCCACCGAGACGAGTACATGCCATTATCAGAGGGCCAACTGGCGAGATGCGTAATCGCAACAGATGAATCAAGACTATGCTCAAACACTCAGGAAGTCTACACTGTAAACTCCGATATATGCTCCTGTGAAGTTCACGCATTCAACAACGACTCTACTACCGCATGTACGTGGCAACCTATCAATATAACCTCGTTATGGATGAAGCGTGTGGCACCAAACAATTGGCTTTATTTTACCCAGAAGGCAGAGAAATTTAACGCGGTGTGCAATCAGGAACATTCACAACTTGTATTACATGACGCTGGCTTGTTGGAGTTATCACCTGGATGCACAATAAAACATGCATTGGCAACAATAACCAGCCTTAACACCATCACAAGCAGTCTACGATACTCTCATACCAGCTTCAGCCTGATACCTCTCAATCAAACAAGGCAGAAAATGAGCCCGCTTGTATTCAACAACATCAGTATACTATCCAATGACGAAGAACTGGCGAAACTACAAGGAGCTCTCAAGGCAATCAAATTTCAGGAACAGCTGCCTGACACCTTAACAACCACTGATCAACACCACTTCCTGGTAGAATACGTCGCACTGGGGCTCGCCGTGGTGATCATCATCGGTCTTCTTTCACGCTACATCAAAGGTCGCATCAAAAACCACAGCAACAAGGCGACTCCTCCACCACGACCACTTCCTCGAGTTCGTCCACAAGTTGACCGTCATCCGAACTTGGAAATAGATATTGAGTGTTGACCATATGTCAACGGGGGGAGGATGTTCAGACTCTGCACATATAAATATTATGTAAACGGTGTCAAGCGTTCCCACGGCAGAATTGGGCTCGATTCCCACCGCTGCAAGTACTAATATTACGCGCCAGTATTCGGCAGTCAATGCATTTGGCATACTCAAATTCAATTCAGCAGTCAATGCAAATTCCATTCAGCAGTCAATGCATTCTGCACACTCAAGTTTCACTTAGTTAATCGCAGCATACGCAGAAGCAGCGTAATCAATATGCAATACAGTTTGGGCAAGCGTGGGAATGCTAAGCCAGCAACGAGGTCCAACGTGCCCGTGAGAACGTTTGACATTGGAAATAGTATAAAAGCCAAGGAAAAGTGTAAATAAAGACAGTCAATTGGAAAACAGCAAACACTCAACACGCTTGTTTTTTGACTCAGGGCTGAATTGGTTCAAGTGCCGATTCAGACTCCAACCACCTCATCAGAGCTGAATTGGTTCAAGTGCCGATTCAGACTCCAACCACCTCATCAGAGCTGAATTGGTTCAAGTGCCGAGTCAGACTCCAACCACCTCATCCTGAACTGGTTCAAGTGCCAAGTCAGGATTCAACTCAATCCTTCTGAATCGGTTCAAGTGCCGATTCAGACTTCAGTGGCAAACTAGCCACTGAACATTTTGCAATTTGCTCTCTTAACCAAGTGCAATTTTTTCTTAGCAAAATTATTAAAAAGTAATCTAATAGAAATTGCTCATGTTCCCAACAAGTAGACGATTCTGAAAATCACATTTTGTATTCATTTACTTTGTTACGTTTGTAACACACAAAGTGTAAAAAAGCTTTGGAGGAATGAGGGGTTTCCTTAAAAAACGTATGAAATGTGTTGTAAAGCATTTTTGAAATTAAAAAATGAGTCGATTGAAGCTTTTAGTTTTAAACTACTATTAAAATAGTTGAAATTTTGTAAAAATATAAACCTTTCGTTTCTTTGTAAATTACAAAGCACATCTTTTATTAGCTTTTTGCGTTATAATATCCAAATTTTTCAATAGTTTTCATCAATATGAAACCAGAGAAATAACGAAGGGAGCCATCACTCATATGTTCATTTTTTATAATTTAATTAATTAATTGATTTGCACGACAGCCCGCTTACGCGAGACTAAGGCCTAGCTTCCCGCAACCACCCGTGTTGTGCGTGTGAATTTTGTACGCGGGTGGAAGGGACCTACAGTTTTATGCCGGTTCCGAACGGCAGGTTGGGAGCTTTTTCATAGGCAATTTTTACTCTCAGAGGTTTGCCATTTCCAGCTGAGAGGACAGCCACCGAAAGAGAAAACGAGTTTCCCGTTTTTTAGGTGTTACTACATGCAGAATTCGAACTAGCGTCGCTCTGCATGCGACTCGCTTGGACCGCGCACTAACCAACTGAGCCACGGCGGCTGCCGTCATTTTTTATAATGCCTCAGGCATTTCAAGATTTCGCTATCTCTGCATCAAATATATCCTTTGATAAGCAAAATTTTTATAGCATTCCATTGTCAACTTCCAACAAACTGGTATTACTGTCAATTGTTATAAATGAACCTTCGTCAGTTGGTTCACAATTGGATGTTCCTGCCTTAATGCTATTACAGTCGTGTCTGAGTATAGTGAACACCCTAATTTTTACATGGAGTACTCTAAATAGTGAACAATCGAAAACCTCTAAATAGCGAACAAAATTTGGAAAGAAATTTCAAGCAAAAAAGCAACAAAAAACACAAGAAGGAATCTAAAATGAAAGAGAAGAAATTTGTATTTTTGCTGTTGATTGTTAAAAAATAAGCTGTTTCTTGACCTTAGTGCAGTGGCGTCCCCAGGGGGGGATTAGGGGGATGGATCCCCCCCTTGGTCGAAGAATTCATTTATGCAATTTGATATAACAATATGGAATTGTGAAACATTCTTACTATTTGCTTTATCTCATCTGTAATCACCCACTTAAAACCTAATAATTGAACCTACCATGACCATGATGTGAGCAAGAGGATAGTCAAGGATTGTTGTTAATGATATAAAAAAAATCAGAAAGTGTGAACACAATAATTTCTTTTGCTTGCCTACATTATTTTTACGTAAAACGGTGAAAATATACTAAAATAATTAAGTAAATAGCAAGTTTCAACTTCAATGAATTCATTTTGAAATTAAAAAAACTGTCAATAATTCTGAACTGCTTTGCCAAAGAAAATTATGCAAAACATGCTCAACATGTTATTGTTCATGCTGAACTGGCCGGATATCTTTCTCCTTGTCGTCTTCGGTGTCGCTATCTTCACATTGAACTATCTAAACGACCATTTTTTCTATCAGTGTCAGAAGCTTGGTTTTGTTCAAGGCCAAATGACAGCGTGAAACTGACAACACCGTTATTATTACCTCTAGCAGCAAATTATTTAATATCTTAAATTCGTTGCTCTAAAGCATTAGTTTCCGCTATTGCTTAGACAATTTTTTTAGAGAAATTTTCTTCTCTGATTTAACTCCAGCGTCGAAGTTCAAAAATAATGTCCACCTGATCCTCAAAATAGCATTCCCTTCTTTTCATCTCTGCCACAGAAAACACCCAATCGAATTGGTAAAAAACCAGACTCGACAAGACCACAAATGCTTCCTTCACTTCAGGATTGTACTTGAATTGACACCAAAACACGGACATAACCATGAATAACATGGAGAAGTATTAATTTTGAATATGTGTTTTGAATATGAATAAACGCCAAGGCGAATGAAAAAAACACGGGGACCAGGTACATTTTGCGTCAGCTAATTTATGTCACTATTAACGGATAGCACGAAAAAAATTCTTCAAATCGGGTCAGATGGAAAAGCCTTGTTGAAAATATATATATAAAATAAAAAAATATTTATAAACAATTCTGACAATAATTACGTCGAAAATAACAAAAAAAACTGAAAATAACTGGCAATTTTGTATGAAAATGCACCATGGTCTGGCCAAACCATGGTTTTGGGTTTTGTGCTTAGAAAGGATCAGTTAAGGATATCATGAAATATGAGCTTGATTATAACATTGCTAAAGTGGATCCAAAGTTCAATATGGTCTGGCCAGAACCGGATGCCCGCAGAAGTGTTAAGGATAAATGATTAAAAATAATCAGCATTGCATTTGTTCTCGCAGAATAGTTGTATTTTCAGTGTTCCCAAAAGTATCGACTATTCACCAAGGTAGTAATCAAACGCAGACTTCATGCCAACCCTGCATCAGCTGTTGAAATTTGAAAAAAAAATTGACTTACATTTTTTTGGTGAATTGTGTGTAAACATGGAAACATGGTCACTTCTATCATAATTCAATTTCAGAACGTCATACATTTTGTAAATGTTGGATTTATTTTACATAGCTGGAGTGTTATGCCTTTTAAAATACGTCTTTTGAGTTTTTCGTAATTCTTTTAGAAGGTGTTTTCAATATGTAATAACTCAAAACAAAGTTGAATTTTTTAGTTGGGATTTTTTGACTTTAAAATACATGTCACTAAAATATTTTGTTTTAAGAAGTTTATGTTATATGTATACATATATGTATGTATGCACAATCTTATTCAACATATATTAAAAATAATACGCAAAGATGAAAGTATAAAAATGGCGTTAAACTGGATTTTTTGCATATCCCCCCCCTCCCCGAAATCCTGGGGACGCCACTGCCTTAGTGGTTATGTTTTTTGTCGAATGCAAACCGATTGTGGTTGAAAGTGGACTTGTTTATGTGTATCTAAAACTTTGTGAACGCAAGACGCAAAGGTCTATTCACTAGTTCTTTCAATAAGCATACATTTATGTTTTCCTACTAATTAATTTTAATTATCTCTTGAATTTATATACACAAAGTGTATTTTGAACAAATAAAACAAGTTTTTGAACAAAAATTTTAACCTTGATAGAGTGAACAACCTCAATGCTGTAAACAGAATAATAATAATAATAATTGACTGGCACGACAGCCCGCTTACGCGAGACTAAGGCCTAGCTTCCCGCAACCACCCGTGTTGTGCGTGTGAATTTTGTACGCGGGTTGGGAGCTTTTTCATAGGCAATTTTTACTCTCAGAGGTTTGCCATTTCCAGCTGAGAGGACAGCCACCGAAAGAGAAAACGAGTTTCCCGTTATTTTTTTTAGGTGTTATTAGGCGAGTTGACACCTCTATGTCTTTATTTGCTTAGTGGTAAAACCAAAGAATATGAAATGTATAGAAGGCGCATCTGAGCTCAAAAATTCAAATTTTTGTTTGCGAGCTTCGGAGAGCGGGGGGAAGCCAAAAAAGGGAATGAGCGGCGCAAGGAGAGCAAGCGCTTCAGTTTACACTCATTGACTGTGCGAACTGAAGCACACGCCACCACAACATGGTTGCCACTATCCTAAAATTTTTTCTACCAAAATCTAATATAAAAAGTTGCCAGAAGTTACAAATTTTTTCTATTGACAAAAAGTGAAAGTACCGCTTCCAGTGTGCTTACTTCTACCACATATGTGATAGATCTACCACAATTATTTTTAAAATCAAGTATCTACCACATCTACCACGGAGGGCTTAAAATCTACCACATTTTTCGAAAGCAGTGCAGTACAAATAGTTGACAGTTTGAAAATTGTTTTGGCGGCAGGTGCAATTAAAATGGAAAAATTTCTACAAAAGTTGAATAATTTTTTCCTTTATTTTTTAGTAACGTTTTTTCTTAGAATATCGCATGGCGATGGCAATGCGCTTGGACAGGACGAAGTTTTACGACGCGAAGTTGTACCTGCTGCTGAAATTTGCGAGTCCGAGCTCCCAAAAAAACAAAAAATATAGTCAACAATACAAAAAACAATGAGAAGAAACCCGGCACAGGTTAAAGTGCATAGAAGAACGCAAAATACAATTAATGTACAAATACAATGAAATACAATAAATGTTCAAATGCAATAAAATACGATTAATGTACAATACAAAAAATCTACCACATTTCATTCAAATCTACCACATTTTTTCAATGGGTCTACCACATAAATGAAAAATTAAGTAAGCACACTGACCGCTTTCTCTGTCTACTTTGAGGTGTTGGTGGCAGCGTTGCCACAAGAAGAAAAAATTTTTAACCAGGAACAAAAATAAAAATAACCAAAAAAACTTCAAGATTTAACACTTTCACGCCGGCGCGGGCCACCGGTTGCCCGCGCTAGACTGTCTCATCGGGCGGCAAGTACCATCGGTGGCCGCCCTAGATTGTCTCATCTGGCGGCGCGTACCGGCGCACAGTGGCTCAATTTGTCATTTTAGGTTGCAAACTTAATAACTTCTGAACGAATAGAGATAATTGGAAAATGTTTGTGCTGCTGATTAGAAATTCATCAGGCTATTGTATTCCAAAAAATAAACTCAATCAAGGTACAGGGTGCTACGTAATACTTTGTCAAAGTTTGGCTTACTGTAAATAAGAATAATGCGAGCAACAATGTTAACTTTTAGTTGCAAAATTAATGAAAATTCATTATAAAAGATAAAAAGGACTAAGAAATTTAAGAAATAAGCTGAAAGAGTCCAATTTAAAGATTAATATTCCTTAATTTCACTTTCAAAATTAGAACCAGAATTCGAAAACTTTACATAAAAAGTCAATTTTTCTTTGTACAAAAACAATGCGAAAGTTTTATTATGACTATATTTGATGGGTAGCACATTGGGTGGGTTGGGAATACTGTGTTTTATTCTTTTAACACGACCCAGGCTTGCTGGTAAAACTGCTCCCACTATAACGCCTTTCATTTTCTCCTGATCCTTATTTTATTTTATGGTCAAAGCTTCCTTTTTTATTAAATGACGCACAGTCCTGAATTGACTTTTTCGGGCTTCCTTTTGCCGCCTTTGATGTCGATGATTAGTCATCGCTTATGCTACGTGCATCTCCTTCATTGAAGTAAATTGTTTTTCCAATCACTCATTATTCTGGACAAAATTGAATTTGGTACGGTTTGCCTCAATCCATTTCAACTTTGTAATGCGATAAGTTCTGGATATCTTCTCTTTAGTCATTGATATGTTGGCTGCAGGCAAACTTACTTCGACGTAGCCAACTAGTGACAGCCAGAACGAACTTCTCCTTTGTCTTTGAAATAGTAAATATTTCAAACAGCCTCAAATTTTTCAAAAACATCTTTGTGCTTCTTCTTCGGTTTAGTGGCGGAGTTGAAGTGATGTTTAGTTCAAATTAAATTCCAAACTAACTTCACTTACTATTGAGTGGCAAGCTTGTATCACATCTTAAATGAAGCCAAAATCCAAATTTGCATGCCCTGGTAATGATTATAATCGCGTGTAATTGATTTACTATCAAAATCTTGACGAACTTGTTCGAACGCACGCACCCGAAAGCACAAAATTGCGCGAGATGGCGACAGAAAAACCGCTGCAGTACTCACAGAAGACTAGTGAACAATTTTCCCAAAGACGGAACTTTGGCAAGTATGGCCAGAGTTTTTTTAAAGTCTATCGGAAGTTCAAAAAGTGTTATAAAAATAGTGCTTCAAGTGAGTGCCTACGAAAAGACAACAACAACAACCACCTTTTTTTTCTATATTAAATTATTTACTACAAATGCCTTCTTTTACGATGCTGGTGCAATCATTTAATTTGCTCCTTTCCGTATTTTAAAACTTCAGCTTTGCCGAAAAAGTGCAAATTGGTGATATTATTTTACACTCTAAAAATTGCTCAACTTTGACGGGCTCTACAAGCAAAACTATTTGTCCAATTTAGTTAAGGTTTTCGGATTTCTTAGGTCCAAGCATTTATCTATCGGACAAGTATAACAGTTTCCCCCAAATCGAACATGACAAAATTGACTTTTGCAACCTGCGCCGGCAGAATCAGCCACTGTGCGGCGGTGGCCCGCACTAGATTGTCTCATTGGGCGACGTGTACCGCCAGTGGTTCACATTTGATTGTGCTATTAGATGCTAAAAATTAAAATAATGAAAATTTAATCTATTTTCATTAAAAAAAATATAATGAAAGCCAGATGAAGCACGGCATTAATTTCAGCGCCGCCTCAGAGAAAAAAATGACAATCGGCCCCGGCGTGAACGTGTTAAGGAACATTTAAAAGGCTTTTAACGCATTTGTATGCATGTGTGACATAAAATAAATAATTAAAACGTTCGCGTACAGTTAAACTTTCAGTGAGCTGTGAATTAATGGTTGAAACTTTTTAAAATATAGTTATCGATTTAAACAATGCTGCTTACTTTTTTACGAGAAACAGCAATGGCTATGAGTTGTCACTATGTATCAATATTATTGTCATTCCCAATAATATTGTGCTCGTTGATATTAGAGACACATTTTGTATCAGTGTGCAATATTCTAAAAGATACATTTTGTATCAGTGTGCGATATTTAAAAACATAACCAAATGGGATCAAAAATCACCACATACAAATTGTATGTGTTGTATGATACAATTTCATACATTCAACTTAGCTGTCAGTTGGGCCGCAGCCTTTAAGCCCAAACTCCATAAAACGCGTTTCAAGCGTATCGTCTTTTTTCGCGTTTCCCGCGTTTCGAGAAAAAGTAGAATCAGTGTATTTGTATGAAGTAAACTCCATGACTTGACGTCGAAACGCGTCAAAAGTGTAACTATTTTCAACTTTCTCACGCGTTAACGACGCACATTGGGAAAAAACAGGCAAAACCGCTCGCATTGGAGTAAATTCAAAAGTTGCGAATCTGAATATTTTGTTTTACTTGTCGTAATATAGATACTCTAGCCAGATAGAAAATCAACTTTTTAAGTCCCTTCATCCCATGACCTGGACTTTACAGCCTTTCAAAGTTGAACGTTTTATTAAATTATTTTCACTTCTAGCAAAATATCGGTAACAGGGCTGTCTTCAAATGCCCGTACAACCTATATTTTTTAATGAAATTCCATAATTTTTCACATGTGGGGTACCGATATCTAAGCAATTAATATGAAAAAAATCTTATTTAAAAAAATGTTTATTTTGGCAAAAAAACTATATCTAACCTTTGCCTCATTTTTTGATAAAAATGAGAAAAACCGGGATTTTCTCTGGACTGTAACTTTTGAGATTCAACAGCATTCAACGAAATACATATACAATGTTTAGGTGGGACATTCAGCTAAATGATGGTACCAAACTCATCTGCGGCGTTCTGTGACAAAATGAATGCGAGCAATGTTCGCATGCCACCCCAAGCACTTTTTGTACTCAGTTGTGGTGAGTAACGATTAGGCATCGCAATCCCGGGATTCAAATCCTTTAATCCCGGGATTTTCGGGATTGCAAAAGATGCTTCAAAGTTCAAATGAAATATATCTAAAAACACAAAAACCCAATTCCTTTTCTTAGGAAGGTGGGAGGGGATAGAGGGCGTCTTTTGGAAAGGCTTATAATTATTTACTATGCATTCAGCCAACAAGTGTTGAATCTGAAAGATGTTTCTCTTCAGCAGGGTTTATTTGCAATAAATTTCGCTCTAGATTAGAGGACAAAACACTTAATGCCTTAGTATTTTTAAGATCTCAGTTTTTAGTTAAACAAAACGCTTAACGTTTTTATCGAAATAATCGAAGTAAAACTAAAAGTACAAACAAATTAACTATTTTTTTTTTTATCAAATATGCATACATATGCACTTTATGATACATCGGTTGCAAAGTAATAAGTTATGTTTAAGTGTCATTTTTGGATAAAACAAAATGCTATGAAACTGAAGTTAAAGTGTCGGACAAAATATTTGCAACTACAATGCAATACTCATATTATTGTAAAGTTCAGAGTAATTTCTAAACATTTTCAGTTTTTTTCAATTTATATTTAATATTAAACATTCCAGCATGAAATATAAAAATAATTTTACCACATTACTTATTTAATATATTTACATGAGAAAGAAAACTAAAAATGCATATATTCAGAATGCGACAAAACAATTGCAACTAAATGAAAATTCAAATGTATTCACTAAATAAGCTAGTATTTCGATGCAAAACCGTTGTTTTCAATTACTGCTTTACATCGGCGGGGCATTGACTCAATTAAGTTGTTGACTACGTCCATTAGAATGTTGTTTCAGGCTTCCTGAACTCTCAGAAAATAATCGTCCTGATTTGGAACATTTGTCCTATCGATTCGTTGTTTGACGATTTCCCAAAGGTTTTCGATAGGGTTAAGGTCTGGGGATTGAGCGGGCCAACTAATAACATTAATTTTTTTCCGTTTGAACCACTTTTTCACCGTTTTTGAAGTATGTTTGGGATCGTTGTCCTGCTGGAATGTCCACTTTAGAGGCATTTCCCACTCGGCATACGGAAGCATCACGGTATTCAGGATTTTTTTGTAGACGTATTGATCCATTATTCCCGTAATCCGATGGAGAGGCCCCAATCCAGCAACAGAAAAGCATCCCCAGACCATAACATGCCCACTATGTTTAACCGTCTTAATGCAGTACGGTGCTTGCAGGCGTTTACCTTTGGGTCGTCTTACACGGGACATGCCATCGCTTCCAAAAATATTGAATTTGGACTCGTCACTGAAGAGAACTGACCTCCACTTACTTATTGGCCACGTTACATGTTCTTTTGCGAACTGCAACCGCTTTTGTTGATTACGCTTGGAAATCAGTGATTTTCTCGCTGGACGGTATGATCGCAAATCAGCTTCAGCAAGGCGTCGGGATACTGTTCTTGCAGAAATTGGAAGCTGCATTTCTTTTACTAACTGCGTAGAGCTCTTAAAAGGATTCTTTTTATCTCCCTGGTTATGGCTGCATCGGTACGTGCATCAGATTTGGGTGGACGTCCACCTCGATGTACCACGGCGACGGTATTATCTGCACGATACCGTGAAATAATTCGCGAAACTGATGATTTATGTACATTATATTTCACAGAGATATCTTTCTGAAAATATCCTTTCTTAAAATCGTCTATAATGCGCTGGCGTAACGCTTCACCGAACTTATCAGGCGCTATTGTCTTTAACACTGATAATTAATTTATTTAAATTAATATTTGAACTGATCCGTCTGAAAATATTTCAGCAACTGACGTGGAATTTAATATTTTCTCTTAACTAGTTCAAATAACGGTAAAACACTTAAATATTTTCAAAAAATAAAAAAGAAAATGTGGCACAGGCTACTAAGTTGCAAATGTTTTGTCGCACAGAATTTTGAATAGTTTTACAATTTAAATCGCATAAATGCATAGCACTCTAGATTTTGTCAAAAATGTAATTTATACTAATTACTGACATGTTTAGTAATAAGAAAAAATTAAAAGAAATTTAATGCGTCCAGAAATTACTCAAAAAAAAAAAAGCAAATTGAACAATTGCATTGTAGTTGCAAATGTTTTGTCCGACACTGTAAATGTCAAATGAAAAACTTTTAAGTTAAACAAAATGTGATTAAATTCAAGATAAAAAATAGTGAAACTACCCAAATGTGATTAAAATGTGTCCAATTTTATGGTAAATATATTATAAACAAGTATTTATGCAATTCGGGAAAATAGTTTTATTAAAAAAATTTTTATATGAATCCCGGGATTAAATCCCGGGATTTGACTTTTCAATCCCGAAAATCCCGGGATCGAAAATGGCAAAAAATTGCGATCCCTAGTAACGATATATTTTTAATTGCTGAGCAAAACTATAACGTATGAAAAACAGCAAGGGTGGTGTTCAAAGGAATAGATATGTATTTAAATGTATAAAATTTAGATATTTACATATATATCGCATTGATTTATATATGTCCGTCTGTTAATATGTCTTCCAATTCGTCTGTCTGATGGAAGGTATTCACAATTGCTTTCGAAAAAGTTGAGACACGAAACTGAAATTTCGTACAAACACTTTGGAAATCACGAGAACAACATATGGCCTAAAATGGGCGTGGTTTGCCCATTCTTAACAGGGTTGCCATATAAAGATATTTTTCAAAATATGAACTATTAAATATTTACCGTCGGTTTAGGGATATTTTTGTCTGAAAATAGGTGTGACATGCCTCTTTAACCCCTTGAGATACATAATAAGTCATTAGTTTAACTTTTAGTGAGGAAAGTTATACTTGTCAGTTAACCTTTTCCGTGCTTTATAAAAGTAAATGAATAGTTTAGATTTTTTTAAGAAAGAGTTTGCCTACTTTTATAAAAGTGGGTTAAGTGTCTCTAAAGAACATTTTAATGCATGACAACAAGATTTTAATTAATAATAATTGATTGGCACGACAGCCCGCTTACGCGAGACTAAGGCCTAGCTTCCCGCAACCACCCGTGTTGTGCGTGTGAATTTTGTACGCGGGTGGAAGGGACCTACAGTTTTATGCCGGTTCCGAACGGCAAGTTGGGAGCTTTTTCATAGGCAATTTTTACTCTCAGAGGTTTGCACATTTCCAGCTGAGAGGACAGCCACCGAAAGAGAAAACGAGTTTCCCGTTATTTTTTTTAGGTGTTACTACATGCAGTATTCGATCTTGCGTCGCTCTGCATGCGACTCGCAACAAGATTTTAGCCTATTTTAATATTGTTATAAATAAAGTCTGTATGGAGAGTAGGCGTGGCCACAGGCGAATTTTGTTCATTTTTGGAATAAATCATCTTCTACTTATGGGAAACCGTTATGCAAAATTTCAATCCTTTCTCTTTTTTATTTCCGAAGTTATTAAATCTTTTGTTATACATTCGGAAACCATAAAATGTGCTACAAAAAAGTGCTCAAATTAAAAACCCCTAAAACACGTGTAACTTTATTTTTGATCTTCTACTAGATTCAGTTATTAAAATATTGAATTATTTTGTTTGCTTCTGATTATGCATATTTCTAAAACTCGTAACTTCCGACTGTAGGGTACCAGCTCCTGGTAAGGAAATGAAAAAAAATTACACCCTACTATTCTCTGAGGAATTCTAAAATAGCGAAATTTCAGTTCTCTACTGTAAAAACTATAGATTCTAGAGTTCAAAACAGGCGATGCGAGCGTTTTTGCCTGTTTTTCCCAATGTGCGACGTGAAACAGCTGATAGAGCTCCTAAAGATGTCATAAGTTATGTGGTTAAATGGTAATGCCGATAACAAACTTGTGTTATCGCAAAAGTCGAATGCATTTATTTTACACGAAAGCTATTAAATACATTTAAGAAACATTTGAAAACCAACATTTAAACATAAAATGTGAAGAAATTCCTAAAAATTAGCATAATTCTTTGACAGACGAAACTTAGTCGTCGCTGTATTGGAAATTCGATAGCTTATTCGTTGTCGATCGAATTTTGCTCATCCCTGTGAAATAAATTGCTACAAATTGAATTCAATTTTTTAATTTTTTGCAATGCTCGATATGCATTTATTGTGTTTAAAATGAAATCAGTAAATTCTATAAAGTCTATAACGTCATAAAGTCGTATAGCAAATTAGCTTCAGCTGACGTAAGAAGAAGAAGCTGACGCGTGAAACGCGTGTTATGGAGCATACAACATTGCAACGCGAATAACGCGACAAAACCTGAACGCCTGAAACCCGCTTCATGGAGTTTGACCTTTAGGGCCGTTTTCTCAACTTACCTTTAACTTTAAAGTTCACTTTAACAGGCCGATAAACGCATTTTCGTTTTCTCAACCGCTCGTTAAGCTATCCTCCCGATAAAATTTACCGGTCAGATTGAGTGCCTGTTAAACTTTAAAGTGAACTTTAAGTGGAAATGGTGCCAAGTACATGCAAAACAGCTGGTAATGAAATTATAATTTGAAATTAAATTTGAATTTGAGATCCTTCGGTATGGAAAATATGCGTGGTTTTTAAATTCATGCACTGGAAGACGCTTTTGAAGGCACGGAGTCGCAAAATGCGGCAAATAGAACATATAACAGCCCATTGGACAATTTCACTGCTTTCCACTGCTGACATTTCCAATCGCTGCTGCGCCACCACCTGTGCGATACGTCTCGCTCTTCTCTGCAGCAAGTTCCATCATGGACTTGCGCTTCAAGCGGTCGAACTTGTCCCTCAACGATTTCCAACGCCGGGACACGCCCCATTTGGCAGTAAAAGTATCAGCAAGACTATGCCAGGCAAAATTTTTATTTTTTTCCTTCAAAAATAATTATAATTTTCAAAAACAGCTGATTGCGCCGCCAAGTGCTGCCCATCGTAGACCAGAGTTGCCAAAAAATCAGACTTGTTAAATTTATATTTATCAGGCAGTTGATAAAACGAAAAAAGTTACTGGGCACTTTAAAGTGACCCTAAAGTTACCTTTAGCTACAGGTCACTTTATCGGTAAGTTGAGAAAACGGCCCTTAGTCTCGCGTAAGTGGGCTGTCGTGCCAGTAAATTATTATTACGAGTATGCCGAAAATTCATTTTCTTTGCCTAAGTTCGTTGCTCTATATTTTTTAAAATACATGCATAAACTTAACTACATAAGTATAAGTAATATAAGTAAGTACATTAAATATAGAAACGAAAAGGCACATTGTGCTGTGCATGAATGCTTTTGCAAGCATACTTTTAGGCATGCACTGTGAAGTACGGCAAACTGGTATAATTCGCTTGGTATAGTCCGATATGGCAAGGTTCACGAGAAATGGACTGTGCGAGAATGGTCGAGCATTTTCCAATTGGAAGTTGCAAGAAACTTCGGCGCGATAAGAAAACTGGTATAAAAGCAGCAGTGTGCAGCGCAGTGAGTTGAGTCTGTGTTGAGCAAGCAAAATGGTAGCAAGTGTAGATACAAGTGAAGTGTAAATCTGTAAATAAAGTGATGGTTGATTTTTGCTGAGTAATTGATGTTGTTTTATTTTCACACAATCGAAACGAAACTTGGAAGACGAGTTTGGAATTTTTGTAACATTTGGTGTCAGAAGTTCGAATTGTGTTACTGAAGATAAAATTATAAAAACGCAGACATGGTTAAACTCGAGCTGCTGAAGGTGGACCAGCTGAAGAAGGAATTGGCTGCCTGAAATTTGCCGACTGCTGGCGGTAAGGTGGAGTTGCAGCTGAGCTTGCAAGAGGCGAGTGAATCACGAGGCATCGATTGGGCTGCACAGGAGTTCGGGACGCAGGAACAAAAGGCGTCGGCCAAAGTGGAGGAATCACCTGCGGGTGCTGCGTCGGTACAAAGTACGGCTGCAGCGGCTGCGCCACCACAAGCAATGGACATGAGCCAGCTTAGGGTAGCAATGAGAGGCATGTTCCAAGAAACTTTTGCGAATATCGAGAATGTCAAAGGCATGTTCGAGACTTCCAATCGTGAAAATCGCGAAATAGCGCAGATAGCGGCGCAAATGGAGGCGAAACTGGAAACCACGAATCAGGAACTTTCGGCGCAAATAGCAGAGCGAATGGAAACAAAACTCCAGGAAAATGCGGAAAAATTTGAAAATGCGAATCGCGAGTTGTCCAGCAAGCTTCAGGAAAATTCTGCGCGTTTGGAGCAGAAAGTTGAAGAGATTTCAGACAGGATTAATGGGAAAGTTGAGCACCTGGAGACGCGAGTAGAACATTTAGACAAACGAGTTGACAGTCTGGAGGATTCGGTGAACAGAAAAATCGACGAGCGGCTTAGAGAGGTATAACTTGAGGAAAGTTTTGCCATAGCAGTGCCTACTTATGATGGTACTACGTCGTTCGATACATTCAAACTACAATTCGATATGGCTGCTTTGGAGAGTCAGTGGACCGATGTTAGGAAAGGTCGGAGGCTGATACTGGCTCTAAGAGGTCCTGCGGCTGAGGTAATAAAAATAGTTCCGGAAGGAATGAGAGGTGATTACGAGACCGTCATAAGGGCGCTGGCAGCCAGATACAGTGACGAGCACAACAAAATGCTGTATTATTGCGAGCTGAAGAGCCGTAGGCAAAGAGCCAACGAGGCGCTGCAGACATATGCAGCAGACATTGAGCGGCTCGTATAGTTGAGTTACCCGAAATTCGGCGCTGATTATCGCGAGATGATGAAGATTGAGTCATTTATTGAAGGTCTTCATGACCCAGAGACACGTCGCAGTTTGTTGATGATGGGCAAACCGACATTTTAAGAGACGGTGACCAGCACGATGACGTATAAGGCGGCCTGGAGGGGAAGTTTTCGACATTCATCTGCGGAAAGGCGTCGAGCCCAATCTGGACGTGTCACGCAAAGCCAAACAGTGAGCTCGGAGGCACCAGCGGGGCTGCGGGCAGTATCATCTAGAGTCAGTTGCTGGCGATGTGGCAAGCAAGGCCACATATCACGGGACTGCCATCTGCGAGAAAAGCGTTCCGGACAACAGACGTCGCCAAGAAGGGCTGATGCTCTGCCACACCATTCGTAAAAAACCGAGCGCAGACATAATTCGCAAGCCGAAAACGAGGGACAAATTGTGGATGTTCGGTCGATGAGTTTTACAGGAGGAAGATTGGCTTGCGGAAAGGCTACAGAAGGACCAGCGCAAGGATACGGATCTCGCGAAGATCATCAAAGGCAAAGCGCAGAGATTACGGCCGGACTGGCAGGAGATGGCTGGTGAGAGCCCGATCGCGAAGGCTTACTGGGCACAGTGGCAAAGTCTACGACTGCAGGATCGCTGCCTATACCGCGAGTGGGAGAGCAGGGATGGCAGGACCAGAAAATCCCTAAAAGTGGTCCCGAGAGGCCGAATCGACGATGTCATCGAGGCAAACCATAACGACTCCAGTGGAGGGCACCTAGGCATCGCAAAAACTGTTGCCAAGATAAGAAGGCGGTTCTATTGGGTAGGATGCCAGGAGTCTGTCGCTGAGTGGATCAGAGGTTGTAATTGGTGTTCGGCTGCGAAAGGGCCGAGGAGATGATCGCGGAGCCGCACTCAACAAGTCGAAAGCAGTTTGACAGCGAGCTATGGTCTACGGGCTAACCCAGAAGGATTCCAAGAAGGCGATCTGGTAATGCTTTACAACCCGCAGCGGAGGAAAGGTTTGTCTCCAAAACATCAAACATCATGGGAAGGACCGTACAAGGTCGTGACCAGGATTAATGACGTGGTGTACAGGGTTCAACGCTGCTGCAGCGGAAACGCCAGGCTGAAAGTAGTCCATTTGGAGCGCCTGGCGTCTTACTCCGGCGGAGCCTCGGTACTTGTTCGGGACGAACAAGTCTAAATGATGGGCAGTGAAACGAAAAGGCACTTTGTGCTGTGCATGAATGCTTTTGCAAGCATACTTTTAGGCATGCACTGTGAAGTACGGCAAGCTGGTATAATTCGCTTGGTATAGTCCGATATGGCAAGGTTCACGAGAAATGGACTGTGCGAGAATGGTCGAGCATTTTCCAATTGGAAGTTGCAAGAAACTTCGGCGCGATAAGAAAACTGGTATAAAAGCAGCAGTGTGCAGCGCAGTGAGTCGAGTAGGTGTTGAGCACGCTATGGGGAAGCATGCAATAGTAGTAGTGTAAAGCAGAACAAGTGTAAATTTGTAAATAAAGTGATTGTTGATTTTTGCTGAGCAATTGAAGTTGTTTTATTTTCAACCACAATCAAAACGAACCTTGGAAAATAAACTTGGAGTTTCGTAACAATATGATCGAGAACAGTATTGGTAAAATATCACACCAAAGCAAAAACTTATTAGGGGTATTCTCGATGTCTTGCAAAACCCTTGCACATTGCAGAAGTTGCAGATTATGCAGACTTTTGCAATCCGTGCAATCATACAAAAACAAAATACAAGGGAAAAACGTTTTGCAATTTGTGCAATACTTACAACAGTGATACCCATGTTTTATATGAGTGTGCAAACGTGCGTCAGCTGGTTGTCAAAAAATTCGTTCATTTTATTTCGTGTGCGCAAGCGTAAATTTTACACACAAATTTTGTTTTATTTCCTTTTATATAAACATTTTGAATTTTTCAGCTAAAAACAAAAATTGGTTTCAATTATTACTATCTTCGAAAAAAATTCTTACCATTCTCATACAGAATTTAAAATGCAGCACTTTCAATCAAGAAATCAACAATTTTCGCCTGTTTGCGGCATTTTTTACAATATTTGAATTTTTGGGTGTTCTCGAAGTCTAGCACTTTTCAGGGTTGCAAATATCAGTTTCTGCAAGTTTTGCAATGTTGCAAGACATCGAGAATACCCCTATTGTAATAATTAATAATAATTGACTGGCACGACAGCCCGCTTACGCGAGACTAAGGCGTAGCTTCCCGCAACCACCCGTGTTGTGCGTGTGAATTTTGTACGCGGGTGGAAGGGACCTACAGTTTTATGCCGGTTCCGAACGGCAGGTTGGGAGCTTTTTCATAGGCAATTTTTACTCTCAGAGGTTGAGAGGCTGAGAGGACAGCCACCGAAAGAGAAAACGAGTTTCCCGTTATTTTTTTTTACTACATGCAGTAGTAACTCGCTGGACCGCGCACTAACCAACTGAACCACGGCGGCTGCTACCCCTATTACCCCTATTGTGCAATAACAAAATTGTGCTTTTGCGAATTGCTGCCAGATTTTAACTGAAGCAGTTCTTTTTTTTACTGGAGCAGTAAAATGTAATGCATAGAAAATTTAATGAAAAATACTCAGTTCATAAAACGACAAAAGTACGTAAAATGGTGTGTCCCTGTTTTCACAGCAAGGATTTTCTTGAATTTGACGGATTTGTTTTTGGTGATAAAAAATCGGACCGTGTTCTTTGGAATTTCGACAATAAACAAGAAAATCTTTACAAATTTTGCAGCCGCCGTGGCTCAGTTGGTTAGTGCGTTGGACAACGAGTCAAAAGGCAGCAACCGCAGGTTCAGTTAGTCTCGCGTAAGCGGGCTGTCGTGCCAGTCAATTATTATTAAATTATTATTACAAATATTTGCCGCCACATTTTCGTTTTGTTCCTGTTTATTACAAGTCCCGTTAAAAAGTACACTTGTTTTACCCATTAAATGGCAAATAACTCCAAACGTAAATTTTAAACACATTTACAACAACATTTATAACAATAACTTACTTCTAAGAATGACGGTAGAATGTTGTCATAAAATACGCCACTAGCAAGTCCTTTAATTCCTTTAACTTTAGTAACGTTGTTATCTAATGATGGAAAACACAAGGTAAATTAAAAAACTAAAATGTAATTTTAAAACTTACTCAAATAATACTCGTCGCACTTATCATTCTGACAGTATAAATCATAAAGGAAGGTATCGTCTTTGGTGCAATTTTCAATTGGAATATCCTTTAGCAATCTTCTGCCAAGAACGCATAAGCTAAAACGAATTCATCACAATAAAAATATATTATATTTTAACTGTCACGTACTAAAGCTTTTCATTTCCATTTATATTATCGAATATTCCAACATATACTGCTATTATAGAAAAGATTACACAAGCCAGGGCCACTGCTGCGAACTTATTGACAAATTTTACTCCCAGGAAAACAATTAGACCTAGAGAGAAAAAGTAATAAATTGGTAGCATAATTGTATAACCACATATTTTTGTATATTTACCCATGAATAACAGGAGAAACGTTCCATAAACTCTAAAATTATTGTACATTGCATCAGCATCCTTGGTGAAATCTCCGAATATTGAGGCCCACGGAGCCATATAAGTCTAAATATAAATCGTTATATCAAACACAAGGGGTAAATAATTTGTTTCTTATAATTCTATGTAATTTGTTGAAAAAAGGAGAGGCTGATGCCCGCTTGAGAGACTAAAACCTCTTGTCTCCAAATTTTTGTTTTTATTAAAAAAGATACTGAAGGTAGTTCTGAGATGAAAAAGTCAAAAAGAAATGTGTAGAAACCATAAAAGATACAGTGTCAAGCAATTAGTACGCTTACGAAAAATTTACATTTTCATGTTGAGGTGGAAGTACTGAAGATGTACTAAAATAATTTCCAAACGCTTTTTGTTTTCTTGTTTGCTTAGCTTATTTGTCCCACAGTATTTCTAATGGTATTTGTGAGTTTATGTGCCGTGGGTGAGCACGATAACGGGACTTTGTTAGCAGCAGTATTAAATTGAACATTTGATGCAAATATTGAATAGTGAAGTGTTAGTACAGTAAATAGGTATATTTTACTAAAAAAAAATACTTAATGGCTGAAATTTTGAGGGTGTGTTCGGGGGCATGTCCTGAGTCTAAAACTGAGTTTTCGTATTCGAGGGGGTGGGGGAAGATACTACCCCCTGCTTATTTAGGGGTGAGCTCGTTTTAACTCCTTATCTCCGGTGCTATTGCTCGTACCGACATGTCCGAGGGATCAAATTTGTGGGGAATAAAATTATCTATCTAATGATAATAAAATCGAGGTCATAGGTCGATTAGGTGAATCACAATGGCCGGTCAAAGGTCAAAAGTGAGGGATAGTTTTCGTTTTTCGTGAATACCGCGCGCGCTGTACGTGCGAGCACGTAGCGAGTGCAATGTATGCGCAATGAGTACTTCTCGCGCCGTGCGCGGCTCAACATCGGCGCGCGCGGTCAACTTGGTCGTTGGATTGACGGCAAACTATTTATAGTAGATGAGTGTTCGAGCACTCATTATGTAGGTAATTTCAAGTACTTTAAAATGGTATTGAAGCAGTATGCGAAAAAACGTACCGGTTTCACGGTATTCACGAAAAACGAAAACTATCCCTCACTTTTGACCTTTGACCGGCCATTGTGATTCACCTAATCGACCTATGACCTCGATTTTATTATCATTAGATAGATAATTTTATTCCCCACAAATTTGATCCCTCGGACATGTCGGTACGAGCAATAGCACCGGAGATAAGGAGTTAAAACGAGCTCACCCCTAAATAAGCAGGGGGTAGTATCTTCCCCCACCCCCTCGAATACGAAAACTCAGTTTTAGACTCACGACATGCCCCCGAACACACCCTCAAAATTTCAGCCATTAAGTATTTTTTTTTAGTAAATGTGATTTATTTGTCTCTATTTACTGTACTATGTGCATTCGAATTGTGAAATCATTATGAGAAAGTCGTGCATTTTTGGAAATAAAATAAAAAGGAAAACGATAAATTGAAAAATACTCCCATTGGGGGTAGGTAATTATTGTTTTAATTACTTTGGAACGGTGTATTGAACAAATTTCTGTTTTTTTAAGATGGTGCGAAAAACTGAACAACTCACGTTAAACATATCTTGTTGTTATGAAATTAAAATATAATTGAATTCAAAAATAAAAATTGTAAGAGTTTGTTTTAAACATAAAAAGCGTGACTGACCACCCACTGTAGTTCCTAGAAGTCTTCAGATGAGAGAAATAAAATGACAAATTTTTTGTTTTCCCAAAACACACATTCTTAACTGCACACCAACAGTTTTTCTTTTGTGTTATTGATCCTAAAATATGTTTAATCAAAATGCGCGAACACGTGAAATATTTAATTTATATTATAACATATTTAACATATTTTTTTTTGTAATTTTCTTCGTGCAATTTGAACTTTGACTTACGGTTGCTGCCATTGTACAAGTCGTAGCCTTAATGAACTACGTTAATTCATTGGACATCGAAATTTAATTATTAACAGTCAAACCGAAATTGGAGCGTCAGCGGCAAGCAAGTGTCAAAATTGCTTCATGCCCATACAAATTGTATGGGGCAAACCGCAATTGAAACGCTCTGACGCTGAGCTATTCAAATTTCCAATTTTGACAGCGCGTTAGCAGTTGAAGTTGGCTGCGACAAACAAAAACGCCTGTGATTTATATTTGATTTGATTTAAATTGTGAGGAATTTATTCAAATAAGAGCTAAGTTTTGCAAAATAATAATAGTTTGTTGGTTTTTTGGCAACTAAACAGATATTTTTTTGACATTTGTTTTCATTTCATGATTTTGACAATCCCAACGCAACGCTTGAATTTCGGTATGCCGCACTGAGCGAGAGCATTGCGTCAGAAAACGCAACGCTCAACGCTCCAATTTAGGTTTGACTGTAACGTAGATTAATTAGCGTAACTAACAGCCCTATTCTGGCAAACCTAACAAAACTCACCATGCTGACATTTCAATAGAGTCTATCATGTTAGAAGCTCTGAATCTAACACTTGTCAGAGAAGTTGTCACGTACCTAGGAGTAGTTGACAAGCTCAAAAACAGTTGCAGTTACAATTGAAATTAAAAATTTCTTAAGATTTCAGCAAATTTTCTATTCTGAAAAATATAAAAGCAATTATTATTAGCGTGTGCGGTCGCTCTAGCTAAAAAATGTAGTCTTGAAGAGGAGAAGGCTCTTGAGGCCCTTGCACAAGGAAAGCGACCCTTTTGTTATCAAAGAATATGAAGTGTATAGAAGGCGCATCTGAGCTCAAAAATTCAAATTTTTGTTTGCGAGCTTCATAGAGCGGGGGAAGCCACAAAAGGGAAAGAGTGGTGCCAGCAGGAGAGCAAGCGCTTCAGCTTAATGGGCCAGTTACTCATGACATAACTTAGTTTAACATGCCAGCTAGCACGACCTGGCATACCCGAAAGCTGTACAACTGGTTACCCGAGACAAAGAACATAAACTTAGAACTTAACCGTAAACTTAGAAATCTGTTTCGTTTCGGTTTCTAAGTTTATGTTTACGGAAAACGCAAAAAATGTTGCCACTCTCTTCGGAATAAATTGAAAAGTAAACAAATTAAAATAATTTGTAAAATATACAAAATGGATTGCAATTTTTATTAGTTTTGTAAATATATTAATAATTTTAGTCGTTGGATGCTCAAACATTTAATAATAGCAAGTAAAAAAATGTCGCGAAAAGTTTGAATTATATTGTTCACAAGATGGAGAAATCGAAGTGGCAATATTGTCGCTCAGCTGATCAGCTGATTTTTAAGTTTATGTTTACGGAAATAAAGTTTTGAGTAATCGGTCAAATTTTCTAAGTTTATGTTTATGGTTAAGTTTATGTTCTGTGTCATGAGTAACTGGCCCATAAGGCTCGATTACACGTAACGAGTCGAGTGACGAGACATCAAAATGGTACTAGGCCGAAAGAATTGGGATAGCGAGCAAAAGCGACGAGTTGTTCAAACGTATTTTGACACGTGGCGAGTCAGTTCGGTTTCACAATGCACAAAATGAAGTAAGCAACTCGCGCAATTAAACTCAACCGAGCGAAAAGTGGTGTGTGACGCCTTCCGCATGTGACAAGCGATTCCGCGAATCGCTGCGAAAAAGAGAAAAATGTAACGGTAAAGTAGTGGTCGCTCGGCCTAGCAAACAAAATGTGATTCTAGTGACTCTCTCGCCACTTTCATCGGTCACTGACTCAATCAAGAACTCGCCTTACCGTTTAGACGAAACGAGTACTCGTTAGAGTTGATGTCTCGTCGCTCTAATCGTTACGTGTAATCAAGCCTTTACGCTCATTGACTGTGCGAACTGAAGCACGCGCTACAACAAACACACATGAAATGAAAGTACCGCTTCTCCTGTGTACCTTGAGGCGTTGTTGGTTGTTTTGGTCACTAAATAATTTTTTGTGCAAATTTCTCACAGCAACACCAGCCAGCGCAATGATCGTCGTTTCAACGACGCCATTGCTTTTTTTGTTGTAGTTTCTGTGTGTATGCTTTTTTGTGTTGACGATTGGTTTTGCTACACAGCTCAAGAAAAATGTAAAAAGGTCTTCTTTTGCTGTTTTTTTATTGTTTATGTTTTACATCGTTTGGAACTTCCTTTTTTAATTTACTGTCACAGCATTATCAGGAAATTTCAAGGAGCAAATAGGTAGCAAAAGTCTGTAACCGATTGATAATTTGTATGGAAAATATTTCACTTAGCGCAGTGAAAAGGTCATCATTTCTTAGTTTTTGGAAACATATGCCACAATTATTATCGCTGTTAATTTTTACTCGATTGTCGAAGTTTTTATCTACAAAATGATTTGTTGTAATAATTATTGTAATTACTGCTGAAATAAAATAATAAAAAATACAGTTTCGTCTGTCTCAGCATGTAGTAGGATCTGATTCATAGAATCCTGTGTATCTTCGAAATTAGTTGTTACACTTGACCGAGTACTACTTGAATTTTGTCCCAAAATTGCAAAAGTATTTTCTAGTTTATCTTGGTTAAACAACTTTTTGTTATAAAACATTTATGTGGGTTATTGCTTAATTTTATAAGTGATTAAAAAACAGATTTTAGTTCTAAAAATAAAACTTTATTCATCCATACATTTAACATCTTTTAAATAACTAAAAAAATCTTTAAAAATTTGTACGACTCATTATTTAATTGTAAAGCCGATCTAAAGCAATTATCCGATTGTCCTATTCAAGCAATCAAATATTAGGTCTACTTTTTTGATAAATTCTTTAGGAACTTTGTTTGTAGCGACCATATAAGTCGTCATGCCAACCATATTTTATTTTATTTTCTATGATTTTGCGCACACTACAGTCTGCAATAAATTCAGAAGCAATATGCGACGCCGTGTAGGCTTGTAGAAGAAGAACAAAAGCCAGCCAAAAATCAGAAATCGTTTTACAATTTCAGCTTTTCGCCAGCGCAACAACAACAACAACAGCGTTCGTCTTCACCTTGCAATCATTTCACGCCACAACAACGTGCTAACTCACACTCGCTGCAGTGAGCGCAATCAAAGAGCGCAACACATAAAACTACATTCCGCTTGTAAATCCACGGTCTCACTACATATGTGATCTATGAGAGCAGAGCGCGGGTTCCAATGTTAAAACCCGCCATACAAAATTTTTGCTTGTATGACATGCGCATAATTGCCTATGAAAAAGCTCCCAACCTGCCGTTCGGAACCGGCATAAAACTGTAGGTCCCTTCCACCCGCGTACAAAATTCACACCCACAACACGGGTGGCTGCAGGAAGCTAGGCCTTAGTCTCACGTAAGCGGGCTGTCGTGCCAATCAATTATTAAATTAATTATTATGACATGCGCATTCTGTATGTTTATTTTCTTTGTTGTTATGCAGAAAAGCATGTTTGTTTAAAATTTTCGTTTTTCATAATCGCTCTTGCCGGGAATAAATTTTGAACAATGCGCAGTGCATTGGGGTTGTCTTTTCCAGCTTATAGCTCGGTATACAGCTGCTCCTGCGTAGTTCTTCTTCTTTTCCTTTTCCATTTATTTGCCATTCACAGTGAAACCAAAACAAACATAACTTTTCCCCTTGCTGTGGTGTCTTTTCCCAGCTTTCTGCTTGTCAGATTTGCGTAAGAATAGGCTAAAAAAAATTTCTCATCAAAAATCTAACAAGCGCTGAATAGAAAATCAATTGTCAGACTTTCGCCAGAATAGGTTTACTCCTATGAAACAGAATGATTTAATATTAATATTGGTTTGTTGACATGTACTGTCACTTTGTTTTGCTATTTAAGTGGGTGCGGAAAGTGATGTCGCCGAAACTATATAGCCTATATTTGCAATGACACGCTAAATCGTTTAATATCCACATTGCCCTGCAAAACTATGCTATAGTTGAGTTTTGTTACGATAGAAGTGGGTGTGGCCAAAGTTATATAAAATACGTATTTACTATTCCCACACAGACAAAATCGGTTCAGTGGTTTTTGCCTGATTGTAGCTTTAAAAACTTCACATTAGTGTTTTTTATAAAAGATAACTTTTTTAAATCACTGGTCATTGTATCAAGTGCAGGGGTTTACATATAGCCATGGCCAATGCCATAAAGCCATGTTTGCCGTAAGGACACGCTGAATTATTTGGTATCTTTATCGCCTTTTAAACGAATACCATAAGTGATTTCTTCCATTATAGGGAGATTTAGTGGAAAGGTGTATCATAAGGGTGCGTAAAGTAAGTGTAACCGATCATATTGTAACGATAAGACAGTCTGTCGTTGTGCAAAGCAACCCTGCCGCTACGTGCCGTGCTATAATCCAATCTGGCAACGACGGCCGCGATGGTAACTTTTAGTCCAATCTGGCAACGACGGCCGCGATAATAACTTTTAGTCCAACCTGGCAATGATGGAAACTTTTAGTCCACTCCGGAATGTGCGGGAACGATCTGCGCGATGGCCTGACAGGTATAAAAGGCAGCCGGATGCGGCGCAGCGAGTGAGTCTGGTTTTGACAAGTGAAGTTGCCACACGGAGTAATTAAGCAAATACTTAAGTGTACGAACAGTAAAGTGTAAACTGTGAATAATAAAGTGACTGTTGGTTGATTTTGTTGTCTGCGTGTAGGAAACTGACTGTATTTTATTTTCAAATTACACAATCCAGAGATACGTAACAGCCCACTAGACTTCGTATTCGTAACATTTGGTGTCAGAAGTGGGATTGTGGAAAATTGAAAGTAAACAAAAAAAATAAAATAAAATTATAAAAGCACGGACATGGTTAAACTCGAGCTGCTGAAGGTAGACCAGCTGAAGAAGGAGCTGGCTACCTGGAATTTGCCGAAGGTGGTGTTGCAGTTGCGCTTGCGAGAAGCATGTTGGGCTGCACACGAGTTCGGAACGCAGGAGCAGGAGGCGTCGGCCAAAGTGGAGGAATCGCCTGCGGGTGCTGCGTCGATCCAAAGTACGGCTGCACAGGCTGGACCATTACAAGCATTAGACATGAACCAGCTAATGATTGCAATAAAAGGCATGTTCGAGACTTCCAATCGTGAAAATCGTGAAATGTCGACGCAGATGGCAGCGAAACTGGAATCTTCGAATCAGGAGATGGCAGCGAAGCTGGAAACTACGAATCTCGAAATTTCGGCAAAAGTCGAGACTGCAAATCGAGCAATGTCAGCGAAGCTGGAAACTACAAATCGAGAAATGGTAGCGAAAATGGAAACGGCGACCCAGGAAATATCGGTGCAAGTGGCGGAGCGAATGGAAGTCAAGCTTCAGGAAAATTCTGCGCGCTTGGAGCAGAAAGTGAAGGAAATCTCAGACAGGATTAATGGGAAGGTCGAGCACCTGGAGACGCGGGTAGAGCACTTGGATATACGAGTCGACGACCTAGATGATTCCCTGAACAAACGAGTTGGCGACCTGGATGATTCCCTGATCAAACGTGTTGACGATCTTGATGATTCCCTGAACAAACGAGTTGATAGTCTAGAAGTTTCGATGAACAGAAAAATGGACGAGCGGCTTAGGGAGGTACAGCCGCGAGAATGGTTGCCGCCGGTTCCGGAAAGTGTTCCCTCCCGAGCAGAAGTGCCTACCTATGATGGGACTACGCCGTTCGATACCTTCAAGCTACAATTCGACCTGGCTGCTCTGGAAAATCAGTGGACCGATGTAAGGAAAGGTCGGAGATTGGCGCTGGCTCTTAGAGGTGCTGCGGCTGAGGTAATAAAATCAGTTCCAGAATGTTTACGAAGTGAGTACGAGACCGTCATAAGGGCGCTGGCAGCCAAATACAGCGACGAGCACAACAGAACGCTGTACTACTGTGAGCTGAAGAACCGCAGGCAAAGATCCAACGAGGCGCTGCAGACATATGCAGCAGACATTGAGCGGCTCGTGCAGCTGTGCTACCCGTCCTTCGGCGCTGAGGATCTCGAGAGGATGAAGATTGAGGCTTTTATTGAAGGTCTTCATGATCCGGAGACACGTCGCAGTGCGTTGATGATGGGCAAGCCGACCTTTAGGGAGACGGTGACCAGCGCGATGACATATGAGGCGACATGGATTGGGAGCACTCGGTATGCACCAGCACGAATACGCCAGATCCAGCCGGACAACGACATTACGATCCAGGCAATAAGCTCTGAGCCACCGGACAGGCCACGGGTGGTCTCCTCTAAAGTTGTTTGCTGGGTATGTGGCAAGCAGGGCCACATATCACGAGACTGCCGCCAACGAAAGAGGCGTTCCCGTTCTCGATCGCAATCGCCTAAAGCGAGGAATACTGACAATCGAGGCTCAGCCAACAAGCGCAGGGCTGAGGACGAGGAGCCGCTAAACTAAAACGGGTCAGCCCAAAGGGGCGTGAGCTGATCCCGACAATCTGCCGCCCCACCATCCTTGTCTCACAGCTGAAACGACAGCCCAACAGCTTGACAATTGAAGGAAGGATAGATGGAAAGTTGTTCGTGTTGACACTGGATACTGGAGCGTCATATTCGATCATAAAAAGGAAGCTGCTGAAGAACTGGGAACCTCTGCATGGCATACAGCTGCGGACTGCGACTGGTGAGCGCGCGCCGGTGAGAGGGAAAGTTACAAAACGATTGCTATCGGCACCAGCAGCCTGGAACATGAGTTCATCGTCGCGGATATAATGGACGACGTGATTATCGGCGTAGATTTCATGATTAGGCACGGCTTTACGCTGGACCTGAAAGAACATGTGCTGAGATATGCCAACGTTGAATTCCCGCTGCACACCGGCTATGAGCGAAGCGTGGCGGTAAGGAAGGTTGTATCGTGTCAACACAGGAGGATACCAGCGAATTCTGAGGCGATTGTGTGGGCAAAGGTGGACGAGGACGATGGGACGAGTCGGCTGTTGGTAGTAGAAGCACCGAAACAAGGACACGACAACATCATCATCGGACGTACATTAGTGGAACCTAAAAATGGCAGAATACCAGTCAGAATACTGAACCCCCTGAATGCACCCAGATATGTCGGGAAAGATGAGGTAATTGGCGAGTGTAAGGCAGCTGTAGCAGTGGTCAATTGCGAGAGTAGCCCGCCTGGAGGTAACAAGAAGATCGGTTTTAACATGGCCGCCATACCGCAGGAGAACCAGTGGAGCAGTGAGTTGACGGCCAAGCAGAAACAGAAGGCGGTCACTCCTGCAGCACTATGGGCCAATATTTGCGGCAGAAGCAGGCGGAAGAACAGCCATAGTGAAGCACAACATCGACACCAATCCGCCAACCGCCAAGACGAGTTCCTCTGGCTAAGAGGGAAGAGGTCACAAATTTGATTGAAAACATGCATAAAGAAAAGGTCATAGAGCCTTCGGCAGGTCCTTGGTGCTCGCCGGTCGTGCTAGTCAAGAAAAAGGATGGCAGTACCCGATTTTGTGTGGACTATCGGAAGCTCAATGACGTGACCAAGAAGGACAGCTATCCACTACCTCGGATCGATGACACCCTGGACACACTGTCAGGCACACAGTGGTTTTCCATACTCGACTTACGCAGCGGCTATTGGCAGGTGGAACTTGCAGACCAGGACAAGGAGAAAACAGCTTTTAGTGTTGGCGACGGTTTGTGGCAGTTCACCGTCATGCCGTTTGGACTCTGCAACGCACCCGCAACAATCGAGCGGCTAATGGAACGCGTGCTGAAAGGGCTGCATTGGCGGACGTGTCTGGTATACCTCGACGATATAATCGTGATGGGCAAAAGCTTCAACGACCACCTGGAAAAGCTGAAGGAGGTATTTGAGCGACTACAGAAAGCCGGGCTTAAACTCAACCAAAGAAGTGCTCGCTGTTTCAAAAAGAGGTCAAATATCTGGGTCACACGGTTTCCGCTCGCGGAGTACATACGGACGAAGGCAAGATCACGGCGGTGAAGGAGTGGCCCCGACCACGCAATCTACACGAACTCCGCAGTTTCCTGAGCCTGTGCACATACTACCGAAGATTTGTTCCGGGACTTGCGAACATAGCCAGCAGCTTGCACAAACTGACGAAAAAGAGCCAAGCTTTCGAGTGGAACGAGGAGCAGGAACAGGCTTTTGCACGTCTGAAGGAAAAACTATGCAGTGCTCCAATTCTGGCCTTCCCCGTGCCTGGGGAGATGTTTGTGCTGGATACAGATGCAAGCGGGAATAGTATTGGCGGTGTGCTATCACAGATAATAAACGGCCAGGAACAAGTGATAGCGTACTACAGTAGCGTTCTATCGAAACCGGAACGCAACTACTGTGTGACACGGAGAGAACTGCTGGCGGTATTGGACTGCGTAAAACACTTCCACAAATATCTGTATGGACAAAGGTTTCGCCTGCGCACAGATCATGCGGCATTGAAATGGCTCCTGAACTTTAAAGATCCTGAAGGGCAATTGGCGCGGTGGATCGAGCGACTGCAGAGCTACGACTACACGATAGAGCATCGCAAAGGCAGTAGCCATGGAAATGCCGATGCCTTGTCCCGCCGTCCGTGCAAAGTCGAATGCAGGCAGTGCTCGCGAGCCGAAAGCAAAAGACAGATAGTGGACGTCCGGTTGGTAAGCGTTATACCAGAGGAAGGGTGGTCTGCGGAGAGGCTACAAAAAGACCAGCGTGAGGATGCGGAGCTTGCAAAAATCGTCGAAGGTAAGGAGCAAGGCGCACGTCCAGACTGGCAGGAGATGGCCGGTGAGAGCCTGATCGCTAAGGCTTACTGGGCACAGTGGAAAAGTCTGCGACTGAAGAAAGGCTGCCTGTACCGCGAATGGGAGAGCGTGGATGGTCGGACCAGCAACTCCCTAATGGTAGTGCCGAAATGCAGAATCAACGAATCTGAATCATCGAGGCATACCATAACGATTCCAGTGGAGGGCACCTGGGCATCACCAAAATCGTCGCCAAAATAAAAAGACGATTCTACTGGGTAGGACGTCAGGAGTCTGTAGCCGAGTGGATTAAGAGCTGCGACCGATGTTCAGCCGCGAAAGGGCCGACAAGAAAATCTCGAGGCCGCATGCAGCAGTACAACGTGGGAGCGCCCTTCGAGCGGATTGCTATGGACGTCGCCGGCCCATTCCCAACTAGTACTCAAGGCAACAAATATGTGCTGGTGATAATGGATTACTTCAGCAAATGGCCCGAAGTGTACCCTATTCCTAACCAGGAGGCCACTACGATCTCGGAAAAGCTGGTAAACTGGGTAGCCCGGTTCGGAGTTCCGTTGGAGTTGCACTCAGATCAAGGCCGGAATTTCGAGTCTGTGGTATTCAAGGAAGTGTGTGAGCTACTGGGGATAAAGAAAACTCGTACCACGCCTTTACACCCACAGTCCGACGGCATGGTGGAACGCTTTAACCGAACACTGGAGGAATACCTGCGGAAAGTGGTAGGCAGGAATCAAAAGGATTGGGACACGCATATCCCCCTGTTCCTGATGGCGTATAGGTCAGCCCCGCACGACACGACATCACTCACTCCAGCCCGAGCAGTGTTCGGAACAGAGTTGCGGTTACCCGCTGACTTGAAGTTCGGCGTAGTCAGCACGACGGGAGGCGCTAAGACGGACTACGTGATCAGTAAGCGGGCGGAACTGGAGGAAATTCACTTTAACTTTTACTCCAACTTTTAGTAACTTTTAGTCCAATCTGGCAACGACGGCCGCGATAATAACTTTTAGTCCAACCTGGCAATGATGGAAACTTTTAGTCCACTCCGGAATGTGCGGGAACGATCTGCGCGATGGCCTGACAGGTATAAAAGGCAGCTGGATGCGGCGCAGCGAGTGAGTCTGGTTTTGACAAGTGAAGTTGCCACACGGAGTAATTAAGCAAATACTTAAGTGTACGAACAGTAAAGTGTAAACTGTGAATAATAAAGTGACTGTTGGTTGATTTTGTTGTCTGCGTGTAGGAAACTGACTGTGTTTTATTTTCAGATTACACAATCCAGAGATACGTAACAGCCTACTAGACTTAGTATTCGTAACAATATTATAGCCTTTATTTGCCGCAATGACACGCTGAATCGTTTGATTGCTTTGACAAATGTACCATATCAGATTTGTCACTATGGTGAGCGTGGTGGCGTATCAGGTGGGCGTGGTCTATCTTATATTTTTTGTCCTTGTTCACTCCTCACTGGAGCATAGGGCCTCAACAAGACTCTTCCATCGTACACGATTCTGGGCTGTTGTTTTTGCGCCGTCCCATGTGTTATTGGCATCGGCTAGCTCGCGCAGGGTCGACCTTCTCCAGGTGTTTTTTGGTCGACTGGGACTTCTACTTCCTTGCGGGTTCCGGTCCAGTGCCATTCTCGTGATGCTGTTGGGAGGTTTCCTTAGTGTATGACCTATCCATTTCCATTTTCTGCGTTTTATTTGCCTCAGAATGGGTTCTTCCTTTGTAGTCTTCCACAGCGCGTCATTGCTAATTGTCGTGGGCCAGAATATCCTGCAGATGATTCGCAGGCATGTGTTGACGAAAGATTGTAGCCTCTGGGTGATGGCATTCGAGACTAGCCATGTTTCACTTCCGTACAACAATGTCGACTTCACACCAGTGATGTTAACTTTTTTTTTTTTTAAATCCCTACGCGACTTGAAAAAATCCCTACTTTTCCCTACGCTGTCCAGCAATTTTCCCTACGAAACTCCCTACACTTATTTTCCAAGTATTTTGTAATATTTAAGGTTTTTTTAATTTTTTGTGAATAAAAGTCGCAAAAGTAAAAACCATAACATTTATTAATTCTTCTTTTAATTCATTTGCAACATTAAAACAACAAAGCAAAGTTGTGCGTTGTACTGAGATACGATTTAAAACATGGAAACATAACAACATAAAAAAAATTGTGCTTTGCACTGAGATACCATTTCATCACATTAAAAAAATCAGTACAAAAATTACACTAAGACTAATTATTTATGGTCATACTACTCAGTGTATGCAATTTTCTTAAAGTGCTGTTCTTTACATTGAAACTTTACACAGGTGATATCTTCGTCTTCTAAGTAAGAGCGAATTATACAAATTGAAGTCAAATTGTCATAGCTTGATGTGTTCCTTTTTTGTTCGAAAATATTCTTACAGAATCTGCATTAGAATGTGGTAGTGCCGAAACATATTTGGCCAACTTTGACAAATTGGGAAACAACATTTGATCGTTAAAATTTTCAGTTTGACTAATTTGACTTCAAAATTTTCCATAACCAGGGTTGTTTGAAAATTCCCTACATTTAGTGAATTTTAAAAAATCTGTCCTTTTTTCCCTACGCACACAATTTTCGCTAAAATTCCCTACATGTAGGGAATTTTCCCTACAGTTAACATCACTGCTTCACACATGCGTTGAATATTCGTAGCTTCGTGCGTCTGGAGATTTGCGAGCTTGCCCATACTGAATGCAGCCGTCCGAACGCTGCCCTGGCTTTACTCAGTCTGCAGTTGGCATCTTCTTCCGCTCCGCCGTCCGCCTTGATTGTGCAGCCGAGGTAGCAGAAGCTGTCGACGAGCTCCACGGCACAGCCGTCAATCATTATATGGTTTGTGCTGCTATGATTGACTCTCATGGCCTTGGTCTTGGCGATGTTGACCTCCAAACCGACGGTGCGTGCCAGCGCGACCAGGCAGTCGGCTTTTGATTGCATGTCGGAGAATTTGTGCGAGAGGAGGCAGATGTCATCAGCGAAGTCCAAGTCCTCGAGATGCCTGGTGAAGGTCCATACGATGCCTCGTTGGTGCAGGGTGAGTTTGCTCATGACGTCGCCTAGTACGATGGCGAAGAGGAAAGGCGACAGGGGGCAGCCTAACCTAACTCCTGCGTTGGTGGTGAAAGGGTCACTGATGTTGCTGTTATGTAGTACTGCCAGTTCGGAGTTCTCGTACAATGCTCTGATGAGCCGAATTAGTTTCTGGGGAACCCCCTTTCTACTCAATGCTAACCAAATTGCGCTTCTTCTTATTGTGTCGAATGCTTTCTTGAAGTCGATGAACAACATGTACAGCGGGGAGCGCCACTCAACTGATTGCTCTACTATGATGCGGAGTGTGTTAGCTTGGTCAACACAGCTCCGATGAGGGCGAGAGCCAGCTTGCTTATCTCTTAGGGAGTTCTCGACACATTGTAGTCTTCCTTGTATAATTGTGGCTATTATCTTGTAGATGGTGTTGAGTAGGGTTATTCCTCCCCAGTTGCCGCAGTCCCGCAAGTCGCCCTTCTTCGGCAGCTTTACAATGATGCCTTTTGCCCATGACGGAAGTAGCTTCTCCCTGTCCCAGGCAGTAGAAATGTGAGGATGGACGATTTCGGCTGATATTTGGGGGTCGGCAAGCATTAGCTCTGGTTATATGCCGTCTACACCCGCAGCTTTGTTTAGCTTCAGCTTCTTTAATGCATCCATAATCTCCGCTATGCTAGGGCAGGTTGTTGCTATTTTGTTGTTGGTTTTAGTGCTGCTCACTTCGCAGCTGCCCTCATCGAAGCGATGTTGCTGACTGATTCGAAGTGTTCTTTCCATCTACGAACTTGGTCATCATTGCACGTTAGTAATGCACCACTCAGATCCCTAATTGGCTGGTTTCTATTACTTGGTTGGTTGGTTAGGCGCCCAACTAAGCGATACAGCTGTCTCATATTGTTGGCTCCTGCTGCCGCTTCGGCATCAGTGACGAGGTTTTCCATGAACTTTCTCTTATCATTTCTGGCCGATTTCTTGACTACCTTTGCGGCTTCTCTGTAGGCTGGCCTCACAGCATCGTCATTGATAAGTTGCCTTTTGAGTTCATTTCTGCGCTGGATGATACCCCAAGTAGTGTCTGAGATCCAAGGTTTGGAGCCTGTAGGCTTTACTGTGCCAAGTTTTTCTTGTGCGACTTGCCTGAACGTGGCATTTGTAGCCTCCCAATCGGTGTTACTTTGATTTGTGAGCAACTTCCTGCGAAAGGCGCTGGCCACTTCCTTTCTGGTGACGGCATTGCGCAATAGTTGTACATTTAAGCGCTTATATCTGCGTTGCGTGTCAGTTTTCTTTCTCAATTTCAGCTTGATCTTTATGTCACCGGTGATGAGTTCATGGTCGCTATCTATGTCAGCTCCCCGTCTGTTCCTGACATCAATTAGCGAACCCCTCTACCTCCGGCTCACGCAAATGTGGTCTATTTGGTTGCGTGTAGCGCCACTAGGTGAAGTCCAAGTGTATTTATGGATTTCTTTGTGGGGTAAGATAGAGCCACCAATGACTAGCTGGAACGTCTGACACAGCTCAATGAGCCTGTCACCATTGTTGTTTCGTGTGCCGCAGCCGTGAACCCCCATAATCTGCTTGAGACCGGAGTTGTTGTTCCCGATTTTCGCATTGAAGTCGCCCATCAGGAAGGTAATATCGCCTCTACGGATGGTGCTGAGCGTTGTCGTTAACTGCATGTAGAACTCATCTTTGATAGCACAGTCAGCGTCTACCGTTGGCGCATAGCATTGCACGATGGTGATGTGCCGGTGAACATTGCTTCAGAATCGGGCCAGGATTATGCGGTCTGAAATAGGCTTCAGCATGTCCTTGGAAATTATTAGACCTACGCCGCTTTCCCCTCTGATTTCTTTTCCACTGTGCAATACAATGTTGCCATACGCTGACGTACTTTCTCCACTGCCGTTCCAACTCATTTCGCTCACGCCGAGAATGTTGATGTTATAGGTCGCCATCTGCACTTCGAGTTGAGCTTGTCTGGATTCTTCCCTGAGAGTCCATCTGTTGTGTAAGGAGGTTAACAGCAGGATGGTTGGGGACTTCGCTAGATCAATTAATGGTGCGCTGATTTCGCAGTTGTCCGCTTCCCCTTCGCAGATGTCGCTGACGCACTGTGTGTAACTGTATTTTTTCTTTTGTCAGACACACAGCGCATAGTTGCGCATTCTATTGCGTGGAGGTGAGTGGAATAGGAATAATTGGGTTGGGAATCAATGAACTTGGATATGTTGCAGGGTTAGGAAAATTTAGAGAACAGGAAAAATTGCAAAAGTGCGGGGACCGTGCACACGGCGGGAGTTGAACCCACGACCTCTGGGATGACAGGCTAGTGCACTCACGCTAGGCTATCGAGGCTGCTATATCTTATATCTGGCTGGTTTATCTTATATAGCCAATGTCTAATCCTAAAAAACTGAACCATTTGATATAAATATTTATTTACAAACATGTTGTGCAGCTTTGTTTTGTTAGTTTAGCAAGCGCGGAAAGTCGGCGTGGCCGATTCGATTATAACCTATAATTTTCGCAATAGAAAATTGTTCGAAGCTTATCTCATCTAAATCGGTTGCCTGATAGTGGCTCAAAAAAACAACGTCACACTTGTTTTTATATTATAGTATAGAAAAGCAACAATGGGCTTACAATCGACGACATGCAGTTTAAAAAAAAAATTATGAGAAAACGTGAGTTGAAAAAATTCTAAATAAAGTGACTTCTAATGGTCAGTTGCGTTGAAGAATTCAAAGTGTTTTAGTTTGGGCACAATTCAGTAAGACGAATACGCTGCATTTGCCAGTCGAACTGAATTTCCTTAACACTATATTTGGGCCCTAGTTTTGCTAATATAAAGATTTTTTGGTGTATGGATTTGGCTTTCGCACAGTGTTATATTTCCTTTTGAAATAAAGTTAAATTCCTTAAGTCAGATTACTTTGTATAGTTACATGAAACAGATTGCATCTTTTTGTGTAACCGCCATGAAATTGCATTGTAGCTCCCTATCATAATAGCGAAATTGATGGTAATGAAAACGGCTCTATGCATCGCGATGTAGGGATGAGGGTGGAGTCATGGGTGATCAATACTGCGTTTTCAAATTTGTTTGTAAATTATTGCAATACTTTCAAAAATATTTGAAAAACTTATAAAGTGTATAAATATATATATAAATCTTGTGTCTTATAAACAAACATAAATACCAGAACAATTTCCACAGCTCCCACAATGTACATAGCAGCCGCTAATGTTGTTCCTGTATAAAACAGCATGCCAACTGCTCCACCAAATTCAGGGCCTAGTGATCTGTTATTAATGTATTAAAAATAAATGTATACATATGAATTACATATGTTATATGATATGTTATATATGAATTACAGGTTATTATTTTAAAATTAATGAGAAAAATAACAAGAGAAAGAAGAGGTTATGAGAATTTATTGTTTAACAATTATTTTTATAACCAGCCAAATGACTTTGCCCGATGAAAGCTCGTCAAAAAGTATTTCTGTAAGCACACTCGAAAAATAAATTTCATAACTCGAGGGAATTTCTTTTTTGCGGCGTGAAAATTATGATGAAAAAAACAATAATACTTGTTTAATTTTTATACGAGATTTTTAGAAGTGATGAGAAATGCAACAACAAAAAAACACAAAAAGAAACAGTTTGATTAAAGTTAAATAAAAAGTGTTTTGTTATTGGCTACGGCGGAAGATCGAATCTGAGATTGAGCGCGGTCTCAGAATCGCAGCTCGACGCAGTAACTAGCATAGCTACAGTAGCTGGCTTTAGTAAAAAAAATCGCTTAAGCAAGTGGTGGTCCACAAAAAAGGTAAAAATTAGTACAAAAACGGTATTAAAATAAACAACTTTATCAATATAACCTTGCCATATCGAAATTATAGCAAGCCGACGTAGCACAGAGACAGGGTGCCTCTTCGTTACAATATCGTGTTCGATAGAGGACCTCAGTACATTAAAAAGTGATCTAAAGATCTACACTGGATATAAATTTGACGTAAATCACTTTTACTGTTAACATACTACAGCTTTTCAAAAGTTTTACAGCCTGATTCTGTGTATTCTTGACAAATTTTTTATCAAGTTATTTTGTCAAGATTTTTATCAAGCAAAAGCTTTGTTGGCATTCTGATGCAACATTGATAAAATAAAAAGCTCAGCTAATTCAACATAAGGTGAATATGCAATAGCTGTCAGATTGTCAAAAAATAAGACAAATAAAAAATTGGAATAAAAAGAAATTTTTGAAAATATTTTAAAGTCTTTATTAACAATTCTTACAATTTTGTGAGACAGATGATTGGCGCATAGACAAATAACAGTATTAACCAACGCATTTTTGGTAGGAACCATGTCCAAAAAATGCAATGCCGCCAGAACGCGTATGGGCAAAGATAGCGATGTTCTCTGTGCGCCAAGTCCTCAATTAATCGATGCGACAAGGATCGAGTCAGCCGAAAATTCTTCATGAATTCTTCTTCGCTCAACGAACGAATTTATCAAGGAAAGAGCTTTTATGTTATTTTTAGTAATAGAATGCCAATTCTTGACAAATAGTAAAAACTTGATAAATAGTCAATATGGTAAGTTTATCAAGTGTACAAAATTTGGCCGTTACTATGCTTTCCTTAAATTAAAAGCAGGACAGAGAACTCAACAAGTTAACTTATTAAAACACACAGTAAATTAATTAGAAAAAGACTACTATATATACTTAGTACCATAGTTACCATTATTTTTAATTAGTTTTAGTTTACATATATAAGTATGCCAGATCAACGTGCCGCTTTTCCATGAAAACTTGGCGGGACAGCTCGGTAAAAAGCGGGACTAATATGGAATTTATTTGCGCCGGAATCGGATAAACATAATGATAGGTTTGCACACTGGGCAAATAAAAGTACATTTTTTTCAAAAATATTTTTCATATTACTTGACATTCCACTTGCAATGGAAATGCTTTATAAAGTGAAGAAATTAAAAGTATTATGTACTTGCTGAAATTTGCTGGTGTTTATTTATTTATTTCAGTCTAACAACTTACAGACTAACAGAAGTAACAGATAGAAAGATAACAATTCAAATTACCTAAGAAACTTAGAATTAGACAAAGTATTGCAAAATACATTTTTAGATAGACAAAGATCAATATCCAAAGAATTTGAGAGATAATTATATTCCGTTAGTAGTCTTTTCAAACGAGCATTTCGAGCGTAGTTTGATTTACTCAAGCCAACATTAAAGTACTCGGTGCGCCGTAACGATCTTGCTGGAATATGAAAGTTTATCCTTTCAAGAAGAGACGCGCAGTCAACAAGACCATTAATGATACCAAACAGGAATTTCAGTGATAGATATGATCTCCTACTATCAAGCGAGTTTAAATTCAAAAGCTGACACCGAGCACTATAGGAAGGGATCGGATCGACAAAATTCAGAGACCGAAGAGGATAAAAAGGCTTCTGAACTCGCTCAAGGCGAGATATACCAGAGGCATAAGACGGCCTCCAAATAAAGGCCGCATATTCGAGTCCAGAACGGACAAAAGCGGAATATAGTAATTTGAGGGTGTATGGATCCGAAAAGGGAGAACAATTACGACGAACAAAAGCTAACATGGAATATGATTTGGAGATGGTAGAGTCAATATGTGCAGAAAAGGAAAATTTTGAATCAAAATAAACACCCAGATCTTTAATGATATTGACTACGTTTAAAACGGAGTTAGAAATGCAGTATGAAGAGGGAAAGGGATTTAACTTTTTGCAATAGGTTATATGGAAACATTTCTTGATGTTAAGATAAAGACGATTAATGACACACCAGTCATATAAGTTATTAAGTTCAACTTGAAGCAGAGAAGAGTCCTCAGGGGATCTAATCTCAGAGTAAACTTTGAGATCATCCGCATATAATACAAATTTTGAATTCGAAAAACAAGAACTGACGTCATTAACAAAGAGCAAAAATAAAAGCGGACCGAGGATACTTCCTTGGGGAACACCAGAGGTCGCCGTAAAGGGTTGAGAGGATATATTATCAAAAATCACAACACAGAGACGGTCACTAAGATAGGATTTTAACCATATGAGAAAGACAGAGTGAAATCCCATACCAGCAAGCTTAGATACTTATGAGAGACTCTGTCAAATGCCTTAGAGAAGTCAGTATAGACCGCATCAATTTGATAACCTTTCTGGAATGCCGAAATGCAGTTTTCAGAGAAGACAGCCAAATTAGTAACGGTGGATCGACCAGACACAAAGCCATGTTGATATGGGCAAATCAGATTTTTTACCGCAAAATACACCTTTTTATTAACAATGGATTCAAACAGTTTCGAAACCGAAGATAACTTAGAAATAGGCCTGTAGTTAGCCACATCATTTTTGAATGAAACTCCCGAGGATAGAGACTTATTAAAGATAGTAGTGAGAGGTTCGGCGAGGTAGGGACAGCATTTAAGCAGGCGAGAAGAGAGGCCATCAATATCCGTCTGCGAGGAAAACTTTAAATCGCGAATACCGTTCGAACCATCGTCAGAAGATAGCTCCAAAGAGCCAAAATCTAGCGATGTGTTACTACCATTAATGGACTTATTGACCTCATCACAAGTATCCAAGACAAAATTGGAGCAAAAGAATTCCGCAAAGAGGTTGGCAGCATCTTCCATTGACTTAGCAGATGTCCCATTAAAGAAGACAGAGGAAAGAATATTTGAGCACGCTTTTTTGGATTTAATAAAGCTCCAAACATTTTTTGGATTACGCTTGATATTTGATTCAAAGTTTCGAACGTAATTATTATAGTGAATTTCATCTAGAGTATTAAATTCATTCAAGTAATAAAGATATTTATCGTAAAATACACAATTATTCGTTAACTTAAACTTTTTATGAAACTTATTTCTGTCTATCTCTTTCGTGTACCAAGGGAGCTTATAAACTTTTTTGGCATAAGTAGGAATGTTGCTTAGGCATATATCATAGACTAGGGTCCTGAACGAGTTATAGCATTCGACAACATCTGCGTGTAGGAAAAGTTAGTCCCAGTCAGTATTAAGAAATATTGAATTGAGATTGGCGAAGTTACACAAGTTATACATAGTTAAAGGCTGTTTTGTAAGCGGCAGAGGGCACATCAGCAAACTCATAAAATTCAAGGTATAAAAGTAATGGGAAATGGTGCGAATTCGCCGGGGAAATTGCACAGGAACTATGAGACAAATTACAGTTTATGTTATTACTAATGAAAATTAAATCTAAGATACGGTTGAGATTATTTACAAAGCCATTAACTTGGTGTAAACCAATACTTAACAAATTGTCAATAAAAAGCGATTCAACAGAACTATTTACATTAGAGGGTGTGAGAGAAAAGTTATTATCTAAGTGAGACCAACAAATATTACTTAAATTAAAGTCCCCTAGTACACACAACTGGTTATCACCGACCTTCTCATGTAGCGCCATCACATTATCAACGTGGGATTTATAAAGGGATTCCTGAGAGGCTGGAGGGATATAAGAGCAACACAGGAAAAGCAGTCCAGACGAACCGTGCAAACGAACACAGAGTTGATCGAGTAGTGAGTCGTCATGATCCAGTGAGATGAGCGATGCCCGAAGCATGCGACGAGCAGCGATCAAAACACCACCTCCTCTGCAGCATCCCGTCCTAACTGCATCCCTGTCCTTGCGGAAAACATCAAATAAACTTGGATCGAAGAACTCAGAATCGAAGAAGCTCGAGTTCAGCCATGTTTCCACCAAGACAAAGACATCATGGTCCAATTGAGAGCTAAGTTTCCGAACAGAGTCTGCCTTTGTTCTGAGACCTGAACAATTTTGAAAATAAATTCGGATTCGTCGACACTGAGGACCAGTAGAAAACGGTGCAACTAAGTTGGTGCGGGCGGCTGCACTTGTTTTAGAAAAAAACGAAAAGGACGAACTGTAACATTCGCCAGCCACAGGTCTGGACTCATAAGTTTTGCAATTGTAGATTCAGGAACACCCAACTTAAAGTTGATACGTTTTAGAGAATCAGTGGGGGTGTCTTTTTTTACAAGTCTATGGCAGGAAATGCTATTCCTTACAATACTGGCATGCTTAGTAACGTAGTCAATGATGTTGTCCGGAGTGACGGTTGGCTGAAACGATGAGAGGTGCAACCACTTTTACCGAACAGCAACACCAAGTTCTGAGTTAGAATTCGATCCAGTAATACGCTCTTGTTGACGTCTGTTGCTTTTCCTACCAGCAGTGACCCAGTCGGACTTGAGAATAGATTGTCTCGTGTGAGAAGAAACTTCATGTCGCGCAGCAGCAGTAGCACCAGGAAGCGCCGGAGATTGCAAGAAATTATCAGGAGAGATAGGTAGAGCATAACTCTCAGCAGCAGCGACAACTTCAGAGAAACTGGGTGGAGCGCCATCAGAGCGGGAGACGGGAGAAGTACGTGGAGCAGCAGCCACATCCACAAGCAAGCGATCCCCAGCAGTCAATGGCTGAGAGGCGGTGTCAAGAGCAACAGCAATATCAGCAGGAAGAGAGCGATCAGCTTTAGAGTTCAACGAGCACTTCGCAGATTTATTTTTTCGCTCAGCGGTTAGCAGTTGAGTGTTGATGGCTTGCGGGAGCTCATTTAATCTCATTGCCTTATCATGAAGAGCTTCGTTAACAGCGCCATGCAGCTCTTTAACTTCACTGGAGAGAGACGAGATAGCAGATGCAACCTCATTACCCGAAAATTGCTTCTTCAAAGAGAGCAGTTCTGATTGCAAATTCTCAATCTTCTGTAACAAGAGCATTTTGTCAGCAATGATTTCATTGAGGACAGATTGCAAAGTTATTTGTTGCTTGTTGTCAGTATCATCCGATTTTTCATTTCGTTGATGGGATGAAACCGGTTTAGGGTGTTGCTGTTGTAGATGCGTGGGAGTAGCTGATTTAGAGCAATGCACTTTTTGATGAAGTTGTTGCTTATTACCACCTTCTTTCACTTTCTCACTGCGCTGCTGGACAGAAACCGGTTTAGGCTGTTGCTGCTGTTGTTGGTGTGAAGTAGCAGGCGATAGCTGATTAGGAAGCGCGTCTTTTGATGAGACCACTATGTGAATTGTTATCATTGTTGATAACTCTTTCCGTTGAATTAACTGGTAGATTTACGGGAGAAGGCAGGCGAACCGAATTACGGCGCACCGCGGAACAGACCTTGCAATGAAAAGGGCTATTGGAATTAATCATAAACTCCAAATCAGCTGGCAGAATATTCACACAGCTCAAGTGAAAAAATTCATTACACTTTGCGCATTGCACTTTCAGTTGACCGCGATCAACCTTCTGTCCGCACACACAAGGCATTGTTGCTATAAAAGTGTCCAAGCGAACGATCGCCTTCGGAGCAAATCGCTTACTCTCGCACACAAAGTTAGATAAAGAAACGTAGCGAAGTCAGAAAACTAGACGAAAACTCCGCAAAGAAAATACGACCGTTGCCAATAATGACTAGTCGACGACTGTGTTCACGCAAAATAAATTAAAATGATTCAGGAAATGAAGTTGGCAGTGATAAAAATGAATCAGTAACAACTATGCGACTCAAATAAGAAATGGTAATAATATTAAAATTAGTACTTCTCTTTTTTTCTTGCATTCTAGTATTAACATTATACCAATAATTAAGTTTTTGTATAAATAAAAATGCACCATAAAAAAAATTCGTTTACTACTCTTGAAAGTAGTAAGTCAGATTGAAAGATTGATGAGTACTATGGTCTTCAATATAATTTTTTTTTAATTTTTTAGAAGAATATTTCGCATCTTTTTATTCTGAAAAATGGAAAAGAACTAATGATTTATAACTAACATACATATATAAAGTATTGTCACGAAAATTAGTTCTGCAGGCATATTCGACTCTCCGGATTGTGCTTCAAAATAAAACCACTACAATTCTTAAGCACAGTTAACAACCAGCAATCACTTTATTTACAATTTTATTCTTAACTCTCTTTACACTTATTACTTATTAGACTACTCCGTGTTGCACCTTTGTTCGTTTATACCAAACTCTTCCCTCTGCGCTGTACTCGGCTGCCTTCTATACTTATTTGCTTGTCGTGCCGGTCGTTCTCGAATATTCCAATTGGAATCAAAATTTCCAGTATCATCGCGAGTTATCTTTGCGAATGTTCTAGCAAAATTATTAGGTCCCTCAAAGTATGCCACTCAAGTCGGTTGTATTTTAATAGCATGTCCCTAAAAGTATGCTAAGTAAAAGCATTCCAGTGCCTTGCACAGCGGCAGCATGCAGTATCGTCACACTGCCTACCGAGGGTCCGGCGTAATAAAACGCCAAATGGACTACTTTCAGCCAAACGCTTCTGCTTGTATGGCCCTTCCCACGATGCTTAATGTTTTGGCTTTTCAAGCAAGCTTTTTTTGGCAAGCTTTTCTTCCATTGTAAAGCACTACCAGATCATCTTCCTGGAACCCTACCGTGTTATCTCATACATCATATCTGGCTTTGAACTTTCGCTGACAGGTTAGATGCGGCTCCTTATAAACTTGTAAAATTTTTCCAGATCCAACCGCTTATTGACCACGTAGTTACTTCTGACCACTCCGGACTTCATGTCAGCAGGCAACCTCAACTCTGTGCAGAACACTGCTCGGGCTGAAGGGGCTGACCTATACGCCATCCCTTTGATTCCTGAATACCACTTTCCGCAGATACTCTTCCAGTGTCCGATTTAATCGTTCCACCATGCCGTCGCACTGTGGACGCAAAAAAATGAGGCGAGTTTTTCTTATTCGTAATAGCTCACAAACTTCCTTCGGAAATTCCGGCCTCCCGGTTAGGAATGGATGAAATAGTCAATTACCACCAGCACATATTTGTTGCCTTGAGTGCTAATCGAGAATGGGCCGGCGACGTTTATGGCAATCCGCTCGAAGGATGCTGTTGTACTGCTGCATGCGGCCCTTTTGCAGCTGAACATCGGTCACAGCTCTTAATCCAATCGGCTACAGACTCCTGGCATCCTACCCAGTAGTATGGTATGCCTCGATGATCTCGTTGGCTCTGCATTTCGGGACTACAATTTCGGAATTGCTTGTTCGGCCATCCTCACTCTTCCACTCACGGTACTGTGCCCAGTAAGACTTCACTATCGGCCTTTCACCAGCCATCTCCTGACAGTCCGAATGCGCGTCCTGCTCCTTGCCTTCAACTATTTTTGCAAGATCCGTATCCCCGCGCTGGTCCTTTTGTATCCTCTGTCCAGACCACTCTTCCTCTGGCATAACGTTTACCAATTTGACGTCTTCTCTCTACTCTTTGCTTTCGGCTCGCCGACAATGCCTGCATTCGGTTTTACACGGACGGCGTGACAAGGCAGCGGCATTTCCATGACTGCTACCTTGCGATGCTCTATCGTGTAGCCATAGCTCTGCAGCCGCTCGATCCACCGCGCCAATTGGCCTTCAAGATCTTTGAAGTTCAGGAGTCATTGCCGCATGATCAATGCGACTTTTGCCCATACAGGTATTTGTGGAAGTGTTTCATGCATTCCAATACTACTGTTTTTTTCTTGTCACACAGTAGTTGCGTTCGGGTTTCGACAAAAGTTTGCTGTAGTATGCTATTACTTGTTCTTGACTGTCTTTTATCTGTGCAAGCACACCGCCAATACTGTTTCCGGTTGCATGGGCGGCTTAGTTGATCTATCAGCCACTTGAAATCCATTTCCTGCTCTTCGCCCCACTCGAATGCTTCATTCTTTTTCATCGATTTGTGTAAGCTGCTGGCTATGTTGGCGAATCCAGGAAAAATCTTTTTTAATACGTACACAAGCCCAGGAAACTGCAAAGTTCGTGTAGATTTCGCGGTCCTTTATCGCCGGATTATATCGGATTTTGTCTTCATCCGTGTGTACTCCTCGAGCGGACATTGTATGGCGGAAAAATACTTGACTTCCTTTTGGAACTGCGAGCATTTCTTCAGATTAAGCTTTTCCAAGAGGTCGTCGCAGTTCCTACCCATTCCGATGATGCTGTCAAGGTACACCAAACACGCCCTCCAATGTAGTCTTTTCAACACACGTTCTATGCGCCGCTCAATGGTATGACGGTAAACTGCCACAGACCATCACCAAAACTCAATGTCGTTTTCTCCTTGTCTTTTGCTGCAAGTTCTACCTACCCATAGCCGCCAAACCACTGTATGCCTGAAAGTTTTTCCAGGGTGCCGTCGATTCGGGGTAGCTGTTCTTCTCTGTGACGCCATTGAACTTGTCTAACATGACTGGTGAGCACCAAGTGCCTGACGAGGGCTCTTTTACCCAGTGGGCCTTATTGTGGCGGTTGGCTGATCGACTTCTTGCTTCCAGTGCCGATGGTGTGCTCAACTATGGCGGTTTCCGCTGCAAATACTACCCCGAATTTTCGCAGGAGTGACCACGCCTTTTGTTCCTATTTCACCGTCAATTTGCTACTCCACTACTTCGCCTGCGGTATTGCATCTATGCAGCAGCCATTTGTTGCGTTTTCCGCAACGGACCGAGTGGTCCATTCTCACAATCTACAACTGCCACAGCCTCTCCACATTCGCCAGTTACCGCATCTTATCCGACATTTCTCGATGTACTAGGCGGGATCAGCATTTTGACTGGTATTTTACCATCTTTGAGTTCCACTAATGTATGTCCTATGATGATGTTGTCGTGTCCTTGTTATTGTGCTTTTACAACCTACAGCCTATTTGTCTCATCCCCCGTCCACCTTTGCCCATACAATCGCCTCATAATTTGCTGGTATCTTCTAGTGTTGACACGAGATATCTTTTCGTACCGTCACGCTTCGCTCATAGCCGCTGTGCTGCGGAATTCAACGTTGGCATACTTCAGCACATTTTCCTCCAGGAGCTTTCTTTTATGATTAAACATGACCCGCCAGTATCCAGTGTCAACACAAACAACTTTCCATCTATCTTTCTTTAATCGGCTAGCTGCTGGGTTGCCGTTTCAGCTGCGAGTCGAGGAGGGTGGGGCAGCAGGTTGTGGGGATCAGCTCCCGTCCCTTTGGGCTGACCCTTTTTAGTTTAACGCCTCCTCGTCCTTAGCCCTGCGATTGTTAGCTGAGCCTCGATTGTCAGTATTACTCGCTTCGGGTCATTGAGAACGGGAACGCTTCTTTCCTCGGCAGCAGTCTCTTGATATCTGACCCTGGTAATCATAGCCAGCAAAAAACTTTAGAGGAGACCGCCCGTGGCCTGGCCGGTGTTTCATCGAGATGTCGCTTTCCGGTTGGAATCTGCGTATCTTTACAGGTGCACTTTTCCAACAGGGCTTTTGTGGTGGCGTCACCTATGTATATCTGACTTAGTGCATTAGAAATTATGTTTTCCCCGATTGCTAGTTCAATTTTATTAAACTTTGCGTTCGTCCGTCGTGTGAGTTAGACGTGTTTTCCCTTTTCTCTCGCTGACCCTACCAAATCGTGTTTTCTATGGTTATTTGCTATTATAGTGAGCCAGTGACTCTTTTTATTGCCTTATATTTTTCTGATGTATATGGTGATAAGCCACCAAATCGATAAATAAACCAAATAAATACTTAAATAATACAGCGCAACAGTAAAAAATGGACAAGGTCAAACATGTCTCATTCAAAACAGGACCTCAGTAGGTAAAAAGGTACCAAGAGGTTTTTTCCGGGATGTTCGAGTTTTTTTAAATGCAGTTTAAAGATGGCGGCTTTGTGATCCTTACTGAAACTTTTAAAACATAATTTCTCTTGACTCAAATGACAAAAAAAAAATTGTACGTCAAATGAAAGCAAAAAAGCATTCAAAGATCTATACAGCATATTAATTTCATTTCAATCACTTTCACTGTTTTGTTTTTTTTTAACAAGGTTGGAAGGGACCTACAGTTTTATGCCGATTCCGAACGGCGATTTGGGAGCTTTTTCATAGGCAATTTTACTCTCAGAGGTTTGCCATTTTCTGCTGAGTGGACAGCCGCCGAAAGAAAAATTGTTGTTTTTCTTTTTTTCGGTGTTAACGCAACGGTGTATTGAACTCGCGGAGTCTGGACTCGCGACCCAACGCACTAGCCAGCTGAGCTACGGCGGCTGCGCTAGGCCACTACAGCGTTTCCAAAATTTTACACTGCTACATTCATGTGTCTATGTACAGAATATTTCGTAGCTGCTTACTTAAAACATCGAATGTAGCAAAGCACATTTTTTTAATCGTTGCAGTCCTAACTGTAAAAGTGATTTACATGAAATTTAAAAACAGTATAGACGTTTGAATGATTTTTTACCAGAAGTCACTTATATAAATTTAGCTCTCACGGTTTCGAGGATACTCAAGGATAAAATTTTAGTTCAGGTCCTTCATATCCTTTTTCATAAAATTTTTCAAAAAAGGATATTGTTTCTTCGACTTCATATCATTAGCTTTTGTAGTGGCACTACCTAACCATCTATGCCGACCATAACATTGCGTGTAGTGATACTACCCAACCACTTACGCCGACCAAAACAATTCACCTTACACTTGCACACACAGATTCGCTGGTATCAAATGGCAGCACTTGAAGTCGCCACGGTGCGCTATGCGCAACCACTTGAGCGAGCGGAGTGACATATGATCCCACCTACGGTAGTGCAATGCCTCAATATTGCAACGCGCACTATGCCGACCCTTTGGCGGCATGCGGAGCGATCGGTAGATATCCGAGGCCGTTTAGCGCAGGTCACGGACCCAATTGCAATGTTGAATGTGCTGACGCAGAAGAATTGACCCAGGTCGATGATTGGACAAGCGGAAAGTATCGTGAAAAGGGAGGCGGAGCCCTGGAAATGCGATAGAAGTAGTAGATAGAAGTATAACAGTTTAGTATAAGTTAACGGCCCACAAGTCAACGCCCAAATGGAAAGCCAACGAAGCATGTCAACGAACCCAGCGGATCCCCAACGATAACAATAGCGGAAAGTTGCAACCAAAGACTTCCAGGAACGGGCCAAGCGACGGCGCACCATCCGCTCCAATCGAAATCGCTGACGACACCTGCACGCGCGATGGCACAACAACAACAACCACCGCAGCCGAGGGCAAACCAAAAGCTTCTTCACTAATTATAAGTAAAATTGTAACCACTCCTAAAGTAGCAGTCAAATAAAGCGCACCGTTTTACGGTGCAAATCTTTTTTTTGAATAAAACTTACAAACGTTTTATTAACTGGCGCCCGAGCAGGGACCGGTCGTGGCTCGTGTAAAAATTTCCAAAGGCCCCTCAAGTAGTGGCAGGAATTTATCCGCGTGCGAAAGTGAAAAGTCCCTAAAAAGTAAATGATAAAGCGCGTGTGATTTTTTGGCGAGAACTCATCCGCTTGCGAAAGTGAAAAGTCACTAAAAAGTTAGTGACAAGGCATGTGAAGGTGTGATTTCTTGTGAGCCTCACTGAGCACGACTGGCTCCATTGGATTGTTCCAGAAAATCGCTTAAATCTGTAGAAAGGAGCGAGTGCGGTCAAAGGATCCCTAGTAGCTGATGGACCTTCGGAGGAACGGGAGACATCCTTACCGTCATTTCATATGAACGATGCATCTTATATTGTAAGTCGTAGTTAAGTACCAAACAATTTTGTAAAGTGCGAAAAAGTGAAAAAATTTTTTGTAAAAGGCAAGAATTAAAATATTTGTAAAGTGCAAAGGAAACAGAAGTGCGAAAATAATATATAACTAATGTATTTGTAAATTGTTAAAAAAGAAAAAAAAAATTTTTTTTATAAAGGTCAAAATTAAAATATTTGCAAAGTGCAAAGTGGGAAGAAAAGAAAATTGGGCATAAAAAAATCAAATTTTATAAGACCCAGACAATTGCATACAAATAAAAACCTTTATATAAAATAATAACAAATAAATTACAGTAAAACCATAACGAAAACGAAAACCTATTCATAACAAGCTTAACTCTACGAATCTCACGAGACCCCCTAGAGTAAAACAGCATTCCTTCACCGAAGGAACTACAGAAAACACTCATCTCCATAAACAACCTACTAAACACAAAATGTCCAACCCAAATAATCTTATACGCCCACCCTTACTTAACGCTGCCCAACCCGCACCCATACCACCAAACATTAACATGGAAGAATTAGGCAGCATGATTGCACAAATTGCCTCGGAAGTACTTAGGAGGCAGCGTCCAGCATTGATTCAAGCAACAGTTAATCCAAACACCCACCTTTCAAACGCTAAGGACCAGACAATTGACGAAAGACACATGGACAATATTACGGACTTAGATAAAATTCCAGACGTAGTCAAATGCCTACGCGAATTCTCCGGCAGACCAGGCGAATTTAACTCCTGGAGGAAAAGCGTAGAAAAGATCCTAAAGATCTACGAACCCACCAAAGGTACGCCCAAATATTACGGAATCCTGAACGTAATAAGAAATAAGATCGTGGGAAATGCAGACACTGCCCTAGAGTCCTATAACACCCCACTTGACTAACCAGCGATATCGAAATGCCTAACCCTTCACTACGCAGACAAACGCGACCTGTCCACGCTTGAATATCAGATGACCGCCCTAATTCAAGGCAGGTCAACAGTGGAACAATTCTACCGGGACGTCTACTCCCACCTGTCACTGATTCTTAACAAATTAGGTTGCTTAGAAGTCAGCACAGAGTCCCTTCAGATTCTGACCCAGGCATACAGGGAAAAAGCACTCGACACCTTCATTCGAGGACTTAACGGCGAATTCCCAAAACTGTTGGGAATGAAAGAACCGGCCGATTTACCACAAGCACTACATCTGTGCCTAAAGCTAGAAAACCAGAATTTCCGAACCCACTATGCCAATAACCAACAATCAGGAGTAAGAAGATACCACTTAAATCTAACCCCACCACTACCTTATAGAAATATTCCTACGCAACGCTACACGCAGAATTTTCACCCCCAAATAGCGTACATTCCCAACCCCCAAACTCCCACATTCTCAAGGCAAATCCAAAATACGACAAATTAACAATATGGACAGAAACAACCATCTCCACGACCACTTGCCCCCAAACCTTTACCCAAACCAGAGCCTATGGACATCGACGCAAGCCTTTGCTAAAAAAAAATTAACTATATGAACAGACCAAGACCAGAACAAGTCCCAGAAAAAAGACCACCACCCTCCTACCGTAGTTTCATCCCTCACAAAGCCCAACGCACATTCCACTTACCTATTCATATTCTTCAATATCTTCTACACATATTCTTCAAAGTAATGGCCATCGCCAGCTACACATTTTTCCCATCTCTCAGGCAATTTATGGATGCCTCGACAAAAAAATGTTTCGTCTTTTGCCTGAAACCAATCATCGATCCATTTTTTGGCTTCTGCGTGAGAATTGAAGCGCTGTTCCGTTAATGCGTGGCCCATCGATGCGAACATGTGATAATCCGAAGGCGCCAAGTCTGGTGAGTAAGCCTGAGCAAGAGCTTCCCAGTTGTACGATGCAACCAATTCTTTGGTGGCTCTAGTGCGGTGTGGTGGTGCGTTGTCATCGAGGAAAATCACTTTGTGTTGCCTGGCTTCATATTCTGGGCGTTTTTGGCGTATAGCACGGTTCAAATCGGCCAATTGTTGTTGGTAACGTTCACCGTTAACCGTTTCACCAGGTTTTAGAAGGTTTTTTTCTTCAAATGGTAGCACAAAATTAACTGTGTCCGCAAATCGTAATTTGTAGGCACGTAATCCGACATTTTCCGGAGCGTCAAACAATGCGTTGTTGGATGAAACTTGACAAATTGTGAACTGAATATTGTTGACATATGACAGAAGCAGTAAACATGACATTTGGTACGGTTCCGAAGTTTATAAATATTCGGCTATTTACCGCTAGATGTCGTTACCGGTTTCATAGGCGATACCGAGCACAAGCACGACGCTGACACCTTCGACGATTATGAAGATAATCCAATCGAAGAGGAACACGATCAAACATTAGACGAATACCTGACAACTATTGAATCGGAAGAACAATACGATACGGAACAAACCCCAGAGCTTAACGATATTTTTAGAATGACGAGCTCTTCGTTGCCATATTTCGAGTGCCAACAGAAGGGCAAACAAATCCTAAAATTTCTCATAGACACAGGTTCAAGCAAGAACTACATTCAACCAGGTCTCGCAAAAAAAAACATTCCAAACGAAACACCCTTTTTTGCAAAATCAATCGCAGGCGACGTGAAAATCGAAGAACATACGTTCATAAACCTTTTTAACCTAGAAGACAAGCATAAATTTTTCATTATGCCAACTCTACAATCATTTTACGGTATTTTGGGAAATGACAGCCTGAAAGAACTAAACGCGATAATCCACACAAATAAGAACTATATGCAAATAAAAAACAACAAAAAGGTAAAAATAAAACAACTTATTTCAAAATCCGTTAATTCAATAAATATTCGGGATGAACATATGACAGAGCAGCAAAGGCAGTCCATCAAAAATACAGTTAACAAGTTCCCTAAATTACTTTCCGAACCAGACGAAAACTTAACATACACGACAAAAGTCTTTGGCGAAATTCGCACATCCACCGACGAACCCGTCTATAGTAAATCTTACCAATACCCAAATTCCTTGAAACACGAAGTCGAAAGTCAAGTGAAACAATTGCTAAACGACGGCATAATTAGACCATCACGGTCTCCCTACAGTTCCCCAGTCTGAGTTGTAGAGAAAAAACCTGACTCCAACGGCAATAAAAAATACAGGATGGTCATCGACTATCGTAAGCTAAACACAGTTACAATACCGGATAGATACCCAATACCCGAAATTTCAGAAGTAATCTCACAACTGGGCAACTGTAAATACTTTTCAGGCCTAGATCTAAAGAGCGGTTTCCACCAAATCCCGCTCAAAGAAAAAGACAAGGAAAAGACAGCATTCGCGATCAACAACGCCAAGTATGAATTCAATCGCTTACCATTTGAAACGCGCCATCAATCTTTCAACGAGCACTCGACGATATTTTACGCGAATATATCGGCAAGATATGTTACGTATGTATCGACGATATAATAATCTTTAGCACAAGCGAACAAGACCACGCACAACATATCGAACGCTTATTCGAAGCCTTGGAAAACGCGAACATGAAGGTACAGATAGATAAATGCCATTTTTTCAAAAGGAAGTAGAATTTCTCGGGTTCATCATCTCCCCACAAGGAATAAAAACAAATCCCAAAAAGGTCGAAGCCGTAGCAAACTTCCCGACACCCAAAACAATAAAAGACCTACGAACATTTTGGGCCTTTCAGGTTATTACCGGCGCTTCGTGCAAGACTACGCAAAAGAAGAAGAAGAAGGAGAAGGAGAAGAAGGCCGAATATCAAAAAAACAATCGGCAAAAGTCTAGATAATTAATCTGGACACAGAAGCTCTCGAGGCTTTCAGGAAATTAAAAAATTCACTTATTTCCAAAGACACCTTGCTTTCATACCCAAATTACAAAGAACCCTTTGAACTGACAACAGACGCTTCGAACTACGCTATCAGCGCGGTGCTATCGCAAAAAGACAAGCCAATCTCATTAATCTCTAGGACCCTAAACAAAGCAGAAGAACATTATGCAACCAATGAGAAGGAGATGCTGGCTATAATTTGGGCCCTTAATTCCCTACGAAACTACCTTTATGGATCTCGAAAAGTCTTAATCCACACTGACCACCAACCACTCACGTATGCCCTTAGTAACAAGAACAACAACAGCAAAATGAAACGATGGAAGGCCATACTAGAAGAGTATAACTACGAATTAGTCTGTAAACCAGGAAAAAGTAACGTAGTTGCCGACTCCTTGTCGAGATTCCCGCCGCAATCACAGGTAAACACAATGTCGACGATGACGCATAGCGATGATAGTTCAAGCCATAACCTAATAAATGGCGTCGAAACCGCCATCAACGTATTCAAAAATCAGATCATTCTCAACACAGGACCAACCATTCCATATAAATTCCAAATTGTATTCCCGACATACCACAGACACACAACAACAGAACCAAGTTACACCACAGAAAAATTAATTGCTATCCTAAAAAAGAACCTTAACCCATCCGTTATAAATGGTATACTACATGGGCTGAAAAGTCTTTGGCCTGACATAGAGATGGCGCCAAAAATTAAGAATTATTGTGTTGTACATGGAAAACCATCCTTAACTTAGATTCTGTCAAAGTTTCATGATATTTGGTTGACTCGTTTTCAAGTTATTGCTTTCGAAGTGACGCTACCTCTGAATTTTTGTAAACAATGGAACAAAGTGAATTTCGTGTTTCGATAAAACATTGCTATTTGATGGGCAAAAATACAGATGTATTATAACATTTATCAAGCCATGCTTTTGTTTCCACTGGTTTTCCATGTACAACACAATAATTCTTAATTTTTGGCGCCATCTCTATGTCAGGCCAAAGACTTTTCAGCCCATGTAGTAAAAACATCAGAACCAATAATGGGCAAAATTCAGGAAATCTACCCAGACCATTTTTCGAAGTATCGCATCAGGTTCACCCGACACCAAGTCAAAGACATCGTCAACGAAGAACAGCAACAAGGGATAATTATCGAGACGCATAAACGAGCTCATGCCAGGGAAAATAAAAACCAAATATTGGAGAAATACTATTTCCCCGGAATGAACAACAAAATAAAAAAAGTTGTCAAACAATGCACCATCTGTAAGCTTAACAAATATGACCGTCACCCCACTAACCCAGAACTCAAAGAGACACCAATCCCTTCACATCCTGGACATATCCTTCACATCGACATCTACAAAACCGGAAATAATCTCGTTCTCACCGCAATAGACAAGTTTTCCAAATATGCCCAAGGTAAAGTCATAAAATCAAAAGCAACCGAAGATATAAGGGAACCACTACGACTATCGACAATGAAAAATCCCGTCAACGGCCAAATAGAACGATTTCACTCAACACTCTCGGAGATCATGAGGTGCTTGAAATCAGATGGAACTCACAGATCCTTTGTGGAACTCCTAGACAGATCTATCTACGAATACAATTCTTCCATACACTCAACAACTGGGAAAAAACCCATAGAAATATTCTTCGGACGAACCACAGGCATAGACCCCGAACAGTACGAAAAAGCCAGACAAGACAATATTCAACGACTTAAAGAGAAACAATACAAATATATGAAATACCACAACGAAAGCGATCACCCATCATAACATATAACCCAGGCGATACAGTTTACGTTAAAATTAACAGCCGCCTAGGAACCAAAATCTCACCCAAATATACATAAACAAGAAACGGTAAAGGAAAACAGATCCACAACCATCCTTACAGAGTCAAACAGAGTAGTGCATAAAAGCAACATTAGAAATTAAACCCTTCTTTAGCATAAAAATAAATAACAAAAAAACAAAAAACCCTCCTTTCAGATTACTCGCGTTCCTGAGCACAACGAATGCAGAATTGTTGCTGACCGACTATTCTTCCGCTCATCTGATAACCATAAATGATGGAGAAGCTAAAATCCAGAACGGAACGTTCAACTTTGTTCACATGATAGACCTAGAAACGTACGAACAAGTTTTACTTAACACCAGTGGCGTCCCCAGGATTTCGGGAAGGGGGGATATGCAAAAAATCCAGTTTAACGCCATTTTTATATTTTCATCTTTGCGTATTATTTTTAATAATAATTGAATTGAATAAAATTGTACATACATACATATATGTATACATATACTAACATAAACTTCTTAAAACAAAAAATTCAAGTGACATGTATTTTTAAGTCATAAAATCCCAACCAAAAAATTCAAGTTTGTTTTAAGTTATGACATTTCGAAAACAACTGCTAATAGAATTACGAAAAGACGTATTTTAAAAAGCACACCAGCTATGTAAAAAAAATCAAACATTTACAAAATGTATGACGTTCTGAAATTTTATTATGTTATGATAGAGGTGACCATGTTTCCATGTTTACCCGCAATTCACCAAAACTATGTAAGTGAATTTTTTTTTAGTTTCAACAGCTGATGCAGGGTTGGCATGAAGCCTGCGTTTGATTACTATTTTGGTAAATAGTCGACACTTTTGGGAACATTGAAAATACAACTATTCTGCGAGAACAAATGCAATGCTGATTTTTTTATTCATTTATTCTTAACCCTTCTGCGGGTATCCGGTTCTGGCCAGACCATATTGAACTTTGGATCCACTTTAGTAATGTTGTAATTAAGCTATCGAGCTCAAATTTCATGATATCTTTAACTGATCCTTTCTTAGCACAAAACCCAAAACCATGGCTTGGCCAGACCATGGTGTATTTTCATACAAATTTGCCAGTTATTTTCAGTTTTTTTTTTGTTATTTTCGACGTAATTATTGTCAGAATTGTTTATAAATATTTTTTTTATATTATATATATAGTTTCAACTAGGTTTTTCCATCTGACCCGATTTGAAGCACTTTTTCGTGCCATCCCGTTAATAGTGACGTAAATTAGCTGGCGCAAAATGTACCTGGTCCAAGTGTTTTTCGTTCGCCTTGGCTTTTATTTTCTTTGGGTTAATAAATTATAATTTTTGTTGGAAAATAATGTTGAAACATATTCAAAATTAATACTTATCCATTTTCCAATTCGATTGGGTGTTTTCTGTGACAGAGATGAAAGGAAGAGAATGCTATTTTGAGAATCAGGTGGACATTGTTTTTGAACTTCGACGCTGGAGTTAAATCAGAGAGGAAAATCTCTAAAAAAATTTCCTTAGCAATAGCGGAAACTAATGCTTTAGAGCAACGAATTTAAGATATTAAATAATTTGCTGCGAGAGGCAATAATAACGGTGCTGCCAATTTCACGCTTTCATTTGGCCCTGAACAAAACGAAGCTTCTGATACTGATAGAAAAATGGTCGTTTAGATAGTTCAATGTGAAGATAGCGACACCGAAGGCGACAAGGAGATAAATATCCGGCCAGTTCAGCATGAACAATAACATGTAGAGCATGTTTTGCATATTTTTCTTTGGCAAAGCAGTTCAGAATTATTAACAGTGCAAGGAATCCAGAAATATATATATCAAAACCCGATTTGTATGTGTCGAATGTAAAATCTCAATGTGGTTTAGTCATGATACTGCATTATATTGTTGAAATAATTGCATTGGTCAAGCAGCTGAAGTAGATCCATAAGTAACGTATTTTACATTTATACATTTTTTTTATTTTTTTGCTTTACTGCCGTATTTTTTTAATTTCAAAATTAACTCATTAAAGTTGAAACTCGCTATTTACCTAATTATTCTAGTATATTTTCACCGTTTTACGTAAAAATAATGTAGACAAGCAAAAGAAATCATTGTATTCACACTTTCTGGTTTTTTTATATCCTTAACAACAATCCTCGACTATCATCTTGTTTACATTATGGTCTGGCCAGATCATGGGTGGTTCAGTTATTAGGTTTTAAGTGGGTGATTACAGAAGCGATAAAGCAAATAATAAAAATGTTTCACAATTCCATATTGTTATAGCAAATTGCATAAGTGAATTCTCCGACCAAGGGGGGGGATCCATCCCCCTAATCCCCCCCCCTGGGGACGCCACTGCTTAACACAGAGAAATACGTTAACAGAAGTATTCAAAAAAATAATATCTACTATCCATTGCTAAAGAACGAAATTTCCCAATCCTTAGACATCCTAAATCAGATTAGACCAGTGCTGCCGAACGTACTACTATAGTAGTATTTTGCTACTATTTCGTCATTTGTACTACCGTACTACCCACAGACCGATTATACTACTATTTTCTGAGATATAAACGTACAAGCAAAAAAAATTACGATATCAAAGTTATGTTTTGCTTCGATGTTAAAAAACAATTTAGCGAACATCAAATGGTCCTTTCGCTTCCACTTTTGGCCTTTTTTGAGAAAATTTTGGTACAAAAAATTTTAGTTGAGTGGCAACCGTAATTTTAAGAAAAGAATATACAAACATGTTACCGAACTAAACATTGCCGAAGGACGAAATTTAAACCAAGGTTGACTTTAAAAGTCGTCTTTGCCGTTTTTTGTTTCTAACCAAATATCCTTGGTTTGTGAGCAACTCTATCACTTGTGTTTCAAGGTGAAATATAAATAAAAAATATTGTTCGTCGTGTTTCGTTTTTTTGCTGTTAATTGGTTTCTCTTATTTGTTCTCTTGAAGTGCTAAAAGTAATATTCGAGCGATATTAATAAAAAAATTTAATAACACATAATTTTTGTTATGGAATTTTAAACTTCAGGTATTTTAAAACCCGTCTACCAAAAAATCCTTTAAAAACAAATTGCAGTATATTTTTCTTTATTTTTTTATAAAAATATCTTCAAACTGGGGTTTTTAGAGTAGACAAATAGTTATAAATTGGGCTGCATTAGGCGAGAACTTGTACGTATTCTAGATATGCAAATATTAAGCTACTATATTGTTGAAAAGATCTTGCCAGTTTTTCCCTATTTGAGAAAATATCGACAAATATGTAAATCATGCTAAGCCACGCCTACTAATATAATTCGACTTTTATATAAAGTACATTCTGGTTAAGATTAAGTATTGTATCAAAGCTTTATATTTTTTTCCGTTGAAGTCCATCGAAAAAAAAAGTATTATTAAATCTGTGGTCAAAAACGATTATCGCTTAGGACTTAAGCGATTATTGCTTTGACACCAAACAAATTACTATTAGTCTATACTATATACTATACTATGTATTATATAAAAGCAAGTGTGACGTTTTTTGAGCCACAATCAGGCAAAAACCACTGAATCGATTCAGATGAAATAAGCACCAAACATTTTTTTATCTGTGGGAATGGTACATAGGCTATATGAGAATTACCACGCCCCCTTCTTACGCCCACTATGGTAACAAAACTCATCTATGGTATGCTTTTGTAAGGCAATATGGGTATCAAACGATTCGGCGTGTCATTGCGGAAAACATAGGCTATAATATAATCGGCCACGCCCACTTTCCGTGCCCACTTAACTAACAAAACGAAGCTACGGTTGGTGAATGAGTATTAATATCAAATGATTCCGTGTTTCATTGATGTTAACATAAGATATATAAGATTGACCACGCCCACCTGATATGCCTTTTCGTCACGCCCACTATAACAAATCAGCCATGGTATATTTGTCATAGCAATATGGGTATCAAACGATTCAGCGTGTCATTGCGGCAAATATAAGCTATAATATAATCGGCCACGCCCACTTTTCACGCCAACTAAACTAACAAAACGAAGCTGCGGTACATGTCGGTAAATCAGTATTAATACCATGTAATTCCGTGTTTTGTTGATGTTAACATAGGATATAGAAGATTAACCACGCCTACCTAATACGTCTTCTCGCCACGATCACTATAATAACAAATCAACCATGGTATATATGTCACAGCAATATGGGTGCCAAACGATTTAGCGATTCGATAGGGGGAATGGGGTGGGTTTCTGAGAAGGGGGCGTGGCACCACCCATACAACTTAAGTTTTCAATATGGAATATCTTCGGAATGAGAAATCGGGCAGCATTAAAATTCGGTGCGGGGCCACCGTTTGATGTGTCGTTTCACAGGTAAAACTTTGTAAGCGTTGGACAAGGGGCGTGGCACTTTTTAAGCAACTCAAATGTTTTGAATAACTTTGGAACTACAAATCACACAGTTAGGAGATTTGGCACAAACTTACGATTTAGATGTGCCCTTCGACATTGGGAATGGGGTGGGTATCGGACGAGGGGGCCTGGCACTGCCCATACAAACCAAGTTTTTAATATGAAATGTCTTCGGAATTATAAGTCGGCCAGCATTGAAATTTGATATAGCGTCATGGCTTAGACGTGTCGTTCAAGTGGTTAAATTGTATGGTCGTTGGACAAGAGGCGTGGTACTTTTCAAGCGACCTTATTGTTTTCAATAGATATAGATATTTAGCACACACTTACGATTTCGAGTGCCCTTCGACAGGGAGAGTAGGGTGGGTATTGGACGAGGGACATGGTATCGTCCATACAACCCAAATGTGTAATGTGGAATAGCTTCGGAACAATAAGTTGGAAAGCTTTGAAGTTTTGTATACCATCGTTCCATAGATGTGTCATTCTACTGGAAAAATTGTATGGGCGTTGAACAAGGGGCGCGGCATATTTTTTGTGATTGAAATTTTCCGCGTAACTTTGGAACTGAAAGTCGCATATCAATGAAACCGGGTCACACCCCTCGACTGGAGGAATGGATTGGGCATTACATAAAAGAGGCGTGGCATCGCCCATAGAGTGTAGTATGAAGAAACATGATTTATTGGGCCCATTGACTTCAAACTTGCGTGCAAAGCCGCAGGGCCCTACTAGTATATAATAAAAACATGTAAATTACATGAATTTCATTGTTTCTTTCACTTTTTTATAAATCAAATTCTTAATGTGTTTTGAAACTTAGTATTTGATGAATCCTTGCGATTTTTTATACTGTGAAGAAAATATATAAGTGTACTACTCAAAGTCCGTAAATACTACCCAAAAATCATAAAATGTACTACTGAAACAAAATTGAAAACGGCAGCACTGGATTAGACCATTCCATTCAGAAAATAGAAACAAGAGGTCAATAAACATAATCGGTACGGCATGGAAATACCTAGCCGGCAGCCCCGATAATGACGACCCACAACTAATTACAGGAAATCTAAACGAAATAAATAAAAATAACAACCAACAAGTAACGATAAACAAAGCCCTAACAGAACGTATTAACGAACTAACAAAAATAACAGATCAACTTACGAATTCGATAAAAACAAATGAATACGTCAATAATGAAATAGCCTTAAGCATCCAAAATAGGATACGACTTATAAAAGAAGAATTAATAAACATAAAATATGCAATTGAATGGGCTAAAGCAAACACGGTAAATTCTATACTACGAAATAAAACAAGTGTTAGAAAAACTATAAAACGAAAATATGCCGTTCAGAAGCACTGAGGATGCACTAGAATTTACTCAAGTTAAGATTTTATATAATAAAACAAACATCATGTACCTAATCAAAATTCCAATGACAACAGACACAATATACGAAAAAATTTTAATAAGAGCAGTTAAAAGAAACAAACCAATTATTGATATTCCGTACAAATCATTATTAATCAGCGGACAGGAACTGTTTGGCATCAAAAAAGAGTGTAAAAAATTTAATTCCGTAAGCATATGTAGGAACTGAGCCGCCGTGGCTCAGTTGGTTAGTGCGCGGTCCAGCGAGTCGCATGCAGAGCGACGCAAGTTCGAATTCTGCATGTAGTAACACCTAAAAAAAAAAATAACGGGAAACTCGTTTTCTCTTTCGGTGGCTGTCCTCTCAGCTGGAAATGGCAAACCTCTGAGAGTAAAAATTGCCTATGAGAAAGCTCCCAACCTGCCGTTCGGAACCGGCATAAAACTGTAGGTCCCTTCCACCCGCGTACAAAATTCACACGCACAACACGGGTGGTTGCGGGAAGCTAGGCCTTAGTCTCGCGTAAGCGGGCTGTCGTGCCAATCAATTATTATTAAATTATAATTATTATAAAGCATATGTAATCGCAATAATCTGATAAATCTAGTAAACGACCAATGTACAACTAAACTAGTTTATGGCCCAAAATCCTTCTGCAATGTTTCAAATAATCAACACATTCCCACAGTAGAAGAAATCTCGGATGGAGTCATACTCCTAAATAATTTTAATGGAAGTTGTTTCTTCAAAGACGCAAGTCACAACCTACAAGGTACATTTCTAATAAAATTCCACAATGAAACAATTAAGATAAATGATAAAATATTCAGCAACACCGAGATCCCACAAATAAATGCCAAACCAGCCATAAGTCAACCAACCCACAGAAATAAATAGATACAACATACTATCCCTAGAATCACTAGAAGAATTACACATTAACAACACACATTCAATTAAGACTATTCAAAGTAACATATTTACAAGTAAAATATCATCAGCCATATCAATTAGCACTATTACCTTGTTAATAATAGCAATTATAGTTCTTAAGTACCCACGGAAAAATGTTGAATTCACCCCAAAACCAGAAGTAGCAGCAGCAAGCTCCATTATTCATATTTCACCAACAACACCAGCCGAATTTCCGATGTTCACGGCGGCACTGCCCAAGCTCAACGACCTACCTTACTTTTGACGATTGCGGACAATCGATTTGAGAAGGGAAGAGTTAACGGCCCACAAGCCAACGCCCAAATGGAAAGCCAACGCAGCATGTCAACGAATCCAGCGGAGCCCCAACGATAACAATAGCGGAAAGTTGCAACCAAAGACTTCCAGGAACGGGCCAAGTGACAGCGCACCATCCGCTCCAATCGAAATCGCTGACGACACCTGCACGCGCGATGGCACAACAACAACAACAACCACCGCAGAAGAGGGCAAACCAAAAGCTTCTTCACTAATTATAAGTAAAATTGTAACCACTCGTAAAGTAGCAGTCAAATAAAGCGCACCGTTTTACGGTGCAAATCTTTTTTTAAAAAAAACTTACAAACGTTTTATTAACTTATATAAGCACCTAAATAAACTCAACTTCTTGTTCAATAATCAAAGTGCCTGGTGCGTTGTTTTATTTGACACAGAGGTTCAAACAGATCGGCTTTTCCCTATATAGTTTCTTAAGGGGAGGTTCTCATTCAACATTTTCAAAAATTCGATTTTTTTTCTTTAAATTTTTTGAAAGGTATTAGTGTCTACTATATTGCGGTAAACCGATTTTCCGATCCGCGCATCAGAAAAGTTTCTACAGGCCATCCCGCCATGGGGCGCTCGGAACGAGCGCTCAAAACTTTAAAATCGTTTATCTCAAAACATGATTTTTCTAAACTGCGTACAATCTCATTTGAAAACGGTTCAACTGAAAGACTTCATGTTTTGTTTTCTCGAAAGAAGACCCTTTTCATTGGAGTAATGACCTATAAAATCTACAAATTCTTTGTATTAACTATTTTTTGTGAAGCTTCAAAGTATAAAAAAGGGCTAAAAAATCAAATGTCAAATTTGAAGTTTTTTACCCGTTCTTAGGTCATTCCTCCAATAAAAGTATCCTACTTTCGAGCCTTATAATTGGTTTTGTGTTTCAGATCGATCCTGAGGCAGCAGGCTGTACGCAGTTTTGTTATTCCACGCGAACCGCATCTTAGACGGAACGTCACCACGGGCGCCATTTAGTTTTTTTCGTCTTGAAAAACTTTGTAAATAATGACGAAAATATAAGCTTTTTGAATCCTAAAACTGTTTTTTCCTATGTTTTTTTATTGGCCCACAAAAAAATTCCAAATTTTGCTTACTTTTTAGTCATTTGAATGAGAACCTCTCCTTAAGAGCGGTGGAAAAAAGTAACCGAAAGTCTTGTATACGTGTGAGCTTCCATCTCGTTTCCACTCATGTAGCTTATAGAAATGCTAATTATATATTTGGCTCGCTCACTCATTCGTTACCAGTACCGGTTATTTAACTGGTAATATACCTAATGTGGTAACGGTTATGCCTACCCCAATAGTAACTGAGTAATAACTTGTTATGGTTTCGGTTTCATTTTTTTAATAACAATAAACAAAACATTACATAACGTAAAACGGACAACATACAGAAATATACATTAATTTTTAAGCTGAATAAAGTTGTTGTTTTAGGTTGAATTTCCTTTGTTTCATCGGTTCCTCCACCGCTCCACAAATTTTTTTATGGCTTTTTCGAATGCCGCCCGCCCAGGCGCCTTGAAAACATCTAAAAACATATAAAAAAGTTTTTAAAAAAGGAATAACAATCATTTGATGATAACGAATTGCGAAACTAGTGTAAGTTATGCTTACCAAACAAAATTTCATCCATTAAACGAGGTTTCTCCAATGCCCGCTTGCTGCACCTTCCATCCCAGTTAAACTGAACTGAAACTCACTAAAAATATGCCGGTTAAGTTAGTAAGTTAAATAAATATTGTATTAAAAGTGGTACTTATCGTTTTCCTTTTTTTCCCTTTCAAATTTCACTGGGTTTATATTTTACTGATTTCACCTTTTACGAGTTTTCCACAATTTTGTGTATAAATGTGCAAATTTAAACGCGACGAGCACCTGATAATATGATTATTGCCGTTTCATTCTAACACCCACGTTTTGAATTGAATATTTGAATATTCGCATATTGCTGTTTCATTTGGTCATACGTGTTGAATTCAGTGTTGCCAATTCATTGTCTATCTGAATTTCTGCTGCAGTGTTGAATTTTTGCAAACTTATGGGCAAAAAGGGTAAAATTTTGATTTAAATTAATAAATAATTAAATTAATTAATAGTTTACAAAAGTAGACTAGACAAACAGACTTATAGAATGGCGGGATCTGGATTGGTTAATCGACTGGAGGATAAATAAATTAGTTAAAAATTAATTACGTACATCGTGGATGCATTTCCCGTGGAAAGTTTAGCTGGGAAAAATATTATATACTGTGAATAACATGTCCGAAATGATTGATGTGAGAGTGATTTAATACATTTTTTAATCCAAAAAATGTTTTTTAAGTAAAATTGTGTGCGACCGCCGTGGCTCAGAGGTTAGTGTGTGCGACCGTGAGCCTACGCAACATTCGGACCTCGCATTCGAATCCAGTTGCTGCTAAACACCGAATACAGAAAACGCAACTTTTCTTTCGGCGGCTGTCCTCAGCAGGCAATGGAAAACCTCTAAGGGCCAATTTTTCAGTGCGAGTTTAAACGTAGTTCGTTTGAACTTGGTTTAAATATAAACTCAGTTTAAAAGAGAAAGCAGTTTTTCAGTGCTGGTTTAACTGGAGCAAATATTTGTCATTTGAGTGTGGCAATACTGGCAATATATTTATCTAGATAATTTTCCTTTTTACGATTTTTTACGATTTTTTTACGATTGTCATTCGTAAATAAACTTGCGCTCAAATAATGTATTTCATCAAAAAATTCAAAATAAGCAAACGGAGCGCAAATTTTTCGTCTCTGGAAATCGAATGTCTTCTTGCACTTATGAAAAAAAAACAAGTGCTCGAGTGCAAGAAGACAAACCGCGTGAGTGCCGAGGAAAACAAACCAAATGGAAAGAAATTGAGGACGATTTCGATTCAAAATTTGTTGATAAGTTCCGGTGCGCGAAAACGTTGCTCTCGAAGTATAAGAATCTAAAAAAAGTGCAAAAAAAGAATTTCGACACGACAGCCAAGAGCTGACCAAAACAAAAAATAAATTTACTGTCAGAAGCTGCTGATAGTTTAAACTTACTTTAACCGTGCAGGGTTGGGCGTGTAAACTGAGTTTAAACTTCAGTCAAGTTTGACTGAAAAATTGGATTTTGCGTTTGAACTGAGTTTAAACTAGAAACTGAGTTAAACTCGCACTGAAAAATTGGCCCTAAAGTTATCTTGACTATGAAGAAGTCAAGAAGTCAGCTTGCCAATAATATTAATTGGCAATAAAATTAATATTTATAATTTTTCGGGGAAATTTTAGTGGTTTTCGGGGGGTAAATTATAGTATTTTACTTTCACCAAAAGTTCGCCAATTTTTTACACAAGAAAGGTTGGCCACATTGAAAATGTGTTTTGATAATTATTATTTATCTCATTCTAACATAGGGGTTATGCAAAATGTCCAAGCGTCTCTTTTGCTCTTGAAGAAATGGCCCAAGATATTTTAGTCCATGTATTAGTTTAAGCTTAAAATTTTTTAAAAGTGTTGGTGAAGTGGTTACCTCTGTCTGACAGGGTTATTCCTTTCTGACATTTGGGTCAAGAGATATGATGTTTAAAAAGCAGAACCCTCTGTTACTAACAGCAGAAATCTCTGTAACTTCGGCGTAACATGTGAATTGAAGTCGCTTCTGTACTCATTCGTATTCTCGCTGCTGTTGCGCCACTTGATAAACATGACGATGAACGCTGCTTTTGTTGTCGCGGGGAATAGCATTATTATATTGGCAAACAAAAAAAGTTAGCGGTATACTGTTTTTTGCGCTGTGCCGTGCAGGCGGGATAGCATTGATGTTGTTGGTAATTGTTGCGGCGCTATTTCTGCTTTCTTTTTTATAATCACAAGCAAATTACAATTAGCAAAAAAAATGCATGAATTTGGTGTAGTAAAATATGGGTGCAAACATGTTGCACAAGAGCGTTTATAGTTATTTATTAAAAATATTATTGTAAGGTTTAATGTTTATTGTTTTACTTTCGTTTTAATTTATCTTTCATAAATAATAATTTTTAAAAAGAATTTTTTTATTTGCCAACAATTATTTTCAATTTTCGTTCTTTCGAACTTCCTTTTTGCACAGCCCAAATGCAGTGTTTTCGTAGAAGAACTAAAATAAGAAAATCTAAAATTTGGACTCTATGGTTACAGCACTCACCATGGAACCATTCAGGTGTAGCATTTTTACAAGATTGTAAAACGTGTGCCTTAATACTAATTTTTTCAGGTTCTGCTTCGAAGATTTTATGATAAATTAAAATATGTTTTATGCATACATTCATTAGGGAATTGGAAGGAGCAAAAAGATTACCAAAATCAGAAATTGACATAATTTTTGTGAAAAATAAAAATTTCACTTCGAGCAGTCAAAACTTCATCCCTTCTTCTCAATTCGTCACCGCATTTTTCACAATTTAATGTAGGAATGATTTTGTACGCTACGTATCCAACAAAATAACTCATGGAAACCAGCTCTAAGTTAATATCTTTCGGATTACAAAAGGTGTCACCTACAAAATACGCCTCGTGCATCTCACTACTTAGATCAAGATTTTCCAGGACTTCATTGTCATTATCATCGCCATTAGCCTGCAAAACATCCTCACTAAAAGAAGCGCTTGAAATTAAATTAGTCATTGAATCTTACGTTTCTTCACAATTGGTAGAGGAGCTAAACTTTATTATTTTAAAGGCTAATAACTTGGCTAAGATATTATTAAGTTCGGCTACAGAGGGGTTACAGTTATTACCTCCTTTTTGCCTTAACACAGCAAACGTATTCTCCAACTTGTCCTGGTTAAAGGCCTTTGTCATAATAAAAAACTTGTCCGAATTATCTTTTAATATTTCATCTACAAGTAGAAGGAACGATTTTAAGGATAGTTTCATGCCATCTAGGAAGAAAACTCGTTTTTTTTTCATCAACCAATTTCACTTCCTCTAGATAATATAAAAATGTTTGAATAAATGTGTGCGATTCTTTCTTAATCTGAAGAGCAGATCGGTAGCAGTTATCTGCATACAAAGATCCACTATTCATGCAATCAAATATTTGATAAATTGTTGCTATAAAATCAGCAGTGGATAACGCTACCTTTTGTGAGATTTTTTTAAATCCACTTATGTCTGAAATTGTTCTAATGTTTTACTGAACACTTGAGTGGCAAATTTAACACGCATTTTTTCAAATGAATTTGGAAATATGTGTTGTCTAGTCAATTTTGGGCACATTTTGGTTTTACAATTTTCTTCCCTCTCCCAAAGCTCTTGAACTTCTTTAAAGCTAACTAAACCATCAGGCGTTTTCAAGTCGCATTTAAGCCAACCATTTCGGAATGACTTGAATAAATGTGGCAAATCGAACATGCAATATATTTTTTTGATTTTGAAATTGAAAGTATGGTTTCTCTATACATACGCCTAAGTCGGAGAAACACTTTCTATTAGAAGACCCTTGATCACAAACCAAAACGTTCACTACTAATTGCTTAAAATTTTAAGATTTTCTTTAATTATTTTGCACAAGGTATCTGCTGTTAATCCATTCTCTGACACAAAATAGTTTAAAATTGAACACCAACTCGAGAACATGGACTTCAACATAAATACACATAGGTGCTTGCTTACCAATTTTTTTTTTGTTCTTTCGAAGCCTGTGCATTCAAATCCGTCAATTAAATCTAGTTTTTGATTGTATCGTAATTCTCTACGTATTGCCATTTCGTCCATTAAAAGAACCATATTATTTTCATTTTTTTCCTTCAACTCTAAGCACATCTTTTTAATGAATTCAAAAGCCACATTGTTGATACCGGGCTGAAGGAACTTTATTGGAGCCCACCGATTTAAGGTGCTGATATGTGGCAAATTGAAATTTAACTTATCTCTTAGGAAAGAGATAAGGCAGCCGCCGTGGCTCAGTTGGTTAGTGCGCGGTCCAGCAAGTCGCATGCAGAACGACGCAAGTTCGAATTCTGCATGTAGTAACACCTAAAAAAAATAACGGGAAACTCGTTTTCTCTTTCGGTGGCTGTCCTCTCAGCTGGAAATGGCAAACCTCTGAGAGTAAAAATTGCCTATGAAAAAGTTCCCAACCTGCCGTTCGGAACCGGCATAAAACTGTAGGTCCCTTCCACCCGCGTACAAAATTCACACGCACAACACGGGTGGTTGCGGGAAGCTAGGCCTTAGTCTCGCGTAAGCGGGCTGTCGTGCCAGTCAATTATAATTATTATTAATTATTATTCTTAGGAAAGAATATGTTGATTGTGAAATATAAAAAATATTTTGCGCTAAATATTTCACTTCGTCAGAATATTTGAACAACAATTCTTGGATTTTAAAATAAAGCGCTTTTCTTTTCGCAATTTTTCGTTAATTTTTTTGAATTTTTTTAATAGGTCGCTGTATTTATTTTTGTAATAATGGGTTATTTTTACGTTTTTTTCGCAATTACTGCGTACTATGTCATCATAACGTGGTCGTTTCAATGAAGAATCTGGTTCTAAAAATTCTTCATCCGAAATCTCATGATCTTCGTCTAAGTTGAAGGTTGGAATCGCATCCTTTTTTAGAAACCTTTTTCCTACATAAGTACTGGAGAAATGATTTTCACAAATATACAGTTTTCGGTTATAGTCGTCATAAGATATATTGCATTTTTCGCGCCAAATTTGGCCAAACACGAAATCAGCAGCGGGGAATCTAAATAATCTAAGATTCTCGCATTGTCGTCTCGATTTTTTGCAACTGCGAACACAACATTGAATTCCAGACGTTGAGGAATTTCTATTTGTCTTTATATTTGTAGCCATATTGTAACAAGCCGAAACACAAAATAGAATTACAATGTTGGACAATGGCGTTAAAATACTTCTTAAAAAAAATTCAAAATTGGTATGAACCACGTCAAAATATACACAAATAATTTTACTTGGAATGCGCCACGTAAAAATATTTGTAGAAATTTCAAATTGGATTCAACCATCTCAAAAAAAAACTGCTGCAAAAGGTTCAAAATTGGTATCAACCACGTCAAAATATAAACAAATGATTTTACTTGGAACTCGCCACGTAAAAATATTTGTGAAAATTTCAAATTGGATTCAACCACGTCTAAATATTTGCAGGTTTTAAAATCAATCAAAGCGCAGCATTTGAGCAAACAGCCATACACCACAAAGCTTCGATTGATAGTGACATTACAGCAATTTGTGCAGCAAAACCAAAAAAGCATACACGCAATAAACGACAACAACAAAAACATTAGCGAATACCGAGTCATCTTCGCTGAAACGATGATGACGATGCTTTGGTTCGTTGTTTGCTCTTTGCTTGCGCTTCGGCAAACAAGATCAAGAAACATACATGCAAAAACTGATTGAGCGAACACTACGCTGCAACAACCACCATTTCAATGTACACGAGTGAAGCCGTTGCGAGCAATAACATTGCTTTTTGCTGTTGTCCTACGAAAATCTAACAGAAAATGTCTACGCTTCGCTCCTCCCGCTCGCATCATAACAGCCGAAAACACTTTTGTGCCCACATGCGCGTTCTATATTACTTCATATTCTTTGGCAGAAGTCAAAATAAAATTTGCATGTTTGAAAAACGATCTGCTATTTCGGAACTAGACCGGTCTAGACACTCTAACATGGCTCTATTTATTTCTTCTTCCAATGTGAAAGCTACGTCTGAGTTTTGCTTCCTGGCAATAATCTTGTAGTTCGGCTTCTACCACGCCGACACATGTCCACATCCAATTCGTTACACTTGCGTTTTCCAAGATCCAATGAATTTTTAACTACGAGCAGCAGTCCGGGGCGGTCCGCCCCTTCGCACCCGCCCCCATACCACCTTAAGTGGGTCGTCTACGTAGCGGTCCGATTTTTTCCAAAATTTATTACGAAAGAACGAAGAAAGATATTCACCCACTTTTTTGTTTTTTGTTTATTTAATCGTAATCTTTCAAGTGGCAAGATAATAAAAATTATATTTTTACATATTCGTGTGCGGGATGACCTTGAACCTGCCCTCATCAGAATTTTTATATCAATTTCCCTGCACGATTTTGGGCCAACCACGTAACCTACAACAAAAAATGAAACTAATCTATAAATGATATTACATCAGCTATACTTAGACACGAGCTTTTTGTAAAATTCAAAAATCTCTCGAAATGGTGGACATTTTGAAAAAAAAGTTATTTTTTCCCTTTTTTTCAAATGTTTATTGTCTGTTATAATAAAAAAAAACAATATTTTATCAAAAGCTCGTGTCTACTTATAGCGAAATGTTTTGTGAGCAAGTAAAAAAAGAAATCGAATCGATGCGTGTAAAACTTTTCTTAAAATCGTGCACAGGGAGCGTGCGGAAACACCGTGAGCGAGCATGCTCAATGCTCTACAGCTCAATAACCGTGAAGAGTTTACCCAAATCCTTTGGATATAACATTCCTCACGTCTTCCAAATGAAAATTATGTAAAAAAAAAAACATTTTGTAAAACTTTGTACGTAGACGACCCTCTTAAGCCGCAACGGAGTTTTCGAGATATTTGCAAAAACATCATCATCAACAAAAAGTCAATTTCAACTGGTAAAATACCGGGAGAAATCGGTAAATTACTGGAAGAGTGTAAAATTAATTTCTTTACATTTTGCTGTTTTTAGAAAAATAAAAGAAAAGTAAGTTTGCCTAATTTTTTCTAGAAACAGATAAACACGAAGAAAATGTAAGTATCTTTTTCACAGCTAATTTGTAAACAATATTTTCAAAAATTAAAAACATTAAAATTTGATTGTCAGTGTAGAAAAACCTATAAATCTAGTGTAGAAAAACCTATACATCTAGTTCATACTCTCAATTTGGATGACAATCATTGTTGTCGCCTCTTTGAAACGTTGTGGAATAGTTATGCGACTGTTTTTGGTTGAATAACAAATTTGTTTTCGAAATTTTTATTCAGCCAGATAAACAATAGAATAAATTTATGCAATGGATTGCTATCAGAGTATTTTTCTGAGTATTGAAAAACAGGCCCTAAATGGCGCAAGGGAAAATTTCGTTACATTGTTTAAAATTCTACTTTATAATCATTTATTTTTTTTTAATTTTACAAATTTGTTTAGTGCATACCTTGATATCATAAAGTAACTTCCGCCTGCTGGCACCACTCCATTTGTTGCAATTGCCGACATTGATATAGCAGTCAACATAGTCTATAAAATCCCGAACACACATATTTGCTAGACACAATTTTTATTTATTTTAAACTTACAACACAACAGCATGTTAAAACAATTAAAAATCCGCACACTGCTCCAGCAGTTCCAACAACCCAGGTCAAACGAATGAAAAGAATTACTCCAAATATATTTTGAATGCATGGCAGGAAAACTCCAATCAAGGTTCCTAACAAATTAGATACGACATATTTACTTGTGTAGAAAACACACAGCGCAATGTACTTCGATATTTTATGTACAATTATTTGCACTTGAATGCCTTAAATATTCTGGTCCTTACCCATGCGGGCTGCAGGTGCGGCGGTTTTAGAATCTGGGTCTGTTGCCGACGGTATCGTATTTTCATAATTGGCCAGTGATGAAATAAACGTTGATACATGCGGCCTTGTATCCAATTCATCGTCGTATAAATATAAGTTTGCATCAACGTTGGACTTCTCATTGTTTTGTTCAGCGGTTTGGCTTTCAAAAGTGTCTGCAATAACAAAATTTATTGATTTATTTACAAATAGCCTAGAATTAATAACAATTTACGCAGACCTACAAACAGTAGAATAGTGTAAAATTAAGCCTTTTAAGCAAGTTCCTGAAAATGAGATATCTAAAGAATTTGAGAATAAGTTAGCCTCAGTTAAGGGGGTCCTCTAGTTTTAAATTTTGAACAAATCCATTTTTTTTTTGTAACACGGTTTCTAAACTTCAAACTCAATTTTCTCGAAAACACATTTTTTGACCATTACGCCATGATTCCGTCGAAACTAATTGACAGATTCACCTGATTCTTATTTTGCTGTATTCAAAACGTTTTCATCCTTTAATTGTAGTAATGTTTTTAAGAGAACATTTTTGGATTACATTTCAGACGAACAAGGACAAAGTTAGGATGGCGCAAACGCACCCTTAAAAAAAACATGGCCGGTACTCAGCTGGCGGACCCCAACAATGTTCGCGGTAGCACGTGGAAAACATTTTTTTTATAATTCAATATGTAAAGAATAAATATACGAAGAATTATCTCATTATCATTTGCAGTTTCTTAAAAAAAAAATCCCCAAAAAAAGCGTTAAAAAACACCGTTTGTACTAGAGGACCCCCTTAAAGCTAGCTAAATTTGGGCATTAACGGCCACGAATTGAATCAAAGATAAACATTATACAAAGTAGTGATCTTCTACTGTTTAAAGACCGCAAATCGATAAGGGTAGGGAAGGATAGAGAACGAAGAGCAAACCGAAGAAAAGCCTTTTGAATGCGTTCTAATCGTTTTATGTGGCACTCAAAAAGGGCCTCCAGATAAAGACCGTATACATATTCTACTATTGAGCGACCTAGGTAAATGAGTAGTAGTTTTAGTGTATATGGATCAATAAAATCCCAACTGAAACAGTGAATAAAACGAAGTATGGCATACGATTTAGCAATTGCTTAGCTTAGGTGTTGGTGAAACAAAAATTTAGAGTCGAAGTAAACACTTGATTCCAAAACTCAGTTACAGCTTTGAGACGGATTACAGATACAATAACAAGTAGGAATAGGTGCACAAGACTTAGAAAATCACATATGGAAACACTTATTGATGTTTAACGATAAATGATTGAAACGACACTACTCCGTAACATTTTGAAGATATAATTGGAGAATAGCCGCGTCTGAGGCATTCCTAAGGGAAGTGTAAATCTTTAAATCAGCATATAGCAGACAATTAGAATTGGAGAAGCAACTGGAAATATAATTGATAAAAATAACAAAGAAAAGGGGGCCTAAAATACTTCCCTGGGGAACACCAGAAGACGCAATTAAAGGCAAGGAAGATACATTATCAACCGCAAGAACACATTTACGATTGAAAAGATAGGAGTAGATCCATTGAAGAAAAGTGGAGTTAAAGCCTAGTGCAGCCATTTTTGAAACCAGGATTGAATGGCTTACCGTGTCAAAAGCTTTAGAAAAGTCTGTATATACAGTACTTTTCGTTTGTTTTCGATAATTATTGTTTTTGGATTTTTTTGTTTATGTTGCTTCATAGCTTTTATTTATGACTTTTTTATTTACGTCACTGATAACTATTATTTGAAAGAAAATTTTGTTTGATGAAGCCACGTTCATAACTTTTATGAAAGAAATTTTTTTATGTTGCCTTACACACGTTGCCTTATAAAGGGTTTTTCAATAAGAGCGCTACAAAAGTTTTTTTAAATAAAACAAAAACGGTTTTGGATATCAATGAAATTCTTTATTCCTGTGAAAGTACATTCGATGCCATTATGTATGGAACTCGATTTCTCTTGCATGGCCACCACGGGCACGCTTGCAGAAGTCCAGACGCTGAACCCAATTTTCGACGGTTTTTAAGCATAAATCGGCCGATACTGCCGCAATTTCACGTTCGATATTCGTACGAAGTTCATCAATCGTCGCTGGCTTGTTGGCATAGACCTTAGACTTGACGTAGCCCCACAGGAAATAGTCCAACGGCGTCAAATCGCACGACCGAGGCGGCCAATTGACTGGACCATGTCGTGAGATAACACGTTCACCAAACTTGGTTTTCAATAAATCGATTGTGCGATGCGCTGTGTGGCTTGTGGCGCCGTCCTGTTGAAACCACATATTGTCCAAGTCCATATCATCCAATTCGGGCCAAAAATATTCGGTTATCATTGAACGGTAGCGATTCCCAGTCACAGTAACGTGCCGGTCTTGATCATCACGAAAGAAGTACGGCCCAATGACGCCCCCGGCCCATAAACCGCACCAAACCGTAATTTTTTCGGGATGCAATGGTGACTCATGGAGTACGTGTGGATTGCTGCCTGACCAATAACGCATATTCTGTTTGTTGACAAATCCATTGAGCCAAAAATGGGCCTCATCGCTAAAGATGATTTTACGGTGAAAATCTGGATCATTTTCAAATTGTTGTTGAGCCCAATTTACGAATGTGCGTCGCTTCAAATGGTCCAACGGCTTCAGTTCTTGCGTCAATTTGATCTTGTAAGGATGTAGGCCAAGATCTTTTCGCAAAATTCGCCACAACGACGTCACAGAAATGCCCAACGCTTGAGAACGACGTGTGAGAGACACATTTGGGCTTTCTTGAACTGAAGCCTCAGCGGCAGCAATATTCTCGACACTACGGGCACTTCTTTGTCTCACTGGCACGGGAACATTTTGTACTGTGCCTGTGGATTGAAATTTTTCCACTAGACGCTCAATTGTTGATCTGGCAGGACAATTATGACGACCATAAATTGGACGTAGCGCTCTTAAAGTTGAGGCCACTGACTCCGAATTTCGGTAGTAAATTTTAATAATTTCGACTCGTTGTTGGACCGTATATCTTTCCATAATGAAATGGCAAACCTTACTGAAGAGAAATGTCAAAAGAGCGGAAAAAAATATGGCGTCGTTTGCTGTCCCTATCGGTCTACTTTTGTAGCGCTCCTTTTGAAAAACCCGTTACAAGTTTGCATACGCTCAAACCAATTGTCGAAGCACTTTTTCCACTCCGATTAAGACACCTCCAAAACATGGTTTTTGAATGCTTCAGCAGCATCTTCTGACGATGAAAAACGTTGACCACGCAATGGTTTTGTATGTGCGGGAATAAAAATAAGTCATTGGGTGCTAGTTCAGAGCTGTATGGCGGATGACCCATTAAATCGATGCTTTGATCGATCAAATAGGCGGTTGTTTGAGCCGATGTGTGAGAGCGCGCATTGTCCTGGGGAAGAATGATTCGGCGTCGGCGGTCGTTTTTCCGTATTTTGTTGGATTTGGCTCGTCTTGGAAGACCCACACGGTCGATTGTTGTTTTGTTTCGGGCTCATACGTATGTATTCATGATTCGTAATCTGTCACGTCTTTCGAAGTACCGCGATCGAATTTTTCCATCATTTCTTTGCACCAATTTACACGAGCGTTTTTTTGAGCGATTGCCAAATTATGCGGGATCCAACAAGAACAAATCTTTCTGACAGCTAAATGTTCATGCAATATCGAATGCACGGCCGAGGAACTATGCACAAGGATGCATCTATTTCACGGTATGTAACATGACGATCTTTCATTATCGCTAGTTTCTGCCACAATGATCGATTTCGGACGACGTTCACGAAATTCGTCCAGGAGCGAATGGCGACCACGCTTGAATTCGTTAAACCAGTTATAAATTGTTTTGATGGTTGGTGCTTCATCACCAAATGTGGAATGAATTCGATCGAAGCACTGTTGTTGAGATAATTTATTTCAAAAATCGTAGAAAATGATTGTTCAAAAATGTTAACGAGTCCATCTTTTGACCGAGATGAATTTTTCAAGTCAGTGTAATCAACACAAATTGCGCTTAAACATCAAAATGTCCTAAGCACGTTTATGCTAAAAAATTACAAACTTTAAATCTGAGATTTTTCGATAACTTACTAGACCATCCCTATTGAAAAAATGTAAAAGGCAGCCTACGTATTGTGTCTGTTGTCAGGTCTATTTTGTTCGTCGTGATATTTATGTTAGTTCTTCAGATTTTCATTGCATGTTCAAGGAAGTTTACTATTACAGGGTCTATTTTGTATATTTCTAATGATTGTGTTAGCCAACTATGCGGAATGCTGTCAAAAGCTTTTTTGTAGTCAATGTAGCATTCTGTAGGTTTCTGTTTCGGGTCTATTATTAATTTGGTCTATTTGGACTATTATTAATTGTTCTTTGCACCCTTGGTACCCTCTTCTACATCCTTTTTTTTTGTCATTATACTCTTTTCGTCTAGATGGCTATACATTTTTTCGGTGATTACACTGGTAAACACTGTTTTTGTCACACGAACTTTGTGATGATTTTTGTTTATGTTCGTGTACCCTCATTAACAAATTGTAACGATGAGTCACTCTCTCTATGCTATGCATGAATGCTTTTACGGGCATATATTTGGGCATGCACTTTGGAGTATGGCCGGCTAGCTGTAATTCCGATATAGCAAGGATGGTTCGCGATGGTAATGGGCTGTGCGAGAACGATCGAGATAGAGAGTCTAATTGGAATGAGCGAGAACAATCGTCGCGATAACCAGACAAGTATAAAAGGCAGCAGTGTGCAGCGCAGAGGGACAAGTCTGATTTAAACAAGCAAAGCAGTAACAAGTGTAGATACAAGCAAAGTGTAAATCTGTAAATAAAGTGATTGTTGGTTTCTGACTGCGTTTTGCGCTGAGTAATTTAAGCGGTTTTATTTTCAAGCACAACCTAAAAGCGAACTTAGAGAAGTAATTTTCGTAACATTTGGTGTCAGAAGTGGGATTGTGCTACTGAAAATAAACAAAAACAAAAATGTTATAAAACGTAGACATAAGCAGCCGCCGTGGCTCAGTTGGTTAGTGCGTTGGACAACGAGTCAAAGACAGCAACCGCAGGTTCAAATACTGCCTGTAATAATACCTAAAAAAAATAACGGGAAACTCGTTTTCTCTTTCGGTGGCTGTCCTCTCAGCTGGAAATGGCAAACCTCTGAGAGTAAAAATTTCCTATGAAAAAGCTCCCAACCTGCCGTTGGGAACCGGCATAAAACTGTAGGTCCCTTCCACCCGCGTACAAAAATTCACACGTACAATACGGGTGGTTGCGGGAAGCTAGGCCTTAGTCTCGCGTAAGCGGGCTGTCGTGCCAGTCAATTATATTAAATTATTAGTATTATTAATTAGACATAATTAAACCCGAGCAGCTGAAGGGGGACCAGCTGAAGAAGGAGCTGGCTGCCTGGAATTTGCCGACCGCTGGCGGAAAGGTAGAGTTGCAGTTGCGCTTGCGGGAGGCATGTGAATCACGAGGCATCGATTGGGCTGCGCACGAGTCCGGGACGCAGGAACAAGAGGCGTCGGCCAAAGTGGAGGAATCGACTGCGGGTGCTGCGTCGATGCAAAGTACGGCTGCAGCGGGGGCGCCACTACAAGCATTAGACATGAGCCAGCTAATGGTTGCAATGAAAGGCATGTTCGAGACTTCCAATCGTGAAAATCGCGAAATGTCGGCGCAAATGGCAGCGAAACTAGAAACTACGAATCGAGAAATGGCAGCGAAGCTGGAAGCTACAAATCAGGAAATTTCGGCAAACGACGAAACTGCAAATCGAGAAATGACAGCGAAACTCGAAACTACGAATCAAGAAATAGTGAAAATGGAATCGGCGAACCGAGAAGTAGCAGAGCGAATGGAAACCAAGCTTGAGGAAAATTATGCACGTTTGGAGCAGAAAGTGGAAGAAATCTCAAACAAGCTTAATGTGAAGGTGGAGCACCTCGGAGCGCAAGTAGAACGCTTAGATAAACGAGTCGACGGCCTAGATGATTCCCTGAATAGACGAGTTGACGACTTGGATGATTCCTTGAACAAACGAGTTGACGGTCTGGAGGATTCTGTGAACAGAAAAATCGACGAGCGGCTTAGAGAGGTAGAGCTTCGAGCAAGGGTGCAGTCGGTTGAGGAAAGTTTTGCCATAGAAGTGCCTACCTATGACGGTACTACGTCGTTTGACACATTCAAACTACAATTCGAGATGGCTGCTTTGGAGTGTCAGTGGACCAATGTTAGAAAGGTCGGAGGCTGATACTGGCTCGAAGAGGTCCGGCGGCTGAGGTAATAAAGACAGTTCCGGAAGGTTTGAGAGGTGATTACGAGACCGTCATAAGTGCACTGGCAGCCAGATACAGTGACGAGACAAAATGCTGTATTATTGCGAGCTGAAGAACCGCAGGCAAAGATCAAACGAGGCGGTACAGACATATGCAGCGGACATTGAGCGGCTCGTACAATTGTGCTACCCGAAATTCGGCGCTGATTATCTCGAGAGGATGAAGATTGAGGCGTTTATTGAAGGTCTTCATGACACGGAGACACGACGCAGTGCATTGGTTATGAGCAAGCCGATGTTCCGTGAGATGGTGACAAGCGCATTGACGTATGAGGCGGCCTGGAGGGGAAGTTTTCGACATTCATCTGCGGAGATGCCTGGAGTCCAATCTGGACGTGTCACGCAAAGCCAGACAGTGAGCTCAAAAGCACCAGCTGGGCTGCGGGCAGTATACTCTAGAGTCAGTTGCTGGCGATGTGGCAAGCAAGGACACATATCACGAGACTGCCATCTGCAAGAAAAGCGTTCCGGACAACAGACGTCGCCAAGAAGGGCTGACGCTCTGCCACACCATTCGTGCAAAACCGAGCGCAGGCATAATTCGCAAGCCGAAAACGAGGGACAAATTGTGGATGTTCGGTCGGTGAGAGTTCTGCAAGAAGAAGATTGGCTTGCGGAAAGGCTACAGAAGGACCAGCGCGAGGATACGGATCTCGCGAAGATCATCAAAGGCAAAGCGCAGAGGTTACGGCCGGACTGGCAGGAGATGGCTGGTGAGAGCCCGATCGCGAAGGCTTACTGGGCACAGTGGCAAAGTCTACGACTGCAGGATCGCTGCCTATACCGCGAGTGGGAGAGCAGGGATGGCAGGACCAGAAAATCCCTAAAAGTGGTCCCGAGAGGCCGAATCGACGATGTCATCGAGGCAAACCATAACGACTCCAGTGGAGGGCACCTAGGCATCGCAAAAACTGTTGCCAAGATAAGAAGGCGGTTCTATTGGGTAGGATGCCAGGAGTCTGTCGCTGAGTGGATCAGAGGTTGTAATTGGTGTTCGGCTGCGAAAGGGCCGAGGAGATGATCGCGGAGCCGCACTCAACAAGTCGAAAGCAGTTTGACAGCGAGCTATGGTCTACGGGCTAACCCAGAAGGATTCCAAGAAGGCGATCTGGTAATGCTTTACAACCCGCAGCGGAGGAAAGGTTTGTCTCCAAAACATCAAACATCATGGGAAGGACCGTACAAGGTCGTGACCAGGATTAATGACGTGGTGTACAGGGTTCAACGCTGCTGCAGCGGAAACGCCAGGCTGAAAGTAGTCCATTTGGAGCGCCTGGCGTCTTACTCCGGCGGAGCCTCGGTACTTGTTCGGGACGAACAAGTCTAAATGATGGGCAGTGAAACGAAAAGGCACTTTGTGCTGTGCATGAATGCTTTTGCAAGCATACTTTTAGGCATGCACTGTGAAGTACGGCAAGCTGGTATAATTCGCTTGGTATAGTCCGATATGGCAAGGTTCGCGAGAAATGGGCTGTGCGAGAATGTTCGAGCATTTTCCAATTGGAAGTTGCAAGAAACTTCGGCGCGATAAGAAAACTGGTATAAAAGTAGCAGTGTGCAGCGCAGTGAGTCGAGTCTGTGTTGAGCAAGCAATGGGGAAACATGCAATAGTAGTAGTGTAAAGTAGAACAAGTGTAAATTGGTAAATAAAGTGACTGGTAGTTTTACTGCATCCGCGCTGAATAATTTAAGTTGTTTTATTTGCAAACCCAATCCAAAAACGAACTCAGAGAACTTGGATTTTCGTAACAATATTATTTTTCCTGTTGAGTTGTCTGTTTTAGATCCCCAGCTGGAGTGCCATCTGTTGAAGTCTCCTGTTATTAATCTGTGAGGTTCCGGGAGGTTGTTTAGGTCCGTTAAGGGAAATTTTTTGCTAGATGGGATGTAAGTCGAGTAGATAGTAAATTTTAGTTTTGAATGTATTTTAATCGCTAAGCTATCAAAATTGTTATTTAGGGTTAGTAGTTCATGTTGAATCGATTGGTGGATTAGTAATGCGGATCCTCCAAATGAGTTAGTTGTGGCTGTTAATGAGTATAGACTAAATTTAATAGGTTAGGTAGGTTTGTTAATGACTGAATATGAGTTTCTTGTAGTGAGATTATTTTACAGTCGTGTTATTTAATTAGTAATGGCAAGTCTATATAATGGTTTACGTATGCTTTAATGTTCCACTGTAGGATGTTTAGGTGGTGCATCTCCATATTTATGATTCCATGAGAAAATCGACTTCACTATCGGAGTCGAAATTTGGTGTGTTGGGTATTGTTGATTTTGTGTTTGATCGTTTTCGCTTTAAGTTGAGTACGTAACCGTTTCGGTGTATTGCGTGGGAGAATCTGTATTTTACTCTGTTTGTTATTGGTGTAGTTGCTTGTTATTGGCTCTTCAGTATGTTGGATGAAGTTGTTACTTTTTGTTATGTTATTTTCTGATATTTCGTTGTCATTTGTGTTATGGTTTGTGCTAATCGATGTTTCTTTATTAGATGCACTTGTTGTTGTATTACCTTCTTTTTTTAAATTTTGTTGCTGGAGCATTTGAGTGTCTTCTGTTGTTTTGTAACATATGTTATTTGCGTTCGGAGGGTTTTATTATATGTGTTGTTGTTTCTTTGTTTGTACATTTCTGTAGCTTTTTTAAAGTCGACTTTATGTATAGTTTTAATCGCTTGAATTTCTTTTTGCATTATGAATACTGGGCAGGTTCTGTTGTAGGTTGAGTGTGTGGTTTCGTTATTGTTGTTTGTTACACAGTGGTTACATGTTGGGTTTTTGTCGCATTTTTCTTCATTTTCTTCATTTAAGTGATATATTTCACCACAGTTAGCGCAGAGTTGTTGAGTTTTTGTCGCATGTTGGGTTTTTGTCGCATTTTTCTTCATTTTCTTCGTTTGTGTAATACTATGTTTCACAATAATACTATGTTTGCAGAGTTTTGCATTTTTACAAAATTTGGTTGGGTGACCGAAGCGGTGGCAATTTTTACATTGGAGCGGGAGGGGGATGTATGGACGTATGTATATTTTTTGGTAGCCGTTAAATATGTGTTCAGGTAAATCCAGTGCTGAGAATGTGAGAATTACACAGCACAACAAAAAAGCACCTTTTTTTGTTGCATGGAGTTTTTCTACTGTTTCTTACTAATTTGGGTGATTTCCAATCTATCCTCAGATTTTTTCTAGCAGCTCTAGTTAGTGAGATAAAGGTACCGTGTCATTTTTTCAGTTTTCCCTCTACTGTCTCCATATTTTTGATCGTAATTTCTAAACCAAAAAACCGATTGAGATGATTTCCACCGTATCGCATTAACAAAATCGCACGACTTCTTTTCCGATGCAACTTATTTTTATAAGTTTTAAAATGCCGCAGTAATTGGACCTCGAAGTCGGAAAATATGGAATTTTAAGGCGTTTTCTTTGATAGTCAAAAACATACAGATTTTTTGTAAATCAATAAACGAGTTAGATGTATAATGAAAACCAACATATCAAGCAATACAACACAGCCAAATTATTTGGCGGAATACACATTGGCATCGAAATAATACCAAAAAAGTCCTCATGCCAATTTCAACATTTTTCATACTTTTCCTAAAAAATTAGGGGCCTCAAAATATGCAAAGTTTTTAATTTGTTTTTCGTTTCGAGCAATTCAAAATCTTTTTGTTTTTTTGCTTGTATTCCAGACTATAAATGGAACATATAAAAGAGCATATTTTGAGGCTCCTAATTTTTTAAGGAAAAAGTATGAAAAGTGATGAAAATGGCTATGATATCTTTTTGCTATTATTTCGATGCGAATGTGTACTCCGTCAAATAATTTGGCTGTGTTGTATTGCTTGATGTTTCTTCTTAAGATATTCATATACTTCGTAACTTGATTTATGAAACATCTGTACAATTTTCGCCATCAGAAAAAACGCCTTGAAATTCAATATTTTATAACGCATAAAATTGATTAATGTCCGAAAAGATGGCAATAAAAATGTTGTAAGTGCAACGATATAAAAATCATGTCGATCGGATTATTGGTTCAGAAATCACAGTCGAAAACGAGAAAAAAGCCGAGAAAAATTCGAAAAAGTGACACGCCCATTTTTTGCGAAAACTAGAGCGGTTACATAAAAACGGAGTATGGTTTTGAAAACAGCGTGGAAAAACGATTCAGATTCATGTAAAAAACTCCATGCAACAAACATGCTGTTGTGCAGTGTTATCAATCCTATCTCAGTTAAACCGTCCTCACAGACTGACGTCGATGGGCTCTCTGTGGTGTTGCTAAAAAATTGTCCATCCTTAGTGGGTCCATTACGTGCTATTTTCAATTTGTCACTTGCCTCTGGTACTTTCATTGATGCATGGAAGTTAACTTCAATTACCCCGATTTTTAAAAGTGGTAATAAAAGTGATGGAAGGAAGGGAGCGGACATACAAGGTAAAGTCTCTGATTGCGTTCAACCTGGCGAACGCCAGAACGATCCTTGTCCCTGTCCAATCCAAGCTGATGCACAGCCTCCGCGCGGCCCTTCTGGATAGCTATTTGGCATCCGCTGAATAGTGAACTAATGTGTGCAGCGAGTCCTATCCCCAGGACTTAAAATTTGGGTTGTGCGCAGGGTTTGGTGCCCGCCACGGAAAACCAAATACCAATGAAAGCCAAAAAGCAAGCCTCGGAAGGAACCCACAATGTTGACGACCACAGCAAACGATTCAAGGACCATGATTTGAGGATATGCACCTGGAATGTCCGGACCCTCTATAGGGAAGGTGCCTCTATCCAACTGGCGGAAGCCCTCACGAAATGTAAGGCTGACATCACCGCCATCCAGGAAATGCGATGGACAGGACAAGGTTGCTCTAAGCGAGCAGACTGCGATATCTACTACAGCTGCCATGCGGAGAAGCGCGAATTTGGCTGCGGATTTGTGGTCAGCAAGAGACTTCGCCACCACGTCTCTCGGTTCACTCCGGTGAACGAACGGCTGGCTTCGATCCGCATCAAAGCTAAATACTTTAGCATCAGCCTGATTTGCGCGCACGCCCCGACGGAAGAGAAGGACGATGCGACCAAGGATGCCTTCTATGCGAAGCTCGAGGACGTCTACGACAGGTGCCCGGCCCATGACGTCAAAATTGTCCTCGGGGACTTCAACGCAAAGGTCGGGCGAGAAGGCGTCTTTGGCCCCACAGTCGGGCAGTTCAGCCTCCATGGGACCACTTCGAACAACGGTCTGAGGCTGATCGATTTCGCCGCGGCACGAAACATGGTAGTTAGTAGCACCAGATTCCAGCACCTCGATATCCACAAGGCCACCTGGTTATCCCCCGATCAATCCACACGCAACCAGATTGATCACATTGTGATTGATGGAAGGCATGCTTCTAGCATTCTAGATGTGCGCACGTTCCGAGGACCCAACATCGACTCGGACCACTACCTTGTTGCAGCCAAGGTACGCATGCGTCTTTGCGCAGCGAAGACCGCACAACCTAGTTTGCGAAGAAAGCTGGACATCAGTAAGCTGCGATCACAAGGGGTAGCCGAAGCCTACTCCGCTCAACTCTCCCACCAGCTCGGTCGCTCCCCCTCTCCACCTGATGACATCGGCGGATTATGGGCTCACTTATCCCACTCTATGCGCGCCGCCGCAGAAAATGTCCTTGGTTTTCGACGCCCACCACCAAAAAACCAATGGTACGATGAAGAGTGTCGCGCAGCCACTGCAGTGAAGAATGCTGCATACAAGAAGACCCTGCAGTCGGCCGCCACGCGAGCCATGATAGAAAAATACCGGGAGGAGAGGAAGAAAGAGAGGTGCCTTTTTAGACGCAAGAAACGGGAGCAAGAAAGGCGCGAGCGTGAGGAAATCGAGGAGTGCAGGAGCAGGAATGACGCCCGAAAATTCTTCCAAAAAGTTAAGCGTCTTACGGAAGGATTTAAGCCTGGGGCATCTTCTTGCAGAGACGAAAACGGGGATCTGGTTACGGATGCGCAGGGTGTGCTGAGGTTGTGGAAGGAGCACTTCACCAAGCTGCTCGCAGGCGACGAAAGGAACAATACCGCCAGTGGTGAAGATGTCCAGATGGCACCAATCGACGTCGACGGTGTGGATGTGCCACCGCCCAGCCATGACGAGGTACGGGTCGCTATCCAGCGACTCAAGAACAACAAAGCTGCAGGGCCGGATGGGCTACCAGCTGAATTGTTCAAGGCCGGCGGCGGTGAGCTGATTGGGTGCATGCATCAGCTCATTTGCAAAATATGGCTGGAGGAACGAATGCCCAACGATTGGAACCTCAGTGCCCTTTGTCCTGTGCTGAAGAAAGGCGACCCAACAATATGCGCCAACTACAGGGGTATCAGCCTACTTCCCATTGCATACAAGGTCCTGACGAGCGTATTATGTGAAAGACTAAAGCCACTCGCCAAGGCGCTGATTGGACCTTATCAGTGCGGCTTTAGACCTGGTAAGTCCACCATCGACCAGATATTCACTCTACGCCAAATCCTGGAGAAGACCCATGAGAACCAAATCGATACACACCATCTCTTCATCGATTACAAGGCAGCATTCGATAGCCCGATAAGGGATCGCCTATATGCCGCATTGTCTGAACTTGGTATCCCTGCAAAGCTCGTGAGACTTTGCAGAGCGACGTTGAGCAATACGCGCAGCTCCGTCAAGGTTGGAAGTGACCTCTCCGACCCCTTTGATACCGTTCGAGGTTTCAGACAGGGTGATCCTTTGTCCTGCGACCTCTTCAACTTCACCATGGAGAGTGTTCTGCGCAAGGCCGGTGTACATCGTAATGGCACAATTTTCAACAAAAGTGTCCAGCTCCTTGCTTACGCTGATGATATTGATGTCATCGGACGTAACAAGCGAGATGTCACCGCTGCCTTTGCGGCTATCGAAAGAGAATCTGCCAAAATGGGTCTGGTGGTAAATGAGGGCAAGACGAAGTATATGCTGTCTACACGCAGGGACTCGCAGCGGCTAGGGTCTCACGTCGAGGCCGACAGGTATGCTTTTGAAGTTGTCAAGGAATTCGTCTACCTTGGCACCGCCATCAACAGCAGCAATGATGTCAGTCTGGAGATAAAGCGAAGGATAACTCTTGCTAACAGGTGCTACTACGGTCTCGGTAGGCAATTGAGAAGTAGAGACCTCTCTCGACCGACAAAACTTTCACTCTATAGGACGCTTATCTTGCCCGTGCTCCTCTATGGCGCTGAAGCATGGACAATGACACGAAACGACATAGCGGCCCTTGGAGTGTTCGAGAGGAAGGTGCTTCGCAAAATCTTCGGCCCTGTTCGGGTTGGTGACGACTATCGCATACGAACCAATAACGAGCTGTATGAGCTGTATAAGGACATGGACGTAGCGCAGCGAATTAACATCCAGCGGCTACGCTGGCTCGGTCATGTCTGCCGCATGGACGACGAAGCTCCGGCGAAAAAGGTATTCGATGCGATGGTTGGAGGTCGACGGCGAAGAGGGAGGCCGTGTCTCCGGTGGAAGGACCAAGTGGAAGAGGCCCTGGTATCTCTTGGTGTGACCAACTGGAGAAGGCGCGCGCGAAGCAGAGGCGCCTGGAGAGAAGTTTTGCGGCAGGCCGTAACCCGATAACGGGTTGTTATGGCCAGTTAAACAAACAAACAAACAATAAAAGTGATGTCTGTAACTATAGACCTATTTCCAAGCTCTCCTCGGTTTCTAAATTATTTGAATGTATCATTAAATCTAAACTGCTTTTCAATATTAACCACTTATTAAGCGAGCATCAGCACGGTTTTGTGTCAGGTAGATCTACAGTCTCTAATCTTGCAGTTTTTTCGGATGACTGCTATGCTGCGCTTCAGAGGGGTATTCAGGTTGATGCTATCTACACAGATTTTTCAAAAGCTTTCGATAGAATTTCCCACAACATTTTGTTAGCTAAACTTGCGCGTTTGGGTTTCCATTCCATTTTCTTTAAGTGGATCACTTCGTACTTGAGTCATAGGCGTAGTTCTGTGCTATTAGAAGGGGTTAGCTCCAATTCATTTGAGCCAACTTCTGGTGTTCCGCAGGGGAGCATTCTAGGCCCACTGTTTTTTATTTTGTTTATTAATGACATTGGGTCTTGTTTCTCGTCTGCAAAGTTTTTGTTGTATGCAGATGATTTAAAAATCTATTCGGATATTAATTGTTCTAATGATTCGCGGGTTCTGCAAGCTGAGCTAGATAATTTGTTTTTATGGTGCTCAAGAAACAGACTTTTCCTTAACGGTAAAAAGTGTCATCATATTACTTTTTCAAGATTGTCTAATCCTATACACACGTCTTACAACATTGCTGGAACTGCGCTAGAGTCTCGAAATGAAGTTAAGGACTTAGGAGTGTACTTTGACTCAAAGCTTACTTTTGTCCCTCATATTAACTACACTATCTCTAAATCATTTTCAATGCTTGCTTTTGTGCGCCGTACTAGCTCGGCTTTCTCAGAGCCATTTACTTTCAAAACTCTTTACTCTGCTTTTGTGCGATCAAATTTGGAGTACGCTACTTTTATTTGGAGGCCTTATCATCTAATTCATATAAATCGTCTTGAGTCGGTTCAGAAGGTGTTTATTCGCCATGCTCTTCGTTCACTAAATTTTGCCGAACCTTTACCTTCATATACTTCTCGGTGTCTGTTACTTAACCTTATGTCATTGCGCAATAGAAGGACTTTCTTGTCCATTTCTTTTATTTTTGATGTTATTAATGGGAGGGTGGATTGCCCCGCCCTTCTTAGTAAAGTTAACTTTTACGTTCCGGGCAGAATTCTTCGCCGCTCCGTTTTGTTTAATGTGGGTTTCAGCAAAACTCTGTTTGCCTCGAATGCTCCTATTAATAGAGTGTTGGCTGAGTTTAACCTCATTCTTAATTCTTTAGACTTAGATATCTCGTCTACCAGGAATATTTTTCGCAATGCCTTGAAAGGCTACTTAGCTCTTAATCCTTAGTGTTAAGTCTTTAATGTACATTACATGTCACTCCTATGGTCTGTAAGGGTTTTCCGTAGACTTAAATAAATAAATAAATAAATGTTGTTGTGTTTTTTAAATATTTTGTTGACGCTGGTTATGTTTTGTGCTCTCAATTCTTCTAATATTTCTTCCTCGCTTACTCCTCTTAACCCTAGTCTGTGTGCTGAAGAAAACACCCTTACCCGTGTGATAAGGTACCCGGGTACCCCAGTACAAATTGTATAAAAATGTCTCACTTTTTTCACACTTTAAGAAATTTTACTGTTTTTGCTTAGTTTTAAGGCTTTCAGTAATATAAAAGTACATTTTGGGATTACCTTTCTTACAAACTTGCAAACTAGTTTCTTTAATTTCCAGTAATGAAATTTTATGCATTTTCGGATCTCTCTTTCATAAAAAGTAGAATACCATTCATACGCTGCCATAAATTTCCATGGACGGTCATTCCCCGCGGAAATTTTTGACATTTGAACTTTGTAACAAATTAATCAGTCGTTAGTAATTCGTTTTAATTGCATTGTGAAAGATCCAAACAAATTCGGCAATGAGTTCTTATTCAGCAAAAGCTCTTGTGAAGGATTTATCCCAGCCGAAATTCAAGGAATACTGTGCGAAAGTAAAAGTGTTGAACAATTTTTCATTTCCGAAGGAGAAGAAGAATATATGTAGGATCGCCGAAACCCAAATTAAACGCCGCGCACTTTTGTTTCAACAATTCAAATATTTTATTGATTTAAATTAGACTCCGTTCCGTCGGTGCCGTCCGTTCCGCGCCGTGGTTGCCCGCTAACTATGTCGTGGTCGTCCTCGTTTGCTCGTACGAGCGTCCCGTCCGCCTCGTCTCGTCGTTCGTCTGTCAGGGTCGCATTGGCCTGTCCGTTGTGCAGGGTCGCAATCGTCTATTCCCAGTCCCACATTCGGCCAGCCTGACCTATCGTTCGGCTCGAACGATGGCTCCCACTTCTTTATGTATTCAGCAACAGTAATTGTGCGATTCGGGCCCTCGTGATCTCCCACCTTTTCCACTTCATATCTGCCGCGATTCATCCGTTTTGTAATCTTGTAGGGGCCGAGGAACTTAGGCTTCAGTTTAAGCCCTGTACCAAATTGGGTTCGCTTGATGGCTACCAACTGGTTAACAGCGTACTCTGCCTCGGGCTTGCGTTTAGCGTCAAATTGTCTTCGGTTTTCCTCCTGCATCCTTGCAATGTTCTCCTGTGCGTCCTTTCGCAACTTTTCTCGGTCTTCAATCAACTCTTCGGTCGCTACTTGCTCTAGCATGTCTTTCAGGGACGGCGCCTCTGGAACGCGCATTTCGAGGCCGGTTAATATCTTAAACGGCGAATACTGAGTACTCCTAGGAGGGGAAGTGTTGATGAACTGCTGGACCCGACCCACGTGCTTGTACCATTGACTCGGGGCTTCTTGGTTTAGCTTGGCTATCATCGGCACTACGATTTTGTGAATGCGCTCAACCTGACCATTCCCACGCGGAACGCCAGTCGCAATCAGCAGGTGCTGTATATTGTTATTCTCGCAATAGTCTTTAAAGTTGGCCGAGGTGAACGCCGCCCCCCTGTCGGTGATAATGCGGCTTGGGCTCCCAAAGACAGTCGCCTGTTCGTCCAGCTTTCTGCTTACCTCTTGCGCTCCCGTAGTTCTAGTAGGGTACAGCCACACAAATTTGGAAAAGGCATCCACGATCACCAGTATATAGTTGTAGCACTTCTGGGTCGTCTCCATCGGCCCGACGTGGTCAATGTGAAACGTGCCTAAGGGTTTGTCCTCTTTGTTTATGGGGTTCAAGAGCCCTTCCTTCCTGCCGGCCTTATTCGTATTTACAATGCATTCAACACAGCTTTCGACAACGCGCACTACCTTCGAGCTAAGTTGCGGTATGAAAATCGTCTTCTCAATGGCATCCTGAGTCTTTTTACTCGAAAAATGTCCTTGCCTATGGGCCAAACGTATTATCTCTTCTTCCATGCACGACGGTACGACAATTAACTCCTTAATGGGATTCTTGTGCAGCACTCCGTGTTTTATGTAAAAGTCGTCGTACTGATCCTTCTCCAGTACCTTCCGAACAGCTCGTGTCCACTCGTCGCTCTCCTGCGCTTGTCTCAGCCTGTGATTTAGCGAATCTTCCAACAACAAACACGAAACTCGACTCAGCGCGTCCACGTGCCTCATTTTACTGCCGGAGCGATGCTCTATCGTATACGTGAAGTCCTGCAAGAAAAGTGCCCAACGTGACACTCGCAAGGGTACATCCTTCTTTCGCATTGTCATCGCAAACGCATTACAGTCAGTCACGATCTTAAATGGGATGCCCAATAAATACACCCGCCATTTCTTTAACGCTTCTATTATGGCAAGGACTTCGAGCTCATAAGAGTGATATCGCTCCTCGGTTGGCGACGTCTTCCGGCTCATGTACTGTACTGGATGGTATTGTTGGTCTTCGTCATCTTCGCAAGAGTACTGCTCCGTAGCCATGCATCGATGCGTCGGTGTGTACTTCGGTCAACGCTTTCGGGTTGTATAACCGTAAAACTGGCGCGCTCGCCAATGCCGCTTTTAACTGCTGAAACGCTGCTAACTGTTCCTCGCCCAACACAAACTTCTCTCCCTGGCGTAGCAGGTCCGACAACGGCTTGGCGACCACTGCGTATCCTTCGATGAAGCGGCGGAAATACGAGGTCAGTCCTAAAAATCGTTGTATAGCCGTTCGATCGGATGGTATCGGAAAGTTGCTCACGGCTCGCGTCTTCGCCTCTGACGGCTTGATGGTGCCGCCCTCTATGATATATCCCAAAAAGTCGACCCTCTCCATAAGTATTTGGCATTTCTTCCATTTGATGCGCAAGTTGAATTCCGCTGCCCTATTCAAAACAATTTTAAGTTTTTCGATGCCGTCCTCTACGTCCTTGGAGGGAATGATGATGTCATCCATGTACGTTACCAAGATGCCGGGGATCAGGGTTTGGATCCACAAGGCAAAGCACCTGACTGCACGGATGTAGACGTGGTCCACATCTTCGGCTGCGATCCTTGTGGGTACCAGGCCAAGTGGACTCAACGCCTTCACGAAGGTTGCTTCTGGTGACCGGGCGGTCCCCGGGCGGCTGTTGAAGCTTGTCTTCTCAGCTGGCGAAGTTTGAGATGCGGAAATCCAGGAGCGTCTGACCCATAGTGGGCGGCTCCCTGGTCAGCGTCTGATCTCCATGTTAGGAGCAGCTGTTTTCTTATCATCTTTTGGTGGCGTGATAGATGTCAAAGAAACGCCACAGGGGAAGGCGACCCCCTTCATCAAAACCATTCTGGAGGGCTCCCATAAGGACTCTTTTACGGTGCAGGGAGTCGGATCCCCAGTACCGGCGGTAGACAGTGGGCGAGCGGGCTGTCTGGCGTCGTTATCCAATGACCGCTTAGGCTGCGCAGCGGGACCCCAGGCTGCGCGGTCTACTAACGCTACTGGGAAGCAGGAGGCGCCCAAACCTGCCTTAAGCAGGCAAGGAGCGCAGGACACCACCGCTCAGGCCAGTCCCTCAATTTTCGGGGCGGTGCCTCAGTTTCAGGGTCTTCGGCTCGACGTTGCTATAGAAGAGGGATCGACGATTCTCTCGCAAAATAGTAGCGTCGAGTCTGCTGACTCTGACATAGAGGCGGCACTCCTAGAGGAGACGGACGAACCTGCGGCCACCGGTTCCACTCCTGGAACGTCCTTGGCGGGGGAAAGTAAGGCGAGCAGTGCTGCGAAAAAAGCCAGAAATGGCTACCGGCGCTCACTTGCTTTCCTTCGTAAAGTGAACAAAGGTTCAGTACCCTTGTCTGACAAGGAGAAAGACCTAGTTAAGAAGCACCAGAAAATCGTTGCAAAATACGAAAAGAAGCAGGCGGCGATTTCTGGTGCTACGACATCGACTACTGCAGCAACGCCTGGAGACAGCGCCACTGCTGCACAGTCGACTAGTGGTACAGCAACGGCGGCAAAGCCTGGTATTAGGGCCACGGCCGCTACAGCTGTACGACCGGACAGAGGAGGGGCGGCGAAGCCTGGAAACAGTGCCACGGCTGCCTCGTCAGTACGGAAGGCTGATCAGAAGCCATCCACCTCGACAAAGCCCACTTCCACCGCAGTGGAAAAGGCGGTCAAACGGGGTAGATCGGGGGACGATCAGCCTACAGGGGAGGGGAAAAGGCTGAAACCCTCAGCGAGCTTCTCCTCTCCACAGGAGCTACAGATTGCCGTAGTGGACCGGAGCGATCCCGATGGGAAAATTCGTCCGGAAAACTGGCTATCTGTTGAGGCGCGCATTCTGCGAGCGATGCTCGGGGCGGCGGACGACGAGATCGACTTCGACGGCGCTGGCTGGCAGAGGGGTGTAAAGATCGTCGGCTGTGGCAACAGGCAGTCACTTGACTTCCTGGTGCGCACGATCGGCGGTCTTGAGCCTCTCTGGCAGGGGGCAAAACTCGAGGTTATACCTCGCGACCGATTGCCTCTCCGACCTATTGTAACACTGTGGGTCCCCCCTCCAGTCATGGAGGATGCCGACACGTTGAAGCTGATAGGTCGGCAGAACAGCGGCCTTAACACTGGAGAGTGGAGAGTAATTTCCTCCACTACTAGCAAAAACGAGACGGGTAAGGACCTCGTGGTCGCTGTTGACCAACCGTCCTTTAGTCATCTACGAGACTCCTCTGGTATTGTCAAGTTCGGTTTGGGTTCCTTGAAAGCTCGTTTCCCCAATAAGGAGCGTGCCACACAGGGAAAGGCTGAAGGTAGTGCAGATAAACCTGCACCACTCTAAGGCCGCCACCCACGATCTTATGCAATTCCTGGAGGAGGAGGAGGTTGACTTGGCCTTAATCCAGGAACCCTGGCTCGTCAGAGACAGTGTTTGTGGATTGGGGTCAAGTCAATTCAGAGTACTTCATTCGCGTGGTGAAGGTAAGATACGAGCCTGTATTGTTTATAGAAAGTACATTAATATGTTTCTCTTGTCTCAATACAGTACTGGTGACCTGTGTGTGGCTGCATGTGAGCGAATGGAGGGGCATGACCTTATCCTTTCGTCCGCATACATGCCATTCGAAGGAGAGGAACCACCGCCAAAGGAGGTCCGGGACCTTGTTGCGCACGCCCGATCACGGAGACTTGATCTCATCATCGGGTGTGACGCCAACGCTCATCACGTTCAGTGGGGAAGTTCCGGCACCAACAGCAGGGGTGAGTCCATTTTTGAGTTTCTTCTTAATTCTAACCTTATGCTATGTAATAGGGGCAATACGCCAACCTTCCATAACAGGGTTAGGGAAGAAGTTATAGATATAACCTTGGTTACCGACTCTAGTACCATCTCTGTGGTCGACTGGAAGGTACTGACGGAATGTTCGTTTTCGGACCACAACCGGATAGTCTTTTCCGTGGCCATGAAGGTGGGGAGTCCACCAGCCTATAGGAATCCGAGAAAGACTAACTGGCCTAGATTCAGTGCACTAGTTTCCGAAAAACTGGCGTCGCGCAAGGCGACAGCTACCTTTGAAAGAAACAACATTGACAGGTCAGTTAGTCTTTTAACGAAAGTTCTTAATACATCTTTCAAGAAATCGTGTCCAAAAAGTCGAGCTCCACGGAAAACCAACGCAGTTTGGTGGACCCCAGAGCTAAGACAACTGAGGACAGATACTAGGCGTCTCTTCAATAAGGCTAAGCTTAGTCAAACTGAAGAAGACTGGGGAGCCTACAAGGCTAGCTTTAATAAGTTTAAGAAAACTATTAGGGCGGCTAAGCGGGATGATTGGAGGAATTACTGTGAATCCCTCGACAATGTTAACGAGGCCGCCAGACTCCGTAAGGTGCTAGCCGGGGTTTCACACACCCCTGGCAGCATCAGGAAATCTGATGGATCATGGACGGAGTCGAGGGAGGAACTTCTTGAGATCCTCATGAACACTCACTTTCCTGGATGCACGGATGTTGCTGAGGCGACCACGTCGCATAGGCAACAAACACCGCAACCGGATGGTCTAGTTCAGAGGATAATTAGCGAAGCCAAGGTGGCATGGGCAATTGACTCCTTCAGCCCGTATAAATCCCCGGGCCCTGATGGTGTCATTCCTGCTATGCTACAATGGTCTAAGGAGGCGGTGGTTAAGGTCCTGACGAGAATCTTTCGTGGATCTCTCCAACAAGGATATGTCCCACGTGCCTGGAAGGAGGTTAGGGTGGTGTTCATTCCCAAAGCAGGGAAAGTGAACCACTTAACAGCAAAAGATTACAGACCGATCAGCCTTTCATCGTTCTTACTTAAGACTCTTGAACGGCTGGTAGACGTCTATATTAGAGAAGTGGCACAGTCCAGAGGACTCTGCAAGGCGCAACATGCGTATTGCAGGGGAAAATCTGTCGACAGCGCCCTGCATGAGGTCGTTCAGACGATCGAAAGATCGCTGAACTCTAAGGAGTACACGTTAGCCGCTTTCCTCGATATCGAGGGAGCCTTTAATAACGTTACCTTGGAGGCTATAATCAACGCACTTAGAAAGTTCGAAGTTCATGAGAAGGTGGTAAAGTGGACCAGTGACATGCTCAGTAGCAGAAGGGCCCACTCTAACCTAGGCCTGTGCTCAGTGAGGAAACTTACTACAAGGGGCACACCACAAGGGGGTGTTCTTTCGCCTCTGCTGTGGCTCCTTGTAGTAAATAGCATCCTCGAGATCTTCGAAACCAGGAGGCTACGAGTAGTAGCATATGCAGACGACGTCACTATCCTGATCCCTGGAAGATTCCTGTTCACAATCAGTGATCTCATGGAGTCTGCTCTAAAGGAACTTTCCAGGTGGGCAGAGCTTAACGGTCTAGGGGTTAATCCCTCTAAGACTGTTTTGGTACTGTTCACCCGGAAATACAAAATACCGAAGTTTGAGCTGCCTAAACTTGGCGGCACTACTCTCACCCTATCACCCGAGGCTAAATACCTTGGCACCATACTTGACTCCAAGCTCTCTTGGGGGCGCAATGTGGAAGAGCGGGTGAAAAAGAGCCTGAATGCTTTTTACATTTGTAAAAGGACTTTCGGGAAAAAGTGGGGATTGCAGCCGACTATCGTTCATTGGATGTACACTGCGATTATACGGCCGATCCTAAGTTACGGAGCCATTGTCTGGTGGCCGGCTACGGGCACCAAGACCGTGGTAACGAAACTGACAAAGGTGCAGAGACTAGCGGCTATGGGAATAGCAGGCACTGTCAAAAGCACCCCCCAGGCCGGGCTGGAGGTGATCTTGCACCTCCACCCGATTGAGCAGTTCATTAAGTGTTGCGCTGCTAAAGGCGCTCTCAGATTGAGGGAAGCCAACTTGTGGAGGCAACACGCTTATGGGCACTCTGGAATTCTAAAGTCTTTCGCGAAGCCGGATATCGGTTATCAGGTGGATTCCTGCACGGACTATCTGATCCCATACCTGGATTTCGACACGCGAGCACTAGCCTCATATCCCACAAGGGAGGAATGGGAGGCGACAGGTGCGATGAGAGACGCTTCTATCACCGTTTTCACCGACGGCTCCAAAATGGAGGAAGGTACTGGAGCTGGTCTCTACTCCGATGTACTGCAGACACGCATGTCGTTCAGACTGCCGGACCTCTGCAGTATTTTCCAAGCAGAGATCTATGCAATTTGGAAGGCTGCCGAACTTATCCGTGACAGTGGGTTACCACCCACAGATGTCACAATTTTCGTGGATAGTCAGGCGGCGCTTAGGGCACTGGAATCAGTTGTTGTGAAATCAAAGGTAGTGCAGAGGTGTCGCACCGCACTTCAAGGCATTGGGCACCACCAGGTCACTCTCTGTTGGGTTCCGGGCCACTCAGTGGTGGCAGGGAACGAAGCAGCGGACGAGATGGCAAGAAAAGGGGTGGCTTTGTCTGCCACCGAAGTGGATACCTCTGTGTTTCCTCCGATATCTGCCCTGTACATGTATATTGACAGGTTGACCAAAAAGGAAATTGAGTCGTCATGGCGTACCAGGACCGACTGCGGCACCTGCCGGGCACTGTGGCCCTCCCTCTCTTTGACGAAAACACGATTCGTACTATCTCTGAGTCGTACCTCTATTCGACAGCTCGTTGGAGTCATCACCGGACACTGCGCTATTGGATCTATGCTTACCAAATGGCGCCTCTCGTCCGGTGATGTCTGCCGTAGCTGTGGAGATGAAGAAGAAGTAGAAACGATACAACACTTCCTGTGCCACTGCCCGGCTCTGCAGGAACGCCGACTCCGCACCTTGGGGTCAAGGTTCCTGACAGACCTGGCTTGCGCAGCGAAAGTCGAAATCTCGAATCTGCTCTCCTTCATTAAGAGGTCGAACTGGTTTCCCCTTGACTGAGACTATTGGTTGGCTCCAGAACACCATAAGAAGGGATTCACAATGGGCCATTGTGGCCTCCGAGTGGAAGTGCGGTCCTGCCGCACACACCCTTCCCTACCTAACCTAACCTACCTGGAGAACACCACCGGAGAGTTGCATATGCCAAACGGCACATAAGCGAACTCGTATTGACCTTGATGGGTCACGAACGAGGTGTATTTCCTGGAACCGGCTTCGATAGGTACGTGGAAAAACCCATTCATTAAATCGAGAGTTGTGAACACGCGCGAACTCTGTAATTTCTCGAGGACGTCGCACAGTGTCGCGATCCCATATAAGCCGTGGCCAAAAATACTTAGCGTTGTCCTATTTCGATGAAACTTGGTGAGAATATTTTTGTGGCAGAAATTAAGAAATTTGCAAAAAATCATTAAAATTGGACCACTGCCACGCCCACCTCCCATACGAAAGGAACTTTAATATTATAATAACTTTCTTAATATTAGTGATAGAATTATGAAATTTTGTATTTGAGCTTAAAATAATGACATAAAAGTGCACACTAAAAATGGGCGGCCTGCCACGCCCACTTTCAAAAATATTCGTATTTTACTACATCTAAAACTGTATTTTTAGAAGGCAGTTTACGATACTCGTTCCACGATGTAATTTTAATTGGTAAGCTTTCTAAAACCTTAAAGTGGGCGTGGCAGCTGGAACATATATATAAAGTGGCCAAAACTTTTCCTTTATGAATTCATGTTTAATTTTTTCAGCGTGTGATATCATATTTTGTTATAAATGTTTAGATTTTTAAAGTGGGCGTGGCATTCTGCCTACTTTTGATGATACGATCAATGTGCCAACCTTGTTCTTTATGCAGCTCATCATTTCAGCAGCTGCTTTGTCACTACTTTCATTGAACGTCGGAAGCCATACTTCGAAAAAATCAAATTTTTTGACTCTAGGTGCCACTGCAAAAAGTAAATGTTGAAGTGGGGACGCAAACTTTGCTTTTGTTCATGATTTACATCAACACCCGTCTTATTTTTAAGTAATTTTGTAAGAAGTTCAAGTTTTGTTAACCGATTTTTGGCTTCAGCTTTACGCCACACCTCGAAGAAATCACGTATTTTTAGTGGAGGCGTCACTAGAAAAATGCGAATAACAACCAAATAGGCACTTAAAGGCAAAAAATTACTCCGGATTATGTTAATACATACTTTTTTGAGTAATTTAAGGTTGGAACTACAAAAGTGTTTTTTGACGTTTTTTAAACTTTTTTTCACCAAACTTTTGGTTCTTTGTTAGAAGCAAGTCAAAAAACGTAATTTTTCAATGTAAGGGGATTTCACAGTTATTTCAAAGCACAAACCAAAAAATAGTACTGTCATACAGGAAAAATTCCAAAGTTTTATTTAATATATAACACGACTATATTAGTATATAAATTATATTTTTATTTGATTTTTCATTCAGTATAAAGAATTACCCACGAACTTAGAACGAATGCTTATTTTTTAACGTCAACTTTGAAGCTACATAAAAATGGAACGGAGTAGGATATTGAAGATCCGATAATGGATTTTTCTGAGCTGATATATTATCTGTCGATTGTCTTATTCATTTTTTAACATTGATTTTTACCATTTTTGGCCACACCCGCGACACTGTGCGTCGTCTATCAGCGGCATCGGGAAATTATCTTTCATTATCTTTTCGTTCAGACGCCGATAATCGCAACATAACCTTTTACTGCCATCTTTCTTTGCAACCAAAACGACTGGGGATGCGTAATCCGACGTACTGGGTTGTATAATACCTGCTTCCAGCCACTCGGCCACTTGCTGATCCACTACGCGTCTGTTTGCATACGACAGGCGCCTCGGGCCCTGGTACACGGGGGTATCGTCAACCAGACAAATCTTCATCTCGACTGGAGAATCTCGCTGCAATTTTGGAGTATAATTTGTGATTAACTTCTCCACTTGCTGAACTTTCGCCCTCTTGAGATGTGAAAGGTCTACGTCAATCTCGTTTCCAACTGCTGGTTCGACTGTTAAGCACAAGTCCCGAAATTCTTCTATGAGCTCGATTCCTCGTGCGCCCTTCGCTATATCAGGACTCTTAACAGGCTCTGGTGTGCATCTTCCCTTAAACACCACTTGGTCCTCGGTCACGACTAAATCAACCTGCCTCAGTACGCTATTCCCGATGATTGCTTCGTAAATGATTTCACGCTCTCGGATGACGTGAAATGTCACCTCCAACTCGACTTCATCAACTTTTAGCCTTATGGTGAAACTACCCATCGTACGCAATTCGCTACCGCCAATCACCCATCATCATTAAAACATCGTACCGCATTAAGCATAGGTCACAGCCTGTATCTAGCAAAGCTGAAAAGGTGAAGTTGTTAAACTGTAAGTCTTTGAAAATAGCACAGCCTATCGGTTTTGCCAAGTTTGCTCTGGCACTCTCTTGCTTAACGAGTGTTGACTTCTTAGGGCATTCTGCTACTCGATGACCGGCCTGACCACACCCGTAGCACGTCAACTGCTTCGGTCGGCAATCCCTAGCCAAGTGTCCAACAGTCCCACACTGATAACAGCGCTTCACTCTCTCGCCACGAACATCCGGAGTAGGCTTATTCTCCTCACGATGATTTCGCACCGGATTAGTGCTGGGTTGGCGCCCAGATCGCACCTTTTCGTATATGCCAATTTGCTCTTTCAATTCGACGACGGTCCTTGCTTGGTATAAATTGCTTTTGTTCGCTCGCGAGTCAGGAATACCCTCGACAAAGTATTCCAGAAGACTTCTTTCATCCAACTCGATTTGCTTGCCAATCTCCATCAAACTGTACAGGTATTCGCGGTAGTCCTCGTTCGGCCGCTTGCGCCGATTCCTAAGTAGTCGATGCACGTCAATGGAGGCGATAGTGGTTCCAAACTCCTTCTGCAAGGATCGCTTTAGTGAGCTCCAGTTTGTGATACCACGTTGGCTACGCACGAATATCCCAGCCGCTCCTTTTAACAATTGCTTCGCATAGATGTATTTGTGCAGACTGCCCCATTGCACCGCAGTTGCGTTATCCTCGAAGTCCTCTAGCCATTCTTCTATCAATGGGTGCCCCGAAGCGCTGAATGAAGACAGCGAGCCCTCAATATCGCGCAGTGTGAAGGTGACACGCCCAGTTGTTGGCGACGCACTACTTTGCATCGACTCGCTATCGTTGTCGGAGCCATCGTCATCGCCTACCGTCAGACCAAAATGTTCGCATAGCCTGTCCTGCAGTGTAGCTTTCCGTCCAGTCGTCGAAAGATCAAAACCCCCTAACTTTTCCTTTAGTTCGTTCACCGTCAGTCTAAAAATTTGGTCGCGGTCCATGTTCAATGTAATACAAGTGAATCAATACAATTTCAAAAGGTATCTTAAAGCTATACAAAACAATTTCAAGGTATAATAAATTTTAAAACATTTCAATAATTTCATTCAAGTTTAATATTCACTCACGCGCCTGCGTTTCTACCCACGCTTACGCTGCTGCCTCGTTCGCTGTGCCTGTGGTGCACTCGTTTGCGCCTGCTGCGCTCTCAGCCTCGCGTTTGCTTCTGCTCGCGCACTAGACTGCGCCGTCGTTGTTGCTTGCTTGTGCACTCGATTGCTCCTATGCTCGTTCGCACACCTCGCGCTGCTCCTTGTTACTGCTTCGCGCACTCAACTGCGCCTGCGCTCGTTCGCACACCTCTCGCTGCTGCTTGTTGCAATTTCGCGCACTCAACTGCGCCTGTGCTCGTTCGCACACCTCTCGCTGCTGCTGGTTACAATTTCGCGCACTCAACTGCGCCTGTGCTCGTTCGCACACTTCTCGCTGCTTCTGGTTACAATTTCGCGCACTCAACTGCGCCTGTGCTCGTTCGCACACCTCTCGCTGCTCCTTGTTACTGCTTCGCGCACTCAACTGCGCCTGTGCTCATTCGCACACTTCTCGCTGCTTCTTCGCGCACTCGACTGCGCCTGTGCTCGTTCGCACACTTCTCGCTGCTTCTTCGCGCACTTGACTGCGCCGTCGCTGCCTGCTGGCGCACTTGGTTGTGCGTTAGCTGCTGCCTGCGCACTAAGCTGCGCCGTCGCTTGTTGCTAGCGCTCCAGATTGCGCCGTCACTGCTGCTAGCGCTCCAGATTGCGCCGTCACTGCCTGCTGGCGCACTTGGTTGTGCGTTAGCTGCTGCCTGCGCACTAAGCTGCGCCGTCGCTGTTGCTAGCGCTCCAGATTGCGCCGTCACCGCTGCTAGCGCCGTCACTGTTGCTAGCGCCCTTGGTTGTGCCTGCGTTGCTGCCTGCCTGCGCACTTGGTTGTTGCCTGCGCACCAGACTTCGTCTTCGTTGTTCCGCACTGTTTGCTTGCGCACCGGATTGCGCCTTCGTTGCTGCTTACTCGCGCACCTGACTGCGCCGTTGTTGTCTGCGCAGTCGGCTGCGCCTTCGTCACTCTCTGCTTGTGCGCTGGACTGCGCCTTCGATGCCTGCGCAGTCGGCTGCGTCGTCGTTATTGCCTGCGCACTTGGTTGTTGGAGTTAGCGGGACTTTGGTGGCGTGATCACCGCGGTCTAGTGTTCCGTTATAACCGCGACGGGAATCGAACGCACTTTCCTTCAGGGAAATTGTATCCCACTTCTGACACCACTTGTAGGATCGCCGAGACCCAAATTAAACGCCGCGCACTTTTGTTTCAACAATTCAAATATTTTATTGGTTTAAATTATACTCCGTTCCGTCGGTGCCGTCCGTTCCGCGCCGTGGTTGCCCGCTAACTATGTCGTGGCCGTCCTCGTTTGCTCGTACGAGCGTTCCGTCCGCCTCGTTTCGTCGTTCGTCTGTCAGGGTCGCATTGGCTTGTCCGTTGTGCAGGGTCGCACTCGTCTGTTCCCAGTCCCACATATATTCCATCAGTTGACAACGCAGCAATAGAAGCCTATGACGCTGAGCCTGCGGGTTGCATAGAAACTGACCATCTCATATGACTCGAACGGTAGTGACGAAGAGAACTATCCAACTATCGAATTATGTGACAAAGATGGCATACAGACTTGAGCCATTTCGGCGTAGTGTACCAACGTTGTGGCCTCGATTCGTCCTACAATATATGCACCGCAAAAGCTTTATTCAAAAGTATTTTATCAAGTAAAATATGTGACATAATTTTGCGCGAAACCAACCGAAAATGACGCTTTATTCAATATATATAATCGAAATCTGAAAATATGAGTTATCAACTTTTTGGGCTTATGACGCAAGAAATTCTTATCATCTCCAACCTCAACTGTACCCGGAAAAACCCGCTAAAGGCGAATGTCGATAAATGTAGGCGAGAGAGTTATTTTGGACCTGGTTTTCAAATATAAAATATCTTGGAGTTCATATAACCAAAATCAAATTTTCGTTTCCTCAAAATCGATTGTTTTCCGTTGAAAAAATTGTTTTATTAGAAATTATTAACTTTAGAAAAATTTTACTTACAGAAAAAATCTATGAAATACATATAAAATGTATTGGGGTACCCGGGTGCCCCAGCACACGGGTAAGGGTGTAAAAAGCAAAATGTCACACACATAAGGGTTAAATCGTTGTTGTATATTACCCCTTTTGTGTTGTGTTTTCTGAAACTTCTACTTCAATTGTTGGGGAGAGTGAGGTGAGTTTGTATAGTTTCTTTGCTTGTGCTGCTGTTTTAACGTGTAGGATACCGTTGTTTGTTTTTGTGCATGAGCTTACTTCGCCGCATACAGCGTCGATCACCTTTTTGATTAGAAATGGAGAGGTTTTTGCGAGTGATTCCTCACTGTTGCTTCTTTTTATGGTCAGGTGTCCGTTCGTTTTATTCGGAAATTCTTTACTATTGTCCATTTCAAAGGAGAGGTGGGGTGAGACATTTCTGTGTTGAACGTCAAGTGGTTCGTTGGTGGTTCTTTCACTGATTTGTTATTGTGTTCAATGGCACTCTTTGAAATTCTTTCTTTTTTTCTTTCGGTTGATTTCTCAAAAATTTAAGTTATTTACGTCTTATCACTGTAACCGGTAATCGCAGACTTCACCAGTGTTATTGATGTCATTATTTTGTATAGCGTTGGTAAGTATGTAATCGGTCTATAGGTTTGTGGGTCTGTCGTTTTAGCATTTTTGGGTTCTATGTAGGTTACTCCTTGTGTTAGAAAGTATGGCATTTTATGCGGGTTGGTTATGGTGTAGTTAATTAATTAATTAATTCGTGTGTGTGTTAGTGAAGGCTTTATACCATAAATTTTGGATTTTGTCGATTCCAGGACATTTCCAGTTATGAGTCTTTTTAATCTTGTTGGTTACTTTTTGCGTTGTTATGGTTATTGTATTTTGTTGTTGTGTTGCACCATACACTACGTCAGAAATTTTCTATATCTTGTTTTGTAGGTGCAGTTTTGATTTCTATATTGTTTCCATTTAGTGATTTGTTGCGGTTCTTGTCATTGTTTTTAAACATCGCGTTTTGTTTTTCTTGTTGTTAGATTTTGTATATTTGCGGAGTCTGTATGAGCAGATTCGTAGCTTTTGTTTAAAAGTATCTAGTGTTTCTATTGGTGATCCATTGTTTCTGTTCGATCTTATTATTTAATTTGTGTTGTAGTTTTCTCGATACGTTTCATTTTTGGTATTGGGTTAGTCAGCCTATATCTTTTCTCAGTGTTCTTATTTTATTTTCTAAGCGTACCTTCCATTTCGGTTTGTAGTTTTTGGTTTTGGTGCAGTTGAATTTTGTGTTTTTGTTATTCGTGTTCGTGTTTAGTTCGGTGATAGATGTGGACGCTGCATATAAATATTACTGTTTGGAACTTTTGTAAGCCTGTTGTTTTGTCGACATATGTTTGTATTTTATAATTTACTGCTTATGCGCAGTCTTGTTGAATTGTAATTTGGGTATTTGTTTTCTCTTCGTTGGGTCTGTTCCTTCAAATTTTATTATGTTTTCTTGTATGGTATTATTAATGTTTTGAATGTATTGTTACGAAAATGACTTCTCTTAGTTCGTCTTGGATTGTGCTTGAAAATAAAACCACTTCAATTCCTCAGTGCAAAATGCAGTCAGAAACCAATAATCGTTTTATTTATAGATATACACTTTGCTTGTATCTACACTTGTTACTAGTTTGCTTGTTCATATCAGACTCGACTCTCTGCGCTGCACACTGCTGCCTTTTATACTTGTTTTCTTTATCGCGCCGATTGTTCTTGTCCCGTCTTAGCCCGTAGATCATATCTGGCTTTCATCTTATCGCTGACCAGTTTGATACGGTCCCTTATAGACTGGTGGATTTCTTCCAGTTCCGACCGCTTATTGACTGCGTAATCAGTCCTAGCGCCTTCCGTCGTGCTGACCACTCCGAACTTCAAGTAAGTAGGCAACCTCAGCTCCGTGCCGAACACTGCTCGGGCTGGAGTGAGTGATGTCATATCCTGCGGAGCTGACCTATACGCCATCAGGGACAGTGGGATATGCTTTCCGCAGATATTCTTCCAGCGTCGGATTGAATCGTTCCACTATGCCGTCGGACTGAGGATGCAAAGGACAGGTGCGAGTTTTCCGTATTCCTAGTAGCTCACACACTTCTTTTAATACAAGAGACTCGAAATTCCGGCCTTGATCCGAGTGCAACTCCAGTGGAACTCCAAATCTGGCCACCCAGTTGTTTACCAACATTTCCGCGACCGTGGTGGCCTGCTGGTTAGAAATACACTTCGGGCCATTTGCTAAAATAGTCCATTACCACCAGCACATATTTGTTGCCTTGAGTGCTAAGTGGGAATGGGCCGGCAACGTCCATGGCAATTCGCTCGAAGGGCGCTCCCAGGTTATACTGCTGCATGCGGCCCCGATATTTTCTTGTCGGTCCTTTCGCAGCCGAACATCGATCGCAGCTCTTAATTTAAGCGGCTACAGACTCCTGAGAATCGCCTTTTTACTTTAGCGACAGTTTTTGTGATGCCTAGGTGTCTTCCGCGGAGTCATTATGGTATGCATCGATCACCTCGTTGATCCTGCATTTCGGGGCTACAGTTAGGGGATTGCTGGTCCGGCCATTCTGACTCTCCCACTCGCGGTATAGGCAGCCGCAGACTGTGTCACTGTGCCCAGTAAGCCTTCGAGATCGGGCTTTCACTGGCTATCTCCTGCCAATCCGGGCGTGCGCCTTGCTCCTTGCCTTCGATGATTTTGGCAAGATCCGTATCCTCGCGTTGGTCCTTTTGTATCCTCTCCGCAGACCACTCTCCTCTGGCATAACGCTTACCAATCGGACGTCCACTATTTGCTCTTTGCTTTCGGCTCACAAACAATGCCTGCATTCGGTTTTACACGGACGGCGTGACAAGGAATCGGCATTTCAATGGCTTCTACCCTTGCGATGCTCTACCGTGTAGTCGTAGCTCTGCAGCCGCTCGATCCACCGCGCCAATTGGCCTTCAGGATCTTTAAAGTTCAGTAACCATTTCAATGTAACACAGTAGTTGCGTTCAGGTTTCGGCAAAATTTTGCTGTGGTATGCTATCACTTGTTCTTGACCATTTATTATCTGTGATAGCACACCGCCAATACTATGCCCGCTTGCATCTGTATCCAGTACAAACATCTCTGCAGGCACGGGAAAGGCCAGTATTGGAGCAGAGCACAGTTTTTCCTTCAGTCGTGCAAAAGCCTGCTCCTGCTGTTCGCTCCACTCGAAGGCTTGATTCTTTTTCATCAGTTTGTGCAAGCTGCCGGCTATGTCCGCAAATCCAAGACCAAATCTTCGGTAATATGTGCATAGGCCCAGGAAACTGCGGAGATCGTTTAGATTGCGTGGTCGGGGCCACTCCTTAACCGCCGTGATTTTTCTTTCATCCATGTATACTCCGCGGGCGAAAACCGTGTGACCCAGATATTTGACTTTGTTTTGGAACAGCGAGCACTTATTTGGGTTGAGTTTAAGCCCGGCCTTTTGTATTCGCTCGAATTCCTCCTTCAGCTTTTCCAGGTGGTCGTCGAAGCTATTAACCATCGCGATTATGTCGTCAAGGTAAACCAGACACGTCCGCCAATGCAGCCCTTTTAGGACACGTTCCATTAGCCGCTCGAATGTCGCTGGTGCGCTGCAGAGTCCAAAAGGCATAACGGTGAACTGCCACAAACCGTCGCCAACACTGAAAGCCGTTTTCTCTTTATCCTGGTCTACAAGCTGTCAATAGCCGCTGCGTAAGTCGAGCGTGGAAAACCACTGTATGCCTGATAGTCCACACAAACCCGGATACTGCCAACCTGATCCTTGACTAGCACGACCGATCTATGACCTTTTCTTCCCGAATGCTTTCGATCAATTTTGTGACCTCTTCCCTTTTGGCTAGAGGAACTCGTCTTGGCAGTTGGCGATGTTGTGCTATGGCTGTTCTTCCGCCCGCTTCTGCTGCAAATATTGACCCATAGTGCCTTCTGTTTCTGCTTGGCTGTCAATTCGCTGCTCCACTGGTTCTCCGGCGGTATGGCGTCCATGTTAGAACCGCTTTTCTTACTTCCTCCGGGTGGGCTACTTTCGCAATTGACAACTGCTTCAGCCTGTCTACACTCGCCAATTACCGCATCTTTTCCGACATATCTGGGTGTATTAAGCGGGTTGAGTATCCTGACTGGTATGTTCCGGTTTTTGGGTTCCACTAATGTACGTCCGATAATTATGTTGTCGTGTCGTTGTTCTGGTGCTTCTACAACCCACAGCCGACTTGTCCCATCGTCCTCGTCCACCTTTGCCCACACAATAACCTCGGAATTCTCTGGTATCATCTGGTGTTGACACGAGACAACCTTCCTTACCGCCACGCTTCGCTCATAGCCGGTGTGCAGCGGGAATTCAACGTTGGCATACCTCAGCACATTTTCTTTCAGGTCCAGCGTAAAACCGTGCCTAATCATGAAATCCACGCCGATAATCACGTCGTCCATTATATCCGCGACGATGACCTCATGTTCCAGGCTGCTGGTGCCGATAGCAATTGTTTTTGTTACTTTTCCTCTTACCGGCGCACGCTCGCCAGTCGCAGTCCTTAGCTGTATGCCATGCAGCGGTTCCCAGTTCTTCAGGGGCTTCCTTTTTATGATCGAATATCACGCTCCAGTATCCAGTGTCAACACGAACAACTTTCCATCTATCTTTCCTTCAACCGTCAAGCTGCTGGGTTGTCGTTTCAACTGTGAGACAAGGACGGTAGGTCAGCAGGTTGTGGGGATCAGCTCACGCCCCTTTGGGCTGACCCGTTTTAGTTTAACGACTCGTCGTCCTCAGCCCTGCGCTTGTTGGCTGGGCCTCTATTGTCAGTATTACTCGCTTCAGGCGATTGCGAACGAGAACGGGAACGCCTCTTTCGTTGGCGGCAGTCTCGTGCTATGTGACCCTGCTTGCCACATGTCCAGCAAACAACTTTAGAGGAGACAACCCGTGGCCTGCCCGGTGTCTCAGAGCTTATGGCCTGGATCGAAATGTCGCTGTCCGGCTGGATTTGGCGTATCCTTGCCGGGGCATACCGAGTGCCTCCAATCCATGTTGCTTCATATGTCATCGCGCTGGTCACCGTCTTTTTAAATGTCGGCTTGCCCATCATCAACGCACTGGGACGTGTCTCCGGATCATGAAGACCTTCAATGAACGACTCAATCTTCATCCTCTCGAGATCATCAGCGCCAAATTTTGGGTAGCACATCTGTACGAGCCGCTCAATGTCTGCTGCATATGTCTGCAGCGCCTCGCTGGCTCTTTGCCTTCGGTTCTTCAGCTCACAATTGCACAGCGTATGGTTGTGCTCGTTGCTGTACTTCGTTGCCAACGCTTTCATGACGGCCCCGTAATCACTTCTCGAACATTCCGGAACTGATTTCATTACCTCAGCCGCAGGACCTTTTAGCGCCAGTGCCAATCTCCGACCCTTCCTGTTATCGGTCCAGTGATTCTCCAAAGCAGCTAAGTCGAATTGAAGTTTAAATGTATCGAACGGCGTAGCACCATCATAAGTAGGCACTTCCGTTCGGGTGGCGAAACTTTCCGGAACCGGCGGCAAACATTCTCGTGGCTGTACCTCTCTGAGCCGCTCCTCCAGACTGTCAACTCGTTTGTTCAAAGAATCATCCAAGTCGTCAACTCGTCTGTTCAGAGAATTATCCAGGCCGTCGACTCGTTTATCTAAGTGTTCCACTTGCGCTCCCAGGTGCTCCACCTTCACATCAAGCTTGTTGGAGATTTCTTCCACTTTCTGCTCCAAGCGCGCAGAATTTTCCTGAAGCTTGGTTTCCATTCGCTCCGCTACTTCTCGGTTCGCCGATTCCATTTTCACTATTTCTTGATTTGTAATTTCCAGTTTCGCTGCCATTTGCGCCGAAAGTTCTTGATTTTCACGACTGACATTCTCAATTTTCGCAGAAGTTTCCTGAAACATGCGAACCATAAGCTGGCTCATGTCCATTGCTTGTGGTGGCGCAGCCGCTGCAGCCGTACTTTGCATCGACGCAGCACCCGCAGGCGATTCCTCCACTTTGGCCAACGCCTCTTGTTCCTGCGTTCCGAACTCGTGTGCAGCCCAATCGATGCCTCGTGATTCACACGCCTCTCGCAAGCGCAGCTGCAACTCCACTTTACCGCCCGCAGTCAGCAAATTCCAGGCAGCCAGCTCCTTCTCCAGCTGGTCAACCTTCAGCAGCTCCAGTTTAACCATGTCTGCGTTTTTATAATTTTATTTTACTTTCATTAATACAATCCCACTTCTGACACCAAATGTTACGAAAATCCAAGTTTATTTTCGAAGGTTCGTTTTGATTGTATTTGAAAATAAAACAACTTCAATTACTCAGCAAAAATTAACAATCACTTTATTTACAGATTTACACTTCGCTTGTATCTACACTTGTTACCACTTTGCTTGCTCAACACAGACTCGACCTATTGCGCTGCGCACTGCTGCTTTTATACCAGTTTTCTTATCGCGCCGAAGTTTCTTGCAACTTTTAATTCGAAAGCGCTCGACTATTCTCGCACAGCCCATTTCTTCGAGAACCATCCTTGCCATATTGGACTATACCAAGCGAATTTATAACAGTTTTGCTATACTTCACAGTGCATGCCTAAAAGTATGCTTGGAAAACATTCGTGCGGAGAAAAGCATTCCTGTACAGTGCGGCACAGAATTTCTCATCGTATCAATATTGTATTTAAGTTCGTATACTGGATTGTATTTAAGTTCGTATACTGGATTGTGCTTGAAAATAAAACCACTTCAATTACGCAGCTCAAAACGCAGTCAGAAACAAACAATCGCTTTATTTACAAATTTACACTTGTTCTACTTTACACTACACTACTATTTACACTTTACACTACTATTGCATGTTTCCCCTTTGCTTGCTCAACACAGACTCGACTCTGCGCTGCACACTGCTGCCTTTTATCACAGAACAAACAATATACAGAATGCGCATCTGGTGTAAAGAAAATTTTCTTTGCGGGTTCCAGCGGTAGGACCCGTTTGTGGATGCGGGGGAAGCAGTAAAGGGGACGAGAACGCACAGAGCGCGAGAGCGTAAGCTGAGAAGCTGTGAGAGCGTTGTATGAAACAGTGACGCACCACACACTGTGGTTGTTGTTGTTTGGCAACAAAGCGATGTGCCGCTTGCATGTTGTTGTTGGGTCGTGTTTGCTCTCCGCTTGCTTTTTTACAAACAAGAACAAGAAGTGGACAGGTGAAGTTTGCATAGAAAAATTGATTGAGCGATCGCCAAGTCGCATAAGCAAGGTGGTAGCACTACGGAAAAAACTAAATTCAATGGATTTTATTAGTTCTTCTGGTCTGATTGTAAAATCGAAGTTGTAAAAAGTACAAATGGCTAAAATGAAAATTAATATGTATGTAAAAATATTGGAACAACCAAGGCGCATTAAGAAAGTGATAATAAGTGGAAAACTATTGCTACAATGTTGTGCTAATTATCAAAGAAGAAAGTTTAATCAGTTGTGGTGCTGCAACTGCCTATTGAATTTTCCTTGGCGATCGCTTTGCCAAATCAACCACCATTTCAATGTGCACGAGTAAAGCCAAGCTGGCTTGCTGCGGAAAGCAACAACATTGCATGTTGTTGTCGAAATGAGAATAAAGCCCAAAACCATCGAATCTATGCATGGACATCAATTCGCACTTACTCTCTCGGTTCCCTTTACATTTCCCTCACCTTTGTTGCTTCCCGCCCGTGTCTGAAATGAAATCGCAAAATTATTTCAGATGCGCCTTCTGTATACTGTTTATTCTGTGCTTTTATACTTGTTTGGTTTATCGCGCCGATGGTTCTTGCACATTCCATTACCATTCGCGAACCATCCCTGCCATATCGGCATTATAGCATGCCGGCCGTACTTCAAAGTTCATGCCTAAAAGTATGCTCGTAAAAGCATTCATGCATAGCACAGCACAGAGTGACTCATCGTTACAATATTGTAAAGTCCTTATCCTTCTGACCTCCTTATTGTCCCTTGCTCAAAATTGCGTACGCTGTCCTATGTGGTCAGGATGACCCCAACCGAACGGTTATATGATTCACCGATAAAACATGAAGAAATGAAGAAAGCCCCGAAAAGTGTTTTTTCGATTCATTATTGGGTTGTAAGCGCGATTAACACTAAATAACACAAGTAGAAGAGCGCAAAAAACCGCTCAATCGTTTTTTTAACTCCCCCTGGAGTCAAATAGACCCCAAAGGACAGGCAGAAGGTTAAGAAAAGTTTGACAGATTTGAGTTGCTGTTGAAACAATTGCGTGTCGTTTTACAGTATCTGTTAAAGTGTCGTCAAGAAAACGAGCTAACATATATCGCAGAGGTAAGTCAAATGTGCGGCGAGTTACTTCACGGGAACACCGCACTGATGACCAGCAAGCGACGAATTCAGGAAAGACAGTGTGGCTCAACCCGAACACTATGCGTCCAATATTAACGATATCAATGAAGAGTTGGAAGTTTAAAAAAGATTGATAATCTCTTATGAAAGTTACAGTTGAATAATTTTAGGTAGTACAAGGTGCACCGGGTCATCTAGTTTTATATTAGAAATTAAGTTTGTATGGGCGGTGCATTGTAGATCGAGCATCATATCGCTCACTCGTTAAACCACTTGGAGCTATTAACGAAGCTTAGTAGGTGGCGTATGGTCTTATCACCTAGATCTTCTAGACTTCCAAAGAACAAGTTGCCTAAGTAGATCAGCCTTCTTCTGGTTAAAGCAGGACAGTTACATAGTAAGTGAGGAATATTTTCTTCCTCCTCCTCGTCTAAAGAGCTGCCACAGAAGTCGTTCGAAAACAGCCCCATCCTTTTTGGGTGGGTGCCGATGTGGCAGTGACCCGTAAGGACACTGATCATGGTTCTGATCTGGGCTCTGTTTAATGAGAGGAGTTCTTTGTCTTGCCTTCAACCCATCTGAAATTCTTATCGTGTATAGAGCTCGCATGGGTACGAAGCTTACATGTTAAAAGAGGGACACCGAGCGTGGTCAACTCTTGGCCTAACTGCTCAGTAGTACCCTGTCTGGCGAGCTCGTCCGCTCCTGGAATATCCCTATGACCTGGAACTCAGCATAGGCGAATATGAAGCTGCTTGGCAGTCGCGTTGAGAGATTTGCTGCAGCTGAGAACAGTCTTTGATGTTATTTTAACCGCATCCAGAGCTCCAAGAGCTGATTGGCTGCCCGATAGTATCAGGAACCAGTAGCCGATATTCTTTCATTGATGTGCGACTTACAGTTCTGTTAATGTAAATGTTGGGTCATGTGCCACGCCTCTTGTTCAACGCCCATAAATTTTTAACAATAGAATGACACATCTATGGGACGATTTCATACCAAATTTCAATGCTGTGCGACTAACAATTCCGAAGCTATTCCACATAAATTAATTGAGTTGTGTGGGCGGTGCCACGGTCACGTTAAAAGTTATTCCCTTTGTCGAAAGTTATGACTAAATGGTAGGTTCCTAAACTATGCAGATAGTTTGGGTCAAACAAGACGGAAGACGTCATACCAAAGTTCAATGCTGTGCGTCTTACAATTCCGAAGATATTTCAAATAAAAAATTTGAGTTGCATGGGCGGTGCCCCACTTCCTCGTTTAATGCACGCCACATTCCCTCTTCCGAAGGACATGACTAAATAGTAAGTTTGTGCAAAATTTAATTGATGTGTGATTTATGGTTCAAAAGTTATTGTCTAAAAATGTATGCTGGTGGTGCCACGCCCCGTTTTCCCAACTTTTCTTTTTTTCTTAACCTTTGCGTAGCAATTATGAACAAACCCGCCGAAGGAAGTGTCCAATTTGGTCCAGTCGTTTTCAAGTTTTAAGCATCCAAATGGACCGAGATTCATTTTTGTATATATAGATTAAAGATTAATAATAACACAGCACAACAAACAACACTTTTTTCCTGTTGCATGGAGTTTTTCTACTGTTTCTTACTAATTTGGGTGCGCTGATTTCCAATCTATTCTCAGATTTTTTCCGTGTAATGTTTCCAGTTTTCCTAAACCAAAAACCCGATTGACATGATTTTCACCTTATCGCATTAACAATACCGCACGGCTTTTCCGATACAACTTATTTTTATATGGTTTTTAAAAAGCCGCGGTAATTGGACCTCAAAGTCGGAAATATGGAATTTTAAGGCATTTTCTTTTAAGGTAAAAAAAACCATTTTTTGTAAAAAATTAACGAGTTAGGTGTATAATGAAAGTCGACACATCAAGCAATACAAAGCCAAATTATTTGGCAGAATACACATTCGCATCGAAATAATAGCAAAATGTACCATAGCCATTTTCATCACTTTTCATACTTTTTCCTTAAAAAATTAGGGGCCTCAAATATGCAAAGTTTTTAATTTTATTTGTTTTGTTTTGTGCAAGTCAAAATCTTTTTGGTTTTTGCTTGTATTCCAGACTATAAATGAAACATATAAAAGAGCATATTTTGAGGCTGCTAATTTTTTAAGGAAAAAGTATGAAAAGTGATGAAGATGGCTATGATACATTTTTGCTATTATTTCGATGCGAATGTGTATTCCGCCAAGTAATTTGGCTGTGTTGTATTGCTTGCAGTTTCTTATATAATTCGTAACTTGATTTATGAAACATCTGTACAATTTTCGCCATCAGAAAAAACGCCTTGAAATTCAATATTTTCCTACTTTGAAACCTTATTACAACGCCAATTTAGAACGCATAAAATTGATTAATGTCAGAAAAGATGGCAATAAAAAAATGTTGTAAGTGCAACGATATAAAAATCATGTCGATAGGATTATTGGTTCAGAAATTACAGTCGAAAACGAGAAAAAAGTCGAGTAAAATTCGAAAAAGTGACACGCTCATTTTTTGCGAAAACTAGAGCTAAAACTAGGTTTTGAAAACAGCGTGGAAAAACGATCCAGATTCATGTAAAAAACTCCATGCAACAGACATGCTGCACAGTGATTCGTTCCATAGACAAAATTCAAAAAATGTATGGTCTCAGAATTTAATGATTTTGATGTCACTTGAAAGGTAAAACTCCAACTAAGAAAACCCCAAAAAATATGTGCAAAAAATTATTTAGCGTGTGTGTAAAAGCGGCTCAAAGTTGAAATTTTTTTCACAAAAGAATGGAAACACATCTTTTCTGTTTTTTAGTCTATTGAGTAAAAAAAAAATTGTAAAAATACATGGTTACCAAGAAGTTGCTAGAACTTTCAATATAGATTAAGAAATAATGTGGCCGTTTTCGCTTTCAATGTTTTCTGAAAATTTGCAAAGCTGAGGCTTTTACATCACTTTTAATTCAAAATATTTTTCTAAATTAATAGTCTGAAAATTGGTAAAACTTAGAGGAAAATATCTAAAAAGTATGTGATAGTATGTTCCTGGATTTTTTTTTATTTTGAGAAGCATTCTTTCTTTTTTGGATAATGTAATTACATCCTCCGATATCTTCCGATTTCAGAAAATAATTCAATTTGAAAACACAATTTCTAAACACCTATTTTTCGACAAAATTTATTTTGTTTCATGCCTAACAGTATGCAGCATGAAAAATTGAGAAAACTGCGAAAAAGCAAAACATACGTCTATTATTATCGTTTTATTGCAAAACTAAGAGGTCCTGAGACAATTTATGTTACTCTTTGCAATTACCAATGTTGACGTTACCGGTTAAATGTAAAATCTGAGAAATCTAGCCAACGCACTTGGTGCTATAGCTCTCCAAAAATTACGAAATTTGAAAATTTAAGACTCTGGCATTGCTAAACTACAAAAGTTTAAGAAAAACAAAATAGAGATTTCAATTCAGCAGACCATGGACCAACCGACCACTCCTTCTAATTTTGTCCCGCGGTTGTATGGAGTCGAATCACTGTGTGCTGTTGTGCAGTGTAATAAATACAAAATATATTGTATATAAAATACGGACGGTTTTACTAACCTTTTGGTTCCTTGGCACAACTCGTATTAATTTCCATCTCATCAGGATTACTTTGCACACTTTTTTCAGACATTTCACCGAAATTTTGTTATCACCAGGTATCAAGTAATGAAGTTGCGGCAGAAATCATATTATTACTGAATATTTATCACTTGCAGTTTTATGTCAATAACTTAAAACTCTCATATTATTAACCTAAAACAAACTTGTGATTGAACTTTTGCTTCAAATAAATTCAAAGCATCAAATAAATATTTTAATATTTGTGCTGTGTTTTATTGATGGTGTTGCGCTGGCCGTCGTTCACGTCGATTTCATAATCAAATTTCCTAAATTATGTGAAAGTTCAATATGTACAGTGACAAACAAAATTACTAGCAGAGCAGAAACTTTAAAATAATTCGACAGTGCATTTGAACGAACTAGTGAATGTATTGAATTTAAAAGCTAACTTATTCGTGGTAACATAAACTTCAAATATAATACGCAAAAATAATAAAACCAAATCAAAACTCAAGAGTATTTTCGCAGCGAGAAAACTATTGGCACGTAAGCCTTAGTGCAATTATTTATGTACGTATTTATGTGTCGAACAACAAATGAATCGGTTTATATATTGACACGCCACGGTGCAACACGGAGAAGGGCGGACCAGGATCAATAACGTGGTGTACAGGATTCAACATTGCAGCGGAAGAGGCGCTCGGCTGAAGGTAGTCCATTTGTCTCACCATGGCGGACCTTCGGCACTTTTTCGGGACAAACAAATCTAAGTGAACGGCAGCGATACGGAAGAGTTTTGCTTTTACAAGCCGCGATGCAACACGGAGTAGAGTGTATAGAGAAATGAGTAGCAAATATAGGAACAGTGAAGTGTAAAATTGTAAATAGAGTGGTGAACTGCATTGATGAAGTTTAGTGTTTTATTTTTCAGCACAATTCAGTCAAACGCATTACTAGCAAAGGGGAAACATGCAAAAGTAGTAGCGTAAAGATAACCAAAGTGTAAATTTGTAAATAAAGTGATTGCTGGTATATGACTGCGTTTTGCGCTGAATAATTGAAGTGGTTTTATTTTCAAGCACAATCCAAAAACGAACTTAGAGAGCTAATTTTCGTAACATTTGGTGTCAGAAGTGCGATTGAGTGCTACTGAAAATAAACAAAAACAAAAATTTTATAAAACGTAGACATGATCAAACCCGAGCAGCTGAAGGGGGACTAGCTGCAGAAGGAGCTGGCTGCCTGGAATTTGCCGACTGCTAGCAGAAAGGTGGAGTTGCAGCTGCGCTTGCGAGAGGGATATGAGGCACGAGGCGTCGATTGAACTGCACACGAATTCGGTACGCAGGAGCTAGAGGCGTCGGCCAAGGTGGAGGAATCGCCTGCGGGTGCTGCGTCGCTGCAGAATACGGCTGTGCCACTCCAAGCGTTGGACATGAGCTAATGGCTCATTGGACGAACAGGTTGACAGTCTGGAAGATTCAGTGAACAGGAAAATAGACGAGCGTCTTAAAGAGGTACAGTTGCGAGCAAGGGTACCGCCAGTTCAGGAAAGTTTTGCCATAGAAGTGCCTACTTATGGTACGACGTCGTTCCACACATCAAACTACAATTCGATATGGCTGCTTTGGAGAGTCAGTGGACCGATGTTAGGAAAGGTCGGAGACTGATACTGGCTTTAAGAGGTCCTGCAGCTGAGGAACTAAAGACAGTTCCGGAAGGTTTTAGAGGTGATTAAGAGACCGTCATAAGGGCGCTGGCAGCCAAATACAGTGACGAGCACAACAAAATGCTGTATTACTGTGAGCTGAAGAACCATAAACAAAGAGCAGACGAGGCGCTGCAGGCGTATGCGGCAGATATTGAGCGGCTGGTGCCACTGTCCTACCCAGAGTTCAGCAGAGAAGTTTTGGAAAGGCTGAAGATCGAGGCGTTTATCGAAGGCATTCTTGACCCGAAGACACTTGTGAGTACAAGTTAACACACCATATTCATAACAGCTCGGGTGATCTACTGCAAAAACCAACAGCAGCGAGAACAACAACAACATTAGCACGTCATAAGCCACAACAACAACAACGACATCGAATGCAATGCAGCTCGAATAACATAACGCGGAACGGAAGCTTGCAAGCGCTGACGACAGACCAGCTGAAGTTTGGAAGCGCTGCACCACTGCAGCGTGGGAATTGCCGAATCAGAAATCAACAACGGCAGTCCAAGTGGAGCCGTCTAAGCTAAGTTATTCAGGTGCAGGCACCGACAAGTTAGTCATTGTAAATCACTCCTGGTGATCGGCTGCCTTCACATAGGGAAGGAAATAAAGTTCTAATTAAAAATTGAACACAGACTTTTAATGGCGCCCAACGTGGGGCCACATTGAAATATCCCCATAGAAGAATAAACGAAGTGGCCGCGGTGCTCGAACGCACGAAATAAAAAAAGGCATACGTACCTCTAAAAGAAAATACAAAAAACGTTTAATAGTGACCAATAATTTGAACATAGTGTAAAAAAAAACAGAAAACAAATAGTTTAATAAAAATCAAGACATTGGGCATTGCACGCTAAGCCGAGGCGTAGCCATCGAGGGACCGGACGAGATAAAAACCGGAAAACCAGACCAGAAAGAGCGGAAGCAGATAAATTATAAGAATGAAAAATTCACTGTAAGTTGAGTGCTCTGAGTTTGAAAACAGTTTAAGAAAAACATATTATATTAAAAAGAAAAAAGAAATTTTCTGTAAATTGTCAGTTATTTGGAAATAATCTAAGTGAAAATTACTATAATGACTATGGACGAAAACAATCTTCGCACCTTATTGAATGCCGCTGTACGGGCCACAACAGAGCAGACTAGACGCGAATTCCAAACGACTATTGACGAACTTACTGCCAGGCTAACGTTGATACAAAGACCGGTTCAAGTAGAGGAATATCGCGAAATTACGATCGATCCTACGGTTAGATGCGATGAGTCGCTGGATGTTGTGAAATCCTTGCCGGAATTCAATGGCGACCATTTACGATACGTTTCGTGGCGACAGGCGGCACACACCGCCTATAAACTTTTTGAAAGCGCACAAAACAGTTCGAAGCATTACCAGGCAGTGGCCATTATTAGAAATAAGATTGGGGGATCTGCGGATTCCGTTTTATCCTCATTCAATACAATACTTAACTTCCAAGCCATAATAGAGAGGCTTGATTTCACTTACTCGGACAAGAAACCTGTCTACATACTGGAACAGGAAATGTCCACCCTCCGGCAGGGAAGACTGACCATTACGCAATTCTACGATGAGGTGAGCAAGAAATTGACAGCTATCAGCAACAAAAACCTAATGACCTACGAAGATAAGAAAGATGTTCTGGAATCGCTGAATGCAAAGTATCGCCAAGACGCCTTAAGGGTATTCGTATAAGGGCTTAATCGGCCGCTCTGCGATATCCTATTTTCGTCAAGACCGTCTGACATGGCATCGGCCTTGGCACTCGCGCAAGAACTAGAATCCAACCAGGCGCGCTCGTTATTCGCTCATAGATTCGCGGAAAATAAAGTTTCAGGCAATGGCATACAATTGCGCAACTCTAGCAGAATGCCACTAACAAACAATAGCCCGCACTTCTTCAGATAACCGCAACAGATGCCCACTTCAAGGCCCACTCCTATGGACGTAGATCCAAGCCTGTCTAGGTTTAGGTATCCGCAGCCTAATATACGAGCCAATAACCAAACTGCTCAGCAAACGGTACAACCACCGTACTCCCCTCCTAATATCCGAAATTTCCCTTCAGGAAGGACAGCTTTCGGAAACCAATACCCAGGAAATTCCAGGAATTTCGATACGCAACAGGCACAGAAAAGACAACGGGACAGTGGCCGTCTTAACAATAACAAAATACAGCGCATAAACTATTTGGGACAGCATAACTCTATGAACGATCCGAACGAGGGCACCGACTTTTATTACCAAACGGATAATCTCGATGACTCTGGAGAAATCGAGAGCTACTATACTGAGTGCCCACCCCAAGAAGAAACATTAGATGAGGTTAATTTTTTAGGGGTAGATCCCTGTTACCATATGTTAGCAGGACATTTGGAGCAAAGCAATTAAAATTCTTGGTAGACACAGGCGCATCTAAAACTTACGTTAAGGACTCCAATTGGAAAGGTATAACAGACAGTTTGTGTGCTTTTTTTTGCTATATCTGCCTAATCATACTTGAACTGAGATATTTGTTTATGTGTTTAGATTCCTCTCGTCAATACCTTTCCAATGATATAAGTGTAATTTTATCGTTTAGAAATAAAAACCATCACAATTTTATGTTTTATGTCGTCGTGGGGAACTGTATACCCCAAGTACGGAGTGAAGGTTAAGAAGGGTATTCTATACCATAGGCACGGTTGGGAAAAACTAATGTACCTCTACTGCAGAGATGTTAACAGCATCACTGCAGATGGAGGCATCGAGCGACTGAAAACGAAGCACGCTGCTGTTTTCTCCGACCCCAACGAGTCCCTGCCATACAATACAAATATTGTGGCAACCATACGAACAGTGAATGATGAACCGGTTTATGCCAAGTCATACCCATATCCAATGGCGGCTTCCGAGTTCGTAAACCAGGAAATTAATAACCTACTGCGCGACGGCATTATTAGACCCTCGCGATCGCCCTATAACAGCCAAGTGTGGGTGGTGCGGAAAGGAAAATGCGTATGGTAATAGATTTAAAAAAACTCAATGAGAAAACCATTATCGATAGGTATCCAATTCCTGACACATCGGTAATCCTTGCCAACCTGGGTAAATTGTCAATTTTTACAACAATAGATTTAAAATCCGGTTCTCATCAAATTACACTTGCAGGAAAATATAGAGAAAAAACCGCGTTTTCCATCAATAATGGAAAATATGAGTTCTGCAGGTTACCATTTGGCCTGAAAAATGGCCCCAGCAATTTTCAGCGCGCATTTGAGGACGTGCTGAGGGAAGAAATTGGGAGGACTTGCCATGTCTATATAGACGATATTATTGTATTTTCCAGTGACTATGAAACCCACTTGCAAGACGTCAGCCAAATACTTGACAAATTGTACTCGGCAAACATGAGGGTATCTTTAGAGAAAACTCAATTCTTTAAAACAGAAGTTGAATTTCTTGTTGTTTCAAAAGATGGTATTACGACATCGAAAGATAAAGTGAAAGACAATATCGACTACGAAGTCCCGAAAACACTGCGCGCCTTGCGCTCCTTTTCAGGGTTGTCTGGTTATTACCGGCGCTTTATTAAGGACTACGCAATGATTGCAAAACCTCTCACAAAATATTTGCGAGGCGAAAATGGAACGATTTGGGCTAATACTTCCAAGAACATAAAAATTACATTCGATGACGAATCTCATAGAACATTCCAGAAAATTAAGGATATTTTGGCCTCAGAAGAGATTCTTCTTCTCTATTCGGATTGCGAAAAACGCTTTGATCTAACCACAGATGCGTCTTCGCATGCCCTAGGCGCTGTACTTTCACAAGGAGGCAGGCCCATCACTATGATATCGCGAACCTTATCCAAAACAGAGGAGAACTATGCAACGAATGAGCGAGAGCTTCTCGCAATTGTCTGGGCCCGACAAAAACTTAGAAACTATTAATAGGGGGAATAACATTAAAATTTTTACTGACCACCAACCCCTAGCCTTTTCGATATGTGATAAAAACCCCAATGCAAAGTTAAAACGTTGGAGAGGAACTCTCACCTAGATTTCATTATAAGCCAGGCAGGGAAAACGTTGTTGCAGACGCACTATCGAGGCAACATATAAACACTCTAAATCCTCAAGATGTGTCACACAGACGATGAGACTGTTCACAGCGAGGAATCGTCAACGGAGGTTATTCCTACTGCTCCGAACCCCATTAACTCCTTTCAAATCAGATAATCCTTGAGAAAGGAAACACAAATTCCAAAGCCACAAAAATTATATTTCAATCGCGAATTAGGCACAATATTATTTTTCAGGACATAGACGCTACAAGGTATGCGCCTATGAAACCGGTAACGACATCTAGCGGTAAATAGCCGAATATTTATAAACTTCGGAACCGTACCAAATGTCATGTTTACTTCTTCTGTCATATGTCAACAATATTCAGTTCACAATTTGTCAAGTTTCATCCAACAACGCATTGCTTGACGCTCCGGAAAATGTCGGATTACGTGCCTACAAATTACGATTTGCGGACACAGTTAATTTTGTGTTACCATTTGAAGAAAAAAACCTTCTAAAACCTGGTGAAACGGTTAACGGTGAACGTTACCAACAACAATTGGCCGATTTGAACCGTGCTATACGCCAAAAACGCCCAGAATATGAAGCCAGGCAACACAAAGTGATTTTCCTCGATGACAACGCACCACCACACCGCACTAGAGCCACCAAAGAATTGGTTGCATCGTACAACTGGGAAGCTCTTGCTCATGCGGCTTACTCACCAGACTTGGCGCCTTCGGATTATCACATGTTCGCATCGATGGGCCACGCATTAACGGAACAGCGCTTCAATTCTCACGCAGAAGCCAAAAAATGGATCGATGATTGGTTTCAGGCAAAAGACGAAACATTTTTTTGGCGAGGCATCCATAAATTGCCTGAGAGATGGGAAAAATGTGTAGCTAGCGATGGCCATTACTTTGAAGAATAAAATTGTAATCATTTCCTCACAATAAACGTGTTTTTTTCAAAAATAATTTTTGAACAAATAAAGGACTGCATCAATCCCAATGTCACTAATGGATTGCTATGTGAATTTTCTGTCCTTAGGAAAATCCAAAACGAAATTAAAACGAATTTCCCGGCCGTTAAGTTCGTGCACACAAAGACTTTAGTCACTGACATCTTTAACGAAGACGACCAAAAGGAAATCCTTTACGCAGAGCACAGTAGAGCGCATCGCTCCCTTAAAGAAAATATGGCGCAGGTTCTAAAGGACTAATATTTCCCACGTATGCCGAAAATGCTTAAGGAAATAGTCCTTAACTGCAAAATTTGCCAAGAAGCGAAATACCAACGCCATCCGCCAAACCCCGAAATAGGACGCACACCGATTCCTAGCAAACCCGGTGAAATTCTTCATGTAGACATTTTTTCGACAGATAGTAAGCATTACTTAACCTGTATAGACAAATTTTCAAAATTTGCCTTGATATAATCAATTTCCTCGAGGTCAATAGTCGACATAAAAGAACCAATAATCCGTATTATGAACTTCTTTAAAGATACTAAGAGTCTTGTATGTGACAATGCGAAATCGCTAAATTCTAATACAATAAAGTCCTAACTAAAAGACCACTTTAATGTCTCCATATTTACAACGCCACCTCACCATAGTACAATGAACGGACAGATAGAACGGTTTCATGGAACGCTTTCGGAAATCAGTAGATGCATTAAATTAAGTCAGGGATTAAATGACACGAACGATCTTATTTTGCTTGCCGCACATAAATACAATAGGACAATTCACTCAGTGACAGGACAACGGCCCATTGACATTATTAACTCTAGCACACCAGAATACCTAGACGAAATCAAAAACTGCTTGATTAAAGCACAAAATTCTGACCTACACCACCACAATAGAAATTAAACGACAAAAACTTTTCAGCCAGGCGAAAAGGTTTTTATAAAAAATAATAGCCGGATAGGTAACAAACTTACTAAACTTTATACTAAAAAAAAAACGGTGGAAAAAGACTTAGGAACAACAGTCTTAATTGATGGTAAAAAAATTCATAAAAGTAATCTAAGATATTGTAATTTTTCGGTTCTTGATTTTGACGGCAGCTGTGTTAGCGCAGTCAGAAATTTTACTTTTTAATTTTCCATCCCAATCTCGGATGGAGAGGTAGCCATCTATCATCAGTATAAGCACCTTATTCATCACTTAAATCTGACCGTTTTTGAGGGTATCGCCGATGACACACATCATCTGCTAGACAACTTTCCGCAATCGGAAAACTCTACAGCTCGACATAGACCGCATTTCTCGATTATTAGATTCCGTAAGGATTCATCATCGGCAGTCCCGGGGTATCAACTTTTTGGGTACCGCCCTTAAATATGTAGCGGGCACCCCGGGTTTTGATGATTTCAGTCAACTTCAATTGCGGACGAAATCCTTAATTGAGTCAAATAACCAATAGATCCTTATTAACAGCCAGACTCAGAATAAATCAGCTGACGGACACTGTAAATAAATTACTCAGCTCCTCAAAAAAACATGAGCTAGATACCGGACACCTATTTGAACTGATATCCGCGAGAAACAGAGCTATGATAGACGACATCGAATCAGCTCTATATTCAGTCACCTTGGCACGGTAGGCAGGAAGCATCGATAAGTTGCACAAAAATGTCGACGAAAACTGTAATCGAGGTTGTATTTGTTGATGGTTATAGGTGCAAAATCCGTTCGAATTGAAATCCGACCTGCTTCTTCTCAAAAGCTATTCATATTTTTATATTTCGAATCGGGACAATTTGTAACATAGGACAACAAAAAACACTTTTTTTCTGTTGCATGGAGTTTTTCTACTGTTTCTTACTAATTTGGGTGCGCTGATTTCGAATCTACCCTCAGATTTTTTCTAGCAGCTCTAGTTAGTGAGATATAGGTACCGTGTCATTTTTTCAGTTTTTCCTCTACTTTTTCCATATTTTTGATCGTAATTTCTAAACCAAAAAATTTATTGACATGATTTTCACATTATCGCATTAACAACACCACACGGCTTCTTTTCCGATGCAACTTATTTTTATAAGTTTTAAAATGCCGCGGTAATTGGACCTCATAAGTCGGAAAATATGGAATTTTAAGGCGTTTTCTTTGATTGTCAAAAACATACACATTTTTTGTAAATCAGTTAACCATTTGGTGTATAATGAAAGCCGACACATCAAGTAATACAACACAGCCAAATTATTTGGCGGAATATACATTCGCATCGAAATAATAGCAAAAATATCCCATACCCATTTTCATCACTTTTCATACTTTTTCCTTAAAATATTCTTAAAATTCCTCAAAATATGCTCTCTTTACGTTCCATTTATAATCTAAAATACATGCAAAAAACCAAAAGAATAAAAGAAAAATAAATAAAAGCTTTGTAGTATTTAATGGTACGGTGGCATCACCCGAGCAGTGGCACTGTTCAGTGTGCATTGGCAACACTCGAGCGATGGCACTACTCGCGACATGATGGCTGACGTTGCCGCCAAAAGCCAAAGTAGCAAGTGAAAAACGCGCGAAAGACACAGGGAGACGAATAAGTGACAGCGAACGAGACGGACGTGCCGAGCAGAGTCGGCAAGACACCAGTTACCTCATATATTGTTTTTTTCCAATCCTTTGTATTACACACTTCTATTAAATAAAGCAAGTAAGCTGAAAGTTACAAAAAATAAGCTTACTACAGTTCAGAAGTGGGATAAAAGACCTACTGCGAGTGTCGGCCAACAATTTCACAACAACGTGAGTTAGTGCAGCGTCCAGCGGAGCACCCGCCTCGATTTCACAACAACGTGAGTTAGTGCAGCGTCCAGCGGAGCACCCGCCGCAACTTCACAACAGCGCGAGTTAGTGCAGTGTCCAGCGGAGCACCCGCCGCAATTTCATAACAACGCGGGTTAGTGCATCGTCCAGCGGAGCACCCACTTACGAATCCAGCACCATGAATCGAGCGACGAAGGGCCAATTGATGGCTGAGCTGACGGCTGCGGGCATTTCGCCGCCGCCGAACTCGACACGCACCACTTTGATGGCGCTCCACGCGGAGGCCGGTCTTCCGGGTGGTGACGAGGTCGATGTACTGGAATGCGACGAAGACGCCGCCGCTGAGATCCAACGGCTCGAACAGCGGGCCGCCCTACTCGAGCTGCGCGCAAAGGTGCGCGCACTAGAACTAGAGACGGCGTCCACGTCGGGCCGACGTAAATTTGATTTTTCCGAAATGGACAGTGCAATTGCCGACTTCACGGGCGACGACTCCTATGGCATCCGGAAGTGGATCGCCGACTTCGAAGACATTTCAGCCACGCTCGATTGCGATGATCGCGATCGATACATTTGTGCGCGCCGCAAGTTGAACAGCAGGTGTGTTCCTCCGCACAATTAATGTCACCAATTGGGCGGAGTTGCGTCCTATGCTAGTGGCTGAAGTGATAATTGCCGGCCTACAAGATCGTACCTCCGATATTTCGATCTTGTATGGCGCAACCGACATCCAGCAGCTGAAGGAGCTGATGGTTCGCTACGACAAGCTGAAATTGCGCCGCTCCGAAGTGCGCCTTCCGATTCCAGCTGTCACACCTCCGACGAGCGCCACCCACACCAAACTTCCGACTTCCGCCGCAGCTAGTGGACCACGCTGCTTTAATTGTTCCGGCTATGGGCATTTTTCCTCTGAGTGTCCAAAAGAGCGTCGCGTTCCTGGTTCGTGCTTCCGATGTGGCAACCTTGGCCACCAACAAGCTGACTGCCCGTCAGCCCCGAAGGAACAACGAGCCGCGTTCGTGGGCGTCCACAGTGCCCGACCTATCGCCCGAGAAGATGACGACGGTGATGACGAGGGGACAGCGCAGCAGACCATGAGCGCACTTCAGATGGTGAGTGTTGTGTTTAAGTCGAGTGATTCCAAATGCACAGGTGTAATTGGTTGTAATTCTCTTCTTGATACGGGTAGCCCCGTTAGCTTTATTACAATATCCTTGGTTCCGGAGTTTGTCAAGATTGGACAACCGAGGCCATCGAACTTTTGCGGATTGGGCAAGGCTAATATAGTCACTCACAGTGAGCTGGGTGTTGCTGTGCTACTGCAGAATCGTGTGCGGATAATTCCTGTGTTGGTTCTGTCAGACGACGCTCTTCCGTTCCCGATGCTGCTTGGCAGGGATGCACTCCAGTCATTTAAAATCCTACTGTATTCTTGCCCAATCATTCCTATTCCTGAACATAGTTCTGTATTTAACGTTTCTGGCAATGCCATATTAAATGAACCAAAAGACGTGTGCGTTTGTAATTCACCTCTGACTTCCGAAGTGGCTCAATTGAATAGTGTAAGTGAAAGTGGGGGCTCATCCAGGCGAATTCTCATTAATCGGAAGGGAATTATTTCAAATTTCTTTGCCACTCCGCGTCGAACATTGTCGCGGCCTGGTGCCATTGAGGCGCTTGATGAGTTCCAAAATTCTCAGAATCCTTGGGTTCTTGTATCTTCCGACGAAATTGACATTGATCCGCAGCTTGCTGCACCGTTCCATGACTGCTTACGCCACGGGATTACCTCCGAATATTTGAAGTTTGATCAAAGTTCGGTGACTGTCCCGAATTATGATATGACGATACGCCTCACCACCGATACGCCGTTCTCAGCTGACGGACACTGTAAATAAATTACTCAGCTCCTCAAAAAAACATGAGCTAGATACCGGACACCTATTTGAACTGATATCCGCGAGAAACAGAGCTATGATAGACGACATCGAATCAGCTCTATATTCAGTCACCTTGGCACGGTAGGCAGGAAGCATCGATAAGTTGCACAAAAATGTCGACGAAAACTGTAATCGAGGTTGTATTTGTTGATGGTTATAGGTGCAAAATCCGTTCGAATTGAAATCCGACCTGCTTCTTCTCAAAAGCTATTCATATTTTTATATTTCGAATCGGGACAATTTGTAACATAGGACAACAAAAAACACTTTTTTTCTGTTGCATGGAGTTTTTCTACTGTTTCTTACTAATTTGGGTGCGCTGATTTCGAATCTACCCTCAGATTTTTTCTAGCAGCTCTAGTTAGTGAGATATAGGTACCGTGTCATTTTTTCAGTTTTTCCTCTACTTTTTCCATATTTTTGATCGTAATTTCTAAACCAAAAAATTTATTGACATGATTTTCACATTATCGCATTAACAACACCACACGGCTTCTTTTCCGATGCAACTTATTTTTATAAGTTTTAAAATGCCGCGGTAATTGGACCTCATAAGTCGGAAAATATGGAATTTTAAGGCGTTTTCTTTGATTGTCAAAAACATACACATTTTTTGTAAATCAGTTAACCATTTGGTGTATAATGAAAGCCGACACATCAAGTAATACAACACAGCCAAATTATTTGGCGGAATATACATTCGCATCGAAATAATAGCAAAAATATCCCATACCCATTTTCATCACTTTTCATACTTTTTCCTTAAAATATTCTTAAAATTCCTCAAAATATGCTCTCTTTACGTTCCATTTATAATCTAAAATACATGCAAAAAACCAAAAGAATAAAAGAAAAATAAATAAAAGCTTTGTAGTATTTAATGGTACGGTGGCATCACCCGAGCAGTGGCACTGTTCAGTGTGCATTGGCAACACTCGAGCGATGGCACTACTCGCGACATGATGGCTGACGTTGCCGCCAAAAGCCAAAGTAGCAAGTGAAAAACGCGCGAAAGACACAGGGAGACGAATAAGTGACAGCGAACGAGACGGACGTGCCGAGCAGAGTCGGCAAGACACCAGTTACCTCATATATTGTTTTTTTCCAATCCTTTGTATTACACACTTCTATTAAATAAAGCAAGTAAGCTGAAAGTTACAAAAAATAAGCTTACTACAGTTCAGAAGTGGGATAAAAGACCTACTGCGAGTGTCGGCCAACAATTTCACAACAACGTGAGTTAGTGCAGCGTCCAGCGGAGCACCCGCCTCGATTTCACAACAACGTGAGTTAGTGCAGCGTCCAGCGGAGCACCCGCCGCAACTTCACAACAGCGCGAGTTAGTGCAGTGTCCAGCGGAGCACCCGCCGCAATTTCATAACAACGCGGGTTAGTGCATCGTCCAGCGGAGCACCCACTTACGAATCCAGCACCATGAATCGAGCGACGAAGGGCCAATTGATGGCTGAGCTGACGGCTGCGGGCATTTCGCCGCCGCCGAACTCGACACGCACCACTTTGATGGCGCTCCACGCGGAGGCCGGTCTTCCGGGTGGTGACGAGGTCGATGTACTGGAATGCGACGAAGACGCCGCCGCTGAGATCCAACGGCTCGAACAGCGGGCCGCCCTACTCGAGCTGCGCGCAAAGGTGCGCGCACTAGAACTAGAGACGGCGTCCACGTCGGGCCGACGTAAATTTGATTTTTCCGAAATGGACAGTGCAATTGCCGACTTCACGGGCGACGACTCCTATGGCATCCGGAAGTGGATCGCCGACTTCGAAGACATTTCAGCCACGCTCGATTGCGATGATCGCGATCGATACATTTGTGCGCGCCGCAAGTTGAACAGCAGGTGTGTTCCTCCGCACAATTAATGTCACCAATTGGGCGGAGTTGCGTCCTATGCTAGTGGCTGAAGTGATAATTGCCGGCCTACAAGATCGTACCTCCGATATTTCGATCTTGTATGGCGCAACCGACATCCAGCAGCTGAAGGAGCTGATGGTTCGCTACGACAAGCTGAAATTGCGCCGCTCCGAAGTGCGCCTTCCGATTCCAGCTGTCACACCTCCGACGAGCGCCACCCACACCAAACTTCCGACTTCCGCCGCAGCTAGTGGACCACGCTGCTTTAATTGTTCCGGCTATGGGCATTTTTCCTCTGAGTGTCCAAAAGAGCGTCGCGTTCCTGGTTCGTGCTTCCGATGTGGCAACCTTGGCCACCAACAAGCTGACTGCCCGTCAGCCCCGAAGGAACAACGAGCCGCGTTCGTGGGCGTCCACAGTGCCCGACCTATCGCCCGAGAAGATGACGACGGTGATGACGAGGGGACAGCGCAGCAGACCATGAGCGCACTTCAGATGGTGAGTGTTGTGTTTAAGTCGAGTGATTCCAAATGCACAGGTGTAATTGGTTGTAATTCTCTTCTTGATACGGGTAGCCCCGTTAGCTTTATTACAATATCCTTGGTTCCGGAGTTTGTCAAGATTGGACAACCGAGGCCATCGAACTTTTGCGGATTGGGCAAGGCTAATATAGTCACTCACAGTGAGCTGGGTGTTGCTGTGCTACTGCAGAATCGTGTGCGGATAATTCCTGTGTTGGTTCTGTCAGACGACGCTCTTCCGTTCCCGATGCTGCTTGGCAGGGATGCACTCCAGTCATTTAAAATCCTACTGTATTCTTGCCCAATCATTCCTATTCCTGAACATAGTTCTGTATTTAACGTTTCTGGCAATGCCATATTAAATGAACCAAAAGACGTGTGCGTTTGTAATTCACCTCTGACTTCCGAAGTGGCTCAATTGAATAGTGTAAGTGAAAGTGGGGGCTCATCCAGGCGAATTCTCATTAATCGGAAGGGAATTATTTCAAATTTCTTTGCCACTCCGCGTCGAACATTGTCGCGGCCTGGTGCCATTGAGGCGCTTGATGAGTTCCAAAATTCTCAGAATCCTTGGGTTCTTGTATCTTCCGACGAAATTGACATTGATCCGCAGCTTGCTGCACCGTTCCATGACTGCTTACGCCACGGGATTACCTCCGAATATTTGAAGTTTGATCAAAGTTCGGTGACTGTCCCGAATTATGATATGACGATACGCCTCACCACCGATACGCCGTTCTTTTGCTCGCCTCGGCGACTCTCTTACCGCGAGAAGGATGAAGTGAGTGCGATCATAAGTGACCTTCTGCGACGCGAAGTAATCAGAGTCAGCGATTCACCCTATGCTTCACCTATTGTGTTAGTTAAGAAGAAAAATGGTGAAACGCGCATGTGTGTTGATTATAGAGCGCTCAATAAATTGAAAATACGAGACAATTTTCCTATTCCGTTAATTGACGATTGCCTTGAATATCTCGGCAATAAGAAAATATTTACGTTGCTTGATCTCAAGAATGGTTTTCACCACGTGAAAATGGCGGATGACTCGACGCGATACACTTCTTTCGTAACCCCGAGTGGTCAATACGAGTACATCCGAATGCCATTCGGGCTGAGAAAAATGCACCCTCAGTGTTTCAGCGGTTCATATCGCGAATCCTTAAGCCTTTTACCGATACCGGACTTATTGTAGTCTATTTTGACGATATTGTGATCGCCTCAAGGGACATTGCCGAGCATATGGAGTTGATAATCGATGTCCTGCGCTGTCTTGCTCGTAATGGACTAGAGTTGCGATTGTCAAAGTGCAAGTTTGCTTACGAACAGATTGAATATCTGGGATACAACGTCTCAGCGTCTGGTATTACTCCCAGTGGGGACCATATACACGCTATACAAAATTACCCAGTGCCAAAAAACTCTAAGGAGCTACATTCATATTTGGGATTATGCTCATATTTTCGGCGGTTTGTCCCGTCATTCTCGGTCATTGCCCGTCCTCTGAATAATCTTACGAAGAAGGAGGTCCCGTTTCATTTCAATGATGAGTGCCGAGAGGCCTATGAAATGTTGCGTACCGCTCTTACCTCCGCCCCAGTCCTTACGATTTACGACCCGAAGCGTGAAACCGAGCTGCATTGCGATGCAAGCGCAAAAGGCTTCGGTGCCGTTTTGCTTAAGAAAGGCGATGATAGGAAATTGCATCCAGTGTCGTAGTACTCGAAGAGTACAACGCCTCAAGAAGCCAATTATCACAGTTTCGAGTTGGAAACTCTTGCTATTGTCTACGCCCTCCGCCGATTCCGCACTTATTTGGAAGGCATTCCATTTAAAATTCTTACTGATTGTAACTCACTAACTCTAACATTAAATGAACGAAAAATGAATCCGCGAATCGCTCGCTGGGCCCTTGAATTTGAAAATTATAATTATTCCGTTTCCCATCGACCTGGCGCCCATATGGGTCATGTGGATGCTCTTAGCCGGTGCCATATTGTTTCTGTCATCGGTTCCGAAGATATTGATTTCCAAGTGAGGGCCGTACAAAACCGCGACCCAGTTATCTCTAAATTGAAGGTTAGTTTGAGTGAAGGTGAGTCAAAATCGTATGCTATGCATGACGGAATTATTTACCGACAGGACCGAAAGGGGGATCTATTCCTCTATGTGCCCGGTGAGCTTGAGGAGAATGTGGTGCGGCATACTCATGAAAAGATTGGCCATCTCGGTGTTACGAAGTCTATGGACCAGCTTAAATTACATTACTGGTTCCCTGACATGCAACCGAAAGTTGAAAGATGTATCCGCAATTGCATTAAGTGCATTCTGTATTCCGCCCCGACTCCTACTAACGAGCACAATTTATATAATATCCCGAAGCAGCCCGTTCCATTCCACACGATCCATATTGACCACTTCGGTCCCCTGCCGTCACTTCAGTCCAAACGAAAGCATATTCTGCTGGTCGTCGATGCCTTTACTAAATATGTAAAATTGTATCCGGTCGTATCGACAAGTACGCGTGAAGTATGCATTTCGCTCAATAAGTATTTTGAGTATTATAGTCGCCCTTCGCGAATAGTGAGTGACCAGGGAACATGTTTTACGTCTCTCGAGTTTACATCTTACCTTTCGGATAAAAATATCGAGCACGTAAAGGTTGCGGTTGCGTCCCCGCAGGCAAATGGTCAAGTTGAGAGAGTGAATCGGACGCTTAAAGCGATTCTGGCCAAATTGAGCGAGCCGCTGGCTCATTCCGATTGGGTGCGCCAGCTAGCGCATGTTGAGTACGCACTGAACAATACGGTTCACCGGTCAATTAAAACGGCCCCTAGCAAACTTCTCTTTGGCGTTTTGCAGAGGGGGTGTGAAGTGGATCGGCTTACCGAATTCTTGGATGAGAAAGATGTGAACTCCGTCGGAAGAGATCTAGAGGTTGTGCGAGATCAGGCCGCTGTTGCCATTCGGGAGAGTCAAGATTACAACTTAAAGCGCTTCCATGAGCATAGTCGACCGCCCAGGGTTTTTGACGTGGGAGACTTTGTCGTTATTTGAAATAATGATACGACCATTGGCACCAACAAGAAGTTTATTCCGAAGTTTAAGGGTCCATATGTGGTAATCAAGAAGCTGCCTCATGACCGCTATGTCGTAGGCGACATCGATGATTGCCCCATTACCCAACTCCCCTATCAAGGCATCCTTGAAGCCAACCATATTCGCAAGTGGGTTGAGCCTCCAAGTAACGAAGTAATTGAGTCGCTTCCGTAACACCTCATTGAAACTAATTTACATCTTCAGCCTTCAGCACCCTAGTTTTAATGACCAGCTGTTCAACCATTGTAAAATTAGTTCCTTTTGATTGTATTGTATGTAGTAGGATGTAAGCTCACTTATGTAGTATGTAAGCTCACTTATGTATACCGATTGATCGGGCCGATCAAAGTGTCAGAACGGCCGACTGTAGTATTTAATGGTACGGTGGCATCACCCGAGCAGTGGCACTGTTCAGTGTGCATTGGCAACACTCGAGCGATGGCACTACTCGCGGCATGATGGCTAACGTTGCCGCCAAAAGCCAAAGTAGCAGGTGAAAAACGCGCGAAAGACACAGGGAGACGAATAAGTGACAGCGAACGAGACGGACGTGCCGAGCAGAGTCGGCAAGACACCAGTTACCTCATATATTGTTTTTTTCCAATCCTTTGTATTACACACTTCTATTAAATAAAGCAAATAAGCTGAAAGTTACAAAAAATAACTTACTACAGCTTTGAATATTTTGAGGCCCCAAATTGTTTAAGGAAAAAGTATGAGAAGTGATGAAAATGGCTATGGTACATTTTTGCTATTATTTCGATGCAAATGTATATTCCGCCAAATAATTTGGCTGTGTTGCATTGCTTGATGTGTCGGCTTTCATTATGCACCAAATCGTTAACTGATTTACAAAAAATGTGTATGTTTTTGACCATCAAAGAAAACCCCTTAAAATTCCATATTTTCCGACTTTGAGGTCCAATTACCGCGGCATTTTAAAACTTATAAAAATAAGTTGCATCGGAAAAGAAGCCGTGTGGTGTTGTTAATGCGATAATGTAAAAATCATGCCAATCAATTTTTTGGTTTAGAAATTACGATCAAAAATATGGAAAAAGTAGAGGAAAAACTGAAAAAATTACACGGTACCTATATCTCACTAACTAGAGCTGCTAGAAAAAATCTGAGGGTAGATTCGAAATCAGCGCACCCAAATTAGTAAGAAACAGTAGGACCATGCAACAGAAAAAAAGTGTTTTTTGTTGTCCTGTGTTACAAATTGTCCCGATTCGAAATATAAAAATATGTATAACTTTTGAGAAGAAGCAGGTCGGATTTCAATTCGAACGGATTTTGCACCTATAATCATCAACAAATACAACCCCGATTACAGTTTTCGACTACATTTTTGTGCAACTTATCAACACTTCCTGCCTACCGTGTTGGGTAGAATACAAATAACACTGCACAACAGCATGTCTGTTGCATGGAGTTTTTTACATGAATCTGAATCGTTTTTCCACGCTGTTTTCAAAACCATACTCCGTTTTTATGTAACAGCTCTAGTTTTTGCAAAAAATGGGCGTGTCACTTTTTCGAATTTTCCTCGGCTTTTTTCTCGTTTTCGACTGTTATTTCTGAACCAATAATCCTATCGACATGATGTTTATATCGTTGCACTTACAAAATTTCACGTCATCTTTCCTGACATTAATCAATTTTATGCGTTCTAAATGGGCGTGGTAATAAGGTTTCAAAGTAAGAAAATATTTAATTTAAAGGCGTTTTTTCTGATGGCGAAAATGTACAGATGTTTCATAAATCAAGTTTCGAAGTATATGAATATCTTAAGAAGAAAAATCAAGCAATACAACACAGCCATATTATTTGGCGGAATACACATTCGCATCGAAATAATAACAAAACTGTACCATAGCGATTTTCATCTCTTTTCATACTTTTTCCTTAAAAAATTAGGAGCCTCAAAATATGCTCTTTTATATGTTCCATTTATAGTTTGGAATACAAGCAAGACACAAAAATATTTTGAATTGCTCGAACAAAAAAAAATTAAAAACTTTGCATATTTTCAGGCCCCTAATTTTTTAAGGAAAAAGTATGAAAAGTGATGAAAATCGCGATGGTACATTTTTCCTGTTATTTCGATACGAATGTGTATCGCCAAATAATTTAGCTGTGTTGTATTGCTTGATGTGTCGACTTTCATTATACACCTAGCTCGTTAATTGTTTTACAAAAAATGTGTATGTTTTTGACCATCAAAGAAAACGCCTTAAAATTCGATTTTTTCCAACTTTGAGGGTCAATTACCGCGGCATTTTAACACTTATAAAAATAAGTTGCATCGGAAAAGAAGCCGTGCGGTGTTGTTAATGCGATAAGGTGAAAATCATGTCAATCGGCTTTTTGGTTTAGAATCTACGATCGAAAATATGGAAAAAGTAGAGGAAAAACTGAAAAAATGACAGGGTACCTATACCTAACAAACTAGAGCTGCTAGAAATCGGAGGGTAGATTCGGAATCAGCGCACCCAAATTAGTAAGAAACAGTAGAAAAACTCCATGCAACAGAAAAAAAGTGTTTTTTGTTGCGCTGTGTAATTAATCCCATACTGTTAAATAGTAAGGAGGTTGAAAATTTACTGACCAACGAGCACTCAACAAATATAACAATAAGCGATCTATTAACAGTTTCAATATTGAAAATTTTACAAGACAATAATAATATTTATTTCATAATTAAGTATCCAGTAGTTGAGCAAACATGTAAGAAAATAAAGATTTAGCCAGTTATACAAAATTGTAAAACAATAATGTTAGAGACTAATATAGTATCAAAATGTAATAGCAAATACGATAAGCTCATTAATTGTAAAAACGCAGTGTCAACTATATTTTGTGAAGTTTCGAATGAGAATAGCTCCTGTATACTAAATTTATTAAGCCACCGACACGCATCGTGCCAAACTACTACAGCAGACCAAATCGCTCCAATAATTGTAATAAACAACGAACTAGTAGAAGTCCGAGAAGGAAGTTTTCCTGCTGTGCTGATACAAGGAACATTTATGATAAAATTTCTGGAAAATGTCACAATTAACGGCACCACGTACACTAATTGGAGAAAGGCTGTACGTGCCTACCCTGAGGCCGCACCCGCGCAATTCCTTAACTTGACGAATCATGTTACACTTTTGTCTCTCCCGTACCTGCATAATATCAACCAAAGGAAAAAATGATCACTAAAAGGATTCGTTGAAGACCAATCGTCACCATGGCTGACGGCTTACCTCCTCACATTAGGATTCTTCGCTGTTGCTATACGTTATCAATAAGCGCCGACAGCGCAACGTCAACATTTCAATATTAGATAACGTTCTTAAAGGAGCCGGGAACAGCTCGGGTAGCACACCGTAGCCATAACAGCTCGGATGATCTACTGCAAAACCCAACAGCAGTGAAAACAAAAACAACAACATTAGCACATCATAAGCCACAACAACAACAACGACATCGAATGCAATGCAGCTCGAATAACATAACGCGGAACGGAAGCTTGCAAGCGCTGACGACAGACCAGCTGAAGTTTGGAAGAGCTGCACCACTGCAGCGTGGGAATTGCCGAATCAGCAATCAACAACGGCAGTCCAAGTGGAGCCGTCTAAGCTAAGTTATTCAGGTGCAGGCACCGACAAGTTAGTCATTGTAACTCACGGCTGGTGATCGGCTGCCTTCCCATAGGGAAGGAAATAAAGTTCTAATTAAAAATTGAACACAGACTTTTACTTACATTGATGATGATGAAACCGACATTCCATCAGACGGTGACAAGCGCATTGACGTATCAGACGGCCTGGAGGGAAAGTTTTCGACATTAATCTGCGGAAAAGCGTCGAGCCCAATCTGGACGTGTCACACAAAGCCAAACAGTACGCTCAGAGGCACCAGCGAGGCCGCGGGCTGTTTCATCTAGAGTCAGTTGCTGACGATGTGGCAAGCAAGGCCACATAACACGAGACTGCCATCTGTGAGAGAAGCGTTTCAGACAACAGCCGTCGCCAAGATGTGCTGAAGCTCTGCCACACCATTTTTGCGAAACCGAGCGCAGGCACGATTCGCAAGCCGAAAACAAGGGACAAATTGTGGATGTTCGGTCGGTATGAATTCTACAAGGGAAAGATTGGCTTCCGGGAAGGCTACAGGACCAGCGCAAGGAGACGGATCTCGCAAAAAACCTCAAAGGCAAAGCGAAGAGAGTACGGCCGGACCGGCAGGAGATGGCTGGTGAGAGCCCGATCGCGAAGGGCACAGTGGCAAAGTCCACGTCTGATTGATGGCTGCCTATACCGCGAGTGGGATAGCAGGGATGGCAGGACCAGAAAATCCCTAATAGTGGTCCCGAAAGGCCGGATCAACGATGTGATCGAGGCAAACCATAACGACTCCAATGGAGGGCACCTAGGCATCGCAAAAACTGTCGCTAAGATAAGAAGGCGGCTCTATTAGGTAGGACACCAGGAGTCTGTCGCCGAGTGGATCAGAGGCTGTGGTCGGTGTTCGGCTGCGAAAGAGCCGTTGAGAAGATCGCGGAGCCGCATTCAACTAGTCGAAAACAGGTTCAAAGCCAGCTACGGTCTACGTGCTAAATCAGAAGGGTTCAAGGAAGGCGATCTGGTAATGCTCAACAACAAGCAGCGGAAGGAAGGTTTGTCTCCAAAAGTTCAAACATTATGGGAAGAACCGTACAAAGTCGTGACAAAGATTAATGACGTGGTGTACGGGGTTCATCGCTGCTGCAACTGAATCGCTAGGCTGAAAGTAGTCCATTTGGAGCGCCTGGCGCAAAAGTAAAGAAACCACTATTGACCACCAGGCACATGAAGCAGCGCTTTCATTTTGCCAAAACGTACGCACAATGGACTAAGGAAGATTGGGCAAAGATAATATGGTCCGACGAATCCAAAATAAATCGATTGGGCTGATGGTTGAGAGTGGGTTTGGAAAACTCCTGGACAAAAGTTGCAGCCATGTCATGTAAAACCTACTCTTAAGTTCGGCGGCGGTTCCATAATGGCTCGGGGGCTGTATGATGGCAGGAGGTGTTGGAACACCCTTTTATATTGTGGGAAATATGAGAGCCGCATCATATGCTGACGTTTTGAGCACGCAGAATCGGATATTGTCTTGTCACACTTGAGAAATAATAATTTAATAACACATAATAATAATTTCGAAACTTTTAATTGGCCTTCTCAATATCCTGACCTTTACCCCATAGAACACCTGTGGGGAATCCTGAATAGGTCCATAACTGGGGAAACAGGGAGTACGGAGGGGCGCTGGCCAAAAGTGCAATATGCTTCGAAAAATATCCCACAGGAAGTATGCCAGAGTCTTGTAGACAGCATGCCACGCAGAATTCAGGCCGTAATTGATACCTAGCCCCCTTTGGCAAAATATTAAACATACAAATTTCACAAATGTACGGAAGTCACAAAAGTGATCATGCTAGATGCACCTACTCTCTTTTTATTTTTTGTGTAATAAGTAGGGATCGAAATTATATGCAAGTGCATATTTTTTTGGAGCTTCCGATTTGAACGAGACCAAGACAGAAACTATTTTTATTTAAAAATATTAAGAATGAGCTAACATACTCGTATGCACTGCATATGTTTGCATACTTTGCATATTTTTGCATTTTTTGCATATAAATCCGATACCTAGTATAAGCATTAAAACGTCAAATGAATTTCTTTTTAACACGTTCGCGGACGTGGATGCTATAGCAGTCATTTTCATAGTGATGCAAAATGACGTGAATGCTATAGCACTCAAATTTTAAAGCCAATTTTTATTCATTTATATTTTTATAAACTTAAATGTTTGTAATGAATATACATTTCAAAGTAATTAGCAACTGATTCATTAAGTAGTTTTATATTATTTGATTGTTTTTCGGTGTACAGTGAAATTCCTTGTAACTGAACACTCACCATCAAAGTGGTTTTGTCCGGTTAAGGGAGATGTCCGCTTATAGAGGAAGAGGCACAAAACATTAGTTGAAATTGTATCCAAGTGTTTCTCGTTTATTTATTGAATATTTTGTACGAATTTTTGAATAGTGACTATTTTATTAATATTTAGGTAAAGTACACACATTGTACAAGTGCTTAAATTTTAGTACTACTTTGGTTAAACAAATTTTGTAATGGTTGATTGCCTAAACCAGTGGCGCTCCCAGGCGGCGATTTTGGGGTTTAAACCCCACCCCCAAACACAAAAAATTCTGGTACAAAATATGGTTTCGAGTGGTATTCGGCTCAAAAACTGTGCGCCACCGGCCTAAACTCAGATTGTTTTGATTTAAAATGTTCATTATCAAATAAGAGAGATATTTGTAGGTATTATAGGGTAGTATAGATATTTAAAAGCTGGTTGGGCATATTTCTAAATTTTGTCCGTTTATGAGAGATTTTTTAATCAAAATGGTTTGTAGTATAATGTCCGTGAATAATAATAAAGCACAACTTTGAAAGGCTGTGAAGTCCAGGTTATAGAATGAAGGGAATTACCAAATTTATTTTCTGCATAGCTAGTGTATCTTTATTACGAAAAGTAAAAAACAAAAATGCGTATTCACAACTTTTAAGTTTGCCTCAATCGACGATCCGAACCCTACCACCTCAGATCAATATGTTTGTCCAGATTAACCTCCAACATTTTAAGTTAGGAACGGACAACCTAACCGTCCTTCTGTCGGCAGATTACGAGGACATCCCCGTATTCCAGGAACCTTGGGTGCGGAGCACAGAGATGAAAGGACTTCGCCGGAGCGAATATAACCTTTTCTATAAAAGATATGAAGGTAAGCCAAGGGTGCACCATCACCTTACAACACCACACACCTTAATATGTACCTCACAGCACCAACGACACCACGGTTGTAGAGTAAGCTGCAACCGGAGGGAGCAAGCTGTGGATAGTCTCGGCCTACATGGCGCACGACAGATGTTTCTGGAAAAGTAACCAAAATGTAGAAAATGTAACCATAACTAAAGAAACTAAGAAGTTTCCGCCGTTGTTTTTGCTGTAGCTCATCATCCGTCCAAACAAAAACAAAAAAGCATGTGTACCAATTTTATATCAATTACGATATGTATTATTACGAAACAAAAAAAAATAATCAAACACGAATTAAAGTAACCAACCACAAAAAAATTAACCTATTTCGGTTAAAAGTAACCAACTGTGGCAAACGTGCTCCAAATTACTCAAATATCTTCCGTCCCGCAAAGCGGTTTACTATTTTCTTTGTAGCAAAAGCACGAAACGAAAACGAAATGTATCACAATATTTTGAGTTGAGTTTAACAATGTTTCGTGTAAAAGCCTTATACTAGGTTTACATTGAGCCCAAATGCGTGATTTGGGCAAAAATTCTCAAATGCGAAGCCAAATCCCACATTTCCCTACACAAATTCAAATCTTCGAAATGACTCTTTTCAACAAAACGACGCACAGTGTACTACATATTTTTTTTGCATATCTAGCGGGACTTTATTCAATAATTCGAATGTCAAAAAAAAATAAAATTTCATAATTATATAATAGCTAACACACTGAGGGATTCGATTCTGGTAGTATTTTCTGTTTTGCAAAATCACCTCACGAACGATCATCTTGAATGTGCAGTTATTTGTATAAAAGAAAATTGTTCAAATTTGTGAGTCACTTGTGATTTAGATGTAATTCGAGATTATCACGGCGAACGCGCATATACAAACTCTGTTATTAGCTATCAGCACCTTTTTCGCCACCTTATCAGGTAAACTTGAATATCGTTATGTATATTATTAGTGGTTACAGAGCAATTTATTCGGACATATAAAAATTTTTCAAATGTTGTAATTTTGCTTTGAGTTTAAAACAAATATCCGTGGGTATCCGATTTAAAATGTATCTTAATAACTGCTTTGGTTCATGTTTTTGAAGATTCAGTTAAATTTGGCTGCCCATATTTGTCCCACTCATACAAAATTTTTTTTTTCCTTGGTCTCTCCACGCTACCCGCGCTTTGAGTGATATATTATTTCAATTTCATTGATTACACTACTCGACACGAAAAATGCTCCTAAAAACAAAGTATTTTTTAGACTAATTTTCGGCTGCTGAACACGAAACTGAAAATCAAAAAATTTTCTTAAGAAACGTTTTCGAAAAATCTCCGAAAAACACGTTTTTCCCTCCTATTTCAGTTATGAGCACATATCTCGTAAACCGATCATCCGACTAACACCTGTGGCCCGTTATTCAGAAGGTAATTAACTAACCAACGATCTCTCCAACGATATATAGATTGTCAAAATCAGATGAGATTTGGGGAAGTAACTGAGGGTGAAAGTTGTAAAAAAGTGAATTTTTCGACCAATTTCAAAAATCATAAAATTTCGAATACTTGTGGTGTGCTCATAACTGAAATAAGAGGGGGAAAACGTGTTTTTCGAAGATTTTGCGAAAACGCTTCTTAAGAAAATTTTTGGATTTTCAGTTTCGTGTTCAGCAGCCGAACATTAGTCTAAAAAATACTTTTGTTTTTAGGAGCACGGGTTCATCGCGTTTTCGCATCGCATTTTTTGTGAGTGATTTTTAGTGAATGATTCAATTGATTGAACATTATTAATAACACAGTGCAACACTGAAAAAAGGGACAAGGTCAAACCCATCTCATTCGATAGAGGACCTCAGTAGATGAAAAAGTGCCAAGGGATTTTTCTCGGAATGTTCGAGTTTTTTTTTAAATGCAGTTTAAAGATGGCGGGTTAATTCCCCTTCCCGAAACTTTTAAAACATTATATCTCTTGACTCAAATGTCAGAAAGAAATAATGTTTACGCCAAATGAAACCTAATGATTTGAAGTCGATGACACAATATCCTTTTTTAAAAAATTTTCTGAGAAAGGATATGAAGGACCTCAATTAAATTTGTATCCTTGAATATCCTGGAAACCGTGAGAGCTAAATTTATATAAGTGACTTCTGGTGAAAAAGCATTCAAAGATCTATACGACTTATAAATTTCATGTAACTCACTTTTACAGTTAAGACTCTACAACGATTAAAAAAATGTGCTTTGCTACATTCGATGTTTTCACTAAGAAGCTACGAGATATTTTGTACACAAAAACATGAATTCAGCAGTGTATAATTTTTGAAACGCTGTAGTGGCCGCCATCTTTAAACTGCATTTAAAAAAAAACTCAAACATTCCGAGAAAAATGCCTTGGCACGTTTTCATCTACTTAGGTCCTCTATCGAATGCGATGGGTTTGATCTTGTCCCTCGACATTTTTTTTGAATTTGTTGCACTGTGTAATTGATTAATAACACCGTGCGACAAAAATCAAAAAATTCCAAAACACACGAAAAAATCGGTATACTCGCAAAACTAGGGGCCAAACGTAGTAAAACTGCGTTTTTAGTTTTTCTCTCTGACGTCAGGATTTTTATTAAAAGGACTTTGAAATTTGAAGGACATGGTTATTTCAAAAAATTATTTTAAAAATTGAGCGCATTGTAGAATAACAATATGGGTATCAAATTAAAGAGAAAAATCCTTAGAATCTTAAAAAAATAAGAGGTATTGAAAATGTCCTTTTAAAACTTTATCCTTGAATATCCTTGCAAATTTCCAATATTTTTTTTTGAAAAAAATATATCTTAAGGACTAATGTGTACACTACCACATCCTCGAATTTCGTTCTTCTAACTTTAATAGTTAAGGATATAAAAAATTTTATATTTCTCATTATAAAACGAAGATATATTGCACCGTACGACAAAAATAAAATATTTAATTAACTCATGAAAAAATCGTTATGCTGCTAATACTGGAGGTTGCCGGCCTCGAAAGTCAAACGGGTAGCGCGCTGGCTTCTCATACCAAAGGCTCCAGGTTCGATTCCTGGCTCGGGCTGGTGAACAACTCATCTACTTCTATCGCTATCCACATGAAGGGACTGAGAATTACAAGAATCGCACAAGTGCGCTCTTGGCAGGCAATGGCAAAACCTCCAAGTGTGAACGAAAAACTGCCAATCGCCGTTCGGATTCGGCGTTAAACTGTAGGCCCCCCCCTTTCCCCATCCGCTTGAAATGTGTACTGTAACATATGTTGGCAAAACAGTGTTGCATACATAGTTTAAAAACGGGTGAAATATGTGGTATCACAATGGGCCTTTCAGGCCTCCGAGTGTGTCTCTTATAGAGGCAGCCACCGCAACCTAACCTAACCTAATACTGGAGGTTAAATACACTAATTCCGCAACTTCAAAATTACGTTTGAACCTAAGTATTTGTTTTCACAAGACATTGAAAATTTAAAAATTGAGTTTTCTTGAATAAAACTTATCCAAGAGTAACAAGATGAATGCATGAAGATACGTACTTACTGTGAATACTAGTGCTCATAACTTAATTTAATTTTGGTACGTGTCACGGCACAGCGACGAAGTAGTAGCTATACTAATGGGCTTGAAAAAGGGCTTCTCAAAAAATCAATGTTTTTTATGCCCATGGAAAGGTCGACGCCGTGAATTACACTATATCAACCACAAATGGGAGCCTCGCATAACTCATCAACTTGGCCGCGACAGCATCGCTCATATGCCTCTAGTCCCTTCATCAAAGATAATACTTCCACCGCTCCACATAAAGTTAGGCCTGATTCGAAAACTTAGGTGACGTTAGTGATGAACACAGAGAGCGCTTCCACCAAGACATTGCGCTAATTGAAAATCGCTTGTGCGATTCTTGTAATTCTCATTCCCTTCATGTGGATAGCGATAGAAGTAGACGAGTGTTTTACCAGCCCGAGCCAGGAATCGAACCTGGAGCCTTTGGTATGAGAAGCCAGCGCGCTACCCGCTGGACTATCGCGGCCGGCAACGAGTTAGAAACTATAACTAATTTTTTTGGTTAGGTGTTCAATTTTGAAAACAATTAGATGTAGATATTTGGGCAGTATGTTCTTAAATGATGATGAAATTGTGAATGTGTTAAATGGAATAGGTTTAAATGGTTGGAATTGTCTTGTTTTGTATGTCACTGATGCTTTGAAATACAGGTGTCTGATTGTAAATGAATATTGTTGACTCTCTATATATGTATGAATAATTGTCTATTATTGTAAAGTTAATTATTTTTCCGACAGACAACTTTTTAAAGTCGTTCTTTATTATTGTTATTTAAAAAATTTAATAAAGAATCTATCTATCTATCTATCTGAATATTGTAACACAACCGACACAAACTGTGCTTCATGTGAAAACAAAAAATTGTGTCAACACAGTGTAATGTTTGTTTACTTTTTTCGAGCCAAAAGTTTAGTGCGCAAAATTTTCTGACAACGCAACAAGATTCGACTTGTAAAAAAAAGTGTAGGGAAATTGCGAAATACATCTAAATTTTTTATGCCTGTGTAAAACTGTGTACGTTTAAAAATGAAAAAGCAAGCTTTGTTCTGATTGGCTGGCTAGTGCGTTGGGCCGCGAGTCTACTGCGACGCTTGAACCCAGGTTCAAGATTCCATTGCTGCTAACACCGAAAAAAAGAAGACAACTAAAATTTTTCTTTCAGCGGCTGTCCTCTCAGCAGGAAATGGCAAACCTCTGAGAGTAAAATTGCCTATGAAAAAGCTCCCAACTAACCGTTCGGAATCGGCATAAAACTGTAGGTCCCTTCCTACCTTGTAAAAATTCACACGCACAACACGGATGGTTGCGGGTAGCTAGGCCTTAGTCTCGTAATCGGGCTGTCGTTCCAGTCAAGAAGAAGAAATACAGAAAATAATAACAAAATACATTAAAATTTTGTTGCTGCCACTACGCTATTACCTGTATGAATTCGCCTTGAGTTTTTACCAAGTTTGAGGGAAAATATGTTAAAGTTTTTGGAAGCTTTTTGTATACCTACACATCGCTCCGTCGCTGCAAGAACGTTGTTACTCAAAACTATATCATTCTTAGAAAATTCAATTCTAAAGTTTACCATTACAGGCATTTCAAGGTATCAAAAAATGTTTCGTCTTATGAGCAAAGTATTGAATATTTTACATAGTGGTTTTGACAGATAAAAGATCATATCAAAAAGTATAGAACACTAGCTGACCCCGCGAACTTTGTCTCGCACGACATTTGTTGTTTTTTTTTATAATAAAATACGCGAGATGGCGATGATGGCAAATTGACGAAGAAAACCAACTAAAGGAAGAGGAGAAGCTACTGATTAACGCAATCGAGGCCCACTAATAAGCAATGTTGCTGCTAAGTTTCAGTAAAGAAATGGACTACGCTTGAACCAGATTTAAATTATATGGGCGGTGCCAAGCCCCTTTTCCAATGCCCGCACAATATCCTCTGTCAGAAGACAAAATGGTAGGTTCGTACTTAGTTTCATTGCTGTGCGACTTATATTTTAGCGCAATATTTGGGTCACAAAAAATGTGCCACGCCCCTTGTCCAACACTCATCAAATCTGACCAGTAGAATGAGTCATCTATGAAACGACGCTATACTAAATTTCAATGCTGTGCACGTTTCAATATCGAAGATATTTAATTATAAAGATTTGGTTTGTATAGGTGGTGCCACGCCCCCTTGTCTAATACCCGCCTCATTCCGTCTGTCAAATGATATGAGTACATAATAGGTTCATACTAAGTTTCATTGCTGAGGGACTTATAGTTCAGCGAATTATTTGGGTCATAACAAATGTGCCATGCCCTTTGTCTTACGCTCATCAAATCTTACCAGTCGAATGACACATCTATAAGACAACGCTATACTAAATTTAAATTTCGACTTACGATTTCGAAGATATTCTATATTAAAGATTTGGCTTGTATGGGCGGTGCCACGCCCCCTTGTCGAATACCCGCCCCTTTCGCTCTGTCGAAGGATATGACTAAATAATATTAATAATATTAGTAAGTCCGTAGTAAATTTAATTGATGTGGGGCTTATGATTCCAAAGCTATCGTCTGAAATTTTGGGCTGGTGAAAAAGTGCCACGCCTCGTTTTCCTAAAATGTTCTTTCATACAAACCTTGTTCTGAAAACTACGAATACAACAAAAAATAAACAAACGAAATCGGTCCAGCCGTTTTCAAGTGATTCGCGCTCAAATATGACAGGGATTTTCCGACTTTTCCAATATATTTTTCGGAATTTTCTTTTCGCACGAACATGAACTGACTTAATACGAATCCAACAAAAAAAACTTCATGGAAATCGGCCGGTCCGTTTGAGCGTGATGCGATTACACACATACATCCACTTTCTTTTATATATATTTTTTTTTTCGTAAAAAAAAACCAATTAATTTTTTTCCTTGATTTTCACTAAGTTAGACCCCTTTGTTTTTTTTTATTTTTTTAACATAAATTGCTAATATTGTATAGAACATTGGTGCCAACTTTTATAATGGGCGTGGAAGTGGATTAGAAGCTAGACTGAAAATACTGCCAAAGGGTGGCGTCCAGCGCCGCGCTTAATGCCCGCCGCTTGTGCGCGTTTAGTGAAACTGTGAAAGATAGGGGGCATATGTATTATCACATATTTTACATATTAGTTATAACTTCCTATAGGAAATCGCCGTGAGCAAAGCCGCGGGAAACAAATAGTCGTTAATACTATTCACAATTTGCCTAATGAAATAATTTTTAAGACACAATTTAATGACGATAAGAACATGATTGTCAATCCGAGTATAATCTTCCAAAAGAGCATCGCGAAATCGGAAATTAAAGGTAAAACCTCAAAAAAGAAAAGCAATTAATGATTCCATCCTCTCTTTTAAAAGAATCATTGACTCCAATATATATGGGGTTCTTCTTAAGAAGAAGATGTGAAGAATAAAAAACACAGCAAAAACTAGCTAGCTGCTATACTTTTGTAGTTTAGCAATGCCTGAGTAAGCTGTAACATCAAGCGTGTTGACTAGATTATTCATATTTTACATTTAAGCGATAATTGCAAAGAGTAAAAGAAATTGTATGAGGACCCCTTAGTTTTGAAATAAAAATGATAATAATAGATGTATGTTTTGCATTTTTAGTTTTAGTTTTTTTTTAGTTTAGTTTTTTTTTTCATTTTTCATGCTGATTGCATAGTTTCAGGGATTAATAAAATATACGTATTTTGTCAAAAATAGGTGCTTAGACTACTTTTCAAATTGAATTATTTTCTGAGATCGGAAAATATCGGAGGATGTCATTACATTATTCAACAAAGAAAGAATGTTTCCACAATTATAAAAAAAATCAAGAACATACTTTCACATACTTTTTAGGTATTTTCCTCTAAGTTTTGCAAATTTCCTGTTTTTTTTATTTTGAAAAATATTTTAAATAAAATGTGAAGTAAAAGCCTCAGCTTTGCAAATTTTGAGTAAACAATTAAAGCGAAAATTTTCACATCAATTCTTAATCTATCTTCACAGATTACCAACTTCTTGCTAACTATGTATTTTTACTCAATAGACTAAAAAACAGAAAACATGTGTTTAAATTTGTTTGTGAAAAAGTTTTCGACTAGAGCAGCTCTTGCACATACATTTGGGTTTTCTTAGTTGGGATTTTTCCTTTCAAATTACATCAATATCGAACGAATCACTGTGCGACGCCAAAAACTTATACAAACGCAGCCTCAGTGCAGTGATGTTAACTGTAGGGAAAATTCCCTACATGTAGGGAATTTCAGCGAAAATTGTGTGCGTAGGGGAAAAAAGGACAGATTTTTTAAAATTCACTAAATGTAGGGAATTTTCAAACAACCCTGGTTATGGAAAATTTTGAAGTCAAATTAGTCAAACTAAAAATTTTAACGATCAAATGTTGTTTCCCAATTTGTCAAAGTTGGCCAAATATGTTTCGGCACTACCACATTCTAATGCAGACTCTGAAAGAATATTTTCGAACAAAAAAGGAACACATCAAGCCATGACAATTTGACTTCAATTTGTATAACTCGCTCTTACTTAGAAGACGAAGATATCACTTGTGTAAATTTTCAATGTAAAGAACAGCACTTTCAGAAAATGGCATACACTGAGTAGTATGACCATAAATAACACTGCACAACAGCATGTCTGTTGCATGCAGTTTTTTACATGAATCTGAATCGTTTTTCCACGCTGTTTTCAAAACCATACTCCGTTTTTATGTAACAGCTCTAGTTTTTGCAAAAAATGGGCGTGTCACTTTTTTGAATTTTCCTCGGCTTTTTTCTCGTTTTCGACTGTTATTTCTGAACCAATAATCCTATCGACATTATTTTTATATCGTTGCACTTACAACATTTCACGCCATCTTTCCTGACATTAATCAATTTTATGCGTTCTAAATGGGCGTGATAATAAGGTTTCAAAGTAAGAAAATATTGAATTTCAAGGCGTTTTTTCTGATGGCGAAAATTGTACAGATGTTTCATAAATCAAGTTTCGAAGTATATGAATATCTTAAGAAGAAACATCAAGCAATACAAAACAGCCAAAATATTTATCGGAATACACATTCGCGTCGAAATAATAACAAAACTTTACCATAGCGATTTTCATCTCTTTTCATACTTTTTCCTTAAAAAATTAGGAGCCTCAAAATATGCTCTTTTTTATGTTCCATTTATAGTTTGGAATACAAGCAAAAAACAAAAATATTTTGAATTGCTCGATACAAAAACAACATTAAAAACTTTGCATATTTTCAGGCCCCTAATTTTTTAAGGAAAAAGTATGAAAAGTGATGAGAATCGCGATGGTACATTTTTAATGTTATTTCGATGCGAATGTGTATTCCGCCAAATAATGTAGCTGTGTTGTATTGCTTGATGTGTCGACTTTCGTTATACACCTAACTCGTTAATTGTTTTACAATAAATGTGTATGCTTTTGACCATCAAAGAAAACGCCTTAAAATTAAATTTTTTCCAACTTTGAGGTCCAATTACCGCGGCATTTTAACATTTATAAAAATAAGTTGCATCGGAAAAGAAGCCGTGCGGTGTTGTTAATGCGATAAGGTGAAAATCATGTGAATCGGTTTTTTGGTTTAGAAACTACGATCGAAAATATGGAAAAAGTAGAGGAAAAACTGAAAAAATGACAGGGTACCTATATCTCACAAACTAGAGCTGCTAGAAAAAATCGGAGGGTAGATTCGGAATCAGCGCACCCAAATTAGTAAGAAACAGTAGAAAAACTCCATGCAACAGAAAAAAAGTGTTTTTTTGTTGCGCTGTGTAATTAGTCTTAGTGTAATTTTTGTACTGATTTTTTAATGTGATGAAATTGTATCTCAGTGCAAAGCACAATTTTTTTTATGTTGTTATGTTTCCATGTTTTAAATCGTATCTCAGTACAAAGCACAACTTTGTTTTGTTGTTTTCATGTTGCAAATGAATTAAAAGAAGAATTAATAAATGTTATGGTTTTTACTTTTGCGACTTTTATTCACAAAAAAATTAAAAAAACCTTAAATATTACAAAATACTTGGAAAATAAGTGTAGGCAGTTTCGTAGGGAAAATTGGTGGACAGCGTAGGGAAAAGTAGGGATTTTTTTCAAGTCGCGTAGGGATTTTTCAAAAAAAAAAGTTAACATCACTGCCTCAGTGTCGTTTTAGATTTCATGCGCGCAGCATCACACGCATCTGCTGAGCGCTTGCTCACATTTTTGTACACTAGTATTCCTTTGCACCTTTTCTTTCATGGAATATACGAGGTCTGTTCAAAAAGTAGCTCAGTTGGCTAGTGTGTTGGGCCGCGAGTCAAAGGCGATGCTCGAATCCAGGTGCAAGACTCCGTTACTGCTAATACCGAAAAAAAGAAAAACAACATTTTGTTTCGGCGGCTGTAATCTTAGCAGGAAATGGTAAAATGAGAGTAAAATTGCCTATGAAAAAGCTTTTTTTAACTCACCCATCTAAACCCAACTCACCGTCCGGAATATGCATAAAACTGTAGGTCCCTTCCAACCTTGTACAAATTCGCACGCACAACACGGATGGTTGTGGGTAGCTAGGCCTTAGTCTCGTAATCGGGTTGTCGTGTCAGTCAATTATTATTAAAATTATTATTTTCAAAAAGTATCGCGATTTTAGAATTTCCGCGGGTTACGTATATTAGATTTTCGATTGTTTTGTGGCGTTGTTGGAACTCATGTCCCTCCCTTATGCCGACAAGTTCGGCCATTTCGAATGTTCAGTTCTGTTTTTCTTAGACGTTTTTTGGCTCGTCTTCGATTTTTTCCTATTCCAAAAAATGGATTAAAGAATTTATATCAAATTTTGTGTAAAAAACAAAATTATGCACGCGTGACTGCGGCATATGGTGAAGCTCCTTGGACCGAAACAACGTTTATCGGTGGTACAAAATATTCTTAGAGGGCCGAGAAGATGTGAACGACGAAGAGCAAAAATTGCCTCTTGCACCATGATAACACCCCTGCTCACATAACTTTGCTTGTGCGCGAATTTTTGGCCAACACCAATACAATTATGATGGCGCAGCCACCCTATTCCCCAGACCTGGCCCCCCGTGAGTTTTTTTTGTCCCCGAAATTGAAGAGGCCGATGACAGGAAGACGCTACGCTACGATTGAGGAGCTAAAGATAAAGACGGCATCAAAGGGGAGCTGAACAAGATCACAAAAATGATTTTTTGAAGTGCGTCGAGGAATGAAAAAAACGTTAGCACAAGTCTATAATATCTGATGGAGATTACTTTGAAAGAGACAAAATAGATGTTCATGAATAAATGAATAATTTTTGAAAAAACACAAAATTCGCTATACTTTTTAACCGGAGAATGTGAAGAGCTTTGCTTTTTATGTGTTGCGTACCTAACAGCAACTAAAACATTTAAACTCTCGGGACCAGAGGTGTGCCGGTAAACAGATTTGTCTTCAAAATATATTAATGCTAAAAATTCAATCCATAATTTTGTTCAGTGTTTTCTATGCATGCATTGTCAAAATGCTTGGTTGAGTTAGTAGCTATAACTGATTTAAAGCAAAACATTTCGATTTTATGACACAAAAATCTTTTTCAGACAGACATAGGCATGCTGCATTAAAATCTTATTCAGAATAAATGAAACAAAATTTTTCGGTGTTCTTATATTACACTTATAAAATTTACAGATAATTTAAGGGATTTACGAAATCGAAGTGAACAAAACCGTGAGTAACTACCAAAATTAATTATACGTTCACCTGACTGCATACCAATTTTAATCATGAGAAATGCATATAACGATTTTTAGAATATTGCAAGAATATAGTTTTTAAGGTTAAGATGGCTAGATGTGCCGATTTAATCAGTACATGTGCTGCTTATTTGTTTTGTACTGATGCTTATTTGATTTCAGAAACCCGGAATCAGTATGTATCTATTACATTTTACAAATATGTAGGCGTATTCGTGGAATGGTACTTAATGGTACATATGTTCACAATTTAAGCATTCCTTTTCACATCATTTCATAAGATAACAACTGTTTAAATTCGACTTTTTGTTGCGTTTGGATTTTTGAAACGTTATACCTGTCTTTGAAGCAAGTAGGCTATAGACCTGAGATAGTTTCTCAATGTGAGCTTATTTTTCTTCTAGTTTTATATATGTATATTAGAGTGTCCCAAAAAAATAAAAGTTTTTTTTTCTTATTTTGTTTCAATGATGTAAAAACTATTATAAATACAATTTCACGTATTTATGTAGAACCACCCGTGCCGACTTGCATCGAAATATGTCGGTACTTGTTTACTAAGGCGCACGGGAGCCAAAGTATTGATTTACTTGTTGTTGCTTGTTTGTTTGATTAGTAAACGCATTGTTTTCATTCAGTCAACAAGTCAGTGGAATTATGCAGTTTTTAAAAGGGAATATTTTTCATAGGGGACGTAAAACATCAAATTACCGGTTCAAAACTTCCCTCTAAGGGACGGGTTCTGGTAGTTCTGTTCTATAATATTCGATAAGTTAATTTAAGTAAAAATGAAAGCGCCAATCTTACTATTCGTTAGTGCATTATTTACTAGGAAAAGGCACGTATACCAACTAAATCTTTACCGAACTGTGTTAAAAAACTAGTTGACTTGTACTAAGTTTGGAGAGATTGGCAAAAAAACTCAAATAAAACTCAAAGCGTGTTTGAGCAGCGTTTGCAAGAGTTTATTACAAACTTAAATCATTTGTTTGATCTCGCGCAAGCCGATGCGCTTAAATTCATGAAGATAGGATCTTCCTGCAGCGCCAGAGAAAGCCAGGTCGGCCTGGTCACTTAGCTGGAGTGGTTAAAAAATGGCCTAAAAGGAGGAAAAGGGTTACATTAGAAACATTGACGAGCAACAGCGACGTGATAAATATCTGGCATCCTTCATATCTTACTCCTTCAACACCTTCTTATGAACCGCTACAAGAAAATTCGTCCTTTGAATCTGAAACGGGGAATTTCAAGAAACCTTGCCCACCTCTACCGAGAGCACATAGTCTAACACGTCTATGGGGAAAAATTCATGAGTCCGAAATAAGTGGCAGCTTTAGATAGGTGTCAGTTAAGCATGCGAAATTTCGTATTTATTATTGAAGCAACTATTGAAGCGATTGGACATAACATTCACGAATATCCTATGAGTAAGTCCCCAATTCAAAGAATTCGTACAGAAAATCGAAAAGAGCGCGCAGAAACTATAAAAGGTGATTTTCAAAACGAGGTACCGGATAATGTAACTGTCAACTGGGATGGCAAATTCTTACCAGCTTTAGATGCATGAAAATCTAAAGAAGAATGTCTACCGATATATATTTCGTGCGATCATAAAGAACAACTCATCGCTGTGTCACAATTAAAGAACTCTTCAGGAAGCGAATAAGCACAGGCAGTTTGGACCACTATGATTGATTGGAATCTTGAAGAAAAAGTGCAGATTCTCTGTTGTGATACTACTGCTTCCAATACAGGTCGTATTCAATCGACTCAAATTTGATTACAATTTCCTCAACGAGTGTCCTGCTTAATGCTCGAATAATACCTCGTTTCATTATGCTAAGCAAAAGGTGCTGGCATTGAGAGCAGTTAACGATACGGCTAAAGAAAAAAAAACAACTTTTACTACGTTGCGTACAAGAACAAAGACAGGTCTAACCGGACTGCAAAAAGCAAACCTTAAAAAGAAAATTTAGTAAATAATGTTTTTTTACTGATAAATACTTAGTAAATATTATATACGGGTTAATCAGTGTTTCACTTACTGTAATACATATTAAGTTCTAAAACCTTTCTACGGCTTTTCATTCTAAAGTTTGACATCAAGTCGGCACAGGTTATCGTTATCCGATCGCCATAATGTTTATTATTTCAAATAGAAAAAAATTTTCACACGAAAAATCTACGTACTCGCGAAACTACTGCGTTTTTAGTTTTTTCTCTGACGTCAGGATCTTTTTTAAAAGGACTTTGAAATTTCAAGGACATGTTTATTTCAAAAAATTATTTTAAAAATTGAGCGCAATGTAGAATAACAATAAGGTTATCAAATGAGAGAGAAAAATCTGTAGAACCTTAAAAAATTTAATGTTTTGGTGCAAAAGGACGAAGAAGTATTGAAAATTTCATTTTAAAAACTTTATCTTTGAATGTCCTTGGAAATTTCTAATAGTCTTTTCCTAATATATCTAAAGGACTAATATGTACACTACCACACCCTCCTTTTAACTTTATTATCAGGTGTACAACTTTGCGTCCGCCGTTTTTTTTCCAAAATTAAAAGCTTTATTGCGAAAAAGTGCTTACAGATGTATTATTCAAAGTATTGTCCGTCGCTAGCGACAACTTTCTCCCATCTTTCCGGCAATTTTCGGATCCCGGCTCGAAAAAAGGAGTCCTCTTTTGACGCTATCCATGAAGCAATCCATTTTTCCAATTCTTCGAAGGATTGAAAATGTTGATCTGCCAGGCCGTGTGCCATCGAACGGAATAGGTGGAAGTCAGAAGGGGCGACATCTGGGGAATACGGCGGGTGGGGCAAGACTTCCCATTTCAGGGTTTCCAGGTACTTTTTGACCACTTTTGCGACGTGAGGCCGAGCATTGTCGTGTTGGAGGATGACTTTGTCATGTCGAAATCACCATTTTTAAAACGTTGAAACCACTCCCGACACGTTCTTTCACTCAGAGCAGCATCACCGTAAGTTTCTGAGAGCATTCGATGCGCTTCAGCTGCATTTTTTTTTCGAATTGTAACAGAAAAGTAAAACTTCCCGCAAATGGCGAGAATTGGGCACATAAACGGACATTTTCGAGCGTGAATTATACGAAAACAAGAACAACTGTCACTGAAACGGCGATGACAATTCGTTAGTCACTGTCCACACTCACTTCAAAGGCATTACCATCTATGTATTTCAACCAGCCTCAGCCGGTACAGCCACCTATCGGAAAACGGCGGAAGCAAAGTTGTACACCTGATAGTTTAGGATATAAAAAAAAAACAAACTGACCATATGATAAATTGTTTAAACACTTGAGTTCATTTTATAAATATTTAATTATACATTTGGTACACATTTGCATCGGTTTCGAGCCAAATATCTCTAAACCTGCTGCTTTCTTTAACAAAATATTTAAAATAAGGTAAGTACAAGTAGACTCTGAAACAAGTGCCATTTCAAAAGCGAGAAAATTTATCAACAATAAAAAATCGTATCGACGGAGTAAAAAGCAAAAATGCAGTACCCGAATCGGAGTGTAGTTTGTGGCTTATTTGTTGTATTTGTATAAAGAAAGAAATATAACTAGATTGTTGGAACAGTGCTACGAAAAATATTTTGTAGTAAACTTTCCACCTAACGTGTGGTAGTCGGGATTAGTTTGCTTCTACTGCTATGGCTTACTTAAATTGAAAAACAAAACCCGTAAACTACATCCGAGCCAGTGATTTGGATGCCTTGTAAAAATAAATTCTTAGGTTCAAAGGCAATTCTGAAATTACAGAATTATTGCATTTAACCTTTAGTTTTAGCAGCATAACGATTTATACATGAGTTATTCAAATATTTTATCTTTGTCGTACGGTGCAATATATCTTTGTTTTATAGAGAGAAGTCTTTTTATATCTTACACTAATAAAGTTCGAAGTCGAGATTCGAGGATGTCGCAGGACGTTTAAAAAAAAAAACTATTGGAATTTTCCAAGGATATTTAAGGATAACGTTTTTAAAAGAACATTTTCAATACTTCACCGTCCTTTTGCACGCAGTTGTAATACATTTGGCCCCTAGTTTCGCGAGTATATCGATTTTTTCATGTGTTCTGAAATTGTTTGAGTAAAAATATTATTTAAAGCAATGTACTGATTACGCCACTAAAAATCTGGTTACCCTAATTTGAGTACATACGTACATATCAATTATATTAAAGAAGTTTTCTTTCAATACGTATACGCCACTCGCTTTGATATCACAAAATACTTATTAACATGGAATTATGAGTAAAACTTCTGAAGGAAAATATTTCAAATATTATGAATGTATGCAGTTTACACCAATTTCTATTTAAATTTTTTAAAGGCATTTCTTAGTCTCCATTTCCATAAGTTGCCGTGTGAAATAATTTGTTTGTAAAAAGTTTTTATATATATTTGTATCAAGCCTTATATTATTTGATATTAAAAACTGAACCATAGCGTTCTCTTATGTAATTATTGCACACAAAATCCAAACTCTTTTTTATCTCTTTAGCACAGTATGTAGAAAAATATATAACATTCATGTTTTCTCAATACACACTTTATCACCTGTTTTTAACAACAATTTATTTAGAAAATAAACTCAACAAAAACATTATACTGAATATATTTCAGAGCAATTTAACTTTTGAAAATAAAATCTGTGCACGAGAAATTCGTATCTTTCGAATGTGTATTCTGTAAAACGTGAAGATACTAGGTCCTGTGCATTAACTAGTATACTGTTATACAAAATAAAAGTAGAGCACGTCAAGAGTATATGCAGCATCCTTAAATGCCATGTACATAGTGTCCAAAGCTTTTTATAACATGCAACATTCACGCAGAAAAGCTTTTATCAAAACCATAAGATAAGAAAGATATTCAGCGATTCGACTTTATTATACTTATAACACATGCATAAGAAAAATATAGTTGTAAATATTAGAAATACTAGTGCACACAATTTTTCTCGACTTTACGTAATCCGAATTTATAAGAATTTTGCGTTTTTTAATGTGCTTAACTTTTCTGTGGCATCCGGTTTTAGTACATAATAATGTAGTTAAGTTATCGAGCTCATATTTCATCCTCAACTCGAACTAATAGTGGCATAAGTTAGTTGGCGCAAAATCTACCTGACTAAATGTTTTTCACTGGCCTTGACTTTTCTTTTCTTTTTAGTTAGTTTTAGTTAGTAAATGATGATTTTCGTTGGAAAATATGGTCTGGACATATTTAAAATTAATATTCATGCATTGTTTTCATGGAAATATCTATAGTGACCAATCAATTGCGATCTTTGTCGTATTTGTCGTCTCTGTTTTCTTATTGTTAATAAAACTGTATTAACTTAATACTTATAAAACTTTGAATTGTATTGAACTACATTGTATTGAAAACCCTATTGTATAATTGAACTATAGAAAAAATAAATTTTCACTTCGCTTCCACAACTCAGAGATACGGACGCTCAATTCCAATACGCACAATTTCAATAGGTTATAGTTGATTGGACAACGATTTCAATTGGACAAGGAATTTGGAACCAAAAAAAACGCTCGCAATGGCATCATCAGCAATAAGAATTCCATTGCTGAATGGAAGCAACTACAGAACATGGAAAATGCAAATGGATGTGGTGCTACATAGGAGCAGATTGCTGCGCATCGTCCGTCAACAAGAAAAACGGCCGAAGGACAACGATCTGCCGGCAGCACCCACAGCAGCACAAGCGAATGCTTAACCCTTTCCTTCCCGAATTATGAAATAGCCATAGAAACAAATTCGAAGTTGGTTATTTGAAACGAGAGAACTATTTAAAAGTATTTTGCATCATATTTAAAATGGTTTTGACTTTCCAGTGGGAGGTGCGAGGAGGAGGTAGCCATACTACATTAGACTACACTGGGCTTTTATGAAGCAAAATTAAAACATATTTTATATGAAAACAAAATGTCCCTTATTTACAAGTTTTTAGAGTTATTTGTTAGAATTTTAGAGTTATTTGGTGTCCTTTGTTAAACATAGAGCAATATTACATTTTTGCCATTTAATTCTGCTGCCCTGTCGAGCGGGAACCGTTGCACAAATGTTAACAATTTTCAATGTTCCCATAAAAACAAACTACATATTTTGCTGAAAAAGCTCTGAACAATGTTTCTTTTAAGCGATACAATTCATAGAATGGGGAAAAATCGAAAATTATACATCGAAATTCCAAATTTGAATTTGGTAGCCATATGGCTACCATGGGAAGGAAAGGGTTAAGAAAAAAGGTGCAGCGAGCAACGTGAGTATGATGATACTGATCTGGATGAACGTGCAGAACTGATAATGGCCATAGCGGCAAGCGTGGTCCAGATTCCAGTTGGACTATCTTTCGATCGTTCTCGCACATCCCATTACCATCGCGAGCCATCCTTGCCATATCTAAATTATAGCAAGTCTGCCGTACTCTAAAGTGCATGCCTAAAAGTATGTCCGTCAAAGCATTCATGCATAGCACAGTGACAGAGTGCGTCATCGTTACACTGCCCACCACTTAGACTTGTTCGTCCCGAAAAAGTACCGAGGCTCCACCGGAGTAAGACGCCTGGCGCTCCAAATGGACTACTTTCAGCCTAGCGTTTCTGTTGCAGCAGCGTTGAACCCTGTACACCACGTCATTAATCTTCGTCTCGACTTTGTACGGTCCTTCCCATGGCGTTTGAAGTTTTAGAGACAAACCTTTCCTCCACTGCGGGTTGTAGAGCATTACCAGATCGCCTTCTTGGAACCCTGCTGTGTTAGCCCGTAGATCATATCGAGCCCTTCCCGCGTTTTTATCGTATGAGTCAAAAACCAAATTTTACAGGAGACGTTTTTTTTTTGTTTTCTCTGCATTGGCGCAACAAAGCTGCATGATTTTTGGCATACACACTTTATTTAGGATTACACACTTGGAATAGGTTATTTTAGTAACTTCAGCAAAGCGCAACGGTGTTATTTTGGACATACGATAACACTGAGCAACAGCCAAAATTTTTCCGAGTTCTAGTAAACCTTTTCTAAAGGATTTTTGGACGCTGATCACAACTGCGTACTTAGTTTTTTGATTGTTTGAGCTGTTTGTAAGTTATTGGTGGTTTTTGCTATGAGGTGTTTTCCACGTTTTTTCATCTTTGAATTTTTATTGCATTTATAATATGTTGAAAAACACGATAATTTTTTTATGAGACAATAACGAATCCTCAAGCTATAATTTTGATCATAGTCGATTTCGATTGGTCAAGGGTTAACATGGCTATGGCCCTTCAAAGTTCAATTTTCGCGAATTTTCCATAAAAATTCATTTAAAATCGATGTTGCAATTTTCAACTACGAGTTAGTGTGCAATGTATAGTGTAAGGTTGTAACTTAAACTTATAGAACCGATTTTTTGTATTGTATGTGCCAATCTCGGCCTATGCTCATTAGAGTGTAAATGTGACTTCATCTTCTGAACACGTGTTTGTATTGAAATTTCCTAATGCTTTTCGCGTCATTGACGAAAGTATTTTTGCAAGCGTCAATATTTGTCTTTTCAAGGGCATTAACAAAATTTGAATTGGTTCATTACTGTAGGAGCTATTCTAAAAAGAGTTGCATCACACAAGTACAAATTTTAACCACACCCACTTAGCAAACTACTTGCTGTTTTTCCATATTTCATTGCGACATATTTTTAGGGCGCAAAAAAATCAAAATCAAAGCTGAAAATTTTATGAATTAAGGGCATTTGATGAATGTGAGCATTTTCATACCGCTGCCTAAAATTGTGCTCCGATATTATATCAAAAGTAAATCCTTGCTTTTGTTGCTGAATTTATTAATGGAGAACTTACATATTTGTACACATACTCTATTACAAACATCGTATTTCAAAAATTTCTTTTTTAATTGAAAGCCCCAACATTCTTCTTTCACTATACGACAATATATATTTGTTGTAAGACAAATTCTTTTGTGTATTCGCAATCTTGCAAAGTAACTGAAAATTTGACTTTGCAAATGAATAATTCTTGCAAATTTGAACCGATTTTAATGTTTTAAATTTTAAATACATAGTTAGAGTATTGTTAATCTATGTTAAAAAAATGGCATTTTAGACTTCAGGTTTGTAGGAGCTGCATGCGTATAATGGTCAAAAAACATGGAAAACGCCCTCCGAGGAAAACCATCAATATTTCCTAAGCCGCTCAAACAATCAAAAAACTAAGTGCGCAGTTGTGATCAGCGTCCAAAAATCCTTTAGAAAAGTATGGTTTGATTTCAGAAAAAAAAAATAATGTCGATTTTGTTGCTCTGTGTAATTTGTGCGGGCACTTTTATGAGCGATTCAAATATTGCAGTGGCACATACGATAAACTCGTTTCTAAGTAAAAAAAGAATGTTTTCCTTGGTATAATGTATTTTCATTTATTAAATACAAAATAATGTTACTTTCAGATTGACATAGTGTAATTCATAGTGATATAGTGTAGTTTTATATAAAAAATAAAAAAAATTTCAGAAAAAATTAAATACAGTGGACGTCCAATATAAAGAATCTTATCGAAATTTAGAATCGATCGAAATTTTTTTTTGTTTTAAACCATCCTTCTTAAAGAAATAAATCTCACATATTCAGTTTTTAACCTTCTGCCTGTCCCTTGGGGTCTATGTGACCTCAGGCGGAATTAAAAAAAAACGGTTGAGCGGCTTTGTGTACTCGTGTACTTGTGTTATTTAGTGTTAATCGCGCTTACAACCCAATAAAAAATCAAGAAAAACACTATTCGAGGCTTTCCTCTTTTCTTTTGTGATTTATGTGTAAGATTTCTTCACATTTTTTCAGTAAATTATATAACAGTTTTATAGGGGTATTCCTGACCCCAAAGGACAGCGAAAGCAATTTTGAGCAAAGGACAGACAGAAGGTTAAAAAATAATAATAATAATTGACTAGCACGACAGCCCGCTTACGCGAGACTAAGGCCTAGCTTCCCGCAACCACCCGTGTTGTGCGTGTGAATTTGTACGCGACCTACAGTTTTATGCCGGTTCCGAACGGCAGGGTGGGAGCTTTTTCATAGGCAATTTTTACTCTCAGAGGTTTGCCATTTCCAGCTGAGAGGACAGCCACCGAAAGAGAAAACGAGTTTCCCGTTATTTTTTTTTTAGGTGTTACTACATGCAGTATTCGAACTTGCGTCGCTCTGCATTCGACTCGCTTGGACCGCGCACTAACCAACTGAGCCACGGCGGCTGCCGTGAAGGTTAAAAAATATCATGTTTTATTCCAGCATTTTCAAAAGCCAAAATGGCTAATGTGAAAAGTCTTCGATGCGGACTACTTCTTTACCGTAAGTAAACTTTTCTGTGTGGACATTTTTCTTGATTGGTTATTGAAATTTTAATTTTTTAAAGAAAAACGCCGACCGAACGCAAAACAAATCCTGTGAAAATGATCAGCAATGCATACAAACAGAATTTGAAAATACTGCTAACTTGACGTAAATTTGAAAGTTTTAACGTAACAAAAACAAAAACAATAGGTAGGAGGTACCGTTCACTTGGCGAATCCAAACATTCATGGTTATTGTAAAGAACGTGAATGCTCAAACAAAAACAATTGGAAGGGTGAAAAACAGCATAAATATTCGTTATATCGAATAGCAAATTTCACTTTTGTTCTTAATATAGAACCAGCAATGGAGAAAATTTGGCCGTACGTTAAATCCATAATTCGTTAAATGGAAAGTTCGTTATACTGGACGTCCACTGTATTGTATTCGTCATCTGTTTTGACTAGCACATCTTTTATCATTCCATCAAATTTTAAATCTAAATATTCGTGAGCCAACTCCGCTGTCCGCCTGATTTTCAACTCTTTTTGGCAAATTCTTATTTCTCCTTCCCCGCTTTCCTACACAAATTTCTGGTTCTTCATTACAACTTGTATCACTTACTGGCACTGAAACAGAACATTTTTTTTTAGAACTTTTATTTATTTTTTTTCTTTACTTTTTTTGTTATCAAAGCATTAACTTAATTATTATTTTTTAAGGGGGAGACTCGTCTAGGATGTCTAAAATGAGGACAAATTCAAATTGCTGTGTATATGTATATATTACAAAAATCGATGAAGTAACCTTACAAGTACAATCTGGATAGAAACTGACAAAAAAAATGTTTTTCACTTTCAAATAATTATATTATATCGTCCAAAAGCAAGGTTGTTTGGAGCGCCGAGCTACCGGAAGACCTTCAATGCGGGCGTGATAGCAGTCGTGATTTTGATCTGAAACACATAAATTCAAAGAAATTTTAATCTACATGAAAATACCTTCTATTTGAACTAAAATATAAAAAAAATTTTGAAAATACGAAAAGTTGTGGGTCTCCAAAATAAAAGTTCGATTTTTACAGCGAAAATTTATAATTTGCACGGAACAAAAAATTATTTATTATTAATTTTTATGTAATTTTTTTAGTTTAAATAGAAGCCTAATTCATAAGCTTTCGAAAAAGTCCTGGTTTGTAGAAATCCGTCAAGAAATATTGTTTTTATTACGCCCGCAGTTTTAAAAAATACTGTTTTGAGAAAATCACCTTCAAAGTTTAATTTTCGCGTATCTGCTTAGTCTACGCCTGGCGAGTCAGAGGCTATTACTTCGAAAATATTTCGAATTTCGACTTGAAATTTTGTAGGATTATTTTTAGATATGTATTCGAGTGATTAAAACTATTTTCAAATAATGAATTTTTTTGACCCTCTAAACGAGTCTCCCCCCTTAATTTATCATCAAAATACTGCACCTCAATTTAATCAATACGTAACTACGAACAACTGCACACCTATTTTTTATAACACGCACGTCACACTGCAAAGAATTAAGAAAAAAACCTTTTCCTGCAAATAGGCCATTGTTCACCTTCAACAATTATGTAATATTCACTTTTCACTATTAAAATATTTTCAATTTTACACTTTTGCAATAAAGTTAAAAATTTACGTTTTGTAACTAGAGCAATTTTATCGTATCGCATAGCTAGTCGCGGGCACAAAAAATGAAGGAAAAATGTGAAGTGGGCATACGATAAAATTGTTTTTTCTCTAACTTCATAACGGTTCATCGTAGAGAAGTGAGCTTTTATGGACTGATGGCTAATTTATAGTGCTATCATTTTCGGTAAAAAAAAAATTTCGGTAAAAATGGCTCATACGATAAAATCGCGGGAAGGGCTCGATATATGGCTTTTATCCTGTTTTTGACCAGTTGAGTGCGGCTCCGCGATCTTCTCATCAGCCTGCCTCTGCGCATTGCCTTTTATGATTTTTGCGAGATCCGTATCCTCGCGCTGGTGCTTCTGTAGCCTTCCCGGAAGCCAATCTTTCTCTTGTAGAAGTCGTACCGACCGAACATTCACAATCTGTCCCTTGTTCTCGGCTAGCGAATGATGCCTGCGCTCGGTTTTGCAAGAATGGTGTGGCAGGGCGTCAGCACATCTTGACGACGTCTGTTGTCCGAAACGCTTCTCTCGCAGATGACAGTCTCGTGTTATGCGGCCTTGCTTGCCACATCGCCAGTAACTGACTCTAAATGAAACTGCCCACAACCTCGCTGGTGCCTCTGATCTTACTGTCTGGCTTTGCGTGACACGTCCAGGTTGGGCTCGATGCTTTTCCGCAGATAAATGTCGAAAACTTTCTCTCCAGGCCGTCTCATACGTCAATGCGCTTGGCACCGTCTCATGGAATGTCGGCTTCTTCATCATCAACGTACTCAAACGTGTCTCCGGATCAAGAATGCCTTCGATAAACGACTCGATACTCCATGCCTTTCCAAAACCTCCATGCTGAACTCTGGGTAGGACAGTTGTACCAGCCGCTCAATATCTGCCACATACATCTGCAGCGCCTCTTTGGCTTTATGTCTATGGTTCTTCAGCTCGCAGTAATGCAGCATTTTATTGTGCTCGTCACTGTATTGGCTGCCAGCGCCCTTATAACGGTCTCGTTATCACCTCTAAGACCTTCCAGAACTGTTTTTATTACCTCAACCGCAGGGCCTCTTAGAGCCAGAATCAGTCTCTGACTTTTCTTAACATCGATCCAATGACTCTCCAAAGCAGCCATATATGCACCAGATTTACGTTGTACACTAAAGAGTTAAAAAAGCTAAAGAATTTGAGAAATAAATTTTCAAAAAAAAAAATTAAAAATTCAAATCTTCAAGCTCCCTACTTTACAGAGATAAATTTCGGCGCTATTCGATGGAGTTCAAATCCTTGAGCAAGGTCCTTCAACGAAACTATGCTCGTAAATTCGAGTTAGATATTAAATCAAATCCAAAGGCATTATGTGAATTCAAAAAAGTTGTGCTCAAGTATACCTTCTGAAGTGTTCTACAACGGTAAACATGCTTCTTCTCCCCTGAAAGCTGCTAATATCTTTGTGGATTTTTTCCGAGCAAATTTTGAACCTGCCACTGGTTTAGTGGATGTCAAACCAAACGTTAATTCCCCCATTAATTTTGGCTCGCTTTCTCTTGACGATGTTTTGGATGGTATTCGGCATATCAAAAATTCCTCTAACACGGATATTGATGGTCTGTCTGCTTATCTCCTTAAGAATTGCTCTGCTTTTGCTTATCCCCTTTTTCTAATTTTCAATAAATCCCTCCAAACTGATGAATTTATTGATGCTTGGAAGGTCACTTTTATTACGTCCATTTTCAAAAGTGGTAATAAGAATGACATTGCCAACTATAGGCCTATTTCAAAACTGACGGCGGTTTCAAAGTTATTTGAATTCATTGTTAAACAAAAATTGTTTTTTACAGTAAAGCGTTTCATCTGCAATAACCAACATGGTTTTATGGCCGGCAGATCAACAGTCACAAAACTGGCGGTTTTCTCGGAATTTTGTATGTCCGCTTTTAATGATCGCCTTCAAGTAGATACTGTTTATACTGACTTTTCAAAAGCTTTCGACAAAGTGAGTCACTCAATAGTAGTTTAAAAATTGGCTAGTTTGGGATTTCATTCAACTTTCTTAAAGTGGGTTAAATCGTACCTCTTTCTCCGTAACTGTGCAGTTGTTGTTAACACTCGCTCCCATTCCTTTGTTCCCTCATGCGGTGTCCCCCAAGGAAGTATTCTTGGTCCTTTGCTCTTTGTCATTTTTATTAACGATATCTCTGAATGCTTTAAGTTTTCTAAATTCCTCTTGTATGCTGATGATCTAAAAATCTTCAACTGTGTTTCGAGTCCTTCTGACTCGGTTAAGTTGCAATCAGATCTCAACAATGTTGTAGCCTGCTGTCACCAAAACCATTTGCTCCTTAATATTAGTAAGTGCTCTCATGTGTCCTTCTCCAAATCCCGTTCCGTAATTCCTACTTCGTATTTCATCCATGGTTCCCAATTAAAAACTTCCTTCGAAATCTCTGATCTTGGTGTAGTTTTTGACTCAAAATTCTTACTTCACAGTCACTTAAATTACACCATTGCCAAGTCCTATTCTATACTAGCATTCATTCGACGCTTTGGATCTGATTTCACTGACCCATATACTCTAAAATTACTGTACAACTCTCTGGTTCGATCTAAGCTGGAATACGCCGCCTTTATTTAGCGACCTTATCATGTTTGTCATATCAATAGACTTGAAAGCATTCAGAAATCGTTTGTACGATTTAGGCAAGATGTAGGCGATTTAAGGCAAGATGTCTGTTAATCAATTTAAAGTCACTAAGAGTAGGAGGGTTATCCTTTCACTTTCCTTTGTTTTTGACATTATAAGTGGAGTGATTGATTCGCCATGCCTGCTTGAGCGCATTTCGTTTCATATTTCTACTAGAAGCCTTCGGAGTAATGATATATTTTTCCTTGAATGCGTCAGAACCATGTACGCTTCCTATGCTCCCATATATAGAGCCTTAAAAGAATTAAATATGCTCTCAAATTCTTTAGAAATTGACTTTTCCACCTCTATTACTAAATGAATTAATTGCATAGTAACTAACTGTAATGGTCTCATTCGCTCTACATAATCTGTAAGGAATAATGTATTTCTAGATTATTTAATGAAATAAATAAATTAATTTCAACAGCAAAATCCACTGACAGTAATTGTACAGTAGTTCTGAGTTCCAACAAAGCAACTATTAAACGTAGCCGCAAGATTCTTTTAGAAGCAACGAAAAGAAATGGTTTTTTCTCGTAAGAAATTTTAAAACCTGGGCAGATGAGTGTAACCACAGAATAAACAGTATACAGAAGGCGCATTTGAAATCATTTTGCGATTTCATTTCAGACGCGGGCGGGAAGCAACAAAGGTGAGGAAAATGTAAAGGGAACCGAGAGAGTAAGCGCGAATTGATGTATTGTATACGCATAGATTCGATTGTTTTGGGCTTTATTCTCATTTCGACAACAACACGCAATGTTGTTGCCTTTCGCAGCAAGCCAGCTTGGCTTTACTCGTGCACATTGAAATGGTGGTTGATTTGGCAAAGCAATCGCCAAGGCAAATTCAATAGGTAGTTGCAGCATTCTTTGATAATTAGCACAACATTGTAGCAATAGTTTTCCACTTATTATCACTTTCTTAATGCGTCTTGGTTGTTTCAATATTTAACACATATATTTCATTGTAGCCATTTGTACTTTTCACAACTTCTATTTTACAAGCAGACCAAAAGAACTTATAAAATCCATTGAATTTTGGTTTTTCCCGTAGTGCTACCACCTTATGTGCCTTGGCGATCGCTCAATCAATTTTTCTATGAAACTGCCTGTCCACTTCTTGTTCTTGTTTGTCAAAAAGCAAGCGGAGAGCGAGCACGAGCCAGCACCAACATGCAAGCGGCACATCGATTTGTTGCCCAACAACAACAACCACAGTGTGTGGTGCGCGGTCGCAGCTTCTCAGCTTACGCTCTCGCGCTCCGTGTGTTTTCGTCCCTTTTACTGCTTCCACCGCATCAACAAACGGGTCCTACCGCTGGAACCCGCAAAGAAAATTTTCTTTACACCAGATGCGCATTCTGTATATTGTTTGTTCTGTGGTGTAACGAAGCATCCATCCATCTGAAATACTTACAATCGAAACGTATGGTTAAAGTTTTGCCTACATTCAAAAATCAAAAGTGTGCATTGGAAACATTGTGGAAAACAGAAAAGAGAATCGTTTCCACACAAAAACAACAAGTCGCCGGGCGCAGTGTTAGACCACAACAGTTTGGTAGAATATATAATATGTGTAGATTGTGCTATTTTCCTTTCCAAAACTTCCATGCTGAATTCTGGGTAGGACCACTGTCCTACCACCAGCCGCTCGATATCTGCCGCATACGTCTGTAGCGCCTCGTCGGCTCTTTGCCTACGGTTCTTCAGCTCGCAGTAATACAGCATTTTGTTGTGCTCGTCACTGTATTTGGCCGCCAGCGCCTTTCTGACGGTCTCGTAATCACCTCTCAAACCTTCCGGAACTGTTTTTATTACCTCAGCCGAATCCTTCAGACCGTCAACTCGTCTGTTCAGGGAATCGTCCGGGTCGTCGACTCGTTTGTCCAAGTGTTCCACTTGAGCTCCCAGGTGCTCCACCTTCACATGTAGCTTGTTTGAGATTTCATCCACTTTCTGCTCCAAGCGCAGAATTTTCCTGAAGCTTGGTGGACAACTCGCAATTCGCACTTTCGAGTTTCGCTGACTTTCCTGATTCGTAGTTTCCAATTTCGCTGCAATTTCTCGATTCGCTGTTTTGCGTTTTATAATTTTATTTTATTTTTTTTCCAAATTTATTTTCAGTAGCACAATCCCACTTCTGACACCAAATGTTACGAAAATGACTTTTCCAAGTTCGTTTGGATTGTGCTTGAAAATAAAACAACTTAAATTATTCAGCGCAAACGAAGTCAAAAATCAACAATCACTTTATTAACAGATTTACACTTTGCTTGTATCTACACTTGTTACTACTTTGCTTATTCAACTATGACTCCAACCCCTGCGCTGCACACTTGCACATTCTAGTTGCACTCTCTATTTTGATTGTTCTAGCACAGCTCACCACCTTCCGCGAACCATCCTCGCCATAACGAAATTATAGCAAGTTTGGCGTACTCCAAAGTGCATGCCTAAAAGTATGCTTGGAAAAGGATTCATGCATACCACAGCACAGAGTGACTCATCGTTACAATATAGGGTGATCCATATAGCGTTTGGAGTTTGAACTACGCTTTATCTCAAGAATGGCAGTCCAAATGTCACTCAATTTGTGTTCGTAATTTAGTTAAAAGTTTGACATTTACGAAATAGGACGCTATATGCTTCAACAAAATCGGGAAATATTGAGAACTTACTTCCAAAGTAGAGAGTCTTCAACCCAAACTGTAAGAAATTAGAAAAAAAAGTTCAAAAAAAGATTGGCCTTTAACTCAGTTTGTGGATCAATTTGTGAAGCGAGCTAGTGAAAATGAATCGTTAATGGACCAAACAACCCGTTCCCGTTCTCATGCAGTGCGCACAGCCGAAAGCATTGCTTTTTTAGGCGAAAATGTGCCTGAACATCCATCAACATCAACTCGCCATCGCTCTCAGGAATTGAACATTTCTCGCACTTCTTTGATGATAACTTTACATAAAGATCTCGGTATAAAGGCTTACAAAATTCAATTGGTCCAAGAACTGAAAGCTCATGACCATCCGGCACGTAAAAATCGAACTTTTGGGCACCGTTTTCGAAAATCGAATAATCAGCCGAAATTCTGAAGTCAATTGGCCGCCTCGGAGCTGCGATTTAAGTCCATTGGACCTTTTTTGTGGGAAGCAGTAAAGAACAAGTATTACGCTAACCCTCCAGAGACGATTGAGGCTTTAAAACATGAAATCGATGTTGCCATTCAGGAAATCCTACCCGAAATAATCGAAAAAGTACTTGAAAACGATATCGTTTTTCATTCTTAAATAACAAATTCCAAGCTTTGTAATAACACAGGAATTTTCAAAAAATATGCATTCGTTTTTTTTTATAACGAATTCAAATTGAAAATCTTATGTGGTCCACCCTGTACAAGCCCTAACCACTATTAATTCGCGTTTTCTCATATTAATTTTTAGTATTACGTTTCAACCATTATACTCTTTTGAAAGGCTGAAAAATCTACTATTAAAAAACAAATTTTTAAATTTTTTTTATTACATAGGGGAGATGTGGGGGTTGTGGGCATAGTTTTGTTTTCGGCTTATAATTACCGACCTAGTGCATATTATTTGGACATATGGGTATCTGTGTAAAGCTAGAGACCAAAGCTAACTAATTATAAAGTTGTATACCCGATTTCGTCATTCAAAAAAATTTTATATGGACTTTCGTAAAATTGTTATTTTCAGCTAAAATTTTTTTAGGGGGGTTGTGGGCACCCACAAGAACTAATTTGAAGAAAATGACAGTTTATTATTCTGAAAGCCTTATTTCAGCGTTATTCATCGTCGGAAACACAATTTCGACATGTATAATAACTGGCCCGCATGCTCGCACATTTCAAATGAAAAGCTCGATCGCAGATGTTACAATTGATGGAGTTAGCTGCGGTCAATTTACGTGGCAAAAACTGCAAGCAGATGAGACAAAAGTCCACATCCTCGTCAGACGCCGTGGACTCCATTGCTTTGTCATGCTTAGCGGAAGTTGGTTTTACGCGCTTGGTTGATGGTTTAGCTGGAGTCGCCTTCGCCCGTTTAGTTGGTGTCACGTTCTTGGTCGATTTAGCGCGCTTGGTCGGTGTTGCTTTTTTAGTTGCCTTGGCCGCTATGTTAGCATCCCGTTCAGCTGCCTTTTCCTTCAAATTCGCAAGAACTTCCGGGGATGTCAACGTTGAGCTCTTCATTGGTTTGCGACCGCGATTTGAGGGTTGCTTCGGTGTTACACCGCGCACTGGACCAATTTCATCAAAAATCGAATGACTGCTCGTTGATGCGGCGAGTGCAACCGAAGTGGATGGCTCTGAAGTTGATGGCTCTGTTGGTTGTGATTGTTCTACGGCTTCAATTAAATCAACGTCACTAAAAGTGTCCGGATTAAATGGCATGATACCCGTTGCACTGCACCCGTTGAGCAGCCGCCGTGGCTCAGTTGGTTAGTGCGCGGTCCAACGAGTCGCATGCAGAGCGACGCATGATCGAATACTGCATGTAGTAACACCCAAAAAAAAAAATAACGGGAAACTCGTTTACTCTTTCGGTGGCTGTCCTCTCAGCTGGAAATGGCAAACCTCTGAGAGTAAAAATTGCCTATGAAAAAGCTCCCAACCTGCCGTTCGGAACCGGCATAAAACTGGTCCCTTCCACCCGCGTACAAAATTCACACGCACAACACGGGTGGTTGCGGGAAGCTACGCCTTAGTCTCGCGTAAGCGGGCTGTCGTGCCAATCAATTAATTATTAACCCGTTGCACTGAAACCGGACTTTATTGTTTTCGGTGTCAACGCCAGATCAAGCGCTTTGCAGATCAACCCGGCAAGGTGGCGAATTTCTAAGCCCTGCAATATCGCAAACGAAGACATAAGACGCTAGTGATTCGAATTTTTATAAGAAAAGGCGAAATTTTTATAAAAAACAGAAATTTTTTATCAATATTCCGTTTTTTATAAAGTTTACCTTATGAAAATGAGATACAATTCGAGCCTATGTTTTATTAATAAAATTTGATATTTTTATAAAAATTTTCCAATTTTATAAAAAGTTTTTAATTAAAAAAAAAATTTTTATTTTATAAGAAATGTATTTCTAGAAGAAAGTAGTTTTCACAAAATTAAAAAAAAAATATTTGTATAGTAATTTCTGCAAGTAATATTCTGGAAGCTGAAAAATCTAGAATGAAGTGTGAAAATCTTAGTGATAATCCCTCACAGTGGGAGAGGATCCTTTTCCAAGAGCCAAAGATTTTCACAAGAATGTTCTAGAGGGTTCCGAACAAATTTTTAGAACAATTTTACGAGAAACTAGGTATATAAAAAATTTGACTAAACAAAAACGGGTGCCCACAACCCACCCAATTTGTGTGCCCACAACCAACTTTAGCAGACATTTTAAAAAGTAATTAAAAAATTTGTTTGCATAAATTTTTTGGTTCAAATTGATATTGTTTCGTTTAGTATAATACTTCGACTAAATAAAAATGCATTACACTTACCTTTCCAATCGATCCACTCTGATTAATACACTATTGAAAATGTTTGAAAGAAGTTTCACTACCTTTTCCAAGCACGAAAAAAACTGATTCGTTAATTTCCAAAAGCAAACGCGTCCGTTTACTTTGATATTTGGCATAAATCATACATAGGGTAATTGCTTGGGAATCACATTACCAACCGAACTCAATCTTCATTTTGTGAAAATATACGTAGGGGTGCCCACAACCGACCCATGCCCACAACCCCCACATCTCCCCTAATATTTTTTTTATTAATTTTTGAACAGAACAACTCAAAAAAGTTGCAACTAAAAGTGGCCGCTAATAACAAAGGCAACAAATTTCGACTTTTGGTCGGCTTTTCTGGGTTTGACATCAGTTCTAGGCTAATTAGGGAGTGATGTTTTTCAACATCAAAGAAAACGCCTTGAAATTCCATATTTTCCGACTTTGAGGTCCAATTACCGGGGAATTGTAAAACTTATAAAAATAAATTACATTGGAAAAGAAGCCGTGAGGTGTTGTAAGTGCCACAAAGAGAAAACCATGTCAATCGGTTTGAAAATCCGAAAAATTTCGAAAACGGAAACTAAGTTTTAAAAACGGTTTGCGGATCGAAATTTTCGAAATCAGCGCTCCCTAATTACCCTAGAACTCATGTCAAACCCAGAAAAGCCATTTTGCTGTTGATCAGTGTAATCTGTATGACCGCAAATGAGAGAAAAATTAATATCGGGTTACATCTCCCTTTGCTGCGATTACAGTCTGGCATCGACTCTGTGTTGAGGAACTACGTTTCTGACACTCTTCCGGTGTAATAGAGCCCCTAACCTCACGAATTTTATTTTCTACTTCCAAGAGCGTACGTGAGGGATCATTCTTCAATCTTCTTTTCATTAGGGCCCACAAGGACTCTATTGGACTTAAATCTGGGCTAGACGAAGGCCAAACTAAAACTTCAATATTATTATTCTGGAACCGCTTTTTTTCGTAATTTTTGCTGTTTGAGGCGTAGCACCGCCTTGCTTAAAGATGTATTCGCTCATGCCAAGCATTTGCACTGACGGAGGCAAGTTGGATTCCAATAAGTAAATGTAGTCTTAAGCTTTCAGTATTCCCTTTATGAAGTGCAGCTTACCAACACCTTATGCTGACATGTAACCCCATACCATGACACTTGGCGAGAACCTTACAACGCGTCTTAAACATATTTGTGGTAGACTTCATGTTTTCTGCATATGACTCATGATCCGTCATAATAGAATCCCATTGCCTCTGGACCCAGTTGGGTCTCGCTTTTGCCCATGCCAATCACTTTTTCTTTTGCAAAGTAGTCTATGAATATTTTTTTTCGCCTGAAAATTAATAGAACACAGTTTTAACCCAATAGCAATTTGGTTAAGCGACAACGGTGACTTATACATTTTTGTTATGCAACTTATGAAGATATTTTCTTGTCCACTCGTGCCTCACTTGCTTTCCGGTTCTTTCTGACCACTTTGCAGACAGGTTTCTTAAAGAACGTCGCCTATTTTTCTTCACAATCGATGACAAAATGAGCATATTGCGAGGTGCAATCGTCGATTTCCGACCCCGTTTATGCAATTTAGTTTCGGTTAACCCCAAATCTTTGTAACTATTTAGAATATATTGCAATGTAGATTTAGATAAGCTCAATTTCGTCGCGAATTCTAAGATAACTTTTGCCAGAATTAAACTTGTTAATTATTTAACTCCGAATATTTTCGCAAATCGTTTTACCATGTAATGTACGAGAAAATGTTACAACTGAAATGAAAATAAACTCAAACAGCTCAAAAAAGTATACTTTATTTTACATTAAACCGAAAAGTACGAATTATTAGTGGCCATTTTTAGTTGCAACTTTTTTAAGTTGTTCTGTTCAAAAATTGATAAAAAAAATATTATATAATAAAAATTAAAAAATTTGTTTTTTATAGTAGATTTTTCAGCCTTTCAAAAGAGTATAAATACTGCACGGAACCTTTGGCAAATAATGGTTAAAAGGTAATACTTAAAATTAATGTGAGAAAAAGCGTAGGGTTCGAATTAATAGTGCTAGGGCTTGTATATATCTAAGTATCCTATAGGTTCCGAGAGGCATCCGATTGAAAACTTTCTACGTCTTCAATTTCGTTATTATTTCCGGAGTAGTATTCGTTATTCTTATATCAGAATTCTTCGAAGTATTCGTCAAGTTGTTCGTATCCGTAATTGTTACTTTCGTCATAGTACATTTTTGGGTGGAAGGTGTGGGGTGAGTCAATGTTTTCTAGTTCCTGTGGTTTTAGGAAGTCTGTGCTTCTCCGGTATTGCGTACTGTAGTTCGTCGGCCTTTGTCTTAGATGTATGTACCCACTTTTGTGTATTTATTTTATATTTAATTTTTAATAAGGTGTTTGTATACACTTTAATATATTAATCATAAATTTTATGGTTTTGTAACTTCGTCTCTGTATTTTCGCACAAGTTTATTTCTTGGCATCCAGTATTCTATTCCGGTATCTAGCCAGGGACATGGGATATATAAGAGTTATTTTTGGACTTTTATTTTATGACTCTACATAACAGTTATTTTTTGTTTATATTTCAAAAATCTTAGAAGAGATTTCTAATTTTCTTCTTATTAGTTTACAAGTAACAGTTTTTTCGATTTTTATTTTACTTCCCCTATGATAACAATTATTGGTGACTTTTAATTACAAATAATAATAATAATTGATTGGCACGACAGCCCGCTTACGCGAGACTAAGGCCTAGCTTCCCGCAACCACCCGTGTTGTGCGTGTGAATTTTGTACGCGGGTGGAAGGGACCTACAGTTTTATGCCGGTTCCGAACGGCAGGTTGGGAGCTTTTTCATAGGCAATTTTTACTCTCAGAGGTTTGCCATTTCCAGCTGAGAGAACAGCCACCGAAAGAGAAAACGAGTTTCCCGTTATTTTTTTTTTAGGTGTTATTACATGCAGTATTCGATCTTGCGTCGCTCTGCATGCGACTCGTTGGACCGCGCACTAACCAACTGAGCCACGGCGGCTGCTTATTTACAAAGTCATCAATAAAAATCAATCAGTGATTTTTATTTTAAGTCATTAATAAAAATCATTCAGTGACTTTTATTTATAAAAGATATAAAAAGAAATCATTCAATGACTTTTACTTTTCAAAGTCATCAATAAAACTCATTCCGTGACTTTTATTTTTTAAATCGCAATATAAAAGTCATTTTCATTAATCACAGTTCTGGATTCATTTAGTGTCGAAATGTATATATTGTAATGATGAAGCACCCTGTCGCTGTGCTATGCGTGAATGCTTTTACAGGCACACACTTTAGTGTAGGGCCGGTTTGCTATAATTCCGATATAGCAAGGATGGTTCACGATGGTAATAAGATGTGCGAGAACGATCGAGAGACAGTCCAATTGGAATGTGCGAGAACAATAGGCGCGATAAACAGACAAGTATAAAAGGCAGCCGGGTGCAGCGCAGAGGGACAGGTCTTATTTGAACAAGCAAAGTAGTAACAAGTGTAAGGACGAGCAAAGTGTAAAATTCTAAATAAAGTTAATTTTGGTTTTTGACTGCGTTTGCGCTGAGTAATTGAAGTGTGTTTAATTTTTCGGAACAAATGCAGTGTAGCGAACCCTTATGGAAAAAGAACCGAAAATTTGACCATATAGAGCTTATTTTTGTGAATCTAACAAACTAAAACTTTTGCCTGGCAAACGCCCACAAAAAGCGTGGCTCGGGGTCGAAGTTCAAAATTTTTAACAAAAAAACTCAATTAATCTCCAACTGATTTACACGATATGGGTATCAAGCGAAAGTTATTTGTCATACCTTTCTACTGATGTGCGTAAGATGTACTAATAAAAAGTACATCAATAGCCGCACGCACCTCGTCCATCGGAAAATTGGCCACAGGACGAATCAAAGCTGTCTTAAGAGAATCAATGTTGGGGTATCTTTTGTGGCAAACCATGTCCTCTAAAACTGTCCACAATTAGTAATCGAGCGGGTTCAAATCAGGACTGCCAGAGTGTCATTCTTCAGAGGATATAAATGCTGGTAAATTGTTTTGGCGCCAGGTTTGAGTCGTTTTAGCTTTATGGGCTGGCGCAGAATCTTGCTGGAAAGTCCACGGATGGTTTTGGAACAAAGAATGGTTAAGTGGGTTTACAACACCTTTCAAAACGGTTTCTTGGTAAACTGTGGCCGATGTTTTGACCCCTTACAGAAATGCAAGTCAGTGATCGTAATAGACACCCCACCAAACCATGACTGAAGCTGGGTGATGACCCTTTTCGACCCGTGGAATCAGTTCAGATGCTTCCTTAGATGACCGTTCATATACCCTATCATTTTGCTTGTTAAATTTTGCCTGCACGGTAAAAATTTTTTTATCGGTAAACAAGATTTTTCTGTGCAAATTCTCAGCGTGCTTCACCCAAAGACGTTTGCATTTTTTCATTCTTTTTGTTTTTCAAAGCTGCAGTCAACAAATGTCCGGTACGGCGTTTGAAAGCCATAAGTCTCAAGTCTTTTTTAATAATTCGACTCATGGACTTTTGCGAAATTTTCGGAGCGGATTTTGCTGAATTCTTCATTTGACAGCTTTACCGGTTTGTGGTGTTCGAACTGTGCGCGGACGGCCCGACTGGTGGCGGTCTTTAACATCTCTAGTCTCCACAAACAGTTTTATGCACCGGTAGACGAACATGCGACTGTCGTTATCTGACCACTCCATGGTGAAAGCCAGAACAATTTAGAATTCCTGATACAGACTAACGCTTTACAGGTTATGTTTCATAAACCATGTGGAAATAACGGGGTATGTTCAATTCAACTATTACAATGGGTGTGCTCAATGTTGTAACAATATTTATGTCTCTACTAAGTAAATTTAACCATGTCCCTTTGGGAAGCGAAATACCAAAGTCGGTTACAATATTTAGTTCCGCAAGGGCTCTAGCCAGAGGCGCAATCATCGCATAGTTCGACCTGAAAAAGCCGTTGTAGAAAGACCCTATGTGCCGTAGGTTACGTACAGGAACGTTGAAAGCCACTTTACTCGAAATGGGCGGGCAATTAATAACCCAACAATGAAGGATAGGTTCGCCCAGCCTTTAGACTCAATAAGTTTATAAGGCGACAAAGGGAAGTACATATACGAGGGCAACGGTTCGGTAAAGTTTAGCGACCTTAGCTCAATACGATCAATGTGTGTCACTTGATATGGCGTCCATATAAACGAAGCATATTCCAGCCTTGATCTGACAAAAGCCAAGAACAACAGTTTAAACGTATATGGGTCAGAGAATGACGCACTGTTCCGACGAACGAACCCCAAGATGGCATATGATTTGGTAATAATGAAATCTTTTATCTTTTTTTTTAATTTATCTTTCTATCTGTTACTTCTGTTAGTCTGTAAGTTGTTAGACTGAAATAAATAAATAAATCGATATGACTAGAGAAACAAAGTTTTATGTCGAAAAACACACTCAAATCTTTGATTTCTTGGACTGACTGCAACACTGAACAGGAAAGGAGTAGGACAAGTGCAAAGAGCTGTGTTCCCTAGAAAAAGTTACATGAAAACACTTACTAATGTTTAGGAAAAGGTGATTTCTCGTACACCACGATTGTACTCTATCTAGGTCAGCCTGCAGTGCCACATTATTAATAGCAGCATAAATATTCAGATCATCCGCATATAGAAGAAATTTTGCAAACAAAAAGCAGGAGCCAATGTCGTTAATAAATAAAATAAACAACAGAAACCCGAGTATGCTACCTTGAGGAACGCCGGAAGTAGCAAAAAACGGCTGCGAAAGGTGATTATCAACAGCCACAGCGCACTGTCTGTTGGAAAGGTATGATTTCACCCAATTAAGAAATGATGAGTGAAAGTCCATCCAATTTAATTTAGATATCAGAATTACATGACAAACTCTGTTAAAGGCTTCAGCAAAATCCGTTTAGATAGTATCTACTTGACTCCCTTCTTGAGAAGCAGACAGACAATCTTCGACAAAAATCGCGAGATTGGAAACAGTTGATATGCCCCTAACAAAACTGTACTACTGTGAGCTCAAGAGCCGCAGGCAAAGAACCAACGAAGCGCTGCAGACATTTGCAGCAGACATTAAGCGACTCGTACAGTTGTGCTACCCGCAAGTCGGCGCTGATGTTCCCGAGAGGATGAAGATTGAGGCGTTTATTGAAGGTTTTCATGACCCGGGGACACGTCGCAGTGTGTTAATGATGTGCAAACCGACATTTAAGGAGACGGTGACTAGTGCGATGACGTATGAGGCGGCGTGGATTGGAGGCATTCGGTATGCACCGGCAAGGATACGCTGAATCCAACCGGACAGCGACATTCCGATCCGAACCATAAGCTCTGAGACACCGGCCAGGCCGCGAGCGGTCTCCTCCAAAGTTGTTTGCTGGCTATCTGAAAGGCAGGGTCACATAGCACATCACTGCCATTAACGAAAGGAACGTTCCCATTCTCGATCGCAATAGCCCGAAACGAGGGATCGTGACAATCGAGACTCAGCCAACAAGCGCAGGACTGAGGACTATGAAGCGTTAAACTAAAAAGGGGCAGTCCCAAGGGGCGTAAGCTGATCCCCACAACCTGCTGAAACGACAACCCAGCAGCTTGACGATTGAAGGAAAGATAGATGGAAAGTCCTTTGTGTTGACGCTGGATACTGGCGCGTCATATTCGATCATAAAAAGGAAGCTTCTGAGGAATTGGGAACCATAGAACTGAGGACTGCGGCCTCGATAGTCCAGCGGGTAGCGCGCTGGCTTCTCATACCAAAAGCTCCAGATTCGATTCCTGGCTCGGGCTGGTGAACAACTCGTCTACTTCTATCGCTATCCACATGAAGGGAATGAGAATTACAAGAATCGCACAAGTACGCTCTTGGCAGGCAATGGCAAAACCTCCAAGTGTGAACGAAAAACTGCCAATCGCCGTTCGGATTCGGCGTTAAAGTGGTGGTCCCCTTCCCTCCCTTTCGCCATCCGCTTAGAATGTGTGCTGTAACATATGTTGGAAAGACAGTGTTGCATACTCATTTCAAAAACGGGTGAAATATGAAATATTACTCTCACGTTCCTTCCCTATTCCCTATGGGTATAATACAATGGTCTGAAATGGACTGAGTGCTATGGAAGGCTTGTAGCCTTCTTGCCCACCCTCACATCACACATCACACACACACTGTGGACTGCGACTGGCGAGAGTGCGTCGGTAAGAGGAAAAGTTATAAAAACGATTGCTATCGGCACCAGCAGCCGGAAACATGAGTTCATCGTCGCGGATATAATGGACGACGTGATTATCGGCGTGGATTTCATGATTAGGCACGGTTTTACGCTGGATTTGAAGGAAAATGTGCTGAGGTATGCCAACGTTGAATTCCCTCTGCACATCGGCTATGAGCGAAGCGTGGCGGTAAGGAAACTTATCTCGTTTCAACACCAGAGGATACCAGCGAATTCCGAGGCGATTGTGTGGGCAAAGGTGGACGAGGACTAGGACAAAACAACGATACGACAACATAACTATAGGACGTACATTAGTGGAACCAAAAAATGGCAAAATACCAATCAGGATACTCAACCCACTTAACACACTCAGATATGTCGGAAAAGATGGGGTCATTGGCGAGTGTAGATAGGCTGAAGGAGTGGTCAATTGCGAAAGCGTTCACCCGGAGGAAGTAAGAAAAGCGGTTCTAACATGGACGCCATACCACAGGAGAACCAGTGGAGCGGCGAATTGGCAGAAAAACAGAAGGCGCGGTCACTCCTGCAGCACTATGGGCGGAAGAACAGCCATAGTGAAGCACAACACCGATCCGCCAACCGCCACGCCGAGTTCCTCTGCCCAAGAGAGAAGAGGTCACAACTTTGATCGAAAACATGCGTGAAGAAACAGTCATAGAGCCTTCGTCAGGCCCTTGGTGTTCGCTGGTCGTGTTAGTCAAGAAAAAGGATGGCAGAGCCCGGTTTTGTGTGGACTATCGGAAGCTCAATGATGTAACAAAGAAGGACAGTTATCCACTAACTCGGATCGATGACACGTTGGACACACTGTCAAGCACACATTGGTTTTCCACGCTCGACTTACGCAGTGGCAGGTAGAGCTTGCAGACAAAGACAACGACAAAACGACTTTCAGTGTTGGCGATGGGTTTGTGACAGTTCAACGTTATGCCGTTTGAACTCTGCAACGCACCAGCGACATTCGAACGGATAACGGAACGTGTTCTAAAATGGCTACATTGGCGGACGTGTCGGGTATACCTCGAGTACATAATCGTGATGGGTAAAAGCTTTGACGACCACCTGGAAAAGCTGAGGGAGGTATTCGAGCGAATAAAAAAAGCCGGGCTTAAACTCAACCCAAAGAAATGCTCGCTGTTCCAAAAAAAGTCAAGTATTTGGGTCACACGGTTTCCGCCCATGGAGTACATACGGATGAAGACAAAATCACTGCGGTGAAGGAGTATCCCCGACCACGTAATCTACATCAACTCCGCAGTTTCCTGGGCCTGTGCACATTTTACCGAAGAATCGTTCCTGGATTTGCGAACATAGCCGGAAGCTTGCACAAGCTGACGAAAAAGAGCCTTCGTGTGGGGCGAAGAGCAGGAGCAGGCTTTTGCTCGACTGAAGGAAAAACTGTGCACTACTCCAATTCTGATCTTCCCCGTGCCCGGAGAGATGTTTGTGCTGAATAGAGATGCAAGCGGGCATAGTAGTATCACAGATAATAGATGGTCAAGAACAAGTAATAGTACACTATAGAAAAATGTTGTCGAAACTTGAATTCAACTACTGACGAAGAGAGAGACGAAGAGAGCTGCTGGCAGTATTGGAATGCGTGAAACACTTCCACAAATACCTGTATGGGCAAAAGTTTCGCCTGCGCACAGATCATGCGGCATTGAAATGGCTACTGAACTTTAAAGATCCTGAAGATCAATTGGCGCGGTGGATCAAGCTACACAATAGAGCATCGCAAGGGTAGCAGTCATGGAATTGCCGCTGCCTTGTCACACTGTCCGTGTAAAACGAAATGCAGGCATTGTTCGCGAGCTGAAAGCAAAGAACAGGTAGTTGACGTCCGATTGGTCAGCGTTATGCCAGATGAATAGTGGTCTGCGGAGAAGATACAAAAGAACCAGCACGAAGATACGCATCTTGCAAAAATCCTCGAAGGCAAGGAGCAAGGCGCACGTTCGGGCTGGCAGGAGACGGCTGATGAAAGCCTGATCATGAAGGCTTACTGGGCACAGTGGCAAAAGTCTGCGGCTGTCTGGTGGCTGCCTATACCGCGAGTGGGAGAGTGAGGATGGCCGGACCAGCAATTCCCTAATTGTAGTCCCGAAATGCAGGATCAACGAGGCGATCGATGCATACCATAACGACTCCAGTGGAGGGCACCTAGGCATCACAAAAACTGTCACCAAAATAAAAAGACAATTCTACTGGGTAGGATGCCAGGAGCGAAAGGGCCCACAAGAACATCTCGGGACCGCATGCAGAAGTCAACGTGGGAGTGCCCTTCGAGCGAATTGCCATGGACGTCGCCGGGCCATTCCCAATTAGCACTGAAGGTAACAAATATAGTGGTAATCTACTATTTTAGCAAATAGTCCGAAGTGTATCCTATTCCTAGCCTGGAAGCCACTACGGTCGCGGAAATGCTGGTAAACAACTGGGTGGCCAGATTTGGGGTTCCGCTGGAGTTGCACTCGGATCAAGGCCGAAATTCCGAGTCTGCAGTATTCAAGGAAGGAGCTACTAGGAATAATAAAAACTCGCTCCTTTCCATCCACAGTTCGGCATGGTGGACCGATTCAATCGGAAACTGGAAGAATATCTGCGGAAAGCAGTAGGCAGGAATCAAAAGGATTGGGAAACGCATATTCCTCTATTCCTGATAGCGTATAGGTCAGCCCCGCACGACACGACATCACGGCACGACACGGAATAGCCTTCAACGCGCGTAGCGATTAACGTTCAATGTCTTCAATTGACTCAAAACGGTTTCCCCGGAGCGGTCGTTTGAGTTTGGTGGACAGCCAGAAGTCACACGGAGCTAAATCAGGCGACTACGGTAGTTGTGGAACGATATTGGTTTAATTTTTGGCGAAAAACTCACGAAGAATCAATTTTGTTTTTAACCAATCGTGCTTTCACTTTTTTTAGGCCCAACTGATCTTTTAAAATGGTTTTCACTGATCCTTCCGATATTCCAACGATGCCAGTAAGGTCTCTGACTGTAAATCGTCGATTCTCGAGCACCAATTCCTTGATTTTATTAACGTGATGATCATCAGTTGATGTTAATGGCCGTCCTGGACGTGGTTCGTCGTCAACGCGTTCTCGACCCTCTTTGAACAATTTGTACCAATCAAAATCACTTGCTCGCGACATACAATTAACACCGAAGGCCTTTCCTGAACGTTTCGGCACCAGATATTTGATTCCGCACACAAAATTTAATGGAACTTTTTTGTTGAATAATTTCACTCATTGTAAAAATCGCCGAATGCACTTTTTGTACTTCAGAAAGACAAGCGTATACTAAACAATAATGATTATTTTGATGTGACATTTGGCACAGATGTCACTAACAGTCACACCAACCTAAAAATAGATATTTCGACGAATGGGTGTCCGCGCGCAATTTAAATTAAAAAGTCTTACTATTTTCTGCCCACAGTAGTATAACATTTGTTGTATAATATTTATTTGTACATCCCTTCCCTATACACATACTTATACACAAATTTTGTTTGTATATACATAATTCCCTACACTTTCACACAGGGGCGTAGCCAGAACTTGGTCATGGGGGGCTTTTAAAATTTTTTTTTTCCCAGTTTAGTATTACGAGTTTTTTAAAGTAAAGTGCACTTTCCCAATAGGGCATTTTGTGGTGGCTTATGTGACTTACTGCATTGGAAATTAATATATTTCCCGATTTTTAGTAAACATTTCATGAAATTTGGTGCACTGCAAGTGAAAGTATGTTTGTGTCGTCGTACAAAAATGAGCATCGAACAAAGATCAAATATTAACTTTTGTTTTAAAAATGTTTAAGCTTTAACCGAAGCATTTAAATTAATGAACCAAGTTTATAATGATGATTGTTTATACCGCGCTGGAGTTCATAAGTGGTAAACGCGATTTAAAAACTATTGTCTGGTCATAAATGATGACTAACGTGTTAGCCAACTGAATTCCGCGATCACCGCAGTTTCCATCAAAACTTGGCGGTAATTCTACAAGATTATCCAAAATATTCATTGAAATTCTTAAAATTCGATCAAATCCTCAAATTAACCACAAATTTGATAATTTTCAATGAAATGTGTTCAGATGAGTGCTGTCTTCAGTGATCCGTCGATCCCATCTCCAATCCCAATCTTTCCCTCTCCCTTTGTACTCATGTTCCCCCTATTTTCTGCTCCCCGGCTACGGCCGTTCGTATCGTTTAACGTTTCTTGTGATACTTGTTTACTTGTAACTCATACGTCGCACAATAAAGAACCCTCAACCCGAACCACGGCGTATTTTTCTTTACCGCTCCGCCGCGAACCGATTCATGGTCCTTCGAGCCAACGCGAGCCCGCGCCGCCTATTACAAAACTAAACAAAACAGTGCGAAAATTCAATAAATTAAAACAAATCTAAACTAAAACAAATAGAACGCAACATAGACAGTGCAGTGATTTTGCAGAACGCATAACAAAAACAGAAACGCGGGCAAAAATACAACAACAACACACACCCACAATGCAGAACATAAAAAGGAAAACGAAAGAGAACTGCACAAACACACAACAGCATCACAGCACAGCAGCGGGCACATACATACAGCAGGAGTTCCAGCTGGAAATCCCCAACCTCGGGCACGGGCCTAAAACAGATAAGCAAACATTTATATCCGCTATATAAATAACAAAGTACACACTAACAAATATATTTTACCCAAATATATACCCACTCCCCAAAAATCCAGAATAAAATTTGTCTTCATTCTGGTACCCCGCCACTGTACGCTTATCGTGCATATTTCCCTTCATACAAAAGAGCGCAGTGCAGTAAGCAATCCCGCTACTGCACATAATTCGGCGCTTTGTATATTTTCGCGGTCCCTTTTGTCCGGTCTCAGCTGACAAAGCAGCAAAATCTCCGCTGCAGCCAGCATCCCAAACAGTGCAGTAAATAGGCACGCAGCATTTCTCCCGCTGTATTCCCACTCTCCCACTTGCACGCATTTTCGTGTTCTGCTTTGTGCGATATACGCAAGAACCGAGCACTCCCGCTGCTACTTCCAAGTGCAATTGCACATACGCACTTCTGCCTAAGCAATTTCTAAACTCTCGCTAGCAGAAGTACGCAAACTCGAATACAGTGGGACGAGTAGCCTATTTTCGCAGCACATTGAACAATTTTCAATAGTGCTGCACATACACATTCAGTGCACAGTTGTTGTCACCCCAGGTAAATACAGTGGGACAAAAACACCCCACCTGTACTCGAATTTTAATCGTTCGCTATATAAATAAGAATTAATTATTATTACCCATAAACACTAATACACGAATATACATATATTATCAAACACCGACTCTTTACAAACAAACAAATATACATATATTCACGTTTGCACACAAATAAAGACACATTCACATACACCTTTGACTATATATTTAACATTTTGTTGTTTATTAATAATTTCCCCAATTCTTGTTTACATATTTTTGTTTATTCCCACTATATATATACCAATTAAACTTTAAACTTTGATCCTCAACAAACATACAAATTCGTTTTGGAAATTTTGTACACTTTCGGGTACATATCAACAGTTTTATATTATCGTTCGCGCGGACGCGGTAATAGTTACGGTTTATTGCCCATAAGCCTAATATTTGTGTTCAAACGAATTTTAAACCCCTTTCGAGCTTTTTTAAGCCATTCAAATGCCTGTTGAGCGATCCCCCAAGCGTCAAATAAACAAAATGGAGTCTCCTTCCCCAAAATATTCAAAGTCGACCGAGGCACATTTGACAGTTCCTGTCACTCGCGAGGCACTCAAAACTCGCTCCAAGCCCCCTAGTCCCAAAACAACCAATCCCAGTGTTGCCACATTTGGTTTTGAGTCCGAGAGACTCGTGCAATTATGCACACAACTTTCATCGGCCCCCATTGAGGATTTGACCACATCACTGGTCCAAATTAAGCAGAAATGTTTGTAAGCCCAATGGGAGAGGCTAATGCGCGCACATCAGGCAGTCTTCCTTGCTGAAGACAACAGCCAGCCCGACGGTTTCAAAGAGTCGGCTAGGCAAAAGATTGATACCTGCACAGACCAATACGAGTTGTGCATGGCTAAGATGTTGCACATCATTAAGATGCTCCAATCTCAGTCCCCCCAGCCTGCTACGCGTATGGAACTGGTTCAACCCCTAGAACCAGCAAATACTTCCTACATTTGCCTCCAAGTTCCTCCTTGCGATACCGAAACATTCTTCGGGGGCTATGAGCAGTGGCCGTCCTTTCGGGACATGTTTACTGCGGTATACATTAACCACCCCCAGCTCACTCCAGCCCAAAAATTGTATCACCTCCGATACAAAACGCAAGGCCAGGCCAAGAATTTCGGACTCGCGTGGGAAGCCCTCAGATCCCGCTATGAGAATAACCGCATCCTCGTTGACAAACAAATTCGATCTCTATTGAATATTGCTCCTGCCCACACCGAAAATAGTGAGGCATTACAGCGCATCCAGAATTCTATAAACAATTGTCTGTCCGTTCTCAAGTCTCAGGCCGTAGACACTGACAATTGAGATCCGCTGTTGGTATATATATGCTCTACAAAATTGCCCGAAGCAACTATAGCTTTATGGGAACAATCGTTGACATCCCGGAAGGATCTGCCACCCTGGTCACAAATGAATGAGTTCTTGACCTGCAGATACGAGATAGTGGAACGGCTGAATTTCTTTCGGCGTACCAAGTCTAAACCACAACCCTCATCTTCCAATGTCCTCAAAAATCGGCCCAACAGATCCCTAAATCTTCACACTGAAGTGAAAAAGGACTTCGCGTGCAAACTCTGCAACGCAAATCATTCCGTACGGGCTTGCCAAAGCTTTAAAAGGCTCACCCCCCATAGTCGATTAGCATTTGTGAAAAAGCACAAGATCTGCGTGAATTGTCTTGCTACATCGCACCTAATTCAGGATTGTACAAGCAATTTCACATGCGTATATTGCCAGAAAAAGCACCACTCTTTGCTTCATCTCCCCAAAGGCAATGCGCAATCCACTCACTCCCCCAATCGATCACCTTCGACCACTTCTCTGGTCTCAACGGTTATCCAAAAACCGAGCAACAACTTCATCACTCATGCTCCTATTTCCGGTGCGCAACCCAGCACATCTTCAAGACAACGTACACCCCCAGTACCAGCCCTTCACTCAAATATTGGCACCCAATCCCTTCTGCTTACGGCACTGGTGTCCATTAAACACTGTGGAAAGTTGTTCAGAGTTCGAGCATTGATCGATCAAGGCTCTCAGCGCACCTTCATTTCCTCGAAGGTCCAGAGACGCCTAAAATTGCCAATCGAGAAATCTAACCTCCAGATCTCGGGCATTAGAATTTAGAATAGATACGGGAGCCGAGCACCAACTGCCCGAGACACTACGTCCACAGAGAACTATTGTGCCGTATCCCTTATTCATTATTGGAGGAGTTCATCTCCCCCAATACTGTCCAGGAACTACTTGATCTTTCCCAGATTAATTCCAGACAGCTCATTCGTCTGAATTAGTTCCCTTCCCAGTATACGCTTCCTTGCGTGTAGGAGGGCGGGACACTCGGTTATTATGTCCACGGATGTTTCGTCATCTTCCATGCAGAACCTGCATAGTTCGCTAACTGTCAATCCCAGTCGCGCTTTATGCATATTTAGCAGGCAGTGCCCACTCAGGACTCCCGTCATGAACTTAAGCTCCCTTCTGCTTAGATCCAGTAGGTATTTAGATTTACCTTCCGAATAGGCCGGAAAGAATAGCTTGGAACAGCGCTGTCCCCCCGTATTGGACCATTTGTGGTTGGCCTGATTTTTGAATTCCTGTTTGACACAATGCCTAAAATGAGCTCTGCTGACACCTATGATCGGCTCAGGTCCATAGGGTCGTTTTGCCGCCCCTTTGCCAATCTGTCCGCCTCCTCATTTCCATCGTGCCCACAGTGCGCAGGAACCCAGTGTACTATCACCCGGTTATCCTGTGAAATGTCTTGGAGAACATTTGCTGTCTCCCAGACCAGTTTGGAAACAAACGTCGTCGAGCCCAGAGCTTTTATCGCAGCCTGGCTGTCGGACATTATGATTATCCTCTTTCTCCTGACATTGAGAGCCAGTATCTTTCTGGCACACTCATTTATGGCAAAGACCTCAGCCTGGAAGACCGTGGCCGTGTCACCCAGACTGACTGCTAATTGGAAGCTAGTATTAAATATTCCAGCTCCCGTTCCGCCTTCCGTCTTTGAGCCATCGGTGAACCAGACAATGTCATCGCTCGTGAGACTGATTCTATTAACAGCCCAGTCTTCCCTGTGCGGTATGAACGTAACGTAGTTTTTCCTGAAGAGGTATCTCGGTGGCATCAGATCCAGAAGCCTCCGTCTCGCCTCCTATCCGATAGGTGACCGATTGCATGTGCATCCCTATGTATGGATCCATTATGCATTAGTCTGTGTGCGCTAATGCTTGCAGCCATTTGCACATTTAGTTCCAGCGGAAGTATCCCTAGTATAACATTAAGGGCTGCCGTTGGTGTAGTACTGAGATATCCTGTTATACAGGTATTCGCTAGTCTTTGAAGTTTTCCCAGCTTAGTCATAGTTGTTATTTCCGTGGTTTTCCTCCACCACACTATCGCCCCGTAGGTGATAGTCGGCAGAACTATTAGGGAGTATAAACTCTGAACCCACTTCGGTCTCAGTCCCCAATTTTTGCCACAGATTCTTTTGCAACTCCAGAGAGCATTACCTGCCCTCTTGATGATGCGATCAACTTGAGGTTTCCAGTTCAATTTGCTGTCCAGGATTACCCCTAGATACTTAACTTTCTTCGAGAAGTTCAGTTCCTTTCCAAAGATCATAATCTGTCTTAGGTCAATCTTCCTTTTGAGTGTAAAAGGGACTATGATTGTCTTGTCTGGATTCACAGACAGTTTCTGTCTGATGCACCAGTGCTCGACTATCCTCAACGCGCTCTGAAGCAAGTCTGAGACGGTATTTCCGTCTCTGCCGCTGACCACAATGACTAAATCGTCTGCATATGCGATGACTTCATGTCCCTGCTCTTCAAGAGAGCGGATTAGTCCGTCAACGACTACAGACCATAGCAGGGGGGATAGTACTCCCCCTTGAGGACATCCTCGCGCTGTACTTGCTGACAGCTCAGCCTCCCCTAAGTTGGACTGAATCACCCTGCTCTCCAGCATTGATGATATCCATCTTATAAGGGTGGCAGGCGCCTGTAGTCCTTCTAGCGCCGTTTCTATCGCTTCGAAGGTTGTGTAGTTGAAAGCCCCTTCTATGTCCAGGAAGCCTACTAGACAGATTTCCTTTTCTGCCAGGGACTTCTCTATCTTACCTACCAGTGCCGATAGGGCCGTTTCCGTGGATTTACCTTTCTGGTAAGCATGTTGGTTCGTGCTCAGGGGATGCTGAGTGAGTATTTCCTCCCTCAGATACCGGCCAACGACCTTTTCCAAGCCTTTAAGCACAAAAGACATCAGGCTTATTGGCCTGAAAGATTTTGGGTCCTTCTTATCAGCTCTTCCAGGTTTCGGGAGATAGATCACGTTAACTATTCTCCAGGCTTCTGGAATGTACCCAAAGGCTAAACTACATACGTAGATTTTGGTTAAAATGGGCGTTAGTATTGCCATTCCCTTCTGTAAGAGCGCTGGGAAAATACCATCTTTTCCCGGCGCCTTGTAGGGAGAGAATGATTCCAGCGCCCATTCTACTACAAGTGCATTACACACAGCTTTGGCAGTTCTCCAGTCTTCCCTACCTGGACGATGCACCTGTCCAGTACTGCCTGTCAGAGGATCATTTGTGTATACTGACCCCGGGAAGTGGGTATTGGTGAGTAGGACAAGTGTTTCCTTTTCACATTTTGTGGGTGTCCCATCTCCATCCACTAGTGTTCCTATCGGACAGGATTTTTCCATCGAGAGAACCTTATGAAGCCTGTAGCTGGAGGACAGATCTGATACGTCCTCACAGAACCGCTTAAAGGATTCTCTCTTGGCCTTCCTGATTTCTTGGTTGTATTTGGTGAGAGTCTGGGAGTAGGTCTGCCAGTCATTACTGCGCTTGGCTCTATTGAAAAGTTTCCTTACTTCCTTTCTTAGTTTGTTAAGATGACTACTCCACCACGGTGTCTGTTTCCTACAAGTTTTCTTCATAGGCATTCAGAACGAAATCTCTAAGAATTTTAGAGGCCCTTTCCAGTCTGTCTATGGTATCTATCCTATTCTCGATTTGAGTTGGGATGTCCTGTCCTAACTGGAGGCAATAACTGTCCCAGTCGGTCTGTCGTTTTGGTCTGAATGTAACCACGGTTGGCATCTGATCCCCTAGTGTGAATCTTATCTGCCTATGATCTGAGCACGACGGCTCGTCAGACACCCGCCAATTACTGACAAGGTCTTCTGTCATCGAGGTTGTCAAGGTAATATCCAAGACTTCCTCTCTGACCCTAGTTACAAATGTGGGGCTGTTCCTAATATTGCAAATACTTAAGTCTAAGGAGAGTATATAGTTGAACAGTGACTCACCTCTGGGATTAATGTCCGTGCTCCCCCACATGGTGTGATGGGCGTTTGCATCACAGCCCATTACGAGCATCGGGCATAGGCGGGCAGATTGTGAAAACCGCCAAACATATATGCTTCTTGACATTGGCAGTCCCTAAAACGAGCACAAACCTCCCCGTGCAAGCAATCGTACTGCCAAAGTTAACGGAATCTCTCCCCCTTCCGAAATAAACCCCCCAAATGTGAACGATTTCGCCACGCTAGATCTCGCTGATCCCAACCCCTTCGAGGCAGCGCAGATCGATATAGTAATTGACAGTTATCTCATCCCGCAGATCATGCTTGAAGGTTTCCACCGAAATGTATGTGGCAGCTTACTTGCTCAACATACAGTATTTGGTTGGATATTAAGCGGTCCAGTACCCATGACACATATCGCCGAGGTGCCAAATCACAGGCACACGGGTCCCGCCCTTCGGAAAAACCTTCCTACTCCAAAGGAAGCCCGTTCTGACGTGAGTGCTGCCCTCAATCCCGTAGGGTTTCCACCCAAGGAAATAAAGGCAAATCACGCGGAACCCACCATCCCTGCACACTCAAACTCGAAATGGCAAACACCCCCCTTCGTTGCCAAACGTCACCAATGAGACCGCGAAAAAGGGTACGACCCACGCGTCAATATGCACAGCAATTGATGGAAACTGCAGCCCCCTCGCATTTCCACATTGTACCCCCCATACAACAAACCTCGAGCGCACCCATCCCGGGTCCGAGTCAGTCGCCATACCCGTGCGATCTGTTCCAAGCGCCTTCACTCCTCTGACGGGAACTCAAGTGAACCCCAGCTCTTGACGAACCACTTACACCCACACAAACGATGTCAAAGTTATCATCTCTCACAACTGACATCTCTTTTGCAGATCCGGCGCTAGCGAAGACCCCAGCAGTTGCCCCCCAAACCGCCCTGCACGTCCGCACGGAGCATCGACAGCAAAGAGGCCCTCAGCGCACTCCCCAGCGCTACGGCATCGCGGATCGGCGGCAACCCCCCAGCCGTCAGCCCATCCTACAGCCAGGCAGCCGCGCATCACCGCCAAACCATGACCAGCCATCCGTCCGCCGCAACCCTGGACGAGACCCCGGCACGCCCACAAAATATAATTGCAATCTGCAATGGCGGCCGCCGATCCCATCTCCAATCCCAATCTTTCCCTCTCCCTTTGTACTCATGTTCTCCCTATTTTCTGCTCCCCGGCTACGGCCGTTCGTATCGTTTAACGTTTCTTGTGATACTTGTTTACTTGTAACTCATACGTCGCACAATAAAGAACCCTCAACCCGAACCACGGCGTATTTTTCTTTACCGCTCCGCCGCGAACCGATTCAATATGAAAACATATTTTGTTTAGAAATTTTTTTCATTAATTATTATTAATTAATTAATTAATTATGTCATTTTGTATACAAAATACCTACCTGGGTGATCCCAGGCGCTTTTGCTGCCATTTTGAATAAAACTCACAAAACTCAATAAATTTTTTTTACGTACCTAATTATGTGTTCAATAATCCCTCTGGAAAGAAATCTTTTAATACTTTTCATAGTCGTAAAATAAATCATTAATTGTTAGGCCATTTTTCGAAAAACGAACTATCACCAGAGGAAGATCCTAAATATTGAAGTATGAAAAAAATTTATATTTGACTGTATGTATATTTATTGTGAGTTTTACTCAAAATAGCGGCGGAAGTGCCTGGGGTCATTTAAGTGAACGACATTGGTAAACGACGTATACAAAAATCTTTGGTAAGGCGAAGGTTAAGCATCTCAATAGCATAAATTTATCACATTTTAACTGAACATTCGGCTATCGAAGGATGCCATCTCATCTATCGACACTTGTTTTGACTGTTTTTTTTTGTTTACTAAAAGTCGAATTTTAACCATCAACCTCTCCTCGTTTTTACCTGATGCGGCACCGTGCGACTTTCACCTTTTCAAAAAATGCATTTGCCGATGAAAAAAGCGTTTTGAGAACGTAGAAACCATCCAAAAGGCTTGTTCCGACATCCTGAAGGACATTTTGGTCAACGAACTAAACTACTCTTTAGACATGTTTTTAGATCATACAAATCGCTGTATTGAGCGTAAACGAGACTAGAAAAGAGATTTTTGCTAATGTGGGAACGTACATACAATGTATAGTGATTGAAAATGTTGACAAATTATAGGCTATGGAGGGGTTCTGACACCCAATCCCCCACCCCCCTTGGCTACGCCCCTGCTTTCACATACACGTTTGTAAACGTTTACACTCCACAGGAATACAAACTCGTATTGACAATTTTTTACACTATTTTGTACTCTTTTCTAGTCTCAAATATCGTTCGCGTGGACGCGGTGAGACTACAGGTCAATTCCCATAACCCTACTGTTTATTGTCAATCAATTTTTAAGCCGCTTTTAAGCTTTTTTAAGCAAAATGCCTATTGAGCGATCCCCTAAACGCCAACTTGTCACAATGGAGACTCCGTCCTCCAGATACGCAAAGTCATCCAAAGCACATTTGACGGTTCCTGCCATTCGGGAGCAACTGATCCCAGTGTTGCAAAATTCATTTTCGAGTCCGATGGATTCGTGCAACTATACACACAATTTTCGTCGGCTTCCACTGAAGATTTGACCAAATCCCTGGGCCAAAATAAGCAGAAAAATCGTAAAGCCCAATGGAGCAGGCTTTTGCGCGCTTTGAAGACTGCCTTTATTGCTGAAGACAACAGCCAGCCCGACGGTTTCACAGAGTCGGCTAGGCAAAAAATCGACGCAGACCAGTACGAGTTGTGCATGGCTCAGATGTCGAACATCATTGCGATGCTCAGTCCCCCCAGCCCGCTGCGCAAATGGAATCGGTTTGATCCCTAGAACCAGCAAATACATCCTACATTTGCCTAGAAGTTCCACCTTGCGATACCGAAACCTTTTTCATGGGCTATGAGCAGGGGCCGTTCTTGCGGGACATGTTTACTGTGGTTTACAATAATCACCCCCAGCTCACTCCAGCCTAAAAATTGTATCCCCTCCGATACAAAACGCAAGGCAAAGCCGGTGCTATTGTAAAGCCCGATCTGATCATGTCTCCGTCCATGCAAAACAAATCTTTGGTATTACGTATGATAATCTCTTAAATATGCGCACCCTGTTTCAGTTGCACAAGATTGTCTACTACTCTGAACCCTTTTACTTACACGCGTGTTTAAATTTTCTTTCGTTCAGCCCGGTCAAATCAAATTATTAAATTTAGGCATAAGCTCTTTACGTCAGAGCGGCAATTTTTTATCTACGCAATTCGCCTTTCGAATTCACTGCCACATTACTTGCTAACTTTTAGTAACGCTTTGAAATTTAAAAAAACCCTCTTTACTTACCTAAGTTCGATTATATAAAAAACTAAGCATACTTTTACAATAGTTCAATCTAGCTTTCCTCTTCTTTTCTCTTTTCCTCCTTCCTTCTTTCCTTACTTCCTGCCTTAGTTTAATTATAAGAATATAAGTTTTCGAAAAATTAAATGTGTTTAAATATTGTAAATGACTTAAGGGGGGAGATCAGTTAAATTTTTTGGAGAGTTGAAATTTTTTTTTTTTGGGAATCAGTTAGTTCAATGCCTTGAAAACATCGTCCTAAGAGGATTTTTCAAAATTCGAACGCGTTCTCTCATAATGCGAAAACAAAGCAAGCGCTCCGCCTATCGCTCGGCGCGTCTCCTGAAAAGTTGCACTTTTTGAAATGGCAACCCTCGTAACTCGGAAAGTTTATGTCCGATTGACTTGAAATTTGGCACACACCTTTACGTACTCTTTTTACGTAATCTGTTCTAAAGCGAATTGTCAAGCTCGCGAAAAAACCCCTCTGGCGTCATTTCTATGTCCAAAAACGAGCCTGTTTTTTTCACTTTGTCGGCATTTTCCCGATATTTATTTTTCTGCATATTTTGTTAGGGAGATTCATAGCTCTTTCTATTCTTAACAAAACGTACTTCGATTTTTTGATATCAGATAAAAATTGCGGACTCTACGTTGGTTGCCAATAAAAATGAGGGGTAACTTCAACCCTTTGTAAGTCGGCCATTTTGTGGCGCATCGGAGAAATTGTTTTGTAAATTCAATTAATATACTCTTAAATAAAAAAATTTTTTAAAGATTCGAACATTATTTGTACCAAAAAAAGAAAAAAAAAAAGACCAGAAGACCCCCTTAACCCTTATTCTCATACCCGGGTACCCGGGTGCCCACTGCGATGTATTTTCGTGAAAAAAACTGACAAATAATGAAAATTTTTTTTTTTTACCTTCCGGATCCTCGTTATTTAGGTGAAAAGCGAACAAATCATATCAAAATTTTATAAACACTTTTTAATTAACAAAATATTGAAAACTTAAAAATTTCATGAAATGGGTACCCGGGTACCCCGGGTGCCAAACGACGTTAGTAAGTTTGGGTATGAGAATAAGGGTTAAGGGGATCTTCTGGTTACGAGCTGAAAGTTTAAGTCTATTTTTCGGAGTAAATTGCGAAGGAACTACTTGAGATAATCCAGTAAGTTTTTTTTATTTTATTGATACATGCTTTATCTTGTAAGATAAAATTTTGGAAATTAAAAGTCAACACACTCACGATTTTGAAATTTTTATTTTGTTCCATTTTTACACTCACCAATAGACCAAAAAACATGGTCGAAAATCAACCTTTTTTCAAAAAACCTCCTAGTTTTGAAAATTTTCAAAATAAAAAAAATCGTACTCGGGAAAACATAGCCATATGTCTCCTGAATAACTGAAAAAAAATTGATCGAATTCGATTAATATTTCTTGAAGAAGTCTTACCAAAAAGTTTGAAAAAAGCACAACCTCAAGTCCGTTCTAAAGTCGCGAGTATGATGACTTTTAATTTCCAAAATTTTATCTTACAAGATAAAGCATGTATCAATAAAATAAAAAAAAAATTACTGGATTATCTCAAGTAGTTCCTTCGCAATTTGCTCCGAAAAATAGACTTAAATTTTCAGCTCGTAACCAGAAGACCCCCTTAAGGCAGGTTCTCACCTTGTGGATCCGAAAAATGCATTTTTTTTAGGAATTTTTTTTGAGAAAACGGTTAAAGATACAACGCTGAAAACACACGGATATGATATATATATAGGATATTCATGGATATGAACACACATTTATTAGAGAATACAGTTTTTAAAATTAAATGAATCAAAAAAAGGGGGGGAGGGGGCGTCCATCAGTGGCGGCATGTCGGCGAGGAGGTGTCCCGCTACCGGAAGTGATTCCGTCAAAACCCGTGACCGGAAACACAAAAATCGAACACATTCTTAATGTGTACCGTATTATCTATTGAATGAACTACGATCATGAAAAAAAAATCGAAATTAAAAAAGTTATGAGGTTTTGAAAAAAAATTACGATTTTCGCATTTTTTTGTTCACTAATTATTTTTTTAAATAAACAATTTTCAATATTTTTGGCTGATCGTAGTTCGTTTATTAGAAAAAACCCTAAGGAACATTTAGAAAAAATTTGGTGACGATTGGTTCATTCCAGCGCCTTCAATCACTTCCGTAAGGTCCGAAAATGTGGTTCTGAGAAAAACGCGTTTAAAGTTTAAAGCGCGCTTGGCCGGTGCTCTACACTGCTCTATGTAACGGCCTGTAACTTTTGTAATGTTTCAAATTTTGATCTGAAATTTCTGGAGCACATTTTTGAAACATATATCTACACGATAAGGCAAAAAAAAAAAAATTGTTTTTTTTTCCACAAGGTGAGAACCTGCCTTAAGCTTGTTAAATTTAAGATATCTTATTATCTTGTAGCTTAAGGATTTTTAACAATAAATATATAAATAAATTAATTAATTAATAAAGCAATATGCATTAATCGATGAGAATTTCTGACTCGCGTGGAAAGCCCAAAGATCCCGCTTCGACAATAAATGCATTCTAGTTGACACCAAAATCCTGAATATCACTCCTGCTCACACCGAAAATAGTGAGGCACTACAGCGGATTCAAAACACCATAAATAATTATCTGTCCGCTCTCAATTCTCAGGCCGTAGACACTGACAATTTGGATCCGCTATTGGCCTACATATGTTGTACCAAATTGCCCCAAGAGACACTCGCTCTATGGGAGCAGTCACTGACATCCCGGAAGGACCTGCAACCCTGGTCGCAAATGGATAAGTTCCTGACCGGCAGATATGAGGTAGTTGAACTGCTGCATAACATTCGCCCTGCTAAGTCGAAACCTCAACCTTCAACTTCCAATGTCCTCCCAAATCGGCCACACAAATCCCTAAGCTTTCACACTCAAGTGAAAAAGGACTTCGCGTGCAAACTCTACAACGCAAATCACCCTATACGGGTTTGCCACAGCCTCAAAAGACTCACCCCGATTCCCCAGATTCGATTAAAATAAGTGAAGAAGCACAATCTCTTGCTACATCTCACCTTGTTGTGGATTGTACAAGCAATTTTACGTGTGTATATTGCCAAAAGAAGCACTATTCCATGCTTCATTCCCCAAAGGCAATGCGCAGCCCTCTCAATCGCTTAATCGGTCACATTGGACCACTCCACAGGTCGCAACAGCTCCAAAACCAACGAAAAACAACTCTGCTACTAAATCCCTCCTTTCGGATGCGCAACACCGCACATCTGCCTGGCCTGGTGTCCATTGAGCACTCAGGAAACTTGTTAAAGGTTCGAGCGTTGATCGACCTCAAGCCTCTCAGCGTTCCTTCATTTCCTCGAAGGTCCAGAAACGCCTCAAATTGCCAATCGAGAAATCTCCCTTCCAAATCTCGGCCATGGGCGGACAGATTATGCAAAACGCCAATCACATTTGCTTCTTGGCATTGGTAGTCCCTCAAACGAGCACGAAACTCCCCGTGCAAGCAATCGTGCTCCAAGAGCTTACTCAATTGCTCCCACCTTCTCATATAAGCCCCCCAATATGAAAGACTTCGCCATGCTAGATCTCCCTGATCCAAACCCCTTTAAGACAGCGCAGATCGATACAGTGATTGGCAGTGAACTCATCCCGCAGATCAGAAGGTATCCACCGGAATGTGTGTGGCAGCTTACTTGCTCAGCATACAGTGTCCGGTTGGGTATTAAGCGGTCCAGTACCCCCTTCTTCACATTTGATATGTGCCACAGAGGTACCTAATCGCCATATGCATACTGGTCCCACCCTCCGAAATAAGCTTCCCGTCCTAAAGAAAGCCCTTTCACAAGTGATTGCCGCCCTCAAACGCGTTGGGTTTCCACACAGGAAAATAACGGCAAGTCACGTTCAACCCACCATTCCTGCAGGTTCATTCTTGAAACGACAAATACCCCCTTTCGTCTCCAAACGTTTCGACCTCGCAGGATGGCTTTCGCCTCTGATGAGGTCTTCCAAAAGGGTTCGACAAAAACGGCCCACATTGACAGCAACTGACGGAAATTGCATTCCCTCGCATTTTCTCATCGCACCTCCTCCATCCCGGGTTCGAAAACAGGACAGTCGCCACTCCCGCAGATGGCAGACTACTCGGGTATAAACTCCAAGATCTACACGATCTCCCTCTTAGGTGGAACGGCTCCAGCAATTGTTCGATGCTGAGCCAAACGGTCATGCTCAAACAGTTCCAATTCCGGATCAAAGAGCGATTGACTGCCGCCACCCTCTCGAGAGCACACCGATATTCTCGGTCGGTTCTCCTGCTTCTCTCGAGCCCTACGTGCCCCCAATTATCCCAAGTGGAGTTGGCTTAGTTTCTAAACAGCCTTCGAACCCTCACTTGCCCTAAAAAATGGCAACTCGGCCAAATTTATATATCTTCATATTCCCACGGCTGTAGCTTAAGCGGACCCCGCAGCTTAGCCACGATTTCCCATACCCACGATGTCAGCCTCAATGCTGTTATGCACGAATAACTGACATCGTCTTCTCTGACTACTTGCAGAACGGTGACTACGCCCCAACCTCTGCAGCAGTACTTCCTCGAGGACGAGGAAGGCGAGGGGCCGGACGGTCCCGCACCTGTAAAAGCTGCATCCCGGAAATTAATTGCAATATGCAATGGAGGCCGCAATGGCTAAATGAGTGCTGTCTCTAATGATCTTTCAATCCCACCTCTAATCCCTTCCTTTCCTTGTCCGTTTCCTTGTCCGGCTTCGGCCGTTTGTATCGTTTAGTCTTTATTGTCTAGTGTTTAGTGTTTATTGTCACTCGTTATTTACACGTCGAACAATAAACACCCGAAAATCCGAAACAAAGCAACCGCGTTTTATTTCCACCGCTCCGCCGCGCTACGATTAAACATGGTCCTTCGAGCGTCGGTAGTATCTTCTCTCGTTTGATTACGAGCTTCCTCTATGATCGCGCTATTCGTGTTGTAATAGACATAGCTTCGGAAAAGCATTCCGTTCCGTTCCTTTCTGCAACCCTTTTCCTTATCTTCATCAACGACCTATTGTCGTCGACGATGAATCCCATCTACTCGTTTGCGGATGAAAGCACCATTTGTCATTCATACTCCTCCACAAAGCGCCCCAGCTCTGTGGAGATTGAGAGAGAACGGTGCCGTATGAATGACACACTTTAGAGCGACCTGCAAGTAATCGCCATGTGGGGTCAAGTGAACAGGTTCGATTTTAATCCTCGCAAGACCCAATGTTGCCTGCCGTTATTGTTATCCCACAAATGAGTCTCGCCACATCCCAATACATCCCTGGTTACGGGTGATGTAGGTATTACGGAATCGGCAGCTCTTGATGTTTTGGGCATGTCCATTAAGAACGATCTTCGTTGGAACAGATCACATTTTTGGCGTGTCGAAAGAAGCAGCCAAGTGCCTCGGCTTCCTAAAGCGGTGGAAAAATATTTCACTCCGTCTGATCTCCGCATTATTTACACTACCTATATCCGACCTAAAATGGAGTTTAACTCGCACCTATGGGCGGGGGCTTCAAAACCCCATTTGGAGCTCCTCGATCGGGTGCAAAACCGTGCGATTAAACTTATAGGGGACAGTAGGGCATCCAGCTCTATTGACTCCTTAGAACATCGTCGAAACGTGGCGTGTATGGTGTTATTTTACCGATACTTTTTCGGTAATTGCTCAGTGGGGATGAGCAGTTTGATGCCATCACTCCGGGTATTCCCCCGGGCAACCCGTTTGAACACAGGCGCCCATGCATTCCACGTTGAAACGATGTTTCAGCGCACTACAGAGAAAGTTCGTTTCTGGCCCGTACAGCACGGTTGTGGAATGGTCTCCCTGCAGATATTTTCCCCAGCACTTATGATCTCGATGGGTTCAAGTCAAAAGTCCATAACCATTTCTCTCAAAACCCTATCTTCTATCCTTTTAATCCTTCCTGAACCAACGCAATGCCTCGCATTATTAGGGGTCATCCCCTGCGTGTTTGTCCGAGTCAAAAAAAAAAAGATGCAGTAACACTGTACGACCCCTGGAAGACATGACTGATGGAAACTCCATCACATTCATAAAAATTCTTACTGAAACTAACACATTTACATATTCCGTTTGAATTAAAAAAAATTCAATGATAATAAAAGAGATAGTTCGGCTACATTTTTTACAAACGTAAAGTTATGTATGAGAGAACGAGATAGCTAATGTATACATTGGCGCGTGAACATGACAGGTGCTCGTGCAAATGGCGCACAAAAATCGTGAAATTATGTGCGTTTGCACATCGTCCGTGCACGGACGCTGAAAACTTAGCTAGACAACTGTATATTTGTGCCAGATACCAAAATTCTTGTGTTGAAAGGTGATACAAAATCACGCGTATACGTGAGTTTCTATCAGAATTTTCACACGGCTCTTCAGAAACTGATGGAAATTTCTATCAGCATCTGGTGGAAATTTCTATCAGTACTATAGGTTAAATGATTAATCATTTTACTATAGGTAAAATGATTAATCATTACATTTTATTTTAAATGATTAATCATTACATTTTACTATAGGTAAAATGATTAATCATTTAACCTATAGTACTGATAGAAATTTCCACCAGATGCTGATAGAAATTTCCATCAGTTTCTGAAGAGCCGTGTGAAAATTCTGATAGAAACTCACGTATACGTGTGATTTTGTATCACCTTTCAACACAAGAATTTTGGTATCTGGCACAAATATACAGTTGTCTAGCTAAGTTTTCAGCGTCCGTGCACGGACGATGTGCAAACGCACATAATTTCACGATTTTTGTGCGCCATTTGCACGAGCACCTGTCATGTTCACGCGCCAATGTATACATTAGCTATCTCGTTCTCTCATACATAACTTTACGTTTGTAAAAAATGTAGCCGAACTATCTCTTTTATTATCATTGAATTTTTTTTAATTCAAACGGAATATGTAAATGTGTTAGTTTCAGTAAGAATTTTTATGAATGTGATGGAGTTTCCATCAGTCATGTCTTCCAGGGGTCGTACAGTGTTACTGCATCTTTTTTTTTTTGACTCGGACAAACACGCAGGGGATGACCCCTAATAATGCGAGGCATTGCGTTGGTTCAGGAAGGATTAAAAGGATAGAAGATAGGGTTTTGAGAGAAATGGTTATGGACTTTTGACTTGAACCCATCGAGATCATAAGTGCTGGGGAAAATATCTGCAGGGAGACCATTCCACAACCGTGCTGTACGGGCCAGAAACGAACTTTCTCTGTAGTGCGCTGAAACATCGTTTCAACGTGGAATGCATGGGCGCCTGTGTTCAAACGGGTTGCCCGGGGGAATACCCGGAGTGATGGCATCAAACTGCTCATCCCCACTGAGCAATTACCGAAAAAGTATCGGTAAAATAACACCATACACGCCACGTTTCGACGATGTTCTAAGGAGTCAATAGAGCTGGATGCCCTACTGTCCCCTATAAGTTTAATCGCACGGTTTTGCACCCGATCGAGGAGCTCCAAATGGGTTTTTGAAGCCCCCGCCCATAGGTGCGAGTTAAACTCCATTTTAGGTCGGATATAGGTAGTGTAAATAATGCGGAGATCAGACGGAGTGAAATATTTTTCCACCGCTTTAGGAAGCCGAGGCACTTGGCTGCTTCTTTCGACACGCCAAAAATGTGATCTGTTCCAACGAAGATCGTTCTTAATGGACATGCCCAAAACATCAAGAGCTGCCGATTCCGTAATACCTACATCACCCGTAACCAGGGATGTATTGGGATGTGGCGAGACTCATTTGTGGGATAACAATAACGACAGGCAACATTGGGTCTTGCGAGGATTAAAATCGAACCTGTTCACTTGACCCCACATGGCGATTACTTGCAGGTCGCTCTAAAGTGTGTCATTCATACGGCACCGTTCTCTCTCAATCTCCACAGAGCTGGGGCGCTTTGTGGAGGAGTATGAATGACAAATGGTGCTTTCATCCGCAAACGAGTAGATGGGATTCATCGTCGACGACAATAGGTCGTTGATGAAGATAAGGAAAAGGGTTGCAGAAAGGACCGAACGGAATGCTTTTCCGAAGCTATGTCTATTACAACACGAATAGCGCGATCATAGAGGAAGCTCGTAATCAAACGAGAGAAGATACTACCGACGCTCGAAGGACCATGTTTAATCGTAGCGCGGCGGAGCGGTGGAAATAAAACGCGGTTGCTTTGTTTCGGATTTTCGGGTGTTTATTGTTCGACGTGTAAATAACGAGTGACAATAAACACTAAACACTAGACAATAAAGACTAAACGATACAAACGGCCGAAGCCGGACAAGGAAACGGACAAGGAAAGGAAGGGATTAGAGGTGGGATTGAAAGATCATTAGAGACAGCACTCATTTAGCCATTGCGGCCTCCATTGCATATTGCAATTAATTTCCGGGATGCAGCTTTTACAGGTGCGGGACCGTCCGGCCCCTCGCCTTCCTCGTCCTCGAGGAAGTACTGCTGCAGAGGTTGGGGCGTAGTCACCGTTCTGCAAGTAGTCAGAGAAGACGATGTCAGTTATTCGTGCATAACAGCATTGAGGCTGACATCGTGGGTATGGGAAATCGTGGCTAAGCTGCGGGGTCCGCTTAAGCTACAGCCGTGGGAATATGAAGATATATAAATTTGGCCGAGTTGCCATTTTTTAGGGCAAGTGAGGGTTCGAAGGCTGTTTAGAAACTAAGCCAACTCCACTTGGGATAATTGGGGGCACGTAGGGCTCGAGAGAAGCAGGAGAACCGATCGAGAATATCGGTTTGCTCTCGAGAGGGTGGCGGCAGTCAATCGCTCTTTGATCCGGAATTGGAACTGTTTGAGCATGACCGTTTGGCTCAGCATCGAACAATTGCTGGAGCCGTTCCACCTAAGAGGGAGATCGTGTAGATCTTGGAGTTTATACCCGAGTAGTCCGCCATCTGCGGGAGTGGCGACTGTCCTGTTTTCGAACCCGGGATGGAGGAGGTGCGATGAGAAAATGCGGGGGAATGCAATTTCCGTCAGTTGCTGTCAATGTGGGCCGTTTTTGTCGAACCCTTTTGAATGACCTCATCAGAGGCGAAAGCCATCCTGCGAGTTCGAAACGTTTGGAGACGAAAGGGGGCATTTGCCGTTTCAAGAATGAACCTGCAGGAATGGTGGGTTGAACGTGACTTGCCGTTATTTTCCTGTGTGGAAACCCAACGCGATTGAGGGCGGCAATCACTTGTGAAAGGGCTTTCTTTAGGACGGGAAGCTTATTTCGGAGGGTGGGACCAGTATGCATATGGCGATTAGGTACCTCTGTGGCACATGTCAAATGTGAAGAAGGGGGTACTGGACCGCTTAATACCCAACCGGACACTGTATGCTGAGCAAGTAAGCTGCCACACACATTCCGGTGGATACCTTCTGATCTGCGGGATGAGTTCACTGCCAATCACTGTATCGATCTGCGCTGTCTTAAAGGGGTTTGGATCAGGGAGATCTAGCATGGCGAAGTCTTTCATATTGGGGGGCTTATATGAGAAGGTGGGAGCAATTGAGTAAGCTCTTGGAGCACGATTGCTTGCACGGGGAGTTTCGTGCTCGTTTGAGGGACTACCAATGCCAAGAAGCAAATGTGATTGGTGAGTTTCTATCAGAATTTTCACACGGCTCTTCAGAAACTGATGGAAATTTCTATCAGTATCTGGTGGAAATTTCTATCAGTACTATAGGTTAAATGATTAATCATTTTACCTATAGTAAAATGTAATGATTAATCATTTTACCTATAGTGTTCTTGCAGGGACGATATATCAACTACAATGCTGTGCGTTACGTCCTTTGTCCAATTCTTCCCCATTCTTTCGGTCGAATAGCGCGACTAAATAGTTATGCGGAAAGTTTGGGCCACAAAAAAGGAGCCACACGTATCCAATTTCATTTTTTTGTTTTAACGCCACCCTTGATTTACGGGGAAAAAACAAATTATCAAATCGGTCAAGCCATATTTGATTTTTTTTCTATATTTTAATAAAACATTTTGTTGAATAAATGTAATTAAAAAAAATTCATGTCATCTCTAAAATAATCTTTAAATTACATTGTGATTAACCCTATCGGGGATCAGGGTTTGGGCCCATAAGGTAAAGCACCTGACTGCACGGATGGGGACATGGTCTGCATGTTCGGCTGTGATCCTTATGGGTACCAGGCCAAGCGGACTCAACGCCTCTACGTAGGTTGCTTCTGGTGACCGGGCGGTCCCTGGGCGGCTGTTGGAGCCCATCTTCTCAGCCGGAAAAGTTTGATCTGCGGAAATCCAGGAGCGTCTGACCCACAGTGGGCGGCGCCCTGGTCAGCGTCTGATCTCCAAGTTAGGAGCGGCTGTTTTCTTATCATCTTTTGGTGGCGTGATAGATGTCAAAGAAACGCCACAGGGGAAGGCGACCCCCTTCATCAAAACCATTCTGGAGGGCTCCCATAAGGACTCTTTTACGGTGCAGGGAGTCGGATCCCCAGTACCGGTGGTAGACAGTGGGCGAGCGGGCTGTCTGGCGTCGTCATCCAACGACCGCTTAGGCTGTGCAGCGGGACCCCAGGCTGCACGGTCTACTAATGCTACTGGGAAGCAGGAGGCGCTCAAACCTGCTCTAAGCAGGCAAAAGGCGCAGGAGACCATCGCACATGCTGGTCCCTCACTTTCGGGGGTGGTGCCTCAGCTCCGGGGCCTCCGACTCGACGCTGCTATTAAGGGGGAATCTATGATTCTCTCGCAGGGTAGCAGCGCCGGGTCGGTGGACTCTGGGGCGGAGGCGGCACTCCTGGAGGAGGGAGACGAACCTGCGGCCACGGGTTCCACTCCTGGAATTTCATCGGAGGGGGAACGCAAGGCGAGCAGTGCTGCGAAGAAAACCAGAAATGGCTACCGGCACTCGCTTGCGTTTCTCCGAAAAATGAGTAAGGAGCCCGGATCATTGTCTGAGAAGGAGCTGGTAAAGAAGCACCAGAAGATCGTGGCTAAGTTCGAAAAGAAGCAGGCGACGACTTCTGGTGCTGAGACTTCGACTATTGCAGCAGCGCCTGGAGACAGGGCCACTGCTGCACAGTCGTCCACCTGTACAGCAACGGCGGCAAAGCCTGGTTTTAGGGCAACGGCCGCTACAGCTGTACGGCCGGACAGAGCAGGAGCGGCGAAGCCTGGAAACAGTGCCACGGCTGCCTCGTCAATGCGGAAGGCTGATCAGAAGCCATCCACCTCGACAAAGCTCACTTCCACCATAGTGGAAAAGGCTGTCAAAAGGGGTAGATCGGGGGACGATCAGCCTACAGTGGAGGGGAAAAAGCTGAAACCCTCAGCCAGCTTCTCCTCTGCACAGGAGCTGCAGATTGCCGTAGTGGACCGGAGCGATCCCGATGGAAAAATTCGCCCGAAAAACTGGCTCTCTGTTGAGGCGGACAATGAAATCGACTTCGACGGCGCTGGCTGGCAGAAGGGCGTCAAAATCGTCGGTTGTGGCAACAGGCAGTCACTCAACGTCCTGGTGCGCACAATCGGCGGTCTTGAGCCTCTCTGGTAGGGAGCAAAACTCGAGGTCATACCTCGCGACCGATTGCCTCTCCGACCTATCGTCACACTGTGGGTCCCGCCACCAGTCATGGAGGATGCCGACACGTTAAAGCTGATAGGTCGGCAGAACAGCGGCCTTAATACTGGAGAGTGGAGAGTAATTTCCTCCACTACTAGCAAAAATGAGACGGGTAAGGACTTCGTGGTCGCTGTTGACCAACCGTCCTTCACTCATCTGCGAGACTCCTCTGGTGTTGTCAAGTTCGGTTTGGGTTCCCTAAAAGCTCGTTTCCCCAATAAGGAGCGCGCCACACAGGGAAAGGCTGAAGGTAGTGCAGATAAACCTGCACCACTCTAAAGCCGCCACCCACGATCTTATGCAATTCCTGGAGGAGGAGGAAGTTGACTTGGCCTTAATCCAGGAACCCTGGCTCGTCAGAGGCAACGTTTGTGGATTGGGGTCAAGTCAATTCAGAGTACTTCTTTCGCGCGGTGAAGGTAAGATACGAGCCTGTATTGTGTATAGAAAGTACATTAATCTGTTTCTCTTATCTCAATACAGTACTGGTGACCTGTGTGTGGCTGCATGCGAACGACACAAGGGGCGAGACCTGATTCTGTCGTCCGTATACATGCCTTTCGAATGAGAGGAACCACCGCCGAAGGAAGTCCGGGACCTTGCTGCGCACGCCCGATCACGCAGGCTCGACCTCATCATCAGGTGTGACGCCAATGCACACCACATGCTGTGGGGAAGTTCCGACACAAATAGTAGGGGTGAGTCAATTTTTTGAATTTCTTCTTAGCTCTAACCTTGTGCTGTGTAATAGAGGCGATACGCCGACTTTCCACAACAGGATTAGGGAGGAAGTAATAGATATTACCTTAGTTACGGACTCCAACACTATCTCTGTGGTCGATTGGAAAGTACTGACGGAATGTTCCTTCTCGGACCACAACCGTATAGTCTTTTCAGTGGCCATAGAAGTGGTCAGAAGGAAGACTCACTGGCCTAGATTCAGTGCACTAGTTTCTCAGAAACTGGCATCGCGCAAAGCGAGAGCTACATTCGAGAGGAACAACATTGATAGGTCAGTAAATCTCCTAACGAAAGTACTTAACAAGTCTTTTAACGAATCCTGTCCTAAAAGTCGAGCTCCACGGAAAACCAACGCAGTGTGGTGGACCCCAGAGCTAAGACAACTTAGAACAGATACTAGACGTCTCTTCAATAAGGCTAAGCTTAGCCGAACTGAAGAAGACTGGGGAGCCTAGCTTTAATAAGGCTAGGGGAAGGGAAGGCTAGCTTTAATAAGTTTAAGAAGACTATTAAGGCGGCCAAGCGGGATGATTGGAGGAATTACTGCGAATCCCTCGACAATGTTAACGAGGCCGCCAGACTTCGCAAGGTGCTAGCTGGGGCATCACATACCCCTAGCAGCATTAGGAAATCTGACGGCTCGTGGACAGAATCGAGAGAGGAGCTTCTAGAGACTCTCATGAACACCCACTTTCCCGGTTGCACGAGTGTTGTTGACACGACCACGCCTCATAGACAGCACACGTCACGACCGGATGTTTTAGTTCAGGAGATTATCGATGAGGTCAAAGTGGCATGGGCGATAGACACCTTCAACCCGTACAAATCTCCGGGTCCCGATGGTGTCATTCCGGCTATGCTGCAATGGTCTAAGGAGGCAGTGGTCAAAGTCTTGGTGCGAATCTTTCGGGAATCTCTCCAACAGGGCTATGTACCGCGCGCCTGGAAAGAGGTTAAGGTGGTGTTCATCCCCAAGGCGGGGAAGTCAAACCACATCACTGCAAAAGACTACAGACCGATCAGCCTGTCATCGTTCTTTCTTAAGACTTTGGAGAGGCTGGCAGATGTCTATGTCAGGGGAGTGGCACAGTCCAGGGGACTCTGCAGGACGCAACATGCGTATTGCAGCGGAAAAATCTGTAGACAGCGCCTTGCATGAGGTCGTTCAGACGATCGAAAAATCGCTGAGCGTCAAGGAGTATACGTTAGCCGCTTTCCTCGATATTGAGGGGGCCTTTAATAACGTCACTCTAGAGGCAATAACCAGTGCACTTAGAAAATTCGAAGTGGACGAGAAAGTGGTGAGGTGGACCAGCGATATGCTTAGTAGCAGAAGGGTTCACTCCAGCCTAGGCTCGTGCTCGGTGAGGAAGTTTACCACAAGGGGCACACCTCAGGGGGCGTCCTTCCGCCTCTGCTGTGGCTGCTTGTGATAAGCAACATCCTCGAGATCTTCGAATCCAGGAGGCTGCGAGTAGTAGCATATGCGGATGACGTCCGCATATGCTGCTATGCGGACGTCAAAATTTCTTTCCACCATCAGTGATCTCATGGAGTCTGCTTTAGGAGAACTCTCTAGGTGGGCAGAGCATAACGGTCTAGGAGTTAAGCCCTCAAAGACGGTTATGGTACTGTTCACCCGGAGGTACAAAATACCGGAGTTTAGGCTGCCGAAACTCAGCGGCATCACTATCACCCGAGGTGAAATACCTTGGCACCACACTCGACTCCAAGCTTTCTTGGAGACGCAACGTGGAAGAGCGGGTGAAGAAGAGCCTGAATGCCTTCTGCGTCTGTCAGAAGGCCTTCGGGAAAAAGTGGAGATTGCGGCCGAGCATTGTCCACTGGATGTATACAGCGATCATTCGGCCGATCTTATGTTACGGAGCCATTGTCTGGTGGCCGGCCACGGACACCAGGTCCTTGGCGACGCAACTGATGAAGGTGCAGAGACTGGCGGCTATGGGAATAGCAGGAACCGTCAAAAGCACCCCCAGGCAGGCCTAGAGATGATTCTACATCTCCACCCAATAGAGCAGTTCATTAAGTGCTGTGCCGCTAAAGGCGCTCTCAGGCTGAGAGAGGCCAACTTGTGGAAAGAGCACGCTTACGGACACTCTGGGATTCTAAGGTCATTTACGAGGCCAGGTACGGAACATCAATTAGATTCCTGCACGGACTATTCCACACCTGGATTTTGATTCGCGCGCACTTACCTCCTTTCCCTCAAGGGAAGAATGGGGACTTACAAGTGTGACAAGAGACGCCTCCATCACCATCTTCACAGATGGTTCTAAGATGGAGGAAGGTACAGGAGCTGGTCTCCACTCAGATGTACTAGGGGCTCAACGGTCTTTCAGACTTCCGGACCTCTGTAGCATCTTTCAGGCGGAGATTTATGCAATCTGGAAAGCTGCTGAATTAATCCGCGACAGCGGATTATCACCCACGGATATCACAATCTGTGTGGATAGTCAGGCAGCCCTTAAAGCGCTGGAATCAGTGACTGTGAAATCAAAGGTAGTGCAGAGTTGTCGCACTGCACTTCGCGGCATCGGACATCACCGAGTCACTCTCTGCTGGGTTCCGGGCCACTCTGGAGTGGCAGGAAACGAGGCAGCGGATGAGATGGCAAGAAAGGGGGTCGCCCTGCCTCTCACCGAAGTGGATAACTCTGTGCTCCCTCCGATATCTGCCCTGTATTTGCGTATTGACAGGTTGAGCAAAACTTACATCGAGTCCTCATGGCGGAGCAGAACTGATTGCAGTACCTGCCGGCCAATATGGCCTCCCTTTCCGTGAGGAAAACACGATATGTACTGTCCCTGAGTCGAACCTCTATTAGGCAGCTTGTTGGAGTCATCACTGGACACTGCGCCATTGGATTTATGCTGGTCAAATAGTGCCTCTCGTCCAGTGATGTCTGCAGAAGCTGTGGAGATGAGGAAGAAGTGGAAACGATCCAACACTACCTGTGCCACTGCCCGGCTCTGCAGGAACGCCGACTCCGTACCTTGGGGTCAAGGTTCCTGGTAGACTTGGCCTGCGCAGCAGTAGTTGAATTATCGGATCTACTCTCCTTCATCAAGAGCTCGAATTGGTTTGCTCCGAACTGAGAGCCACTGGTTAGCTCCAGAATCTTCCATGAAGGGATTCACAATGGGCCATTTTGGCCTCCGAGTGGAAGTGCTGCCCTTGGGACGCACACAACCTTCCCTACCTAACCTAACCTAACCCTTTCGATATTTTGTTGCCATATGGCAACATGCCACTTTGTGGAAGTCTGAACCCTCTGTGGTTTCAAGTATACATTTTTTGTTGGTACTTAGAATAGGTTGAAGTTTTAGGAAAAATACGAAATTAATAAACTGAATATTAAAGTTTAAAGAAGAGAAGTATACACGTTCTTGTAATGGTATATCTTGACATAGTAAAGGAAGAAGAAACAGAAAACTTTAGATAACTTCTTCATTTGACATTTTCTTTCAATTTAGATCCTTTTTTAAATTTTGACTGAAGTAAATGAAGAAATATTCAAATTTTCGTTATGCGTAAAACTGTATGTTTAAGTAATTATTACAGCCAGAACGATGTGGTTGCTCTCATAGAAAAACGCTCTAAAATACAGGGTCCGAGTATGAAAATTAAAAAATTTCTTATATAATAATGCTAATATAGGGTTTCCCAACAAGAGGTGTTATTTTGAATCACCCAGTATTTCGGTAGCTGTCACTTTTGAAGCTTTTATTCTTTGACATTTGACAAGTAGAAACTACGCCATTACTAAAAATGGAACGATACACGCTTCAACAACGCACTGAAATTATTAAAATTCACTACAAAAATGGTGAAAATCTTGCAGTCACAGTTCGCAAAACTAAAGCATTTTTGGGTCGTCGTGAAGCACCTTGTCGGACCGCAATACAGAAATTGGTGGAAAAATTCGAGCTGTTGGGACAAGTTAGTGATGTGAAGAACAAAACCCGTGCACGTTGCTCAAGAACAACTGAGAATATTGCTGCTGTAGCCCAACGTGTTGAAGAAAACCCAGGTTTGTCGATTCCCCGTCGTTCTTTGGAATTGGGCATTCCAAACACGTCATTGGAAGGAAGGGAGCGGACATACAAGGTAAAGTCTCTGATTGCGTTCAACCTGGCGAACGCCAGAACGATCCTTGTCCCTGTCCAATCCAAGCTCCAAGCACAGCCTCCGCGCGGCCCTTCTGGATAGCTATTTGGCATCCGCTAAATAGTGAACTAATGTGTGCAGCGAGTCCTATCCCCAAGACTTAAAATTTGGGTTGTGCGCAGGGTTTGGTGCCCGCCACGGAAAACCAAATATCAATGAAAGCCAAAAAGCAAGCCTCGGAAGGAACCCACAATGTTGACGACCACAGCAAACGATTCAAGGACCATGATTTGAGGATATGCACCTGGAATGTCCGGACCCTCTATAGGGAAGGTGCCTCTATCCAACTGGCGGAAGCCCTCACGAAATGTAAGGCTGACATCACCGCCATCCAGGAAATGCGATGGACAGGACAAGGTTGCTCCAAGCGAGCAGACTGCGATATCTACAACAGCTGCCATGCGGAGAAGCGCGAATTTGGCTGCGGATTTGTGGTCAGCAAGAGACTTCGCCACCACGTCTCTCGGTTCACTCCTGTGAACGAACGGCTGGCTTCGATCCGCATCAAAGCTAAATACTTTAGCATCAGCCTGATTTGCGCGCACGCCCCGACGGAAGAGAAGGACGATGCGACCAAGGATGCCTTCTATGCGAAGCTCGAGGACGTCTACGACAGGTGCCCGGCCCATGACGTCAAAATTGTCCTCGGGGACTTCAACGCAAAGGTCGGGCGAGAAGGCATCTTTGGCCCCACAGTCGGGCAGTTCAGCCTCCATGGGACCACTTCGAACAACGGTCTGAGGCTGATCGATTTCGCCGCGGCACGAAACATGGTAGTTAGTAGCACCAGATTCCAGCACCTCGATATCCACAAGGCCACCTGGTTATCCCCCGATCAATCCACCCGCAACCAGATTGATCACATTGTGATTGATGGAAGGCATGCTTCTAGCATTCTAGATGTGCGCACGTTCCGAGGACCCAACATCGACTCGGACCACTACCTTGTTGCAGCCAAGGTACGCATGCGTCTTTGCGCAGCGAAGACCGCACAACCTAGTTTGCGAAGAAAGCTGGACATCAGTAAGCTGCGATCACAAGGGGTAGCCGAAGCCTACTCCGCTCAACTCTCCAACCAGCTCGGTCGCTCCCCCTCTCCACCTAATGACATCGGCGGATTATGGGCTCACTTATCCCACTCTATGCGCGCCGCCGCAGAAAATGTCCTTGGTTTTCGACGCCCACCACCAAAGAACCAATGGTACGATGAAGAGTGTCGCACAGACACTGCAGTGAAGAATGCTGCATACAAGAAGACCCTGCAGTCGGCCGCCACGCGAGCCATGACAGAAAAATACCGGGAGGAGAGGAAGAAAGAGAGGTGCCTTTTTAGACGCAAGAAACGGGAGCAAGAAAGGCGCGAGCGTGAGGAAATCGAGGAGTGCAGGAGCAGGAATGACGCCCGAAAATTCTTCCAAAAAGTTAAACGTCTTACGGAAGGATTTAAGCCTGGGGCATCTTCTTGCAGAGACGAAAACGGGGATCTGGTTACGGATGCGCAGGGTGTGCTGAGGTTGTGGAAGGAGCACTTCACCAAGCTGCTCGCAGGCGACGAAAGGAACAATACCGCCAGTGGTGAAGATGTCCAGATGGCAACAATCGACGACGACGGTGTGGATGTGCCACCGCCCAGCCATGACGAGGTCCGGGTCGCTATCCAGCGACTCAAGAACAACAAAGCTGCAGGGCCGGATGGGCTACCAGCTGAATTGTTCAAGGCCGGCGGCGGTGAGCTGATTGGGTGCATGCATCAGCTGATTTGCAAAATATGGCTGGAGGAACGAATGCCCAACGATTGGAACCTCAGTGCCCTTTGTCCTGTGCTGAAGAAAGGCGACCCAACAATATGCGCCAACTACAGGGGTATCAGCCTACTTCCCATTGCATACAAGGTCCTGACGAGCGTATTTTGTGAAAGACTAAAGCCAGTCGCCAAGGCGCTGATTGGACCTTATCAGTGCGGCTTTAGACCTGGTAAGTCCACCATCGACCAGATATTCACTCTACGCCAAATCCTGGAGAAGACCCATGAAAACCAAATCGAGACACACCATCTCTTCATCGATTACAAGGCAGCATTCGATAGCCCGATAAGGGATCGCCTATATGCCGCATTGTCTGAACTTGGTATCCCTGCAAAGCTCGTTAGACTTTGCAGAGCGACGTTGAGCAATACGCGCAGCTCCGTCAAGGTTGGAAGTGACCTCTCCGACCCCTTTGATACCGTTCGAGGTTTCAGACAGGGCGATTCTTTGTCCTGCGACCTCTTCAACTTCACCATGGAGAGTGTTCTGCGCAAGGCCGGTGTACATCGTTATGGCACAATTTTCAACAAAAGTGTCCAGCTCCTTGCTTACGCTGATGATATTGATGTCATTGGACGTAACAAGCGAGATGTCACCGCTGCCTTTGCGGCTATCGAAAGCGAATCTGCCAAAATGGGTCTGGTGGTAAATGAGGGCAAGACGAAGTATATGCTGTCTACACGCAGGGACTCGCAGCGGCTAGGGTCTCACGTCGAGGCCGACAGGTATGCTTTTGAAGTTGTCAAGGAATTCGTCTACCTTGGCACCGCCATCAACAGCAGCAATGATGTCAGTCTGGAGATAAAGCGAAGGATAACTCTTGCCAACAGGTGCTACTACGGTCTCGGTAGGCAATTGAGAAGTAGAGACCTCTCTCGACCGACAAAACTTTCACTCTATAGGACGCTTATTTTGCCCGTGCTCCTCTATGGCGCTGAAGCATGGACAATGACACGAAACGACATAGCGGCCCTTGGAGTGTTCGAGAGGAAGGTGCTTCGCAAAATCTTCGGCCCTGTTCGGGTTGGTGACGACTATCGCATACGAACCAATAACGAGCTGTATGAGCTGTATAAGGACATGGACGTAGCGCAGCGAATTAACATCCAGCGGCTACGCTGGCTCGGTCATGTCTGCCGCATGGACGACGAAGCTCCGGCGAAAAAGGTATTCGATGCGATGGTTGGAGGTCGACGGCGAAGAGGGAGGCCGTGTCTCCGGTGGAAGGACCAAGTGGAAGAGGCCCTGGTATCTCTTGGTGTGACCAACTGGAGAAGGCGCGCGCGAAGCAGAGGCGCCTGGAGAGAAGTTTTGCGGCAGGCAACCGATAACGGGTTGTTATGGCCAGTTAAGTAAGTAAGTAAACACGTCATTACACCGTATTTTGCATAAAGACTTGGGTCTTAAGGCTTATAAAGTTCAGTTAACATAAGAACTCAAGCCGGCCGATCATCAACAATGTCGTGTCATTGCTGATTGGGTCCTCTGGGTGTTATCTCTGGAAGAGGTGATCACAATTGGCCACCGAGATCTTGTGATTTGACACCTTGCGACTTCTTCCTTTGGGGTCACGTGAAAGAAAAGGTGTACGCCAACGGCCCAGCGTCGATTCAAGACCTCAAAGATAGAATTCGTGAGGCTATCAAGGACATAGGGCAGCCACTTTCAGATTTGGTTATGGAAAATTTCATGAAAAGGATATGGTCCTGTAAGCGTGGTCGTGGTGGCCATTTGGCTGATGTTGTTTTTCATTATTAACGGCATACCTTCCTCTTTATTATGAAATAAACATCCGATCATTTATCTCAAAAAATTACATTTTTCTTTGAATACCAAAATAACACCTCTTGTTGGGAAAACCCTATATAACCACATAGAAGCCTTAAACGTAAAATGAAAAATTTTAACTTTCCCCAGTAAAAACCTATAGCGAAAGGGTTAAACGTGGCCACATTAGCTTACCATTTGTATTATCCAACAATTTTCCTGTTGCTGCCTCCTCCGTATCGAAATTTGGCTCTGTCTCTACCTCCGCCTTGGTTACTTTAAATCTATCCGGCATTTTTGTTTCAAGTTAGGTTGCTGAAGAAACCTATGGGCACGAAGGAATTGCTGTACTGAAATAATATATATAATATACCATAAATATAATATACAGTTTCTTACTTCTGAATTATTTCTTTTATAATAATTGTTTTCGTGATTGTAAGAGTTTATTTTTTATTTATTTTTTATATTGTTACGAAAATAAATTCTGCAGCCGTATTCGTCTCTGTGGATTGTGCTTAAAAAAAACATACTACAATTCTTAAATGCAGTTAACAACCAGTAATCACTTTATTTACAACTTCACACTTTTCTGTCTTTACACTTATTACTTCTTGGGCTTTCTTCTGTGCTGTACCCGGCTCACAGTGCGGCCGAATGCCGCGGATGCGGCCAAAAGTCCAAAAAAAGAAGTTTCTATTTAGGGGGTTTTCACCCTTGAATTAGCTGCAATGATCCTTCAAGAATCTAAAATCGTTCATAGTGATGACTAGGTATCGGATTTATATGCAAAACCTATCACACAAACACATGCAAAAATATGCAAACATATTGGTACGAATACTAAGTCTAGTGGGCTGTTACGTATCTCTGGATTGTGTAATTTGAAAATAAAACACAGTCAGTTTCTTAAACGCAGACAATAAAATAAACCAACAGTCACTTTATTATTCACAGTTTACACTTTACTGTTCGTACCCTTAAGTATTTGCTAATCACTCCGTGTGGCAACTTCACTTGTCAAAACCAGACTGACTCGCTGCGCCGCATCCGGCCGCCTTTTATACTCTGTCCGGCCATCGCGCAGATCGTTCCCGCACATTCCGGAGTGGACTAAAAGTTTCCCTCATGATCGCGACCATCGTTGCCAGATTGGACTAAAAGTTATTATCGCGGCCGTATAATTCCGATCCCTAGTGATGACTAATTCGTCATGCCCCTTCCTTAGGCTCAGTTGGAAAGTGGCCTTCGCTCGAGCGTCACTCCACAGTTAATACACTGAGAACGGTTATACAGGTGAAACATTTTATGTAATAAAGAAAATCAAATACGACCAAATGGAATCCACTTCTGAAGGTGAGTAGAACATGCAAAAAAAGTAATAATTGGGGCATTTCACGTCAAGCGGATAACCAAAAAGAAGTGAGGTCGTGAAATTTGTTTATAATCTAATCTTCTAGTAGACGTGAATGTGTACACCCAATTTTTTTTTCGTATAATATTTTTTTGCTGAGTTATGAGCTTTTAAAAATTCACTAAGAATAAAGTCATGAATTTTTCGATGCTTATTATCTGTATCAATTAATTTGTAAAAAAAACTAAAAGTATTGTTTCTTACATGAAATTACATAAAACCCATTGTATTCAGCTATGTGTATGTCCTGTATGTGCTCTAAGTCTTAAACGGTTGGAGATCACGTTTTAATTTTTTTTGTGGAGAATAAGTACATTTAAAGCTTTAATTTAAGTTAAAAGAATTAAAAAAAAAAGTGTCGAAGTTTTTCAAACATCGATTTGAAATTTTCACTTCCGGTTTAGTATACGTAAAAACAATTAAAATTTAGAATTCGACAAACACAAAAAAACAACAACTTTTTTACTATCAGAAACAATACTTTTTAGTTTTTTTTTTTACAAATTAATTGATACAGATAATAAGCATCAACAAATTCATGACTTTATTCTTAGTGAATTTTAAAAAGCTCATAACTCAGCAAAAAAACATCATACGGAAAAAAAATTGGGTGTACACATCCACGTCTACTATTTAAAAGTATAACTGACCAGAATATAAACAAAATTCATTTTTTTGGGTTGTCCGCTTGACGTGAAATGCCACAATTATCAATTGTTAAGTAGTGAATTAGGGAAAACATAAACAATAGTGTCAATTTTTCACATAATTCTTCCGAAAATTAGACTTTTCAAATGATACTGCATTAAAACGCTGCAAAACGCTGCTTTAAAACCTTATTGAAATGATAAATAAATATCTTATCTACCAAATAAAACAAGATTCAGCTACCAAGAGCTGCCTATTGATCTTTTATGCCCTTTTTTCGAAATCAAATTGATAGAGAGCGAGAGAGAGAGAGAAACAAAATATACGCATGGTGCGTTTCTCTTTTATCTGAGGCTGCTACCTATAGTTTGGCTACCTACTGTTATACTTGTCCGATAGATAAATGCTTGGACCTAAGAAATCCGAAAAACTTAACTAAATTAGACAAATAATTTTGCTTGTAGAGCCCGTCAAAGTTGAGCAATTTTTAGAGTGTGAAATAATATCAGCAATTTGCACTTTCTCGGCAAAGCTGAAGTTTTAAAATACGGAAAGGAGCAAATGAAATGATGAAATTAAACTTTTGGCACCAGCATCGTAAAAGAAGGCATTTGTAGTAAATAATTAAATATAGGAAAAAAAAATTGGTTCTGGTTGTCTTTTCATAGGAACTCACTTGAAGCACTGTTTTTATCACTCTTTTTGAACTTTCGATAGACTTTAAAAAAAAAAGCCATACTTGCCATGGTTCCGTTTTTGGAAAAATTGTTCACTAGTCTTCTGTGAGTACTGCCCTGAAGAGGTCGGGTGCCCGATTTTGCCCGACGGGATTTTACAGCGATTTTTCAGTGGCCACCTCGCGCAATTTTGTGCTTTCGGGTGCGTGCGTTCGAACAAGTTCGTCAAGATTTTGATAGTGAATCAATTGCACGCGATTATAATCGTTGCCAGGGCATGCAAATTTGGATTTTGGCTTCATTTAAGAAGTGATACAAGCTTGCAGTGGCGGATTCAGGAGGGTGTTTTGGGGGTTGAAACCCCCCCCCCGAAATATTTGGATCGCCTATAAAACTACATACAAATTAAAAGACATTTTACAATTATTAAAGAATTACTTTTTGAAACCCCCCCCGAAATATTTTTCTGAATCCGCCCCAGCAAGCTTGCAACTCCATAGTAAGTCGACTTTTTTTCTTGGCGTATATTGCTGTAAGCTCGAAGTAAAGAGCACTTTTGCTGGATGCGCAGTTCGCACGTACGAAAAACAAGTTGGCTTTCATTTCCGGCAATCAGCTATCATGTATCCTTTGATGTAATGCTTTTGTTTTAACAAAATACTAACACTGTGTCTGACACAAATTTTTTTTTTTTAATTTGAGCAAAACGCAGTCAGTCGCAGTAGTCTTTGCGTTGAACCGCGCCAATGAAACAATTAGTTATTGAAAACAAAATGCAGATTTCCGAAAAAATTAAAGAATATTTGACCGAAAGTACAGGGTCCGAGTATTTTTTATCAGACAAAGAGAAAAAGGAAATAGATGATTTAGTATTGAAGGTAAAAGCAAGATGGAGTGCAAACAAACTAAAAAAAAAGATGAAAAAGAAAAACCAACTGTATCCGGTAGACCAACACGCAGTTTTTCTGAGTCATCTGACAGAACTAAACGTAGGAAAACTGAGGAATTAAGAGCATTGGTGTCCACTGAAGTGCTACTTTATTCTACAAGTAGCAAATTGCGGTCAGAAGGTAAAACGGATTTTGTCAAAGTCATTCGTGACATTGCAGAAGGAAGTCCTACGAAGGCTTTAAAATACAGAAGATCTATTGAATCGTCAGATACAAATTTACCTTTTTCAGATGACGAAGCATTGTCTTTATTCGTTGAAATTGGATTATCGCAGGGTCAATATCAAAAGTTGCGCAATGCACATTTACAAAAAAAAGCCAAGATGCTCCCATCGTATAAACAAATACAAAAGGCCAAAGTTCAGTGTTACCCTACATCAGGTCTATCTTTTACAGACAGTGTAGCTGAAGTGAAATTACAACCTCTTTTGGATCACACGATTGATCGTATTATACTCTGTCAAACGGAAGTTCTTAAATCTTTATCGGAAGAACAACTTCAAAATTTAACTTTAATTGTAAAGTGAGGTTGCGATGGAAGTTCAGGACATAGTGAATACAAGCATAAGCTTGATGAAAACACTGCCAGTGATGAGAGCATTTTTTTACGTCTTGCGTCCCTTTGCAACTTGTGTGTAAAAACACTACAAATACGGAAACCACTGTTGTCTGGAAGAATCCAAGGCCGTCATCGCCTAGATATTGTCGGCCTATCAAGATAGAATGTGCAAAGGAAACAGTAAATCCGATAAAAGAATCAACCAATAATGTAGAACAGCAGGTAAATAATTTAATTCCGTTTGTTACCGCGGTTTGCGAAAAACCTGTGTGTGTACGTTATAATTTAACGTTAACAATGATAGACACAAAAGTTCGTAACTCGTTGACTGACACAAGTTCCGCAATGCGCTGTTACATATGCAATTGCACATCTAAGGAGTTCAACAATGTAGAAAAGATGTTGCAAAAAGTAGTTTATTCCGACAATTTAAAATTCGACTTATCGTCTCTACATTGTTGGATTTGTTACTTCGAATTTTTATTACATTTATCCTATAAATTGGAAATAAAAAAATGGCAAGCTCGATCAACAAGGGAAAAAGAATCAGTTGAAAAAAGAAAAACAGCAATCCAAGTGGCATTTAAAAACCAATTGGGTTTGAACGTTGACAAACCAAAACAAGGTAGTGGAACTTCGAACGATGGCAACACAGCACGATTATTTTTCGAACATCATGGGAAACCTGCTCAAATTATTGATAGAAATTATTTATCGGTTTTACGTCATATTACAAGCAATTTCATGTGGATATGAAATCGATGTGAACAAATTAGAATTCAGTATTGCAAAGAATTAGCTGAAAGGATCGTAAATGCATATGATTGGTATTACATGCCTGCCTACCTTAGTGCATAAACTTCTAATTCACGGCTCAGACATCGTTAAACAATCAATAATACCTATAGGCCAAATGTCCGAGGATGCCCAAGAGGCATGTCATAAATTTTTTTTAACATTTACCGCGTTGCTTATGCAAGAAAAAACTATCGGCAAAAAACGATGGAGGACGTTCCAATCCTTACATTTCTACTTGCCGAAAATTACCAGTAAAACCACTTAAGTCTTTATCACCTGATACAATCGATTTATTATCAGCTTCATCTGTACATGACGAAGAAAAAGAGCCGGAAAGTTTGAACAGTTCCTCTGCCTCAGAGTCAGAAGCAGACGTAGATGTGGATTCCTACGAAACCAATTTTTTATTATAACATAATTGACCTACCAATTATTTGTAATTAAAAATTTTTTGTATATTTTTATGCTCAATAGAAATAAAGACAAATAACAATATTCAAAAATATTTCTTTCCTTATAACATAAAAACTCAAACCACGAATTTGCTTCGATTACAATTTTTTCTTCTTGACAGCCGCCGTGGCTCAGTTGGTTAGTGCGCGGTCCAGCGAGTCGCATGCAGAGCGACGCAAGTTCGAATTCTGCATGTAGTAACACCTAAAAAAAATAACGGGAAACTCGTTTTCCCTTTCGGTGGCTGTCCTCTCAGCTGGAAATGGCAAACCTCTGAGAGTAAAAATTGCCTATGAAAGAGCTTCCAACCTGCCGTTCGGAACCGGATAAAACTGTAGGTCCCTTCCACCCGCGTACAAAATTCACACGCACAACACGGGTGGTTGCGGGAAGCTAGGCCTTAGTCTCGCGTAAGCGGGCTGTCGTGCCAATCAATTATTAATTAATTATTAAAATTTTTTCTTCAAAGCATTAGCACAAAATATTTCGGAATATAATTTTTAAAATATTTGTTCTTGTAACTGTAAATGTTGTGAATTTACAAAATCCCTTTTTTATAATTAACTTTTATTTACAATAAACAAAAATATATATTTTACATTCTACCATTTTTGGCTGTATTAGGTGTGGCGATATGATGCTATATTGGACCCGCCATCTTGAATTTCGTAATTCTGACAATGGATTTGTAATCAGCGGCCCCAAAAACACCCGAGTACAAGATTTCAGGTCGATCGTTAAAGTTTTCGAGTTTTGGCCGCAAAGTGCGGCTGCCTTTTATACTTGTGTGCTTGTCGCAGATCTTTCTCGCACATTATAATTGGACTCGAAATTTCCAGTATTATCGCGAGTCATCTTTGCAAATGTTCTAGCGAAATTATTAGGTCCCTAAAAGTATGCCACGCAAGTCGGTCTTATTTAAAGATAATGCCCTTAAAGCATGCCACGTGAAATCATTACAGTGCCTTGCACAGCGACAGCGTGGAAAATCGTCAAAATAGGATACCTGATCAAAATGAATATATGCCCATATTAAAAATTTGAAATTAGTAGACAGTTCGTAACAAGTGCGATTTATGGTTCCACTCAAGTCTAACAACAGAATACACAGTATACAGAAGGCGCATCTGAAATAATTTTGCGATTTCGTTTCAGACGCGGGCGGGAAGCAACAAAGGTGAGGAAATATGAAGGGAACCGAGAGAGTAAGCGCGAATTGATGTACGCGCATAGATTCGATGGGTTTATGCTTCATAGTATAAACAGAACCAAATCGTCGGGCGATTTTTACGCAGCTAGCAGCAGAAAAAAAATCACAAGTGCCGATAGCAACAGGCGAACGAATTACCACGCCCACAGCCGCCGCCATGTCACTGAACAAAGCCAAACGCATCGCCGCAGAGCGCGCCGTCGACGAGTGGATGAAGAACAGCACCGCAGTGGGCATTGGCAGCGGCTCGACGGTAGTGTTTGCCGTCGAGCCCCTGGCAGAGCGGGTGCGCTCCGAGGGACTGGAGGTGGTGTGCGTGCCCACTAGCTTTCAGGCGCATCAGCCGATTGTCGAGCATCAGCTGCAGCTGGGCGATCTGGACCGGCATCCAAAGCTGGACGTGGCCATCGATGGCGCCGACGAGGTCGATAGCGACATGGTACTGATCAAGGGCGGCGGCGGCTGTCTGCTTCAGGAGAAAATAGTGGCCGCCTGCCCGAAGCAGGTTACTGTCATAGCGGACTACACCAACAACTCGCAGCGCCTGGGCGAACAGTACAAGAAGGGCATTCCGATCGAGGTGGTGCCCATGGCATATGTGCCAATTAGGCAGCGCATTGCGGCCATGCATGGCGGTAGCCAAGGCGGGGCCGGTGCGTCACGGACAATGCCAACTTCATACTTGACTGGCACTTTGAGCCAACAACGGTTTACGACTGGAAGGCGGTGAATGAAGATTAGCTACTCATACCGGGCGTGGTCGAGACAGGTTTGTTTGTGGACATGGCAACGAAGACGTATTTTGGTATCTGTGGTGGTCTGTATTCAAATCTCATGTTTGTTTTGTACACACGCTGCTTATTACAAACAAATAATAATAAATAAATCCTTAGCCAGGTATGTGTCTTAATACAAATTTCTTTTAATCGCGCGGTCCAATGAATCTCGCCAGCGGTTCTCGAGCGAGTAAGTGTTGCATTGCACCTTCAGAAGGACTTCTTGCTGCGCGTCGGCAGCAGACTTTCCTTGGCGTAATTGAATAATGACAGCAGACCCTGTTTCTTGCCGCGCGAGAAATAGTTTGTGATCACATCGTGATTGTCTGTAACCTATATACACATTCAGATTAACCGCCCTCAAAGTACAACAATAACGACGTACCCATATGCTCGTTTTCTCGACTTATCGAATTCATGTTGATTTCATTCACTCAAAATAAAAGGCAATTGTGTGTTTGCCGTGTTTGCAGAAATAATAGCTGATGCGAATGTCGCATCATTCCGTTTTACTGTGTGTATTGTCACGACGACTGACGCACTGCGTAATTTTTCGGTGCGTATAAATTCGGCCGACCACTTGGTTCTGTTTATACCATTACTCGTGCACATTGAAATGGTGGTTGATTTGGCAAAGCGATCGCCAAGGCAAATTCAATAGGTAGTTGCATAACCAGGACTAATATAACTGTTTTCTTTGATGATTGGCACGACATTGTAGCAATTGTTCTCCTCTTATTATCACTTTCTTAATGCGCCCTGGTTGTTCCAATATTTTTACACATATATTTATTTTCATTGTAGCCATTTTTACTTTTTACAACTTTTATTTTACAAGCAGCCTTATTTAAGCGCTTTGGCGATCGCTCAACCAATTTTTCTATGCAAACTTTTCCTGTCCACTTCTTGTTCATTTTTGTAAAAAAGCAAGCGAAGAGCAAGCACGAGCCACCCCCAACATGCAAACGGCACATCGCTTTGTTGCCCAACAACAACAACAACCGCAGTGTCTTAGTTTACGCTCTCGCGCTCTAAGCGTTCTCGTCCCCTTTACTGCATCCCCCCGCATCAATAAACGGGTTCTACCCAGGGTTACCAACTGTCCGGTTTTCGACCGAACAGTTCGGTTTTCGGAAGCTTTGTTCGTGTCCGGTTGCAAAGTACAACCGGACACAAAAATGTCCGGTTGTACATAAACTTGCCAAAAAAGTATTTATTAATATGTAGAAATGAGAAATTGTTTTATTTACTGTTACTGTTTTACTCAAAAATCTATAATTATTATAAATGCTGTTCGCTATGATCATCACATACATGTACTAAACAGTATGGGAACGCTCTATATTCAGCTGTGCTATACAAGTTGGTGCGAGTGTAATGGCGATAAGCGGTGTGCCAAAAGGTAGCGCCGACGGCACAGCCGCGTTCGCCAAAAGCTCGAGAACGCAACGATCACCCACGCGTGAACGCATGACCGTACAACAAGAGATCTACCAAGCAACCAGTGACTACGTGACGCGAAACTGAGCGGGGAAATGATTTTCAGACCATTTTTCGCTTTTTCCAATCGTCCGATAGTGTACGGGTTTTTTTTACAGCACCGGTTACCAGTCAATTGCTTGCATCTTAAAGTGATAACTTTTCTTATTTGCTGTAAATATAGCATTGCGAACCACCTTGTTTTACTGGTCTAAGAAATTTTGATTGTAACCCGTACCAACAAAAAGCAGAAATAAATTATACGCTAAAGTCAGCAGATATTCGGATGCGTTTTCCTTCAGTTCATGTCTCATTGAGTTTACCGTTTCTAGTGTAGCAAGAAACAGTGATGGCAAGTTGAACTATTTTCAAACGCAGAGGTGCAACTCAAGCAATTCAAACGTAAATGCTTTGAGGGCAGTCACGGAAAAACTGAAGTAAAATCATATTAAAACACGTTGCAACATACTTGTGCCGTTTTTCAGCAACAACGGTTCTTTGCAATCAATTTCCTATGAACGAACTACAGAATGGAAGAAAAAAAACAATTATTTTATTTGCAAAAAAACTTCGAACGCACCAGCAGCCCTTGCCCTGGCTTTTGTATGGAGAATTTGCTGTACGAACCCTAATCAACTCTGGGGCCTAGATTGACCGAATTTACGACTCTGGGGCCTAGGTTGACCAAATTAGCAACCGTGTTTGCCGCGTTCCCCACTCACTTTCGCGTCAGCTAGCCATTGCAAGCAACTAAAAGCGCAAGCGATAGCGCCAGTGTGCTTACTTAATTTTTCATTTATGTGGTAGACCCAGTGAAAAAAATGTGGTCGATTTGAATGAAATGTGGCAGATTTTTTGTATTGTACATTAACAGCCCAATTCTGTACACTTAATAAATTCACCATATTGACTATTTGTCAAGTTTTTATTATTTGGCAAGAATCGGTATTCTATCCCAAAAATAAAAGCTCTTTTCTTGATAAATTGTCAAAGGTGTGAATGCTATTGACAACAGCATACAAATTGAAATTTTGCCTATTGAAAATGGAAGAATTGTGCATGTTTACACTTTTACATCAGGGAAAATAAAAAAAAAATTCCGTTACCTCCCACGAATTATTTTTTGTATGCAAAAAGCGCCTATTGTGAAACTATTGAAAAAAAACGAACGAACTTATTTCCAGCCCAGCCAGGATTCGAACCTGGGGCGGTCGGTATGAGAAGCCAGCGCGTACCCGCTGGGCTATCAAGGCCGGTTTTTTTTTTGCAAAACTTACTTTACTTAAACTTTTTGTCTTATTTTTTGACAATTTGACAACTGTCGCATATTCACCTTATGTTGAATTAAATGAGCTTTTTACTTTATCAATGTTGCATCAGAACACCAGCAAAGCTTTTGCTTGATAAAAATCTTGACAAAATTTCTTGATACAAAATTTGTCAAGAATACACAGAATCAGGCTGTAAATGTATTTTATTGCATTTGTACATTTATTGTATTTGTACATTAATTGTATTTTTCGTTCTTCTATGCACTTTAACCTGTGCCGGGATTCTTCTCATTGTTTTTTGTATTGTTGACTATATTTTTTTTTATTTTTTGGGAGCTCGGACTCGCAAATTTCAGCAGCAGGTACAACTGCGCGTCGTAAAACTTTGTCCCGTCCAAGCGCATTGCCATCGCCATGCGATATTCTAAAAAACTAAACGTTACTAAAAAATAAAGGCAAAAATTATTCCACTTCTTTAGAAATTTTTCCATTTTAATTGCACCTGCCGCCAAAACAATTGTCAAACTGTCAACTTTTTGTAGTGCACTGCTTTCGAAGTGATGAGAGTGCTACCACATAAGTTTTTTTGCACATTTTCACTTATAAATTTTACAACATAAAGCTCTAATTTACTTGGAGTAATAGGTTGGTTAATAGAAAAATTTATGTTCCACAAAAATGTGGTAGATTTTAAGCCCTCCATGGTAGATGTGGTAGAAACTTGATTTTAAAAATAATTGTGGTAGATGTACCACATATGTGGTAGAAGTAAGCACACTGGATAGCGCATGCACAACTCACCTCAGCGATGTAGAATTGGAAGCGGGTGTCTCTCAGTCGGTAGTGAGAGAGCTTTCATGTGTTCTGCAAGAGAGTTTTTGGGGAGAAGGCGGAGCCTATCCTCAGAGAGCTAACACTGCGTTTGGAGAGCTGGGAAAAAATATACATGCTCTCATAAAGATGATGATTGGTCAAAGGTGGGTCAATAATCAGATGATAAGCATAGTAGCAGCCATAGCAGCATCGTATAAGCAAGCGGCGGCGGAGTATGCTTCGGCGACGCCAATAACAGCGATAGACTCAAAAACAACGCAAACGGATAAGCTGATCGATAGCGCGCGCGAGAAACGAATACGAAAAGAAATAGAAAAACCCAAAAAGGCGAAATTCCAAAGGCGAAGCGGCTCAGTCACGATACTGCGAGGCGGTGCGTAAAATACTGGGGAAGAAGCTAGCGTCAGGGCTCTAACGCACAACATGTCTGTTGAATGCAGAGACCTAGATGAAGTGACGACTAGAAGCGATATTATGGCAGCGATTCGGCAGCAAGTTGGCCTATCCGATGTGGATGAGTCGGCAATAAAAAACCTTAGAGCGGCATATGGGAACACGCAGGCAGCAGTCATTAGCCTCCCTGTGAAAGCTGCTAATGCCTGGCTTGAAAAGGGGAAGATTAAGATCGGCTGGGTGGTGTGCAGATTGCGCCAACTGAAACCACAACCAATACGGTGCTTCCGTTGCCTAGAATTTGGCCACGTTGCCAAGGACTGCGCAAACTGTGTCCGATCGAGTCTGTGCCGCAGGTGTGGGAAAGAAGGCCACAAGTCCAGCGATTGCAGAAACGAACCGAGGTGCATAATATGCGAAAAAAAGGGCGCAGGACCTGCTGAAGCAATCGGTAACTGAAACGCTCGCTGATGTGGCTATAATCTCGGAGCCATATAAGATCTCGGCCAACGGCCTGTGGATAGCAGACTACTCTGCAAAAGCTGCAATATGGGCTTGCGGAAATCACCCTTTACAGGAGGCAAGCTTGCAGGGCGGCGGCTATGTGTGGTCCAAAATCGGTGGCATACACATATGGGCATCTCCCAAAAAAGGTCCACCACGAGTGAAAAATTCAAACTGCTCAGAAAAATTGTTTATTATCCAATAATAAAGCTTACATATCTATATTTGATAAATGTAAAAGAATTCTTAATTTTTTGGCCGAAATATACTACTGTAAAAGAAAAAATTTCTGAGCCTTTTGACGAATTATATGCACTTTTTTTCTTTGTGTTTTTAGCTTATTCAAGTAATATTATATTTTTCTTGTGATGTTAAAGTTTTCTACTAACAACAATCTTATGTATTAGAGAAAGCGAGAGAAAGTGGATTTCGCAGAACGGAAGTTTTTTTATTTATTGTTGTCATTAGTGGACAAACTTTTCAAATGCAAGTAGCTGTCAGTTTTTAAATAGGTGCATTCTTCTCGTTAGGAAAATATAATAATTGGTTCCCGGAAAAATCGGAAACAAATTTTATGGGTGTTTGAAATTTGTCGCGTCCGTAACCGGAAGCTCTGAATCGATTCGATTGTTTTTCTATTTCCGGTAAATTTCCGCATTTCTTGAGATACAAATTTTTTTTCAAAATATTGACTCTCATTGAACATTTTACCAATAAAATACAAGAAAATATCAAAAAAAATCATTTAGGTTGGGAATTACAGCTCAATCAAATTTGTATGTTAAATTGTACAATGGTCCGCAAAGGAGTAAAAATGCATGAAACTTATTTTCGTTTTTTTAAGTTTTATGAACAATTCATTGGTTTATTTGATAAGAAAACATAAATTATAACAACAAAAATCAAAACGTGATTTCGTTTTGATCGAAACCTATACAAATTATATATATAAACAATTGAGTCACATTTATCAGGCCTTATAAAACCGTTATTGCTGTTGCAAAGCCATTTTCCCCTCAATAAAACACCGAATCAACTATATGGTGTTTAGTGTTTAGCTTTGTAGAAAGATACCGAATATAGCCGATTCTTATTATTTATTTTATTTATTTATTGATTTATTGTTACAGATCCTTAAGCTACAAGATAATAAGATATCTTAAATTTAACAAGCTTAAGTCATTTACATTATTTTAACAGATTTAATATTTTTGAAAATTTGTATTCTTGTAAAACTATTTAATTAAACCAAGGCAGGAAGTATGGAAAGAAGGAAGGAGGAAGAGAGAAAAATAAGAGGAAAGCTAGATTGAACTATTATAGAAGTATGTTTAGTTTTTTATTCGATCGAACTTAAGGGGGGAAGTATGAAAATAAATTTCAAAAAATCGATTTTTTTTTTATTATCTTAATCGACAGGTATAAGCATTGAGAAATCAGTCAAAAAATTTCAAAAGCCTATTGTCAAAATTGTGGAAGTTGTGCCATTTGATATTGGTTGGCGCCGAAGCGGCTGAGCGCGACTGGCGGCAAGACGCAAACTTTAAACGGCGTTTTCTCAAAACCATGTTTTTCAAATTGGCGTGCATGATTACAAAAAAAGTTGTTGGCCGATTTCCTTCATCCAGCCCTTATTTTAAAGAGCATAAAAAACTGCACAGGATAGACTACAGGCGTAAAAAAAAAATTATTTTTTGACCATTTTTGACTCGAAAATTATTGCAAAAAAAGCCGTTTTTTCTTTGCAACACTGATTTTTATAGTTAATATTCGAATTTCGCAAAGATTGTAGTCTATCCGATAAAAAAAACCCTCTCGAGTAAAAAAATGTTTGGTTTTATGATTTCAGATGAAAATTGCGGCCAGAATCGTGTACGGCAACTTCAATGTCAGCGGCAACACGTCTTACGGGATCGACCATAAGTCATTCAATTTTTTTTTTTTTCATAATGTAAAAAATGTTTTTTTTTCCTTAAACATTGCTCTAAATATAAACGATATCAATTTTTATGTGCGCCATTTTATTTCTCCACAAATTGAATCGCAAAAAAGGACTTTTTTTTCGGCTCCGAGAGGTACTTCCCCCCTTAAGGGGCACAACTAGTTTGAAATTTTGAAAATTTCGTTTTTTGTTTTATTTCATATTTTTATAATATAACTATCATAGAAAAAGTATACGAACGGATTTTGTCGAATTCGTAAAAGTCTCTGAGATACAGAGCCTCAAATCCGTCTCGTTCACTACGCGGTAACACGGTTTTAAAACTTTAAACGCGTTTTTCTCAAAACTACGTTTTTCAAGTTTGCTGCAGCTGTAACTTGATAACAAATCATCCGATCGACTTGGGTCTTTTTTTAGCTTATTGTGTATTTGTTTTTCCATACAATGACCCTCCAGTTTAATGATAGAATGAAAAGCATAATTATGCCAGGCCAGAAACCATCAGATTTTTCAGCAAAATTTTAATTGTTTTTCAAAAAATCGCCATTTTGTTGCATTTTATTGTTTTTTCACAACCGAGGGTCATTGTATAGGAAATATAATCTAGTTAAGTAAAATTTTTGGTTTTTTTGATTTCAGGCACTGCGAAGGCTACAATCACTGCAGCAGTGGGAGAATGTTTTTTTTTTTGAAGACTCAGGAGATGGTGGATAACTTGCTGAAAATCGAATATTTTCATTTGAAAAAATTACTTTGTATTCATTATTTATGCATAAATATATCTGCAAAATTTTAAAACATTCGATGCAATACTTCACAAAATTCAAAATTCACAAAAATCTCCTTTTTTCAGGCGGTCAAACTAGTTGTGCCCTTAAGTAAGTAAAGAGGGTTTTTTTTTTATTTCAAAGAGTTACTAAAAGTTAACAAGTAATGTGGCAGTGAATTCCAAAGGCGAATTGCGTAGATAAAGAATTGGCGCTCTGACGTTAAGAGCTTATGCCTAAATTGAATAATTTTATTCGACCGGGCTGAACGAAGAAAATTTAAACGCGCGTGTAAGTACGAGGGCTCATCGTAGTGGGATTGGCAAGTACTCATGTCTAACCTTACATAATCTGTGTCTGCCCAGTGAAACACAAAATCGTTAAGTAATTGTTATTTCTGAATAGAAATAGTCGAACAGCCGAATTTTATTAGTCAGACGATTTAGCGATGGGCGTGGCATTTAAGCAAACAGAAAAATTCTGTTACCGAATCCATAACTTAAAAAAAAATGCAAACATCACTTGCAACATTTGCCTGCCATTTGTACGATAAATCGTACAAAGCTTTGCAACCCTTGTGTTCATTTGTATGATATATCGTACAATTTTTTAAAGGCTCGGGAAAAATATTTAGAAGCAAAAAATTTTACATTTAATAAGTTTTATAAATCAACTGAGATTCAAACTTTGGAATTGTTTGTCTTTTTGCTACTGAAAAGTATTACATATTGTAACTATAAGACAGTCTGTCGCTGTGCAAAGCAACCCTGTCGCTACGCGTCGTGCTATAATTCTACCTGGCAGCGACGGCCGCGATGATAAGGGAAACTTTTAGGCCAACCTGGCAATGATGGAAACTTTTAGTCCAACCTGGCAATGATGGTCGCGATCATCATGGAAACCTTTAGTCCACTCCGGAATGTGCGAGAACGATCTGCGCGATGGCCGGACAGGTATAAAAGGCGGCCGGATGCGACGCAGCGAGTCAGCCTGATTTTGACTAGTGAAGGTGCCATACGAAGTAATTGAGCAAATACTGAAGTGTAAAGATAGTGAAGTGTAAAAGTGTGAAATAAAGTGATTGTCGGTTTATTTTATTGACTACGTTTGAGAAACTGAGTGTGTTTTATTTTCAAATTACGCAATCCAGAGATACATAACAGCCCACTAAAACTAGTATTCGTAACAATATTTAAAAATTCCTCCGCAGAAGCATCGCATCGAGAAATTATTGCAAAGAGCTGCTTACAAAACGCACTCACACTGTGGAGCCACGGCTATTGTGATTTATATTTTCAAACAGAATGGTACGACATAACCTACTTAATAAGAATTAAAAAGCCGTTTCATAAAAAATACGTTCGCTATCAAAACAAAATCTTTAAAAAAAATTGTGCATTGCTAATGATTTTAAGAGCTGTGTGCGCGATATTAAACAAGATCTAATTCCAATAGAGTTCCTCAGGAAAATTAAATAAACCACACTAAGAACTTTTAACTTTAATTTTTCCTTATTTTGATTGCTGCTTGAATTTGAATTTAACTTGTTATGTGTTATTTTTATTGAAAGTTGAAGTGTTATAATGAAAATCATTACTGTATTTAATAAGGGGAATACCCTTGGAAAAATTTGTCGCGTCCGTGATGTCGCGTCCGTATTCATGATATAATAATAATAATTGATTGGCACGACAGCCCGCTTACGCGAGACTAAGGCCTAGTGTGCCTTTTCGTGTGCCACAGTGTGCCTTTTCGTTTCACTGCCCATCACTTAGACTTGTTCGTCCCGAACAAGTACCGAGGCACCGCCGGAGTAAGACGCCAGGCGCTCCAAATGGACTACTTTCAGCCTGGCGTTTCCGCTGCAGCAGCGTTGAACCCTGTACACCACGTCATTAATCCTGGTCACGACCTTGTACGGTCCTTCCCATGACGTTTGAAGCTTTGGAGACAAACCTTTTCTCCGCTGCGGGTTGTAAAGAATTACTAGATCGCCTTCTTGGAACCCCGCTGTGTTAGCTCGTAGATCATATCTGGCTTTCACCTTATCGCTGACCAGTTGGATACCCTTATAAACTGGTGGATTTCTTTCAGCTCCGATCGCTTATTAACTGCGTAATCAGTCTTAGCGCCTTCCGTCGTGCTGACCACTCCAAACTTTAAGTCAGCAGGCAATCGCAGCTCTGTGCCCAACACTGCTCGGGCTGGAGTGAGTGCTGTCGTATCGTGCGGGGCTGACCTATACGCCATCAAGAACAGCGGAATATGCGTGTCCCAATCCTTTTGATTCCTGCCTACTACTTTCCGCAGATATTCCTCCAGTATTCGATTGAATCGTTCCACCATGCCGTCGGACTGAGGATGCAAAGGACAGGTGCGAGTTTTCCTTATTCCTAGCAGCTCACACACTTCCTTTAATACAAGAGACTCGAAATTCCGGCCTTGATCCGAGTGCAACTCCAGTGGAACTCCATATCTGGCCACCCAGTTGTTTACCAGCATTTCCGCGACTGTGGTGGCCTCCTGGTTAGGAATAGGATACACTTCGGGCCATTTGCTGAAATAGTCCATCACCACCAGCCCATATTTGTTGCCTTGAGTGCTAAGTGGGAATGGCCCGGCGACGTCCATGGCAATCCGCTCGAAGGGCGCTCCCATGTTGTACTGCTGCATGCGGCCCCGAGATCTTGTTTGCCCTTTCGCAGCCGAACATCGATCACAGCTCTTAATCCAATCGGCGACAGACTCCTGGCATCCTACCCAGTAGAATCGCCTTTTTATTTTGGCGACAGTTTTTGTGATGCCTAGGTGCCCTCCGCTGGAGTCGTTATGGTATGCCTCGATCACCTCGTTGATCCTGCATTTCGGGACTACAGTTAGGGAATTGCTGGTCCGGCCATCCTCACTCTCCCACTCGCGGTATAGGCAACCATCAGACAGCCGCAGACTTTGCCACTGCGCACAGTAAGCCTTCGCGATCGGGCTCTCACCGGCTATCTCCTGCCAGTCTGGACGTGCGCCTTGCTCCTTGCCTTCAATGATTTTTTTAAGATGCGTATCCTCGCGCTGGTCCTTTTGTATCCTCTCCGCAGACCACTCTTCCTCTGGCATAACGCTGATCAATCGTACGTCAACTATCTGCTCTTTGCTTTCGGCTCGCGAACAATGCCTGCATTCGGTTTTGCACGGACGGCGTGACAAGGCATCGGCATTTCCATGGCTGCTACCATTGCGATGCTCTACCGTGTAGTCGTAGATCTGCAGTCGTTCGATCCACCGCACCAACTGGCCTTCCGGATCCTTAAAGAGCAGCAGCCATTTCAATACCGCATGATCTGTGCGCAGGCGAAACTTTTGCCCATACAGGTATTTATGGAAGTGTTTCACGCATTCCAGTACTCGCCATCTATTATCTGTGACAGCACACCGCCAATACTATGCCCACTTGCATCTGTATCCAGCACAAACATCTCTCCAGGCACGGGGAAGGCCAGAATTGGAGCAGTGCACAGTTTTTCCTTCAGTCGTACAAAAGCCTTCTCCTGCTCTTCACCCCACGCGATGGCTTGATTCTTTTTCGTCAGTTTGTGCAAGCTGCCGGCTATGTTCGCAAATCCTGGAACGAATCTTCGGTAGTATGTACACAGGCCCAGGAAACTGCGGAGTTCGTGTAGATTGCGTGGTCGGTGCCACTCCTTCACCGCCGTGATCTTGACTTCGTCCGTATGTACTCCGCGAGCGGAAACCGTGTGACCCAGATACTTGACCTCTTTTTGGAACAGCGAGCACTTCTTTGGGTTGAGTTTAAGCCCGGCTTTCTGTATTCGTTCAAATACCTCCTTCAGCTTTTCCAGGTGGTCGTCGAAGCTTTTGCCCATCACGATTATGTCGTCGAGGTATACCAGACACGTCCGCCAATGCAGCCCTTTTAGCACACGTTCAATTACCCGCTAGAATGTTGCTGGTGCGTTGCAGAGTCCAAACGGCATGACGGTGAACTGCCACAAACCGTCGCCAACACTAAAAGCTGTTTTCTCCTTGTCCTGGTCTGCAAGTTCCACCTGCCAATAGCCGCTTCGTAAGTCGAGTGTGGAAAACCACTGTGTGCCTGACAGTGTGTCCAGGGTGTCATCGATCCGAGGTAGTGGATAGCTGTCCTTCTTGGTCACGTCATTGAGCTTCCGATAGTCCACACAAAATCGGGTACTGCCATCCTTTTTCTTGACTAGCACGACCGGCGAGCACCAAGGACCTGACGAAGGCTCTATGACCTTTTCTGTATACATGTTTTCAATCAAATTTGTCTTCCCTCTTGGCCAGAGGAACTCGTCTTGGCGGTTGGCGGATTGGTTTCGCACTTCCGGTGTCGATGTTGTACTTCACTATGGCTGTTCTTCCGCCCGCTTCCGTTGCAAATATTGACCCATAGTGCTACAGGAGTGACCGCGCCTTCTGTTTCTGCTCGGCTGTCAATTCGCTGCCTCACTGGTTCTGCGGTATGGCGTCCATGTTAGAATCGCTTTTCTTACTTCCTCCGGGTGGACTGCTTTCGCAATTGACAACTGCTTCAGCCTCTCTACACTCGCCAATGACCGCATCTTTTCCGACATATCTGGGTGTGTTCAGTGGATTGAGTATCCTGACTGGTATTTTGCCATTTTTGGGTTCCACTAATGTACGTCCGATTATTATGTTGTCGTATCCTTGTTTTGGCGCTTCTAGAACCCACAGCCGACTTGTCCCATCGTCCTAGTCCACCTTTGCCCACACAATCGCCTCGGAATTCGCTGGTATCTTCTGGTGTTGACACGAGACAACTTTCCTTACCCCCACGCTTCGGTCATAGCCAGTGTGCAGGGGGAATTCAACGTTGGCATACTTCAGCACATTTTCTTTCAGGTCCAGCGTAAAACCATGCCTAATCATGAAATCCACGCCGATAATCACGTCATCCATTATATCCGCGACGATGAACTTATGCTCCAGGCTGCTGGTGCCGATAGCAATTGTTTTTGTTACTTTTCCTCTTACCGGCGCACGCTCGCCAGTCGCAGTCCTCAGCTGTATGCCATGCAGCGGTTCCCAGTTCTTCAGAAGCTTCCTTTTTATGATCGAATATGACGCTGCAGTATCCAGTGTCAACACGAACAACTTTCCATCTATCTTTCCTTCAATCGTCAAGCTGCTGGGTTGCCGTTTCAGCTTTGAGACAAGGACGGTGGGGCAGCGGGTTGTGGGGATCAGCTCACGCTCCTTTGGGCTGACCCGTTTTAGTTTAACGACTCCTCGTCCTCAGCCCTGCGCTTGTTGGCTGAGCCTCGATCGTCAGTATTCCTCGCTTCAGGCGATTGCGATCGAGAACGGGAACGCCTCTTTCGTTGGCGGCAGTCTCGTGATATGTGCTTGCCCTGCTTGCCACATGTCCAGCAAACAACTTTAGAGAGCTTATGGCCTGGATCGAAATGTCGCTGTCCGGCTGTATTTGGCGTATCCTTGCAGGTGCATACCGAGTGCCTCCAATCCATGTCGCCTCGTATGTCATCGCGCTGGTCACCGTCTCCTTAAATTTCGGCTTGCCCATCATCAACGCACTGCGACGTGTCTCGGGATCATTAAGACCTTCAATGAACGACTCAATCTTCATCCTTCCGAGATCATCAGCGCGCGAATTTTGGGTAGCACAACTGTACGAGCCGCTCAATGTCTGCTGCATATGTCTACAGCGCCTCGCTGGATCTTTGCCTGCAGTTCTTCAGCTCACAGTAGTACAGCGTATGGTTGTGCTCGTTGCTGTACTTCGCTGCCAACGCTCTCATGACGGCCTCATAATCACTTTTCGAACATTCCGGAACTGATTTCATTACCTCAGCCGCAGGACCTTTCAGCGCCAGTGCCAATCTCCGACCCTTCCTGATATCGGTCCACTGATTTTCCAAAGCAGCTAAGTCGAATTGCAGTTTAAATGTATCGAACGGCGTATCGCCATTATAAGTAGGCACTTCTGTTCGGGTGGCGAAACTTTCCGGAACCGGCGGCAAACATTCTCGTGGCTAAGCCGCTCGTCGATTTTTCTGTTTACCGAATCCTCCAGACTGTCACCTCGTTTGTCTAAATGTTCTACTCGCGTCTCCAGGTGCTCAACTTTCACATTAATCCTGTCTGAAGTCTCTTCCACTTTCTTCTCCAAGCGCGCAGAATTTTCCTGAAGATTGCTGGACAACTCGCGATTCGCATTTTCAAATTTTTCCGCATTTTCCTAGGGTTTTGTTTCCATTCGCTCTGCTATTTGCACCGAAAGTTCCTGATTCGTGGTTTCCAGTTTCGCCTCCATTTGCGCCGCTATCTGCGCTGACATTTCGCGATTTTCACGATTGGAAGTCTCGAACATGCCTTTGACATTCTCGATTTTCGCAGAAGTTTCTTGGAACATGCCTCTCATTGCAACCATAAGCTGGCTCATGTCCATTGCTTGTGGTGGCGCAGTCGCTGCAGCCGTACTTTTAATTAACTTCAGTTATTCAGCGCAACGCAGTCAAAACTAACAGTCGCTTTATTTACAGAATTTACACTTCGCTTGTTACACACTTGTTACCACTTTGCTTGCTTAACACAGACTCGACCCACTGCGCTGCACACTGCTGCTTTTATAAAAGTTTTCTTATCGCGCCGAAGTTTCTCGCAACTTCCAATTGGAAAATGCTCGACCATTCTCGCACAGTCCATTTCTCGCGATCCTTGCCATATCGGACTATACCAAGCGAATTATACCAGTATGCTTGCAAAAGCGTTCATGCACAGCACAGTGTGCCTTTTCGTTTCAGTATCAACGCAAGTAACTCAACCCTGTGTATCAACGCAATAGCGCAACACTGCGCTGCTAGGGATGTAAATTATGGTAAGACAATCGATGTTTCAAAAATCGATGTTTTAAAAAATTACATCGATGGTTCTTCGATGTATCAAATTAAAACATCGATGTTTATATCGATGTTTTCTAATTTTTGTTTAACCTGTGTGCTTGTTCAAAAATTTGAATAAACGAAAAAGAATTTATTATTAAGATATTGACTCACAGGTTGGTTGATGGTTTACAAACCAATTTTAAGTTACAATTAAATCACATACACGTACTGTAAGGAAACACAAGTACACAAGTATTGTAAGGAAAGTTAAATAAAATTAGCTTTTAGCGTTGAGATCAATTGGTGGTTTCAGGTGAAAGTTATTGTTATGTTGCAAATTTATGCTTTGCTTTTAAATTTTCCTACATATTACATTGCTACCAGGAAGTAATTCTTCACAGGACGGCCCCTGGTAGCAGTTTTTAGGAGATAGATGGGTTTTAGTGGGTGAAAGTCTCACACTCCGGCTTTTAATGCTTTTCCTTTCTGAAAAAAAAAAAAAAACAATGTACATGCAAACAAGCCCGCGAAATGACGCTAGGCAATTCTACAATTACACTTCTTTTAAACCAATTAAACAATTTCTTACTTATACATGCACATTTAGTATTTGTAATTTGTAACTTACTTGGGCATAATTCCATGAAAGTATGTATTTACAAGGTCTGTTTAGCCAGATTTCCAGTAAAAATTATCCAGTAAAAAATATCAGGAGAGTAAGCCAGCGTACGCTCCCTAAAATCAAACTATTCAAAAAAGTGAACAAACAGCAATTTGTAAGAATTTGCAAGTTTTAACTCTTAGTTACACCACTGGGACTTGGCCCACTCACAATACACAGTAAAAAGGGTGTAAACAGGAGGGTTAAAGAACGAAACAGCTGATCTAAAAGTTTCATTTGAGGTTTTAAGTGATAGGGGAAATTAAGTTAAATCAGACATTTAATGCAAAATGCAAATAGTTCGTTGCGCTCAATCTGCAATTCTTCCCTTTCAGCTTCAGCGGGTAAAGCTGAGCAAGACGGTTGTGGGTCAGCAGACTTGCGAACGCACAATTTCTTTGCTGTTTCCATTTGCCTCCAAATGTTTGAAAAATTTATGTTTCTATGTTTCGATCATATGGCAGCCGGTCATATGTTTTTCTTGTTCTTCTTCTTACTGGCAAAAAGTTACTGGACAAAATTTCTCCAGTAAAAACTTGCAAGTTCTCACGGAATGGACTGTCACTTTACGCTCTCAGTTTCTCTCTCGTTACTGGAGATTTGGCGTCAACAAACAGGATCCAGTAAAAATTTGTACAAATTCGTACAAATTACTCTAAGTAAATCCTAAATAGCGATTCGGCGCCGATCGCACAGCATTTCAAAGCCCGCACAAAATAAAATGGCGAAAAATTAGTGAAGAAACATCTTCGATGTTTTTCAAAACATCGATGTTTCATCGATGTTTTCGTATTCATAAAACATCGACAAACATCTCTGTTTGTAGCCACGACCATCGATGTTTCGATGTTTTTTTACATCCCTATGCGCTGCGTTTCCCATCACTACTTCAGTTTAGAGCTTCGACATCGACCGAAAAACATCGATGTTGAAAACATGTTGAAAACATCGATGTTATACGGAAGGAGATATCGATGTTGACAAAACATCGGCTAAAAATCATCGATGTTCAAAACATCGATGTTTTTTTAATGGAAATGTTAGCTACATATCGCTCCTTCGGTGCAAGAACGTCATAGCTAAAAAAATGTTTTCAGTTTATGGCAGCCCTGTGTTTATCTGCATATGATCTTTTATCTGTCAAAACCTCTTTGTAAAATATTCAATACTTTGCTCCCAAGGGGTCGTCCATAAATACGTAACGCAATTTTTAGTATTTTTTGACCCCCACCACCCCCTGTGTCACAAACTGTCACATTGGCTTGAACCCCCCCCCCCCCAAAGGTGTAACGTAACGGAGTCTTCAAAAGCATAATAAAAATACTGAAAAAAAATTTTATTTCGATCAAGATTATATGAATACGTTTAAAATTTGTTACGTCACATTCTGCTCGACCCCCCTCCCCCCCGGCGTCACAAACTGTCACATCGAGCAAGACCCCCCCCCCGGAGCGTTACGTAATTTATGGACGACCCCCAAGACGACATGAAAAATTTGTTGATACCTTGAACTGCCTGTAATGGTAAATTTTAAAATTGAATTTTCTCGGAATGATGTAGTTTTGAGTTATGACGTTCTTGCAGCGAAGGAGCGATATATCTTAATTGTTTTCATTATTTTTTTATCATATTAAATAAAATCCAATACTAGTTTTGTTCAGTTCACATCACCACTTGGGTATTCATTTAATCTACAAATCAAACATTTAAGGGGGCTTTCCCGTTTTTTCGTCGAAAAATGAGGTGTTTTTCAAGAATTAATTTTGGAAAGTACTTATGTTGCCTTGTTTGGACAACATACTCCCAGTTTTTTACACTTTTCTCGGGTACGGTTTATCTGAATTCATTAATTACATAGTTTTAGTTATCGCACATCGTAGGATTTTTGAAAAATTTCAACTTGGGGAAATTTGGCGCAAATTTGAAAAAAAAATCGATTTTTTTTGCAAAATTTTGGTACTAAAAGTGTTGTTAAAAATCGAAATTTCACAATATTGAAAAAATCCTATGATGTGCGATAGAGAATTCATTTGTGAACACAATATTGAAAAAATCCTATGATGTGCGATAGAGAATTCATTTGTGAACACGTAAAATTCAGTTTTATCCAAATCGGTTCATTAGATCCGAAAAAAAGTGTAAAAAACGTCAAAAAAACATGGTTTCGAGGAAAACGCGATTAAAGTTTTTTTAAAGCGTACGCGAGGCTGTGCGCGCCGAAACATTTTTGGCTATAACTTCAAAACTATTGCATATTTCATTATGAAACTTTGGCTTCATATTGTTATAGTATTTATAAATCGATTTCTGTAAAAAAAAAAACGATTTGTTTGAAACCGAAAAACGGGAAAGCCCCCTTAAATACATACATATGCAAAATTTCTTTACAAAAAATGAATTCTACAAAACTATGACGAAAAAGAGTGTGAATTCACATTATTACTTTAATTTTCAAAAATTCTTATTAACCCTTTCACTACAGATTTTTACTGGGAAACTTAAAATTTTAAATTTTATGTTTCAGGCTTCTATGTGCTTATATTATCAACATTCCATAATACATTTTTTAATTTTTATACTCGCACCCTGTATTTTAGAGTGTTTTTCTATGAGAACAACCACATCGTTGTGGCTGTAATAATTACTTAAACATACAATATTTTACGTAGAACGAAAACGTTAATATTTCTTCATTTACTTCAGCCAAAATTAAACAAAAAATTATCTTAATTGAAAGAAAACGTCAAATTAAAAAGTTAATTAATTTTTCTGCTTTTTCCTCCTTTACTCTGTCAAGATATATCATTAAAAAAACATGTATACTTGTATATTCAGTTTATTAATTTCGTATTTTTGCTAAAACTTCAAACTAAGTATTCTAAGGACCAACAAAAAATTTAATTTTTATATCACAGAGGGTTCAGACGCTCACAAAGTAACATGTTGCCATATGACAACAAAATAGCGAAAGGGTTAACAGTTTGTGGCAGTTCCCTTGCCCCTCGTCGCTGTGTACTTTCGCCGGAACTATAAGATGCCACTACAATTTATATGCAGAGGTGCATTTTTTACTTAATGTGAGAATCTTCGTATGTAAAAAGTCTGAACCAAATTATTGCCTTACATGAAAAAAAAATTATTAAATTGCAACATCGACACAAAACATCGAACCAAAACATCGATGTTGAAGAAACATCGGGTTGCAAACATCGATGTTTAAAACACTCGATGTTGATGCTAAACATTAGGGATCGCAATTTTTTACCATTTTGCGATCCCGGGATTTTCGGGATTGAAAAGTCAAATCCCGGGATCCCGGGATTTAATCCCGGGATTCATATAACAAATTTTTTAAATAAAACAATTTTCCCGAATTGCGTAAATACTTGTTTATAATATATTTACCATAAAAATGGACACAGTTTAATCACATTTGGGTAGTTTTAAGATTTTTAATCTTGAATTTAATCACATTTTGTTTAACTTAAAAGTTTTTCATTTGACATTTAAGTTCAGTTTGATAACATTTTGTCTTGTTTTGTATCCACAAATGACACTTTAACATAACTTATAGTTTTGCAACAGATGTATCACAAAGTGCATATATATGATAAAAAAAATAAAATAGTTAATTTGTTTGTACTTTTGGTTTTACTTCGATTGTTTCGGTAAAAAAGTTAAGCGTTTTGATTAACTAAAAGCTGAAATCTTAAAAATACTAAGGCATTAAGTGTTTTGTCCTCTAATCTAGAGCGAAATTTATTGCAAATAAACCCTGCGGAAGAGAAACATCTTTCAGATTCAACACTTGTTGGTTGAATGCTTAGTAAATAACACAGGCCGACAAAATTCGAAAAAATTTCAGAACCAGAAACCAGAGTATACTTTTCCGAAGGTTTTTGGTGCGCTGAACAAGAATCTGGCCTCAGAATTGCTCCATCACGTCAGATATCCTAACCTAAAAGTGCGAAAATTGCGGTTTTTGCCTTTATTTGAGGTTATGTAGCATAGCTATTTGTAAAATAACTGCTGGCATCTTAAAGTGCAAGCCTTTCCCTTTCAAATGCGCCTTAGTTTGCTCAAAAGTCATTTTTCGTCTTTGAGATATCCAAAATTGAAGTTTGGAATACACATGAATTTCTCAAGTTTTGTACACCTCCATGTTTAGTAAACACAAGGTATAGAGAGACAATTCGGAGATATGATAGGTGGTTTGAGGGTTTCAAGGCATCGCGGAATTCAAATTAGCTATCAGTTTTGCAGAATTAATTATTTAAAACAATTTGTTTAAACAAAAACCTTCGGAAAAGTATACTCTGGTTTCTGGTTCTAAAATCTTGTCGGCCTGTGTAATTATAAGCAGTTTCCAAAAGACGCGCGAATTGGGTTTTTGTTTTAAATTTATTTCATTTAACTTTGAAGCATCTTTTGCAATCCCGAAAATCCCGGGATTCAAATCCTTTAATCCCGAGATTTTCGGGACTAGAAAAAGCCCGGGATCCCGGGGTCCTGGGATCCCGATGCCTACTAAACATCGATGTTTATAAAACATCGATGTCGACGTCGCAGCTCTACTTCAGTTGTCTCACTGCTGTCGACGAAGCAACATGGCACGCGCATTAGTTGCTGCACTGGTGATCGAGGAAATTTTAGAGTGTGAAGACGAAAAAAGCATTAAAAGGAAACGAATTGGGATGAAGGATTTATGAATTTATTTTATTTTTTAATGCTTCTGTATAAGCAACCGCATCAATTTCTTTGAATTTGCATAAAAGCACCTCATAGCTCAAGCCGTCGTAGTTCAGCTGGCTAGTGCGTTTGTTCAAGACTCCGTTGCTGCTAACACCGAAAAATAAGAAAAACCATTTTTCTTTTGGCGGCTGTCCTCTTAGCAGAAAATAGCAAACCTCTGAGAATAAAATTGCCTATGAAAAAGCTCCCGACTCGCCGTTCGGAATCGGAATAAAAATGTAGGTCCCTACCAACCTTGCAAAAATTCGCACGCACAACACGTATGGTTGCGGGTAGCTAGGCCTTAGTCGCGGTATCGGGCTGTCGTGTCAGTTAATTATTATTATTATTCACTTCATATGCTGCGTTTCTTTTACATTTATTTCTATATTGTTCACTTTTAACTTTCCACAGTTCGGAATGTTGTCTATACACTTCAAGGAACTCCTTCCACAACACTTAATTTTTTTGCGACGCCATCCTCACTGTCAGAGCTGTTAAAGAATGCAATCATTTGCGAATAATTAGTCAGTTGATTCTTTGGCAAAAGAGTGCATTCATTTTTTGTATTCAATGAATAAGAATAAAAAAATTAAGTCATTCAGACTAAACATTTATGAATAATTATTCATTTTTACATTCATTTTTTGCTAGTCACTTGATTGCAGTCATTTGATTGCAATATCAAAATTAAGTCAATTGAAGTCATTTGAAGTCATCTGAAGTGATTTGAAGTCATTTGCAGTTAAGCTAAAGCCAGCGACTGAAGTTAATGATTTTGTAAAAAATTTAATTTCAAGTGAATTTATCTCCGACGATGCACAGTTAGGATGCGGTAGTCAATTTGTTGATTTTTCATCAACAGGTGATATCAAATAAATCAATATATTCAACAGGTTTTTACTACAGATCTTATATAATTTTTTCTAGATGAGTTATCGCTGGAAACTTCTTGTTCTTCCATTAAAGATGAATTCCTTTCATACATGGTTGATAAGTCTTCATCGATAACAATGCTGAATCGCTATCCAACAATTAAAAAAGCGTATTTAAAATATAACACACCGTTCCCTTCTTCATCTGCCGTGGAACGGTTATTTTCGTTTGCAACACTATTAAATACGCCTCGTCGAGGTTCCCTTTCGGACAAAAATTTCGAAAAATTATTATTGTTAAAAGTAAATCATGTCGTTTGAATGAATTTACATTCATTTGATTGCTACCTTTTGTTAGAATGAATTATTTTAATTTTAATTTTGTTAATATATTAACAGGGCTATTCTGGCAACTATCTTTCAACTCACCTCAATCTTTCGAAGTACAAAAATCTTTCGAAAGACAATTTGCTATTCTAGCAACTATCTTGAAAGCTTTTTTCCGTAACATGAAAGACAGTTTGAAAGATGTGCTTTTGGGGTCGTTGTGTTTGTGTTATGAAGAGAAACGATATACGTATATATATAATATATATGGACATATTTTATAAAAGAATGCAATTACTTTTTTAATTTTTACTTCAGCTTGATTTCTTCAGCCATTGATTGAAATTTTTGAAATTTTGTTTGAATTTTTCATTTCACGACGGACGGTTCGTTTGCCAACAGTATTGCCAGCATCGAACAGAGCACTTGGTTTACAAATGTGAGATTTTTATGAAGGATGAAAGAAAACGTAAAAATACACCAATTAACAGCAAAAGTACATAATATAAATTGGCCGAAAGTGTTTGTCTTCATGTGCTGTTCATTGCCTTAAGGTTAAATCTGACAACATCATGAACATCACATAAAAAATAAAACAATTAATTTTAATTCATATTTTTACACCAGTTCTTGTCTTTTCTCAAAAGAAATACGTAACTGCAAAATAATCCTGATAAACACATCTGTAATTAAAAAGAAAATCATAACGAAAATTGGAAAAATAATTTTCTTTCATCATTGCAAAAATGCTTCAAATTTCACAGAAAAAGAGTTGGCTGGCAATGCTGTTCGCCGAAAACAGCTTTTCAACTCGAGTGTTGAATTTAAGAGCTTTTTCCGAAAGATTTTTTCGTTGGAATAGCCAAAATCTTTCCTTCAGTCTTTCAAACTATCTTTCAATAATCCTTTGAAAGTGTTTTAACAGTCTTTGCCAGAATAGCCCTGTAAATATTTTTCAAAAAACGCTGATCTTAATTTAGTGACTTCACTGAAAAATTAAGTCATTAAGTGATTTCACCAAATGACTAATTAGTCAGAATAACAGAAATGACTTCAGACTTCAAATTTTTAGTCTTTAGTCAAAACGCTAGTCAAAGACTGCAATCAAAAATTGAAGTCATTGATTGTGACTTCAACTGATTTAATTCGCATTTGATTGCATTCTTTAACAGCTCTGCTCACTGTTCGCTGTCTACCGATCAAATGACAAAATGCACTATGTGCGTCACACAGCCGTTTACACGGTCGCACATGTACATCACGTCCAAATGTACAAATTTTGAAAACCTAGAAACATGTTAGACGACACGAATTTCTTGCATTTACACGCTCATTCTTCTCGTCACGCCACACATGTTTGCAAACATGAACGACCGTGTACAGGCCGCTTAACCCTTTCGGGACTACTGGGATAATACGTCCCAGCAAGTTTTTAATGCCCCTCAAAACAATTATTGAGATCTCGTGCCCCACGCAAAATATTTATTCGGATTATATGTCTCCGGATAAAAGAATGATTTCAAAATTTGTGAGTATGCAACATATTTTTCTAGTCCCAACCTCCATAGCATGGGATCATTTCTAACAAGAGTATTTTGGTTTTCAAAATTAAACTCCGTCCCGAAAGGGTTAACAGAGGGTTCTGCTGGCAAAAACAGAAGACAGAGCACTTTCCATGCTGTCTAATGGTCAAACTCCATAAAGCGCGTTTCAGGCGTTCAGGGTTTGTCGTGTTATGGCGTTTCTCGCGTTATTCGCGTTGCAATGTTGTATACTCCATAACACGCGTTTCACGTGTCAGCTTCTTCTTCTTACGTCAGCTGATGTTAATTTTTAATTGGCAAACTGCTGATTGATTTCGTTGTAAATTGTGAAAAACAACGAAATGAAATTGCTATACGACGTTAAAGACTTTTAGAATTTACTGATTTCATTTTAAACACAATAAATGCATATCGAACATTGCAAAAAATAAAAAAAAAAGATTCAGTTGAATTCAATTTGTAGCAATTTATTTCACAGGGATGAGCAAAATTCGATCGACAACGAATAAGCTATTGAATTTCCAATACAGCGAAGACTAAAGGTGGAGTTATAGACCATCCAGTATATGCGTTATGCATTGAATGCAGTACTTGCGGTACATGCATTTCGTACATTGAAGTTATACATCGTGCATTTTGTGCGACATGTTTATGTTTCTAATCAGTTGATTGAAGTTTGAATTGAAATTTTTTCTTTCGATTTGTGATTTTGTTGAGTGAGAAAAATAAAAAATTTTGAAAAATGGTGGAAGAAATCGTTCGCATATCAATCAGCTGATCTGTTTGTGCGAGGGACGTAATGCAAACAAAAGTAGAAAGTTGCTCAACTTTTTCCATCGTATCCGACAATCCATTATATGCGCTGCGCTAAGTAACTTGTTTCATACAGCTGCACTGATTCTACTTTTTTGACAAATGCACAGAATGGAATAACGTATATACTGGATGGTCTGTAACTTCACCTTAAGTATCGTCTGTCAAAGAATTATGGTAATTTTTTGGAATTTCTCCACATTTTATGTTAAAATATTGAATTTCAAATGTTTCTTAAATGTATTTAATATCTTTCGTGTTAAATAAATGCATTCGACTTTTGCGATAACCCAAGTTTGTTATCGGCATTACCATTTAACCACATAATGTATGACATCTTTAGGAGCTCTGTCAGCTGTTTGACGTCGCACTATGGCCCGGTTTGCCATTTTTCGTTGCAAAAATCATAACTTCTGAACCAATAAAGATATTTAAAAAATTTAAACTGCATCTGAAAGTGTAATATCTAAGCTTTAAAATGGGGAAAAAACAGGGTGCCACAGTAACAGGGGGCTTTAAAATTCGTTGCCAAAGTTAAGATTTAGTAAAACTTCATACTACAATGAAATTACTTATTTGTTTGCATTAAAAAATTATTTTTTTGATATATTTTTTTTAATAAATTAATATAATTTATTGATTCATACGTAATTTTTTACAAAAAAAATTTTTTTGGAAAGTTAAATTTTTTCAAAATCGCTATCTACACTGGAAGGAATGTCTAATAATGAAATCATTTCTAAGCTATAAGTATCTGTAAGTTCTTTTTGTGATCTTACAGATCTCATAGATGAAATAACTGGATCAGAAGAGACTGCTAACATCTTGAAAAGGTCTTCATTTTGTCTAGCTCGTGATATTTTGCAAGCGTTCATACATCTATACCTTTTGTAGTTATTATTTTTGCATTCTTGAGCTTCTTCAGACAAATCCCCTTTTGGTAAGCACTGGTATACTATAAAATCCTTTCCATGTGCTTCAATTTTATGCACCGTAGGAGTAAGTTTTTTTTTCTAAAAAACTCAATCGAGGCTGCAATCGAGACTGCTAATATTTAGTAAAGAAATCGACTGCGCTTGAACCAGATTTAAGTTAAATGGGCGGTGCCACGCCCCCTTGTTTAATACCCGCACAATTCCCGCTGTCGAATGATATGAATAAATGGTAGGTCCGTACTTAGTTTCATTGCTGTGCGACTTATAATTCAGCAAAATATTAAGGTCACAACAAATATGCCACGCCCCTTGTCCAACGCCCATCAAATCTTACCAGTAGAATGACTCATCTATGGGACGACACAATACTAAATTTCAATCCTGTGCACCTTACAATTTCGAAGATATTCCATTATTCAGATTTGGCTTGTAAGAGTGGTGCCACGCCCCCTCGTCCAATACCCGCCCCATTCCATCTGTCGAAGGACACGACTAAATAGTAAGTTCCTAGTGAATTTAATTGATGTGTGACTTATAGTTCCAACGTTATCGTCTGACAATTTTCAGGATTCACAGTCAAAAATTACAGGGGTTTTCCGACTTTTCCAATAGATTTTCCGGAATTTTCTTTTCGCACGAACCTGAACTGACACAAGACGAATCCAATAAAGAAAATTTCATTGAAATCGGCTAGTCCGGTTGAGCGTCATTACATATATAGATATAGATAAATGCCAGCAACACAAAAGGGTTTTTGACCGTACTAAATGTACGCAATTTTCCGTATAATTACGTGGTTTTCGACCCGAGGTTGCTTCACTTTTATTGCTCTGGAAAGTAAAGTTGCAAAAAGTTGCAGCTGAGTTTTGGAAGTTAGGTAAATAATTTAATAGCAAATAACCTCCCTCAATTTCGCGGAGGTCATTTTTGGTCTTTTTTTTTTATTTTCGATCAAAGTTGAAAAAAAGGTCGAAATATAGACTTTTCGAGCAATCGGTAGATCGAACAACTTTTAAAACAAAATAAACATTTTTTATTTTTATTATATTAACAATTAACGTACCTTTTAGAAAAAACCACCGAGTTACCGATTGGTCGCTTCATTTACATACAAATCAATCTTATAGAGAAAAAAAAAACAAAAAATACACATTTTTCTCGATGTGGAAAAATTGTCAACTTTGAGCGGCTCTATCTCCCAAACTACTAACCTGAATTTAATGAAAGTTACATATTCGTAATCCCTGGAAAATTCCCAATAAGATGCGTGTATTCATTTTATCGAACGCTTTCATGAAATTTTTGATTTTTGCAACGTTTTACCGACCGTTGGGCCATAGTGCGTCGTTAAGCGAGAAACGCGAGAGAAAGTTGAAAATAGTTCAACTTTTGTCGCGTTTCGGGCGTATCGACGTCAAGTCATGGAGTTTGCCTCATACAAATACACTGATTCTACTTTTTCTCGAAACGCGGGAAATTATTATTATGGTCTCCCACATTCCAGCTTTATTAGCTCATTATCTTAAAATTTGTATTTAACATTTAAGTTAACACGTGGTTGAAGAGTCCTGCAAATTATATTTATATTATTATATTTTTGTATTTGCCTACGTTCCCCACTTGTAAAAATTAATATCAAGTAATCATTTAATCGATAACGGATTTATTATAAACAACAAAATTATTACAATCTAAACTCTAAAACAAGTCCTAAATGCAACAATCGTATTCAATGTTTCAATATCAACATCAATATTATAAAAAATTTCCCCAGAACATTTGGCGGCACAATTGTTTTCCAATACAACAGCAATTGATATTCAGCATCAAGATTCATTGAAGAGATAGTATTCAATGAATCTTGATTCAGCATTGGTTTTCGAATTAAAGTGAACTACACAAAGCAACGGAATGCGCATGTGTCATACAATTAATTAACGATTGGTTTGATACCCTAAATTCTAAATTACTGTGCTTATCAAATCCGTCTTTAACAGTATGGTCTACCGCGAATCAATTTTGGAGAAAACTCGTGTGTTAGCAAAAATTATCAGTACAATGTCCTAACCAATAATTCCGGGAAAACCTAATTTACTCACTTTTCAGAAAGGAATAATCATTGCCACCAAATCATTAACAGGACTATTTAAATATTTAGAAGAAAAATATAACCTGGAATATGTTGTTACTAGTCGACAGGATGTTGTTGCAAACGTTTTTAGTACAATGCGAGGATGTGGGGGTTTTAACGATCACTCAAGTCCGGTACAATTCCTATATAGGCTCCGAAAGTATTTAGTAGATACGATTTATACAAACCAACTGAAGTTTAAAACTTCTAGCTTTCACAAAATCATTATCTTCTAAAGACCATTATTATTAGGCGGATTTTAATGCAATAAAAATTAAAATATGCGCACATAATTCACAAATGAAAAATTTTAGCATCAAAACTTGTAATAATATGAAAACAAAATAATATGTAAAATATAAAACAATATAAATTCATTGTGAACACAAAGAATACAATACTAACAAAAGAAAACAAATGAACAAACATTTGAAATTAGAATTCACATTGAACACATTCACAATAAAGTAAAACAAAAGCATCAGAGATATGTTCAAAAATACATTTAGTTTTATGCATCTACATTTGCGAAAATATAAAACTATATGCACCAACAATTGAATGCCACTTTAAAGGACATTTTCTGGTTCACAAAAATGTGTCATTCATTTGTTGAGAACATTTCCGAAAAAACAAGCATTTGCATGGAAATCCACTCCCTAGGTAATATATTCGAGGTCGTTAAAAAAGGTAATTTTTTTAATTATATACAAAAATGTTTATTTATTCATCAATCTCTATGTACCTTGTGACCGAAAAGTTTCCGGAAATTTTAAATAAAACGCAACATTTTTAATCTTCATCAATATTTATTTTATCTCCTTCAAAATATGCTCCATTAGAAGCGATACACATATGCCAACGTTTCTTCCAATCATCAAAACATTTTTTATAGGCGCTTTCCTGTATGGCTTTGAGTTCCCTCTGCGAATTCTGTTTTACGTCTTCTATGGATTCAAAACGCGTTCCTCTGAGTGGTAATTTGAGTTTGGGAAACAGGAAAAAGTCACACGGTGCAAGATCAGGTGAATACGGTGGCTGTTCGATGGTATTTATTGAATGTTTGGCCTTAAAATCGTTGATAATGTTGGCTCGGTGTGAGGGAGCATTATCGTCATGAAAAATCCATGAATTATCCTTCCACATTTGAAGACGTTTACGGCGGATATTTTCACGCAAACGTCTTAAAACAGTCAAATAAAAGTCTTTTCTGACTGTTTGTCCTTCAGGGACGAATTCATGATGCACCACACCACGAATATCGAAGAAAACAATCAGCATTACCTTGATTTTCGAGCGACTTTGGCGTGGTTTTTTCGGTTTCGGTTCGTCTTTTCCTCTCCATTCCAATGATTGTTGGCTTGTTTGCATGTCGTACTCGTAGACCCATGTCTCGTCACCAGTTATGATGCGTTCCATGAAAGTTGGATCGGAATTGGCACGATCAAGCACGTCCAAAGAGACCTGTTCACGGTACTCATTTTGAAGAAAATTCTCAACAAAATCGCAACGCACTACTGTCTGACAGATCGCGCTCATTTTTGGCATAGTAATTAAGGACAGTGCTACCAACCTACAGAAACTTAAAATATCGAAAAATATTACAGCGCGCGAATTTTAAATGAAATGAATGAGGAAACTTTTCGGTCACAATGTATGTTGAGGACATCTGTATCAACCAAAGTCACCTTTTTCAGCAGACAGTGTACAGGGTTATCCATTTAGTGGTTTCAAAACCACCAGTCTTTCAAGGCTGTCAGCTGTAAAATATCTGTCATCTGAAGTTGGTTTATTTAGTGAAAGGTTTGCCATTTACGAACATGGATCGTTTATCAACTAGAGAACGCGTAAAAATAGTTTAAAATTACTACAAAAGTGGTAGTTCAAACGTGGCCACTTTTCGACCATTACGGGAGGGATTATGGTCGTTATAATTGACCTATTGTGCAAGGAATTGCCAAGATTATAGATAAAGTTGAGGAGACTGGAAGCGTTACAGATGTGGTCAGCAGTGTGACCGGATTTTGTGACAAATTTTGGAGGGACCCTTCTTTTTTCATCCAGTACAAATTTTGATACTTTTTCAGGTTCAAAAACAAAATCTGTACATTTTTCTGCATTACAAAAACTGTGTACACCTGTGGCAGCATACACCCAAAAGTGCATGGTATTTCACTGAACGAACCTTTTATGTATTCTGAATGTAAACTTTAAGTTGGTACTACGGTCAAGAGTTGCGTTGGAATACTTTAAAATGCAAGATAGTAATATTACATATTAGTGACTTTGAAAAGTAATAATGTTATATTACATATTACTTACACCGTGACACAATTTTCTTCATACCATTCATAGATGACCTGGTGTAGTGGCTCGTCGCTTGTGTTGTTCAATGAATGGTAGAAGGCGTTTTTGCAGGCACTCTTCTATACAAATTCAAGAGTTAATTGTTCCTGTCGTAATGAATGCCTTGCTCCTTAAATCGCAGGTGCAAATAGCTTGCCAAACCATCAAGCGTTATGGAAATTTGGTGAATTTCACTTCGGAATATTTTCTGGATGTTCCATTCATTTTTTTTAGTGAAATAAGCATTCCCGGGCAACTGCTTAAAGTCCGACTTACAGTATGTTTCATCATCGAGAATCAAGCAATCGAATTTCGTTACGTAATTGTCATACAGTTTTCGAACCCGCGTCTTCGCTATTTTTTCTTTTGATTCCGACCGGTCAGGCACTTTCTGCTGTTTGTAGGTCCTTAATCCTTGACTTCGCTTATATCGTAGCACAGTTAATTGCGATGTGCCTGCTGCAGCTGCAACATCTCGAGTCGGCCTCGTAGGATTATTCCGATATGTGCTAACAACCTTTTTCAGCACTTCTGGTTGACTTGGATCTATTTTTCTGCCTGATCCTTCGGTTCTGTAGATGGAGTTTCCCGCGTTGTAGTTGTTTATAACATTATAAAGCGTCGCTGCGCTCGCTTTGCTTTCCCTTGCAATGCTTAGTCTAGACTTCGTGTCTTAAGTCAAGTAAATGTCCAGCATTAATTTGCGACAGCGTTCTTGTGAGCTAGACATGTTGACTAAAGTAGATCCAAGATGCAATTGACTAATTTAGCAAGAAACTGCAAAACTCGCAAATACCAGGTTCGTACCTCTTGACATTTTCTTATGCTGGATGCGTAAAAATTCTAAACTTTTTCTGGTTCACCCCTTATATTACATAAAAAGTAATATAAAATAGCATTATTCACACCGAGCTATTATACTAATACCGAGTTGAACTGCTACATATAAGACATTTTTGTTATTATTATACTAGTACCAAGTAAAACTGAATATGTCTTCGATACGTGTATTTTTCAGTTTTCAAGAAATATTAAATAAATTTAGAAAGTGTTTTTTTTATACTTAAAAAAAATGAAAGGTGATACATATTGATACATTTTTTCACAAGGCTGCGGTCACACTGGTGGTCAGGCCTGTGCACCATCGCAATGTAAGCATTACCTAAAATATCACATCTGTTGGTGAAAGTGTGGCGAAAAATCCGAATTAGTGGATTTCACGACGTTATCAGCAATTGGGCCTATCTTACGGCTCATTATGGCGTATTTTGCATTTGGATTTGCACCTCCGTCCATATAAAGTTCACAACGCCGTAGATATGCTGATTGGGTGCTAGAGAAACAGGCTTTCGATGCTGATTTTCTTCTGTGATGAAGCTCATTTCTCACTCGGTGGTTACGACAACAAGCAAAATTGTTGCATATGGGGCTCGGAGAACCCAGAAGTGATTGTGGAAAAGCCATTGCATCCGGAAAATGGTCGTATGATAACCGACTTTTTTGGCTGCATTGGAAGATTATGAACTGGATGATATATGGCTACTAGGGATCGCAATTTTTTACCATTTTGCGATCCCGGGATTTTCGGGATTGAAAAGTCAAATCCCGGGATCCCGGGATTTAATCCCGGGATTCATATAACAAATTTTTTAAATAAAACAATTTTCCCGAATTGCATAAATACTTGTTTATAATATATTTACCATAAAAATGGACACAGTTTAATCACATTTGGGTAGTTTTAAGATTTTTAATCTTGAATTTAATCACATTTTGTTTAACTTAAAAGTTTTTCATTTGACATTTAAGTTCAGTTTGATAACATTTTGTCTTGTTTTGTATCCACAAATGACACTTTAACATAACTTATAGTTTTGCAACAGATGTATCACAAAGTGCATATATATGATAAAAAAAATAAAATAGTTAATTTGTTTGTACTTTTGGTTTTACTTCGATTGTTTCGGTAAAAAAGTTAAGCGTTTTGATTAACTAAAAGCTGAAATCTTAAAAATACTAAGGCATTAAGTGTTTTGTCCTCTAATCTAGAGCGAAATTTATTGCAAATAAACCCTGCGGAAGAGAAACATCTTTCAGATTCAACACTTGTTGGTTGAATGCTTAGTAAATAACACAGGCCGACAAAATTCGAAAAAATTTCAGAACCAGAAACCAGAGTATACTTTTCCGAAGGTTTTTGGTGCGCTGAACAAGAATCTGGCCTCAGAATTGCTCCATCACGTCAGATATCCTAACCTAAAAGTGCGAAAATTGCGGTTTTTGCCTTTATTTGAGGTTATGTAGCATAGCTATTTGTAAAATAACTGCTGGCATCTTAAAGTGCAAGCCTTTCCCTTTCAAATGCGCCTTAGTTTGCTCAAAAGTCATTTTTCCTCTTTGAGATATCCAAAATTGAAGTTTGGAATACACATGAATTTCTCAAGTTTTGTACACCTCCATGTTTAGTAAACACAAGGTATAGAGAGACAATTCGGAGATATGATAGGTGGTTTGAGGGTTTCAAGGCATCGCGGAATTCAAATTAGCTATCAGTTTTGCAGAATTAATTATTTAAAACAATTTGTTTAAACAAAAACCTTCGGAAAAGTATACTCTGGTTTCTGGTTCTAAAATCTTGTCGGCCTGTGTAATTATAAGCAGTTTCCAAAAGACGCGCGAATTGGGTTTTTGTTTTAAATTTATTTCATTTAACTTTGAAGCATCTTTTGCAATCCCGAAAATCCCGGGATTCAAATCCTTTAATCCCGGGATTTTCGGGACTAGAAAAAGCCCGGGATCCCGGGGTCCCGGGATTGCGATGCCTAATGGCTACGTCAATTGGCCTTCAAGATCATGCGATTCGACGCTGTTAGACTTTTTTGTATAGAAGTACGTCAATCCCTTAACGTTGGAGAGTTTGAAAACAAACATTCGTCAAGTTATTGCCGAGATACCTTCCGAAATGTGCGAAAAAGTGGTCGAAAACTAACTCAAAACGATCCACTTCTGCAACCAATCTAGGGGCAGTCATTTATATGACAATGCATTTCGTGCGTAATGGCAAGGTCCAAGAATTATCATAAAATAAAAATTTCATCGAAATCATATCTTTATGTGTGTTTTAATTTACTTTACTTTTGAAATATGTAAATGGATAGCCCTGTATACATACACTAGTCAGAAAAAGCGAAAAAAAATATAAAAATGGATAAAAGGATAATCTTACGCGCCTGCTACACGTTCAATATTTATTGACGGCGATCCAATATCGCGATATTTATTGAACGTTTAGCATGCAATATTGATGGATCGTGATCCATATCACAAAATAAATAAATAAATAAATATAAATAAATATTTTGAAATCTGAATCGCGGATCACAAAACTGTCAATAAATATTGAACGTGTAGCATATTTCATGATATCAATAAGTGGTTCGGCAGTACGTGGTGAAATTAAAATAAAATAAAACAAATAAGAAATAAAGCATGTGTGCTGCCGGTAGAATTGGAGCTTACGACAGAAAAACAAATTTTGAAAGAATTCATTTTCAAGTTGGAAGAATTGCTACATCTATTAAACGACGAACCCATTTAGAATATCAATTATGTGAATACTGACGCGATAAATATTGAACATGTAGCATTGGCATCTATCAATCCATCAATATGGATCGCGATCCAAATATCATAATAAATATTGAACGTGTAGCAGCCGCCTCTTGTCTCTAGTCTTGCTTCTTTGCTACGATCTGGCCATTTTCTTAAGCAATAGGATTAGATTGTTTTGCGATAAGTGCATCATAATCTTAGGCTAGTTGCATCCGATATCTTCAGAAATGTATAGAAATATTTTATAAAACTCAGTAGCAATAATTTTATAAGAAAAGTCCTGAAAATAAAATACAGAATAGCATGCCAGAATCTCATATTTAGCTTACTAACAAGAAGCACAGAAAGCACAGTCCATCAAAGAGTCTAGAAAACCGGATTTCCAGGACTATGTGTTGTTATCTATAGAGTAGGAAGATTTATTTTTCTCTAATAATGGTTTGGCATATTTGGCATTAAAAAGCATCAACTAATTTGTAGAGGATTCAGTTAATAACAAAAATCTGACATTAACAGCAAAGCATAGCATTTGAGGGGGTATGGTATGGGGCTGCATGTCTAGTAAAGGAGGGAGCAGGCTGTGTTGTTTTATTCAGAAATGGTTCCGAGGGGTTATTTACATATTCTAAAAGCTTATGCAAGCCAAAGTTTTCGATCAGGTTCCAACATTTAATTCAACTTTACGATGACCTTAAGGCGCAATGCATACGATGTAAAGCTATCTTTGCTCTTACCTGGCTCAAAAAAGTTGAAAATGTTCCTCCCTAGTCACCTAATGTGCATTTAATTAAATATATATGGGGTTTACTTGAACCCTGAGCCCAACAACACTCCATCTTCAAAGATATAGTAAACAAATATAACAATTCAAGGATATAAAAAAAGAACGGCTGAAAAACACATAAGTTAATCAAATTTATGCCGAAACTTCTGCAGGGAGTTCCAATAAGAGAAACATATTGACAAAGTTATTAATTTTTGGAAAAAAAACTTAGTTTCAATTAAATTTTTGCTACGTAACGTTATCTTGTACGAAAACTTTTTCTGAGGTGAATTCATAACATATTTAGTTTTTCGCCCTTCTTTTACAATTTGGTTAAGTTTTTGTTATTATTATCTTAATAGAATTTGAAAAAAATTACTTTAAGTGATTTATTTTTCATATGAAATAACCATATAGCCCTTGTACGCAAACTTATTCTGACTAGTGTATATCACTACGATCAGTTCCAATAACCTTATTCATGTTTTCTCACTCTAGTTCGAAACACTTATACGTTAAGCAAGGCGCTCAACGTTGGGGAGAATTGCGGTCCGTGGCTGGAAACTCCAACCTGCTTCTGCAGGAAAATCAGGAACTGTCGGCTCTACAAATACCTGAAAGTAATGATGCAGCTATCGACTGTTTCAGAGAAGATGGTCTAGAATATGTAGCAGGCTACATCGCTAGAAAACTTGATTTGGGAAACGAATATAAAGTGGAGCTGCACAATTCGAAAACCTGGAAATGGGTTGACCAGTTGGGAGGCAACCTTTCAACGACAATGAAATTATTTCCTTAAAAACGTTAGCGACATGCCACTACAAAGTAGCAAAGCAAATTGTCTAGCTGAAAATGTCAAAATTTTGTTTTTCAAGTGTAGAACTTTTTTTAGAATTAAATTTTTTACAAAAAACTTGAAGAAAGTGAACTTAAAAAAAAGCTCTTAAAAACATAACTAACTTGTTTCTATTTATTGCAAGTAGCTGGTATCGGACATGTAATTTACGTTCGAAACTTAATTTTATGAAGAAATATGAAAAAATACCTCTTCAAATTTTTCTATGTGTTGTAACAAACGGTATGCTTTTATGTATTTCCTATGCAGCGCACGACACCCATTCATAAGCGCTTCTAATTTTTGCGATTTGATATCCCATAATACATGAAAAGTACTCTCCCTATCTAACATACCTTGTCATTGTACCATGATTCAAATCACCTGTTCAAATTTTTTTAATTTTCTGAAAATGTTGTGCGCTTGTGGAACTTTTGCGGCCGATATTCTTTCTATATTTTCCGATTTTAATTCCTCACCTGTATTCATCGTGATTTGCTAGACGGCATTAGAAAGTAATTTCTGAAGGATTTTAGATTTTACGGCATTTTTGCATTTATAAAATGTTTTGAATAAAAATACTTAATCAGCTGTTTGTGACACACAGCTGACAAAATAAACGAACTTTAGGACGCGTTAATACAAATATTGTTTTAAAGTATCTATCACTTATCTTTATCACTTCGTGTTTGCGTTGCTACCAATACTGCATAGAGTCTTATATTCACATCTTCATACATACCTATTTGCATAAAAAAATGGATATGAAATATATTAAAAATGCGGATAACTTTATACTTTGCGAAGGATTGCGATATATTTATACCTTTTTATTTGTTTTTCAATTCACTGAAACACACTCGAGTAAAGCTGATCCAAATATTTGGATTTACGTATTACTGAGATATTACTGACGTCATATCGCATAAAAGCAATAATGTATTCTCATATATTAAGCATATAACTATGTTATGCTCACAGTTGTAATATATCCACAAAAGTTACATAAATCAACTTTTCAATTGTAAGTTTAGTGGGAAACTGATAATATTAAAAACCTCATATGCACCATATAGAGTTTTCTGCTGTATATAATTTATTATACCTAATAATATTATGATGTATTTTTTTATATATTAACTTTGTATACCATTGATGTCAACGAGAATGTCAACATTTATAAATGCATTCACAAGATAGCTTATACCTAGAAAACCACCGCCATTTCGGAGTACTGTGCATGTAAAAATAAAATATGCATTGCATGCAAATTGTACATGTACCTTAGTATTCCAACAGGTTAACGTTATTGTTATCATATGATTGTGCTAAGCAAAATATGACTCGAATTTGACATTTTATTGTGAAATCGTAAGTAGAATTAACTGCAATGAACATGTGACTACATTTTATTATTATGTAAACAATAAAAATTTTACAATTAAAATACTTTTAATATTAAAGTAACACTAAATTTATCGGTATATATGTACAGTAAACTGCGAGAAGCATTTAATTTTGCAGAACTATATACTGTCTTGATCAATAAAAACTACTTTGATTTTGTATAAAGATATACTTGCCGCACTGTACATATATTGCATGTACATTAGAACATAATTTTATTGTATTAAAAAAATTTACGTATTGTTGTACAACAGATAAGAGCCAGTACAAAAACAGCGTATGAGTTGCTGACTACAAAATGGCAAACTGCATGAGTTTCTGCTTTGCTCCTGACTACTGCTACCCCAAATTAAATAGCACCTTTGCTCAAGTTCCCTCGACTTCGTAGCCTGTTGCCTCGAACGCATAGACGACGGCATCGAGACGGCAGTATAATTGGAATGTGATTACATAGGTATCGGATTCATATGCACAAAAAATATGCAAAATATATGCAAAACATATGCACTCCAGCCAGGTCGAACCGCTGAAGCTACAAACATAAAATTTGCAGTGTAGGAACATCTTGAAAAAATTACCTTCATTAAAAAGGGATTTTTTGAAATTCGGGGTCTAAAAGGGCAAAACATGGAGAAACGCATTTTAATGGGCCTATTGATTTCAAATTTGAATAAAACACCTCAAATAAAAAATAATTCGACACGTATTTTTCGAAAATCAAAACTTAACGGGGTCAACCAAGGGTTAAGGTTCGTATACGAAAAGACTACGACAAAATATGAACCGATAGGCCTATTGACTTAAAAATTTGTGAAAACATTAGAAATAAAAAATAATTGAACACATATTTTTTACTTTTGTGAAAATCTAAATTTAACGAGGTACACCAAGGGTTAAATGTTTGTATGGGTAAACCAATTTGTTTGGCCCGTTTGACTTCAAATTTGGTAAAAGGACTTCAAATGCGAAATAATCAAACACGTGTTTCTCAGTTTTTTAAAATCGAAATCAAACAGGGTAAACTAAGGGTTAAAGTTTGTTTGGATAAGCATGATTTAATGGGGGTTTTGTCTTCAAACTTGGTTAAAGTGAAGAAGTAATAATAATAATAATTGATTGGCACGACAGCCCGCTTACGCGAGACTAAGGCCTAGCTTCCCGCAACCACCCGTGTTGTGCGTGTGAATTTTGTACGCGGGTGGAAGGGACCTACAGTTTTATGCCGAACGGCAGGTTGGTGAAGAAGTGAAGAAGTGGTTAAAGAAAATCGAAATCTGATGGGGTCAACGATGAGTTAAGAGTTTGTGTAGCGAAACAGTCCAAGCAGTCAAATTACTTATAATAATAATATTATTCGTCATATTATGACGAAATCCCTTAAAATAAGATATAATAATATAATAAAAAGATATAAGAAAATTATTTTCTCGTACGAATCTGACTGGGTCAACAAAGGATTAACACTATGCCGTCCGGTGACACCACAGTGGAGTCGTGAGCAAACTAGCGGCCAACAGCCGGCGACACCACAGTGGCATCGTGCGCGAATTATATAAAACAAACAAATTTTGTATTTAGTTACGTATGTTTATCTTCGACATTTCGTGAAAGTAGAGAAACAATGTTGAGAACTTATGAGAACTAACGATGAGATTAGTAAAACTTAACAATTCATAATCTCCCGATTATTACGGCAATCGCCGTAGCTCAGCTCAGGGTAGTGCGTCCGGCCGCGAGTCAAATGCGACGCTCGAACCCAGGTTCAAGACTCCGTTACTGCTAACACCGAAAAAAAGAAAAAATACAATTTTTCTTTCGGCGGCTGTCCTCTCAGCAGGAAATGGCAAACCTCTCAGAGTAAACTTGCCTATGAAAAAGCTCCCAACTCGCTGTTCGGAATCGGCATAAAACTGTAGGTCCCTTCCATCCGTGTACAAATTCGCACGCGCAACACGGATGGTTGCGGGTAGCTAGGCCTTAATCTCGTAATCGGGCTGTCGTGCCAGTCAAGAAGAAGAAGAATCTCCCGATAAGGTCAAAAACGACCGGCGACAAGCCAAGAAATCCGGATTAGCGCTGCCGGCGCCAAGCGAATAAATATTTACAAGTCGTGCGGACGGCATAGTGTTAAGAGAAACTTGATTCGTTGAGCCCATTGACTCAAAATTTGCGTGCAAAGCCGCGGGGCCCTGTTAGTTGTGGATTAAAAATTTTTCATAAAAGTATGAAATTCTTTCGTGCAAAGCCGGGCATAACTGGTAGTATTTCTGTAATGCAATAGTAATGATCGTCAGAACATCATTCTCGGAATAATAAAAGTCTGGGCTTGTCCAAATTTACCCCCTTCTCTGACAACCCCTTTACACACAGGATCACATCAACCTTACTCTTCTTCGTTTGTATAGAAGATCATAAGTCTATATGAATATGTTTATATACATCATACTTACGCCAAATGCAGCAAACAATAAAAAAAACATGCACAAATATGCCAAAATATGCAAATATTCAGTTCATATGTTAGCTCATTCTTAAGGGGAGGTTCTTTCAAATTTGGCCAAAAAAAGGCCTAAGTTTGGAAATGATTTGTGGCATGATGAAAAAACATAGAAACATCCGGTTTCGACGGTTGAATGGGTATTTTATTATACAATAATATGATATATTTTTTGTAACAAAATTCAAAATGGCGGCTGAACAATGGCGGCTTTCGTCAATCACTGCCTGAAAAATCTCGTCTCCGAATTTCAAGCCTATAGCCTCTTGTAGTAATCCGAAATAAAAAAGGTTTTTTTTAAATAAAAGTAGATGAAATTTTCTATGGCTTATACCTAACTATAATGATTTTTGACCAAAATTGACTGAAATGTGAACGCTCAAAAAAAAAAAATATTTTTGGCCACTTTTTTTGTTATTAAACCTTAATTATAAATAACCATTTAATAGTAACTTATACTCGTTTTAGGTACAAGCCATACAGAAAATGACCACCTTTCAAACATGCTTTATTAAGGAAATTAGAACAATAGATCAAGAGATATCCTTGAAATTCAGATGGAAAACGTGGTTCCGAGAAAAACGTGTTGAAAGATAGCAGCTCCGGGAAAAAACTGGGGAAAACACTGTAGAAGAAACAAACTCTGACGCTCTGATTGTTTGAATATCGATCGTATCGAAAAATCCTTTCGTACACATATTCTACGGACATACAGCTTGCATTTTATGTGAAAAAAAAACCATTTTTAAAAAAAAATTTGAAAGAACCTCCCCTTAATATTTTTTAATAAAAATAGTTTCTGTCTTGGTCCCGTTCAAATCGAAAGCTCCAAAAAAAATATACACCTTACTCTTCTTCGTTTGTATAGAAGATCATAAGTCTATATGAATATGTTTATATACATACTTACGCCAAATACAGCAAACAATAAAAAAACATGCACAAATATGCCGAAATATGCAAATATTCAGTTCATATGTTAGCTCATTCTTAATATTTTTTAATAAAAATAGTTTCTGTCTTGGTCCCGTTCAAATCGGAAGCTCCAAAAACATATACAGTTGCATATAATTCTGATCCCTAGTGATTACAATGATAGCGGCAACAGCAGCACAACAATTGTATGTTTTTCACAAGTTCGTATTTATTTAGAAGTGTTGAAGTAGTTGAGGGGGGCCTGGGTGCGAGAATACAAGGAAAAGTGTCTGATAGCATTTAACTTGGCGAATGCCAGCACGATCCTTGTTCCTTTTCAATCCAAGTCGACACACAGCCTCCTCGTGGCGCCCCCTGGATAGCTACGGGCATCCGTCCGTAGTGAGCCGATGTGTGCGGCGACCCTCCTCCGGGTTAAAGGGTTGTGCGTTGGGTTTGGGACCCACCACATAAAAAGTTATCCAATGAAAAATCCAAACCAGCCTCGGATATGGATCCCTCAACTTGATGACGACCGCCGCCTACGTTATAAGGACAACGATTTAAGGATATGTACCTGGAACGTAAGAACACTCTACAGACCAGGTGCAGCGATCCAGCTGGTAGATGCCCTCGATAAATACAGAGCTGACATCATCGCACTCCAGGAAATGCGATGGACGGGGCTGGGATGCTCGAAAAAAGCTACCTGCGATATCTACTACAGCTGACATGAATCCAAGCACGAATTCGGAGTCGGTTTTGCTATTGGCCGGAGACTACGACATCTTGTTTCCAGCTTCACACCCGTCGATGACCGCCTAGCAATTCTTAGAATCCAGGCTCGATTTCACAACCTAAGCCTAATTTGCGTGCATGCCCCGACGAACGAGAAAGACGAGGAAGTCAAAGACGGCTTCTACGAGCGCCTTTAGCGAGCATACGAGCGCTGCCCCCGCCACGACATAAAAATCGTGCTTGGCGACTTTAATGCCAGGGTGGGAAAAGAGGGCGTTTTTGGCCCGACCGTCGGAAAATACAGCCTCCACGATGAAACCTCAGACAACGGTATGAGGTTAATCGACTTCGCCGCGGCAAGGAACATGGTAGTCTGTAGCACCAGATTCCAGCATCGGAACATCCACAAGGCTACCTGGTTATCCCCTGATCAATCAACGCGATCACAGATTGATCACGTTGTAATAGATGGACGGCATGTTTCCAGAGTGCTAGACGTACGTACGATCCGAGGAGCCTACATCGACTCGGACCATTACCTTGTTGTAGCCAAGGTACGCACGCGCTTATCCGCAGCGAAAAGCTTGCGTCAACGCACACAGAGAAAGCTGGACGTAAAAAGCTACAGTCACAACGGATAGCCTGGAACTTCTCAACTCAACTCTCACTCCAGCTTACGAAAAGCACTCCTTTGCTCGATAGCGACGTGAACACGCAGTGGAATACTATCGCCTGCTGCATGCGTTCGACAGCCGAAGCGACGATTGGCTATTTCCGCGGGACGCGCAACACGTGGTACGACGACGAGTGCCGAGACGCCACCGCAATGAAAGACGCAGCATACAGAGCCACCCTGCGGATGGCCGCAACGAGAGCCATAACGGAGCGATACCGCGAGGCAAGGAGGGAAGAGAGACGTCTTTTCAGGCGCAAGAAACGGGATGTGGAAAGACGCGAGTGCGAGGAGCTTGAGATGCTGGGAGACAGGAATATGACCCGAAAATTCTTCCAACAGGTCAAGCGCCAGACAAATGGTTTCAAGCCCGGGGTCAGTTCTTGCAAGGACGAACACGGTAATCTGGAGACAGATGTCCAGAGCATGCTTGGGTTATGGAGGGATCACTTCTCGCAGCTGCTTAACGGTGGATCTAGTGGCGTAGATGAAGCTGAAACCGAACCCCCATTCGCTGACGATGGGATCGTCATACCACCACCCGATTGTAATGAGGTACGAATAGCAATAACGCGGCTCAAAAACAACAAGGCCGCCGGAGCCGACGGCCTGTCGGCTGAGCTATTCAAAGCTGGAGGCGAGGAACTGACAAGCCGCATGCATCAGCTTCTTTGCAAGATATGGTTGGAAGAAAGCATGCCAAGCGACTGGAACCTGAGTGTGCTCTGCCCAATCCATAAGAAAGGAGATCCTGCAATCTGCGCTAACTACCGCGGGATCAGCCTGATCAACATCGCATATAAGGTCCTATCCAGCGTGTTGTGTGAAAGACTGAAGCCCATCGTCAACAAACTGATTGGACCTTATCAGTGTGGCTTCAGACCTGGTAAAGCCACCATCGACCAGATCTTCACAATACGCCAAATCCTAGAGAAGACCCAAGAAAAGCAGATCGACACGCACCACCTTTTCGTCGACTTTAAAGCCGCTTTTGATAGCACGAGTCGGAGTTGCCTTTACGCCGCCATGTCTGATTTTGGTATCCCCGCCAAACTGATACGGCTGTGTAAAATGACGTTGAACACCACTACTAGCTCCGTCAGAATCGGGAAGGACCTCTCCGAGCCGTTTGATACCAAGCGAGGGTTCAGACAGGGCGACCCCCTTTCGTGCGACTTTTTCAACCTCCTGCTGGAGAAAATTATACGCGTTGCGGAGCTGAACCGCGCTGGCACTATTTTCCACAAAAGTGTCATGCTACTGGCATATGCCGACGATATCGACATCGTTGACCTCAACAGCCGTGCCGTATGTTCAGCGTACTCCAGTCTAGAGAAAGAAGCGAGCAAAGTTGGCCTTGCGGTGAACGAGGGCAAGACAAAGTACCTCCTGTCAACACACAAAGAGTCTTCGCGTCTTGGACAACACGTCACTGTTGGCAGCCGTAATTTTGAAGTGGTAAAGGACTTTGTCTATCTTGGTACCAGCATCAACACCAACAATGACGTCAGCCTGGAGATCAAGCTGAGAATAACTCTTGCCAACAGGAGCTACTTTGGGCTCAGTAGGCAGATGAGAAGTAGGGCCCTCTCTCGACGAACAAAACTTACGCTCTACAAGGCACTTATCATCCCCGTCCTCTTATATGGTGCAGAGTCCTGGACGTTGTCGACCACCGATGAACGTGCCTTGAAAGCATTCGAGAGAAAGATACTCCGCAAAGTCTTCGGTCCGCTCCGCGTGGGTGATGAGTACCGTATACGAGGGAACAACGAGCTGTACGAGCTATACAGGGACATGGACATAGTCAAGCGCATAAAAATACAGCGGTTGCGCTGGCTTGGCCATGTTGCCCGTATGCCTGAAGATGCTCCGGCGAGGCGAGTCTACGAGACGGTACCCTCAGGTGGACGCCACGGAAGAGGACGTCCTCATCTACGTTGGAAAGACCAAGTGTCGCAGAACCTGTCGGCGCTTGGAATTTCCAACTGGCGTCAGCAAGCACAGGACAGAACCGGCTGGCGCGCTCTTTTGGATTCGGCCAAGACCGATAAACGGTTGTAGCGCCAGCTAAGTAAGTAAGTTGAAGTAGAACAATCAATAATTTAAAATCGTTCGTTAATTTTGTTAACGCAATTACAAAAATAGCGAATACTACGCATTTGGCTCATGACGCAGATGAGCAAAGTATACAAACAAGCAATCGCAGTTGTCAATTTAAACAAAGATACCAATTGCTTTTGGTTTTGTCGACTACGAAATAGAGAAAGTGTGGGAACCAAAGTCCACAAATATATTTAAAACGCTTTATTGAAAAACAAAACACAAAAGATACAAGAGTTCATCGCGACTCGTCGCACAGTGGGGTAACATATAAGTAAAGTGCCGATTAATTCAAAAACGAAAAATAAAGATACACACATGTTTTCGGCATCACTATGTGAAAAACTTGTTGTAAAATAGTTTACGGTTTTTGCGCAAAGCACTCTGAAAGTTGACATTTATTTTCAGTTTTTATGTGAACAGCGATAAACCCGTTTTTTACTTTACTCCGAAACGATCTCTTTTTGTGATTTGAAAAAGTATTTAAAAATTAATTATGTAACCTTCATGTAACCTACCTGAACAGGTATTTCTGTAATGCAGCGTGTTTTTTGTTTTGTTAAAAAATGTTTATAAGTAGGGTAAAAGGTTCGGTTGTGTTCGGCCCCTTCGTATCTTTTGATAGAAAGCAGGCTGGGTTTTTTTGACTAAGGCCGATTGTTCATTATGGAACCACGATCTTTTTGTGCCAAATACTGAGTTGAACAGACACGCCTGCTTTGTGCTGGGACCATATATAACTTTCTGTGCTTAAAAAAGAAGACAAACATTTTTTTAAACATTTTAAATGGTGTCATAAATCGAAGTGAATCCATCGAGAAGGCGAGTAAAATGCATTTTTATTTAGTAAATTTATTATACTTTGTGATCCAATATTGATTACAACCAATATGTTTACCCCGAACAAATTGTTCACTACTTCTCAAAATGGCTGCCAAATTCGGTTGTGGGCACCGCAATTAGTTCGGTTCTGGGCACCCGTCTTTTAGTGATTTGGTAAGTTTTTTTAAGTTATTTCATCGAAAATGGTCTTTTAACGAATTTTTTGGTTGTTTTAGCTATATCATCCGAGGATAAATAAAAAAAATCGTCCGATATCTTTTTTAATGTGCTGGATATAATTAAACAGTGTTCTGCAGATAAGCTAACCACAAAATCGACTGCCGCAGCGTATGCGATTTCCCGAACCACTCTTCAACGCTACATGAAGAAGGTGGAAAGAAATTTCGGAGACATCAAAGCCGTCGACGGTGGTATTTTCTTAAATCTTGTTCGTGGATTTTATCGAATCAGGTTAACTGGTGTTTTCCACCTTCTTCACGTCACAGCACTTGAAGAGTGTTGATTAATTAGGTTGAATTTCATTTTACTTCAGGTCTTCTTGACAGCCCAGGAGAATGACTTGGTCACTTACATTTTGAAATGCCCGTCCATCTAAAGTGCGCCGACATGCGTACCAGCTACTTCACATGCGTGCATTGTGCTTCAAATAATTAAAACTTAATATTTTTCTATATTCGTGTTGGTTTTTCTTCATATTTCCCCGTTTCCAGCAGATTTTCCAAGGGTGCCCACAACCGAACCAAAAAAAATTTTCGTTAAAAATGACTACTTTACAAAATTAAAAAAAAAACTTTTCTATTTGACGGAATCGATTTACTTTTGTCATTACTTGTTAGTTAAGGTCTCTAGCTTTCCATAGATGTCCATATGTTCGATTAAGAAGAACTTGGTAAAAAGTTATGAGCCAAAAACAAAAAGGTGCCCACAACCGAACCTATTCCCCTATTTTATTTGATTTTTTGTTTAAAAGCTTAATAATTGTCCAATTTTGGACCTTTTTGTAGACATATGGTTGTGAGTCTTGTGAGACCGAGCAAAACTGTTTTCATTAGCGTATAGCTTCGATATTTCAGTAACATTTTATGAAAAAAAAAGTTGCGCACTTTTCCAGCATTTCGATTTTTGTGTGCGAACTCATGGCCCAAATGGGCCATCTATGAGAACAAATAGACACGTGCAAAAAAATTTTTTTTTAAATTATTAATTTTTCAGATGAAAACTAACAAACAAAAGGGTTTATTGTTGTTTTAATTGTTTTTTCAAAATGCATCAATAATAGAAATCGATGTAGACTTGAATAAAAACATTCACACCATTTTATGGTTGTTTCTAGTGAACATCAAATCGAAATAGAAAAATGTCGCAGCTATGGATTCAAAACTGTAATATAATTTGTTAAATGCTATTCCTGCTAAAATTTGCCAAAAATTTTCCACAAATAATATTACATGCTGCATTACCAATCGGCCAACTGTCGGAAGAAGCTCAAGAATCACGGAATAACAATTTCTAGTGTTGCAGGGAGAATTTTTTACGAAAGTGGACTGAAAAAATACCATTGAAAAGATTATTAAATTTTTTTTTTTAATTCTGACCCCATTGTAACAAGTATGAAAAAATTGCCACACAAAAGTGCATCATATGTATGTTATGCCAAAAGTTGCTTGCTATGGAGTTGATACTGTTACGAAAATTATTTCACAGGTTCGTTTGGATTGGTTTTGAAAATAAAACAACTTCAGTTATCCAGCGCAACGTAGTCAAAACTAACAATCGCTTTATTTACAAATTTGCACTTGTTCTACTTTACACTACTACTATTGCATGTTTCCCCATTGCTTGCTCAACACCGACTCGACCCCTTGCGCTGCCACTGCTGCTTTTATACCAGTTTTCTTATCGCGCCGAAGTTTCTTGCAACTTCTAATTGGAAAGCGCTCGACCTTTCTCGCACAGCCCATTTCTTCGAGAACCATCCTTGCCATATCGGACTATACCAAGCGAATTTATAACAGTTTTGCTGTACTTCACAGTGCATGCCTAAAAGTATGCTTGGAAAACATTCGTGCGGAGAAAAGCATTCCTGTACAGTGCGGCACAGAATTTCTCATCGTATCACTGTCCATCACTTAGACTTATTCGTCCCGAACAAGTACCGAGGCTCCGCCGGAGTAAGACGCCAGGCGCTCCAAATGGACTACTTTCAGCCTGGAGTTTCCGCTGCAGCAGCGTTGAACCCTGTACACCACGTCATTAATCCTGGTCACGACCCTGTACGGTCCTTCCCATGACGTTTGAAGCTTTGGAGACAAACCTTTCCTGCGCTGCGGGTTGTAAAGCATTACCAGATCGCCTTCTTGGAACCACTCTGGGTTAGTCCGTAGACCATAGCTCGCTTTCAACCTGTTTTCAACTAGTAGAGCGCGGCTCCCCGATCTTCTCCTCGGCCCTTTCGCAGCCGAACACCGATTACAACCTCTGATCCACTCAGCGACAGACTCCTGGCATCATACCCAATAGAACCGCCTTCTTATCTTGGCGACAGTTTTTGCGATGCCTAGGTGCCCTCCACTGGAGTCGTTATGGTTTTCCTAGATGACATCGTCGATTCGGCCTCTCGGGACCACTATTACGGATTTTCTGGTCCTGCCATCCCTGCTCTCCCACTCGCGGTATAGGCAGCCATCCTGCAGACGTAGACTTTGCCACTGTGCCCAGTAAGCCTTCGCGATCGGGCTCTCACCAGCCATCTCCTGCCAGTCCGGCCGTAATCTCTGCGCTTTGCCTTTGATGATCTTCGCGAGATCCGTATCCTTGCGCTGGTCCTTCTGTAGCCTTTCCGCAAGCCAATCTTCCTCTTGCAGAACTCTCACCGACCGAACATCCACAATTTGTCCCTCGTTTTCGGCCTGCGAATTATGCCTGCGTTCGGTCTCGCACGAATGGTGTGGCAGAGCGTCATCCCTCCTTGGCGACGTCTTTTGTCCGGAACACTTTTCTCGCAGATGGCAGTCTCGTGATATGTGGCCTTGCTTGCCACATCGCCAGCAACTGACTCGAGATGATACTGCCCGCAGCCCCGCTGGTGCCTCCGAGCTCACTGTCTGGCTTTGTGTGACACGTCCAGATTGGACCCCATGCATCTCCGCAGATGAATGTCGAAAACTTCCCCTCCAGGCCGCCTCATACGTTAATGCGCTTGTCACCGTCTCACGGAATGTCGACTTGCCCATCATCAATGCACTGCGTCGTGTCTCCGGGTCATGAAGACCTTCAATAAACGCCTCAATCTTCATCCTCTCGAGATAATCAGCGCCGAATTTCGGGTAGCACAACTGTACGAGCCGCTCAATGTCTGCTGCATACGTCTGCAGCGCCTCGTCTGCTCTTTGCCAGTGGTTCTTCAGCTCGCAATAATACAGCGTTTTGTTGTGCTCGTCACTGTATCTGGCTGCCAATGCCCTCTTGACGGTCTCGTAATCACCTCTCAAACCTTCCGAAACTGTTTGTATTACCTCAGCCGCACGACCTCTTAGAGCCAGTATCAGCCTCCGACCTTTCCTAACATTGGTCCACTGACTCTCCAAAGCAGCCATCTCGAATTGTAGTTTGAATGTGTCAAACGACGTAGTACCGTCATAAGTAGGCACTTCTATGGCAAAACTTTCCGGAGCCGGCGGCAAACATTCTCGTGGCTGTACCTCTCTAAGCCGCTCGTCGATTTTCCTGTTTACTGAATCCTCCAGACTGTCAACTCGTTTGTTCAAGGAATCATCCAAGTCATTAACTCGTCTGTTCAGAGAATCATCCAGGCCGTCGACTCGTCTATCTAAGTGTTCCACTTGCGCTCCCAGGTGCTCCACCTTCACATCAAGCTTGTTTGAGACTTCTTCCACTTTCTGCTCCAAGCGCGCAGAATTTTCCTGAAGCTTGGTTTCCATTCGCTCCGCTACTTCTCGGTTCGCCGATTTCATTTTCACTATTTCTTGATTCGTACTTTCTAGTTTCGCTGCAATTTGCGCCGACATTTCACGATTTTCATTTTCCATTTTGGCTGCCATTTCACGGTTGGAAGTCTCAAACATGCCTTTAAGTGCAACCATAAGCTGGCTCATGTCCATTGCTTGTAGTGGCGCAGCCGCTGCAGTCGTACTTTGCAATGACGCAGCACCAACAGATTCCTCCACCTTGGCCGACGCCTCTTGTTCCTGCGTTCCGAACTCATGTGCAGCCCAATCGATGCCTCGTTATTCGCACGCCTCTCGCAAGCGCAGCTGCAACTCCACCTTTCCGCCAGCAGTCGGCAAATTCCAGGCAGCCAGCTCTTTCTTCAGCTGGTCCACCTTCAGCAGCTCGAGTTTAACCATGTCTGTGTTTTAATAATTTTATTTATTTATTTATTCTTTGTTTATCTTTAGTAACAAAATCCGAACTTCTGACACCAAATGTTACGAAAATTACTTCACAGGTTCGTTTGGATTGGTTTTGAAAATAAAACAACTTCAGTTATCCAGCGCAACGTAGTCAAAACTAACAATCGCTTTATTTACAAATTTGCACTTGTTCTACTTTACACTACTACTATTGCATGTTTCCCCATTGCTTGCTCAACACCGACTCGACCCCTTGCGCTGCCACTGCTGCTTTTATACCAGTTTTCTTATCGCGCCGAAGTTTCTTGCAACTTCTAATTGGAAAGCGCTCGACCTTTCTCGCACAGCCCATTTCTTCGAGAACCATCCTTGCCATATCGGACTATACCAAGCGAATTTATAACAGTTTTGCTGTACTTCACAGTGCATGCCTAAAAGTATGCTTGGAAAACATTCGTGCGGAGAAAAGCATTCCTGTACAGTGCGGCACAGAATTTCTCATCGTATCAATACTAATGAGGAATGATGATAATGGTCATCGTGAGGCTTATAATGGTGATGATGAAGATTATAATAATGTAAATCATCATCACAATGATGATATTGAATTAGCTGTAAGAGGTGGCGATGAAATATTTCAGTTAAACTGTTCAACTTAACTTTCATTAGAAATGTGGAAGATTTATCTTTTGTAACTATTTTAGTTTTTTACCGTTTTTTTTTTAAATGTCCACTAAAGAATACCCAAAAACATTTGTTTTTTACTTTCTAATATTCGAATAACTAAACCTAAGAGTTATTTCATATCTAAATAGCCTGGGTGAATTAATCGGCATTTTCGGCATCAATTACCCCACTGTGCGTCGGCGGCCGATCACACACGCTCAAGCTCAAGCTTCCACCAACGGTATTTTTTGATTTCCAACTACCGCAAACTGGAAGGCATTCCGCTGTTCGTGACAGTGCTGCCAGCGCTTGCGCGATTGGCCACAGTGCTGCTGACTTGAATCACGATCAGAAGTCATGGATACGTTGCGGCTATAGGTGCGTGAGTTCGAAGGCCACCTGGAACCACTTGCCGGCGCGTACGCCCTTTCGATGGTCCCGCCGTTATTTGTTGGTTGCGGGGAAGTAAGTGGTAGGTCCTTTTCGATGAAAGCTGGTTTGAGACGCTCCGCCGATACGGTTGCTGGTGTGACGTCAACCTTTACCTTGAACACGAAGTCGCTTATCCGCTCCAAAACCTCAAATGGGCCGCGGTATGGTTGCTCCAGGGGCTTCCTCACCTCGTATATCCTGATGAAAACGTGGGAGCACGTGTGCAAAGTTTTATGTGCGAATGCCCGCGATTTGTTGTGGTGGGCGGCGGGTGCCGAACGGACTTCCCTCATGAATTCACGAAACCTCTCAACGAAGTATTGCGGCTCAGGTGATACTTCCTCATCGATGAAATATTCGCCAGGAACGTGAAACGTAGCATCATAAAGCATCTAGGCAGCACTGGCTTTTATGTCCTCTTTGTAAATAGTGCGAAAGCTGAGCAGAACAACTGGCAGCGCGTTGACCCAATGTGATGAAGCGTGTCACAAGCGTCGTCGGTGTCCAGCGGGAATTCAACGTTGGCAAACCGACTTTTTAAAAATTGGCTTATTTTTACACTTTTTTTTCAAAATCATGCGACTTTTGCCCCTTTGTTTGATCAAAACGTTATATATACCTACATTTTGAAAATTGTTTCGTAAAGTTATTTTTTTTTCGTGTTTAAAAATACTCTAAATATGCTTTCCTTTTAGTATTCACTTTCCAAAGGTAACACCAAAGAATATGAAGTGTATAGAAGGCGTAACTGAGCGGTTTTCGCTCATTGACTGTACGAACTGAAGCACGCGCTACAACAAACACACATGAAGTGAAAGTACCGCTTCTTCTGTGTACTTTGAGGCGTTGGTGGTTGTTTTGGTCACTCAATAATTTTTTGTGCAAATTTCTCACAGCAACACAGCCAGCGCAATGATCGTCGTTTCAACGAATGCCAATGCTTTTTGTTGTTGTAGTTTTTGTGTGTATGCTTTTTTGTTTGGCGATTGGGTTTGCTCGAGAAAAATGTGACGTCAATATTGAACAGAATGTTTACTGCCATTATCAATCAAATCGCTGAGGCGTGCAGTCGCTTGTTGGCTTATGCTGAGCTTTGATTGAATAATTTTAAACTTACAGGTACTTAGACGTGGTTGATCCAGAATCAAAATTTAATCAAATATTTTTACTTGGCTCATTCCAAGAGAATTATTTGTTTGTATTTTGACGTGGTTGATCCTACATTTCTTGCAAGTGTTTTTTGACGTGGTTGAACCAATTAAACCTTTATATAAATACTTATTTTTACTTGACTAGTTTCAAGTAGAATTATTTGTTTATATTCTGACGTGGTTGATCCTAACTTTAAATTTTTTGCAAGTGTTTTTTGACGTGGTTGAACCAATTAATCCTTTATATAAATACTTATTTTTACTTGACTAGTTTCAAATAGAAATATTTGCTTATATTTGGACGTGGTTGATCCTAATTTTTTTTACAATTCAATATGGCTTCAAAGCAAAGCAAAAATTCCTGCAAGTCTGGAATTCAATGCTGTGTGCCCAGTTGCAAAAAATCTAGACGTAATTTTCCAAATTTGCGAATATTTAAGTTTCCGGCTGCAGATTTGATTTTTGGCCAAATCTGGCGTGAGAAATGCAATATTGCATATGAAGATTACGACAAAAATCTTCATATTTGTGAAAACCATTTTTCTAATTCTTTCCTTCGCAAAGAAAATTAAATCTCGATGCGATTCCAACTATAAATTTGGATGAGAACTGTCAGAATTCAGAAGAAGAATTTTTGGAACCTGAAAATTCAGTAAAAAAATTACGTATTGACGATATAATGTGTATTAATTGCGAAAAAAATGCAAAATCAATTCGCTTTTACAAAAAGAAATACACTGATCTGTTAAGAAAATTTAAAAGAATTCAAGAAAAGATGCGACGAGAAAAGCATCCTATTAAACTAAATAAGAATAAAAAAAATACACTGAAAAATTTGCAAAATACAATTGACTCGTTACCAAGAATAAGCAAAGAATCAAAAATTGTTTGCAAATTGCTAATAAGTTCCAGGCCAAAGGAATACTCGGCTGATGTGAAATATTTGGCACAAAATATTTTTTACATTTCCCAATCGACGTATTGCTTCCTGCGGAACAATCTAAATTTGAATTTGCCGCATATTAGCACATTAAATCGATGGGCCCCAATAAAGTTCCTTCAGCCTGGTTTTAAAAATAGCGCTTTCGAATCCATTAAGAATTTGTGTTTGGATTTAAAAGAGAAAAATGAAAATAGCATAGTACTGTTAATGGATGAAATGGCGATTAAAAAAGAATTAAGGTATAATGCGAAATTAGATTTAGTTGACGGGTTTGAATGCAATGGCTTTGAAAGAACAACAAAAATTGGTAACCATGTGTGCGTGTTTATGCTCAAGTCCATGTTCTCCAGTAGAAGTTTTATTTTAAATTATTTCATATCTGAAAATGGACTAAATGCAGATAATCTGTGTAAAATAATTACAGAAAACTTAAAATTACTTAGTTCTTTTGAAATAACGGTCACGGTGTTAGTGTGTGATCAGGGATCTGCTAACAGAAAGTGCTTTACCAATTTCGGAGTGAGTCTGGAACGTCCTTTTTTTGAATTCAATAACCAAAAAGTTTTTGTTATGTTTGACTTTCCTCGTTTAATTAAGTCATTAAGAAACGGTTTGCTGAAATGCGACTTAAAAACACCAGATGGAGTAGTTAGTTTTAAGGTCGTACAGGAGCTGTGGGAAAAAGAAGAAAACTCCAAAACTAAAATGTGCCATAAGCTGACTAGGCAACATATATTCCCCAATGCATTCGAAAAAATGCGAGTTAAGTTTGCTACGCAAGTTTTTAGCAAAACAGTTCAAGCTGCAATAAGAACTATTTGCGACACCACTGGGTTCACAAAAAGTTCCAAAGTTTGCTGCTACAGCTGAGTTTATAAAAAAAGTAGAACAAATATTTGCTTGCATGAATAGTGGATCCCTCTATTCGGATAATTGTTTTAGATCAGCTTTGCAATTAAATAATGAGTCGTACAATTTTATCAAGACTTTTTTGAATTATTTGGAAGAGGTTAAATTTATGGATGATAAAAAACGTGTTTTTTTTTTTTAGATGGAATTAAAATGTCCCTTAAAGCTGTTCTTTTAATCACTGATGAAGCATTAAGCAAAAATCCACACAAATTTTTTATAACAACCAAGTCTTTTAACCAAGACAAACTGGAAAATACTTTTGCAATTTTAAGACAAAAAGGGGGCAATAACAGCAATCCTTCGGTTGCGGATCTTAATAACATTTTAGCCAGAATAATGGCCCCAAGGATTATTCGGTCAAGTGTAACGACTAATTGCGAAGATACTCAGGAACCCATGGATCAAATCCTATTATAAGCTGAGACGGACGAAACTGTTTTTTGTACTGATGAGGAGAAAGATAATGACGTCCAATTGTGTGATCTCGATTTCAGCAGTAATGAGTACGCTAATTATTTTTTAGATGACAATTTTGACAATCGAGCAGAAATTAACATGGAGTTAGTTTCAATAAGATATTTTTTGGGATATGTTGGTTACAAAATTCTCTCAAAAATTAATTGTGACATATGTTTCCAAAGATTTAGAAAGGAAGATGAAGTTTTAACTGCGCCAAGTGAAATATTTATATTCCATAAAAATTATCCATCGGTTACAGACTTTGGTAACCTATTAGCTCCTTCGGACTCCCTTATGGAAGCAAGCAAAAAACACATTCTGGTGTTTCACAGAATTTTTGAGTCGGAGCCTGAAAAAATTGGTATTAAGGCATATATATCCGACTCATGCAAGAATTCTACTCCCGAATGGTTCAGTGATGAATGCTGTGACAGTAAATTAAAAATCCTAGATTTTCTTATTTTAGTTCTTTTACACAAACATTGTATGTGGGCCATAAAAAAAGGAAGCTCCAAACAACGGAAGTTCAAAATTATTGTGGGTCAATAAAGAAGCTCTTCCTTTGTTGTTTTTTAATGTTTATGTTTTGCATCGTTTGGAACTTCCTTTTTATAATTTACTGTCACAGCATTCATCAGGGAATTTGAAGAAGTAAATAGGTTATAACAAAAGTCTGTAATCGATTGATAATTTTATTATAATTTTTATGGAACATGTTTCACTTTGTTTCACTTAGTTTTTGGAAACAGATGCTACAATTAATTTTTTGATTATTTAATTAATAATTTAATATTTCTTATCTACAAAATAGTTTGCGTAATCATTATTGTTCAAATAAAATAATACAAAAGACAACTTCGTCTGTCTCACCATGTAATAGGAGTTGATCCATAGAATAATGTGTATCTTCGAAATTAGTTGCTACACTTGACCAAATAATACTTGAATTTTGTCCCAAAATTGCAAAAGTATTTTCTAGTTTATCTTGGTTAAAAATCTTCTTTGTTATACAAAATTTATTTATTTTTTATTTATTGTATGTATTTATTTATTTTGCTTAATTTCATCAGTGATTAAATTATTATTTCAATCACTGTTATTTTATTTGTTCTAAAAAACAACATTTATCATCCATACATTTAACATCTTTCAAATAATTTAAAAAAAGTCTTTATAAATTTGTGCGACTTATTATTTAATTGTAAAGCCGATCTAAAGCAATTATCCGATTGCCCTTTTCATGCAATCAAATATTAGGTCTACTTTTTTGATAAATTCTTTAGGAACTTTGTCTATAGCGATCATATAAGTCGCCATGCCAACCATATTTTATTTTCGTTTCTATGATTTTGCGCACACTAAAGTCGGCAGTGAGTTCAGGAGCAATATGCGACGCCGTGCAAGCAAATAGAAGAAGAACAAAAGCCAGCCAGTAAATAGAAATCGTTTTACAATTTCAGCTTTTCGCCAGCGCAACAACAACAACAACAGCACATCGTCTTCATCTCCCAATCATCCCACGCCGCAGCAGAGTGCTAACGCAGACTCACTGCAGTGAGCGCAACCGAAGAGCGCAATACATAAAACTACGTTCTCGCTTGTAAAGCAACGCTCTCACCACATACGTGATCTGTGCGAGCAGAGCGCGGGTTCCAATGTTAGAACCCGCCATACAAAATTTTTGCTTGTATGACATGCGCATTCTGTATATTTATTTTCTTTGGTAACACTTAAGTACTTAGGTTAGGTTAGGCTGGCTGACCCACGGGGGGTCTCACATAGACCATGTTGGTCCATAGTGATACCAGACACTTAAGTACTTAAAAGTTATACTTCTGACAACACTTAAACTACTTAACACCCATTTATAATGTCAAAGTTTTCCCACAAAAATGTACAAAATTAATCTGAGTTAACGCGCTTTTTTGTGGCATTGCCTGAATTGTTTGTGCCAAATTAATTTTGATGGCTCCCAATGGATGAGTAAATATATCACGCATATGCTTTGAAATGCAAATGTTTTCATAATAAATACAAACTATAGTCCGGGGTCTTAATAAAAACACAGTACCGATTAATATTGGAATTTATTCGTTTTTATTAACTATCGAAAAAGAACAAATGGCCGACCGACGCCGCACACTCGCCGTTACCACTACGAATGGCCGCCCGCGTCGCCCGGGTTTCCCTCAACCAAATTGTTAGGGTTGCCGGATGCTCGCACGATTAGTTGCTGCGCGTGACAACTGGGTCGTTTCTGACTCTAAGCGTCCTCGATGTCGTCGTCGGGGTCTAGATTAGATTTGGGATTCGGACAACACCTGCTCGAGACACTGCGTCCAAGTAGTGAATTATTGTGTCATGTCCCTCTACGTTACTGGAGGATTTCGTGTCCTCCAATGTTATCTAGGAACTCCTTTAGTTTTCTTAGATTCATTTCAGACAAATCTCTCGTCTGTATTATCTCCTTCCCTTATATTCGTTTTCTTGCGTGTATTAGGGTCTCTTCCTCTTCCATACAAAATCCCCAGATCCCAGACGCGCCCTATGCATATTTAGCAGACAGTGTCCACTTAGCATCCCCGTCATGACCTTGAGTTCCTTTCTGCTTAGGTCAATTAGGTACCTGGATTTCCTTTCCGAGTAAGCTGGAAAGAAAAGCTTGGAGCATCGTTGCCCCATTGTGTTCGACCATTTGTGGTTTGCTCGATTCATGAATTCCTGTTTAACACAATGTCTGTAATGGGACTTGCTAACACATATGATTGGTTCAGGTCCGTAGGGCCGACTAGCAGCCCCATCCTTTGCCAATCTGTCCGCTTCCTCATTACCACCGTGCCCACAGTGCGCAGGGATCCAGTGTACTATCACTTGGTTTTCCCTTGAGAGATCCTGGAGAACATTTGCTGTCTCCCAGACCAGTTTGGAGTCAAATGTCATCGAGCCCAGGGCCTTGATTGCCGCCTGGCTGTCTGAAATTATGATTATCCTTTTCATTCTAACATTGATTGTTAGTAATTTCCTGGCACACACATTTATGGCAAAGACTTCAGCCTGAAAAATCGAGGCTTTATCCCCAAGACTTACAGAAGACTGGGAACCGGAGCTAAATATTCCTGCCCCAGTTCCTTCTTCTGTCTTGGACCCATCGGTGTACCAGACAATGTCATCACACGTGAGACTGATCTTTTTATCAGCCCAGTCCAGTAACTTTTTCTGAAGAGGTGCTTCTGAGGCATCTGGGCCAGAGGCATCCAAAAGCCTCCATCCTGCCTCCTGTCCCTCAGCAGAGATCGGTGGCCGATTGCCTGTGCATCCCTTGGTATGAATCCATTATGGATCAGCCTGTGTGTGATATTGGTTGCTGCCATTTGCACATTCAGTTCCAGCGGTAGCATTGCCAATATAACATTGAGAGCTGCAGTTGGAGTGGTTCTGAGACATCCTGTTATGCAGGTATTCGCTAGTCTTTGTAGTGTCTCTAGCTTAGTCGCAGTTGTTACTTCTGTGGTTTTCTTCCACCAGACTATCGCTCCATAAGTGATAGTTGGCAGAATTACTAGGGTGTAATTCTTCTGAAACCATTTCGGCCTCAGACCCCAGTTTTTCCAACAGATCCTCTTGCAGCTCCAGAGAGCATTACCTGCTTTTGTAAGCATGCGGTCTACGTGGGATCTCCAGTTCAATTTACTGTCTAGACTTACCCCTCGGTACTTGACCTCCTTCGAGTAGTTTTTTTTTTAACAGGAACAAACGCGCAGAGGATGACCCCTATTAATGCGAAGCATTGCGTTGGTTCAGGAAGGATATAAAGGTTAGGAGATAGGGTTATGAGTAAAGTGTTTATGGGCTCTTGCCATGAACCCATCGAGATCATAAGTGCTGGGGAAAATATCCGCAGGGAGACCATTCCACAGCCGCGCTGTACGGGCCAGAAACGAACTTTCCCTGTAGTGCGTAGTGCGCTGGAACATCGTTTCGACGTGGAATGCATGGGCGCCAGTGGTAAAACGGGTTGCCCGGGGGAATACCCGGAGTGATGGCATCAAGCAGCTCATCTCCACTGAGTAGTTACCGAAAAAGTACCGGTAAAATAACACCACACATGCCACGTTTCGACGATGCTCCAGGGAGTCAATAGACCTGGATGCCCTACTGTCCCCTATAAGTTTAATCGCACGGTTTTGCACCCGATCGAGATACTCCAAATGGGTTTTTGAAGCCCCCGCCCACAGTTGCGAGTTAAACTCCATTTTAGGTCGGATATAGCTAGTGTAAATAATGCGGAGATCAGACGGAGTGAAATATTTTTCCACCGCTTTAGGAAGCCGAGGCACTTGGCTGCTTCTTGCGACACGCCAAAAATATGATCGTTCCAACGAAGATCGTTCTTAATGGACATGCCCAGAACATCAAGAGCTGGCGATTCCGCAATACCCACACCACCCATAACCAGGGATGTGGGGAGACTCGTTTGTGGGATAACAGGCAACATTGGGTCTTGCGGGGATTAAAATCGACCCTGTTCGCTTGACCCTTGTTTGAAGGTCGCTATTAAGTGTGTCATTCATACGGCGCCGTTCTCTGTCAATCTCCACAGACCTGGGACGCTTTGTGAAAGAGTATGAATGACAAATGGTGCTGTCATCCGCAAACGAGTAGATGGGATTCTTCGTCACCGACAATAGGTCGTTGATGAAGATCAGGAAAAGGGTTGGAGAAAGGACCGAACCCTGCGGCACTCCCGCGCTAAGGGAATGCTTTTCCGAGGCTATGCCGTCTATTACAACACGAATAGAGCGGTCAGAGAGGAAGCCCGTTATCCACCGGGAGAAGATACTACCGACACCATAGGCAATCAATTTTGACACGAGTGTTTTATGTCACACCCGGTCAAAGGCCTTGGAAATATCCAATGCAACAACCTTGCTTTCACCGAGGTTTAGAATGCTATGGTTCCATTTCTCGGTGAGGACCGCCATAAGGTCTCCCGTCGATCGCTGTCTTCGAAAGCCGTATTGGCGGTCACTTAGCAGTCTATTGTGCTCCAGATATTTCACAAGGTTGAAGTTTACAATGCCTTCCATTACCTTGGAAAGCACCGAACAGATTGCTATAGGTCGGTAGTTCGCAGGGTCAGTAGTCTTGCCTTTTTTAGGAACTGGTTGAACATTTGCTACCTTCCAGCATGTTGGAAATACACCTGTGGTGTATGACATGTTGAAAAGTTTAAGTAATGGACAAGCCAGTGAAGTAGCGACTTTTGCAAAACAAGGGCTGGAATGCCGTCCGGCCCTGAAGCCTTATTTACATCGAGTTTTGCAAGCACTCTTTTAACTACCCGTGTCCGAAAATGAATTTCTGGCATAGAGCAAGATACGTTTTCGACCACGGGCAGTGGTTGATCGCTGGGGGGCAGAGAGGAATTCTCTGCGAAAATTTTAGCCAACAAATTAGCTTTATCAACCGAGTGAGTGATGATTTGATCATTGTAAAGAAGAGTTGGAATCGAAGACGATGTTTGGTTCTTCACCTTCTTAACGAATGACCAAAAGTTCTTACTAACACGCTGGCATTGAAGAACTTTTTTCCTTTGGCGCTGTTCGTGCAGAAACTTTTGTCGCCTTAGGATGGCATTGCATCGATTTCTAGCCTGTTTACGCAGCTGTTCAGTGGTGGCATTTTTATTTGCCTGCCATGCTCTGAAAGCTTCCTCTTTAGACCTGACAGCAATTCTGCATGTCTCATTAAACCAAAGATTGTCCTTAGGTTTAATGCAAATTTTCTTATAAGGGATGAAGGACCGCATTGCCAATAATATTATTTCTTCAACCATTTTGGCTGCGGCATTTATGTTTCTATCTAGAAAACACAATTTCCAATTGAAGTGGGCGAAAAAATCGTTAAGTCCACTCCAGTTAGCTTTATCATACATCCACATTAAGCGCTTCGGGGCTAAGGGCGAAGCATTGCGGATAGAAGAGTATGAGAAAGCCGCCAAAATGGTGCAATGGTCTGAGTTTCCAAGAGGTGCGTGCATTTCAACATCATATTTTTCATGATGTGAAGTGAGAAAAAGGTCTAGAGTATTGAGAGCTTGCCCCTCAACGCAGGGGATATGCGTTGGTTCATGCACTATTTGAGTCAAGTTATTAGACTCGGCAAAGAGCTCGACAAATAAGCCTTCAGGAGTTGTGTGGCTGGAATGGCGTAGCCAATTGGAATTATGAATATTGAAATCACCAGCAACTACAATTTCACTATTCGAATACGATTCCAAAATATGAGAAATAGAATCAGAGAGAAGATCAAACTTGTTGTAAGTAAAATCTCTCCCTGAATTCGGGCTTCTATACAGAAAGCAGAAGTGCAGAATGTGCGACTGGGTATTGAATTTAACCACAGAACAAACAATATACAGAATGCGCATCTGGTGTAAAGAAAATTTTCCGCGCACCACACACTGTGGTTGTTGTTGTTGGGCAACAAAGCGATGTGCCGCTTGCATGTTGGTGGTGGCTCGTGCTTGCTCTCCGCTTGCTTTTTTTACAAACAAGAACAAGAATTGGACAAGCAAAGTTTGCATAAAAAAATTGATTGAGCTAACGCCAAGACGAATAAAAAAGGTGGTAGCACTACGGAAAAAAAAATTCAATGGATTTTATTAGTTCTTTTGGTCTGTTTGTAAAATAGATGTTGTAAAAAGTACAAATGGCTACAATGAAAATAAACATATGTGTAAAAATATTGGAACAACCAACCCGCTTTAAGAAAGTGATAATAAGTGGAAAACTATTGCTACAATGTTGTGCTAATTATGAAAGAAAAAAGTTTAATCAGTTCTGGTGCTGCAACTACCTATTGAATTTGCCTTGGCGATCGCTTTGTCAAATCAACCACCATTTCAATGTGCCCGAGTAAAGCCAAGCTGGCTTGCTACGGAAAGCAACAACATTGCGTGTTGTTGTCGAAATGAGAATAAAGCCCAAAACCATCGAATCTATGCGTGTACATCAATTCGCGCTTACTCTATCGGTTCCCTTTACATTTTCCTCACCTTTGTTGCTTCCCGCCCGCGTCTGAAATGAAATCGCAAAATTATTTCGGATGCGCCTTCTGTATACTGTTAATTCTGTGATTTAACCCACATGGAGCTAAATTCGGCATCCGTCGTGTATAATTGTTGCTGGCACTGGTACGCAACATTACTGCACACATAAATGGCAAGACCCCCTGTGAGGAGAGAATAATGGCAGTAAGTGGTAACCAGGGATTTGGAAATCCAGTGGATCTGCATCCCCACACACCTGGGTTTCACTTAGTGCCATTACATGGGGTTTATGAAGTTTAATAAACGCGTATACAGCAAAAAAAATCGCCTTGAGCCCGCACACGTTGCAGAAGGCTATGCGAAATTTGTCCAGCACCATGGCCTGACAGAACAGTCAATTTCTCAGTGTCGAACAAGACCGCATGTAGCGCCACTGAATACGGACGGAGGAGGGAGACACGGAAAAAGAATGCAGCGGACAGCGAGAAAAAGTTAACGGCACTTATATTTATTGCGTTTGCATAGCAACACTCTGGACATGTCAGTCGGACGAACATTTATACACGCGAGCACAAGACGGCACGTCTGCCCACGCGTAACACTTGACTCTGATTTGCCACATTTAAGTTCTTTACCAAAGATCCTGACCTGTCTTAGGTTTAATTTCCTTTTAAGAGTGAAAGGCACTACAATGGTCTTGTCTGGATTCACCGACAGTTTCTGTCTGACGCACCAGCCACTGTGTTCAACGCGCTCTGGAGCATGTCTGAGACGGTGTGTCCATCTCTGCCCCTGACTGCGATTACTAGGTCGTCTGCATATGCAATGACTTCATGTTCCTGCTCTGTAAGAGAGCGGATTAGTCCGTCAACGACCACAGCAGCGGGGATAGAACCCCTCCTTGGGCACACCCCCTTGCTGTTTTTGCAGAGAGCTCTACCCCCCCCCCCCCTAAGCTGGACCGAATCAACCTGCTTTCGAGCATTGATGATATCTATCTAATCAGAGTAGTTGGCACCTGGAAGTCTTCTAACGCTGTCTCAATCGCTCCGAAGGTTGTGTAGTTGAAGGCCCCTTCAATGTCTAAGAAGCCTGCCAGGCAGATCTTCTTCACTTCCAGGGACTTCTCTATATTGCCTACCAGCACTGATAATTCCACTGATAATGATAGGGCCGTTTCTGTGGATCTACCTTTCTGGTAGGCATGTTGATTCGTGCTAAGGGGACACCGGGTTAGAATTTCTTTCCTCAGGAAGCAGTCAACAACCTTCTCCAGGCCCTTTAGCACGAAGGGCATTAGGATTATTGGCCTGAAGGATTTTGGGTCCTGTTTGTTGGATCTTCCAGGTTTTGGCAAATAGATCACATTTACTGCTCTCCAGGCCTCTGAAATATATCCATATGCTAGATTGCATGAGTATATCTTTGTTAAAATAGGCGTTAGTGTATTCATTCCCTTCTGCAAGAGTGCCGGGAAAATACCATCTCTTCCCGGTGCTTTGTACGGGGCGAATGATTCCAGCGCCCATTTCACTATTTGCGCATTGCACATGGCTTTAGTCTTGGCTTTACTTGGACAATACGACTGTCCTGTACTGTCAGTGTCGATCTAGACACCGTGGTGAGCGGACGTGCGATTGCGTGTGATTTCAGTGCAGTTCGTGAAATTGTTGTTGCAGTAAGAAGTAGCGGTAAGCGTCTGTAGTTAGTAAACAAGTTACCGTTGGTGGCTTGTGCACAATTGTTGTTGCGCATTCGCGTAAACAAGTTGCCGTGCGCAGCTTGTGTACAATTGTTGTTGCGCATTTTTGCGTAAACAAGTCACCGTTGGTGGCTTGTGTGTATAGTGTTGTTGTGCACAAAAGTGTAAACGGGTTGCCGTTAGGTGGCCTGTCTGCATTGTTTGTGTGCTGCGTGAGTCAAGCAAGTTGCCATAAGGCACTTGCGGTGTGTATAGTAGTTGTTGTACAACAACAACTACTCAGTTGAGTGAGTGAGTGTTGTTGTAGTATAATTAATAGAGTAAATAGTGGTTACAAGTCAATTGTTAGATTAGTAGTGTGTAGTGTGTGAATGGTGCGCCCTAAGCGCAAGGGGAGTGTGGCAGGGGACTCTGCCCGGGAGCCGACCGGTCGTGAAACGACCGACATGACGTCTTCCGATGCGGAGTCAGTGTCGGCGGACGTCCGGTCGCCCCCTCGTAAGAACGTTGGGCACGTGGCTTCGCCCGGCAAGGGGCGCGCGGCTTTGCCCGGGGTAGGGCTTGGACGCGCGGCTTCGCCCGGGGTAGGGCTTGGGCGCGCGGCTTTGCCCGGGAGGAACAAGTAGCTTGGGTGCGCGGCTTCGCCCGCCGACACTACAGGAGTGGAAATGAGTGGGGCCAACACGTGCACGGAAGGTGCTGAGTCGCCGGCTGTGAAGGCAGGTACGGTCGTACCCGTCGTTGCGGCTGGCGGTTAGGTACCGGCTGGGCCGCGTTTGGCAGTGCGAATGAGGAAGGGGGTGAAGGCGGCGGCTGTTGACCAGGGGCCACCTGCGTCGGAGGCGCAGGCGTCGGTGGTTGCCCTGAAGGCCATAACGGCGAAAATCATGGCAGCCGTGATTGGGGTGGATGGTGTCAGCGCCGTCGCCATAAAGAAGGTGGTTGAGGTCGCGGGCGAATATGAGCTGTTGCTCATGAAGCTCGTGGCCGAGAATGCCACGTTGAAGGGCCGCATCGCTGGCCTGGAGAGTGCGGGGGCTCCGGCCTCAGGGCCATGCCGGCGCCGAGTGCGGTGCATGTGGGCGCCCCTCAGACGGCCGCTACTTCGGCGTCGGTCCCTGTACCCGTTGCGCAGGCCATGACTGTGCAACCGCCGCAGACGTGGTCGGTTGTTGTCCGGAGCCGTGATGCTAAAGCATCGGGGAAGGAAGTGGCCACCAAGGTCTAGAAAGAGGCGGGTCCTTCACTGGGCGTGAGGGTTGACGAGGTGAAGCCACTGCGTGGTGGAGGTGCGATTATTCGCACCCCCTCCTAGGCCGAAGCACTGAAGCTAACCACGAACGCCAAACTGCACGAACTTGGGCTTTACGTGGCTGCGAACGAGAAGCTGGGCCCGAGGGTTGTCGTCCATGAGGTTCACTCGGAGATTTCTCCGAGTGAATTCATGAGTTGAACCTCAAAGAGCGGATAAGCCCGGCAGCCTTTAAGAAAGGCGTCCGCATGGTGAGTCGCCCGTGGACGGTAGGCTCTGGTGGGGCATCCAACGTCGTGTTGGAAGGGAACGAAGGCTTGCTTTCGTCCCTTCTGGAGGCAGAGCGATGCTACATCAAGTGGTTTTCGTTCCGCGTGCGGCCTTTCATGCCGATGCCTGGCTGCTTCAGGTGCTTGAGCTTTGAACATAGAGTGGCTGAGTGCCGTATGAAAGAGGACGTTTGTCGGCGCTGTGGCCAGAGCGGTCATCGCGTCCAGCAATGCAGCAAAGAGCTGCATTGCCGGAATTGCGCGTTCCGGGGCAAGCCGGCTGGACATTACATGATGTCCACCGACTGCCCGGCGTACAGCCAAATTCTGGCCAGGGCGGAGGCTCGTCATTGATAGGTCTGCAGGTAGTACAGTTGAACTGTCAAGGCGCGTATGCCGTGATGTATGAGCTAGGTGCATGTATGAGTGAATGTGGCAGTGCAATTGCCCTGGTGCAGGAACCGTACGCCGCCAATGGTGTCGTACGGGGAATACCTGCAGCAATGCGGGTCTTTTCTGACACCAGGGCAAATGCAGCTGCAATAGTGAATGACGTCCATCAGGACTGTATGGTTGTGTGTGCGACTGAATATGGTGTTTGTGTGAGCGTGCAAGGTCACTTTGGTAAAGTGATTGTGGGCAGTATCTACTGCAAGTATGGTGAGCCTCTAGAGCCCTACTTGGACTATCTTGACACGGTGTTCCGTCTAGCAGGCGGCACACCTGTCCTGATAGGTATGGATGCGAATGCCACATCTCCGCTTTGGTTCAGCAAGGTATCGCGGCATTCTGCCGGCTACCAGAGCCACGGTAGGGGTGAGGCAATGAGTGAATGGTTGGTTCCGCGAGACATTGTTGCTCTCAACGAACCAAATGAATGGTATACGTTTGACGGGCCTAGAGGAGTGAGTGATATTGACGTGACGCTAGTGAATGGGACAGAGAGCAGAATGTTTGAATTTAGCTGGCGTGTCCGTGGTGGGTGGGGCATAAGCGATCACAATTTGATTGAAATTGTGATTACTGTGCCTGCCCACAGTGTGAATGAAAGGTCGGGTGTGTGTGAGAGGCCATGGTGCACCTGTGGTGTGAATTGGGAGACCTATGGTTTCTATGTACGTGAAGTGGTCACGGAAGTGTCACTTAGTGAATTTGAATGCATGGATGTGGACGACCAGGTCGCTTGTCTTAACGAGTGTGTCTGGCGTTTGAATGATAGCATGTTTCAGAAATGGGAAAGAGTGAACCAAAGGCGGGTGAAGTGGTGGACGAATGTGTTAAGTGCAAAGAGGCGGTCGGTCAGGCGTCTGAGACGTAAGTTTCGGCGCGCCCGGGCGGCCTATTCTGAGCACTTAGCCCAACGCAGGTCTAATTTCAACAGGTGTATGAATGAGTATGAGAGTATGCTTGTTCGCGTTAAGGGGCCATTTGGCGGGAGTTTGTGGCAGACCATAGGGATGATCTATGGGGTCATGTCTATCGGATCTGCCGCAGTAAGAAGAAGCAGGTGGATGTGAGCGCTCTCCGTGTTGGTGACACTATGACATCAACATGGAGAGATAGTGTGAACGTTCTCTTAGCCGAGTTCTTTCCTAGGGCGGTTGAGCAGACGCCACCAGCACAAGTGGCAGCTGCTGAGCCATTAGAAGACGGAGAGTTAGGTTATGCATTTGGCCTGGTTAGGTCTAGACGGTCACCGGGTGTCGATGGTTTGACTGGCGAGATGTGCAAAGCCTTGTACAAAGTCATTCCGGAGTACCTGGAGGCCATCTACGAGAAATGCCTTTATGAGGCTTATTTTCCACTCGCGTGGAAGATAGCTAGGGTCGTAATGCTCTTGAAGTCTCCTGATAAGATCAGGACTAACCCCCGTTCTTATCGGGGTATCTGCCTCCTACCGGTACTTGGTAAAGTACTGGAACGGATTATGGTGGATCGGCTTCAAGCGCAACTGGGTGGGCTATCGGATAGACAGTTTGGGTTTCGAAAGAGACTCGGCGTGGAAGATGCGTGGATGTATGTTAAATCGGTAGTGCGTGAGAGTTGCGAGAACTATGTTCTCGGTGTGTTTGTAGATTTTAGGGGGGCGTTTGATCACCTGCGCTGGGATAAAGTGGTTGAGTGGTTGAATCATGCCAACTGCCTGGAAACAGCTCTCTGGAAGAGCTATTTCTCAGACAGGAAGGCATGTGTGATTTGGGAGAAAGAACGGGTTGAAATAGATGTGACTCGAGGATGCCCGCAGGGTTCCGTCTGTGGTCCATATATATGGAACTACATGATGGATCCACTACTGCGGCGTCTGGCAGCAGTATGCAAGTGTTATGCGTATACGGATGATCTGCTTATCCTTGTGGAGGGCAGATCAAGAGTGGATGTAGAGCGCTTGGGGGAGCAATATATGTGTATGGTGTGTGAATAGGGTGAATCGGTGGGTGTGGATGTGGCAATGGACAAGACTATGACCATGCTGAAAGGCAAATTGGCTCGCAGTCGTCCGCCCATTTTGCGTGTAAATGGTGTTGGCCTCAGGTATGAGACGCAAGTCAAATACTTGGGGCTAACAATTGGTGAAATAATGAGTTTTGCTCCTCACTTGGTCAGGCTGAAAGAGAGGGTTGTGTGCATAATGGGTCAGGTGCGCCGGATACTCAGGAATGACTGGGGGCTCGGCCGACGCGCGGTTCGTACCATTTACTACGGTCTGTTCGTAGCTTGTGCTACGTACGGAGCGTCGGCGTGGCACGAATTGGCCGCGACGGTTGTAGGCCGCAAACACTTGCTGTGGCTGCAAGGCGAAAGTGTGGCAAGTGCTGACAGTATGAAGCGTAAGCGAATACTGGAGGACTGTGTTCTGCAACAGCGTTGGGACGAAAGTCCCCATGGCAGAACGACATATGAGTATATACGGGACGTGAGGTTCATGGTAGGGCTCAGTGATTTCGGCTTCGGCTTGAGCCTTGGGTTTCTACTTACCGGACACGGGTCACTCAATGCATTTTTGCATGAGAGAAAGCCTGAGTGCAAGTGCTGAGTGTATGTGTGGGGCTGTAAGAGAAGATTGGTTGCATGTGTTGTATGAGTGCCCGTTGTACTCAGATTTGAGGGACCTTGGGCGGATGGGGATTAGTCGGACGGACGGTGTGTGGTGTGTGCGTGAAGCACTCTCCACCAGCCAGCTGATTGCCATAATGAATGATTATGCGAATGTTGTGTTTCGGCGGCGACGGCAGTTTGGTGTATTGCCAAGTGTGAATGTGTGAGCGGGCTGTGTGGGGGGGCCGGTCTATTGATTGGATGAATGAGTGCGCACGTGAATGAGGTCAAGTGCGGTGCGGTGGTCACCAGTCCACGAGCTAAATGGGGCTCAACTGGTAGTGGCACGGCTACGAAGTCTGACCAGAGGCTTTGTCTGGTACCACGGGAATCAGGGTGCCCCAGGAGCCTTGTGCTTCAGCCTGATTATGGGAATGGCCCCCTCGGGGAGTTCCATGGTGGCATGGCTTAACACCCAAATGCGGGTAGAGTTTCGACTCGGCGTGAAGTTGCGTTAACAACCGGGTGCCGGACCCATAGCACGGCAGAGGTTTAGATAGGCCTCGATCCCTACCAAGGAGGGGTAATGTCCATTTGCATTAAGCCAATTGGTACCGGGAGCTAGTCTCTCGGAGCGCTTATCAATGCTTAATTTTGATACGCTGTGCTTTTGTCCACCGTGGGGTTAGGCCACACTGTGGCGGCACTCACGTTAAAAATTTGACATTCAATGTCCTGTACTGTCAATTAGAGGATCGGCTGTCAATATGTCCGATCCCGGGAAGTGTGTATTAGTGAGTAGGGCAAGCGATTCCATCTCACTTTTTTTGGAGGACGAATCTACATCCACCAGAGTTCCGATTGGACAGGATTTTTCCATCGAGAGGATCTTCTGTAGCCTGCAGGTGGAGGACATATCGGATACGTCCTGACAGAACCGCCTAAAATATTCTCTCTTGGCCTTCCTGATCTCTTCATTGTATTTAGTGAGGGTCTGGGAGTAGGTCTGCCAGTCATTATTGCGCTTAGCCCTGTTGAACAGTTTCCTTACTTCCTAATGTGAACCTGATCTGCCTGTGGTCCGAGCATGACGGCTCATCGGATACCCGCCAATTACTGACAAGGTCTATTGCCATTGAGGTTGTCAAGGCCATATCCAAGACTTCCTCTCTGACCCTAGTTACAAACGTAGGACTGTCACCAACGTTACATATATTTAAGTCTAAAGCGAGTATAAAATTGAAAAGTGACTCACCTCTAGCGTTTACGTCGGAGCTGCCCCACATGGTGTGATGGGCGTTCACATCACAGCCAAGTACCAGCTCCATATTGTTGCCCCTAGCATAAGCAACTAACTGCTCTGCTAGTCTTGGAGGGCAGTGTTCATCATCCCCAGGGAAGTACGCGGACGCTATGATGATCTCCCTGGAATTCCAGACGATTTTTCCCGCGCAGAGTTCCGGTGTAACATAATCTGTTAACGGGAACAAGAAAACATTATTCAATATGATGCAGGCTCTGGCTCTCGTGTTCGATTGGCAACATAATACCTTCTTGGGATAGCCCTCGAATCTGTCCATTGGTGCTGGTCCATGGTTCCTGCCCCAGGGCTATACTAGGAACCAAGGTGTTCAGGGTCCTGGTTAAGACAGCCGAAGCTGCCACCGCCCTATGGAGATTGATTTGGATTTGCCACTCCAGTCAACCTAGTCTGTCGGACGGGCTTAGCTGAGGTAGGCTTTGTGGGCCCCACCAATGCCTGTCTTGGCGTCGTGTCACTGGTCCGTTCGACTGTTTTGTCGGCCCGAGTGACGGTTTGCGTCCGTCCGCCAGCCGGCGGTCGGTCTCCGGTTTCCCCTCGCCAGTGCTTGTGCGCTGGTGGATGGTCTTGCCTCATCCACCCTAACGTTTGACGTCGTGTTATCCGTGCCGCCACTCCTGGTCACCGATGACTTGGTCCCCTGATCACGCTTAACGCTGAACTGTACCCTTCCCAACTCAAAGAAGGGAAGGTCCTTCAGCGCAGAGAGTTGCGCAACTGAGGTATCATCGATGGCCAGTGTCAACGTTTTTCCCTGCGCCGCGACAGATCTGTTCAGTACCTTCCAGTTGCCTGTTGGTAGTGAACGGTTCTGCGCATGGAGCATCCGAGGAATATCGTCGGCTGGGAGAGAGCAGCCTGGGAAGAACGCAGTGGCCACGCTGGGCTTGGGAATTTCATTACCCTCCACCAGTTTCACCTTCTTCTCCGCCAGCTGGGGTTTCAAATTTATCCCCCTCAGCCAATTCCTCGATACCTCGTCGGTGCAGTTCACAATTATCTACCCTGGCTTGAAGGAGCATCCTTGGAACCGAATTTGAGGGCCATCAACGAGCAGCTTACGCAGCTTCTCCCCTACCTTGATTGCTGCAGCAGCTTCAGCAAAGAACCGACTGAACTTCGTCGACTGCGGTGCGGGTTGCGCCGCTTCGATTCGGCTGCAGCCGTCAGCTTATGGCGTACCCGTAGCCCCTTCTTCTGAAAAGTCGTTAACCCCTTTCTCTTCAGAGAGATGCGCTCGGTAGCTTCTATCAGCGCAGGTAGGCCCTGCGACCACCACGTCAACTGCCAAAGTTGACGTGGTAGTCGAACTACCTTGTGAACACTCACTGTTCACCCTGCTCCTAGTCGGTCGGTCTCTCCAACCGCTAGGAAAAATTTCAGCAGATTGCTGATCAAGAGCGTCAGTCTTCCCGACGTCCGTACCATCCGAGGCTAGTGTAGACGAGCTCAATATTTGGTTCGTGCGGCCACCTACTCCGACGAGGCTTTTCGGTGGCCATTGCAAAGTGTGGGGACGGGAAGGTCACCCATGACAGAGCCCCATGCCATGGGAAGTCCAAAATACTACCCGAGGTGGACAGATATCAGGTAGGCGGGGTCTAACTCGGGACAGCAACTGCACCAAGGCTTCATCTTGTTTGACGCGTAAACGGAGCAGAATTTTCTGTTGGTGACTTGATACCCAGGAATGTCCTCGAGCAAGTATCGGTCGTTTTCAAGGACCTTCCGAACGATCTAAGGACCTCCGTACTTTGGCTCCAGCTTTCTCGATTTTCCACAGGCTGCTGGCTCGTTCTCAATTACCACAAGGTCTTCCTCGTTGCTTCCACTGCGTGGATGTATGTTAAATCGGTAGTGCGTGAGAGTTGCGAGAACTATGTTCTCGGTGTGTTTTTAGATTTTAGGGGGGCGTTTGATCACCTGCGCTGGGATAAAGTGGTTGAGTGGTTGAATCATGCCAACTGCCTGGAAACAGCTCTCTGGAAGAGCTATTTCTCAGACAGGAAGGCATGTGTGATTGGGGAGAAAGAACGGGTTGAAATAGATGTGACTCGAGGATGCCCGCAGGGTTCCGTCTGTGGTCCATATATATGGAACTACATGATGGATCCACTACTGCGGCGTCTGGCAGCAGTATGCAAGTGTTATGCGTATGCGGATGATCTGCTTATCCTTGTGGAGGGCAGATCAAGAGTGGATGTAGAGCGCTTGGGGGAGCAATATATGTGTATGGTGTGTGAATAGGGTGAATCGGTGGGTGTGGATGTGGCAATGGACAAGACTATGACCATGCTGAAAGGCAAATTGGCTCGCAGTCGTCCGCCCATTTTGCGTGTAAATGGTGTTGGCCTCAGGTATGAGACGCAAGTCAAATACTTGGGGCTAACAATTGGTGAAATAATGAGTTTTGCTCCTCACTTGGTCAGGCTGAAAGAGAGGGTTGTGTGCATAATGGGTCAGGTGCGCCGGATACACAGGAATGACTGGGGGCTCGGCCGACGCGCGGTTCGTACCATTTACTACGGTCTGTTCGTAGCTTGTGCTACGTACGGAGCGTCGGCGTGGCACGAATTGGCCGCGACGGTTGTAGGCCGCAAATACTTGCTGTCTATTCAGCGTGTTATGTTGTTAGGTTGTATGCCTGTGTGCCGCACTGTATCAACAGCTGCATTGCAGGTCCTCTGGATCTCGTAGTCATACGGCGTGCCGTAGGCTTCGGGCTAAGGAGGGGGAACAGAGAGGTGCTGCTGCAGTATGAGTGGCTGCAAGGCGAAAGTGTGGCAAGTGCTGACAGTATGAAGCGTAAGCGAATACTGGAGGACTGTGTTCTGCAACAGCGTTGGGACGAAAGTCCCCATGGCAGAACGATATATGAGTATATACGGGACGTGAGGTTCATGGTAGGGCTCAGTGATTTCGGCTTCGGCTTGAGCCTTGGGTTTCTACTTACCGGACACGGGTCACTCAATGCAATTTTGCATGAGAGAAAGCCTGAGTGCAAGTGCTGAGTGTATGTGTGGGGCTGTAAGAGAGGATTGGTTGCATGTGTTGTATGAGTGCCCGTTGTACTCAGATTTGAGGGACCTTGGGCGGATGGGGATTAGTCGGACGGACGGTGTGTGGTGTGTGCGTGAAGCACTCTCCACCAGCCAGCTGATTGCCATAATGAATGATTATGCGAATGTTGTGTTTCGGCGGCGACGGCAGTTTGGTGTATTGCCAAGTGTGAATGTGTGAGCGGGCTGTGTGGGGGGGCCGGTCTATTGATTGGATGAATGAGTGCGCACGTGAATGAGGTCAAGTGCGGTGCGGTGGTCACCAGTCCACGAGCTAAATGGGGCTCAACTGGTAGTGGCACGGCTACGAAGTCTGACCAGAGGCTTTGTCTGGTACCACGGGAATCAGGGTGCCCCAGGAGCCTTGTGCTTCAGCCTGATTATGGGAATGGCCCCCTCGGGGAGTTCCATGGTGGCATGGCTTAACACCCAAATGCGGGTAGAGTTTCGACTCGGCGTGAAGTTGCGTTAACAACCGGGTGCCGGACCCATAGCACGGCAGAGGTTTAGATAGGCCTCGATCCCTACCAAGGAGGGGTAATGTCCATTTGCATTAAGCCAATTGGTACCGGGAGCTAGTCTCTCGGAGCGCTTATCAATGCTTAATTTTGATACGCTGTGCTTTTGTCCACCGTGGGGTTAGGCCACACTGTGGCGGCACTCACGTTAAAAATTCGACATTCAATGTCCTGTACTGTCAATCAGAGGATCGGCTGTCAATATGTCCGATCCCGGGAAGTGTGTATTAGTGAGTAGGGCAAGCGATTCCATCTCACTTTTTTTGGAGGACGAATCTACATCCACCAGAGTTCCGATTGGACAGGATTTTTCCATCGAGAGGATCTTCTGTAGCCTGCAGGTGGAGGACATATCGGATACGTCCTGACAGAACCGCCTAAAATATTCTCTCTTGGCCTTCCTGATCTCTTCATTGTATTTAGTGAGGGTCTGGGAGTAGGTCTGCCAGTCATTATTGCGCTTAGCCCTGTTGAACAGTTTCCTTACTTCCTAATGTGAACCTGATCTGCCTGTGGTCCGAGCATGACGGCTCATCGGATACCCGCCAATTACTGACAAGGTCTATTGCCATTGAGGTTGTCAAGGCCATATCCAAGACTTCCTCTCTGACCCTAGTTACAAACGTAGGACTGTCACCAACGTTACATATATTTAAGTCTAAAGCGAGTATAAAATTGAAAAGTGACTCACCTCTAGCGTTTACGTCGGAGCTGCCCCACATGGTGTGATGGGCATTCACATCACAGCCAAGTACCAGCTCCATATTGTTGCCCCTAGCATAAGCAACTAACTGCTCTGCTAGTCTTGGAGGGCAGTGTTCATCATCCCCAGGGAAGTACGCGGACGCTATGATGATCTCCCTGGAATTCCAGACGATTTTTCCCGCGCAGAGTTCCGGTGTAACATAATCTGTTAACGGGAACAAGAAAACATTATTCAATATGATGCAGGCTCTGGCTCTCGTGTTCGATTGGCAACATAATACCTTCTTGGGATAGCCCTCGAATCTGTCCATTGGTGCTGGTCCATGGTTCCTGCCCCAGGGCTATACTAGGAACCAAGGTGTTCAGGGTCCTGGTTAAGACAGCCGAAGCTGCCACCGCCCTATGGAGATTGATTTGGATTTGCCACTCCAGTCAACCTAGTCTGTCGGACGGGCTTAGCTGAGGTAGGCTTTGTGGGCCCCACCAATGCCTGTCTTGGCGTCGTGTCACTGGTCCGTTCGACTGTTTTGTCGGCCCGAGTGACGGTTTGCGTCCGTCCGCCAGCCGGCGGTCGGTCTCCGGTTTCCCCTCGCCAGTGCTTGTGCGCTGGTGGATGGTCTTGCCTCATCCACCCTAACGTTTGACGTCGTGTTATCCGTGCCGCCACTCCTGGTCACCGATGACTTGGTCCCCTGATCACGCTTAACGCTGAACTGTACCCTTCCCAACTCAAAGAAGGGAAGGTCCTTCAGCGCAGAGAGTTGCGCAACTGAGGTATCATCGATGGCCAGTGTCAACGTTTTTCCCTGCGCCGCGACAGATCTGTTCAGTACCTTCCAGTTGCCTGTTGGTAGTAAACGGTTCTGCGCATGGAGCATCCGAAGAATATCGTCGGCTGGGAGAGAGCAGCCTCGGAAGAACGCAGTGGCCACGCTGGGCTTGGGAATTTCATTACCCTCCACCAGTTTCACCTTCTTCTCCGCCAGCTGGGGTTTCAAATTTATCCCCCTCAGCCAATTCCTCGATACCTCGTCGGCGCAGTTCACAATTATCTACCCTGGCTTGAAGGAGCATCCTTGGAACCGAATTTGAGGGCCATCAACGAGCAGCTTACGCAGCTTCTCCCCTACCTTGATCGCTGCAGCAGCTTCAGCAAAGAACCGACTGAACTTCGTCGACTGCGGTGCGGGTTGCGCCGCTTCGATTCGGCTGCAGCCGTCAGCTTATGGCGTACCTGCCGCCATCAGCCCCTTCTTCTGAAAAGTCGTTAACCCCTTTCTCTTCAGAGAGATGCGCTCGGTAGCTTCTATCAGCGCAGGTAGGCCCTGCGACCACCACGTCAACTGCCAAAGTTGACGTGGTAGTCGAACTACCTTGTGAACACTCACTGTTCACCCTGCTCCTAGTCGGTCGGTCTCTCCAACCGCTAGGAAAAATTTCAGCAGATTGCTGATCAAGGGCGTCAGTCTTCCCGACGTCCGTACCATCCGAGGCTAGTGTAGACGAGCTCAATATTTGGTTCGTGCGGCCACCTACTCCGACGAGGCTTTTCGGTGGCCATTGCAAAGTGTGGGGACGGGAAGGTCACCCATGACAGAGCCCCATGCCATGGGAAGTCCAAAATACTACCCGAGGTGGACAGATATCAGGTAGGCGGGGTCTAACTCGGGACAGCAACTGCACCAAGGCTTCATCTTGTTTGACGCGTAAACGGAGCAGAATTTTCTGTTGGTGACTTGATACCCAGGAATGTCCTCGAGCAAGTATCGGTCGTTTTCAAGGACCTTCCGAACGATCTAAGGACCTCCGTACTTTGGCTCCAGCTTTCTCGATTTTCCACAGGCTGCTGGCTCGTTCTCAATTACCACAAGGTCTTCCTCGTTGCTTCCACTGCGTGGATGTATGTTAAATCGGTAGTGCGTGAGAGTTGCGAGAACTATGTTCTCGGTGTGTTTTTAGATTTTAGGGGGGCGTTTGATCACCTGCGCTGGGATAAAGTGGTTGAGTGGTTGAATCATGCCAACTGCCTGGAAACAGCTCTCTGGAAGAGCTATTTCTCAGACAGGAAGGCATGTGTGATTGGGGAGAAAGAACGGGTTGAAATAGATGTGACTCGAGGATGCCCGCAGGGTTCCGTCTGTGGTCCATATATATGGAACTACATGATGGATCCACTACTGCGGCGTCTGGCAGCAGTATGCAAGTGTTATGCGTATGCGGATGATCTGCTTATCCTTGTGGAGGGCAGATCAAGAGTGGATGTAGAGCGCTTGGGGGAGCAATATATGTGTATGGTGTGTGAATAGGGTGAATCGGTGGGTGTGGATGTGGCAATGGACAAGACTATGACCATGCTGAAAGGCAAATTGGCTCGCAGTCGTCCGCCCATTTTGCGTGTAAATGGTGTTGGCCTCAGGTATGAGACGCAAGTCAAATACTTGGGGCTAACAATTGGTGAAATAATGAGTTTTGCTCCTCACTTGGTCAGGCTGAAAGAGAGGGTTGTGTGCATAATGGGTCAGGTGCGCCGGATACACAGGAATGACTGGGGGCTCGGCCGACGCGCGGTTCGTACCATTTACTACGGTCTGTTCGTAGCTTGTGCTACGTACGGAGCGTCGGCGTGGCACGAATTGGCCGCGACGGTTGTAGGCCGCAAACACTTGCTGTCTATTCAGCGTGCTATGTTGTTAGGTTGTATGCCTGTGTGCCGCACTGTATCAACAGCTGCATTGCAGGTCCTCTGGATCTCGTAGTCATACGGCGTGCCGTAGGCTTCGGGCTAAGGAGGGGGAACAGAGAGGTGCTGCTGCAGTATGAGTGGCTGCAAGGCGAAAGTGTGGCAAGTGCTGACAGTATGAAGCGTAAGCGAATACTGGAGGACTGTGTTCTGCAACAGCGTTGGGACGAAAGTCCCCATGGCAGAACGACATATGAGTATATACGGGACGTGAGGTTCATGGTAGGGCTCAGTGATTTCGGCTTCGGCTTGAGCCTTGGGTTTCTACTTACCGGACACGGGTCACTCAATGCATTTTTGCATGAGAGAAAGCCTGAGTGCAAGTGCTGAGTGTATGTGTGGGGCTGTAAGAGAGGATTGGTTGCATGTGTTGTATGAGTGCCCGTTGTACTCAGATTTGAGGGACCTTGGGCGGATGGGGATTAGTCGGACGGACGGTGTGTGGTGTGTGCGTGAAGCACTCTCCACCAGCCAGCTGATTGCCATAATGAATGATTATGCGAATGTTGTGTTTCGGCGGCGACGGCAGTTTGGTGTATTGCCAAGTGTGAATGTGTGGGGGGGCCGGTCTATTGATTGGATGAATGAGTGCGCACGTGAATGAGGTCAAGTGCGGTGCGGTGGTCACCAGTCCACGAGCTAAATGGGGCTCAACTGGTAGTGGCACGGCTACGAAGTCTGACCAGAGGCTTTGTCTGGTACCACGGGAATCAGGGTGCCCCAGGAGCCTTGTGCTTCAGCCTGATTATGGGAATGGCCCCCTCGGGGAGTTCCATGGTGGCATGGCTTAACACCCAAATGCGGGTAGAGTTTCGACTCGGCGTGAAGTTGCGTTAACAACCGGGTGCCGGACCCATAGCACGGCAGAGGTTTAGATAGGCCTCGATCCCTACCAAGGAGGGGTAATGTCCATTTGCATTAAGCCAATTGGTACCGGGAGCTAGTCTCTCGGAGCGCTTATCAATGCTTAATTTTGATACGCTGTGCTTTTGTCCACCGTGGGGTTAGGCCACACTGTGGCGGCACTCACGTTAAAAATTCGACATTCAATGTCCTGTACTGTCAATCAGAGGATCGGCTGTCAATATGTCCGATCCCGGGAAGTGTGTATTAGTGAGTAGGGCAAGCGATTCCATCTCACTTTTTTTGGAGGACGAATCTACATCCACCAGAGTTCCGATTGGACAGGATTTTTCCATCGAGAGGATCTTCTGTAGCCTGCAGGTGGAGGACATATCGGATACGTCCTGACAGAACCGCCTAAAATATTCTCTCTTGGCCTTCCTGATCTCTTCATTGTATTTAGTGAGGGTCTGGGAGTAGGTCTGCCAGTCATTATTGCGCTTAGCCCTGTTGAACAGTTTCCTTACTTCCTAATGTGAACCTGATCTGCCTGTGGTCCGAGCATGACGGCTCATCGGATACCCGCCAATTACTGACAAGGTCTATTGCCATTGAGGTTGTCAAGGCCATATCCAAGACTTCCTCTCTGACCCTAGTTACAAACGTAGGACTGTCACCAACGTTACATATATTTAAGTCTAAAGCGAGTATAAAATTGAAAAGTGACTCACCTCTAGCGTTTACGTCGGAGCTGCCCCACATGGTGTGATGGGCGTTCACATCACAGCCAAGTACCAGCTCCATATTGTTGCCCCTAGCATAAGCAACTAACTGCTCTGCTAGTCTTGGAGGGCAGTGTTCATCATCCCCAGGGAAGTACGCGGACGCTATGATGATCTCCCTGGAATTCCAGACGATTTTTCCCGCGCAGAGTTCCGGTGTAACATAATCTGTTAACGGGAACAAGAAAACATTATTCAATATGATGCAGGCTCTGGCTCTCGTGTTCGATTGGCAACATAATACCTTCTTGGGATAGCCCTCGAATCTGTCCATTGGTGCTGGTCCATGGTTCCTGCCCCAGGGCTATACTAGGAACCAAGGTGTTCAGGGTCCTGGTTAAGACAGCCGAAGCTGCCACCGCCCTATGGAGATTGATTTGGATTTGCCACTCCAGTCAACCTAGTCTGTCGGACGGGCTTAGCTGAGGTAGGCTTTGTGGGCCCCACCAATGCCTGTCTTGGCGTCGTGTCACTGGTCCGTTCGACTGTTTTGTCGGCCCGAGTGACGGCTTGCGTCCGTCCGCCAGCCGGCGGTCGGTCTCCGGTTTCCCCTCGCCAGTGCTTGTGCGCTGGTGGATGGTCTTGCCTCATCCACCCTAACGTTTGACGTCGTGTTATCCGTGCCGCCACTCCTGGTCACCGATGACTTGGTCCCCTGATCACGCTTAACGCTGAACTGTACCCTTCCCAACTCAAAGAAGGGAAGGTCCTTGAGCGCAGAGAGTTGCGCAACTGAGGTATCATCGATGGCCAGTGCCAACGTTTTTCCCTGCGCCGCGACAGATCTGTTCAGTACCTTCCAGTTGCCTGTTGGTAGTGAACGGTTCTGCGCATGGAGCATCCGAAGAATATCGTCGGCTGGGAGAGAGCAGCCTCGGAAGAACGCAGTGGCCACGCTGGGCTTGGGAATTTCATTACCCTCCACCAGTTTCACCTTCTTCTCCACCAGCTGGGGTTTCAAATTTATCCCCCTCAGCCAATTCCTCGATACCTCGTCGGCGCAGTTCACAATTATCTACCCTGGCTTGAAGGAGCATCCTTGGAACCGAATTTGAGGGCCATCAACGAGCAGCTTACGCAGCTTCTCCCCTACCTTGATTGCTGCAGCAGCTTCAGCAAAGAACCGACTGAACTTCGTCGACTGCGGTGCGGGTTGCGCCGCTTCGATTCGGCTGCAGCCGTCAGCTTATGGCGTACCCGTAGCCCCTTCTTCTGAAAAGTCGTTAACCCCTTTCTCTTCAGAGAGATGCGCTCGGTAGCTTCTATCAGCGCAGGTAGGCCCTGCGACCACCACGTCAACTGCCAAAGTTGACGTGGTAGTCGAACTACCTTGTGAACACTCACTGTTCACCCTGCTCCTAGTCGGTCGGTCTCTCCAACCGCTAGGAAAAATTTCAGCAGATTGCTGATCAAGGGCGTCAGTCTTCCCGACGTCCGTACCATCCGAGGCTAGTGTAGACGAGCTCAATATTTGGTTCGTGCGGCCACCTACTCCGACGAGGCTTTTCGGTGGCCATTGCAAAGTGTGGGGACGGGAAGGTCACCCATGACAGAGCCCCATGCCATGGGAAGTCCAAAATACTACCCGAGGTGGACAGATATCAGGTAGGCGGGGTCTAACTCGGGACAGCAACTGCACCAAGGCTTCATCTTGTTTGACGCGTAAACGGAGCAGAATTTTCTGTTGGTGACTTGATACCCAGGAATGTCCTCGAGCAAGTATCGGTCGTTTTCAAGGACCTCCGTACTTTGGCTCCAGCTTTCTCGATTTTCCACAGGCTGCTGGCTCGTTCTCAATTACCACAAGGTCTTCCTCGTTGCTTCCACTTACTCCGTTTTTTAGCTATGATTTGTGCGGCTTGCAGCCTTTTTTGAGCTACTGGTATGCTGCTTGTCTTGCCGTCGTGTAGTACTGCCGCGAACAGCTGATTGTGGACCACCTCGCGCAGATTAAAATCCAAAACTAATTCATGTGGAGTGAAACTGGCCGTGGCGTTCTTTTGTGAATTTAACGTCCTTTGCAGGTCTCTCAACGTGGAATCCCACACCCTCGGGTTTTCAACCGTGTATGGTCTGGTTCGCGCGTTCCACTTGACCATTCGCCCTTGGAGTACGTACGGCAGTCTTCGTATGTTGGATGCCCTCCTGGCCACAGTAGGCTTGGAATGCCTTCGACATAAACGCCGTTACTCTTTTTTATTCTCATAGGAGGTGGAAATCTTCTTAGACACGCTTGAACCCGTGTTCAACCGCGTGCCGGATTTTTACCGGCTAAAACCAACCCCCTTTATATCGTCAGCCCGTTCATCCCCACTAGGATCTTGCTGAATGCGTCCGATATCGCCAGCGCATAACAATTTACTCTCTTTACTCCATATGGCCGATGTGTATCAGTCTGAAGGGAATAGGCTCAACTGGGCTGTAGTGGAGACAACCTGCCGTCTTGCCGGAGTGATGCTTTGGATAACAACACTGTTCACAAGCTGCGATGTACTGTCGGACGTATTTCCACATTTTTGCAAACCAATATGTTTGCTTGAGACGAAAGCAGGGTGACCCGCTCTGTCGTAACAAGACTGCACTACGCGCCAACGTACCGCTTTAGCCACCACGAATTTCAGCCCATCTGGCCCTTTACGATATAACCGGTGGTTTTGAAATTTGTATTTATTTTTCACTTCGCGTTCGGATTGTTAGTCACCTTTTAAATTTGCGATATTGTCCTGAATATCATCTTGTAACTGCATAGTCAATACCCAATCGCCACTACCCATCACTACTTTCATCACTAATCCGGCCGGTTCCAGCTGCTTTGCCGACTGATCGGGTGCTCGGCTGAGGGCATCCACGTATTCCATTTTATTACCCGGTTATGTTCGATGTTGATGTCGTAATCCTGAATCCGTAACCACCAACGGGCAATTCGTGGTATCAACTCCTTTATATACATGGCCGCACACGTAATATTTAAACTTTTCGAGTGACTCAACAACTGCTATCGTTTCTAGTTTATAACTGTGGAACTTCTTTTCATCGGCACTAGTCTCTCTACTGTAGTACGCGATTGGTTTGAAATTGTTTCCCTCCTGCTGAAGCAATACTCCAGCCAACCCCACGGCACTCGCGTCGGTATGTAGTTCGTGTACCGCGTCTACTCGATAAGCCACAAACACTTCATAACAATGGGGTTCCGAAATTACGCATAAATAAGCACTTAAAAGGTCTTATAATACTGTGATAAAGTGGACTCGGACAACCGTCAACAATATAGCTGTCGTCCAACAAAATTAACAACATCAATCAAAAAAAATATAACAAATTTACCGAAAGAAAAAACTAGCGTTGGAACGCGAACAGTGACAAAACAGCTAAATGCATCTCTTCCAGAAGAAAGCAAACTCAGTAGAACCACGGTTCGCGACTATATAAAAAACTTCTTGGGGAAAGCATGCATATGTGTGCCCTGCAAAACCTCTTTTAACTGAAAAGAACATTCGAGACGGCTTAAACTATTGTAAAAGGATGATAAAAGAAAAATTGAAACAAGATAATGAAATCGGCCGAAACCAACAAGCTAGGATACTTTTCACGGATGAATCACCAGTGGAACTGTTTCCTAAGCCTAATCGCCAAAATACCAGGACAAGAACTAGTGATCCATCATCAATTAAACCATTTCAACGGCCAAAACAAGGGTTGAAAATAATGATTGCGGGCGGCATAAGCACACATGGAAAATCTGAGCTAATAATTGTCGATGACAAACGGACTGTTGATGGGGAATACTACAGACAACGTATGCTGCCCGTATATGGAAATAGCTGCAAAAATCCTAAGCAGTTCCCTCGAAGATCTACAGCGATTTTAATGCAGGACGGTGCGCGGTGTCACACGGCGAAACAGTCAATAAGTGTTGCTAAAAGTCTATTTAAGCTAGTATGGGAAGACTGGCCGGGAAATTTGGCAGATCTAAATCCTATTGAACATATCTGGTCCAGGATTCAAGATTCAGTACTTCGGAGTCCAAAACCTGCCAATAGACTTCAACTCATTGAAAGAGTAAAGCAAGAGTGGGATGCCATATCATTGGCCGAAACGTCGGTCTTGTGCGAAAGTTTCCAAAAACGAGTCCTACAGTGCTACGAAAAAAATGCGCACATAAACCATATTCATGATCAATTGAATTTTGTTTAGGTAGGATTTAGTGGTTTAAATAAAAAAAAATTTGAAAAGCAATACCAATAATTCTTAGCGGTGTTTTTTTTTTGTATGCAGAAACTTTCCGTCCACCCTTTTTTTTTGTGAGTTGAATAAATATCCAATTGGAGAATTTCGCCAGGATGTTGCGAAACTCCCATTTCCCTTATCCACGGATCGGGGAGGGGTGGCGCTTTGCTTTTGCTTGGCAGCGATCGGAGCCGTTGTGCTTCGTGTAAGCAAAACAGAGAGCGTTAATATTATTACGCTCTCACTGTACCGACGCTTGCTTGCTCTGGATAATGAAAATATTGCAAATTCGAGCTCGCCCTTGCCATTCGGTTTTATAAAAAAGTATAGAACATAAAGAGTGTGCATCACGTACAAGCAAACATTTTAATGCGAGTGCTGATATTGCCACTTGTCTTCATGATGCGGGGGGTAGTCAACAAGAGGAAACACTTGAAATGAGAGCACAATGCTCTGAGCGCAAATCATAGCAACACGAATGCCACGTCTGTGCTCACTCGTTCATTCTCGCTCAATTGTGCGAAGAGGAGGAAAACCATGTGATGTTGTTGTTGCGCTGGGGAAAAGCTGAAATTGTAAAACGATTTCTATTTTCTGGCTGGCTTTTGTTCTTTTTCTATAAGCCTGCACGGTGCCTAATATTGCATCTGAACTCACTGCCGACTGTAGTGTGCGCAAAATCATAGAAAATAAAATAATATATGGCTAACATGGCAACCTATATGATCGCTCCAGGCAATACAAAATATATAATAAGTAATCAACAAACACAATGAAATAAAAGGGGGAATTGAAAAGAAAGGAAGACGTTTTTATTAGCCCGTAATAATTTGCCGTCCCGTTCTTTGGAATTTTTTTTACGGCCCACATATAATGCTTAAAAGAATTAATATAATGTGTTTAAAGAACTAAACTAAAATAAGAAAATCTAATATTGTAAATTTATGGTCACATCATTCGCCATGGAACCATTCAGGTGTAGAATATTTATACTATTTTTAAACCTAGGCATGCTGTAATAACATTTTTCTTATGACAAAATACTTGTCTTATTATTTATTTCTCTATTTACTGCCTTAGTAGTGCTTTCGCCCTATTGAAAGTCAATAGACCTATTAAATTATGTTTTTCCATACAATCTTTTAACACTTGGTTTGTGCGTTAGATTTCAATTTTCACAAAAAAAGAAAATTAAAACACGTATCTAATTATTTTTGATTTAACCTTTGTGTCAATAGCAGAAAAATTATACGTTAGTCAACAACAGCATACCCGGGTATGCACGTATATTTTGTATGGGAAATGGGCTAACTTTGTGATAAATATGTGAATATTTAACAAATTCTTTTAAATCTGCCTAACTTTTTGTTGTTATTTTATTGAAACATATTTTTTTTAAGTATGCATTTGAAAACATTTGAGAAATATATTGATACTGTTACGAAAATTCCAAGCTCGTCTTCCAAGATTCGTTTTGATTGTGTTGAAAATAAAACAACTGCAATTATTCAGCGCAAACGCAGTAAAACTAACAATCACTTTATTTACAGATTTACACTTTGCTTGTATCTACACTTGTTACCACTTTGCTTTTTCAACAAAGACTCGACTCATTGCGCTGCACACTGCTGCTTTTATACCAGTTTTCTTATCGCGCCGAAGTTTCTTGCAACTTCCAATTGGAAAGCGCTCGACCCTTCTCGCACAGCCTATTTCTTCGCGAACCATCCTTGCGATATCGGACTATACCAAGCGAATTATACCAAATTTGCCGTACTTTAAAGTTCATGCCTAAAAATATGCTTGGAAAATATTCGTGGGGAGAAAAGCATTCCTGTACAGTACGGCACGGAGTTTCTCATCGTATCACTGCCCATCACTTCGACTTGTTCGTCCCGAACAAGTGCCGAGGCTCCGCCGGAGTAACACGCCAGGCGCTCCATATGGACTACCTTCAGTCTGGCTTTTCCGCTGCAACAGCGTTGAACTCTGTACACCACCTCATTAATCCTGGTCACGACCTTGTACGGTCCTTCCCATGACGTTTGAAGCTTTGGAGACAAACCTTTCCTGCGCTGCGGGTTCTAAAGCATTACCAGATTGCCTTCTTGGAACCCCGCTGTGTTAGCTCGTAGATCATATCTGGCTTTCATGTTATCGCTGCCCAGTTGGATACGGTCCCTTATAAACTGGTGGATTTCTTCCAGCTCCGATCGCTTATTAACTGCGTAATCAGTCTTAGCGCCTTCCGTCGCGCTGGCCACTCCAAACTTCAAGTCAGCAGGCAACCTCAGCTCCGTGCCGAACACTGCTCGGGCTGGAGTGAGTGCTGTCGTATCGTGCGGGGCTGACCTATACGCCATCAAGAACAGCGGAATATGCGTGTCCCAATCCTTTTGATTCCTGCCTACTACTTTCCGCAGATATTCTTCCAGCGTCCGATTGAATCGTTCCACCATGCCGTCGGACTGGGGATGCAAAGGACAGGTGCGAGTTTTCCTTATTCCTAGTAGCTCACACACTTCTTTTAATACAAGTGACTCGAAATTCCGGCCTTGATAAGAGTGCAACTCCAGTGGAACTCCAAATCTGGCCACCCAGTTGTTTACCAGCATTTCCGCGACCGTGGTAGCCTCCTAGTTAGGAATAGGATACACTTCGGGCCATTTGCTGAAATAGTCCATCACCACCAGCACATATTTGTTGCCTTGAGTGCTAAGTGGGAATGGCCCGGCGACGTCCATGGCAATCCGCTCGAAGGGCGCTCCCATGTTGTACTGCTGCACGCGGCCCCGAGATCTTCTTGTCGGCCCTTTCGCAGCCGAACATCGATCACAGCTCTTAATCCAATCGGCGACAGACTCCTGGCATCCTACTCAGTAGAATCGCCTTTTTATTTTGGCGACAGTTTTTGTGATGCCTAGGTGACCTCCGCTGGAGTCGTTATGGTATGCCTCGACCACCTTGTTGATCCTGCATTTCGGGACTACAATTAGGGAATTGCTGGTCCGGCCATCCTCACTCTCCCACTCGCGGTATAGGCAACCATCAGACAGCCGCAGACTTTGCCACTGCGCCCAGTAAGCCTTCGCGATCGGGCTCTCACCGGCCATCTCCTGCCAGTCTGGACGTGCGCCTTGCTCCTTGCCTTCAATGATTTTTTTAAGATCCGTATCCTCGCGCTGGTCCTTTTGTATCCTCTCCGCAGACCACTCCTCCTCTGGCGTAACGCTGACCAATCGCACGTCCACTATCTGCTCTTTGCTTTCGGCTCGCGAACAATGCCTGCATTCGGTTTTGCACGGACGGCGTGACAAGGCATCGGCATTTCCATGGCTGCTACCCTTGCGATGCTCCACCGTGTAGTCGTAGGTCTGCAGTCGTTCGATCCACCGCGCCAACTGGCCTTCCGGATCCGTAAAGTTCAGCAGCCATTTCAATGCCGCATGATCTGTGCGCAGGTGAAACTTTTGCCCATACAGGTATTTATGGAAGTGTTTCACGTATTCCAACAGGTGGTCGTCAAAGCTTTTACCCTTCACGATTATGTCGTCCAGGTAGACCAGACACGTCCGCCAATGCAGCCCTTTTAGCACACGTTCCATTAGCCGCTCGAATGTTGCGGGTGCTTTGCAGAGTCCAAACGGCATGACGGTGAACTGCCACAAACCGTCGCCAACACTAAAAGCCGTTTTCTCCTTGTCCTTGTCTGCAAGTTCCACCTGCCAATAGCCGCTGCGTAAGTCGAGTGTGGAAAACCAATGTGTGCCTGACAGTGTGTCCAGGGTGTCATCGACTCGAGGTAGTGGATAGCTGTCCTTCTTGGTCACGTCATTGAGCTTCCGATAGACCACACAAAATCGGGTACTGCCATCCTTTTTTTTGACTAACACGACCGGTGAACACCAAGGGCCTGAAGAAGGCTCTATGACCTTTTCTTTATGAACGTTTTCAATCAAATTTGTGACCTCTTCCCTCTTGGCCAGAGGGACCCGTCTTAGTGGTTGGCGGATTGGTTTCGCACTTCCGGTGTCGATGTTGTGTTTCACTATGGCTGTTTTTCCGCCCGCTTCTGTTGCAAATATTGACCCATAGTGCTGCAGGAGTGACCGTGCCTTCTGTTTCTGCTCGGCTGTCAATTCGCTGCTCCACTGGTTCTGCGGTATGGCATACATGTTAGAACCGCTTTTCTTGCTTCCTCCAGGCGGGCTACTTTCGCAATTGACAACTGCTTCAGCCTCTCTACACTCGCCAATGACCGCATCTTTTTCGACATATCTGGGTGTGTTCAGTGGATTGAGTATCCTGACTGGTATTTTGCCATTTTTGGGTTCCACTAATGTACGTCCGATTATTATGTTGTCGTATCCTTGTTTTGGCGCTTCTACAACCCACAGCCGACTTGTCCCATCGTCCTCGTCCACCTTCGCCCACACAATCGCCTCGGAATTCGCTGGTATCCTCCTGTGTTGACACGATACAACTCTCCTTACCGCCACGCTTCGCTCATAGCCAGTGTGCAGGGGGAATTCAACGTTGGCATACTTCAGCACATTTTCTTTCAGGTCCAGCGTAAAACCGTGCCTAATCGTGAAATCGACGCCGATAATCACGTCGTCCATTATGTCCGCGACGATGAACTTATGTTCCAGGCTGCTGGTGCCGATAGCAATTGTTTTTGTTATTTTCCCTCTTACCGGCGCGAGCTCGCCAGTCGCAGTCCTCAGCTGTATGCCATGCAGTGGTTTCCAGTTCTTCAGAAGCTTCCTTTTTATGATCGAATATGACACTCCAGTATCCAGTGTCAACACGAACAACTTTCCATCTATTTTTCCTTCAATCGTCAAGCTGCTGGGTTGTCGTTTCAACTGCGAGACAAGGACGGTGGGGCAGCGGGTTGTGGGGATCAGCTCACGCCCCTTTGGGCTGACCCGTTTTAGTTTAACGACTCGTTGTCCTCAGCCCTGCGCTTGTTGGCTGAGCCTCGATTTTCAGTGTTCCTCGCTTCAGGCGATTGCGATCGAGAACGGGAACGCCTCTTTCGTTGACGGCAGTCTCGTGATATGTGACCCTGCTGGCCGCATGCCCAACAAACAATTTTAGAGGAGACCACCCGTGGCCTGCCTGGTGTCTCAGCGCTTATGGCTTGTATCGCAATGTCGTTGTCCGACTGAATTTAGCGTATCCTTGCAGGTGCATATCGAGTGCTCCCAATCCATGTCGCCTCATATGTCATCGCGCTGGTCACCGTCTCTTTAAATGTCGGCTTGCCCATCATCAACGCACTGCGAGGTGTCTCCGGATCATGAAGACCTTCAATAAATGACTCAATCTTCATCCTCTCAAGATCAAGCGTCGAATTTCGGGTAGCACAACTGTACGAGCCGCTCAATATCTGCTGCATATATCTGCAGCGCCTCGTTGGATCTTTGCCTGCGGTTCTTCGGCTCACAGTAGTGTAGCGTATGGTTGTGCTCGTCGCTGTACTTCGCTGCCAAGGCTCTCATGACGGCGTCGTAATCACTTCTTGAACATTCTGCCGCAGGACCTTTCAGCGCCAGTGCCAATCTTCGACCTTTCCTGATATCGGTCCATTGATTCTCTAAAGCAGCCAAGTCGAATTGCAGTTTAAATGTATGCAGTTTAAATGTACCATCATAAGTGGGCACTTCTGTTTGGGTGGCAAAACTTTCCGGAACCAGCGGCAAACATTCTCGTGGCTGTACCTCTCTAAGGCGCTCGTCGATTTTTCTGTTCACAGAATCCTACAGACCAACTCGTTTGTTCAAGGAATCATCCAGGTCGTCAACTCGTCTGCTCAGGGAATCATCCAGGCCGTCGACTCGTTTATCTAAGCGTTCCACTTCCCAGGTGCTCCACCTTCACATTAAGCTTGTTTGAGACTTCTTCCACTTTCTGCTCCAAACGTGCAGAAGTTTCCTCAAGCTTGGTTTCCATTCGCTCTGCTACTTCTCGGTTCGCCGATTCCATTTTCGCTATTTCTTGATTCATATTTTCGAGTTTCGCTGCCATTTCTCAGATCTCTGCCATTGCAAGATGCAGATGCAAGTGGGCATAGTATTGGTGGTGTGCTGTTACAGATAATAGATGGCCAAGAACAAGTGATAGCCTACTACAGCAAAATTTTGTCAAAGCCGGAACGCAACTACTGTGTGACACGGAGGGAATTGCTCGCAGTATTGGAATGCGTGAAACACTTCCATAAATACCTGTATGGGCACAAGTTTTGCCTGCGCACAGATCATGCGGCATTGAAATGGCTACTGAACTTTAAAGATCCGGAAGGCCAGTTGGCGCGGTGGATCAAGCGACTGCAGAGCTACGACTACACGTTAGAGCATCGCAAGGGTAGCAGCCATGGAAATGCCGATGCCTTGTCACGCCGTCCGTGCAAAACCGAATGCAGGCATTGTTCGCGAGCCGAACGCAAAGAGCAGATAGTGGACGTACGATTGGTCAGCGTTATGCCAGAGGAGGAGTGGTCTGCGGAGAGGATACAAAAGGACCAGCGCGAGGATACGGATCTTAAAAAAATCATTGAAGGCAAGGAGCAAGGCGCACGTCCAGACTGGCAGGAGATGGCCGGTGAGAGCCCGATCGCGAAGGCTTACTGGGCGCAGTGGCAAAGTCTGCGGCTGTCTGATGGTTGCCTATACCGCGAGTGGGAGAGTGAGGATGGCCGGACCAGCAATTCCCTAACTGTAGTCCCGAAATGCAGGATCAACGAGGTGATCGAGGCATACCATAACGACTCCAGCGGAGGGCACCTAGGCATCACAAAAACTGTCCCCAAAATAAAAAGGCGATTCTACTGGGTAGGATGCCAGGAGTCTGTCGCCGATTGGATTAAGAGCTGTGATCGATGTTCGGCTGCGAAAGGGCCGACAAGAAGATCTCGGGGCCGCATGCAGCAGTACAACATGGGAGCGCCCTTCGAGCGGATTGCCATGGACGTCGCCGGGCCATTCCCACTTAGCACTCAAGGCAACAAATATGGGCTGGTGGTGATGGACTATTTCAGCAAATGGCTCGAAGTGTATCCTATTCCTAACTAGGAGGCCACCACGGTCGCGGAAATGCTGGTAAACAACTGGGTGGCCAGATTTGGAGTTCCACTGGAGTTGCACTCGGATCAAGGCCGGAATTTCGAGTCTTTTGTATTAAAGGAAGTGTGTGAGCTACTAGGAATAAGGAAAACTCGCACCTGTCCTTTGCATCCCCAGTCCGACGGCATGGTGGAACGATTCAATCGGACACTGGAGGAATATCTGCGGAAAGTAGTAGGCGGGAATCAAAAGGATTGGGACACGCATATTCCGCTGTTCTTGATGGCGTATAGGTCAGCCCCGCACGATACGACAGCACTCACTCCAGCCCGAGCAGTGTTCGGCACGGAGCTGAGGTTGCCTGCTGACTTGAAGTTTGGAGTGGTCAGCGCGACGGAAGGTGCTAAGACTGATTACGCAGTTAATAAGCGATCGGAGGTGGAAGAAATCCACCAGTTTATAAGGGACCGTATCCAACTGGTCAGCGATAAGATGAAAGCCAGATATGATCTACGAGCTAACACAGCGGGGTTCCAAGAAGGCGATCTAGTAATGCTTTAGAACCCGCAGCGCAGGAAAGGTTTGTCTCCAAAGCTTCAAACGTCATGGGAAGGACCGTACAAGGTCGTGACCCGGATTAATGAGGTGGTGTACAGAGTTCAACGCTGTTGCAGCGGAAACGCCAGACTGAAGGTAGTCCATTTGGAGCGCCTGGCGTGTTACTCCGGCGGAGCCTCGGCACTTGTTCGAGACGAACAAGTCGAAGTGATGGGCAGTGATACGATGAGAAACTCCCTGCCGTACTGTACAGGAAAACGTTTAGGCATGCACTTTGAAGTACGGAAAATTTGGTATAATTCGCTTGGTATAGTCCGATATGGCAAGGATGGTTCTCGAAGAAATGGGCTGTGCGAGAAGGGTCGAGCGCTTTCCAATTGGAAGTTGCAAGAAACTTCGGCGCGATAAGACAACTGATATAAAAGCAGCAGTGTGCAGCGCAATGAGTGGAGTCTGTTTTAAGCACGCAAAGTGGTAACAAGTGTAGATACAAGCAAAGTCTAATTCTGTAAATAAAGTGATTGTTAGTTTGTTTAGTTTTTACTGCGTTTGCGCTGAATAATAAGTTGTTTTATTTTCAACACAATTGAAACGAACCTTGGAAGACGAGTTTGGAATTTTCGTAACAAAATTATTTCATTGTATAAATATTGAGTTTCTTAGAACATCCTTGTTTGGTTTGCGGCGGAGCGGATCAATAAAAACCACGGTGGTTCGGGTTTGGGGTTAGGGACCAAATCGATACGATCTACACAGATTTTGCCATAGCAATTAATAGAGTGAGCCATTCAGTTTTGATTTCAAAACTGGCTTGCCTGTGTGTCATTCCTCATTTCTTCGATAGATGAAATCATAAATAACTAATCGGCGGTGTGTTGTCACGATTGATGGCACGTGTTCTAAATCATTTGTTGGTGTCCCTCAAGGCAGCATATAAGGTCCGCTGTTGTTTGTTTTCTTTATAAACGACATTGGTTCCTGCTTCTCATTCGCTAAATATCTTTTATATGCAGACGACCTCAAGATATATGCGGTAGTTAATATTGAGACGGATTTCTCTGCCTTACAAACAGATCTTGGCAATGTTCAAACCTGGTGCGCAAAAAATAAACTGGTTTTGAATGTCAGCAAATGTGTTCATGCGGCTTATTCAAGGAGGCTCAGCCCCTTGCAATTATCGTATTCCATATCCGGTTCTGTGTTAAACAGTTAATAGAATAAAGGATTTGGGTGTCTTTTTCGACGTAAAACTTAGTTTTACATCGAAGTCTTATGCCATGCTGGGTTTTTTCCGACGGAACTGTACTGCGTTCTCGGACCCATATACTTTCAAACTGCTATTCACGACTTTTGTACGCTCTAGACTTGAATACGGTTCTTTTATTTGGAGACCTTATCAGGCTACCCATACCAATCGGATTGAGCATATTCAAAAGGTGTTCATAAAATTCGCACTGCGGTCATTAAATTTCACCGAGCCTCTGCCGCCATATGAGTCCCGTTGTATGTTGCTGAGTCTGAGTCTCTGCACTAGGGATGCGCACGTAAAAATACATCGATGTTTTTTCCGATACAATGCATCGTAAAGTCACATCGATGCTTTGCGATGTATCGCTTAAAAAATACATCGATATTTCGATGCATCGTATTCCCTATAATTGCAAAAAAACTAAATGAAATTGAAGAAAACAGTAAAGGTGCAATGTATTAATGTATTAATTAACTACACGTTTGATATTTATTGTGATATTTGGATCTCGATTGATATTGATAGATTGATAGATCGTACGTAAATGCTACATGCCCAATATTGATCGCGTCAGTATTTACAAATTTTTACTTCGAAGCTGTTCGATGCTCCGATTTTACTTGCAGCACATTCTCGCTTTCAATATCCTGTTCCATTATATAACCACATACACAAAACTTAAATGAAATATTTTAGTTTTTGCTTGCTCTACTTTATTTTTCCACTACGTACTGTAGCATCGCGAACTGATATCTCAAAATATGCTAAAAGACATTTATTTACGTATCTGCGATCCGCGATCCGTATTTGAAGACATTCAATTATTTTGCGATATTAATTGCGATTCATCAATACTGCAAACTAAACGCTCAATAAATATCGCGATACTGGATCGCAGTTAATATATGTACATTTCTTGAACTTGTAGTAGGCTCCTAAAGTTGTTAAACTCTTTAAACTGCAAGTTCGGGTTTTCGATGCATCGAATAAAATACATCGATGCATCGAATACAATCACATTAACAGATACATCGGAATTTTTTTCATCGAATACAGTCGCATTAATGATACATTGGAATTTTTTGCATCGAATACAATCGCATTAATCGATACATCGGAATTTTTTCGATGCATCGAATTGGAAACATCGATGTTTCCGATGCATCGGTTAACATCGCGCATCCCTACTCTGCACTCGAGGAGTGATGAGCAAAACGGCGATTTTCAAATCACAGTGTGATTTGCGATTGCGATGTGAAAATCACTGTGATTGAAAACTGCGATTTTGAATCACTGTGATTTTCAATCACAGTTCTATTGCAAGAATCTATCTATCGCACGCGGCAGCTCGCGGACTTGTTTGAATGCGAAAAAATTAACATTGGTTTTCCATTCAAATGTTAGTCGGAAGAAAATGTCTAATATTAAGGAAGTTACACATCCAGTTCTTAGCAATTTATATCCAAAAATATTAACTTTATGACTTTATGTTGCTACAGTTTTGCATTATAAATGAGCAACTTTCCATACAAATTTCACTTTGATGATGGGGTTGTAATTCGTGGTGGAAACGAAATAGTGATATCAGCTGTTTCTTGCTTGCGAAAATTTCCGCGACTGGAAGTTGGGCCATAGAATTTTCTTTTATATTAAAATCTGTGCCGGAAGCAGATTATATGTTATTTTTCAAACTTAAGAGAAAATGTAAGGAGTTCATTCATCATCATTAAATCTTAGCCAATGGTCCTTATATTGTCGCAATTCTGCATTCTTCCGACAGCTTTTCTCATACAATTTTCGTGCTGCCAATGTGCAAAAGATACGCTGAGAAAATATCAGCTGTTTTTTTGATTTTTCATAATGGACCTGGTATCAATGGATATCAACCATTTGCCTGTAGTGGGAAAGGGAGCACTAGAAAATGAAATAAATGTTAGCAGCATTGTCACAGTGCAGAGAAACGAGTGCTGAAATCGTTACCAGTCAAGGTTCGATTCGCTTCTCATTTGTTCACAGCGATTTTGGCAAAACAGTGATTTGGAAAACTGATTTACAATCGCTGTTTTCATTTCCAATCAAGGTGCGATTCGCTTCTCATTTGTTCACAGCGATTTTGGCAAAACAGTGATTTGGAAAACAGTGATCCACAATCGCTGTTTTCGTTGCCAGTCAAGGTGCGATTCGCTGCTCATTTGTTCACAGCGATTTTGGCAAAACAGTGATTTTCAAACAGTCAATCGCAATGTGACACTGTGATTACAAAATTACAGTGAAAAAATCACCGGCTGCGATTTTTTGCTCAACACTAAGGCGAACGTTTTTTGCTTGTTTTTTCGTGCTAAATCTACTATATAGGGATATTGATTGCCCTGATCTTCTCTGTAAGATCGGATTTAATGTTCCAATCTGGAACTTGCGGCATGCGAACACTTTTTTAACTCCTCTTACCTCTCAGATCACGATGCCGCTCTGCCGAATTCGAACGTCGTCTTTATTAAACTAAGATTTTCATTATAATTACTGTTACTATTTCTAATGTTGTCTCTTAGTCAGTAAGACATAATGTACATTTGGCTAAATAAATATAGAAATAAGTAAATAATAAGACCCGTGTGTGCAGAACATTCCATCGATATATCGCAAAGCAACAAATGCAGTTGAAAGCTTCATAATTTCTAATTCATTCATAATTTTTTTATTTTATATATACTATTTTACATTGTACTTACTTACACTATTTAAAATTTACATGGAAAATAAAAGTTCAGTTTTCAATTATCATACATATATCAACATATTTACATGTGTTTTCATATACATACCCGGGTATGCTGCTATTGACGTAAGGTGTATGAATCGAAAAAAGACTATATATCTGGACCAGGTAGTCCAATCTCAACCAAACTTAAGAATATGGTGTAAAATACTTTTGTAGACAATATCAAGAAATTTCAGGTTGCTCAGGGCCGTTTTCTCATCTTCCCGTTAAAGTGACCTTTAGCTAAAGTTCACTTTAAAGTGCCCGGTAAATATTTTCGTTTTCTCATCTTTCTGATAAATATAAATTTAACAAGTCTGATTTTTTGGCAACACTGGTGTACGATGGGCAGCACTTGGCGGCGCGATCAGTTGTTTGTGAAAAATTATAATTATTTTTGAAGGAAAAAAATAAAAATTTTGCCTGGAAAAATCTTGTTGATGCTTTTACTGCCAAATGGGGCGTGTCCTGACGTTGGAAATCGTTGAGGAACAAGTTTGACAGCTTGAAGCGTAAGTCCAAGCTGGAACCTGTAGCAACGATTAAGCGATGTGAAACTGGGAGAGTAAGCCGATTTTTGTGCGTTTTTTACAATTCACGTACACAGTCCGTGTGTGTTGGCAGTGATCAGCTCTTCACTGTGTCTGCTCTTTTCCCGATATTAGGGATTAGGGATTCCTTACAATTATTTGCTTTTTAAAGTATGTTCTCATTAATTTTCTGAATTAAATGCCAACACATGAACTTTTTTGGTTTAATTATGTAAATATTAATGAAAAATATACCAATGAAAACAAAGCTAAATGCATTGAATATGACGGGGTCAATTGTCATCCTTTGTATTTCGCATTTCTTCATTTAGCGAATCTCTAACGATCAGGTATGATTTTTTTGCTAAATGCTGTAGTTTGACCGCAGGGTTGTTTTTTTGAATGCAGCTTATAAAGTCTTAATTTAATTGAATTAAAAGCATACCCAAAGATTATTTTGACGCTTTTGGACAATAATATATTTTTCTACTCAATTTTATACAAACGTATTACGAAATGGCACCAAAAATATACAAATAAAAAGATAAATTTCTTTGGTCACAAAAAATGACTCACACCAGCTACACTGGCAATTTGAAATGAACTAGAACAACAACCCCGTTTTAGAAATTTATATGGAGGAAAAAGTACGTTCCTGATCAAGCTTGGGCCCTACTAGTAGGCCCCAAGGTTGCAATTTTGCAATAATATTAGTGTAATTCTGTGCATGTATTTCTACCGGCTCTCCCAGTTTCACATCGCTTAATCGTTGCCTGCAGCGCAGAAGAGCGAGACGTATCGCACAGGTGGCGGCCCAGCAGCGATTAGACATGTCAGCAGTGTAAAGCAGTGAAATAGTCCAATTGGCTGTTATATGTTATATGTTATATTTGCCGCATTTTGCGACTCCGTACCTTCAAAAGCGTCTTCCAGTGCATGAATTTAAGAAACACGCCTATTTTCCATACCGAAAGATCTCAAATTCAAATTTCATTTCAGATTGTAATTGCATTATCAGCTGTTTTTTGTTTGTAAACAAACATATGCATGTACTTGGCACCACTTCCACTTAAAGTTCACTTTAAAGTTTAACAGGCACTCAATCCTCCCGGTAAATTTTATCGGGAGGATAGCTTAACGGGCAGATGAGAAAACGAAAATGCGTTTATCGGCCCGCTAAAGTGAACTTTAAAGTCAACGGGAAGATGAGAAAACGGCCCTCAGAGTGTTACATTCTAAGATACAGCGATTTGAAAACGCAAAACATACCCGGGTATGTTGCTGTTGACATAAAGGTTAAAGTGTTTTAACGAATTTTGAAGTCAATATGCCCATCAGTTAATTTTTTCGTAGTTTCCCATATTCTCAAAATTTTAATCAACCATGTGCATCAACCAATATAAAATAAATTTAATATTTAATAAATTTTTATGACAGCAATTTGTGAAACAAAAACATTAGCGAATCCCAAATCATCTTCGTTGAAACGACGATGACGATGCTTTGGTTCGTTGTTTGCTCTCTGCTTGCGCTTCGCCCACCAATTCAATATACACGAGCGGAGCCGTGCTTTTTGCTGTTGTCAAACGGAGTGTTTGGGTTCTCGGAAACTGTTGAGCGCGAGCAAATTTCCCGCAACCTATGCCTCCGCCTATCTCTTCTCCCCCGCGTCAACAAACACGCTTGCACAATTTTCGAAGATGCGTATTCTTTATATTGTATATTCTTTGGTAACACTCAACTTGATTGTGGTTGTTACTGCCGTCGATCGTACACTTGTTGGCAGCTCCCCAACAATGCTCTCCAACACATACCGAAACACTTCCTTGCTGAGCCGGAAATTTCGCACAAACCAATGTTTGCATTTGCATTTTCAAAAACATAGCAAATATTTAATAAATTTTATCTTACATTGCATCCGTCTACTGCATAATACAGGGTGGGTGGAAAGTTTCTGCATAAAACAAACACCCCTAAGGATCATTTGTATTGCTTTTTTTATTTAAACCACTAAGTCATATCCAAGCAAAGTTCAATTGATCATTCATATTGTGTATGTGTGTCATTTTTTTCGAAGCACTCTAGGACTCGCTTCGGCCAATGATATGGCATCCCACTCTTGTTTTACTCTCTCAATAAGTTGAAGCACTAAGCAAATAAACACATAGAGGTACCACGCAGTACAAAAGTTTTCGGTCACGCAAATCTTCGCCAAACTTCAATTTTCGAAGTTCATCTTCATTCTTTGTGGGATGTTCGACAAGGAACATCAATTGCAAGCTGTGCTGTGCTGATGAGCACGAAACGGCGCGCCGCGGCGTATCGTTTGCAAATTCGAATATGCAAGAGTGTGTGTCCGTGTGAAAATAAATGTGCGTGTTGCTTGTGTATGCGCTGAGGTGAATGAAAACAATACGAGCAACTGCACAAGATAAAAAGCAAATTGAATTTCCATGGCTTTCGGTTCTGCTATGAAAAATGAACCATGTGAATTCGCAAAGGCGTACAGTAGAGTGTGCGTTCCTATTGAAAAAAAACTAAAACCATGAATTTCTGCTGTGCAATGTTGGCATTCATGTAGGCTACGTTGCCTTCTGGCCTAATAAAATTCATAGCGATAAATTTTTCAAATTCATATATTAACAGCAACATATTACTATTTATTATTATCATTTCCTTAAAATTTATATTATTTAGTAATTTTATGTGTTCTTTAGTATTTTTATTTTATTCTTATTTTTCGTTTTACTTGCAATTTGCTCCCTTAACCATGTGCAATTTTTTCTTAGCAAAATTATTAAAAGTAATCTATATATATAAAAGAGAGTGGCAGTATGTGTGTGACCGCATCACGCTCAAACGGAACGGCCGATTTTCATGGGGTTTGTTTTGTTCGATTCGTATTAAGTCAGTTCAGGTTCGTGCCAAAAGAAAATTCCAGAAAATCTATTGGGAAACTCGGAAAATCCATGCCATCTTTGACCGTGAATTTTTTCATATTTTCAGATAATAACTTTGGAACCATAAGTCACACATTTTTTTTTTTTTTTTTTTTTTTAAACAGGAACAAACGCGCAGGGGATGACCCCTATTAATGCGAAGCATTGCGTTGGTTCAGGAAGGATATAAAGGTTAGGAGATAGGGTTATGAGTGAAGTGGTTATGGACTCTTGCCTTGAACCCATCGAGATCATAAGTGCTGGGGAAAATATCCGCAGGGAGACCATTCCACAACCGCGCTGTGCGGGCCAGAAACGAACTTTCCCTGTAGTGCGTAGTGCGCTGGAACATCGTTTCGACGTGGAATGCATGGGCGCCAGTGTTCAAACGGGTTGCCCGGGGGAATACCCGGAGTGATGGCATCAAGCTGCTCATCTCCACTGAGCAGTTACCGAAAAAGTATCGGTAAAATAACACCACACATGCCACGTTTCGACGATGTTCCAAGGAGTCAATAGAGCTGGATGCCCTACTGTCCCCTATAAGTTTAATCGCACGGTTTTGCACCCGATCGAGGAGCTCCAAATGGGCTTTTGAAGCCCCCGCCCAGAGGTGCGAGTTAAACTCCATTTTAGGTCGGATATAGGTGGTGTAAATAATGCGGAGATCAGACGGAGTGAAATATTTTTTGCACCGCTTTAGGAAGCCGAGGCACTTGGCTGCTTCTTTCGACACGCCAAAAATATGATCGTTCCAACGAAGATCGTTCTTAATGGACATGCCCAGAACATCAAGAGCTGCCGATTCCGCAATACCCACACCACCCATAACCAGGGATGAGTTGGGATGTGGGGAGACTCGCTTGTGGGATAACAGGCAACATTGGGTCTTGCGGGGATTAAAATCGACCCTGTTCGCTTGACCCCACTTGGAGATTGTTTGTAGGTCGCTATTAAGTGTGTCATTCATACGGCGCCGTTCTCTCTCAATCTCCACAGAGCTTGGACGCTTTGTGAAAGAGTATGAATGACAAATGGTGCTGTCATCCGCAAACGAGTAGATGGGATTCTTCGTCGACGACAACAGGTCGTTGATGAAGATCAGGAAGAGGGTTGGAGAAAGGACCGAACCCTGCGACACTCCCGCGCTAAGGGAATGCTTTTCCGAGGCTATGCCGTCTACTACAACACGAATAGAGCGATCATAGAGGAAGCTCGTAATCCAACGAGAGAAGGTACTACCGACACCATAGGCAATCAATTTTGACACGAGTGCTTTATGCCACACCCGGTCAAAGGCCTTGGAAATATCCAATGCAACAACCTTGCTTTCACCGAGGTTTAGAATGCTATGGTTCCATTTCTCGGTGAGGACCGCCATAAGGTCTCCCGTCGATCGTTGTCTTCGGAAGCCGTATTGACGGTCACTTAGCAGTCTATTGTGCTCCAGATATTTCACAAGGTTGAAGTTTACAATGCTTTCCATTACTTTGGAAAGCACCGAACAGATTGCTATAGGTCGGTAGTTCGCAGGGTCAGTAGTCTTGCCTTTTTTAGGAACTGGTTGAACATTTGCTACCTTCCAACATGTCGGAAATACACCTGTGGTGTATGACATGTTGAAAAGTTTGCGTAACGGACAAGCCAGTGAGGTAGCGCACTTTTGCAAAACAAGGGCTGGAATGCCGTCCGGCCCTGAAGCCTTATTTACATCGAGATTTGCAAGCACTCTTTTAACTACCCGTGTTCGAAAATGAATTTCTGGCATAGAGCAAGATACGTTTTCGACTACGGGTAGTGGTTGATCGCTGGGGGGCAGGGAGGAATTCTCTGCGAAAATTTTAGCCAACAAATTAGCTTTATCAACCGAGTGAGTGATGATCTGATCATTGTTAAGAAGAGTTGGAATTAAAGATGATGTTTGATTCTTCACCTTCTTAACGAATGACCAGAAGTTCTTACTACCACGCTGGCATTGAAGAACTTTTTTCCTTTGGCGCTGTTCGTGCAGAAACTTTTGGCACCTTAGGATGGCATTGCATCGATTTCTAGCCTGTTTACGCAGCTGTTCAGTGGTGGCATTTTTATTTGCCTGCCATGCTCTGAAAGCTTCCTCTTTAGACCTGACAGCAATTCTGCATGTCTCATTAAACCAAATATTGTCCTTAGGTTTAATGCAAATTTGCTTATTGGGGATGAAGGACCGCATTCCCAATAATATTATTTCTTCAACCATTTTGGCTGCGGCATTTATGTTTTTATCAAGAAAACACAATTTCCAATTGAAGTGGGCGAAAAACTCATTAAGTCCACTCCAGTTAGCTTTCTCATACATCCACACTAGGCGCTTCGGGGCTAAGAGCGAAGCATTGCGGATAGAAGAGTATGGGAAAGACGCCAAAATCGTACAATGGTCCGAGTTTCCAAGAGGTGCGTGCATTTCAACATCGTATTTTTCATGATGTGAAGTGAGAAAAAGGTCTAGAGTATTGAGAGCTTGCCCCGCAACGCAGGGGATATGCGTTGGTTCATGCACTAATTGAGTCAAGTTATTAGACTCGGCAAAGAGCTCGACAAATAAGCCTTCAGGAGTTGTGTGGCTGGAATGGCGTAGCCAATTGGAATTATGAATATTGAAATCACCAGCAACTACAATTTCACTATTCGGATACGATTCCAGAATCTGAGAAATAGAATCAGAGAGAAGATCAAACTTGTTATAAGTAAAATCTCTCCCTGAATTTGGGCTTCTATATAGGAAGCAAAAGTGCAGAATGTGCGACTGGATATTGAATTTAACCCACATGGAGCTAAATTCGGCATCCGTCGTGTATAGTTGTTGCTGGCACTGGTACGCAACATTACTGCACACATAAATGGCAAGACCCCTGTGAGGAGAGAATAATGGCAGTAGGTGGTAACCAGGGATGTGAAAATCCAGTGGATCTGCATCCCCACACACCTGGGTTTCACTTAGTGCCATTACATGGGGTTTATGGAGGTTAACAAACGCGTATACAGCAAAAAAGTTCGCCCTGAGCCCGCGCACGTTACAGAAGGCTATACGGAATTTGTCCAGCACCATGGCCTGGGTGGGCTAAAGGACAAGGAAAGTAGCCGGGAATGCGATCTGCCGCACTAAGAAATTGATTATGCTCTGTGGTAAGTGTTATGCCTTTACCACAGAACAGTCAATTTCTCAGTGTCGAACACGACCGCATGTAGCGCCACTGAATACGGACGGAGGAGGGAGACACGGACAATGAACCATAACAAACAACGCGAGCAGAGGTCAATACGGCGGACAGCGAGAACGGGATAACGGGATAATATTTGATATTTGTTTTGCATTTGCGTTTTAAGTTATGTTTAGTTATTATTTAGGATTATTGGTTATTATTTTATTATAGATTATTAATTAGGCACACGCGGCGTAGCAACGAACGAGACATATCAGGCTGACGGACACTAAAACACGCTGGGACGGACAAAAACAATAAGAACCGCGGAGCACAAAACGGCACGTCTGCCCACGCGTAACACTTCAACTTATTTAACGCGTAACACTTCAACTTATTTTTTATCAATTAAATTCACTACGAACTTACTATTTAGTCATGTCCTGCGACAGAGAGAATGGGGCGGGTATTGGACGAGGGGGCATGGCACCACTCATACAAGCTAAATCTTAATAATGGAATATCTTTGAAATTGTAAGGCGCACAGTATTGAAATATGGTATAGCGTCGACCCATAGATGAGTCATTCTACTGGTAAGATTTGATGGGCGTTGGACAAGGGGCGTGGCACATTTTTTGTGACCCAAATATTTCGCTGAACTATAAGTCGTACAGCAACGAAATTAAGCACGAACCTACCATTTATTCAAATCTTTCGACAGAGGGGATGGTGCGGGTATTGAACAAGGGGGCGTGGCATCACCTATATAACTTAAATCTATATATAAACGTGTCTGGGTATAGTGAACACCCTATGTAGTGAACACTTCAATATAGTGAACGCCCAAATTTTTACATGGAGTAGCATGGGCTGAGGACAACAGCACTGAATATGTTGGTATACAAGGGTAATCTACGAAAAAGCGGTTCAAAAGTAACTTTGTGAACGCAAGAAGCAAACGCCTATTCGCCATTTCTTTCAATAAGCATACATTAATATTTTCCTACGTGCGGGACGAAGTTCGCCGGGTCAGCTAGTCTAATATAAATTGCTCATGTTCCCAACAAGTAGACGGTTCTGAAAATCCCATTTTGTATTCATCTACTTTGTTACGTTTGCAACACACAGATTGTACAAAAGCTTTTTTATATTGGAGGAATGAGGGGTTTCCTTAAAAAAACGTATGAAATGTGTTGTAAACGATTTTTGAAACAAAAAAAATTAGTTTTAAACTACTGTTAAAATAGTTGAAATTTTTGAAAAATATAAACATTTCGTTTCTTTGTAAATTACAAAGCTCATCTTTTATTAACTTTTTGCAGTTATGACAGTCAAATTTTTCAATAGTTTGCATCAATATGAAACCAGAGGAATAACGAAGGGAACCATCACTCATATGTTCAAACAAACTGGTATTATTGTCAATTATTATAAATGAACCTTCGTCAGTTGGTTCACAATTGAAGGTTCCTGCCTTAAATGCTATTATTTTCATTGAGATCATTAACGCAAGAATATGGTCAAACTCAAAAAGTGAAGGATTATTGTTTGTAACTCCGCTTTTTCTTACCAAATAAAAAAGATTTTCAATAATCAAGATTTTCTTGATTAAGTCTTGATAATAAAAGAAAATTGGATTTTTCCGCCCAGATATCTTGTGAAAGAGACAAAACGGAAGTAATTGATAAAACTATACCTTTTCAACAGTATACAGTTTTAGAATACTGACAACTTTTGATATAGTTTTTCATTTCCTTCAAATAATTTTGGATATTGTTATTCTCACGAAGAGCTGATCGGAAAGGTTTTTTATCAAAAAGAACATGGCTATTCAAACAATCAAAAAGTCTGTTTGTTTTTTCAATAAATATAGCTGTGGACGAAGCTTTTTCTTTGCAATCATTATAACAGCCATTTTCAACGAAAGATTTTATGGCTGCGGATACAGTATTGCTAAATATGAGTTGCGTATTTAACCTTAATTTTTTGAAATGAATTAGGATGAATATGCTTTGTTGTCAATTTGGGACAAAGGCGGGTTGAATTGTTTTTATCCAATTCATATAACCTGCAAATAATCGACCAAGAAATATGTCCATCAGTCGAAGTTTCATCATCAGCAAATTTGTTGAAGCGAAAGCGATCGTCAACGAAAAAAAGGTATACACACAAAAATAAGCGCGAACAAGTGAAATTGTGTTGTTGCTTTTGTTGGCTTTTTTGGTGGTTGATTATTTCATTGCGTGTGAAGGCAACGCACACAATTTTGCGAATATTTTCGGCTAGCCGAAGTGCGTATGGGACCTGCTGCGCTGAGAGCAAGGCGCATAACAGCAACATCATCACAGCGCACAGTTGATGTGCGACTGACCACATCAACATAAAGCAAATTATGAAAGCTGACTTCGAATTAAGAAGTTTGCCGAAGTCATCGCGAATATGTTCGAATAGCCGAAGTGCGTATGGGACCTGCTGCGCTGGTACGCAAATTTGTGCCAGTTGACACCTCTATGTGTTTATTTGCTTAGTGGTTGACGTCTATTGGCAGGTTTTGGACTCCGAAATACTGAATCTTGAATCAGATATTTTAAATAGGATTAAGATCTGGCGAATTTCCTGACCAGTCTTCCCATACTAGCTTAAATATACTGAAACGATAAGGCACTCTGTGCTGAATGCTTTTCTATGCACGAATGCTTTTCCAAGCATACTTTTAGGCATGCACTTTGAAGTACGGCAAATTTGGTATAATTTGCTTGGATAGTCCGATATGGCAAGGATGGTTCGCGAAGGAATTGGCTGTGCGAAAATGGTCGAGCGTTTTCCAATTGGAAGTTCCAAGACACTTCGGCGCGATAAGAAAACTGATATAAAAACAGCAGTGTGCAGCGAAAGGGGCTCGAGTTGAGCAAGCAAAGGGGAAACATGCAATAGTAGTGTAAAGTAGAACAAGTGTAAATGTGTAAATAAAGTGATTGTTAGTTTTTGACTGCGTTTGCGCTGAATAATTGAAGTTGTTTTATTTTCAAACACAATCCAAACGAACCTTGGCATTTTCGTAAGAATACTTTTAGCAGCATTATTGACTGTCTTGCCGTATGACATCGCGCTACGTCTTGCATAAAAATCGCTGTATATGTACGAGGGAATTGCTTAGGGGTTTCAAACAATCACACTATTGTGGTTTCCCCATTTCGTTTTCAAATAAAACAAGCAATCAGAATTTTAACTATATTACAACTGAAACGATTGAATTGGCAGCCGACGTGGCTCAGTTGGTTAGTGCGCGATCCAGCGAGTCGCATGCAAAGCGACGCAAGATCGAATACTGCATGTAGTAACACCTCAAAAAAATAACGGGAAACTCGTTTTCTCTTTCGGTGGCTGTCCTCTCAGCTGGAAATGGCAAACCTCTGAGAGTAAAAATTGCCTATGAAAAAGCTCCCAACCTGCGTTCGGAACCGGCATAAAACTGTAGATCCCTTCCACCCGCGTACAAAATTCACACGCACAACACGGGTGGTTGCGGGAAGCTAGGCCTTAGTCTCGCGTAAGCGGGCTGTCGTGCCAATCAATTATTATTATTACAATTGAAACGATGTATGCAGAAACTTTCCGCCCACCCTGTATTTACATCGTCGCGTAACACTTTACGTTCCACTCGCTCGTCCATAAGGCAACCGTATCCATTTTAAACACAATTAAATATTTGTTACTTTCAATGTTTACTATTTTTGAAATTTCTTTTAATAGGTGCTGCCAAATTCAATTAATACATTCGTATTACTACTGCCAAGAATACTTCCAATTAATGGCAGCACTTTTCACTCGATCCTAAAATCTTACATAGTACGAATTTAAATTCGGATCGAAGTCAACTTTCGAGCAGTTTCGACTTTCGAATCGAGTTACATAGTAACCCCCTGGTGATAAGTTTAAGCAGAGAAAAGGAAGCTGAGGATATTTGCCGCCAAGCCGTGAGAATAAAGGCCGCTGCAGGGTTCAAGCTGCGTAGGTTTGGGTCCTATTGCAAGGCGCTGCAAGAAAGGTTGAACCACGAAGAGCCTGTTAAGACGGACGAGCTGCGGATGGAAAGACCTGACGAGCCCGATAAAGTCTTGGGTATGTATTGGAACACCACTACTGATGTTTTCGAATTCCGCTTCAGATTTCATAAAGCTGCACCAGATGTGTTGAAATGGCAGCGACCACCAACAAAGCGTGAAACGTTGGGGATCCTCATGTTAATTTACGACCCGTTAGGCACCTTATCTAATACACCGTTTTCGCCAAGTTGCTACGTCAAGTAGTGTGGAAGGTGCAGGTTGCGTGGGACCAGCCGCTGCGAAATCATCTTTGTCAGCAATGCTGGAGAGGTTTCCAGAGGGTCAAGAACTTTACCGTCAGAAGATGTTTTGCACAACTATTACCAACAGCCGATGGAGTCCAGCTATATTGCTTACGCGGCTGTGGCCTACCTGCGCATTCAGAAGCTCAAAATTATCGACGTGACATTCGTCGCCGCCGAAACCCGCTGCGCCTCGCGTAAAGGACTGTCGATTCTACGCATGGAATTGCAAGGTGCAATTCTCGGTTACCGCTTAAAGCAGTCGATCGAGGAATGCCTGCCCGATCGTATAAGTAATACGATCTACTAGACAAACTCCAGAACGGTGCTGCAGTGGATCCATTCGAGTGATTTTGGTTGCCAACGGAGCCGTGGTTGCCGTGAGTCCAAGTCACGGAACGGAGTTTCCGTTTCAATGATGTCAAAACTATTATAAATAGAGTAGAAGGGGGTACAGTGGGAAGCTACCTGAGGTTTCTCACATAACTCTGTTAATATGCATTATTTTAGTGAATAAATGGTATCATTGGAAAGTATGAGACCGTATCTATCTTTTGCCATCATTTGTTTGATAAAACACTCACGATAACATGTTAAAAAATTGATTCAAAGACCACCCTTTGTTGGGGGGGAACAGTGAGATTGGGGGTGTACAGTGGGAATTTTCTGAAAAATATTGCTGATGATCCAAAGAAGCAAATTTAATGTTGGAAAATGTTTATTTTGAACTGAAAAATGTTGAAAATTGATGGAAATTGCTATTTCAAGTGTTTTCAGTCCGATTCACAGTTTTGGCATATGAAAAAACTGTTCGTCATATTAGCAAATTTCAGGTGAACGGGACGTTTGCATTCCATGCAAACCATGCATTCCATGCATAAATTTAGTGAAAACAATTAAAAACCGAATGAAAACACACTGAAAATACACTGGAATATTCTACTGACAGTTCTCACTAAAATTCCCACTGTACCCCCCCTAAGCTACTTTTGACAAATCGCTATGGCGTCATCGTATAATGTATGGCAAGTGGAAAAATTTTGGTGTGCGTCGAAAGAGAAATGATTACATTTTATTTTGTGTATAGTTACCTTTTTTATAACGTCGAAGAAAGTACAATTTTATTACAAACAGGAACCAGAAAAATACTTGTTTTTCAATTTTTTATTTTTTCGTCTGAACGAGCACAAAAAAATGTGTGTTATGCGGTCTATGTCTTCTGAATAATGACTATTCAACGCGCGCTACAAGAATATGCTATTGACAGATTTCATACCGTTCAACAAATGGCGATTCCCACTGTACACCCCCGACTCACTGTACCCCCTTCTACTCTACAATTTCACGTATTTAGAACCACCCGTGCGGACTTGCATCGAAATATGTCGGTACTTGTTTACCAAGGCGCACGGGAGCCAATCTGTTCGGTGCTTTCCAAAGCAGTGGAAAACATTGTACCTTGTGAAGTATCTGGAGCACAATAGACTGCTAAGTGACCGCCAATACGGCTTCCGAAGAAATGTCGTTTTAACCATAGCATTCTAAACCTCGATGAAAGCAAGGTTGTTGGATTGGATATTTCAAAGGCTTTTGACCGGGTGTGGCATAAAGCACTCGTGTCTAAATTGATTGCCTATGGCGTCGGTAGTATCTTCTCTCGTTGGATTACGAGCTTCCCATATGATCGCTATATTCGTTGTTGGCATAGCCTCGGAAAAGCATTCCCTTAGCGCGGGAGTGCCGCAGGGTTCGGTCCTTTCTTCAACCCTTTTCCTTATCTTCATCAACGACCTCTTGTCGTCGACGAAGAATCCTATCTACACGTTTGCGGATGACAGCACCATTTGTCATTCATACTCCTTCACAAAGCGCCCCAGCTCTGTGGAGATTAAGAGAGAACGGCGCCTTATGAATGACACACTTAATAGCGACCTACAAAAAATCTACAAGTGGGGTCAAGCGAACAGGGTCGATTTTAATCCTCGCAAGATCCAATGTTGCCTGTTATCGCACAAACGAGTTTCCCCACATCCCAATACATCCCTGGTTATGGATGGTGTGAGTATTGCGGAATCGGCAGCTCTTGATGTTCTGGGCATGTCCATTAAGAACGATCTTCGTTGGAACGATCATATTTTTGGCGTGTCGAAAGAAGCAGCCAAGTGCCTTGGCTTCTTAAAGCGGTGCAAAAAATATTTCAGGCCGTCCGATCTCCGCATTATTTATACCACCTAGGTTAGGTTAGGTAGGGGAGGGTGTGTGCGTTAGGACCGCACTTCCACTCGGAGACCACAATGGCCCATTGTGAATCCCTTCTTATGGTGTTCTGGAGCCAACCAATAGTCTCAGTCAAGGGGAAACCAGTTCGACCTCTTGATGAAGGAGAGCAGATTCGAGATTTCGACTATCGCTGCGCAAGCCATGTCTGTCAGGAACCTTGACCCCAAGGTGCGGAGTCGGCGTTCCTGCAGAGCCGGGCAGTGGCACAGGAAGTGTTGTATCGTTTCTACTTCTTCTTCATCTCCACAGCTACGGCAGACATCACCGGACGAGAGGCGCCATTTGGTAAGCATAGATCCAATAGCGCAGTGTCCGGTGATAACTCCAACGAGCTGTCGAATGGAGGTACGACTCAGGGACAGTACGAAACGTGTTTTCGTCAAGGAGAGGTTATACCACCTATATCCGACCTAAAATGGAGTTTAACTCGCACCTCTGGGCGGGGGCTTCAAAAACCCATTCGCAGCTCGTCGATCGGGTGCAAAACCGTGCGATTAAACTTATAGGGGACAGTAGGGGATCCAGCTCTATTGACTTCTTGGAGTATCGTAGGAACGTGGCATGTGTGGTTTTATTTTACCGATACTTTTTCGGTAACTGCTCAGTGGAGATAAGCAGCTTGCTGCCATCACTCCGGGTATTTCCCCGGGCAATTCGTTTGAACACAAGGGCCTATGCATTCCACGTCGAAACGATGTTCCATCGCACTACGCACTACAGAGAAAGTACGGTCTTGGTTCGTACAGCGCGATTGTGGAATGGTCTCCCTGCAGATATTTTCCCCAGCACTTATCTTGATGGTTTCAAGGCAAGATTCCATAATCTCTTCACCCAACATCCTTTCACCCAACCTATATATCCTTCCGGAACCAGCGCAATGCCTCGCATTGATAGGGGTATCCCATGCGCGTTGGCTCGTTTATGAAAAAAAATATGCTAAGCAAAAGGTGCTGGCATTAAGAGCAGTAAACGATACGGCTAGAGGAAAAAAAAAAATTTTTACTACGTTGCGTACAAGAACAAAGACAGGTATAACCAGAGTGCAAAAAGCAAACCTTAAAAAGAAAATTTAGTTAATAATGTTTTTTTACTGATAAATACTTAGTAAATATTATATACGGGTAAAACAGTGTTTCATTTACTGTAATACGTATTAAGTTCTAAAAACTCTCTACGGATTCCGTACTAACTTTTCATTCTAAAGTTTGACATCAAGTCGGTATGGGTTATCGTTATCCGATCGCCATAATGTTTATTATTTAACTCATTAGGGTCAAATGAAAAAATAAGGGGTATGCTTAACTCCATTCGAAAAAAAAATTGTCCCTTATAGCCTGGGACACTCTAATGCAGGAGCCAGGTGAACGTCTTGTCAAAGTTACTAACTTTACTTCGTATTCGAAGATGCTACGGTGGTATTGTGGGTTTTGCGCTTCGCACATAATGCCACGAAGGGTTCGACTCGCCGCCAAAATGAACTGTCTGCTGACGAAGTAAGCAGGGCAGAAAGATTGGTTTGTCGCCGAGTTCAAAAGGACGTTTTCGCTGCTGAAATAGAACTGCTGAAAAGAGGAAAGTTAGTACCGAAATCAAGCCTGATAAATTGACGCCGCGTATTGCCTTCGATTCAACGCCCGACGCCCTATAATCATGCCGCAGCATCATCCCGTTAGCCTTCTAATCTGTCGCCACTACCACCAGAAGCGAATTCACCAGAATAATCGCCTCGTTATAAACTAGATCTGCCAACAATTTTGGGTACCATGCGCCCATGCCTTTCTATGTTAAAAGACGCGCTAAGCCGGTGGTACCTATGATAGGTCAGAAACCGGCGGTTGATGCCAACTTACGCCGGGGTGGACTACTGTGGGCCGTTCTCTATTGCTGTAGGACGCCGAAGAGAGAAGCGATGTGTAGCACTGTTCACGTGCCTCACGACGCGAGCCATCCATTTGGAGGTCACCTAGGAATTGTCAACAATTCCTACGCAATTTTATAAACCGGCGTGGAACGCCTGCCCGCATACGCAGTGACAACGGCACAAATTTTGTGAGTGCGCAAAAGGAGCCGACGGAGGAGAACTGCCTATTCGATGTCAACGGGCTGTGCCGTTACATGGCGAGGGAAAGGATAGAATGGATCTTCAATTGTCGGGCCAATCCAAGCAGCGGAGGCTGCTGGGAACGTTTAGTGCAGTGCGTGAAATGGTTAAAGACCTTTCAAAGCGTCATTATCGAAACAGAGAATATCATATGTCCTGCGGATATTGGGACAAATGGAGGAGTGAGAGCAGGCCGTTGCAACCGAGTGTCGTGGTCATAATATGTGACTCCACCCAATCCAAGAGCTTATGGAAGAAGGGCCAAAGACGGCCAAGTTTGCATCGCCGAGGTGAAGACCAGCTACGGCATCCTGCGTAGACCTGCTTCGAAGCTAGGCACCTTGCAGTTTGGTGAATCCCCTTTGGGTTCACGGGGGGTGTGGCTAAGCCTAGTTGCCGGGCGAAATAAGGTGGCAGCGCCGTTCCCGTGGGCATCGAAAAATGTGCCGTTGGTAACGCCGTTGCATTACTTACTTACTTAACTGGCCATAACAACCCGTATCGGGTTACGGCCTGCCGCAAAACTTCTCTCCAGGCGCCTCTGCTTCGCGCGCGCCTTCTCCAGTTGGTCACACCAAGAGATACCAGGGCCTCTTCCACTTGGTCCTTCCACCGGAGACACGGCCTCCCTCTTCGCCGTCGACCTCCAACCATCGCATCGAATACCTTTTTCGCCGGAGCTTCGTCGTCCATGCGGCAGACATGACCGAGCCAGCGTAGCCGCTGGATGTTAATTCGCTGCGCTACGTCCATGTCCTTATACAGCTCATACAGCTCGTTATTGGTTCGTATGCGATAGTCGTCATCAACCCGAACAGGGCCGAAGATTTTGCGAAGCACGCCGTTGCATTGGTGTCACTAAATTGCCTCCTCGATCTTCGCAAACCGACGCGAAAAAGACACGAGCGGCCGCTGGTGCAACGAAAATTGCAAACACTTGTCACTCGCTCGCCAAAAATTTGCCATATTTTTCATTTGAAATAAACACCACAGCCATAACCCATTTGTCACACGCGCAGGCGTTTTAAATCATAATTCCATAACGACAACAGAATGAACATTAGTGAGTCCCGACTATTATCGTTGAAACGATGATGACGATGCTTTACATTAACGAATCCCGACCATTATCGTTGAAATGACGATGACAATGCTTTGGTTCGTTGACTGCTCTCCGCTTGCGTTTCGACAAACAAGATCAATGAACGTACTGTTTGTCAAGTAAATGTTTGCAAATTTAAAGAAGGTAGAACATTATTTTGATAAGCTTATAATATAACAGAAATTGCAATATTATGAAATTATTTGAAAAATATAGATTGATTGAATATTTCACTCTCATATGATATCAAAATAATGTCTGTTTGATTCGCGTATTGAAGGGCGAATTGATTTGAAAGTATCTCCTGGACGACCCAAAAAACTACATATCTGACAGAGAAGAAAGAAAAATCATCCGAAAAGTTCGTGAAAACCCCCGTATCTCAATAAGGGGAATGGCTTTGGATATAAAAATAGAATGTGGAACTGATGTATCTTACGAAACTCTTCGGAACTGTACGGCGCCAAAGTTTCAATGCAATCTTGGTTTTGAAAGAAGACGAATTTTTTGACAGTTTGAAAATACCTTCATTTCCTTTTTTTCTTTTTTACACTGTTTTCGCGTATCAAGTAGACATTACTATTAATCTTTATCTTAAACAATTTCAAAATATATAAATTTCTGTTATATTTATAAGCTTTTCAAAATAATTTGTCTACCTTTTTTAAGTTTGCAAACATTTACTTGACAAACTTTAAGTGCAAACAATTATAATTATTGACCGATCACTACGCTGCAACAACTACCATCTCAATGTACTCAAATGAAGACGCGATGGCTTGTTGCGGAGACCAACAACATTGCTTTTGCTGTTGCCCCACGCAACTCTAAGGGGGATGTTATGCAGACGGTAAAATGATCGTTGATCAAGTCACTTTTTACGCTCTCGTTTTGATTTCATTACTCCGGGCCGAAAGCATGTTATGCTGACGGTCATTTGATCACCGGTCACCACTAAATATTTTCGCTTACTGTTACTACTTTTCCGAACTTTTTATTGGGACTTTACTTTTTTAACTACAATCTTTGTATATATAAAAATGAATCTTTGTTCGTTCGGCTGTTTGAAACTTGAAAACGACTTGACCTATTTGGGGTCGGCAGGACTGTTCGTAATTACTACGCGAAGGTTTTGGAAAAAATAAAAGTTGGGAAAACGGGGCGTAACATACCCAGTATACATTTTTAGAAAATAACTTTCGAACTATAAGTCACACATCAATTAAATTTGGTACGAACTTATTATTTAATCATGTCCTTTGATAGAGGAAATTGGGAATTGAATAAGAGGAATAGCTTCGGAATTGAAAGTTTCATTGATGCGGATTTACAGTGCTTGGTAAATGTTGGGTCATAAAAAATGTGCCACGCCCTTTGTCCAACGCCGTTCAAATTTTACCAGTAGAATGACACATGAGACGACGGTACACAAACTTCCAATGCTGTGTGGCTAACGATTCCGAAGCGATTCGATATAAAAGATTTGAGTTGTATAGGCGGTAACAGTTTCAAAAATATGCGAATATTTGTGTCAAAATTAGATGGGCGTTGGAAAAGGGACGTGACACATTGTTTATGACCCAACAGTTTCGTAGTACTGTAAGTCGCACATCAATAAAACTTTGTACGAACTTAACACTTAGTCGCACAATTCGACTAGAAAAAAGTTGTGAGCATTGGACAAAGGGGCGTGGTACAGCTTAAAATTTTATATATATATATATGTATATAGGGTTGTTTGTCCAGACTGACGGACTGATTGATTCATCAAATTTGAACTGTACATACAGCTCTTAAAGAATGAACCTCCGCTAAGACGGAATTTCTTGAAATTGGGGTCTAAAAGGGCGAAACATGCGTAAAGGTGTTGTATGTAGAAACGTAATAATAGACATAGATTTCGAACTTCCTGAAAATACTCTAAATCAAAAATAATTCAACACGTATTTTATATTTTTTCGAAAATCAAAATTTAACTGGGCCAACAATGGGTTAAGGTTTGTTTACGGGAAGACTCCGAAATAAAATTATCCGATAAGCCTATTAACTTCAAACATTGTAAATATACTTGAAATAAAAAAAATAGACAAGTGTTTCTCATTATTTTCAAAATCGAAATCTAACTGAATCAACGACGGGTTAAAAGTATATATGGAGAAACAGGCCTTTTGACTTCAAACTTGCTAAAAGTACTTCAAATGAAAAATAACTCGATACGTGTTTTTAATTTTTCCGAGTGTTAAAATCGGACGGGGTCAGCGACGGGTTGAAATTTTGTGTGGGTAAATTGTGAAAACCATGAATTAATGGGCCGATTGATTTGGAACTTGGTGGAAGTACTTATAGTTACACTTCAAGAATCGGGAAATAATAAAAACGTGCTTTTCATTTTTTCAAAAAGGATTAAGAATTTGTTTGGGTAAATGTGAAAACACTATTTTTGGAAACAATTGAAATAAAAACAAACATAACTCGACACGAAAAATGCTCCTAAAATCAAAAGTATTTTTTAGACTAATCTTCGGCTGCTGAACACGAAACTGAAAATACAAAAATTTTCGTCACACGATGACGATTCGGTCACACGATAACTAAGCGCGTGCGCGTCAATACATGCTCGTGCACCGCTAGAGGTAGGAGCGCGGTCACAAAAACATGTATAACTTTTGACCTAATGCAATGCGAATAATTCTCTTTTCATCATTGCAAAAATTCCCCAAATTGCACAGAAAAACACTTGGATGGCAATGCTGTTCGCCTAATGTAAACAAAACAAACAAAAATGTTTGACAACCTACCGAACCCAGACGAGAGAAAAATAAAAGTCTGTCTATTCGTGACCCTACTTTGTTTATTGTGCCATGCGTTGTACCACACATGATACAAAAATAGAAGGTAGACCCCTGTCAAACTTTTTGACACTAAACGTGCTTATTGACGTTTTTCGTATTTGTCAAAAGCTTGAGTCGTGCCACTTCGTTGTAATACTAAATTAAATGTATGTATGGTTATAAAAATATTAAGATTTTTTTTAATAAACACGGAATAGATCTTTTACTGTGACTGACATATTTTAAGCGAAAGTATAAACATGCTAATGCGAATTCAACAGCAGATACTTCATTGTAGGATTAAAAAAATGTTCAATACATTTTCTAACAACCGTGCGGTAGCACATTTTCAAGAAATGTGAAAAAAAACCTTTAGTGTCATATGCGCAATATGGCGGCTGAGAAGAAGCATTGGTTCTACCTTATATTCTTGTATCATGGTATCATACCAAGGCGAATTCATACAGCTGATAGTGTTAGGGCAACAACAAAATGTGAATGTATTATTTTTGTTTTCTGGGTTTAGATTGTCAAAATCAGCCAATCAGCACAAAGCTTGCTTTTTTCAATTTTAAACTGTCACAGTTGTACACAGGCATTTTGACAATCTAGACCTTTTCCCCCACAAAAACAATCAAATCAGCTGGTTCAACGAGGTCACCTGTATGAATTCGCCTTGTATCATACATGTTTCTCAATTTTTACTATCGCACATGCATCGAAAGTTGCCTAAATATGTTGGAAATGTAGAGATCTGGTATCATTGTTTGTTTGTTGTTCGGTTTGGGATCCCACAAATCATAGTGAAATTAATAGTGTCCCAGATAGCAGGAACCAGCGATAAGCGATTGGAAAGTGGCAGGAGAAGTGTGAAAAAATCGACAATACACACATAAAATGCACCAATACTCTCACATAACAGCTGATACTCCGGCCCCAAAGCTGATATTCCGGCCCCACAGCTGATATTCCTTACCCCATACAAACTGAAAATGGAGGGTTGTTGTGTTGGTCAACTCCAAAATAAAGGGTAGTTGTGCTGGTCAATTTTCATGTGTGAGGATTATCGTTGTGGTTCATTTTTAATTGCTTAGTGGCTAAATGAGTGCTGTGGTTGTTCAGTGATCTGTCAATCCCACCTCTAATCCCTTCCTTTCCTTGTCCTTTTGTACTTATGTTTCCCACTATTTTCTTCTCCTCGGCTTCAGCCGCTTGTATCGTTTAATGTTTCATGTATTCTTTATATCATTCGTCTTTTACACGTCTTCAAATAAAGACCGAAAACACACTAACCGCATCCAACGCGTATTACTTATCCCGCTCCGCGCCGAAGCGATTAAACATGGTCCTTCGAGCCAACCGCGAACTCGCGCCGCGGAAACACAAACTTTAAAAAAAAAAAAAATTTAAATAATAACACATTTAAAACAAAAACTTCAAACAATATACAAAGTTACACGAAAAGTGAAAAGTGACACAAAAAAAAAAAACAACCAAATACAAAGAGTGACAACTCAACAAACAGTGAACCAAGAGCAAAAAGTGAAACTAGCACGAAGGTGATACACACAACAAGATCAAAAAACAGTGCACAAACCATACAATATACAAATCACAGAACCACAATTTTACATAAATTAAAACAAAAATTCTAAACAAGACATTGAACAGTGCAGTGACACTTAAAAGAAGAGCAGCAGAACAGAAAAACAACAACAAAACACACACCCACAGCAGAACACAGATCAGACGAAGAGGGCAGCCAACAACGGCAAACAGCCAACAACACAACACACAGCACCACACAAAGCAGACAAAAAGGGCAGCAACAACAGCACAAACAGCGGACAAAAAAACAACAGCAAACAACTTAGCACATCACAGTAGCGCACACACAGCTGCAGAGGAGATTCCCATTCTCGGGCACTGGGCCCACTAAGATAAGCCCAAAACATTTTTATAAAAAATTAACATACATACACATACACTAACAATAACATATATTTTTTTAAAAAATATATCCCCATTCCCAAAAATCCAGTCAAAAAATTATATACTGGTACCGCCCCACTGTTAACTAATCGCAGTAGGCAATCCCGCTGCTGCGCATAATTGCGCTATTTGTTTGCACATTCCCTTTTTGCGCTGCAGCCTGCTTTTCACTCCTTTTCTAATTTGAACATTCCCCCAAATTTTGTTTGTGCATATCGCAGATCAGCAGCGACCACTCCAGCTGCTGATCTCGCACTCTCCCACTGGCGCACATTTTCGCGTTTCGCTTTGTGCGATATACGCAAGCACCAGCAGCACGCACTCCCGCTGCTGCCTCCCAGTGCACTCAAATTTTCATACTTCTGCCTAAGCAATTCCCCTCCTTCGCTAGCAGAAGTAAATAAGCTCAAGCACAGTGGGACGAGTCGCATTTTTTCTGCAGCACATTGAACAATTTTCTAGGACTTAGAAAATTCTCAATAGTGCTGCATATACTCATACACTGCACATCTTCTGCCACCCCAAGTGCATACAGTGGGACAAATTACCCCTTTTGCACACAAAAATTGTTTGCACACAAAATTATTCTCACACTTTTTTACGTTCACTGACACAATAATACAAATCATCACATACACATATACATATATATACAAATATATATATACACATACACATATTTATACACACACATATTTATACAAATACACATACATACGTGTATATTCACACTCACATCCCATAAAAAAAAAATCACTTTTTCACAAATAAAGACAAATTTTCATACACATTTGACTACACTTTTAAATTATATTTATATTATAATAATTTTTACATACATCCCCAATTCCCATATACAAATATCTATTTATTACCCATTTACAATTACAAAAAATTTATTTGTTCCCCATATACATATATTCCCAATACACATACCTATACACAAATTTACACACACAGGTGTAAACTATTTATTTATTTATTTGATTATTTATTTTGCTCGACAAATATTCAAATTCGTTTTAACGAATTTATCCATTCCCAACTCTTCCCATACTCACTAATCGTTCGCGCGGACGCGGTTAGACTACACGTCTATTTCCCCAATACCCTACATTTACATATATTTATTTAAACTTTTTACCCTTTGTCGAGCTTCCAATCCAATTAACATGCCCGTTGAGCGATCCCCCAAACGTCAACTTGTGACAATGGAGACTCCTTCCTCCAGACACACAAAATCATCCAATGCACGTTCCAATTCCGGATCAAGGAGCGGTTGACTGCCACCACCCTCTCGAAGAGCAAACCGACATTTTCGCTCGGTTCTCCTGCTTCTCTCGAGCCCTACAAACATATTTATTATAACGTGCAAAATAATTCCTCATAACTCTCGCTTGAAATTCTCATTCCCTCTCATGAACTAAAATGGCAACTCGGCCAGATTATATAACTCCATATTCTCCGGCTTTAGCTTAAGCGAACCTCGCAGCTTAGCCGATTTCTCATACCCACGATGTCAGCCTCAAACTTGTATGTCCAATTAACTGACATCCACCTTCTTTGCAGATCGTACGCTAGACGACCATCGCAGCAGCTGCCTTCGAGTTTGTCCCGCATGGCCAAAAGAGATGCAAGCATCCGTAGCGGCTACCATCCAGCAAAGAGGTCATCGGCGCACCCCTAAGCGCACCCACAGCCAGCCAGCCGTGAGCCGTACTACCACCAGCCAGACATCAGCCGCATCAAGGCAACCCTCCCCCCGGCTACTTCATAAAATTGCACTCTGCAATGGCGGCCGCGATGGCTAAATGAGTGCTGTGGTTGTTCAGTGATCTGTCAATCCCACCTCTAATCCCTTCCTTTCCTTGTCCTTTTGTACTTATGTTTCCCACTATTTTCTTCTCCTCGGCTTCAGCCGCTTGTATCGTTTAATGTTTCATGTATTCTTTATATCATTCGTCTTTTACACGTCTTCAAATAAAGACCGAAAACACACTAACCGCATCCAACGCGTATTACTTATCCCGCTCCGCGCCGAAGCGATTAAACACTTAGAACATTAATTTATTTTTTGCACAGAGTTCTGTGATACGTTTATAGAAAAATTAATATAAAATTCTATTATTGCTTACAAATATAATAAAATTGTTTGAATATGTCTCTAACATGTCATTATTAAAGTTTTCATTGGGGGTTTTAGAATTGTTAACAGAAAAATTCTGTATAGAACTTTATAGCGCTCGAGGGTTATTTGTTGCATTTTTCAAGTGCTAGGTGTACCAAAAAGAATTTACAGGTATAATATACAGAACAGTCAATTGTAATGCATTTAAAATTATGCGTTGCAGCATGGCTGCAATTGTGCAGCGTTGAATGTACATAATAACATAACAAATAACATAAAAACATAACAAAGTTCATAAGATATATGCATTTCTTATTGAAATAATTGACAATTATGAAAATAATAACATGCATCGTATTAATACGCCTTTTTCTATAAAAATACTGTAACGATAAGACAGTCTGTCAAGTCTGTCAAGTCAGTCTGTCTGTCTGTCTGTGCAAAGCAACCCTGTCGCTACGCGTCGTGCAATAATTCAATCTGGCAACGACGGCCGCGATAATAAGGGAAACTTTTAGGCCAACCTGGCAATGATGGAAACTTTTAGTCCAACCTGGCAATGATGGTCGCGATCATCATGGAAACCTTTAGTCCACTCCGGAATGTGCAAGAACGATCTGCGCGATGGCCGGACAGGTATAAAAGGCGGCCGGATGCGGCGCAGCGAGTCAGTCTGATTTTGACTAGTGAAGGTGCCACACGGAGCAATTAAGCAAATAATTAAATGTTAAGACAGTGAAGTGTAAAAGTGTGAAATAAAGTGATTGTTGGTTCTTAATGACTGCGTTTGGATAGTTAAAGTTGTTTGATACGTAACAGCCTACTTGACCTAGTATTCGTAACATTTGGTGTCAGAAGTGGGATTGTGGAAAATTGAAAGTAAACAAATAAATAAATAAAATTATAAAAGCACGGACATGGTTAAACTCGAGCTGCTGAAGGTAGACCAGCTGAAGCAGGAGCTGGCTGCCTGGAATTTGCCGACTGCTGGCGGAAAGGTGGAGTTGCAGTTGCGCTTGCGGGAAGCATGTGAGGCTCGAGGCGTCGATTGGACTGTGCACGAGTTCGGAGCGCAAGAACTAGAGGCGTCGGCCAAGGTGGAGGAGTCGCCTGCTGGTGCTGCTTCGCTACAGAGTACAGCTGCAGCGGCTGCACCAATACAAGCGTTGGACATGAGCCAACTAATGGCTGCACTCAAAGGCATGTCGGCGCAAATGGAAACAGCGAAACGGGAAATGGCAGCGAAAATGGAAACGGCGACACATGAAATATCGGCGCAAATGTCAGCAAAACTTGAAAATGCAAATCGGGAGTTGTCCAGCAAGCTTCAGGAAAATTCTGCGCGCTTGGAGCAGAGAGTGGAGGAAATCTCAGACAGGATTAATGGGAAAGTCGAGCACCTGGAGACGCGGGTAGAGCACTTGGATAAACGAGTCGACGACCTAGATGATTCCCTGAACAAACGAGTTGGCGACCTGGATGATTCCCTGAACAAACGAGTTGATAGTCTGGAAGACTCGATGAACAGAAAAATGGACGAGCGGCTTAGGGAGGTACAGCCGCGAGAATGGTTGCCGCCAGTTCTGGAAAGTGTTGTCACCCGAGAAGAAGTGCCTAGTTATGATGGGACTACGCCGTTCGACACATTCAAGCTGCAATTCGACCTGGCTGCTCTGGAAAATCAGTGGACCGATGTAAGGAAAGGTCGGAGATTGGCACTGGCTCTTAAAGGTGCTGTGGCTGAGGTAATAAAATCAGTTCCAGAATGTTTACGAAGTGAGTACGAGACCGTAATAAGGGTGCTGGCAGCCAAATACAGCGACGAGAACAACAGAACACTGTACTACTGTGAGCTAAAGAACCGCAGGCAAAAATCCAACGAGGCGCTGCAGGCATATGCAGCAGACATTGAGCGGCTCGTGAAGATATGCTGCCCGTCCCTCGGCGCTGATGATCTCGAAAAGATGAAGATTGAGGCGTTTATTGAAGGTCTTCATGATCCAGAGACACGTCGCAGTGCGTTGATGATGGGCAAGCCGACATTAAGGGAGACGGTGACCAGCGCGATGATATACGAGGCGACATGGATTGGGAGCACTCGGTATGCACCTGCAAGGATACGCCAGATCCAGCCGGACAACGACATTGCGATCCAGGCAATAAGCTCTGAGCCACCGGGCATTCCACGGGTGGTCTCCTCTAAAGTTGTTTGCTGGGTATGTGGCAAGCAGGGCCACATATCACGAGACTGCTGTCAACGAAAGAGGCGTTCCCGTTCTCGATCGCAATCGCCTGAAGCGAGGAATGCTGACAATCGAGGCCCAGCTAACAAGCGCAGGGCTGAGGACGACGAGTCGTTAAACTAAAACGGGTCAGCCCAAAGGGGCGTGAGCTGATCTCCACAATCAGCCGCCCCACCGTCCTTGTCTCACAGCTGAAACGACAGCCCAGCAGCTTGACAATTGAAGGAAGGATAGATGGAAAGTTGTTCGTGTTGACACTGGATACTGGAGCGTCATATTCGATCATAAAAGTGGGAACCGCTGCATGGCATACAGCTGCGGACTGCGACTGGCGAGCTCGCGCCGGTAAGAGGGAAAGTTACAAAAACGATTGCTATCGGCACCAGCAGCCTGGAACATGAGTTCATCGTCGCGGACATAATGGACGACGTGATTATCGGCGTGGATTTCATGATTAGGCACGGTTTTACGCTGGACCAACGTTCAATTCCCGCTGCACACCGGCTATGAGTAAAGCGTGGCGGTAAGGAAGGTTATACCGTGTCAACACCGGAGGATACCAGCGAATTCTGAGGCGATTGTGTGGGCAAAGGTGGACGAGGACGATGGGACAAGTCGGCTGTGGGTTGTAGAAGCACCGAAACAAGGACACGACAACATCATCATCGGACGTACATTAGTGGAACCTAAGAATGGCAGAATAGCAGTTAGAATACTGAGCCCCCTGAATGCACCCAGATATGTCGGGAAAGATGAGGTAACTGGTGAGTGTAAGGAAGCTGTAGCAGTGGTCAATTGCGAGAGCAGCCCGCCTGGAGGTAATAAAAAGAGCGGTTTTAACATGGACGTCATACCGCAAGAGAACCAGTGGAGCAGCGAGTTGACGGCCAAGCAGAAACAGAAGGTGAGGTCTTTCCTGCAGCACTATGGGTCAATATTTGCGGCAGAAGCAGGCGGAAGAACAGCCATAGTGAAGCACAACATCGACACCGGAAGTGCAAAACCGATTCGCCAACCGCCAAGACGAGTTCCTCGGGCCAAGAGGGAAGAGGTCACAAATTTGATCGAAAATATGCGGAAGGAAAAAGTGATAGAGCCTTCTTCGGGCCCCTGGTGCTCGCCGGTCGTGCTAGTCAAGAAAAAGGATGGCAGTACCCGGTTATGTGTGGACTATCGGAAGCTCAATGATGTGACCAAGAAGGACAGTTATCCACTACCTCGGATCGATGACACCCTGGACACACTGTCAGGCACGCAGTGGTTCTCCACGCTCGACTTACGCAGCGGCTATTGGCAGGTAGAGCTTGCAGACAAGGACAAGGAGAAAACGGCTTTCAGTGTTGGCGATGGTTTGTGGCAGTTCACCGTCATGCCGTTTGGACTCTGCAACGCACCCGCAACATTCGAGCGGCTAATGGAACGTGTGCTGAAAGGGCTGCATTGGCGGACGTGCCTGGTGTACCTCGACGACATCATCGTGATGGGTAAAAACTTCGACGACCACCTGGGAAAGCTAAAGGAGGTATTCGAGCGGATACGAGAAGCCGGGCTTAAACTCAACCCAAAGAAGTGCTCGCTGTTCCAAAAGGAGGTCAATTATCTGGGTCATACGGTTTCCGCCCGCGGAGTACATACGGATGAAGGCAAAATCACGGCGGTGAAGGGTTTGCCCCGACCACGCAATTCCGCAGTTTCCTGGGCCTGTGCACATACTACCGCCGATTTGTTCCGGGATTCGCGAACATAGCCAGCAGCATGCACAAACTGACGAAAAAGAGTCAAGCTTTCGAGTGGAACGAGGAGCAGGAACAGGCTTTTGCACGTCTGAAGGAAAAACTGTGCAGTGCTCCAATTCTTGCCTTCCCCGTGCCTAGAAAGATGTTTGTGCTGGATACCGATGCAAGCGGGAATAGTATTGGTGGTGTGCTATCACAGATAATAGACGGCCAGGAACAAGTGATAGCGTACTACAGTAGGGTTCTATCGAAACCGGAACGCAACTACTATGTGACACGGAGAGAACTGCTGGCGGTATTGGACTGCGTAAAACACTTCCACAAATATCTGTATGGCCAAAGGTGTCGCCTGCGCACAGATCATGCGTTGTTGAGATGGCTCCTGAACTTTAAAGATCCTGAAGGGCAATTGGCGCGGTGGATCGAGCGACTGCAGAGCTACGACTACACGAAAGAGCATCGAAAGGGCAGTAGCCATGGAAATGCCGATGTCTTGTCACGCCGTCCGTGCAAAGTCGAATGCAGGCCGTGCTCGCGAGCCGAAAGCAAAGAACAGATAGTGGACGTCCAGTTGGTAAGCGTTATGCCAAAGGGAGAGTGGTCTGCTGAGAGGCTACAAAAGGACCAGCATGAGGATGCGGATCTTGCAAAAATCGTCGAAGGCAAAGAGCAAGGCGCACGTCCAGACTGGCAGGAGATGGCCGGTGAAAGCCCGATCGCTAGGGCTTACTGGGCACAGTGGAAAAGTCTGCGGTTGAAGGAAGGATGCCTGTACCGCGAATGGGAGAGCGCGGATGGTCGGACCAGCAACTCTCTAATGGTAGTGCCGAAATGCAGTATCAACGAGGTCATCGAGGCATACCATAACGACTCCAGTGGAGGGCACCTAGGCATCACCAAAATAAAAAGACGATTCTACTGAGTAGGATGTCAGGAGTCTGTAGCCGAGTGGATTAAGAGCTGCGACCGATGTTCAGCTACGAAAGGGCCGACAAGAAGATCTCGAGGCCGCAAGCAGCAGTACAACGTGGGAGCGCCCTTCGAGCGGATTGCTATGGACGTCGCCGACCCATTCCCAACTAGCACTCAAGGCAACAAATATGTGCTGGTCGTAATGGATTACTTCAGCAAATGGCCCGAAGTGTACCCTATTCCTAACCAGGAGGCCACTACGATCTCGGGGAAGCTGGTAAACAACTGGGTAGCCAGGTTCGGAGTTCCGTTGGAGTTGCACTCAGATCAAGGCCGGAATTTCGAGTCTGCGGTATTCAAGGAAGTGTGTGAGCTGCTGGGGATAAAGAAAACGCGTACCACTCCTTTGCACCCACAGTCCGACGGCATGGTGGAACGCTTTAACCGGACACTGGAGGAATACCTGCGGAAAGTGGTAGGCAGGAATCAAAAGGATTGGGACACGCATATCCCCCTGTTCCTGATGGCGTATATCATCACTCAGTTCAGCCCGAGCAGTGTTCGGCACAGAGTTGCGGTTACCCGCTGACTTGAAGTTCGGGGTAGTCAGCACGACGGGAGGCGCTAAAACGGACTACGTGGTCAATAAGCGGGCCGAACTGGAGGAAATTCACCAGTTTATAAGGAGCCGCACCAAACTGGTCAGCGATAGGGCGAAAGCCAGATATGATCTAAGGGCTAACTTAGCAGGGTTCCAAGAAGGTGATCTGGTAATGCTCTACAACCCGCAGCGGAGGAAAGGTTTGTCTCCGAAACTTCAAGCGTCATAGGAAGGACCTTACGAAGTCGTGACTAGGATTAACGACGTGGTATACAGGATTCAACTTTGCAGCAATACAGGCGCTAAGCTGAAGGTAGTCCATTTGGAGTGCCTGGCGCCTTATCACAGCGGAACCTCGGCACTTGTTCAGGACGAACAAGTCTAAGTGGTGGGCAGTGTAACGATAAGACAGTCTGTCGCTGTGCAAAGCAACCCTGTCGCTACGCGTCGTGCTATAATTCAATCTGGCAACGACGGCCGCGATGATAAGGGAAACTTTAGGCCAACCTGGCAATGATGGAAACTTTTAGTCCAACCTGGCAATGATGGTGGCGATCATCATGGAAACCTTTAGTCCACTCGGGAATGTGCGAGAACGATCTGCGCGATGGCCGGACAGGTATAAAAGGCGGCCGGATGCGGCGCAGCGAGTCAGTCTGATTTTTACTAGTGAAGGTGGTAGAAATTAAGCAAACAATTAAGTGTAAATACAGTGAAGTGTAAAAGTGTGAAATAAAGTGATTGTTGGTTCTTACTGACTGCGTTTGGATACTTAAAGTTGTTTTATTTTCAAATTGCACAATACAGTGATACGTAACAGCCCACTAGACCTAGTATTCGTAACAATACGAAAGTCAAGCTACCTCTAAATTGCAATTTTGCGCCTTTTCTAACTTCAACGCGACCACACTGTTAAACCTTAACAGCCAATAGGTCTGTTTGGAAAGGAAAACTTTGTACGAATTTGTAGGCAAATGGAAAAATCAAAGAAATTTTGCGTTCGCAAGTCTGCTGACCCACAACCGCCTTGCTAAGCTTTTCCTGCTGCAGCTGAAAAAAAAAATCGCAGATTGAGCGCAACGAACCATTTCCCTTTTGCATTAATATTTTTTACTGGATAATTTTTACTGGAAAAGTTTCCAAACAGACCTATTCACTGACCCAGTAGACGACGCTATGACACCTCACACAGACTGTGTATGTGGACTGTGACTGTGAATCTATAAATCAGCTGATTCAAAGAAATCAAAGCAAACAAAAAAATAACGCAGCGTAGGTGGTTAAGAAATTTGATAACAATTAATATAAAATACAATATGAGTTGTTGCTTCAACGGTTGTCACAATACCCGTACTCTTTGCTATAATAGTGCGTTAACGTTTTTCTGTTTGCCCACAATACGCTTCATACGTAGACGGCGGATTACTGCGTGCGGTGTGAACCTCAGTGACCTACCCAAGAAGCAGTTTGTTTGCTCCATCCATTTCTCTAAAGAAGAAATCTCTTCTGAAAATGGAAGGAGACAACTAAATGCAAACGCTGTTCCGAAGCCGTAAGTAACGCCGTAAGACGAGCCACGATCAGTTGCGAACGTTGCAAAGAAGATAATAAGAAAGGGGTACAAAACATCGTAACTCAAACAGAGTAAGTCTCAGATTTGTATAGATTTCATAGATATATAGGAACAGAGTACCTACTGTAAATGTCTTATTGGGTTTCGTTTCTACCTTATTACCTTTCGACCTACAAAAATTTAAAACCACAATATTCATCCATGTAGCCTCATTTAACCCCCTATGGCATTTTTCATATGCAATGTTAACTTCTTTCTAATATAATTTACAAATGTAACTATTTTTTGGTAACAGTGAATCTTGACGAAAACGTTTTAAAAAATTGGAAGCTTGAGATGGAGCTGGCAAAATTAAAAGAAAAAAATTCAGTTCTCGAGTTAAAGCAGAGAAATTCAACTCCTGAAAAACTTGTATTAACTTGTATTAAGCTTCATTTAATTTGCCTTGTAATTTGCAAATTTGTAAATAGCAATGCAATTTACCATTGTACCATTCATTGTGTTGTTGCTTGTCTAACAGATAATAATATTACTAAACAAAATGAATTAGTCACGTTGAAATGTCTATTTGTGTTTATTTTAAAAAAGATCTAAAAATCCTTAGAACGAAGTGGCATCACGACTCAAGCATTTGGCAAATACGAAAAAGTCAATAAGCACTTTAAGTGTCAAAACAATTGCGGTTCTACCTTATATTTTTGTATTATTGGTCGGTTTTGTATGCAGCTCTCAAGAAAAGCGAAAACTTAATACAAAAAAGCTCAAGAAATGTTCAAGAAAATTTCCTTTTGTCATATTTTCTTGAGGTGTACGCACCTCACAAGAAAACTGATTCGGGTTTTTAATACTTTTTTTCATTGAAAATTAAATTGACAACACTGATTTCGGCAAGAAACATATGTGTACCTATTTATTTCTCAAAGGAAAAGTGACAGCTGCCTGCCTTCCATGCCGGCCATGAAAATGCCGCAGTCCAACGTGAGCAATACGTCGTCCCTTAAATATCTCAAGACATGTAATAAAAGCGTAATCGGTTGATATGTATTAAAAACTTAACCAATCGTCGTCCATTTGCAGAGAACTGAATTTTATTATTAAAATTAAAAATTTTCCAGTAGAATGCAAATCAACTTGTCAAAATTTCTTTTAAACGTCAAATTTACTTGGCTACTACTTTTTCACGCTCAAGAAATATATTGTTACGAATACTAAGTCTAGTGGGCTGTCACGTATCTCTGGATTGTGTGATTTGAAAATAAAACACAGTCAGTTTCTTAAACGCAGACAATAAAATACACCAAGAGTCACTTTATTATTCACAGTTTACACTTTACTGTTCGTACACTTAAGTATTTGCTTAATTATTCCGTGTGGCAACTTCACTTGTCAAAACCAGACTGACTCGCTGTACCGCATCTGGCCACCTTTTATACTCTGTCCGGCCGTCGCGCAGATCGTTCTCGCACGTTGCCAGATTGGACTAGAAGTTTCCCTGATGACCGCGACCATCGTTGCCAGGTTGGGCTAAAAGTTACTATCGCGGCCGTCGTTGCCAGATTGGGTTATGGCACGGCACGTAGCGGCAGGGTTGCTTTGCACCGCGACAGACTGGCTCATCGTTACAATATGCTCGTTTTTTCTTGAGCGTTTTCTTGAGAGATGCATACCTACCTTATGGCAGGAACTCTCTCTTCATCGTACACTTATTTTCTGACGGTTAATGTCATTTTGCTAACAAATGTCATAATTCATAACTCGTCTGTGCTGTATGAAAAAATTTCAACATAAAGTGTTTGAAAATACGTTCTGCACCAAAACCGACACCGAAAACGCATCTACATGCCAGGAAAAACGTGCTGCCTCTGCGAAAAAACGCACGGCAATGCAGTTCCTAACATAAAATACATTACGAAAATATATATTTCTGGAGTACTGAAAGTAAATTTCAAATTTCACGACAACAAAAATTAAGGTTAAATGAACTGACACAAATAAATAAATAATAAAAACATTGACAATTGCTACTCAGAAAAATAAGTACGGCATCTACCTGATACACTTTCACTCATGGTTCAACTAACAAGGTTATAGCAAGCCACCGGCTGATCGTGTATCGCTTCTGTCAAAATCGTCGGTGTCAGCAGTGGTGCGGTGTTGCCTGACTGAAAACAACTGACCTGAGCACTTTTCCCGTTTTTTCACTCAAATACAGCACCGTCTCCCAACAATCACTTTTGTCTGTTTTCAGTTTCTCCCTCTTTCGTCGGAAAATGACAGCTGAATTTGACAGTAGCGATACACGATCCTACCAACAAAATACTTGTGGTTTTTGGTGTTGCGGGGATGCTATTACCTTGTTTATTGTGCCATGCTTTCACTGATTTCACTACGCCACAAATCAAGATACGAAAAAGGTAGTTCCACGGAAAAAAATTTTGATAAAAAGACAATTTTGAAGTGTATGCTCATTGCAAATTTTTTAATTGTTGTTACTTTAAGAAAATACTGGTATCGGGGGCTTTAGGTTTGGTTTAGATGTGTTTTTAGGGAAATCTTTTCTTGCTGCACTATATTAAGATTGTACTGAGCTTCTTGTCATAAAATATTCGACTGTACACTTTTAATACTAAATGGTAGTACATTTTATAAATATATATAAACGATAATATGGCTATAGAAAAGAAGGAGTGGAACTACCTTCTTTTTGTGTATCTTCCTAGAAATTTTTGGTTTGGTTGGTGCTTGGTCCGGAAACAATCAAATAGTGAGGAAGAAAATAAGAACCCTGCTAGCGCTCTTTTTGTACAGGGCTATCGTTTGATGTGAGTGTATTTTGACGAGTTCATATATTATCTAAGATTACTCTTGTAATCTTGTTCTATTTCAGACTACTGTTTGTATACATTAATAATGCCTCCGAAGTTTGATCCTACTGAAGTTAAGTTAGGTAGGATATTCGACGGGTTGTAGAAATATTGCGAATTAATGCCTTATAATTTTTAGTGTATTTGCGGTGTGTTGGTGGAGAAGTTGGAGCTACATCCTCATTAGCACCCAAAATTGGTCCCCTTGGATTGGTGAGTTGTTTTCGTGGAAAACTTATTTAATTTTTGTTAAAACTGTGTTTCTTAGTCACCTAAAAAAGTAGGTGATGACATCGCTAAAGCAACTTCGGACTGGAAAGGGCTTAAAATCACTGTGTGTCTTACGATTCAAAATCGACAGGCTGCTATATCAGTGGTGCCGTCGGCAGCCTCTCTCATTATTAAAGCATTGAAAGAGCCACCCCGTGACAGAAAAAAACAGAAAAACAGTAAATATCAATTTTGTTGAGTTTTAATGCTTCATGCTCATATATTTTATTTAATAGTTAAACATAGTGGCAATGTCACTTTCGACGATATTCTGTCAATTGCACGTACGATGAGACCCAGGTCAATGGCTCGCAGTTTGGAAGGCACCTGTAAAGAAATTTTAGGAACAGCCCAAAGTGTTGGTTGCACAGTCGATGGTAGACCCCCTCACGACATAATTGAAGACATCAACAGTGGCTCATTTGAAGTACCTTCAGATTAATTTTAACACATTCTAAGTCACCGTTCTAAAATAAAGTTTTTATGAACAGAGAAATTTAATGATTTCGTAAGGTTCTAAAGCTTTCTGTAATTTTATTTTTATTAACTAACACCGTCCCTGTGTTTTTCATATTTTTTTAATTATATGTAACTGGTCAGAACTATCTGCGGCTTAAGTGCAGAATAGTGTACCCTCGTGAAAAAAATTAATAAGTATGCCTTTACAAAGAAGTTTCGCTCCTGAGTCTAACAAACTAAAAATTTTGCCGGGGAAACGCCTACAAAAGGCGTGGCACGGGGTCAAAGTTCAAAACTTTTATCAAAATAACTCATTCAATTTTCAATCGATTTATATGATATGGGTATCGAAAGGTCTTTTTCATACCTTTATTTTGGTGTACCACATTATATACTTTATATGTACGAGTAAAAAATTATAAGCAAAAAATTATTTTTTTTTTATAAAATTTACAAAACCCGATTTTTTTCTCGAAAAAAACCAAAATAAAGATATAATAAATTTGTTACCATATATTCTCTACGGAATTCCCTTTACAATGAAATATAGAACATTTTAACTTTTTTTGTTTTTATATTTAAATTTATATTGATGTGCCTGCAAGGGGATTCTACGGTTTCCGTGGCGCCGCCATTTGATGATGTTTTTAGATAGATTGACCGAAAGTAAATCGAAAATGATGAATAAAATTTTTCGATATCTCGCTTCGTTTTCGAGATATCGAGGTTCAAAGTTTTTATATTTCCATATTGTGCACACCTGACTGTTGCCTAATGTGGTGGTGACTCCCATGAGGGTTATTTTTCATGCGCCCCGGCCGAAGGCCGGCCACCTGGGAAAAACTTATTGCCAAAAAAACTATGGCTTGGAACTATGGATTTGAACAAAAAATACTGTGCACACCTGACTGTTACCTGATGTGGTGGTGACTCCCATGAGGGTTATTTTTCATGCGCCCCGGCCGAAGGCCGGCCACCTGGGAAAAACTTATTGCCAAAAAAACTATGGCTTGGAACTATGGATTTGAACAAAAAATACTGTGCACACCTGACTGTTGCCTGATGTGGTGGTGACTCCCATGAGGGTTATTTTTCATGCGCCCCGGCCGAAGGCCGGCCACCTGGGAAAAACTTATTGCCAAAAAAACTATGGATTTGAACAAAAAATACTGTGCACACCTGACTGTTGCCTGATGTGGTGGTGACTCCCATGAGGGTTATTTTTCAAGCGCCCCGGCCGAAGGCCGGCCACACAAAAGGTACTTGAATGCAGAAATTCTTTGCTTAGGCGCGATATTTAATTAAAACACGCATTGAAAAAAAACAAAAATGTATGTTTTTATATTTCATTGAAAAGATAATTCCACAGGCTATAATATAGTGTACATTTTTTTTTATCTTAATAACGACGTTTTTCTAGAAAAAAATCGGGTTTTGTAAATTTTGTAAAAAAAAAATAATTGTTTGCTTATAATTTTTTACTCGTACATATAAAGTATATAATGTGGTACACCAAAATAAAGGTATGAAAAAGACCTTTCGTTTGATACCCATATCATATAAATCGATTGAAAATTGAATGAGTTATTTTGATAAAAGTTTTGAACTTTGACCCCGTGCCACGCCTTTTGTAGGCGTTTCCCCGGCAAAATTTTTAGTTTGTTACATTCACAAAACCAAGCTCTATACAGCCAAATTTATTTATTTTTTTTCACGAGGGTACGCTATTCTGCACTTGTTCCCTATCTGCTTACGCCCGCTTTTTCTAGTTCCACAAAAGGATGGTAGGGCGACCTCTAACTACCGCTGGATATTGATTCGCTGTGCTTCGCCCGTGTATTTTTGCAGCTTGTTAGTTCGTATATGAAAGTTGTTGGCAATACAAACAGCGCCGGCGATTTTGTGAAGCGCCTCCCTATCTAAACCGTGGCCACTATGTCGTTCCGCGACACTCCATTCTGCTCTGTAAATGAGCACGGGCAAAGTTTTGCCCATCAAGAGTATAGAACATAAAGAGTGTGCATCACGTACAAACAAAAATTTGAATGCGGGTGCTGATATCGCCACCCGTCTTCAAAATGCGGGGGTAGGCAAAAAGAGGAAATGCGAGTACAATGCTCTGAGCGCAAATCATAGCAACACGAATGCTGCACCTGTGTTCATTCTCGCAAAAGTATGCGAAGAGGAGGATGACGATGTGCTGTTGTTGTTGCGCTGGCGAAAAGTTGAAATTGTAAAACGATTTCTATTTTCTGGCTGGCTTTTGTTCTTCTTCAATAAGCCTGCACCACTGATAACGCTGCTGATTATCGCTGCCTGCACGGTGTCTAATATTGCACAAAGTAAAACCTAAGTAGCGCCACTCTTTGACAACCAGGCGTCGGTTTGTTATGTTGTTTCGTTTTTTATTCAAGAGCAACTCTGCCTTTGATTCATATATCCACCACAAGTCATTGTCAGTTGCAAATGAAATTCAAATGATATTTTTTGAATATATTGGCGAATGATTATATGTTGAAGTACCACATCAACCTATTCGTAACCTATTGCCAAATGAATGGCCCATAAGTACTGCTGATCCCTCACGGTTAATTGAAACTGTAAAACATAGATATTTGCCAACAGTCTACTACTAGCAAAAGAAATGTAAAAACTTATACACAAAATCAGTATGTATAATTTTATCATCAAACTGTAAAACATAGATATTTGCCAACAGTCTACTACTAGCAAAAGAAATGTAAAAACTTATACACAAAATCAGTATGTATAATTTTATCATCAAACGGGAAAATTGGTTGTAATTGAAAAATTACAAATATCACACATAAATCTATACATTTATTTTCTAATTGCTAATTGCTTCCTTTATTATCATACTGCACCGCATCCTCGGCATGGAGAATCATCACCGGCTGCTTAAACTAACCAATGTGCTTTTCCGTTTCGAAGCGCAGCGAATTGGCGTAAATGGGTCGTGCAATGATTAAATCCAACCAGGGAAGATCTTTGAACGGCTGCAGATACACGAAACAAAATACACTTGCAATAGTTTAGCATAATCAATGGGAAAATGAGTACAAGAAAACACACCCGCGTAGTAGTAGCGCACACAAGTTACCCGCCACACCGGTGCCCAGCGAATGGCCCAAATGAACACCGGGTTCAAAGTCACTGAGATGATGCACTTGTAGACGGCGATGGCATCGCGCACAACACCCTTCTCGGTGGGCGAGACCTGATCCGAGTCGCCTTAGCCGCGATAGTCCGGCGAGAGCACGTGGCAGCAGAACATGTCGACGTGATGGCCGGTGCAGCGCGACCCCCGTATTTCCGTGCAGGTAGAGCACTACGATGCCGGGCACCTTCAGCAGGTGCTCATAGAAGTTCTCCTCGTTGTCGGGCGTCCCCTGCGTCAGTGTTCTGAAAGGGGGTTAGTGCCGCATCGTCATCGGTCATATTCCGTGCTTCCGAAAGTTCCTGCAGCAAAAAATTATCATGTCAACGATGTGCCACGAAAAAAGTATAAACTCGATATAGCAAACCTGATGGATGCAATTCCAATATATTTGTATCGTTGCGAAAAATGTTTCTTTTTGAGTAATTTAATCAAAAATGACATTTCATGTTTGCCTTGGTGGTGAAATTTGCACATTTTGTGGTGAAAGTGGTCAAATTATTATAAGACAGGGTTGAAATTTTTGTTATCGATGGTGAATATAGAAATGTATTTAGAAAGGAAATGTTTGTGATGTTTATGATTTCATTTAAATTATTTCACTCAGCTCAGTCGCATCAGAGAAATTAATAATGAATACGAAAATGTTTTTCTGAACACATTCATCATCTTATAATTCAATTATCGTGTTGTGAGTTTGAATTAACAATCAAAATGAATAAAAACATATATTTAGTACGTATTAAGAGTTCTGAAGATGCACGACCTTACTATGACACACAAATTTTAAAATAATTATCTACAAGAAACTTTTTCGTTTGCATTTTACCTTGTACGATAACGAAATTACCTAGATATTGATTCGGAATGTTTTGTGTTTTCATCATGACATTATTTGTGCGAAAGCAAAATTGAAATTTGTATTAAAATCTTGTATATTTTAATCAATTGTGGTAATAACTATTGTATTTCTCCAATAATTTTACAGTTTCGTTAAGATATTTAATCTTCCAAACATTTCTTTTTTCTTGATTGGAAAGAGCAGTCAAAAAATTAGGCATCAAATTTACTCCCAAAACCAACAGAAATTCGTTATGAGCTAACACTGTTTGTGCGGCAACACTGCCTTTGGTGTCCGACCAAAAATAAGTGGCGCTACTTAGGATTTACTTTGGGATGAAAAAATGAGCGCGAACCATTAGCGGCCTTTAGACGGTCGCACATGTTTGCAATCATGTGCGATGGGGGAAATGTGCGATGAGCGTTTACACGGTCAAACATGTGCGCACACTTCAGTTGTCTCGCTGCTGCCAACGAAGCAACATGGTATGCGCTTTCGCATCAATTTCTTTAAATTTGCATAAAAGCACCTCTATGCTGCGTTTCTTTTAATTTTTATTTTTATATTCTTCACCTTTTACTTTTCACAGTTCGGGATTGTGTCTATACACCTCAAAGAACTCATTCTATAATATTTCATTTTTTTGCGACACCATCCTCACTGCTCGCTGTCCACCGATCGAATGAAAAAATGCACTATGTGTGTCACACAGCCGTTTACACGGTCGCACATGTGCGTCGCGCTGACAGAGAAATCAAAAAATTTTGAAAACCGTCGCACATGTCCGACGACACGAATTTCTTGCGTTTACACGGTCATTCTTCTCGTCGCGCCGCACATGATTGCGGACATGTGCGGCCGTCTAAAGGCCGCTATTGAAACTGTGGTTTTGTTGGCATTTTTGGTGTTTGATTGTTTCAATAGCGGCCTTTAGACGGTCGCACATGTTTGCAATCATGTGCGATGGGGGAAATGTGCGATGAGCGTTTACACGGTCAAACATGTGCGCACACTTCAGTTGTCTCGCTGCTGCCAACGAAGCAACATGGTATGCGCTTTCGCATCAATTTCTTTAAATTTGCATAAAAGCACCTCATATGCTGCGTTTCTTTTACATTTATTTTTATATTCTTCGCTTTTCACTTTCCACAGTTCGGGATGGTGTCTATACACTTGAATGAACTCCTTCCCCAACATTTCATTTCTTTGCGACGCCATCCTCACTGTTCGCTGTCTACCGATCGAATGACAAAATGCACTATGTGCGTCACACAGCCGTTTACACGGTCGCACATGTGCGTCACGCCGGCAGAGAAATCAAAAACTTTTGAAAACCGTCGCACATGTCCGACGACACGAATTTCTTGCGTTTACACGGTCATTCTTCTCGTCGCGCCGCACATGATTGCGGACATGTGCGACCGTCTAAAGGCCGCTAATGTGTGTGATGTGAGTGCACACAATTTTGTTGTGCAGTGAACAGAAGCCGTTGTGCTCAGCGTTGCTACAGCCAAAAGGAAAAAAATTACCGAATTTCTAAAAAAAATTACCAAAACTACCAGTTCTTTATAAATATGCGTTTAATTATTTATTTATAAAACAAAAAACAATCACATCTTGTCGTTTAAAGCATTTCTCCATTTTTAAATTGTTTGAAAACTTTGAGGTGCAAAATAAATAAAAACCAGGAAATCGGTGGACCTATAGTAAAACTTATTGCAATAAATCAACAAGGCACAGTTCGCTTTTTGGAGCCCATACATATTTAGATTCAATGTTTCTTGGCAAAATCTCTTTGGAGAGCATTATATTGTTGATTGTATCAACTTCTAGCTTATTTCTAAGTTTAGTTTTAATAAGAAAAAGTTCAGAACATTTTCGCTCTGCAGAGCTATGAGGCAGTGTAAGCAAGGTGCCACTTGAAGGGCCACTTTCGATTATTACAGTTTACGTCACAATCAAATTTACAATCTAATAAGTATTGGCATCACTGTTATTGTAATTTTTTTATGCGAAAGAGAGAGCAAAATATGCATAAAACATACAAGGTGAACCAAGCAAAAAAAAACTACCAAATCGCTGAGTGTGCTACCAAATTACCAAAAATTTACCAAGTTTGGTTAAAAATAACCAAAACGGCAACGCTGGTTGTGCTTTGTGTGAGCAAAACAGAGAGCGTTAATATTGTTACGCTCTCACTGTGCCAACGCTTGCTTCCTCTTGATATTGCAAATTTGAGCTTGCCCTATGCCATTCGATTGTATGAGCGTAAGACATCTTATAGTTTAATTGTCTTTGGCTCAAGCAATACTCAATGTTTATCGTCTTAACGCATAAACAAAAGTGATCAGAAAAGCGCAGCACAATTTGAATTTTGCCACCAAAATCAATGCTTGTGCTTTCACAAACGAACGAGCGAGAGTAAATGTCAAAATAGCAAACCAGCGTTTGCGTTCTCGCAAACTGTTGAGCGCGAGCAAATGTCCCGCCACGTATGCCTCCGCTCATCTCTGCTCCCCCGTGTCAAAATTTTTAAAGATGTGTATTCTTTGTCTTGTATATTCTTTGGTATGATGTCCCTTTTTAAGCCGGCCTCGATAGTCCAGCGGGTAGCGCGCTGGCTTCTCATACCAAAGGCTCCAGGTTCGATTCCTGGCTCGGGCTGGTGAACAACTCGTCTACTTCTATCGCTATCCACATGAAGGGAATGAGAATTACAAGAATCGCACAAGTGCGCTCTTGGCAGGCAATGGAAAAACATCCAAGTGTGAACGAAAATATGTTGGCAAAACAGTGTTGCATACACAGTTCAAAGCACGGGTGAAATATGTGGTATCACAATGGGCCTTTCAGGCCTTCCAGTGTGTGTCTTATAGAGGCAGCCACCGCAACCTAACCTAACCATCTCCCTTTTTATGTATTGGAAAAATTATACTGTTAACAAAGGCGTCATCCACTCTACCACTTTCAAATAACAAGTTATATGTTCTCGCTAATTCTTGCAGGAGCTCATCAGGGACATTCTTCATAAATGCGTAGGAAACTCGGTCTTCACCAGGGGCTTTGTTTAATTTCGTTTTTGCTAACATCGTCCGCTTTTCACTTGTCGTTATGTCTCTATCTAATTCGTAAACTAAATTCATGTTATGAGCGTAGTGCATGTCAAATGAAATCTGTGGTGGGTTTAAAAGCTGTGCAAAATAATGTAACGATAAGACAGTCTGTCGCTGTGCAAAGCAACCCTGCCGCTACGTGCCGTGCTATAATCCAATCTGGCAACGACGGCCGCGATGGTAACTTTTAGTCCAATCTGGCAACGACGGCCGCGATAATAACTTTTAGTCCAACCTGGCAATGATGGAAACTTTTAGTCCACTCTGGAATGTGCGGGAACGATCTGCGCGATGGCCTGGCAGGTATAAAAGGCAGCCGGATGCGGCGCAGCGAGTCAGTCTGGTTTTGACAAGTGAAGTTGCCACACGGAGTGATTAAGCAAATAGTTAAGTGTACGAACAGTAAAGTGTAAACTGTGAATAATAAAGTGACTGTTGGTTTATTTTATTGTCTGCGTTTAAGAAACTGAATGTGTTTCATTTTCAAATTACACAATCCAGAGATACGTAACAGCCCACTAGACGTAGTATTCGTAACATTTGGTGTCAGAAGTGGGATTGTGGAAAATTGAAAGTAAACAAAAAATAAAATTATAAAAGCACGGACATGGTTAAACTCGAGCTGCTGAAGGTAGACCAGCTGAAGAAGGAGCTGGCTGTCTGGAATTTGCCGACGGCTGGCGGAAAGGTGGAGTTGCAGTTGCGCTTGCGAGAAGCATGTGAGGCACGAGGCGTCGATTGGACTGTGCACGAGTTCGGAGCGCAAGAACTAGAGGCGTCGGCCAAGGTGGAGGAATCGCCTGCTGCTGCTGCGTCGCTGCAAAGTACGGCTGCAGCGGCTGCACCACTACAAGCATTGGACATGAGCCAGCTAATGGTTGCACTTAAAGGCATGTTCGAGACTTCCAACCGTGAAATGGCAGCGAAACTGGAATCTTCGAATCAGGAGATGGCAGCGAAGCAGGAAACTACGAATCTCGAAATTTCGGCAAAAGTCGAGACTGCAAATCGAGCAATGTCAGCGAAGCTGGAAACTACAAATCGAGAAATGGCAGCGAAAATGGAGACGGCGACCCAGGAAATATCGGCGCAAGTGGCGGAGCGAATGGAAGTCAAGCTTCAGGAAAATTCTGCGCGCTTGGAGCAGAAAGTGGAAGAGATCTCGGACAGGATTAATGGGAAAGTCGAGCACCTGGAGACGCGGGTAGAGCATTTGGATAAACGAGTCGACGACCTAGATGATTCCCTGAACAAACGAGTTGGCGACCTGGATGATTTCCTAAACAAACGTGTTGACGATCTTGATGATTCCCTGAACAAACGAGTTGATAGTCTGGAAGTTTCGATGGACAGAAAAATGGACGAGCGGCTTAGGGAGGTTTTTTTTTTTTATTTTAAAGAAGGGAAAAGCATTGAAAGCCGGAGTGTGAGACTTTCACCCACTAAAAACCCTTCTATCTCCTACACTGATATCAGGGAACGTCCTGCGAGGAATTACTTCCTGGTAAGGGAGGTACAGCCGCGAGAATGATTGCCGCCGGTTCCGGAAAGTGTTGTCACCCGAGCAGAAGTGCCTACTTATGATGGGACTACGCCGTTCGATACCTTCAAGCTACAATTCGACCTGGCTGCTCTCGAAAATCAGTGGACCGATGTAAGAAAAGGATGGAGATTGGTGCTGGCTCTTAAAGGTGCTGCGGCTGAGGTAATAAAATCAGTTCCAGAGTGTTTACGAAGTGAGTACGAGACCGTCATAAGGGCGCTGGCAGCCAAATACAGCGACGAGCACAACAGAACGCTGTACTACTGTGAGCTGAAGAACCGCAGGCAAAGATCCAACGAGCTGCAGACATATGCAGCAGACATTGAGCGGCTCGTGCAGCTGTGCTTCCCGTCCTTCGGCGCTGAGGATCTCGAGAGGATGAAGATTGAGACGTTTATTGAAGGTCTTCATGATCTGGAGACACGTCGCAGTGCGTTGATGATGGGCAAGCCGACATTTAGGGAGACGGTGACCAGCGCGATGACATATGAGGCGACATGGATTGGGAGCACTCGCTATGCACCAGCAAGAATACGCCAGATCCAGCCGGACAACGAGATTGCGATCCAGGCCATAAGCTCTGAGCCACCGGACAGGCCACGGGTGGTCTCCTCTAAAGTTGTTTGCTGGGTATGTGGCAAGCAGGGCCACATATCACGAGACTGCCGCCAACGAAAGAGGCGTTCCCGTTCTCGATCGCAATCGCCTGAAGCAAGGAATACTGACAATCGAGGCTCAGCCAACAAGCGCAGGGCTGAGGACGAGGAGCCGTTAAACTAAAACGGGTCAGCCCAAAGGGGCGTGAGCTGATCCCCACAATCTGCCGCCCCACCATCCTTGTCTCACAGCTGAAACGACAGCCCAGCAACTTGACAATTGAAGGAAGGATAGATGGAAAGTTGTTCGTGTTGATACTGGAGCGTCATATTCGATCATAAAAGTGGGAACCGCTGCATGGCATACAGCTGCGGTCTGCGACTGGCGAGCGCGCGCCGGTAAGAGGGAAAGTTACAAAAACGATTGCTATCGGCACCAGTAGCCTGGAACATGAGTTCATCCTCGCGGATATAATGGACGACGTGATTATCGGCGTGGATTTCATGATTAGGCACGGCTTTACGCCGGACCTGAAGGAACATGTGCTGAAACATGGCAACGTTGAATTCCCGCTGCACACCGGCCATGAGCGAAGCGTGGCGGTAAGGAAGGTTGTATCGTGTCAACACAGGAGGATACCAGCGAATTCTGAGGCGATTGTGTGGGCAAAAGTGGACGAGGACGATGGGACGAGTCGGCTGTGGTCAGTAGAAGCACCGAAACAAGGACACGACAACATCATCATCGGACGTACATTAGTGGAACCTAAAAATGGCAGAATACCAGTCAGAATACTTAACCCCCTGAATGCACCCAGATATGTCGGGAAAGATGAGGTATTGGCGAGTGTAAGGAAGCTGTAGCAGTGGTCAATTGCGAGAGTAGCCCGCCTGGAGGTAATAAGAAGAGCGGTTTTAACATGGCCGCCATACCGCACGAGAACCAGTGGAGCAGCGAGTTGACGGCCAAGCAGAAACAGAAGGCGAGGTCACTCCTGCAGCACTATAGGTCAATATTTGCGGCGGACACAGGCGGAAGAACAGCCATAGTGAAGCACAACATCGACACCGGAAGTGCAAAACCGATTCGACAACCGCCAAGACGAGTTCCTCTGGCCACGAGGTAGGTGCTCACAAATTTGATCAGACAAGGACAAGGAGAAAACGGCTTTCAGTGTTGGCGATGGTTTGTGGCAGTTCACCGTCATGCCGTTTGGACTCTGCAACGCACCAGCAACATTCGAGCGGCTAATGGAACGCGTGCTAAAAGGGCTGCATTGGCGGACGTGTCTGGTGTACCTCGACGACATAATCGTAATGGGTAAAAGCTTCGACGACCACCTGGGAAAGCTGAAGGAGGTATTTGAACGAATACAAAAAGCCGGGCTTAAACTCAACCCAAAGAAGTGCTCGCTGTTCCAAAAGGAGGTCAAGTATCTGGGTCATACGGTTTCCGCCCGCGGAGTACATACGGATGAAGGCAAAATCACGGCGGTAAAGGAGTGGCCCCAACCACGCAATCTACACGAACTCCGCAGTTTCCTGGGCTTGTGCACATACTACCGCCGATTTGTTCCGGGATTCGCGAACATAGCCAGCAGCCTGCACAAACTGACGAAAGAGGGCCAAGCTTTCGAGTGGAACGAGGATCAGGAACAAGCTTTTGCACGCCTGAAGGAAAAACTGTGCAGTGCTCCAATTCTGGCCTTCCCCGTGCCTGGGGAGATGTTTGTGCTGGATACAGATGCAAGCGGGAATAGTATTGGCGGTGTGCTATCACAGATAATAGACGGCCAGGAACAAGTGATAGCGTACTAAAGTAGGGTTCTATCGAAACCGGAACGCAATTACTGTGTGACACGGAAAGAACTGCTGGCGGTATTGGACTGCGTAAAACCAAAAAGTATGAAACATAAAGAGTGTGCATCTCATACAAGCACAAATTTGAATGCGGGTGCTGATATCGCCACCCGTCTTCTGGATGCGGGGGGTAGACAACAAGAGGAAACACTTGAAATTACAGCACAATACTCTAAGCGCAAATCATAGAAACGCGAATGCCGCGTCTGTGCTCACTCGTTCAATCTCGCTCAATTGTCCGAAGAGGAGGAAGACGATGTGCTGTTGTTCTTGTTGTTGCGCTGGTGAAAAGCTGAAATTGTAAAACGATTTATATTTTCTGGCTGGCTTTTGTTCTTCTTCTATAAGCCTGCACAGCCTCGCATATTACTCCTGAACTCACTGCCGACTGTAGTGTGCGCAAAATCATAGAAAAGAAAATAAAATATGGCTGGCATGGCGACCTATATGATCGCTACAGGCAATTAAAAAATAAATAATAAGTAATCAATAAAAATGGAATTGGAAAGAAAAAAAAACGTCTTTATTACCCGTAATAATTTTCCGTCTCGTTCTTTGGAACTTTTCTTACGGCCCACATATAATGCTTGTTTAAAAGAACTAAAATAAGAAAATCTAATATTGTAAATTTATGATCACATCATTCGCCATGGAATCATTCAGGTGTAGAACATTTAAACTATTTTTAAACGTAGGCATGCCGTAATACAATTTTCTTATGACAAAATACTTGTCTTATTATTTCTTTATTTAGTGCTTTAGTAGTGCTTTCGCCCTATTGAAAGTCAATAAACCTAGTAAATTATGTTTTTCCATACAATCTTCTAACCCTCCGTTAGATTTCGATAAAAAAAAAATTAAAACCCGCATCTAATTATTTTTAATTTCAAGTGTTTCACGAATTTTGAATCCGTTCATCTTTCCGCTATCCCTTCATTTTTTTTTCGTAGTTTTCCCATATTCTCAAAATTGCAATCAAGCATGTGAAAATATAAACAAATAATTTCACTTCGAACTCGCCACGTAAAAATATTTGCAAACATTTTAAATTGGGATCAACCACCAAATTTTTAAATTAATCAAAGCATTGGCCAGCAAAAAGCCATACACAAACATTCGATTGCTGGTGACATTGCAGCAAAATCAATCACAACACAAAAAAGCATACACACAATAAACGACAACAACAAAAACATTAGCGAATCCCGAATCATCTTCGTTGAAACGACGATGACGATGCTTTGGTTCGTTGTTTACTCTTCGCTTGCGCTTCGACGAACAAGATCGCAAACTGTTGAGCGCGAGCAAATTTCCCGCAAGCTATGCCTCCGCTCATCTCTTCCCGCCCGCATCAAGAAACACGCTTGACAAATTTTTGAAGATGCATATTCTTTATATTCTATATTCTTTGGTAAAACACTTCTACAAATATCTGTATGGACAAAGGTTTCGCCTGCGCACAGATCATGCGGCATTGAGATGGCTCCCGAACTTTAAGGATCCTGAAGGGCAATTGGCGCGGTGGATCGAGCGACTGCAGAGCTACGACTACACGATAGAGCATCGCAAGGGCAGTAGCCATGGAAATGCCGATGCCTTGTCCCGCCGTCCGTGCAAAGTCGAATGCAGGCAATGCTCGCGAGCCGAAAGCAAAGAACAGATAGTGGACGTCCGGTTGGTCAGCGTCATGCCAGAGGAAGAGTGGTCTGCGAGAGGCTACAAAAAGACCAGCGTGAGGATGCGGATCTTGCGAAAATCGTCGAAGGCAAGGAGCAAGGCGCACGTCCAGAGTGGCAGGAGATGGCCGGTGAAAGCCCAATCGCTAAGGCTTACTGGGCACAGTGGAACAGTCTGCGGCTGAAGGAAGGATGCCTGGAGTGGATTAAGAGCTGCGACCGATGTTCAGCCGCGAAAGGGCCGACAAGAAAATCTCGAGGCCGCATGCAGCAGTTCAACGTGGGAGCGCCCTTCGAGCGGATTGCTATGGACGTCGCCGGCCCATTCGCAACTAGCACTCAAGGCAACAAATATGTGCTGGTGGTAATGGATTACTTCAGCAAATGGCCCGAAATGTACCCTATTCCTAACCAGGAGACCACTACGATCTCGGGAAAACTGGTAAACAACTGGGTAGCCAGGTTCGGAGGTCCGTTGGAGTTGCACTCCGATCAAGGCCGGAATTTCGAGTCTGCGGTATTCAAGGAAGTGTGTGAGCTACTGGGGATAAAGAAAACTCGTACCACGCCTTCGCACCCACAGTCCCACGGCATGGTGGAACGCTTTAACCGGACACTGGAGGAATACCTGCGGAAAGTGGTAGGCAGGAATCAAAAGGATTGGGGCACGCATATCCCCCTGTTCCTGATGGTGTATAGGTCAGCCCCGCACGACACGACATCACTCACTCCAGCCCGAGCAGTGTTCGGCACAGAGTTGCGGTTACCCGCTGACTTGAAGTTCGGGGTAGTCAGCACGACGGGAGGCGCTAAGACGGACTACGTGGCCAATAAGCGGGCGGAACTGGAGGAAATTCACCAATTTATAAGGGGCCGCACCAAACTGGTCAGCGATTAGGCGAAAGCCAGATATGATCTACGGGCCAACTCAGCAGGGTTCCAAGAAGGCGATCTGGTAATGCTCTACAACCCGCAGCGGAGGAAAGGTTTGTCTCCGAAACTTCAAGCGTCATGGGAAGGACCGTACGAAGTCGTGACTAGGATTAACGACGTGGTATACAGGATTCAACGTTGCAGCAATAGAGGCGCTAAGCTGAAGGTAGTCCATTTGGAGCGCCTGGCGCCTCATCACAGCGGAGCCTCGGCACTTGTTCGGGACGAACAAGTCTAAGTGGTGGGCAGTGTAACGATAAGACAGTCTGTCGCTGTGCAAAGCAACTCTGCCGCTACGTGCCGTGCTATAATCCAATCTGGCAACCACGGCCGCGATGGTAACTTTTAGTCCAATCTGGCAACCACGGCCGCGATGGTAACTTTTAGTCCAATCTGGCAACGACGGCCGCGATAATAACTTTTAGTCCAACCTGGCAATGATGGAAACTTTTAGTCCACTCCGGAATGTGCGGGAACGATCTGCGCGATGGCCTGGCAGGTATAAAAGGCAGCCGGATGCGGCGCAGCGAGTCAGTCTGGTTTTGACAAGTGAAGTTGCCACACGGAGTGATTAAGCAAATACTTAAGTGTACGAACAGTAAAATGTAAACTGTGAATAATAAAGTGACTGTTGGTTTATTTTATTGTCTGCGTTTAAGAAACTGACTGTGTTTTATTTTCAAATTACACAATCCAGAGATACGTAACAGCCCACTAGACTTAGTATTCGTAACAATAATCTTTAAGCTTCCCTGCTGAGATTGTTGTTCCTGTCACCTGTTCCTTTCGAATTTCCATGGCTTTCCTTCACCATTCTTTGCTATCTTTCACTTTATCTATTCTTTAGTCCAGATCCTGATAATATACTTTTTTGCTTGTTCACAGACCACTTTAAATCGCAGATTTGCCGTTACGTACTTGTTTTTACATTCATCACTTCCTGTTTTCCTATATCTTCTTAGCAACTTGAACGACCATTTCCGTGCATTAAAACATTTTGTATTAAACCATTTATCTTTTTATTGGTACCTAAACCCTTCTTGACTTATAGCTCATCAATTATATTTGTGATGTCCTCTAATTTTAGCGTCTTTTACTCTGCTTCTTCCTTGATTGCATTTATAACGTGCCTTACTTTATCCTGATATTCGAGTATTTAGTTTGTTCCGTTACCAATTCAGCCTATGTAATAGATATTAGCTATTGCCCTCCTGTTCTTGTACCCTAACTTTAAGCGATAATTGGATTGGCATATGATCTGACCAAATTTACTGGCCGACCGCACAAATATCCTTCATGGACTTACCAACTTACTTACTTACTTACTTAACTGGCCATAACAACCCGTTATCGGGTTACGGCCTGCCGCAAAACTTCTCTCCAGGCGCCTCTGCTTTGCGCGCGCCTTCTTCAGTTGGTAACACCAAGAGATGACAGGGCCTCTTCAACTTGGTCCTTCCACCGGAGACACGGTCTCCCTCTTCGTCGTCGACCTCCAACCATCGCACCGAACACCTGTTTCGCCGGAGCTTCGTCGTCCATGCCGCAGACATGACCGAGCTAGCGTAGCCGCTGGATGTTAATTCGCTGCGCTACGTCCATGTCCTTATACAGCTCGTTATTGGTTCGTATGCGATAGTCGTCACCAACACGAACAGGGCCGAAGATTTTGCGAAGTACCTTCCTCTCGAACACTCCAAGGGCCGCTATGTCGTTTCGTGTCATTGTCCATGCTTCAGCGCCATAGAGAAGCACGGGCAAGATGAGCGTCCTACAGAGTGCAAGTTTTGTCGGTCGAGAGAGGTCTCTACTTCTCAATTACCTACCGAGACCGTAGTAGCACCTGTTGGCAAGAGTTATCCTTCGCTTTATTTCCAGGCTGACATCATTGCTGCTGTTGATGGCGGTGCCAAGGTAGACGAATTCCTTGACAACTTCAAAAGTATACCTGTCGGCCTCGACGTGAGACCCTAGCCGCTGCGAGTCCCTGCATGTAGACAGCATATACTTCGTCTTGCCCTCATTTACCACCAGACCCATTTTGGCAGATTCTCTTTCGATAGCAGCAAAGGCAGCGGTGACATCTCGCTTGTTACGTCCGATGACATCAATGTCATCAGCGTATGCAAGGAGCTGGACACTTTTGTTGAAGATTGTGCCATTACGATGTACACCGGCCTTGCGCACTCTCCATGATGAAGTGAAAGTGGTCGTAGGACAAAGGATCACCCTGTCTGAAACCTCGAACGGTATCAAAGGGGTCGGAGAGGTCACTTCCAACCTTGACGGAGCTGCGCGTATTGCTCAACGTCGCGAGCTTTGCAGGGATACCAAGTTCAGACAATGTGGCATATAGGCGATCCCTTATCGGGCTATCGAATGCTGCCTTGTAATCGATGACGAGATGGTGCGTATCGATTTGATTCTCATGGGTCTTCTCCAAGGTTTGGCGTAAAGTGAATATCTGGTCGATGGTGGACTTACCAGGTCTAAAGCCGCACTGATAAGGTCCAATCAGCGCCTTGGCGAGTGGATTTAATCTTTCACATAGTACGCTCGTCAGGACCTTGTATGCAATGGGAAGTAGGCTAATACCCCTGCAGTTGGCGCATATTGTTGGGTCGCCTTTCTTCAGCACAGGACTAAGGGCACTGAGGTTCCAATCGTTGGGCATTCGTTCCTCCAGCCATATTTTGCAAATGAGCTGATGCATGCACCCAATCAACTCACCGCCACCGGCCTTGAACAATTCAGCTGGTAGCCCATCCCGCCCTGCAGCTTTATTGTTCTTGAGTCGCTGGATAGCAACCCGGACCTCGTCATGGCTGGGCGGTGGCACATCCACACCGTCGTCGTCGATTGTTGCCATCTGGACATCTTCACCACTGGCGGTATTGTTCTCTTCGTCGCCTGCGAGTAGCTTGGTGAAGTGCTCCTTCCATAACCTCAGCACACCCTGCGCATCCGTAACCAAATCCCCGTTTCCGTCGCTGAAGAAGATGCCCCGGGCTTAAATACTTCCTTGAGACGCTTAACTTTTGGAAAAATTTTCGGCGTCAGTCCTGCTCCTTCTCGCGTCTAAAAAGGCACCTCTCTTTCTTCCTCTCCTCCCGGTATTTTTCTGTCACGGCTCGCGTGGCAGCCGACTGCAGGGTCTTCTTGTAGGCAGCATTCTTCGCTGCACTGGCTACGCGACACTCTTAATCGTACCATTGGTTTTTTGGTGGTGGGCGTCGAAAACCAAGGACATTTTCTGCGGCGGCGCGTATAGAGTGGGATAAGTGAGCCCATAATCCACCGATGTCATCAGGTGGAGAGGGGGAGCGACCGAGCTGGTTGGAGAGTTGAGCGCAGTAGGCTTCGGCTACCCCTTGTGATCGCAGCTTACTAATGTCCAGCTTTCTTCGCACACTAGGTTGTGAGGTCTTCGCTGCGCAAAGACGCATGCGTACCTTGGCTGCAACAAGGTACTGGTCCCAGTCGATGTTGGGTCCTCGGAACGTGCGCACATCTAGAATGCTAGAAGCATGCCTTCCATCAATCACAATGTGATCAATCTGGTTGCGGGTGGATTGATCGGGGGATAACCAGGTCGCCTTGTGGATATCGAGGTGCTGGAATCTGGTGCTACTAACTACCATGTTTCGTGCCACGGCGAAATCGAACAGCCTCAAACCGTTGTTCGTAGTGGTCGTATGGAGGCTGAACTGCCCGACTGTGGGACCAAATATACCTTCTCGCCCGACCTTTGCATTGAAGTCCCCGAGGACAATTTAGACGTCGTGGGCCGACGCATAGAAGGCATCCTTGGTCGCATCGACCTTCTCTTCCGTCGGGGCGTGCGCGCAAATTAGGCTGATGCTAAAGTATTTAGCCTTGATGCGGATCGAAGCCAGTCGTTCGTTCACCGTAGCGAACCGAGAGACGTGGTGGCGAAGTCTCTTACTGACCACAAATCCGCAGCCAAATTCGCGCTTCTCCGCATGGCAGCTGTATTGGATGTCGCAGTCTGCTCGCTTGGAGCAACCTTGTCCTGTCCATCGCATTTCCTGGATGGCGGTGATGTCAGCCTTACACTTTGTGAGGGTTTCCGCCAGTTGGATAGAGGCACCTTCCATATAGAGGGTCCGGACATTCCAGGTGCATATCCTCAAATCGTGGTCCTTAAATCATTTGCTATGGTCGTCAACATTGTGGGCTCCTTCTGAGGCTTGTTTGCTGGCTTTCATTGGTATTTGATTTTCCGTGGCGGGCACCAAACCCTGCGCACAACCCAAATTTTAAGTCCTGGGGATTGGATTAGTTCACTATTCAGCGGGTGCCAAATAGCTACCCAAAAGGGCCGCGCGGAGGCTGTGTATCAGCTTGGATTGGATCGTTCTGGCGTTCACCAAGTTGAACGCAATCAGAGACTTTACCTTGTATGTCCGCTTCCTTCCTTACCAACTCCACTTATAAAAGTATATTCCCCCTCTGTATCACCCCTAGTCATACCATTTGCAATGAATAACCCATAGCTATAGCACAGTTGCATAAATTGCCTGCCTTCAATTTCACCAGTTTTATCTTTTGATTTTCGACTCCCCGTTCCTGCCGTGAAAGTTGACAGATGTCTATCATCAATATTTTTTTGCCTATTCTTACATTTAAATCTCCTAACACAATTGGGAGCAGCCGCCGTAGCTCAGCTGGCTAGTGCGTTGGGCCGCGAGTCAAATGCGACGCTCGAACCGAAGGTTCAAAACTCCGTTGCGCTAACACCGAAAAAAGAAGAAAAACAACAATTTTTTTCGGCGGCTGTCCTATCAGCAGGAGATGGCAAACCTCTAAGAGTAAAATTGCCTATGAAAAAGCACCCAACTCGCCGTTCGGAATCGGCATAAAACTGTAGGTCCCTTCCATCCGTGTACAAATTCACACGCACAACATGTATGGTTGCGGGTAGCTAGGCTTTAGTCTCGTAATCGGGCTGTCGTGCCAGTCAAGAAGAAGAACACAATTGGGAGAGAAGAATTAAACTAGGGGGAAGAATTTAGAGAATTAGAAGTACTGTTCGAAGAAGACAAGCTAACGTATAATTAAGTATACAATTTAAGTACAATTTTACAAAAAATGCCAAAAACATCTTGTGCACAATGTAAAACTGCTCGTGGGGGCACAATTCCCATGTATGCAGTCATCAGCAAAGTCTTCAAGTTATGTACGATCACAGAACAAACAATATACACCTATACCTCACTTTGCGTCGTGGTTACGTTCCAAAAAAACACGACGCAAAGTGAATTATGATTTCCTTTAGCAAACCATGTAACAATCGAAGATAGGTTCCAGGGCTACAGAAATACTACTTTTTAAAAAGAAAATTGAATAAAGTAAACATTTAAAAAGGGAAGGAAGCGGACATACAAGGTAAAGTCTCTGATTGCGTTCAACCTGGTGAACGCCAGAACGATCCTTGTCCCTGTCCAATCCAAGCTGATACACAGCCTCCGCGCGGCCCTTCTGGATAGCTATTTGGCACCCGCTGAATAGTGAACTAATGTGTGCAGCGAGTCCAATCCTCAGGACTTAAAATTTGGGTTGTGCGCAGGGTTTGGTGCCCGCCCGGAAAATCATCTACCAATGAAAGCCAAAAAGCAAGCCTCGGAAGGAACCCACAATGTTGACGACCACAGCAAACGATTCAAGGACCATGATTTGAGGATATGCACCTGGAATGTCCAGACCCTCTATAGGGAAGGTGCCTCTATCCAACTGGCGGAAGCCCTCACAAAGTGTAAGGCTGACATCACCGCCATCCAGGAAATGCGATGGACAGGACAAGGTTGCTCCAAGCGAGCAGACTGCGACAACTACTACAGCTGCCATGCGGAGAAGCGCGAATTTGGCTGCGGATTTGTGGTCAGCAAGAGACTTCGCCACCACGTCTCTCGGTTCACTCCGGTGAACGAACGGCTGGCTTCGATCCGCATCTAAGCTAAATACTTTAGCATCAGCCTAATTTACGCGCACGCCCCGACGGAAGAGAAGGACGATGCGACCAAGGATGCCTTCTATGCGAAGCTCGAGGACGTCTACGACAGGTGCCCGGCCCACGACGTCTAAATTGTCCTCGGGACTTCAACGCAAAGGTCGGGCGAGAAGGTATCTTTGGCCCCACCGTCGGACTGTTCAGCCTCCATGGGACCACTTCGAACAACGTTCTGAGGCTGATCGATTTCGCCGCGGTACGAAACATGGTTTTTAGTAGCACCAAATTCCAGCACCTCGATATCCACAAGGCCACCTGGTTATCCCTCGATCAATCCACCCGCAACCAGATTGATCACATTGTGATTGAAGAAAGGCATGCTTCTAGCATTCTAGATGTGCGCACGTTCCGAGGACCCAACATCGACTCGGACCACTACCTTGTTGCAGCCAAGGTACGCATGCATCTTTGCGCAGCGAAGACCGCACAACCTAGGTAGGTAGTAGGGATTGCAATCCCGGACTAGTTTTACAATCCCGGGATTTTCGGGACTGAAAATCACAATCCCGGGATCCCGGGATTTTTTTCGGGATTGAATATATTACTTTAAGGAACTAGCTCACACTTTTTTCAATCAAATAAATTATATCTATGTATTAAATACAATTCTGTGTACTAAATTTAAAACTAAGAACAAAATATTTATGACTAATAACTTAACTTAAAACTTAAATTAATTGCCAAATCACCTGGCTAACCTGTAGAAAAACTCATCTCTCTGGTACAATACTAGTAGATCAAATCGTATTATGTATATGTAAATCCTCAAGTTTTGGCCATTCACAATAAGTGAAATTCGGTGTGAGTAATAACTATCAATAACACAGCCACACAAAAAAAAAAAAAAATTTTGGCCTGGGGGTCTGACTATGTATACCATATGTTTTTGGGGTCGCTGAATCCAAATCCGAGGTAAATTTTACCCCAGCACGTCACGTTTTTGACATAACCTCAAAAAACACTTTCAAATCCACTAAAATCATATAAAAACAATTTTTCTAGCCTGGGGGTCGGACTATGCATACTATATGTTTTCGGGGTCGCTGAATCCAAATCCGAGGTCAATTTTACCCCAGCACGTCACGTTTTTGACATAACCTCAAAAAACACTTCAACATTCACTAAAACCATATAAAAAAAGTAAACCATGTATAAATATAAATATGTAAAGTATGTATATAAATAAATATGTAAATGAATAAATAAATATAAATTAACAAATATGTGTATAAATCAATGAATAAATAACGGGCATGCTCCGTTGCCCGCCGTCACCGCGAGGAGGTGCCCTGGATGCAGACGCACGGGAGAGTATACCGAAATAAATCTGGAAATTCCAGAACTTAATATTATTTAATGTATTCATTGATTTATACACATATTTGTTAATTTATATTTATTTATTCATTTACATATTTATTTATATACATACTTTACATATTTATATTTATACATGGTTTACTTTTTTTATATGGTTTTAGTGAATGTTGAAGTGTTTTTTGAGGTTATGTCAAAAACGTGACGTGCTGGGGTAAAATTGACCTCGGATTTGGATTCAGCGACCCCGAAAACATATAGTATGCATAGTCCGACCCCCAGGCTAGAAAAATTGTTTTTATATGATTTTAGTGGATTTGAAAGTGTTTTTTGAGGTTATGTCAAAAACGTGACGTGCTGGGGTAAAATTTACCTCGGATTTGGATTCAGCGACCCCAAAAACATATGGTATAAATAGTCAGACCCCCAGGCCAAAATTTTTTTTTTTTTTTGTGTGGCTGTGTAATTCAAGTTTCGCTGTAGTTTTAATTTTGAAATGCTGATGGTTTTATATTAGCTGTTTCTTTCTTAATCCTCTTATCTACACCATTTTCCCTATGTATTGTGAATGTGACAAGTGACATTAGTGTAAAAAAGAGTTAAACATGCATGAGTTACATGTTTTTAGAAAATTCTGGTTGTTTACTTTTTTGAATGGATTCATTTTTTGGAGCGTAAGCTTGTTTGCACTTCTGCTTTTGATTACTGGAAAATTTATACTGGAATAGTGCCAAAAGAGAGCTAGATTGTACAAATTTCTACAAAGTAGTTATAAACAAACAGAGCTATTGTTGCATTAACACTTATTCAAACGTTTTTTTGTGTTAAATAAGAAGGGTTACATTTTTCGAAATCAAGGTGACAAAAGCAAAAAGTAAGCTTTTGTTTTTGTTTCGATCCCGGGACCGGATTTTGTCAATCCCGGGATTTTTCGAGACTGAAATTGTCCGGGATCCCGGGATTTCGGGGCTCGCGATCCCGGGATTGCAATCCCTAGTAGGTAGGTAGCAGCGACTGCGTGCTCTCAGAGCACACTCAAGTAGCACTATGTGCAGCGCCGTAGCGAGGGTCTCGGGGGCCCTTGTGCAAGATTTCGTAAGGGGCCCTTGAAAATGAATTTCTAAAAAAAAAAGGTGATTTCGAAGCCTTTTCGAAGTCCATTAAAAAAAGGGTTCAAAGGTCGTGAGAAATTGAAAACAGCATTATACTTTGGTTTAAACAATTTCTTTATTTCTCATATGTGTGCACATACTATTACATTATATTCTGTATTAGGTAGATATTTTTACAGCCAAGTATTCTAGACTGCAAGTAATTATTTGTAACTTACAAATAACGAAATCACAGAAACATCACTCATGAAAATATACTGTTCCTGCACATTAGGTGTCTCCTCAGTCTCTTGCGTTTACTTATTTCTCTAAAATGACTTTTTTCTCGATTTCATGGCGGCGAAACCATCAATAATTTTCGTGAAATCAATTTTTCGTGCTCTTTCATTCTCGATCGACAGAACAGCTAGCCCATTTAATCTTTCCTGCCCCATTGAACTCCTCAAATAATTCTTAATGAGCTTTAATTTTGAGAATGATCGTTCAGCAGACGCTACAGTCACTGGGATAGTAAGGTACATTATACAAGCAGTATAAATATCCGAAAAAGTTGACATCAACGAACTGTGTTCAATCATGAGAAAATCGGCTAGCTGTTTTACCGTTTTCATTTGCTTAATTTTTGAATTGAAAGTAGATTTCATTGATAACAATTGTGCAGGAAAAGATGGTGATATGTAATCAGGAATTTTTCCCCCCAGGGGCCCTTTCCATAAAAAAGTAGATCCAATTTTATACAATGTTATAAAAACGTTATCGAAGATCTTTTCTAGCTCATACTTTAAAACGAATTCTAAAAAAAAAAAAAGAAATCTTCGGGGGCCCCTCAGGGCCGGGGGCCCTGGTGCGCCGCACCGCCTGCACATGCCTAGTTACGGCGCTGACTATGTGCCTTTTTTGTTGTCGCCTCCTCGACTGGGTCTTCCCTGCGTGGGAGAAAATACTGGGCTCTAAAGCCAACCAGCATCGTCCAAATAGGACTTGTTGCATTTTAGTCTTATTTCAGACAGATCAGCTTGAGAGTTAATCAGACTGTTCCCCAAGGAATTTAGTCTTTTAAATGCTAAGGCAGGGCAGCCGCAGAGGAAGTGCTCGAGTGTCTCACTCTCGTTGGTTTCTCTGCAGCTTCTGCAAAAGGGGTTGTGGGGGATTCCCAATCTCGCTGCGTGTAGGCCAATCGGCCAGTGACCCGTGATCACGGCCGTCAGCCTAGACACATTCTTACGAGAATTTAGCAGCAGGTCGTTGGTTCTGTGGGAGTCGTAGCGTGGCCAGATCTGTCGAGCCACTCTGCAGCTGGAAAGATTTCTCCACCTACTATCCGCCTTCCTAAGGAAATATTCCTTTATCTGTTGTAGCCTTGCACTTAAAGGCGGTGCCACCCTTTCGGGCTGTGAGTCCATGGCGGATCCCACCTTGGCCAACTCGTCGGCTGACTCGTTTCCGCTGATACCCGCGTGACCGGGTATCCAGCAGATGGTAAGATCCACCCGGCCACCCACCAACCCTAGCAATTCTTTACAGTCTCTGACCAGTTTAGATTTCACTATGGGCTTGGTGAGTGCCTTGATGGCTGCTTGGCTGTCTGAAAAGATGAAAACATCCCTACTCTGGATTTCTTGCTGTAGGAGAATCCTGCAGGCTTCTCTTATTGCAAAGACTTCCGCTTGAAAGACGCTGCAGAAATCCGGTAGGTGAAAAGCTTTTTCCACAACCAGATCCCTGGAGTAAACACCTGCCCCAACACCACAGTCCATCTTTGAACCGTCTGTGTAAAGGGAGGCTTCTACGTTTGTAAAAACAGTTGCGTAACGCTCCCATTCCCTTCTGGAGGGAAAGAGCGTGGAAAACCTAACACCAAAGTCGGCACATTCTTTGGTGTAGTCCGTATCTCCCCTTAGGTCCGTCGGCACCTCCGTGAGGATGTTACTGTGTCCGTAAGGTCTTTCCGCCCATTGAGATGATTCTCTCAGTCTCAATGCGCTAGAGGCGGTGGTCCGTCTAATAAAAGAGTCAATCGGCAGCAGATGAAGAAGCGTATTTAAAGCATCAGAAGGGCAGGACCTCAAGGCCCCCGTAATCTCGACACACGCCGCCCTCTGCACTGCATTAAGTCTATTGACGTTGTGGTTCTTCTCTAACGCCGGCCACCACACCAGTGCTCCGTACGTGAGAATGGGTCGAACTATCGCTGTATAGGTCCAACGCACCATCTTCGGTTGTAGGCCCCATTTTTTACCGAAGAGTCTGCTGCACGAGTAGTACGCTACCAGTGCTTTTTTTGCCCTCTCCTGTATGTTAGATTTCCAGCTAAGTTTGGTGTCTAATATGACTCCAAGATATTTAGCTTCTGAGGATAGCCTGAGCTCCCTACCTTTGAGCTTCGGCAGTCGAAATGGGGGGACTTTGTACTTTCTTGTAAACAGTAGCAGCTCTGTTTTGGTAGGATTAATCCCCAGCCCGCATCGAGCGGCCCAGCTGCTCAGAGTCCTCAGTGCACCCTCCAAGATGCCACTAATTGTATCTAGGAAGGGTCCTGTCACCATAATGATGATGTCGTCGGCGTACGCAATCACCTTGACCCCACCTCGGTTAAGAGTCATTAGTATGGGGTTCAATGCAATTAGCCATACCAATGGAGATATTACCCCTCCTTGGGGTGTCCCCCTCTTTGCATATCGTGTGATAATCGAGTTGCCGAGTTCGGCCTGGATCTGTCTGTTACTTAGCAGAGCCGCAATCCACGAACAGATGCAACCCTCGACCTGTAGGTCTATCAGGGAGTTAACTATGGCTTCCTTATCCACGTTATTAAATGCTCCTTCAATGTCAAAAACGCCGCCAGGGTGTATTCTTTAAATGACAGAGATCTCTCTACGGTCCTCACGACCTCTTGCAGAGCAGTCTCGGTGGATTTACCTTTCGTGTATGCATGCTGAGCCGTGGATAGATGGTTCTCTTCCAGGCTTCCTCTTATATACGCGTCCAGTACGCGCTCGAGCGTTTTTAACACAAACGAGGTCAGGCTGATTGGCCTAAAGTCCTTCGGAAGGACATGTCCTCTTTTGCCTGCCTTTGGAATGTATACCACCCTGGCTTTCCGCCATGATTTGGGTACATAATTCAGTGCTATGCAGCTGACAAAAAGCTCTCGAAGCCAGTCCATTGCGCCTTCCCCCATTCTTTGTAGCATGATGGGCAGAAGTCGGTCTGGACCGGGACTTTTGTATGGGGAAAAGGAGACGATAGCCCAGCGGGTTATCTCCCTAGAGATCACCTTCTGGGCGACCGCTCTCGACCTAGGGCTCCGAACTGGTAGCAGCCTGGGTGCGGTCACATCGCATTCGGGGAAGTGAGTGGACGTTAAGAGTTCCAATGACTCTGCCACTGATTCCGTGGCTGTCCCATCCGGCCTGTGTAAAAGCGTCGGGGATGAATGTCCCTTGGCAAGAGCTTTGCTTAGCCTGGCCGTTTCCTTAACGTTCTCAATCGAAGAACAGAAGTTTTGCCAGGACTGCCTCTTGGCAGATCCAATAGCTCGCTTGTATTGGCGCAGACATTCCCTGTATGGCTGCCAGACATTGGTCCTGTAGGACTCATTAAAGACTCTTCTGGTCTCCCTCCTCAACTCAGAAAGCTCCGTATTCCACCACGGTGGAATTGGTTTCCTTTCGTGACGAACCGGACAAGATTGGTCAAATGCCCTAGTGAGAGTTTTTTCGAGCCGATTTGCTCTCTTCTCTAACTCGGATATAGTGCTAATGCTAGATTTTGGGAACCTTAGGAATTGGGACCTCACGATACTCTCGTATCTGTTCCAGTCCGTCTTCCGTGGGTTCCTAAACTTTTTTGGAGTACACACCGGTGTGTCAACACTGAACATGATATATTTGTGGTCCGAGAAAGACTTTTTGTCGGACACCCTCCAACCCTCAATGTTCAAATTCGTCTGGTCGAGTAGCAGAGTTACGTCGAGTACCTCCTCCCACCCCTGAAAGCTCTCTGAGCTCGGGAAGGTGAAGGTAGGAGAGTTCCCCAAGTTGCAGACACTAAGGTTATAATCTAAGATAAAATTGAAGAGAGACGCACCCCTTTCGTTGTCCTCGCTGCTGCCCCCCCTGTCTGCCTGGCGTTAGCATCACACCCCAGCAGCAAGTCACATTTGGCGTTGCGGACTGCCTCCACTAATGTCTGCACCTCCGCTGGCGGTGCCGGCTTGTCGTGGGCTATGTAAGATGCCGCCACCATTAGGGGTTGCCCTCTCGCGTCCGTGAGCCTCACAACGGCGAGGTCGTCACTACTCAGGCTGCAACATAGAAAAGCGTTAATATGTTTCGTAGCTAATATGCAGGCTCTAGGTGTACCTGAAGAGACCCTGTACAGAAGACTGTATCCGTGGATGTTTAGGCCCTTAACCGTGGAGTCTCTGACCCAGGGCTCCTGTACTATGCAGAGGTACACGTTCTCCTCGCTGAGGAGAACAGACAGGTTGTCTGAAGCACACTTCGAGTGCTTCAGGTTCACCTGCACGACCCTAAGCATCTTTACCGGGTTTTTCCTTGTCATCCAGCGCCAGGTCGTCCAACAACTTGTTGGTGTCTTCCACCTCATCTGGATTAAGGGCCGGTATGTCATCTTGATCAGTACCCGCGTCGGATGTCCAGACACGGATCCTGGCCTTTCTGATGCCATACCTCAGCTTTCCATCAGCCTTTTCGATGGCCTCAACACTCTCTGGGTTGATCAGGACCACGAACGTCTGACTGTTTTTCGAGGGTTCCTCCGCCTTAATGATGACCCAGTCATCCACAGGCACCTCCGGGTTCTGCAGAGCGAGTGTCTCCACTATTCTCGCATGCTCAGTCTGCCCCTTAGGCAACTAGATGCGCGCCCTCGGTCTCTTGGGGATCTCGCTGGCCGGTACTAGTCTGAGCTACAGACCCTCCCAGGCGTCGCTGACCTTAGCGACGCACTCCAGCAAGAATACCCTCGAGGCCTCGTCGTCCCACCTAATCACCCGATGGCCCCTGACCACGTCCGAACAGTCGAAACTGGGGATAGATCCTGGTTTTGCTCTCAGCTTTTCCAACACCAGGTCGGAAAGCTTCGCCTCAATCTTGTCCCATCGCTCGCTGATCGACCGGCCCGTGCTATTAAGCTCGTCCACCAATGCCATACAGAGCTGGTCCTTAGCCACTTCACTGAAGAGGCGGACCTGCTCGCTCGAGGAGTGCGGTTTCCTCCGCGGGGCGCCGCTGGCGTCCTTCACTCGTTTGGCATGGTTATCGGACGAATCCTGGGACCTAACCCTTTTCAGCATGGCAGCTGCCTTTCCGCTGGTAGTCGGCTGCTCTTCTGCTCGAGCCTGCGCTGCGAGGTACTCATCGACGACTGCCTGGTACCTTCGCTTGTCGGCTGCGTCCCTTTCGACTGCTACGCCCTTCTTTTCATTCTCAGCTATCTTAGCGAGAACGAATAGGGCGTGGTTGTAGGCGGCCTTCACTGTCCGCTTTTTTAGTTTTTTCGCGTCGCGCTTCTCTCCACTGGAGGTCTGCGGTCCGCTCGGTAAAACGGGTGTCGGGATGGCGCCACTGGCGCGCATCCCGACTACTTACTTACTTAACTGGCCATAACAACCCGTTATCGGGTTACGGCCTGCCGCAAAACTTCTCTCCAGGCGCCTCTGCTTCGCGCGCGCCTTCTCCAGTTGGTCACACCAAGAGATACCAGGGTCTCTTCCACTTGGTCCTTCCAGCGGAGACACGGCCTCCCTCTTCGCCGTCGACCTCCAACCATCGCATCGAATACCTTTTTCGCCGGAGCTTCGTCGTCCATGCGGAAGACATGACCGAGCCAGCGTAGCCGCTGGATGTTAATTCCCGCGCGCATCCCGACGCTCTCAGTTAATGTGTCCTGACTTAGCCCTGAGAGGTTGTCCAAGTCAGTTAGGGAGAGGTTATCCTCGTCTCCCGCGAGTTCCGAGGCCAAACCGGAAGAAGCCATGACATCAATATCATAATCACCCGCTTTGCTCGACAAGGCAAGCGCGGCGGGCCTGAGGAGGTGGGGACGAAACGATGGTCGACCATGACAGCGCCCCCTCTGCCATGGCAAGGCCAAGTACTACACCCGATTCGCCCCGGTGTCGGGGAGGCTCCGTTCGCCTACAGCCAGGTACTTCACCCCCGGCTGCAAACCAATCAGGGGCACGGGTCGCATAACACCCTGATTTTGGGGGGAGATGTTTATTGACTTCCCAGTCTAGATCCGCAGTGTTCTGTATGGGTTTTCGCTGTAGCGGACTCCGCAGCAGTGTCACCTCGAGCAGGATGTGGCTCCACACCACGCACTGCGGTCTTGGCTGCGGCAGAGGCTAGCGGTCGGGTACCTCTGGTACTGCGGCCGTAACATCGCTTGACCGAGCCCTGTGCTACTCAAGATCCCCAGCAGGAGATCCATTTCACACTCGACACCACCGCACAACCTAGTGTGCGAAGAAAGCTGGACATCAGTGAGCTGCGATGCGCGCGAAGCAGAGGCGCCTGGAGAGAAGTTTTGCGACAGTTTTGCGATAACGGGTTGTTATGGCGAGTTAAGTAAGTAAGTAAGTAAACATTTAAAAAACAAAAATAATATAACATTTTATTACATACATACAAAAAACAAAAAAAAACAAATTCAATTAAAACAAAATAAAATATTCAATTAAATTAAAAAGAAAATCAAAATTAGTCGTTTTCTGATGAGTCCATAGTGGCTGTTGTCGTAAGTTGACTTACTTTCACAAAAGTTAGAAAGGGAATCCCGAGTTTTGATGGCATGGCGCAATTAGAAGCAAAAGTCGTGCCATCTTTTAGAAAAAAAAGGAAATTTAAAAAAAAATAAGACTCGAACCTAAAAACGACGCAATTCGAGGTATTGGTGTACAGAAAGCGCATCTGGTGTATAGAAAATTTTCTTTCCGGGTTCCAGCGGTACAACTCGTTTATAGACGCGGTGCGAAGCAATAGAGGAGGCGAGAATGTACAAACAGTGATAAACTGATAGGAAACTGGGGGAGTAAGCTGATTTTTGGGCTTTTGGAGGCGCTAGTCCAGTGTTCTGTGTTCCTGGTCCTTTCCTCAAGTCTCAGTGACTCCGTTAAGGCGCAAAAAAGGCAAAAAAGGCTAGGGTTCAGGTCCTAGGGGGGCGTGGCTGCCGCGGTTCTAGCGAGGCTGTCCGCTTCCTCGGTTCCTTCGATACCTCTGTGTCCTGGAACCCAGAGGATCTTCACCTGGTTGCATATGCCCAGTGCATTCAATGCCTCAATGCATTCCAGCACTAATCCTGAGGTTATCTCATATGAGATTAGTGCTTTGATGGCTGCTTGGCTGTCGGAGCAGATGACGATGTCCTGCCCTCTGTACGCACGCTCGAGGTTGACTTGCACACAGAGCCTGATTGCATAGAGTTCAGCCTGGAATATGCTGGGTGTTTTCCCCATGGGCTCATAGTGCTTGAGGCGAGGTCCAAACATCCCCGCCCCTGTTCCCTCGTGCGTTTTCGAGCCGTCTGTAAACCACTTACTTGTGTGTGGTTTAAAATGGACTTGGTGGCCTTCCCAGGCCCAGTCTACTTTACTGCTCATATAAACTTCGAAGTGTTTCTCGTAGTTATATGTTCTTGTTATTGTATCCATCGGATACAAAATATAAGGGTTACTAGTGGATAGCACATCTAAGTCTCTGTGCCTAAGGATCCCCCTTTTACTAGTTCTGAGTACTGAGTACTGGCGTCACAATCATGGTATACATCCATTTCAGTAAGCTCGGGTTACCTCCCAAGTTTTGCCTGCCAAGGATCTACATACCATGACCGCCTTTGTTGCTTTACTTATAACTGCCTCCGCGTGCTTGCTGCAGAGTAACTTCGAATCTAGTGTTACACATAGATACTTCACCTCTGGTTTATAAGCTATGCTCTTCCCGAGCAAGCGTATTTTCCGCATGTGTGGCAGCTTTCTTTTCCATGTAAAAGGTACTATGGTGGTTTTGTCCGGGTTTATTCGCAAATCTACTCGGGCACACAATTCTTGGGTTATTTTTAAGCCTCTCTGGATTATGTCACAGAGATTGTCTCCAAACCTTCCTCTAGCAATAACGACAATGTCATCGGCATAACCCTGACACGTTATGCCATTGCTTGTCAGTAGTTCAAGGAGCTCTTCCACTACCAGACTCCACAGCAGCAGTGATAGTACCCCGCCCTGTGGACATCCTCTTTTTGCCAGCACGCTCCTGGTGGTAGTGCCCACCTTCGTTATGGCCGATCTGGTGTAGAGCATGGCTCTTATCCAGCGGCTAAGTGAGGCTTCTACTCCTCTCTTGCTGAGCGCTCCTCCTATCGCCTCATGCGAGGTGTTATCGAAGGCTCCTTCGACATCCAGAAAAGCACACAGGGTAATCTCTTTGCTTTTAATAGCTTCTTGAATTGAACTCGTGAGCTGAAATAGGGCAGTCTCTGTCGATCTGCCTGCCCTATACGCATGCTGTTTTGCATGCAGAGGTGTTCTCTTAAGCGTAGCGGTTCTAATAAACTGATCTAACACCTTCTCCATGGTCTTCATGAAGAAGGATGTTAGACTGATTGGCCTAAAGGACTTCGGCTCCGTATAGTCCTTTTTCCTATTTTTGGTATAAAAACTACCAGGGCACTTCTCCAACTAGCGGGGATGTACCCTGTTGCTAGACAGCTTCTCATTATGCCAGTGAGATGCCTGAGTAGGGCCCCCCTGCCTTTTTGTAGAAAGACAGGAAAGATCCCGTCCTGGCCTGGCGATTTGAAGGGTTGAAAGGTGTTCAATGCCCAGTCAATCTTATCCTGAGAGATGACTTTATGCGCCAGCTCCCAGTCCCCTCTGTTTGGACGATAGATAGCACATTCGGCAAGTGCGTCCTGGGGGATTGCCCCAGGGAAGTGTACACTTAGAAGAGCGAGAGCCCTTTGCTCTTCATTGCGCGTGTAACTACCATCCGGTAATTTGAGTGCCATCTTGTTTTCCGTTGCCCCCTTCGCTAGCGCCTTGTGCAGCCTTGCTGCCTGGGGGTGGAAGGACTTTCTTCGCAAAACGATTGAAAACTAGCCCTTTTGGCTTTCCGTACTTCCTTTGTGTACTTAGTGAGAGCGGCAGTGTATTCCTGCCAGTCACCTGTCCGCTTTGCCCTGTTAAAGAGTCTCCGCGTGTCTGTTCTGAGTTTCGCCAGGGTACTATTCCACCACGGTGTGAATTTCTTCCTGGTCCTCCTGGTCTCAGGACAGCTTGAGTGAAAAGCACTGATTATTGCCCCGTTTACTGTTTCAACCGCCTGCTCGATTTCGAGGGGATGCCGCATCCTGCGCCGAACATCCAGCAAGGGTTGATCCTCTTCGAGCAACCTTGTAAATTTTTCCCAATCGGTCTTCCTGGGGTTTCTAGTTGGAGATGACTCCATTTGGGTGGCTGCTAATCTAAATTCGATCATCCTATGATCTGATAGGGAGGGTTCATTCGATACTCTCCAATCAGATACATAGTCACTAATCCTACTGTTACATATGGTAAGGTCTAGGACCTCCTGCTTAACTCTAGTGACAAATGTCGGGGAACATCCCGAATTAAGTATAACTAGGTTAGTTGCTAGTACATAATCAAGTAGGTACTCGCCCCTAAGATTATCGTCCGTGCTTCCCCAGATCGTGTGGTGGGCGTTCATATCCCCGCCTATTAGGAGTGGCAAGGCGTTTGCCCTGCAGTACTGGAGGGGGGGAACTGTCATGTCTTCTCCTGGAAAATACGCCGACGCTAGGACGATCTCGAAGTCACGACCCTCGATATGGACCGTCATCGCCACCGCTACCAGGTCCCTGGACATGGACTCTGAAATACAAACATAGTTAGTATTTTTCTCAACTACCACGCAGGCACGAGATTTCTCGTGCCTTGTGTCCCAAAATACCTTGGTTTGCTGCGAGTTGAGCCCGCAGACTCTGCCGTTATAACACCAGGGCTCCTGCACTAGCGCCGCCCCGATGTGGTCTCGGGTGAACTTATGCGCTAGGACGGCCGACGCCGCCTTCGCGTGGTGAAGGTTGATCTGCACAACCTTCATTGCTCGAGGGTTAGAGCTGAGGAGAGGATTCATCCATCTCAAGCAGTGTCGTCAACGAGATCTCGTCTGACAACTGCTCCTCTTCCTCGTTTAAGTTGCCTCTCAGCCCCATCGCTTCGAGGTTTATCTCCTCAAGGGAATCTTGAGAAGCCCCTAGTTCTGTTGCTTCTGCTCTGGCTTGCTTCGTGCCGTCCGGTGAGGTCCCGGGTGCGGCAGACTGCACCATGCCTGAGCCCCCTGCTTCATCCGGTGGATTCCCGGACTCAGCTGGTAAGGTGGGAGGTGCTACCTCACTGCTCGGGCCTCCAGATCTGGGAATATGAATTGGGATATTCCCATATCTGAAGTTCAAGGCGTTGTTGTTTTCCCTGATCGCGGCGAAGGATTTCTCGTCAACGACCAGGTTCCACAACACGCCCTTGCCCTCGTCCTTGGAAGTCACCACCTTCCAGAGATTAATGGAAACCCCAGCATTTTGCTCTTGTAACAGTGCAAATAGCTTGCTGGGTTCCTGACCCGCGCTCCTGGGTAGGAATAAAGTGACGTGGTATGTCTTGTGGACTTCATCTCCAAGGCATACACGAAGCTCTACTCCCTTCCACTCCTCCAACTTCGGGACCGTCTGCTGGAGCCAGTCCGCAGTGCCTTTGTCACTGCAGTCCAGCAACAGATGTCCCGGCCGGAAGTGGATTCCGGTGAACACTAATGGGGTAGCCCACCCTTTTGCTATCTCCTCCACGATAGCTTCTTCCAAGACAGAGAGCTCCTCCTTGCTCAGTGACGTCTGGGGATAGTCCCTTGGCAGAACCGCCATTCGAATGGCCTCAGGTTTTCTGAGGACACTCGAGTACGTTGCACCCGCCTTAGACCCATCTCCAGACTGGCCGCTAATCTGGGGTTTGCCCGTCCTAGCGACCAGTGCCTGAGTACACGTCCTGGACTTTTTAATTTCAGGACGTTGGGGGGGGTGATGTTGTCGCTCCCTCTCTTCCGTGGCTGAGTCGGTTGAGCAGCCGCAGCTGTGGGTTCTCCCCCATGCTCTACCGCCCTACTCCTGGCTTCCTCCTTACTCAGTCCTTGCCCGAGGTATCGGAGGTACCATTTGACCTTAGCCCCCCTGAACCACGCCTTAGGGGGTCATCCAGGCCGCCTGGTTGCCCTAAGGGAGGTAGTTTGGGGAGCTGTTTTTTGGGCCCACTTGCCTCTACGTCAGCAGCTCGGCCTACTGCCAGCGCCGAAGCGGTGGATGATGGTGGTAATTCCCGTGCAGTCGCAGCGACGCTAGCACTATGGGCCGAGCCTGTGGGCTCCGCCCCACCACCAGTCTGGACTGAATGCCTCCTGGACCAGTAGGGAGAGTCAGAGCCTTGCTCACCTGACTTGTGGTGGGACGAGTGCTGATTGATGCTGCCAGAACAGAGGTATCAGGGAGTATCGTCTCGATACTCCCCCTCTGCCAGCACCGCCGGCCCCTCGTCCGCCCCTCGCCACCTTGGAAGGTTTTATTCCTCGGCTGGTGCTAGGCCTCAGGTCTACTTCTGTTTTTTGGAGCGCATGCTCCGGTACTGCTGCAAGTTGAGTTGCGGTGTAGTCCCGCAGAACGACTGACATGCCTCGTTTATTTTTACCGCCATTTCTTTTTGTAGAATTCATCATAATTGCGGTGCGGCCGCCTGCCCGCGCGCGAGGCGAAGGCGATGGGGGCCAAAAATTCTGGCTGGGACAGGGTTGGTCGACCATGGCAGAGCCCGCATACCATGGCAAGGCCATTGTACTTCCTGAGGCGGCCCGGTATCAGGAAGGCACCGTAATAATACAGCCGGTATACCCCCTGGCTGCAAACCACCCAGTGGGCACGGTCCGCATAACACCCTGGGTTAGGGGGGGTAGTGCTTAGTACGGGCTCCGCACCAGACTATTCCACTCCGTTCATCACTCGGAGTGGAATAGTCTGCGGCGTCCCTGCCCGCGGCAAGCCCCCCCACCACGACAAGTTGACCACTCTTGTGGAGGTGCATTAATTATACAACATATAAACTTTTTTGGCTTCATTAAGTAAATAGCAATGAAAACTATACCAAAGAACGCAAACCTAAATGCATTGAATACGGCAGGATAAACTGGCGTCATTTTTATTTCGTAGTTCTTCATTTAGCAAATCTCTAACACAGGGTTAACGATCAGATCAGGGGTGGCTTTCCTTAATTCGATATCGAGCAAATACGTCTATCGAACTATCGTTTTTGCTTTGCGTAACACAAAATGTCATCGTGTCGTATCGAACGTTCGATACAAACAGCTCGATACCAACTTTGCTCTCGTTTTGCTCGTTACGTACAGGGTACGTCCCTGCAGGATTCAATCTTGCTTATTGGGCAGCTTTTCTCATATGCATCAATAATTGTCTTATTAAAGCAATTCACAATAGTTTCTAGTTCCATGGAGTTCTTGATATTGTCCCCCAACCCAATATTGGTGGGGTTTAGACTAAGTATTTCCTGGAACTTCTCCCAGTCTGTTTTCCTGGGATTTCTCAGAATTTTCTTCACTGAAGCAGAACTTTCATTGTCACCAGGCACTAGAGCTGTCAAACTATCGATTCTGGGCACATCCGATGATTTTGCTCCAAACCATCAATACAGTTTTTGCAAAAGTTTCTATAATTAATATAAAAAATAAAAATACTTTTAATTAACCAGTTTTTCATTTGAATCCATTTTATTTATTAAAACAAAACAAAACTAAACAAAACAAAAACTAATGCTTAAACTCTTAACAAACGAACATAAAAAATGAGATCAATGGCTTAGCTATAAATATAAATACAATGAGAAAAAATATAACATTTCAATAACAATTCACAAAATTTCTATTCAAACACATTTACAATGCATTCACTACAACTTAAAAATTTTATTGCTCAAAAACGATAAATGTCGATTTTCCAAAACGATTTGGTATTTTTTTCTAATAATGATAAGAGGAACAAATTTCTGAAGGAAACAAGTTAAAGTTATGAAATAAAATATTTTGTCTAGTATTATATTGTTCCGAAAATTCCAAGTTTCGTTTGGATTGGCAGTCAGAAACTAACCATCACTTTATATACAGATTTACACTTCGCTTGTATCTACACTTGTTACCACTTTGCTTGGTCAACAGAGATTCGACCCCTTGCGCTGCCACTGCTGTTTTTATACTAGTTTTGTTATCGCGTCGAAGTTTCTTGCACATTCCAGTTGAACTTTCCTTCTCGATTGTTCTATATCGGACTATACCAAGCGAATTATACCAAATTTGCCGTACTTCCGAAGTACATGCCTAAAAGTATGCTTGAAAAAGCGTTCATGCACAGCACAGAGTGCCTCTTCGTTTCAATATATTCTCTTCTGATTAAACTACATTTATTGAACTGCAATGCCAAATTGTTAATCAGCATTGGAATTCTAAAGAGAATATAAAGCGTTTGGTAACAATGCCTTTCCGTGAATTGAACGATTTTGCTTTCGATTTTTGGTTTTGACTTTTAAGGTCAAACTCCACGAAGCGCGTTTCAGGCTCTACCGCGTTATGTTATGTTATGCGGCCTTTAGACGGTGGCATATGTTCGCAATCATGTGCGGCGCGACGAGAAGCATGACCGTGTAAACGCAAGAAATTCATGCCGTCGGACATGTTTGAAGGTTTTCAAATTTTTTTGATTTCTCTGCTGGCGTGACGCACATGTGCGACATATGGGAAAAATTTATTGCCAAAAAAACTATGGCGTGGAACTATGGATTTGAACAAAAATTACTGTGCACACTTGACTGTTGCCTGTTGTGGTGGTGACTCCCATGAGGGTTATTTTTTTTGCGCCCGGCCGAAGGCCGGCCACTCGGGAAAAACTTATTGCCAAGAAAACTATGGCTTTCGGGAAAACTGTATGCACCTCTGGGATTGCGAAAAAAAGCGCGAATTTTAAACATTGAGCGAAAGTTTAAACTTTGAACCTCGATATCTCAAAAACGAAGCGAGACATCGAAAATTTTTTTTTATTATTTTCGACTTATTTTTGGCCGATCTATCTAAAGACACCCTCAAATGGCGGCGCAACGAAACGGCCGTAGTCGTGCCTCAAACACAATAAATGCATATCGAGCTTTACAAAAAAATAAAAAAAAGATTCAATTGAACTCAATTTGTAACAATTTATTTCACAGGAATGAGCAACGAATTTCCAATACAGCGAAGACTTAGTTTCGTCTGTAAAAGAATTATGCTAATTTTATGGAATTTCTTCACATTTTATGTTACAATAATATTGGATAGTAATACGATAATAATACAATATATTGGATTTCAAATGTTTCTCAGCTGTATTTATATTTTCGATAACACAAGTTACTTTACCATCTCCACATACTCGAACTTACTGAACACAGCTAAAAATCTGATTTTTACATGCAGGAAAAATTGAAAAAAGGAATTTGATGGAAAATGAAAAAAAAGAAAAACCTGTATATCTGTTTATTCTTTTAACAAATACAAGCACTCTATTGTAATGAGCACTGGGATGGATTTAAGTCCTTTTGATATAAACAACTGTGTAAACTTTTAAGACAAACTTTATTTGCGTGTTCTAACAATGGCGTCACAAGTAAAAGTAAAGGTAAAGGACCAGCATGAACTTAGCTGCAAGCCCGAGTTGCCACACTGCTTGACAAGCCCAACCACAACAGGGTTGCATTCACCATGGCACCACCTCCACCAATACACTACAACTCGGCCTAACCTGACATTCAATCGACCTCGATTGCTTTTACAATGAATCTTCTTCTAGCTTATCATCTAAAAATTCATAATCTGTACATTCATCACTTAAATTATCACCATCTGTGTTGCCTTCTGAGTCCGTTTCAACTGGCCTACCTCGAGGTTCCAACCATTTCTTCATTCTAGACGAATCAATTACATTGTCATATGGCATCTGAGTAACCTGACAATTTTCAACATCCGTAACAACATAACGATCATGACCTAATTGCTTACGAACTACATAAGGGCCTCTGTACTTCTGAATTAGCTTCTTATTCTTCCCTACCGTAGTGTCTACATTTTTAACCACAACTAAATCTCCTGGTTCAAATTGTTTCGCTGGCCTATGGCTCCTCTCGTAATATTTCTGATTGTACAACTGAGACTTCTGTATTGCAAGCTCTGCCTGCTCCCTTATTTCGGACAAATTAACTTCTTCTCTTGAATACACATCATGCAAATACTCCGTCAATTCATCAACTACTTTGCCGCGCTGCTCAACGCCAAAAAGCAGCTTACTAGGGGTCGTCTTTGTGGCACAGTGTACAGTATTATTCATTGCAAACTCGACATCCGTCAGTTTCTGTTTCCAATCTACATGGTTTATAGGGTCAGTCGTTTTGGCCAATATTGCTTTCAACACCCGATTCACCCTCTCAACCTGACCATTCGACTGTGGCGAAGCTACCGCATTCAAAACATGTATAATGTTATTGTTCCCGCAAAAATCCCTAAACTCCGATGACGTAAAAGCTGTGCCCCGATCATCTATGATTCTTCTGGGACGACTGTATTCAACAAAATATCTCTTCAACGCACAAATCGATTCTTTCGCACTACTATTCGTAGCATACATTTTGACAAATTTTGTGAAAGCATCAATCACCACAAACACATGTTTATGCTTTGAGTTCACACTCTCCAATGGCCCGAAATGGTCAATGTGCACTGTATCGAACGGTTCTGGCTTCTTTGGAATACTATATATATTACGCTCATTGCTTCTAGGCGACGTCGAATAATAAATGCACTTCAAACAATTTCTGATGAACACATTCAGCTTTTCGCGCATACGGGGAAACCAATAATGCTTCCGAATCTGATTTGCACATTTCTCAATACCCAAATGACCATATTTCTCATGTATCAATCGCATAATGTTCTCTTCCATCTCACCCGGCACATACAACTGTCGATTCTGACCACTGACACGAAAGACTAACCCATTCTCCAACTCATATCCTGGCACTTCCCCTTGCTCTAATTCTTCCCGCAGTTTATGAATCACAGGATCACGCGTCTGTATAATCTGAATGTTCAAATCAACCTCATTCTCCTCAATACTACACACAGCTGACAACCGGCTCAATGCATCAACATGCTGCATCTGTTCACCCTTTCGGTGTCGAACTGAAAAATCAAACCCGGCAAGACCCAATGTCCATCTGGCAATTCTTGGATTAATTGTTTTCTTCTCCAATGTCAAGACCAAAGAGTTGCAATCAGTCACAACTACAAACGGAATTCCATCCAACATAGTCCGGAATCTTTCCAATGCATTCACAATTGCCAATGTTTCCAACTCAAAGCTATGATAACGCGACTCCGGATCCGTCGTTGTTTTCGAATAAAATGCCACTGGGTGAAACCTGCCGTCATCTTGCTTCTGCAACAGTATAGCACCATACCCTCGCGAACTTGCATCCGTATGCAACTCTGTCTCCCGCCCTGAATCAAAGACACACAGTACAGGGGGCTCAGTCAATTTAGATTTCAAGGTCTCAAACGCATTCCTACACTCTTCTGTCCATTCAAACTTTACACCTTTTCGCGTCAAATAACTCAATGGGCGCGCAATCTGAGAAAAATTATACACAAATCGTCTAAAATATGAAAAAAGACCCACCGCCCTCTGCACCTCCTTTATGTTGGTAGGTACTGCGTAATTCTTTATCGCTACCAAATGATCTTCATTCGGACGAATCCCCCGTTCACTCACACAGTAGCCTAAATACTTCAATTCTCTATATGCAAATTTGCACTTCTTCAGATTCAAGCACAATCCAGCCCCTGACAATAATTTCAAAACTTCTGCCAAAACCACATAATGTTCCTCAATAGTCTTCGTGGCAATGTTAATATCATCTAAATACACCACAATCCTCTTCGCATCAATCAACGGCCGCAACACTAAATTAATAAACCGCTGGAACACTGGTGGAGCATTAGTCAAACCAAATGGCATAAACCGATACTCATACTGTCCCATCGGAGTCACAAACGCAGTTATCGGTATCGATTCCTCATGCATCGGCACCTGGTGAAACCCATTCCTCAAGTCCAACGTACTGAAGAAACTCTTCCCACCCAAATATTCAATACAATCCTCAACTAACGGCAACGGATAATGATCTCTGACAGTCAACTTATTCAACGCCCGATAGTCAACACACATTCTCAATTCACCGTTCTTCTTCCGCACTAACACAATCGGAGACGCGTATGGAGACGCACTTGGCTGAATAATGCCCTGAGCCAACAAATCATCAATTGTCTTCTGTACTTCTGTCTTTTCCCTATATGACAACCGGCGCGGACCACTGTACACCGGCGCATCACTCTTCAACTGAATTTTCATGCAATAGCCACTCAACTTCCCCCCCTTGTTCTTCATTTTCAAATAGTTCTCAAAAACAACTGATTTCAAAGCATCTGCATCTGTTATAGACAAGTTTTCGTCCACATCAATTAGATCACCAATTTCATCCATCTCAGTTGCACCTACCATCAATATTACTTCATCATACAAATTCAAGTCTTCTGTTCCAACTAAATTTACAACTCCGATACACGACTCAAGTCGAGTTTCACACAAATTCGAATCACCAATTACATTTACCTCTGCATTAACTGAATTAATTTCTGACTTGCCACACTTATCATCTGATTTCAATAACTTAACTCTGTTTGGAACCTCTGTTATCTTAACTACTGGACTCTTTAATAAATTAAACAACTTAAGTGCACTGATATTCAACGGAACTTCATTTTTATTGGCATTATTAATCTCCAGCAGAGTACGTCTACTATATCTCACTGTGTCCATTTGGCACAGGCTTATATTCATTGCCTTAAGTAAATCGCGTCCAAAAAGTAGGGGCACCACTGCCTCTTCATCTGGCAAAACAAACAAATTATGGTCAAATTTACGGTTATCAAACACAATTTTACAAGTCACAAGGCCGTACGTACTTAAATTCATATTTCCCATCCCCCGATACTCTGTCACAGTCAATTCACCCGTCACTTCAAATGGCACAAGAGAACGCTTCACGAAACTAGTCGGACTGCCATTATCAAATAAAGCAAAACACGGAATTAATTCAGTGCACTTATTCTGTTTCAAAAAGGCAACACTTACAAGATTTCGGTGTTTCAGCTGTCGGGCTAAACGTCGGACCTCCTCTACCTCCGTCAATGGCGTCCCTGCCTCCCACTCCTCGACCTCTGCTACTGGCTGCTGTTGTTTCGGTACGGCTGGCATCCGTGTTTGCGTCTGGTTTAGTGTTGTATTCTGCATCCGACTACGACGTGGGCACTGCTGGCGCATGTGGCCTACTTCATGGCATATGAAACACGAGTTCGGTGGGCGTCGCGGGGCCCCGCACGCACTTTGATAGTGCCCATATTGAAAACAGTTGTAACACCTGACGGCCGACAAATCCGTGACTTTTGCAGCTGTGTTAGCAACTGGCACTGTTGTATACGACCTCGGCCTAGGCACGGCACCCGACATGACACTGATCTTCGGCACAACCATTGGCGCAGCTGCCCGACGCTTCTTCTCGTAACGCCCCATCAACCCCTTCAATTCACGCAAGGAAGTGGCACTGTACAGCATCGAAACCATATTCGTATCGTCGTTAAGCCCCTCGATGATAATGTCGATTAGGTCCGTTTCTGACACATCGGCGCGGCTGGCAATGTACTGCATCTCAACAATATATTGTCGTGGTGTTTCGTCTGGTCTCAGGACACGGGCACGTAACTGTTGCAGCACATCTCGAACCGTGAATATACGACGGTATTCAGTCATCAAAGCCATCCTTAGCTCACCATAGCTGCGAACACGAGTTATGTCCGCGAACCGCTTCGCTTGCCCAGTTATCAGATGTCGTGCGGCAACCAGCTGGTCTCGCTCACTGTACTGGAAACTCTCGAACACATTCTCCAAGTCGGCCAACCATTTGCTAACGTCCTGCAACTCCGAACCATCAAATTTGCTCATCATCGCGTCCAGTACACCCAGGTCGATTCTACGACTCTCGAACTCGTTCAACTCACGCTGCAGCTGGACAAGCTCACGTTTCTTGCGCATGATCGCCAACTGCCGATCTAACTCAGCCTCTTCAGCCTCAGTACTGGTCACATTCACCACACTCCCTGCATCAACTGTATCATCTTCTGTATCTGGCACATTCATGGGTCGCTCCCTCTGGCTGGCCCCTGGCATCTGTCGTCTAGTCGTCTGCACACTCTGGCTGGCATCTGGCATCTGTTGATTCAGCGGAACATCAGGCTCGCTATCCGCTCTGGCCGCTCTTCCGCTACCTCCGACACGACCTGCTACCGCTTGTTCATACACTGTCCGCAACTGAACCATCGTGGCGTCTTCCTCGAATTCAGCTCCCGCAGCCCGTAGTGCAGCAATAACCGCATTGCGCGTTAATTTGTTCGCCATTGAACCACAATAACTTTAGAACTTAGATAGAAAAAAAATTCCTGCTCGAACCCCACACTTGACGTTGTAATGAGCACTGGGATGGATTTAAGTCCTTTTGATATAAACAACTGTGTAAACTTTTAAGACAAACTTTATTTGCGTGTTCTAACAATGGCGTCACAAGTAAAAGTAAAGGTAAAGGACCAGCATGAACTTAGCTGCAAGCCCGAGTTGCCACACTGCTTGACAAGCCCAACCACAACAGGGTTGCATTCACCATGGCACCACCTCCACCAATACACTACACTATATTGGTTGCTTTTCTTCTATGCAGTAATTGCCAATCTTAGGCATTGCCTCCTTTTTTGATGTAAAAAACGAATTTTTGCGTTGTTTGAAATTAATGCACTTAGAGATTTTCTCATTGTTTACATTTGTGAATTTTTTTATATTCAAACTGTCAAAAATTACTACAAATAATTTACTAAGTTATGTCTGTCACCGTACCTAGTAATTAGAATACTATGATAACTTTATCATGGTATAGTTACTACATGTCTGTCACAGATATTACATGGGCAAGTTTCAGGCATTTTAAGATTTCAAGCGATTTGAGTGTGGGAGCAATTCTCAAACGATTCGAAGGCGAATTCGCGATTAATCGGTAACATTGAGTAATGATTCGATTAATCGGAACGCGGAATTCGATTTGATTAAATCGTTTTTTTAAAAGAAATAATCAATTAACTCTTTTCATTCGATTAATTTTGCCATCCCTAAGTCTTTAGATGTGGATAAAATATGAAAACGCCATTTTTGCAACATGTTGTAAAGTGTGTTGCGGTTGGAATAACATTTTATCTTTTGGATGTGTGTGGAGTCTTCACGCACTTCTTTGAACTGGATTATGAAGAACATTTCCACTATCCAATGGAGAACGAAACAATTCATCAGTTTCAACCGTGCGGTGGATCGGCTAAAAGTGTTAAGGGTGTTATATTTATTCATAACATTCAACGGAGGTGTGACGACATCTCTATATTTCCCAAAATTACGTTTCTCATTAAATCAGCAGTTCGAAATAGAAAGCGTCGAGCCACTATTCGCCGAACGTGGGGTTTTGAAGAACGGGTTTCGGATGCAGCTATAAAGCGTGTATTCCTGGTTGGTACGAGTTCCAGTTCGGAAGAAATGCAGTCTATACACTTGGAAGCAATAGTAAACGGCGATATTGTGCAAGCAGACTTTCATGACTCGTATTTTAATAATACTTTAAAAACTTTAGTAGGAATGCGATGGGTGTTAGAGCACTGTCACAATAGTCCATACTTTATGTTTGTTGATGATGATTACTTTGTTTCCACGAAGAACTTGTTGCGTTTCATAACTCAACAAGTGCATTACTCGACAACAGTTAAAAGCGCAAAAGAAAATATAACGGAAGAGAAACTGTTTGCCGGTTTCGTATTTCAAACGGCACCACACAGGCATACATTTAGCAAGTGGTATGTGGCATTAAACGAGTATCCATTTGATAAGTGGCCTCCGTACATCACGGCGGGTGCATTTGTACTTTCCCGCAGTGCATTGTTCGATGTGTACCAAATGAGTATGCGCTTGCAATTGTTTAAGTTTGACGATATTTTTATAGGAATAGCTGCTATGAAATCCAAATTATTGCTTACTCATTGTGATATGTTTTGTTTTTATAAACCTAAATATAAAATTCCAGAGGACTATAGATATGTAATTGCATCCCATGGATACGAAAACAGTGAAGAATTGGAGAATGTTTGGAATAAGTGCCACTCGGCGGGTTTTGCTTAACCCCAATTCCCAGAAAAGTGCACACAGCACAGTCTCACTAAAGATTTCAAAGGGTGATAAATCTAAACGATTTTCGATTCCATTATTTAATGTAATCTTCTAATAGAATGTTAGAATTATGTTGCATTTATAAATTAACATTTTAGACAGTGTTTGTACTTTTTTTAACAAATGTTTTCAGCTCATATAATCCCTACAGTCTTACTTCTTGGTTGACGTTCCTTTTAAAATTATCGCAAATTAAGGCTAATACAACAAATTGTTAATAAATATATTATAATTCAATAAAATCTCCACAGTTAAATATTGTCAGCTCTTGTTTTCTGTAAACATTTCTACTACAAAGTAAATGCGTTGCATTGAGGTGGCATCTAAACAAGTATCTTATACTATTCTGTGGTGGGTACTACTGTTAAGGCTTGATTACACGTAACGAGTCGAGTGACGAGACATCAAAATGGTACTAGGCCGAAAGAATTGGGATAGCGAGCAAAAGCGACGAGTTGTTCAAACGTATTTCGGCACGCGGCGAGTCAGTTGGGTTTTACAATGCACAAAATGAACTAAGCAACTCGCGCAATTAAACTCAACCGAGCGAAAAGTGGTGTGTGACGCATACCGCATGTCACGAGCGATGCCGCATGTGACGAGCGATTGCACGAATCGCTGCGAAAAGAGAAAAATATAACGGTAAAGTAGTGGTCGCTCGGCCTAGCAAACAAAATGTGATTCTAGTGGCTCTCTCGCCACTTTCATCGATCACTGAATCAATCAAGAACTCGCCTTACCGTTTAGACGAAACGAGTACTCGTTCGAGTTGCTGTCTTCTCACTCTACTCGTTACGTGTAATCAAGCCTTTAGTAGACCTTCGTTTATACATTATACACGAGTGCTGTAGCCGGTTACTGTGAACTTCTTTGCTATTGCACAGATTTGCAATCTCAAATACAAAGGATTCTGAATAGCGCTACTATATTTCCACTGAGGACTTAACCCTTCAACGGGCAGTAATTATTTACTACACATTTGCACTTTTTCGTCTGGCTAGACGAAATCTGAGTGGGACTTTTGGCAAAGGCAAAACGCAATGACAGATGAAGTTAATTATGTTTATCAGCCCTGTTCCAGAATCCGAATCGGATCGGAAATGGATTTGATTCCGACCGTCGGTGATCTACATACCGATTATCGGAAATATTTTCCGATGCAACCCTGTTCTCAAATCTGATTAAGTTCGAATGAATTTGGATCGGAAATTTGGGGTTCTGCATTCAGATTATCGGAAATTTTTGTCGAAAATATTCCGTTAAACAAAATGCTGGTGGAATTGAAATCGGAAAGCAGCAAAACGAAAATGTAAGCAAATAAATGAAACATCGTGTTAAATAAAAGTAATAAATTAATTTTTAATCACGGGAAAGCATAAGACTGCTGACCAGAGCAAAATGCTCTTGGATTTTATGGAGGAGAGTGCGGACACGCGAAAGGTTTCTGCAAAGGCGACAAAGTCGAATTTGAAAATAAATGGAAGCATTTAACGCAGTCGCTGAACGAAAGTGTAACGGGGTGGAAAAAAGTGAGAAGTAAATTCAATCAATTCATTTTGTAAAATTTTCTTCAATAATAGACCTGAGTTGATTGGAAAAGTGAAGTAAGAAGGAAGCTGGCTCATAATAGAAGAGAAGCTTTAGCGACCGGCGGTGGATCTTTTAAGAAGCACACACTTTCCGAAATGGAAAAGGCGGTTGCCTTTTCTACCGATCGTTGATAGCCTCCTTCGGCAAGTAATTGCAAAGCCGTCGCCAATTTCAATTCTGGCGGAATAGAGCATTGCCGAAGAAAAGGTTTCACTTCGGTCAAGATTATGTTGAATGCTGCTTTGATATGGTGGTACTGAGCAATAAACCTTAAATATATCATATAATTTTGAACATAACTCAAATGACTTGTGCTAGTTACGAAGAATCTGGCAATTCCATCGGATTGCTGTGGTCTAGCAAAATTCTGCGCTTTACTTTTTCAACGGCGGACTGCTCGTTCTCAAGCAATACTGCCAATAAAATAACCCAACGCATTAAATAAAATAAAAAATCCTACAAAATTTTACAATTTCCTTTTTCATTTGAACATTGAAGGTTTGTTAATTTGCTAACAATCGGATTCGAAAGTAACTTCTAGTTTTACTATGTTATATGTAACATGTGTTTATGTAACATGTGTTATGTAACATGTATGTTTATATGTAAGTATATACAAATAATGTTTAGATATACTTATTTACAAGTTCCTCCCTAATCACCCAACGTGCATCTAATTGAGTATATAAGGGCTTTAGTTGAACCCTAAGCCTTCAAAGATATAGTAAATCAATATAACAATTCAAGGATATAACAACAAAATCGCTGAAAAAACACAGAATTTAATAAAATTTACGCCGAAACTTCTGCAAACAACGTATTCACAAAGTTATTAATTTTTGGACCAAAATTAGTTTCAATTAAATTTTAACTACATAACATTATCTTGTACGCAAACTTTTTCGGAGGTGAATTTATAACGTATTTTGTTTTTTGCTTTTTAAAAGTTTGGTCACGTTTTTGATATTATCTTCTTAACGTAATAAAAGAACTAAGTTTATGGAAGAAATAAAAAAAATATTTTGTTTTTGAAAAATTACTTTAAAAATTACTTTTAAATTACTTTACCCCTTGTACGCAAACTTATTCTGACTAGTGTATTTGTAATACGAATGTTTATTATTAACTTACCACGCCATAAGCTCGCCGAATGGTAGAGAATTGAACATTATTCGGATTTTCAGTCATTGGTTGTATCGTGAGATCTGACAGATTGTCATGTCCACAACATCATCGTCGTTAAAAAATGCAGCCATTCTCACCACTAAAGACACGATTTGAAGTTTGCTCTTCGACTACGAACTGACATATCACCAACGTTAAAAATGCAGTTAATTTCGAATAGAAACAAATTTAATATGCAATTATACAACAAACCTTTCAAATGACTTTCACATACAAACTGACCAAGAATGCAAAAAAAAGCTGCTTTTGGCTTACTTGGTTTTTCGAAGTTTTGGAATAATTTTTTGTTTTTACATTTTCCGAAAGCTGCAGCATGCTCTGATTATTTAGCCAACATTTTTAAAATTCAAAGAAAGTTAAAATAATAACAAAAACTAATAATACACTCGAATCTCGCAAAAACCATTTTCCGTCTGACAAGACGACAAACTGCAAATGAGTAGAAACTGAATTTGTGACAAAAAAAAATCATTTCAAAAAATCAAAAAATTTGTTTCTTAAGTTTCATGTAGTTGTTTGTTTAACTGGCCATAACAACCCATTATCGGGTTACGGGCTGCCGCAAAACTTCTTTCCAGGCGTCTCTGCTTTGCGCGGCGTCTCTGCTTTGCCTTCTGCAGTTGGTCACCCCAGAGAGATAACAGGGGTTCTTCCACAGGAGACACGGCCTCCCTCTTCGCCGTCGACCTCCAACCACCGCATCGAACACCTTTTTCGCCGGAGCTTCGTCGTCCATACTGCAGACATGACCAAGCCAGCGCAGCCAATGGATGTTAATTCGCTGTGCTACGTCCCATGTCCTTATACAGCTCGTTATTGCTTCGTATACGATAGAAGTCGCCAATACGAACGGGGCAGAAGATTTTGCGAAGTACCTTCCTCTCGAACACTCTAAGGGAGGCTGTGTCGTTTCGTGTTATTGTCCATGCTTCAGCGCCGTAGAGGAGCACGGGCAAGATAAGCGTCCTATAGAGTGCAAGTTTTGTCGGTCGAGAGAGGTCTCTACTTCTCAATTGCCTCCCGAGACCGTAATAGCACCTGTTGGCAGGAGTAATCCATCGCTTTATCTCCAAGCTGACGTCATTGCTGCTGTTGATGGCGGTTGCTGCTGGTTGATTCCTTGACAACTTCAAAGTTATACCTGTCGGCCTCGACGTGAGACCCTAGCCGCCGCGAGTCCCTGTCTGTAAACAGCATATACTTCGTCTTGCCCTCATTTACCACCAGACCCATTTTGGCAGATTTTCTTTCAATAGCTGCATAGGCAGCGGTGACATCTCACTTGTTACGTCCGATGACATCAATGTCACCAGCGTAGGCAAGGAGCTAGACACTTTTGTTAAAAATTGTGCCATTACGATGTACACCGGCCTTGCGCAGAACACTCTCCATGGTGAAGTTTAAGAGGTCGCAGGACAAAGGATTGCCCTGTCTGAATCCTCGAACGGTATCAAATGGGTCTGAGAGGTCACTTCCAACCTTGACAGAGCTGCGCATATTACTCAACGTTGCTCTGCAAGGTCTCACGAGCTTTGCAGGGATACCAAGTTCAGACAATGCGGCATATAGGTGATCCCAAGGCTGATTTGATTTTTTTGTATTCGCCGTGCAACTTGATTGTCAAAATGGTCGAAGCGTCGACGAATAGAACGAAGCTGAATATAAAGAAAATAGAGAAAGAAAATGCTTTTTCGCGAATGTGCATGGACAAAGAGTGAAGTTCGAAAAAATTTCAAAAATATATTCATAAAAAAGAAAAGTATAAATTTTTATATTTCGATGTAAATGAAGGCTACAATATGGTAACAGAATTATTATACCTCAATAATGAATTTTTTGGGGGAAAAAAATCCGTTTTTGAAAAATTTGAAAAAAAAATATTATTATTATAGAGGAATTCTTGTAATATGTCATCCCATGTCTTTATTGTGCATACCTTGAAAGAAAATTGCTAGTAATAATATACCGTTGGAAGAGCTATGATCCAAGGAAACACCTCATTTGAATTTTTCTTAAATACTAATTTTACAGCCAATTTCCTAAAGTGTTAAAAATCGACACCATACAATTTTTTAACGTTGAGTGCCACCCCCTAAAAACATTGCTAAAATTGCGTAGGAATCTCAAGTAAAAAAGCACGATTAAGAAATTTTACGAATGTTTATTGAATTGAAGAGAAAATGACCGAAAGCAAAATGCAAATTGAGTGGTAACGAATAAAACGGCAATTATATGGAAATTAATAAACAAAACTGAACTAATCTATTTCTCATGGTAGGATTGGAGAAAAATTGACTAAGAACTAGAGAGCGGCGCAAGAATAATAAAAATTACTTGCGAGCCACCGCTGTACTTTCAAATACTGTTGCTCTTCTTCACTTTCACTACAAAAAAAGCACTGCAGCGAAGAAAGCTTTTGATATTCATACGAATACTGCACGAAACGACAATAGAACTTTAAGCAACTTGAAGTATAGAACAACACTGAAGCAGCGATAAGCGATGGGAAACTGGGAGGAGAAGTGTGAAAAAATCGACAATACACACATAAAATGCACCAATACTCTCACATAACAGCTGATACTCAGTCCCCACAGCTGATACTGCTGGCCCCATACAAACTGAAAATGGAGGGTTGTTGTCTTGGTCAATTTCAAAATGGAGGGTTGTTGTGCTGGTCAATTTTCATGTGTGTTATCGTTGTGGTTCATTTTTAATTGCATAGAACATTAATTAATTTTTTGCACAGAATTCTGTGATACGTTTATAGAAAAATGAATAAAAAATTCTATTATTGCTTACAAATGTTATAAAATTGTTCGAATATGTCTCTAACATGTCATTATTTAAGTTTTCATTGACTCATTACATAAAATCACCCCTGTGTCTAGGACAATGCACCCCTGTGTCTAGGTCGGCACAAACCCACTTAGCTCTACCCTCCTCGCGGGAACCGACCGGGCAATGGACATTCACTCTCTCAACTGCTGGCCGCTTGTAACCGAGCCGTAGTGAGAGGGTGGATGTCTAGCTGAGATTGGAGTAGGGCTCCACATGGCGCTCTATGGAGTATTGCTTGATGTGCGGTCCCCAGAAGGGCGGCATGTGGACCCATATTCTAATCATGCTAAGTGGTGCCTGGCGGTATGCCTTCCGCTAGGGGTAGGCTCCCCCGAATCATAATCACCAAATGGAGGTCGACAACGAAACGGAGCGGGCTGGGATATCAGCCCAAACATCAGTGGGAGGCGTGACTGGTACCACCGGTGGGCACGGGGAGACCATAAGTCGTGTCGCCAGCGGTCACACCTCTGCTGGAATCGAAGCAGGTTCCAGCAATTGTAATGCTACTGCCAACTAAAAACGCAAAATGCTGCGCGCGAGTGCCTGTGTCCTTGAAGACTCGGACTCAGATAGCGTCGACAGCATAAAAATCTGTGAAGAGGACGCGATTCTGCGCTCTCCTGGTTGCTCCCAAGGTGCCAACTCTGCTAGTAAGACTGGGCCTAGGAAGAAGCCGAGTAAGGAGGGGCTGAAAGGGAAAGCTCAGTACAAAGCTTCGGTGAAGATCTGCGGTCGTTTTGAGGGCATGTCCAACCTGTCAAAAGCTGAGGCTGAACGGTTGGCGTGGGCAAAGGACACCGTGGAGAAAGGCCGGGAATACTACGCATCAAAAAAGTGGTGTACTTCTTTGGACCCCAAATTTGTAAACCGAAGAAAACATCGCCAGCCAAGGCGGCGGTCCCATCGTTCGATGGCGCCGGGTGGTTTAACGGCGTGAAAAGCATAAAATGCAACGATGATCAGACCTTGGTATGGGTTAAAGGAGCAGTTAAAACGTTCAAGACCTCTGGGGCGGGGCGTCTCTCGAAGTAGTGGATCGAAGCAACATCCCGTCTTTGCCCAAAGCGAAGGTCCTAATACCTCGAGTGGTGAGGCCGGAAGATGCTCTGCTTGCTTCTACAGCGATAAAATCCTGATGTGCCTACGGACGACTGGAAGGTGTTTCATGTTGCAAAGCCGGCTGCTGCAAACGCCGGGCAGAGTTACATCATCCAGATCAACAAGTCGGCCGAGGACATTTTATACCCGCGTACCTTCGCCTCAAACGTCATCCGACCGACAACAACCAAAACACACTTACGGTGGGGGAGGTGGAGGCTGACCTAGGGATCGAAGAAATCCTGGAAATCTCCCTCTCTCTCAGAAGTGAACAGGTGGAGGGTGGATTGGCAGCAATAGCCAACCCCGAGAAGGTTCCGGAAGCAGATGCTAAAGGTCCTTCAAGTCAATCTCCACCGCAGTAAAATTGCCTCAGCCGAGCTTCTCCTCAATTTAGAGGAGAATGACGATGCGGCTTTAGTCCAGGAACCATGGATAGCGTCGGGAAATGTGGTTTCTGGACTTAAGTCGCAAAACTTCTTTACATACATCCCGAGTGCCACGAACAAGGTAAGAGCAGTTCTACTTGTAAGGAAAAGTATTCGTTCTTACTTACCAATTTCTCCTCAGATGACCTAACTGTGGTGGGTGTGGAGGGCGGCAAGGATGACTATATACTCCTTGTGTCCTGCTACATGGCGCACGACAGAGAAGCGCCACCGCCGGCACTCCAAAGACTGGCGGACGAAGCCAGTAGAAGGAGGCAGACTTTGATCGTTGGGGCGGACGCAAATGCACACCACTTTGCATGGGGCAGCAGCGACGCAAACGAAAGAGGTGAGTCTCTATTTAAATTTGTAATACGTAGCAACCTTTACATACCTAATCGGGGAGAGGAACCAACTTATAATGGACTCACCTCGAAGAACGTTCTAGACATAACTCTATACTCAGGCGTAGATACCTTGATTGAAGACTGGAGGGTGCTTGACACCCCCTCATTCTCCGATCACAAATATCTATGTTTCGTTACCACCTTCGCCTCCACGAGCGTCAATTAAAATGTCAGAAACCCCAGAAATACAAACGGGGATCTGTACAGAGGCACACTTGGCAGGGCGTTGGCGGAATCAGCAAACATAAACTCTGTAACTGAACTCGGGAGATCTTCAAGTTGGCCATACAGGCTGACTGCGAAGAATGCTGGAGAAAATACAAAGATGCGCTAAGAAAATTTAAAAAGAAATTCGCAAGGCCAAGAGAAGTTCCTGGAAGAACTTCTGTGGTGATATCGAAAGAGTCACAGAAGTGGCTAGACTCAGGAAACTATTATCGAAACAGCCGTCTGTGCCTGGCGTTATCCGGAAAAACGACGGGAACTGGACGAACGATTGTCAGGAATCATTAGAGGCGCTTGTTAGTACGCACTTTCCTGGCAGTTATGATCCTAATAACTGCGAACCAATAACATCTTCGATGAGTTTCGAACCATCGAGTATAATCTTCTAAATTGGGCCATCGAAGACCCCTTTAAGTCTCCAGGACCGGATGGGATATTCCCGGCCATGTTACAGCAGGCTATGTACCTGGTAATACCATGGCTGAAAAAGATATTCAAGGGATGTTTGGGGTACAACAGTGTGCCAATAGCCTGGAGGGAAGCGAGGGTTGTGTTTATACCGAAGGTAAAAGCAGCCATCTCTACCCGAAGGATTTTAGGCCCATTAGTCTAACCTCTTTCATCCTGAAAAGGCTCTAGACCTCCATATCAGGGACTCTTTAGGTCCGTCGGGTCTAGCAACCTCGCAGCATCTACGGAGACTGCACTTCACTCGCTAATCTACCACATTGAAAAAGCTCTGGAGTACAAAGAGTACGCGCTAGGCGTGTTCCTTGACATAGCTGGGGCTTTCAACAACGTATTGACTGATGTCATCGTAGAAGGCATCGGTACACTCAACATCGACAACGCTGCTTATCTGTGGATTGTCAACCTTTTGGGGTGCAGAAGGATAAGAGCGGAGTGGAATGGCGCAACAGTTCTAAAGAAGACATACAGAGGAACTCCGCAGGGCGGCGTTCTGTCACCTCTTCTCTGGCTTTTGGTACTCGACAGGATCCTAACACAGTTCGAAGGCAAAGCGCCCAAGCTAGTAGCATATGCAGACGACATAGCTGTAGTCGGAACGGCCAGGTGCCTTTCAACTCTCAGCGACCTCATGACTGCGGCCTTAACAACTTTATATAGATGGGCAACGCAAGCGGGCTTGATTGTGAATGCGGATAAAACGGATATTCTCCTCTTCACTAGGAGGCAGTGGCGTCCCCAGGGGAGGGGATTAGGGGGATGGATCCCCCCCTTGGTGGATAAATTCATTTATACAATTTGGTGTAACAATATATAATTGTGAAAAATGTTTCCTATTTGCTTTATCTCTTCTGCGAGCATCACCTAAAACATAATAGTTGTACCTTTGTTGTAGTTTTTAAGGATATAAAAAAACCAGAAAGTGGGAATACAATGATTTCTTTTGATTGCCTACATTTTATTTACGTAAAATGGTAAAAATATACTATAATAATTAAGTAAATAGCGAGTTTCAACTGCAATGAATTAATTTTGAAATTCAAAAATTTCGAAAGTAAAGCAAAACAAAATTTATATTTCAATTTTTTCAGAGAAATAGTCCTCTCTGATTTAACTCCAGCGTCGAAGATCAAAAACAATATCCACCTCAAAATAGCATTCCTTCCTTCCATCTCTGCAACAGAAAACACCCAATCGAATTGATAAAAAACCCCGATACGAGAAGACCACAATTACTTTCTTTACTTCAGGAATGTAATTTAATTGACACCAAAACACGGTTATAACCATGAATACAATGGATAAATATTAATTTTCAATATGTTCCGACATTATTTTCCAACAAAATTATAAATTACTAACCCAAAAGAAAATAAAGGTCAAGGCAAGTGAAAAACCCTTGGATCAGGTAGATTTTGCGCCAACTAATAGGGGTACCGGTTAATTCGTGCGGTTTTTTTTTGAAAATTGAAGCTTTATTGTGAAAAAATTGTTACAAATTTAATATTCAAAGTATTGTCCATCACTAGCTATAACCATTTTTTTGGCAGTTCACGAATACCCTTTCTGAAAAATTCGGCCGGCTTTTCCGCTATCCACGAATCGATCCAATTTTTGACTTCTTCATAATTGGAGAAGTACTTTGACGACCTGTGCAACATGTGGGCATTGTCATGTTGCAAAATTACCTTGCCGTGCCTTTGTTCATATTCCGGCCGTTTTTCGCGCAGTGCTCGGCTCAAACGCATCAATTGTCGTCGGTAGACTTCCCCTGTGATCGTTTCATTCGATTGCAACAGCTCATAATAGATCACACCCAGCTGGTCCCACCAAATACACAGCATAACCTTCAGGCTATGAATATTCTGAACGGCCGTCGATGATGATGCATGGCCGGGGTATCCATACGTTGCTCGACGTTTTGGATTATCGTAATGGACCCACTTTTCATCGCCAGTGATAATTCGATGCAAAAAACTGTTTCTTTTGTGCCGTTGAAGTAGTTGTTCACACGTGTAAAATCGGTGTTCACGTCTCTTGGCTTCAATTCATACGGCACCCAATGGCCTACCTTCCGGATGATTCCATTGCTTTTAGACGATTTGAAATGGTTTGTTGAGCGACACCAAGTGATTTTGCAAGTTCTTCTTGCATTTGGGATGGATCTTGGTCGAGCAATGTCTCCAATTCGTGATCTTCGAACTTTTTTGGCTGTCCGGGCCGTTCATCGTCCTCCAAGTCAAAATTGCCACTTTTAAACCGTGAAAACCACTTCTGGCACGTACGCTCAGCTAAAGCATGCACACCATACACTTCCACCAAAATACAATGACTTTCGGCAGACTTTTTCTTCATATTGAAAATGAAGAAGTTTTCCCCGCAAAAACACTTTATTCGGCACAAAATTCGACATTTTCAGAGTAAAAAAAACTATTGTTGTTTACGCTTCAGCTAAATGACATACTGATTCTGAAACTATATGACAATAGCTTTCCAACACATATTTGGAAAGGTGAATGTTCACAAAATCAAGTTACGCCATCTGTTAGAAAACCGCATGAATTAACCGGTACCCCTATTACCTTATGTCACGATTACATGGGACGGCACGACAAAACGGTTTCAAATCGAGTCAAATGGAAAAGTCTAGTTGAAGCCCTATGGTCCGTAAAGGACTGAATAAGGAATAAAACGAAACCATTCTGACAGTAATGATGTGGTAAATAAATAAAAAAATTTTAACTAACTGGAAAATGTGTATGAAAATACACCATGGTCTGGCCTGGCCAGTTTGTTTTTGTGCTTACAAAGGATCAGTTGAGAATATCATACAATATGAGCTCGATAGCTTAACTACAACATTACTAAAGTGGATCCAAAGTTCGATATGGTTTGTCCAGAACCGGATGCCCGAAAAAGGGTTACGAATAAATGAATACAAAAATTAGCAAATGTTCTCGCAGAATAGATGTATTTTCAGTGTTCCCAAAAGTATCGACTATTTACCAAAGTAGTAGTTGTTGAAATTTGCAAAAAATGCAGTTAAAAGTTTTTGGTGAACTGTGTGTAAACATTTTCCATGTTAGTAGTCACCTCTATCATAATTAAATTTCAGAACGTCATACATTTTATAAATGTTGGATTTCTTTTACATAGCTGGTGTGTTATGCTTTTTAAAATAGGTCATTTGAGTTTTTCGTAATTCTATTCCAAAATGTCATAACTTAAAACAAACAAAACCAACTTCAATTTTTTTTTTGTTGGGATTTTATGACTTTAAATACGTGTCACTTGAATTTTTCATTTTAAGAATTTTATGTTAATATATGTATGTATGTTTATACATACAATTTTATGCAACATGTATTAAAAATAATACGAAAAGATGAAAGTATAAAAATTGCTTTAAACTGAATATTTTGCATATCCCCCACTTCCCGAAATCCATGGGATGCCACTGCTAGGAGGTATAAAGTTCCGCCGTGGTCACAACCAAGGCTCAACGGCTGGACACTGATCGCAAACTCGCAAGCAAAGTACTTAGGAGTAATAGTGGACAACAAGCTGCTATGGAAACCAAATGTGGAGGAACGGGTAAAGAAAGCTAGTAACGCCCTATACGCATGTAAAAAGATGCTTGGCGTTACTTGGGGCCTGTCACCCCCACTCATGCATTGGTGCTATACGGCTATAGTAAGACCAATACTCCTTGACGGTGCTTTGGTTTGGTGGCCCGCAGTAAAGAAAACTACATACCACAAACCCTTAGAGAAAGTCCAGCGCCTTGCAGCACTTTGTATATCGGGTGCACTAAATACAACTCCTACACCAGCGCTCAACAAAATCATTGATCTGCCGCCTATTGACCTCTTTGCGGAGCATCTTGCAGCTAAATCCGCAGGAAGGCTAATGACCATAAAGCAGTTCTGGTGTAACAGTTTCGGACATAGTTCAGTCGGGAATGGTACTGTAGCAAATTTTGACTACATGATTGCGACCCTGAACTTTGGAAAGCGCATCAAAACGACGATCGAGAGAGACGGGTGGCGAAAAGGCTTGGTACCGAGTCGCAACACTGTCAACATATTGTTACGAATACTAAGTCTAGTGGGCTGTCACGTATCTCTGGATTGTGTGATTTGAAAATAAAACACAGTCAGTTTCTTAAACGCAGACAATAAAATACACCAACAGTTACTTTATTATTCATAGTTTACACTTTACTGTTCGTACACTTAAGTATTTGCTTAATTATTCCGTGTGGCAACTTCACTTGTCAAAACCAGACTGACTCGCTGCACCGCATCCGGCTGCCTTTTATACCTCTCAGGCCATCGCGCAGATCGTTCCCGCACATTCTGGAGTGGACTAAAAGTTTCCATCATTGCCAGGTTGGACTAAAAGTTATTATCGCGGCCGTCGCTGCCAGATTGGACTAAAAGTTACTATCGCGGCCGTCGTTGCCAGATTGGGTTATGGCACGGCACGTAGCGGCAGGGTTGCTTTGCACCGCGACAGACTGTCTCATCGTTACACTGCCCACCACTTAGACTTGTTCGTCCCGAACAAGTGCCGAGGCTCCGCTGTGATGAGGCGCCAGGCGCTCCAAATGGACTACCTTCAGCTTAGCGCCTCTATTGCTGCAACGTTGAATCCGGTATACCACGTCGTTAATCCTAGTCACGACTTCGTAAGGTCCTTCCCATGACGCTTGAAGTTTCGGAGACAAACCTTTCCTCCGCTGCGGGTTGTAGAGCATTACCAAATCGCCTTCTTGGAACCCTGCTGAGTTGGCCCGTAGATCGTATCTGGCTTTCGCCTTATCGCTGACCAGTTTGGTGCGGCTCCTTATAAACTGGTGAATTTCCTCCAGTTCCGCCCGCTTATTGGCTACGTAGTCCGTCTTAGCGCCTCCCGTCGTGCTGACTACCCCGAACTTCAAGTCAGCGGGTAACCGCAACTCTGTTCCGAACACTGCTCGGGCTGGAGTGAGTGATGTCGTGTCGTGCGGGGCTGACCTATACGCCATCAGGAACAGGGGGATATGCGTGTCCCAATCCTTTTGATTCCTGCCTACCACTTTCCGCAGGTATTCCTCCAGTGTCCGGTTAAAGCGTTCCACCATGCCGTCGGACTGTGGGTGCAAAGGAGTGGTACGCGATTTCTTTATCCCCAGCAGCTCACACACTTCCTTGAATACCGCAGACTCGAAATTCCGGCCTTGATCTGAGTGCAACTCCAACGGAACTCCGAACCTGGCTACCCAGTTGTTTACCAGCTTTTCCGAGATCGTGGTGGCCTCCTGGTTAGGAATAGGGTACACTTCGGGCCATTTGCTGAAGTAATCCATTACCACCAGCACATACTTGTTGCCTTGAGTGCTAGTTGGGAATGGGCCGGCGACGTCCATAGCAATCCGCTCGAAGGGCGCTCCCACGTTGTACTGCTGCATGCGGCCTCGAGATTTTCTTGTCGGCCCTTTCGCGGCTGAACATCGGTCGCAGCTCTTAATCCACTCGGCTACAGACTCCTGACATCCTACTCAGTAGAATCGTCTTTTTATTTTGGCGACGGTTTTGGTGATGCCTAGGTGCCCTCCACTGGAGTCGTTATGGTATGCCTCGATGACCTCGTTGATTCTGCTTTTCGGCACTACCATCAGGGGGTTGCTGGTACGACCATCCGCGCTCTCCCATTCGCGGTACAGGCAGGCTTCCTTCAGCCGCAGACTTTTCCACTGTGCCCAGTAAGCCTTAGCGAGCGGGCTTTCACCAGCCATCTCCTGCCAGTCTGGACGTGCGCCTTGCTCCTTGCCTTCGACGATTTTTGCAAGATCCGCATCCTCATGCTGGTCTTTTTGTAGCCTTTCCGCAGACCACTCTTCCTCTGGCATGACGCTGACCAACCGGACGTCCACTATCTGTTCTTTGCTTTCGGCTCGCGAGCATTGCCTGCATTCGACTTTGCACGGACGGCGTGACAAGGCATCGGCATTTCCATGGCTACTGCCCTTGCGATGCTCTATCGTGTAGTCGTAGCTCTGCAGTCACTCGATCCACCGCGCCAATTGCCCTTCAGGATCCTTAAAGTTCAGGAGCCATCTCAATGCCGCATGATCTGTGCGCAGGCGAAACCTTTGTCCATACAGATATTTGTGGAAGTGTTTTACGCAGTCCAATACCGCCAGCAGTTCTCTCCGTGTCACACAGTAATTGCGTTCCTGTTTCGATAAAACCCTACTGTAGTACGCTATCACTTGTTCCTGGCCGTCTATTATCTGTGATAGCACACCGCCAATACTATTCCCGCTTGCATCTGTATCCAGCACAAACATCTCCCCAGGCACGGGGAAGGCCAGAATTGGAGCACTGCACATTTTTTCCTTCAGACGTGCAAAAGCCTGTTCCTGCTCCTCGTTCCACTCGAAAGCTTGGCCCTTTTTCGTCAGTTTGTGCAAGCTGCTGGCTATGTTCGCAAATCCCGGAACAAATCGGCGGTAGTACAAACTGCGGAGTTCGTGTAGATTGCGTGGCCGGGGCCACTCCTTCACCGCCGTGATTTTGCCTTCATCCGTATGTACTCCGCGGGCGGAAACCGTATGACCCAGATACTTGACCTCCTTTTGGAACAGCGAGCACTTCTTTGGGTTGAGTTTAAGCCCAGCTTTTTGTATCCGCTCAAATACCTCCTTCAGCTTTCCCAGGTGGTCGTCGAAGCTTTTACCCATGACGATTATGTCGTCGAGGTACACCAGACACGTCCGCCAATGCAGCCCTTTTAGCACGCGTTCCATTAACCGCTCGAATGTTGCTGGTGCGTTGCAGAGTCCAAACGGCATGACGGTGAACTGCCACAAACCATCGCCAACACTGAAAGCCGTTTTCTCCTTGTCCTTGTCTGCAAGCTCTACCTGCCAATAGCCGCTGCGTAAGTCGAGCGTGGAGAACCACTGCGTGCCTGACAGTGTGTCCAGGGTGTCATCGATCCGAGGTAGTGGATAACTGTCCTTCTTGGTCACATCATTGAGCTTCCGATAGTCCACACAAAACCGGGTACTGCCATCTTTTTTCTTGACTAACACGACCGGCGAGCACCAGGGGCCCGAAGAAGGCTCTATGACCTTGTCTTTCCGCATGTTCTCGATCAAATTTGTGACCTCCTCCCTCTTGGCCAGAGGAACTCGTCCTGGCGGTTGGCGAATCGGTTTTGCACTTCCGGTGTCGATGTTGTGCTTCACTATGGCTGTTCTTCCGCCTGCTTCTGCCGCAAATATTGACCCATAGTGCTGCCTTCTGTTTCTGCTTGGCCGTCAACTCGCTGCTCCACTGGTTCTCCTGCGGTATGGCGTCCATGTTAAAACCGCTCTTCTTATTACCTCCAGGCGGGCTGCTCTCGCAATTGACCACTGCTACAGCTTCCTTACACTCGCCAATTACCTCATCTTTCCCGACATATCTGGGTGCATTCAGGGGGTTCAGTATTCTGACTGGTATTCTGCCATTTTTAGGTTCCACTAATGTACGTCCGATGATGATCTTTTCGTGTCCTTGTTTCGGTGCTTCTACTACCCACAGCCGACTCGTCCCATCGTCCTCGTCCACCTTTGCCCACACAATCGCCTCAGAATTCGCTGGTATCCTCCTGTGTTTACACGAAACAACCTTCCTTACCGCCACGCTTCGCTCATAGCCGGTGTGCAGCGGGAATTCAACGTTGGCATATCTCAGCACATTTTCCTTCAGGTCCAGCGTAAAACCGTGCCTAATCATGAAATCCACGCCGATAATCACGTCGTCCATTATATCCGCGACGATGAACTCATGTTCCAGGCTGCTGGTGCCGATAGCAATCGTTTTTGTAACTTTCCCTCTTACCGGCGCGCGCTCGCCAGTCGCAGTCCGCAGCTGTATGCCATGCAGCGGTTCCCAGTTCTTCAGCAGCTTCCTTTTTATGATCGAGTATGACGCTCCCGTATCCAGTGTCAACACGAACAACTTTCCATCTATCCTTCCTTCAATTGTCAAGCTGCTGGGCTGTCGTTTCAGCTGTGAGACAAGGACGGTGGGGCGGCAGATTGTGGGGATCAGCTCACGCCCCTTTGGGCTGACCCGTTTTAGTTTAACGACTCGCCGTCCTCAGCCCTGCGATTGTTGGCTGGGCCTCGATTGTCAGTATTCCTCGCTTCAGGCGATTGCGATCGGGAACGGGAACGCCTCTTCCGTTGGCGGCAGTCCCGTGATATGTGGCCCTGCTTGCCACATACCCAGCAAACAACTTTAGAGGAGACCACTCGTGGCCTGTCCGGTATCTCAGAGCTTATGGCCTGGATCGCAATGTCGTTGTCCGCCTGAATCTGGCGTATCCTTGCAGGTGCATACCGAGTGCTCCCAATCCATGCCGCTTCATATGTCATCGCGCTGGTCACCGTCTCCTTAAATGTCGGCTTGCCCATCATCAATGCACTGCGACGTGTTTCTGGATCATGAAGACCTTCAATAAACGACTCAATCTTCATCATCTCGAGATCATCAGCACCAAATTTTGGGTAGCACAACTGTACGAGCCGCTCAATGTCTGCTGCATATGTCTGCAGCGCCTCGTTGGCTCTTTGCTTGCGGTTCTTCAGCTCACAGTAGTATAGCGCATGGTTGTGCTCGTTGCTATACTTCGCTGCCAACGCTCTCATGATGGCACCGTAATCAATTCTTAAACATTCTGGAACTGATTTGATCACCTCAGCCGCAGGACCTTTCAGCGCCAGTGCCAACCTCCGTCCTTTCCTGATATCTGTCCACTGATTTTCCAAAGCAGCCAAGTCGAATTGCAATTTAAATGTATCGAACGGCGCAGCACCATCATAAGTAGGCACTTCTGTTCTGCCAGCAAAACCGTCCTGAACCGGTGGCAAACACTCTCGTGGCTGTACCTCCCTAAGCCGCTCGTCCATTTTTCTGTTCATCGAGTCTTCCAGACTATTAACTCTTTTGTTAAGGGAATCATCCAGGTCGCCAACTCGTTTGTTCAGGGCATCATCCAGGTCGTCGACCCGTTTATCCAAGTGCTCTACCCGCGTCTCCAGGTGCTCGACTTTCCCATTAATCCTGTCTGAGATTTCCTCCACTTTCTGCTCCAAACGCGCAGAATTTTCCTGAAGCTTGACTTCCATTCGCTCTGCCACTTGCGCCGATATTTCCTGGGTTGCCGTTTCCAGCTTCGCTGCCATTTCTCGATTCGCTGTTTCCATTTGCGCCGACATGCCTCTGAGTGCAGCCATTAGTTGGCTCATGTCCAACGCTGGTATTGGTGCAGCCGCTGCAGCTGTACTCTGTAGCGAAGCAGCACCAGCAGGCGACTCCTCCACCTTGGCCGACGCCTCCAGTTCTTGGGCTCCGAACTCGTGCACAGTCCAATCTACGCCTCGTGCCTCACATGCTTCTCGCAAGCGCAACTGCAACTCCACCTTCCCGCCAGCAGTCGGCAAATTCCAGGCAGCCAGCTCCTTCTTCAGCTGGTCTACCTTCAGCAGCTCGAGTTTAACCATGTCCGTACTTTTATAATTTTATTTATTTAGTTATTTTCAATTTTCCACAATCCCACTTCTGACACCAAATGTTACGAATACTAAGTCTAGTGGGCTGTTACGTATCTCTGGATTGTGTGATTTGAAAATAAAACACAGTCAGTTTCTTAAACGCAGACAATAAAATACACCAACAGTTACTTTATTATTCACAGTTTACACTTTACTGTTCGTACACTTAAGTATTTGCTTAATTATTCCGTGTGGCAACTTCACTTGTCAAAACCGGACTGACTCGCTGCACCGCATCCGGCTGCCTTTTATACCTGTCAGGCCATCGCGCAGATCGTTCCCGCACATTCCGGAGTGGACTAAAAGTTTCCATCATTGCCAGGTTGGACTAAAAGTTATTATCGCGGCCGTCGCTGCCAGATTGGACTAAAAGTTACTATCGCGGCCGTCGTTGCCAGATTGGGTTATGGCACGGCACGTAGCGGCAGGGTTGCTTTGCACCGCGACAGACTGTCTCATCGTTACAATATTTACTGATGGCTCCAAGATGAAAGAGGGAGTAAGAGCTGGAGTATACTGCTCGGAGCTGAGTATCAGTAAATCATACAGACTACCCGACTACTGTAGTGTGTTTCAGACAGAAGTGTTCGCTGCTAGGAAAGCCGCGGAACTCGCTTGCAATACTACTACGGTAAATACGAGGATACATTTTTACATATACAGCCAGGCGGCAATTAAGGCTATTGTGTCCAACTCCATATCATCCAAAAATGGCCAAGAACGCCGGGCAACAATGGAAAGGCTAGCCGCAACCACTTCATACTTTCTATAAAGACTTGGAAAACAGCATGAAAAGAAAGGCTAGGTGGAGGAACTTAAACACCTGCCGAACTGCAAAAATAATGCTAAATGCTACTAATGATTGGACTATACCGTTCAGACTGTAGAACCGTCAGAGGCGTAGTATCAGGGCCTGCTAGCAGTTCATGCGCATAGGATGGGTTTGACGGACAGGGAAAGTTGCAGAATGTGCGGGGAGGACGATGCCCTGGAGACACAAATCTCCATCTGGCATCACTAAAGACCCAACAAGGATATATGTGTGGCTAATCTTGGCCAACCAGTTATACCTACCTACCTAGGACAATCCATTTTACACCAAAAGCATCTCTGAACTCCCATGATTTGGTGTTTAATTTGTAAACAAACAGCGCGGGAAGCAATCAAAGAGAAGTTGAACTTTAGAAAATTTGCACTTTATTAACATACTGTAACGATGAGACAGTCTGTCGCTGTGCAAAGCAACCCTGCCGCTACGTGCCGTGCTATAATCCAATCTGGCAACGACGGCCGCGATAGTAACTTTTAGTCCAATCTGGCAACGACGGCCGCGATAATAACTTTTAGTCCAATCTGGCAATGATGGAAACTTTTAGTCCACTCCGGAATGTGCGGGAACGATTTGCGCGATGACCTGACACATGGCACAATAAACAAGGTAGTGGCAGGAAGGAGCGAATTTTATTTTTTTCTCGTCAGAGTTCGGTAGGTTGTCAGAAAATTTTGTTTGTTTTCTTTACATTCGGCCAACAGCATTGCCAGTGAACTCTTTTTCTGTGAAATTTTAAGCATTTTTGCCATGAGGAAAGAATATTATTTTTCCAATTTTTGTTAACTTTTATGAATTAACGCAAAATTGGCGAACTATGGACTTAGCACTTTTGCCCCTAATTGTAAAACAACAGATTAAAACAATGAAGCTATGTACTTTTGCTGTTAATTGGTGTATTTTTACGTTTTCGAATAGACCAAGTGGTCTATTCGGTGCTGGCAATACTGTTGGCAAGAGAACCGTCCGTCCGATTTGACAATGAACCGAACAAAAACACTAACAAAATACACGTGAATTTTTTCGCTCCTTCCTGCCACTACCTTGTTTATTGTGCCATGGCCTGACAGGTATAAAAGGCAGCCGGATGCGGCGCAGCGAGTCAGTCTGGTTTTAACAAGTGAAGTTGCCACACGGAGTAATTAAACAAATACTTAAGTGTACGAACAGTAAAGTGTAAAACTGTGAATAATAAAGTGACTGTTGGTTTTGAATTCGCTGCGTTGGAATAATTAAAGTTGTTTCATTTTCAAATTGCACAATCCAGTGATACGTAACAGCCCACTAGACCTAGTATTCGTAACATTTGGTGTCAGAAGTGGGATTGTGGAAAATTGAAAGTAAAAAAAAAAATAAAATTATGAAAGCGCGGACATGGTTAAACTCGAGCTGCTGAAGGTAGACCAGCTGAAGAAGTAGCTGGCTGCCAGGAATTTGCCGACGGCTGGCGGAAAGGTGGAGTTGCAGTTGCGCTTGCGAGAAGCATGTGAGGCACAAGGCGTCGATTGGACTGTGCACGAGTTCGGAGCGCAAGAACTAGAGGCGTCGGCCAAGGTGGAGGAATCGCCTGCTGCTGCTGCGTCGCTGCAAAGTACGGCTGCAGCGGCTGCGCCACTACAAGCATTGGACATGAGCACACATGAGGTTGCACTTAAAGGCATGTTCGAGACTTCCAACCGTGAAATGGCAGCGAAACTGGAATCTTCGAATCAGGAGATGGCAGCGAAGCAGGAAACTACGAATCTCGAAATTTCGGCAAAAGTCGAGACTGCAAATCGAGCAATGTCAGCGAAGCTGGAAACTACAAATCGAGAAATGGCAGCGAAAATGGAGACGGCGACCCAGGAAATATCGGCGCAAGTGGCGGTGCGAATGGAAGTCAAGCTTCAGGAAAATTCTGCGCGCTTGGAGCAGAAAGTGGAGGAAATCTCGGAGAGGATTAATGGGAAAGTCGAGCACCTGGAGACGCGGGTAGAGCATTTGGATAAACGAGTCGGATGATTCCCTGAATAAACGAGTTGGCGACCTGGATGATTCCCTGATCAAACGTGTTGACGATCTTGATGATTCCCTGAACAAACGAGTTGATAGTCTGGAAGTTTCGATGAACAGAAAAATGGACGAGCGGCTTAGGGAGGTACAGCCGCGAGAATGGTTGCCGCTGGTTCCGGAAAGTGTTGCCACCCGAGCAGAAGTGCCTACTTATGATGGGACTACGCCGTTCGATACCTTCAAGCTACAATTCGACCTGGCTGCTCTGGAAAATCAGTGGACCGATGTAAGAAAAGGACGGAGATTGGCGCTGGCTCTTAAAGGTGCTGCGGCTGAGGTAATAAAATCAGTTCCAGAGTGTTTACGAAGTGAGTACGAGACCGTCATAAGGGCGCTGGCAGCCAAATACAGCGACGAGCACAACAGAACGCTGTACTACTGTGAGCTGACGAACCGCAGGCAAAGATCCAACGAGGCGCTGCAGACATATGCGTTTATTGAAGGTCTTCATGATCCGGAGACACGTCGCAGTGCGTTGATGATGGGCAAGCCGACATTTAGGGAGACGGTGGGAGCACTCGGTATGCACCTGCAAGGGTACGCCAGATCCAGCCGGACAACGACATTGCGATCCAGGCCATAAGCTCTGAGCCACCGGACAGGCCACGGGTGGTCTCCTCTAAAGTTGTTTGCTGGGTATGTGGCAAGCAGGGCCACATATCACGAGACTGCGCCAACGAAAGAGGCGTTCCCGTTCTCGATCGCAATCGCCTGAAGCCTGGAAGTTTCGATGAACAGAAAAATGGACGAGCGGCTTAGGGAGGTACAGCCGCGAGAATGGTTGCCGCTGGTTCCGGAAAGTGTTGCCACCCGAGCAGAAGTGCCTACTTATGATGGGACTACGCCGTTCGATACCTTCAAGCTACAATTCGACCTGGCTGCTCTGGAAAATCAGTGGACCGATGTAAGAAAAGGACGGAGATTGGCGCTGGCTCTTAAAGGTGCTGCGGCTGAGGTAATAAAATCAGTTCCAGAGTGTTTACGAAGTGAGTACGAGACCGTCATAAGGGCGCTGGCAGCCAAATACAGCGACGAGCACAACAGAACGCTGTACTACTGTGAGCTGACGAACCGCAGGCAAAGATCCAACGAGGCGCTGCAGACATATGCGTTTATTGAAGGTCTTCATGATCCGGAGACACGTCGCAGTGCGTTGATGATGGGCAAGCCGACATTTAGGGAGACGGTGGGAGCACTCGGTATGCACCTGCAAGGGTACGCCAGATCCAGCCGGACAACGACATTGCGATCCAGGCCATAAGCTCTGAGCCACCGGACAGGCCACGGGTGGTCTCCTCTAAAGTTGTTTGCTGGGTATGTGGCAAGCAGGGCCACATATCACGAGACTGCGCCAACGAAAGAGGCGTTCCCGTTCTCGATCGCAATCGCCTGAAGCCTGGAAGTTTCGATGAACAGAAAAATGGACGAGCGGCTTAGGGAGGTACAGCCGCGAGAATGGTTGCCGCTGGTTCCGGAAAGTGTTGCCACCCGAGCAGAAGTGCCTACTTATGATGGGACTACGCCGTTCGATACCTTCAAGCTACAATTCGACCTGGCTGCTCTGGAAAATCAGTGGACCGATGTAAGAAAAGGACGGAGATTGGCGCTGGCTCTTAAAGGTGCTGCGGCTGAGGTAATAAAATCAGTTCCAGAGTGTTTACGAAGTGAGTACGAGACCGTCATAAGGGCGCTGGCAGCCAAATACAGCGACGAGCACAACAGAACGCTGTACTACTGTGAGCTGACGAACCGCAGGCAAAGATCCAACGAGGCGCTGCAGACATATGCGTTTATTGAAGGTCTTCATGATCCGGAGACACGTCGCAGTGCGTTGATGATGGGCAAGCCGACATTTAGGGAGACGGTGGGAGCACTCGGTATGCACCTGCAAGGGTACGCCAGATCCAGCCGGACAACGACATTGCGATCCAGGCCATAAGCTCTGAGCCACCGGACAGGCCACGGGTGGTCTCCTCTAAAGTTGTTTGCTGGGTATGTGGCAAGCAGGGCCACATATCACGAGACTGCTGCCAACGAAAGAGGCGTTCCCGTTCTCGATCGCAATCGCCTGAAGCGAGGAATACTGACAATCGAGGCCCAGCTCACAAGCGCAGGGCTGAGGACGGCGAGTCGTTAAACTAAAACGGGTCAGCCCAAAGGGGCGTGAGCTGATCCCCGCAATCTACGAAAACAATTGCTATCGGCACCAGCAGCCTGGAACATGTGTTCATCGTCGCGGATATAATGGACGACGGGATTATCGGCGTGGATTTCATGATTAGGCACGGTTTCACGCTGGACCTGAAGGGAAATGTACTGAGATATGCCAACGTTGAATTCACGCTGCACACCGGCTATGAGCGAAGCGTGGCGGTAAGGAAGGTTGTATCGTGTCAACACCGGAGGATACCAGCGAATTCTGAGGCGATTGTGTGGGCAAAGGTGGACGAGGACGATGGGACGAGTCGGCTGTGGGTTGTAGAAGTACCGAAACAAGGACACGCCAACATCATCATCGGACGTACATTAGTGGAACCTAAGAATGGCAGAATACCAGTGAGAATACTGAACCCCCTGAATGCACCCAGATATGTCGGTAAATACGAGGTAATTGGCGAGTGTAAGGAAGCTGTAGCCGTGGTCAATTGTGAGAGTAGCCCACCTGGAGGTAATAAGAAGAGCGGTTTTAACATGGACGCCATACCGCAAGAGAACCAGTGGAGCAGCGAGTTGCCGACCAAGCAGAAACCGAAGGTGAGGTCTTTCCTGCAGCACTATGGGTCAATATTTGCGGCAGAAGCAGGCGGGAGAACAGCCATAGTGAAGCACAACATCGACACCGGAAGTGCAAAACCGATTCGCCAACCACCCAGACGAGTTCCGCTGGCCAAGAGGGAAGAGGTCACAAATTTGATCGAAAACATGCGGAAAGAAAAGGTCATTGAGCCTTCTTCGGGCCCCTGGTGAACGCCGGTCGTGCTAGTCAAGAAAAAGGATGGCAGTACCCGATTTTGTGTGGACTATCGGAAGCTCAATGATGTGACCAAGAAGGACAGTTATCCACTACCGCGGATCGATGACACCCTGGACACGCTGTCAGGCACACAGTGGTTCTCCACGCTCGACTTACGCAGCGGCTATTGGCAGGTAGAGCTTGCAGACAAGGACAAGGAGAAAACGGCTTTCAGTGTTGGCGATGGTTTGTGGCAGTTTACCGTCATGCCGTTTGGACTCTGCAACGCACCAGCAACATTCGAGCAGCTAATGGAACGCTTGCTAAAAGGGCTGCATTGGCGGACGTGTCTGGTGTACCTCGACGACATAATCGTAACGGGTAAAAGCTTCGACGACCACCTGGGAAAGCTGAAGGAGGTATTTGAGCGGATACAAAAAGCTGGGCTTAAACTCAACCCAAAGAAGTGCTCGCTGTTCCAAAAGGAGGTCAAGTATCTGGGTCATACGGTTTCCGCCCGCGGAGTACATACGGATGAAGGCAAAATCACGGCGGTGAAGGAGTGGCCCCGGCCACGCAATCTACACGAACTCCGCAGTTTCCTAGGCCTGTGCACATACTACCGCCGATTTGTTCCGGGATTTGCGAACATAGCCAGCAGCTTGCACAAACTGACGAAAAAGGGCCAAGCTTTCGAGTGGAACGAGGAGCAGGAACAGGCTTTTGCACGTCTGAAGGAAAAACTGTGCAGTGCTCCAATTCTGGCCTTCCCCGTGCCTGGGGAGATGTTTGTGCTGGATACAGATGCAAGCGGGAATAGTATTGGCGGTGTGCTATCACAGATAATAGACGGCCAGGAACAAGTGATAGCGTACTACAGTAGGGTTCTATCGAAACCGGGACGCAACTATTTTGTGACACGGAGAGAACTGCTGGCGGTATTGGACTGCGTAAAACACTTCCACAAATATCTGTATGGACAAAGGTTTCGCCTGCGCACAGATCATGCGGCATTGAAATGGCTCCTGAACTTTAAGGATCCTGTAGGGCAATTGGCGCGGTGGTTAGAGCGACTGCAGAGCTACGACTACACGATAGAGCATCGCAAAGGCAGTAGCCATGGAAATGCCGATGCCTTGTCCCGCCGTCCGTGCAAAGTCGAATGCAGGCAGTGCTCGCGAGCCGAAAGCAAGGAACAGATAGTGGACGTTCGGTTGGTAAGCGTTATGCCAGAGGAAGAGTGGTCGGCGGAGAGGCTACAAAAAGACCAGCGTGAGGATGCGGATCTTGCAAAAATCGTCGAAGGCAAGGAGCAAGGCGCACGTCCAGACTGGCAGGAGATGGCCGGTGAAAGCCCGATCGCTAAGGCTTACTGGGCACAGTGGAAAAGTCTGCGACTGAAAGGAGGATCCCTGTACCGCGAATGGGAGAGCGCGGATGGTCGCACCAGCAACTCCCTAATGGTAGTGCCGAAATGCAGAATCAACGAGGTCATCGAGGCATACCATAACGACTCCAGTGGAGGGCACCTAGGCATCACCAAAACCGTCGCCAAAATAAAAAGAAAGAAGAAAGAGAAAAGGTAGGATGTCAGAAGTCTGTAGCCGAATGGATTAAGAGCTGCAACCGATGTTCAGCTGCGAAAGGGCCGACAAAAAAATCTCGAGGCCGCATGCAGCAGTACAACGTGGGAGCGCCCTTCGAGCGGATTGCTATGGACGTCGCCGGCCCATTCCCAACTAGCACTGAAGGCAACAAATATGTGCTTCGGGCCATTTACTTCAGTAAATGGCCCGAAGTGTACCCTATTCCTAACCAGGAGGCCACTACGATCTCGGAAAAGCTGGTAAACAACTGGGTAGCCAGGTTCGGAGTTCCGTTGGAGTTACACTCAGATCAAGGCCGGAATTTCGAGTCTGCGGTATTCAAGGAAGTGTGTGAGCTACTGGGGATAAAGAAAACTCGTACCACGCCTTCGCACCCACAGTCCCACGGCATGGTGGAACGCTTTAACCGGACACTGGAGGAATACCTGCGGAAAGTGGTAGGCAGGAATCAAAAGGATTGGGATACGCATATCCCCCTGTTCCTGATGGCGTATAGGTCAGCCCCGCACGACACGACATCACTCACTCCAGCCCAGTTGCGGTTACCCGCTGACTTGAAGTTCGGCGTAGTCAGCACGACGGGAGGCGCTAAGCCGGACTACGTGGTCAATAAGCGGGCGGAACTGGAGGAAATTCACCAGTTTATAAGGAGCCGCACCAAACTGGTCAGCGATAAGGCGAAAGCCAGATATGATCTACGGGCCAACTCAGCAGGGTTCCAAGAAGGCGATCTGGTAATGCTCTATAACCCGCAGCGGAGGAAAGGTTTGTCTCCGAAACTTCAAGCGTCATGGGAAGGACCGTACGAAGTCGTGACTAGGATTAACGACGTGGTATACAGGATTCAACGTTGCAGCAATAGAGGCGCTAAGCTGAAGGTAGTCCATTTGGAGCACCTGGCGCCTGATCACAGCGGAGCCTCGGCACTTGTTCGGGACGAACAAGTCTAAGTGGTGGGCAGTGTAACGATGAGACAGTCTGTCGCGGTGCAAAGCAACCCTGCCGCTACGTGCCGTGCTATAATCCAATCTGGCAACGACGGCCGCGATAGTAACTTTTAGTCCAATCTGGCAACGACGGCCGCGATAATGGAAACTTTTAGTCCAACCTGGCAATGATGGAAACTTTTAGTCCACTCCAGAATGTGCGGGAACGATCTGCGCGATGGCCTGACAGGTATAAAAGGCAGCCGGATGCGGCGCAGCGAGTCAGTCTGGTTTTGACAAGTGAAGTTGCCACACGGAGTAATTAGGCAAATACTTAAGTGTACGAACAGTAAAGTGTAAAACTGTGAATAATATAGTGACTGTTGGTTTTGAATTGGCTGCGTTGGAATAATTAAAGTTGTTTCATTTTCAAATTACACAATCCAGTGATACGTAACAGCCCACTAGACCTAGTATTCGTAACAATACGTTCATTCTTTTCAGATAAAAATCATAAAAACGTATCAAGCAAGTGCATCCAGCAATGCCACGCCAGCGAAATTGTGTCCGGAAGTGCTTGGAAGAACTAAATTTTTACTGGACTCCGGCTGGGCACCTATGACGGTCACCAGGGTGCCGTCTGGTGTTTGGACGTCGACTGGACGATCAAAGCTGATATTCGGGGCTGGTGATATGACGACCAAGATTGGGGAGTTTGTAGAGTTTGAAGTAAGTATCAGATACCGAGTTAGTTCATTTGCGTTTGCTGCATCTTAAAGATGAGGGTTGCGCATGAGCTTCCTCACCATACCGACGCGTTGTGAGTTCGCTATGCAGATATACAAAGGCATGCGTTATTTGGAAAACAAAAGATTAATTCACAGGTGAAGACGAAGGTGCAATGTGCTTCTGAGTGGAGTGGTTTGCAAAATGGTTGCGATGAATACCAATTACTGTTTATATTCTATTGTAGACATCTCACAGTGGCGCATCTGGAAGGGCTTCCCAGTTCGAATCGGTAAAAATTGATTATACAAAGATACTTCATTTGCCAATTCGCTGACGATTGGTGCTGTGGAGCACTGAAGAGCAATCTGCAGGTCTCCATATCCAACCAACTTTTGTATTTATTCAAAATAAAGCGTGTAAAGTGTAATGAAAAGTATAACAAACCTGACGATGTTTTGAAGTAAGATCAATAACAAAGTACATGTCAAAACCAGAAGAAATCGACAAAGACATTTTTATTCATAACGCGGGGGGTTTTAGAATTTTTAACAAAAAACTTCTGTATAGAGCGTTATAGCGCTCGATGGTTATTTGTTGTATTTTTCAAGTGCTACGTGTGCCAAGAAGAATTTCAAGCTCCTTACACGAATAATATAAAGACTAGTCAATTGTAATGGAATTAAAATATGCTAAAATTATGCGCTCAATTCTTCCGCAACATTTTGATTTCGGTCGCCGAATTGCCAACTCTTCGATTTCATCAGTTCGCATGCCAGCCAACTCCTGTATAGCTTACAAGAAGGAGTTGCTTTCTGCAGCAACACGGGTTGACCAAATGTGCAGCATTGGGTGCACATAATAGCATAACAACTAACATAAAAACATAACAAAGTTTATAAGATGTTTGAATTTTTTATTGAAATAATTTACAATTATGAAAATAATAACATAACAAAGTTTAGAAAATGTATGCATTTTTATTGAAATAATTGACAATTATGAAAATAATAATATGCATAGAGAAAATGTATTCATTTCCTATTGAAATAATTATGGAAATAATAACATGCATCGTATTAATACGCCTTTTTCTAAAACAATACGAAAGACAAGCTACCTCTAAATTGCAACTTTGCGCTTTGTTCTAACTTCAACGCGACCACACTGTTGAACCTAAACAGCCAATAGGTCTGTTTGGGAACGAATAATTTGTACGAACTTGTAGGCAAATGGAAACAGCAAAGAAATTGTGAGTTCGCAAGTCTGCTGACCCACAACCGTCTTGCTAAGCTTTTCTTGCTGCAGCTGAAAAGGAAAAATAGCAGATTGAGCGCAACGAACCATTTGCATTAATATTTTTTACTGGATAATTTTGACTGGAAAGGTTCCCAAACTGACCTATTCACTGACCCAGTAGACGACGCCATGACACCTCACACAGATTGTGTACGTGAAATGCAAAAAATGGTCAAAAATTCGCTTCCCCTCCTAGTTTCGAATCACGGTATCTCTGACTGAAGTAGAACAACACTGAAGTAGAGCAATACTGCAGTGGAGCAAAACTGAAGTAGAACAAGACTGAAGTGAAACACTGAAGTAGATCTTTTTGAAGTACACGGCTTTTTGTTTTGCACGATCGGAGTACCTAATGTTTGTTTGTGGTATTTTGTATTTCAAATTTCAAACAAAAAAAAATTTCTTGCACCTATCTGGAATAACAAAATGAAAAACGGGATGACTTTTACTTTGAAAAATGTCATTTGTCAACTCTACAAAGTCTTTTTCACTCGTTGTGAAGTAAAAGTTCTGCTTCAGTAGAAGTTCTACTTCACTCGGTGTGCTTGCTGTGATTTACCGTTCTTTACCTCATTTTAGCCTTCTGTTTTGACGTATTGCTTCACAACAGAACAGAAGAACTGTCATTGCTGTAGCGAAAAGGTTTTCGAATGATGCAGTGCTTGCTTTGTTGCAGAATAGAACTATTGAACATTTGAATTCGCTAGCAACGCGACAATGAAGTACAGTACTTGACAGTACTGTGCAGTAGTAAAGTGTACCTAATAGAAAGTATTGTGCGCTCTTTACTAAGAATACTTAAAATTAATTTTAATTACGACTCTGACCATCAAAAAGTTATTTTAGCGATATAGGATCACAAAACAATGAAGAGAAAAAAGGTGGCTCTTTACATTTTCACGCCATTTTGGAAATCATTGCAATGTTCTCCTCTTACGATATGCTCGGATATCATTTTGGATTATGAAGAGGCATTAAAAATGACAGTGCTATTCGTTTATTACGAACCAGTTTAAAACGCTTTTCCGCCTAAAACGAACCAATTTGAAAAGTACGCGCTTTATGTTATGTGTTAACTTATTACGGATCCCTTTTAAAGCGAACTTTCGGTTAAAACGAACCATTTTGCCCGGTCCCTCGAAGTTCGCTTTAAGCTTAACCCATTGGCTGCCAAGCCTAAATTATATGAAGTCATTCCCATTTCCATTTATATTTTGAGCAAAGCTCTGCTATCCATAAAAAATTTGCTAATTCGAAAGCCTGCATGTTATAACATATTGTTACGAATGCTAGTTCTAGTGGGCTAGTATCTCTGGATTGCGTAATTTGAAAATAAAACACACTTAGTTTCTCAAACGCAGTCAATAAAATAAAGCAACAATCACTTTATTTCAGAGATTTACACTTCACTGTCTTTACACATAAGTATTTGCTCAATTACTGCGTGTGGCACCTGCACTAGTCAAAATCAGACTGACTCGCTGCGCCGCACCCGGCTGCCTTTTATACCTGTCCGGCCATCGCGCAGATCGTTCTGCACATTCCAGAGTGGACTAAAGGTTTCCATGATGATCGCGACCATCATTGCCAGGATGGACTAAAAGTTTCCATTATCGCGGCCATCATTGCCAGGATGGACCAAAAGTTTCCATTATCGCGGTCATCATTGCCAGGTTGAATTATGGCACGGCGCGTAGCGACAGGGTTGCTTTGCACTATCTTATCGTTACAATGCCCACCACTTAGACTTGTTCGTCCCGAACAAGTGCCGAGGCTCCGCTGTGATGAGGCGCCAGACGCTCCAAATGGACTACCTTCAGCTTAGCGCCTCTATTGCTGCAACGTTGAATCCGGTATACCAAGTTGTTAATCCTAGTCACGACTTCGTAAGGTCCTTCCTATGACGCTTGAAGTTTCGGAGACAAACCTTTCCTCCGCTGCGGGTTGTAGAGCATTACCAGATCGCCTTCTTGGAACCCTGCTGAGTTGGCCCGTAGATCATATCTGGCTTTCGCCTTATCGCTGACCAGTTTGGTGCGGCTCCTTATTGACCACGTAGTCCGTCTTAGCGCCTCCCGTCGTGCTGACTACCCCGAACTTCAAGTCAGCGGGTAACCGCAACTCTGTGCCGAACACTGCTCGGGCTGGAGTGAGTGATGTCGTGTGGTACGGGGCTGACCTATACGCCATCAGGAACAGGGGGATATGCGTGTCGCAATCCTTTTGATTCCTGCCTACCACTTTCCGCAGGCATTCTTCCACTGTCCGGTTGAAGCGTTCCACCATGCCGTCGGACTGTGGGTGCAAAGGAGTGGTATGCGTTTTCTTTATCCCCAACAGCTCACACACTTCCTTGAATACCGCAGACTCGAAATTCTTGATCTGAGTGCAACTCCAACGGAACTCCGAACCTGGCTACCCAGTTGTTTACCAGCTTTTCCGAGATCGTAGTGGCTTCCTGGTTAGGAATAGGGTACACTTCGGGCCATTTACTGAAGTAATCCATTACCACCAGCACATATTTGTTGCCTTCAGTGCTAGTTGGGAATGGGCCGGCGACGTCCATAGCAATCCGCTCGAAGGGCGCTCCCACGTTGTACTGCTGCATGTGGCCTCGAGATCTTCTTGTCGGCCCTTTCGCGGCTGAACATCGATCGCAGCTCTTAATCCACTCGGCTACAGACTCCTGACATCCTACTCAATAGAATCGTCTTTTTATTTTGGCGACGGTTTTGGTGATGCCTAGGTGCCCTCCACTGGAGTCGTTATGGTATGCCTCGATGACCTCGTAGATTCTGCATTTCGGCACTACCATTAGGGAGTTGCTGGTGCGACCATCCGCGCTCTCCCATTCCCGGTAGAGGGATCCTTCTTTCAGTCGCAGACTTTCCACTGTGCCCAGTAAGCCTTAGCGATCGGGCTTTCATCGGCCATCTTCTGCCAGTCTGGACGTGCGCCTTGCTCCTTCCTTTCAACGATTTTTGCAAGATCCGCATCCTCACGCTGGTCTTTTCGTAGCCTCTCCGCAGACCACTCTTCTCTGGCATAACGCTTACCAGCCGGACGTCCACTATCTGTTCTTTGCTTTCGGCTCGCGAGCACTGCCTGCATTCGACTTTGCACGGACGGCGGGACAAGGCATCGGCATTTCCATGGCTACTGCCCTTGCGATGCTCTATCGTGTAGTCGTAGCTCTGCAGTCGCTCGAACCACCGCGCCAATTGCCCTTCAGAATCTTTAAAGTTCAGGAGCCATCTCAATGCCGCATGATCTGTGCGCAGGCGAAACCTTTGTCCATACAGATATTTGTGGAAGTACTTTACGCAGTCCAATACCTCCAGCAGTTCTCTCCGTGTCACACAGTAATTACGTTCCGGTTTCGATACGATCCTACTGAAGTACACTGGCACTTGTTCCTGGCCGTCTATTCTCGCTTGCATCTGTATCCAGCACAAACATCTCCCCAGGCACGGGGAATGCCAGAATTGGAGCACTGCACAGTTTTTCCTTCAGACGTGCAAAAGCCTGTTCCTGCTCCTCGTTCCACTCGAAAGCTTGACCCTTTTTCGTCAGTTTGTGCAAGCTGCTGGCTATGTTCGCGATTCCCAGAACAAATTGGCGGTAGTATGTGCACAGGGCCAGGAAACTGCGGAGTTCGTGTAGATTGCGTGGCCGGGGCCACTCCTTCACCGCCGTGATTTTGCCTTCATCCGTATGTACTCCGCGGGTGGAAACCGTATGACCCAGATACTTGACCTCCTTTTGGAATAGCGAGCATGGGTTGAGTTTAAGCCCAGCTTTTTGTATCCGCTCGAATACCTCCTCCAGCTTTCCCAGGTGGTCGTCGAAGCTTTTACCCATGACGATTATGTCGTCGAGGTACACCAGGCACGTCCGCCAATGCAGCCCTTTTAGCACGCGTTCCATTAGCTGCTCGAATGTTGCTGGTGCGTTGCAGAGTCCAAACGGCATGACGGTGAACTGCCACAAACCATCGCCAACACTGAAAGCCGTTTTCTCCTTGTCCTTGTCTGCAAGCTCTACCTGCCAATAGCCGCTGCGTAAGTCGAGCGTGGAGAACCACTGTGTGCCTGATAGCGTGTCCAGGGTGTCATCGATCCGCGGTAGTGGATAACTGTCCTTCTTGGTCACATCATTGAGCTTCCGATAGTCCACACAAAATCGGGTACTGCCATCCTTTTTCTTGACTAGCACGACCGGCGTTCACCAGGGGCCCGAAGAAGGCTCAATGACCTTTTCTTTCCGCATGTTTTCGATCAAATTTGTGACCTCTTCCCTCTTGGCCAGCGGAACTCGTCTGGGTGGTTGGCGAATCGGTTTTGCACTTCCGGTGTCGATGTTGTGCTTCACTATGGCTGTTCTCCCGCCTGCTTCTGCCGCAAATATTGACCCATAGTGCTGCAGGAAAGACCTCACCTTCGGTTTCTGCTTGGTCGGCAACTCGCTGCTCCACTGGTTCTCTTGCGGTATGGCGTCCATGTTAAAACCGCTCTTCTTATTACCTCCAGGTGGGCTACTCTCACAATTGACCACGGCTACAGCTTCCTTACACTCGCCAATTACCTCGTATTTACCGACATATCTGGGTGCATTCAGGGGGTTCAGTATTCTCACTGGTATTCTGCCATTCTTAGGTTCCACTAATGTACGTCCGATGATGATGTTGGCGTGTCCTTGTTTCGGTACTTCTACAACCCACAGCCGACTCGTCCCATCGTCCTCGTCCACCTTTGCCCACACAATCGCCTCAGAATTCGCTGGTATCCTCCGGTGTTGACACGATACAACCTTCCTTACCGCCACGCTTCGCTCATAGCCGGTGTGCAGCGTGAATTCAACGTTGGCATATCTCAGTACATTTCCCTTCAGGTCCAGCGTGAAACCGTGCCTAATCATGAAATCCACGCCGATAATCCCGTCGTCCATTATATCCGCGACGATGAACACATGTTCCAGGCTGCTGGTGCCGATAGCAATTGTTTTCGTAGATTGCGGGGATCAGCTCACGCCCCTTTGGGCTGACCCGTTTTAGTTTAACGACTCGCCGTCCTCAGCCCTGCGCTTGTGAGCTGGGCCTCGATTGTCAGTATTCCTCGCTTCAGGCGATTGCGATCGAGAACGGGAACGCCTCTTTCGTTGGCAGCAGTCTCGTGATATGTGGCCCTGCTTGCCACATACCCAGCAAACAACTTTAGAGGAGACCACCCGTGGCCTGTCCGGTGGCTCAGAGCTTATGGCCTGGATCGCAATGTCGTTGTCCGGCTGGATCTGGCGTACCCTTGCAGGTGCATACCGAGTGCTCCCACCGTCTCCCTAAATGTCGGCTTGCCCATCATCAACGCACTGCGACGTGTCTCCGGATCATGAAGACCTTCAATAAACGCATATGTCTGCAGCGCCTCGTTGGATCTTTGCCTGCGGTTCGTCAGCTCACAGTAGTACAGCGTTCTGTTGTGCTCGTCGCTGTATTTGGCTGCCAGCGCCCTTATGACGGTCTCGTACTCACTTCGTAAACACTCTGGAACTGATTTTATTACCTCAGCCGCAGCACCTTTAAGAGCCAGCGCCAATCTCCGTCCTTTTCTTACATCGGTCCACTGATTTTCCAGAGCAGCCAGGTCGAATTGTAGCTTGAAGGTATCGAACGGCGTAGTCCCATCATAAGTAGGCACTTCTGCTCGGGTGGCAACACTTTCCGGAACCAGCGGCAACCATTCTCGCGGCTGTACCTCCCTAAGCCGCTCGTCCATTTTTCTGTTCATCGAAACTTCCAGACTATCAACTCGTTTGTTCAGGGAATCATCAAGATCGTCAACACGTTTGATCAGGGAATCATCCAGGTCGCCAACTCGTTTATTCAGGGAATCATCCGACTCGTTTATCCAAATGCTCTACCCGCGTCTCCAGGTGCTCGACTTTCCCATTAATCCTCTCCGAGATTTCCTCCACTTTCTGCTCCAAGCGCGCAGAATTTTCCTGAAGCTTGACTTCCATTCGCACCGCCACTTGCGCCGATATTTCATGGGTCGCCGTTTCTATTTTCGCTGCCATTTCTCAATTTGTAGCTTCCCGTTTCGCTGCCATTGCACGGTTGGAAGTCTCGAACATGCCTTTAAGTGCAACCAGCAGCAGCAACTACCTTGGCCGACGCCTCTAGTTCTTGCGCTCCGAACTCGTGCACAGTCCAATCGACGCCTCGTGCCTCACATGTTTCTCGCAAGCGCAACTGCAACTCCACCTTTCCACCAGCAGTCGGCAAATTCCAGGCAGCCAGCTCCTTCTTCAACTGGTCCACCTTCAGCAGCTCGAGTTTAACCATGTCCGTGCTTTTATAATTTTATTTATTTAGTTATTTATTTTTTCTTTTATGTTTAATTTTCCAGAATCCCACTTCTGACACCAAATGTTACGAATGCTAGTTCTAGTGGGCTAGTACGTATCTCTGGATTGCGTAATTTGAAAATAAAACACACTTAGCTTCTTAAACGCATTCAATAAAATAAACCAACAATCACTTTATTTCACAGATTTACACTTCACTGTCTTTACACTTAAGTATTTGCTCAATTAGTCAAAATCAGACTGACTCGCTGCGCCGCACCCGCCTGCCTTTTATACCTGTCCGGACATCGCGCAGATCGTTCTGCACATTCCAGAGTGGACTAAAGGTTTCCATGATGATCGCGACCATCATTGCCAGGATGGACTAAAAGTTATTATCGCGGCCGTCGTTGCCAGATTGGGTTATAGCACGGCACGTAGCGGCAGGGTTGCTTTGCACCGCGACAGACTGTCTTATCGTTACAATATTATAAATCAGTAATGATATACAATTTTTAGTTCCAGTATCCGGACACTTTCTCAGTAATCGGCCATAAAAACTTCAGTTGCCGGTCACTGAAAGAAAATTGTAATTAATGCTAATTTATGTATATGTAAAAGGTTTCGCTATTCATCCATCCACGTTGCGACCAAGAAACTAATTTTCTAGCATACTGTAACGATAAGACAGTCTGTCTATGTGCAAAGCAACCCAGCCGCTTCGCGCCGTGCTATAATTCAATGTGGCAACGACGGCCGCGATAATAACTTTTAGTCCAATCTGGCAACGATGGTGGCGATTATCAGGGAAACCTTTAGTCCACTCGGGTATGTGCGAGAACGATCTACGCGATGGCCTGACAGGTATAAAAGGCAGCCGGATGCGGCGCAGCGAGTGAGTCTGGTTTTGACAAGTGAAGTTTCCACACGGAGTAATTAAGCAAATACTTAAGTGTACGAACAGTAAAGTGTAAAACTGTGAATAATAAAGTGACTGTTGGTTTTGAATTGGCTGCGTTGGAATAATTAAAGTTGTTTCATTTTCAAATTGCACAATCCAGTGATACGTAACAGCCCACTAGACGTAGTATTCGTAACAATACTATCCCAATTTCCTTTGGTGGCTTAAGTATGGGAATATTACCATAGGTGGAAGCATTTGTCCAATGGCAGAAAAAGTGATTAAAACAGTAATTGTTTCTTTTTCATTAGAAGTTGTAACCTGATATACATTTTTATACCCTTTGGGAGCAATTGCTTTGCCCGTTTTGGTGCGCAACGAAAAGAAGGCTTCGTCACCATTAAATATTCGACTTGGGGCTTCCATTATATCTTCTTGATTAGAGCTTATTAGATAATTTGTAAGTTCCGAAAACCATTCCGATATCGATTCGTCTGTGACAATTGCTCAGTCTTTGCCAATACTCTCTTCTTCTCGATTCACCAATGCAGGATTTCGATTTAAGAATAGCTTAAACCAGATTTTTCCAGGTCTATTATCCTTAAATGGAATTTTCCTGTGGCTGTTTTTTATTATTTTTTGGACTGTGTTAAGAAGGTCATCTTTTTTTAAAGGAAAACCACATTTGAACAAAATTATTATCCATTCAGTAATTTTTCTTTCCTTACCCAAAGAAAGGTAGGAATCAGAACCTAACTTGAACACATCTTCCAAAATCTTTTCACTAAGTCCATCTTGTGTAGTAGATTGGGGAATACCGTAGGTTATATCTACTTTCCGAATACTCAATGTATTGTTACGTATGTCGCGAAGAGCCATAACAATTGTTTTCTTTGTCGGGAATCCTTCCTGTTTCGCACACTCATGCTTGTTTACTATAAAATTTTACACAATCATATGTATATAATTTGTATTAGAAATCTTGTGTGAGACTAGCTGAATGAATAATTTAAGCCGACCGGTTAGAAGAGAATAGAATTGATAAGGGGTATATTGCACTGAGACCAGGATTGATCTATTGTGCCCCCAACAATTGTTAGAGTACATCCCCTAAACCTACCGCCCTAATGAAACTTAGTAACTCGCGGGGGTTAGGTGCTTGACGTCCTCTTCTGCAAGCCAAAACTGGCCCAGGTAACGTAACCTGCTGCGACAAGCCGCATTACAGTGCAAAATGCTGTGTTCGGGAATCTCCTTTGCTGTTTCGCAGAGTCTACAGACTCTTACCTGTTCTATCCCGATTGTACGCAAGTTTCCTCAATCTGCAGTGCCCAGTTAACAGACCTGTTCCTGTCTAAGCTTGTTTCTCCTCAGTTTGAGGCATTCTTAACTCCATTTGGGGTTATAATCTTTGATGAAGATTTTCGATTGCCTGAGACCGGAGGCCCTAGCCCAGTATTCTGTTTTCCTGGTTCTTTCCTCAAGTCTCAGTGACTCCGTTATGGCGCTTTTGCCCAGCCCAATGAAGGATTCAGGACCCAGGGGGCGTGGCTGCCGCGGTTCTAGCCGAGGCTGTCCGCTTCCTGATACCTCTGTGTCCTGTAACCCAGAGGATCTTTGCTTTGATGGCTGCTCGGCTGTCGGAGCAGATGACGATGTCTTGCCCCCTGTACTCACTCTCGAGATTAAATTGCACACAGAGCCTGATTGCATAGAGTTCCGCCTGGAATATGCTGGGTGTTTTCCCCATGGGCTCGTAGTGCTTGAGGCGAGGTCCAAACACCCCTGCCCCTGTTCCCTCGTGCGTTTTCGAGCCATCTGTACACCACTTAATTGTGTGTGGTCTAAAATGGATCTGGTGGTTTTCCCAGGCCCAGTCTGCTTTATTGCTCATATAAACTCCGAAGTATTTTTCGTAGTTATATGTTCTTGTTATTGTATCCATCGGATACAAAACATAAGGGTTACTAGTGGATAGCACATCTAGGTCTCTGTGCCTAAGGATGTGATCCCCCCTTTTACTAGATCTGGCCAGTCCAAGGATAGTACGCTTGGCCGCCATCTCAATTGCTACGTGCAATGGACAGGTTCTCATAGCACCTGTGATGCACGTGCACGCAAGTCGCTGGACCTTGTCGAGTTTTTTCCTCACTGTTGTGAGTGTGGCTCTCGGGGCCCATGCCACTGCTGCATATGTGAGTACTGGCGTCACAATCATGGTATACATCCATTTCAGTAAGCTCGGGTTACATCCCATGTTTTGCCTGCCAAGGATCTACATACCATGACCGCCTTTGTTGCTTTACTGATAACTGCCTCCGCATGCTTGCTCCAGAGTAACTTCGAATCTAGTGTTACACCAAGGTACTTCACCTCTGGTTTATAAGCTATGCTTTTCCCGAGCAAGCGTATTGTCCGCATATGTGGCAGCTTTCTTTTCCATGTAAAAGGTACTATGGTGGTTTTGTCGGGGTTTATTCGCCGGTCTACCCGGGCACACCATTCTTGGGTTAAAGCCGACCGGTTATTGAAACTTATACTATTTTGCAAATTTTAATTATCGGCCGCCCCGGTCGGTGACTGAAAACAAGGCAAAATGTGGTCCATTATCCGGCCGCTCCTTTTTTCATGTAAATATAGAAATGTTGTTATATTTTTTAACATAATGCATAACTCATAGTTTTATCTAAACATTATATTAAACTTATATTTGTTCACCACATGCATTTTAATCAAAAATATAGAAAAACCGTGTCCACACACTAGAACATCAATTCACTTATGAAGATTTATTCATAAAAAATTAAGTTTTCATGGTCTATAAATGTTTTATATGTGCATGTGTTTGGAAAACTTCATTGTTTCAAATGATATTTGGAAATATGAAGCAAATGTAACCGTTTTCTTATTTTAAAAGCAAAAAGGAGAAAGTGGCCGGTTACTGGAGGGTTGTCGATATTTAGTGCAACTACACTATGTGGGCCGTAAAAAAAGTTCCAAAGAACGGGACGGAAAAATATTACGGGCTAATAAAAACGTTTTCCTTCCTTTCCAATTCCCCTTTTTATTTAATTGTCTGTGTTGATTACTTATTATATCTTTTTTTTGCCTGTAGCGATCATATAGGTCGCCATGCCAGTCAGATTTTATTTTCTTTTCTATGATTTTGCGCACACTACATTCGGCAGTGAATTCAGGAAAAATGTGAGACGCCGTGCAGGCTTACAGAAGAAGAACAAAAGCCAGCCATAAATATAAATCGTTTTACAACTTCAGTTTATCGCCAGCGCAACAGCAACAATAGCATTCGTGTTGCTATGATTTGCGCTCAGAGCATTGTGCTCTCATTTCAAGTGTTCCCGCTTGTTGCCTACCACCCGCATCATAAAGACGGGTTGCGATATCAGCACCCGCATTCAAATGTTTGCTTGTTCGTGATGTACACTCTATACTGTTCTATACTTTTTGATACTACGTATCTAAATTTGTACATTAATAGAAAGTTATGAATAATGGGCCAGTTACTCATGACACAGAACATAAACTTAACCATAAACATAAACTTAGAAAATTTGAGCGATTACTCAAAACTTTATTTCCGTAAACATAAACTTAAAAATCAGCTTATCAGCTGAGCGACAATATTGCCACTTCGATTTCTCCATCTCGTGAACAATCAATTTCAAACTTTTCGCGACACTTTTTTACTTGCTATTATTAAATGTTTGAGCATCCAACGACTACAATTATTATTATATTTACGAAACTAATAAAAATTGCCATCCATTTTGTATGTTTTACAAATTATTTTAATTTGTTTACTTTTCAATTCATTCCGAAGGGAGTGGCAACATTTTTTGCGTTTTCCGTAAACATAAACTTAGAAACCAAAACGAAACAGATTTCTAAGTTTACGGTTAAGTTCTAAGTTGGTTGTTGTTGTTGTTAATGCAGATGTACAGCTTTCGGGTATGCCAGGTCGTGCTAGCTGACAAGTAAAACTAAGTTATGTCATGAGTAACTGGCCCATAAGACCTTTCGTTTGTTAGAGCCTATTTACACGAAGGCTTTTTCCCCTGCGTTTTTTGCAACTCTCTTTTGAAGTTGCTGCGTAAATCTTCATGCATTTACATGAAGACTTTTTACTTGCAACTTTGCTTGGCTTTTTGGACGTTTAAGCGGCCAATTTTCTTTCATTCACATTTTCGCGTCTTTTGTGATATTCTCATTATTAAAAGAAAATGGATTTAAACAAAGAAGAAATTATTGAACATATTTTAGAAGTCACTGAAATGGCTATTAACTGCTTAAATTTAAATAATAGGGAAGATGTAAATATAATTGTTAGCAAAGCGTCCGGCCGGTTTGAAATTTGAAGAAAAGTGCGAAAAAGAGCAAAGCAAATGTCAAAAAAACCCCTGGAATTCGCTGACCGTGCGTGTTTGGCTACCCCGCTGACTTCTCACCACTTCTCGCCAACAAACTCGTCACGCATGACTTTTAACGCAGGGGGAAAAGCCCTCGTGATAAATTACGTTTTTTTTTTGATAAAAACTATGAACCGAGCCGTGTCTTTTGTTTGCCAGGCAATATTTTTAGATTGTTAGATTCAAAAAATAAGCTCTATATGGTCCAATTTTCCGTTTTTGTTTTCCTGAGGGTTCGCTATACTGCATTTATTCCCAGCTTTCACTTCTTTTTGACAGTTCAAACTCACAATAAACGAAAATTATCAAAATGGAAATTGTGAACTGAAATTTTCGTCTGCTGTTGAATATTCTAAGCATTTTAGGTATGTAATATATTGTATTGAAATATTTCAGTGTGCAGAACATAGAAGCAGCAAGAAATTCTTTAGTCAGCAGCCGGAAAAGAGCTGGTCTCTGAGCTGCGCCAAGATGCCGTGAGCATTCGACATTAGCTGTCAAACGAAATGTAAAGAGGTAAAGTAAATACTTTGAAATGATTCATTTGACATTACGCATTTGGCTGCACTTTTCAAATTATGTTGTGTAAATGTTTTTAAGAATGATAACATTAGATTGATGGTTATGCTTGAAATTGAAGCTAAAATTTTTTTCATATCTGCGAATGGTATCTACCGGATATACTCTAATGATTACTCATTAAGTGTTTCGTGGACGAGGGCAGGGTTGTGTCACTTTGCCTCTTTGCTTACGGCCATCACTTAAATCACATGTGAGTATTGTGTTCTCTTATAGTATTTCTGTTTATTTCTTTTCAAGGGAGTTCAGTAACTTTTGCCATATTTTCATAGATTGTACTTGGAAATGATTTTTCGTTTTTAATTCGTGATATGAAGGTAATTTCTTCAGGTTTTTGGGAAGCAATAAGAAAAATTTGGAATGAAGGCTTGAACTGTTGTGTTGACAACCGTATCTTCATATTACGATGCTTCTTTGAACTTGGCAATGACCGTAAGCGCGGAATTTAGTAATTGCCCACAATGGTAATGCAGGACGGCTACCTCAAATATGGCGTTTGATCTAAATTGATACTTTTGCTGTATAGTGATCACCTCTTTTAACTCTGAGTAAAACATTACTTTTTGCTGTAAAATTGTCAGTTATATAAGTTTAGTTCAAGGGCTTTATATGTTTTTGAGCCTTGTTAGTACACCTACCCAATTGTATGAATTGTAACTAAAGTAATTTTGTATACGATTTTGTAATTTACTACACATTATATAGAACCCTTAAGCGATCTCTTTTGATGTTGGAATACTTTAGCTCAAAGTAAAAATGGAACAAGCCAGTCAACAAGATATGAATAAAAAGTATTAAGTGGGGTTTGACACACCAAAATCGGCAGCTATGTCATGTGTGAATGCAGTCAGTCAGTCAGTATAGCGTATGCAGTGATAAAACGATAGGAAACAGAGCGCTCGATCACAATACGTACTCAAAAACGCACTAACGCATTGAAAAACATCAGATCCGTTGGTTGCATTCGTCAAATATAAGACCCAGAGGTTGTTCAGGAGCGTAATGTTGCTTTAGTACGCAAATGCCTTGATGAGGGTTACCTGTTTTAAATTTTTTACCAAAGGAAAAATAAAATTTTTTTGCAAAAGTATTTTTGCTTATAACTTATCAGTGCATATTATATATCTAATGTTGCATACCAATAGAAAGGTATGGAAAAGGCCTTCAGGTTGGTACATTTTGTAAATCGATTAAGTATTTAGTTATGTTGACCCCAAATTTGAACTTTCACTCCGAGCCACGCCTTTTTCCCGACTTTTAGTTTGTTAGATTCAGGAGCCAAACCACTATATAAAAGCGACCTTGAGCCACGCCTTTTGTGCCACATTTTTAGTTCATTAGATTAGCAGAAAGAAGCTCCATATAGACCGATTTGCAGTTTTTTTGTCATGAGGGTACGCTATACTGCACTTGTTCCAGAATCTTTCCCAAAAACGAGTTAAAAGTGTATAAATACAGTACTTTTCGCTTAAAGCGAACTTCGAGGGACCGGGCAAAATGGTTCGTTTTAACCGAAAGTTCGCTTTAACCCTAATTCCCAGACTTTTAAAAGTAACGTAAACCCAGAAGTGTCTGGCTGGCAGACTGTCTGGCAGACTGTCAGGCTCATATGAGCTAAACTACTGAAAAACTCAATTTATTTTATTTTTTCAAATCTAGTTACTACTTAAAGACGTTTTTATTTAAGTTTTTTTATTTGAAGTAAAGAACTTGGAAATACAGGGTCCACAGGACAACAATTGCTACTGCAGCGCTAGAGGCCATGCATTATGTAGGTTTGCGTTTTTTTATATACGCATCATACAAATTTTGTTTATTCTGAGTGTACGATCCTCGCATCCAATAAACTATCGGCTTATTTCTTACTGGTGAACTAGTTGGTCATTATTACATTTGTGTTTGTGAGGTTCACACAGTTTTTCAGCACCCTTTTTGCAAGATTCACAGCTACTCGATTACCGTCTCTGCATGTGTATGAAATTTCAGGAAGTATTAGCACCGTCGCACTTCCATACTCGGATTACATATTTATCGGGATTGGAAGACATAAACTGTAAGAACTAGCATCAACCTCGGCAAGGCATTAATTCTTCATAATATGTCGTAGATTGCAGTTTTTTCAACAATTTTAGTAGACTTCATCCCATTCCGACTACATGTGTGCTAGGCTTTAAAACTATGAACTTGGGACGATCAAAATGCATCTAAACATGAAAAATAAAAATATTATTCTATATGGTGGACAAAACGTCAAGGAATTCTGAGTAAATTTGAGTTTTTGTTCAAATGAGCTTCTGAGGCTCACTTCTGGGTTTACGTTACATTTTTAAAAAATTGTTTAAAAAAAATTGAAAAACTGTCTAAAAATTAAATTTATAAATGAAATATAATTTTAACATTCCATTAGAGGAATACATAAAAGAATTGGAATCGAAAATCTTTTGGTATAGGATTTATCACCATTTGAAATCTTAAGTGAGACTGTGAGGCTCACTTCTGGGAATTAGGGTTAAAAGGGGTCCGTAATAAGCGAAAACAGAGCGCGTACTTTTGAAATTGGTTCGTTTTAGGCGGAAAATCGTTTTAAACGGGTTCGTTATAAGCAAAAAGCACTATGTCTAAAGCTCAAGTCCCACGATTGCCGGAAATGCGCCGATCATACCCCGACCTGGTCCGCCATTGACTACGCAGAAATTGTCAATTGAGCAAAACGTTTTTTTTATTTGGATCACGCGATTGCCCCAATTTCGACAAATTTTGTCGGCTCAACCCATGGTGAAATCATCGTACACTTATTTTCTGACGGTTAACACGTTCGCGGACGTGAATGCTATAGCAGTCATTTTCATAGTGATGCAAAATGACGTGAATGCTATAGCATTCAAATTTTAAAGCCAATTTTAATTAAGGGTATTCATTTAAGCATATAAGTTTACCTACCGCATATATTTATACATTTACGCACTGTGTTATATGAACGCACGTAGAAAAGTATTTGTGTAAATGCTCTTTATCGATCAGGTGTTTAGTTGTCAAAATCATAAAATTCAAATGCCGAGAATCGCCGAAAAAGTGAAATTTCTCAAACGGGATATTGTTTGACTGCATCGAACTTTGCTTGCAAAGTCTGTAAATGCCTTCAGCGGTGGGAGGGATTCATCCTCTTTCATTTTCTCTTTTGAATTTTCCGAAATTAAAAAGTTACAAAGCTAAAATACCAATTTTGTTAAATTCTATTCTTACCTCTTCCATTTTTCAGCTTATTGTTTTGCATTTTTTTTAATTTTGAAATTGAACGTCACTGACTCATCCCCGTAAATGTTCACGCACCGAAATCATTGTGGAAACTTATCTCATTTGTATAAATGAACTTTCACACAAATTTTGACAATTAGTTTATGAGGTGATAAACTTATACGGTTTATCAGTTTTATACGGCTTTTACACGTTTATATGAATATTAATTAAATGTTAAATACATTTAAATTTTTGTAAATAATATGCTATATCATTCAATGTGTATAACGGCTAAAATACGATAATCTGACAACTGCAACAATATATGTGTAATCAAATTTCAGATAGTTCTAGTAGTTTCCACAAAAATTTACTGTCTATTTTTGCAGCTCACTGAAATTTTTACTGTCCACGAACGTGTTAAAGTCATTTTGCTGACAAATGTTATAATTCATAACTCGTCTGTGCTGTATGAAAAAATTTCAAAATAAATTGTTTGAAAATACGGTTTGCACCTAAACCGACACCAAAAACGCATTTACATGCCAGGAAAAACGTACTGTCTCTGCGAAAAAACGCACGGCAATGCAGTTCCTATGTTTTTCTAACATAAAATACGTTAAGAAAATATATATTTCTGGAGTACTGAAAGCTAATTTTAAATTTAACGACAAAAAATAAATGTCAATCGAACTGACACAAATAAATTGACACATTGACAATTGCTACTCAGAGAAATAAGTGTACAGTGAGTGTCACCCAAAATCGTACAGGCACGTCGCATTACTATTTTTTCTTAAATCTCTGAATCACTTCCGATTTTTGCAATGAAATACTATGTTTCACAAAGAACGTAACAATTTTACTCCTTTATTAACAAAATTAAAAATATTTCCATTGTAAGAACAAAAATAAATTCGGTTTTAATATTATTACAAGAAAAATTAACAGTCAGTAATAAATTATTGTTTCACATTTAGTTGGAAATCCTTTATTGCCTGCAGTCGTTTAGGTATCGATGCAACCAGTTTTTTGCAGTAGTTTGGTGAAATGCTTAACCACTCCTCTTTCAGAGCTGTTTCTAAGTCCCCAATATTAGATATCGAACGACTTCGTATTTTTTGGTCCAAATGATTCCAGATTTTGTCGAAAACACAGTTTGAATGTATTTTTTTGTATTGCTGTCTAAGAAAATTTGTTGGTCGTCAAAATAGCTACAAACTTGCCGAAGCCAATAAAGCTTTTTCAGAACGACTGAAATGAGCAAAATTCAAAGTCGGATTTCTTTTAAACTAGAGCCAATCCGCGTGGTGGATCTGAACTCAGTATACCTATAGAAAAGTAGTTCAGTAGGTGCCCCACTTGTTACTATTTTTGAGAACAAATTTCAAGCACAGTGTTATTAGTAGATATTGAAAAAAACGAAGTTCTTATAATAGCGGATTTCAAATTTTTTCTGTTAATTTCATCAAAAGTTGTCACATTTCTCAACATAGTGTTTTTTACTTCTCCAAAGTTATGGGGTATCGTGACTCGCCACTAAAATTCTGCTAAACAAGGGTGAAATCGACTTCTATTTTAAATTAAGTCTTCTTAAGTTACCAATATAAAATCATTCCCTTTATGATTTTTATTAGACCAAGATTAACCCTCTACTGCCCCAATTTTTTTTTAAGTCGAAAAATTGTTCATCGTGTATTTTTAGTCATATAAAAAGGAAAAATTTTTTAAATAAGAAAATTTGCTTCAGTGTGGGCGTGAGACCTATATGAGCCCTTGATTTTGAAAGTGGTATAAGTCATATTTTCCTTGTTTCGAGATATTTAGAGTTTTGCATTTTAAAGGATTAAAAAATATTTTTGTATTATGGAATATGATTTTTCGACAGTAAAGTAGTGCCAACAAACAAGTATTTATTATGATTGTGAAATTTATAACCATTTTTAAAAGGAAATGTGGTTTTGAAAGGTTGAAATGACTTATACCACTTTCAAAATTAACTGCATGACTTTATAAATGACTTACACCACCAAGGAAACATTTTTATTAGTAATTAACATTTTATTCAAACTAATTTCATTGTAACCAAGTAAATTATTTATTAGTATTTAGGGAAATAAAGTGTTTGTGAAAAATTTGTGGGATTTAGGGTAGTAAATCCATCATATCTTTACGTTTTTCTTCTGTTATTGGTCTAATGGTTGTGTATAATGGAAGCAAATCAATATTTTCGAAATGAAATCTTTCTGAGCCATTTGTACTACCAAAAATGGGTTTCTCTTTTTACATAATTCTATTAAATTATAATAATGCTCAGGGGTGTATAAATAATTCGATTTTTTAAATTTTAGTTTCTATCAAACCAAAATCGCGATCATTTGGCAAAAAAGAATGGCCGGATACCATAAATTTATGATCAACTGTTTCAACATTATTATCAGATGACTGAACAATTTTTAACCATATTAAAGCTATGTTAATGTTACGATTTTGTCCTGAGCAGGCATCACTGTAAGCTATTTACCACTCACATGCTTAGACTCTTTTGTTTCATATTCCTCTCCACTATTTCTCTTCATTTTTCTTATATTTTGTGCATAATTACGTTGATTTCGTGTCCTCTTTCTTGATTTCGTGTTACTTTCTTCCATTTGTAAGGGTTCCGAATTCACTTTTAAAGTATGAACTGATTCATCTGAAGACGATATTAGTCTTATTCGTTTCCACTTCTTGGGAGCATTACTTATACGAGGGGCTTTCAATGTATTCTCGGTATCGGGGTGATTTGATATTATTGTGGATAATTAAAATATATCATTAGCTAACAACATTATCTGAGGGTATTTATATAAAATTTCATGTTGATAACTTCATTAGTTTGTTTGCTACCTCCAGTCAGCAACGACGAAAATGACTGACGCGACGTGATGTGTTGCTTCTTCACGACAACGCACCGGTTCACACTGCGCGGCTCTCCAAGGCTGCTGTACGAGAGTGCGGGTTCGAGGAAATTAACCACCCACCCTACAGCCCGGACCTGGCCCCCCCAGTGACTACTTATTATTCCCAAATTTAAAAAAAGACTTCAGGGGAAAGCGTTTTGCTGACGATAATGAGCTCAAGTCCGCTGTAAATGAGCATTTTTCGGGCATTTCGGGCCATGAAGAAAATTATTTTTTTAAGGGAATAGAAAAACTTATTTCGCGATCAAACAAATGTATTGAAATCATGGGAGACTATATTGAAAAATAAATTTTTTTAAAGGTTTTATCTTTTTTCTAACCTACCCATACCGAGAATACATTGAACGCCCCTCGTATTTCTTCGCCGTATAATGTCTACAATTAACTATAAATAGTACGTTTTTACACTAAAAGGATTACTTGATCATACCTGAACCGCTATCTGAAGACATGACAAAATTACTAATTATTTAGCCAAACTTTGTGAACAGACTGACTTATACCACTATCAAAAAAAACAGTAACTGTATTTTGTTTACCAACCAAAAAATAAACACATTTTATCGACTTAATTTTCATGGCATACTGCCAATCTCTTCAGATTATGTTATTTTATTAGGGTTTGATATGAAATAGCTGATAAACTAGATTTTTAAAATATTTGACTTATACCACTTTCAAAATCAAGGGCTCATATGTATATACACCGTGGCGACGAATAACTGTTACTAACGTTTTGTTAAAAATAAAAAAGACCGTGATTGATTTTGAAAAATATATATTTTATATTTATTTCAGTACTTATTTCATTTAGTTTTTAATTATTAATTTCAAATCTTTCACCCTTGTTTTTGTTCACTAGCCGTAAACGCTTTGGGAAGGCAGCGCAGGCGGCACGCACGACTTCGTCAGATATTTTATTCCATATCTTCTGAAGGCGTCGCTTGAATTCTTCTATCTTCATGTGTTTTACGTTCTTCATTTTGTCCAGCATGAAACCCCATATAGAGAAATCCAATGGATTCAGATCCGGAGAAGAGGGATGGCCATTCATCTGCCGAAATAAAACATGGAAGTTCGTCTTTACACCAGCTCTGAACAATTTTTTCCTTGTGAGCTGGAGCAGAATCTTGCTGGAAGCAAAATTGTGCATTTCTAAATAACTGCGTGGCATGGGGCAACAAATGCTTTTCAAAACCTCTTCCAAGTAGTAGTTTGCGAGAATTTTTACGCCTTTTTCGTTAAAAAGGAGAGGAAACTTGCCTTTCTACAGAAATCGCTCCCCATACCATAACGGAGGACACGTTTTGATACCTCTCAATCGCTTTTTTATGAGTTGGGATATCAGCCATCCTTGTTGCATACATACAATCGTTTTGAACGTTATGACTGTCTTGTAACAAAAAGAGTTTTGCATCCGAAAAAATTATTTCGCAGCTTGCGTGCCGCCGAAGGAGTTGATCACTTCTTTTCTTTCTCATTATTTTTTGACGCTCTGTAAGACCGTGAATTAGTTTTTTTTGTTTAGGCATTCATCTTCAAATTTTTTTTAATAACATTTTGTACGGCTTTATGGCACACACCCATGTCTTTAGCCATCTTTCTTACAGAATTCGCACAATTTTGACTCATGAGTTCACGCACTTTCTTCACCATTTCTGGAGTTCTTCCGGTACTTTTGCGACCGATCTTTTTTGCGATTTTGAGGGTTCTAGTTTCCTTAAACCGCGCTATAGTACGATATACAAACATTTTGTTGATTGTCAGATTTTTAGCGATTTAACAAGCACCCTTGGGTTTTCACCCTTCAAATTTAATTTTACCCCAAGTTCTCGTTTGGCGTGTATGCTTCTCAAATTGTTTACACTAAATGATTTCGTTGCCTAACTAGTGTATTGTTTACAGTATTGATACAAAAAAAATACAAAAAAAAATAATAAGTCTAGGCCTAATACGATAGGCGCAGCAGCGCTTTGAAAAAAGGTAACAGTTATTCGTCGCCACGGTGTAGTTGCGTGCCTTAAGGCCGTATTGGGTATATAAGCTTAAAAATGTAACTGATAAACAGTTTCACATTTTAATGATTATCCATTGAATTATCGACACTATTAATTGTACACCTAAGTCTGTTTTTACACGGTCTTTTTTTACACGGTTTTGATATAACACGGTTTGAAAATTGAATATTTTTAATTTTTTTACACGATTTTATTCCATTTAGCACGATTTGAAATTTTATGTACTTAAATTTTTTTTGTCAAATTTAATTTTTGCGAAGTATGTTCATATCACAAAAAAGTATTTATGAAAGAAAAAAGTCTGAAACCATCGATAGTATCGATAGTGCTATCGATAGTTTGCGAACACTAGCTTAAAGATTTAAGTGAATTCCCTTTTAGCGCGTACAAGCAATTTTTACTGGTCAAAGCAAATGTGAATAGCACTAATTTAGGGGAATTCCCTTTATGTGCATACAATAAAATTTACTGGTCAGAGCAATTGAAACGTGTTAATATTTTGTGAACTGTCAATGCAATAAGACGTGTTTGGTAAAGAAATTTTAATAGGTTTTAGAGATTAGGAACAAATCACCCATTTTTGTATACGATCAATGTCTTTTTTTACACGGTTTTTTTTTACACGGCTTCTTCTGGAACCAATCTACCGTGTAAAAACAGACTTAGGTGTACTTTAATATTTATTTAGGTTAGGTTAGGTAGGGAAGGGTGTGTGCGTCCCAAGGGCAGCACTTCCACTCGGAGGCCAAAATGGCCCATTGTGAATCCCTTCATGGAAGATTCTGGAGCTAACCAGTGGCTCTCAGTTCGGGGCAAACCAATTCGACCTCTTGATGAAGGAGAGTAGATCCGATGTTTCAACTACTGCTGCGCAGGCCAAGTCTACCAGGAACCTTGACCCCAAGGTACGGAGTCGGCGTTCTTGCAGAGCCGGGCAGTGGCACAGGTAGTGTTGGATCGTTTCCACTTCTTCCTCATCTCCACAGCTTCTGCAGAGAGAGGCACCATTTGACCAGCATAGATCCAATGGCGCAGTGTCCAATGATGACTCCAACAAGCTGCCTAATAGAGGTTCGACTCAGGGACAGTACATATCGTGTTTTCCTCACGGAAAGGGAAGGCCATATTGCCCGGCAGGTACTGCAATCAGTTCTGCTCCGCCATGAGGACTCGATGTAAGTTTTGCTCAACCTGTCAATACGCAAATACAGGGCAGATATCGGAGGGAGCACAGAGTTATCCACTTCGGTGAGAGGCAGGGCGACCCCCTTTCGTGCCATCTCATCCGCTGCCTCGTTTCCTGCCACTCCAGAGTGGCCCGGAACCCAGCAGAGAGTGACTCGGTGATGTCCGATGCCGCGAAGTGCAGTGCGACAACTCTGCACTACCTTTGATTTCACAGTCGCTGATTCCAGCGCTTTAAGGGCTGCCTGACTATCCACACAGGTTGTGATAGTGATATCCGTGGGTGATAATCCGCTGTCGCGGATTAATTCAGCAGTTTTCCAGATTGCATAAATCTCCGCCTGAAAGATGCTACAGAGGTCCGGGAGTCTGAAGGACCGTTGAGCCCCTAGTACATCTGAGTGGAGACCAGCTCCTGTACCTTCCTCCATCTTAGAACCATCTGTGAAGATGGTGATAGAGGCGTCTCTTGTCACACTTGTAAGTCCCCATTCTTCCCTTGAGGGAAAGGAGGTAAGTGCACGCGAATCAAAATCCAGGTATGGAATCAAATAGTCCGCGCAGGAATCTAATTGATGTTCCGTACCTGGCCTCGTAAATGACCTTAGAATCCCAGAGTGTCCATAAGCGTGCTCTTTCCACAAGTTGGCCTCTCAGCCTGAGAGCGCCTTTAGCGGCACAGCACTTAATGAACTGCTCTATTGGGTGGAGATGTAGAATCATCTCTAGGCCTGCCTGGGGGGTGCTTTTGACGGTTCTAATATTTATTTAACCCTTATTCTCATACTTGGGTACCCGGGTGCCCACTGCGATGTATTTTCGTGAAAAAAACTGACAAATAATGAAAATTTTTTTTTTACCTTCCGAATCCTCGTTGTTTAGGTGAAAAGCGAACAAATTATATCAAAATTTTATAAACACTTTTTAATTAACAAAATATTGAAAACTTAAAAATTTCATGAAATGGGTACCCGGGTACCCCGGGTGCCAAACGACGTTAGTAAGTTTGGGTATGAAAATAAGGGTTAAAAATAAACACTTCAAGTAAAATAAACAACTCTTTCTGAGGTAAATCTTAGATTCATATCGCATTTTCTGCACATTATTTCGGTTTGGGCTTTACAACCGTTCAATTTGTTATTTCTTATGATGGAACTTAAAACAGCAATCTCTTTCTGAGCTCAAACAAAGATTAATCTCGCACTTTCTGCACACAACTTGCGTCTGAGAAGTACAATGTTTCAATTTGCACAATTTGTTTCCATAACGAGAAAAAACTTGTGGGAAATGATACATTCCGTCGTAGCGCAAACCATCAGGTGGTAAGTAAGTTATTTTACTTACTGATTTCTTCAAATCTTCTGTTCGAGGACGGCCTGGATTGCTTTGGGGCTTGTAAGAGCACAACACTTGTGCAATCTCCGATCGGAATTGTGGCAGCTGATTCTTTTCCTCTTTAGGATTTGGTTGGTTGATGCGTTTATATAAGATGTATGCGTTCACTATAGCCATATCGATTAACCCTTAAGCCACTGAAATCGAAATACGAGGTATTTTGTTTTGAGAATTTTGGTTCTAAGATGAATTTAGGCTGAAAAACACGAATCCGAAGTCTGTTTGTCGAAAAAAATTTACCTGAAAGCGAGAGGTGAGAAATAAGGAAGACCGTCTGTAGACAGTCTTAGTGGCTTAGGTGAAAAAAAATCAAACAGGTACCGTACAATAAAGATTGTTTTTATTCAAAGTAAATGTTCAATAATTTGAACTAAACAGGTAGAAACAAATAGAAAATGAATCATTCGTTTACGTGATACGTTCTGAAACAGTTTTTTGCCTTGGAAAAGCACAAATGGATGTTACATTTGGTACAAAATGTGTGTGTATCGGATTTTTTACACAATTTGCACGACTTTTTTGATCCCCATTCAGGAAAATGACTTAGTTCGTCGAATCGTAAACTTGCCACTGGATGGGCTGCTTTTTTACCAATATTGCTAGTCGATGGCTCTATGGACATGTGACGTTTTTCAACAGAAGCACAAAGTTCTTTCGCAATGCTCAGGCGAAAGTCACACATCGTCATGTCCATTATCATTTCATCCGAATCATGTGGATTTAGATTTTTTTCGGCGTTGCGTCTGCGAAACAGAATGACACGTTTGATTCAAGTAAAAAGATGAACAAAAGACCGACAACATAACACAAAGGTATAATTAGGTAGGGGATTTTTTTTCAGCTAAGCCACTAAGACCGTCTACAGACGGTCACAAAATCTCGATTTGAAAAAAAAGAATGCTATTCCTAACCAATCTAGCAACGGGTTATTGAAAAACATAAATAAAAGAACTTACAGAAAAATTCCTGAGTCGATTGAGCTATTGGAATGTATTTTTTTTTCAATTTCAATTTAAAAAAAATCGCAAATAATTTTCGGGTGTGTTTTTACTGAACTCTCGTACTCAAATGACTGTATCTGTCAAACCATTTATCAGAGTGCGCTCAAAATGGCACCGTTCGATAGCAAATTTCAAGCACGAAAAACGTCTTTGGCGGTTAGAGCGAAACATTTTTTTTTAATTTAATACAATTTGATTTTAGTGAAGACCGTCTGTAGACGGTCTTAGGTGCTTAAGGGTTAAATGGTAAAATATTTTATTGGTATATTTTTTACACTTCATACGAATACGATAGCGACCAATTAGCCCATCCATTAAATCGACTCCTCCCATGTGTTTGTTGTACTCCTGAATAACATTTGGGCAAAGAATTTGTGTGTATTTCTTTTCTGTTCGAAGATATCTTTTCACAGTTGGCTGAAAAGTTGTCTGTTCTGGTAGGGGTTCAATACCTACATACGTGGATACCATTCGCACAGGTTTATTATCTTTCCACAATACATTTGAAATTGGAACTCCGTAAGCAGACGCTGTGTATTCCACAGAGAATCCTCGCTTCTGTTTTTTTAGTTCGGAATCATTTGGTAGTTTACTATTTGGAATTCGGTTGGAACGTATGGTTCTTAGTGAAAGAATGCCACGAGCTTTTAAATAGACAAGAAGTGATACGACGACTTGACTAAGATGTACGACTATGTTGGCAGCAGCGCTCAAGTCTGGAGCATCAGGTGGAATGACATTACCAGCGCCGCAGTACACATTGAAATTATATGCGAATCCTTGAAAGTCGCATAAAACAAAAAGCTTTATACCCCATTTATGCGGCTTGTCAGGCATGTACTGCCGTAGAAATGTTGACATTTTTGTGGAGCACATTTGCTCATCAACGCAAATACGTTGAGACATAGGAATGCTTTGAAATTTGCTATTGGAAGTGATTAATAAGTGGTTTAACTTTATAGAGCTTATCGTAATCCTTCGAATTTTTTTCCGGCATGTTGCTATTGTCATTAAAGTGCAATTTTGCACGAATTTGCTCAAATCGGTTTCTTGTCATTGCATTTTTAATCGGAACGAAGTAATCCAGTAGGATCTTCCATTAGGGTACCGGTACACCGACATACATTTAGGTGCAAAATTGAGTCAATAATATGAAAATTCATAATAATCGCATTTTTGTACCGGTCAATCGCAAAATTTTTATGAAATTTTTCGCAAGTCTATTAGATTACACCTTGATTAACCAGGATCCACCATAAAAGATTAAAAATTTGGCACATATATATGCATTTTGTCCAATATTCTAAATTAACACATTGACTCAATTTTGCACCCACATGATTTTAATAAGAAAACTGTAACTTTGTTTTAGTATTTTATCCAATATCCTTTATTTTTTCTTAATTCTTGGGTTCTGTTTGGCATACTTTTATATAATTTGGTTACAAACTCTGGTGGAATGGCGTACCACTCTTCTTCCACTGCAAGCCAGAGATCGATTTGCCCTTTTGGGACAGAACTCTTTGCTAATTGTCTTTTTAAGTAAGCCCGATCGGTTTTAGGTCTGGGCTTTGGGCGGGCTATTGCATTACACCAAATGGCTGTTCTTTCAACCAATGACGGACGAAACGTGCAGTATATTTGGCGTCATGGTCATGCTGAAAAATATTTCGTACCACTGCCACTGGCCCCTGCCATTGGTCCCTAAAATGTGGACGTATTGTTCCTTACGCATTATGCTGTCAATTAGCACAATTGGTCCAACGCCATTTGGTGTAATGCAACCCCAGACCATAATTGAGCCGCCTCAATGCTTTACTGTTTGTTGAACATTTGAAGGCTTTAAAGGATTTCCGCCTTTGTCCCAGAACCAGGTCCTTCCATCTGTTTGGAATCGGTTAATCTTCATCTCATCCGACCAAATAACCTTTATTTGTAAATGTAATCAGCGCAAAGTTAGTAACGAAGGTACACTGCATTAATACCTGGCTCCAATCAAAATCAGTCTAAAAAATGTGCCTTTATGCAAACTCGCGTCTTAGTTTTACGTTCTTGGCCGATAGAAGTGGCTTCTTCTTCTTAACCATCGCCTTTAACCCAACTGTATGCAGCATTCTTCGCACACTCCGCACACTTACATCCCCAGTAACGCACCCCACAGCCTCCTTTGCGGTGGATATGTGCCCGGAAAAAATTAAACGGCCAATTTTGCGGCCCTCCTCCGAAATTTTGGGTTTTCTTCCACCATTTTTCTTAAATTGTAAACCTTTTACCATTTGGCAAACGGACGACTGACTTACGCGCGTAAGTTTAGCGATATCTCGACTTGAAAGCCCATTAATGGCTTTTTCAATAATAATTTTTTTAATGCTCGCCGAAATCGCGTTCATTGCACTTTAAGTTTCCGAATCGTATTTATTCAATGAATGGTTAAAATTTTTTTGGTTACAAAAAACATTTTAACCATTAACAGTTAAAAAACAGGTTGCTTAACATATCACTTCAAAGAAATTATGTAGGGTGCAAAATTGAGTTAATGTGTTAATTTAGGATATTGGACAAAATGCATATATATGTGCCAAATTTTTAATCTTTTATGGTGGATCCTGGTTAATCAAGGTATAATCTAATAGACTTGCGAAAAATTGCATCAGAATTTTGCGATTGACCGGTACAAAAATGCGATTATTATGAATTTTCATATTATTGACTCAATTTTGCACCTAAGTGTATATGTAAATAAGAATACCGATAAACCTGCATATTTCTGTCGATGTTACGCGAATTCTCTTATTTATTTCTTTCTGTGTTGCATTAAGATTTGTTTGCGCCACTATCAAGTAAATTATAGAGTCGCCAAAAAAATATGAAAAACATTTAAATGGCGTGTCATTTCCGAGGAATTCAATTTCAGATTTGTGTATATCTAAGCCTTTTTTTCGCCATAGTATTTTTTTTTAATTTATTCGACTTTGGAAATCCAATGGATATGGATTTAGTTGGATTCTTTTCTCTGACAAGCTTTTTGAAATATTTTGCGATACATTTTCTTCTCTACGTGCTTCTTCATCAGAACAACTAACTGATAAATGGTCTAAATTAGAAACGTACGAGATTACTGGCTAGCATTGTTAATAATTGTTCCTGCATTCTTACCATTGTCGTCCTCTCCACTATGATTAGAAACTAACACTTCATTAGCAGTCTCTTCATCGAAATTTAAGTCCAATTGATTGCTTTCGTCGTCCGTTTCAAAGCTATCGTCAGCAGTTTCTTCGAAAACATCGGAATCCAAATTTTCGAATACTTCCTGTATTTCGTTGTACGATAAAACCGAAAATTTAAAAAAAAATTCGATTCATATCTTTAAAACGAAAACCACAAACAAGTATACGTTAGTGACCAAATGAATTCTAATTTTGGCTTTGGTGCCTGATGCGGCCTTAAGGCAGCCTGTTTTCTCAAGCCAAAAAAGTAACTGTAAATCCTTTTTTTTTCACTATAAAACACTTCAAATCAATAAATTACATTACAAGGTACTCACCTATAATTTTTTTGTTTTAAAATTTTAACGAAAAGTATTTTTAATATATTTTTCTTTTTTTTACTTCTCACGAAATAATTATTTCCACTGATTTGCACGAAGTTCAAACTTCAACTGATAATAACTGTAAACATGTGATTCTTACAGCCGCGCTACATAAAAGAAATGATAACTAGATATATCTATAGCATGCCATTAAAATTTCATTGGAAAAAATTAAAATTTATGTGGATTTTTCTAGCTTTTGGTGTACCGTGCCTTAAGGCCGTATGGGGCAGTAGAGGGTTAATCAAATTTGCAACCAAAAGAAGAACAGTTTTTTTTCAGTTTATTGATGGCTCAGTAATGAAGAGAACATAGAAAAATCAAAATGGAATTATTACTCGTCGCTGGCATCGAGGTCTGAGTCGCGCCAATCATAAGTGTAGAAGCCGCGGTTTCACATGTTGATACATTCCAGGTGTTATGGGCGGTGGTATTTCTTACAATGGATTGAATTGTTGCAAATCAATTTCTTCGGCAGCAATTTTAAAAGTGTCGATCTTCTTCGCTGGATGCCGACGAAGACCTTCGACGACGTTTTTTCTCTGGCTGCTTCGGTGATCGAATGGTGTTTTTGCCCTTTCTCGGTGGTGGTTTTGACTTTGCTCTTTTCACTGCTGTCTGTTGCAATTCGGACAATTTTTCTGGTGTGGTCAGAATTGTACTCTTTATGACCTTTCGATCATGACTGGATTTGACTCTTAAAGCAGCGAACTTAACCTTAATGGGTTCCGCCCATACGATTTTGATAAAATTTCATACACGACCTGGAATTGGGCCAAATGATCAAAAAATGTCAAAATTTTAGCTTTCTATCTCTGCACGTTGCTGAGATATTCATTGGCTATTTTTACCCATTAGGCAGCAATGGTAGCTTTTTTCCATACTTTTTAAAGTGATCAGCTTAACATATGAACAAAAGATGTATTGTTTACAGGTGAGTTAGGAGGCACTACGTTTCGCCACATTTCCACCTCCGGAAAATTCACAATTTTTGGAGTCTGGTAACTCTAGCTATATGGCGGAATTTAAGAGTGACCTCCACTAGACTAAGGTAGATCCATCTTTACCTCAACCACCCAATCAATGATTTTGAGATATCTCTACCACGAACTGTTCTGTGATTGTTTTTAAAAGTCAATTTTAATGGGTAAATTTTTACCCATGAGCCAGCAATGGGTTAAGGGGCAGATATCAACGATGTTCGACCAAAGAGATGCTGTTGATGTTGAAGCAGCTGATGTACTGGCATCCTTAAAGGCTGATGTTGTGACCTCTTTCGTGCCGCTGATGTCATCGTTGCCAAAGACCACGAGAATATTGCGCACATCTACTTCGTCGCTAATGGTAGCCACAATGAAGCTCCCCCTGAAAAGATGCCATCATTCACAGAATGGATGCCTGTTGCTTCGAGGCCAGATCGGATATTTTTATATTTCTATGGCTTTATCAGCTAGACCAACGACATGGTGTCTTTCCAATAATCGGCCAACATTGCATTTCTTGAACGGACCGAAAACAGAAACATGCGGTAGCTGCAATGCGGTGATAGGTAATTTGCGCACAGAATCAGCACGCAAATTCACTTTTCCATTTTTGTTGAACTTTACAAAGTTGTCTACTTTCAATGATTGTCAAACACAACGTAAATGAAGCATCATGCTTAAAATTTGAATATAGCCTAAGAGATGGTAGTTGACAGTAGCAGGGTTGCTGGTCACTGACTTCTCAAACTGCCCTCGTACATATAAAAATGAATGTATGTTTGTTGGTCACACGACACTAAAACACAAGCTAGGCACCCGATTGAACTGAATCATTTACGGAATGTTCGTCTTGACTAAATCTTGGTAAATCACATAGTTTAAATACGACCCGACAGGAAGGCGTGGCACGTCCCATACAAACTATAATAAAAATGTTTAATACGAATATCTTCGCGACCCAAATGCTTCGAAAAACTCTGGAACTACAGGTCACACATCAATGACAGTTGGCACAGACTTAAGGCTTGATTACACGTAACGAGTCGAGTGACGAGACATCAAAATGGTACTAGGCCGAAAGAATTGGGATAGCGAGCAAAAGCGACGAAATGTTCAAACGTATTTTGACACGTGGCGAGTCAGTGCGGTTTTACAATGCACAAAATGAACTAAAACAACTCGCGCAATCAAACTCAACCGAGCGAAAAGTGGTGTGTGACGCATTCCGCATGTTACGAGCGATTCCGCGAATCGCTGCGAAAAAGAGAAAAATGTAACGGTAAAGTACACACTAGAATACTAGGGTTGGATCTTCCAACCCCAACGAATATCGACTATATAGTCCTTCCCCCTAGCTTTGAGCGTAAGTTCACTATAGGGATCCCCAGCAGGTGCGACTGGACGGAAGGCCGCCGCCCGCTGCTAAACGCTATCGAAATCTTCACGGACGGCTCTAAACTTGATAACAGGGTCGGATGTGGGGTTTTCTTTGATCAATTAGGGGACAGCATTACTGCTCGTCTCCCTGACCACTGTAGCGTCTTCCAAGCGGAGACCATGGCTATACTGCTAGCAGTGGGTCGGTTGCAATCGCAACCCTCTCTTCCCTCGGCTATATGTATTTTCTCAGATAGCCAGGCAGCAATAAAATCGTTGATAGGTACATATACCTCTTCTAAACTGGTTGCAGAGTGCAGAGCAGCTCTTAATGACTTAGCGGAGCATGCCAGGGTTTACCTGAGCTGGGTCCCGGGGCATAGCGGAATCGCAGGCAATTGTGCGGCTGACGGGTTAGCCAGAAAAGGTACTCTGCTTCCAGCTCCTACTACGTTGTGTAGCACCCCCCTTGCGACCGTCAAATGGATGATCAAGCAGGCCTATTCCTGCCTGGCTAACCGACTCTGGGCGGAGGAGAACCTATGTAGGATCTCCAAAGAAACCTGGCCGTCGCTTAACCAAGGCAGAACACGCGAATTGCTCCGACTGAATCTGAATTCCATTTATTCCACAGTTTCTGTGCTAACGGGACACTGGACGATCGGCGCACACGCCAGGAGACTCGGTCTTCCGTTCAATGACTTCTGCCGCAGCTGTGACGATGCGAGCGAGGAGGAGAGCCTCGAGCACCTGATGTGCCACTGCCCAGCACTAGCGAGGAGACGTCTCCGGGTGCTGGGTGCGCCGTTCTTCAGCAGCTTGGCCGACCTAACAGGACACAGCATCGGCCGCATCGCCCGATTCATTGTAGAATCGGGATGGCTCCTGCCTAACACCCGGGGGGGTGTGCAAGACTGAAGGGCAGCCACGTCCTTCACGTGGTACCACAACGGGCCGCAACGTGGCCTACGTGAGCTCTTCAAGCTGCCACCCTAACCTAACGGTAAAGTAGTGCTCGGCCTAGCAAACAAAATGTGATTCTAGTGACTCTCGCCAATTTCATCGGTCACTGACTCAATCAGCAACTCGCCTTACTGTTTAGACGAAACGAGTACTCGTTCGAGTTGCTGTCTTCTCACTCTACTCGTTACGTGTAATCAAACCTTTACAAGGGGAATGGGGTTGGTATTGGACTAGGGGGCAATGACACTGCTCATAAAACCCAAATTGTTTGTGTTGAATAGCTTCGAAATTATAAGTCAGACAGCATTGAAGTTTTGTATACCGTCCAATAGATGTGAAATTCTTCAGTTAAAATTGTATGGGCGTTGGACAAGTAATGTGGCAACTTTTTTGTGGCTCAAATGTCCCGTGGATTTTGGAACTGTAATTAGCACATCAATGAAGGTGGGTCACACCCGTTGACTGGCGGAATAAATTGGGCATTGAATTAAAGGGGCGTGGCACCGTCATACAGTGTTGTGTGAAGAAACTTGATTCGTTGGGCCGTTTGATTTTATACTTCAGCGCAGAGCCGCGGGGCCCTACTAGTCTATATATATAAAAATCAAATAAATTTCGTATGTGTTCTATAGACTCCCAAACCACCAGACCTATTTTAATAAAATATTACGTGTGTGTTTACGGGCACCGTGTGGAAGGTTCTTAGCATAGGGGGCGTGGCATTATTCAAGGGGGCGTGGCACCGCCCATACAACTCAATTCTTTAATATTGAATATCTTCAGAATTATAAGTCGTATAGCATTGAAATTTGGTACAGTGTCATGGCGTAAACATGTTGTTCGACCGGTAAAATTTAATGGGCGTTGGACAAGGGGCGTGGCACTTTTTAAATTCCGGTGTAACTTTCGAACTATAGCGTTCACATCAGTGAAACTCGGTACAAACTAACGATTTGGTCGTGTCCTTCGACAGGGAGAATAGGGTGGGTTTTTGACAAGGGGGCGTGGCACCGCCCATACAAGCCAACTTTTTAATACGGAATATCTTCGGAATTATAAGTCGTATAGCATTGAAATTTGGTACAGTGTCATGGCGTAAACATGTTGTTCGACCGTTAAAATTTAATGGGCGTTGGACAAGGGGCGTGGCACTTTTTAAATTCCGGTGTAACTTTCGAACTATAGCGTTCACATCAGTGAAACTCGGTACAAACTAACGATTTGGTCGTGTCCTTCGACAGGGAGAATAGGGTGGGTTTTTGACAAGGGGGCGTGGCACCGCCCATACAAGCCAACTTTTTAATACGGAATATCTTCGGAATCATAAGTCGTATAGCATTGAAATTTGGAACAGTGTCATGGCGTAAACGTGTCTCCACAAATAAAATTTAATGGGCTTTGGAAAGGGGCGTGGCACTTTTTAAATTCCGGTGTAGCTTTTGAACTATAGCATTCACATCAATGACACTCGGTATAAACTTATTATTTAGTCGTGTCCTTCGGCAGGGGGAATAGGGTTTATTTTAGACAAGGGGGCGTGGCACCGTCCATACAACCCAAATTGTTGATTAGAAATATCTTCAGAATTATAGGTCGCTCAGTATTGAAATTTGGAACAGTGTCATTATGTAAGCATGTCATTCGACTGGTAAAATTTAATGGGCGTTGGACAAGGGGCGTGGAACTTTTTAAATTCCGGTGTTACTTTTGAACTATAGCATTCACATCAACGACACTTGGTACAAAGTAACGATTTGGTCATGTCCTTCGGCATGGGGAATAGGGTGTATTTTGGACAAGGAGGCGTGGCACCGCCCATACAACCCAACTTTTTGATATGGAATATCTTCGGAATTATAAGTCGCTCAGCATTGAAATTTGGAACAGTGTCATGGCGTAAACGTGTCTTTCCACAAATAAAATTTAATGGGTTTTGGAAAGGGGCGTGGCACTTTTTAAATTCCGGTGTAGCTTTTGAACTATAGCATTCACATGAATGACACTCGGTATAAACTTATTATTTAGTCGTGTCCTTTGGCAGGGGGAATAGGGAGGATTTTGGACAAGGGGGCGGGGCACCACTCATGCAACTCAAATTTTTAATATGGAATAATTTCGGAATTATAAGTCATACAACACTAAAATTTAGTACCCTGTCGTCTCATACATGAGTCATTCTAATGATAAGATTTGATGGGCGTCAGACAAGGGGCGTGGCGCATTGTTTGTGACCCAAATATTTTGCTGAACTTTGAGTGGCACAGCAATGAAACTAAGTACGAACCTAACATTTTCCCTTCCGAAAGACGGGATGGTGCGGGTATTGAACAAGGGGGCTTGGAACCGCCCATATAACTTAAATCTATATATATATACAAGAAAGTGACTGTATGTGAGTTACGGCATCACACACAAACGGACCGTTTGGGCGAGACGAAGTTTGCCGGGTCAGCTAGTATTTAATAAAAAATAAAGCACCGTGAGTCAGAGTTCCAAATTTGAGTACATAGAATCTTAATTTTCAGTTACGTCAGTATATTTGTTGATCCCGATGGACACGTGGAATATCTATATGTATGTGTTATTTGTTTAAATACAGGTTAATGCATACGCTGTGGTCTTTCTTGGTTTTATTTTTTTAATATTTATATTTTTGTACGTGAAAAATTTTACAAACAAATATACTACTCTAACCACAAACCGGTTTTGACGGTTGAATGGGTATTTTATTATACAATAATATGATATATTTTTTGTAATAAAATTCAAAATGGCGGCTGAACAATGGCGGCTTTCGTCGATCACTGCCTGAAAAATCTAGTCTCCGAATTTCAAGCCTACAGCCTCTTGTAGTAATCTGAAATGAAAAAGGTTTTTTTTAAATGAAAGTAGATGAAATTTTCTATGGCTTATACCTAACTATAATGATTTTTGACCAAAAATTGACTGAAATGTGAACGCTCGAAAAAAATAAATTTTTTTTTGCCACTTTTTTTGTTATTAAACCTTAATTATAAATAACAATTTAATAGTAACTTATGCTCGTTTTAGGTATAAGCAAAGAATATAGAATATAAAGAATAAGCATCTTCAAAAATTTGTCAAGCGTGTTTCTTGATGCGGGCGGGAAGAGATGAGCGGAGGCATAGCTTGCGGGAAATTTGCTCGCGCTCAACAGTTTGCGCTGTTGTTCGTCGAAGCGCAAGCGAAGAGTAAACAACGAACCAAAGCATCGTCATCGTCGTTTCAACGAAGATGATTCGGGATTCGCTAATGTTTTTGGTGTTGTCGTTTATTGTGTGTATGCTTTTTTGTGTTGTGATTAATTTTGCTGCAATGTCACCAGCAATCGTATGTTTGTGGTGTATGGCTTTTTGCTGCCCAATGCTTTGATTAATTTAAAAATTTGGTGGTTGATCCCAATTTAAAATGTTTGCAAATATTTTTACGTGGCGAGTTCGAAGTAAAATTATTTGTTTATATTTTCACATGCTTGATTGCAATTGTGAGAATATGGGAAAACTACGAAAAAAAAATGAACTGATAGGCATACTTATTGACTTCAAAATTCGTGAAACACTTAAAATTAAAAATAATTAGATGCGTGTTTTAATTTTTTGTTTTTTTTATTGAAATCTAACGGAAGGTTAGAAGATTGTATGGAAAAACATAATTTAATAGGTCTATTGACTTTCAATAGGGCGAAAGCACTACTAAAACACTAAATAAAGAAATAATAAGACAAGTATTTTGTTTACACCTGAATGGTTCCATGGCGAATGATGTGATCATAAATTTACAATATTAGATTTTCTTATTTTAGTTCTTTTAAACAAGCATTATATGTGGGCCGTAAGAAAAGTTCCAAAGAACGAGACGGAAAATTATTACGGGTAATAAAGACGTTTTTTTTTCTTTCCAATTCCATTTTTATTGATTACTTATTATTTCTTTTTTAATTGCCTGTAGCGATCATATAGGTCGCCATGCCAGCCATATTTTATTTTCTTTTCTATGATTTTGCGCACACTACAGGCGGCAGTGAGTTCAGGAGCAATATGCGACGCTGTGCAGGCTTATAGAAGAAGAACAAAAGCCAGCCAGAAAATATAAATCGTTTTACAATTTCAGCTTTTCACCAGCGCAACAACAAGAACAACAGCACATCGTCTTCCTCCTCTTCGGACAATTGAGCTAGATTGAACGAGTGAGCACAGACGCGGCATTCGTGTTTCTATGATTTGCGCTCAGAGCATTGTGCTGTAATTTCAAGTGTTTCCTCTTGTTGTCTACCCCCCGCATCCAGAAGACGGGTGGCGATATCAGCACCCGCATTCAAATTTTTGCTTGTATGAGATGCACACTCTTTATGTTTCATACTTTTTGGTATAAGCCATACAGAAAATGATCACCTTTCAAACATGCTTTAGATTAAGGAAATTAGAACAATAGATCAAGAGATATCCTTGAAATTCAGATGGAAAACGTGGTTTCGAGAAAAACGTGTTGAAAGATAGCAGCTCCGGGCAAAAACTGGGGAAAACACTGTAGAAGAAACAAACTCGTGTGCGGACAAGGCGATCGTATCGAATCAATCCTTTCGTACACATATTCTACGGACATACAGCTTTCATTTTATGTGAAAAAAACACGATTTTTTCAAAAAAATTTGAAAGAACCTCACCTTAAAAAGTTATATACACCCCGTTTCAAAATTATAACCGCATTAGATTTTTACTAATATCTTTTGTTGTGGACATCAGAACAAGTTTCTACTTTTACCATTAGATAAGTGTGTTGACAACAATTGTTTGATATAACGAACAAAAACAACAACAACATTCACACACACAAAAATTTACATGCGCGAAATACCGCTGTTTCAAAATTATAACCGCATTTAATTTTTGGATCAGAATATATGTTTATTGTAAATTTTAGTAATGGGTTATGTTTCCATTTGCTGGTATAAGCTCAAAAATTCTATTTGACATTGAGTCAAATAAATGTTGGATTTGCTGTTGGCTGAATGAGTCCCAAGCCTGCAAAATAGCTTCTTGCAGCTCTTCCTTCGTTGAATATTGGGTATTTCCTCCATAAACAATGTATACTAAGGCACCCCATACATTTTCCATTGTATTGAGGTCAGGAGGAAGTGACGGCCACTCAAGAACGCTAATGTTATGGCTTTGAAACCAACGCAAAGTAGCTCGTAATACGTGGCAAGCCGCATTGTCTTGTTGAAATACGAGTGATTCGTCCGCATGTTCATTCAGAAATGGCAATAAATTTGTAGTTAACACACCAATGTTTTCTTCTGAGTTCATCCGAGTGGTTGGAAAATGGAGATTGAGCTTTCCAAGGACTCTAACTGCACCCCATACCATTAGTGACCCACCACCGAAATTTCTTTTTGGAAATATCGTTATTCGTGTCGTAAATCCAGCCAGTATCCATTGTAGCCATCTGGGCCATTCAGATTGAACTTCTTCTCATCAGAAAAGATGATCTTAAAAGATAATTTTAAGAAATCGTCAATGTACAAAAAGCTAAAATTTTTACGAAAACCATACCTGATTCCAATTACGTGCCATATTGCTACGAGCGAATTGTTTTCGTTTCTTCTTATGTTTGCTGGTTAGTCGAGGTGCTGGTTTCATTTTGGAAAACTGAATGTTCTCGGAACTCTTTAAAACGCGGTGCTTTGTGCTTCGAGAAACATCAAAGTCGCATTCTGCCTTTATTTCTCGCAAGCTTTTCGTGGTGTTGCTAGCTGTTCTTAAAACACGACGCACTTCATAATCGCCGAGAAGTTTTTTGCGTCCACGCTGATGGTTTTTGGATCCATAATTTTCTTTATCTTGCAAAAAATTTCGCACATCTCGATCACTTCTCCCGATTAAGCGACTTATTTCTCGAAAAGACTTTTTCCGAAAAATACGCTTCGATTTGCCCTTTTTCACGGTCGGTCAGCTCTGTGTCACGTGACATTTTGTAAATGAGTGGAAGAAATGGGCTACCTTTTCTGATTTACTAAAAAAATTCGTGTGCGGTTATAATTGTGAAACAGCGGTATTTCCCGCATGTAAATTTTTTTGTATGTGAATGTTGTTGTTCTTGTTCGTTATATAAAACAATTGTTGTCAACACACTTATCTAATGGTAAAAGTAAAAACTTGTTCTGATGCCCACAACAAAAGGTATTAGTAAAAATCTAACGCGGTTATAATTTTGAAACGGGGTGTATTTTCAGTTCGTTATTAAATCCACTTTTTATAAAAAATATAAATAAGATTTAGTTGTTGAGAAAAAAAAATGTGTACCTTATTCAAATGTACTCAGAAACATATGAAGTAAACAGTGACCATTATTAAGATTAAGATTGGGTAGCGGGAGTCGAGCACTACCTGCCCGAGACACTGCGTCCAGTGTTGAACTATTGTGTCACGTCCCTTTATCTTACTGGAGGAGTTCGTATCCTCCGATATTATCCAGGAACTCCTTTATTTTCCTTAGATCAAATTCAGACATATCCTTTGTCTGTATCAGTTTCCTTCCCAGTACCCGCTTTCTTGCGTGTGTGAGGGCGGGACATTCCGTTATGATGTGTACGGAAGTCTCCTCGTCTTCCATACAAAATCTGCATAGTTCGTTGTCCGTGATTCCCAGTCGCGCTCTATGCATATTTAGCAGACAGTGTCCACTTAGGATCCCCGTCAGTGATGTTAACTTTTTTTTTTTGTAAATTCCTACGCGACTTGAAAAAAATCCCTACTTTTCCCTACGCTGTCCAGCAATTTTCCCTACGAAACTCCCTACACTTATTTTCCTAGTATTTTTTAATATTTAAGGTTTTTTTAATTTTTTGTGAATAAAAGTCGCAAAAGTAAAAACCATAACATTTATTAATTCTTCTTTTAATTCATTTGCAACATGAAAACAACAAAACAAAGTTGTGCTGTGTACTGAGATACGATTTAAAATGGAAACATAACAACATAGAAAAAATTGTGCTTTGCACTGAGATACAATTTCATCACATTAAAAAATCAGTACAAAAATTACACTAAGACTAATTATTTATGGTCATACTACTCAGTGTATGCCATTTTCTTAAAGTGCTGTTCTTTACATTGAAAATTTACACAGGTGATATCTTCGTCTTCTAAGTAAGAGCGAATTATACAATTTGAAGTCCAATTGTCATGGCTTGATGTGTGCCTTTTTTGTTCGAAAATATTCTTTCAGATTCTGCATTAGAATGTGGTAGTGCCGAAACATATTTGGCCAACTTTGACAAATTGGGAAACAATATTTGATTGTTAAAATTTTTAGTTTGACTAATTTGACTTCAAAATTTTCCATAACCAGGGTTGTTTGAAAATTCCCTACATTTAGTGAATTTTAAAAAATCTGTCCTTTTTTTCCCTACGCACACAATTTTCGCTAAAATTCCCTACATGTAGGGAATTTTCCCTATAGTTAACATCACTGATCCCCGTCATGAATCTAAGCTCTGCTCGCCTTAGCTCCAAGAGGTAATTAGATTTCTTTGCAAAGTAAACTGGAAAGAAGAGCTTGGAACAGTGTTGTCCCACTGTGTTCGCCCATTTGTGATTAGCTCGATTTAGAAATTCCTGTTTTACACGATGTCTGTAATGAGTCTTGCTAACACTTATGATTGATTCAGGTCCGTAGGGTCGTCTTGCCGCCACCTCCTTTGCCAATCTGTCCGCCTCCTCATTACCATCGTGTCCACAGTGCGCATTTACCCAGTGTATTATCACTTGGTTGTCCTTGGAAAGATCTTGGAGGACAACGACTGTCTCCCAGACCAGTTTAGAGTCAAATGTCTTCGAGTTCCGAGCTTTGATTGCAGCCTGACTGTCAGACATTATGAATATCCTCTTCCTTTTAAAGTTAAGTGTTAGTATTGTCCTGGCACATTCATTAATGGGATAGACCTCAGCCTTGTCCCCAAGACTGACTGAAAGTTGGGAGCCAGAGCTATAAATTCCCGCTCCTGTTCCTTCTTCCGTCTTGGACCCATCAGTGTACCGTACAATATCATCACACATCGGACTGATTCTATTATCAGCCCAGTCCTTCCTGTGCGGTATGTACGTTTTGTACCTTCTTCTGAAGAGGTGCTTCTGAGGCATCAGAACATCAGGGCATTCAAAAGCTTCCATCTCGCCTCCTGTCCCTCAGCAGAGATAAGTGACCGATTGCCTGTGTATTCTTCGGTATAGATCCACTATGCACCAGTCTGTGAGTGCTGGCTATTGCAGCCATTTCCACTTTGAGTTCCAACGGCATCGCCCCCAATATAACATTAAGGGCTGCAGTTGGAGTCGTCCTGAGACATCCTGTTATGCAGGTATTTGCTAGTCGTTGTAGTTTCTCTAGCTTAGTCGCAGTTGTTACTTCTGTGGTCTTCCTCCACCAAACTATCGCCCCGTAGGTTTTCGTTGGCAGAACTACCAGGGAATATAGTTTTTGAAGCCACTTCGGTCTCAGTCCCCAGTTTTTACCACATATTCTTTTGTAACTCCAGAGGGCATTGCCTGCTCTCTTGATAGTGCGATCAACGTGGGGTTTCCAGTTAAATTTACTGTCTAGAGTTACCCCTAGATACTTGACTTCATTCGAGATGTTCAGCACCTTACCAAAGATCTCCATCTGTCCAAGGTCAAATTTCATTTTAAAGGTAAAAGGCACAATAATTGTTTTGTCCGGGTTCACAGACAATTTCTGTTTTACACACCAGCGCTCCACAATTTTCATCGCGTTCTGCAGCAAGTCCGAGACTGTATGTCCGTCTTTGCCCCTGACCGCAACGACTAGGTCGTCTGCATAGGCGATGACTTCATATCCCTGCTCCATAAGTGAGCGGATTAGTCCATCAACGACCACAGCAGTGGGGATAGTCCCTCCCTGGGGACATTCCCTTCTTGTTCTTGCAGACAGCTCTACCGCCCCTAGGTTGGACTGAATCACCCTGCTTTCAAGCATGGTTGATATCCATCTTATAAGAGTGGTAGGCACCTGAAATTCTTCTAGCGCCTTTTCAATCGCTTCGAAGGTCGTGTAGTTGAAGGCAGTGGATCTACCTTTCTGGTAGGCATGTTGGTTCGCGCTTAGGGGTCATCGAGGAAGAATATCTTCTCCTTTTCCATATATATATCTTCGCCTTTTCCAAGCCCTTTAGCACGAATGACATCAAGCTTATCGGCCTGAAGGATTTTGGGTCCTTTTTGTTGGATCTTCCAGGCTTGGGGAGATAGACCACGTTCACTGCTCTCCACACCTCTGGAATATGCCCAAAAGCTAAGCTACATGAGTAGATTTTTGTTAAAATAGGCGCTAATATATCAATTCCCTTTTGCAGAAGTGCCGGGAAAATTCCATCTTTTCCCGGCGCTTTGTAAGGGGAGAATGATTCCAGCGCCCATTTCACTATTGGCGTGCTGCACACCGTTTTGGCAACCCTCCAGTCTTCCCTACTTGGACAATATGTCTGTCCTGTACTGGTTGTCAGAGGTACGGTCGCTGATATTATCGATCCCAGGAAGTGGGTGTGAGTAGGACGAGTGATTCCATTTCACTACTTGTGGACGACCCGTTAACATCCACCCGTGTTCCAATAGGACAGGATTTCTCCTTCGAGAGGACCCTTTGAAGTCTGAACCTGGAGGACAGGTCTGACACGTCCTCACAGAACCGTCTAAAGGACTCTCTCTTGGCCTTCCTAATCTCATGGTTGTAGTTGGTGAGTGTCAGGGAGTAGGTCTGCCAGTCATTATTCCGCTTGGCCTTATTAAATAGTTTCCTAACCTTCTTCCTTAGCTTGCTAAGCTGACCACTCCACCATGGCGTCTGTTTCCTAAAGGTTTTAGTCTTGAGGGGACAGTTGTCTTCATAGGCATTTAGAACGGATTCCTTGAGAGTTGTGGTGGCCCTTTCTAATCTGTCTATGGTATCTATTCTGTTCTCTATTCGAGCTAGAGTATCTTGTCCTAACTGGTTGCAGTAGCTGCTCCAGTCGGTCTGTCTTTTAGGTCTAAATGAGACTTCAGAAAGCATTTGATTCCCTAACGTGAATCTTATATGCCTGTGGTCTGAGCAGGATGGCTCATCAGATACTCGCCAGTTGCTGACAAGATCTTTTGTCATTGAGGTCGTCAAGGTCATATCCAAGACCCTCTCTGGCTCTAGTAACAAACGTGGGACTATTCCCAATGTTGCATATGTTTAAATCTAGGGAGAGTATGAAGTTGAAAAGTGACTCACCTCTAGGATTCACATCCGAGCTTCCCCACATGGTGTGATGGGCGTTCGCATCACAGCCAAGTACTAGCGCCAGGTGCTTGCCCCTAGCATAGTCAATTAACTGTTCTGCTATTTGTGGAGGGCAGTGTTCGTCGTCCCCAGGGAAGTATGCTGAGGCTATGATAACCTCCCTGGAGTTCCACACGATTTTTCCCGAGCAGAGATCAGGCGTTACGTAATCTGTCAACGGGAAGAAGGAAACATTATTAAATATAATGCAGGCTATTGCTCTTGTTGACGACTGGCAACAAAGCACCTTACCTGCCTGAGTTAGCCCCCCGAATTTGGCCATTGGTGCTGGTCCATGGCTCCTGCACCAAGGCTATGCTGGGACCCAAGGTATTGAGGGTCCTGGTGAGGACAGCCGAGGCTGCCGACGCTCTATGGAGATTGATCTGTACAATCTCCATATTACGCCTGCGGTCCCTTGGTGTGGGAACCCGCACGCTTACCTCCTCTATCCCTTGTCTGCACCCGTTCACTACTGCCCGGAGTATGTGTAGACTTATCCAGCAGGCTCAGTTGTCTGGGCGGATTTGCCATCCCAGTCAGCCGGGTCTATCGGGCGGGTTTAGCTGAAGCACGCTTTGCGGGTCCCACTGATGTCGGTCCTGGCGTCTTGTCACTCGTCCGTTCGGTCGTCTTGTCAGTCCGAGTGACGGTTAGCGCCCGCCTGCTAGTACGCGGCCGGTCCTCGCTCACCTTTGCGATTGCCTGTCTACTGGTGGAGGGTCTCTCCTCATCCACCCTTACGTTGGACGTTTTCGTCTCCGTACCGCCTCCGCCGGTCCCCTGCTCTCGACGCAACCTGAACTGAACCCTTCCCAACTCAAAAAAGGGAAGGTTCTTGAGTGCAGAGAGCTGAGTCACTGAGGGATCGTCGATGGCCAGCGTCAACGTTGTTCCCTGCGCCGCGACAGACCTGTTCAGTACCTTCCAGTTTCCTGTCGGTAGTGAACGGTTCTGCGTTCGAAGCATTCGAAAAATATCTTCGGCCGGTAGGGACCAGCCTGGAAAACACGCGGTGGCTACACTGGGTTTGGGAATTTCGTTTCCCTCTACCAGTTTCACCTTCTTTTCCACCAGCTGGGTCTTCGTCATTATCCCCTCCAGCCAATTCTTCGACGCCTCATCGGCGCAGTTTACAATGATCCACCCTGGCTTGAAGGAGCATCCCTGGAACCTGATTTGAGGTCCATCAATGGGGAGCTTACGCAGCTCCTCCTTGCTGGCCCCCTCAATTGCCCTCTGCTCCTCCAAGTTTAGGTGGACAGCCGGGAATTCGTCCGGTACAATTCCCACCTTGATGGCCACTGCAGCTTCAGCGAAGGACGGGCTAAACTTCGTCCTTTTCGATACGGGTTGCGCCGTATCTCTTTTGCTGCCACCATCGGTCTCGTCCGTCTTAGTCGGCTCTTCTAGGACAGTTTCTAGAGCCTCATCGTAGGTCTTACCTGCCGCCATCAGCTTCCATTATTAATTCGAACAGTAGAAAAAACTCAAAAACTGATTAAAAAGTAAAAAAGTTAAAAGTTAAGTTAACTGGAAAAAACGTTATAGACAACCGATTCTTAACCCTCTACTGCCTCAATTTTTTTTAAGTCCAAAAATTATTCACCATGTAGTTTTGTAATCATATAAGGGCAAATTTTTAAAATACAAAAATTTGCTTCCGTGTGGGCGTGAAACCCATATAAATTTGCGTGCCTTAAGGCCGTACTGGGCACATAAGCTAAAAAATTTAACTGATGAACAGTTTCACGTTTTATTGATTACACTCGATACGAAAAATGCACCTAAAAATAAAAGTGGTTTCTAGACTAACTTTGGGCCGCTAAACCCGAAACTGAAAATCAAAAAATTTTTTAAAAAGCGTTTTCGAAAAATCTTCGAAAAAACTTTTTTTCCTTATTGTTTCAGTTATGAGCACATATCTTGTAAACAAATCATCCGACTAACACAAACTGTCCGGCGGTCAGAAGATAATACCTTAGCCTTTTCAGCAATATATATAGATTGTCCAAATCAGATGAGATTTGGGAAAGTTACTGACGGTGAAAGTTGTAAAAAAGTGAATTTTTCGACCATTTTCAAAATTTTAAATTTTTGAATGATTTTTTATGGATAAAAAAAATTTGCTCTGGTTTTTAAATTTATGATGAATCATATATTATTTGAGCAAATATTAAGCCTAACCACAGATAACTCATCATATAGATGTCCAGTCTCATACGACGAAAACGGCACAACAATTTCAAGCTCTGAATTACAGCTTTTTTCCGCAAAGCTATTTTACGCACACAACTGCATGTGCTCATCCAGAACTTTTGTCGGATTGAATTAACTTTGAATTTCTTTTCTTGCTTGTGATATTCTTTTTTGCAACATATATCTATGATTTTAGCTACAACGATCACGTACTGTATTTGGTGTAACAGGTAGACAGCACATCAGATATCCGTAATTTCTTTTTCGTAAATTTCGCCTCGGGTTCAAGGCTGGGCGAGAAACAAAATTTTTCTTAACATTTAACGTTTTTTTTTATAAACCTTTTTAATCGGTTATACCGGAAATTAATAATGTGTTCAAAACATGTGATATAAATGAATCGGCACTAAAAATTTTGTGCATAATCAAAGAATATAAAGAAAATAATTTTCTTTTGCATGATACATACACATCGTTGCTAAGGCAACGCATTGTCAATAGCTGCGGCGCCAGCAGGTCTATCCTCTGCGTCGGCGTAACTGTATTGCGACAATGAAGTGACCGCTGAACAATTACATTCGTTTTGGAATATTTGCCGATCTTTTCATTTTTTTTGCGAAAAGCAAGTGCCTGGCAACAAATTAAAGGGGTCAAAGACATAACTACATTTCCGAATTCAGAATATAAAATTCAAATAGAATAGAATATAGATTTCTGAGCATATGTATATAAAATATAGAATTATGTAGGGGGAGCTACCCTCCTCTACCCATACCTAGGTACGCCCATGAGCGCCTGTCATCACCAACCGAATCTTTTTGCTGTATGGTTGTTTGTAATCGTATGCTGCGCTTGGTTGATTGATTTTAAAACTTGCGAACAATTATATTTGTCTCCAAAACCAAACAATTCACCAATCATAAGATCTAGAAACCAAATAAATTGTTCATTCATCTTTTTTTCACTGGTCGTAGAAAAAGGAATATATATTTAAAAAGAAGCCATTAAAAAATTTTTGGCGGTTACAATGAGGATTGAACCGCGAACTCGTCGTCCGAGACACTCCCGCTTGCGCGTTTGACCATCAACACTCAATCCCGACTGGCTGCTTAAAAGGTATGATAACAGACAAGCGCCGTTTTGACTAAAAATCACATATTTCTGTATCTCAAAACAGAGCACAATGCGTGTGAAGCGGTGTTTGTGTGAGTGACATTAGAGGCCAAAAAGCTCTTATCGGAGGCCAAATTTGTCGAACTTTCTGACATATTTATTCCTTGGCCGCTGGACATCTATATGATGAGTTATCTGTGGTATGACCACATGAGTTATCTGTGGTCATACCACAGATAACTCATCATATAGATGTCCAGCCTCATACGACGAAAACGGCACAAAAATTTCAAGCTCTGAGTTACAGCTTTTTCCGCAAAGCTTTTTTACGCACACAGCTGCATGTGCTCATCCAGAACTTTTGCCGGATTGAATTAATTTATAATTTCTTTTCTTGCTTGCTGATATTTTTTTCTGCAACAACATACATTTATGATTTTAGCTACGACGATCACGTGCTGTATTTGGTGTAACAGGTAGACAGCACGTCAGATATCCGTAATTTCTTTTTCGTAAATTTCGCCTCGGGTTCAAGGCTGGGCGAGGAAGCAAAATTTTTCTTAACATTTAACGCTTTTTTTTATAAACCTTTTTAATCGGCTATAACGGAAATTAAGGGGGGAGTACACTTTGAACGTCCAAAAAGTAAGGCATTTTCGTTAATTTTTTTAAGCAATAAAACACTCAGGGAGGGCAAATATGTTATAACCCATTTATTACTCATCCTTCGAACTACAATTTGTATTTTTTTGAACTCGATTGGCGTCCCCCCGTGGCCGGTGCACCAGGTCGCGCGGGCGTCCTCGCGCGGAAGTCGGAAAACGGCGTGAGAAAATACTCCTTCCCATGTGATCCTGGAACATAAATCGAACAAAATCCTGATAAGTAATGAAATTCGGGTTAGAAATACGTATTCCGATTTTTTTTAAATTAATTGTTTTCAAAAGTTGTGGCCTTAGGAAAAAAAGTCCATTTTTTAACCCTAAAAATGCTTACAAAATCGTGGATTAAAAATCCATTTTTGACAAAATCGAAAATGTGGATACGTATTTCTAAGCAGAATTTAATTCTAAACAAGAAAACCTAGGCGATATCCAAATTTAATAATAACTGGTTAGAGTTATTTCCCACGCCAGTTTGAAAAGCCCCGTTTCGAGATAAACGCGTTTAAAGATAAAATGCTCTCTCAGCGCGCCGGTACATGTTTTAGGAAATCGCTTCGTAAAGCGGTAAGGAATATTCTGGCGGACTTGGAGTCTTTTCTAAATTAAAGTATACATCCCAAGGAACATTTTAAGCCAAAAAAAAAAAAATACATTTTTTTGAAAAATCAAAGTGTACTCCCCCCTTAATAATGTGTTCAAAAAATGTGATATAAATGAATCGGCACTAAAAATTGTGTGCATGATCAAAGAATATAAAGAAAATAATTTTCTTTGGCATGATACATACACATCGTTGCTAAGGCAACGCATTGTCAATAGCTGCGGCGCCAGCAGGTCTATCCTCTGCGTCGGCGTAACTGTATTGCGACAATGAAGTGACCGCTGAACAATTACATTCGTTTTGGAATATTTGCCGATCTTTTCATTTTTTTTGCGAAAAGCAAGTGTCTGGGCGTACCCAGCAACAAATTAAAGGGGGCAAGACATAACTACATTTCCGAATTCAGAATATAAAATTCAAATAGAATAGAATATAGATTTCTGAGCATATGTATATAAAATATAGAATTATGTAGGGGGAGCTACCCTCCTCTACCCATACCTAGGTACGCCCATGAGCGCCTGTCATCATCAACCGAATCTTTTTGCTGTATGGTTGTTTGTAACCGTATGCTGCGCTTGGTTGATTGATTTTAAAACTTGCGAACAATTATATGTGTCTCCAAAACCAAACAATTCACTAATCAAGAGATCTAGAAACCAAATAAATTGTTCATTCATCTTTTTTTCACGGGTCGTAAAAAAGGAATATATATTTAAAAAGAAGCCATTAACAAATTTTTGGCGGCTACAGTGAGGATTGAACCGCGAACTCGTCGTCCGAGACACTCCCGCTTACGCGTTTGACCATCAACACTCAATCCCGACTGGCTGCTTAAAAGGTGTGATAAGAGACAAGCGCCGTTTTGACTAGAAAATCACATATTTCTGTATCTCAAAACAGAGTACAATGCGTGTGAAGCGGCGTTTGTGTGAGTGACATTAGTGGCCAAAAAGCTCTTATCGGAGGCCAAATTTGTCGAACTTTTTGACACATTTTTTCCTTGGCCGCTGGACATCTATATGATGAGTTATCTGTGGCCTAACATTGATAGAATCGAAAGAAAAATGACAAAGTTATAAAGCAGTGAGTGAACACCAACTTTACATTTATTACACCGTGCGACAAAAATAAACATTTTTGCCGAGACCCATCCAAATGTTGATATAGACGTAAACTAGAGGTATTTATAATATCCTGGCATAGTCGGTGTTTAATTTTCTGACCCAAAAACTTTTTTAAAGGACTTTACAATTTTAAGGATACATACATTTAAAATATTTTTTTAAATTTTTGCCGTTATGCAATGATGAAGATATGGGTATCAAATGAAAGAGGAAAAATGTCTTCTTTTAACAAAATTTCCTATTTTGAACTTTAAATTTAACAGAGCTAACACTTCATTAACTGTTTCTTCATCAGTTTCTTCGAAAATATCGGAATCCAAGTTTTCTAAAACTTCCTGCACCTTTTTGTCCCATAAAACCGACAATTTTTTTTTTAAATGCCGGTTGATATCTATAAAAAGGAAACCACATACAAGTATACGTTAGTGACCAAATGCATTACATCTTTTCGCTTTGGTGCCTGATGTGGCCTTATAGCCTATTTCCACTGGGCCTTAACTGCAGTTTATGCTTAACTGCAGTTTCACATCGCATTTAAGGGGGCTTTCCCGTTTTTCGGTTTCAAAAAAAATCGTTTTTTTTTTACAGAAATCGATTTATAAATACTATAACAATATGAAGCCAAAGTTTCATAATGAAATATGCAATAGTTTTGAAGTTATAGCCAAAAATGTTTCGGCGCGCACAGCCTCGCGTACGCTTTAAAAAAACTTTAATCGCGTTTTCCTCGAAACCATGTTTTTGTGACGTTTTTTACACTTTTTTCGGATCTAATGAACCGATTTGGATAAAACTGAATTTCACGTGTTCACAAATGAATTCTCTATCGCACATCATAGGATTTTTTCAATATTGTGAAATTTCGATTTTTAACAACACTTTTAGTACCAAAATTTTGCAAAAAAATCGATTTTTTTTTTCAAATTTGCGCCAAATTTCACCAAGTTGAAATTTTTCAAAAATCCTCCGATGTGCGATAACTAAAACTATGTAATTAATGAAAATGATGGTCAATTTGATTTCAGATAAACCGTACCCGAGAAAAGTGTAAAAAACTGGGAGTATGTTTTCCAAACAAGGCAACATAAGTACTTGGCAAGCCGGCTGCCATTTTGTTTTTTTCCAAAAAAAAAATTTTCCAACTCACTATTGTAACAACAAACAAAATAAAAAAGGATTACAACATTTTATCAAACTGTCTTTCCAAAATTAATTCTTGAAAAACACCTCATTTTTCGACGAAAAAACGGGAAAGCCCCCTTAACCCTTATTCTCATACCCAAACTTACTAACGTCGTTTGGCACCCGGGGTACCCGGGTACCCATTTCATGAAATTTTTATGTTTTCAATATTTTGTTAATTAAAAAGTGTTTATAAAATTTTGATATGATTTGTTCGCTTTTCACCTAAATAACGAGGATCCGGAAGGTAAAAAAAAAATTTTCATTATTTGTCAGTTTTTTTCACGAAAATACATCGCAGTGGGCACCCGGGTACCCGGGTATGAGAATAAGGGTTAAATGCTCAAATTCCCATACAATTGTTTTTGTATGAAAGTGCGTGAACTCACTTTCAAAACTAAGTTAACTCAGTTTTGCCGTTCACAGATGTCTAACAGAAAATGTTTTGTTAAAATAGGGGGCAATACTCACAAATGTACAAATTTTAATAGCATGCTCTCAGGCACAGCAAGAGCCGTACGAACACAAACGAAAGAGGGGATTTGAATTACGTTCAGTGTGGTCGATTTTTTGCCAAGACAATTACTTTTTACTGCATTTTTTACAAAAATACATATCGTCTGTCATAATCAAAGTCAAAACTTATATTATTTTCCAATAATAAATGCTGAAAAAGAACATAAAAAAATGGAACTTCTCATGAACCTTCTTGACATTAAAATTTCAGACAGCTCTGATATCAATCAGCTGACCACTTTCACAAATGAAATAAACATTGACAAATGATAAATAAATTGAAACATTTTCACAAATATGAAAACGCAGACATTCCCAGACTGTTGAGAAGGAAAGCGGAGTGGTTTTCATGCAGTAGAGAGGCAACAAGAGATCCTTATATACATATACAAGGCAATGGCGGCGATGGGCTGCCCAGAAATAAATGCAGAATTTGGCTTGGTAAAATAAAAATGTAAACAAAACACAGCTGTTGCATTTAACTCGATTCCGGTGGAAACGCTTGACAGTTCTCAAATTAAACAGAGCCATTCACTGCAGTTAAGCGCTCAATGGAAATAAGGCAGTCTGCTTTCTCAAGCCGAAAAAGTAACTGTAAATCCTTTTTTTTCACTATAAAACATTTCAAATCAATAAATTACATTACAAGGTACTCACTTATAATTTTTTTGTTTTAATCTTTTAACGAAAAGTATTTTTAATAATTTTTTTCTTTTTTTACTTTTCACGAAATAATTATTTCTACTAATTTCCACGAAGTTCAACTTTCAACTGATAATAATGGAGAACATATGACGTTACAGCAGTGCTAAATTACGAAAAAGACAACTTAATTTATCTATAATATGTCCTAAAAATTTCATTTAACAAAATTAAAATTTATGTGGACTTTTCTAGCGTTTTGTGTACCGTGCCTTAAGGCCGTATGGGGCAGTAGAGGGTTAATTTTCATCATGGTGCGTGGAAAACCTTTTTTTGAAGACATTCGCAAAATAATAGTGGAAAAAGTAAATTCTGATGAAAGTTATGGTGCCGTCGCAAAGCTCTTTAGTTTACCACGATCAACAATTCAATATGTGTTGAGATATTTAAAAGAAAAATCGTCCGTGACGAGCAATGTCGCCAAACTTGGAAGACGATCAAAACTGACTGACTGCTTCAAAAGAACATTGTCTTCAGTTATAAAAAGAAATAGGCGTGGCACGGTCAGAAAAATATTGGCAGAATGGTCCCAAGCAATTAAGAAACCCGTTGGACGTGAATGGACTGCACTGAACATGGAAAAACTGGGTTATGGTTTTTTCAAGGTAACGTTAGCATTCAACATGCTTGTCCCGAGCTTTGCTCTCATTTAATTATTTCTCGTAGCCTAAAGAGAAACCGCTAATAAGCAACAAATAGAAACAAAAACGACTTGCTTGGGCTAAGGATGAACGTTTGTGGGTCCAATGTCAATGGGATTCAATCATTTTTAGTGATGAGTCAAGGTTTGAGCTCTGTGTCGGTGACGCGCGAAAAAAAGTGTTTCGGCAAAAGGATGAAGCTTTTCATCGGGATTCTCTAAAAGTCTAAAACGTACTGTTAAATTTCTTGAAAGCGCATGGTGTTTGGGTGCATATCGTCGAAAGGTGTAGGTCAACTGCATTTCATTGATGGCTCCGTAAATTCTGCAAAATATGTGCACATATTGGAAGAAAGTCTAATTCCATGAATTGACAGATTGACTTCGAATGGAGAGTGTATCTTCCAGCAAGACGGAGCGCTTGCTCACATAGCACACTCGTGCTAAATGTTTGGGACTGGCCATCATCAAGTTCGGACCTTAACGTTATTGAATCGGTATGGGCAATAATGAAAAGGTGACTGAGAAACGAGCGAACGATTTGAAACGAAAAATCGTTGTAATTTGGTACTCCATTACACCAGATGAGTGCCAGTACTTGACAAGAAGTATGTCAAGACGAGTTGAAGCAGTAATTGCAATATTACAATATTAATATTGAATTTTGCTACTGTACGAATTAATAATGGTCATTGTTTACTTCATATGTTTCTGAGTACATTTGAATAGGTTGGTTGGTTGGTTCAAGTGGCGATGTTCCATCATCCAATTAGCGCGTTGGCGCCGTTTTGTTACCACTATTCCCGGTAGGTACACTAGGGTATGCTGTGCGGTGTCTTCTGGACTGTATGTTTATGTATATCCATATATATATATATCCTCTATATCCAGTCCGAGAGGTTAATGAAAGTACATTTGAATAAGTATAGATTTTTTTTCTCAACAACTAAATATTTTTTTCTAATATTTTTTTTATAAAAAGTGAATTTAATAACGAATTGAAAATATATAACTTTTTTAAAGTTGGAATCAGTTGGACTATTATTTTACATTAAATCAACATACATATCTGCTGCAATTTGACAAAACAACTTATCTCGAGATAGTGCAGATTTCCAGTTTTTTAATCGTAAAGATACAATTTCAAGACGCTTCTTTTGGTGTAATCGTCGTTTCTATGTAATTTAGTTAAAGATATATGACGTATGCCATTTCAACGTTTCTCGAGTTTCGTATGAGATTTGCTTTGCTCCTTATCTGCACTTTCACTCTCCTGAAAATTTTGAAAATTAGACTTAGGTTGTTTTGTCAAAATGCCTCAGATATGTATGTACTCAAATCAAGATCTTTTTCAAGTTTTTGTTTAAATATTTGATTCAGAAATTAATTCTGCATATGAAATATAACCTTTTGCTTTAATCTTCCAAACGAACACATATTACAGCTTATGAGAGAGATATTGCTTATTTCGTTTGAGTTGCAGTGAATTGAATCTTTTACGCTTTCACCCACTTTCTCTTTCGCCACTCATTTCTCGCACTCAAAACAAACACACTTTACTTTCGTCGTTTCTTTTATTTAATTTTACAATTAAAATTTTGAAACTTCACCCCGACTTATACAGCCCTATCGATCGAGAGTCGCCTGAAAATTTAAGCGAGTCGCTGCATTTCGTATTATGCTTTGCGAGCACGGCGAATTTCTACCAGGTGCCCTCGTTGAATGAGGCGAATTGTTTTTTCTGGTGGAAAAGGTCTAGATTGAAAAATGCCTATGTAAAACTTTGACAGTTTAAAAATAAAAAAAGCAATGTTCTTTGTTCTGATTGGCTGATTTTGACAATCTAAACCCAAAAAACAAAAACAAAATACATTGAAATTTTGTTGCCGTCCTTACGCTATCACCTGGTATGAATTCGCCTTGTTTGCGAGTCGCCGAATTCGATTCGCCTGAACTGTCAAAATCAATCGAATGAGAAATAATTCATATTATCGTAAGCAAATCGCTTGAGTTTCGTTCGCCACAAACGTCAAATTCGGTCGAATCAACATTTCATTTGAAAAAATTCGAAACAAGTAGAAATGGAGCTCATGTGAATGAACTTCGTATGAATTCTCATGAATTTCCAATATTTTATCACTGATTAGTGGGTCTACCTATCTTTCAACTTCATCGGGATTATCCATTCAGAAGTGCATGCAAATATTATGCAACATGTGTTGATTATTTGTGTTGCCTTTTGTTGGAGATAGTGTAACTTTCGGCACTTTAGCACACCGATTTTTCTTTCTACAATATTTCTACCCTAAGCATCTTTTTGTTATAGATTGACTCTCTGCATTACGGAATGGTTTCATGAGATCTGTCATCTTATCACCATGTGGTCGTAGACCTTCATCATTGAAGTAATGTAAATTACAGAGGAGGTGCTCCTTACTTCTACTGAAGACCCTTTTGGTTCAAGCATTGTGCTTCAAGTAATTCGGACGAACAATATCAATGTGCGTTCCATCAACGCATCCAAGAACACCAGGCAATCTGCATTTAGTGCAAAACAAAATTTCTTGCATTTTGATTCTCAGCTTCTCTGATCCTGACCTCAATCCTTTCAAGCCAAATTGAAGATTCTCTTAAGATTTTCTTTAGCACAATCGATACCGTTGTCTTTGCAAAGCCCAGCTCAAAGTCAATACCAACACTTTTTTGTTAACTGCCATCAGCAAAAAATCGTAAAGCGCAGGACAATTTCAATGCTCCTTAATTTGTGTTATGTTTTATCCAATACAAACACAAAAACTTTTCTGCAAAGCCCAAATTTTAGATGAATCTTTAAATAAATATGTAAATAAATTTGGCTGCTTTTCACCCATCAAATTCTTTCATAACCAATATGTGAAGCTTACGTCTGGTTCGGCAGTTCAAGTGGATTGGAACTGTTCCTGATGCACCGCCGCATCCTTAAAAGATTTTGAGGCACTATCATCTCTGAAAAATAAATCTGCATACATTCATATGAAAAAAGCAAACTAAAAATTTTTATTTTGAAATTTGAAGTAAGAAATGACAGCTCTCTCTGCGACAATTTATTTCATACGGCGAATGAGAACGTTCGCCAACCATAATACCTATAGACAGGCTATTCGCCAACTCGCCACATTGCACAGTGATTCGTTCCATAGACAAAATTGAAAAAATTTATGGTATCAGAATTTAACGATTTTGATGTAATTTGAAAGAAAAAAACTCCAACTAAGAAAACCCCCAAAAATCTATGCAAAAAATCAATTAGTGTCTGTACAAAAGCGACTCAAAGTTGAAACTTTTTTCTCAAAAAAATAACTCATATTTTCTGTTTTTTAGTCTATTGAGTAAAAAATTTTAAAAATAAATTGTTACCAAGAAGTTGCTTAAACTTTCAATATAGAATAAGAAATGATGTGGCCATTTTCGCTTTTAATGTTTTCTCAAAATTTGCGAAGCTGAAGCCTTTACTTCACTTTTAATAAAAAATATTTTTCTAAATTAAAAAATCTGAAAATTGGCAAAACTTATAGGAAAATATCTTAAAAGTATGTGAAAGTATGTTCCTGGATTTTTTTTTTTATTTTAAGAAGCATTCTCTCTTAGCCGGATAATGTAATTACACCCTCCGATATCTTCCGATCTCAGAAAATAATTCAATTTGAAAAGTGGTCTAAACACGTATTTTTCGACAAAATTTATTTTATTTATGCCTAAAAGTATGCAGTCAGCACGAAAAATGATCAAATCTGCAAAAATGCAAAACATACATCTATTACTATCGTTTTTGTTACAAAACCAGAGGGTTCTAGAACAATTTCTGTTACTCTTTGGAATAATCAATGTTGACGTTACCGATTAAATGTAAAATCTGAAAAATCTAGCTAACACACTCGTTGCTATAGCTCACCAAAAACGACGAAAATTCAAAATTTAAGTCTCAGGCATTGCCAAACTACAACAGTTTAAAAAAAAACAAATTGAGATTTCAGTTCAGCAAATCATGTTTAACTAGTATACCAAATTTCATGAAGAACGGACCACTCCTTCTAATTTTGTCCCGCGGTTGTATGGAGTCGAATCACTGTGCATTGCAGCGACTCGCGAACCGTAATAGGGGCCATAATTTTTATTTTTGAAATGTGAAATTTTTTCGAATTAAGGTAATGATAAAACATACGTCAAATAAACGTAACGGAAAGAAAATATGTTAAATACTGATTCCATTTGGTGTAATAATATTTTTTTTTTTTAATTTTTTGTTACCGAATCCTCTTTGAGTATTGTCATGTGACCATATCGGTCTGGCTGTAATGTTAGTGTTGTTGATATGAAATAATTGTGTTTCATAGGGGTAACCATAGGTCATATAAGATTGTTCACGTCCATCTAATGCGTATCCCTTCCACGCCTACCATAGTGACAAAAACAAGCTCTGGTGTACTTTTGTGATGACATGACGTTTTAGTTTCTATCATAATTGCTAAATTTTACAAGGCTGAAACATTTTACTCTTTTCGTCGAGTATACTCGCCTTCGCTGAAAATTAAGCAGGTAAAAAACGAAGCAAAATTAAACAGTTAAAGCGTTAGGATTTTATTACTTTTCAGCGAAAATTAGTGTGTGCACACGCAATGACGATTTAATGATAAACATGCTTCTATATGAGCTTCTATATGAAACATGCTTCTACAAGCTTCGTTAGTAAACTTAACTTTACAGCAGCCTTCATTATAATGGGACAATAAGAACAATTTTTATTTATACATTAAAGATGTTTTGATTTTATAATCCAAACAAAATATACATTTTAACAGACCATCGATAAGAACAAGAATATTACAAAATTATATAGTCCAAATAAAAAATTCAACAATAATTCTTAAGACTTTCACTCTGGGAAGAGAGTGATCTGTTACGTTCTTAATGAGCTTGTCCTTATTATTTTTTCAACATTTTCTTTCGGCTCGGATTTGGTAGTTTTAGGAATATCGAAGCGTTGATTTAAAGATATGAGCTCGAGAAAAGTTAAAATTAAATTATTGAGTTTTTATGCTCCAGATATTATGAGACAGTTTGGAGAGGTAAGAATTATTTCTATGAAATTATTAAATTCGTATTGTATTACCAATAGCTTAAACAATATATTTATTTATTTATTGAGTCTATGGTTAAACAACCTTACAGACTAGATTACAATTAAATGTACTTATTGAGTTAATGCTTTCATTTCTAGATATTTTTCTAAAGCGGGAGTCTAACCCTTGGGTAAAATGGCTGAAATGGACGATCATCATTTTGAGACTGGTGACTCTGGTGCCTCCCAGACGTTTCCAATGCAGTGTTCAGCTTTACGTAAGAACGGGTTTGTTATGCTAAAAGGACGACCGTGTAAGATTGTTGAAATGTCTACCTCTAAAACTGGCAAGCATGGCCATGCTAAAGTTCATATGGTCGGCATTGACATTTTTACGAACAAGAAGTAAGTAGTATAAATTTTTGGTTCTTAAATTGTTAGAATGCCCCAATATTGTTGGTAGAATAGAATAGAATTGATAAGGGGGTATGTTGCACTGAGACCAGGATTGATCTATTGTGCCCCCTACAATTGTTAGAGCACATCCCCTAAACCTACCGCCCTAATAAAACTTAGTAACTCGCGGGGGTTTAGGTGCTTGACGTCCTCTTTTGCAAGCCAAAACTGGCCCAGGTAACGTAACCTGCTGCGACAAGCCGCATTACAGTGCAAAATGCTGTGTTCGGGAGTCTCCTTTGCTGTTTCGCAGAGTCTACAGACGCTTACCTGTTCTATCCCGATTGTATGCATGTGTTTCCTCAATCTGCAGTGCCCAGTTATCAGACCTGTTACCTGTCTAAGCTGGTTTCTCCTTAGTTTAAGGCATTCTTCACTCCATTTGGGGTTATAATCTTTGATGAAGATTTTCGATTGCCTGAGACCGGGGGCGATAGCCCAGTGTTCTGTTTTCCTGGTTCTTTCCTCAAGTCTCAGTGACCCCGTTATGGCGCTTTTGCCCAGCCCAATGAAGGGTTCAGGACCCAGGGGGGGCGTGGCTGCCGCGGTTCTGGCGTGGCTGCCGCGGTTCTAGCGAGGCTGTCCGCTTCCTCGTTTCCTCCGATACCTCTGTGTCCTGGAACCCAGAGGATCTTTACCTGGTTACACCTGCCCAGTGCATTCAATGCCTCGATGCATTCCAGCACTAACCCTGAGGTTATCTCATATGAGATTAGTGCCTTGATGGCTGCTTGGCTGTCGGAGCAGATGACGATGTCTTGCCCCCTGTACTCACGCTCGAGATTGAACTGCACACAGAGCCTGATAGCATATAGTTCCGCCTGGAATATGCTGGGTGTTTTCCCCATGGGCTCGTAGTGCTTGAGGCGAGGTCCAAACACCCCTGCCCCTGTTCCCTCGTGCGTTTTCGAGCCATCTGTAAACCACTTAATTGTGTGTGGTCTAAAATGGATCTGGTGGTCTTCCCAGGCCCAGTCTGTTTTAATGCTCATATAAACTCCGAAGTATTTTTCGTAGTTATATGTTCTTGTTATTGTATCCATCGGATACAAAATATAAGGGTTACGAGTGGATAGCACATCTTAGTCTCTGTGCCTAAGGATGTGATCCCCCCTTTACTAGTTCTGGCCAGTCCAAGGATAGTACGCTTGGCCGCCATCTCAATTGCTACGTGCAATGGCGATATGTTAAGTATCACCTCCAGTGCCACCGTGGGACAGGTTCTCATAGCACCTGTGATGCACGTGCACGCAAGTCGCTGGACCTTGTCGAGTTTTTTCCTCACTGTTGTGAGTGTGGCTCTCGGGGCCCATGCCACTGCTGCATATGTGAGTACTGGCCTCACAATCATGGTATACATCCATTTCAGTATGCTCGGGTTACATCCCAAGTTTTGCCTGCCAAGGATCTACATACCATGACCGCCTTTGTTGCTTTACTGATAACTGCCTCCGCATGCTTGTTCCAGAGTAACTTCGAATCTAGTGTTACACCTAGGTACTTCCACCTCTGGTTTATAGGCTATGCTTTTCCCGAGCAAGCGTATTGTCCGCATATGTGGCAGCTTTCTTTTCCATGTAAAAGGTACTATGGTGGTTTTGTCCGGGTTTATTCGCAGGTCTACCCGGGCACACTATTCATGGGTTATTTTTTAGCCTCTCTGGATTATGTCACAGAGAGTGTCTTCAAACCTTCCTCTAGCGATAATGACAATGTCGTCGGCATAACCTTGACATGTTATGCCATTGCTTGTCAGTAGTTCGAGGAGCTCATCCACTACCAGACTCCACAGCAGCGGTGATAATACCCCGCCCTGCGGACATCCTCTTTTCGCTAGCACGCTCCTGGTGGTAGTGCCCACCTTCGTAATGGCCGATCTGGTGGAGAGCATGGCTCTTATCCAGCGGCTTAGTGGGGCTTCCACTCCTCCTGCTGAGCGCTCTTTCTATCGCCTCATGCGAGGTGTTATCGAAGGCTCCGTCGATATCCAGAAAAGCGCACAGGGTAATCTCCTTGCTTTTAAGAGCTTCTTGAATTGAACTCGTGAGCTGAAATAGGGCAGTCTCTGTCGATCTGCCTGCTCATACGCATGTTGTTTTGCGTGCAGAGGTGTTCTCTTGAGCGCCACGGTTCTGATATACTGATATAACACCTTCTCCATTGTCTTCATGAAGAAGGATGTCAGACTGATTGACCTAAAGGACTTCGGCTCCGTATAGTCCTTTTTACTTATTTTTGGTATAAAAACTACCAGGGCACTTCTTCAACTGGCGGGTATGTACCCTGTTGCTAGACAGCTTCTCATTATGCCAGTGAGATGCCTGAGTAGGACCCCCCTGCCTTTTTGTAGAAAGACAGGAAAGATCCCGTTCTGGTCTGGCGATTTGAAGGGTTGAAAGGTGTTCAATGCCCAATCAATCTTATTCCGAGAGATGATCTTATGTTCCAGCTCCCAGTCCCTTCTATTTGGACGGTAGATGGTACATACAGCAGGTGCGTCCTGGGGGATTGCCCCAGGGAAATGTGCACATAGAAGAGCGAGAGCCCTTTGCTCTTCACTGCGCGTGTAACTACCATCCGGCAATTTCAGAGCCATCTTATTTTCCGTTGCTCCCTTCGCTAGCGCTTTGTGCAGCCTTGCTGCCTGGGGGGTGGAAGAAATTTCTTCGCAAAACGATTGGAAACTAGCCCTTTTCGCTTTCCGTACTTCCTTTGTGTACTTAGTGAGAGCGGCAGTGTATTCCTGCCAGTCACCTGTTCGCTTTGCCCTATTAAAGAGCCTCCGCGTGTCTGTTCTGAGTTTCGCCAGGGTGGTATTCCATCACGGTGTGGATTTCTTCCTGGGCATTATTGCCCCATTTACTGTTTCAACCGCCTGCTCGATTTCGAGGGGATGCCGCATCCTGCCCCGAAAATCCAGCAAGTGTTGATCCTCTTCGAGCAACCTTGTAAATTTTTCCCAGTCGGTCTTCCTGGGGTTTCTAGTTGGAGATAACTCCAATAGGGTGGCTGCTAATCGGAATTCGATCATCCTATGATCTGATAGGGAGGGCTCATTCGATACTCTCCAATCAGATACATAGTCACTAATCCTACTGTTACCTATGGTAAGGTCTAGGACCTCCTGCCTAACTCTAGTGACAAAAGTCGGGGAACATCCCGAGTTGAATATAACTAGGTTAGTTTTTAATATATGATCGAGTAGGTACTCACCCCTTAGATTATCATCAGTACTTCCCCAGATCGTGTGGTGGGCGTTCATGTCCCCGCCTATTAGGAGTGGCAAGGCGTTTCCCCTGCAGTACTCCACCAGTCCCTGAACTTCATGGGGGGGAACAGCCATGACTTCTCCTGGGAAATACGCCGACGCCAGGACGATCTCGAGGTCACGACCCTCGATTTGGACCGTCATCGCCACCGCTACCAGGTCCCTGGACATGTACTCTGAAAGACAGACATAGTATTTTTCTCAATTACCACGCAGGCACGAGGTATCTCGTGCCTTGTGTCCCAAATTACCTTGGTTTGCTGCGGGTTGAGTCCGCAGACTCTGCCGTTATAGCACCAGGGCTCCTGCACTAGCGCCGCTCCGATGTGGTCTCGGGTGAACTTATGCGCTAGGACGGCCGATGCCGCCTTCGCGTGATGAAGGTTGATTTGAACAACCTTCATGTCTCTAGGGTTAGAGTTTAGGAGAGGCATCATCGTCCATCTCCAGCAGCGTCGTTATCGAAATTTCGTCCGACAGCTGCTCCTCTTCCTCGTTCGTACTACCTTGAAGCCCCAGCGTTTCAAGGTTTAGCTCCTCAAGGGAATCTTGGGAGGCTTGCAAAATTACTTCTGCCCCGGCTGCCTCTCCGCCTTCCGGTGTTTTCCCGGATTCGGCAGATCGTACTCCACCTGAGGGCCCTGCTTCCACCGGTGTATTCCCGGTTTCCACTGTTTGCGTAGGGGGGCCTGTCACAGTATTCGGGCCTCCAGGTCTGGGGGCATGAACTGGGACGCTCCCATACCTGAAGTTTAGGGCGTTCCCGTTTTCCCTGATCTTGGCGAGGGATTTATCGTCAATCACCAGGTTCCACAGGACACCATGGCCCTCCTCCTTGGAAGTAACCACCTTCCAAAGGTTTGTGTAGACCCCAGCATTTTGCGCTTGAATTAACGCAAAAAGCTTGCTGGGTTCCTGCCCAGCGCTCCTGGGAAGGAATACGGTAACGTGGTGTGTCTTGGGGACATCATCTCCAAGGCACACCCGAAGCCCCACTCCCTTCCAATCCTCCAGCTTCGGGACTACCTGCCGGAGCCAGTCTGCAGTACCTTGGTTACTGCAGTCCAGCAGCTGATGTTCCGGCTGGAAGTGGATGCCACTGAACACCAGTGGGGTGGCCCACCCTTTGGCTATCTCCCCTACGATAGCCTCCTCGAGAAAAGAGAGCTCCTCCTTACTCAGTGTCTTCTGGGGATATTCCGTAGGCAGGACCGCCACCCGGGTGGCCTCAGGTGTTCTGAGGACCCCCCAGATCGATTGCTATTTTGGTGCTTGCCCGTCCTAGCAACCGGTGCCTGAGTGGTGGTCCTGGATTTTTTAAGTTCAGGACGTTGGGGGGGGGAGTGATGTTGTCTCTCCTTATCTTTCTCGGCAGAGTAGGTTGAGCCGCCGTGGCCGCGGGTATTCCGCCATGCTCTACCGCTCTGCTCCTAGCTTCCTCCTTACTCAGGCATTGCCTGAGGTAGCGGAGGTACCATTTTACCCTCGCACCGCTTAATCCGCGTCTTAGGGTGTCGTCCAGGCCACCTGGTTGCCCTAAGGGGGGTAATTCTGGGGTTTGCCTTTTAGGCCTTCTCTCCAAATTTGCCGAAGTCGACGGGGGCACTCCCCGCGTGGCCGCACCAGCACTTGTACTTGGTGCCATATTGTTGTTGTTGTTGGTACAATATTGTTGGTAAACAATTTAAGTTTTTGATTTTCTGAGGTTCTGTCAGAGCTCTACACGTTTTTTCATATTCACTCGAAAATATTCGTATATTTCCTCCCTGTGCACCGAAGAGAATAAGGGTATTTCTTTATTATTATTATACGAGAGTGTACTGAGTGCAAAGAGTCGTCAAACCCTGCAGGATTCGTATCGTATGTGAACTAGTAAAGCCAGAAAAAAGTATTTGAATATTCGCGTAATTGAGAAGAGTAAATCTCGTGCGCATAATCATGGTAGAGCAAAGGCTTTGGAGATTTTACACATTTTTACAACAAACACATCTTTTTGCCCACTATCATTGCCCATTAAAATCATTGCACCGACCGAAATTGGTGCTGAAATAGAGTTTGGATTATTAAAAACTGGTGTGATTGATATGGTGCCAAAAACAAAACTTATAAATAATTTTTTTTTCTGAAATTAATATTCTAAATATAAGAGAATTGCATCAGTTGATATTTGGCAGCTTTCCCACAATTTGCTTACTTATTGTAAGGTCAGCTATTCTTTTGGTGTAATAAATTTACTAAAACTGTTCTCAATTATAGTTAAGTGTCATGTTTATTTAGCTTTAAAAATATGGGCAGTAGAGAGCAATGAATTTCGGTAAAGGAAATACATTTTGGATAAAAACCTGCAAAATCGAAGCAAATTTGGAAAATGCATAGGAAGAATGTAAGAAGTTGGAAAGTCGAGGATATTGTTACGAAAATTTGTTCGAATCTCAACGCAGGCTTATTCGTTTCTCTGGATTGCGCTCAAAAATAAAGTTTACTAAAATTCTTCAACACAGCTCTAGTAGTGTTACTTTATTTACAAATTCACACTTTACTCCGTTTACACTTGTTACTTATTGGACTACTCCTAGCTGCACCTTCGCTAGCTAAAACCAAACTTTTCCCTCTGCGCTGTATCCGGCTTGCTTTTATACTTGTTTGCTTGTCGCGCAGATCGTTCTCGCTCATTCTAATTGGACTCAAAATTTCCGGCATCTTCGCGAAAGTTCTACCGAAATTATCAGGCCCCTAAAAGTATGCCTTGCACAGTGACAACGAGCAGTATCGTCATAATATAAAAACTACGAGCAAATATTAATAATGTCAGTGTTGAGAATAAAGCTTAGATGTGGCAGAAAATCGGAGCAATAAAAAATTTGAGAAACTCGAACAGAGATAGTACTAAAGAGCAGTCGCGCAATGCCCGCTCTGAATTTCCGACAAAAATTAATTGCATGAATGGCAAAACAAGTTTTTTGATTTTAATCAAATACCTGGTTTGGAGTTTTATATTGCAGAGAAGAAATAAACATTTATTCTAGGCTTAAAAACTGAAAAGAATCAAGCTCCTGTGGCAACGTTGTGACAAGTGGATGTGTTTGTGGTGTCGTGCTTTTGGGCTACTCTTTTGATTTACCAAATACTATGACAAAGCTCACAATTCCGTGCCAAGGATCCTGGTCTAGGACTGGGCCATTAGGGGTGACCGATCGCCGGTTCTTTTTGTCAGCCCTAACTGTACGCCAAAGGAGCCTACTGTGTTAGACTGCTGCAGTTTGCGAGGCGTTGCTGTTGCTGTGAGTCTTCCTCTTCGCCAGCATATCAACGAACTAGTTAGTCGGCTCTATGACGAAATTACTCGCATCGTTGCTAAGCTTGAAAGTGAGGTGGGCGCCAAATCCGCTGAGTACGACCACAATTATACAAGGTAAACTAGGTATGAAAATCCGCCGCCCAAATTCTTTGTTTACGTACGCCAATTTGAATGACACTTCGAATTCGCGTCTCCCAAACAGCATGGTTGCATGTTGCAAGTAGGAGTTATCGTATTATTTTGCAGTCACTTCGTTAGCTTTCAAAATAAAATAGGAAGATTAAACAAGTATTGTGAGTGATTACACTGTGCAACAGCTTTTCTGGTAGTGCTGGTATAGACTAACAAAAGCCTAGCTACGTTTTGCCTTTTAAAAGTTACAACCGTCTAAAGTTTGTGTTAGTGTGTACTTTATAAGTGTATATTGAAATGGTGGTTGTTGTGGCGTAGTGATCGCTCAATCCTTTTTTGCATGCATGTTTATTGATCTTGTTCGTTAAAGTGCAAGCGTAAAATTTTCCTAAAAACATAAAAAGGGGGAGCGCCGGTAAGAAAGGGGGCGGCCGGTAAGAAAAGGGGAGGGCCGGTAAGGGTAAGGGGCCTTCCTTGTGCAAACAAAACATATTCAAATTTTTAATGAAACAACGGCTGTTCCTAAACGTTATTTGTGCTGCGTAAGTACAAAGCAGTGTGTCCCTAAACGCAAACAAAAAAATGCTGCACGTGCATCCTGTTCCTAAACGCAGGCATCGAGTAATCGATAAGCACCGGAAGCGTAAACTGCTCATTAAAAATTTTGGCGATGCGTTCATGTTCTGTGTGCAAGATGGCGGAGTCGAAAATAAGTTCAACATATAATTTGTTACGACTTTCATCTTCATTCACAATGTTGCGTATGAAATGAATTCCTAAACAAAATTGTGTTGCCAACCTAATTTATGCAAAGCATCGTAGTAGCATTGAGAAATTTTTTTTTTTTGAGTAAGTGAGTAAGTACTTACGTTACATCGAAGCTCTAGCTCTTCAAGTTTTCATCTACTAAAGGGGGTCGTCTACGTAGCGGCCTGATTTTCGAGCCTGTTTTTTTTTTTATTTATTACGAAGGAACGAAAAAAGATATTTACTCTCTTTTTTTTGTTTTTTGTTTCTTTAATCGTAATCTTTCAAGATTACCCAAGAAGTGGTTGACGCAAGATTTTGGGCCAACCACGTAACCTGCAACAAAAAATGAAACTAATCTATAATTGATATTATATCAGCAATGCTTTGACACGAGCTTTTTGTAAAATTCAAAAATCTCTCGAAATGGTGGACATTTTTGAAAGAAAAGTTATTTTTCCCTTTTTTTCAAATGTTTAATGCCTGTTATAATAAAAAAAAACAACAATATTTTGTCAAAAGCTCGTGTCTAACCATAGCGACATGTTTTCTGAGCAAGTAAAAAAAGAAATCGAATCGATGCATGTAAAACTTAAAATCGTAAAAGTAAGTTAGAAAAGTACGACTTTCGGGAAAATGCGTTTGAAGTTCACAGGGAGCGCGCGGAAACACCGTGAGCGAGCGTGCTCAATGCTCTACAGCTCAATAACCGTGAAGAGTTTACCCAAATCCTTTGGAAATAACATTCCTCACGTCTTCCAAATAAAAATTATGTAAAAAAAAGATTTTTTGAAACTTTATACGTAGACGACGCCCTTAAATGCAAAAAACCAGTGCTTAAAATACAACTATGTATGCAAAAGAAACGAAAAAGGCATATAAACGCCACAACGGCGAGCGACATCCGTTTTGGTTAAAAGAGGTGAGCGAGTAGTTCGGTGACGTACAATAAAGAATAAAAAACCTGTGTTTTAACAAGAAAAAAATTTAACGAGTATAACGAGTCTACAATCATCCCACTTTACTTTCAGGCAGGGTAAAGTGGGAGTATGTGATGACATCCGCGAGATGTTTCATCGAATCCAAATTCGTTCAGAACACCAAAGCGCGCAGCGCTTCTTGTGGAGAGGAGGCGATCGATCGAAAGCAACTACGTGTAGCTACGTAGCTCGCTGTGCTCTGCACAAATTGTAAACAATTTACATGCAGAAAACTATCGCGACACACATCCAAGAGCAGTTAATTCCATTGTCGACCGTCATTATGTCGACGATTATATGGACAGCTTTGATACCGTCGAGGAATGCATCAAAGTCACGAAAGACGTCAACATCCACAGCTGGGCGGGTTTTGAATTAAGGAGCGTGGCGTCGAATTCGAAAAAGTTCCTCCAAGCTGTGTCAAGCAACATGCAGCAGCTTATACCACAAAATGATGGCGAATGCCGAGGTGAAAGTCCTACCGAGAAGGTGCTAGGTATGCACTGGGATCTAAACGATGATCACTTTTTCTTTAAGTTGCTCTTCTCGCGAGTGCCAGAAGCTGGTTTAGACTGCAACATACGCCCAACTAAAGGGGAGATGTTGAGCGTAACGATGTCTATTTTCAATCCACTCGGTTTTGTTTGTGGATTGGTTTTGCGGGCTAAAGTTTGTAGTGGGGCTGTGAGACAGGAACGTAGATTGGTACGAGCCAATTCCTGAATATATCTACGAAAAATGGGTGCAGTGGTACCGAACTCTGAACACCATCGAGAGTTTTAAAATGCCGAGATGCTACAATAACAAAACCGACGTCGTATTCGTCGCTGGGAGGTCACGATGTAGCCCATTGAAGCCGATTTTTTGGTATGGTATGAAAAGGTATGAGGTATGAAAAAGACCTTTCGTTTGATACCCATATCGTGTAAATCTTTGGATATTAACTGAGTTTTTTGATAAAAACTGTGAACTTTGACACCGAGCCACGCGTTTTATGGGCGTTTCCCAGGCAAAATTTTTAGTTTTTTAAATTCACAAAAATAAGCTCTATATGATACAATTTTCGGGGTTCTTTCACATTTGCATTTGTTCCAAAAATTGTTTTTTGTTTCAATCGTCAATATCCTCCGTTGGATCATCACAATTTAACAACTCTATAACTTCAGGGAGAAGATGTACAAGCTTTCGTTGATGCATGCGCCTGCTTAAATTTTAACGAATGTGATGCATGATGAATGTGATGTGATCTGTCGGTTATGAATTTTATGTCGCGATTCAGCAGCAGATAACAGCAGTAGATGTCATCGGCAACCAAGGATATAACTTTTGAATAATGTCAGCTGTTTGAAAGCAGAACGTTTGAAATTTACTTGAAGTTAATAGAAACTGGCACGATAAACAAATCAATATAATTTCAAAGCGGAACACTAAGATTTGTTTTGCATATTCTCCTTCCTTTGACGTCCAACAGCCGAACAACTGGCTTTCACTGATGATTATTTTAATCCAAAATATATTACAGTACTAAGCCATGCGTAGTTTTTAGCTCGAAATTTGTCCACCTCTCTGCTACATTTTTGCCATTTTGCTGCCAAGTACTTGCAGAAAAGGAGTAATTTTGCTTATATAATTTTCCTGCAATCATCGGAAATTTCAGTACCACCAATATTTTGTACGACATGATTAAGAAGCGCATCATGCTTTTTCTCCTTTGTGCGTTCCTCGAGCTAAATTTCAAACAATTCGAATTTTTGTATAGCCTAGTGTCCTGGAAAAAATGGTATTACTAGCAAAACGCAAAAAAGCGCAACTTGAAATAAAATGAAATGAACTTATAATATACTAATTTATTCATTTCTTTTTACTTTATCTTTGTCAAATGTTGCCGAAACTTTAAAAGCTTGCATAAATTTAAATGTTGAAGTTAACCGCAAAAGCTTTGAGGTCAGGTTAGAAAACTATTTTTTTTTCAACAAAAAAAAAAAAAATTCCATGCATTTTTAATAAAATCATTAATACGTACTTAATGCATCGTTTTCCATTTCCACCTTTTTTTAAATTACTCGCACAATTTTCACAATCCGAGCTTAAAACTTTACTATCAATACAGATTCAGCAAATAAATTTTCAATGACTTGTCGATAAAGTGACTTTGACTGAGTACTGTCAAAAGATACTTAATGTTTTAAAAAAATAAAGTGGTATTTTCGTTGCTTTGAAGTATTTCTAACATGATGAGGGGACAAAAAATTTTATAACGGCATTTACGAAATTTGACTTTCGCACAGAAAAAGTGAACATTTGACCTAATGTGCATTGTAACAATAGTTACCCACTTATTATCAGTTTCTTAATACGCCTTTGTTATTACAATATATTTATTTTCATTGTAGTCATTTTTACTTTTCACAACTTTTTTACAAGCCGAAGCAAGTTTTGTATATTTTTCACTCAATTTTGTCAGCTAATTTTCACAATGAGCATGACTAAAAGCACTAATAAAATCCATAGAATTTGTTTTGTAATCAATCATTTTTACTTTGCGAATTTTACCTGCCCACTTCTTGTTCTTGTTTGTAAAAAAGCAAGCGGAGAGCAAGCACGAGCCACCACCAACATGCAAGCGGCACATCGCTTTGTTGCCCAACAACAACAACCACAGTGTGTGGTGCGCGGTCGCAGCTTCACAGCTTACGCTCTCGCGCTCTGTGCGTTCTCGTCCCCTTTACTGCTTCCCCCGCATCTACAAACGGGTCCTACCGCTGGAACCCGCAAAGAAAATTTTCTTGACACCAGACGCGCATTCTGTATATTGTTTGTTCTGTGCTACGCTCGTATCAGTAATGGACACTCGCAGTGAAGACAGCAACCCTTTTATATCAAATCCTCCTACCTAATAGTAATGGACACTCAATAAAGACACCAACCGTCTAACCCCCCCCCCCCCCCATCTATGTATGTAGATACGGCTCTCGATGTTAATGTAACTATTTCTGTTAAGATGTCTGTAAACGGAAAAACTGAGATAACTTAGTTTTGAACGTGAGAACGCACTTCGATACAAAAACAATTGCATGTGAATAAGAGCATTTGCAATATTAAATTCATTTGGAAGTGGGCTATAAATCGGTGCTTCGGACGGAAGTATATTTTCGGAGAGAAAATTTTATTTAAAAAACGGCAAAAAGATTAACTCTTCCGAGGAAGAGTGACAGATAGTACCGTTGTTGGACAGGGCAGTATTCCCTTCTAGAGTTTACTGTTTTGTTAATAAATCGCCAAAAATCTTTAAGGTTAGACATGATGCTAGCCTAAAAAGTTGAGATATAATTCCTGTTAAGACGACGGCTATTTAGAGTATTAAACTCACTCTTATAATATAACAATAGGGGTATTCTCGCAGTCTTGCAGCGTTGCAAAATTTGTGAAAATGCAAACTTGCAAGACCCTAACTTGCAATAGTGCGAGAGCGCACAAGGAAAAAATTATTGCAAATATTTTAAACAACGTGGCGGACTAGTGAAAACAAAAAAATGTTGAATTTTCTTATTGAAAATGCTGCACTTAATATTCCTCTGGAAAATGGTAATAATTTAAACCAATTTTCGTTTATAACTGAAACATTCAAAATGTGTATATAAAAGTAAATAAAACAAAAATTGTGTGAAGAATTTACGCTTGCGCACACAAAATAAAATTAATGAATTTTTTGCCAACCAGTTGACGCACGTTTGCACCCTCATATAAAACATGAGGGGTATTCTCGATGTCTTGCAAAACCCTTGCAAGGTGCACGAAATGCAAAAATTGCAGAATCTTACAATCCATGCAATGATACAAAAACAAAATACAAGCAAAAAAAGTTTTCATTTTTTGCATATCATGCTACGCAAAAACCCTTGTTTTCTGTGTGACATCGTGTGTAGGTGCACACGACACACGACACGATTGTGCGACAGCCATTTAATTTTCTTCGTGTGCGCAAGCGTATTTTCTTTATATTTGGTTTTATTTCAATGTTTTTATGTAATTTGCATATACACATATGGTCAAAAAAATAAGTACACTACCTAAAATTATGTTAATGTACAATTTTTTTTGGAGTATTGAATTCATACATGGTACTTCCTTTTTATTTTAATAATTTCAGTATGGCAATGCTTTTGAAAGTGAAAATGAAACAGGGTTTTCCCCAATCTGTCGTATTTGGGCTTGTTTCGCTGTGATTTGGTATAATTGGTTGGTCATAAAAATAAGTACATTGATTCTTTTTCACGTTTTTCAACAATCTGATCAGTTTTTCGCAAAGGTTTGTTTTTTTATTTGTTATATTATTTATTTATAGTAAAATAAGAAGGAAAACATCTTGCAGATGGGCCGCAATAAACATTGTACTTCCGAGGAGAGGAAAATCGCTTTGAGGTTGAGAAATGACGGCCAAAGCCTTCGTTCCATTGCCAAAACTTTGAATCGGTCACTGTGTTTTGTCCAAAATGCTTTAAAAGCTAAGAAGATCATTGAAAAACGCGGAAGACCAAAAAAGACGTCTATAACGACAGATACTCATATTGTCACTCTTGCGAAAAAGGTCCCATTTGTATCCTCGAGAGCCATTTCAGCAGACATCGGCAACGTGATTTCTTCCCGAACTGTTCGTCGAAGGCTACAAAAAGCTAATTTGCCTGGACGAATAGCCAGAAAAGTTCCTTTGCTTCGGAAAAAAAATTTGAAGACGCGGTTAGCCTTCGCAAGGGAACATTTAAATTGGTCCGGACCTGAGGTTGAAAAAAATGGCGAAATATTTTGTGGAGCGACGAAACCAAAATTAATTTGTTTGGAAATGATTCTGCTCGGCATGTTCGACGTCCTAAGGGTAAAGAATTTCACGTGCGCTTTACTAAAAAAACCATGCCACGGGGGAGGCAACATCATGGTATGGGGTTGTTTTTCATGGTACCGTGTTGGACCAATACATCTTATAACCGATACCATGACGAGATTTCACTACAAAGACATCTTGGAAAATACCATGTTGCCCTATGCTGAGGAGAATATGCCGCTAAGGTGGACATATCAGCAAGATAATGATCCGAAGCATACTTCCAAATTGGTCAAGAAATGGATTCAAGAAAATGGAGTGGCGTTGCTTAACTGGCCGAGTCAGTCACCGGATCTGAATCCAATCGAAAATCTTTGGGGAGAAGTGAAACGAAGAATTGGCAAGGAAGTATTCCAATATAAGGACCAATTATGGAATTTTGTCCAAAAAACTTGGTATGAGATACCAATAGAGACTTGCCGTAAGTTTATCTCCAGTATGCCAAAACGAGTGGCGAAAATTATTCAAAATAAGGGTGGGTATACCGGCTACTAATAAAAAAAAGAATTTGTTAACAAAGAAAGCCGATAAAGTGGGAATTTGAACTTATTTTTTTAATATAAACAGAATGTACTTATTATATTGTCCAGCCATTTTCATTAATTTTATACTTTGTTAATGATTCTGAAAGTTCTTTTTGTGTTTTATTCGTATTATCCTTATTTATTTTACTTGTTATGTTATAAGAAAATATTTATCAATTTGTTTTTAATTGAACTTAAATAAATATTCGCCTACAAGCCATTGAAAAGATTATATAGGCCTGTACTTATTATTTTGACCATATGTGTATGTATTGCTTGCAGGTGGAAATGGATCAACCGAAAACCAAATTAAAAATAAACGGAGAAAGTTTGTGGCTGTTTGAGGCATTTTTGCAATGTGTGCTTTTTTGTGCATCGAGAATACCCCTATGGGTATCACTGTTGTACACACTGCACGAATTGTAAAACGTTTTTCCCATGTATTTTGTTTTTGTATCATTGCACAAGGGAATGTTCACTGTTTATCCGAAAAATATCAGCACTTTTAATTTAAATTCGTTGACACGATTAGCAAAATCAACGAAAGTAAATAAGAGATCCCAGTTGACTTCCGAAAAGAGTCGATCTAAGAGATTAAAGTTGCACAAGTTAAACTTATAACCAGGGGATTGGCTCCCTGAGGTATTGGAACGAATGAAGAATTCGAGTGCAATTGCTATTGCGACATGATTCTAACTCGATGGTAAAATGAGAATGCGCATTCAGCAAAAAGTTCAAATTATTATTAATAAAAAAAGACCTAAGGTTTGGTTTTGCTTGTTGAAAACACCATTGATTTGTTGTTGATCAAGGCTCAGAAGGGAGTCAATTACATCGATTTCAATTTCAACTAACATTACATGGAATAAGAAAAGAGTCATGCGCCATAGAAGACCAGGTAACTTTACTTAAGTTGAAGTCTTCTAGAACGCAAAGTTTATTGTCACCATTACATTTAAAGCATAGCTCATGAATCTGATCAAATTCTTCGCTAAAAAAGTTTAGGTTCAGCCAAGTCAAGCAAAATAAATGCATCATATTCCAAATGAAAGCTGACTGCACACAATTTGTGCGATTTAGTACGGAATTCAGAAACGTTTTGAAAATATATTTCAAGGCACTTATTATTACGTCCGTTGGCGGCTGGGCGGACTTTTGGAAAAAACGAAACGGCCGTACTTTGGGTTCAGCTAACCAGACGGAAGAAGAGAGAAGCTTCTCATAAACAGAGGCCGAGACTCCCTCTTTAAAATTAATACGTTTGAGTGCATCAATTAAAACTCCTTTATTAGCTTAAAGCACGTAATATGCCGCTTTTAGATGCCGGCACTGTTAGAGATTTAGTTCAGAAGGTCCTCCTCGGATACTACGGGCCAGAAGGACGACAATTGCAAACATTAGCAGCAGACAGGGCAACTCACGTAAAGCTCGACGCATTCGAGCAACTAAGGTCATCAGCATCAGCGGGCCGTGCAGTCGTACAAACGGCAGACGACGTAACATCGGCAGCAACAGGAGGAACGAGGTTAGAAGGCGATTGGGAACACAACGATTTGTTTCCGGCTTTTACTGGCAGCGGTGACCAGGAGACGGCAGTCGCCGTATCTCAGCTGGCTAGTGCGTTTGGCCGCGAGTCAAATGCGACGCACGAATCCAGGTTCAATACTCTGTTGCGTTAACACCGAAAAAAAAGAAAAACAAGCATTTTTCTTTCGGTGGCTGTCCTCAGCAGGAAATAGCAAACCTCTGAGAGTAAAATTGCCTATGAAAAAGCTCCCAACTCGCCGTTCGGAATCGGCATAAAACTGTAGGCCTGTTCCAACTTTGTAAAAATTCACACGCACAACATGGATGGTTGTCAAGAAGAACAGGAGACCCCTTTGACGTGAGCGTACGGAAGTCGGCCGCTTTACTGCCGGCGCGAGTGACAAACGGGTCGGCCTTAGAGGTCATCGATGAGCCCGACGTCGGTTTATCCACACTCAAGTGCTCAGCATGCACGCTCATGAGCGATTCGGAGAGGCCTCGTAACTCACTCAGCTTGTCAAGCAATAACGACACGATTGATATGCATGTCGGGCGAGAAGCGAAGATACAGGAATCGCATCCGAAAATTAAATTTTTAATAACTCGGCTATATCGCCGATTTTAGCACATTTGAAATGCCACTAGAAAAATTTCATTAGAAAAACAGTTGCCACACGGCACCGAGTCAGTAGAAGAGCAACGAAAGAAAAACACCACCGCATTTGACGGGCACACTCACATGAGTTGTTTGGTTTAGTTTTCAAATTATTCCTACCTTTTATGTACTGCAAATAAAATTTTGTTTTAACATAAGCAGCTGCTATAATGAAAATAAATACTGCATTTTGTAAAGCGAATTGTGAGTATACCTTCAGTATAGAAACTTTGTTTTCACCAAGTAATGCACAACTTTCCCTACTTTTCTCCAAAACCAAATACTATTAAGATATCTAAATTCAACGTTTTAAATAAATTGCCATTTTCGGCATAAATTACCCTAATGTGCGGTGTGACGAATAGTCAAGTAGTACGTATTACCCTATTGATAAACGGATGGATGGGAGGGCCATATCGGTGTTCAACGGTATCTTGTCGAGAAATTACGTACCGAGTCTGGTCAGGGCTTTGCAAAAAGAATCGGTGACATTTGAAATAAAATAAGAATAACAGCTCTATAACTTAAGAAATATCAAATTCTATTAAAAAACCTATTTATACTATAGGCTTAGTTGGCGTAAGTATGCGCATTGCTTTAAAACTTTAATTTTTTACAGGTACGAAGACATCTGCCCATCTACTCATAATATGGATGTTCCACATGTAAAAAGAGAAGATTATCAATTAACTGATATCAGCGATGATGGTTTCCTAACATTGATGTCAGATAACGGTGAAATTCGTGAAGATCTTAAAATTCCAGAAGGAGATCTTGGCAACTCCTTAAGAGCAGATTTTGATAATGGAAAAGATCTTCTAGTAAGTATGTGATTTAAATGAAAAGTTCGTTATCGTAGACTAAGTTTGGGTAATGTGATATCGTCGGGTAAAGGGGCTGTGAGGCCATGCAAGTAAAGTAATAGAAAGCGTTCCAAAAAGACCGATTTCCGAGATACTTTCACGAACAGTTACACTATTCCGGTAAAGTAATTTATGTAAGTACTTTTTGCTTTAAAAAAGGCAATTTTTCCATGTTTACTTTTGCCACAACACTACATGTAAAGAATGCGTCGATAGAAATTGTGACATAGAAAAATTAAAACATCTCAGCAACCACTAGTCCAATTTTTTAAAAGTTCAGTTTTATCACAGAATAAACAGCATACAGAAGGCGCATCTGAAATAATTTTGCGCTTTAATTTCAGACGCGGACAGGGAGAAACAAAGGTGAGGGAAATTTGAACGGAACCGAGAGAGTAAGCGCGAATTGATGTACACGCATAGATTCGATGGATTTGTGCTCTATTTTTATTTCGACAACACTGACTGACTCGAGTCCCCTTTTCCCCACCTTGGGAATAAAGACAACTCTGACCCTTCTCCAACTAGAAGGGACGTATGGAATTGTTATGCATGCTCTGAAAATTGGAACGAGCCAAGGAATTATCCACTCCTGCGTAGCCTGAAGCATCATAGGAAAGATTCCATCCGAGCCAGGTGGTTTATAGGCTGAAAAACTTTTGATTGCCCATGCGACTTTGTTTTCCGTTATATCACGGCACCAATACCCGTGATAGGTGGCCTCTGATGCCCAAAATCCTGCTCTTCATCCGAAGATCCTGGGAAATGAGTTTCTAGAAGTAGATTTAAGGCTTCCTGCGTGCTACCTGTCCATGAACCATCAGCTTTCTTTATAAAAGAGGGGCTGGTATGCAGAATCCTTGGTGGTTTCTGTTGAAGAACAGAAATCCTTTCAGCCCTTGCTTTTAGAATTTCTGACTGCTTTTTTGTATTTTCTGAGACTGTCCTTGTAACCTTCCCAGTTGTCAGAGGAGTAGCTCTGATTAAACATCCTACGAGTCTCCGCCCTGAGGCTAGTGAGATCCTGGTTCCACCAGGGAGGAAATGATTTTCTGGAGTATTTTACCGGACAGGATATTCTAAACGCGGAGGCCATCGCGTTTTCTAACCGTCGGATATTGCTATCTACATCTCCTGCCGAGGTTATGTCTGAATTGGGTGCCCCACCCATCTTCTTCCTGGCTATGCTAGCAAACCTAGACCAGTTGGTGCGTTTGGGGTTTCGATATTGTGGAGGGGGTTCGGCCCGAACATTTAAGTCTTAGAGTATCCAAGCATGGTCCGAAAAGGACTTCTGATTGGATACCCTCCACTTATCCACAGATACTAGTTCATTTTCAGTTAGTAGTGTAACATCTAGGACCTCCTCCCAGCCATTGGAGCCTTCAGAGCTAGGAAAGGTGAAGGTCGGAGTATTACCTCTGTTACACACTACCAGGTTAGTATTGATAATGAAGTCGTAAAGGGCGATGTCGACGTCCGCCTCCGATAGGAGGACGGAGAGGTTGTCCGTTGCCAACTTGGAGTGTTGGAGGTTGACTTGGACAACCTTCAATCCCATTCAGACGTCGGTAGGGGGGGGGGCTTAGGATCGCTGAGCTTGACGTCGTCCATCAGCTTTTCTGCGTCCCCAATCTCGTCAATGGCCTCCTCATCCCCGCCGGATGAGCGGAACACCTTCGCGTGCCGAACGCCGAAGCGAAGCTTGTGGTCTGCCTTTTCTAGGGCGTCCAGGCTCTCCTCGGTTATCATGATTAGGAATAACATGCTGGCCTTCTGCGGAGCCTCCGCTTTGATCACCTTCCAGTCAGTCATCAGTATGGAGGGATTGTGCGCATGCATGTACGTCACCAGTTTATCGGTGTGCAGTGGCATATTTGGCAACCATATGCAAGCTCGTGGGCTCCTAGGGATCTCACTGGCTGGGATAAGCTTAAGCCTCCCCTAACTTGGAGATACAGCTTTCCAGGAAATCCTTAGAAACTTGATCCTCGCATTTGATTTCCCTATAATTAATTAATATAATAATTGACTGGCACGACAGCCCGCTTACGCGAGACTAAGGCCTAGCTTCCCGCAACCACCCATGTTGTGCGTGTGAATTTTGTACGCGGGTGGAAGGGACCTACAGTTTTATGCCGGTTCCGAACGGCAGGTTGGGAGCTTTTTCATAGGCAATTTTTACTCTCAAAGGTCTGCCATTTCCAGCTGAAAGGACAGCCACCGAAAGAGAAAACGAGTTTCCCGTTATATTTTTTAGGTGTTATTACAAGCAGTATTTGAACCTGCGGTTGCTGCCTTTGACTCGTTGTCCATCGCACAAACCAACTGAGACACGGCGGCTGCCGTTGATGACCCTAAATCCCCGGATAACCTCCGCAGAGTCGAAGCTGGGAAGACGTGCCGCCGGGCTCGCTGTCAGGTTGCCCATTACATGGTCCATTACTAGTTAGGTCAACCTGGCCTCAATCTCTCCCCACTTTTCTAGTGCTTCCTTGCCGCGGTTGGTGGTATCGTCGACGAGTGCAACCTGCAGATGGTCACGCCTAACCTCACTGAAGATCCTCTTCGGTTTCGACGGTTCTGCTGTCCCAGTCACTTTGGGTTTTTTGGTGCCGCGGTTTGACTTCTCCTGAGTAGACCGGTTTCGCTTCGTCGCTTCAGTTTTTGGCAAGGTCGCTTGGTACTACTCCCGGTACTCATCGACTACCTTCTGGATCCGCACCTTGTCCTCCGCATCCTTGGGATGAGCAGTACCAGCGGTTTCGTTTTTGCTAATCCTGCCGAGGATAGCCAAAGCCCTCTGGTACTTCTTATACCTGGACGATGGTCTAGGATTGGCCGGTTTCAGTTGGCCCCTTGCTGCAGCGGATGTCGAGGGTTTCTCAGAGAGGATTGGCGTGCTGTGGCCCACAGTGCCATGCGTCTCTGAGGAAATAGGGGTGATTGTGTACTGGCTTGATGCCAGGAGTTCGTCTTCAGAGGATGTTCCCGGAACTTCTTTCCTGTCCGTTCGTCTACTGTCCTTGTACGATGTCGTATTTTGTCCGAGGCTGTGTTTTTGTTTGTGCATGTCAACTGGTTCGTGCGGTCACCTGACCGACCTGGCGGGCTGTGCTAAAACACCGAAGTGCTAGCACGGTGACCAATGCAAGATTGGGGAAAGGGAGGGTCCGTCACGGTATAGCCCCTTACCGTGATAAGGCCACCGTTCCTTCCTGAGGCGGCCAGGTATCAGGAAAGCTGCGTTCGAATACAGCCGATATTACTCCCTGGCTGCAAATCAGTCCGATGGGCACGGGTCGCATGACACCCCGGATTAGGGAGGGTTTCGCTGTGCTACCTTAGCCGACCAGAACCAGATCTGGAAGTGGCCGTTTCCAGCCGTCACCACGCGGAGGTGTTAGCACACGCTTCCATCAGCCAACTCAGTTACAGCACGTACACTTTCCAGTGTTACATGTTGATCCCCCTGAGTGATCATTTCATTTGTTTGTAGTCATTTTTCCTTTAACTTTTTTTTTTACAAACAGACCAAAAGAAATAATAAAATCAATTGAATTCTGTTTTTTTCCGTTTTTTATCATTTTTCGATGCCGAATGTCCAGATCTTGTTCTTGTTTGTAGAAAATGCAAGCGGAGGGCAAGTAAGAGCCACCATCGACATGCTTGGAGCACATCGCTTTGTTTTCCAACTATAACCACAGTGTATGGTGCGTAACTGCGTAACAGTGTATGGTGCGTAACTCATCATACACCGGCATACGATCAATACTTTTATCTGTTTGCTCTTCGTAAATTTGATTTTGCGTTCTCATTTTGTTCTCTCACGTTCTGTGCGTTCTCGTCCCCATTACTGATTCCCCCCGCATAAACAAACGGCTGTTACCGCTGGAACCCGCAAAGAAAATTTTCTTTACACCAGATGCGCATTCTGTATACGTGATTAACCCATCTTTTATCGGTTACTGTAATTCGTACAATTATAAAAATAATTGACTGACACTACAGCCCTATTACGAGACTAATGCCCGTAATTTCAACAATCAGATATCGGTGTATACATACAAGACGAGTAAGTTTTCGTTCGTAATTTCAAGCCCAGATACATGACATTCAGCAGGTAAAGTAGCGTGTATTTCTGCACGACCGATATCCATCGTGTTGTTGCCATCATTTTGCCGTCATTTTCAAAATATTAAATAAAATATCAAAAGCAAAAATGAATTCGGAACTATTTTAATTGCGCACCTTAGATAGATAGATAGATTTGAAAGGGGAAAAGTGCACTGAGACCAAAGCTGATCTATTGTGCCCTCTACAACTTTAGAGAACGTCCCCTAGTCCCACCGACCTTATGAAGCTTAGTAACTCACGTGGGAGAAGGTGTTTGACGTTTTCTTCTGCAAGCTAGTACTGGCCCAGGTGCTGTCTCCTACTACGGCATACCGCATCGCAGTGCAGTATGACGTGCTCAGGAGTCTTCTCCGCTGTTCCGCAGAGTCTGCAGACGCTTACCTGCTCTACTCCGATTGTGTGCATGTGTTTCCTCATCCTGCAGTGCCCGGTTAACAGCCCGGTGACCAGTCTAAGCTGGGTTTTTCCCAGTCTGAGGCATTCTTTACTCCATCTGGAGTTAGAACCTTTGATGAAGATTTTCGATTACCTAAGACCTGTGGCATTTGACCAGTGTTCTGCGTCCCTGGTTCTTTCCTCAAGTCTTAGTGACTCTGCTAGAGTGCTTTTGCCCAGCCCAATGAAAGGTTCTGGTGCAAGGGGGATCATAGCTGTCCCAGTTCTAGCAAGACTATCAGCCTCCTCATTACCCTCTAATCCTCTATGTCCTGGAACCCAGAGGATTTGAACCTGGTTATCTGTACCCAGTTTATTTAATGCTTCTATGCATTCCAGCACCAACCCTGAGGTAATCTCATACGAAATTAGTGCTTTGATGGCTGCTTGACTGTCAGAACAAATGACTATGTCTTGCCCCCTGTACAAACGCTCGAGGTTAATCTGCACACAGAGCCTGATGGCATATAACTCTGCTTGAAATATGTTGGGTGTATTCCCCATGGGCTCATAGTTCTTGAAGCGAGGTCCAAATACCCCCGCCCCTGTTCCATCGTGCGTTTTGGAGCTGTCTGTGAACCACGTAATAGTATGTAGTTTGAAATGGGACTGGTTTGCTTCCCAGTCCACTTTATTACCCGTATATACTACGAAGTTTTTCTCGTAGTTATACGTTTTCGTTATTGTATCCATTGGGTACAATACATAGGAGTTACCAACAGATAACACGTACAAGTCTCTGCGACTTAGAACGTGATCCCCCCCTTTACTGGGTCTTGCCAGCACAAGGGTAGTGCGCTTGGCCGCCATTTCAATTGCTATGTGCAATGATGATATATTGAGTATCACCTCCAGTGCCACCATGGGACAGGTTCTCATAGCCCCTGTAATGCACGTGCACGCCAGTCGCTGGACCTTATTTAACCGGTTCCTCACTGTAGTGAGTTTGGTTCTTGAGGCCCATGCCACTGCTGCATATGTGAGTACTGGCCTCACTATTATGATGTACAACCATCTCAGTATACTTGATTTGCAACCCCAGGTTCTACCAGCTAATGATCTGCACACCATGACTGCTTTCGTTGCTTTACCGATAACTGCCTCAGCATGTTTATTCCAGAGTAACTTCGAATCTAGTGTTATACCTACATACTTTACCTCCGGCTTGCTTGCGATGCTCTTGCCAAGCAAGCGTTTCGCCCGCATGTGCTGCAGTTTTCTTTTTAGTGTAAATGGTACTATGGTGGTTTTATCCGGGTTTATTCGTAAGCCTGCCTGGGCACACCATTCTTGGGTTAATTTTAACCCTCTCTGAATGATGTCGCACAGAGTGTCTTCGAACTTTCCTCTGACAACAATGACAATGTCATCGGCATAACCTTGACAGATTATGCCACTGCTTGTCAGTATATCAAGGAGCTCATCTACAACCAGGCTCCACAGTAGTGGTGATAATACACCACCCTGAGGGCAACCCCTGTTCGTCAGTACACTCCTGGTGGTTGAGCCCACCTTCGTTACTGCCGTTCTGATGGTAAGCATAGTTTTTACCAAAAAGTATGGAACATAAAGAGTGTCCATCACGTACAAGCAAAAATTTTAATGCGGGTGCTGATATCGCCACCCGTCTTCAAGATGCAGTGGGTAGACAACAAGGGGAAACACTTGAAATTACCGCACAATACTCTGAGCGCAAATCATAGAAACACGAATGCCGCGTCTGTGCTCACTCGTTCATTCTCGCTCGATTGTCCGAAGAGGAGGAAGAGGATGTGCTGTTGTTCTTGTTGTTGCGCTGGCAAAAAGCTGAAATTGTAAAACGATTTATATCTTCTGGCTGGCTTTTCTCCATCTTCTATAAGCCTGCACAACGTCGCATATTGCTCCTGAACTCACTGCCGACTGTAGTGTGCGCAAAATCATAGAAAAGAAAATAAAATATCGCTGGCATGGCGATCTATATTGATACGATGATAAATTCTCTGCCAGAATGCTTTTCTCCGTACGAATGTTTTCCAAGCATACTTTTAGGCATGCACTGTGAAGTACAGCAAAACTGTTATAAATTCGCTTGCTATAGTCCGATATGGCAAGGATGGTTCTCGAAGAAATAGGCTGTGCGAGAATGGTCGAGCGCTTTCCAATTAGAAGTTGCAAGAAACTTCGGCGCGATAAGAAAAGTGGTATAAAAGCAGCAGTGGCAGCGCAAGGGGTCGAGTCGGTGTTAAGCAAGCAATGGGGAAACATGCAATAGTAGTAGTGTAAAGTAGAACAGTGCAAATTTGTAAATAAAGCGATTGTTAGTTTTGACTACGTTGCGCTGGATAACTGAAGTTGTTTTATTTTCAAAACCAATCCAAACGAACCTGTGAAGTAATTTTCGTAACATTTGGTGTCAGAAATTGAGGATTGTGTTACTGAAGATAAAAAAAAATAAAATTATAAAAACGCAGACATGGTTAAACTGGAGCTGCTGAAGGTTGACCAGCTGAAGAAGGAGCTGGCTGCCTGGAATTTGCCGACGGCTGGCGGTAAGGTGGAGTTGCAGCTGCGCTTGCGAGAGGCGTGTGAGTCACGAGGCATCGATTGGGCTGCACACGAGTTCGGAACGCAGGAACAAGAGGCGTTGGCCAAAGTGGAGGAATCGCCTGCGGGTGCTGCGTCGATGCAAAGTACGGCTGCAGCGGCTGCGCCACCACAAGCAATGGACATGAGCCAGCTTATGATTGCAATGAGAGGCATGTTTCAGGAAACTTCTGCGAAAATTGAGAATGTCAGTCGTGAAAATCGCGAAATGTCGACGCAAATGGCAACGAAACTGGAAACTACGAATCAAGAAATTTCCGCAAAAATCGAAACTACGAACCGAGAAGTAGCAGAGCGAATGGAAACCAAGCTTCAGGAAAATTCTGCGCGTTTGGAGCAGAAAGTGGAAGAAATCTCAAACAAGCTTGATGTGAAGGTGGAGCACCTGGGAGCGCAAGTGGAACACTTAGATAAACGAGTCGACGGCCTGGATGATTCTCTGAACAGACGAGTTGACGATTTGGATGATTCCTTGAACAAACGAGTTGACAGTCTGGAGGATTCGGTAAACAGAAAAATCGAGGAGCGGCTTAGAGAGGTACAGCTGCGAGCAAGAGTGCAGTCGGTTGAGGAAAGTTTTGCCATAGCAGTGCCTACTTATGATGGTACTACGTCGTTCGACACATTCAAACTACAATTCGATATGGCTGCTTTGGAGAGTCAGTGGACCGATGTTAGGAAAGGTCGGAGACTGATACTGGCTCTAAGAGGTCCGGCGGCTGAGGTAATAAAAACAGTTCCGGAAGGTTTGAGAGGTGATTACGAGACCGTCATAAGGGCGCTGGCAGCCAGATACAGTGACGAGCACAACAAAATGCTGTATTATTGCGAGCTGAAGAACCGCTGGCAAAGAGCAGACGAGGCGCTGCAGACGTATGCAGCAGACATTGAGCGGCTCGTACAGTTGTGCTACCCGGAATTCGGCGCTGATTATCTTGAGAGGATGAAGATTGAGGCGTTTATTGAAGGTCTTCATGACCCGGAGACACGACGCAGTGCATTGATGATGGGCAAGCCGACATTCCGTGAGACGGTGACAAGCGCATTGACGTATGAGGCGGCCTGGAGGGGAAGTTTTCGACATTCAGCTGCGGAGATGCATGGAGTCCAATCTGGACGTGTCACGCAAAGCCAGACAGTGAGCTCGGAGGCACCAGCGGGGCTGCGGGCAGTATCATCTCGAGTCAGTTGCTGGCGATGTGGCAAGCAAGGCCACATATCACGAGACTGCCATCTGGGGGGAAAGCGTTCCGGACAAAAGACGTCGCCAAGAAGGGATGACGCTCTGCCACATCATTCGTGCGAGACCGAACGCAGGCATAATTCGCAGGCCGAAAACGAGGGACAAATTGTGGATGTTCGGTCGGTAAGAGTCCTGCAAGAGGAAGATTGGCTTGCGGAAAGGCTACAGAAGGACCAGCGCAAGGATACCGATCTCGCGAAGATCATCGAAGGCAAAGCGCAGAGATTACGGCCGGGCTGGCAGGAGATGGCTGATGAGAGCCCGATCACGAAGGCTTACTGGGCACAGTGGCAAAGTCTACGTCTGCAGGATGGCTGCCTATACCGCGAGTGGGAGAGCAGGGATGGCAGGACCAGGAAATCCCTAATAGTGGTCCCGAGAGGCCGGATCGACGATGTCATCGAGGAAAACCATAACGACTCCAGTGGAGGGCACCTAGGCGTCGCAAAAACTGTCGCCAAGATAAGAAGGCGGTTCTATTGGGTAGGATGCCAGGAGTCTGTCGCGGAGTGGATCAGAGGCTGTAATCGGTGTTCGGCTGCGAAAGGGCCGAGGAGAAGATCGCGGAGCCGCACTCAACTAGTTGAAAGCAGGTTGACAGCGAGCTATGGTCTACGGGCTAACCCAGAGGGGTTCCAAGAAGGCAATCTGGTAATGCTTTACAACCCGCAGCGGAGGAAAGGTTTGTCTCCACAGCTTCAAACGTCATGGGAAGGACCGTACAAGGTCGTGACCAGGATTAATGACGTGGTGTATAGGGTGCAACGCTGCGGCAACAGAAACGCCAGGTTGAAAGTAGTTCATTTGGAGCGCCTGGCGTCTTACTCCGGCGGAGCCTCAGTACGTGTTCGGGACGAACAAGTCTAAGTGATGGACAGTGATACGATGATAAATTCTCTGCCAGAATGCTTTTCTCCGTACGAATGTTTTCCAAGCATACTTTTAGGCATGCACTGTGAAGTACAGCAAAACTGTTATAAATTCGCTTGCTATAGTCCGATATGGCAAGGATGGTTCTCGAAGAAATAGGCTGTGCGAGAATGGTCGAGCGCTTTCCAATTAGAAGTTGCAAGAAACTTCGGCGCGATAAGAAAAGTGGTATAAAAGCAGCAGTGGCAGCGCAAGGGGTCGAGTCGGTGTTAAGCAAGCAATGGGGAAACATGCAATAGTAGTAGTGTAAAGTAGAACAGTGCAAATTTGTAAATAAAGCGATTGTTAGTTTTGACTACGTTGCGCTGGATAACTGAAGTTGTTTTATTTTCAAAACCAATCCAAACGAACCTGTGAAGTAATTTTCGTAACAATATGATCACTACAGGCAATTAAAAAATAAATAATAAGTGATCAAAAAAGACAAATAAAAATGGAATTGGAAAGAAAAGAAAACGTTTTTATTAGCCCGTAATAATGTTTCGTCCCGTTCTTTGGAACTTTTCTTACGGCCCACATATAATGCTTGTTTAAAAGAACTAAAATAAGAAAATCTAATATTTTAAATTTATCATACGCCATGGAACCATTCAGGTGTAGAATTTTTAAACGTAGGCATGCCGTAATAAAATTTTTCTTATGACAAAATACTTGTCTTATTATTAATTTCTTTATTTAGTGCTTTAGTAGTGCTTTCGCCCTATTGAAAGTCAATAGACTTATTAAATTATTTTTCCATACAATCTTTTAACTCTTGGTTTCTCCGTTAGATTTCGATTTAAAAAAAAAAAAACAAAATTAAAACACGCATATAATTATTTTTGATTTCAAGTGTATCACGAATTTTGAAGTCAATATGCCTATCAGTTCATTTTTTGTTCGTAGTTTATCCATATTCTCAAAATTGTAATAAACCATTTGAAAATATAAACAAATAATTTTACATCGAACTCGCCACGTAAAAATATTTGTAAACATTTTAAATTGGGATCAACCACCAAAGTTTTAAATCAATCAAAGCATTGGCCAGGGAAAAGTCATACACCAAAAAGTTTCGATTGATGGTGAGCTGACAGCAATCTGTGCAGCAAAACCAATCGGCAACACAAAAAAGCATACACACAATAAACAACACCAAAAACATTAGCGAATCCCGAATCATCTTCGTTGAAACGACGATTACGATGATTTGGTTCGTTGTTTACTCTCCGCTTTCGCTTCGACGAACAAGATCGCGCGAGCAAATTTCCCGCAACCTATGCCTCCGCTGATCTCTTCCCGCCCGCATCAAGAAACACGCTTGACAAAGTTTTGAAGATGCATATTCTTGATATTGTATATTCTTTGCCTTTACCCAGCGGCTGAGAGTGGTTTCTACCCCTCTTCGATTAAGTGCTCTTTCTATTGCCTCATGGGAGGTGTTGTCGAAGGCTCCTTCGATGTCCAGAAAAGCGCACAACACAGTCTCTTTATTCATAAGAGCGTCTTGAATCAGACTCGTGAGCTGGTATAGGGCAGTCTCCGTCGGTCTTCCTGCCCTATACGCATGCTGCGCAGCACGAAGAAGTTGTCTCTTGAGCGTTACGGTTCGTATGTGCTGATCTAACAACTTCTCCATGGTATCCTGACGAAAGATATTAGACTAATTGGTCTGTAGGATTTTGGCTCTGTAAAGTCCCTCTTGCCAATTTTCGGTATAAAAACTACCAGGGCACTTCTCCAACTTATGGGAATGTAACCTGCTGCTAGACAGCTTCTCATTATGCTAGTTAAATGCCTTAGCAGCACCGCCCTGCCTTTTTTGAGAAAGACAGGGAGGATTTGAAGGGTTGAAAGGTGTTCAGTGCCCAGTCAATCCTTCCCTGAGAGATGACTTTGTTCGCCAACTCCCAGTCTCTTCTGTCTGGTAGGTACATGCTGCACTCGCCGGGTGTGTCTTGAGGGACTGCCCCGGGAAAATGTGCGCTAAGAAGAGCGAGAGCCCTTTGCTCTTCATTTCGTGTGTAATCCGAAAGCTTGAGAGCCATCTTATTCTCCACCCCTCTTTTTCCGAGGGCTTTATGTAGTCTCGCCGCTTGGTTGCTGGATGATATCTCCTCGCAAAACGTATGGAAACTGGTTCTCTTTGCCTTGCGTACTTCTTTTGTATACTTGGTGATTGCAGTGGTGTATTCCTGCCATTCACCTGTCCGCTTTGTCCTGTTAAAGAGCCTCCGGGCTTCAGATCTTAGCTTCGCCAGGGTGTTGTTCCACCATGGTGTGGACTTTTTCCTGGTTTTTGCACTTTCGGGGCAACTTAAGTGATAGCAAAGAATATAGAATATAAAGAATACGCATCTTCAAAAATTTGTCAAGCGTGTTTCTTGATGCGGGCGGGAAGAGATGAGCGGAGGCATAGCTTGCGGGAAATTTGCTCGCGCTCAACAGTTTGCGATCTTGTTCGTCGAAGCGCAAGCGAAGAGTAAACAACGAACCAAAGCTTCGTCATCGTCGTTTCAACGAAGATGATTCGGGATTCGCTAATGTTTTTGGTGTTGTCGTTTATTGTGTGTATGCTTTTTTGTGTTGTGATTGCTGAAAAATTGCTGCAATGTCACCATCAATCGAATCTTTGTGGTGTATGGCTTTTTGCTGGCCAATGCTTTGATTAATTTAAAAATTTGGTGGTTGATCCCAATTTAAAATGTTTGCAAATATTTTTACGTGGCGAGTTCGAAGTAAAATTATTTGTTTATATTTTCACATGCTTAATTACAATTTTAAGAATATGGGAAAACTACGAAAAAAATGAACTGATAGGCATATTGACTTCAAAATTCGTGAAACACTTGAAATTAAAAATAATTAGATGCGTGTTTTAATTTTTTTTTTGTATCGAAATCTAACGGAGGGTTAGAAGATTGTATGGAAAAAAATAATTTAATAGGTCTATTGACTTTCAATAGGGCGAAAGCACTACTAAAGCACTAAATAAAGAAATAATAAGACAAGTATTTTGTCATAAGAAAATGGTATTACGGCATGCCTACGTTTAAAAATAGTTTAAATGTTCTACACCTGAATGATTCCATGGCGAATGATGTGATCATAAATTTACAATATTAGATTTTCTTATTTTAGTTCTTTTAAACAAGCATTATATGTGGGCCGTAAGAAAAGTTCCAAAGAACGAGACGGAAAATTATTACGGCTAATAAAAACGTTTTCTTTTCTTTCCAATTCCATTTTTATTGATTACTTATTATTTATTTTTGAATTGCCTGTAGCGATCGTATAGGTCGCCATGCCAGCCATATTATATTTTCTTTTCTATGATTTTTCGCACACTACAGTCAGCAGTGAGTTCAGGAGCAATATGCGACGCCGTGCAGGCTTATAGAAGAAGAACAAAAGCCAGTCAGAAAATATAAATCGTTTTACAATTTCAGCTTTTCGCCAGCGCAACAACAAGAACAACAGCACATCGTCTTCCTCCTCGTCGCACAATTGAGCGAGAATGAACGAGTGAGCGCAGACGCAGCATTCGTGTTTCTATGATTTGCGCTCAGAGCATTGTGCTGTCGTTTCAAGTGTTTCCTCTCGTTGTCTACCCCCCCGCATCCAGAAGACGGGTGGCGATATCAGCACCCGCATTCAAATTTTTGTATGAGATGCACACTCTTTATGTTACATACTTTTTGGTGATAGGCATTCATCACTGCTCCGTTTAGGACACTAACCGCCTGCTCGATTTCGAGTGGATGCCGCATCCTACCACGAATATCGAGCAAGGGTCGATCCTTCTCTTTTTGTTTTTTTGACTCGAACAAACGCGCAGGGGATGACCCCTATTAATGCGAGGCATTACGTTGGTTCAGAAAGGATATAAAGGTTAGGAGATAGGATTTTGAGAGAAGTGGTTATGGACTCTTGACTTGAACCCATCGAGATCATAAGTGCTGGGGAAAATATCCGCAGGAAGACCATTCCACAACCGCGATGTACGGGCCAGAAACAAACCCTCTCTGTAGTGCATAGTGCGCTGAATCACCGTTTCAACGTGGAATGCATGGGCGGCAGTGTTCAAACGGGTTGCCGACGGAATACCCGGAGTGATGGCATCAAGCTGCTCATCTCCTCTGAGCAATTACCGAAAAAGTATCGGTAAAATAACACCACACATGCCACGTTCCAACGATGTACTAAGGAGTCAATAGACTAGACTTCTAGTTATTTAGTGAAGATTCCCCAGTCGGTTTTCCTGGGGTTTTCTGGTTGGAGGTATCTCCATTATGTCACCTATTTTAAATTAGATCATCCTATGATCCGAGAGAGAAGGTTCATTTGACACCTCCAGTCAGACACATAGTTCCAGGACGTTGGGGGGAGTTATATTGTCGCTCCCCCTCTTTCTAGGTAAAGCTGGTTGAGCTGCTGTAACCCGGGGTCCTTCCCTGTGCTATTCCGCTTTATTCCTCGCCTCCTCCTTGCTCAATCCTTGTTTGAGGTATCGGAGGTATTATTTAACCCCAGCTCCGCTTAAGCCTCGCCTAAGGGGGTCATCCAGGCCTCCTGGTTGTCCTAAGGGCGGTAGTTCCGGGAGCTGCTTCTTGGGCCTGCTAGATTTTTCGTCAGCGGCTGGCCCTATTGCCGGTGCCACAGTGGTGGTTGGCGGTGGTATTACCCGCTCTCTCACTGCAACACTCTCACTAGGAGCCGGGCCCGGGCCTATGGGCCCGATGGGAGGAGCCGCCTCCCTGCTCGTATTGGGTCCAGTGCTGGTCGACGCTGTCAGAGCAGAGATATCGAACAGAGGTCTGCTCTGCCGAGATACCTCCCCCCTGCCAGCGCCGGCAGCCACCCGACCGCCCCTGTGTGAGCCCCTTGCCACCCGGGAAGGTATTCTTCCCCGACTGGTGCTGGGCCCCAGATCTACTTCTGTATTTCGGAGCGAATGCTCCGGCACAGCAGCAAGCTGTGTTGCGGTATAGTCCCGCAGAGCGACTGGAATTACTCGCTTGTTTTTGCCGCATTTCTTTTTAGACGAACTCATAATTGCGGTGCGGCCGCCTGCCCGCGCACAAGGCGAAGGCGATGGCGGCCAAAAATACTGGCAGGGACAGGGTTGGTCGACCATGGCACAGCCCGCATGCCATGGCAAGGCCATTGTACTTCCTGAGGTGGCCCGGTATCAGGAAGGCACCGTAAGAATACAGCCGGTATACCCCCTGGCTGCAAACCACCCAGTGGGCACGGTCCGCGTAACACCCTGGGTTAGGGGGGGTAGTGCTTAGTACGGGCTCCGCCCCAGACTATTCCATTCCGTTCATCACTCGGATTGGACTAGTCTGCGGCGTCCTTGCCCGCGGCAAGCCCCCACACCACGACAAGGTGACTACCCTTGTGCACCTTACAAGCCCTTATACAAATGCGAACACAGCAGAAGAATCGAATTTTTAAAACCCGAAGGGAACACTTCGGAGCGAAAGTGAATTTTTAATGCGCTTTCGCGTTTCAAAGCAAACTGCCCAAACTATTATGCAGAAAATTGAGGGGAAATTAACTCGTCAATTCCCAGTGTCACCTGTAGGTGACAGATGCTTAATATTTTTTTCCTACCACACAGGTTTTTATTTTTTAATTCTTACACTTGTATAGCAAAGTCAATTAGTAGTACTTGTTTATTTAATTTTCCTAGCAACACTAGCGAAACGTCATTTGTCAAATTTATTCATTTGTTTCAAGCGTAGTTAAAGCATTGCGAGTTTGTATGGTTTCTTTCAATATAAAAATGAGGGTAGTTTAAAAATTTTTTATGTATTTTTTTGTCTTATCCAAACGTATCTAAGCTATTTTATATAAACGAAAATTTTCTTTTTCACTATTTTGGACATGGGAATTGAAGGGTTAAGTCCTCGTACTTGGAACGAAGATTTAGTGTGTCGCGCGACCCATAACTCTGGAGAGTAAACTCCGCCGCAATGTTGTTCCATGTTTTGTTTTTTTCGTTGTTCAGTGAGTCCGTTCTCTTCTTTTCCAAAATGTTTCGATGCTGATGTGCTAGTTGGAAAAGCGTTGTTATTTCGCTTCTGTTTGCGTAAAATTTGCATTTCGCTAATTTTTGCTCATTTTAAACGTTTTTATATTAAAAATGTTTATTTTTTGGGTTTATTTTGATTTATTTTTTTGATGATGATTTTTTTGGTGTTTTGAACCTGGGTTCGAGCGTCACATTTGACTCGCGGCTCAACGCACTAGCCAGCTGAGCTACGGCCGCTACCCATAATTCGTACGATTGCACTGTGATTACTACTTGGCATCGACTCTGGAGTGGGGAAGTAGCTCCTCGAACGGGTGCAAAACCGTGCGATTAAACTTATAGAAGACAGTAGGGCATCGAGCTCTATTGACTCCTTGGAGCGCCGTCGAAACGTGGCATGTGTGGTTTTATTTTACCGATACTTTTTCGGTAATTGCTCAGTGGACTCAGTGGAGTAAGTTAAGTCCACAGCTTTGGCTATGAACAGACTACAAAGAAGTGTATGTATATGCATTACGGGTGCCATGAGCACTTTCTCGGGTGACGCCGTTAATGCCATGCTTGACCTGCTTCCCCTGGAACTAAAAGGTCAAGAGGAGGCGATGAAAGCGACATGTCGGCTGTATTCCTATGGATAGTGGCATGACAACAAGGGCTCGGGTCATAGAGAAATATTCAAGAGGTTGTCAGTGCAATATCCGTTGCTGCTGGCCCCTAAGGATTGCCAAATGCCCGTAGTATCCTTTAGGAGAAACTTTGAAGTGAGGTACCCCACGCGCGGCCAGTGGGACAACCCAGAGGCCATGCTAGGGGATCTGACAGATATTTTCTTCACTGACGGATCCAAGGCCGTTAAAGGTACTGGAGCTGGATGGCACCTCGAAGGAAGTGTCAGGTGCTACTACTCACTGGGTGGGCTGACTACCGTCTTTCAGACGGAAATCTTCGCCATTCTGAAAGTAGCGGAATGGATAATCGGGAGGAAATGGTGCGGGAAACATATAGGAGTCTGTAGTGACAGTCAAGCTGCACTTAAGGCGCTGTAGAACGCGCGTGTTACCTCTAAGATTGTCCAAGAATGTAAGATGAAGCTTAAATCAGTCGCGAGACGTAATAAGGTCCAACTTATCTGGGTTCCGGGACACTGCGGTGTTCTAGGTAACGAAACTGCCGATGAACTGGCTAACTGTGGATCAGGGTGCACACCCATGGGATCAGAGCCAATAATCGGCACCAGTCTAGCAGGAACCCTGGTTTGGATCAAGTTCTATGTCAACCACCTACAAAGAGAACGTTGGTCTAGGTTGGGAAGCTGTAAGACTGCCAAGTGTTTCGTGAAAAGCCCGAACAGGAAAGCAGTGAATTTCCTCCAGGATCTGAGAAGGAAAGACCTCCGCCGAATGGTCGGGTTAACCACAGGACACAATCCATGGGGGCGCCATATGGCCAACATGGGCATCATCCAAGATCCGACTTGTGTGTCTTGCCTGGAGGAGGTAGATAGTACAGAGCACTTTCTCTGTGCATGTCCTGCCTTCTCTAGAACGAGATTGCGCACGCTGGGCTCAGATGTTATGAGAATGGACGAAGTTCATTCTCTCGCCCTGTGTGATCTCCTGAGATTCATTAATGAGTCCGGGAAATATGCACAGGAGAATCCATAACTCCCTCTCCCCTTCCACCCACTTTCTCTTTTTCTTTTCCCATTCCCATTTCCTCTATCAACCTTTTTCCTGAGCCTTATATACAATGGGCTATAGAGCCTAAGTGCTTGGGGTAATGACCTCCCATAGGTTATTTCCTCGGCTCCCCTTCACATCCATCCATTCCCCCGGGCAACTCGTTTGAACACTAGCGCCCATGCATTCCACGTCGAAACGATGTTCCAGCGTTCCAGAAAGTTCGTTTCTGGCCCGTACAGGGCGGTTGTGGAATGGTCTCCCTGCGGATATTTTCCCCAGCATTTATGATTTCGGTGGGTTCAAGGCAAGAGTCCATAACCACTTCACTCATAACCCTATCTCCTAACCTTTATATCCTTCCTGAACCAACGCAATGTTTCGTATTAATAGGGGTCATCCCCTGCGCGTTTGTTCGTGTTAAAAAAAAGAGAAGGTTCTGACACTTCCGGTATAATAGAGTCCCAAATCTGTTGAAGTTTGTGTTCTAGTACCAAAAGGGTTCGTATGGTTCATTCCCCAATAGTCTTTTTCTTTACGGCTCACAAGGACTTTATTGGGCTTAGGTCTGGGTTAGACGAATAATTCAATACAATTGTTTTTTTTAATAATATTTGCTGCATGAGGCGTAGCACCGTCTTGCTGAAAGATGTATTCGCTTATGCAACCATTTGCACAGACGGAGGTAAGTTTGATTCCAATAAGCGAATGCAGTCTTGAGCCTTCAGTGTTCCCTTTATAAAGTACAGCATGCTATTCCATGACACTTGCCGCGAACTTTACAATGCTTCTTAAGGGGATCGTCTACGTAGCGTCCTGTTTTTCAAAATTTCTTACGAAGGAACAAAAAAGATACTCACTTGTTTTTGTTTTTTGTTTATTTATTCGTAATCTTTCAAGAGGCAAGGTCATAAAAATTTTATTTCTACATATTAGAGTGGAGGACGACCTTGAACGTGGCCTCATCAGAATTTTGTTATCAACTATCCTGCACGATTTTTGGCCAACCACGTAACCTACAACAAAAAATGAAACTAATCTACACTGCAGAGCATAACTATAGACGCACCCACATTTTTACGTTTCTGAGCAATTATAAATTGTTGAGAAAAATCTGATGATGCAGGATGAAAGAGCTTTAAAAGTTATTAACTTTAGGTCCTTGTGCAAATTAAAAAAAAAAATTTGCTGAACACTGCGATTAAAAATGTAGTTTTTGGCTGGTGCATAACTATAGACGCACTGTAAAAATGTGAGTTATTTAGTCTGTTGATCGAGTAAGTCAAGAAATAGCGGTACTTCTTTGACTTTTTTTGATTTATTTCCATATTATTTAAAAATGCCTTGTGGTTCGTACTTGTCGGAAATCGAAAAAGGCATAATTTTAGCTTTTCGCGAAGAAAGTGCTGGACTTCGCGAAATCGGTCGAAAATTGAAGCGATCGGACAAAGTAGTGCGATCGTTTTTAACAGATACAACCAATTATGGCATAAACAAAAAAGGAGGAACAAAACCAAAGCTTTCTGAACGGGATAAACGTCGTGTAATTGGTGCCGCTAGTAACTTTATGAGAACAGCTAAGCAAATTGGAAAAGATTGTGGAGTTAATGTGTCTCGTTGGACAGTGAACAGGGTGTTAAAGGAGTCTCCGAACATTTCCCGGCAGAAATTGAAAAATATGACACGATTATTGCCACGCCATAAGGAATCCCGATTGCAATTCGCTTGAAACAATATGAGTACGGATTGGAAAAAGTTAAGACAGTTTTCCGAATCCCCAATTATGCTAAAATTATGCATAAATTTTTCTATCAGATAATATTCTCCGATGAAAAGAAGTTTAACCTTGACGGTCCAGATGGATTTAACTCGATGGATTTAACTCTTACTGGAAAGATTTACACAAAGGACCGCGATATGTTTCCAAAAGAAGTTTCGGAGGGGTTGCTTAATGATGTGGGGAGCATTTTGTGGGAACGGTATGTTGGAGCTGGCTTTTCCTAGTACGCAAAGGAATTCGGCAGAGTACACTACACTCTTGCAAACGAATCTGCTACGATTTTGTAACCGATATCGGCGAAGTGGACTAATTTTTCAACAAGATAATGCATCTGTTCACAAAAGCAACGAGACAAACACTTGGCTCCAGACACATCACATTCCTTTTCTTCAATGGCCAGCTTGTTCTCCAGATTTAAATTCCATGGAGGACATGTGGGGAATACTGGTTCGCATTGTGTTTGCTGAAAACAAGCAATACGACATGGTGGTGAGCTTAAAAATGGCAATTATTCAAGCTTGGGAGTCGATAAGCAATTCTGTGCGCTTAAACCTTCTAGAAAGCTTGCCAAACCGAGTTTTCGAGCTTATCCAAAACAAAGAAGGACCTACTCACTACTGACACTCACACAACTTACATTTGTTTTCTATAACACGTTATTATTGTACTCAAAATAAAATATTCAAAGTGCGTCTATAGTTATGCACCAGCCAAAAACGGCATTTTTAATCGCAGTATTCAGCAAATTTTTTTTTTAATTTGCACAAGGACCTAAAGTAAATAACTTTTAAAGCTCTTTCATCCTGCATCATCAGATTTTTCTCAAAAATTTCTAATTGCTCAGAAACGCAAAAATGTGGGTGCGTCTATAGTTATGCTCTGCAGTGTATAATTGATATTACATCAGCTATGTTTAGACACGAGCTTTTTGTAAAATTCAAAAATCTCTCGAAATGGTGGACATTTTTGAAAGAAAAGTTATTTGAAAAAAAAGTTCAAATGTTTATTGTCTGTTATAGTAAAAAAAACCCAATTTTTTGTCAAAAGCTCGTGTCTAATCATAGCGACGTGGTTTCTGAGCAAGTAAAAAAAGAAATCGAATCAATGCGTGTAAAACTATTCTTAAAATCGTAGGTAAGTAAGTTAGAAAAATTCGACTTTCGGGAAAACACGTTTAGAGTTCACAGGGAGCGTGCGGAAACACCGTGAGCGAGCGTGCTCAATGCTCTACAGCTCAATAACCGTGAAGAGTTTGCCAAAATCCTTTGGAAATAACATTCCTCACGTCTTCCAAATGAAAATTATGTAAAAAAACAACATTTTTTAAAACTTTGTACGTAGACGACCCGAATAAACAATCTGTGTGGTAGGCTTCACGCTTCCTTAAAACAGTAAATTTTTTTTCGCATTAAGGTGTTACGATTGCAGCTACCCAAAATATTACTCATTTTCATAAAAGCTAACGGTATATTTGACAGGAATTTCTAGGAATATTAAGCTATGCCTAAAATTAAAACTGATACTTCACAAACTTATTCTGCGTTTTTGCTTTTCTAAAAAAAAAATTACTGTTTAGATTTGGCGAAGCTGCAAAGTGAAATTTTCTGAGTGTCTTATAATTATGTTACGCACCTTCGTTATTCCTTACATATTGAATTATAAAAAAAAAGAGTATTTTCCACGTGTTACCGCGAACAATGTTGCGGTCCGCCAGCTGATTACCGGCCATGTTTTTTTTTGTAAGGGTGCGTTTACGCCTTCCTAACTTTGTCCCTGTTCGTCTGAAATGTAATCCAAAAATTTGTTCTTAAAAAGCATTACTCCCATTAATGTATGACCTATAAGAAACCCGATCTGATCAAAATTGGACCAGCAGCATCGTTTTAACTTGTTTTTTTTTCGAAATTCGCCCTTTTTTTTCTAAAAACTCCCCCCAAAAACCGTGGAGCAAAACGTGTTGAATACAGCAAAACAAGAATCAAGTGAATCGGTCAATTAATTTCGACGGAATCATGGTGCAATGGTCAAAAAATGTGTTTTCGAGAAAAACTCGTTTAATGTTTTAAAACCGTGTTACCGCGTAGTGAACGAGACGGATTTGAGGCTCTGTATCTCAGAGACGTTTACGAATTCGACAAAATCCGTTCGTATACATTTTCTATGATAGTTATACTATAAAAATATGAAATTAAAAACAAAATAGATTTTTTCAAAATTTAAAACTAGAGGACCCGCTTAAACAAACCGAGGTGTATGAATTATTTATTGTCCATTTCAGATTTAAATTTGTCTACCTATTGCGTTAAAAAATTAATAAATTTTTTCCATACTATTACGAAAATCCAAATTAGTTTTTCGAGGATCGTTTGGATTGTGTTTGAAAATAAAACAACTTCAATTATTCAGCGCAAAACGCAGTCAGAAACTAACAATCACTTTTTTTTTACAGATTTACACTTCGCTTGTATCTACACTTGTTACCACTTTGCTTATTCAACACAGACTCGACCCCTTGCGCTGCCACTGCTGCTTTTATACTAGTTTTCTTATCGCGTCGAACTTTTTTGCATATTCCAGTTGTACTTTCTATCTCGATTGTTCTAGCAAAGTTCATTACCTTTCGCGAACCATCCTTGCCATATCGGACTATCCAAGCGAATTATACCAAATTAGCCATACTTCAAAGTGCATGCCTAAAAGTATGCTTGGAAAACCATTCGTGCATAGAAAAGCATTCAGCACAGAGTGCTTTATCGTTTCACTGCCCATCACTTAGACTTGTTCGTCCCGAAAAAGTGCCGAAGCTCTGCCGGAGTACGATGCCAGCCGCTCCAAATGGACTACTTTCAACCTGGCGTTTTTGTTGCCGCAGTATTGAACACAGTACATCACGTCATTAATCCTGGTCACGACCTTGTACGGTCCTTCCCATGACATTTGAAGTTTTGGAGACAAACCTTTCCTCCGCTGCGGGTTGTATAGTATTACTAGATCGCCTCCTTGGAACCCCGCTGTGTTAGCTCGTAGATCATATCCGGCTTTCATCTTATCGCTGACCAGTTGGATACGGTCCCTTATAAACTGGTGGATTTCGTCCAGCTCCAACCGCTTATTGACCGCGTAATCAGGCTTAGCGCCTTCCGTCGTGCTGACCACTCCGAACTTCAAGTCAGCAGGCAACCTCAGCTCCGTGCCGAACACTGCTCGGGCTGGAGTGAGTGATGTCGTATCTTGCGGGGCTGACCTATACGCCATCAAGAACAGCGGAATATGCGTGTCCCAATCCTTTTGATTCCTGCCTACTACTTTCCGCAGATATTCTTTCAGCGTCCGATTGAATCGTTCCACCGTGCCGTCGGACTGGGGATGCAAAGGACAGGTGCGAGTTTTCCTTATTCCTAGTAGCTCACAGACTTCCTTTATTACCAGACACTCGAAATTCCGGCCTTGATCCGAGTGCAACTTTAGTGGAACTCCAAATCTGGCCACGACAGTTTTTGTGATGCCTAGGTGTCCTCCGCTGGAGTCGTTATGGTATGCCTCGTTAATCCTGCATTTCGGGACTACAATTAGGAAATTGCTGGTCCGGCCATCCTCACCCTCCCACTCGCGGTATAGGCAGCCATCAGACAGCCGCAGACTTTGCCACTGTGCCCAGTAAGCCTTCGCGATCGGACTTTCGCCCGCCATCTCCTGCCATTCTGGACGTGCGCTCTGCTCCTTGCCTTCAATGATTATTTTAAGATCCGTATCCTCGCGCTGGTCCTTTTGTATCCTCTCCGCCGACCACTCCTCCTATGGCATAACGCTGACCAATCGGACGTCCACTATCTGCTCTTTGCTTTCGGCTCGTGAACAATACCTGCATTCGGTTTTGCACGGACGGCGTGACAAGGCATCGGCATTTCCATGGCTGCTACCCTTGCGATGCTTTACCGTGTAGTCGTAGCTCTGCAGCCGCTCGATCCACCGCGCCAATTGGCCTTCCGGATCTTTAAAGTTCAGCAGCCATTTCAATGCCGCATGATCTGTGCGCAGGTGGAACTTTTGCCCATACAGGTATTTATGGAAGTGTTTCACGCATTCCAATACTGCGAGCAACTCCCTTCGTGGCACACAGTAGTTGCGTTCAGGCTTTGACAAAATTTTGCCGTAGTAGGCTATCACTGGTTCTTGGCCATCTATTATCTGTGATAGCACACCGCCAATACTATGCCCACTTGCATCTGTATCCAGCACAAACATCTCTCCAGGCACGGGGAAGGCCAGAATTGGAGCAGTGCACAGTTTTTCCTTCAGTCGTGCAAAAGCCTGTTCCTGCTCTTCACCCCACGCGAAGGCTTGATTCGTTTTCGTCAGATTGTGCAAGCTGCCAGCTATGTTCGCAAATCCAGGAACGAATCTTCGGTAGTATGTGCACATGCCCAGGAAACTGCGGAGTTCGTGTAGATTGCGTGGCCGGGGCCACTCCTTCACCGCCGTAATTTTGCCTTCATCCGTATGTACTCCGCGAGCGGAAACCGTGTGACCCAGATACTTGACCTCTTCTTGGAACAGCGAGCACTTCTTTGGGTTGAGTTTAAGGCCGGCGTTTTGTATTCGCCCAATACCTCCTTTTTTTTCTTGACTAGCACGACCGGCGAGCACCAGGGGCCCGAAGAAGGCTCTATGACCTTTTCTTTATGCATGTTTTCAATCAAATTTGGGACCTCTTCCCTCTTGGCCAGAGGAACTCGTCTTGGCGGTTGGCGAATCGGTTTTGCACTTCCGGTGTCGATGTTGTGCTTCACTATGGCTGTTCTTCCGCCTGCTTCTGCCGCAAAAATTGACCCATAGTGCTGCAGGAGTGACCTCGCCTTCTGTTTCTGCTTGGCCGTCAACTCGCTGCTCCACTGGTTCTCCTGCGGTATGGCGTCCATGTTAAAACCGCTCTTCTTATTACCTCCAGGTGGGCTACTCTCGCAATTGACCACTGCTACAGTTTCCTTACACTCGCCGATTACCTCATCTTTCCTGACATATCTGGATGCATTCAGCGGGTTCAGTATTCTGACTGGTATTCTGCCATTTTTAGGTTCCACTAATGTACGTCCGATGATGATGTTGTCGTGTCCTTGTTTCGGTGCTTCTACTACCCACAGCCGACTCGTCCCATCGTCCTCGTCCACCTTTGCCCACACAATCGCCTCAGAATTCGCTGGTATCCTCCTGTGTTGACACGATACAACCTTCCGTACCGCCACGTTTCGCTCATAGCCGGTGCGCAGCGGGAATTCAACGTTGGCATATCTCAGCACATTTTCCTTCAGGTCCAGCGTAAAACCGTGCCTAATCATGAAATCCACGCCGATAATCACGTCGTCCATTATATCCGCGACGATGAACTCATGTTCCAGGCTGCTGGTGCCGATAGCAATCGTTTTTGTAACTTTCCCTCTCACCGGCGCGCGCTCGCCAGTCGCAGTCCGCAACTGTATGCCATGCAGCGGTTCCCAGTTCTTCAGCAGCTTCCTTTTTATGATCGAATATGACGCTCCAGTATCCAGTGTCAACACGAACAACTTTCCATCTATCCTTCCTTCAATTGTCAAGCTGCTGGGCTGTCGTTTCAGCTGTGAGACAAGGATGGTGGGGCGGCAGATTGTGGGGATCAGCTCACGCCCCTTTGGGCTGACCCGTTTTAGTTTAACGGCTCCTCGTCCTCAGCCCTGCGCTTGTTGGCTGAGCCTCGATTGTCAGTATTCCTCGCTTCAGGCGATTGCGATCGAGAACGGGAACGCCTCTTTCGTTGGCGGCAGTCTCGTGATATGTGGCCCTGCTTACCACATATCCAGCAAACAACTTTAGAGACCACCCGTGGCCTGTCCGGTATCTCCGAGCTTATGGCCTGGATCGGAATGTCGTTGTCCGCCTGAATCTGGCGTATCCTTGCAGGTGCATACCGAGTGCTCCCAATCCATGCCGCTTCATATGTCATCGCGCTGGTCACCGTTTCCTTAAATGTTGGCTTGCCCATCATCAGCGCACTGCGACGTGTTTCTGGATCATGAAGACCTTCAACAAACGACTCAATCTTCATCCTCTCGAGATCATCAGCACCAAATTTTGGGTAGCACAACTGTACGAGCCGCTCAATGTCTGCTGCATATGTCTGCAGCGCCTCGTTGGCTCTTTGCTTGCGGTTCTTCAGCTCACAGTAGTATAGCGCATGGTTGTGCTCGTTGCTATACTTCGCTGCTAATGCCCTCATGATGGCACCGTAATCACTTCTTAAACATTCTGGAACTGATTTGATTACCTCAGCCGCAGGACCTTTCAGCGCCAGTGCCAACCTCCGACCTTTCCTGATATCTGTCCACTGATTTTCCAAAGCAGCCAAGTCGAATTGCAATTTAAATGTGTCGAACGGCGCAGCACCATCATAAGTAGGCACTTCTGTTCTGGCAGCAAAACCGTCCTGAACCGGTGGCAAACATTCTCGTGGCTGTACCTCTCGAAACCGTTCGTCTATCTTTCTGTGCATCGAATCTTCCAGACTGTCAACTCGTTTGTTCAAGGACTCATCCAGGTTGTCAACTCGTCTATTCAGGGACTCACCCATTTCGTCAACTCGTTTGTCCCAATCGTCTATTCGCGTCTCGAGATGCTCAACTTTCACATTCAGGCTATTGGAAATTTCCTCCACCTTCTGCTCTATGCGCGCAGAATTTTCCGCCATTTCTCGATTTGCAGTCTCGACTTTTGCCGAAATTTCGAGATTCGTAGTTTCCAGCTTCGCTGACATTTCTCGATTTGCTGTCTCGACTTTTGCCGAAATTTCGAGATTCGTAGTTTCCAGCTTCGCTGCCATCTGTTGATTCGCAGTTTCCATTTTCGCTGCCATTTCACGGTTGGAAGTCTCGAACATGCCTTTAAGTGCAACCATTAGCTGGCTCATGTCCATTGCTTGTGGCGGCGCAGCCGCTGCAGTCGTACTTTGCATCGACGCCGCACCTGCAGGCGAATCCTCCATTTTGGCCGACGCCTCTTGTTCTTGCGCTCCGAACTCGTGCACAGTCCAATCGACGCCTCGTTCCTCACATGCTTCTCGCAAGCGCAACTGCAACTCCACCTTTCCGCCAGCAGTCGGCGAATTCCAGGCAGCCAGCTCCTTCTTCAGCTGGTCCACCTTCAGCAGCTCGAATTTCACCATGTCCGTGCTTTTATAATTTTATTTCTTTAGTTTTTTTTTTTTATCTTCAATATTCCACAATCCCACTTCTGACACCAAATGTTACGAATACTAAGTCTAGTGGGCTGTCACGTATCTCTGGATTGTGTGATTTGAAAATAAAACACAGTCAGTTTCTTAAACGCAGACAATAAAATAAACCAACAGTCACTTTATTATTCACAGTTTACACTTTACTGTTCGTACACTTAAGTATTTGCTTAATTATTCCGTGTGGCAACTTCACTTGTCAAAACCAGACTGACTCGTTGCCCGCATCCGGCCACCTTTTATACTCTGTCCGGCCATCGCGCAGATCGTTCCCGCACATTCCGGAGTGGACTAAATGCTTCCCTGATGATCGCGACCATTGTTGCCAGATTGGACTAAAAGTTATTATCGCGGCTGTCGTTGCCACATTCAATTATGGCACGGCGCGAAGCGGCAGGGTTGCTTTGCGACAGACTGTCTTATCGTTACAGTATGTTAAATCGGTGGTTAAACCGACATATCTGGGTGTGTTCAGTGGGTTGAGTATCCTGACTGGTATTTTGCCATTTCTGGGTTCCACTAACGTACGTCCGATAATTATGTTGTCGTATCCTTGTTTTGGCGCTTCTACAACCCACAGCCGACTTGGCCCATCGTCCTCGTCCACCTTTGCCCACACAATCGCCTCGGAATTCGTTGGTATCTTCTGGTATTGACACGAGACAACCTTCCTTACCGCCACGCTTCGCTCATAGCCGGTGTGCAGCGGGAATTCAACGTTGGCATACCTCTGCACATTTTCTTTCAGGTCCAGCGTAAAACCGTGCCTAATCATGAAATCCACGCCGATAATCACGTCGTCTATTATATCCGCGACGATGAACTCATGTTCCAGGCTGCTGGTGCCGATAGCAATCGTTTTTGTAACTTTTCATCTTACCGGCGCACGCTCGCCAGTCGCAGCTGTATGCCATGCAGCGGTTCCCAGTTCTTCAGAAGCTTCCTTTTTATGATCGAATATGACGCTCCAGTATCCAGTGTCAACACGAACAACTTTCCATCTATCTTTCCTTCAATCGTCAAGCTGCTGGGTTGCCGTTTCAGCTGTGAGACAAGAACGGTGGGGCAGCGGGTTGTGGGGATCAGCTCACGCCCCTTTGGGCTGACCCGTTTTAGTTTAACGACTCCTCGTCCTCAGCCCTGCGCTTGTCGGCCGGGCCGCGATTGTCAGTATTCCTCGCTTCAGGCGATTGCGAACGAGAACGGGAACGCCTTTTTCGTCGGCGGCAGTCCCGTGTTATGTGACCCAGCTTGCCACATGTCCAGCAAACCACTTTAGAGGAGAAAACCCGTGGCCTGCCCGGTGTCTCAGAGCTTATGACCTGGATCGAAATGTCGCTGTCTGGCTGGATTTGGCGTATCCTTACAGGTGCATACCGAGTGCCTTCAATCCATGTCGCCTCGTATGTCATCGCGGTGGTCACCGTTTCCTTAAATGTCGGCTTGCCCATCATCAACGCACTGCGATGTGTCTCCGGATCATGAAGACCTTCAATAAACAACTCAATCTTCATCCTCGAGATCATCTGCGCCGAAGGACGGGTAACACAACTGTACGAGCCGCTCAATGTCTGCTGCATATGTCTGCAGCGCCTCGCTGGCTCTTTGCCTGCGGTTCTTCAGCTCACAGTAGTACAGCGTCTATGTCTACAACTCGCGATTCGCATTTTCAAATTTTTCTGCATTTTCCTGGAGTTTGGTTTCCATTCGCTCTGCTACTTCTCGGTTCGCCGATTCCATTTTTGCTGCCATTTCTCGATTTACAGTTTCGACTTTTGGCGAAATTTCCTGATTTGTTGTTTCTAGTTTCGCTGCCATTTGCGTCGACATTTCGCGATTTTCACGACTGACATTCTCAATTTTCGCAGAAGTTTCCTGAAACATGCCTCTCATTGCAACCATAAGCTGGCTCATGTCCATTGCTTGTAGTGGCGCAACCGCTGCAGCCGTACTTTGTATCGACGCAGTACCCGCAGGCGATTCCTCCACTTTGGCCGACGCCTCTTGTTCCTTGCGTTCCGAACTCGTGTACAGCCCATTCGATGCCTCGTGCCTCACATGCCTCTCGCAAGCGCAGCTGCAACTCCACCTTTCCGCCAGCAGTGGGCAAATTCCAGGCAGCCAGCTCATTATTCAGCTGGTCCACCTTCAGCAGCTCGAGTTTAACCAGATCTACGTTTTTAAAACTTTATTTATTTATTTATTTGTTTGTTTATCTTCAGTAACACAATCCTGACTTCTGACCCCAAAAGTTACCAAAATCCCAGTTTGTTTTCCAAGGTTCGTTTGGATTGTGTTAGAAAATAAAACAACTTCCATTATTCAGCGCAAAACGCAGTCAGAAACTAACAATCACTTTATTTACAGATTTACACTTCGCTTGTATCTACACTTATTACCACTTTGCTTATTCAACACAGGCTCGACCCCTTGCGCTGCTACTGCTGCTTTTATACTAGTTTTCTTATCGCGCCGAAGTTTCTTCCAGTTGTACTTTCTATCTCGATTGTTCTGGCGAAGTTCATTACCTTTCGCGAACCATCCTTGCCATATCGGACTATTCAAGCGAATTATACCAAATTTACCATACATCAAAGTGCATAAAAGTATGCTTGGAAAAGCATTCGTGCATAGAAAAGCATTCAGCACAGAGTGCTTTATAGTTTCACTATTATAAAAATATCTTTAATTTTGTCCTTAAAGTTTTCTCAAAAACAAAAGTTTATGCTCTTTGCATAAACTATTTAAAAAGTAATATATTTTTGTTCGCAAAATCGATTTGCTTTATTCACAGTAGTTCGCACTCAACATAGCGATTTCCACGATCTAAAACAATGAATGAGTGTTTTATATCGTTGGCCGGGATATCGGCATAATATTCTACGTCCTCAAAACGCTTTCATTTCATGGAATCATCGTCGGCAAATACATTTTTCCGAATGATGTACGCAGTTTGTTCTGCACAGATTTTAAACATTTAACCATCAATCAGTCCACGTATTCGCGTCATTTGGCACCTTTCGATTTACATCGGCTGTCTTCGTAAACTCATTACTGCAAAGCATCAGTATCTTTGATTTCCAAACTATTGAGAATGGAAAGGATAAATATACGCAACTCCGTTAGCCTCCCAATTTGCAATAGAGTTGCGCATATATTAATCTTTTCAATTTCCTATAGTCTGGAAATAAAAGACACTGATGCTTTGCATTAATGCGTTTATGAAGACAGCAATCTTTTCGAAAAATGCATTTCCCTATTGCAACATGCATAGTTATTAAAAATGTTAATTAATGATAGGTAAGGAGCTGATTTGTATGCACTAAAAAATAAAATGAAAAAATGTCGAAGCTCCAGACCAGCACATAACCGGCATTATAGCCGCCCTAGTGCGATTGCCGGCAAAACTGTTAAATTTCTACGAATATAAGGTGCGTTTCATAATTACAACGTCATTCAATTTTTTACCATATCTCCGAAAAGGCTGACTATAGGGTGTCGAAACTTTTTATTAAAATTGTGTAGCAGGTTAAGAGTACAGACAACAACAGAAGAATACTTTTGATAAATGCAACAAAAATTTACGTGTTTCACAATTATAAGGTCAACTATGTTTTCATATGTTATGTAATAAACGTCAATATATCTGTGGCCGTAAGGAATAACAGCCAAAGTCGAGTTAGGGACAAAATTGAGTTATTACCAACATTGCATTCGTCGTATTCAAATGTACTACCACATAAAATTCTATGGCTTTTGCTAATAAAATGAATGTTTTACGCCCAAAAATCTAAAATTTATCTAGTGTAATCTAAAGCAAATTCAAAAATTAAAAGTGCTCTCCTGAAAACTTCATAAAATCGACTTTGGCTGTTATTCCTTATGGCCACAGATATATTAAAAAAGGATTATTGAATACACTCTCCTCTATTATTATAAAGATCTTCAATCGGTTTTCATAATCTTATGGATATCAATTGATTATGGTAATTTGGTCTTTAGGCTTCGTAAATAATCAATAATAAATCAATAATTTAAAAAGGTTATATATTTTTCAGAATATTCAAAATATGACTACAAAAATGCTTTTTTTCGTGCCTTCACCAACATCTCTAAAATTAGCTTTAAAAACAAAAAATATTATTTCGAGGGGTTACCAAAAGACCAAAGCTATTTTATGCATCAAAAGTTCAAAGATATAATGTCTAAGTGCAGAGCTACTCTCCTTCAAAGTGGCTGGTCGAAAAATCGACCAGCGGCCGAAAATGGGTTAATAAAGAGCACAAATAATAGCGGACCTAAAATACTACCCTGGGGAACACCGGAGGTCGCCGTAAAAGGCTGGGAAGAGGTGTTGTCAAATAACACAACACAGAGACGTTCACTAAGATATGATTTTAACCATTCAAGAAACACAGAATGAAAACCAAGACTCAGACTCAGTCAGTGTAAATAGTATCAATTTGTAAGCCCTTCTGAAAAGCCGAGATGCAGTACTCAGAAAAAACCGCCAGGTTGGTTACGGTGGACCGACCAGATACAAAACCATGTTGATTTGGGATAATTATATTTTTAACCGCAAAATAAACCTTATCTTTAATTATGGTTTCAAAAAGTTTAGAAACCGTGGATAACTTTGAGATAGGTCTATAATTTGACACATCATTTTTGTTACCACTTTTGAAAATTGGGGTAATTGAGGCTTTTTTCCAATCTTCGATAAATACTCCAGATATAAGAGACTTATTGAAGATAATTTTCAAAGGTTCCACAAGGGAAGGACAGTTTTTTAGCAGGACAGAGGAGAGACCATCAATATCAGTTTGCGACGAAAGCTTTACATCGCGAATACCCTTTGCTACATCGTCTGAAGATAACACCAAAGAGCCAAAGTCAAGAGATGCATTAGTATTGATGGACTCATTGACTTCGAACGCGTCATCAGTAACAAAATTAGAACGAAAAAATTCTGCAAAGAGGTTTGCAGCATCCTCCAATGAGTCAGCTGATTTCCCTAAAAGCGAAACAGAGGATGGAATATTGGAGCACGTTTTTTTAGATTTAATAAAGCTCCAAAAATTCTTTGGATTGCGTTTAAATGTGCGTTAAGAAGAGCGAGAGCCCTTTGCTCTTCATTTCGTGTGTACCCCCCATCCGGAAGCTTGAGAGCCATCTTATTCTCCACCCCTCCTTTTGCGAGGGCTTTATGTAGTCTCGCCGCCTGGGGGGTGGATGATATCTCCTCGCAAAACGTATGGAAACTGGTTCTCTTTGCCTTGCGTACTTCTTTTGTATACTTGGTGATTGCAGTGGTGTATTCCTGCCATTCACCTGTCCGCTTTGCCCTGTTGAAGAGCCTCCGGGATTCGGACCTGAGCTTCGCCAGGGTCTTGTTCCACCATGGTGTGGACTTCTTCCTGGTTTTTGTACTTTCGGGGCAGCTTGAGTGATAGGTATTCATCACTGCTCCGTTCAGGACGCTAACCGCCTGCTCGATTTCGAGTGGATGCCGCATCCTACCACGAATATCGAGCAAGGGTCGATCCTCTTCTAGTAGTTTAGTGAAGATTCCCCAGTCGGCTTTCCTGGGGTTTCTGGTTGGAGGTATCTCCATTATGTCACCTGCTATTTTAAACTCGATCATCCTATGGTCTGAGAGAGAAGGTTCATTTGACACCATCCAGTCAGACACATAGTCACTGATCCTACTATTACCTATGGTAAGATCAAGGACCTCCTGCCTAGCCCTAGTCACGATTGTCAGTGAGTTTCCCGAATTAAATATAACTAGGTTATTTGCTAATATATAGTCTAACAGGTACTCACCCCTGATGTCATTGGTGCTGCCCCAGATGGTGTGGTGGGCATTCATATCGCCGCCTAGCAGGAGAGGCAAGGCGTTTGCCCTGCAGTATTCCACTAGGCCCTGCACTTCCTGGGGGGGTACCATCATGTCCTCGCCTGGAAAGTAAGCGGACGCTAGGACGATCTCAAGGTCACGTCCCTCGATTTTGACCGTCATCGCCACCGCTACCAGGTCCCTGGACATGTACTCTGAAATACAAACATAGTTAATATCTAAGATATTAGTAAAAGTCGAGTGCGGTTATAATTTGCCAAATCCGAAAATAATTTCAACATACAATTTATCACGGCTTCCATCTTCATTTACAATGTTGCGCAAGAAATGAATTCCTAAACAAAAAAGTGTTGCCAACCTGATTTATGCAAAGCATTGCAGTAGCATTCAGAAAATGTTTCACTGCGGCAGTAGTAATTCATCACTTCTTTGCATAAGTACGTTTAGGATTGCAGTTATACTGTAAACCTCAGGAACTCTAGGAACCACTCCTACGGCAGTACTTAACGTTATTCCAAACCTTCCGCCCATCGACCTCTACGCGGAATGATTGGCGGCAAAATCCGCGAGTAGGTTAAGAGCTACAGGGCAGTTCACATGCAGGTCCATCGAGCATAGCTCTGTAGATCAAAAAGCAAAGGATAGCTCCGACTAAATTACCCTGTTGCTGAATCCTTGAAAAAGGATAAGAGCCACAGTAGAAGAGGGAGGCGCAAAGGGATGACACCTAGGCGCAGACCTCTCAACATTTACAAGGACGGATCCAAAATGACGGAGGGGGTTAGAGCAGGGATTTTCTGCCCGGAACTAGGCTTCGAACAACCGTTCCGGTTGCCGAATCACTGCAGTATCTTTCAAGCCGAGGTGGTTGCTGTCAGGAAGGCTGCGGAGCCTGCCTGCACTCACACCACTATTACTTCGCAGCATTATTGAATATTCTATTATTTGGAATCCCTTCTATGCGGAACACTCATATCGGATTGAACGTGTTCAAAGAAACATGACGAGATATGCACTTAAGAAGATTCATTGGCCCGATAGCTTACCGTCTTACGATGCTCGACGTAAGCTCCTTGGTTTGCAATCATTAAAGACAGAAGATCTCTTCACTCTCTTTTATTTGTTTACCACATTTTATCTGGTAAAGTAAGATGGGCCACTTTAAAATCGATGGTCTCAGTTTTCATTGATCAATACCGTTTTCGATCGGTTTGGAAGTAAAAACGACACCCCAAAAATAATTTTGAAAAAAAATGTTTTTTTCATTATTTATTTACAGTTAAAGTTTTTGATCATGTTCTTTTCAAAAATTCATAACTCACGAACGGTTTATCGAAACTCAACGTTTTCTACATCAAAATTTTTTGTTTTAAATCAAAGCTTATATATTCACAAATATGTGTACAAAATTTCAAGTCAAAATTTCAAAAATTGACTAAGTTACAACGATTTTAAAATTTTAAAAGATACATGATTGCATTACGAGAGAAATGGGCTCAAAACTTTAAACGCGTTTTTCTCGAAACGACTTTTTTTGAACTGGCGGCATCAATAACTCGAACAATTATGAACCGATTTCTAATTTTTTTTTTTGTTTTGTTCGTCTTAGTAGTGGTTAAGGTTAAGCGTAGCCGATTTGGAGAATTTTGTTTTTTACTATTTTTTAAACTGTCTCAAAACCAAAAAAACAAGGTCGAAAACATGGAAATATTTTCAATCGGTCGCCATTTTGTGAAAAATCAAAATAAAAAGAAACGGCTACGTACATTCATACAGATTACAATAAAATTTTATTTATTTTTTTCTGAGTACGGGTTTTTGAGAAATCGATGCCGCCAATGAGGGGGAATTTTTTTTCAAGCCCTACGGGATCATCTCTATTGTTTAAACTATTTAATATTTTTTAATAAAAATTTGTGGAAATATTATTAGATGTCTGCTTAATAAAATAAAAAAACCCCGATCCAAAAATTCCTATATTTACTCGGTCAAAAAAAAATGTTTAAAATCACTAATTTTTTGACCCGTCACAGTGGCTTTCCCCCTTAATATACTTTGCCATGAAAAAATCTTTCTTCACAACAAATTATTATTTAGCTGGAAAATCCTATTTGTTGTAAATAATTGAAAATTAATTAAACTTCTCCGCCAGCGAGAAAATTTTGACACATTTCATTCAATTCTACAATCCCTTACAAAAATTTTAGTGAAAAAAAAAGTCATTATTTTGCATTAGGTCAAAAGTTATACATATTTTTGTGACCGCGCTCCTACCTCTAGCGCTGCACGAGCACGTATTGACGCGCGCGCGCTTAGTTATCGTGTGACCGAATCGTCATCGTGTGACACGATAACTAAGCGCGCGCGCGTCAATACGTGCTCGTCCAGGCATAAATAAAGCAGCAGATGTTGTCGCTAAAAGTGGTGTTCACCTGCCAGATGAGCAAATAACAACGTTCTGCGGCCATTCAACAAAGATTTGGAAGACAACCTAATGAGAAAAGCGAAAGCGAGCAGTTTAACTACCTGCGCAACCGCTACAATAATGCTCGAGCAATTAAATGAAAATCTCCCGAGAAAGAACTGCAGAGCCATCATAGGCTAACTAACGGGGCACCACTTAACAGCGGCACACGCGTAAAAGTTGGGAATCACTGAGTCGGATGAATGCAGGAAATACAAAGAAAATGTTGTCAAAGAAACCCTAGAGCACATACTTTGCTGCTGCTCGGCCATCTCAAGACTACGCTTTACCCACTTCGGGGCCCCATTCTTTTCTGGGTTGGGAGAGGTCCCCAAGCACGACATTAAATCGCTGCTGAACCTCGCTAGGAACACCCGCATTCTCACCGATCAGTTCTACGGCGATCCGCCACAATTAGGATCTCTAACTGGTATCGCTAAGGATCCAATAGGGTGTATGCGTGGCCAGCCAGCTAATCTTATCTAACCCAAGTAGTAATCCGATTTAATGAGTTTGAGACATATTATAGATATCACACCACAGAATAAACAGTATACTGGAGGCGCATCTGAAATAATTTGGCGATTTCATTTCAGACGCGGGCGGGAAGCAACAAATGTGAGGAAAATGTAAAGGGGACCGAGAAAGTAAGCGCGAATTGATGTATTGTATACGCATAGATTCGATGGATTTGTGCTTTATTCTCATTTCGACAACAATACGCAATGTTTTTTCTTTCCGCAGCAAGCCAGCTTGGCTTTACTTGGCACATTGAAATGGTGGTTGATTTGGCAAAGCGTTCGCCAAGGCAAATTCAATAGGTAGTTGCAGCACCAGAACCACAGTATGTGGTGCATCACTGTTTCATACAACGCTCTCACAGATTCTCAGCTTTCGTTCTGTGCGTTCTCGTCCCCTTTACTGCTTCCACCCGCATCCAAAAACGGGTCCTACCGCTGGAACCCGCAAAGAAAATTTTCTTTACACTAGACGCGCAATCTGTATGCTGTTTGTTCTGTGATATCACTTAGATACATTGCCAGTAAAATCGATGGAACTCAAAAGTGAAAATAACCTACAAATTGTTTTAATTTAAAAAAGTTGATATCAAGTTAAAATTTTGGTTAGTTAGCATATTTTGTTTAGTTAAAAGTCTTTTAAAATCTGAGGTTTTGTTTCATTACCAATTTATCACTAGAAATCCCCAATCCGCTCCTGAAAGCCATTTGAATTTATTGACATTTGACACAACTAAATTTTGCTTTATCTTTTATTGAGAATATTTATTTTGATATCTTTTCAGTGCACAGTTCTCAAATCGTGTGGTGAAGAATGCGTCATCGCTCTGAAGACTAATACTGCTCTGGACAAGTAGACATCTGTACCACAATCTGACTTCGTCTCCTGGCTGCAGATTTCTGTTGAAGTTACGTTAAAAGTAAATGTTAAATCTGTTTAACTTTCACTATGGTAATGCATCGCATTATTATAGGTTATGTTGACTCAACTTATTTAAAATACTTCTGACTTGATCAATTATGAAGTAATAAAAGCAGAAATTTGAAGCATCTAGGATAAAGAGTTCAATAACAAGAATAGATTTTTGCCAATAAATTTTTTTTACTTTAATAAAATAATCTTTTTTGTAAATAGGGGAACTTTAGTTTGACTTCGTTACATGTACATGCGATTTTATTGATCCGAATGGTTATAATTTCGGGACACACAATATCGAAATCGCATGAACCCGCACACTAGCGTAATTTTGTCGGTATGAAGTCATGACCATTATTCCCAGGTCCTAAATCATGAAAAAGGCTTTGCTGCAAATTTGCGCAGTGGTCGCACTAATATCGACATAAATAAGTGATACGTTTTAGAGTCAATCTTGTAGGAAATCAAGAATTTATTTCATTAAAGTTGACTTTGGTTTACATCTAAATTTTATTGGCCGCATGATAAAAAGCCCTGAGCACAAAAGTAATCTGTTTATTAAATTGGTACTCGTTAACACGCGTGAAATCTTACATGTGTGCTGGAGCTTAAACTTTATATGTCATTATAAAGTTGTTGTTAATTAGCTTACAACAATTAATCCACGCAGTGATGCGGAATTTTATCTACTTCAACTCGGTACCAAACAAAGATCACTATCTTTAAAGTATTGGGAAAAAACAGGCAAAAACGCTCGCATCGCCTGTTTTGAGCTTTATACTTATGGTGTTCACAGTTCAGCGGTATCTAGTATGTTAAATTTCCCACCTGGCAATTTTCCCGAATTTTCCCATATCGTATCTCAATTGTTTTTGTTTTGCATGAAAAACAGAGATACCGGTAATTTCAAATTTTGCCGCACTGCTGAGCATGTTTATTGAAATAATCAAAAAACAAAGTCAAATGAATTTTTTCACACAATCTCCGGAGCGAATTTTTTGACTACTTTATGCCACTATCGGGACGATTTCTTTATTTGATGTTCAACGATTGTTTGCCATTTGAGCTAGGCATTTTTATTTTGAAAAATGTTCCACAATTATTTGAAACATATACAATGGGGTGCTCACAGATCGTTTTTTTTTTTTTTAGGGAAAGTTGCCCGAAATAAATTTTCCCACAAACTGAATCCCATAACTGTATTTCCACTGAGCGCTTCAATTAAGGGCACTGTTAAGTTTGACAACTGTCAAGCGTTTCCACCCAAACTGAGTTAACTCCAACAGCTGGTTTTTGTTGACATTTTCATTTGGACAAAACAAATTTAGCATTTATTTCTGGGCAGACACAGCTATACCGATCGCCGCCATCTCCTTGTATACGTATGTGTGGTTTCTTGTAGCCTCTCTACTGCATAAAAACCACTCTGCTTTCCTTCTCAACAGTCTAGGAATGTCTGCGTTTTCAAATATGTGAAAATTTATTTCATTCGTCAACGTTTATTTCATTTGTGAAAGTTGTCGGTTGATTGATATCAGAGCTGTCTGAATTTTCAATGTCAGGAGGGTTCATGAGAAGTTCCACGTTTTCTATTTTCTTTTTTATCATTTATTATTAGCAAATAATATATGTTTTGACTTTGATTATGACAGACGATATGTATTTTTGCGAAAAACGCAGTAAAAAGTAATTGTCTTAGCTTTGCCGGCCTTGATAGTCCAGCGGGTAGCGCGCTGGCTTCTCATACCAAAGGCTCCAGGTTCGATTCCTGGCCTGGGCTGGTGAACAACTGGTCTACTTCTATCGCTATCCACATCAAGGGAATGAGAATTACAAGAATCGCACAAGTGCGCTCCTGGCAGGCAATGGCAAAACCTCCAAGTGTGAACGAAAAACTGCCAATCGCCGTTCGGATTCGGCGTTAAACTGTAGGTAGCCTCCCCCCCCTTTCCCCATCCGCTTAGAATGTGTGCTGTAACATATGTTGGAAAGACAGTGTTGCATACGCATTTCAAAAAACGTGTGAAATATGAGATATAATCTCATTTTCCTTCCCTATCCCCCATGGGTATAGTACAATGGTCTGAAATGGACTGAGTGCTATGGAAGGCTTGTAGCCTTCCTGCCCACCCTCACATCCATCCATGCATCCATCCAATTGGCAAAAATCTACCACACCGAACGCAATTCAAATCCCTTCTTTCGTTTGTGTTCGTACGGCTCTTGCAGCGCCTGAAAGCATGTTATCAAACTTTGTACATTTGTGAGTATTGCCCTCCTATTTTAACATAACATTTTCTGTAAGACGTCTGTAAATGGTAAAACTGAGTTAACACAGTTTTGAAAATGAGTTTACGCACTTTGATACAAAAACAATTGTGTGGGAATTTGAGCATTTAAATGCTATGTTGATTACATTAAAGCGTTAAATGCATTTAAGGCCCGAGAAATAGGCTATTAGAAGAATCATAGTTTTTGAACTAGAGAACTGAAATTTCGCTATTATCTTCAGGATTCCTCAGAAAATTTTATGGTGTGATTTTTTGTAATTACCCCTACCAAGGAGCTGGTACCCTACACTCGGAAGCAAAAAAAAATAAGTCAATATTTTGATAACTGATTCTCGTAGATCAAAAATAAAATTGCACGTGTTTTAGGGTTTTTTAATTTGAGCACTTTTTTGCAGCAGGGTTTATGGTTTGGAATGTATAACGAAAAATTTAATAACTTTGGAAATAAAAAAGATAAAGGATTGAATTTCCGCATAACGGTTTCCCATAAGTAGAAGATGATTTATTCCAAAATTAAAAAAAAAATTGCCGAAAAAAACGGCCACGCCTAATTACTTTTAACAATATTAACCGTTCGACTGCTTCGCGGCGCAAAGGAGCTGCGTTCATTTGTCTCCAAAACCGCTACGCAGCGCTTTTGCGCTGCTAGTTTCAATGTGTCTTTGTTGCTTCGTGGGAGTGAACGTAGTCTGTTTAATTGTGTTTATGTATGTAATGTTTATTATTTCTTATTCACAATCATAATTAATATTGTTTCTTTATATTACGAAAAGAATTATTAAAATTGATTGATATTTGTCTAAATGAGAGTGTTTTATTTGACAACATCAAGTCAAAATATGTCCCGCAGTTTTCTTGCGTTCTTGCAAGAATTGCTTAGCAGTCAAACGGTTAAAATAGGCTAACATTTTGTTGTCATGCATTAAAATGCGACAAAGTAGGCAAACACTTAAAAAAATCTAAACTATTCATTTACTTTTATATAGCACGGAAAAGGTTAACTGACAATTATAATTCTCACTAAAAGTTAAACTAGTGACTAGGGATCGGAATTATATGCAAATGCATCTTTTTTTTGAGCATCGGATTAGAACGGGACCAAGACAGAAACTATTTTTGTTGAAAAATATTAAGAATGAGCTAACATATGCAGTGCATATTTGCATATGTTTGCATATTTTTTGCATATTTTTTGCATATTTTGCATACTTTTTGCATATTTTACATATTTTTTACGGTATTTGGCGTAAGTATGTGTATAAATATATTCATATAGACTTATGTTCTTCTATGCAAACGAACAAGAGTGATGTTGGTGTGCTCCTGTGTGTAAGGGGTTGGGATGGGAGTTAAATTGGACAATCCCAGACTTTTGTTATTCCGAGAATGATGTTCTTTCGATCATTATTGAGGGTGTTGTAGTTTGGCTTACTCAGCTATTTTTTGGGGCATTGCTGAGTAGAGCATAAGGGAATAAGGGATCAAATGCTTTCCTGCAAGCACCAGGTCTGCTACGACTTAGCAACACTTGTTCACTGGCTCGGGCTGGTGAACAACTCATCTACTTCTATCGCTATCCACATGAAGGGAATGAGAATTACAAGAATCGCACAAGTGCGCTCTTGGCAGGCAATGGCAAAACCTCCAAGTGTGAACGAAAAGCTGCCAATCGCCGTTCGGATTCGGCGTTAAACTGTAGGTCCCCCCCTTTCTCCATCCGCATGAAATGTGTGCTGTAACATATGTTGGCAAAACAGTGTTGCATACACAGTTCAAAAACGGGTGAAATATGTGGTATCACAATGGGCCTTTCAGGCCTCCGAGTGTGTCTCTTATAGAGGCAGCCACCGCAACCTAACCTAACCTAGCAATATTCGTTTGCTTCTGAAAAGAGGCACCCGGCTACAATAGAGCAGGTAGTCGGTGGCCAAGCAATGCTCCCTTGGTTCTTTTGCGGTTAGTTTTGGAGCCGTAGTCGTGAAAACCCAGCGACAGAAATCCCTCGATGTTTTGTTCAGTACAGTAGCAGTAGTCGGGGGCTAAGCAGAAACTTAGGTAGTTTGCTATTACTGCGTGTGTCTCGTGCTAAATGAAAATAACCCATCCCAAATCCAGTAGAGAAATAGGACCTATTTCTCTACTCGCATTAGTTCGTCGAGCTTAAGTGGATTGTAACAAATCAGTATGAGTTAGTATTTACTGTTGACAACACATAATACTTTAAGATGTCGCGAATTGACTTATTAAACAAGTGGATTAAGGATGTGAACGATAAAACTTTGATTAGAAATGGAAAAACAATTTTTTGTGAAGCGTGTAACAGAAATGTAAGTAAGCAAATAAATTAATGAAGTTTTCATTCAGACACACCACTCATTTAAGATGTTAAGCTCAGATGGAAGCGCAGAGGAGTCGTCAGGGGTTCTAATCTCAGAGTAGATTTTAAGGTTGTCTGCATACAATAGAAATTTGGAGGTTGAAAAGCACGTACAAACATCGTTAACCCATTTTCGGCCGCTACCAGAAATAGCCAATATTTTTGTAATTCCTTTTAAGGACTTACATTTAGGACCTTAATCAAGAATATTTTTGGATTTTTTTGGTGTTTTTTTTTTACAAAATTTTTTTTATAAATTAATAAAAATTCAATTTCAAATAAAAACAAATATATTTGTACATAGTTTTAGTCAAATAATAATCAAGAATGAAAACAAACAATTGTTGGCTTACATATGTACATACATGACGACTTCTGGTCAATGGTCGATTTTTCGACCACTGAAAAGTACGCGGTGCTGAGAGGTAAAAATATTTTCATAATCTTATGGATATCAATTGATTATGGTAATTTGGTCTTTAGGCTTCGTAAATAATCAATAATAAATCAATAATTTAAAAAGGTTATATATTTTTCAGAATATTCAAAATATGACTACAAAAATGCTTTTTTTCGTGCCTTCACCAACATCTCTAAAATTAGCTTTAAAAACAAAAAATATTATTTCGAGGGGTTACCAAAAGACCAAAGCTATTTTATGCATCAAAAGTTCAAAGATATAATGTCTAAGTGCAGAGCTACTCTCCTTCAAAGTGGCTGGTCGAAAAATCGACCAGCGGCCGAAAATGGGTTAATAAAGAGCACAAATAATAGCGGACCTAAAATACTACCCTGGGGAACACCGGAGGTCGCCGTAAAAGGCTGGGAAGAGGTGTTGTCAAATAACACAACACAGAGACGTTCACTAAGATATGATTTTAACCATTCAAGAAACACAGAATGAAAACCAAGACTCAGACTCAGTCAGTGTAAATAGTATCAATTTGTAAGCCCTTCTGAAAAACCGAGATGCAGTACTCAGAAAAAACCGCCAGTTTGGTTACGGTGGACTGACCAGATACAAAACCATGTTGATTTGGGATAATTATATTTTTAACCGCAAAATAAACCTTATCTTTAATTATGGTTTCAAAAAGTTTAGAAACCGTTTATAACTTTGAGATAGGTCTATAATTTGACACATCATTTTTGTTACCACTTTTGAAAATTGGGGTAATTGAGGCTTTTTTCCAATCTTCGATAAATACTCCAGATATAAGAGACTTATTGAAGATAATTTTCAAAGGTTCCACAAGGGAAGGACAGTTTTTTAGCAGGACAGAGGAGAGACCATCAATATCAGTTTGCGACGAAAGCTTTACATCGCGAATACCCTTTGCTACATCGTCTGAAGATAACACCAAAGAGCCAAAGTCAAGAGATGCATTAGTATTGATGGACTCATTGACTTCGAACGCGTCATCAGTAACAAAATTAGAACGAAAAAATTCTGCAAAGAGGTTTGCAGCATCCTCCAATGAGTCAGCTGATTTCCCTAAAAGGGAAACAGAGGATGGAATATTGGAGCACGTTTTTTTAGATTTAATAAAGCTCCAAAAATTCTTTGGATTGCGTTTAATATTTCGTTCGAAACTCTGTATGTAATTATTATATAGCATTTCATCCAGGTTTCTGAATTCATTAAGGTATTGAAGATATTTGTCATAGAAACCAAGGTTCTTTGTTAGTTTAAACTTTTTGTGGAACTTATTTCTCAGATTCTTAAGATGCATTAATTCTTTTGAGTACCTCGGGAGCTTATACGTTCGAGTAGCAAAAATGGGGACATTAGCTAAGCAAATATCGAAGATCAAGGATTTAAATTTGCTATAACAATTGGAGACATCAGCATTCAAAAAAAGGGCGACCCAGTCAGTATTAAGAAAAAAAGAATCAAGAGAAGCGAAGTTACACAAATTGAAATTGAAAGAAATTTTCCTGCTGGCAGAAGGCACTTCAAAAAATTTATAAAACGATGTCTAAAGTTAATGGAAAATGATGCAAGTTCGACGGGGAAATTGCAGAGGAACTACGAGAAATTAAAATTTACATTATTGCTAATAAAAATTAAAACTAAAATGCGATTGAAGTTATTAACAAAGCCGTTAATCTGAGCCAAATAAATACTTAACAGATTATCAATAACAAATGTTTCGAACCGCCTATTTACATTAGACGGTGTGAGAGAAAAGTTATTATCCAAATGAGACCAACAGATACCGCTTAGATTAAAATCACCCAGAACACACAGTTGGTTATCACCGACAAGGTCCTGTAACGCCAACACATTGTTCACGTGCGATTTGTAGAGCGATTCATTGGCTGCAGGTGGGATATAGGAGCAGCACAGGAACAGCAAGCCAGACGAACCTTGCAAGCTTACACAGAGTTGATCCAAGATAGTGTTATCATTAGCAAGTGGGATGAAAGTCGCCCGAAGTTTACGACGAACAGCGATCATTACACCACCACCTCTACTACACCCAGTCATAGTAGCATCTGGGTCTTTGCGAAAGACGTCAAATAAATTAGGATCAAAATATTCCGAGTCAAAGAAGTTCGCAGTCAGCCAAGTTTCCACAATGACATAAATGTCGTGGTCCGATTGTGTGCTAAATTTACGAACATTGTCAGCTTTAGTTCTAAGTCCAGAAAAGTTTTGAAAATACAGCTTAACACCATTGCGCACAGGACTGGCCGTAGACGACGAATCTATCCTGTTGCCGGTTGTTGCCCTTGCTTTAGAAAAAACTGGAAAGGGCGTACGATCACATTTGCCGGCCACAATTCAGGACTAAGCAGTTTTTCAATTGCGTTTTCAGGAACACCCAGCTTAAAATTTATTCGTCTTAAAGCTTCCACAGAGGTGTCTTTTTTGACAAGACTGTAGCACGAAATAACGCTCTTCTCGATGTTTGCATGCTTCATAACATACTCAATGATGTTATCAGCAGTAACAGTGGGCAAGAAAGAAGAAAGGTGCAGCCACTTAAGTCGAACAGCAACGCCAAGTTCGGAGTTGGCATTAGATCCAACAACACGCAATTGTTTAAGTCTGTTGTTTTTCTTCCCAGCAGTAACCCAGCCAGGTGTAGTGGGCTGTCTGGGAGGCGAGGAGGCTTCACGACGCACGGCAGCAGAATCAGCAGAAGGCAGTGCAGCAGCAGAATCGGCGGAGGCAGCGGTAGCGGCGGCAGCAGTGGCAGCATAAGAGCTAGGAAGCTTTGAGTGGCCAGTAGAAACAGCAGGAAGAGAACGGTCGGCAGGAATCGAAGAAGCAGCAGCAGCAGGCGGACAATGCGCATTGGAACGGGCGGAAACGACGGGTTGAGCGTGATCAACGACACCAGAGCGACGGGCATCCGAGGACGCAGTATTATTGTTGGAGAGAGTACGAGTGTCAGGTACCAAAGTGGCTCTCTTATCCAGAAGATCGCAGATGTTATTTCCAATGACTTTGACATCGTTAGTTAGGACAGATAATTTAGGGACAGTATCATTGTCACTTAACTTGCGTTGTATTGAATGAAGCTCTTCTTGCAGGCATTCGAGTTTTTCGGCTAGAAGCTTTTTTTCATCTTGCAAAGAGTTCAACACAGAGCAAACGCGCGTTGTCAGCTCTTAGGGCGACAAGCTCACTGAAAATCGTCTTCAGCGTAACTTCTTGCTTATCACTCTTTTGCTGTTGAGAGACAATCGGTTTAGGCAGCTGAGCTTGTTGTTGCGGTTTAGGCTGATGCACTTGTTGTTGGGCTTTATGCAGTTGAGATTGATGTTGCGGTTTGAGCTGCAGTGCTTGTTGTTGCGGCTTAGGCTGTTGTGGTTGTTGTTGCAAAGCTAAGCTCTGGTTATTGCACTGCACTTGTTGTGATATGTCGCTGTCCGAGCACACTCGATCGGCGCGGGCGGTAGAAGTTAGGGGCGACTGAATATAATTTCGGCGCGCACTTAAGCAGTCATTACAATGGTACGGTCTACCGTTTTTTTTTGCATAAACTCGAGGTCAGCAGGCTGAAAGTTCACGCAGTCCAAATGAAAAAATTCGTTGCATTTGGCACATTGCAGCTTCGCCTGACCTCGTTCAACTTTTTGACCACAAACACACGGCATTTAGCGATAATGAAATAGAGAAAAAGTGTCCAAGTGAAAACGAGCGAAGCAGAACGACTCGCCTCACTCTCGCAGAGAAGTGGAAATAAAGAAATAAGACACGAAACGCGGAGCACAGAAACACGTCTGCACAGTACAAGGTCAGACACTGCACTAATTTCTATTAATAACAGGTTATTTCGAAAAAAAAGTTCCAGTTACGGCAACATTTAAGCACAAAAGTCCACAAACATAAAATTTCTAGCCATGTGCAACATGAAGAGGAGCAAGGAACCAATTTCTGTTACGAAATATGTGAAGCTATGGTTGCCGCCAATATTCCATGGAACACATTGCATAACAATTCCTGGCGGTCATTCTTGGAGAAGTACACCCAAAGGAGTATACCTAATGAGTCAACTTTACGCCAAACCTACTTGAAAAAATGTTACGAAGACGTAAATGAAATTCGCAGCGATATTGGGAGTAATTACATTTGGGTTTCAGTAGATGAGACTACTGATCGATGTGGTTGCTACATAGCCAATTTTATAGTAGGCAAGATGTGCGCCAATGAATCATCAAAATCCCATTTGTTGTGCTGCAAAGAATTAGAGCGGACAGACCATGATTCGATTGCACGATTTGTGAACACGTCGGTTTTAAAGTTGTGGCCTGACAGCGATAATTCTGAGAAGATACTGCTGATGGTCACTGACGCTGCACCATATATAGTCAAAGCTGCAAAGCACTTAAATGTCTTTTACCGTAATCTAAAACATTTGACATGTTTAGCTCATGGGGTTCACCGTGCGGCTGAGAAAGTGCGAATGATATTCCCAGAAGTTAATTTCATTTCGTCGACCAAAAAAGTGTTCCTCAAGTCGCCGTCACGTATGGTTTACAAGCAAATAATGGATGATGTGCCCTTACCACCCAACCCTGTGATAACAAGATGGGGAACGTGGAAAATTATCAGAAAATAAATGAGGTATGTTATATTAAGTTATATTTAGCATTTCTTTATATAGATTAGCATACCCATTTCAGAAAGGATGGAATATGTGGTATCACAACTATCCACTATAACTTAACCTAACCTACATAAGCATTTATAGTTATTTAGCATTTAGACCTACTTATGCATTTCTGTTCTTATAAAATTAACAGGTGCTTGAACAACTAGACCCAACGGAGGCAGAAAGCATAAGAAGTGCTAAAGAGGCAATCGAAGATCCTAGGCTGTTAACGGCACTCATATATATTCAACAGCATTATGAGTGCATACCAAGGTCACTCAAAAAACTCGAAGAACACGGTATGCGTTTAACTGAGGCGATGGAAATAGTCACGGAGTTGCGGAATTCGCTGGAAATCGTACCAGGAAACGACGGGCTGTCTGTTGCTTACAAATTCAAGATGATCCTACGAAAAAATAGCTTCTTTAAGGATCTGGAAGAACTTTGCTCACTTTTCAAAGATCCGAAATGGGATATAACTAAGATAACGATCAAGCCAGAGCTATTGTCGAAATATGCCTATCCTCCCATCACTTCGTGTGATGTCGAAAGATCATTTTATATATAAACACATTTTTGGCGAAAAGAGACATAGGCTGACCGTCGAAAACTTAGAGCAAATTTTAGTTATTTACTGCAATAAGTAATTAATTGTTTTTAATTTCATTTTTAGTCTGTTTGTTTGTTGTTATTAGAGTTAAGATTTTGTTTTATGGACTTTAAATAAAGAAATGAATTCTATTTAAAATGCAATGTTTTTTTACACTATGTCGAATTTCTCCAGTTGCCAGTTGAAATACTACCAGTTGCCTCCGGCTTTGTACGGTTGAATTTCATACTTTCATTGAAATAATTTTGATTCCCCAACTAGCATGGTCCCGCGCACGCATGTTTGAAGGTAAAAGGCTCAACAAATCAAGTTTTTTGTAATCCGTTCTTACATATATTTTCCTATAAAAACTCTTAATCCATCGTTGACCCAGTCAGATTGCGATTTTTGAAAAAACACACATTTCGTTTTATTTAGCATTTGGTGTACTTTAACCAAGTTTGAAAACAAAAACACCCATTAAATCATGCTTATCCATTCAAAATTTTAACCCTTGATTTACCCTGTTAGCTTTCGATTTTCAAAAAACTGAGAAACACGTATTTGGTTATTTCGCATTTGAAGTACTTTTACCAAGTTTGACGACAAACGGTCTAAACAAATTTATTTCTCCATACAAACTTTTAACCCTTGCTTTACCTCGTTAAATTTAGATTTTCACAAAAGTAAAAAAATGTGCTCAATTATTTTTTATTTTTAATGTTTTCACAAATTTTTCAGGCCATAGGCCTATCGGTTCATGTTTTTTCGTAGTCTTTCCGTATATGAACCTTAACCCTTAGTTGCTCCGTTAAGTTTTGATTTCCGAAAAATTGAAAAATACGTGTCGAATTATTTTTTATTTGAAGTATTGTCACCAAATTTGAAATCAATAGGCTCATTAAAATGCGTTTCTTCATACAACACCTTAACCCATGTTTTGCCCTTTTAGACCCCGAATTTCAAAAAATTTTTTCAAACGAAGGTTCCTTTTTGTAAGATGTACCTACACTGCAAATTTTATGTTTGTAGCTTCGGTGGTTCGACCTGTATGGAGTGCATATGTTTTGCATATATTTTGCATATTTGGTGTGCATATAAATCCGATACCTACTAATGACTTACTATGTATCTCAAGGTGTTAAAGAGGCATGTCACATCTATTTCCAGACAAAAATGTCCCTAAACGGACGGTAAATATTTAAAAATGCATATTTTAGGTACGTTTGTACGGTTTGTACGAAATTTCAGTTTCGTGTCTCAACTTTTTCGAAAGCTATTATGAATACCTTCCATCAGACAGACGAATTGGAAGACATATTAACATTGAACGTCAAATTTTTAACGTGAGTGCCGTTCACAGTGTGGCTTAACCCCACGGTGCTCAAAAGCACAGCGTATCAAAATTAAGCATTGATAAGCGCCCCGAGAGACTAGCTCCCGGTGCCAATTGGGATAATGTAAATCGGACATTAACCCTCCTTGGTAGGGATCGAGGCCTATCTAAACCTCTGCCGTGCTATGGGTCCGGCACCCGGTTGTAAACGCAACTCCACGCCGAAACGAAACTTAACCCCCATTTGGGGTTAAACCAAGCCACCACGGATCTCCCCGAGGGGGTCATTCCCATAATCAGGCTGAAGCACAAGGCTCCAGGGGCACCCTGATCCTCGTGGTACCAGACAAAGCCTCTGGTCAGACTTCGTAGCCATGCTACTACCAGTTGAGCCCCATTTAGCTCGTGGACTGGTGACCACCGCACCGCACTTGACCTCATTCACGTGCGCACTTATTCATCCACTCAATAGACCAGCCCCCTCGTTCACTCACACATTCACACTTGGCAATGCACCAAACTGCCGTCGCCGCCGAAACACAGCATTCGCATGATCATTCATTATGGAAATCAGCTGGCTGGTGGAAAGTGCTTCACGCACACACCACACACCGTCCGTCCGACTAATCCCCATCCGCCCAAGGTCCCTCAAATCTGAGTACAACGGGCACTCACACAACACATGCAACCAATACTCTCTTACAGCCCCACACATACACTCAGCACTTGCACTCAGGGCTCTCTCATGCAAAAACGCATTGAGTGACCCGTTTCCAGTGAGTAGGAACCCAAGGCTCAGGCCGAAGCCGAAATCCTTGAGCCCTACCACGAACCTCACATCTCGTATATACTCATATGTCGCTCTGCCATGGGGACTTTCGTTCCAACGTTGCAGAACACAGTCCTCCAGTATTCGCTTACGCTTCATACTGTCAGCACTCTCCACATCTTCGCCTTGCAGCCACTCATACTGTAGCAGCACCTCTCTATTCCCCCTCCTTAGCCCGAAGCCCACGGCGCGCCGTATGACTACGAGATTCAAAGGAGCCTCACCCACCAACACTTGCAAAGCATCGGTTGATACAGTGCGGCACACAGGCATACAACATTACACGCTGAATAGACAGCAAGTGTTTGCGGCCTACAACCGTCGCGGCCAATTCGTGCCATGTCGACGCTCCGTACGCAGCACAAGCTACGAACGGACCGTGGTAGAGGGTGCGAAGCGAACTGCGCGTCGGCCGAGTCCCCAGTCACTCCTGAGTATCCGGGGCACCTGACCCATCATGCACACAACCCTCTCTTTCAGCCTGACCAAGTGAGGAGCAACACTCATTCTCTCACCAATTGTTAGCCCAAAGTATTTGACTTGCGTCTCGTACCGGAGGCCAAAACCATTCACTCGCACAATGGGCGGACGACTGCGAGCCAATTTGCCTTTCAGCAGCATGGTGACCGTCTTGTCCCTTGCCACTTCCACACCCACCGATTCACCCTATTCACACACCATACACATCAATTGCTCCCCCAAGCGCTCTACATCCGCTCTTGATCTGCCTTCCACAAGGTTAAGCAGATCATCCGCATACGCACAACACTTGCATACTACTGCCAGACGGCGCAGTAGTGGATCCATCATGTAGTTCCATATATATGGACCGCAGACGGATCCCTGCGGGCATCCTCTAGCCATATCTATTTCAACCCGTTCATTCTCCCCTATCACACATGCTTTCCTGTCTGAGAAATAGCTCTTCCAGAGAGCTGTTTCCAGGCAGTCAGAATAATTCAGCCATTCAACCAATTTATCCCAGCGCAGGTCATCAAACGCCCCCCTAAAATCCACAAACACACATAGTTCTCGCAACTCTCACGCACCACCGATTTAACATACTGTAACGATAAGACAGTCTGTCGCAAAGCAACCCTGCCGCTTCGCGCCGTGCCATAATTGAATGTGGCAACGACAGCCGCGATAATAACTTTTAGTCCAATCTGGCAACAATGGTCGCGATCATCAGGGAAGCATTTAGTCCACTCCGGAATGTGCGGGAACGATCTGCGCGATGGCCGGACAGAGTATAAAAGGTGGCCGGATGCGGGCAACGAGTCAGTCTGGTTTTGACAAGTGAAGTTGCCACACGGAATAATTAAGCAAATACTTAAGTGTACGAACAGTAAAGTGTAAACTGTGAATAATAAAGTGACTGTTGGTTTATTTTATTGTCTGCGTTTAAGAAACTGACTGTGTTTTATTTTCAAATCACACAATCCAGAGATACGTGACAGCCCACTAGACTTAGTATTCGTAACATTTGGTGTCAGAAGTGGGATTGTGGAATATTGAAGATAAAAAAAAAAAACTAAAGAAATAAAATTATAAAAGCACGGACATGGTGAAATTCGAGCTGCTGAAGGTGGACCAGCTGAAGAAGGAGCTGGCTGCCTGGAATTCGCCGACTGCTGGCGGAAAGGTGGAGTTGCAGTTGCGCTTGCGAGAAGCATGTGAGGAACGAGGCGTCGATTGGACTGTGCACGAGTTCGGAGCGCAAGAACAAGAGGCGTCGGCCAAAATGGAGGATTCGCCTGCAGGTGCGGCGTCGATGCAAAGTACGACTGCAGCGGCTGCGCCGCCACAAGCAATGGACATGAGCCAGCTAATGGTTGCACTTAAAGGCATGTTCGAGACTTCCAACCGTGAAATGGCAGCGAAAATGGAAACTGCGAATCAACAGATGGCAGCGAAGCTGGAAACTACGAATCTCGAAATTTCGGCAAAAGTCGAGACAGCAAATCGAGAAATGTCAGCGAAGCTGGAAACTACGAATCTCGAAATTTCGGCAAAAGTCGAGACTGCAAATCGAGAAATGGCGGAAAATTCTGCGCGCATAGAGCAGAAGGTGGAGGAAATTTCCAATAGCCTGAATGTGAAAGTTGAGCATCTCGAGACGCGAATAGACGATTGGGACAAACGAGTTGACGAAATGGGTGAGTCCCTGAATAGACGAGTTGACAACCTGGATGAGTCCTTGAACAAACGAGTTGACAGTCTGGAAGATTCGATGCACAGAAAGATAGACGAACGGTTTCGAGAGGTACAGCCACGAGAATGTTTGCCACCGGTTCAGGACGGTTTTGCTGCCAGAACAGAAGTGCCTACTTATGATGGTGCTGCGCCGTTCGACACATTTAAATTGCAATTCGACTTGGCTGCTTTGGAAAATCAGTGGACAGATATCAGGAAAGGTCGGAGGTTGGCACTGGCGCTGAAAGGTCCTGCGGCTGAGGTAATCAAATCAGTTCCAGAATGTTTAAGAAGTGATTACGGTGCCATCATGAGGGCATTAGCAGCGAAGTATAGCAACGAGCACAACCATGCGCTATACTACTGTGAGCTGAAGAACCGCAAGCAAAGAGCCAACGAGGCGCTGCAGACATATGCAGCAGACATTGAGCGGCTCGTACAGTTGTGCTACCCAAAATTTGGTGCTGATGATCTCGAGAGGATGAAGATTGAGTCGTTTGTTGAAGGTCTTCATGATCCAGAAACACGTCGCAGTGCGCTGATGATGGGCAAGCCAACATTTAAGGAAACGGTGACCAGCGCGATGACATATGAAGCGGCATGGATTGGGAGCACTCGGTATGCACCTGCAAGGATACGCCAGATTCAGGCGGACAACGACATTCCGATCCAGGCCATAAGCTCGGAGATACCGGACAGGCCACGGGTGGTCTCTAAAGTTGTTTGCTGGATATGTGGTAAGCAGGGCCACATATCACGAGACTGCCGCCAACGAAAGAGGCGTTCCCGTTCTCGATCGCAATCGCCTGAAGCGAGGAATACTGACAATCGAGGCTCAGCCAACAAGCGCAGGGCTGAGGACGAGGAGCCGTTAAACTAAAACGGGTCAGCCCAAAGGGGCGTGAGCTGATCCCCACAATCTGCCGCCCCACCATCCTTGTCTCACAGCTGAAACGACAGCCCAGCAGCTTGACAATTGAAGGAAGGATAGATGGAAAGTTGTTCGTGTTGACACTGGATACTGGAGCGTCATATTCGATCATAAAAAGGAAGCTGCTGAAGAACTGGGAACCGCTGCATGGCATACAGTTGCGGACTGCGACTGGCGAGCGCGCGCCGGTGAGAGGGAAAGTTACAAAAACGATTGCTATCGGCACCAGCAGCCTGGAACATGAGTTCATCGTCGCGGATATAATGGACGACGTGATTATCGGCGTGGATTTCATGATTAGGCACGGTTTTACGCTGGACCTGAAGGAAAATGTGCTGAGATATGCCAACGTTGAATTCCCGCTGCGCACCGGCTATGAGCGAAACGTGGCGGTACGGAAGGTTGTATCGTGTCAACACAGGAGGATACCAGCGAATTCTGAGGCGATTGTGTGGGCAAAGGTGGACGAGGACGATGGGACGAGTCGGCTGTGGGTAGTAGAAGCACCGAAACAAGGACACGACAACATCATCATCGGACGTACATTAGTGGAACCTAAAAATGGCAGAATACCAGTCAGAATACTGAACCCGCTGAATGCATCCAGATATGTCAGGAAAGATGAGGTAATCGGCGAGTGTAAGGAAGCTGTAGCAGTGGTCAATTGCGAGAGTAGCCCACCTGGAGGTAATAAGAAGAGCGGTTTTAACATGGACGCCATACCGCAGGAGAACCAGTGGAGCAGCGAGTTGACGGCCAAGCAGAAACAGAAGGCGAGGTCACTCCTGCAGCACTATGGGTCAATTTTTGCGGCAGAAGCAGGCGGAAGAACAGCCATAGTGAAGCACAACATCGACACCGGAAGTGCAAAACCGATTCGCCAACCGCCAAGACGAGTTCCTCTGGCCAAGAGGGAAGAGGTCCCAAATTTGATTGAAAACATGCATAAAGAAAAGGTCATAGAGCCTTCTTCGGGCCCCTGGTGCTCGCCGGTCGTGCTAGTCAAGAAAAAAAAGGAGGTATTGGGCGAATACAAAACGCCGGCCTTAAACTCAACCCAAAGAAGTGCTCGCTGTTCCAAAAGGAGGTCAAGTATCTGGGTCATACGGTTTCCGCCCGCGGAGTACATACGGATGAAGGCAAAATCACGGCGGTGAAGGAGTGGCCCCGGCCACGCAATCTACACGAACTCCGCAGTTTCCTGGGCCTGTGCACATACTACCGCCGATTTGTTCCGGGATTCGCGAACATAGCCAGCAGCCTGCACAAACTGACGAAAAAGGGCCAAGCTTTCGAGTGGAACGAGGAGCAGGAACAGGCTTTTGCACGTCTGAAGGAAAAACTGTGCAGTGCCCCAATTCTGGCCTTCCCCGTGCCTGGGGAGATGTTTGTGCTGGATACAGATGCAAGCGGGAATAGTATTGGCGGTGTGCTATCACAGATAATAGACGGCCAGGAACAAGTGATAGCGTACTACAGTAGGGTTTTATCGAAACCGGAACGCAATTACTGTGTGACCCGGAGAGAACTGCTGGCGGTATTGGACTGCGTGAAACACTTCCACAAATATCTGTATTTACAAAAGTTTCGCCTGCGCACAGATCATGCGGCATTGAGATGGCTCCTGAACTTTAAAGATCCTGAAGGGCAATTGGCGCGGTGGATCGAGCGACTGCAGAGCTACGACTACACGATAGAGCATCGCAAGGGCAGTAGCCATGGAAATGCCGATGCCTTGTCCCGCCGTCCGTGCAAAGTCGAATGCAGGCAATGCTCGCGAGCCGAAAGCAAAGAACAGATAGTGGACGTCCGGTTGGTCAGCGTCATGCCAGCGGAAGAGTGGTCTGCGGAGAGGCTACAAAAAGACCAGCATGAGGATGCGGATCTTGCAAAAATCGTCGAAGGCAAGGAGCAAGGCGCACGTCCAGACTGGCAGGAGATGGCTGGTGAAAGCCCGATCGCTAAGGCTTACTGGGCACAGTGGAAAAGTCTGCGGCTGAAGGAAGGCTGCCTGTACCGCGAATGGGAGAGCGCGGATGATCGTACCAGCAACCCCCTAATGGTAGTGCCGAAAAGCAGAATCAACGAGGTCATCGAGGCATACCATAACGACTCCAGTGGAGGTCACCTAGGCATCACCAAAACCGTCGCCAAAATAAAAAGACGATTCTACTGGGTAGGATGTCAGGAGTCTGTAGCCGAGTGGATTAAGAGCTGCGACCGATGTTCAGCCGCGAAAGGGCCGACAAGAAAATCTCGAGGCCGCATGCAGCAGTACAACGTGGGAGCGCCCTTCGAGCGGATTGCTATGGACGTCGCCGGCCCATTCCCAACTAGCACTCAAGGCAACAAATATGTGCTGGTGGTAATGGATTACTTACTTACTTACTTACTTACTTAACTGGCCATAACAACCCGTTATCGGGTTACGGCCTGCCGCAAAACTTCTCTCCAGGCGCCTCTGCTTCGCGCGCGCCTTCTCCAGTTGGTCACACCAAGAGATACCAGGGCCTCTTCCACTTGGTCCTTCCACCGGAGACACGGCCTCCCTCTTCGCCGTCGACCTCCAACCATCGCATCGAATGCCTTTTTCGCCGGAGCTTCGTCGTCCATGCGGCAGACATGACCGAGCCAGCGTAGCCGCTGGATGTTAATTCGCTGCGCTACGTCCATGTCCTTATACAGCTCATACAGCTCGTTATTGGTTCGTATGCGATAGTCGTCACCAACCCGAACAGGGCCGAAGATTTTGCGAAGCACCTTCCTCTCGAACACTCCAAGGGCCGCTATGTCGTTTCGTGTCATTGTCCATGCTTCAGCGCCATAGAGGAGCACGGGCAAGATAAGCGTCCTATAGAGTGCAAGTTTTGTCGGTCGAGAGAGGTCTCTACTTCTCAATTGCCTACCGAGACCGTAGTAGCACCTGTTGGCAAGAGTTATCCTTCGCTTTATCTCCAGACTGACATCATTGCTGCTGTTGATGGCGGTGCCAAGGTAGACGAATTCCTTGACAACTTCAAAAGCATACCTGTCGGCCTCGACGTGAGACCCTAGCCGCTGCGAGTCCCTGCGTGTAGACAGCATATACTTCGTCTTGCCCTCATTTACCACCAGACCCATTTTGGCAGATTCTCTTTCGATAGCCGCAAAGGCAGCGGTGACATCTCGCTTGTTACGTCCGATGACATCAATATCATCAGCGTAAGCAAGGAGCTGGACACTTTTGTTGAAAATTGTGCCATTACGATGTACACCGGCCTTGCGCAGAACACTCTCCATGGTGAAGTTGAAGAGGTCGCAGGACAAAGGATCACCCTGTCTGAAACCTCGAACGGTATCAAAGGGGTCGGAGAGGTCACTTCCAACCTTGACGGAGCTGCGCGTATTGCTCAACGTCGCTCTGCAAAGTCTAACGAGCTTTGCAGGGATACCAAGTTCAGACAATGCGGCATATAGGCGATCCCTTATCGGGCTATCGAATGCTGCCTTGTAATCGATGAAGAGATGGTGTGTATCGATTTGGTTCTCATGGGTCTTCTCCAGGATTTGGCGTAGAGTGAATATCTGGTCGATGGTGGACTTACCAGGTCTAAAGCCGCACTGATAAGGTCCAATCAGCGCCTTGGCGAGTGGCTTTAGTCTTTCACATAATACGCTCGTCAGGACCTTGTATGCAATGGGAAGTAGGCTGATACCCCTGTAGTTGGCGCATATTGTTGGGTCGCCTTTCTTCAGCACAGGACAAAGGGCACTGAGGTTCCAATCGTTGGGCATTCGTTCCTCCAGCCATATTTTGCAAATGAGCTGATGCATGCACCCAATCAGCTCACCGCCGCCGGCCTTGAACAATTCAGCTGGTAGCCCATCCGGCCCTGCAGCTTTGTTGTTCTTGAGTCGCTGGATAGCGACCCGGACCTCGTCATGGCTGGGCGGTGGCACATCCACACCGTCGTCGTCGATTGGTGCCATCTGGACATCTTCACCACTGGCGGTATTGTTCCTTTCGTCGCCTGCGAGCAGCTTGGTGAAGTGCTCCTTCCACAACCTCAGCACACCCTGCGCATCCGTAACCAGATCCCCGTTTTCGTCTCTGCAAGAAGATGCCCCAGGCTTAAATCCTTCCGTAAGACGCTTAACTTTTTGGAAGAATTTTCGGGCGTCATTCCTGCTCCTGCACTCCTCGATTTCCTCACGCTCGCGCCTTTCTTGCTCCCGTTTCTTGCGTCTAAAAAGGCACCTCTCTTTCTTCCTCTCCTCCCGGTATTTTTCTGTCATGGCTCGCGTGGCGGCCGACTGCAGGGTCTTCTTGTATGCAGCATTCTTCACTGCAGTGGCTGCGCGACACTCTTCATCGTACCATTGGTTTTTTGGTGGTGGGCGTCGAAAACCAAGGACATTTTCTGCGGCGACGCGCATAGAGTGGGATAAGTGAGCCCATAATCCGCCGATGTCATCAGGTGGAGAGGGGGAGCGACCGAGCTGGTTGGAGAGTTGAGCGGAGTAGGCTTCGGCTACCCCTTGTGATCGCAGCTTACTGATGTCCAGCTTTCTTCGCAAACTAGGTTGTGCGGTCTTCGCTGCGCAAAGACGCATGCGTACCTTGGCTGCAACAAGGTAGTGGTCCGAGTCGATGTTGGGTCCTCGGAACGTGCGCACATCTAGAATGCTAGAAGCATGCCTTCCATCAATCACAATGTGATCAATCTGGTTGCGGGTGGATTGATCGGGGGATAACCAGGTGACCTTGTGGATATCGAGGTGCTGGAATCTGGTGCTACTAACTACCATGTTTCGTGCCGCGGCGAAATCGATCAGCCTCAGACCGTTGTTCGAAGTGGTCCCATGGAGGCTGAACTGCCCGACTGTGGGGCCAAAGATGCCTTCTCGCCCGACCTTTGCGTTGAAGTCCCCGAGGACAATTTTGACGTCATGGGCCGGGCACCTGTCGTAGACGTCCTCGAGCTTCGCATAGAAGGCATCCTTGGTCGCATCGTCCTTCTCTTCCGTCGGGGCGTGCGCGCAAATCAGGCTGATGCTAAAGTATTTAGCTTTGATGCGGATCGAAGCCAGCCGTTCGTTCACCGGAGTGAACCGAGAGACGTGGTGGCGAAGTCTCTTGCTGACCACAAATCCGCAGCCAAATTCGCGCTTCTCCGCATGGCAGCTGTAGTAGATATCGCAGTCTGCTCGCTTGGAGCAACCTTGTCCTGTCCATCGCATGGTAATGGTGGTAATGGATTACTTCAGTAAATGGCCCGAAGTGTACCCTATTCCTAACCAGGAGGCCACCACGATCTCGGAAAAGCTGGTAAACAACTGGGTAGCCAGGTTCGGAGTTCCGTTGGAGTTGCACTCAGATCAAGGCCGGAATTTCGAGTCTGCGGTATTCAAGGAAGTGTGTGAGCTGCTGGGGATAAAGAAAACGCGTACCACTCCTTTGCACCCACAGTCCGACGGCATGGTGGAACGCTTTAACCGGACACTGGAGGAATACCTGCGGAAAGTGGTAGGCAGGAATCAAAAGGATTGGGACACGCATATCCCCCTGTTCCTGATGGCGTATAGGTTAGCCCCGCACGACACGACATCACTCACTCCAGCCCGAGCAGTGTTCGGAACAGAGTTGCGGTTACCCGCTGACTTGAAGTTCGGGGTAGTCAGCACAACGGGAGGCGCTAAAACGGACTACGTGGCCAATAAGCGGGCGGAACTGGAGGAAATTCACCAGTTTATAAGGAGCCGCACCAAACTGGTCAGCGATAAGGCGAAAGCCAGATACGATCTACGGGCCAACTCAGCAGGGTTCCAAGAAGGCGATTTGGTAATGCTCTACAACCCGCAGCGGAGGAAAGGTTTGTCTCCGAAACTTCAAGCGTCATGGGAAGGACCGTACGAAGTCGTGACTAGGATTAACGACGTGGTATACCGGATTCAACGTTGCAGCAATAGAGGCGCTAAGCTGAAGGTAGTCCATTTGGAGCGTCTGGCGCCTCATCACAGCGGAGCCTCGGCACTTGTTCGGGACGAACAAGTCTAAGTGGTGGGCAGTGTAACGATAAGACAGTCTGTCGCTGTGCAAAGCAACCCTGCCGCTTCGCGCCGTGCCATAATTGAATGTGGCAACGACGGCCGCGATAATAACTTTTAGTCCAATCTGGCAACAATGGTCGCGATCATCAGGGAAGCATTTAGTCCACTCCGGAATGTGCGGGAACGATCTGCGCGATGGCCAGACAGAGTATAAAAGGTGGCCGGATGCGGGCAACGAGTCAGTCTGGTTTTGACAAGTGAAGTTGCCACACGGAATAATTAAGCAAATACTTAAGTGTACGAACAGTAGAGTGTAAACTGTGAATAATAAAGTGACTGTTGGTGTATTTTATTGTCTGCGTTTAAGAAACTGACTGTGTTTTATTTTCAAATCACACAATCCAGAGATACGTGACAGCCCACTAGACTTAGTATTCGTAACAATACCTTCACGCATCCTCCACGCCGAGTCTTTCGAAACCCACACTGCCTATCTGAAAGCCCACCCAGTTGCGCTTGAAGCCGATCTACCATAATCCGTTCCAGTACCTTTCCAAGTACCGGTAGGAGGCAGATACCCCGATAAGAACGAGGGTTGATCTTATCAGGAGACTTAAAGAGCACCACGACACTAGCTATTTTCCACGCGACTGCCGCAATACCTTACTGAACCACAGCGGAGATGTGGCATTTGCAGCCATACCTAATAAGACAGGTGTGCCGCCTGCTAGACGGAACACCGTGTTCAGGTAGTCCAAGTAGGGGTCTAGAGGCTCACCATACTTACAGTAGACACTGCCCACAATCACTTTGCCAAAGTGACCTTGCACACTCACATGAACGCCGTATTCATTCGCACACACAACCACACAGTCCAGATGGACGTCGTTCACAATTACAGCAGCATTTGCCCAGGTGTCAGAAAAAATCCGCATTGATGCATCCTGCATCAGGGCAATTGCACTGCCACATTCACTCATACACGCACCAAGCTCACGCGTCACGGCATATGCGCCCTGACAATTTAGCTGTACTGCCTGCAGACTCATCAATGACGAGCCTGCGCCCTGGCCAGAATTTGGCTATACGCCGGACATTGAATGTCGTATTTTTAACGTGAGTGCCGCCACAGTGTGGCCTAACCCCACGGTGCTCAAAAGCACAGCGTATCAAAATTAAGCATTGATAAGCGCCCCGAGAGCAAGCTCCCGGTACCAATTGGGTTAATGTAAATGGACATTTCCCCTCCTTGGTAGGGATCGAGGCCTATCTAAACCTCTGCCGTGCTATGGGTCCGGCACCCGGTTGTAAACGCAACTCCACGCCGAAACGAAACTTAACCCCCATTTGGGGTTAAACCAAGCCACCACGGACCTCCCCGAGGGGGTCATTCCCATAATCAGGCTGAAGCACAAGGCTCCAGGGGCACCCTGATCCTCGTGGTACCAGACAAAGCCTCTGGTCAGACTTCGTAGCCATGCTACTACCAGTTGAGCCCCATTTAGCTCGTGGACTGGTGACCACCGCACCGCACTTGACCTCATTCACGTGCGCACTTATTCATCCACTCAATAGACCAGCCCCCTCGTTCACTCACACATTCACACTTGGCAATGCACCAAACTGCCGTCGCCGCCGAAACACAGCATTCGCATGATCATTCATTATGGAAATCAGCTGGCTGGTGGAAAGTGCTTCACGCACACACCACACACCGTCCGTCCGACTAATCCCCATCCGCCCAAGGTCCCTCAAATCTGAGTACAACGGGCACTCACACAACACATGCAACCAATACTCTCTTACAGCCCCACACATACACTCAGCACTTGCACTCAGGGCTCTCTCATGCAAAAACGCATTGAGTGACCCGTTTCCAGTGAGTAGGAACCCAAGGCTCAGGCCGAAGCCGAAATCCTTGAGCCCTACCACGAACCTCACATCTCGTATATACTCATATGTCGCTCTGCCATGGGGACTTTCGTTCCAACGTTGCAGAACTAGTCCTCCAGTATTCGCTTACGCTTCATACTGTCAGCACTCTCCACATCTTCGCCTTGCAGCCACTCATACTGTAGCAGCACCTCTCTATTCCCCCTCCTTAGCCCGAAGCCCACGGCGCGCCGTATGACTACGAGATTCAAAGGAGCCTCACCCACCAACACTTGCAAAGCATCGGTTGATACAGTGCGGCACACAGGCATACAACATTACACGCTGAATAGACAGCAAGTGTTTGCGGCCTACAACCGTCGCGGCCAATTCGTGCCATGTCGACGCTCCGTACGCAGCACAAGCTACGAACGGACCGTGGTAGAGGGTGCGAAGCGAACTGCGCGTCGGCCGAGTCCCCAGTCACTCCTGAGTATCCGGGGCACCTGACCCATCATGCACACAACCCTCTCTTTCAGCCTGACCAAGTGAGGAGCAAAACTCATTCGCTCACCAATTGTTAGCCCCAAGTATTTGACTTGCGTCTCGTACCGGAGGCCAACACCATTCACTCGCACAATGGGCGGACGACTGCGAGCCAATTTGCCTTTCAGCAGCATGGTCACAGTCTTGTCCATTGCCACATCCACACCCACCGATTCACCCCATTCACACACCATACACATAAATTGCTCCCCCAAGCGCTCTACATCCGCTCTAGATCTGCCCTCCACAAGGATACGCAGATCATCCGCATACGCACAACACTTGCATACTGCTGCCAGACGCCGCAGTAGTGGATCCATCATGTAGTTCCATATATATGGACCACAGACAGATCCCTGCGGACATCCTCGAGCCACATCTATTTCAACCCGTTCATTCTCCCCAATCACACATGCTTTCCTGTCTGAGAAATAGCTCTTCCAGAGAGCTGTTTCCAGGCAGTCAGCATGATTCAGCCATTCTACCACTTTATCCCAGCGCAGGTGATCAAACGCCCCCCTGAAATCCACAAACACACCGAGAACATAGTTCTCGCTACTCTCACGCACCACCGATTTAACATACATCCACGCATCTTCCACGCCGAGTCTCTTTCGAAACCCAAACCGCCTATCCGATAGCCTACCCAGTTGCGCTTGAAGCCGATCCACCATAACCCGTTCCAGTACTTTACCAAGTACCGGTAGGAGGCAGATACCCCGATAAGAACGGGGGTTAGTCCTGATCTTATCAGGAGACTTCAAGAGCACTACGACCCTAGCTATCTTCCACGCGAGTGGAAAATAAGCCTCATAAAGGCATTTCTCATAGATGGCCTCCAGGTACTCCGGAATGACTTTGTACAAGGCTTTGCACATCTCGCCAGTCAAACCATCGACACCCGGTGACCGTCTAGACCTAACCAGGCCAAATGCATAACCTAATTATCCGTCTTCTAATGGCTCAGCAGCTGCCACTTGTGCTGGTGGCGTCTGCTCAACCGGCCTAGGAAAGAACTCGGCTAAGAGAACGTTCACACTATCTCTCCATGTTGATGTCATAGTGTCACCAACACGGAGAGCGCTCACATCCACCTGCTTCTTCTTACTGCGGCAGATCCGATAGACATGGCCCCATGGGTCATCCCTATGATCTGCCACAAACTCCCGCCAATTTTCTTCCTTAACCCATTTTCGGGTTTTTTGAGAAAAAAATTATCATTCAAGTAAAATCGATATATATGCTATCAGTTATTCTTAAAAAACTTATTTTATATAATTTCATTTTAATTTAAATTCATTTGTCGACGTGGCGCCAACGTTGCGAAGGCGCACCACAAATTCCAGACTTATCTAGCACACGCATAATGACACCCAGATAATTCACAAACCCATTTTATTTTTTCTTTGCCTTTATGTGAACGTATTTTCATGTCGACCAAAAAAAGAATTAACGTTTGACAGTTTTCAAAATTTCAAAATTTCAAATTCAAAATTTGTCTGACAAACATGTGTCTACATATACAAGTGTGTGTGTCAGTGTGTGTTTTGTAGGTGGTTGAGATATGGAGGGAAGAAAGCCTAAGGATATACCTTCCGAACAAAAAAAAATGTATCGCAATACCTCACACACACTGCACATACGAATTTTTTAAATAGTAACGTTGCGTATACGCAACAGAGGAAGGAAATGGGTTAACGCGAACAAGCATACTCTTATACTCATTCATGCACCTATTGAAATCACACCTGCGCTGGGCCAAGTGCTCAGAATTGGCCGCCCGGGCGCGCTGAAACTTACGTCTCAGGCGCCTGACCGACCGCCTCTTTGCACTCAGCTCACTCGTCCACCACTTCACCCGCCTCTGGTTCACTCTCTCCCATTTCTGAAGCATACTGTCATTCACACGCCAGACACACTCGTTAAGACGAGCGACCTGGTCGTCCACATTCATGCATTCAAACTCACTAAGTGGCACTTCCGTGACCACTTCACGAACATGGAAACCATAAGTTTCCCAATTCACACCACAGGTGCGCCATCGCCTTTCGCACACACCCGCCCTTTCATTCATACTGTGAGCAGGCACAGTAATCACAATTTCAATCAAATTGTGATCGCTTATGCCCCACCCACCACGGACACGCCAGCTGAATTCAAACATTCTGCTCGCTGCCCCATTCACTAGCGTCACGTCAATGTCACTCACCCCTCTAGGCCCGTCAAACGTATACCATTCACTTGGTTCGATGAGAACGACAATGTCTCACGGAACCAGCCATTCACTCATTGCCTCACCCCTACTGTGGCTCTTGTAGCCGGCAGAATGCCGCGATACCTTACTGAACCACAGCGGAGATCTGGCATTCGCATCCACACCTACCAAGACAGGTGCGCCGCCTGCCAGACGGAACACCGTGTACAGGTAGTCCAAGTAGGGCTCTAGAGGCTCACCATACTTGCAGTAGACACTGCCCACAATCACTTTGCCAAAGTGACCTTGCACACTGATACAAACACCATATTCAGTCGCACACACAACCATACAGTCCAAATGGACATCATTCACAATTACAGCCGCATTTGCCCTGGTGTCAGAAAATACCCGCATTGCTGCAGGTATTCCCCGTACGACACCATTGGTGGCGTACGGTTCCTGAACCAGGGCAATTGCACTGCCACATTCACACATACACGCACCTAACTCGCACATCACGGCATACGCGCCTTGACAGTTCAACTGTACTACCTGCAGACCCATCAATGACGAGCCTGCGCCCTGGCCAGAATTTGGCTGTACGCCGGACAGTCGGTGAACATCATGTAATGCCCAGCCGCCTTGCCCCGGAACGCGCAATTCCGGCAGTGCAGCTCATTGGTGTCCAGCGCCGACAAACGTCCTCTTTCATCCTGCACTCAGCCACTCTGTGGTCAAAGATAAGGCATCTAAAGCAGCCAGGCATCGGCATGAAGGGCCGCACGCGAAACGAAAACCACTTGATGTAGCATCTTTCCGCCTCCAGAAGGGAAGAAATCAAGCCTTTATTCCCTTCCAACACGACGTTGGATGCCCCACCAGAGCCTACCGTCCACGGGCGACTCACCATACGAACGCCTTTCTCAAAGGCAGCCGGGCTTATCCGCTCTTTGAGGCTCAACTCATAGAGCTCTTCCATAAATTCACTCGGAGAAATCTCAGAGTGAACCCCATGGACGACAACCCTCGGGCCCAGCTTTTCATTCGCGGCCACGTCAAGCCCAATTTGGCGTTTTTGATCAGCTTCATTGCTTCGACCTTGGAGGGAGTGCGAATAATCGCATCGCCACCACGCAGTGGCTTCACCTCGTGAACCATCACGCCCAATGAAGGACCCGCCTCCTTGACGACCTTGGTGGCCACCACCTTCCCTGATGCTTTTGCGTCACGGCTTTGCACCACAACAGACCAAGCCTGCGCCGGCTGCACAGTCATGCCCTGCGCAACCGGTAGAGACACCGGCGCCAAAGCAGCGGCCGCCTGGGGGGCGCCCACACGCACCGCACCTGGCGCCGGCATGGCCCGTGAGGTCGAAATTCCCGCACTCTCCAGGCCAGCGATACGGCACTTCAACGTGGCATTCACGAGCTTCATGGGCAACAGCTCCCTGACGCAGGTGGCCCCGGGCCAACAACCGCCGCCTTAACGCCCTTCTTCATCCGTACTACCAAATGCGGCACGGCCGGCACCTCAGCGCCAGCCGCAACGATGGAGACACCCGCCTTCACGACTGGCGACTCAGCACCTTCCGCGCACGTGCTGGCCTCATCCATACTCTCTCCTCCTACAGTGTCGGCGGGCAAAGTCGCGCGCCCAAGCCCTTTGCCGGGCGAAGCCGCGTGCCCAAGCCTCTTACGAGGCGGCGACCGTACGTCCGTCGACACTGACTCCGCGTCGGAAGACCGTCATATCGGTCGTGTCACGACCTGACGGCTCCCGGGCAGAGTCCCCAGCCACACTCCCCTTGCGATTAGGGAGCCTCATTCACACTATGTACTCTATACACACTAATCTAACACTAGACTAAGTCAAGTAGTTATAGCAACAACTACTATTCACACAGCAACTGCCTTATGGCAACTTGCTTGACTCAAGCAATACAGAAACAATGTTGTGTACACAAACAATATACACACAAGCCACCAACGGTGACTTGTTTACGCAAAACTACGCAACAACAACAATCGTGCACACGTCCCTTACGGTAACTTGTTTACAATTTCTACGGACGCTTACCGCTACTTCGTCACTGCAACAACAATGCACACTCGCGCCCTGAAAAATCACTGCAAAATCACACGCTAACGCACGTCTTCACCCCCCGGTGTCTAAATCGACACTGACTGATTAACAGACGGACATAGATAAATTAATGCGATATATATATAAGGACTGTATCGAAAATTATGAATACACCAAAACATGCTTCATACAAGGATAAGCAGATCATCCGCATACGCACAACACTTGCATACTGCTGCCAGACGCCGCAGTAGTGGATCCATCATGTAGTTCCATATATATGGACCACAGACAGATCCCTGCGGACATCCTCGAGCCACATCTATTTCAACCCGTTCATTCTCCCCAATCACACATGCTTTCCTGTCTGAGAAATAGCTCTTCCAGAGAGCTGTTTCCAGGCAGTCAGCATGATTCAGCCATTCTACCACTTTATCCCAGCGCAGGTGATCAAACGCCCCCCTGAAATCCACAAACACACCGAGAACATAGTTCTCGCTACTCTCACGCACCACCGATTTAACATACATCCACGCATCTTCCACGCCGAGTCTCTTTCGAAACCCAAACCGCCTATCCGATAGCCTACTCAGTTGCGCTTGAAGCCGATCCACCATAACCCGTTCCAGTACTTTACCAAGTACCGGTAGGAGGCAGATACCCCGATAAGAACGGGGGTTAGTCCTGATCTTATCAGGAGACTTCAAGAGCACTACGACCCTAGCTATCTTCCACGCGAGTGGAAAATAAGCCTCATAAAGGCATTTCTCATAGATGGCCTCCAGGTACTCCGGAATGACTTTGTACAAGGCTTTGCACATCTCGCCAGTCAAACCATCGACACCCGGTGACCGTCTAGACCTAACCAGGCCAAATGCATAACCTAATTATCCGTCTTCTAATGGCTCAGCAGCTGCCACTTGTGCTGGTGGCGTCTGCTCAACCGGCCTAGGAAAGAACTCGGCTAAGAGAACGTTCACACTATCTCTCCATGTTGATGTCATAGTGTCACCAACACGGAGAGCGCTCACATCCACCTGCTTCTTCTTACTGCGGCAGATCCGATAGACATGGCCCCACGGGTCATCCCTATGATCTGCCACAAACTCCCGCCAATTTTCTTCCTTAACCCATTTTCGGGTTTTTTGAGAAAAAAATTATCATTCAAGTAAAATCGATATATATGCTATCAGTTATTCTTAAAAAACTTATTTTATATAATTTCATTTTAATTTAAATTCATTTGTCGACGTGGCGCCAACGTTGCGAAGGCGCACCACAAATTCCAGACTTATCTAGCACACGCATAATGACACCCAGATAATTCACAAACCCATTTTATTTTTTCTTTGCCTTTATGTGAACGTATTTTCATGTCGACCAAAAAAAGAATTAACGTTTGACAGTTTTCAAAATTTCAAAATTTCAAATTCAAAATTTGTCTGACAAACATGTGTCTACATATACAAGTGTGTGTGTCAGTGTGTGTTTTGTAGGTGGTTGAGATATGGAGGGAAGAAAGCCTAAGGATATACCTTCCGAACAAAAAAAAATTTATCGCAATACCTCACACACACTGCACATACGAATTTTTTAAATAGTAACGTTGCGTATACGCAACAGAGGAAGGAAATGGGTTAACGCGAACAAGCATACTCTTATACTCATTCATGCACCTATTGAAATCACACCTGCGCTGGGCCAAGTGCTCAGAATTGGCCGCCCGGGCGCGCTGAAACTTACGTCTCAGGCGCCTGACCGACCGCCTCTTTGCACTCAGCTCACTCGTCCACCACTTCACCCGCCTCTGGTTCACTCTCTCCCATTTCTGAAGCATACTGTCATTCACACGCCAGACACACTCGTTAAGACGAGCGACCTGGTCGTCCACATTCATGCATTCAAACTCACTAAGTGGCACTTCCGTGACCACTTCACGAACATGGAAACCATAAGTTTCCCAATTCACACCACAGGTGCGCCATCGCCTTTCGCACACACCCGCCCTTTCATTCATACTGTGAGCAGGCACAGTAATCACAATTTCAATCAAATTGTGATCGCTTATGCCCCACCCACCACGGACACGCCAGCTGAATTCAAACATTCTGCTCGCTGCCCCATTCACTAGCGTCACGTCAATGTCACTCACCCCTCTAGGCCCGTCAAACGTATACCATTCACTTGGTTCGATGAGAACGACAATGTCTCACGGAACCAGCCATTCACTCATTGCCTCACCCCTACTGTGGCTCTTGTAGCCGGCAGAATGCCGCGATACCTTACTGAACCACAGCGGAGATGTGGCATTCGCATCCACACCTACCAAGACAGGTGCGCCGCCTGCCAGACGGAACACCGTGTACAGGTAGTCCAAGTAGGGCTCTAGAGGCTCACCATACTTGCAGTAGACACTGCCCACAATCACTTTGCCAAAGTGACCTTGCACACTGATACAAACACCATATTCAGTCGGACACACAACCATACAGTCCAAATGGACATCATTCACAATTACAGCCGCATTTGCCCTGGTGTCAGAAAATACCCGCATTGCTGCAGGTATTCCCCGTACGACACCATTGGTGGCGTACGGTTCCTGAACCAGGGCAATTGCACTGCCACATTCACACATACACGCACCTAACTCGCACATCACGGCATACGCGCCTTGACAGTTCAACTGTACTACCTGCAGACCCATCAATGACGAGCCTGCGCCCTGGCCAGAATTTGGCTGTACGCCGGACAGTCGGTGAACATCATGTAATGCCCAGCCGTCTTGCCCCGGAACGCGCAATTCCGACAGTGCAGCTCATTGGTGTCCTGCTGGACGCGATGACCGCTCTGGCCACAGCGCCGACAAACGTCCTCTTTCATCCTGCACTCAGCCACTCTGTGGTCAAAGATAAGGCATCTAAAGCAGCCAGGCATCGGCATGAAGGGCCGCACGCGAAACGAAAACCACTTGATGTAGCATCTTTCCGCCTCCAGAAGGGAAGAAATCAAGCCTTTATTCCCTTCCAACACGACGTTGGATGCCCCACCAGAGCCTACCGTCCACGGGCGACTCACCATACGAACGCCTTTCTCAAAGGCAGCCGGGCTTATCCGCTCTTTGAGGCTCAACTCATAGAGCTCTTCCATAAATTCACTCGGAGAAATCTCAGAGTGAACCCCATGGACGACAACCCTCGGGCCCAGCTTTTCATTCGCGGCCACGTCAAGCCCAATTTGGCGTTTTTGATCAGCTTCATTGCTTCGACCTTGGAGGGAGTGCGAATAATCGCATCGCCACCACGCAGTGGCTTCACCTCGTGAACCATCACGCCCAATGAAGGACCCGCCTCCTTGACGACCTTGGTGGCCACCACCTTCCCTGATGCTTTTGCGTCACGGCTTTGCACCACAACAGACCAAGCCTGCGCCGGCTGCACAGTCATGCCCTGCGCAACCGGTAGAGACACCGGCGCCAAAGCAGCGGCCGCCTGGGGGGCGCCCACACGCACCGCACCTGGCGCCGGCATGGCCCGTGAGGTCGAAATTCCCGCACTCTCCAGGCCAGCGATACGGCACTTCAACGTGGCATTCACGAGCTTCATGGGCAACAGCTCCCTGACGCAGGTGGCCCCGGGCCAACAACCGCCGCCTTAACGCCCTTCTTCATCCGTACTACCAAATGCGGCACGGCCGGCACCTCAGCGCCAGCCGCAACGATGGAGACACCCGCCTTCACGACTGGCGACTCAGCACCTTCCGCGCACGTGCTGGCCTCATCCATACTCTCTCCTCCTACAGTGTCGGCGGGCAAAGTCGCGCGCCCAAGCCCTTTGCCGGGCGAAGCCGCGTGCCCAAGCCTCTTACGAGGCGGCGACCGTACGTCCGTCGACACTGACTCCGCGTCGGAAGACCGTCATATCGGTCGTGTCACGACCTGACGGCTCCCGGGCAGAGTCCCCAGCCACACTCCCCTTGCGATTAGGGAGCCTCATTCACACTATGTACTCTATACACACTAATCTAACACTAGACTAAGTCAAGTAGTTATAGCAACAACTACTATTCACACAGCAACTGCCTTATGGCAACTTGCTTGACTCAAGCAATACAGAAACAATGTTGTGTACACAAACAATATACACACAAGCCACCAACGGTGACTTGTTTACGCAAAACTACGCAACAACAACAATCGTGCACACGTCCCTTACGGTAACTTGTTTACAATTTCTACGGACGCTTACCGCTACTTCGTCACTGCAACAACAATGCACACTCGCGCCCTGAAAAATCACTGCAAAATCACACGCTAACGCACGTCTTCACCCCCCGGTGTCTAAATCGACACTGACTGATTAACAGACGGACATAGATAAATTAATGCGATATATATATAAGGACTGTATCGAAAATTATGAATACACCAAAACATGCTTCATACAAGGATAAGCAGATCATCCGCATACGCACAACACTTGCATACTGCTGCCAGACGCCGCAGTAGTGGATCCATCATGTAGTTCCATATATATGGACCACAGACAGATCCCTGCGGACATCCTCGAGCCACATCTATTTCAACCCGTTCATTCTCCCCAATCACACATGCTTTCCTGTCTGAGAAATAGCTCTTCCAGAGAGCTGTTTCCAGGCAGTCAGCATGATTCAGCCATTCTACCACTTTATCCCAGCGCAGGTGATCAAACGCCCCCCTGAAATCCACAAACACACCGAGAACATAGTTCTCGCTACTCTCACGCACCACCGATTTAACATACATCCACGCATCTTCCACGCCGAGTCTCTTTCGAAACCCAAACCGCCTATCCGATAGCCTACCCAGTTGCGCTTGAAGCCGATCCACCATAACCCGTTCCAGTACTTTACCAAGTACCGGTAGGAGGCAGATACCCCGATAAGAACGGGGGTTAGTCCTGATCTTATCAGGAGACTTCAAGAGCACTACGACCCTAGCTATCTTCCACGCGAGTGGAAAATAAGCCTCATAAAGGCATTTCTCATAGATGGCCTCCAGGTACTCCGGAATGACTTTGTACAAGGCTTTGCACATCTCGCCAGTCAAACCATCGACACCCGGTGACCGTCTAGACCTAACCAGGCCAAATGCATAACCTAATTATCCGTCTTCTAATGGCTCAGCAGCTGCCACTTGTGCTGGTGGCGTCTGCTCAACCGGCCTAGGAAAGAACTCGGCTAAGAGAACGTTCACACTATCTCTCCATGTTGATGTCATAGTGTCACCAACACGGAGAGCGCTCACATCCACCTGCTTCTTCTTACTGCGGCAGATCCGATAGACATGGCCCCATGGGTCATCCCTATGATCTGCCACAAACTCCCGCCAATTTTCTTCCTTAACCCATTTTCGGGTTTTTTGAGAAAAAAATTATCATTCAAGTAAAATCGATATATATGCTATCAGTTATTCTTAAAAAACTTATTTTATATAATTTCATTTTAATTTAAATTCATTTGTCGACGTGGCGCCAACGTTGCGAAGGCGCACCACAAATTCCAGACTTATCTAGCACACGCATAATGACACCCAGATAATTCACAAACCCATTTTATTTTTTCTTTGCCTTTATGTGAACGTATTTTCATGTCGACCAAAAAAAGAATTAACGTTTGACAGTTTTCAAAATTTCAAAATTTCAAATTCAAAATTTGTCTGACAAACATGTGTCTACATATACAAGTGTGTGTGTCAGTGTGTGTTTTGTAGGTGGTTGAGATATGGAGGGAAGAAAGCCTAAGGATATACCTTCCGAACAAAAAAAAATTTATCGCAATACCTCACACACACTGCACATACGAATTTTTTAAATAGTAACGTTGCGTATACGCAACAGAGGAAGGAAATGGGTTAACGCGAACAAGCATACTCTTATACTCATTCATGCACCTATTGAAATCACACCTGCGCTGGGCCAAGTGCTCAGAATTGGCCGCCCGGGCGCGCTGAAACTTACGTCTCAGGCGCCTGACCGACCGCCTCTTTGCACTCAGCTCACTCGTCCACCACTTCACCCGCCTCTGGTTCACTCTCTCCCATTTCTGAAGCATACTGTCATTCACACGCCAGACACACTCGTTAAGACGAGCGACCTGGTCGTCCACATTCATGCATTCAAACTCACTAAGTGGCACTTCCGTGACCACTTCACGAACATGGAAACCATAAGTTTCCCAATTCACACCACAGGTGCGCCATCGCCTTTCGCACACACCCGCCCTTTCATTCATACTGTGAGCAGGCACAGTAATCACAATTTCAATCAAATTGTGATCGCTTATGCCCCACCCACCACGGACACGCCAGCTGAATTCAAACATTCTGCTCGCTGCCCCATTCACTAGCGTCACGTCAATGTCACTCACCCCTCTAGGCCCGTCAAACGTATACCATTCACTTGGTTCGATGAGAACGACAATGTCTCACGGAACCAGCCATTCACTCATTGCCTCACCCCTACTGTGGCTCTTGTAGCCGGCAGAATGCCGCGATACCTTACTGAACCACAGCGGAGATGTGGCATTCGCATCCACACCTACCAAGACAGGTGCGCCGCCTGCCAGACGGAACACCGTGTACAGGTAGTCCAAGTAGGGCTCTAGAGGCTCACCATACTTGCAGTAGACACTGCCCACAATCACTTTGCCAAAGTGACCTTGCACACTGATACAAACACCATATTCAGTCGCACACACAACCATACAGTCCAAATGGACATCATTCACAATTACAGCCGCATTTGCCCTGGTGTCAGAAAAGACCCGCATTGCTGCAGGTATTCCCCGTACGACACCATTGGTGGCGTACGGTTCCTGAACCAGGGCAATTGCACTGCCACATTCACACATACACGCACCTAACTCGCACATCACGGCATACGCGCCTTGACAGTTCAACTGTACTACCTGCAGACCCATCAATGACGAGCCTGCGCCCTGGCCAGAATTTGGCTGTACGCCGGACAGTCGGTGAACATCATGTAATGCCCAGCCGCCTTGCCCCGGAACGCGCAATTCCGGCAGTGCAGCTCATTGGTGTCCTGCTGGACGCGATGACCGCTCTGGCCACAGCGCCGACAAACGTCCTCTTTCATCCTGCACTCAGCCACTCTGTGGTCAAAGATAAGGCATCTAAAGCAGCCAGGCATCGGCATGAAGGGCCGCACGCGAAACGAAAACCACTTGATGTAGCATCTTTCCGCCTCCAGAAGGGAAGAAATCAAGCCTTTATTCCCTTACAACACGACGTTGGATGCCCCACCAGAGCCTACCGTCCACGGGCGACTCACCATACGAACGCCTTTCTCAAAGGCAGCCGGGCTTATCCGCTCTTTGAGGCTCAACTCATAGAGCTCTTCCATAAATTCACTCGGAGAAATCTCAGAGTGAACCCCATGGACGACAACCCTCGGGCCCAGCTTTTCATTCGCGGCCACGTCAAGCCCAATTTGGCGTTTTTGATCAGCTTCATTGCTTCGACCTTGGAGGGAGTGCGAATAATCGCATCGCCACCACGCAGTGGCTTCACCTCGTGAACCATCACGCCCAATGAAGGACCCGCCTCCTTGACGACCTTGGTGGCCACCACCTTCCCTGATGCTTTTGCGTCACGGCTTTGCACCACAACAGACCAAGCCTGCGCCGGCTGCACAGTCATGCCCTGCGCAACCGGTAGAGACACCGGCGCCAAAGCAGCGGCCGCCTGAGGGGCGCCCACACGCACCGCACCTGGCGCCGGCATGGCCCGTGAGGTCGAAATTCCCGCACTCTCCAGGCCAGCGATACGGCACTTCAACGTGGCATTCACGAGCTTCATGGGCAACAGCTCCCTGACGCAGGTGGCCCCGGGCCAACAACCGCCGCCTTAACGCCCTTCTTCATCCGTACTACCAAATGCGGCACGGCCGGCACCTCAGCGCCAGCCGCAACGATGGAGACACCCGCCTTCACGACTGGCGACTCAGCACCTTCCGCGCACGTGCTGGCCTCATCCATACTCTCTCCTCCTACAGTGTCGGCGGGCAAAGTCGCGCGCCCAAGCCCTTTGCCGGGCGAAGCCGCGTGCCCAAGCCTCTTACGAGGCGGCGACCGTACGTCCGTCGACACTGACTCCGCGTCGGAAGACCGTCATATCGGTCGTGTCACGACCTGACGGCTCCCGGGCAGAGTCCCCAGCCACACTCCCCTTGCGATTAGGGAGCCTCATTCACACTATGTACTCTATACACACTAATCTAACACTAGACTAAGTCAAGTAGTTATAGCAACAACTACTATTCACACAGCAACTGCCTTATGGCAACTTGCTTGACTCAAGCAATACAGAAACAATGTTGTGTACACAAACAATATACACACAAGCCACCAACGGTGACTTGTTTACGCAAAACTACGCAACAACAACAATCGTGCACACGTCCCTTACGGTAACTTGTTTACAATTTCTACGGACGCTTACCGCTACTTCGTCACTGCAACAACAATGCACACTCGCGCCATGAAAAATCACTGCAAAATCACACGCTAACGCACGTCTTCACCCCCCGGTGTCTAAATCGACACTGACTGATTAACAGACGGACATAGATAAATTAATGCGATATATATATAAGGACTGTATCGAAAATTATGAATACACCAAAACATGCTTCATACTAGTGCATAACAAAAGTTAGAATTTATTTTTTTTTATAAATGGCATTTCATATTGTATTTTTTTGTAAATAGCAACGAAAAAAATTATTTAGTGGGAGGCTAGCCCACATGTTTAATCTTTTTGTCGAGGTCCTTTTGTAAATTCTGGACACAGCCAGAATCTAATTTTTTGTTAACACTATTCCAATATTTTTTAAATTTTTGAACGGAGTTAGCCGGCTTAGATCTTTTTTTAAGGTCCCTCTTCATCAACGTCCAAAATTTTTGATAGGGCGTATCTCTGGACAATTTGGAGGATTCATGTTTTTCTTAACAAAATGTGTGTTCTTCTCTTCATACCACGTTAGTACTGGCTTAGCATAATGGCAAGAGGCTAAGTCGGCCCAAAACCAAGTCTTGCCAGTGTGTTTTTTCACCAACGGCAGCAATCTCTACTTGAGGCACTCATTTAGGTACATCTCAGCGTTCAGGGGCTTGTCTGTGAAGAATGGAGTCGACTTTTTTCACACTTGCATATTGTTTGCCAAACATGAATCTTATTGCCAAATTTTTCGCAAAAAATTGATTTGTCAGCTTTTGAAATTTCATATCCTTTCGGAACTGCGTAGAATTGGGGTCCAGGCAGCGTTTTGTAGTCCAATTTCACGTATGTTTCGTCGTCCATTATGATGCAATCAAATTTTTGCCTACAAATATAGTCGTACAATTTTCGGGATCTGGTTTTCACCTGCGCGCCTTGCTGAGTGCTTCGTTTTGGCTGTTTTTGCTTTCTATATGTTCCCAACTGGTTTCTCTTCTTGGCACGTTGGACCATTGCCGCACTCGTTTCGGCTTTTTTTGCGCAATCGCGTACGGATATATCCTTATTTTTTTTAAACAAGGCACATATCTTAGTATCTAGCAATGGTTGGGACGCACCCTTTTTACGACCTTGTCCTGGTAAATCCTCAAGTGTGCAATGTGTAGTATACCGGCGAATGGTTTTTGCACAGCGAACAGGCTAACATTTGCTTCTTTTGCTAGTTTTCTATACGACATTCCTTTGGTTGATGCCCATTTGGACAAAATTTTCTGACGAAGTTTTGCGGAAAGTCCTCTCATTTTTAAGCGCTTCGATATACTACAACAAATTTTTCACGAAAATAACAATTTGAACCTCTAGAATCTAAAAACCGATATTGCTGAGCAACCAACATTGCATAGCCCACTTTATATGATTTTTAAAGTGTATTTATAATTTTCGATACAGTCCTTATGTACATATCTCAATTATATTTATTTATATAGGGGAATTCTTTGTAAGGTGCCACCCCATAGCTTTTTTGTGCATAATTCGTTAGAAAATTAACGTATCGCCAATGTTAATATACCGTTGGAAAGAGGGTTTAAAGAGCTATGATCCAAGGTAACACTTCATTTGAATTTTTCGTAAATACCAATTTCCCAAAGTGTTCAAAATCGACACCCTAAAATTTTTTAATGTAAAGTGCCACCCCCTAAAAAAACCGCTAAAAACGTAAAAATCTCAAGTAAATATGCATGACTTAGAAAATTTACGAAATATTTTTGAATTTAATTTGAATTGAATAGAAAATGACCGAAAGCAAAATGCAAATTGAATGGTATCGAATAAAACGAATAATTGTATGGAAATTAATAAACAAAACTGAACTAATTTATTCCTCATGATAGGATTAGAGACAAATTGACTAAGAACACTTTAAATTCATTGTAATGACGATTCCGAGCAATAAAAAGTCATTTTACCGATATAGGACCACAAAACAATGAAAAAAGGGGGGTGGCACCTTACAAAGAAAAAAAGGTGGCACTTTACATTTTTATGCCATTTTGGAAATCATCGTATAAATTTGTTCTTTTTACAATATGCTCGGATATCATTTCGGATTATGAAAAACCATTAAAAACTAAGTCCAACACTGATATTTACCTTCGTTTTTATAAGTTTTTGGTTACTTTTTCACCGCAAGAAAAACCTTCAGTTTTCATTTTTATGTTTTTTCTTAACCAAATTTGACACTTTTATTTACCCAGACCGCACCATTGCGTCTGTTCCCTCAAAAACCACATTAAAATTGATGTTGACATGTATACCTTAAGTGACAATAGGAATTTTTTTCTTGGACTGCTGGAACGTCGAAATCGAGCAGGGGTGGCACCTTACAAAGAGTGGCACCTTACAAAGAATTCCCCTACAAATTATCACAAAGAGTTTTTGAGTTTTACTTTGGTCGCGACTGCGAGCCGAGTTCCTTTATTTTCCGTCACCAACTAACTACTACTTACAATTTTGCTTAAAGCTAAACCTCTCCCAACACCCCAAATATACTGACCACGCGATACCAATTAATTAGGTCAGCGCCGGAGCAATGCCCGCAACATTGTCGTCAGCCAAAGCTGGCGCTGCAGTGCGACTTCCGCAAGAATTGCTGATGGCGCATTATCGGTCGCGGAGCAATGCCCGCAACATTGCCGTCAGCCAAAGCTAGCGCTGCGGTGCGGCGTCCGCAAGAACTGCTGAAGTCGTACCTCAGCCAACGTTTGCGTGCGTGTTTGGCTTGGCAACTTTGCTGCTGGGTGGTCGTGTTAACTTACATATTTATTCCTTCCAACACCAGCCTTGCTGTTTTGCTCAACAATTAAAAATACTATATATCGTTGCTCACCAGAACTGAGTACAAAAAGTGCTTGGGTTGGTGCGAAAATTAATAATGCTCGCATTAATTTTTACGCAGGACTACGCATATAAGTTTGGTACCATCATTTAACTCGATGTCCCACCTAATCAGTGTATAAGTATTTCGTGGAATACTGTGGAATCTCAAAAGTTACAGTCTAGAGAAAATCCAGATTTTTCTAATTTTTATCAGAAAACTAGGCAAATGTTAGATATGCTTTTTTCTGTCAAAATAAACATTCTGAAATAAAATTTTTTGATATATTAATTGCTTATATGTATATCGTTACTCCACATGTGATTATGGGAATTATGGGATTTCATTAAAAAACATAGATCCTACGGGCATCTGAAGACATTTTGCTATTTGCTAGAAGTGAAAGTAATATAATAAATAAAAAAAATTGAAAGGCCTTAAAGTCTAGGTCATGAGATGAAGAGACTTGAAAAGTTGATTTGCTGTCTCGCTAGTGTATCTATGTTAATTAATTAATTAATTAATTGATTGGCACGACAGCCCGCTTACGCGAGACTAAGGCCTAGCTTCCCGCAGCCACCCGTGTTGTGCGTGTGAATTTTGTACGCGGGTGGAAGGGACCTACAGTTTTATGCCGGTTCCGAACGGCAGGTTGGGAGCTTTTTCATAGGCAATTTTTACTCTCAGAGGTTTGCCATTTCCAGCTGAGAGGACAGCCACCGAAAGAGAAAACGAGTTTCCCGTTATTTTTTTTAGGTGTTACTACATGCAGTATTCGATCTTGCGTCGCTCTGCATGCGACTCGTTGGACCGCGCACTAACCAACTGAGCCAAGGCGGCTGTGTATCTATGTTACGACAAGTAAATAAAACATTAAGATTCGCGGCGTCGCTGCCGAAAAAAAATTTGTTTACAGCTTACCTTAAAATAAAAACCGTGTGAAATTAAAAAAATTAAATTAAAAAGATCGTTTGGCACTTTTGTTTTTTTAATTAAAATCTAATTGGTCTACAGCAGCGGGTCGACAATAGCCGAGGATTTTTTCAAAATATTTTAGTGTTGTGGGACTCATTCACTTTATATGTAAGTTGAAAAAATAAACTTTTGTTCTTCAATTTATTCCAAACGTTTTGTTTATATTCGCCATGTCCCGAGCTGCCGACGAAGCCCCACTTTTCTTATTCAAGTATGACTGTTCCTCGAATCATCTGTAATACAGTGCGCGAAGTATGTGCTTAGCCGCACATAATTTCATGTCTGTGTGAGGCAAAATTAAGTAGTCAAGATTAAGTAAATGTTGAAATTGTTTCAGTTTAATTATTAGTTTAAAGGTACAAAAATTAATGCGTAGTAATATAAAAGAAAGAATATAAAAGAAAAGTTTAAAAACTCATAGCAAAGTACTGCTCGAAAGTTTACTTCAATCCGAATTTAAATTCGTAAGGGAGAGGGCTGGGTTGTGAACAGGGGTTTTGTTTTTTGGCTCTAACTTTTCACAAAATAAAGATATCGAAAAATCGAAGATACCGTTGGAAAGGTGAATATATAACGCAACTTTGTTATGAAGACAGATTACCGTTTTGATTGAAATTTAACTCTCTACGTCCAATTTTCTAAGAACGTGATTTTTCGCTTTTTCAAAAAAGTGGCTGGGTTGTGAACCATCTGGAAAATCCATATTAAAGTCGGAAAATACGAAGAAAACACCCATAATTTTTAAGTACATTGTGAATTTATTTAATCAGGAAGCCTCAAGAGGTGAAAAAAAGTTATAATGACGCCTCTTAGGCCAAAAAATCGCAATGAATGAAACTGCTCAATTTTTTGAATTTTCATCCTAATCGGTGTCGCAATGTTTGCTTGTGAAATACAAATGCGTTCTCGCATTAGCCCACTTCAAGTGAACTCAACGAAATCGAGTGAAATTATATAAAATGACTTTATTTTTATATATCCGTCCATATTTGACAGTGTTAGAACAAATGTAGTACGAAAAACAGGTGGTTCATAACCCAGCCACCTCAGTGGTTCACAGCCCAACCACGATGCCATTTTGGAAACTTTAAAATAAACGAGATTTTCGGATGGAGTGCAAAGTGCTGCCATTAATTGGAAGTATTTTTGGCAGTACTTTCGAATGTATCAATTGAAATTGGCAGCATCTATTAAAAGAACTGTCAAAAATAGTAAACATTGAAAGTAAACAAATATTTAATTGTGTAAAATGGATTCGGTTTCCTTATGGATGGATAATGAAGACGAGTGAGTGGAGCGTAAAATGTTACGCGACGGTGTAAATATTATGCAGTTGATTTTTGGTTTAAGGGGAAACTATCGTTCACTTACTTTTTTCCAACCGACCACATCCCGCATTGGTGGCCCGGCTGCCTTTAATTCTTCAGCCAATCGCTTCCATAAATTATTGGTTGCTTGCTTGGCGACTGCAGCATTCACATACCACTTTGCTAAATATGGATGGTCCGCCATAAAATTTAGCAACATTTCAAATTGCGCTTGTTTTGTGTGCTGCTTTTTCTTTGAATTTTCCCTATTGAAAGAGTTTTATATTAATATTTATCCATAAATGTGCATAAGTTTTGGAAATACTTACATTTTTTTTGCGTTTCCGCTCGCTGTTTTGAATGTTTGCCGTTTTTCGGGTTTCATCCGTTAGCTCTACACCAAATGAACAAAATTGTCGACTTTCGAGCGATTTTGACAGCTAAATTCGAATTGCATAGTGCCGCACTTCCGAAAGTAGAGTTTAACATCCGAAAATCGGATACGGAAAACCGAAAGTAGAAAATATGTTTCCGAATTCGAGTTAGCTGGTGCGAAAAATCCGTTTCCGCAAAATTTTACTTTCGAATCAAGTTACATACTAAACCCCCAGCCCTGTCCCAGAGTTCGAATCGGATCGGATCAAATCCGATTAAGTCCAAACGAATTTGATTCAGAAATTTTGTATTCTGCATTTCGATTTTCGGAAATTTTTGTCAAAAATATTCCGTTAAACATAAAGCTGTTGGAATTTGTTAGAGAGTAGGAACATAATCGAATTGGATGGCAACGTCGGCCATGGTGATCTGGCAATGCCGTGAGTGGTATTGCCGGACTGATCGGAATATGGCGATTCAGCATGCTGAGTGCTCAGCAGGTTGGCGTCGTCAGCGACTCCCGTTAGCTAACGGTGGTCGCATGGAAAATCGTGGAATTTGTTACTGAGCAGACGTGGAAATAAAGTTTGAAAAATTGCGAAGAACCAAAAGGCGTTTTCTTACAGAATTGAAATCGGAAAGCAGCAAAACGAAATCAACAAAAATGTAAGAAGATAAATTAATTAATCATAGACCTGGGTTGATTAAGAAAGTGAGGTAAGAAGGAAGCTGGCGCATAATAGAAAAGAAGGTTAAGCGACCGGCGGTGGACCTATTAAAAAGCACAGTCTTTCCGAAATGGAAGAGGCGGTTGCTTTTTCTACCGATCGCTTATAGCTTCCTTCGGCAAAAAATCCCAAAGCCATCGCCAATTTCAATTCTGGCGGAGTGGGCCCTTGCCCAAGAAATCATCACGTTGAATACTGCTTTGTTAAGGCGGTACTGAGAAATAAACCTTAAATAGGAAATTTTGAACACAACTGAAGTATCTTGTACTACTCTACGGCGGACTGTTCGTTCGCAAGAAATACTGCTAATGAAATAACCGAACTTATTTAATAAAATAAAAAATCTCACTAAATTGTACAATATTGATACGATGAGAAATTCCGTACCGCACTGTACAGGAATGCTTTTCTCCGCACTTTTAAGTACGACAAATTTGGAATAATTCGCTTGGTATAGTCCGATATGGCAAGAATGGTTCTCGAAGAAATAGGCTGTGCGAGAATGGTCGAGCGCTTTCAAATTGGAAGTTGCAAGAAACTTCGGCGCGATAAGAAAACTGGTATAAATGCAGCAGTGTGCAGCGCAATGGGTCGAGTCTGTGTTAAGCAAGCAAAGTGGTAACAAGTGTAGATACAAGCGAAGTGTAAATTCTGTAAATAAAGGATTGTTATGTTAGTTCTGACTGAGTTTGCGCTGAATAATTGAAGTTGTTTTATTTTCAAATACAATCAAAACGAACCGTCGATAACGAATACAACACGTTTGCTTGTATGGGATGCGCGTTCTATATTACTTCATATTCTTTGGTGATATACCTTTGTTTTGGTCTCAAACTGCTCACTGACACATTATTTAGTATATATAAGATTGTTAACTCTTTTAGATAAACTGTTGATGAGTTTTTTAATTACAAATCAGAATATCCAGATATTGATAATATACTACATGGGCTGAAAAGTCTTTGGCCTGACATAGAGATGGCGCCAAAAATTAAGAATTATTGTGTTGTACATGGAAAACCATCCTTAACTTAGATTCTGTCAAAGTTTCATGACATTTGGTTGACTCGTTTTCAAGTTATTGCTTTCGAAGTGACGCTACCTCTGAATTTTTGTAAACAATGGAAAAAAGTGAATTTCGTGTTTTGATAAAACATTGCTATTTGATTGGCTAAAATACAGTGGAAACAAAAGCATGGCTTGATAAATGTTATAATACATCTGTATTCTTGCCCATCAAATAGCAATGTTTTATCAAAACACGAAATTCACTTTTTTCCATTGTTTACAAAAATTCAGAGGTAGCGTCACTTCGAAAGCAATAACTTGAAAACGAGTCAACCAAATGTCATGAAACTTTGACAGAATCTAAGTTAAGGATGGTTTTCCATGTACAACACAATAATTCTTAATTTTTGGCGCCATCTCTATGTCAGGCCAAAGACTTTTCAGCCCATGTAGTACTGATAAAAGTTGCGGGCAATGTGATATACCCGAAAAATTTGATTTAACAGACCTATTAGTTTCATACTTGATGAAAATACTCCAAATCAAAAATAATTAGAGACGTGTTTTTAATTTTTTGGAAAATTACAATCTGACGGGGTAAACCAAGGGTTAAAAATTTGTATCGAGAAACATGACATATTTTTTTATCTAAAACTTAACCATAACAGATTTTTGAGATAATTCCATTTCGAATATAATACAATTAAGCATATATACATTTCTGTATACAAACAGTACTACTGTCATAAGTTTGGGTACTGTGATATACTACACATTACTCGAAATTTACTTTTTGCGAAAAAAATATAAAGAAACAATAATAACTTTGTTAAGAAGAGCGTACATCGCAAACTCATAATCAATATCACTGATTTCCTTTTGATTAGCCTCGAAATGTCTAATAATATTTGTTTTGTACCTTTTATGCTTTCAAACTTCATGACCAAAAACTTGTGCAAGCACTACTCAAAGCACTTCATCACACTCACTGTAAAGGCAAAACGCAAACAAAAATAAACTTCACCTCCCTTTTCCTTTTAACTACTACGTTGCATTGATATTGTTACGAATGCTAGTTCTAGTGGGCTAGTACGTATCACTGGATTGTGCAATTTGAAAATGAAACAACTTTGTTTATTCGAACGCAGCCAATTAAAAACCAACAGTCACTTTATTATTCACAGTTTACACTTTACTGTTCGTACACTTAAGTATTTGCTTAATTACTCCGTGTGGCAACTTCACTTGTCAAAACCAGACTGGCTCGCTGCGCCGCACCCGGCTGCCTTTTATACCTTTCTGGCCATCGCGCAGATCGTTCTCGCACATTCCCGAGTGGACTAAAGGTTTCCATGATGATCGCGACCATCGTTGCCAGATTGGACTAAAAGTTTTTATCGCGGCCGTCGTTGCCAGATTGAATTATAGCACGGCGCGTAGCGGCAGGGTTGCTTTGCACAGCGACAGACTGTCTTATCGTTACAATATTTGTTGACGTTGTGTCAAATTGACACACGAACGACTCTTTCGTAATTTTTTGTTAACGACGGATGCGTGCTAAGCAAACACATCGAAAATCATGCAGCACGAGTGTTTTACCTGTTATGATGTTTTAAAAAGGTTAATTTTGAAAAAAGTCAACGCACTTCTGAAATAAGCCACTATATCACATTATCCGACGATATTACATTGCCCGAACTTACTCTAGTCTCTCAGCAAACAGCTGTTTGCAGGTTTGTTTCATTTGCTAACAATCGGATTCGAAATAAACTTCGAATGTGACCGTTCCGTTCGGATTGCAGAACACCTTTTCAAATCGGATTTCGATTCGGATTCTGGAACAGGGCTGGGAGGTTACTTGTAACTCGACTCGAAAGTTGAAACTGCTTGAAAGTTGACTTCAATCCGAATTTAAATTCGTACTATGTAAGATTTTCGGATCGAGTGAAAAGTGCTGCCATTAATTGGAAGTATTTTTGGCAGTACTTTCGAATGTATCAATTGAAATTGGCAGCATCTAATAAAAGAACTGTCAAAAATAGTAAACATTGAAAGTAAACAAATATTTAATTGTGTTTACAATAGATTCGGTTTCCTTATGGATGGATAATGAAGACGAGCGAGTGGAACGTAAAATGTTATGCGACGATGTAAATATTATGCAGCTGGCGGATACAATTTGTTATAATATATAACTATCGGCCTTATCGTGAATTTTCATTTCGGGTGAAATGGTTCACATTTCGCCTATTCCGTTGACAAAGGCATCTTAGATATTCACCAAGCGAAGTAATTCGTTTCGAATTTTATTCACCTTATCATGAAAAATATTCACCGGTGAAATAGCTGTCATTTTTCGGTGAAATTACTCGTTATATTTTTGTGCGCAAAATAAATTTAAACCATGTAAGTATCTTTAAAAAGTGTTCCAATTTCCGTATCTTAAATTTAAAATAACTATTTTAAGGTCGAAATCAATAAACAAAACACAAAGTGAAATTTTACTTAACAAAATGATGGCAAATAAAGGAGTCGCGGCTGGTTTTTTTAAAGGAGCAAAAGACCAGCAAGAAGCGGTTTGGAGCGAAACGGCGGATGAATTAAACAGTGCTAAACCTCCAACTAAGTCGGTTTCGGAATGGAAACGGGTAATTTTAATAAGGACTGTATCGAAAATTATAAATACACTTTAAAAATCATATAAAGTGGGCTATGCAATGTTGGTTGCTCAGCAATATCGGTTTTTAGATTCTAGAGGTTCAAATTGTTATTTTCGTGAAAAATTTGTTGTAGTATATCGAAGCGCTTAAAAATGAGAGGACTTTCCGCAAAACTTCGTCAGAAAATTTTGTCCAAATGGGCATCAACCAAAGGAATGTCGTATAGAAAACTAGCAAAAGAAGCAAATGTTAGCCTGTTCGCTGTGCAAAAACCATTCGCCGGTATACTACACATTGCACACTTGAGGATTTACCAGGACAAGGTCGTAAAAAGGGTGCGTCCCAACCATTGCTAGATACTAAGATATGTGCCTTGTTTAAAAAAAATAAGGATATATCCGTACGCGATTGCGCAAAAAAAGCCGAAACGAGTGCAGCAATGGTCCAACGTGCCAAGAAGAGAAACCAGTTGGGAACATATAGAAAGCAAAAACAGCCAAAACGAAGCACTCAGCAAGGCGCGCAGGTGAAAACCAGATCCCGAAAATTGTACGACTATATTTGTAGGCAAAAATTTGATTGCATCATAATGGACGACGAAACATACGTGAAATTGGACTACAAAACGCTGCCTGGACCCCAATTCTACGCAGTTCCGAAAGGATATGAAATTTCAAAAGCTGACAAATCAATTTTTTGCGAAAAATTTGGCAATAAGATTCATGTTTGGCAAACAATATGCAAGTGTGAAAAAAGTCGACTCCATTCTTCACAGACAAGCCCCTGAACGCTGAGATGTACCTAAATGAGTGCCTCAAGTAGAGATTGCTGCCGTTGGTGAAAAAACACACTGGCAAGACTTGGTTTTGGGCCGACTTAGCCTCTTGCCATTATGCTAAGCCAGTACTAACGTGGTATGAAGAGAAGAACATACATTTTGTTAAGAAAAACATGAATCCTCTAAATTGTCCAGAGATACGCCCTATCGAAAAATTTTAGACGTTGATGAAGAGGGACCTTAAAAAAAGATCTAAGCCGGCTAACTCCGTTCAAAAATTTAAAAAATACTGGAATAGTGTTAACAAAAAATTAGATTCTGGCTGTGTCCAGAATTTACAAAAGGACCTCGACAAAAAGATTAAACATGTGGGCTAGCCTCCCACTAAATAATTTTTTTCGTTGCTATTTACAAAAAAATACAATATGAAATGCCATTTATAAAAAAAAATAAATTCTAACTTTTGTTATGCACTAGTATGAAGCATGTTTTGGTGTATTCATAATTTTCGATACAGTCCTTATAAGGTTAATATAATTCTAAAATAATAGTGCACTTTTATTTAAGGTGTGGAATGACCAGAAGCGATATGTGCGCAAGAAGCTCGCTTTTAATATGCAACAAACTAAATGCACTGGTGGGGGACCAAACATGTGCCACAAGCTATCAGCTTCAGAGGAGACCATTGCTGCAATAACGGGTATGACAGATAGCGTACAGGGGTTAGAAGGAGTTATTTCATGCGGCTTTGAGCCACTGCCAACAATTTTAGATGAAGTGACTCAAGAGAATGACAGCACTAACGAAAGCCCCCCCACAAACTACCAAAACTATCCGCAAAGAAGTGCCTTCATGTTCTAAAAGAAAGACCACTTCAACTATATTAGAAGAGGAGGTAGAAGTACAAAAAGAAATGGTAAAACGAATGAAAAGAATAGAAGACAATACGAGGGCCTTGAATAAACGTTTTGGAAAATTTATAAAGTTTAAGGAAGAAGAATTAAAAGAAATTAAAAAGCAAACGTTAGAAAGTAAGCGACATAACATGGAAATGGAAAACCTGAGGAAAAGGGAAATATAAATAACATTGGGGAAAACTAAGAGAATTATTGAAATTGAAGAACTTAACACTAGGATGAGCGACTAGTTTGTAGGCGCTAAGTGGAGCAACTGGGCCTGGCGAGGCCCGTAAGCGTAATCAGCTATTCCTACGATTTTCGCCCAGTTAGGCGTGGCATAGACAGCTGATACTTGGCACACGTACTCTATGATAGTATAGCTATGTGTCGATGTAATTATTTGGGGGGGATTTTTTAAGAGGGTGGGGGGGTTGAGGTGCCCTAAAAAGTAAAACTGCTATTTGTATATGGCACAACATTTAATTAATTAATTTGATGCGGTGATTTACAAAACCTGAGATTTTGTTGCGTAAAAAAGAAAGACGCGTGCGGTTCGGTTGACAACTCGTTTATTACTACTTTTCCCGTACGGTACATAACGCCATTAATACGCTAATACACACATAAAACGCTAATACACAATGGGCGAGGTTTACAACATATGTAAAACTATGTAAAGAGACATATATGACAGCAACATACCGCCGCCCTTGAACGATTTAAATACGTTCAACATAAATACAATTTCAAATTAAAAAAAAAACATATTTAAGTAACAAAAAGGTTAGAACAAGTTACAGAGGCATATAACTTATTTAATTAATCTAACCAGATGTATCCTTCGAAAAAATATCGGATTTGGTAGGTAATAAACAAAGCTTGACTACCGGTCGTACAAATTCTCCATCGCCTGTTTTTAATGTAACGACTCGAACACGCCCATCGTTCCCCGGGTGGCATTTTATGACCTTTGCAAGTTTCCATTTCGCTGGAGGTGTAGACTCATTCATTACAGCAACGACATCATTTTCTGCTAGATTGGTCGAAGAACGAAACCATTTGGTGCGGCGCTGTAAACTTAGGAGGTATTCATTGCACCCCCGTCGCCAGAAATGTTGCCTCATCGACGAAATTGCGTGCCAGCGCTGGTGTAAATTTCCCTTGAAATCTTGAACTTCGGGCTCCGGTAACGTCTTTAAAGGCTCACCAACAATGAAGTGGCCAGGTGTGAGGATTTCCAGATCGCTAGCATCTGCTGCCTGGGTGCATAAAGCCCGTGAATTTATGCAGGCTTCGATTTCCGTTAGCAGTGTACTAAATTCTTCGTACGTTAACAAAGTGTCAGCCAATACTCGTTTGAGGTGATACTTTATTCGTTATATGCCGATTTCCCAATAACCTCCATGTGGGGCGCGGTAGGTGGATTGAAGTGCCCAGTAATGCTGGACTCAGCGAAAAAAGATTGAAGTTTATCATCAGCCATGCAACGATTAAATATGTTCCGCAGTTCCTTTTCGGCACCAACGAAATTTGTGCCATTGTCGGAGTACATAACACTGCAGTAGCCACGCCTATTTATGAAACGCTTTAAAGCATTAAGAAACGAAGCGGCTGACAGGTCTCCTACAAACTCTAAGTGCATAGCACCCGTGCTCATGCAGACAAACGAGCAAATGTAGCCTTTAGTAGACTTCGCACCTCTACCATGGGAAAATTTGAACGCATACGGTTCGGCAAAATCGACAGCGCTACACAGGAAGCAGCGAGCGTACGTGACACGGCTATTTGGCAAGTCCGCCATTGATTGACTAGCCAAGTTTCTATTCAAGCGCGTACACCTCACACACTTATGGTAAAGGTTTCGAATCAAGCTTCGGGCAGCTATGACCCAAAACCGGCGCTGCAAAACAGCTTGCATGATTTGGGGACCAGCATGAAGGGTACGCGCATGAACGTCTGCTACTATCAATTTCGCTAGCGGTGAATTTTTGGGTAGGATGATTGGGTGTTTCACATCACTCGTAGCGGTAGCGTTCTTGAGTCGGCCTCCTACACGTAGAATTTCATTCTCATCGAGGAAGGGCTGCAGGCGTAGAAGGCTACTACGCAGTGGTAACGTCTTCTTCGCACTGCAATGAGATATTTCATTAGAAAAATAGAAATTTTGTGTATACTTAATCAGAGCAAGTTCAGCTTCGACGATCTCTTTGCAGCTTAAAAATCCAGTTCTCCTTTCCACAATAGACTTTGAGTTTAGAGGAGCATTATTTCGGAAACGCAGGAAGGCAGTTACTCCTTTCAGTTTGGCGTATGACGAGAACTTTGTTATTAACGACCAATGTTCCTTTGAGTCGGCGACATGAACGTCAAGCTTACTTGATCGTAGTTCTAACTCAGTAGTGTGCGGTACCGGCGTGCGATACTTCCAAAACTCGTCTGCAGTTTTAAGAAAAGGTGGCCCATTCCACCATAGTTGATGATGAAGCAATTCGTTGGGAGTAATGCCTCTTGAAGCACAATCGGCGGGATAGTGTTCAGAGCGAATATGATTCCATCTTTCTGGTGGTAAAACTTCTTGAGTATCAGCAACTCGGTTTGCAATAAAAGTCACCCATCGACTAGGATGGGCTTGCAACCAAACAAGTGTGATGGTGGAGTCGGTCCAAGCATATAACGGATAGTTAAGTGTAGACCAGCTAGCTGTGACGCTTCTCGCAAGCTTCGCGGCGAGGTGCGCAGCGCACAATTCCAGGGGGGGCAACGTCCTTACTTTGAGCGGTGCTACTTTCGTTTTGGCAGTGACAAGGGCAATGGTAATTGCACCATCAGGTTGAACTGTTCGCGCATACATAACGGCGGCGTACGCGCGCTCTGACGCATCAGCGAAGATGTGTAATTCTGTATATGAACCTGTTGCACCAGAGCCAAGCCATCGGCTGAGTTTCAGTTGAGAGAACGACATTAACCCACGTCGGTGAGAAATCCAAAATTCCGCTATGTGACTCGGTACTGCTTCGTCCCAGTCAGCATTAGAACGCCAAATGTCTTGGAACCATATTTTTGATTTAATTGTACAAGGCGATAAGAGCCCTAGTGGGTCGAATAGAGTGCTTGCATCCGATAAGAATGCACGTTTTGAAAGAAATGCCGGTGGCTTCTTTAAATTTACGTCGAACGTAAAAAAATCGTGTTCGGTATTCCAGATCAATCCCAAGGCGTGCACTTCCTTACCCTCCGCGATGTAATGGTCAATTTTCTTCAACGTGTTTAAAGTGTGGCAGTTAGTTATTTCGGAACAATTAGAAGCCCATTTTCTTAATTCAAACCCACTACTATCCAGAACGGTGGATATTTCTCGTTGCAGAATTTTGAGCTCTTCTATACTTGACGAACCAGTTAATAAATCGTCCATGTAAAAATCGCTCAAAATTACTTTGGCTGCCTCCGTGTGGTCATTATAGGCGTCCTTTGCAGTTTGTTGTAGGGCTTTTATAGCTAAATGCGACGCAGCAGCTACCCCATAAGTAACACGCAGCATGCAGTAGTCCTGAATAGGAAGCGAAGGATCAGATCGCCATACAATACGTTGCAAATCAGTATGTTTCTTCGAGACATACACCTGTCTATACATTTTCGCCACGTCGGCTGTTAGAGCGTAGCGATGCGATCTAAATGGTATCAAAATTGAGAAGAGATCTTGTTGTAATTGAGGCCCAACCATTAAGGCATCATTCAGTGAGTACCCAGTTGACGTTTTCGCTGAAGCGTTAAAGACAACTCTAAGCTTAGTTGTAGCGCTTGATTCCTTTAATACCGAATGATGTGGCATGTAATAACAATTTGATGGCGAATCACTTGCAACCGCCATGTGTTTCATTTGTATGAGTTCTTGCATAAAATTACAATAACGGACGCGGAGATCGTCGTCAACAAGAAACCGTCTCTCCATTCGTAATAGGCTGCGAACAGCGAGATTGCGCGACTCACCTAACGTTATGTTTTTCTTGAGTGGAAGCTCAACGATGAAGCGGTCATCAGGTGCGCGTTGATATGAAGTCTCAAAATGATCCTCACAAAACTGTTCTTCAGCGGTAAGATATTTCTTTGTTGGCGCTTCTTCTAACTCCCATAATTTACTAAGTGCTCTTACCAATTGAATGTCGCAGTGTAAATTTATATGTGCGTGCGCGACGGCAGCGTTGTCACAACTCACGTGGCCAAACAGCAGCCAGCCAAACACGGTGCTTTGTGCCATTGGTGTGCCAGGATCACCTTTACGGATTTCGGGAGTGATAAATTGATCCATGTAATCCATTCCAATTAATATATCTATAACACCAGGCTTCATAAACTGCGGATCAGCAAGCGGAATATTTCTCAAATGAGCCCACGTCGAAACTGGAATGATAGTTGTTGGCAAGTCGTTCGTAATTTTTGAAAGAATGAGTGCATTAATTTTGTACTGCTGAGTCGAAAAACGTGATGACAACGAAAGTGACACCTCTCCCTTGGTATGTCCACCATTAGCGGACGCAATTCCAGTAATTAACACAACTGATGATTTCCGTGGCAAGCGTAAGCGTTGAACGCACGAATCGGTGACGAATGAAGCGTGCGAACCTGTATCAAACAACAATCGAGCAGTTTGCCAGCGGCCGGCACAGTCCTGAACTTGTACTACGGCGGTAGCTAGAAGAATAGCCTTTTTTGCTTCATGACATGAATTAGCATCAGCGGTAGCCACAGTGGTGTCAAAGAACGACTTAGTGGCGAATGTGTCTGAGGTGGGCGGTGCAGCGGCGACGACGAGAGACGCAGCGCGGTCTTTATCAGAGGGAACGGTGTCGGCAGCTTACAGAGAATCTCCAACAGTCACGTGAGCGAAAGCGGTCGTGGCTTCACCAGCCGTGGGTTTAGCAGTAACGGTATTACCGGGAGAGTGAATAAGTGTATGGTGACGTTGTTGGCAAATTCGGCACGTGGAGTTGCTGTGACACTTTGGCCTGTGACAATTTAAGCATGCGTTGTTTTCTTTAACCCACTGAATTCTGTCATTAACATTCGAGCATGAAAATTTCTTGCAATCATAAATTTTGTGATCGCCGTTGCAGTATGTGCAACACAGCGCGGTACTTTTGTGTTCTTCTACTACATGAAGCGCATTCGTAAACTGTTTTGTTGTACTTCTAGCGGAATATTTGTTTGAGAGCACGTTTGTTGTAGGGTTGACTGCCGATAGCATAGCGAGAGAGCGACATCGTGTCTCCAAAAAAATTTTCAACTGTTCGAAGGTTGGTGGCTCATCACTCTCTAATGACAATTCCCACTGTTTTCGTGTCTCATATGCAAGCTTACTGACTGACAGGTGAACAAGCCAGTCATCCCAAAATTCGACAGGGCGCCCTAGCGCTTTTAGAGCGCGCGTATGCTGCAGTGTTGTGTCGAGAACTTGCTTGATAGTGGCGGCAGAATCATTACTCGCCTTGTTTATTGCGGGCAATGCGCGAAAATGATTCTCAACGATTACACGCATTACCTTGTAACGTGACTTCAGCAAGTTCCATGCTTCGTCATAGTTGGCGTCGCAAATTTTAAAACTGCTTATGATTTGCAAAGCTTCTCCCTTCAAACAACTTCGAAGATAATGGAGTTTTTGACCATTTGTCAAATTGCCATTTGAGTCAACGAGCGATTGAAATGCATCGTGGAATGGTATACACTCGGTGGAGTCACCCGAAAAGGTTGGCAACTCCATTTTTGGCAATCGAATTGATGCACACACTTGTCTAGTGGTTTCACTACCTGCTACGGGTATAGCTAACACTTTTTTTGATCGATTGAAATTTGCTAACGCCGTAGAATACCAAGATTCGGCCTGTACGCGGGATTCTTCTTGCATTTCGAAATTTTCAGCGCCACATGAGGCTTCGACGCCATCTTGTGCTAGGTTGAATCTCACCCACTGCTCATTTAACAATTGCAAATAGCTGGATATGCTTTCAAAGTCCATTGTATGCAAATCATTAATACTTTTCGTCAAATATCTTTTGATCGCATTGAGGGCGGAATCACGTGTTTTCACATTATTTGCCATTATAACAGTTGTCTTTTTAAGATTGAACACAAAACGAGTATAACACTTTGCTCTAAAAGAGTTTACAGTTAGTCGAGCGGAGTTAAACAGCGAAATGCTTTTTAATATTTTGCGATTTTAACTGCGGTTTCGCGAATGATGTTGAATTAATTCCAAAGCGGTAATAAGCGGTTTGTGAGTTTCGGATTAATCGTTTAGCGGTTTTTGCGGGGTATCCGGCTCGAAGGACCAAAAATGATGCGGTGATTTACAAAACCTGAGATTTTGTTGCGTAAAAAAGAAAGACGCGTGCGGTTCGTTTGACAACTCGTTTATTACTACTTTTCCCGTACGGTACATAACGCCATTATGCTAATACACAATGGGCGAGGTTTACAACATATGTAAAACTATGTAACGTGACATATATGACAGCAACATAATTTATTGATTAAATTCAAATCAACAAAAAAAGAGACAGTTTATCTGCAGCACAGCCATGGCATAGTTTATAGTTTATTTACACAGCCGTGTTCAAGGCCCATGAAATTTTTACATGTTTTCGTAAATATATGAAAAATGTACCCAAAATGTACGTAAGCCGTTAAACAAAAATTATTCAAACACGAGCAGCCATGTTTGGTGACTCTATTACAATTAATATGTGCAGTGGCGCACGCAAGGGGGATTATAAAACCCTTCATTTTATCTGTTTGTTACAAAAATTGCGGCTGGAAAATGTTCTTTCAAATAATGTGGCAAATGGCAATTGTAGGAACTGTCCGTCCCAATAAACGGTTTGTCCCAGAGGAGTTCAAAAAGTCGACGAATCGTAAACTGGAGGAAACATTGTTTGGCTATTACAACGAGCAAGTTTCATTGTGCTCATATGTGCCAAAAAAAAATAAGGCAGTAATTTTGCTGTCAACACAGCATTATGTATCCAAAGTTGACAATGCCAATAAGAGAAGCCTTATCATATTTTGGATTACAACGAAAATAAAGCAGGTGTCGATACTATGGACCAGATGCTCAGTAGCTACTCGCAAGCGTGGCACAAAACGTTGGCCACTTTCCATGTTTTATAACATTAGATATTGCTGGCCTGGCATCCTTTATTGTTCACGATCACCCAAAACGGATAAACGTCGTGAATATCTAACGCTTTTAACAACTCAGTTGGTCACTCCTCACATGGAAAATAGGGCAATGAACAGTCACGTTAGCCGCTGGCCTAATATCAGTGCAGCTATGGCGAAATTTAATGTTTTTGTAAGTAATTATTAAAAATAAACTATTATGCATTGTTAATTCTGTCTTTATTATTACAGACACAAGCTTACTACCCAGCCCCAAGCACATCCGCACGACCAGACAAGAAACAACGAAAGGACTGTGCATGGTGTAAGCCTCAACATGACAAAAAACGGCGCAAAACCTTCTTCTCGTGTAACTCATGTAAAAACTTCATCTGCCTTGAACACCGCTCTGTAAAAAAACTATGTTTGTGCCATGGCTGTGCTGCAGAATAAACTGTCTCTATTTATGTTGATTTCAATTTAATCAATAAATAAATAATTTAAATGCTGTGCCATATACAAACAGCAGTTTTACTTTTTGGGGCACCTTAACCCCCACTCTCTTAAGAAATCCCCCCAAATAATTACTTCGACACACAGCTATACTATCATGTCATAGAGTACGTGTGCCAAGTATCAGCTGTCTATGCCACGCCTAACTGGCGAAAATCGTAGGAATAGCTGATTACACTTATGGGCCTCGCCAGGCCCAGTTGCTCCACTTAGCGCCTACATACATAAAGTGGTCATGTTTGTTCTACAAAATTTATGCAAATAACCTTTTGTTAGTTCCGTTTCGTTTAGAAAACATTAGCGATAGTTGGCATAAAATATTTCAGCGATCAGAGCTAAAGAAACAATTTGGCGACTACTCAAAGTCAAAATGGGCCTGGAAAAGCCCAGTTGCACATCCTAGTGTTAAGCTTTCAACAAAGGAAGCTATGTTTCATAATAAAGGTTAACTTTAAAATGTGAATCATTTCAAATACATTTTTTATACTTTAACTGAATTTCAATCTAAATAAATAGAAAAAGTTTTATGTTACAGAAGTTGTTGGTATTTTAATATATTCTGATAGAATTAGTATTGAAACTATTGATAAACTTTAAGGGAGTGAATAAGCTATACGTTTTCTAATTCTTTGCGCTTCATGTAATGTTTGCATTTCCAACTCTGTGACGCTTTGCGTAAAGGACTCCTGGCATTCGTCCCCATCACAATCAAAAGTTGGATCGATTTCATCAAAATGATCATTGAAGTGAATGCATAAGTTGTGTAACATTGCACACACACTGAATATTTTAGCTGCTTTTTGGGGACTGTAGTGCAGTTCTCTAGCCCCAAGCAAACACCTCCAACGACTTTTAAGTAATCCAATTGTGCGTTCTACAATGTTTCGGCAGCGAGAATGTGTTAAATTAAATTTTGCCTCAATGCTTCCTTCATTTGGTATTCTAAAAGGAGTTATTAACCAGGGTTCCAGGGGATATCCGGCGTCTCCTATAGATGAAATTGGTATTTAAATTCGTAAATAAACTTTATTTCAACTAATTTACCTAGCATATAAAAGTTGCTGCGATTATTGCACAGATGTCTTCTTAGTTTTGAAACATTCCACACTAGAGAGTCGTGACAAGCCCCTGGATGCGACGCATCAACAAACCTGAACCTCATTTTTTCGTCACAAACCTAGATGTGTTTAACATAAACATACAGACCTATAGAATATATTTATGTATCATTTAACAATACTTACGACAAGAGCATTTAAACTAAAATAGCCTTTTCTATTATAAAATGAGTGCTTATTGTGTCTTGGTCCAACAATTTTTATATGGGTGCCATCAATGCTCTCCATAACACCAGGAATCCTAAATTTGTTATAAAATTTCATAGCTGCACTTCTTATTTCTTCATTACTCATCCATTTTATCCATAAAGGGCATAAGTTAGTTTCAAAAACATGAAGTATCTCTTGTAGTACGGCGCTCAAAGCAGATTGCGACAATCCAACATCGTATTCTCTACCGACACCCTTTTGCTAACCACATTCAGCAAAGAAGCGTAGACAAGCTGCCAACTTCACCAATGGTGGTATACCAAATGATTTCAAAGGGCTTGAAGTTTTGTTTATTGTCACGTCAAGCAAATATTTAAAGGCAGCTTTCTTCAATCTGTAGTACTTATGGAACCTATAAAATATGAATTTTAGAAACAGCACAACATTGTCACTTCGTTATAACAAAATATTAATTTAATTACAATTCGTCCTGCATTTCAAGAGGATTTGAAGTGTCCCTGATGGCTCTTCGAGCAACTCGTTCATCGCGCACATTTTTATCTTCTAAAAGCTGTCTTCGTAAATGTATGTTTATCATTTTGATTATCATTAAATTATGCGCCGGGTAAAATCGCAAAATATTCTTTAAATTTCCACAAATTTAATAAATATGTACATACGTTCAAATCTGTATTTTGAATGAAATTTCACTTCATGCCACTTTGACATGAAATTCGAAATTTCGATGTGAAATGTCGTTCACCCGAAATCGTTTCACATTCATGGTAAGGTGAACTATTTCGGGTGAACGAAATATTCCGCTGGTGAAATTTTTCACCCGAATATTCATGATAAGGGTGTATGTTATTGTTATATATAACTATGTTATTGTTATATATAGCTATGTTATTGAAAACGCAAACATTAGTTTGTGTGAAATTTCCAGCTTAACAAGGAAGCGTTTCAGTATGTGTTGGAGAGAATTGTTGGGGAGCTGCCAACAAGTGTACGATCGACGACAATAACACCCACAATCAAGTTGGGTGCTACCAAAGAATATATGTATATGTTATAAAGAATATGAATCTTCAAACATTTTGCAAGCGTGTTTGTTGACGCGGGGGAGAAGAGATGAGCGGAGGCATAGGTTGCGGCAAAGACAAATAACAATAAGATGTCTTACGTTCATTTAACCAAAGTATATACAATAAAAAGAATATGCATCTTCAAAAACTTTGCAAGTGTGTTTCTTGACGCGGGGAAGAAGAGATGAGCGGAGGCATAGGTTGCGGCAAATTTGCTCGCGCTCCACAGTTTCCGAGAACGCAAACACTGCGTTTGACAACAGCAAAAAGCAATGTTGTTGTTCGCAACGGCTCCGCTCGTGTAAGTTAAAACATTAAATATTATTTATTGTTTTTAAAAAAACTCGGAGCCGGTCTTTATTGCTTGAGTTTCTGAATACAACTGAACTAAAAACTAAGTTTTAATAGGTAAGTTGCTGCTGCCCATGTCACTCGCTTAGCCGCGTGACAATTTCCTACAAAACATTCGCACGCCCGGCCGCAGACATATCGTCAGCAAAAATTGTGCGGATGGTGTCGCATGGCCCAATGCAGCGGATGTGTGCATTTTCGGCGAAGCTGGTGTTAACTCCTCCACGCCTAAAAACGATTGCCCTCAATCGTCAAAAATACGGAATGTCGTTGAGTTTAATGATTTGGGCCAGTGCTGCCGTTTTCAATTTTGTTTCAGTAGTACATGTTATGATTTTTGGGTAGTATTTACGGACTTTGAGTAGTACACTTACATATTTTCTTCACAGTATAAAAAATCGCAAGGATTCATCAACTACTAAATCAAATACTAAGTTTCAAAACATATTAAGAATTTGATTTATAAAAAAGTGAAAGAAACAATGTAATTCAAGTAATTTACATGTTTTTATTATATACTAATAGTAATTTGTTTGGTGGCAAAGCAATAATTGCTTAAGTCCTAAGCGATAATCGTTTTTGACCACAGATTCAATAATACTTCTTTTTCGATGGCCTTCAACGGAAAAAATTTATAAAGATTTGATACAATACTTAATCTTAACCAAAATGTACTTTATATAATAGTCGAATTATACTAGTAGGCGTGGTTTAGCATGATTTACATATTTGTTGATATTTGCTCAAATAGGGAAAAACTGGCATCAAACTGGATCTTTTCAACAATATAGTAGCTTAATATTTGCATATCTAGAAATACCAATTTATAATTATTTGTCTACTCTAAAAACCCCTTTTTGAAGATATTTTTATAAAAAAAATAAAGAAAAATATACTGCAATTTGTTTTTAAAGGTTTTTTGGTAGACGGGTTTTAAGATACCTGAAGTTTAAAATTCCATAACAAAAATTATGTGTTATTAAATTTTTTTATTAATATCGCTCGAATATTACTTTTAGCACTTCAAGAGAACAAACAAGAGAAACCAATTAACAGCAAAAAAAACGAAACACGACGAACAATATTTTTTATTTATATTTTCTTAAAAATGACACAATTTTGAGCATACTTTAAACTAAAATTTTTAATTTGAAAATTAATTTGTATGATTAATAATCCAGCAGGATTTGGCCCTAATTTGCACTGGTTGAATAAAAATGCCAAGCCAAAGAGAAATCGGAAGATTTTATACACTTTTATCAGTATATTCCAATGATTGCGAATTACACGTTTCATCACAGTTTAAATTTTTCTGACTTGTCGACGTCCCAACAACCACTTTATTGTCTTTATCAAATTTTAAAAGATTCCTACAAGAATATGCTAAAATATTGAGTTATTTTGTATTTAAATACAGTAATATAACTGTATTATTTCATGATGTTCTTTGCGGGAAGCTAGGCCTTAGTCTCGCGTAGTCTTGTCACCTTGAATCACAAGTGATAGAGTTGCTCACAAACCAAGGATATTTGGTTAGAAACAAAAAACGGCAAATACGACTTTTAAAGTCATTGTCGTACATTCTTTATTATTATATTGTTGTTATTGTTAAAAAACGACAATGTTGGTTTAAATTTCGTCCTTCGGCAATGTTTAGTTCGGTAACATGTTTGTATATTCTTTTCTTAAAATTACGGTTGCCACTCAACGAAAATTTTTTGTACCAAAATTTTCTCAAAAAAGGCCAAAAGTGGAAGCGAAAGGACCATTTTATGTTCGCCAAATTGTTTTTTAACATCGAAGCAAAACATAACTTTGATATCGTAATTTTTTTTGCTTGTACGTTTATATCTCAGAAAATAGTAGTATAATCGGTCTGTGGGTAGTACGGTAGTACAAATGACGAAATAGTAGCAAAATACTACTATGGTAGTACGTTCGGCAGCACTGATTTGGGCATAGTTGGTGTTGCCAGGCTGGGTGGTTGCTGGCGTAATAGGTACTGCTGGAGCCGCTGTGGTTTCTGAGGTGTTCAGCTTTTTGATAACTATTTGCTTTGATGAAATACGTTGGCGTATCACAAGGACTATGATTGTGGAAACTAGGATCATCGATATTATGGATGTTTCGCTCGCCAGAGTTCCCAATTTCAGTGCTCGAGTGTTGTTAATGTAAAGTTCATTTAGGTTCTGGAGCGTCAACAGATTTTCCCATTTTCCTTCAGTGGGTGTCGGCTGCAGGGATGCAGGAACAATTTTTAACGGGGAAGCTTGTAGGCTTCGGAAGGTTTGATTGTTTATAGTGACTGTGGCATTACTGAATTTCAGAAGGAGGGTGTCGGCGAGTTGATGGTCGTATTCGTCTATTTTTACTGTTCCATTAAAATCGCTTAAAATGATCATTCCGGTGCTTATCTCTTCTATGGGAGGAATGCTGTGGCTGTGCTGAAGGTGCAGAGTGACGCTAGGCTTTTCATAATGTTCAGTATGCACGTATTATTACTTATGTCTAACAATTGATCTTGGTTACAAATTTTAATGTTATCGTATTCATTACATTTATTCCTTTTTCGTTTTTGTTTGACTTAACATTTGCCATCATATGGTAACTATCACAAATATCGCTAGCCATAATCTTGTCGTCGAGGATATTGTGGCTTTTGCATGGCTCGCAGGATTTACAGTGTTTCACGGTTTTTACCTTTTTTTTTGTTTTTCTTTCACCACCCTTGCATCGTCAACGCTCTTTTAATCTGGAGGGTCTGGAGTTAAGAATCGCAAATTTGAACTCAGTTATACCAAAGGTTTAAATTTTTGTTCTATATTTTTACATTATTTTATTTACTGGCGTAAGTGCGTTTCTTCGGTTCATAAGGTGAATAAATTTTAGTTTGAAGCCTGAGGGCCTTCGGGGTCACAGGCTCTTCGTTTTGTTATACCGTGGAGGGTCCCGGAAGGAAGGGAGCGGACATACAAGGTAATGTCTTTGATTGCGTTCAACCTGGAGAACTCCAGAACGATCCTTGTCCCTGTCCAATCCAAGCTGATGCACAGCCTCCGCGCCGCCTTTCTAGATACCTATTTATTTGGCACCCGCTGAATAGTGAACTAATGTGTGCAGCGAGTCCGACCCCAGGACTTGAAATTTGGAATGTGCGCAGGGTTTGGTGCCCGCCACGGAAATCATCTACCAATGAAAGCCAAAAAGCAAGCCTCGGAAGGAACCCACAATGTTGACGACCACAGCAAACGATTCAGAACCACGATTTGAGGATATACACCTGGAACGTCCGGACCCTCTATAGGGAAGGTGCCTCTATCCAATTAGCGGAAGCCCTCACGAAGTGTAAAGCTGACATCACCGCCATCCAGGAAATGCGATGGACAGGACAAGGTTGCTCCAAGCGAGCAGACTGCGACAACTACTACAGCTGCCATGCGGAGAAGCGCGAATCGGGCTGTGGATTTGTGGTCAGCAAGAGACTTCGCCACCAGGTCTCTCGGTTCACTCCGGTGAACGAACGGCTGTCTTCGATCCGCATCTGCATGGAGCCTAATTTGCGCGCACGCCCCGACGCAACAGAAGGACGATGCGACCAAGGATGCCTTCTATGCGAAGCTCGAGGACGTCTACGACAGGTGCCCGGCCCATGACGTCAAAATTTTCCTCGGGGACTTCAACGCAAAGGTCGGGCGAGAAGGCATTTTTCGCACATTCCGAGGACCCAACATCGACTCGAACCACTACCTTGTTGCAGCCAAGGTACGCATACGTCTTTGCGCAGCCAAGACCGCACAACCTAGTTCGCGAAGAAAGCTGGACATCAGCAAGCTGCGATCACAAGGGGTAGCCGAAGCCTACTCCGCTCAACTCTCCAACCAGCTCGGTCGCTCCCCCTCTCCACCTGATGACATCGGTGGATTATGGGGTCACTTATCCCACTCTATACGCGCGGCCGCAGAAAATGTCCTTGGTTTTCGACGCCCACCACCAAAAAACCAATGGTACGATGAAGAGTGTCGAACAGCCACTGCAGTGAAGAATGCTGCCTACAAGAAGACCCTGCAGTCGGCCGACACGCGAGCCATGACAGGAAAATACCGGGAGGAGAGGAAGAAAGAGAGGTGCCTTTTTAGAAAATTCTCCCAAAAGTTAAGCGTCTCACGGAAGTATTTAAGCCCGGGGCATCTTCTTCAGCGACGGAAACGGGGATCTGGTTACGGATGTGCAGGGTGTGCTGAGGTTGTTGGAAGGAGCACTTCACCAAGCTGCTCGCAGGCGACGAAGGGAACAATACCGCCAGTGGTGAAGATGTCCAGATGGCACCAATCGACGATGATGGTGTGGATGTGCCACCGCCCAGCCAAGACGAGGTCCGGGTCGCTATTCAGCGACTTAAGAACAATAAAGCTGCCGGGCCGGATGAGCTGAATTGTTCAAGGCCGGCGGCGTTGCATGCATCAGCTCATCTGCAAATATGGCTGGAGGAACGAATGCCCAACGATTGGAACCTCAGTGCCCTTTGCCCTGTGCTGAAGAAAGGCGACCCAACAATATGTGCCAACTACAGGGGTATCAGCCTACTTCCCATTGCATACAAGGTCCTGACGAGCGTACAATGTGAAATTTTAAAGCCAGTGCGGCTTTAGACCTGGTAAGTCCACCATCGACCAGATATTCACTACGCCAAATCCTCGAGAAGACCAATGAGAATCAAATCGATACACACCATCTCTTCATCGATTTCAAGGCAGCATTCGATAGCCCGATAAGGGATTACCTATATGCCGCATTGTCTGAACTTGGTATCCCTGCAAAGCTCGTTAGACTTTGCAGAGCGACGTTGAGCAATACGCGCAGCTCCGTCAAGGTTGAAAGTGACCTCTCCGACCCCTTTGATACCGTTCAAAGTTTCAGACAGGGCGATCCTTTGTCCTGCGACCTCTTCAACTTCACCATGGAGAGTGTTCTGCGCAAGGCCGGTGTACATCGTAATGGCACAATTTTCAACAAAAGTGTCCAGCTCCTTGCCTACGTTGATGGCATTGATGTCACCGCTGCATTTGCGGCTATCAAAAGAGAATTCAGAACGTTGGTAACAAACCAACTTTTATGACCAGCAGAAGACAAGAAGTGATTGATCTAACACTGACCAACAGGAAAGTGGCAGATCAAATCATGTAATCGTGGGTTTTGGAGGAGGTCTCTCTTTCAGATCACCGCTTTATCGAATTCCGACTCGGTATTGATCTAATGTGGACAGAATCCTCGTAAGGCGGGCTGGAACAGGTTTGGTGAGCTTCTGACAGAGCGTATACCAATCCTGATCGTTTGCTGAGCTTTCGAAGCTACGCAAACGATCCAGGAAGCTTCTGAATAGGGCCTTAAAAACCCGAAAAGAGGATGACTGGACCAACTATCCCCTCGTTCAAAAGGAATTTAAGATGAAAGTGAGGTCTTCCAAACTGAGCTCTTTTAGAGACTTTTGTAATGGAGTTGAAAGTATGAAGGAGTCAGCAAGACTGTGTAGGGTTCTACAAAGAGACCAAACGGTTAAGCTTGATTCTCTTCGCTTGCCTGAGGGCCCTTCTACTACCTCTAAATCGCAAACCTACAATACTCTCTTAGCGGCCCATTTTCCTGGAAGGAGGATAATTCCCTGGTGGGCTGTTGTTAGATCAATGACGCAGGTAATTGGACTAAAAGGCTTAGTTGGTTTTTTGCGTTTGAAGTAGTAACGGAGGAGGCGGTGAGGTTTTTATTTTCCTCCTTCGAAAACTACAAGTCCCCAGGACCTTTTTTTTATTAACGAATCTTAATCAATAATCAGACACGTGTTATAATTGCACCTAGTATATAAAGGTAAAACAAATTATCAATTTTGTTTGAATAAATTAAGCAACTTAAAAGAAAAGCGTTAAGTATCTTATGTACATGCTAACATATAACATATAAATAAAATATCGGCTACTCGAGCTCCATTAGGTCTGATACTGTTTTACGTTTTAGCCGCCTATGCTGCGAAGTCAGAAGTATGCTGGATGCTGCAACGTTGACATGCGATTTCAGTCGCTGTTTGTGAGAAATGGCAAATGTTTTTGTCACGTTAGAGACGGTTGGCATGCCAAGATCACGATGAAGATCACTATTTCTAATGTAGTATGGTGCATTAACAATACATCGCAGCACTTTATTTTGAAAACGTTGGATAGTGGCAATGTATATTTCGCTAGCACATCCCCAAAATTGGATGCCATAGGTCCAGGTCGGCTTCAGTATTTGTTTATACACCATTAGTTTGTTGTGAATTGATAGGCTAGAGTGTCTACCAATAAGGTGGTACAATCTGTTAAATTTCAGGTCAAGCTCCTCTCACTTTTTCTTTACGTGAGCTTTCCAGCACAATTTGGCATCGAGTACCCAGGTATTTGGCTTCGTTGACATGTGGGATTATTAACCCATCAATGAAAATCAAACCGATTGAAGGAATTTTTTTCAGTGAAAAAATTATATGCACTGATTTGGTTTTGTTTAACTTAATGCACCATTTCTTAGCCCATGAAGCAATACAATTAACAGCCTCTTGTAGCTTAGCCGTCGCGTCTTCAATAGTGCTGCCCGTAGGCAGAACAGCGGTATCGTTCGCAAATGTTGCGGTTACTTGCTGATTTGCTGATGGTAAGTCGTATGTATACAGGAGGTACAGCAGAGGCCCCAGAATGCTCCCTTGCGGTACACCAGCACTAATTTTTTTCAAAATAGAATGGGCGTTTTCGTATTTAACACTAAAGTACCTGTCATCAAGGTATGAAAGCACCTCGCAATATTGCATTGGCAACAATGTCCTCAGCTTTTGCACTAGTCCTGCATGCCACACTTTATCGAAAGCTTGTGAAACGTCTAGGAAGACGGCGGAACATACTTTTTTCCCTTCCAACGCAGTTTCAACCGTAATCTAGACTCTGTGGATTTGGTCAGTTGTCGAATGATTTTTTCTAAAACCAAACTGGTGAGCGGGAATCAAGTTTTTAGACTCAATTATTGGCATTAAGCGCGTTAAAAGCAATTTTTCAAATAGTTTTGACAATGCTGGCAGTAAAGATATTGGCCTATACGAGGATACGTTGTTGAGTGATTTACCAAGCTTGGGTATCATGATTACTTCAGCGAATTTCCCAATATATAGGAACATGTCTAAAACTGAAGCACGAATTAATTAAGTCAGCCAGATAAGAGACGCAATTTTTGGGCAGCTTACGAAGAACTTCCGTCGTTATTAAATCAAAGCCTGGCGCTTTTTTTAGTTTCATTTTATGAATTTGCTTACTAACTTCTTCGGGAGTAACTGGAGTAATGTGGGTGTCGCAAGCCAACTTTCATTCAAATCTATAACGTCATTTCCTTTATTTGGACTAAAGGTCTTTTCGAGATGTTCAGCAAACAACTTCGCTTTTTGCGTACTTGTTTTGGCCCACAGTGTGTCGTTGATTTTAACTGGAGCACAGTGTTGTATTGGCATGTTGAATGATTTAGCTGCCTTCCACAGGGAGTACTCTGTGGTTTTATCAGCTGTGAGACCCATCAGAAATCGACTGAATGTGTCTTTATTGAATGACTTGATTGCTGTGTGTAAATGTTTACAGGCTAAGTTTAATTCCGATTTGATTGTGGGGGATCTGTTTTGTTGCCAACGTCTCCGTAGCTTCCGTTTCTTTGCAATTAAGCTCATTATAAAAGATGGATATTTTTTCCCGTGCAGAACTAGCCTTGGTGTGGGCGTACTGAGGTACCCCAGGACCTGATAAAGTTTACCCAATACTGCTAAAGAGGGGTGAGACAAACTGATGAAAGCTCTTGTAAAGATCTTCACGGCTTGCCTCGCTCATGGTCACATTTCAACTCTTTGGCGACAGGCCAGAGTGGTATTCATTCCCAAACCAGGGAACGATTACTATACGCTGGCCAAGAGCTTTAGGCCAATCAGCCTGACTTTTTTCATGGTAGAAAAGCACAATCGAGCAAAGGTGCTGCCAAGAAACCCACTCAATAGAAACCAACACGCTCACCAGTGTGGAAAATCATGTGACTCAGCCCTACATGACATCGTATCCAAGATTGAAGCAGGGCTGGAAGCTGACCATTACACTTTGGGCGTCTTTGTGGATATTGAAGGGGCTATTGACAATGCAACCTTTGACTCGATATGCTCAGCAGCCAGAATGCATGGGATAAATGAGACCCTGATAATGTGGATCCGCTCTATGCTCTCCGAGAGATAGCTAGCCGTTGGTGAGAGTGATAGCAATACGGTCACGGCAGAGGTCAGACGGGGATGCGGCCAGGGTGGTGTCCTCACTCCGCTGGTGTGGTGTTTCGTAGTCGACTCTCTACTAAGGGAGATGCAGGATCTCGGAAATCATGTCCAAGCATACGCGAACGATGTCTGTGCACTAGTATCAGGACGATCCCTCAGGATGATTTGCAAAAAAAAGCAGAAAGTCCTGCATAAGATTGGTAACTGGTGCACAGGACAGGGTCTTTCCGTAAATCCCAGTAAACTGTCGCGGGTGATGCCCTTAATGCCATGCTTGACCTGCTTCCCCTAGATCTAAAAGTTCAAGAGGAAGCGATGAAAGCGACATGTCGGCTGTGTTCCTATGGATACTGGCACGACAACAAGGGCTCGGGTCATAGAGAAATCTTCAAGAGGTTGTCAGCGCAATATCCGTTGCTGCTGGCTCCTAAGGATTGCCTAATACCCGTAGTATCCTTTAGGAGAAACTTTGAAGTGAGGTTCCCAACGTGCGGCCAATGGGACAACCCAGAGACCATGCTACGGGATGTGACGGATATTTTCTTCACTGGTAGATCCAACACCGATAAAGAAACTGTACTACTGTACTGTACTACTCACTGGGTGGGCTGACTACCGTCTTTCAGACGGAAATCTACGCCAATTTTAAGGTTAGCAGAAATGGTGCGGAAAACATAAAGCAGTCTGTAGTGACAGTCAAGCCGCACTTAACACTAGGAGTACCGGGAGCGGTCATTTGACGGTTTTCAGTTTTTGATCAACCGTAGCTCGAAAACGGTTTAAGATACGAATCCGGTTCTCCTTGACTTTTAATATTTTGCACCAAGCTCAATATACTCAAATTTTGCAATCACTGCGCCGATCTGTTTTCTTTTTATCATCGATTTTACCTACTAGTACCATGAGCGGTCAAATGACGGTTAACTACGTAGCCATGGAAATAAAATTATAAGATTCACAAAAAAGTCAAAGATGGTACAAATTTTACAAGAACCTATGTCTTGCCTTCTGTTTTATATTAAATTTACAACCGACTTTTATATATTTATGAATTTCAATGTAAAAACAAAAATCCATCATTTTACGTGTTGTGTTTGAAAGCATGAGCAGAAACGGCGAGACGAAATTTACTATGAGTAGTAGCTTTACTTTTAAAATATTTGCCAAAACTATACTTTTTTACATTCAAGAACATAAATGAATGTTGTTTTAATGCTTACAATGAACCGATTCACATTCAACCGATTTCGTTAAAAGCTCTGAATACCGTCATTTGACCAATCACGGTACTAGTAGGTATGAGCAAAACCCGGTACTCCTAGTGTTAATACCCTGGAGAACGCGCGTGTCACCTCTAAGATTGTCCAAGAATGTAAGATGAAGCTAAAATCAGTCGCAAGACATAACAAGCTCCAACTTATCTGGGTAACGAAACTGCCGATGAACTGGCTAAATGCGGATCAGGGTGTACACCCATGGGACCAGAATCAATAATCGGCACCAGTCTACCAGGAACCCTGAACTGGACCATTTCCTGTGTAACTAACCTACATAGAGAACGTTGGTCCAGCTTGGGAAGCTGTAAAACTGTGTTTTGTGAAAAGCAGGGAATTTCGTCCAGAAGCTGAGAAGGAAAGACATCCGTCGAATGGTCGGTTTTATCACAGGACACAATCCATGGGGCCGCATATGGCCAACATGGGCATCATCGAAGATCCCACTTGCATGGCTTGCCTGAAGAAGGTAGATAGTACAGAGCATTTTCTCTGTGCATGTCCTGCCTTCTCTAGAACGAGATTGCACACGCTGGGTTCAGATGTTATAAGAACGAATGGAAGAAGTTCTTCTCTCACCCTGTGTGAACTCCTGAAATTCATTAATGAGTCCGTGAAATTTGCATAGGAGAACTCATAACCCTTTGTCCCTTCCACCCACTTTCTCTTTTCTTTTCCCATTCCCATCTCCTCTATGAACCTTTTTCCTGAGCCTTAAGTACAACGGGTTATAACGGCTGAGTGCTTGAGGTAATGACCTCCCTTAGGTTATTTCCTCGGCTCCCCCTCACATGCATCCATCCACCTTGCCTTCAGTCTTCGACTTACTCTCGTTGTGAGTGGTGGCTAAATGCGTGCTGTCTCAAGAGATCTGTAGATCCCACCTCTAATCCCTTCCTTTCCTTGTCCATTTGTACTCATATTTCCTCCTATTTTCTGCTCCCCGACTTCGGCCGTTCGTGTCGTTTAATGTTTATTGTACTTCCTGTCATTCGTTATTCTACATCCAAAGAATAAATATTACCCAAACCATGAACCGAAAACCCTGTGTTTTATTTATCCCGCTCCGCGACGAAGCGATTGTTCAAGTGGTAATCGCTTGGCTATCAGTCGTTCATTCGGAATTTCTTTCACCCGAAATTCAATCAATTTTCGCTTGCGGTAACCTTTCAGTTTTCTTCGTCGTACATAGGAACCTCGTACTGGCGATGTTAAAGAAACGTTTGGATATCCTCAAGTTGCGGCAACAAATCCGCGATTTAGAGAATCCCGTGCCGACTCCGACGCAGGAACGACCGCCGAGCTTCGCTGACGTCGAGCACGCTCTCCCCAAATTTCGCGGGGATGACACCGCTCATGCCGTAGGACATTTCCTACGTGACTTCGAGGAACTTATGCGTTTCATTAACGCCGATGAGAGCTTCAAGCTACTCTGCCTACGCCGTTTGCTGACGGGCATGGCGCGGGTTTTCTTATCGACGACTGCCGCGCTATTCTACACCGACCTCAGGAGGACTTTAATTGTCGAATTCGACGTCGCCGTATCACGGCAGGATGTCTACCGTCTGCTTCTGAAGAGACGATGGAACAAGAAGGAGTAGTCGCTGCATCGATACATCCTGGAGATGCAGGCCATCGCGATGCGGTCTGACATCGGTGAGTTGAATTGAGTTGGCCGAACCGATCGATTTCATATTCGAGGGGTTCGGCCATGGGTGCGTAGCGTTGGGCTGCTGATCAGAGCCAACAGCGTCGGGGAGCTGAAAAGGCCCCAACGACAGAGCGTCGCGACACATAACCGTCAGCCAGACGAACATCTGCTCCGCCAGGTTCAGCGGGGCCGGAAAAGCCTCTATGCTACAATTGTTCGTAGCGGGGCCACATCAAGCAACAGTGCCCGTATCTACTGCGTTGACCATGACCTAAGAAGACCCTGAAGCCATCTGCCGTTGCCGAAGAAGACTAGTACTACACTGTCAGCAACTTCAATAAGGTAAGTATGGTTTTTGGAGTCGATTCGGTTGGAAGCCAAGCATTTATCAAATTTTTCTCCTTATTTGACAAAGGTAGCCGAACTAGTTTCATACGGCAGTCCTGCGTGCCGGATGACCTACGAGCTTCGGTATTTTAACCAAAACGGTCGAACTGTCGTTCCGTGGGTGGACACATCATTCATTTCCTGGCGGAAACCCACTGCAAAATAAAGTTCTTAAAACAAACAAAAGGAATTTCCATTGTTATAGTATCCGACGGTGTGCTGTGTGTACCTACGATTTTAGGGCGGAATTTCTTACGGGCTTTTAATATTCGATCAACCAAATCGAAATTTGCATTATTCTGAGACGCAACTTTTAGTAATCAAAGATGAAATTAGCCTTTACTCCTCCGAAACGATCCACAGTACTTCGAGAGTGGACAAAAATAAGAAAACAAATTATCGCGGATTTTGACAAAAGTAGTATCATGTTAAAGGCAATTCTTTATTTAAGCTGGATCCAAAATACTTTGTCGAAAAATTTTCGAGATTAGGAGATATAGCTTGTCAAAGTCGGATATATTTTTTGAAAAATTTATGAAGGGGAAAAATGAAATTTGGGTGCTTGTATAAAAAAAATGTAGAAAATGTGTTATTGTAGATAGGCCACCAATTTCTTTTAACCCATTAAGCCCTGAGCGTTGCGTTTGCGCAACGTTTGGGAATTTCGCTACATTAAGTAATTCATAAAGATATAAGACTTGAAAATGGGTAGAATTGGATTAGAATTGATCGTTTTAGATTCTGCCATACTCAAATTTCAAAATTTTTTAAATATTCATATCTTTTTTTCGATCCAAAGTCAAAGGTTTTTTTTGGGGAATTTTTGAAATTCAATTAAAAATACTTATTCTTCAAACCTATCAAAATCCCTTTGTGGGCTGCATTTTGTAATGCTAAACTATTTAAAAATAAGTTTTAAAAAAATTTTTTTTTTTTTAATTTTATGTTTTGTATGTGACTAAGGCCCAAATTGCGTTTGCGCAACGTACCCTCCTGGTTCAGGGGGTGGGGGTATGAATTATTTTCTTGATTTTTTTTCTTGATTAGGTCAATTACTAAGATTGTGCAAAATTTTATGGAAATCGCACAAGCCCTTCTGGGGTCAGGTTTTAATGGGTTAATATTAAAACTGCATTGATAGGAGCGAGACCACTGATCGGTTTGTTTTTGTTTAGCATAAATAATTTTTTTGTACGAATTTTCAAAAATGAATGTTTTTTAACCAATGAAAATTAAAAGTAACCAAATTTAGAAAGGCAATGTAAATCGAATGACGTTAACTGGCTTAAATCTTTTTATGAGCTTTTTTAGATGGACTTTCTTCTCTTAAGTCCGCAAAAAAAATTCTGCGTCTTTTTGCGCCTTTGGAAAATATTCAATTTTTTCGAAACTATTAATGTTGATATTTTAGAGGAATCGCTTGAGTTAAAATTGCGATCAAAATGTGTAACCTATGTGTCAATGACACGAACTATGAATGTTTTTTATTAAAATATGTTTGGCACGCCTATTTCACCCATTATGAGCCATATTATCTGTTTTTTTCTCATTATTATGAAATTTGTTTGCTAAAATGTGTATTGTATGTGTATTTATAAAAATGTATTCTAAAAAAAGGAGGAATGTCAAATTTGGAAGAAGGTAAAATTTTGAAGAATAATTCTTATAATAGTCTCGCCGTTATAAATTGAGCTGCATTGCATATTCACCTGTCTCATCTCCATGTTAAGTTCTACGGATATCAAATAAAAAAATATATATCTTTACAGCAACTTTACAGCACTCTGTCCACCCTTTAAATGTCGAATTTATAAAAACGCTGAAATACGTATTTTGTTATTGCTTTTTTAGTATACATATACATAATTTTCAAACAATCCGACCAAAAAACAATGTCCGTCCATATAAGCTTCACCACCGCCTTTTCCGCCCTTTCAAGGTCGACGTTTTTGAAATTGCTTCTTTTTTAAGGGTTGACTTTCTAAAATACAACTTTTGACAAAATTTCATCATTATTGCTCCAGCGGTTTGGGCTCGGTGGTGATAAAATAATATATAACCATATATATTGGATTTTTTTAAACTATATATATTTTTTGGAACCAAACACAAATTTTGAATTCAGCAGCCCAAAATTACTTAGACTGCAAAGTTTCAGCGAATTTCACGTACTCCTTCTATTTTTGCCGCAATTTTGTATGGAGTTCGAAGCACTGTGCGATCGTCTCATTACGAATCCTAAGTAAACAAATTCTTTTGAAAACACATACACTTGCGTTGCTGATTACTGCCGAAATAATTCAGATTCTGCGACAGTCAATGACGACTTACCGTTTATATATAATATTAATATTCCGTTGGATGACCAAGAACTTGACATAAATTTTAGTAAGCCAAGTACAACGTGAGAAACTTATAGAGTTGACAACGAATTGCTATTTAGTGCCGAAACATAAAAGAATTACAACAGCATTGTTAGGCCAAGTAATACTCCGTACGGTTCTGCTATTGTTTTGATGAAAAAGAAAAATGGCCAAACTCGACTCCCACACAGTGGGAGGCTTCTTGGTCAGCGTCTGATCTCCATGTTAGGAGCGGCTGTTTTCTTATCATCTTTTGGTGGCGTGATAGATGTCAAAGAAACGGCACAGGGGAAGGCGACCCCCTTCATCGAAACCATTCTGGAGGGCTCCCATAAGGGAGTCGAATCCCCAGTACCGGCGGTAGACAGTGGGCGAGCGGGCTGTCTGGCGTCGTTATCCAATGACCGCTTAGGCTGCGCAGCGGGACCCCAGGCTGCGCGGTCTACTTAAGCCTAAACCTGCCTGCCTGCGCAGCACACCACCGCTCAGGCCAGTCCCTCAATTTCCGGGGTGATGCCTCAGTTTCAGCGGCGTCGAGTCTGGTGACTCTGACATGGAGGCGGCACTAGAGGAGACAGACGAACCTGCGGCCACCGTTTCCACTTCTGGAACGGGGAAAGTAAGGCGAGCAGTGCTGCGAAAAAGCCAGAAATGGCTACCGTCGCTACTTGCTGGTCTGACAAGGAGAAAGACCTAATTAAGAAGCACAAGAAAATCGTTGCAAAATACGAAAAGAAGCAGGCAGCGATTTATGGTGACAGCGCCACTGCTGCACAGTCGACTACCAGTATAGCAACGGCGGCAAAGCCTGGTATTAGGGCCACGGCCGCTACAGCTGTACGACCGGACAGAGTAGGGGCGGCGAAGCCTGGAAACAGTGCCACGGCTGTCTCGTCAGTACAGAAGGCTGATCAGAAGCCATACACCTCGACAAAGCCCACTTCCACCGCAGTGGAAAAGGCGGTCAAAAGAGGTAGATCGGGGGATGATCAGCCTACAGGGGAGGAGAAAAGGCTGAAACCCTCAGGCAGCTTCTCCTCTCCATAGGAGCTGCAGATTGCCATAGTGGACCGGAGCGATCCCGATGGGAAAATTCTTCCGGAAAACTGGCTCTCTGTTGAGGCGCGCATGCTGCGAGCGATGCTCGGGGCGGCGGACGACGAGATCGACTGGCTGGCAGAGGGGCGTAAAGATCGTCGGGCCAACAGGCAGTCACTTGACTTCCTGGTGCGCACGATCGGGGGTCTTGAGCCTCTCTGGCAGGGGGCAAAACTCGAGGTAGAGTAATTTCCTCCACTACTAACAAAAACGAGACGAGTAAGGACGTAGTGGTCGCTGTTGACCAACCGTCCTTTAGTCAACTGCGAGACTCCTCTGGTATTGTCAAGTTCGGTTTGGGTTCCTTAAAAGCTCGTTTTCCCAATAAGGAGCGTGCCACACAAGGAGAGGCTGAAGGTAGTGCAGATAAACCTGCACCACTCTAAAGCCGCCACCCACGATCTTATGCATTTCCTGGAGGAGGAGGAAGTTGACTTGGCCTTAATCCAGGAACCCTTGACTCGTCAGAGACAGTGTTTGTGGATTGGGGTCAAGTCAATTCAGAGTACCTTATTCGCGCGGTGAAGGTAAGATACGACCCTGTATTGTTTATAGAAAGTACATTAATATGTTTCTCTTGTCTCAATACTGTGGTGACCTGTGTGTGGCTGCATGTGAGCGAATGGAGGGGCATGACCTTATCCTCTCGTCCGCATTCGAAGGAGAGGAACCACCGCCGAAGGAGGTCCGGGACGTTGTTGCGCACACCTGATCACGGAGTCTTGATCTCATCATCGGGTGTGACGCACACGCTCATCACGTTCAGTGGGGAAGTTCCGGCACCAACAGCAAGGGTGAGTCCATTTTTGAGTTTTTTCTTAATTCTAACCTTATGCTATGTAATAGGGGCAATACGCCAACCTTCCATAACAGGGTTAGGGAAGAAGTTATAGATATAACCTTGGTTACCGACTCTAGTACCATCTCTGTGGCCGACTGGAAGGTACTGACGGAATGTTCGTTTTCGGACCACAACCGGATAGTCTTTTCCGTGGCCATGATTTTTGGCCACGGATTTCTTTTTTGGATTTTCCCTGACTTTTTGCACATTTGGGATTGTAATTTTTAAACCAATAAACCGGTCGACCAAAAGTCGAAATTTGTTGCCCTGTGTTATTCATCTAGTCATTGGAGGGTAGATGGAGTATTCTCTCTCTTACCTTTGTCTTTAACGTAATACGAGGTGCGATAGATTGTCCTTTCTTACTCGGACGTATTCATTTGTTTATACCACACAGATCGTTTAGAAATCATGTCACTTTCTCTTTGGAGAGGGTAAGAACAAATTACACTTCTTTTGCCCCAATTTTTAGAGCTTTATAGGAATTCAATTTGCTCTCAAATTCTTTTGTTCTAGATTTTTCCTATTCCGAAACCCATTTAAAATTTTTGGATGTATTAATTAGCTAGTATCTTATATATATTTCATTTACATTTCGTAGTTATCTGTACGAACTGTATTAAACTTCTGGATTAATTTAAACAAATAAATAAATAAATAAATAAAAAGTATCGACACCATCTTTATGCTCATTATAGTCATGTATGACTAGTGCATTTTTGTTACAGGATTCACTTCTTCGCTGGCATGGGCAGTTGATATCCAATCCACCATACAGTTTGGTCGTTCCTTCCTTGACCAACATATTTTTCTTCCCGATTGGCCTCAACAACCGAAGTTGACAAAAAAAAGCCTGTTTTTATCAGTATCCATGTCTACTCCATGTCTAAGCAATAATTATTGTTAAAGTGACTAGTAGTGGTGAACTGCGTTTAAGAATTCAGTGTAATGAATTCAGTTAAACGCATAGGCCTGCATTGACCAATCGATCTATCGAATCATAACAATGTAAAAATAAATAACAGTACGTTAGTCTTACTAAAACTCAAAAATGGCTCGACCGATTTGAATAATTTGGTGGTATGCTCGTCTTGTATCAAGGGCGGCTTAAATTTGAATTTTACGAACGTAAGACAAGGAACCTTTTTTTAGGACCTCTGCATCACTTCGGGACCGTAATCCGAACTTACCATGCAGTCGTACAATCCCACTGAAAGAATGGAGTGGGCATTGGACTAGGCGTCGCACAGTGTTACGAGTCCATATAGCGGAGTGAAAAAAATAGGAGTGGTCGTACATAAATGAAATTTGGTATACAGTTACTGTAGTGAGTAAAGAGCTGTGCAAAATTTAAATATAACCGGAATAAAACTTTGACAAAATTATCTGAACTCACAAAAGCGACGTCATAGTATTTGCAATTAAATATAAATTTATTTATTGATGTGTATAAAGATTAAATGCACTTCTTTCATTCCAAAAGTGACTATCTTGATAAGTTGCTCCACAGCTGCTCACAAGTTATGTTTAGAGGATTAAAATGTATGCCTAGTCTTGAATGTGCTCTCGTACAAGATGAATGTGCTTTCTACTGTGATAGTAGTGATTGAATTAATAATCAAAATTCCATAACGACTTGCTCGTTTTTGCGATGAAGACAATAGGTCTGTTTGGCCAGATTTCCAGTAAAAAATATCAGGAGAGTAAGCGAGCTTACGCTCCCAAAAATGAAACTATCAAAAAAAAGTGAACAAACAGCAATTTGTAAGAATTTGCGAGTTTTAACTCTTGGTTAGACCACTGGGACTTGGCTAACTCACACTACACAGTAAAAAGGGTGTAAACAGGAGGGTTAAAGAACGAAACAGCTGATCTACAAGTTTCATTTGAGGTTTGAAATGGTAGGGAAAATTAAGTTAAATCAGACTTTTAATGCAAATAGTTCGTTGCGCTCAATCTGCACTTCTTCCCTTTGAGCTTCAGCGGGTAAAGCTGAGCAAGACGGTTGTGGGTCAGCAGACTTGCGAACGCACAATTTCTTTGCTGTTTTCATTTGCCTCCACATTTTTTCAAAATTTATGTTTCTTTGCACTCGATCATATGGCAGCCAGTCATATGTTTTTCTTGATCTTTTTCTTACTGGCAAAAAGTTACTGGACAAAATTTCTCCAGTAAAAACTTGCAAGTTCTCACGAAATGAACTGTCACTTTACGCTCTCAGTTTCTCTCTCGTTACTGGAGATTTGGCGTCAACAAACAGGATCCAGTAACAATTTGTACAAATTTGTACAAATTCGTACAAATTATTCTCTGCCAAACAGACCTAATATGTCTTCTTCTAAGCAGCCTAAAGTAACAGAAAACCTAAATCGGCCCATATACGTTACAATCTGGTCGTGCGACAGGTTGGTCGTTAGGACAAACACGGTGCGATTTCCGACACAACTCGTTCGCCCAACTTCATTTTTTTTTATAAATTTTGTTGAGTGCAGACGAAATGACAAAGAAAATAATTGCGCTTCTGATCATCAATGAAATTATATATTAGAAGAGGAAGAAAGCATTGGAAATTCAAAGTTCAAACGCAGTGTTTTCTTAAACTTTGTGTCCGTGAAAATATTTTCCAATTCATCATCGGAACACATGCTCGAGCGATCTGCCACTGGCATTTCTAAATCCTTAAATCCCTAAATCCTAGAAATTTAAACAAATCAAAGTCCTAGGCTGGTGACATAAATGTCATTGGATCCAGCGCGAGATTTTTCGGGTATGAAAAACCCAAGTAGAAAACGTATTGTTACGAAAATTAGTTCTTTAGTTTATGTCTCTGGATTGTGCTTGAAAATAAAACACACTTAAATTACTCAGCGCGAAATGCAGTCACAAGCCAACAATCACTTTATTTACAAATGTACACTTTGCTTGTCTTTACACTTGCTTGTTTCACCTTTGTTTGCTCAAATCAGACTCGTCCTCTGCGCTGTACCGTGCTGCCTTTTATAATTGTCTGCTTGTCGCACACATCGTCCTCGCACATTCTAATTGGACTAAAAATTTCCATTACTATCGCGGGTCATCCTTGCCAGATCGAGATTATAGCAAGCTGGCCGTATTCTAAAAGTGCGTGCCTAAAAGTATGCCTCTAAAAGCATTCATAGCACAGCGACAGGATTCTTCATCGTTACAATATGCTTTGGTGAGTGTTAAAGACAGGACGTTCAAACCCAACTCACTTGCGCATTAATAACCATTGGCCAACCCAATTCCCTGTCAAGCCCAGTTTGTGTTTCTGAAGATCTTTGCAGTAACCCTAACCTGCTTTGAGAGAAGTTTATTACATAGCTTAAATATCTGTGGTCAGAAAAGGATGGTGTATCAAGAAGCCTCCATCTTTCTACAGAAATTTTCGGGGCCGTAAAGAGTTATATCGAGTTTTTAAGGTGGGTCCATCAAATGTGGTGTTCTCATCTTTATTAGCGATATAAAGGTTATTATGAATGAGAAACTCAAGAAGTGACTCACCTCTGGCGTTGGTGTCATGCGGCATATAGGAGGACGCAAAGAATATTGACTTATCCATGTCGCCCTATATTGCCGCAGCCGGTAAGTCACCCATGGAGAGATAAAGCAGAATATAAGAATACATACTGTTACGAAAATAAGTTTTGTAGGCTTGCTCGTCTCTCTGGAGTGTGCTTCGAAATAATACACATTTAAATTCTTAAACGCAGCTAACAACCAGCAATTACTTTATTTACAAATACACACTTTACTGTCTTTACACTTGTTGATTATTGGACTACTCCGTGTTTCACCTTTGCCTGCCAAAACTAAACTGTCCCTCTGCGCTGTACCTGGCTGCCTTTTATACTTGTCTGCTTGTCGCGCAGATGGTTCTCGCACATTCCAATTGACCACAAAATTTCCATCACCATCGTGAGCCATCCTTGCCATATCGAAATTATAGCAAGCCGGTCATATTCTACAAGTGCGTGCCTAAAAGTATGCCCGTAAAGCAGAGTTTTTTTTTACACGTAGGTACACACTCCCCACCATCTTAGTGAACCTTGCATTAGGAGCATTCAAGAGTCGGGTCGTCGTTGCATTTTATAATTTTTAGCCCTTAAACCAAACGATGGTATTGGCGCAGCAGGTTCGGCCTTTATTTTAGCTATCATGGCGTCTAGCAACTTCATATTCACCGCTAGCCAGAGTTCCTGAAACATTTGTCCCAGCGGATTGCTGCACTCAAGGAGTGTCCTGATCAGATGTCGTTTGGCTACTACCTTGGCCACATCCTACGGCCTGGGCGTGCTTGGTCGGGCCTGGCAGCCTCTTCCTATTTTAGCTTATGCCTCTTGCTATAAGGAGCTTAAGTTTCCGCCGAGCGCTGCATTTTGTTTGCAATTTTTTTCTCGACCACTTTAACAAACTTTTTTCCAAATTGGGCCCAGCCTTTCTCGATGAAGTCCTTCACCCAAGCCAACCCTTTCTTCTCCTCTTTCGATAGGTTGGATTTGATTTCCAGACGTCAGCAAAACATTATCGCAGCCCAGTACCAAGCTTTGGCTTTTAGCCCCTCCTTACTTGACTTTTCCGAAGAATTGCGGCAAACGTGAGCAGCATGCGAGTTGTTGAACTAGCAGTAGCATTACAACTATTGGATCCTGCTTTACTCCCAGTAGAGGTGGAACCGTTGGCGACACGTCTTATGGTCTCCCCGTTCCCACCGGTGGTAGCAGGCATTTATTTCAACAACGTTTGGGCTGATATCCCAGCCTGTTTCTCTTCTTTATGAACCTGCATGTGGTGATTATAACTCGGGGGATGCCTACCTTAGCGTTTCATGCCTCCCGCCAGGCATCACTTTGGATGATTCATGTACGGCTTCGCATGCCATCCTGTGGAAACGGCATTTAAATCATGACACCTTAAACATGCAAACATCCAAATACTGCCTGTAATAACACCTAAAAATAAATAACGGGAAAACTCGTTTTCTCTCTCGGTGGCTGTCCTCTCAGCTGGAAATGGCAAACCTCTGAGAGTAAAAATTGCTTGTGAAAGAGCTCCCAACCGGAACCGGCATAAAACTGTAGGTCCCTTCCACCCGCGTACAAATTCACACGCACAATAAGGGTTATTTACCTTAAGCATGCAATGTCAAACCATATTTCAATCTTAGCTAACCACGTCTCTTCTTGCGGGTTCTCGCCAACGAAGGGAATGGACGATGCCCATTACCTGGTCGGCACGCGCGAGGAAGTGAATTTCTGACATATTATGATAGAATAGAATTGATAAGAGTATTCTGCACTGAGACCAGGATTGATCTTTTATGCCCCTATAATTGATAGAGTACATCCCCTAGACCTAATGAAACTTAGTAATTTGCTTGAGTTTAGGTGTTTAACGTCCTCTTTTGCAAAGCCAAAACTGGCCCAAGTAACGCAACCTGCTGCGACAAGCCGCATCACAGCGCTATATGATGAGTTCGGGAGTCTCCTCTTCTGTACACAGTAAAACCAATGCCAAATTTTGTTTCCTGTACTTTACAGATTTCATTAATTCCAGAAAAATGTTATTTTGACGACTAATTGCACATTACTGTCTTATAGCCTCGGAAATCCATTGCACATACGGTGTGCAATCGGTCTCGAATGGGTTAACAAATAGAGTTAGCAATCTGTTAATTTTGATTTTTTTTTACTTTTTTCTCGTCAGTGTTGGGTTGGTTGTAAAAAGTTTTTGTTTATTTTGTTTGCATCAAATAACACAGCACTGCCAGCCTAGTGTTTTTCTATTAGTTTAGCCCTTTCCGGATACACCCATAACTTTGCGTCGTTGTTACGTTCCAAAAAAACACGACGCAAACTGAAACGACGCAAAGTGAATCATGATTTTCTATAGCAAACCATGTAAACATCGAAGATAGGTTCCAGGGTTACGAAAATACTACTTTTTAAAAAGAAAATTGAACAAAGTAAACATTTAAAAAACAAAAATAATATAGAATTTTATTATTATTATTATTGATGGGGATGACGCACTGCGACCCCCTTCTTGGACTTCACAGACTGTCAGTGAGTCCGGTATCCAGGAGGAATTTTAGTATGCTTCCTACATCTCTGGATACCCAGTCCGTACCTGGTATAAGATGGTCGCCCAGGTGTTTCTTTCTTTTATGCATGAGTACAGGGCACTCACCTAGTATATGTAATGCAGTCTCGTTTTCCTGCAAGCAGAACCTGCAATACCCGTTTTCACGGATTCCTAGTTTGGCTAGATGATAATTCAATCCGCAGTGCCCTGTTAGCATTCCCGTGATAATCCTTAGAATTTTATTACATACATAAAAAAAAACAATAAAACACAAATTCAATTAAAACAAAATAAAATATTCAATTAATTTATAAAAACAAAAAAAAAAAAAAATTAATCACTGTCTGATGAGTCCATAGTGGCTGTTGTCGTAAGTCGGCTTTCTTTCACAAAAGTTAGAAAGGGAATCCCCGAGTTTTGATGGCCTGGCGCAATTAGAAACAAAAGTCGTGCCATTTTTTAGAAAAAAGGAAATTAAAAAAAAAAAAAAAAAAAATTAAAGACTCGAACCCTAAACAACGCAACTTCGAAAATCTAACGAATTTCCATCACCATCGTGAGCCATCCTTGCCATATCGAAATTATAGCAAGCCGGTCATATTCTACAAGTGCGTGCCTAAAAGTATGCCCGTAAAGCAGAGTTTTTTTTTACACGTAGGTACACACTCCCCACCATCTTAGTGAACCTTGCATTAGGAGCATTCAAGAGTCGGGTCGTCGTTGCATTTTATAATTTTTAGCCCTTAAACCAAACGATGGTATTGGCGCAGCAGGTTCGGCCTTTATTTTAGCTATCATGGCGTCTAGCAACTTCATATTCACCGCTAGCCAGAGTTCCTGAAACATTTGTCCCAGCGGATTGCTGCACTCAAGGAGTGTCCTGATCAGATGTCGTTTGGCTACTACCTTGGCCACATCCTACGGCCTGGGCGTGCTTGGTCGGGCCTGGCAGCCTCTTCCTATTTTAGCTTATGCCTCTTGCTATAAGGAGCTTAAGTTTCCGCCGAGCGCTGCATTTTGTTTGCAATTTTTTTCTCGACCACTTTAACAAACTTTTTTCCAAATTGGGCCCAGCCTTTCTCGATGAAGTCCTTCACCCAAGCCAACCCTTTCTTCTCCTCTTTCGATAGGTTGGATTTGATTTCCAGACGTCAGCAAAACATTATCGCAGCCCAGTACCAAGCTTTGGCTTTTAGCCCCTCCTTACTTGACTTTTCCGAAGAATTGCGGCAAACGTGAGCAGCATGCGAGTTGTTGAACTAGCAGTAGCATTACAACTATTGGATCCTGCTTTACTCCCAGTAGAGGTGGAACCGTTGGCGACACGTCTTATGGTCTCCCCGTTCCCACCGGTGGTAGCAGGCATTTATTTCAACAACGTTTGGGCTGATATCCCAGCCTGTTTCTCTTCTTTATGAACCTGCATGTGGTGATTATAACTCGGGGGATGCCTACCTTAGCGTTTCATGCCTCCCGCCAGGCATCACTTTGGATGATTCATGTACGGCTTCGCATGCCATCCTGTGGAAACGGCATTTAAATCATGACACCTTAAACATGCAAACATCCAAATACTGCCTGTAATAACACCTAAAAATAAATAACGGGAAAACTCGTTTTCTCTCTCGGTGGCTGTCCTCTCAGCTGGAAATGGCAAACCTCTGAGAGTAAAAATTGCTTGTGAAAGAGCTCCCAACCGGAACCGGCATAAAACTGTAGGTCCCTTCCACCCGCGTACAAATTCACACGCACAATAAGGGTTATTTACCTTAAGCATGCAATGTCAAACCATATTTCAATCTTAGCTAACCACGTCTCTTCTTGCGGGTTCTCGCCAACGAAGGGAATGGACGATGCCCATTACCTGGTCGGCACGCGCGAGGAAGTGAATTTCTGACATATTATGATAGAATAGAATTGATAAGAGTATTCTGCACTGAGACCAGGATTGATCTTTTATGCCCCTATAATTGATAGAGTACATCCCCTAGACCTAATGAAACTTAGTAATTTGCTTGAGTTTAGGTGTTTAACGTCCTCTTTTGCAAAGCCAAAACTGGCCCAAGTAACGCAACCTGCTGCGACAAGCCGCATCACAGCGCTATATGATGAGTTCGGGAGTCTCCTCTTCTGTACACAGTAAAACCAATGCCAAATTTTGTTTCCTGTACTTTACAGATTTCATTAATTCCAGAAAAATGTTATTTTGACGACTAATTGCACATTACTGTCTTATAGCCTCGGAAATCCATTGCACATACGGTGTGCAATCGGTCTCGAATGGGTTAACAAATAGAGTTAGCAATCTGTTAATTTTGATTTTTTTTTACTTTTTTCTCGTCAGTGTTGGGTTGGTTGTAAAAAGTTTTTGTTTATTTTGTTTGCATCAAATAACACAGCACTGCCAGCCTAGTGTTTTTCTATTAGTTTAACCCTTTCCGGATACACCCATAACTTTGCGACGTTGTTACGTTCCAAAAAAACACGACGCAAACTGAAACGACGCAAAGTGAATCATGATTTTCTATAGCAAACCATGTAAACATCGAAGATAGGTTCCAGGGTTACGAAAATACTACTTTTTAAAAAGAAAATTGAACAAAGTAAACATTTAAAAAACAAAAATAATATAGAATTTTATTATTATTATTATTGATGGGGATGACGCACTGCGACCCCCTTCTTGGACTTCACAGACTGTCAGTGAGTCCGGTATCCAGGAGGAATTTTAGTATGCTTCCTACATCTCTGGATACCCAGTCCGTACCTGGTATAAGATGGTCGCCCAGGTGTTTCTTTCTTTTATGCATGAGTACAGGGCACTCACCTAGTATATGTAATGCAGTCTCGTTTTCCTGCAAGCAGAACCTGCAATACCCGTTTTCACGGATTCCTAGTTTGGCTAGATGATAATTCAATCCGCAGTGCCCTGTTAGCATTCCCGTGATAATCCTTAGAATTTTATTACATACATACAAAAAAACAATAAAACACAAATTCAATTAAAACAAAATAAAATATTCAATTAATTTATAAAAACAAAAAAAAAAAAAAATTAATCACTGTCTGATGAGTCCATAGTGGCTGTTGTCGTAAGTCGGCTTTCTTTCACAAAAGTTAGAAAGGGAATCTCCGAGTTTTGATGGCCTGGCGCAATTAGAAACAAAAGTCGTGCCATTTTTTAGAAAAAAGGAAATTAAAAAAAAAAAAAAAAAAATTAAAGACTCGAACCCTAAACAACGCAACTTCGAAAATCTAACGAATTTCCATCACCATCGTGAGCCATCCTTGCCATATCGAAATTATAGCAAGCCGGTCATATTCTACAAGTGCGTGCCTAAAAGTATGCCCGTAAAGCAGAGTTTTTTTTTACACGTAGGTACACACTCCCCACCATCTTAGTGAACCTTGCATTAGGAGCATTCAAGAGTCGGGTCGTCGTTGCATTTTATAATTTTTAGCCCTTAAACCAAACGATGGTATTGGCGCAGCAGGTTCGGCCTTTATTTTAGCTATCATGGCGTCTAGCAACTTCATATTCACCGCTAGCCAGAGTTCCTGAAACATTTGTCCCAGCGGATTGCTGCACTCAAGGAGTGTCCTGATCAGATGTCGTTTGGCTACTACCTTGGCCACATCCTACGGCCTGGGCGTGCTTGGTCGGGCCTGGCAGCCTCTTCCTATTTTAGCTTATGCCTCTTGCTATAAGGAGCTTAAGTTTCCGCCGAGCGCTGCATTTTGTTTGCAATTTTTTTCTCGACCACTTTAACAAACTTTTTTCCAAATTGGGCCCAGCCTTTCTCGATGAAGTCCTTCACCCAAGCCAACCCTTTCTTCTCCTCTTTCGATAGGTTGGATTTGATTTCCAGACGTCAGCAAAACATTATCGCAGCCCAGTACCAAGCTTTGGCTTTTAGCCCCTCCTTACTTGACTTTTCCGAAGAATTGCGGCAAACGTGAGCAGCATGCGAGTTGTTGAACTAGCAGTAGCATTACAACTATTGGATCCTGCTTTACTCCCAGTAGAGGTGGAACCGTTGGCGACACGTCTTATGGTCTCCCCGTTCCCACCGGTGGTAGCAGGCATTTATTTCAACAACGTTTGGGCTGATATCCCAGCCTGTTTCTCTTCTTTATGAACCTGCATGTGGTGATTATAACTCGGGGGATGCCTACCTTAGCGTTTCATGCCTCCCGCCAGGCATCACTTTGGATGATTCATGTACGGCTTCGCATGCCATCCTGTGGAAACGGCATTTAAATCATGACACCTTAAACATGCAAACATCCAAATACTGCCTGTAATAACACCTAAAAATAAATAACGGGAAAACTCGTTTTCTCTCTCGGTGGCTGTCCTCTCAGCTGGAAATGGCAAACCTCTGAGAGTAAAAATTGCTTGTGAAAGAGCTCCCAACCGGAACCGGCATAAAACTGTAGGTCCCTTCCACCCGCGTACAAATTCACACGCACAATAAGGGTTATTTACCTTAAGCATGCAATGTCAAACCATATTTCAATCTTAGCTAACCACGTCTCTTCTTGCGGGTTCTCGCCAACGAAGGGAATGGACGATGCCCATTACCTGGTCGGCACGCGCGAGGAAGTGAATTTCTGACATATTATGATAGAATAGAATTGATAAGAGTATTCTGCACTGAGACCAGGATTGATCTTTTATGCCCCTATAATTGATAGAGTACATCCCCTAGACCTAATGAAACTTAGTAATTTGCTTGAGTTTAGGTGTTTAACGTCCTCTTTTGCAAAGCCAAAACTGGCCCAAGTAACGCAACCTGCTGCGACAAGCCGCATCACAGCGCTATATGATGAGTTCGGGAGTCTCCTCTTCTGTACACAGTAAAACCAATGCCAAATTTTGTTTCCTGTACTTTACAGATTTCATTAATTCCAGAAAAATGTTATTTTGACGACTAATTGCACATTACTGTCTTATAGCCTCGGAAATCCATTGCACATACGGTGTGCAATCGGTCTCGAATGGGTTAACAAATAGAGTTAGCAATCTGTTAATTTTGATTTTTTTTTACTTTTTTCTCGTCAGTGTTAGGTTGGTTGCATGGCACAATAAACAAGGTAGTGGCAGGAAGGAGCGAAAAAATGCACGTGTATTTTGTTAGTGTTTTTGTTCGGTTCATTGTCAAATCGGACGGACGGTTCTCTTGCCAACAGTATTGCCAGCATCGAATAGACCACTTGGTCTATTCGAAAACGTAAAACTACATCAATTAACAGCAAAAGTACATAGCTTCTTTGTTTTAATCTGTTGTTTTACAATTAGGGGCAAAAGTGCTAAGTCCATAGTTCGCCGATTTTGCATTAATTCATAAAAGTTGGAAAAATAATATTCTTTCGTCATTGCAAAAATGCTTAAAATTCCACAGAAAAAGAGTTGACTGGCAATGCTGTTCACCGAATGTAAACAAAACAGACAAAAATTTCTGAGAACCTACCGAACTCTGACGAGAAAAAAATAAAATTCGCTCCTTCCTGCCACTACCTTGTTTATTGTGCCATGGTTGGTTGTAAAAAGTTTTTGTTTATTTTGTTTGCATCAAATAACACAGCACTGCCAGCCTAGTGTTTTTCTATTAGTTTAACCCTTTCCGGATACACCCATAACTTTGCGACGTTGTTACGTTCCAAAAAAACACGACGCAAACTGAAACGACGCAAAGTGAATCATGATTTTCTATAGCAAACCATGTAAACATCGAAGATAGGTTCCAGGGTTACGAAAATACTACTTTTTAAAAAGAAAATTGAACAAAGTAAACATTTAAAAAACAAAAATAATATAGAATTTTATTATTATTATTATTGATGGGGATGACGCACTGCGACCCCCTTCTTGGACTTCACAGACTGTCAGTGAGTCCGGTATCCAGGAGGAATTTTAGTATGCTTCCTACATCTCTGGATACCCAGTCCGTACCTGGTATAAGATGGTCGCCCAGGTGTTTCTTTCTTTTATGCATGAGTACAGGGCACTCACCTAGTATATGTAATGCAGTCTCGTTTTCCTGCAAGCAGAACCTGCAATACCCGTTTTCACGGATTCCTAGTTTGGCTAGATGATAATTCAATCTGCAGTGCCCTGTTAGCATTCCCGTGATAATCCTTAGAATTTTATTACATACATACAAAAAAACAATAAAACACAAATTCAATTAAAACAAAATAAAATATTCAATTAATTTATAAAAACAAAAAAAAAAAAAAAAATTAATCACTGTCTGATGAGTCCATAGTGGCTGTTGTCGTAAGTCGGCTTTCTTTCACAAAAGTTAGAAAGGGAATCCCCGAGTTTTGATGGCCTGGCGCAATTAGAAACAAAAGTCGTGCCATTTTTTAGAAAAAAGGAAATTAAAAAAAAAAAAAAAAAAAATTAAAGACTCGAACCCTAAACAACGCAACTTCGAAAATCTAACGAATTTCCATCACCATCGTGAGCCATCCTTGCCATATCGAAATTATAGCAAGCCGGTCATATTCTACAAGTGCGTGCCTAAAAGTATGCCCGTAAAGCAGAGTTTTTTTTTTACACGTAGGTACACACTCCCCACCATCTTAGTGAACCTTGCATTAGGAGCATTCAAGAGTCGGGTCGTTTTGCATTTTATAATTTTTAGCCCTTAAACCAAACGATGGTATTGGCGCAGCAGGTTCGGCCTTTATTTTAGCTATCATGGCGTCTAGCAACTTCATATTCACCGCTAGCCAGAGTTCCTGAAACATTTGTCCCAGCGGATTGCTGCACTCAAGGAGTGTCCTGATCAGATGTCGTTTGGCTACTACCTTGGCCACATCCTACGGCCTGGGCGTGCTTGGTCGGGCCTGGCAGCCTCTTCCTATTTTAGCTTATGCCTCTTGCTATAAGGAGCTTAAGTTTCCGCCGAGCGCTGCATTTTGTTTGCAATTTTTTTCTCGACCACTTTAACAAACTTTTTTCCAAATTGGGCCCAGCCTTTTTCGATGAAGTCCTTCACCCAAGCCAACCCTTTCTTCTCCTCTTTCGATAGGTTGGATTTGATTTCCAGACGTCAGCAAAACATTATCGCAGCCCAGTACCAAGCTTTGGCTTTTAGCCCCTCCTTACTTGACTTTTCCGAAGAATTGCGGCAAACGTGAGCAGCATGCGAGTTGTTGAACTAGCAGTAGCATTACAACTATTGGATCCTGCTTTACTCCCAGTAGAGGTGGAACCGTTGGCGACACGTCTTATGGTCTCCCCGTTCCCACCGGTGGTAGCAGGCATTTATTTCAACAACGTTTGGGCTGATATCCCAGCCTGTTTCTCTTCTTTATGAACCTGCATGTGGTGATTATAACTCGGGGGATGCCTACCTTAGCGTTTCATGCCTCCCGCCAGGCATCACTTTGGATGATTCATGTACGGCTTCGCATGCCATCCTGTGGAAACGGCATTTAAATCATGACACCTTAAACATGCAAACATCCAAATACTGCCTGTAATAACACCTAAAAATAAATAACGGGAAAACTCGTTTTCTCTCTCGGTGGCTGTCCTCTCAGCTGGAAATGGCAAACCTCTGAGAGTAAAAATTGCTTGTGAAAGAGCTCCCAACCGGAACCGGCATAAAACTGTAGGTCCCTTCCACCCGCGTACAAATTCACACGCACAATAAGGGTTATTTACCTTAAGCATGCAATGTCAAACCATATTTCAATCTTAGCTAACCACGTCTCTTCTTGCGGGTTCTCGCCAACGAAGGGAATGGACGATGCCCATTACCTGGTCGGCACGCGCGAGGAAGTGAATTTCTGACATATTATGATAGAATAGAATTGATAAGAGTATTCTGCACTGAGACCAGGATTGATCTTTTATGCCCCTATAATTGATAGAGTACATCCCCTAGACCTAATGAAACTTAGTAATTTGCTTGAGTTTAGGTGTTTAACGTCCTCTTTTGCAAAGCCAAAACTGGCCCAAGTAACGCAACCTGCTGCGACAAGCCGCATCACAGCGCTATATGATGAGTTCGGGAGTCTCCTCTTCTGTGCACAGTAAAACCAATGCCAAATTTTGTTTCCTGTACTTTACAGATTTCATTAATTCCAGAAAAATGTTATTTTGACGACTAATTGCACATTACTGTCTTATAGCCTCGGAAATCCATTGCACATACGGTGTGCAATCGGTCTCGAATGGGTTAACAAATAGAGTTAGCAATCTGTTAATTCTGATTTTTTTTTACTTTTTTCTCGTCAGTGTTGGGTTGGTTGTAAAAAGTTTTTGTTTATTTTGTTTGCATCAAATAACACAGCACTGCCAGCCTAGTGTTTTTCTATTAGTTTAACCCTTTCCGGATACACCCATAACTTTGCGACGTTGTTACGTTCCAAAAAAACACGACGCAAACTGAAACGACGCAAAGTGAATCATGATTTTCTATAGCAAACCATGTAAACATCGAAGATAGGTTCCAGGGTTACGAAAATACTACTTTTTAAAAAGAAAATTGAACAAAGTAAACATTTAAAAAACAAAAATAATATAGAATTTTATTATTATTATTATTGATGGGGATGACGCACTGCGACCCCCTTCTTGGACTTCACAGACTGTCAGTGAGTCCGGTATCCAGGAGGAATTTTAGTATGCTTCCTACATCTCTGGATACCCAGTCCGTACCTGGTATAAGATGGTCGCCCAGGTGTTTCTTTCTTTTATGCATGAGTACAGGGCACTCACCTAGTATATGTAATGCAGTCTCGTTTTCCTGCAAGCAGAACCTGCAATACCCGTTTTCACGGATTCCTAGTTTGGCTAGATGATAATTCAATCTGCAGTGCCCTGTTAGCATTCCCGTGATAATCCTTAGAATTTTATTACATACATACAAAAAAACAATAAAACACAAATTCAATTAAAACAAAATAAAATATTCAATTAATTTATAAAAACAAAAAAAAAAAAAAAATTAATCACTGTCTGATGAGTCCATAGTGGCTGTTGTCGTAAGTCGGCTTTCTTTCACAAAAGTTAGAAAGGGAATCCCCGAGTTTTGATGGCCTGGCGCAATTAGAAACAAAAGTCGTGCCATTTTTTAGAAAAAAGGAAATTAAAAAAAAAAAAAAAAAAAATTAAAGACTCGAACCCTAAACAACGCAACTTCGAAAATCTAACGACGCACAGTGAAAATTAGTACTAATTCAGCAGCGACGCAACTTCGAAAAAACGCAAAACGAAACGACGCAAAGCGAAGTATGGGTGTATATGTTCGATATATCACACAATTTTTTTTACGATTTTGTTTTTGACAGTGAACGCATTATTACGTAAGCTGTGTTGTATCATTCTGTTTATAAATCTTATAGCCGTGGTTGTACAAGTTAAGAGTTCGGCGGGCTTCTTCAGGCCGACTTATGCTCTTATTCCAAGTTGAGCGGGGCGGGCTTCTTTAGGCCGACTTACGCGCTGCTTCCAAGTTAAGCAAACACTTTAGAGTTAACTTCTGAACGGCACAACCGTCTTTATTGAATGCAAAATAGGAATGAATACTTGCTTAAAATTAAAGCTGAACATGCGTTGCGAAATCGGTATTCGCAAACGCATTATCAGCGTTTCTGCTGCGGACGTCGAACGCAGCAGATCGTCGCGAAGTCAACGCCTTGAGGCGCGCTGTCAGCATTATTTGTCAACATTGTGAGTTTGTTGACCTAAACGCTGCAGCGGCGGCAAATTTTCGGCGTCAGCAGAATTTTCGCTAACTTACAGTATGAGTGCGTTTTGTAAGTAGCTTTTTGCAAGAATTTGAAAAACCACAAATGACGGTGCATGTAAATATATAAAAATTCCTCCGCAGAAGCACCGTCATTTGTTGGTTTTTGATCGTAAAAAGTTAAACAATTTCGAAACTTAATAAACTTTTCGAAAATAAATTTAATATTTTTTGTGTGTATATATTATTTTCGAACCTTTAAAAAAATTGTACGATATATCGTAAATGACCACAAGGGTTGCAAAACTTTGTAAGATATATCGAACAAATAGAATGCAAAGGTTGCAATTGATGTTTGAACTGTTTTATGTTATGGGTTTGGTAATAGAATTTTTATGTTTGCATTCCTGCCACGCCCATCTGTAAACCACGTGGCCAGTAAAATTCGACTATTTGGCAATTTTCGATTAAAATTAAGAATTACTGGATGATTTTGTGTTTAACTGGGCAGACACAGGTTATGTAAGGTTAGACATGCGTAGTTGCTACTCCCACTACGATAATAATTAATAAGAATCGGCTATGTTCAGTATCTTGCTGTAAAGTTATAGGAATTTTAACTGATTCGGTGTTTTTTTGAGGGGAAAAGGACCTTGCAACAACAACAACGGTTATAATGCCGTATAAATGTGGCTCAATTGTTCACATATTTATATAAGTTTCTACTAAACTGAAATCATGTTTTTATTTTTTCTTGTTATAATTTATGTTTTCTATCAAAAAAATCAATGAGTTGTTCATAAAACTTAAGAAACAAAACAAAAATTGCATGCATTTTGATTCCTTTGCGGACCATTGTGCGATATCGTACAGAATTGATTGAGCTATAATTCTCAACCTAAATGATTTTTTTATATTTTGCTGTATGTTTTTTTTATTACTAAAATGTTCAATGAGTCACTGATTTGAAAGATAAATTTTTATCGCAAGAAATGCGGAAATTGATCTTAAAGGGTTAAGAAGAGTTTTTGACAGCATTTTTGAGCAGTGGACAGGTATCTGGAATAATCATTTCTACTTCGTGAATCACTAATTTATCGGAATGTGTCTGAATTGAAAATATTTGTGAGTATTTCTGCATGCTGGAATCATCAAACTGCAGACGGCTGTACGAAAGAAGCACTCCGAACATCTGAACTAGTACGGATAGAACTGGTACAAACGTTTAGGATGGGTTAACGTAATCTTCTTACTAAAATCTATACCTCTTTTTCCCCCACTAGTCTTCTCTTTTCCAAAGACTCTTCATGGGTACGCTAAATGTTACCATTTGAATGTGAAATCTTTTGTTTTAATCCAAAAACAACAACATATTTAATGCTTTTATTTTATATACGTTTATTTGATGCTGGCAATACTATTCCCTAGAGAAATGTCAATCGTTTTTAAAAATAGGTCTGTTTGGCAAGATTTCCACTTAAAATTATCCAGTAAATCCAGTTATCCCTAAAATCAAACTATCCAAATAAGTAAACAAACAGCAATTTGTAAGAATTTGTAAGTTTTAACTCTTGGTTACACTACTGGGATTTGGCCCACTCACAGTACATAGTAAAAAGGGTGTAAACGGGTTAAAGAACATAACAGTTGATCTAAAAGTTTCATTTGAGGTTTGAAGCGGTAGGGAAAATTCATTTCAAATAGAAATTTAAGGCAAAAGGTAAATAGTTCGTTGGGCTCAATCTACGATTCTTCCCTTTCAGATGCAGCAAGTAAAGCAGATCAAGACGGTTGTTGGTCAGCAGACTCACGAACGCACAATTTCTTTACCGGTTGCGTGTTCCTCCCAATGTAAACAAAATTTACTTTTCTTTGCAGTCGATCATATGGCAGCCATTCATATGTATTTCTTGTTCTTCCTCTTATTGGCTTAAAGTTACTGGACAAAATTTCTCCAGTAAGAACTTGCAAGTTCTCATGAAATGAACTGTCACTTTACGATCTCAGTTTCTCTCTCGTTACTGGAGATTTGGCGTAAACAAACAGGATCCAGTAAAAATTTGTGCAAATACACATACACATGGATTTTGCTGTTGGGCTAGTAAATCTACCTTCCTCTTATACCTTTGCCCATGTGTTTGGTATAAATTATATATGGTTAAATGATGCAATAAACAACGTGGTGTAAGTTCTCGGTTGCCATAGCGTATTTTGAAGAAAATGCTCCCCGAAATAACAATGTTGCTTCTTTTAAAAAGCACGTTTGATTTCTAGGTAAACAAAAAAGGAGTCGCTGTTCATTACTTTTCATGAAAAAATATAATTTCAACACTGATCCTTGTTTGAAGTATTGACAGTTATATTTCAAACAAAATGAGTTCTTGCACAAAATTTCAAGTTAAAAAAGGAATTTCGCTACTCTAAACGGTGGCCATGTAATGGTTTGTGATCGTCGATCAGTTATGGCTTTCAAGCTGGCGTCAGTGGAGTCATTTACCACACGCATCATGCTTCTGCAAATAATTGACGTACTGGACATTCTGCAGATGAATACGTAAACTGACTTTCCGTCCGTCCGGTGAACATACCTTTTATTCAGGATGAAAGGCGACTCTCAGTCTCAGACGAAGCTCCACGCTAATATTTTATCCGCCCTCTTGTGAAGAAATACTTTACGGTGGTCCCATGAAGAGGGTTTTAAGGACAGTAAATCGCACACGTAAATGATTTCGATGCTTTCCCCTACTGAAAAAAAAACACCGTCGGAACGTATGTATCTACAGAGTCTATACGCTTTCCCTTTAAAATAATGTTATGTTCAAAAACCGTTCTTTTTGTGTTATGGTTTATATTATTGTAACGATGAGACAGTCTGTCGCTGTGCAAAGCAACCCTGCCGCTACGTGCCGTGCTATAATCCAATCTGGCAACGACGGCCGCGATAGTAACTTTTAGTCCAATCTGGCAGCGACGGCCGCGATAATAACTTTTAGTCCAACCTGGCAATGATGGAAAGTTTTAGTCCACTCCGGAATGTGCGGTAACGATCTGTGCGATGGCCTGAGAGGTATACAAGGCAGCCGGATGTGGCGCAGCAAGTCAGTCTGGTTTTGACAAGTTAAGTTGCCACACGGAGTAATTAAGCAAATACTTAAGGGAGTGTTCCCGTCTAGAATGCCGATTTTAGGCTGTTTTTCAAAAAATTATTCTGGAGCTACAAGGCAACATGCAATATTCTGGTTTTTTGCTTGTTGTTCCTTATTAGTTGGAGAACAGAAACACATATTTGTGTCAAAAAATTTTATTTTCGAAGTACACATTTTCAGTGGTCAATGTGACCTTGTCACGCTGATTTTCACTGCTGGCCGATAAGAAATTTCAGGAACCAGTAATCTGAAACAGAAATGGGTATGCAATTATTAATCTGCAATAAATTCCGCGGATGCTAAACCACAGTTTTAGTCAAAATGTTGATTAGAAACAAAATGGCGGCCATATGAAAAAAAAATTGTCCAGTTTTGCCAACTTTTTTTACATTTAGAGTGCTTGAAAATATATTTAACAATAATTTTTTGATGAAAACTTTAGTTTAGCATCCAATGAAAACTATCTACACCATTTTCCCAAAATTTCAAGTCGATACCTCTCATAGTTGCTGAGAAAAGTTATCGGCCAGTACAAAAAATGTGGTTTCGAGAAAAACGCGTTTAAAGTTTCGACATGACTGAGCTGAGATTACTTCAATTAACATGCAAAAAAGTGGGTACTGAGTTTGCGGATTGAAAAACGACTTTGGGGGGTGATAATTTATAGTATAAGGTACAATAAAACGCCAAAAAAAATAGATTTTTTCAAACTTCTACCCGGGAACACCCTCTTAAGTGTACGAACAGTAAAGTGTAAACTGTGAATAATAAAGTGACTGTTGGTTTATTTTATTGTCTGCGTTTAAGAAACTGAGTGTGTTTTATTTTCAAATTGCACAATCCAGTGATACGTAACAGCCCACTGGACGTAGTATTCGTAACATTATATTGGTTTTAAGAGAATTGAAGAACTTATACAGGAAAAATCGTACACCACTCTCTTAACCTAATTGGTATTATGTTTTTATGGAGATATGTTTAGCAGATAACACCGTATCAAATGTGCACGACAAATTTACAAACATATTTAGATTATTACTGTTAAAATTATGGTATTTGAGGCACGTCTACGGTTTCCGTGCCGCCGCCGTTTGATGATGTTTGTAGATAGATTGACCGAAAATAAGTCGAAAATGATGCATACAATTTTTCGATATTTCGCTTCGTTTACGAAATATCGAGGTTCACAGTTAAATTCGCAACGAATATGAATTCAATGTATATAACTAGATTTACCGTTATATGCAATCTTACCAGATCAGCGCCTTGTTTTCGCAATCCCAGAGGTGCATACAGTTTTCCCGAAAGCCATAGTTTTCTTGGCAATAAGTTTTTCCCGAGTGGCCGGCCTTCGGCCGGGCGCTAAAAAAATAACCCTCATGGGAGTCACCACCACATCAGGCAACAAAAAGGTGTGCACAGTATGTTTTGTTCAAATTCTTTCATAGCAAAAGATTGTTCTTAAGCAAAACATTCTTAATTCTGTAATTATTTATTTTCGGTCAATCTATCTAAAAACATCATCACATGGCGGCGCCACGGAAACCGTAGAATCCCCGTATTTGATACAAATATTTACGTATTTATTAACTGTTTTTCTTCAAATATGTTACAAATTCCACTACTATTGCTAGCGCCATCTAGTGGAGAAGGTAACATTCGTTTTTGAATACAACAGTTCAACTGAGGGAGCATACAAAATTAGCTGTCAAAACTTACTTCACCTTGTTTATTTCATCATGTTATGGTTAGACCCATGATACAAAAATAGAAGGTAGAGCCGTTGCTTCTTCTCAGCCGCCATGTTGCACATCTGACACTAAAGATCTTTTTGACGTTCTTCTGTGAAAAGGTGCTAGCGTACTGTTGTTAGAAAATCTCTTGAAGATTTGTTACTAAAGCAAAGTATTATCTGCTGTTGAATGTGCATTAACATGTTTAAACTTTCGCCCAAAATGTATTGGTCACAGTGAAATGTCTGTTCCGTGTTTATTTTAAAAAAGATCTTACAATTCCAAGAACCTTAAATATTTCTAGTTTAATATTACATCGAAGTGGCATCACGGCTCAAGCTTTTGACAAATACGAAAAACGTCAATAAGCACGTTTAGTGTCAAAACAATTCACAGCGGTTCTACCTTCTATTATTGTATTATGGTTAGACCCACCTTGTTATTATTCCACCATGGCTTTTTATTGTTATCGGTAAATAGTTATCGACGATGGATGGGTTTCAATTTCATGTATCTGGCAACTATAGATTAAATAACATAATAGAATTGCATTGTAGTATTACTATCGACTTTCAGAAATTCGGATGCGTTTATTTCCTAAATATTACATACTGTGTAAGAATGAAATTGTGCAAGCAAATTTGGAAATATGTAATTCTATATATGTAGCTGTGTAATCTCATTTGCAGAAAGCTGAAGTTGTATGTTCGGTGTTTAGCAATGGATGTAAACTGAGGTTCAAGTTCGCTGCAAACCGCCATTTTAAAATTCTATATTCGGAAAAGCTCAATTGAATTTGCATTGATAATTAACGAGGGCGAATAATTACTTTAAAGTATTTTAAAGTTTCTTCAATAACGATGTCTTTAAGTAAGACTATTGCTAGCTTCAATAGCAAAAGCAGTAACAAGGAAAGCGAAAGATCTGCGTCAAAAGAAGCCAACAGTCTTGTAGTCCGCATCGACCAAGACTCTGATAATAACTTGCAAGCTTTGTTCGATAGCGTTCTTAATCCAGGGGAGTCGAAACGTCCCCTTCAAGTACCTTTCCGTATGCGCCAACTTCCTGAATCATTTTTTAAGCCACCTGCTGCAGTGTCGAGATCACCTATTGCACATTCTCGCGCTAACAGTGCAGACTCGGCATACGACACTGGTTCTCAGTCGAATGTTAACAAAGTAACTACAGCGACGACGTCGGCATCGGGTGTTCCAGTAGGCATCTCGCAACCTCAAATAGCGGCTAATAGGCTGGCTATCTGCCATTTGCGAGCTCATAGCAGTCCTGCTTCTCTTCAGCAAACATACAACGTACATATGAACGACATAAGTGAAGCAGAAACGTGTATGCAAGATGTAGTTGGAAATGTGTTTGCTGCCAATGCGGTTTCATTTCCAACAGCAGTTAGTGCTTCAGGTGCAGTCGGAATTGAACAGTCCATCCCAAAGGAAGGTTCCAGTTCCATACAGCCGTTTCATATCAAACAACGTTCGTATGACGTTGTCAGCTCTATTCAATTACAAAATGAGCTAGGCCCGCTGCCCGCTGGCTGGGAACAAGCCAAAACCAACGACGGACAGATATATTATTTGAAGTGAGTAGAAGCTCCGTTGTGAACAATAGGTGTTGGGATTTCGGGACATTTTTTTTTAACTCATAATTCACAAATTTAACCTGTCATAGTTGCTTATTATATCCCGTAAACAGCTCGGAACTTGTGCGGAATAGCGAACCCTCATGAAAAACTAACCTTTATAGAGCTGCTTTTATGTAAACCCAACAAACTAAAAATATTTTCTGGGAAAAGCCTACAAAGGGCGGGTTAAAAGTTCAAAATTTGTAGCAAATAACCAAATTCTTACACGATATGGATAGCAAACGAAAGGTGTTTCTATACCTTTTTATTTACCGTAGTATGAATAAGTTTGCGTACAAGAGGTGTATGGTTTTTTCGTATAAAAAAAATCACTTGGTCACTTCGATTGCCTTTGTCCGTGTGCCACATTATTTTATGGTGGTGGTAACACTGTGAGTTTTACTCATTAAGGGGTCATTCTCATGTGAAATTTTGTAAAAATCAATTTTTTTTTAACATATTTGGAATGTATCATCCTTGAAGAAGGTGCTGTCAAAATTGTATTGGAAAATTTCAAGTATTTCGGCTTCTACAGACATTTATATAACGAGCGGTCAAGGATTCTAGCGTGTTTAACGTGTTTTTCTCGGAACGCCTTTTTTTGAAATGGCGGGGATGACTTAAAAAAAACCATTCATCCGATCTCTCTGCGATTTTTCCACGTCATTCTACATACTGTTAGCTATCGCCCCTAGTAAATTCACTCCGATATGTTAAAAATTTCATATTTTTTTTAATTGATAAAAATTTTTTACTGTTCTAACTTCCAATGCCCCTGCCATTTTGTGAGATTCTTCTGAAAAAAATTCAAATTTACTACGGGCGAGAGGTACGTTCATACTGATTAAGAATTTTTTTGAAATTTATGTTTCAGATAATCCTGTGACTCAAAACAATCCCCGCCTGCTGACCATGACGCGGCAGAAGCCGTGTCTTTAATCGAAAAAAAGTGTTTGAAAAAATTAAAAAAATTTTTGTTTTTTTTTTTTGTACCTTAACAATGAATAAATTAAAGTGGAATATCTTTTTTTGATAATTCCTCGTATTCACAAAGGAAATAATTTCTGAAGAATGTCCATTTTTCCTGTCCGCGATGAGAATGACCCCTTAAGTCTCATCAAATTTGTATAGTGTGGACTTTCTCCACTACGATGCCCAAACCGCCTCACGCAAATTGTCCTTGGTTGGCCAAATTATTCTCAATTTCCTGAGCACAGCACTACCATTCTCGTAAGGAGCAATTTATTTTTTAATAACACGACTTGGACCCAGCTATCACTGGTCGGTAGTAAGGGAGAGGGCTGGGTTGTGAACCGGGTTTTGTTTTTTGGCTCTAACTTTTCTCAGAATAAAGATATCGAAAAATCGAAGATACCGTTGGAGAGGTAAATATAAAACGCAACTTTGTTATGAAGCCGAATTACTGTGTTGATTGATATTTAACTCTTTACGCCCAATTTTCTAAGGACGTAATTTTTTGCTTTTCCAAAAAAGTGGCTGGGTTGTGAACCATCTGGAAAATCCCTATTAAAGTCGGTAAATACGAAGAAAACACCCATAATTTTTAAGTAAGTTGAGAATTTATTTAATCAGGAGGCCTCAAGAGGTGAAAAAAAGTTATAATGAGGCCACTTAGGCCAAAAAATCGCAATGAATGAAAGTGCTCGATATTTGAATTTTCATCCTAATCGGTGTCGCAATGTTTGCATGTAAAATACGAACGCGTTCTCGCATTGGGCCACTTCAACTGAACTCACCGAAATCGAGTGAAATTACATAAAATTACTTTATTTTAATATATACGTCCATATTTGACAGTGTTAGAACAAATGTAGTACGAAAAACAGGTGGTTCATAACCCAGCTACCTCAGTGGTTCACAGCCCAACCACGATGCCATTTTGGAAACTTTAAAATAAACGACACTTCCAATCATAATTCGACATAAACAAATATTACATCGTAAAATAGAATCAAAACACTAAATAAACATGTATTACACTGACCTTTTTGCAATAAGCTCAGTCACTTGGATAGCACTAAAAAAAAACAAAAAAGTTTTCGCAGTCGACTTTCAAACACGATGTCTGTAGCTGCCACAAGCAATACTAAACACACATTCGGTGTAACCACAAAAGCAGTCATATCAAAAGACAAACTTGACAGTTAAAAGATTGGCGATATGTCAAGGAAAGAAAAAACGGTAATGGTTCACAACCCAGCCTGGTTCACAACCCAGCCCTCTCCCTTACTGGTATAGAGCAATAAAAACCTAGCTGAGTTTTGCAAAGTTAGTTGTCTTTTAAAAAATACCCGAATAGGATGTTCACAGAATTTGTCAATCTAAGCATTAGCTGCGAATTTGCTGAAGACAGTAAAAAATTGTAAATATCTTACGACTTATAAAGAAAAAACTGAAATACATACAAACTTTAGACGGCTGTAACTTTTAAAAGGCAACTAACTTTGCAAAACCCAACTAGGCTTTTGTTACTCTATACCAGTACTACCGACTAGTGGTAGCCGGGTGCAGGTCAGAAAAAGCTGTTGCGCATTGTAATCATTGTTTTTCCATTTTTCAAGCTCAACACATAGATTAGAAATACCAGTAGAATTCTCAACAGCGTCGCAACACACATTCGCAAATTACTTTCAGCAAGTACTACTAGTATGAGAAATTTATTGCACTTGCACAGTGTGAATGATCAAAGGGTATTTCCGAAAAGTATACCTGAAAGTCGCTTTCTGAAAAGTAAAACGTACTTACAGAAATTACTCTTACAGAGCTCTCTGAAATTTAAGACTTTCAACCGCAATCCAAAAGTAACTTACTTGTATAGTGCGACGACACCTTAAGTCATCAGTGCTTTACCCTTTCCGGTCAATTTCCGCATTTCTGGAGATAAATTTTTTTTCTTTGAAAATAGTGACTCATTGAACATGTTAGCAATAAAATACAGCAAATTAAAAAAAAAACAAACATTTAGGTTGAGAATTACAGCTAACAGTCAAACCTAAATTGGAGCGTTGAGCGTTGCGTATTCTGACGCAACGCCCTCGCTCAGTGCGGCATACCGAAATTGAAGCGTTGCGTTGGGATTGTCAAAAACATGAAATGAAAACAAATGTCAAAAAAATATCTGTTTAGTTGCCAAAAAACCAACAAACTATTATTATTTTGCAAAACTTAGCTCTTATTTGAATAAATTCCTCACGATTTAAATCAAATCAAATATAAATCACAGGCGTTTTTGTTTGTCGCAGCCAACTTCAACTGCTAACGCGCTGTCAAAATTGGAAATTCGAATAGCTCAGCGTCAGAGCGTTTCAATTGCGGTTTGCCCCATACAATTTGTATGGGCATGAAGCAATTTTGACAGTTGCTTGCAGCTGACGCTCCAATTTAGGTTTGACTGTAAATCAATTCTGTACGATATGTCGTGCAATGGTCCGCAAAGGAGTAAAAATGAATGAAATTGTGTTTCCCTTTTTTAAGTTTTAGAAACATTTTGTTGATTTTTTGATAGGAAACATAGATTATAACAAGAAAAAATAAAATCATAGTGAATATAGCCGATTCTTATTATTTATTATCGTAGTGGGAGTGGCAACTACGCAGGTCTAACCTTACATAACCTGTGTCTGCCCAGTTAAACGCAAAATCGTCCAGTAATTCTTATTTTTAATCGAAAATTGCCGAATAGTCGAATTTTATTAGCCACGTGGTTTACAGATGGGCGTGGCAGGTAAACGCAAAATTTAAAAAATTAAATTGTATAACTTAAAAAAAGTTCAAACATCAATTGCAACCTTTGCATTCCATTTGTACGATATATCGTACAAAGCTTTGCAACCCTTGTGGTCATTTACGATATATCGTACAATTTTTTTAAAGGCTCGGGAAAAATATTTAGACGCAAAAAATATTAAATTTTGTAAGTTTTCAACTGTAGTATACATCAACTGAGATGCAAAGTTCTAAATTGTTTACAATTACATATTTAAAAATTCCTCCGAAGAAGCAGCGTCATTTGTTGGTTTTTCAAATTCTTGCAAAAAGCTGCTTACAATTCGCACTCATACTGTGTAGCCACGTCTGTAATGATTTATATTTTTAAACAGAATGATAAAACACAGCATACTTAATAAGAATTAAAAAACCGTTCAATACAAATGCTTTCGCTGTCAAATAAATATCTTAAACAAAATTGTACACATATGGTACAAATTTCCTGAAAGGGTTAAAAGCTCACATCTCAACGACGAACCGCTACGCAATTTCACATCAAACAATTTTATCGTAGGCTCACTTCAACTTTTTGGGTAACGATAAAAATGGCTTTAATTTTGCGCCTGTTTGGCATGTTTGCGGATAAAGGTATTTTTTTTTCAATGTGCCAGTCGACTAACCGTTCTCACTTAGTCAAATAGGATTTGACGTCACATCGTCAAATTCAAAGTAAAAAACCATATTCTAAAACATAAAATAGTTTAACAAAAGCGAACAATAAACGGGTGAGAGTGGTCATCGCGGCATTGATCACACTTCTCGACAATAAATTGGTTTATCACGTGCTCCTAAAAACAAAAGTATTTTCTAGACTAACTTCGGTCCTCTGAATATGAAACTGAAAATCAAAACGAGCTGTCCGATGTTAAGAAGCCTTACCTTAGCCTTTCCAGCGATATATAGATTGTCCAAATCAGATGAGATTTGGTTAAGTTACTGACGGTGAAGGTTGCAAAAAGTGAATTTTTCGACCATTTTTAGAAATTGTAAATTTTCGAGTGATTGTTTTGTAAATTAAGTAAATTATCTCCTCTTGTTCTAAATCTAAGATGAAGGATTTATTACACAGGGCACCAAATTTCGACTTTTGGTCGGCTTTTCTGGGTTTGACATCAGTTCTAGGGTAATTAGGGACCGCTGATTTCGAATCCGCAAACCGTTTTTAAAACTTAGTTTCCGTTTTCGCAAAAAATGGGCGTGTCACTTTTTCGGATTTTCCCTAACTTTTTTCACGTTTGGGATTGTAATTTCTAAACCAATAAACCGGTTGACATGGTTTTCTCTTTGTGTCATTTACAATACCTCACGGCTTCTTTTCCAATGTAATTTATTTTTATAAGTTTTACAATTCCGCGGCAATTGAGCCTCAAAGTCGGAAAATATGGAAATTCGAGGCGTTTGTCAAACGAACTAGAACTGATGTCAAACCCAGAAAAGCCATTTTGCTGTTGATCAGTGTTATTTGCGCAAATAATTAGTCTAGATTAGATTAGATTTGAAGGGGGGAATGTGCACTGAGACCAAAGCTGATCTATTGTGCCCCCTACAACTTTAGAGAACGTCCCCTAGTCCCACCGACCTAATAAAGCTTAGTAACTTACGTGGGAGAAGGTGTTTGACGTTTTCTTCTGCAAGCCAGTACTGGCCCAGGTGCTGTCTCCTACTACGGCATACCGCATCGCAGTACAGTATGACGTGCTCGGGGGTTTCCTCCGCTGTTCCACAGAGTCTGCAGACGCTTACCTGTTCTATCCCGATTGTTTGCATATGTTTCCTCATCCTGCAGTGCCCGGTTAACAGCCCGGTGACCAGTCTAAGCTGGGTTTTTCCCAGTCTGAGGCATTCTTCACTCCATCTGGAGTTATAACCTTTAATGAAGATTTTCGATTGCCTAAGACCTGTGGCATTTGACCAGTGTTCTGAGTTCCTGGTTCTTTCCTCAAGTCTTAGTGACTCTGCTAGAGTGCTTTTGCCCAGCCCAATGAAAGGTTCTGGTGCAAGGGGGATTATAGCTGCCCCAGTTCTAGCAAGACTATCAGCCTTCTCATTTCCCTCTAATCCTCTATGTCCTGGGACCCAGAGGATTTTAACCTGGTTATCTGTGCCCAGCTTATTCAATGCTTCTATGCACTCCAGCACCAACCCTGAGGTAATCTCATACGAGATTAGTGCTTTGATGGCTGCTTGACTGTCAGAACAAATGACTACTACATGGGCTAAAAAGTCCTTGGCCTGACATAGAGATGGCGCCAAAAATCAGATGTATTATAACATTTATCAAGCCATGCTTTTGTTTCCACTGTATTTTTGCCCATCAAATAGCAATGTTTTATCAAAACACGAAATTCACTTTTTTCCATTGTTTACAAAAATTCAGAGGTAGCGTCACTTCGAAAGCAATAACTTGAAAACGAGTCAACCAAATGTCATGAAACTTTGACAGAATCTAAGTTAAGGATAGTTTTCCATGTACAACACAATAATTCTTAATTTTTGGCGCCATCTCTATGTCAGGCCAAAGACTTTTCAGCCCATGTAGTATGTCTTGCCCCCTGTACAAACGCTCGAGGTTAGTCTGTACACAGAGCCTGATGGCATATAACTCTGCTTGAAATATGCTGGGTGTATTCCCCATGGGCTCGTAGTACTTGAAGCGAGGTCCAAATACCCCCGCCCCTGTTCCCTCGTGCGTTTTGGAGCCATCTGTGAACCACGTAATAGTATGTGGTTTGAAATGGGACTGGTGTGCTTCCCAGTCCCAGTCCACTTTGTTACTCATACATACTACGAAGTTTTTCTCGTAGTTATATGTTTTCGCTATTGTATCCATTGGGTACAATACATAGGGGTTACTTACAGATAACACGTCCAAATCTCTGCGACTTAGAACGTGATCCCCCCCCTTTACTGGTTCGGGCCAGCCCAATGATAGTGCGCTTGGCCGCCATTTCAATTGCTGTGTGCAATGGTGATATATTGAGTATCACCTCCAGTGCCACCGTGGGACAGGTTCTCATAGCCCCTGTAATGCACGAGCACGCCAGTCGCTGGACCTTATTTAACCGATTCCTCACTGTAGTGAGTTTGGTTCTTGAGGCCCATGCCACTGCTGCATATGTGAGTACTGGCCTCACTATCATGATGTACAACCATCTCAGTATACCTGGTTTACAGCCCCAGGTTCTACCTGCTAATGATCTACACACCATGACTGCTTTCGTTGCTTTGCCGATAACTGCCTCAGCATGTTTATTCCAGAGTAACTTCGAATCTAGTGTTACACCTAGATACTTTACCTCCGGCTTGCTTGCGATGCTCTTGCCAAGCAAGCGTATCGCCCGCATGTGCTGCAGTTTCCTTTTTAGTGTAAATGGTACTATGGTGGTTTTATCCGGGTTTATTCGTAAGCCTGCCCGGGCACACCATTCTTGGGTTAATTTTAACCCTCTCTGAATTATGTCGCACAGAGTGTCTTCGAACTTTCCTCTGGCAACAATGACAATGTCATTGGCATAACCTTGACAGATTATGCCACTGCTTGTCAGTATATTAAGGAGCTCGTCTACAACCAGGCTCCACAGTAGTGGTGATAATACACCACCCTGAGGGCAACCTCTGGTCGTCAGTACACTCCTGGTGGTTAAGCCCACCTTCGTTACTGCCGTTCTGGTGGTAAGCATAGCTTTTACCCAGCGGCTGAGAGTGGTTTCTACCCCTCTTCGGTTAAGTGCTCTTTCTATTGCCTCATGGGAGGTATTATCGAAGGCTCCTTCGATGTCCAAGAAAGCGCACAGCACAGTCTCTTTATTCGTAAGACCATTTTGAATCAGACTCGTGAGCTGGTAAAGGGCAGTCTCCGTCGATCTTCCTGCCCTATACGCATGCTGCGCAGCATGAAGAGGTTGTCTCTTGAGCGTCACGGTTCGTATGTGCTGATCTAACAACTTCTCCATGGTCTTCATGACGAAAGATGGTAGACTAATTGGTCTGTAGGATTTTGGCTCTGTAAAGTCCCTCTTGCCAATTTTCGGTATAAAAACTACCAGGGCACTTCTCCAACTTATGGGAATGTAACCTGCTGCTAGACAGCTTCTCATTATGCCAGTTAAATGCCTTAGCAGCACCGCCCTGCCTTTTTGGAGAAAGACAGGGAGGATGCCATCCGGCCCTGGCGATTTGAAAGGTTGAAAGGTGTTCAGTGCCCAGTCAATCCTTCCCTGAGAGATGACTTTGTTCGCCAACTCCCAGTCTCTTCTGTCTGGTAGGTACATACTGCACTCGCCGGGTGTGTCCTGCGGGACTGCCCCGGGAAAATGTGCGTTAAGAAGAGCGAGAGCCCTTTGCTCTTCATTTCGTGTGTACCCCCCATCCGGAAGCTTGAGACCCATCTTATTCTCCACCCCTCCTTTTGCGAGGGCTTTATGTAGTCTCGCCGCCTGGGGGGTGGATGATATCTCCTCGCAAAACGTATGGAAACTGGTTCTCTTTGCCTTGCGTACTTCTTTTGTATACTTGGTGATTGCAGTGGTGTATTCCTGCCATTCACCTGTCCGCTTTGCCCTGTTGAAGAGCCTCCGGGATTCGGATCTGAGCTTCGCCAGGGTCTTGTTCCACCATGGTGTGGACTTCTTCCTGGTTTTTGTACTTTCGGGGCAGCTTGAGTGATAGGCATTCATCACTGCTCCGTTCAGGACGCTAACCGCCTGCTCGATTTCGAGTGGATGCCGCATCCTACCACGAATATCGAGAAGGGTCGATCCTCTTCTAGTAGTTTAGTGAAAATTCCCCAGTCGGCTTTCCTGGGGTTTCTGGTTGGAGGTATCTCCAATATGTCACCTGCTATTTTAAACTCGATCATCCTATGATCTGAGAGAGAAGGTTCATTTGACACCATCCAGTCAGACACATAGTCACTGATCCTACTATTACCTATGGTAAGATCAAGGACCTCCTGCCTAGCCCTAGTCACGAACGTCGGTGAGTTTCCCGAATTAAATATAACTAGGTTAGTTGCTAATATATAGTCTAACAGGTACTCACCCCTGATGTTGTCATTGGTGCTGCCCCAAATGGTGTGGTGGGCATTCATATCGCCGCCTAGCAGGAGAGGCAAGGCGTTTGCCCTGCAGTATTCCACTAGGCCCTGCACTTCCTGGGGGGGTACCATCATGTCCTCGCCTGGAAAGTAAGTGGACGCTAGGACGATCTCAAGGTCACGTCCCTCGATTTTGACCGTCATCGCCACCGCTACCAGGTCCCTGGCCATGTACTCTGAAATACAAACATAGTTAATATTTTTATCAATCATGATGCAGGCACGAGGTATCTCGTGCCTTGTGTCATAAATTACCCTGGTTTGCGTCGAGTTGAGTCCACAGATTCTCCCCTTGTAGCACCAGGGTTCCTGTACCAGCGCCGCCCCGATGTGGTCTCGGGTGAACTTGTGCGCTAGGACGGCCGATGCCGCCTTCGCGTGATGAAGGTTGATTTGGACAACCTTCATCGCCCGAGTGTTAGAGCTATGGAGAGGATTCAATGTCCATCTCGAGCAGCGCCGTTAACGATATCTCGTCCGACAGCTGCTCCTCCATTTCCTCGTTTGTGCTGCATTGAAGCCCCAGCGCCCCAAGGTTAATCTCCCCAATTGAATCTTGGGAAGCTACTATTTCTTCCGCTACTGCTCCGGCTTTCTCCCCGACCTTCGGTGAAGTCCCGGGTTCGGTGGAGGGCTTCGTTGCGCCTGAGCTTACCGCCTCTGCCGGTGGATTCCCGACTTCGGCTGGTTCTGTGGGGGGCACTTCCACACTGTGCGGGCCTCCAGATTTGGGAATATGGACTGGGATACTCCCAAACCTGAAATTCAGAGCATTGCCATTTCCCCTGATCGTCGCGAAAGACACTTCGTCAACGGTCAGATTCCACAGCATGCCCTTGCCCTCCTCTTTGGAAGTCACGACCTTCCAAAGATTCGTGAGAATCCCCGCGTTCTGCGCTTGCAATAGTGCAAAGAGCTTGCTGGATTCCTGTCCAGCGCTCCTAGGAAGGAATAGGGTAACATGATGTGTCTTGGGAATTTCATTTCCAAGGCACACATGGGAGTTATATTGTCGCTCCCTCTCTTTCTAGGTAAAGCTGGTGGAGCTGCTGTAACCGGGGGTCCTCCCCTGTGCTCCTCTGCTTTACTTCTCGCCTCCTCCTTGCTCAATCCTTGTTTGAGGTATCGGAGGTACCATTTAACCCCAGCTCCGCTTAAGCCGCGCCTTAGGGGGTCATCCAGGCCACCTGGTTGTCCTAAGGGCGGTAGTTCCGGGAGCTGCTTCTTGGGCCTGCTTGTTTTCCTGTCAGCGGCTGGCCCTGCTGCCGGTGTCACAGCGGTAGGTGGCGGTGTTATTACCCGCTCACTCACTGCAACACTGACACTAGGAGCCTGGCCTGTGGGCAACGTTCCCACCACCAGTCTGGACTGTATATTTCCAGGACCGATGGGAGGAGCCGCCTCCCTGCTCACTTGACTTGTGTTGGGTCCAGTGCTGGTCGACGCTGTCAGAGCAGAGATATCGAACAGAGGTCTGCTCTGCCTAGATATCCCCCCCTGCCAGCACCGGCAGCCACCCGACCGCCCCTGCGTGAGCCCCTCGCCGCCCGGGAAGGTATTCTTCCCCGACTGGTGCTGGGCCCCAGGTCTGCTTCTGAATTTCGGAGCGAATGCTCCGGCACAGCAGCTAGCTGTGTTGCGGTGTAGTCCCGCAGAGCGAGTGGAATTCCTCGCTTATTTTTCCCGCATTGTCGTATAGTTGTACTCATAATGGCGGTGCGGCCGCCTGCCCGCGCACAAGGCGAAGGCGATGGCGGCCAAAGATTCTGGCAGGGATAGGGTTGGTCGACCATGGCAGAGCCCGCATACCATGGCAAGGCCATTGTACTTCCTGAGGTGGCCCGGTATCAGGAAGGCACCGTAAGAATACAGCCGGTATACCCCCTGGCTGCAAACCACCCAGTGGGCACGGTCCGCGTAACACCCTGGGTTAGGGGGGGTAGTGCTTAGTACGGGCTCCGCCCCAGACTATTCCATTCCGTTCATCACTCGGATTGGACTAGTCTACGGCGTCCTTGCCCGCGGCAAGCCCCCACACCACGACAAGGTTACCCTTGTGGAGGAATAAGTAGTCTAACATCAATAGAATTGAAACAAAAAATGACAAAGTTATGAATCACTAAGTTGAAACACTAACTTTACATTCATTACACCGTGCGAGTTTTTTTTTTGCGAGCCCCATCCAATTTTTGAAATAGCCGTGAAACTAGAGGTGATTTATAGTAACCTGGCAAAGTCAGTTTTTAATTTCTGACCCAAAGTCCTTTTAACCCTTTCGGTACTTCTTTTTTGTTTGTATCTTTAAAAATCATTCTTTTCCATTTTATTACTGTTTACGCCTACATAATGAATAATCTAAAGTCATTTTTTAAAATATTGTTCGGAAAAGTGGTTTTTGGGCATCATGAAATATGGCTTATTATTATTATTATTGATGGGGACCTCAAAGACAATCAGTGAGTCCAGTATCCAAGAGAAATTTTAGTATGTTTCCTAAACCTCTGGATACCCAGTCCGCACCCGATATGAGGTGATCCCCCAGGTGCTTCTTTCTCTTATGCATAAGTACAGGGCATTCTCCTAGTATATGTATCGCAGTCTCGTTTTCCTGCAAGCAGAACCTGCAATACCCGTTTTCACGGATTCCTAGTTTAGTTAGATGATAGTTCAATCTACAATGCCCTGTAAGCATTCCCGTGATAATCCTAAGATTATTTTTTGATAAAGCCATACAGTCCTCGAATCGTTTCCTATTATAGGATCCGATAACCAGCTTCGAATGCTCTAGACCTGGTTGATTTTCCCAGTATTGATTCCTTCTGGTTATCTCGTCCTTTCTCAGTAAAATGGAGGAAGCTCCTTTTCCCAACCCACAAAAAAGTTCCGGGCCGACGAAAGGTGTGGAAGCTCCCCTTCTTGCCAGCTCGTCGGCCCGTTCGTTCCGGAACCCAAAGTACCCAGACCTAATTGTGACGGCCAAGTTCATTCAGCTTTTCAAGGCACTCCAATACCAATTTCGAGGATACCTGATAGGATCTAAGAGCCTTGATAGCCGCTTGGCTGTCAGAAAGGATGGCAATTTTCCGGTTCCGGTAGTTCTTCACCAGATTGAAATTAGCACACATTTCAATGGCGTATATTTCCGCCTCTAAGATAGTGGTATGCTTTCCCATCGGCTCCGAGTATCTTATCCTCGGCCCATATACTCCTATCCCGGTGCCTTCCTCCGTTAAGGAGCCATCTGTGTACCAGGATATCATATGCTTGTCTATCGAATATGTCTCCGATATACCTACCCATCTCTTTTTGTTACTAAGTTCAGTTTTGAACCGTTTGACAAAGCTGAACTTCGGTGAGATTGTGTCCCTCGGTATTGCGATTTCGGGGTGCTGATATGTGAGAGTATCAATCCTCTTACGACTCAGGAATCCCTCCGCCCCGATATTGACACCAGTCATCCGTAGGAGAGCCCTCTTCGCCTGGGTCTGTATGTGTAAGTGAAGAGGTGTGAGTTCAAGAAGAACCTCCAAGGATGCTGTTGGACACGTTCTCATAGCCCCTGTTATGCAAACGCATGCCAGTCTTTGTAGCTTACTAAGCGCCTTGATAGTGGTCGACTGGCTGGTCTTGCTTGCCCAGACAGCCGAACCATACGTTATCATGGGTCTTACAATCGCCGTGTAGATCCATCTCAGTATAGTCGGAGTGCAACCCCAACTATTACCTGCTATGGACCTACAGGTCATGAAAGCCCTAGTGGCCTTCCTTATCGTTGCCTCTAAGTGTCCTTTCCAGAGAAGTTTCTGATCTAGTATGACACCTAGATATTTCACCTCCTTCTGGAATTCTATCTCTACCCCATCCAGACGTATGGGTCTAAGAGCATCAAGTTTGTATTTTCTTGTGAAGGGTACAACGGTGGTTTTCGCCGGGTTTATATTCAGCCCCACCTTTGTGCACCATTTCTTGGTTAACCTTAGTCCCAAGGTTATCCTTTCCCGCAGGGTATATTCAAATTTTCCCCTGCATAGGATTACTATATCGTCCGCATAACCCTGATCCGTTAGGCCAGCGTTAGTTAGCTCCTGTAGAAGATCATCAACCACGAGGCTCCACAGAAGAGGAGATAGTACCCCCCCCCCCCCTGTGGACAGCCTCGGGTTGTGTTTGCTAATACTAGGCCACCCGTACTAGTCTGTATCTCCACCGACCTAGTAGCGAGCATACTATGTATCCAGCCTCTTAGGGTGTTAGTCAAACCCCTGCTGGTTAACGAATTGTCAATGACTCCATGAGAGGTATTATCAAAGGCCCCCTCTATATCCAGGAAGGCACATAGTGCCATTTCTTTCTCTTCCAGACTTTCCTGCAACATACTTGTCAGCTGGTACAAAGCAGTCTCGGTGGACCGACCTGCCCTGTAGGCATGTTGACAAGTATGCAGAGGGTTGTCTAATAGGACTGTCGTCCTTATGTAGTTGTCCACAACTTTCTCTAGAGTTTTCAGTACAAATGAAGTTAGGCAAATTGGCCTGAAGGATTTCGGATGAAGTGGATCCTTCTTCCCGGCCTTCGGTGTAAAAACTACCTTTGCCCTCCTCCAGGCTTCTGGTATATAGCCCAGTGCCAGACTGGCTCTAGTTATTTTCAGGAAGTGGTATTTAAAGAGACACATCCCTTTCTGTAGTAGGGCCGGAAAAATGCCGTCGGGCCCAGGTGACTTCAGTGGTTTGAAGGTATTAACCGCCCACTGTACCCTTTCCTCCGTGCATATTTCCTTTGCTACTCTCCAGTCTCTCTTAGAGATCCTGCATAGCGCCTCAGCCTGTCCTCCCCCTCTCCAAGCAATGGAGCCCGGGAAGTGAGTATCTGGAAGTAGCTGAACCTTCCCTTCCTCACTCTCGGTAAATTCTCCATTGCTTTTCCTGAGGTTTGTAGAGGACAGGTTTTGGCTCCTTGCCATAACCTTGAAGAGTCTGGATGCCTCACAGGTTTGTTCTATATTTTCACAGAAATTTCTGAAATTTCTTCGTTTGGATTCCCTGATCTCCTTATTATAGATTGTCAGAGTACTCCTATACTCGGACCAGTTCCCGGTTCGTTTCGCCCGGTTGAAAAGCCTGCGAACCTTGCTTCGCAGTATACTGAGGTCCTTATTCCTCCAGGGTACGTCCCTGGAGGAAGCAATCTTACTGACCGGGCAGCTGTCCTCATACGCATCGATGACTACCTTATTAAAGCAATTCACCATAGCATCTAGTTCCATAGAATTCCTGATGTTATCCCCCAACCCAAGGTTGGCGGAGTTAAGACTCAGTGTTTCTTTAAACTTTTCCCAGTCTGTTCTCCTGGGATTTCTCAAAACTTTCCTAACTGAAGCAGAACCTTCAATGTCAAACCGTATTATTCTATGATCCGACATTGAGGGTTCCCCAGAAACCCTCCAGTTTTTAACCAGTTCGGAGCTTAGAGTATTTCCTAGGGTTATGTCTAGGACCTCCTCTCTCGAGCTGGTTACAAACGTTGGTATATTTCCCACGTTAAATATTTCTAATTTATTGCTAATAATAAATTCTAAAAGGTACTCACCCCTTTGATTCGTATCGCTGCTTCCCCAGGCCTCGCTGTGCGCATTCGCATCGCAACCCAGTATAAGTGGCAGCTTCTTCAGCTCACAGTACCTCACCAGTTTAGAGACTGCCTCTGGCGGAGCCAGGGTGTCCTCTCCTGGGAAGTAACCTGTGGCCATCACTATGTCCTGAGCGGTCCCGTTTATTAGCACCGGTATCTGTACCGGCAGCCGCCGTGGCTCAGTTGGTTAGTGCGCGGTCCAACGAGTCGCATGCAGAGCGACGCAAGATCGAATACTGCATGTAGTAACACCTAAAAAAAATAACGGGAAACTCGTTTTCTCTTTCGGTGGCTGTCATCTCAGCTGGAAATGGCAAACCTCTGAGAGTAAAAATTGCCTATGAAAAAGCTCCCAACCTGCCGTTCGGAACCGGCATAAAACTGTAGGTCCCTTCCACCCGCGTACAATATTCACACGCACAACACGGGTGGTTGCGGGAAGCTAGGCCTTAGTCTCGCGTAAGCGGGCTGTCGTGTCAATCAATTAAATTATTAAATTATCTGTACCGCAACCAGGTCCCTAGAAAGGAAATCTGGAAGACATATAAAGTTCAAACCATTGGTTACTAACATGCAGGCTCTTGGGTTATTACATCTGATATCCCAAATTACCTGTAAGTTCCTTTCTGCCAAACCTTTGATTTGGCCCCTGCATACCCAGGGTTCCTGGACCAGCACCACACTCAGTTTATTCCTGAGGGTTGCCCTCGCAATGACCGCAGAAGCGGCCTTTGCGTGGTGCAGATTGATCTGCGCAACTGCGGTGCTGGTCATAGCGGCCTTAGCGTTTTCCGGCGCCGCCTTCATCCTCCGTCAGACCGCTCTCCTTATCCAGGTCCGACAGGGAGACTCTATCGTCGTCAGCGGCCATGCTATGCATCGAGAGGTCGATCGCATCGATCCCCTCGATTTCGTGAGGTAGGAGGCTAATCTCCTCGACGCCCTCACTGCTAGCAGCCTCCTTCTCTACAAGTGTGGCCACCTCCTTAGGAATTACGGCTTCGCCTTCCGCAGGAGTATCTGGTGCCGGCGTATCAACCACCTCCGGCTGCTCGCGGCGCTTGTGCACATGCACTGGTACAGTGCCAAACCTGTACCGCAGGACACACTTGCAATTCTTAATGGCCTCTATCGATCGGTCGTCGACCCCGATCGTCAAGACCTTGCCATTCTTCTCGTCCCTTGAACGGAAGATTCTCCACAGGTTAGTGTGCAGCCCCTCGTTTTGTGCGATGAGCAAATCGAAGAGCTGTTTATTGTCCTTCCCTGCAGCCTTCGGGAGGTAAACAGTCAGCAGATGTACGCCGGGTATGAGGTCCCCTTCGCACGTTGCCAGCTTTACCCCCTTCCAGCCAGGTAGAGTGGGGACTAGGCCCTTGAGCCATTCTGCTGTGTCGGCACTTGCACAGTCAACCAGTATGAGTCCTGGTCGAAAGTGTATGCCATCGAACTGGAGTTTAGCCCTCCAGCCCTTACACATTTCTGCCACAAGTGCATCTTCAATCTGACCCTGCTCCTCTCTGGAGAGTATGTTAACAGGGAAAGATGCCGGGAGCATCGCCAGTCTAACGCCCTTGGCGGCACCCGCATAGGTGACTCCTGGCCTCCTGACTTCCGCCTTCTGTTTTTGTACAGTCCGAGTTGGCACCTCAGTCTTTGTCTTCTTGGCCGCATTGCCCTCCTGAGGGCTGATCTCGGCCGCGCCCCTCTTCTTTGCGTCAAGCGAGGTAGGTTTTGCGCGGTCCAAGACCTTTTGTTTGGCCTGGTCTGGCGTTAAGCCCTCCTTGAGATAGCGCAAGTACCATTTGGCACCTGCGCCACTCAGCCCAGTCTCTTTCCTGGTCTCCGCGAGCTTGCCCGGCTTGAGAGCTTGTCCGGATGTCAGGCCAGTACTCGTCGAGGGTTGTGGTATCGCGTCCTTGGGCGCCGCAGCACCTGCAGACCCCACTACCGCCCGACTTTCCTTCCGTTTGTCCTGCGTCCCGGTCCTTTCTGGCTTTGGCCCAAATTTACCTACTTTGGTGCCAAAGGTGCCAGATAGTGTACGTCTTGCCGTCTTCATACTCCTAGGAGTAGAAACCTGGGCGTCAGTTTCCTGGATATGCTCCACCTGACGCGCCAGTTGTGTTGCGGTATAAGAACCCGCTGCTGAGTTTAATTTCCTCAAATTCATCTCCATACTAGTTCCCACGAGTGTGGGGGTCTGGAGGTCCGCCGTGCCATAGCCCCCGATAGCACGGTAAGCCCACAGTTACTCTCTGAGGCGGGCAGGTATCTGAGAGGCTCCGTTAGAATACAGCCGGTATTACCCCCTGGCTGCAAACCAGTCCAATAGACACGGGTCGCGTGACACCTTGGATTAGGGGGGGAGGATGAGGAAAGGGTAGATTGAAATAAAGAGGTGGGAGAGTGGAATTTAAGGGAAATCGACTAGTTACCCAGCCGCTACGGGCAGAGACAGGACCCTGCCCGCAGTGGCTGTTACCGGTGGCCACCACGAGGAGGTCTAGTCTAGTTTCCGCTCTAGTCCTTCTCGCCCACCAACCGGTATAAGGACCCGGCGGATGGACGACAAGAGCAGGCGGCAGACCACCAAATATATGGCTTAGTAAGAAATAAAAACAATCTTACAGCCTAAGTGAACATTATTTGGGATCTAACTTTTTTTACACTTACTAAAGCAATAAATACCTACATGATTACTTACATAAGCCTATGAAATAAATTGATTTTTGTAATAAAATAAATAAAAGTACGAAGTGACCTCTTTTTATAAAATACGCAGCTCGATAGGACTGCGCACTTTCTGAACTCCTAAAATTTACTTGGTACACTCATCAAAATATTTTTTTCATTATTTAGTATAAAAACCTTCAGAGAAAAATACAAAAATATAAAAATAAAGTATCCATAAGTTTTTGACCTAAAATAGGCACTGAAAAGAGGCTATGCCATATGGCATAGAATAACCGAAAGGGTTAAAGGACTTTGAATTTTTAAGCACATACACATTTCAATTTTTTTTTTAATATTTGCGGTTGTGTAATAGTGATGATATGGGTATTAAGTGATAGAGGAAATTGTCTCCTTTAAACTTAATTTTCTAATTTCGCTTATGAGATATGTGCTCATAACTGAAACATCAGGGAAAAGTGGTTTTACGAATATCTGCATTTTTCGTGTCGAGTAGTGTTATATAAGTGTGGACGATTATAATTTCCTTGTGGAACGTCTCTTAGCAAATACATACTGAAATTAATAAAAAGTGTCAGGTAGCAGCATATCTATACTCAGCCCTATTCCCGTTGTCGAAACGACAGTCGTTCGTCGAAAATTTATTTATTTATTTATTTAATTTCGACAACTCGCATTCTCGTTGTCGTTTCGACACAAATTTCGACTAAATCTATTACGATTTGGGATTCCCTTTGTCGTTTCAAAACGACATACGACAGGAAAATTTGTTGATTTGAGTCGTAGGCATTTTTGTTCACGACAGGCAGTTGAAGCCGAAAAATTGTGTGAATTTTTTGCAAAATGGTCAGTATTTAAGTATTTGTTTATTAAGAAAATTTATTTATATTTGTTCTACCACTACTCAATGCAATAATTTTAGTTAAAAGTAACAAAACAGTCACAAATAGATAGATAAACCAGTCTAGTTAGAGTATTACCACAGAAACAAAGGTATACTGTTTGCTCTGTGGTATTACATAGTTTACACATCTATTTTATTAGGTACTAGCTGACCCGGCGAACTTTGCACAACATTTGTTTTTTTGTTTTTATAATGAAATATCCGAAATGGCGAATCCATGGCACACATACTGCCACTTTCTTTTATATGTATACATATATAGATGACGTGAAGATAACGTGATATTTACTACCATTGCGTTCAGACTATATAACCCTTTTCGATTCTAAAACAGATGGGGTTCTGTTCTTGGTGAAAGAATCGCAATATGAGTGCCATCGACACACATTGCTTCACGTTTAGCCTGGTCACTCATCTGATACTGTATCCACTTGGGGCATAACACGCTTTGCAAGGCAGTGACCAGTTTTGTCAAGCACTTCGAAACAGTTGGCCGCGCTAGGCTCAAATTTAAGTCGTTGCCGGCCCCAAGCTGATAGCCACCCTCTGCTAAAACGCGTAATGTTGTTGCCAATTTTATTGCCGCATGTATCGCGGATAATCGCAATCGCCTTTTTAGTTTGGGCTCCAACTCATCCAGCCGCAGCAGCCGCAGTGGCTCAGTTGGTTAGTGCGTTGGACAACTAGTCAAAGGCAGCAACCGTAGGTTCAAATACTGCCTGTAATAACACCTAAAAAAAATAACGGGAAACTCGTTTTCTCTTTCGATGGCTGTCCTCTCAGCTGGAAATGGCAAACCTCTGAGAGTAAAAATAGCTTATGAAAAAGCTCCCAACCTGCCGTTCGGAACCAGCATAAAACTGTAGGTCCCTTCCACCCGCGTAGAAAATTCACGCGCACAACACGGGTCGTTGCGGGAAGTTAGGCCTTAGTCTCGCGTAAGCGGGCTGTCGTGCCAATCAATTATTTCTTATTATTCCAACTCATCCAGGACATACTCATGCAATTGAAAGATCACTCTGTTGACAGCTCAACAAGAAGAAGCTATCACATTTTATGCTCATTCAATCTTGTACAAAAGCTGTCGTGTCGGAAATTTTCGGGAATACCAAAATAAAAACGACACGACTCAAAAAACAACAGTCGAAAAAAACGATACGACTCAAAAAACGACAGTCGAAAAAAACGACTCACGACACTCGGAATAGGGCTGACTATTATATAAAAATAAGTGTGACGTTTTTTTAACCACAATCCGGCAAAAACCACTGAACCGATTTAGATGAGACAAGCACCAAACATTTTGTTATCTGGGTGAATGGTACATAGGCTATATGAGAATGACCCCGCCTCCTTCTTACGCCCACTATGGTAACAAAACTCATCTATAGTATGCTTTTGTAAGGCAATATGGGTATGAAACGATTCAGCGTTTCATTACGGCAAAAATAGGCTATAACATAATCGGCCACGCCCACTTTCCGCGCCCACTAAACTAACAAAACGAAGCTACGGTACATGTCGGTAAATCAGTATTAATATCAAATGATTCCGTGTTTCATTGATGTTAACATAAGATATATAAGATTGACCACGCCCACCTGATATGCGTTTTCGCCATGCCCACTATAATAACAAATCCGCCATGATATATTTGTCACAGCAATATGGGTGTCAAACGATTCAGCGTGTCATTGTGGCCAACATAGGCTATAATATAATTGGCCACGCCCACTTTACGCGCCCTCTAAACAAAACAAAGATACGGTAAATGTCCGAAAATTAGTGTTGATGTAAAATGATGCGATGTTTCATAGCGGTAAACATAAGCTATATAAGGTTGACCACGCCCACCGTTTACGCCCTCCTACAATGCCCATTATAAGGACAGAGATTAACTGTGCTATATTTGTGCAAAGCAATATAGATATAAAATAATTTTGCGAGTCATTGCAAAATTATATTGTATATAAAAATTAATGTATGTTTGTTTGTTGGTCCCACGACACTAAAACTAAAACATTAGACAGCCGATTAGCTGAGTTTTTCATGGAATATTCGTTTTCACTAAGTCTCTGTAAACCACATAGTGCGAATACGATCCGATAGGTAGGCGTGGCACCTCCCATACAACTTAAATTTTCAATATTGAATATCTTCGTAATGAGACAGCATTAAAATTTGGTGCGAGGCCACCGTTTAGATGTGCCGTTTCACTGGTAAAATTGAATGGGCGTTGGACAAGGGAGGTGACACTTTTTAAATGCCGGTGTAACTTTGAAACTATAGGCGTTCACATCAATGACACTCAGTACAAACGTACGATTTAGTTGTGTTTTTCGACAGGGGGAATGGGGTGGATTTTTTACAAGGGGCGTGGCACCGCCCATACAACTTAAATTTTCAATATGGAATATCTTCGGAATGAAAAATCGGGCAGCATTAAAATTTGGTGCGGGGTCACCGTTTATATGTGCCGTTTCACTGGTAAAACTTTGTGAGCGTTGGACAAGAGGCGTGGCACTTTTTAAGCAACTCAAATGTTTAGAATAACGAACTACAAATCACACATCAAAGATTTACGATTAAGATGTGCCCTTCGACATGGGGAATGGGTGGGTATTGGACGAGGGGCATGGCACCGCCCATAGAACTCAAATTTTTAATGTGGAATAGCTTCGGAACAATAAGTTGGAAAGCTTTGAAGTTTTGTATACCATCGTCCCATAGATGTGTCATTCTACTGGCAAAAATGTTATGGGCGTTGAACAAGGGGTGCGGCATATTTTTTCTGACTGAAATTTTCCGCGTAAGCTAGGAACTGAAAGTGGCATATCAATGAAACCGGGTCACACCCTTCGACTAAAGGAATGGATTGGGCTTTACATAAAAGAGGCGTGGCATCGCCCATAGGGTATAGTATGAAGAAACTTGATTTATTGGGCCCATTGACTTCAAGCTTGCGAGCAAAGCCGCAGGGCTCTACTAGTAGTAATACTTCTATATTGGCAGCAACCTATCTTCACAATGTGTTTTCATTCGGAAATCAAAGGGAGACAAGCGATGAGACAGAAAACACGAAATTATGTGAATGTATTTCTATGCGTGTATACATGAGCACTTCTACACATGAACAACTGTCAAACTGCTCCAGGGGCGGTTGAAGAAAACGGTAGAATTTTCAGTTAATTTCGACAAATTTGTTTTTTTTTCAGTCAATTTTTTTCCCGCCTGAACGCACCTGACTTTTTGCAACTTTTGGCAGTTTTTAAGGTACATTCGTTTATACGCTTTCTCGCTCATATTTCACTATTGCTGTACTGTGATGTTGGCGAATGTACCTTGAGCTTACTGCCAATATCCTTCACACTGTCACTATTAACATATGTTAATATTTTTCTTTTCATCCGTTTTATAAAGACAGTTTTCATTTTTTGAGCTAAGTTGGTAAGCAAAAACGTAAAATGGACTGTGCTTAAGAGGTTTTAGGTTCAAACGTTGAAGGGGAAAAAGGGATGAATGGGGTTTCAGCCCCCACAATGTGGGCGAATTTGTTGCTTTTTTTGAAGAAATGCCATAAAAAGTGCATTTTCAAAGATATTCTCACAAAATTTTGTATATAAGATTTTTAGGTAATTCCACATCACATATCCAAATTTGAACATTGAATTTTGAATATGTAAATTGTTACCCCAGAATAGGGGTAAAAATTTTCATTTGTAAAAAAAAGATGGAAAAAAATGTTTAGTTTTCTGATTACATATTTAGAAAGAGCTTGATAAAATGGCCACTGAGCCCAAGCCGCATGAAAATCGGACTTAAAACTAAAAAGTTATAGCAAAATCATAATTTGAAATATTTACATATAGGCATCTCCCAGTGGCACGGACGCGACATTCGCACGCTTTCAATTACACCAAAAACAAGAAAGAAACACAAGAAGCCGATATGTTTTTTTAGTGTTCTAACGCGCTGAAATGGTGCTACATTTTAGAAATATATTTGAAAGATTTAGTACAAATTAGTACAAAATAAAAAGCAATTATGCAATGAAACGGACGCGACAAAAAAAAGAAGTTTTTTTGAAGCTCTTATAGAAATATACAAAATTTAGCGATTTTTGGGAACTTTTTTTTTATATATATACATGCAAATGAAGGTCAAAGGATAACTTTTCTTCGTAGACTTATGAAATATGAGAATTTTGTCTTACCTTTTTTTAATTAGGTATATCATGAATACGGACGCGACATCACGGACGCGACAAATTTTTCCAAGGGTATTCCCCTTACTAAATACAGTAATCGTTTTCATTATAACACTTCAACTTTTAATAAAAATAACACATAACAAGTTAAATTCAAGTTACAGCAATCAAAATAAGGAAAAATCCAAGTTAAAAGTTCTTAGTGTGGTTTATTTAATTTTCCTGAGGAACTCTATTGAAATTAGATCGCGTTTAATATCGCGGACACAGCTCTTACAATGCACCTTTCATTCATCACATCGCAGCAAACTGGTTTTAGAAATAACTTAATAAATTAATTAAATTATATTATATTAATTACTTGTACAGTATTTTTCATCAACCCTTTCCGGAAATTTGTATGATGTATCGTACAATTTTTTTTAAAGATTTTTTTTTGACAGCGAACGTTTTTTTTATGAAACGGCTTTTAAATTCTTATTAAGGAGGTTATGTTTTACCATTCTGTTTGAAAATATAAACCACAATAGCCGCGGCTATACAGTGTGAGTGCGATTTGTAAGCAGTTCTTTGCAAGAATTTGGCGATGCGATGCTTCTGCGGAGGAATTTTTAAATATGTAATACTTTTTAGTAGCAAAAAGGCCAACAAGTTCAAAGTTTGAATCTCAGTTGATTTATAAAACTTATTAAATTTAACAATTTTTGCTTCTAAATATTTTTCTCGAGCCTTTAAAAAATTGTACGATATATCGTACAAATCACACAAGGGTTGCAAAGCTTTGTACGATTTATCGTACAAATGGCGGGCAAAGGTTGCAAGTGATGTTAGCATTTTTTTTTAAGTTATGGATTTGGTAACAGAATCTTTCTGTTTGCTTGAATACCACGCCCATCACTAAATCGTATGACTAATTAAATTCGACTAATCGACTATTTTTATTCAGAAATAACAATTACTTAACTATTTGGTGTTTCACTGGGCAGACACAGATTATGTAAGGTTAGACATGAGTACTTGCCACTCCCACTACGATAATAAGAATCGGCTATATTCGGTATCTTTCTACAAAGCTATATGGTGTTTAGTTGATTCTGTGTTTTATTGAGGGGAAAAGGGCTTTGCAACAACAATAACGGTTTTATAAGGCCTGATAGATGTTACTCAATTGTTTAAATATATAATTTATATAGTTTTCGATCAAAATGAAATCACATTTTGATTTTTGTTGTTACATTTATATTTTCTTATCAAATAAGCCAATGAATTGTTCATAAAATTAAAAAAAACGAAAAAAAAGTTGCATGCATTTTTACTCCTTTGCGGACCATTGTACGATATATCGTACAAAATTGATGAAGCTGTTATTCTCAACCAAAATTATTTTTTTGATATTTTCTTGTATTTTATTGCTAAAATGTTCAATGAGAGTCAATATTTTGAAAAAAAAATGTATCTCAAGAAATGCGGAAATTTACCGGAAATCGAATAACAATCGAATCGATTCAGAGCTTCCGGTTACGGACGCGACAAATTTTAAACACCCATACAATTTTTTTCCGACTTTGCCGGGAACCAATTATTATATTTTCCTAACGGGAACAATGCACCTATTTAAAAACTGACAGCTACTTGCATTTGAAAAGTTTGTCCACTAATGGCAACAACTAATAAGGTTTTTTGGGCACGGACGCGACAATAGGATACAGGAAGAAGCAAACTAAAAAAACTTCCGTTCTTCGAACTCCACTTTCTCTCGCTTTCTCTAATACATAAGATTGTTGTTAGTAGAAAACTTTTGCATTACAAGAAAAATATAATATTACTTGAATAAGATAAAAACGGAAAGACAAACTGTGCATATAATTCGTCAAAAGGCTCAGAAAAATTTTTTTTCTTTTAAAGTAGTATATTTCGGTCAAAAATTAAAAAAAATGAAAAATTCTTTTACATTTATAAAATATAGATATTTAAGCTGTATTATTGGATAATAGAAAGTTTTTCTGAGCAATTTGAATTTTTCACTCGTGGTGGACCTTTTTTGGGAGATGCCCATATGTTAATGGTGACAGTGTGAAGGATATAGAAGTATTACATATATGGGTAGCAGGAACTCTCTCTTCATCGTACATTTATTTTCTGACAGTTAATAACATTATGCTGACAAATGTCAGATTTCGTAACCTGCCTGTGCTGCATGAAAAAATATATAAAAAAATATAATTTTTGCCTTGAAAAAAGTAAATGCGTTCTGCATCAAAACCAGTACCAGAAACGCAACTACATGCCCTGGAAGAAGTGCTGCCTGCGCAAACGAAAGCTAGGAGTGCTTCTTTCATCTGCCCGCTTCATTTTGATAAAAAAGACTTTGAGGGGAACACTTAAAGCAAACGACTTGATATACAAATCAGAGAACTGCACGAGTGCCTATTTTTATGACTAAGCCTAAAACCAGCAGTGTTATCAAAACAGCGTCTTCTGATGCTATTGCACTGGCTAATAGTGCAGTTTTATAATAATAAAAAAATATAAAAAATCGTGGCTACTTTATTAGAAAGACTTTTTTATATATATTTGTCACCATTTGTCGCCATGATATATTTGTCACAGCAATATGGGTGTCAAACGATTCAGCGTGTCATTGTGGCCAACATAGGCTATAATATAATTGGCCACGCCCACTTTACGCGCCCTCTAAACAAAACAAAGATACGGTAAATGTCCGAAAATTAGTGTTGATGTAAAATGATGCGATGTTTCATAGCGGTAAACATAAGCTATATAAGGTTGACCACGCCCACCGTTTACGCCCTCCTACAATGCCCATTATAAGGACAGAGATTAACTGTGCTATATTTGTGCAAAGCAATATAGATATAAAATAATTTTGCGAGTCATTGCAAAATTATATTGTATATAAAAATTAATGTATGTTTGTTTGTTGGTCCCACGACACTAAAACTAAAACATTAGACAGCCGATTAGCTGAGTTTTTCATGGAATATTCGTTTTCACTAAGTCTCTGTAAACCACATAGTGCGAATACGATCCGATAGGTAGGCGTGGCACCTCCCATACAACTTAAATTTTCAATATTGAATATCTTCGTAATGAGACAGCATTAAAATTTGGTGCGAGGCCACCGTTTAGATGTGCCGTTTCACTGGTAAAATTGAATGGGCGTTGGACAAGGGAGGTGACACTTTTTAAATGCCGGTGTAACTTTGAAACTATAGGCGTTCACATCAATGACACTCAGTACAAACGTACGATTTAGTTGTGTTTTTCGACAGGGGGAATGGGGTGGATTTTTTACAAGGGGCGTGGCACCGCCCATACAACTTAAATTTTCAATATGGAATATCTTCGGAATGAAAAATCGGGCAGCATTAAAATTTGGTGCGGGGTCACCGTTTATATGTGCCGTTTCACTGGTAAAACTTTGTGAGCGTTGGACAAGAGGCGTGGCACTTTTTAAGCAACTCAAATGTTTAGAATAACGAACTACAAATCACACATCAAAGATTTACGATTAAGATGTGCCCTTCGACATGGGGAATGGGTGGGTATTGGACGAGGGGCATGGCACCGCCCATAGAACTCAAATTTTTAATGTGGAATAGCTTCGGAACAATAAGTTGGAAAGCTTTGAAGTTTTGTATACCATCGTCCCATAGATGTGTCATTCTACTGGCAAAAATGTTATGGGCGTTGAACAAGGGGTGCGGCATATTTTTTCTGACTGAAATTTTCCGCGTAAGCTAGGAACTGAAAGTGGCATATCAATGAAACCGGGTCACACCCTTCGACTAAAGGAATGGATTGGGCTTTACATAAAAGAGGCGTGGCATCGCCCATAGGGTATAGTATGAAGAAACTTGATTTATTGGGCCCATTGACTTCAAGCTTGCGAGCAAAGCCGCAGGGCTCTACTAGTAGTAATACTTCTATATTGGCAGCAACCTATCTTCACAATGTGTTTTCATTCGGAAATCAAAGGGAGACAAGCGATGAGACAGAAAACACGAAATTATGTGAATGTATTTCTATGCGTGTATACATGAGCACTTCTACACATGAACAACTGTCAAACTGCTCCAGGGGCGGTTGAAGAAAACGGTAGAATTTTCAGTTAATTTCGACAAATTTGTTTTTTTTTCAGTCAATTTTTTTCCCGCCTGAACGCACCTGACTTTTTGCAACTTTTGGCAGTTTTTAAGGTACATTCGTTTATACGCTTTCTCGCTCATATTTCACTATTGCTGTACTGTGATGTTGGCGAATGTACCTTGAGCTTACTGCCAATATCCTTCACACTGTCACTATTAACATATGTTAATATTTTTCTTTTCATCCGTTTTATAAAGACAGTTTTCATTTTTTGAGCTAAGTTGGTAAGCAAAAACGTAAAATGGACTGTGCTTAAGAGGTTTTAGGTTCAAACGTTGAAGGGGAAAAAGGGATGAATGGGGTTTCAGCCCCCACAATGTGGGCGAATTTGTTGCTTTTTTTGAAGAAATGCCATAAAAAGTGCATTTTCAAAGATATTCTCACAAAATTTTGTATATAAGATTTTTAGGTAATTCCACATCACATATCCAAATTTGAACATTGAATTTTGAATATGTAAATTGTTACCCCAGAATAGGGGTAAAAATTTTCATTTGTAAAAAAAAGATGGAAAAAAATGTTTAGTTTTCTGATTACATATTTAGAAAGAGCTTGATAAAATGGCCACTGAGCCCAAGCCGCATGAAAATCGGACTTAAAACTAAAAAGTTATAGCAAAATCATAATTTGAAATATTTACATATAGGCATCTCCCAGTGGCACGGACGCGACATTCGCACGCTTTCAATTACACCAAAAACAAGAAAGAAACACAAGAAGCCGATATGTTTTTTTAGTGTTCTAACGCGCTGAAATGGTGCTACATTTTAGAAATATATTTGAAAGATTTAGTACAAATTAGTACAAAATAAAAAGCAATTATGCAATGAAACGGACGCGACAAAAAAAAGAAGTTTTTTTGAAGCTCTTATAGAAATATACAAAATTTAGCGATTTTTGGGAACTTTTTTTTTATATATATACATGCAAATGAAGGTCAAAGGATAACTTTTCTTCGTAGACTTATGAAATATGAGAATTTTGTCTTACCTTTTTTTAATTAGGTATATCATGAATACGGACGCGACATCACGGACGCGACAAATTTTTCCAAGGGTATTCCCCTTACTAAATACAGTAATCGTTTTCATTATAACACTTCAACTTTTAATAAAAATAACACATAACAAGTTAAATTCAAGTTACAGCAATCAAAATAAGGAAAAATCCAAGTTAAAAGTTCTTAGTGTGGTTTATTTAATTTTCCTGAGGAACTCTATTGAAATTAGATCGCGTTTAATATCGCGGACACAGCTCTTACAATGCACCTTTCATTCATCACATCGCAGCAAACTGGTTTTAGAAATAACTTAATAAATTAATTAAATTATATTATATTAATTACTTGTACAGTATTTTTCATCAACCCTTTCCGGAAATTTGTATGATGTATCGTACAATTTTTTTTAAAGATTTTTTTTTGACAGCGAACGTTTTTTTTATGAAACGGCTTTTAAATTCTTATTAAGGAGGTTATGTTTTACCATTCTGTTTGAAAATATAAACCACAATAGCCGCGGCTATACAGTGTGAGTGCGATTTGTAAGCAGTTCTTTGCAAGAATTTGGCGATGCGATGCTTCTGCGGAGGAATTTTTAAATATGTAATACTTTTTAGTAGCAAAAAGGCCAACAAGTTCAAAGTTTGAATCTCAGTTGATTTATAAAACTTATTAAATTTAACAATTTTTGCTTCTAAATATTTTTCTCGAGCCTTTAAAAAATTGTACGATATATCGTACAAATCACACAAGGGTTGCAAAGCTTTGTACGATTTATCGTACAAATGGCGGGCAAAGGTTGCAAGTGATGTTAGCATTTTTTTTTAAGTTATGGATTTGGTAACAGAATCTTTCTGTTTGCTTGAATACCACGCCCATCACTAAATCGTATGACTAATTAAATTCGACTAATCGACTATTTTTATTCAGAAATAACAATTACTTAACTATTTGGTGTTTCACTGGGCAGACACAGATTATGTAAGGTTAGACATGAGTACTTGCCACTCCCACTACGATAATAAGAATCGGCTATATTCGGTATCTTTCTACAAAGCTATATGGTGTTTAGTTGATTCTGTGTTTTATTGAGGGGAAAAGGGCTTTGCAACAACAATAACGGTTTTATAAGGCCTGATAGATGTTACTCAATTGTTTAAATATATAATTTATATAGTTTTCGATCAAAATGAAATCACATTTTGATTTTTGTTGTTACATTTATATTTTCTTATCAAATAAGCCAATGAATTGTTCATAAAATTAAAAAAAACGAAAAAAAAGTTGCATGCATTTTTACTCCTTTGCGGACCATTGTACGATATATCGTACAAAATTGATGAAGCTGTTATTCTCAACCAAAATTATTTTTTTGATATTTTCTTGTATTTTATTGCTAAAATGTTCAATGAGAGTCAATATTTTGAAAAAAAAATGTATCTCAAGAAATGCGGAAATTTACCGGAAATCGAATAACAATCGAATCGATTCAGAGCTTCCGGTTACGGACGCGACAAATTTTAAACACCCATACAATTTTTTTCCGACTTTGCCGGGAACCAATTATTATATTTTCCTAACGGGAACAATGCACCTATTTAAAAACTGACAGCTACTTGCATTTGAAAAGTTTGTCCACTAATGGCAACAACTAATAAGGTTTTTTGGGCACGGACGCGACAATAGGATACAGGAAGAAGCAAACTAAAAAAACTTCCGTTCTTCGAACTCCACTTTCTCTCGCTTTCTCTAATACATAAGATTGTTGTTAGTAGAAAACTTTTGCATTACAAGAAAAATATAATATTACTTGAATAAGATAAAAACGGAAAGACAAACTGTGCATATAATTCGTCAAAAGGCTCAGAAAAATTTTTTTTCTTTTAAAGTAGTATATTTCGGTCAAAAATTAAAAAAAATGAAAAATTCTTTTACATTTATAAAATATAGATATTTAAGCTGTATTATTGGATAATAGAAAGTTTTTCTGAGCAATTTGAATTTTTCACTCGTGGTGGACCTTTTTTGGGAGATGCCCATATGTTAATGGTGACAGTGTGAAGGATATAGAAGTATTACATATATGGGTAGCAGGAACTCTCTCTTCATCGTACATTTATTTTCTGACAGTTAATAACATTATGCTGACAAATGTCAGATTTCGTAACCTGCCTGTGCTGCATGAAAAAATATATAAAAAAATATAATTTTTGCCTTGAAAAAAGTAAATGCGTTCTGCATCAAAACCAGTACCAGAAACGCAACTACATGCCCTGGAAGAAGTGCTGCCTGCGCAAACGAAAGCTAGGAGTGCTTCTTTCATCTGCCCGCTTCATTTTGATAAAAAAGACTTTGAGGGGAACACTTAAAGCAAACGACTTGATATACAAATCAGAGAACTGCACGAGTGCCTATTTTTATGACTAAGCCTAAAACCAGCAGTGTTATCAAAACAGCGTCTTCTGATGCTATTGCACTGGCTAATAGTGCAGTTTTATAATAATAAAAAAATATAAAAAATCGTGGCTACTTTATTAGAAAGACTTTTTTATATATATTTGTCACCATTTGTCGCCATGATATATTTGTCACAGCAATATGGGTGTCAAACGATTCAGCGTGTCATTGTGGCCAACATAGGCTATAATATAATTGGCCACGCCCACTTTACGCGCCCTCTAAACAAAACAAAGATACGGTAAATGTCCGAAAATTAGTGTTGATGTAAAATGATGCGATGTTTCATAGCGGTAAACATAAGCTATATAAGGTTGACCACGCCCACCGTTTACGCCCTCCTACAATGCCCATTATAAGGACAGAGATTAACTGTGCTATATTTGTGCAAAGCAATATAGATATAAAATAATTTTGCGAGTCATTGCAAAATTATATTGTATATAAAAATTAATGTATGTTTGTTTGTTGGTCCCACGACACTAAAACTAAAACATTAGACAGCCGATTAGCTGAGTTTTTCATGGAATATTCGTTTTCACTAAGTCTCTGTAAACCACATAGTGCGAATACGATCCGATAGGTAGGCGTGGCACCTCCCATACAACTTAAATTTTCAATATTGAATATCTTCGTAATGAGACAGCATTAAAATTTGGTGCGAGGCCACCGTTTAGATGTGCCGTTTCACTGGTAAAATTGAATGGGCGTTGGACAAGGGAGGTGACACTTTTTAAATGCCGGTGTAACTTTGAAACTATAGGCGTTCACATCAATGACACTCAGTACAAACGTACGATTTAGTTGTGTTTTTCGACAGGGGGAATGGGGTGGATTTTTTACAAGGGGCGTGGCACCGCCCATACAACTTAAATTTTCAATATGGAATATCTTCGGAATGAAAAATCGGGCAGCATTAAAATTTGGTGCGGGGTCACCGTTTATATGTGCCGTTTCACTGGTAAAACTTTGTGAGCGTTGGACAAGAGGCGTGGCACTTTTTAAGCAACTCAAATGTTTAGAATAACGAACTACAAATCACACATCAAAGATTTACGATTAAGATGTGCCCTTCGACATGGGGAATGGGTGGGTATTGGACGAGGGGCATGGCACCGCCCATAGAACTCAAATTTTTAATGTGGAATAGCTTCGGAACAATAAGTTGGAAAGCTTTGAAGTTTTGTATACCATCGTCCCATAGATGTGTCATTCTACTGGCAAAAATGTTATGGGCGTTGAACAAGGGGTGCGGCATATTTTTTCTGACTGAAATTTTCCGCGTAAGCTAGGAACTGAAAGTGGCATATCAATGAAACCGGGTCACACCCTTCGACTAAAGGAATGGATTGGGCTTTACATAAAAGAGGCGTGGCATCGCCCATAGGGTATAGTATGAAGAAACTTGATTTATTGGGCCCATTGACTTCAAGCTTGCGAGCAAAGCCGCAGGGCTCTACTAGTAGTAATACTTCTATATTGGCAGCAACCTATCTTCACAATGTGTTTTCATTCGGAAATCAAAGGGAGACAAGCGATGAGACAGAAAACACGAAATTATGTGAATGTATTTCTATGCGTGTATACATGAGCACTTCTACACATGAACAACTGTCAAACTGCTCCAGGGGCGGTTGAAGAAAACGGTAGAATTTTCAGTTAATTTCGACAAATTTGTTTTTTTTTCAGTCAATTTTTTTCCCGCCTGAACGCACCTGACTTTTTGCAACTTTTGGCAGTTTTTAAGGTACATTCGTTTATACGCTTTCTCGCTCATATTTCACTATTGCTGTACTGTGATGTTGGCGAATGTACCTTGAGCTTACTGCCAATATCCTTCACACTGTCACTATTAACATATGTTAATATTTTTCTTTTCATCCGTTTTATAAAGACAGTTTTCATTTTTTGAGCTAAGTTGGTAAGCAAAAACGTAAAATGGACTGTGCTTAAGAGGTTTTAGGTTCAAACGTTGAAGGGGAAAAAGGGATGAATGGGGTTTCAGCCCCCACAATGTGGGCGAATTTGTTGCTTTTTTTGAAGAAATGCCATAAAAAGTGCATTTTCAAAGATATTCTCACAAAATTTTGTATATAAGATTTTTAGGTAATTCCACATCACATATCCAAATTTGAACATTGAATTTTGAATATGTAAATTGTTACCCCAGAATAGGGGTAAAAATTTTCATTTGTAAAAAAAAGATGGAAAAAAATGTTTAGTTTTCTGATTACATATTTAGAAAGAGCTTGATAAAATGGCCACTGAGCCCAAGCCGCATGAAAATCGGACTTAAAACTAAAAAGTTATAGCAAAATCATAATTTGAAATATTTACATATAGGCATCTCCCAGTGGCACGGACGCGACATTCGCACGCTTTCAATTACACCAAAAACAAGAAAGAAACACAAGAAGCCGATATGTTTTTTTAGTGTTCTAACGCGCTGAAATGGTGCTACATTTTAGAAATATATTTGAAAGATTTAGTACAAATTAGTACAAAATAAAAAGCAATTATGCAATGAAACGGACGCGACAAAAAAAAGAAGTTTTTTTGAAGCTCTTATAGAAATATACAAAATTTAGCGATTTTTGGGAACTTTTTTTTTATATATATACATGCAAATGAAGGTCAAAGGATAACTTTTCTTCGTAGACTTATGAAATATGAGAATTTTGTCTTACCTTTTTTTAATTAGGTATATCATGAATACGGACGCGACATCACGGACGCGACAAATTTTTCCAAGGGTATTCCCCTTACTAAATACAGTAATCGTTTTCATTATAACACTTCAACTTTTAATAAAAATAACACATAACAAGTTAAATTCAAGTTACAGCAATCAAAATAAGGAAAAATCCAAGTTAAAAGTTCTTAGTGTGGTTTATTTAATTTTCCTGAGGAACTCTATTGAAATTAGATCGCGTTTAATATCGCGGACACAGCTCTTACAATGCACCTTTCATTCATCACATCGCAGCAAACTGGTTTTAGAAATAACTTAATAAATTAATTAAATTATATTATATTAATTACTTGTACAGTATTTTTCATCAACCCTTTCCGGAAATTTGTATGATGTATCGTACAATTTTTTTTAAAGATTTTTTTTTGACAGCGAACGTTTTTTTTATGAAACGGCTTTTAAATTCTTATTAAGGAGGTTATGTTTTACCATTCTGTTTGAAAATATAAACCACAATAGCCGCGGCTATACAGTGTGAGTGCGATTTGTAAGCAGTTCTTTGCAAGAATTTGGCGATGCGATGCTTCTGCGGAGGAATTTTTAAATATGTAATACTTTTTAGTAGCAAAAAGGCCAACAAGTTCAAAGTTTGAATCTCAGTTGATTTATAAAACTTATTAAATTTAACAATTTTTGCTTCTAAATATTTTTCTCGAGCCTTTAAAAAATTGTACGATATATCGTACAAATCACACAAGGGTTGCAAAGCTTTGTACGATTTATCGTACAAATGGCGGGCAAAGGTTGCAAGTGATGTTAGCATTTTTTTTTAAGTTATGGATTTGGTAACAGAATCTTTCTGTTTGCTTGAATACCACGCCCATCACTAAATCGTATGACTAATTAAATTCGACTAATCGACTATTTTTATTCAGAAATAACAATTACTTAACTATTTGGTGTTTCACTGGGCAGACACAGATTATGTAAGGTTAGACATGAGTACTTGCCACTCCCACTACGATAATAAGAATCGGCTATATTCGGTATCTTTCTACAAAGCTATATGGTGTTTAGTTGATTCTGTGTTTTATTGAGGGGAAAAGGGCTTTGCAACAACAATAACGGTTTTATAAGGCCTGATAGATGTTACTCAATTGTTTAAATATATAATTTATATAGTTTTCGATCAAAATGAAATCACATTTTGATTTTTGTTGTTACATTTATATTTTCTTATCAAATAAGCCAATGAATTGTTCATAAAATTAAAAAAAACGAAAAAAAAGTTGCATGCATTTTTACTCCTTTGCGGACCATTGTACGATATATCGTACAAAATTGATGAAGCTGTTATTCTCAACCAAAATTATTTTTTTGATATTTTCTTGTATTTTATTGCTAAAATGTTCAATGAGAGTCAATATTTTGAAAAAAAAATGTATCTCAAGAAATGCGGAAATTTACCGGAAATCGAATAACAATCGAATCGATTCAGAGCTTCCGGTTACGGACGCGACAAATTTTAAACACCCATAAAATTTTTTTCCGACTTTGCCGGGAACCAATTATTATATTTTCCTAACGGGAACAATGCACCTATTTAAAAACTGACAGCTACTTGCATTTGAAAAGTTTGTCCACTAATGGCAACAACTAATAAGGTTTTTTGGGCACGGACGCGACAATAGGATACAGGAAGAAGCAAACTAAAAAAACTTCCGTTCTTCGAACTCCACTTTCTCTCGCTTTCTCTAATACATAAGATTGTTGTTAGTAGAAAACTTTTGCATTACAAGAAAAATATAATATTACTTGAATAAGATAAAAACGGAAAGACAAACTGTGCATATAATTCGTCAAAAGGCTCAGAAAAATTTTTTTTCTTTTAAAGTAGTATATTTCGGTCAAAAATTAAAAAAAATGAAAAATTCTTTTACATTTATAAAATATAGATATTTAAGCTGTATTATTGGATAATAGAAAGTTTTTCTGAGCAATTTGAATTTTTCACTCGTGGTGGACCTTTTTTGGGAGATGCCCATATGTTAATGGTGACAGTGTGAAGGATATAGAAGTATTACATATATGGGTAGCAGGAACTCTCTCTTCATCGTACATTTATTTTCTGACAGTTAATAACATTATGCTGACAAATGTCAGATTTCGTAACCTGCCTGTGCTGCATGAAAAAATATATAAAAAAATATAATTTTTGCCTTGAAAAAAGTAAATGCGTTCTGCATCAAAACCAGTACCAGAAACGCAACTACATGCCCTGGAAGAAGTGCTGCCTGCGCAAACGAAAGCTAGGAGTGCTTCTTTCATCTGCCCGCTTCATTTTGATAAAAAAGACTTTGAGGGGAACACTTAAAGCAAACGACTTGATATACAAATCAGAGAACTGCACGAGTGCCTATTTTTATGACTAAGCCTAAAACCAGCAGTGTTATCAAAACAGCGTCTTCTGATGCTATTGCACTGGCTAATAGTGCAGTTTTATAATAATAAAAAAATATAAAAAATCGTGGCTACTTTATTAGATAGACTTTTTTATATATATTCAGTGTTTCATATTTATAACGGCACTTGCTATAAATTTAATTTTTCAAATTATAGCATGCAGTTTGGTTGCTTAGCTAGTTAAAAATTAATCATTTTGTGTACGATGCCGCGAGAAAATTTTTAACCGATATCGAGAATGGACCAATCCTCGCGTCCTGACCAATTCTAGTGTCCGACCGTATATTCGGTTTCGATTCGGCCCAAAATAGTGGTTTCGGTTCCAGTTTCGGCCAAAAATGCCCGAACGGCCGAAACATTCTAGAATATTTTTTACTTTTTGTTGTGTAGCGAGTCAACAGCTATTTAGTGCAAGCGAGCAGATGCATATATAAGGGCAGTTCACGATAACGTGCAAACGGTCTTGAATCATGGCATGTGCAAAATGTGACCGCAACCACAAAATGTACACATTTGCACTTGCCCAGCAGCTTCAAATTTGCACCACTGAAACCAAAGACATTTAAAGTATAAGATGTCTTACGCTCATACAATCGAATGGCATAGGGCAAGCTCGAATTTGCAATATTTTCATTATCAAGAGGAAGCAAGCGTCGGCACAGTGAGAGCGTAATAATATTAACGCTCTCTGTTTTGTTCACACAAAACACAACGGTTCCGATCGCTGCCAGGTAAAGCAAAATTGTGTGCGCTCACTTCACACGCATTGAAATCAGTGGCGTAGGCAAAACTTTATTTTGGAGGGATATTTCACCAATAATTCTTGCATTTGAGGGGGTTTGAATCCCCATATGTTGCCGCCTCGTGTGCGCTACTGATTAAAACAATCAACCACAAAAAAAAAAACAACACTAGAGCACATAGAGACCACACGCATATTCATATCTCTGCCGACTGCAAGCAGAGAGAGAGTTGCTTGCGTGACTTCATCGTTGCTCTCCGGATGTGACACTGCTGTAAAAACCACTCTCTTGTGGCTTTATTCGAAAAGCCACGGCAAATTTTTGAAGCGCCACTGATTTGTGTGAATGTGAGACAGCTTATACTTTAATTGCCTTTGCTGAAACCCTATTGCATATTGTTGGGCATGGGCAACACAGATTTGCCAATCAATCAGCTGTCACAATTGTCACGATGAAGCAGACCAAGAAAGAGAGAAAAACCAAATATAAAGTGGACGGAGGAGGAGATCTCTACAATTTTGAGTTACAGTGGACGTCCAGTACAACAAACTTTCCATTTCACGAATTTTCGATTTAACAATCGGCCAAACTTTTTCCATTCATGGTTCTATATTACAAACAAAAGTGAAATTTGCTATTCGATATAACGAATATTGATGTTTTTCACCCTTCTACGTTTTTTATTTGAGCATTGACATTCATTACAATATTAATGAATGTTTGGTTTCGTCAAGTGAACGGTACCTCAATTGATTTTGTTTTTGTTACATTAAAACTTTCAGTCGGCTTTTTTCTTAACATAGCACTGGGCAATAGCCAAAATTTTTCCGAGTTCTAGTAAACCTTTTCTAAAGGAGTTTTAGACGCTGATCACAACTGCGTACTCATATTTTAGATTGTAAGAGCGGTTTGTAAGTTATTGGTGGTTTTTGCTAGGAGGTGCTTTCCACGTTTTTTCATCTTTGAATTTTTATTGGATTTATAATACATATGTTGAAAAACACGATAATTTTTGTATGACAATAACCAATCCACAAACTAAAATTTGTACCATAGTCGACTTCGATTGGTCAAGATTGGTCAACATGGCTATGGCCCTTCAAAGTTAAATTTTCGCGAATTTTTCATCAAAATTCATTTAAATTCGGGGTTGCAATTTTTAATTAGGAGTTAGTCTGTAATGTATAGTGGAAGGTTGTAACCTAAACTTATAGAACCGATTTTTTTTATTGTATGTGTATTCTCGGCCTATGCTTATTAGAGTGTAAATTCGACTTCATCTTCCGAACATGTGTTTGTATTGAAATCTCCTAATGCTTTTCGCGTCATTGACGAAAGTAGCTAAAGTATTTTTCCAAGCGTAAATATTTGTCTTTTCATTAACAAAATTTGAATTGGTTCATTATTGTAGGAGCTATACTAAAAAGAGTTGCATCACACAAGTAAAAATTTCAACCACACAAGCTTAGCAAACTACACGTACTTGCTGTTTATCCATATTTCATTGCGACATATTTTTAGGGCACAAAATGCGAAAGCTGCAATTTTTATGAATTAAGGGCATTTGATGAATGTGAGCATTTTCATACTTCTTCTTCTTGACTGGCACGGTAGCCCGATTACGAGACTAAGGCCTAGCTACCCGCAACCAACCGTGTTGTGCGTGCGAATGTTTTTACAAGGTTGGAAGGGACCTACAGTTTCTCATTCCGAACGGCGAGTTGGGAGCTTTTTCATAGGCAATTTTACTCTCAGAGGTTTGCCATTTCCTGCTGAGAGGACAGCCGCCGAAAGAAAAATTGTTGTTTTTCTTTTTTTCCGGTGTTAACGCAACGGAGTATTGAACTCGCGGAGTCTTGACTCGCGGCCCAACGCACTAGCCAGCTGAGCTACGGCGGCTGCATTTTCATACTGCTGCCTAAAATTGTGCTCCGATATTATAGCTCAAAAGTAAATCCTTGCTAAACATCCCCTTCAATACCCATTGCAGGAGCTGTGGGAATTTAGAAGAGAAAGAAACACCAAATCACTTCCTCTGTCACTGCCCCGCTCTGGCAAGGGCAAGATTTAAGTTTCTGGGGAAACACTTTTTCACTTGACACTTCACAGACAGTTAGTCTGGGGAATCTTCTTGGATACCTAAATTCTACCAGGTGGATTTAGTCATACAACTAACCAGGTTTAGTTTTCGGTGAGCATGTGGTACCAAAACGGCGTCTATCCGCTAATTGTGACTTGCAGGGGGACTGCGAGTCAGCCACCTCAACCAACCAACCAACCAAATCCTTGCTTTTGTTGCTGAATTTATGAATGGAGAACTTACATATTTGTACACATACTCTATTACAAACATGGTATTTCAAATATTTCTTTTTTAATTGAAAGCCTTAACATTCTTTTTTCACAGTATGACAATATATATTTTTTGTAAGCAAAATATTTTTGTGTACTCGCAATCTTGCAAAGTAACTGAAAATTTGACTTTGCAAATGAATAATTCTTGCAAATTAAACCGATTTTAATGTTTTAAATATTAAATACATAGCTATTTGGTAATCTATGTTCAAAAAATGGCATTTAAGACTTGAGGTTTGTAGGAGCTGCATGCGTATAATGGTCAAAAAACATGAACAAACATGAAACATGCTCTTACAATCAAAAAACTAAATACGTAGTTGTGATCAGCGTCCAAAAATGGTTTGATTTCAGAAAATTGTTGATCTGTGTAATCAATCAAGAGCCATACAGAAAAGTTTACTTGCGGGAAAGAGGCAATCGCGCATCGAAGACTCTTTCACTGTACACACATAGCCATATTTGTATTTTGAAAGTTCTGGAATAAAACAAGATATGTTTTGATCTTCTGTCTGTCCTTTGCTCAAAATTGCGTTCGCTGTCCTTTGGGGGTCAGGATGACCCAAATCAAACGGTTATATAATTAACTGACAAAACATGAAGAAATGTTACACATAAATCACAAAAGAAAAGGGGAAAGCCCCGAAAAATGTTTTTCTCGATTTGTTATTGGGTTGTAAGCGCGATTAACACTAAATAACACAAGTAGATGAGTGCACAAAGCCGCTCAACCGTTTTTTTTAATTCCGCCTGGGGTCAAATAGATAACAAGGGACAGGCAAAAGGTTAAGAACTAAATATGTGAGTTTTATTTCTTTATGAAAGATGGTGTAAAACAAAAAAAAAGTCGATCGATTTAACGAATTTTTCGATTTAACAAATTGGGGGTACAAATATGATTCGTTATATTGGACGTCCACTGTATTTGCAAGAAGCCCTGGAGTTAGAGGTGTGAATTGTTTCGGATTCCATAGCGGCAGCAACTTATGCATGCTCTTTATTCTCGCAGGCTCCTACGGCGCAAATATTCTAGACTTCTTCTGTTTTTTTTAATAAGTATTTATTTATTAATGTTATGTTTTTGCTTTATTTACCTAAAGTAAAATTCGAACAACATAAATAATATGTATATGCATAAGAGTATGCCTCGAGAGTCCAGCGGGTAGCGCGCTGGTTTCTCATACCGTGGCCCCAAGTTTTTTTTGATTCCTGGCTCGGGCTGGTGAAAAACTCGTCTACTTCTATCGCTATTCACATGAAGCAGATAAGAATTACAAGAATCGCACAAGTGCGCTCTTGGCAGACAATGGCAAAACCTCCAAGTGTGAAAGGAAAAATTGCCAAAAAAAAAAACCGCCGTTCGGATTCGGCGATAAACTGTAGGTCCCCTCCCTCCCTTCTCCTATCCGTTTGAAATGTGTGTTGTGTACATGTTAAAAAAAAACAGTGTTGCATACATATTTCAAACGGGAACAACAATTTGTGGTATTACATGGGCCCATATAGAGGCCTAAGTGTATCTCATACAGAGACAGCCACTACAACCTACCTACCAACCTACCATAAGAGTATGCAGAGACACATATTGAGCAAAGTGAAGGTGGGCGAAGTAAGTAGAAAATAAGAATAACAATGTGTATGCGTATAATAAACCGATTAATATTTTCATCAGATCAATGGTAAACGGCCTATTTACCGTTATCAATGAGTGTGCGTGTGTGTGTATTGATGATTCTGTTTCTTACTTAGAAGAAAAGTCAATTGTTGCAATAAGTTTGTAAAATATTATAACATGAAATTTTTGTATTTCCTTCCTATGTTCGTATCCGAGATAGTCGACTTTCATGAATTTCTTTATGTTACGGAATTTCACGCGTCATCGTGACGGATTTGAAGAGAAAATCACGAACATTTTGTGATCGTGCGTGGCTAAAATTTTTCCATGCGTGAGTAAGATTTTTTCGTGAATCACAAATTTTGCATACCTTAGCGTACAATTTCTTAGAACTGTTATATAATTTTCAAATAAAATTCTGGTGGCATCATTCATAAGCCACTCTTCTCTTCTCTTAATGGCCCCCGTAGACGATTTATATTTGAATATTGAATTTTTTTGATATTCAGTTGATGTTCAAAAGATGCATATACGAACTATGTGTAGAACAGAGATCTGCAAGCGGTAATATTTTTATTACTTAATATGTATTTATGTAAAATGCGGTGCGAATATGTGCCACAACTCAAAAAAACGGATATGAGTATGTATCACCACCACAACCGAAGCATTCATTCCGAAGCATTCATTCACTAAACTGAACAATCGAATCATTAGCTTGCAATACTGAACGAAAGCAAACTATCGTATTTCATTCGGCTGTGCGGTGGTGCCGATGATCCAAACGGATGTTTGCATAGTTCGTCTGGATCATCGGCGATGATCCAAACGAAAGATGGAGACACCACATACCACCGCATTCTCATATCACTTCGGCATGCGGTGGTTTCTTTGAGTTCCGTTTGTTGATTATTCGCTGGTGGGTACAAAAATACTCATTGCTAATCTCTGGTGTAGAAGCTGAGTACGCTCGTCTCCCACAAGCCAAGCGCGAACCGAAGTTATGTAAGTATTACGAGCTAGCATTGTTCGCTCAGGTAACGAAGTGTTGAAAAAAGCTCGAGTGCGAAAACACATATTACTCAAAATTTTGCTCATGCTGGTTGCAGTATTTACTGGTACTATTTTTTGCGCTCATTGCTTTTATATAGTAGAAATATGTAGAAAACGAAATGTATTGAGTATGTTATGATCGCATGAAGCTCTCAGCAAATGAACGACGAGTAAAATCAACAGCGCACAATTTCTTTATGGCACTCGAGTATCCAAAAAACAGAGTATGTATGCGGTGTACTTATTGTTGCGGTGCACTTCCGTCATATACGCTCATACACTGCGGGACACTTGATTACCCTCACTTTACTTTGCTAGCTAAGATTTTTGTTATGAAATCAAAAACTTTTTTTTTAATGTCAAAATTTTCTGGATACGTAGTTGCATGTATTCCTGTTTTTGAACTGCAAACATTTTATGCAAAATTAGGATAAACCACATTTTGGCCCTATTTCAAGTGGGACACTTGATTACCCTCATTGCAGTTTTAGACCTGTAACAAGTGTTAGAAGGTAGGATTAGTGTAAATCGGTTTGAAAAACTGAATTGAAAGTATAGGGTTTTCCAACAAGAGGTGTTATTTTGAATCATGGAAAATGGTGAAAATCTTGCAGTCACAGTTCGCAAAACTAAAGCATTTTTGGGTCGTCGTGAAGCACCTTGTCGGACCGCGATACAGAAATTGGTGGAAAAATTCGAGCTGTTGGGACAAGTTAGTGATGTGAAGAATAAAACCCGTGCACGTCGCTGAAGAACAACTGAGAATATTGCTGCTGTAGCCCAAAGTGTTGAAGAAAACCCATGTTTGTCGATTCCTCGTCGTTCTTTGGAATTAATAATTAATTAATTGATTGGCACGATAGCCCGCTTACGCGAGACTAAGGCCTAGCTTCCCGCAACCACCCGTCTTGTGCGTGTGAATTTTGTACGCGGGTGGAAGGGACCTACAGTTTTATGCCGGTTCCGAACGGCAGGTTGGGCATTCCAAAAACGTCATTACACCGTATTTTGCATAATGACTTGGGTCTTAAGGCTTATAAAGTTCAGTTAACACATGAACTCAAGCTGACCGATCATCAACAACGTCGTGTATTTGCTGATTCGGTCCTCTGGGTGTTATCTCTGGAGGAGGTGATTACAATTGGCCACCGAGATCTTGTGATTTAACACCTTGCGACTTCTTCCTTTGGGGCCACGTGAAAGATAAGGTGTACGCCAACAGCCCAGCGTCGATTCAAGACCTCAAAGATAGAATTCGTGAGGCTATCGAGGACATAGGGCAGCCACTTTGCGATTTGGTTATGGAAAATTTCGTGAAAAGGATATGGTCCTGTAAGCGTGGTCGTGGTGGCCATTTGGCTGATGTTGTTTTTCATTATTAACGGCATACCTTCCTCTTTATTATGAAATAAACATCCGATCATTTATCTCAAAAAATAGCATTTTTCTTTGAATACCAAAATAACACCTCTTGTTGGAAACCCCTATATTAGGTATGTAATTTTTGCGAAATTTACAAATGGCACAAGCAATGGTTCGTGGTAAAACCTTATCAGAATTGGAGAAGGGGCGATTTTCGGCGTACAAGAAAGAAAACATAAGTAACCGCGAAATCGCAAAATCGATCGCGATCCGTTGGTAGTAAACCATTTTCTAAAAACACCCACAACTTATGGCAAATACCGCAAGGGTCGCACCGCAACAGCAACTTCTCTTAGAGAGAGAAGAGCAATTCTTCGTGAAACGTCCAATTCTTCTGCGTCTGCGGGTCAGATACGAGGTCTAACCGGGACGACAGCAAGTGTCGGCACTTTCCGCAGAGGAATTAAGCAGTCTCCTTACATCAAAACGCAAAAGGCTGCAAAAAAACCACGTTTACTGCAACGTCACAAAACGGTACGCTTAGAGTTCGCGCGAGCTCATCTCAGTTGGCAGCAGGAGTGGAAGTCGGCCGTCTTTTCCGATGAAAAGAAATTTAATTTGGACGGACGCAATGGCTTCCAACACTATTTTCACGATCTAAGATCTAATCTGAAAGATTTCTGTCGCGGCGTCATTCAGCAGCATTTTCAGTTATGTTGTGGGCAGCAATCTCGGCTCAAGGCGCTATTAATTGAACTATATTGGAAGAGCGCCAAAATTCACAGAATTATATGGCAATGTCGGAAATTGAATTGGTAAACTTTGACGAAATATTCGCGGGGGAACGCTGGGTTTTCCAGCATGATAACGCTGCCATTCGCACTGCAAGTCACGTGAAGTATTGGTTTGAAGGAAAAAAGATAATGAAATAGATTGGCCTGCACCCTCTTCCGACCTAAACATAATCGAAAATATTTGGGGATGGTTGACACACACTTATAGAAGCAATTGAAAATGCATTTTCCTAAATCCCTGAAAATTATCTTACATCGTTGTACAACTCTTCGCATACTTGACTTTTTGAGGTAATTCGCAATAATGGTGGCCATACAAAATATTAGTAATAAAAAATCAATGAATGTAATAAAAACGAAGAGTGGTTAATCAAGTGTCCCACTTGAAATTGGCTTAAAAGGGCAAAAATGTAGTTCATCCTAATTTTGCATACAATTTTGGCAGTTCAGAAACTAACTAAGTATCCAGAAAATTTTGACATTAAAAAAGTTTTTGAGTTCCTAACAAAAATCTTAGCTAACAAAGTAAAGTGAGGGAAATCAAGTATATATGTTAAGACATATTTCTGTTTTATTTTGTGCTATTTTGGAAGAACAAAATTAAAGGTTTATCGAATTGACACATTGGCAATTGCTACTCAGAGAAATAATGTACGCCATCTACCCGCTACACTTTTTTAATTTCAATATGAGCAAATACAAATTAAAAAAACACGCTGTTCAAGGAAGCGATTTAAATTGGCATACAATTGTCTTTAAGCTTACGGTACCTAGCGAAAAGTTCAAATTTTCCAGCGCAGACATAACGATTTGCTAGCATGTTGACAAAATTAATTTTTGCTGTCAAACATCAAATCGTCCGTTTGACAGCAATTCACTCGTTCTCACTTGACTACCATTTCGAAATAAATACATAAATACAGACAAACACAAATTACATCATAAGATAACCCGTTCATTTTTTGTATGCCTTGGTCACTCCTCTCTGGAGCGTAAGACCTTTACAAGACTCTTCCATTGTACACGATTCTGGGCTGTTGTTTTCGCGCCGTCCCATGTGGTGTTGACAGCGGCTAGTTCGCGTAAGGTCGACCTTCTCCAGGTGTTTTTTGGTCGACCGCGACATCTACTCCCTTGCGGGCTCCAGTCCAGTGCCATTCTCGTGATCATGCCGGGTGGTTTTCTTAGCGTATGACCTATCCATTTCCTTTTTTCTGCGCTTTATTTCCCTCAGAATGGGTTCCTCATTGGTTAATATTCCACAGCACGTCGTTACTAATTGTTTTGGGCCACAATATCCTGCAGATGATTCGCAGACATTTGTTGACGAAAGTTTGTAGCCTCTGGGTGATGGCATTCGAGACAAGCCATGTTTCGCTTCCGTACAACAATGTCGACTACACACATGCGTTGAATATTCGTAGCTTCGTTCGTCTGGAGATTTGCGAGCTTTTGCGAGCAGAAGCTGTCGACGAACTCCACGGCACAACCGTCAATCATTATATGGGAGAACCCGTTCATTAAACTGACTACAAATGCTACAGTATTAGGGCATAAGCGTTAATGATCGTAGTGTTAGTTGCTTTTAATTATGAATTAAGTAGATTGAGTTGAGATGGCAATAAGGCGGAGGTTCGTGTTTTAAAATGGGAGGTTCAATTTCTCATTAAATTGAACCTGAGTTTTTTTCTGTCAAACAGCCAAATAAGATTTCTGTCAGACCATGCAAGTAAACCGCTTTCAGAAATAATTTCCATTGCAGAAAGTGAAACTTCCACGTTTGACCACAAAAACGTTCTTTTTGTAAGAAAGGACTTTTTGGAATGTACTTTCGAAAGCAAAACTTGTATAGGGTAACTGCTATTTTCTGAAAGTAAATTTTTTTCTGATAGTAATTTCCACTCGCATCTGCTGTACTACCAAATATTTCGCTTTCCGGAATGTGCTGACCAACCCTGCGTGAATTGAGTGTGATCATTGTTGCCGAACTGATCAATAATTTGTATTTTCAGGAATTCAGAATTCAATGCCAACAAATTAATGCCAACGTTTGATCCAATTCTCCATACATTTGTTACAGGCCGCCAAAGGTATGGCCTTCAGTTTACGCGCCGAATTCTCTTTTATGACCTCTATGGTCTCAAACCGCGTACCCCGCAATGACAATTTTAATTTGGGAAATAGAAAAAAGCAGCCATGTCTGGACTGTATAGTGTTTGGCAGAATTTTTGGCAAAAAATTCCGAAATAATCAAGGCCCTATGAGATGGCGCATTATCATGGTGTTGGTTTTATAGAGATGGAAAGCATCAAAAACCAAAAACCCGTCCGTGTGGGACTTGAACCTCACTAGAACCATGGTACAATAACAAGGTATGCCAAGTAGACAAATCTCCCTCTTTTTTCGTTTGTTTACATTTGGCTATGCTGTCAAACAGAGATACTGGAGTTGCGTGTACGCTCGAAATTTAGTACCTTTTTCCATGCCATACCATACCTTTTGGAAATGTTCATGCTAAACAAACAAGAAATACACCTAAGTCTGTTTTTACACGGTAGATTGGTTCCAGAAGAAGCCGTGTAAAAAAAAACCGTGTAAAAAAGACATTGATCGTATACAAAAATGGGTGATTTGTTCCTAATCTCTAAAACCTATTAAAATTTCTTTACCAAACACGTCTTATTGCATTGACAGTTCACAAAATATTAACACGTTTCAATTGCTCTGACCAGTAAATTTTATTGTATGCACATAAAGGGAATTCCCCTAAATTAGTGCTATTCACATTTGCTTTGACCAGTAAAAATTGCTTGTACGCGCTAAAAGGGAATTCACTTAAATCTTTAAGCTAGTGTTCGCAAACTATCGATAGCACTATCGATACTATCGATGGTTTCAGACTTTTTTCTTTCATAAATACTTTTTTGTGATATGAACATACTTCGCAAAAATTAAATTTGACAAAAAAAATATAAGTACATAAAATTTCAAATCGTGCTAAATGGAATAAAATCGTGTAAAAAAATTAAAAATATTCAATTTTCAAACCGTGTTATATCAAAACCGTGTAAAAAAAGACCGTGTAAAAACAGACTTAGGTGTATGCACTAGCTACCTGAGAGTGAAAAGGTGCTAAATCCACTTTTTCAAATTTTACAGGAAAGCCAAAAAACGAAGTAAAAATTTATATTTATGTTTATTCTTTGGACTTTCTTTGCTCTGGACTTTGTGCAGTTTTCCACGAAGTAAGACTTTTTCTTTTTCTCTCTTTTCATGCATGTTCCGCCGACCTATGACGACATTTTATGCCGTTATTTTTAGCTTACAAAGCCTAGCTGCATGCTCATGGAGCAAATCAAAATGTTAGAAAAAATATTTGTGGCCGTAAACGGCAACGAAATAATTGCCTTAAAAAATCTAAGAGAAATGCTACTTCAAAGAAGCAAAGATATTTGCGTACCTGAAAATGTAAAAAGCTTGTTTTTCAAATGCAGAATTTTTTTCAGAATCAAATTTTTAAACAAAAAACTCAAAAAAATAATCTTAAAAAACTTCTAATAAAAAAAAACTGTTAAAGACAGTAACATAACTAATCTGTTTCTATTTTTCCGCAAGTAGCTGGTACCGGACATGTTATTTACGTCCGAAACTTAGTTTTGGCAGAAATATGAGCATTTTTATACTTGTTGCAAAGAAAAAGATACCTATTAAAGTTTTTCTGTGTATTGTAAAAACTGTATGCTTTTCAGTATTTTCTGTGCAGCCCTGCGCACGACTCCCATTCATAAGTACCTCTAATTTGTGTCGTTTGATATTCACATCTCATAGTACATGAAGAATACTCTCCCTATCTGGCATACCTTGTTATTGTACCATGACTAGAACCATCTCTCACATATCCAGTTTATCCCCCGGTACTACCGTCAGGCATTTCGTCAGGAGGCGGAATTGATTAGCTCGAAAGTCTTTTTGTCAGTTGTAACAGTTCTATTATTTATATGTTTGTCTCAGTCATAGAGGTTTGTCCGTTTCCTTACCTCTCTCCGGTTTCTGAGTGGCGCTCGAGTCTCCGTCTGTTTTGTTCGTTAATGCGAAGCTGGTGGATCACTCCAGCAGCCATACAACATGCCGCGCTCCAATGCTCCCTGGTAGTCGTCATCAGCTCGACCACATTCCCTGGCGCGGCGGTAGAGCCCAGCGCCTTGTTCACCGTTTGCCTCTGGCTCCCGAAGCGGGGGCATGGGTCAAGTAGAACTCGACCTGTCCATGCTTTCTCTCAAGCCACGCCTTGATGTTTACGATAAGGCGGTGTGTCCACCTGCCGCTGCTTGAGTCGCTCCACCGATTTTGCCACTGGGCTATGCTGTCCCTTCGCAGCGCGTCCTTTAGTGCGCTGCTTCCTGCTCCAGGCTCTGCTCGCCTTGCGCTATGCATAGAGTGGCGCTCGTGTGCCAACAGGTCGAGTGGCAACATGCCCGCGATGACCATAGCCGCGTCTTCGGACACAGCTCTAAAAGCCGAGCACACTCGGAGCGCACACCGGCGGTAGGTACTTTCAACGCCGCGTACGTACGATGGGTGCTTGAACGCACTGCACCAGATCGTCGATGCGTACAGCAACATTGATGTGACCACGCTGCTAATCAATACGGCTTCTGTCTTGTGGGTTGCAAGCACCAGAGACATAGTGTGCAGCTATTATTGGGCTGCCGTGATTGCACTTTCTGCGATTCGTGTGACATCTTTCATCGTTTTCGCCACTACCACTGAAATGTCATAAGCGAAACCCACGAATGTGGCGCCTTCAGGGACTGTCAGCCGCAGGATGCCGTCGTACATAAGATTCCATAGCAAAGGCCCCAATATAGACCCTTGTGGAACCCCAGCCGTGACCTTGTGCAGTACGGGACCGTTTTCGCTGCTATACTGCAAGATTCTATTACTCAGATAGCTGGAGACAATTTTGCATAGGTATGCCGGGAAATTGCGTGCGCCAACATTTGCTTCCAGCTGGCACTGTTGAAAGCGTTCTTGACGTCTAGTGTGACCACCAGGCAGTACTTTTTGGCTCCGCCTAGCCAACGCTTGCCGTCAATGGCTTCCTGCGCCAAGCTCTTGACCACGGTAATAGCGTCAGTGGTCGATCGGCCTCTTCTAAAACCGAACTGGTGGTCGGATAGTCGGCTGTCAATGTGAGTTTCTAAGCGGGATTTTATGATTTTCTCCAAGACTTTGTCACACCGTCCAGCATGCATAGTGGGCGGTAGCTGGAGGGAGCAGAGGGATTGGCAGTTTTTGGAATCAGCACAAGTTTTTGCAGTTTCCATATGCGTGGAAACGTGCTTTCTTGCGGGCACAGGTTGAACACGTGCGCGAAGATTTCGGGGCTTAGTTTTATTGCCCTCTTGACTGCTACGTTAGGAATTCCGTCGGGACCTGGTGCTTTGCAAGTCTGCATGCTATTTCCCGCGTCGAGGACCTCGTCAGCCATGATTGCTGGGAAGTCTCGCTCTGGCTCAGCATCATCGGCTCGCTCAAACTCAGCTTGCGCTGGGAAGAGCACGTGTACTATACGCGCCAGTAGTTGAGGATTGGATGGCATGGATTGCTGTCGGTTTCGGCGCATAGTTGCCTGAACATGGATTCTTTGCTTCTGCGTATCGCTTTTTGGAGAAGCTTGCGCTTTTGTTTGAATACGAGATGCTGTTGCTCGAAAAGCGCTGTGTTGCGCGCACGTTGGCATGTTCGTCTTGCTCGGTTGCATTGCGCCCGGAGCGTTGCAATCTCTCCGTTCCACCAGTATACCGGCTTACGGATTTTGGAGGCTTTCCTTCGCACCATTGTTGCATCGCAGGTACTTGCCAATGCTTTAATTAGCTCTGATGCCGCTTTATCCGCTTCCTGTTCGCGCGTGGCGTGCTCAGCGCAGAATACCGCATTCAAACAGCGCCTCGTCAAAACCATCTGTTTTCCACACCAAATGCAGTTGATCTTTATTGGCGGCTTTGCGCGTCCGCTTCACTTCGATTACGATCGCGCGGTGATCGCTGTGGGTGTAGTAGTCGCTGATATGCCAGTGGGCATCCTTGTACAGTAGGGTGGAGTGAAAAACTCAATTTTAAAATTTTTAGAAGCTAGTATTTTGGAAATGTGCCAAATGTCCATAGTACCAATCCTGCAAAATTGTATTAGTTTCTAACATCTCCTTGATCGCCCATCACCTAATTGAAATAATTGTTTTTCATCAAAAGAAGTGAAAGCCGTATTTTCAACTCAGTTAAGGATTCAAAATAAATCTCAGTAACCTTTGCTTTAGGTTTGCGGTTTTTAAGTTATTTATTGTAGCAGTCCCGATTGAGCGAACAAAAACTTAGATCGGACTCGTCTGACAATGCTACTGTCGATGAGTACATTCCAGATAGAGAATCAGTCAAAAGTAAGCCAAATCAGGATCGCCAATGTCAAAAAATGGCTTTCTCTCTGCCTTCCCCCACTATAGCTTGTGATCGGACCAGAGTTTCGGACAGATCGGCTGCTGTATTAGCAACATCAGTTCTGCATGATCTTGGTCTCGAATCACCCAACGACCGATCCAAAGTAATTGACCGAAGCATAATCTGTCGAGAACGCAGTAAACTTCGAAAGGAACTGAGGCAGAACGAAGACGACCAGTTTGACCACACTCACAAGGGCATAGATGGACTATTCTTCGATCGCCGCAAGAATAAAACTTTGACACAAGTTCTCAACGTCGACAACAAGTACCACAGAAAAACCATATCGGAAGAACACATAACCATCAACGCACAGCCGGGTTCTTCGTACTTCAGTCATACGTCTCCGTCATCAGGCTGCAGCAAAGTCAGCCAGTCGCTAGTCATGAGTCATTAGTCGCTAATTTCAAAGAGTGAAATGCGAAGACAGAAAATATTAAAGTTGTCGGGTGTGACGGCACAAAAGTAAACGGCATATCAGTGGCTGATATGTCTACTCCATGCCAATGAGCTGCCCTTGCGCAATCTCTTCCAGTCACTTGATGGCGGGACTACAGGCCCTCATGGATTCTCTGGATCTATCGGAAAGCGGCTAATGACATATAGCGAACAGCCTGTCTCCTCATATCAACCAGTTAAATGACCGAGCAACTCTCCAATGTGAACCCAAATGAGTTGAGCACAAATAGGCGGTATCTACTGGAAATGTGCAATAGCATCAGCAAAGGTGAATGTAGCGTCGATCTGGCAGTGGGAACCCTGGGTGCCTGAATCATTCACGATGGCTAACGACGCGTCGGCCAATCAAATCCTCCAATTGTATGTCAGCGACAAGAAACCGTCCAAGAATCTAACAACGATGGTCACGTTTATCATTCGCGTATATGCTCGGATGTGGTTTGGCACAAAACCCCAGCCATCATGCAAAGAGGGAGATAGGCACATTCACCAGATGCTCCTCAAGTCACGTTACCTCAGCCGTAAACTCAAGGGAATCGTTGACCCCGTTATTCACCGTAACGCGAACTTTGCTCAACCAGAAAATCTGCTCCTGGCCATGATGACGCAACATCGAGCACATATACGTGAGTTGGGCTTACGACGAGCGATGAAGGCCAGAGCTACCGCAGTCCCCAGTGAATAAATACGAAGGTTCAAGGTTCCCGCAAAACTTAACTTCGACGCCGTGGAATACTTCGACATGATTGACTGGGCAGTCTGCCCTATTTCGGAACCTCCCGTCATTAAAGCCATGACAGACGCTGAGCTCACGGATCTCATCACGACAGAGGTGACTCCAAATTTCATCTTTCCAAAGTTCCTAAGCAGTTTATACCATGTGTTTATAACTTTGGCATCATTAAATACTGTAATTATAAGGGTATTTGATTATTAACTAAATTTTAAGATGACTACCTTTAATGTCGCGTAATACTGTGAAATTAAAAGCCGCGATGGGAGATCAAAAAATTGTTTAATTTATTTCTAATTTTTACACAGCTTTCTATTGATGTATTGGCACATTTTGAGATATCTAGCGAATTGATATTCCAAAAAAATTTTTTTTTGGCCATTTTCACTCCAGCCTATTGTACAGCCCTCCACTTATAAAGGATAAGTCTATAACAGACCCAACGCCATTTTTGTGGAACGTGTGTTCGCTTCCGGCGTTTAATAGGGCTACATTTAAGTTGGCTAACGCGTCCAGCAGCGCCCTGCCTTTTGGGTTTGTTTTTCGGCAGCCCCACTCTACTGCCCACGCGTTGAAATCGCCTGCTATGAACACTGCTCCCCTCTCCCTTGCATCGCTGACCAGCGCGTCCACACTGGAGCTGAATCCAGTAAGACCAGTGCTGGGTGGAATGTAGCAACTGTAAATGTGGATGCTATTTATTTCATCGCATACGAAGCCAGTTGTGCTGGCAAGTGTCAAAAGTGGCGGCGCGTTGTGTGCGCTGGTCCAGTTAGCGCACTTGTTAGAATCATTGCTAGCCCATGTTGTCTCGGTTTTATTTTTATACTGCTCACTTAGTATAGCAACGTCGATTTTTAGCTCGTACACAGTTTATGTAAGCAGGTCTTGCGCTGCCCGGCAGTGGTTGAGTTGCAGGGACCTCATACTCGATTGTGAGTTGTTGCTCCCTTTTTGGCCTTCATATGTTGCATCGTAGTGACGCGCGGCTGCCGGCAACATGGTTTGTGCAGTCTTCGCCTCGTTCCACAAACAAGGCGCTTAGTGGGGCATTCGTGCATAATTTCGCTTGGTGGCGCTGGGCCCCACATTTAAAGCACTGCGATTAACGATCTTTTTAGTTCTGACATTTTTTGGCCACATGCCCGAAGCCGTGGCATCTGTAGCACCTTGTTAACATTTCTTTTGCCCTGATACGGCAGTTTACCCAATCTATTCGCACTTTGGACAGTTCTAGCAGTTATGCTCAACAACACAGCAATCTCTTTAATCGATACACAACGATTTTCCAACACGATTTGCTTTGCCGATTCGATCTTTTCTTCGGTAGCATGCGTTGATGGCCGTCTAGGGATCTCATCGTGCTCTAGGCTCTCTCGGCCGCCTTTGAACCTTTTATACTTCACCATACGCCTTTTATAATATTTTTAACGAATCGGCACACGAAATTTTATTTTTAACAACAAATTTTAGGCACGCGCGTTCTAATTTTTCATCCATTATAAAAATCGCCACATAACAATTTTTTGATTTCTTCGTATAGACGCCAATCGAGTACTAATCTTACGATATGCGCCAAAATTTGGCAGAACACTAATAAAAGTACTGCCAACGTTGAGAAAATAAAAATTGACCGATTGGATAAGCACGGCAATTAAAAATTCCCGTCTTTTTTGATCATAAGGTATATCAATAAAACAATTCAGTCACAAAAAAGGAAAATTAGCAGTTAACTACTGTTATTGTATCTGTGGCAATAAAACAGAATAGTTTAAGTCAACTTAAGATGTTTTAACGTATTGTTGCGAAAATTAAAAACGCGTCCTTCTCGTCTGCGAGTCAGAATTCGAATGCTTTATTAATTCTTGTCTTAAGGTACAAATATCCAACTACTGCCATGTAATTATTGTTTTTCAATGCTCGTATGATCCTACCGTTATAGGTGCGAAGGTAGTTTCACAAGGGAGTTGTAAGCATAGTTTCACAGGGAAGTTGTGAGGGTAGTTCCACGGGGAAGCTTTGAGAGTAATTTCATAACACTGCCCCCTCGTTCGCTTCGAGTCTCCTGGCCGAAGTTCGTTGCTGCCACAGAGTTATACGATGCGAGTCGATTGACGTGCAGCGCTTTTATCGTCTTCTTTCCGTGTAGCCGCACCTGATCACCACATCGCTGACTTTTCTTAGCACTGTTGCCGATTCGATCCAGTCGCTTTGTAGCTTGGGACAGCGTCCTTTGGTTCTGGTAGGCGAACTCACACTACCTCATCTGGGTTAAAACATCTCGCTTTCGAGCGCAGGTCGTACCTTTGCTTCATCGCATCAGCGGTCAACCGGAGATTGTGGCGCTCCAATTGATGGTTGGTTGGTTCAAGTGGCGATGTTCCATTATCCAATTAGCGCGTTGGCGCCGTTTTGATACCACTATTCCCGGTAGGTACACTAGGGTATACTGTGTGATGTCTTCAGGACTATATATTTATATATCCATATATATCCTTTATATCCAGTCTGAGAGGTTAATGAAAGAGAGTAGCGAGTTTACACTACACTCTGCTATCTCTTCGAAAGTTTGAAATGTCGGCTTTCCCAGCGTTTTCCATCTCCTTGATAGTGCCGGGCAGTTGCAGAGGAAGTGGTATACGGTTTCCTTCTCGTCCGGGTTTTCACAGCTGGTATTGTATGGAATCCTCATTTTTGCCGCGTGCTCTTCAATGGGCCAGTGGCCAGTGATGACTGCCGTTAGTCTTGCCACGTCCCGGCGGCCCTTGTTCAAGAGCTCCGCGGTCTTGTTCTTGTCGTATGTTGGCCAAAGTAGTCTGCTGGTTTTACAGGATTCCGTCCTACGCCATCTAGTGTTCGCCTTGGCCAAAAAGTCCTTTGAGACTACGCTCCTGATGGAGCCCAGCGGGGCGTGAACCGTCAGCGCCTCGCTTTCATCAAGCGCGGAGCCTCTTCGAGCTAGTTCATCGGCTCTTTCGTTCCCTTCAATGTTGTTGTGCCCTGGCACCCATATCAGGGTAACTCTGTACCTATGAGTTAGCTTTGTGAGGAGCTTCCTGCATTCCCGCACTAGTTTTGACGACAGGATCGACGATTCCAGTGCCTTGATCGTGGATAGGCTGTCGGAAAGTATAGTGATGTGGATTTTGTAGAATGTGTCTGCCAGTGCCATCCTGCACGCTTCCCTAATAGCAAGCACTTCCGCCTGGAAAACGCTTGCTGTGTTGGGGAGACGGAAAGACACATTTAGTTTAAGATGTTCCGAGAAGACTCCTGCTCCTACTCCGCATAACATTTTGGAGCCATCCGTGTAAATTGTGGTATCCAGGTTATTAAGGATGTTCCCTCTCTTCCATTCTAGACGGGAGGGGATACGGATATCGTAGTTTTTCCCAAAAGCAATGATGGGAATAGCGTAATCTGTAGATGTAGGTAGGTACCTTTGCCCTTGTGATAGTAGACTGCCATGACCGTACGGTCTGTCTCAACAGCAACCGGTTTCTCTCAGCCTGAGAGCACTAAGAGTTGCGACTTTCATAATGTGCAGATCAACAGGAAGCAAGTGCGTCAGCACGTTTAGCGCCTTTCCAGGGCAGGATCTAATCGCTCCCGTAGTTCCGGCACAAGCTGTTCTTTGCAGTCTACTGAGTTTGGTGATGTTATACTCCCTCCTGAGGGCTTTCCACCAGACAAGAGTATGATAATATTAGATGCACAACCATCTTGAACATCCAAAGCAATAGGCTCGGTCGGAGGCCCCACCTCCTTCCTATCATTTTCCTGCAGGAGTAAACTGCAAATCCTGCTTTGTTTATTCTATGCTCTATATTTAACCTCCACTTCAGTTTAGGGTCCAGAATTACCCCAAGGTATCTGGCACTGTACGAGAGGGGTAGTGTTACGTTCCCAAGATGAGGTCGTCTAAAAGTCGGTATCTTAGTGCGGGTGGTAAACAGCATCAGTTCAGTTTTGCTGGGGTTAATGCTTAGTCCACGTCCCGTACACCAAGCCTGAAGGGTTCCGCTAATCACATCAGGGCTCATCCCTGATACCATTAAAACCACGTCGTCCGCATACGCAACTTGACTCCTCTCCGGTTAAGTTCTGTTAGGAAATCGTCGATGGCACAGACCGACAAATGAGGCGCTAATACCCCCCCCTTGTGGTGTGCCCCTGGTTACCCATTTTGTAAGGTGGGCGTTTCCGAGCGTTGCGCTCACCACCCTCGATTGGAGCATTGCAGTGGCTCAGCTGCGAACATGTATGTTGACTCCAAGGTTTACCAGCGATGACTCTATCGCGCTTATATCTATGTTGTTAAAGGCACCTTCTATATCCAAGAAGGCCGCCAATGTCTATTGTTTGTACTCCAGTGATCTTTCCACTGTTCACACTACTTCGTGAAGGGCTGTCTCCGTTGACTTTCCCTTCAGGTATGCGTGTTGGGCTGCTGACAGCTTATGCTCTACCTCCTTACGTATATGGAGGTCGAGGAGTCGTTCAAGGGTCTTGAGCACGAACGATGTCAGACCTATGGGCCGAAAATCCTTCGCCGATTCATGGCCAAGGTAGGGAACAATCTTGGGAATAAAGACGACCTTAACGCGCCTCCAACTAGTGGGGATGTAGTTCCAGGCTAGGCAGGCTTTAAAAATGACCTCAAGCCAGGGTAAAACTGAATCCTGTGACACCTGTAGCATCATTGGAATGATGCCATCGGGACCCAGGGACTTATAAGGGGAACAACTTTTTATGGCCCATGGGAGATTTTCAATATTTATAATATTGCTATCACTGATCTTCTTCTTAACTGGCCATAACAACCCGTTATCGGGTTACGGCCTGCCGCAAAACTTCTCTCCAGGCGCCTCTGCTTCGCGCGCGCCTTCTCCAGTTGGTCACACCAAGAGATACCAGGGCCTCTTCCACTTGGTCCTTCCACCGGAGACACGGCCTCCCTCTTCGCCGTCGACCTCCAACCATCGCATCGAATACCTTTTTCGCCGGAGCTTCGTCGTCCATGCGGCAGACATGACCGAGCCAGCGTAGCCGCTGGATGTTAATTCGCTGCGCTACGTCCATGTCCTTATACAGCTCATACAGCTCGTTATTGGTTCGTATGCGATAGTCGTCACCAACCCGAACAGGGCCGAAGATTTTGCGAAGCACCTTCCTCTCGAACACTCCAAGGGCCGCTATGTCGTTTCGTGTCATTGTCCATGCTTCAGCGCCATAGAGGAGCACGGGCAAGATAAGCGTCCTATAGAGTGAAAGTTTTGTCGGTCGAGAGAGGTCTCTACTTCTCAATTGCCTACCGAGACCGTAGTAGCACCTGTTGGCAAGAGTTATCCTTCGCTTTATCTCCAGACTGACATCATTGCTGCTGTTGATGGCGGTGCCAAGGTAGACGAATTCCTTGACAACTTCAAAAGCATACCTGTCGGCCTCGACGTGAGACCCTAGCCGCTGCGAGTCCCTGCGTGTAGACAGCATATACTTCGTCTTGCCCTCATTTACCACCAGACCCATTTTGGCAGATTCTCTTTCGATAGCCGCAAAGGCAGCGGTGACATCTCGCTTGTTACGTCCGATGACATCAATATCATCAGCGTAAGCAAGGAGCTGGACACTTTTGTTGAAAATTGTGCCATTACGATGTACACCGGCCTTGCGCAGAACACTCTCCATGGTGAAGTTGAAGAGGTCGCAGGACAAAGGATCACCCTGTCTGAAACCTCGAACGGTATCAAAGGGGTCGGAGAGGTCACTTCCAACCTTGACGGAGCTGCGCGTATTGCTCAACGTCGCTCTGCAAAGTCTCACGAGCTTTGCAGGGATACCAAGTTCAGACAATGCGGCATATAGGCGATCCCTTATCGGGCTATCGAATGCTGCCTTGTAATCGATGAAGAGATGGTGTGTATCGATTTGGTTCTCATGGGTCTTCTCCAGGATTTGGCGTAGAGTGAATATCTGGTCGATGGTGGACTTACCAGGTCTAAAGCCGCACTGATAAGGTCCAATCAGCGCCTTGGCGAGTGGCTTTAGTCTTTCACATAATACGCTCGTCAGGACCTTGTATGCAATGGGAAGTAGGCTGATACCCCTGTAGTTGGCGCATATTGTTGGGTCGCCTTTCTTCAGCACAGGACAAAGGGCACTGAGGTTCCAATCGTTGGGCATTCGTTCCTCCAGCCATATTTTGCAAATGAGCTGATGCATGCACCCAATCAGCTCACCGCCGCCGGCCTTGAACAATTCAGCTGGTAGCCCATCCGGCCCTGCAGCTTTGTTGTTCTTGAGTCGCTGGATAGCGACCCGTACCTCGTCATGGCTGGGCGGTGGCTATCACTGATCGGGGGCAGATTTAATATCTGACGCCTTATCCGCGGTTCCTCCTTTTCGCACCCTGGAAAGTGCGTAGTCCAGTCCAGGAGCCATCTGGCTTCTTGATGTATGAGGGGCAGGTGTGGTCCTTTGACAACACCTTGCTTAGCCTTGGTCTTTGGTGGTTTCTATGGCCGAACAGAAATTCTTCCAACCCTTGGTTTTTTATACTTCCTTAGGCTATTCTTGTAATTTTGCCAGTTACCCGTAGAATAGCTTAGGTTGAATGACCTCCGGACCCCCGATCTCAGACGCGATAATTCATCGTTCCACCAAGGTGGGAATGATTTTTTAAAGTATTTGATTGGACAAGACGTTTTAAACGCGGAAACCATCGCGTTTTCCAACTGCTCGATTCTGTGGTCAATGTCCCCTTCCGAGGATATGCTGGCAGGGCGTACTCCGCCTATCCTATTGCGGATCATGCCGGCGAATCGATTCCAGTTGGTACGTCTAGGATTACGGTATGGCGGGGGTGGTTCGACCTGAACCTCTAAATTGAAGAGTATTCAGGCGTGGTCCGAAAAGGATTTTGTGCCGGACACCCTCCATTTATCCACCCTTACTTGCTCATTATCAGTTAGTAGTGTAACATCTAGGACCTCCTCCCAACCACTGAAGCCGTCAGTGCTTGGGAAGATGAAGGTTGGGGTGTTACCCCTGTTACACACTACCAGGTTAGTATTAAGTATAAAATCGAAGAGTGACTCACCCCGCTCGTTGATTTCGCTGCTGCCCCATAAGGTGTGCCTTGCATTGGCATCAGAGGCTATCAGCACCACACTTCGGTTGTTGCCGCCGCTCATGAGCCTCCGGACTTCTTCGGGTGGCGCGGGCCTATCATGCGCCATGTAGGCCGATGTAATATTGATTTTGATGCCCCCCGCTCCAGCTAGCTCCACCACCGCGGTGTCGTTGGTGCTGTGATGGGGTAAAAGATAAGTGTTGAGATGTTTTTTGGCAACTATACACGCTTTGGGCATACCTTCACCCTTTTTGTAGAAGAGGTTGTAGTTGCTCAGCCGAAGTCCCTTTACTTCCGTGCTCCGCACCCAAGGATGTCTACGTCCTCCTCCGACAGGAGGACGGCTAGTTTGTTCGTTGCCAACTTACTGTGTTGGAGATTGACTTGGACAACCTTCAACCCCATATCATACTGGTCAGGGGTGGTAGGGTCCGGATCATCGAGCCTCACGTCGTCCAACAACTTCTGCGCATCAATGATCTCGTCAGTGTCCTCTTCTTCCGGATTGGATGACCGGAAGATCTTCAGCCTCGCGTGCCGCACGCCAAACCGAAGTTTGTATTCTGCCCTCTCCAGGGCAGGTAAACATTCCTCGCTGATGACCAGGAGGAAGGAATTACTATTTTTCTGCGGAGCCTCCGCCTTCAAGACCTGCCAATCCGCCATTGGCACTGTCGGGTTGTGCGCCTGCAGGTAAGGCACCAGCTTGCCACTATCCAGTGTCATATTGGGCAACCAAATGCGAGCCCTTGGTCTCTTGGGGATCTCACTGGCTGGGATGAGCTTGAGCCTCAAGCCACCCGCTGCTTCTCCGAGCTTGGAAATGCAGCCTTCCAGGAAATCCTTCAAGAATTGGTAATCGCACTTGATCACCCGATACTCGCGGACAACTTCTGCCGAGTCGAAACCGGGAAGAGGCACCTTCGGCACTGCGGAAAAATTCAATGGATTTTATTAGTTCTTTTGGTCTGTTTGTAAAATAGATGTTGTAAAAAGTACAAATGGCTACAATGAAAATAAACATATGTGTAAAAATATTGGAATAACCAACCCGCATTAAGAAGATAAGATAAGAAGATAATAAGTGGAAAACTATTGCTACAATGTTGTGCTAATTATCAAAGAAAAAAGTTTAATCAGTTCTGGTGCTGCAACTACCTATTGAATTTGCCTTGGCAATCGCTTTGCCAAATCAACCACCACTTCAATGAGCCCGGGTAAAGCCAAGCTGGCTTGCTGCGGAAAGCAACAACATTGCGTGTTGTTGTCGAAATGAGAATAAAGCCCAAAACCATCGAATCTATGCGTGTACATCAATTCGTGCTTACTCTCTCGGTTCCCTTTACATTTTCCTCACCTTTATTGCTTCCCGCCCGCATCTGAAATGAAATAGCAAAATTATTTCAGATGCACCTTCTGTATACTGTTTATTCTGTGCTAGTATGGTAGCATCGACCAGCGCCACCTGCAGGTGATCCCGTGCCACGTCACTAAGTCTTAGTGCTCACGCGTTTGGCCTCTGTTGCACCGGCAACCTTGGCCTTCTTTGTTTCGCGATAGGAACTGTCATGGGCAGAACGGTCGCGTTTTGTTGCTGCTGGAGTTTTCGGCAGGGTCGCTTGGTGCACCAAGTACTCGTCGACGACCTTTTGAAACCGCACCTTATCCTCCGCGTCTTTGGGATGAGCGCTGCCTCGTTCTTGCTGATCCTGCTAAGGATAGCTAAAGCCCTCTGGTACTGCTTATACCTAGACGGTTCCCTAGGTTTGGGCGGTTTCTTCGTGGTTTTCGCTGCCGCTGATATGGAAGGCTTCTCAGTGGGGATGGGTGTGCTGTGGCCCACACCGCCAACCCCAACTGAGGAAGTAAGGGTTTCCTGGCTAGATGCCAGGAGGTCGTCCTCGGAGGAAGTACCCACCTCCCTCCTTGTGTTCGTTAGTCGTTTGTCCGAGTCCATTTTCCGTTTGTCCTTGTCCAACGTCTGTCCGTGTGTTTCCGAGGCTGTGTGTTTGAAAGTCTACATCATCTGGTTCTTACGGTCAGCTGCCCGACCTGGCGGGCTGTGCATGGCACCGATGAAAGTGCCAGCACGGTGACCAATGCGGGAATGGGGAAAGGGAGGGTCCGTCACGGCAGAGCCCCTTGCCGCGATAAGGCCACCGTTCCTTCCTGAGGCGGCCAGGTATCAGGAAAGCTCCGTTCGAATACAGCCGATATACTCCCTGGCTGCAAATCAGTCCGATGGGCACGGGTCGCATGACACCCCGCATTAGGGAGGTTCCGCTGTGCTACCTTTGCCGACCACGACCAGAACCAGATCTGGAGGTAGCCGTTTCCGGCCGTCATCACGTGGAGGTGTTAGCATACGCTTCCGTCAACCAGCTCAGTTACGGAACGTACACTTTCCAGTGTTACATGTTGATCCCCCTGAGTGACTGACGGCACGACGGCCACTTGATGGACTGTACGCATGTTTTTCTTCAAATTCTCGACGCACCGTGGTAACTCTATGCTTAACATTGTGGGGCCTCCGAAGATTAGATCCACTGGGAAGCGCAACTCCCTACCAAAAAGGAGCTGAGCGGGGGACGTTTTTTTTTAGAACCATTCTCCGAAGATCGGTGCGTCATTAACGCGAAGGGTAGTAGCCTGTCCCAATTACGCTGGTTCTGGTCAATAAACTTTGCCAAGTAGTCAAGCAGAAAAATACCGGGAGGAGAGGAAGAAAGAGAGGTGCCTTTTTGGACGCAAGAAACGGGGGCAAGAAAGGCGCGACCGTGAGGAAATCGAGGAGTGCAGGTGCAGGAATGACGCCCGAAAATTCTTCCAAAAAGTTAAGCGTCTCACGGAAGGGTTTAAGCCCGGGACATCTTGCAGACACGAAAACGGGAATCTGGTAACGGATGCGCAGGGTGTACTGAGGTTGTGGAAGGAGCACTACACCAAGCTGCTCGCAGACGACGAAGGGAACAATTCCACCAGTGGTGAAGATGTCCAGGTGACACCAATCGACGACGATGGTGTGGATGTGCCACCGCCCAGCCGTGACGAGGTCCGGGTCGCTATCCAGCGACCCAAGAACAATAAAGCTGCAGGGCCGGATGGGCTACCAGCTGAATTGTTCAAAGCCGGCGGTGGTGCATGCATCAGCTCATCTGCAAAATATGGCTGGAGGAACGAATGCCCAACGATTGGAACCTCAGTGCCCTTTGCCCTGTGCTGAAGAAAGGCGACCCAACAATATGTGCCAACTACAGGGGTACCAGCCTACTTCCCATTGCATACAAGGTCCTGACGAGCGTACAATGTGAAATTTTAAAGCCACTCGCCAAGGCGCTGATTGGACCTTATCAGTGCGGCTTTAGACCTGGTAAGTCCACCATCGACCAAATATTCACTACGCCAAATCCTCGAGAAGACCCATCAGAATCAAAACGATACACACCATCTCTTCATCGATTACAAGGCAGCATTCGATAGCCCGATAAGGGACCACCTATATGCCGCATTGTCTGAACTTGGTATCCCTGCAAAGCTCGTGAGACCTTAGTGCGCGTACACACATGAAGCGGTGCTGTGCTGTGCGGCGCTGTGCTTTACCGAGCGTTGCTTTCAAACTGCCGTTATCAAATGCGAGTGTTCACACATGCCACTTTTTCAGCAGCGTCACGCAGCGCGACGCAGCGCTTGGTTTGAAACTTTCAAAATATTTGATTTCGTCGCCGCGTGACGCTGCTGCAGCAAGCATGGACTGTGAAAATATAATATCGGAAATTGTTATTCGGCATTCGTTGTGGGAGTTAATGATTTAAATTAATTATTTAATGATTTTTCTTATTTATTTTTATTTAATATGTATTAATATTACTTTTTACTTTTCCTTCATTATTATGAGTTATCTTTTTTTCACAATAATATAAATAAACCTTCTTTTTCAATATCTGAGAATAGTTATAATTGAAAATGCACTTTTATGAAATTTTTTTGAAAAATCAACTAATTCGGCCACTTTGTAGGGGCAGAAACCTCATTTATCCCTTTTCCCCCTTTTACGTTTGGATCTGAAATCTTTTAAAAACAGTCCATTTGCTGTTATTGCTTGCCAACTTAGCTCAAAAAAAGGTCGGTTTCCGTATATAAAATTTGGTGTCGGTGTGAAGGTTAAAAAACTGTTTTCACTGAGAAATGACAAATCTTCACTGCACAGCCACATGTTTACAACGGGTTGATACATGCAAAAGCTCCGCTCCGCACCGCGTTAAGTGTGAACACTGAAAGCTTAGCATAGCGCCGCTCCGTGAAGCACAGCACAGCACCGCTTCATGTGTGTACGCGCACTTACAGAGCGACGTTGAGCAATACGCGCATCTCCGTTAAGGTTGGAAGTTTCAGACAGGGCGATCCTTTGTCCTGCGACCTCTTCAACTTCACCATGGAGAGTGTTCTGCGCAAGGCCGGTGTACATCGTAATGGCACAATTTTCAACAAAAGTGTCCAGGTACTTGCCTACGCTGATGATATAGATGTAATCGGACGTAACAAGCGAGATGTCACAGCTGCCTTTGCGGCTATCGAAAGAGAATCTGCCAAATGGGTGTGGTGGTAAATGAGGGCAAGACGAAGTATATGCTGTCTACACAGGGTCTACAGGGACTTGCAGCGGCTAGGGTCGCACGTCGAGGCCGACAGGTATACCTTTGAAGTTGTCAAGGAATTCGTTTACCTTGGCACCGCCATTAACTGGAGATAAAGTGAAGGAATTAGTCTTGCCAACAGGTGCTACTACGGTCTCGGTAGGCAATTGAGAAGTAGAGACCTCTCTCGACCGACAAAACTTGCACTCTATACGACGCTTATCTTGCCCGTGCTCTTCTATGGCGCTGAAGCATGGACAATGGCACGAAACGACATAGCGGTTCTGGAGTGTTCGAGAGTAAGGTGCTTCGCAAAATCTTCGGCCCTGTTCGTGTTGGTCACGGCTATCGTATACGAACCAATAACAAGCTGTATGAGCTGTATAAGGACATGGACGTAGCGCAGCGAATTAACATCCAGCGGCTACGCTGGCTTGGTCATATCTGCCGCATGGACGACGAAGCTCCGCCGAAAGAGGTGTTCGATGCGATGGTTGGTGAACGAGGACGAAGAGGGAGGACGTGTCTCCGGTGGAAGAGACCCTGCCATCTCTTGATGTTACCAACTGGAGAAGGCGTGCGTAAAGCAGAGGCGCCTAAAGATAAGTTTTGCGGCGGGCCGTAACCCGATAACGGGTTGTTATGGCCAGTTAAGTAAGTAAGTAAGTAGTCAAGCAGTGTCCTATTGAATCGGTCCACCATGCCGTCAGATTGGGACCTCAACGGTGTCGTGCGAGGCTTCTCTGCTCTGAGCACTTCCATAGCACATCGAAATACTTCGAACTCAAAAATACGTCCCTGATCTGAGAAAAGAACGTGCGGTACGCCGTATCGAGAAAATACCTCGCTAGCCAGGGCATGCGCAACAACTTCGGCAGTCTGGTCAAGCAATGATAGACACTCTGGCCACTTAGTTAAATAGTCTATTACTACCGCTATGTACCTTTGTATTTAGGCAGACTCTCACTAACGTTCCATCCACAATTTCAAATTGATCACACATAGCTCACCACGATTTGAGTTCGGGTTCTTCTTTAAAAATCTCCTTCTTCGAAGGCCGCGAACACTGCTTCACTCACTGCAATACCTGGTTCAAGTACGTGTCCACTGCCTGTACTGCTAATAGATCTTCAGGTGATATGCCCAGGGTCTGATGCTGTTGGGAGGGAATTGTTGGCTTCGGTAGATGACGTGGGAAAGGGGGGTGTTTCGAAAGAAGATGCGGGAGCTAATTTAGATTTCGTCGACTTTCGCTCCACAAATCCGTCTCGTTTTCATGCCGATTGTCAAAATTGCTGGCGCGACGGTGGCGCACAGTGGGGCGTCCCCATATATCGCTTGACCAAAAATAGTAAACGTGGTTTCATTTTTAAGAAATGTGGCGAGGAGGTACAAATGTACCTCCTTGGAGAAATAAACATAACATTTTTACACTATTTATTATGCAAGCAGAGCGAGACTCCATGATAGCCTCAAATGATCTGTGCAGATTCTAGAAAAAGAGGAAAAAAATTAAAAAATTTTTGTGTGGTGGTGGGTGGGAGTCGCTAAAAAAAAAGTAGTCTCATTCTGCTTGGCAGAGGTACAAATGTACCCTTTACACAGGTAATAGAGTTGTTGGGAGGTAGGGTAAATACATTGATGAGGAACTTGTAGTGTTCAGAAAAGTATATAATTATATTTGTAATAGGAATCACCAGGGGAGCTCAATTAGTAGCGTCCGTCTGTCTGTCCATCCGTCAATCGGCTGGTTCGCACAAAAAGACCTGAACGCGAATAGTCATTGAGATGAAATTTGGTATAGATCCTCCTGGTGCTCATACTAAAACCTGGTACCCATTTGGGCATGGTTCGCCCACTTTTAACCCACTTTTTGCAACGAAACAAATAGAAAACAGAGTAAACAACTCAAAAGTTATGCAACAAGTTACTACTCGTATCGCTACAGGGAGCGTTATAGGAGGCGGTAAACCGATCGAAACAAGACGTACCGTTGCTGGCTTAAGCACACAAGGTCGTGTGAGCAAGAAAGTTTTTGGCACCTGTAAGATTTGTTAGTTTCCCGAAAAATGTAAACGCAAAACACGCCAATCGTGTTGTTCTTGTGGAGAGTCAGTATGTGCCGTCCATTCATCGCAGTTCGTGACATACGAGAAATGCGTCGTCTCACCATGTAAATAATTTTAATCCATAAAAATAAAAGTAAAACAGTTTTTGCTTTTTTTTGCAACTTATAGTAGAAATCCCCATGGAGGTACATTTGTACCTACGCCTAGCATAATATCACAGAATAAACGGTATACAGAAGGCGCATCTGAAATAATTTTGAGATTTCATTTCAGATGCGGGCGGGAAGCAACAAAGGTGAGGAAAATGTAAAGGGAACCGAGAGAGTAAGCGTGAATTGATGTACACGCATAGATTCGATGGTTTTGGGCTTTATTCTCATTTCGACAACAACACGCAATGTTGTTGCTTTCCACAGCCAGCTTGGCTTTACTCGGGCACATTGAAATGGTGGTTGATTTGACAAAGCGATCGCCAAGGCAAATTCAATAGATAGTGGCAGCACCAGAACTGATCAAACTTTTTTCTTTGATAATTAGCACAACATTGTAGCAATAGTTTTCCACTTATCACTTTCTTAATGCGGGTTGGTTGTTCCAATATTTGTACACATACGTTTATTTTCATTGTAGCCATTTGTACTTTTTACAACATCTATTTTACAAACAGACCAAAAGAACTATAAAATCCATTGATTTTTTTTTCCGTAGTGCTACCACTTTATTTATTCGTCTTGGCGTTCGCTTAATCAATTTTTCTATGCAAACTTTGCCTGTCCACTTCTTGTTCTTGTTTGTAAAAAAGCAAGCGGAGAGCAAGCACGAGCCACAACCAACATGCAAGCGGCACATCGCTTTGTTGCCCAACAACAACAACCACAGTGTGTGGTGCGCGGTCGCAGCTTCTCAGCTTACGCTCTCGCGCTCTGTGCGTTCTCATCCCCTTTACTGCTTCCCCCGCATCTATAAACGGGTCCTACTGCTGGAACCCGCAAAGAAAATTTTCTCTACACCAGATGCGCATTCTGTATATTGTTTGTTCTGTGATAATATGTATAGCCGTTGATCCGAAGACTCTAGTGTTAAATTTGTGTATAGGCAATACACACAGTTTAAAATCTTCGTGAGACTACAAAACTTAAAATTTTTTTAAAATTCATTTTGATATAGCTTCGTTGGGGACTTGGCTTCGATCGTGCTTAATTATTTTTTTTAAATAAAGATTGTTTTTTTTTTAATTTTTGGCCACGGACGTCCCACTTTGCGGCGTTGCTGATTCCGCGGCTGCAATCAGGCTCGCCAATGGTGTACGTAAGCCTTGAACGATTACGCTCCGTTTTGGCGAAAATGTCTTGGGCTGTTGTCAGAGTGGCTTGGTTCGAATGGGGCAGGCCGGCAACCACTAACTTCTCATCAGCTCTGAATCACGAAAGCCATCGATTTTTCAGAGCTTCGCTACAAAAGGAAGCGGTGCTGAAGGAAATGCGGCTAATGCCAGCACTTCCAAGGCATTTGCGTACTCAGTTAAGGGGGGAGTACACTTTGAACGTCCAAAAAGTAAGGCATTTTCGTTAATTTTTTTAAGCAATAAAACACTCAGGGAGGGCAAATATGTTATAACCCATTTATTACTCATCCTTCGAACTACAATTTGTATTTTTTTGAACTCGATTGGCGTCCCCCCGTGGCCGGTGCACCAGGTCGCGCGGGCGTCCTCGCGCGGAAGTCGGAAAACGGCGTGAGAAAATACTCCTTCCCATGTGATCCTGGAACATAAATCGAACAAAATCCTGATAAGTAATGAAATTCGGGTTAGAAATACGTATTCCGATTTTTTTTAAATTAATTGTTTTCAAAAGTTGTGGCCTTAGGAAAAAAAGTCCATTTTTTAACCCTAAAAATGCTTACAAAATCGTGGATTAAAAATCCATTTTTGACAAAATCGAAAATGTGGATACGTATTTCTAAGCAGAATTTAATTCTAAACAAGAAAACCTAGGCGATATCCAAATTTAATAATAACTGGTTAGAGTTATTTCCCACGCCAGTTTGAAAAGCCCCGTTTCGAGATAAACGCGTTTAAAGATAAAATGCTCTCTCAGCGCGCCGGTACATGTTTTAGGAAATCGCTTCGTAAAGCGGTAAGGAATATTCTGGCGGACTTGGAGTCTTTTCTAAATTAAAGTATACATCCCAAGGAACATTTTAAGCCAAAAAAAAAAAAATACATTTTTTTGAAAAATCAAAGTGTACTCCCCCCTTAAGCTTTCTTTGGGATCTTGAGTGCGCCGTTTAAACTCCTGGGGGCTACTCTGTAATTCGATTCGAAAGCAAAATAACTCGAATTCGAACAAATGGTGCTGTTCAATTCGCCTTTCGAATTAAATTTTTTCCCTTTTCGGATTTGAAATTTTCCGCACTTGGCAACTCGAATACGTTTGTCAACTTTATTCGAATTGCGGATATTTCATTCGACAGCGATTTGGGGTTCGGAAAGCAATTCAAATAAATTAAAATGTACGTTTTTCAAAATGTTTTTGGTGTTTCATGACTCCGAGTGAGTAAGAAACGCTATTTATAGGACATCTTCTTCAAAAAACATAAACTTAAGGCAATTCGAAAGTATGGTTTATTTCTTCCAAGAACTATCGGACTTGCCCAAGAGACAGTTAAAGACAGCCACTGCAAAAAAATTGTGCAGCTTGTGGAAGAGACTGGCAGATGACGCTGCAGGCCCCCCGTTGACGTTGTTGGTTGGAAGAAAGTACGATTTTTATATATCTTTGCTATTGCCAACATAAACACCAATTTATAATGCACAGGTTGGGGCGGATTACAAAAACCATATTAAGGCTAAGCTACGGCGAATCAAGTCTGGGATTTCCGTTACAGGTGGAGGACCTTCGAGATATTGCACCCTAAGTCCATTAGAGGAGCAGGTACTTCAGTTGCTCTTCATAGATGAGGCTGTAAACGGCATGAGTGGCACCAGAGTTCGGCGTAGAGCTGCAAGGTGGTAGCGTACAAAAATACATGTCAATGCATACTGATGAGGTCGAAAATTACGCTCCTGCAGTTACTAACACAAGTACTGTCAACACACCGCAGACTCCTCAGCGTAGAAACTTAAGGCAAAACACCGGTGGTAGAGGAAATCTCCGATTACCAAGTAGAGAATCAAACAAGATTTCATGAAAATTCGATTCGAGTTCTTGAAGATATCAACTCAAACTTGAAGAACTTGACACAGTTTCAATGAAAAAGCCGAGGTTAGCTAAAAAATAAATATAAGCTGTCTAAGGAGAAATTTGAATATAAAAGAAAAATGACAATGAAAAGCTAAAATTTAAATTAAAAAACTAGAAATAAAACATTCAATGTGAAACCAAAGACTGAAACGCGATTACAAAGATCTTATTAAAAAATGTTAATGGAATTAAACTTTTGCTTTATATTTTTAAAGATTGTTATTTCATCCCTTGTATTTCTAGCAATACTTGTTAAGTTGCTAGTTTCAACAATATCGGTATTAGTCAGTATTTCAACTTCTCCCCTTGGCAAATTTGATGGTTGTACTACGTTGTGAAGAAAACAAATATTATGCAAGGCACAGCATGTGTTTACAATTTTGGTGGCTTTTTCTGGAGAATAATGTAGCTCTCCCGAAGCTAAAAGACAACGAAATCGTCCTTTTAAAACCTAATGGATATACACAATCGCCTTAACAGTGCAAATGCATCGTTGAATTTAGTAACGCTAACACCATTAAATATCCTTACCAAGAATCGATGTTTCTTTGTCGCCACTCTCAAATTTTCGCTTCAAGCATCGCCTTTCATTTGAAAGGTTCCACAAATCGACCGTTTACCGCCCTTATAAACATTTTGCGATCGCATATCTAAATTAACGCGGAAGAACATTAACAAAAACGAGCACTACTCAAAAGGGATGAAGCAACTTACAACCATAGCATTTATACTGTGTTTCAGTTTTCTATTAAAAAATAAATGTTTATTTGTGGCTGGCCTGATCACTTGAATGTGCGTGCCAACTATCACCCCAATAATATCCGGAATGCCAGATATGTGATAAAAGTGCATTTTGAAGGAATAATTTTAATAGGTGTAGGAAAAAAATAGTTCGCGTTGTCTAGTACTTACATAAAAGTTTCCTTATTTAAGCGAAAGTTTTGCATAAAACTACAAAGACAAAATTTAGTAGAAAATATGTTGATTGAACTTTTTCACAACTTTTGTCACTGAGGGCCATAACATTGGAATGGTACCTAATGATTCTGCGCTCAATGCTTTCGTCTTGGTTGATATTTTCTATCCATAAAGCCACCGAATCCATTTCGCCAAGTACTTTTCTGTATTTCAATTTTAAATTGTTTACATTTTCTGAGCAGTGATGCCTATTGTAATGAAAAACTGTTGGCAACGCAGTTATAAATTCAAACGAGCTAGAGAGTACGATTTTGCTTTCGAATCGCATTCGACTTTCGAATAGCATCACTTATCGAATCGAATTACAGAGTAGCCCCCCCTGGTAGCTTCCCTGAGCAGACACAGTGAACTTCTCTTGGAGAAGTTGTCTTAATTGTTCCCAGGTCGGAGGTGGTGATAAAGGCAAGGTGCTAATGAACCTTGACGCATCTCCGCGTAGATTAGCAATCATTGCCATAGCATTTTCTATTGAAGTCCAACCATAAAAATGAGCGGTGTGCTCAACAAGACATTCGTAATCGGACCAAGATGTCTTTCCATCGTATGGCGAGATATCGTACTGACGTGGCTGACGCGATGGCGGTGGTGGCCACGGGGCCGGTGGAGCTGCCATATCGAGCGCGTTTTTGAGTTGATTCATAAAGGGTTGATGCCCTTCGGACACAACGCCGCGATCACCAAGTGCATCTTGCGTTCGTGGCTGCGAAGGTACGTCAGTGCCCTGTGGTTGGGCAAGGATCTCCCCAATTATGGCGATGCGTGTTGAGCTCAGTTGACGGCCCGAAAATGCAAGCGGCCCCGTAATACTACGATTTACTATCCCGAAGTCTGCAATAGCCGTGCCACCTGTGCTGGTGGCCACAGGAGTGCACACAGGCTGTGCGGTATGCGTGAAAATTGGCTGAGCAAAACCGGATGAATTGCGCTGCAAAAGCGGCTCGATCGCCAACAACGACGCACTGACCGGAACGCTATGATTGGACGTAGACGCCGCAAAATTGCGTTGCTTGGCAGCTTCAGCCGTTAAGCGACTCACAACACGTTCTATTCCAGCCACATGGACCTCTTATTCCTGCTTAACCCTTCGATGAGTGACACCCTTCGATGCAAAGTGAAGTGTTACGCGTGGGCAGACGTGCCGTTTTGTGCTCCGCGGTTCTTATTGTTTTTGTCCGTCCCAGCGTGTTTTAGTGTCCGTCAGCCTGATATGTCTCGTTCGTTGCTACGCCGCGTGTGCCTAATTAATAATCTATAATAAAATAATAACCAATAATCCTAAATAATAACTAAACATAACTTAAAACGCAAATGCAAAACAAATATCAAATATTATCCCGTTATCCCGTTCTCGCTGTCCGCCGTATTGACCTCTGCTCGCGTTGTTTGTTATGGTTCATTGTCCGTGTCTCCCTCCTCCGTCCGTATTCAGTGGCGCTACATGCGGTCGTGTTCGACACTGAGAAATTGACTGTTCTGTGGTAAAGGCATAACACTTACCACAGAGCATAATCAATTTCTTAGTGCGGCAGATCGCATTCCCGGCTACTTTCCTTGTCCTTTAGCCCACCCAGGCCATGGTGCTGGACAAATTCCGTATAGCCTTCTGTAACGTGCGCGGGCTCAGGGCGAACTTTTTTGCTGTATACGCGTTTGCTAACCTCCATAAACCCCATGTAATGGCACTAGGTGAAACCCAGGTGTGTGGGGATGCAGATCCACTGGATTTTCACATCCCTGGTTACCACCTACTGCCATTATTCTCTCCTCACAGGGGTCTTGCCATTTATGTGTGCAGTAATGTTGCGTACCAGTGCCAGCAACAACTATACACGACGGATGCCGAATTTAGCTCCATGTGGGTTAAATTCAATATCCAGTCGCACATTCTGCACTTTTGCTTCCTATATAGAAGCCCAAATTCAGGGAGAGATTTTACTTATAACAAGTTTGATCTTCTCTCTGATTCTATTTCTCAGATTCTGGAATCGTATCCGAATAGTGAAATTGTAGTTGCTGGTGATTTCAATATTCATAATTCCAATTGGCTACGCCATTCCAGCCACACAACTCCTGAAGGCTTATTTGTCGAGCTCTTTGCCGAGTCTAATAACTTGACTCAATTAGTGCATGAACCAACGCATATCCCCTGCGTTGCGGGGCAAGCTCTCAATACTCTAGACCTTTTTCTCACTTCACATCATGAAAAATACGATGTTGAAATGCACGCACCTCTTGGAAACTCGGACCATTGTACGATTTTGGCGTCTTTCCCATACTCTTCTATCCGCAATGCTTCGCTCTTAGCCCCGAAGCGCCTAGTGTGGATGTATGAGAAAGCTAACTGGAGTGGACTTAATGAGTTTTTCGCCCACTTCAATTGGAAATTGTGTTTTCTTGATAAAAACATAAATGCCGCAGCCAAAATGGTTGAAGAAATAATATTATTGGGAATGCGGTCCTTCATCCCCAATAAGCAAATTTGCATTAAACCTAAGGACAATATTTGGTTTAATGAGACATGCAGAATTGCTGTCAGGTCTAAAGAGGAAGCTTTCAGAGCATGGCAGGCAAATAAAAATGCCACCACTGAACAGCTGCGTAAACAGGCTAGAAATCGATGCAATGCCATCCTAAGGTGCCAAAAGTTGCTGCACGAACAGCGCCAAAGGAAAAAAGTTCTTCAATGCCAGCGTGGTAGTAAGAACTTCTGGTCATTCGTTAAGAAGGTGAAGAATCAAACATCATCTTCAATTCCAACTCTTCTTAACAATGATCAGATCATCACTCACTCGGTTGATAAAGCTAATTTGTTGGCTAAAATTTTCGCAGAGAATTCCTCCCTGCCCCCCAGCGATCAACCACTACCCGTAGTCGAAAACGTATCTTGCTCTATGCCAGAAATTCATTTTCGAACACGGGTAGTTAAAAGAGTGCTTGCAAATCTCGATGTAAATAAGGCTTCAGGGCCGGACGGCATTCCAGCCCTTGTTTTGCAAAAGTGCGCTACCTCACTGGCTTGTCCGTTACGCAAACTTTTCAACATGTCATACACCACAGGTGTATTTCCGACATGTTGGAAGGTAGCAAATGTTCAACCAGTTCCTAAAAAAGGCAAGACTACTGACCCTGCGAACTACCGACCTATAGCAATCTGTTCGGTGCTTTCCAAGGTAATGGAAAGCATTGTTAACTTCAACCTTGTGAAATTTCTGGAGCACAATAGACTGCTAAGTGACCGCCAATACGGCTTCCGAAGACAGCGATCGACGGGAGACCTTATGGCGGTCCTCACCGAGAAATGGAACCATAGCATTCTAAACCTCGGTGAAAGCAAGGTTGTTGCATTAGATATTTCCAAGGCCTTTGACCGGGTGTGGCATAAAGCACTCGTGTCAAAATTGATTGCCTATGGTGTCGGTAGTATCTTCTCTCGTTGGATAACGAGTTTCCTCTATGATCGCTCTATTCGTGTTGTAATAGACGGCATAGCCTCGGAAAAGCATTCCCTTAGCGCGGGAGTGCCGCAGGGTTCGGTCCTTTCTCCAACCCTCTTCCTGATCTTCATCAACGACCTGTTGTCGTCGACGAAGAATCCCATCTACTCGTTTGCGGATGACAGCACCATTTGTCATTCATACTCTTTCACAAAGCGTCCAAGCTCTGTGGAGATTGAGATAGAACGGCGCCGTATGAATGACACACTTAATAGCGACCTACAAACAATCTCCAAGTGGGGTCAAGCGAACAGGGTCGATTTTAATCCCCGCAAGACCCAATGTTGCCTGTTATCCCACAAGCGAGTCTCCCCACATCCCAACTCATCCCTGGTTATGGGTGGCGTGGGTATTGCGGAATCGGCAGCTCTTGATGTTCTGGGCATGTCCATTAAGAACGATCTTCGTTGGAACGATCATATTTTTGGCGTGTCGAAAGAAGCAGCCAAGTGCCTCGGCTTCCTAAAGCGGTGCAAAAAATATTTCACTCCGTCTGATCTCCGCATTATTTACACCACCTATATCCGACCTAAAATGGAGTTTAACTCGCACCTCTGGGCGGGGGCTTCAAAAGCCCATTTGGAGCTCCTCGATCGGGTGCAAAACCGTGCGATTAAACTTATAGGGGACAGTAGGGCATCCAGCTCTATTGACTCCTTGGAACATCGTCGAAACGTGGCATGTGTGGTGTTATTTTACCGATACTTTTTCGGTAACTGCTCAGTGGAGATGAGCAGCTTGATGCCATCACTCCGGGTATTCCCCCGGGCAACCCGTTTGAACACTGGCGCCCATGCATTCCACGTCGAAACGATGTTCCAGCGCACTACGCACTACAGGGAAAGTTCGTTTCTGGCCCGTACAGCGCGGTTGTGGAATGGTCTCCCTGCGGATATTTTCCCCAGCACTTATGATCTCGATGGGTTCAAGGCAAGAGTCCATAACCACTTCACTCATAACCCTATTTCCTAACCTTTATATCCTTCCTGAACCAACGCAATGCTTCGCATTAATAGGGGTCATCCCCTGCGCGTTTGTTCCTGTTTAAAAAAAAAAAAAAAAAAAAAAAATTCTGAACTTCAGGGCCGTGTGACAAGGTCGTAGGGACCTTTTTTTGAAAATTAGGGTTTTTTCATGAAAATTTTTTTTTTATTTTTTTATTTTTGTATTTTTATTGTTTATAACTAAATACAGCTGCGGTCAAAATAATAGTAGTACGCATACAACGAAAAGAAAATTAAGAAAAAATAATCTGCTTTTTTTTACAAATATTTATTTTGTATTTTTTTTAACAAGTTATATGTGTTAACAATGCAATCATAAAAGAAAACTTAAGAATTAAACTCAGTTTGGTTTGATTTAAATTAAATGCGTCAAAAGCTCCAAAATATGGACGGTCAAAAAAATAGTAGTTCGCTTTACTTTCATAAAAATGAAGCAAAAATTGTGTTTCATTTTAAAAGATTTAGTGGTTAAATAGTAATAACGTAATTTTTCTTCAAATTAATATTTAGTTGCGTGACTGTTGTTTGGCTATTACTGCAGCACAGAGCCGATGCATTGAAATAACCAAATTTTCATATCTTTCTCTAGGGGCGTGGTCTACTGCTTCTCAAAGTTGATTATTATTTAAAAGATTATTGTGAGCAACTGCTCTCTTCACGTCACACCACAAATTTTTAATTATATTGAAGTCTGGTGATTGTGCGAGCCATTCCATAACCCTAATCCTGCTTTTGCGAAGCTCCTTTCGTGCGACCTTTCTTGTATGCTTTAGGTTATAATCCTGTTGGAAGACCCAAAGCATTGGCGTTTTTTCACTGACATACGGTAGCACGATTTCCTGCAAAATTCGTACACATACACATCGATCCATCGTTTTCTTGATCAAATAAATAGCGCCACTCCATAAAACGTAGGACATGCATTTATTTATTCAGCATGTCTTACGTTTTATGGAGGTGGCGCTATTTATTTGATCAAGAAAACGATGGATCGATGTGTATGTGTACGAATCTTGCAGGAAATCGTGCTACCGTATGTCAAATAAATAGCGCCACCTCCATAAAACGTAAGACATGCATTTATTTATTGAGCATGTCTTACGTTGTATGGGGGTGGCGCTATTTATTTGATCAAGAAAACGATGGATCGATGTGTATGTGTACGAATCTTGCGGGAAATCGTGCTACCGTATGTCCGTGAAAAAACGCCAATGCTTTGGATCTTCCAACAGGATTATAACCGAAAGCATACAAGCAAGGTCGCATGAAAGGAGCTTCGCAAAAGCAGGATTAGGGTTATGGAATGGCTCGCACAATCACCAGACTTCAATATAATTAAAAATTTGTGGTGTGACGTGAAGAGAGCAGATGCTCACAATAATCTTTTAAATAATAATCAACTTTGAGAAGCAGTAGACCACGCCCCTAGAGAAAGATATGAAAATTTGGTTATTTCAATGCATCGGCTCTGTGCTGCAGTAATAGTCAAACAACAGTCACGCAACTAAATATTAATTTGAAGAAAAATTACGTTATTACTATTTAACCACTAAATCTTTTAAAATGAAACACAATTTTTGCTTCATTTTTATGAAAGTAAAGCGAACTACTATTTTTTTGACCGTCCATATTTTGGAGCTTTTGACGCATTTAATTTAAATCAAACCAAACTGAGTTTAATTCTTAAGTTTTCTTTTATGATTGCATTGTTAACACATATAACTTGTTAAAAAAAATACAAAATAAATATTTGTAAAGAAAAGCAGATTATTTTTTCTTAATTTTCTTTTCGTTGTACGCGTACTACTATTATTTTGACCGCAACTGTACATACTACTAAAATAAAATTTAAAAAATTTTTTTTTTCTTAATTTTACTATGAAAAAGCTTTAAAACTATTGTTGTTGAGCGCGTTCGGCTTGTCCCCCGCCCTGTGCGCAAGTGTTGCAGCGATGTAGAACTGTGCTGTGTTCTCCACAAACAGCGTTGCCGCATCCGAAGCAGTAGGCCCTCGTTTTCCGCTGCCGCCCGTACTCAGAACGGCAAAGGCGACATGACGATTCGCCCTAGCCGCAAACGACGGTGCATCGGCTTCTACCGGTCTTGATATCATCTGAAATCAACAAAAAAAAATAAAAAACAAATAAATACACAATCTACTCTTGAATTTGAAGGTGTTTTTTCTTACCCTGACATCAAATGCTTCCATCGTATTGCGTATCTTTGGATATGCGGTTATATGGTTATTCAGGGCACGTTCCTCGATATTTGGTGTGGCCAATTGTTTAGTGAGAAGTAACAGGAATGACCGCCGTCTGTCACTCCTTTTATCGGATTCATCTCATTATAAATTGTAAAAGCAGCCAATGCAGCGACGTCCAGCATATTATAGAACATGGCCAGTGGCCAGCGTTTCGTTGATCGCTTGCATGTGTACGTGCCAAGCATCTGGTCCATTGTATCAACGCCGCATTTGTTGGCGTTGTAGTCCAATATGCCAAACGGCTTCCGCTTCTCACTTTGCTCGTCGACACGGCAAGTGTAGTGCATTGTAGACAGCACGTTCACAACTTTATTTTTCTTAGGTACATATGAGCACAACGCTATGTCCCCTTCGTTGAACCCGAACAATGTGCTGTTGTTGGGGCGCTTCGGGTTCTTCTTCAATTCCCGTGGAACAAAAGTTTTGTTGTAGCGCACTGTACCAACATATGCGGTCTTCCTCCCCATCAAAATACGCGCCAAATCCAATGTAGTGAAGAAATTATCCGCGTATATTGTGCGGCCTGCATCCAAATAGTTTTCCGCAAGTTCAACCACCACTTTCTGCCCATGATTTACTTCGCGTTCTTGGTTAGGCAATTTGCCGGAATATATCATTCCCTTCAAGGGATAATAAGACTTCGAGTCGCATAACCACCATACTTTTAGACCATACTTAGCCGGCTTTGACGGAATGTAATGCGTGAAGCGGTGCGGCCTCTGTAAGGGAACAACTGCTCATCGACGGTTAGTGCTTCATGAGGAGTGTAAGCTGCTGCCAAGTTATGCTGCAACATTTGCCAAATATCATCGATAGCCGCAGTTTTACTGTTGATAAGTTGCTGTTGTCGAGTATTTCCATTGTCGAATCGAATGAATTGCTTTATGCACATGAAGCGATCGTACGACATCGTAGCTTTGTATATTGGAGAACGCGTCGCGCCCCATAATTCCGTAGCAGGTTCACGATTCGATTTTGAGAGTCCAGCATACAAAAGGATAGCTAGAAAGGCGTCAAACTCTTTCACAGTCACTGGCTTCCACTCCTTTTTCTTCGTGGGATTCGCCAAATTCCATGCAGATGTAACCTCCCTGCCTTTACGATTTGTTTCGCGTACTCTGATGTATATTATTTCCTCGCTGATGATTGAACGAAATATAGTGTAGGGGTCATGTACAGTTTCTGATGGTCCTGGTTTCCTTCTTGTGAAGTCGACCACGTTATGAACACGAGTACGAGAAGTTGGTGGTGCTTTTTTACCCCATTGGGTGCCATCTTTAGCAATGTAGTAGTTTTCATTTGTTTCCGGTGCATCATTTTCTTCCTCTTCATCATCGTCGTCATCAATATCTTCATTTATCTCTACGTATCCTTCAGTTTCGGCATCTGACTCTTCAGCGGGTTGGTATGTGCAGTCGTCATCATCCTCAGCTTCATTACCAAGTGCAGCAATATCAACCTCTTCATCCATCTCTTCATCCATAAAGTCTGCAAATCTCATATCAGCTGCACGCCTTTCATCCGCACTCATTTGCTGGTAACGTGAACTACGGCGTACAACCATTTCAGCAATGTCTACATTACTTGCATCTGCCATTTTAATATTTTTGTTTTTATTTTATTTGTAATACAATTTCACACACGATTTTACTGTTCACTGTCTAAACTTTGACTGATTTGGTTTACGAAACTACAACTTCTTATATACTCTTTCGTACGTATACCTGAACGCATGGACATTAAGATGGGTCGCACTCCATACAAAATAAAAATCACGTTTCAGTCACCACCTAAAAATAAAATTCAGAGTGTTTAATGACTATTTGGAAAATATTGCGATTCTGAGGTAAGCCAATTGTGAGCGGTTTTGCTTCAAAAATACCTCTAATTATCATGTTTTTTGGGTGTAACTTTTTTGTTGTTGGACATTTTCGAATAATTTTTTTTTTGGTTAGATAAACCTTCAGAAGTTCTTGGATTGCACATATTTTGTAAAAATTTTTTTTGTTAATTTATTGAGTTAACATGATAATTAGAGTTTTTTTTAAGCAAAACCGCTCACAATTGGCTTACCTCAGAATCGCAATATTTTCGAAATAGTCATTAAACACTCTGAATTTTATTTTTAGGTGGTGACAACACCAATTTTTTTTTCGCGACCCACCTTAATGGACATTAGGGATGAAGTAAATTGAAACAACTGGTTTGGTACGTATACCTGCGCACGTGGACATTTAGGTATAAAAATTCCAAGAACTGGTTATGTATGAACACCTGCGCATATGGACATTTAGGGATAAAGTAAATTCAAAGAACTGGTTTATTGCTTTCAATGAAAGGCACAATACAAATAAAACAAAGAATTGAAAGAACAAATTAGTTATGTGTTCAAACAATAAAAACAAGTATAATGATGCCCAAAGAACATGCATTTATTAGTCATTGCATGAAAATTCAGTACAAGGTCGCTACGGACCTTGTCACACGTCCGCGTACTATTTTCAATAAAACCTCAATAACTCCTAAACTAATGGTCGGATCGCCCTGATTCGCCCTGATCGCGCAACAAAATTCTATTGGAATACATGGTAACTTTATGGGGGGGTTGTAGTGGCCGAAATAGGAGTAATTTCAGTTTGAAAATGCAAAAAGGTCCCTAGGGACCTTCTCACTCATCGAAGGGTTAAGAGCTCGAAATTCCTCCCGCAGCTCCTGGAATTCACGTTGCAACGGTGAACGCTGTGGACGAATCAGGCCTGAAAGTTGGCTGTTCATGAACTCTGTGAAGCTGGAGAACTGCTGTGGATGCCGTGCTGAATCTGCTGTTGGAGATGAGTTAGTTCACGCGGTTTTACAGGCATGATTTCGTGGTGGGACCAGAACTCCAGTCCGTTAAAAAAAATACCCCACACTTGACACCAAAGTTGCGAAAATTAAAAACGCGTGCTTCTCCTTTGCGAGTCAGAATTCGAGTACTTTATTAATTTTTGTCTTAAGTTACAAATATGCTATGCGATCATTGTTTTTCAATGCTCGTATGATCCTACCGTTATAGGTGCGAAGGTACTTCCACAGAAGAGTTGTAAGGATAGTTTCACAGGGAAGTTATGAGGGTAGTTCCACAAGGAAGCTGTGAGGGTAATTTCATAGAAGTATGTTAGGTTAAATAAATCTGCCGTAAAAGTACTTTCAATGTGTTTCCTGTTTTCATAATCACTTTACGAATGCAGTGGGGGAGAAGCAGACGAAAACGCAGTCATAGGCTTTGAGGAATGCAGCACGACGGACTATGGCTCAACTACCGCCGAAACTTTGCAAAAATCAAAAATTTCATGAAAGCGTTCGATAAAATGATTACGAAAATGTAACTTTCATTAAATTAGGATTAGTAGTTTTGGAGGACGAGCCGCTCAAAGTTGACAATTTTTCCACATCGAGAAAAATGTGAATTTTTTTTTTTGTTTTTTCATCTTTGAGATTGATTTGTATGTAAAAGAAGCGACCAATCGGTAACTGGTTAGTTTTTTCTAAAAGGTACGTTAATTGTTAGCAGCCGCCGTAGCTCAGCTGGTTAGTGCGTTGGGCCGCGAGTCAAATGCAACGCTCGAACCCATATTAAATACTCCGTTGCTCTAATACCGAAAAAACAAAAATTGTTTTCTTTCGGCGTCTGTCCTCTCAGCAGGAAATGGCAAACCTCTGAAAGTAAAATTGCCTATGAAAAATTGGGAGCTCGCCGTTCGGAATCGGCATAAAACTGTAGGTCCCGCCCAACCGTGTACAAATTCGCACGCACAACACGGATGGTTGCGGGTAGCTAGACCTTAGTCTCGTAATCGGGCTGTCGTGCCAGTCAAGAAGAAGACGTTAATTGTTAATATAATAAAAATAATATATGTTTGTTTTGTCTTAAAAGTTGTTCGATCTTCCGATTGCTCGAAAAGTTTATATTTCGGCCTTTTTCGCAACTTTGATCGAGAATAAAAAAAATATACCGAAAATAACCTCCGCGAAATTGAGGGTGGTTATTTATTATTAAATTATTTACCTAACTTCCGAAACTCAGCTGCCGCTTTTTGTCGCTTTACTTTCTAGAGCAATAAAAGTGAAACAACCTCGGGTCGAAAAACACGCAGGTAAAAGGAAAATCACGCACATATAGTACGGTCAAAAACCCATTTTGTGTTGCTGGCATTTGTATATATCTAATCACGCTCAAACGGACCGGCCGATTTCAATGAAGTTTTCTTTGTTGGATTCGTCTTAAGTCAGTTCAAATTTGTGCGAAAAGAAAATTCCGGAAAATATATTGGAAAAGTCAGAAAATCCCTGTCATTTTTGACCGTGAATTCTGAAAATTTTCAGACGATAACGTTGGAACTATAAGTCACACATCAATTAAATTCACTACGAACTTACTATTCAGTCATGTCCTTCGACAGAGGGAATGGGGCGGTGTAAGTTGCACAGCATTGAAATGGTAAGATTTGAACGGCGTTGGACAAGAGGCGTGGCACATTTTTTTTGACCCAATTATTTAGCTGATTTATAAGTCGCAAAGCAATGAAACTAAGTACGAACCTACCATTTATTCATATCTTTTGACAGAGGGAATGGTGCGGGGCGTGGCATCGCCTATTTAACTTAAATCTGGTTCAAGCGCAGTCCATATCTTTACTGAAATTTAGCAGTATCGATCGCAGCCTCAATTGAATTAATCAGAGAAGAAACTTACTCCTAAGGTACATCAAATTTTAGCACATGGAAAGGATTTAATAGAATACCAGTGCTTACCAATAGAGGAATTGTCTGAAGAAGCTCAAAAATAAGGACTACAAAAGTATAGATGTATGAACACTTGCAAAATATCACGATCTTGACAAAATGAAGACCTTTTCAACATGAAAAAAAACCAATTTTTTATATAAAATATTTATTGGAAAAAATATATAAAAAATTCATTTTTTAATGCAAACAAAAAATTAATTTCATTGTAGTATGAAGTTTTAGTAAATCTTAACTTTGGCAACGAATTTTAAAGCCCGCTGTTACTGTGGCACCCTGTTTTTATGCTCATTTTAAAGCTTGGATGTTACACTTTCAGATGCAATTTCAATTTTTTAAATATCTGTATTGGTTCCGAAGTTAAGATTTTTGCAACAAAAAAGGCAAAATGAGCCATAGTGCGAGGTAGAGCGGATGATTCTACTTGAAAGGGGCCAGCAAAATTATTATGGAGAAGTTGAGTGGAGCAGGGCGCCGCACAATTCTAGGCGTGGCAAGCTTATCGTCTGCAGAGGAGGGACTTTGCTTTTGGCTGTCAAGAGATGCGACGAAGCGCTTTCATGGTCGGCATGGGTTCGTACATCTAGATCTGGATCGCTTGGAGAGAACTAAACCCATCGCGGAATTTCAATTTTATCGATGGATGCTAGATTCTCGATGAATGGGCTCCACTAGTGAAGTGATTGTGGTTTCACGCATTCATCCCAGCCTGTTCATTCCAACCAGAGTTGTTGGAGAAGCATTTTCGCTTGAATCAAAATAGGCGACAGCCACCCTGCCGGGTTAAAAAGTTTTGGGCAGCTGAGAGGATCTGTTTCTTTGTTACCGACACTGAATTGGAGATGGGATCACAGGTGTAAGAGAAAGAATCTGATAAAGCATTCCGGTGAATTCCAGAGTTTTCGTTGAACTTGTGTTTTGGAATCGCAAAAAAAATGGGAATCTAACTGATTTTCAGGGGTGATTTTCTCGAGCAGTTTCGAGTTGTTGGCAGTGATCTTTTTGAGGAGAAATCCTGCAGAGTTGAGTTTTAACGAGATGATCTAAAGAGTTGATAGCCGTGTCAAGATCGTGACTGCCAAAGAGTATATCGTCAACATATGTTTCGTCGAGTATGATTTGAGCCGCAAAGGGAGATTAATCTGTCGAATCATATGCTAACTGCTGAAGGGTACGGACGGCCAAGTAGGGGCACACTTCGCGCCAAATGTGACTGTTTTAAGTCTGAAATCTTCAACCGGTTTACGGAAGAGAATTCGTTAAAAACCTTGATCATCTTTATGTACGAGAATTTGGCGGTACATTTTCCTGATGTCGCCGTTGAAAACAAACTTTTAAAAATGTTTTGAGATCTCCTTTCTTGTACGTTATACACTTAAGAATTGTCGTAAGGCAGCTGTTTTGTATGGCTTAGGGCCGAAGTTTTTGAAGAGCTATTCTTGATTGGGGGCCTTACGACTTACCGACCGTCGGGATTTCGGAACGTTGACTCTTTGTATAGTTGTTCAAAGAAGCGGTCGTCTTCATATGTTGTGGGTGAGTCAAATATTTCTTCCTGCTCCCAAAACTGCCTTAGAAGACGGTCGAGACATTTGGTGGTGACTTCTTTGACTTTCGCCGAAAATGTATAAATCGATTCACTATGTGGCCGCTGAGAATCCAACCTGAATACTGACTTTTAGGCCAGAAGACTGTCTCCGTAGTTGTGGTGCAGGCCTTCTTTCAGAATGGGTTGTGTGGTCAAATCGCTATCTATCACTAGATTTATTCTTGAGGGATGGAAATAGTTTAGATCTTCTAGTTTAGAGTATTTCATCTAATCGGGCTCTTTTACCGTGAAGGTGGCTAAAAAATGTGTGAGTTGCAGGAGCATAATGGCTTGAACTTCAATTTGGGGGTGGTTGTCCAAGCCGCAGAGGGTAATTGTACAAAGTTTATTGGCATTTTAGGCGACCTTTCCACCTAGGCCAGTGATATAAAAATGAATTGCCCTCGTGGGCAGATTCAAATTCCGTTGAATTTTAGACAGACAAGCAATTGTTTATTGTGTTTTGAATTTCAATGGCGTCGCTATTTTCCGAAGTAACAGGGGAAATATTCAAAAGCGCCTTTATCTGGTTATCAACTAAGATGCGGTTGTTCTCATATCCAGCTTTGAGTGCGTACCAAGCCAATTCAAAATTTTCATTGCTTAAAGGATATTGTTTGACGATGGCACCCGTTGTGTCTTTGGAGGTGATACAATTTTTATCGGGGGTGGTAAATAAACCGCAGTAAACTTATCCCTAAAGGAAGACCATTCTTCATATCCTCCATAAACAACTTCAGTATCGCACGCGGGAACTTTCAAGCAGATACTGGAAGAATCGATTTGTGATCCTAAGTCTACTCGAGGTGCAGAAACCAAAACAGAAGTTGCCCGTTGAGGTTTTAGCAGTGAAAATTGTCACTGCATGCACCATATATGAGTTAGACAAATACGCATCTTGGCATGCCTGCAGTACGCGCGGCCAGTTTTGATCAAGCTCTTGGAGTTGAATTTCAATCAGTGATTCTGTTTGGGCTTCGATGGGTGACGATGTGACGGTCCGGTCGGTTTCGAAAATAAACTTACGAAATGTCAAGTCGATTTTATTCTCTACTTCCGCTTATGAAACAGCTCTCGAAGTTCTGGCAGTTTCTTTGGTACTTAGAGGATTATCGCTACTGTTTTCTGCCATTTTATTTGCTTGTGATTTTCAAGTATAGAACAAACCTAATATTTATTTCTCTCATTGTATTTGAAAAGCATTGAATGCAGTGGTTTATTGGGAAAAGCGAAATAAATTTTTCTATGCTTCTATGCAGCCGCCGTGGCTCAGTTGGTTAGTGCGCGGTCCAGCGAGTCGCATGCAGAGCGACGCAAGTTCGAATTCTGCGTGTAGTAACACCTAAAAAAAAAAATTACGGGAAACTCGTTTTCTCTTTCGGTGGCTGTCCTCTCAGCTGGAAATGGCAAACCTCTGAGAGTAAAAATTGCCTATGAAAAAGCTCCCAACCTGCCGTTCGGAACCGGCATAAAACTGTAGGTCCCTTCCACCCGCGCACAAAATTCACACGCACAACACGGGTGGTTGCGGGAAGCTAGGCCTTAGTCTCGCGTAAACGGGCTGTCGTGCCAATCAATTATTATTATTATTATTATTATTTATGCTTCTATAATAAACTTGAAACTAAAAATTTTTATCAACGGTGGGATGATAACACCTTTGAATGTGAAGTCACAAAAATTGAGCAATGGGTTTGAGGAGTGTTTAGATCGCTAAACACTGCCGGCTACGCAGCTCTTAGAAATACATATGTCAATCAATATTATTGTGCTGTGTTGTCCATTTATGTGTTTAAATGTACTCATGGCAACCCTGACCATCCCGAAGGGAGCTTCCCGGCCGGCAGGCACTCGATGAACGAACTCCGGTTAACGAACACCGATCCTCCAGGATCAACTTAAAACTAAAACTTAATTTATACATTTAAAATAACAAACAAACACTCCATAATTTAAATAAAATTAAGACATAGACACATAACCGACAATCACGTCTTTTATTTCGGCGCGTTCGCGCGGTTTAGTTAATACACAGACTTAAACAAGGAGAAATAAAACATTAGGGCAGTTCACGATAACGTGCAAACGGTCTTGCATCATGGCATGTGCAAAATGTGATGGCAAATATTTTCAACGCAACAACAAAATGTACACATTTGCCATGCTCAGCAGGTGCAAATTTGCAACACTGAAAACCTTTTGCATATTTTTGGGCATGTGCAACAAAGATTTGCCAATCAATCAGCTGTTACAATTGTCGAGATGAAGCAGACGAAAAAGAAAATAAAAAGAGAAAAACCGAATAAAAAGTGGACGCAGGAGAAGATTCGTATATTTTTAAGTTATTTGCAAGAAGCGCTGGAGTTAGAGGTGTGAATTGTTTTCGGATTCCACAGCGGTAGCAACTTATGCATGCTCTTTATTCTCGCAGGCTCCCACGGCGCAAATATTCTATTCTTCTTCTTCTTGATGTATTCTTCAAAAACAGCTGTGAATTTGTTTTGCAACCGATTTGCCATGCATTTTTAAAAAGTGTGCTCAGTTTTGATGGAAAATATTTGAAATGACATGCATTTGTCCAGCTTTTTGCACGTTATCGCGATCTGCCCTATTATAAAAAAGTGTGCCGGTGGGTTTGAGAACCACTCACTGAACTCGTTGAATGTGGTTGAGAATTTGTATAAAAAAAGTGAAAAACATAGTCTTTGGGCTTGGGAACCACTTGCAAAATTTTTTTTGGTGCTGAGATCTGAAAAGAGTATTTTTGTATCAAAGATAGTTCCAGAAATAAATTTACAACCTACAAATTTGTCTCAGTGTATGATAACACTTCGATTGAGAAATGGGTGAATCGTTTTTTCATGAGAATGGAAAAATTTCAAAAAAATTTGTATGTGTTTTATACAGGGACACAAAATAACAGTTATGATTTTTTTTTTAATTCGAAAACGTTGCCCACTTTTAGGAGATATTTATAAATGTTGGACAATAACTATTATAAGAAAAAAAAATACTTTTTCGTTATTTCGGAACTATTACTCGTGACAAATATTTTTTTGTTACCTAACAACTATTATCAGCATAAAGCATTTTTTCCGTTGATAAAGTTTTTTTTGAAAAATATTTTTTTGGTCATCGCAACTGACCAACTGTCAGAATTGGGTATCCACCACATGTTTCTAAAAACGTTATGACTGTTATGTCCCTGGTCTTATTCAAAAATTTTGTGACCAAAACTATTTGTATAATTGTCAAGGTATGTTTTCACAAATAAATTTTGAAAGTGTATAAAAAAATGAAAATATGTTGAACATGTAATTAAAAGATAAAATTCCAAAATTGTTTTCAAGTGTACAGATTGCCACTGCGAGTTTATGGGCCAACAAAAACTTCCGAAAATTCCAAAGAAAAATTTTCCAAACTTTTCAAGTGTATAAATTGCCACTGCGAGTTTAAGGGCTAAAATGTACATAAGAAAGTTATCGATTGCCGCTGCGTGATTGAGGGCCAATCGAAGGGCCACAAGAAATGAAAAAAAAATTCAGAAAAATTTCAAAAAAGTTTTTCAAAATATTTTCACATACAGATTGCCACTACGAGTGTGAGGGCCAAAATATATGTTAAGATATCTGGAAATGAGTAATCTACAGAAAATTTAAAATTTTAAAATATTAACAGTAATTTTTTATAACTACAAATTATAACTAGGGAGAAAGTAGGGGACAGTGGGGAGTTTTGAAGCATGGGGAGTTGTGAAGCACGGCCATAGATGTCGCTTAGTAGTGGTTTTGATAGCTCTTACCTACTGTCAACATTTTTTAACCTAAAATCTCAGTTTTTTACTAGCACTCGTCTCGATAGCACACTTTTTTTGTATCTATCCAGACAGTGTAATGAACATTTTGTTCGAAAAGTTTTTTTAACATTCGTGTTAGTGGAATTTTCGTAAAATTTTCAAGCGAATCGAAAAGGTGAGTACAAACAAAATAATGAACAATGATTAGGCTTTTAACGTTCAAAAGGATTTATGCAAAAACATTCGATGTGTTACTGACGCGGTGGCATTTTTAAAATAGTCGCGAATGGGGAGAATTGAATCACATCTAGTGGGGAGATGTGAAGCACGTCAAATATTACAGATGTCAACCTGAAATATATTTTACATGCGTATGCGCATTATTTGTAAAAAAAATTCGAATGTTTAGTACAATTCCAAGGATTTTTTTCAACAAATTGTGTTATTTATATTTCTCGTATTGTTTTTCGGAATGATCGGAATGATTAAGCAACTTGCCATTTTTCACATTTTTTAAACAAAAGTTTAATTTTTGTTCCATTTTCTCAACTCTAATACATGAGAAACCTAATTATTTGTCATTTTCTCCGATCCCAATAAAGATTGTTCACCAAAATATGTAATTTTCTGCGATTTTTAGTCGTGCTTCACAACTCCCCACAATTTTTGAATACTCCGAAAACCAGTTTTTTGGGCCAACAGACAAAAATTGTCGATTCTTTTTGATTTTATGCATATCCATCAACTAGGAAGTGTATTTTAATACGCTCTATAGATTATGTTTGATAGAACGTGAAAAAAATTATTTTTGTGGTAGTTTTAACCCCCAAAAAAAGCGTGCTTCAAAACTCCCCAATCTCCCCTACATAAAATGTTATTAATTTTTTTTTTTCAAAAATTTAAAAGGTATAAGGAGGTAAAGGATAAAAGAGGAAATTGATTTTATTTTGTGAAGAGTGAGGGATCAAAATGGAAATGTTGCCACCGAAGTTGATATTCAATGTTTATATGCACAATGGGGCTGCGCATATAAACAAAGAAGGTTAGAAGAAGAAAAGTGGCAATAAACAACCAACGAAGTTGTGTTGCTGGGTATTTCTATTCTTCCTATGTCAAGTGCGCAAGTGCGTTGCGCTTATGTGATAACTGGTAGCAATCGAGGGGAAATTAAAAGGGCAAAGAGCAAAAGGGAGATAGGCAAAGGAGTACCTATGTGCTCAAGCAGAACATTAGCGCGGTAAATATTGATGACTTACCAACGGCTCTTTTTGCGACGTCCCCTTACACACCGTAATTTATTTTTAAGGAAAGTAAATTACGGTATGATTTACCGTATTCTTCTTTGGGGGATATCAACTGGGGTTTTGATCACTTATTTGACATTTTCCTTGGGAGAGGGGGCAACGCAAACCGTGGTTTTGCTACTGTTGCTGTGCTATCATGAGAGGACGTCTGGCTGTTGTTCCTGGCCTGGTGGGGGCTGGAACAGCTGGTGATGCTGGGGTCGCTGGCCGCTGTACTTTTGTCGTTGGAGGTAATTGTTATGTTGTGCTGCAGATTTTCTGCTCGTTCCAATGTATGTATATTTGCCGCCGTCACTTCTGTTTCTCACTGCACTGTTGTTGGAATGTGTTGTGCATTAACTTTGTTGTTACTCTACGTGATTTTGTGTGGACTTTATTTTGTGGTTTTGTTTTTTTGCTTTGTAACTTTTTTTTCGCGTTGGCTCGAAGGACCAATGATTGAGCGGCGGTGACCGAAAAGAAAGACGTCGGGGTTTTGTGGATGTAAGCGCAGCGTGAGGTTTTATTTTAATATGCGTGTGCACGCTTGAATAGGTTCTAAACAACTAAATTTTTTCATACTCTTAAGACTAAGGGAGTATGAAAGGAGGGGACAAAATTCATTTCTGAAAAGGAAAAAAAGTGGATAAAGGAACAGAAGATAGGAAAGGCGTGTTTGTGTGAGTATATGTGTGTGTGTGTGTGAGTATATGTGTGTGTGTGTAGGTTTGTGTGCGTGTTGGAGGGAGTGAGATCGTTTAGATAGTTTGAGATCGGAAGATAGATCATTTAGGTTCTCTTCGTCGGCGGTCTCAACATAATCAATCGGCCTAATAAGTCAAGTTTTTTTAACCCTTGGTTGGCCCGCCAGATTTGTATGGCAAAACACTTGTTTATTTCTCATTTGTAGTGGTTACATCATTTTTGAAGTCAATAGACTAGACCTATTGAACCATTATTATTATTATTGATGGGGATGATGCACTGCGACCTTGTATTGTGCTCCCTACTTGGACTTCACAGACTGTCAGTGAGTCCAGTATCCAGGAGGAATTTTAATATGTTTCCTACACCTCTGGATACCCAGTCCGTACCTGGTATAAGATGGTCCCCCAGGTGTTTCTTTCCTTTATGCATGAGTACTGGGTACTCTCCTAGTATATGTAATGCAGTCTTGTTTTTCTGCAAGCAGAACCGGTTCAGGGCCGACAAAAGGTGTGAAAGCTTCCCTCCTTGCCAGTTCGTCGGCCGGTTCGTTTCCTTCAATGCCAGCGTGGCCCGGAACCCAAAGTGCCCAGACCTGGTTATAACAGCCAAGTTCGTTTAGCTTCTCAAGGCACTCCAAAACCAGTTTCGAGGACACCTGATAGGATGTTAGAGCCTTGATTGCCGCTTGGCTGTCGGAGAAGATAGCAATCTTTCGATTCCGATATCCCCTCGCCAGATTGAAATAAGCACACCTTTCAATGGCGTATATAGAAGATAGTGGTGTGTTTTCCCGTAGGTTCCGAGTATCTTATCCTCGGCCCGTATACGCCTATCCCGGTACCCTCCTCCCTTAAGGAGGCATCTGTGTACCAGGATATCATATGCTGGTCTATCAGATACGTTTCCGATATACCTACCCAGTTCCTTTTGTTACTAAGTTCAGTTTTAAATCTTTTGACAAAGCTGAACTTTAGTGAGATTGTGTCCCTCGGTATTGCAATGTCGGGATACTGATTCGTAAGAGTACGGCTCAGGAAGCCCCTGCACCACTTCTTGGTTAACCTTAGTCCTAAGGTTATCCTATCCCGCAGGATATCTTCGAATTTCCCCCTGCACAGGATTACAATATCATCCACATAACCCTGGACCGTTAGGCCAGAGTTAGTCAGCTTCTGTAACAGGTCATCAACCATGAGGCTCCACAGAAGCGGACAGCCCCTGATTGTGTTAGCTATTACTATGCCGCCCATACTAGTCTGTATCTCCACCAACCTAGTAGCGAGCATACTGTGTATCCAACCTCTTAGAAGGTTTGTCAGGCCCCTTCTGGTTAGAGAATTGTCTATAACTTCATGTGAGGTATTATCGAAGGCCCGCTCTATATCCAGGAAGGCACATAAAGCCATTTCCTTCTCTTCTAGACTTTCCTGTAGCTCACTTGTCAGGTGGTATAGAGCAGTTTCAGTGGAGCGTCCTACCCGATATGCATGCTGACAAGTGTGAAGTGGTTGTACATAGTTGTCCACAACCTTCTATAGAGTTTTCAGTACAAATGAATTTGCTTTACATTGGTCTGAAGGGTTTCGGGTGAAGTCGATCCTTCTTCCCTGCCTTCGGTATAAAGACTACCTTTGCCCTTCTCCAGGCTTCTGGTATATAGCCCAGTGCCAGACTGGCTCCAGTTATCTTCAAGAGATGGTGTCTAATAAGACCCATCTTTTCTGTAGTAAGGCCGGAAAGATGCCTTCCGGTCCAGGTGATTTCATTGGTTTAAAAGTGTTCACCGCCCACTGCACCCTTTCTTCCGTGCAAATTTCCGTTGCCACTATCCAATCTCTTTTAGAGATCCAGTGTAGTGCTTCATCCTGTCCCGCCCCTCTCCAAGCAATAGAACCCTGGAAGTGAGTGTCTAGAAGTAGTTGAACTTTCTCTTCCTCACCCTCGGTAAATGCCCCATTGCTTATCCTAAGGTTGGTAGAGGACAGGCTTTGCCCCTTTGCCATAACCTTGCAGAGTCTAGATGCCTCACAGGTTTGCTCAATGCTCTCGCAGAATTCCTAAAATTCCTGCGCTTGTCTTCCCTGATCTCCTTGTTATAAAGGGTCAGTGTGCTCCTGTACTCAGATTAGTTCGCGGTACGTTTAGCCCGGTTGAAAAGCTTGCGAACCTGGCTTCAAAGTGTGCTAAGGTCCTTACTCCACCAGGGTACGTCCCTGGAGGAAACAATCTTGCTGACTGGGCAGCTGACCTCATATGCATCAATAATTGTTTTATTGAAGCAGTTCGCAAAAGTTTCTAGTTCCATGGAGTTCCTGATGTTGTCCCCCAGCCCAGAATTGGTGGAGTTTAGGCTCAGAGTCTCCTGGAACCTTTCCCAGTCTGTTTTCCTGGGATTTTTCAGAATCTTCCTAACTGAAGCAGAGCCTTCAATGTTACATCGTATTATTCTATGATCCGACATTGAAGGCCCACCAGACACTCCAGTTTTTAACCAGTTCGGAGCTTAGAGTATTTGCTAGGGTAATATCTAGGACCTCTTCTCTCGAACTGGTTACAAATGTTGGTATATTCCCCACGTTAAATATTTCCAGTTTATTACTGACAAGGTACTTATCCCTTTGATTTGTATCGCTGCTTTCCCAGGCTTCGCTGAACGCATTTGCGTCGCAGCCTAGTACCAGTGGCAGCTTTTCCGGCTCACAGTACTTCACCAGTTTCGAGACAGCCGCTGGCGGAGCCAGGGTGTCCTCTCCTGGGAAGTAGCCTGTGGCCATCACAATGTCCTGCGCGGTCCCGTGTATTTGAACCGGTATCTGTACCACAACCTGATCCCTAGAAAGGAAGTCTGCAAGATAAAGATAATTCAAAACACTGGTTATTAACATGCAGGCCCTTGGGTTATTACACCTAATGTCCCAAATTACCTGTATGTTCTTTTCTGCAAAACCTATAATTTGGCCCCTGCACACCCAGGGCTCCTGGACAGGACTATACTCAGTCTAGACCTGAGGGTTGCCCTCGCGATGACTGCCGAGGCGGCCTTTGCGTGGTGCAGGGGTAGGAGGGTATAAAAGTAAATAATGGTGGGAAACTGGGATTTTAAGGGGAAGCGGCTACTTAGGCAGCCACTAACGGGCAGAGACAGGACCCTACCCGAAGTGGCTGTTACCGGCGGCCACCACGAGGAGGTCGCCGCCGGTATAAAAATGTATACTTTTGTTTTTTCTGAATATATTTTTTAAATTTTTTTCTACCTTGACTCTTGGTCCAAAGCCATTTCATATTCATCTTCGCAATCATGTAATATCAAATGTTTTATATTTCATTGTAAAGGGAATTTCACAGGCTACAATATGGTAGCAAACTTATTGTACCTTAGTAATGGATTTTTTCGAGAAAAAATCCGTTAAAAACATTTTTTTATACAACTTTAAACTTTTGTTTTATAAAACTTTAAACTTGTTGTTAGTACACATCTTACGTATCTAATGTTGCACATCAAAAGAAAGGTATGAAAAATACCTTTCGTTTGATACCCATATCGTGTAAATCAGTTGCAGATTAATTGAGATTTTTTGATAAAAACTTTTAACTTTGACGCCGAGCCACGCCTTTTATGGTTGGCAAAATTTTTAGTTTGTTAGATTCAGGAGCAGGTGCAAAGAGCAGGACGTTCGTGAGACGCTAGAACGCATAGTGTGCTTCTGTCTGGCAATCGCTAGAACGAGATTAACCCAATGTCACAATGTCCGATATATTGTACTACAGCCCATACAATTCATACAGAACGGGTTTATTTTCATGCTAAGCCTTACAGGTCTTGACCAAGCTTCGGAACGAGGCATCAAACCTCTGTGGAGCTTCACTAGAAGGGTACACCTTCTAACGGATCACTACTATACCTCATAAATAAACCTCCATCTGGCATCGCAAATGACTCAATAGGGTCTATGGGTGGCCTGCGGGCCAGCTAGTACTACCTAACCTAACCTAACCTAGATGCAGGAGCCAACCCTCTATATAAAAGCATACTCGACGAAAGTGGGGTTTTTGGGAAATTTTTGTCGAAAACACATTTTGTCAAAGACATTCAAACTCTTTTTTTGGATTGTTGACTTAAGCAAATTTGTTGGTCGTTAAAATATCTACAAACTTGCCGAAGAGAAGGCGATATTCGGAACGATTTAGAACCAATTACCATTTAAACGTTCGAAGACTTAAGCGACGAACTCAACTAAAATAAGCAAAATTCAAAGTCGGATTTCTCTTAAACCTGAGCCAATCCAGAATAACGGCTGGTTGATCTCAACTCAGTATACCTATAGAAAAGTCGCTCAGTAGGTCCCCCATGTTGGAATTCTCGACTTGCATAGTGTTATTTTTGATTTCAATTGTTTTCACCAATTTTGAAGTCAGTTCATTTTTTTCGTAGTTTTCTTCAAAATTGCTATCAAGTCAAAATATATATGAACAAATAATTTTACTTGGAACTCGCCACGTAAAAATATTTGTAAAAATCTTAAATTGGGATTAACCACGTATAAAGATATGCCATACATGAAATGAAAAGGCCATACATCACATAAATTCGATTCATGGTGACATTACAGCAATTTGTGCAGCAAAACCAATCGGCAACACGAAAAAGCATACACAGAATAAACGACGACAACAAAAACATTAGCGAATCCTGAATCATCTTCGTTGAAACTCTCCGCTTGCGTTTCGACAAACAATATAAATAAACATACATGCAAAAAATTATTGAGCGATCACTACGCCACAACAGCCACCATTTCAATGTGCACGAGTAAAGCCGTTGCGAAGAACAACATTGTTTTTTGCTGTTTTCCTACGCAAATCTAACAGAAAATGTTATGAACTTAACATGCTCAAATGCCTACGCTTCGCTCTTCCTCGCATCATAACAGTCGATATACATATTCTGTGGTAGTAGCCATGCGTTTTAACGAACTTTTTTGTCGATCAGCCATCAAATTTGCCGCGAAAAAACACTTTGTAAAGCTGATAAATGAAAGTCATCTTTTTTCATTTTGATTTTCAAAATAGGTGCCATATATTACAGCAATTGACCAAATTAAGAGTAAAAAATTCTTGAAAGTGGTGTGTGTGTGTGTGTAGGTGGTGGTAGACAACGCAACGTCAGCACTCGCATGTCGGATTCTTGTATTCTTTCAATCGAGGTGTAGAGTTCTGAGTTCTCAAACCAAAGCAAATCGGATTGGATTTGAATAATAAAATTGAAATCTTGCGAAAAATTTACAGTTGTTTAAAAAAAAAAATAGGATGGCTGCGGATTATGGTGTAAACAAGTAAAAATCGGAAAATATTACTAGGGTCAGCTCCAAATAGTCTTGAAAAAAAAAACAAAGAAAAACACTTCATAATCCAAGGTTTGTCTAAGTTGAGAAAAAATTTTTTGATTGGTATTTAACCCTTTCCGACATGAAAATAAACCGGACTGTATGAATTGTATGGACTGTAGTCCAATATATTGGGCATTTTTACTGAAAGGGTTAAATCAAAGAACAAGGAATTTCTCAGTAACTGGGCCGATGATAAAATTCCGAGCAAAAGCACTGTTTACCTTTTAAAGCAACGCTTTACACACAGTGGATTTTATTTTAAATTAAACATATTTCTGTTTCTGAAATTATCATTTAATGAAATATTTGTTTTTGTTTGCACTGATTTTATTTTAAATAAAATACCTACATTTTTGTTTCCGAAATTATCCTATTTTGATTATAAAATGTACCTTTTTCTTAATAAATTGTGATTGTACTGAATAACTGATGTTTTTCAAATCCGTCCAAAAAAATGCAACATTCGCTATTTGCAACCGCCCCTGGAACAATTTGGTTTGATTTTGGGGGATTCTACTATACTTTGAAGGACGATAATGTGCTTAGACGGCGAAAAATTATAAAAAAACCCGATCGATCCCCTCACGTCCGATGACGAAGACTACTGTTGTTACTGACTCGATAAAATCTCTGCTCAATTTGTTCTTGATATCTTGAACATTGAAGAACCAAGCCGCAATAGAATACAATTGTTCCCTTTGCCCCGTAGGTTAGGTTAGGTAAGGAAGGGTGTGTGCGGCAGGACCGCACTTCCACTCGGAGGCCACAATGGCCCATTGTGAATCCCTTCTTATGGTGTTCTGGAGCCAACCAATAGTCTCAGTCAAGGAGAAACCAGTTCGACCTCTTAATGAAGCAGAGCAGATTCGAGATTTCGACTTTCGCCGCGCAAGCCAGGTCTGTCAGGAACCTTGACCAGCCGGGCAGTGGCACAGGAAGTGTTGTATCGTTTTTACTTCTTCTTCATCTCCACAGCTACGGCAGACATCACCGGACGAGAGGCGCCATTTGGTAAGCATAGATCCAATAGCGCAGTGTCCGGTGATGACTCCAACGAGCTGTCGAATAGAGGTACGACTCAGGGATAGTACGAATCGTGTTTTCGTCAAGGAGAGGGAGGGCCACAGTGCCCGGCAGGTGCCGCAGTCGGTCCTGGTACGCTATGATGACCCATTTGCCCCGTAAAGTAAGCAACAATTTTTAAGTCAATCAGCTGTGTGTTTATGTTTTGTTTATGTCAGAGATGGGCAGATAATTTGTCGGGATATTGTGCAATAGAATTTTTTACGCTGCCGCACAGTGTTTCGACTCCATACAAAAATGGGACAAAGATAGTGTTACAAAAATAAGCTCTCTAAGTTCAACTCCGGATTGTGCTTGAAAATAAAACCACTTCAATTACTCAACGCAAAACGCATTCCAAAACCAGCAATCACTTTATTTACAAATTTACACTTTGGTTATCTTTGCACTACTACTATTGCATGTTTGCTTGCTCAAATCAGACTCGACCCTTGCGCTGTAGGCGGCTGCCATTTATACTTGTCTGATTATCGCGCCGATTGTTCTCGCATATTCCAGTTGGAATATATCTCGACCGCTCTCGCACATCCCGGTACCATCGCGAACCATCCTTGCCATATCGGAATTATAGCATGCCGATCGTACTCCAAAGTGCATGCCTAAAAGTATGCCCGAAAAAATCGAATATCTATCCATTATGCCATCACGACCGAGCGCAAACTGCTGGAGCTATAATGATTAAATTTTGTCAAAAGTTCGACCTTGAAAAGTGGGAAAGGGGGTAGTTAAACTACTAAAGACGGACATTGTGTTTTGGTCGGATTGTTTTAAAATTTTGTACATATATACTTAAAAAAAGTGTTTTTCTAAATTTGACCTTGAAAGAGTGGAAAGAGCGTGATAAAGTTGCTTGAAAGGAACCATTTTTGGTTTTATTTCCGTAAAGCTTAACATAGAGTTGACACAGCTATGAAGATGCAATGCTATTATAACATTTCCAGGATGAAAGAAAATAATTGTCATTTTTCAAAGTGTTCCGTTTATTCAGTTTTATCCGTTTATTCGTTTCCGTTTATCCGTTCCTTTTATTCTATCATCAAGAATGACGCTTTTAATCCCACACAAACAGTTGAATTTAAATAAAACTATTATACATAACGTTTTCTTCTTTATTGCAAACAAGTGTAAATAATTCAACTTAATTTAAACAAACATTCTTTCCTTAACTTTTCTTCTTATTCTCAGAAAATATTAGCATTAAATCTCATTTTAGCAAAAAATTTCTTAGTAATGAAAAAAAAGTATAATAATATGGCTCTAATCGGGTTAAACGGGTAAAACAAACCCATTTTAATATAGAACATTCATAATTCGTGACATTGGCTTTGCTTTATATACACTCTGTTGCAAATTATACGAACACCCAAAAATCGTCAATAAGTCGAGAGCCAAGAAATATTGAAAACAATTTTTTCTATGAATATTTAAAGTGAAGTGAGGGAATATATTTTTGCGAACTAAAAGTGAAGTAGTTGTAATAATTACTTTCAGAAAAGAAAAAATACTGAAATGACTTTTTGCTAAAGTAATTTTTTACCTAAAAGAAAAGAAAAATTAAGAAACTAAGAGGTTTCTTATCTTAGTAATTTATTTGGCACCCTTTTGCTTTAATTAGTTGAAGAATTCTTTTTTTTCGTACTTTAAATTAAAGCTTCTAGTAAATTTTTGTCCAAGTTGGACTAGGCTTCTAAATTTTACATTTGTAACTCGTTAGTTCTATTGAATTGCCGATTTTCGGCATAAATCCGTCGAACCAATATACCCCAAATATTTTCCATGGGGTTAAGGTTCGGCGAACACGCTGACCACTCCAGAACACGTACGGATTTCGCCCTCAACCATGCCATTTGTTCTTGCTAGTGTGTATGGCTGCGTTATGATGGATGGATAAATGCGTAAATGGATGAGACTGCTTTGAAGGACTGTTATGAATTCGGAAATTTTAATCCGGCAAGAACAAAACTGAAGCTCCAAAGGTTGCTCGAGAGTAAACGCACCCCAAACCATTAAGCTGCCATCTCCAAAATTTCTGCGCGAAAAAAATTTTCCTTCTTTTCTAATGTCATGCTAATACCCATTTAAACCATCTGGACCATCAAGATTAAATTTTGTTTCATTCGAAAAGATTATCTTCATAACAAAATTAAAAGATAATTTGGGAACCAAACAATTTTTGAAGTTATTTACCGAAGTCCAGTTAGCTCAATGTTTTTTTTTCAGCAAATTGCATGCGAACGTCCTTGTGACGCTTCAATAATCGTGGCGCAGACAGCATTTTTAAGCGTTTAATGTAATCAGCGCGTTTTAATGTCCTCCATACCGTTTGGCGAGTTACTGGGGTTGAGGAAAGCGTAGCTAGAAAGCGGCAGCTTTTTGATGTGTTGCTTGCCGTCCTAATTATGTTTCGTTCATCCCGTTCACTTAACTTTTTTCCTTCCTCGTCCTTTTTTGCAGCCGTAGCCATCAAGATTTTTTAAAAGAGTGGATACTAGGCAAGCACTTCTTCCAATATCATGAGCTATATTTTATTTTTGGATGTTCCCGCACTTTTCATGCCTTCGATCGGTCCTTTTTCAAAATCCGTGAATCATTTTCCGTTTGGCATATTTTTTTTGTTAAAAAACTCTTGCTAAACTGATGCTACAAGTTTAACTTTTACACAGTTTCGCGAAAAATGTACGTTTTTATGCATAAACAGAACCGTTCGTATAATTTTGCAACACACATTTTTTGAAATTTTTCGATTAACGTTCAAAAAAGTATCGTTAAGTTACAGTTTTTGCAACGACATTTAAACAACCCACTGTACTTACCTATACAAATATTTCATGGGACAAAATTTCTCCAAAAATTTACGAAAGAAACGTTTAAATTAAGAAATAAAATGTTCGTATAATCAACGTCATCTGCTCCGACAGTCAAGCAGCCATCAAAGCACTAATTTCATATGAGATAACGTCAGGATTAGTGCTTTAATGCATTGATGCATTTAATGCACTGGGCAGATGTAATCAGGTGAAGATCCTCTGTTTCCGGGACACAGAGGTATCGAAGGAAACGAGGAAGCGGACAGTCTCGCTAGAACCGCGGTAGCCACGCCCCCCCCCCCCCCCTGGGTCCTGAACCCTTCATTGGGCTGGGCAAAAGCGCCATAACGGAGTCACTGAGACTTTAGGAAAGGACCAGGAACACAACACTGGGCTAGCGCCTCCGGTGTCAGGCAATCGAAAATCTTCATCAAAGATTATAACCCCAAATGGAGTGAAAACTAAGGAGAAACCAGCTTAGACAAGTCACAGGTCTTCTAACTGGGCTCCGCAGATTGCGAAAACACATGCATACAATCGGGAATGAACAGGTAAGCGCCTGTAGACTCTGCGAAACAACATAGGAGAATCCTGAACACATCATAGTGCACTGTAATGCGGATTGTCGCAGAAGGATGCCAGTTTCGGCTTGCAGAAGAGGACGTCAAAAACCGAAAACCCCGCGAGTTACTAAGTTTCATTAGGGCGGTAGGTCTAGGCGATGTACTCTAACAATTGTAGAGGGCACAATAGATCAATCCTGGTTTCAGTGCAATATACCCTTATCGCCGCTGCTTGCTGACCATTTTCGAGCGATATCTCGCAAAGAACGTCTATTGCTCTTGATAATGTCACGCAAAGCACGCAAGTCACGCTCGTTGAACTTTGAATTACGTCCACGAGCCCTTTTAGGTAACACGGAATTCCGTACCTGGCTTATTTTTACGATGTCTGACATTGTGGATTTTGGAATTAATGTCAATTTTGCGATTTCCCGAATACTATGACCTTTATTATAATGCATTATTATAATTTCTCGAGCTTCTATATTCTTCTGATTTCCCTCGCACCATCTTGACACTTTTAAAGTTCAATTCCAAAAGAATTTTATTAATTTATTTCCACCGAATCACTTATTAACTTTCATTTTTAGTAAAGATTCTCATTCCCAGCACCAATTTATAAAAATAAAACGTAAATCAAGTGAGAATTACAAGTATCCGAACTAATACTGGTCAACTTGATATTAACTGTGAGTGAGAACTTGTCATATATCTTAAGATAACTAAAAAAAACAAAATACACAATAGCTTTGTCTTATATCTTAAAAAGCAATTAAATTCGCTTTTCAACGCGACATCAAATGTAAAAATCAGAGTAACAGAAGAAAGATACAGTGGGTTAAAATGTGGATTTGCAAAATTTTTCACAGTGTCCGAACTTTATGTGGTCAGGGTAGTAGGTTGCGGCAAAGACAAAGAACAATAAGACGTCTTACGTTCGTACAACCGAATGGTATAGGGCGAAGTCATCAAAGTCCACTGCATAAAAAATCCATCATACCTAGAACATCTGACCGGTTCAGAATAACATACTGAGAATTTTCTTATGAGGCTAAATAGTTGAAATGTACTCGTATGAGCATTACACATGGTGGATTGGGGACAATGCTAGTACATACATATGTACGCGTAAATTTAAAGTCTCGTAGATTGCCCCTATAGGGGATGACCCCTATTAATGCGAGGCAATGCCTAGATGGAGGTGAAACCGACAAAAAAAAGTAAATACTTTTCTGATCAACACTGCTAGAAATATTTATTTATCCGTTTGTCCATCAGCAACGATAACTACCAAAATTAAAGTATGAGATAGCATTCTTACATTTTTAGCAAGCACAGTTATAGATTTTTTTTTAATGAAATGTAATAATTTCAATACGCTCCTTTCTTTATTCATTGACTAATAAAACAGACAACTGTTATTTTAGTATGTCACAAAATTTCACTTTTCCAATTTAAAGCCTTATGATTTTACCTGAATGCGATGAAAATCATTAAGTTTAGTAGGCGACTTCGGCATAGCATCAGATCACACGTTTCTGAAAAGTTGTGAACCGACCAGACTACCAACAAAAACAGCCACTAAATATGCTATAATAATAAGCTGCTACGGATGAAGGACTGCGCACAGAAGCCATTTTAGTTTAATTTAACCATCAGTACCAAGTGTAATGCCACATCTGCAACTTCATATAAGAGACATTTATTCCATGCAGTATTAGAGATATGTACAGTAAATACGACAACATTTTCGTGAATATTTTGTACACAAATTCCATGCCTACCGCGCTCTCACAAACCACTGCCAATTTCCGTTTTACAGATTTTGTTACAGGCACAGCAAAGAGCTTACCACATCTACTCGGAACATAACCATCGATTCCACCACCGACTTACAGGCCGCCAAGACAGATGCACAGAAATATTAAAATTTCGTTCACGCCACTTGCAAAAGTGACAAATACTTAAAATTATTCATGCCACCTAAATATTTAAATCAATTTGCTGACTGTACAAAGATATTGTGTACATACATTATACAATTATAAAGGTAGTGTATTCCGGGAGAAAGACAGAATGACAATGCCTTATACAGGGTGTTGCTTATAATGAGGAAGAAATTTTCACAAATAGGAGAAAAATTAGTACTTTAAAATGCCCTTCAAGCGATAAGACAAAATGAGTTATGGACATATTCTGATACAAAAAATAACAGTTTTAACGCCTACAGTGCGTTTCAAAAATAAGTGTATCTCTTTTTATATCTGTATAAGTGTATATCTTTTTAATTTTAGAAGTTTGCCATGGTTTTAATATCAGATCATCTTCTATATTAAAATACCGTTTTCGAGTGTGTTTCTGTTTTCTTAGTACAAGGTCGGAAATATCAAGAATTAAAAATGAGTGCTGTATTTAAAAAACGTTTCGAAATTGTGTTTTTGGTAAACCATCCAAATGGTCTACAAATGAAACAAGTCACAAAATACACAAAAACATCAGTTTCATTTGTGAGGAAGTGAGTCAGTCGAATCAAAGAGTTCGGAAATGGCGACGACGAGCCACAGAGAGGCAGGAAGAGAACCACTCAGAACAAAGCGGATGAGGCGATAGTCCGGATGTTTGATAACACTCCAACTCTTAGCCTGAAGCTAGCGAAGAAAAGATTGTCGTAGAAGAGAGTCGAAGTATCAACGGCCACTATCCGATGCAGGCTTCTGAAATCGGGCATTGCTTATAGAAGTACTATGTCGAAATCGCTATTGGGTAAAAACATGTGGAAAATTGTCTGAAATGGGATAGAGAAAATTTGGGGTGGAAACACTGAGTTGGCCATCTCAAAGTCCAGATGCAAACCCAATCGAAAATGTTTGGTCCTTAATGAAGCCAAAGCTTTGATGAAAATGAATATCAACACCAAAACAGCTCATTTTGGCATAATATCGGATTTCGAGAGGGGTTTCTTTGGAGTACACCCAAAAATAAGCCAAAATTGTAACAACAATTGTGACAACAACGGAGACTGGACAAAGTTTTGATAATAATGCGAAAAAGATATTTGCACAGCCTTTCAGAAAATATATATAATTCATTACTATACCTTCTTTTGTAAGTTTTATAAGCAACACTTATTTTTGAATCGCGCATATATTTAATATATTTTTATAACATTTATTTAGTAATAATGTTTTGTTTACATTTTTGATACGGGAATTTTTTGTTTTACCACGACTTTTTAGAAAGAATCGTTCTACGGCATCTGCTACCGCTACTGCTACCGCTACGGCAATCTACCGATTGACTTAACATTTGTAATTTTTCTAATAAAATAGAGGCTGTAGAAGTTTCGGCCGCATGGATGTTTTCAAAAATTGTTTCTAAAATTTTGATTCACTTCAACAATCGCGGGCTTTCTTGATCTTCCTTTCGAACATTGGTTGACCCATGTCCACGTAGAGCTGTTGGCCTCTTCTGTTATATTGACCTTCGACAGTGGTGCAACGAATTTGCGAGCACACGTACGCTATCACAAAATTCTGTAAAGTTTTATTCGAATAAATCTGCAAGAAGTTTAGTAAAACCAATTTATTGTTTATTATTTATGCTAATATTGGTATGGTAATCTTATTTTGCAACAGAATTTCAAAACGTTCATGATGTTAGTTAAACTACTAATATTAGTATTCCAGAGTTAATTGCCAGTTATTAGTGTACGACAATGGCACTAATAACTAGTGACGTAGTGGTTTAAAAATTCGCTTACAAATCACACAGAACTTATCTTACTGCTACCAGGTATGCGCCTATGAAACCGGTAATTATTTTGAAAAAACACGTTTATTGTGAGGAAATGATTACAATTTTATTCTTCAAAGTAATGGCCATCGCTAGCTACACATTTTTCCCATCTCTAAGGCAATTTATGGATGCCTCGCCAAAAAAATGTTTCGTCTTTTGCCTGAAACTGCGTGAGAATTGAAGCGCTGTTCCGTTAATGCGTGGCCCATCGATGCGAACATGTGATAATCCGAAGGCGCCAAGTCTGGTGAGTAAGCCGCATGAGCAAGAGCTTCCCAGTTGTACGATGCAACCAATTCTTTGGTGGCTCTAGTGCGGTGTGGTGGTGCGTTGTCATCGAGGAAAATCACTTTGTGTTGCCTGGCTTCATATTCTGGGCGTTTTTGGCGTATAGCACGGTTCAAATCGGCCAATTGTTTTTTGGTAACGTTCACCGTTAACCGTTTCACCAGGTTTTAGAAGGTTTTTTTCTTCAAATGGTAACACAAAATTAACTGTGTCCGCAAATCGTAACTTGTAGGCACGTAATCCGACATTTTCCGGAGCGTCAAACAATGCGTTGTTGGATGAAACTTGACAAATTGTGAACGGAATATTGTTGACATATGACAGAAGAAGTAAACATGACATTTGGTACGGTTCCGAAGTTTATAAATATTCGGCTATTTACCGCTAGATGTCGTTACCGGTTTCATAGGTATGTGATACCTGCATACCTGGTATGTGATTTATATTGTTTTCCTTTCCTCCCAACTGATCAAATTTGCTCAAATTTGCAATATTTTCATTATCGAGAGCAAGAAAGCGTCGGTACAGTGAGAGCGTAATAATATTAACACTCTGTTTTGCTTACACGAAGCACAACGGTTCCGATCGCTGCCAAGCTAAAGCACAATTTTGAGCGCTCACTTAACACGCGTTGAAATCAGTGACTCACTCGCTCAGGACTTAATTTTGGAGGGATGTTTCTTGTTGCCTACCCCCCACATCGTGAAGTCGGGTTGCGATATCAGCACCAAATTCAAATTTTTGCTTGTACGTGATGCACACTCTTTATGTTCTATACTTTTTGCTTGCATCTAATATAATGTCTTATATCTAGATCAATCTGGTAGTTGAAAAATTGAGTTGATTTGGATACATTACATTTAGTTATGAGATCAGTTGAAAAAAAGCGACCAAGAAAAAAATAAGAGGTCTCAAAAAATTAAAGCGTCTAATATGTCGTCAGCAAGACTTGATCTGAGCTTATTGCATATCAAGGCTTTCAATCCCAGAGCTTTTTGTTAAACGTCCGGGATTCATTCCGATTTCTGGATGGGAAATCCCGGGATTGAAAGCCTTATTAGTTATTAAATTTTATTCAAAGAGCATACTAACTCCCACTGGGCGCTTGCTGTACGTATAAGCATGTATATATGTATGGGCATACGTCAGAATTTCTGGAAATTCGAAATTTTCCAACTGGTTGCTTGTCAACCATAGCTGACTGTAGAACCGATTCGCTTCCTTGGAGCGAACTCACCTTTTTAACATGACGACGCCCCAGGTGACAGTTAATTGTTCCTTTCTGCATCCATTTGAAAATAGTCCTAAGTAAAATAGTTTCTAAACCAGTTGCGAAGTGAGCATCGTGAAGGAAAAACAAAATATACGTAGACCAAATTTTTAGTTAAGAAAAAAAAGATGAACTTGGACTTGACACAGTTCTGCCGAAAATGTTTGGAGCCTGACGCAATATAATACAAATAATTCTGTTTTTACACGGTCTTCTTTTACATGTTTTAGATTTAACATGGTTTAAAAATAAAAAAAATTTTAATTTTTTTACACGATTTTATTCCATTTAGCACGAAATATTAAAAATTTTTTTTATTTTTAAACCGTTTTAAATCAAACCCGTGTAAAAAAGACCGTGTAAAAACAGAATTAGGTGTATTCTCATCATTACTGACTACACCTGCAATTAATTAATAAATTAATTAATAAAAAATTAAAAACAAAAAAATTAATTAATAAATACTTTTCAACTGCTGCTTCAATTCGTTGCTTCACATAATCAGCCTCGAGCCTCGAGTCATAGAAACAGACATGTTTAAAATATGCAAACATTTCTATGTTTTCGTTGTAACAAAAGTATCGTAAGATCAGACATAACAGTATTTTCTTGATTATTTTACCTCTGTTTCGTCTTTCTAATTTTCATGTGCTCTCCTCGCCTATGAACGTCTAAGAACGTGAACGATTAGACACGAACTGACTGACTTCTGCATTCGCTGACAGCTATTTGGACAACTAGTTGTCTAATTTACATACAAAAAACCAGTTGAAATGCCAATAAATTTTGGGAACCAGTTGTCAAAGGTCCGGCAGGGTATGTATGTATGAAACACATACGCACACACATGAACACATTTTATACTCAAGTAAAGTTTACAATTTTACTGTATCACTAACCTTAGCGGTAAAGCTATAAAATACAAATTGTACAAGTAGTTCTACGTTCTAGTTTTAGTACCATTTGTGATGTCTGCGCGCATTCATACTGTTACGAATACTAAGTCCAGTGGGCTGTCACGTATCTCTGGATTGTGTGATTTGAAAATAAAACACAGTCAGTTTCCTAAATGCCGACAATAAAATACACCAACACTCACTTTATTATTCACAGTTTACACTTTACTGTTCGTACACTTAAGTATTTGCTTAATTATTCCGTGTGGCAACTTCACTTGTCAAAACCAGACTGACTCGCTGCACCGCATCTGGCCACCTTTTATACTCTGTCCGGCCGTCGCGCAGATCGTTCTCGCACGTTGCCAGATTGGACTAGAAGTTTCCCTGATGACCGCGACCATCGTTGCCAGGTTGGACTAAAAGTTATTATCGCGGCCGTCGTTGCCAGATTGGGTTATAGCACGGCACGTAGCGGCAGGGTTGCTTTGCACCGCGACAGACTGTCTCATCGTTACACTGCCCACCACTTAGACTTGTTCGTCCCGAACAAGTGCCGAGGCTCCGCTGTGATGAGGCGCCAGGCGCTCCAAATGGACTACCTTCAGCTTGGCGCCTCTATTGCCGCAACGTTGAATCCTGTATACCACGTCGTTAATGCTAGTCACGACTTCGTAAGGTCCTTCCCATGACGCTTGAAGTTTTGGAGACAAACCTTTCCTCCGCTGCGGGTTGTAGAGCATTACCAGATCGCCTTCTTGGAACCCTGCTGAGTTGGCCCGTAGAGCATATCTGGCTTTCGCCTTATCGCTGACCAGTTTGGTGCTGCTCCTTATAAACTGGTGAATTTCCTCCAGTTCCGCCCGCTTATTGGCCACGTAGTCCGTCTTAGCGCCTCCCGTCGTGCTGACTACCCCGAACTTCAAGTCAGCGGGTAACCGCAACTCTGTGCCGAACACTGCTCGGGCTGCGGTGAGTGATGTCGTGTCGTGCGGGGCTGACCTATACGCCATCAGGAACAGGGGGATATGCGTGTCCCAATCCTTTTGATTCTTGCCTACCACTTTGCGCAGGTATTCCTCCAGTGTCCGGTTAAAGCGTTCCACCATGCCGTCGGACTGTGGGTGCAAAGGCGTGGTACGCGTTTTCTTTATCCCCAGCACCTCACACACTTCCTTGAATACCGCAGACTCGAAATTCCGGCCTTGATCGGAGTGTAACTCCAACGGAACTCCGAACCTGGCTACCCAGTTGTTTACCAGCTTCCCCGAGATCGTAGTGGCCTCCTGGTTAGGAATAGGGTACACTTCGGGCCATTTGCTGAAGTAATCCATTACAACCAGCACATATTTGTTGCCTTGACTGCTAGTTGGGAATGGGCCGGCGACGTCCATAGCAATCCGCTCAAAGGGCGCTCCCACGTTGTACTGCTGCATGCGGCCTCGAGATTTTCTTGTCGGCCCTTTCGCGGCTGAACATCGGTCGCAGCTCTTAATCCACTCGGCTACAGACTCCTGACACGTTTTTTTGGCGACGGTTTTGGTGATGCCCAGGTGGCCTGCACTGGAGTCGTTATGGTATGCCTCGATGACCTCGTTGATTCTGCATTTCGGCACTACCATTAGGGAGTTGCTGGTCCGGCCATCCGCGCTCTCCCATTCACGGTACAGGCTTCCTTCTTTCAGCTGCAGACTTTTCCACTGCGCCCAGTAAGCCTTAGCGATCGGGCTTTCACCGGCCATCTCCTGCCAGTCCGGACGTGCGCCTTGCTCCTTGCCTTCAACGATTTTGGCAAGATCCGCATCCTCACGCTGGTCCTTTTGTAGCCTCTCCGCAGACCACTCTTCCTCTGGCATAACGCTTATCGACCGAACATCCACAATTTGTCCTTCGCTTTTGGCTCGCGAGTTATGCCTGCACTCGGTTTTGGACGAATGGTGTGGCAGAGCGGCAGCCCTTCTTGGCGACGTCTGTTGTCCGGAACACTTTTCTCGCAGATGGCAGTCTCGTGATATGTGGCCTTGCTTGCCACATCGCCAGCAACTAACTCTAGATGACACTGCCCGCAGCCCCGCTGGTGCCTCCGAGCTCACGGTCTGGTTTTGGGTGACACGTCCAGATTGGGCTCGACGCTTTTCCGCAGATGAATGTCGAAGACTTCCTCCCCAGGCTGCCTCATACGTCATCGCGCTGGCCACCGTCTCCTTAAATGTCGGCTTGCCCATCATCAACGCACTCCGACGTGGGTCATGAAGACCTTCAATAAATGACTCAATCTTCATCCTCTCGAGGTTATCAGCGCCGAATTTCGGGTAGCACAACTGTACGAGCCGCTCAATGTCCGCTGCATATGTCTGCAGCGCCTCGTTGGCCCTTTGTCTACGGCTCTTCAGCTCGCAATAATACAGCATTTTGTTGTGCTCGTCGCTGTATCTGGCTGCCAGCGCCCTTATGACGGTGTCGTAATCACCTCTTAAACATTCTGGAACTGATTTGATTACCTCAGCCGCCGGACCTTTCAGAGCCAGTATCAGTCTCCGACCTTTCCTAACATCGGTCCACTGACTCCAAAGCAGCCATCTCGAATTGTAGTTTGAATGTGTCAAACGACGTAGTACCATCATAAGTAGGCACTTCTATGGCGAAACTTTCCACAACTGACTGCACCCTTGCTCGAAGCTGTACCTCTCGAAGCCGTTCGTCTATCTTTCTGTGCATCGAATCTTCCAGACTGTCCACCCGTTTGTTCAAGGACTCATCCAGGTTGTCAACTCGTTTGTCCCAATTGTCCATGCGCGTCTCAAGATGCTCAACTGTTCCGTTCAGCCTATTGGAGATTTCCTCTACCTTCTGCTCTATGCGCTCAGAATTTTTCTCGACTTTTGCCGAAATTTCGAGATTCGTAGTTTCCAGCTTCGCCTCCATTTGCGCCGACATTTCGCGAATTTCACGATTTGAAGTCTCGAACATGCCCCTCATTGCAACCATAAGCTGGCTCATGTCCAATGCTTGTGGTGGCGCAGCCGCTCCAGCCGTACTCTGTAGCGAAGCAGCACCCGCAGGCGACTCCTCCACCTTGGCCGACGCCTCTGGTTCTTGCGCTCCGAACTCGTGCACAGTCCAATCGACGCCTCGTGCCTCACATGCTTCTCGCAAGCGCAACTGCAATTCCACCTTTCCGCCAGCAGTCGGCAAATTCCAGGCAGCCAGCTCCTTCTTCAGCTGGTCCACCTTCAGCAGCTCGAGTTTAACCATGTCCGTGCTTTTATAATTTTATTATTTGGTTTTTCTTTTTTTTTTATCTTCAATTTTCCACGATCCCACTTCTGACACCAAATGTTACGAATACTAAGTCCAGTGGGCTGTCACGTATCTCTGGATTGTGTGATTTGAAAATAAAACACAGTCAGTTTCCTAAATGCCGACAATAAAATACACCAACAGTCACTTTATTATTCACAGTTTACACTTTACTGTTCGTACACTTAAGTATTTGCTTAATTATTCCGTGTGGCAACTTCACTTGTCAAAACCAGACTGACTCGCTGCACCGCATCTGGCCACCTTTTATACTCTGTCCGGCCGTCGCGCAGATCGTTCTCGCACGTTGCCAGATTGGACTAGAAGTTTCCCTGATGACCGCGACCATCGTTGCCAGGTTGGACTAAAAGTTATTATCGCGGCCGTCGTTGCCAGATTGGGTTATAGCACGGCACGTAGCGGCAGGGTTGCTTTGCACCGCGACAGACTGTCTCATCGTTACAATACTTACATGTCTGCGTCCATGACGTATGCGCAAAATTAATCCTTCATGACCATAATTAGTCCATTTTGAAGCTGAGGCAACACTCGCTGATCGTATTCAATTATTTTCATTACTATACAAACCTTGGCATTATTGCAGTAAAGCGATTCTCGTGAAAAAAATAAATAAGTATGCTCTTACATTGAGGTTTAGCTCCTGAATTTAACTACAAACACGAACTACGAACTACAAATTTTGCCTGAGAAACGCCCACAAAAGGCGCGTCTGGGTGAAAGTTCAAAGTTGGTATCAAAATAACTCAATCACTTCTCAATCGATTTACACGATATGGATATGAAACGAAAGATCTTTCTCATACCTTTGTAGTGATATACAACTAAGATATACACCCATACCTCACTTTGCGTCGTGGTTACGTTCCAAAAAAACACGACGTAAATTGAAACGACGCACAGTGTCGCGAGTCCATAGTAGCGAGGGACAAAAATTTTTTATTTATTTATTTAATTAAATAATCTAGAAATACATTATTCCTTACCGATTATGTAGAACTAGTGAGACCATTACTGTTTACTATGTAATTAATTCATTTAATATTAGCTTAAGGGGGTGTTCTGTAGTAACAGCTCGTTTTCTTAGGTGTTTTTTGAAATTCTACTGTGAAGTAACTATTCAATTTTTTTTATGCGGTTTTTTTTCAATGCTTTATTATACTTTTAACTACAAAATTCAGTATAAGGTTTGAAAAAATATTGATTCGTTGCTGCACTGCAGCGCCGCAAAGTGATGCCCTCCAAAAAAACATGCGTTGACGGTTCACACGATTGCTCCAGTCTGAAACATGGAAATCGGAAAACTTTTTTTTGTTGTAATCTATATGAGTGCGATTATCGTCCGACGGGAGCTTTTTTTGTTTTTCATCAAAATTCTCAAAATGGCGCGACTTGAAAGTAAAAAATTTTTTTTGTCCCATTTTTTCAAATGAAAAAAAATTTATTTAACACTAACTAATAACAAAATCGAAAAAAAACGCTCGTCGGACGATAGCGACAACTTTTAGAAACATTAAAAAAAAAAAATTATCAAAATCCGTCTACTCAATCATTTGTAATCGTGTGAACCAGTTCGAAAAACATGGTTTCGGGAAAAACGCGTTTAAAGTTTTTTGTTCTGTGGAAATTCGGCGGAGCGCGTGACGAAACCTCCTTTACAAATGACTTTCCGGTCCGAATTCATCAAAGACCTTTTTTTATACGATAGATAACAACATTACCTGTTGAAAAATGCAAAAAAAAAATCGATTTTTTTTTTGAAAATTTTACTACAGAACACCCCCTTAAAGCTATTTTTACAAATTGACAAGTCAATTGCCAAAGAATTTGAGAGCGAATTCAGTTCTTTCAAAGCTCTATATATGGGAGCATGGGAAGCGTACACTGTTCTGACGCATTCAAGTAAGAATATATCATTACTCCGAAGACTTCTAGGCATGGGGAATCAATCACTCCACTAATAATGTCGAAATCAAAGAAAAGTGAAAGGATAACCCTCCTACTGTGTAGCGATTTTAAGTTGATTAACAGACATCTTGCATCATAAGAAGGAATACGATCGACGAAATTCAACGATCTCAATGCAAATCGTACAAACGATTTCTGAATGCGTTCGAGTCTATTGATATGACAAACATGATACGTTCTCCAAATAAAGACGGCGTATTCCAACTTAGACCGTACCAGAGAATTGTAAAGTAGTTTCAGAGTATATGGGTCAGTGAAATCAGAACCAAAGCGCCGAATGAAGGCTAGTAAAGAATAGGACTTAGCAATGGTGTAATTTATGTGACTATGAAATACAAATTTGGAGTCAAAAACTACACCAAGATCAGAGATTTCATAGGAAGTTTTTAATCGCGAACCATGAATGAAATACGAAGTAGGAATTACGGAACGGGATTTGGAGAAGGACACATGAGAACACTTACTAATATTTAGGAGCAATTGATTTTGATGACACCAGGCAACTACATTGTTGAGATCAGATTGGAGCTTAGCCGAGTCAGAAGGGCTCGCAACACAATTAAAGATTTTCAAGTCATCCGCATACAAGAGGAATTTCGAAAACTTAAAGCATTCAGAGATATCATTGATAAAAATGACAAAGAGCAAGGGACCAAGAATACTTCCTTGGGGACACGGGTTGAGGCAACAAAAGATTGGGAGTAAATGTTGTCAACAACAACTGCACAGTTACGGAGGGAGAGGTACGATTTAACCCACAGTAAGAAAGTGGAATGAAATCCCAAACTACCCAGTTTTGAAACTAGGATAGAGTGACTCAATTTGTCGAAAGCTTTTGAGAAGTCTGTATATACAGTATCAACTTGAAGACGATCATTAAAAGCGGACATACAAAATTCCGAGAAAACCGCCAGATTTGTGACTGCTGATCTGCCGGTCATAAAGCCATGTTGGTTATTGCAGATGAAACGCTTTACTGTAAAAAACAATTGTTGTTTGACAATGTATTCAAATAACTTAGAGACCACTGTCAGTTCTGAAATAGGCCTATAGTTCGAAATGTCGTTCTTATTGCCACTTTTGAAAATTGGCGTAATAAAAGTGACCTTCCAAGCATCAATAAATTCACCTGTTTCGAGGGATTTATTAAAAATTAAAAGAAGTGGATAGGCAAAAGCAGAGAAATTCTTAAGGAGATAAGGAGACAGACCATCATTATCCATATTAGAAGAGTTTTTGATAAACCGAATACCATCCAAAACATCGTCAAGGGATATAGAGAGCGAACCAAAGTTAATGGGGGAATTAACGTTCGGTTCGACATCCACTGAATTAGTGACAGGTTCAAAATTAGCTCGGCAAAATCCGCAAAGAGATTAGCTGCTTCCAGGGGGGGAAGAAGCATGCTTACCATTGTAAAAAACTTCAGAAGGAATACTTGAGCACGACTTTTTTGACTTGACATAATGCCAGAATGCCTTTGGATTTGATTTAATATCTGACTCGAATTTATGAGCATAATTACGTTGAAGGACTTTACTCAAGGATTTAAACTCCATCGAATAGCGACGGAATTTATTTCTATAAAGTAGAGAGTTTGCAGATTTGAACTTTTTATAAAATGTATTTCTCAAATTCTTTAGCTTTTTTAACTCTTTGGTGTACCACGGAATACTATAGCATTGCTGGTATATTCCTAATGCAAATATCACTAATCTTAAATTTAAAAATATCAAAACATTTGGCAACACTAGCATGAGCAAATAACAAATCCCAATCTAAAGCAGAAATTGCAGCGTTTAAAGCAAAAGTTATTAGGTTGATTGTTACCACTAAGAACTTTGAAGTCGTAGAACTCTAATAGAATAACAAGCGGTACGTGGTGTAAACCAGACCTTGACAATGGGTCGAGGCATTCGTTCAATACAAAATTCATGTTATCATTTATGAAGACAAGATCGAGAATTCTAAGTAGTTTATTTTTTAAGCAATTAAGAGGTGAACCAGAAAAAATTTAGAATTTTTAAGGATACATTAAAAAAAGTTATAGTCTGATTTTACTAAAATAAACTGCAGTTTATTATACATTTCTTAAACTCGAATTTACAAAAAAATTTCATGAAATATAATTAGTGGTTGCAACATTTTTTTATATTTTTCTTAGCGGTCTTAGTTAGAGACTGGACAGTACTTTCGGTGACTATTGCATAGGCTTGCTTCCATCGATTTCGGAACTGTACATCATTTTTGCAAACTTTCTTTGTTTTTCTTAAAGTTTGCTTCATTTCAGCCCAATATCTTTCAATAGGCCGAAGTTCCAGGCAGTTGGGACGATTTACCTCTTTTGGGACCACCGTGACACAATTTCCTTCATACCATTCCATAGTTGACCTGGAGAAGTGGCTTGTCGCTAGGTCTGGCAAAAACAAAACTGTTCCTTTGTGCTATTCCATAAATGGTAGAAGGCGTTTTTGCATACATTCTTTTATATAAATTCTAGAGTTTATTGTTCCTGTCGTAATGAACGCTTTGCTCCGTAGACCACAGGTTGCCAATCCATGAAGCGTTTTGGAAATTTGGTGTGAAATACACGGAGTAATTCGGAGTACTTTCTTTGTGTTCCATTCTTATTGTTTTGAGTGAAATAGGCATTCCCAGGCAACTGCTTGAAGTCCATCTTAGAGTAGGTTTCATCATCGAGAATCACGCAATCGAACTTGGTTACGTAATCGTCATACAGTTTTCGAGCCCGCGTCTTCCCTATTTTTTCTTTTGCTTCCGACCGGTCAGGCACTTTCTGCTGTTCGTAGGTCCTTAACCCTTGACTTCGCTTATATAGCATCTCAGTTGATTGCGATGTGCCTGATGCAGCTGCAACATCTCAAGTCGCCCTCGTGGGTTTATTCCGATATGTGCTAACAAGCCTCTTCAGCACTTCTGGGTTATTGGACCCTTTTTTCTGCCTGATTCTTCGGCTCTGTAGATGGAGTTTCCCACGTTGTAGTTGTTTATAACATTATAAACCGTCACTACGCTCGCTTTGCTTTCCCTTGCAATGCTTAGTCTAGACTTCGTCTTATCAGTCAAGTAAATGTCCAGTATTAATTTGCGACAGCGCTTTTGCGGGCTGAAAATGTTGACTAAAGTAGATCCAAGATGCAATTGAGTAATATAGCAAGAAACTGCAATATTTATAGATACTTTCACTCCCAAATACCAGCCTCCTAACTCTTGGCATTTTCGAATGCTGGATGCGTAAAAATTGTATGACGTATGACCATTCTACATTGCATAGGTTGAAGTCGCCTAGAATACAAAAGTTACAGCCACCATGAGAGGAGACTAAAGCCTGAATATTATCAACGTGCGCCTTGTACAATGCATCAGTACTGGCCGGAGGAATGTACGAAGCAGATATATAAATTTTAGAGATTCCATGCACCAGGACGTATAGTTGATCCAAAAGGGAGTCTTCGGTAACCAAGTGCACTAATGATGAGCGGTAGCGGCGCTGCACAGCGATTAGCACTCCACCACCTCTCGAGTAACCCGTTTTGTCAGCGTCGCGGTCCTTCCGATAAACGTTGTATAATTTGCCGTCAAAGAATTCACTGTCATAGAAATCCGAATTCAGCCACGTCTAAATCAGTACAAAAATATCATAGTCCAAGTGTGAACTCATATCGAAGAGAGATTTGGACTTAGTACGCAAGCCAGAAACATTTTGAACTCACTCAAGTGGTTCCTTCCTCGTTCCCTGGTTGCTGAAAAAACTTAAACGGGCGAACCCGTACATCAGCAGGCCAGGGGGGGTTACTATGTAACTCGATTCGAAAGTTGAAACTGCTCGAAGGTTGAATTCGATCCGAATTTAAATTCGTACTATGTAAGATTTTCGGATCGAGTGAAAAGTGCTGCCAGTAATGGTAAGTATTTTTGGCATTACTTTCGGATGTATTAATTGAGGTTGGCAGCATCTATTACTAGAAATGTCAAAAATACTAAACATTGAAAGTAATTAATTAATTAATTAATTGATTGGCACGACAGCCCGCTTACGCGAGACTAAGGCCTAGCTTCCCGCAACCACCCGTGTTGTGCGTGTGAATTTTGTACGCGGGTGGAAGGGACCTACAGTTTTATGCCGGTTCCGAACGGCAGGTTGGGAGCTTTTTCATAGGCAATTTTTGCTCTCAGAGGTTTGCCATTTCCAGCTGAGAGGACAGCCACCGAAAGAGAAAACGAGTTTCCCGTTATTTTTTTTAGGTGTTACTACATGCAGAATTCGATCTTGCGTCGCTCTGCATGCGACTCGTTGGACCGCGCACTAACCAACTGAGCCACGGCGGCTGCTGAAAGTAAACAAATATTTAATTGAGTTTAAAATGGATTCGGTTGCTTTATGGATAGGTAATGAAGACGAGCGAGTGGAACGTAAAATGTTACGCGACGGTATAAATATAATGCAGTTGACCAATTTGTTAAATATTTGCTATGTTTTTGAAAATGTTTGCATTTGTAGGTTCGTACGAAATTTCCGGCTCAATTATGTTATGTGTTGGAGAGACGCCAAATTTGCGAATCTCACTTATACCAATCAATAACAGCTTCCTCCAGCGCTGTGAATGAACACATTTTTGCTGGGCCACCACCTGTGCCTGATAAATGAATGCGGTTCTTTCGTTGTTTAGTTTTAAGATGTGTCTAGTGATCTGCCCAAAACTAAGACATATATAAGATAAGCAAAATCTACTTACTTTTTTCCAACCGGCCACATCCCGCATTGGTGGCCCGGCTGCATTTAGTTTTTCAGCCTTTATGTACCCCTTTGCTAATTGTGGGTGGTCCGCCATAAAATTTAGCAAAATTTGAAATTGCGCTTGTTTTGTGTGTTGAGTTTTGGTTGAATTTTCCCTATTGAAAGAGTTTTATGTTAATATTTATCCATTAATGTGCATAAGTTCTACAAATACTTACATTTTCTTTCGTTTGCGATTGCTGTTTTGATTTTTCCGTTCTTCGGTTTTAATCCGTTAGCTCTACACCAAACGAACAAAACTGTCCACTTTCGAGCGACTTTGACAGCTAAATTCGAATTGCATGTGCCGCACTTCCGAAAGTCGAGTTTAATATCCGATAATCGGATACGGAAACCGAAAATAGGAAATATGTTTTCGAATTCGAGTTAGCTGGTGCGAAAAATCCGTTTCCGCAAAATTTAACTTTCTAATCGAGTTACATAGTAACTCCCCAGATCGATGAGTTAAGTAGGGTCTCGTAGTGCTTGACGGAAATTCCCAATTTGAAGTTCACACGTTTCAGAGAACCTACTTTCACATTTTGCCTCAATGGAGGAGTGTTTCGAGACGTACGCCACGATGTTATCCGCGGTGACTGAGGGCTTAAAGGATGATAGGTGTAGCCACTTCACTCTATGTACGACATCTAATTCGTGACTTGTATAGGGTGTATTTTTTTGGAGGTTTGTTTTTCGAATAGAGATAAAACTGGCATTTTGTGGTCAAATCTGGTAACTGTAATGTCATTTATGTTCAGTTTGGTTTGCCATTTCATCATGAACAGGTTGACAAAAGAACAACGCTTGCAAATCGTGCAAATTTATTTCGAAAATAATGGTTCAGTTCGCGAAGTTTACCGCAAGCTCCGTCCATTTTATGGTCGACATAATCGTCCATCAGAGCAAAATCGGTCCATCCATCGGATAACCATGGGTCGTTTTCGCACTACCTTTACTCTATGTGATAATACGCATCCGCAGAGACGTCGAACAGTGCGCACCGAAGAAACAATTGCCGCTGTAGAGCAAAATGTTGAAGAGGACCCGAATGAATCGATTCGATTCCATCAACTTTAAAAATTGGACCTGTAGAATTGGCTTTATTCGAGCCAGACGCGGTGGCCACATGCCCGAAATCATATTTAAACATTAATGGCATAAAATTATCCTTCCAATAAAGCCAAATTGATGGACATTAAAACGATTTTCTTGTGTTTTATTTTAATTCGAAGTTCTATACCTCTAAAAAAAACACCCTATATTACAGCCGACAATACTTTGGGCTTTCAATTTCTTGCTGGGGTTTTTTTTTTTTATTAATAGTCTTTTATTTGCAATCTGTCCTATAAACATTCAGCAAATTTGAGGAATTAATTATATTTAACAGAGTAGATTATTCCATTTCAATTCAATTTTTTTTAACATTACAATAACTAAGTCTAAGGTTGTTTACATACTATTTATTTAATTTCTAAACATCAGTCATCGACTAGCTTTCGTTGTGAGCGGCTGCTTTTCTACCTTCCTCTTTAGTGCACAGTTTAGTGATTTTCTTCTTAACACAGTGTACAGTGTTCTCACTCTCTTTTTCATTTCACCCATTTCTCAAAGTGCCAAAAAACAACAAAGAAGATCAGTAAGTGAACCATGTGGAGTGACCAACCGATCCCTTCGGGGAATCGGTTTATAGAACTGGAAGATTATTCCAGCCCAAAATCTAAAAGAAAAAAAAAGTCAACCAAAGACCCCTATTCACCCCTTCACTCTACACACGAATCACAACACAATCCTAGGTTTGTCGTTGACAAGTCCTCTGACGACGCTAAGCCTCTGTTCTCATTCAGCGTCTTTGCCAAAAAGAAAGCAATTGATTCTATCAGCACGGAGGTAGAAACAGTCAGCCTCCTACGAGATGGAAGTCTCCTAATCCTCGCTAAGACACCCAGAGTGGCAGAGAAATTCGTAAAAACTAAAAACTTTGGCGGCCTTTGTCCAGTTTCAATTACCTTGCACCAATCTCTCAACTCGTCCAAAGGTACCATCTTTGACAGAAACCTTATCAACACCAACGAAGAAGAAATCTTAGAATCCCTAAAATCTCAAGGCGTCACGAGTGTGTACAAATTCACGAAAAATACTCCAGAAGGCAAAAAAGTCCACACCGGCCAAATACTCCTTACATTTGACCTTTACAAGATCCCAAGTTCACTTGAAGTAGCTTGGTACTCAGTACAAGTAAGAGAATATTTCCCAAACCCGATGCGGTGTAAGAACTGTCAATTACTAGGTCACACGACTAAGCATTGCAAAAATAATCCCGCATGCTCCAACTGCAACCTTCCCCCTCATACCCCCTTAGTATGCACCCGCGTTATGTGTGCAAACTGCCTCAACGATCACCCCTCCTTCTCTAACGCTTGCCCCAAATACCAGCTGCAAAAAGAAATCCTAAGAATCAAAACTCAAAACAAATGCAGTATTGGCGAAGCCAGGAAAATATACCAACAGCAATACCCAAACTACTCAACATCGAAAACATTATACGCATCTATTACAAAAAACGGCATAACCTACAAAAATAAGCACAATACACCAGAAACCACCACAACCACCCCGCCCTCTGGTTCTTCACACTCCACCAACCCACAAGAGAACACTATCAACAGTCTTTCAAAGCCCACTCACAATCTTCCTCAAATCAACCCACACCCTAACAACGATGCGTCGATCACTCACAATACACACATACAATTCACTCACTCCTCCTCCTCATTAATTCACAATCTACATACCGAATCAACAAACTCTTCTCAAAACTTCACTCAAATTAACTCTCAACCTTATAATAATCTCTCAACAATACACGATTCACCCCACACGCTAAACGCAAAAACAAATCTCTCGAATAATAACTCAAATTTACCCACAACAAATAAATCCATAACTGACCATACTCTCTCACAACAAAAAGCAAAAGACCCAGACTGCGAATAACATAACATACTCAAAACTATTAAGAAAATAGTTTCTGAAGTAAATTCTTTCCTTACGTAGTTATGATCTGTAATATTCTTCAATGGAATATCAATGGATATCATAATAACTACTCAGAACTGGAAACACTTATTAAATCTCTCAACCCTCTCATACTCTGCCTGCAAGAGACCCACATACCCTACAATACTAACACATATACTCCCAAACAGTTTCATGGACACTTTCATAACTTCGCCGCCAACACCTCCTACAAACAGGGCTGCGGCATTCTTGTCCACAAAAGTGTGCCATACAAAGTTCTTCAAATTCCATCCAACTTGCTAATAGTAGCGGTCGAAGTAAACTTGTCATTCCCAATTACAATAATTTCGATCTATATCCCCCCTACCCAGTCCATAAATATAACCGACTTAATCAATCTCACTAACACCATCCATACCCCAATTATACTAGCTGGAGATTTCAACGGCTGGAGCCCGCTATGGGGCTCACAAACTCACAACCCGCGCGGTAAAATAATTGAAGACTTTATCATTAATTCTAATATTTCCCTCCTTAACAATAACAGGCCAACCCACTTTTCCACGCACCACACTTTCACTAATATCGACCTCACTCTTTGCTCACCCTCTCTTTACCCATCTACCTCATGGAATATTTTAGACGATCTCCATAATAGCGATCAGTTTCCTATAATTATAACTTTAAATTTCCCTGCACATAGTTCTTCTACCCCCCCAAAACCTTCAAAATTCAATTGTAAACTTGCTGATTGGTCGAAGTATCAAAATCACATAATAGAATTTAACTCAAAATTAGACATATCAAAAGACGTTAATAAAGAAGCAGCCATAATCCGTAAAATAATTCGATCAGCAGCCAATATCTCGATTCCACAAACCCGAAGCAAATACACAAAACCCAACATTCCATGGTGGTCTATGGAGCTCAAGAATCTCAGAGAAGAAAAACAAACAGCTTGGAAAAAGTATAAAAGAGATATGAGTTTAAACAACCTTATAGAATACAAAAAAAAAATGCAGCTTTTATTCGAGAAAAAAAGATAGCAAAAAAAGAAGCTTTGAAGAATTTACTAAAACACTAAATCCCAGCACAACAGTGTCTGATGTCTGGCGTGGCATTAAAACACTTACCGGAGAGTACACTTTTAGCAACATTAAAATATTAAAAGTAGGGAACTACACTACGGCACTACAACCGACCCACAATCAATCTGCGACAACTTTGCCCAATACTATTGTGGTATATCGAACGACCATAACTTTCCACAGCAATTTCTTACACACAAAAATTCTTCGATGTTAATCAGCATTACTCACACAAATACTAAATTTGCCATGCAGTTAGAATCAGACATCAACCAAACTGAACTAGAAACCTGCTTAAAACTTGTAAAAGGTTCCTCTCCTGGAGCGGACAAAATTACTTACGAAATGTTACGCAAAGTTCCTCGTTGCCTTCTCACTAGAATTACTAAACTTTATAATCAAACCTTTTCTACGGGGATTATACCCCAGTTCAACAAAACGGCTATTATAATCCCAATAAAAAAACCAAACAAAAAAATAGAAGAAATCTCCAGCTACCGCCCTATTTCCCTACTACCCTGCATAGGAAAACTCTTCGAAAAAAATAATTGCAAAAAGGCTCGCATGGTTTCTATCCAGCGCGAAATTACTCTCACCTTATCAAACTGGCTTCAAGCCCGGCTTAAGTACAATCGACGCGTTGCTTTATATAGACCACTTAGTTTGCAAATGTCTCTCCGCAAAAAACCATATGTCTATACTCTCCATCGACTTTGAAAAAGCATTCGATAATATAGGTCCACATATAGTACTTAACAAGCTGCAAGAATGGGGAATCGGCCCGAGAATGTTTAACTACATCAAAGCATTCCTTACAAACAGACAAATGCGCTGCCGTGTAAATAATTCAATATTTTCCATACACCCACTCCATAACGGTATACCACAAGGCTCTCCGCTCTCGGTAGTCCTATTCTCAATAGCTTTCGAAGACCTTAGTAAGCTCATCCAAAGTAATAAAAATATCCAACATTGCCTATACGCTGATGACCTATACGTCATGTGTAAAAACGAAGACATCAATAAAGTAAATGAACAACTAAAAAAAACTCTAGATTCGATTGAGAGTTGGTCTTTGCACTCAGGTGCAAAAATCTCATTTACAAAATGCAAGCATCTGCACATATGTAGGAAAACTAGCTGTAATAATTTCGAAATAAGGCTTAACAATAATAGCATCCAAAATGTAGATCATCTAAAAATTCTTGGGCTAATTTTCGATAAAAAAAATAGTTTTAAGCAACATTGTACATACTTAAGAAATAATCTCGCTGCCAGGCTTAACACAATAAAATACCTATCATCTACTAAAAGTCACGTCCACACTAACACTCTTTTAAACGCTACAAAATCAATGATACTCTCAAAGATCGACTACGGTCTACAAATATACGGGAAATGTGCTAAAACGAATCTAAACTTAATTAAAGCTCCGTATCATACTGCTGTGAGGGCAAGCTTGCGCGCTTTTAGAACTACACCTACAAAGAACTTGCTAGCGGAAGGAGGATTTCTAGAAGTTGAAGATCGCATTACATTCCTACGCTGTGGCCTCTTACCGAGATTGTTCTGCAGCCCAACACATATCCTGCACAAAGAAATTCAACTTTTAAAATCTCGAAAAACACCGCTATCGATGAAATCTGCATTAAGCGAAGCTCTCGAGCTAAAGAAAACACTACAACTTGACGTGAATCTTAGCTCTCCTACTCTTATACACCCGCCATGGTCGTTAAGCCAACTTACCTTTGTTGGCCAGTTAACAAAATATAGAAAAGGGTACACCCATAAGGACACATATGTACAATTGTTCCGCGAAATCATCACCCCACTTTAGCAGGACGGATGGAACCCAATCTTCACAGACGGTTCTAAAACCCCAGGCGGGGTAGCTTTTGCAGCCGTAGATGACCACGGATCTGAGCTAACAAAAGGAATATTACCGCAAAGTGCTACTGTCTTCGAAGCAGAAACCCAAGCTGTTCTATCCTGTCTAAAAACACTAAAGTACAGTAAACGGAAACACATAATTTGCCTTTTTTGAAGCAGCAAACAATATCGATAACAAGCTGGAATTTGTACAACAAACCCAGCAACTGCTCATATCTATGAAAGACAGAATAAGAATCATGTGGATACCAGGACACGTGGGAATCGCTGGCAATGAACACGCTGACGCCGCCGCCAAGGCAGCAGTAAAGTATCCTTTGCACACATTTTCCCTATATTCCGCGAAATCCCTCATCTGTAAAGCCAGAAATATCCTCTATGGAAACATAAGCAATAACTGGACTCAATACACTCATCGTTACAAAGCTGTCAACAACACCCGCACCCCACTACGTCTTCCCATATCTACATCCACCGCTGCAAACAAATGCTTTACACGCTTAAGATTAGGCCACACCCTCCTAACACACTTATATCTCTTAAAACGAGAGTTACAACCGCAATGCTTCTTCTGCAATACAAGTACTTTAACAAAACATATTTTAATAGACTGCCCTTCCCTCACCTCCCTCTATGCATCTATATTTCAAACTTCTTGCCCATACAATATCCTTTCCAATCCATCCCACCACAATGTAGAATTAATTCATGTTTTTAAAAAAGTTAAAAATTGAAAATGTAATCTAATTAAATCTTAAGCCGATAGCCCTGGCAGCTAGCGCTTCCATAATTAATTATAATGTTTATTGTAATTAATTTTAAATAAATAAATAAATAATTTCTGAAGGGCAAGTCTAGGACATGATACCTTTTGAGCCTTTTAGTTTCTTGGCTATCATCTAGTAAGCATATTGCGAGCGTATTACAGTGACTGCTAAGCTTATAGTTTAGGTATCTATCGGCAAATCTACTTGCTTCCTCTTTCACATAGCGAATTTTCAAGTCACTATGTATATTTTCATTAGTTATAAACCATGGCGCACTTGCAATCATTCTTAGTGTCTTTGACTGGTAGCGTTGCAATATTTCGATATTCGATTTGGTGCCCCACAGCTGTAGGTCCACACTGGTTTTAGAATAACTTTATATAATCGCAATTTATTCTCAAGACTGAGTTCAGACTTCGGCCCAAGTAGCCAATACATTTTGCTCCTCTTAATTTTAAGTTGCTGCCGCTTTGCTTTCCACGTAAGTCGTCGATCTAGGTGCATTCCAAGGTATCTTACTGAATTTTTTTGAGGTATCGGAGTTCCATTTATACATACGTCGGGGCTGTCTCCTCTTCTTGTAGTGAATGTTACATGAACGGATTTGTCAGTGTTCACTTTAATATTCCATTTTTTCAGCCATATTTCTATTCTGTCAAGCTCTGGTTGAATTTGTGATGTAGCACTAGATGGGGTTTCGCCCACTGTTAATAAAGCAGTGTCATCTGCAAAAGTGGCAATTAAAACCTAATCAGCTGTTGGCAAGTCAGAAGTGAATATGGTATAGATCACGGGTCCAAGTACACTGCCTTGGGGCACTCCAGTTTCAATTGAGTGAATATCTGAACGTTCATTTCTGTGTTTTACGAAGAAGCTGCGATCATTCAAGTATGATTTCAGCAATAGATAAAATGGCGAAGGAAGTAGTTTTTTTATTTTGTAAAGCAATCCTGGATGCCACACACGGTCGAAGGCCTGTTGAACATCTAAAAATACTCCCGTGCAGTATTTTTTGTTTTCAAGTGCATCAGTTATGACATTGACAATTCGATGGCATTGCTCTATCGTTCCATGTTTGTTCCTAAATCCAAATTGGTGCTCGGGTATAATATTGTTTCTTTCAAGAACTGGCAACATTCTTCTCAAAAATATTCTTTCAAATATTTTGGAGAATATCGCCAGCAGGCTAATTGGTCGATATGACTTAATATCATTTTCTGGCTTATTAGGTTTTGATATCATTATTATTTCTGCACATTTCCACTGTGTTGGAAAATGGTTAAGTCGGAGAATTGTGTTAAACATACAATGCATACTTTTTTCTGAAAGAGCTTTAACCGTTTTTGCGTCGATACCATCATATCCTGGAGTTTTTGCTGCATGAGAGCTGCATGGATGCATTCAAAACGCCTATTAAGTCACTCGTTTCCTTTTCACACACAAGCATATTCTCATCCATTTTTTTCAAACATAACAAGTAATAGCATCGACAAAATCGAATCAAGTGAATGAATCATTCATTCTGGCAAGTGTTTGAATTGATCGATTTTCAAGTGCATGATTTTCAAAACAAATGGTTTTTTTATAAGAGACTGCTTTCAACTGTTTGGTTTCAAGGTAAAAGACTATAAATATTTTATATATAAATTAAAATAAATATTACATATGAAGAGTTCTGAACAAAACAGAGTGTAATGATAATTTTTATTTTACAATATCTCTTCTGGATTCATATTACAATGTAAGAAAACTAAATGAGTTAATGCAGCTTGATATGCTCCTACACGCACGTATAAATCGTTTGCAAGCGAGTCATTCGATTGAATCATTTGTTTGTTATAACAGAATTTTTCATTCACATGCTTTGATATAAAGTGAGTGTCACACCGATATACTTGATAACAAATAATTTCAGGATAGCTTTATCTTGATTTGAAAATAATTCATATGAATAGAGTGCAATGCATTGAGTTCATACATTTCACACTTAAACGAGTATACTCATGCTGCTCTCTGGTTTTTGAGTTATTGAGTTTGTTTATTTCTTCTTCAACTTCCAATTGTGAAATATGTTTTATTGGAAGGTCCATTTGACATGCCACATCTAAAAATCCCATAACTTCTTCCTCATCTGACAAGCTGTTTAGTGAAAGCGGTTTGAAGATCTCTTTCAGGTATTCACCAAATGCTTGTGCTTTGCTTATATCAGTTTTGCACCATATCCCATCCGTGTTTCTTATAGAAACGTTTCTTTTTGTTGGACGTTTTAAATATTTCGTGGTTTTCCACAAGTTGTGTTCATTGTTTTTATCAACATTAAGATTTTTAAGAAATTCGGAAACTGTCTGGTTTTTATATTTGCTTAATAGTAATTTCAGTTCTTTAGTGGCTTTATTGAGCTTCTTTTTATCATTTGGTTGACGTCTATTTTGCCAGACTCTTCGTAGGTTGCGCTTCTTTCTAATCATATCTCTTATTTCAGTGGGTAAGAAGGTTTTGTGTTTAAGATGCGATTCTTGTGTGGAGGCAGCCTGAAACGCCGCACAGTGGCTCAATTTGTCATTTCAGGTTGCAAAATTAATAACTCCTGAACGAATAGATATAATTGGAAAATTTTTGTTGCTGTTGATTAGAAATTCATCAGGCTATTGTATTCTCAAAAATAAACTCAATCGAGATACAGGGTGCTACGTAATACTTTGTCAAAACTCGGCTTACTGTAAATAAGAATAATGCGAGCAACAATGATAAGTTTTAGTTGCAAAATTAATGAAAATGCATTAAAATAGATGAAAAGTAATAAGAAATTTAAGAAATAAGCTGAAAGAGTCAAATTTAAAGATAAAAATTCACAAATTTTGCTTTCAAAATGAGAACCAGAATTCGAAAAATTGTCAAAAAGTCAATTTTTCTTTGGATAATCCTAAGTTTAAAAACAATGCTAAAGCTTCATTAGGACTATATTTGATCGGTAGCACATTGGGTGGGGTGGGAATACTGTTTTTTATTCTTTTAACGTGACCCGGGCTTGCTGGTAAAACTGCTTTCACTATAACGCCTTTCATTTTCCCCTGATCCTTATTTTATTTTATGATCAAAGCTTCTGAAAAGTGGGTGGCAGTTATTTTTCCCGTTGCCTCCATGACGCACAGTCCTGAGTTGACTTTTTCGGCCTTCCTTTTGCCGCCTTTGATGTCGATGGTTAGTCATCGCTTATGCTATATGCATCTCTTGCATCGAACTATATTATTTTTTTCTAACCACTCCTCATTACTCTGGACAAAATTGAATTTGATACGATTTGCCGCCATTTTAACTTGATAGTGCGATAAGTCCTGGATATCTTCTCTTTAGTCGTAGATGTTTTGGCTGCAGGCAAACTTCCTTCGACGTAACCAGAACGAACTGCTCCTTTGTCTTCGAAATAGTAAATATTTCAAACAGCTTCGAATTTTTTCAAAACATTTTTGTGCTTCTTCTTCGGTTTAGTTGCAGTGGCGGAGTTGAAGTGATGTTTAGTTTAAATTAAACTCGAAACTAACTTTACTTACATTCAAATAGCAGGCACTAAGCTTCTAGTAAATGCAGGTACCTGCAGTTCTTAGGTTTTTACCCGTTGTGAGATTTTTGAACAGCCCAGACACATAAGTGGGTTTTAGATATGAGTCATAGATATATGTCTGTTTTTTGTTTTTCAATAACTAATTGTTTCATTGGCGCGGTTAAACTCAAAGACTAATGGCGACTGACTGAGTTTTGCTCAAATTAAAAAAAAATTGTATGACAGACACAGTGTTAGTATTTTGTTAAAAACAAAAGCATTACATCAAAGTATTCATGATAGCTGATTGCCGGAAATGAAAGCCAACTTGTTTTTCGTACGTGCGAACTGCACATCCAGCAAAAGTACTCTTTACTTCGAGCTTACAGCAATATACGCCAAAAAAAAAGTCGACTTAATATGGAGTTGCAAGCTTGTATCATATCTTAAATGAAGCCAAAATCCAAATTTGCATGCCCTGGTAACGATTATAATCGCGTGTAATTGATTACCTATCAAAATCTTGACGAACTTGTTCGAACGCACGCACCCGAAAGCACAAAATTGCGCGAGGTGGCCACAGAAAAATCGCTCTAAAATCCAGTCGGGCAAAATCGGGCACCCGATCTCTTCAGGGAAGTACTCACAGAAGACTAGTGAACAATTTTCCCAAAGACGGAACCGTGGCAAGTATGCCTTTTTTTTGAAAGTCTATCGAAAGTTCAAAAAGTGCGATAAAAACAGTGCTTCAAGTGAGTGCCTACGAAAAGACAACAACAACAACCAACTTTTTTTTTCCATATTTAATTATTTACTACAAATGCTTTCTTTTACGATGCTGGTGCAAAAAGTTTCAATTAATTTGCTCCTTTCCGTATTTTAAAACTTCAGCTTTGCGGAAAAAGTGCAAATTGCTGATATTATTTCACACTCTAAAAATTGCTCAACTTTGACGGGCTCTACAAGCAAAACTATTTGTCCAATTTAGTTAAGGTTTTCGGATTTCTTAGGTCCAAGCATTTATCTATTGGACAAGTATAACAGTTTCCCCCAAATCGAACATGACAAAATCGACTTTTGCAACCTACGTCGGCAGAATCAGCCACTGTGCGCCGCTTCATATATCAGTTGAGTGAAGGACTCGATTGCAGTATCTAGTTCGAAACCATTTTTAATAGGAGTACTGATATTAATGCGAGCATCCATATACTGATGAAAATAATCAATGCCAGTTTTTGCAGTTATTAACTTTTGCCTTCTTGTGGTCTCAGGTAGTGTATTTATAATAATAATAAATAATAATAATTGATTGGCACGACAGCCCGCTTACGCGAGACTAAGGCCTAGCTCCCCTAGGCCTAGTGTATTTATAGTTACAATAATTGGGGAATGATCCGAGCTCAAGTCGAAATTTTCGGAAATGGATAGAATATGTCGTTGAATTCCTTTGTATACGATAAAGTCCAGAAGGTCAGGAATTTTTCTGGGATCAGAAGGCCAGTAAGTGGGCGCACCAGTACTTAAAACCGATAGGTGATCACTTGTTATACATTTGTGCAGTTCTTTTCCTTTCGGATTTGCAAGCCTGGAGCCCCACCAGGGATGCTTGGCGTTATAGTCTCCTCCTGCAATGCAGGTTGGCTCCAATTTGTTGAAAAAGTTATGATATTCTGGTTTTTTTATCGTAAAACGTGGCGGAAAATATATTGCGCAAAGAGCTCGAAAGTGTTGCATTTGGCCTTGACGCATGTTGCTTGAAGTTGAGAACTTCGTATTTCTTCTTCAATTTTCTATATCAGGTTTGACTTTATTAATATAGCTGCTCCCCCATGAGCTTTCCCATCAGGATGGTCGCTGTTAATGAGATCATAACCTCTAATTTTAAAATGAGATCGAGGTGTAAAATGCTTTTCTGAAATGAGTAATGCGTCAATGTTATATCTAGAAAGGGATATCTCCACTTCTCTGATGTGGTTATATAAACCGTTTGCATTCCATACTGCAAGCTGCAGGCTTACTTGCATATTTGATTAATTAGCATTGTCATCATATTTATCAAGTTATTTGTCATTTCTAACTGTCTACTGAGTAATATTTCAATTTTTTGCAAAGTGTTGCTCTCACTGCTTTGCACAGAGTTACCTTTGAGTGCTTCAGCATATGTAGAATTTCCGCTCAGCACATTGTTATCAGCAATATGATTGGAATGCGCGAAACTTTGTTGACTAAATGTATTGGCGGCTTTTAACTGATGTTTTTGGCTATTGTTTTGACCTACATTTTTCTGCTGTATTAGTTTTTGGTATACATTACAGCCTTTATAACTTGCTGGATGGTTTTGGAGACAATTAACACATTTTGCAGGTGAGTCTTTGCCTTTAAGGCACTGAGGACTAGGATGGTTAAGTCCGCATTTAACGCAGTTGAATGGTTTTGTACAATAAGTCTTTGTGTGTCCAAATTCTTGACAGCGGTAACATAAGAATCTACATTTTTTACCGTAACCCTAACTTGCCCTTCTCTTGTTGACTTATAATTAAATTCCGTAGTAGGAATTACTGAACTTAACATTTTAATCATTTTATTTATGTCATTTACATTAGGCACAAAAATAGGTGGTGGCTTTATAATTGATTCTCTTAGAATAGCTGCTTCTTCTTTTTCATCTTCAGCTTCTAACTCCGCTAATCTGTTGGCATTTGATGTTGTATTTGCTCCGTCGTCTCTAATTTGTACTTTTTTCTTTAACACTTTTGGAGAAGAGAGATTGCTTCTCTTGGTTGGTTTAACAGGCGACGGTACAGTCTGCCATTCCACTTCACTCTCATCACTTATCTCCGTTGTTTCCATAGCCGATTAACTCCCAGTAGCATTAAGGAGGGTCACCAACAAGTGTCTCCAAATGTTCTGCTATTGCTACTACTTATATTGTTTTTTTTTTTTTTGGTTGTTTGATTTATCGTTTTTGTCTTTTCGTTATGCTTGAAGTATTCCGTTATAAGTTGAGTATTTTGTATACGATTGGCTGGGTTTGCTAGTAATCAAAGCAGCAGAAACTGAGGCAGCAGGCTCATCTGGATTGTTATTTTTCTCAGCCGGAACAAGCAAGCGAGCGACATTAGCGTAGGAGGCGGGCGAAGCAACAACAGCATTCGAAGCGGAGGTAACAACCGACGTAACAGTGTTCGACACAGCAGCAGAGTTCCGTGGGTCGGTTGTACGTACCAGAGGAGCACCATGCGAATGATGGGAGGAGAAGCGTTGATCATTAGCAGTTGAGCAAGAGCGATTAGCATCAAAAACAGCAGGGGGAGGCGAGACTGCGGTCATACCAGGTGCAGGCAGCGAAGACATAGTTTGACGCATCGTGTTGTTGTTTTCACTTTTGTTGTTTCTGTCGTGACACCCACATGTAACTGCGCTCGCACGAAGATCTTTGATCTCAGCAGTTAGCAGCGCAATGGCAGGGGCTTCCTCGGTATGGAGTTTATGCATGGCTTTAACCTCCATATGCAACTCTTCAATTTTGCCGATCAGAAGCTGCTTATCAGTTAGATGAGCAGTAATCGCAGAAGTAGCACTAGCATGTACGGATTTAAGAGCGGCAATTTCATTAAGAACAGTTAGTAAAGAGACTGGAGAGTTAGACTCATTTTTATTGTCGCATCGCTTTTGAGCAGCCTCAGGTGTAGGCAATTGTTGTTGCGATTGAGCAGTTGCGTTTTTGTTTTCACTTCGCTGTTGGGTTGGAATTGGCGAGTCAGTTGAAACTGCGTTTATAGATGTCCCTCTCTCATCCCGAATAACGGGAGGAGGGGGAGAACAGATAGATTTACGGCGAACAGCAACACAGTTTTTGCAAAAAAATTGTTTGCCAGAATTAAGCAAAAATTCAAAATCAGCAGGCAAAAGACCAACACAATTCAAGTGGAACAAATCTTCACATTTGCCACACTGCACTTTAGCTTGGTTCCGATCCACTTTTTGCCCGCACTCACAAGGCATTTTCTGCATAAAGCGAGTATGCTTTAAACGAAAATTAAGTAAAAGAGTCACTATCTCGAGCACAGAACTATGGTAATCACTTTTATTTAAGACTAGTAGGGCCCTGCGGCTTTGCACGCAAGCTTGAAGTCAATGGGCCAAATAAATAAAGTTTCTTCATACTACACTCTATGGGCCATGCCACGCCTCTTTTATGTAATGCCCAATACATTCCTCCGGTCGAAGGGGGTGACCCGGTTTCATTTATAGGCGACTTTCAGTTCCAAAGTTACGCGGAAAATTTCAGTCGCAAAAAATATACCGCGTCCTTTGTCAACGCCCACAAAATTTTGCCAGTAGTGACTCATCTATGGGACGATGGTATACAAAACTTCAAAGGTTTCCAACTTATTTTTCCGAAGATATTCCACATTAAAAATTTGGGTTCTATGGGCGGTGACATGCCCCTCGTCCGATACCCACCCCATTCCCCATGTCGAAGGGCACATCTAAATCGTAAGTTTGTGTCAAATCTCTTTGATGTGTGATTTGTAGTTCCAAAGTTATTCAAAACGTTTGATTTGGTTAAAACGTACCACGCCCCTTGTCCAACGCTCACAAAGTTTTACCAGTAAAAAGGCACATCTAAACGGTGGCCCCGCACCAAATTTTAATGCTGCCCGATTTCTCATTTCGAAGATATTCCATATTGAAAATTTAAGTAGTATGGACGGTGCCACGCCCCTTGTCAAAATCCACCCCATTCCCCCTATCGAATCGCTAAATCTTTTGATACCCATATTGCTATGACAAATATACTATGGCTGATTTGTTATTATAGTGGGCGTGGCGAAAAGGTATATCAGGTGGGCGTGGTCAATCTTATATATCCTATGTTAACATCAATGGAACATGGAATCATTTGATATTAATACTGATTTACAGACATGTGCCGTAGCTTCGTTTTGTAAATTTAGTGTGCACGGAAAGTGGGCGTGGCCGATTATATTATAGCCAATGTTTGCCGAAATGACACGCTGAATCGTTTGATACTCATATTGCTTTACAAAAGCATACCATAGATGAGTATTGTGGCCATAGTGGGCGTAAGAAGGGGGCGTGGCCATTCTCATATAACCTATGTACCATTCCCCCAGATAAGAAAATGTTTGGTGTTTATTTTATCTAAAGCGGTTCAGTGGTTTTTCCCTGATTGTGGCTCAAAAAAATGTCACACTGGTTTTTATATAATAGTATAGATAAACGTTCTAAACCACTGGTAATTTTATAAGTGTGGGGGCTTACATAGGGGCGTGGCCAATCCCATAAAGCCATGCTTACCGTAAGGAAACGCGGAATCGTTTGATATCCATATCGTCTTATACTTTAACGTCAAAGTCAGTCAGTCGTCAGTCGTCAGAGAGAAAGGACGTGTTTATTTGTTCCTGACCTGCGTTGTTGTAAAGTAAAAGCACTTTCGTTTAAAGTGGACTGCTAGTGTCCGGTTTCATCTTTGCCCATGGATGATTTCTGCGGGAAATGTGGTAAACAATTTACCAGAGGAGATATCCAAATTATTCCTTGCAGTGGCCTCTGCAAGCAGCTCTTTCATCGTGGCTGTTGTGTTGGAGTTGTCACCGAATATGAGTTGAAGCTACTCAAATCCAACAGGATCTTTGCGTACTTTTGCACCGAATGTAATGGAATGGCTACGAAATTCATTGGTGCCCGTGATGCTGTACTGGAATCCCAGAGATCCGGCTTCAACAAAATTCTAAGTGCCGTGGAGGCAATCTGCAAGTCATTAGTTTCCCAGTTTGATGACCTAAAATCATTTATTGCTGCGGAAACAACAAAGTCGCTTGCTTTGGAGCAGGAGAATGCAAAGCGCTTGGCTCTCATCTCGACTGAAATTGCGGTAATTCGCTCATCATTTTCTTCTGCTGCTGCTAAGTCTCCTTCGCGCCCTGTAGTGGCACAGACGCCCGCTGTCCACGCTCACAACAACCTCACTTGGGCCCAACAGGTAGCTGGGGTCTCCCCGATAATCTCGCTTGCTGTTGATGGAGAGTGTTTCTATGGAAACCCGCCCGCTGCTGATGTTGTCGCTGACGTGCAGACGAATTCATTGCCTGCTGCTATTTCGTCGCTTGATGCTGTTGTTGTCGCTGACGTGCAGTCGAGTTCATTGCCTGCTGCTATTTCGTTGCTCGATGCTGCTTCGCATCCAACTTTATCGGCGTCTTCGACGCTTGCCAAAAACAATGCTGAGTGCATTACCGTGAGTAGGAAAAAACGAAACGAGCAACTGAGTTCCTTGCCTACTGCTCAAACGTCGCTTGATGCTGTTGTTGTGCCGCCTGCTGCCACTGGCTCTCAGAGGGTCCGCCGTGAATGTGCGTGCAAATCTATTGCGTCGCCAATTGCTCTCAGTACTCCACATGCTGCTTCTCTGATCGGTCGCCGAGTGCTGCTGCTGTTGTTCCTGCTGCTGTTGCTCCTGCTGCTTCTACACATCCAACTTTATCCGCCAATTCACAGCCCTCCAAAAGTAATGCTGAGTGGACTACTGTCAGTAAGAAGAGACGAAACGATGGTTTTCGTGTTGTTGGCTCAAACACGAATTCTGATCTCGACGTTGCTGTTCGCCTCAAGTGGCTACATCTCTCATCTTTCTCTCCTACCGTTTCTGAAGACAACATTATGGATTATGTTGCTAAACATTCTGCTGTGGACAAAAATTTGCTGTCTTGCTATAAACTGGTCAAGAAAGATGGTTCGATCTCGTCGCTCAAAAAGATTAACTTCAAGCTCGGTATTCCTGAATCTTCATTTGATGAACTGCTTAACTCTGATTGTTGGCCTGCCAATGTTTGCATCCGCACCTTTCGTTTTTTTCAACACAAAGGAGAGAAGGTGATGCAGCTTTAGCACCCTCATCAGTCCCCTTTGATCGTAATGGCATAAAGATTTACTTTCAAAATGTTTTGGGGCCTTAGAACTAAATCTTCAAAATTGTTCCTGTTCAGCTCTCACCAGGAATACGGCGTCTTCGTTTTCGTGGAAACCTGGCTGAACGCGAATTTTTTCGATCATGCATTTTTTGATGCCAACGTTTATGATGTTTTTCGTAAAGACAGAGATGCGGCCAAAACTGGCTGCTCTAGAGGCGGCGGGGTCTTGATCGCTATTAAGCGCAATTTCCATGCATCGCGCTTTACACTCGATGATGAAGATTTAATTCTTGACCAGCTTTGTGTTCGTATCAAAGGTTCTTCTGGATTACTCTTTCTCTGTGTTTCTTATATTCCCCCGGACAGTGCTTACTCTTTGTACAAATCTCATGTCGACAATATCGTTTCCTTAGTCACCGATAAGATTGGCGATAACCATATTTGTGTTCTCGGTGACTTTAATCTTTGCAATGTCAATTGGTCTACTACAAATGATGTCACCTCCCTTATTCCGTCTAATGTAAATTCCCCTTTAGAACTATATGTTATAGATACTTTGCTGAGTCTGGACCTTCATCAAAGAAATGACCTTTCTAACAAATTGGGTAGAATCTTAGATCTAATCTTCCTTAGTGTTAATGTTAGTTTAGGTTTCTTGAATGTCTTTTCCCCTTCTCGTCCTCTGACAGGCATCATGTTCCAATTATTCTAGATTGTGAATTCTATGTTTTCCCCTTGTCTTCTGGTAGTCCCAGACCCTCTTTCAACTTTACCCATGCTGACTTTCCTGCACTGAATAATGTGCTCCTTGATGTTGACTGGAATATTCTTTTTGCGAACTATGATGTCTCTGATTGTTTCTCTGCTTTCAAATCTAAAGTTTATATGTTCTGTGTTGATACTATTCCGGTTATCAAAAAGAGGAAGTATAAAATCCCTTGGCATACAAAAAGGCTTAAACATCTAAAGAATATAAAAAGCAAATATTACAAGAAATACAGACAAAGCTCTAGTAAGCATTACTATCTTAAGTTTCTCAGTGCCCAGAAGGATTTTAATTGCCTCAATAAATTTTTATATCGTAATTATATTTTCAACTTTGAAGCCAATATCAATACTAACCCTACGGCCTTTTGGCGATTCATTAATTCTAAAAATAACAGCTCATCTATTCCCTCGACTGTTTTCTTCGGAGATAAATCTGCCAGTTCTGCTCCGGAAGCTGCTGATCTCTTTGCGGACTTTTTCTTTTCTAATTTCGTTTCGGATTGTGCGTCCAGTAGCACCTTCTCCTTTAAATCTGATTCATCAATCAATTTCGGTTCCCTAACTCTATCCCTAAGTGACGTGCTCAGTGGTATCAAACGATTGAAGCCATCAACACAAACCGATGCCGATGGTCTTTCACCCATTCTCCTAAAGAACTGTCCCTCGCTGTCATACCCTCTACAATTAATGTTCAATATGTCGCTTTCCTCTGGTGTTTTCATCGATGATTGGAAACTAGCGGCAATTACTCCTATTTTTAAAAGCGGGAACAAAAACGACGTCTCTAATTATCGCCCAATCTCCAAGCTCTCCACGGTTTCAAAACTTTTCGAAGGCATAATCAAGGAGAAGCTGTACTTTGCTGTAGAGAGTTTAATATCACCTAACCAGCATGGTTTTGTTGCGTCCCGCTCAACTGTCACTAATCTTGCGGTCTTTAGTAATTACTGTTTCTCTGCTTTTCAGAATAATTCCCAAGTGGACACAATCTATACCGATTTCTCCAAGGCTTTCGACAAAGTCTCTCATGACATACTCCTGTCTAAGCTTTCGATCTTGGGGTTTCATTCAGTCTTCTTGGATTGGATTAAATCTTATTTGAGCAACCGACAGTGCGTCGTCGTTGTTGATCATGCCATCTCGAAGCCTTTCGTCGCCACTTCTGGAGTCCCGCAGGGAAGTATTTTAGGCCATTTGTTCTTTGTCCTCTTTATAAATGACATCAGTGATTGCTTCTCCTTCTCAAACTTCTTGCTCTATGCAGATGACTTGAAGATTTTCTCTGTTGTCCGTTCTTCGTCTGATTCTTTAAACATTCAGTCCGACCTCAACAATGTCCTCGCGTGGTGCAGGAAAAATCGTTTATGCTTGAACGTCAGCAAATGCTTTCACTCAACTTTTTCGAAATGCTCTAATACAGTAACAACTTCTTTCGAAATTGATGGCTCAGTATTAGGAAAAGTGGCTGAGATCAAGGATCTGGGCGTTGTGTTTGACTCAAAGTTTAGTTTCACTTCCCATGTTAATCGCATTGTGTCACGTGCCTACTCTATGTTAGGGTTTGTCCGCCGCAATTTTTCCTCCTTTTCTAATCCCTATACGCTCAAGCTCTTGTATTCTACCTTTGTTAGGTCCAGACTGGAATATGCTGCGTTCATCTGGAGACCGTATCATGCGTCGCATTCTAATCGTTTAGAGCGTATCCAAAAAAGATTCCTAAAGTTTGCCCTTCGCTCCATTCGCTTTTCTGAGCCCCAGCCTCCTTACAGGTCTAGATGTCTTCTGCTTGGTTTAAAATCTCTTGAAACCAGGAGGTCTGTCATTTCAATGGCTTTCATTTTTGATTTAGTCAGTGGACATATTGATTGCCCCTCTCTCTTGTCCAAATTAGCTTTGAATGTGCCATCTCGCTCCCTCAGGCATGTTTCCCCTTTTTCTGTTGAGTTCTCTAAGACGCGTTATGGTAGTAATGCGCCTATTCCTCGAGCCTTATCCGAGCTAAACGTGCTGTCGTCCTCTTCTATGTTTGACCTATCTGTACCTAGACCCCTGTTTATTTCTTTTCTTTATTCCCACCTTCCAGTTTAAGTTTAAGCTTAAGATTAAGTCCCATTTTGTTAACTAGTCTGTAAGAATTGTTCAAAGACTACTACTAAATAAATAAAATAATATAACTAAATTATTATAGCGTGGCGAAAAGGCGTATTAAGTGGGCGTGGTCAATCTTATATATCTTATATTAACATAAATGAAACACGGAATTATTTGGTATTAATACTGATTTACCGACATGTACCGAAGCTTTGCTCTGTTAGTTTAGTGGGCGCGGAAAGTGGGTGTGGCCGATTATATTATAGCCTATGTTTGCTGCAATGACACGCTGAATCCTTTGATACCCATATTGCTATGACAAATATACCATGGCTGATTTGTTATTATAGGGCGTGGCTAAAGGCATATCAGGTGGGCGTGGTCAATCTTAAATATCATATGTTAACATCAATGAAACACGGAATCACTTGATATTAACAGCCCGATTCTGTACACTTGATAAATTCACCATATTGACTATTTGTCAAGTTTTTATTATTTGTCAAGAATCGGTATTCTATCCCAAAAATAAAAGCTCTTTTCTTGATAAATTGTCAAAAGTTTGAATGCTATTGACAACAGCATACAAATTGAAATTTTGCCTATTGAAAATGGAAGAATTGTGCATGTTTACACTTTTACATCAGAGAAAATAAAAAAAAATGCCGTTACCTCCCACGAATTATTTTTTGTATGCAAAAAGCGCCTATTGTGATGAAACTATTGAAAAAAACGCACGAACTTATTTCCAGCCCAGCCAGGATTCGATCCAAGGGCGCTCGGTATGAGAAGCCAGCGCGTACCCGCTGGGCTATCAAGGCCGGTTTTTTTTTGCAAAACTTACTGTACTTAAACTGTTTGTCTTATTTTTTGACAATTTAACAACTGTCGCATATTCACCTTATGTTGAATTAAATGAGCTTTTTACTTTATCAATGTTGGATCAGAATACGAGGAAAGCTTTTGCTTGATAAAAATCTTGACAAAATTTCTTGATAAAAAATTTGTCAAGAATGCACAGAATCAGGCTGTAATACTGATTCACCGACATGTAGCCGTAGCTTCGTTTTGTTAGTTTAGTAGGCGCGGAAAGTGGGCGTGGCCGATTATGTTATAGCCTATGTTTGCCGCAAGGGCACGCTGAATCGTGTGATACCCATATTGCCTTAAAAAAGCATACCATGAATGAGTTTTGTTACCATAGTGGGCGTAAGAAGGGGCGTGGTCAATTTCATATAGCCTTCATACAGATGTATTATAACATTTATCAAGCCATGCTTTTGTTTCCACTGTATTTTTGCCCATCAAATAGCAATGTTTTATCAAAACACGAAATTCACTTTTTTCCATTGTTTACAAAAATTCAGAGGTAGCGTCACTTCGAAAGCAATAACTTGAAAACGAGTCAACCAAATGTCATGAAACTTTGACAGAATCTAAGTTAAGGATGGTTTTCCATGTACAACACAATAATTCTTAATTTTTGGCGCCATCTCTATGTCAGGCCAAAGACTTTTCAGCCCATGTAGTACCAAAAATGGTATACAACTTACAAATACGCTTGTAATAAAAAATAAAAATATTACAAAAACTACAAATATCTGCATACGCACCTTAGTTATTTCAACCCCAAATCGAAAATAATAATACCTGCTATTGAATTCAGTACAGCATATATTTTCATTCAAAATTACAATTTGTTTATCTGTTCTTCTAGGACAATCGGTTTCCGATGATGAATTATTCAAATTAAACCCTCTGCATCTATTTTTGACAAAATTTTAAATAACATTTGTTTATATTGCATTATATCAGAGTTTGGGTTTTCATGTTTACCTTTAATTTTCCTATTAAGGGGGTCTTCTACGTTCAAAGTTTTAAAAAATGGTTTTTTTTTTAACATAATTTTCATTTGGAAGACGTGAGGAATGTTATTTCCAAAGGATTTGAGCTATAGAGCATTGAGCACGCTCGCTCACGGTGTTTCCGCACCCTCCGTGTGAACTTTAAACGCCTTTTCCCGAAAATCGTATTTTTCTAACTTGTACGATTTTAAGAAAAGTTTTACACGCATCAATTTGATTTCTTTTTTTACTTGCTCAGAACACATGTCGCTATGGTTAGACACGAGCTTTTGACAAAATATTGTTTTTTTTTATTATAACGGGCAATAAACATTTGAAAAAAGAGGGAAAAATAACTTTTTTTTCAAAAATGTCCACCATTTCGAGAGATTTTTGAATTTTACAAAAAGCTCGTGTCTAAACATAGCTGATGTAATATCAATTATAGATTAGTTTCATTTTTTGTTGTAGGTTACGTGGTTGGCCCAAAATCGTGCAGGGAAATTTATATCAAAATTCTGATGAAGGCACGTTCAAGGTTATCCTACACTCGAATATGGGCATCTCCCAAAAAAGGTCCACCACGAGTGAAAAATTCAAATTGCTCAGAAAAACTTTCTATTATCCAATAATACAGCTTAAATATCTATATTTTATAAATCTAAAAGAATTTTTAATTTTTTTTAATTTTTGACCGAAATATACTACTTAAAAAGAAAAAAAATTTTTCTGAGCCTTTTGACGAATTATATGCACAGTTTGTCTTTCCGTTTTTATCTTATTCAAGTAATATTATATTTTTCTTGTAATGCAAAAGTTTTCTACTAACAACCATCTTATGTATTAGAGAAAGCGAGAGAAAGTGGAGTTCGAAGAACGGAAGTTTTTTTAGTTTGCTTCTTCCTGTATCCTATTGTCGCGTCCGTGCCCAAAAAACCTTATTAGTTGTTGCCATTAGTGGACAAACTTTTCAAATGCAAGTAGCTGTCAGTTTTTAAATAGGTGCATTGTTCCCGTTAGGAAAATATAATAATTGGTTCCCGGCAAAATCGGAAAAAAATGTTATGGGTGTTTAAAATTTGTCGCGTCCGTAACCGGAAGCTCTGAATCGATTCGATTGTTATTCGATTTCCGGTAAATTTCCGCATTTCTTGAGATACATTTTTTTTCAAAATATTGACTCTCATTGAACATTTTAGCAATAAAATACAAGAAAATATCAAAAAAATAATAATTTTGGTTGAGAATAACAGCTTCAGCAATTTTGTACGATATATCGTACAATGGTCCGCAAAGGAGTAAAAATGCATGAAACTTTTTTTTCGTTTTTTTTAATTTTATGAACAATTCATTGGCTTATTTGATAAGAAAATATAAATGTAACAACAAAAATTAAAACGTTATTTAAACAATTGAGTAACATCTATCAGGCCTTATAAAACCGTTATTGCTGTTGCAAAGCCCTTTTCCCCTCAATAAAACCAGTGAAACACAAAATCGTTAAGTAATTGTTATTTCTGAATAGAAATAGTCGATTAGTCGAATTTAATTAGTCATACGATTTAGTGATGGGCGTGGTATTCAAGCAAACAGAAAAATTCTGTTACCAAATCCATAACTTAAAAAAAAATGCTAACATCACTTGCAACCTTTGCCCGCCATTTGTACGATAAATCGTACAAAGCTTTGCAACCCTTGTGTGATTTGTACGATATATCGTACAATTTTTTAAAGGCTCGGGAAAATATTTAGAAGCAAAAATTGTTAAATTTAATAAGTTTTGTAAATCAACTGAGATTCAAACTTTGAACTTGTTTGTCTTTTTGCTACTAAAAAGTATTACATATTTAAAAATTCCTCCGCAGAAGCATCGCATCGCCAAATTCTTGCAAAGAACTGCTTACAAATCGCACTCACACTGTATAGCCGCGGCTATTGTGGTTTATATTTTCAAACAGAATGGTAAAACATAACCTCCTTAATAAGAATTTAAAAGCCGTTTCATAAAAAAAACGTTCGCTGTCAAAAAAAAATCTTTAAAAAAAATTGTACGATATATCATACAAATCTCCGGAAAGGGTTGATGAAAAATACTGTACAAATAATTAATATAATATAATTTAATTAATTTATTAAGTTATTTCTAAAACCAGTTTGCTGCGATGTGATGAATGAAAGGTGCATTGCTAATGATTGTAAGAGCTGTGTGCGCGATATTAAACGCGATCTAATTTCAATAGAGTTCCTCAGGAAAATTAAATAAACCACACTAAGAACTTTTAACTTTGATTTTTCCTTATTTTGATTGCTGTAACTTGAATTTAACTTGTTATGTGTTCTTTTTATTAAAAGTTGAAGTGTTATAATGAAAACGATTACTGTATTTAGTAAGGGGAATACCCTTGGAAAAATTTGTCGCGTCCGTGATGTCGCGTCCGTATTCATGATATACCTAATTAAAAAAGGTAAGACAAAATTCTCATATTTCATAAGTCTACGAAGAAAAGTTATCCTTTGACCTTCATTTGCATGTATATATATAAAAAAAAAGTTCCCAAAAATCGCTAAATTTTGTATATTTCTATAAGAGCTTCAAAAAAACTTCTTTTTTTTGTCGCGTCCGTTTCATTGCATAATTGCTTTTTATTTTGTACTAATTTGTACTAAATCTTTCAAATATATTTCTAAAATGTAGCACCATTTCAGCGCGTTAGAACACTAAAAAAACATATCGACTTTTTGTGTTTCTTTCTTGTTTTTGGTGTAATTGAAAGCGTGCGAATGTCGCGTCCGTGCCACTGGGAGATGCCCATATGTAGAAATATAATTTTTATGACCTTGCCTCTTGAAAGATTACGATTAAATAAACAAAAAACAAAAAGTGAGTGAATGTCTTTTTTCGTTCCTTCGTAATAAATGTTGGAAAACAGGCTCAAAAATCGGGCCGCTACGTAGACGACCCCCTTAACTGATGTAATTGGTTCTGCAGGCATTAACAAGTTTTGCTTTTTCTCGAAAGTTGCCTTAATTCTATGGCAAGCCACGCAGTATTACCGAAGTCTTCCATCGAATCTACATTTTTTTGTAATTTTTCTAAATCAAGTGGTGTTTGCATATTTTACAAACAAAAATTTAGAGCTCAAGCTAAACGCAGCAGTGGTCGCTGTGTTTTCGTGCCAACCATGCTGCAAAAAAGTCCCTATGTTTTGCTGTATACATCACTAAAAATGTTGAATTTCTTAAAAATGTGCATAAAGTCCATGGTTTCTGTTAGTAGTAGTACTAGTAGAAGTAGTATTTTTATTTTTATTATATCGAGGCTAATAAAACAATATAACAATGTAACAATTCCAACATAAGATATAAGCTATAAATATAAATATATATCATCGACTATACAATATATTTCGGTATTGGCTTACGCCGTCTGCCAATATACCGCAGTTCAATTCTGTGCATTATTGATATCCTTTAATAATTGAATTCTAAAATAAGTGAAATAAGTGTTCAAAAATAAGCGATTAAAAATGTAGTTTTTGGCTGGTGCATAACTATAGACGCACTGTAAACATGTGAGTTATTCAGGGCCGTTTTCTCATCTTCCCGTTAACTTTAAAGTTCACTTTAACGGGCCGATAAACGCATTTTCGTTTTCTTATCTGCCCGTTAAGCTATCCTCCCGATAAAATTTACCAGGAGGATTGAGTGCCTGTTAACCCTTTCCTTCCCATGGTAGCCATATGGCTACCAAATTCAAATTTGGAATTTCGATGTATAATTTTCGATTTTTTTCCATTCTATGAATTGTATCGCTTAAAAGAAACATTGTTCTGAGCCTTTTCAGCAAAATATGTAGTTTGTTTTTATGGGAACATTCAAAATTGTTAACATTTGTGCAACGGTTCCCGCTCGATAGGGCAGCAGAATGAAATGGCAAAAATGTAATATTGCTCTATGTTTAACAAAGGACACCAAATAACTCTAAAATTCTAACAAATAACTCTAAAAACTTGTAAATAAGGGACATTTTGTTTTCATATAAAATATGTTTTAATTTTGCTTCATAAAAGCCCAGTGTAGTCTAGTGTAGTATGGCTACCTCCTCCTCGCACCTCCCACTGGAAAGTCGAAACCATTTTAAATATGATGCAAAATACTTTTAAATAGTTCTCTCGTTTCAAATAACCAACTTCCAATTTGTTTCTATGGCTATTTCAAAATTCGGGAAGGAAAGGGTTAAACTGTAAGGGGAGAGATATGTTAAACTGGTCTTTTTTTTCTTTTTTTTTTGGTACAAATAATGTTCGAATCTTTCCAAACTTTTTTTATTTAAGGGTATATTAATTGAATTTATAAAAAAAAAATTGTTTTCTCCGATGCGCCACAAACTGGCCGACTTACAAAGGGTTGAAGTTACCCCTCATTTTTATTGGCAACCAACGTAGAGTCCGCAATTTTTATCTGAAATCAAAAAATCAAAGTACGCTCTGTTAAGAATAGATAGAGCTATGAATCCCCCTAACAAAATATGCAAAAAAAAATAAATATCGCGAAAATGCCGACAAAGTGAAAAACAGGCTCGTTTTTGGACATAGACGTGATGCTAGAGGAGTTTTTTCGCGAGCTTGACAATTCGCTTTAGAACAGATTACGTAAAAAGAGTACATAAAGGTGTGTGCCAAATTTCAAGTCAATCGGACATAAACTTTCGAAGTTACGAGGGTTGCCATTTCAAAAAGTGCAACTTTTCAGGAGACGCAGTTGAAGTTTGGAAACAGGCCGAGCGGTAGGTGGAGCGCTTGCTTTGTTCTCGCATTATGAGAGAACGCGTTCGAATTTTGAAAAATCCTCTTAGGACGATGTTTTCAAGGCATTGAGCTAACCGATTCCGAACAAAAAAAAATTTCAACTCCAAAAAATTTAACTGATCTCTCCCCTTAAAGTGAACTTTAAGTGGAAGTGGTGCCAAGTACATGCATATGTTTGTTTACAAACAAAAAACAGCTGATAATGAAATTACCATTTGAAATGAAATTTGAATTTGAGATCTTTCGGTATGGAAAATATGCGTGTTTCTTAAATTCATGCACTGGAAGACGCTTTTGAAGGTACGGAGTCGCAAAATGCGGCAAATTATGTTATATTTGCCAATTGGAGTATTTCACTGCTTTGCACTGCTGACATGACCAATCGCTGCTGGGCCGCCACCTGTGCGATACGTCTCGCTCTTCTGCGCTGCAAGTTCCAGCTTGGACTTACGCTTTAAGCTGTCAAACTTGTCCCTCAACGATTTCCAACGTCAGGACACACCCCATTTGGCAGTAAAAGCATCAACAAGATTTTGCCAGGCAAAATTTTTATTTTTTTCCTTCAAAAATAATTATAATTTTTCACAAACAGCTGATTGCGCCTCCAAGTGCTGCCCATCGTAGACCAGTGTTTATATTTATCAGGAAGATGAGAAAACGAAAATATTTACCGGGCACTTTAAAGTGACCTTTAGCTAAAGGTCACTTTAACGGGAAGATGAGAAAACGGCCCTTAGTCTGTTGATCGAGTAAGTCACGAAATAGCGGTACTTCTTTGACGTTTTTGATTGATTTCCATATTATTTAAAAATGCCTCGTGGTTCGTACTTGTCGGAAATCGAAAAAGGCATAATTTTAGCTTTTCGCGAAGAAAGTGTTGGACTTCGCGAAATCGGTCGAAAATTGAAGCCATCGGACAAAGTAGTGCGATCGTTTTTAAAAGATACAACCAATTATGGCACAAACAAAAAAGGAGGAACAAAACCAAAGCTTTCTGAACGCGATAAACGTCGTGTAATTGGTGCCGCTAGTAACTTTATGAGAACAGCTAAGCAAATTGGAAAAGATTGTGGAGTTAATGTGTCTCGTTGGACAGTGAACAGGGTGTTAAAGGAGTCTCCGAACATTTCCCGGCAGAAATTGATAAATATGCCCTGATTATTGCCACGCCATAAGCTAAGGACTAATTTTTTAACAAGATAATGCCTCTGTTCACAAGAGCAACGAGACAAACACTTGGCTCCGGACACATCACATTCCTTTTCTTCAATGGCCAGCTTGTTCTCCAGATTTAAATCCCATGGAGGACATGTGGGGAATACTGGGGGCATTGTGTTTGCTGAAAACAAGCAATACGACATGGTTTAGAGCTTAAAAATGTCAATTATTCAAGCTTGGGAGTCAATAAGCAATTCTGTGCGTTTAAAACCTTCTAGAAAACTTGCCAAACCGAGTTTTCGAGCTTATCCAAAACAAAGAAGGACCTACTTACTACTGGCACTCGCACAATTTACATTTGTTTTCTTTAATACGTTATTATTGTACTCCAAATAAAATGTTCAAAGTGCGTCTATAGTTATGCACCAGCCAAAAACTACATTTTTAATCGCAGTCTTCAGCAATTTTTTTTTTTTAATTTGCACAATAACCTAAAGTTAACTACTTTTAAAGCTCTTTCATCCTGCATCATTAGATTTTTCTCAAAAATTTTTAATTGCTCAGAAACGCAAAAATGTGGGTGCGTCTATAGTTATGCTCTGCAGTGTATACTCTCTTAGTATTGGGCAGCGCACCAGAAAATGTGCTATATTTTCTGTTTCTGTTAGTACATACTTTCAGCTTTATCACACTGGAAAATCTCGAAGTATTTAGTAAGAAGTATTTTTTTTATATTTTAGATCGCACTTTTATTCCTACGAATTTGCGTTTTTTCAAGTAACCGTTACTTGGAATATGAAAAGCAAAACAAAGGAGTGGAAGCTTCCAAAGAGTTCCAAAAATAGTATATTTATAGAATATATTTACTTAACATAAGGTTCCATGGGAAATTTTTCGACAAAAGTCCTCGCACTTACATTCAACAAATTGCAATAACTGATAATTTATGATTTTTTAAATGAGGTATTAACTTCAGTACTACAAACTTATTTTTCTACATTTACGATTTTCTATAGTAAACTATGTAAAGATCGAAGATATGTTCCAGGGTTAGGAAAATACTACTTTTTAAAAAGAAAATTGAACAAAATAAAAAACAAAAATAAGAAAACTTTATTACATACATACAAAAAACAAAATAAATTCAATTAAACAAAATAAAATATTCAATTAATTTATAAGCACAAAATAAAAATTAATCACTGTCTGATGAGTTCATAGTGGCTGTTGCAGTAAGTCGGCTTTCTTTCACAAAAGTTACATAGGGAATCCCGAGTTTTGATGGCATGGCGCAATTAAAAACAAAAGTTTTAGGAAAAAAAAGAAAATTAAAAAAAAAAGACTCGAACCCAAAACAACGCAACTTCGAAAATCTAACAATGCAATGAAAATTAGAACTAATTCAGCAGCGACGCAACTTCGTAAAAACGCAAAACGAAACGACGCAAAGCAAGGTATTGGTGTACATACCGTGCGACAAAAATCAAAAAACTCCAAAACACGAAAAAAACTATATATTCGCAGAACTAGGGGCTAAATGTTTGCCCCGTTTGCGTTTTTAGTTTTTCTCTCTGACGTCAGGATTTTTTTAAAAGGGCTGTGAAATTTCAAGGACATGTTTATTTAAAAAAATTATTTAAAAAATTTAGGGCATAGCAATATGGGTATCTAATGAAAGAGAAAAATCCTTAGATACTTAGAAAATTTAATGTTTTGGTGCAAAAGGACGGAGAGGTATTGAAAATGTCTTTTTAAAACTTTATCCTTGAATGTCCGTGGAAATTTCCAATAATCGTTTTTTTTGAAAAAAATATATCTGAAGGACTAATATGTAACACTTCGTTCAATAATGTGTGTGACTAACTAATTAAAACAAATTTTTTTTGCCAAAATTCGTTTTTATTCATCAACATAGTCCCCTTTTAGGGAGATACAATCATTCCAACGCTTTTCCAATCTTTCGATACCGCCTTTGTAGAACGATTTTTCTTTGCCTTCAAAATAGGCGTTAGTTTCGGCGATTACTTCATCATTTGAGCCAAATCTCTTACCACGGAGCATCTTTTTGAGGTCTGCGAAGAGCCAGTAGTCGCTGGGGGCCAGATCTGGAGAATACGGGGGATGAGGAAGCAATTCGAAGCCCAATTCATGCATTTTTGCCATCGTTTTCATCGACTTGTGACACGGTGCATTGCCTTGGTGAAACAACACTCGCGATTTCTTCTTTCAAACGTTCCAACAACGCTATATAATAGTCGCTATTGATTGTTTTCCCTTTCTCAAGATAGTCGATGAATATTATTCCGTGCACATCCCAAAATACTGACGCCATAACCTTGCCAGCCGATGTTTGTGCCTTTGGACGCTTTGGGCGGCTTTCACCGGTTGCATGCCACTCAGCAGACTGCCGATTTGACTCTGGAGTGAAATGGTGGATCAATGTTTCATCCATTGTGATGTACCGACGCAAAAACTCCGATTTGTTGCGCGTAAACATGTCCAAACAGCTCTTTGAATCATCGATTCGTTGTTGTTTTTGCTCCGGTGTGAGCAAACGCGGCACCCATTTCGAAAACACGTTTTTCATAACCAAATGTTCGTGTATTATGGTGTATACACTGCCTGCTGATATCTTTAGAATGTCAGCAATCTCCCCCACTTTCACTTTACGGTCGGACATAATGATTTTCAGTGTTTTTTCAACGTTTTCCGGAATAACAGCGTCATTTGGCCGTCCAGTAGATGGAATGTCATCGGTGTCTGTACGACCACGTTTGAATTCGGCATACCAATAACAAATGGTTCTTTTTGATGGAGCAGAGTCCGAATAATGTTTTTCAAGCCATTCCTGGCATTGAACAGTATTTTTTTTCATTAAAAAACAATGATAAATCAGCACACGGAATTGCTTTGAATTCATTTTTTTTGAAAACTCACAAGTAGTGTCACTTAAAGCACTGTAACTTGTAAACTAATGGTCGGATTGACATATAATTTTGACAGTAAGCCTAAAAAGGTTCACAATTTCGAAAAAAAATATTGATTTAGTATTAGTGCCGCCATCTATGTGTCAGTCACACACATTATTGAACGAAGTGTTACTCTACCACATCCTTGAATTTCGTCCTTCTTATTGTATTAGTTTAAGATATAATATAGGATATGATTAATTTTAATATCATTAAGGATGCTGAAATCGTATTTATAGAACCATTTTGACACTTAAAAATAACAAACTGAAATAACAAACACCACACAATGATAAATGGTTTAAATTCTTTAATTGTATTCTATAAATATTTAATTTTACATTTAGCACATATTTGCAAAATGATAAGGTGAAGTAAGTGATGAACACGAAAACCGCTTCCACCAGCATTGCGGCAATTGAAAAACGCTTTCGGGGAAAAGATATGTGTCATGCTTTCCGACTATTGTTGGTCGCTGTGCCGTGACACCTACCAAAAACACAAACGTCAAACTAAACGCATACATTTTTCTTAAACAATTTGTTTTAAAATAAATAATTTATAAAATGCATTTAAAATTACTTTTGTTAATTTTTTTATTAAAATGCGAGCACTAGTATTCACAGTAAGTACGAAGTCATGCATTCATCTTGCTACTTTTGGATGAGTTTTATTAAAGAAAACTCAATTTTTAAATTTTCAATGTCTTGTGAAAATAAATCCTTAGCTTCAGAGGCAATTGTGAAATTGCACAATTAGTGCATTTAACCTCTAGTTTTAGCAGCTTAATGATTTATACATGAGTTATTTAAATATTTTATGTTTGTCGAACGGTGCAATACATCTTTGTTTTATATAACATTTTAAGCATTGCATTTTTTATATCCTAAACTAAAAAAAATATAAGGATTAAATTTGAGGATGTGGTAGTGTACATATTAGCCCTCAAGATATATTAAAAAAAAAACTATTTGACATTTTCAAGTATATTCAAGAATAAAGTTGCAATACCTCTTCGTCCTTTTGTACCAAAACATAAAATTTTCTAGTAATCTAAGGATTTTTCTCTTTCATTTGATACCCATATTGTTACCCTACAATTCGTTCAATTTTTAAACTAATTTTTTGGAATAAACAAGTCCTTAAAATTTACAAGTTCTTTAAAAAAATCCTGACGTCAGGGAGAAAAACTAAAAACCCAGTTTTACTACATTTAGCCCCTAGTTTCGTGAGTATATCAATTTTTTGTGTGTGTAAAATTTGTTGTCGCATGGTGTAGTATGTACTAATAAGAAGTTATAAAGAAACAATATATTGTTGTTGCACGCGAGCTTTCGATTTCCAAAAAATTTAAAAGTACGTTTTTATTACTTTCTGATTGAAGTGATTTTGCTTAGTTTGAAGTCAGAAGGCCCAATAAATCTTTCTTCTCCATACAAACCCATTGTTGACCCCGTTTGATTTTGATTTTCAAAAAAGTGAAAAACACGTGTCAAATTAGTTCTCACTAGGAGTACTTTCACCAAGTTTGAAGTAAATAGGTCCATTAATTCATGTTTTTCTTTCACAGTTTCTCCATACAAACTTTTAACCGGTCGTTGACCTGTCCGATTTTAATATTCGAAAAAATTACACACATCACATTTCAAGTACTTTCACCAAGTTTGAAGTCAAAAGGCTTAAAAAAAAATTGTTTATCCATACATACTTTTAACCTGTCGTTAATCCAGTTAGATTTCGATTTCGAAATAATAATAAACACTTGTCTAATTTTATTTATTTCAATTATTTTTACAATTTTTGAAGTCAATAGGCCCATCGGTTCATTTTTTTTGTTTAGAAGTCTTTCCGTAAATAAACCTTAACCCATTGTTGGCTCAGTTAAATTTTGATTTTCGAAAAATTATAAAATACGTTTCGAATTATATTTGATCTAGAATATTTTCAGGAAGTTCAAATTCAATATGTTTATAAAATCACGTTTCTTCATACAACACTTTAACCCATGTTTTGCCTTTTTAGACCCCGAATTTCCAAAATGTCCCATCTTAGCAGAGGTTCATTCTTCGAGATGTACCTACAGTCCAAAATTTATGTTTGTTGCTTCAGCGGTTTGGGCTGGGCGATGATAAATCAATCAATCAATTAGTCAGTCAGTCAGGATAAACAATCTATGTATCTTGAAATAGAAGCGGTACCACGCCCCCTTGTCCAATGCTTACAACTTTCCCCTAGTCGAATTGTCCTACTAAGTTCGTACCAAGTTTCATTGATGTGCGACTAACAGTACTGCGTAAATTTTGGGTCATAAAAAATGTGCCGCGCCCCTTGTCCAACGCCCATAAAATTTTAACAGTAGAATGACTGTTGTATTGGACGATATCATACCAAATTTCAATGCTGTGCGACTTACAATTCCGAAGCTTTAAGTTGTATGGGCGGTGCCACACCCCTCGTTCAATACTCGCCCCCAATCCCTCTATCGAAGGACATGACTAAATAGTAAGTTCGTACCAAATTTAATTTGTATGTGTGTGATGTGTCCCAAAATTCGTATAAAATTTGCCCAAAATATGACGAAATAAATATGTGTATTGGAACATATTATACGATATGTTCAATTTCTCGCATTTTTATGCGTGACGAATTTTTTGTTCGTGCACGAATGTGGGGGTTTAAAATTTGGAAAATATTTCGCGAATTTCATTTGTGTACATTCGTCCATATATTATACGGATTTAAAAATTTGTGTGCGTCCCGAATTAAAAAAAACTTGTGCACGTGCGAACGCATTTCTTGTTGGTTATAAATACCACAGGTATTGCTAACTGAATTGAACTATTGAAGTAAAACCTTTTATCTTCTTTATTAAGTTTTTTATTAAATTTAGTCAATGGGTTTGGCTGTGGCAAAAAAAAAGAAATGAATAAGGAGTCTGAAAACTTGTTACGAGAGCGTTCGGTAGGTGATCAAATGGAGCAGCGGCTATTATTTAATTCCCATAAAAAATTCCCGCAAAAATCAAAAATTTCATAAAAGCGTTCGATAAAATGAATACACGCATCTTATTGAGAATTTTCCATGGATTACGAAAATGTAACTTCCATGAGATTAGGATTAGTAGTTTGGGAGGTAGAGCCGCTCAAAGTTCCACATCGAGAAAAATTTGTATGATTTGTTTTTTTTTGTCATCTTTACGATTGATTTGTATGTAAATGAAGCGACCAATCGGTAACTTATTGGTTTTTTCTAAAAGGTGCGTTAATTGTTAATATAATAAAAATACAAAATGTTTGTTTTGTCTTAGAAGTTGTTCGATCTACCGATTGCTCGAGAAGTCCATATTTCGACCTTTTTCCATCTTTGATCGAGAATAAAAAAAATATACCAAAATAACTTCCGCGAAATTGAGGGTGGTTATTTATTATTCAATTATTTACCTTACTTACAAAACTCAGATGCCGCATTTTGCCGCTCTCAACCTCTGGTCGAAAAACACGCAGGCATACGAAAAATCACGCACATTTACTTATTTACTTAACTGGCCATAACAACCCGTTATCGGGTTACGGCCTGCCGCAAAACTTCTCTCCAGGCGCCTCTGCTTCGCGCGCGTCTTCTCTAGTTGATCACACCAAGAGATACCAGGGCCTCTTCCACTTGGTCCTTCCACCGGAGACACGGCCTCCCTCTTCGCCGTCGACCTCCAACCATCGCATCGAACACCTTTTTCGCCGGAGCTTCGTCGTCCATGCGGCAGACATGACCGAGCCAGCGTAGCCGCTGGATGTTAATTCGCTGCGCTACGTCCATGTCCTTATACAGCTCATACAGCTCGTTATTGGTTCGTATGCGATAGTCGTCACCAACACGAACAGGGCCGAAGATTTTGCGAAGTACCTTCCTCTCGAACACTCCAAGGGCCGCTATGTCGTTTCGTGTCATTGTCCATGCTTCAGCGCCATAGAGGAGCACGGGCAAGATAAACGCCGTATAGAGTGCAAGTTTTGTCGGTCGAGAGAGGTCTCTACTTCTCAATTGCCTACCGAGACCGTAGTAGCACCTGTTGGCAAGAGTAATCCTTCGCTTTATCTCCAGACTGACATCATTGCTGCTGTTGATGGCGGTGCCAAGCTAGACGAATTCCTTGACAACTTCAAAGGTATACCTGTCGGCCTCACGCACATTTAGTACGGCCAAAAATCCGTTTTGTGTTGATACAAATAAATATTTTAACATCTCTTTTTAATGTTAAGGGGGTGTTATTCCAAGTCCGGATACGAATACAGTTGCAGAAGCAGCTTGAAAAATCTCAATATTATAGCCTGAAATACAATTTCACAAATCTGAAATACATTTTTACAAATCTGAAAAACAATTTGAAAAATTCTGAAATACAATTTGGAAAATCTGAAATTCCGTCTTAAATTTGAAATACAATTTGAAAAATATGAAATTCAATTTTAAAATCTGAAATATAGTTTTAAACGCTGAAATTCAATTTTAAAATCTGAAATACAGTTTTAAACGCTGAAATACAATTTTAAAATCTGAAAAACACGTTGATTTTTCTGATATACAACTTGAAAATGTGTAGACAAAATGAAGCCCTTTTCAGCATGTTAGCAGTCTCTTCTGAAACAGTTGTTTTATCTATGAGATCTGTAAGATCACAAAATAACTTACAGATACTTATGGCTTAGAAAGGATTTCATTATTAGACATTCCTTCCAGTGTAGATATTAATTTTGAAAGCATCTAACTTTGTTAAAATATTTTTTTTGTACAAAATCACGTATGAATCAAAAAATTATATTTGTTGGAAAAAAATATTGAAAAAAAAATTCTTTTTTTTAATGCAAACAAAAATGTAATTTCATTGTAGTATGAAATTTTAGTAAATATTAACTTTGGCAACGAATTTTAAAGCCCCCTGTTACTGTGGCACCCTGTTTTTATGCTCATTTTAAAGCTTGGATATTACACTTTCAGATGCAATTACAATTTTTTAAATATATTGGTTCCGATGATTTTTGTAACGAAAAAAGGCAAAACGAGCCATAGTGCGTCGTTTGATCAGCTACTATCACTTCTGTGGCCGTAAGGAATAACAGCCAAAGTCGATTTTATGAAGTTTTCAGGAGAGCACTTTTAATTTTTGAATTTGCTTTAGATTACACTAGATAAATTTTAGATTTTTGGGCGTAAAACATTCATTTTATGAGCAAAAGCCATAGAATTTTTTGTAGTAGTACATTTGAATACGACGAATGCAAGGAATATTTCATGAATGAGGGAGCGACACCGTAGCAATGGCATCATATAAAACAATGAATCACACTAGATTAGGGGTTGAGGTTTGCGGCTTTATATTAGCCAACCACCAAAATGTTGAATCTCTTTTGGGCTTTACTAGTTAATTTCAATGTCTTTTAAGCCGCTAAACACAAATGAAAATGAAAAAGTATATATCAGCAGTCCTGATCCCCAATTTTGTACTTGAAAAAAGTCAAGCAAATTATTTAAAAATTTGACAATTACATAAAATTCGTTCTCGAATGCCTTGAACGAATTCACATATGGGCATCTCCCAGTGGCACGGACGCGACATTCGCACGCTTTCAATTACACCAAAAACAAGAAAGAAACACAAAAAGTCGATATGTTTTTTTAGTGTTCTAACGCGCTGAAATGGTGCTACATTTCAGAATATATTTGAAAGATTTAGTACAAATTAGTACAAAATAAAAAGCAATTATGCAATGAAACGGACGCGACAAAAAAAAGAAGTTTTTTGAAGCTCTTATAGAAATATACAAAATTTAGCGATTTTTGGGAACTTTTTTTTTATATACAGTGGCGGACAAAACTGTTCACAAAAAAATTAAATTTCACAAAATGTTAAATTCGCGGGTACTTGTTTGGAGTATAGCAATCGTAGTTTGCCACATTTTTACTTCAAGCTTACTTTACTTTACTTTACTTAACATGCTATACCATGATAATTTTAGCTGTTTATATTTTCTGCAAAACACCGTTTTCTAAAGAAATATTTGCAGGCACGTTTGAACAGTTTTGTCCGCGATCGGTCAAAGCTACGTATTAGAGCATTTATCTCGACAATCGCTATTAGTTCTATTCGGAACCGTGTCGGTGTATTGAGAAGATAAATAATCGGCCTTATGCTGAATATCGTCATCGTCTGAAAAAATGACGATACGGCAACTTTCGTATGCTGCTCATCGTCGTATCGTCAGCTGACGACGGAGTGCTATGCTCGTCATCGTTATCGCCTTCGCCTTTCGTCTATCGACGAATATTTCTATCGTCGGAAATTTTGCTGACGAAACTAAAACGAAAATTGGGATCTCCCGTTTCCCAATGGCTTCCCTTTTCCAGGGAAGGGAGTGTAGTGTGGTGGTAACATAGGTAACAAGGTTGGCTGTGGTATTTTCTGCAGTCAGCGAAGCGAAGCCCCAGCTTTTCCTAACACCTGATCATTGCAGGCAGAAGTAATGGCCATTTACCAGGTTTCTATATGACTTATCTGCGAAAACGCGTACAAAGCGGATGTCCACATATACTCGGACAGTCAGGCAGCCATCAAGCCGCTCGCGGAGGCGACCACCTCGTCTAGGCTCGTCTTGGACTTCCAAAAATTCTTAATCACCCTAGCTAAAGGCTCCAACGTCTCATTATTTTGGGTGCCAGGGCACAAGGTATCGTAGGCCACTGCGAGGTGGGCGAACTCGCCGGAGCAGAACGCTGCTTACCGAGGCCGCATCCTTCCTCCCAGTGGGGGCTCCACTTGCATTGGTCAAAGAAAAATAAGTTACTTGGTTTCAGGCAACGCAAATAAGTCCACTGTTTGCATTAACAACCTCCGCTGCACCGTCAAAGATTTATTTTCTTCCTCGTCGCTTGAAAAAAAACAGCTCGTAATCCATTTATTTTTCAAATAAACACACAAATCATTTGAAGTAACAGAATTTCCCACGTGAAATACCCAAAACAAAAAATTTCCCACTCATAGAGTTGCCGTGTTTATTCAGTGCACAACGTTTCGTCTACGTTGCTTGTACAGCATACCGAAGTGTCGACGAAACGATAGATTTGACGATACACATAGACGATCGTCAACGATGAGTGAGACGACATTCAGCATAAGGCCAAATATATAACATTATGCTCCAAAAAACTTTTCAAAGTACAAAACTTCTAATTAAATTTGCTGATTTGAAATAGGTCGAAAATTGTTTGCAGAATTTAAAGAAAATTTTTGCAAAAGACATTGAAAGTAGTTTCACCTATCAGAAATTTGCTGGAAAACACAAAATATCAATCGGTATAGCTAAAAAAATTAAAGACTGCTATAATATAACACCCAGATCGAGCAAAAATGGTCGCAAGAAAAAGTAGTTTCCGGTGGTTCAGCGTGTTTTTCGCAGATTGATTTTAACTGTTGCCACTAACACTGCTGCAGACATCGCAAAAGTACTACAAGCTGATTAATGTATACAAGTCACCACTAGAACCGTCCAAAATACATTAAACGAAAGCGGATTTGTAGCCAAGATCAAAACATAAAAAACATTGTTCACTGGTCGTCATCGCAAGGTCAGGTTGGCATTTGCTAAGAAGTACGCAATGACTCCCGTTGATGACTCGCGGAGAGTAACTTGGTAGGATGAAACAAAAATTCATCGTTTGGGGTCTGACGGTAAACGTTACACTTGGGTAGACAAGCAAATTGAAGTCCCAAACTGCAATATAGAACAAACTCTAAAGTTTGGAAGTTGTTTCTCTTATAGCATGCGGTTGTTTCCGTGGAAGTGATGTCGGAATTTTGCGCCGTATCAAAAGTAGAATGATGGTAAGCGACTTTATTACGATTTGAGAGGGCTCCTACCTACTAAGTTTAAATATCTTTTATAAAAACCCGGGTCACGATAAAATTTTTGTGCAGGACAACGATCTAAAACATACAGCCAGAGCCACCAAAGAGTGGATAGCCGAAAACGGCATACATATTTTTGATTGGCCACCCCAATTACCGGACTTAAACCCCATAGAACATTAGTGGTTTGCCTTAAAGATAAAAATTATGCCCAAAAAGACTTACCAAATTATATTGACAGATTATGGGAAAAAACTTCACCAGCGTGGTTGGAAATTTCCTCAAAAATACTACACAATCTAGTACAAAGCATGCCGAAGCATTATAGAGGCCCGCGGAGACCACCCAAAATATTAAAGATAATATCAATCGATTTTTGCTTATATGCGTCAAAACTGTTCACACCACATTTGTTGAATTTTAGTGTTTCTTTATTTATTATTATATAATTATAATATTTTGTTTGTTGTTTTTCAGTAAACAAAATATTCAATTTTAAAACTATGTACTCAAATTTTTGTTTTTGTTGTTAAAAAGTAAAAAATTTTATAAACTTTCTAACTTATGAAAATTCGTGAACAGTTTTGTCCGCCACTGTATATACATGCAAATGAAGGTCAAAGGATAACTTTTCTTCGTAGACTTATGAAATATGAGAATTTTGTCTTACCTTTTTTTAATTAGGTATATCATATGTTAAATACGGACGCGACATCACGGATGCCACAATTTTTTCCAAGGGTATTCCCCTTATTAAATACAGTAATCGTTTTGATTATAACACTTCAACTTTTAATAAAAATAACACATAACAAGTTAAATTCAAGTTAAAGCAATCAAAATAAGGAAAAATTAAAGTTAAAAGTTCTTAGTGTGGTTTATTTAATTTTCCTGAGGAACTCTATTGGAATTAGATCTTGTTTAATATCGCGCACACAGCTCTTACAATCATTAGCAATGCACCTTTCATTCATCACATCGCAGCAAATTGGTTTTAGAAATAACTTAATAAATTAATTAAATTAAATTAATTAACTAGCTGAACATATATGTACAGTATTTTTCATCAACCCTTTCCGGAAATTTGTATGATATGTCGTACAATTTTTTTTAAAGATTTTTTTTTTACAGCGAACGTTTTTTATGAAACGGCTTTTAAATTCTTATTAAGTAGTTTATGTTTTACCATTCTGTTTGAAAATATAAATCACAATAGCCGTGGCTATACAGTGTGAGTGCGTTTTGTAAGCAACTCTTTGCAAGAAGAGCGATGCTTCTGCGGAGGAATTTTTAAATATGTAATACTTTTTAGTAGCAAAAAGAACAACAATTTCAAAGTTTGAAACTCAGTTGATTTATAAAACTTATTAAATTTAACAATTTTTGCTTCTAAATATTTTTCCCGAGCCTTTAAAAAATTGTACGATATATCGTACAAATGACACAAGGGTTGCAAAGCTTTGTACGATTTATCGTACAAATGGCGGGCAAAGGTTGCAAGTGATGTTAGCATTTTTTTTTTAAGTTATGGATTTGGTAACAGAATTTTTCTGTTTGCTTGAATACCACGCCCATCACTAAATCGTATGACTAATTAAATTCGACTAATCGACTATTTCTATTCAGAAATAACAATTACTTAACGATTTTGTGTTTCACTGGGCAGACACAGATTATGTAAGGTTAGAAATGAGTACTTGCCACTCCCACTACGATAATAAGAATTCGGTATCTTTCTACAAAGCTACAGTGTACCAATAAAGTCTTCGTACAGCACTTGATTCAGAACTAATTATTAAAAACACTAAATAATTGTAGGAATTTTGTAAAAAGGTCGATGCAGATCTATTTATTAAGCATTTATTTTTAATATACCAACAAAAACTAATATATTTCATTAAGTAGTTTGAAAGTTTTTAGCCAAAAAAAAAAAAAAGGCGCTCATTTACTGCCAATAAAGTCTTCGTACACTTAATTTATGTCTGTCCTTTTGCCCATAATAATAATTTATTGACAACTATTCTTTGAAAAAGCAATCAAACGAGACATCTGTCATCCATTCGTAGAACGAAAGTCAGATTAAAAGCAATTTATTTTAAAATATTATAAAAAATGCCTGGAAAATACTTGTCAGTTGAAGAGCGTAAGCTTATATTGAATTTGCACGTGAAGCAGCAAAAATCCTACGCGGAAATAGCTCAACTCGTGTCCCGCAGCCGTTCTACTGTGCAATCGGTCATTGGGCGTTTTAAATACGAAGGCCGCGTAGAAAATAAGCCCAAATCAGGACGGCCTCCAATTCTCACACGAGGAGATCGCCTGCAAATTAAGCGTATGATTGCAGCGGATCCGTTTATAAGTGCACCGAAAATAAGCTCGGAGTTCCTTTAATCGAAGTAAAAAAAAGTGCACCCGGAAACTGTGCGAAAAGCCGTGATTGATGCCGGTTTCAAGTCTCGCACTCCTCGCCGAAAGCCATTTGTAAATTTAATCAATCGCAAAAAGCGTTTGGACTTTGCTCGTGAGTACCAAAATGCATCTCCTGAGTTCTGGCGCAACGTTATATTCTCCGATGAGTCCAAATACAACATCTTTGGCTCTGATGGCAGGCTCAGGGTCTGGAGAAAGACGGGAGAAGCTTACAATCCAAAGAATACGATCAAGACTGTAAAGCACGGCGGCGGCGGAGTGATGGTATGGGGTTGCATGGCTGCCAGCGGCGTTGGAAACTTAGAAATAATTGAAGGAGTCATGGATCATCGCGCATACATTGATATTCTCAAGAGAAATTTGAAGCCAAGTGCGGAAAAATTGGGTGTATCTGAGAAATTTTACTTCCAGCAAGATTACGACCCTAAACATATGGCACTTAACACCAGGCTGTACTTGCTGTACAATGCTCCACATCTACTAAAAACACCACCGCAGAGTCCAGACCTCAATCCTATTGAGCACATGTGGAATATGCTTGAAAAAAAGATAAGGACTCATCACATTTCGTCAAAACCTCAGCTACAACAGGTTCTTCAGGAGGAATGGGCGAAAATCGACGCAAACTATACACAAAAACTTGTAGAGTCGATGCCAGATCGCCTCAAGGCCGTCATTAAAAACAAGGGGTATCCAACTAAATATTAATAAAACATTTTTTAGGTTTTCATAATTCGTAGTTGATTAATTTCGTAATTGTACGAAGACCAATGCACAGACATACCTTAATTGTACGAAGACTTTATTGGCAGTAAATAAGCGACTTTTTCTTGTTTTTGGCTTGAAACTTTTAAACTACTTAATGAAATATATTAGTTTTTGTTGTTATATTAAAAATAAATGCTTAATAAATAGATCTGCATCGGCCTTTTTACAAAATTCCTAAAATTATTTAGTGTTTTTTAATAATTAGTTCTGAACCAGGTGCTGTACGAAGACTTTATTGGTACACTGTATATGGTGTTTAGTTGATTCTGTGTTTTATTGAGGGGAAAAGGGCTTTGCAACAGCAATAACGGTTTTATAAGGCCTGATAGATGTTACGCAATTGTTTAAATATATAATTTATATAGTTTTCGATCAAAATGAAATCACGTTTTGATTTTTGTTGTTACATTTATATTTTCTTATCAAATAAGCCAATGAATTGTTCATAAAATTAAAAAAAACGAAAAAAAAGTTTCATGCATTTTTACTCCTTTGCGGACCATTGTACGATATATCGTACAAAATTGATGAAGCTGTTATTCTCAACCAAAATTATTTTTTTGATATTTTCTTGTATTTTATTGCTAAAATGTTCAATGAGAGTCAATATTTTGAAAAAAAAAAATTTATCTCAAGAAATGCGGAAATTTACCGGAAATCGAATAACAATCGAATCGATTCAGAGCTTCCGGTTACGGACGCGACAAATTTTAAACACCCATAACATTTTTTTCCGATTTTGCCGGGAACCAATTATTATATTTTCCTAACGGGAACAATGCACCTATTTAAAAACTGACAGCTACTTGCATTTGAAAAGTTTGTCCACTAATGGCAATAACTAACATAATAAGGTTTTTTGGGCACGGACGCGACAATAGGATACAGGAAGAAGCAAACTAAAAAAACTTCCTTTCTTCGAGCTCCACTTTCTCTCGCTTTCTCTAATACATAAGATTGTTGTTAGTAGAAAACTTTTGCATTACAAGAAAATATAATATTACTTGAATAAGATAAAAACGCAAAGACAAAATGTGCATATAATTCGTCAAAAGGCTCAGAACAAATTTTTTTTTCTTTTACAGTAGTATATTTCGGTCAAAAATTAAAAAAAATTAAAAATTCGTTTACATTTATAAAATATAGATATTTAAGCTGTATTATTGGATAATAAAAAGTTTTTCTGAGCAATTTGAATTTTTCACTCGTGGTGGACCTTTTTTGGGAGATGCCCATATGTAATACTTCTATATTGGCAACAACCTATCGTCACAATGTGGTTTCATTCGGAAATCAAAGGAAGACAAGCGATGAGACAGAAAACACTAAATTTTGTCAATGTATTTCTGTACGTGCATACATGAGCACTTCTACACATGAACAACTGTCAAACTGCTCCAGGGGCGGTTGAAGAAAACGGTAGAATTTTCAGTTAATTTCGACAAATTTTTATTTTTTTTCCAGTCAATTTTTTCCCCGCATGAACGCACCCGACTTTTTGCCACTTTTGGCAGCTGTCAAGGTACATTCGTTTATACGCTTTCTCGCTCATATTTCACTATTGCTGTACTGTGATGTTGGCGAATTTACCTTGAGTGGAAACAAAAGCATGGCTTGATAAATGTTATAATACATCTGTATTTTTGCCCATCAAATAGCAATGTTTTATCAAAACACGAAATTCACTTTTTTCCATTGTTTACAAAAATTCAGAGGTAGCGTCACTTCGAAAGCAATAACTTGAAAACGAGTCAACCAAATGTCATGAAACTTTGACAGAATCTAAGTTAAGGATGGTTTTCCATGTACAACACAATAATTCTTAATTTTTGGCGCCATCTCTATGTCAGGCCAAAGACTTTTCAGCCCATGTAGTACAATGTACCAATTTTTATTCTAAACAAATGCGCACGCACTTAAAATTCGTCAACATTCGTGCACGTTCGTCATTATATTACACAGTGCATGAATGAAATTTGGTCAATTAAATTTGTGATGAAAAATTCGGGCATTGCACGCATCGTGTAATTGTACCTTTATGGTTCCGAAGTTATTGTCTAAAACTGTATGCTGGTGGTGCCACGCCCCGTTTTCCCGACTTTTCTTTTATTGCTAAACCTTCGCGTAGCAATTAACACTTCGTTCAATAATGTGTGTGACTAACTAATTAAAACAAATTTTTTTGCCAAAGTCGTTTTTATTCATCAACATAGTCCCCTTTTAGGGAGATACAATAATTCCAACGCTTTTCCAATCTTTCGATACCGCCTTTGTAGAACGATTTTTCTTTGCCTTCAAAATAGGCGTTAGTTTCGGCGATTACTTCATCATTTGAGCCAAATCTCTTACCACGGAGCATCTTTTTGAGGTCTGCGAAGAGCCAGTAGTCGCTGGGGGCCAGATCTGGAGAATACGGGGGATGAGGAAGCAATTCGAAGCCCAATTCATGCTTTTTTGCCATCGTTTTCATCGACTTGTGACACGGTGCATTGTCTTGGTGAAACAACACTTTTTTCTTCTTCATATGGGGCCGCTTAATCGCGATTTCTTCTTTCAAACGTTCCAACAACGCTATATAATAGTCGCTATTGATTGTTTTCCCTTTCTCAAGATAGTCGATGAATATTATTCCGTGCACATCCCAAAATACGACGCCATAACCTTGCCAGCCGATGTTTGTGCCTTTGGACGCTTTGGGCGGCTTTCACCGGTTGCATGCCACTCAGCAGACTGCCGATTTGACTCTGGAGTGAAATGGTGGATCCATGTTTCATCTATTGTGATGTACCGACGCAAAAACTCCGACTTGTTGCGCGTAAACATGTCCAAACAGCTCTTTGAATCATCGATTCGTTGTTTTTGCTCCGGTGTGAGCAAACGCGGCACCCATTTCGAAAATACGTTTTTCATAACCAAATGTTCGTGTATTATGGTGTGTACACTGCCTGCTGATATCTTTAGAATGTCAGCAATCTCCCCCACTTTCACTTTACGGTCGGACATAATGATTTTCAGTGTTTTTTCAACGTTTTCCGGAATAACAGCGTCATTTGGCCGTCCAGTAGATGGAATGTCATCGGTGTCTGTACGACCACGTTTGAATTCGGCATACCAATAACAAATGGTTCTTTTTGATGGAGCAGAGTCCGAATAATGTTTTTCAAGCCATTCCTGGCATTGAACAGTATTTTTTTTCATTAAAAAACAATGATATATCAGCACACGGAATTGCTTTGAATTCATTTTTTTGAAAACTCAAAAGTATTGTCACTTAAAGCACTGTAACTTGTAAACTAATGGTTGGATTGACATATAATTTTGACAGTAAGCCTAAAAAGGTTCACAATTTCGAAAAAAAATATTGATTTAGTATTAGTGCCGCCATCTATGTGTCAGTCACACACATTATTGAACGAAGTGTTACTAACAAACCCGCCGAAGGAAGTATCCAATTTGGTCCAGTCGTTTTCAAGTTCTATATATGGTAGATTTAAAAAAAACAATTTTTTTAAAATTAATTTGTTACGTATTATAACCTGTGGAATTCCTTTTACAATGAAATGCGTGTTGTGTGCCAGATAGCCTACCCTCGTCCTTCCTCCGAGTATGCTAGTGGACTAGCCTTTCCAGGGTTTTGAGAACGAAATACGTCAGACTGATTGGCCGCAAGTCCTTGGCCGTTTCGTGACCCCTTTTTCCCGCCTTTGGGATGAACACCACCTTCTCCCGTCTGCAGCTGACGGGAACGTAATTTTAAATCATGCAGGCTTTAAAAATTACCTCCAGCCAAAGTAGGATCCGTTGTGTCATCTGTAGCATTCTGTGGGGTAGATTCCGTTCGGACCCGGGGATTTGTTGGGATCAAAGCTATTGATTGCCCACATTAGCTTAGCTTAGCAGTCGCGAAGCTAAAAATAGGCGTCACGATTGGTGACGAGCTGTTAGCAATTTTGTTGTTGTATAGTCTGCCGGCGTCGTACGAGACATTTAGGTGCGCAGTGGAAACGCGAGACGAATTGCCGAAGCCAGAGGTACGAGCACACGAAATTCACTTTTTTCCATTTTCTTCTCAGTCAACGCGGTAGTCTGATATTAACGGCTGTCAAAAACAAACTAAATGTCGCAGCTTGTTCAATTTTTGACAAGAGTCAACTGACAGATGACTGTTGACGGGAGCAGTGTTGTCATTTCAATTAAGAGGCGGGGAATTCAAAAAGTCACGGACTTATTAACCCGCCCTCGTACAGTGACGGACAATAGTATTAACACAGCAACGATTGTTCAATAAAACAGCAAGTTTCAGATAAACAAAACATAAAATTCATTAATTGTATATGTCATTTTATGCATTTACATTACCTTCATTGTAGGGCATAACCAATTCACATACTACTTCTTATATTTAGAAAACATAAGCAAATATGTATTTCATAGTCGATTTTGACATGGACAAAAGTATTGGCACACTTACTTATAAACTAAAGAAACATTATGTTATGGCATAATTAATACTTTGTAGCATAACCCATTCTCTTCAATATTTCGTTAGGTCTTGTAGGCATTAATTTTTACAATTTTTGGTAATGTCTGCTCCTATATTTTGACATTCTAGTGAAAGGATATTCATTAGTTGGCTTTTATTAGTTATATTGTGCCTTTTAGCCCGTCTTTCCAATTCATCCCAAAAGTGTTCGATGCGATTTAGATCGGGTGATTGTGGCGGATGTGGTAGAATATGTGGAACATTGTATATAAGCCACATACGGACGTCAAAAGCTGTGTTCTTAGGGTCATTATCATGTTGAAAATAAAATATTGTCTTTAAATTAAATTTTTGCAATGATTTATTTTTAATTTTCTTTTAGTATATTTAGGTATACGGTTTTGTCCATTATTTCGTCTACAAATACCAACTCTCCCAAGCAATGCAACAATACAACCCCACACCATAACCCCTCCGCCACCCTGTTTCAATGTAATCGCTGTATCATTTTTGTCGTATTCTGTGTTGGGTCTTCTCCGTACTAATATTTCGCAGTCAGATCGAAAAGTGTTAAATTTACTACCATCTGATAGTAGTATTGTTCCAAAAGTCTTCAGATTTAGTTTTGTATTGCTAGGCATACTCCTTCCGCCTTTTTCGATTTATAAGGCTAATGAAAGGTTTTCGCCTTGCTACCCTGTCTTTATACCCAGCGCGGTACAGTACTTTACGTTCAGTTTTCGGGTGAACTTCCTTGTCGAATTCTTCCTTTGCCACCACTGCGATTTAGGTGGACGGAATTTTTGTGTTTTTCTTAATTTTTCTCAGAATTTGAGCGTCTTCTCTAGCATTTAGCTTATGCGGTCGGCCGCTGCGTTGTCTACTTGCGAACTTCGTTGTCGCACCAAACTGCTTATCAATGTATCGAATGGTAAATCGGCTTCTTCCCATAATTTTACTAATTTCAGCTTACGATTTACTGTGTTTATGCAAATTAATAATGATTTTTCGCTCTGCTTCAGTTGTTTCTTTTTGTTTTCGGGCATATTTAAGTTTTTATAAAATTTTTGTGACGAATTAATCTTGGCAAATAATTAGGGGTATTCTCGATGTCTTGCAACCTTGCAAAACTTGCAGAAGCTGATATTTGCAATCCTGAAAACTGCTAGACTTCGAGAACACCCCAAAATTCAAACATTGTAAAAAATGCCGCGAACAGGCGAAAATTCGAAAATTGTTGATTTCTTGATTGAAAGTGCTGCATTTCAAATTCTGCATGAGAATGGTAAGAATTTTTCTGGAAGATGGTAATAATTAAAACCAATTTTCGTTTTTAGCTGAAAAATTCAAAATGTTTATATAAAAGGAAATAAAACAATATTTGTGTGAAGAATTTACGCTTGCGCACACGAAATAAAATGAACGAATTTTTTTACAACCAGCAGACGCACGTTTGCACCCTCATATAAAACATGGGTATCACTGTTGTACACATTGCACGAATTGCAAAACGTGTTTCCCTTGTATTTTGTTTTTGTACCATTGCACGGATTGCAAAAGTCTGCATAATCTGCAATTTCTGCAATGTGCAAGGGTTTTGCAAGACATCGAGAATACCCCTATTGTTCGACGAATTTGATGTCAGTTTTTTAAATTACCGACAAGGGTTATGCTGTCAAACTCGAAAAGAATGAGGCCGTTATAATGAATAGTGAAAACAAAGTAGTGTTGGAAGCCGAAAGCATTGGCAACCTGTACTATTTAAAAACATAAAAAAATTTCGCATATTTGACAAACACTAATTGATTTGTGGCATTAGATAGATAGATTTGAAAGGGGAAATGTGTACTGAGACCAAAGTTGATCTATTGTGCCCCCTACAACTTTAGGAAACGTCCCCCAACACCCCCGACCTAATAAACTCACGTAGGCGAAGGTGTTTGACGTTCTCTTCTGCAAGCCAGTACTGGCCGAGATGCTGTCTCCTACTGCGGCATACCGCATCGCAGTGCAGTATGGCGTGCTCAGGAGTCTCCTCCGCTGTTTCGCAGAGTCTGCAGACGCTGCTAACCCAATTGTGTGTATGTGTTTCTACATCCTGCAGTGCCCAGTTATCAGTCTAGCAGTCTAGTTAGGGTTTTCCCCAGTCTGAGGCATTCTTCACTCCATCTGGAGTTATAAGCTTTGATGAAGATTTTCGATTGGCTAAGACCTGTGGCATTTGTGCGGAGTGTAGATATGCTTACGTGCTAACTTACAAGATGCTTTTTTCCTTAATATATCTATTCCTTGGAATATATCTATTCCACGATCGGTAAGTTTTTTTTGCGCTCCTCTTAAGGTTATTGAAGAATATTTCAAAAAAACAATGGCTACTGCCTTATCGTAACTCGTCGCACATTTCCAGTCAACTCGCAGCGGTTAGACCATCTCGTAACAAAAGTACGCGTCGACACCATATACTTGGCGGCCTGCTCTATGGCCCATTTTGGCCCATGCGGATGCTTTGTCAAGAAGTACGTTTCAAACCGTCTTTTGCAAAAACAGCTCAAATAACTAAAAACTCGCAAAATTTGTATAAAATTGAATTCTCAAATTTAAGAACGGTTAAACAAAATCAGCTGATGTATTTACTGACATGTGTCATCGTTACAGGGTGTAACAGATGCTCGTTTTTTAGTGAACATACTGTATGTATGACAAAAGCATCAAGTAATACAACGCAAAGTATTTGGCATGATTCCCATTCTCATCGAAATAATAGCAAATAATAATAATAATACATAATCATTTTCATAACTTTTCATCCTTTTGTCAATGATTTGTTTTAACCCCTCTGTTACCCTAGGAAAAACTCGCACGTTTGACCTTGGGTCATAAAATGACCCCGATTTTTTGCTTTGTATTTTGTTCAAAAAAGTTAAGAGAATGTGGTTTTAACAATTAGTTATTACTTTTACTATTGAAAATCGACTATTTGGCTTTACTGGAGTCAAATATGTTCAACATGGAGACTAGGTCCAGGCTCTTGATATTCTTCTCGGGCACTTTAATTCTTGCGATTTCTTCAGAAGTTAAAACTATATCGTAACTAATTGTTGGTCAATTATATTATTTATAACAGATAATAATCATGAATCGCCCAAAAATAAATGGTTTCACAAGAAAGCCTGTTCCCGTGGCCCACAAAAAATTACTCAGTTTAGAGGTTTAATTTATAAAAGTCTGCCCAAATATTAAAGTTAAACTAAGTAAATATTGACACCAATGAACCAATACAAATTATAATATATAGTAATAACATTATTCGATTTCCCGAAGAAGGAAATGAATATATTCGGCTGACCCAGATTGCACCCCATCACTGAGTATCTTCTTCTTTAGTGAATGTACTGCTGAGTATGACTCACACGATTATATTGTTGGCTGTCTTTCCTTTCGCAAAAAAGAAGCCCAAGAAGTAACTTATCCAATTCTTGATAGAATAAACGGCGTTACGTTATGAATTTTGATGGATGAATTTCACACTACATATGCAATGGTGACGCAAGGGATACTAGAGTTGCGCATTGCAGCAAGGCCTAAATTTTTTTTGTCGCTAGCCCGAATATTTTCCAGAAACGTGATCTGCTTGTTCATATTCCTTTTCGAAATTTTTAGAAATTTATTACTTGCTAGAAATCGTACAACTTATATGTAAGGGAGAGGGCTGGGTTGTGAACCATTACCGTTTTTTCTTTCCCTAATTGACATATCGCCAATCTTTCAACTGTGAAGTTTGTCTTATGATATGACTCTGCTTTTGTGGTTACACCAGTGGCGTCCCCAGGGGGGGATTAGGGGGATGGATCCCCCCCTTGGTCGAAGAATTCATTTATGCAATTTGATACAACAATATGGAATTGTGAAACATTTTTACTATTTGCTTTATCTCTTCTGTAATCACCCACTTAAAACTTAATAATTGAACCTCCCATGATCTGGCCAGACCATGATGTGAGCAAGAGGATAGTCAAGGATTGTTGTTAATGATATAAAAAAAATCAGAAAGTGTGAACACAATACTTTCTTTTGCTTGCCTACATTATTTTTACGTAAAACGGTGAAAATATACTAGAATAATTAAATAAATAGCGAGTTTCAACTTCAATGAATTAATTTTGAAATAAAAAAAAACGACAGTAAAGCAAGAAAATAAAAAAAAATTTATTAATGTAAAATACGTTACTTATGGATCTACTTCAACTGCTTTACCAATGCAAGTATTTCAACGACGTAATGCAGTATCATGACTAAACCACATTGAGATTTTACATTCGACACATACAAATCGCGTTTTGATATATCTATTTCTGGATTCCTGCACTGTCAATAATTCTGAACTGCTTTGCCAAAGAAAAATATGCAAAACATGCTCAACGTGTTATTGTTTATGCTGAACTGGCCGGATATCTATCTCCTTGTCGCCTTCGGTGTCGCTATCTTCACATTGAACTATCTAAACGACAATTTTTTCTATCAGTATCAGAAGCTTGGTTTTGTTCAGGGCCAAATGAAAGCGTGAAACTGGCAGCACCGTTATTATTACCTCTAGCAGCAAATTATTTAATATCTTAAATTCGTTGCTCTAAAGCATTAGTTTCCGCTAGATTAGATTAGGTTTGAAGGGGGAATGTGCACTGAGTCCAAAGCTGATCTATTGTGCCCCCTACAACTTTAGAGAACGTCCCCTAGTCCCACCGACCTAATAAAGCTTAGTAACTTACGTGGGAGAAGGTGTTTGACGTTTTCTTCTGCAAGCCAGTACTGGCCCAGGTGCTGCCTCCTACTACGGCATACCGCATCGCAGTACAGTATGACGTGCTCGGGGGTTTCCTCCGCTGTTCCACAGAGTCTGCAGACGCTTACCTGTTCTATCCCGATTGTTTGCATATGTTTCCTCATCCTGCAGTGCCCGGTTAACAGCCCGGTGACCAGTCTAAGCTGGGTTTTTCCCAGTCTGAGGCATTCTTCACTCCATCTGGAGTTATAACCTTTAATGAAGATTTTCGATTGCCTAAGACCTGTGGCATTTGACCAGTGTTCTGAGTTCCTGGTTCTTTCCTCAAGTCTTAGTGACTCTGCTAGAGTGCTTTTGCCCAGCCCAATGAAAGGTTCTGGTGCAAGGGGGATTATAGCTGCCCCAGTTCTAGCAAGACTATCAGCCTCCTCATTTCCCTCTAATCCTCTATGTCCTGGGACCCAGAGGATTTTAACCTCACATTAAATAGGGGTCATCCCCTGCGCGTTTGTTCCTGTTTAAAAAAAAAAAAAAAAAAAAACCTGGTTATCTGTGCCCAGTTTATTCAATGCTTCTATGCATTCCAGCACCAACCCTGAGGTAATCTCATACGAGATTAGTGCTTTGATGGCTGCTTGACTGTCAGAACAAATGACTATGTCTTGCCCCCTGTACAAACTTACTTACTTACTCAACTGGCCATAACAACCCGTTATCGGGTTACGGCCTGCCGCAAAACTTCTCTCCAGGCGCCTCTGCTTTGCGCGCGCCTTCTCCAGTTAGTAACACCAAGAGATGACAGGGCCTCTTCAACTTGGTCCTTCCACCGGAGACACGGCCTCCCTCTTCGCCGTCGACCTCCAACCATCGCATCAACACCTTTTTCGCCGGAGCTTCGTCGTCCATGCGGCAGACATGACCGAGCCAGCGTAGCCGCTGGATGTTTATTCGCTGCGCTACGTCCATGTCCTTATACAGCTCATACAGCTCGTTATTGGTTCGTATACGATAGTCGTCACCAACACGAACAGGGCCGAAGATTTTGCGAAGTACCTTCCTCTCGAACACTCCAAGGGCCGCTATGTCGTTTCGTGTCATTGTCCATGCTTCAGCGCCATAGAGGAGCACGGGCAAGATAAGCGCCGTATAGAGTGCAAGTTTTGTCGGTCGAGAGAGGTCTCTGCTTCTCAATTGCCTACCGAGACCGTAGTAGCACCTGTTGGCAAGAGTTATCCTTCGCTTTATCTCCAGGCTGACATCATTGCTGCTGTTGATGGCGGTGCCAAGGTAGACGAATTCCTTGACAACTTCAAAAGTATACCTGTCGGCCTCGACGTGAGACCCTAGCCGCTGCGAGTCCCTGCATGTAGACAGCATATACTTCGTCTTGCCCTCATTTACCACCAGACCCATTTTGGCAGATTCTCTTTCGATAGCCGCAAAGGCAGCGGTGACATCTCGCTTGTTACGTCCGATGCCATCAATGTCATCAGCGTAGGCAAGGAGCTGGACACTTTTGTTGAAAATTGTGCCATTACGATGTACATCGGCCTTGCGCAGAACACTCTCCATGGTGAAGTTGGAGAGGTCGCAGGACAAAGGATAACCCTGTCTGAAACCTCGAACGGTATCAAAGGGTTCGGAGAGGTCACTTCCAACCTTGACGGAGCTGCGCGTATTGCTCAACGTCGCTCTGCAAAGTCTCACGAGCTTTGCAGGGATACCAAGTTCAGACAATGCGGCATATAAGCGATCTCTTATCGGGCTATCGAATGCTGCCTTGTAATCGATGAAGAGATGGTGTGTATCGATTTGATTCTCATGGGTCTTCTCCAGGATTTGGCGTAAAGTGAATATCTGGTCGATGGTGGACTTACCAGGTCTAAAGCCGCACTGATAAGGTCCAATCAGCGCCTTGGTGAGTGGCTTTAATCTTTCACATAGTACGCTCGTCAGGACCTTGTATGCAATGGGAAGTAGGCTTATACCCCTGTAGTTGGCGCATATTGTTGGGTCGCCTTTCTTCAGCACAGGACAAAGGGCACTGAGGTTCCAATCGTTGGGCATTCGTTCCTCCAGCCATATTTTGCAAATGAGCTGATGCATGCACCCAATCAGCTCACCGCCGCCGGCCTTGAACAATTCAGCTGGTAGCCCATCCGGCCCTGCAGCTTTGTTGTTCTTGAGTCGCTGGATAGCGACCCGGACCTCGTCATGGCTGGGCGGTGGCACATCCACACCATCGTCGTCGATTGGTGCCATCTGGACATCTTCACCACTGGCGGAATTGTTCCTTTCGTCGCCTGCGAGCAGCTTGGTGAAGTGCTCCTTCCACAACCTCAGCACACCCTGCGCATCCGTAACCAGATCCCCGTTTTCGTCTCTGCAAGAAGATGCCCGGGCTTAAATCCTTCCGTGAGACGCTTAACTTTTTGGAAGAATTTTCGGGCGTCATTCCTGCTCCTGCACTCCTCGATTTCCTCACGCTCGCGCCTTTCTTGCTCCCGTTTCTTGCGTCTAAAAAGGCACCTCTCTTTCTTCCTCTCCTCCCGGTATTTTTCTGTCACGGCTCGCGTGGCAGCCGACTGCAGGGTCTTCTTGTAGGCAGCATTCTTCGCTGCAGTGGCTGCGCGACATACTTCATCGTACCATTGGTTTTTTGGTGGTGGGCGTCGAAAACCAAGGACATTTTCTGCGGCGGCGCGCATAGAGTGGGATAAGTGAGCCCATAATCCGCCGATGTCATCAGGTGGAGAGGGGGAGCGACCGAGCTGGTTGGAGAGTTGAGCGGAGTAGGCTTCGGCTACCCCTTGTGATCGCAGCTTACTGATGTCCAGCTTTCTTCGCAAACTAGGTTGTGTGGTCTTCGCTGCGCAAAGACGCATGCGTACCTTGGCTGCAACAAGGTAATGGTCCGAGTCGATGTCGGGACCTCGGAACGTGCGCACATCTAGAATGCTAGAAGCATGCCTTCCATCAATCACAATGTGATCAATCTGGTTGCGGGTGGATTGATCGGGGGATAACCAGGTGGCCTTGTGGATATCGAGGTGCTGGAATCTGGTGCTACTAACTACCATGTTTCGTGCCGCGGCGAAATCGATCAGCCTCAGACCGTTGTTTGTAGTGGTCGTATGGAGGCTGAACTGCCCGACAGTGGGACCAAATATACCTTCTCGCCCGACCTTTGCATTGAAGTCCCCGAGGACGATTTTGACGTCATGGGCCGGGCACCCGTCGTAGACGTCCTCGAGATTCGCATAGAAGGCATCCTTGGCCGCATCGTCCTTCTCTTCCGTCGGGGCGTGTGCGCAAATTAGGCTGATGCTAAAGTATTTAGCCTTGATGCGGATCGAAGCCAGTCGTTCGTTCACCGGAGTGAACCGAGAGACGTGGTGGCGAAGTCTCTTACTGACTACAAATCCGCAGCCAAATTCGCGCTTCTCCGCATGGCAGCTGTAGTAGATGTCGCAGTCTGCTCGCTTGGAGCAACCTTGTCCTGTCCATCGCATTTCCTGGATGGCGGTGATGTCAGCCTTACACTTTGTGAGGGCTTCCGCCAGTTGGATAGAGGCACCTTCCCTATAGAGGGTCCGGACATTCCAGGTGCATATCCTCAAATCGTGGTCCTTAAATCGTTTGCTGTGGTCGTCAACATTGTGGCTCCTTCCGAGGCTTGTTTGCTGGCTTTCATTGGTATTTGATTTTCCGTGGCGGGTTCCAAACCCTGCGCACAACCGAAATTTGAAGTCCTGGGGATTGGACTCGCTGCACACATTAGTTCACTATTCAGCGGGTGCCAAATAGCTATCCAGAAGGGCCGCGCGGAGGCTGTGCATCAGCTTGGATTGGACAGGGACAAGGATCGTTCTGGCGTTCGCCAAGTTGAACGCAATCAGAGACTTTACCTTGTATGTCCGCTCCCTTCCCCTGTACAAACGCTCGAGGTTAATCTGTACACAGAGCCTGATGGCATATAACTCTGCTTGAAATATGCTGGGTGTGTTCCCCATGGGCTCGTAGTGCTTGAAGCGAGGTCCAAATACCCCCGCCCCTGTTCCCTCGTGCGTTTTGGAGCCATCTGTGAACCACGTAATAGTATGTGGTTTGAAATGGGACTGGTGTGCTTCCCAGTCCCAGTCCACTTTGTTACTCATACATACTACGAAGTTTTTCTCGTAGTTATACGTTTTCGCTATTGTATCCATTGGGTACAATACATAGGGGTTACTTACAGATAACACGTCCAAATCTCTGCGACTTAGAACGTGATCCCCCCTTTACTGGTTCTGGCCAGCCCAATGATAGTGCGCTTGGCCGCCATTTCAATTGCTGTGTGCAATGGTGATATATTGAGTATCACCTCCAGTGCCACCGTGGGACAGGTTCTCATAGCCCCTGTAATGCACGTGCACGCCAGTCGCTGGACCTTATTTAACCGATTCCTCACTGTAGTGAGTTTGGTTCTTGAGGCCCATGCCACTGCTGCATATGTGAGTACTGGCCTCACTATCATGATGTACAACCATCTCAGTATACCTGGTTTACAGCCCCAGGTTCTACCTGCTAATGATCTACACACCATGACTGCCTTCGTTGCTTTGCCGATAACTGCCTCAGCATGTTTATTCCAGAGTAACTTCGAATCTAGTGTTACACCTAGATACTTTACCTCCGGCTTGCTTGCGATGCTCTTGCCAAGCAAGCGTATCGCCCGCATGTGCTGCAGTTTCCTTTTTAGTGTAAATGGTACTATGGTGGTTTTATCCGGGTTTATTCGTAAGCCTGCCCGGGCACACCATTCTTGGGTTAATTTTAACCCTCTCTGAATTATGTCGCACAGAGTGTCTTCGAACTTTCCTCTGGCAACAATGACAATGTCATCGGCATAACCTTGACAGATTATGCCACTGCTTGTCAGTATATCAAGGAGCTCGTCTACAACCAGGCTCCACAGTAGTGGTGATAATACACCACCCTGAGGGCAACCTCTGGTCGTCAGTACACTCCTGGTGGTTGAGCCCACCTTCGTTACTGCCGTTCTGGTGGTAAGCATAGCTTTTACTCAGCGGCTGAGAGTGGTTTCTACCCCTCTTCCGTTAAGTGCTCTTTCTATTGCCTCATGGGAGGTATTATCGATCCTTCGATGTCCAAGAAAGCGCACAACACAGTCTCTTTATTCGTAAGAGCATTTTGAATCAGACTCGTGAGCTGGTATAGGGCAGTCTCCGTCGATCTTCCTGCCCTATACGCATGCTGCGCAGCATGAAGAGGTTGTCTCTTGAGCGTCACGGTTCGTATGTGCTGATCTAACAACTTCTCCATGGTCTTCATGACGAAAGATGTTAGACTAATTGGTCTGTAGGATTTTGGCTCTGTAAAGTCCCTCTTGCCAATTTTCGGTATAAAAACTACCAGGGCACTTCTCCAACTTATGGGAATGTAACCTGCTGCTAGACAGCTTCTCATTATGCCAGTTAAATGCCTTAGCAGCACCGCCCTGCCTTTTTGGAGAAAGACAGGGAGGATGCCATCCGGCCCTGGCGATTTGAAAGGTTGAAAGGTGTTCAGTGCCCAGTCAATCCTTCCCTGAGAGATGACTTTGTTCGCCAACTCCCAGTCTCTTCTGTCTGGTAGGTACATACTGCACTCGCCGGGTGTGTCCTGCGGGACTGCCCCGGGAAAATGTGCGTTAAGAAGAGCGAGAGCCCTTTGCTCTTCATTTCGTGTGTACCCCCCATCCGGAAGCTTGAGACCCATCTTATTCTCCACCCCTCCTTTTGCGAGGGCTTTATGTAGTCTCGCCGCCTGGGGGGTGGATGATATCTCCTCGCAAAACGTATGGAAACTGGTTCTCTTTGCCTTGCGTACTTCTGCAATCACCAAGTATACAAATACTTGGTGATTGCAGTGGTGTATTCCTGCCATTCACCTGTCCGCTTTGCCCTGTTGAAGAGCCTCCGGGATTCGGATCTGAGCTTCGCCAGGGTCTTGTTCCACCATGGTGTGGACTTCTTCCTGGTTTTTGTACTTTCGGGGCAGCTTGAGTGATAGGCATTCATCACTGCTCCGTTCAGGACGCTAACCGCCTGCTCGATTTCGAGTGGATGCCGCATCCTACCACGAATATCGAGAAGGGTCGATCCTCTTCTAGTAGTTTAGTGAAAATTCCCCAGTCGGCTTTCCTGGGGTTTCTGGTTGGAGGTATCTCCAATATGTCACCTGCTATTTTAAACTCGATCATCCTATGATCTGAGAGAGAAGGTTCATTTGACACCATCCAGTCAGACACATAGTCACTGATCCTACTATTACCTATGGTAAGATCAAGGACCTCCTGCCTAGCCCTAGTCACGAACGTCGGTGAGTTTCCCGAATTAAATATAACTAGGTTAGTTGCTAATATATAGTCTAACAGGTACTCACCCCTGATGTTGTCATTGGTGCTGCCCCAAATGGTGTGGTGGGCATTCATATCGCCGCCTAGCAGGAGAGGCAAGGCGTTTGCCCTGCAGTATTCCACTAGGCCCTGCACTTCCTGGGGGGGTACCATCATGTCCTCGCCTGGAAAGTAAGTGGACGCTAGGACGATCTCAAGGTCACGTCCCTCGATTTTGACCGTCATCGCCACCGCTACCAGGTCCCTGGACATGTACTCTGAAATACAGACATAGTTAATATCTTTCTCAATCATGATGCAGGCACGAGGTATCTCGTGCCTTGTGTCATAAATTACCCTGGTTTGCGTCGAGTTGAGTCCACAGATTCTCCCCTTGTAGCACCAGGGTTCCTGTACCAGCGCCGCCCCGATGTGGTCTCGGGTGAACTTTTGCGCTAGGACGGCCGATGCCGCCTTCGCGTGATGAAGGTTGATTTGGACAACCTTCATCGCTCGAGTGTTAGAGCTATGGAGAGGACTCAATGTCCATCTCGAGCAGCGCCGTTAACGATATCTCGACCGACAGCTGCTCCTCCATTTCCTCGTTTGTGCTGCCTTGAAGCCCCAGCGCCCCAAGGTTAATCTCCCCAATTGAATCTTGGGAAGCTACTATTTCTTCCGCTACTGCTCCGGCTTTCTCCCCGACCTTCGGTGAAGTCCCGGGTTCGGTGGAGGGCTTCGTTGCGCCTGAGCTTACCGCCTCTGCCGGTGGATTCCCGACTTCGGCTGGTTCTGTGGGGGGCACTTCCACACTGGGCGGGCCTCCAGATTTGGGAATATGGACTGGGATACTCCCAAACCTGAAATTCAGAGCATTGCCATTTCCCCTGATCGTCGCGAGGGACACTTCGTCAACGGTCAGATTCCACAGCATGTCCTTGCCCTCCTCTTTGGAAGTCACAACCTTCCAAAGATTCGTGAGAATCCCCGCGTTCTGCGCTTGCAATAGTGCAAAGAGCTTGCTGGATTCCTGTCCAGCGCTCCTAGGAAGGAATAGGGTAACATAATGTGTCTTGGGAATTTCATTTCCAAGGCACACATGGAGCTCTACACCCTTCCAGCCTTACTGCTTCGGGACCGCCTGCTTGAGCCAGTCTACGGTACCCTGGTTCCCGCAGTCTGTCAGCAGAAGTCCCGGCCGAAAGTGGATGCCGCTGAACACCAGTGGGCATGCCCACCCCTTAGCTATCTCACTCACGATAGCTTCTTCTAGAAGAGAGAGCTCCTCCTTGCTCAGTGTCTTCTGAGGATAATCCTTAGGCAGAACCGCCACCCGAATGGCCGCAGGAGCCCTGAGGACACTCGAGTAACTTGCGCCCGCCATGGGCTCACCCTCAGACTGGTTGCTATTCTGGGGTTTTCCCGTCGTAGCTCCCAGTGCCTGAGTACACGTCCTGGACTTTTTAGTTTTAGGACGTTGGGGGGGAGTTATATTGTCGCTCCCTCTCTTTCTAGGTAAAGCTCGTGGAGCTGCTGTAACCGGGGGTCCTCCCCTGTGCACCTCTGCTTTACTTCTCGCCTCCTCCTTGCTCAATCCTTGTTTGAGGTATCGGAGGTACCATTTAACCCTAGCTCCGCGTAAGCCGCGCCTTAGGGGGTCATCCAGGCCACCTGGTTGTCCTAAGGGCGGTAGTTCCGGGAGCTGCTTCTTGGGCCTGCTTGTTTTTCTGTCAGCGGTTGGCCCTGCTGCCGGTGTCACAGCGGTAGGTAGCGGTGTTATTACCCGCTCACTCACTGCAACACTGACACTAGGAGCCTGGCCTGTGGGCAACGTTCCCACCACCAGTCTGGACTGTATATTTCCAGGACCGATGGGAGGAGCCGCCTCCCTGCTCACTTGACTTGTGTTGGGTCCAGTGCTGGTCGACGCTGTCAGAGCAGAGATATCGAACAGAGGTCTGCTCTGCCTAGATATCCCCCCCTGCCAGCACCGGCAGCCACCCGACCGCCCCTGCGTGAGCCCCTCGCCGCCCGGGAAGGTATTCTTCCCCGACTGGTGCTGGGCCCCAGGTCTGCTTCTGAATTTCGGAGCGAATGCTCCGGCACAGCAGTTAGCTGTGTTGCGGTGTAGTCCCGCAGAGCGAGTGGAGTTCCTCGCTTATTTTTCCCGCATTTTCGTATTGTTGTACTCATAATGGCGGTGCGGCCGCCTGCCCGCGCACAAGGCGAAGGCGATGGCGGCCAAAGATTCTGGCAGGGACAGGGTTGGTCGACCATGGCAGAGCCCGCATACCATGGCAAGGCCATTGTACTTCCTGAGGTGGCCCGGTATCAGGAAGGCACCGTAAGAATACAGCCGGTATACCCCCTGGCTGCAAACCACCCAGTGGGCACGGTCCGCGTAACATCCTGGGTTAGGGGGGGAGGGGGTAGTGCTTAGTGCGGGCTCCGCCCCAGACTATTCCATTCCGTTCATCACTCGGATTGGACTAGTCTGCGGCGTCCTTGCCCGCGGCAAGCCCCCACACCACGACAAGGTGACTACCCGCTATTGCTTAGACAATTTTTTTAGAGAAATTTTCTTCTCTGATTTAACTCCAGCGTCGAAGTTCAAAAACAATGTCCACCTGATCCTCAAAATAGCATTTCCTTCCTTTCATCTCTGCCACAGAAAACACCCAATCGAATTGATAAAAAACCAGACTAGACAAGACCACAAATGCTTCCTTCACTTCAGGATTGTAATTGAATTGACACCAAAACACGGATATAACCATGAATACACTGGATAAGTATTAATGTTGAATATGTTCCATTATTATTTTCCAAGAAAAATTCTAATTTATTAACCCAAAGACAATAAAAGCCAAGGCGAATGAAAAACACTTGGACCAGGTACATTTTGCGTCAGCTAATTTATGTCACTATTAACGGGTTGGCACGAAAAAAATGCTTCAAATCGGGTCAGATGGAAAAGCCTAGTTAAAAATATATATAAAATAAAACAAATATTTATAAACAATTCTGACAATAATTACGTCGAAAATCACAAAAAAAATACTGAAAATAACTGGCAATTTTGTATGAAAATGCACCATGGTCTGGCCAAGCCATGGTTTTGGGTTTTGTGCTTAGAAAGGATCAGTTAAGGATATCATGAAATATGAGCTCGATTGCTTAATTACAACATTACTAAAGTGGATCCAAAGTTCAATATGGTCTGGCCAGAACCGGATGCCCGCAGAAGTGTTAAGAATAAATTATTAAAAAAATCAGCATTGCATTTGTTCTCGCAGAATAGTTGTATTTTCAGTGTTCCCAAAAGTATCGACTATTTACCAAGGTAGTGGTTGGTTGGTTGGTTAAGTGGCTGCCTCTGTATGAGACACACTTAGGCCTATGGGCCCGTTGTGATACCACAAATTCCACCCGTTTGAAATGTGTATGCAACACTGTTTTTTCCAACATGTGATACAACACACATTTCAAACGGATTGGGGAAAGGGAGGGGGGGACCTACAGTTTAACGCCGAATCCGAACGGCGATTGGCGGTTTTTTCTTTCACACTTGGAGGTTTTGCCATTGCCTGCCAAGAGCGCACTTGTGCGATTCTTGTAATTCTCATTTCCTTCATGTGGATAGCGATAGAAGTAAATGAGTGTTCTTTCCAGCCCAAGCCAGGAATCGAACCTAGGGCGCTCGGTATGAGAAGCCAGCGCGCTACCCGCTGAGCTATCGAGGCCGACCAAGGTAGTAATCAAACGCAGGCTTCATGCCAACCCTGCATCAGCTGTTGATATTTGAAAAAAAAAATGCACTTACATTTTTTTGGTGAATTGTGTGTAAACATGGAAACATGGTCACCTCTATCATAATTAAATTTCAGAACGTCACACATTTTGTAAATGTTGGATTTCTTTTACATAGCTGGTGTGTTATGCTTTTTAAAATACGTCTTTTGAGTTTTTCGTAATTCCTTTAGAAGGTGTTTTCAATATGTAATAACTCAAAACAAAGTTGAATTTTTTAGTTGGGATTTTATGACTTTAAAATACATGTCACTAAAAGTTGTTGCTTTAAGAAGTTTATGTTATATGTATACCAGAGAACGGCACGAGTGCACCGCAACAATAAGTACACCGCATACATACTCTGTATTTTGTATACTCGAGTGCCATAAACACCGCAAAAGTAATTGTGCGGTGTTCATTTTACTCGTCGTTCATTTGCTGAGAGCCTCATGCGATCATAACATACTCAATACTTTTCGTTCTGTTCATATTTCTACTATGTAAAAGCAATGAGCCACAAATCCGCAGCCAAATTCGCAAAAGTCGGGCGAGAAGGCATCTTTGGCCCCACAGTCGGGCAGTTCAGCCTCCATGGGACCACTTCGAACAACGGTCTGAGGCTGATCGATTTCGCCGCGGCACGAAACATGGTAGTTAGTAGCACCAGATTCCAGCACCTCGATATCCACAAGGCCACCTGGTTATCCCCCGATCAATCCACCCGCAACCAGATTGATCACATTGTGATTGATGGAAGGCATGCTTCTAGCATTCTAGATGTGCGCACGTTCCGAGGACCCAACATCGACTCGGACCACTACCTTGTTGCAGCCAAGGTACGCATGCGTCTTTGCGCAGCGAAGACCGCACAACCTAGTTTGCGAAGAAAGCTGGACATCAGTAAGCTGCGATCACAAGGGGTAGCCGAAGTCTACTCCGCTCAACTCTCCAATCAGCTCGGTCGCTCCCCCTCTCCACCTGATGACATCGGCGGATTATGGGCTCACTTATCCCACTCTATGCGCGCCGCCGCAGAAAATGTCCTTGGTTTTCGACGCCCACCACCAAAAAACCAATGGTACGATGAAGAGTGTCGCGCAGCCACTGCAGTGAAGAATGCTGCATACAAGAAGACCCTGCAGTCGGCCGCCACGCGAGCCATGACAGAAAAATACCGGGAGGAGAGGAAGAAAGAGAGGTGCCTTTTTAGACGCAAGAAACGGGAGCAAGAAAGGCGCGAGCGTGAGGAAATCGAGGAGTGCAGGAGCAGGAATGACGCCCGAAAATTCTTCCAAAAAGTTAAGCGTCTCACGGAAGGATTTAAGCCCGGGCATCTTCTTGCAGAGACGAAAACGGGGATCTGGTTACGGATGCGCAGGGTGTGCTGAGGTTGTGGAAGGAGCACTTCACCAAGCTGCTCGCAGGCGACGAAGGGAACAATACCGCCAGTGGTGAAGATGTCCAGATGGCACCAATCGACGACGACGGTGTGGATGTGCCACCGCCCAGCCATGACGAGGTCCGGGTCGCTATCCAGCGACTCAAGAACAACAAAGCTGCAGGGCCGGATGGGCTACCAGCTGAATTGTTCAAGGCCGGCGGCGGTGAGCTGATTGGGTGCATGCATCAGCTCATTTGCAAAATATGGCTGGAGGAACGAATGCCCAACGATTGGAACCTCAGTGCCCTTTGTCCTGTGCTGAAGAAAGGCGACCCAACAATATGCGCCAACTACAGGAGTATCAGCCTACTTCCCATTGCATACAAGGTCCTGACGAGCGTATTATGTGAAAGACTAAAGCCACTCGCCAAGGCGCTGATTGGACCTTATCAGTGCGGCTTTAGACCTGGTAAGTCCACCATCGACCAGATATTCACTCTACGCCAAATCCTGGAGAAGACCCATGAGAACCAAATCGATACACACCATCTCTTCATCGATTACAAGGCAGCATTCGATAGCCCGATAAGGGATCGCCTATATGCCGCATTGTCTGAACTTGGTATCCCTGCAAAGCTCGTTAGACTTTGCAGAGCGACGTTGAGCAATACGCGCAGCTCCGTCAAGGTTGGAAGTGACCTCTCCGACCCCTTTGATACCGTTCGAGGTTTCAGACAGGGCGATCCTTTGTCCTGCGACCTCTTCAACTTCACCATGGAGAGTGTTCTGCGCAAGGCCGATGTACATCGTAATGGCACAATTTTCAACAAAAGTGTCCAGCTCCTTGCTTACGCTGAGGATATTGATGTCATCGGACGTAACAAGCGAGATGTCACCGCTGCCTTTGCGGCTATCGAAAGAGAATCTGCCAAAATGGGTCTGGTGGTAAATGAGGGTAAGACGAAGTATATGCTGTCTACACGCAGGGACTCGCAGCGGCTAGGGTCTCACGTTGAGGCCGACAGGTATGCTTTTGAAGTTGTCAAGGAATTCGTCTACCTTGGCACCGCCATCAACAGCAGCAATGATGTCAGTCTGGAGATAAAGCGAAGGATAACTCTTGCCAACAGGTGCTACTACGGTCTCGGTAGGCAATTGAGAAGTAGAGACCTCTCTCGACCGACAAAACGTTCACTCTATAGGACGCTTATCTTGCCCGTGCTCCTATATGGCGCTGAAGCATGGACAATGACACGAAACGACATAGCGGCCCTTGGAGTGTTCGAGATGAAGGTGCTTCGCAAAATCTTCGGCCCTGTTCGGGTTGGTGACGACTATCGCATACGAACCAATAACGAGCTGTATGAGCTGTATAAGGACATGGACGTAGCGCAGCGAATTAACATCCAGCGGCTACGCTGGCTCGGTCATGTCTGCCGCATGGACGACGAAGCTCCGGCGAAAAAGGTATTCGATGCGATGGTTGGAGGTCGACGGCGAAGAGGGAGGCCGTGTCTCCGGTGGAAGGACCAAGTGGAAGAGGCCCTGGTATCTCCTGGTGTGACCAACTGGAGAAGGCGCGCGCGAAGCAGAGGCGCCTGGAGAGAAGTTTTGCGGCAGGCCGTAACCCGATAACGGGTTGTTATGGCCAGTTAAGTAAGTAAGTAAAAGCAATGAGCGCAAAAAACAGTACCAGTAAATACCGTAACCAGCATGAGCGAAATTTTGAGTAATGTGCGTTTTCGCACTCAAGCTTTTTTTTAATATTTCGTTCTGCGCTTTACCTGCAGGAACAATGCTAGCTCGTAACACCTACACAACTTCGGCTCGCGCTCGACTTGTGGGTGACGAGCCTACTCAGCTTCTACACATAGCGCGTATATTGCTCACGCACTACAAAAGTGACACAACTAAAAATTTTTGATTTTTCAGGAAACGCAAAAAACTGTTTTTGAGCTAAATAAACATTTTTTTTTAAATAAAGTATATACCGTTTAGTTGAAAATTCTACAGATTATGCTTTAGGATAAGTTACAAGAGTTTTGTTTTATTTTGCAAAAGAAAATCCAAAATTGTTAGTTGTGACTGTTTTGATGATATTTTAATTCAATAATTACCGAATTATTTCAAGTTATGCCACTTTTTCTGAAAAGTTGAAAGGAAAAATTTTGAAAATTCATAGTTAATTTTAATAATTAAAAATATATACAAAAATGGTCAGAATTTTGTTTAAAATTAACTTCAACAAAAATTGATTTCGTTTAAAGTGTCACAATTTGAGTTAGGACTCTTTTGCATTGAGCTGCAGCGATCAAATAGCATCAAACTTCTGACATGAAAAGAGATCTAACTGTATTTTTGCAACAGTAAACAACAACAAAGTATACTGAGCTTTTTCTTATTTGTAGATAAATGCATTGTGCACAGTATTAACACATAAACCCGAAAAATAATAATTTTGAGTTGTGACACTTTTGTAGTGCGTGTGCGATATGTATCTTTTGCGCGACTGAATATCGAAAAAAATTCAATACATGCAAATAAAAAATCGTCTACGAGGGCCATTAAGAATGAGCGTTTTGGTGACAGAGAGTAAGTTCCATTCGCAATATATTCAGCAACCAAATCATTGTTTGACGCCATGCCGAAATTGTTCCAACTGCTTGCAGTAACACTTCAAAACTAATAAACTTTTTGCAACAATTGACTTTTTTCTCAGTAAGAAACAGAATCATCAATATACGCACAATCATTGATAACACTAAATAGGCCGTTTACCGTTATATGAGAGTGCTACAAACAAAAACAGTAACATCGCGGTGTCAATTTTGCGGCCGGCTGCATAGTTATTCTTATTTGCTACTGACTTCACTCATCTTCACTTTGCCCAATATGTATCTCTGCATTCTCTTATACATATACATATTATTTATGTTGTGCACACGAAGTACGAGTAGCACTCATACTAGTCATCGTACTCGTCGGGTACGATTGCCGAATGTGATAAAAAAAATTACGAAGCAAAGTAAAGCAGATACCGCGAAATCATATGCTTGAGTATGCTAGTAGCTTAAACGCACCAATACTCAAATCGACATGGGTATGGTAAATACTCATACAAGATCAATGCGGTGGCGATCACACCGCAACCGCTTTTAAGGCGAGTATACTCAGAGTCATAAAAATAGGCACTCGTGCAGTTCTCTGATGTATACATTAGGGCGGGTCAAATTGTATGGAACGATTTTTTTTGATGAAGCGTATAGCAAAAACGTAATCTATAGGTGATTCTGAGAAATTTTGCTCAAGAGACCATAGCTCTAAGTCGGATTTGGAGCCCCCAAAATTGAAAAATAAATTGAATTAAAAATGTAAAAACAATGTTCTTTTGTTAAAACCTTGAAAATGTTGATTTTTCAGATCGATTTTCCTACAAAAAGGAGTTCGAAAACAAAAAATTTATCGTAATAAAAGTTGTTGTTGGAATTATCTGAACTTTCATAATCTGCCAAAAAAAAAATTATCGAAAAAAATCGAAGAAAATTCGGAATGTATTAGTTAAAAAAAAATTCCTAATATGTCTACTAAAAATAAAAAAAAATATTGGTATCAATACAGATTCTGAAAGGTGATAAAAATACCTTTCAAACAAGCTCAGATTGAGCAATCTACTATAACTCTATCCGATTTTATGACGTATTTAATTAAATTATTCTATGTATATATTGAAAAATATCTATTTTGAAATTTTGGGGGGCTCCAAATCCGACTTAGAGCTATGATCTCTTGAGCAAAATTTATCAGAATCACCTATAGATTACGTTTTTGCTATACGCTTCATCAAACAAAAAAATTAACCCGTCCTAGTATACATATATGTATGTATGTATGCACAATTTTATTCAACAAATATTAAAAATAATACGCAAAGATGAAAGTATAAAAATGGCGTTAAACTGAATTTTTTGCATATGCCCCCCCCTTCCCGAAATCCTGGGGACGTCACTGGGTTACACCAAAGTACAAACACGTATTGCTTGTGGCAGCTACAAACGTCGTGTTTGAAAATCGACTGCGAACACTTGTTTGCTTTTTTTTTAAGTGCTAACCAAGTGACTGAGCTTATTGCAAAAAGGTCAGTGTAATACATGTTTATATAGTGCTTTGATTCTATTTTACGATGCAATAATCCAGCCACCTCAGTGGTTCACAGCCCAATCACGATGCCAGCCCAATCAAGTGTCGTTTATTTTAAAGTTTCCAAAATGGCATCGTGATTGGGCTGTGATCCACTGAGGTGGCTGGATTATGAACCACCTGTTTTTCGTACTACATTTGTTCTACCACTGTCAAATATGGACGTATATATTAAAATAAAGTAATTTTTTGTAATTTCACTCGATTTCGGTGAGTTTACTTGAAGTTGGCCAATGCGAGAACGCGTTCGTATTTCACAGGCAAACATTGCGACACCGATTAGGTTGAAAATTCAAAAAATTTAGCACTCATTCATTGCGATTTTTTGGCCCATTGGCGTCATTATAACTTTTTTCACCTCTTGAGGCCTCCTGATTAAATAAATTCTCAACTCACTTAAAAATTATGGGTGTTTTCTTCGTATTTTCCGACTTTAATAGGGATTTTCCAGATGGTTCACAACCCAGCCACTTTTTTGGAAAAGCGAAAAAATCACGTCCTTAGAAAATTGGACGTAGAGAGTTAAATATCAGTCAAAACAGTAATCCGTCTTCATAAAAAAGTTGCGTTTTATATTTACCTTTCTAACGGTATCTTCGATTTTTCGACATCTTTATTCTGAGAAAAGTAAGAGCCAAAAAACAAAACCCGGTTCACAACCCAGCCCTCTCCCTTACTATTTACTTATATTGAAAGATTCAATCAAGATTTCATACCTGAAACAAAGTTTTCGTCCCATTGGGTTTCGATCCTTTGAAACTTAAAAGCTCTTATACTGCTCATTGAGATGTGTGGGCGAACTACGCCCTTTTCCCCTTTTCCCTTTCCTCCTTTTTCAACTGTCGAAAAACATGACCCAATAGTAAGTTCGATCTTATTGTCATTGATGTGCGACTCATAATTCCAAAGCTATATAAAAAATTTGGATCGTCAAAAGAGTGCCACGCCCATTATTAAACGCCCATGAAATATTTTCAGTGGAACAATATGTCTACATGGGAAAATTACACGAAATTGCAATGTTGTATAACTTATAATTTCGATTCTACTCCATATTAGAAAGGGTTGTATAGCTAGAGCCACGCCCTCTTACCATCACAAAACATTACAAAAATACCAGAAACGTTTATCCACGATACTTTGAAACAAATTCTAATAAAGTTCACATCGCATCGACCAATTTCTTGCATTCAGTACTATGGGTCATAAAATGACCCTAAGGTCAATTTTGTATAGTTGCTCATTTGCACGTAAACCAGTGTTGCAAATAAGATGAAATTTAGCGTATGTTCAAATGGCATAAAATGAGTCACTGAGTCCAAAGAAAAACAATTACCAGAAATAAGAAAGTTACGGCTCTTTAAAGTCAAATTTTACTCGAAAATGACCCTAAGGTAACAGAAGTGTTAAAAACATAGAGCCTACAAATATGCAAGGTGTTTTTGTTTAAAATGTTTAACAGTTGTTTGTTATGGAAGTGACTTAAAATAACCTTAACTTAATTAACCTTCACACCGACACCGACAGAAACCGCAAATATTGCGGATTCTAAATCAGCGGCCCCTAATTACCCTAGAATAGATGACAAAACAAGAATTGGCCCTGTGTAGTTTGCTTTACTCTTTTGATTACTCCGTATGTTTTATGTTTTAATGTTTTAAGAAAACATATTATTTATGTAAAGGTTTTCAATCATATCGCTATCAAAGTTTTTATTACACTATAAAAATTCATAAACGTTTTTATTTATCATACAGCCATACCACAAAAACAACGCAATGGGAAGATCCTCGACTTCAACATAAAAGTCAAATATTTCAGGATGCGTTAACACAAAATGGTTTGAAAAATGCTTGAAATTTCAGCATTGAAAACTAATTTATCCTCTTAAATGTAGAAGGTGCTAATAAAGAACCCGTAACACTGTCGGACAATTATGGACCCTTGCCAGAAGGATGGGAACAAGCATATACAGAGTCTGGAGATATTTATTTTATAAATCACATTAATCGAACCACTTCGTGGAATGACCCTCGAATACGTAAGTATAAGTAATAAATACTACACCAATTCATTGCACTGAACTTGACTTTATTGAAGTACGGTCAACTCTAAACTGAATTTGGCTTAAGGCTTCTAGCTTTACGTTGAAGTAACGCCAGTTAGGGAATTAAAGAAGAGATCCCCTTCCTCAAAAACATCGCAATGTCATCATTGTTTTTGTAAGGGTTCGTATTTGAATATTCCTGTGCTGAACATTTTTGCTCTTTTCGCACATCTTCCTGTGTGTGAAAAAATATCAGCACAGAAGATAAAAGTTTTGCGCCTATTCAGCAATGGTTTCCGCACACTCGTGACAATGTGCGATAAGTAGAAGGTATCGAAAATTCTATCTAGCAATGCTTACCACTCGCTCATGAAAATGAGCAAACCGTAGAAATAGTTCCGGTCGCTCATTGAATGTGCGAAACGTGTCAGGTATACAGAATTCATCTATGTGTTAACCGTAGAAGAAAAATATGCTTAGTTATATCCGAAATAGACTCCGGCGAAAACATTTTTTTCAAAATATCAAAAGAAATTAAAAAACTGCGTGCACGAAGTACCAATTTAAATATTTATTTTATAATAAATACTTAAAATTTATGATTTTTATTTTTTTTTCCTTTGCCGATTCTCCTTTATTAATGTAATGTTATGTTTAACCCTGTTACCCTAAGAAAAACTCGCACATGTGACCCTTCGGGTCATAAAATTACCCCGATTTTTTTCTTTGTATTTTGTTCAAAAAAGTTAAGACAATTATGGTATTCACAGTTTGCGGGAAAATTTATTTCGGGCAACTTTCCCTAAAAATTAACAATCTAACTGTGAGCACCCCATTGTATATCTTTCAAACAATTGTGGAAAATTTTTCAAAATAAAAATGCCTCGCTCAAATGGCAAACAAGCGTTGAACATCAAATAAAGAAATCGTCCCGATAGTGGCATAAAGTACTCAAAAAAATTCGCTCCGTCGATGGTGTCAACAAATTAATTTGACCTTGTTTTTTGCCTATTTCAATAAACATGCTCGGCAGTGCGGCAAATTTTGAAACTACCGGTATCTATGTTTTTCATACAAAACAAACACAATTGAGATACCATATGGGCATCTCCCAAAAATGGTCCACCACGAGTGAAAAATTCAAATTGCTCAGAAAAACTTTTTATTATCCAATAATACAGCTTAAATATCTATATTTTATAAATGTAAAAGAATTTTTAATTTTTTTTAATTTTTGACCGAAATATACTACTTTAAAAGAAAAAAAAATTTTTCTGAGCCTTTTGACGAATTATATGCACAGTTTGTCTTTCCGTTTTTATCTTATTCAAGTAATATTATACACTTTGTTTCAAAGCTATAAAGACATTCATTTTTTTCGTTATATGGGAAAATTAAAATATATTAAATACAAATAATAATGCAGTTTTTTTCCTACATGGTCAACATAAAAAATAGCAACAATAACTTTTTTGTGCTAACGGTAAATATTGAGAGAAAAAGAGAAATGTAAAAAATTCCATAGAAACGGTGTTTCATTGCTATAAAGACACTCACTCCACTGTTGATAAATAAAACAACAATCACTTTTTCGGTGCAGTTAGTAATTTATTACTCTACCATTATTTGCAATGAAATCATAAATTCTATTTGGCATAGAATTTGTGTAGTTGTTTAGCATTTCTGGGGTCACTTGTTCCCATGCAGCTAAAATGACCTCTTTCAACTGCTCCACTGTGTCAAATTGTCGAAAATTTGCATACACCTTCCGGACTAGCCAACCCCAGATGTTCTCAATGGGATTGAGATCCGGAGAACAAGCGGGCCAACCCATTGTCTCAATATTTTGACATCTAAGCCACGTTTTGGTTGATCTGCTCGTGTGGATTCTGGCATTATCCTGTTGGAATATGAATGCTTGCTCCTGGTGGTTGCCAATATAAGGAAGCAAACTATGCTCCAACACTTCCTGATATTCCGAGCTATTCATTCTGCAAGTTGGGAACGCCAACGGGACTGTGCCTGAGCTTGAGAAGCCACCCCAAACCATTTGCGATTGGCCACCAAAATTTCTCTTAGAGAAATACCGTGGTTCCATTCGCAAATCTCTCCAATATCCTAAAAACCCATCAGGACTGATGAAAAAAAATTCAACCTTGATGGTCCTGATGGGTTTTTAGGATATTGGAGAGATTTGCGAATGGAACCACGGTATTTCTCTAAGAGAAATTTTGGTGGCCAATCGCAAATGGTTTGGGGTGGCTTCTCAAGCTCAGGCACAGTCCCGTTGGCGTTCCCAACTTGCAGAATGAATAGCTCGGAATATCAGGAAGTGTTGGAGCATAGTTTGCTTCCTTATATTGGCAACCACCAGGAGCAAGCATTCATATTCCAACAGGATAATGCCAGAATCCACACGAGCAGATCAACCAAAACGTGGCTTAGATGTCAAAATATTGAGACAATGGGTTGGCCCGCTTGTTCTCCGGATCTCAATCCCATTGAGAACATCTGGGGTTGGCTAGTCCGGAAGGTGTATGCAAATTTTCGACAATTTGACACAGTGGAGCAGTTGAAAGAGGTCATTTTAGCTGCATGGGAACAAGTGACCCCAGAAATGCTAAACAACTACACAAATTCTATGCCAAATAGAATTTATGATTTCATTGCAAATAATGGTAGAGTAATAAATTACTAACTGCACCGAAAAAGTGATTGTTGTTTTATTTATCAACAGTGGAGTGAGTGTCTTTATAGCAATGAAACACCGTTTCTATGGAATTTTTTACATTTCTCTTTTTCTCTCAATATTTACCGTTAGCACAAAAAAGTTATTGTTGCTATTTTTTATGTTGACCATGTAGGAAAAAACTGCATTATTATTTTTATTTAATATATTTTAATTTTCCCATATAACGAAAAAAATGAATGTCTTTATAGCTTTGAAACAAAGTGTATTTTTCTTGTAATGCAAAAGTTTTCTACTAACAACAATCTTATGTATTAGAGAAAGCGAGAGAAAGTGGAGTTCGAAGAACGGAAGTTTTTTTAGTTTGCTTTTTCCTGTATCCTATTGTCGCGTCCGTGCCCAAAAAACCTTATTAGTTGTTGCCATTAGTGGACAAACTTTTCAAATGCAAGTAGCTGTCAGTTTTTAAATAGGTGCATTGTTCCCGTTAGGAAAATATAATAATTGGTTCCCGGCAAAATCGGAAAAAAATGTTATGGGTGTTTAAAATTTGTCGCGTCCGTAACCGGAAGCTCTGAATCGATTCGATTGTTATTCGATTTCCGGTAAATTTCCGCATTTCTTGAGATACATTTTTTTTTTTCAAAATATTGACTCTCATTGAACATTTTAGCAAAAAAATACAAGAAAATATCAAAAAAATAATTTTGGTTGAGAATAACAGCTTCATCAATTTTGTACGATATATCGTACAATGGTCCGCAAAAGAGTAAAAATGCATGAAACTTTTTTTTCGTTTTTTTTAATTTTATGAACAATTCATTGGCTTATTTGATAAGAAAATATAAATGTAACAACAAAAATCAAAACGTGATTTCATTTTGATCGAAAACTATATAAATTATATATTTAAACAATTGAGTAACATCTATCAGGCCTTATAAAACCGTTATTGCTGTTGCAAAGCCCTTTTCCCCTCAATAAAACCAGTGAAACACAAAATCGTTAAGTAATTGTTATTTCTGAATAGAAATAGTCGATTAGTCGAATTTAATTAGTCATACGATTTAGTGATGGGCGTGGTATTCAAGCAAACAGAAAAATTCTGTTACCAAATCCATAACTTAAAAAAAAATGCTAACATCACTTGCAACCTTTGCCCGCCATTTGAACGATAAATCGTACAAAGCTTTGCAACCCTTGTGTGATTTGTACGATATATCGTACAATTTTTTAAAGGCTCGGGAAAATATTTAGAAGCAAAAATTGTTAAATTTAATAAGTTTTGTAAATCAACTGAGATTCAAACTTTGAACTTGTTTGTCTTTTTGCTACTAAAAAGTATTACATATTTAAAAATTCCTCCGCAGAAGAACTGCTTACAAATCGCACTCACACTGTATAGCCGCGGCTATTGTGGTTTATATTTTCAAACAGAATGGTAAAACATAACCTCCTTAATAAGAATTTAAAAGCCGTTTCATAAAAAAAACGTTCGCTGTCAAAAAAAAAATCTTTAAAAAAAATTGTACGATATATCATACAAATTTCCGGAAAGGGTTGATGAAAAATACTGTACAAATAATTAATATAATATAATTTAATTAATTTATTAAGTTATTTCTAAAACCAGTTTGCTGCGACGTGATGAATGAAAGGTGCATTGCTAATGATTGTAAGAGCTGTGTGCGCGATATTAAACGCGATCTAATTTCAATAGAGTTCCTCAGGAAAATTAAATAAACCACACTAAGAACTTTTAACTTTGATTTTTCCTTATTTTGATTGCTGTAACTTGAATTTAACTTGTTATGTGTTCTTTTTATTAAAAGTTGAAGTGTTATAATGAAAACGATTACTGTATTTAGTAAGGGGAATACCCTTGGACAAATTTGTCGCGTCCGTGATGTCGCGTCCGTATTCATGATATACCTAATTAAAAAAAGGTAAGACAAAATTCTCATATTTCATAAGTCTACGAAGAAAAGTTATCGTTTGACCTTCATTTGCATGTATATATATAAAAAAAAAGTTCCCAAAAATCGCTAAATTTTGTATATTTCTATAAGAGCTTCAAAAAAACTTCTTTTTTTTGTCGCGTCCGTTTCATTGCATAATTGCTTTTTATTTTGTACTAATTTGTACTAAATCTTTCAAATATATTTCTAAAATGTAGCACCATTTCAGCGCGTTAGAACACTAAAAAAACATATCGACTTTTTGTGTTTCTTTCTTGTTTTTGGTGTAATTGAAAGCGTGCGAATGTCGCGTCCGTGCCACTGGGAGATGCCCATATGGGAAAATTCGGGAAAATTGCCAAGTGGGAAATTTAACATGCTAGATACCGCTGAACTGTGAACACCATAAATGTGATTTTAACAATTAGTTATTAGTTTTATTATTGAAAAGCGACTATTTGGCCTTACTGGAGTCAAATATGTTCAACATGGAGACCATGTCCAGGTTCTTCATTTTCTTCTCGGGCACTTCAATTCTTGCGATTTCTTTAGAAGTTAAAACTATATCGTAACTAATTGTTGGACAGTTATATAATTATTGTTGGACAATTATATAACAGCATGTCTGTTGCATGAAGTTTTTTACATGATTCTGAATAGTTTTTTTCACGCTGATTTCAAAACCATGTTCCGTTTTTATGTAACAGCTGTAGTTTTCGCAAAAAATGGGCGTGCCAATTTTTCGAATTTTCCTCGACTTTTTTCACATTTTCGACTGTAATTTCCGAACCAATAATCCTATCATGATTTTTATATCGTTGCACTCAAAATATGCAAAGTTTTTAATTTTTATGTTTCGAGCATCTCAAAATCTTTTTGTTTTTTGCTTGTATTTCAGACTATAAAAGGGACATTTAAAATAACATATTTTGAGGCCCCCAATTTTTAACCCTCCACTACTATCGTCTATTACACTAACGCCATTACTATCTATGGGTGTAATCCACCCACAACTTTTTGTTATCCGTTTTACTTATCCATTGAGGTAAAATAAACAAAAAACAAATATTTTCATAATCAGAACATCATAACATGTAAACACAAAATAAATTGTATAATTTTGTTAATTCATTTATTTAATATAACTATTTGTTTATGTGCATCTCATTTAAAGGAAAAAAAAGATGAAATAAAAAGTTGTATTGGGAAAGCAGCCACATCTTGCACAATATTTAAGTTATGTTTCGTGGGCTCAGTGATTTAGAAAGCTAAAAAATAAATAATAAATAATTATTTAATAATTTTTTTCGGACCGAGGTAAAATTTTGCGTAAAAACTCAAACAAAAATCAACAATATACCTGCTCTTTTTTAAGGCTACACCACGCGACAAACACAAGAAAAAAATCGATATATTTGCAAAACTAGAGGTAAAATGTAGTAAAACTGCGTTTTTCGTTTTTCTCGCTAACGTCAGGATTTTTTTTAAAGGACTTTGAAATTTCAAGGACATGTTTATTTCAAGGAATTATTTTAAAAATTGAGGGCATTGTAGAATAACAATATGGATATCAAATGAAACAGAAAAATCCTTAGAATCTTAGAAAATTTAATGTTTTGGTGCAAAAGGACGAAGAGGCATTAAAAATTTCCTTTTAAAACTTTATTCTTGGATATCCTTGGAAATTTCCAAAAACTATTGGAAACAAAATTTGAAAAAAATATATCTTAAGGACTAATATGTACACTACTACATCCTTGACTTTCGTCCTTCTAACTTTATTAGTTTAAGATATGACAAATTTAATGTTATAAAAATTTTTTTACTTATCCTAGAGCATAATTTTTAAAATATTTTAAAATTAAAAAAAAAAAATTTCGCCAAAAAGTGAATACAAATATGTAAACGTAATTTATAAAAAATAAAACTTCATTACTAATAATGAGTGTTAGGCATCCAGCAATTTTATAACGCCCCTACTATCGTGGGTGTAATACACCCAGTTACTTTTTAAAACAATTGTATAAAAAGAATTGCTTTCTCAATACAAATGCAATATACTCTAAAACCTTCCGAAATATGCAAATGTGGATTACATTATAACTTGATGTTGGTTTCGATTAAAAAATCTATATTTTACTGAGAAATTGAACTCACAGGGTGGATTAAATGGATGGAAATAAAAAAGTATGAAAATTAATAAAAATGACTATGGTACCTTTTTGCTATTATTTCGATGCGAATGTCATCAAAGAAAACGCTTTAAAATTCCATATCTTCCGACTTTACCGCGGAATTTTAAAACTTATAAAAATAAATTGCATTGATAAAGAAGCTGTGTGGTGTTGTTAATGCAACAAGGTGACAATTTTGTTAACCGGTTTGTTGGTTTAGAAATTACGATAAAAAATATGGAAAAAGTAGAGGAAAATCTGAAAAAGTGACATGGTACCTGTGTCTCACTAACTAGAGCTGCTACAAAAAATCTGAAGGTAGATTCGAAATCAACGCACCCAAGTTAATAAAAAACAGTAAAAAAAAACTCCACGCAAAAGAAAAAAAGTGCGATTTTGTTGTCCTGTGTAATCATTAATTGCCCAAAAATAAATGATTTCGCAAGAAAGCCTGTTCCCATGGCCCACAAAAAATTACTCAGTTTAGGGGTTTAATTTATAAAAGTATGGTAAAATATAGTGTCCGACCGAAACCACTTTTTTGGGCCGAAAACGAGTTTCGGTTTTTCTTTTTAATATTCGGCCGAAACCGAAACTTTCTAGTTGAAATAAAAATCACCACATCAAGCATCAAAATCACCATTTTTCAAAACGAATTTCTTCTTCTTCTTGACTGGCACGACAGCGCGATTACGAGACTAAGGCCTAGCTACCCGCAACCCACCGTGTTGTGCGTGCGAATGTTTTTACAAGGTTGGAAGGAACTACAGTTTTATGCCGATTCCGAACGGCAAGTTGGGAGCTTTTTCATAGGCAGTTTTACTCTCAGAGGTTTGCCATTTCCTGCTGAGAGGACAGCCGCCGAAAGAAAAATGGTTGTTTTTCGTTTTTTTTGGTGTTAACGCAACGGAGTATTGAACTCGCGGAGTCTTGACTCGCGGCCCAACGCACTAGCCAGCTGAGCTACTGCGGCGGTAAAACGAATTTTACTTTAAGTAAATAAAGAACAAACAAACAAACATAACATAACATAAATAAATACTTATTAATAAAAACAATTAATTCATTTTTTAAAAACATAAACATACAAAAATCACCCTTTCGTACCTTGCTCGCTAATATTCAAAATTAAATAATGTAGTATTATATTCTAAAAAGAAGTTTATTTACATTGGTGGCATCTAAATTCTGCTTCTCATCCTTTCACTATATATCTGCTCGGCTGCTAAGTAGCAGTTCACTCGCTACACAATAAAATGTAAGAAATATTCCAGAAAGTTTCGGTTTCGGCAATTTTTTGGCCGAAACTGAAACCGAAACTACTTATTTCGGCCGAAACCGAATATTCGGTCGGACACTAGTAAAATATCATAAGTTAGACTATAATAATTAATATAATAAGTTAGACTATAATAATTAATATAATAAGTTAGACTATAATAATTAATATAATATTGTGTTAATTAATATAATTAATATGTTGAAAATAAGATAACATTTAGCGTATATTCAAATGGCAGAAAATAAGTCACTGAGTCCAAAGAAAAACAATTCTGTACCAGAAATAAGAAAGTTACGGCTCTTTAAAGATAAATTACGCAATGCAACACACCAACGAATTATTTCCATTTAACATTAAATTGAAATAATTCGTCATTTTCGCATACTTTCGTGTGCAATTCGTGAAGATAAGCGAAGAGAGCAGCAATGTTCAGCACATGAATGTTCGCTTCTGTGCACATGCACAAGTGGTTGCCGGTTGCACGTGAGCATATGGGCATCTCCTAATAAATTCTATAAATATATTGGCAAGATTTACTACAAATTAGTACAAAGTTACAATCAATTATACAATGAAACGGACGCGACAAAAAATATAAGTTTTTTGAAGCGCTTATTATTATTATTGATGGGGATGATGCACTGCGTCCTGTAGATCTATTGTGCCCCCTACTTGGACTTCAAATACTGTCAGTAAGTCCAGTATCCAGGAGGAATTTTAGTATGCTTCCTACACCTTTGGATACCCAGTCCGTACTTTGGTATAAGATGGTCCCCCAGGTGTTTCCATCTGTGTACCAGGATATCATATGCTGGTCTATCAGATACGTTTCCGATATACTAACCTAGTTACCTTTTGTTACTAAGTTCAGTTTTAAATCTTTTGACAAAAAAGATTTAAAACTAAAGCTCTTATAGAAATATACAAAATTAGGCTATTTTTGGGAACTTTTTTTTTTATATATATACACACGGTGGACCATTTAAGATTTGGAATTTTAATCGGTTATTAAAAAACAACTAATGAATATTTTTTGAAAATTCCAGTTTTATTACAAAGCTTGGATTTTGTTATTTAAGAATGAAAAAGATATCAATCATATGACTGCCACGACTGGCCTTACAGAACGCCATTCGGTCAACCCAATTTTCAAATACTTTTTCGATTATTCCGGGTAGAATTTCCTGAATGGCAACTTCGATTTCATGTTTCAAAGCTTCAATCGTCTCTGGAGGGTTAGCGTAACACTTGTCCTTTACTGCTCTCACAAAAAAAGGTCCAAAGGACTTAAATCGCAGCTCCAAGGCGGCCAATTGACTTCAGAATTTAGGCTGATTATTCGATTTTCGATAACGGTGCCCAAAAGTGCGAGAAATGTTCAATTCCTTAGAGCGATGGCGAGTTGATGGATGTTCACGAACATTTTCGGCTACAAAAGCAATGCTTTCGGCTGCATGAGAACGGGAACGGGTTGTTTGGTCCATTAACGATTCAGTTTCACTAGCTCGCTTCACAAATTGATCCACAAATTGAGTTGAAGGCCAATCTTTTTTTGAATTTTTTTTTTCTCTAATTTCTTACAGTTTGGATTGAAGACTCTCTACTTTAGAAGTAAGTAAGCGTATAGCGTCCCATTTCGTAAATATCAAACTTTTAACTAAATTACGAACACAAATTCAATGACATTTGGACTGCCATTCTCGAAATAAAGCATAGTTCAAATTCCAAACGCTAGATGGACCACCCTATATACATGTATAAAAAAAGGACAAAGGATAACTTTTCTTCGTAGACTTATAAAATATGAGAATTGTCTCTTAACTCTTTTTAATTAGGGTCAGATGGGGTAAATGTAAACAAGGGGTAAATATAAACAGGGGTTATTTTATGCTTTTAAAATTAACTGCAACAGCCCATGACCCAAAAAAAATACTAATTTAGCATGTAAATTAATATTTTTTTGGGTCATGGTAGGTAGTTAATTTGAAAAGCATAAAATAACCCCTGTTTCATTTACACCTTGTTTACATTTACCCCATCTGACCCTAGGTACAGCACGAATACCGACGCGACATCATGGATGCGACACATTTTTTCAAGGAGAATAAAATACAGTAAAACATAACAAGTTAAATTCAAGTTATATAACGGCAATAGTAATCAAAATAAGGAAAAAATAAAGTTAAAATCTCTTAGTGCGGTTTATTTTAATTATGTCTTTTTTGAATAAGCGGTTCGAGCAACTTTTATAAATTTGCTGTAGAAATATGAAAATAAATGCGAACTTTTAATTCCTTTGATATTTAAAACATTTTGCCATAATTTTGGCAGTTGATTTGAAAAAGTATGAATTTGTTCTGTAGATATATTTAAAAGGTTGACTCCATAAATGCTGTTCTTAGCACGTTAATAAAAAGATGAAGCATCTTCGAGAGCAATTTTTCTTGGTTTGACAATTTGCAAGACTTTTCGTTTTACTACGACACCTACTCCGTCTAAAGCAGGCTCGCTATGTGAAGTGGCGAAAAACCTCCACTAATATATAATATCAAAGAATATGAAGTGTATAGAAGGCGAATCTGAGCTCAAAAATTCAAATTTTTGTTTGCGAGCTTCACAGAGCGGGGGAAGCCACAAAAGGGAAAGAGTGGTGCCAGCAGGAGAGCAAGCGCTTCAGTTTACGCTCATTGACTGTGCGAACTGAAGCACGCGCTACAACAAACACACATGAAGTGAAAGTACCGCTTCTCCTGTGTACTTTGAGGCGTTGGTGGTTGTTTTGGTCACTCATTAATTTTTTGTGCAAATTTCTCACAGCAACACCAGCCAGCGCAATGATCGTCGTTTCAACGACGCAATTGCTTTTTGTTGTTGTAGTTTTTGTGTGTATGATTTCTTGTGTTTTGTGTTGTTTTTCTATTGGTTATGTTTTGCATTGTTTGGAACTTCCTTTTTTTAATTTACTGTCACAGCATTCATCAGGAAATCTGAAGGAGCAAATAGGTAGCAAAAGTCTGTAACCGATTGATAATTTTTATGGAAAATGTTTCACTTAGCGCAGTGAAAAGGTCATCATTTCTAAGTTTTTGGAAACATATGCCACAATTATCCATGCTAATTTTTTACTCGATTGTCGAGGTTTTATCTACAAAATAATTTGTTGTAATTACTGCTGAAATAAAATAATAAAAAAGACAGTTTCGTCTGTTTCAGCATTTAGTAGGATTTGATTCATAGAATCCTGTGTATTTTCGAAATTAGTTGTTACACTTGACCGAGTACTACTTGAATTTAGTCCCAAAATTGCAAACGTATTTTCTAGTTTATCTTGGTTAAAAAACTTGTTTGTTATAAAACATTTATGTGGGTTATTGCTTAATTTTATTAGTAATTAAAAAAACATATTTTAGTTCTAAAAATAAAACTTTAATCATCCATATATTTAACATCCTTCAAATAATTAAAAAAATCTTTATAAATCTAATCTATCTTTATAAATCTTTACCGATCTAAAGCAATTATCCGATTGCCCTATTCATGCAATCAAATATTAGGTCTACTTTTTTGATAAATTTTTTAGGAACTTTGTAGCGACCATGTAAGTCGTCATGCCAACCATATTTTATTTTCTTTTCTATGATTTTGCGCACACTACAGTCTGCAATAAGTTCAGGAGCAATATGTGACGCCGTGCAGGCTTGTAGAAGAAGAACAAAAGCCAGCCAGAAATCATAAATCGTTTTACAATTTCAGCTTTTTGCCAGCGCAACAACAACAACAACAGCGTTCGTCTTCACCTTGCAATCATTTCACGCCTTTACAATGTGCGAACGCACACTCGCTGCAGTGAGCGCAACCAAAGAGCGCAACACATAAAACTACATTATCGCTTGTAAAGCCACGCTCTCACTACATATGTGATCTGTGAGAGCAGAGCGCGGGTTCCAATGTTAGAACCCGCCATACAAACTGTTTGCTTGTATGACATGCGCATTCTGTATGTTTATTTTCTTTTATAATATATATTTAATTCTGCTGCAATTCCTAGAACCTAGAAAGAATAAGTTTATTTTTGAATTGGGAACTGCTCCCAAGCAGGTTAGGCAATAGTTCTCAGCAAAATCCACTTGCATTACTCGTTCATTACATTTGTACAGTATTATTTCATTAAACAATCGAATATTCAGAGCTTACGGTTACGAACGCGACAAATTTTAAACACCCATACAAATTTTTTTCCCGATTTTGCTGGGAACCTCTTATTATATTTCCTTAGAACACCTTAGAACATGCACCTATTTAAGAACTGACAGGTGCTTGTTATTTTTGAAAATGTGCGAAATGTTAGGGATAAATTCTATGCACACATGAGCGCATACAGTACCAGTTGGGTCATGTATTTGAAAAACAAGGAGAGGGATCGGTATTGCCCATCCAATGACCAAATAATATTTTAATGTCAAGGCCTAATTAAAAAGAAACAATTTCTTTTAGCACATAAAAAGGCACAAAATTAAGTTACCTTTTAAAGCTCTCAGTTTGAGACTTGTTTACCAGCAGCGGTTTGAGCATTTTGTTTCCCCGATACGTTGCTGCACAGCAGTACGATCACACGCTCTTTTGCCACTTCCTTCACCGTACTGATTTGTTTTGCCACATAAATGCGGCGAGGCATTTTCCCAAAATAAGCCCGTTTCAACAGCATTCAAAATATGATCGGGAACATAACCTCCTGATTTGACAACTTCAGAAATATTATTAGACATTTATTTGCTGTTTCCTCATTCGCTGATGCACCTTCGCCTCTTATTTTTGTGTTATGTAAAGAATATCGTGTCAAGAAATTTTGTAGCCAGCCATTCCTGGTACAAAATTAGGAACGTAGTGCTTCAACCAACTCAACAGGTTGAAGATGAGGGCTCTTCTTCTCTGAGCTTCTGATAAAATTATTTGGTCTTCTGCTTTATGAATCTAGTGTCAATGGCAATCCTCTTTTGGACGTGATGTTCCACCCACCAAGAAGGGGCTCGTTCGGTCTTGATCATCACCGCATCTTTTGTGTGAAATGAGTGGGAGAAGCTAATGGCACTACTGACTGCAACAGTTTTCAGAATTGTTTGTTCGCGCTTTTCAATTGTGCGTATTGTTGATTCATTTAACTACATACACTAGTCAGAATAAGTTTGCGTACAAGGAGTACGTAGTTTTTTCATATGGAAAATAAATCATTTAAATGAATTTTTTAAAAACAAAATATTTTGTATTTCTTCCGTAAACTTAGTTCTATTATTCCATTAAGATAATAATATCAAAAACTTGACCAAACTGTAAAAGCAAGGCCAAAAACAAAAGGAACAAATGCAGTAAAGCAAACCTTTATGAAAAAAAACGGGAAATTGAGCCATATAGAACGTATTTTTGTGAATCCAACAAACTAAAAATTTTGGGGAAACACCCATAAAAGGCGTGGCTCGGGGTCAAGGTTCAAAGTTTTTATCAAAAAAACTCAATTAATATCCAACTGATTTGCACGATATCGGTATCGAACGAAAGGTCTCATACCTTTCTATTAATGTGCAACATTAGATACGTAAAATGCAATAATAAAAAGTTTTAGCAAAAACAAAAATGTTTATAAAAATTTTTCAAAACGGGAAAAATCTCGAAAAAATCCATAATAAAGGTGCAATAAGCTTAATATCATATTGTAGCCTGTGAAAATCCCTTTACAATGAAATATAAAAATGTATACTTTTGTTGTTTTTCAATATACATATGTGAGATCGGTGGTACGATAACTTAATTCAAAAACAATAGAAGTAGTATTCAGTAGTAGTAACACTTCGTTCAATAATGTGTGTACTGACACATATATGGCGGCACTAATACTAAATCAATATTTCTTTTCGAAATTGTGAACCTTTTTAGGCTTACTGTCAAAATTATATGTCAATCCGACCATTAGTTTACAAGTTACAGTGCTTAAAGTGACACTACTTTTGAGTTTTCAAAAAAAATGAATTCAAAGCAATTCCGTGTGCTGATTTATCATTGTTTTTTAATGAAAAAAAATACTGTTCAATGCCAGGAATGGCTTGAAAAACATTATTCGGACTCTGCTCCATCAAAAAGAACCATTTGTTATTGGTATGCCGAATTCAAACGTGGTTGTACAGACACCGATGACATTCCATCTACTGGACGGCCAAATGACGCTGTTATTCCGGAAAACGTTGAAAAAACACTGAAAATCATTATGTCCGACCGTAAAGTGAAAGTGGGGGAGATTGCTGACATTCTAAAGATATCAGCAGGCAGTGTACACACCATAATACACGAACATTTGGTTATGAAAAACGTGTTTTCGAAATGGGTGCCGCGTTTGCTCACACCGGAGCAAAAACAACAACGAATCGATAATTCAAGGAGCTGTTTGGACATGTTTACGCGCAACAAGTCGGAGTTTTTGCGTCGGTACATCACAATGGATGAAACATGGATCCACCATTTCACTCCAGAGTCAAATCGGCAGTCTGCTGAGTGGCATGCAACCGGTGAAAGCCGCCCAAAGCGTCCAAAGGCACAAACATCGGCTGGCAAGGTTATGGCGTCGTATTTTGGGATGTGCACGGAATAATATTCATCGACTATCTTGAGAAAGGGAAAACAATCAATAGCGACTATTATATAGCGTTGTTGGAACGTTTGAAAGAAGAAATCGCGATTAAGCGGCCCCATATGAAGAAGAAAAAAGTGTTGTTTCACCAAGACAATGCACCGTGTCACAAGTCGATGAAAACGATGGCAAAAAAGCATGAATTGGGCTTCGAATTGCTTCCTCATCCCCCGTATTCTCCAGATCTGGCCCCCAGCGACTACTGGCTCTTCGCAGACCTCAAAAAGATGCTCCGTGGTAAGAGATTTGGCTCAAATGATGAAGTAATCGCCGAAACTAACGCCTATTTTGAAGGCAAAGAAAAATCGTTCTACAAAGGCGGTATCGTAAGATTGGAAAAGCGTTGGAATGATTGTATCTCCCTAAAAGGGGACTATGTTGATGAATAAAAACGAATTTTGGCAAAAAAATGTGTTTAATTAGTTAGTCACACACATTATTGAACGAAGTGTTATATGTGATTAAAAAGTAGTATTTGTGATTAAAAGAATTATCAACGCGATTAAACAATGCATTGCTTACTGCTCGACCGACGCACTATGGCCCGGTTTGCCATTTTTCGTTGCAAAAATCATAACTTCTGAACCAATAAAGATATTTAAAAAATTTAAACTGCATCTGAAAGTGTAATATCTAAGCTTTAAAATGGGGAAAAAAACAGGGTGCCACAGTAACAGGGGGCTTTAAAATTCGTTGCCAAAGTTAAGATTTAGTAAAACTTCATACTACAATGAAATTACTTATTTGTTTGCATTAAAAAATTATTTTTTGATATATTTTTTTTAATAAATTAATATAATTTATTGATTCATACGTAATTTTAAAAAAAAAAAAATTTTTTGGAAAGTTAAATTTTTTCAAAATCGCTATCTACACTGGAAGGAATGTCTAATAATGAAATCATTTCTAAGCTATAAGTATCTGTAAGTTCTTTTTGTGATCTTACAGATCTCATAGATGAAATAACTGGATCAGAAGAGACTGCTAACATCTTGAAAAGGTCTTCATTTTGTCTAGCTCGTGATATTTTGCAAGCGTTCATACATCTATACCTTTTGTAGTCATTATTTTTGCATTCTTGAGCATCTTCAGACAAATCCCCTTTTGGTAAGCACTGGTATACTATTTATAAAATCCTTTCCATGTGCTTCAATTTTATGCACCGTAGGAGTAAGTTTTTCTTCTAAAAAACTCAATCGAGGCTGCAATCGAGACTGCTAAGATTTAGTAAAGAAATCGACTGCGCTTGAACCAGATTTAAGTTAAATGGGCGGTGCCACGCCCCCTTGTTTAATACCCGCACAATTCCCGCTGTCGAATGATATGAATAAATGGTAGGTCCGTACTTAGTTTCATTGCTGTGCGACTTATAATTCAGCAAAATATTAAGGTCACAAAAAATATGCCACGCCCCTTGTCCAACGCCCATCAAATCTTACCAGTAGAATGACTCATCTATGGGACGACACAATACTAAATTTCAATCCTGTGCACCTTACAATTTCGAAGATATTCCATTATTCAGATTTGGCTTGTAAGAGTGGTGCCACGCCCCCTCGTCCAATACCCGCCCCATTCCATCTGTCGAAGGACACGACTAAATAGTAAGTTCCTAGTGAATTTAATTGATGTGTGACTTATAGTTCCAACGTTATCGTCTGACAATTTTCAGGATTCACAGTCAAAAATTACAGGGGTTTTCCGACTTTTCCAATAGATTTTCCGGAATTTTCTTTTCGCACGAACCTGAACTGACTCAAGACGAATCCAATAAAGAAATTTTCATTGAAATCGGCCAGTCCGTTTGAGCGTCATTACATATATAGATATACAGGCATGTGCTACAAATCGTTTTCGTTTCAAATTCGGAGCGAAAACGTGATGTAGTGTGCTCAATTTCGTTTTGATTTCGTCAATTTTCGAAAACGAAATCGTTTGAAATGATATGTGCCAGAAAACCGAAATTCCGTTTTCGTTGCGATTAGAAAACGGCTGGTATTCTATTTGCGTTTCAACTTATAAAGAAATTTTGAACGTGAAAAAGTTGAGGGAGTACTGGCTCACTGACCAAAATGAAATTATGCAAGCCGATAGTGGGCACAGGTCACAACCTGTTAACCAATAGGGTTACAACTCCATCACTGTTGCACTGTACTCTTGCAAAAGAGGAGCTGTAAGAAATGAAGTATCCAACCACGTATCATGTACTCGATTTACATCTCCGTGATTAGGCCAATTCTTTTCTAAGGAGCAGTAGTATGGTGGACTGCCCTGGATAAGATGGTTAACCAGAAACTTCTGGACTCAGTCCAAAGATCGGCGGCGTTCATAATAACTTGAGCATTCGATCAACACCATCCAGAGGGCTCTACGCCCTGCTCCACTTTCTTCCTGTTGACCTCTTCGGTAAACAAGCTGCAATCCTCTCTGCAGTGAGACTATATACCATCAAAAGATGGACATGTACTAATTTCGGTTACTACCGAATCCTAGGCTGTTCACCTGACTTTCCTGACAACATATATTACTCGCTACCATCATATCTGTTCGACTCTAAATTCTCAACCCTCATACCTCATAGACCGGAGTGGGAACAAGACACGGTTTCTATTCAGACGGTCTCAACCACATCAGCTTTCCAGACGTGGCACCACCCTCCCGTATTTCAACACCACAAAAAATGGCTTGAATAGTCTTCTTGACTTGCAGTAAGACAGACCCTAAACTTGTGGTATCACAACGGGCCTATTCCGTGGCCTAAGTGTGTCTTTCGGCAAGTTCCATGCCAAGACAGCCACAAAAATTCCAATCATCATGCAAGATATTCAATTTTTTGTTAACGTTTCAAAAAACATTGTATAGACGTCAACAAAAAAATCAGCTTGAATTTTATTTCGAATTGAAGTCAAATCGTCCGTTTTGTAGCACACCCCCCAAAAATTCGTACGATTTCAAATTCCGATTTCGATTTGAAATCGTGCGATTTGCAGCACATGCCTGATAGATAGATGCCAGCAACACTAAATGGGTTTTTGACCGTACTAAATGTGCGTGATTTTTCGTATACCTGCGTGTTTTTCGACCCAAGGTTGCTTCACTTTTATTGCTCTGGAAAGTAAAGCGGCAAAAAGCGGCAGCTGAGTTTTGGAAGTTAGGTAAATAATTGAATAGCAAATAACCTCCCTCAATTTCGCGGAGGTCATTTTTGGTCTTTTTTTTTTATTTTCGATCAAAGTTGAAAAAAAGGTCGAAATATAGACTTTTCGAGCAATCGGTAGATCGAACAACTTTTAAAACAAAATAAACATTTTTTATTTTTATTATATTAACAATTAACGTATCTTTTAGAAAAAACCATCAAGTTACCGATTGGTCGCTTCATTTACATACAAATCAATCTTAAAGAGGAAAAAAAAAACCAAAAAATACACATTTTTCTCGATGTGGAAAAATTGTCAACTTTGAGCGGCTCTATCTCCCAAACTACTAATCTGAATTTAATGAAAGTTACATATTCGTAATCCCTGGAAAATTCTCAATAAGATGCGTGTATTCATTTTATCGAACGCTTTCATGAAATTTTTGATTTTTGCAACGTTTTACCGACCGTTGGGCCATAGTGCGACGGCTGATTTCGCGCTGCGCGCTCCGTTAGTGTTCACGGCTGACTGACTTTTCATTCCCCGCCGTAAAGGGTTGCACCTGTCGTGCGCTCGTCTGCGGGGTTGCCACCTTACACTCTGCCATCCTGCTCATCATCTGCCCCAGATGATTCGTCTTTCGCTCCATATAACGCCATAGTTTGATGTAATCTGCGCTGACTGATGTTTGTTGCGGACCCGAAAATTCAGCCGCTTTCTTGACGTCGTACCTGCCATTCCGCTTCACCTTAACGATTTCGTATGGACCAATGTATAGTATTTGCTTGCCAGTTTTTTTCCGTCACAAACTGTGTGACTTTAATGGCCACCATATCTGCTAACTGATACCCACGGTGATGTTTACGCTTTTTGTAAAAGTTCGCTTTGTATATCTCTTGCGTCTTTTGGATTTCACTTCTGACTATTTCTCGGACTTTGTTGCGTTCGTCTTGCATTCCTGTCAGTAGCTCCTCTTGAAGCACCCTCAGTAGCTCAGTATCTGCCTCGTTTCTCATCTTTACTCCGAACATGACCTCGAACGGCGTAAATTTAGTGGACAAATGAATGTTTGAATTGATGGTTCGTTGTACCCGCGATTTATACTGGCTCCGCTGCTGACATCTTTGCCAAGACAGAAAGAATTACTCGGTTCACCCTCTCGATCTGGCCGTTGCCTCTCGGTACGACTGTTGTCGTCTGTACGTGCTCGATGTTGTTTTTTGCGCAAAATTCTTTAAACAGCTTCGACGTAAATGCTGCTCCTTTGTCACTGATATCACGCTGCGGACTGCCGAAAATGTTGACCCATGAACCGATGTGCCGGACGACCTCTTGTGCATCTGTAGTTTTTGTTGGATATATCCACGTATACTTGGAAAATGGCAAATATGTATTTGTAGTTCTTAGATGTGGTATCCAGCGTACCCAGATGATCGACGTGTAGTGTAGACAGTGGACTGTCTCCTTTATCGATGCAGTGTAGAAAATCTTCTTGCTTACCCAGCTTTCGGTTATGTATGATGCACTGGATGCAGTTTGCGATGAGCTGACAGACTTTCTTCTCAAGGTGTGGTATGTAGTAGTCCTGTCGTATTGTGTGCATTGTCTTCTGACTACCCATATGTCCAAAATTGTGAGCAGTTCGGATGATCCCCTTCTCCATGCTTTTTGGTACTGCTAACAACTCTTGCCCATCCACTTGCTTGTAAATTAATTTATTTGTTTACCTTGTAGCCCGCGTATTCCTTTGTTTTCAAAATTTCTGCAACTGCCGCTAGATGATCGTCTCGTTGCTGCGCTCTTAGATTCTGTGCGTGTACTTCTGATGTCACTGCCTTAACTGGAAAACGACTCAGGCTATCGACGTGCTTCATCCTGTTGCCGGCACAGTGCTCTATGCGGAACGAAAAATCTTGTAGATACATCAGCCACTGTACTACCTTTCGAGGAACATATTTTTTGCGTTTGTCAGCTTGAATGCTGCGCAATCGGTTACCAGGTCGAACTCGAGCCCCATGAGATAGTGACGCAGTTTTTTTGTAGCCAATTACGCCGCCTTTAGTTCTAAAAAGTTGCTATGCAATTTCTCCTCCTGCGGCGAGGTTTTTCTGCTCCAATAGAAAACGGGGTGCCACCTGTTATCATGCTGCTGCAGAAGTGTTGCTCCGAACCCGTTCTTTGATGCATCGACGTGCAGCTGTGTTTTGGCGTGCTGCTTGTAAATTTTCAAAACTGGATCTGATGTTAGGGCCGTCTTCAGCGTCTCGATCGCATTTATTTGCTCGCAACCAATCTTAAATTCAGAGTCTTTTTTGAGCAGCTGTGTTAACGGTCTGGCTAGTATGGCAGTCTTTTATAAACCTTCTGAAGTACCCTGTTAACCCGAGGAATGCCTGCACGTTTCTAATATTTTATGGTAACGGGAAAATTTTTACTGCTTTCACTTTTTCTTGTCCAGGCCAGACGTGCCCGTCTTCGACTGTGTACCCTAGAAATGAAATTTTGGTTTTTAAAAATTCACACTTTGACCACTTTATTTCTAACCCAAACTGCTGCGCTTGTCCCAACACTGTCTGCATATTCTGTAAGCACTGCTCAGTCGTGCTTCCAAAAATAACAATATCATCTACATAAATTTCCATTATGCCTTCGTTCACGAACTTTTGGAAAATATAATTGATGTAGCGAACGAACACCGCTGGGGAACTGCAAAACCCAAAAGGTGCTTTATTTAACTCATAAAGTCCTTCTTTTGTGCAGCCGCCGTGGCTCAGTTGGTTAGTGCGCGGTCCAGCGAGTCGCATGCAGAGCGACGCAAGTTCGAATTCTGCATGTAGTAACACCTAAAAAAAATAACGGGAAACTCGTTTTTTCTTTCGGTGGCTGTCCTCTCAGCTGGAAATGGCAAACCTCTGAGAGTAAAAATTGCCTATGAAAAAGCTCCCAACCTGCCGTTCGGAACCGGCATAAAACTGTAGGTCCCTTCCACCCGCGTACAAAATTCACACGCACAACACGGGTGGTTGCGGGAAGCTAGGCCTTAGTCTCGCGTAAGCGGGCTGTCGTGCCAATCAATTAATTATTAGTCCTTCTTTTGTGACAAAGGCCGTATACTTTCGGCTTTGTTCTTCGACTTTCACGTGAAAAAATCCGTTCTTTAAGTCCATTACTGTAAAATATTTCGCACTTTGCATTTTTTCCAGTACCTCTTCCACGACTGGTACCGGAAATCGGTCTTTTAATACTAACGAGTTTAACTTTCGATAGTCCACGCACAACCTGTAGCAGCCGTCTTTTTTCCTAGCTAACACAACTTTCACGAAAAGCGATGATATTGCCGTTCGTTATAATCCGCAACTTGACCGGGCAGTCTGATTGATTATTTTTTGGTTTGAAGCTATCAATCAGCTGCATGACTGCGGTTTTATATTTCGGTTCTATCTCTATTTCACTTGTTACACTGTAAATATTGTACTGAGCCATTGCATTTGAAGCACTTTGTGTCTTCTTTGCACTCAGCTCTTTTATGCTGTGTTGACCCGCAATTAAAACAATGTTGCAGCTTACGCCCGACATGATGCAGATGCTGCCAGGAAGCTGACGAAACAATGGAACACATCATTACCAACTGTCCTGCCTTCACACACAGACGTGCAAAGTTTCTAGGCAAACACAGCCTCGGTGAAGAGGACCTGATGCAAATATCGCAGAAAGGTCTGATTCCATACCTGAGCATATAAGACACCAGATGATTTAAGGGCACAATAAACCTCTCAGGTTGCGGTGCACAAGGGCGTTGCCCAACCCATAATCATTACATTACATTACGCCCGACATCTTTGCTGCTTTTGTTTGCTTCGTTTTGCCCGCGCCCGATTGGCATTTGTCTACGGATACTTGTGTCACTGTTTCTTGTCAACGATTCGATCAACTCGTACGCCCGTATTAATTCTTTATAAGACTTAGCACTGTACAGCGGATGTTTTTGATCACTTCCCAAGTTCACTTCGTCCGCGATATATGCTCTAACCGATTCATCGTCAATGTCACCGAACGCTGCTATTTTCCGCATATGCAGCACATATTCGTGAAAACCTTCCACCACCTGTTTTTTCGTTCTCTTAATTGCTTGTGCACCTCAGCGCTATTGAGCTTTTATCAAATTCTTCGAACAACGCTTCACACAAATCTTCGTAGTTCGCGACCGTTACCGTTTCTAAAAAAGGGCCGCCGTTCCCCTCATTTTATTTCGCGCATTGACGTATTTTTGTTTTGTATTCAACACGAAAGCTTCGGCATTTTCTTCGAAATTGGTAAGCCACTGCCGTACCGGAATCGACACACCGTCAAAAAGGGAACAATTTTTGCGAAACTTTCAATAGTTACACTAGCGGTTTTGTTGTGGTTCATCTGTTCTACGAGAAACCGCATTAGTTCGCCGCATTCGCTCTCTTGTTTCTTTTCACGATTCGCTTTGTTTGGTTCGGCGAATTCGTCCACTTTGCACTCGCTTGATGCACCTGCTACCGTCTCGTTCCCGCTGTCACGTTCGGGATTGTCCGCATGCGCGCCTTGTCTACGTCTTCCTTGTGTACTTCTTGTGTGTATTCTGTTCGAAATCACCATTTCTGTTTCAATTGTTTCAACTTTTCTGCTTTACGACTGTTCTGGACTTTTCGAGTTTTTTGCGCGACTTTTTGACTCGTCACGCCACTTTTCTTATTCCATGAATGGCATGAATATACAATATAAAGAATACGTATCTTCAAAAATTTGTCAAGCGTGTTTCTTGACGCGGGGAGAAGAGATGAGCGGAGGCATAGGTTGCGGGAAAGTTGCTCGCGCTCAACAGTTTGCGATCTTGGTCATCGAAGCGCAAGCGGAGAGTAAACAACGAACCAAAAGCATCGTCATCGTCGTTTCAACGAAGATGATTCGGGATTCGCTAATGTTTTTGGTGTTGTCGTTTATTGTGTGTATGCTTTTTTGTGTTGCTGCACAATCGCATCTATTTGTTGTATGGCTTTTTGCTGGCCAAAGCTTTTGATTGATTTAAAATTTTGGTGGTTGATCCCAATTTAAAATGTTTGCAAATATTTTTTCGTGGCGAGTTCGTAGTAAAATTATTTGTTTATATTTTCACAGGGTTGATTACAGTTTTGAGAATATGGGAAAACTACGAAAAAATTAACTGAGGCTTATTGACTTCAAAATTCGTAAAACACTTGAAATCAAAAATAATTAGATACGTGTTTTAATTTTTTTTTAATCGAAATCTAACGGACAAGGGACCAAGGGTTAAAAGATTGTATGGAAAAACATAATTTAAAAGCTCTATTGAGTTTCAATATGTCGAAAGCACTACTAAAGCATTAAATAAAGAAATAAATAATAAGACAAGTATTTTGTCATAAGAAAACTGTGATTTAGGAATGCCTACGTTTAAAATTAGTATAACTATTCGACACCTGAATGGTTTCATGGCGAATGATTTGACCATAAATTTACAATATAAGATTTTTTTATTTTAGTTCTTTTAAACAAGCATTATATGTGGGCCGTAAGAAAAGTTCGAAAGAACGGGGCGGAAAATTATTACGGGCTAATAAAAACGTTTTCTCTTTTTCCAATTCTATTTTTATTTGTCTTTGTTGATTACTTATTACAATTGAACCTCGATTATCCGGGCCTCCATTAACCGTGAACATCTATTAACCGGGATGCTGAGTGGTTGATTTTATACCTCTATTAACCGTGGTTTACCTCTATTATCCGTGATTGATTTTATTTTTTATTAACCCTTTCGGTACTTACTAAAGCATTAAATACCTAAAAGATTACTTACATAAACCTATAAAATAAATTGATTTTTGTAATAGAATAAATAAAAGTACGAAGTGACCTCTTTTTGCAAAATACGCAGCTGGATAGGACTGCGCACTTTCTGAACCCTTAAAATTTACTTGGTACACTAATCAAAATATTATTATATATATTATTTGGTATAAAAACCTTCAGAGAAAAATACAAAAATTTAAAAATATAGTATCCACAAGTTTTTGACCTAAAACAGGCACTGAAAAGAGGCTATACCATATGGCATAGAATAGCCGAAAGCGTTAACCGTGATTTACCTCTATTATCCGTGAAGCACATGTACTTGTGTTTGTTTTTTTCATATTACACATATACCTCTTTTAACCGGTATTTTCGATTATCCGTGATGAGCCCGGTCCGTGATGAGCAACCCGGATAATCGAGGTTCAACTGTATTTATTTTTTAATTGCCTGTAGCGATCATATAGGTCGCCATGCCAGCCATATTTTATTTTCTTTTCTATGATTTCGCGCAGAGTACAGTCGCCAGTGAGTTCAGGGGCAATATGCGACGCCGTGCAGGCTTATAGAAAAAGAACAAAAGCCAGCCAGAAAATATAAATCGTTTTACAATTTCAGCTTTTCGCCAGCGCAACAACAAACACAACAGCACATCGTCTTCCTCCTCTTCGCACAATTGAGCGAGAATGAACGAGTGAGCACAGACGCGGCATTCGTGTTTCTATGATTTGCGCTCAGAGCATTGTGCTGTAATTTCAAGTGTTTCCTCTTGTTGTCTACCCCCCGCATCATGAAGACGGGTGGCGATATCAGCACCCGCATTCACGTGATGCACACTTTTTATGTTCCATACTTTTTGGTACTATTTATTTTAATTTATCTATAACAGAACAAAACGTGCAGTTAAGGCATATGTGAAAAACGTGGATAAATTTTTATAAACAGAGAATCCATTTTTGAGGTAAAAATTAATCATAACATCATTTTGACTTGCCTGTATGCAAACTTTTTCTGACTAGTGTATATATGTATAGGGTGTTTTTTTAGAGGTATAGAACTTCGAATTGAAATAAAACACAAGAAAATCGTTTTAATTTCCATCAATTTGGCTTTATTGGAAGGATAATTTTATGCCATTAATGTTTAAATATGATTTCGGGCATGTGGCCGCGGGGGCTGGCTCGAATAAAGCCAATTCTACAGGTCCAATTTTTAAAGTTGATGGACAAAGCTCCAATTGCTGTGCACGGTGGCGAATCGATTCATTCGGGTCCTCTTCAACATTTTGCTCTACAGCGGCAATTGTTTCTTCGGTGCGCACTGTTCGACGTCTCTGCGGATGCGTATTATCACATAGAGTAAACGTAGTGCGAAAACGACCCATGGTTAACCGATGGATGGACCGATTTTGCTCTGATGGACGATTATGTCGACCATCAAATGGACGGAGCTTGCGGTAAACTTCGCGAACTGAACCATTATTTTCGAAATAAATTTGCACGATTTGCAAGCGTTGTTCTTTTGTCAACCTGTTCATGATGAAATGGCAAACCAAACTGAACATAAATGACATTAGAGTTGCCAGATTTGACCACAAAATGCCAGTTTTATCTCTATTCGAAAAACAAACCTCTAAAAAAAACACCCTATATGTGCATTAGAGAGCTGCAATTGTGTATTTGAAAGCTGTTTCAAGACACTCTCTCTCTTTGCACGGCACTGCACTTGCTCAGTGCAAACAGATCGAATCAGAGCTGCCAGCGAAGAGAAGCAAAACATGTGTGTGCATGACATATGAGAGCTGAGTCTTTGTTGCATTATAACATTAGTGTGTGCGAACACACTAAAGGCAATGCACAGTAAAGGCAATGAAATTTACTGCAATGACACTGAATGCATTAAGTTATACCACAGAACAAATAATATACAGAATGCGCATTTGGTGTAAAGAAATTTTTCTTTGCGGGTTCCAGCGGTAGGACCCGTTTGTAGATGCGGGGGAAGCAATAAAGGGGATGAGAACGCACAGAGCGCGAGAGCGTAAGCTGAGAAGCTGCGACCGCGCACCACACACTGTGGTTGTTGTTGTTGGGCAACAAAGCGATGTGCCGCTTGCATGTTGGTGGTGGCTCGTGCTTGCTCTCCGCTTGCTTTTTTACAAACAAGAACAAGAAGTGGACAGGAAAAGTTTGCATAGAAAAATTGATTGAGCCAACGCCAAGACGAATAAATAAGGTGGTAGCACTACGGAAAAAAAATTCAATTGATTTTATTAGTTCTTTTGGTCTGTTTGTAAAATAGATGTTGTAAAAACTACAAATGGCTACAATGAAAATAAACATATGTGTAAAAATATTGGAACAACCAATGTTGTGCTAATTATCAAAGAAAAAAGTTTACTCAGTTCTGGTGCTGCAACTACCTATTGAATTTGCCTTGGCGATCGCTTTGTCAAATCAACCACCATTTCAATGTGCCCGAGTAAAGCCAAGCTGGCTTGCTGCGGAAAGCAACAACATTGCGTGTTGTTGTCGAAATGAGAATAAAGCCCAAAATTTACATTTTCCTCACCTTTGTTGAATCCCGCCCGCGTCAGAAATGAAATCCTAAATACAGTTAATGGTGGCGACAGTTCGCGGAGGAACGCTCACGAGTAGAAGTGCTACTCAACCAACCCCTATTCAACACAATCGTAAACATGAACAGTGATAATCCAACTAGTGATGCGGGTGACAATGAAGTAAGACGGATTCTACCACTGCACGAACGCTGTCTACGATATCAAGAAATACGTAATCGACTGTTTCCCAATGATGCCGGAATGATGAACAGCAACCGAAGACCCACCCGATCAACTTTACGACAGCGAAAATATTGGAAGAAATTACGCGAACGCAGAAAATTGCTGATGGCAGCGATCGTTAATGATGAGGTGGATGGACGTTGTTATGCAGAAGTCCGATTGTTGAATCGCACGGTGTATGGTCTACTAGACATGAATTTTCAGACATTTACCGTAGCTTTGTTTTGTTTAGAGGGCGCGGAAAGTGGGCGTGGCCGATTATATTATAGCCTATGTTTGCGGCAATGATACGCTGAATCCTTTGATACCCATATTGCTATGACAAATATACCATGGCTGATTTGTTATTATAGGGCGTGGTTAAAATAATATAATATAATAAAATATCCTATGCTAACATGAATGAAACACGGAATCACTTGATATTAATACTGATTCACCGACATGTACCGTAGCTTCGTTTTGTTAGTTTAGTAGGCGCGGAAAGTGGGCGTGGCCGATTATGTTATAGCCTATGTTTGCCGCGATGGCACGCTGAATCGTTTGATACCCATATAGCCTTAAAAAAGGCTACCATAGATGAGTTTTGTTACCATAGTGGGCGCAAGAAGGGGCGTGGTCATTCTCATATAGCCTATGTACCATTCCCTCAGATAACAAAATGGTGCTTATTTCATCTAAATCGGTTCAGTGGATTTTGCCTGATTGTGGCTCAACAAACGTCACACTTGCTTTTATATAATAGTAGGGTAAAAGGTTCGGTTGTGGGCATAGTTCGGTTGTGGGCACCCTGTCGTATCTTTTGATAGAAAGCAGGCTGGGGTTTTTTGACTAAGGCCGATTGTTCATTATGGAACCGCGATCTTTTTGTGCCAAATACTGAGTCGAACAGACACGCCTGCTTTGTGCTAGGACCATATATATCTTTCTGCGCTTACAAAATAAGACACAAATTTTTTTAAACATTTTAAATGGTGTCATAAATCGAAGTGAATCCATCGAGAAGGCGAGTAAAATGCCTTTTTATTTAGTAAATTTATTATACTTTGTGATCCAATATTGATTACAACCAATATGTTTACCCCGAACAAATTTTTCACTACTTCTCAAAATGGCTGTCGAATTCGGTTGTGGGCACCGCAATTAGTTCGGTTCTGGGCACCCGTCTTTATGTGATTTGGTAAGTTTTTTTAAGTTATTTCATCGAAAATGGTCTTTTAACGCATTTTTTTGTTGTTTTAGCTATATCATCCGAGGATAAATAAAAAAAATCGTCCGATATCTTTTTTAATGTGCTGGATGTAATTAAACATTTTTCTGCAGATAAGCTAACCACAAAATCGACTGCCGCAGCGTATGCGATTTCCCGAACCACTCTTCAACGCTACATGAAGAAGGTGGAAGAAAATTTCGGAGACATCAAAGCCGTCGACGGTGGTATTTTCTTAGATCTTGTTCGTGGATTTTATCGAATCAGGTTAACTGGTGTTTTCCACCTTCTTCACGTCACAGCACTTGAAGAGTGTTGATTAATTAGGTTGAATTTCATTTTACTTCAGGTCTTCTTGACAGCCCAGGAGAATGACTTGGTCACTTACATTTTGAAATGCCCGTTCATCTAAAGTGTGCCGACATGCGTACCAGCTACTTCACATGCGTGCATTGTGCTTCAAATAATTAAAACTTAATATTTTTCTATATTCGTGTTGGTTTTTCTTCATATTTCCCCGTTTCCAGTAGATTTTCCAAGGGTGCCCACAACCGAACCAAAAAAAAAATTTCGTTAAAAATTACTACTTACAAAATTAAAAAAAAAACTTTTCTATTTGACGGAATCGATTTACTTTTGTCATTACTTGTTAGCTAAGGTCTCTAGCTTTCCATAGATGTCCATACGTCCGATTAAGAAGAACTTGGTAAAAAGTTATGAGCCAAAAACAAAAAAGGTGCCCACAACCGAACCTATTCCCCTATAGTATAGATTGCATAGGAGCGACCGACTGCGCATCAAGGTTTCGCATACAAAAATACTGTAAACACTTTATTTATACCTGATACCTAATGAGGGTTATTTTTTTAAAGGTATAAAAGGTATTTATTATTATTATTATTAAAAGTTTGTACAATAATAAATTATTCTACAAAAAAAGTGTAAGCGCTAGCATCAAAGGCTCGCTTTTTTAAAACATTAGAATTCGGTGCTAAACTTAACTAACGAACTTTTATATTTTATATATTTATGTTGATTTATATTTGGTTTATATTTGGTTTAGCAGTTTGCAGTGGGAAAGGAATTTGTAGATGGTGTTGATGTTATCCGTAGTAGTGATTTTTAAAAGGCTGGATGGATGTTGACTACCGAATATCTGGTTCCTTTGAGTGTTGAAAATGTGACAGGTGTTGAGAATATGTCCAATGGTCAGTGTTCCAAAGTTGCAGAAGGGGCAACCAGGCGCGGCGTCCTTGCGCAATAGGTGCTCGTGTGTAATCCGGGTGTGGCCCATGCGTAGTCGTGTGAAGCAATTGATTGCAAGACAATGAGCTGATGGAGGATATGCTGGTCTCGAACGCGTCGGATTAAGGTTTTTATATGAATGTATGTATGACATCCATTCTTCGTTCTGGCGAGCTTTTATGTGTTTGTTGATGGCGTTGTAGATATCTTTTTTTTCGAATGCTGAAAAGCAGATTGTTGGTGTTTTGCAGATAGATTTTGCGGAGGCGTCTGCAATCTCATTGCCGCGTATTCCCACGTGTCCAGGAAGCCACATTAGTTTAATTTTGTTGGGAAACTGAATTAGTTTATTTCTCACGGAAGTCAGGGTTAGGCTTTGGTTGGAGTTAGAGCGAATCGCGTTGATGCAAGCTTGACTGTCGGTGCAGATGATGGTTTTCTGTTTCGCATGCTCGCAGTATGCGATGGCATGTGCTATTGCTAACGCTTCAGCGGTGAATACCGAGCAGTAGTTGTGGAGAGCTCCGTATTTGATGCTCGATCCGTCATCCTTTACAACTGCGAAGGAAGTGTGCTGGTCAGTTTTTGAACCATCGGTATAAATAAATTTCCATCCGCTTTTAGAAAACTCCTGTTTTAAGTCTATGAATGTTTGTTTAAAGACTTCGGGCGCAGTCTCTTCTTTCTTGTGCTCCGTAAGGCTGAGTATAAAAGACGTAGGACGGAGTGACCATGGAGGAAATGTGTCGGGTTTTATGCGCGATTGGTTAAGCTGCAAGTCAAGATCTTCGCCGATGCGTATGCTCCTTAGGATTGTTGAGGGGGTTTTGGGAGTGCGTTTCCGAGCTAATGATTTTTTGACGTCGTCAAAGATGATGCGGTTTGGTGTATAGTAGACGAGCGGTTGCGTAAAAGTATCTTTCCCTGATTGTGGGCAGGCCGGCTTCGGCCAAGATGTTTTTGATGGGCGTAGTTGGAAAGGCGCGAAGACTTCTTCGTACTGCTGTGTGGTACGGCGCGCCTAAGAGCTCGATATGCTTTTTTGCACATTGCCCGTAGATAGGTAAGCCGTAATCGATTTTTGACAGTAGTAGAGCTCTGGAGGCGTCGATAAGAGTTGTTGGATGAATCAGGCAGTGTTTTGATGCTAAATACTTAATTATATTTAATCTTAAGTCTAAGTTTTTTCTAATAAGTTTACAGTGCGTGCCGAAAGTGCATTTACAATCAAATGTAATTCCAAGTATTCTTAAGGTTTTGGTATTTTTTATGTAACAATTGTTAAAGCTAAGGTTTATGTTATTGCAGTTTCTTTTTTTACAAATGTGGAGTGTATTGCATTTTTCGAGCGCTATATTGGCGCCTGAATACCTAGACCATTCGGAGAGGTCGTTTAAAATACTTGTAAATGTGTTTTCTACCATTTGGAGATCATTTGTTTTTGAAATGATTATGACGTCGTCGGCGTAAAGATTGTGGTCTACGTTTCTGTATTTTTTAATAATCGTGCTTATCTCATTAAAGGCAATGATAAAAAGAACCACTGACAGTGGTGACCCCTGTGGGATGCCATTGAACAGTGGTTTGATCTCGGACATTTCGTCATTTATTTTGACACGTATTTTGCGGCTGGTCAAAAAATGTTTGACAAAGTTAAACATTTTTGGACCAACCTTCCACTTCAACAATTGTCTAAGCACTACGTGTATACCGATCCTATCGAATGCTTTTTCGAAGTCTATTGCCAAAATTGTTACATGATTCTTAGACGAAAGAGCATTCGTTACAAAATGATCTAGGTGCAGCAGGGCGTCGATTGTGCCGCGGTTTTTTTTGAACGCCGTTTGGTTGTGGCAGATAAGGTTGTTTCTTTCGGCGTACCACATTAGTCTTTTAGCTACGATTTTTTCTAATATTTTGCTGGTGCAAGATAGTAAAGAAATTGGACGGTAGCTTGATGCGTCAGTTGCTGGTTTATTTTGCTTGTGGACCGGGACAATTGTCGCTAGTCTCCATGCTTGGGGGAATATACCTTGGTCAAGTATGTTGTTGAAAAGTTTGATGAGCCGCCCTTTAATAACGTTTGGCAGGTTTTTCAGCATAGGGTATGAAATCCGGTCGAAACCCGGAGTTTTACCTTTAGCTAGTGCTAATGCTGCATCTAACTCTAGCAGTGTAATATTGGCTTCTATTTGTTTCGCCGAATTTGAGAGTCGCCTTGAAGGGTCGGTGAGCCAGTAGCTGGCTGAGGTCTTGTCCGATACGAAGAGGGGGGAAAAGTTGCAGTCCGCCGAATACTCGGAGAACTTGAGGGCGAAGTGGTTTGCTATGTCTGATGTGGAGAAGAGTGGGCCATTTGCCGATTGTAGATGAGAGATGCAGGAGAGCTTATAAGAGCCCGTGAGGATTTTTATATCGGCCCAAATTTTTTTTGGGTTAGATAGGGGATTAATATTTTTGGTAAGGTTTTCTAAGCTTTCTCGTTTTGCTTTTTTGCAATTGTATCTGAAAGCGGCATTAGCTTTTTTGTATTTTATTAGATTCTCTAAGGATCTACAATATTTGAATGTTGCCCAGGCGCTTTGCTTAGTATCTCTTAGGGAGGCCAACATTGGGTTCCACCATGGCACTATTGTTTTGCATTTTTTGTTTTTAGTTTGCGGGATGGCGTAATGCGCTGCAGTTCTTAGAATCTTTTGAATCTGCCTCGTTTCCTTATTAATGTTATCTGATACGGGAAAGTCGGCTGCTATTTGAATGCTAAGATTATGAAATCTAGGCCAATCAGCCAAATCAGTTCTAAACTTTTTTTGCGGTTTTCTATAATTTGATTGTCTAGCGACGTCAAGTTCAACAAAAATCGGGAAGTGGTCGCTTCCATGTAGATTATCTAGTGTAGCCCATGTACATCTGTTGGCTATCCCAGCTGAGCACAAGGTGATATCGACGTGAGTGAACGACCTATGGGTTGAGAAATGGGTCGCAGACCCGTCGTTAAGTACAACAAGCTCCGTCGCTAGAATAACATCTTCGATTATTTTACCGCGGGCGTTGGAATCATCGGAGCCCCAAAGTGGGCTCCAGGCGTTAACATCGCCTAGAAGCATAATCGGTGTTGAAAACTGGTTGAGAATTTGGAATATTTCGCTAGAGTTGAAGTTCTGACATGGAGGTATATAGATAGATATAATTGTAATTTTAGTGCCTACGTCGACCTCGATGGCGATTGCCGAAATGGTTGAAGTTATGGGGATATGGACGTGCGGTATTTTCTTCTTGATTAAGATTCCTATACCTTGCTTATTTTGCACGTTTTGTGGAAGGTTGTGGAAGTAACCTGAGTAGTTGTGTGGAATGGCTGGAGATTGGTTTATCGCGATGTGTGTTTCTTGCAAGCATATGATTGATGGTGAGCGAGACTTCATAATTATTTCGAGTTCGGTGTAGTTATTAAAATATCCGTTAATGTTCCACTGCACTAATGTAGTCATAGGTAGTTAGTATAACGTGGGGTAGTAATAGATGAATCTTTAATTTTGTGAGCATCGGTCCCTCCCTACCAAGATGCTCTCTTATACAGTACACAGCTTTAGGGAGAATGGGAGCTGAACTGAGTACTTTTTAAGAGAGAACAGAGCTTATGGACCGAAATCGAACTTACTCAGAATCGATTTCGCACACCGGTATGTAAGTACGGGGGTGTGAAGAGCCAGGGTTTTGCGAGGTGCTGTGAGCTTGTTTTGTAGAAGATTTTGTGGATAAAGAGTCTTTTGAGGCTGAGTGAAATGGTCTGGAATTGGAACTATTGTTTGTTGTTGTTTCTGTTGAGAGATAGTTAGTTTGCTTAATTGATGATGTTGTAGGTGTGATCTCCAAGGGAGTTTCTTGTTTTTCTGTAGTTATTGATTCTGCTTTAGTGTTTTTTGGTTGCACGTTGTTCATTTCGGGCTTTTTGACAATTGTGGAATAGAGATGAGAGGATTCATCAAGAGAGGGTATATTTTGTTGTTGTTTGTATAGTTTAAACGCTTCGCGCATTGAACATTTATGTTTAACTTTCAAGGTCAATATTTCCTTTGCTTGGATGAAATTTTTGCACGTTTTTGCAGAAGCCATGTGGTTATCAGAGCAGTTCGCGCATAGTGTTCTAGTGCATTTTTCAGGGGAGTGAGGTGGGAGGTTGCATTGCACACAAGCAGGTGGTTTTTTGCAGTATTTGGCTGTGTGGCCGAGTTTCTGGCAATTTTTGCACCTCATTGGGTTAGGAATAAACTCACGTACCTTGGCAGATCTCCAAGCTATATCGATCTTTTCGGGCAAATGATATACGTCGAAAGTTAATTGGATAACTCCGCATGGAATAATTTTGCCGTCTACAGTTTTAGTGAATTTGTATGCAGCTACCACACCTTGTGAACTCAATTCGTCGATTATTTCCGACTCAGGGACGTTGTTAAGATAAGGGGCGTATACTGTTCCCTTACAAAAATTTAGATTGTCGTGGTATTTGGCTGTGATTGCGCATACACCATGTAATATGTTTGCTGACACGAATTTCTCAGCAGTTGGCTTGTCTTTCAATAACAAAAGGAGGCTGCCATCCCGCAGCTCGGAAATTGACAGTATTTCCTTACTAATAAGGTGTAAGGCTTTGTGGAGAGTAAAGCAGGAGTAGCTTGATAGAGGTTTATCGGTGTTTGCTGAAGAGATAACTACAAACCTGGGATTTGGTTTTTTTATTGTAGGTAGGGATGGAAATATTGTTAAGGGCTTGTGATGATCTTTTTTGCGCTTCTTTACGGGGATATCGCTAAGCAGAGCAAAGCGGTTTTCCCCTAGGATGGGGGGCCCAGGGGCCATCGTGCTATTACCAACCTGTTTCCTAGTGCAAAAAAATGATATTTGGTAAGGAAAGTAGAAGAAGAATGAACAACACAGTGAACACGCGCGCGCGCAGCAAGAGGCGAAAGAGAAGTCAACGAGAGCTAGAGACGAAACGAACTGATCGGTACGAGGGCTAGTCGAAGACTGATAAAAGGTATTTACAGAATACCCTAATACAGAAAAACTGCAGTTTACTAACACCCTCCATACAATTGAAAAATATAACCACACATAAATGCAATTGAAGGCTTGTGGTGTCACGCAAAATATTCAATGCCACAATACCAAAAAAACAAAAAAGGTTTTAATGGCAGTTTAGCATAATTTAAGCTTTCAAAATAATGCAAAGCTAGAAATCTAGATTTTTTCAAATCTTTTTTAATATGGCAGGTACTTTATATATACTAACACTTCGTTCAATAATGTGTGTGACTAACTAATTAAAACACATTTTTTTGCCAAAATTCGTTTTTATTCATCAACATAGTCCCCTTTTAGGGAGATACAATCATTCCAACGCTTTTCCAATCTTTCGATACCGCCTTTGTAGAACGATTTTTCTTTGCCTTCAAAATAGGCGTTAGTTTCGGCGATTACTTCATCATTTGAGCCAAATCTCTTACCACGGAGCATCTTTTTGAGGTCTGCGAAGAGCCAGTAGTCGCTGGGGGCCAGATCTGGAGAATACGGGGGATGAGGAAGCAATTCGAAGCCCAATTCATGCATTTTTGCCATCGTTTTCATCGACTTGTGACACGGTGCATTGTCTTGGTGAAACAACACTTTTTTCTTCTTCATATGGGGCCGCTTAATCGCGATTTCTTCTTTCAAACGTTCCAACAATGCTATATAATAGTCGCTATTGATTGTTTTCCCTTTCTCAAGATAGTCGATGAATATTATTCCGTGCACATCCCAAAATACGACGCCATAACCTTGCCAGCCGATGTTTGTGCCTTTGGACGCTTTGGGCGGCTTTCACCGGTTGCATGCCACTCAGCAGACTGCCGATTTGACTCTGGAGTGAAATGGTGGATCCATGTTTCATCCATTGTGATGTACCGACGCAAAAACTCCGACTTGTTGCGCGTAAACATGTCCAAACAGCTCTTTGAATCATCGATTCGTTGTTGTTTTTGCTCCGGTGTGAGCAAACGCGGCACCCATTTCAAAAACACCTTTTTCATAACCAAATGTTCGTGTATTATGGTGTGTACACTGCCTGCTGATATCTTTAGAATGTCAGCAATCTCCCCCACTTTCACTTTACGGTCAGACATAATGATTTTCAGTGTTTTTCCAACGTTTTCCGGAATAACAGCGTCATTTGGCCGTCCAGTAAATGGAATGTCATCGGTGTCTGTACGACCACGTTTGAATTCGGCATACCAATAACAAATAGTTCTTTTTGATGGAGTAGAGTCCGAATAATGTTTTTCAAGCCATTCCTGGCATTGAACAGTATTTTTTTTCATTAAAAAACAATGATAAATCAGCACACGGAATTGCTTTGAATTCATTTTTTTTGAAAACTCAAAAGTAGTGTCACTTAAAGCCCTGTAACTTGTAAACTAATGGTCGGATTGACATATAATTTTGACAGTAAGCCTAAAAAGGTTCACAATTTCGAAAAAAAATATTGATTTAGTATTAGTGCCGCCATCTATGTGTCAGTCACACACATTATTGAACGAAGTGTTACTTCAGCCCTCATTGCCCGAAAGTGATGGCGAAGGTGAGTGCGAAATAGCTTCGCAATAAGAGTCAAGTTAGAAAAAATTTAAAAAATATATTCAGAAAAAACAAAAGTATAAATTTTTATATTTCATTGTAACGTAAATCTCAAAGACTACAATATATAACAAACTGATTATACCTTAATAATGGATTTTTTCGAAAAAAAATCCGTACATAAGTACTACCTATGCAATGTTGCACATTAATAAAAAAGTATGGAAAATACCTTTTTTTTTATACCCATATCTGTTGGAGATTAATTGAGTTTTTTTGATAAAAACTTTGAACTTTGACCCCGAGCCACGCCTTTTCTGTGCGTTTCGCAGGCAATTTTTAGTTTGTTAGATTCACAAAAATAAGCTCTATATCAGGGGCGCCCAAAACCTTCTTATGGAAGAGCAAACTCCAATACATATTAACGAATTCATACGCCAGACAACAACAAAACCTACATTGAAGATAACTGTCGCCAATGTGTACCAACAAAACATACGGTGCTGTGTGTGTATACTAGAATGCTCAGCCTATGCCGGAGATCATTTACAAAAACAAATGAGGAACTTGAATCCTCAGTCTATGATGAAGAGCATTAACAAAAACAAATGAGCAACGAGAGCAGAGGGCATGGGCACCTCTGCTCTACATGGTCCAATTTTCCGTTTTTTTTTCATGAGAGTTCCGAAGTTTGTCTCGAATGAGGATGTGATTGTCGAAACAAATACCTATTTTAAGGCCAAAGATAAGTCTTTTCACAAGAAAAGTGTCGAAATGTTAGAGAAGTACTGAAATGAATGTATCGCTCTTGAAGGAAACTATGTTGATGAATAAAATTGAATTTCCCAAAAGTTTTGTTGTCTGCGTTTGACCGGGGTCTTATCGGCCGATGTGTTAATATATTTTTCCTTCTTACCAAAAATGGCCGGAATGCCACGCCTACTTTCAACACTAATTATACCTTGTGTCAGTCGACCGTAACCGGAAATAACAACGACCGATCTGTTTTAAGAGTTTAATGATGTTCCTTTATTTTAAATTCCACTTCTTGTCGCCCGTGCATCAACCGCACTGCATACACACCAAAACGGAACTCCTGAACCCTAATTTAACTATGGCTACCGCAGCCAACGTCACGGGAGCGCAGGGCTGCATGTCGGTGGTGCTACGCCAGGGTTCCCGCTACACTTGCGAAATATAACAGCCAGAAAGATATGACATCCTTTAATAATTTTTTAATCACATGTTTAAAATGGGCGGAATGCCACGCCTACTTCAAACATTTTCTATATCTTCCAAAATATTGATACTACAAATATAAAATTGAAATTTTATTTGCGATCCCCAATTTAAAAATAAAACACTGCATACCACGCGTGGCGGGGTCCATTTTCAACGAGTATAACGGCAGTTGTCGTTGCAGGTCATATCGGCACTATTTTATAGTATATATAGTAGGGGACTGTCACGTAGGTTGAGACGGGTTTTGTTTTTTAGCCATAACTTTTTACTCAAAAGTGATAGTACAATAAACTTTATATTGTTGGAAAGGTAATTTCTTTGGCTACATTTTGCCTACATAACTAGTTGGATTGTTTCAAGAAAAAAAAGTTATGACCAATTTTCTGAACACATCAATTTTTGGCCCAAAAAAATTTGTCACGTAGGTTGAGACACTATATGTAATTGAATGTGGGTTAGACAAAATAAAGCGTATACTCCAGATTTCAAGTGTTTATTGTTTATTCAATCATTTGGAAGGCCTCAGCCACAAGAAATATTAAAAAATTATGTCTTCTACCACTTGGTCAAACTTTTTTATATACCGCGAAAGGCTGCTTTTGTCAATGAAAAATGCACGCGAAGTTTCTCGGATGGTCTTTTTTTCGATCTTGATGGCTTTGATCGCATCGAGCAATGCATTAAAATCGCTAATACCATGATCAGTTTTTCTTTCTCGACGATTTGCCATATTTGTTGCCTAAAATGTTTAAAAATTCAAAACAAAAAAAAAACAAAAAAAGAAAACAGAAAGAAATCAATTTGGACGAACGTCGAATTGCATTTCTGAACACAAACAATCATCAAATGACGTTTCTAAACGTTTTTCTATTGCATTGCAAAGTGTCTCAACCTACGTGATTCGCCGCCATTTTGACATGACGCAATATTTTTTTTTTCATCACAAGAAATGTTCGAAATCACTCCGGAATATTAAAATAGACTTAAAACTGTAGTGTAAATGTAATGCTCACCTTTTATAGAGACTGGAATATATTCACTTTTTTTACGTTGCAAAAAATTCGAAAAACACTTTTTTTTTCAATTTTTTTTCGTGTGGTCTGGTTCACAAACAAGGAGTGTGAGAAAACACGTCTATATACTATGAAAAGTTTGCTACGAATGATACAACAACTTTAGAGTATGAATTACATGGCTGACACCTGTCATTGAAAAAAAATGGGGGTGTCTCATCCTACGTGCCGTCTCAACCTACGTGACAGTCCCCTATAGATTTTTTTATTCGTTTAAAAATTTTCTTTTTATGTTGTTACTTGTCTGTAGGATTACCTCTTTTTGTATTTTATGGTGTACAAATTGGTCTATGTTTAGAATTTTGAGGTTTGGAATGAATGATTCATGTAGTATTCCTGTTGCGGAGATTATAAAGGGTATTGTTTTTACTGCATTTTGTTTCCACACCCGTTTTATTTCAAGTACTAATTCATTATATTTTTCAATTTTTGCAGTGTATTTTTGTGTATGTTTGTGGCATTGGGGCTCTTATTTCAATTAGATATGTACTATTTTTAGTTTTGTCTATTAGGGTGATATCGGGTCTATTGTTGTTTATCGCTTTATCTGTTTGTATGTTTCTATCCCAATATAGTGTGTATTTTTCATTTTCCATAATGTTAGGTGGGGTGTATTTATAATATGGATCATTGTTTTCTGTCAATTGGAGGTTGGCAGCTAGTTCTTGATGCAGTATTTTTGCAATGATATTATGTCTTTTTGTGTTATCTGATCCTGCTAGTAATCTTCATCCGGTTGTTTTATGGTCTATTGTTTCTGTGGATATTTGGCATCTGCGGCACTTGTCATTATTGATAGTTGGGTCCTGTATTATGTATTTTTGGTAGTTTCTGGTGTGGTCTTGAATTGCTACCAGGAAACCTTCATTGTTGTCTATCTATGTTTGTATCACTCATTATTTATATGTGTTTACCGTGGAGCTGTTTTTGTGCCCATATCATCTTTTATCATCTACTGTTCTGCGGTCAGTGTGTATTGGGTATTGTGTAGATTTAGTGGTGTATAATTTTTGTCCGCTTTGGTGGAGTGCTGATGTGTGTGAGTGAAAGAATTCCTTTAGCTTCCTTATTTGGTTATTGTGTAGAATGTCTATAAGTCCTCTTCCTCCTTTCAGTCTGGGTATAGTTAGTTGTTCTATGCAGGAGTTTGGGTGTAGTTTTCTGTAGTTTGTTAGATGTTTCCTGGTGATTATGTCTATGCTACTTAAATCTGTGTTTGACCATTTTATAATCCCAAATGATTACGTTAGTATAGGTGGGGCAAATGGTTTTTAGAGTTGAGGTGTGTTTTTAGTAACTGGATGAGGCGTTTTTCATATTGTTTAGTTAGCTGTTTTTTTATTGTTGTGTGGCCAATTCTGGTACTTTGCTGGAATCCTAGATATTTATATGTTTCGTTTTCTTTCAGGTTATTATCCGAATTTCGCATTCACAGCCTTTGGCTGGGTTTTACCTACTCCGGGTATTCATACCAGAGGAGTTAGGCTCGGTCGTTATTGTGTGTTATTTAGTTGTGTGTTATTTGGGTGTTATTCAGTCGTGGTTCAGAATTTTCGGGCTATTGTTGCTGTTTTCAGTATAACTGCTTTTTGTATTTGTGTGTGTATGTTTGGAAGTTTTTTGTGGTTATACCTGTTACAGATAATACTATTGGGATTATTTTAACTTAGTTTTGTTTCCATATTTCTTTAAGTTCCATATTTCCATATTTCTTTAAGTTAATTATTATTATTATTGTGAACAATATAAAATGTGAAAGTCACGTGTTTTTTTCGTGATGGCCATTAAATGTGGACAGTTGTTCAGAATGCGTGAAACTTACACTATGATCAATAAGTACCGGGACTGTGTACCTTAGGACCTTAACTGACATCTGTGTCAAATTTTGATCGGGATTGCATCATTAGTTTTTGTTTGGCAGCTGTTAGCGTCAGTCAACTTTTTGTACTTCGTCGCATTTTACAATGGCCCGATAACAGCTGGATTTTGCACCACGATAATGCGCCGTCTCACAAAGCACACATTATTCGCGATTATTTGAACAAACACAGCTTGAATATCATCGATCAGGCTCCCTATTCTCCAGATATGGCACCATGTGACTTTTTCCTGTTCTCCCGACTCAAGTTCCCGCTTCGTGGAAAGAGATTTGAGTCCATAGAGGTCATAAAAGAAAATGCGACGCGAGAGCTGAAGGCCATACCTGCTTCGGCTTACCAGAAGTGCATGGACGATTGGATTAAGCGTTGACATATGTGTATTGCTTCAGATGGGGCTTATTTTGAAGGGGATAAAATAAATTTGCCAGAAGAATAAAAAAATGTTGTTTTTTTGACACAGTCCCGGTACTTAGTGATCATAGTGTATGTTGGGGCATTGAAAGAATTACAGTTAGGCGTCATATCCCTGCGAAGTAGGTATTTGGCGTGGCCCATACGAAGGCGGTGTAATATGCGGGATTTTGCTGACGGGTACAATAAGCAAAGTAAACCAGTTTTGAACCATTGATGTTGATGGATTTGATTCTGTGTGTGTTTGTACGAGTACCATTCTGCTGCTTTTGTTGATTGTAGATGTTGATCAGAGACCGGCAATGAGTACTAATAAAATTAGTATACTTAAGTAATGAGCCATAACAATTGGTGCAAGTGAATACTCAAACCAATTCAACAAAATATATTACTCACTTGCACCAAATCATCAAAACACTCAAAATTCTCTTACACGAATATGTACCGGTATTTTGTGTGTCTATTGGTTACTGACTCATAATCTGATTTGACTCACTTGTTCGTGTGAGAGGAAAATTGGTATGGATGAATTGAGTAATAATTCGTGTTGTGCTTCACGCTCTTTGCATAACAGTAATGTTTTGCTTTTGGACTCGTGTCGCTGCGCGTTGCTGCTGTGCATTGACGTTGCAGAGAAAATATTAGATTTTGATTTTTATTCAGTAATTGTAAGCTTACCTATTTAGCAAATCTGGCTTTGGCAGAATATACATATACTTATGTAAATATCTTTATTTGTAATTTTTTTTTAGCTTAAAGTATACTATGGAGACTAACGAGGGCATCGTAGAAAAAATTGCTACCGGTGTTTATAAACTCAACGAAAAACGAAAGGGTAGAAGTGTTATATGGGAAATGTTTGCAGAAATAATAAGAGACGATGGAAGTATTTTAACCGTAGATCGAGCTTTGTATCATAAATGATACATTTGGTTTTTTGTTTTATTATAACTTTTTCAGGATATAATCAATTGAACCATTCTTTGTGACTTTGTTTTTGTTGGGATTATGCTTGTTTAAAACCATCTTTCACACTTTTTAAGAAAGAGGTCTTGAAAATTTTGAAAAGTTTATAATTCTCTCCTTTGTTTACATAGGATAGAATTACTTAAATTTTTTGAAGCTCGATCTACGGTTAAATGATTTAGTATGTTACCGAAATTGCAAAAAGGTGTACAAATGCCATGGCATGCAGACTTCGAATCTCAATCGACACAAGTGCTATTCTTTACACATAAATGAACTGCCTAAAAAGAAAGTGAGCGATGACGATAAGAAACTAGCCTAAGAAGCTTGCGCTAATTGGGTGATTGAGGACTGTCGTCCGTTTTCATCCGTGGAAGTTTCCGGATTTAGGCGTCTAGCAGAATTTTTTATAGTTATTGGCACCAAATATGGGAAAAATGTGGATATAGACCATTTGCTCCTAGACCGAAACAAAAAAACTATATATTATCTGCGTGCCACACTGCATTTCCAGAAAGACTCTAAATTGTATGACATCGTACTTGGAATGAAGTCGATGGACTTCACTCAAGCAACTGGTCTTAATTTTAAAAGAAAGCTGCAAGATCTTTTTGGTGAGTTCGGTATTAATAGTATAGACAGCATTATTTTCGTCACAGACCGAGGAAGCAATGTGAAAAAGGCATTAGAAAACAATGAAAGACTTAATTGTTCAAGTCACCTCTTCTCAAACGTCTTAGAAACAAGTATTGAGTCTACAGATGATCTAAAAGATAAAATTTTGTCCTGTAAGAAGCTTGTGAAATATTTAAAAATATCGGGTATGCAGCATAAGCTGCAGACATCGTTGAAAACCCATTGCCCAACCAGATGGAATTCACATTTTTCTATGCTGCAGTCGATTGGAGATAATTGGCTAAAAATCAATGACATTTTGACAAGTAATGCAGTGTTAATTTCTGCAAATTTAAATATATCAATTGTTCAAAGTGTAGTTAAGCTTTGTCAACATTTTGAAAAAATTTCAAGGGTGTTCCGCACCTTCGTTGTGCTACGTAATTCCTGCAATTAATCGCATTAAAGACATTTGCAAATTCGATGAGCATGACGTTCAGGCAATTTCTGTTTTAAAATTAAAGATTTTGGAAGGTTTAGACAAGACTTGGATTCAGAATTTGAGCATGTGGCACAAAGTTGCATATTAATTATATCCGCCAGCGTTGTGCCTCCAAGCAAGTCAATTAAATGAAATTGAAACATGTTGCATTGCTAAAATCACAAACGAGGATGGATTATCGGATTCAACTTCACAAGAATCGCCAGTACTTCAATTGAGCAATCCGGTGTCAGCTTCCATAACTTCCAACAGCTACTTCTTCAAACAATGAAGAGAGTTTCTTCTTTCCAAACCTACTTCAACGCACTACTTTATTAGAAGTTGAAAGTATTCCAGAAGAAGTACATCGAAAGAAAATGTCGAATTTTGTGAAACTTTTGCCGTTATGCAGTGGTGGCAAAACAATACCAAACTTTATCCTAGGTTGTCCAAGCTAGCACGAAAAGTTTTGGCCATTCCTGCTAGCAGGGCAGCATCAGAGAGAGTGGTTTCACTAGCTGGCAATATTATTACTGAAAAGCGAAACAGGATATCCCCAAAGACAGTGGACAATATTCTTTTCTTGAATTCTATTTTCAACAAAAAAATATAAAATAATTTGTGTTCATATTACAGTTTTTTAGTTATTTAACTTAGAATGAGTATTATTTTTACGTGTATATTTTTGTTTTCTTAAGTATAATTTTAATATTTATGTATGAATTCTTTTAATTTAATTATTTTGTGTGCCATTTTGTTGATGTCATTTTGTTATTTACAAATAAACACAAACAAAAAGTTCATTTAATTGCTTTACATTTATTGACCTGCATTTTGGTTTTCCGCTTTTTGTTGCAATATTCTCAATTTCAACTAAGGAGAAAGCGAAACTGAAAATTACTCCAATGACTTAGGGTCAGATGGGGTAAATGTAAACAAAGGGTAAATGTAAACAGGGGTTATTTTATGCTTTTAAAATTAACTGCAACAGCCCATGACCCAAAAAAATATTAATTTACATGCTAAATTAATATTTTTTTGGGTCATTTACATGCTAAATTAATATTTTTTTGGGTCATGGTCTAATGCAGTTAATTTTAAAAGCATAAAATAACCCCTGTTTACATTTACCCCTTGTTTACATTTACCCCATCTGACCCTAAGTCATTCCATTGAACCATTGAACCAAGGAGAAAGCGAAACTGAAAATTACTCTACTGACTTAAGTCATTCCATTGAACCATTGGTGTTTCTGGGTGTTATGAGTGATTACGGTATAACACAATACAACTTTTCACTCAATGACAGATCTGAGCACGCACCGGTTCATATCAGCAAAGAACTTATTCATTGTTCGCACACAAAATATGTGTGCATGCATAAACGAGTATGCGTGGATATGAGTCGGATGTTTTTCTTTCACTCAAATCCACTAAAACACTTTCTTGTGTTATTCAACCAATGACTTGAAAAAGAGAATAAATGCAGTTCTCTGATGTAGATGGATGTGCTTGAGTATGCCTTCGTTTATAACGATGTACGGTGTCACGCATAATATTCAACGCCATAATACCATAAAAGCAAAAAAGGTTTTAATAGCTATTTGGCGAAATTTAAGCTTTATAGTAATACAAAGCTAGAAATCTAGATATTTTCAAATCTTTTTTGATATAGTAGGTACTTTGTGCAACCCCCTTCAGCCCTCATTGCCCGAAAGTGATAGCGAAGGTTAAGGGAAGGCTCCCCTGGATTTGGACCGAAAAATGGTTTTTTTTTTTTTGCATAAAACGAAGGCTACATATATGTAGAATATGTGTGTAAAAGGATTTTTTGATACGACGCGTATTTTCATGGGAGAACACACCTGTCTCACGCGCGCTACGGGACGCTCCACTGCTCTAATTTGCTTCAAACGCGTTTATCTCGAAACCATTTTTTCCAATCTAACTGAAATCACCGGACTTGATCTAATGATCCGATTTTCTTCATCTAAAAACTGCTCGAATGTATTTGATTTTCTGTATGCCTTGAACCTACAATTTGCATAAATAGTTATTTATTTTTAATTTTTAAATGTGGTTGAAATTAAAAAAAGGTGCAAAAAATTTAACTTTTTTCTTCAAATATTCATTGCGCAAGAATTTTTCGTTTCAATTTTTTGAGTCTGGTTCAATTCACAGACAATTTTGTTATCTTTAAGTAATGACAATGCTTTTTGATTTCAGTCCACTACAAGAGGCTGCAGGATTACAGTTCTCGAGCGATGTTTGGCGCGCAGAGGCCTACGGTAATCGCCATTTTGAATTTCATCAAGTTTTTTAACTTTTTAAACTCCTAAATAATAGACGAATTTAATAGTCAAACCCGGAAGTTTGTACGCCTTTTCATTATCCCACAAAAAAATTACAAACTTTGCCTTATTTTTGCCCAAATCCAGGGGAGCCTTCCCTTAATATGAAATGGCTTTGGACCCAGAGTCAAGTTAGAAAAAATTAAAAAAACATATTCAGACAAATAAAAAGTATATTTGTATATATCTCGTTGTAAAGGAAATTTCACAGGCTACAATATAATAACAAACTTATTATAACTTAACCCTTTTAGTGCCTGGCGAAAAAGAGGGGCCTATGCGAGAATAACCGGCAGAATTTCACAGTTTTACTAGGGTTTGGGAAAATGCTCATAAAAACCAAACGAGAAATAATATTTACATGTTTCAAAAAGCAGTATACTAATTATGAAATAGAGAATGAATAGAGTTTTCGAAATCCTGTATTGCTAATTGTTGGTTTGTCAAAAACAACAATGGTTGACACAAGCGGAAAACAACGGCAATAACAAAATTGACTCTTTCAAACTGCACCTGGGACGAAATATACTGTTCACAACAACGATCGAGGAGACACTAACGGAAGGTCAGTTCCACTACGGCAATGTCGTTATTTCGCGAGAGTCTTCAAACAGTTACTTACATAACACGCTGCCGAAAGGTTCCGATAACATAAACGTCCACAAAGAGTTAAATAAAACGATTTTTTTTTATTCTCTCGTAATGAAATTAGATCAATTATAACGTATTACAAAATTATTTTGAGATATAGTTCTTCCGCAATGCGAATAGTAAAGCGCTACAAGGCGCAGGCCGATATATCGGCTCTGGCACTTCTCTCTAGTGCAGCAAGAGCTGATATATCGGCCTCCGGCACTAAAAGGGTTAATAATAAATTTGTTGAAAAATTTGTAAAAAAAAAAGTTGTTTTTCGCTTAAAACTTTTTATTTGTATATACTAGGTATCGAATGTTGTACATAAATAGAAAGGTATAAAAAATACCTTTCGTTAATATACCCATATCGTGTAAATCAGTTGGAGATTATTTGAGTTTTTTTGAAAAAAACTTTGAACTTTGACCCCGAGCCTGCCGAGCCACGAGGCTGCCAGGCTGCGGAAGGTTCTTGTCAAGGAGGCGAGTACAGCGGGCTTCCTAGCGGGACCAGATGGCACCTTTACAAGCAACAGCAAGGAGTCTCTCGAGCTGCTCATGAGCACGCACTTCCTGCGCTGTATGGATGCGGATAGCACCATTCCAATGGATACCTATCTCGCTAGTCTGGAGGTGGAGGAGCACATCATCAGCAGCATAATCACGGAAGAGATTGGCGATAGACTCTTTCAAACCCTACAAAGCAGCGGGACCGGATGGTATCTATCCTACCATACTGCAGAAGGCAAAGGACTTGGTGATTCCTTGGCTAGAAGTGATTTTCAAGGGGTGCTGGGTCCCGGAGGAGTGGAGGGAGGTACGAGTGGTGTTTATTTCTAAAGTCGGGAAGCCAAATCACTCAACCCCCGAGGACTACAGACCAATTAGTCTATCATCGTTTCTATTAACACGTTCGCGGACAGTAAAAATTTCAGTGAGCTGCAAAAATAGACAGTCATTTTTTGTGAAAACTAGTAGTACTATCTGAAATTTGGTTACACATATATTGTTAGAGTTGTCAGATGATCGTATTTTAACCGTTATATACATTGAATGCTATAGCATTCACGACGATATAGATAAAATTTTCTAACTAGAATGACGTGAATGCTATAGCAGTCATTCATAGAAAACATGAGAAAAAGAGGTTTATAATATTTTATTTACTTTATTTATTCAACAAAAGTTCTCTCCTCGTGTACATATAACAATATTAAACAATTAAATCCTTAAATTCATGTATATAAGAAATAAAATTCTGGTCATTTTGCATCACTATGAAAATGACTGCTATAGCATTCACGTCCGCGAACGGCTTAAGCAAATTTGTTAATACACAAAAAAATTAAATAATATGAAACTACTTAATGAATCAGTTCCTAATTACTTTGAAATATATATGCATTACAAACATTTAAGTTTAAAACAATATAAATGAAAAAAAATTGGCTTTGAAATTTGAATGCTATAGCATTCACGTCATTTTGCATCACTATGAAAATGACTGCTATAGCATTCACGTCCGCGAACGTGTTAAAAACCCTAGATCGACTAATCGACCTTTACATCAGAAGTATGCTAAATAAGCAAAACTTCTACAGCGCAAAACACGCCTACTTCAAGGGTAGGTCGGTGGACACAGCGCTACACGAAGTAGACGCCACCGTGGAAAAAGCTCTCGCGCATAGAGAGTACACCCTTGCGGCGTTTCTAGACGTGGAGGGAGCTTTTAACAACGTCAAAATTGAATCAATTTACACTGCTCTGGCGTGCTCTCTCAGGTTCGATTGGCAACGTATACCTGTGGATCAAAAACATGCTGATGTGCAGGGTTATCAGTTCAACCCTTCTGCTAGGAAACGAGTAACCAGAACCACATCGCGGGGGGGAGTTATCTCACCCCTACTTTGGAATGTGGTCATTAATCAAATACTCTTGCAGATGAGATCCAAAGGCATTCGAATAACAGCCTATGCGGACGACGTGGTTATACTAACCACAGGAAAATTCCTTCCGATAGTTAGTGAACTCATGGAGTCGGCGTTGAATGAGTTTAGGAGATGGGCAGTTCAAAACGGGCTAGGAGTAAACGCTTAAAAGACCGAACCCGTACTATTCACCAGAAGATACAAGGTTCCATGCTTTACCACACCTAAAATTAACGGAAAAGCTCTAAACCTCTCGAAGGAGGCAACATTCTTCCTCCTTCGACACAACTTCTTCCTCCTTCGACACAACTTCTTCTTGGGAGTTGTCCTTGAATCTAATTTATCCTGGAAAAGGAACTTGAAGGTCAGGGTGGAAAAAGCGAGAACTGCCCTTTACTCCTGCAAGAGGACCCGAAGGGGTACCCGAACTTGGAATGTGGCTACGTTGTACCGACTCTTTGTTTCAATAACACCTATCGAATTCACTTTCCAACCCGGGAGTGCCAAATCCCAATTTTCACCGATGGTTCAAAAATGGACTGCACTGTCACTAAGCAGGTCATTTAAACTACCTGATCGGTGCAGTGATTTCCAGGCCGAGGTATACGCCATAAACCAGGCTGCACGCATGATCGGATTACTGGACTTGCCTCCATCTAACTTGATCATCTGTATAGGCAACCAGGCGACAATCAAAGCACTGGCCTCTCACACTATAAAATCGAAGACAGTAATGGAATGTCGTAAGTCTCTGTATGGTATCAGGGACCACAATATCACACTCTGCTGGGTGCCTGGTCACAAAGGCATTCCTAGCAATGAAAGAGCGGATGAACTGGCTCGGAAAGGAACGGCCACTTCAAGACTTCTACACTGATCTTGGTAGGAAGGCAATCCAGCGTACCAATGATCAATGGAGCCTTCGGCCTGACTGCAAGAACTCACGTGCGCTGTGGCCGAAACTCGACCAAAAGAGATCTCTGCAACTCTTACGGTTTAGCGAAGCAACACTTCGTATTCTCACGGGGGTCTTAACGGGCCACTGCGCCATCGGCAAGACTCGGTTTGCGCCATCGAGAATACTGTCGCAGCTGCGAAAATGATGAAATTGAATCCGTGCAGCACCTCCTATGCGAATTGCCTGCGCTGCACAGCATACGCCACCGGTATCTAGGGGGCAGAGTGCTGGGCGATGTGGGCTTGGTTTGTGCCACGCCACTGGAGGATATTGCCAGATTCATTCGACGCTTAGGTTGGTTTCAGCCAGCACCGAATACAGGATGACAAGGGCTTGCCACACTCTCATCGGGCATCACAATGGGCCTTTCGGGCCTCCGAGTGTACTTGCTGAGAACCAGCGTAAGTGAGTTTATCGCAACGTGACCCTAGGGCACAAACGCTCTCCTCTAGCATACAATTTTTTTGTCGACGCGCCCACTTCAGTTTCCAGCCTACCAACAGTGCGAGCAATTTCATCAGAGAGTCGACTTATTAGCTCGTCAGTATGCTGGCGAAGACGAGTTTCCAGTTCTCTCCTGCAAAGCTAAGACTTGAGCACAGTATGAGTTGGCACTATTGCTCCCCGATTTTGACGTGCTGTCCTCTCTGTTGTTGTTTACACGCAGAGCTCACGTTGATGGCGCGTAAACACAGGAGTAGAATTCATTTGCTCAGGATGTGACGATTAGTAGAACATTAGCGCTGGCAACGCTGCCCGTAACCGACAAGCGATCAACGTTGCTAGCCAACGCTAGATGACGCCTTACCGGTATGCTTATCGCGCTTAATAAGACTCGAGGCGGTTAGATTTCAATTACTTTATTCACTCACGTTACAAACTTTCTACGCGCGTGCGCTCAGCTCCGTTGCCAGCTTTCGATTCGTTTTCTTTTCTGCCGCGCCAGTGCTGCCAGCGCTCGATGCACGAACCAGTGTCGCCACAGTACCCCCCTTCCAGAGAGCGGCAATTGACAAATTGGCGAGGGCGAACGATACCGTGTAGGTCTTCGATCCTGGGTAGGTGTGCAAAGGGTCGACAGTCGATGAAAAGGATGGGCGTGACGTGAGGGCAGGAGCATCAAGAACTCGAGGTGAAGACGCTGTAGGTGTAGCGGGTGCGTCTGCTGATGCTTCGATGTACGCTGGCACGAATGTGGCTGCGGTGGCGGATGAAACGTCTGGAGTTGGCCGGGCGACGGTGATGTTGGCGGAAAATGCGATGCATGTGGCAGTTGCGGATAATGCACGAAGTGTGTGTGAAGCGGGGCGGCGGCCAGCAGTGGTTGACCGGTGCTTGTGGGCGTGGTCGCCGTGTCGCGTTGGTTGCGGGCTTCGCGTTGGTTGCAGGTGTTGCATTAGTGTGGGAGATGGCCAGGACAGTGAGATACTTGCGGCTCTTGCGTGAATATGTGATGGTACACGCCCCGGCCTGTGACTTTAGACAGTTGCGGAGGCCGTGCTATATCAATGAAGTCCACGAGCAAGTCCGGTGTGGGACGGTCGATCGTCGTCAACGAGGGCAAGTTGCTGGAGATAAGAAAACCACGGACTGAAATACCTGTTGCGTTTGCTGCTCGGCGCAGGCGAGTCGTGACGTGCGGTGCAGGCGAGTCGCGGTGCAGCAAGGGCGATGTGCGGTGCAGGCAAGTTGCAGTGCAGCAAGGGCGATGTGCGGTGCAGGAAAGTTGCGGTGGAGGCGAGTTGCGGTGTGCGGTGCAGGCGATGTGCGGTGCAGCACAGGCGAGGTGCGGTGCAGCACAGGCGATGTGCGGTGCAAGCAAGTTGCGGTGCAGCACAGGCGATGTGCAGTGCAGGCAAGTTGCCGATGTGCGGTCCAGCACAGGCGATGTGCGGTGCAGGCAAGTTGCCGATGTGCGGTCCAGCACAGGCGTGGTGCGGTGCAGGCGATGTGCGGTGCAGCACAGGCGAGGTGCGGTGTGCGATGGAAGTGCTGTTAGCTGGTTGAGCGTAGAAGCTGACCCTATTGTCAGATCGACGAATGTCGTCAGGCATCTGCTCAAGAAAAAGAGAGCGGAGCAAGGTTCCAGTGCACTGGCCTGTAGAAAGGTTGCGCAGCTGCTGGAGGAAAGTGGGAGACGGTGAGTTTTTCGCTCCCCAGGGGTGGCCGTGAAGGAGGCGTCGGATGTTAGCTTCCTGCGAAAGAGACAGAGCATTTAGGACACGCTGCTTAAGAGTTTCATACTTATCGTTTTCTGGCGGGTTGATCAGTCCGTGCAGAGCGAAACGAGCTTAGCGTCAAAGTTGAAACACGATGAAATTTTGTCGCATCAGACGTGATGCGTGACAAAAATTTCAGTTCGGCCATGGCGAAGTAACTCTTGTTGTCTTCTTGTCGAATGCAGCGCTAACATCACGAAAAAGTCAGGAGAAAAGCGAGAAGGGCGCCAAATTTATCACGACTCAACACGTTTGTAAACTTGACGCAATGTGGTAACGAGATTTTTCGCCACCACTCCCACGATGACTTCTCGGCTTGTGACGCCGCGAAAAACGGTATTGGGAAGAAAGTTCGCGAACAAAGGAAATTCGGCAACGCTGTATGCCGGCTCTAATTGAAATCGCGCCTGCAGCCTTGGACGACGAAGTCCGGCGTAGTGCTGCGTGCCCCCGCAACACTACGCCGCACAATGGGGTAAACATGCCAAAAACCCGCGCATTGCCTATTTTATGCTGTAGTATCTATACGGTTAAAGATAAATACCTCAAATTTGGACATCTCCTTCAGGACTCTTCAGAGATTTGTTCACCATAATTTTATTTGATTTACTGTACCGTGCACCGGCACCCTACAGTCGGCAATTAGGCACTTTTAAAATCTTCATTAGTAAAAAACAAAACCAAAGTTAAAGTATTTAAATCGACCCAAACTGACTTATAAATACTCTAGATTGTAGCCACGCCCCCATTTTTTCCTCCTTTCATAAAACACCCACATAAAACACATACATGTAGGGTAATTCGTATTTAAGCAAAAACCATTTGATACGGGTTGATACGGCTCATAACGGGTTAATAGGGAGTACCATGCCCACTTACCGTTATAAATAATCACAAAAGGGCAGATGACGTTGGTAAGTATATAAATATAATACATTTTCCCAATTTAACCAAGTATGCTTATATGGCAACCCTACTTAAAAGTGGGCGCTCCATTCCCATTTTTACGTCAGAGTTTAGTTAGGTCACTCGTAAATTCCACACAAAGTTTTATTGAAATATATTGCCTTTTTCAAGAATCATCCTGCGTACCCGCCGAAAAAATTGATACAAAATATTTTTTTTAGCATATTTATTAATTCAGGTGATAAATCACATATATTTTTACTTTATTTATTTTTTTTAATACTATATATATGCACCAAGTGTTATAAACGTACCGACCCATACGCGCGTTAAAAAGTTTTCAGTTCATATATATTTCTTTTCTTACTAAGAGAAGTGAATACAAGTCCAAAAATCTAACCATTCCGCAGCTTTCCGCAGACAAGTTGGGTATCATTTTTTTTATGAAGGTTCCTACTTACCTTCCCTAAAGATTTTCGATTATCCATGATTATCCATAAAAGTTATACACCACGAAAGTAGGACATTTTCCTAATAAAATCGTTGTTTTTGCCCAAACTTTGAGAACTTATATCTTTACAAGAAAATGTGCCATGGAAATCAATTATATGTCAAATTAAATGTAGGAATATGCTTATTATATGTACCAAAAATTATTTGATTATATTTAAAAATAACGATTTAATTGACATTTCAGCATCACCATCAAAATAGTTGCATCGACAAAATGATATTGAGTATAAAAACACCCAACTTTGAACGGCTATACAGCAGACAGTTTCGGTCCAATTTACATGCAAAAAGCATTTTCTGACTGCTACATGCATGCAGATTACGAAAAATAAAAAAAAAAAGTTAGGCCCGTAACTTTAAGATTAGCCGTAATGCGCGGGTTTTCGACATGTTTACCCCATTGTGCGCCGTTGATTAATCACGAAAAAACTCGTCAAGATCACGTCGGGGTCACCAATTATCGCGATTAATAAGACTCGAGGCGGTTAGATTTCAATTACTTTATTCACTCACGTTACAAACTTTCTACGCGCGTGCGCTCAGCTCCGTTGCCAGCTTTCGACTCGTTTTCTTTTCTGCCGCGCCAGTGCTGCCAGCGCTCGATGCACGAACCAGTGTCGCCACATGCTTAAGCGCCCACGCCGCCGCGAACGACGCACAGTGGGGTATTGACCATTGAAAACGGTGATCAATTCTCCTGAGCTATTAAAATGAATGTAAAGTATTTTTTCACATAGATGAAACATATATAAGACAAATTGAAAAAAAAAACATTTAGTTTTTGTTGTTTTTTATTAAATTTATTAAATTTAAGTAAATATTTCATATTTTGCGATTCTCACACTAGAATTATTAAATGTCATCACTATTATTATCATCATTATCATCATCATCATTATCATCATCATCATCACCATCAAACGCGATATCATTACCAGACTGGAAATGAGTATTATCTGTTGAAGTTTTTGCAGATGGTGATTTTAAAAGTTCAATAGCTGATAGTGGTAGGTTTTGAATGTTTTTTTAGGAAGTTTCCTTAAACTTGATAAAATTGGATCGGAAGCAACAAGAATCGATGCAAAATATCATGATTGGTTTGTGCTCTGCTAGTCTGCGTTCTCAGTATTTTTTAAATTCTTACTTTTAAACAAAATATCTCGCAGTTTCATGTGCGAAATTTCGAAACTTTACAATTTCTACCTCTTGGCCACAAGAAACAATTACGTATCAATATAACGTGCAACCTTTTTATTAAGTTCAAGTCAACATTCGTGATTTCAGCCGATAGCTCTGCGTTTCGAAAGAACATTCTTGCCGTATTTCCATAATTTGAGTTGCCGAATCCGGGTTTTGGTTGATCAACAAACAAACCTGCTTTCTCTCTAAATCCCTTTTGAATATTTTTTTTTGTTTCGTTAACAATTTTCTTCTTGTTTTCTGACCTAACTTGCCACTTTTGCATTGGTAACTTGTACGATAAATGAAGAAGGCATTCAAAAACTCGTATCCAACCATGCAGTACTGACAGTCCAAAATTAAGATTAGTAGCATAATGCTACTTTTATTCTTCTACTTCTATCCTTATATAGAAGCCTACACATATGTCTAGAAATAGGTTTGAAATCTAAATATATCAATGACATGGTCACCTTAACTCGGAATGTCAAAATATTTGATCAAATCAGAAATTATAAGAATTTCATATAAATTTTTTGTAACGAAGGTACAATAAAAGTATTAACAAAACTAACATGCCCAACCTTATTTGTAGTGCCTTGCAATAGAATAACAAAAACAAAACAGAAACACATGAAAAAAACATTCATTACTCCATGAAGATCAATCGAAATAACACAATTTGGCACTGATTTTGAAGCACTAAAACTTAAATATTTCAGAAAAGGCACAAAAGGGCCCTTTAATTTTTTGCAATATAGGAGTCAAATATATGTTCTTTATATATCATATAAAATTATTACGGCCTTTCACAGCCAAAGTAACTCTACCTATTTCCTTTAAATATGTACAATTTTAAGACTTTAAATAAACAAATTTTATAAATTACTAATACACATATTCTACAAACATAAGTTTGTTTAAACATTAGTACAATACCTGAGGTTGAAGGTTCCATATTAAAAAAATTAAGTTTTGCAAAAATGATACTAAAAAAAGCACTTCAAATCACTGACAAATGCGTAACGCGCTCTAAACACAACGGAGCCATGAACAAATATGCATTTTGCAAAGCGCACCGTGACAATACCGTTCAATGTAGATCATTTATTTTCTCACCCAGTGATGCACAATTTTATCTACTTTTCTCCCATACCAAATATTATCAAGATATTTGAATTTAATTTTTTGAGTTAATCGCCATTTTGGGCATCAAATACCCCACTGTGCGACGGATAAAAGGCAATGCAACTCAAATCGCAAAAACAGCAGCACAGCACAGACCGCAACAACAACAATACAGTACAAATCGTAGCAGTCCAGTACAGCAGGTTCCTTTCTCGTGCAGAGTTAGGGCTGCCAAAAGACCCAGCACTCGGTCACCACAGATGCCCCAGTCGTAGGGCAGGATCCTTGACACAAAATCACGAGCTGCCACAAGTTTTGGCCTAGGCTTTTGTAAATTTAAAAAGTAGCCAAAAGCGAACACCAAAAAAAGACTGATTGTAAGTAAATTTAGCTTGTTTGACTTGCATGTAATTTAATTCTTTGTCATCTGCGCTATTAATGATTCTTAGTTTTTAATTCAGTGTTTTCTGTAAACGTTCGATTTCTGCTATACCAGGTTTTCCCAGAAGAATTCGTATGAAAGCCATAGCCACAGAAAATATGAGTTTGTAAAGGTATTTCTTTCTGAACGATATACCAATACTTATATCATTGGACAGCTATTGATAAAAGAATTCTAAAAACATAAACAGTTATTGTTTTTCAAGTGTGATTGGGCCAGTATACCCATTGCACGGAAACTGTTTGTTGTGCTTTGGGGAATAAATGACCCCGATATATATACCAATACAATTTGTAGGCAAACAATATTTAAATTTTGTATGGGTTTTTACAGCTATAATTATTGAAAAGCATTAAAGGAAAGTTAGAAAATAGTTTTGGATTACCAATGCATATGAAAATACTTCATACTTCCTGTTATCAGTTGCATTTTCAGTTGCGTGAAGTGTTGGTGTTTCTAGTGTTTTTTGGGTAAATAACTGGCTGCGATATTATAAGTTTTGTGCTTTCGTCCTGATTATTTATCGAATTTGTAGGTCATGAGAGTTGCGTAAAATGGGGAGTCTGAATGCTTTGCTTTGCACGATGAGTTCAGATATTTCCAATTGGGTGGTGATATTGATGCTCCAGACACTGAAAGTGAGGATGAAGACGCGGTTAATGATGAGTCCGATTTCAAGGGACCCGTAGAAGTTGAAGCACAGGATGACGGACATGTATTGGAGTTCGCGCAGGACTGTGAAGAAGCTAATCCCGATGATGACGTTGTTCCACAAGAAGAAGTGACAGCAGCTTTGTCACCTAATCGTGGTCGAAAGTATATATAACAGGAGCAAGCGAACAAGACAGTGTGGTCGTCCATGCCACATACGGCTGAAATAGTCAGAGCCGGTAGGATAAAGATTGTTTTGCCATTCTTGGGTTACAAATGTCCGCACTGTAAGCACAGCCAGACGAAGGACACAAAGACATGGTCCTTATGTGATGTCTGTAAAGCACCAGCATCTGTTACTGCTGCTATGTGCACCTGAACGCCGCGATAGAAGCTGATGAGCAGCCAGATACGTATTCTATTCGCATTGTCGTATATTTCGACTCACATTCTATACATAATTTTTTGTATCCTACATTATAGAGCCATACACGTCAGCGCAATCGTCACCAGCGCTTACTGCTGGTACCTCTGGAGCTTCTAAAAGAAAGCCCCGACAGATCTCAACCACTTCGTCAACATCTATCAAGCGGCTACAAACACACTTACCGGTGGAAATCCAAATTCTAGCAACCAAAAACACAAATAATAATAAGTACAACAAAAAACAACAACAACAACATACAAAAAATATTTCATAATATAATGATAATTATCTCTCAAAACACAATTTTTTCATATATTCCCATACAAAATGTACTGGTTCAAACAATGGGGAACTCAGTTCCCATTGCACGGGGTTAGGGTGTAAAAACCATGCACAGAGTGAAGGTCAATGTCTGTACTTCCTCAGCTGTCCAAATTTTGAGTATAAATAAAGAAAGAATTAGAAAGGGTATTTTTTATTTTGGACATACGATTATTTGTGCGGGCACTTTTATGAGCAATTAAAATATTGTTATTATTGTTATATAATTTGTGCCACTAAACGATAAAATCGTTTCTAAGCTAAAAATTATTGTTCCTTTCAAATTTATATAGTGTAATTCATAGATAATATTATTTATGAATAGGTAATTTTATTTATGAAGAACGAAACATTTTTTCTTCAACTGTTTCAACTAGCGAATCTTTTGTCATTCCATCAATTTTAAATCTAAATATTCATGACTAGCAGGGCCCCGTGGCTTTGCACGCACGTTTAAAGTTAATGGGGCCAATAAATCAAATTTTGTTTAACCCTTTGTTGATCCTGTTAGTTTTTTATGAAAAAAAATGTTTAGATATCTAATTATTTCTCATTTAAAGTGCTTTCACCACATTTGAAGTCAATTGGCCCCTTATATCATGTTTTGCCCTTCAAACTCTTAACCAATCTTTTACCCCGCCAGATTTCGATTTTCAAAAAATTAAAAACACGTAGAGTAAGTTCGGGTAATGTGATATGGTCGGGTAATGTGATATAGTGGCTTATTTCACAAATGCGTTGTCCTTTTACAAAACTAACCTTTTTGAAACATCTTAGCAACTTAAAAACTCGTGCTGCATTATTTGGGATATGTTTGCTTAAATAGTTTACAGTCAGTGTGATGAAGTGGTGTTAATAGGGCCTGCGCTAGTGTGTGGTTATAAAGATTGAAAGCCCAGAAGGTACAAAAAAGATTTTATTAGAAAGTGCGGGGCAAATTAAAAGTAAACCAGTGATATCGATGATGATTTTGTGAGGTACGCTTTTCTCAACAATATTATTGTTGTGTTTTTATAATAGGGTAGTTCACGATAACGTGCAAACGCTCTGGCATTATGGCATTTGCAAAATGTGATGGCAAATATTTTCAACGCAACAACAAAATGTACACATTTGCCCATGCCGAGCAGCGGCAAATTTCCCACACTGAAACTCTATTGCATATTTTTCGGCATAGGCAAAACAGATATGACAATCAATCAGCTGTTACAATTGCCGAGATGAAGCAGACGAAAAAGAAAATAAAAAGAGAAAAACCGAATAAAAAGTGGACGGAGGAAGAAATTCGTACATTTTTAAGTTATTTGCAAGAAGCGCTGGAGTTAGAGGTGTGAATTGTTTTCGGATTCCACAGCGGCAGCAACTTATGCATGCTCTTTATTCACGCTGGCTCCCACGGCGCAAATATTCTATTCTTCTTGATTTATTCTTCAAAAACAGCTGTGAATTTGTTCTGCAACCAAATATTTGCACGTTATCCTGAACTGCCTTTATGTCTTTTTCGCAAAAACTCAATTTCGGGTAATGTGATATACCAAAGTTCGGATAATGTGATATAGTACATCACAGTACCCAAAATTATTACAGCAGTACTATTTGTATACAGAAATGTATATATACTTTATTTTATAATATTTGAAGTGGAATATTCTCAAAAACTTGTTATGGTTAAGTTTCAGATAAAAAAAATCCATGGAATCATGTTTCTCAATATTCATATTTCAAATTTCATATTTCTCAGATTGTGATTTTCCAAAAACAAATGAGAAGCACGTCTCTAATTATTTTAGATTTTAAGTATTTTTACCAAGTTTGAAACTAATAGGTCTATTAAAAACCGTTTTTTCGGGTATATCACGTTACCCGACACTTTTATCAGTAATTAATAAAACTCTGGTTGGTTAAGTGGCTGCCTCTGCCTATGGGCCCGTTGTGATACCACAAATTCCACCCGTTTGAAATGTGTATGCAACACTGCTTTTTCCAACATGTGATACAGCACACATTTCAAACGGATGGGGAAAGGGAGGGATGGGACCTACAGTTTAACGCCGAATCCGACCGGCGGCGATTGACAGTTTTTCTTTCACACTTGGAGGTTTTGCCATTGCCTACCAAGTCTGATATTAACGGCTGTCAAAAACAAACTAAATGTCGCAGCTTGTTCAATTTTTGACAAGAGTCAACTGACAGATGACTGTTGACGGGAGCAGTGTTGCCATTTCAATTTCTTCATACAAACTTTTAACCCTTGGTTCAGCCCTTTATGTTTTGATTTTCGAAAAAATGAGAAACACCTGTCAAATTATTTTTGATTTCAAGTGCATTCACCAACTTTGAAGTCAATACGCCTATCGAGCGTTTCGTTTTTGTAGTCTTTCTGTATACGAACCTTAACCCTTGGTTCACCTCGTTAAATTTTTATTTTCGAAAAAAATACGTGTCGAATTATTTTTTATTTTAAGTTTCTTCACCAAATTTTAAATCAATAGGCCCATTAAATCATGTTTATTTTTCAAGGTGTACCTACGGTTCAAATTTCATATTTGTAGTTTTAGCAGTTTGGGCTGGGCGATGATGAATCAGTTAGCTGTCAGTCAGGACAAACAATTATCACGCATGCACTACAAATAGTTTTCGTTTCAAATTCGGAGCGAAAACGTGATGGAGTGTGCTCCATTATGTTTTGATTTCGTCAATTTTCGAAAACTAAATCGTTTGAAAATATATGTGCCAGAAAACCGAAATTCCGTTTTCGTTGCGATTAGAAAACGACTGGTATACTATTTGCGTTTCAACTTATAAAAAAATTTTGAACGTGAAAAAGTTGAGGGAGCTTTCAACAAAATTACTGGCTCACTGATCAACATAAAACTATGCAAGCCGATAGTAAACATAGTTCACAACCTGTAAACCAATAGGGTTACAACTCCTCCACTGTTGCACTGTACCCTTCAAAAGAGCAGTTGGCAAAAAATGAGGTATTCAATCACGTATCATGTACTGGATTTACATCTCCGTGATTAGGCCCATTCTTTTCTATGGAGCAGTAGAATGTGGACTGCCCTGAGTAAGGGGGTTAGGTTAGGTAGGGAAGGGTGTGTGCGTCCCAAGGGCAGCACTTCCACTCGGAGGCCAAAATGGCCCATTGTGAATCCCTTCTTAAAAGATTCTGGAGCTAGCCAGTGGCTCTCAGTTCGGGGCAAACCAATTCAACCTCTTGATGAAGGAGAGTAGATCCGAAATTTCAACTACTGCTGCGCAGGCCAAGTCTGCCAGGAACCTTGACCCCAAGGTACGGAGTCGGCGTTCCTGCAGAGCCGGGCAGTGGCACAGGTAGTGTTGGATCGTTTCCACTTCTTCCTCATCTCCACAGCTTCTGCAGACATCACTGGACGAGAGGCACCATTTGACCAGCATAGATCCAATGGCGCAGTGTCCAGTAATCACTCCAACAAGCTGCATAATAGAGGTTCGACTCAGGGACAGTACAAATCGTGTTTTCCTCACGGAAAGGGAAGGCCATATTGCCCGGCAGGTACTGCAATCAGTTCTGCTCCGCCATGAGGACTCGATGTAAGTTTTGCTTGTCAATACGCAAATGCAGGTCAGATATCGGAGGAAGCACAGAGTTATCCACTTCGGTGAGAGGCAGGACGATACCCTTTCTTGCCATCTCATCCGCTGCCTCGTTTCCTGCCACTCCAGAGTGGCCCGGAACCCAGCAGAGAGTGACTCGGTGATGCCCGATTCCTCGAAGTGCAGTGCGACAACTCTGCACTACCTTTGATTTCACAGTGTCTGATTCCAGCGTTTTAAGATCTGCCTGACTATCCACACAGATTGTGATATCCCTGGGTGGTAATCCGCTGTCGCGGATTAGTTCAGCAGCTGTCCAGATTGCAAAAATCCGGGAAATCCGGAGGTCCGGGAGTCTAAAAGACCGTTGTATCCCCAGTTCATCTGAGTGGAGACCAGCTCCTGTACCTTCCTCCATCTTAGAACTGTCTGTGAAGATGGTGATGGAGGCATCTCTTGTCACACTTGTAAGCCCCCTTTCTTCCCTTGAAGGAAAGGAGGTAAGTGCGCGCGAATCAAAATCCAGGTGTGGAATTAGATAGTCCGTGCAGGAACTTAGTAGCTGTTCTGTACCTGGCCTCGCAAACGACCTTAAAATCCCAGTGTCCATAAGCATGCTCTTTCCACAGGTTGGCCTCTCTGTCTGAGGGCGCCTTTGCGGCACAGCACTTAATGAACTGCTCTATTGGGTGGAGATGAAGAATCATCTCTAGGCCTGCCTGGGGGGTGTTTTTGACGGTTCCATGCTATTCCCATAGCCGCCAGTCTCTGCACCTTCATCAGTTGCGTCGTCAAGGACCTGGTGTCCGTGGCCGGCCACCAGACAATCGGCCTTATGCTGAATATCGTCATCGTCTGAAAAAATGACGATACGGCAACTTTCGTAAGCTGCTCATCGTCGTATCGTCAGCTGACGACGGAGTGCTATGCTCGTCATCGTTATCGCCTTCGCCTTTTGTCTATCGACGAATATTTCTATCGTCGGAAATTTTGCTGACGAAACTAAAACGATACTGAAATGAAATTGGGATCTCCCGTTTCCCAATGGCTTCCCTTTTCCAGGGAAGGGAACGTAGTGTGGTGGCAACATAGGTAACAAGGTTGGCTGTGGTATTTTCTGCAGTCAGCGAAGCGAAGCCCCAGCTTTTCCTTCCACCTGATCATTGCAGTGTCTTCCAGGCAGAAGTAATGGCCATTTACCAGGTTTCTATATGACTTATCTGCGAAAACGCGTACAAAGCGGATGTCCACATATACTCGGACAGTCAGGCAGCCATGAAGCCGCTCGCGGAGGCGACCACCTCATCTAGGCTCGTCTTGGACTTCCAAAAATTCTTAATCACCCTAGCTAAAGGCTCCAACGTCTCATTATTTTGGGTGCCAGGGCACAAGGTATCGTAGGCCACTGCGAGGTGGGCGAACTCGCCGGAGCAGAACGCTGCTTACCGAGGCCGCATCCTTCCTCCCAGTGGGGGCTCCACTTGCATTGGTCAAAGAAAAATAAGTTACTTGGTTTCAGGCAACGCAAATAAGTCCACTGTTTGCATTAACAGCCTCCGCTGCACCGTCAAAGATTTATTTTCTTCCTCGCCGCTTGAAAAAAAACAGCTCGTAATCCATTTATTTTTCAAATAAACACACAAATCATTTGAAGTAACAGAATTTCCCACGTGAAATACCCAAAACAAAAAATTTCCCACTCATAGAGTTGCCGTGTTTATTCAGTGCACAACGTTTCGCCTACGTTGCTTGTACAGCATACCGAAGTGTCGCCGAAACGATAGATTTGACGATACACATAGACGATCGTCAACGATGAGTGAGACGACATTCAGCATAAGGCTGAATGCCTCCGTAACACAAGATCGGCCGAATGATCGCTGTATACATGTGGGTTGTGGGATTTTTTTTTTCAATTTAATTCAAGTACAATTCGATTTAAGCACAATTTAATTCGAGTAATTTCAATTCAGTTCGTATTTCAGTTCACTTTAGTTATTTAGATGTTGACGTGCGCGCGCCTTCACAGTCAGTTTCGTTCTGCCCGTCGGCGTCCGTTTTCTCCTTCCTCTTTCCTCGTCCGTCAGGGTTGTCATTGTCCGAGTCCGTCCGTGCAGGGTTGTCACTGTCCGAATCCGTCCGTGCAGGGTTGTCACTGTCCGAGTCCGTCCGTACAGGGTTGTCATTGTCCAAGTCTGTCCGTACAAGGTGGTTCCTTTAGTACATTCGTCCGCTTCTGGTGGCCCCACATTCGGCCATCCTGACTGGTCGTTCGACCCGAACGACGGGTTCCAGGGTTTCATAAACTCAGCCACGCTGGTGGTGCGCGTAGGCCCCTCGGAGTCCCCTAACTTTTTGACCTCGTACCTGTCGTGATTCAACTTTTTCATAACGGTGTAGGGCCCTAAAAATTTTGGTTTGAGTTTCAGTCCCGCCCCGAGCTGTGTGCGCTTCATTGCTACTAGTTGGCCTACTTGGTATTCTACGGCAGTCTTACGGTATTTACTAGAGCTTTTCCTATTTTCCTGTTGGTTTTTTGCAATATTTTCCTCTGCGTATTGACGGGCTTGTTCGCGCTGCGCGTCCATCTCTTCAATAGCTGCGGATTCTATCAGTTCGTTCAGCTCTGGGATACCTGAAACTCTCATCTCAAGCCCTGTTAACAATCTGAAAAGGGCATCTTTAGTACTTCTCGGTGGGGTGTTTAAAGCCTGCTGCACTTTGCCTACGTGTTTGTACCAACACCCAGGATCTGCACTACACAACTTCGACAACATGGGCACAACAATTTTGTGAATACGCTCCACTTGCCCGTTTCCCCGCGGAACCCCCGTCGCTATTAATAAATGTTGTATGTTTTCTGATTTGCAGTATTCGCCGAAAGCATTTGACGTGAAAGCTGCACCGCGGTCTGTTATGACACGCCTCGGGTTCCCGAAAACCGAAGACTGTCTTTGTAACTTCTCTACTACCTCGGCTGCTCCGGTGGTTTTGGTTGGATATAACCAAGTAAATTTGGAAAACGCGTCGACTATTGCGAGGATATAGTTATATCTTTTCTTAGATAATTCCATTGGCCCCACGTGGTCTAAATGGTAAGTGCACAGCGGTTTGTCTTCCTTATGAATTGGAGTTAGGAACCCTTCCTTCTTCCCTACCTTGTTCTCCGTGATGATGCATTCGACGCATCCCCGCACTACTCTCTCTACCTTCCCTCGTAAGTTAGGTATGAAAAACGATTTCTCGACTGCGTCTTGCGTTCTCTTAGTGGAAAAGTGGCCTTGTCTATGTGCTATCTTAATTATCTCTTCTTCCATCTGAAAAGGAACAACAACTAGCTGCTGATTTGGGTCTTTATACAACACATCGTATTTGATGAAGAAGTCCTCATATGGACCGGCCTGTAACGCCTTCGGTACTGCCCGAGTCCAGTCGTCTTCTAGCTAAGCCAATCTCAGTCGGTGTTTTAGAGTGTCTTCTAACAATAAACAGTGCACGCGACTCAACGCGTCAACATGCTTCATTCTAGGGCCACTTCGGTGCTCTATTGTATAATCGAAATCCTCTAGAAACATCGCCCAGCGAGAGACTCTTAATAGAATATCTTTCTTCTGTAGAGTCATAGCGAAAGCGTTACAGTCGATCACTATTTTAAACTTTATTCCCACCAGATACACCCGCCAACTTTTCAACGCGTTAACTACTGCCAATGCTTCCAGCTCGTAGGAATGATATTTTTCTTCGTATGGCTTCGTTTTGCGGCTCACGAATTGGACAGGATGTAACTGTTGGTCCTCTGCGTCTTTTTGGAGCAACACTGCCCCATATCCGAACATGCTAGCATCGGTGTGGACTTCCGTCACCGACCTAGGATTATATAGTTTAAGCACGGGTGCGTTGACTAACGCTAGTTTTAGCTGCTGAAATGCAGCTAGCTGCTCATCCCCTAATACGAACTTTTCTTCTTTCCTCAATAAGTTGGATAGCGGTCTAGCTATTGACGCATAGCCCTCGATGAATCGCCGGAAGTAGGAGGTTAACCCCAAAAAGCGTTGCAAGCCTTTCCTGTCCCCCGGGGTGGGATATTTGATGACAGCGGAAGTTTTCACCGCAGATGGACTAATCGACCCGTCCTCTACTATGTACCCGAGGAAATCAACCCTTTTCTTTAACAACTGGCACTTAGGCCACTTTATCCGAAGACCTTTCGCGGCTGCCCTCTCTAAGACCACTCCTAGCTTGCGTATACCGTCCATTTCGTCCTTAGCTGGGATAATTAGGTCGTCCATATACGCAATAACTGTACCTGCCTGTATTAAATCCTGTAAAACAGCTGCGATGTAGCGTGAGAAGACTGCTGGGGAAATCGAAATTCCGAAGGGGGTGTAAAGGAATTCATATTGACCGTTATGGGTTACAAATGCGGTATATTTTCTTGATTCTGGTTCTATCGGCACATGAAAAAATCCATTTTCTAAATCGAGTGTGGTGAATATATTCGCACCTTGCAGGCGATCAAGAACATCGTCAATCAACGGCATTGGAAAATTATCCCTCACGATTTTCCGATTTAGCCGCCTATAGTCGCAGCAAAGGCGTTTACTCCCATCTTTTTTCCCTACCAGTACGATAGCTGACGCGTACTCCGACGTACTTGGTTGGATGATTTTTTCTTCCAACCAAGTGGCTACTTGTTTCTCCACCGTAAACTTATCATCGTATGACATTCTTCTTGGACTCTCAAACACTGGAGTTTCGTCGGTCAGTAGGATTTTCATTTGGATCGGCGAGGCTTCGTTCAGTGCTGGCCTATATGTTCGGATCATCTCGATTACCTTCTCACGCTTTTCCCCATTTAAGTGCGACAAGTCGGTCTTAGAATCTCCACCCTCCCCCTCGGAAACATCGATTGCACAGAGCAATTTCAACTCGTCTTCTACCTCACTGTCGATAACGCGACTTTCCGGCGCCTCGAGCTTATCTGTAAACTTCGCTCCTTTCTCTGTTAACTTTACGTCCACTGACGCTAGTATTTCATTACCCATTACCACCTCGAATGCTAAGTCGCGTTGATGCACTACGTGAAAGACGACTTGCAACGTCAAGCCACCTATACTTAGCGCAGTAGTGAAGCTGCCCATTGTCGTGAGCATACTGCTACCAATACCGATTAGCTTGCGCCTATCTTCCAAAAGTTTGACCCTACCCAGGGTTTCCCAAACGTCGTACCTCATCAGGCACAAATCACACCCTGTATCAAACAACGCCGAAAACGTGCGGCCAAAAATTCCCACTTCCTCGAAAATGAGACCACCTCGAGGCCTTCCGCCTAGAGATTCAAGCACACTCCCTAACATCCCTATGCTTTCTTCTTTCTTGACATTCCTAGTCAAAACCCCGCATTCCGCCATGCGATGTCCAGGGTTCCCACACTTGAAGCAGATTATTTGCCTTTGCGGACAATCTCTCAAAACGTGCGAAGGGTCGTTGCATCCAAAGCAGCGTCTAGACACCTCACGATTCTCACGGGGGGTAAATTTCGGTTTATTGGGTGACAAACCCTGGGGCTGGACGGGATTCACCACTGGTTTTTCGTTCTTATCTTTTCGTAAATGTTGATTTGTTCTTTTAACTCTTCCACGTTACGCGCCTGGTAGAGGTTAGCTTTGCATGCCCTTGAGTCCGGAATTCCTTCTATGAAATATTCTATCAGGCTGGCTTCATCTAGGCGTATAGGCCTACCTATCTTCATCAGACTATAGAGATACCCTCTATAATCTTCCCCTTGACGTTTGCGTCGGTTTTTAAGAAGACGGTGCACTTCACTTGCGCAAATTCGCGTACCAAACTCGGCTAATAGAGCTCTACGCAACGACTGCCAGTCCTTCACACCGCTCTGACTACGTACGAACAATTTCGCCGCCCCCTTCAATAGCTGTTTGGCGTAAACGTATTTTTGTAAATCGCACCACGATACAGCCGTGGCGTTATCTTCGAGGTATTCCAACCATCTCTCGATGGTAGGTTGACCCGATCCAGAGAATGATGTCATGGATTCTTCTATGTCACGAAGGGTAAACGTAATCCTCGGAGCCCCGCGCACTGCCCCAGGGCTAGAGAGTTCGGATGCTGTGTTGTCCTGGCCCTCGTCGTCGGTCATTTCGAAACCATAGTGCCCCAACAATCTGTCTTGTAACGTCGCCTTCCTGCCTGTCACTGCTAGCCCTAACTCCGATAAGTTGTTCTTAAGTTCTGGTACCGTCATAGAAAGAATATTGTCCTTGTCCATCTTATTTAATAGTCCACGCGCACGAAATCCGGATTATAAAGCAAGTATGAATATATTACAAAAAGCACGGAAGAACGTGACAATGTTTCGGAATTATAACTATTCTAGGGTTTATACGAAATATTAAGTACAATAGGAATAAGTATATTAAGAACAATACAATTCTCGATCAATCAATCAATCTCAATTCGCAATCAACAATCTTATCTGTAATAATAATCCCGCGCTGCCCTGTATACCGACAAGCTGCTATCACTTTCGCTGCTGTTGTGCCAACGCGGCCTCTACTGCTTCAATATCCGTGTTATGTTAACGTCTACCGCCGTACAGCACCCACTGCTGTAGTTGTGGCAGCTGTATGGTTGTTGGTGTTGTCGCTGTTGATGCTGGCGCTGCTATGCGCCCAAGCGTCTGCGCCGCTATTGCTGTTGTCGCTGCTGAAGCTGGCGCTGCATATGCGCACGCACGTCTACGTTGTTATTGGTGTTGTTGTCGCTGTTGATGCTGGCGCTGCGTATGCGCCCAAGCGTCTACGCTATTGCTGTTGTCGCAGCCGATGCTGGCGCTGCGTATGCGCCCAAGCGTCTACGCTATTGCTGTTGTCGCAGCTGAAGCTGGCGCTGCATGTGTGCACGCACGTCTACGTTGTTATTGCTGTTGTTGTCGCTGCTGATGCTGGCGCTTTGTATGCGCCCAAGCATCTGCGCCGCTATTGCTGTTGTCGCAGCTGAAGCTGGCGCTGCATATGTGCACGCACGTCTACGTTGTTATTGCTGTTGTTGTTGCTGCGGATGCTGGCGCTGTGCATGCACCCGAGCATCTGCGCCGCTATTGCTGTCACTGCTGATGTTGGCACCGTGTTGTTGTTTCTGTTGCTGCTGGCGCCGTGTATACATACAAGCTCATACGTCACGATTCGCTGTTGTTGCTGTGGCTGCTGAGCCCATAAGCACTGCTGGATGCTAATTGTTTCCACTTTGCGCTTTTTCTAGCACTTTCCACGCACTGTGCACCGTACGCTTTTGCGTTTGCGCGTAATTGTATGTGCCGGTGTCGTGACGCAGCTCGCGTCACTACTCGCGTCTTTTGGTCGCGTCACTACTGTAACTGTATCGTGGCGTGACTTTGTACCGGTCGCGTCACCACTGTAACGGTATCGTGGCGTGACTTTGTACCGGTCGCGTCACTACTGTAACGGTATTGTGGCGTGACTTTGTACCGGTCGCGTCACAGCTAGATCGAAGAATTTGTTCGTTTCTTTTCTGCTGCGCTACCGCTGTGTACCACTTTAAATTCACTTGCCACCGAATTTGCCTTAAAATGCGATTAACTAAAATTCCACCAAAATTTTCAAATTTTTCTATCCAATTTCCGCTCTTTTGCTGGCAATGCAATTCAATAAAAACGTCTGGAATGCAGTATTAAACGCTGTTCAGTTTTATTTTTTATTTATTTTTTTTATTTTTTTTAATTTCAACAACGTTTTCTGAGCACACGAACGAAAAACGCGTCGTACGGCCTTCTATCCCACTTCTGACACCAAGTTGTGGGTTGTGGGATTTATTTTACAATTTAATTCAAGTACAATTCGATTTAAGCACAATTTAATTCGAGTAATTTCAATTCAGTTCGTATTTCAGTTCACTTTAGTTATTTAGATGTTGACGTGCGCGCGCCTTCACAGTCAGTTTCGTTCTGCCCGTCGGCGTCCGTTTTCTCCTTCCTCTTTCCTCGTCCGTCAGGGTTGTCATTGTCCGAGTCCGTCCGTGCAGGGTTGTCACTGTCCGAATCCGTCCGTGCAGGGTTGTCACTGTCCGAGTCCGTCCGTACAGGGTTGTCATTGTCCAAGTCTGTCCGTACAAGGTGGTTCCTTTAGTACATTCGTCCGCTTCTGGTGGCCCCACATTCGGCCATCCTGACTGGTCGTTCGACCCGAACGACGGGTTCCAGGGTTTCATAAACTCAGCCACGCTGGTGGTGCGCGTAGGCCCCTCGGAGTCCCCTAACTTTTTGACCTCGTACCTGTCGTGATTCAACTTTTTCATAACGGTGTAGGGCCCTAAAAATTTTGGTTTGAGTTTCAGTCCCGCCCCGAGCTGTGTGCGCTTCATTGCTACTAGTTGGCCTACTTGGTATTCTACGGCAGTCTTACGGTATTTACTAGAGCTTTTCCTATTTTCCTGTTGGTTTTTTGCAATATTTTCCTCTGCGTATTGACGGGCTTGTTCGCGCTGCGCGTCCATCTCTTCAATAGCTGCGGATTCTATCAGTTCGTTCAGCTCTGGGATACCTGAAACTCTCATCTCAAGCCCTGTTAACAATCTGAAAAGGGCATCTTTAGTACTTCTCGGTGGGGTGTTTAAAGCCTGCTGCACTTTGCCTACGTGTTTGTACCAACACCCAGGATCTGCACTACACAACTTCGACAACATGGGCACAACAATTTTGTGAATACGCTCCACTTGCCCGTTTCCCCGCGGAACCCCCGTCGCTATTAATAAATGTTGTATGTTTTCTGATTTGCAGTATTCGCCGAAAGCATTTGACGTGAAAGCTGCACCGCGGTCTGTTATGACACGCCTCGGGTTCCCGAAAACCGAAGACTGTCTTTGTAACTTCTCTACTACCTCGGCTGCTCCGGTGGTTTTGGTTGGATATAACCAAGTAAATTTGGAAAACGCGTCGACTATTGCGAGGATATAGTTATATCTTTTCTTAGATAATTCCATTGGCCCCACGTGGTCTAAATGGTAAGTGCACAGCGGTTTGTCTTCCTTATGAATTGGAGTTAGGAACCCTTCCTTCTTCCCTACCTTGTTCTCCGTGATGATGCATTCGACGCATCCCCGCACTACTCTCTCTACCTTCCCTCGTAAGTTAGGTATGAAAAACGATTTCTCGACTGCGTCTTGCGTTCTCTTAGTGGAAAAGTGGCCTTGTCTATGTGCTATCTTAATTATCTCTTCTTCCATCTGAAAAGGAACAACAACTAGCTGCTGATTTGGGTCTTTATACAACACATCGTATTTGATGAAGAAGTCCTCATATGGACCGGCCTGTAACGCCTTCGGTACTGCCCGAGTCCAGTCGTCTTCTAGCTAAGCCAATCTCAGTCGGTGTTTTAGAGTGTCTTCTAACAATAAACAGTGCACGCGACTCAACGCGTCAACATGCTTCATTCTAGGGCCACTTCGGTGCTCTATTGTATAATCGAAATCCTCTAGAAACATCGCCCAGCGAGAGACTCTTAATAGAATATCTTTCTTCTGTAGAGTCATAGCGAAAGCGTTACAGTCGATCACTATTTTAAACTTTATTCCCACCAGATACACCCGCCAACTTTTCAACGCGTTAACTACTGCCAATGCTTCCAGCTCGTAGGAATGATATTTTTCTTCGTATGGCTTCGTTTTGCGGCTCACGAATTGGACAGGATGTAACTGTTGGTCCTCTGCGTCTTTTTGGAGCAACACTGCCCCATATCCGAACATGCTAGCATCGGTGTGGACTTCCGTCACCGACCTAGGATTATATAGTTTAAGCACGGGTGCGTTGACTAACGCTAGTTTTAGCTGCTGAAATGCAGCTAGCTGCTCATCCCCTAATACGAACTTTTCTTCTTTCCTCAATAAGTTGGATAGCGGTCTAGCTATTGACGCATAGCCCTCGATGAATCGCCGGAAGTAGGAGGTTAACCCCAAAAAGCGTTGCAAGCCTTTCCTGTCCCCCGGGGTGGGATATTTGATGACAGCGGAAGTTTTCACCGCAGATGGACTAATCGACCCGTCCTCTACTATGTACCCGAGGAAATCAACCCTTTTCTTTAACAACTGGCACTTAGGCCACTTTATCCGAAGACCTTTCGCGGCTGCCCTCTCTAAGACCACTCCTAGCTTGCGTATACCGTCCATTTCGTCCTTAGCTGGGATAATTAGGTCGTCCATATACGCAATAACTGTACCTGCCTGTATTAAATCCTGTAAAACAGCTGCGATGTAGCGTGAGAAGACTGCTGGGGAAATCGAAATTCCGAAGGGGGTGTAAAGGAATTCATATTGACCGTTATGGGTTACAAATGCGGTATATTTTCTTGATTCTGGTTCTATCGGCACATGAAAAAATCCATTTTCTAAATCGAGTGTGGTGAATATATTCGCACCTTGCAGGCGATCAAGAACATCGTCAATCAACGGCATTGGAAAATTATCCCTCACGATTTTCCGATTTAGCCGCCTATAGTCGCAGCAAAGGCGTTTACTCCCATCTTTTTTCCCTACCAGTACGATAGCTGACGCGTACTCCGACGTACTTGGTTGGATGATTTTTTCTTCCAACCAAGTGGCTACTTGTTTCTCCACCGTAAACTTATCATCGTATGACATTCTTCTTGGACTCTCAAACACTGGAGTTTCGTCGGTCAGTAGGATTTTCATTTGGATCGGCGAGGCTTCGTTCAGTGCTGGCCTATATGTTCGGATCATCTCGATTACCTTCTCACGCTTTTCCCCATTTAAGTGCGACAAGTCGGTCTTAGAATCTCCACCCTCCCCCTCGGAAACATCGATTGCACAGAGCAATTTCAACTCGTCTTCTACCTCACTGTCGATAACGCGACTTTCCGGCGCCTCGAGCTTATCTGTAAACTTCGCTCCTTTCTCTGTTAACTTTACGTCCACTGACGCTAGTATTTCATTACCCATTACCACCTCGAATGCTAAGTCGCGTTGATGCACTACGTGAAAGACGACTTGCAACGTCAAGCCACCTATACTTAGCGCAGTAGTGAAGCTGCCCATTGTCGTGAGCATACTGCTACCAATACCGATTAGCTTGCGCCTATCTTCCAAAAGTTTGACCCTACCCAGGGTTTCCCAAACGTCGTACCTCATCAGGCACAAATCACACCCTGTATCAAACAACGCCGAAAACGTGCGGCCAAAAATTCCCACTTCCTCGAAAATGAGACCACCTCGAGGCCTTCCGCCTAGAGATTCAAGCACACTCCCTAACATCCCTATGCTTTCTTCTTTCTTGACATTCCTAGTCAAAACCCCGCATTCCGCCATGCGATGTCCAGGGTTCCCACACTTGAAGCAGATTATTTGCCTTTGCGGACAATCTCTCAAAACGTGCGAAGGGTCGTTGCATCCAAAGCAGCGTCTAGACACCTCACGATTCTCACGGGGGGTAAATTTCGGTTTATTGGGTGACAAACCCTGGGGCTGGACGGGATTCACCACTGGTTTTTCGTTCTTATCTTTTCGTAAATGTTGATTTGTTCTTTTAACTCTTCCACGTTACGCGCCTGGTAGAGGTTAGCTTTGCATGCCCTTGAGTCCGGAATTCCTTCTATGAAATATTCTATCAGGCTGGCTTCATCTAGGCGTATAGGCCTACCTATCTTCATCAGACTATAGAGATACCCTCTATAATCTTCCCCTTGACGTTTGCGTCGGTTTTTAAGAAGACGGTGCACTTCACTTGCGCAAATTCGCGTACCAAACTCGGCTAATAGAGCTCTACGCAACGACTGCCAGTCCTTCACACCGCTCTGACTACGTACGAACAATTTCGCCGCCCCCTTCAATAGCTGTTTGGCGTAAACGTATTTTTGTAAATCGCACCACGATACAGCCGTGGCGTTATCTTCGAGGTATTCCAACCATCTCTCGATGGTAGGTTGACCCGATCCAGAGAATGATGTCATGGATTCTTCTATGTCACGAAGGGTAAACGTAATCCTCGGAGCCCCGCGCACTGCCCCAGGGCTAGAGAGTTCGGATGCTGTGTTGTCCTGGCCCTCGTCGTCGGTCATTTCGAAACCATAGTGCCCCAACAATCTGTCTTGTAACGTCGCCTTCCTGCCTGTCACTGCTAGCCCTAACTCCGATAAGTTGTTCTTAAGTTCTGGTACCGTCATAGAAAGAATATTGTCCTTGTCCATCTTATTTAATAGTCCACGCGCACGAAATCCGGATTATAAAGCAAGTATGAATATATTACAAAAAGCACGGAAGAACGTGACAATGTTTCGGAATTATAACTATTCTAGGGTTTATACGAAATATTAAGTACAATAGGAATAAGTATATTAAGAACAATACAATTCTCGATCAATCAATCAATCTCAATTCGCAATCAACAATCTTATCTGTAATAATAATCCCGCGCTGCCCTGTATACCGACAAGCTGCTATCACTTTCGCTGCTGTTGTGCCAACGCGGCCTCTACTGCTTCAATATCCGTGTTATGTTAACGTCTACCGCCGTACAGCACCCACTGCTGTAGTTGTGGCAGCTGTATGGTTGTTGGTGTTGTCGCTGTTGATGCTGGCGCTGCTATGCGCCCAAGCGTCTGCGCCGCTATTGCTGTTGTCGCTGCTGAAGCTGGCGCTGCATATGCGCACGCACGTCTACGTTGTTATTGGTGTTGTTGTCGCTGTTGATGCTGGCGCTGCGTATGCGCCCAAGCGTCTACGCTATTGCTGTTGTCGCAGCCGATGCTGGCGCTGCGTATGCGCCCAAGCGTCTACGCTATTGCTGTTGTCGCAGCTGAAGCTGGCGCTGCATGTGTGCACGCACGTCTACGTTGTTATTGCTGTTGTTGTCGCTGCTGATGCTGGCGCTTTGTATGCGCCCAAGCATCTGCGCCGCTATTGCTGTTGTCGCAGCTGAAGCTGGCGCTGCATATGTGCACGCACGTCTACGTTGTTATTGCTGTTGTTGTTGCTGCGGATGCTGGCGCTGTGCATGCACCCGAGCATCTGCGCCGCTATTGCTGTCACTGCTGATGTTGGCACCGTGTTGTTGTTTCTGTTGCTGCTGGCGCCGTGTATACATACAAGCTCATACGTCACGATTCGCTGTTGTTGCTGTGGCTGCTGAGCCCATAAGCACTGCTGGATGCTAATTGTTTCCACTTTGCGCTTTTTCTAGCACTTTCCACGCACTGTGCACCGTACGCTTTTGCGTTTGCGCGTAATTGTATGTGCCGGTGTCGTGACGCAGCTCGCGTCACTACTCGCGTCTTTTGGTCGCGTCACTACTGTAACTGTATCGTGGCGTGACTTTGTACCGGTCGCGTCACCACTGTAACGGTATCGTGGCGTGACTTTGTACCGGTCGCGTCACTACTGTAACGGTATTGTGGCGTGACTTTGTACCGGTCGCGTCACAGCTAGATCGAAGAATTTGTTCGTTTCTTTTCTGCTGCGCTACCGCTGTGTACCACTTTAAATTCACTTGCCACCGAATTTGCCTTAAAATGCGATTAACTAAAATTCCACCAAAATTTTCAAATTTTTCTATCCAATTTCCGCTCTTTTGCTGGCAATGCAATTCAATAAAAACGTCTGGAATGCAGTATTAAACGCTGTTCAGTTTTATTTTTTATTTATTTTTTTTATTTTTTTTAATTTCAACAACGTTTTCTGAGCACACGAACGAAAAACGCGTCGTACGGCCTTCTATCCCACTTCTGACACCAAGTTGTGGGTTGTGGGATTTATTTTACAATTTAATTCAAGTACAATTCGATTTAAGCACAATTTAATTCGAGTAATTTCAATTCAGTTCGTATTTCAGTTCACTTTAGTTATTTAGATGTTGACGTGCGCGCGCCTTCACAGTCAGTTTCGTTCTGCCCGTCGGCGTCCGTTTTCTCCTTCCTCTTTCCTCGTCCGTCAGGGTTGTCATTGTCCGAGTCCGTCCGTGCAGGGTTGTCACTGTCCGAATCCGTCCGTGCAGGGTTGTCACTGTCCGAGTCCGTCCGTACAGGGTTGTCATTGTCCAAGTCTGTCCGTACAAGGTGGTTCCTTTAGTACATTCGTCCGCTTCTGGTGGCCCCACATTCGGCCATCCTGACTGGTCGTTCGACCCGAACGACGGGTTCCAGGGTTTCATAAACTCAGCCACGCTGGTGGTGCGCGTAGGCCCCTCGGAGTCCCCTAACTTTTTGACCTCGTACCTGTCGTGATTCAACTTTTTCATAACGGTGTAGGGCCCTAAAAATTTTGGTTTGAGTTTCAGTCCCGCCCCGAGCTGTGTGCGCTTCATTGCTACTAGTTGGCCTACTTGGTATTCTACGGCAGTCTTACGGTATTTACTAGAGCTTTTCCTATTTTCCTGTTGGTTTTTTGCAATATTTTCCTCTGCGTATTGACGGGCTTGTTCGCGCTGCGCGTCCATCTCTTCAATAGCTGCGGATTCTATCAGTTCGTTCAGCTCTGGGATACCTGAAACTCTCATCTCAAGCCCTGTTAACAATCTGAAAAGGGCATCTTTAGTACTTCTCGGTGGGGTGTTTAAAGCCTGCTGCACTTTGCCTACGTGTTTGTACCAACACCCAGGATCTGCACTACACAACTTCGACAACATGGGCACAACAATTTTGTGAATACGCTCCACTTGCCCGTTTCCCCGCGGAACCCCCGTCGCTATTAATAAATGTTGTATGTTTTCTGATTTGCAGTATTCGCCGAAAGCATTTGACGTGAAAGCTGCACCGCGGTCTGTTATGACACGCCTCGGGTTCCCGAAAACCGAAGACTGTCTTTGTAACTTCTCTACTACCTCGGCTGCTCCGGTGGTTTTGGTTGGATATAACCAAGTAAATTTGGAAAACGCGTCGACTATTGCGAGGATATAGTTATATCTTTTCTTAGATAATTCCATTGGCCCCACGTGGTCTAAATGGTAAGTGCACAGCGGTTTGTCTTCCTTATGAATTGGAGTTAGGAACCCTTCCTTCTTCCCTACCTTGTTCTCCGTGATGATGCATTCGACGCATCCCCGCACTACTCTCTCTACCTTCCCTCGTAAGTTAGGTATGAAAAACGATTTCTCGACTGCGTCTTGCGTTCTCTTAGTGGAAAAGTGGCCTTGTCTATGTGCTATCTTAATTATCTCTTCTTCCATCTGAAAAGGAACAACAACTAGCTGCTGATTTGGGTCTTTATACAACACATCGTATTTGATGAAGAAGTCCTCATATGGACCGGCCTGTAACGCCTTCGGTACTGCCCGAGTCCAGTCGTCTTCTAGCTAAGCCAATCTCAGTCGGTGTTTTAGAGTGTCTTCTAACAATAAACAGTGCACGCGACTCAACGCGTCAACATGCTTCATTCTAGGGCCACTTCGGTGCTCTATTGTATAATCGAAATCCTCTAGAAACATCGCCCAGCGAGAGACTCTTAATAGAATATCTTTCTTCTGTAGAGTCATAGCGAAAGCGTTACAGTCGATCACTATTTTAAACTTTATTCCCACCAGATACACCCGCCAACTTTTCAACGCGTTAACTACTGCCAATGCTTCCAGCTCGTAGGAATGATATTTTTCTTCGTATGGCTTCGTTTTGCGGCTCACGAATTGGACAGGATGTAACTGTTGGTCCTCTGCGTCTTTTTGGAGCAACACTGCCCCATATCCGAACATGCTAGCATCGGTGTGGACTTCCGTCACCGACCTAGGATTATATAGTTTAAGCACGGGTGCGTTGACTAACGCTAGTTTTAGCTGCTGAAATGCAGCTAGCTGCTCATCCCCTAATACGAACTTTTCTTCTTTCCTCAATAAGTTGGATAGCGGTCTAGCTATTGACGCATAGCCCTCGATGAATCGCCGGAAGTAGGAGGTTAACCCCAAAAAGCGTTGCAAGCCTTTCCTGTCCCCCGGGGTGGGATATTTGATGACAGCGGAAGTTTTCACCGCAGATGGACTAATCGACCCGTCCTCTACTATGTACCCGAGGAAATCAACCCTTTTCTTTAACAACTGGCACTTAGGCCACTTTATCCGAAGACCTTTCGCGGCTGCCCTCTCTAAGACCACTCCTAGCTTGCGTATACCGTCCATTTCGTCCTTAGCTGGGATAATTAGGTCGTCCATATACGCAATAACTGTACCTGCCTGTATTAAATCCTGTAAAACAGCTGCGATGTAGCGTGAGAAGACTGCTGGGGAAATCGAAATTCCGAAGGGGGTGTAAAGGAATTCATATTGACCGTTATGGGTTACAAATGCGGTATATTTTCTTGATTCTGGTTCTATCGGCACATGAAAAAATCCATTTTCTAAATCGAGTGTGGTGAATATATTCGCACCTTGCAGGCGATCAAGAACATCGTCAATCAACGGCATTGGAAAATTATCCCTCACGATTTTCCGATTTAGCCGCCTATAGTCGCAGCAAAGGCGTTTACTCCCATCTTTTTTCCCTACCAGTACGATAGCTGACGCGTACTCCGACGTACTTGGTTGGATGATTTTTTCTTCCAACCAAGTGGCTACTTGTTTCTCCACCGTAAACTTATCATCGTATGACATTCTTCTTGGACTCTCAAACACTGGAGTTTCGTCGGTCAGTAGGATTTTCATTTGGATCGGCGAGGCTTCGTTCAGTGCTGGCCTATATGTTCGGATCATCTCGATTACCTTCTCACGCTTTTCCCCATTTAAGTGCGACAAGTCGGTCTTAGAATCTCCACCCTCCCCCTCGGAAACATCGATTGCACAGAGCAATTTCAACTCGTCTTCTACCTCACTGTCGATAACGCGACTTTCCGGCGCCTCGAGCTTATCTGTAAACTTCGCTCCTTTCTCTGTTAACTTTACGTCCACTGACGCTAGTATTTCATTACCCATTACCACCTCGAATGCTAAGTCGCGTTGATGCACTACGTGAAAGACGACTTGCAACGTCAAGCCACCTATACTTAGCGCAGTAGTGAAGCTGCCCATTGTCGTGAGCATACTGCTACCAATACCGATTAGCTTGCGCCTATCTTCCAAAAGTTTGACCCTACCCAGGGTTTCCCAAACGTCGTACCTCATCAGGCACAAATCACACCCTGTATCAAACAACGCCGAAAACGTGCGGCCAAAAATTCCCACTTCCTCGAAAATGAGACCACCTCGAGGCCTTCCGCCTAGAGATTCAAGCACACTCCCTAACATCCCTATGCTTTCTTCTTTCTTGACATTCCTAGTCAAAACCCCGCATTCCGCCATGCGATGTCCAGGGTTCCCACACTTGAAGCAGATTATTTGCCTTTGCGGACAATCTCTCAAAACGTGCGAAGGGTCGTTGCATCCAAAGCAGCGTCTAGACACCTCACGATTCTCACGGGGGGTAAATTTCGGTTTATTGGGTGACAAACCCTGGGGCTGGACGGGATTCACCACTGGTTTTTCGTTCTTATCTTTTCGTAAATGTTGATTTGTTCTTTTAACTCTTCCACGTTACGCGCCTGGTAGAGGTTAGCTTTGCATGCCCTTGAGTCCGGAATTCCTTCTATGAAATATTCTATCAGGCTGGCTTCATCTAGGCGTATAGGCCTACCTATCTTCATCAGACTATAGAGATACCCTCTATAATCTTCCCCTTGACGTTTGCGTCGGTTTTTAAGAAGACGGTGCACTTCACTTGCGCAAATTCGCGTACCAAACTCGGCTAATAGAGCTCTACGCAACGACTGCCAGTCCTTCACACCGCTCTGACTACGTACGAACAATTTCGCCGCCCCCTTCAATAGCTGTTTGGCGTAAACGTATTTTTGTAAATCGCACCACGATACAGCCGTGGCGTTATCTTCGAGGTATTCCAACCATCTCTCGATGGTAGGTTGACCCGATCCAGAGAATGATGTCATGGATTCTTCTATGTCACGAAGGGTAAACGTAATCCTCGGAGCCCCGCGCACTGCCCCAGGGCTAGAGAGTTCGGATGCTGTGTTGTCCTGGCCCTCGTCGTCGGTCATTTCGAAACCATAGTGCCCCAACAATCTGTCTTGTAACGTCGCCTTCCTGCCTGTCACTGCTAGCCCTAACTCCGATAAGTTGTTCTTAAGTTCTGGTACCGTCATAGAAAGAATATTGTCCTTGTCCATCTTATTTAATAGTCCACGCGCACGAAATCCGGATTATAAAGCAAGTATGAATATATTACAAAAAGCACGGAAGAACGTGACAATGTTTCGGAATTATAACTATTCTAGGGTTTATACGAAATATTAAGTACAATAGGAATAAGTATATTAAGAACAATACAATTCTCGATCAATCAATCAATCTCAATTCGCAATCAACAATCTTATCTGTAATAATAATCCCGCGCTGCCCTGTATACCGACAAGCTGCTATCACTTTCGCTGCTGTTGTGCCAACGCGGCCTCTACTGCTTCAATATCCGTGTTATGTTAACGTCTACCGCCGTACAGCACCCACTGCTGTAGTTGTGGCAGCTGTATGGTTGTTGGTGTTGTCGCTGTTGATGCTGGCGCTGCTATGCGCCCAAGCGTCTGCGCCGCTATTGCTGTTGTCGCTGCTGAAGCTGGCGCTGCATATGCGCACGCACGTCTACGTTGTTATTGGTGTTGTTGTCGCTGTTGATGCTGGCGCTGCGTATGCGCCCAAGCGTCTACGCTATTGCTGTTGTCGCAGCCGATGCTGGCGCTGCGTATGCGCCCAAGCGTCTACGCTATTGCTGTTGTCGCAGCTGAAGCTGGCGCTGCATGTGTGCACGCACGTCTACGTTGTTATTGCTGTTGTTGTCGCTGCTGATGCTGGCGCTTTGTATGCGCCCAAGCATCTGCGCCGCTATTGCTGTTGTCGCAGCTGAAGCTGGCGCTGCATATGTGCACGCACGTCTACGTTGTTATTGCTGTTGTTGTTGCTGCGGATGCTGGCGCTGTGCATGCACCCGAGCATCTGCGCCGCTATTGCTGTCACTGCTGATGTTGGCACCGTGTTGTTGTTTCTGTTGCTGCTGGCGCCGTGTATACATACAAGCTCATACGTCACGATTCGCTGTTGTTGCTGTGGCTGCTGAGCCCATAAGCACTGCTGGATGCTAATTGTTTCCACTTTGCGCTTTTTCTAGCACTTTCCACGCACTGTGCACCGTACGCTTTTGCGTTTGCGCGTAATTGTATGTGCCGGTGTCGTGACGCAGCTCGCGTCACTACTCGCGTCTTTTGGTCGCGTCACTACTGTAACTGTATCGTGGCGTGACTTTGTACCGGTCGCGTCACCACTGTAACGGTATCGTGGCGTGACTTTGTACCGGTCGCGTCACTACTGTAACGGTATTGTGGCGTGACTTTGTACCGGTCGCGTCACAGCTAGATCGAAGAATTTGTTCGTTTCTTTTCTGCTGCGCTACCGCTGTGTACCACTTTAAATTCACTTGCCACCGAATTTGCCTTAAAATGCGATTAACTAAAATTCCACCAAAATTTTCAAATTTTTCTATCCAATTTCCGCTCTTTTGCTGGCAATGCAATTCAATAAAAACGTCTGGAATGCAGTATTAAACGCTGTTCAGTTTTATTTTTTATTTATTTTTTTTATTTTTTTTAATTTCAACAACGTTTTCTGAGCACACGAACGAAAAACGCGTCGTACGGCCTTCTATCCCACTTCTGACACCAAGTTGTGGGTTGTGGGATTTATTTTACAATTTAATTCAAGTACAATTCGATTTAAGCACAATTTAATTCGAGTAATTTCAATTCAGTTCGTATTTCAGTTCACTTTAGTTATTTAGATGTTGACGTGCGCGCGCCTTCACAGTCAGTTTCGTTCTGCCCGTCGGCGTCCGTTTTCTCCTTCCTCTTTCCTCGTCCGTCAGGGTTGTCATTGTCCGAGTCCGTCCGTGCAGGGTTGTCACTGTCCGAATCCGTCCGTGCAGGGTTGTCACTGTCCGAGTCCGTCCGTACAGGGTTGTCATTGTCCAAGTCTGTCCGTACAAGGTGGTTCCTTTAGTACATTCGTCCGCATCTGGTGGCCTTTGCATCCGACCCCACATACATCCAGTGGACAATGCTCGGCCGCAATCCCCACTTTTTCCCCGAAGGCCTTCTGACAAACGTAGAAGGCATTCAAGCTCTTCTTCACCCGCTCTTCCACGTTGCGTCTCCACGAAAGCTTGGAGTCGAGTGTGATGCCAAGGTATTTCACCTCGGGTGAGAGGGTGATAGTGATGCCGCTAAGTTTCGGCAGCCTAAACTCCGGTATTTTGTATCTCCGGGTGAACAGTATCATAACCGTCTTTGAGGGGTTAACTCCTAGACCATTCTGTTCTGCCCACCTAGAGAGTTCTCCTAAAGCGGATACCATGAGATCACTGATGGTGGAAAGAAATTTTCCAGGGATCAGGATAGTGACGTTGTCCGCATATGCTACTACTCGTATCCTCGTGGATTCGAAGATCTCGAGGATGTTGTTTATCACAAGCAGCCACAGCAGAGGCGAAAGGACGCCCCCCTGAGGTGTGCCCCTTGTGGTTAACCTCCTCACCGAGCACGAGCCTAGGCTGAAGTGAACCCTTCTGCTACTAAGCATGTCGCTGGTCCACCTCACCACTTTCTCGTCCACTTCGAATTTTCTAAGTGCACTAGTTATTGCCTCTAGAGTGACGTTATTAAAGCCCCCTCAATATCGAGGAAAGCGGCTAACGTATACTCCTTGACGCTCAGCGATTTTTCGATCGTCTGAACGACCTCATGCAAGGCGCTGTCTACAGATTTTCCCCTGCAATACGCATGTTACGTCCTGCAGAGTCCCCTGGACTGTGCCACACTTAAGAAAGAACGATGACAGGCTGATCGGTCTGTAGTCTTTTGCAGTGATGTGGTTTGACTTCCCCGCCTTGGGGATGAACACCACCTTAACCTCTTTCCAGGCGCGTGGTACATAGCCCTGTTGGAGAGATTCCCGAAAGATTCGCACCAAGACTTTGACCACTGCCTCCTTAGACCATTGCAGCATAGCCGGAATGACACCATCGGGACCCGGAGATTTGTACGGGTTGAAGGTGTCTATCGCCCATGCCACTTTGACCTCATCGATAATCCTCTGAACTAAGACATCCGGTCGTGACGAGTGCTGTCTATGAGGCGTGGTCGTCTCAACAACACTCGTGCAACCAGGAAAGTGGGTGTTCATGAGAGTTTCTAGAAGCTCCTCCCTCGATTCTGTCCACGAGCCGTCAGGTTTCCTGATGCTGCTAGGGTATGTGATGCCCCGGCTAGCACCTTGCGAAGTCTGGCGGCCTCGTTGACATTGTCAAGGGATTCGCAGTACTTCCTCCAATTATCCCTCTTGGCCGCCCTAATAGTCTTTTTAACTTATTAAAGCTAGCCTTGTAGGCTCCACAGTCTTCTTCAGTTCGGCTAAGTTTCGCCCTATTGAAGAGACGTCTAGTATCTGTTCTAAGTTGTCTTAGCTCGGGTCCACCACACCGCGTTGGTTTTCCTTGGAGCTCGACTTTTAGGACAAGATTCATTAAAAGACTTGTTAAGCACTTTCGTTAGAATACCAACTGACCTGTCAATGTTGTTTCTCTCGAATGTAGCGATCGCTTTACGCGATGCCAGATTCTGAGAAACTAGTGCACTGAATTTAGGCTAGTAAGTCTTTCTCGGATTCCTATAGGTTTGTGGACATCCAACCTCAATGGGCACTGAGAAGACTATATGGTTCTGGTCCGAGAACGAACATTCCGTCAGTACCTTCCAGTCGACCACGGAGATAGTATTGGAGTTGGTAACCAAGGTAATATCTATGACCTCCTCCCTAACCCTGTTGTGAAACGTCGGCGTATTTGTTTTTGTTTTTTTTTATAGACGAGCCAACGCGCAGGGGATGACCCCTATAAATGCGAGGCATTGCGCTGGTTAAGGAAGGATATATAGGTTGGGAGATAGGGAGTTGGGTGAAGAATTTATGGACTCTTGCCTTGAATCCATCAAGATCATAGGTGCTGGGGAAAATATCTGCAGGGAGACCATTCCACAATCGCGCTGTTCGGGCCAGGAACGAACTTTCTCTGTAGTGCGTAGTGCGCTGGAACATCGTTTCGACGTGGAATGCATGAGCGCCAGTGTTCAAACGTGTTGCCCGTGGGAATACCCGGAGTGATGGCATCAAGCTGCTCATCTCCACTGAGCAATTACCGAAAAAGTATCGGTAGAATAACACCACACATGCCACGTTTCGACGATGCTCCAAGGAGTCAATAGAGCTGGATGCCCTACTGTCCCCTATTAGTTTGATCGCACGGTTTTGCACCCGATCCAGGAGCTCCAAATGGGTTTTCGAAGCCCCTGCCCATAGGTGCGAGTTAAACTCCATTTTAGGTCGGATATAGGTGGTATAAATAATGCGGAGATCGGACGGGGTGAAATATTTTTTGCACCGCTTTAAGAAGCCGAGGCACTTGGCTGCTTCTTTCGACACGCCAAATATATGATCGTTCCAACGAAGGTCGTTGGACATGCCCAGAACATCAAGAGCTGCCGATTCCGCAATACTCACACCATCCATAACCAGGGATGTGTTGGAATGTTGGGAGACTCGCTTGTGGGATAACAGGCAAAATTGGGTCTTCCGAGGATTAAAATCGACCCTGTTCGCTTGACCCCACTTGGTGATTGTTTGTAGGTCGCTATTAAGTGTATCTTTCATACGGCGCCGTTCTCTCTCAATCTCCACAGAGCTGGGGCGTTTTGTGAAGGAGTATGAATGACAAATAGTGCTGTCATCCGCAAACGAGTAGATGGGATTCTTCGTCAACGACAATAGGTCGTTGATGAAGATAAGGAAAAGGGTTGGAGAAAGGACCGAACCCTGCGGCACTCCCGCGCTAAGGGAATGCTTTTCCGAGGCTATGCCGTCTATTACAACACGAATGGAGCGATCATAGAGGAAGCTCGTAATCCAACGAGAGAAGATACTACAATTTAGACACGAGTGCTTTATGCCACACCCGGTAAAAGGCCTTAGAAATATCCAGTGCAACAACCTTGCTTTCACCTAGGTTTAGAATGCTATGGTTCCATTTCTCGGTTAGGATCGCCATAAGGTCTCCCGTCGATCGCTGTCTTCGAAAACCGTATTGGCGGTCACTTAGCAGTCTATTGTGCTCCAGATACTTCACAAGGTTGAAGTTTACAATGCTTTCCATTACTTTGGAAAGCACCGAACAGATTGCTATAGGTCGGTAGTTCGCAGGGTCAGTAGTCTTGCCTTTTTTAGGAACTGGTTGAACATTTGCTACCTTCCAGCATGTCGGAAATACACCTGGGGTGTATGACATGTTGAAAAGTTTGCGTAATAGACAAGCCAGTGAGGTAGCGCACTTTTGCAAAACAAGGGCTGAGATGCCGTCCGGCCCTGAAGCCTTATTTACATCGAGATTTGCAAGCACTCTTTTAACTACCCGTGTCCGAAAATGAATTTCTGGCATAAAGCAAGATACGTTCTCGACTACGGGTAGTGGTTGATCGCTGGGGGGCAGGGAGGAATTCTCTGCAAAAATTTTAGCCAACAAATTAGCTTTATCAACCGAGTGAGTGATGATTTGATCATTGTTAAGGAGAGTTGGAATTGAAGACGATGTTTGATTCTTCACTTTCTTAACGAATGACCAGAAGTTCTTACTACCACGCTGGCATTGAAGAACTTTTTTCCTTTGGCGCTGTTCGTGCAGAAACTTTTGGCGCTTTAGGATGGCATTGCATCGATTTCTAGCCTGTTTACGCAGCTGTTCAGTGGCGGTATTTTTATTTGCCTGCCATGTTCTGAAAGCTTCCTCTTTGGACCTGACAGCAATTCTGCATGTCTCATTAAACCAGATATTGTCCTTGGGTTTAATGCAAATTTTCTTATTAGGGATGAAGGACCGCATTCCCAATAATATTATTTCTTCAACCATTTTGGCTGCGGCATTTATGTTTCTATCAAGAAAACACAATTTCCAATTGAAGTGGGTGAAAAAATCGTTAAGTCCACTCCAGTTAGCTTTCTCATACATCCACACTAGGCGCTTCGGGGCTAAGAGCGAAGCATTGCGGATAGAAGAGTATGGGAAAGACGCCAAAATCGTACAATGGTCCGAGTTTCCAAGAGGTGCGTGCATTTCAACATCGTATTTTTCATGATGTGAAGTGAGAAAAAGGTCTAGAGTATTGAGAGCTTGCCCCGCAACGCAGGGGATGTGCGTTGGTTCATGCACTATTTGAGTCAAGTTATTAGACTCGGCAAAGAGCTCGACATACAAGCCTTCAGGAGTTGTGTGGCTGGAATGGCGTAGCCAATTGGAATTATGAATATTGAAATCACCAGCAACTACAATTTCACTATTCGGATACGATTCCAGAATATGGGAAATAGAATCAGAGAGAAGATCAAACTTGTTATAAGTAAAATCTCTCCCTGAATTCGGGCTCCTGTACAGAAAGCAGAAGTGCAGAATGTGCGACTGGATATTGAATTTAACCCACATGGAGCTAAATTCGGCATCCGTCGTGTATAATTGTTGCTGGCACTGGTACGCAACATTACTGCACACATAAAGGGCAAGACCCCTGTGGGGAGAGAATAATGGCAGTAGGTGGTACCCTGGGATGTGGAAATCCAGTAGATCTGCATCCTCACACACCTGGGTCTCACCTAGTGCCATTACATGGGGTTTGTGGAGATTTACATACGCGTATATTGCGAAAAAGTTCGCCCTGAGCCCGCGCACGTTGCAGAAGGCTATACGAAATTTGTCCAGCACCATGACCTGGGTGGGTTAAAGGACAAGAAAAGCAGTCGGAAATGCGATCTGATGCACTGGAAAATTGATGATGCCCTGTGGTAAGTGTTATGCCTTTACCACAGAGCAGTCAATTTCCCAGTGTCGAACAGGACCGCATGTAGCGCTACTAAAAACGGACGGAGGAAAAAGACAACACGGGGAAAAAAAACACAGCAACAACACAACGCAGACGGAGGTCGAATTGGCGGACAGCAAGAATAACGGCACACTGCACTTAATATTTGTGCGCAAGACACGTTTAATTTATTTATTTTTATTTATTTATGGCCACAACGCGATAGCAGCGACCGTCGGACATTGAACGGCACACTAAACATTTGTTTATACATTAAACACGCGCAAACACGAATAAACAGAAACAAATCGCGGAGCTACGAAAGGGCACGTCTGCCCACGCGAATTCTTCTTCACCCTTGCAATTGCCTTGTATTGCCTCTATTGCACAGCACAAGGTTAGAGCCAAGAAGAAATTACAAAATTGACTCACCCCTACTATTGGTGTCGGAACTTCCCCACAGCATGTGGTGTGCATTGGCGTCACACCCGATGATGAGGTCGAGCTTCCGTGAGCGGACTTGCGCAGCAAGGTCCCGGACTTCCTTCGGCGGTGTTTCCTCCCCTTCGAATGGCATGTATGCGGACGACAGGATCAAGTCTCGCCCATCGCGTCGTTCGCATGCAGCCACGCACAGGTCACCAGTACTGTAATGAGACAAAAGAAACAAATTAATGCACTTTCTGTATACAATACAGGCTCGTATCTTACCTTCACCGCGTGAATGAAGCAATCTAAATTGATCTGAATCTAACCCACAAACCCTGTTTCCTACGATCCAGGGTTCCTGAATCGAGGGTTCCAAGTCAACTCCAGTCTCTTCAAGGAACTGCATAAGGTCGTGGGTGGCGGCTTTAGAGTGGTGCAGGTTTATCTGCACTACCTTCAGCCTTCCCTTAGGGAAGCGAGCTTTGAGGGAACGCAAACCGAACTTACCAACTCCCAGGGAGTCCCGCAGATGGGCAAAGGACGATTGATCTACGGCGACTACAATGTCCTTGCCCGCCTCATTTTTACAAGTAGTGGAGGATACAATTCTCCACTCTCCTGTGTTCAGGCCACTATTGTGCCGGCCAATCAGCTTCACCGTGTCGGCGTCCTCCATAACTGGAGGGGGGACCCACAGTGTGATGATAGGCCGGAGTGGCAGACGGTCACGAGGTATGACCTCGAGTTTTGTCCCCTGCCAGAGGGCCTCAAGACCGCCGATAGTGCGCACCAAGAAGTTGAGGGACTCCTTGTTGCCACAACCGACGATTTTGACACCCTTCTGCCAGTCAGCGCCGTCGAAATCAATTTCGCCGTCAGCCGCCTCGAGCATCGCTCGCAGAATGCGCGCCTCTACAGAAAGCCAGTTTTCCGGGCGAATTTTCCCATCAGGATCGCTCCGGTCCACCACGGCAATCTGCAACTCCTGTGGAGAAGAGAAGCTAGCTGAGGGCTTCAGCTTTTTCCCCTCCCCGTTGGCTGATCGTCACCCAATCTTCCCCTTTTTACGGCCTTTTCCACCGTGGTGGAAGTGGGCCTTGAAGAGGTGGTGAGCTCTGACCAGTCTTTCTTGACGGGGCGGCCGCAGCACTGTTTCCAGGCTTTGCCGTCCCCGTCTTTTCTCCCTCCGGTCGTGACGGAGGATGTGGCCTTGTTTATAGGCTTTTCCGCCTCCACTGCCCTTTCGGTGGGCCGTGCAGCCGTGGCACTGTCACCAGGCGTTGCTGCAACGGTCGTGCATTTTGCACCAGAGATCGCCGCCTGTTTCTTCTCGAATCTAGCCACGAACTTCTGGTGCTTCCTTACCAGATCCTTCTCCTTATCAGACAAGGATCCAGGCTCTTTGCTCATTCTACGGAGAAACGCAAGAGAGCGCCGGTAGCCATTTCTGGCTTTCTTCGCAGCACTGCTCGCCTTGCGTTCCCCCGTCGGTAATGTTCCAGGAGTGGAGCCAGTGGCCGCAGGTCCGTCTCCCTCCTCCAGGAGTGCCGCCTCCGCCTCAAAGTCCACCGACCCGGCGCCGCTACTTTGCGAGAGAATCATAGACTCCCCCTCTATAGCAGCGTCGAGTCGAAGGCCTCGAAGCTGAGGCACCACCCCCGAAAGTGAGGGACCATCTTGTGCGGTGGACTCCTGCGCCTTTTGCCTGCTTAATGCAGGCTTGGGCGCCTCCTGCATCCCAGTAGCATTTGTAGACTGCACAGCCTGGGGTCCCGCTGCACAGCCTAAGCGGTCGTTGGATGACGACGTCAGACAGCCCGCTCGCCCACTGTCTACCGCCGGTACTGGGGTTCCGACCCCCTGCACCGTAAAAGAGTCCTTATGGGAGCCCTCCAGAATGGTTTTGATGAAGGGGGTCGCCTTCCCCTGTGGCGTTTCTTTGACATCTATCATGCCACCAAAAGATGATGAGAAAAACAACAAGGGGGTTAACCAGAAACTTCTTGACTGAGGCATTCGCTCCTTCTTCCTCGATATGGGCAACAGGCGATGGCAAGAGGAGAACACTTGTACCATGGCCAAACCGCTCTGACCTGTTTTAATTCCTAGGCGCACAAGAGCACTTGTCTCGCTTAGCAGACAGCACAATGGCACGGTCGTCGCAATCCTGAAGAGAACGACACTATTAGTCGTCTTCTCTGCAACTGCCCGGCTCTATCTAGACGAAAATGGAAAACCCTAGGCTCTTCTTTCTTCGAGAACTTGAATGACAGTTCAGCTAACATCAAAAACTTGCTTGAGTTCATCCACAACTCAAAATGGCTTGAATTGTTTGCAAAAATTAGAAAATGAGAGAGAGTGAGAATCCCACATGTCCAGTGGGTTGGAATGGTCTCTCAGAATGCTGTGTTTTACGCTTTCCACTTTTCTTCTTTCTTTTTCTTCTAAATACATCAAACTCGCAAAGAAAATGCTCATCATGTAAGATATTCAATTTTCTGTAAACGTTTCGAGACGTCAACAAAAAAATCAACTTGAATTTTATTTCTAATTGAAGTCAAATCGTCCGTTTTGTAGCACACCCCGCAAAAATTCGTACGATTTCAAATTCCAATTTCGATTTGAAATCGTGCGATTAGCAGCACTTTCCTGTATATGTAGATTCACTTTTCACTATTCAAGTGGTCTCAATTGTACGATTTATTCAGAACAAGTTGTTTTTGGAAGAGTTCTATCTCTGAAATTTAACACATTTTTCAATAAAGTTAAAACTTAACATTTTACAACAACAACAACAAAAGCAATTCATCGTTAGGCATAGCTTGTCCCAGGCACAAAAAATGAAGGAAGAATTTGAAGTGGACATACGATAAAATTGTTTGTTCTCAAACTTCGTAACGGTTCATCGTAGAGATGTGAACTTTTTGGGACTTATGACTGATTAATAGTGCTATCGTTATCGGTGAGAAAATGAATTTCGATAAAAATTGCTCATACGATAAAATCACGGGATGGGCTAAATATGTCGATCGCAGTGTTCGGCTTCGTTAATAATTTAAGTTATTTTTTTCAAGTAATTAGGGTACTAATATTTATTTTTGTAGTAAAACTAGCTGGGCCCTGCGGCTTTGCATGCGAGCTCTTATTTCTCCAATACAAATGCTTAACCCATTGTTGACCCCGTCAGACGAATTATCTTTGTCTTGAATTATTTTTAAAAACGTTGTCAAAAGGTTTATTAAATAATGTGATTTCGCCTTTACTCTAAACAAATTCTTAACTCTTGGTGTACTACATGGGCTGAAAAGTCTTTGGCCTGACATAGAGATGGCGCCAAAAATTAAGAATTATTGTGTTGTACATGGAAAACCATCCTTAACTTAGATTCTGTCAAAGTTTCATGACATTTGGTTGACTCGTTTTCAAGTTATTGCTTTCGAAGTGACGCTACCTCTGAATTTTTGTAAACAATGGAAAAAAGTGAATTTCGTGTTTTGATAAAACATTGCTATTTGATGGGCAAAAATACAGTGGAAACAAAAGCATGGCTTGATAAATGTTATAATACATCTGTATTTTTGCCCATCAAATAGCAATGTTTTATCAAAACACGAAATTCACTTTTTTCCATTGTTTACAAAAATTCAGAGGTAGCGTCACTTCGAAAGCAATAACTTGAAAACGAGTCAACCAAATGTCATGAAACTTTGACAGAATCTAAGTTAAGGATGGTTTTCCATGTACAACACAATAATTCTTAATTTTTGGCGCCATCTCTATGTCAGGCCAAAGACTTTTCAGCCCATGTAGTACACGATAGATTTCGATTTTCAAAAAAATGAAAAGCACGTTTTAGTTAGTTCCATACATTTCTCCATTCATTATTCGCTGTTGATTCAGTTAGACTACTATTTTGAAAATAATGAGAAACACTAATTTTTTCTTTCCAGAATTTTTACAATTCTTGATGTCAATAGGCATTATCCATCCAACCATCGGTTCATGTTTTTTTCGGAGTCTTTCCGTAAACCAACTCTAACCCATTATTAACCCAGCTTAATTTTAATTTTCGTAAAATTATAAAGAGAGTAGTAAAAATAGTTCGAAGAATAGTTAAAAGAAGTTCGAAATTAATATGTCTATTAAATCATGTTTCTTCATACAACACCTTAACACATGTTTTGCCCCGAATTTAAAACCAAAAAACCGGTCTTAGCGGAAGTTCATTCTTTAAGATGTATAGGGTGTTTTTTTTAGAGGTATAGAACTTCGAATTGAAATAAAACACAAGAAACTCGTTTTAAGGTCCATCAATTTGGCTTTATTGGAAGGATAATTTTATGCCATTAATGTTTAAATATGATTTCGAGCATGTGGCCGCCGCGGCTGGCTCGAATAAAGCCAATTCTACAGGTCCAATTTTCAACCACTTTGACAAAGCTCCAATTGAGGTGTGTGAAGAATTCGCGTGGGCAGACGTGCCCTTTCGTTGCTCCGCGGTTTTTTAATGTTTTTATGTGTGTGCGCGTGCTAAATATACGTATAAATGTTAAGAGTGTCGCGTATTGTCCGTCTGTCGCTGCTATCGCGTTGTGGCCCACCAAAATCGCGCGGCCACATCAAAAAATATTAAAATTAAAATTATTTAAACGCGTAATGCACTTGCAAACGCTAAACTGCAGTGCAAGTGCCGTTACAGTCGCTGCCCGCCAGTTCGACCTCCGTCCGCGTTGTGTTGTTGCTGCGTTCTTTTTTCCCGTCTTGTCTTTTCCTTCGTCCGTTTTCAGTAGCGCTACATGTGGTCCTGTTCGACACTGAGAAATTGACTGATCTGTGGTAAAGGCATAACACTTACCACAGGGCATCATCAGTTTTTCAGTGCGTCAGATCACATTTCCGTCTGCTTTCCTTGTCCTTTAACCCACCCAGGTCATGGTGCTGGACAAATTTCGCATAGCCTTCTGCAACGTGCGCGGGCTCAGGGCGAATTTTTTTGCTGTATACGCGTTCGTTAACCTCCACAAGCCCCATATAATGGCACTAAGTGAGACCCAGGTGTGTGAGGATGCAGATCCACTGGATTTCCACATCCCAGGGTACCACTTACTGCCATTATTCTCTCCTCATAGGGGTCTTGCCCTTTATGTGTGCAGTAATGTTGCGTACCAGTGCCAGCAACAACTATACACGACGGATGCCGAATTTAGCTCCATGTGGGTTAAATTCAATATCCAGTCGCACATTCTGCACTTCTGCTTTCTATATAGAAGCCCGAATTCAGGGAGAGATTTTACTTATAACAAGTTTGATCTTCTCTCTGATTCTATTTCTCATATTTTGGAATCGTATCCGAATAGTGAAATTGTAGTTGCTGGTGATTTCAATATTCATAATTCCAATTGGCTACGCCATTCCAGCCACACAACTCCTGAAGGCTTATTTGTCGAGCTCTTTGCCGAGTCTAATAACTTGACTCAAATAGTGCATGAACCAACGCATATCCCCTGCGTTGCTGGGCAAGCTCTCAACACTCTAGACCTTTTTCTCACTTCTCATCACGAAAAATATGATGTTGAAATGCACGCACCTCTTGGTAACTCGGACCATTGCACCATTTTGGCGTCTTTCTCATACTCTTCTATCCGCAATGCTTCGCTCTTAGCCCCGAAGCGCCTAGTGTGGATGTATGATAAAGCTAACTGGAGTGGACTTAATGAATTTTTCGCCCACTTCAATTGGAAATTGTGTTTTCTAGATAGAAACATAAATGCCGCAGCCAAAATGGTTGAAGAAATTATATTATTGGGAATGCGGTCCTTCATCCCTAATAAGAAAATTTGCATTAAACCTAAGGACAATCTCTGGTTTAATGAGACATGCAGAATTGCTGTCAGGTCTAAAGAGGAAGCTTTCAGAGCATGGCAGGCAAATAAAAATGCCGCCACTGAACAGCTGCGTAAACAGGCTAGAAATCGATGCAATGCCATCCTAAGGCACCAAAAGTTTCTGCACGAACAGCGCCAAAGGAAAAAAGTTCTTCAATGCCAGCGTGGTAGTAAGAACTTTTGGTCATTTGTTAAGAGGGTGAAGAACCAAACATCGTCTTCAATTCCAACTCTTCTTAACAATGATCAAATCATCACTCACTCGGTTGATAAAGCTAATTTGTTGGCTAAAATTTTTGCAGAGAATTCCTCCCTGCCCCCCAGCGATCAACCACTACCCGTAGTCGAGAACGTATCTTGCTCTATGCCCGAAATTCATTTTCGGACACGGGTAGTTAAAAGAGTGCTTGCAAATCTCGATGTAAATAAGGCTTCAGGGCCGGACGGCATTCCAGCCCTTGTTTTGCAAAAGTGCGCTACCTCACTGGCTTGTCCATTACGCAGACTTTTCAACATGTCATACACCACAGGTGTATTTCCGACATGTTGGAAGGTAGCAAATGTTCAACCAGTTCCTAAAAAAGGCAAGACTACTGACCCTGCGAACTACCGACCTATAGCAATCTGTTCGGTGCTTTCCAAAGTAATGGAAAGCATTGTAAACTTCAACCTTGTGAAATATCTGGAGCACAATAGACTGCTAAGTGACCGCCAATACGGCTTCCGAAGACAACGATCGACGGGAGACCTTATGGCCGTACTCACCGAGAAATGGAACCATAGCATTCTAAACCTCGGTGAAAGCAAGGTTGTTGCATTGGATATTTCCAAGGCCTTTGACCGGGTGTGGCATAAAGCACTCGTGTCAAAATTGATTGCCTATGGTGTCGGTAGTACCTTCTCTCGTTGGATTACGAGCTTCCTCTATGATCGCTCTATTCGTGTTGTAGTAGACGGCATAGCCTCGGAAAAGCATTCCCTTAGCGCGGGAGTGCCGCAGGGTTCGGTCCTTTCTCCAACCCTCTTCCTGATCTTCATCAACGACCTGTTGTCGTCGACGAAGAATCCCATCTACTCGTTTGCGGATGACAGCACCATTTGTCATTCATACTCCTTCACAAAGCGTCCCAGCTCTGTGGAGATTGAGAGAGAACGGCGCCGTATGAATGACACACTTAATAGCGACCTACAAACAATCTTCAAGTGGGGTCAAGCGAACAGGGTCGATTTTAATCCCCGCAAGACCCAATGTTGCCTGTTATCCCACAAACGAGTCTCCCCACATCCCAACACATCCCTGGTTATGGGTGGTGTGGGTATTGCGGAATCGGCAGCTCTTGATGTTCTGGGCATGTCCATTAAGAACGATCTCCGTTGGAATGATCATATTTTTGGCGTGTCGAAAGAAGCAGCCAAGTGCCTCGGCTTCCTAAAGCGGTGCAAAAAATATTTCACTCCGTCTGATCTCCGCATTATTTACACTACCTATATCCGACCTAAAATGGAGTTTAACTCGCACCTATGGGCAGGGGCTTCAAAAACCCATTTGGAGCTCCTGGATCGGGTGCAAAACCGTGCGATTAAACTTATAGGGGACAGTAGGGCATCCAGCTCTATTGACTCCTTGGAACATCGTCGAAACGTGGCATGTGTGGTTTTATTTTACCGTTACTTTTTCGGCAATTGCTCAGTGGAGATGAGCAGCTTGCTGCCATCACTCCGGGTATTCCCTCGGGCAACCCGTTTGAACACTGGCGCCCATGCATTCCACGTTGAAACGATGTTCCAGCGCACTACGCACTACAGAGAAAGTTCGTTCCTGGCCCGAACAGCGCGATTGTGGAATGGTCTCCCTGCAGATGTTTTCCCCAGCACTTACGATCTTGATGGATTCAAGGCAAGAGTCCATAAATTCTTCACCCAACATCCTTTCTCCCAACCTATATATCCTTCCTGAACCAGCGCAATGCCCGCATTTATAGGGGTTTCCCCTGCGCGTTGGCTCGTATTTAAAAAAAAAAAAAAAAAAAAAAAAAAATTGCTGTGCACGGTGGCGAATCGATTCATTCGGGTCCTCTTCAACATTTTGCTCTACAGCGGCAATTGTTTCTTCGGTGCGCACTGTTCGACGTCTCTGCGGATGCGTATTATCACATAAAGTAAACGTAGTGCGAAAACGACCCATGGTTAACCGAATTAATTGCTCTGATGGACGATTATGTCGACCATAAAATGGACGCTTGCGGTAAACTTCGCGAACTGAACCATTATTTTCGAAATAAATTTGCACGATTTGGAAGCGTTGTTCTTTTGTCAACCTGTTCATGATGAAATGGCAAACCAAACTGAACATAAATGAGATTAGAGTTGCCAGATTTGACCACAAAATGCCAGTTTTATCTCTATTCGAAAAACAAACCTCTAAAAAAACACCCTATACCTACAGTTTAAATTTTATGTTTGTGGCTTCAGAAGTTTGGACTGGGCGTGTATAAATAAAGTAATCGATCAGTCAGTCAGACAGGACAAACGATATATGTATATAAAATGGAGGCGGTACCACGCCCCATCGTCTAATGCCCACAACTTTCTTCTAGTCGAATTGTGCTACTAAGTGGAAACTTCGTACCAAGTTTCATTGATTTAGACTTACAATACTGCGTAAATGTTGGGTCATAAAAAATGTGCACCGCCCCTTGTTCAATGACAATCAAATCTCACCACCTTTCAATGCTGTGCGGCTAACGATTTTGAAGCTATTCCATATAAGAGAATTGAGTTGTGTGGGTGGTGCCACGCCCGTTTGTTAAATACCCTCCCCATTCTCTCTGTCGAAAGATATGACTAAATGGTAGGTTCGCACTAACTTTCGTTGATTTGTGACTAGTAGTTTTAAATTATGCGAATAGTTTGTGCCACGCCCCTTGTCCAACGCCCATTAAATTTTAACAGTAGAATGGCACTTCTATGGGACGATGTCACACCAATTTTCATTCCTATGGGACTTACAATTCCGAAGCTATTCCATATAAAATGGGCGCTGCCACAGCCCCTCGTTCAATACCCGCCCCATTCCCTCTATCGAAGAACATGACTAAATAGTCAGTTCGTACCAAATTTAATCGATGTGTGTCTTTTGATTCCAAAGTTATTGTCTAAAACTGTATGCTGGTGGTACCACGCCCCGTTTTCCCGATTCTTCTTTTTTCCTAAACCTTCGCGTCGCAAATACGAACAAACCCATCAATAGAAGTATATCATTTCGTCCAGTTGTTTTATATATTTAGCAGTAATATTTATTTTATTTTTTGGTTTGCAACCTTTTCAATTCCTTGGTAAAGACCTACTAAAATCCTCCAAGATTTTGGTTTTAATTTCGGAATAGTCGTGAATATTCTCAAGTTCTTTAGTTAAACCAAAGAATATGAAGTAATATAGAACGCGCATGTGGGCACAAAAGTGTTTTCGGTTGCTATGATGCGGGCGGGAAGAGCGAAGCGTAGGCATTTGAAAATGTTAGGTTCATAACATTTTCTGTTAGATTTGCGTAGGACAACAGCAAAAAGCTATGTTATTGTTCGCAACGGCTTCACTCGTGTAAATTGAAGTGGTGGTTGTTGCAGCGTAGTGTTCGCTCAATCATTTTTTGCATGCATGTTTCTTGATCTTGTTTGCCGAAGCGCAAGCAAAAAACAAACAACGAACGAAGGCATCGTCATCATCGTTTCAACGAAGATGACTCGGGATTCGCTAATGTTTTTGTTGTTGTCGTTTATTGTGTGTATGCTTTTTTGGTTTTGCTGTAATGTCACTATCAATCGAAGCTTTGTGGTGTATGGCTGTTTGCTCAAATGCTGCGCTTTGATTGATTTTTAAAACCTGTAAATATTTAGACGTGGTTGAATCCAATTTGAAATTTTCACAAATATTTTTACGTGGCGAGTTCCAAGTAAAATCATTTGTTTATATTTTGACGTGGTTGATACCAATTTTGAACCTTTTGCAGCGGTTTTTTTTTGACGTGGTTGAATCCAATTTGAAATTTTCACAAATATATTTACGTGGCGAGTTCCAAGTAACATTATTTGTTTATATTTTGACGTGGTTGATACCAATTTTGAACCTTTTGCAGCGGTTTTTTTGACGTGGTTGAATCCAATTTGAAATTTCTACAAATATTTTTACGTGGCGCATTCCAAGTTTATATTTTGACGTGGTTGATACCAATTTTGAATTTTTTTAAGAAGTATTTTAACGCCATTGTCCAACATTGTAATTCTATTTTGTGTTTCGGCTTGTTACAATATGGCTACAAATATAAAGACAAATAGAAATTCCTCAACGTCTGGAATTCAATGTTGTGTTCGCAGTTGCAAAAAATCGAGACGACAATGCGAGAATCTTAGATTAAAGGCTGTCCACACCAAAATTTGGTCACTTTAAAATGTATATAAAATAAAAAACAATGATATTTTTCTAAAAAAATTTGTTGTATTTGTAACTAGATACTTTAAAGAAATGTTATATAACATACGTTTTAATATGCTATTTTTCGTATGCTACCAGGCGCACTTTTTGCCGAACTGTTCCCATCATTTTTTGCACGAGGTCCTGCGTGACTTTTTTTGACGCCCACAACCATTTCGAACGGAACTCTTTTTCTGTATTGATGGAGCCACGTGTGCTTTTTAAGATTCTCTTAACAATAGACCAATAATTCTCTATTGGTCGCAGCTCCGGGCTATTGGGAGGATTGCAGTCGCGAGCAACGAAAAACACTCCATTGTCCTTATACCACTTTAGGACGTCTCAAGCATAGTGACAACTAGCGAGGTCGGGTCAAAACAGAGCACCCACATTATGGCTTTTTATAAAAGGCAGAATACGCTTTTCCAAGCACTCCTTTTTGTGAATTTCTGCATTTATTGCGCCCGATGTAACGAAAGGATCCATTTTCCTACCACAGGAGCAAATCGCTTGCCAAACCATCAGTTTTTGTGGAAATTTGGAACGTTTTTTTATTTTTACGTCATCAGGTGCATCTTGTCGTGATTCTGCAGTGTAAAACTCTTGTCCCGGGATATATTTAAAATTCTTAAAACAGTAGTTTCATCAGCCATTACAACACATTTAAATTTGGTCAATTGTGTTTCATAAAGTTTTCTGCATCGCTGTTTTGCTGTCAAATTTTGTTTGGCGTTACGATCGGGCACCACTTGAGCTTTATAAGTTTTCAAACCTTCTTTTTCTTTTACTTTTTGTACAAATGATTTCGACATGCGAATTTTTTTTGCTACTGCACGAGTGGATATCCTTGGATCCTTTTTAAACTCTTGCTTCACTTTTTTTGCGCTGCGAATATCGCTTTGGTTATTGTTTCCACCACTTCCTTTTTTAGAATCTAAGCACAAACGATTATTGAAGTTTTTTAAAACATTTATCACCGTAGATGGTGCGAAATTTAGTTTTTTTGCAATTTTTCGTGCGCTATGTTGTCTGTTCGAAATAAATTCGTGTAAAATCAATTTTCGCTTCTCCAATTGGCTTGCCATTTTAAAAGAATCAAAGAACTTAATGAAAATAATTTTAATGGAGAACTTACATTTGAATCATCGCATGTTTAGATTTGAAAATGTTTATGAAAAATAAGTCGTTACATGAGGCACAGGGGTGTTTTCTAGTGACCAAATTTTGGTGTGGACAGCCTTTATTTAGATTCCCCGCTGCTGATTTCGTGTTTGGCCAAATTTGGCGCGAAAAATGCAATATATCTTATGACGACTATAACCGAAAACTGTATATTTGTGAAAATCATTTCTCCAGTACTTATGTAGGAAAAAGGTTTCTAAAAAAGGATGCGATTTCAACCTTCAACTTAGACGAAAATCATGAGATTTCGGATGAAGAATTTTTAGAACCAGATTCTTCATTGAAACGACCACGTTATGATGACATAGTACGCAGTAATTGCGAATAAAACGTAAAAATAACAGATTATTACAAAAATAAATACAGCGACCTATTAAAAAAATTCAAAAAAATTAACGAAAAATTGCGAAAAGAAAAGCGCTTTATTTTAAAATCCAAGAATTGTTGTTCACAGACTTTAAAAATTCAATTGATTCTTTAAAACATATCAACTTGGAATCCAAAGGTAGGTAGGTAGGTGGCAGCTCTCATATGAGAGCTCACTTAGGCCAAGCTAGCCCATTGTGATACCAAAGGATCTCTAACCCCTTTTATTTGCTGTTAGGATGTCTCAAACCAGCCCGAGCAGGTGATGAAGCGTATTAGGCTCTTGGCGTCAACGTCCGATAAGTCCGCGAGGTTGGCTGTATGGTAAAACCCTAGATGTTTTTTCCGTTTCCTACAAAGAGCAGGACAAGTACAAAGCAAGTGGAGAATTGTTTCTTCCTCCTCTATGTCTCTGCAGCTTCTGCAGAAGTCGTTGGCCAGGTGGCCCAGCCCTAATCTAATGGCGTGGCTATCAAGGATACAGTGACCAGTGATGACTCCGACAACAACCCTGAGAGTGCCCCTATTGAGGTTTAGCAGACTTTTGGTGCGCTTCCAGTCCAGCTTTGGCCAGATCTGTTGCGCTGTCTTGCCTGTCTCTGAGGCCGCCCATGCATTGTTAGCGGATTTGGTCATCGCTTCCTCTATCACCAGCTTGCAGGTACTCAATGGAATACCTAAGCCGGCGAGTTCTGAGGATAGCTCCCTAGTCGTTCCTTGTCTAGCCAGTTCGTCTGCCCTGCAGTTCCCCGGGATATCTCTGTGACCAGGCACCCATATAAGGTGGATTTTAAGCTGCTCAGCCATCTCGTCAAGAGATTTGCGGCAGCTGATCACTGTTTTGGAAGTCAGAACATGAGACCCTAGGGCCCTGATAGCCGCTTGGCTGTCAGAGAGAATGCTAATATCTCGCCTAGAGACACTGCCCTCTTTGATCAAATTCAGGGCAGCTTCAATGGCTGAAACCTCTGCTTGGAATACGCTGCAGTGGTCCGGCAGTCTAAAAGAGTAATTTATACTAAGTGAGTCTGAAAAGACGCCTCCACCAACAGCTCCGTTTAACTTGGAGCCGTCGGTGTATATCTGGTGTGAGTTTCCTATTAAGGATGTTGAGCTTTCCTCCCAGTTGTTCCTGTTTGGAATGGTGCTTGTGAACTTTTTGTTAAATTGCAATTGGGGGGGTGAAGAATCCAGTTTTCCGAACTCCTTCAAGAGAGTAAGTATCCTGGCATGACCCCGGTTAGACTCCGACCATTGGCCGTTAGCCCGTAGCCTATAGCTTGTTATAGCCGCTAATTTCCTACAATGCAGATCTAGCGGAATAAGGTGAAGCAGGGCTTCTAAGGCTGAAGTTGGTATTGTCCTAAGAGCGCCCGTGATGATGACGCAGGCTGTCCTTTGAACTTTGCGGAGGTGTTGGAGGAGCAATGTTTTTTCCAAAGCATTCCACCAAACCAGGCACCCGTAGGTTAAAATGGGTCGTACGACAGCCGTGTAAACCCAGTGCGTCATATTTGGTTTTAGGCCCCAGGTTTTCCCCAGTGCCCTTTTGCAGGTGTATAAGGCAATCGTTGCCTTTTTGACCCTATTGAGGATGTTCGGTTTCCAGCTCAACCTCTTGTCAAAAATGATTCCAAGGAATTGTGCTTCATTCTTGAAAGGGATTTCTGTATTGTTAAGTGATAGAGGAGGTATGGGTGGGGGTTTGTACTTCCTCGTGAATAGGACAACCTCTGTCTTTCCAGGGTTGATGGCTAATCCCCGACTGGTAACCCAGCTGTTTACCTTGTTAAGCAGTACTTGCATTAGATCTCTGATGGAGTTGGGAAACTTGCCCGAGATAGTGAGAACTATATCGTCTGCATACGCCGTTACCTTGCCGCACCCCCCTCCCAGGGACTGGAGCAGTTCGTTAACTACCAGGTTCCAAAGGAGGGGGGAGAGGACTCCGCCCTGGGGAGTGCCCCTGCTCACCCCTCTAGAGGTGGAAGAGTCGCCCAGTTCAGCGCAGATAACTCTGCTCTGCAGAAGATTATCCACCCAGTTCACCAAGCCACCCTCCACCCCAAGCCTGGCGAGCGCGCCCGTGATGTCTGTAAGCTCGACATTGTTGAAAGCCCCCCCTCTATGTCCAGGAAAGTTGCTAAGGTGTACTCTTTGTGTTCGAGTGATTTTTCGATCGTGTAAGTCAGGGTATGTGTCAGCTGTGTCTACAGATTTACCCTTCATGTAGGCATGCTGATCCTTCGAAATGAGATCCTGCCTGATCGTTTGTTGTAAGTAAAGATCCAGCAATCTCTCTAGTGTTTTGAACAAAAAAGAAGAAAGGCTTATTGGTCTATAATCCTTAGGGCTAGTGTGGGAGCTTTTGCCCGCATTGGGGATGAAGACCACCCGTACTTTGCGCCAGTGTTCCGGTATGTAGTTTAAACCAATACTGGCTGAGAATATTGAGTTGAGGAGTGTTAAAATTAACGGTCCGGCATGTTGAAGTTGTGCTGGGAAAATGCCATCTGGTCCTGGTGATTTAAACGGGTGGAAACCAGCGATTGCCCATTTGATTTTGTCAATCGATACGATACTGTTTATAGAGGCGACACAGTTGGTGCTGGCCTGAGTTCCTAACAGCCTTTCGTGTTGGCTGATCGGAAAGTGGGTATTTGTAAGAAGTTCAAGTGCTTCACTTTCTGATGATGTCCAAGAACCATCGGGGTTTTGTAAAGCACTTGGAATAAAGGAGGAAGAGGCGAGTAGTTTCCTGAGTCTTGCAGTCTCGGAGACACTTTCAATATTGCCGCAAAAGTCGCTCCAGGAGCTTCTCTTAGCCTCCCTGAGGCTTTTCTTGTAGGTCTTGAGGGATTCTTTATAAAGGTCCCAGTCTTCTTCAGTTTTGGTCCTCCTTGCTCTGTTAAAGAGAGTCCTAGAGTGTTTCCTAAGCTCACTAAGATCATGGTTCCACCAGGGGGGTTTATATTTCCCTCTGGGCATGTACTTAGGGCAGGCGAGGTCTTGGGCCTTAGAAAATGCCAGAGTAAGTTGATTAACAGCCGATTCTAGCATCGCTTGTGTGTTTATTTCAGAGATATGAATCGTTTTGATGTGCCTATCCACTGTGCGGGTAAACAGCTCCCAGTTTGTTTTCCTGGGGTTGTTTACTGCTATAACCCTCCGGGGGTCGCTGTCAAGAGTGAACTCTATATACCTATGGTCGGAAAAAGAGTGTTCATTGGAGACCCTCCAGTTCCTAACCTTGTCGGCTATATTCACCGAGGCAAGGGTGAGGTCTAGAACCTCCTCCCTATTTCTGGTTACAAAGGTGGGAGTGCGCCCTATATTACACACAAGAAGGTTTGAGGTAGAAATGTAATCAAAAAGGGACTCACCCCTATCGTTGATGTCTGTGCTCCCCCAGATACAGTGGTGAGCATTTGCGTCGCATCCAATCACGAGCGCAGTGTTGGACTTGGCGGCTTCAGTTACCAGGTTCCTGACTGGATCCGGCGGTGGAGGCTCTGGATGGTCATGAGCCATATAGCTAGACGCGAACCAGTGGCATCTCCCCTTAAGCATCAGGGAGATGGAGACCAGATCGTCGTCGCTGAAATTAGGGAGCAGATATGCATTTAGTGATTTTTTCACAAGGATACAGGATCTGGGTCTACCTGTGCTGTTAGCAAGGACCAGCCTGTAGTTCGTCGCTCGCAATCCACAAACCTTGTTGGCTACGAGCCATGGTTCTTGGATGAGAGCGATATCGTCTCCGCCTTTAGAAAGGCGGAGGAGTAGTGCAGCCGAAGCTGCTTTAGAGTGGTGGAGGTTTATCTGAACTACTCGGACCATTGTCTATTTCGCTCATGTCTACCTCCACCATAGTAGCGTCGAGGTCACCGTCCGTTTCGGCGAGAAGCTCGGACTCCCTCCAGAAATTCCCGAAAGCCGTGGCCATCTCCGATCCCGAGGAGATTGATTCCGCCCGGGATAGGCGACGTAACGGCTTTGAGGAAGACGGTTGGTCATCTGTCGCCTCTGTTGCCAGGGTAGTCGTCTCGGCTGGCAGCCCGTGCGGGCCACCTTTGCCGGGGTCCGTCGTGGCTGGCAGCCCTTGTTGGCCGCCTTCGCCAGAGTCTGTTGAGGCTAGCAGCCCTGGGGGGCCACTTTCGCCGGTTTCAGTCTGCTCGTCCTTCCTGTATACCCTCAGTTTAATGTGCCCAAAACCGAAGGCCACGACACCATTGGACTTTGAAAGGTGCTCACGGGACTCCTTGTTCACAATTATTGTGGCACAACGAGACCCTTTGAGCTCCTCCAACTTGGCAATTTTCCAATTGTGCGTGGGTATCATCGGGTTGGACAATTGGAGGGTTTCGAGGACTTTAGCCGGATCCGTGGGTTTTAATGGGATCCAGGCTCTAGTCCTTGGTCTGCTGGGGATCAATTCCCTGGGTACTACCTCGAGTTTAGCACCCGGCCAGATCTCTCCCGTTCTGGAAATAGCCACGCAGAAGAGATCCAGGGCCCTCTTGTCCGCACACGCAACCAGCTTTACGTGGCCTTGATGCCAACCGCACATCTGGTATTGTGGCACCGGGCCCGGATTCTCCTTCATGACGTCCAGAAAGATGTCGGCGAGGAAATCTTCCACCAGTTTCCAGTTTGACGGAGTAATACTTCCGTCAGGGTCGGAGCGGTCAACGACCGCCTTAATGAGACTGCTTTTCAACATGTCGCTGTAGGTGGCTGCTGTTCTGAGCGAGCTGCGCACATTGCGCTGAACGCTGCCTTTTGACGGCGGTCTCAGTGGTCGGTGCCCCGTCAAGCTCCGCTAACCTAGCAGTGGCCCAGGTAAAGGACTCTTTTTCTTTTTGAGTCCTGCGGTTCTCTGGGATACATTGTATCCGTTCGAGTACTCGCTTGGCACTCTGGCGTTCTCTATAGCGGACTTTTGAGTCCTTGATTTGTCGAGTGCTTGCTGTTACCGCAGCTCCGCTATGTTTGTTGCTGTTGCTGGACGGAGGTCCGGCTTTGGCAACCACAACGTTGCTGGGGTCAGCTGTAGCACTAATGTTTGTGGCTTTAGTTGCGGAGGCAGAGCCTTGGCGTGGGATCTTCTGATCAACCAAGGATGCTCCTTTTTTGGCGGTGGGCGCTGGCTTGTCTGCTTCACCCATCCCCGGCTTTTTAAGAGGGCCGGCCTCTGGTTCCGTCAATGTTCGTACGTTTGTTTTTGGTTTTATGTTTGTGTTTTTTGTTAAAGTGTCCATAATTGAGTCCCACGAGTGGCGGAGAAGGGGTGTTCCACCTGTGCAGAGATCCGCAGTGCACAGGTAAGGCTAATAATCCGGAGGGCGCCAGGTATCCGGATACTCCGTTCGCGACTGGGCTATTTGAAAGGGCCCCCAGCCAGGCTGACCATCGGCACGGGTCGTATGACACCTTGGTCCGGCCCTTACCCCGATCCTATGGAAGGAGCAACAACCTATCCTACCGACCGAACTATTGAAGAGTCGGGTCAGTGGGGCGAAGCCCACATCCTTAGCTGGCTATCACCAAGGTGAACTGTTTAGCCATTACCAGCCGGCACCCACGTGGAGGGTTTGGAGGAGGATTTTTGCCGGAATCCAAAACATTTTGTAAACTTTTACTTAGCACCCGGCCAAAAGAATATTCTGACGAAGTGAAATATTTAGCGCAAAATATTTTTTATATTTCACAATCAACATATTCTTTCCTAAGAGATAAGTTAAATTTCAATTTGCCACATATCAGCACCTTAAATCGGTGGGCTCCAATAAAGTTCCTTCAGCCCGGTATCAACAATGTGGCTTTTGAATTCATTAAAAAGATGTGCTTATAGTTGAAGGAAAAAAATGAAACTAATATGGTTTTTTTAATGGACGAAATGGCAATACGTAGAGAATTACGATACAATCAAAAACTAGATTTAATTGATGGATTGACAGGCTTCGAAAGAACAAAAAAAAAATTGGTAAACAAGTACCTATGTGTATTTATGTTGAAGTCCATGTTCTCGAGTTGGTGTTCAATTTTAAACTATTTTGTGTCAGAGAATGGATTAACAGCAGATACCTTGTGCAAAATAATTAAGAAAATCTTAAAATTTTAAGCAATTTTGGTATAGTAGTGAAAGTTTTGGTTTGTGATCAGGGGTCTTCTAATAGAAAGTGTTTCTCCGACTTAGGCGTATGTATAGAGAAACCATACTTTCAATTTTAAAATAAAAAAAAAAATATATTGCATGTTCGATTTGCCACATTTAATCAAGTTATTCCGAAATGGTTGGCTTAAATGCGACTTGAAAACGCCTGATGGTTTAGTTAGCTTTAAAGTAGTTCAAGAGCTTTGGGAGAGGGAAGAAAATTGTAAAACCAAAATGTGCCCAAAATTGACTAGACAACACATATTTCCAAATTCATTTGAAAAAATGCGTGTTAAATTTGCCACTCAAGTGTTCAGTAAAACATTAGAACAATTTCAGACATAAGTGGATTTAAAAAAATCTCACAAAAGGTAGCGTTATCCACTGCTGATTTTATAGCAAAAATTTATCAAATATTTGATTGCATGAATAGTGGATCTTTGTATGCAGATAACTGCTACCGATCTGCTCTTCAGATTAAGAAAGAAACGCACACAGTTATTCAAACATTTTTATATTATCGAGAGGAAGTGAAATTGGTTGATGAAAAAAAAACGAGTTTTCTTCCTAGATGGCATGAAACTATCCTTAAAATCGGTCCTTCTACTTGTAGATGAAATATTAAAAGATAATTCCGACAAGTTTTTTATTATGACAAAGGCCTTTAACCAGGACAAGTTGGAGAATACGTTTGCTGTGGTAAGGCAAAAAGGAGGTAATAACTGTAACCCCTCTGTAGCCGAACTTAATAATATCTTAGCCAGGTTATTAGCCTTTAAAATAATAAAGTTTAGCTCCTCTACCAATTGTGATGAGACGCAAGATTCAATGAGTAATTTAATTTCAAGCGCTTCTTTAAATGAGGATGTTTTGCAGACTAATGGCGATGATAATGACAATGAAATCCTGGAAAATCTTGATCTAAGTAGTGAGATGCACGAGGCCTATTTTGTAGGTGACACCTTTTGTAATCCGAAAGATATTAACTTAGAGCTGGTTTCCATGAGGTATTTTGTTGGATACGTAGCGTACAAAATCATTCCTAAATTAAATTGTGAAAAATGCGGTGACGAATTGAGAAAAAGGGATGAAGTTTTGACTGCTCCAAGTGCCATTTTTATTTTTCACAAAAATTATCAGTCAATTTCTGATTTTGGTAATCTTTTTGTTCCTTCCAATTCCCTAATGAATGTATGCATAAAACATATTTTAATTTTTCATAAAATCTTCGAAGCAGAACCTGAAAAAAATTGGTATTAAGACACACGTTTTACAATCTTGTAAAAATGCTACACCTGAATGGTTCCATGGTGAGTGCTATAATAAACCAAAGAATATGAAGTAATATAGAACGCGCATGTGGGCACAAAAGTGTTTTCGGTTGCTATGATGCGGGCGGGAAGAGCGAAGCGTAGGCATTTGAAAATGTTAGGTTCATAACATTTTCTGTTAGATTTGCGTAGGACAACAGCAAAAAGCTATGTTATTGTTCGCAACGGCTTCACTCGTGTAAATTGAAGTGGTGGTTGTTGCAGCGTAGTGTTCGCTCAATCATTTTTTGCATGCATGTTTCTTGATCTTGTTTGCCGAAGCGCAAGCAAAAAACAAACAACGAACGAAGGCATCGTCATCATCGTTTCAACGAAGATGACTCGGGATTCGCTAATGTTTTTGTTGTTGTCGTTTATTGTGTGTATGCTTTTTTGGTTTTGCTGTAATGTCACTATCAATCGAAGCTTTGTGGTGTATGGCTGTTTGCTCAAATGCTGCGCTTTGATTGATTTTTAAAACCTGTAAATATTTAGACGTGGTTGAATCCAATTTGAAATTTTCACAAATATTTTTACGTGGCGAGTTCCAAGTAAAATCATTTGTTTATATTTTGACGTGGTTGATACCAATTTTGAACCTTTTGCAGCGGTTTTTTTTTGACGTGGTTGAATCCAATTTGAAATTTTCACAAATATATTTACGTGGCGAGTTCCAAGTAACATTATTTGTTTATATTTTGACGTGGTTGATACCAATTTTGAACCTTTTGCAGCGGTTTTTTTGACGTGGTTGAATCCAATTTGAAATTTCTACAAATATTTTTACGTGGCGCATTCCAGGTTTATATTTTGACGTGGTTGATACCAATTTTGAATTTTTTTAAGAAGTATTTTAACGCCATTGTCCAACATTGTAATTCTATTTTGTGTTTCGGCTTGTTACAATATGGCTACAAATATAAAGACAAATAGAAATTCCTCAACGTCTGGAATTCAATGTTGTGTTCGCAGTTGCAAAAAATCGAGACGACAATGCGAGAATCTTAGATTATTTAGATTCCCCGCTGCTGATTTCGTGTTTGGCCAAATTTGGCGCGAAAAATGCAATATATCTTATGACGACTATAACCGAAAACTGTATATTTGTGAAAATCATTTCTCCAGTACTTATGTAGGAAAAAGGTTTCTAAAAAAGGATGCGATTTCAACCTTCAACTTAGACGAAAATCATGAGATTTCGGATGAAGAATTTTTAGAACCAGATTCTTCATTGAAACGACCACGTTATGATGACATAGTACGCAGTAATTGCGAATAAAACGTAAAAATAACCCATTATTACAAAAATAAATACAGCGACCTATTAAAAAAATTCAAAAAAATTAACGAAAAATTGCGAAAAGAAAAGCGCTTTATTTTAAAATCCAAGAATTGTTGTTCACAGACTTTAAAAATTCAATTGATTCTTTAAAACATATCAACTTGGAATCCAAAGGTAGGTAGGTAGGTGGCAGCTCTCATATGAGAGCTCACTTAGGCCAAGCTAGCCCATTGTGATACCAAAGGATCTCTAACCCCTTTTATTTGCTGTTAGGATGTCTCAAACCAGCCCGAGCAGGTGATGAAGCGTATTAGGCTCTTGGCGTCAACGTCCGATAAGTCCGCGAGGTTGGCTGTATGGTAAAACCCTAGATGTTTTTTCCGTTTCCTACAAAGAGCAGGACAAGTACAAAGCAAGTGGAGAATTGTTTCTTCCTCCTCTATGTCTCTGCAGCTTCTGCAGAAGTCGTTGGCCAGGTGGCCCAGCCCTAATCTAATGGCGTGGCTATCAAGGATACAGTGACCAGTGATGACTCCGACAACAACCCTGAGAGTGCCCCTATTGAGGTTTAGCAGACTTTTGGTGCGCTTCCAGTCCAGCTTTGGCCAGATCTGTTGCGCTGTCTTGCCTGTCTCTGAGGCCGCCCATGCATTGTTAGCGGATTTGGTCATCGCTTCCTCTATCACCAGCTTGCAGGTACTCAATGGAATACCTAAGCCGGCGAGTTCTGAGGATAGCTCCCTAGTCGTTCCTTGTCTAGCCAGTTCGTCTGCCCTGCAGTTCCCCGGGATATCTCTGTGACCAGGCACCCATATAAGGTGGATTTTAAGCTGCTCAGCCATCTCGTCAAGAGATTTGCGGCAGCTGATCACTGTTTTGGAAGTCAGAACATGAGACCCTAGGGCCCTGATAGCCGCTTGGCTGTCAGAGAGAATGCTAATATCTCGCCTAGAGACACTGCCCTCTTTGATCAAATTCAGGGCAGCTTCAATGGCTGAAACCTCTGCTTGGAATACGCTGCAGTGGTCCGGCAGTCTAAAAGAGTAATTTATACTAAGTGAGTCTGAAAAGACGCCTCCACCAACAGCTCCGTTTAACTTGGAGCCGTCGGTGTATATCTGGTGTGAGTTTCCTATTAAGGATGTTGAGCTTTCCTCCCAGTTGTTCCTGTTTGGAATGGTGCTTGTGAACTTTTTGTTAAATTGCAATTGGGGGGGTGAAGAATCCAGTTTTCCGAACTCCTTCAAGAGAGTAAGTATCCTGGCATGACCCCGGTTAGACTCCGACCATTGGCCGTTAGCCCGTAGCCTATAGCTTGTTATAGCCGCTAATTTCCTACAATGCAGATCTAGCGGAATAAGGTGAAGCAGGGCTTCTAAGGCTGAAGTTGGTATTGTCCTAAGAGCGCCCGTGATGATGACGCAGGCTGTCCTTTGAACTTTGCGGAGGTGTTGGAGGAGCAATGTTTTTTCCAAAGCATTCCACCAAACCAGGCACCCGTAGGTTAAAATGGGTCGTACGACAGCCGTGTAAACCCAGTGCGTCATATTTGGTTTTAGGCCCCAGGTTTTCCCCAGTGCCCTTTTGCAGGTGTATAAGGCAATCGTTGCCTTTTTGACCCTATTGAGGATGTTCGGTTTCCAGCTCAACCTCTTGTCAAAAATGATTCCAAGGAATTGTGCTTCATTCTTGAAAGGGATTTCTGTATTGTTAAGTGATAGAGGAGGTATGGGTGGGGGTTTGTACTTCCTCGTGAATAGGACAACCTCTGTCTTTCCAGGGTTGATGGCTAATCCCCGACTGGTAACCCAGCTGTTTACCTTGTTAAGCAGTACTTGCATTAGATCTCTGATGGAGTTGGGAAACTTGCCCGAGATAGTGAGAACTATATCGTCTGCATACGCCGTTACCTTGCCGCACCCCCCTCCCAGGGACTGGAGCAGTTCGTTAACTACCAGGTTCCAAAGGAGGGGGGAGAGGACTCCGCCCTGGGGAGTGCCCCTGCTCACCCCTCTAGAGGTGGAAGAGTCGCCCAGTTCAGCGCAGATAACTCTGCTCTGCAGAAGATTATCCACCCAGTTCACCAAGCCACCCTCCACCCCAAGCCTGGCGAGCGCGCCCGTGATGGCTGTAAGCTCGACATTGTTGAAAGCCCCCCCTCTATGTCCAGGAAAGTTGCTAAGGTGTACTCTTTGTGTTCGAGTGATTTTTCGATCGTGTAAGTCAGGGTATGTGTCAGCTGTGTCTACAGATTTACCCTTCATGTAGGCATGCTGATCCTTCGAAATGAGATCCTGCCTGATCGTTTGTTGTAAGTAAAGATCCAGCAATCTCTCTAGTGTTTTGAACAAAAAAGAAGAAAGGCTTATTGGTCTATAATCCTTAGGGCTAGTGTGGGAGCTTTTGCCCGCATTGGGGATGAAGACCACCCGTACTTTGCGCCAGTGTTCCGGTATGTAGTTTAAACCAATACTGGCTGAGAATATTGAGTTGAGGAGTGTTAAAATTAACGGTCCGGCATGTTGAAGTTGTGCTGGGAAAATGCCATCTGGTCCTGGTGATTTAAACGGGTGGAAACCAGCGATTGCCCATTTGATTTTGTCAATCGATACGATACTGTTTATAGAGGCGACACAGTTGGTGCTGGCCTGAGTTCCTAACAGCCTTTCGTGTTGGCTGATCGGAAAGTGGGTATTTGTAAGAAGTTCAAGTGCTTCACTTTCTGATGATGTCCAAGAACCATCGGGGTTTTGTAAAGCACTTGGAATAAAGGAGGAAGAGGCGAGTAGTTTCCTGAGTCTTGCAGTCTCGGAGACACTTTCAATATTGCCGCAAAAGTCGCTCCAGGAGCTTCTCTTAGCCTCCCTGAGGCTTTTCTTGTAGGTCTTGAGGGATTCTTTATAAAGGTCCCAGTCTTCTTCAGTTTTGGTCCTCCTTGCTCTGTTAAAGAGAGTCCTAGAGTGTTTCCTAAGCTCACTAAGATCATGGTTCCACCAGGGGGGTTTATATTTCCCTCTGGGCATGTACTTAGGGCAGGCGAGGTCTTGGGCCTTAGAAAATGCCAGAGTAAGTTGATTAACAGCCGATTCTAGCATCGCTTGTGTGTTTATTTCAGAGATATGAATCGTTTTGATGTGCCTATCCACTGTGCGGGTAAACAGCTCCCAGTTTGTTTTCCTGGGGTTGTTTACTGCTATAACCCTCCGGGGGTCGCTGTCAAGAGTGAACTCTATATACCTATGGTCGGAAAAAGAGTGTTCATTGGAGACCCTCCAGTTCCTAACCTTGTCGGCTATATTCACCGAGGCAAGGGTGAGGTCTAGAACCTCCTCCCTATTTCTGGTTACAAAGGTGGGAGTGCGCCCTATATTACACACAAGAAGGTTTGAGGTAGAAATGTAATCAAAAAGGGACTCACCCCTATCGTTGATGTCTGTGCTCCCCCAGATACAGTGGTGAGCATTTGCGTCGCATCCAATCACGAGCGCAGTGTTGGACTTGGCGGCTTCAGTTACCAGGTTCCTGACTGGATCCGGCGGTGGAGGCTCTGGATGGTCATGAGCCATATAGCTAGACGCGAACCAGTGGCATCTCCCCTTAAGCATCAGGGAGATGGAGACCAGATCGTCGTCGCTGAAATTAGGGAGCAGATATGCATTTAGTGATTTTTTCACAAGGATACAGGATCTGGGTCTACCTGTGCTGTTAGCAAGGACCAGCCTGTAGTTCGTCGCTCGCAATCCACAAACCTTGTTGGCTACGAGCCATGGTTCTTGGATGAGAGCGATATCGTCTCCGCCTTTAGAAAGGCGGAGGAGTAGTGCAGCCGAAGCTGCTTTAGAGTGGTGGAGGTTTATCTGAACTACTCGGACCATTGTCTATTTCGCTCATGTCTACCTCCACCACAGTAGCGTCGAGGTCACCGTCCGTTTCGGCGAGAAGCTCGGACTCCCTCCAGAAATTCCCGAAAGCCGTGGCCATCTCCGATCCCGAGGAGATTGATTCCGCCCGGGATAGGCGACGTAACGGCTTTGAGGAAGACGGTTGGTCATCTGTCGCCTCTGTTGCCAGGGTAGTCGTCTCGGCTGGCAGCCCGTGCGGGCCACCTTTGCCGGGGTCCGTCGTGGCTGGCAGCCCTTGTTGGCCGCCTTCGCCAGAGTCTGTTGAGGCTAGCAGCCCTGGGGGGCCACTTTCGCCGGTTTCAGTCTGCTCGTCCTTCCTGTATACCCTCAGTTTAATGTGCCCAAAACCGAAGGCCACGACACCATTGGACTTTGAAAGGTGCTCACGGGACTCCTTGTTCACAATTATTGTGGCACAACGAGACCCTTTGAGCTCCTCCAACTTGGCAATTTTCCAATTGTGCGTGGGTATCATCGGGTTGGACAATTGGAGGGTTTCGAGGACTTTAGCCGGATCCGTGGGTTTTAATGGGATCCAGGCTCTAGTCCTTGGTCTGCTGGGGATCAATTCCCTGGGTACTACCTCGAGTTTAGCACCCGGCCAGATCTCTCCCGTTCTGGAAATAGCCACGCAGAAGAGATCCAGGGCCCTCTTGTCCGCACACGCAACCAGCTTTACGTGGCCTTGATGCCAACCGCACATCTGGTATTGTGGCACCGGGCCCGGATTCTCCTTCATGACGTCCAGAAAGATGTCGGCGAGGAAATCTTCCACCAGTTTCCAGTTTGACGGAGTAATACTTCCGTCAGGGTCGGAGCGGTCAACGACCGCCTTAATGAGACTGCTTTTCAACATGTCGCTGTAGGTGGCTGCTGTTCTGAGCGAGCTGCGCACATTCTTGGCAGTCGGGGCCTCTTCCTCTGTAGAACGCTGCCTTTTGACGGCGGTCTCAGTGGTCGGTGCCCCGTCAAGCTCCGCTAACCTAGCAGTGGCCCAGGTAAAGGACTCTTTTTCTTTTTGAGTCCTGCGGTTCTCTGGGATACATTGTATCCGTTCGAGTACTCGCTTGGCACTCTGGCGTTCTCTATAGCGGACTTTTGAGTCCTTGATTTGTCGAGTGCTTGCTGTTACCGCAGCTCCGCTATGTTTGTTGCTGTTGCTGGACGGAGGTCCGGCTTTGGCAACCACAACGTTGCTGGGGTCAGCTGTAGCACTAATGTTTGTGGCTTTAGTTGCGGAGGCAGAGCCTTGGCGTGGGATCTTCTGATCAACCAAGGATGCTCCTTTTTTGGCGGTGGGCGCTGGCTTGTCTGCTTCACCCATCCCCGGCTTTTTAAGAGGGCCGGCCTCTGGTTCCGTCAATGTTCGTACGTTTGTTTTTGGTTTTATGTTTGTGTTTTTTGTTAAAGTGTCCATAATTGAGTCCCACGAGTGGCGGAGAAGGGGTGGTCCACCTGTGCAGAGATCCGCAGTGCACAGGTAAGGCTAATAATCCGGAGGGCGCCAGGTATCCGGATACTCCGTTCGCGACTGGGCTATTTGAAAGGGCCCCCAGCCAGGCTGACCATCGGCACGGGTCGTATGACACCTTGGTCCGGCCCTTACCCCGATCCTATGGAAGGAGCAACAACCTATCCTACCGACCGAACTATTGAAGAGTCGGGTCAGTGGGGCGAAGCCCACATCCTTAGCTGGCTATCACCAAGGTGAACTGTTTAGCCATTACCAGCCGGCACCCACGTGGAGGGTTTGGAGGAGGATTTTTGCCGGAATCCAAAACATTTTGTAAACTTTTACTTAGCACCCGGCCAAAAGAATATTCTGACGAAGTGAAATATTTAGCGCAAAATATTTTTTATATTTCACAATCAACATATTCTTTCCTAAGAGATAAGTTAAATTTCAATTTGCCACATATCAGCACCTTAAATCGGTGGGCTCCAATAAAGTTCCTTCAGCCCGGTATCAACAATGTGGCTTTTGAATTCATTAAAAAGATGTGCTTATAGTTGAAGGAAAAAAATGAAACTAATATGGTTTTTTTAATGGACGAAATGGCAATACGTAGAGAATTACGATACAATCAAAAACTAGATTTAATTGATGGATTGACAGGCTTCGAAAGAACAAAAAAAAAATTGGTAAACAAGTACCTATGTGTATTTATGTTGAAGTCCATGTTCTCGAGTTGGTGTTCAATTTTAAACTATTTTGTGTCAGAGAATGGATTAACAGCAGATACCTTGTGCAAAATAATTAAGAAAACCATACTTTCAATTTTAAAATAAAAAAAAAATATATTGCATGTTCGATTTGCCACATTTAATCAAGTTATTCCGAAATGGTTGGCTTAAATGCGACTTGAAAACGCCTGATGGTTTAGTTAGCTTTAAAGTAGTTCAAGAGCTTTGGGAGAGGGAAGAAAATTGTAAAACCAAAATGTGCCCAAAATTGACTAGACAACACATATTTCCAAATTCATTTGAAAAAATGCGTGTTAAATTTGCCACTCAAGTGTTCAGTAAAACATTAGAACAATTTCAGACATAAGTGGATTTAAAAAAATCTCACAAAAGGTAGCGTTATCCACTGCTGATTTTATAGCAAAAATTTATCAAATATTTGATTGCATGAATAGTGGATCTTTGTATGCAGATAACTGCTACCGATCTGCTCTTCAGATTAAGAAAGAAACGCACACAGTTATTCAAACATTTTTATATTATCGAGAGGAAGTGAAATTGGTTGATGAAAAAAAAACGAGTTTTCTTCCTAGATGGCATGAAACTATCCTTAAAATCGGTCCTTCTACTTGTAGATGAAATATTAAAAGATAATTCCGACAAGTTTTTTATTATGACAAAGGCCTTTAACCAGGACAAGTTGGAGAATACGTTTGCTGTGGTAAGGCAAAAAGGAGGTAATAACTGTAACCCCTCTGTAGCCGAACTTAATAATATCTTAGCCAGGTTATTAGCCTTTAAAATAATAAAGTTTAGCTCCTCTACCAATTGTGATGAGACGCAAGATTCAATGAGTAATTTAATTTCAAGCGCTTCTTTAAATGAGGATGTTTTGCAGACTAATGGCGATGATAATGACAATGAAATCCTGGAAAATCTTGATCTAAGTAGTGAGATGCACGAGGCCTATTTTGTAGGTGACACCTTTTGTAATCCGAAAGATATTAACTTAGAGCTGGTTTCCATGAGGTATTTTGTTGGATACGTAGCGTACAAAATCATTCCTAAATTAAATTGTGAAAAATGCGGTGACGAATTGAGAAAAAGGGATGAAGTTTTGACTGCTCCAAGTGCCATTTTTATTTTTCACAAAAATTATCAGTCAATTTCTGATTTTGGTAATCTTTTTGTTCCTTCCAATTCCCTAATGAATGTATGCATAAAACATATTTTAATTTTTCATAAAATCTTCGAAGCAGAACCTGAAAAAAATTGGTATTAAGACACACGTTTTACAATCTTGTAAAAATGCTACACCTGAATGGTTCCATGGTGAGTGCTATAATAAACCAAAGAATATGAAGTAATATAGAACGCGCATGTGGGCACAAAAGTGTTTTCGGTTGCTATGATGCGGGCGGGAAGAGCGAAGCGTAGGCATTTGAAAATGTTAGGTTCATAACATTTTCTGTTAGATTTGCGTAGGACAACAGCAAAAAGCTATGTTATTGTTCGCAACGGCTTCACTCGTGTAAATTGAAGTGGTGGTTGTTGCAGCGTAGTGTTCGCTCAATCATTTTTTGCATGCATGTTTCTTGATCTTGTTTGCCGAAGCGCAAGCAAAAAACAAACAACGAACGAAGGCATCGTCATCATCGTTTCAACGAAGATGACTCGGGATTCGCTAATATTTTTGTTGTTGTCGTTTATTGTGTGTATGCTTTTTTGGTTTTGCTGTAATGTCACTATCAATCGAAGCTTTGTGGTGTATGGCTGTTTGCTCAAATGCTGCGCTTTGATTGATTTTTAAAACCTGTAAATATTTAGACGTGGTTGAATCCAATTTGAAATTTTCACAAATATTTTTACGTGGCGAGTTCCAAGTAAAATCATTTGTTTATATTTTGACGTGGTTGATACCAATTTTGAACCTTTTGCAGCGTTTTTTTTTTGACGTGGTTGAATCCAATTTGAAATTTTCACAAATATATTTACGTGGCGAGTTCCAAGTAACATTATTTGTTTATATTTTGACGTGGTTGATACCAATTTTGAACCTTTTGCAGCGGTTTTTTTGACGTGGTTGAATCCAATTTGAAATTTCTACAAATATTTTTACGTGGCGCATTCCAGGTTTATATTTTGACGTGGTTGATACCAATTTTGAATTTTTTTAAGAAGTATTTTAACGCCATTGTCCAACATTGTAATTCTATTTTGTGTTTCGGCTTGTTACAATATGGCTACAAATATAAAGACAAATAGAAATTCCTCAACGTCTGGAATTCAATGTTGTGTTCGCAGTTGCAAAAAATCGAGACGACAATGCGAGAATCTTAGATTATTTAGATTCCCCGCTGCTGATTTCGTGTTTGGCCAAATTTGGCGCGAAAAATGCAATATATCTTATGACGACTATAACCGAAAACTGTATATTTGTGAAAATCATTTCTCCAGTACTTATGTAGGAAAAAGGTTTCTAAAAAAGGATGCGATTTCAACCTTCAACTTAGACGAAAATCATGAGATTTCGGATGAAGAATTTTTAGAACCAGATTCTTCATTGAAACGACCACGTTATGATGACATAGTACGCAGTAATTGCGAATAAAACGTAAAAATAACCCATTATTACAAAAATAAATACAGCGACCTATTAAAAAAATTCAAAAAAATTAACGAAAAATTGCGAAAAGAAAAGCGCTTTATTTTAAAATCCAAGAATTGTTGTTCACAGACTTTAAAAATTCAATTGATTCTTTAAAACATATCAACTTGGAATCCAAAGGTAGGTAGGTAGGTGGCAGCTCTCATATGAGAGCTCACTTAGGCCAAGCTAGCCCATTGTGATACCAAAGGATCTCTAACCCCTTTTATTTGCTGTTAGGATGTCTCAAACCAGCCCGAGCAGGTGATGAAGCGTATTAGGCTCTTGGCGTCAACGTCCGATAAGTCCGCGAGGTTGGCTGTATGGTAAAACCCTAGATGTTTTTTCCGTTTCCTACAAAGAGCAGGACAAGTACAAAGCAAGTGGAGAATTGTTTCTTCCTCCTCTATGTCTCTGCAGCTTCTGCAGAAGTCGTTGGCCAGGTGGCCCAGCCCTAATCTAATGGCGTGGCTATCAAGGATACAGTGACCAGTGATGACTCCGACAACAACCCTGAGAGTGCCCCTATTGAGGTTTAGCAGACTTTTGGTGCGCTTCCAGTCCAGCTTTGGCCAGATCTGTTGCGCTGTCTTGCCTGTCTCTGAGGCCGCCCATGCATTGTTAGCGGATTTGGTCATCGCTTCCTCTATCACCAGCTTGCAGGTACTCAATGGAATACCTAAGCCGGCGAGTTCTGAGGATAGCTCCCTAGTCGTTCCTTGTCTAGCCAGTTCGTCTGCCCTGCAGTTCCCCGGGATATCTCTGTGACCAGGCACCCATATAAGGTGGATTTTAAGCTGCTCAGCCATCTCGTCAAGAGATTTGCGGCAGCTGATCACTGTTTTGGAAGTCAGAACATGAGACCCTAGGGCCCTGATAGCCGCTTGGCTGTCAGAGAGAATGCTAATATCTCGCCTAGAGACACTGCCCTCTTTGATCAAATTCAGGGCAGCTTCAATGGCTGAAACCTCTGCTTGGAATACGCTGCAGTGGTCCGGCAGTCTAAAAGAGTAATTTATACTAAGTGAGTCTGAAAAGACGCCTCCACCAACAGCTCCGTTTAACTTGGAGCCGTCGGTGTATATCTGGTGTGAGTTTCCTATTAAGGATGTTGAGCTTTCCTCCCAGTTGTTCCTGTTTGGAATGGTGCTTGTGAACTTTTTGTTAAATTGCAATTGGGGGGGTGAAGAATCCAGTTTTCCGAACTCCTTCAAGAGAGTAAGTATCCTGGCATGACCCCGGTTAGACTCCGACCATTGGCCGTTAGCCCGTAGCCTATAGCTTGTTATAGCCGCTAATTTCCTACAATGCAGATCTAGCGGAATAAGGTGAAGCAGGGCTTCTAAGGCTGAAGTTGGTATTGTCCTAAGAGCGCCCGTGATGATGACGCAGGCTGTCCTTTGAACTTTGCGGAGGTGTTGGAGGAGCAATGTTTTTTCCAAAGCATTCCACCAAACCAGGCACCCGTAGGTTAAAATGGGTCGTACGACAGCCGTGTAAACCCAGTGCGTCATATTTGGTTTTAGGCCCCAGGTTTTCCCCAGTGCCCTTTTGCAGGTGTATAAGGCAATCGTTGCCTTTTTGACCCTATTGAGGATGTTCGGTTTCCAGCTCAACCTCTTGTCAAAAATGATTCCAAGGAATTGTGCTTCATTCTTGAAAGGGATTTCTGTATTGTTAAGTGATAGAGGAGGTATGGGTGGGGGTTTGTACTTCCTCGTGAATAGGACAACCTCTGTCTTTCCAGGGTTGATGGCTAATCCCCGACTGGTAACCCAGCTGTTTACCTTGTTAAGCAGTACTTGCATTAGATCTCTGATGGAGTTGGGAAACTTGCCCGAGATAGTGAGAACTATATCGTCTGCATACGCCGTTACCTTGCCGCACCCCCCTCCCAGGGACTGGAGCAGTTCGTTAACTACCAGGTTCCAAAGGAGGGGGGAGAGGACTCCGCCCTGGGGAGTGCCCCTGCTCACCCCTCTAGAGGTGGAAGAGTCGCCCAGTTCAGCGCAGATAACTCTGCTCTGCAGAAGATTATCCACCCAGTTCACCAAGCCACCCTCCACCCCAAGCCTGGCGAGCGCGCCCGTGATGGCTGTAAGCTCGACATTGTTGAAAGCCCCCCCTCTATGTCCAGGAAAGTTGCTAAGGTGTACTCTTTGTGTTCGAGTGATTTTTCGATCGTGTAAGTCAGGGTATGTGTCAGCTGTGTCTACAGATTTACCCTTCATGTAGGCATGCTGATCCTTCGAAATGAGATCCTGCCTGATCGTTTGTTGTAAGTAAAGATCCAGCAATCTCTCTAGTGTTTTGAACAAAAAAGAAGAAAGGCTTATTGGTCTATAATCCTTAGGGCTAGTGTGGGAGCTTTTGCCCGCATTGGGGATGAAGACCACCCGTACTTTGCGCCAGTGTTCCGGTATGTAGTTTAAACCAATACTGGCTGAGAATATTGAGTTGAGGAGTGTTAAAATTAACGGTCCGGCATGTTGAAGTTGTGCTGGGAAAATGCCATCTGGTCCTGGTGATTTAAACGGGTGGAAACCAGCGATTGCCCATTTGATTTTGTCAATCGATACGATACTGTTTATAGAGGCGACACAGTTGGTGCTGGCCTGAGTTCCTAACAGCCTTTCGTGTTGGCTGATCGGAAAGTGGGTATTTGTAAGAAGTTCAAGTGCTTCACTTTCTGATGATGTCCAAGAACCATCGGGGTTTTGTAAAGCACTTGGAATAAAGGAGGAAGAGGCGAGTAGTTTCCTGAGTCTTGCAGTCTCGGAGACACTTTCAATATTGCCGCAAAAGTCGCTCCAGGAGCTTCTCTTAGCCTCCCTGAGGCTTTTCTTGTAGGTCTTGAGGGATTCTTTATAAAGGTCCCAGTCTTCTTCAGTTTTGGTCCTCCTTGCTCTGTTAAAGAGAGTCCTAGAGTGTTTCCTAAGCTCACTAAGATCATGGTTCCACCAGGGGGGTTTATATTTCCCTCTGGGCATGTACTTAGGGCAGGCGAGGTCTTGGGCCTTAGAAAATGCCAGAGTAAGTTGATTAACAGCCGATTCTAGCATCGCTTGTGTGTTTATTTCAGAGATATGAATCGTTTTGATGTGCCTATCCACTGTGCGGGTAAACAGCTCCCAGTTTGTTTTCCTGGGGTTGTTTACTGCTATAACCCTCCGGGGGTCGCTGTCAAGAGTGAACTCTATATACCTATGGTCGGAAAAAGAGTGTTCATTGGAGACCCTCCAGTTCCTAACCTTGTCGGCTATATTCACCGAGGCAAGGGTGAGGTCTAGAACCTCCTCCCTATTTCTGGTTACAAAGGTGGGAGTGCGCCCTATATTACACACAAGAAGGTTTGAGGTAGAAATGTAATCAAAAAGGGACTCACCCCTATCGTTGATGTCTGTGCTCCCCCAGATACAGTGGTGAGCATTTGCGTCGCATCCAATCACGAGCGCAGTGTTGGACTTGGCGGCTTCAGTTACCAGGTTCCTGACTGGATCCGGCGGTGGAGGCTCTGGATGGTCATGAGCCATATAGCTAGACGCGAACCAGTGGCATCTCCCCTTAAGCATCAGGGAGATGGAGACCAGATCGTCGTCGCTGAAATTAGGGAGCAGATATGCATTTAGTGATTTTTTCACAAGGATACAGGATCTGGGTCTACCTGTGCTGTTAGCAAGGACCAGCCTGTAGTTCGTCGCTCGCAATCCACAAACCTTGTTGGCTACGAGCCATGGTTCTTGGATGAGAGCGATATCGTCTCCGCCTTTAGAAAGGCGGAGGAGTAGTGCAGCCGAAGCTGCTTTAGAGTGGTGGAGGTTTATCTGAACTACTCGGACCATTGTCTATTTCGCTCATGTCTACCTCCACCACAGTAGCGTCGAGGTCACCGTCCGTTTCGGCGAGAAGCTCGGACTCCCTCCAGAAATTCCCGAAAGCCGTGGCCATCTCCGATCCCGAGGAGATTGATTCCGCCCGGGATAGGCGACGTAACGGCTTTGAGGAAGACGGTTGGTCATCTGTCGCCTCTGTTGCCAGGGTAGTCGTCTCGGCTGGCAGCCCGTGCGGGCCACCTTTGCCGGGGTCCGTCGTGGCTGGCAGCCCTTGTTGGCCGCCTTCGCCAGAGTCTGTTGAGGCTAGCAGCCCTGGAGGGCCACTTTCGCCGGTTTCAGTCTGCTCGTCCTTCCTGTATACCCTCAGTTTAATGTGCCCAAAACCGAAGGCCACGACACCATTGGACTTTGAAAGGTGCTCACGGGACTCCTTGTTCACAATTATTGTGGCACAACGAGACCCTTTGAGCTCCTCCAACTTGGCAATTTTCCAATTGTGCGTGGGTATCATCGGGTTGGACAATTGGAGGGTTTCGAGGACTTTAGCCGGATCCGTGGGTTTTAATGGGATCCAGGCTCTAGTCCTTGGTCTGCTGGGGATCAATTCCCTGGGTACTACCTCGAGTTTAGCACCCGGCCAGATCTCTTCCGTTCTGGAAATAGCCACGCAGAAGAGATCCAGGGCCCTCTTGTCCGCACACGCAACCAGCTTTACGTGGCCTTGATGCCAACCGCACATCTGGTATTGTGGCACCGGGCCCGGATTCTCCTTCATGACGTCCAGAAAGATGTCGGCGAGGAAATCTTCCACCAGTTTCCAGTTTGACGGAGTAATACTTCCGTCAGGGTCGGAGCGGTCAACGACCGCCTTAATGAGACTGCTTTTCAACATGTCGCTGTAGGTGGCTGCTGTTCTGAGCGAGCTGCGCACATTCTTGGCAGTCGGGGCCTCTTCCTCTGTAGAACGCTGCCTTTTGGCGGCGGTCTCAGTCGTCGGTGCCCCGTCAAGCTCCGCTAACCTAGTAGTGGCCCAGGTAAAGGACTCTTTTTCTTTTTGAGTCCTGCGGTTCTCTGGGATACATTGTATCCGTTCGAGTACTCGCTTGGCACTCTGGCGTTCTCTATAGCGGACTTTTGAGTCCTTGATTTGTCGAGTGCTTGCTGTTACCGCAGCTCCGCTATGTTTGTTGCTGTTGCTGGACGGAGGTCCGGCTTTGGCAACCACAACGTTGCTGGGGTCAGCTGTAGCACTAATGTTTGTGGCTTTAGTTGCGGAGGCAGAGCCTTGGCGTGGGATCTTCTGATCAACCAAGGATGCTCCTTTTTTGGCGGTGGGCGCTGGCTTGTCTGCTTCACCCATCCCCGGCTTTTTAAGAGGGCCGGCCTCTGGTTCCGTCAATGTTCGTACGTTTGTTTTTGGTTTTATGTTTGTGTTTTTTGTTAAAGTGTCCATAATTGAGTCCCACGAGTGGCGGAGAAGGGGTGGTCCACCTGTGCAGAGATCCGCAGTGCACAGGTAAGGCTAATAATCCGGAGGGCGCCAGGTATCCGGATACTCCGTTCGCGACTGGGCTATTTGAAAGGGCCCCCAGCCAGGCTGACCATCGGCACGGGTCGTATGACACCTTGGTCCGGCCCTTACCCCGATCCTATGGAAGGAGCAACAACCTATCCTACCGACCGAACTATTGAAGAGTCGGGTCAGTGGGGCGAAGCCCACATCCTTAGCTGGCTATCACCAAGGTGAACTGTTTAGCCATTACCAGCCGGCACCCACGTGGAGGGTTTGGAGGAGGATTTTTGCCGGAATCCAAAACATTTTGTAAACTTTTACTTAGCACCCGGCCAAAAGAATATTCTGACGAAGTGAAATATTTAGCGCAAAATATTTTTTATATTTCACAATCAACATATTCTTTCCTAAGAGATAAGTTAAATTTCAATTTGCCACATATCAGCACCTTAAATCGGTGGGCTCCAATAAAGTTCCTTCAGCCCGGTATCAACAATGTGGCTTTTGAATTCATTAAAAAGATGTGCTTATAGTTGAAGGAAAAAAATGAAACTAATATGGTTTTTTTAATGGACGAAATGGCAATACGTAGAGAATTACGATACAATCAAAAACTAGATTTAATTGATGGATTGACAGGCTTCGAAAGAACAAAAAAAAAATTGGTAAACAAGTACCTATGTGTATTTATGTTGAAGTCCATGTTCTCGAGTTGGTGTTCAATTTTAAACTATTTTGTGTCAGAGAATGGATTAACAGCAGATACCTTGTGCAAAATAATTAAGAAAATCTTAAAATTTTAAGCAATTAGTAGTGAAAGTTTTGGTTTGTGATCAGGGGTCTTCTAATAGAAAGTGTTTCTCCGACTTAGGCGTATGTATAGAGAAACCATACTTTCAATTTTAAAATAAAAAAAAAATATATTGCATGTTCGATTTGCCACATTTAATCAAGTTATTCCGAAATGGTTGGCTTAAATGCGACTTGAAAACGCCTGATGGTTTAGTTAGCTTTAAAGTAGTTCAAGAGCTTTGGGAGAGGGAAGAAAATTGTAAAACCAAAATGTGCCCAAAATTGACTAGACAACACATATTTCCAAATTCATTTGAAAAAATGCGTGTTAAATTTGCCACTCAAGTGTTCAGTAAAACATTAGAACAATTTCAGACATAAGTGGATTTAAAAAAATCTCACAAAAGGTAGCGTTATCCACTGCTGATTTTATAGCAAAAATTTATCAAATATTTGATTGCATGAATAGTGGATCTTTGTATGCAGATAACTGCTACCGATCTGCTCTTCAGATTAAGAAAGAAACGCACACAGTTATTCAAACATTTTTATATTATCGAGAGGAAGTGAAATTGGTTGATGAAAAAAAAACGAGTTTTCTTCCTAGATGGCATGAAACTATCCTTAAAATCGGTCCTTCTACTTGTAGATGAAATATTAAAAGATAATTCCGACAAGTTTTTTATTATGACAAAGGCCTTTAACCAGGACAAGTTGGAGAATACGTTTGCTGTGGTAAGGCAAAAAGGAGGTAATAACTGTAACCCCTCTGTAGCCGAACTTAATAATATCTTAGCCAGGTTATTAGCCTTTAAAATAATAAAGTTTAGCTCCTCTACCAATTGTGATGAGACGCAAGATTCAATGAGTAATTTAATTTCAAGCGCTTCTTTAAATGAGGATGTTTTGCAGACTAATGGCGATGATAATGACAATGAAATCCTGGAAAATCTTGATCTAAGTAGTGAGATGCACGAGGCCTATTTTGTAGGTGACACCTTTTGTAATCCGAAAGATATTAACTTAGAGCTGGTTTCCATGAGGTATTTTGTTGGATACGTAGCGTACAAAATCATTCCTAAATTAAATTGTGAAAAATGCGGTGACGAATTGAGAAAAAGGGATGAAGTTTTGACTGCTCCAAGTGCCATTTTTATTTTTCACAAAAATTATCAGTCAATTTCTGATTTTGGTAATCTTTTTGTTCCTTCCAATTCCCTAATGAATGTATGCATAAAACATATTTTAATTTTTCATAAAATCTTCGAAGCAGAACCTGAAAAAAAATTGGTATTAAGACACACGTTTTACAATCTTGTAAAAATGCTACACCTGAATGGTTCCATGGTGAGTGCTGTAACCATAGAGTCTAAATTTTAGATTTTCTTATTTTATTTCTTTTACGAAAACACTGCATGTGGGCTGTGCAAAAAGGAAGTTCGAAAGAACGAAAATTGAAAATAATTGTTGGCAAATAAAAAAATTCTTATTAAAAATTATTATTTATGAAAGATAAATTTAAACGAAAGTAAAACATAAACATAAAACCTTACAATAATATTTTTAATAAATAACTATAAACGCTCTTGTGCAACATGTTTGCACCCATATTTTACTACACCAAGTTCACGCATTTTTTTTGCTAATTGTAATTTGCTTGTGATTATAAAAAAGAAAGCAGAAATAGCGACGCAACAATTACCAACAACAATGATATCCCGCCTGCACGGCACAGCGCAAAAAACAGTATACCGCTAACTTTTTTTTGTTTGCCAATATTATAATGCTATTCCCCGCGACAACAAAAGCAGCGTTCATCGTCATGTTTATCAAGTGGCGCAACAGCAGCGAGAATACGAATGAGTACAGAAGCGACTTCAATTCACATGTTACGCCGAAGTTACAGAGATTTCTGCTGTTAGTAACAGAGATTTCTGCTGTCAATAACAGAGGGTACTACCAGCAGTACCCACCATTCAACGCGTTTGCTTGTATGAGATGCGCGTTCTATATTACTTCATATTCTTTGGTTAAACGCAATGTCTTACAGCGTCTATTGTTAACTCCGGGTTTTAAAACATTTTAAAATCTAACAAAATCTGCATCAATTGGTATGAAAATGGTTGTGTTTCCAACTAGTAAAAATTTATTTATTAGGGGAAAGTGGGTCAATGACGGCCATGGGGTAATGACGGCCATCACCATTTTTGGTACTTAAAGTTGACGTAGGTCTAAACCGTTTACTGTAACAGAAAGCTTGTTCCGTAAGCTTGTTTTTAAGTAGAAGCTGAAGTGTGAGGATTTATTATAACTTTTAGTTCCAGACCAGTGCCGATACGTAACTACCCGAAAGTTTTATAAGGTGTTCAAAATATCGATTATTTCGTCAACACTTTCAGCTACACAATCAAGGTAAATATGTTAAAATGTTGCTATTGATATTAGCTTTCTAAATCAAGTAAAATTTGTCATGTGTCTTGCATAGTTTATTTGTACTGCATGCTTGCGCAAAATGAGGTCAGTGGGGGAATGACGGCCACTAGAGGTGGGGTAACGACGGCCATGTCATTAAGAAGTATTTTTGGAATCCGCATGATGATATTTGTTCATCATTGAGGCCTTTTATGCCATTTAAAGAGATCCACTGCTTGTCCAGTCGTTCTAGACGGTATAGCTATTCTGCTCTATACATTCTCACAAGTCCCAAGGAACTCCAAGATCCTTTCTATAATTTTTTTTTTTTCATGTAGCGGTTAACGCTTCGTAATATTAAAAGTCGTGCGACATTAACTTTATTTGAAATTTTCCGCCAAATGCGCCGAGCTTCGATCGCCCGTCACCAGATGTCTATCCGAAAGTGCAGCGTCGTCGTCAATCCCCTTCATCAGAAGAAGAAGAAGATCGAGACTTCTGCTTATTGTGTTTAGAGTTAATGCCACAAAAATTGAATCGCTTCAATTCGATTAAGTGCAGTACGTGCAAGCGGCCATTCCATTTGAAATGCGTGGAAAAAAGTAGTTCAAATGCGCTCTTATTACACATGTCGCAACTGCGACTCAGATCTCGACGATGAGGATGAAAATTAATAGTATTGTAAGTTTGAGGCATTTTTTTCAATATGTTTCAATTTCGTTTCTCTTCCGCTTTTTGTGAGCTGTCAATAAAGTTACAATTACAAAAATGTCAAATTTCCATTTGTTTTTCTTCACGGAGCCTTTATTAAGCATTCACAGCGATTTGTGTTGATATTTGTGCGATTTCTGGTCGGTTTTTTTGAGTGGCCGTCATTACCCCACCATTTTTCTAAATGACAACAACCAACTTTTTTTATAGATTCTAATTTTGTATAGTTAAAATCAGAATTTTTGAAATCTGCCGATACACTTTATTAGCATATGTGTTCTAGTTGTGCTCTTAACTCTGATTTGATCAAAAATATAAATTTTTGGATATGTTTTGATGCTAAATGAAAACTATGCCGTCATTACCCCAATTTCCCCTACATATTTTATTGTTCAGCTTCGATAGTCCAGCGGGTAGCGCGCTGGTTGCTCATACCCAAGGCCCTAGGTTCGATTCCTGGCTCGGGCTGGCGAAAACTCGTCTACTTCTATCGGTATCCACATGAAGCAGATGAGAATTACAAGAATCGCACAAGTGCGCTCTTGGCAGGCAATGGCAAAACCTCCAAACGTAAAAAACTGCCAATCGCCGTTCGGACTCGGCGTTAAACTGTAGGTCCCCTCCCCTCCCTTTCCCCATCCGCCTGAAATGTGTACTGTAACATATTGAAACGAAAAGGCACTCTGTGCTGAATGCTTTTCTATGCACGAGTGCTTTTCCAAGCATACTTTTAGGGATGCACTTTGAAGTACGGCAGATTTGGTATAATTCGCTTGTTATAGTCCGATATGGCAAGGATGGTTCGCGAAAGGTGATGAGCTTTGCTAGAACAATCGAGATAGTAAGTAAAACTGGAATGTGCAAGAAAGGCTGTCTTCTTAAACGTCAGTTGCTTTGTAACAGTACAAAGCATAATGTTCGTAAACAAAAAATGCAACTGTGTTACAATGCATCGTGTTCGTGAACGCATCCAATGAGCAATCGATCGCATCGGCATCGCAAATTACGAATCATTATTATCGACGATGCATTGCAATGAATTCCGCTGTTAACAGTTTCATTTCTGGAATTGGTTTGACTTTCAGTATACACCTAATTCTGTTTTTACACGGTAGATTGGTTCCAGGAAAACCGTGTTAAAACAACCGTGTAAAAAAGACATTGATCGTTTGCAAAAGTAGGTGATTGGTTCCTTATCTCTAAAACCTATTAAAATTAGTGAAAAACAAGGATACATAAGATATTTAACAAAAATAAAAAATATAAATAACTGCATGAATTAGAAATATTTTTTGGCTTACTTTTTATCTCATAAAAATAATTTCTTTACCCAACACGTTCGATTGCATTGATAGTTCACAAAATATTGTAACGATAAGACAGTCTGTCGCTGTGCAAAGCAACCCTGCCGCTTTGCGCCGTGCTATAATTCAATGTGGCAACTACGGCCGCGATAATAACTTTTAGTCCAATCTGGCAACGATGGTCGCGATCATCAGGGAAACCTTTAGTCAACTCGGGAATGTGCGAGAACGATCTGCGCGATGGCTGGACGGGTATAAAAGGCAGCCGGATGCGGCGCAGCGAGTCAGTCTGGTTTTGACAAGTGAAGTTGCCACACGGAGTAATTAAGGAAATACTTAAGTGTACGAGCAGTAAAGTGTAAAACTGTGAATAATAAAGTGACTGTTGGTTTTGAATTGGCTGCGTTGGAATAATTAAAGTTGTTTTCAAATTGCACAATCCAGTGATACGTAACAGCCAGGAAGTAGGATTGTCCAGTCAGAAGTAGGATTGTGGAAAAGTGAAAGTAAACAAATAAATAAATAAAATTATAAAAGCACGGACATGGTTAAACTCGAGCTGCTGAAGGTAGACCAGCTGAAGAAGGAGCTGGCTACCTGGAATTTGCCGACTGCTGGCGGAAAGGTGGAGTTGCAGTTGCGCTTGCGAGAAGCATGTGAGGCACGAGGCGTCGATTGGACTGTACACGAGTTCGGAGCGCAAGAACTGGAGGCGTCGGCCAAGGTGGAGGAGTCGTCTGCTGGTGCTGCTTCGCTACAGAGTACAGCTGCAGCGGCTGCACCAATACAAGCGTTGGACATGAGCCAACTAATGGCTGCACTCAAAGGCATTTCGGCGCAAATGGAAACAGCGAATCGAGAAATGGCAGCGAAGCTGGAAACTACGAATCGAGAAATGGCAGCGAAGCTGGAAACTACGAATCTCGCAATTACGGCAACAGTCGAGACTGCAAATCGGGAAATGTCAGTAAAACTTGAAAATGCAAATCGGGAGTTGTCCAGCAAGCTTCAGGAAAATTCTGCGCGCTTGGAGCAGAAAGTGGAGGAAATCTCAGACAGGATTAATGGGAAAGTCGAGCACCTGGAGACGCGGCTAGAGCACTTGGATAAACGAGTCGACGACCCAGATGATTCCCTGAACAAACGAGTTGATAGTCTGGAAGACTCGATGAACAGAAAAATGGACGAGCGGCTTAGGGAGGTACAGCCGCGAGAATGGTTGCCGCCGGTTCCGGAAAGTGTTGCCCCCCGAGCAGAAGTGCCTAGTTATGATGGGACTACGCCGTTCGACACATTCAAGCTACAATTCGACCTGGCTGCTCTAGAAAATCAGTGGACCGATGTAAGGAAAGGTCGGAGATTGGTGCTGGCTCTTAAAGGTGCTGCGGCTGAGGTCATAAAATCAGTTCCAGAATGTTTACGAAGTGAGTACGAGACCGTCATAAGAGCGCTGGCAGCCAAATACAGCGACGAGCACAACAGAACGCTATACTACTGTGAGCTGAAGAGTCGCAGGCAGGTAGCCAGCGAGGCGCTGCAGGCATATGCAGCAGACATTGAGCGGCTCGTACAGCTGTGCTACCCGTCCTTCGGCGCTGATGATCTCGAGAGGATGAAGATTGAGGCGTTTATTGAAGGTCTTCATGATCCAGAGACACGTCGCAGTGCGTTGATGATGGGCAAGCCGACATTTAGGGAGACGGTGACCAGCGCGATGACATACGAGGCGACATGGATTGGGAGCACTCGGTATGCACCTGCAAGGGTACGCCAGATCCAGCCGGACAACGACATTGCGATCCAGGCCATAAGCTCTGAGCCACCGGGCAGGCCACGGGTGGTCTCCTCTAAAGTTGTTTGCTGGGTATGTGGCAAGCAGGGCCACATATCACGAGACTGCTGCCAACGAAAGAGGCGTTCCCGTTCTCAATCGCAATCGCCTGAAGCGAGGAATACTCACAATCGAGACCCAGCTAACAAGCGCAGGGCTGAGGACGGCGAGTCGTTAAACTAAAACGGGTCAGCCCAAAGGGGCGTGAGCTGATCCCCACAATCTGCCGCCCCACCATCCTTGTCACACAGCTGAAACGCCAGCCCAGCAGCTTGGCAATTGAAGGAGGGATAGATGGAAAGTTGTTCGTGTTGACACTGGATACTGACGATTGCTATCGGCACCAGCAGCCTGGAACATGAGTTCATCGTCGCGGATATAATGGACGACGTGATTATCGGCGTGGATTTCATGATTAGGCACGGTTTTACGCTGGACCTGAAGGAAAATGTGCTGAGATATGCCAACGTTGAATTCCCGCTGCACACCGGCTATGAGCGAAGCGATTGTGTGGGCAAAGGTGGACGAGGACGATGGGACAAGGCGGCTGTGGGTAGTAGAAGCACCGAAAGGACACGGACACGACAACATCATCATCGGACGTACATTAGTGGAACCTAAAAATGGCAGAATACCAGTCAGAATACTGAACCCCCTGAGTGCACCCAGATATGTCGGGAAAGATCTCAATATCAATATTTGCGGCAGAAGCAGGCGGAAGAACAGCCATAGTGAAGCACAACATCGACACCGGAAGTGCAAAACCGATTCGCCAACCGCCAAGACGAGTTCCTCTGGCCAAGAGGGAGGAGGTCACAAATTTGATCGAGAACATGCGGAAAGACAAGGTCATAGAGCCTTCTTCGGGCCCCTGGTGCTCGCCGGTCGTGCTAGTCAAGAAAAAAGATGGCAGTACCCGGTTTTGTGTGGACTATCGGAAGCTCAATGATGTGACAAAGAAGGACAGTTATCCACTACCTCGGATCGATGACACCCTGGACACACTGTCAGGCACGCAGTGGTTTTCCACACTCGACTTACGCAGCGGCTATTGGCAGGTAGAGCTTGCAGACAAGTACAAGGAGAAAACGGCTTTCAGTGTTGGCGATGGTTTGTGGCAGTTCACCGTCATGCCGTTTGGACTCTGCAACGCACCAGCAACATTCGAGCGGCTAATGGAACGCGTGTTAAAAGGGCTGCATTGGCGGACGTGTCTGGTGTACCTCGACGACATAATCGTGATGGGTAAAAACTTCGACGACCACCTGGGAAAGCTGAAGGAGGTATTTGAGCGGATACAAAAAGCCGGGCTTAAACTCAACCCAAAGAAGTGCTCGCTGTTCCAAAAGGAGGTCAAGTATCTGGGTCATACGGTTTCCGCCCGCGGAGTACATACGGATGAAGGCAAAATCACGGCGGTGAAGGAGTGGCCCCGGCCACGCAATCTACACGAACTCCGCAGTTTCCTGGGCCTGTGCACATACTACCGCCGATTTGTTCCGGGATTCGCGAACATAGCCAGCAGCCTGCACAAACTGACGAAAAAGGGCCAAGCTTTCGAGTGGAACGAGGAGCAGGAACAGGCTTTTGCACGTCTGATGGAAAAACTGTGCAGTGCTCCAATTCTGGCCTTCCCCGTGCCTGGGGAGATGTTTGTGCTGGATACAGATGCAAGCGGGAATAGTATTGGCGGTGTGCTATCACAGATAATAGACGGCCAGGAACAAGTGATAGCGTACTACAGTAGGGTTCTATCGAAACCGGAACGCAACTACTGTGTGACACGGAGAGAACTGCTGGCGGTATTGGACTGCGTAAAACACTTCCACAAATATCTGTATGGACAAAGGTTTCGCCTGCGCACAGATCATGCGGCATTGAGATGGCTCCTGAACTTTAAGGATCCTGAAGGGCAATTGGCGCGGTGGATCGAGCGACTGCAGAGCTACGACTACACGATAGAGCATCGCAACGGCAGTAGCCATGGAAATGCCGATGCCTTGTCACGCCGTCCGTGCAAAGTCGAATGCAGGCAATGCTCGCGAGCCGAAAGCAAAGAACAGATAGTGGACGCCCGGTTGGTAAGCGTTATGCCAGAGGAAGAGCGGTCTGCAGAGAGACTACGAAAGGACCAGCGTGAGGATGCGGATCTTGTGAAAATCATCGAAGGCAAGGAGCAAGGCGCACGTCCAGACTGGCAGGAGGTGGCCGGTGAAAGCCCAATCGCTAAGACTTACTGGGCCCAGTGGAAAAGTCTGCGGCTGAAGGAAGGATGCCTGTACCGCGAATGGGAGAGCGCGGATGGTACCCTATTCCTAACCAGGAGGCCACTACGATCTCGGAAAAGCTGGTAAACAACTGGGTAGCCCGGTTCGGAGTTCCGTTGGAGTTGCACTCAGATCAAGGCCGGAATTTCGAGTCTGCGGTATTCAAGGAAGTGTGTGGTCTGCTGGGGATAAAGAAAACGCGTACCACTCCTTTGCACCCACAGTCCGACGGCATGGTGAAACGCTTTAACCGGACACTGGAGGAATACCTGCGGAAAGTGATACGCAGGAATCAAAAGGATTGGGACACGCATATCCCCCTGTTCCTGATGGCGCCTAGGTCAGCCCCGGACGACACGACATCACTCACTCCAGCCCGAGCAGTGTTCGGCACAGAGTTGCGGTTACCCGCTGATTTGAAGCTCGGGGTAGTCAGCACCACGGGAGGCGCTAAGACGGACTACGTGGTCAATAAGCGGGCGGAACTGGAGGAAATTCACCAGTTTAAAAGGGGCCGCACCAAACTGGTCAGCGATAAGGCGAAAGCCAGATACGATCTACGGGCCAACTCAGCAGGGTTCCAAGAAGGCGATTTGGTAATGCTCTACAACCCGCAGCGGAGGAAAGGTTTGTCTCCGAAACTTACGAAGTCGTGACTAGGATTAACGACGTGGTATACCGGATTCAACGTTGCAGCAATAGAGGCGCTAAGCTGAAGGTAGTCCATTTGGAGCGCCTGGCGCCTCATCACAGCGGAGCCTCGGCACTTGTTCGGGACGAACAAGTCTAAGTGGTGGGCAGTGTAACGATGAGACAGTGTGTCGCTGTGCAAAGCAACCCTGCCGCTTCGCGCCGTGCTATAATTCAATGTGGCAACGACGGCCGCGATAATAACTGTTAGTCCAATCTGGCAGCGATGGTCGCGATCATCAGGGAAACCTTTAGTCCACTCGGGAATGTGCGAGAACGATCTGCGCGATGGCCGGACGGGTATAAAAGGCAGCCCGATGCGGCGCAGCGAGTTAGTCTGGTTTGGACAAGTGAAGTTGCCACACGGAGTAATTAAGCAAATACTTAAGTGTACGAACAGTAAAGTGTAAAACTGTGAATAATAAAGTGACTGTTGGTTTTGAATTGGCTGTTGGAATAATTCAAGTTGTTTCATTTTCAAATTGCACAATCCAGTGATACGTAACAGCCCACTAGACGTAGTATTCGTAACAATATTAACACATTTCAATTGCTCTGACAAGTAAATTTGCTTGTGTTTCGTTTAACGCGGAGCGGTAGAAATAAATATATACGATTGGGCTCGTTTTGGGGGTTCTCTATTGTGTTATTGTGTGACGTATGAAATACAAGTGAGTGCACACGAAACATTAAACGATACGACCGGCTAAAGCCGGGGAGCAGAAAATAATGGGAACATGAATACAAAAGGAGAAGGAAAGATTGGGATTAGTGATGGGATCGACAGATCACTAAATACAGCACAGTACATCTGAACATCGCGCCCGCCATTGCATATTGCAATCATAATGGGTGCCGGGGTCCCGCCCAGGGTTGCGGCGGACGGCTGGTTAGTGATGATTTGGCGGTGATGCGCGGCTGCCGTGCTGTATGATGGGCTGACGGCTGGGTGGTTGTCGCCGATCAGCGATGACGGAGCGCTGGGGACTGCGCTGAGGTTCTCTTCGCGGCTGATACTCGGTGCGAATGTGCGGGGCAGTCTTGGGGGCAACTGCTGGGTTCGTCGCTAGCGCCGGATCTGCAAAAGAGATGTCACTTGTTAGAGATGATACTTTTGACATCGTTTGTGTGGGGTGTAAGCGGTTCGTCAAGCGATGGGGCTCGCTTGCGTTGCCGTTGGAGGAGTGAGTGAGGCGCTTGGGACAGGTCGCACGGGAATGGCGACTGACTCGGACCCGGGATGGGTGCGCTCGAGGTTTGTTGTATGGGGGGGTGCAATGTGGAAATGCAAGGGGGCTGCAGTTTCCATCAATTGCTGTGCATTTTGACGCGTGGGTCGTACCCTTTTTCGCGGTCTCATTGGGGGCGATAGCCATCCTGCGGACGAAACGTTTGGAAACGAAGGGGGGTGTTTGCCATTTCGAGTTTGAGTGTGCAGGAATGGTGGGTTCCGCGTGATTTGCCTTTATTTCCTTGGGTGGAAACCCTACGGGATTGAGGGCGGCACTCACATCAGAAAGGGCTTCCTTTGGAGTAGGAATGTTTTTTCGAAGGGCGGGACCAGTGTGCGTATGGTGAGTTGGCACCGCGGCGCAATTTGTCAAATATGATGACAGGGGTACTGGACCGCTTAATATCCAACCGAATACTGTGTGTTGAGCGAGTAAGCTGCCACATACATTTCGGTGGAAACCTTCGCATGATCTGCGGGGTGAGATCACTGCCAATCACTATATCGATCTGCGCTGCCTCGAAGGGGTTGGGATCAGCGAGATCTAGCGTGGCGAAATCGTTCAAATTTGGGGAGTTTATTTTGGAAGGGGGGAGAAATTCTGTTAACTTTGGAAGTACGATGGCTTGCACGGGCGGTTTGTGCTCGTTTTAGGGACTGCCAATGTCAAGAAGCATATATGATTGGTGTTTTCCACAATCTGTCCGCCCATGCCCCAGATCAGGAATATAGATTTCTCGATTGGCAATTTTAGCTGTCTCTGGACCTTCGAGGAAATGAAGGTGCGCTGAGAGCCTTGATCGATCAACGCTCGAACTCTGAACAACTTTCCAAAGTGTTTAATGGACACCAGTGCCGTAGGCAGAAGGGAGTGGGTGCCATTATTTGGTTGAAGGGCTGGTACTGGGAGCGTACTTTGCCTTGGAGATGTGCTGGGTTGCGCATCGAAATGGGGAGAATGAGTGATGGAGTTGTTGCTCGGTTGTTGGAGAGCTGTTGAGACCAGGGAAGTGGTCGAATGTGATTGATTGGGGGATTGAGGGGGTTGCGCATTGCTTTTGGGGAGATGAAGCAAAGAGTGGTGCTTTTTCTGGCAATATACACATGTGAAATTGTTTGTACAGTCCTGAATTAGGTGAGATGTAGCAAGACAATTCACAAAAATTGTATGCTTTTTCACATATGCTAATCGACTCTGGAGGGTGAGCCGTTTAAAGCTTCGGCAAGTCCGTACGGAATGATTTGCGTTGCAGAGCTTGCACGCGAAGTCCTTTTTCACTTCAGTGTGAAGATTTAAGGATCTGTTTGGCCGATTTTTGAGAACATTGGTAGGCCGAAAGAAATTCAGCCGTTCCATTATCTCGTATCTGCAGGTCAAGAACTCATTCATTTGTGACCAGGGTGGCATATCCTTCCGGGATGTCAACGATTGTTCCCATAAAGCTATAGTTGCTTCGGGCAATTTGGAAGAGCATATATATACCAGCAGCGGATCCCAGTTGTCCGTGTCTACGGCCTGAGACTTGAGAACGGACAAACAATTGTTTATAGAATTCTGGATCCGCTGTAGTGCCTCACTATTTTCGGTGTGGGCAGGAGTGATATTCAATAGAGATCGAATTTGGGTGTCAACGAGGATGCGTTTGTTCTCATATCGGGATCGTAGGGCTTCCCACGCGAGTCTGAAATTCTCATCGGTTAATGCGTATTGTTTAACAATAGCACCGGCTTGGCCTTGCGTTTTGTATCGGAGGTGATACAATTTTTGGGCTGGAGTGAGCTGGGGGTGGTTAATGTATACCGCAGTAAACATCTCCCGAAAAGACGGCCACTGCTCATAGCCCCCGAAGAATGTTTCGGTGTCGCAAGGAGGAACTTGGAGGCAAATGTAGGAAGTATTTGCTGGTTCTAGGGGTTGAACCGGTTCCATACGCGTAGCAGGCTGGGGGACTGAGATTGGAGCATCTTAATGATGTCCAACATCTTAGCCATGCACAACTCGTATTGGTCTGTGCAGGCATCAATCTTTTGCCTAGCCGACTCTTTGAAACCGTCGGGCTGGCTGTTGTCTTCAGCAAGGAAGACTGCCTGATGTGCGCGCATTAGCCTCTCCCATTGGGCTTGCAAATTTTTCTGCTTAATTTGGACCAGTGATGTGGTCAAATCCTCAATGGGAGCCGTTGAAAATTGTGTGCATAATTGCACGAGTCTCTCGGACTCAAAACCAAAAGTGGCAACACTGGGATCGGTTGCTTTGATACTCGGGGGCGTGGAGCGAGTTTTGAGGGCCTCGCGAGTGACAGGAACTGTCAAATGCGCCCCAGTCGACTTTGAATATCTTGGAGAAGGAGACTCCATTTTGTTTATTTGACGCTTGGGGGATCGCTCAACAGGCATTTGAATGGCCTAAAAAAGCTCGAAAGGGGGTTTAAAATTCGTTTGAATACAAATATTAGGCTTATGGGAAATAAACCAGAACTATTAACGCTTCCGCGCGAACGATAATTCAGAAATGGGGGAAAGTACACGAAAGTGTACAAAATTTTCAATATGAATTTTTATTTCGGTTGAGGATCAAGGTTTACAAATGTGTGGGTAAACGCGTCGAGAAATTGGTATAAATATATTGGGACTAAACAAGAAATATGTAAATAAGGATTGGGGATATTATTATTAAACAACAAAATTTGTTGATTTCTGGTCAAAAGTGTATCTGAATCTGTCTTTATTTTTGTACAAACGTGAAGATATGTTTGTTTGTAAAGAGTCAGTGTTTGATATCGTTTCGATATCGTTTCGTATTGTTACGAAAGTCCACAGTTCGTTATCGACGGTTCGTTTTGATGGTATTTGAAAATAAAACAACTTCAATTACTCAGCAAAAATCAACAATCACTTTATTTACAGATTCACACTTCGCTTATATACACACTTATTACCACTTTGCTTGCTCAACACAGACTCGACCCCTTGCGCTGCCACTGCTGCTTTTATACCAGTTTTCTTATCGCGCCGAAGTTTCTTGCAACTTCTAATTGGAAAACGCTCGACTATTCTCGCACAGCCCATTTCGAGAACCATCCTTGCCATATCGGACTATACCAAGCGAATTTATAACAGTTTTGCTGTACTTCACAGTGCATGCCTAAAAGTATGCTTGGAAAACATTCGTGCGTTGAAAGGCATTCCTGTACAGTGCGGCACAGAATCTCATCGTATCACTGCCCATCACTTAGACTTGTTCGTCCCGAACAAGTACCGAGGCTCCGCCGGAGTAAGACGCCAGGCGTTCCAAATGGACTACTTTCAGCCTGGCGTTTCCGCTGCAGCAGCGTTGAACCCTGTACACCACGTCATTAATCCTGGTCACGACCTTGTGCGGTCCTTCCCATGACGTTTGAAGCTTTGGAGACAAACCTTTCCTCCGCTGCGGGTTGTAAAGCATTACTAGATCGCCTTCTTGGAACCCCGCAGTGTTAGCTCGTAGATCATATCTGGCTTTCATCTTATCGCTGACCAGTTGGATACGGTCCATTATAAACTGGTGGATTTCTTCCAGCTCCGATCGCTTATTAACTGCGTAATCCGTCTTAGCGCCTTCCGTCGTGCTGACCACTCCGAACTTTAAGTCAGCAGGCAACCTCAGCTCCGTGCCGAACACTGCTCGTGCTGGAGTGAGTGATGTCGTATCGTGCGGGGCTGACCTATACGCCATCAAGAACAGCGGAATATGCGTGTCCCAATCCTTTTGATTCCTGCCTACTACTTTCCGCAGATATTCCTCCAGTGTTCGATTGAATCGTTCCACCATGCCGTCGGACTGGGGATGCAAAGGACACGTGCGAGTTTTCCTTATTCCTAGTAGCTCACACACTTCCTTTAATACCAGAGACTCGAAATTCCTGCCTTGATCCGAGTGCAACTCCATTGGAACTCCAAATCTGGCCACCCAGTTGTTTACCAGCATTTCCGCGACCGTGGCGGCCTCCTGGTTAGGATCAGGATACACTTCGGGCCATTTGCTGAAATAGTCCATTACCACCAGCACATATTTGTTGCCTTGAGTGCTGAGTGGGAATGGCCCGGCGACGTCCATGGCAATTCGCTCAACGGGCGCTCCCATGTTGTACTGCTGCATGCGGCCCCGAGATCTTCTTGTCGGCCCTTTCGCAGCCGAATATCGATCACAGCTCTTAATCCAATCGGCGACAGACTCCTGGCATCCTACCCAGTAGAATCGCCTTTTTATTTTGGCGACAGTTTTTGTAATGCCTAGGTGCCCTCCGCTAGAGTCGTTATGGTATGCCTCGATCACCTCGTTGATCCTGCATTTCCGGACTAAAATTAGAGAATTGCTGGTCCGGCCATCCTCACTCTCCCACTCGCGGTATAGGCAACCATCAGACAGCCGCAGACTTTTCCACTGCGCCCAGTATGCCTTCGCGATCGGGCTCTCACCGGCCATCTCCTGCCAGTCTGGACGTGCGCCCTGCTCCTTGCCTTCAATGATTTTTTTAAGATCCGTATCCTCGCGCTGGTCCTTTTGTATCCTCTCCGCAGACCACACTTCCTCTGGCATAACGCTGACCAATCGGACGTCCACTATCTGCTCTTTGCTTTCGGCTCGCGAACAATGCCTGTATTCGGTTTTGCACGGACGGCGTGACAAGGCATCGGCATTTCCATGGCTGCTACCCTTGCGATGCTCTACCGTGTAGTCGTAGCTCTGCAGCCGCTCGATCCACCGCGCCAATTGGCCTTCCGGATCTTTAAAGTTCAGTAGCCATTTCAATGCCGCATGATATGTACGCAGGCGAAACTTTTGCCCATACAGGTATTTGTGGAAGTGTTTCACACATTCCAGTACTGCGAGCAACTCCCTTCGTGTCACACAGTAGTTGCGTTCAGGCTTTGACAAGATTTTGCTGTAGTAGGCTATCACTTGTTCTTGGCCATCTATTATCTGTGATAGCACACCACCAATACTATGCCCACTTGCATCTGTATCCAGCACAAACATCTCTCCAGGCACGGGGAAGGCCAGAATTGGAGCAGTGCACAATTTTTCCTTCAGCCGTGCAAAAGCCTGCTCCTGTTCTTCACCCCACGCGAAGGCTTGATTCTTTTTCGTCAGTTTGTGCAAGCTGCCAGCTATGTTCGCAAATCCTGGAACGAATCTTCGGTAGTATGTGCACAAGCCCAGGAAACTGCGGAGTTCGTGTAGATTGCGTGGTCGGTGCCACTCCTTCACTGCCGTGATCTTGCCTTCGTCCGTATGTACTCCGCGAGCGGAAACCGTGTGGCCCAGATACTTGACCTCTTTTTGGAACAACGAGCACTTCTTTGGGTTGAGTTTAAGGCCGGCGTTTTGTATACGCCCAAATACCTCCTTCAGCTTTTCCAGGTGGTCGTCGAATCTTTTGCCCATCACGATTATGTCGTCGAGGTATACCAAACACGTCCGCCAATGCAGCCCTTTAAGCACACGTTCCATTAGCCGCTCGAATGTTGCTGGTGCGTTGCAGAGTCCAAACGGCATGACGGTGAACTGCCACAAACCATCGCCAACACTAAAAGCTGTTTTCTCCTTGTCCTGCTCTGCAAGCTCCACCTGCCAATAGCCGCTGCGTAAGTCGAGTGTGGAAAACCACTGTGTGCCTGACAGTGTGTCCAGGGTGTCATCGATCCGAGGTAGTGGATAGCTGTCCTTCTTGGTCACGTCATTGAGCTTTCGATAGTCGACACAAAATCGGGTACTGCCATCCTTTTTCTTGACTAGCACGACCGGCGAGCACCAAGGACCTGACGAAGGCTCTATGACCTTTTCTTTATGCATGTTTTCAATCAAATTTGTGACCTCTTCCCTCTTGGCCAGAGGAACTCGTCTTGGCGGTTGGCGGATTGGTTGTGCACTTCCGGTGTCGATGTTGTGCTTCACTATGGCTGTTCTTCCGCCTGCTTCTGCCGCAAATATTGACCCATAGTGCTGCAGGAGTGACCTCGCCTTCTGTTTCTGCTTGGCCGTCAACTCGCTGCTCCACTGGTTCTCTTGCGGTATGGCGTCCATTTTAAAACTGCTCTTCTTATTACCTCCAGGCGGGCTACTCTCGCAATTGGCCACTGCTACAGCTGCCTTACACTCGCCAATTACCTCATCTTTCCCGACATATCTGGGTGCACTCAGGGGGTTCAGTATTCTGACTGGTATTCTGCCATTTTTAGGTTCCACTAATGTACGTCCGATAATTATGTTGTCGTATCCTTGTTTTGGCGCTTCTACAACCCACAGCCGACTTGTCCCATCGTCCTCGTCCACCTTTGCCCACAGAATCGCCTCGGAATTCGCTAGTATCTTCTGGTATTGACACGGGACAACTTTCCTTACCGCCACGCTTCGCTCATAGCCAGTGTGCAGGGGGAATTCAACGTTGGCATACCTCAGCACATTTTCTTTCAGGTCCAGCGTAAAACCGTGCCTAATCATGGAATCCACGCCGATAATCACGTCGTCCATTATATCCGCGACGATGAACTCATGTTCCAGGCTGCTGGTGCCGATAGCAACTGTTTTCGTTACTTTTCCTCTCACCGGCGCACGCTCGCCAGTCGCAGTCCTTAGCTGTATGCCATGCAGCGGTTCCCAGTTCTTCAGGAGCTTCCTTTTTATGATCGAATATGACGCTCCAGTATCCAGTGTCAACACGAACAACTTTCCATCTATCTTTCCTTCAATCGTCAAGCTGCTGGGTTGTCGTTTAAACTGTGAGACAAGGACGGTAGGGCAGCAGGTTGTGGGGATCAGCTCACGCCCCTTTGGGCTGACCCGTTTTAGTTTAACGACTCGTCGTCCTCAGCCCTGCGCTTGTTGCCTGGGCCTCTACTGTCAGTATTACTCGCTTCAGCCGATTGCGAACGAGAACGGGAACGCCTCTTTCGTTGGCGGCAGTCTCGTGCTATGTGACCCTGCTTGCCACATGTCCAGCAAACAACTTTAGAGGAGACAACCCGTGGCCTGCCCGGTGTCTCAGAGCTTATGGCCTGGATCGAAATGTCGCTGTCTGGCTGGATTTGGCGTATCCTTGCAGGTGCATACCGAGTGCCTCCAATCCATGTCGCCTCATATGTCATCGCGCTGGTCACCGTTTCCTTGAATGTCGCCTTGCCCATCATCAACGCACTGCGACGTGTTTCTGGATCATGAAGACCTTCAATGAACGACTCAATCTTCATCCTCTCGAGATCATCAGCCCCGAATTTTGGGTAGCACAACTGTACGAACCGCTCAATGTCTGCTGCATATGTCTGCAGCGCCTCGCTGGCTACCTGCCTGCGGTTCTTCAGCTCAAAGTAGTACAGCGTATGGTTGTGCTCGTTGCTGTACTTCACTGCCAACGCTCTCATGACGGCCCCGTAATCACTTCTCGAACATTCCGGAACTGATTTTATTACCTCAGCCGCAGGACCTTTCAGCGCCAGAGCCAATCTCCGACCCTTCCTGATATCGGTCCACTGATTTTCCAAAGCAGCTAAGTCGAATTGCAGTTTAAATGTATCCAACGGCGTAGCACCATCATAAGTAGGCACTTCTGTTCGGGTGGCGAAACTTTCCGGAACCGGCGGCAAACATTCTCGTGGCTGTACTTCTCTAAGCCGCTCGTCGATTTTTCTGTTTACCGAATCCTCCAGACTGTCAACTCGTTTGTCTAAATGTTCTACTCGCGTCTCCAGGTGCGCAACTTTCACATTAATCCTGTTCGAAATCTCTTCCACTTTCTGCTCCAAGCGCGCAGAATTTTCCTGAAGCTTGGTTTCCATTCGCTCTGCTACTTCTCGGTTCGTAGTTTCGATTTTTGCGGAAATTTCCTGATTCGTAGTTTCCAGTTTCGTTGCCATTTGCGTCGACATTTCGCGATTTTCACGACTGACATTCTCAATTTTCGCAGAAGTTTCCTGAAACATGCCTCTCATTGCAATCATAAGCTGGCGCATGTCCATTGCTTGTGGTGGCGCAGCCGCTGCAGCCGTACTTTGCATCGACGCAGCACCCACAGGCGATTCCTCCACTTTGGCCAACGCCTCTTGTTCCTGCGTTCCGAACTCGTGTGCAGCCCAATCGATGCCTCGTGACTCACACGCCTCTCGCAAGCGCAGCTGCAACTCCACCTTACCGCCAGCAGTCGGCAAATTCCAGGCAGCCAGCTCCTTCTTCAGCTGGTACACCTTCAGCAGCTCGAGTTTAACCATGTCTGCGTTTTTATAATTTTATTTATTATTTATCTTCAGTAATACAATCCCTCTTCTGACACCAAATGTTACGAAATTCCACAGTTCGTTATCGACGGTTCGTTTTGATTGTATTTGAAAATAAAACAACTTCAATTACTCAGCAAAAATCAACAATCACTTTATTTACAGATTCACACTTCGCTTGTATACACACTTGTTACCACTTTGCTTGCTCAACACAGACTCGACCCCTTGCGCTGCCACTGCTGCTTTTATACCAGTTTTCTTATCGCGCCGAAGTTTCTTGCAACTTCTAATTGGAAAACGCTCGACTATTCTCGCACAGCCCATTTCGAGAACCATCCTTGCCATATCGGACTATACCAAGCGAATTTATAACAGTTTTGCTGTACTTCACAGTGCATGCCTAAAAGTATGCTTGGAAAACATTCGTGCGGAGAAAGGCATTCCTGTACAGTGCGGCACAGAATCTCTCATCGTATCAGTATATTAGTTTATTAGTGTTTACGGGTAATAATAATATTTAAATCTTATTATATTGTGTATTAGAGGAATCCAACAATAACCGTGTGAACGATTACAATTTTTTTAGTACAGGTGGGGTGGTTTTGGCCCACTGTATTCGCTCGGGGTGACAACAGCTGTGCAATGAGTGTGTATGTGCAGCACTATTGAAAACTAATCAATGTGCTGCGAAAATAGGCTACTCGTCCCACTGTATTTGCGTTTGCTTACTTCTGCCAGCGAGAGAGGGTAAATTGCTTAGGCAGAAGTAAGAATATACAATTGCACTTGGAAGCAGCAGCGGGAGTGCTCGCTGCTCAGTGCTTGCGTATATCGCACAAAACAAAACGCGAAAATGCGTGCAAGTGGAAGAGTGGGAATGCAGCGGGAGTAATGCTGCGTGCCTATTTACTGCTCTTGAACATTGCGTATTTGCTGGTTGCAGCTGAGATTTTGCTGCTTCGGCAGCGAAAGTCGCACAAATGTGACTGCTAAATATACAAAGCGCCGAATTATGAGCAGTAGCGGAATTGCTTACTGCACTGCGCTGTTTTGAAAAAAGGGAAATATGCACACGATAAGCGGGGTACCAGAATGAAGATTTTTATCCTGGATTTTTGGGGAGTGGGTATATGTATATTCGGGGTAAATATATATTTACAAAAATGTTCCGCTTATCTGGTTTTTGAGCCCCGTGCCCGAGATTGGGGATCTCCTGCTGGATCTGTGTGTCCGCCGCTGTGCTGCGATGCTGTTGTTTCTGCTGTTGTTGTCTGCGCTGATCTCCTTTGTTTCTTCAATTTTTTCTGCTTTGTGGGTGTGTTGTTGTTTGATGATGTGCGCGTTTTGGTTCTTGTGCGCGTTTTTGTTCTTGTCTCTGCACTTCACTGTCCGCTGCTTCGCTTAGAATTTTTGTTTTAGTTTCTTGAATTTTGTGCACTTTCTTCTGTTTCTTGTGGTTAGTTAGTTTTTCGTTGCACTTTTTTTGTTTGATTTGTGATGTCACTGTTGTTTATTATTAATATTATTTTTAGATATTTGAATTTGTTTGTCACTTTTTCCTTTGTGATTAGTTTTGTTTTAACTACGTGTTTTTTTCTTCACTTTAAGTTTTGCACTTGTTGATTGTTTTGTTTTTGAAATTGTTTTTTGTTCACTGTTTTATCGTTTTTTGTGTTGTTTCGCGTCGTGGGTCCGTGATGGCTCGAAGGACCATGTTTCTTTTCACGCAGAGCGGTAGAAATAAATATACGCGTTTGGGCTCGTTTTGGGGGTTCTTCATTGTGTGACGTATGAAATACAAGTGAGTGCACACGAAACATTAAATGATACGACCGGCTGAAGCCGGGGGGCAGAAAATAGTGTGAACATGAATACGAAAGGAGAAGGAAAGATTGGGATTAGTGATGGCATCGACAGATCACTAAATACAGCACAGTACATCTGAACAGCTTGTATCCACAAAAAGAGAATTTCCCTAAATTTGTGATATGAACATATTTCGCAAAAATTAAATTTGACAAAAAAACTTTAGCCCAAAAGATTTTGAACCGTGCTAAATGGAATAAAATTGTGTACAAAAATTTCAAATATTTTTATTTTCAAACCGTGTTAAATCAAAACCGTGTAAAAAAAGACATTGTGAAAACAGAATTAGGTGTGCTCATAATTCAATTCTGCAGGATCTTCAAAACTTGTTATTATATTATGAAGAATAATACAAAAAATTATTATATGCTTTCATATTTTTTAATTCAATGTAATTTAAGATGCGAAATTTTTTTTTAAATGGCTGCTCAACGCATACTCTCGTAGAACTCAAAGTAGCATTGTTACGAATACTAGTTCTAGTGGGCTGATACGTATCACTGGATTGTGCAATTTGAAATTAAAACAACTTTAATTATCCAAACGCAGTCAATAAAAACCAACAATCACTTTATTTCACAGATTTACACTTCACTGTCTTTACACTTAATTATTTGCTTAATTACTCCGTGTGGCACCTTCACTAGTCGAAATCAGACTGACCCGCTGCGCCGTACCCGGCTGCCTTTTATACCTGTCCGGTTATCGCGCCGATCGTTCTCGCATATTCCAGAGTGGACTAAAGGTTTCCATGATGACCGCGAGCCATCATTGCCAGGTTGGACTAAAAGTAGCCATCATTCCCAGGCTGGACTAAAAGTTACCGTCATTGGCAGGTTGGACTAAAAGTTTCCCTTATTATCGGGGCCGTCGTTGGCAGATTGAATTATAGCACGGAGCGTAGCGACAGGGTTGCTTTGCACAGCGACAGACTGTCTTATCGTTACAGTATTGAAAGTTTGCAATATTAATATTGCTTCGCAGTCCATTTTCGCTTTTGCTGTGCGCCCACTTTGCAGAATTTGCTGGCATCAGAACCATTCGTAAACAAAACAGTGCTAACACATAAATGTATGCAATGTATCACGACTGCATACCTAACTGGCATCACGACAGTAGTGATAGAGCATCACTGCATTGCATAAGTCTGTTTAAGAAGGCAGCCAAACTTCGGCGCGATAAGAAAACTAGTATAAAAGCAGCAGTGTGCAGCGCAGAGGGTCGAGTCTGTGTTGAGCAAGCAAAGGGGAAACATGCAATAGTAGTAGTGTAAGGTAGTGACGAGTGTAAATTTGTAAATAAAGCGATTATTGGTTTTTTACTGCGTTTGCGCTGAATAGTTGAAGTTGTTTTATTTTCAAACACAATCTAAACAAACCTTGGAAAACTTGGGATTTTCGTAACATTTGTGTTGCTGGAGATAAACAAGGAAAAATAAATAAAATTATAAAAACGCAGATATGGTTAAACTCGAGCAGCTGAAGGTGGACCAGCTGAAGAAGGAGCCGGCTGCTTGGAATTTGCCGACTGCTGGCGGCAAATTGGAGTTGGAGCTGCGCTTGCGAGAGGCGTGTGAATCACGAGGCATCGATTGGGATGCGCACGAGTTCGGAACGCAAGAGCTAGAGGCGTCGGCCAATGTGGAGGAGTCGCCTGCTGGTGATGCGTCACTGCAAAGTTCGACTGCAACGGCTGCGCCACTACAAGCATTGGACATGAGCCAGTGAATGGTTGCACTTAAAGGCATGTTTGAGACTTCCAACCGTACAATGGCAGCCAAAATGGAAAATGAAAATCGTGAAATGTCGGCGCAAACTACGAATCAAAAATAGCGAAAATGGAATCGGCAAACCGAGAAGTAGCAGAGCGAATGGAAACCAAGCTTCAAGAAAATTCTGCGCGCTTGGAGCAGAAAGTGGAAGAAATCTCCAACAAACTAAAGGTGAAGGTGGAGCACCTGGGAGCTCAAGTGGAACACTTGGACAAACGAGTCGACGACTTGGATGATTCCCTGAACAGACGAGTTGACAGTCTGGAGGATTCGGTAAACAGAAAAATCGACGAGCGGCTTAGAGAGGTACAGCTGCGGGCAAGGGTGCAGTCAGTTGAGGAAAGTTTTGCCATAGAAGTGCCTACTTATGATGGTACTACGTCGTTCGACACACACATATTCAAACTACGTTTCGATATGGCTGCTTTGGAGAGTCAGTGGACCGATGTTAGGAAAGGTCTGAGACTGATACTGGCTCTAAGAGGTCCTGCGGCTGAGGTAATAAAAACAGTTCTGGAAGGTTTGAGAGGTGATTACGAGACCGTCATAAGGGCGCTGGCAGCCAGATAAAGTGACGAGCACAACAAAATGCTGTATTATTGCGGGCTGAAGAGCAGTTTGAGCGGCTCGTACAGTTGTGCTACCCGAAATTCGGCGCTGATGACCTCGAGAGGATGAAGATTGAGTCATTTATTGAGGGTCTTCATGACCCAGAGACACGTCGCAGTTTGTTGATGATAGGCAAGCCGACATATAAAGAGACGGTGACCAGCGCGATGACGTATGACGCGGCCCGGAGCGGAAGTTTTCGACATTCATCTGCGGAAAGGCGTCGAGCCCAACCTGGACGTGTCACGCAAAGCCAGATAGTGAGCTCGGAGGCATCAGCGGGGCTGCGGGCAGTGTCATCTAGAGTCAGTTGCTGGCGATGTGGCAAGCAAGGACACATATCACGAGACTGCCATCTGCGAGAAAAGCGTTCCAGACAACAGACGTCGCCAAGAAGGGCTGACGCTCTGCCACACCATTCGTGCAAAGCCGAGCGCAGGCATAATTCGCAAGCCGAAAACGAGGGACAAATTGTCGATGATCGGTCGATAAGAGTTTTACAGGAGGAAGATTGGCTTGCGGAAAGGCTACAGAAGGACCAGCGAAAGGGTACGGATCTCGCGAAGATCATCAAAGGCAAAGCGCAGAAATTACGGCCGGATTGGTAGGAGATGGCTGGTGAGAGCCCGGTCGCGAAGGCTTACTGGGCACAGTGGCAAAGTCTACGTCTGAAGGATGGCCGCCTATGCCGCGAGTGGGATGGCAGGACCAGAAAATCCCTAATAGTGGTCCCAAAAGGCCGGATCGACGATGTCATCGAGGCAGACCATAACGACTCCAGTGGAGGGCACCTAGGCATCGCAAAAACTGTTGTCAAGATAAGAAGGCGGTTCTATTGGGTAGGATGCCAGGAGTCTGTCGCTGAGTGGATCAGAGGCTGTGATCGGTGTTCGGCCGCAAAAGGGCCGAGGAGAAGATCGGGGAGCTGCACTCAACTAGTTGAGAGCAGGTTGACAGCGAGCTATGGTCTACGAGCTAACCCAGAAGGGTTCCAAGAAGGCAATCTGGTAATGCTTTACAATCCGCAGCGCAGGAAAGGTTTGTCTCCAAAACATCAAACATCATGGGAAGGACCGTACAAAGTCGTGACAAAGATTAATGACGTGGTGTACATGGTTCAACGCTGCGGCAACAGAAACGCGAGGTTGAAAGTAGTCCATTTGGAGCGCCTGGTGTCTTACTCCGGCGGAGCCTCGGTACTTGTTCGGGACGAACAAGTCTAAGTGATGGGCAGTGAAACGATAAGGCACTCTGTGCTGAATGCTTTTCTATGCACGAGTGCTTTTCCAAGCATACTTTTAGGCATGCACTTTGAAGTAAGGCAAATTTGGTATAATTCGCTTGGTACGATATGGCAAGGATGCTTCGCGAGATGTGATGAGCTTTGCTAGAGCAATCGAGATAGAAAGTAAAACTGGAATCTGCAAGAAACTTCAGCGCGATAAGAACACTAGTATAAAAGCAGCAGTTTGCAGCGCAAGGAGTCGCGTCTGTGTTGAACAAGCAAAGGGGAAACATGCAATAGTAGTAGTATAAAGTAGTGACAAGTGTAAATTTGTAAATAAAGCGATTGTTGGTTTCTGACTGCATTTTGCGCTGAATAGCTGAAGTTGTTTTATTTTCAAACACAATCGTAACAATATTGTTACGAAAATCCAAGTTCGTTTTTGGATTGTGCTTGAAAATAAAACTGCTTCAGTTACTCAGCGCAAACGCAGTAAAAAACCAACAATCGCTTTATTTACAAATTTACACTTGTTCTACTTTACACTACTACTATTGCATGTTTCCCCTGTGCCTGCTCAACACAGACTCGACCCTCTGCGCTGCACACTGCTGCTTTTATACTGGTTTTCTTATCGCGCCGAAGTTTCTTGCACATTCTAGTTGTACTTTCTGTCTCAATTGTTCTAGCAAAGCTCATCACCTTTCGCGAACCATCCTCGCCATATTATAGCAAGCGAAATCTAGCAAGTTTGCCGTACTCCGAAGTGCATGCCTAAAAGTATGCTTGGAAAAGCATTAATGCATAGCACAGCAACTCTGTGTTGTCTTATCGTTTCAATATGTTGAAAAGACAGTGTTGCATACGCTTTCAAAAACTGGTGAAATATGAGATATTACTCTCGTTTTCCTTCCCTATCCCCCATGGGTATATTACAATGGTCCGAAATGGACTGAGTGCTATGGAAGTCGTGTAGCCTTCCTACCCACCCTCACATCCATCCACATCTTTTATTTAACCGTTTAAAAATATTTAGTAGCATTTCTGTAATTGCGATATAAAAATCAGCAACTTCAGTTCCGGAAAAGTCGCAACGTTAGATGAAACTTCACCGAGTTACATTCCTCGATTTCTATTCGTGATAATGCATCTGCTACCTGGTTTTCTTTGGCGGGTATATATACATTAGAGTGTCCCAGTCTATAAGGGCAAATTTTGTTTTTGCGAGTGGAGTTTAGCATACCCCTTATATTTTTTCCATTTGACCCTTATGACTTAAATAAAAAATATTATGGTGATCGGATAACGATAACCCGTGGCGACTTGATATCAAACTTTAGAAAGAAAAATTAGTATGGAATCCAAAGAGAGGTTTTAGAACTAAATAAGGAGTGAACCAGAAAAAATTTAGAATTTTTAAAGACACATTAAAAAAAAATAATATTCTGATGTTACTAAAATAAACTCAGTTTATTATAAAAATCCTAAACTATAATTCACAAACAAATTTTATGAAATATAATTAGTGGTTACACTTTTTTTTTTATATTTTTCTTAACGTTCTTAGTTAGAGACTGGACAGTATTTACATTCGGTGACTATTGCATAGGCTTGCTTATATCGATTTCAGTACTGTACCTTATTTTTGCAAACTTTGTTTGTTTTTCTTAAGGTTTGCTTCATTACAGCGCAATATCTTTCAATAGGCCGAAGTTCCAGGCATTTGGGAGGATTTGACTCTTTTGGGACCACCGTGACACAATTTTCTTCATACCATTCCATAGTTGACCTGGACAAGTGGCTTGTCGCTAGGTCTGGCCAAAACAAAACTGTACCTTTGTGCTATTCAATAAATGGTAGAAGGCGTTTTTGCACGCATTCTTCTATATAAATTCTAGAGTAAGTTGTTCCTGTCGTAATGAACGCCTTGCTCCGTAGACCGCAAGAGCAAATAGCTTGCCAAACTACGAAGCGTTTTGGAAATTCGGTGTATTTCACTTCGGAGTATTTTCTTTGTGTTCCATTCTTATTGTTTGTAGTGAAATTGGCATTCCCAGGCAACTGCTTGAAGTCCACCTTAGAGTAGGTTTCATCATTGAGAATCACGCAATCGAACTTGGTTACGTAATCGTCATACAGTTTTCGAGCATGCGTCTTCGCTATTTTTTCTTTTGCCCTCGACCAGTCAGGCACTTTATGCTGTTTGTAGGTCCTTAATTATTGACTTCACTTATATCGCATCACAGTTGATTGCGATGCAGCCTGCAACATCTCAAGCCGACCTCGTGGGGTTACTCCGATATGTGCTAACAACCTTTTTCAGCACTTCTGGGTGACTTGGACCCTTTGTTTTGCCTGATTCTTCGGATCTGTAGATGGAGTTTCCCGCGTTGTAGTTTTTTATAACATTATAAATCGTCTATACGCTCGCTTTGCTTTCCCTTACAATGCTTAGTCTAGACTTCGTCTTATCAGTCAAGTAAATGTCCAGTATTAATTTGTGGCAGCACTTTTGCGGGCTGGACATATTGACTAAAGTAGATCCAAGATGCAATTGACTAATATAGCAAGAAACTGCAATATTAATAGATACTTTCACTCGCAAATACCAGCCTCCTAACTCTTGGCATTTTCGTATGCTGCATGCGTAAAAATTCTAAAATTTTTCTGGTTCACTCCTTACGTATTACAGTAAATGAAACACTGTTTTATCCGTATATAATATTTATTAATTATTTATCATTAAAAGAACATTATTTACTTAATTTTCTTTATAAGGTTTGCTTTTCGCAGTCCGGATATACCTGTCTTTGTTCTTGTACGCAACGTAGTAAAAATTGTTTTTTTTCCTCTTGCACAGTAATTAAGTCATGGAAGTCTTACCTTAACGTAACCGCTTTTTTAGCCGTATCGTTAACTGCTCTCAATGCCAACACCTTTTTCTTAGCATATTGAAAAGAGGTATTATTCGACCATGAAGCAGGACACTCGTTGAGGAAACTGTCATCGATTTTGAGTCGATTGAATATGGCCTTGCTTTTGATTGAAACAAAATCATCAATGCTATTCTCTAAAATTGAAAAAGATAGAAATAAGTTATCTAAGCAAAGTTATAAAAGAAAACAAATCTTTTTACTAGTTATACTATCCGAAAAAATTCACACGCACATCATGGATGGTTGCGGGTAGCTAGGCCTTAGTCTCGTAATCGGGCTGTCGTGCCAGGCAAGAAGAAGAAGAATAAGACTAACCGAAAAGTGAGTCATAGTTCTTCCTTCGATGAGATGTAGCGTTGATCGTAGGCTGTTGAGTGCTGCTTTTGTCGATTCTTTCGTAAATCTTCATGGTCTTCAAAAAGCATAAATCCGGGTATAGTGCCTGTACTTCTAAAGTGCATTGCAGTCAAGACTTTACGTAGGATGTCACAATGAACAGGCACACGTCTAATAGAGCTACCTAGTCCTTGTTCCAAATTCTAAATTGAGAGCTAAGAAAAGTTATTTTTACTTTTATTTTTGCTCTTGCCATCCATCGAGCTTGGTGCATCGCACCTGGAGGCCGAATCTTAAATGCCTTCTCTCTATCTCCGCCGAGAAATATTATTAAAAGCTTATTAATTCACGATAGTAATCTCTAGTTAATTCTAATCTTTTTAGTTAATTCAGATCGGTAAAAGTTTACCAGTTTGTTAATTTCTGATTCATTTAGGTATGCTAGTTTTTCTGTATAGCTCTGTATCCTCTCGGAATAAAAAATTTCCCAGTTTTCTCGGAGCTTTTGAAACAGTGGAATGTCAGGGCTCGTAATGACTTGGCTAATTTTGGCTTCAAGCACGCCTTTTAATTCCAACTCCTACGAGTTGCTTGCCGCCATCACGTCTACACGTGATGGCGGCAAGCAAAAACAAGCATTTCTCAATTCATTTTCTGTTCGAGAAGCGCACAGGGACCATTAATAGTTCAATAGTTGCTTCAATAATAAATACGGAATTTCGCATACCTAACTGACACCTATCTAAAGCTAATTTTTCCTCATAGAAGTGTTAGACTATTTGCTCTCGGTAGAGGTGGGCAAGTTTTTTTGAAAATCCACTATTTCAGATTCAGAAGACGAATTTTCTTGTAGTGGTTCATAAGAAGGCTAAGTGGATTTTGAATTGATTGGATTGAATTTTTTGTTTTTGCAAATCTCTCCAAACTTGGTACAAGTTAACTATTTTTTTAACACAGTTCGGTAAAGATTTAGTTGGTATACGTGCCTTTTTCAAGTAAATAATGCACTCACGAATAGTAAGATTGGCGCTTTCATTGACACTTGAATTAACTTCTCGAATATTATAGAACAGAACTGCCAGAACCTGTCCATTAGAGGGAAGTTTTGAACCGGTAATTTGATGTTTTATGTCCCCTATGAAAAATATCCCCTTTTAAGAACTGCGTAATTCCACTGACTTATTGACTGAATGAAAACAATGCGTTTACTAATCAAACAAACAACAGGTAAATCAATACGTTGGCTCCCGCGCGCCTTAGTAAACAAGTACCGACATATTTCGATACAAGTCAGCACGGGGTGCCGTGGTTCTAAATACGTGAAATTTAATTTATAATAGTTTTGACATCATGCCTTGGAAAAAAAAACTTTCATTTTTTTGGGACACTCTAATATACATACATATATATGATCTTCATGTGGAATTTGGCAAAATTTTTTTTAACTTTTGTAAGTTCTTCTCTGTTTTAATGTTCAAGCCCGAATTTTGCTTTTTCCGAATTATAAGGCCTAGGTCTTTTAAAAATCTTTACATTTCTTAATGGGGCTTATTAATACACTTATGGGTGATACAGAAACTAAGTAGTGTCCACGAAAAAACTGATCTCTAAAAAAATCTTTATATTTTTGGAAGTATTCACGCAAAATAAAAAATTTTTTGTAAGAAGATGCCTCTAACAGCCCTATTCTGGCAACTGTAACAATATTCACCTCGGTAACAATTGAATACTTGGTAACAATTGTTACTGGAGCGTAATTTACTTATTACGAAATTTGTTACCTCCGTAGGAACAGGTGACAAGCCCACAAAGCTTATAAAATTCCAATTTCGTGTTCAAATGCGCCTTGACAAACTGCAAACAATGCTTCAGCTGCTCCCGCTTCGTGCGCTTAAACTTAGGAACTCTAGAAACGAAAAGAATACATTCATTGTGAAGGAACTCCAAAAAAAATACTTACTTCGCCAGATTTTCTGCATTTGCCATTTTTTGTTTTGTTGTTTACAGTTTGACAGAAAATATACAAAAAACAGCTGCTTTGACAGTAAAAGAGCTTTCACCTCGAGTGGTAAATTGTATGAACTTTCTTCTTGTCACAATTTTTTCAGAATACGGGAACAATCAAATTCAATTCAATTGTTATAGGGCTGAAACTGTTAGTATTAGGATACAATGCAAAAAAATCAAACTGATAATTTTCCCTAAAAGTCCCGAACCTTTTCCTTTACTCCTTCCATCATGCACAGTTGATTCTGCGATCTTTTCAGCGGGCTCCTTCTACTTTCATTTGAACTAATTTTCATTTTTGACCACATTTTTTTTTTTAGGTTCCGCTTTACTATTGCCCAACACCTTTCAATGGGTCGTAATTCTGGACACTTTGGTGGGTTACATTCTTTGGGTACAATATTTACATTATTGTCATTATACCAGTTCAAGGCTGCTGTGGAATAGTGGGATGTGGTAAAATCTGGCCAAAAAAGTAGAAACATTGTGGTTTCTTAAAAATGGCAAAAGCCGTTTTTTCAAGCATTCCTTGATGTAAATTTATTGGTTGATTAAGCCTGTTGTAACAAAAAGTTCGCTTCTTCTTCCACGGGTACATATTGTCAGCCATACAAGGAACTTTTTTCAAAATTTGGACATTTTTTGTTTTAAATTTTTTAGAAACAGCTCCAATTGTTAGAAGTTAACGTATTGGCGCATAATCATAGTCCCGCATAAAAGCCGGTTTTAGTTAGGAAAAGACTAAATCGACTTTAATTTTTCAGTTACCATAGTCAGTTTAGAACATGCTTCTACGTAGCAGCGACTTTTTGAAACAGCAAACGAAAGCAACGGCAACTCTACAAAAACTAGCGATTCGGAGTTACAATAGAGAATTTATTTTCGGAATTAAGCCCATACCGAGTTATTTTGTAATCAATTATTTTGAAATATTTAGTTGAAAATGGACGACCACGGTCGGCTACTTGTGAAAAACACACGGCAGCCTAAAAAAATCGACTGCACAATTTTTCGAGGATTAATCTGCCCATCTCTGACATAAACAAAACAAACAGTTGATTGATTTGAGAATTATTGCCTACTTTACGGGGTAAAGAAAAGAATTGCGGCAATAGAACCGCTTGGTTCTTGAATGTTCAAAACATCAATTACAAGAAATCCTCGTCATCAAACTCGAAGGGATCGATCCGGCTATTATATACTTTTCGCCGTTTCAGCACAATGTCGTCGTTCATAATATTGAAATCTCTTTCAATTTCCTCAAAATGAAACATTTTACATTTTTTTTCGACTTATTTCGTTTTTTTTTAATTTAGAGTACATATTTAAAAAAAAAATTACATTTCTGCTCATTTTGACTCATTGCTAACTGGTTTAGCAACAGCTTTTGCTTATTTTAAAGTTAGAGTATACTTTAAGCGTTAAATTATGCTCTAACTCGACTATGATTGCCTTAGGGCCACTTTTTCAGGGCGAGTTTAACCGCAGTTCAAACGTAGATCGCTTGAACTTTGTTTAAATATAAACTCAGTTTAAACGAGAAAGCAGTTTTTCAGTGCTGGTTTAACTTTAGCAAATATTTGTCATTTGAGTGTGGCAATGCTGGGAATATTTGTATCTAGATAATAATTGTCCTTTGTTTTGATTGTCATTCGTAAATAAAATTGCGCTTAAATAATATATTTAATCCAAAAATTCAAAATAAGCAAAAGGAGCGCAAAGTCTTGCACTTGTGAAAAGAAATAAACAAGTGCTCGAGTGCAAGAAGACAAACCGCGTGAGTGCCGTGGAAAACAAACCAAATGGAAAGAAATTGTGGACGATTTCGATTCAAAATTTGTTGATAAGTTCCGGTGCGCGAAAACATTGCGCACGAAGTATGATAATCTAAAAAAAGTGCAAAAGAAGAATTTCGATCATGACAGCCAAGAGCTGACCAAAACAAAAAATAAATGAATTGTCAGAAGCTATTGACAGTTTAAACTTAGTTTAACCGCAGGGTTGGGCGTTTAAACTGAGTTTAAACTTCAGTCAAGTTTGACTGAAAAATTGGATTTTGCGTTTAAACTGAGTTTAAACTAGAAACTGAGTTTAAACTAGAAACTGAATTAAACTCGCACTGAAAAATTGGCCCTTAGAGCCTACTTTATTTAAAAGTATACTTTATTGAACTTAAAGTGTACTTTATTTTGACTATGACTATGCGCCAATACATTTTAACCTTGCTAAAACTAAACACACCGGCATAAAACTGTAGGTCCCTTCCACCCGCGTACAAAATTCACACGCACAACACTGGTGGTTGCGGGAAGCCAGGCCTTAGTCTCGCGTAAGCGGGCTGTCGTGCCAATCAATTAATTCATTATTATTAAAACTAAACACCCATGAATTTTTCAGCTGATTTTTTACAGAAACCGACAAAAGCACACAAACCAAGTGCGTCTTGGCTAAACGTTCAACAGGTTGAGAAAGAACAGGATTATTTTAAGCAAAAATCAGAACAGGTGAGATAACCCACTAAATATATTTATATACCTAAGTATTTGCATGTAGACATGCATATAAATGAACATATATAGATTTATTTTATTTTATTTACTACAGGAAAGATAATAATAAAATTAATAATAAAATTAATAACAATAAAATTATTATCTTACATTAAAGAGAGGAGCATTAGCTACCAGGGCTTTCGGCTCTCCTGTACTTATATTAAAATCTGATATAAATAGTTAACCTGCAGAGTATTTATATCTGTAAATAATAGTGGTATTCGTTTAGGTGTATAAGTTTGCCAACCGCATATACTACTGTGATCAAACTGAAAGGTGAATTAATTTAATTTAATTGAATTAATTTAAACTTCGCGGGTTTTTCGAATCGGTAAATTTTTTGTTTCTGTAAGTTGGTAGCACTGTTAGTGACATCTATGCTAAATTTCACGTCAAAATATTCATTAGTATTTGAGATACGCGTCGTTTTGTGAGGCTCTAAAAGTGAATTCTTCGATTTTTACTATGTCTGAATTTATTGAACAAAGAAGTTGCATTAAATTTTGTTTGCGGAATGAAATTTCGCCTGCAGAAACGTTGAGGATGTTGCAAAAAGCCTTTGGTGAGTGGTATAACGAGTTCAAAGCCGGTCGTGAGAGTGTTGAGAAAAATGTGGTGTCAAATCGGCCAAAACCATCGACTGTTGAACATCACGTCAAACAAGTCAAAGAAATGGTGCTTGAAAATCATCGATTAACTATTAGAGACATTGCTGATAGTTTGGGCATATCATTTGGATCGGTGCAGGCGATTTTGAAAGACGAATTGGGCTTGAGAAGAGTCAAATCTCGAATGGTTCCAAAAACACTCAATTTTTTCGAAAAAGACCGTCGTGTTAACATCTGTGAAACAATGCTTTCTGACTATCAAAACGTAATGAAACGCATCATAACTGGAGATGAGACTTGGGTCTACGCTTACGATCCCGAAACAACCGATCAATCGAGCGAATATCGTGCAAAAGGTGAGCCAAGACCAAAAAAATCGCGTCAAAGTCGCTCAAAAATCAAGGTCATGTTGCCAGTTTTCTTTGATTATCATGGTGTGGTGCATTATGAATTCCTTCCGCCGGGCCAAACTGTCAACAAGGAATATTATTTGAGCGTTATGCGCCGCTTACGTGAAGCTATTCGCCTCAAGAGGCCAGAATTGTGGGCCGGCAACTCTTGGTTTTTGCACCACGATAATGCACCAACTCATACTGCATTGGTTCTTCGTGATCATTTCGCCAAAAATTCAACAAATATCGTTCCGCAAGCACCGTATTCGCCTGATTTGGCCCCGTGTGACTTCTGGCTGTTCAGCAAACTCAAAAGACCACTCCGAGGACACCGTTTTGACTCAATTGAGGAGATAAAAGCTGAATCGAAGAAGGCTCTGATGGCCATCCCGACGGAGGATTTTTCCAAGTGCTATGATGAATGGAAAATTCGTTGTCATAAGTGTATTGCAGCAGAAGGGGATTACTTTGAAGGAGATGAAATGGATTTGCAAGAATAAATAAAGATTTTAAAAATATAACAAAATTCACCTTTCAGTTTGATCACAGTAGTATTTATACATTTACGCCCTGTGTTTCACGAACGCACATATAAAAGTATTTGTGTAAATGATCTTTTCCGATCTGCTGTTTAGTTGTCAAAATCATAAAATTAAAATGCCGAGAGTTAGCGACAAAATGAAATTTCGTAAATTTTGGGAAGAAAGCCTTAAAAATGATTTACTAATGTTGAAGCTATTTGGAAAAAATGACGGTAATCTAATTGCGTTTATTTTGGGTGTTCAATACTAAAATCATATCATATTCTAGATAACCAACATAAAAAGAAGAGGAAATTATGGAAGACTTTGCCCTTGCAATGGCAGCTTCTGAATATTTTAGATATGGATGCCCATTTGTTCATTATTCTGTTCCAAAATCGCAAGACTTTTTAAGAAACGTTTTGCCGCATTTGGATGAAAACAGGTTTGGACCAATTGTGCGAGTCAGCCGAACAACGTTTGATGTTATCGTTAATCTAATTGAATATGATGAAGTGTTCAATGGCCCACGTTCGTGCAAGCAATTTCCCGTCCAAATGCAACTTATAATAGTACTTTACCGACTAGGTTCAAGTGGGGAAGGAGCAACCATTTCTTAAATCGCAAGTTTTTTTGGTGTTAGCGACGGTGGAGTAACGAATGTGAGCTTTTCCATTAAATTTTGCAGCTATGCTTAATTTTATATTTCTCCATAACATAGGTCATAACCAACAGAGTATTTTGTGCAATTCTGAAGCTAAAAAACAAGCCAGTACAGATGCAGCAGAGCGCAGAACTTTAGTGGCTAAAACACTCAATGAGCTGCCATATTGTGTTGGCTATGTTGACGGCACGGAAATAAAATTGGCTGAAAAACCTATTGAAGACCGAGAAGCATATTTATCCCGAAAACATGTATACTCACTAAAAGCTCAATGTGTCTGTGACCACAATCTACTGATTCGTCATATGGTGTACATGGCAGTTTACATGACGCAAGAATACACCAATACCTCGCTTTGCGTCGTTTCGTTTTGCGTTTTTTCGAAGTTGCGTCGCTGCTGAATTACTACTAATTTTCATTTTCGCGTCGTTAGATTTTCGAAGTTGCGTTGTTTTGGGTTCGAGTCCTTAATTTTTTTTGAAATTTTCTTTTTTTTTCTAAAAGATGGCACGACTTTTGTTTCTAATTGCGCCATGCCATCAAAACTTGGGGATTCCCTTTCTAACTTTTGTGAAAGAAAGCCGACTTACGACAACAGTCACTATGGACTCATTAGACAGTGATTAATTTTTATTTTGTTTTTATAAATTAATTGAATATTGTATTTTGTTTTAATTGAATTTGTTTTTTTGTTTTTTGTATGTATGTAATGCAATTTTATATTATTTTTGTTTTTTAAACGTTTACTTTGTTCAATTTTCTTTTTAAAAAGTAGTATTTTCGTAACCCTGGAACCTATCTTCGATCTTTACATAGGTTTGCTATAGAAAATCATAATTCACTTTGCGTCGTGTTTTTTTGGAACGTAACCACGACGCAAAGTATTGGTGTATATAATAATTGCGAGTTGTACGCAAAAGCTCCAGAACTTCTGACAGGAGAAGAGTGGTTGGCAGGTGACAGTGCTTATAAATTGACTGCGAGTCTCATATCTCCCTTTAGAACAAATGCAACAGAAGGCACTTTGCAACAACGAAAACTGTTCAACAGAATTTTTAGCCAGTATCGAATTAGAATTGAGTATTGCTTCGGTTTAATGAAAGAACGGTTCAATAGTTTAAAACAACTGAAAATTCAAATAAGAAATGACAATTCCCTGAAATTTGCATGCCGTTGGATATTAGTTTGTGGAATACTGCACAATATTCTACAAATACAAAAAAACGAAAATTTTGACACTAATGAAAGTATAAATGAGGAAAGTGAAACTGATGAATCCAACAACCAAAATTTACCTACCAACGAGGGTCAAAACGCTTTGCATTGTTATCGCTAATACAAAATTTAAATTCTTAAAATATTTTCAACTAATATATCATACATAAACAACTAATAATATTAACAAGCAATTTTATTTACGAATAGTATAAAATGGTACAAAGTTTATATTATTGCAGCACAGACTTTTATTTACAATTAACTGTAATTCTATTTCAAACATTTTTATTCGCTCTTCACTTGCTAATTTAAGTTTTTCGATTTGCAACTATTTGCAACTGCTCTTCTCTTTTCGCTTCAATTTCAAACTTTTTCATTTCAAATTGATTTTTCCACTCAATTTTTTTTAACTCCATTTGATTCTTTTCTTTTTCTAATTCGAATTTTTCGACTTCTAGTTTCAACCTTTTCTCCTGAATCAAAAGCAAATTATTAAAAGGATTTTCAGATTTTGTTTGTTTTTTCTTAAAATTTCTAAAATTAAATGTGCTCTGTGGAGTGGCATTGCGATGACTAGTTGAAGGCACAGGTGGTTCAACTGAATCCTCACACAACTCAAAGGCAATTGAATCGAAATCGTGGGCACTTTAAGTTAGCGAACTTGACGTTTCAGGAGAGTCTGCCAGCGTATCAACATCGTGGGTGCTTTCAAAAATTACCCCTGGATTGACATTTTTTCTTTCTCCAAAAATATCGGTCAGTAAATCGCTAGCAGCCCAGCACCAGTTTTACCTTTCCAGGCCACTGCCGATGAATAAGATGCCTTTAGGTGTCGCATCTTGCTTTTGAGCGCCACCCAAAGGATCTGTTGAACTGCCGGAGTATGCATTTTTATCTTCTCGTAGAACCTTTGGGCCGTCGGTTTCTGAAAAACCTTAATAAATCTATAATAAATATATGCTGGTTCTTAAAGTGTTGAATTTAGAGCAGGTGGTAAGCAAGTGGTTTACAGAAATTGCGCCATTGTTGCAATATTGGCAAATTCGTTCTCTGTTCCATTAAAAAGGTGGTCGTGTGTAAGTTTTGTGTGGCCTATGCGGAGTCTCACAAAGGTCTTGATTTCATTGCAGCTACAGTTCGAGGGGAAGGATGGTTTTGCTCTAAGAAGATTAATGGAGGTATAGTGGTGGTTATGGCTGGTCCATTGCTCCAGCTTGTGTGTATAGGTGTTGTACGATTATGCGGTCAGTATCGTTTTTGTTTTAAAAGGTTGGAGTGAGTGCAGAGGTTTTTTTATGGCCAGCTTTACTCTTTCATCTGCAAGTTCATTCCCTACTAGGCCGGCGTGTCCAGGTATCCACATTATTTTGATTTTCTTCCAGTGCTGGATCAGATTGTTTTTGGTTGATGTGATGATTTCGCCGGAGTTTGACATATGCAGCAGACGCAGACTGAAGTGCTGCGATAGTAGATTTGCTATCTGAGCAGATTATAAATATGTCCTTTTTGCTTGCTGCGAAATTAACTGCTTGTTGGATTGCAATTGCCTCGGCTGTGAAGATGGAACAGAGTGGATGTAGTATACCTGCGGTAATTGTAGTTCCGTCGCTGTCCACTACTGCGAAGGCTGTGACGTGGTTGGTTTTGGACCCGTCGGTGTATATGCATGTGGGAGTGGAGCAAAACGGACAGGACAAGGTAACACGGACTGGACGAAAATACGGACGAAAACAGCACTGAGCGGACGGACACTTGACGAGACGCGGACAAAATAATGGCACAATCGGACGGCTTTGAATAGGACAAACAAAAAAGGAAAAACGGACAGTCGACAGTCGACGATCGGACAGAAGCGAGGGAACAAACCGTGTAACCCAAAATTTGTAATAAAATTGAAAATAAAACTGAAATATAGAGTAAAAATTAAAAAAACCAGTGGACCCACAAAAATGGTGTCAGAAGTGGTCGCGAAATAAATAAATAATAATAAATTGATAGCGCAGCGAAGCAAAAACACTAGTGCCGACAAGCAAAAGTATGCGCGTCGCGAAGCAAAAGAAAAGTGCCGCTAAGCTAAGACGATTCGCCAACAAAAGTACAGTGGGCGCCACACAAAGGCCGCCAAGCAAAAGTCTGCGCGTCGCGAAACGTAGAAAAGGTGCCCCTAAGCTAAAACGATTCGCCAACAAAAGTACAGTGGGCAAAATATAAGTGCAAACAAGTTAAATTGACAACGCCACTTTGTGCAACATAAAAGTGCCAGTATGCATATCAATATATAATACATTTCAACCGGCGTATCAATAAGGCGGGCTCTATGTAATACTGTCGGCACAGCTTGTGCGGTTTTGAAAAAATATACACTCGACAAAGTGTAATACGATTCCGACAAGAAAGCATAATTTTTGAGTCCGGTTAAAAAAAAAAATAAAACAATAAAAGAAATCAGCACCATTAAGCATATTTGGTGAAAGTACAGTTTGATAATTTGATCAATTCAAAACACAGCGAACAAAAACGAAAATCTACGCAGTAAGGAGAGAAACAACGAGTGAAAGAAGCAAAAGACGTAAATCCGACGAGAACCAAGGCAAAGGAGAAAGTAACGAAGGAGACAACGAAAGTAAGGAGAAAAGGAGCAAAAGGAGTAAGCGAAGTGAAGAAGTCTGACAAGAGCCAATACAAAGGAGAAAGTAACGAAGGAAACGACGAAAATAAGGAGAAATTTTTGATTGGCACGACAGCCCGCTTACGCGAGACTAAGGCCTAGCTTCCCGCAACCACCCGTGTTGTGCGTGTGAATTTTGTACGCGGGTGGAAGGGACCTACAGTTTTATGCCGGTTCCGAACGGCAGGTTGGGAGCTTTTTCATAGGCAATTTTTACTCTCAGAGGTTTGCCATTTCCAGCTGAGAGGACAGCCACCGAAAGAGAAAACGAGTTTCCCGTTATTTTTTTTTTAGGTGTTACTACATGCAGTATTCGATCTTGCGTCGCTCTGCATGCGACTCGTTGGACCGCGCACTAACCAACTGAGCCACGGCGGCTGACATAGTGATAATAAGGAGAAAAGGAGGGGAAATAAAGAGAAACAAGAAGTGTGGAGAGCAAAGCACGAAAACAGGGGAACGAAGCATCTAAACCAGCGTACGAAAGAAAGCAGGAGAAGCAAAGCATTACAACGGTTAAGCAGCGTTATTGAGGTGGGGTAAGCGAAAAACAAAAACAGAACCAAAGAAGACAAAAGCGGCGAGCGGAGACGAGCAATTTTAGATTTTAAGATTGTTGTTGTAAATTAATGTAATTTGTATTTTGAACATGGACGAGCAAACAATAATGACCATGACTTATACTCAGCTAAGGGACAAGTTGATGGGGTTAAGTCTAGATACAGCAGGACGCAAAAGTGTTTTACAAGACAGGCTTCTTCTTCATTTGGGGTTTGAAGTACCGGATGATAGCGACGAAGAGTCAGGCCCATCAGTTTATGGGGACGCAGCTGTCGATGTTCCACCAACTTTGGCGTTACAAAAGTCTCAATTTACATTCAAGGACATAGAAGAAAGCTTGTCACTATTCAATGGCGAAGAATCTTGCAATGTGGGGGTATGGATAGCGGAGTTTGAAGAGAATGCGGCGGCGGTCGGGTGGAATATTATTCAAAAGTTTATTTATAGCAAGCAGCAGGTGCTGCTAAACTGTTCATACGGAGTCAAAAAGGATTAACAGACTGGAAATCTTTAAAAGCAGCACTGATGGATGAGTTCGGTACAAAGTTGTCATCATCTGAGGTGCACAAAAGGTTGAGAAACCGCCGAAAGCAGCAAGCAAACGAATCATCAGAGAGTACCTTTACGCTATTATGGAAATTGGGAAAATCATCAACCTGGAAGTTGATAGTACAAGACCTAACCACTATTAATTCGTACCCTACGCTTTTTCTCATATTAATTTTTGAATTTCTCATTTTAATTCTTCAAAAACGGTTCCACAACAATAATATTGAAGTTTTAGTTTTACTCTGGCCTTCATCTAGCCCAGATCTAAGTCCAATAGAGCCCTAATGAGAATAAGATTGAGGAATGAGCCCCCACGAACCCTCTTGGAACTAGAAAACAAAATTGAAATGACTTGGGACTCTATTACACCGAAAGAGTGTCGGAAACTTATTTCTTCAATGAAAAGTCGATGTCAGGCTGTAATCGCAGCAAAAGGAGATGTAACCCGATATTAATTTTTCTTTCATTTGCGGTCGTACGAATTATTAGTGCCCACTTTTAGTTGTTACTTTTTGAAGTTGTTCTGTTCAAAAATTAATAACAGAAATATTATATAATAAAAAAAATTAAAAAATGTTTTTTCTAATAGTAGATTTTGCAACCTTTCAAAAGAGTATAAATACTGCACGGAAACTTTGACAAATAATGGTTAAAAGGTAATACTAAAAATTAATATAAGAAAAAGTGTAGGGGTACGAATTAATAGTGGTTAGGGCTTGTATCATACAATACTTTATAGATGGCATTCCAGATAGCAAAATGAACAAGGCAACACTGTACCAGGCAAAATCCATCAGTCAGTTAAAAGAACAAATAAAGATTTACGAAAAAATCTGCAGTAGATCAACTCCAGTGAAATCCAGCGGGGCATCTACGCCACAAACTACGGTTAAGGTGGAGCCCGTGGGGCAAGCTCCACAAGGAACAAGTAAATTACGGTGGTTTAGGTGCGGTGACGCCAATCATCTTGCTAAACAGTGTTCTAGCGCTCAGTACAAATGTTTCCGGTGTAATAAAGAAGGACATAGGTCGTTTAATTGTAAGCAAGGGGTACAAGCAGAGATAAAAAAAGAACAGATGAATAGCGCTCTTCTGAGTAGAGATGAAAATTACGATAAAGGAAATTTACCGTTGCAAAATGTTTTGATTGGGGGCATTGAATTCCAAGCTTTGATAGATACGGGCTGTAGTTTGTGTTTAATTCGCTATGACGAATTTGTGAAAATCAAAAATAATCAGATACTAAAAGCGGACAAAAGGCAAATGCTCGGCATTGGTAGCGGTCAACTAACCACTATAGGTAGCTTCATGGTCGACGTAAAAATTGATCAATGTGGTGGAAGAAAACGCTTTTCGATACCAAATGATTCTAGGAAATTCGATACTCGAGCACGTGAACATGCAAGTGAGGAAAGAGGGGGTTAGAATTGTCAAGAGAGGTATGGATAAGTCGGAGGAAGACAACGATGGGTTTTTCTTTTGCAAGGAGTTTGAAAGTATATGTACGAACGACAGAGAAGACCACTGCGAGGTCTTAGACTTGTCACATCTTAGCGCAGAGCACTCAGCGGCGGTGGCCGCCTTAGTTCATAACTACATCCCGAAGAAAAACGCAAAAAGCCCTATAGAAATGAAAATAATTTTGTCGGACGAAGCTCCTGTTTGTCGCATTGTGGATACACAAATATCTACTTGGATAAGAGAAGGCATTGTGCAGCCCAGCTCATCAGTGCACGCCTAGTGTTGGTCAACAAAAAAGACGGCAGCAAGCGGCTTTGCTGCGATTACCGCAAGCTTAACAAAAAATTATCAAAGACAATTTTCCGATGACACTTATCGACGACGTGGTAGATAGACTCCAAGAGGCTAATGTATTCACTACACTAGACCTTAAAGATGGATTTTTCCATGTACCGTTAGAGCCTGAATCACGGAAATACACGGCTTTCGTAAGCCACGGAGGGCAATACGAATTCTTATACGCGCCGTTTGGCATAACTAATTCTCCTGCCGCATTTTGCAGATTTGTTAGTTCCATCTTCAGGAACCTAATTAGAGAAGGGATTGTAGCCTTATATATGGATGACTTAATCATTCCATCTAAAGACGAAAACGAGGGTTTAGAAAAGTTGCGCAAAGTTTTATATGTAGCGCAAGAGCACGGCATACGCATAAAGTGAAAAAAATGTCAGTTTTTGCGGAGGAAGGTCTCCTTCCTGGGGTACTTAATCGAACGAGGTACGATAAAACCATCGAATGAAAAAACTCAGGCCATCAGGGCATATCCGGCTCCAAGAGACAAAAAAGGTATTGAACGTTTTCTAGGGCTGACATCATATTTCAGGCGTTTTATCAGGGACTATGCTCTTCTAGCAAAGCCGTTGTCAGATCTTTTAAAGAAAGACGTCGTTTTCCGGTTAGGCGCAGAGCAACTAGCATCTTTTCATAAATTAAAAAACGCGCTCACCAGAGCACCAACATTGCGATTGTTTAATCCTAAAGCGGAAACGGAAGTCCATACAGATGCTTCAAAGTATGGGTTCGGTGGCATGTTAATGCAAAAGTGGTCAGAGGACCAAATATTCACCCAGTCTAGTTCACGAGCAGAAAAACGACATCAGCACAGCAAAAATACAGTGCATACGAGCTTGAAGTTTTAGCAGTGGTAGCGCTTAAAAAGTGGAGGATATATTTGATGGGTCTGACAATGGGAAAAGCAGACATTCCTGCCAGGGTGGCGAGGTGGGCAATGTTTTTACAGGGATTCGATTATCAAATCGAGCATAGAACAGGCTCACAAATGCGACACGTGGACGCGTTGTCCTGGGTATATTGCTTGCTTATGGAGGACTCATTAAAGCATAGGTTGCAACAGGCACAGCGACAAGACGACTGGGCGAAAGCCATAGTAGAGATACTGCAACAGGGGGAGTACAAAGATTTTTACATGCATCACGATATCCTGTACAAAAACCCAACAAAAGAGTTTATCGTCGTACCATAACAAATGGAAGATGAAATCATAAAGATAGCTCACAAGCAGGGACACTACAGCGCAAAGAAAACCCAAGAAATAATTGAAAAATCATATTTTATCCCAAAACTAAGACCCAAAGTCTACAAGGTCGTCAACAGTTGCATTGAGTGCTTAATAATCAATGCAAAGGCGGGCAAAAAGGAAGGATTTCTATCACCAATACCGAAAGAAAGCCAGCCACTTATCACTTTTCACATAACACTTCGTTCAATAATGTGTGTGACTGACACATAGATGGCGGCACTAATACTAAATCAGGCTTACTGTCAAAATTATATGTCAATCCGACCATTAGTTTACAAGTTACAGTGCTTTAAGTGACACTACTTTTGAGTTTTCAAAAAAAAATGAATTCAAAGCAATTCCGTGTGCTGATTTATCATTGTTTTTTAATGAAAAAAAATACTGTTCAATGCCAGGAATGGCTTGAAAAACATTATTCGGACTCTACTCCATCAAAAAGAACTATTTGTTATTGGTATGCCGAATTCAAACGTGGTCGTACAGACACCGATGACATTCCATTTACTGGACGGCCAAATGACGCTGTTATTCCGGAAAACGTTGGAAAAACACTGAAAATCATTATGTCTGACCGTAAAGTGAAAGTGGGGGAGATTGCTGACATTCTAAAGATATCAGCAGGCAGTGTACACACCATAATACACGAACATTTGGTTATGAAAAAGGTGTTTTTGAAATGGGTGCCGGGTTTGCTCACACCGGAGCAAAAACAACAACGAATCGATGATTCAAAGAGCTGTTTGGACATGTTTACGCGCAACAAGTCGGAGTTTTTGCGTCGGTACATCACAATGGATGAAACATGGATCCACCATTTCACTCCAGAGTCAAATCGGCAGTCTGCTGAGTGGCATGCAACCGGTGAAAGCCGCCCAAAGCGTCCAAAGGCACAAACATCGGCTGGCAAGGTTATGGCGTCAGTATTTTGGGATGTGCACGGAATAATATTCATCGACTATCTTGAGAAAGGGAAAACAATCAATAGCGACTATTATATAGCGTTGTTGGAACGCTTGAAAGAAGAAATCGCGATTAAGCGGCCCCATATGAAGAAGAAAAAAGTGTTGTTTCACCAAGACAATGCACCGTGTCACAAGTCGATGAAAACGATGGCAAAAATGCATGAATTGGGCTTCGAATTGCTTCCTCATCCCCCGTATTCTCCAGATCTGGCCCCCAGCGACTACTGGCTCTTCGCAGACCTCAAAAAGATGCTCCGTGGTAAGAGATTTGGCTCAAATGATGAAGTAATCGCCGAAACTAACGCCTATTTTGAAGGCAAAGAAAAATCGTTCTACAAAGGCGGTATCGAAAGATTGGAAAAGCGTTGGAATGATTGTATCTCCCTAAAAGGGGACTATGTTGATGAATAAAAACGAATTTTGGCAAAAAAATGTGTTTTAATTAGTTAGTCACACACATTATTGAACGAAGTGTTAGATCACGTAGGCTCCTTGACAGCCACAAGCAAGCAATACAATTACATCCTTGTAGTGGTAAACTCTTTTTCAAAATTCGTTTGAAAGACACTATTAAAGACACTAGTGCGACAGCCGTTGTAGAACGGCTAAGAAAGCAAGCAGCCACATTTGGAAACCCTAGTCGAATCATATCAGACAGGGGAGTCGCTTTTACGTCAAACGCATTCAAACAATATTGTGAGGATCAAGGAATTCAGCATCTTTTAATTACCACAGGAGTGCCTCGTGGAAACGGGCAAGTCGAGCGCATGCACCGCGTGGTAGTGCCAATGTTGGCAAAGCTTTCAACAGAAAAGCCAGATCAGTGGTACAAATATGTAGATCAGGTGCAGCAGCACATAAATAATACACCAACCCGAAGCACACATGCAGCACCATTTCGCATTTTGACAGGGTGCGAAATGCGTCCCAAATCCTCGACAGACCTGAATGACTTAATTCAACAGGCAGCGATAGACGGTTTAAACCAAGAACGAGACGAGATTAGGGAAGTAGTAAAGGAAAATATCCAAAAGATACAAAGCGAAAATCGCAAAAACTTCAACGCACACCGTAAACCACTTGCAACTTATTCAGTTGACGACTTAGTTGCTATAAAGCGCACTCAGTTCGGGAATGCATTAAAATTAAAGCCAAAATATTTCGGCCCGTACAAAATCTTGAAAAAGTCAGGCCACGATAGATTCGAGGTGGAGAAAGTAGGGGAGCATGACGGCCCAAGGCGAACATCGACAGCAGCAGAGTTCATGAAACGATGGGACATATTATTCGGGACGAATGAAGAGTCAGGACGGCCGGATGTGGGGGTGGAGCAAAACGGACAGGACAAGGTAACACGGACTGGACGAAAATACGGACGAATACAGCACTGAGCGGACGGACACTTGACGAGACGCGGACAAAATAACAGCACAATCGGGCGGCTTTGAATAGGACAAACAAAAAAGGAAAAACGGACAGTCGACAGTCGCCGATCGGACTGATCGTTTGTGTGGCGGTTCGTCAAGCGATGGGGCTCGCTTGCGTTGCCGTTGGAGGAGTGAGTGAGGCGCTTGGGACAGGTCGCACGGGAATGGCGACTGACTCGGACCCGGGATGGGTGCGCTCGAGGTTTGTTGTATGGGGGGGTGCAATGTGGAAATGCGAGGGGGCTGCAGTTTCCATCAATTGCTGTGCATTTTGACGCGTGGGTCGTACCCTTTTTCGCGGTCTCATTGGGGGCGATAGCCATCCTGCGGGCGAAACGTTTGGCAACGAAGGGGGGTGTTTGCCATTTCGAGTTTGAGTGTGCAGGAATGGTGGGTTCCGCGTGATTTGCCTTTATTTCCTTGGGTGGAAACCCTACGGGATTGAGGGCGGCACTCACATCAGAAAGGGCTTCCTTTGGAGTAGGAATGTTTTTTCGAAGGGCGGGAACAGTGTGCGTATGGTGAGTTGGCACCGCGGCAAAATTTGTCAAATATGATGACAGGGGTACTGGACCGCTTAATATCCAACCGAATACTGTGTGTTGAGCGAGTAAGCTGCCACATACATTTCGGTGGAAACCTTCGAGCATGATCTGCGGGATGAGATCACTGCCAATCACTATATCGATCTGCGCTGCCTCGAAGGGGTTGGGATCAGCGAGATCTAGCGTGGCGAAATCGTTCAAATTTGGGGAGTTTATTTTGGAAGGGGGGAGAAATTCTGTTAACTTTGGAAGTACGATGGCTTGCACGGGAGGTTTGTGCTCGTTTTAGGGACTGCCAATGTCAAGAAGCATATATGATTGGTGTTTTCCACAATCTGTCTGCCCATGCCCCAGATCAGGAATATAGATTTCTCGATTGGCAATTTTAGCTGTCTCTGGACCTTCGAGGAAATGAAGGTGCGCTGAGAGCCTTGATCGATCAACGCTCGAACTCTGAACAACTTTCCAAAGTGTTTAATGGACACCAGTGCCGTAGGCAGAAGGGAGTGGGTGCCATTATTTGGTTGAAGGGCTGGTACTGGGAGCGTACTTTGCCTTGGAGATGTGCTGGGTTGCGCATCGAAATGGGGAGAATGAGTGATGGAGTTGTTGCTCGGTTGTTGGAGAGCTGTTGAGACCAGGGAAGTGGTCGAATGTGATTGATTGGGGGATTGAGGGGGTTGCGCATTGCTTTTGGGGAGATGAAGCAAAGAGTGGTGCTTTTTCTGGCAATATACACATGTGAAATTGTTTGTACAGTCCTGAATTAGGTGAGATGTAGCAAGACAATTCACACAAATTTTATGCTTTTTCACATACGCTAATCGACTCTGGAGGGTGAGCCGTTTAAAGCTTCGGCAAGTCCGTACGGAATGATTTGCGTTGCAGAGCTTGCACGCGAAGTCCTTTTTCACTTCAGTGTGAAGATTTAAGGATCTGTTTGGCCGATTTTTGAGAACATTGGTAGGCCGAAAGAAATTCAGCCGTTCCATTATCTCGTATCTGCAGGTCAAGAACTCATTCATTTGTGACCAGGGTGGCAGATCCTTCCGGGATGTCAACGATTGTTCCCATAAAGCTATAGTTGCTTCGGGCAATTTGGAAGAGCATATATATACCAGCAGCGGATCCCAGTTGTCCGTGTCTACGGCCTGAGACTTGAGAACGGACAGACAATTGTTTATAGAATTCTGGATCCGCTGTAGTGCCTCACTATTTTCGGTGTGAGCAGGAGTGATATTCAATAGAGATCGAATTTGGGTGTCAACGAGGATGCGTTTGTTCTCATATCGGGATCGTAGGGCTTCCCACGCGAGTCTGAAATTCTCATCGGTTAATGCGTATTGTTTAACAATAGCACCGGCTTGGCCTTGCGTTTTGTATCGGAGGTGATACAATTTTTGGGCTGGAGTGAGCTGGGGGTGGTTAATGTATACCGCAGTAAACATCTCCCGAAAAGACGGCCACTGCTCATAGCCCCCGAAGAATGTTTCGGTGTCGCAAGGAGGAACTTGGAGGCAAATGTAGGAAGTATTTGCTGGTTCTAGGGGTTGAACCGGTTCCATACGCGTAGCAGGCTGGGGGGACTGAGATTGGAGCATCTTGATGACGTCCAACATCTTAGCCATGCACAACTCGTATTGGTCAGTGCAGGCATCAATTTTTTGCCTAGCGGACTCTTTGAAACCGTCGCACAGTGCTTCGAGAGTGGACAAAAATAAGAAAAAAATTATCGCGGATTTTGACAAAAATAGTATTATGTTAAAGAAAATTGTTTAATTAAGCTGGATCCAAAATACTTTATCGAAAACTTGTCGAGATTAGGAGAGCTTGTCAAAGTCGGATATATTTTTACAAAAATTTATGAAGCGGAAAAATGAAATTTAGGTGCTTGTATAAAAAAAATGGTAAAAAATGTGTTGTTGTAGATAGGCTTCCAATTTCTTTTAATATTAAAACGTAATTGATAGGAGCGAGACCACTGATCATTTTTTTTTATTTAACATAAATAATTTTTTTGTACGAATTTTAAAAAATGAATGTTTTTTAACCCATGAAAATTAAAAAGAACCAAATTTAGAAAGGCAATTAATATCGAATGGCGTGAACTGGCGTAAATCCTTTTTATGACCCTTTTTGGATGGACTTTCTTCTCTTAAATCCGTAAAAAAAATTCTGCGTCTTTTTGCGCCTTTGAAAAATATTCAATTTTTTCGAAACTACTAATGTTGATTTTTGTATAGAAATCGCTTGAGTTAAAATTGCGATTAAAATGTTTAACTAAGGCAATGCAACGAATTATGAATGTTTTTTTTATCAAAAATAGGTTTAGTACGCATATTTAACCCATTATGAGCCATATAATCCAAATTTTTTTTTATTATTATGAAATTTGTTAGCTCAAATGTGATTTAACGCTAATATATTCTAAAAGAGGAGGAATGTATAACTTTGAAGAAGGTCCAATTTTGAAGAATAAGTCTTGAAGAATAGTCTCGCCGTTATAGGTTGAGCTGCATTGCATATTCACCTGCCTCATCTCCATGTTAAGCTCTACGAATATCAAATAAACAAAAACTATATCCTTTTAGCAACTTTACCGCCCTCTTTCTACCCTTTAAATATCGAATTTAGAAAAACGCTAAGATATGTATTTTGTTATTGCTTTTTTAGTATACATCAGTGGCGTCCCCAGGGGGGGGGATTAGGGGGATGGATCCCCCCCCTTGGTCGGAGAATTCACTTATGCAATTTGCTATAACAATATGGAATTGTGAAACATTTTTACTATTTGCTTTATCGCTTCTGTAATCACCCACTTAAAACCTAATAACTGAACCTCCCATGATCTGGCCAGACCATAATGTAAACAAGATGATAGTCGAGGATTGTTGTTAAGGATATAAAAAAACCAGAAAGTGTGAATACAATGATTTCTTTTGCTTGTCTACATTATTTTTACGTAAAACGGTGAAAATATACTAGAATAATTAAGTAAATAGCGAGTTTCAACTTTAATGAGTTAATTTTGAAATTAAAAAAATACGGCAGTAAAGCAAAAAAATAAAAAAAATGTATAAATGTAAATACGTTACTTATGGATCTACTTCAGCTGCTTGACCAATGCAATTATTTCAACAATATAATGCAGTATCATGACTATACCACATTGAGATTTTACATTCGACACATACAAATCGGATTTTGATATATATATTTCTGGATTCCTTGCACTGTTAATAATTCTGAACTGCTTTGCCAAAGAAAAATATGCAAAACATGCTCTACATGTTGTTGTTCATGCTGAACTGGCCGGATATCGTTTTCCTTGTCGCCTTCGTCGTTGCTATCTTCACATTGAACTATCTAAACGACCATTTTTTCTATCAGTATCAGAAGCTTCGTTTTGTTCAGGGCCAAATGAAAGCGTGAAATTGGCAGCACCGTTATTATTGCCTCTCGCAGCAAATTATTTAATATCTTAAATTCGTTGCTCTAAAGCATTAGTTTCCGCTATTGCTAAGGAAATTTTTTTAGAGATTTTCCTCTCTGATTTAACTCCAGCGTCGAAGTTCAAAAACAATGTCCACCTGATTCTCAAAATAGCATTCTCTTCCTTTCATCTCTGTCACAGAAAACACCCAATCGAATTGGAAAATGGATAAGTATTAATTTTGAATATGTTCCAACATTATTTTCCAACAAAAATTATAATTTATTAACCCAAAGAAAATAAAAGCCAAGGCGAACGAAAAACACTTGGACCAGGTACATTTTGCGCCAGCTAATTTACGTCACTATTAACGGGATGGCACGAAAAAAGTGCTTCAAATCGGGTCAGATGGAAAAACCTAGTTGAAAATATATATGTATAATATAAAAAAATATTTATTAACAATTCTGACAATAATTACGTCGAAAATAACAAAAAAAAACTTAAAATAACTGGCAAATTTGTATGCAAATGCACCATGGTCTGGCCAAGCCATGGTTTTGGGTTTTGTGCTTAGAAAGGATCAGTTAAGGATATCATGAAATTTGAGCTCGATAGCTTAATTACAACATTACTAAAGTGGATCCAAAGTTCAATATGGTCTGGCCAGAACCGGATACCCGCAGAAGGGTTAAGAATAAATGAATAAAAAAAATCAGCATTGCATTTGTTCTCGCAGAATAGTTGTATTTTCAATGTTCCCAAAAGTGTCGACTATTTACCAAAATAGTAATCAAACGCAGGCTTCATGCCAACCCTGCATCAGCTGTTGAAATTAAAAAAAAATTCACTTATATAGTTTTGGTAAATTGCGGGTAAACATGGAAACATGGTCACCTCTATCATAATTAAATTTCAGAACGTCATACATTTTGTAAATGTTTGATTTCTTTTACATAGCTGGTGTGCTTTTTAAAATACGTCTTTTGAGTTTTTCGTAATTCTATTAGCAGTTGTTTTCGAAATGTCATAACTTAAAACAAACTTGAATTTTTTGGTTGGGATTTTATGACTTAAAAATACATGTCACTTGAATTTTGTGTTTTAAGAAGTTTATGTTAGTATATGTATACATATATGTATGTATGTACAATTTTATTCAACATGTATTAAAAATAATACGCAAAGATGAAAGTATAAAAATGGCGTTAAACTGCATTTTTTGCATATCCCCCCCCTTCCCGAAATCCTGGGGACGCCACTGGTATACATATACATAATTTTTAAACAATCCGACCAAAAAACAATGTCCGTCCATATAAGCTTCACCACCCCCTTTCCGCCCTTTCCAGGTCGACGTTTTCGAAATCGCTTCTTTTTAAGGGTTGACTTTCTAAAATACAACTTTTGACCAAATTTCATCATAATAGCTCCAGCGGTTTGGGCTCTGTGATGACAAGATAATATATAACCATATATATTCGATTTTTTTTTAACTATATATTTTTTTTTTGAAACAAACACAAATTTTGAAATCAGCAGCCCAAAATGACTTAGACTGCAAATTTTCAGCGAATTTCACGTACTCCTTCTATTTTTGCCGCAATTTTGTATGGAGTCGAAGCACTGTGCGTCGGGCCGGTTGTTGTCTTCAGCAAGGAAGATTGCCTGATGTGCGCGCATTAGCCTCTCCCATTGGGCTTGCAAATTTTTCTGCTTAATTTGGACCAGTGATGTGGTCAAATCCTCAATGGGAGCCGTTGAAAATTGTGTGCATAATTGCACGAGTCTCTCGGACTCAAAACCAAAAGTGGCAACACTGGGATCGGTTGCTTTGAGACTAGGGGGCGTGGAGCGAGTTTTGAGGGCCTCGCGAGTGACAGGAACTGTCAAATGCGCCCCAGTCGACTTTGAATATCTTGGAGAAGGAGACTCCATTTTGTTTATTTGACGCTTGGGGGATCGCTCAACAGGCATTTTAATGGCCTAAAAAAGCTCGAAAGGGGGTTTAAAATTCGTTTGAATACAAATATTAGGCTTATGGGAAATAAACCGGAACTATTAACGCTTCCGCGCGAACGATAATTCAGAAATGGGGAAAAGTACACGAAAGTGTACAAAATTTTCAATATGAATTTTTATTTCTGTTGAGGATCAAGGTTTACAAATGTGTGGGTAAACGCGTCGAGAAATTGGTATATAAATATTGGGAATAAACAAGAAATATGTAAATAAGAATTGGGGAAATTATTATTAAACAACAAAATTTTTGGATATCTGGTCAAAAGTGTATGTGAATTTGTCTTTATTTGTGTGCAAACGTGAATATTTATATGTTTGTATGTAAAGAATCAATGTATGTTAATATATATCTGTGGAATTTTGACAAAAGCACTTAAGTCGACTTAAGTCAAATTTCCAATTTTTTTAATCATAAAGAAACAATTTAAAGACGCTTCTTTTGGTGTAATCGGTTCGTTTCTATGACATTTAGTTACAGAGATATGACGTGTATAATTTCAACTTTTCTCGAGTTTTGTATGAGATTTGGTCTGCACCTCATCAGTTTTTTCGCTCTCCTGAACATTTTGAAAATTAGACTTAGGTTGTTTTGTCAAAATGCCACAGATATGTATATTAGTGTGTTAATGTTTGCGGATAATAATAATTAATTTTTATTATTTTTGGTATAAGGGGAACAAAATAATAATGGGGTGAATGATTAAACTTTTCGAGTACAAGTGGGGGGTTTTTGTCCCACTGTATTCTTTTGGGGTGACAACAGCTGTGCAATGAGTGTGTAAGTGCAGCACTATTGAAAATTGTTCAATGTGCTGCGAAAACAGGCTACTCGTCCCACTGTACTTGCGTTTGCTTACTTCTGCCAGCGAGAGTGAGGAAATTGCTTAGGCCGAAGTGCGAATGTGCAGTTACACTTAGAAGCAGCAGCGGGAGTGCTCGCTGCTCAGTGCTTGCGTATGTCGCACAAAACAAAACGCGAAAATGCGTGCAAGTGGGTGAGTGGGAATGCGGCGGGAGAAATGCTGCGTACCTATTTACTGCACTAGAACAGTGCGTATGTGCTGGCTGCAGCGGAGTTTTTGCTGCTTCGGCAGCGAAGGTCGCACAAAAGAGACGGCGAAAATGTACAAAGCGCCGAATTATGTGCAGTAGCGGAATTGCTTACTGCACTGCGCTGTTTTGTACTAAGGGACACGATAAGCGGGGTAACAGAAAGAAAATTTGTATTTTGGATATTCGGGGAGTGGGTATATATTTGGGGTAGATATATATTTATAAACATTTTCCGCTTATCTGTTTTTGGGCCCCGTGCCCGAGATTGGGGATTTCCTGCTGGATCTGTGTGTCCGCCGCTGTGCTGCGATGCTGTTGTTTCTGCTGTTGTTTTCTGCGCTGATCTCCTCTGTTTCTTCAATTTTTTCTGCTTTGTGGGTGTGTTGTTGGTTGATGATGTGCGCGTTTTGGTTCTTGTGCGCGTTTTTGTTCTTGTCTCTGCACTTCACTGTCCGCTGCTTCGCTTAGAATTTTTGTTTTGGTTTCTTGAATTTTGTGCACTTTCTTCTGTTTCTTGTGGTTAGTTAGTTTTTCGTTGCATTTTTTTGTTTGATTTGTGATGTCACTGTTGTTTATTATTATTAATATTATTTTAGATATGTGGATTTGTTTGTCACTTTTTCCTTTGTGATTAGTTTTGTTTTAACTACGTGTTTTTTTCTTCACTTTAAGTTTTGCACTTGTTGATTGTTTTGTTTTTGAAATTGTTTTTTGTTCACTGTTTTATCGTTTTTTGTGTTTTGCTTCGCGTCGCGGGTCCGCGATGGCTCAAAGGACCATGTTCGTTTCTGCGCGGAGCGGTTGAATAAAATGCACCGGGATTCGTTTTTAGGTGTTTATTTGCAGACGTATGAAATACAAGTGAGTGTACACGAAACATTGAACGATACGAACGGCTGAAGCCGGGATTAGTGATGGGCTCGACGGATCACTAAATACAGTTCAGTACATCTGAACAGCAGCAAAGTAGTTTTGATATTAGTTTAGTCTCTTAGTTTAGGTTGGCAGGCCAGCTTCTGTTAAAATATATTTGATTGCTGACGTGCGAAATGCACGTAGACTTCTGCTGGCGGCGGTATGGTACGGAGCACAAAGCAAAGGGCGCAATTACCGTAAACCACCAGTCCATAGTCAATCAAAAAGTCAAGGCTTTTACAATCAGCCTTATGCTGAATGTCGTCTCTGTGTATCGTCAAATCTATCGTTTCGTCGACACTTCGGTATGCTGTACAAGCAACGTAGACGAAACGTTGTGAACTGAATAAACACGGCAACTCTATGAGTGGAAATTTTTTCTTTTGGGTATTTCACGTGGGAAATTCTGTTACTTTAAATGATTTTTGTGTTTATTTGAAAAAGAAATGGATTACGAGCTGTTTTTTTCAAGCGACGAGGAAGAAAAGAAAACTTTGACGGTGCATCGGAGGCTGTTAAGGCAAATAGTGGACATATTTGCCTTACCTGAAACCAATTAAGTTGTTTTTCTTTGACCGATGCAAGTGGAACTCCCACTGGGAGGAAGGATGCGTCCTCGGTAAGCAGCGTTCCGCTCCGGCAAATTCGCCCACCTGGCAGTGGCCTACGATACCCTGTGCCCTGGCACCCAAAATAATGAGACTTTGGAGCCTTTAGCTAGGGTGATTAAGGATTTTTGGCAGTCCAAGACCATCCTAGATGAGATGGTCGCCCCCGCGAGCGACTTGATGGCTGCCTGACTGTCGGAGTATATGTGGGCATCCGCTTTGTACGCGTTTTCGCGGACATGTCATATCAAATGGCCATTACTTCTGCCTGGAAGACACTGCAATGATCAGGTGGAAGGAAAAGCGAAGTCCCAGCTGACTGCAGAAAATACCACAGCCAACCTTGTACGTTAAGTGTTATGTTACCACCAAACTACGCCCCTTTCTCTGGAAAAGGGAAGCCATTGGGAAACGGGAGATCCAAATTTCATTTCAGTATCGTTTTAGTATCAGCAGCCGCCGTGGCTCAGTTGGTTAGTGCGCGGTCCAACGAGTCGCATGCAGAGCGACGCAAGATCGAATTCTGCATGTAGTAACACCTAAAAAAAATAACTCGTTTTCTCTTTCGGTGGCTGTCCTCTCAGCTGGAAATGGCAAACCTCTGAGAGCAAAAATTGCTTATGAAAAAGCTCCCAACCTGCCGTTCGGAACCGGCATAAAACTGTAGGTCCCTTCCACCCGCGTACAAAATTCACACGCACAACACGGGTGGTTGCGGGAAGCTAGGCCTTAGTCTCGCGTAAGCGGGCTGTCGTGCCAATCAATTAAAAATCGTTTTAGTTTCGTCAGCAAAATTTCCGAAGATAGAAATATTCGTCGATAGACGATAGGCGAAGGCGATAACGATGACGAGCATAGCACTCCGTCGTCAGCTGACGATACGACGATGAGCAACATACGAAAGTTGCCATATCGTAATTTTTTCAGACGATGACGATATTCAGCATAAGGCCGAATATTTATTAGTGGTTTTTGATGAACGAGGCAGTGTTTTGATGACAAGTATTTTATTATGTTTAGACAGTGATTTCTAAAGGTAAGGTCCCACGATTGCCGCAATGCGTAGAAATTTTACGCATTTTGAAAAAAACCTAATGCCAATCGTGTGAACTCGATTCAGTTTCGGCGCAAATGTCAAAAATACTCGATCTGCCTCCTGTTGCGCCGAACGAAATTGGTACAATAGCGTCAATCGTGTGAACAGTTGAAGCCAGACAAAAATTAAAATTGAGCCGAATTTTGTCGGCAACTCGAGCGCCGATAGGGGTCGACAAATTTTGTCGGTGCTTTGACATTTTTTGAAGATTTATTTCAATTTGTGTTTCGATTCGGGCAATCGTGTGACCTACCTATGAAATCGTTCGGCGCAATATTTCTGCTCGCTAGGTTGAGCCGACAAAATTTGTCGCAATTGGGGCAATCGTGTGATTCAAATAAAAAACGTGTTGCTCAATAGACAATTTTTGCGTAGTCATTGCCCGACCAGATCGGCGCATTTGCGGCAATCGTGGGATCTTAGCTTAAAAGTTATTTTTTTTCAAAAAATTATACCTAGAATTTTTATTTCGTTGACGTGTTCTATATTTACACTTGTGCTCACACAATTAAGCCACTCATATGGCGTGGTATGAAAATTCTCAGAAGTCTAGTTGTTTAGGCTAATCCAAATAATTTTTTTTTGCAAAAATAAAGACATTTATTTCAAATTTAATATGTCGTATTTTTTTTCAATAAACTATAATATTAATACAAAAGCTGCAATCTCCTTCATGTACACGCAATATTCGTGCTCATATAATTAAGCCACCTGCAAGAAAAGCGTTTTAGTTCACAAAATTTTACATTTTGCTGGCAAAACGAACCTTATTTTGCTTAGTACTTTGTTGGAAAACCCTTCTGCCGTATGACTTCCCTACAACGATTCCCCATCGTGCGCACTAGTAACCTGCATTGCACCGGTGTAATTTTCTTCCATTCATCCTGGATGATTTGCCATAAAGAGTCCTCATTTTTAGGTTTCCTTGCCGCAACCGCCCTCTTAATAATCCCCCATAGATTCTCTATGGGGTTTAAGTCGGGACTTTGAGCAGGCCACCCCAAGCATTCAATGTGGTTTTCCTCAAACCAGTCCTTAACGACTCTTGAGCAATGCTTGGGGTCGTTATCTTGTTGAAAAATCCACGCCAGCGGTAAATCATCAACGTAGTTTCCATTTAAATGCTCTTCCAAAATGTCTCTGTACTTACTACCGGTCATTTTGCCAACAATTTTGACAATTGGCCCTACTCCAGATGCAGTGAAGCACCCTCATACCATTACAGAAGAGCCCCCACGTTTCACAGTTTTTTTTGTGTACCTCGGATTCAGTTCTTGTAGTGGTGGTCGTCTTACATATGGTCTACCATCATTTCCAAAGACATTAAACTTGGACTCATCACTCCATACCACTAGATCCCAGAATTTCGAGTCGTTTTGCTGGTGCTGCCTCGCAAACGCTAGCCTTGCTTTAACCCTTTCGGTACTTCTTTTTTGTTTGTAACTTTAAAAATCATTCTTTTCCATTTTATTACTGTTTAAGCCTACATAATGAATAATCAAAAGTAATTTTTTTGAATATTGTTCGAAAAAGTGGTTTTTGGGCATCATGCCATATGGCATAGAATGTACTTAAAGGAAAAAAAAGGAAAATTATTATTTTACTTATTCATGCAATTTCATAGATATTACGTTAAAAAAGATACAAATCCACTTTTTTTTCATAAAAAACAATTCATTTTCATTAATTTTATATTATACATTAACCCTTTCAAGACCATAGGGACATTTTTTTCCAAAGTGGACACCATTTTAATTTTGGGTTCTTTTTGGCTTAACTTATTTGTTAAAAACTTGTTTAAGAGGAAATAAAATGGACACCTCAAAAGCTTAAGGTTCTGTAGGTGTTAAGTACAAACAAAAAATACCCTACACCTATTCTTCGAATAGTAAGTAGATAATATTAATTTTTGAGATCTTTTTTTTATTGTTTTTAATCCTTTTTATTTTAAACTTAATAGTTCACAAAATACAATAAGAAACATAAAAAAGAAAATTGTATTGCTTATATAATGCTTTAAAACTATAAAAAATAAGAGTTCAAGAGTTCAATTTAAGGTCCATCATTAGGTCAACATCTATATCTGCTCCTGAAAAGAAAAAGAAACAAATGAAAAACCCCAATTTAAATATAAAAAAGTATCTTTAACTTACCTTATTGTTGATGGTATACTTTGAAGCAATTTCTGGCGTCATTTGGAATGCATAGATGGACCTTGCATTTTGAGCAAAAGTATCTAGAATATCCTTTGCATCCTTGTACTTTACATATCCGTTTTAGAGTTGTATACTCCGGCCAATGTTCAATGCCATCGAAACGAATCGAAACTGAAGGAGCCCTTTCATATGATATCCTAGGATTCGAAGTTGATGGGGTGTCAGGAAGATTTACGTTTTCAATTAGTCTGGGCCTACCTCGTTTCCGAGAGAGATTTTGAGCTGATGACAATGCTAGCAATCCATCAGCTACATCATTCCGGAAGGCTAACAAATCCATTTGATCTTTTTTTCTTATATTGTTTTTATCGCAATCATTGCGATATTCCAACCAAGAGTTGCATACTGCTAAGTCGGTGAAATGATCGAAAACTTTGAGTGTCCACTTTCGTGCCCGAATGGAAATTCGGTATAAAGACAGCAAAAAGTCCATCTTGTCGACTCCTCCCATACATTTATTATAAACATGTACAACATTAGGTTGTGGTATAGTGATTTTCTTTTTTTGCTCGGCACAAAATCTGGTGACCTCTTTTGTACCTTCATCACCATAAATGGACGAAGCCATTTGAACACAACCCCCGTCTAGCCACTTTAAAAGGAAAATGTTTTCGTTTCTTTCAATGCAGTAGTCATAACTACCTCTTCCTAACTTTTTTAAATCCTTTTCTGTGGCAAGCGGAGCTTTTCCGGTTCTGTTTCCTCGTATGGTGCCTGTTGCCCATATTCCCTTTTCTCGCAAATATATTAATAAATTAATTGTAGTGAAATAATTATCAAAAAATAGTTTGTGGTTTTTATTTTCTGGAATTGTTTTACAGAGGTAAATTACAATATCCGAGCAAAAACCTAGTTTTGATTCCCCAATAATTGTATTTTTCCCTTGGTATATTTCGAGATCATATACAATTCCGTTTGAGCTACATAGGCAAAACACTTTTATTCCCCATTTGATAGGCTTTTTGGGCATATACTGCTTCAACCTAGTTTTTGCTTTGCACGGAATCATCATTTCATCAGAGCAACAGTTTTCATCCTTCGGAATCTCATAAGTTCTTTTCAAGAACGAATTTATAAGTGGACGAACTTTATACAGTTTATCATTTGAGTTCTCCTCTCCACTGAACTTTAGATTAGTGCGTATTGAATAAAATCTATTTTTTGTCATATGATGACGAAAGGCTGGTATTTCGGTAGCGCTACTCCAGTACATCTCTAATCGAGGATACCCGATTGTTCCAATCATAATTGCTAACCCCATTAATGTGAGAACCTCTTCCCTTGTAACATTAATTGAAGTTCCGGTTTTCATAAGTGAGGCTTGATTTGTTGTCTGTACAACCGTGTCAATGAAATCAGTTGGAAAATAGTTTAAAAAATATGACACAGGATTTTTCACATCTTGTTTGGAATAACTTTCAGAAAAATCTGAGCTTGGAGCGTTCCACGCTCTCTTTGCCCATCGAAATTTAAGTATTTTTTGAAATGAAGAATTTGTAGACTCATTCAAATCCAAAGAATCATCTTCCGCATGTAAATTTTTCTCAAAAACGTCGTTATTCTCATCCGGATTTGTAAGCTCATCGACCAAAAAAGAAGTGTTATTGTTATCATTCAAATTTTCCAATAGCGTCTCCAAAACATCGTTTTCTCCTTCTTCACCATCGTCAACGTCAGATAAATCTGAATCATCAAAATTAATTAATATATTCTCAACTTTTCTCCTGTTCAATTTGTTAGACATTGTTGCAAATTATAAATCAAATGTATGCATAAAAAAGCGTCCAACTGCTTCAGCATTTCTCAACCAAATGAAGCGTTCAGCGGCTGCCGCTCTATTCAATCAAATACAAAATTTTATTTCCGTTAGGTAACATCTATGCCATATGGCATAGTAGGAAATAAAAAAAATCGTACAGCCAAAGTGAGCTATGTTGGCGATCCAAATTTTTTTACACTTACTAAAGCAATCAAAACCTACTAGATTATTTACATAATGCTATGAAATAAATTGATTTTTGTATTAGAATAAATGAAAGTACGAAGTGATCTATTTTTGTAAAATACGCAGCTCGATAGGAATGCGTACTTTCTGAATTCTTACAATTTACTGGGTACACTAATCAAAATATTTGTTTCATTATATGGTATAAAAAACTATAGAGAAAAATACAAAAAATATAAAAATATAGTATGCACAAGTTTTTTGACCTAAAACAGGCACTGAAAAGAGACTATGCCATATGGCATAGAATAACCGAAAGGGTTAAGGGGCACAACTAGTTTGAAATTTTGAAAATTTGGTTTTTTGTTTTATTTCATATTTGTATAGTATAACTATCATAGAAAAAGTATACGAACGGATTTTGTCGAATTCGTAAAAGTCTCTGAGATACAGAGCCTCAAATCCGTCTCATTCACTACGCGGTAACACGGTTTTAAAACTTTAAACGCGTTTTTCTCAAAACTACATTTTTCAAATTTGCTGCAGCTGTAACTTGATAACAAATCATCCGATCGACTTGGGTCTTTTTTTAGCTTATTGTGTATTTGTTTTTCCATACAATGACCCTCCAGTTTAATGATAGGATGAAAAGTATAATTATGCCAGGCCAGAAACCATCAGATTTTTCAGCAAAATTTTAATTTTTTTTTCAAAAAACCGCCATTTTGTTGCATTTAATTTTTTTTTACAACCGAGGGTCATTGTATAGGACATATAACCTAGTTAAGTAAAATTTTTGGTTTTTTTGATTTCAGGCACTGCGAAGGCTACAATCACTGCAGCAGTGGGAGAACGTTTTTTTTTTAAGACTCGGGAGATGGTGGATAACTTGCTGAAAATCGAATATTTTCATTTGAAAAAATTACTTTGTATTCATTATTTATGCATAAATATATCTGCAAAATTTTAAAACATTCGATGCAATACTTCACAAAATTAAAAATTCACAAAAATCTCCCTTTTTCAGGCGGTCAAACTAGTTGTGCCCCTTAATGTTTTTTTTTTGACACGTTTGGCTTTCGTCGTGCAATTCGTCCATTCAAGGAATTTTCCTGCTGTCGACGGCGGACAGTCTGGGCTGACACCTTTACTCCATGAAACTGCTCCATTTGGGCTCTAATTTCAGTGGATGTCAAAAAAAGGGTCCACCTTACTCATCCGCACTATTTTTCTGTCTTCGAGGGGTGTCGTCTTTCTAGGCTTATTTCGGGGCAAATTGTCGAAAGTCTAGTGTTGCTGGTAGTGTTTTACAGCATTCTTGACTCTTCCTCTCGAAAAACTCAGAAGCTCCGCAACTTTCGCAAGATTTTTATGCTTTTGAAAGCATTCCCACACGATTTTTCGTTCACATGGAGTTGAGCTCTTATTTTTTCCCATCCTTTGTTCAATTTTTATTAATTTTGTTTGAAATAAACAAAATAATCTTATGTAAACAACACTTTTCAAAATCCTTTTTTTTTTTTTTCGTGGACCGTTTTTTTCGCAATTTTTGCTTGACTGACTTAATTATGTGAGCACTAGGGATCGCAATTTTTTGCCATTTTGGGATCCCGGGATTTTCGGGATTGAAAAGTCAAATCCCGGGATCCCGGGATTTAATCCCGGGATTCAAATAACAAATTTTTTAAATAAAACAATTTTACCAAATTGCATAAATACTTGTTTATAATATATTTACCATAAAAATGGACACAGTTTAATCACATTTGGGGTAGTTTTAAGATTTTTTATCTTGAATTTAATCACATTGTAAGGCGGAAAGGGAGGCAGTCGGTGTTGAGTCGTCGAAGTGGTTGGTTGTGCGCGGCACATCACCAAAATCCAGTTGTCATTTACAATCAGTTGTCAATTACATTCAAAATTGTCAGTTTAAATTTAGATCAAATAAATAAACATAGTCATCCTTGACAACATTTTGTTTAACTTAAAAGTTTTTCATTTGACATTTAACTTCAGTTTGATAACATTTTGTTTTATCCAAAAATGACACTTAAACATAACTTATTGCTTTGCATCAAATGTATCATAAAGTACATATATACGCATATTTGATAAAAAAAATAAAATAGTTAATTTGTTAGTATTGGGTGTACAAGTAGAAAACCGCCGTTTTTTTTTCATAATTTGAGGCTTTATTGCGTATAGCAAGGGAAATGGATTGCTGAGTCACACCCAAAGAATCCGCGAGTTCTTGTTGCGTCTGACAAGAATCTTCATCCAACAGAGTCTCCAAAGCTGCATCTTCAAACTTTTTCACGGGACCCGGCCGATCCTTGTCTTTCACGTCATAATCACCATTTTTGAATTTCACGAACCATTCTCGACACGTTCTTTCACTGATACACGACTCACTATAAGTTGCTACAATCATTCGACGCGCTTCAGCTGCAGATTTTTTCGAATGAAACGCGAAAAGCAAAATCTCCCGCGAATGACGCTTATTCGGTTCAAATTTCGACATCTTCACGCACCAACAAAAAATGGACAATAAGAATAAACAAGCGAGATGATGTGGAGTTGTTAACCGATATCTTAGCTTGCCATGTGATGTTTCTGATCGGAATTCTCTCACCGATTTCCAAAGGTGGCACCACCCAGTGGAAAACGGCGGTTTTCTACTTGTACACCTGATACTTTTAGTTTTACTTCGATTATTTCGATAAAAAAGTTAAGCGTTGTGATTAACTAAAAACTGAGATCTTAAAAACACTAAGGCATTAAATGTTTTGCCCTCTAATCTAGAGCGAAATTTATTGCAAATAAACCCTGCTGAAGAGAAACATTCTTCAGATTCAATACTTGTTGGTTGAATGCTTAGTAAATAATTATAAGCCTTTTGCAAAAGACGCCCTCTATCCCCTCCCTCCCCCGTCAGATAAGGAATTGGGTTTTTGTGCTTTTAAATTTATTTCATTTGAACTTTGAAGCATCTTTTGCAATCCCGAAAATCCCGGGATTAAAAGATTTGAATCCCGGGATTTTCGGGACTGGAAAAAGTCCGGGATCCCGGGATTGCGATGCCTAGTGAGCACACACAACTTGAGTTAAATTGAAATAATTCGGAAATATTTGCGAACTGTAATAGATATTTTCCTGTATTTGCTGTCTACATTTTCGTCACAGATAACGAAACTTCTCCCGTTACAAATAGAAAAATGCAAAGCTACTTGGACAATTTTATTCCATATATCTCATTTTTAATATATAGTGGCTTAATTGTATGAGCACAAGTGTATATTATTAAAGGTAAAGACATTATTACAGCAGGTTTGTTTTCTGCATATGTGCAGTATTTTACATTTTTGGTAAGATATGTGCCAGAGGTTTTTGACCATATTGTGATGTAATTTAATATTGCATGGAAATTATTTTCAATTATGTTCACATCTTTGTTTTTTGAATAAATAAATACATCGTCTGCATATATGATGTGTTCAATTTGTTTGTATTTTTGAAGTAGACAATGGCCTTGGCATTGTTTGAGGTTGGCTATGTCAGCCACCTGGAACGTCCTTTTGAAATTGGTTTACAAAAATTAGTTCCTGACCAGCGGTTCGGACCGGGCTTGTATGTTGAAAAAAAGAAGAAAGGAGAAGAGAAAAAAGGAAGAACGACGTAGTTCGGTTGAACGACAAAAAGCGAATGAATTTATTCAATGTAACGTAAAAGAATTACAACAGATTTTAATTACAATTGAAATAGATTCAAAGATTGACAGTGAGACAATATTTTTTCGACGTAGCTCGAACATGCTGGCCCGCAATTGAGACCCGAAGTCTCAATTCACTGGGAGTATGATGTTGACTACTCGTGCAAGTGCCAATTTCATAGGCAGTGTGTTGTCCTCCTGTACAATAACCATGTCTTGAAACTTGTAGATTTCGTTGTGGTTTCTGCCAACGAGTACGGTTGCGAGTGGAGTTCGGAAATGTATTTAGTATGCCAGCGTTGCCAAAAATGAGATTTAATAGCTTGAATACGCTTGCGTCGTTGTAGATGTGTAATGTCACATTCCAGATTGACCCTCTCTGGTATGGACTTGAGCGCAACGCCGATTATGAAATGCCCAGGAGTAATGGCTTCGTAATCATTCGGATCAGTAGATGATGGAGTTAAGGGCCGCGAATTTATGACGGCCTCAATTTCGACTAACGTCAGTCGAGCATTCGCTAATGACCAAAATAAATAGGACTTAGCAATTTTAACGGCAGCCTCCAACAAGCCACCGAGCCATGTGGGGCTCGAGGTGGAATGAATGAAAATTCAATGAAGTTGGCAGGTCAGTATGCCTCCAGGGCGGATAAGTTCTCTCCACAGCAAAAATGTCTTCTAAATTTCTCCAGCTTCGCCGCAGCACCTACAATGTTTGTGGCGTTGGCGCATAGTAGTTTTGTCGGCAACCCTCGGCGGCCTACAAAACGTTTCAATGATGCAATGAATGCATCACTGGATAGATCGGTTACTGCCTCCAAATGGACGGCCTTGGTTGTAAAGCACACAAAGACTGCAATATAGGCCTTGTAGGGAGTTTTCCCACGAATCGGCATCGTCTTTGGGAAGCAACAGCGGGTGCTTGATGGTCCCAGGCAAGGCTGAATTTGCGAGTCTTCCTCCAACCTTGAAGTGCGATGAAGTGCGGCTTGCAATTCGTGTGATGAGAGGGTTGTGGAGAGTGACGTCTTACTCACCCGCAACACATATGCAAATGTTCAAAGGCATTTTGTATAACTGTTAATGCTATGAATCCTTTCAAGAATAGAAGACATTGGCCGCTCCTTACAAAGATGGACTGTTTTCCTCTTCTCAAGCTGAGTTTCTTCTTTCGTCAATATGACTTCATCCATTGTTGACCACATCGAAGGATTGCTATGCAAAAAGGAAGGACCGGATATCCAATATGAGTTGATTAATTCAGAAACGGTACACCCGTTGGTTAGTGCGTTGGACAACGAGTCGAAGGCAGCAACCGCAGGTTCAAATACTGCCTGTAATAACACCTAAAAAAAATAACGGGGAAACTCGTTTTCTCTTTCGGTGGCTGTCCTCTCAGCTGGAAATGGCAAAACTCTGAGAGTAAAAATTGCTTATGAAAAAGCTCCCAACCTGCCGTTTGGAACCGGCATAAAACTGTAGGTCCCTTCCACCCGCGTACAAAATTCACACGCACAACATGGGTGGTTGCGGGAAGCTAGGCCTTAGTCTCGCGTAAGCGGGCTGTCGTGCCAGTCAATTATTATTAAAATTATTATTTACACCCACGGGACACGAGATGTGCTGGATTAGATTTGTAGGGCAGAATCTCCAGACAACTTTTGATGAACATCCCTGAATCTCTGCAACGCGATTGCCAACAAACGTAGAAAGCTTAGAAGCATGTGTGTGGATCCAGTGAAGAGCTACTTGCGAGTCAATCCAGAAAAAGGTTTGCGAAATAGGAAACTGGAAATGATTTCGAAGTTTCTTCCGAAATATTGATAATAAGTGCGCCGCGCATAATTCGAGGAGTAGGAATGTACGAGCCTCCACCGGCGCAACGCGTGATTTTGATGCTAACAAATTTATTGCCAGCTCTGTCCAGACAGCGAAAATAAATGCAGCAGCCGTACGCGCAAATCGATGCGTCAGAGAAGCCGTAGACTTGCAACTGTATTACAGAAGCGCCCTTGACGCATCGGGGAACCTTCACCATATAAACATATTCAAGGTCGGCTAAGATTTTGTTCCAGTCGGTTTGAATAGATTCCGAAACTTCAACGTCCCATTCGAGGTCTTCAATCCATAGTCGCTGAACTAAAATCTTTGGATGAAATGCAAAAGAAAATATGTCGTCCGCCGGATGCCAAACGATTCGCTGGTTATCTCATCGTCAAATGGGATGGACTTACAATTGTCAGCGTTAGGTAAGAATCCAGAGTGAACTTTGAATAATTTAAAATATCAGAGACTTCGAATTTAATTCTTTGTAAAGTATCCAGGTCGTCAACGCCAGTCAACATGTCGTCGACATAAAAATTATTGCATATAACAGCTTTTCCTATTGTGTGCATGGATGGGAATCGGTCACTTGCAAACTGAAGACTGCTAATTGCTAAATAAGGCGCGGAGGCCATTCCGTACGTAACAGTATTTAACTTGTATGTCGAAATTGGTTGCAATTTGTCTTCACGCCAGAATATAAGTTGAAAATTTCTACCATCAGTGTGGACTACAACTTGCCGGTACATTTGATATCTGCTGTCAAGCCGTAAGCATGGCATCGAAAGCGTAGAAGAGTTATGAGCAAGTCTGGCTGGATATTGGGACCTACCATAATAATATCGTTGAGCGATGTTTGAAACGCGGTTCGGCAAGATGCAACGAACACCACACGCAATTTTGTGGTTTCACTGCTAAATTTTAAGACGCAATGGTGGGGAATAAAATAATGCGGTTGGTTGAGGTCAAGATTTCTTATGGGACTCATATGGCCGAGTAGCTCATATTCCCGCATAAAGTTGACGTATTGAACTCTTAAGTCTTCATTTTTGTTGAGTTTGCGTTCAATAGAAAAAAACCGACGTAAAGCAATGTCTCTCGAGTTTCCAAGAAACGACACATCTTAAAAAGATAGCCGAACAACAATTATTTTATCAGCTTGAGCCGTCACTGTGTCGTGGAAGTGTTGCTCACATTTTTGCTCTTCTGGTGTTAGTAATGGACGTGTACCTTCAACCTTTTCTAGCTGCCAAACCCGTTTTAACTTTTTATTAATTAGTGTACAGACGGGACAAGTTTAGTGCGGGCCAGAACTCTACGACAATACACACATGTGTAGGCATGTGTGAGGGCATGTAAACACACGCAAGTCTTGGGGCGGGTCTGGCCATAAGTCTGGCAGTTGACATTATCGGATATGCTTTGGCGGATGGATTGATTGGGGGATAACCAGGTCGCCTTGTGAATATCGAGGTGCTGGAATATGGTGCTACTAACTACCATGTTTCGTGCCGCGGAGGAATCGATCAGCCTTAGACCGTTGTTCGTAGTGGTCGTATGGAGGCTGAACTGCCTGACTGTGGGACCAAATATACCTTCTCGCCTGACCTTTGCATTGAAGTCCCCGAGGACGATTTTGGCATCATGGGCCGGGCACCCGTCGTAGAAGTCCTCGAGCTTCACATAGAAGGCATCCTTGGTCGCATCGTCCTTCTCTTCCGTCGGGGCGTGCGTGCAAATTAGGCTGATGCTAAAGTATTTAGCCTTGATGCGGCTCGAAGCCAGCCGTTCGTTAACCGGAGTGAACCGAGAGACGTGGTGGCGAAGTATCTTGCTGACCACAAATCCGCAGCCAAATTCGCGCTTCTCCGCAGACAGCTGTAGTAGATGTCGCAGATGGCTCGCTTGGAGCAACCTTGTCCTGTCCATCGCATTTCGTGGATGGCGGTGATGTCAGCTTTCCATTTGGTGAGGGCTTCCGCCAGTTAGATAGAGGCACCTTCCCTATAGAGGGTCCGGACATTTCAGGTGCATACCCTCAAATCGTGGTCCTTAAATCGTTTGCGTGGTCGTCAACATTGCGGGTTCCTTTCGAGGTTTGCTTTCTGGCATTCATTGGTAGTAGATTTCACGTGGCGAGCACCAAACCCTGCGCACAACCCAAATTTCAAGTACTGGGGATTGGACACGCTAAACACATTAGTTCACTATTCAGCGGGTGCCAAATAGCTATCCAGAAGGGCCGCGCGGAGGCTGTGTATCAGTTTGGATTGGACAGGAACAAGGATCGTTCTGGCGTTCGCCAGGTTGAACGCAATCAGAGACTTTACCTTGTATTTCCGCCCCGTCCCTTCCTATTAGGTTCCGGTGGAGGATAATGTTTTCGAGAATTTTGCCTTTTTGATTAACATGGGTGAAACTCCACACTGGACGGCACGCATTGAAGTCGCCTAGCAAAATGATCGGCGTTGAGAAAAGGTTTATGATGGATATTATGTTGTTTGAGTTAAATATCTGGTTAGGGGGTATATACTAAAGAGCTGCGCAAGTACTATAAAAATGACTTGCAAGCCATCGCTGTGCTCTCAAATACTGTCGCTCCTCTTCACTACAAAACAAGCACTTCAGAGAAGGAAGCTTTTGATATTCATACAAATACTGCTCGAAACGACAATAGAACTGCAAACACCTTGAAGTATAGAACAACACTGAAGTAGAACCACATTGAAGTAGAACAACACTGGAATAGAACAATACTGCAGTGGAACAACACTGAAGTAGAACAAGACATTTGAACGAGGCATTTGAATTTGCTGTCATTGCGACACTGAAGTACAGTACTTGACAGTACTGTGCAGTAGTGAAGTGTGGCAAATAGGACATTTTGTGCAGCTCTTTAGTATATATAGTACATTGATATTAGGGTGATTTTTATTCCGATATTGATTTCTACAGCAATGGTGGCGATGTTAGAGTTGAGAGGAGTGTACTTGTGTTGTATTGATTTATGCACAAGAATTCCTATACCTTGTTTGGTGGTAGTGTTGTTTGGTAAATTGGTGAAACAACCTGCGTACTATTATGGGGTTACGGGGACGATGAGAACAGGGAGGTGTGTTTCTGGCAATGAGATGAAGTCTGGGGTGTAGTCTTTTATCAACTTTTGAAGTTCGAATAAGTTATTGTAGAAGCCTTTGAGGTTCCACTGTAAGATATTAAACATTCTAATTGAATGATTGAAAGGGGGAAGAGGATAAAGATATATTTAGTGTCTGCTGTATGTGTTGGTGAGTTAAGAGTTTTTGTTTCTTAAGAGAGTAGAGGTGAAATTGGTGTGTCTGGCGTGGCTTTAGTGAATTGGACTGACATGCATAATCGAGAAAATACGGGAGTACTTTAATTAGGAGAGCGTGTAAGAGAGTTTGGAGTGTGAGTGAGTGAGAATGATCTGGTTGAAAGCTGTGTTGGTTAGAGATGAGTTGCTCTTGCTCTACTTCTAGAGCCCACGTGGTATTCGTCTGGTCATTTGTGTGGTTAGTATTTTTTAAGGTTACAGAGTTTGAGTTTGTTGTGTTGTTTACTTTGGGTTGGGTTTGAGACTTGTCGAGTTTAGAGGTTACAAATAGCTTTGGTGGATTGTTATTTTCAAAGTGTTGGATTTTGGTCAATGTTTTGTTGTTTCTTATTTATTGGGCTTTGGTTGTCTGATCTTTGAATTTTTTTCTGTTTTGATTTGTAATATTTCTTTGGATTGTATGTATTTAGGGCAGGATTTAGTGGAGGATGGATGGTCACTGGCGCTGTTTGCACAATATACACGAGCGCCATGGGTGGGGCTATTCTACTATCATAGAAAAAGTATACGAACGGATTTTGTCGAATTCGTAAAAGTCTCTGAGATACAGAGCCTCAAATCCGTCTCATTCACTACGCGGTAACACGGTTTTAAAACTTTAAACACGTTTTTCTCAAAACTACATTTTTCAAATTTGCTGCAGCTGTAACTTGATAACAAATCATCCGATCGACTTGGGTCTTTTTTTAGCTTATTGTGTATTTGTTTTTCCATACAATGACCCTCCAGTTTAATGATAGGATGAAAAGTATAATTATGCCAGGCCAGAAACCATCAGATTTTTCAGCAAAATTTTAATTTTTTTTTTTAAAAAACCGCCATTTTTTTGCATTTAATTTTTTTTTTACAACCGAGGGTCATTGTATAGGACATATAACCTAGTTAAGTAAAATTTTTGGTTTTTTTGATTTCAGGCACTGCGAAGGCTACAATCACTGCAGCAGTGGGAGAACTTTTTTTTTTAAGACTCGGGAGATGGTGGATAACTTGCTGAAAATCGAATATTTTCATTTGAAAAAATTACTTTGTATTCATTATTTATGCATAAATATATCTGCAAAATTTTAAAACATTCGATGCAATACTTCACAAAATTAAAAATTCACAAAAATCTCCCTTTTTCAGGCGGTCAAACTAGTTGTGCCCCTTAATGTTTTTTTTTTGACACGTTTGGCTTTCGTCGTGCAATTCGTCCATTCAAGGAATTTTCCTGCTGTCGACGGCGGACAGTCTGGGCTGACACCTTTACTCCATGAAACTGCTCCATTTGGGCTCTAATTTCAGTGGATGTCAAAAAAAGGGTCCACCTTACTCATCCGCACTATTTTTCTGTCTTCGAGGGGTGTCGTCTTTCTAGGCTTATTTCGGGGCAAATTGTCGAAAGTCTAGTGTTGCTGGTAGTGTTTTACAGCATTCTTGACTCTTCCTCTCGAAAAACTCAGAAGCTCCGCAACTTTCGCAAGATTTTTATGCTTTTGAAAGCATTCCCACACGATTTTTCGTTCACATGGAGTTGAGCTCTTATTTTTTCCCATCCTTTGTTCAATTTTTATTAATTTTGTTTGAAATGAACAAAATAATCTTATGTAAACAACACTTTTCAAAATCCTTTTTTTTTTTTCGTGGACCGTTTTTTTCGCAATTTTTGCTTGACTGACTTAATTATGTGAGCACACACAACTTGAGTTAAATTGAAATAATTCGGAAATATTTGCGAACTGTAATAGATATTTTCCTGTATTTGCTGTCTACATTTTCGTCACAGATAACGAAACTTTTCCCGTTACAAATAGAAAAATGCAAAGCTACTTGGACAATTTTATTGAATATATCTCATTTTTAATATATAGTGGCTTAATTGTATGAGCACAAGTGTATATTATTAAAAGTAAAGACATTATTACAGCAGGTTTGTTTTCTGCATATGTGCAGTATTTTACATTTTTGGTAAGATATGTGCCAGAGGTTTTTGACCATATTGTGATGTAATTTAATATTGCATGGAAATTATTTTCAATTATGTTCACATCTTTGTTTTTTGAATAAATAAATACATCGTCTGCATATATGATGTGTTCAATTTGTTTGTATTTTTGAAGTAGACAATGGCCTTGGCATTGTTTGAGGTTGGCTATGTCAGCCACCTGGAACGTCCTTTTGAAATTGGTTTACAAAAATTAGTTCCTGACCAGCGGTTCGGACCGGGCTTGTATGTTGAAAAAAAGAAGAAAGGAGAAGAGAAAAAAGGAAGAACGACGTAGTTCGGTTGAACGACAAAAAGCGAATGAATTTATTCAATGTAACGTAAAAGAATTACAACAGATTTTAATTACAATTGAAATAGATTCAAAGATTGACAGTGAGACCATATTTTTTCGACGTAGCTCGAACATGCTGGCCCGCAATTGAGACCCGAAGTCTCAATTCACTGGGAGTATGATGTTGACTACTCGTGCAAGTGCCAATTTCATAGGCAGTGTGTTGTCCTCCTGTACAATAACCATGTCTTGAAACTTGTAGATTTCGTTGTGGTTTCTGCCAACGAGTACGGTTGCGAGTGGAGTTCGGAAATGTATTTAGTATGCCAGCGTTGCCAAAAATGAGATTTAATAGCTTGAATACGCTTGCGTCGTTGTAGATGTGTAATGTCACATTCCAGATTGACCCTCTCTGGTATGGACTTGAGCGCAACGCCGATTATGAAATGCCCAGGAGTAATGGCTTCGTAATCATTCGGATCAGTAGATGATCGAGTTAAGGGCCGCGAATTTATGACGGCCTCAATTTCGACTAACGTCAGTCGAGCATTCGCTAATGACCAAAATAAATAGGACTTAGCAATTTTAACGGCAGCCTCCAACAAGCCACCGAGCCATGTGGGGCTCGAGGTGGAATGAATGAAAATTCAATGAAGTTGGCAGCTCAGTATGCCTCCAGGGCGGATAAGTTCTCTCCACAGCAAAAATGTCTTCTAAATTTCTCCAGCTTCGCCGCAGCACCTACAATGTTTGTGGCGTTGGCGCATAGTAGTTTTGTCGGCAACCCTCGGCGGCCTACAAAACGTTTCAATGATGCAATGAATGCATCACTGGATAGATCGGTTACTGCCTCCAAATGGACGGCCTTGGTTGTAAAGCACACAAAGACTGCAATATAGGCCTTGTAGGGAGTTTTCCCACGAATCGGCATCGTCTTTGGGAAGCAACAGCGGGTGCTTGATGGTCCCAGGCAAGGCTGAATTTGCGAGTCTTCCTCCAACCTTGAAGTGCGATGAAGTGCGGCTTGCAATTCGTGTGATGAGAGGGTTGTGGAGAGTGACGTCTTACTCACCCGCAACACATATGCAAATGTTCAAAGGCATTTTGTATAACTGTTAATGCTATGAATCCTTTCAAGAATAGAAGACATTGGCCGCTCCTTACAAAGATGGACTGTTTTCCTCTTCTCAAGCTGAGTTTCTTCTTTCGTCAATATGACTTCATCCATTGTTGACCACATCGAAGGATTGCTATGCAAAAAGGAAGGACCGGATATCCAATATGAGTTGATTAATTCAGAAACGGTACACCCGTTGGTTAGTGCGTTGGACAACGAGTCGAAGGCAGCAACCGCAGGTTCAAATACTGCCTGTAATAACACCTAAAAAAAATAACGGGGAAACTCGTTTTCTCTTTCGGTGGCTGTCCTCTCAGCTGGAAATGGCAAAACTCTGAGAGTAAAAATTGCTTATGAAAAAGCTCCCAACCTGCCGTTTGGAACCGGCATAAAACTGTAGGTCCCTTCCACCCGCGTACAAAATTCACACGCACAACATGGGTGGTTGCGGGAAGCTAGGCCTTAGTCTCGCGTAAGCGGGCTGTCGTGCCAGTCAATTATTATTAAAATTATTATTTACACCCACGGGACACGAGATGTGCTGGATTAGATTTGTAGGGCAGAATCTCCAGACAACTTTTGATGAACATCCCTGAATCTCTGCAACGCGATTGCCAACAAACGTAGAAAGCTTAGAAGCATGTGTGTGGATCCAGTGAAGAGCTACTTGCGAGTCAATCCAGAAAAAGGTTTGCGAAATAGGAAACTGGAAATGATTTCGAAGTTTCTTCCGAAATATTGATAATAAGTGCGCCGCGCATAATTCGAGGAGTAGGAATGTACGAGCCTCCACCGGCGCAACGCGTGATTTTGATGCTAACAAATTTATTGCCAGCTCTGTCCAGACAGCGAAAATAAATGCAGCAGCCGTACGCGCAAATCGATGCGTCAGAGAAGCCGTAGACTTGCAACTGTATTACAGAAGCGCCCTTGACGCATCGGGGAACCTTCACCATATAAACATATTCAAGGTCGGCTAAGATTTTGTTCCAGTCGGTTTGAATAGATTCCGAAACTTCAACGTCCCATTCGAGGTCTTCAATCCATAGTCGCTGAACTAAAATCTTTGGATGAAATGCAAAAGAAAATATGTCGTCCGCCGGATGCCAAACGATTCGCTGGTTATCTCATCGTCAAATGGGATGGACTTACAATTGTCAGCGTTAGGTAAGAATCCAGAGTGAACTTTGAATAATTTAAAATATCAGAGACTTCGAATTTAATTCTTTGTAAAGTATCCAGGTCGTCAACGCCAGTCAACATGTCGTCGACATAAAAATTATTGCATATAACAGCTTTTCCTATTGTGTGCATGGATGGGAATCGGTCACTTGCAAACTGAAGACTGCTAATTGCTAAATAAGGCGCGGAGGCCATTCCGTACGTAACAGTATTTAACTTGTATGTCGAAATTGGTTGCAATTTGTCTTCACGCCAGAATATAAGTTGAAAATTTCTACCATCAGTGTGGACTACAACTTGCCGGTACATTTGATATCTGCTGTCAAGCCGTAAGCATGGCATCGAAAGCGTAGAAGAGTTATGAGCAAGTCTGGCTGGATATTGGGACCTACCATAATAATATCGTTGAGCGATGTTTGAAACGCGGTTCGGCAAGATGCAACGAACACCACACGCAATTTTGTGGTTTCACTGCTAAATTTTAAGACGCAATGGTGGGGAATAAAATAATGCGGTTGGTTGAGGTCAAGATTTCTTATGGCACTCATATGGCCGAGTAGCTCATATTCCCGCATAAAGTTGACGTATTGAACTCTTAAGTCTTCATTTTTGTTGAGTTTGCGTTCAATAGAAAAAAACCGACGTAAAGCAATGTCTCTCGAGTTTCCAAGAAACGACACATCTTAAAAAGATAGCCGAACAACAATTATTTTATCAGCTTGAGCCGTCACTGTGTCGTGGAAGTGTTGCTCACATTTTTGCTCTTCTGGTGTTAGTAATGGACGTGTACCTTCAACCTTTTCTAGCTGCCAAACCCGTTTTAACTTTTTATTAATTAGTGTACAGACGGGACAAGTTTAGTGCGGGCCAGAACTCTACGACAATACACACATGTGTAGGCATGTGTGAGGGCATGTAAACACACGCAAGTCTTGGGGCGGGTCTGGCCATAAGTCTGGCAGTTGACATTATCGGATATGCTTTGGCGGATGGATTGATTGGGGGATAACCAGGTCGCCTTGTGAATATCGAGGTGCTGGAATATGGTGCTACTAACTACCATGTTTCGTGCCGCGGAGGAATCGATCAGCCTTAGACCGTTGTTCGTAGTGGTCGTATGGAGGCTGAACTGCCTGACTGTGGGACCAAATATACCTTCTCGCCTGACCTTTGCATTGAAGTCCCCGAGGACGATTTTGACATCATGGGCCGGGCACCCGTCGTAGAAGTCCTCGAGCTTCACATAGAAGGCATCCTTGGTCGCATCGTCCTTCTCTTCCGTCGGGGCGTGCGTGCAAATTAGGCTGATGCTAAAGTATTTAGCCTTGATGCGGCTCGAAGCCAGCCGTTCGTTAACCGGAGTGAACCGAGAGACGTGGTGGCGAAGTATCTTGCTGACCACAAATCCGCAGCCAAATTCGCGCTTCTCCGCAGACAGCTGTAGTAGATGTCGCAGATGGCTCGCTTGGAGCAACCTTGTCCTGTCCATCGCATTTCGTGGATGGCGGTGATGTCAGCTTTCCATTTGGTGAGGGCTTCCGCCAGTTAGATAGAGGCACCTTCCCTATAGAGGGTCCGGACATTTCAGGTGCATACCCTCAAATCGTGGTCCTTAAATCGTTTGCGTGGTCGTCAACATTGCGGGTTCCTTTCGAGGTTTGCTTTCTGGCATTCATTGGTAGTAGATTTCACGTGGCGAGCACCAAACCCTGCGCACAACCCAAATTTCAAGTACTGGGGATTGGACACGCTAAACACATTAGTTCACTATTCAGCGGGTGCCAAATAGCTATCCAGAAGGGCCGCGCGGAGGCTGTGTATCAGTTTGGATTGGACAGGAACAAGGATCGTTCTGGCGTTCGCCAGGTTGAACGCAATCAGAGACTTTACCTTGTATTTCCGCCCCGTCCCTTCCTATTAGGTTCCGGTGGAGGATAATGTTTTCGAGAATTTTGCCTTTTTGATTAACATGGGTGAAACTCCACACTGGACGGCACGCATTGAAGTCGCCTAGCAAAATGATCGGCGTTGAGAAAAGGTTTATGATGGATATTATGTTGTTTGAGTTAAATATCTGGTTAGGGGGTATATACTAAAGAGCTGTGCAAGTACTATAAAAATGACTTGCAAGCCATCGCTGTGCTCTCAAATACTGTCGCTCCTCTTCACTACAAAACAAGCACTTCAGAGAAGGAAGCTTTTGATATTCATACAAATACTGCTCGAAACGACAATAGAACTGCAAACACCTTGAAGTATAGAACAACACTGAAGTAGAACCACATTGAAGTAGAACAACACTGGAATAGAACAATACTGCAGTGGAACAACACTGAAGTAGAACAAGACATTTGAACGAGGCATTTGAATTTGCTGTCATTGCGACACTGAAGTACAGTACTTGACAGTACTGTGCAGTAGTGAAGTGTGGCAAATAGGACATTTTGTGCAGCTCTTTAGTATATATAGTACATTGATATTAGGGTGATTTTTATTCCGATATTGATTTCTACAGCAATGGTGGCGATGTTAGAGTTGAGAGGAGTGTACTTGTGTTGTATTGATTTATGCACAAGAATTCCTATACCTTGTTTGGTGGTAGTGTTGTTTGGTAAATTGGTGAAACAACCTGCGTACTATTATGGGGTTACGGGGACGATGAGAACAGGGAGGTGTGTTTCTGGCAATGAGATGAAGTCTGGGGTGTAGTCTTTTATCAACTTTTGAAGTTCGAATAAGTTATTGTAGAAGCCTTTGAGGTTCCACTGTAAGATATTAAACATTCTAATTGAATGATTGAAAGGGGGAAGAGAATAAAGATATATTTAGTGTCTGCTGTATGTGTTGGTGAGTTAAGAGTTTTTGTTTCTTAAGAGAGTAGAGGTGAAATTGGTGTGTCTGGCGTGGCTTTAGTGAGTTGGACTGACATGCATAATCGAGAAAATACGGGAGTACTTTAATTAGGAGAGCGTGTAAGAGAGTTTGGAGTGTGAGTGAGTGAGAATGATCTGGTTGAAAGCTGTGTTGGTTAGAGATGAGTTGCTCTTGCTCTACTTCTAGAGCCCACGTGGTATTCGTCTGGTCATTTGTGTGGTTAGTATTTTTTAAGGTTACAGAGTTTGAGTTTGTTGTGTTGTTTACTTTGGGTTGGGTTTGAGACTTGTCGAGTTTAGAGGTTACAAATAGCTTTGGTGGATTGTTATTTTCAAAGTGTTGGATTTTGGTCAATGTTTTGTTGTTTCTTATTTATTGGGCTTTGGTTGTCTGATCTTTGAATTTTTTTCTGTTTTGATTTGTAATATTTCTTTGGATTGTATGTATTTAGGGCAGGATTTAGTGGAGGATGGATGGTCACTGGCGCTGTTTGCACAATATACACGAGCGCCATGGGTGGGGCTATTCGAGGGGAGACCGCATGTGTCGCAAATTGGAGCGCTTTTCCAGCGTTTGGCTGTGTGTCCTTAACGCTAGCAGTGTCTGCACCTCATGGGGTTAGAGATATAAAGCTTGACGCGAGCTGTGTGCCAAGATACTTGTACGGAATCTGGATATAGTAGCGTTCAAATGTCAGAAGGTGCATGCCGGTTGGTTTAGTTTTTCCGTCTACAGTTTTCGTGTACTTATATATCGCAATGACACCTTGGTCTTTCATGTAATCGATAATTTCTTTTTCTGAGATGTCATTTAGCAAAGCACGAGTATTTCGTAATGGGCTTGTTTTCGTCAGTGGTGTTTAGGACAATATATTTTGGATTTTCTCTATGTATTGTTGGCAAATCAGGGTAGTTAAGTGTACAAGCTTGATAGTTTTTACGTTTTTTTGGTTGGGGACTTTAGGAAAGGAAAGCGAACCTATTATTCCCCAGGTTAGGAGGCCCTGGAGCCATTTTTCCAAGATGCGACCCAAGTATGGGATATTCACTGTAATTCTGCCAGGGGGAAAATCCAGTTAGGTTTTGACTTAAGAGATATTGAATTTCTGAACGAATGAGCGCGATATACCGGGAGAGGTTAACAGAGTACGGTTCAACGTGTGCTCACGGCGAGTGTAAGTCGGTGACTGTATAAGTTAGTTGGTTGCAGTATATTTTGCTCTTTGTTGGTGTTGTGCACCGTTTATTGAAAAGTAACTGTCGTTCCTGGTACTCGGCTGCGCTGCACGGACGAGCCGTCGCTATTTTTGTTGTTGTTGTGAACTGCGACGTCAGCATTAACTGCGCTGCCTTCGCGTAAGCTGGCGATCTGTTACTATTGTTGTTGTTGTTGCGGTTGCTGGTGCTCCGGTACTGAAATTCGCGTAGGCGGTGATTGTCACTGTTGAAAGTTGATATTCTTGCTTCTGCAGTTGCGCTGGATTTGCTGAGCCAGCGTCTGCTTCCAAGCTATGTGGTGACACTGAGGATGGTTTCTACAGTGTTAGCACTATCGATGCATGTGCTAACTTCCCCCTTCTTAGATTAAATCGTCCCGGATTTACTCATTGATAGGGGCTTCAACTGGTGGATTTACACACCGTATTTCCTGTATATTTATGTCCCCACTCCGTTGGGGTTGTCTTCTCGTAATTATATCAATTGCTCTACTGTTTCGTAACTTTATAATTACTAGCAGTAAAAGAACTGAAACTGATATCTATAGACCAACTCTTGTGTTGCTATGTTGGTGTTTTCATTTTTGTTTAATGATCGCAATTCTTTTTATGTTCTTGATATCGACCTAGTCGACATGTTCTAGCGTGAGTTCTTCCAGATGTTGGGCTATGTTGAGTTTTTGCAAACCGGGGGTTCAATGTTAGCATAAGCTTGGTACCCTTATTTTTAAATGTTGTTCCATTTATTATTACTGTGTCAGTAAATGTGAGTAAAAAGGTTCCGTTGATTAGCGTTTCGCCTTTTACTCCGTCTTCCACCACGAAATTATCGTTGTTGAGGATGATTACCCCCTCTCTAATTTGCTCAATCCTTGGGTAATTTTTAGTGTAACTCTTGTTACGCTGTGCTGTATTATGTTCAAGTCTAACAAAAGCCTCTCTCATTTTCTAGTCTGCAAAAGTTAATTACTGTTTTATTACTACAATCTTTTAACAATTTAAATTGATTTCGCCTCCCGACTGATTCAGATTCTATGCGTGTTACATTATTGTTACGGACAACTGGTTTTACAATAAATTCAGATAGAATTCTTTAACTATGAGGTATTGTATTACAAAATATGTTGTCTCATTACTCCGCAACACTTTTAATTTCGAGTTAATAAGTATAGTCGCTATACTAATTTTATCTTTAATCTTTGAATTGATTACCACTAGTTCATTATTAGACGCCAAGTGATTTTGCAACTTCTTCTTGCGTTTGGGATGGATCTTGGTCGAGCAATGTCTCCAATTGTGATCTTCAAACTTTTTTGGCTGTCCGTCCTGTTTGGCTGTTCATCGTCCTCCAAGTCAAAATTGCCACTTTTAAACCGTGCAAACCACTTCTGGCACGTACGCTCAGCTAGAGCATGCACACCATACACTTCCACCAAAATACGATGACTTTCGGTAGCCTTTTTATTCGTATTGAAGTAATGAAGAAGTACTCCCCCAAAAACACTTTATTCGGCACAAAATTCGACATTTTCAGAGTAAAAAAAGTATTGTTGTTTACGCTTCAGCTAAATGAAACATACTGATTCTGAAACTATATGACAATACCTTTCCAACACATATTTGGAAAGGTGAATCACTGTTCACAAAATCAAGTTACGCCATCTGTTAGAAAACCGCATGAATTAACCGGTACCCCTACGTCGCACGCACAACACGGTTGGTTGCGGGTAGCTAGGCCTTAGTCTCATAATCGGGCTGTCGAGCCAGTCAAGAAGAAGAAGTTATTGATGCATTTATTGTTACTTTTTCTTATTTCCTTCAATCAATGCCTCAGTTTTCACCTCTATTTCATTAAAACCGTAAAAGTCTGGAGTCCCTGCGACGTATTTAAGTGCAGTGCCTATTAAATTAATGCTGCGTGCATGTCTATGATAGAGTGCTAATATATTGACCAATCTAATTATGTGTTCCGAATCTCTTTCTATTGTCGTCTGTAGTTCTGGGTATGAAAAGTCCTTAGCGATTTCGATGGACTCGTAAGCTATTCTTGTAAACTCTGCTAGTTCCGTTTTGTGCATCAAATAATTCATCCCCCATAGACAGCAACTTCACCGTCCTCTATTAATATGTATGAAGACTTTGAATATCCTATTATTCTCGCCGTGTAGTACAGTAAATAGGTATATTTTACTAAAAAAAAAAACTTAATGGCTGAAATTTTGAGGGTGTGTTCGGGGGCATGTCCTGAGTCTAAAACTGAGTTTTCGTATTCGAGGGGGTGGGGGAAGATACTACCCCCTGCTTATTTAGGGGTGAGCTCGTTTTAACTCCTTATCTCCGGTGCTATTGCTCGTACCGACATGTCCGAGGGATCAAATTTGTGGGGAATAAAATTATCTATCTAATGATAATAAAATCGAGGTCATAGGTCGATTAGGTGAATCACAATGGCCGGTCAAAGGTCAAAAGTGAGGGATAGTTTTCGTTTTTCGTGAATACCGTGAAACCGGTAGGTTTTTTCGCATACTGCTTCGATACCATTTTAAAGTACTTGAAATTACCTACAAAATGAGTGCTCGAACACTCATCTACTATAAATAGTTTGCCGTCAATCCAACGACCAAGTTGACCGCGCGCGCCGATGTTGAGCCGCGCACGGCGCGAGAAGTACTCATTGCACATACATTGCACTCTCTACGTGTTCGCACGTACAGCGCGCGCAGGGGGTCCTCTAGTACAAACGGCGTTTTTTAAAGCTTTTTTTGGGGATTTGTTTTTTCAGAAACTGCAAATGATAATGACATAATTCTTCGTATATTTATTCTTTACATATTGAATTATAAAAAAAACATAATTTTTCCACGTGCTACCGCGAACACTGTTGGGGTCCGACAGCTGAGTACCGGTCATGTTTTTTTTTTAAGGGTGCGTTTGCGCCATCCTAACTTTATCCCTGTTCGTCCGAAATGTAATCCAAAAATTTTCTCTTAAAAAGCATTACTCCAATTAAAGGATGACCTATAATGAACCCGATCTGATCAAAATTGGACCCGCGGCATCGTTTTAACTTGTTTTCTTTTTCGAAATTCGCCCTTTTTTTTGCTCTAAAAACTCCCCCCAAAAATCGGCTAGTCAATGTAGCGCAATCTCCGTAGGTTAACCCGTGGAGCAAAACGTTTTGAATACAGCAAAACAAGAATCAAGTAAATCGGCCAATTAGTTTCGACGGAATCATGGCGCAATGGTCAAAAAATGTGTTTTCGATTAAAACCGTGCTACCACGTAGTGAACGAGACGGATTTGAGGCTCTGTATCTCAGAGACGTTTACGAATTCGACAAAATCCGTTCGTATACTTTTTCTATGAAAGTTATACTACAAGGGCGGGTCAATAAGTCCGTGACTTTTTGAATTTCCCGCCTCTTAATTGAAATGGCAACACTGCTCCCGTCAACAGTCATCTGTCAGTTGACTCTTGTCAAAAATTGAACAAGCTGCGACATTTAGTTTGTTTTTGACAGCCGTTAATATCAGACTACCGCGTTGACTGAGAAGAAAATGGAAAAAAGTGAATTTCGTGTACTTATGCTTTCCGCTGAGCCATTTCTTCAAGTTTGGGAACAAGAAATAGTCACTTGGGGCTAGATCGGGTGAATAGGCGGGATGAGGAAGCAATTCGTAGCCAATTCATGGATTTTTGCCATGGAAACTGCACATGAGCACACGAAATTCACTTTTTTCCATTTTCTTCTCAGTCAACGCGGTAGTCTGATATTAACGGCTGTCAAAAACAAACTAAATGTCGCAGCTTGTTCAATTTTTGACAAGAGTCAACTGACAGATGACTGTTGACGGGAGCAGTGTTGCCATTTCAATTAAGAGGCGGGAAATTCAAAAAGTCACGGACTTATTGACCCGCCCTCGTATAAAATATGAAATAAAAAAAAATCGATTTTTTCAAAATTTCTGTTTCTTCCCTAGTTTTTCCTCGATGTCTTTGTTTCATATTCCATTTCCATAAAACTATTTCTATTGGCTTATAGTTACCGAATGTATCGAATTATTATATTTAATTGTTGCCGACAAGATTACCTCCTCGTCATCACTTAAGTTTCCTTCGCTTTTAATACATCTACCTATCACGGTCAGTGTAGTATGAAACCGTTCTATCTGACCATTAGATTTGTTGTGATAAGGTGCAACTGCATACTGTTATACGTTAGGGTTATTTTCGAGATAGCTTCTTATCGTTTCGGATTTTAGTGACGGTTCGTTATCACATACTGAAATTTTCGTATTGGGGAAGATGTTTAGTATTTCCATTATACCTATTTTTAAATCAGGGATTGTACGGTTTTCTAATTTTTTTACAATTGCAAATTTTGAAAACTTATCAATACACGTTAAAAAGATATTTTGGCCGTTGAATAGATATCGATATGTAAAATTTCCCCTGGGTACGTCGGAATTGGAGTTTCTTCAATTATATGGTGTTCCGGTTTTCTGTTGTATTTAGGTACAATGCACGTTTTGCATGACTTAATTAATTCTACCTTTTTCGTATATTTGGGAAGAAATAATCGATAGTTATTGGTTTACCATTTTCTTTTGTGTTCCTATGTGCCCTGTTATGTTCGTTAATTAAAATCTCTTTCTGATCATCTCTGTTTGTTACGTCGATTGCAACTTTACGCGCATACACGAATTTAACTCCCTGGAAGTTCTTTGGTAGTATTTGTTGTACCTGACCAAGATGTTCTTCCTCACAGTGAACTGCGTTAACTACGTTTGGATTTATCGTTTTCTTTAGTAGTTGTATACGATTCTGTTGGTCTGTGTAATGTAACTCGTGGCGAATATCTTTCTGAAATATAATTTTTTTTTTCTTCTTTTCGCTATCACCTTTGTAAATTAGTAACTCGTTTTTAAAGCTATTTAAGCTTGTTTGTACTATTTTTATAGTATCCGTCAAAGATATTTCGGAATGTGAACCAGATTCGGATAGATGATTCAGAGTCTGTCTGGATAAGGCATCTGCTACCACGTTTAAGTTACCTGGTTTACAATAGAATTTTGGAGTAACTTCCTCTATAAACGCCCTTCAACGCTTGATTTTAGCGTTGGTTTTTTATCTGATATCGAGTATGTGAGGGGTTGATGGTCAGTGAAATACTCAATTCCCTACAACCATAGACATAGTTCCTTAAATTTTTTATGGTCCAAACTATAGCCAATTATACTGTCTCGTTATTTGCGTAGTTGGATTCCGTCTTGGAGAGTGTTGAGATAAACGTGATTAGTCAGCCGTTCTGTGACAGGACTGCGCCAATGGCTTGCGACGATGCGTCCGTTGTTAAGGGGGTCCTCTAGTACAAACGGTGTTTTTTAATGCTTTTTTGGAATTTTTTTTTCAGAAACTACAAATGATAATGAGATAATACTTCGCATATTTATTCTTTACATATTGAATTATAAACAAAAAATGTTTTCCACGTGCTACCCCGAACACTGTTGGGGTCCGCCAGCTGAGTAACGGCCATGTTTTTTTGTAAGGGTGTTTTCGCGCCATCCTAACTTTGTCCCTGTTCTTCTGAAATGTAATTCAAAAATTGTCTCTTAAAAAGCATTACTCCAATTAAGGGATGAACTATAATGAACCCGATCTGATCAAAATTGGACCCGCGGCATCGTTTTAACTTTTTTTTTTCGAAATTCGCCCTTTTTTTGCTCTAAAAACTCCTCCCAAAAATTGGCTAGTCAATGGAGCACAATCTCCGTAGTTCAACCCCTAGAGCAAAAAGTTTTGAATACAGCAAAACAAGAATCAAGTGAATCGGCCAATTAGTTTCGACGGAATCATGGCGCGATGGTCAAAAAATGTGTTTTCGAGAAAAACGCGTTTAAAGATATAAAACCGTGTACGTGACGTACTGAATGAGACGGATTTGAGGATCTGTATCTCAGAGACGTTTACGAATTGGACAAAATCCGTTCATATACGTTTTCTATGATAGTTATACTATAAAAATATAAAATAAAAAAAAAAAATTGTTTTCAAAATTTAAAACTAGAGGACCCCCTCAAAGGGAGAGATCAGTTAAATTTTTTGGAGAGTTGAAATTTTTTTTTTCGGAATCAGTTATTTCAATGCCTTGAAAACATCGTCCTAAAAGGAATTTTTCAAAATTCAAACGCGTTCTCTCATAATGGGAGAACAAAGCAAGCGCTCCGCCTACCGCGCGGCCCTGTTTCCAAACTTCAACCGCGTCTCCTGAAAAGTTGCACTTTTTGAAATGGCAACCCTCGTAACTCGGAAAGTTTATGTCCGATTGACTTGAAATTTGGCACACACCTTTATGTACTCTTTTTACGTAATCTGTTCTAAAGCGAATTGTCAAGCTCGCGAAAAAACTCCTCTGGTATCACGTCTATGTCCAAAAACGAGCCTGTTTTTTTCACATTGTCGGCGTTTTCGCGATATTTATTTGTTTGCATATTTTGTTAGGGGGATTCATAGCTCTATCTATTCTTAACAGAGGTACTTTAATTTTTTTATTTCAGATAAAAATTGCAGACTCTACGTTGGTTGCCAATAAAAATGAGGGGTAACTTCAACCCTTTGCAAGTCGGCCATTTTTTGGCGCATCGGAGAAAAAAAATTTGTTTTGTAAATTCAATTAATATACTCTTATATAAAAAAAAAGTTTGGAAAGATTCGAACATTATTTGTACCAACAAAACAAAAAAAAAAAAGACCAGTTTAACTGATCTCTCACCTTAAGTCAGTAGGTTAGGTTAGGTAGGGAAGGGTGTGTGCGTCCCAAGGGCAGCACTTCCACTCGGAGGCCAAAATGGCCCATTGTGAATCCCTTCATGGAAGATTCTGGAGCTAACCAGTGGCTCTCAGTTCGGGGCAAACCAATTCGACCTCTTGATGAAGGAGAGTAGATCCGATATTTCAACTACTGCTGCGCAGGCCAAGTCTACCAGGAACCTTGATCCCAAGGTACGGAGTCGGCGTTCCTGCAGAGCCGGGCAGTGGCACAGGTAGTGTTGGATCGTTTCCACTTCTTCCTCATCTCCACAGCTTCTGCAGACATCACTGGACGAGAGGCACCATTTGACCAGCATAGATCCAATGGCGCAGTGTCCAGTAATCACTCCAACAAGCTGCATAATAGAGGTTCGACTCAGGGACAGTACATATCGTGTTTTCTTCACGGAAGGGGAAGGCCATATTGCCCGGCAGGTACTGCAATCAGTTCTGCTCCGCCATGAGGACTCGATGTAAGTTTTACTCAACCTGTCAATACGTAAATACAGATATCATACAGATATATCGATATATCGTATACAGATATATCGGAGGGAGCACAGAGTTATCCACTTCGGTGAGAGGCAGGGCGACCCCCTTTCTTGCCATCTCATCCGCTGCCTCGTTTTCTGCCATTCCAGAGTGGCCCGGAACCCAGCAGAGAGTGACTCGGTGATGTCCGATGCCGCGAAGTGCAGTGCGACAACTCTGCACTACCTTTGATTTCACAGTCGCTGATTCCAGCGCTTTAAGGGCTGCCTGACTATCCACACAGATTGTGATAGTGATATCCGTGGGTGATAATCCGCTGTCGCGGATTAATTCAGCAGCTTTCCAGATTGCATAAATCTCCGCCTGAAAGATGCTACAGAGGTCCGGGAGTCTGAAAGACCGTTGAGCCCCTAGTACATCTGAGTGGAGACCAGCTCCTGTACCTTCCTCCATCTTAGAACCATCTGTGAAGATGGTGATGGAGGCGTCTCTTGTCACACTTGTAAGTCCCCATTCTTCCCTTGAAGGAAAGGAGGTAAGTGCGCGCGAATCAAAATCCAGGTATGGAATCAGATAGTCCGTGCAGGAATCTAATGTTCCGTACCTGGCCTCGTAAACGACCTTAGGATCCCAGAGTGTCCATAAGCGTGCTCTTTCCACAAGTTGGCCTCTCTCAGCCTGAGAGCGCCTTTAGCGGCACAGCACTTAATGAACTGCTCTATTGGGTGGAGATGTAGAATCATCTCTAGGCCTGCCTGGGGGGTGCTTTTGATGGTTCCTGCTATTCCCATAGCCGCCAGTCTCAGCACCTTCATCAGTTGCGTCGCCAAGGACCTGGTGTCCGTGGCCGGCCACCAGACAATGGCTCCGTAACATGAGATCGGCCGAATGATCGCTGTATACATCCAGTGGACAATGCCCGGCCGCAATCCCCACTTTTTCCCGAAGGCCTTCTGACAGACGTAGAAGGCATTCAGGCTCTTCTTCACCCGCTCTTCCACGTTGCGTCTCCAAGAAAGCTTGGAGTCGAGTGTGGTGCCAAGGTATTTCACCTCGGGTGAGAGGGTGATAGTGATGCCACTGAGTTTCGGCAGCCTAAACTCCGGTATTTTGTATCTCCGGGTGAACAGTACAATAACCGTCTTTGAGGGGTTAACTCCTAGACCGTTATGCTCTGCCCACCTAGAGAGTTCTCCTAAAGCAGACTCCATGAGATCACTGATGGTGGAAAGAAATTTTCCAGGGATCAGGATAGTGACGTCGTCCGCATATGCTACTACTCGCAGCCTCCTGGATTCGAAGATCTCGAGGATGTTGTTTATCACAAGCAGCCACAGCAGAGGCGAAAGGACGCCCCCCTGAGGTGTGCCCCTTGTGGTTAACCTCCTCACCGAGCACGAGCCTAGGCTGGAGTGAACCTTTCTGCTACTAAGCATATCGCTGGTCCACCTCACCACTTTCTCGTCAACTTCGAATTTTCTAAGTGCACTGGTTATTGCCTCTAGAGTGACGTTATTAAAGGCCCCCTCAATATCGAGGAAAGCGGCTAACGTATACTCCTTGACGCTCAGCGATTTTTCGATCGTCTGAACGACCTCATGCAAGGCGCTGTCTACAGATTTTCCCCTGCAATACGCATGTTGCGTCCTGCAGAGTCCCCTGGACTGTGCCACACTTAAGAAAGAACGATGACAGGCTGATCGGTCTGTAGTCTTTTGCAGTGATGTGGTTTGACTTCCCCGCCTTGGGGATGAACACCACCTTAACCTCTTTCCAGGCGCGTGGTACATAGCCCTGTTGGAGAGATTCCCGAAAGATTCGCACCAAGACTTTGACCACTGCCTCCTTAGACCATTGCAGCATAGCCGGAATGACACCATCGGGACCCGGAGATTTGTACGGGTTGAAGGTGTCTATCGCCCATGCCACTTTGACCTCATCGATAATCCTCTGAACTAAGACATCCGGTCGTGACGAGTGCTGTCTATGAGGCGTTGTCGTCTCAACAACACTTGTGCAACCGGGAAAGTGGGTGTTCATGAGAGTCTCTAGAAGCTCCTCCCTCGATTCTGTCCACGAGCCGTCAGATTTCCTAATGCTGCTAGGGGTATGTGATGCCCCAGCTAGCACTTTGCGAAGTCTGGCGGCCTCGTTAACCTTGTCGAGGGATTCGCAGTAATTCCTCCAATCATCCCGCTTGGCCGCCTTAATAGTCTTCTTAAACTTATTAAAGCTAGCCTTGTAGGCTCCCCAGTCTTCTTCAGTTCGGCTAAGCTTAGCCTTATTGAAGAGACGTCTAGTATCTGTTCTAAGTTGTCTTAGCTCTGGGGTCCACCACACTGCGTTGGTTTTTCGTGGAGCTCGACTTTTCAGTAAGTCAGTAACATCCTCTGAAGTTAAAATTTGCTTTAGTTTTTCGAATGCCTTTAGTCTCTCCTGGTCGAACTTTATTTTCACTTTCTGTGACTGATTTGCACCAATGTTCCTGTTTTCACCCATTAAGAATTTTGTGAGAGGTTTTGTTATGTCGGCGTACCCCTTAATAAATCTTCTATAATATCCCAATAGCCCCAAAAATGCTCGGGAACTTCGAACGGTTTTAGGCTCTTCGTAATCAAGGATAGCCCTTACCTTGTCAGGTGCGGTTTTTAACCCTTCCTTAGATACCACGAATCCCAAAAATTTTACCGCTTCCCTGAAAAACGTTGACTTCGCATTGTTCAACAATAACACAATTTTTTCAATGTGTTTGAAGTGGTCACATTCATTTTCCGAAAAAGTTATGATATCATCTACGTATGCGTGGTATGTTTTCCCTATCCTTGTCCTTAGAACGTCATCAATCGTTCTTTGAAAAATACTTGGCGCGTTTTGAAGTCAAATGGCATACGGCAAAATTCGTATTTTCCGTTATTCATGTTTAAAGCAGTCTTCGCCCTGTTTTTTATTTATTAAGAAGTATCTGGTGAAATCCTGCCTTTAGGTCTAAAGTTGTGAAATATGTTGCCTTACCTAAATTGGAGAGGGTTACCGAAGTGTCCAGAATAGGATATTTGTCATTTACAGTAATGCTATTTAACACGTTCACGCCGGGGCCGGTTTTCATTGTCTTTGCTGTGAGGCGGCGCTGAAATTAATGCTGTGCCTCATCTGGCTTTCATTAAATGTTTTTAATGAAAATACGTTAAATTTTCATTATTTTAATTTTCAGCGTCTAATAGCACAATCGAATGCGTACCACCGGCGGTACGCGCCATCCGATTTGACAATCTAGTGCGGGCCACCGGCGATACGAGTCGCCCGATGAGACAATCTAGTGCGGGCCACCGGTGGCCCGCGCCGCCCGATGAGACAGTCTATCGCGGGCCACCGGTGGCCCGCGGCGGCGTGAACGTGTTAAGGGGGTCGTCTACGTAGCGGCCTGATTTTCGAGCCTGTTTTTCAAAATTTATTACGAAGGAACGAAAAAAGATATTACTCACTCTTTTTTGTTTTTTGCTTACTTAAGGGGGTCTACGTAGCGGCCCGATTTTCGAGCCTGTTTTCCAACAGGAAGGAACGAAAAGAGATATTCACTAATTTTTTTTGTTTATTTAATCGTAATCTCTCAAGAAGCAAGGTCATACAAATTATATTTCTACATATTCGAGTGTAAGATGACCTTGAACGTGCCCTCATCAGAATTTTGATATCAATTTCCCTGCAAAATTTTGAGCCAACCACGTAACCTACAACAAAAAATGAAACTAATCTATAATTGATATTGTTACGAATACTAAGTCTAGTGGGCTGTTACGTATCTCTGGATTGTGTAATTTGAAAATAAAACACAGTCAGTTTCTTAAACGCAGACAATAAAATGAACCAACAGTCACTTTATTATTCACACTTACACACTTTACTGTTCGTACATTTAAGTATTTGCTTAATTACTCCGTGTGGCAACTTCACTTGTCAAAACCAGACTGACTCGCTGCACCGCATCCGGCCGCATTTTATACTCTGTCCGGCCATCGCGCAGATCGTTCCCGCACATTCCGGAGTGGACTAAAAGTTTCCCTGATGATCTCGACCATCGTTGCCAGATTGGACTAAAAGTTATAGTCGCGGCCGTCGTTGCCTTATTGAATTATGGCACGGCGCGAAGCGGCAGGGTTGCTTTGCACAGCGACAGACTGTCTTATCGTTACAATATTATATCAGGTTTAGACACGAGCTTTTTGTAAAATTCAACAATTTCTCGAAATGGTGGACATTTTTGAAAGTAAAGTTATTTTTCCCTGTTTTTTCAAATGTTTATTGCCTGTTATAGTAAAAAAAACAATATTTTGTCAAAAGTTCGTGTCTAATCATAGCGACATGTTTTCTGAGCAAGTAAAAGAAGAAATCGAATCGATGCGTGTAAAACTTTTCTTAAAATCGTGCAAGTAAGTTAGAAAAATACGACTTTCGGGAAAACGCGTTTAAAGTTCACAGGGAGTGTGCGGAAACACCGTGAGCGATCGTGCTCAATGCTCTGCAGCTCAATAACCGTGAAGAGCGTACCCAAATCCTTTGGAAATAACATTCCTCACGTCTTACAAATGAAAGTTAATAATTTTTTAATTTGTACTGGGCTGCATATAAAGACTCAGATACATAAAACAGGGCCGCGTATTAATGCGACGCACTGCACTAATCGCTAGCGCTAATCGGCCCAGCGCTAATCAGCCTAGCGCTAATCAAACTAGACTTGTTCAGCAGTGATCGAGTGAGCGCTAGCTAGTGCTCGTATTCACACTCGGCAGCCAACATGGTTGTTGTTGTTGTCATGCTGAGCCACCCACGCTGGCGAACGTGAGCGCAGAACTTTCGCGCTTCACTTGCGCATTCTCTTTTGCTGTGCGTTTGTACTGCGCTAGCGCGGCGCTCTTAAATCGAATCTGCGTATCCAGCAGATAGTGGGGTGTGGCGGTGGTAGTGCACTTCGGCCGCGCTGCACTTTATGACCTTGCGCGAAGTGTTGGTAGGATGCATTTCGGCTGCCGGCACTTGCTATTCCAAGAATGTTGTTGTTGTGTCGTGCAGCTGGTGAAGTCTTTGCCGTTCTGGCTGCTGCATTCCACCAACCACGTAAAGGTCACCCCATGCACCAAATTTTGTCGCATTTCTGCAAAGAAGTGGGGTGATCTGCTGGAATTTGGAAGATCAGGCGATTATGCGCTGTTGCGGCAAAATTTGCCTTTATAAGCGGCCGCCGCAGTAAGATCGGGGAAGTCGTTGGTATGTCGCAGGATGAGTCGTTACGCATAAGTCGTGCCAGATCATTAAGAGGAGTTGCTGAGTGTTAAGTCAGTGGTTAAGTGGCCAATCCGTGGTGTTCAACAAAGTGGCCTGCGAGAGTTCGTGCGGCCCAATAGTGGCATAAGCCGGTTGTACAGGAGAAAATGATGAAGTGCGCGGACATAGTGGCCAATACAGGGGCATAGTGTAAAGACGAAACAATATTCAGTGCCGAGTGAGCGAAATTTCATTTTTATTCAAAAATCTCACGAGGCAAAACTTGCCTTTAAAAACAATGTGGTTCTCGTTCTAAAGAAAGTACACTACCAAAGAAATTCAAAACGCCAAAACAGCCAAAAATTCCGACTATGCTATATAAGACAAAAAAAAAAAAAAAAACCCATGCCAATGCTAAACAAACTACCTAAATTGTGCTAAAAACAAAATAATTCTGCTAAAAATTAACTTAAACTCCGCCAAGTATATCTAAACTGTTTATAAACTATAAATGTGAAGCTGACAAAAATAAAAACGAATACTACTGCTGCCCGGGAATGCTGCTGAGAATGCTGAAAGACCAGTCATCGTTGGAGTCGCTAGAAGCTGCGAGACGCATACCAGGATATTGTAGGAGCGTGCAAAGTTGTTGAATTTTTTTTATAATATAAAAACTAATTAAAATTTCTTACAATATGTGCGTCATATTTCTAAATTTTTAAATTAAATTTGCTAATAACTAATTCCAAAATGGGAAGACATTTTTTTTTCTAAATAAAATCCTTATACAAAATTTATATTATTTATGATAACAGGTTTTTTTTTCTAATTAAAATTTTGACAAAAAAAAAAAAAAAAAAAAAAAAAAAATATGGTGTATTTATTTAAAAGAAAATATGTATATGAAAAATTGTACTAAACAAAGCAAAAATATACATATATTTTTTTCTATTAATATTTTATTCTTAAGATTTAATTTTTGTAAAAAAAAAAAAATTAAAACTATTAAAAGTTAACTACCATTTTTTTAGGAAAAAAAAAGGGAAACCAAAAATGAAAATATCAAAAAGGTTATTTCTTCTCACTATTCTATTTTTAAAAGCGTTTTTTTATGTCATTAAAACTTATAACTGAAACATGAATTTATCCTATGAAAAATTAAATTTACGAAATATTTAGCAAAAGAAAAGCGAAGAAGAAAAAAAAAAAAAAAGAACAAAACAACTGGGTTATATCGAAAAAGACAGAAAAACGCACTTACACCTATGACAAATTTTCCCTATTTAGCACATCACGTTCCTGAATACGCGCATCATGTCGCTGGGCCCAACGCATCGATGGAGCGAGAAAAACCGTGAGTGAACCGATAACATTTTAATATAATTTTATATATTGTTATATATATGGGTTTTCGTGCGTTATTTTGAAAAAAAAGGGAAAGAAAAGAAACGAAAAAGGGATAATGTCTAAGGAAAAACAAAATAACAATACAATTTGCGGAAAATTCTGAGAATTAGTTAAAATAAGAAAAAGGAATTTTGAGAAACAAAAGATTCTTTTTTTAATTTTAAAGTTTGATTGGAGAAGTAATTTAAATTGGAAGAAAAAGGGAGAAAGAAAATTTATTTTTTTTGGTTAATTATAATTCGAACATGAAAAATAGTTTGGAAATTAGATTAAGAATTGATTTTGTATTAGGTTAAGATTATGGAATAAAAATTGTTATAATGATTGTTTAAGAAAAGAAAATGTTGGGTCTGTCACTGAAGTGGGGTAAGGAGGGTTAATTTTCCATTGGGTTTCCAAGTTCCATCATAGGAAACAAAGGTAGGGCGGGTTTAGAGCATCCCATTCAATGAGGCGATGCTGAGGAATCGGAACAACAGCAGCAATGGTACTTGCTACCATGTCCGTCCGCTATGTCAGGAGTTAAAGCGTGTGCATAAAAATAATTGTATGTTAGTGTATGTGTGTATGTATCTTTTGTTATGATTTTCCGGTTGTAGGCTGCTAGGTCGTCGTTGCGGTGTTTGCTGATGTAGATCCAAATGGCTGTAGGTGAGGCGGTATGGCTACGGAGCGGACTTGTTGGAGTGGAACCCACGCCAGCTGAAGCTACGGGATAACCAAAGCCAGATGCACGCGTCCAACAAAACCGCTGGCCCCGTAGTCATACTCGTGCTCACCGATCGAATGTAGGGTGCCGGCATACATGCAACAGGAGGACGACTAGCGGTGACCTGCCACAAGAACTGAGGAGGTGCAGCGGCAGCAGAAACAAAAGGTCGGAACCCAACACCTATGTACCTAGGACCGAACTTAGCGCTCAACGTGAAGCCAGATGTACATACCGATCTGCATATAACAAAAAGTGGCGCCGACGTGTGGTCGCTACCAACGTGGGGCATGCCACATAGGATCGACACACTCATACACATAACAGAAAATGGCGCCCAACGTGGGGCCGCTACGTAAGTGGGGCCGAATTTTACCATAGGGTAATTGTCCGTCGGTCCGTTTGGCTTTTTGAAGCATTGCGTTTGTTAGGCATGCTTGGATTTTTGAGGTTTTGGTTGAATACTAGAACCTCTTACCACTGCCTACGAACGTTGAATCGCTTCGAAAAGAATTTTTTTTTGCAATCGGATGTTTTTCTTTATTAGCTTCATGCTTTGGATTCTTAGCACAGCTTCAACTAAATGTTGGTTGAGCTAACCGGCACGAATGCTGAGGGGAAAACCGATATGCTTGAGGTTATATGTTTTCTTCATTTTTATAAAATGTTCTGAATTTTCGTTTTCGCGATAGCTTTGCAGTGCGGATTTTTTTTAAGCCCGTGGTAGTAGCTTATAACCTCATTGCAAATGCATTTGATCGTTGAAGCGAGCTGTTAGTTGTTTCATTTTCCTCCGGGAAATCTCCTTACACCCTTCATACAGACCAAACTAGAAAGTTATATCGTTTGATTGATTTTTTTTGGTGTTTTTTTTTGCAACTGATGATTTTGTTTAATCTTATCTTATCTTGTTGGTACATTTTGAGAGTTTGTTGGTACAAAAATTATATCTTTAATTCTTTTGCGGTTTGATTTTTTTTGTTTGGTTTTGCGAATTTTTGGCCGGTGCTATAATTTTTTTTTGGTGGATGAATTTTTGGATTTGAATTTTTTTTAGTTTTTGTTGGTACAACACATTTGTTTGAATAAAGATGTCGCTGAGACACAGTACTGACAATTTGACTATGCAATCGGTTTGCACATTATGCCGTGCGATTTTTATTGAAGGCAGTGATGTATTACGGACGGCGTGTAGCCACACTTTCCACAGATCGCGTCTCTTAAACTACCTGAAGCGTAATTCTTCATGTCCACAATGTCGAGTTGCGTGTAGCAGTCGAGAATTTGTGAAAGCTTCAGCCAAGTCTACTGGTATGCAAACGCGATCGCAAGCAAATCCGTCAGAGGAAGCGGAAGACCCTCGTCCATCCACATCGCAAGCAGCAGCAGCAGCAGCGCAGATGTCTGGCACGCCAACTCGAACCAGTAATGCGGTTGCCGATGCAGCAGCCAATGGGGCAAGTGACCTTTCAGACGAAAGCCGAATCAGAAGTGTGGTGGGAGCTATTGTGTCAGCTAGGCAAGCCACAATTCTGGATGGATTGGAAACACGAGTGACACAGCTGATTGAAGGAAAGCTAGAGGCTAGCTTGAGTAATGTGTTGAGCAGGTTGAATTTGCAAGGTGCACAACGTGAGCACAACCAATTTTCAGCTCACAATTCAACACCAACATTTCCGCAAGAGTCGCCGTATGCACACAACAACAACAACAACCGTGATGGTCAGGTTCCGGTTCCGTTTCGCGTCAGTGACGGATCGACCGTCACCAATTCAGGCAAAATTGCGCACCTTATCTCGAGTTGGGACATCAAGTTTGATGGTAGTCCTAAATTGTCAGTAGAAAATTTTATCTTTAGGATTGAATTGCAGGTTATAGATACCCTAGGTGGGAATTTTAGTTTATTGTGCGAGCACGTACAAAGTTTGTTTGTTAACGAGGCCAAGGATTGGTACTGGAGATACCGGCGTTCAGTAGACAGGATTGAATGGTCGTCGTTATGTCAAGCTCTGCGTACTCACTTTGGTGAGCACAAGACAGATACAGATATCAAAGAGGCCATGCGCAGCCGATGCCAAGGCGCCGCTGAATCATTCGATGAATATCGAAACGCAGTTTTGCGAATATCTGAAAACCTTAAATCACCGATATCTGAATCTGAGCTTGTCGAAATTCTACAAAGAGGCTTACGACCGCGTATTCGACAGCAGTTGCTGTACGTCAACATTAACTCAATGGCCGAGTTGCGTCGACTTTGTCTAAAAGGCGAAAGTCTGCAAAACGAAATTGCAAAGTCGAGCGTTGCACATTCCTTACCGAATCCGCGAGGTAATTTTCCGCGTCGCCAAGTAAATGAAGTTGAAGTTAAAGTTGATTTTGATAATGCAGTAGATATGGCAGATTTAGATGACAACGAAGTCAAAATGGAGGTAGAAGAAGTTACTAGACGTAGTACTATAAAATTAGTTTGTTGGAATTGCCGCAAAGACGGTCACAGATATTTTGATTGTTTAGAAGCTCGTTCGATATTTTGTTATGGATGTGGTGCAGTAGGCGAATACAAGCCAAATTGTAAGAAATGCAATCCGGGAAACGCGAAAGCGAGCGAGGATCGGTATGCGAGTCCTCGCTACGACGTAAATCAACGGAAATAAATGTATCGCATATGCCACCTGCTCACGAGGATCCAATAGAAACTAAGCTAGATGAATGTAAGCGTAATGAAATTATTTCTTATGAAGATAGGTTAAAAAAATATGAAGCTATACGAAATCGAATTTTTAACAGTGAATCAGTGGTAGAGACAGCAATCCCGCGAAGAACATCAACGCGTATGCGTAATTTTTGGCAGAAGGTGAAGCAACAACGAAGGCATGTTGCCAATATTTGTGCGATTGAGCATAAGCCATTCGATTCGCGTCCATATGTCAAAATCAAGCTTGTTGACAAATCACACCTTGGTTTGCTTGACAGTGGCGCGCAAGTTTCATGCATGGGTGGTCCGTTAGCAAAAGAATTTTGCGAAAGAAAGGAATTCAGGCAGCACAAAACAACAGTAAAAACTGCTGATGGCAGGAAACAAGTAGTTTTTGGAATTTTCCCAATTGAAATCCAATTTAAGGCGCAGAAAGCACTTATTAATTTTTATGTAGTACCAAATTTATCGCAAGAACTTATCTTAGGCGTAGATTTTTGGAGAGCGTTTCAGATTGCACCAGATATCATAGCTCAAATTGATATCTGCGCAAACGATAAGAAGGCAGATGAAAATTTGATTGTGTTGACAGATCAGCAGAAGAGAAGTTTGGAGACAGTAAAGAAGTCATTTCCATCATGTGAAGTTGAGGGGTTAGGAAAAACAACCCTCATGGAACACATAATCGAAGTTGAGCCGAATGTCCGTCCGATTAAGCAGAGATATTTTCCGATTTCTCCAGCAATTGAGAAGTTAGTGCACAAGGAGATCGATGAAATGTTGAGCCTTGGTGTAATAGAAGAGTCCCCTAATAGTCCGTGGTCCAGTCCTGTCGTGTTAGTCCGCAAGGGAGAAAAAGTCCGTCTGTGTCTAGATTCGCGAAAAGTCAATGCAGTCACAATCAAGGACGCATATCCGCTACCGCATATTGAAGGTATTTTGAGCAGATTGCCAAAAGCCAAATTCATATCTTCGCTCGACCTTCGTCGTGCATTTTGGCAAATTCCTTTAGCTGAATCGTCCCGCGATTACACTTGTTTTACGGTGCCTAATCGACCTTTATATCGCTATTGCGTTATGCCTTTTGGCTTGTGCAATGCGCCACAAGCACTGTGTCGTTTGATGGATCGAGTAATCCCTCCTCAACTGAAAGACCAAGTTTTCGTGTATTTAGATGATCTCCTAATTGTGTCTGAAACTTTTGCTGATCATCAGTCTGTTCTCGCTGATGTAGCGCATCACTTAAGAAAAGCCGGCTTGACGATTAATGTTGACAAAAGCAAGTTCTGCATAAAGGAAGTGAAATATCTGGGCTACATTGTAGGTGATGGTACACTTCGTACTGACCCGGAGAAAGTGTCAGCCATACACGATTATCCGCCACCCACTACAGTAAAAAGCTTGCGCCGATTTTTAGGTATGACTGGCTGGTATCGTCGTTTCATCGACAATTACGCAGCCATAACAACTCCGCTTACCAATCTTTTAAAGAAAGGTAAAGGATTCGAGTGGTCAGCCGAAGCTCAGGTCGCGTTTGATGTTTTAAAAGAAAAACTAACATCCGCGCCAGTGTTAGCCAATCCGGACTACAACAAGCCATTTATAATACAATGCGACGCTAGTACGCTAGGGTTAGGAGCAGTCTTAGCTCAGAAAAATACTGAAGGAGTCGAAGTACCGATTGCGTATTTCTCGCGCAAATTGAACAAAGCGCAGAGTAACTATAGCGTTACAGAGCTAGAATGTCTTGCTGCACTGTTGAGCTTGAAGAAATTCCGAGCGTATGTTGAAGGCCAGGAATTCACTATAGTGACGGATCATGCAAGTTTGCAGTGGCTCATGCGACAGCCGGATTTGTCTGGTAGACTCGCACGCTGGTCTTTGAAGCTTCAGGGCTTTAAATTTAAAATTGAGCACCGACGTGGCTCCCAAAATGTAGTGCCTGATTGCTTGTCGCGGCAAGAATTTGAAAATAACTTATGCGAAATTGAAGCTCTACCCATTGTTGACTTGGAATCTCCAGCTTTTGAGTCTGCGGATTATCTTGATTTAAAGCAGCGAATTTCTGAAAACGAAGCACGATTGCTTGATCTGCGTATTGTCGGCAAACACGTTTACAAACGCAACGAATTCGCAGATGGTAACCCTGAACGGGAAGTGTCAAATTGGAAGCTGTGGCTACCAAAAGAATTAATTGCAGAAGCAATTAGTAGTGCTCATTGTCCTCCAAATAAATGTCATGGTGGTATAGGCAAAACACTAGAGCACTTGCGGAAAAATTTGTTTTGGCCGGATATGGTTGCCGACGTCAAGGACTTTATTGGCAAATGTACAGTTTGTGGGCAGAGCAAAGCTCCAAACCGAATTCTACGTCCGCCAATGTCTGGTCAATACAGTACGCAACGTCCTTTTCAAAAATTATATATTGATTTGTTAGGTCCTTATCCGCGTTCGAAACAAGGCAATGTGGCTATACTTATTGTCCTCGATCATTTGACAAAATTCCCGCTGTTGAAAGCCATTAGGAAAGCCAACTCCAAGGTCATTTGCGATTTTCTGCGCGAAAATGTCTTCAGCGTATTCGGGACTCCCGAAATAATTTTAACCGACAATGGTAAACAATTCAAGTCCACACATTTCAACGAGTTCTTAAAAGAGCGAGGCATACGACACATGTACACGGCGCTGTATAGTCCACAAGCGAACGCAAGCGAGCGTGTTAATAGATCCATTCTGGTAGGCATCCGGTCATATATTGGCAAAGACCAAACGATTTGGGACCGCAATTTGGCTAATATTGCAGAAGCATTGCGCAGCGCTTATCATCAAACTATCGGCTGCTCGCCATACTTTGCATTGACGGGCCAACAAATGTTGTCGCACGGACGCGACTATGAATTGTTGCGAAAACTGCAATCATTTGATGATACGGTGATAGAAAGGCAGGACAAAATCAAGCTAATACGCGACGCTTTAAGCGCAAATATTGCTAAAGCCTACGAGAATTCTGCAAATCGTTACAATTTGCGTAGTTCGACAAAACAGTTCGAGATAGGCGACACAGTATTTAGGCGTAATTTTGTTCTTAGCGATGCAAGCAAACGATTTTGTGCTAAGTTTGCACCCAAATTCCTAAAGGCGAAAGTTATAGGCAAGAAAGGTAACAATATGTACGAGTTGGAAGATGAAGAAACAGGGAAGCGAGAGATTTACCATAGGAAAGACATACAGGAGAGGAAAGTTTAATTCGCATCCCTTTTCCAAAACTTGCAGCTGTGCCGCAATTTTTGTGTTGTACTGGGCTGCATATAAAGACTCAGATACATAAAACAGGGCCGCGTATTAATGCGACGCACTGCACTAATCGCTAGCGCTAATCGGCCCAGCGCTAATCAGCCTAGCGCTAATCAAACTAGACTTGTTCAGCAGTGATCGAGTGAGCGCTAGCTAGTGCTCGTATTCACACTCGGCAGCCAACATGGTTGTTGTTGTTGTCATGCTGAGCCACCCACGCTGGCGAACGTGAGCGCAGAACTTTCGCGCTTCACTTGCGCATTCTCTTTTGCTGTGCGTTTGTACTGCGCTAGCGCGGCGCTCTTAAATCGAATCTGCGTATCCAGCAGATAGTGGGGTGTGGCGGTGGTAGTGCACTTCGGCCGCGCTGCACTTTATGACCTTGCGCGAAGTGTTGGTAGGATGCATTTCGGCTGCCGGCACTTGCTATTCCAAGAATGTTGTTGTTGTGTCGTGCAGCTGGTGAAGTCTTTGCCGTTCTGGCTGCTGCATTCCACCAACCACGTAAAGGTCACCCCATGCACCAAATTTTGTCGCATTTCTGCAAAGAAGTGGGGTGATCTGCTGGAATTTGGAAGATCAGGCGATTATGCGCTGTTGCGGCAAAATTTGCCTTTATAAGCGGCCGCCGCAGTAAGATCGGGGAAGTCGTTGGTATGTCGCAGGATGAGTCGTTACGCATAAGTCGTGCCAGATCATTAAGAGGAGTTGCTGAGTGTTAAGTCAGTGGTTAAGTGGCCAATCCGTGGTGTTCAACAAAGTGGCCTGCGAGAGTTCGTGCGGCCCAATAGTGGCATAAGCCGGTTGTACAGGAGAAAATGATGAAGTGCGCGGACATAGTGGCCAATACAGGGGCATAGTGTAAAGACGAAACAATATTCAGTGCCGAGTGAGCGAAATTTCATTTTTATTCAAAAATCTCACGAGGCAAAACTTGCCTTTAAAAACAATGTGGTTCTCGTTCTAAAGAAAGTACACTACCAAAGAAATTCAAAACGCCAAAACAGCCAAAAATTCCGACTATGCTATATAAGACAAAAAAAAAAAAAAAAAACCCATGCCAATGCTAAACAAACTACCTAAATTGTGCTAAAAACAAAATAATTCTGCTAAAAATTAACTTAAACTCCGCCAAGTATATCTAAACTGTTTATAAACTATAAATGTGAAGCTGACAAAAATAAAAACGAATACTACTGCTGCCCGGGAATGCTGCTGAGAATGCTGAAAGACCAGTCATCGTTGGAGTCGCTAGAAGCTGCGAGACGCATACCAGGATATTGTAGGAGCGTGCAAAGTTGTTGAATTTTTTTTATAATATAAAAACTAATTAAAATTTCTTACAATATGTGCGTCATATTTCTAAATTTTTAAATTAAATTTGCTAATAACTAATTCCAAAATGGGAAGACATTTTTTTTTCTAAATAAAATCCTTATACAAAATTTATATTATTTATGATAACAGGTTTTTTTTTCTAATTAAAATTTTGACAAAAAAAAAAAAAAAAAAAAAAAAAAAAATGGTGTATTTATTTAAAAGAAAATATGTATATGAAAAATTGTACTAAACAAAGCAAAAATATACATATATTTTTTTCTATTAATATTTTATTCTTAAGATTTAATTTTTGTAAAAAAAAAAAAAATTAAAACTATTAAAAGTTAACTACCATTTTTTTAGGAAAAAAAAAGGGAAACCAAAAATGAAAATATCAAAAAGGTTATTTCTTCTCACTATTCTATTTTTAAAAGCGTTTTTTTATGTCATTAAAACTTATAACTGAAACATGAATTTATCCTATGAAAAATTAAATTTACGAAATATTTAGCAAAAGAAAAGCGAAGAAGAAAAAAAAAAAAAAAGAACAAAACAACTGGGTTATATCGAAAAAGACAGAAAAACGCACTTACACCTATGACAAATTTTCCCTATTTAGCACATCACGTTCCTGAATACGCGCATCATGTCGCTGGGCCCAACGCATCGATGGAGCGAGAAAAACCGTGAGTGAACCGATAACATTTTAATATAATTTTATATATTGTTATATATATGGGTTTTCGTGCGTTATTTTGAAAAAAAAGGGAAAGAAAAGAAACGAAAAAGGGATAATGTCTAAGGAAAAACAAAATAACAATACAATTTGCGGAAAATTCTGAGAATTAGTTAAAATAAGAAAAAGGAATTTTGAGAAACAAAAGATTCTTTTTTTAATTTTAAAGTTTGATTGGAGAAGTAATTTAAATTGGAAGAAAAAGGGAGAAAGAAAATTTATTTTTTTGGTTAATTATAATTCGAACATGAAAAATAGTTTGGAAATTAGATTAAGAATTGATTTTGTATTAGGTTAAGATTATGGAATAAAAATTGTTATAATGATTGTTTAAGAAAAGAAAATGTTGGGTCTGTCACTGAAGTGGGGTAAGGAGGGTTAATTTTCCATTGGGTTTCCAAGTTCCATCATAGGAAACAAAGGTAGGGCGGGTTTAGAGCATCCCATTCAATGAGGCGATGCTGAGGAATCGGAACAACAGCAGCAATGGTACTTGCTACCATGTCCGTCCGCTATGTCAGGAGTTAAAGCGTGTGCATAAAAATAATTGTATGTTAGTGTATGTGTGTATGTATCTTTTGTTATGATTTTCCGGTTGTAGGCTGCTAGGTCGTCGTTGCGGTGTTTGCTGATGTAGATCCAAATGGCTGTAGGTGAGGCGGTATGGCTACGGAGCGGACTTGTTGGAGTGGAACCCACGCCAGCTGAAGCTACGGGATAACCAAAGCCAGATGCACGCGTCCAACAAAACCGCTGGCCCCGTAGTCATACTCGTGCTCACCGATCGAATGTAGGGTGCCGGCATACATGCAACAGGAGGACGACTAGCGGTGACCTGCCACAAGAACTGAGGAGGTGCAGCGGCAGCAGAAACAAAAGGTCGGAACCCAACACCTATGTACCTAGGACCGAACTTAGCGCTCAACGTGAAGCCAGATGTACATACCGATCTGCATATAACAAAAAGTGGCGCCGACGTGTGGTCGCTACCAACGTGGGGCATGCCGTATGATCGACCGCACACATGCATATAACAAATTGACTGGCACGACAGCCCGCTTACGCGAGACTAAGGCCTAGCTTCCCGCAACCACCCGTGTTGTGCGTGTGAATTTTGTACGCGGGTGGAAGGGACCTACAGTTTTATGCCGGTTCCAAACGGCAGGTTGGAAGCTTTTTCATAGGCAATTTTTACTCTCAGAGGTTTGCCATTTCCAGCTGAGAGGACAGCCACCGAAAGAGAAAACGAGTTTCTCGTTATTTTTTGTAGGTGTTGTTACAGGCAGTATTTGAACCTGCGGTTGCTGCCTTTGACTCGTTGTCCAACGCACTAACCAACTGCGCCAGCCTTTCACAAATGAAAGTTATGTAAAAAAAAACGATTTCTGAAAACTTTGTACGTAGACGACCCCCTTAATACTGTATTTCCACTGAACGCTTAAATGCATTTAAGGGGCTCTGTTAAGTTTGACAACTGTCAAGCGTTTCCATCAAAACTGAGTTAACTCCAAAAGCTGGTTTTTGTTTACATTTTCATTTTTACAAATCAAATTCTGCATTTATTTCTGGGCAGCTACAGCTATACCCATCGCCGCCATCTCCTTGTATACGTATGTGTGGTTTCTTGTAGCCTCTCTAGTACATAAAAACCACTCCGCTTTCTTTCTCAACAGTCTAGGAATGTCTGCGTTTTCATATTTGTGAAAATTTATCAATTTATATATTTTTTTTATCAATTTATTTATTATGTGTCAATGTTCAAAAGCATGCTATCAAAATCTGTACATTAATGAATATTGCTCCCGCTTTTAACATAACATTTTCTGTTAGACGCCTGTAAATGGCAAAATTGAGTTAACACAGTTTTGAAAGTGAGTTTACGCACTTTGATACAAAAACAAATGTATGGGAATGCGATGTTGAATACATTTAAGCGTTAAATGCATTTAAGGCCCGGTGGCAATAGACTATTTCTTCCTGAAATCTATAACTAAACGTTTCTTTTTTTGCCCATTCTCCCCAATGCGTTTTTTATCTACCACCCAAACTGGGTTATCGTAAGCTGATTTAGAAGGTTGTATTATTCCGTCCTCTAAAAAGTTTTTAATATTTTTATTAACGAATTCACTAACCGCCATTGGATAGGGGTAGCTTTTGCTGTAAACTGGGTCGTTTGTTGTAGTACAGGGTTTTCCAACAAGAGGTGTTATTTTGGTATTCAAAGAAAAATGCCATTTTTTGAGATAAATGATCGGATGTTTATTTCATAATAAAGAGGAAGGTATGCCGTTAATAATGATAAACAACATCAGCCAAATGGACAGCACGACCACGCTTACAGGACCATATCCTTTTCATGAAATTTTTCATAACCAAATCGCAAAGTGGCTGCCCTATGTCCTCGATAGCCTCACGAATTCTATCTTTGAGGTCATGAATCGACGCTGGGCTGTTGGCGTACACCTTATCTTTCACGTGGCCCCAAAGGAAGAAGTCGCAAGGTGTTAAATCACAAGATCTCGGATTGTCATCACCTCTTCCAGAGATAACACGGTCCGGAAACTTTTCCCGTAAAAGAGTAATGGTTTCGTTGCTTGTGTGGCGCGTAGCGCCGTCTGTTAAAAGTAAACGTTGTCCAGATCAATACCATCCAACTCCGCACTCCTAGCGCACTTCCATTCACCGTAACTGTTGATCCAACCTCATTTTCGAAAAGGTAACGTCCAATGACCCCGCCGGACCATAAACCGCACCAAACAGTCACACGTTGAGGATGGAGAGGCTTCTCAACAATAACTCTTGGGTTTTCCGAGCCCCAGATGCGACAATTTTGCTTGTTGACGTAGCCACCGAGGTGGAAATGGGCCTCATCAGTCAAGATGATTTTTCGATGGAATTCTGGATAATTTTCATGAATTTCAAGGACCCAATCAGCAAAGACACCACGTTGTTGATGATCCGTCGGCTTGAGTTCTTGTGTTAACTGAACTTGATAAGCCTTAAGACCCAAGTGTTTATGCAAAATACGGTGTAATGACGTTTTTGGAATGCCCAATTTCAAAGAACGACGAGGAATCGACAAACCTGGGTTTTCTTCAACACATTGGGCTACAGCAGCAATATTCTCAGTTGTTCTTGAGCGACGTCCACGGGTTTTATTCTTCACATCACTAACTTGTCCCAACAGCTCGAATTTTTCAACCAATTTCTGTATTGCGGTCCGACAAGGTGCTTCACGACGACCCAAAAATGCTTTAGTTTTGCGAACTGTGACTGCAAGATTTTCACCATTTTTGTAGTGAATTTTAATAATGTCAATGCGTTGTTGAAGCGTGTATCGTTCCATTTTTAGTAATGGCGTAGTTTCTACTTGTCAAATGTCAAAGAATAAAAGCTTCAAAAGTGACAGCTACCGAAATACCGGGTGATTCAAAATAACACCTCTTGTTGGAAAATCCTATATTTTTTATTGCTTCTATTGCTTCTTAATTTAACGTCTGGATTTGCAGAGACATTTTTAACACCATTTATGATTTCATAAAACCGCCTTTACATATGAAGGTAAGCTGTGCTCTAACTCTAACTGATTAACTTCGGTAAAACTTTTAAATTTAAGTGGTTCTATGCCACTCTTAGAAATGAATAACTCATTTCTTGCGTCGATAATTCCTTCTACCTGCTTAATAAAATCATATCCCGCATTATGCCATGGAATGTTCTAAGTTCGGGTAAGATATAAAAGTAAGAGTATTCGCTGAACACATTGACCAGACATTTATGATCTATAATCAGTTTACTGTTTACTGTCCTTAATGTGAATGGGTGTTCTAACTTTTTAATCCCCTTCAAGAGTCCCTTGTTCTTAATATAATTCTTAGATGTACCCGTATCGAGAAGAAACGTAAGCAGTTGACCATTTAAATACTTATATATATTTAAATGGCAACTGCGATCCGAGTCTAAAAAATTACACTCGTCCGATTCAATGTGGTTTATTCGTTGTTGTTTGTAAGGCACCTGTTGCGCACTATCAGCTTGTCTTTTTTCTGTGTTGTTTGGGAAGTTCGGCTTTCGTTGGAAATGTTGTTGGCTAGTAAGCTGAGGGTACATATTATAGTTCCAATTCCTATTAGAGTTCATATTTGGTCTGTTACTAATATAGCGTGTTTTTTTTCAACCTCATCGTAAAACTGTAGCACTAACAGACTTCCTTGTCTTAAAGTTGACCATTCTTGTTCGACAATGTAAACTGGCTGCTTACACTACTCGAGACGAAAAATGCTCCTAAAAATAAAAGTATTTTTTAGACTAATCTTCGGCTGCCGAATACGAAACTGAAAAAAAAAAAATTTCTTAAGAAGCGTTTTCGAAAAATCTTCGAAAAACACTATTTTCACTATTTACAAAGAAACAAGGAATCGCGATTTTCGTTAAAGGAAACATCTCCCACAAAGTGATATCTCTTCAATCAAATCCGTCCACAGCAGCCATTGCACATCACCAAAACTTTGCTTCTGCTGATATACGTGGGCAGCCCGATAAGTACTTAGCCCCATCGCCCGATGGTGCCACTATCGTAAGAGAAATTTACTATCGTGTAGTACATCCTCGTAGACGGCTACTGTCACAATTTCAGCCATATTGGATTTGTAGTTTTGTTTTAAACGCGTGTGGAAACGAACGTGTCCGCGGATTTTAGAAAAATGGAAAAAGAGCAATATCGGTCGGTGATTAGCCAAATTGGTCGCATTAGGCTACGAACAGCTGCCCCATCCACCGTATTCTCCAGATTTGGCCCGTGTGACTTTTTTTGTTTCCAAACTTGAAAAAGTCACTCGCCGGGCAGAAATTTGAGTCGAATGAGGAGGTAATCGCCGCCACGGAGGCCTCCAGAAAACGTATTTTTCAGACGGGTTAAAGAAGCTGGAGCATCGCTGGGTCAAGTGTATCGAGTTGAAAGGAGACTACGTTGAGAAATAAATCGCCACTTTTCCAAAATTTTCGTTTTTCTTTTGTAGGCTAAGTACTTATCGGACCACCCACGTATTACAATTGTTAAGGCAACTTAATTCACCGTTTATTCTAGGAGGTGACTTGAATGCATGGAGTACAATCTGGGGCTCTGCTTACTCCAACCCTAGAGGTGTCAAACTCGAAGACGCATTACTCTCTTCCAGCCTAATCTGTCTAAACGACGCACTATGGCCCGGTTTGCCATTTTTCGTTGCAAAAATAATAACTTCTGAACCAATAAAGATATTTAAAAAATTTAAACTGCATGTGTAATATCTAATCTTTAAAATGGGCAAAAAACAGGGTGCCACAGTAACAGTCGGCTTTAAAATTCGTTGCCAAAGTTAAGATTTAGTAAAACTCATACTACAATGAAATTACTTATTTGTTTGCATTAAAAATTATTTTTTTATATATTTTTTCTTATAAATTAATATAATTTATTGATTCATATGTATTTAAAAAAAAAAAAAATTTTTTTTTGAAAGTTAGATTTTTTCAAAATCGCTATCTACGCTGGAAGGAATGTCTAATAATGAAATCATTTCTAAACTATAAGTATCTGTAAGTTCCTTTTGTGATCTTACAGATCTCAAAGATGAAATAACTGGATCAGAAGAGACTGCTAACATATTGAAAAGGTCTTCATTTTGTCTAGTTCGTGATATTTTGCAAGTGTTCATACATCTATACCTTTTGTAGTCCTTATTTTTGCATTCTTGAGCTTCTTCAGACAATTCCCCTATTGGTAAGCACTGGTATTCTATTAAATCCTTTCCATGTGCTAAAATTTTATGAACCGTAGGAGTAAGTTTCTTCTCAGCATACTTCTGAATCAGCAGTTCGGCAGTTTTGGATGCATATTCACCAAATTTAGGTCCATTAACCATTTCCTTGCAATTCAAAATATTCAAAATTACTCCCAATCTTCGCACAATATCTTTATCAACTCCAGTTATTTGAGCAGTCACTTCATCATTTTCAAAAAACCTGCGTGAAGAGTTGCCATCATTTGTATTCCATATATATATATACATATATATATATACCCATACTTTGGAGAGTCTACTTTCAGCCCAAGCTCTTTGAAGAATAAATCTTGAATTATTTTTTTCCTGATATTCTGCTTTTCTTTGGGTGTTGCGTTGTCCTCGAAAACTTCCCCATGTCGTGGTAGCATATACGCCAACTTCAAGACAAATTCCATACATCTTATCCGTGCATGCAAAGGAGATATTCCATACTCATAATTATTTTCGTCACTTGTTGATTCATCCAATTTTTGGAAGTCTTTTTGATTTTTTTTACAGATTGCACATTTCATTGTCGATGAAGTATTAGGTAATTGATTTAAAACTTTCCCGTCGATCATAGTCAGGAGAAAATCATACTTTATAGTAATAGATTTCCCTTCGTCGATTTCAAGTACTGTTGGTTTTAATTCGGCAATTTGTTTTTTTACATCACTGACTGTGGCTTTTATGAGTTCCGAAGACTCCTTCGCATATTTAACCCTATTAGTACCACGCAGTGACTGTGGGTCACTATTAAAAATGAAACCTTTATATTAACTATGATATTATTTATTTCTGTAAGACGCTTTTATGTATTTGTTTATTAAGCTTTCGCTTTGTATAAATACATTTTTTATTCAATTTTTTTTTACATTTACAAGTTCAAATCTTTGAAAAAAACAAAAAACTGCGTAAAGTACCACGTAGTGACTATAAGTCACTGTGTGTAAGAAATTTAAAAATTGCGATAGTATGCCAAGAAAATTTAAACATTTGCAATTTTTGGTTTGAAATCTGAAATGGTATCATCTAATAGTGAGGTTGATATAGAGGAAGAAGGATTTGAAGTTGAGGACGAGCAGTCCTTTCATGAACTTGAAGAATTGGCTGTAAATGATGGTTATGCCTACGTAGGTAAGGATTGTACAGCATGGAACAAAAATCCGCATCTACAAAGAAAAACTCAAGCTCACAATATAGAAAAAGGAAGGACCAACAAGGTAGTTCTTTCACCAGGACGCTGCAGACTGCTGCAGACAAATTCTCGCTCTTTTTTGATAGCAACGTGGTAGATCTCATCGTGAATTTTACAATTTTGAATGTCAATAGAAAGCTCGACGCAAAATGGAAGCTCACTGATGACGTCGAAATTCGTGCATATATTGGGTTATTGATCGATGCAGGAGCGCGAAAGAATGGCATAGCTGGCTATAAAGAGTTTTGACCCTTTATATGGCAGTTTATTGTATCGCGCTTGTGTGTCGAGGCAGAGATTTGTAGACTTATCACGTTACTTGAGACTTGATGACATGGCTACAAGATCTATTCGTAGATCACAAGATAAATTTGCACCAATCAGAGATCTCTGGGACATGATAAATATTAATTTGAAGAAGCACTACATTCCTGGCATAAATTTGACTATAGACGAACAATTTCTTCCATTTACATACCATCAAAACCGGATAAATATTATATGAAAAATTGTTGAATTTGCGATAGTGGAAACAGCTACCCCTTATTCCGAATACCATACTTGGGCAAGGAAGGTAGAAGCAGAGGATCAAATCTAGCGCAAAATGTTGTAGATAAGCTTTGTGAACCTTATGAATGAACATGCAAAAATATAACTTTTGACAACTATTTTACCAGCTTGGAATTGACACAAAGCTTGCTATCAAAAAAATTGATTTGTGTTGGCACAATGCGCAAAAATAAAGCGCGAATTCCATCTAATTTCCTTGTTAACAGAAAAAAAGAAGTCATAAGCAGCATTTTCGGATTTCGAAAAATCTCAACTTTAGTAAGTTATGTGCCAAAGAAAACTAAGGCTGTTATTCTCCTATCAACAATGCACCATTCAACGGAAGTTGATGCCGAAAATCAAAATAAGCCACAGATAAATCTCTTCTACAACGCAACGAAAGGTTGCAACGAGCATTCTAAAAAGACTGTTATTTGCATGAATTGTGTTCAAAATCAAGAAATAACTTTAGTTTTTGTAAAAATTGTTATTGTTTTTATTGCATTTTGAATTATTACAGGCATATGTAAAAAATACGAATACGAATGAGCTTTTTCCATATAGTGACTCTAAGTCACTACATGGTACTTTATGCTACAAAATAATGTGGTACTAATAGGGTTAAACAATATCGGACGGCACAATTTAACTGATGAAGGCCGTGGGTTTTTCCAATATTCTGAAGCCTCACCTTTTAGTCGTAGGGGAACAACAGAAGCCATAAACATATTAGCATCTGTAACAGTTGTATCGTCCGTATTTATTGTTTGTTTATAGGCGCTCTGTCCTGATGATCCATCACAGCCCCACTTGCTAACCAATGTTATGCTTTCTGGAAGAGATTTCAACTTGTCTTCAGAGAAAGTCTCCAAGAGTCGTCTAGAAGTATGTTCCATCAGGTCTTTGACGTTCACTTCGGCTGATACTTCGGTAATTTTGGGATTAAGAGGTACTGCTTCCTTCTTGGCTTGACTTATGTGTCCGTATCCAGGAAGAAGATTGGCATTATGTTGTAATAATGACTCACGCAGCATTATATATTTTCCCTTCGACAATCCAAGACCCATAAACAGCGCCAAAGCCTCCTCAGAAGTGAATTGTCGAGGCAATGCATTTTGTGGAGTGGGAATACTATTTTTTATCCTCATGATTCGCTTTGGACTTGCTAACCCAACTGCTTCTGTTATATGACCCTTAATCTTTTCTTCGTCCTTTTTGTATTTCATGGACAGTACTTCAGAAAGATGACCCGTCGCGATATCTTGAGTAGCATCTAACAACTTCCTTTTCCTTGTGAAGTGACACTCGGCTATAGTTTTTGTTGGTCTCCCTCTAGTTCGGTCGGTTGATGTATGGGGCTGCTCTTCGTCAAATCTACTAACATCTGTTAGCCACTTTTCATACTTTTTTCAAATGTTTTCGCGCAACGATTCGCGGCTTGCCAATTGGTTTTAATTTTGGTGTAAATAAAATGAAGTTGGCCTGTTATGTCCTCGTATTCTTCTATGTTATGTATTTTAGTACTTAATTCTTTCAAAATAGCCGCAACGAAGTCTTGCTCAGTTTGTGAAGCTCTAAACACCTCAAATAATTTGGAATTTGCTAGAGACATTACACTCGAAATGTACACTCGTATCACTCAATAAGATTTACTGTGAATTACAGAACTTTTCACTTAAAGCGAACTTCGAGGGACTGGGCAAAATGGTTCGTTTTAACCGAAAGTACGCTTCAAAAGGGGTCCGCAATAACCGAAAACATAAAGCGCGTACTTGAAATTGGTTCTTTTTAAGCGGGTTCGTTATAAATGAAACGCACTGTATATTTGCAAATACTATTCACGGCTAATTCAAGCTTCAGAATACTTGCGATAAGCTTTACACTCGTATGACTCAATAAAAAATATACTGCGAATTATATTTAAAAATACTATTCACGGCTAATTCAAGCTGCACAGAATACTTGCGATAAGCTTTAAAGTCAAAGAACGACTGTGACAAGACAACGAAATATAGGTTTATCAGGCATGTGCTGCAAATAGTTTTCGGAAACAATTCGCACTGAAAACGTGATGGGATTTCCCTTTAACGATTTGAAGCAGGTAGCTGCATCTAAGAGAATTTGCCGTTTTTTCAGCGTGTTTGTTCAAATATTGAATATGACTAAGCTGTTCGTGGAAATGTAAGTATTATGATGGAAAAAATATTGTTTTAAGCTGTAAAAACCATGGGACGTGGAATTTCAGAGGAAACTCTGCCTAGGAACAAATCTTCCTTCAGTATATGGAGCGCCACCCAAATATTGCGAAAAAATTCACAACTGCTTGTTAGGAAACACTTTTCTAAATAAAATAAGCAAAACATGGATAGCAAATGTATTATGCCATTCGTAACCAAAAAATATAACTTTATATACAAATGCCAGCAACACAAAATTGGTTTTTGACCGAACTAAATGTGCGTGATTTTTCGTATACCTGCGTGTTTTTCGACCCGAGGTTGCTTCACTTTTATTGCTCTGGAAAGTAAAGCGGCAAAAGGCGGCAGCTGAGTTTTGCAAGTTAGGTAAATAATTAAATAGCAAATAACCTCACTCAATTTCGCGGAGGCCTTTTTTTTATTTTCGATCAAAGTTGAAAAAAAGGTCGAAATATAGACATTTCGAGCAATCGGTAGATCGAACAACTTTTAAAACAAAATCAACATTTTTTATTTTTATTATATTAACAATTAACGTATCTTTTAGAAAAAACCAACAAGTTACCGATTGGTCGCTTCATTTACATACAAATCAATCTTAAAGAGAAAAAAAAACCAAAAAATACAAATTTTTCTCGATGTGGAAAAATTGTCAACTTTGAGCGGCTTTACCTCCGAAACTACTAATCTGAATTTAATGAAAGTTACATATTCGTAATCTCTGGAAAATTCTCAATAAGATGCGTGTATTCATTTTATTGAACGCTTTCATGAAATTTTTGATTTTTGCAACGTTTTACCGACCGTTGGGCCATAGTGCGACGGTTCGGCCACACACCATTCCACCCACAACACATTCTCAAACACCGACGTCACCTTTTGTTCTGCTAACTTAGCGCCCTAATGCTCATGGCGAGTCTTAAACTCTTTACATGGTAGCGACCACGTCTCAATTTGGATTAAAACAAAATCGCCCTGCAACCAGACTGTATTTAAATTCACAACCAGATTCAAAACTGAAAAAGCAGACTGGAAAAAATTCAGCCAAATCTGAGATCACCTTTGCGATACCTCGCAAGGCTCGTCCAACCCAAACGTAACGATAAGACAGTCTGTCGCTGTGCAAAGCAACCCTGTCGCTACGCGCCGTGCCATAATTCAACCTGGCAATGATGACCGCGACATTGACATTGCCAACCACTTCGCTTCCTTCCTGTCTCTCACCTCAGCTGATGCCAGCTTTTCTCACACTTTCCGCAACTTAAAATCCGAATTTCGTACCCAATGATTCAAAACCTGCCCATTTCTGCCAAACATCGGCTACTCAAACTCTTCAACAATATATTTTATGGTGGGTGTTATCCACAATTCCGGAAAATTCATGCATCGTTCCCCTATTGAAACCCAACAAGACTTCTTCTGACGTCAACAACTACAGGCCGATATCGCTCTTACCTTGTCTCGGAAAAATTCTTGAGAAAATCTTAGTCAACCGACTAATGTGGTATAGCAACAAAAGAAAGCTCATCAGCCCATATCAAACAGCATACAAAAAAGGTCATTGCGCAATCGATGCCGTATTGCATCTGGACCAATTCATCACTAATGCCCTTTTCACCAGATACCATGTTTCCATTCCAGCAATCGACTTTCAGAAAGCCTTCGACCGCATTGGTGTACACATAGTAAGGGAGAGGGCTGGGTTGTGAACAGGGGTTTTGTTTTTTGGCTCTAACTTTTCACAAAATAAAGATATCGAAAAATCGAAGATACCGTTGGAAAGGTGAATATATAACGCAACTTTGTTATGAAGACAGATTACCGTGTTGATTGAAATTTAACTCTCTACGTCCAATTTTCTAAGAACGTGATTTTTCGCTTTTTCAAAAAAGTGGCTGGGTTGTGAACCATCTGGAAAATCCCTATTAAAGTCGGAAAATACGAAGAAAACACCCATAATTTTTAAGTACATTGAGAATTTATTTAATCAGGAAGCCTCAAGAGGTGAAAAAAAGTTATAATGACGCCTCTTAGGCCAAAAAGTCGCAATGAATGAAACTGCTAAATTTTTTAAATTTTCATCCTAATCTGTGTCGGAATGTTTGCATGTGAAATACGAACGTGTTCTCGTATTGGCTCACTTCAAGTGAACACAACGAAATCGAGTGAAATTATATAAAATGACTTTATTTTTATATATCCGTCCTTATTTGACAGTGTTAGAACACATGTAGTAACAAAAAACAGGTGGTTCATAACCCAGCCACCTCAGTGGTTCACAGCCCAACCACGATGCCATTTTGGAAACTTTAAAATAAAAGACACTTCCAATCATAATTCGACATAAACAAATATTGCGTCGTAAAACAGAATCAAAACACTAAATAAACATGTATTACACAGACTTTTTGCAATAAGCTCAGTCACTGAGATAGCACTTTAAAAAAAAGCCAACAAGTTTTCGCAGTCGATTTTTACACACGATGTCTTTCAAACTCGATTGCTGCCACAAGCAATACTTGTTTGTACTTCGGTGTAACCACAAAAGCAGAGTCATATCATAAGACAAAATTGACAGTTGAAAGATTGGCGATATGTCAATTAGGGAAAGAAAAAACGCCAATGGTTCATACCCCAGCCTGGTTCACAACCCTTACACAACTAGACAAGTGGAAACTTAGCCCTAATTAAAAAATTCGTGAAAAATTTCCTTTGTCGTAGAAAATTTAAAGTAAATATTAATGGTTTCCTGTCCGACTAAGCCTCATTAGACAATGGCACCCCTAACAGTACACTACCAACCATCGCGGAATCGAATGCTAACTCTACGCCGATGATGTAATTTTCTACACCAAAAATGCTAACCTCACACACACCGCTGAGCTTTTTGAAAATATTTTAGCTGAAATAACAACATGGTCTTTATCATCAGGAACAACTATTTCCTACGACAAATCAAAAACCTTACACATTTGTAGAAAGCACAGCTACTCTGGTTTACTAACGTTTGCTAATGATATAAATATTTCTATGGTACTGGAAATTAAAATCTTAGGAATAGTAATAGATTCTAAATATAGCTTTAAGTCTCATTGTAACTACATTAAACACTGTCTACTAGCAAGATCAAATATTATTAAGGCAGGTTTCTACCTTGTGCGGCCGAGAAAACATGTTTTTTTGAAAAATTTTTGATGGAAAGGTTTTTAAGATAAACACTGGAAAATGTTTTCAGATGTAGGTATATGTTTATTATACAAGTAAAAAAAGTTTCAAGATAAAATATGCAAAGGGGGGGAGGGGGCCATCGAGCAATTGCGGCAGGACTTCCTTACTCGCGGAAGTCCTGCCGCTGTTTGAGATGACTTGAAACACAAAAATGAAATTTTTTCTTATTTTGTATCCTTTTGTCTATGGCTGGAACTAGGATTTAAAAAAAAATGAAAAATGAAGGATATATGCGATTTTGACTAAAAAACTCAATTTTACCTACTTTTTTCAATACAAATTTCTATTTTTTATGAAAAAAAATTAGTATTTCTTGAAGATCCTAGTTCGGGCCATAGCTAAGACCTTGATAAATGACTGTTTAAAATTTCGTAGCTATTGCTCAACTCGTGTGGCCTAAATCACTTCCGCAAGGTCAAAAAATTTAGTTTTAAGAAAAACGCGTTCAAAGTTTTGCTTCAGTACTCGGCGCGCTCGACACCGCTACCTGTTTCGATAAATTGCTTCCGTAGTTCGAAAGATTTCAACTTCAAATTTTGGGAGCGTATTCTACAATCATGTATTAATCCAAAAATGCATGAAAAAAATCGATTTTTTGACGGCACAAGGTAGAAACCCCCCTTAAGTACCTAGCATCCCAGAAAAGCTTAATCCATCCGTCCACGCTCATCAACATTACAAGGCTCTAATATTGTCCAAGATCGACTATGCCCTACCTATTTTCGGCAACTGCGCTGCTTCTTCAATTAAGAAGCTCGCTACTGCCTACAACGTCGCCGTAGCAGAAGCATCCGGACTTTTCAAACTACACCTCTAAAAAATCTTTTTGCTGAAACTGGACTGCCATCTATACCCGCCAGAGTCGTTGACTGCACACGGCGTCTGCTACCAAAGCTTCTTTTCACAAACAACTACATTCTTGCCAATGACGTTCAGAACGCTCTCACAATGGGCGATTAAAAATGTTGCCTTTGCGATCAGGACTCTAGAGCTCTCAAAACACAACACTACTCACGAACAATTCAGGCTACTCTTTGCATCAGAGAAAACAAAATACTCAAGCTCTGGCTGGAGTTTCATATTCACTGACGGTGCAAAAACGGCTCGCAATACAACATTTGCAATCACAAACGAAAATGGCGATTTGATAACACACGGCAGACTCCACTTAATATGTTCATCGTTTACAGCGGATGTCGCTGCCTCAAACGTAGCAGACGGAAGATTATCTTATGCTTCTTTTTGACTGGCACGACAGCCCGATTACGAGACTAAGGCCTAGCTACCCGCAACGATCCGTGTTGTGCGTACGAATTTGTACACGGATCGAAAGGACCTACAGTTTTATGCCCATTCCGAACGGCGAGTTGGGAGCTTTTTCATAGGCAATATAACTCTCAGAGGTTTGCCATTTCCTGCTTTGAGGACAGCCGCCGAAGTAAAATTTGTTTTATTTTTTTTTCGGTGTTAGCCGCAACGGAGTCAACCTGGGTTCGAGCGTCGCATTTGACTCACGGTCCAACGCACTAGCCAGCTGAGCTACGGCGGCTCATCATATGCACTGACAGTAGATCCTGTATCGAAGCCGTAGGATCCCCCGAAAACACCCAAAAGGAAATAGTCGCCTTACGCAACAGTCTACTTAATTCCCCAAACAAAATTAAACTAATGTGCCCCGGCCACACCGGAATACCAGGCAACGAAAAAGCAGACGCAGCAGCGAAAAATGCAGCATCCGCAGCTACCATAACTTTTGGCTATTTTACAAAACAAGATCTCCTAACTGAAATTACACACTTAAAACATAAAATGCAAATTGACAACTGGAATAGTTATACTCACCACTACTCCAAAACGAACCCCTCCAAAAGGAAACCTATCTACACTGCTGACATCCCCGTTCGTGTCTTGAGACCCTTCATACGCCTACGCCTTGGACATAAGAGGGCGGGTAAATAAGTCCGTGACTTTTTGAATTTCCCGCCTCTTAATTGAAATGGCAACACTGCTCCCGTCAACAGTCATCTGTCAGTTGACTCTTGTCAAAAATTGAACAAGCTGCGACATTTAGTTTGTTTTTGACAGCCGTTAATATAAGACTACCGCGTTGACTGAGAAGAAAATGGAAAAAAGTGAATTTCGTGTGCTCATGTGGAGTTTCCATGGCAAAAATCCATGAATTGGCTACGAATTGCTTCCTCATCCCGCCTATTCACTTGATCTAGCCCCAAGTGACTATTTCTTGTTCCCAAACTTGAAGAAATGGCTCGGCGGAAAGAGATTTGCTTAATTTTCTTAACTCTTAGCTACTTCTTAAGTTATAATAAACGTATATATTATCAGACAGCCGAAGGCCTCTGCCGCCAGTTACTTATTTTCAGAATATTAACTATTGTACAAATATTATTATACAATAAAATAAAATATAAAATAAAATAAAAAATAAAATAAAATAAAAAAATATGCGTTCGAAATTGGCGTTGTAATAAGGTTTCAAAGTAGGAAAATATTGAATTTCAAGGCGTTTTTTCTGATAGCGAAAATTGTACAAATGTTTCATAAATCAAGTTACGAAGTATATGAATATCTTAAGAAGAAACATCAAGCAATACAAAACAGCCAAATTATTTGGCGGAATACACATTCGCATCGAAATAATAGCAAAAATGTACCATAGTCATTTTCATCACTTTTCATACTTTTCCCTTAAAGAATTAGGGGCCCTCAAAATATGCAAAGTTTTACATTTTTTTTTGTTTCGAGCAATACAAAATCTTTTGGTTTTTTGATTGTGTTTCAGACTATAAATGTAGCATATAAAAGAGCATATTTTGAGGCTCTTAACTTTTTAAGGAAAAAGTATGAAAAATGATGAAAATGACTATGGTACATTTTTGCTATTATTTCGATGAGAATGTGTATTCCGCCCAATAATGTGGCTGCGTTGTAATGTTTGATGTGCCGGCTTTCATTATACACCTAATTTGTTTATTGATTTACGAAAATTGTGTATGTTTTTGACCATCAAAGAAAACGCTTTAAAATTCCATATTTTCCGACTTTGAGGTCCAATTATTTTAAAACTTATAAAAATAAATTGCAACGAAAAAGAAGCCGTGCGGTGTTGTTATGCGATAAGGTGAAAATCATGTCAATCGGTTTTTGGTTTAGAAATTACGATGAAAAATATGGAAAAAGTAGAGGAAAAACTGAAAAAATGACATGGTACCTATATCTCACAAACTAGAGCTGCTAGAAATAGTAAGAAACAGTAGAAAAACTCCATGCAACAGAAAAAGTGTTTTTTGTTGTGCTGCGTTATTTCGAAATTAAAAGTTTAAAAGCACACAATGAGGTATTAGAAAAATAAAAAAAATCTGGTATTAGAAAAATAAGAAAAAAAAATTAACATAAATCAGGTGTTTGATTTAGCTCTTTGATCAAGAAGTTTTTTACTTGTACGCAGGGACCCAAAATAAATGAATGAATGCATTTTTAAAAATTCTACAACGTTGCCCATTTTAAAGAAATTTTGGACAATAACTATTATGAGGGAAAACTACACCCATACCTCACTTTGCGTCGTGGTTACGTTCCAAAAAACACGACGCAAATTGAAACGACGCAAAGTGAATTATGATTTCCTATAGTAAACCATGTAAAGATCGAAGATAGGTGCCAGGGTTACGAAAACACTACTTTTTAAAAAGAAAATTGAACGAAGTAAACATTTAAAAAACAAAAATAACATCAAATTTTATTACATACATACAAAAAACAAAAGAAAAAAACAAATTCAATTAAAACAAAATAAAATATTCAATTCATTTATAAAAACAAAATAAAAATTAATCACTGTCTGATGAGTCCATAGTGGCTGTTGTCGTAAGTCGGCTTTCTTTCACAAAAGTTATAAAGGGAATCCCCGAGTTTTGATGGCATGGTGGCGTAATTAGAAACAAAAGACGTGCTATCTTTTAGAAAAAAAAGATAACTAAAAAAAAAATGCAAGACTCGAACCCAAAACAACGCAACTTCGAAAATCTAACGACGCACAGTGAAAATGAGTACTAATTCAGCAGCGACGCAACTTCGAAACAACGCAAAACGAAACGACGCACTATGGCCCGGTTTGCCATTTTTCGTTGCAAAAATCATAACTTCTGAACCAATAAAGATATTTAAAAAATTTAAACTGCATCTGAAAGTGTAATATCTAAGCTTTAAAATGGGCAGAAAACAGGGTGCCACAGTGACAGGGGGCTTTAAAATTCGTTGCCAAAGTTAAGATTTAGTAAAACTTCATACTACAATGAAATTACTTATTTGTTTGCATTAAAAAATTATTTTTTTGATATATTTTTTTTAATAAATTAATATAATTTATTGATTCATACGTAATTTAAAAAAAAAAAATTTTTTGGAAAGTTAAATTTTTTCAAAATCGCTATCTACACTGGAAGGAATGTCTAATAATGAAATCATTTCTAAGCTATAAGTATCTGTAAGTTCTTTTTGTGATCTTACAGATCTCATAGATGAAATAACTGGATCAGAAGAGACTGCTAACATCTTGAAAAGGTCTTCATTTTGTCTAGCTCGTGATATTTTGCAAGCGTTCATACATCTATACCTTTTGTAGTCATTATTTTTGCATTCTTGAGCTTCTTCAGACAAATCCCCTTTTGGTAAGCACTGGTATACTATAAAATCCTTTCCATGTGCTTCAATTTTATGCACCGTAGGAGTAAGTTTTTTTTCTAAAAAACTCAATCGAGGCTGCAATCGAGACTGCTAAGATTTAGTAAAGAAATCGACTGCGCTTGAACCAGATTTAAGTTAAATGGGCGGTGCCACGCCCCCTTGTTTAATACCCGCACAATTCCCGCTGTCGAATGATATGAATAAATGGTAGGTCCGTACTTAGTTTCATTGCTGTGCGACTTATAATTCAGCAAAATATTAAGGTCACAAAAAATATGCCACGCCCCTTGTCCAACGCCCATCAAATCTTACCAGTAGAATGACTCATCTATGGGACGACACAATACTAAATTTCAATCCTGTGCACCTTACAATTTCGAAGATATTCCATTATTCAGATTTGGCTTGTAAGAGTGGTGCCACGCCCCTCGTCCAATACCCGCCCCATTCCATCTGTCGAAGGACACGACTAAATAGTAAGTTCCTAGTGAATTTAATTGATGTGTGACTTATAGTTCCAACGTTATCGTCTGACAATTTTCAGGATTCACAGTCAAAAATTACAGGGGTTTTCCGACTTTTCCAATAGATTTTCCGGAATTTTCTTTTCGCACGAACCTGAACTGACTCAAGACGAATCCAATAAAGAAAATTTCATTGAAATCGGCCAGTCCGTTTGAGCGTCATTACATATATAGATATAGATAGATGCCAGCAACACTAAATGGGTTTTTGACCGTACTAAATGTGCGTGATTTTTCGTATACCTGCGTGTTTTTCGACCCGAGGTTGCTTCACTTTTATTGCTCTGGAAAGTAAAGCGGCAAAAAGCGGCAGCTGAGTTTTGGAAGTTAGGTAAATAATTGAATAGCAAATAACCTCCCTCAATTTCGCGGAGGTCATTTTTGGTCTTTTTTTTTTATTTTCGATCAAAGTTGAAAAAAAGGTCGAAATATAGACTTTTCGAGCAATCGGTAGATCGAACAACTTTTAAAACAAAATAAACATTTTTTATTTTTATTATATTAACAATTAACGTATCTTTTAGAAAAAACCATCAAGTTACCGATTGGTCGCTTCATTTACATACAAATCAATCTTAAAGAGGAAAAAAAACCAAAAAATACACATTTTTCTCGATGTGGAAAAATTGTCAACTTTGAGCGGCTCTATCTCCCAAACTACTAATCTGAATTTAATGAAAGTTACATATTCGTAATCCCTGGAAAATTCTCAATAAGATGCGTGTATTCATTTTATCGAACGCTTTCATGAAATTTTTGATTTTTGCAACGTTTTACCGACCGTTGGGCCATAGTGCGACGCAAAGCGAGGTATTGGTGTACTTTTTTCGCCATTTCGTAACTAGTATTCGTGACAATTATTTTTTTCTGTTGCCTAATAACTATTATCAGCAAGAAATATTTTTTCCGGTAACGTTTATTTTTTGAAAAATATTTTTTCCGTCATCGCATAACTGTTATGAGAGAAAAATATTTTTTACGTTGGCGGGTCACGCCATTTTGCTCGGTAAAGTTTATTTTGTGAGAAATATTTTTTCCGTTGCCAGTAACTAGTATGAAGTAGAAATATTTTTTTACGTTGAATGATAACTATTATTTTGCAATAAATATTTGTTACGTTGAAAATACCGGTACACAAGGGAAAAATGGGAAGGTGGAATATTGTATGTGAGGCAGTGGCGCACGCACGTTTGGGGTTCAAACCCCTCACACCCAAGCCCAAAAATTGCTGGTACAAAATGTGGTTTCGAACGGTAGTCGGCTTAAAAGTTGTACACAAGACCGCCATCTTCCCCAAAATGAAATCCTGTGTGTATTCGCATTATGTGGCTTATCAAGACGAACATTGCGTGAAAGATTCAGCTCAATCGCTTATATAGTTTTTGGGTTATTATGTCGTGTAATAGACAGACATAGGTATAAATGCTCAATATTTCTCTTGTGTACCGGTATTTTCAACGTAAAAAAAAGTGAAAAATAATAGTTATTATTCAACGTAAATTATTCTCACAAAATAAACGTTACCGAGCAACGTAAAAAATATTTTTCGCTCATAACAGGTATGCAATGACGGAAAAAATATTAAAAAAAAATAAACGTTATGAGCAATGAAAAAAATATTTCTTGCTGATAATCGGTATTAGCACAGAACAAACAATATACAGAATGCGCATCTGGTGTAAAGAAAATTTTCTTTGCGGGTTCCAGCGGTAGGACCCGTTTGTTGATGCGGGGGGAAGCAGTAAAGGGGATGAGAACGCACAGAGCGCGAGAGCCTAAAAAGAGAAGCTGTGAGAGCGCAAAATGAAATGTTCGGAGAGCAAACAGATAAAAGTATTAATGGCATGCCGGTGTACCAAACAGTAACGCACCATATATGTGGTTGTTGTTGTTAGCCAACAAAGCGATGTGCCGCATGCATGGTGATGGAGGAAATTAAAGTGGTTGTTGTTGCCGCTGGCTAACAACTGAAGTTAGAATATATTTTTGCTTTGGCTGATTTCTGTAACGAGCTCAGCAATTCACAATACTACGATAAAAAAACCCCCAATTTTGGGAATAAGTCAAGGAATAAGTTTGGTCAAAATAACCAGAGTTTATTACGTTTTTATGATTTTAAGTTTTCGGGGTTTAGTTAAATTGTTCTTTTCGGAGGCCCATGCACAATGCTTCCTAAGAAGAACTAAGATCATAAAGTCCAAAATTGTGTTTTTATGATCAGGACACGTGGAAAACCATTGTGGTGTAGCATTTTGGCATTTAACTTTTATTACATTTTTTATGCCTACAATTTGTGGCTGTTTTTCAAAAATGCTGCGGAAAATTTAAATGTGTACTTTGCTTATCTCTAATAGAATTTGCGATGGACTAAAAAGGTTGCCGAAATCTTTAAGAGAGATAAAGTTTTTGTGAAATATGAAAAGTTCACTAGGAACTGTTAGTACCTCATCTTCTTTTCTCAATTCCGCTGCACATGTTTCACAGTTTATTTTGGTAAGTATTTTGTAGACAACATAACCCAAAAAATATCTTAAAGACGCTAAATCTATGGTAAATTCGGAACATTTGCGGCCATTAAGCGTGCTAATATATTATTAATATCAGCCACTGATGGATTTATATTATTACCACCTTTTTGTCTTAGTATAGAAAACATATTTTCAAGTTTGTCTTGGTTTAATGTCCTTGTCATAAAAAAAATGTCGGATTTTTTCTCAAACAGCTCGTCTACTAATAGCAAAACAGCTTTAAGAGTAAGTTTCATCCCATAAAAAAAAATTCTTTTTTCTTTTTGTCAACAAATGAGATATCATCCAGGTATTTAAGGAAGAACTTTATATACTCATGTGATAAACTGTTGAGTTGAATCGCAGATCTGTAGAAATTTTTGGAATATAACGATCCACTGTTTAGGCAATCAAATATTTTGTCAATATTTTCTATAAAGCTGGCCGTAGATAAAGCCAATTCTTTAGAGCAACTTTTGAAACCTACAGTTTCAGCAGTTGTCCTAATAGCAGCTTGAACAGTCCTGCTGAAAATTTGGGTTGCCAGTTTTACTTTCATTTTCTCGAAAGAATTTGGAAAAATGTGTTGGCTGGTTAGTTTAGGACACATTTTTGTTGTTGACTTAAATTCCATTTCGAAAAGTTCTTGAACAACCCTAAAACTAGCAATTCCATTTGGTGTAGCTAAGTCGCATTTGAGCCAGCGATTTCTCAGTGATTTAACAAGGTGCGGGAAATCATATATGCAGAACACTTTTCCATCATTATACATGAAAAAAGGCCTTTCCAAAGTTACACCCATATCCGAAAAGCACTTCCTAGTGGAAGACCCTTGATCACAAGTTATAACTTTTACTGTGATGCCAAAACTATTGAGAATTTTTAAATTTTCCAGAATTATATTTTTTAAAATATTGACAGAGTCCGTTTTTGGAAACAAAGTAATTTAGTACCAATGACCAGTTTGAAAACATTGATTTGACCATAAAAACACATAATTGTTTTCCTATTTGGCTTGTCCTTTCAACCCCATTTTCTTCATACCAATCCACCAAAATTAAATTAGGATTATATCGTAATTCCTTTCTAATTGCCATTTCATCCATTAATAGGATCATGTTGTTCTTTTTGCTCTGGGTCAAATCCAAGCACCGTTTTCTTATGACTTCAAAAGCAGAGTTCTTAAAACCTGACTGCAGGAACTTTACAGGGGCCCATCGATTAACAGTCGAGACTGTTCTGACAACACAGAACACTGGACTAGCGCCTCCGGTCTCAGGCAATCGAAAATCTTTATCAAAGATTACAACCCCAAATGGAGTGAAGAATGCCTCAAACTAAGGAGAAACCAGCTTAGACAGGTCACAGGTCTTCTAACTGGGCATTGCAGATTGAGGAAACACATGCATACAATCGGGATAGAACAGGTAAGCGTCTGTAGACTCTGCGAAACAGTAGAGGAGACTCCCGAACACATCATAATGCACTGTAATGCGGCTTGTCGCAGCAGGTTGCGTTACCTGGGCCAGTTTTGGCTTGCAGAAGAGGACGTCAAACACCTAGACCCCCGCGAGTTACTAAGTTTCATTAGGGCGGTAGGTCTAGGGGATGTACTCTAACATTTGTAAGGGGCACAATAGATCAATCCTGGTCTCAGTGCAGTTTACCCTAATCAATTCTATTCTCTATTCTAACAGTCGAGATATGTGGCAAATTTAGATTTAGTTTATTTCTTAAAAATTGATACGTCGATTGCGAGACATAATAAATATTTTGAGCCAAATCTTTTATATTTACAAAATACTTTTGATTCTTTGCTCACGTTATTATAAGAGTCGATACGTTGGAGTACTTCTGACTTTTTTGGTAATTTATTCTGGTTTTTTATGTTTCTGTAGTTTGCCAAAATGTTGTAATATTTCTTCCTGTAAAAATTTACGGATTTAGCATATGATGAGCAATTATTGCAATGCCCATCTACGGACTCACTTTTTGGTCTCTTTCTAGTTGAACAATCGGGCTCTGAAAACTCATAAGTTTCTTCAACATTTTCCAAATTAAATACAGGAACTGCTCCAGATTTTAAATATTTTTTCCCAATGTCAGAACTTGAGAAGTGATTAACGCATATAAATAATGGTTTGCTGTATTCATTAGTTTTAATGCTACATTTTTCTCGCCAAATTTGGCCCATAGCTGAGTCATAGGGCGGAAATTTAAACATCTTAAGTTGTTCATCATCCCGTCTAGATTTTCGGCAACATGTTATGCAGCATTGAAGCCCTGACTTTATTAAATTTTTACCCACACGGGGTAATAAATTTTGACACGGAGCAGGATCCATTTTTCGTATACCAGTAAAGTCAATGAATATGCCAAATCAAAAGTAATATAATAACCAAGGAAAGGATCAACTAACTAATTTGGATCAACCACGTCAAAACAATTGCAAAAAAAATTCAAAATTGGAGTCAACCACGTCAGAATTTATACAAATAATTTTACTTGGAACTAGCCTCGTAAAAATATTTGTAAAAATGTTTATTTTGGATCAACCACGTCTAAATATTTACAAAATTTAATATCAATTAATCTAAGCGCAGCATGAAAAGAAAAACGACCATTCAGCTCGAAGCAATGACTACATGACGCGAAACTGAGAGGTGTCACGGTTACTAATTCGGTCAAACCAGGCCCCAGAGTCGCAAATTGGGTCACACCAGGCCCCAGAGTTGATTAGGGTTCGTACAGCAAATTCGCCATACAAAAGTCAGGGCAAGGGCTGCTGGTGCATTCGAAGTTTATTTGCAAATGAAATAATTGTTTTTTTTTCTTTCATTCTGTAGTACGTTTATAGGAAATTGATTGCAAAAAAATGTTGTTGCTGAAAAACGTCATAAGTATGTTCCAACGTGTTTTAATATGATTTAACTTCAGTTTTCGTGATTGCCCTCAAAGCCTTAACGTTTGCATTACTTGTGTTGCAGCTCTGCGTTTGAAAAGAGTTCAACTTGCCATCCCTGTTTTCTGCTGCACTAGAAACGGCAAACTCAATGAGACATGAACTGAATGAAAAAGCAACCGAATATCTGCTGACTTTACCGTCTGAAATAATTTATTAATGCTTTCTGTTGGTACGGGTAACAATCAAAATGACTTTGACCAGTAAAACAAGGTTTTTCGCAACGTTATATTTACAGCAAATAAGAAAAGTTATCATTTTAAAATGCAAACAATGAACTGGTAACCGGTGCTGTGCGAATGTTTGGGTAAAAAAACCCGTACACTATCGGACGTTTGGAAAAAGCAAAAAATGGTCTGAAAATCATTTCTCCTCTCAGTTTCGCGTCACGTAGTCACTGGCTCGAAGATTCGATTGATTATGACAAGAAACAAATTTGCCGGCACCTGCTCGCTCTGCGCTTGCTTTTTTACAAACAAGAACAAGAAGCGGACAGGCAAAACTTGCATAGGAAAAAGTGACTGAGCGATCGCTTTGCCAAAACAAGCACCATTTCAATGTGCCCGAGTAAAGCCAAGCTGGCTTGCTGCGGAAAACAACAACATTGCGTGTTGTTGTCGAAATGAGAATAAAGCAACAATCCATCGAATGAATGCGGGAATGCAAGAGAGCATCGCAAAGCAGCTCTCCGCTCGCTTGCGCTTACTCTCTCGGTTCAATATACATTTTCCTCATTTTTGCTGCTTCCCGCCCGCGTCTGAAATGAAATCGCAAAATTATTTCAGATGCGCCTTCTGTATACTGTTTATTCTGTGGTATTGGCAACAGAAAAAAATATTTGTCACGAATAATAGTTACACATAGATGTAAAAAAAATTATTTCAAATTAATAATTATAAGTAAAAATTAAAATATTTGTTACAGTGAAACAGTTATTTTCCATCTTTTTCGCTAAAAACGTTATAACTGTTATGTCCCTGCTTGTATGATATCAATACAGTGACCATTGAAACGAAGTTTTATCAACTAAATAAAATAGACATTAACATTTTGAAACTTTACCAGAAATGCAAAGTTATTGATAAATACATTGTTTTTTATTCTTTAAATTTTTAGACTTCTTTGACAACACACAGCGCTAGCCTTCAAATGGATCCGTTTTTGTCTGGAGACAATCACGTACGTCAAGAATCAAGTGATAGTGGTCTAAGTTTGTCTTCGAATACATTTTCAAGTACTACGGATGTTTTGCCACACATCGACGATAGTATGGACTGCATAAGTGGTAAGAGAGCTTATTGAAACCTGAAAGTTTTTCTCAAATTGATTTTGTCTTTTAAAGAAAACGGTAGCTTGAACGCACTGAGTGGAATTGATTGTCCGGACAATTTGGTTTCTTCTTTACAGGTACAGTTCGTTTTTACCTATATTTTTTTTTTTATTCAATTTTCGTACAACCAAATAAATGGAAGCACGCATCTGAACTAATTACATTATCAGGTTAACCCTAATTCCCAGAATTTTAAAGTAACATAAACCCACAAATTAGGCTGTCAGGATAAAAAAGAATATATAGTACAAAAACTATCTAAAATGTTAAATTTATTAATGAAATATAATTCTAATATTCCGTTAGAGGATTACATAAAATATTTGAATCGAAAATCTTTTGGTATAGGATCAAATGGTGATTGAAATCTTTAGTGAGGCTGTAAAGGTCACTTCTGGGAATTAGAGCTAAGAATTACATAAGACATGGTACATTAAAAAAATGCAAACGTTTATCACATCACTGTGCAATCAGAGAACAAAAACGAACGGTTCCACACAAGAAAATAAACATATTTTGGCAGACATACTTATTTTTACAATTGACATTTCCTATACCATAAACCAAACAATATTGCGCAAATTTCGTGAAATCGATTTCCAACTATACCTTTTCGGTCGGCCTCGATAGCTCAGCGGGTAGCGCGCTGGCTTCTCATACCGAGCGCCCTAGGTTCGAGTCCTGGCTTGGGCTGGAAAAAACACTCATTTACTTCTATCGCTATCCACATGAAGGAATGAGAATTACAAGAATCGCACATGTGCGCTCTTGGCAGGCAATGGCAAAACCTCCAAGTGTGAAAGAAAAAACTGCCAATCGCCGTTCGGATTCGGCGTTAAACTGTAGGTCCCCTCCCTCCCTTTCCCCCATCCGTTTGAAATGTGTGTTGTATCACATGTTGAAAAAAACAGTGTTGCATACACATTTCAAACGAGTGGAATACGTGGTATCACAACGGGCCCATAGGCCTAAGTGTGTCTCATACAAAGGCAGCCACTTAACCAACCAACCATACCTTTTCTACAACTTTTTGCGAGTGACTGAGCTAAATTTCAATGACCTCTTGGCATTAATTTTGCCACATATTCAGAAAAAGAACAAAAATATGCGCAAAGCGATTTCGCTGTCTGAACGTTTGGCTGTGACTCTCCATTATTTAGCCACTGGCAATAGCTTCAAAAGTTTATCCGTCAAAAGTTTATATCGAAAACTTTTCCAGATGTTTGTGATGCAATTTATTGGACTTTAAAAAATGATTACATGCAAGTGAGTTCGAAAGCCCTGTTTGAGTTCAATGTATACATTATTTATAAACCTAATTTATCTATAAGGTTCCATGAACATCAGAACAGTATACAAGTGCTGAAAAATTTGGGGAAATGTAAAATTTTCCAAATTGTATCGGTGCGCTAGATGGCAAGCATATCGTTATGAAAGCGCCTGCATCTATTATATCTGCAAAAGTATACACAGCATAGTGTAAATGGCGATAGTTGGTGCCCAATATACGTTTTTATACATTGGTATCGGTTGCAATGGGCGTGTTTCGGTCACTTTTTTAACAAATCCTCCTTTGCTGCTGCTTAAAAAAAAACCGCTTTAATATACTATTGCATCAACCACTGCCCGGTTGTGAAATGGTTGTTCCGTTTGTTTAAGTTGCAGACAACGCGTTTTCCATGCAAAACAATCTTTTGGAACCGTACCCAGGCCGCAGCTTGACTGCTGGGCAGCGTATTTATTATTACAGATTGGGAACAAATACAGTATAGCGAATCCTCATGAAAAAACCCGAAAATTGGACCAGTAAGAGCATATTTTTGTGAGTCTAAAAAACTAAAAATTTTGCCTGTGAAACGCCCAAAAAAGTCATGGTCGGGGTCAAAGTTCAAAGTTTTTATAAAAAAATCTCAGTTAATCTATAACTAAACCATGTGCTTTTGGACGCGTATCTGGTTGCTACTCTGCATTGATACTGAAGAATAAATATTAAATTTTGATTTTTATTCAGTAATTAGGGGAGAGTGGGGCGAATCGTTACGCTTTTTTGTAAGCCCAATATTTTTTATCTGCGAAAAAATTGTCGACCATGTTATATATCGTTTTGAAGCCTGTTATTTTGCGCAACTTTTGATTATAAACACTTCGGTGTAGGACAAATACGAAATAAGTTATGTCGATATTCCCAAAGTGTCCAAAAAATGGCATATTAAAAAGTGTGGGGCGAATCGTTACGCAGTATGGGGCGAATCGTTACACTCGCTTTTTTCAAATGTTGAGGCGCTGAAATCAAAATATGTATTGATACGATGAGAAATTCTATGTCGCACTGTACGGGAATGCCTTCTCCGCACGAATGTTTTCCAAGCATACTTTTAGGCATGCACTGTGAAGTACAGCAAAACTGTTATAAATTCGCTTGGTATAGTCCGATATGGCAAGGATGGTTCTCGAAATGGGCTGTGCGAGAATGGTCGAGCGCTTTCCAATTAGAAGTTGCAAGAAACTTCGGCGCGATAAGAAAAGTGGTATAAAAGCAGCAGTGGCAGCGCAAGGGGTCGAGTCTGTGTTGAGCGAGCAAAGTGGTAACAAGTGTAGATACAAGCGAAGTGTAAATTCTGTAAATAAAGCGATTGTCAGTTTTGACTACGTTTTGCTGAGTAATTGAAGTTGTTTTACTTTCAAATACAATCAAAAACGAACCGTCGATAACGATCTGTGGAATTTCGTAACATTTGGTGTCAGAAATTGGGGATTGTATTACTGAAAGTAAAATAAAATTATAAAAACGCAGACATGGTTAAACTGGAGCTGCTGAAGGTTGACCAGCTGAAGAAGGAGCTGGCGGCCTGGAATTTGCCGACTGCTGGCGGTAAGGTGGAGTTGCAGCTGCGTTTGCGAGAGGCGTGTGAATCACGAGGCATTGATTGGGCTGCACACGAGTTCGGAACGCAGGAACAAGAGGCGTCGGCCAAGGTGGAGGAATCGCCTGCTGGTGCTGCTTCGCTACAGAGTACAGCTGCAGCGGCTGCACCAATACAAGCGTTGGACATGAGCCAACTAATGGCTGCACTCAAAGGCATGTCGGCGCAAATGGAAGCAGCGAATCGAGAAATGGCAGCGAAGCTGGAAACTACAAATCTAGAAATAGCTAAAATGGAGACGGCGAACCGAGAAGTAGCGGAGCGAATGGAAACCAAGCTTCAGGAAAATTCTGCGCGCTTGGAGCAGAAAGTGGAAGAAATCTCAAACAAGCTTGATGTGAAGGTGGAGCACCTGGGAGCGCAAGTGGAACACTTAGATAAACGAGTCGACGGCCTGGATGATTCTCTGAACAGACGACTTGACGATTTGGATGATTCCTTGAACAAACGAGTTGACAGTCTGGAGGATTCGGTAAACAGAAAAATCGACGAGCGGCTTAGAGAGGTACAGCCACGAGAATGTTTGCCGCCGATTCCGGAAAGTTTCGCCACCCGAACGGAAGTGCCTACTTATGATGGTGCTACGCCATTCGATACATTCAAACTGCAATTCGACTTAGCTGCTTTGGAAAATCAGTGGACCGATATCAGGAAGGGTCGGAGATTGGCTTTGGCGCTGAAAGGTCCTGCGGCTGAGGTAATGAAATCAGTTCCGGAATGTTCGAGAAGTGATTACGAGGCCGTCATGAGAGCGTTGGCAGTGAAGTACAGCAACGAGCACAACCATACGCTGTACTACTGTGAGCTGAAGAACCGCAGGCAAAGAGCCAGCGAGGCGCTGCAGACATATGCAGCAGACATTGAGCGGCTCGTACAGTTGTGCTACCCAAAATTCGGCGCTGATGATCTCGAAAGGATGAAGATTGAGGCGTTCATTGAAGGTCTTCATGACCCCGAGACACGTCGCAGTGCGTTGATGATGGGCAAGCCGACATTTAAGGAGACGGTGACCAGCGCGATGACATATGAAGCGACATGGATTGGAGGCAATCGGTATGCATCTGCAAGGGTACGTCAAATCCAGGCGGACAGCGACATTTCGATCCAGGCCATAAGCTCTGAGACATCGGGCAGGCCACGGGTTGTCTCCTCTAAAGTTGTTTGCTGGACATGTGGCAAGCAGGGTCACATATCACGAGACTGCCGCCAACGAAAGAGGCGTTCCCGTTCTCGATCGCCTGAAGCGGGGAATACTGACGATCGAGGCTCAGCCAACAAGCGCAGGGCTGAGGACGAGGAGTCGTTAAACTAAAACGGGTCAGCCCAAAGGGGCGTGAGCTGATCCCCACAACCCGCTGCCCCACCGTCCTTGTCTCACAGCTGAAACGGCAACCCAGCAGCTTGACGATTGAAGGAAAGATAGATGGAAAGTTGTTCGTGTTGACACTGGATACTGGAGCGTCATATTCGATCATAAAAAGGAAGCTTCTGAAGAACTGGGAACCGCTGCATGGCATACAGCTGAGGACTGCGACTGGCGAGCGTGCGCCGGTAAGAGGAAAAGTAACAAAAACAATTGCTATCGGCACCAGCAGCCTGGAGCATGAGTTCATCGTCGCGGATATAATGGACGACGTGATTATCGGCGTGGATTTCATGATTAGGCATGGTTTTACGCTGGACCTGAAAGAAAATGTGCTGAAGTATGCCAACGTTGAATTCCCCCTGCACACTGGCTATGACCGAAGCGTGGCGGTAAGGAAAGTTGTCTCGTGTCAACACCAGAAGATACCAGCGAATTCCGAGGCGATTGTGTGGGCTAAGGTGGACGAGGACGATGGGACAAGTCGGCTGTGGGTTGTAGAAGCGCCAAAACAAGGATACGACAACATAATAATCGGACGTACATTAGTGGAACCCAAAAATGGCAAAATACCAGTCAGGATACTCAATCCACTGAACACGACCAGATATGTCGGAAAAGATGCGGTCATTGGCGAGTGTAGAGAGGCTGAAGCAGTTGTCAATTGCGGAAGCAGTCCACCCGGAGGAAGTAAGAAAAGCGGTTCTAACATGGACGCCATACCGCAGACCCAGTGGAGCAGTGAATTGACAGGCGAGCAGAAACAGAAGGCGCGGTCACTCCTGCAGCACTATGGGTCAATATTTGCAACGGAAGCGGGCGGAAGAACAGCCATAGTGAAGCACAACATCGACACCGGAAGCGCGAAACCAATCCGCCAACCGCCAAGACGAGTTCCTCTGGCCAAGAGGGAAGAGGTAACAAATTTGATTGGAAACATGCATACAGAAAAGGTCATAGAGCCTTCGTCAGGTCCTTGGTGCTCGCCGGTCGTGCTAGTCAAGAAAAAGGATGGCAGTACCCGATTCTGTGTGGACTATCGGAAGCTCAATGACGTGACCAAGAAGGACAGCTATCCACTACCTCGGATCGATGACACCCTGGACACACTGTCAGGCACACAGTGGTTTTCCACACTCGACTTACGCAGCGGCTATTGGCAGGTGGAACTTGCAGACCAGGACAAGGAGAAAACGGCTTTTAGTGTTGGCGACGGTTTGTGGCAGTTCACCGTCATGCCGTTTGGACTCTGCAACGCACCAGCAACATTCGAGCGGCTAATGGAGCGTGTGCTGAAAGGGCTGCATTGGCGGACGTGTCTGGTATACCTCGACGACATAATCGTGATGGGCAAAAGCTTCGACGACCACCTGGAAAAGCTGAAGGAGGTATTTGAGCGAATACAGGAAGCCGGGCTTAAACTCAACCCAAAGAAGTGCTCGCTGTTCCAAAAAGAGGTCAAGTATTTGGGTCACACGGTTTCCGCTCGCGGAGTACATACGGACGAAGGCAAGATCACGGCGGTGAAGGAGTGGCCCCGACCACGCAATCTACACGAACTCCGCAGTTTCCTGGGCCTGTGCACATACTACCGAAGATTCGTTCCAGGATTTGCGAACATAGCTGGCAGCTTGCACAAACTGACGAAAAAGAATCAAGCCTTCGCGTGGGGTGAAGAGCAGGAGCAGGCTTTTGCACGACTGAAGGAAAAACTGTGCACTGCTCCAATTCTGGCCTTCCCCGTTCCTGGAGAGATGTTTGTGCTGGATACAGATGCAAGTGGGCATAGTATTGGCGGTGTGCTGTCACAGATAATAGATGGCCAAGAACAAGTGATAGCATACTACAGCAAAATTTTGTCAAAGCCTGAACGCAACTACTGTGTGACCCGAAGGGAGTTGCTCGCAGTACTGGAATGCGTGAAACACTTCCATAAATACCTGTATGGGCAAAAGTTTCGCCTGCGCACAGATCATGCGGCATTGAAATGGCTACTGAATTTTAAAGATCCGGAAGGCCAATTGGCGCGGTGGATCGAGCGGCTGCAGAGCTACGACTACACGGTAGAGCATCGCAAGGGTAGCAGCCATGGAAATGCCGATGCCTTGTCACGCCGTCCGTGCAAAACCGAATGCAGGCATTGTTCGCGAGCCGAAAACAAAGAGCAGATAGTGGACGTACGATTGGTCAGCGTTCTGCCAGAGGAGGAGTGGTCTGCGGAGAGGATACAAAAGGACCAGCGCGAGGATACGGATCTTAAAAAAATCATTGAAGGCAAGGAGCAAGGCGCACGTCCAGACTGGCAGGAGATGGCCGGTGAGAGCCCGATCGCGAAGGCTTACTGGGCGCAGTGGCAAAGTCTGCGGCTGTCTGATGGTTGCCTATACCGCGAGTGGGAGAGTGAGGATGGCCGGACCAGCAATTCCCTAATTTTAGTCCCGAAATGCAGGATCAACGAGGTGATCGAGGCATACCATAACGACTCTAGCGGAGGGCACCTAGGCATCACAAAAACTGTCGCCAAAATAAAAAGGCGATTCTACTGGGTAGGATGCCAGGAGTCTGTCGCCGATTGGATTAAGAGCTGTGATCGATGTTCGGCTGCGAAAGGGCCAACAAGAAGATCTCGGGGCCGCATGCAGCAGTACAACATGGGAGCGCCCTTTGAGCGAATTGCCATGGACGTCGCCGGGCCATTCCCACTTAGCACTCAAGGCAACAAATATGTGCTGGTGGTGATGGACTATTTCAGCAAATGGCCCGAAGTGTATCCTATTCCTAACCAGGAGGCCACCACGGTCGCGGAAATGTTGGTAAACAACTGGGTGGCCAGATTTGGAGTTCCACTGGAGTTGCACTCGGATCAAGGCCGGAATTTCGAGTCTCTTGTATTAAAAGAAGTGTGTGAGCTACTAGGAATAAGGAAAACTCGCACCTGTCCTTTGCATCCCCAGTCCGACGGCATGGTGGAACGATTCAATCGAACACTGGAGGAATATCTGCGGAAAGTAGTAGGCAGGAATCAAAAGGATTGGGACACGCATATTCCGCTGTTCTTGATGGCGTATAGGTCAGCCCCGCACGATACGACATCACTCACTCCAGCCCGAGCAGTGTTCGGCACAGAGCTGAGATTGCCTGCTGACTTGAAGTTCGGAGTGGTCAGCACGACGGAAGGCGCTAAGACTGATTACGCAGTTAATAAGCGATCGGAGCTGGAAGAAATCCACCAGTTTATAAGAGACCGTATCCAACTGGTCAGCGATAAGATGAAAGCCAGATATGATCTACGAGCTAACACAGCGGGGTTCTAAGAAGGCGATCTGGTAATGCTTTACAACCCGCAGCGCAGGAAAGGTTTGTCTCCAAAGCTTCAAACGTCATGGGAAGGACCGTACAAAGTCGTGACCAGGATTAATGACGTGGTGTACAGGGTTCAACGCTGCTGCAACGGAAACGCCAGGCTGAAAGTAGTCCATTTGGAGCGCCTGGCGTCTTACTCCGGCGGAGCCTCGGTACTTGTTCGGGACGAACAAGTCTAAGTGATGGGCAGTGATACGATGAGAAATTCTATGTCGCACTGTACGGGAATGCCTTCTCCGCACGAATGTTTTCCAAGCATACTTTTAGGCATGCACTGTGAAGTACAGCAAAACTGTTATAAATTCGTTTGGTATAGTCCGATATGGCAAGGATGGTTCTCGAAATGGGCTGTGCGAGAATGGTCGAGCGCTTTCCAATTAGAAGTTGCAAGAAACTTCGGCGCGATAAGAAAAGTGGTATAAAAGCAGCAGTGGCAGCGCAAGGGGTCGAGTCTGTGTTGAGCGAGCAAAGTGGTAACAAGTGTAGATACAAGCGAAGTGTAAATTCTGTAAATAAAGCGATTGTCAGTTTTGACTACGTTTTGCTGAGTAATTGAAGTTGTTTTACTTTCAAATACAATCAAAAACGAACCGTCGATAACGATCTGTGGAATTTCGTAACAGTATACACAAATAATATTTCAATTATTTACTTCATTTTTATTAAGAAAACGAATACATGTTTGATGGTTAAATTGACCAACATGCCAAAAGAAAATGGTGGAAAAATATATGAAAAAATGAAAAAGGAAAAATTTGATTTTTAATCAGAATCTGACTCAACATCAGCATAATCAATCGCAATGATGGCGCTTCGACGCTGGCTTATGCGTTTCGGTGCTGCCTCAGATGATTTTTGAAAAGTTGCAATAAAGTAATGAAAAATAAAAAAAAATCACGAAAATGATAAAAAACATATCATGACGAACAACACAGATGATTTTTCTACAAACACAAGCAATAACGCAGTCTTCAAAATTGCGTCAGACGCTTAAATGCATAAAAAATGACCGTCACGATTCGCCCCATACGAAATGTAACGATTCGCCCCACTGTGACATGTTTGCTATGGAATGGCTTAGCAAAGACACGGTAACAATATTTGCGAATTTTCTTTTTTTACGCGAAAGGCAACACAATAAAGATAAAAAAACATACACTTTCGATTGATCACAAAATTATTTAGCACTCGAAATTGAAAGATTGTAGACATCCAAATATGAATTTTACAAGTCACAAAACACATTTTACCCTGTCAAGCGTCAGTTTTCTACTGAGAATTGGAATGTCACCGAACCAAATGAGCGGCTGAAGGTGACGAACATTTAGCTATGCGACATTTGATATATGGTGGCGTCATTTTTAAGATATCGCTCTGTAACGATTCGCCCCATGTAACGATTCGCCCCACTCTCCCCTACAACTAAGGAGAAAGCGAAACTGAAAATTTCTCCAATGGCTTAAGTCATTCCATAAACCATTGGTGTTTCTTGGTGTTGTGAGTGATTACGGTATAACACAATAAACCTATTTACTCAATGACAGATCTGAGCACGCACCGGTTCATATCAGTAAAAAACTTATTCATTATTCACACACAAAATATGTGCACACCCACTGCACCAAATTTTGAGTTGTGTCACTTTTGTAGTGCGTGTGCGATGTGTACATGCGTAAACGAGTATGCGTGGATATTAGTGGGATGTTTTTCTTTCACTCATATCCACTAATACTCTTTCTTGTGTTATTCAGAGAATGACTTAAAAAAGAGAATAATTGCAGTTCTCTGACCCCACGCCACGCCTTTTTTGCCTTTCCCAGACAAAATGCTTAGTTTGTTAGATTCAGGAGCCAATTCTCTATATAAAATCATACTCATTTATTTTTTTCACGAGGGTTCGCTACACTGCATTTATGCCCTGAATCCTTCCCAACTCAAAGTAAGGAAGGTCTTTCAGCGCAGAGAGTTGCACATCTGCGGGATCATCGATAACCAGTGTCAACGTTGTTCCCTGTGCCGCGACAGATCTGTTCAATACTTTCCAGTTGTCTGGTGGTAGTGAACGGTTCTGCGTACGGACCATCCGAAGAATATCTTCGGAGAGCAGCCTGGGAAGAACGCAGTGGCTACGCTGGATTTGGGAATCTCACTTCCCTCCACCAGTCTTACCTTCTTCTCCGCCAGCTGGGGTTTTGACATTATCTCCCTCAACCAATTCATTGATGCCTCGTCGGCGCAGTTCACAATTATCCACCCTGACTTGAAGGAGCACCGAATTTAAGGGCCATCAATGGGCAGCTTATGCAGCTTCTCGTTGATAGCCCCCTCTATCGCCCTCTGTTCCTCCAAGTTTAGGTGGACAACCGGGAATTTGTCCCGTCCTCTTCGGTGCGGGATGCACCGTCATGAGCTTCCTTAGCTTCTTCTTCTGAGAAGTCGTTAACCGCTTTCTCTTCCGAAATATGGCCTCGGTAGCTTCTAACAGCGCAGGTATGCCTTGCGATGGTGCCCCCTCAACTGCCAAAGTTGACGTCGTGATCGAACTACCTTGTGAACACTCACTATTCACCCTGCTCCTAGTCGGTTTGTCTCTTTAATCGCTAGCCAAAATCATCAGATTGCTGATCAATGGCGTCAGTCTTTCCGACATCCATACCATCCGAGGCTGGTGTAGAAGAGCTCATCATCTGGTTCGTGCGGCCACCTACTCCGACGAGGCTTTTCGGTGGTCAATGCTAATTATGGGTTCGGGGAGGTCACCCATGAGAGAGCCCCATGCCATGAGAAGTCCAAAATACTATCCGAGGTGGACAGGTATCGGGTAGGATCCGTACTACTACAGCCGGTATACCCCCTGCCTGCAAACTATCCAATGGGCGCGGGTCGTGTAACACCCTGGATTAGGGGGGAGGAAAGGAAGCAGGGGTTTGACAGGACTTGGGAATAGGGATATATTGGAAATTGGGAAGTGACTAGTTAGCCAGCCACCAAGGGTATAGACAAGACCGTACCCCGGTGGCTGTTTCCAGCGGCTACCCTGAGGAGGTCTAGTCGCATTCCGCCAGTTCTACCTGGGTAGGCCAGCTGGGTAGGGCGGGTATTGGACGAGAGGGCGTGGAAATACTCATGCAAGCAAAATTACTAATACAGAATATCTTCGAAATTATAAATTGCACAGCGTTGAATTTTGGTATAAGTTAATTTATTTCGAACACTGTTGTTTTGTATAGATTTATTTTTCCACTATGTGGAATTGATGCGCTTTTATTCACGATACAAATTCTACTGACCTAAAAATGAAAAATTAAATCTATGTCGCAATCCCGAAGCTGTCACCGCTCACCGTCACAAGTCGATCGTGGGAATGGCAAACTGTCTCGTCTTATATTCAGGTTACAGTTTGGCAGACCGATCGTCAGCGATTTTGGTGGGAATTACGCGCGTGTTAAAGCGCTATCATTAACTTATACCTTCATCCAATAGATGTGTCATTTTACTGGAAAATTTTGATATGTGTTGGACAATGGGCGTGGAATATTTTTTGTGACCCACGTCTTTCGCATAACTTTGGAGTACATCAATGAAACTTTGTCCGAACTTACAATTTAGACAAGCCCTTCGACTGGAAGAATGGGTTGGGCATTTGATACAGGGGCAAGGTACCGCTCATGCACCTCAAATCTATAATCTGTACGCTGACGATACTGATTCGCTAGAACATTCGCAAAGATGACTCGCCGATGACTCGATATTTCAAACACTTTCACAAATACCTTTATGGACAAAAGTTTCGCTTTTCGCGTTCGTCCGTTGTGTGAGTAAGACATATTGGCATAAACGCAGTATAGCGATACCTCGTGAAAAAATAAATGAGTATGCTTTTATATCAGGTCAGTCCAAAAGTTCGTGCGTGTTTCTGAGGTGGTTTTAAAATAAATAAAAAAGTTTTCAGTATTTATTTATCAATAATATATTTTCCTGCGTTATTTACAATGTCCTCCCAATGTTTAGGCAGATGTTTAATTCCCTGCTCAAAAAATTGTTTGTTCTTGGAGCCAAAATACGCGTCGATATCCCTTTTTATAGCTCCTTTTGAGGTGTAGTTCTTATTACTCATATGGGACTGAAGTCCGCGAAAAAGGTGATAATCGCAAGGTGTAATATCCGGAGAGTATGGTGGATGCGGCATTAGCTCCCATCCGAGCTCATTCAGCTTGCCTAAGGTCTGTCTTGCGTTATGCGGTCTTTCGTTGTCGTAATGAAACAAAACTTTGCGTCTATTGGCTAAAGACGGTCGATTTTTTGCAAGTGCTTCATTCAGTTTGGATAGTTGATGGCAATAATAATCAGCTATGATCGTCTGGTTTGGTTCGAGCAGATCAAAATAAACGATACCGGTCATATCCCACCAAATAGACAGGAGAATCTTCTTGGGGCGAAGGCCATCTCTGGGGGTTAATTCTGGTGATTCACCTTATCTAACCACTGGCGTTTGCGAACAAGATTGTTGTTGCAGAACGCCCCCCTGTATCTCCTATGTTATTTTTCTGTCCGTTATCCTACCTACCGCAGTGAACACTCAGCCGCTCTCCCGTTCGTTTTCTTGTCACGCGTTTTTGTTTGTTCCCGTTATCCGTTGCGGCCGAGCCTTCACGCAGCGCGTTCTTTCGAATGATTTTATTCGTCGATCTGAGTTGAAGCTGAGAGGTACACTGCGGTAAGTAAAGTCGTATTATAATTTTATCACTGTAACAAGTTCTTTCTGTAGAAATAAACCGTCTAAGAAGCACAACAAGCGGACTTTATTTTAGACGCGTTAAATTCGCCAGCGCCGGTCGACGACATCATCTTTATTTCGCAGTTTATACTGCAAGCCAGAGTCAACGCCACTGCATTCGTGCGTCGCCAAATGCGACACGACCTCCCGCGCCGGAGTTCACGCCATATTTTAAAGAGCAACATGCCCCTCAGCAAGCAGCCACCAAATGAAGCAAGCGCCGCCTCAGCTGTAGAAGCGGCGGCAACCGTTTCAACTGCCGCCGTCCCAGCCAGGGACCAAACGGCTGCTCCCACTGCCACCGGAGTAGCCGCTGCTGATCCAGCTCGCCCCGAAACCGCTCTCCAAGCCATGCAGAAGCGGATTGCAATGCTGGAGAGTCAGTTAAGAAATACGCGAGCAGCCAACGAAACCCTCAAAGCAGCGCTACAGGAAAGCGCTAGCAGCACGGCCGCTGCATCTAACGCAGCCACAGTCCCGCAGCCAACTGCGCTGCCACTAACGGTGCTGCCCCCAATGGCACCAACATCGACTGCGCTGCCAGTAGCCCCGCAAGTTGTAACGGTGGAAACGAACAATCCGTACGGGGATATAACCGTACCGGCCAACAACAACTCACTGCCCTACACTCCAAGCTCCATTGCGCCAACCATTTCAGTCAACACGAGCGATCACGTGCCACGGAAAGTTCAAGATCTGCCGGAGTTTTGTGGAAGGCCTGAGGACTGGCCGATATTCTACACGACCTTTGCCGAATCGACAGCCGCCTACGGGTATACCAACTTGGAAAACAACCAACGGCTAATTAAATGTTTAAAGGGTGAAGCGCGCGAGACCGTCAAGTCGCTGCTCATTCACCCGAACAACGTCGCCAGCGTTATGGATCAACTGAGGTTCCGGTTTGGCCGACCAGAGCAGCTAATTCGTAGCCAGCTGTCCCTGGTGCGGGAAATCGCCCCGATCCCTGAAAACGCGATGGCTAAGGTAATACCATTCGCGACAAAGGTAAACAACATTTCCATTTTTTTGCAGTCAGCCAACGGGGAGCAGCACCTCGCAAATCCAATGCTGCTCGATGAGCTCGTAGCGAAGCTGCCCATGAGTAAACGTATCGAGTGGGCAAGCTTCGCCGCAACCATACAGCCGCGCGCAACTGTGATGCATTTTAGCAATTGGCTCGGTGCACTTGCCAATGTTATATGCACTGTCTATGATGGCGATTTAGGTCGCGATCTCAAGCGTCGCACTGTGCTACACGCCGCCGAAAACCAACGACTACAGCGGTGCCCGATATGCGAAGGTCAACACAAGTCAGCCGAGTGTTCGCGCCTTATCGAGGAGACGGTGCCTGGTAGGTGGGCGGAGGTAAAGCGTCGGAAGCTATGTTTTGCATGTTTGAATGCGAACCATACGTCACGCGACTGCAGGCGGCGCAAGCCATGCGCTATCGATGGATGCAGAAGAATGCATCACAGACTGTTGCACGAATCTTCCAGCAGCATTGAGATGCCGGCGCAGTCAGCGCCACAACACCAACAAGCGGGTCGTGTAACATCGGCGCAGCCAGCGCCGCGCCAACGAAATATTGACAGCGCTACACAGCCTCAGCAAGCAAACGACGTGGAAAGATCTGTCCTTAGTTGCAGTGCTAATTCAGGTGAGCGTAAGCTTTTGTTTCGTATCCTGCCAGTGACACTCCATGGCAATAAGAAGCGCGTCGATACATACGCCCTCCTGGACGAAGGATCATCTATTACGATGCTTGATAGTGCGCTCATCCAAGAGTTAGGGCTACATGGACAACAGCGGTGTTTGAACATTCAATGGTTTGGAGGACGTGCAGCTCAGGAGCCAGCCGTCATTGTTGACCTGGTCATTAGTGGCACGGGCATGCGGAGAAAACACAAACTGCACAACGTGTACGGTGTGACAAACTTACAACTGCCTTCGCAAAGTCTTCGCAGTGCTGATCTTCGTTGTGATGCCAAACGAATTCGGCAATTGCCAGTGCAACCATACTCTGGGGTTGTGCCGCAGTTACTGATTGGCCTCGATCACTGCCATCTGGGCCTGCCAACAACCACTATGAAGTTGTCCGAAACTGGACCATTCGCTGCAAATACCGAACTGGGCTGGGTAATTTTCGGTCCAACAACTACGCCGTTGTCAACGCCGCCGTCGTGCCTACTCACGAGCCGCACTGCCGATCAGACGTTGCACGATATGGTCGCGGACTATTTTGAGGTTGAAAACTTCGGCATTAGACCATCACCGGCAATCGAAAGTGAAGCCGACGAACGCGCAAAGTCAATTCTTAAATCAACCACTCGCCGCGTTGAAGGAAGATTCCAAACAGGACTCATATGGAAACAAGATAATGTGCAATTGCCTGACAGCTACGCCATGGCGCTCCGGAGATTGGTGAGTGTTGAAAAGCGAATGAACCGGGACGCCGAGTTTGCCGCAGCGTATAAGCTTACAATGAACTCCTACGTGTCGAAAAATTACGCGCGCAAGTTGTCGCCAGCGGAAGCCGCCTTGACTACGCCCAGAACTTGGTATCTGCCCCACTTCGCTGTAGTGAACCCAAATAAACCCAAAAAGTTGCGCATGGTTTTCGACGCCGCCGCAGAGGTGAATGGAATCTCACTCAATGCGCAGTTGCTAAAAGGTCCTCAGGAGTACCGGTCATTGCCATCAATTCTATTCCATTTCCGAGAAGGAGCCATCGCCGTATGCGGCGATATTAAGGACATGTTCCACCAAATATTGATTCAACCGGATGACAGATCAGCTCAACGCTTTCTGTGGCGTGGCGGCGACGCTAAGAAGCCGCCTGACACTTACGAGATGTGCGCGATGACGTTTGGTGCCGCATGCTCGCCATGCGCGGCGCATTACGTCAAGACGAGGAACGCTGTGGAGCATCACAACAACGAGGCTGTCACTGAGCGCGCGATAAAAGCCATTGTAGACCATCATTACGTCGATGACTTTGTTGACAGCTTCAGCACGAAGGAAGATGCGATCACCATTTCACGGCGAGTTGTTGCGATCCACTTGGACGCCGGTTTCGAACTTCGCAACTTCACATCTAACTCGCCAGAAGTAGCTGCAGCTCTGGGTGGCGCGGAAACCGCCTTGATGATATCTAAAAAGGAAGGCATGACGACTGAAAGAGTTCTTGGCCTATACTGGCAACCAATATCAGATTGTTTTCGATTTAAGCTAAAGTTTAACAAGGTTGACATGATGGTGATCGCTGGTGAAAGACGCCCTACAAAGAGGGAGCTTTTAAGCATCATTATGTCGATCTTCGATCCATTGGGCTTCCTCAGCCAATTTGTTATTGCAGCTAAGCTTCTCATGCGCGAAGTATGGAGGCACGATATTCGTTGGGATGAGCCGTTGCCCGATGTTGTCAACGCGGCATGGGAAAAATGGCGTAGGCAAATGCCAGCCGTCGTGGAATTTGCCATTCCTCGTTTCTACTTCCGCGGCGGAGCGCCACAGGAGTTGCAGCTTCACGTATTTGTTGACGCCAGCGAAGACGCTTTCGCCGCTGCAGCATATTGGAGAGCCAAAAACGCGCAAAATGAGGTAGAGGTAGCTTTCATCTGCGCGAAGTCAAAATGTGCGCCTTTAAAGTCGCTAACCATTCCACGCCTGGAGCTTCAGGCCGCGGTCCTGGGAACGCGCCTAATGCAAAGCATTCGTGAGGAGCACTCCGTCAACATTGATAGCTACGTCATTTGGAGCGACTCAAAGACGGTCATCAAGTGGATTCGAAGTGAACATCGCCGCTATAAGCCCTTCGTGCAACACAGGGTCGCAGAAATTCTGGCTGCTACAAACTGCGCTAATTGGAGGTGGACACCAACCACAGAAAACGTCGCCGACGAGGCAACGCGATCAAACAATCGTGTCGAGTTTAGCCCGACAGCTCGATGGATATGCGGCCCCTCGTTTCTACGCCAAGAAGAGGATTCCTGGCCCCACGATGACATCATCACCAGTCAGCGAGAAGAGCCTGACGAAGAGTTGCGCTCTAAGCGTGCTCTGGTTATAGTGAGTTGCGGCCTAATAAAATTTAATCGTTTTTCTTCATTCGACAGATTGACACGAACGATAGCCTGGGTTCGTCGTTTTGTCGATCTTTGCCGCCGACGTGAGCATCCCGGCCAATGCCATGGTTTGACGGCGCCCGAAGTTGATGCCGCCAAACGTTTCTTGTGCCGTCTCGTTCAAGCTGAAACCTTCGGTACGGAGCTGCAACAAATCAAGAAAGGTGAAGAAATCTCTCGCAGCAGCGCATTACTCCAACTCTCGCCATACATTGATGAAGAGGGCACTCTGCGCGTTCACGGGCGCATTGATGCAGCCAGCTGGCTCCCGATTAGTGCCAGACGCCCCATCATACTGCCGTACAACCACGCCTTCACCAAACTCGTAGTGGCCCATCATCACTGCCTTATGCGCCATCAGAACACAGAGGCCACTATATGCGAAATTCGCCGCAGTTTCTGGATTCCGCGCTTAAGACGCCTCCTACGCAGCGTAACAGCCGGCTGTGCAGTATGCCGCCTGAGTGCGGTCACGCCCGTTCCGCCCTTAATGGGACCGCTCCCTATAGACAGGCTCACTCCATACGTACGGCCCTTTACGTATACGGGCTTGGACTATTTTGGCCCGATCAACGTTACAGTCCGACGCAGCACCGAAAAAAGATGGGTGGCGCTCTTCACGTGCCTCACTGTACGAGCCGTACATCTCGAGCTCGCTCACGATTTGAGTACCGACTCATGTATAGTCGCCATCCGTAACTTCGTGAATCGACGAGGCGTACCGGCACGAATGAGGTCCGATAATGGCAAAAATTTCGTCGGAGCTGATAATGAAGCGAGGCGATTCACTGAAGTTTTTGACTGCCAACGGGTTCAGAGCGAGTTGGCGCAGAAGGACATCGAGTGGGTATTTAATACACCCTTTAATCCAGCCGGAGGAGGGGCGTGGGAGAGAATTGTGCGATGTGTGAAACGAGTTTTGCGTCACACGTTAAAACAGGTAGCGCCGCGCGAACATACGCTCAACTGCCTTCTTATCGAGGCGGAGAATATTGTCAACTCCCGCCCGCTTACACACCTGCCAATCACCGTCGATCAGGAACAGCCGCTAACGCCGAACGATTTCCTGCTGGGGTATGGGAACACGGCGCACACGCCCAGCGCCAAAGACGTCATCGAAGAAACACGCGCCCTGCGCCAACAATGGCGCATTGCCCGCCAACTACGTGATCACTTCTGGAAGCGGTGGATAGCTGAGTACCTTCCTACGCTAACACGCCGAGTAAAATGGTGCCAAAGGAAGAAGCCATTGCAAGAAGGAGATTTGGTCTTCATCTGCGACACCAACGTGCCACGAAGGGAATGGTGTCGTGGCAAGGTGGAGCGTGTGTACCCCGGCTCTGATGGCGAAGTCAGACGAGCGGACGTGCGCACCAGCAGTGGGTTGAAGAGACGTGCTGCCTCCAAGCTGGCCGTTCTGGACACTGAATTTGGTGAATCGGGCTGATTCACGGGGGTGGGGATGTTGCAGAACGCCCCCCTGTATCTCCTATGTTATTTTTCTGTCCGTTATCCTACCTACCGCAGTGAACACTCAGCCGCTCTCCCGTTCGTTTTCTTTTCACGCGTTTTTGTTTGTTCCCGTTATCCGTTGCGGCCGAGCCTTCACGCAGCGCGTTCTTTCGAATGATTTTATTCGTCGATCTGAGTTGAAGCTGAGAGGTACACTGCGGTAAGTAAAGTCGTATTATAATTTTATCACTGTAACAAGTTCTTTCTGTAGAAATAAACCGTCTAAGAAGCACAACAAGCGGACTTTATTTTAGACGCGTTAAATTCGCCAGCGCCGGTCGACGACAATTGTTGTAAAGGACCCATTTTTCATCCCCAGTAACAATACGGTTCAAGAAACTCTCATTTCTAAGTCGCTGCAGCAGCTGAGAACACACTTTCACTCTCTGCTGTATTCACATTCTTTGCGACGTGAAGTTTATGCGGAACCCATTTTCCAAGCTTTGGAACTTTACCCAATTGAACCAGGTGCATGTAAACTGTATCATGGACTGAATTTAACCTTCCAGCCATCATATCGACTGTCAAAGTTGGCTTTGCTTCCACGAGGTGCAGCAAGGCGTCGGATTTAAAGACCTCAGGACGACCAGAGCGTGGGGTATCCTCAACATCCCAATCACCACTTCGGAATTGGGAAAACCTCTTTTGCGCAGTCCTTACACTCACGGCATTCTCCCAATGAGCTGCGTTTATTTCTGCAGCAGCAGTTGTTGCATTTTTTCCACTTTTATAAAAAAATACAAAATATGCCTCTTCTACTCGTTCGAAGATTCCATTTCATTTTTTAACAAAGCGTGCTTCTATCCGCTACTAAAATCACTTGTTGAATGCATAATACATCAAAGAAAATTAAAAAAATTCCGTTATCTCCCACGAATAATTTTTTGTAGGCAAAAAGCGCCTATTGTGAAACTATTGGAAAAAAACGCACGATATAACGAGTTGGCTCCTGAATCTAACAAACTAAAAATGTTGCCTAAGAAACGCCCACAGAAGGCGTGGCTCAAGGTCAAAGTTCAAAGTTTTTATCAAAAAAACTCAATTAATCTCCAACTGATTTACACGATATGGGTATAAAACGAAAGGTATTTTTCACACCTTTCTATGTACAACATTAGATACCTAGTATATAGAAATAAAAAGTTGTAAGCGGAAACAATTTTAATAAAATGAATTATTTAATTTTTTACTATCAACCACTCGCCCTACACACCTGACTGGACTCTGTGTGACTTCTATCTCTTCGGTAAATTCCATTAAGCGATGAAAGGACAATCATTTCTTGATGTTGAAGCAATTCAAAACCCGACGACTGAAAAAATATTTGTTGTTGTTTGAGCAGTATCGTTTTCCGTGGGACATACCTTATATAACAGCCTGACAGCATTTGTTTTGCATCCATTTACCATCAAACCCGATTTGGCAACTTTTATTTCAATTTCCCCATAGGCAAAGCCTTACGCGCTTTGCAGGTATACCAAGTTGAGATAATGAAAGGCAGTCCCTAATGAGGGCTACCGGATGCAGCCTTGTCTATACTATTATATAAAGCCGAGTGTGACGCTGCTTTTTTGAGCCACAATCAGGCAAAAACCACTGAACCGATTTAGATGAAATAAGAACCATACATATTTTTAGCTGGGGGGATGGTACATAGGCTATATGAGTATGACCACGCCCCCTTCTTACGCCCACTATAGTAACAAAACTCATCTATGGTATGCTTTTGTAATAAATAAAAAGATGCGGAGTATCCATTTGTTTTGCATGGGTCTTGTCCAGGGCTTGGCGTAATATGAATATCTGGTCGATGGTGGACTTACCAGGTCTACAGCTGCACTGATAAGGTCCAATCAGCGTTTTAGCGAATGGCTTCAGTCTTTCATATGGTACGGTTCTATTCTTCTGAGGTTCTAATCGTAGCCATATTTAACAGATGAGCTGATGCTTGCACCCTATCAGCTCATCGCTTTGGGCCTCTGCTGGTAGCCCGTCCTGTTCTTGAGTCGCTAATACCACTTTGATGAATATTTCGTCCAAGGTGTAAGAGTAAGTGCAAGCAACTTGTATGTTTACCCGTAGTGAAATTTTTCTAACGTTGCTCGGGGAATACTACGCAAATGTAAAAGATTAAAATTTACCGAAACGAAGACGTTCCTCCATTCAAACTATTTTTCCTAGTCTATCACAAAAACATCAGCATTGAGCATATTTAATAAATCAGACAATAATGTACAGTCGTGTAATAATAATTTATCTTTTCAGTTAGAGGACAACATTTGCAATGAAATGTTCAGTGACGTCCATAATATGTTAAACGCATCTGCTACGAAACCAGACAGTTTGGATTGGTATAAAATTAATTAGACTTACAATTTCAATACAATCAGAACTCTACAAAGACGAATTATGTAGATATTGAATGATATTTTTTCTTTTTTGTTTAAACATTATTGATTTCCATGTAATTTTCTTAGAAATGTTGATGACTTTCAAGATTTTGAATGTTTATATGGAATTAAATAAAATTTCTTAAATAAAAATGAGTTTTGTATTATCAGGCGTATTTCAAGAGATTGAATAAAGCCATTATTGACTTATTGACCAATAAAAATCCGTGGGCCACCTGTAGATTTTTTTTAATTACGTTTTTTTTTTAATGTAAATGTAAAAGAAAGTGACAAAAACACAGTACAATACCCCTCCACAGTACGAAGTGGATAGTTTTACGCTCGACCATTATAAAATACTGCAAACATACTTTTAAAGTTCATGTTGTTTTGCCAAAAAACCCTAGTTATTGAGTGTAAACTTGTGAAGAATCTTGTCAATTTAAGTTATTCCCGTATTTGTCCGGTCCGGTGGGGCGACCGCGGCTAAAAATTAAAAAATCAACTCTTTGTTTTTTTTTAATTTTAGTAACCTCAATCTCCAACTAAGCTAAGTCAAAATGCAATTTTTTAAAATTGGAGTAGTTCTTAACAGCCTCATGACCGCCTGTGTAAAAAACATTCACAACTCGAGAGCACACGCTGGTCTAAATGTGAATGAACGGAATTTTTATCGGGAAGTACTAGGTCCCACCATCGCCAGTTCAGCGGCTTAACGACGTGACTCTGGTTATGTGCGCTTATGTGGAAGCTCAATGTGGAGGAGAGGGTGAAAAACGCCTGTAATGCCATAATCGCATGCAAAAGGTTTCTTGGCGTTACATGGGTAATTTTGTCTTCGCTCATGCACTGGTTAATTTTTGCAGGTCAAATCAGGGACAATGTGCTGTAGCACAGAACAAACAATATACAGAATGCGCATCTGGTGTAAAGAAAATTTTCTTCGCGGGTTCCAGCGGTACGACCCGTTTGTGGATGCGGGGGGAAGCAGTAAAGGGGATGAGAACGCACAGAGCGCGAGAGCGTGAGCTGAGAAGCTGCGACCGCGCACCACACACTGTGGTTGTTGTTATTGGGCAACAAAGCGATGTGCCGCTTGCATGTTGGTGCTGGCTCGTGCTCGCTCTCCGCTTGCTTTTTGACAAACAAGAACAAGAAGTGGAGAGGCAGTTTCATAGAAAAATTGATTGAGCGATCGCCAAGGCACATAAGGTGGTAGCACTACGAGAAAAACCAAAATTCAATGGATTTTATAAGTTCTTTTGGTCTGCTTGTAAAATAGAAGTTGTAAAAAGTACAAATGGCTACAATGAAATATATGTGTTAAATATTGAAACAACCAAGACGCATTAAGAAAGTGATAATAAGTGGAAAACTATTGCTACAATGTTGTGCTAATTATCAAAGAATGCTGCAACTACCTATTGAATTTGCCTTGGCGATTGCTTTGCCAAATCAACCACTTTCAATGTGCACGAGTAAAGCCAAGCTGGCTTGCTGCGCAAGCCAGCCGCAACAACATTGCGTGTTGTTGTCGAAATGAGAATAAAGCCCAAAAAAAATCGAATCTATGCGTATACAATACATCAATTCGCGCTTACTCTCTCGGTTCCCTTTACATTTTCCTCACCTTTGTTGCTTCCCGCCCGCGTCTGAAATGAAATCGCTGTTTGAAATACTGTTTATTCTGTGGCTGTAGTCAACTCTGACTTCATGATTCCTCTTCTTACCTTCGGAAAAAGGATAAAGGCCAAAATCGAGGAGGATGGATGACGCAAGGGCAGAACGAATTCAGAACCAGATATTGAACAGCCATCCCGACGACGCAATCACTGTAATATTTTCCAAGCCGAGGTCTTTGCTGCAGGAAAAGCTGCAGAGTCCATCTGCATTTAAACCACAAAAAATTGTTCTATTCTTGTTTACTGTTTATGAATTAGGTGTAATCAAATTACTATGAAGAAAATGTCATACAAATAAATGAAATATATTAATACATTTCTTAGCACCGAGAATCAAACTTGGCAATAAATTATTTTTTGTAAATACATGGACAGATTAAAAAACAAGAATTATTTATTATTTGTATTTAAAAAATTCTATAATAACAGTTATTTTTGATTTTTTCATATAAGTCTACAAAAAACAGATTTTTCGATTTTTATTTTAGTTGTCCTATGATAACAATTATTTTTTATTTAAAAACTTTTTTAAAAAAACTCATCAATAAAAAATCAGTCACTTACTTTCATTTTTTAAGTCATCAATAAAAACCATTCAATGACTTTTATTTATAAAAGTTATTAATGAAAATCAGTCTGTGACATTTGTTTTCTAAGTCATTGTAAAAGTTCGTGACGGAGCAGATAAATAAATCCACGGTGGTTCGGGTTTGGGGTCGTTTTTTGTTTTGTTTTAATAACGATTCATGAAGACACTAGAAACGTTTTAATATTGCAACTAGTATATACGACAATTTATACTAACAAGAGAAAAAAAAGCAAATATAAAATATCTGCTGGTAGCGATTCATCAGGTCTGCCACCGTTGTGCGTTTTAGCCGTCTACGCTGAGCACTTTTCTCAAGTGGACTGGAAGCTGCAGCATTGACATGCGTTTTGAAACGTTGTTTGTGAGCATTGGCAAATTTTTCTGCAACTTCGGTTACATTGGGCATGCCAAGATCACGGTGAAGGTCGCTATTTCGAATGTAGTATGGTACTTTTACGATGCAACGTAGCACTTTATTTTGAAAGTGTTGTATTGGAGCAATGCGTATTGCGTTCGCACATCCCCTGAACTGGATGCCGCAAGTCCAGGTTGGCTTCAATGACTGTTTGTACAAAACCAGCTTGTTGTGTATTGACAGATTTCGCCTGCCCATAAGGTAGTGCAGTTTTATCAATTTCAAATCCAGTTCTTCGCGTTTCTTCTTGACATGCACTTTCCAGCGTAGTTTTGTATGGAGTGTCATATCCAAATTTGGCATCGTTTGCATATGGAATTAATGAACCATTTATTGAAATGGGAACAAGTGCAGAATAGCGTACCCTCGTGAAAAAAAAACAAAAAATTTGGCTGTATAGAGCTTGGTTTTGTGAATGTAACAAACTACAAATTTTGCCTGGGAAACGCCTACCAAAGGCGTGGCACGGGGTCAAAGTTCAAAACTTTCATCAAAATAACTCATTCAATTTTCAATCGATTTATATGATATGGGTATCAAACGAAAGGGTATCATACCTTTATTTTGGTGTACCACATTATAAGGACTGTATCGAAAATTATGAATACACTTTAAAAATCATATAAAGTGGGCTATGCAATGCTGGTTGCTCAGCAATATCGGTTTTTCGATTCTAGAGGTTCAAATTGTTATTTTCGTGAAAAATGTGTTGTAGTATATCGAAACGCTTAAAAATAAGAGGACTTTCCGCAAAACTTCGTCAGGAAATTTTGTCCAAATGGGCATCAACCAAAGGAATGTCGTATAGAAAACTAGCAAAAGAAGCAAATGTTAGCCTGTTTGCTGTGCAAAAACTATTCGCCGGTATACTACACATTGCACACTTGAAGATTTACCAGGACAAGGTCGTAAAAAGGGTGGCTCCTAACCATTGCTAGATACTAAGATATGTGCCTTATTTAAGAAAATAAGGAGATATCCGTACGCGATTGCGCAAAAAAAGTCGGAACGAGTGCAGCAATGGTTCAACGTGCCAAGAAGAGAATCCAGTTGGGAACATGTAGAAAGCAAAAACAGCCGAAACGAAGCACTCAGCAATGCGCGCAGGTGAAAACCAGATCCCGAAAATTGTACGACTATATTTGTAGGCAAAAATTTGATTGTATCATAATGGACGAAGAAACATACGTGAAATTGGACTACAAAACGCGGCCAGGACCCCAATTCTACGCAGTTCCGAAAGGCAGTGAAATTTCAAAAGCTGACAAATCAATTTTTGGCGAAAAATTTGGCAATAAGATTCTTGTTTGGCAAACAATATGCAAGTGTGAAAAAATGTCGACTCCACTCTTCACGGACAAGCCCCTGAACGCTGAAATATACCTAAATGAGTGCCTCAAGTAGAGATTGCTGCCGTTGGTGAAAAAACACACTGACTTGGTTTTGGGCCGACTTAGCTTTTTGCCATTATGCTAAGCCAGTACTAACGTGGTATGAAGAGAAGAACATAAATTTTGTTAAGAAAAACATGAATCTTCCAAAGTGTCCAGAGATACGCCCTATCGAAAAATTTTGGACGTTGATGAAGAGGGACCTTAAAAAAAGATCTAAACCGGCTAACTCCGTTCAAAAATTTAAAAAAGATTGGAATAGTGTAAACAAAAAATTAGATTCTGGCTGTGTCCAGAATTTAAAAAAGGACCTCGACAAAAAGATTAAAAATGTGGGTTAGCCTCCCACTAAATAATTTTTTTTGTTGCTATTTACAAAAATATACAATGTGAAATGCCATTTATAAAAAAAAATAAATTCTAACTTTTGTTATGCACTAGTATGAAGTATGTTTTGGTGTATTTATAATTTTCGATACAGTCCTTATACTTTATATGTACGAGTAAAAAATTATAAGCAAAAAATTATTTTTTTTTTATAAAATTTACAAAACCCGATTTTTTTCTCGAAAAACCTCGTTATTAAGATACAAAAAAATTTACACTATATTATAGCCTGTGGAATTCTCTTTTAAATGAAATATAAAAACATACAGTTTTGTGCGAGTTTCAATGCGTGTTTTAATTAAATATCGCGCCTAAGCAAAGAATTTCTGCATTCAAGTACCTTTTGTGTGGCCGGCCTTCGACCGGGCGCTTGAAAAATAACCCTCATGGGAGTCACCACTACATCAGGCAACAGTCAGGTGTGCACAGTATTGTTTTTTCAAATCCATAGTTCCAAGCCATAGTTTTTTTGGCAATAAGTTTTTCCCAGGTGGCCGGCCTTCGGCCGGGCGCTTGAAAAATAACCCTCATGGGAGTCACCACCACATCAGGCAACAGTCAGGTGTACACAATATGGAAATATAAAAATGTTGAACCTCGGTATCTCGAAAACGGAGCGAGATATCGAAAATTTTTATTCTTCATTTTCGATTTATTTTCGGTCAATTGTAATGTACAAAATGTGGGCTCAATATATATGCTCCACGCTCCCGATCCTTTAAGGAACAAATTGCAAAGCATCTATATTGCCCTACGTTGTGTACAAATTGTACGATACAAATTGAAACACAACGCACGGAAAACAAAACACCCAACCTTGGGCTGTTGCTTCCCGACAATCGTAAAGTGGAACCACCCCAGGTTGCAATGCGCTCATTTGGCCACTTTCGTGCGGGACCCTTAAATAAAGCTAGCTCTTACGGCTGGTGGGGGGATTCGGGACCAAATCATCACAACCTGCACTACAATTATTGAGTTAATTGAGTTAAATGAGTCCCAGCCACTTGATTGATCTAAATATTCAAACAACACGACAAGACAAAATATCGGACGGACAATAAACTTCAAAATAGCCGCGCTGGCCGTTCTTCCTCTTGTCTGTGTTTTGGGGCGACGCTAAGGTGGAGTGCGCCTCGCCCTGTCTCTTACTCTCCCAACCATGACCCATGTTGTTGTTGTTAGTATGGGTCCCCAAAGACATAAGTCCACCTACCCTTTCATCTAATCACCTGTACAATATAAACTCTCAAATTTCCATGGTTATCTTAACCCAAAATATAACAATTTATATTTAATTGTCTTCATGATTATTTACAAAATTCTAAACCTTAAGGCAGGTTCTCACCTTGTGGATCCGAAAAAGTGCACTTTTTTTAGGAATTTTTTTTGAGAAAACGGTTAAAGATACAACGCTGAAAATTGTTTCTGGATATGAACACACATTTATTTAGAGAATACAATTTTTCAAATTGAATGAATCAAAAAAAGGGGGGGAGGGGGCGCCCATCAGTGGCGGCATGTCGGCGAGGAGGTGTCCCGCTACCGGAAGTGATTCCGTCAAAACCCGTGATCGGAAACACAAAAACCAAACACATTCTTAATGTGTACCGTATTATCTATTGAATGAACCAAGATCATGAAAAAAAAATCAAAATTACAAAAGTTATGAGGTTTTGAAAAAAAATTAAGATTTTCGCATTTTTTTGTTCACTAATTATTTTTTTAAATAAACAATTTCTATATATCAGGTGTACACCTTTGCTTCCGCCGTTTTCCGATAGGTGGCTGTACCGGCTGAGGCTGGTTGAAATACATAGATGGTAATGCCTTTAAAGTGAGTGTGGACAGTGCCTAACGAATTGTCGTCGCCGTTTCAGTGACAGTTGTTCTTGTTTTCGTATTATTCACGCTCAAAAATGTCCGTTTATGTGCCCAATTCTCGCCATTTGCGGGAGGTTTTACTTTTCTGTTACAATTCGAAAAAAAATGCAGCTGAAGCGCATCGAATGCTCTCAGAAACTTACGGTGATGCTGCTCTGAGTGAAAGAACGTGTCGGGAGTGGTTTCAACGTATTAAAAATGGTGATTTCGATGTCGAAGACAAACATGGTGGTGGAAGAGAAAAAAACCTTCAAAGATGAACAACTGGAAGCATTGCTTGATGAAGATTCGTGCCAAACCCAAGAAGAGCTTGCCGAATCGTTGGGAGTGAGTCAGCAAGCCATTTCAAAACGTCTCAAGGCCCTGGGCATGATTCAGAAAGAAGGAAACTGGGTGCCGTACGAGTTGAAACCGAGGCCTCACATCGCAAAAGTGGTCAAAAAGTACCTGGAAACGCTGAAATGGGAAGTCTTGCCCCACCCGCCGTATTCCCCAGATGTCGCCCCTTCTGACTTCCACCTATTCCGTTCGATGGCACACGGCCTGGCAGATCAACATTTTCAATCCTTCGAAGAATTGGAAAAATGGATTGCTTCATGGATAGCGTCAAAAGAGGACTCCTTTTTTCGAGCCGGGATCCGAAAATTGCCGGAAAGATGGGAGAAAGTTGTCGCTAGCGACGGACAATACTTTGAATAATACATCTGTAAGCACTTTTTCGCAATAAAGCTTTTAATTTTGGAAAAAAAAACGGCGGACGCAAAGTTGTACACCTGATATTTTTGGCTGATCGTGGTTCGTTTATTAGAAAAAACCCTAAGGAACATTTGGAAACAATTTGGTGACGATTGGTTCATTCCAGCGCCTTCAATCACTTCCGTAAGGTCCGAAAATGTGGTTCTGAGAAAAACGCGTTTAAAGTTTAAAGCGCGCTTGGCCGGTGCTCTACACTGCTCTATGTAACGGCCTGTAACTTTTGTAATTTTTCAGATTTTGATCTGAAATTTCTGGAGCACATTTCTGAAACATATATCTACACGATAAGGCAATGTTCTCCCACAAGGTGAGAACATGCCTTAAACTACAACAAACTATGATAACTCTCCCTGCATTCAGCATAGCTTTACTTCAATATTAGCGACGCGCAAATTTGTCGCACAAAAGGGAATGCAGAAGGTGCTCGATTCTAACAACCAAAAAAAACTGTATAACAACAATAATAAACTAAGCAAAAAGAACTGTGTGCTAACACACGCGGACCCGCCAGCACATAGCTGCAGTCAATGCTATGCAAACCTCACTTCTTTTCCAGTGTCAATAGTTCACAACAACAATTCAAGGTAAGTATGGTTCAACTAACAGGTAAGTATGTAAGTATGTATATCACTTAAATACTAATTAAGTAATTTATACATTTTTAAGTAAACATAATCGAATATTAAAGGTAAGTATTATAGAAATAAAGGAACTCGTTTTAATAGTTTAGTGTTTCGGTAAGTATCGCGGTAAGTATTTGTTTTTCATTCTCTTTTCCTTTCCAAATTTTACATTATTTTCATTTCGTTTTACTTTGCCTTCTTTTCAGCTTTCGCAATTTGTTGCAGGGATTCTTTCATCTGCTTTAGTTTTCTTTCATTTTTCGGTCTTAAAAATTTACTTTATTCTAATTTCACTTTAATCTGTGTTCTTTTCAGTTTTCTTTTCGCAAATTTTTGCAGGAATTAAATCTGCTTTGGTTTTCTTTTCTTTCTTTCTTTCTTTTAAATTTACCTTATTCAAATTTCGCGTTAATTGTTTTTTTTCAGTTTTTTCCTCGCAAATTGTAGCAGGAATTACGTCTTCTGCTTTAGTTCTTTTCTTTCATTTCAATTTTTAAATCATTATTTTTCTTAATTTCTAAATTTTAATCATTTTCGCAAATATTTGTCCAATATTATTCGCGTTTTGGCAAAGCAAAATTTCGCATTCAAAAGAAAAAAACAAAAAGTTCCAAGTGACATTGGCTGTTTTACAACAATAGCGCAATGCAAAGTGCAACAACAACAATAATATAAGGAATGCAGCGCAGTGCAGCTGCGAAGCGAAACGATTGGAGGTAGAAATGCGAATACGCATTGCCCACCGCAAAAATGATCTGCTGACCGTTTATGCAGAGTGCATGCGTATAAGAGTTCCACTACTCTCTCTCGCCACACCTATAGTTGTTAGTGTAAAAGTGTTTTGTTCTTACTCACATGCATCTCGTCGCGAAGAAGGGCCCTTAATCGTGGATGCTGCTCACTTTTCTCGTTCGTTGCTGCTGGACTGTGAAATTGTTGTTGTTATTATGCTGCTTTTTTGGCGTTCGCATAAACGCTCTTGAAGGTCATTTCTAAATATGCATGAATAGTTTTTTTTTCTTTTGACTTATACTACAAAAACGAATTTGCTTTTCACTATTTACATGATCAAAATATTGTTTCTAATAAGCCTGACGTATATGTAATTTGAATTTAATTACAATTTAACAATTAACTTTTATAATTCAGTTAAAATAAGTAAGTATGGAAAGTGTTGAAGGTGAGTACAAAAGGTTGGTTTACGTAGCAAATGTTGGTGGTAGGTCAAACTTTGAAGGTAAGTATAATTCCAGGTGAGTATAATTTCGATGTTAATTTTTCCAGCTGCTGGTTTTGGTTTTTCGTTGCAGGTGCTGGTTGCGGGTGTTTGGTGGCTGCAATTCGTCCGTCCGCTCTTCCGCGCTTTTCGTCCGACCGTGCTTTTCTCCTTCAGTGGTGCTGGTGGTGATTTATGCTGAGTGGTGATTTGGAGTGGTGATGCTGCTGTTTTTCGTGCAATTTGTATAATATCCGTAGGTTCTCGTGCGAAAATAGGAAATTTCTGCGGCCTCGGTGCAAAATAGGAATCTTTGCTGCCTTGCCCGTTCAACATATAACAATTTCTGTGGCCTCTCGTGTAAATACAAAAATCTCGGCGATTTTCGTGGACAATATAAAAATGTCTGCGGCATCGGTTCGCTGCTCGATATATATGCAGCAGAGGGTGATTTATTTGGTCCGTGGCCGCGTAACTCTGCCAAAATATAAGTGAAAATGGATTTCACTTACACATTTTTATAGCGCTATCTAACTTGGTAATAGATGGTGGCCAAAACTTACCAATTTAACTAAGGATTGCTGGCTTATTCTCAAAAGGATGTTGCTGAATTTTGCCCTTATACAATTTTAACACTATATCACTTTCACCACTGCCGTCTTTGCGGCTATCCCGCACTTCACTGAATTTTCACTTGCACTACTTGCACTTCTTAGAGTGGAGGTCTGCTCGAGACCGAGTCGAATGATAGAAAGGCAGATCATTCGATCGTGACTTTCTAACTGACCTTTTGTTCGTCTGCCTACGCGGTCGCTGAGGTCGTCAGTCGTTTCAAACTGTTGCCTATCCTGACTGGTCATCGGGTTTTAATTTTTAATTGATTGGCACGACAGCCCGCTTACGCGAGACTAAGGCCTAGCTTCCCGCAACCACCCGTGTTGTGCGTGTGCATTTTGTACGCGGGTGGAAGGGACCTACAGTTTTATGCCGGTTCCGAACGGCAGGTTGGGAGCTTTTTCATAGGCAATTTTTACTCTCAGAGGTTTGCCATTTCCAGCTGAGAGGACAGCCACCGAAAGAGAAAACGAGTTTCCCGTTATTTTTTTTAGGTGTTACTACGTGCAGTATTCGATCGTGCGTCGCTCTGCATGCGACTCTTTGGACCGCGCACTAACCAACTGAGCCACGGCGGCGGTCATCGGTTACAAGTACTAAAATGTTGCGGAAACATTGTTGCCAAGATCTCATATCTGCAACATTTCTTTGTTTATGTTGATCAGTGCATTACAATTCAAATTAAAAGAAGAAAATTTTTGTTCAGCGCGAAATCGAATATTACACAATCTATCTAAAAACATCACCAAATGGCGGCGCCACGGAAACCGTAGAATCCCCTTGCAGGCAGATTCTTTTAACTCAATATAAATTTAAATATCATATATAATATATAGATATATATATCATATATAAAAACAAAAACAAAAAAAGATCAAATGTTTCATATTTCATTGTAAAGGGAATTCCCTAGAGAATATGTGGTAACAAATTTATTACATCTTTATTTTGGTTTTTTTCGAGAAAAAAATCGGGTTTTGTAAATTTTATAAAAAAAAAAATAATTTTTTGCTTATAATTTTTTACTCGTACATATAAAGTATATAATGTGGTACACCAAAATAAAGGTATGAAAAAGACCTTTCGTTTGATACCCATATCATATAAATCGATTGAAAATTGAATGAGTTATTTTGATAAAAGTTTTGAACTTTGACCCCGTGCCACGCCTATTGTAGGCGTTTCCCAGGTAACATTTTTGGTTTGTTAGACTCAGGAGTGAAACTTCTTTGTATAAGCATACTTATTAATTTTGTTTACGAGGGTACGCTATTCTGCACTTAAGCCTTGAAATGGTTCAGTAAGGTACATTTTTAAGACTAAAAACTGTATGCACTGGTTTGGTCTGGTTTAGGGTCTGGGATTAGTGATGGGATCGACGGATCACTAAATACAGCATTCATTTGGACATCACGGCCGCCATTCGAGATTGCAATGATATTGGGGTGCAGGGGTCTTGTCCAGGGTTACGGCTGACGGCTGGCTGGTGGTGATTTGGCAGTGATGCGCGACTGCCTGTCTGTAGGACGGCTGGGGGGTTGTAGCCGATCAGCGTTGACGGAGCGCTGGGGAGTGCGCTGAGGGCCTCTTTGCTGCGGAGCAGTCTGGGGGGGCAACTGCTGGATCTGCAAAAGAGGAGATGTCAGTTGTGGGAAATGATGATGTTGACATCGTTGGTGTGTGATGTGAGCTGTTTTGTTGCGATAGGGTTCACTTGAGTTACCGTCGAAGGAGTGAAGGTGCTTGGGGAAGGTCGCACGGGAATGGCGACTGACTCGGGCCCAGGATGGGCGCGGTCGAAGGTTATGACATGGGGGGCGCAATGAGTAAATGTAAGGGGGCTACAGTTTCCACCAGTTGCTGGGCATATTGAACGCCAACGCTTTTGTGGAACCCTTTTTCGCGGTCTCATTAGAGGTCAAAGCCATCCTGCTAGGACGAGACGTTTGGCAGCGAGGGGGGTTTGCCGTTTCGAGTTTAAGTATGCAGGAACGGCTGGTTCATTCACGGGTGGATTTACGTCAGAAATAGCTTCCTTTGGAGCCGGAAGGTTTGTTCGAAGGGCGGGACTAATGTGTCTATGGTGATTTGGTACCTTGGCGACATTTGTCAAATATGATGACAGGGGTACTGGACCGCTTAATATCCAACCGAATACTGTGTGTTGAGCGAGTAAGCTGCTACATACATTTCGGTAGAAACCTTCGAGCATGATCTGCGGGATGAGATCACTGCCAATCACTATATCGATCTGCGCTGCCTCGAAGGGGTTGGGATCAGCGAGATCTAGCGTGGCGAAATCGTTCAAATTTGGGGAGTTTATTTTGGAAGGGGGGAGAAATTCCGTTAACTTTGGAAGTACGATGGCTTGCACGGGAGGTTTGTGCTCGTTTTAGGGACTGCCAATATCAAGAAGCATATATGATTGGCGTTTTCTACAATCTGTCCGCCTATGCCCCAGATCAGGGGGGCTACTCTGTAATGCGATGCGAAAGCGATGCGAAAGTGAGTTGCGATGCGAAAGTCAATCGGTACTCTGTATCGCTTTCGCATCATTGAAAAACGGCCCTTATTTTGTGTCGAGAGTAAGTTGGCATTACTAGCGTCGAGTGTCATAAAATTCAAACAAAATAAAAAAAAAGGTAAACAATCGCATATTTTTGAAACTTAAAATCGAAATACGGAGTGCTACAAATGCGAAAGGGGAAAATCGAAATGCGAAAGTAGAAAATTTCTATGCGATTGTCGGATTTCAGAGTACTAAGTGTGCGAATGCGATACATTTTATGTTCGCATCGCATTAGAGAGTAGCCCCCCAGGAATATAGATTTCTCGATTGGCAATTTTAGGTGTCTCTGGTCCTTCGAAGAGATGAAGGTGCGCTGAGGGCTTTGATCGTTCAACGCTCGAACTTTGCACAACTGTCAAAGTGTTTAATGGACACTATTGCCGTAGGCAGAAAGGAGTGGGTGTCATTATTTGAACGAAGGGCTGGCATTGGGGGCGTACTTTGCCTTGAAGATGTGCTGGGTTAAGCATCGGAAAGTGGGAAATGAGTGGTGGAGTTGTTACTCGGTTGTTGGAGAATCGTCGAGACCAGAGAAGTGGTCGAAGGTGATCGATTGGAGAAGTGAGTGGGTTGCGCATTGCCTTTGGGAAAATGAAGTGGTGTTTTTTCTGGCAATATACGCATTTGAAATTGCTTGTGCGGTCCTTAATTAGGTGAGATGTAGCACGACAGTTTATGCAGATCTTGTGCTTCCAAAGTCGAGTTAAGACAAAATTGAGTTATTACCACCATTGCATTTGGCGTATTCAAATGTACTAATAGACAAATTCTATGGCTTTTGCTCATAAAATGAATGTTTAACGCCCAAAAATCTAAAATTTATCTAGTTAAAGCTAAAGCAAAATCAAAAATTAAAAGTGCTCTCCTGAAAACTTCATAAAATCGACTTTGGCTGTTATTCCTTACGGCCACAGATATGTTAATCGACTCTGGGAGGAGCTTTTAAAGCTGTGGGAAGTCCGTACGAAATGATTTACGTTGCAGAGCTTGCACGCGAAGTCTTTTTTCACCTCAGTGTGAAAATTTAGGGATCTGTGGGGCCGTTTTTTGAGGACATTGTAGAGGAGGGTTGTGGATTCGACTTGGTATGCCGAAAGGAATTCAGCCGTTCCACTACCTCGTATCTGCAGGTCATTCATTTGTGACCAGGGTGGCAGATCCTTCCGGGTTGTCAAACATTGTACCCATAAAGCTAGGGTTGCTTCCGGTAATTTGGTAGAGCAGATATATATCAGCAGCGGATCCCAATTGTCAGTGTCTACAGCCTGAGACTTGACAAGTCTCAGCCTGTAGTTTCAGTGTTGGCAGGAACGATTTTCAATAGAGATCGAATTTGGTTATCAACGAGGATGCGTTTATTTTCATAGCGGGATTCAAGGCTCCACGCGAGTCCGAAATTCTCATCGGCTAATGGGTATTGTTTAACAATAGCACCAGCTTGGTCTTGCATTTTGCATCGAAAGGGATAAAATTTTTGGGCTGGAGTGAGCTGAGGGTGGTATATGTATACCGCAGTAAACATATCCCGAAATGACGGCCACTGCTCATAGCCCCCGAAGGTGGAACTAAGAGGCAATTGAAGGAGGTTTTTTCTGTTTCTAGGGGGTTGAACCGGTTCCATATGCGTGGCGGGCTGGGGGGGACTGAGGCTGGAGCATATCAATAATATCCAACATCTGAGCCATACACAACTCATACTGCTCTGTGCAGGCGTCGATTTTCGCCTAGCCGACTCTTTGAAACCAGCGAGCTGGCTGTTGTCTTCGGATAAGAAAACTGCCTCATGGGCGCGCATAAGCCTCTCCTATTGGGCTTCAAAATGTTTCTGTTTGATGTGGACCAGAGATTTGGTCATATCCTCATTGCACTAGTCTCTCGGACGAAAAACCAAACGTGGCAACACGGGGATCGGTTGCTTTGAAACTACGGGGCTTGAAGCGAATTTTGAGTGCCTCGCGACTGACAGGAACTGTCAAATGTGCCTCGGTCGACTTTGAATATCTTGGGGAAGTAGACTTAATTTTGCTAGTGTAAGTTAAAATTTAAAACACATTGCTTTCCACTATGTGGAATCTTTTTTTATTACGCCGAAAGGCAACTCGTAGCTTTGACACTGACAAACTACGACTACTGAATTTAATCCAACTGCCCGTTGCTGTCACCATCGCCGTCGCTGCCGCCGTAAGTTAGTGCCCGCACGCGCATCCGCTCGACGTTCCATAGCGCTGATGTAGCATTATTTGCTATGGTTGGTTATTGGCCACCGCTGTCATGGTATTGCCCGCGCTGTTACTCGAGACTTCCCGCTACGGTCGTTCGTTGTGTTGCATGATGCGGGGTGTGCGAGGTGTGGGTATGCTTACGTGCTACCTACCCCCCCCTCTTAATGAGGAGCCGTTATCGGCTTCTGTTAACACATTTTCCAGTGCTGCTAGGCCAATACTGCGTTGCCTCCTAAGCATAACAAGTAGCTACAACAATTGCAACAAGTATCCCGTGCACCTCGCTCAAGAACAACTGAGAATTCGCTGCTGTAGCCCAAAGTGTTGGAGAAAACCCAGGTTTGTCGATTCCTCGTCGTTCTTTGGAATTGGGCATTCCAAAAACGTCATTACGCCGTATTTTGCATAAAGACTTGGGTCTTAAGGCTTATAAAATTCAGTTAACACAAGAACTCAAGCCGACCGATCATCAACAACGTGGTGTCTTTGGTGTCTTTCCATCGAAAAATCATCTTGACTGATGAGGCCCATTTCTACCTCGGTGGCTACGCCAACAAGCAAAATTGTCGCATCTGGGGCTCGGAAAACCCAAGAGTTATTGTTGAGAAGCCTCTCCATCCTCAACGCGTGACTGTTTGGTGCGGTTTATGGTCCGGCGGGGTCATTGGACCTTACTTTTTCGAAAATGAGGTTGGATCAACAGTTACGGTGAATGAATTGCGCTATCGAGAGATGATTAATGATTTTTTATGGTCGGAGTTGGATGGTATTGATCTGGATAACGTTTACTTTCAACAAGACGGCGCTACGTGCCACACAAGCAACGAAACCATTGCTCTTTTACGGGAAAAGTTTCCGGAGGTGATGACAATTGGCCACCGAGATCTTGTGATTTAACACCTTGCGACTTCTTCCTTTGGGGCCACGTGAAAGATAAGGTGTACGCCAACAGCCCAGCGTCGATTCAAGACCTCAAAGATAGAATTCGTGAGCTATCGAGGACATAGGGCAGCCACTTTGCGATTTGGTTATGAAAAATTTCATGAAAAGGATATGGTCCTGTAAGCGTGGTCGTGCTGGCCATTTGGCTGATGTTGTTTATCATTATTAACGGCCTACCTTCCTCTTTATTATGAAATAAACATCCGATCATTTATCTCAAAAAATGGCATTTTTCTTTGAATGGCAAAATAACACCTATTGTTGGAAATCCTGTTTCTGTGCTGGCGGGGCTTCAGGGTGTAGACGGCCAGTAGTCTTCCAGTTTGTAAAGGTAGTGCCGTTGATGGTAGCGTTTCTTTCGAAGGCGACCAAAAATGTGCCACGAACTATGGTCGTCGAATTGTTTCCATCGCGAACTTCTGCTGTCTGATCGTTCACCACCACTAAGCCGTCATCGATTTCTTCAATAGGTGCAATGTGGTCTGCTGAGGACCTTTTACAAGCCGCCAGAATGCTGGTTGAGCAGTTGTTGCACGCAGTAACTCTTTTCGCATGGTTTGCAGAACGGCATAGCTATTGATTGCAGTCTGTCAAGGGATGAAGACGTGGTCGCAGTTAGCCACTACATCTCTTTCTAGCATTACTATTGTGTGATTGTGGACAACGGGCAGGAGCCTAATCTTACTACAAAGTTTCGTAATTTTTGGGTACTTAATTATAAAGTAAATACAGTTATTATTATAGTGCTCACCAACAATTAACCTCTCAGTTTCCTCATTTGCGAGGATAATTGGGTTAAGGGGGGCACTCCATGAAACGCTCAAAAAAATGACCAATTTTCTTTATTTTACTGTATAAAAAAAGAAAGAGACAGGAACAATCCGTTTGGAACATCTGTAGTATTAGTTAATATAAGTTAGTTTGTAGTATTAGTTAAAAGTTCAAAAAAGTTATACATACACAAAAATTAAAAATGGCAAACATATTGAACATCTTCCGAGTCTTGGTTTAAAAAAAGAGGTCTTCCCGTCCACACGATTCCGTCCGAAGTTAAAGTCTGAAACGTACAAATTATATATCAAATTAATCAGCAGGCTTGTCGCAAGTGGGTGAATTTCGAAATCTATAAAAATTTTCAAAATTTAGAAACAACAATTTAGAAACTACAAAAAAGTTCGTTTTTTCTTACTTTTCTTTATTAAAAAACAGTAAAAAAAACTAGTCACTAGCACTAGCACAAAACTAGCACTAGTCTCTCGGACTAAAAACCAAACGTGGCAACACTGGGATCGGTTGCTTTGAAACTTGCAGCGAGTTTTGAGTGAGTCGCAACTGACAGGAACTTTGAAATGTGCCTCGGTTGACTTTGAATATCTTGGGGAAGTAGACTTAATTTTGCTAGTGTTAGTTAAAATTTAAAACACATTGCTTTCCACTATGTGGAATCTTCTTTTAATACGCCGAAGGGCAACTCGTAGCTTTGACAGTCAACTCACGACTACTGAATTTAATCCAACTGCCCGTTGCTCTCACCATCGCCGTCGCTGCCGCCGTAAGTCAGTGCCCGCACGCGCATCCGCTCGACGTTCCATAGCGCTGATGTAGCATTATTTGTTATGGTTGCTTATTGACCACCGCTGTAATGGTGGTATTGCCCGCGCTGTTACTCGAGACTTCCCGCCACGGTCGTTCGTTGTGTTGCACGATGCCGGATGTGCGGGGTGTGCGAGGTGTGGGTATGCTTACGTGCTAACTTGTATTAGTGTATGCGGATTATACGAGATTATACAGTGTAATAACACTGTGCTAGTCGAAAATAGTAATAAGCGGGGTACCTACTGAGCGACTTTTTTATGGGTATACTGAGTTCAGATCCGCCAGGCGTTTGGCTGGATTGGTTCTAGTTGAAGAAAAATCCGACTTTGAATTTTACTCATTTCAGTCGGGTTCGTCGCTTGAGTCTTCGAAAGTTTACGTGCTAATTGGTCCTAAATCGTTCTGAATATCGCTTTACTGTCTTCGGCAGGTTTGTAGATATTTTAACGACCAACAAATTTGCTAAGGACACTTATACATAAAAATACATACATATACTAATGTTCGGCGAATAAAAACGTTCGCTCGATGTGAGTTAATGTTAGAAACTGCCAACTTTATTTTTGGAGAACCTTAACCCAAGTTACAGTAATTCTTATCTTCTATTTACTTTTGTTCTTTTGCTCTGCAGCTGCATGGTAAGAAAATAAACACATAGAGGTACCACGCAGTACAAAATTTTTCGGTCACGCAAACACGCAAACACACGTACTTCGGCTATACGAAGTTTTGTCGCTGGCTTTGGCAAACTTCAATTTTCGAAGTTCACCTTCATTCTTTGTGGGAAGTTCGACTAGGAACATCAATTGCGAGCTGTGCTGTGCTGCCGGGCACGAGACAGCGCGCCGCGGCGTACCGTTTCCAAATTCGAATATGCAAGGGTGTGCGTCCGTGTGAAAATAAATGTGCGTGTTGCTTGTGTATGCGCTGAGGCGAATGAAAACAATACGATCGTTGCTCGAGCAACAGCACAAGATGAAAAGCAAATTTAATTTCCATGGCTTTCGGTTCTGCTATGAATAATGAACCATGTGAATTCGCAAAGGTGTACAGTACAGTGTGCGTGTGCTATTGATAAAAAACCAAAACCATGAATTTCTGCTATGCAATGTTGGCATTCATGTAGGCTACGTTGCCTTCTGGCCTAATAAAATTCATACCGATAAATTTTTAAATTCATATATTAACAGCAACATATTATTATTTATTATTATCATTTTCTTAAAATTTATATTATTTAGTAGTTTTATGTGTTCTTTAGTATTTTTATTTTATTCTTATTTTACTTGCAATTTGCTCATTGAGCCAAATGCAATTTTTTCTTAGAAAAATTATTAAAAAATAATCTAATATAAATTGCTTATGTTCCCTACAAGTAGACGGTTCTGCAAACCACATTTTGTATTCATCTACTTTTGTTACGTGTGCAAAACACAAATTGTACAAAAGCTTTTTTATATTGGAGGAATGAGGGGTTTCCTTAAGGTAGCATGGCACGTTAGAAAGGGGAATTTTTAATGCTTTACAAAATTATTTATTGTTCAGCTCCTTTATTATTAATCTTTTTGAAATTACAATATATTGAAGGTTAAAAGAACACAAACAAAAAATGTTTTTTTTAGCATATTGTCGCTTATATAGGTGGAGCTGAAGTCGGGTAGAACAAAAACACATCCTCCATTACGGACACTTAATCTCCGGATTCGCGAATCTGACAAACAAAAAGATTCATAATTATTAAGTTTTCGGACACAGGAATTCACCAGAAAAATTAAGTAAACCCTAAAAATAAAAGGATAGGAGCTTTTTGAAAAAAAAGTCAGTCTTGTATAAAATAAGTTAATAAAAAGAACTAAAAAAATTTGTTTTAAATCGGTCGGGCCAATCCGGAGATTAAGTGTCCGTAATGGAGGACGCGTTTTTTTTCTACGCGACTTCAGCTCCACCTATATAAGAGACAATATTGTTACGAATACTAAGTCTAGTGGGCTGTTACGTATCTCTGGATTGTGTAATTTGAAAATAAAACACAGTCAGTTTCTTAAACGCAGACAATAAAATAAACCAACAGTCACTTTATTATTCACACTTTTACACTTTACTGTTCGTACACTTAAGTATTTGCTTAATTACTCCGCGTGGCAACTTCACTTGTCAAAACCAGACTGACTCGCTGCGCCGCATCCGGCTGCCTTTTATACCTCTCAGGCCATCGCGCAGATCGTTCCCGCACATTCCGGACTGGACTAAAAGTTTCCATCATTGCCAGGTTGGACTAAAAGTTATTATCGCGGCCGTCGTTGCCAGATTGGACTAAAAGTTACTATCGCGGCCGTCGTTGCCACATTGGATTATAGCACGGCATGTAGCGGCAGGGTTGCTTTGCACAGCGACAGACTGTCTCATCGTTACACTGCCCACCACTTAGACTTGTTCGTCCCGAACAAGTGCCGAGGCTCCGCTGTGATGAGGCGCCAGACGCTCCAAATGGACTACCTTCAGCTTAGCGCCTCTATTGCTGCAACGTTGAATCCTGTATACCACGTCGTTAATCCTAGTCACGACTTCGTACGGTCCTTCCCATGACGCTTGAAGTTTCGGAGACAAACCTTTCCTCCGCTGCGGGTTGTAGAGCATTACCAGATCGCCTTCTTGGAACCCTGCTGAGTTGGCCCGTAGAGCATATCTGGCTTTCGCCTTATCGCTGACCAGTTTGGTGCTGCTCCTTATAAACTGGTGAATTTCCTCCAGTTCCGCCCGCTTATTGGCCACGTAGTCCGTCTTAGCGCCTCCCGTCGTGCTGACTACCCCGAACTTCAAGTCAGCGGGTAACCGCAACTCTGTGCCGAACACTGCTCGGGCTGCGGTGAGTGATGTCGTGTCGTGCGGGGCTGACCTATACGCCATCAGGAACAGGGGGATATGCGTGTCCCAATCCTTTTGATTCTTGCCTACCACTTTGCGCAGGTATTCCTCCAGTGTCCGGTTAAAGCGTTCCACCATGCCGTCGGACTGTGGGTGCAAAGGCGTGGTACGCGTTTTCTTTATCCCCAGCACCTCACACACTTCCTTGAATACCGCAGACTCGAAATTCCGGCCTTGATCGGAGTGTAACTCCAACGGAACTCCGAACCTGGCTACCCAGTTGTTTACCAGCTTCCCCGAGATCGTAGTGGCCTCCTGGTTAGGAATAGGGTACACTTCGGGCCATTTGCTGAAGTAATCCATTACAACCAGCACATATTTGTTGCCTTGACTGCTAGTTGGGAATGGGCCGGCGACGTCCATAGCAATCCGCTCAAAGGGCGCTCCCACGTTGTACTGCTGCATGCGGCCTCGAGATTTTCTTGTCGGCCCTTTCGCGGCTGAACATCGGTCGCAGCTCTTAATCCACTCGGCTACACTCGACTCCTGACACGTTTTTTTGGCGACGGTTTTGGTGATGCCCAGGTGGCCTGCACTGGAGTCGTTATGGTATGCCTCGATGACCTCGTTGATTCTGCATTTCGGCACTACCATTAGGGAGTTGCTGGTCCGGCCATCCGCGCTCTCCCATTCACGGTACAGGCTTCCTTCTTTCAGCTGCAGACTTTTCCACTGCGCCCAGTAAGCCTTAGCGATCGGGCTTTCACCGGCCATCTCCTGCCAGTCCGGACGTGCGCCTTGCTCCTTGCCTTCAACGATTTTGGCAAGATCCGCATCCTCACGCTGGTCCTTTTGTAGCCTCTCCGCAGACCACTCTTCCTCTGGCATAACGCTTATCGACCGAACATCCACAATTTGTCCTTCGCTTTTGGCTCGCGAGTTATGCCTGCACTCGGTTTTGGACGAATGGTGTGGCAGAGCGGCAGCCCTTCTTGGCGACGTCTGTTGTCCGGAACACTTTTCTCGCAGATGGCAGTCTCGTGATATGTGGCCTTGCTTGCCACATCGCCAGCAACTGACTCTAGATGACACTGCCCGCAGACCCGCTGGTGCCTCCGAGCTCACGGTCTGGTTTTGGGTGACACGTCCAGATTGGGCTCGACGCTTTTCCGCAGATGATTGTCGAAGACTTCCTCTCCAGGCCGCCTCATGCGTCATCGCGCTGGCCATGACGGTGTCGTAATCACCTCTCAAACCTGTTTGTTTTTATTACCTCAGCCGCAGGACCTCTTAGAGCCAGTATCAGTCTCCGACCTTGAATGTGTCAAACGACGTAGTACCATCATAGGTAGGCACTTCTATGGTGAAACTTTCCTCAACTGACTGCACCCTTGCTCTCAGCTGTACCTCTCGAAGCCGTTCGTCTATCTTTCTCTGCATCGAATCTTCCAGACTATCAATTCGTTTGATCAGGGAATCATCCAGGTCGTCGACTCGTTTATCCAAGTGCTCTACTCGCGTCTCCAGGTGCTCGACTTTCCCATTAATCCTGTCTGAGATTTCCTCCACTTTCTGCTCCAAGCGCGCAGAGTTTTCCTTAAGCTTGACTTCCATTCGCTCTGACACTTGCGCCGATATTTCATGGGTCGCCGTTTCCATTTTCGCTGCCATCTGCGCCGACATTTCACGATTTGCAGTCTCGACTTTTGCCGAAATTTCAAGATTCGTAGTTTCCAGCTTCGTTGCCATTTCATGGTTGGAGGTCTCGAACATGCCTTTAAGTGCAACCATTAGCTGGCTCATGTCCAATGCTTGTAGTGGCGCAGCCGCTGCAGCCGTACTTTGCAGCGACGCAGCAGCAGCAGGCGATTCCTCCACCTTGGCCGACGCCTCTAGTTCTTGCGCTCCGAAATCGTGCACTGTCCAATCGACGCCTCGTGCCTCACATGCTTCCCGCAAGCGCAACTGCAACTCCACCTTTCCGCCAGCAGTCGGCAAATTCCAGGCAGCCAGCTCCTTCTTCAGCTGGTCTACCTTCAGCAGCTCTAGTTTAACCATGTCCGTGCTTCTTGAATTTTATTTATTTATTTATTTTTTTTGTTTATTTTCTTTTTTCCACAATCCCACTTCTGACACCAAATGTTACGAATACTAAGTCTAGTGGGCTGTTACGTATCTCTGGATTGTCTAATTTGAAAATAAAACACAGTCAGTTTCTTAAACGCAGACAATAAAATAAACCAACAGTCACTTTATTATTCACACTTTTACACTTTACTGTTCGTACACTTAAGTATTTGCTTAGTTACTAGGGTTGAGCAAAAAATCGCAACCGGTGATTTTTTCACTGTGATTTTGTAATCACAGTGTCACATTGCGATTGACTGGCAACGAAAACAGCGATTGTAAATCACTGTTTTGCCAAAATCGCTGTGAACAAATGAGAAGCGAATCGCACCTTGACTGGCAACGAAAACAGCGATTGAAAATCACTGTTTTGCCAAAATCGCTGTGAACAAATGAGAAGCGAATCGCACCTTGACTGGCAACGAAAACAGCGATTGAAAATCACTGTTTTGCCAAAATCGCTGTGAACAAATGAGAAGCGAATCGCACCTTGACTGGCAACGAAAACAGCGATTGTAAATCACTGTTTTCCAAATCACTGTTTTGCCAAAATCGCTGTGAACAAATGAGAAGCGAATCGCACCTTGACTGGCAACGAAAAGAGCGATTGAAAATCACTGTTTTGCCAAAATCGCTGTGAACAAATGAGAAGCGAATCGCACCTTGACTGGCAACGAAAACAGCGATTGAAAATCACTGTTTTGCCAAAATCGCTGTGAGCAAATGAGAAGCGAATCGCACCTTGACTGGCAACGAAAACAGCGATTGAAAATCACTGTTTTGCCAAAATCGCTGTGAACAAATGAGAAGCGAATCGCACCTTGACTGGCAACGAAAACAGTGATTGAAAATCACTGTTTTGCCAAAATCGCTGTGAACAAATGAGAAGCGAATCGCACCTTGACTGGCAACGAAAACAGCGATTGAAAATCACTGTTTTGCCAAAATCGCTGTGAACAAATGAGAAGCGAATCGAACCTTGACTGGCAACGATTTCAGCACTCGTTTCTCTGCACTGTGACAATGCTGCTAACATTTATTTCATTTTCTAGTGCTCCCTTTTCCACTACAGGCAAATGGTTGATATCCATTGATACCAGGTCCATTATAAAAATCAAAAAAACAGCTGATATGTTCTCAGCGTATCTTTTGCACATTAGCAGCACGAAAATTGTATGAGAAAAGCTGTCGGAAGAATGCAGAATTGTGACAATATAAGGACCATTGGCTAAGATTTAAGGATGATAAACTCCTTACAGTTTCTCTTAAGTTTGAAAAATAACATATAATCTGCTTCCGGCACAGATTTTAATATAAAAGAAAATTCTATGGCCCAACTTCCAGTCGCGCAAATTTTCGCAAGCAAGAAACAGCTGATATCACTATTTCGTTTCCACCACAAATTACAACCCCATCATCAAAGTGAAATTAGTATGGAAAGTTGCTCATTTGTAATGCAAAACTGTAGCAACATAAAGTCATAAAGTTAATATTTTTTGGATGTAAATTGCTAAGAACTGGATGTGTAACTTCCTTAATATTAGACATTTTCTTCCGACTAACATTTGAATGGAAACCCAATGTTAATTTTTTCGCATTCAAACAAGTCCGCGATCTGCGCGTGCGATAGATAGATTCTTGCAATAGAACTGTGATTGAAAATCACAGTGATTCAAAATCGCAGTTTTCAATCACAGTGATTTTCACATCGCAATCGCAAATCACACTGTGATTTGAAAATGGACTGAATGGACTGAAAATGGACGGAGTGGACTAAAAGTTTCCATCATTGCCAGGTTGGACTAAAAGTTATTATCGCGGCCGTCGCTGCCAGATTGGACTAAAAGTTACTATCGCGGCCGTCGTTGCCAGATTGGATTATAGCACGGCACGTAGCGGCAGGGTTGCTTTGCACAGCGACAGACTGTCTCATCGTTATAATATGCTAAACACAATTTTTGTTTGTGTTCCTTAAACCTTGTAAAAAAATTTTCAAAAAGATTGATAACACAGGCCGACAAGATTTTAGAACCAGAAACCAGAGTATACTTTTCCGAAGGTTTTTGGTGCGCTGAACAAGAATCTGGCCTCAGAATTGCTCCATCACGTCAGGTTTTCGAGATATCCTAACCTAAAAGTGCGAAAATTGCGGTTTTTGCCTATATTTGAGGTTATGTAGCATAGCTATTTTAACTTTTTTTGTCAAATAACTGCTGGCATCTTAAAGTACAAGCCTTTCCCTTTCAAATGCGCCTTAGTTTGCTCAAAAGTCATTTTTCGTCTTTGAGATATCCAATTGAGATATCCAAAGGCGCTGCCACCTTATTTGCCCGGCGACTAGGCGGAGCCACAATGTGTATTCCAAACTTTAATTTTGGATATCTCAAAGACGATAGATAGAAAATAGCTATGCTACATAACCTCAAATATAGGCAAAAACCGCAATTTTCGCACTTTTAGGTTAGAATATCTCGAAAACCTGAGGTGATGGAGCAATTCTGAGGCCAGATTCTTGTTCAGCGCACCAAAAACCTTCGGAAAAGTATACTCTGGTTTCTGGTTCTGAAATTTGTTCGAATTTTGTCGGCCTGTGTAATAAAGGAGCTGAACAATAAATAATTTTGTAAAGCATTCAAAATTCGCCTTTCTAACGTGCCATGCTACCTTAAAAAACGTATGAAATGTGTTGTAAAAGATTTTTGAAACAAAAAAACATTAGTCGATTGGAGCTTTTAGTTTTAAGCTACTATTAAAATAGTTGAAATTTTTGAAAAATATAAACATTTCGTGCATCAACAGTGCATCTTTTATTAACTGTTTGCAGTTATGACACTCAAATTTTTCAATAGTTTGCATCAATATGAAACCAGAGAAATAACGAAAGGAACCATCACTCATATGTTCATTTTTTATAATCCCTAAGGCATTTGAAGAATTTGCTTTCTCTGCATCAAATATATCCTTTGATACGCAAAATTCTTCACGGAACTCTTGATTTATAGCATTTTGAGTTTCATTGTCAATTTCAAACAAACTGGTATTATTGTCAATTGTTATAAATGAACCTTCGTCAGTTGGTTCACAATTGAAGGTTCCTGCCTTAAATGCTATTATTTTCATTGAGATCATTATCGCCAGAATATGGTCAAACTCAAAAAGTGAAGGATTACTGTTTGTAACTCCGCTTTTTCTTACCAAATAAAAAAGATTTTCAAGCGGGTCCTGATTAAGTCTTGATAATAAAAGAAAATTGGATTTTTCCGCCCTTTTTGACATAGACTTGACTTGACTTTTGACTTGACTTTTGACATAGTTTTTCATTTCCTTCAAATAATTTTGGATATTGTTATTCTCAGGAAGAGCTCATCGGAAAGGATTTTTATCAAAAAGAACATGGCTATTCAAACAATCAAAAAGTCTGTTTATTTTTTCAATAAATATAGCTGTGGACAAAGCTTTTTCTTTGCAATCATTATAACAGCCATTTTCAACCAAAGATTTTATGGCTTCGGATACAGTATTGGTCATGGCACAAGAATAAGGTAATAGCATCCCCGCAACACCAAAAACCACATGTATTTTGTTGGTAGGATTATTTATCGCTACTGTCAAAATCAGCTGATATTTTCCGACGAAAGAGGGAGAAACTGAAAACAAACAAAACTGATTGTTGCCAGACGGTGCTGTATTTGAGTGAAAAAACGGGAAAAGTGCTCAGGTCAGATGTTTTCAGTCAGGTATTTTCATTTCAACCGATGCGGCAACACCGCACCACTGCTGACACCGACGATTTTGACAAAAGCGATAAACGATCAGCCGGTGGCTTGCTACAACCTTGTAGTTCAGCCATGGTATTTGCTAAATATTTGAGTTGCGTAACCTTCATTTTTTCAAATGAATTAGGATGAATATGCTTTGTTGTCAATTTGGGACAAAGGCGGGTTGAATTGTTTTTATCCAATTCATATAACCTGCAAATAATCGACCAAGAAATATGTCCATCAGGCGAAGTTTCATCATCAGCAAATTTGTGTAGGCTTTTTTGGTGGTTGATTATTTCATTGCGTGTGAAGGCAACGCACATAATTTTGCGAATATTTTCGACTAGCCAAAGTGCGTATGAGACCTTCTGCGCTGAAAGCAAGGCGCATAACAGCAACATCATCACAGCGCACAGTTGATGTGCGACTGACCACCAGAGTGCTTACTTCGACCACATATGTGGTAGATCTACCACATTTATTTTTAAAATCAAGTTTCTACCACATCCACCACGGAGGGCTTAAAATCTACCACATTTTTGTGGAACATACATTTTCTATTAACCAACCTATTACTCCAAGTAAAATAGAGCTTTATGTTGTAGAATTTATTTTAGGGCTGCATTGAACATTGTGAGTGAAAATGTGCAAAAAAAAAACCTATGTGATAGCACTCTCATCACTTCGAAAGCAGTGCACTACAAATAGTTGATAGTTTGACAATTGTTTTGGCGGCAGGTGCAATTCAAATGGAAAAACTTCTAAAAAAGTTGAATAATTTTTGCCTTTATTTTTTAGTAACGTTTAGTTTTTAAGAATATCGCATGGCGATGGCAATGCCCTTGGACGGGACGAAGTTTTACGACGCTTTTATACCTGCTGCTGAAATTTGCGAGTCCGAGCTCCCAAAAAAGAAAAAAAATATAGTCAACAATACAAAAAACAATGAGAAGAAACCCGGCACAGGTTAAAGTGCATAGAAGAACGTAAAATACAATTAATGTACAAATACAATGAAATACAATAAATGTACAAATGCAATAAAATACAATTAATGTACAATACAAAAAATCTACCACATTTCATTCAAATCCCCCTCCGGACACTACCGTTAAGTATTACGTCAGAGGGCGGTTTGAGCGCTCGGCTCGAAGTATCGTTTTGCTGTCAGTGCAGTTAGTCACTAGTTGCACTTACTAGGCTCCCCCACCGTTAGTCGTAACTATGTCCCTCCCTATGGTTTTTCAGCCACCCCTCCTTGGAATTCCGACTCATTCGTGTGTCCGCGTAGTATTGGCGTCCGTCTACGTCAGCTGGTTTGGCCCGATTGCCGATCAGCTCGCCTGCTCTCTTCCTCTCTCCTCAGCGCCTGGTGGATGTCCGCGGCGCTTTGACACACCGCTTTCCAGGCGTCCTCGGAGTCCAGCATCAGCTTAGTCAGGTTGTGTGGAGTTGGCCTCACCCCTGTGGCAGCGGTAATGTGGTTTCTAGCTGCCTGAAACCTTGGGCAGTCGAACAAGACATGTCTCGCGTCTTCTGCGACACTGCAGCGCGGGCATAGTGGTGAGCTATCCTGCGCGAAGCGGTGCAGGTAGCTCCTGAATGCCCCATGGCCCGTCAGGACCTGTGTCAAGTGGTAATTGAGCTCGCCATGCTTTCGGTTCACCCATCTTTTCACATCCGGTATTAGCGTGTGAGTCCATCTGCCCTTGGGGGAGGAATTCCAGCGTTGCTGCCATCGTCTTAACGACTCTTCCTTCTCCTCCATATACACCACCTCGCCGCGTTCGCCTTTCTTTTTCCTGACGTAAATTCGGTTGCACTCGTCCGCCATGATGGCGATCGGAGTCATTCCCGCCAGCAGGAGCGCAGCATCGTCAGAAGTGGTCCTGTAAGCGCTTATCACTCTTAGCGCTGCGAGCCGATACACCCCTTCGTATAGCCGGCAGTAAGCCTTCGTTCGCAACGACGCTGACCAGACTGGCGCTGCATAGAGCAGAACGTGTTATTTGCTTAGTGGTATTATGTTGCATGCAGCTGCAGTTTTGCAAACGTGGCAAAACGTGACATTTATGGACGTTTGTTTTGTGTAGTGTGTTGGATGGGAATATGGTGCGTGGGTTGTATGGGAATGTAGTGTGTGGGTTGTATGGGAATGTGGTGTGTGTTATATAACTCCTCCACCGTTTAGGTCATTTTCTCGTCTCTTGCAAATGGGTCTACACATTCCTCTGTTTTAGGAATAGTGGATATTCCTTTATTTAGTTCAATATTTGTAACAATCTTGGTTTTTTCTTTTTCCACACAATTACAACTACAGCAATGATTACCGCAATGAGTAAGAAATTTGATAAATAGGAGACATACATGATGGCGTTATTTTTGTATTTTACGTACTCTATTTGTTTTCTATTACTTATTGTCTTTAACTGTAAGCTTTGCAGCGTGAAATATTGTTCTTGTTTTGTTAAGTTCTTATACGCTATTGGTATTAGTACACTTTCTATAAATTTATCGATTTTGTTGCTAAAGGAGCAGGGTTGCCGTTGAGAATTTTGAGAAAGTCGCACAAAAGGTCGTTTTAAAAAAAAAAAGTCGCACAAAAAAGTCGTTTTTTCAAAAAAAAGGGAAAAACACAACTAACAATTCAAATTAACATTTCAACGATATAAATAACTTAGAAATAATGATTAAAAAATTTTATTTTTTGTAACTCTGTACTTTTTCAAAAGTTAATCCAGTCTTCTATTTCGGGATCTAGCAAATTTACATTTTAAATTTTATTTTTTTTTACTTCTCTGTATTTTCGCATAAGTTCATCACTTGGCATCCAGTCTTCTATTACGGTATCTAACAAATTTAGTCCTGATAGCATTGAGTCACAAGTTTCTACTTTTAACCTATTAGTTAATTTATTTTTCATTAATCCTAATTTTGAAAAAATTCTTTCCGCACACGCACTACTGTGAGGTAGAGTTAATACATGCGCTGCTAACTTATATAAATTAAGGTACAATGGTTCATTTAAAATATTCTTTAAGCTTCCTACTGTATGCAAAAAAGGGGGGAAAAAGTGGCACAAAGATGGAAAAAGTTGCAAAATAAGATAATTATGAAAAAGTCGCACAAAAAGTCTCAGAGCGTCAAAAAGGTTGCAAAATGCAACTAAAGTCGCACAACGGTAACCCTGTAAAGGAGTATTCTCCAATGGTAACATTACATGTCTTGAATTTGATGACATTGTTATTTTCTATAATTATGTTCTGACTTATGTAGTTTTGTTCTAATTTTGTTGGTGTCTCTGTAATTTTGAAAGGTATTTTTACTGGGTGGCGGTCGTGTTTGGCCAGGTTGCAGATCTCACAATTATTAACGTATCTCGTGATCAGTTTGATCATCTTTGGGTGGCAGTATTTCGATTTTATCTCTTTAAATACTTCCTGAATACCTCTGTGGTTATTATGTAAATGTTCCTCCTTGATGAGAGAGAGCATTTGTTCTTTATCGGTTATGTCTGTTAATCTGACGCTTGATTTTAGTAATTTCAAACCCTTGTTAATGGAGAAAAAAACTTAACGTAAGTATCTTGAAGTCGTAAGAAAAGTTGGTCATCTGTGCAATATGTTAAATACACATTGTGCCTTTATCTTTTAGTACTTGTCCAAGTAGCTTCGTTAGATTACTATTTTCGCACACTGTTATGTAATTCCTAACAGTTTTGTTAACAATTTTAATTGTTATTTTCTCTGAGTCGCCTTTTTGTAGATAAATTTGGTTTTTGTATAGGTTCACAGGCCTCTCGGTAATGTAAATGTAATCCATTTCGTCCTCTGCGGCGCAGTGTACCGTTGCGCCCGTAGAGTTTATGTCCTCTTCCTATCCAATGTTACACAGCACATTGTCGAAATTCGTACTGTCTTCGTCAGTATTTTCGGTCACAATTCTACTTAGCTACCTGATTCCAAAGAATATGAAGTAATATAGAACGCGCATCTCATACAAGCAAACGCGTTGTATGGTGGGTACTGCTGGTAGTACCCTCTGTTATTGACAGCAGAAATCTCTGTTACTAACAGCAGAAATCTCTGTAACTTCGGCGTAACATGTGAATTGAAGTCGCTTCTGTACTCATTCGTATTCTCGTTGCTGTTGCGCCACTTGATAAACATGACGATGAACGCTGCTTTTGTTGTCGCGGGGAATATAATATTGGCAAACAAAAAAAAGTTAGCGGTATACTGTTTTTTGCGCTGTGCCGTGCAGGCGAGATAGCATTGTTGTTGGTAATTGTTGCGTCGCTATTTCTGCTTTCTTTTTTATAATCACAAGCAAATTACAATTAGCAAAAAAAATGCGTGAACTTGGTGTAGTAAAATATGGGTGCAAACATGTTGCACAAGAGCGTTTATAGTTATTTATTAAAAATATTATTGTAAGGTTTTATGTTTATTGTTTTACTTTAGTTTAAATTTATCTTTCATAAATAATAATTTTTAATAAGAATTTTTTTATTTGCCAACAATTATTTTCAATTTTCGTTCTTTCGAACTTCCTATTTGCACAGCCCACATGCAGTGTTTTCGTAGAAGAACTAAAATAAGAAAATCTAAAATTTGGACTCTATGGTTACAGCACTCACCATGGAACCATTCAGGTGTAGCATTTTTACAAGATTGTAAAACGTGTGCTTTAATACCAATTTTTTCAGGTTCTGCTTCGAAGATTTTATAAAAATTAAAATATGTTATATGCAGACATTCATTAGGGAATTGGAAGGAGCAAAAAGATTACCAAAATCAGAAATTGACTAATAATTTTTGTGAAAAATAAAAATTTCACTTGGAGCACTCAAAACTTCATCCCTTCTTCTCAATTCGTCACCGCATTTTTCACAATTTAATTTAGGAATGATTTTGTACGCTACGTATCCAACAAAATACCTCATGGAAACCAGCTCTAAGTTAATATCTTTCGGATTACAAAAGGTGTCACCTACAAAATACGCCTCGTGCATCTCACTACTTAGATCAAGATTTTCCAGGATTTCATTGTCATTATCATCGCCAATAGTCTGCAAAACATCCTCATTAAAAGAAGCGCTTGAAATTAAATTAGTCATTGAATCTTGCGTCTCTTCACAATTGGTAGAGGAGCTAAACTTTATTATTTTAAAGGCTAATAACCTGGCTAAGATATTATTAAGTTCGGCTACAGAGGGGTTACAGTTATTACCTCCTTTTTGCCTTAACACAGCAAACGTATTCTCCAACTTGTCCTGGTTAAAGGCCTTTGTCATAATAAAAAACTTGTCCGAATTATCTTTTAATATTTCATCTACAAGTAGAAGGACCGATTTTAAGGATAGTTTCATGCCATCTAGGAAGAAAACTCGTTTTTTTTCATCAACAAATTTCACTTCCTCTAGAGAATATAAAAATGTTTGAATAACTGTGTGCGATTCTTTCTTAATCTGAAGAGCAGATCGGTAGCAGTTATCTGCATACAAAGATCCACTATTCATGCAATCAAATATTTAATCAATTTTTGCTATAAAATCAGCTGTGGATAACGCTACCTCTTGTGAGATTTTTTAAAATCCACTTATGTCTGAAATTGTTCTGATAGCAGCTTCAACTGTTTTACTGAACACTTGCGTGGCAAATTTAACACGCATTTTTTCAAATGAATTTGGAAATATGTGTTGTCTAGTTAATTTTGGGCACATTTTGGTTTTACAATTTTCTTCCCTCTCCCAAAGCTCTTGAACTACTTTAAAGCTAACTAAACCATCAGGCGTTTTCAAGTCGCATTTAAGCCAACCATTTCGCAATGACTTGATTAAATGTGGGAAATCGAACATGCAATAAATTTTTTGATTTTGAAATTGAAAGTATGGTTTCTCTATACATACGCCTAAGTCGGAGAAACACTTTCTATTAGAAGACCCCTGATCACAAACCAAAACTTTCACTACTATACCAAAATTGCTTAAAATTTTAAGATTTTCTTTAATTATTTTGCACAACGTATCTGCTGTTAATCCATTCTCTGACACAAAATAGTTTAAAATTGAACACCAACTCGAGAACATGGACTTCAACATAAATACACATACTTGCTTACCAATTTTTTTTGTTCTTTCGAAGCCTGTGCATTCAAATCCATCAATTAAATCTAGTTTTTGATTGTATCGTAATTCTCTACGTATTGCTATTTCGTCCATTAAAAGAACCATATTATTTTCATTTTTTTCCTTCAACTCTAAGCACATCTTTTTAATGAATTCAAAAGCCACATTGTTGATACCGGGCTGAAGGAACTTTATTGGAGCCCACCGATTTAAGGTGCTGATATGTGGCAAATTGAAATTTAACTTATCTCTTAGGAAAGAATATGTTGATTGTGAAATATAAAAAATATTTTGCGCTAAATATTTCACTTCGTCAGAATATTCTTTTGGCCGGGTGCTAAGTAAAAGTTTACAAAATGTTTTGGATTCCAAGTTGATATGTTTTAAAGAATCAATTGAATTTTTTAAAGTCTTTGAACAACAATTCTTGGATTTTAAAATAAAGCGCTTTTCTTTTCGCAATTTTTCGTAAATTTTTTTGAATTTTTTTAATAGGTCGCTGTATTTCTTTTTGTAATAATGGGTTATTTTGACGTTTTTTCGCAATTACTGCATACTATGTCATCATAACGTGGTCGTTTCAATGAAGAATCTGGTTCTAAAAATTCTTCATCCGAAATCTCATGATCTTCGTCTAAGTTTAAGGTTGGAATCGCATCCTTTTATAGAAACCTTTTTCCTACATAAGTACTGGAGAAATGATTTTCACAAATATACAGTTTTCGGTTATAGTCGTCATAAGATATATTGCATTTTTCGCGCCAAATTTGGCCAAACACGAAATCAGCAGCGGGGAATCTAAATAATCTAAGATTCTCGCATTGTCGTCTCGATTTGTTGCAACTGCGAACACAACATTGAATTCCAGACGTTGAGGAATTTCTATTTGTCTTTATATTTGTAGCCATATTGTAACAAGCCGAAACACAAAATAGAATTACAATGTTGGACAATGGCGTTAAAATACTTCTTAAAAAAATTCAAAATTGGTATCAACCACGTCAAAATATAAACAAATAATTTTACTTGGAATGCGCCACGTAAAAATATTTGTAGAAATTTCAAATTGGATTCAACCACGTCAAAAAAAAACCGCTGCAAAAGGTTCAAAATTGGTATCAACCACGTCAAAATATAAACAAATGATTTTACTTGGAACTCGCCACGTAAAAATATTTGTGAAAATTTCAAATTGGATTCAACCACGTCAAAAAAAAACCGCTGCAAAAGGTTCAAAATTGGTATCAACCACGTCAAAATATAAACAAATGATTTTACTTGGAACTCGCCACGTAAAAATATTTGTGAAAATTTCAAATTGGATTCAACCACGTCTAAATATTTGCAGGTTTTAAAAATCAATCAAAGCGTAGCATTTGAGCAAACAGCCATACACCACAAAGCTTCGATTGATAGTGACATTACAGCAAAACCAAAAAAGCATACACACAATAAACGACAACAACAACCCCGTCAGTGTGAGACTTTAACACACTAAACCTCCTCATGTCACAGACCGGATTCCCCTCCGGACACTACCGTTAAGTATTACGTCAGAGGGCGGTTTGAGCGCTCGGCTCGAAGTATCGTTTTGCTGTCAGTGCAGTTAGTCACTAGTTGCACTTACTAGGCTCCCCCACCGTTAGTCGTAACTATGTCCCTCCCTATGGTTTTTCAGCCACCCCTCCTTGGAATTCCGACTCATTCGTGTGTCCGCGTAGTATTGGCGTCCGTCTACGTCAGCTGGTTTGGCCCGATTGCCGATCAGCTCGCCTGCTCTCTTCCTCTCTCCTCAGCGCCTGGTGGATGTCCGCGGCGCTTTGACACACCGCTTTCCAGGCGTCCTCGGAGTCCAGCATCAGCTTAGTCAGGTTGTGTGGAGTTGGCCTCACCCCTGTGGCAGCGGTAATGTGGTTTCTAGCTGCCTGAAACCTTGGGCAGTCGAACAAGACATGTCTCGCGTCTTCTGCGACACTGCAGCGCGGGCATAGTGGTGAGCTATCCTGCGCGAAGCGGTGCAGGTAGCTCCTGAATGCCCCATGGCCCGTCAGGACCTGTGTCAAGTGGTAATTGAGCTCGCCATGCTTTCGGTTCACCCATCTTTTCACATCCGGTATTAGCGTGTGAGTCCATCTGCCCTTGGGGGAGGAATTCCAGCGTTGCTGCCATCGTCTTAACGACTCTTCCTTCTCCTCCATATACACCACCTCGCCGCGTTCGCCTTTCTTTTTCCTGACGTAAATTCGGTTGCACTCGTCCGCCATGATGGCGATCGGAGTCATTCCCGCCAGCAGGAGCGCAGCATCGTCAGAAGTGGTCCTGTAAGCGCTTATCACTCTTAGCGCTGCGAGCCGATACACCCGTTCGTATAGCCGGCAGTAAGCCTTCGTTCGCAACGACGCTGACCAGACTGGCGCTGCATAGAGCAGAACGTGTTATTTGCTTAGTGGTATTATGTTGCATGCAGCTGCAGTTTTGCAAACGTGGCAAAACGTGACATTTATGGTCGTTTGTTTTGTGTAGTGTGTTGGATGGGAATATGGTGCGTGGGTTGTATGGGAATGTAGTGTGTGGGTTGTATGGGAATGTGGTGTGTGTTATATAACTCCTCCACCGTTTAGGTCATTTTCTCGTCTCTTGCAAATGGGTCTACACATTCCTCTGTTTTAGGAATAGTGGATATTCCTTTATTTAGTTCAATATTTGTAACAATCTTGGTTTTTTCTTTTTCCACACAATTACAACTACAGCAATGATTACCGCAATGAGTAAGAAATTTGATAAATAGGAGACATACATGATGGCGTTATTTTTGTATTTTACGTACTCTATTTGTTTTCTATTACTTATTGTCTTTAACTGTAAGCTTTGCAGCGTGAAATATTGTTCTTGTTTTGTTAAGTTCTTATACGCTATTGGTATTAGTACACTTTCTATAAATTTATCGATTTTGTTGCTAAAGGAGCAGGGTTGCCGTTGAGAATTTTGAGAAAGTCGCACAAAAGGTCGTTTTAAAAAAAAAAAGTCGCACAAAAAAGTCGTTTTTTCAAAAAAAAGGGAAAAACACAACTAACAATTCAAATTAACATTTCAACGATATAAATAACTTAGAAATAATGATTAAAAAATTTTATTTTTTGTAACACTGTACTTTTTCAAAAGTTAATCCAGTCTTCTATTTCGGGATCTAGCAAATTTACATTTTAAATTTTATTTTTTTTTACTTCTCTGTATTTTCGCATAAGTTCATCACTTGGCATCCAGTCTTCTATTACGGTATCTAACAAATTTAGTCCTGATAGCATTGAGTCACAAGTTTCTACTTTTAACCTATTAGTTAATTTATTTTTCATTAATCCTAATTTTGAAAAAATTCTTTCCGCACACGCACTACTGTGAGGTAGAGTTAATACATGCGCTGCTAACTTATATAAATTAAGGTACAATGGTTCATTTAAAATATTCTTTAAGCTTCCTACTGTATGCAAAAAAGGGGGAAAAAAGTGGCACAAAGATGGAAAAAGTTGCAAAATAAGATAATTATGAAAAAGTCGCACAAAAAGTCTCAGAGCGTCAAAAAGGTTGCAAAATGCAACTAAAGTCGCACAACGGTAACCCTGTAAAGGAGTATTCTCCAATGGTAACATTACATGTCTTGAATTTGATGACATTGTTATTTTCTATAATTATGTTCTGACTTATGTAGTTTTGTTCTAATTTTGTTGGTGTCTCTGTAATTTTGAAAGGTATTTTTACTGGGTGGCGGTCGTGTTTGGCCAGGTTGCAGATCTCACAATTATTAACGTATCTCGTGATCAGTTTGATCATCTTTGGGTGGCAGTATTTCGGTTTTAGCTCTTTAAATACTTCCTGAATACCTCTGTGGTTATTATGTAAATGTTCCTCCTTGATGAGAGAGAGCATTTGTTCTTTATCGGTTATATCTGTTAATCTGACGCTTGATTTTAGTAATTTCAAACCCTTGTTAATGGAGAAAAAAACTTAACGTAAGTATCTTGAAGTCGTAAGAAAAGTTGGTCATCTGTGCAATATGTTAAATACACATTGTGCCTTTATCTTTTAGTACTTGTCCAAGTAGCTTCGTTAGATTACTATTTTCGCACACTGTTATGTAATTCCTAACAGTTTTGTTAACAATTTTAATTGTTATTTTCTCTGAGTCGCCTTTTTGTAGATAAATTTGGTTTTTGTATAGGTTCACAGGCCTCTCGGTAATGTAAATGTAATCCGTTTCGTCCTCTGCGGCGCAGTGTACCGTTGCGCCCGTAGAGTTTATGTCCTCTTCCTATCCAATGTTACACAGCACATTGTCGAAATTCGTACTGTCTTCGTCAGTATTTTCGGTCACAATTCTACTTAGCTACCTGATTCCAAAGAATATGAAGTAATATAGAACGCGCATCTCATACAAGCAAACGCGTTGTATGGTGGGTACTGCTGGTAGTACCCTCTGTTATTGACAGCAGAAATCTCTGTTACTAACAGCAGAAATCTCTGTAACTTCGGCGTAACATGTGAATTGAAGTCGCTTCTGTACTCATTCGTATTCTCGTTGCTGTTGCGCCACTTGATAAACATGACGATGAACGCTGCTTTTGTTGTCGCGGGGAATATAATATTGGCAAACAAAAAAAAGTTAGCGGTATACTGTTTTTTGCGCTGTGCCGTGCAGGCGAGATAGCATTGTTGTTGGTAATTGTTGCGTCGCTATTTCTGCTTTCTTTTTTATAATCACAAGCAAATTACAATTAGCAAAAAAAATGCGTGAACTTGGTGTAGTAAAATATGGGTGCAAACATGTTGCACAAGAGCGTTTATAGTTATTTATTAAAAATATTATTGTAAGGTTTTATGTTTATTGTTTTACTTTAGTTTAAATTTATCTTTCATAAATAATAATTTTTAATAAGAATTTTTTTATTTGCCAACAATTATTTTCAATTTTCGTTCTTTCGAACTTCCTTTTTGCACAGCCCACATGCAGTGTTTTCGTAGAAGAACTAAAATAAGAAAATCTAAAATTTGGACTCTATGGTTACAGCACTCACCATGGAACCATTCAGGTGTAGCATTTTTACAAGATTGTAAAACATGTGCCTTAATACCAATTTTTTCAGGTTCTGCTTCGAAGATTTTATGAAAAATTAAAATATGTTTTATGCATACATTCATTAGGGAATTGGAAGGAGCAAAAAGATTACCAAAATCAGAAATTGACTGATAATTTTTGTGAAAAATAAAAATTTCACTTGGAGCACTCAAAACTTCATCCCTTCTTCTCAATTCGTCACCGCATTTTTCACAATTTAATTTAGGAATGATTTTGTACGCTACGTATCCAACAAAATACCTCATGGAAACCAGCTCTAAGTTAATATCTTTCGGATTACAAAAGGTGTCACCTACAAAATACGCCTCGTGCATCTCACTACTTAGATCAAGATTTTCCAGGATTTCATTGTCATTATCATCGCCAATAGTCTGCAAAACATCCTCATTAAAAGAAGCGCTTGAAATTAAATTAGTCATTGAATCTTGCGTCTCTTCACAATTGGTAGAGGAGCTAAACTTTATTATTTTAAAGGCTAATAACCTGGCTAAGATATTATTAAGTTCGGCTACAGAGGGGTTACAGTTATTACCTCCTTTTTGCCTTAACACAGCAAACGTATTCTCCAACTTGTCCTGGTTAAAGGCCTTTGTCATAATAAAAAACTTGTCCGAATTATCTTTTAATATTTCATCTACAAGTAGAAGGACCGATTTTAAGGATAGTTTCATGCCATCTAGGAAGAAAACTCGTTTTTTTTCATCAACAAATTTCACTTCCTCTAGAGAATATAAAAATGTTTGAATAACTGTGTGCGATTCTTTCTTAATCTGAAGAGCAGATCGGTAGCAGTTATCTGCATACAAAGATCCACTATTCATGCAATCAAATATTTAATCAATTTTTGCTATAAAATCAGCTGTGGATAACGCTACCTCTTGTGAGATTTTTTAAAATCCACTTATGTCTGAAATTGTTCTGATAGCAGCTTCAACTGTTTTACTGAACACTTGCGTGGCAAATTTAACACGCATTTTTTCAAATGAATTTGGAAATATGTGTTGTCTAGTTAATTTTGGGCACATTTTGGTTTTACAATTTTCTTCCCTCTCCCAAAGCTCTTGAACTACTTTAAAGCTAACTAAACCATCAGGCGTTTTCAAGTCGCATTTAAGCCAACCATTTCGCAATGACTTGATTAAATGTGGGAAATCGAACATGCAATAAATTTTTTGATTTTGAAATTGAAAGTATGGTTTCTCTATACATACGCCTAAGTCGGAGAAACACTTTCTATTAGAAGACCCCTGATCACAAACCAAAACTTTCACTACTATACCAAAATTGCTTAAAATTTTAAGATTTTCTTTAATTATTTTGCACAACGTATCTGCTGTTAATCCATTCTCTGACACAAAATAGTTTAAAATTGAACACCAACTCGAGAACATGGACTTCAACATAAATACACATACTTGCTTACCAATTTTTTTTGTTCTTTCGAAGCCTGTGCATTCAAATCCATCAATTAAATCTAGTTATTGATTGTATCGTAATTCTCTACGTATTGCTATTTCGTCCATTAAAAGAACCATATTATTTTCATTTTTTTCCTTCAACTCTAAGCACATCTTTTTAATGAATTCAAAAGCCACATTGTTGATACCGGGCTGAAGGAACTTTATTGGAGCCCACCGATTTAAGGTGCTGATATGTGGCAAATTGAAATTTAACTTATCTCTTAGGAAAGAATATGTTGATTGTGAAATATAAAAAATATTTTGCGCTAAATATTTCACTTCGTCAGAATATTCTTTTGGCCGGGTGCTAAGTAAAAGTTTACAAAATGTTTTGGATTCCAAGTTGATATGTTTTAAAGAATCAATTGAATTTTTTAAAGTCTTTGAACAACAATTCTTGGATTTTAAAATAAAGCGCTTTTCTTTTCGCAATTTTTCGTAAATTTTTTTGAATTTTTTTAATAGGTCGCTGTATTTCTTTTTGTAATAATGGGTTATTTTGACGTTTTTTCGCAATTACTGCATACTATGTCATCATAACGTGGTCGTTTCAATGAAGAATCTGGTTCTAAAAATTCTTCATCCGAAATCTCATGATCTTCGTCTAAGTTTAAGGTTGGAATCGCATCCTTTTATAGAAACCTTTTTCCTACATAAGTACTGGAGAAATGATTTTCACAAATATACAGTTTTCGGTTATAGTCGTCATAAGATATATTGCATTTTTCGCGCCAAATTTGGCCAAACACGAAATCAGCAGCGGGGAATCTAAATAATCTAAGATTCTCGCATTGTCGTCTCGATTTGTTGCAACTGCGAACACAACATTGAATTCCAGACGTTGAGGAATTTCTATTTGTCTTTATATTTGTAGCCATATTGTAACAAGCCGAAACACAAAATAGAATTACAATGTTGGACAATGGCGTTAAAATACTTCTTAAAAAAATTCAAAATTGGTATCAACCACGTCAAAATATAAACAAATAATTTTACTTGGAATGCGCCACGTAAAAATATTTGTAGAAATTTCAAATTGGATTCAACCACGTCAAAAAAAAAACCGCTGCAAAAGGTTCAAAATTGGTATCAACCACGTCAAAATATAAACAAATGATTTTACTTGGAACTCGCCACGTAAAAATATTTGTGAAAATTTCAAATTGGATTCAACCACGTCTAAATATTTGCAGGTTTTAAAAATCAATCAAAGCGCAGCATTTGAGCAAACAGCCATACACCACAAAGCTTCGATTGATAGTGACATTACAGCAAAACCAAAAAAGCATACACACAATAAACGACAACAACAAAAACATTAGCGAATCCCGAGTCATCTTCGTTGAAACGATGATGACGATGCCTTCGTTCGTTGTTTGTTTTTTGCTTGCGCTTCGGCAAACAAAATCAAGAAACATGCATGCAAAAAATGATTGAGCGAACACTACGCTGCAACAACCACCACTTCAATTTACACGAGTGAAGCCGTTGCGAACAATAACATAGCTTTTTGCTGTTGTCCTACGCAAATCTAACAGAAAATGTTATGAACCTAACATTTTCAAATGTCTACGCTTCGCTCTTCCCGCTCGCATCATAGCAACCGAAAACACTTTTGTGCCCACATGCGCGTTCTATATTACTTCATATTTTTTGCTGATTCTCTTTTCCTTTTAGATATTTGAAGTCAAAGTCGTATTCATTTAATTTTATTTTCCATCTTTGCAATTTCATATTTGGCTCCCGAATGCCGTTAAGCCAGGTTAGAGGTTTATGATCTGTGCAGATTATGAATTTCCTGCCGTGAATGTATTTTCGGAAGTATTTAACTGCCCACACTATTGCAAGCAGTTCTTTTTCAATAGTGGCATACCGCTTTTCATGCTCGTTTAGTGTTCGCGATGCGTAACTAATCGGATGATTATTCAGGGTCAGTACGGCTCCAATAGCGTAATTGGATGCGTCTGTAACTACCGTAAATGGTTTACAAAAATCTGGGTGTTTTAGTATGGGGTCCGTAACAAGGAGTGTTTTCAATTTGTTGAAGGCGGAAATGTATTCTGTGTCTTTCAGATTTATTTTGGCGTCCTTCTTTAGACAATTTATTAGGGGGTACGCGACTTTTGCATAATCCCTAATGAATTTCCTATAGTAATCAGTGATTCCTAGGAATTGCCTAATTTCCTTAACTGTTGTCGGGATTTTTATTTTCTTTATTGCGTCGATTTTTGATTTGTCAGGTTTTATTCCGTCTTTCGTGATTATGTGTCCCAAATAGTCCGTTGTTTCTGCGGCGAAATGGCACTTGCTTATTTGAATTTTTAGGTTCGCCTCTCTTAGCGTTTCTCTCTGGTTGAAAAGATCAGGACATCGTCAAAGTACACAACGCATATCTTGTTTATGTGGTCTTTAAGTACGCAGTTCATGAGTCTTTGGAATGTTGAAGGTGAGTTCTTCAATCCAAATGGCATTCGCAGAAACTCATAGTTTCCGTTGGCTGTCGAGAATGCGGTTTTCGGACGATCTTTCGGAGCAACTTCAATCTGATGAAACCCTTGTGCTAAGTCTATTTTTGAAAAATAATTGAATTTTCCCAGCTTATCAAATAGTTCATCAATGCTTGGTATAGGAAACTTGTCGCCTATTGTCTGGTCGTTCAATTTCCTATAGTCGACGACTATTCTCCACTTCTGCTCCCCAGAGCTGTCTGATTTTTTGGGTACTACCCAGATGGGAGCGTTGTACGGGCTGTTGCTTGGTTGTATAATTTTTGTCTTTCTTCCAGCTGTTTGTCAACTTCTTGTCAATGAATCTCTGGGTATCGGTATGACTTAGTGTAAATGGGGATGTTTGTCTTGGTCTTTATTTCATGTTTGATTTCATTGGTGAATGTAATAGCCTATTTCCACCGGGCCTTAAATGCATTTAACGCTTAAATGTATTCAACATCGCATTTAAATGCTCAAATTCCCATACAATTGTCTTTGTATCAAAGTGCGTGAACTCACTTTCAAAACTGAATTAACTCAGTTTTTCCGTTTACAGACGTCTAACAGAAAATGTTATTGTTCAGACTCTGCACATATAAATATTATGTAAACAATGTCAAACGTTCCCACGGCAGAATTGGGCTCGATTCCCACCGCTGCAAGTGTTAATATCACGCGCCAGTGTTATCCAACATTCGGGAGTGAATGCATTTTGCATACTCAAGGTCAATTCGACAGTCAATGCATTCAACAGTCAATGCACTTTGCACACGCAAATTCCATTCGACAGTCAATGCATTTTGCACACTCAAATTTCACTTAGTTAATCGCAGCATAAGCAGAAGCAGTGCAATACAGTTTGGGCAAGCGTGGGAATGCTAAGTCAGCAACGAGGTCCAACGTGCCCGTGAGAACGTTTGACATTGGAAATAGTATAAAGGCCAAGGAAAAGTGTAAATAAAGACAGTCAATTGGAAAACAGCAAACACTCAACACGCTTGTTTTTTGACTCAGGGCTGAATTGGTTCAAGTGCCGATTCAGACTCCAACCACCTCATCAGAGCTGAATTGGTTCAAGTGCCGATTCAGACTCCAACCACCTCATCAGAGCTGAATTGGTTCAAGTGCCGAGTCAGACTCCAACCACCTCATCCTGAACTGGTTCAAGTGCCAAGTCAGGATTCAACTTAATCCTTCTGAATCGGTTCAAGTGCCGATTCAGACTTCAGTGGCAAACTAGCCACTGAACATTTTGGTGACCCCGACGTGATAGTTTCACGCTATACGCGGACAGCAGGAGTGCCCCAACAGGAGTGCCCCAACATCAACAGTTCATTCTCGGCAGTAAGAGACTGTCTTCACAACAACAGGAGTGTCCCAACAGGAGTGCCCCAACATCAACAGTTATCATCGGCAGTAAGAGACTGCCTTCACAACAACAGGAGTGCCCCAACAGGAGTGCCCCAACATCATCAGTTTATCCTCGGCAGTAAGAGACTGCCTTCACAACAACAGGAGTGCCCCAACATCAACAGTTATCCTCGGCAGTAAGAGACTGCCTTCACAACAACAGGAGTGCCCCAACAGGAGTGCCCCAACATCAACAGTTTATCATCGGCAGTAAGAGACTGCCTTCACAACAACAGGAGTGCCCCAACAGGAGTGCCCCACCATCAACAGTCTATTCTCGGCAGTAAGAAACTGCCTTCACAAATTCAGAGTGCCCCAACAGGAGTGCACCGACATCAACAGTCTGTCCTCGGCAGTAAGAGACTGCTTTCATAACTTCAGTAAGCCGAACGCAAGCTTCTGATCCAGCAACAATGGAGATAATGGAAGAGTTAATGGCAGAACTAATTGACAGCGGAAGGTGGCCGCTGGTCGAAGGCGCTGAATGTGATCGATGTGGTCGGAGAGGACACAGCAGCAACGCTTTGCATTGTCCTGCGAAGAACGCAAAGTGCAGCAGATGTTCATTGATAGGGCATTTCGCCTTGAAATGTAACAAAAAACAAGGTCCCAACCCCAAGCAGGAAGTTCTGGTCAAGAAATGCAGCAGCAAAATTAACGGTGCCGATCAGGAAGCTCTTACCTGCGGCGTATGCAGCAAAAGCGACGAAGATGCCTTAGACAACATACTGACTAAATTCTGGCAGCTGGAGGAATTCCCAGAGAACAAGGATCAATTTACGGATGCAGAAAGAAAATGCGAAGAATCATTTGCCCAACACACCAAGCGCAATCAAATGGGGCGATTTGTCGTGAAAATTCCGTTTAAGGAACACCCAGCAGCTCTTGGCGAATCCATGCAGATGGCAACCAATCGTTTCTTCAGCCCCAAACGCGCCTAAGGAGTCGCTGTTTACATCAGAGCAGAAATTGCTGATAGAACTATCTCTGTCCAACTACTCTGCTCAAAATCACGGGTCGCTCCGCTCAAAGCGCAGACAATACCGCGGCTCGAGTTATGCGCAGCACCGTTAGGAGCACAACTGGTGGCCAGAGTAGAAAGGGACTTGGAATATGAACAGCATCCAACTTATATGTGGACTGATTCGGAAATAACGTTACATTGGATTAACTCAGGTCCATCCAAATTCCAAACCTTCGTTGCTCACCGTGTCAGTAAAATTCAACAATTGACACTAGTTGAGCAATGGCGCCATGTCAACACCAAACACAACCCAGCTGACTTGCTATCTCGAGGTGTAGATCCACTTTACATCCAAGGGTGTACAATGTGTTACGGGCCATTATTCCTTCATGGTAATCAAGATTGTTGGCCGCAGTCATTTCGTCAGGAGCTCGTGATTCCCGATCAAACAAACGCAGAAGTCAAGAAAAGGGCAAACGTGCTTACTATCGCACATAAAGATGATCTGAGTAACATGGTCTACACAATACGGCATCGAAACTCCTTCACAATGTTGCAACGAATTGTTGGCTATGTGTTGCGATTTATTAAACGTCTACAGGATAAGAGCAAACATGGTAGCATCAACCTAACACCAACCCAACTGGATGAGTCGCTGTACGTCATCATAAGAGCCATACAACTAAGCGATTTCAGTGAAGAGATGCATCAGCTATCAAATACGGGTGAAGTCAAAGGAACCAGCGCTCTCCATGGACTGTCTCCATTTATAGACAATCGCGGCATCATCAGGGTAGGGGGCCGATTGACATCATCACATCTCACATACGACGCCAAGCATCCCATGTTGCTGCCTTATAACGATCCGATAGCAAAACTTATCATGCAACACCTTCACGAGAAAGGAGTCCATTGCTCGCCACAGGCATTGTTGGCCCAAACCAGACAACGATTTTGGCCAATAAAGGGCAAAATTATGTCCGTCCGTTGTCAGAACTTATATTGTGATAACGCAACCAATTTTGTGGGTGCAAAAAACCAACTGGAAGAGTTGGTTGAAAGCATTCACAGCAAAGACGCCCAAGATAGCATAATGCGGTCAGGCGCAGCTCAAGGAATTACATTCCACTTCATCCCCCCGAGAGCACCACATTTCGGAGGACTGTGGGAAGCGGCTGTCAGGTCTGCAAAATATCTCTTGGTGCGAACAATTGCCACCTCCTCGCTAACATATGAGGAACTGGAGACCGTGGTAACTCAAATCGAGAGCATGTTGAACTCTAGACCACTAACACCCTTGTCAGCAAATCCTAATGACCTGTCAGCACTCACATTGACAGCAATTCCAAGTGGTTCAACAACGACAACCAAAACATCGCTTTTGACCAGATGGAAGTTGGTCAACCATTTAAAAGAGGAGTTCTGGTCAAGGTGGTCCAAGGAGTACCTCAATGAGTTACAACATCGTACTAAATGGAAAACGCAATCACCTGATTTCTCTAATGGAATGCTGGTAATCATAAAGGAAGATAATGCGCCTCCTCTGCAATGGCCACTAGGCAGAGTCGTAAGGTGCTATCCTGGCAATGATGGAAAAATCAGAGTTGTTGACATCAAAACCAAAACTGGTGTCTGCAAGCGGCCCATCCATCGGTTAGCACCATTACTGAAGGAGCAAGAGGTATCAGTGGACGGCAATTCTGAGACCAACAACGGACCAACGCCGCAGAAACGAAGCCGACACAGTGTATCACCATAAAACATAGCAACAAGGCAACTCCTCCACCACGACCACTTGATCGAGTTCATCCACAAGCTGACCGTCATCCGAGCTGGGAAATAGACATCGAGTGTTGACCATATGTCAACGGGGGGAGGATGTTCAGACTGTGCACATATAAATATTATGTAAACAATGTCAAACGCAGTTTGGGCAAGCGTGGGAATGCTAAGTCAGCAACGAGGTCCAACGTGCCCGTGAGAACGTTTGACATTGGAAATAGTATAAAGGCCAAGGAAAAGTGTAAATAAAGACAGTCAATTGGAAAACAGCAAACACTCAACACGCTTGTTTTTTGACTCAGGGCTGAATTGGTTCAAGTGCCGATGCAGACTTTTTTCGTTGATCAATACGGTTTTCGATCGGCTTGGAGGTAAAAATAACACCCCTAAAATAATTTTGAAAAAAAATGTTTTTTTCATTAGTTATTTACCGTTAAAGTTTTTGGTCATGTTTTTTTGAAAAATTCATAACTCACGAACGGTTTATCGGAACTCAACGTTTTCTACATCAAAATTTTTGTCAATTAATATACTTTGCCATGAAAAAATTTTTCTTCACAAAAAATTATTATTTAGCTGAAAAATCCTGAAAAATCACACGATGACGATTCGGTCACACGATAACTAAGCGCGCGCGCGTCAATATGCGCTTTTCCAGCGCTAGAGGTAGGAGCGCGGTCACAAAAACATGTATAACTTTTGACCTAATGCAAAATAATGACTTTTTTTTTTACCAAAATTTTTGTAAGGGATTGCAGAATTGAATGAAATATGTTAGAATTTTCTCGCAGGCGGAGAAGTTTCATTCATTTTCAATTATTTACAACAAATAGGATTTTTCAGCTAAATAATAATTTTTTTGTGAAGAAAGATTTTTTCATGGCAAAGTATATTAATTGACAAAAATTTTGATGTAGAAAACGTTGAGTTCCGATAAACCGTTCGTGAGTTATGAATTTTTCAAAAAAACATGACCAAAAACTTTAACGGTAAATAACTAATGAAAAAAACATTTTTTTTCAAAATTATTTTAGGGGTGTTATTTTTACCTCCAAGCCGATCGAAAACCGTATTGATCAACGAAAACTGAGACCATCGATTTTAAAGTGGCCCACTTGAGAAAATTTGACCCGGGAGCAATATTCACAAATGTACAAATTTTGATAGCATGCTTTCAGGCGCTGCAAGAGCCGTACGAACACAAACGAGAGAAGGGATTTGAATTGCGTTCGTAGTGGTAGATTTTTTGCCAAGACAATTACTTTTCACTGCATTTTTCGCAAAAATCCATATTGTCTGTCATAATCAAAGTCAAAACTTCTATTATTTGCCAATAATAAATGCTGAAAAAGAAAATAAAAAACGTGTAATTTCTCATTAACCCATTCCAGCCGGATGGGGATTTCACCCCCTGGAAAGGTGATTTTCCTTTGGCTTCCTTGACTAAATGTGTTATGCGATTTGACTGAAATTTTGGCAGAATGAATTGGAATAGATGCAGGTTTATTTCGTTTTTAATAATTGTTAAGGCGGCTGTTGCCGGTTCTTTATTTTAAAAAATTGAAAATACAAGTGTAACGCGCCTGCGGCTGGCGGCCTATTTGAGTTTTAACCGGGCAAGCGATGGCGTCGCTGGAATCTGTTGGCTGACTGTGGTTGTTTTCCAATCGTGTTGCCTCTACCGTGTCTCGCGCACAACTGCGTTTCTCGTTCGTTTTCGAACTTTGGGCAGCAGCGCATCGGCGTTGCCAACGGCCTATTCGGTGTCGTTGGCGCGGCGCTGCCACCCGATTGACCGTCGGTTAGACGGAACCACACTCCACCCCCGGTGAAAACGATGGGACTTCACCAAACTGCAGGACAGCTAGCTTCGAGGCGGGTCTGCGCACCTCGACGACACGGACTTGACCGTCCTTGGCTGGAAACACTCTGGTTACTCGGGCTTTCTTCCATAGGCTTCGGGGTTGGTTGGAGTCACACACTACTACCACATCCCCGGGCTGCAGTGGCTTCGTCTCGCTTTTCCACTTCGGACGCATCAACAATTGAGGCAGGTACTCCTTCGTCCACCTCTTCCACAATCGGTCCTTCAGGTTTTGTGCTACCCTCCACTGCTTTCGCAAACATACACGCGTCTCAGGCTGGGCGGGCGTCTGCGTTGAATTGAGGCACCCCAACAGGAAGTGGTTGGGCGTCAGTGGTTCCTCGTCCTCCGGCGACACTGGCAAGTCAGTCAGGGGACGGCTGTTGATTATGTTTTCCGCCTCGATGACGACTCTGCGGAACACCTCCAGCTTTGGCGCTTCCTCTCTCAATATGGCGCTCAGCACTCTCTTAACGCACTGAACTAAACGCTCCCAGCAGCCTCCGCTACTTGGGTTGGCTGGACAGTTGAAGATCCATTCTATCTTTTCTTTTGCCATATAACGATTCAGCTCATTGACGTCAAACAATCGATTTCCTTCTGTAAGTTCCTTTTGAGCACCCACAAAATTGGTGCCGTTGTCACTGCGCACGCGTACCGGCGTCCCACGTCGGTTCATGAAATTTCGTAGACATAGCAAAAATGAGCTCGTCGACAGCTCCTCCGCGATTTCGAGATGAACGGCTCGCGTCGTGAGGCACGTAAATAGCGCTATCCACCGCTTCTCTCTGCGGCGTCCCACGGCGACAAAGAAAGGACCGCAATAGTCCACTCCGGTATATGTGAACGGGCGGACGAATGGCGTTAAACGGTCTGGCGGCAGTTGACCCATCAAAGGCGCGACTGGCTTGGCGCGTGCGTAGACGCACACTGGGCATTGCCTTTTCACAGCGTCGAGCAATGCACGGGCACGTGGCATCCAAAAATTCTGCCGGATCTCATTTATAACGAGCCGGTCGTTCTGGTGGTGGCGTTTCTGGTGAAAGTGAGCAAAGATCAGGCGACTGACGTGATGGTTTCTCGGCATGATTATAGGGCGGCGGGCGTCGAATGGAATGCAATATGCGGCGTCGATTCTACCTCTCACTCGTAGTAACTCCTCCTCGTCCTTGTACGGCATCAATTCGTAAATTTGGCTGGCCTTTGGAATCGGCTTACCGGCGGTCAAACATGCCAATTCGGCGGCATACACCTCCTCCTGCACTCGTCGACAAATCCATTTCTCCGCTCTTCTTAGTTCGTCCGCAGACAGTTCGTTTTGCTCGGGGCGCAGGTTCCTCTTAGCGCGGTTTATGAAGCGCAACATCCAAGCTGCTACCCGTAGCATCCTCAAAAAGGTCGAGAAATTAGTGCAATCAAACGAACGCTCACCTGGCTGTTGCACAAGTAAAATTCTGCTGCCGATTTCCTCCTGACTGGCTGCTTCTGATCGCTGCGGCTGTACTTCTTTCGGCCATGAATCTTTATTCTCCCACAGGAAACTTGGACCAGTTAACCATCTCGCTTTTGACTCAAGCAACGGTGGTAACTTTGCCCTAGTTGCGTCGTCAGCACTATTTAGCGCTGTTGGCAACCAACGCCATTCTGCCGGAGTTGAGCAGCTGAGGATTTCCGCGATTCTGTGCGCTTAGCGAATGGCTTATACTTGCGGTGCGTAGACCGTACCCACTGCAGCACGGTTTGGGAGTCGCTCCAATAGACTGCACGACTGATGCATCCGGGCAGGCACTCTCCAATCGACTGCTTCAGACGACAGCCGAGAATAGCACCCTGTAGTTCCATGCGCGGAATTGACATTCCTTTAGGCGGCGCGCAGCGAGTTTTGGCAGCGACGAATGCCACGTCTATCATTTTCTGCTTCTGCACACGTAGGTAGGCTACCGCTGCGTATGCGCTGTCACTTGCGTCGACGAAGACATGCAGCTGGACTTCCTTCGCTGCTGGCAACAATCGTGAAAGACATCTGCTGACGGCGAGGCTCTTGACACTTTGAAAGCCCTTCCACCACGCCCACCACTGCTGGCAAAGATGATTTGGCAGCGGCTGATCCCACGCTATCTGCGACTTCCACACCGATTGCAGCAACAATTTGACAAAAATTGTATAGTTGGCCAAGATGCCAAACGGATCATAAATGGACATTACAATTCCCAGCACCTCACGCTTCGTTGGTGGCCTAGCGCACTCCAACACGTCCGGTGGCACTTTGTGGAACCTGAAGTGAAATTCGAACACATCAGTATTGGTATTCCAGTACATACCTAGAACTTTGTCGGTCTCGTTCTGCCTCTCCATCTTCAGCACGTCTATCTGGGCAGGCTCTTCGTTGTTCAGCTTCTTCTGCAAGGCTTTGCAATTTGTGACGAAACCACGAAGCTTAAATCCGGCGGCGGCGTTTATCATTACAGCAAATTGGCGGCAAACGTCTTCAGCTTCCGCTTCATTGGTGAAACTTATCACCAAGTCATCAACATATGTGCTGTAAATCACAGCACTGGCACCCTGCGGCATTGAGGGCAAATACTGGGCGGCGTTTTGGTTCTTTACATGTTCAGCACAGCACGGCGAGCAAACCGCACCAAAAATCATCGATGTCATCGCATATACTCTGATCGGCTTATCCTTGTCCCCGTTCCTCCAGAGGAAACGCTGAGCCTGTTGATCCGCTGGGCGTATTTTTACTTGTGAGAATATCTCTTGGATGTCGGCGGCCACTCCTATTTCACCCAACCGGAACCTGAATAAGACTGCTATCAGCGACTGCACCTTCTCCGGCCCCTTCAGCAAACTGGTATTCAGCGAAACATCAGACACGGCGGCAGCAGCGTCAAACACAATTCGGAGTTTCGCTGGCTTATTCGGGTTGACAACTCCGAAATGCGGCAAATACCACACCGGCGAGCTCTCATCTGCAATCTCCTGCGGCGTCAGCTCCTTTGCATAGCCTTTCTGCAAATACTTGAACATCTCACCTTTATACTTATGAGCATACTCAGGATCCCTTGACATCTTGTTCTCGACACCCTGCAGGCGATGTGCTGCCATAGCGTAGCTCCTTGGCATCACTGGCACGTCCTGCTTCCACAACAAACCGATTTCGTATTGTGGACCCAAATGTTTTGTCGTCTGCGTCAGAATCTCCCTTGCTCGGCGATCATCGTCAGATTCCAGATTTGCATTTGTGCTCCTCACCCCAAATCCTTCGATCGTGAAGTATTCCTCTACCAGCTTGTTCAGTGCCTTCATTGAATCGGCCTCTCTCACATGCAGCACGCGTGGTTCCGGTTCAGGCCGAGTGTCTATTGGCCCATAGACGACCCAACCCAATCTGGTAAGGATGGCGACCGGTTGGTCCTTGGTTGTCTCAACCGCTTTCAATGGAGTCGCGAGGAAGCAGTTGTCCAAGCCTATGAGCAGAGTTGGCTTGACTTGCGTATAATTGGCGATCGGCAGTGCTGACAAATGTTGGTAATCTTCTTTGGCAAATGTTTGCGTCGGCAGGTCCAAATCCGACACCGTCCGTACTGTTACATCAAATGTAGTATTTCCAACCACGATGGCGACGACACCTTTCTTCGACCTCTGCGTGATGGTTCTGCTTTCATACCACTGCAGCGTCAGCGGCGTCATCTGTCCTCTCAGGCCCAAAACCTGAGCAACGTATTCTTGCAGCAGCGAGACGGATGAGCCCTCATCCACCATGGCGTAAACCTCTACTCTTCCAGCAGGTCCGGACAGTATTACTGGAAAGATTTTAAAGAGATACCTCGGCTCCTTACGTTGACGGCAGCTTAGCACATGCGCTGGCTCCTCTACAGGCGGCGGCTGGTTACGATTGATTGCGTCTTCATGGAGAATACGATGGTGCAGACGTTGGCAGTCATCTACACCACATGCTCGTTGTTTCTTACATTTCGCCAAGTTGTGTCCCTTCCTCAGGCATGAGAAACAAAGACCAAGGCGCTTCACTGTGTTCCACTTGTCCTTGCTGCTGGCAGCAGCTAATTGGCGACATTCGGTGAGCCAGTGACCCTGCTCACAATACTCACATACAGGTCCAGTTGGGCGATTCTCCTGGGCATGCAGAACCCTGCGTCCAGGCGAAGTCGTAGCTGGCTGACGGCTCGCACCACCACTGGTACGAGGTTGACTAGGACGCGGCATCAGGCTAACCACCCTGGCGAGCTCACCAACCCAGTCCGCAAGGTGTTCCACCGTTGGGTACGGCAGGATAGTAGCCGCATACTTAGACCACTCATATTGTTTGGAAGGCGGCAGCTTGATGACTAGTTGTTCGACGAGGCTAAAATTCATTAGCTGATGTGTGCAGCCTGCAGACTTGAATAGTGCCACAATGTTTCGCAACTGGTTCGCGAATGTCAACACTTGCTCCAAACGGCTCTCATAAATCATCGGGAACAATTGAATTTTCTCCAACTGCGTACGTACCAACAGCTCCGGTCTTCCGAAATTAAACTTCAACTCATCAATCGCTTTCGGCACATCTTCCGGGAAAATCAAGAGCGAGCAATGCTTTGTGCAAACGCATTAAGTTTTGCTTGTTGTTGTATTCTAGCTCGTTCGTTGAGTCGCGAAAGTTCGCGAAAAATAACGGCCACTCTTCTGGCTTGCCGTCGAACTGTGGCAGCGGGTACAGTTTCACGGCGGCGTCTTCTGTGTATGACATCATATGAGTTGGCGCCGACGTTGGCAGCGATCTCGGCGGCGGTTGAGACGACGGCTGCGGCGTCTGACATGACGAATCTTGTCCGTGAGCGTCATTGCGTGGCGGCTGGGTACAGACTGCTGTCGTGACCACTTCCTCAAAGCGGGCACGTAGCTCCTGTAATTCTGTCTGGTTACGAGCTGACTCCTCACGGAACTCCTGGATGGCTTGTTGGATAGACGTAAAACTGGCAATTATTGCGTCCATCCGATCAACTTGCGGCTGTGCTCCGGCGGCAGCACCTTGTGCGTCCATGACTTGGCGACGACGATTCGACACGACGGGAATGATTGGAAAAACTTGTTAAGGCGACTGTTGCCGGTTCTTTATTTTAAAAAATTGAAAATACAAGTGTAACGCGCCTGCGGCTGGCGGCCTATTTGAGTTTTAACCGGGCAAGCGATGGCGTCGCTGGAATCTGTTGGCTGACTGTGGTTGTTTTCCAATCGTGTTGCCTCTACCGTGTCTCGCGCACAACTGCGTTTCTCGTTCGTTTTCGAACTTTGGGCAGCAGCGCATCAGCGTTGCCAACGGCCTATTCGGTGTCGTTGGCGCGGCGCTGCCACCCGATTGACCGTCGGTTAGACGGAACCACAATAATATTGAAGAATTGTGACATTAAGTTATCCCAATCCGTGTTTAAAGTTGACTAACTTTTTTTGTTTACTTTATCGAGAAGTCTAAAATTCTTAAAAAATAGTAAATATTGGAAATTCCAGCAGTTTTCTCTGGAGTATCTAGTGCATTGCCCTGCCTATCTTCTGTGAATTTTTGGTATTGCTTGTACTATCTATCTGTGTACAATGAATGATTTTCCAGGATGGGGTGAAATTTCACCCGTCCGGCACCAGGTGTACCGAAGTTTCAAAAATTGCGCGTTATTATTTTGGTACTTGGAAAAAGAGTTTTTGGTACTTAGAAGCAATTTTAACCCTCGCTTTAGCGGACGGGTCTGGCCAGACCTTTTTCATTTTCATTCGAAAATTGTAACGAAGCTATTTTACATAGCGACTTGTCCTTCTCGGTAGCTTCCTAAAATTTTATTCTCTTTCGATCTATACATATATGAAAAAAGTCCTTGCAATAGGAGAAAAAATGATTTTTAGAAATTACCCCTTCGGTTTAGCGGATGGTGTCTGGCCAGACCCCTATACATTTTGTATGGAAATACATGCAATTTGAGCCTATTTTTTTTTTTTGCATTTTTCATTGTAAATATATACTTCCGTGCTCATATATGCGAAGCTGACTTACATGTTAGTATGTACACCCACGCACACACACGCACACATGCACGGACACATACAAATACGCACATAAACACGCGCGCTTATGTGTATGTTGGGTTTTTTTTCTGTATCTTTTCTTGTGTTTGGATTGCTTTCGTCTTCACTGCCACCTATTCTACGCTTCAGTTGTCTGGTGGACGTTGAAGGATAACATACTCATTACTGCGAGAATATATTTGTTACGCCCAATAAAATACATTTTGTGTGTGAAAGATGAGTGACGAAGTGGAATTTGTGTATAATACGCGATTGCGTGGAAGAGGCATAACTCCCGATTTTCACGATCGTTTGGCCAATGCATTGATGATGGATTTTGGCAACGGATCCGATGATGAAGAAGAAGAAGATCGTCCATTTGAAGACGATGGAAGTGCATACATGCCAAACGAAGACGCATCAGACATTGAGGACGATTTAGTGATTGAGCCGAATGAAAATTTTGAAAGCGATGATGAAGCAGAAGGAGAGAGACAAGATGTTGGCCCAGAAGCAACCGAAACCTGTTTGTACGGGAAAGATGGCACCAAATGGGAAAAAGCGGAGCCGAATGCAGCTACTCGTGTCCGTCAACACAATTTGATGCGATTCGAATCTGGACCGAAGGATGATAACTCCATTCCGGTCGAGGTATTCAAGAAATTGTTTACTGAAAATATTTCTTTCATCATCATAACCGAAACAAATCGACATGCAAGAGAGTTCGTTCGCAAATTCAACGAAGAAAATTCCGGCTCAGCCAAACCACTAGAGTGGCAAGATGTGACCAGCACCGAGCTCAATGCATTCATTGGTATTCTTTTCGCTGCTGGACTTTCGCATAACAATACGCAAAAGGCCGCAGAGTTGTGGCGTATGAATGCTCTTCCGATATTTCGTGCAGCTATGTCATATAATCGTTTCATTGCAATCTCACGACTCATTCGGTTTGATGATAGTCGCACGCATGCATTTCGTCAACAAACCGATAAAGCCGCTCCTATTCGAGACATTTGGAATTATTTGAATGAAAATCTCGCCAAAAACTACGATCCGCACGAAAATATAACTATCGACGAGCAACTATTTCCATATCGCGGCCGAACAAAATTTACACAATTCATCCCATCTAAACCAGCAAAATATGGTATAAAAGTGTGGTGGGCATGCGATTCAAAGACAAAATATCCTCTGTAAGGAAAGCTTTACACGGGAAAAGCCGATGGAGGACAGCGCGAGACAAATCAAGGCGAAAATGTATTGCTTCAATTATCTGGTCGATATTCGTATAGCGGTCGAACGATCGTAGCCGATAACTTTTTCACAACGTTGAATGGAGCAAAGCGATTGGCTTCTCTTGGTCTTGCATACGTTGGCACTGTACGAGCGAACAAACCATTTTTACCTGAACAGTGCAAAAAGAAGTCTTCTCGTCCTGTTCTATCATCTATTTTCGGCTTCCACGAAAATTTGGTTTCTCTCTGCAGCTACGTTCAAAAAAAAAAACAAAGCCGTAAATCTGCTATCGACGGTGCATTACACGAAATGTTGCGAAGGTGAAGCGATGAAACCGCAGGCGATTTTATATTACAATCAAAACAAAGTCGGTGTTGATTGCATGGACCAAATGGTCACACTACACACTACGAAGCGGCCAACACGACGCTGGACTTTGGCTTTTTTTTTTCAATATGCTCGATGTTATGGCACTGGCAAGCTATTGCATATGTAAGGAGAATGATAACAACAATAAAAAAGACGCAAGACGAAAATTTCTCCAAACGCTCTCCGATACACTGGTGCTTCAAAACGTCGAAGATCGCATGAACAATGTTCATTGTATCAAGCATTTTCATTTTCGTTTAGCTGTTGAAGCATTCTTTGGCAGACCACTCCATATTCCAACAAATGTTGTGGCTACACAAAGAAGCGGCGCTGATACACTTACCAGCAAACGAGACTGCCGTCTTTGTTTACAAGGATGCGAAAAGCTTCGTCGCAAAACTCGTTTTTATTGTTCGAAATGCGCCCTACCAGTTTGCCAACAACATTCAAAGGTCGAGTATACCTGTTTTTCATGCAGCCAGAACTCATAACTTTTTCCTTTCATCATAAAATATATTGTAAACCCATGTTATATGCTTCAAACAACATGCACACATAGAAAATAATGGGGAAAAAAATTTCAACGAAAATGTGTTTTTCTTTACAAATCGGAAATTCCCAGGTCATATTTTTACTTTTACAGCTTATTGAGGATTTGTCCTACACGAACTCAAAATATGTGTTCAGCAGGTCAAAAAATGGCTTAGAACACACTAGTAAAAACCCCCTATTCCCATGCGCATGCATAGGGGGATACCTGTTTTTCATGCAGCCAGAACTCATAAACATTTTTTTCCTTATTTACGTCGTATTCCTTTCATCATAAACTCCATTGAAAACCCGGGGAAAAAATTTCAACGAAAATGCGTTTTTTTTACAAATCGAAAATTTCCAGGTCATATTTTCACTTTTACAGCTTATTGAGGATGTGTCCTACACCAATGGGTAGGTAAGAAACTCAAAATATGTGTTCATCAGGTCGAAAAATGGCTTAGAACACACCATTAAAAACCCATTATTCCCATATAAATACATGCGAATGCATAGGGGTCTGGCCAGACACCATCCGCTAAACCGAAGGTAACCGAAACATCCGCTAATGCGAGGGTTAATAGTACAATATAATAATAATAATATTGTAATAGTTTTGATATCAATAAAATCAATGTGTTGTTCGTTTGGTCGGATTTTCACCATTATGATATTTTTCGAAACAGTTTTTTGGATGCAGCACACGTCACACTTCATGCATGCAAAGAAGGTTTTTCCTTGGCAATGGTTGCAACGACAGTATTTGTCTCCTCGTTGCGGTAAGTAATAGATCAACTTTGGTCTCAGTGCACATTTCCCCTTTCAAATCTATCTGCGGTAAGTAGCCAATCCCATCTTTCCGAACTCGTTTTTGACTTGGTGTCACTGTGCTAAATGATCTCTTGGATTGTACATTCCGTTAAATTGGGGGCAACCAACTCTTAACAACATCACGTCGAAGCTCGAATTGCGCCATCGGCTTGCTTTTATTAAAATTTTGAAGCAAGCAATGCAATATCCAGGCGTTTACCGCATCGAACACATTACTTATCAAAGGCCAGTACCATTTTTTTTTCACGAACCCGGATTCTGTAGTTCGCAATACCTTTTCTACTAAATCAACTCCACTCATTCGTTCGTTGTATGTAAAAATGGGAATATGGTTGGTCAATGAAAATGTGCTTAGATTGCTTACGGTCATATCTTTTAGCTCTATGTATTGGGTGACTCCATTACTTCCATTACTCCGGCTACCTCAGATGGTAAATTTTGATCAGTGTCGTTGATCACAAGTTTGTCATCGTCGGTCAAGTCAATCACACGATCGGGTGGTAAAGCACTACGTCTATATCGTCTGCTCAGCCAAGACTTGCGATGTCTTCGATCTCACTCCATTCTTCCTCAATTATGTCATTTATTTTGAAGGTGCTCAAGACTTCACGTCTGCGAATCATTTTCATTGATTTTTTGTTAATTCTCGCCTTCATTTATAATTTTACGTGCAAAACATAGAATAGAAAACCGTCATTTATTTTGGCGTCAATTTCATGCGCCGACATTGTCATACACATTTTCTTTTGTTAGTAGTCAAGATAATAGATAATAGATTTTAATAATTTAGCAAGTTTACTGTCGTAGGGTCCTAGGTAGGAAGAAAGGTAGGAATAGCTCCAGGGGGAGAGGTAGGTGGAATTAGTAGCTGAAAAAGCTGAAGCTGAAAGCTGAAGACCCCAGCTACTTTTTTTATAATAGATAATGCTTTCCATAATTAAATAAACGTAAAAATAAAAATAATTAATTATATCGGCAATTTTCAAGAGGCAATAAGAAATCAACCAAGCTTCTTGCAATATATGCATATTTCGGCACATCTGGTGCCGGATGGGTGAAATTTCACCCCCTCCATATCTCAGGTGCTATATCAGGTAGATACCTAAATTTTTGTGTATAACTATTCTAAGCACCCCTTACCAACATATGTAAATTTAGACAAAATTCGCTGGCTAGAACTATATGCAGGCAGTAATGGGTTAACCTTCTTGACATTAAAAATTCAGACAGCTCTGATATCAAACAGCCGACAACTTTCACAAATGAAATAAACATTGACAAATGATAAATAATTTGATAAAAAAATAAACAAATTGATAAATTTTCACAAATATGAAAACGCAGACATTCCTAGACTCTTAAGAAGAAAAGCAGAGTGGTTTTCATGTACTAGAGAGGCTATGAGAAACCACACATACGTATACAAGGAGATGGCGGCGAAGGGTTTAGCTGGGGCTGCCCAGAAATAAATGCAGAATTTAATTTTTTCCAAATGAAAATGTCAACAAAAACAAGCTTCTGAAGTTAACTCAGTTTCGGTGGAAACGCTTGACAGTCGTCAAACTTAACAGAGCCCTTAAATGCATTTAAGCGCTCGGTGGAAATAGGCTTAAGATTATCACCCTCTTTAAAAAAAAGTCTGAATAATCTTCTAGCAAGCTTTTGAGTATCCGCGTATCTTTGGGGTTTAAATGTTCTGCAAAGTTACGGTTTGAAATTTGTTGGTGGTCAAGTTGGTTGTTAAAAAAGTTAATATCCTCACTCAATTGTAGTTTTTCTATGTAGTTTTCTTCTTCTTTGTTGAAGAAAATTGGTATTTTGGTATTAGATGGTATTGGTATTGGTATTGGTATTAGATGTAGTAAGCGCCCGTTTTTTGTAGTCTATCACTGCTTCTAAATTAATCAAAATATTATATATATTTGTATTCTATTTGTATTATATTTGTATTCTAAGAACTGTACGTGGTAATAATTTTTTTCATTAAATTCCTTGAATAATGGGAATGCGTAGCATGTATTAAGTGTGTGAATTTGGTTTAGAGCCCTAAGTGTCTTGGTGGTAGATACAATTTTCCATTTTGGGTTGCAGAGATAAGGGTTTATTATACTATACTCTGCTCCGCTATCTATAATAAAGTTACGAATTTTGGTTTTAATCACTATATAAGGTAATCGTCTTCGGCTTCCCCATGAAAATTTGAGTTGTCGTTTTCCTGATTAATTGCAGCTGTCAGGTTACCTTCACAATTATTTCTGCTTCTTTCGTTGGTAGAAATGTCCATTGGTTCCACTCCATTCCCAGCTGGAGTGTTTCCTTGGGGTCTACGAGTGTCTGTCAGTCTAGATTGGCTGCTATTGTTCTCGTTTCTGTATGAGTATTGTCTGAGGTTATGATTTACCCATTTATTGTTTCTATAGTTTCCGTAGTTGTTTCTGTTTTGCCCGCTGTTATTTGAGCTTGGTAGGTTATTCCTGTTAGGAGCAGGATTTTGCCTGTATTGTCCATTGTTATTTGTGTTTGGGAGATTATTCCTATTAGGAGAAGGATTTTGCCTGTATTGCCCATTATTATGTGAATTATTACCGTTATGGATTTGATTGTTTCTATTTTATCTGTTGTATAGGTTTGATGAGTTGGGTTGATTACTTGAGTCCGTGTATGCCCAGTAGTTCTTTCCGTATCTGGAATATCCATTAGTCTGGATTACTTCGAAAACTTCTGTTAGTGAGGGGGGTTCCTGCTAACTATCATACTTTTCACTGGTTCAGGTAACCCATTTTTAAATGAATGGTACGCAATTCTTTTGTTGCTAGCTATTTCTTCAGAATTTCCTATTCCCTCCAAGAGATAAGCCTTATTTAGTCTAGCTAACAGACTGTTGATTTTCCTATAAAATTCCTCTATCGTTTTGTCACACCTACATGCCCTGATTTTGTCTATTAGAGTGTAAATTGAATCTTTTTCTCCGTGTGCTCTAATTAAAACTGTCTTCAGTTCAGTCCAAGTTGTTACGTTTCCATTTGTTAGCAATGTGGACCGTGCGTTTCCTATTATTTTATCTTTAATTAGCCCAAGTATTAGGACTTTGTAGTCGTTATGAAGTGCTTCTAACATTGGCCCTAGGCTTTCAATCCTATTTATGAAATTTACTAGTGAATTTCTGTCGCCATCAAATGGGCTTACGCAGTTTAAAGCTGTGGTTATTAGTTTAAATTTTTGCAATCCATCGAGATTCTCCATTTTACTTTTATTTCTTTTACTTTCTTATTTATAATTATATTTCTTTTTTTTCTTTTTTTTTTACTTAGGTTCTAAACTTAACTTAGTCTGCTTAGCTGTTTCCGGTTTCCTTGGTGCTTCCTGCCTTGTTGTCTTCCCTAGTTTCTTTAAATGTCTGCCTTACTGATCGGATGTTTCACCAAGTCCTTTTTACTCGTCCTCTATTTCATTCCCTGTTCGTTGGTTGTAAATCGTTTGTGTAAGAAACGGTGACAAAATATGTGTGACGCCACAGTTTGAATTGAAATTGTGACTTGAAAAATTTTCAAGAGCGAATTTGTCAAAATTGATTCGGCGTGTTTCACCACTTCCTTTCAAATTTGTTATATACGTTTCCTGCATGTTTTTGCACCACGGGCTTTGCTGCACTTTTTGCACTGCTTAATACACAACTGGAGTATGCGCCTTCTTTGAGATTTCCAAAGAGGTTCAAACTAGAAATTTTTCAAAGTTTATTTTAAAAGTTTAGTTTGCACGAAAAGTCCAAGGGAATTGCTCTGTTGTTATTTCTTTGCACGAAAGTTCCGAGGGAATTCGGGGTATTGCTCTGTTGGTATTTCTTTGCACGAAAGTTCCGAGGGAATTAGGGGTTTTGCTCTGTTGCAATTTCTTTGCACGAAAGTTCCGAGGGAATTCGGGGATTGCTCTGTTGCAATTTCTTTGCACGAAAGTTCCGAGGGAATTCGGGGTATTGCTCTGTTGCAAAATTTCTTTGCACACAAGCAATTTAGGACAGACTGCGCCACTAATGTTCGGCGAATAAAAACGTCCGCTCGATGTGAGTTAATGTTAGAAACTGACAACTTTATTTTTGGAGAACCTTAACCCAAGTTACAATAATTCTTATCTTCTATTTACTTTTGTTCTTTTGGTCTGCAGTTGCATGGTATTATGTTGCATGCAGCTGCAGTTTTGCAAACGTGGCAAAACGTGACATTTATGGACGTTTGTTTTGTGTGGTGTGTTGGATGGGAATATGGTGCGTGGGTTGTATGGGAATGTGGTGTGTGGGTTGTATGGGAATGTGGTGTGCGTTATATAACTATATGTATTATACAAATACAAAAAAATCGTGGATTCGCCTCAAATGGTTCATACGCTGGTCCACTTTTGGCATACTCTCTTTAACATATCGGCCGGTATCTCACGAATAAATTCTTCAATATTGGCTTCCAGTGCGCCAACCGTTGCGGGTTAGTCGCTATAGACATGAGCCTCGACATAGCCCCACAAAAAAAGTCTTAAAGCATTGAATCGCATGATCTAGGCGGCCAATTGACCGGCCCCAAATGTATACTTAACTGTTTACCAAACTGGCCTCTCAATTGGGCTGAATAGCCTCCTCAGAAGGTTTACGTCGGCGGATCGGGGAAAGAAAACGCGTTGGTACAGTTTCGTGGTCTTTCTTACTGGACGTACGAATAACGAACAGCAGTCGTAGTTTAGCTGGCTAGTGCGTTGGGCCACGAGTCAAATGCGACGCTCGAACCCAGGATCAAGACTCCGTTGCTGCTAACACCGAAAAAAAGAGAAAAAAACAAAAATTTTTCTTTCGGCGGCTGTCCTCTCAGCAGGAAATGGCAATCCGCTGAGAGTAAAATTGCCTATGGAAAAACTCGCCGCTCGGAATTGGCATAAAACTGTATGTTCCTTCCAACCTTGTAAAAATTCGCACGTACAACACAGATGGTTGCGGGTAGCAGGAGTATAGTAAACATTAAACGATACAAACGGCTGAAGCCGGGGAGCAAAAAATAGGGGGAAACATGAGTACAAACGGACAAGGAAAGGAAGTGATTAGAGGTGTGATCGACAGATCACTAAAGACAAGCATGAATTTTGATTTTCGGTTCATGGTGAAATTATAGACCAAACTGAACATGTTTGACAGTAACATGTTACACGAAAACAGCTGAGCGGCTGAGTGTCCTAACCGATCATTATTTCACCAGCTGTAAATGCCTAAGGAACTATATCTGATACCGCTAGGGATCCAACCAGGCTTATGCACCATTGATTGAGAGGAAGAAGGTCGTCTTTCATGACTACTATTTCACCCTCCTCTGCTTCTATTCTTTAACGTTTGGGGAGATCGTTAAGATACTCCTCTTTCCATCGTCGGGCGAATTAATGACTGAGGCCTTTGAGCTTTTCCCATCAGTTCATGAGGGAGAGCTCGGTGAAGGCCCGGGACGGAAGGCGATAGGAGCGTCTCGGAGAAAATGCTTAGGGCGTTAAGGAGATAACGGTCGGAAATTAAGTTTCCATTCCAGTGAGAAGAGTCGTAAACTCTTCGTACGTGAATTTTGTGAGAGCTGGGTACCTTTTCAAGGTGGTTCTTGAAGGTTTTTACAGCCGACTTTCAAAGTCCTCCCATTTGAGCAGCTTGCGGGTGTATAAAATACAACGCGACGCCCTGGGGATTGGGTGGTTTATTTCAAGAACCTGGAAAAATCTCGGCACCTTACTCGTTGAGCGCCGGAAAACGTTTTGCCGTTAAGGGTGGTGATTTTCTGAGGTAGCCCTCACCGACCAGCGAATCGGTCCGAGCAATGCCAAGTGAACGGCTTTCGTGTAGAAGCAAACGAACACTACAAAATATCCTTTGAGTTAAGTTGAGCCACGGAGCATGAATGCCTTGATCTGGAATGATACAGCAAGGTATATTGTGGTTGTGGCAAATGGGAGGGAGAATTTGCATTATTCGGCGATTAGGGCTGCCATGATTTGAGTTCACATCCTTTGTTTATGGATGGACGTACATGTAATAACTTGTGAAGAAAGTGTATAAGAAAACTGCAGTAGCGGGAACCTCGGGGGAAATATAATGGAAAACTTTCGTTGTATGAGAATGCTAAGAGAGACCTTTGGGATAATAGGAACTTTTAGCGAGAGTTGTAAGGCGAAAGTCAACTCTGCTAGGGACAACCGCGTTCCGTGTATGGGATTATGTCAGCGACGATTGGAGATGCCGTCATAAACAAAGCGGAACACGAACGTGATGTCTCGTAGGGCTCGAGAGAAGCTGGAGAACCAATAAAGAATGTCGAATTTCTTTTCGAGAAGGTTGTTGAGTCAACGGCGCGCTGTGTCCTTTTCCGATTTTTCGAACTCGAGATGAGAGCGAGGGGATTTGATGAGCTGGAAGATTAGAACTGCCCCGCAAAGGGGCGAAGGGCAGTCACCATTTGTGCTAGCGTTTGTACAGAACTTCACAGTATGCTTTCTCAAAAGTATCACAAAATCCATGGTTTTGAACAGGAAAATTGGAGGCGAATTAGCCCCGCCGAGGGATCTCGATCTGGCTGGCGGTAGTTCTCAAAGAACTACTGTCTTTCTGATTAGCGATCCTGGCTCTATGTACTCAGTGCCTTCAAGTCTGTAGTGTCTAACTAAGGATCGCGTTCGGGCCACCAAAACAACATGGTGTTGGTTAGGGATCGCAATTTTTTGCCATTTTGCGATCCCGGGATTTTCGGGATTGAAAAGTCAAATCCCGGGATCCCGGGATTTAATCCCGGGATTCATATAACAAATTTTTTAATAAAACAATTTTCCCGAATTGCATAAATACTTGTTTATAATATATTTATCATAAAAATGGACACATTTTAATCACATTTGGGTAGTTTCAAGATTTTGTATCTTGAATTTAATCACATTTTGTTTAACCCTTCAATTCCCATGTCCAAAATAGTAAAAAAGAAAATTTTCTTTTTAAATAAAAGAGCTTATATACGTTTGGATAAGACAAAAAAATACATAAAAAATGTTTAAACTACCCTCATTTTTATATTGAAAGAAACCACACAAACTCGCACTGCTTTAATTACGCGTGAAACAAATGAATAAATTTTACAAATGACGTATCGCTAGTGTTGGTAGGAAAATTAAATAAACAAGTACTACTAATTGACTTTGCTATACAAGTGTTAGAATTTTAAAATAAAAACCTATGTGGTAGGAAAACAAATATTAAGCATCTGCCACCTACAGGTGACACTGGGAATTGAAGAGTTAACTTAAAAGTTTTTCATTTGACATTTAACTTCAGTTTCATAGCATTTTGTTTTATCCAAAAATGACACTTAAACATAACTTATTACTTTGCAACCGATGTATCATAAAGTGCATATATATGCATATTTGATAAAAAAAATAAAATAGTTAATTTGTTTGTGCTTTTAGTTTTACTTCGATTATTTCGATAAAAAAGTTAAGCGTTTTGATTAAATAAAAACTGAGATCTTAAAAATACAAAGGCATTAAGTGTTTTGTTCTCTTATCTAGAGCGAAATTTATTTCTAATGAACCCTGCTGAAGAGAAACATCCTTCAGATTCAACACTTGTTGGTTGAATGCTTAGTAAATAATCATAAGCCTTTTGCAAAAGACGCACTCTATCCCCTCCCTTCTCCCTCAAATAAGGAATTGGGTTTTTGTGCCTTAAAATTTATTTCATTTGAACTTTGAAGCATCTTTTGCAATCCCGAAAATCCCGGGATAAAAGAATTTGAATCCCGGGATTTTCGGGACTGGAAAAAGTCCGGGATCCCGGGATCCCGGGATTGCGATGCCTAGTGTTGGTACACTATATTGCTCTTTTATATAGTCCCGTTTTAGTTAATTCCACTTAAGTTTGGCTGGCAATATGAAACGACAACCGTCCCCAACGATCCAAACTATTGTAACGATAAGACAGTCTGTCGCTGTGCAAAGCAACCCTGCCGCTACGTGCCGTGCTATAATCCAATCTGGCAACGACGGCCGCGATGGTAACTTTTAGTCCAATCTGGCAACGACGGCCGCGATAATAACTTTTAGTCCAACCTGGCAATGATGGAAACTTTTAGTCCACTCCGGAATGTGCGGGAACGATCTGCGCGATGGCCTGGCAGGTATAAAAGGCAGCCGGATGCGGCGCAGCGAGTCAGTCTGGTTTTGACAAGTGAAGTTGCCACACGGAGTAATTCAGCAAATACTTAAGTGTACGAACAGTAAAGTGTAAAACTGTGAATAATAAAGTGACTGTTGGTTTGGAATTGGCTGCGTTGGAATAATTAAAGTTGTTTCATTTTCAAATTGCACAATCCAGTGATATGTAACAGCCCACTAGACGTAGTATTCTTAACATTTGGTGTCAGAAGTGGGATTGTGGAAAATTGAAAGTAAACAAATAAATAAAAGCACGGGCATGGTTAAACTCGAGCTGCTGAAGGTGGACCAGCTGAAGAAGGAGCTGGCTGCCTGGAATTTGCCGACTGCTGGCGGAAAGGTGGAATTGCAGTTGCGCTTACGAGAAGCATGTGAGGCACGAGGCGTCGATTGGACTGTGCACGAGTTCGGAGCGCAAGAACTAGAGGCGTCGGCCAAGGTGGAGGAATCGCCTGCTGCTGCTGCGTCGCTGCAAAGTACGGCTGCGGCGGCTGCGCCACTACAAGCATTGGACATGAACCAGCTAATGGTTGCACTTAAAGGCATGTTCGACCTCTAACCATGAAACGGCAGCGAAGCTGAAAACTACGAATCGAGAAATTTCGGCAAAAGTCGAAACAGCGAACCGAGAAATGGCAGCGAAGCTGGAAACTACGAATCGAGAAATGGTAGCGAAGCTGGAAACTACGAATCTCGAAATTTCGGCAAAAGTCGAGACTGCAAATCGGGAAATGTCAGCAAAACTTGAAAATGCAAATCGGGAGTTGTCCAGCAAGCTTCAGGAAAATTCTGCGCGCTTGGAGCAGAGAGTGGAGGAAATATCAGACAGGATTAATGGGAAAGTCGAGCACCTGGAGACGCGGCTAGAGCACTTGGATAAACGAGTCGATGACCTAGATGATTACCTGAACCTGATAGTCTGGAAGACTCGATGAACAGAAAAATGGACGAGCGGCTTAGGGAGGTACAGCCGCGAGAATGGTTGCCGCCGGTTCCGGAAAGTGTTGCACCCGGGCAGAAGTGCCTAGTTATGATGGGACTACGCCGTTCGACACATTCAAGCTACAATTCGACCTGGCTGCTCTGGAAAATCAGTGGACCGATGTAAGGAAAGGTCGGAGATTGGCGCTGGCGCTTAAAGGTGCTGTGGCTGAGGTCATGAAATCAGTTCCAGAATGTTTACGAAGTGAGTACGAGACCGTCATAAGGGCGCTGGCAGCCAAATACAGCGACGAGCACAACAGAACGCTGTACTACTGTGAGCTGAAGAACCGCAGGCAAAGATCAAACGAGGCTCTGCAGACATATGCAGCAGACATTGAGCCGCTCGTGCAGCTGTGCTACCCGTCCTTCGGCGCTGATGATCTCGAATGGATGAAGATTTAGGCGTTTGTTGAAGGTCTTCATGATCCGGAGACACGTCGCAGTGCGTTGATGATGGGCAAGCCGACATTTAGGGAGACGGTGACCAGCGCGATGACATACGAGGCGACATGGATTGGGAGCACTCGGTATGCACCTGCAAGGATACGCCAGATCCAGCCGGATAACGACATTGCGATCCAGGCAATAAGCTCCGAGCCACCGGGCAGGCCACGGGTGGTCTCCTCTAAAGTTGTTTGCTGGGTATGTGGCAAGCAGGGCCACATATCACGAGACTGCCGCCAACGAAAGAGGCATTCCCGTTCTCGATCGCAATCGCCTGAAGCGAGGAATACTGACAATCGAGGCCCAGCCAACAAGCGCAGGGCTGAGGACGAGGAGTCGTTAAACTAAAACGGGTCAGCCCAAAGGGGCGTGAGCTGATCCCACAATCTGCCGCCCCACCGTCCTTGTCTCACAGCTGAAACGACAGCCCGGCAAGTTGACAATTGAAGGAAGGATAGATGGACAGTTGTTCGTGTTGACACTGGATGATGGAGCGTCATATTCGATCATAAAAAGGAAGCTGCTGAAGAACTGGCAACCGCTGCATGGCATACAGCTGCGGACTGCGACTGGCGAGCGCGCGCCGGTGAGAGGGAAAGTTACAAAAACGATTGCCATCGGCACCAGCAGCCTGGAGCATGAGTTCATCGTCACGGATATAATGGACGACGTGATTATCGGCGTGGATTTCATGATTAGGCACGGTATTACGCTGGATCTGAAAGAACATGTGCTGAGATATGGCAACGTTGAACTCCCGCTGCACACCGGCTATGAGCGAAGCGTGGCGGTAAGGAAGGTTGTATCGTGTCAACACCGGAGGATACCAGCGAATTCTGAGGCGACACCGGAAGTGTAAAACCGATTCGCCAACCGCCCAGACGAGTTCCGCTGGCCAAGAGGGAAGAGGTCACAAATTTGATCGGAAACATGCGGAAAGACAAGGTCATAAAGCCTTCTTCGGGCCCCTGGTGCTCGCCGGTCGTGCTAGTCAAAAAAAAGGATAGCAGTACCCTATTTTGTGTGGATTATCGTAAGCTCAATGATGTGACCAAGAAGGACAGTTATCCACTACCGCAGATCGATGACACCCTGGACACGCTGTCAGGCACGCAGTGGTTCTCCACACTCGACTTACGCAGCGGCTATTGGCAGGTAGAGCTTGCAGACAAGGACAAGGAGAAAACGGCTTTTAGTGTTGGCGATGGTTTGTGGCAGTTCACCGTCATGCCGTTTGGACTCTGCAACGCACCAGCAACATTCGAGCGGCTAATGGAACGCGTGCTAAAAGGGCTGCATTAGCGGACGTGTCTGGTATACCTCGACGACATAATCGTGATGGGCAAAAGCTTCGACGACCACCTGGAAAAGCTGAAGGAGGTATTTGAGCGGATAAAAAAGGTGGGCTTAGACTCAACCCAAAGAAGTGTTCGCTGCTCCAAAAGGAGGTCAAGTATCTGGGTCATACGGTTTCCGCCCGCGGAATACATACGGATAAAGACAAAATCACGGCGGTGAAGGAGTGGCCCCGGCCACGCAATCTACACGAACTCCGCAGTTTCCTGGGCCTGTGCACATACTACCGCCGATTTGTTCCGGGATTCGCGAACATAGCCAGCAGCTTGCACAAACTGACGAAAAAGGGCCACGCTTTCGAGTGGAACGAGGAGCAGGAACAGGCTTTTGCACGTCTAAAGGAAAAACTGTTCAGTGCTCCAATTCTAGCCTTCCCCGTGCCTAGGGAGATGTTTGTGCTGGATACAGATGCAAGCGGAAATAGTATTGCCAGGAACAAGTGATAGCGTACTACAGTAGGGTTCTATCGAAACCGGAACGCAATTACTGTGTGACACGGAGAGAACTGCTGGCGGTATTGGACTGCGTAAAACACATCCACAAATATCTGTATGGACAAAGGTTTCGCCTGCGCACAGATCATGCGGCATTGAGATGGCTCCTGAACTTTAAAGATCCTGAAGGGCAATTGGCGCGGTGGATCGACCGACTGCAGAGCTACGACTACGATGGAGCATCGCAAGGGCAGTCGCCATGGAAATGCCGATGCCTTGTCCCGCCGTCCGTGCAAAGTCGAATGCAGGCAATGCTCGCGAGCCGAAAGCAAAGAACAGATAGTGGACGTCCGGTTGGTCAGCGTCATGCCAGAGGAAGAGTGGTCTGCGGAGAGGCTACAAAAAGACCAGCGTGAGGATGCGGATCTTGCGAAAATCGTCGAAGGCAAGGAGCAAGGCGCACGTCCAGACTGGCAGGAGATGGCCGGTGAAAGCCCGATCGCTAAGGCTTACTGGGCACAGTGGAAAAGTCTGTGGCTGAAGGAAGGATGCCTGTACCGCGAATGGGAGAGCGCGGATGGCCGGACCAGCAACTCCCTAATGGTAGTGCCGAAATGCAGAATCAACGAGGTCATCGAGGCATACCATAACGACTCCAGTGGAGGTCACCTAGGCATCACCAAAACCGTCGCCAAAATAAAAAGACAATTCTACTGGGTAGGATGTCAGGAGTCTGTAGCCGAGTGGATTAAGAGCTGCGACCGATGTTCAGCCGCGAAAGGGCCGACAAGAAGATCTCGAGGCCGCATGCAGCAGTACAACGTGGGAGCGCCCTTCGAGCGGATTGCTATGGACGTCGCCGGCCCATTCCCAACTAGTACTCAAGGCAACAAATATGTGCTGGTGGTAATGGATTACTTCAGCAAATGGCCCGAATTGTACCCTATTCCTAACCAGGAGGCCACTACGGTCTCGGAAAAGCTGGTAAACAACTGGGTAGCCAGGTTCGGAGTTCCGTTGGAATTGCACTCTGATCAAGGCCGGAATTTCGAGTCTGCGGTATTCAAGGAAGTGTGTGAGCTACTGGGGATAAAGAAAACTCGTACTACGCCTTTGCACCCACAGTCCGACGGCATGGTGGAACGCTTTAACCGGACACTGGAGGAATACCTGCGCAAAGTGGTAGGCAGGAATCAAAAGGATTGGGACACGCATATCCCCCTGTTCCTGATGGCGTATAGGTCAGCCCCGCACCACACGACATCACTCACTCCATCCCGAGCACTATTCGGCACAGAGTTGCGGTTACCCGCTGACTTGAAGTTCGGGGTAGTCAGCACGACGGGAGGCGCTAAGACGGACTACGTGGCCAATAAGCGGGCGGAACTGGAGGAAATTCACCAATTTATGAGGAGCCGCACCAAACTGGTCAGCGATAAGGCGAAAGCCAGATATGGTAATGCTCTACAACCCGCAGCGGAGGAAAGGTTTGTCTCCGAAACTTCAAGCGTCATGGGAAGGACCGTACGAAGTCGTGACTAGGATTAACGACGTGGTATACAGGATTCAACGTTGCAGCAATAGAGGCGCTAAGCTGAAGGTAGTCCATTTGGAGCACCTGGCGCCTCATCACAGCGGAGCCTCGGCACTTGTTCGGGACGAACAAGTCTAAGTGGTGGGCAGTGTAACGATGAGACAGTCTGTCGCTGTGCAAAGCAACCCTGCCGCTACGTGCCGTGCTATAATCCAATCTGGCAACGACGGCCGCGATAGTAACTTTTAGTCCAATCTGGCAACGACGGCCGCGATAATAACTTTTAGTCCAACCTGGCAATGATGGAAACTTTTAGTCCACTCCGGAATGTGCGGGAACGATCTGCGCGATGGCCTGGCAGGTATAAAAGGCAGCCGGATGCGGCGCAGCGAGTCAGTCTGGTTTTGGCAAGTGAAGTTGCCACACGGAGTAATTAAGCAAATACTTAAGTGTACGAACAGTAAAGTGTAAAACTGTGAATAATAAAGTGACTGTTGGTTTTGAATTGGCTGCGTTGGAATAATTAAAGTTGTTTCATTTTCAAATTGCACTTTCCAGTGATACGTAACAGACGTAGACGTAGTATTCTTAACACTATTGTTTGAATAAGGGCGCTGAGATCTCGCTATCCACACATCGTACAATATCATATGATACATCATTTTAAAGCTCTTGATGAGCATATTTGCACAAACAAAATGTACATTGATAAATCCTATCTGGAGATATTTGCATCGAAAGTTGCATTAATTTCCCTGTTGGAAAAATCATTGCTCTTTACGTTTATCAAATCCAATCAGAAAGCTGTGCGCTTGAGCAAGACGATGGAAATAAGGAAACAAACAAGATCGCGCATGGAACCAACACGTTCCACACATGCATGTGCCACAGCGTTGTTTTATTTGCGCTCTTTGTTTGCGTACACCGCAGCGAGTTTGCGATAGCACATCGCCGTGGCGGGGGATGATTGTGAGGAGAAAATGATATGCTGTTGTTGTTCTTCTTGCGCCCGCGAAAGGCTGAAATTTCGATTTTCTTTTTTTCTTTAGCTTTTGTTCTTCTTTAATGCTAGCCAGTGTTGCTATGTCCCAATTTTTGCATTTTTATGTTTTGTTTTGATCACGTTATTCAGAAGAGTCGAACTCAAATCTTACAAAAAAGTAGTTTGAGTTCTTTTTGAAAAATGGCAACATCGACTACAAGAAAAATAAGCAAAATTTTAACGAAGGGGGGAGTTTGTTGCTATAATTAAAAATTAACACATCGGCGGCTTGATCAATGCATGTTCACATTGTAAAGTTAAGCGGTCATTCTCATTCGCGGACAGGAAAAATGGACATTCTTCAGAAATTATTTCCTTTGTGAATACGAGGAATTTAAAAAAAAAAGATATTCCACTTTAATTTATCCATTGTTATGGTACAAAAAAAAACAATTTTTTAATTTTTTCAAACACTCTTTTTCGATTAAAGACACGGCTTCTGCCGAGTCATGGTCAGCTGGCGGGGATTGTTTTGAGTCACAGGACTATCTGAAACATAAATTTCAAAGAAATTCTTAATCAGTATGAACGTACCTCTCACCCGTAGTAAATGATAAGAATCTCACAAAATGGCAGGCATTGGAAGTTAGAGCAGTAAAAAATGGTTGTTTTTGAAGATTTTATCAATGAAAAAAAAATAAAATTTTTAACATATCGGAGTGAATTTACTAGGGGTCATAGCTAACAGTATGTAGAATGACGTGACAAAATCGCAGAGAGATCGGATGAATGGTTTTTTTTTAATGTCTGTAGAAGCCGAAATACTTGAAATTTTCCAATAAAATTTTGATAGCACCTTCTTCAAGGATGATACATTCCAAATATGTAAAAAAAATTGATTTTTACAAAATTTCACATGAGAATGACCCCTTAAGCATTTCGTATTCGATGTGAGGTAAAAACGATATGCCGTTGTTGTTGTTGCGCAGGCGAAAGGTTAAAATTGTAACACGATTTCTATTTTTTGGCAAACTTTTGTTCTTCTTTAACACGTTCACGCCGGGGCCGATTTTTATTGTTTTTGCTGTGAGGCGGCGCTGAAACTAATGCCATGCTTCATCTGTCTTTCATTAAATGTTTTTAATGAAAGTACGTTAATCGAATGTGTACCACCGGCAGTACGCGTCGCCCGATTTGACAATCTAGTGCGGGCCACCGGCGATACGCGTCGCCCGATGAGACAATCTAGTGCGGGCCACCGGTGGTACACGCCGCCCGATGAGACAGTCTAGCGCGGGCCACCGGTGGCCCGCGCCGGCGTAAACGTGTTAAGGCTAGCCAGTGCTGATATCAAGGTGTATTAATAAGGTGATGGCACTACTGCAACAACAAAATCTCCATGTATTTTGTTAGTGCTTTTGAGCAATCTCATTGTCATAATCAACTCAAAACTCACAGCGGTGGACGGCCATTTTTATCATTTTGACAATAAGCATGCCCATTCGCGAAAAATCAAAAGAAAAAAGTTTAATCAGCTGAGTTGCCACCACTACATTATTAATGTGCCTTGGCTGCTATGTTCCAAATTTTGCATTTTTATGTTTTGTTTTGATCATTATTACTCTTACGTTATTCTTAAGAGTCCAATTAAAATTTTACAAAAAGTCAATTTGAATTCTTCTTGAAAAATGGTAAAATCAACTGCAAAAAAAAAGAAAATAAGTTTTGATGGACGAAGGGAGGAGGTTTGTAGCTATAATTAAAAATTTAAGTAACAGATGTGGGCATTTGAATCTAATATTCTTTAAACGCAGAACTGTACACACAGAAAGCATAATTTGTATAAAATTGCATTAAATGCGGTAGTTGCAGCCGTCGAAGGCACCCAGGTTCAAATACTGCCTGTAATAACACATGAAAAAATAACGGGAAAACTCGTTTTCTCTTTCGGTGGCTGTCCTCTCAGCTGGAAATGGCAAACCTCTGAGAGTAAAATTTCTTATAAAAGTGCTCCCAACCTTCCGTTCGGAACCGGCATAAAACTGTACGTCCCTTCCACCAGCGTACAAATTCACACGCACAACATGAGTGGGTGCGGGAAGCTAGGCTTTAGTCTCGCGTAAGCGGGCTGTCGTGCCAGTCAATTATTATTATTAGTTGCAGAGGTCAGCTATAGCCACCTCGGTGGCTTGACCAGTGCATGTTCATATTGTAATGCTAGCATTTCGTATCCGAAAAGGTAATGCTTTCCTTTCTGCGTTAATTTGTGTTGCTAAATTGTATTTCATTTCTTACATTAGACAAACAATCGTGTTGCCACGGTGGAATAGTAAAACTACCACCAATACCAGTGCCAGAATTTTTTGAGTCGATCTTGAAAAACGATCTGAACTCATGGTGAAAACACTATTTAGAAAATATTCGTCAACTAAATAGATCCTTTGGATTCGCATCTTTTGAAGCGCAAATTGTAGAGATATTCATCAAAACGGATCGCCATTCGGTGGAAACATTATTATTCTTGGCAGAGACTTCAAGCAAGTTTTACCAGTGGTGCCGAATTGTGCGCGTGCTACTATAGTTAGCAATTGCTTAACCCTTTCGCTACAGGTTTTTACTAAGGAAAGTCCAAATTTTACATTTTAAAAGAAATTTTTAATTTTTATACTAAAGTGTTTTTCTATGAGAGAAACCACATCGTTGTGGCTGTAATAGTTACTTAAACATAAAACTTTTTACGCTTAACGAAAATTTGAATATTTCTTCATTAACTTCACCCAAAATTAAAGAAAAAAAATATATAAATTGAAAGAAAACGTCAAATTTAAAAGTTATCTAAAGTTTTCTGCTTCCTCTTCCTTTGCTATGTCAAGATATACATTTAACCCTCATCGGTCCCTTGAGAAATACATCTAATCGGCCCCATTGTATGCGCGCGCAAACACATATATTTTTAATTGTAAAAAAGCTAAAAAAATTAACAACCATTTAGGTTTTGTGATTTTTTATTTATGTTCCTTATATTGTTTACTATCATATTAATACATTTGAACTTCATAAAGGTGGATTTAGAATGAAATTAAAATTAGAATATTACATATATTAGAAAAAAATTGAATTTTTAACTTTTGTCAATTATTTGTACATTTTTCATGTTCAGCACAAATGAAATTTCTACACTTTTCACAGCGTGTGGCAAAACGATTTTTGTTATTTTTATATGTGCTGATGTAGCATCGGCCTCGTTTTGATGTACTTGGTAAATGGCGAATCCCCCGAATTCTTTGAATAACACTGGAAGCATCATTACTTTGAGGTTGTTTTTTACGTTTAGTGATCTGTTTTTCAACGAGATTCAATCCAAGCTGCTCGATAAAAAGGCGACGACGAATATTATGGGTCGTTTTAGAAGTTTTCCAATTCGGGAACAATGCAATGAACGTCACGAATGCATTCAACGCACTAACATCAAGCATGTTACAAAATACTGCCATTGGCCACCGATTGACTTTTCGTTTGCATGTGTACGTAGCCACCATTTGATCCATAGTATCAACTCCACTCTTGGTTTTGTTGTGGTCTTCAATGATGTTAGGTTTCTTCTGTTCACTATTCTGATTTATGCTGACAACATTGTGGTATGTACTGAGCAATGTCACAAATCGGTACCGGCGAGGAACATATGACAACATAACTGCTTGCAATTTATGTTCATATACAACTTCTGTATGATAAATTGGCTTTTCACGCATGTCGAGTAGAACTGAAGGAATTTCAGTCCTATTTTTGCTTATTGTTCCCAAAATAGTCATGCGATTCTTATGCAAATCTTCTGCCAATTCATACGAAGTGAAAAAGTTGTCACACGTTACATTTCTGTCAGAAAGTCCTTCCACCAAATCCAAAACAAGACGCCGTCCGAGATTGCGTTCAGGAGTGGCATTACGATTCCGACCAACATAAATTTGTGTGTTGTATGCATACCAGCTTTTTGAGTCCCATAGCACCCAAATTTTGATGCCATATTTCGCCGGCTTGGATGGAATATACTGACGAAACGGACATAGCCCACGATACGGAACTATCATCTCCGGTAATGTTTTTTCCTGGTGTGTATACAGCTTTCAAATTATGATTTCAGTTATCGTATACATTTCGAATCGGTGCCAATTTGTCACGAACAGAAGTACTTGTAGATGCAGTGTTGGCCATACGTTGTTCGCGGTCATCAAATCGAATGCAACCATGGATACGCTTGAACATTTTCAAAGACATTGTTGCTCTAAATATTGCCCGACCAGTTTCTTTATTCCACAGTTTAGTGACACATTCACCGTATGATCGATACACACCAGAATGCAGCAACAAACCAAAGTATGCGTTCAGAGTGTCCAAATCAATGTTTTCCCATTCGTATTTGTACTTTCGCACACCATATAAATTCGTCATGTTCAAAATATTATTCTCAACCGGTCGAAGGAACATGTGAAATGCAGACGAAACATCAACTATATTAGCAGCTGCTAATACTTTTGGACCTGAATTATAACCAAAATGAAACATATAATGAACATGCACCCATAATATTTTTCTTATTTTTTTTTTAAATATTTCTTTTCAGGATTTGCTGCATTTTCTTGTGCTAAATTTTGCTCAAGTGGCTCAATGTCGTCTTCATCCGAATGCACGCTAACTTCACTTTCATCATTCTCCTCGTCTGATAATGCAAAATCATCGTCACTATTGCACGGACATTCGCCCGCTTCGCTTTCCAAATCAAAATCCATTTCTAGTTCATCTCGCTGCCTTCTTTCACGTAAAACTCTATCCATTTTTTATCAAATACTTCGAAACACAACCAAAACTCAAATAAATGCACAAACAAACTTCACTAAGAGCACTAAACTAAACACTAAACACTAAATAAGAGCGTGCTATAAATCCACACACAAAAATAAGCGGCAATTCCAGGTACCTGCTTATGTGTATGCGCGCACATACACAGGGACCGATTCGTACCCTGTCGGACCTGAGACAACCAGTTCCCAAAATTCATTGGCCTTTCAACTGGTTTTTTGTAGTCAATTGGGCAACTAGTTGTCCAAGTGACTGTCAGCGGATGCAGAAGTCGGTCAGTTCGCATCTAATCGTTCACGTTCTGCGTGCGCGTTCATAGGCGAGAAGAAACATGAAAATACGAAACGAAAGACGAAACAGAGGTGAAATAATCAACATTATTCTGTTACGGCTGATCTTGCGATGCTTTTGTTACAACAACAACGTAGAAATGTTTCTTTCTTTCTGTTTCTATGACTCGAAGTTCGCTCGATTTGCACGTTTTGTCTTGAATGATTTCAGTTAGAATTTTGCGAGGTTGCGTGAAGCAACGAATTGCAGCAGTAGTCGAATGGTATGTATTAATAAATTTATGTAATTATGTTTATATAATTATTTATTAATTTATTTATTTTTTTATTAATTGCAGGCGAAGTCAGGATGTTGAACTGCGTCAGACCCCAAACAGTTTCGACTGAAGTGTCAACAAGTCGAAGTTCATCTTTAATTTTGTGTTATTATTTTTAAATATTTTTAAAATAAAATAATTAATTAAAAAATGCACTGTTTTATTTTCTCCATAAAAATCGAGTGGTTAGAAAACTAATCCAGAATAAACAAGTTCGCAAACTAGTCGCTTTGCAACTGGTTTGAAAACTGGTTGCTTCGGACTAACCTTGGACTAGTTGCAAACGGATGCCGACGGGGACAATTGACCCTCGCCTAGGACACCGCCATGTTAAAAGGGTGAGTTTTCTACAAGAAAACGAGTCGATTCAGACGTCATATATGACTGTCAAGCGACCAGTTGAAAAACTAGACTTGGACCAGTCCGATTTCCCACAGGGTAACTATAACTGCACAGGCAAATACAGTACAAATTCAAAAACGGGTTTTTTGGCTGTTCAGGCAAAATAATTCTACTTTGCAAAATACAAGGTCATTCCGCTGAACCGTTTTTATTTTATTCAAGGTTAAAGATCAAAATTGTATACGTGCGCATGCAGGGGACCGATGAGGGTTAAAAAAAGTGTATACTTCTCTTCTTTTAACTTTAATATTCAGTTTTTTAATTTCGTATTTTTCCTAAAACCTTAAACTATTTTAAGGACCAACAAAAATGTATTCTTGAAACCACAGAGGGTTCAGACGTCCACAGAGTAGCAATGTGCCATAATAATATAATAATTGATTGCCACGACAGCCCGCTTACGCGAGACTAAGGCCTAGCTTCCCGCAACCACCCGTGTTGTGCGTGTGAATTTTGTACGCGGGTGGAAGGGACCTACAGTTTTATGCCGGTTCCGAACGGCAGGTTGGGAGCTTTTTCATAGGCAATTTCTGCTCTCAGAGGTTTGCCATTTCCAGCTGAGAGGACAGCCACCGAAAGAGAAAACGAGTTTCCCGTTATTTTTTTTAGGTGTTACTACATGCAGAATTCGATCTTGCGTCGCTCTGCATGCGACTCGTTGGACCGCGCACTAACCAACTGAGCCACGGCGGCTGCAATGTGCCATATGGCAACAAAATAGCGAAAGGGTTAAAGCGTTGTTCTTTGTGGCCACTTTTTAAGCAGTTCAAATTAACTACTAATATGCAGTCCAATGAACCTGAATACAGCAACTTTCTTATCCGTGTTCGAGATGGCCGAGAAACGGATTATTGCAAAATAAAATTACCAGATGCAATTATTTATTAGGGGTACCGGTTAATTCGTGCGGTTTGTTTTTGAAAATTGAAGCTTTATTGTGAAAAAATGGTATGGTATGGATAACTTTTTCCATTTTTCTGGCAATTCACGAATACCCTTTCTGAAAAATTCGGCCCGCTTTTCCGCTATCCACGAATCGATCCAATTTTTTACTTCTTCATAATTGGAGAAGTGCTGGTCAGCCAGGCCATGTTGCATTGATCGGAAGAGATAGTAATCGGATGGCGCAAGGTCTGGACTATACGGCGGGTGGGGTAGGACATCCCATTTGAGCGTTTCAAGGTAGGTTTTGACGACCTGTGCAACATGTGGCCGAGCATTGTCATGTTGTAAAATTACCTTGCCGTGCCTTTGTTCATATTCGCGCAGTACTCGGCTTAAACGCATCAATTGTCGTCGGTAGACTTCCCCTGTGATCGTTTCATTCGGTTGCAACAGCTCATAATAGATCACACCCAGCTGGTCCCACCAAATACATAAATAACCTTCAGGCTATGAATATTCTGAACGGCCATCGATGATGATGCATGGCCGGGGTATCCATGCTCGACGTTTTGGATTATCGTAATGGACCCACTTTGCATCGCCAGTGACAATTATATGCAAACAACTTTTTCTTTGGTGCCGTTGAAGCAGTTGTTCACACGTGAAAACTCGGCGTTCGACGCCTCTTGGCTTCAATTCATACGGCACCCATGGCCTACCTTCCGGATCATTCCCATTGCTTTTAGACGAGCGGAAATGGTTTATTGAGTGACGCCAAATGATTTTGCAAGTTCTTCTTGCGTTTGGGATGGATCTTGGTCGAGCAATGTCTCCAATTCGTGATCTTCAAACTTTTTTGGCTGTCCGTCCTGTTTGGCTGTTCATCGTCCTCCAAGTCAAAATTGCCACTTTTAAACCGTGCAAACCATTTCTGGCACGTACGCTCAGCTAGAGCATGCACACCATACTTACTTACTTACTTAACTGGCCATAACAACCCGTTATCGGGTTACGGCCTGCCGCAAAACTTCTCTCCAGGCGCCTCTGCTTCGCGCGCGCCTTCTCCAGTTGGTCACACCAAGAGATACCAGGGCCTCTTCCACTTGGTCCTTCCACCGGAGACACGGCCTCCCTCTTCGCCGTCGACCTCCAACCATCGCATCGAATACCTTTTTCGCCGGAGCTTCGTCGTCCATGCGGCAGACATGACCGAGCCAGCGTAGCCGCTGTCCATGTCCTTATACAGCTCATACAGCTCGTTATTGGTTCGTATGCGATAGTCGTCACCAACCCGAACAGGGCCGAAGATTTTGCGAAGCACCTTCCTCTCGAACACTCCAAGGGCCGCTATGTCGTTTCGTGTCATTGTCCATGCTTCAGCGCCATAGAGGAGCACGGGCAAGATAAGCGTCCTATAGAGTGAAAGTTTTGTCGGTCGAGAGAGGTCTCTACTTCTCAATTGCCTACCGAGACCGTAGTAGCACCTGTTGGCAAGAGTTATCCTTCGCTTTATCTCCAGACTGACATCATTGCTGCTGTTGATGGCGGTGCCAAGGTAGACGAATTCCTTGACAACTTCAAAAGCATACCTGTCGGCCTCGACGTGAGACCCTAGCCGCTGGGAGTCCCTGCGTGTAGACAGCATATACTTCGTCTTGCCCTCATTTACCACCAGACCCATTTTGGCAGATTCTCTTTCGATAGCCGCAAAGGCAGCGGTGACATCTCGCTTGTTACGTCCGATGACATCAATATCATCAGCGTAAGCAAGGAGCTGGACACTTTTGTTGAAAATTGTGCCATTACGATGTACACCGGCCTTGCGCAGAACACTCTCCATGGTGAAGTTGAAGAGGTCGCAGGACAAAGGATCGCCCTGCCTGAAACCTCGAACGGTATCAAAGGGGTCGGAGAGGTCACTTCCAACCTTGACGGAGCTGCGCGTATTGCTCAACGTCGCTCTGCAAAGTCTAACGAGCTTTGCAGGGATACCAAGTTCAGACAATGCGGCATATAGGCGATCCCTTATCGGGCTATCGAATGCTGCCTTGTAATCGATGAAGACATGGTGTGTATCGATTTGGTTCTCCTGGGTCTTCTCCAGGATTTGGCGTAGAGTGAATATCTGGTCGATGGTGGACTTACCAGGTCTAAAGCCGCACTGATAAGGTCCAATCAGCGCCTTGGCGAGTGGCTTTAGTCTTTCACATAATACGCTCGTCAGGACCTTGTATGCAATGGGAAGTAGGCTGATACCCCTGTAGTTGGCGCATATTGTTGGGTCGCCTTTCTTCAGCACAGGACAAAGGCCACTGAGGTTCCAATCGTTGGGCATTCGTTCCTCCAGCCATATTTTGCAAATGAGCTGATGCATGCACCCAATCAGCTCACCGCCGCCGGCCTTGAACAATTCAGCTGGTAGCCCATCCGGCCCTGCAGCTTTGTTGTTCTTGAGTCGCTGGATAGCGACCCGGACCTCGTCATGGCTGGGCGGTGGCACATCCACACCGTCGTCGTCGATTGGTGCCATCTGGACATCTTCACCACTGGCGGAATTGTTCCTTTCGTCGCCTGCGAGCAGCTTGGTGAAGTGCTCCTTCCACAACCTCAGCACACCCTGCGCATCCGTAACCAGATCCCCGTTTTCGTCTCTGCAAGAAGATGCCCCGGGCTTAAATCCTTCCGTGAGACGCTTAACTTTTTGGAAGAATTTTCGGGCGTCATTCCTGCTCCTGCACTCCTCGATTTGCTCACGCTCGCGACTTTCTTGCTCCCGTTTCTTGCGTCTAAAAAGGCACCTCTCTTTCTTCCTCTCCGCCCGGTATTTTTCTGTCATGGCTCGCGTGGCGGCCGACTGCAGGGTCTTCTTGTTGGCAGCATTCTTCACTGCAGTGGCTGCGCGACACTCTTCATCGTACCATTGGTTTTTTGGTGGTGGGCGTCGAAAACCAAGGACATTTTCTGCGGCGGCGCGCATAGAGTGGGATAAGTGAGCCCATAATCCGCCGATGTCATCAGGTGGAGAGGGGGAGCGACCGAGCTGGTTGGAGAGTTGAGCGGAGTAGGCTTCGGCTACCCCTTGTGATCGCAGCTTACTGATGTCCAGCTTTCTTCGCAAACTAGGTTGTGCGGTCTTCGCTGCGCAAAGACGCATGCGTACCTTGGCTGCAACAAGGTAGTGGTCCGAGTCGATGTTGGGTCCTCGGAACGTGCGCACATCTAGAATGCTAGAAGCATGCCTTCCATCAATCACAATGTGATCAATCTGGTTGCGGGTGGATTGATCGGGGGATAACCAGGTGGCCTTGTGGATATCGAGGTGCTGGAATCTGGTGCTACTAACTACCATGTTTCGTGCCGCGGCGAAATCGATCAGCCTCAGACCGTTGTTCGAAGTGGTCCCATGGAGGCTGAACTGCCCGACTGTGGGGCCAAAGATGCCTTCTCGCCCGACCTTTGCGTTGAAGTCCCCGAGGACAATTTTGACGTCATGGGCCGGGCACCTGTCGTAGACGTCCTCGAGCTTCGCATAGAAGGCATCCTTGGTCGCATCGTCCTTCTCTTCCGTCGGGGCGTGCGCGCAAATCAGGCTGATGCTAAAGTATTTAGCTTTGATGCGGATCGAAGCCAGCCGTTCGTTCACCGGAGTGAACCGAGAGACGTGGTGGCGAAGTCTCTTGCTGACCACAAATCCGCAGCCAAATTCGCGCTTCTCCGCATGGCAGCTGTAGTAGATATCGCAGTCTGCTCGCTTGGAGCAACCTTGTCCTGTCCATCGCATTTCCTGGATGGCGGTGATGTCAGCCTTACATTTCGTGAGGGTTTCCGCCAGTTGGATAGAGGCACCTTCCCTATAGAGGGTCCGGACATTCCAGGTGCATATCCTCAAATCATGGTCCTTGAATCGTTTGCTGTGGTCGTCAACATTGTGGGTTCCTTCCGAGGCTTGCTTTTTGGCTTTCATTGGTATTTGGATTTTCCGTGGCGGGCACCAAACCCTGCGCACAACCCAAATTTTAAGTCCTGGGGATAGGACTCGCTGCACACATTAGTTCACTATTCAGCGGATGCCAAATAGCTATCCAGAAGGGCCGCGCGGAGGCTGTGCATCAGCTTGGATTGGACAGGGACAAGGATCGTTCTGGCGTTCGCCAGGTTGAACGCAATCAGAGACTTTACCTTGTATGTCCGCTCCCTTCCTTCCATGCACACCATACACTTCCATCAAAATGCGATGACTTTCGGCAGCCTTTTTCTTCATATTGAAGTAATGAAGAAGTACTCCCCCAAAAACACTTTATTCGGCGCAAAATTCGACATTTTCAGAGTAAAAAAAAGTATTGTTGTTCTCTGTTAGAAAACCGCATGAATCAACCGGTACCCCTATTAATTGTTTGGGTCTTCGAGCCTCATTCTGGTGTGATCGAGCAGCGTAGCTTAAGAAGCGAGCAAAAAAACAATTAAGGCGCAAAAATATATGAAAAAATAATTCAAATGCTTCCTGGGCGAATAAAAATTTATCTCAACGCCGATAGTATCTCATCGGAGGACTCCGCAGATGCAGTAAGATATCCCATGGAATTTTTGAATTCACTTAACTTTAGTGGGATTGCACTACATGAATTAAACTGAAAATAAGTAGGAACAGTTGTAATGAACAAATCCCTGGATTTGGGAATTGTAACTTATTAACATCGAATAGCTTCCACTCACCGAATGCAACCCTGTAGTAGGAGCGCTAAAAAGGCAGCCCTGCTGATCTATGCCGATGTGCAGGAGAATACGAACTAGAAAACGAATGAAGAAAAAGAACATTCGATGGGAGAGAAGGCAACGAATCGGCAAGCGAGTAGGACGTGGCGGCTTGGGCAAGAGACAAAAAGACGAAATAACCGCGTGGCAGCGGTGGAAAGAGAACGAAACGCCGGTCGGGGCGAGAGCACATGGCAAGGAGCAGTTGTGACGGATTTCGCTGCGGCGCCTAATTTGACTGAATCAACACCAGCGCCACGAGTCTGCAGCTCACCTTAAGGCTGTCGCCATTTCCTTACAACTGCGCGACCAGCACTAGCGCCGCGAGTTTGCAGCTCAACTTAAGGCTGTCACCAATTTCCTACAACTGCACGATCAGCGCCAGCGCCGCCAGTCAGTCATTCGACGTAAGGCTGCCGACCTTCGCACGACCAGCGCCGCCAGTTTGTCATTCGGCGTAAGGCTGCCGTTCACATTTTCGGCACCTGCCCGCTCAGCGCCAGCGCCGCCAGCTTGGCGCATGCAATTGTGGGGCATCCTTATACATTGGGAATGACGCAGGACCGCAGGAGGGCGGCCGCCGCCATACGACTCGTTACGTAATAACGGAAGCAGGCACCACCAATCCTAATCCCACTAAGGGGGATTAGGAGCAGTGGCTCAATTGTAAAACAACCACATTTAAGGGGGAGCAGTGGCTCAATTTCATAGATTTAAAGAGGGATATGTTACTATGGGTAAGATATGCTGCATCAATTGCATCACTCTTTGTGTACTCGTCATCGGCTACATAAGTTCTTATACTTTTCTTACAGCATTCACGATTCACGGAGAAGGCCTTCTACGAGGAAATCGATGAACGCACGTAACTCTTTAACGCCTATGACTTGAAAGTAGTAGTAACGTATTGCTAAACCAAACCGTGAGCAAAGAGTGTACGCAACGGTCAGGGAGAAAGGGCGGGGCTCAACTGCTATAAAGTGTTAGGAATGGACAGCAGACGGAGCAACTTAGGTTTATAGGTGCAGGGATTTAACTAAGGTATGGGAATAGAACCCGGGAAAACTTGTTTATTTGAATAAGATATTGTATTCCCTATTTAAGAATATTAAAACCAATATTAATTTCTAATTATTGACGTTCTTTTTGGGGGGTGAGAAGAGGTCAAATGTCGTTTGGGGATCCGCTTTGGTGTCGCGCCGCAGATCCACGGTAGAGTGGGTATTGAAGCGAGAGTGCCACTATCACCTTGGCACTCCTCCTTGATAACTTGCAACCGCGATAGGACCATGTCTTTTTGAATAAATACCACCTTGCAGGGGATCCTTCTGTTTTCATCTTGCCACCCCACATATAAATTGTTTTCTTTATATGCTTGCTATAAATAACAAGGGACTCTACATAAAAACCGTAATGTAGTAAGCCTTCGGAAAAGGTCGCGAACCCCCCAACCGACTCTCTAGCTAGCCACATAAGGGTCCCGCAGACCTACTTTCGAGGCTTCTATCACCTGGCTACTCCGGTGGACATGTCAACCGTCGGGGGTTGTGCGCAGGTACTACAATTTTATAAAATGTACATTACACAGTGGTGATGTTAATACGGAACCTCAACACATTAGAGGTGTTAGTGAATGGTACTCGACTAATCGTAAAAGAAAAGTATTCAAATTGTTTAGACGTCAAAGTTTTAACCAGTGAAGCGCAAGGAAAGCGACTTATACTACCTCGCATAAATTTGCAACCAAGCGAGACAAAACAATAATTCCAGCATTCGCTATAACAATTAACAAATCGCAAGGTCAAACTTTAACCAGAGTTGGAGTCTTTTTAAAAGAGGATTTCTTTACTCATGGCCAATTGTATGTAACATTAAGTTGGATGCGATCATCATTAGACATAAGAGTGATAAAGTGCATGCAAAATAAATTAATTGTGTTTAATTTATTGCATTAACATATAAATTAAACACAACGGCAAATGTAGTATTTCACGAAGTACTAAAATGCCAAAAATATATATTACACTTTAGTAACATAAACGAAATGGTAGTTTTGTTTTACACCCGAACTTCGGGGGTTACAGCAAGTTTATATTATTTATAAAAGCCTCGTCGGAGTAGGTGGCCGCACGAACCAAATGATGAGCTCTCTTACACAAGCCTCGGATGGAATGGACGTCGGAAAGACTGACGCCATTGATCAACAATCTGCTGAAATTCTTCCTAGCGGTTGAAGAGACTGACCGACTAGGAGCAGGGTGAACAGTGCCATCCCTCTGAAGAGAAAGCTGTTAACGACTTCTCAGAAAAAGGGGCTAAGGAAGCTGATGGAGGCAAGTAAGCCCTCCGAGGAGGCTCTCAACGCTGTCTTGGTTGAGACAGCGAAGGTGGTCAAAGCTGATAACTGTAGCAGAATCGATACGGTGAAACCCGCACCGAAGAGGACTAAGTTCAGTCTGTCCTTTGCTGAAGCTACTGCAGCGATCAAGGTAGGGATTCTACCGGACGAATTCCCGGCTGTCCACCTAAACTTGGAGGATTAGAGGGCAATATAGGGGGCTATCAAAGAGGAGCTGCGTAAGATGCCCGTTGATGGCCCTCAAATTCGGTTCCAAGGATGCTCCTTTAAGCCAGGGTGAATAATTGTGAACTGCGCCGAAGAAGCATCGAGGAATTGGCTGAGGGAGATAATGTCAAAACTCCAGCTGGCGGAGAAGAAGGTGAAACTGGTGGAGGGAACTGGCCATCGATGATCCCTCAGTTGCGCAACTCTCAGTGCTGAGCGGTGGCGTTCCCAGGTTTTCGAAAGGATTTCAAAAATTCAGTTTAACGTAATTTTTATACTTTCATCTTTACGTATTATTTTTACATACATATGTATACATATATCAGGTGTACAACTTTGCTTCCGCCGTTTTCCGATAGGTGGCTGTACCGGCTGAGGCTGGTTGAAATACATAGATGGTAATGCCTTTAAAGTGAGTGTGGACAGTGCCTAACGAATTGTCATCGCCGTTTCAGTGACAGTTGTTCTTGTTTTCGTATTATTCACGCTCGAAAATGTCCGTTTATGTGCCCAATTCTCGCCATTTGCGGGAAGTTTTACTTTTCTGTTACAATTTGAAAAAAAATGCAGCTGAAGCGCATCGAATGCTCTCAGAAACTTACGGTGATGCTGCTCTGAGTGAAAGAACGTGTCGGGAGTGGTTTCAACGTTTTAAAAATGGTGATTTCGACATGACAAAGTCATCCTCCAACACGACAATGCTCGGCGTCACGTCGCAAAAGTGGTCAAAAAGTACCTGGAAACGCTGAAATGGGAAGTCTTGCCCCACCCGCCGTATTCCCCAGATGTCGCCCCTTCTGACTTCCACCTATTCCGTTCGATGGCACACGGCCTGGCAGATCAACATTTTCAATCCTTCGAAGAATTGGAAAAATGGATTGCTTCATGGATAGCGTCAAAAGAGGACTCCTTTTTTCGAGCCGGGATCCGAAAATTGCCGGAAAGATGGGAGAAAGTTGTCGCTAGCGACGGACAATACTTTGAATAATACATCTGTAAGCACTTTTTCGCAATAAAGCTTTTAATTTTGGAAAAAACGGCGGAAGCAAAGTTGTACACCTGATATGTACTAACATAAAACATATAACATAAAATTCGTAAAACGAAAAATTGAAGTGACATGTATTTTTAAGTCATGAAATCTCAACTAAAAAAATCAAGTTTGTTTTTATTTATGAGATTTTGAAACTTCGATCTAAAAGAGTTACATAACACAAAAGACCTATTTTTAAAAGCATAACACAACTGATAAATCCAAAAAATAAAATAATAAAATGTATGAGGATCGAAGCTTGGTCAGGAGGGCTGTAGTATCTACTCAGAAGGATTAAACCTTAACTTAAAACTCCGGCTGCCAAATTACTGTAGTGTCTTCCAGGCTGAGGTCACAGCAATCTGCGCAGCATCCGATTGGCTCAGGATAAACAGGATATCGGCTACTGGTATCCTGATATTATCGGACAGCCAATTAGCTCTGGATGCGGTCAAAATAACATCAAAAACTGTTCTCAGCTGCAGCAAATCTCTCAACGAGACTGCCAAGCAGCTTCATTATTCACCTATGCTGGGTTCCAGGTCATAGGGATATTCCAGGGAACTGTAGAGCGGACGATCACGCAAGACAGGGTACTACTGAGCAGTTAGGCCAAGAGTTGAACAAGCTCGGTGCTTCTCTTATAACATGTAAGCTTCGTACCCATGCGAGCTCTATACACGATACGAATTTAAGATGGGTTGAAGACAACACAAGCCTCGTTGCGCGCCAACTTTGGCCAACCTTAAATCTTTGACATTCTAAAGAACTCCCCTCATTAAACAGAGCCCAGATCAGAACCATGATCGGTGTCCTTACGGGTCACTGCCTCATCGGCACCCACGCAAAAAGGATGTGGCTGTTTTCGAACGACTTCTGTCGCAGCTGTTTGGACGAGGAGGAGGAAGAAAATATTCCTCACTTATTATATAACTGGAATTATAGAAGATCTAGCTGATAAGACCATACGCCGCACAGTGGCTGATTCTGCCGAAGCAAGTTGCAAAAGTCAATTTTATCATGTTCGATTTGGGGGAAACTGTTATACTTGTCCGATATATGAATGCTTGGACCTATGAAATCCGAAAACCTTAACTAAATTGGACAAATAGTTTTGCTTGTAGAGCCCGTCAAAGTTGAGCAATTTTTAGAGTGTGAAATAATATCAGCAATTTGCTCTTTTTCGGCAAAGCTGAAGTTTTAAAATACGGAAAGGAGCAAATTAATTGAAACTTTTTGCACCAGCATCGTAAAAGGAGGCATTTGTAGTAAATAATTAAATATAGAAAAAAAAGTTGGTTGTTGTTGTTGTCTTTTCATAGGCACTCACTTGAAGCACTGTTTTTATCGCACTTTTTGAACTTTCGATAGACTTTAAAAAAAAGGCCATACTTGCCACGGTTCCGTCTTTGGGAAAATTGTTCACTAGTCTTCTGTGAGTACTGCCCTGAAGAGATCGGGTGCCCGATTTTGCCCGACTGGATTTTACAGCGATTTTTCTGTGGCCATCTCGCGCAATTTTGTGCTTTCGGATGCGTGCGTTCGAACAAGTTTGTCAAGATTTTGATAGTAAATCAATTACACGCAATTATAATCGTTACCAGGGCATGCAAATTTGGATTTTTGCTTCATTTAAGATGTAATACAAGCTTGCAACTTCATTTTAAGTCTATTTTTTTTACGTATATTGCTGTGAGCTCGAAGTAAAGAGCACTTTTGCTGGATGTGCAGTTCTTACGTACGAAAAACAAGTTGGCTTGCATTTCCGGCAATCAGCTATCATGTATCCTTTGATGTAATGTTTTTTTTTTTAATAAAATACTAACACTGCCTGGCATACAATTTTTTAATTTGAGCAAAACTCAGTCAGTCGCCATTAGTCTTTGAGTTGAACCGTGCCAATGAAACAATTAGTTATTGAAAAGCAAAACTAAGCAGACTTATATCTATGTGCACTGTCTAAAACCCACTTACAGTCTGTCTAGTAGAAGCGTGATCGACCAAATTATCACTTAGAGTACCGTTATCAAAAAAATTTGAATGCACCTAAGTAGCCTCATCATTTTTGTAATACGCACTGCAAACATTTTCAGTCTCGTGAAACAATTACAAGGTACAGGGTGTTTTAACAAGATGAGCTCCGCGTGAGAGAAGCGACTTCAAGCGGTATACCTTTGTCTACACCCTAGAAGGCCGTAAATGTCACGTTTAGCTGCAGCAAAATATATGAAGAAGTCGAAGTCATTCGTAACGAGGTGGACGAATCGGTATATGGAAGCAAAAAATGTCGACGATTTGGCTGGGCGGGGCCTTGAAAAAAAGATCTCCCCAAAACAGGACATGAAAATCATTGATTTGTTTGCGACGAAGCCGGGCTTATCGTTGCGTAAAGCTAAAGCAGTTTTAGAGAAAAGTGATGTTCAAATATCAAAAGAGACGGTTCGAGGACTTTTAAGAACTAACGACGTTAAATACCGGAACTCTTTGAAAAAACCGTTGCTCTCATCATCACACGTTCAAAAACGGCTTGCCTGGGCTTATGCCAATTCAGATCGGAATTAGAATGATGTAATATTTACGGATGAACTGCAATTTTGGGCAAACAGTAGCATAAATCGATCTTGGTGTGCCGCCATCAACCGATTGTTCCAACGAACTGTTAAAGACCCAGTAAAGGTCCATGTTTGGGGCTGCTTCTCAGAAAAAGGATTCGGGCGACTTTTGGTTATTACCACCAACTTGAACGCGGTTTTGATGAACAAAATTTATGAAAAAGCTTTATTACCACCAGCTGCGGAGATGTTCAGGAGAAGAGGACTCTCTTGGATTATACAAGAAGACAACGACCACAAACATCGCAGCCGAATGTGAGCTTAGTGGAAACAGCAAAATGGGGTAGAGGTGTTAGATTGGCCCTCACAGTCGCCTGATGCCAACCCGATAGAAAATTTGTGGGCAATAGGAAAGCAGAAACTCAGAGGAAAAACTGTATGGAAAGCAAAACCGTTATCGAGATAAATTCGGCTGATTTGGAGTCGATTGCTTTGGCAACTTGCTCAGAACGACATCAGTTTAAAAAATTGTTTGTCTGTGCCGTGTAAAGTCTTGGTGTGCCGTGGTTTGGAAACATTTTCGGAGTGGATCAGCGCGTTAGCTAGGGTGATTTCAATCATGCCTGGCATTGCCGAAATGTCGCTGCGATCCACACTAACACGACAAGGAGGACAGCCCCCTCCCGCCAATCGTCAAGCTACGCCCAGTGCTAGCAACGCCCGGCGAGTTTTGCATAGCAGTGAGGTGCAGCCTAACCAACAACAACGTCAGCGAGGGTGCGAGCAGTGCAGTCAGGCGCACAAGCTTAGCGACTGTCCGAAATTTAAGTCGTTCGACATGACAGCTCGATGGTCCCGAATTAAAAATAATCGCCTTTGCTTTGCCTTTACAGGGGGCATAACATAATGAATTACCGCCACAAGAAGACATGTGCCGTGGATGGGTGTGAGCGGTCACACCATCAACTACTACACGCAGAGTCCTCACCGAGATTGCCATCGGCGTCCGCAGAGCCTGTACGCGTGCTAAGTTGCCATCAGGAGTTAAAGGTAACTCTTTTTAAAATATTGCCTGTCGTTTTATCTGGTCCGAGTGGTAGCATGGTTGTGTATGCCATGTTTGATGAGGGATCTTCCATTTCGCTGATGGAAGAAAACGTCGCCGTCCAGCTTGGTTTAAAGGGGCAGTCCACACCTCTCGTGTTGCAGTGGTACGGGGAAGGCCGAACCACGGAAAGGTCAAGAAAGGTAAAGTTGGACATAAGAGGAGCAAACTTCGGCACCGAATTTGCCTGAAAAATGTTCGGACGGTCAGAACACTAAATTTGCCGGCACAATCGTTTGCTGAAGAAGATTATGACCACCTAACAGACTTGCCAATGCAGAACTATGTCGACGCGAAGCCCATGCTCCTGTTGGGGCTGGACAATTGTTTTCTCAGTGTCGCCCAGCGAACAGTCGTGAAGGGATGTCATCAGCCCGTGGCTGCCTTGACAAAAGTTGGGTTGGGTGGCGTTTGGTCCAGTGCGGAACAAAAAATGGCCAAGAATGTGACGTTTGCCAATAATTATAAAAACGAAATTGATAAATATGTTTTAAAGGGCTATGCCAGGCTGCTGTCTACTTGGTGTCTGCCACATTTTGGAGTGGTAAATCCCGGCAAACCCGGCAAGCTTCGGGTCGTCTTCGATGCGGCAGCAACGGCGTCAGGAACCTCACTCAACGCTGAGCTACTGAAAGGGCCAGACTATGCACAGCCACTGTGGGCAATAATTGCCAAGTTCCGACAAGGTGTGGTGGCGGTTGCGGGTGATATACAAGAGATGTTTTCACAAATCCCTGTCCGGAAAGCAGATCAAGATGCCCAACGGTTTTTATGGAGAGCGGATACCGCACACCCAGTCCAAGTCTATATTATGGAGTCGCTGATTTTTGGAACGGCTTGTTCGCCATGTTGCGCGGAGCCCTGATGCCTAGGGGTGCAAAAGCAGTCATAGAAAACACATATGTGATGATCTTGTGATCAGTTTCAAAAGCGAGCAGGAAGCAGAGGAAGTCACGGGCGAAGCCACATACATAAATGCTTGCGCGGGGTTTAAGCTTCGCAATTTCAGTTCAAATTGTAAGTAATTAGAGGCCAAACTTAACAATGAAGAAAGGAGTCACGAAGAGCCGTTCAATCTGGAACGTGGAAGTGCCACCAGCAAGATATTGGGACTGTATTGGATCACGGCAGAAGACACAATACAGTTTAATTTAAAGTTCCATAAGGTACCAAAAGAGGTATTAGAATGCAAGCGTCCGCCAACCAAGCGCGAGATGCTGAAATTGGTCATGTCAGTCTACGACCTGTTTGGGCTCTTGGCGAATTTTATGTTATACAACAAACTATTGCTGCAGTCGACGTGGAGGATGAAGGTGCCATGGGACGATCCGCTTCCAAAAGAATTACAAGTTTATTGGGCTGCCTGATGGAAAGAGTTCTAACGAGTGGAGATGTTCTCCGTAGCCCGATGCTATTCGCCGCTGCTGGCAGCAGCTGATGGCATACAACTGCACCTCATAGTCGACGCGAGCATCAGCGCCTATGCAGCAGTTGCATATTTACGTGTACGCAAAAACAGTGAGGTGAATGTCGCGTTCGTCGCCGCAAAAACAAGATGTGCGCCTCCGAAGGGCGAGTCTGTTCCACGTCTCGAACTACAAGCCGCCGTCTTGGGTTGCCGATTGGTAACCCCGATTGTCAACACCCATGATTTTCGCATTAATAGAACCGTGTTTTGAAGCGACTCTAAAACGGTTATATTATGGATCCGGTCAACTGAGCGGCGGTACAAGCAATTTGTGGCCCATCGAATTGCCGAAATACTCTCTAGCTCTGAAACAGTACAATGGCACTGGTTGCCAAGTGCTTGGAATGTTGCAGACGACGCCACCAGAGTTGTAACTCAGCCGAAGTTTGAAGTCACGTCCCGCTGGACGTTGGATCCCAGTTCCTAGACGAGGGGGAGGAGCTGTGGCCACAGGAGCCGTCTGCTATGGTCTCCGACTGCTGTCAGGCTGAGGAAGCGCCGCATCAAGTCTTGCTGACCAATAGGACAGGTGAGAACCTTATAGATTTTACTAAGTTTTCTCCCTACTTGAAGTTGCTGCGAACGGTCGCATGGGTTTGGCGATTTGTGCACAACGCCAAATCGGGTCAACGCACGAAGGGTGAACTCGCCGTTGGGGAACTGGCTGCAGCTGAAGACACCATTTGCCGCTTTGTACACAAAGAGGCGTACGCAGACGAAATACTCTTGTTGAGCACAGGACGCTGCCTGCCCAAATCCAATAGTTTAAGCCAGTTGACTCCGTATCTGAAGGATGGTCTACTTCGCGTCAATGGGAGAATCGACGCCGCCTTTTGCTTGCTCGCGTCCGCGCGGCGCTCAATAATTATGCCACAGAGTCACCATGTTTCGCGTCTTCTGATGACCCATTACCAGCAGAAGAGGCAACATCAGAATGACCATCTGGTAATCAACGAGTTGCGGCAGAAGTTCTGGGTGCTGCACGCCAGAGCCTTGTTGAAGTCCGTCAAGTCAAGCTGTATGACGCGCATCCAGGACCGTGCCAAGCCGGAGGTGCCGCTCATGGGCCAGCTGCCTTACACCGTATGTGCGCCCATTTAGTTATACAGGGATCGATTACTGTGGTCCATTTTATGTAGCAGTACGACGGAGCCGAGAGAAACGCTGGATAGCGTTGTTTACATGTCTGACGACGCGCGCCATACATCTGGAGGTGGTCGCGACCTTTCAACTGATAGCTTCCTTCTATGTTTTAGGAACTTCGTGAACCGACGAATGGCACAAATTTTGTGGTAGCACAGAAGGAACTCCTGCCGGAAAACCGCTTATTTGATTTCGACAAGGTAGAACGACACATGGCGCAAGAGAGAATTGAATGGGTTTTCAACTGTCCAGGTAATCCTAATGCAGGAGGCTGCTGGGACGGGCTGATAGGTTGTGTCAAGCGCTTATTGGCGAAGGCGCTGAAGGAAGAAGCTCCGAGAGTGGAAACGTTCCGGAGTGGGGTCATCGAAGCAGAATCTATTGTCAACGGCCGCCCATTAACCGACATGCCGTTGAAACCTGGCGACGATGAACCACTGACACCGAACCATTTTCTGATCGGTTGCTTGAATTCTACGCAAACGCCTAAGCCGGATGAGGAAGCGGTGTGCCTGCGAAAACAGTGGCGAATCGCTCAGAATATTAAGGATCGACTGTGGAAGCGGTGGGTAACAGAATACCTGCCCCAGCTGTTAAAACGTCCTAAGTGGAGGAAAAATGTCAGCCCATTGAAGCCCGGCCAGCTGGTGCTGGTATGTGACCCTGGAATGCCACGAAGCCAGTGGCAAACAGGGGTTGTGGAGACGGTGTGCACTGCCAAAGACGGACAGGTACGCACCGCCGAGATTCGGACGAGCCGCGGACGATTGCGTCGACCAGCAAGCAAACTAGCCGTTTTGGAGGTTGGTGAGTCCCCGCAAGGATCCACGGGGGGTGGGATGTTGGCGGCACAGCCAAATTAAAGCGAGGTGGCAGCGCCAGCCGGTGCTGTCTGATTTGACGTTTGGGCGCAGGCTGGCAACGCGATGGCTGAGGAGTTTGTCATTGGTGCGGTGAAAGAGGACAGACAAACACCAGTTTTTTTATATACCGCACAGCGGAGATGTTCTTTGATTGAAATAAAGGCAGTAATTGTAAAGACTTGTGATTTGTTTATTGCCTTGCCATGACAGCCCTGGTGCAGGAACCATGGACCAGCACCAATAGACAGATTCGAGGACTATACCAGGCATGTAAGGTACTATGTTGCCAATCGAACATGAGAGCCAGAGCCTGCATCATATTCAATAATTTTTACTTTTCTCCATTAACAGATTATGTTACACCTGATCTCTGCGCGGGAAAAATCGTCTGGAACTCCAGGGAGGGCATCATAGCGTCCGCGTACTTCCATGGGGATGACGAGCACTGCCCTCCAAGACTAGCAGAAGAGTTAGTTGCCTATGCTAGCGCAACAATATGGAGCTGGTACTTGGCTGTGATGCGAACGCCCATCACACCACGTGGGGCAGCTCAGACGTAAACCCTAGAGGTGAGTCAGTTTTTAATTTTATACTCGCTTTAGACTTAAATGTATGTAACGTTGGTGGCAGTCCTACGTTTGTAACTAGGGTCAGAGATGAAGTCTTGGATATGACCTTGACAACCTCAATGACAATGGGCCTTGTCAGTAATTCACAGGCAGATCAGGTTCACATTAGGGAATCGGGCGCTTGAAAAAGTGTAATTTCTAAAACAAAGGCAGACCGACTGGGGCAGTTACTGCAGCAAGTTGGAAAAGCTTATTCCTTCTCGAATAGAGAATAGGATAGACACCATAGACAGTTTGGAAAGGGCCTCGACAACGCTCAAGGGATTCATCCTCAATGCCTATCAAGACAACTGTCCCCTAAAGATAAAACCTTTAAGAGGCAGACGCCATTGTAGAACGGTCACCTAAGCAAGGAAGGAAGTAAGGAAACTGTTTAGCAGGGCGAAGCGCAATAACGACTGGCAGACCTACTCCAAGACATTTACTAAATAGAATCAGGAGATCAGGAAGGCCAAGAAAGTATATTTTAGGCGGTTCTGTCAGATCGTATCGGATATGTCCTCCAGCTGCAGGCTACAGAAGATCCTCTCGATGGAAAAATCCTGTCCAATCGGAACTTTGGTGGATGTAGACGGGTCCTCCACAAGAAGTGAGATGGAATCGCTTGCCCTACTCACTAATACACACTTCCCGGGGTCAGACATATTGACAGCCGATCTTCTGACTAACAGTATGGGACAGTCGCATTGTCCAAGTAGGGAAGATTGGAGAACGACCGTGTGTAATGCACAAATAGTGAAATGGGCGCTAGAATCATTCGCCCCGTACAAAGCACCGGAAAGAGATGGCATTTCCCCGGCACTTTTGCAGAAGGGAATGAACACACTAGCGCCTATTTTAACAAAAATCTGCTCATGCAGTTTAGCATATGGATGTATTCCAGAGGCCTGAAGTGCAGTAAATGTGATCTGTCTGCCAAAACCTGGAAAATCCAAAAAGAAGGACCCAAAATCCTTCAGGCCAATAAGCTTAATGTCTTTCGTGCTGAAGGGCCTGGAGAAGGTTGTTGACCGCTTCCTGAGAAAATAATTTCCGGTGTCCCTTTAGCACGAATCAGCATGCCTACCAGAAGGGTAGATCCACAGAAACGGCCCTATCAGTGCTGGTAGGCAAGATAGAGAAATCCCTGGAAGTGAAGGACAACTGCGACTAAGCTAGAGAAACTACAAAGACTAGCGAATACCTGCATAACAGGATGTATCAGAACTACTCCAGCTGCAGCCCTTGATGTTATATTGGGAATGCTACCGCTGGAACTGAATGTGCAGATGGCAGCAACGAATTGCACACACAGGCTGACGCATAATGGATCCATACCAAGGAATGCACAGGCAATCGGCCACCGATCTCTGCTGAGGGACAGGAGGCGGGATGGAGGCTTTTGGATGGCTCTGTACCAGATGCCTCAGAAGCACCTCTTCAGAAGAAGTTACGTAACGGACATACCTCACAGATTGGACTGGGCTGATAAAAAGGTCAGTCTCACGTGTTATGAGATTGTCTGGTACACCGATGTGTCCAAGACGGAAGAAGGAACCGGGGGAGGAATCTTTAGCTCCGGTTTCCAGTCTTCAGTAAGTCTTGGGGATAAAGCCTCGATCTTTCAGGCTGAGGTCTTTGCCAAAAATGTGTGTGCCAGGAAATTACTAACGCTCAATGTTAGAAGGAAAATTATAATCATAATGCCATCAAGGCCATGGGCTCGATGACATTTGACTCCAAACGGTCTGGGAGACAACAAATGTTCTGCAGGATCTCTCAAGGGAACCAAGTGATAGTATACTGGATCCCTGCGCACTGTGGGCACGATGGTAATTAGGAAGCGGACAGATTGGCAAAGGATGGGGCTGCTAGCCGGCACTACTGATCTGAACCAATCATAGGCGCTAGCAAGTCCCATTACAGACATTTTGTTAAACAGGAATTCATTAATCGAGCAAACCATAAATGGTCGAACACAACGGGGCAACGATGCTCCAAGCTTTTCTTTTCAGCTAACTCGGAAATCTACGTACCTAATTGACCTAAGCAGAAAGAAGCTGAAGGTCATGACGGGGATGCTAAGTGAACACTGTCTGCTAAATATGCATAGGGCGCGCCTGGGACTAACGGACAGTGAGCTATGCAGATTCTGTATGGAAGAAGAAGAGACTTCTGTACATATCATAACTGAATGCCCCGCCCTAATACACGCAAAAAAGCAAATATTAGGGAAGGAGGTGATACAGACGAGAGATTTGTCTCAAATAAATCTTATGAAACTAAAGGAGTTCCTAGATAACATTGGAGGACACGAACTCCTTAAGTAACGTAGAGGGACATGACACAATAGTTCACTACTTGGACGCAGTGTCGCGGACAGGTGTTGTCCGAATCCCAAATCTAATCAATCAACCTAAAGCTTCTAGAGCCAAATAATTATAACAATAATAATAATTGACTGACACGACAGCCCGATTACGAGACTAAGGCCTACCCTACGAAACATGGGTGATGGAAACTCCAACACATAAATCGTAAAAACTAACACATTCACATATAGTGGTCAAATTTTTGTGCTGGACCAACTTCGGTGGAAAAGAGACAGTTTGGCTATGAAATTATTTTATAAGAGAGAGCGAGAGGAAGGACTAATGTACATTGACATTTAAAAATTTGATAGAAAAATCAAACTTTCACTTTATCAACTTTTGCATCAGCGATGATGCATTAACACGCATCCGTCGTTTGTGTCAATTTGACACAATTTCCGAATTCAAACTGTCATTGCGCCATTATTTTTTCACGAAATCGAATGAGATTTTGGCTCACTGGCAAAACACAATCAAAAATAAACTTCCCCTCCCTTTTCCTTTTTAACTACTACTTTGCATTGATATTTTTTGATGTTTGTTTTTGATGATTTGACAAACGACTCTTTCGTAACTTTTTGTTAACGACGGATGCGTGTTAATAGAACAGCAGTGATGAATAATTGCCTCAGCGACAGACAGAAACGAGAGTACAGATAGAACTTAACAGTTCATCCGTTCCTATGTGTGAAAAAGAGACAGCTATGCCAGCCGCCACCACGTGGCACCTTGTCAGATTTGATTTTCACATTATGTTGTGAAATTTCAGTGAACATGGTGGACGCAGACAAATAAAAGGCTTTCAAAAAGGTTTTAAAGATTAGTATAAACAAAATTAATTAAATGAAACAAATGAATAAACGTGATAAACTTACTAAGGATATTTGCAGGATTTTTCAAAACGGATGACTAATTTTTGTTGACTCTATTGACTTTTGTTATTAAATAATTTAAATAATTGACTGGCACGACAACCCGCTTACGCGAGACTAAGGCCTAGCTTCCCGCAGCCACCCGTGTTGTGCGTATGAATTTGTACGCGGGTGGAAGGGACCTACAGTTTTATGTCGGTTCCGAACGGCAGGTTGGGAGCTTTTTCATAAGGAATGTTTACTCTTAGAGGTTTGCCATTTCCAGCTGAGAGGACAGCCACCGAAAGAGAAAACGAGTTTCCCGTTATTTTTTTTAGGTGTTACTACATGTAGTATTCGAACTTGCGTCGCACGATGGCCCAACGGTCGGTAAAACGTTGCAAAAATCAAAAATGTCATGAAAGTTTTCGATAAAATGAATACACGCATCTTATTGAGAATTCCAGGGATTACGAATATGTAACTTTCATTAAATTCAGATTAGTAGTTTGGGAGGTAGAGCCGCTCAAAGTTGACAATGTTTCCACATAGAGAAAAATGTGTATTTTTTGGTTTTTTTTTCTCTTTAAGATTGATTTGTATGTAAATGAAGCGACCAATCGGTAACTTGTTGGTTTTTTCTAAAAGATACGTTAATTGTTAATATAATAAAAATAAAAAATGTTGATTTTGTTTTAAAAGTTGTTCGATCTACCGATTGCTCGAAATGTCTATATTTCGACCTTTTTTTCAACTTTGATCGAAAATAAAAAAAGGCCTCCGCGAAATTGAGTGAGGTTATTTGCTATTTAATTATTTACCTAACTTGCAAAACTCAGCTGCCGCCTTTTGCCGCTTTACTTTCCAGAGCAATAAAAGTGAAGCAACCTCGGGTCGAAAAACACGCAGGTATACGAAAAATCACGCACATTTAGTTCGGTCAAAAACCAATTTTGTGTTGCTGGCATTTGTATATAAAGTTATATTTTTTGGTTACGAATGGCATAATACATTTGCTATCCATGTTTTGCTTATTTTATTTAGAAAAGTGTTTCCTAACAAGCAGTTGTGAATTTTTTCGCAATATTTGGGTGGCGCTCCATATACTGAAGGAAGATTTGTTCCTAGGCAGAGTTTCCTCTGAAATTCCACGTCCCATGGTTTTTACAGCTTAAAACAATATTTTTTCCATCATAATACTTACATTTCCACGAACAGCTTAGTCATATTCAATATTTGAACAAACACGCTGAAAAAACGGCAAATTCTCTTAGATGCAGCTACCTGCTTCAAATCGTTAAAGGGAAATCCCATCACGTTTTCAGTGCGAATTGTTTCCGAAAACTATTTGCAGCACATGCCTGATAAACCTATATTTCGTTGTCTTGTCACAGTCGTTCTTTGACTTTAAAGCTTATCGCAAGTATTCTGTGCAGCTTGAATTAGCGGTGAATAGTATTTTTAAATATAATTCGCAGTATATTTTTTATTGAGTCATACGAGTGTAAAGCTTATCGCAAGTATTCTGAAGCTTGAATTAGCCGTGAATAGTATTTTCAAATATACAGTGCGTTTCGTTTATAACGAACCCGCTTAAAACGAACCAATTTCGCTCTATGTTTTCGCTTATTGCGGACCCCTTTTGAAGCGTACTTTCGGTTAAAACGAACCATTTTGCCCAGTCCCTTGAAGTTCGCTTTAAGTGAAAAGTTCTGTAATTCGCAGTAAATCTTATTGAGTGTACATTACGAGTGTAATGTCTCTAGCAAATTCCAAATTATTTGAGGTGTTTAGAGCTTCACAAACTGAGCAAGACTTCGTTGCGGCTATTTTGAAAGAATAAAGTACTAAAATACATAACATAGAAGAATACGAGGACATGACAAGCCAACTTAATTGTATTTACACCAAAACTAAAAGCAATTGGCAAGCCGCGAATCGTTGCGCGAAAACATTTGAAAAAAAGTATGAAAAGTGGCTAACAGATGTTAGTAGATTTGACGAAGAGCAGCCCCATACATCAACCGACCGAACTAGAGGGAGACCAACAAAAACTATAGCCGAGTGTTCGACCTTCACAAGGAAAAGGAAGTTGTTAGATGCTACCACTAAGCAAATAAACACATAGAGGTACCACGCGGTACAAAATTTTTCGGTCACGCAAATCTAGCACAGTAGGTCCCACACGTACTTCGGCTATACGAAGTTTTGTCGCTGGCTTCGCCAAACTTCAATTTTCGAAGTTCATCTTCATTCTTTGTGGGATGTTCGACAAGGAACATCAATTGCAAGCTGTGCTGATGAGCACGAAACGGCGCGCCGCGGCGTATCGTTTGCAAATTCGAATATGCAAGGGTGTGTGTCCGTGTGAAAATAAATGTGCGTGTTGCTTGTGTATGCGCTGAGGTGAATGAAAACAATACGAGCAACTGCACAAGATAAAAAGCAAATTGAATTTCCATGGCTTTCGGTTCTGCTATGAATAACGAACCATGTGAATTTACAAAGGCGTACAGTAGAGTGTGCGTTCTTATTGATAAAAAACCAAAACCATGAGCATTTCATTTCCTTAAAATTTATATTATTTAGCAGTTTTATGTGTTCTTAAGTATTTTTATTTTATTCTTATTTTTCGGTTTACTTGCAATTTTCTCTTTGAGCCAAATGCAATTTTTTCTTAGCAAAATTGTTAAAAAGTAATCTAATATAAATTGCTTATGTTCCCTACAAGTAGACGGTTCTGAAAACCACAATTTGTATTCATCTACTTTTGTTACGTTTGCAACACACAAATTGTACAAAAGCTTTTTTATATTGGAGGAATGAGGGGTTGCCTTAAAAAACGTATGAAATGTGTTGTAAAAGATTTTTGAAACAAAAAAAAATTAGTCGATTGGAGCTTTTAGTTTTAAACTACTGTTAAAATAGTTGAAATTTTTTTTTAAATATAAACATTTCGTTTCCTTGTAAATTACAAAGCTCATCTTTTATTAACTTTTTGCAGTTATGACAGTCAAATTTTTCAATAGTTTTCATCAATATGAAACCAGAGAAATAACGAAGGGAACCATCACTCATATGTTCATTTTTTATAATCCCTAAGGCATTTGAAGAATTCGCTTTCTCTGCATCAGATATGTCCTTTGATAAGCAAAATTCTTCACCGAACTCTTGATTTATAGCATTTTGAGTTTCATTGTCAATTTCAAACAAACTGGTATTATTGTCAATTGTTATAAATGAACCTTCGTCGGTTGGTTCACAATTGGAGGTTCCTGCCGTAAATGCTATTATTTTCATTGAGATCATTTTCGCAAGAATTTGGTCAAACTCAAAAAGTGAAGGATTATTGTTTGTAACTCCTCTTTTTCTTACCAAATAAAAAAGATTTTCAAGCGGGTCTTGATTAAGTCTTGATAATAAAAGAAAATTGGATTTTTCCGCCCAGATATCTTGTGAAAGAGACAAAACGGAAGTAATTGATAAAACTATACCATTTAAACAGTATACCGTTCTCGGATACTGACAACTTTTGATATAGTTTTTCATTTCCTTCAAATAATTTTCGATATTGTTATTCTCACGAAGAGCTGATCGGAAAGGATTTTTATCAAAAAGAACATGGCTATTCAAACAATCAAAAAGTCTGTTTATTTTTTCAATAAATATAGCTGTGGACAAAGCTTTCTCTTTGCAATCATTATAACAGCCATTTTCAACCAAAGATTTTATGGCTGCGGATACAGTATGGCTAAATATTTGAGTTGCGTATTTAACCTTAATTTTTTCAAATGAATATGTTTTTTTTGTCAATTTGGGACAAAGGCGGGTTGAATTGTTTTTATCTAATTCATATAACCTGCAAATAATTGACCAAGAAATTTGTCCATCAGGCGAAGTGATATCATTTCGTGTTAAAATATTTCTTAGTGATTTTATTAGATGGGGAACATCGTACAGTGCATAAATTGTTTTCGAATCTACGACGGTAAATGGCGATTCAGACGTTATTTCCAATTTAGCGAATGAAGATCTGTTGTTTGACCCTTGATCACACACAATTGCTCTTACGTTTATACCCAGTTTTTGAGAAATTTTTACATTATTTTTTATAATTTCTTTAAGTTCATTTGACGTCAAGCCGGTAGAAGAAGCGTAATAGCTCAAAACGTATTTCCAATTTGAATACAGCCCCCTTAGCATAAAAACGCAAACTTGACCAGTAAGTTGGATTTTTCGTTCGGTTCCATTATCAACAAAGCCCACAACTTCATCATTAAACAGATTGTACTGTAAATGTTTTCTGACAGAAAATTCATCGAACATCAAAACAGCTTCTCGTTCGTCGATATTCACAACTTGAAAAATTTTTTCAAGCGTGCTAAACAATTTTTGGCTTATGCCTGGCTGCAATGATTTTATTGGAGCCCATCTTAGCAACGACGTTTTAGAAGGTAAATTTAATTTCAGTTCGTCCCTTAGGAATTGGTAAGAAGCTGCAGAATAAAAGAACATGCTTTGTGCTATAACTTTTTCTTTTTCTTGCCAAAGAACTCTTTTCTTTAGTAACATTTTACAAAATATGGCAGTATTATCGGACAAAGATTTCTTAGCGACAAAATCATCAACTGCCCGTTCTATATTAGTCGCTCTTATTTTTTTGTTTCTTTTATACTTATTCGAAAGCAAATTTTTCTGTAATTTTACAATCTTTCTCTTTTGGTCATAAATAATTTTTTTTTGTTTTTTAATTTCACCGCATGCGTCCCAATATTTCTTTCTGTAAAAAGCTTCGTTTTGTTCCCTTTTTAAACAATAAGTGCAGTATTGGTCTTCTTCATCTTTTTTTATTTCCGTTTTCAAATTGTTGGACAAATTTTTCCACGCATTATTTCTGCAAGGATCCTCAAAAGCCAACAAATCTGCAATATCTCCCACAGTGTCCATTGAAGAGTCTGACAATTGTATTGGATCACCACAATTTTTAAATTCTGCAAAAGGAAGTGCTTGACGTTGAATCGAAACATATTGATCAATTTCATCCTCTATTTCATTGAAATCAAATAAATGGGGGGAGCTCTCTGTGTTACTTTGGGAAGTTATTTTTTTTAGGTTCAGGTTGAGAGTTGGTATAGCGTTCTTTTTAAGAAGTCTGTTACCAATAAACTTAGGTTCAAAATGGTTATCACAAATAAATGCCTTGTCGATATTTTCATCTTTTTTGAGATTGCATTTTGCGATCCATTTATTTCTGAAATATTCATTTTTCGGAAATTTAAAAAGCCGAACTTTAAGAGACCCGTAATCATTCCTATAGCTCCTTTGACAGGAAAAAATAGCGCATTTCGTGTTATTTTTACGCTTTTTGTCGGAATTACTTATATTCATGATAAAAACTTGATGACGTTAATACGAGTAAAATCAAGTCAAGTTTCAAAAAAAGGGTCGTCAACAAAATTGTTTAGGGATTCAACCACGTCAGAATTCGCTTAAATGTTTAAATTTAAACAAATTGTTTGGGATTCAACCACGTCAGAATTCGCTTAAATTTGTAAATTTAAACAAATTGTTTGGGATTCAACCACGTCAGAATTCGCTTAAATTTGTAAATTTAAACAAATTGTTTGGGATTCAACCACGTCAGAATTCGCTTAAATTTGTAAACTTAAACAAATTGTTTGGGATTCAACCACGTCAGAATTCGCTTAAATGTTTAAATTTAAACAAATTGTTTGGGATTCAACCACGTCAGAATTCGCTTAAATTTTTCAATTCAAACAAATTTTTCAAATCAGTTAACGCAAGGCATACGCAACCAGACAGCGCAACGATTAGATTGAAAATGAGCTGTTCTCAGAAAATTTGTTGAAGTGAAAGCGATCGCCAACGAAAAAAGGTATACACACAAAAAATAAGCGCGAACAAGTGAAATTGTGTTGTTGCTTTTGTTGGCATTTTTGGTGGTTGATTATTTCATTGCGTGTGAAGGCAACGCACACAATTTTGCGAATATTTTCGGCTAGCCGAAGTGCGTATGGGACCTAGTGCGCTGGTACGCAAATTTGTGCCAGTTGATACCTCTATGTGTTTATTTGCTTAGTGATGCTACTCAAGATATCGCCACGGGTCATCTATCTGAAGCATTGTCCATAAAATACAAAAAGGACGAAGAAAAGATTAAGGCTCATATAACAGAAGCAGTTGGGTTAGCAAGTCCAAAGCGAATCATGAGGATAAAAAATAGTATTCCCACTCCACCAAATGCATTGCCTCGACAATTCACTTCTGAGGAGGCTTTGGCGCTGTTTATGGATCTTGGATTGTCGAAGGGAAAATATATAATGCTGCGTGAGTCATTTTTACAACATAATGTCAATCTTCTTCCTGGATACGGACGCATAAGTCAAGCCAAGAAGGAAGCAGTATCTCTTAATCCCAAAATTACCGAAGTATCAGCCGAAGTCAACCTCAAAGACCTGATGGAACATACTTCTAGACGACTCTTGGAGACTTTCTCTGAAGACAAGTTGAAATCTCTTCCAGAAAGCATAACATTGGTTAGCAAGTGGGGCTGTGATGGATCATCAGGACAGAGCGCCTATAAACAAACAATAAATACGGACGATACAACTGTTACAGATGCTAATATGTTTATGGCTTCTGTTGTTCCCCTACGACTAAAAGGTGAGGCTTCAGAATATTGGAAAAACCCACGGCCTTCATCAGTTAAATTGTGCCGTCCGATATTGTTTAAATATGTGAAGGAGTCTTCGGAACTCATAAAAGCCACAGTCAGTGATGTAGAAAAACAAATTGCCGAATTAAAACCAACAGTACTTGAAATCGACGAAGGGAAATCTATTACTATAAAGTATGATTTTCTCCTGACTATGATCGACGGGAAAGTTTTAAATCAATTACCTAATACTTCATCGACAATGAAATGTGCAATCTGTAAAAAAAATCAAAAAGACTTCCAAAAATTGGATGAATCAACAAGTGACGAACATAATTATGAGTATGGAATATCTCCTTTGCATGCACGGATAAGATGTATGGAATTTGTCTTGAAGTTGGCGTATATGCTACCACGACATGGGGAAGTTTTCGAGGACAACGCAACACCCAAAGAAAAGCAGAATATCAGGAAAAAAATAATTCAAGATTTATTCTTCAAAGAGCTTGGGCTGAAAGTAGACTCTCCAAAGTATGGGTATATATATATATATATATATATATATGGAATACAAATGATGGCAACTCTTCACGCAGGTTTTTTGAAAACGATGAAGTGACTGCTCGAATAACTGGAGTTGATAAAGATATTGTGCGAAGATTGGGAGTAATTTTGAATATTTTGAATTGCAAGGAAATGGTTAATGGACCTAAATTTGGTGAATATGCATCCAAAACTGCCGAACTTCTGCTTCAGAAGTATCCTGAGAAGAAACTTACTCCTACTCCCAAATTTTAGCACATGGAAAGGATTTAATAGAATACCAGTGCTTACCAATAGGGGAATTGTCTGAAGAAGCTCAAGAATTGCAAAATAAGGACTACAAAAGGTATAGATGTATGAACACTTGCAAAATATCTCGAACTAGACAAAATGAAGACCTTTTCAATATGTTAGCAGTCTCTTCTGATCCAGTTATTTCATCTATGAGATCTGTAAGATCACAAAAAGAACTTACAGATACTTATAGCTTAGAAATGATTTCATTATTAGACATTTCTTCCAGCGTAGATAGCGATTTTGAAAAAATCTAGCTTTCAAAAAAAATTTTTTTTTTGTAAGAAATTACGTATGAATCAATAAATTATATTAATTTATTAGAAAAAATATATAAAAATAATAATTTTTTAATGCAAACAAATAAGTAATTTCATTGTAGTATGAAGTTTTACTAAATCTTAACTTTGGCAACGAATTTTAAAGCCCCTGTTACTGTGGCACCCTGTTTGCCCATTTTAAAGCTTAGATATTACACTTTCAGATGCAGTTTAAATTTTTTAAATATCTTTATTGGTTCAGAAGTTATGATTTTTGCAACGAAAAATGGAAAACCGGGCCATAGTGCGACGCAAAGTGAATTATGATTTTCTATAGCAAACCATGTAAAGATCGAAGATAGGTTCCAGGGTTACGAAAATACTACTTTTTAAAAAGAAAATTGAACAAAGTAAACATTTAAAAAACAAAAATAATAAAAAATTTCATTACATACATACAAAAAACAAAAGAAAAAGAAATTCAATGAAAACAAAATAAAATATTCAATTAATTTACAAGTACAAAATTAAAATAAATCGCTGTCTGATGAGTCCATAGTGGCTGTTGTCGTAAGTAGGCTTTCTTTCACAAAAGTTAGAAAGGTAATCCCCGAGTTTTGATGACATAGCGCAATTAGAAACAAAAGTCGTGCCATCTTTTAGAAAAAAAGAAAATCTCAAAAAAGAAAATGAAAGACTCAAACCCAAAACAACGCAACTTCGAAAATCTAACGACGCGTCGTTTCAATTTGCGTCGTGTTTTTTTGGAACGTTACCACGACGCAAAGTGAGGTATGGGTGTACGCTAAATCGCATCTTATTTGAAACACTGGTTTACGTGCAAATGAGCAATTATACAAATTTGACCTTAGGGTAATTTTATGACCCATAGTACTAAAGGCAAGAAATTGGTCGATGCGGTTCGAACTTGATTAGATTTGGTTTCAAAGTGTCGTGGATACATTTTTCTGGCATTTTTGTTTTGTTTTGTGTTGGTAAGAGGGCGGGGCGCTAGCAATACAACCTTTCTACTATGGAGTAAAATCGAAATTATGAGTCATACAGCATTGCAATTTCGTGCAGTGTCCCCATGTGTGTATGTGTATGTATATTGTTCCACTGGAAATATTTCGTGGGCGTTTAATGATGGGTGTGGCACTCTTTTACCGATCCAAATTTTGTATGTAACTTTGGAACTATAAGTCGCACATCAATGACACTCAAATCGAACTTACTATTGGGTCATGTTTTTCGACAGTGGAAAAGGCAGGAAGGGGAAAAGGGTATTTAATAAATTTATGTTTCTCGTATGGAATCTTGATTGAAACTTTCAATAACATAGCACTAAACAAAACCGAGAGGGTCGAAAACTGACATCAAAACTTGCAGTATCTCCCTCTTTGTCGGCACCACAGACTCATTTATTACATCACGGCGTAATTTGGTAAATCTGCAAATATATCTGAACATATCATTAGTTGGGTCCCAAAACATACCCAGGACTTTAGTAGCGGAACCCCATTCTTTGGAGTTTGACCCGGTTGATGGATCTTCTTCGAGTTGTTGCAGCAGATTGATCGAATTTGATGACCAGTTCCGTATGTTGAACCCGGCTGCGGCATGGATTTGCTTTACGCGCTTTGCCAACTCTATTGCAGCTAGTTCGTCGTCCTCACTATCTATAAAATCGTCTACGTAATGATAGTTTTGTATAGCTTCTACTGCCCGAGGAAATACATTCTTAAATTGTTCAGAATTTCTGTCACGGATGAAGTGTGCAATACATGGGGCGCAGCATATCCCGAAGGTCAGCGCACGCATCACGTAAATGCTTGGACGATTCAATTCCGTTGAGTCCCACCACAAAAACGTTGGGCGTTCATGTCGCTTTCCCGCACGTTGATTCTGTGAAACATCTCTGCAATATCGCCGCATATGGCTACTCGTCCAACTCTAAAAGCCAGCAAGACTTCCATCAGCGGTTCTAGGAGGCCTGGACCACTTAAGAGGAAGTCATTGAGCGATGCTCCATTCGATTTAGCAGCAGCGTCCCAGACCAGCCGGACTTTGCCAGGCTTGTTGGGATTTGTGACAATAAAAATTGGTATATACCAAATTTGTTCAATGGCGTCGTCGACTCGCTGCTGGGTAGTTTCTTAGCGTACCCTTTCGAAATAAGATTGTCGATTTGGTCTTGAATAGTTGTCTTTAGTGTCGGATCCTTTTCAATTTTCTTGCGCAGACAAATTAATCTTTGCATCGCATTCGAATAACTCTCTGGCAGCACCACCATCCATTGATTTTTCAGCTTGTTTCACTCAGAACTTGTAATGCGCGGCTGTCGTGTGCGGATAATAGTTGCGTTGATTTAGGAGCCTCCATGCTGAAATATCCCTTCACCGCCTCGTGTAGCTCGTCGTACTGCTCTTGACATTCACAAATGTGTATATTGAGCCGAAACTCGCGGGCATGATGGTCACATCCTTGTAGAGCCCATCCTAGTGGTGTTTTTGAAGCAATGGGTTGATTCCAATTTCCTTCTCTGATTTTTAAAGGGACCGCCAATTTCCAATTATTGATACCAATTAAGATTGTCGGTTTTATATAGTTGTTAGATTGAATTGGTAGTCCTTTCAGATACGGGTACCTCTTGACGACTTCATGGACATTCATTGACTGACCTGGCAAATCAAGATTTTCAACGGTGTGAACTTCTTTTAGCTCGTACCTCTGGCCATTGGATATATTCGAAACGTCGATGTTGGCTCTCATGGAATCGCTTTCCGTGCACGTCGTATTTGCGGTCCACCGTAAGCACAAGGGTTCGCGCTCGCCTTGCAGGTCCAGTTCATCAAAGATATTTTTCTCTATGAGAGTCACAGCGGATCCTTCATCTAGGAATGCAAACGTTTTCATTATTATGTTTTTAGAATGGATATTGATTGGTACGATTCGAAAGTACGTCTGTCTCTCACTATCGCTGCTACTGTGAGTGTTCACTTGTGCGTTTCGTGACGTACTCGTAGTTGCGTGTGTACTTACGGCTCGTGACTCGGTCTGGCTTACTATACCATCTTTGTGAAGTAGTTGATGATGCTTTGCCATACATCCGTCGACGCCACACACTTTATTCAAAAAACATTTTCGACGGTGTGTGCCGAGGCACTGACGGCACAGGTTTTCACGCACGTACTTCCACTTACAATTCAGTGAGGCATTTTTAACCCATTAAAACCTGACCCCAGAAGGGCTTGTGCGATTTCCATAAAATTTTACACAATCTTAGTAATTGACCTAATCAAGAAAAAAAATGAAGCAAATAATTCATACCCCCACCCCCTGAACCAGGAGGGTACGTTGCGCAAACGCAATTTGGGCCTTAGTCACATACAAAACATAAAATTAAAAAAAAAAAAAATTTGTTAAACCTTATTTTTAATTGAATTTCAAAAATTCCCCAAAAAAAACCTTTGACTTTGGATCGAAAAAAAGATATGAGTATTTAAAAAATTTTAAAATTTGAGTATGGCAGAATCTAAAACGATCAATTCGAATCCAATTCACCCATTTTCAAGTCTTATATCTTTATGAATTACTTGATGTAGTGAAATTCCCAAACGTTGCGCAAACGCAACGCTCAGGGCTTAATGGGTTAAAGTGGTAGCACTGCGGCACCTTGTGATTCTCAGCTTCACAAACGCTACACTTACTGGACTGCGTGTTATGTTCGGTGCGGGGCGGATGTACCTGATTATCGCCTTCCACGATCGTGTGAGTGTTTACTGCTGCGCTGCTCTTGCTAGGCGTTAATGACACGACGGCACTTGCTGCCTCTGCCATTTGGTACAACCAGTCGCTAAACAATTTGACTATGGGCACCCGTTCATTCTTCGGGTACATCGCCCAATTCAATTTATGATTATTGGGTAGTTTATCTACGAACTCTTTCACTAAAAACGGGTTATATAGGTGCATGTCCATATGGCAACCTTCTATCGTCGCGCAGATGTTACGGACGCAAATTCAATAAGCGATTCTAATTTGTCTTTAATTGCCGGCATATTCCGGGCTTTATTAATTGCTCGCTCGAGAATATGTTCCGGCCGACCGAAACACATACGTAGCGTGCGGATAATCTCCGGGACCATTGATGGCAACAGCAACTTGTTCTTAACCATTTCTCGGGCCTTACCTTTTAAGCACGATTGCAGTCTCACCAGGTTTTCTGCATCGCTAACTCCAGCTACCTCCGTGCTATTTTCGAAAGTGCTAATGAACAGTGGCCATTCGTCAGGATCGCCGTTAAACGTAGGCAATTGCTTTGGTATAACCTGACGCGCTGATAACTGAGCTGCTGTCGGTGTCATGGTCAACATATTGAGTTGATTTGACGACGACGAAGACTCTCCTAACTGTGATAATATTTTGTACTTGTTGCCCAAATACTTTTGTTGAGGTTTTATCTCTTCTTCTAGTCGCTCCAATTGCAAATTTCGCAGCTTTAATGAGTAACCGCTATTCTCAAATTTGTTGGTGCGATCGAACTCAACTGTACACTTGTTGTGTTTCTCTCTCTCTGTACCTTTGGTAAGGTGATGTTGAAAAACCGTGTCCTTGTTGGTATGTAGTTCCCGTTGAGAATAAAGGCAGAGGCGGCGCTGCGAAAATTGACGTCGCTGGAATGCCCGTTGTTAGAAATGTGTGGGGTGATGTTTTGTTGGTAGACAACGTAGTGTATGTTGGTATCGTTTGTGGCGTGTTCGACATACTCCAATGCGAAGAGTTTGCTGAAGTCGGTAATGCGGTGCCAGCAATTGTTGACTGCATTCCTTGAGTGACTGCCTGGAAGTTTAACGCTTGCTGACTCGTTTGCCGGTGATGACGCTGCTATGGGGTCTGCTCCGATGCCGGTGACCGTTGATGTGGTTAATCCATTCTCCACGGTGGTAGGATGTGTGCCAGATTCACATAAATCGCAGCTCCAGCTAAAATCAGCCACTTTGCTGTCCACTCCTACACAGCCGTAATGAAACCAACGCACAATGCGGCCGATTCCCAAAAAGCTGGCCAAAACTCTAAAAATCAAGTAATTGATTCAAAATTTCTTACTCGGGGGTTTTCGGTGTCGCTGATTACGAATTTGATTTTAAAAATTTGAAAATCCACCCCCTTCCACCCCTATTGGCCACCCCTCACGTGAAATAGCGTATATTCCAGAACATAATCAAGATGCATGTCAATTTATATGTTTTCGGGGTCGCTGATTACGAATTTGATTTTAAAAATTTGAAAATCCACCCCCTTCCACCCCTATTGGTCACCCCTCACGTGAAATAGCGTATATTCTAGAACATAATCAAGATGCATGTCAATTTAAAAATTGTAGGTTATACAGCAAAATAGATTATTTAGTTTTAATTACATAAAAACATTTTCGTTATCAGCAAGATCGCCAGCATCTACATCTGTCTCTGTCTCAGAGGCCGAACTACAATCAGTACTTTCCAACACTTCTTCCGCATCAATAGATGGAGACAACAGTAAATCAATTGTATCTGCTGACAAAGACTTCATCGGTTTTGCTGGCAACTTTCTGCAACTTGAAATGTATGGGTCAGAAGCTAATAAAAATCGTTTAAACACGTCCTCCATTGTTTTCTGACGATAGTTCTTTCTAGCGAAGTTCAGGCGATAGATGGCAACAAATTTATTGCAAGCCTCTTGAGCATCTTCCGACATTTGTCCGATAGGCAAAACGGCATCTTGAATGATTTCTGGACCATGAATCAAAAGCTTATGCACTAAAGTTGGCATATAATACCAATTATATTTGTCTACTATCATTCTAGCCAACTTTACACTATACTGCCGGAAGTTTCCTATATTTATCTCATGTCCACTTGAAATGGCTTGCAGGATGATGTAGAAACGATATATGATGTCCTGATCGACTCCCGTTATTTTTGCCGATTGTTGATATTTTTCAAAAAAATGTCGTGCAGTATTACCATCATTCGATGTTCCAGATCCAGATTTAGGCTTGTCAACGTTTAACCCCATCTCTTTTTTAAACGCAGTTTGTATTATTTTTTTTTGGTTTTCAACAGACTGTTTTTCTTCTGGCTTACGAGCCTGCCATTTCTCGATTTTCAATTTGTACGACAAATGTAGCAGAAACTCGAAACATCTAATCCAACAATGAAGCGATGAAATTCCAAATTTCAAGTGTTCCGTAATAATGTCTGTTTGAAGCATTGCATCAATGTCGTTGAAATCTTTTGATGTGCGCTTACATAGATAACAACGCATGGCAGAAGTTGTATCTGTCAATGAGTTACACACTTTGGTATCTATCATTGTTAAGGATAAATCATACTTGACACGCACGATTGTCCCATCAACAGTAACAGGAAATGAAAGCCAACTTGTTTTTCGTACGTGCGAACTGCGCATCCAGCAAAAGTACTCTTTACTTCGAGCTTACAGCAATATACGCCAAAAAAAAGTCGACTTACTATGGAGTTGCAAGCTTGTATCACTTGTTAAATGAAGCCAAAATCCAAATTTGCATGCCCTGGCAACGATTGTAATCGCGTGTAATTGATTTACTATCAAAATCTTGACGAACTTGTTCGAACGCACGCACCCGAAAGCACAAAATTGCGCGAGGTGGCCACAGAAAAATCGCTGTAAAATCCAGTCGGGCAAAATCGGGCACCCGATCTCTTCAGGGCAGTACTCACAGAAGACTAGTGAACAATTTTCCCAAAGACGGAACCGTGGCAAGTATGGCTTTTTTTTTTAAGTCTATCGAAAGTTCAAAAAGTGTGATAAAAACAGTGCTTCAAGTGAGTGCCTATGAAAAGACAACAACCAAATTTTTTTTTCTATATTTAATTATTTACTACAAATGCTTCTTTTACGATGCTGGTGCAAAAAGTTTCAATTAATTTGCTCTTTTCCGTATTTTAAAACTTCAGCTTTACAGCTTTTTGAAAAAGTGCAAATTGGTGATATTATTTCACACTCTAAAAATTTCTCTACTTTGACGGGCTCTATAAGCAAAACTATTGGTCTGATTTAGTTAAGGTTTTTGGATTTCTTAGGTCCAAGCATTTATCTATCGGACAAGTATAACACTTTTCCCCAAACTATAGGTAGCAGCCTCAGATAAAAGAGAAACGCACCATGTATATATTTCGTTTCTCTCTCTCCCGCTCTCTATCAATTTGATTTCGAAAAAAGGGCATAACAGATGAATAGGCAGCTCTTGGCAGCTGAATCTTGTTTTATTTGGTAGATAATATATTTAATTATCATCTCAATAAGGTTTCAAAGCAGCGTTTTTCAGCGTTTTAATGCAGTATCATTTGAAAAGTTTAATTTTCGGAAAAATTATGTGAAAAAATGACACTATTGTTTATGTTTTCCCTAATTCACTACTTAACAATTGATAATTAGTACTTTGTTACATGTTCTACTCACCTTCGGAAGTGGATTCCATTTGGTCTTATTTGATTTTCTTTATTACATAAAATTGTTCACCTGTATAACCGTTCTCAGTGAATTAACTGTAGAGTGACGCTCGAGCGAAGGCCACATTCCAACTGAGCCTAAGGAAGGGGCGTGACGAATTAGTCATCACTATGAACGATTTTAGTTTCTTGAAGGATCATTGCAGCCAACTCAAGGGTGAAAAACCCCTAAATAGAAACTTGTTGTTTTGGACTTTTGGCCGCACTTTGCGGCTTCGGCCGCTCTGTGCAACGGTCGCACACGTCGCACTGCACCATACGGTCGTCGTCTTTTTATTACACCGTTTGCAATTAAAATGATTCGGTGGCATATTTGCTTTCAAAAAAGAAAACTGCGCGAAGTTTCTTTGTTCCGCCGGGTTTAAAAGTTCGCAATTAGTCAATTTGAATTGAGTTTTTAAGGAGATTAAATTTTAAAGATTTGTTGGCTGCGCCGCAAGCGTGGCTCGCACGTTTATTTAGCGATCGATTACAATTCGTGAAAAACAATATTTATTTGAGTTATATTACAAGTATTTATGGCGATCGAGTCGCTTTAAAATTTAATCGTGCGTTCGCTCCGTGTCTCCTTAAACGACTGACTGGCCGACTAAAACTCCTAAAGAGAGCACTGCTCAGCTGTTGTCGACGGCGGCAACAAAATCAGTTGACACCTTAGGGGGTTGTTTGGAGGCGGTTGACTCCATCGCGTCTGACTGCTTCTTAGGCGAACGCTCTACCGGCATTGAAAGTAATTAGTGAAGCTTGCGGGAGAGAGGGGTCAGGTGCGAAAAATTCGAAATTAAATTTCCACCTTAAAATTAGAAAAAATTACACGAATGTGTGAAGATTGTTCGATTGAATGGGAAATTGCCTTTTATTTGTTGGCCAACTTTATTAACCGCATGTGGAGCAATACGGGAAAATATTAATAAAATTTTAAATTGGAACTGCGGAACCAGGAATATGGAAATTTATCCAAGTGTTGTGTAAAATGAGCAAAATAAAAACAGCAAAGTGACAGCAAAATTTATTTGTGTATGTATATTTGTATTTATTTTATTAAAAAATTTATGTGAAAAAGAAAAAAAATATGTATGGGTATGTATGTATGTGTATAAATGTATGTGAAACAGAAAAATAAATATGTATGTGTTGTGTGTAAATGTATATGAATAAGGAATGGTTATGTGTATATGTGTCTGAGTGTATGTCAAAATATATTTTTGAATATGTAATATTTGTTAATTTTGTTAGTACTTACTTACTTACTTACTTACTTAACTGGCCATAACAACCCGTTATCGGGTTACGGCCTGCCGCAAAACTTCTCTCCAGGCGCCTCTGCTTTGCGCGCGCCTTCTCCAGTTGATAACACCAAGAGATGACAGGGCCTCTTCAACTTGGTCCGTCCACCGGAGACACTGGATGTTTATTCGCTGCGCTACGTCCATGTCCTTATACAGCTCATACAGCTCGTCATTGGTTCGTATACGATAGTCGTCACCAACACGAACAAGGCCGAAGATTTTGCGAAGTACCTTCCTCTCGAAAACTCCAAGGGCCGCTATGTCGTTTCGTGTCATTGTCCATGCTTCAGCGCCATAGAGGAGCACGGGCAAGATAAGCGTCGTATAGAGTGCAAGTTTTGTCGGTCGAGAGAGGTCTCTACTTCTCAATTGCCTACCGAGACCGTAGTAGCACCGGTTGGCAAGAGTTGTGCTTCGCTTTATCTCCAGGCTGACATCATTGCTGCTGTTGATGGCGGTGCCAAGGTAGACGAATTCCTTGACAACTTTAAAAGTATACCTGTCGGCCTCGACGTGAGACCCTAGCCGCTGCGAGTCCCTGCATGTAGATAGCATATACTTCGTCTTGCCCTCATTTACCACCAGACCCATTTTGGCAGATTCTCTTTCGATAGCCGCAAAGGCAGCGATGACATCTCGCTTGTTACGTCCGATGACATCAATGTCATCAGCGTAGGCAAGGAGCTGGACACTTTTGTTGAAAATTGTGCCATTCCGATGTACACCGGCCTTGCGCAGAACACTCTCCATGGTGAAGTTGAAGAGGTCGCAGGACAAAGGATCGCCCTGTCTGAAACCTCGAACGGTATCAAAGGGGTCGGAGAGGTCACTTCCAACCTTGACGGAGTTGCGCGTATTGCTCAACGTCGCTCTGCAAAGTCTCACGAGCTTTGCAAGGATACCAAGTTCAGACAATGCGGCATATAGGCGATCCCTTATCGGGCGCCTTGGCGAGTGGCTTTAATCTTTCACATAGTACACTCGTCAGGACCTTGTATGCAATGGGAAGTAGGCTAATACCCCTGTAGTTGGCGCATATTGTTGGGTCGCCTTTCTTCAGCACAGGACAAAGGCCACTGAGGTTCCAATCGTTGGGCATTCGTTCCTCCAGCCATATTTTGCAAATGAGCTGATGCATGCACCCAATCAGCTCACCGCCGCCGGCCTTGAACAATTCAGCTGGTAGCCCATCCGGCCCTGCAGCTTTATTGTTCTTGAGTCGCTGGATAGCGACCCAGACCTCGTCATAGCTGGGTGGTGGCACATCCACACCGTCGATTGGAGCCATCTGGACATCTTCACCACTGGCGGTATTGTTCCCTTCGTCGCCCGCTAGCAGCTTGGTGAAGTGCTCCTTCCACAACCTCAGCACACCCTGCGCATCCGTAACCAGATCCCCGTTTTCGTCTCTGCAAGAAGATGCCCCGGGCTTAAATCCTTCCGTGAGACGCTTAACTTTTTGGAAGAATTTTCGGGCGTCATTCCTGCTCCTGCACTCCTCGATTTCCTCACGCTCGCGCCTTTCTTGCTCCCGTTTCTTGCGTCTAAAAAGGCACCTCTCTTTCTTCCTCTCCTCCTGGTATTTTTCTGTCACGGCTCGCGTGGCAGCCGACTGCAGGGTCTTCTTGTAGGCAGCATTCTTTGCTGCAGTGGCTACGCGATACTCTTCATCGTACCATTGGTTTTTTGGTGGTGGGCGTCGAAAACCAAGGACATTTTCTGCGGCGGCGCACATAGAGTGGGATAAGTGAGCCCATAATCCGCCGATGTCATCAGGTGGAGAGGGGGGGCGGAGTAGGCTTCGGCTACCCCTTGTGATCGCAGCTTACTGATGTCCAGCTTTCTGGACAATTTTGTTAGTAAATTTACTAAAAAATCTTTAATTATATAAGGGAGGAAAAATACAATTTTTGTGTACGGAGTGTATGCGCAGTGAACGTTTGATATGTAAGGGAGAGGGCTGGGTTGTGAACCAGGCTGGGTTGTGAACCATTACCGTTTTTTCTTTCCCTAATTGACATATCGGCAATCTTTCAACTCTCAAGTTTGTTTTATGATATGACTCTGCTTTTGTGGTTACACCGAAGTACAAACACGTATTGCTTGTGGCAGCTACAGACATCGTGTTTGAAAATCGTCTGCGAAAACTTGTTTCCGTTTTTTTTAAGTGCTATCCAAGTGACTGGCAAACCTCTGAGAGTAAAAATTGCCTATGAAAAAGCTCCCAACCTGCCGTTCGGAACCGGCATAAAACTGTAGGTCCCTTCCACCCGCGTACAAAATTCACACGCACAACACGGGTGGTTGCGGGAAGCTAGGCCTTAGTCTCGCGTAAGCGGGCTGTCGTGCCAATCAATTATTATTATTACTTGGGCCAAGCAGCGAAATTTTGGCTGCCCAGTGCGTACGAATATAACACAAAGTGAAATGCGTGAATATATGCACAAGTGGGTGCGTAGAATGTACACAGCAGCTAGACTGGTTGCTGCTTTTCTCGTGTACAAAGCACAAAGAAGAGAAGGGGAAATGGTGTATGTAAATATTGCACAAAGAGAAGTGCGTGAATATGTGCAGAAATTGGCGCGCAGAATGTTGACAGCAGCTTATGTACAAAGCACAAAGAGAAGCAGGGGAAATAAATCCGCGCTTATTTCTTGCCGCAATGCAAATTCTTGTGTGCAAGAAGCGCGAAACTTGTCTGCAGGGGGAATGTGCAAATGGGCAGTAGCGGAACTACTTTATACGGGATTTTTTTTGGTCCAGTTGAATTGTGTATATATAGGGGAATGGGTCCGGTTGTGGGCACCTTTTTGTTTTTGGCTCATAACTTTTTACCAAGTTCTTCTTAATCGGACATATGGACATCTATGGAAAGCTAGAAACCTTAGCTAACAAGTAATGACAAAAGTAAATCGATTCCGTCAAATAGAAATTTTTTTTTTTTAATTTTGTAAAGTAGTCATTTTTAACAAAAATTTTTTTTTGGTTCGGTTATGGGCACCCTTGGAAAATCTGCTGGAAACGGGGAAATATTAAGAAAAACCAACACGAATATAGAAAAATATTAAGTTTTAATTATTTGAAGCACAATGCACGCATGTGAAGTAGCTGGTACGCATGTGGGCACATTTTAGATGGACGGGCATTTCAAAATGTAAGTGACCAAATCATTCTCCTGGGCTGTCAAGAAGACCTAAAGTAAAATGAAATTCAACCTAATTAATCAACACTCTTCAAGTGCTGTGACGTGAAGAAGGTGGAAAACACCAGTCAACCTGATTCGATAACATCCACGAAAAGAAGAAAACACCACCGTCGACAGCTTTGATGTTTCCGAAATTTTCTTCCACCTTCTTTTTGTTGCGTTGGAGATTTGTTTGGGAAATCGCATACGCTGCGGCAGTCGATTTTGTGGTTAGCTTATCTGCAGAACAATGTTAAATTACATCCAACACATTAAAAAAATATCGGAGGATTTTTGTTATTTACCCTCGGAAGATATAGCTAAAACAACCAAAAAATGCGTTAAAAGACCATTTTTGATGAAATAACTTACCAAAACTTACAAAATCACTAAAAGACGGGTGCCCACAACCGAACTAATTGCGGTGCCCACAACCGAATTTGGCAGCTATTTTGAGAAGTAGTGAAAAATGTGTTCGGGGTAAACATATTGGTTGTAATCAATATTGGATCACAAAGTATAATAAATTAACTAAATAAAAATGCATTTTACTCGCCTTCTCGATGGATTCACTTCGATTTATGACACCATTTAAAATGTGTAAAAAAATTTTTGTCTTATTTTTTAAGCACAGAAAGATATATATGGTCCCAGCACAAAGCAGGCGTGTCTGTTCGACTCAGTATTTGGCACAAAAAGATTGTGGTTCCATAATGAACAAATGGCCTTAGTCAAAAAAACCCAGCCTGCTTTCTATCAAGAGATACGAAGGGGTGCCCACAACCGAACTATGCCCACAACCGAACCTTTTACCCTACAATATTCAACGGATAGTTTATTGGGTGAATATATATGTATATGGAAATGTGGATTTTTGTAAATTTATTTATTTATTTTTTAAATATGTAAATTTTTTTAAATATATATGTGAATGTTAATTTCAATAAATTTTTCGGGCTTATCTTATTGGGCCCGAGTATGGGATCTCCTCTATGTTTTGTTAATGTCTGTCCAACGTTGTGTGGTGGTGCTGATGTTGTCTGCCCTTTTGCTTTCGCTGTCGCTTCCCTTTTCGTCTGCGTTGTGTGTGTGTTGTTGTTGTTCCTCGTTTGGTTGTTGATGTTGCACTGCACTGCACTGTGTGTTCTGCGCACTATGCGCAGTGAGCTTACGTAAGCGTAAGCGTAACTGTGAAAACCATGAATTAATGGTTCCAACTTGGTGAAGGTACTATTATTGAAAAATAATTTGACACGTGTTTTTCACTTTTTTGAAAATCAAAGCAAGAGTCCATAAACACTTCACTCATAACCCTATCTCCTAACCTTTATATCCTTCCTGAACCTACGCAATGCTTCGCATTAATAGGGGTCATCCCCTGCGCGTTTGTTCCTGTTAAAAAAAAAAAAAAAAAAAAAATCTAACGGGTCAACAATGTGTTAACTGTTTGTATAGAGAAACAAGATTTATTGGGCCTTTTGACTTCAAACTTAGCAAAAGCACGTGCTTTTCGTTTTTGAAAATCAAAATCTACCGTGATAAACTAATAATTAAGACCTTTTTTTTGGAGTAACAGTGAAAACACATGATTTAATGGGTCTTTTGACTTAAATTTTTTTGATAAAACACTTACATTCAAAGATAAACATGTATCTAACATGTTTTTGTTTAATTAAAATCTGACGGGTCAACAATAGGATAAAAATTGGAATCGGGGGAAACAAGAGAGTTTGTGTGCAAAGCCGCGGGGCCCAGCTAGTATTCGATATTTTAAAATTTACGGTGGGAGCTTTTTGCTGATACAAAATCTCAGATAAAAGCCGAAACTATTGAAGATTAATAACAAAATGCAACTATGATCTTTCCTACTGAAAATTTAAGGAATATTTACAAATTAAAAATTACTCATTAAAAAAAATTTATAGTTCAGGAAAATATCAATAATAATAATATCATCTTTTATAATGACTTTTTATATTATTATTTTAAAAAGTTTGAGTTTAGTTTGGATAGAAACAAATATTATTTTTTTTTTAATAAATACATGTATGTATATCATTCGAAAAGTTGTCCTGCTTTTCAAAAAAAATTATGATCCCCGTAAATATATACAACCTTTGTTTTGTTATATTATGTACAATTATTATCCATGTTGCTTTTATAATCAAACTTAACATTCACATGGCAACAAACTAACCACAACTTTTATTAATTCAATTCCATGACAACAACTTGTAACACTCTTTATGTTCTTTATAGATTTTTTATGTTTTTTTTAACAATTATAAGGTGCTAATATTTTGCATAGTAAAAAATACATTGCAGTGATGTTTCTGGATCAGAGTAAAATTTTAAAAAAGTTCACAATTTTGTTAAACTTTGCTATACAGCTCTATATATACAATGCAGTAAATATTTACTGTTTAGAACCTCCGAAAGTAAATGTACCTGGTCAAGGCATTATTGTGGGTACATACGTTAAAATGTTTCGTGTACAAAATATTAAAGCCTATTTAGGAATTAAATATGCACATGCTGTTCGATTCTCCCCTCCGGAAGTAGATGCAACCAAATGGCATGGAGTATGGAACGCGACCTCCTTTGCACCGAACTGCTGGCAAGCTGCTTCAAAGTCATCGGCACACGAAATGGAATTAGTAGTCCGGAAACTACTTAAAAATAAAATTGAAGAGGAACCTCGCGACGAATATAATGAAAACTGTTTATATTTAAATATATTTGTACCAGATGGTAAGTATCAGTGAAAAGTATTATGTACTGTATTATGTAGTAGTGAAGGGCAAACAAATCTTCATTCTTAACCTTAGAAACACATTCTTCTCATTATTTTTTATTATTATGATAGGAATCTTTTGATTAGGTCCTTATGTCTATAAAAAAAAGTTAAGTTACATTGCATTAACGCAATTATTCCTTCAAAATCTTAGGCATTAACCAATGGCTTTGCTAGACCGACTGCATCTCTGCTTACTTGCACATATTGCTTTTCTTTTAAAATATGTAGGTAAGCATACCTATTTATTCATATTCTTTTCATATGCAGACATACACTAGTCAGAATAAGTTTGCTTACAGGCAAGTCAAAATTATCTTATCATCAATTTTAACCTCAAAAATGGGTTCTATGTTTACCAAAACTTATCCACATTATTCATATATGCCTTAGCTGCACTTTTTGTTGTGTTTTAGATGCATTAAAATAATAATTTTCCATATATTCGTATTTAGTGACAATATACTCACAAAACGGAGCAGAATAAGTTTGCGTACAAAACTAATAACGGGAATTTTCAGTTACGCTTTTTATTTTTAGTTGGAAATTTGTATAACATTGAGCAGTAAACGGACTTGTAAATTATTTTTAAACGTATATGTGCTTGAAATTATATAGAAAGCAATAGAACCCAAGCGAAAAAACAATTAAAATGGTTAAAAGAATAATCTTACTAAATCTTTTTCAAATTGACAATAAATTTCGTAAAATTAGAGAAACTTTTCGAAGAGCATTTCGCTATTTCGAAAAGCCATCTTAAATTTCGAAAAAAAACCAACTTCTAGCTTCTTTGCTACGAACTGGCCATTTTCTTAATCTACCCAAGCAATAGGATTAGATTGTTTTGCGATCAGTGCATCATAATCTTAGGCTAGTTGCATCCAATATCTTAAGGGGACTAGTTTGAAATTTTGAAAATTTCGTTTTTTGTTTTATTTCATATTTTTATAGTATAACTATCATAGAAAAAGTAAACGAACGGATTTTGTCGAATTCGTAAAAGTCTCTGAGATACAGAGCCTCAAATCCGTCTCGTTTACTACGCGGTAACACGGTTTTAAAACTTTAAACGCGTTTTTCTCAAAACTACATTTTTCAAATTTACTGCAGCTGTAACTTGATTAAAAATCATCCGATCGACTTGGGTCTTTTTTTAGCTTATTGTGTATTTGTTTTTCCATACAATGACCCTCCAGTTTAATGATAGGATGAAAAGTATAATTATGCCAGGCCAAAAACCATCAGATTTTTCAGCAAAATTTTAATTTTTTTTTCAAAATACCGCCATTTTGTTGCATTTTATTTTTTTTTTTTACAACCGAGGGTCATTGTATAGGAAATATAACCTAGTTAAGTAAAATTTTTGGTTTTTTTGATTTCAGGCACTGCGAAGGCTACAATCACTGCAGCAGTGGGAGAACGTTTTTTTTTTTTAAGACTCGGGAGATGGTGGATAACTTGCTGAAAATCGAATATTTTCATTTGAAAAAATTACTTTGTATTCATTATTTATGCATAAATATATCTGCAAAATTTTAAAACATTCGATGCAATACTTCACAAAATTCAAAATTCACAAAAAATCTCCTTTTTTCATGCGGTCAAACTAGTTGTGCCCCTTAAGAAATGTACAGAAATATTTTATAAAACCCAGTAGCAGTGCCTTTATAAGAAAAGTAATGAAAAAAACTTATTTCCCCTACATAACTGCATGTAAGAAGCCCATATTTAGCTTACTAACAAGGAGCACAGAATTGCTTTCGTGCAAGAGTCCATCAAAGAGTCTAGAAAACCGGATTTCCGGGACTATGTGTTGTTATCTATGGAGTAGGAGATTTATTATTCTCTGATGATGGTTTGGCATATTTGGCATTAAAAGGCATCAACTAATTTGAGCAGGATTCAGTTAATAACAAAAATGTGACATTAACAGTAAAGCATAGCATTTGAGGGGGTATGGTATGGGGCTGCACGTCTAGTAAAGGAGTGAGCAGGCTGTGTTGTTTTATTCAGAAATGGTGCCGAGGGGTTATTTACATATTCTAAAAGCTTATGCAAGCCAAGGTTTCAAAATTTTGGATCAGGTTCTAACATTTCTTTCAACTTTACGATGACCTTAAGGCGCAATGCATACGATGCGAAGCTATGTTTGCTATTAACTGGCTCAAAAAAGTTGAAAAAGTTCCTCCCTAGTCACCTAGAGCGCATTTAATTAAATATATATGGGGTCTACTTGAACCCTGAGCCGAACAACACTCCATCTTCAAAGATATAGTAAACAAATATAACAATTTAAGGATATAACAAAAGAACCGCTGAAAAAACACATAATATAATAAAATTTATGCCGAAACTTCTGCAGGGAGTTCCAATAAGAGAAGCATATGCAAAAAGTTATTAATTTTTGGGCAAAACTTAGTTTAAATTAAATTTCTGCTCATAACTTTATCTTGTACGGAAGCTTTTTCTGAGGTGTATTCATAGCACATTTTGTTTTTGGCTCTTCTTTTACAGTTTTGTCAAGGTTTTGTTCTTATTATCTTTATAGAATAAAATAACTAAGTTTATGGAAAAAATAAAAAATATTTTGTTTTTGAAAAATTACTTTGATTTATTTTTCATATGAAAAAACTTTATACCCCTTGTACGCAAACTTATTCTGACTAGTGTACATACCTAGTGGCAATCCCCATAAACTCACTTTGAACTGAGGTATGAAAAGTCTTGTCGGAGTTTGGAGGAGATGATTTAAAAAACAAATAAAAGTTGTAGTTTACATTTTCATAGTTTGCTGTAAGAAACGGCAGTTGGACCGTTATGTACTCTTTTATAGTTTGCGTGACCGTGCAAAACATTAAGAGCGACTAGTGTTTTCTCAGAGTTGAAATGTGGCAGTAACATAAACTCAGCGATTTAAATTGATCAGTGAAACACAAATATAAGTAATTTTAGGTAAGTTATGCCTTTATAAGCTGATTTATCGATTTTTGTACTATAAAAAAGCAAAATTTTTCTTTCCTTCAGACCTGTGAAATTGGCAAGAGGAAAGTAATTGCCACCTGAAGAAAAGGGAAAAGTTAATGCATTCAATCAATAAAAGTTTTCGATACGGGAAACAGCTGATAAAATAGGCAGGTCTGTGACACCAGCGTGTCATTATTTAAAATTACGCGGACCTTATGGGATAAATGTAAGATAAGACCGAAACACGAAAATTATCGTAAGGCAAAAACGTGTGAAACGGCAGCCGCCGCACAGTGGCTGATTCTGCCGACGTAGGTTGCAAAAGTCGATTTTGTCATGTTCGATTTGGGGGAAACTGTTATACTTGTCCGATAGATAAATGATTGGACCTAAGAAATCCGAAAACCTTAACTAAATTGGACAAAAAGTTTTACTTGTAGAGCCCGTCAAAGTTGAGCAATTTTTAGAGTGTGAAATAATATCAGCAATTTGCACTTTTTCGGCAATGCTGAAGTTTTAAAATACGGAAAGGAGCAAATTAGTTGAAACTTTTTGCACCAGCATCGTAAAAGAAGGCATTTGCAGTAAATAATTAAATATAGAAAAAAAAGTTGGTTGTTGTTGTTGTCTTTTCATAGGCACTCACTTGAAGCATTGTTTTTATCACTCTTTTTGAACTTTCGATAGACTTTCAAAAAAAAGGCCAAACTTGCCACGATTCCGTCTTTGGGAAAATTGTTCACTAGTCTTCTGTGAGTTCTGCCATGAAGAGATCGGGTGCCCGATTTTGCCCGACTGGATTTTAGAGCGATATTTCTGTGGCCACCTCGCGCAATTTTGTGCTTTCGGATGCGTACGTTCAAACAAGTTCGTCAAGGTTTTGAAAGTGAATCAATTACACGCGATTATACTTGTTGCCAGGGCATGCAAATTTGGATTTTGGCTTCATTTAAGATGTGATACAAGCTTGCAACTCCATAGTAAGTCGACTTTTTTTTGGCGTATATTGCTGTAAGCTCGAAGTAAAGAATACTTTTACTGGATGCGCAGTTCGCACATACGAAAAACAAGTTGGCTTTCATTTCCGGCAACCAGTCAATCATCAATGTATCCTTTGATTTTGTTTTTAACAAAATACTAACACTGTGTCTGTCATACAATTTTTTTTTTTTAATTTGAGCAAAACTCAGTCAGTCGCCATTAGTCTTTGAGTTGAACCGCGCCAATGAAACAGTTATTGAAAAACAAAAAGCAGACTTATATCTATGTGTACTGTCTAAAGGTAAGGTCCCACGATTGCCGCAATGCGTAGAAATTTTACGCATTTTGAAAAAATCCTAATGCCAATCGTGTGAACTCGATTCTTTTTCGGCGCAAATGTCAAAAATATTCGATCTGCCTCCTGTTGCGCCGAACGAAATTGGTACAATAGCGTCAATCGTGTGAACAGTTGAAGCCAGACAAAAAAATAAAAATTGAGCCGAATTTTGTCGGCAACTCGAGCGCCAACCATAGGGGCCGACAAATTTTGTCGGTGCTTTGAAATTTTTTGAAAATTTATTTCAATTTTTGTTTCGATTCGGGCAATCGTGTGACCTACCTATGAAATCGTTCGGCGCAAGATTTCTGCTCGCTAGGTTGAGCCGACAAAATTTGTCGCAATTGGGTCAATCGTGTGATCCAAATAAAAAATTGTGTGCTCAATAGACAATTTTTGCGTAGTCATTGCCCGACCAGATCGGCGCATTTGCGGCAATCGTGGGACCTTAGCTTAAAACCGACTTATGTGTCTGGGCTGTTCAAAAATCCCACAACGGGTAAAAACCTATGTTAAGAACTGCAGGTACCTGCTAGTACTAGAAGCTTAGTACCTGCTATTTGAATGCATATGCAAATCCTACTTATAAATAAAAGAGTTTAGAGTAAGTAAAGTTAGTTTCGATTTTAATTTGAACTAAACATCACTTTAATTCCGCCACTGCATCTAAACCGAAGAAGAAGCACAAAAATGTTTCTGAAAAATTCGAAGCCGTTTGAAATATTTACTATTTCGAAGACAAATGAGAAGTTCGTTCTGGCTGTCGCTAAAGAAATTGGTTACGTCGAAAAAAGTTTGCCTGCATCCAACGTATCTACGACTAAAGAAAAGATATCCAGGACTTATCGTACTATAAAGTGGAAATGGATTGCGGCAAACCGTACCCAATTCAATTTTGTCCAGAATAATGAGGAGTGGTTGGAAAAAACAACTTACTTCAATGCAGGAGATGCATGCAGCATAAGCGATGACCAACCATCGACATCAAAGGCGGCAATAGGAAGGCCGAAAAAGTCAACTGAGGTCGGTGCGTCATTCACTAAAACAAGGAAGCTTATGGAGGCAACAGGAAAAATAACTACCATCCACTTTTCAGAAGCTTTGACCATAAAATAAAATAAGGATCAGGAGAAAATTAATGGCATTATAGTGAAAGCAGTTTTACCAGCAAACTCGGATCGTGTTAAAAGAATTAAAAACAGTATTCCCACCCCACGCAATGTGCTCCCGATCAAATATAGTCCTAATGAAGCTTTAGCATTGTTTTTGAACTTAGGATTGTCCAAAAAAATTGACTTCTTACGAAAATTTTTCGAATTCTGGTTCTAATTTTGAAAGCGAAATTTATTAATTTGTATCTTTAAATTTGACTCTTTCAGCTTATTTCTTAAATTTCTTATCACTTTTCATCTTTTTTAATGAATTTTCATTAATTTTGCAACTAAAAGTTAACATTGTTGCTCGCATTTTCTTATTTACAGTAAGCCGAACTTTGACAAACTATTACGTAGCACCCTGTAAATTGATTGAGTTTATTTTTGAGAATACAATAGCCTGATGAATTTCTAATCAACAGCAAAAAAAAATTTCCAATTATCTCTATTCGTTCAGGAGTTATTAATTTTGCAACCTGAAATGACAAATTGAGCCACGGCGCGCCGTAGTTTAAAAGAAAGTCTGTATGAACCGGACATTATAAGGTAGTGATATGGTTTGGGCTATTAATAGTAAAATGGTTTGGGTATTGCTATGTATGGTACGACTTGCATAGGTTTCTAAAAAAATTAACTTCTATATTTACTACGAACTTTTCAACGTAATGATAATAGAATCATCAGAAAAATTGTATGGGCCATAATTTATTTTTCAGCAAGAAAATGCTGCAATTCACAGTTCTAGGAAAAACAATGAACTTTTTCAAGGACATAAATATTCAAGTTTTTGATTGGTCAGTTCCAGTTTTTGACTTAAGGGGGGGTAAGGGTTTCAGCGTAAAAATAATACTTTTTTTATGAATTTTTTTTTAAAGTATGGATTGATCAAATTTATTTAAACCTTTTGCTCATTATTAAGCACACTTTTAACAATATTCTTTAACAATTTTCATGCAGAAATATTACAAAACAAGCCGGTGACAGAGCTTGCCCAGAACGTCTTTGAAAAAATACAATTTGCGGTGTTCATTGTATCTCGGTCGGAAATAATCTGAAATCAAAAACCATTAAAATTTAGTCAAAGTATTATCAAATCCTCCCCCCAACGTTTTCCGATTATTTTTTTTTTCATTTAAAAATGTTTGGTGGCCATCTAAAGTGTAAACTGCTATTTTCCACGAAAAACTCCGCTATTTTGTGGGTGGGAAATCCCCTTAATGTACTTAACGTTGGGGGGAGGTATTTTATATGTAGAAAATGTGTACCAAGTTTCAAATGAATCGGTTTAGTAGTTTTTAAATGACAGTGAACACGGACTTTGAAAAAGTAGTTTTGAGACCAGAACAATGGAAGAGATAAAGCTGTATACCTGCACTAAAGGACAGGGGACTAACTATAGACCATAACTTCAAGAGTTTTGCTCCGATCGACTTAAAATTTTGAGATTATATTCTTAAAATGTTTAACAATAAGATAAGACAAGAAAAAATTCGATTTTTCGAAAGTGTAAACCCTTACCCCCCCCCCCCCCCTTAAATTACGTTGAGCACCTTTGAGTTCTTGTTCGAGATGTTTACGCAAAAGAACGACAAAGATTGACTTTAAAAAAGCGATTAAATAGGTTGGGGCTTGCATACCGGCACAAAATCTTCAGAATCTTATTTTATTTGTGCCTAAAATATTTTAAACGGTAATGGAAAATGGACAAATTATTTAAAAAACTATTTAGAGTACCTTGAGCTATGCGAATTTTTCTTTTAGTTCTTATGGACTATATTTTGCTATAAATATTTTAGTAAAACTATTTTCTCAGAATCAATAAAAAAAAATTTAACAAAGTCTAAGTAGATTTAGGTGAGTTTATGGGAATTGCCACCAGTGTATACATCTATTTCAAAACCACATAAGTATTGTGGTTGAACCCAGGACGCTTTTTCAGGGACTGCATTTGGTTCAAAATCAAACGTCAACAAATTAAATTGAAAAATAGAAATTGAAAACATAATAGGAAAACAAGGGCAAATTTTTATATATAACAGTTATAGTATAAACAGAACCAAATCGTCGGCCGAATTTATTCGCACCGAAAAATTACGCAGCGCGTCAGTCGTCGTGAATAACGCACAGTGGAACATAATGGGTGCGAAATTCGCATCAGCTGTGTACAAAAACTATTCCTGCAAACACACGATAGGTCGAGGGGCAACTTCCTCAATTAGCAGCTCCGTCTTCCCCATTTTCATAACATACGAAAGGGAAAGACAAAATTAATTATTTGGCACAATTTTTTATTAAAATTTGAAGCACTTACAACTTTGCAACCTTAAAGTACCACAAATCACAAAATGTTTGCAGAATTTTTCGTTTGTTTACATTTTCGATTTTCACCTCTGACAGCTGCACAGCTGATTGGTACGCACGACGACTGCGACCAAATTAGAATTTGTTCTATCGTCGGACGACCGGTCGTCGGTCGAATATCGCAGTCGTCGTCGTTGTGAGCAATCGCATGCACTGCTGTGTGTTTTAATTTTGACAGCGTACGTTCGGTGCGTAAAAATCGCCCGACGATTTGATTCTGTTTATACTATTACACAGGGAACTAATTTTGACATTATCTCGCCGTTTCTGGTTTTGATATTAGTTTTAGGTAATTTGTGTGATTTCAACTCCGGGCACCGTTTTTATTACTTAGTTTACGTCTCGCAAAACTGGGCGTATCACTTTCTCGGATTTATCTTGACTTTTTCGACATTTCGGATCGTAATTTCTAGGCTAATAAACTATCAACAAGATTTTTAAGTTGTTGGACTTTCAGTTCATGCTTTTTTCCGATACTATTAATTTTTAAGCGTCGTAAAATGCCGCGGTTATTGGACCTGAAAGTCGGAAAATAAAGAACTTCAAGGCGTTTTCCTTAATGGCGAAAATTTATTTATTTATTTATTTAGTCAATGAATAAACAATTCTTACAGACTAATAACAATATATATTCAAACAATTCATTTAAAAAATTCAGCTAAGTTTCTTAAAACTAAGCTTTTAGGAAGCGCGATATCAAGTTCAGGAACAGAATTTAAGTTGCAAAGAGCTCTAGTAATTGGAGCATTTTCGATATAATCAAATCTGCAGAACCCAACATTGAAATAATCAATATGCCTGAGTGTGCGAGATGGTACAGAGAATGGGATTCTTTGCAACAACTCGGGACAGTCGACAGCGCCGTTTATGACATTGAATATGAACGAGCAAGACAGATAGGAACGCCGGCCTTCCAGTGATTTAAGATTAAGAAGCAAACAGCGGGAATCATAAGATGGGATAGGATCATAAAAGTTGAGGGAACGAAGGGCGAAGCGTAAGAAAACTTTTTGTATGCGTTCAATACGGTTAATGTGGGAAGCATGATAAGGACGCCAAATAAACGAGGCATATTCAAGGTTAGACCTAACATAGGAGGAGTAAAGTGATTTAAGAGTATATGGGTCGGAGAAAGAAGAACAGTGACGACGAATAAATGCTAACATGGAATATGCTTTGGAGACGACAAAGTTGATGTGGGAAGAAAAGGACAACTTCGAATCGAAGAACAGACCAAGGTCCTTAAGCTCTTTCATCATCCCAAGAGTGGAGCCAGAAATAGTAAAATACCTATACGTAGGGTTATCCTTCCTGGAGAATAACACATGAAAGCATTTTTTGATATTAAGAAACAGACGATTCTGTTCACACCACCCGTGAAGATTATCAAGGTCCTATTGCAGTGCAACAGAATCAGAAGGCGACCTTCTGATAATATATATCTTCAGATCATCAGCGTACAGAAGAAACTTAGCTGAGAGAAAGAAAGAGCCGATGTCATTAATGAACAGGACGAAGAGCAGTGGTCCCAAGATACTGCCTTGGGGGACTCCAGAGGAGGCCACAAAAGGCATGGAAGGAGTGTTGTCAATTACAACGGTACAACACCTATTCGATAAGTAGGACCCGACCCACTTAAGAAAAGACGAGTGGATACCAAGGCGTTCAAGCTTAGAAACAAGGATACTGTGCGAAACTCTATCAAAGGCCTTTGCAAAATCCGTATAGATGGCATCCACTTCATGGCCGTCCTTAAAAGCCGCAAGACAATCCTCAGTAAATACTGCTAAATTAGAAACTGTAGATCTGCCACTTACGAACCCATGCTGATTAGGGCAAATCAGATTGCGTACTGCAGGGACAAGTTTTTCCTTGACAATTCCCGAAAAGAGTTTTGAGACTGTAGTGAGCTTGGATATAGGTCTGTAATTCGAGACGTCATTTTTATTGCCACTTTTAAAAATTGGAGTAATGGTAGCTTTCTTCCAAGCTTCAATGAAAACTCCAGAAGCTAGCGACTTGTTAAAAATATGTAATAATGGCTCAATGAGGGAGGAGCATTGTTTAAAGAGAATAGCCGAAAAACCGTCCGCGTCAGTTTGGGAGGAAGATTTCAAACTCAAGATGCCATTTTCAACATCGTCGTAAGACAATGTTAAAGACCCCAGAGAAAGGGAGGAATTAAAAGATAGTGGACTGTCCAGAATAACATCAGCGTCAGAAACGAAATTAGAGCTGAAGAACTCAGCGAAGAGATTTGCAGCTTCTTCAGCAGAGCCGGCGATTTTATTGTTTAGGAAAAGGGAATTAGGAATACTGGATGTCGATTTCTTAGATTTGATGAAACTCCAAAAGGCTTTTGGATTATTTTTAATGTTGGATTCATACTTATTAATATAGCTTTTATAAAGTGACTTATCAAGATAATTAAACTTTTCCAAGTAGTATTGATAGGTATTAAAGTAATGGGAACTTTTGGTTGACTTGTATTTCTTATAAAACTTATTTTTTAAATTTTTAAGATGTTTCAAATCTTTAGTGTACCACGGCCGTTTATAGACTTGTTCACGATGAGTGGGAATAGTCTGAAGGCAAATTTCAAACACCTTCGTTTTGAAAATATCAAAGCAGGTAGCCGCATCTGAGTTAGAGAACAAGTCAACCCAGTTCAGGCTAAGTAAGCAATCGTTAAAAGCGCGGAAATCACAGCGGTTGTAATTAAAGCTAACATTAAGATTTGTAGGCTTAATATTCAAAAATTCATAAAACTCTATGTCGATATTTAGCGGAGCATGATGCATACAAGCTGGAGAAATAGGATTAAAACATTCTGCAAGCTTACAATTAATATTGCTTGATACAAAAACTAAGTCTAGGATACGATTTAATTTATTTGTTATGCCGTTGATTTGAGATAAGTCGATATTCAGGAAATTATCAATAAGATACAGCTCAGTGGCACTGCTGACATTTGCGGGCGTTAGAGTGCAGGAGTTGCTCAAATGTGACCAAGAAATATTGTTTAAATTAAAGTCACCAAGGACGCAAAGTTGATCACTACCAAACTTATTGTACAGTGAACAAATATTGTCAACATGGGATTGATAAAGAGAATCGTTGCTGTTCGGTGGAATATAAGACGCGCATACTAGAAGTGCGGACGACGAACCCTGCACACGCACACATAACTGGTCCAGGAGAGAGTCTTCATTTAGGAGTGGGATGAGCGATGATCGAAGCTTACGACTGGCAGCAATTAGGACTCCTCCACCTCTGGTACATAGGGTCTTAATAGCATCACGATCCTTGCGATAGACGTCGTATAGATTTGAATCAAAGTATTCAGAATCAAAGAAATTGGAATTCAGCCAGGTCTCAACAATGACAAATATATCATATTCCGAGTGGGAACTTAGCCGACGTATAGACTCCGCCTTAGTTCTCATTCCTGATACATTGTGAAAGTAGACACGGATAGATTGAGCATTGGAATTTTCAGCAACAGCTAGGCTGGATTTGGGTGAGCTATTTGTTTTTGAAAAAACCGGAAAGGACGAACCGTGACACTGGCGGGCCATAACTCAGCCGCCAATAGCTTTGCAAACGATTGGTCCGACACCCCAAGTTTGAAATTAACGCGCTTAAGAGACTCAATTGGGGTATCGTTTTTCACTAATCTGTAGCAAGTTAATAACTTCTTGTCGATAGCAGCATGTTTCGTAACATAATCAACGATGTTATCAGGCGTGACAGATGGTTGGAACGATGACAAATGTAACCATCGAAAGCGAACAGCCACATCAAGCTCCATGCTAGCATTTGATCCAACAACACGTAATTGCTTTCTATTGTTCCTGTTCTTCGCAACTGTAACCCAGTCGGAGTTCCGAGGAGACAGTGAGTCCCGCGTGGGAGCGCTATGCTCAAGAGTAGTAGGCTCACCCGAATGTTGCGTGCAATGGCCTTGAGACATAGACGAGGTCAAGTGATGAGAGAGCGACGCCATATCTGGCGGCGCCGGTCGAGCAGATGTCAAAGCAGCGCACGGGCGCAGTGCAACATTCGGAGAGGCAGCAGAAGCACCGGGATTAGCAACATTCCGAACAGTAGGACTGGGAGCGCGCAGCATGTTTGAATTCGGAGCGTAGGAAGCAGCAACAACGGAGTAAGCAGCAGCGTCCACAGCAGTGGGATTGCAAGGAGAAGATAGCGAGTGAGAGCCAGCATCAGCCAGGCTGGCAGCAGCAACATCAGATTGGGCGAGAGAAATACCGTTAGCAACTTCAGCTGAGTTCGCAGCAACATCAGTGGGAACGTTGTTGGTACACTGATTAGGCAGCAAAGAAGAAATGAGAAGTTTGAGCTCCTTAACTTCGGCAATCAAAGCAGCAACAACGGCATGCCAATTTGAATTTATGCAGGTATCACAATTAAATGCAATATTAGCATTATTTTGGATCACGTCAAGTACACGCGGGTCCAAACTACTGCAACACGATTTGTGGAAGACTGACTTGCAAAGAGCACACGATAGGCAGTCTTTGGCAACCGATTTGGAGCACAAAGCACAACGAGACCGAAGAGACATTATGACCGTCACGATACGCAGTCAAACGCTGACTGCGTTAGTAAACGCATTGTTTTCTTTCAGTCAACATGTCAGTGGAATTACGCAGTTCCTAAAGGGGGATATTTTTATAGGGGACGTAAAACTACTAAAAGTACCTGTTTAATATTCGAGAAGTTAAGTGTCAATGAAAGCGCCAATCTTACTATTCGTGAGTGCATTATTTACTGAGAAAAGGCACGTATACCAACTAAATCTTTACCAAACTGTGTTGGATGGGTGGATGGATGTGAGGGTGGGCAGGAAGGCTACAAGCCTTCCATAGCACTCGGTCCATTTCAGACCATTGTACTATACTTATGGGGATAGGGAAGGAAAATGAGAGTAATATCTCATGTTTCACCCGTTTTTTAAATGCGTACGCAAAGCTGTCTTTCCAAAATATTGTTACGAATACTAGTTCTAGTGGGCTGTTACGTATCTCTGGATTGCGTAATTTGAAAATAAAACAACTTTAATTATTCCAACGCAGCCAATTCAAAACCAACAGTCACTTTATTATTCACAGTTTTACACTTTACTGTTCGTACACTTAAGTATTTGCTTAATTACTCCGTGTGGCAACTTAACTTGTCAAAACCAGACTGACTCGCTGCGCCGCATCCGGCTGCCTTTTATACCCGTCCGGCCAACGCGCAGATCGTTCTCGCACATTCCCGAGTGGACTAAAGGTTTCCCTGATGATCGCGACCATCGTTGCCAGATTGGACTAAAAGTTATTATCGTGGCCGTCGTTGCCACATTGAGATATAGCACGGCGCGAATCGGCAGGGTTGCTTTGCACAGCGACAGACTGTCTTATCGTTACAATATTATTAAGAATCTCCATACAACACTAAATCCTGCCTAATGTACATATTGTTACGAATACTAGCTCTAGTGGGCTGTTACGTATCTCTGGACTGCGTAATTTGAAATTAAAACACACCCAGTTGCTCAAACGCAGTCAATAAAATAAACCGGCAATCACTTTATTTCACACTTTTACACTTCACTATCTTTACACTTCAGTATTTGCCCAATTACTCCGTATGGCACCTTTACTAGTCAAAATCAGACTGACTCGCTGCGCCGCACCCGGCTGCCTTTTATACCTGTCCGGCCATCGCGCAGATCGTTCTCGCACATTCCAGAGTGGACTAAAGGTTTCCATGATGATCGCGACCATCCTTGCTAGGTTGGACTAAAAGTAGCCATCATTGCCAGATTGGCCTTAACGTTTCCCTTATTACCGCGGCCGTCGTTGCCAGATTGAATTATAGCACGGCGCGTAGCGACAGGGTTGCTTTGCACAGCCACAGACTGTCTTATCGTTACACTGCCCACCACTTAGACTTGTTCGTCCCGAACAAGTGCCGAGGCTCCGCTGTGATAAGGCGCCAGGCGCTCCAAATGGACTACCTTCAGCTTGGCGCCTTTATTGCTGCAACGTTGAATCCTGTATACCACGTCGTTTATCCTAGTCACGACTTCGTAAGGTCCTTCCCATGACGCTTGAAGTTTCGGAGACAAACCTTTCCTCCGCTGCGGGTTGTAGAGCATTACCAGATCGCCCTCTTGGAACCCTGCTGAGTTGGCCCGTATTTCATATCTGGCTTTCGCCTTATCGCTGACCAGTTTGGTGCGGCCCCTTATAAACTGGTGAATTTCCTCCAGTTGCGCCCGCTTATTGACCACATAGTCCGTTTTAGCGCCTCCCGTCGTGCTGACTACCCCGAACTTCAAGTCAGCTGGTAACCGCAACTCTGTACCGAACACTGCTCGGGCTGGAGTTAGTGATGTCGTGTCGTGCGGGGCTGACCTATACGCCATCAGGAACAGGGGGATATACGTGTCCCAATCCTTTTGATTCCTGCCTACCACTTTCCGCAGGTATTCCTCCAGTGTCCGGTTAAAGCGTTCCACCATGCCATCGGACTGTGGGTGCAAAGGAGTGGTACGCGTTTTCTTTACCCCAGCAGCTCACACACTTCCCTGAATACCGCAGACTCGAAATTCCGGCCTTGATCTGAGTGCAACTCCAACGGAACTCCGAACCTGGCTACCCAGTTGTTTACCAGCTTTTCCGAGATCGTAGTGGCCTCCTGGTTAGGAATAGGGTACACTTCGGGCCATTTGCTGAAGTAATACATTACCACCAGCACATACTTGTTACCTTGACTGCTAGTTGGTAATGGGCCGGCGATAACATAGCAATCCGCTCGAAGGGCGCTCCCAAGTTGTACTACTGCATGCGGCCTCGAGATTTTCTTGTCGGCCCTTTCGCGGCTGAACATCGGTCGCAGCTCTTAATCCACTCGGCTACAGACTCTTGACATCCTACCCAGTAGAATCATCTTTTTATTTTGGCGACGGTTTTGGTGATGCCCAGGTGCCCTCCACTGGAGTCGTTATGGTATGCCTCAATGACCTCGTTGATTCTGCATTTCGGCACTACCATTAGGGAGTTGCTGGTCCGACCATCCGCGCTCTCCCATTCGCGGTACAGGCATCCTTCTTTCAGTCGCAGACTTTTACACTGTGCCCAGTAAGCCTTAGCGATTGGGCTTTCACCGGCCATCTCCTGCCAGTCTGGACGCGTTGCTTCTTGGCTTCGACGATTTTTGCAAGATTCGCATCTTCACGCTGGTCTTTTTGTAGCCTCTCCGCAGACCACCCTTCCTCTGGCATAACGCTTACCAACCGGACGTCCACTATCTGTTCTTTGCTTTCGGCTCGCGAGCACTGTCTGCATTCGACTTTGCACAGACGGCGTGACAAGGCATCGGCATATCCATGGCTACTGCCCTTGCGATGCTCTATCGTGTAGTCGTAGCTCTGCAGTCGCTCGCGCCAATTGCCCTTCAGGATCCTTAAAGTTCAGGAGCCATCTCAATACCGCATGGTCTGTGTGCACGCGAAACCTTTGTCCATACAGATATTTGTGGAAGTATTTTACGCAGTCCAATACCGCCAGCAGTTCTCTCCGTGCCACACAGTAGTTGCGTTCCGGTTTCGATAGAACTCTACTGTAGTACGCTATCACTTGTTCCTGGCCGTCTATTATCTGTGATAGTACACCGCCAATACTATTCCCGTTTGCATCTGTATCCAGGACAAACATCTCCCCAGGCACGGGGAAGGCCAGAATTGGAGCACTGCACAGTTTTTCCTTCCGACGTGCAAAAGCTTGTTCCTGCTCCTCGTTCCACTCGAAAGCTTGGCTCTTTTTCGTCAGTTTGTGCAAGCTGCTGGCTATGAGCACTTCTTTGGGTTGAGTTTAAGCCCGGCTTCTCGTATCCGCTCAAATACCTCCTTTAGCTTTCCCAGGTGGTCGTCGAAGTTTTTACCCATTACGATTATGTCGTCGAGGTACACCAGACACGTCCGCCAATGCAGCCCTTTTAGCACGCGTTCCATTAGCCGCTCGAATGATGGTGGTGCGTTGCAGAGTCCAAACGGCATGACGGTGAACTGCCACAAACCGTCGCCAACACTGAAAGCCGTTTTCTCCTTGTCCTTGTCTGCAAGCTCTATCTGCCAATAGCCGCTGCGTAAGTCGAGCGTGGAGAACGTACCTGACAGTGTGTGCAGGGTGTCATCGATCCAAGGTAGTGGATAACTGTCCTTCTGGGTCACATTATTGAGCTTACGATAGTCCACACAAAATCGGGTATTGCCATCCTTTTTCTTGACTAGCACGACCGGCGAGCACCTTTACTTTTTGTATGTTTTCGATCAAGTTTGTGACCTCTTCCCTCTTGGCCAGAGGAACTCGTCTGGGCGGTTGGCAAATTGGTTTTGCACTTCCGGTGTCGATGTTGTGCTTCACTATGGCTGTCCTTCCGCCTGCTTCTGCCGCAAATATTGACCCATAGTGCTGCAGGAAAGGCCTCGCCTTCTGTTTCTGCTTGGCCGTCAACTCGCTGCTCCAATGGTTCTCTTGCGGTATGGCGTCCATGTTAAAACCGCTCTTCTTATTACCTCCAGGCGGGCTATTCTCGCAATTGACCACTGCTACAGCTTCCTTACACTCGCCAATTACCTCGTCTTCCCGACATACCTTGGTGAATACAGGGGGTTCAGTATTCTGACTGGTATTCTGCCATTCTTTGGTTCCACTAATGTACGTCCGATTATGATGTTGTCGTGACCTTATTTCGGTGCTTCTACAACCCACAGCCGAGTCGTCCCATCGTCCTCGTCCACCTTTGCCCACACAATCGCCTCAGAACTCGCTGGTATTCTCCTGTGTTGACACGATACAACCTTCCTTACCGCCACGCTTCGCTCATAGCCGGTGTGCAGCGGGAATTCAACGTTGGCATATCTCAGCACATTTTCCTTCAGGTCCAGCGGAAAACTGTGCCTAATCATGAAATCCACGCCGATAATCACGTCGTCCATTATATCCGCGACGATGAACTCATGTTCCAGGCTGTTGGTGCCGATAGCAATCGTTTTTGTAACTTTTCCTCTTACCGGCGCGCGCTCGCCAGTCGCAGTCCTTAGCTGTATGCCATGCACCGGTTCCCAGTTTTTCAGCAGCTTCCTTTTTATGATCGAATATGACGCTCCAGTATCCAGTGTCAACACGAAGAACTTTCCATCTATCTTTCCTTCAATCGGCGCGAGCCGATGTTGAGCCTCGCACGTACAGCGCGCGCGGTCAACATCGGCGCGCGAGTTACGTATAGTAATAGCAATGCTACATCGGACATTGCACCCGATAAAATTGATGAACTATTAAAACAAATAAGCCAACAGCGACGAATGTAATGCGAAACCACATTTCCGATTTTTGAAATAATTTAGCAAACAACATTTAGTTAGCATGTAAGCAAATAAGTGTCGATTAAGCAATTGTGTAATTATGGTAAGCTTGGTAGAAAGTAAGAATTGGAAAATAAAGTCAGTCTGATTTCACCCTTTTGTAGCGTCAGATCGCCTAAATTCTCTTGCCTTTTATTTTTTAAAAACGCAGCCCGCCGGCCCACATACGAAACTCGCGCGGTCAACTTGGTCGTTGGATTGACGGCAAACTATTTATAGTAGATGAGTGTTCGAGCACTCATTTTGTAGGTAATTTCAATTACTTTAAAATGGTATTGAAATAGTATGCGAAAAAACCTACCGGTTTCACGGTATTCACGAAAAACGAAAACTATCCCTCACTTTTGACCTTTGACCGGCCATTGTGATTCACCTAATCGACCTATGACCTCGATTTTATTATCATTAGATAGATAATTTTATTCCCCACAAATTTGATCCCTCGGACTTGTCGGTACGAGCAATAGCACCGGAGATAAGGAGTTAAAACGAGCTCACCCCTAAATAAGCAGGGGGTAGTATCTTCCCCCACCCCCTCGAATACGAAAACTCAGTTTTAGACTCAGGACATGCCCCCGAACACACCCTCAAAATTTCAGCCATTAAGTATTTTTTTTTAGTAAATGTGATTTAGTTGTCGCTATTTACTGTACTAAAATGAAAGTAAGCGATGAAATTATCTGAGCGCATAGTTAAGCGAATTCAAAAAAACAGGTTTTGAGCAAGAGAAGTTGATAGCTATTACTTTAGAAAAACTATTAAATTCAGAAAGAGCTCTGGCCAAGGGGGCATTCAACGCATAGTTAGTTTTAGCAAAATCAACATAAAAAGGGGTATAATGACGAAGTACTCTAAGAGGAATATTGAAGAAGATTCTTTCACTAACACATACACACACACAACGAACAATCAAATCAAGTCGAAGATGAGGGATAGGGGTAGAATGATTCTCCTATTGTAAAGGGAGTTTAGATTAAGGAGTTTACAACGAGAGGTGTAGGAGGGAATGGGTTCATGGAATCTGAGGGACCGAAGAGCAAAGCGAAGGAAAGATTTCTGAACACGTTCAATACGATTGGTATAAAACTCATGGTAGGGTCGCCAGATGAACGATGCATATTCTAATTTAGATGGGACGAAGGAAGTTTATAGAAACTTTGAGGTATACGGATCAGTGAACTCAGAGGAATTACGTTTAACAAAAGCTAACATAGCATAGAATTTTGAAATGGTAGCATTGACATGACTCGAGAAGGAAAACTTGTGATCAAAAATAACTCCCAAGTTCTTGATTTCAGAAACAGACTTTAACGAAGAATGGGATATATTATATGTGTTAAGTGAGACTGATGTACACTTGGAAAAAGTGACATGGAAACATTTATTAATATTTAAGGATAGATAATTACGACTAAACCAAGAGTGTACATTATCAAGATCGGCTTGGAGCAGCAAAGAATCGGACGGACTTCTAATGGCTGAGTAAATTTTTAGATCATCTGCGTAAAGTAGAAAATTTGCAGACGAAAAACAGTGACTAATGTCATTGATGAACAAGACAAAAAGCAGAGGTCCAAGAATGCTACCTTGCGGAACACCTGATGACGCGTCAAAAGGAGCCGAAGGTGCATTATCTACGATTATCGTACCACTACCACGCACTGGCGATTACTTAAGTAAGATTTGAGTCATTCAAGAAAAACGGAGTGAAAGCCAAACGACGCTAACTTATGAATTAGGATTGGGTGAGAAACCCTATCAAAGGTTTTGGAGAAGTCAGTGTGGATTGCGTCTACCTGGAGTCCGTTATGAAACGCGGAAATGCAATGCTCCCTGAAAACAGCAAGATTTGAGACGGTGGGCCGACCAGGCATGAAGCCATGTTGGCTCGGGGAAATTAAACTTTTCACTGCGAAGAATACCTTGTCTTTGATTATACAATCAAAAAGCTTAGAAACTGTAGAGAGTTTGGAGATTGGCCTATAATTACCCACATCATTTTTGTTTCCACTCTTGAAGATGGGGGTAATAAAGGCAAGTTTCCAGGCGTTAATGAAGATACCGGATTCTAGAGATTTATTAACAATCACAGTTAGTGGATAAGCAAGAGAGGCACATTTTTTAAGCAAGATTGCGGACAATCCATCGACATCAGTCTGGGTTGAAAGACTAAGGTGCGAAATGCCTTTCGTTATATCTTTAACGGACAGTGTAAGAAAGCCAAAATTCAGCGACGATTCCGGACGGGGAAATGGGTTTTATCAGCGGCAATAGTCTGGATGAAATTTGACTTGAAAAATTTTGCAAACAGGTTTGCGGCCTCGGAGGCTGAATTTGCGGATTTATTCTTGTAAATCAGGGAAGATGGTATGCCCGAGCAGATTTTCTTTGAGTTGATGAAGCGCCAAAAGGCCTTGGGATTGGTTTTAATATTGGCTTCAAAGCTTAAAATGTGATTAAAGTATAGAAACCTGTCAAGGCAGTTGTATTCTTTAGAGTATTTTTTATACGTATTTATTAAAAATGGACAAATCGCCAGTTTTTTTGAATTTGCGATAGAATTTGTTCCTTAAATTCTTTAACTTTTTAAGTTTGTGAGTATACCAAGGCACTTTATACCTTCGCTTCTGAGCGATTGGGATATAGCGTAAGCAAGCTTCAACAACTTTCGATTTGAAACTTATAAAGCAATTGGCAACATCAGTGCTATCAAGCAAAGGGTCCCAATTCTAGGTAGAGAAAAAAGTATTCAGATTGCAAAAGTTACATAATTTTGATTCTCACTACTGATACGCCTGAATTCATAGAATTAGAGTTCAAGTACAAGAGGAACATGATGTAAATTCGGCGAGGAGAGAGCGAAAAGACATTCAGCGTAAAAAATATTTTCTTTCAAATAATAGTTATCGGCAACGTAAATGAAAAAAAATCATAAATAAAAGTTATGAAGCAACGTAAAAAAAAATCTCTCAAAATAATAGTTATCGGTAACGTAACACGGTAAGCAGGAAGCATCGATAGGTTGCACAAAAATGTCGACGAAAACTGTAATCGGGGTTGTATTTGTTGATGATTATAGGTGCAACATCCGTTCGAATTGAAATCCGACCTGCTTCTTCTCAAAAGTTATACATATTTTTATATTTCGAATCGGGACAATTTGTAACACAGGACAACAAAAACACTTTTTTTCTGTTGCATGGAGTTTTTCTACTGTTTCTTACTAATTTGGGTGCGCTGATTTCGATTTTTTAAAAATTTGGGGCCTCAAAATATTCAAAGCTTTTATTTATTTTTCTTGTATTCTTTTTGTTTTTTGCTTGTATTTCAGACTATAAATGGAACGTAAAAGGTATTTTGAAGAATTTTAAGAATATTTTAAGGAAAAAGTATGAAAAGTTATGAAAATGGCTATGGTAAATTTTTGCTATTATTTCGATGCGAATGTATATTCCGCCAAATAATTTGGCTGTGTTGTATTGCTTGATGTGTCGGCCTTTATTATACGCCAAATAGTTAACTGATTTACAAAAAATGTGTATGTTTTTGACCATCAAAGAAAATCCCTTAAAATTCCATATTTTCCGACTTTGAGGTCCAATTACCGCGGCATTTTAAAACTTATAAAAATAAGTTGCATCGGAAAAGAAGCCGTGCGGTGTTGTTAATGCGATAAGGTGAAAATCATGTCAATCAATTTTTTACTTTAGAAATTACGAGAAAAAATATGGAAAAAGTTGAAGAAAAACTGAAAAAATGACATGGTACCTATATCTCACAAACTAGAGCTGCTAGAAATAATCTGAGGGTAGATTCGAAATCAGCGCACGAAACAGTAGAAAAACTCCATGCAACAGAAAAAGTGTTTTTTGTTGTGCTGCGTTATTGCGAAATTAAAAGTGTAGCGGGAACCCTGGCGTAGCACCACCGACATGCAATCCTGCGCGCCCGTGACGTTGGCTGCGGTAGCCAGAGTTGAAGGGAGAGTTCCGTTTTGATGTATATCGAGTGCGATTGATGCGCGGGTGACGAGAAGAGAAATTTAAATAAACGAACATCATTTTAACTTTTGAAACCTATCGGTCGTTGTATTTTTCGTTTACGGTCGCCTGACAGAGTCAGAAGTGGGATGCAGAGACTCAGCAGCCTAAACGTTGTCGAGCTGCGTGCGAGATTGCGGGAGCTTGGTTTGCCTTGTACCGGGAACAAGGCAAAATTGGTTGAACGGTTGTGCGAAAGTCAAGCGAACGAACGATACGCGAGCGCGCTGGACGATAGTATGCAGCGCCGAGTGGAGGTGCTGGAACGCGCTATTGACTCGATTCGTATAGGGGCGAATGGTTTCGGGGACCCGCAGTTGCCCATAAGCCAGTCATCTCCCACACGAGAGAATATGCAGAATCGGAACACGGCAGTGCGCGAAGTGCGAAGTGTAGGGTTTGCAACGTCTGGATACCCTCAAGTTTTATGCGACATGCCATTGGTGTCAAACGCGGTACAGTTTGACCCAAGCGAAGGCGTGATTCGTGGAACGCGAAGTCAATGTGGCGTGACTGCAACGACGGCTGCGACGCTATGCAGCAGCAGCACGACGCAAGTATACGCGGGTACCGTTACTACGCCGGCGCATCGTTGTGCGCAAAACGATGCTTGTTACGGCGTTGCCAACGTTTTCGGCAACGTTCACGACATAATTTCAGTTTTACCAACGTTTGACCCAGTGGACAAAAACATGTCGTCAGCACAGTTTGTGGGACGTATCGAACAATTGAGAAACGCGTACGGGTGGAATGATAAAGTGTTGCTGTTTGCAGTGCAGACGAAGTTGCAAGGTCTTGCGAAATTGTGGGTCGATTCGATGCACGAAATTTTCACAAATTGGTCGCAGTTCGTTGAAGTATTTTTGCGGGAATTTCCTTCGCGCATAAACGTTGCGGACATTCATATGGAACTAATACGAATGCGTCGTAATGCGAACGAATCGCCGGAATACTTCTATTATAAAGTGCTTGCCATAAGTCGTCGCGGTGGACTCGACGATCAGTGCATTATTAAATACGTGATAAATGGAATCAACGACGTGGAGCTGAAACGAGTTTTGTCGGTTAATTATTATGTTTCATGTAACGAAGTTTTAAACGCGATCATAAATTACTGTGCGTATAACAGCTGTAGTTCTATCAAGTCGCCAACATTTCGCGCCGCGAACGTAAAAACTGAAACGCAAGTTAGTCCGGCACCAGGTGACAAAGACGAAAAAACAATTCTATGTTACAACTGTAACAAGCGAGGACATTTCTCAAGGAATTGTCCTGAGCCACAGCGTCGTGTGCGGTGCGAAAAGTGCGGGAAATCGGGTCATAAGACAGACGTGTGTCAATCAGGTAGTCAGAACGCTGATTGTAATGCCATCGACGCAGAGTCGGAAAAGTTCACGTTTAAAGAAATTCGAATAGACAGTGTAAACACGAAAGCATTTATAGATTCCGGTAGTGCACGGTCCCTTATTCGTGAATCCTTTGCAGAACAATTCGAAGGCAAAGAAAAATGTTATGTGCGTTTAAACGGGTTTGGCGGAGGTGGTTGTGAGTGTTTCGAAAAGATACACGTGAAACTTACAATAGACGACTACGAAGGCACTGCGTCCATGCTAATTGTAAAAGACACACATATGAGCAGCGATGTTCTTTTGGGTCGAGACGTCTTGTGTACGATTGATCGCCAAGTGGTAATCGATGGTGAGGACTGTTGGCTACAGCCAAAGAGGGTCAATCTTCTCACGAATGAGTTAAACGGTGACTTCGGTGATTTAGATAAAGTGTTGAACAAATACAAAACGTGTTTTGACAATGAATCGACGGCACTCGGTGAAACCACGCTGGTTAAAATGAACATTAAACTCTCATCCGAGGTGGCAGTCAATATGAAGCCGTATCGCTTACCATTCGCCAAACGTCCTATCGTGGCTGAAATCATCAAGGACTTACTCGCGAAGAAAATTATCCGTGAATCGAATTCCGCGTACGCTTCGCCGATCGTTTTAGTAGAGAAACGCAATAACGAATTTCGTATGTGCGTCGATTATCGACAATTGAATGGCATAACTATCAAACAACCATTCCCAATGCCTATAATGGATGAATTGTTTGCAGCGCTAGCGGGTAGCTCATTCTTCACAACACTCGATCTGAAGATGGGTTACCACCAAATTGCAGTTGACGAACACTCAAAACAGTACACGGCATTTGTCACTCATGATGGGCATTATGAGTACAACCGCATGCCTTTCGGTTTAGTGAATGCTCCTGCTGTGTTTCAGGAGATGATGAACAAGCTGATACAAATGATGAAACCGCTCGTTTTGATCGCATACTTAGATGACGTTATTATCCCAAGTCGGACGGTTCAAGAAGGTCTGGACACGCTTGAAAAGTTCCTGGCCTTACTCGAACGCCATGGACTAACTTTGCGGTACGACAAATGTAATTTCTTAGCAACCGAAATTGACTTTCTGGGTCATAAAATCAGCAGTGAGGGCATCATCCCAGGTAAGCGGAAGATTTCGGCAATTAAAGAATTCAATCGACCCACCAACGCGACCGAAGTTCGAAGATTCCTTGGGCTGACCGGGTTTTTCCGAAAATTCATCCAGAATTATGCCATTCTCGCGAAGCCGTTGACGCAGCTTACGACGAAGGATGCTGCAACGAATTTCAAATGGGGTGAACATCAACAGTCTGCGTTGGATTCATTGATCGCAGCATTAATCAAAGAACCAGTCTTAGCCCTGTACGACTTCACCGCTTTACACGAAGTTCATACCGACGCGAGTAGTATTGGTGTGGCAGCTGTTTTACTACAATCAAACGACGAGGGCAAATCGTGGCATGCTGTAATGTACTATAGCCGCCATTGTACGAAGGCCGACAGTACCATAGCTATGAGCTAGAGGTGTTAGCTGTGGTAGAATCTCTTCAACGTTTCCGGGTGTACCTGCTTGGCAAAGAATTCAAGGTTGTGACTGATCAGCAGCGTTAAGGCAAAGTCGCAATTGGTTCCTCGCATCGTTCGATGGTGGATGCGGCTATTGGAATACAATTGTGAATGTATTCATCGGCCAGGCACACGTATGGGCCATGTCGACGCCCTTAGCAGAGCACCTGGGGAAGATGAAAGTCCTCCAAACAGTAATTGCGTTATGCCAGTTGAGGCTGACGATGAGGACTGGCTGCTAACAATGCAGTTGCAAGATGAAAAGCTGCGAAACATAATCCGCTTCTTACAAGGACGACAGAAATCGGAGCAAGCAGAGCAATTACAACGCGAGTATCGGCTGCAAAAGTGCAGATTGTATCGGAAGTGTGACGACCGTTTGCTGTTCGTAGTCCCACAGTCCGTTCGTTGGCGAATCGCAAAACTTTGCCACGACGATATGGGGCATTTCGGAATAGACAAAACCATTCAACGTATACGAGAACACTATTGGTTCCCCCGCATGCGGAATTATGTGAAAGGTTATATATCCGCATGTGTCGATTGCTGCTATAACAGAATCAAGGGTGGCAAGCCGGAAGGGGTACTACATATCGACGCTATGGATCCTATCCCATTCCAGTTACTTCATATCGATCACCTTGGGCCGTTTGTGAAAAGCAAGAAGGGGCATACATATATCATTGCGGTTAGTGATGCGTTCACAAAATACCTGATTGTGAAGCCAGTACGAAATACAAAAACGCAACCTGTGTTGGGCGTATTGAACGAGATTAGTAGTTACTTCGGCTTGCCGAGAACTATCGTCACCGACAGGGGGTCAGCGTTCACCTCGAAGTTATTCAGCGACTATTGTGAGCAGTACGATATCCAGCATATCAAAACCGCAGTTAGGACACCGCGCGCCAACGGCCAAGTTGAGCGCGCAAACAGGACAATTTTGAACTTCCTGCGTACAGCTGATTCCCATGCTCGCGAATGGGACGACCAGCTACGTAATCTTCAGTGGAGCGTCAACTCGCAGCAAAATTCGAGCACTGGTTTTAGCCCGAATCAGTTACTGTTCGACTTCAACCTGCGTGACGTCATCCGCAACAGGCTGTTAGCCGCAGTCATTGATGATTGCAATGAAAATGCATCAATGAACGAGAAACGAGCGATTGCCCTCCAAACCATCCAAGAGAAACGAGCGCAATGGAAGGAGAGGTTCGACAAACAACATTCTACGCCGACTACGTACCATGTTGATGACCTGGTAGTTATCCTGAACGACTTACAATCCACCGGGGAATCGCGGAAATTGGAGCCTAGATACCGCGGCCCCTACGTTGTTGTAAAAGTCCTCGATAAGGACCGATACCTTCTAGAAGACGTGAAGGGAATGCAGCTGAAGCAGAAGAAATTTTCCTCAATCTATTCGTCGGATAAGATGAAACGGTGGTGCGCCTTGCCGCCAGAGCTCGATAATACCGAAGAAAATAACGATGAAGGGAACGAGGCCTGCGAGGACATCGGGGCGATGCCTAGTCAGGAAGGGCCGAGCTGTAGCGGGAACCCTGGCGTAGCACCACTGACATGCAATCCTGCGCGCCCGTGACGTTGGCTGCGGTAGCCAGAGTTGAAGGGAGAGTTCCGTTTTGATGTATATCGAGTGCGATTGATGCGCGGGTGACGAGAAGAGAAATTTAAATAAACGAACATCATTTTAACTTTTGAAACCTATCGGTCGTTGTATTTTTCGTTTACGGTCGCCTGACAAAAGTTTAAAAGCACACAATGAGGTATTAGAAAAATAAAAAAAATCAGGTATTAGAAAAATAAGAAAAAAAATATTAACATAAATCAGGTGTTTGATTTAGCTCTTTGATCAAGAAGTTTTTTACTTGTACGCAGGGACCCAAAATAAATGAATGAATGCATTTTTTAAAATTCTACAACGTTGCCCATTTTTAAGAAATTTTGGACAATAACTATTATGAGGGAAAACTACACCCATACCTCACTTTTCGTCGTGGTTAATAATAATTAATAATTGATTGGCACGACAGCCCGCTTACGCGAGACTAAGGCCTAGCTTCCCGCAACCACCCGTGTTGTGCGTGTGAGTTTTGTACGCGGGTGGAAGGGACCTACAGTTTTATGCCGGTTCCGAACGGCAGATTGGGAGCTTTTTCATAGGCAATTTTTTTACTCTCAGAGGTTTGCCATTTCCAGCTGAGAGGACAGCCGCCGAAAGAGAAAACGAGTTTCCCCGTTATTTTTTTTAGGTGTTACTACATGCAGTATTCGAACTAGCGTCGCTCTGCATTCGACTCGTTAGACCGCGCACTAACCAACTGAGCCACGGCGTCGTGGTTACGTTCCAAAAAAACACGACGCAAATTGAAACGACGCAAAGTGAATTATGATTTCCTATAGTAAACCATGTAAAGATCGAAGATAGGTGCCAGGGTTACGAAAACACTACTTTTTAAAAAGAAAATTGAACGAAGTAAACATTTAAAAAACAAAAATAACATCAAATTTTATTACATACATACAAAAAACAAAAGAAAAAAACAAATTCAATTAAAACAAAATAAAATATTCAATTCATTTATAAAAACAAAATAAAAATTAATCACTGTCTGATGAGTCCATAGTGGCTGTTGTCGTAAGTCGGCTTTCTTTCACAAAAGTTATAAAGGGAATCCCCGAGTTTTGATGGCATGGTGGCGTAATTAGAAACAAAAGACGTGCTATCTTTTAGAAAAAAAAGATAACTAAAAAAAAATGCAAGACTCGAACCCAAAACAACGCAACTTCGAAAATCTAACGACGCACAGTGAAAATGAGTACTAATTCAGCAGCGACGCAACTTCGAAACAACGCAAAACGAAACGACGCAAAGCGACTAGTATTCGTGACAATTATTTTTTTCTGTTGCCTAATAACTATTATCAGCAAGAAATATTTTTTCCGGTAACGTTTTTTTTTTGTGAAAAATATTTTTTCCGTCATCGCATAACTGTTATGAGAGAAAAATATTTTTTACGTTGGCGGGTCACGCCATTTTGTGAGAAATATATTTTACTTTGCTCGGTAAAGTTTATTTTGTGAGAAATATTTTTTCCGTTGCCAGTAACTAGTATGAAGTAGAAATATTTTTTTACGTTGAATGATAACTATTATTTTGCAATAAATATTTGTTACGTTGAAAATACCGGTACACAAGAGAAAAATGGGAAGGTGGAATATTGTATGTGAGGCAGTGGCGCACGCACGTTTGGGGTTCAAACCACTCACACCCAAGCCCAAAAATTGCTGGTACAAAATGTGGTTTCGGTTTCGGTAGTCGGCTTAAAAGTTGTACACAAGACCGCCATCTTCCCCAAAATGAAATCCTGTGTGCGCCACTGATGGGAGGTGCCACGCCCACTTGTCGGGTGGTATTCGCATTATGTGGCTTATCAAGACGAACATTGCGTGAAAGATTCAGCTCAATCGCTTATATAGTTTTTGGGTTATTATGTCGTGTAACAGACAGACATAGGTATAAATGCTCAATATTTCTCTTGTGTACCGGTATTTTAAACGTAAAAAATAGTGAAAAATTATAGTTATTATTCAACGTAAATTATTCTCACAAAAAAAACGTTACCGAGCAACGTAAAAAATATTTTTCGCTCATAACAGGTATGCAATGACGGGAAAAATATTTTAAAAAAATAAACGTTATGAGCAATGAAAAAAATATTTCTTGCTGATAATCGGTATTAGCACAGAACAAACAATATACAGAATGCGCATCTGGTGTAAAGAAAATTTTCTTTGCGGGTTCCAGCGGTAGGACCCGTTTGTTGATGCGGGGGGAAGCAGTAAAGGGGATGAGAACGCACAGAGCGCGAGAGCCTAAAAAGAGAAGCTGTGAGAGCGCAAAATGAAATGTTCGGAGAGCAAACAGATAAAAGTATTAATGGCATGCCGGTGTACCAAACAGTAACGCACCATATATGTGGTTGTTGTTGTTAGCCAACAAAGCGATGCACAGTTCTTCGACTCCATACAAAATTGCGGCAAAAATAGAAGGAGTACGTGAAATTTACTGAAAATTTGCAGTCTAAGTCATTTTGGGCTGCTGATTTCAAAATTTGTGTTTGTTTAAAAAAAAAATATATAGTTAAAAAAAATCGAATATATATGGTTATATATTATCTTGTCATCACAGAGAGAGAAATTTGGTCAAAAGTTGTATTTTAGAAAGTCAACCCTTAAAAAGAAGCGATTTCGAAAACGTCGACCTGGAAAGGGCGGAAAGTGGGTGGTGAAGCTTATATGGACGGACATTGTTTTTTGGTCGGATTGTTTAAAAATTATGTATATGTATACTAAAAAAGCAATAACAAAATACATATCTTAGCGTTTTTCTAAATTCGATATTTAAAGGGTAGAAAGAGGGCGGTAAAGTTGCTAAAAGGATATAGTTTTTGTTTATTTGATATTCGTAGAGCTTAACATGGAGATGAGGCAGGTGAATATGCAATGCAGCTCAACCTATAATGGCGAGACTATTCTTCAAGACTTATTCTTCAAAATTGGACCTTCTTCAAAGTTATACATTCCTCCTTTTAGCTAACAAATTTCATAATAATGAAAAAATTTGGATTATATGGCTCATAATGGGTTAAATATGCGTACCAAACCTATTTTTTATAAAAAACATTCATAATTCGTTGCATTGCCTTAGTTAAACATTTTAATCGCAATTTTAACTCAAGCGATTTCTATACAAAAATCAATATTAGTAGTTTCGAAAAAATTAAATATTTTCCAAAGGCGCAAAAAGACGCAGAATTTTTTTTACGGATTTAAGAGAAGAAACTCCATCCAAAAAGGGTCATAAAAAGGATTTACGCCAGTTCACGCCATTCGATATTAATTGCCTTTCTAAATTTGGTTCTTTGTAATTTTCATGGGTTAAAAAACATTCATTTTTGAAAATTCGTACAAAAAAAATTATGTATGTTAAATAAAAAAAATGATCAGTTGTCTCGCTCCTATCAATTAAGTTTTAATATTAAAAGAAATTGGAAGCCTATCTACAACAACACATTTTCTACCATTTTTGTATACAAGCACCTAAATTTAATTTTTCCCCTTCATAAATTTTTGTAAAAATATATCTGACTTTGACAAGCTATATCTCCTAATCTCGACAATTTTTCGATAAAGTATTTCGGATCTAGCTTAATTAAACAATTACCTTTAACATGATACTACTTTTGTCAAAATCCGCGATAATTGTTTTTCTTATTTTTGTCCACTCTCGAAGCAATGTGCGATGTGCCGCATGCATGGTGATGGAGGAAATTAAAGTGGTTGTTGTTACCGCTGGCTAACAACTGAAGTTAGAATATATTTTTGCTTTGGCTGATTTCTGTAACGAGCTCAGCAATTCACAATACTACGATAAAAACCCCCCAATTGTGGGAATAAGTCAAGGAATAAGTTTGGTCAAAATAACCAGAGTTTATTACGTTTTTATGATTTTAAGTTTTCGGGGTTTAGTTAAATTGTTCTTTTCGGAGGCCCATGCACAATGCTTCCTAAGAAGAACTAAGATCATAAAGTCCAAAATTGTGTTTTTATGATCAGGACACGTGGAAAACCATTGTGGTGTAGCATTTTGGCATTTAACTTTTATTACATTTTTTATGCCTACAATTTGTGGCTGTTTTTCAAAAATGCTGCGGAAAATTTAAATGTGTACTTTGCTTATCTCTAATAGAATTTGCGATGGACTAAAAAGGTTGCCGAAATCTTTAAGAGAGATAAAGTTTTTGTGAAATATGAAAAGTTCACTAGGAACTGTTAGTACCTCATCTTCTTTTCTCAATTCCGCTGCACATGTTTCACAGTTTATTTTGGTAAGTATTTTGTAGACAACATAACCCAAAAAATATCTTAAAGACGCTAAATCTATGGTAAATTCGGAACATTTGCGGCCATTAAGCGTGCTAATATATTATTAATATCAGCCACTGATGGATTTATATTATTACCACCTTTTTGTCTTAGTATAGAAAACAAATTTTCAAGTTTGTCTTGGTTTAATGTCCTTGTCATAAAAAAAAATGTCGGATTTTTTCTCAAACAGCTCGTCTACTAATAGCAAAACAGCTTTTAGAGTAAGTTTCATCCCATAAAAAAAAATACTTTTTTCTTTTTGTCAACAAATGAGATATCATCCAGGTATTTAAGGAAGAACTTTATATAAGGGAGAGGGCTGGGTTGTGAACCAGGCTGGGGTGTGAACCATTGCCGTTTTTTCTTTCCCTAATTGACATATCGCCAATCTTTCAACTGTCAATTTTGTCTTATGATATGACTCTGCATTTGTGGTTACACCGAAGTACAAACACGTATTGCTTGTGGCAGCAATCGAGTTTGAAAGACATCGTGTTTGAAAATCGACTGCGAAAACTTGTTGGCTTTTTTTTAAAGTGCTATCCAAGAGACTGAGCTTATTTGAAAAAGTCTGTGTAATACATGTTTATTTAGTGTTTTGATTCTATTTTACGATGCAATATTTGTTTATGTCGAATTATGATTGGAAGTGTCGTTTATTTTAAAGTTTCCAAAATGGCATCGTGGTTGGGCTGTGAACCACTGAGGTGGCTGGGTTATGAACCACCTGTTTTTCGTACTACATTTGTTCTAACACTGTCAAATATGGACGGATATATAAAAATAAAGTCATTTTATATAATTTCACTCGATTTCGTTGTGTTCGCTTGAAGTGAGCCAATACGAGAACACGTTCGTATTTCACATGCAAACATTCCGACACAGATTAGGATGAAAATTTAAAAAATTGAGCAGTTTCATTCATTGCGATTTTTTGGCCTAAGAAGCGTCATTATAACTTTTTTTCACCTCTTGAGGCTTCCTGATTAAATAAATTCTCAATGTACTTAAAAATTATGGGTGTTTTCTTCGTATTTTCCGACTTTAATAGGGATTTTCCAGATGGTTCACAACCCAGCCACTTTTTTGAAAAAGCGAAAAATCACGTTCTCAGAAAATTGGACGTAGAGAGTTAAATTTCAATCAAAACGGTAATCTGTCTTCATAACAAAGTTGCGTTATATATTCACCTTTCCAACGGTATCTTCGATTTTTCGATATCTTTATTCTGTGAAAAGTTAGAGCCAAAAAACAAAACCCGGTTCACACCCCAGCCCTCTCCCTTACTCATGTGATAAACTGTTGAGTTGAATCGCAGATCTGTAGAAATTTTTGGAATATAACGATCCACCGTTTAGGCAATCAAATATTTTGTCAATATTTTCTATAAAGCTGGCCGTAGATCTGATCTGATATCGAGTATGTGAGGGGTTGATGGTCACTGAAAATACTCAATTCCCTACAACCATAGACATAGTTCCTTAAATTTTGTATGGTCCAAACTATAGCCAATTATACTGTCTCGTTATTTGCGTAGTTGGATTCCGTCTTGGAGAGTGTTGAGATAAACGTGATTGGTCAGCCGTTCTGTGACAGGACTGCACCAATGGCTTGCGACGACGCGTCCGTTGTTAAGGGGGTCCTCTAGTACAAACGGTGTTTTTTAATGCTTTTTTGGAATTTTTTTTTCAGAAACTACAAATGATAATGAGATAATACTTCGCATATTTATTCTTTACATATTGAATTATAAACAAAAAATGTTTTCCACGTGCTACCCCGAACACTGTTGGGGTCCGCCAGCTGAGTAACGGCCATGTTTTTTTGTAAGGGTGTTTTCGCGCCATCCTAACTTTGTCCCTGTTCTTCTGAAATGTAATTCAAAAATTGTCTCTTAAAAAGCATTACTCCAATTAAGGGATGAACTATAATGAACCCGATCTGATCAAAATTGGACCCGCGGCATCGTTTTAACTTTTTTTTTCGAAATTCGCCCTTTTTTTGCTATAAAAACTCCTCCCAAAAATTGGCTAGTCAATGGAGCACAATCTCCGTAGTTCAACCCCTAGAGCAAAAAGTTTTGAATACAGCAAAACAAGAATCAAGTGAATCGGCCAATTAGTTTAGACGGAATCATGGCGCGATGGTCAAAAAATGTGTTTTCGAGAAAAACGCGTTTAAAGATATAAAACCGTGTACGTGACGTACTGAATGAGACGGATTTGAGGCTCTGTATCTCAGAGACGTTTACGAATTCGACAAAATCCGTTCATATACGTTTTCTATGATAGTTATACTATAAAAATATAAAATTAAAAAAAAAAAATTGTTTTCAAAATTTAAAACTAGAGGACCCCCTTAAAGGGAGAGATCAGTTAAATTTTTTGGAGAGTTGAAATTTTTTTTTTTCGGAATCAGTTATTTCAATGCCTTGAAAACATCGTCCTAAGAGGATTTTTCAAAATTCAAACGCGTTCTCTCATAATGGGAGAACAAAGCAAGCGCTCCGCCTACCGCTCGGCCCTGTTTCCAAACTGCAACCGCGTCTCCTGAAAAGTTGCACTTTTTGAAATGGCAACCCTCGTAACTCGGAAAGTTTATGTCCGATTGACTTGAAATTTGGCACACACCTTTATGTACTCTTTTTACGTAATCTGTTCTAAAGCGAATTGTCAAGCTCGCGAAAAAACTCCTCTGGCATCACGTCTATGTCCAAAAACGAGCCTGTTTTTTCACTTTGTCGGCATTTTCGCGATATTTATTTTTTTTGCATATTTTGTTAGGGGGATTCATAGCTCTATCTATTCTTAACAGAGGTACTTTGATTTTTTTATTTCAGATAAAAATTGCGGACTCTACGTTGGTTGCCAATAAAAATGAAGGGTTACTTCAACCCTTTGTAAGTCGGCCATTTTTTGGCGCATCGGAGAAAGAAAAATTTGTTTTGTAAATTCAATTAATATACTCTTAAATAAAAAAAAAGTTTGGAAAGATTCGAACATTATTTGTACCAACAAAAAAAAAAAAAAAAAAGACCAGTTTAACTGATCTCTCCCCTTAAGTCAGTAACATCCTCTGAAGTTAAAATTTGCTTTAGTTTTTCGAATGCCTTTAGTCTCTCCTGGTCGAACTTTATTTTCACTTTCTGTGACTGATTTGCACCAATGTTCCTGTTTTAACCCATTAAGAATTTTGTGAGAGGTTTTGTTATGTCGTCGTACCCCTTAATAAATCTTCTATAATATCCCAATAGCCCCAAAAAAGCTCGGGAACTTCGAACGGTTTTAGGCTCTTCGTAATCAAGGATAGCCCTTACCTTTTCAGGTGCGGTTTTTAACCCTTCCTTAGATACCACGAATCCCAACAATTTTACCACTTCCCTGAAAAACGTTGACTTCGCATTGTTCAACAATAACACAATTTTTTCAATGTGTTTGAAGTGGTCACATTCATTTTCCGAAAAAGTTATGATATCATCTACGTATGCGTGGTATATTTTCTCTATCCTTGTCCTTAGAACGTCATCAATCGTTCTTTGAAAAATACTTGGCGCGTTTTGAAGTCAAATGGCATACGGCAAAATTCGTATTTTCCGTTATTTATGTTTAAAGCAGTCTTCGCCCTGTTTTTTATTTATTAAGAAGTATCTGGTGAAATCCTGCCTTTAGGTCTAAAGTTGTGAAATATGTTGCCTTACCTAAATTGGAGAGGGTTACCGAAGTGTCCAGAATAGGATATTTGCCATTTACAGTAATGCTATTTAACACGTTCACGCCGGGGCCGGTTTTCATTGTCTTTGCTGTGAGGCAGCGCTGAAATTAATGCTGTGCCTCATCTGGCTTTCATTAAATTTTTTTAATGAAAATACGTTAAATTTTCATTATTTTAATTTTCAGCGTCTAATAGCACAATCGAATGCGTACCACCGGCGGTACGCGCCATCCGATTTGACAATCTAGTGCGGGCCACCGGTGATACGTGTCGCCCGATGAGACAGTCTATCGCGGGCCACCGGTGGCCCGCGCCGGCGTGAACGTGTTAAGGGGGTCGTCTACGTAGCGGCCTGATTTTCGGGCCTGTTTTTCAAAATTTATTACGAAGGAACGAAAAAAGATATTCACTCACTCTTTTTTGTTTTTTGCTTACTTAAGGGGGTCTACGTAGCGGCCAGATTTTCGAGCCTGTTTTCCAACAGGACGGAACGAAAAAAGATATTCACTAATTTTTTTTGTTTATTTAATCGTAATCTCTCAAGAAGCAGGGTCATTCAAATTATATTTCTACATATTCGAGTGTAAGATGATCTTGAACGTGCCCTCATCAGAACTTTGATATCAATTTCCCTGCAAAGTTTGGGCCAACCACGTAACCTACAACAAAAAATGAAACTAATCTATAATTGATATTATATCAGGTATGTTTAGACACGAGCTTTTTGTAAAATTCAAAAATTTCTCGAAATGGTGGACATTTTTGAAAGTAAAGTTATTTTTCCCTGTTTTTTCAAATGTTTATTGCCTGTTATAGTAAAAAAAACAATATTTTGTCAAAAGTTCGTGTCTAGTCATAGCGACATGTTTTCTGAGCAAGTAAAAGAAGAAATCGAGTAAGTTAGAAAAATACGACTTTCGGGAAAACGCGTTTAAAGTTCACAGGGAGTGTGCGGAAACACCGTGAGCGAACGTGCTCAATGCTCTACAGCTCAATAACCGTGAAGAGCGTACCCAAATCCTTTGGAAATAACATTCCTCACGTCTTACAAATGAAAGTTAATAATTTTTTAATTGACTGGCACGACAGCCCGCTTACGCGAGACTAAGGCCTAGCTTCCCGCAACCACCCGTGTTGTGCGTGTGAGTTTTGTACGCGGGTGGAAGGGACCTACAGTTTTATGCCGGTTCCGAACGGCAGATTGGGAGCTTTTTCATAGGCAATTTTTACTCTCAGAGGTTTGCCATTTCCAGCTGAGAGGACAGCCACCGAAAGAGAAAACGAGTTTCTCGTTATTTTTTGTAGGTGTTGTTACAGGCAGTATTTGAACCTGCGGTTGCTGCCTTTGACTCGTTGTCCAACGCACTAACCAACTGCGCCAGCCTTTCACAAATGAAAGTTATGTAAAAAAAAACGATTTCTGAAAACTTTGTACGTAGACGACCCCCTTAATACTGTATTTCCACTGAACGCTTAAATGCATTTAAGGGGCTCTGTTAAGTTTGACAACTGTCAAGCGTTTCCATCAAAACTGAGTTAACTCCAAAAGCTGGTTTTTGTTTACATTTTCATTTTTACAAATCAAATTCTGCATTTATTTCTGGGCAGCTACAGCTATACCCATCGCCGCCATCTCCTTGTATACGTATGTGTGGTTTCTTGTAGCCTCTCTAGTACATAAAAACCACTCCGCTTTCTTTCTCAACAGTCTAGGAATGTCTGCGTTTTCATATTTGTGAAAATTTATCAATTTATATATTTTTTTTATCAATTTATTTATTATGTGTCAATGTTCAAAAGCATGCTATCAAAATCTGTACATTAATGAATATTGCTCCCGCTTTTAACATAACATTTTCTGTTAGACGCCTGTAAATGGCAAAATTGAGTTAACACAGTTTTGAAAGTGAGTTTACGCACTTTGATACAAAAACAAATGTATGGGAATGCGATGTTGAATACATTTAAGCGTTAAATGCATTTAAGGCCCGGTGGCAATAGGCTATTACTTCCTGAAATCTATAACTAAACGTTTCTTTTTTTGCCCATTCTCCCCAATGCGTTTTTTATCTACCACCCAAACTGGGTTATCGTAAGCTGATTTAGAAGGTTGTATTATTCCGTCCTCTAAAAAGTTTTTATCAGGTGTACAACTTTGCTTCCGACGTTTTTTTTCCAAAATTAAAAGCTTTATTGCGAAAAAGTGCTTACAGATGTATTATTCAAAGTATTGTCCGTCGCTAGCGACTACTTTCTCCCATCTTTCCGGCAATTTTCGGATCCCGGCTCGAAAAAAGGAGTCCTCTTTTGACGCTATCCATGAAGCAATCCATTTTTCCAATTCTTCGAAGGATGGAAAATGTTGATCTGCCAGGCCGTGTGCCATCGAACGGAATAGGTGGAAGTCAGAAGGGGTGACATCTGGGGAATACGGCGGGTGGGGCAAGACTTCCCATTTCAGCGTTTCCAGGTACTTTTTGACCACTTTTGAGACGTGAGGCCGAGCATTGTCGTGTTGGAGGATGACTTTGTCATGTCGCTCTTGATATTGTGGCCGCTGTTCTTTTAGCGCGCGACTAAGGCGCATCAGTTGCGTTCGGTAGCGATCTCCTGTGATGGTTTCACCCGGTTTTAAGAGCATTTTTTTTTCGAATTGTAACAGAAAAGTAAAACTTCCCGCAAATGGCGAGAATTGGGCACATAAACGGACATTTTCGAGCGTGAATAATACGAAAACAAAAACAACTGTCACTGAAACGGCGATGACAATTCGTTAGGCACTGTCCACACTCACTTTAAAGGCATTACCATCTATGTATTTCAACCAGCCTCAGCCGGTACAGCCACCTATCAGAAAACGGCGGAAGCAAAGTTGTACACCTGATAATATTTTTATTAACGAATTCACTAACCGCCATTGGATAGGGGTAGCTTTTGCTGTAAACTGGGTCGTTTGTTGTAGTACAGGGTTTTCCAACAAGAGGTGTTATTTTGGTATTCAAAGAAAAATGCTATTTTTTGAGATAAATGATCGGATGTTTATTTCATAATAAAGAGGAAGGTATGCCGTTAATAATGATAAACAACATCAGCCAAATGGCCAGCACGACCACGCTTACAGGACCATATCCTTTTTATGAAATTTTTCATAACCAAATCGCAAAGTGGCTGCCCTATGTCCTCGATAGCCTCACGAATTCTATCTTTGAGGTCATGAATCGACGCTGGGCTGTTGGCGTACACCTTATCTTTCACGTGGCCCCAAAGGAAGAAGTCGCAAGGTGTTAAATCACAAGATCTCGGTGGCCAATTGTCATCACCTCTTCCAGAGATAACACGGTCCGGAAACTTTTCACGTAAAAGAGTAATGGTTTCGTTGCTTGTGTGGCGCGTAGCGCCGTCTGTTAAAAGTAAACGTTGTCCAGATCAATACCATCCAACTCCGCACTCCTAGCGCACTTCCATTCACCGTAACTGTTGATCCAACCTCATTTTCGAAAAGGTAACGTCCAATGACCCCGCCGGACCATAAACCGCACCAAACAGTCACACGTTGAGGATGGAGAGGCTTCTCAACAATAACTCTTGGGTTTTCCGAGCCCCAGATGTGACAATTGCAATGCTTGTTGACGTAGCCACCGAGGTGGAAATGGGCCTCATCAGTCAAGATGATTTTTCGATGGAATTCCGGATAATTTTCATACATTTCAAGGACCCAATCAGCAGACACCACGTTGTTGATGATCGCTCGGCTTGAGTTCTTGTGTTAACTGAACTTTATAAGCCTTAATACCCAAGTGTTTATGCAAAATACGGTGTAATGACGTTTTTGGAATGCCCAATTCCAAAGAACGACGAGGAATCGACAAACCTGCGTTTTCTTCAACACATTGGGCTACAGCAGCAATATTCTCAGTTGTTCTTGAGCGACGTCCACGGGTTTTATTCTTCACATCACTAACTTGTCCCAACAGCTCGAATTTTTCAACCAATTTCTGTATTGCGGTCCGACAAGGTGCTTCACGACGACCCAAAAATGCTTTAGTTTTGCGAACTGTGACTGCAAGATTTTCACCATTTTTGTAGTGAATTTTAATAATTTCAATGCGTTGTTGAAGCGTGTATCGTTCCATTTTTAGTAATGGCGTAGTTTCTACTTGTCAAATGTCAAAGAATAAAAGCTTCAAAAGTGACAGCTACCGAAATACCGGGTGATTCAAAATAACACCTCTTGTTGGAAAATCCTATATTTTTTATTGCTTCTATTGCTTCTTAATTTAACGTCTGGATTTGCAAAGACATTTTTAACACCATTTATGATTTCATAAAACCGCCTTTACATATGAAGGTAAGCTGTGCTCTAACTCTAACTGATTAACTTCGGTAAAACTTTTAAATTTAAGTGGTTCTATGCCACTCTTAGAAATGAATAACTCATTTCTTGCGTCGATAATTCCTTCTACCTGCTTAATAAAATCATATCCCGCATTATGCCATGGAATGTTCTAAGTTCGGGTAAGATATAAAAGTAAGAGTATTCGCTGAACACATTGACCAGACATTTATGATCTATAATCAGTTTACTGTTTACTGTCCTTAATGTGAATGGGTGTTCTAACTTTTTAATCCCCTTCAAGAGTCCCTTGTTCTTAATATAATTCTTAGATGTACCCGTATCGAGAAGAACCGTAAGCAGTTGACCATTTAAATACTTATATATATTTAAATGGCAACTGCGATCCGAGTCTAAAAAATTACACTCGTCCGATTCAATGTGGTTTATTCGTTGTTGTTTGTAAGGCACCTGTTGCGCACTATCAGCTTGTCTTTTTTCTGTGTTGTTTGGGAAGTTCGGCTTTCGTTGGAAATGTTGTTGGCTAGTAAGCTGAGGGTACATATTATAGTTCCAATTCCTATTAGAGTTCATATTTGGTCTGTTACTAATATAGCGTGTTTTTTTTTCAACCTCATCGTAAAACTGTAGCACTAACAGACTTCCTTGTCTTAAAGTTGACCATTCTTGTTCGACAATGTAAACTGGCTGTTTACACTACTCGAGACGAAAAATGCTCCTAAAAATAAAAGTATTTTTTAGACTAATCTTCGGCTGCCGAATACGAAACTGAAAATCAAAAAATTTTCTTAAGAAGCGTTTTCGAAAAACACTATTTTCACTATTTACAAAGAAACAAGGAATCGCGATTTTCGTTAAAAGAAACATCTCCCACAAAGTGATATCTCTTCAATCAAATCCGTACTTATCGGACCACCCACGTATATTATATATTAATATTGATATAATGTATATATATATTTTGATATATTTTGACATTTTTATATAGTTGCGCGGTGTAGATTACATAAAAAAATGTAGCTGTTTCCAAAAACCTTTTTAGATATTCCGCTTAGCTGCATTTTAAGTGCCCACAATCATATGCATCGAAGGTGAATGCAGCTAAACGGAATGTAAGGACTGTATCGAAAATTATAAATACACTTTAAAAATCATATAAAGTGGGCTATGCAATGCTGGTTGCTCAGGAATATCGGTTTTTAGATTCTAGAGGTTCAAATTGTTATTTTCGTGAAAAATTTGTTGTAGTATATCGAAGCGCTTAAAAATGAGAGGACTTTCCGCAAAACTTCGTCAGAAAATTTTGTCCAAATGAGCATCAACCAAAGGAATGTCGTATAGAAAACTAGCAAAAGAAGCAAATGTTAGCCTGTTCGCTGTACAAAAACCATTCGCCGGTATACTACACATTGCACACTTGAGGATTTACCAGGACAAGGTCGTAAAAAGGGTGCGTCCCAACCATTGCTAGGTACTAAGATATGTGCCTTGTTTAAATAAAATAAGGATATATCTGTACGCGATTGCGCAAAAAAAGCCGAAACGAGTGCAGCAATGGTCCAACGTGCCAAGAAGAGAAACCAGTTGGGAACATATAGAAAGCAAAGGGAGCCAAAACGAAGCACTCAGCAAGGCGCGCAGGTGAAAACCAGATCCCGAAAATTGTACGACTATATTTGTAGGCAAAAATTTGATTGCATCATAATGGACGACGAAACATACGTGAAATTGAACTACAAAACGCTGCCTGGACCCCAATTCTACGCAGTTCCGAAAGGATATGAAATTTCAAAAGCTGACAAATCAATTTTTTGCGAAAAATTTGGCAATAAGATTCATGTTTGGCAAACAATATGCAAGTGTGAAAAAAGTCGACTCCATTCTTCACAGACAAGCCCCTGAACGCTGAGATGTACCTAAATGAGTGCCTCAAGTAGAGATTGCTGCCGTTGGTGAAAAAACACACTGGCAAGACTTGGTTTTGGGCCGACTTAGCCTCTTGCCATTATGCTAAGCCAGTACTAACGTGGTATGAAGAGAAGAACATACATTTTGTTAAGAAAAACATGAATCCTCCAAAGTGTCCAGAGATATGCCCTATCGAAAAATTCTGGGCGTTGATGAAGAGGAACCTTAAAAAAAGATCTAAACCGGCTAACTCCGTTCAAAAATTTAAAAAAGGTTGGGATAGTGTCAACAAAAAATTAGATTCTGGCCGTGTCCAGAATTTAAAAAAGGACCTCGACAAAAGGATTAAAAATGTGGGTTAGCCTCCCACTAAAAAATTTTTTTGTTGCTATTTACAAAACAATACAATATGAAATGCCATTTATAAAAAAAAAAAATTCTAACTTTTGTTATGCACTAGTATGAAGCATTTTTTGGTGTATTTATAATTTTCGATACAGTCCTTACTATACTGTACTATCGAATGTAACGAGAAAGGTGCCACGCACTGTGACAGTGCAGTCATTCTGTTCTTGGACTTTGACAAGCTGATCGATTTCTTCGATCGGTACCATATCATCTGCAGAAGAGGTTTTAAGGAGAGATTTATTGAGAGGTTTATCACTAATGGTTTGCCCATTGTGATTGACGTCGCCTCTTTAAAGCTTTGCAGCGGGTGATGAATGCTTCTACACTCGAAAACAATACCCGTCCCATTCATCACAATTTTGTTCTCGTGCACCACGGAGAGGAATCTGATCTTGTTACAAATGTCTCTTATTTTTTGGATAGTTAATGTAAGATATTTATCTTACATCTCTTCTGTCAAGGATAATGGGATTTATAACATTTGATTTACCTAGTGTTACCGAATAGATTATATCTTCTATATCTGTTATTATCGCCTCAACTATTTCTAGCGGTGGCAAATTCAAATAAGTGTCCGGTGTCCTCGGTATTAATTACCATTTGGCGCTCGGTGGCTTCTATGAGCGCATCTTCCTTATTAACGACTTTATTAAAGTCATCAAAATGTGGGGTACCGCAGAGCCTATACTATGAATGCTTCGAGAATGACGATGATGAATCTTCAGAGGGTCCAATAAGTGAACAATTTGGTCGGCGTTTATTTGGAATAATTTCCTTGCGTGCGATTGCGGAAAATACTCGAGTAAATTCTGAGTATTAAGTGTTATGGCCTCCTATTCCGTTCGTCCTGTGCAGTAGTAATCCGAATTCATTATAAATAGCCACCTTGCAATTCATGACCGGTATATAAAATGAAGTACTTGCACGATTTTAAGAAAAGTTTTACACGCATCAATTCGATTTCTTTTTTTACTTGCTCAGAAAACATGTCGCTATGATTGGACACGAGCTTTTGACAAACAGGAAAAAATAACTTTTCTTTCAAAAATGTCCACCATTTCGAGAGATTTTTGAATTTTACAAAAAGCTCGTGTCTAAACATAGCTGATGTAATATCAATTATACCTTGTGACCGAAAAGTTTCCGGAAATTTTAAATAAAACGCAAAATTCTTAATCTTCATCAATATTTATTTTATCTCCTTCAAAATATGCTCCATTGGAAGCGATACACATATGCCAACTTTTCTTCCAATCATCAAAACATCTTTTAACACTTCGTTCAATAATGTGTGTGACTAACTAATTAAAACACATGTTTTTGCCAAAATTCGTTTTTATTCATCAACATAGTCCCCTTTTAGGGAGATACAATCATTCCAACGCTTTTCCAATCTTTCGATACCGCCTTTGTAGAACGATTTTTCTTTGCCTTCAAAATAGGCGTTAGTTTCGGCGATTACTTCATCATTTGAGCCAAATCTCTTACCACGGAGCATCTTTTTGAGGTCTGCGAAGAGCCAGTAGTCGCTGGGGGCCAGATCTGGAGAATACGGGGGATGAGGAAGCAATTCGAAGCCCAATTCATGCATTTTTGGCATCGTTTTCATCGACTTGTGACACGGTGCATTGTCTTGGTGAAACAACACTTTTTTCTTCTTCATATGGGGCCGCTTAATCGCGATTTCTTCTTTCAAACGTTCCAACAACGCTATATAATAGTCGCTATTGATTGTTTTCCCTTTCTCAAGATAGTCGATGAATATTATTCCGTGCACATCCCAAAATACTGACGCCATAACCTTGCCAGCCGATGTTTGTGCCTTTGGACGCTTTGGGCGGCTTTCACCGGTTGCATGCCACTCAGCAGACTGCCGATTTGACTCTGGAGTGAAATGGTGGATCCATGTTTCATCCATTGTGATGTTCCGATGCAAAAACTCCGACTTGTTGCGCGTAAACATGTCCAAACAGCTCTTTGAATCATCGATTCGTTGTTGTTTTTGCTCCGGTGTGAGCAAACGCGGCACCCATTTCGAAAACACCTTTTTCATAACCAAATGTTCGTGTATTATGGTGTGTACACTGCCTGCTGATATCTTTAGAATGTCAGCAATCTCCCCCACTTTCACTTTACGGTCGGACATAATGATTTTCAGTGTTTTTTCAACGTTTTCGGGATAACACCGTCATTTGGCCGTCCAGTAGATGGAATGTCATCGGTGTCTGTACGACCACGTTTGAATTCGGCATACCAATAACAAATGGTTCTTTTTGATGGAGCAGAGTCCGAATAATGTTTTTCAAGCCATTCCTGGCATTGAACAGTATTTTTTTTCATTAAAAAACAATGATAAATCAGCGCACGGAATTGCTTTGAATTCATTTTTTTTGAAAACTCAAAAGTAGTGTCACTTAAAGCACTGTAACTTGTAAACTAATGGTCGGATTGACATATAATTTTGACAGTAAGCCTAAAAAGGTTCACAATTTCGAAAAAAAAATATTGATTTAGTATTAGTGCCGCCATCTATGTGTCAGTCACACACATTATTGAACGAAGTGTTATAGGCGCTTTCCGGTATGGCTTTGAGTTCCCTCTGCGAATTCTGTTTTACGTCTTCTATGGATTCAAAACACGTTCCTCTGAGTGGTAATTTGAGTTTGGGAAACAGGAAAAAGTCACACGGTGCAAGATCAGGTGAATACGGTGGCTGTTCGATGGTATTTATTGAATGTTTGGCCTTAAAATCGTTGATAATGTTGGCTCGGTGCGAGAGAGCATTATCGTCATGAAAAATCTATGAATTATCCTTCCACAATTGAGGCCGTTTACGGCGGATATTTTCACGCAAACGTCTTAAAACAGTCAAATAACAGTCTTTACCGACTGTTTGTCCTTCAGCGACGAATTCATGATGCACCACACCACGAATATCGAAGAAAACAATCAGCATTACCTTGATTTTCTAGCGACTTTGGCGTGGTTTTTTCAGTTTCGGCCCGTCTTTTCCTCTCCATTCCGATGATTGTTGGCTTGTTTGCATGTCGTACTCGTAGACCCATGTCTCGTCACCAGTTATGATGCGTTCCATGAAAGTTGGATCGGAATTGGCACGATCAAGCACGTCCAAAGAGACCTGTTCACGGTACTCATTTTGAAGAAAATTCTCAACAAAATCGCAACGCACTACTGAAGTGAACTGGTTTCAACAGCTGCCGTAAACAAACTGTCTGACAGATCGCGCTCATTTTTGGCATAGTAATTAAGGACAGTGCTACCAACCTACAGAAATATCGAAAAATATACAGCGCGCGAATTTTAAATGAGAATTTCCGGAAACTTTTCGGTCACAATGTAGATTAGTTTCATTTTTTGTTGTAGGTTACGTGGTTGGCCCAAAATCGTGCAGGAAAATTGATATCAAAATTCTGATAAGGGCACATTCAAGGTCATCCTACACTCGAATATGTAGAAATATAATTTGTATGACCTTGCCTCTTGAAAGATTACGATTAAATAAACAAAAAACAAAAACAAGTGAATTTTGAAAAACAGGCTCGAAAATCAGGGCGCTACGTAGACGACCCCCTTAATTAGTATTAGGAATCTGCAGAAGAGAAAAACACAAATAATACAAGGTGCGCCATCTAAATGTGGTCGATGGAAATATTGAATAAGTTTGACAGATTTACACCTATTGACGTCGTCGAACACATTTCGGAAAGGTTATTGCATTATAATTTTAACCATGAATCGATTCACGCCCAAAGAACGCGCGGAAATAGTAACAATGTTCATTAAATGTAATCGTTCAGTTGTTGCAACACAGCGTGCGTATCGTCAAAAGTGTCGCGGTCGTTCTCCATTGAACGGCACCGGACTTTTTTTTGTGGGGATTAAAAAGCAAAGTGTATGCCAACAAACCAAAGACTTTAGACGAGCTTAAGGACAATATTCGAGCCGAAATCACTGCGATATCACCCGAGATGCTGGCAAATGTCATGGAAAATCCCAGAAAAAGAGCTGAATTTTGTATCCGCAATGAAGGTGGTCATCTGATCGACGTTGTTTTTGGAAACTGAATGGAAAAAATTGTAAAGCTTCAAATTTTATAAAAATAAATAGTTTTCCAAAATCGATTGAGAATTGTTCAAGTTATTCAATATTTCCATCGACCACATTTAGATGGCGCACCCTGTATTACCTCAGATTGGCCTAATGAACTTCTCTGCCATCAATTAAAAGAGTAGTCCCCAGATCTCGTTGTACAGTTTTTTCTATGCATAATTTTGTCATTTTATTGCCTATTCCTTTGTTTGTCTTGACGAATACTTTATCTTCGAGTTGAAACGTTTTCGTTTCCCTAGCTCTATTAACTCGTAATTCTCTTTCCTGGGCTTTTGTGATTTTATTCTGCACTTCTTGTAACATATAGTGGGGTGTGGAATGAATTATGTCAATAGGTTTCTTATTTGTAACAGAATAAATTGTTATATTATACAGTGACTCAAACAATTGACCAATAACAATAACAAAACTACTTATACGATTTTGCTCGTGGAGCACTTGTTTTTTTTGTAGTTGTGTTTTCTGTTAAATGAGTGTATTAGAAAAGCATTCTATGAAACTGTTGTTTTTATATGTATATTCAAACGAGTGAAAAATTAGCATGTGGTAAATTTTTTGTGTTTAATTAATACGTACAAAATTTCTTAACGTAAATTATTATTTTGTGTATCCACCGTTGGTAGTTATAACGGCCTCTATTCTTCGTGGCATGGTTCTGGCAGACACTGGGTGATATCTTTCCCCAAGCTTTTACAGTATGCCTCTACAATTCATTCAAGGAAGTTGGAACTCCTACTACACTCCTTTTCAGTTCTCCCCAGAGGTGCTCAATCGGATTGAGATCAGGGGACTGAGGTGGCCATGAAAGCATTTTATATCCGCTATCGTTAAGCCACTTTTGAGTTATTTTGGCGGTGTGTCATTGTCATGCTGAAACACAACATTTGGGGACTGTACATTTAATTTTTGGCAAGTCGCAGGGAGGTTCGTTGACAGAATATTGAATATAATATTGAATGACAGAATATCCTTTGCAGTCTCTCGCCAACTATTCGCTGTGTAGTGTCAACCCCCCCGCCATCATACATCCCCACACCATGACAATACCGCCACCAAACTTCAAGGTGGGCTTAACGTGCCGTTCTTCTAAAGCGTTGCCAGGTTTTCGCCAAGTCCATTCCCTGCCATCTGATCCCATCCGATTAATTTTGGTTTCGTCCGAAAATATGAAAATTTTCCAATCCTCTACTGTCCAATTTGAATAGGTTCGAGCGAAATCCATGCGAAGTTTTCGATGACGTATTTCTGACTCTTTCGACAGACAGCTTTAAATTGTCGAGCTGGATCAAATTTTTGTGAATTTGCACTGCCGTCTCGACTTTCTGCTGGCGAAGATCTCGAAGAATCCGACGCTCTTGTTCCACACTCAAGATTTTCTTTCGACCACTTGCATAAATTAATGGTGGAGAGGCCATATTTTTGCGCAGTTTTATAATGACGCTTTTGCTGACGTCGAGGGTTGCTGTTACTGCACGACAGCTTTTACCTTCTCTTAAAAGCTGGTGAGCGCGCTCCACAATATTCTTCGGCAACGGACGAACCATTTTTTGTCTTTAAAAATAATAAATTTATTAGAATTTATTTAAAAAAGACTTACAAATTTACTTACCAGCTCCAAAATATTGAAAATGTTAACTTTTCTGTTAATAATCTGTCTTTATTTGCTTCTATGTCCATTCACTCATGTAGAATAACTAAACACAAAAAATTGATCACATGCTCATTTTGCACTTGCTTGAATATAAAAAAACAACAGTTTCATAGAATGCTCTTCTAATACACTCATTTTACAGAAAACACAACTACAAAGAAAACAAGTGCTCCATGAGCAAAATCGTATGAGTAGTTTTGTTGTTGTAAGCATTCGAATACAGACCATCCAAACACGTGGTCAATTGTTTGACTCACTGTATTTGGACGTAGCGATAAAGTAGTATCATTTAGTCCCTCGTTAATTTTGGTGCATCACGCGATTTCTATCAGCGTGCTGTGAAATCTTTTGACTTGGCCGTTCGTTGTGTTATGGTGTGGAGGTGTAGTAAATATTTCAGCCGAGAAATTGTCTCTTAGCAGGCAGTCGTCTGGGAATTTAGAAAGTTTTCGTTATCTCATACTGCCTTGGTGTCCCTAAAAAATTGAGAATTTGTAGAATCGGCCCTTTGATGTCCACTGTAGATCTGGAGTTGATAGATTAACTATAGCTGTTCGTAGGGACACTGGGGAATTGGTGTTTTTACTACCGCTGGCTTTGGAGCGCGGCATTGCTACTTCTCCTCGCAACAAATCTTACAGTTTAAAACTATTTCCTTCAGATTCATCCACATATTGGGTAGTCAGAGTTCAGAGTTTCTTTCGAACGGTCGTGTCTCTACTTAGCTCTGCGGCATTCTTAATTTTTTCTTTTGTGCGAGAGTGAATCGACTCCTAGTTTTATCGCGATCATTTCACCTGACATTTATCACTAATCTTCTTGAAATGCCGTGTGGCTGCGGTCAAAAGGTTGATCGAAGTCAACCTAAGTTGCAACGTGCTAATTGCAACGACTCCTTCCATCTCGACTGCGTTAACATTTTGACTTCGGATTTGGAATTTTTGCAAAATGTGGTCCGTCAGAACTCTATCCGTTCCCCTCCGCCTCCAGCCGAGAGAACATCTACTAGTGCCAACTCTACTTCGATCTCCGCTAACAGTACTCAACTACCACTTCAAGTACAGTGTAAAAAATCAAGTGCTCTTGTGACTCAGCAGCAGAATCCCCAGCTATCTCAATGTCCTAAATCTAGTCCTACGTTTACACAACAACGCCCCAAGCCCGCTCTTCCTGTGCAACAAAAGTGTGCTAAGGAGACGGTATCGCTCCAGGCAGTTTTCAACGTTGCCCTTAGAGCTGAGAATGCTCGTGCGCTCACCTTAATCGCTTCTCTTCAAAATGACAATAAACTCTTAGCCCAAAAACTCGAAAGCCTAAAAGCTGATTTTCAATCTGTGCATCGCAAACTATCGGATCAGGATCCTAGCTCCGCCATTCAGCACCTTTCTAGTGATCTTAAAAACCTTCAAGGCAACTTAAGTTACTTTGTAATCAATCATGAAAATTCTGCAACCATCAAGCATAATCTAGCTGCCCTTGAGCAATCATCTAACGCGACTTTGTCAGCGTCGGGCTCCAACAAGTTCTAACTGCCCGCCGCTTGTGCTAACTCTACGACCGCTGGCGCGTTGTCGGCAGCCCACATCCAGCGTTGCCACAGCCAAAAGGAACAAAATTACCAAATTTCTAAAAAAAAATTACCAAAACTACCAATTTTTTATAAATATGCGTTTAATTACACTGCACAACACAAAAAAAAATAACAAGGTTCTGACAACGGATTCTGGTAGAGGGGACCAAAAAAAAATATACGTGTATCGGCGTTTTGAAAGTTTACGTCTGAATTTTTTTTTAGGGGGGGTCAAAGTTTTCCCCTTTTTGCTCATTCTTATGGTGATTCGGCATACGAAAACCATGTAACCTCACATTTTAGGTATGTGATGTGTTCAGCAATTTGATGTAAAATACTACGAAGAACATTTTCATGGAGCATTTAACCCTGTAACTCCTATTTGTTTGGGTCAATTTTACCCTTCTTTTCTAAACTGCCAAAAATGTCCTGTAAAACAGGACTTTTTAAGGATAAAATGTACCACTACATTTGCTGCTGTTGCTGCGAATCGTACGCTCTCCGAGGAGGATGTTGTTGCTGCGAAATCTCACATTCCGTCTGCTGTTGTTGCTGCGAAATCTCCCACTTCGTCTGCTGTTGTTGTCTCTCTTGCTGCTTCTGCTGCCTCTCCAACCTGTGCTAATACTGCACCGACTGTTGACGTCGGCATATTTTCTCGGGCCGCTGACACTCCGCAAGATTTTGAGCCGTCTGATATGCATCGTTCTTCCCCATCTCCGCTGCCTCAGGCCCCTCGTAGCTCTGACTGGATCAGTGTGAAGAGGAATAAGAAGAGATATCAACCACTTGTTGTTGGATCTAACGCTAGCTCGGTTACACCTATCATCATTTGCTCCATCTGTTACGGCTGAAAACATTATTGCCTATGTTGCTAGTCACGCTGGCATTGAAAAAAATCGTATTTCCTGCTACAAACTAGTTAAGAAGGAAGCGCAATCTGAATCCCTAAAAAAAATTAACTTCAAATTGGGTGTCACCGATTCTGCCTATGGGAAATTGCTGGTGCCGGATTTGTGGCCAACCAATGTCAATGTGCGACCGTTCCAGTTTTTTCCGCGTGTCGACGCCCAACAGCCAGCCCCGTAACTAATGTTTTCAAATCTTATGATTCCAGTAAGCATCTTCGGATCAACTTTCAAAACGCATTAGGACTTAGAACTAAATCGCAGCCAGTTCGTGCAATTAGCTCGCAATTAGATTATGATATTTTTGTTATCATTGAGACATGGGTCAACGATAACTACTTTGATCATGAATTTTTCGATTCTAATCTTTTCAATGTGTTTTGTAAAGATAGAGACTCAGATAAAACTGGCTGTGCAAGAGGGGGCGAGGTCCTAATTGCTGTTCAATGCAGACTTCGTGCGTCACTCATTGAACTTGATAATTCTGACTCTCTACTTGACCAACTCTGTGTGCGAGTTGTAGGATCATTAGGGAGGCTGTTTGTTTGTGCCTCCTATATACCTCCTAACAGTACCGAAAGTTTGTATAAAGCACATGTGGACAATATTGTTGCAATTTCCTCAAACTATCTTGGAGAAAATCCCTCCTGCGTTCACCTTTAATTTTAGCAATCTCAATTGGGCTCATGTCGATAATTTCCGTGGCTTAATTCCTAATAACGTCAAAAGTAATATGGAAGTATACTTGGTTGACAGTTTTTTAGCCTAGATTTATTGCAGATAAATTGTTTTCTAAACAAACTCCGTTGGATTTTAAACCTGATTTTCATTAGTAAAGATGTCAACTTTAATTTAACCAGAGACCTAAAATAATTATTATCTATATTTTTGGGAATAAAAAAATTGCCCTAATGTAAGGAATTTCTAAAAATATTGTTTTATAATAGTTATTCCCAATAAGAAATTTTTTACGTAGCCTATAACTATTATTATGTAATTAATATTTTTGAGTTGCATAATAACCCTTATAAGCAATTTTCGTTGTCGATGATTATTATTTTGAGATTTTTGTTTTTTACATTGCTTCATAACTTTTATTTATGACTTTTTTCATTTACCACGGTAGGCAGGAAGCATCGATAGGTTGCACAAAAATGTCGACGAAAACTGTAATCGGGGTTGTATTTGTTGATGATTATAGGTGCAAAATCCGTTCGAATTGAAATCCGACCTGCTTCTTCTCAAAAGTTATACATATTTTTATATTTCGAATCGGGACAATTTGTAACACAGGACAACAAAAAACACTTTTTTTCTGTTGCATGCAGTTTTTCTACTGTTCCTTACTAATTTGGGTGCGCTAATTTCGAATCTACCCTCAGATTTTTTTCTAGCAGCTCTAGTTAGTGAGATATAGGTACCGTGTCATTTTTTCAGTTTTTCTTCTACTTTTTCCATATTTTTCATCGTAATTTCTAAACCAAAAACCGATTGACATGATTTTCACCTTATCGCATTAACAACACCGCACGGCTTCTTTTTCGTTGCAATTTATTTTTATAAGTTTTAAAATACCGCGGTAATTGGACCTCAAAGTAGGAAAATATGGAATTTTAAAGCGTTTTCTTTGATGGTCAAAAACATCACACAAAACACAATTTTCGTAAATCAATAAACGAGTTAGGTGTATAATGAAAGCCGGCACATCAAACATTACAACGCAGCCAAATTATTGGGCGGAATACACATTCTCATCGAAATAATAGCAAAAATGTACCATAGTCATTTTCATCATTTTTCATACTTTTTCCTTAAAAAATTAGGTGCCTCAAAATATGCTCTTTTATATGTTACATTTATAGTCTGAAACACAATCAAAAAACCAAAAGATTTTGTATTGCTCGAAACAAAAAAAAATTTAAAACTTTGCATATTTTGAGGGCCCCTAATTCTTTAAGGGAAAAGTATGAAAAGTGATGAAAATGACTAAGGTACATTTTTGCTATTATTTCGATGCGAATGTGTATTCCGCCAAATAATTTGGCTGTGTTGTATTGCTTGATGTTTCTTCTTAAGATATTCATATACTTCGTAACTTGATTTATGAAACATTTGTACAATTTTCGCTATCAGAAAAAACGCCTTGAAATTCAATATTTTCCTACTTTGAAACCTTATTACAACGCCAATTTCGAACGCATATTTTTTTATTTTAGTTTATATTTTATTTTATTGTATAATAATATTTGTACAATAGTTAATATTCTGAAAATAAGTACATAACAGCACTGGCGGCAGAAGCCTTCGGCTGTCTGATATCAGGTGTACAACTTTGCTTCCGCCGTTTTTTTCCAAAATTAAAAGCTTTATTGCGAAAAAGTGCTTACAGATGTATTATTCAAAGTATTGTCCGTCGCTAGCGACAACTTTCTCCCATCTTTCCGGCAATTTTCGGATCCCGGCTCGAAAAAAGGAGTCCTCTTTTGACGCTATCCATGAAGCAATCCATTTTTCCAATTCTTCGAAGGATTGAAAATGTTGATCTGCCAGGCCGTGTGCCATCGAACGGAATAGGTGGAAGTCAGAAGGGGCGACATCTGGGGAATACGGCGGGTGGGGCAAGACTTCCCATTTCAGCGTTTCCAGGTACTTTTTGACCACTTTTGCGACGTGACGCCGAGCATTGTCGTGTTGGAGGATGACTTTGTCATGTCGAAATCACCATTTTTAAAACGTTGAAACCACTCCCGACACGTTCTTTCACTCAGAGCAGCATCACCGTAAGTTTCTGAGAGCATTCGATGCGCTTCAGCTGCATTTTTTTTCAAATTGTAACAGAAAAGTAAAACTTCCCGCAAATGGCGAGAATTGGGCACATAAACGGACATTTTCGAGCGTGAATAATACGAAAACAAGAACAACTGTCACTGAAACGGCGATGACAATTCGTTAGGCACTGTCCACACTCACTTTAAAGGCATTACCATCTATGTATTTCAACCAGCCTCAGCCGGTACAGCCACCTATCGGAAAACGGCGGAAGCAAAGTGGTACACCTGATAATATATACGTTTATTATAACTTAAGGGGAGGTTCTTTCAAATTTGGCCAAAAAAAGGCCTAAGTTGGGAAATGATTTGTGGCATGATGAAAAAACATAGAAACATCCGGTTTTGATGGTTGAATGGGTATTTTATTATACAATAATATGATATATTTTTTGTAACAAAATTCAAAATGGCGGCTGAACAATGGCGGCTTTCGTCGATCACTGCCTGAAAAATCTAGTCTCCGAATTTCAAGCCTACAGCCTCTTGTAGTAATCTGAAATGAAAAAGGTTTTTTTTAAATGAAAGTAGATGAAATTTTCTATGGCTTATACCTAACTATAATGAGTTTTGAATTTTTTGTTGCCACTTTTTTTGTTATTAAACCTTAATTATAAATAACAATTTAATAGTAACTTATGCTCGTTTTAGGTATAAGCCATACAGAAAATGATCACCTTTCAAACATGCTTGAGAAGAAAATGGAAAAAAGTGAATTTCGTGTGCTCATTAAGCAAATCTCTTTCCGCCGAGCCATTTCTTCAAGTTTGGGAACAAGAAATAGTCACTTGGGGCTAGATCGGGTGAATAGGCGGGATGAGGGAGCAATTCGTAGCCAATTCATGGATTTTTGCCATGGAAACTGCACATGAGCACACGAAATTTACTTTTTTCCATTTTCTTCTCAGTCAACGCAGTAGTCTGATATTAACGGCTGTCAAAAACAAACTAAATGTCGCAGCTTGTTCAATTTTTGACAAGAGTCAACTGACAGATGACTGTTGACGGGAGCAGTGTTGCCATTTCAATTAAGAGGCGGGAAATTCAAAAAGTCACGGACTTATTGACCCGCCCTCTTATGTCCAAGGCGTAGGCGTATGAAGGGTCTCACGACACGAACGGGGATGTCAGCAGTGTAGATAGGTTTCCTTTTGGAGGGGTTCGTTTTGGAGTAGTGGTGAGTATAACTATTCCAGTTGTCAATTTGCATTTTATGTTTTAAGTGTGTAATTTCAGTTAGGAGATTTTGTTTTGTAAAATAGCCAAAAGTTATGGTAGCTGCGGATGCTGCATTTTTCGCTGCTGCGTCTGCTTTTTCGTTGCCTGGTATTCCGGTGTGGCCGGGGCACATTAGTTTAATTTTGTTTGGGGAATTAAGTAGACTGTTGCGTAAGGCGACTATTTCCTTTTGGGTGTTTTCGGGGGATCCTACGGCTTCGATACAGGATCTACTGTCAGTGCATATGATGAGCCGCCGTAGCTCAGCTGGCTAGTGCGTTGGACCGTGAGTCAAATGCGACGCTCGAACCCAGGTTAAGGACTCCGTTGCGGCTAACACCGAAAAAAAAATAAAACAAATTTTACTTCGGCGGCTGTCCTCAAAGCAGGAAATGGCAAACCTCTGAGAGTTATATTGCCTATGAAAAAGCTCCCAACTCGCCGTTCGGAATGGGCATAAAACTGTAGGTCCTTTCGATCCGTGTACAAATTCGTACGCACAACACGGATCGTTGCGGGTAGCTAGGCCTTAGTCTCGTAATCGGGCTGTCGTGCCAGTCAAAAAGAAGCATAAGATAATCTTCCGTCTGCTACGTTTGAGGCAGCGACATCCGCTGTAAACGATGAACATATTAAGTGGAGTCTGCCGTGTGTTATCAAATCGCCATTTTCGTTTGTGATTGCAAATGTTGTATTGCGAGCCGTTTTTGCACCGTCAGTGAATATGAAACTCCAGCCAGAGCTTGAGTATTTTGTTTTCTCTGAAGCAAAGAGTAGCCTGAATTGTTCGTGAGTAGTGTTGTGTTTTGAGAGCTAGAGTCCTAATCGCAAAGGCAACATTTTTAATCGCCCATTGTGAGAGCGTTCTGAACGTCATTGGCAAGAATGTAGTTGTTTGTGAAAAGAAGCTTTGGTAGCAGACGCCGTGTGCAGTCAACGACTCTGACGGGTATAGACGGCAGTCCAGTTTCAGCAAAAAGATTTTTTGAGGTGTAGTTTGAAAAGTCCGGATGCTTCTGCTACGGCGACGTTGTAGGCAGTAGCGAGCTTCTTAATTGAAGAAGCAGCGCAGTTGCCGAAAATAGGTAGGGCATAGTCGATCTTGGACAATATTAGAGCCTTGTAATGTTGATGAGCGTGGACGGATGGATTAAGCTTTTCTTGGATGCTAGGTACTTAAGGGGGGTTTCTACCTTGTGCGGTCAAAAAAATCGATTTTTTTTCACGCATTTTTGGATTAATACATGATTGTAGAATACGCTCCCAAAATTTGAAGTTGAAATCTTTCGAACTACGGAAGCAATTTATCGAAACAGGTAGCGGTGTCGAGCGCGCCGAGTACTGAAGCAAAACTTTGAACGCGTTTTTCTCAAAACTAAATTTTTTGACCTTGCGGAAGTGATTTAGGCCACACGAGTTGAGCAATAGCTACGAAATTTTAAACAGTAATTTATCAAGGTCTTACCTATGACCCGAACTAGGATCTTCAAGAAATAATAATTTTTTTTCATAAAAAATAGAAATTTGTATTGAAAAAAGTAGGTAAAAATTGAGTTTTTTAGTCAAAATCGCATATATCCTTCATTTTTCATTTTTGTTTTTTTAAATCCTAGTTCCAGCCATAGACAAAAGGATAAAAAATAAGAAAAAATTTCATTTTTGTGTTTCAAGTCATCTCAAACAGCGGCAGGACTTCCGCGAGTAAGGAAGTCCTGCCGCCATTGCTCGATGGCCCCCTCCCCCCCTTTGCATATTTTGTCTTGAAACTTTTATTACTTGTACAATAAACATATACCTACATCTGAAAAAATTTTCCAGTGTTTATCTTAAAAACCTTCCCATCAAAAATTTTTCAAAAAAAACATGTTTTCTCGGCCGCACAAGGTAGAAACCTGCCTTAATAATATTTGATCTTGCTAGTAGACAGTGTTTAATGTAGTTACAATGAGACTTAAAGCTATATTTAGAATCTATTACTATTCCTAAGATTTTAATTTCCAGTACCAAAGAAATATTTATATCATTAGAAAACGTTAGTAAACCAGAGTAGCTGTGCTTTCTACAAATGTGTAAGGTTTTTGATTTGTCGTAGGAAATAGTTGTTCCTGATGATAAAGACCATGTTGTTATTTCAGCTAAAATATTTTCAAAAAGCTCAGCGGTGTGTGTGAGGTTAGCATTTTTGGTGTAGAAAATTACATCATCGGCGTAGAGTTAGCATTCGATTCCGCGATGGTTGGTAGTGTACTGAATAATAATAAAAAGGCGGATAGGCGCGACCGTTAGGGGTGCCATTGTCTAATGAGGCTTAGTCGGACAGGAAACCATTAATATTTACTTTAAATTTTCTACGACAAAGGAAATTTTTCACGAATTTTTTAATTAGGGCTAAGTTTCCACTTGTCTAGTTGCCTCAGTACTAAGTGTACACCAATGCGGTCGAAGGCTTTCTGAAAGTCGATTGCTAGAATGGAAACATGGTTTCTGGTGAAAAGGGCATTAGTGATGAATTGATCCAGATGCAATACGGCATCGATTGCGCAATGACCTTTTTTGTATGCTGTTTGATATGGGCTGATGAGCTTTCTTTTGTTGCTATACCACATTAGTCGGTTGACTAAGATTTTCTCAAGAATTTTTCCGAGACAAGGTAAGAGCGATATCGGCCTGTAGTTGTTGACGTCAGAAGAAGTCTTGTTGGGTTTCAATAGGGGAACGATGCATGAATTTTCCGGAATTGTGGATAACACCCACCATAAAATATATTGTTGAAGAGTTTGAGTAGCCGATGTTTGGCAGAAATGGGCAGGTTTTGAATCATTGGGTACGAAATTCTGTCAAGGCCTGGGGTCTTGCCTTTTACCGACGAAAGCGCGAAATCGAGTTTCGATAATCGAATTTTCTCCTCTAATTCCTTGGTAGGCGGCGGCCGCCGGTATGATATCTGTGCCTCGTGGCTTAGTCGTTCGGATTTTAAGTTGCGGAAAGTGTGAGAAAAGCTGGCATCAGCTGAGGTGAGAGACAGGAAGGAAGCGAAGTGGTTGGCAATGTCAAAGTCGTGGTCATCATTGCCAGGTTGAATTATGGCACGGCGCGTAGCGACAGGGTTACTTTGCACAGCGACAGACTGTCTTATCGTTACGTTTGGGTTGGACGAGACTTGCGAGGTTTCGCAAAGGTGATCTCAGATTTGGCTGAATTTTTTCCAGTCTGCTTTTTCAGTTTTGAATCTGGTTGTGAATTAAAATACAACCTGGTTGCAGGGCGATTTTGTTTTAATCCAAATTGGGACGTGGTCGCTACCATGTAAAGAGTTTAAGACTCGCCATGAGCATTAGGGCGCTAAGTTAGCAGAACAAAAGGTGACGTCGGTGTTTGAGAATGTGTTGTGGGTGGAATGGTGTGTGGTCGAACCGTCGCACAGTGGGGTATTTGATGCCCAAAATGGCGATTAATTCAAAAAATGAAATTCAAATATCTTGATAATATTTGGTAAGGGGGAAAAGTAGATAAAATTGTGCATCACTGGGTGAAAAAATAAATGATCTACATTGAACGGTATTGTCACAGTGCGCTTTGCAAAATGCATATTTGTTCATTGCTCCGTTGTGTTTAGAGCGCGTTACGCATTTGCCAGTGATTTGAAGTGCTTTTTTTAATATCATTCTTGCAAAACTTAATTTTTTTAATATGGAACCTTCCACCTCAGGTATTGTACTAATGTTTAAACAAAATTATGTTTGTAGAATATGTGTATTAATAATTTATAAAAGTGTGTTAGTTATAGTCTTAAAATTGTACATAATTAAAGGATATAGGTAGACATATAGTTACTTTGGCTGTGAAAGGCCGTAATAATTTTATATGATATGTAAAGAACATATATTTGACTACTATATTGCAAAAAATTAAAGTGCACTTTTGTGCATTTTCTGAAATATTTAAGTTTTAGTGCTTCAAAGTCAGTGCCAAATTTTGTGATTTCGCTTGATCTTCATGGAATAATCAATGTTGTTGTTTTCATGTGTTTCTGTTTTGGTTTTGTTATTCTATTGCAAGGCATTACAAATAAGATTGGGCATATTAGTTTTGTTAATACTTTTATTGTACCTTCGTAAAAAAAATTGTATATGAAATTCTTATAATTTTTGATTTGATCAAATATTTTGACATTCCGAGTTAAAGTGGCCCTGTCATTGATATATTTAGATTTCAAATCTAGACATATGTGTAGGCTTCTATATAAGGACAGAACTAGAAGGATAAAAGTATCATTAGGCTACTAATCTTAATTTTGGACTGTCAGTACTGCATGATTGGATACGATTTTTTGAATGCCTTCTTCATTTATCGTACAAATTACCAATAAAAAAAATGGCAAGTAAGGTCAGAAAATGAGAAGAAAATTGTTAACGAAACAAAAAAAATATTCAAAAGGGATTCAGAGAGAAAGCAGGTTTGATTGTTAATCAACCGAAACCCGGATTCGGCAACTCAAATGATAGAAATACGGCAAGAATGTTCTTTCGAAACGCAGAGCTATCGTCTGAAATCAAGAATGTTGACTTGAACTTGCTAAAAGGGTTGCACGTTATAGTGATAGTGGTTTCTTGTGGCCATGAGGTAGATATTGCAAAGTTCCGAAATTTCGCACATGATACTGCGAGATATTTTGTATCAAAGTATCCATGGTGCAATATGCCACCTACGGTGCACAAATTTCGAATTCATGGGCCAGAAATAATACACCACGCTCTGTTACCAATTGGCAAATTAACTGAGGAAGCTCAAGAAGCACTGAATAAAGAATTTAAAAAATACAGAGACATTTTACACGCAAGACTAGCAGAGAAAAAACCAATCATGATATTTTGCATCGATTTCTTGTTGCTTCCGATCCAATTTTATCAAGTTTAAGGAAACTTTCTAAAAAAAAGATTCAACACCTACCACTATCAGCTATTGAACTTTTAAAATCACCATCTGTAAAAACTTCAACAGATAATACTAATTTCCAGTCTGGTAATGATATTGCATTTGATATGATGATGATGATGATGATGATGATGATGATGATGATGATGATAATGATGATGATGATGACGACGATGATGATGATAATGATGATAATAATAGCGATGACATTTAATAATTCTAGTGGGAGAAGCCCAAAACATGAAATATTTACTTAAATTGAATAAATTTAATAAAAAAAAACAACAACAACAACAATTTTTTTTTTCAATTTGTGTTATATATGTTTCATCTATGTAAAAAAATACTTTACATTCATTTTAATAGCTCAGGAGAATTGATCGCCGTTTTCAATGGTCAATACCCCACTGTGCGTCGTTTAGACAGATTAGGCTGGAAGAGAGTAATGCGTCTTCGAGTTTGACACCTCTAGGGTTGGAGTAAGCAGCGCCCCAGATTGTACTCCATGCATTCAAGTCGCCTCCTAGAATAAACGGTTGCCTTAACAATTGTAATACGTGGGTGGTCCGATAAGTACTTAGCCTACAAAAGAAAAACGAAAATTTTGGAAAAGTGGCGATTTATTTCTCAACGTAGTCTCCTTTCAACTCGATACACTTGACCCAGCGATGCTCCAGCTTCTTTAACCCCTCTGAAAAATACGTTTTCTGGAGGCCTCCGTGGCGGCGATTACCTCCTCATTCGACTCAAATTTCTGCCCGGCGAGTGACTTTTTCAAGTTTGGAAACAAAAAAAGTCACACGGGCCAAATCTGGAGAATACGGTGGATGGGGCAGCTGTTCGTAGCCTAATGCGACCAATTTGGCGAATCACCGACCGATATTGCTCTTTTTCCATTTTTCTAAAATCCGCGGACACGTTCGTTTCCACACGCGGTCAAAACAAAACTACAAATCCAATATGGCTGAAATTTTGACAGTAGTCGTCTACGAGAATGTACTACACGATAGTAAATTTCTCTTACGATAGTGGCACCATCGGGCGGTGGGGCTAAGTACTTATCGGACTGCCCACGTTTATCAAAATTTTGCATTAACGAATCTATTGATTTATTGAAAAGATTACACCAGTGTAAGACTGAGGAAATCTTTAGTATGCATATAGATGCTTATGCATACATAATACAGCACATTTCGTTTAGCTGCCTATTTGGTTAGTTGCATTTTCTGCTTAGCTGCATGACTTGGCCAAAATACTAAAATACTACTTCGCAAACCGAATTTTCTTTGAAAATTTCACATTTAGCTGCATTTCACTTAGCTGCACTATTCCGTTTAACAGCCCTGTTTTTGAGCATGTTTTCTTTGATTTGTATGAAAAATACTTCGTTTAGCAGCACTGGAAAATTTTTACGAGTTCAATTTTATTAGCTTCATTTCAACACGCATTCTTCGTAATTTCAACATCGCCTTTGAAATGAAGGCAGATGTTGTGAAATTGTCAACAAAGAAATATTCCCAGGGTAAAATTACCGATTATTCTGTTGTGTTAAGTCCCCGCCTTGGTGTACGAGTACGATCTCCAGACCGATGTGTCCAATGCCTCGTTCTGGGTCTGCAACATGGCAATGATTTCATGTGGTTCCCAGGGATCCACGTACTCGCCCGAACCAATTGTAGAAGCCTGGCGACTTCTCTGATAAGAAACCGGCAACCTTCAAAAGTCGGCAGAGCAGTCACCGTTTCGGTCAGCCAAACGAGAGAATACGAGTCAGTGCACTGCACAGCAATTGTGTTGTTTTCTGACTGCATCCCCTCGAATTTCGGAACTGGTTTCGTAGCGAATGTAATTGATTTGTGACTTATGGTTCCACAGTTCATCTGAAAATTTGGGCTGGTGAAAAAGTGCTACGCCCCGTCCACTACGTCCCACAGTGGCATTTTTATACAATCTAGTCGCTCGAAATTAATTACAAGCTGAAAAAATAACATATTACATTCAAATTAAGATCATTGGTTAATATGATACTCCGGAATCAGATACCGACACATTTTTCAAGATCGGTCAACGACCACGCCCGTTTGTGGTACATTACCAATTTAGTCAATTTAAAGCAAAACACAAAGTACTAAACTTAACCAATCTAAGTTATCAGGACATGGTACATTAGGTACCATTACATTCGGTGAATTCAAAGCAAAAGACAAAGTAATGAACTTAACTAATCTAAGCATAAAATAAACTTTTATGTTATAAAAACTTAACAAACCTGCAGATATTATTCAGCAATTTGTGTGTGCTTCTATTGTGGAAGCGTATTGAGGATCTGAGAGTAGGGAAAGAACTTCGTCGTTAAAATCATTACCCTTTTTAAAGGCTTGCTGGCGGGTTCTGGATTTGGATGTTATTAACCCTTTGATGCCCAACATGGTCCATAGGGACCTATGGCGTTTTCAAAAGCAATTATTTTGTATTGTATACGTTTTTGCCTATCTGTCTGTAGTAAAAAATGCATGTATGTTTACTAAAAAATATACACGAAGCTTAGTTTTTGGCTTTCCAAACACATCTACACACACATTATGTAACACTACGTTATACAATTACACGCCTTATATGCAATATTACAAAAGAGTTCCCTGGGGACCTTGTTGGGCTTTGGCCGTTAAAAAATGTATCGGTTATCGCAGGGTTAAAGGATCAGAAGTAAAAAGTAAGGCATGAATCAGATCTTGCAAGCAAATCACATGCAAGCAAACCAATGTTTGATTCAAGCCATGAAGCAAATTTGTCCAGAAACTTCGCCTTCTGCAACCCAAATGTCGTATAACTCTCTTCTTGTTACTACCATTTTTTCGAAAAGGGGCAGCTAGGGGCAGCAAAATCCCTAAGGATAACATTAAGAAATGACAAAATATTGGAAATAACTAAAAATTATAGTAATGCGGCGCAATTCAAACTTTTGGCAACATTTTGAATTCAAATTTTCATATATTTCATAAAAAAAAATAGGACACTTTTTTATAGTTAAAATTTTACAAAAGAAACATACAAAACATATTGAAAACATATGTAAACAAATATAATTACGTGAAGTTTTCAAAATATAGCACAAAAGATTACGGTTTTTAATTTTACAACACAAATTTTCGTATTAGAACTACGCGTTCACGTGCAGCGTTTTCGGCACTAAAAACGCAAAACTTCAAAAACTCTCACTTTGTAAGCAGATATCTTTGTTAAAAATAACGTTAAAAAGAAACGGTGATAACCGATATCCTCTGTGGATATCAGGTGAAGAGATTACATAAAAAACCCAATAATTCATTGATAAACATTTTAATTTCGAGCGACTAGATTGAACAAAAATGCCACTGTGCGTCTCAACAACTACGAATACAAGAAAAAAAGCAGTCAAATCCGTCCAGCCGTTCTGAAGTGATTCGCGCAAACAAACATGGCAGAGATTTTTTTTCTCATAAACCTGAACTGACTCAAGACGAATCCAACAAAAAAACTCCATGAAAATCGGCCGGTCCGTTTGAGTGTGATGCGCTTATATAGAAAAGAAAAAGACAATTATGACAACTATTTTGTTTAATTTTTCAAAAAGATGTTGGTAAAGTTGTTTACTATCATTCGGGTACTAGTTATGGCTCATTTCAATTTAGTTTGGCGCCCCCATTTTTTTGCGCCCAACACATGTGTTTATTAAATTTGTTAAATTTGTGTAAAGGGAAGGCGCTTTTGTTTTGTTTACATTTGTGAAAATAATTTGTGCAAGCAAACTTTATGGACAACATTTCCACTTATGTTCCTTCTAGGCGCGAGGAAGGCGCTGAAGATGTTTTGCATATTTCATTGAGGCGGGGCAACGCAATTCCCGCATCAATTAAGTTGGTTTGCGTTCTTCATTTCCTTGTCGATGGTGCATGGCAAGAAACAACAGCAAGGAGCCCCGGGCACCGGCCACCGGGCAGGGCAATTTACTTTTCCTAACGTACATATTTCCGAAAGTTGTGGGCATGTTAGAAGAAGTTGTTTGCCCGAAATAGATTCAATTAAAACGAGTGCAAAAGAAACAATTTCTGCGCGACTGGTTTTACGGTAAATCAAAAATGCCAAACGTTCTAGTGGTTATAGTCACTTAGGTATGTACTAGGGATCGCAATTTTTTGTCATTTTGCGATCCCGGGATTTTCGGGATTGAAAAGTCAAATCCCGGGATCCCGGGGTTCACATAACAAATTTTTTATATAAAACAATTTTCCCAAATTGCATAAATACTTGTTTATAATATATTTACCATAAAAATGGGCACAGTTTAATCACATTTGGGGTAGTTTTAAAAATGTTGATCTTGAATTTAATCACATTTTGTTTAACTTAAAAGTTTTTCATTTGACATTTAACTTCAGTTTGATAACATTTCGTTCTATTCAAAAATGACACTTAAACATAACTTATTGCTTTGCAACAGATGTGTCATAAAGTGCATATATATGCATATTTGATAAAAAAAATAAAGTAGTTAATTTGACTGGACTTTCTCCAGTCCCGAAAATCCTGGGATTAAAATCCTTTAATCCCGGGATTTTCGGCATTGCAAAAGATGCTTCAAAGTTCAAATGAAATAAATTTAAAGGCACAAAAACCCAATTCCTTATTTGAGAGAGGAGGGGGAGGATAGAGGGCGTCTTTTGCAAAAGGCTTATGATTACACAGTGCAACAAATTCCAAAAAAATTTCGAGGGACAAGGTCGAACCCATCTCATTCGATAGAGGATCTCAGTAAATGAAAAAGTGCTAAGGGATTTTTCCCGGAATGTTCGAGTTTTTTTTTAAATTGAGTTTAAAGATGGCGGCTTAAAGCCCCTTTCAGAAACTTTTAAAACATCATATCGCTTGACTCAAATGTCAGAAAGGAATAATTTTTACGTCAAATGAAAGCTAATGAAATGAAGTCGATGACACAATATCCTTTTTGGAAAAATGTAATGAAAAAGGACTTAAAGGACATCAAATAAATTTGTATCCTTGAATATCCTGGAACCCGTGAGAGCTTAATTTATATAGGTGACTTCTGGTAAAAATGCATTCAAAGATCTATATTGCATATTAATTTCATTTCAATCACTTTAACTGCTAAGCCTACAGCGTTTCAAAACTTATACACTGCTAAATTCATGTTTTTTTGTACAGAATACCTCGTAGTTGCTTCCAAAAAACATTGAATGTAGCAAAGCAAATTTTTTTAATCGTTGTAGAGTCTTAACTTTAAAAGTTATTTACATGAAATTTATAAGCAGTATAGATGTTTGAATGCTTTTTCACCAGAAGTCGTTTATATAAATTTAGCTCTCACGGTTTCTAGGATATTCAAGGATAAACATTTTATTGAGGTCCTTCATATCCTTTTTCATTACATTTTTCCAAAAAGGATATTGTGTCATCGACTTCATTTCATTAGCTTTCATTTGACGTAAAAATTATTCCTTTCTGACATTTGAGTCAAGCGATATGATGTTTTAAAAGTTTCTGAAAGGGGCTTTAAGCCGCCATCTTTAAACTCAATTTAAAAAAAAACTCGAACATTCCGGGAAAAATCCCTTAGCACTTTTTCATTTACTGAGATCCTCTATCGAATGAGATGGGTTTGACCTTGTCCCTTTTTTCAGTGTTGCACTGTGTTATTTACTAAGCATTCAACCAGCACGTGTTGAATCTGAAGGATGTTTCTCTTCAGCAGGGTTTATCTATACCAGGGGTCGGCAAAATTGAAAATGAGATGGTGTTAGTGAGCGCAGTGAAATTTCTCTCCACTGTGTAAATTATACCTGAACAACGGTTGATTGAGAGAGCGTATTGTGTACGTGTGCTGAGCGTACTGCTCATATGAGTAATCTTCTAAAATCTAAACTATTATATCAAAACAAGTGTGACGTTTTTTGAGCCACAATCAGGCAAAAACTACTGAACCGATTTAGATGAAAAACATTTTTTTATCTGGGGTAATAGTACATAGGCTATATGAGAATGGCCACGCCCCCTTTTTATGCCCACTATGGTAACAAAACTCATCTATGGTATGCTTTTGTAAGGCAATATGGGTATCAACCGATTCAGCGTGTCATTGCGGCAATCATAGGCTATAATATAATCGGCCACGCCCACTTTCCGCGCCAACTCAACTAACAAAACGAAGCTACGGTACATGTCGGTAAATCAGTATTAATACCAAATGATTCCGTGTTTTGTTGATGTTAACATTGGATATATAAGATTGACCAAGCCTACCTAATACGCCTTCTCGCCACGATCACTATAATATATCAGCCATGATATATTTGTCACAGCAATATGGGTGTCAAACGATTTAGCGCGTCATTGTGGCAAACATAGCCTATATATAAATCAGCCACACCCACTTTCCGCGCCCACTAAGCTATCAAAACAAAGCTACAGTACATGTCTGAAAATAAATGTTGATGTAAAATGATTCTTTGCTTCATAGCGGTATACATAAGCTATATAAGGTTGACCACGCCCACCTTTTACGCCTTTCTGCAATGCCCATTATGATGAAAGAAATTAACTGTGGTATATTTGTGCAAAGCAATATGGATATAAACAAATTTTGCGAGTCACTGCAGCAAATATCTATATATTGTAGGTATATAGAAATGAATGTACATATGTATGTTTGTTTGTTTGTTAGTCACACGACACTAAAACTCATAAACTAGACAGCCGATTAGCTGAATTTTTCATGGAATGTTCGTCTTGAGTAAGTCTCGGTAAACCACATAGTGCGAATACGACCCGATAGGTAGGCGTGGCATCTCCCATACAACTTAAATTTTCAATATGGAATATCTTCGTAATGAGAAGTCGGACAGCATTAAAATTTAGTGCGGAGCCACCGTTTAGATGTGCCGTTTCACTGGTAATATTGGATGGGCATTGGACAAGGGCGTGGTACTTTTTAAATGCCTGTGTAACTTTGGAACTATAGCGTTCACATCAATGACACTCGGTACAAACGTACGATTTAGTTGTGTTTTTCGATAGAGGCAATGGGGTGGGTTTTTGACAAGGGGGCGTGGCACCGTCCATACAAATTAAATTTTCAATATGGAATATCTTCGTAATGAGAAATCGGGCAGCATTAAAATTTGGTGCGGGGCCACCGTTTACAAATCACACAGTTAAGAAATTTAACACAAACTTACGATTTAGATGTGCCCTTCGACATAGGGAATGGGGTGAGTATCGGACGAGGGGGCCTGGCACTGCTCATACAAACCAAGTTTTTAATATGAAATATCTTCGGAATTATAAGTCGGCCATCATTTAAATTTGATATAGCATCATGGCTTAGATTGTCGTTCAAGTGGTTAATTTGTATGGACATTGAACAAGGCGCGTGCCACTTTTTAAGTGACCCTATTGTTTTCAATAACTTTGGAACTTCAACTCACACATCAAGATTTTTGGCACATACTTACGATTTCGACGTGCCCTTCGACAGGGAGAGTAAGGTGGGTATTGGACGAGGGGCATGGCACCGCCCATAAAACCCAAATTTTTAATGTGGAATAGCTTCGGAACAATAAGTTGGAAAGCTTTGAAGTTTTGTATACCATCGTCCCATAGATGTGTCATTCTATTGGCAAAATTGTATGCACGTTGACAAGGGACGCGGTATATTTTTTGCGACTGAAATTTTCCACGTAACTTTGGAACTGAAAGTCGCATATCAATGAAACCGGGTGACACCCTTCGACTGGAGGAATGGATTGGGCATTAGATAAAAGAGGTGTGGCATCGCCCGTAGAGTGTAGTATGAAGAAGCTTGATTTATTTGGCCCATTGACTTAAAGCTTGCGTGCAAAGCCGCAGGGCCCTACTAGTTTGCAATAAATTTCGCTCTAGATTAGAGGACAAAACACTTAATGCCTTTGTATTTTAAAGATCTCAGTTTTTAGTTAATCAAAACGCTTAACTTTTTATCGAAATAATCGAAGTAAAACTAAAAGTACAAACAAATTAACTTTTTTATTTTTTATCAAATATGCATATATGCACTTTCTGAAACATCTGTTCCAAATCAATAAGTTATGTTTAAGTGTCGTTTTTGGATAACACAAAATGTTATCAAACTGAAGTTAAATGTTAAATGAAAAACTTTTAAGTTAAACAAAATGTGGTTAAATTCAAGATCAACATTTTTAAAACTACCCCAAATGTGATTAAACTGTGCCCATTTTTATGGTAAATATATTATAAAAAAGTATTTATGCAGTTTGGGAAAATTGTTTTATTTAAAAAATTTGTTATATGAATCCCGGGATTTGAACGCAACAAATTGGTCTATGCGATGTAAATTTTATTACATCTGGTTTCAAAGTGTCGTGGAGCTTTACAACCCTTTCTACTATGGATTAAAATCAAAATTATAAGTCATACAGCATTGCAATTTCGGGCAGTGTCCCTATGTAGACATACAGTGGGTGGTCAACCAATTAGCACGCTTCAAGCAACAACTCTTATAACAACAACGCTTCAACTCTTATAATTTTAATTTTTGAATTCAATTATATTTTCATTTCAGAACAAATAAGAGTTTTTGCACCATCCTTAAAAAAATAAAATTTGTTCAATACACCGTTCCCAACTGCTTAAAACAATAATTACCTGCCCTCAATGCGAGTATTTTTCATTACATCATTTTCCTTTTTATTTTATTCCCAAAAATGCACGACTTTCTCATAATGATTTTAAAATTCGAATGCACACTTAACTATTAAAAATTTGCAACAAATGTTCAATTTAATACTTCTGCTAACAAAGTCCCGTTATCGTGCTCACCCACGGCACATAAACTCACAAATACCATTAGAAATACAGTGGGACAAATAAGCTAAGCAAACAAGAATACAAAAAGCGTTTAGAAACTATTTTAGTACATCTACTTAAACATGAAAATGTAGATTTTTCGTAAGCGTGCTAATTGCTTGACCACCCACTGTATTGTTCTACGGGAAATATTTCGTTTAATAATGGGCGTGACACTCTTTTAACGATCCAAATTTTACAACCTTTGAACTATAGGTCGCGCATCAATAATACTCAGATCGAACTTTCTTTGGGTCATGTTTCTCGACAGTGGAAAAGGGAGTAAAGGGGAAAAAGGTATTTAATAAACGGCATAGTTTCGCCCATAATCTCAATGAGCAGTATAAGTTTCAAAGGATCAAAACCCAATGGCACGAAAACTTTATGTTTCTGGTATGAAATCTTAATTGAAGCTTTCAATATAAGTAAATAATACTTACAAATAGTACGAGTTTTACCAAATAATGAATTTCTAAAAATTTGCAAAAGGAGAGTGAACAAGCTAGTTATAGAATCAATTTCAATTGATTCTCTCGTTGTAAATGAAACGAGGAGTTCCATATTATATGAATATTCTTTATTGAATTCCAACTTACGATTGAATATTCACAATGAAACCTCGTGGCTAAATGAGTGCTGTGGTTGTTCAGTGTTCTGTCGATCCCACCTCTAATCCCTTCCTTTCCTTTTCCTCTTGTACTGATGTTCCCCCTATTTATGCTCCCCGACTTCGGCCGTTTGTCTCGTTCAATGTTTCTTGTATTCTTTGTAACCACTTATTATTCAACACCCGACGAATAAAGAGCCCCAACAAACTCGAACATCCCGTGTATATTATTTATCCCACTCCGCGCCGAAGCGATTAAACATGGTCCTTCGAGCTAAACGCGAACCCGCGCCGCGTAATAAAAAATTAACAAAACAAAAATAAACAAACTATACACATAGTGAACTATACAAAAGTGAACTATACAAAAGTGAAAGAAGACACCAAAAAAAACGATTAACAAGTGAACCAAACATAAAGTGTATAAAAGCACAAATCACAAAATTTTTAAAATCAAAACGAAAAAAAAAACCAAATTAACAATTACAAACAGTGAACAAATTTGAAAAAATTAAAACCAAAAAAGAACAAAACGTACGCAGTGCAGTGCAGTGGCACTATCAAAATCAAAAACACACTACGGAAAAATTGAAAAACAACAACAAGACACGACCAACAAAGCAGACAGAACGTATCAACCATCAAACAACAACAAACACACCCACATCACAAAGCGGACGAAGAAAGCAGCAACAACAGCAATCAACAGCAAGAACAGCACAGTACAACACAGGAGCGGACACTCAGCTACAAAGGAGATTCCCATTCTCGGGCATTGGGCCCCTCAAGATAAGCCCACAATTTTTATCAAAAATTAACATATTACTCACTACACATACACTAACACAAAACATATTAAAAAAAAAAATAAATAAATAAATATACCCATTCCCAAAACCCTCCAAAAACCCAAAAAGGTAAATTTGTACCCCGCCACTGTGTGTTTATCGCAGTAAGCAATCCCGCTACTGCAGATTACTTTGCGCTTCTTCACATTCTCCTTTGTGCGATCACTGCTGGCTAAGCAACAACACTCCCGCTGCAGCCAGCATCCAACAGCACACACTTTTCTTTCGTCCACAATATTTCCATTCTTTTTCTCTGCGCTTGTACACAAAATCAGCAGCAAACAGCCCAGCTGCTGTGTACATTCTGCGCGCTCACTTCTGCTCATATTTCCGCACTTCCCTTTGTACTATATCCGCAAGCACTTGGCAGCACGCAATTCAGCTGCTTGGCCCAAGTGCATCTACATAAACAAGAAAGCACAAAGCGGGTACAGTGGGACAAGCTGCACATTTTCACGGCACATTGAAAATTTTCTTCGACTTAGAAAATTTTCAATCGTGCATATATATATATACTCATACACTGCACATCCGCTGCCATCCCAAGTGCATACAGTGGAACAATTACCCCTCTTGCACACAGAAAATTTGTTCTACACAAAATTATTTCACTTTTTTTCGTTCACTAACACACTTACACAAATAATCACATACACATATACATATATATACAAATATATATATATACACACCAATTTATTCTGAGTGAATCCAAAGTGAAGACATTTATCCAAAGTGCTCCTGAAAAACTTGAATTTTTAAGTGGCAATTCGAAAGTGACCAAACTTCCTTCTCACCAAGGAACCAGGCAGGAGCGTGTAGCGCCGAGCGAGTGGAGTGAAGCCGCGCATTCAAGCACAGGCATCGAAAACTGCAATCTTTTCCTCGGGGCGCTGGCCGCGCCATCGGCAAGTTTGCTCATTTTCTTTTCTTTTCACTTTCTCACCCTTTCTTTACTTTTATTAACTGTGTACTTTTCCACTCATTTTTATTTGCAATACCGGTGCTATTAGAGACAAATTAATTTTTCTCTGCACTTTAACTTAACCTTTCCGTTCTGATTCTTATTTTGTTTTGATCGAGTTTTTGACACCTACCAGCTGTGCGCGCCCTCTGGTAAAGAAAAGGGAAACAAGGCAGCGCATGAGGCCAGGGTTGTTAAACGTATAGGGGTAGGGTGACCAGCCTCTTCTACTTTTTAAACAATCTTAAAATCATGCAGTCTGAGAACCCTTTTTTGAGAAGTTCGCGCATTCAGCGGTCGCCAACCAGTTCGCGCACTCAGCGGTCGCCAACCGGTTCGCGCACCCAGCGATCGCCAACCAGGGCCGACCAGAACAAGGCAGCGAGATCAACGCAGGCAGGTGCAATTGCCCCGCAGGTAGCCACCGCAACATCTGAAACCACCACAGCAGCAGAGAAGAAGACCCCAAAACGCTCGGCGGACGGAGATAAAGAGGCTAAAGCTGGTAACCCGGCATCACCACCAATGCGCTCATGATTGTCTCCTCCCTGTTTGGACGGCGGGCAGTCGAAGAAGCAAGTTCCATAGTGGAAGTTCTTGGAGACAAAATCCAAGAATTGGTTGACATGCTGGAGGATAGCAAACGACGGTCGATCAACCAAGCAATGAGGGACCTTATAGCAGATCTGGCGGTCCTGCACGCAAAAGCGGCCCGTGAGCAAGCACAGCCGAAGGAGAACAAAACAACGCAGACAACCCTTTTCCTAAAAAAACCCACCCAATCGGAAGGGAAAAGGCTTAGAGCGCACACGGGTGATAAAGAGCACACCCCACCCGCCCCAAAGAAGAAACGAAACCTAGCTACTCAAAGCAAGGTAGCAGAGCACGGACTACATGGGCCAGGCAACCCAATCATTGTGGAGGCGACCCCCATAAGAGCGCGCGCGCAAAGTCCAAAGTGGAAAGTGGTTGAAAGCCGCACCCGAAAGAGGCAGCCCCGACCTGACGCAGTCGTTATAAAAAGCACAAGCGGAAACTCGTATGCCGACATTTTGAGGCTAGTGAAAAACGAACCGCAGCTGAGAGACGTGGGCGAATTGGTCACTAAGGTCAAAAGAACAGCAAATGGTGAACTGCTTCTTCAGTTGGCAAAATCCACAGAGCCAGGTACAAATAAGCTGCACGCCGCAGTCGAGAAGGCTTTAGAAGGGAAAGCAGAAGTCCGTACCTTAACTCAGACAGTGTTTGTGGAGATTAAAGACATAGATGAAGTCACCACTAAAGAAGAAATATATGATTCTATTAATAACCAATTCCCGGACGTTGATATTCAGCAATCGGCTATAAAAACACTAAGGGCTGCATACGGAGGTACGCAAACCGCAACAATTGGAGTGCCGGCCGAGATGGCTGCGAAATTGATAACTGCAGCGAAAGTCCGTATAGGATGGGTTAGCTGCCGTATCCGACAACGGGTACAGCCAACTCGGTGCTTTAAGTGTCTCGATTTCGGCCACTTGGCCAAAAACTGTAGAAACGCGGACGATTTTTTAGGAGCCTGCTTCAACTGCGGCGACAAAGGCCACCAAGCAAAAAACTGCGAGAAGGACCTGAGATGCGTAATCTGCACGCGGAAGAAACTAGACGATGTAAAGCACCAAACCGGAGGCAGGAAATGCCCTGTGTACGTCGAGGCGCTAAGCAAAAACATACGGAGCCAAATGCAGCAAAAATGATGAAGGTTATCCAAATAAACCTAAATCACTGCGCGGCTGCGCAGGACCTGCTCAAGCAGAGAGTCTACGAGACTGGCGCCGACGTTGCTATCATATCGGAGCCATACAAAATCCCAGCCAACAGTGCTTGGATAGCCGACAGCACCAAACGCGCCGCAATATGGGCGTGTGGCAAGCGACCGTTCCAAGAGCTTACGCAACCAGCCGATCCAGGATTCGTGTGGGCCAAAATAGGTGGCGTGTTCTTCTGCAGCTGCTATGCCAGACCGAGCTTGACACACGAAGAATTCCAAACTATCCTGGAGCGAATTGCCCGGCATGCACGAACGCGCCACCCCATAGTCATCGCGGGTGACTTCAATGCGTGGGCAACGGAATGGGGAAGCAAACGCACAAACGCGCGAGGTAAAGCCGTACTGGAACCCTTCTCCACCTTGGACGTATTCATTGCCAACGATGGCGATACTAGCACCTTCCGGAAAGATGGCAGAGAATCCGTGATTGATATCACCTTCGCAAGCAACTCTCTCGGCAAGCAGCTGAAGTGGGCGGTCGATGACCAATATACCTACAGCGACCATCAAGCTATACATTTTGAAATTGGAGGTGACAAAAAATCGATGACGCTGCGACCAAAACGAGGCGCTGCAAAGTGGAAGGCCAAGTCGCTCGACAAAGAGCTTTTTCAATGCATGCTGTGCGAGAATACCAACATTGCCCATACAGCGGATGAAGCGGCTAACCAGCTGGCCAACTGTATATCAAGAGCCTGCGATGCCGCAATGCCCAGACGCAAAACGTCAAATCGCGGTGCCCCTGCCTATTGGTGGAACGACAGCATTAGGCAGCTCAGGGCAAAGTGCCTCCATGCCAGGCGCAAATGTCAGCGCGGACGGCAAAATCCGGGCCACGAACTACGCAGAAAAGAGTTTGCTATTATCCGGAAACAGCTTCGTAACGAGATACGCAAGAGTAAAAAAGAGGCTTTCAAAGAACTCTGCGACGAAGCAAACGCTGACCCTTGGGGCGGCGCTTACCAGCTAGTCATGGCCAAACTAAAAAGCAGACAACAGGAAACTTGTCCGATTCTGCTGCAAAGCATAGTCTCAGCATTATTCCCGAGGCATCCAGTTAGAAGCCCACAGCCCGCATGCTTTCAAACATACGAGGTGCAAGTGACGCCAGACGAAATCATCGAGGCAAGCTCAAGAATCAAGAGCAACAAAGCACCAGGACCAGACGCCATACCAAACGTGGCCTTGAAGCTAGCCATATCTACTCGACCGGAGCTATTTGTGGACGTCATGCAGCTCTGCTTGCAGCAAGGAATATTTCCGGCCAGATGGAAAAAACAGAACTTAGTCCTCCTGCCAAAACCTGGAAAAGCCCCAGGCCAGCCGTCGGCTTACCGACCAATCTGCTTGCTAGACACAATGGGCAAGCTGCTTGAACGCCTAATCTTCGACAGACTTACCCCATTCACCGAAGGAGAGCACGGGCTATCAGACAAGCAGTTCGGATTCCGAAAGGCACGGTCGACGATTGACGCAATCGCAACGGTAGTCCACACGGCAAAGGACGCAATCCAGGGAAGAAGATGGAAGGGCGGCAAGAAAAAGTATTGTGCAATAATAACGCTAGACGTGAAGAATGCGTTCAACTCGGCCGGATGGGTCCATATTCTGGGAGCGGTCCAAAAACTGGAAGCCCCGGACTACCTGTTGGCCATCTTAAACAGCTACCTTGCGGATAGAGTACTGCAATACGATAGTGATGAAGGCCCCAAACAATATGCAGTAACGTCAGGTGTTCCACAAGGGTCGGTGCTCGGGCCAGTACTGTGGAACATTATGTATGACGAAGTGCTAAACCTCCCCGTTCCGGAAGGCGTGGTAGTGGTGGGATTCGCGGACGACATCGCGATAACAGTTGTAGCGAAACAGCTTGCGGACGTAGAGCAAAAAGCAAATGCCACAATAACGGTCGTCCGATCGTGGCTTCAGTCAGTGGGCCTACAACTAGCAGAAGAAAAAACGGAAGCAGTTCTGGTGAGCAGCCGCAAGAAAAGCGAGGTAATAAGAATTGAGGTTGGCGCCAATATCATTACCTCCAGTCGATCTATTAAGTACCTAGGCGTGGTCATCGACGACAGGCTCAGCTTCCGAAAACACGCCGAATACGCCTGCTGCAAAGCATCCAAGACCTATACCGGTTTATCACGGATGCTCCCCAACATCGGGGGCCCAAAAGCTAGTAGGCGAGTGCTACTTGCTAGCGTAATATCGTCCTCGCTACTATACGCAGCGCCAATCTGGGCCGAATCCCTGCACATCAAGGCGTACAAGCGACAGTACGAACGCGTCTATCGGCTTGCAGCACTGCGCGTGATAAGCACCTTTAGAACGGTGTCAGACGTAGCAGCTTGTGTCATCTCCGGGATGTTGCCAATCGACATCAAGGCGGACGAGATGCGGCGTATATATGCCTTTAAGGGAACACGACCCAAAGAGGAAGCAGCGCGCGTCGAAAGAGCAACCTCCATGCGGCAGTGGCAGACGAGATGGGACCACTCGAGCAAAAGTCGGTGGACGCACAAGCTCATCCCATGCATAGACAAATGGACAAGAAGAAGGCATGGCGAGGTGAACTTTCAATTAACACAGTTCCTCACAGGCCACGGTGGTTACAGAAGCTACTTAAAACGCTTCGGCCACGACGACAATGCCAATTGCCCATCCTGCGACAAGCCAGAAGATCCTGAGCACACGTTATTCGAATGCCCACGATTCGAGGCCGTTCGCTCCGAATTAAACACGGCGGCACAGAAAATTTTGAACCCACACAATATAATTGACGCGATGCTGGAGTCAGCGGAAGCTTGGGACAAAATATGTGGAGGCATAACTTTAATGCAAGCTGAACTACGAAGAGCAGAATGGGCCAGAAACAGCCATCGCACAACAGAGCCTGGAAATATAGGCTAAACTTAACCCCCCTCTGCGATGCGATACCTAGCGGTAATTCCGCAGAGGGAATGAAGGGTTAACAGGGGGTGGTTTTAGTCGGTAAAAATCCGGCATGCTGGTGGGTTGCCCCAGTATCTTTCGAAGATTTCCACCTCCTGCGCGAAAAAAAAAAAAAAAAAAAAAAAAAACACACCAATTTATACACATACCCATACATACGTGTATATTCACATACAAAAAAGTTCACTTTTTTTACAAACTAAACTACATAATCATACACACATATATATATTTAGACATACACATATTTATACACATACACATACATACTTTTATTCACACAGATTCACATTCACATCCCATACAAAAAAATCGTTTTTTCACAAATAAAACCAAATTTTCATGCACATTTGACTACACATTTAATTTATATTTATATTATAATAATTTTTACATACATTCCCAATTCCCATATACACATTTCTGTTTATTACCCATTCACATTCACAAATTTTGTTTGTTCCCATATATACATATTTATATATATATATACACATATATTTCCCTACACATTTACACATACACGGGTGTAAAATTTTTTGCTCGACAAGTGTTCAAATTCGTGTCAACGAATTTTCCCATTTCCAACACTTTCCATACTCAATTATCGTTCGCGCGGACGCGGTTAGACTACACGTCTATTTTCCAATACTCTACACATATACTTATTTAAATTTGTTACCCTTTGTCGAGCTTCCAATCCAATTAACATGCCCGTTGAGCGATCCCCAAACGTCAACTTCTGACAATGGAGACTCCTTCCTCCAGACACACAAAATCAGCCAATGCACGTTTGACAGTTCCTGTCACTCGGGAGCCACCAAACACTCGCTCCAAAATCTCTAGTCCGAAAGCAACCGATCCCAGTGTTGCCAAATTTACTTTCGAGTATGACAGACTCGTGCTATTATGCACACAATTTTCATCGGCTCCCATTGAGGATTTGATCAAATCCCTGGTTCAAATTAAGCAGAAAAATCTTGAAGCTCAATGGGAGAGGCTTATGTGCGCACATGAGGCAGTCTTCATTGCTGAAGACAACAGCCAGCCCGACGGTTTCAAAGAGTCGGCTAGGCAAAAAATTGACGCCTGCACAGACCAGTACGAGTTGTGCATAGCTCAGATGTCGGACATCATTGAGATGCTCCAAATTCAGTCCCCCCAGCCCGCTGCGCATATGGAACCGGTTCGACCCCTAGAACCAGCAAATACCTCCTTCATTTGCCTACAAGTTCCGCCTTGTGATACCGAAACCTTTTTCGGGGGCTATGAGCAATGGCCGTCCTTTCGGGACATGTTTACGGCAGTTTACATTAACCACCCCCAGCTCACTCCAGCCCAAAAATTGTATCACCTCCGATACAAAACGCAAGGCAAAGCCGGTGCTATTATAAAGCAATATGCATTAACCGATGAGAATTTCGGACTCGCGTGGGAAGCCCTAAGATCCCGCTTTGAAAATAAACGCATACTCGTTGATACACAAATAAAATCCCTTCTGAATATCGCTCCTGCCCCCACTGAAGATAGTGAGGCGCTACAGCGGATCCAAAGCACTATAAACAATTGTCTGTCTGTTCTCAATTCTCAGGCCGTAGACACTGACAATTGGGATCCGCTATTGGTTTACATATGTTGTACCAAATTGCCCCAAGAGACACTCGCTCTATGGAAGCAATCATTGACATCCCGGAAGGATCTGCCACCCTGGTCGCAAATGGATGAGTTCCTGACCGGCAGATATGAGGTACTTGAACGGCTGCAAAGTATTCGCCCTTCTAAGCCGAAACCGTCTCAACCTTCGACTTCCAATGTCCTCCCAAATCGGCCACACAAATCCCTAAATTATCACACTCAAGTGAAAAGGGACTTCGCGTGCAAACTCTGCAACGCAAATCATCCCATACGGACTTGCCAGAGCTTCAAAAGACTCACCCCCCAGAGTCGATTAAAATACGTTAAGAAGCACAATCTCTGCGTAAATTGTCTTGCGACATCCCACCTTGTTGAGAATTGTACAAGCAATTTTACGTGCGTATATTGCCAAATGAAGCACCATTCCATGCTTCATTTCCCCAAAGGCAATGCGCAGCTCTCTCAATCGCTTAATCGGTCACATTCGACCACGACCCAATCACAGGTCGCAACAGCTCCAAAACGAAAGCACAACAACTCCGCAACTCATTCCCCCTTTTCGGATGCGCAACCCCGCACATTTTCAGGCAAAGTACGCCTCAAGTACAAGCCTTACACTCTAATAATGGCACCCAATCCCTTCTGCCTACGGCACTGGTGTCTATTGAGCACGCAGGAAAGTTGTTCAAAGTTCGAGCGTTAATCGACCAAGCCTCTCAGCGTACCTTCATTTCTTCGAAGGTCCAGAAACGCCTTAAATTGCCAATCGAGAAATCCCCCTTCCAAATCTCAGGCATGGGCGGTCAGATTGTGCAAAACGCCAATCACATTTGCTTCTTGACATTGGCAGTCCCTCAAACTAGCACGAAACTCCCGTGCCAGCAATCGTGCTCCAAGAGCTTACGAAATTGCTCCCACCTCGTCACATACACCCCCCTAATATGAACGATTTCGCCATGCTAGAACTCGCTGATCCAAACCCCTTCGAGACAGCGCAGATCGATTTAGTGATTGGCAGTGATCTCATCCCGCAGATCATGCTCGAAGGTATCCATCGAAATGTATGTGGCAGCTTACTTGCTCAGCATACAATATTCGGTTGGGTATTAAGCGGTCCAGTACCCCCTTCGCATTTGACATGTGCCACAGACGTACCAAAACGCCATATGCATACTGGACCCGCCCTTCAAAATAATCTTCCCGCACTAAAGAAAGCCGTTTCGCAAGTGATTGCCGCCCTCAATCCCGTAGGGTTTCCACCCCCGGAAATAATGGAAAATCGCTTTGAACCCACCACTCCTGCAAACTCATACTCAAACTGGCAAATTTCCCCCTTCGTTGCCAAACGTTTCGGCCCCGCAGGTTGGCTTTCGCCTCTAATGAGGTCCCCCAAAAGGGTTCGACAAAAACGGCCCACATTCACAGCAACTGACGGAAATTGCAATCCCTCGCAATTCCTCATTGCACCGACTTCATCCCGGGTGCGAAAAGAGGACAGTCGCCACTCCAGTGCGACATGCTCCAAGAGCTGCAAATCCCGCATACGTCGGACTGATCGGGTATAAACTCCAAGATCTATAAGATCTCCCTCTCTGGTGGAACGGCTCTAGTAATTCTCATGCTCACATAGTTCCAATTCTGGATCAAAGAGTTGACTGCCACCACCCTCTCGAAAAGCAAAGCGACATTCTCGATCGATTCTCTTGCTTCTCTCGAGCCCTGCGAACGGGAATATATACACCTAAAAATACTCCAAAACTCCCCCTTTACTTCAAAAAATGGCAACTTGGCCAATTGTTATATGTATTTTTCCCATATTCCCTCGGCTTACGCAAAACCTGCAGCTTAGCCACTATTTCTCATGCACACGATGTCCACATTCTAATTTCAATCCTCTGACATCTCAACCTTTTTGCAGATCAGCCGACCATCGCAGCAGGTTCCCCTGAGACTGCCCCACACGGCCGGATGGGTCATCCCCCGCACGAAAGGTCATCGGCGATCCCAAGCGCACCCACAGCCAGTCAGCCGTGAGCCGTACCAGCACCAGCCAGACCTCAGCCGCGTCTCGGCGACCCTCCCCCGGACATTACATCAATTGCACTCTGCAATGGCGGCCGCGATGGCTAAATGAGTGCTGTGGTTGTTCAGTGTTCTGTCGATCCCACCTCTAATCCCTTCCTTGCCTTTTCCTCTTTTTTTTTTTTTTTTTTTAACAGGAACAAACGCGCAGGGGATGACCCCTATTAATGCGAAGCATTGCGTTGGTTCAGGAAGGATATAAAGGTTAGGAGATAGGGTTATGAGTAAAGTGTTTATGGGCTCTTGTCTTGAACCCATCGAGATCATAAGTGCTGGGGAAAATATCCGCAGGGAGACCATTCCACAGCCGCGCTGTGCGGGCCAGAAACGAACTTTCCCTGTAGTGCGTAGTGCGATGGAACATCGTTTCGACGTGGAATGCATGGGCGCCAGTGTTCAAACGGGTTGCCCGGGGGAATACCCGAAGTGATGGCATCAAGCTGCCCATCTCCACTGAGCAGTTGCCGAAAAAGTATCGGTAAAATAACACCACACATGCCACGTTTCGACGATGCTCCAGGGAGTCAATAGAGCTGGATGCCCTACTGTCCCCTATAAGTTTAATCGCACGGTTTTGCACCCGATCGAGGAACTCCAAATGGGTTTTTGAAGCCCCCGCCCAAAGGTGCGAGTTAAACTCCATTTTAGGTCGGATATAGGTAGTGTAAATAATGCGGAGATCAGACGGAGTGAAATATTTTTTGCACCGCTTTAGGAAGCCGAGGCACTTGGCTGCTTCTTTCGACACGCCAAAAATATGATCGTTCCAACGAAGATCGTTCTTAATGGACATGCCTAGAACATCAAGAGCTGCCGATTCCGCAATATCCACACCACCCATAACCAGGGATGTGTTGGGATGTGGGGAGACTCGTTTGTGGGATAACAGGCAACATTGGGTCTTGCGGGGATTAAAATCGACCCTGTTCGCTTGACCCCACTTGGAGATTGTTTGTAGGTCGCTATTAAGTGTGTCACTCATACGGCGCCGTTCTCTCTCAATCTCCACAGAGCTGGGACGCTTTGTGAAAGAGTATGAATGACAAATGGTGCTGTCATCCGCAAACGAGTAGATGGGATTCTTCGTCGCCGACAACAGGTCGTTGATGAAGATCAGGAAAAGGGTTGGAGAAAGGACCGAACCCTGCGGCACTCCCGCGCTAAGGGAATGCTTTTCCGAGGCTATGCCGTCTATTACAACACGAATAGAGCGATCATAGAGGAAGCTCGTTATCCACCGAGAGAAGATACTACCGACACCATAGGCAATCAATTTTGACACGAGTGCTTTATGCCACACCCGGTCAAAGGCCTTGGAAATATCTAATGCAACAACCTTGCTTTCACCGAGGTTTAGAATGCTATGGTTCCATTTCTCGGTGAGTACCGCCATAAGGTCTCCCGTCGATCGTTGTCTTCGGAAGCCGTATTGGCGGTCACTTAGCAGTCTATTGTGCTCCAGATATTTCACAAGGTTGAAGTTTACAATGCTTTCCATTACTTTGGAAAGCACCGAACAGATTGCTATAGGTCGATAGTTCGCAGGGTCAGTAGTCTTGCCTTTTTTAGGAACTGGTTGAACATTTGCTACCTTCCAACATGTCGGAAATACACCTGTGGTGTATGACATGTTGAAAAGTTTGCGTAATGGACAAGCCAGTGAGGTAGCGCACTTTTGCAAAACAAGGGCTGGAATGCCGTCCGGCCCTGAAGCCTTATTTACATCGAGATTTGCAAGCACTCTTTTAACTACCCGCATTCGAAAATGAATTTCTGGCATGGAGCAAGATACGTTCTCGACTACGGGTAGTGGTTGATCGCTGGGGGGCAGAGAGGAATTCTCTGCGAAAATTTTAGCCAACAAATTAGCTTTATCAACCGAGTGAGTGATGATTTGATCATTGTTAAGGAGAGTTGGAATTGAAGACGATGTTTGATTCTTCACCTTCTTAACGAATGACCAAAAGTTCTTACTACCACGCTGGCATTGAAGAACTTTTTTCCTTTGGCGCTGTTCGTGCAGAAACTTTTGGCGCTTTAGGATGGCATTGCATCGATTTCTAGCCTGTTTACGCAGCTGTTCAGTGGTGGCATTTTTATTTGCCTGCCATGTTCTGAAAGCTTCCTCTTTGGACCTGACAGCAATTCTGCATGTCTCATTAAACCAGATATTGTCCTTGGGTTTAATGCAAATTTTCTTATTAGGGATGAAGGACCACATTCCCAATAATATTATTTCTTCAACCATTTTGGCTGCGGCATTTATGTTTCTATCAAGAAAACACAATTTCCAATTGAAGTGGGCGAAAAAATCGTTAAGTCCACTCCAGTTAGCTTTATCATACATCCACATTAAGCGCTTCGGGGCTAAGGGCGAAGCATTGCGGATAGAAGAGTATGAGAAAGACGCCAAAATGGTACAATGGTCCGAGTTTCCAAGAGGTGCGTGCATTTCAACATCATATTTTTCATGATGTGAAGTGAGAAAAAGGTCTAGAGTATTGAGAGCTTGCCCCTCAACGCAGGGGATATGCGTTGGTTCATGCACTATTTGAGTCAAGTTATTAGACTCGGCAAAGAGCTCGATAAGTAAGCCTTCAGGAGTTGTGTGGCTGGAATGGCGTAGCCAATTGGAATTATGAATATTGAAATCACCAGCAACAACAATTTCACTATTCGGATACGATTCCAAAATATGAGAAATAGAATCAGAGAGAAGATCAAACTTGTTGTAAGTAAAATCTCTCCCTGAATTCGGGCTTCTATACAGAAAGCAGAAGTGCAGAATGTGCGACTGGATATTGAATTTAACCCACATGGAGCTAAATTCGGCATCCGTCGTGTATAATTGTTGCTGGCACTGGTACGCAACATTACTGCACACATAAATGGCAAGACCCCTGTGAGGAGAGAATAATGGCAGTAAGTGGTAACCAGGTATGTGGAAATCCAGTGGATCTGCATCCCCACACACCTGGGTTTCACTTAGTGCCATTACATGGGGTTTATGAAGTCTAACAAACGCGTAAACTGCGAAAAAGTTCGCCCTAAGCCCGCGCACGTTGCAGAAGGCTATACGAAATTTGTCCAGCACCATGGCCTGGGTGGGTTAAAGGACAAGGAAAGTAGCCGGGAATGAGATCTGCCGCACTAAGAAATTGATTATGCTCTGTGGTAAGTGTTATGCCTTTACCACAGAACAGTCAATTTCTCAGTGTCGAACAAGACCGCATGTAGCGCCACTGAATACGGACGGAGGAGGGAGACACGGAAAAAGAACCATTACAAACACAACGCAGAGGTCGATGCAGCGGACAGCGAGAAAAAGTTAACGGCAGTATTATATTTTATTGCGTTTGCATTTTTTTAACTTTTATTATTTGTTATTATATATTAATATTATTATTGTATTAATTATTTGGCACACGCGGCGCAGCACAAACTGGACATTTCAGTCGGACGAACATTTAAACCCGCGAGGGACGGACAGAAACAATAAAAAACAATATAAACCGCGGAGCACAAAACGGCACGTCTGCCCACGCGTAACACTTCACTTGTCTTCTCTTCTCTTCTCTTGTACTGATGTTCCGCCTATTTATGCTCCCCGGCTTCGGCCGTTTGTCTCGTTCAATGTTTCTTGTATTCTTTGTAACCACTTATTATTCAACACCCGACGAATAAAGAGCCCCAACAAACTCGAACAACCCGTGTATATTATTTATCCCGCTCCGCGCCGAAGCGATTAAACACCTCGGTTTGTTGCGATAAGTATTGTATGAACAGTAACAGTATTGTATGTACAGAAAGCCACTTAGGTTTGTTTACGTTTGTGATGCTGTATGTTGCGATAAGGATTGAAAAAATGGATTGATTGTGGTGTATGGATATTCAAGTGGAATAGAAAGCCATTGGAGAGTTATCGGCTGTTGGGATTTGCTTACATTTGAGATTTTATAGGTTGCGATAAGGATTGAAGGAACATTGTGTCTGAGGAGTCAGGTTTCTGATTTATGGTTAAAAGATAGACGGGCCTCAAATACGCTAGGAATCACTCCAAATAATTTGGCTTTGTTGTATTACTTGATGTTTCCGCTTTCGTGTTATACCTAACTCGATACTTGATTTACGAAAAATGTGCATGTTTTTCAACATTAAATAAAACGCCATGAAATTCCATATTTTCCGACTTTGAGGTCCAATTACCGCGGACTTTTAAAACATATAAAAACAAATTACATTGGAAAAGAAGCCGTGAGGTGTTGTAAATGCCACAAAGTGAAAATCATGTCCACCGGTTTATTGGGTTAGAAATTACAATCCCAAATGTGAAAAAAGTTAGGAAAAATCTGAAAAAGTGACACGCCCATTTTTTGCGAAAACGGAAACTAAGTTTTAAAAACGGTTAGTGGATTCGAAATGAGCGCTCCCTAGAACTAGAACTGATATCAAACCCAGAGAAGCCGACCAAAAGTCGAAATTTATTGCCGTGTGTTATTATCTGTTATCTATACTCTATACTATATATTATACCTATACCTACTATTATATAAAAACAAGTGTGACGTTTTTTGAGCGACAATCAGGCAAAAACCACTGAACCGATTTAGATGAAATAAGCACCAAACATTTTTTAATCTGTGGGAATGGTGCATAGGCTATATGAGATTGACCACGCCCCTTATTACGCCCACTATGGTAACAAACCTCATCTATGGTATGCTTTTGTAAGGCAATATGGGTATCAGACGATTCAGCGTTACATTGCGGCAAACATAGGCTATAATATAATCGGCCACGCCCACTTTCCGTGCCCACTAAACTAACAAAACGAAGCTACGGTACATGTCGGTAAATCAGTATTAGTTTCAACTGATTCCGTGTTTCGTTGATGTTAACAGAGGATATATAAGATTGACCACGCCCACCTGATATGCCTTTTCGCGACGCCCACTATAATAACAACTCAGCTATGGTATATTTGTCGTAGCAATATGGGTATCAGACGATTCACCGTGTCATTGCGGAAAACATAGGCTATAATATAATTGGCCACGCCCACTTTCCGTGCCCACTAAACTAACAAAACGAAGCTACGGTACATGTCTGTGAATCAGTATTAATATTAAATGATTCCGTGTTTCATCGATGGTAACATAGGATATATAAGATTGACCGCGCCCACCTGATATGCCTTTTCTCCACGCCCACTATAATAACAACTCAGCCATGGTATATTTGTTATAGCAATATGGGTATCAGACGATTCAGCGTGTCATTGCGGCAAACATACGCTATAATATAATTGGCCACGCCCACTTTCCGTGCCCACTAAACTAACAAAACGAAGCTTCGGTACATGTCGGCAAATCAGTATTAATACCAAATGATTTCGAGTTTTGTTGATTTTAACATAGGATATATAAGATTGACCACGCCCACGTAATATGCCTTCTCGCCACGATCATTATAATAACAAATCAGCCATGATATATATGTCACAGCAATATGGGTGTCAAACAATTTAGCGATTCGATAGGGAGAATGGGATGGGTTTTTGACAAGGGGCGTGGCACCGCCTATACAACTTAAATTTTTAATATGGAATATCTTCGGAATGAGAAATCGGGCAGCATTAAAATTTGGTAAAAATTTGTGAGCGTTGGACAAGGGGCGTGGCACTTTTTAAGCAAATCAAATGTTTTAAATAACTTTGGAACTACACATCACACATCAAAGAAATTTGACAGAAACTTACGATTTAGATGTGCCTATCGACATGGGGAATGGGGTGGGTATCGGACGAGGGGCCTGACACTGCCCATAGAAACCAAGTTTTTAATATGAAATATCTTCGGAATTATAAGTCGGCCAGCATTGAAATTTGATATAGCATCATGGCTTAGCCGTGTCGTCCAAGTGGTTAAACTGTATGGGCGTTGGACAAGTGGCGTGGTACCTTTTAAGCGACCTTATAGTTTTCAATTACTTTGGAACTGCAAATCACACATCAAAATATTTGGCATATACTTACGATTTCGACGTGGCCTTCGACAGGGAGAGTAGAGTGGGTATTGGACGAGGGGCATGGCACCGTCCATACAACCCAAGTTTTTAATGTGGAATGTCTTCGGAACAATAAGTTGGAAAGCTTTGAAGTTTTGTATACCTCTCTCATAGATATTTCATTCTACTGGCGGTATATTTTTTGCGACTAAATTTATTGCGACTGTAACATTGGAAATGAAAGTCGCATATCAATGAAACCGGGTCACACCATTCGACTGGAGGAATGGATTGGGCATAACATAAAAGAGGCGTGGCACCGCCCAAAGAGTGTAGTATGAAGAAACTTGATTTATTGGGCCCATTGACTTAAAGCTTGCGTGCAAAGCCGCAGGGCCCTACTAGTATATAATATAATTGTCCAAAAATAAGTTGCGATATAGTTTTAACTTCTGAAGAAATCGCAAGAATTAAAGTGCCCGAGAAGAAAATCAAGAACATGAGCAGACCATGTTGCATGTCAAATATATTGTAACGATAAGACAGTCTGTCGCTGTGCAAAGCAACCCTGTCGCTACGCGCCGTGCTATAATTCAATCTGGCAACGACGGCCGCGATAATAAGGGAAACTTTTAGTCCAACCTGGCAATGATGGAAACTTTTAGTCCAACCTGGCAATGATGGAAACTTTTAGTCCAACCTGGCAATGATGGCTACTTTTAGTACAACCTGGCAAGGATGGTCGCGATCATCATGGAAACCTTTAGTCCACTCCGGAATGTGCGAGAACGATCTGCGCGATGGCTGAACAGGTATAAAAGGCAGCCGGGTGCAGCGCAGCGAGTCAGTCTGATTTTGACTAGTGAAGGTGCCACACGGAGTAATTGAGCAAAGACAGTGAAGTGTAAAGTGTGAAATAAAGTGATTGTTGGTTTAGTTTATTGACTCCGTTTGAGAAACTGAGTGTGTTTTATTTTCAAATTACGCAATCCAGAGATACGTAACAGCCCACTAGACTTAGTATTCGTAACATTTGGTGTCAGAAGTGGGATTGTGGAAAATTGAAAATAAACAAAAAAATAAATAACTAAATAAATAAAATTATAAAAGCACGGACATGGTTCAACTCGAGCGGCTGAAGGTAGACCAGCTGAAGAAGGAGCTGGCTGCCTGGAGTTTGCCGACGGCTGGCGGAAAAGTGGAGTTGCAGCTGCGCTTGCGAGAGGCGTGTGAGGCACGAGGCATCTATTGGGCTGCGCACGAGTTCGGAACGCAAGAGCTAGAGGCGTCGGCCAAGGTGGAGGAATCGCCTGCTGCTGCTGCTGCGTCGCCGCAAAGTACGGCTGCAGCGGCCACGCCACTGCAAGCATTGGACATGAGCCAGCTAATGGTTGCACTTAAAGGCATGTTCGAGACTTCCAACCGTGAAATGGTAGCGAAACTGGAATCTTCGAATCAGGAGATGGCAGCGAAGCTGGAAACTTCGAATCAGGAGATGGCAGCGAAGCTGGAAACTACGAATCTCGAAATATCGGCAAAAGTCGAGACTGCAAATCGAGCAATGTCAGCGAAGCTGGAAACTACAAATCGAGAAATGGCAGCGAAAATGGAAACGGCGACCCAGGAAATATCGGCGCAAGTGGTGGAGCGAATGGAAGTCAAGCTTCAGGAAAATTCTGCGCGCTTGGAGTAGAAAGTGGAGGAAATCTCAGACAGGATTAATGGGAAAGTCGAGCACCTGGAGACGCGGGTAGAGCACTTGGATAAACGAGTCGACGACCTAGATGATTCCCTGAACAAACGAGTTGATAGTCTGGAAGTTTCGATGAACAGAAAAATGGACGAGCGGCTTAGGGAGGTACAGCCGCGAGAATGGTTGCCGCCGGTTCCGGAAAGTGTTGCCACCCGAGCAGAAGTGCCTACTTATGATGGGACTACGCCGTTCGTCACCTTCAAGCTACAATTCGACCTGGCTGCTCTGGAAAATCAGTGGACCGATGTAAGAAAAGGTGGGAGATTGGCGCTGGCTCTTAAAGGTGCTGCGGTTGAGGTAATAAAATCAGTTCCAGAATGTTTACGAAGTGAGTACGAGACCGTCATAAGGGCGCTGGCAGCCAAATACAGCGACGAGCACAACAGAACGCTGTACTACTGTGAGCTGAAGAACCGCAGGCAAAGATCCAACGAGGCGCTGCAGACATATGCAGCAGACATTGAGCGGCTCGTGCAGCTGTGCTACCCAAAATTTGTTGCTGACGATCTCGAGAGGATGAAGATTGAGGCGTTTATTGAAGGTCTTCATGATCCGGAGACACGTCGCAGTGCGTTGATGATGGGCAAGCCGACATTAAGGGAGACGGTGACCAGCGCGATGACATATGAGGCGACATGGATTGGGAGCACTCGGTATGCACCTGCAAGGATACGCCAGATCCAGCCGGACAACGACATTCCGATCCAGGCCATAAGCTCTGAGCCACCAGGCAGGCCACGGGTGATCTCCTCTAAAGTTGTTTGCTGGGTTTGTGGCAAGCAGGGCCACATATCACGAGACTGCCGCCAACGGAAGAGGCGTTCCCGTTCTGGATCGCTATCGCCTGAAGCGAGGAATACTGGAAATCGAGGCTCAGCCAACAAGCGCCGGGCTGAGGACGGCGAGCCGTTAAACTAAAACGGGTCAGCCCAACGAGGCGTGAGCTGATCCCCACAATCTGCCGCCCCACCGTCCTTGTCTCACAGCTGAAACGACAGCCCAGCAGCTTGACGATTGAAGGAAGGATAGATGGAAAGTTGTTCGTGTTGACACTGGATACTGGAGCGTCATATTCGATCATTAAAAGGAAGCTGCTGAAGAACTGGGAACCGCTGCATGGCATACAGCTGCGGACTGCGACTGGCGAGCGCGCGCCGGTGAGAGGGAAAGTTACAAAAGCGATTGCTATCGGCACCAGCAGCCTGGAGCATGAGTTCATCGTCACGGATATAATGGACGACGTGATTATCGGCGTGGATTTCATGATTAGGCACGATTTTACGCTGGATCTGAAAGAACATGTGCTGAGATATGGCAACGTTGAACTCCCGCTGCACACCGGCTATGAGCGTGGCGGTAAGGAAGGTTGTATCGTGTCAACACCGGAGGATACCAGCGAATTCTGAGGCGACACCGGAAGTGTAAAACCGATTCGCCAACCGCCCAGACGAGTTCCGCTGGCCAAGAGGGAAGAGGTCACCAATTTGATCGGAAACATGCGGAAAGAAAAGGTCATAGAGCCTTCTTCGGGCCCCTGGTGCTCGCCGGTCGTGCTAGTCAAGAAAAAGGACAGCAGTACCCTATTTTGTGTGGATTATCGGAAGCTCAATGATGTGACCAAGAAGGACAGTTATCCACTACCGCAGATCGATGGCACCCTGGACACGCTGTCAGGCACGCAGTGGTTCTCCACGCTCGACTTACGCAGCGGCTATTGGCAGGTGGAGCTTGCAGACAAGGACAAGGAGAAAACGGCTTTTAGTGTTGGCGATGGTTTGTGGAAGTTCACCGTCATGCCGTTTGGACTCTGCAACGCACCAGTAACATTCGAGCGGCTAATGGAACGCGTGCTAAAAAGACTGCTTTGGCGGACGTGCCTGGTGTACCTCGACGACATAATCGCGATGGGTAAAAGCTTCGACGACCACCTGGGAAAGCTGAGGGAGGTATTCGAGCGGATACGAGAAGCCGGGCTTAAACTCAACCCAAAGAAGTGCTCGCGGTTCCAAAAGGAGGTCAAGTATCTGGGTCATACGGTTTCCGCCCGCGAAGTACATACGGATAAAGACAAAATCACGGCGGTGAAGGAGTGGCCCCGGCCACGCAATCTACACGAACTCCGCAGTTTCACATACTACCGCCGATTTGTTCCGGGATTCGCGAACATAGCCAGCAGCTTCCACAAACTGACGAAGAAGAGCCAAGCTTTCGAGTGGCACGAGGAGCAGGAACAGGCTTTTGCACGTCTAAAGGAAAAACTGTGCAGTGCTCCAATTCTAGCCTTCCCCGTGCCTAGGGAGATGTTTGTGCTGGATACAGATGCAAGCGGGAATAGTATTGGCGGTGTGCTATCACAGATAATAGACGGCCAGGTACAAGTGATAGCGTACAGTAGGGTTCTATCGAAACCGGAACACAACTACTGTGTGACACGTAGAGAACTGCTGGCGGTATTGGACTGCGTAAAACACTTCCACAAATATCTGTATGGACAAAGGTTTCGCCTGCGCACAGATCATGCGGCATTGAGATGGCTCCTGAACTTTAAAGATCCTGAAGGGCAATTGGCGCGGTGGATCGAGCGACTGCAGAGCTACGACTACACGATAGAGCATCGCAAGGGCAGTCGCCATGGAAATGCCGATGCCTTGTCACGCCGTCCGTGCAAAGTCGAATGCGGGCAGTGCTCGCGAGCCGAAAGCAAAGAACAGATAGTGGACATCCGGTTGGTAAGCGTTATGCCAGAGGAAGAGTGGTCTGCGGAGAAAAGACCAGCGTGAGGATGCGGATCTTGCAAAAATCGTTGAAAGTAAGGAGCAAGGCGCACGTCCAGACTGGCAGGAGATGGCCGGTGAAAGCCCGATCGCTAAGGCTTACTGGGTACAGTGGAAAAGTCTGCGGCTGAAAGAAGGATGCCTGTTCCGCGAATGGGAGAGCGCGGATGGTCGGACCAGCAACTCCCTAATGGTAGTGTCGAAATGCAGAATCAACGAGGTCATCGAGGCACACCATAACGACTCCAGTGGATTGCACCTGGGCATCACCAAAACCGTCGCCAAAATAAAAAGACGATTCTACTGGGTAGGATGTCAGGAGTCTGTAGCCGAGTGGATTAAGAGCTGCGACCGATGTTCAGCCGCGAAAAGGCCGACAAGAAGATCTCGAGGCCGCATGCAGCAGTACAACGTGGGAGCGCCCTTCGAGCGGATTGCTATGGACGTCGCCGGCCCATTCCCAACTAGTACTCAAGGCAACAAATATGTGCTGGTGGTAATGGATTACTTCAGCAAATGGCCCGAAGTGTACCCTATTCCTAACCAGGAGGCCACTACGATCTCGGAAAAGCTGGTAAACAACTGGGTAGCCAGGTTCGGAGTTCCGTTGGAGTTGCACTCAGATCAAGGCCGGAATTTCGAATCTGCGGTATTCAAGGATGTGTGTGAGCTACTGGGGATGAAGACAACTCGTACCACGCCTTTGCACCCACAGTCCGACGGCATGGTGGAACGCTTTAACCGGACACTGGAGGAATACCTGCGGAAAGTGGTAGGCAGAAATCAAAAGGATTGGGACACGCATACTCCCCTGTTTCTGATGGCGTATAAGTCAGCCCCGCACGACACGACATCACTCACTCCAGCCCGAGCAGTGTTCGGCACAGAGTTGCGGTTACCCGCTGACTTGAAATTCGGGGTAGTCAGCACGACGGGAGGCGCTAAGACGGACTACGTGGTCAATAAGCGGGCGGAACTGGAGGAAATTCACCAGTTTATAAGGAGCCGCACCAAACTGGTCAGCGAGAAGGCGAACGCCAGATATGATCTACGGGCCAACTCAGCAGGGTTCCAAGAAGGCGATCTGGTAATGCTCTACAACCCGCAGCGGAGGAAAAGTTTGTCTCCGAAACTTCAAGCGTCATGGGAAGGACCTTACGAAGGCGTGACTAGGATTAACGACGTAGTATACAGGATTCAACGTTGCAGCAATAAAGGCGCTAAGCTGAAGGTAGTCCATTTGAAGCGCCTGGCGCCTTATCACAGCGGAACCTCGGCACTTGTTCGGGGCGAACAAGTCTAAGTGGTGGGCAGTGTAACGATAAGACAGTCTGTCGCTGTGCAAAGCAACCCTGTCGCTACGCGCCGTGCTATAATTCAATCTGGCAACGACGGCCGCGATAATAAGGGAAACTTTTAGTCCAACCTGGCAATGATGGAAACTTTTAGTCCAACCTGGCAATGATTGAAACTTTTAGTCCAACCTGGCAATGATGGCTACTTTTAGTCCAACCTGGCAAGGATGGTCGCGATCATCATGGAAACCTTTAGTCCACTCCGGTATGTGCGAGAACGATCTGCACGATGGCCGAACAGGTATAAAAGGCAGCCGGGTGCGGCGCAGCGAGTCAGTCTGATTTTGACTAGTGAAGGTGCCACACGGAGTAATTGAGCAAAGACACTGAAGTTTAAAGTATGAAATAAAGTGATTGTTGGTTTAGTTTATTGACTGCGTTTGAGAAACGGAGTGTGTTTTATTTTCAAATTACGCAATCCAGAGATACGTAACAGCCCATTAGAATTAGTATTCGTAACAATATTTTACTTCAGTAAGGCCGAATAATCACTTTTTAGTAATAGAAGTAATAACTAATTGTTAAAATCTTACTGCCTAAACTTTTTTGTATAAAACACAAAGAAATAAATCGGGGTAATTTTATGACCCGAAGGGTCAAATGTGCGAGTTTTTTTTTAGGGTAACAGAGGGGTTAATACAAAAAATTTATTTAAATGAGGTGAAATAAAGTTTTTGAATTAATTAAACTAGTTTAATTTTATTTCATTTTTCACTGGCTATCTTTCAAAATCTGCCGCCGTAGCTCAACTAGCTAGTGCGTTGGGCCGCGAGTCAAGACTCCGCGAGTTCAATACTCGGTTGCGTTAACTTCGAAAAAAAAAGAAAAACAAAAATTTTTCTTTCGGCGGCTGCCCTCTCAGCAGGAAATGGCAAACCTCTGAGAGTAAAATTGCCTATGAAAAAGCTCCCAACTCGCCGTTCGGAATCGGCATAAAACTGTACGTCCCTTCCAACCGTGTAAAAAACATTCGCACGCACAACACGGTTGGTTGCGGGCTAGGCCTTAGTCTCATAATCGGGCTGTCGTGCCAGTCAAGACGAAGAAGAAGATCTTTCAAAATCAGTTGATTGATTGCTTTTGTCCCCATAACATACCCGTCGGATATTTCACATTTCCGTGATTGCGCTTCGAGGTCGTCAAGTAACGTAATTGGGCTGAATATTGCCATTCGGTTGTATTTCGTACGTGTGAAGTGTCATCATTGCTATCTTCGTCATCGTCGTCGCGTACGGAGTTTGCGCTTATTGCCTAAAACTACAAGAATAGTGGTCCACAATATTTCCAAATGTTAAGAGTGGTTCATAATTGCATCTACCATAAAATTCACAAGTCAAAAAAGGACCACCAAATTGTTGCTCTAGCGTTTACTTTACTTCCTGACGTACTATATTGTTAATTAATGTTTAGTCGGAAAAACACATCTTGACCAATGTATGATAATACCTTACTACTACGCCTAAGTATGTACATATATTTCACTCATGAACTTTATTTCTTCAAAGGTTCTCCTGGAGACAAAGGATATGCAGTTATTATTTGGATTCATGGAGGAGACTTTTCATACGGCAGCCCCAAGGATATAGAACCATTTCAACTAGTTTTTAAACAGAAAGTTATTGTCGTAACATTTTCATATCGATTAAATATTTTTGGCTTCTTGTCAACTGGTGACGGAGAAGCACAAGGAAATTACGGACTTATGGATCAATCAGCTGCTATATTTTGGATTCGCAAAAACATAAATAACTTTGGAGGAGATGAAAATAAAATAACAATAATGGGTCATTCTGCAGGGTCAATTAGTGTTGGTTTACACTTATTATCTGAAGAATGGTCAAAAAAAGGCTTTTCCAGAGCGATAATGATGTCTGGAAATATATTAACGGAAAATGTAGTTCGAGCTCCAAGCGAATATCATGATGTTTTAGATACTATAGCAAATATTTTTGGTTGTATACGAAGACCTACATCAATGTTGATTTCATGTCTTAAAAAAGTCGATGCCCGTACAATGTCAGTAAATATTCCGATAGTAGAATGGGGACCAGTTATTGATCATGGCTTAAGTAATACGTCCTCTCATTTTATTAGAGACAAACCTTCGGTTCTGTTTAAAAATGGCAGCTTTCAGAAAGTTCCTATTATCATTGGAGTAACTGATATGGAAGATATTTCGTACTTATTTGAAGAAACTATGAATAAAAATCTAACAAACAATGATTTGGACACATTAATTAGTGATATTTCTGACAACGATATGAAAACAAACCATATTACAGACGAAAGTTGCATCAATTTTAAAATTGTTTCAGATGCTATCAACTATATTTATCGAAGCCAAAGTAGCGAAAATAATGCAAAACAATTTATACATTTACATACCGATAAAACATACATAGCACCTTTGTATTTATTAGCTGATATTTTAAGCAGATATAATAGTGTGTTCGCTTATTTGTTCACTATAAGACCGAAAACTGATTTTTATAGTTTGCCGGATTGGGTTCAAGTTCCAAAGCTTTTCGATCAAATTTTTGTGTGGGGGGTTCCATATATGAATAACAGCAATATTGTAAATGAATGGAGTCCTGATGATAAACAAATTTCAGATGCTATAATGACGATGTGGGCAAACTTTGCGAAATCAGCAAATCCGACCATTTCAAATATTTATGTCAAGTGGAACTCGTACACTGATAAAAATAAATCTCTACTGGTAATTGATGAAAATTTTAACTCCGTAATTTTGAATAATTTCCATGTTGTCGAATTCTGGAATAATTTCTATCCAAAAATAATTACATTCGCCCTAAACTGCTGCAATATGACGAATGCTGCAGAGGTAACTTCAACTAGATACCTTGCGCACTTAATTTCAGGCCGGGTTTTAATAATACACATAGGTATATCTATAATTTATTATGCATTTTCGTCTCTGTAAACTCTATGTTTGTATAAATATGTGTATATATATGTACTCCAGTTATGAAACAGATAAATCAACATTACACACAGAATTAGCAGCCAAAAATGACTTACATGTACAGTAAGGTAAAGTAATTTATTTTTTTTATAGATAAACCTTCAGGAGTTCTTGGATTGCACAAAAAAATTATTCGAAAATGTCCAACAACAAAAAAGTTACACCCAAAAAACATGATAATTAGAGGTATCTTTGAAGCAAAACCGCTCACAATTGGCTTACCTCAGAATCGCAATATTTTCCAAATAGTCATTAAACACTCTGAATTTTATTTTTAGGTGGTGACAACACAAATTTTTTTTTGCGACCCACCTTAAGGCAGGTTCTCACCTTGTGGAAAAAAAAAATACCAATTTTTTTTTTTGCCTTATCGTGTAGATATATGTTTCAAAAATGTGCTCCAGAAATTTCAGATCAAAATCTTAAAAATTACAAAAGTTACAGGCCGTTACAAAGAGCAGTGTAGAGCACCGGCCAAGCGCGCTTTAAACTTTAAACGCGTTTTTCTCAGAACCACATTTTCGGACCTTACGGAAGTGATTGAAGGCGCTGGAATGAACCAATCGTCACCAAATTTTTTCCAAATGTTCCTTAGGGTTTTTTCTAATAAACGAACTACGATCAACCAAAAATATTGAAAATTGTTTATTTAAAAAAATAATTAGTGAACAAAAAAATGCGAAAATCGTAATTTTTTTTTCAAAACCTCATAACTTTTTTAATTTCGATTTTTTTTCATGATCGTAGTTCATTCAATAGATAATACGGTACACATTAAGAATGTGTTCGATTTTTGTGTTTCCGATCACGGGTTTTGACGGAATCACTTCCGGTAGCGGGACACCTCCTCGCCGACATGCCGCCACTGATGGACGCCCCCTCCCCCCTTTTTTTGATTAATTCAATTTTAAAAATTGTATTCTCTAAATAAATGTGTGTTCATATCCAGAAACAATTTTCAGCGTTGTATCTTTAACCGTTTCCTAAAAAAAATTCACTTTTTCGGATCCACAAGGTGAGAACCTGCCTTAATGTACGGTAGACTGGAATTAGTGTACGATTTTTCGATTTCGATGCTCCGCAACCTCTCATTTTATGCGGTTTGGTAAAAAAGTGCAGGGGATGAGTATGTTTGAGCAACACGAACGACCAATATAACGAATCTTATGTTGTGAAAAAGTCTTCGATGCGGATTGTCTCTTTTGCTTTTCTGGATTGATTATTGAAATATTAATTTTTAAAAGAATAATGCCGACCGAACGCAAAACAAATCCTGTGAAAATGATCAGCAATGCATACAAATAAAATTTGAAAATGTTGGTAACTTGACGTAAGTTTGAAAGTTTTAACGTAACAAAAACAAAAGAGGTACCGTTCACTTGACGAAACCAAACATTCATTGTTATTGTAAAGAATGTGAATGCTAAAATAAAAACAATTCGAAGGGTGATAAATAACATAAATATTCGTTATATCGAAGAGCAAATTTCACTTTTGTTCGTAATATAGAATCATCAATGGATAAAATTTGGCCGTACGTTAAATGGAAAGTTCCTTATACTGGACGTCCACTGTATGTATGTATGCCAGGGCGTAGCCAAAACTTTGTCATGGTGGGATTTAAAATTGTATTTGCCAGTTTTGTATTACGTGGTCTTTAAAGCAAACTGCACTTTCCAAATAGGACATTTTGTGGTGCCTTATGTGCACCTTACTTAATGCATTGAAAATAAAATTTGTCCCGAGTTTTAGTAAAAATTTCATGAAATTTGGTGGACTGGAAGCGAAGTGGAAGTATGTTTGTGTCATCGTACAAAAATGAGTATCGAACAAAGATCCAATATTAACTTTTGTTTTAAAAATGTATAAACTTTAACCGAAGCATTTAAATTGACGAACCGAGTTTCTGATGATGAGTGTTTATACCGTGGTGGAGTTCATAAGTGGTAAACGCGATTTAAGAACGATTGTCAGGACATAAATGATAACCAATGTGTTAGCCAACTGAAATCCGCGTTCACTGTAGGTTCACCACCCATTAAAACTGGGTAGTAATTCATAAAAGATTCGCCAAAATCTTCATTGAAATTCTTGAAATTAGACTTAAACTTGGCTTTACTTATACCCACCCAGGTGATCTTTTTTATAGCCTATTTCCACTGAGCGCTTAACTGCAGTTAAGGGCTCTGTTAAATTTGAAAACTGTCAAGCGTATCGAGTTAAATGCAACAGCTGTTTGTGTTACATTTTTATTTGGTGAAATTCTGTATTTATTTCTGGGCAGCCACAGCTTACCCATCGCCGCCATCTCCTTGTAAACGTATGCATGGTTTCTTGTAGCCCCTCTACTGCATGAAAACCACTCCTTATTCATATTTTTGAAAATTTATCACTTTAATTATTTATTTTCCTTTTTATTTATTTATTTTATTCATCATTTGTAAATGTTTATTTCAATCGTGAAAGTTGTCGGCTGATTGATATCAGAGCTGTCTGAATTTATTATGTCAAGAGGGTTCATGAGAAGCTCCACGTTTTTATTTTCTTTTCAGCTTTTATTATTGGCAAATAATAGTAGTTTTGACTTTGATTAGACAGACAATATGTATTTTTGTGAAAAATTCTGTAAAAAGTTATTGTCGCGATTCAAATCTCTTCTTTCGTTTGTGTTCGTACGGCTCTTGCAGCGCCTTAAAGCATGCTGTCAAAATTTGTACATTTTTTGAGTACTGCTCCCGATTTTAACATAACATTTTCTGTTAGACGTCTTTAAATGGCAAAACTGAGTTAACGTAGTTTTGAAAGTGAGTTTACGTACTTTGATACAAAAACAATTGTATGGGAATTTGAGCATTTAAATTCGATGTCAAACTGCTGTTAAGCGTAAACTGCACTTAAGGACCAGTGGAAATAGGCTGTTAAATTCATGGTTACTATCTGCCAGAGTATTTAGCTATGCGTTCGAATAAATGCACAAATTTGAGGGTAATTTTTAATAACATGAACAAATATTTTTTAGAAATCTTGTTCATGTTTAAACTTAAATTTAGTTGTTTTGTATATAAAACACCTACCCGGGTGATCCCTGGCACTTCCGCTGCCATTTTGAATAAAACTCGCAGTAAATTTTTTTGCCTACCTCATTATGCGTTCAATAAAACCTCTGGAAAGAAAATTTCTAATATTTTACCAAATTTCAAAATAAATCATTAAAGTTAGGTCTTTTTTCGGAAAACGAACTATCGCCAGAGAAAGGTACTAAATACTGAGGTATGACAAAAATTGTATCTTTATTGTGAGTTTTACTTAAAATTGATAAACGATGTATACAAAAATCTTTGATAAGGCGAAGGTTAAGCATCTCAATAGCATAAATTTATCAATAGTATTTTAAGTGAACATTTGGCTATCGAAGGATGCCATATCATTGTTCGACACTTGTTTTGACTGATTTTTGTTTACTTAAAGTCGAACTTTAACCATCAACCACTTGTTTTCACCTGATGCGGCCCTGCGCGATTTTTAACTTTTCAAAAAAGCATTTGCCGATAAAAAAAAGCGTTTTGAGAACGTAGAAACCACCCAAAAGGCTTGTACCGATATCCTGAAGGACATTCCGGTCCACGAACTTAACTACTCTTTATACAAGATTTTAGATCATGCATATCGCTGTATTGAGCCTAAACGGGACTATTAAAAAAACAAATTAGTTTCGCCCAAATGTTTAACGATGGGAAGACCTTTTTACTAATGTGGGAACGTACATACGATGCTTAGTGATTGCAAATGTGGACAAATTATAGGCTATGGCTACCCCCTCCCTTGGCTACGCCCCTGATGTATGCGGTAGCACTATGTATTCAGAAGCAGAAACTGTTAACAAATAAATAACATTATTGTGTAAGGGCTTTTTAAATGGCGAAAGCATTTGCAATAAACATTTTTATGCACTATACATTCTCAAACTCTTAATGCAAACACTTAATGTTTAGGTATCACAATGGTGGTACCAAAGATAATAAGATCACAAGGATTTCGCACGCCATACATTGAAAATTAAAAACAATTCTGTGGCCGTAAGGAATAACAGCCAAAGTCGATTGTATGAAGTTTTCAGGAGAGAACTTTTAATTTTTGAATTGCTTTAGATTACACTAGATACATTTTTGATTTCTGGGCGTAAAACATTCATTTTATGAGCAAAAGCCATAGAATTTGGTGTAGTAGTACATTTGAATACGACAAATGCAATGGTGGTAATAACTCAATTTTGTCCTAACTCGACTTTGGCTGTTATTCCTTACGGCCACAGAATTTCTGACCGATAAAGCATTTTATGTAATAACAGTTGAGCGCCTACCTTTTTACGCTCTTGTACATCAGAGCATTATTTACAGCCAGAGCGCTTTAATTAAAAAATGCTGCCATTGCTACAAGTTTACAAGGTGCTTCGTTCTCATTTTGACAACAACAATGCAATGTTGTTAAAAAATAAGCGGCGATCAAGCACAAGTCAACGAATTTCGGGAAATTATATGTTAGATATATTTTTTGAAGCATGCAAAATTAATATAAAAGTTTATCAAACAGTTTTTAATGAAATATATATATAATGAAATTTAAACAACACATTATTTAGCAATGTATTACTTGCACTGACCAGAGTTCATTTGAATCTTGGGTTAATGAAAACAGCGACTACTATCCTCATAAACTTAAAATATTAAATAATTTTATTATTACGTAAACATTGTTCATGAATAACATTTCACAATAAACAATAAAAATTAACATATTGAAAAATAGCTAAGATATGTTTTAAATATTTACGAGGTATACGAGTTTTAAGTTTCGCAATATTTAACATTTATCTTAATTTCCAAATGTAATTAAAACATTTAAGCCCTATTCATAATCTTGTGCAAAGTAGGGATGCCAGATTGGTTTTTTTTTGTAAATCAGTACTTTCATGTTTTTTAGGTATCAAAAATCAGTACATATCAGTACACTATTATTTCCCATAAAATAACATTAGGTACATAAGGAATAAAATTTAAAAGGGGAAAGTGGGGTAATGACGGCCATCGGGTAATGACGGCCATCACCATTTTTGGTACTTAAAGTTGACGTAGGTCTAAACCGTTTACTGTAACAGAAAGCTTGTTCCGTAAGCTTGTTTTTAAGTAGAAGCTGAAGTGTGTGGATTTATTATAACTTGTAGTTCCAGACCAGTGCCGATACGTAACTACCCGAAAGTTTTATAAGGTGTTCAAAATATCGATTATTTCGTCAACACTTTCAGCTACACAATCAAGGTAAATATGTTAAAATGTTGCTATTGATATTAGCTTTCTAAATCAAGTAAAATTTGTCATGTGTCTTGCATAGTTTATTTGTACTGCATGCTTGCGCAAAATGAGGTCAGTGGGGGAATGACGGCCACTAGAGGTGGGGTAACGACGGCCATGTCATTAAGAAGTATTTTTGGAATCCGCATGATGATATTTGTTCATCATAGAGGCCTTTTATGCCATTTAAAGAGATCCACTACTTGTCCAGTCGTTCTAGACGGTATAGCTATTCTGCACTATACATTCTCACAAGTCCCAAGGAACTCCAAGATCCTTTTTATAATTTTATTTTTTTCATGTAGCGGTTAACGCTTCGTAATATTAAAAGTCGTGCGACATTAACTTTATTTGGCCAAGCGGCCACGGAAAGTGCAGCGTCGCACAATGGGGTAAACATGCCAAAAACCCGCGCATTGCCTATTTTATGCTGTAGTATCTATACGGTTAAAGATAAATACCTCAAATTTGGACATCTCCTTCAGGACTCTTCAGAGATTTGTTCACCATAATTTTATTTGATTTACTGTACCGTGCACCGGCACCCTACAGTCGGCAATTAGGCATAGAGATAAAACTGGCATCTTGTAGTCAAATCTGGCAACTCTAATGTCATTTATGTTCAGTTTGTTTTGCCATTTCATCATGAACAGGTTGACAAAAGAACAACGCTTGCAAATCGTGCAAATTTATTTCGAAAATAATGGTTCAGTTCGCGAAGTTTACCGCAAGCTCCGTCCATTTTATGGTCCATCAGAGCAATTAATTCGGTTAACCATGGGTCGTTTTCGCACTACGTTTACTCTATGTGATAATACGCATCCGCAGAGACGTCGAACAGTGCGCACCGAAGAAACAATTGCCGCTGTAGAGCAAAATGTTGAAGAGGACCCGAATCAATCGATTCGCCACCGTGCACAGCAATTGGAGCTTTGTCCATCAACTGAAAATTGGACCTGTAGAATTGGCTTTATTCGAGCCAGCCGCGGCGGCCACATGCCCGAAATCATATTTAGACATTAATGGCATAAAATTATCCTTCCAATAAAGCCAAATTGATGGACATTAAAACGATTTTCATGTGTTTTATTTCAATTCGAAGTTCTATACCTCTAAAAAAACACCCTATATAAGGAGAAAAGTTGCATTGAATTGAAAGTTAAAAATTTTAATAGTTTTTACTTTTTCATTATTTGTCACTATTAACATACAGTTTGTCAAGAAAGTGTTTTGACAAAAGGAAAAAGATGCGATTTCTATCTTTCCTTTAAAAAAGTACGGCATTTTGGGATTGTTTTTGATTTTTTCTTATTGAATTGCAATAAATACGGTTTTTTCAAACTAATAGTAACAAAAGAAAACTATTTCAAAAAGTATTAGCAAAAAAGCAGTAACAAAAACAACAGGTATTCAAAAATTCACTTGTCAAGAAAGTGTTTTTACATAAAACATTTTATAAGTAAAAGTAATCGAAATGAGCAAATATTAATTACTATTAATATTTTGTGTGGCCACCTTTGGCATCTATAACGGCTTGCTTCTTTTTATGGAATATACTAACTCTTTACATTATGTTCGTGTGGTATTTTCTGCTATTCATCTACTATTGCTCTTTTAAGCTGCTCACGGGTTTCCGGGAGTATTTTCGCCACTTTTTTTTAATAAGCCCACCAATTTTCGATAGGGTTCAAGTCTGGACTTTGGGCAGGAGTGTCCAATACTTTGCTGCAATTATACAGAAGCCACAACGTAACTACATGTGATTGGTGTTTTGGGTCATTGTCCTGATAAAACTTGAATTGTGGTTTGTTATCAGCAATGAAGTCAAATTTTTGAGCACTGTATATCAAATGGCATTTCAGAATCTGCAAATATTGTTGTGCGTCCATGGTATTTTCAAAAAATGCTAAATCTCCTACCCATTTGCTTGAAATGCATCCCCACACCATGACTGATAATTTGCCAAACTTCACTGTTGGAGTTATATTGCGATTTTCCAATGCTTTTAGAGGCTGCTGCCATACTTTATTGGGGCCGTCGTTGTAGTACATCATAATTTTGGTTTCGTCGCCATATATGACATCATTCCAGAATTCTTTTAGCTTGGAAATGTGAATCGTTGCAAAAGCTAATCGCCTTTCAATATGCTGCACTGAAAGCAGTGGTTTTTTCCTATCAATTCTTGAAGTGTACTTATGTTTTTTTAAGACTTGTCTTATTGCTTTTCTTTTCTAATTAAAAACCGTTCTGCCCTTTTCGATAATTTACGCGGACGGCCCACAGTGCTTCGAGAGTGGACAAAAATAAGAAAAAAATTATCGCGGATTTTGACAAAAATAGTATCATGTTAAAGGAAATTGTTTAATTAAGCTGGATCCGAAATACTTTATCGAAAACTTGTCGAGATTAGGAGATATAGCTTGTCAAACTCGGATATATTTTTACAAAAATTTATGAAGCGGAAAATGAAATTTAGGTGCTTGTATAAAAAAAATGGTCAAAAATGTGTTGTTGTAGGCTTCCAATTTCTTTTAATATTAAAACTTAATTGATAGGAGCGAGACCACTGATCATTTTTTTTATTTAACATAAATAATTTTTTTTGTACGAATTTTAAAAAATGAATGTTTTTTAACCCATGAAAATTAAAAAGAACCAAATTTAGAAAGGCAATTAATATCGAATGGCGTGAACTGGCGTAAATCCTTTTTATGACCCTTTTTGGATGGACTTTCTTCTCTTAAATCCGTAAAAAAAATTCTGCGTCTTTTTGCGCCTTTGAAAAATATTCAATTTTTTCGAAACTACTAATGTTAATTTTGTATAGAAATCGCTTGAGTTAAAATTGCGATTAAAATGTTTAACTAAGGCAATGCAACGAATTATGAATGTTTTTTTATAAAAAAATAGGTTTAGTACGCATATTTAACCCACTATGAGCCATATAATCCAAATTTTTTTTATTATTATGAAATTTGTTAGCTCAAATGTGATTTAACGCTAATATATTCTAAAAAAGGAGGAATGTATAACTTTGAAGAAGGTCCAATTTTGAAGAATAAGTCTTGAAGAATAGTCTCGCCGTTATAGGTTGAGCTGCATTGCATATTCACCTGCCTCATCTCCATGTTAAGCTCTACGAATATCAAATAAACAAAAACTATATCCTTTTAGCAACTTTACCGCCCTCTTTCTACCCTTTAAATATCGAATTTAGAAAAACACTAAGATATGTATTTTGTTATTGCTTTTTTAGTATACATATACATAATTTTTAAACAATCCGACCAAAAAACAATGTCCGTCCATATAAGCTTCACCAAACCCTTTCCGCCCTTTCCAGGTCGACGTTTTCGAAATCGCTTCTTTTCAAGGGTTGACTTTCTAAAATACAACTTTTGACCAAATTTCATCATAATAGCTCCAGCGGTTTGGGCTCTGTGATGACAAGATAATATATAACCATATATATTCGATTTTTTTTTAACTATATATTTTTTTTTGAAACAAACACAAATTTTGAAATCAGCAGCCCAAAATGACTTAGACTGCAAATTTTCAGCGAATTTCACGTACTCCTTCTATTTTTGCCGCAATTTTGTATGGAGTCGAAGCACTGTGCGGCCAGTCGATGGATTTGCTTCTAATCTACCCTCTTTTTCACGCGGTTTAGAATATTGTAAATTGTCTGTCTCGTCAAGGCGAACATCTCTGCTACCTCCCGAATTCCAATGTGATGGTTGTAATAAACCAACTGAGCTACTTCAAATGTCGTCCTTTTCCAGGCATTTCAAATTTATTTGTATCTGATCACAACTACTGTGCCTGGCTACCTAATCGCAATTAACCATTTTAGTGCCGGAGGCCTGGCTGCTCTTGCTGCACCAGCGAGAAGTGCCAGAGCCGATATATCGGCCCTTGTAGCGCTTTACTATTCGCATTGCGGGTTATTTATCGGAAATTTTCGGCAGCGTGTTATGTAAACAACTGTTTGAAGACTCTCGCGAAATAACGTTGCATTGCTGCAGCAAGATGTACGAGCAGTTAGAGTTTCCTCAATCGTTGTTGTGAACATTATATTTCGTCCCATTGAAAGCGTCATTTTTGTTATTGCCGTTGTTTTCCGCTTGTGTCAAACATTGTTGTTTTTGACAAATCAACAATAAGAAATACAGGATTTCGAAAATTCTATTCATTCTCTATTTCATCCTTAGTATACTGCTTTTTGAATCATGTAAATATTGTTTCTCGTTTGGTTTTTATGAGCGTTTTCCCAAACCCTAGTAAAACTATGAAATTTGGCCGGTTATTCTCGCATAGGTACCTATTTTTGGTTAGGCACTAAACGGGTTAAATCTAATGATATTGCGAAACCATAAAACAACGCATGCAGAGCATCGGACCCATAATATTTGAATAATAGCAACACAGCTGCGCGTGGGCAGACGTGCCTTTTTGTGCTCCCGGTGTTTAATGTTTTTATCCGTCTCGCGCGCGTATTAATGTTCGTCCGCCTGTTGTGTTTGTTTTTTTTACACGGTGTCAGCACCACGCGTGTGCCAACAAACAAATTGCCAAGAAATAATTATTTAATAATTAACTAAAACGCAACGAAACCGATCACCGCATCATAAAATGCCGTTAACTAGCCGTCCGCCGCATTAAATTCTGCTCGCGTGGTGTTGTTTGTGGTTCTCTTTCCGTGTCTCCCTCCTCCGTCCGTATTCAGTGGCGCTACATGCGGTCTTGTTCGACACTGAGAAATTGACTGTTCTGTGGTAAAGGCATAACACTTACCACAGAGCATAATCAATTTCTTAGTGCGGCAGATCACATTCCCGGCTACTTTCCTTGTCCTTTAACCCACCTGGGCCATGGTGCTGGACAAATTTCGTATAGCCTTCTGCAACGTGCGCGGGCTCAGGGCGAACTTTTTTGCTGTATACGCGTTTGTTAACCTCCATAAACCCCATATAATGGCACTAGGTGAAACCCAGGTGTGTGGGGATGCAGATCCACTGGATTTTCACATCCCTGGTTACCACCTACTGCCATTATTCTCTCCTCACAGGGGTCTTGCCATTTATGTGTGCAGTAATGTTGCGTACCAGTGCCAGCAACAACTATACACGACGGATGCCGAATTTAGCTCCATGTGGGTTAAATTCAATATCCAGTCCCACATTCTGCACTTGTGCTTCCTATATTTATTTATTTATTTATTTATTTATTTAGCCAATGAACAAATGTCCTTACTGACTATAGGATATAATAATTATTACAAACTATAAGTTACTTAAACTATTCAACAGCAAACCCTTCGGAAGTGACAGATCCAAATCGGTAACATTGTTTAATTCCGAGAAGGCCCTATATAGAGGTGCATTTCTTGCATAATTCGTCCTGGGGACATCTAAATGGAAGGTATCCACCCTCCGCAGACTCCGTTTAGGGACATTAAATTCGATTCTTGCTAAAAGATCCGGGCAATCAATAGCACCACATACAATGCTGACTACAAAGGAGCATGCAAGAAGAGAACGCCTAGCATGTAGTGACTTTAAGTTAATTAGAAGGCAACGAGAGCTGTAGGATGGTATGGGATCACTGAAGTTCAGCGAACGCAAAGCGAACCGAATGAATACTTTCGGAGCCCGAATTCAGGGAGAGATTTTACTTATAACAAGTTTGATCTTCTCTCTGATTCTATTTCTCAGATTCTGGAATCGTATCCGAATAGTGAAATTGTAGTTGCTGGTGATTTCAATATTCATAATTCCAATTGGCTACGCCATTCCAGCCACACAACTCCTGAAGGCTTATTTGTCGAGCTCTTTGCCGAGTCTAATAACTTGACTCAATTAGTGCATGAACCAACGCATATCCCCTGCGTTGCGGGGCAAGCTCTCAATACTCTAGACCTTTTTCTCACTTCACATCATGAAAAATATGATGTTGAAATGCACGCACCTCTTGGAAACTCGGACCATTGTACCATTTTGGCGTCTTTCTCATACTCTTCTTGCATTTTTTTGTACTATTCGCTTTAAAATACATCAAATGAATGTCTCCAACGAGAAAATTCAATAACAACTTTTATCTCGTGGAACTTGGTGCATAGAAAACCACAATATATGATTTTTCCCCATTGTAAAAATACTTTCTTGACAAACGGTATGTTAATATTTTTCTTCTCATCCGTTTTATAAAGACAGTTTTCACTTTTTGAGCTAAGTTGGTAAGCAAAAACAGGAAATGGACTCTTTTTAGGAGATTTCAGGTCCAAACGTGGCATGGAGAAAAGGGATCAATGAGGTTTCAGCCCTCACAAAATGGCTGATTTTTCAAAAGAATTGTCACAAAACCTGCATTTTGAAATATATACATATGTATATATACATATATATATATACATATATGTATGTATATACACCCATACCTCGCTATACGGCCGCTCTTTATACGGCATTTCGCTATAACGGCCGTCTTCAATTAAGGTATCATGGCACGTTAGAAAGGGGAATTTTTAATGATTTATAAAACGGACACTTAATCTCCGGATTGGCTAATCTGAAACAAAAAAACAATAAAGATTCATAATTATTAAGCTTTCGGACACAGAAATTCACCAGAAAAATAAAAAAACGCTAAAAATAAAAGAATAGGAGCTTTTCGAAAAAAAAGTATCAAAAATTTACTGCGTTTTTCACCTTTTTCCCCCAGAAAAAGTACTTTAAATAAAAAATTGGTTTTAATATTGTGGTGGATTCTTATAAAAAATAAGTTAATAAAAATGACTAAAAAAAATTTTTTTAAATCGGTCGAACCAATCCGGAGATTAAATGTCCGTAATGGAGGATGGGTTTTTTTTTCTACGCGACTTCAGCTCCACCTATATAAGAGACAATATGCTAAAAATTTTTTTTCTGTTCCTTAAACTATCAATATATTGTAAAAAAATTTTAAAAAAGATTGAGCTGAAAAATAAATAATTTTGTTAATCATTAAAAATTCCCCTTTCTAACGTGTTACCAAAAAAATTTTGTCTATGTCGATATATTTACATGCTGCCAATCTTGCGAAGCGCAATCTCAATTTCGAACAAGGAATAAACATCCTCCTTGAAAACGAACCTGACGTCGACCGTAGCGCTAAAGTTTCTCGAGGAATTAACTCAGCCATTAGCTGTTATAAATCACTGAAGAACGAAATAGACAAGAAACAATGTTGGTCAATTTACCAATTTTAAAATTTTTCCTTACCAGCGAAAAATGATGACGACAGTGATCTGCACGTTACCATTTCTTCATCGTCTTCAGATTAAAACCATTTTAAAAAAAAATAATGTATGTATACATATGTACACATATTTTATGTAACATGAAGTGGTTGAATTTTTGTTTGAAGATTATTGTTGGTTTTTAGAGTCTGTTATTATTTTATGTACAAATGTATGTACTTCTTATGTAGGTATTTTTGATTTAATTGAAATAAAAAGATAAAATGCATTTTGAATGATAAACCATGTTACATATTTAACAAATTTGGAACCGATCCCATTGAATTTGTATTAGAATAATTGATTCCTTATACGGCTTTTCACTTTGCGGCCAAGTTTCGTGGAACGTATCTAGGCCGTAAAGCGAGATATGAGTGTAGGTGGCAACGCCGCGCATCGTCGACGGGGTTCGAGTCAGTCGCTTGCGCACAGAGCGGCCGAATGCCGCGGATGCGGCCAAAAGTCCAAAAAAACAAGTTTCTATTTAGGGGTTCTCACCCTTGAGTTGGCTGCAACGATCCTTCAAGACACTAAAATCGTTCATAGTGATGACTAATTCGTCATGCCCCTTCCTTAGGCTCAGTTGGAATGTGGCCTTCGCTCGAGCGTCACTCTACAGTTAATACACTGAGAACGGTTATACAGGTGAACAATTTTATGTAATAAAGAAAATCAAATAAGACCAAATGGAATCCACTTCCGAAGGTGAGTAGAACATGTAAAAAAGTACTAATTACACTGCACAACAAAATCAAACTTTTTTTAAAATAACAAGGTTCTGACAACGGATTCTGGTAGAGGGGACCAAAAAAAAATATACGTGTATCGGCGTTTTGAAAGTTTACGTCTGAATTTTTTTTTAGGCGGGTCAAAGTTTTCCCCTTTTTGCTCATTCTTATGGTGATTCGGCATACGAAAACCATGTAACCTCACATTTTAGGTATGGTATGTGTTCAGCACTTTGATGTAAAATACTACGAAGAACATTTTTGTGGAGCATTTTAACCCTGTAACTCCTATTTGTATGGGTCAATTTGACCCTTCTTTTCTAAAATGCCAAAAATGTCCTGTAAAACAGGACTTTTTAAGGATAAAATGTACCACGAAAATATTCGCCATAAAGTTCTACTATAGGTCTCTGAATATATCAAAGCTCAGAAATTAACTTAAACGCCAGAATTAAGCCAAAACTGAAAATGTGTTTAAGGGTTTATTTCGTACTTATTCAAAATTGGTAAGTACTAAAATGTCCTACAAAACTTGCACGGGGAATAGCAGATGGAAGGGCAACCAATATCCCAAAAAACAATGGGAGCCGAGAGCTGAAGGGACATTAGGCGAGCATAATATTTTCCATCCACTCTCGTGTTTTCATTACAACAGGTGTTTTTGTTGGTCCTGAAATAAAAAGGCTTATGCGTAGCGCCGAATTCGATCAAATGCTCTCACTAAATGAGATTGTCGCATGGAAAAACATTAAAGGAGTCATTGATAATGGTGTAGGCAACAATTGTTATCCTGCTGCTCGAATGCACGTCGACACCATGATGAGTGCATTCGAAAAACTAGGTGTTCATGTGTCACCAAAAATTCATTTTCTGAATTCTCATATGGATTACTTCGAACATCAGTTCGCAACAGAATCCGATAAACAACGATTTCATCAGACATGTGCCCCCATCAGGTGCAGATTCAGAAATATATTTCAGGGGGGGGATTTCAAAAAGTAATTCTTTAACACTTATAACATGTCTTTTATTTTGTATGTAGTTTTAAAGTCGATCCTAATATTTCGGGGGGGTTCAACCCCAAACCTCTCCCTCTGAATCCGCCGCTGGCCCCATTGAGGAACGGTACGAAGGCAAATGTATCCATTTTTTTTATAGCTAATGCATGCTGAACATTATTTGATAACGGTGTGGAATTGCCAAGAGCTAAACGAAAAATATAATGAACACCTTAAATACTTAAAATTGTTCTAATTTTTCTATTCATATATGTTATATCTAGAGCTTTCTTTTGTGCGGTGACTTGTAGTGAAATTTTGCGTTCAACATTTTTCCCATACACACTAACCCTCAAAAATGAAGTTTTGTAGGAGATTTTAGTACCAATTTTGAATAAGTACGAAATAAACCCTTAAACACATTTTCAGTTTTGGCTTAATTCTGGCGTTGAAGTTAATTTCTGAGCTTTGATATATTCAGAGACCTATAGTAGAATTTTATGGCGAATATTTTCGTGGTACATTTTATCCTTAAAAAGTCCTGTTTTACAGGACATTTTTGGCATTTTAGAAAAGAAGGGTCAAATTGACCCATACAAATAGGAGTTACAGGGTTAAAATGCTCCACAAAAATGTTCTTCGTAGTATTTTACATCAAAGTGCTGAACACACCTAAAATGTGAGGTTACATGGTTTTCGTATGCCGAATCACCATAAGAATGAGCAAAAAGGGGAAAACTTTGACCCCCCCTAAAAAAAAATTCAGACGTAAACTTTCAAAACGCCGATACACGTATATTCTTTTTTGGTCTCCTCTACCAGAATCCGTTGTCAGAACCTTGTTATTTTTTTTTGTGTTGTGCAGTGTTATCAATTGTTAAGTAGTGAATTAGGGAAAACATAAACAATAGTGTCATTTTTTCACATAATTTTTCCGAAAATTAAACTTTTCAAATGATACTGCATTAAAACGCTGAAAAACGCTGCTTTGAAACCTTATTGAGATGATAACTAAATATATTATCTACCAAATAAAACAAGATTCAGCTGCCAAGAGCTGCCTATTCATCTGTTATGCCCTTTTTTCGAAATCAAATTGATAGAGAGCGGGAGAGAAACGAAATATATACATGGTGCGTTTCTCTTTTATCTGAGGCTGCTACCTATAGTTTGGGGAAAAGTGTTATACTTGTCCGATAGATAAATGCTTGGACCTAAGAAATCCAAAAACCTTAACTAAATCAGACAAATAGTTTTGCTTATAGAGCCCGTCAAAGTTGAGCAATTTTTAGAGTGTGAAATAATATCAGCAATTTGCACGTTTTCGGCAAAGCTCAAGTTTTAAAATACGGAAAGGAGCAAATTAAATGATGAAATTAAACTTTTTGCACCAGCATTGTAAAAGAAGGCATTTGTAGTAAATAATTAAATATAGGAAAAAAAAGTTGGTTGTTGTTGTTGTCTTTTCATAGGCACTCACTTGAAGCACTGTTTTTATCACTCTTTTTGAACTTTCGATAGACTTTTAACAAAAAGGCCATACTTGCCACGGTTCCGTCTTTGGGAAAATTGTTCACTAGTCTTCTGTGAGTACTGCCCTGAAGAGATCGGGTGCCCGATTTTGCCCGACTGGATTTTTCGGGTGCGTGCGTTCGAACAAGTTCGTCAAGATTTTGATAGTGAATCAATTACACGCGATGATAATCGTTGCCAGGGCATGCAAATTTGGATTTTGGCTTAATTTTAGATACAAGCTTGCAACTCCATAGTAAGTCGACTTTTTTTTTGGCGTATATTGCTGTAAGCTCGAAGTAAAGAGTACTTTTGCTGGATGCGCAGTTCGCACGTACGAAAAACAAGTTGGCTTTCATTTCCGGCAATCAGCTATCATGTATCCTTTGATGTAATGCTTTTGTTTTTAACAAAATACTAACACTGTGTCTGACACAAAATTTTTTTTTTTAATTTGAGCAAAACGCAGTCAGTCGCCATTAGTCTTTGAGTTGAACCGCGCCAATGAAACAATTAGTTATTGAAAATAAAAAGCAGACTTATATCTATGTGCACTGTCTAAAACCCACCCCCAAAAATCCCACAACGCGGGAAAACCTAATAACTGTTTAGGTACCTGCTCGTACTAGAAGCTTAGTACCTGCTATTTGAATGCATATGCAAATCCTACTTATAAATAAAGGAGTTTGGAGTAAGTGAAGTTAGTTTCGAATTTAATTTGAACTAAACATAACTTCAACTCCGCCACTGCAACTAAACCGAAGAAGAAGCACAAAGATGTTTTTGAAACATTCGAAGCTGTTTGAAATATTTACTATTTCGAAGACAAGCTTGTTCCGACAATTTAAAATTCGGCTTATCGTCTGTACATTGTTGGATTCGTTGCTTTGAATTTGTATTACATTTATCCTATAAATTGGAAATCAAAAAATGGCAAGCTCGATCAACAAGGGAAAAAGAATCAGTTGAAAAAAGAAAAACAGCAATCCAAGTGGCATTTAAAAACCAATTGGGTTTGAACGTTGACAAACCAAAACAAGGTAGTGGAACTTCGAACGATGGCAACACAGCACGATTATTTTTCGAACATCATGGGAAATCTGCTCAAATTATTGGAATCGATCAAGATATTATTTATCGGTTTTACGTCATATTACAACCAATTTCATGTGGATATGAAATCGATGTGAAGAAAATTTAGGCAGTATTGCAAAGAATTAGCTGAAAGGATCGTACATGCATATGCTTGGTATTACATGCCGACCTTAGTGCATAAACTTCTAATTCACGGTCCAGATATCGTTAAACAATCAATACTACATATAGGCCAAATGTCCGAGGATGCCCAAGAGGCATGTCATAAATTTTTTAACATTTACCGCGTTGCTTATGCAAGATAAAACTATCGGCTAAAAACGATGGAGGACGTTTTCAAAAGATTTCTGATTTCATACGATCCTTACATTTCTACTTGCTGAAAATTTCCTGTAAAACCACTTAAGTCTTTATCGCCTGATACGAAGAAAAAGAGCCGGAAAGTTTGAACAGTTCCTCTGCCTCAGAGTCAGAAGCAGACGTAGATGTGGATTCCTACGAAACCAATTTTTTATTATATTGTTACGAATGCTAGTTCTAGTGGGCTAGTACGTATCACTGGATTGTGCAATTTGAAGATAAAACAACTTTAATTATCCAAACGCAGTCAATGAAAACCAACAATAACTTTATTTCACCAATTTCACACTTTACTGTCTTTACACTTAATTATTTGCTTAATTACTCCGTGCGGCACCTTCACTAGTCAAAAAATCAGACTGACTCGCTGCGCCGCACCCGGCTGCCTTTTATAACTGTCCGGCCATCGCGCAGATCGTTCTCGCACATTCCAGAGTGGACTAAAGGTTTCCATGATGATCACGACCATCATTGCCAGGTTGGACTAAAAGTAGCCATCATTTCCAGGTTGGACTAAGAGTTAACATCATTGCCAGGTTGGACTAAAAGTTTCCCTTACCATCGCGGCCGTCGTTGCCAGATTGAATTATAGCACGGCGCGTAGCGACAGGGTTGCTTTGCACAGCGACAGACTGTCTTATCGTTACACTGCCCACCATTTAGACTTTTTCGTCCCGAACAAGTGCCGAGGCTCCGCTGTGATAAGACGCCAGGCGCTCCAAATGGACTACCTTCAGCTGCAACGTTGAATCCTGTATACCACGTCGTTAATCCTAGTCACGACTTCGTACGGTCCTTCCCATGACGCTTGAAGTTTCGGAGACAAACCTTTCCGCCGCTGTGGGTTGTAGAGCATTACCAGATCGCCTTCTTGGAACCCTGCTGAGTTGGCCCGTAGATCATATCTGGCCTGGCTGACCAGTTTGGTGCGGCTCCTTATAAATTGGTGAATTTCCTCCAGTTCCGCCCGCTTATGGACCACGTAGTCCATCTTTGCGCCTCCCGTCGTGCTGACTACCCCGAACTTCAAGTCAGCGGGTAACCGCAACTCTGTTCCGAACACTGCTCGGGCTGGAGTGAGTGATGTCGTGTCGTGCGGGGCTGACCTATGCGCCATCAGGAACAGGGGGATATGCGTGTCCGAATCCTTTTGATTCCTGCCTACCACTTTCCGCAGGTATTCCTCCAGTGTCCGGTTAAAGCGTTCCACCATGCCGTCGGACTGTGGGTGCAAAGGAGTGGTACGCGTTTTCTTTATCCGCAGCAGCTCACACACTTTCTTGAATACCGCAGACTCGAAATTCCGGCCTTGATCTGAGTGCAACTCCAACGGAACTCCGAACCTGGCTACCCAGTTTACCAGCTTTTCCGAGATCGTAGTGGCCTCCTGGTTAGGAATAGGGTACAATTCGGGCCATTTGCTGTAGTAATCCATTACCACCAGCACATATTTGTTGCCTTGAGTACTAGTTGGGAATGGGCCGGCGACGTCCATAGCAATCCGCTCGAAGGGCGCTCCCACGTTGTACTGCTGCATGCGGCCTCGAGATCTTCTTGTCGGCCTTTTCGCGGCTGAACATCGGTCGCAGCTCTTAATCCACTCGGCTACAGACTCCTGACATCCTACCCAGTAGAATCGTCTTTTTATTTTGGCGACGGTTTTGGTGATGCCCAGGTACCCTCCACTGGAGTCGTTATGGTGTGCCTCGATGACCTCGTTGATTCTGCATTTCGACACTACCATTAGGGAGTTGCTGGTCCGACCATCCGCGCTCTCCCATTCGCGGAACAGGCCGGAACAGGCTTTCAGCCGCAGACTTTTCCACTGTGCCCAGTAAGCCTTAGCGATCGGGCTTTCACCGGCCATCTCCTGCCAGTCTGGACGTGCGCCTCGCTCCTTGCTTTCAACGATTTTTGCAAGATCCGCATCATCACGCTGGTCTTTTCGTAGCCTCTCCGTAGACCACTCTTCCTCTGGCATAACGCTTACCAACCGGATGTCCACTATCTCTTCCTTGCTTTCGGCTCGCGAGCACTGCCTGCATTCGACTTTGCACGGACGGCGTGATAAGGCATCGGCATTTCCATGGCTACTGCCCTTGCGATACTGTATCGTGTAGTCGTAGCTCTGCAGTCGCTCGATCCACCGCGCCAATTGCCCTTCAGGATCCTTAAAGTTCAGGAGCCATCTCAATGCCGCATGATCTGTGCGCAGGCGAAACCTTTGTCCATACAGATATTTGTGGAAGTGTTTTACGCAGTCCAATACCGCCGGTTTCGATAGAACCCTACTGTACGCTATCACTTGTACCTGGCCGTCTATTATCTGTGATAGCACACCGCCAATACTATTCTCGCTTGCATCTGTATCCAGCACAAACATCTCCCCAGGCACGGGGAAGGCAAGAATTGGAGCACTGCACAGTTTTTCCTTCAGACGTGCAAAAGCCTGTTCCTGCTCCTCGTTCCACTCGAAAGCTTGGCCCTTTTTCGTCAGTTTGTGCAGGCTGCTGGCTATGTTCGCGAATCCCGGAACAAATCGGCGGTAGTATGTGCACAGGCCCAGGAAACTGCGGAGTTCGTGTAGATTGCGTGGCCGGGGCCACTCCTTCACCGCCGTGATTTTGCCTTCATCCGTATGTACTCCGCGGGCGGAAACAGTATGACCCAGATACTTGACCTCCTTTTGGAACAGCGAGCACTTCTTTGGGTTGAGTTTAAGCCCGGCTTCTCGTATCCGCTCGAATACCTCCCTCAGCTTTCCCAGGTGGTCGTCGAAGCTTTTACCCATCACGAATATGTCATCGAGGTACACCAGGCACGTCCGCCAATGCAGCCCTTTTAGCACGCGTTCCATTAGCCGCTCGAATGTTGCTGGTACGTTGCAGAGTCCAAACGGCATGACGGTGAACTGCCACAAACCATCGCCAACACTAAAAGCCGTTTTCTCCTTGTCCTTGTCTGCAAGCTCCACCTGCCAATAGCCGCTGCGTAAGTCGAGCGTGGAGAACCATTGTGTGCCTGAAAGTGTGTCCAGGGTGTCATCGATCCGCGGCAGTGGATAACTGTCCTTCTTGGTCACATCATTGAGCTTCCGATAATCCACACAAAATAGGGTACTGCTATCTTTTTTCTTGACTAGCACGACCGGCGAGCACCAGGGGCCCGAAGAAGGCCTTGACCTATGGTCTTGTCTTTCCGCATGTTCTCGATCAAATTTGTGACCTCTTCCCTCTTGGCCAGAGGAACTCGTCTGGGCGGTTGGCGAATCGGTTTTGCACTTCCGGTGTCGATGTTGTGCTTCACTATGGCTGTTCTTCCGCCTGCTTCTGCCGCAAATATTGACCCATAGTGCTGCAGGAGTGACCTCGCCTTCTGTTTCTGCTTGGCCGTCAACTCGCTGCAACATGGCGTCCATGTTAAAACCGCTCTTCTTATTAACTCCAGGCGGGCTACTCTCGCAATTGACCACTGCTACAGCTTCCTTACACTCGCCAATTACCTCATCTTTCCCGACATGTCTGGGTGCATTCAGGGTGTTCAGTATTCTGACTGGTATTTTGCCATTTTTAGGTTCCACTAATGTACGTCCGAAGATGATGTTGTCGTGTCCTTGTTTCGGTGCCTCTACTACCCACAGCCGACTCGTCCCATCGTCCTCGTCCACCTTTGCCCACACAATCGCCTCAGAATTCGCTGGTATCCTCCTGTGTTGACACGATATAACCTTCCTTACCGCCACGCTTCGCTCATAGCCGGTGTGCAGCGGGAATTCAACGTTGGCATATCTCAGCACATTTTCCTTCAGGTCCAGCGTAAAGCCGTGCCTAATCATGAAATCCACGCCGATAATCACGTTGTCCATTATATCCGCGACGATGAACTCGTGTTCCAGGCTGCTGGTGCCGATAGCAATCGTTTTTGTAACTTTCCCTCTTACCGGCGCGCGCTCGCCCGTCGCAGTCCGCAGCTGTATGCCATGCAGCGGTTCCCAGTTCTTCAGCAGCTTCCTTTTTATGATCGAATATGACGCTCCAGTATCCAGTGTCAACACGAACAACTTTCCATCTATCCTTCCTTCAATTGTCAAGCTGCTGGGCTGTCGTTTCAGCTGTGAGACAAGGACGGTGGGGCGGCAGATTGTGGGGATCACGCTCCTTTGGGCTGACCCGTTTTAGTTTAACGACTCCTCGTCCTCAGCCCTGCGCTTGTTGGCTGAGCCTCGATTGTCAGTATTCCTCGCTTCAGGCGATTGCGATCGAGAACGGGAACGCCTCTTCCGTTGGCGGCAGTCTCGTGATATGTGGCCCTGCTTGCCACATACCCAGCAAACAACTTTAGAGGAGACCACCCGTGGCCTGTCCGGTATCTCAGAGCTTATGGCCTGGATCGTAATGTCGTTGTCCGCCTGAATCTGGCGTATCCTTGCAGGTGCATACCGAGTGCTCCCAATCCATGCCGCTTCATATGTCATCGCGCTAGTCTCCGTCTCCTTAAATGTCGGCTTGCCCATCATCAACGCGCTGCGAAGTGTTTCTGGATCATGAAGACCTTCAATAAACGATTTAATCTTCATCCTCTCGAGATCGTCAGCACCAAATTTTGGGTAGCACAACTGTACGAGCCGCTCAATGTCTGCTGCATATGTCTGCAGCGCCTCGTTGGCCCTTTGCCGGCGGTTCTTCAGCTCACAGTAGTACAGCGCATGGTTGTGCTCGTCGCTATACTTCGCTGCTAACGCTCTCATGATGGCACCGTAATCACTTCTTAAACATTCTGGAACTGATTTGATTTTCTCAGCCGCAAGACGTTTCAGCGCCAGTGCCAACCTCCGACCTTTCCTGATATCTGTCCACTGATTTTCAAAGCAGCCAAGTCGAATTGCAATTTAAATGTATCGAACGGTGCAGCACCATCATAAGTAGGCACTTCTGTTCTGGCAGCAAAACCGTCCTGAACCGGTGGCAAACATTCTCGTGGCTGTACCTCTCGAAGCCGTTCATCTATCTTTCTGTGCACCGAATCTTCCAGACTATAAACCCGTTTGTTCAAGGACTCATCCAGGTTGTCAACTCGTCTGTTCAGGGATTCACCCATTTCGTCAACTCGTTTGTCCCAATTGTCTATTCGCGTCTCGAAATGCTCAACTTTCACGTTCAGCCTATTGGAAATTTCCTCCACCTTCTGCTCTATGCGCGTAGAATTTTCCGCCATTTCTCGATTTGCAGTCTCGACTTTTGCCGAAATTTCGAGTTTCGTAGTTTCCAGCTTCTCTGCCATTTCACGGTTGGAAGTCTCGAACATGCCTTTAAGTGCAACCATTAGTTGGCTCATGTCCAATACTTGTAGTGGCGCAGCCACTGCAGCCGTACTTTGCAGCGACGCAGCAGCAGCAGGCGATTCCTCCACCTTGGCCGACGCCTCTAGTTCTTGCGCTCCGAACTCGTGCACAGTCCAATCGACGCCTCGTGCCTCACACGCCTCTCGCAAGCGCAGCTGCAACTCCACTTTTCCGCCAGCAGTCTGCAAATTCCAGGCAGCCAGCTCCTTCTTCAGCTGGTCTACCTTCAGCAGCTCGAGTTTAACCATGTCCGTGCTTTTATAATTTTATTTATTTATTTGTTTACTTTCAATTTTCCACAATCCCACTTCTGACACCAAATGTTACGAATGCTAGTTCTAGTGGGCTAGTACGTATCACTGGATTGTGCAATTTGAAGATAAAACAACTTTAATTATCCAAACGCAGTCAATGAAAACCAACAATAACTTTATTTCACCAATTTCACACTTTACTGTCTTTACACTTAATTATTTGCTAATTACTCCGTGTGCCACCTTCACTAGTCAAAATCAGACTGACTCGCTGCGCCGCACCCGGCTGCCTTTTATACCTTTCCGGCCATCGCGCAGATCGTTCTAGCACATTCCAGAGTGGACTACAGGTTTCCATGATGATTGCCACCATCATTGCCAGGTTGGACTAAAAGTAGCCATCATTGCCAGGTTGGACTAAGAGTTTTCATTATTGCCAGGTTGGACTAAAAGTTTCCCTTATTATCGCGGCCGTCGTTGCCAGATTTAATTATAGCACGTCGCGTAGCGACAGGGTTGCTTTGCACAGTGACAGACTGTCTTATCGTTACAATAACATAATTGACCTGCCAGTTATTTGTAATAAAAAATTTTGTGTATATTTTTATGCTCAATAGAAATAAAGATTGTTATAACATAAAAACTCAAACCACGAATTGTGCATTAGCACAAAATATTTCCGAATATAATTTTTAAAATATTTGTTCTTGTAACTGTAAATGTTGTTTAATGGTCCTTGCTTTATTAATTTAAACGATCCTGGCCGATGTAATTTCCTCGTGTCCACTCTCGTCGCCGCACAGTGTTTCGCCTAAAACAAGCTAGCTGGACAAAAACTGGCACTTTCAATATAGTGAGTTATATAGATAAATATATCAGATTATCGTAAATTTTAATAATTTCTTCACATAGTTGGCCTGCAGTGATTTCTTAAATTAAGTTCGTTTTAAAAGTCGGTTGCATCTTTTTTTATAATGGAGTCTACGCTTAAGAGTGAGTAGTATTTTGACAATGTCTTGTATTAGCAATTAAGCTATATTTAATAGTTGTAACGTGCCATGATTAAGAAAGAAAGCGATTTTTTCCCCAAATTTTTAACTTCAAAGGTGAAAAGTTGAGATGTCGAGCCGAGAGGACATCTTCGGCAGGCGCTCATCGTCATCAACGAAGAGTCGCTAGCTCCGATTCTGGCAAAGGACGGAGAAATAAATTACGCGTTTGGGTCGATCGTCCTCAGCGTATATAGGTGCGATCTACAAGGTAGCACCCAGATGCCTAAGGGGACGCCTCCCGAACCCGGTCCATCCACTTCCACTTGCACCATGGCCACGTCGGAAGAATGCCCATCCGACGACACCGGCAGTGTCATATCGGCCTCCGAATATGTCGGTGAGTTCTTCGACCACGTAGCTATGAGTGTCGATGGCGCCACTGAGTCCCCCTTGTCCGATGAGGAGGATTCAAACGCCACTATTATTCCCAGTCCTGTAGATGGTGCAGATTGTCCACATTAATCTGCACCACTCCATCGCTGCCTCGGCAGCTCTTCTTCTTCGCCTGGTGCAAACAGCCGAAGACATGGCGCTGATCCAAGATCCCTGGATCGTATATGGTCGGGTTTGCGGTCTCAACCTCGATGGATAACGGGTTGTCTATATGGTAGGTCAAGGTAATCCCAGATCCTGCATCCTTGTCAAGAACAATCTTAATGCTCTTCTTCTTCCCAGGTTCAGCGACTCGGACAACGTGGCTGTAGCGGCCCTCATCAACGTCGTGGTGACTTGGGTTGCCTCCACCTACATGGCACACGACCACGGCTCCTCACCACCTCACGACAAGGTGAAAATATTGGTTTCTGAGGCATCCCGGAACCATGTTTCTGTCGTCATCGGTGCGGACGCCAATGCCCATCACGAAATGTGGGGCAGCACCGACAACAATGAGCGCGGTGAGTCTCTTTTTGATTTTATTCTTGCACACGACTTAGTTATTGGCAACAGGGGTAACGAACCGACCTTCCTGACTTCTATTAGGAAGGAGGTTCTTGACATCACTCTTGCCAATAACTTATCGTCCAATATTATTAACAACTGGAGGTTTTCACAAGAGTGTTCCCTCTCTGATCATAGATATATTTGCTTCACGCTAGGTGACCATGTTCCCAACGAAGTCGTGGGTACTGACCACCTTATTAACAGGAAGCGCACTGATTGGGATATATATAGGGCCTGTGTCGAAACAGGCGCATATGCTAGTCCCTCCGCTATCGACAACTGCTCGGACATTGAACGAGCGGTTGACTCTGTCGGTTCTTTATTGAAATCTGCTGCCGAGGCAGCCTGCGTCTCCTCGACACCTAGGGGTAAACCAAAGCCTCGCTGGTGGAACCCGGAGATTGCAGAGCTTCGCAAGCAATGTCGCAAACTTTTCAATAGGGCCAAAGTCCTCGATGACTGGTCTCCTTACAAACACAAACAAAGGGAGCTCAAATATGCCATCAGGAAAGCTAAAAGGGTGACTTGGAGGAGCTTTTGTGAAAATTTCGAAAGTTCCTCTGAGACCAGCAGACTTCGCAGATTACTTAGTTCTTCCCCGAGACACCTTGATTGTATCCAGACACCCCAGGGTAGCTGGTCAACATCAGGTGCTGAAACACTAGAAGTTCTGCTGAACACTCACTTTCCTGGTAGTGTAACTGTCAACAAACACGATCACAGTCTTCCTGAGGTCGACCGGGTCCCCAGAGCACCCCCCTCAACTTGGTTAACCGAATCCCATCTACATTGGGCCATCAAGTCTTTTGACCCATTTAAGTCCCCAGGGCCAGATGGTATCATACCAGCTGACATCCAGCACAGCGCTGAGTCAGTCGCGCCCTGGTTGCTACGTATTTACAGGGCTTGCCTGGACTTCTCCTACATCCCCTTCAAATGGAGGGAATCTAGGGTGGTCTTCATACCTAAGGCGGGGAAAGTGTCCCATGTCAACGCTAAGGACTAGAGACCTATCTGCCTATCGTCATTTCTTCTCAAGACCTTCGAGAGAATTCTTGACCATCATATCAGGAATTCTATCGATCCGCCTCTCCTATCTAAGTCACAGCACGCCTACACAAAGGGCAAGTCTGTTGAAACCGCAATACACTCACTTCTCGAGACGGTCGAAAGATCTCTCGCCCACAGAGTTTACTCTGACGGCATTCCTCGACATCGAAGGAGCCTTTAACAACGTTTGTCCTCAGGCGGTTGTTGGCGCACTTTCCAATCTAAACCTAGAAACGAAGCTGGTAAGATTTGTCGAGTGTCTGCTCAAGATGCGTGTCGTTAGCTCCGCAATCGGAAACACGCGCATCAAACGCACAGTAAGGAGGGGCACACCGCAAGGTGGGGTGCTATCTCCTCTAATCTGGAATCTGGTAGTAAACTCTCTCTTAAATCGTCTAGACAATACTGGGTGCAGAATTGTTGCATATGCGGATGACATTGCGATTGCAGTCTCCGGCAAATATCTTTCTACACTTTCTGAGAAACTAAGTTATGCGCTTAGGATTCTATATCAATGGTGCCGTGAATTCGGCCTGTTAACCCCTCTAAAACCGAGGTAATGCTTTTCAGCAGGAAGTATAAGATACCTCAGTTCGCACTACCTAAACTAAACAGTGTTAGACTTAGCCTCAGCAACAATGTTAGGTACTTAGGTCTAATCCTCGACTCTAAACTAAATTGGAAAGCTAACAGATGGGGAAGATGGGGTCTACAACCCCGAATAATGTCCTGGCTTCACTCGGCGGTAGTTGAACCTAACCTACTTTATGGTGATGTCTTCTGGTGGCCTGCCATAAGCAAGGCGGTCAACCTGAAACCTCTTGATAAAGTCAGGAGGATGGCGGCCATTTTGGTTACAGGGGCTCTCCGCACTACACCCACGAAAGCATTGTTTACCCTTCTCCACTGGTTCCCAACCGCGCAGCGGGTCAAATTACATGCGAAATGCTCTGCAGTCAGGCTAAACGCGATTTCCCGCTGGGCTAGACCGGATCTTGGTCATTCCAGGATTCTTACTCAAGATTGTTCGGTGCCCGATGTCATCGATCATCTCTGCACCCCCACTCAATTTGATCACGGATTTACGGTCCGTATCCCTAGTAGAGGAGAGTGGACCGATAGCGAGCTACCCTCCGGAAACTCTATCAATATCTACACGGACGGCTCCAAATTGGCGAACAAGGTTGGCTGCGGGATTTTCTGTAGCCAACTGGGGCTTGGTCTCTCCTTCCGCCTGCCTGACCATTGTAGTGTCAATCTGGCTCATCCGCGAGTACGCGCATGAAACGGATGTCTATATATATTCGGATAGTCAGGCAGCCATTAAGTCGCTCGCCAGAGCGACCACTTCATCCAAACTGGTCCGTGACTGCCTAAAATCCTTGAACAGTCTAGCTAGGCGCTCCAACGTCTCACTACTCTGGGTGCCAGGGCACAGAGGCATTATAGGCAACTGCGAGGCGGACGAACTAGCCAGAGCAGGCACATTGCTCGCTGAGACCTCGTCCTTCCTCCCCGTGGGAGCCCCTATTGCATCGATTAAATTGATGCTCAGACAATTTTACCAAAGAGTAGCGAATCAACTGTGGTCGGAGGAACAGACTTGCAGTATCTCTCGATTAACCTGGCCTTCCTATAACATGAAACGGACTAACCAGCTGCTTAACCTTAGCCGTCACTCAATAAGCACAACGGTCTCGGTGCTCACGGGTCACTGTCTTATGGGTAAGCATGCGGAGAGACTGGGACTGCCATCCAACGACTACTGTCGAGGATGCTGACAGTTCTCCACCTGTTGTGTCAATGTCCCTCACTAGCCAGAAGAAGACTTAAGTCTCTCGGCTCAGCTTTCTTTACAAGTCTAGCTGAGCTCTCGCCTCTGAATATCAGGGATATAGCCAGGTTCATAACAGAATCTTCTTGGTTCTCAGCGCAGTAAGGGGGAGTCGCGCCATCCACCGTGGTATCACAATGAGCCATAAGTTGTGCTTAAGTGAGCTTCTCACATAGGAGGCTGCCACTCCAACCTAACCTAACCTGCTCATAAGTACGGACTAGTAGATGGAACAAAAAACCATTGCGAATTTTTTGCACATCAATTTAATTTAATTTTTTCAGATTTGACTATAAGCATAACAAAATTTAAATTGTTGGAAATTTGGTTGGAATATTCTAATGAAACAAAAAATGAAGAGATAATGAGGCACATGTTATCAAAATTAAACGATTATGAAGTGACAGAAAATCCCTTAAGAAGCATACAAGTCAAACTTTCCCAAATCAAAGTTGTCCATGAAGTGGAACAGCCTAGAAAGAAACCGTGAACGATTTCTAAATAAGAACCCTGAATGGCTATCTGGTTCAGAGATCATTTTCAACATTACTGTACGTTTAAGCTTGCCATCGACATCTTCAGACAGCCTACCAGGTCCTGCCATACCAAAGAAGGTATGGCATGACTCCAGTCTGAGAACCAAACGAATAGATGACTTAATACAATCCCGAAGTGCTGATGAGGTGATTTATGCTGCAGAGGTATCTGCACGATTGTCCGGCAGTAGAAATTTAGCAAGTGTTCAAAACGGCGAAAAGGGAGACTCAAGAATCTCTGAACGAAAAAAAATGTGAAAAATTCTAGATGTTTGAGCAGTGAAGAAGCTTTAGCATATTAGACAGCAAATCAACTAATAATTAATTTAATTGATTGGCACGACAGCCCGCTTACGCGAGACTAAGGCCTAGCTTCCCGCAACCACCCGTGTTGTGCGTGTGAATTTTGTACGCGGGTGGAAGGGACCTACAGTTTTATGCCGGTTCCGAACGGCAGGTTGGAAGCTTTTTCATAGGCAATTTTTACTTTCAGAGGTTTGCCATTTCCAGCTGAGAGGACAGCCACCGAAAGAGAAAACGAGTTTCCCGTTATTTTTTTTAGGTGTTACTACATGCAGAATTCGATCTTGCGTCGCTCTGCATGCGACTCGCTGGACCGCGCACTAACCAACTGAGCCACGGCGGCTGTTCAACACGGCAGCAAATCAACTAGTCAATTTAAAAATGTGCTTGGACTGATTGTAGATAAACCAAGGCCTGGATTCGGTAACATAAACGACGGCAATATTGCACGTAGGTTCTTTGAAAATTCAGAGAAAAATTCAGAAATTAGTGGCTTGGATGTTACTTTCATAAAAAAATTCGACACACTCCTACGCGCTTCGGGTTATGATATAAATATTGAAAAATTCGAAATATTTGCGCCGGAGCTGAAAACACTGTACATTAATCTCTATTCGGGGTATAACATGCCTGTTACGGTTCACAACATTTTGGTGCACAGCACTGACGTTATAAAATCGGCAATTCTGCCAATTGGTCAGCTTTCTGAGGAAGCTCGTAATAAAAACTGTAGGTGATTTAGAGCAAACAATACGCAAAAGCAGTCCCGAAGCCACGAATAGAGATTTAGTGAATATGTTGCTAGCAACATCTGACCCTATAATTAACAGTTTTAGGGAGATCCCAAAGAAAAAACTTAAATCTTTATCTTCCGAAGTTTTGTATTTATTGATGCCTTCTAGTGGTTGGTTCTAGCAACCAATACCCCTGCTGTTTCTAGTTTTCATGGTTCTGTCACTCCTAGTAATGACTACTTGATAACTGATTCATTCGATGACAGTGATGATAATGAGTGAGGGAATCATGGAAACTGTAAGTAGGTAATAAATTGACAAAAACTTCCTACTGTGCTAAGAATAAACGCTCAACAGTCGTATCTTAAACTGCTTGGAGTTTAATTTTAGCACGCGTTTCATTCAGATCAATTTGGATGTGGATACAAGCAGCTTTTGCCTTTCTAACACTAAATACCTGAAATACCTTATGACAAGCTTAGATACTCCACTTCCAAAGCCTTTTGTGTGCATGACTAGTCGATTGGCTATCTATAAAGTACAAAGCTCTAATATCTCACACTTAAACGTCTATCATTTTTTTTGTTCAGAGTCTTGAGTCTAATTTTTCGCAATTTTTATAACACTTGTTACATTTCGCCAGTGGACAATCGTGCAGATATCTCCGCAGCATAAATCAACTTATCAGTATATCTGGTATGTTTTAGGTCATCTATTTTTCTCCGTTTGGTCCTAAGACTGGAATTATTAAGCTCCTTAATGTATATATGTATATATAGGTATGTGTGTATATGTATATATGTATATATATAAAAAGACATAAAAAACTAAAAAAGTATATGTATCTGAAATAAAAAGCCGCATATAAAACCAAAAAATCCTGAAAAATATTTTTGTCCAGCTAGCTTGTTCTACACGAAACACTGTGCGCCGGTCCGATCTAGAAGAAGGCAATAACTTCGTTGCTTAACTATCGATCGCACGACCGGGTGACTGATGTGCGTCAAGTTCTGCAGTGTTGCCACCAATGCGGATTACATCTCGGCCAACCTGAGCTAAGTGATTGCCCTCAATCACAATATTTTAATAGTGACTTACCCTCTACAATCTTAACTTAATTGTTTAGTAATAAAATAACAATACTTCTAGATTAACTTACACTCTAATATCCTAGTTTATATGGTAAGCAATACAATCACAATATTTTAAGAGTGACTTACTCTCTAACATCTTAACATAATTGATTAGTAACAATTGAGACTTGATGGTCTAGCAGCGGACAGCAGTTGACTTCGAGTTCACTAAGATCATTACGTTCAAGTAGACAGCAGGTTGTAAGCCGCGGGATCGTGGGATTGGCAGCAGTGGCGGTCATCAATGTCAAGGGCGGCGGTCGTGTTTTCGGTTTCATGATCCGCTTTACTTTGCACTGGATACCATTTGCTTAGAGTTAACGAAGGCGTCGTCGTCCGAGGAATCATAGTTGACAGCAGAAATTGGCAGCGGTTGACGCTCCTTCCTCGGGCAGTCTTTGTGCATATGACCCATTTGGTGGCACGTAAAGCAGGATCCAGGTGGGCGCAGCGGAGCAGGGCAAGAACTCTGATAGTGCCCAAACTTCGAGCAGTTGAAGCAGCGGACTTCGGTCAAGTTTTCAGTGGTTGCGGCTGCCTTTTGACTAACTACGGGCCTCGGGGTTTTAACAGCAGTAGTTCGATTTCGGCGTTGCTGTTATCCGCCACGCCGTCGATAATGATATCGACCAGCTCGTCTTCGCTGATGTCCAACATGGCCGCGATGGTCTGCATGGCTACAGCATAACTTACGCAGCTCTCGGTTGTTAGCAGTCTTCGGGCTCTCAATCGACGGTAGAACTCCTGCCGTGTCACTGTTCGGCGGAACATCAGATCGGGCTTCAGCGGGACCTCGCGGTCAGCATCAGTGACAATGGGCATGCCTTGGGTAGCGGCAGTAGGTGCAGCGGCGAAAGGTACAACGGCTGAAGAGTCTGCGGTAACGTTTATAACAGCAGGGACAGTGGAGTTTGCAACAGCGGTGGTGGCGGCTGGGATAGCAGGCTCGACTTTTACATCAACCTCGTCAGCTTTGTCCCAGGTAACGGTGACGTCGGGCTCGCAATCGTCCGACTCGGACCCAGCGTCAGGACCGATTACGTGGACGCCAAATGACCCGTCCGCTAGGGAAGCAGCGGCCTGATGTTCGTCGTATAGTGCCTTCAGCTGGGGGACACTGGCGTTCGCAGCAAATTGTACTCCAGCGGCAGCGAGGGCCTCAGCCAGCATGCTGCGAGTCACGCGTTTTCCCAAGGTAAAAAACATTCGATCTGATGCGTACATAACTTCACTAATTGGTGGTATACCCCACACTTGAGATTTAATGGTCGTTGCTTTATTAATTTAAACGATCTTGGCCGATGTAATTTCCCCGTGTCCACTCTCGTCGCCGGTCGGATTGAGAAGAAGGCAATAACTTCGTTGCTTAACTATCGATCGCACGACCGGGTGACTCATGTGCGTCAAGTTGTGCAGTCTTGCCACCAATGCGGATTACAGTTGTGAATTTACAAGATCCTTATTTTATAATTAACTTTTATTTACAATAAACAAAAATATATATTTTACATTCTACAATGTATACATACAGATCGTTTTTTTAATTTCTCCATTTCGTGTGCTCATGTGCAGTTTCCATGGCAAAAATCCATGAATTGGGCTACGAATTGCTCCCTCATCCCGCCTATTCACCCGATCTAGCCCCAAGTGACTATTTCTTGTTCCCAAACTTGAAGAAATGGCTCGGCGGAAAGAGATTTGCTTAATGAGCACACGAAATTCACTTTTTTCTATTTTCTTCTCAGTCAACGTGGTAGTCTGATATTAACGGCTGTCAAAAACAAACTAAATGTCGCAGCTTGTTCAATTTTTGACAAGAGTCAACTGACAGATGACTGTTGACGGGAGCAGTGTTGCCATTTCAATTAAGAGGCTGGAAATTCAAAAAGTCACGGACTTATTGACCCGCCCTCGTATGTCAAATAAACATTTTGGTTATTTTTGTTATATTTTGGTTATTTTTATTTTTGTTCCTGGTTATTAATTTGTTTTTCTTGGGGCAACGCTGGTTGATATGATAGGCAAGGTGAGGCACACGCCAGCGAAGAAATAAAGTGAAAGGCAGAGCGTGCAAAAGCAGAAGACAAGTAAAAAAGAAACAATGTTGAGTGAGAACGAAAGCACGGGCGTAGTACAAAACAGTGAGAGTATTGACATTGCAGTGATTCGTTCCATAGACAAAATTCAAAAAATTTATGCTCTCAGATTTTAACGATGTTGATGTCATTTGAAAGAAAAAACTCCAACTAAGAAAACCCCAAAAAATCTGTGCACCAAATCAATTAGTGTCTGTGCAAAACCGGCTCAAAGTTGAAACTTTTCAAAACTTTTCTCACAAAAATTTAAACTCATATTTCCTGTTTTTTAGTCTATTGAGTAGAAAAATTTTAAAAATACATGGTTACCAAGAAGTTACTTAAACTTTCAATATAAAATAAAAAATGATGTGGCCATTATTGCTTTTAATATTTTCTTAAAATTTGCCAATCGTAGGCTTTTACTTTACTTTTAATTAAAAATATTGTTCTAAATTAAAAATCTGAAAATTTCCAAAACTTAAAGGAAAATATCTAAAAAGTATGTGAAAGTATGTTCCTGGATTTTTTTATTTTCAGAAGCATTCTTTCTTTGTCGGATAATGTAATTACATCCTCCGATATCTTCCGATCTCAGAAAATAATTCTATTTGAAAAGTGGTCTAAACACGTATTTTTCGACAAAATTTATTTTATTTATGCCTAAAAGTATGCAATCCGCACGAAAAATGATAAAATCTGCAAAAATGCAAAACATACATCTATTACTATCGTTTTTATTGCAAAACTAAAGGGTCCTAAGACAGTTTTTGTTACTGGTTGCAATAATCAATGTTGATGTTACCAATTAAATGTAAAATCTGAGAAATCTAGCCAACACACTTGGTGATATAGCTCACCAAAAATGACGAAAATTGCAAAATTAAGTCGCAGGCATTGCCAAACATCAAAAGTTTAAGAAAAACAATATGGAGATTTCAATTCAGCAGACCATGTATACCAAACTTTTTGAAGAACGGACAACTCCTTCTAATTTTGTCCCGCGGTTGTATGGAATCGAATCACTGTGCATTGGGGCGAAAATGTAGCAGCTGGTGCGGTTGCTGTCTGTCGTACAGATATATGTATAGAGAAAGCCAAGTAAAGATATCTGCAGACAATTTTGAAAAAGTAGTGAATGATTGCGATGGTCATACAGTGCCGATACAAAAGTGGTTTGAAATATTCGAGAAGAACGCTGAGGCCTATGGGGCCTACGGACAAGCAGAAATACGTGCAGGCGAAAGGCAAAATGTGTGGGCCAGCCAAATTATTCTTGGAATCGGAAAGTTTTTGTGAATATGAGAAATTGAAACACGCGTTACTTGACGAATTTGAGGGTTGTTTGAATAGCGCCGATGTTCATCAGCAGTTGAGTGAGCGCAAAAAGAAGCAAAGTCAGTGATGTTAAATGTAGGGAAAATTCCCTACATGTAGGGAATGATTGTAGGGAATTTTAGCGAAAATTGTGTGCGTAGGGAAAAAAGGACAGATTTTTTAAAATTCACTAAATGTAGGGAATTTTCAAACAACCCTGGTTATGGCAAATTTTGAAGTCAAATTAGTTAAACTAAAAATTTTAACGATCAAATGTTGTTTCCCAATTTGTCTAAGTTGGCCAAATATGTTTCGGCACTACCACATTCTAATGCAGACTCTGAAAGAATATTTTCGAACAAAAAAGGAACACATCAAGCCATGATAATTTGACTTAAATTTTTATAATTCGCTCTTACTTATCTACTTATCACCTGTGTAAATTTTCAATGTAAAGAACAGCACTTTAAGAAAATTGCATACACTGAGTAGTATGACCATAAATAACACTGTGCGACAGCTTTTTCTAACCCAGAACTGACCAAGACTAATCGATAGTACTATTATAGAGTACCAAAACCCTAGCTGGGTTTTGCAAAGTTAGTTGCCGTTTACAAGTTACAGCCGTGTAAAGTTTGTGTGTGTTAGTATTTTTTCAACCAGGTTTTTCTTTATAAGTCTTAAGATATTCAAAATATTGAATTGCTGTCTTCAGCAAACTTGCTGCTAATTCTTAGATGAACAAATTCTCTGAAGACTGTGTAACAAAATTATTACACCTTATCGAAATTTTGGGGGTCAATGTTAAAGAAATCTATTTTTTTTTTATTGTAATAGAAAAAAAAGTGTTTTTTATTCTATTAATATTAATGCCAAATCGCATTTGTGTTGCCAAAAATAAAAAAAAAATATGCTTTACCCTCTAACTTCACAAAGAGATGTTGTTTTGCAAACTAAAGTGAAAAAATTTTCAAGTCTAAATTTGAAATTTTATTGTACACATATTTCAGTCTGTTTGAAAAGTTTTGTGGTAAGTGTCTTTTATACCTGGAGTTGTTAATGGTACAGATATACGGAAATGAATGAAAACAGAGACATTTGATCTGGTGTTAGTTGGTGATGAATTGAAAGCATGGCAATCGATAAAAAAGTTATTAATGGATTTTTGGGCAAATATCGTTCTGAAATCTATAAGAGTTCAGTACAGCGTATGAAAAGATTTAGAGAGAACGGCGCAGTATGAATGACACACTCAATAGCAAACAATCTCCAAGTGGGGTCAAGCGAACAGGTAAATTGTAATCCTCGCAAGACCCAATGTTGCCTGTTATCCCACAAACGAGTCTCCCAACATCCCTGGTTATGGGTGGTGTGAGTATTGCGGAATCGGCAGCTCTTGATGTTCTGGGAATGTCCATTAAGAACGAACTTCGTTGGAACGATCATATTTTTGGCGTGTCGAAAGAAACACCCAAGTGCCTCGGCTTCCTAAAGCGGTGCAAAAAATATTGCACTCCGTCTGATCTCCGCATTATTTACACTACCTATATCCGACCTAAAATGGAGTTTAATTCGCACCTATGGGCGGGGGCTTCAGAAACCCATTTGGAGCTTGGACCGGGTGCAAAACCGAGTGGTCAAGCTTATAGGGGACAGTAGGGCATCCAGCTCTATTGACTCCTTAGAACATCGTCGAATTATGGCACGTGTGCTGTTATTTTACCGATACTTTTTCGGTAATTGCTCAGTAGGGTGGAGTGAAAAAATTGATTTTAAAATTTTAAGAAGCTAGTATATTGGAAATGTGCCAAATGTCCATGGTACCAATCCTGCAAAATTATATTAGTTTCTAACAACTCCTTGATCGCCCATCACCTAATTGAAATAATTTTTTTTAATACTTTTTTCACTTTCGTCGAAAGAAGTGAAAGTCGTAATTTCAACTCAGTTAAGGATTCAAAATAAATCTCAGTAGCCTTTGCTTTAGGTTTGCGGGTTTTAAGTTATTTATTGTAGCAGTCCTGTTTGAGCGAATAAAATATTACAAATTACAATTCGTGTTTTAATCGTTGGAATGTGGCAAACCCCGCTAGTTTAATTCTGTTTATGATTGTTGAATGTTCACGATTTCCTTGTGAAGTGACCGATTCGAAATAAACTTGTGACGTTACATCTGATTTAATTAAAAAAAAACAAAAAAAAGGTGAGTACCTGAACTTGTTCGCAAAAAGGTAGGGCAGTGAAGGGTTACTAGTTATTTCTTTATATTTTTAAAGAGATGACAGTTACAAGAGACAAAGTTTCGTGCGTGATATTTGGCGCTCCACGAAACCTGCCGACCAATACTCTGCCGACCTACACCGATCTCATGAAGAAATATATTCAACTTTGACAAGATCTGAAGACGGACAATGGTAAATACCCATAATTTTTTGACATATCTCAAAAACTGTGCTATGAAGTCGAAGAGATATGGCAAAGGGCCTCACTTCCAACAGTAACGCATGCACAAGCGATAGAAAAACTTAGATCGTTCCACGACAAATACAACACAATGCTAAAAGTCAACAAATGTAAAAGGAATCAACCAAACTACCAACGGAGATTATCGGACTTTCGTGACAAAGCTAACACTCTGTTTGATCTCAGCAAATGCAAGTGCTCCGATATGGTGGCCAATTGCAAATGTACGAAACACAACAAAATTCCGGCAAACGAACGGCAGTTCCTTCAAGACCAGAGAGGGCCAAGAAAGATGATAATCGGTGGTACAGATCAAGTGGTAACATCAAAATTGAAGAGAAAAGCTGAAAGAGAGGAAGCAAATCTCAAACGAATGAAGATTAAGAAGATCGATGACGATGCGAGCAAAAGTCAACCCTATTCTGCCGAAAGTTCCGAATACGACACGGACTCGTCTGACAGTCCCACTGTCGATGAGTACATCCCAGATAGAGAATCACTCAAAACTAAGCCAAATCAGGATCGAGAGTGCCAAAAAATTACTATCTCTCTGCCTTCCCTCGCTATAGCTTGCGATCGGACCGGAGTTTCGGACAGATCGGCTGCTGTATTAGCAACAACAGTTCTGCATGATCTTGGTCTCGTATCACTCAACGACCGATCCAAAGTAATCGACCGAAGCAAAATCCGTCGAAAACGCAGTAAAATTCGAAAGGAACTGAGGCAGAATGAAGACGACCACACTCACAAGGGCATAGATGGACTATTTTTTGATGGCCGCAAGGATAAAACTTTAACACAAGTCCTCGCCGTCGACAACAAGTACCACAGAAAAACCATATCGGAAGAACACATAACCATCATCGCAGAGCCGGGTTCTTCGTACTTCAACCATACGTCTCCGTCATCAGGCTGCAGCAAAGAGATAGCTGAGTACTTAGTCGCTAGTATCAAAGAGCAAAATGCGAAGACAGATAATATTAAAGTTGTCGGGTGTGACGGCACAAACGTAAACACGGGACAAAAATCGGGCGTTATCCGGCGACTTAATCTATTCCAGTCACTCGATGGCGGGACGACAGACCCACACGGATTCTCTGGATTCACCAGATGCTTGTCAAGTCACGTTACCTCAGCTCCAAACTCAAGGGAATCGTTGACCCCGTTATTCACCGTAACGCGTACTTTGCTCACCCGGAGAATGTGCTCCTGGCCATGATGACGGACCATCGACCACATATACGTGAACTGGGCTTACGACGAGTGATGAAGGCCAGAGCTACAGCAGTCCCCAGTGGACAAATACGGAGGTTCAAGGTTCCTGCAAAACTTAACTTCGACGCGACATCCGTGCACGCATTGCTTCTCGTCAGCAAATGCCGGCGTTCGAGTCGAAACGTGATTTTTGTCACTTCACCCTGTAACCATGTGTTTATAACTTTGACATCATTAAATATTGTAATTAGAAGCGTATTTGAATTTTAATTGAATTTTAAGATGACTATCTTTAATGTCGCGTAATACTGTGAAATTAAAAGTTGTGATGGGAGATCAAAAAATTGTTTAATTTCTTTTTAATTTTTACACAGCTTTATATTGATGTATTGGCACATTTTGAGATATCTAGCTAATTGATATTCCAAAAAAATTTTTTTTTGGCCATTTTCACTCCAGCCTATTGCTCAGTTAAGATGAGCAGCTTGCTGCCGTCACTCCGGGTATTCCCCGGGCAACCCTTTTGAACACTGGCGCCCATGCATTCCACGTTGAAACGATGTCTCAGCGTACAGATAAAGATCGTTTCTGGCCCGTACATCGAAATTAGTTGGTGTTGTCAGCAAACGTACCCGGAGGATTTTTAGGAGAAAACGAACAGACTAAAATATGTGTACAATAAAATTTCAAATTTAGACTTGAACATTTTTTCACTTTAGTTTGCAAAACAACATTTCTTTGTGAAGTTAGAGGGTAAAGCATATTTTTTTTTTATTTTTGGCAACACAAATGCGATTTGGCATTAATATTAGTAGAATAAAAAACACTTTTTTTTCTATTACAATCAAAAAAAATAGATTTCTTTAACATTGACCCCCAAAATTTCGATAAGGTGTAATAATTTTGTTACACAGTCTTCAGAGAATTTGTTCATCTAAGAATTAGCAGCAAGTTTGCTGAAGACAGCAATTCAATATTTTGAATATCTTAAGACTTATAAAGAAAAACCTGGTTGAAAAAATACTAACACACACAAACTTTACACGGCTGTAACTTGTAAACGGCAACTAACTTTGCAAAACCCAGCTAGGGTTTTGGTACTCTATAAGAGTACTATCGATTAGTCTTGGTCGGTTCCGGGTTAGATTCCATGACTCCAAAATTGTCGCACAGTGTAATTAGTCTTAGTGTAATTTTTGTACTGATTTTTTAATGTGATGAAATGGTATCTCAGTTATGTTTCCATGTTTTAAATCGTATCTCAGTACAAAGCACAACTTTGTTTTGTTGTTTTCATGTTGCAAATGAATTAAAAGAAGAATTAATAAATGTTATGGTTTTTACTTTTGCGACTTTTATTCACAAAAAATTAAAAAACCTTAAATACTAAAAATACTTGGAAAATAACTGTAGGGAGTTTCGTAGGGAAAATTGCTGGACAGCGTAGGGAAAAGTAGGGATTTTTTCAAGTCCCGTAGGGATTTTTCAAAAAAAAAGTTAACATCACTGAAGTGAGTAGTTTCACGAATATATGCTCATAATGAAGAACATGGCAAGCGTAGGTCGAGTTGAAGACGCTGCAGTTTTGCGCTATATTGTTGATGATGTGCACATTAATCAAATTCAATTCAATTGTTACGGGGGGTAACAATTGTTACGGTAGTGCGAGAATAGGGCTGTAAGAGTGAGTTCAAATGTGCTATGTACCGCTGCAGGTCGTTCATGGAGCTAAAGGAGCAGTTTGACATTGATGAGCGGTTAACAGACAGTGAAAAAAGAACAGTGATCAAGAGAGGGTGAGTGCAGAGGGTAAAGAGCACCCTGGGCTAAGAGGAAGAAAGACAAATTATTGTTTTAATTGTGGCTCAGCGGAGCATAAACGGAAGGACTGCAACGGGGAAACAAAGTGTTTTAAGTGTAACGGCAGGGGCCATATTTCAAGTGGTTGCCTGAATAAAGAGGAAACAGTGTGTGTTATTGTCGATCGCAGCCGTATGAAGACAATTCTTGTGAACGGCATCAATTAAGATTGTTTGGTAGACACTGGGTCGGACGTTACCATAGTAAAAGAGAACGTGGTTAAGAACTTGGGCAATGTTGAACTTAGTGAAAGCACGTCTATGCTGCGCGGGTTGGGAAATTCAACAACTAAGCCGATTGGTTTCTTTAAGGCGCGCTAGTAGTCGATTGTGATGCGTTGTTAGGACACGACTTCATTAGAAAATTTCGATTGATCAGCGACACGGACGACTTTAAGTTTGAAAGCCTCGAAACGAAACGAAATCCTCCAGACGGATATTCCTTGGACGTGTACAATATCTTTGAAGTTCCTAACGTTGCGACACCACCACAATATCGGAAGAGAGTGGAGCAATTGATCGAGGAGAGTTATCAACCGACTGCTGTACCAGTGAAGCAGTGACCCGTTCAGCTGAAGATCGTCCCTGATGGAGTGATCAAGCCTTTTCGTCAATCACCCAGTCGCCTGTCTGAAGATGAAGCCGAAGCTGTTAAAAAGCAGGTAAATGAATGATTGGAGTAGGGTATAGTGCGTAAGTCTGTATCAAATGTGGCAAGCAGGGTAGTGGTCGTAAAGAAGAGAGATGATACGCAACGGGTTTGCGTCGGCTATCGTAAGCTCAATAGCATGGTGTTAGAGGACTGCGTTCCCGTGCCGATAGTGGAAGAAGTTTTAGAGAAGCTACAAGCAAATACTTTACTAAAATGGACGTCGAGAATGGATTTTTCCATGTGCCAGTGGAGGAAGGAAGCAGGGCATATACCGCATTTGTAACAACAGAGGGGCTATTTGAGTTCAACAGGGCACCGTTTGCTGTGCCTTTCGAAATTCTCTCGCCGCTTTTAACCGTTTTGTAAACCACAATTTTTTAAACATTAATCAACGAAAATACGTTGCAGCTATACATGGACGATATCATCGTATTTTCCGCGTCGGCGGAGGAGTGCATGCAGAAAAATAAAAAAGTGTTGGGCCATGTTTTGGGAAACGGTCGAATTTGACCAGGAAAGGAGAAAACAGCAGCCGTTTCATGACTCCGAGGAGTGTAAGAGATGTACAGTCATTCTTGGGCCTTACGTGTTTCTTCAGGAAATGTATCCCCGAGTACGCACAGATGGCGCGTCCACTAACGAACCTACTAAAGAAGGACGTGGCATTTAGCATTGGGCCAGCAGAGTTGCAGTCATTGCAGAAGGCATTAACACATGAGCCTGTGCTACATATTTACGCGAGAGGAGCATCGACCGAGCTGCATACGGACGCGTCAAAAAAAGGCTATGGCGCAGTGTTATTAAAGGAGTTTGGCTGGAGGCTTCACCCAGTCTACTATTGGAGCAAGAAGACGTCGGAAGCAGAATCCGAGCGACACAGCTACATCTTGGAAGTCAAAGCAGCATATCTGGCGTTGAAGAAATTTCACCATCTGCTGGGAGTTCGTTTCAAATTGGCCACGGACTGCGTCGCATTCAAGCAGACTACGAGCAAACAGGATGTTCCGAGAGAGGTCCGAGAGTTTTATATATGCAGGATTATAGCTTCAACAAGGAGCATCGTTTAGGCGAGAAAATGAAGCACATTGACTACTTAAGCTGGTATCCGGAGTCAGTTATGGTGAAACATTGGAGGTGTCGACGCGTCTGAAGAAGGCACAGCAAAACGCCGACCACATTTCTCTATCATTGCAAAGCTGTCAGCGGACGAGCCGTCTAAGTGGTTTAAGTATGTACCACAGGTACAGAAAGCCATCAACGCGCACATACACGCAACAACGAAATCATCGCCGTTTGAAATAATGTTTAGTACGAAGATGCATAGTCGAGCCGAGGGACGTTTACTGGAGCTGTTGGGCAAGGAAATGGTCAATCGGTTCAACGATGAACGTCACGAGATGCGTGAAGAGGCGAAGCGGCCACCAACCAACTAACCAACTGAGCCACGGCGGCTGCAGGGCCCTACTAGTATCAAATATTGTTCGAATATTCCTTTTAGAAACAAACAAACAAGAGAAACTAATCAAGACTTACTTACTCTTAACTGGCCATAACAACCCGTTATCGGATTACGGCCTGCCGCAAAACTTCTCTCCAGGCGCCACTGCTTTGCGCGCGCCTTCTCCAGTTGGTAACACCAAGCGATGACAGGGCCTCTTCAACTTGGTCCTTCCACCGGAGACACGGTCTCCCTCTTCGCCGTCAACCTCCAACCATCGCATCGAACACCTTTTTCGCCGGAGCTTCGTCGTCCATGCGGTAGACATGACCGAGCCAGCGTAGCCGCTGGATGTTTATTCGCTGCGCTACGTCCATGTCCTTATACAGCTCATACAGCTCGTTATTGGTTCGTAGACGATAGTAGTCACCAACACGAACAGGGCCGAAGATTTTGCGAAGTACCTTCCTCTCGAACACTCCAAGGGCCGCTATGTCGTTTCGTGTCATTGTCCATGCTTCAGCGCCATGAGGAGCACGGGCAAGATAAGCGTCGTATAGAGTGCAAGTTTTGTCGGTCGAGAGAGGTCTCTACTTCTCAATTGTCTACTGAGACCGTAGTAGCACCTGTTGGCAAGAGTTATCCTTCGCTTTATCTCCAGGCTGACATCATTGCTGCTGTTGATGGCGGTGCCAAGGTAGACGAATTCCTAATCTAACTAATCAAGAGCAAAAAAAAAACGAAACCCGACGAAAAATATTTTGTATTTATAATAAGAAAATGAAATATTTTGTATTATATTTTCTTTAAAATGGCATAATTAGGAATGGGATAATTTTGACCATACGTTTAAGTTTATCACTTTATCAAAAGCTTATATCATATGATTACAATACCGTGAAGTATTGAACGAACAGCATTTGGCAACGCGGTTAAAAAGGTTTCATTATCACTTTAGTCGCACAGCAGTAACCCTACAACAAGCGTAGGCAAAAGGATATTTTATTAGAATAAAAAACGACAACGTTGGTTTAAATTTCGTGCCGGTAACATGTTTGTATATTCTACACTCAACTAAAATTTTTTGTACCAACATTTTCCCAAAAAAAGAACCAAAGTGGAAGCGAAAGGACCATTTTATGTTTTCGGCAATTGTCTTTTTTTTAATACCAAAGCAAAATATAACTTTTATATCGAATTTATTTATTTATTTTTTTTGCTTGTACTTGTCCAAGGGCCTAAATGAAATAAAAAGGCTCACTTTTGGTCTGGACCATAAATGGCAACAGTGCCTTAAATATGAAAATAAAATTTCTAAAACTTATATTTCAGAAAATAGTAGTATAATCGGCCTGTGGGTAGTACGGTAGTAGGTACAAATGACGAAATAGTACTTAGTCAAGTACTACTATAGTAGTACTTTCGGCAGCACTGGCTGCTGCTAGCCAGGCTGATGCTGGGGCTTTCACACGCAATCTACTTCACTGCCGCGGTCGCTGCTGTAGAGACAATAAAGACATTACTCTTCGGGTTGTTCTCACTAATACCGACTCATTTTTTGCTGTCAAATAAATACCCGCCGTCACATAAATACCTGAGCGGTTTAGATACATTTCATGGTGTGTACATTAGTACCCATGCATCCCCGAAAAATTGAATGTTATATACGTCATCCAAAAGAATGAAACATACAACATTCCTTTACTGGAACTACTGAAATGATCGCTTCACCATGCTTAGTGGTGGAATAAGCTGGGAATTGCTGTCGATATTTTTTAGTTTTGAAGATAAGCAAACCAGAACACTATCGACATTATAGATATGTATGTGCGACTATTTAACTTTTTATCAACTTAATTCTATAATATGTATGTATGTAATACATAATTTTGAAATGTATCTTTCTGCATATTCTGACTGTTCTTATACGGTTGTTACTACTAACAACCGGTTTACATTGCTTTTAAAAAATTGTTGTTTATTTTTTTTGAAAAAACCATGGTATAAAAATGCAAGAGGTATACATATCAAATCATTAATAATTGGTGCTACTACATAACTTAGAGGAAAAAGCCTCTAACTCGAATGACGAGTTCGAAATCGTCATAAAACTGTAGGTGCACAACACTATTGCAAATAAAACGACATTTAGTAATGTGTGCCGCTATGCTTACATAAAATAATTATTTTGTTGATTTGTTAAAATGATTAAATTTGTAATTTTAAAATTGTCCCGAGCAATATCAGGTTCAACATGTAGCACCAAAAGCAACATCTGGTATTTGCTCACCACAATATGTAGTTATTAGTATCATAAAATTTATTTATTTATTTTTATTTATTATTTGAAAAATAATAATACAATAATTATAATTTTACAATGTAGAAGGAGCGCTAGCTTCTATGGCTTTCGGCTCGCTATGTAAATATTTGCAGTGTACTTAACTTAACTAAATGTATATATTTATTAATCGTTATGGAAAAGTTATAATTGACAATTTAAATTAAACTGTGTATTTCACATTTTTTTAAGAAGAAATAAATTACACGGTGCAACACTGAAAATACACCTGACAAAATACATACTGTAGGCTGTTTATGTGGTCGAATAATGCATACAAATATTTTTGTTATATTTTTTGTACCCTCCAAATTTTATTTATTTACAAAAAACTGTTTTTACAAACTTTCCGAGGTAATCTATGAATATCTCAGTCATTTTTTTAACGATTTTCAATATGTTATATGTTTTGGAAAGAGCATTGTCAGACCTTTCGAATGATGTATGTCAATTCATTGTTTAAACAAATGAGTTGTAAGTTTTTATCGCATAAACCTTGAAAAAGTGATTTTTTCTAAATTTTTTTAAATTTAACCAGTTTTTATTGCATAATGAAACAAAAAAATTAATAAAGTTAGGTAATATTCTGAAAGAAGATTTGTTTACGAACAAATTGGTGTATTGTTTATTGAATTGGACCAAAACTGCGGAATCTACGCTATTTTTTCGTAACTAGAAAATAAAGCCTTGAATATGTATTCTTTTGAGAACCATACTGGTGGCGCTTGAAGCTTTTTTCAAGCGCAGTGTCCAAATAAATAATTTCACTAATTAAATTAAAATTTGATTTTATTGAGTCTTAACTATTAACAAAATTACGATGAATAACCGTGGCGGTGTGTCGACGAAAAGTGGACTGTATAGGTGCGACGACGAAAATGGACTGTATAGGTCTGACGACGAAAATGGACTGTATAGACTGTCAAGGGTCAGCTTCATACATTGAGCGCAATGACGAACCGAAGTGGGATGGTGTTGTTGTGTTTAGCTGCAGCTTCCAATGAGTACAATGAACCGAAGAGAGGGTGGTGGTGGTGGTGGTGAGTTGTAGGCTTTGCATAGCACTACATTGGTACCATTTCGAAGACAAAGGCAAGAACGATGATGATGCATTGTGGTTGTTGCTAGTAACTGTACAGTGATGTGATTATGGTGTGTTATTTACTACAAAGTTTAGAGCGAAGAAAATGTGTGAACGTGAAAACGATGAACATGTGTCCCTGTCGGACACCTACTGCTGTGGCATGGGGCCGCAACATACTTCCCCTTGAAAGTTCTTCTTTCAATCAGTTTGTGCAGATGACAGGGTTTCAATTGGAAGTTTGCAAATTTTTGTGATCGCACGTGTGCAAAGTTTGTCTGTTAGTTAGTCTTCACCATAACAACTCTGACCTTGCCGTCGTTTCCTGGTTTCGTCTCAACCACACGTCCCATTGGCCATTTGAGAGGTGCAGTGAGTTCGTCTTTTACCAGTACCAAGTCGCCCTCTTTGATGTTTGGATGAACTGTGGACCATTTCGATCTATGTTGAAGTTCCGCAAGGTACTCTCGGTGCCAGCGTAGCCAGAATTGTTGTTGGATCTGTTGGACAATTTGATAACGTTTCAATAAGGTTATTTTCGATCGTTCGACAATGGTGTCAGTGGACGACTGTTGACAATTGCTTCCGCTTGACAGACGACCGTGTGTAGTTCATCCAGCGACAAAATGTGTGTGCCATCGAGCGACGCAGATAGTGTTTGCTTAGCTTCACGGCACTCTCCCATAAGCCGCCGAAGTGTGGTGAGCGGGGCGGGATGAACTTCCATTGTACGCCTTCATTGCGACAGAATTCCTCTACCGCCTCAATGTGCTGTTGTGTAACAAATGTGTGCAGTAATTCACGAAGCTCTCGATTAGCCCCGACGAAGTTGGTTGCGTTGTCCGAGTACATGAGACGAGACTTGCCTCGTCGAGCAAAGAATCGTTTGAGCGCAGCGATGAATGCAGGCGTCGACAAGTCTGGAACGACTTCCAGATGGAAAGCCTTTGCTGAAAAACAAACGAAGACGGCAATGTAAACCTTTATTGGTGGTCTACCACGAATTTGTTGAGTAACGAAGAGTGGTCTACAAAAATCAACGCCATTACCTGCTCGGCAATGATCGGCCGAAGACGATAGCAGATAATGCAGTGGTGAATGATTTGACGAATGAATTTACGCGCGCCAATGATCCAAAACTTATCACGAAGAATATTTTGTAGTGTCTGCGCTCCAGCGTGCAGGTGCTGTCGATGATGATGTGCAATGAGAGTGTGTACAAATGGGTGAGAGTGTGGTAGCACAATGGGGTGTTTGCTATTGAAATCCAACGAAGAATTTTTCAACCTTCATTTCATTTTTGTTTTTTGTAGCACAGTGTTATTTTTATATTGTCCGCACTTGTTGATCGAAGGAGTTCGAGCAAGCTGCAGCCACCCCCGGATGTGTTGCGAAAGCTGTTTAGGTTTGGGCAATCGTGGAGCAGATGAGTTACGGTCATTGTTTCGCGACGGCAAAATAAGCAAAATGGGGCACTTAAGCCAAGCAGTAGATGCTCATGTGTGAGTTGTGTGTGTCCTAGTCGTAGGCGAACGAATGTTTTTAGCTCATAACAGCTGCTGTTTGTAGGGTATATCGGGGTTGTGCCATTTGTATTGCAGGTAGAGTAATGATGGTGAACTGAAGACCAGTCATCAGTTTTTAATGATTGTATGTGTGAGGTTATTGTTTTAAAAATATCCTTTTTGGTAAAATGTCCAAGCGAGTGTCGTGGTTCCTTTAATGCTGCCTTAGCTCTGATATCGGCTAACTCGTTCCCGCGAATTCCAACATGGCTCGGAATCCACATTAGTTTTATTTTCTTTTGATGTTGTATTACACTGTGCTACAAAAAAAAAAATAATGAAATACACCTGACAAGTAACATACTGTACGCTGTTTATGTGGTCGAATAATGCATAAAAATATTTTTGTTATATTTTTTGTACCCCCCAATTTTATTTATTTACAAAAAACTGTTTTTACAAACTTTCCGCGATAATCTATGAATATCTCAGTAATTTTTTAACGATCTTTAATATGTAATATGTTTTAGAAAGAGAATTGTCAGACCTTTAGAATGATGTATGTCAATTCATCGTTTAAACAAATGAGTTGTAAGTTTTTATCGCATAAACCTTGAAAAAGTGATTTTTTCTCAATTTTTTAACTTTAAACAGTTTTTATTGCATAATGAAACAAAAATTAATAAAGTTAGGTAATATTCTGAAAGAAGATTTGTTTACGAACAAATTGGTGTATTGCTTTATTGAATTGGACCAAAACTGCGGAATCTACGCTATATTTTCGTAACTTAATTAAATTTCGTAATTTAGTGAATATTGAACAAAAGTTTGGTAGCAAGCCTGCGCTGATTGTGCTTCCGGCGCTGTTAACCACAGCAAAGGAGGTGGCGTACTGTGTTTTTGATCCATCCGTAAATATAAAGTTCCAGTTGCTCCTTTTGTACAACGATGATTGTTCTTCAAAGTGTTGCCGGTAACTTTCTGCGGCTGTACTTTCCTTCGGATACTGTTTCAGGCTTAGAATAAATAAAGAGTCGCAGGCAATCCAAGGAGGGTACTTTATGATTGGTTTTAACGTTGGTGATATAGGTAGGTTTAAGATTTTGGCATATTTTGCCGGTACTTGCGCTTATTACTGATGCAGCGTTTTGTGGTGTTGAAGAGGATTTCGTTATTGCCCTCAAATAGCTTAGGTATGAGAGGCATTGTAGTTTCAATTATTCGGTTTTCTATGGATGGCAGTCCTGATTCCGTAAGAATAAATTTTATGGGGGAAGTTGGGAACGCCCGAATACTTCTGCGGACAGCTGCATGGTAGGGTGCCTTAATGAGCTTGATATTGCTTTTTGCGCTTTGACCGTAAATTTGCAACCCATAGTCGATCCTGGAGAGTAGTAAGGCTCTGGTGATGCTAATCAGTGTGGACATGTGAATATAACAGTGTTTAGAGGAGAGGTATTTTACAATGTTTAGTCTTAAGTTTAGGTTAGATCTTAAATAAATACAATGTTGTCTAAAGGTTAATCTATCTATCTAAAGATAATGCCAAGAATTTTCATATTATTTGTACTTTGGATAATAGTGTTGTTAAAAGTTAAACTTATGCTAGTACAACTAGTTTTTTTTGCAGCAATGGAGAACTTTTCATTTATCGTACGATATTCTTGTACCTGACCCACTCGACCATTCGGAGATGTCGGATAAGATATTAAGAAATTTTGTTTTGACGACTTCTAAGTTTGAAATTTTAGTAAAAATTATAACGTATATTGCATGATCGATTTGTGTTTGTTTTGTTATAATACTACTAATTTCGTTAAAAGCGATGATGAATAAAACAACTGACAGCGGCGAACCTTGCGGTATGCCGTTGTAGAGGTTCTGTGTGTCGGAATAGACGTTATTTACTTTTACTTTAAATTTTCGTCCTGTTACAAAGCTTTTGACAAAGTGAAAAGTCTTATGGCCGACTTTCCACTTTAGGAGTTGCCGTAGGATCACATGGACTCCGACCCGGTCAAAAGCTTTTTCGAAATCGAGACTGAGAATGGTAGCATGATTTCTGTGCGATAAAGCTGAAGATAAATAGTGCTCTACGTGTAATAAAGCGTCAGTGGTTCCATGTGATTTTTTGAAGGCAACTTGATGTGGGCTTATAAATTTATTTTTAAGAGCAAACCATATGATTCTTTTTGCCATAATTTTTCCAAAACCTTCCTGGGACAGGGGAGAAGTGAAATGGGGCGAAATCCGGATATATCTGCGATGGATTTGTTTGGTTTTGGAATGGGTATAACAGTTGCAGTTTTCCAGACAACGGGGTAAAAGCCGGTATCTAAGATTTTATTGTATAAGATGACCATTCTGTTCACTAAAGAAGGAGGAATACGTTTTAACATGTCATAAGAGATTCTGTCTTGTCCTAGAGTTTTACCTCGCATAGAGGCTATTGTATCTGAGAATTCAGATATTGTTATTTTTGAGTCTAGCCAGCGTGATTGGATTGTTGAGGTAGATGTGGAATAATTTAAAATTGATGATTTATCGGAAACAAACTTATGGTGAAAATTAGAATCATTTGAATAGTAAGACCAACATTTAGCGAAGTGGTTTGACATTTTTTGTTGGGTCATTAAGTTGCATGTTAGTTTCGTCTGTTATGAACTCGATTGGAGATCTCGTTTGAGTACCCACTAACATCCGAATATCTGTCCATAACCTCTTTGGGGAGGTGGATGGGTTTATAGTTTTTGTGGGGTTTCAAGGCTCTCCCGTTTGGCGGATTTTAGATTTTTACGGAATTTTGCGTTTGCAATTTTGTATTTAATTAAATTGTTATATGTACGCATACGTTTGTACTCTGACCAAAATTTTTGCTTTTCTTTGCGAAGGTTCGAGAAATTAATGTTCCACCAGGGTACACTGGTTTTGAGGTATTTGGGTTTGGTTTGCGGAATTGTCAAGTGAGCAGCTGTGCGTATAATTTTTTGAATGTTGGCGGTCTCTTTATTTATGTCGCTAGAAACCTGGATGAAATTGTTTGTTTTGATTACAACGTCAGAAAAGCTTTGCCAATTAGCTTTATTAAGGATAAATTTTGGTTGTCTAATGAATTTGTTTTTGCTGGTACTTGAGTTCAACTGTGTTAGAACAGGGAAATGATCACTGCCAATGTCCTCTATTATTTTTCCTCGTTGATTGCACGTCGAAAAGCCCCATAGGGGACTCCACGCATTGAGGTCGCCAAGAAGTATAATGGGTGTGTTGAAAATACAAATAATGTCGTTTATATCTTTAGATGAGAAACGTTGGTGTGGAGGAATGTACATCGATAGAATAGTGAAAGTGGTTCTGAGTTTGATTTCAATTGCTATTGTTGCTATATGTGAAACAACCGCTATACGTTTGTGTGGGATATTACATTTGATCAGTACACCTACACCTTGTTTTGCATAGTTAACCCATTTTCGGCCACTACCAGAAATAGCCAATATTTTGTTAATTCCTTTTAAGGACTTATATTTAGGACCTTAATCAAGAATATTTTTGGATTTTTTTGTGTATTTTTTTTTACACAAAAATATTTTATAAATAAATAAAAATTGAATTACAAATAAAAACAAATATATACGTACATAGTTTTAGTCAAATAATAATCAAGCATGAAAACAAAAAATTGTTGGCTTACATACAGCTGCGAGCAGTGAAATAGTAGTGGGAACTAACGTCACATATGTCTTTGAATATTTAAACGTACCAATTAATTTTAACATTTTTTGTAATGCAGAAGTAAAGTATATTTTCGTAACTATGTTAACAAATAAGAAAAATTTGAGTTGAAAACGCAAAATATATATATTACAATTCGATGTGATTTGCATCAAAATCACAAGGAGCAGTAAAATAGTAGTGAATTCATTTAAAAATTATATAAGGAACAATGACGGTTTTTTGTAGTTTATTTCTATAGGTAAACTTAATACTTGGTGGCATGACAACGATTTTAAATAACAGCTACACAACGGCTCTTCATTGAGTCAACAAGGCTCTCACATCTGTTCAATGGTATATTGTGCCATGCGCGCTGAGCTACTGCCCATAGTTCGCTGTTGTTTTTAGGTTTAGCATCCCATACTGCCTTCTTGATGTCAGTCCATAGGTTTTCAATAGGATTGAGGTCAGGGAATTGAGCTAGCCAATCCATGACCTCAATGCCATTGACCCGAAACCACTCCTTCGCGACTTTACTGGTATGCTTCGGGTCATTATCCTGCTGAAATGTCCATTTCAGCGGCATGTCCTCTTCAGCAAAAGGCAACATTACATTTTGCATAATATTCACGTATGCGTGCTTGTCCATTGTGGTATAAATCCTATGGATTGGACCCACACCTCTATAAGAGAAGCAGCCCCAAACCATAATACTAGACCCACCATGCTTTAAAGTTTTTGTGGTGAACCTGGGGTCATACTCCGTATTAGGGGGACGTCTTACGTATTGACGAGACCCTTTGCCGCCATATAGAACCACTTTTGACTCATCCGTCCACAGAATATTCCTCCATTTTTTAACGGGCCAGCCTAGATGTTCTTGGGCAAAATTAAGACGTCGCACAATGCACATTAGGTCAAATGATCACTTTTTCTGTGCGAAAGTCAAATTTCGTAAATGCCGTTATACAATTTTTTCCCCCCTCATCATGTTAGAAATACTCCAAAGCAACGAAAACACCACTTTGTTTTTTTAAAACATAAAGTACAATGATCCGAAACACACATCGAAGTTGGTAAAAGAGTGGCTCAGTTCAAATGGGATTACAGTCCTTGATTGGCCGGCCCAATCACCGGACTTGAATCCCATCGAAAATTTGTTCGGCATTCTTAAAAAGCGTCTGGGTGGAACACGCTTTCGTAATAGGGGCGAATTGTTTTTTAAGTTAAAAGAAGAATGGGGAAAAATACCTGAAACCACAATTTTAAACCTAATTGAGTCAATGCCTAAAAGATTTGCTGCAGTCATACAAAGCAAAGGGTATTACACCAAATACTAGTATAAAGTTGCTTAGGTTTTCCACAGCTAATTTTGGAGTTTGTTTCGTTTTCGTAAATGTTTTTACCGTTTGTGAATTGATATGTTTGGTTTTTTTATATATTTGTTGTAATTACATTCTGATCATTACATAAATATAAAATTATTCCCACTTCGAATTGAACTATTGGCAAATATGGAGTTTTATTCATGAGTAATACAAAAGTTGCTTAGGTTTTGCACAATACTGTATATTATAAAAAAAAATGTTTTCGCTTAAAACTTTTTATTAGTACATCTTGCGTATCTAATGTTGCACATCAGAAGAAAGGTATGAAAACGAAACTTTTCGTTTGATACCCATATCGTATAAATCAGTTGGAGATTAAATGAGTTTTTTTGATAAAAACTTTGAACTTTGACCTTGAACCACGCCTTTTATGGGCGGTTCTCAGGCAAAATTTTTAGTTTGTTAGATTAAGGAACCAACTCTCTATATAAAAGCATACTCATTAATTAAAAAAATTTTTTTTTCATTTTTGACCTCAGTCAAGTTAATGGGCGTGAAAGGGTTAATATTTTTTTGTTTAATTTGTTAATATTTTGAGTTGAGGGGCTGGCGGAATGTGACTAGACCTCCTCGTGGTGGCCGCTGGAAACAGCCACCGGGGTATGGTCTTGTCTTACCCTGTGTGGCTGGCAAACTAGTCACTTCCTATATCCAACTGCCTATACCTGGTATCCTCTCTGCCCCACATCCCCTCCCCCCCTAATCCAGGGTGTTATGCGACCCGTGCCCATTGGATGGTTTGCAGCCAGGGGGTATACCGGCTGTAATATCACGGAACATACCCGATACCTGTCCACCTCGGGTAGTATTTTGGACTTTCCATGGCATGGGGCTCTGTCATGGGCGACCTTATTTCCCCACAACTTGAAAAGGCCACCGAAAAGCCTCGTCGGAGTAGGTGGCCGAAAGAACCAGATGATGAGCTCTCAAACACGCGCCTCGGATGGTAAGGACGTCGGACAGACTGACGCCACTGATCAGCACATTGCTGAACTAACAGTAAGCGGTTGGAGAGACCAACCGACAAGAAGAAGTAGGGGGAACAGTGAATGTTCCCATACGAGCGTGACAACCATGTCAACGATCGCGGTTGAGGAGGCACCCTCGCTTGGCGTACCCGCGCTGGTAGAAGCCACCGAGGCCATCTCTCTTAAGAGAAAGCGGCTGACGACTTCTCAAAAGAAGTGGCTGAGGAGGCTAATGGCGTCGGGTAAATCATACGATGATGCCCGCAAGACTGTGCTGGAAGAGCCGACAAAGACGGACGACACTGGTGGCAGCAGCAGAGCGGATACGGCGCAACCCGTACCAAAAAGGACGAAGTTTAGTCCGTCCTTTGCTGAGGCTGCTGCGGCCATCAAAGTTGGAATTCTACCGGACGAATTCCCGGCTGTCCATCTGGGTTTGGAGGAGCAGAGGACGATCGAAGGGCTGATCAAAGAGGAGCTGCGTAAGCTCCCCGTGGATGGGCCTCAGATCAGGTTCCAAGGATGCTCGTTCAAGCCAGGATGGATTATTGTAAACTGCGCCGACGAGGCATCGAGGAACTGGCTAAGGGAGGTCATAACAAAAACCCAGCTGCCGGGAATGAAGGTGAAACTGGTGGAGGGAAAAGACATTCCCAAACCCAGTGTGGCCACCGCATTCTTTCCTGGCTGCTCCCTCCCGGCCGAAGATATTCTTCGAATGCTTCGTACGCAGAACCGTTCACTACCGACAGGAAACTGGAAGGTACTGAATAGATCTGTCGCGGCGCAGGGAACAACGCTGACGTTGGCTATCGACGACACCTCAGTAGGTCGGCTCTCTGAGCTGAAGGACCTTCCCTTCTTCGAGTTGGGAAGAGTTCAGTTCAGGGTGCGGACTGATCAGGGGATGAAGTCGTCGGTGACCAGCCGGGGCGGCACGGAGACGAGGACGCCGAAGACAGTGGTGGAAGAGGACAGACCCTCCACCAGCAAGCCAGCACTGGCGAAGGCATGCGAGGACTGTCCACCTACAAGTGGACGGACGCAAGCCGTCACTCGGACCGAACGGAACGAACGGACCAGTGACAAGACGCCAGGACAGGTATCGGTTGGGCCCGTAAAGCCTACCTCATCTAAGCCAGTCCGGCAGACTCGGCTGACTGGGTTGGCGAATCCATCCAGACGACTGAGCCTGCTGGATAAGTCTGCACACACACCGAGCAGCAATGAACGGGTGCAGACGAGGGGCAGAGGGAGTAAGCGTGCGGGAACCCACACGAAGGGACCAAAGGCGTAACTATGGAGATTGTACAAGTCAATCTCCATAGAGCGTCGGCAGCCTCGGCTGTCCTAACTAGGACCATGAACACCTTGGGTCCTAGTATAGCCCTGGTGCAGGAACCATGGACCAGCACCAACGGTCAAGTCAGAGGGCTATCCCAGGCAGGTAAGGTATTATGTTGTCAATCAACCACAACCAGAGCCAGGACCTGCATCGTGTTTAATAACATATCTTTCTTCCCGTTGACAGATTTCGTTACGCCGGATCTATGCGCGGGTAAGATTACCTGGAACTCCAGGGAAATCATTATTGCCTCCGCATACTTCCCTGGAGATGACGACCACTGTCCACCCCGAATAGCAGAACAGCTCATTGCCTATGCTAGGGGCAACCACATGGAGCTCGTAATGGGCTGTGATGCGAACGCCCATCACACCATGTGGGGGAGCACGGACATAAATCCTAGAGGTGAGTTACTATTTAATTATATACTTTCCTTAGACCTAAGTATTTGCAATATTGGGAACAGCCCCACATTTGTAACTAGGGTCAGAGAGGAAGTCTTGGATATGACCTTGACAACCTCGATGACAAAAGAACTTGTCAGCAATTGGCGGGTATCTAACGAGCCGTCGTGCTCAGATCATAGGCAGATAAGATTCACGCTAGGGAATCAGATGCCAACCGTGGTGACATTCAGACCAAAACGACAGACTGACTGGAACAGCTATTGCTTCCAGTTAGGACAAGACGTCCCAACTCAAATCGAGAATAGGATAGATACCATAGACAGACTAGAAAGGGCCTCTACAATTTTTAGAGATTCCGTTCTGAATGCCTATGAAGAAAACTGTCCCCTCAAGACCAAAACTTGTAGGAAACAGACACCGTGGTGGAGTAGTCATCTTAACAAACTGAGAAGGGAAGTAAGGAAACTATTTAATAGAGCCAAGCGAAACAACGACTGGCAGACCTACTCCCAGACTCTCACCAAATACAACCAAGAAATCAGGAAGGCCAAGAGGGAATCCTTCAAGCGGTTCTGTGAGGACGTATCAGATCTGTCCTCCAGCTACAGGCTTCATAGGGTTCTCTCGATGGAAAAATCCTGTCCGATAGGAACACTGGTGGATGGAGATGGGACAGCCACAAAGTGTGAAAAGGAAACACTTGTCCTACTCACCAATACCCACTTCCCGGGGTCAGTATACACAAATGATCCTCTGACAGGCAGTACTGGACAGGTGCATCGTCCAGGTATGGAAGACTGGAGAACTGCCAAAGCTGTGTGTAATGCACTTGTAGTAGAATGGGCGCTGGAATCATTCTCTCCCTACAAGGCGCCGGGAAAAGATGGTATTTTCCCAGCGCTCTTACAGAAGGGAATGGCAATACTAACGCCCATTTTAACCAAAATCTACGTATGTAGTTTAGCCTTTGGGTACATTCCAGAAGCCTGGAGAATAGTTAACGTGATCTATTTCCCGAAACCTGGAAGAGCTGATAAGAAGGACCCAAAATCTTTCAGGCCAATAAGCCTGATGTCTTTTGTGCTTAAAGGCTTGGAAAAGGTCGTTGACCGGTATCTGAGGGAGGAAATACTCACTCAGCATCCCCTGAGCACGAACCAACATGCTTACCAGAAAGGTAAATCCACGGAAACGGCCCTATCGGCACTGGTAGGTAAGATAGAGAAGTCCCTGGCAGAAAAGGAAATCTGTCTAGTAGGCTTCCTGGACATAGAAGGGGCTTTCAACTACACAACCTTCGAAGCGATAGAAACGGCGCTAGAAGGACTACAGGCGCCTGCCACCCTTATAAGATGGATATCATCAATGCTGGAGAGCAGGGTGATTCAGTCCAACTTAGGGGAGGCTGAGCTGTCAGCAAGTACAGCGCGAGGATGTCCTCAAGGGGGAGTACTATCCCCCCTGCTATGGTCTGTAGTCGTTGACGGACTAATCCGCTCTCTTGAAGAGCAGGGACATGAAGTCATCGCATATGCAGACGATTTAGTCATTGTGGTCAGAGGCAGAGACGGACATACCGTCTCAGATTTGCTTCAGAGCGCGCTGAGGATATTCGAGCACTGGTGTATCAGACAGAAACTGTCTGTGAATCCAGACAAGACAATCATAGTCCCTTTTACACTTAAAAGGAAGATCGACCTTAGACAGATTATGATCTTTGGAAAAGAACTGAACTTCTCGAAGGAAGTTAAGTATTTAGGGGTAATCCTGGACAGCAAATTGAACTGGAAACCTCATGTTGATCGCATCATCAAGAGGGCAGGCAATGCTCTCTGGAGTTGCAAAAGAATCTGTGGAAAAAATTGGGGACTGAGACCGAAGTGGCTTCAGAGTTTATACTCCCTAATAGTTCTGCCGACTATCACCTACGGGGCGATAGTGTGGTGGAGGAAAACCACGGAAATAACAACTGTGACTAAGCTGGGAAAACTTCAAAGACTAGCGAATACCAGTATAACAGGATGTCTCAGTACTACACCAACGGCAGCCCTAAATGTTATATTGGGGATTCTGCCACTGGAACTAAATGTGCAAATGGCTGCAACCATCAGCGCACACAGACTTATGCATAGTGGATCCATACATAGGGATGCACATGCAATCGGTCACCTATCCATGTTGAAGGATAGGAGGCGAGATGGAGGCTTCTGGATGCCTCTGGATCTGATGCCACCGAAACACCTCTTCAGGAAGAACTACTCTACGTACATACCGCATAGGGAAGACTGGGCTGCTAATAGAATCAGTCTCACGTGTGATGACATTGTCTGGTACACTGATGGCTCAAAGATGGAAGGCGGAACGGGAGCTGGAATATTTAATACTAGCTCCCAATTAGCAGTTAGTCTGGGAGACACGGCCACAGTCTTCCAGGCTGAGATCTTTGCCATAAACGAGTGTGCCAGGATGATACTGACTCTCAATGTCAGGAGAAAGAGGATAATCATAATGTCCGACAGCCAGGCTGCAATAAAAGCTTTGAGCTCGACGACGTTTGATTCCAAACTAGTCTGGGAGACAGCAAATGTTCTCCAAGACATTTCAAAGGATAACCGGGTGATAATACACTGGGTTCCTGCGCACTGTGGGCACGATGGAAATGAGGAAGCGGACAGATTGGCAAAGGAAGGGGCGGCAAAACGACCCTATGGACCTGAGCCAATCATAGGTGTCAGCAGAGCTCATTTCAGGCATTGTGTCAAACAGGAATTCAAAAATCGGGCCAACCAGAAATGGTCCAATACGGTGGGACAACGCTGTTCCAAGCTATTCTTTCCGGCCTATTCGGAAGGCAAATCTAAATACCTATTGGACCTAAGCAGAAAGGAGCTTAAGTTCATGACGGGAATTCTGAGCGGGCACTGCCTGCTAAATATGCATAAAGCGCGGCTGGGATTGACAGATAGCGAACTATGCAGATTCTGCATGGAAGATGATGAAACATCCGTGCACATCATAACCGAGTGTCCCGCTCTCTTACACGCAAGGAAGCGTATACTGGGAAGGGAACTAATTCAGACAAACGAGCTGTCTGGAACTAATCTGGGAAAAATCAAGGAGTTCCTGGACAGTATTGGGGGAGATGAACTCCTCCAATAAAGAAAAGGGATACGACACAATAGTTCTCTTTGGACGCAGTGTCTCGGGCAGTTGATGCTCGGCTCCCGTATCTATTCTATTCTATTCTATTCTATTCTATTCTATTCTATTCTATTCTATTCTAATATTTTACCTACTTTTGCCTTTGCTATGATTTTGGCTTCAAATAATACAATATTTTAGCCGTTATTAATTTCGCACAGAAAAAGTGGTCATTTGACCTATTGTGCAATGGGGTAAACATGCCAAAAACCCGCGCATTGCCTATTTTATGCTGTAGTATCTAAACGGTTAAAGATAAATACCTCAAATTTGGACACCTTCCTTCAAAACTCTTCAGAGATTGGCTACCAATAATTTTTTTTATTTATTGTACCGTACACCGCCACCCTACAGTCGGCAATTAGGCATTTTTAAAATCGTCATTAGTGAAAACAAAACCAAAGTTATAGTATTTAAATCGACCCAAACTGACTAATGAATACTCTAGATTGTAGCCACGCCCCGATTTTTCGCCTCCTTTCATAAAATACCCACATAAAATACAATCATGTAGGGTAACTCGTATTTAAACAAAAACCATTTGATACGGGTTGATACGGCTCATAACGGGTTAATGGGGAGTATCACGCCCACTTACCGTTATAAATAAGCACAAAAGTGCAGATGACGTTGGTTAGTATATAAATATAATAAATTTTCCCAATTTAACAAAGTATGCTTATATGGCAACCCTATGTAAGAGTAGGCGTACCATGCCCATTTTTACGTCAGAGTTTAGTTAAGCCACTTGTAAATTCCTTACAAAGTTTTATTGAAATATATTGCCTTTTTCAAGAATCATCCTGCGTATCAGCCGAAACAATTTATAAAAAATATTTTGTTTTAGCATATTTATTAATTCAGGTGATAAATCACATCAATTTTTATTTATTTATTTTTTGTAATACTACATATATGCACCAAGTGTTATAAACGTACCGACCCATACGCGCGTTAAAAAGTTTTCAGTTCATATATATTTGTTTTCTTACTAAGAGACGTGAATAAAAGTCAAAATATCTAACCATTCCACAGCTTTCCGCAGACAAGTTGGGTACCATTTTTTTTATGAAGGTTCCCACTTATCTTCCTTAAAGATTTTCAATGATCCATGATGAACCATAAAAGTTATACACCACGAAAGTAAGACATTTTCCTAAAAAATCGTCGTTTTTGCCCAAACTTTGAGAACTTATAAGTATCTTTACAAGAAAATACATACATGCAAAAAGCGTTGTCTGACTGCTACATGCATGTAGATTACAAAAAATCCCCCAAAAAAGTTAGGCCCGTAACTTTAAGATTAGCCGTAATGCGCGGGTTTTCGGCATGTTTACCCCATTGTGCGTCGTGTCACATGGTTTTTTTTTTCAATAGTGGCACCTTGCGGGGGCTCCGGGTATATAAATTATTTTCACGAAGTCGTCTTCTCACAGTATGAACACTGCACCGCAGGTTCAATTCATCCCGGATCTCTACAGCTGACACTGTTGGCCGAATTTTCGCGCATCTGACGACATTTCGTACAGCAGTCTCTGAAAGAATACGTTTACCACCTCTTTTTTCATTTTTCTTTTTGTATGTAATGGCGTTGCGGATCATTGTGGCTGAACATCCAACGAGTTTTTCAACTTCCTTGTAAGTTTTACCGTCTTTTATAAGACTTTGAATAAATCCACGCTTTTCATCACTGCAGTGCTTGCCTCGGCCCACTAAAGGATGCACTGTCATGTAATATTATTTTTGTTATAATGCATTAATAATAAAATACCATAAAACTTACTTTTTGTGAAAAAAAATCAATTATTTTGACGTTAAAACAAATTTTTTCCACCAGCTATTCACTACTATTTTATTGCTCGGTCAGAATAACAGGTATAGCAATGCAATCCGCTCCAAAACAAAGCAACGGACTTTTATCAATTCAAAAATGGTTGCAACAGGGTTGTTACATATTAATTATGTACATATTATGTACATAAGGAGTGAACCAGAAAAAATTTAGAATTTTTACGCATCCACCATTCGAAAATGCCAAGAGTTAGGAAGCTGATATTTGCGAGTAAAAGTATCTATAAATATTGCAGTTTCTTGCTATATTAGTCAATTACATTTTGGATCTATTTTAGTCAACATGTCCAGCCCGCAAAAGTGCTGCCACAAATTAATACTAGACATTTACTTGACTTATAAGACCAAGTCTAGACTAAGCATTGCAAGGGAAAGCAAAGCGAGCGTAGCGACGGTTTGTAATGTTATAAACAACTACAACGCGGGAAACTACATCTACGCAACCGAAGAATCAGGCAGAAAAAAAGGGTCCAAGTAACCTAAAAGTGCTAAAAAGGGTTGTTAGCACATATCGTAGGGTTACCACGAGGTCGACTCGAGACGTTCCAGCTACATCAGGTACATCGCAATCATAGAGATGCGATATAAGCGAAGTCAAGGATTAAGGACCTAGGAATAGCAGAAAGTGCCTGACCGGTCGGAAGCAAAAGAAAAAATAGCGAAGACGCGGGCTCGAAAACTGTAAGACGATTACGTAACCAATTTCGATTACGTGATTCTCGATGATGAAACCTACTCTAAGGTGGACTTCAAGCAGTTGTCTGGGAATGCCTATTTCACTACAAGCAATAAGAATGGAACACAAAGAAAGTACTCCGAAGTGAAATACACCAAATTTCCAAAACGCTTCCTGGTTTGGCAAGCTTTTTGTACCTGCGGTCTACAGAGCAAGGCGTTCATTACGACAGGAACAAATAACTCTAAAATTTATATAGAAGAATGCGTGCAAAAACGCCTTCTACCATTTATTGAATAGCACAAAGGTACAGTTTTGTTTTGGCCAGACCTAGCGATAAGCCACTACTCCAGGTCAACTATGGAATGGTATGAAGGAAATTGTGTCACGGCAGTGGCGGATTCAGGGGGGTGTTTTGGGGGTTGAAACCCCCCCGAAATGTTAGGATCGACATTAAAACTACATACAAATTAAAAGACAATTTATGAATATCAAAGGATTACTTTTTGAAACCCCCCCCGAAATATTTTTCTAAATCCGCCCCTGTGTCACGGTGATCCTAAAAGAGGCGAATCCTCCCAACTGCCTGGAACTTCGGCCTATTGAAAGATATTGGGCTGTAATGAAGCAAAACCTAAGAAAAACAAACAAAGTTTGCAAAAATGATGTACAGTTCTGAAATCGATGTAAGTAAGCCTATGCAATAGCACAGAACAAACAATATACAGAATGCGCATCTGGTGTAAAGAAAATTTTTTTTGCGGGTTCCAGCGGTAGGACCCGTTTGTAGATGCGGGGGAAGCAGTAAAAGGGACGAAAACACACAGAGCGCGAGAGCGTAAGCTGAGAAGCTACGACCGCGCACCACACACTGTGGTTGTAGTTGTTGGGCAACAAAGCGATGTGCCGCTTGCATGTTGGTGCTGCCTCGTGCTCGCTCTCCGCTTGGTTTTTGACAAACAAGAACAAGAAGTGGACAGGCAGTTTCATAAAAAAATTGATTGAGCGATCGCCAAGGCACATAAGGTGGTAGCACTACGGGAAAAACCAAAATTCAATGGATTTTATAAGTTCTTTTGGTCTGCTTGTAAAATAGAAGTTGTAAAAAGTACAAATGGCTACAATGAAATATATGTGTTAAATATTGAAACAACCAAGACGCATTAAGAAAGTGATAATAAGTGGAAAACTATTGCTACAATGTTGTGCTAATTACACTGTACAACAGCATTTCTGCAACAGAGTAACGACCGTATATTCCTGAAAGAGGACGTCGTACTGATCATTTTTGCAGAACAAAGTAATAGTCTAGCACGTCTGAGTTTTTTGTAATTCGCACATAAAGGTTAAAGGGGTCTCTATAGACTTTTATACGGAAAGTATAAAAACGAGAAGAGCTAGAGCTTTGATGTCTAAGGCAAAGTTGTTTGCAATAAAAATGTGAATATTTTTATGTACACATGAACCCCCCCTCCCCCTTTCTTACCCCCCTTTTGCACGATTTTCGGAAAAATTTTTCATAAAAAGCTTGTATTGAGTAAAATATTGAAAAGAATACCATATTGTCTTTTGGGAAAATATTCCCCATTAAAAAATAGGAGGGGTCTTCAAACACCAAAACTTTCTCAAACCTTCCTCCAAAAAAATAAAAAGCCTTAAACACGAAACCTTCATTAAATCATCTTTTCATTAATTGCTAATTCTGCTTGAGATGTTGAGAAAAATGTTGAATATTGAAAAAAACACTATTTCCCATTGAATAATAGTTCATTGAGTAATAGTTCTCCTCTTAATAAAAGAAAAAATTTTTATGATTTCAGAAAAGACTTTGATAAACTCGTATTGCTTTTTATAACATCAATGTATTGGTTGCCAAAGCCCCTAAAGCCTATAAACATTCAATATTTTCAATCACTATGCATGTTATGTACAAAATACATATGCAAAAAGGCCTTTTTACCTTTAAACATTTAAGGCACATTGTTTTTTACAAGCCCAATTTTTTTTAATGTCCCCTTCAGCCTCATTACAACGATTTACACGATTTTGCGACTTTGAAAATACTTAAAAAAGTTTTCTGATGAGGAAAAAATACTTGATATTGGATGCTTGTTTGATGCATATTTTTGTACCGATGACACAAACATACTTTCAATTCAGACGGAATGACTTCAATTCCATTGAACCAAATTTCATGAAATTTTGACTTAAAATCGGGAAAATATGTGAATTTCCAAGTTCTGGCTTTGCCCCTGCTTCCTTCACACTTTGATATTTTCAAAGAAAATCTTGGGGCTGTTTCTGATGAAAAAGTGAAAAGTTTTATCAACAAATGAAGCTACTTGAAGAATGTAGCAATCCTCGCTGAGTACGTTAAGAATTTGAATCGCAATATTGACCCATCTGCACATTCCCGTAAAGCGAAAGCGTCTTTTTGAAATCATAAAAATTTTTTATTTTATTAAGAGAGGACTTCTTGTTTGGAGACCACCTGAACTATTATTCAATGGGAAATAGTGTTTTTTTCAATATTCAACATTTTTCTCAACATCTCAAGCAGAATTAGCAATTAATGAAAAGATGATTTAATGAAGGTTTCGTGTTTAAGGCTTTTTATTTTTTTGGAGGAAGGTTTGAGAAAGTTTTGGTGTTTGAAGACCCCTCCTATTTTTTAATGGGGAATATTTTCCCAAAAGACAATATGGTATTCTTTTCAATATTTTACTCAATACAAGCTTTTTATGAAAAATTTTTCCGAAAATCGTGCAAAAGGGGGGTAAGAAAGGGGGGAGGGTGGTTCATGTGTACATAAAAAATATTCACATTTTTATTGCAAACAACTTTGCCTTAGACATCAAAGCTCTAGCTCTTCTAGTTTTTATACTTTCCGTGTAAAAGTCTATAGAGACCCCTTTAACCTTTATGTGCGAATTACAAAAAACTCAGACGTGCTAGACTATTACTTTGTTCTGCAAAAATGATCAGTACGACGTCCTCTTTCAGGAATATACGGTCATTACTCTGTTGCACACAAAAAGTTTTAAATTGTTGTACTGTGTTATCAAAGAATGCTGCAACTACCTATTGAATTTGCCTTGGCGATTTCTTTGCCAAATCAACCACCATTCCAATGTGCACGAGTAAAGCCAAGCTGGCTTGCTGCGGAAAGCAACAACATTGCGTGTTGTTGTCGAAATGAGAATAAAGCCCAAAACCATCGAATCTATGCGTATACAATACATCAATTCGCGCTTACTCTCTCGGTTCCCTTTACATTTTTCTCACCTTTGTTGCTTCCCGCCCGCGTCTGAAATGAAATCGCAAAATTATTTCACCTTACAAAGAATTCCCCTACTTTTTTTTTAATGTGTCCTTAAAAATTCTAAATTTTTTCTGGTTCACTCCTTACATGACGAATTCTGGCTAATATTCGATTTTTCGACCATTGAAAAGTACGCGGTGCTGAAGGGTTAAAAATATTTTCATAAACTTATGGATATCAATTGATTGTGGTAATTTGGTCTTTAGGCTTCGTAAATAATCAATAATAAATCAATAATTTGAAAAAGTTATATATTTTTCAGAATATTCAAAATATGACTAAAAAAAGCTTTTTTTCGTGCCTTCGCCAACATATCTAAATTGATCTTTATAAAAAAAAATTATTATTTCGAGGGGTTACCAAAAGACCAAAGCTATTTTATGCATCGAAAGTTCAAAGATATAATGGCTAATTGCAGAGATACTATCCTTCAAAGTGGCTGGACGAAAAATCGACCAGCGGCCGAAAATGGGTTAATATTAGAATGATTAAAGAAATATCCCGTGTAATTTTAGGAATAGGCAGATTGTTATTTGCTTTGATATGAGTCTCTTCAAGTGCGATAAAAAATGGGGAATATTCTTTGATTAGAATTTGTAGTTCGGCAAAGTTGCTGTAAAAGCCTTTCATATTCCATTGTAGGATATTAAACATTACAACGTTATAAACGGAAACTGTGGAATATCTGGGAGCGAGAGCGAGAAGACGTATTTGAGTTAGTTGAGTGTGAGATGACTAGAGAATGAAACAAAAGGAAGGGAACACACGAGATGGAAAAAAAAGAGAAAGGAATCAGATGAAAGGAACAAAACGAGATAGTGAGTTAAGGGGCACAACTAGTTTGAAATTTTGAAAATTTCGTTTTTTGTTTTATTTCATATTTTTATAGTATAACTATCATAGAAAAAGTAAACGAACGGATTTTGTCGAATTCGTAAAAGTCTCTGAGATACAGAGCCTCAAATCCGTCTCGTTTACTACGAGGTAACACGGTTTTAAAACTTTAAACGCGTTTTTCTCAAAACTACATTTTTCAAATTTGCTGCAGCTGTAACTTGATTACAAATCATCCGATCGAGTTGGGTCTTTTTTTAGCTTATTGTGTATTTGTTTTTCCATACAATTACCCTCCAGTTTAATGATAGGATGAAAAGTATAATTATGCCAGGCCAAAAACCATCAGATTTTTCAGCAAAATTTTAATTTTTTTTTCAAAATACCGCCGAGGGTCATTGTATAGGAAATATAACCTAGTTAAGTAAAATTTTTGGTTTTTTTGATTTCAGGCACTGCGAATGCTACAATCACTGCAGCAGTGGGAGAACGTTTTTTTTTTTTGAAGACTCGGGAGATGGTGGATAACTTGCTGAAAATCGAATATTTTCATTTGAAAAAATTACGTTGTATTCATTATTTATGCATAAATATATCTGCAAAATTTTAAAACATTCGATGCAATACTTCACAAAATTCAAAATTCACAAAAAATCTCCTTTTTTCATGCGGTCAAACTAGTTGTGCCCCTTAAAGCTCGTCGTCTGAGATTTTCATGTTGAGAGTTGGTTTTGACTTGTTACTGAGAGGTTTGGTTTTAGTATCAGTGGAAGTGGAACTTTTGTTTGATGTGGATATACCTTTAGGAGACATAAGAGATTTTGCATTGGCATCTGATTTAGGTGATGTGTTAATCGGAACGGTAAACGTGTTTGATGGTATTTTTGTGGGAGTTTCTTTAGTGTTCAAGAGAAGTGGGTTGATGTTGGAAGTAGTACTTGAAGTGGCGGTCATTTCTGGAAGCTTTTGTGCAGAATTGTTTGTATGTCGAAGTAGTAGACGTTCGGAGATTGTTTTTTCAGTTTGCGAGTCGCTTTGCGACTGACTTTTGAGCATAGAAGCGAAGGAAGGAGAATTGTTGGACAAAGAGGGAATTTGTGCTTTATATATTTTTACAGCTTCACGCATGGAGCATTTATTTTCGGTTTTAATTTTCAGCAGTTGCTTTGCTTCAATGAATTTTGGGCAAATTTTGGATGAGGCGGCATGTTCGCTAGTACAGTTGATGCACAAGGTTCTAGTGCAGTCAGAAGGGGCATGAAAAGGGAGTGCACATTTTTCGCAAGAAGGAGTAGACTTGCAGCGTTTTGCTGTGTGTCCTAAGCGTAGACAATTACGACACCTCATTGGGTTTGGAAAATATAGTCTGACGTTGACGGCACGCCAAGAAATTTCGACCATTTCTGGTAGATGATATCTGTCGAATGTCAACAGTACAACACCAGTTGGCATGCTTTTGCCGTCGAACGATTTAGTGAACTTTTAGATTGAAACCACACCTTGATCTTTTAAATTGTCTATTATTTCTTGTTCGGGAATATCGTTTAGGCACGGTGCGTAAACTGTGCCCTTTGTGAAGTTGAGACTTTCTTGGTACTTAAGGCAGGTTCTCACCTTGTGGATCCGAAAAAGTGCTCTTTTTTTAGGAATTTTTTTTGAGAATTTTTTTGAAAAAAAAAAAAAAATTTTTTCTCTGGATAGGAACACACATTAATTTAGAGAATACAATTTTTCAAATTGAATGAATCAAAAAGGGGGGGAGGGGCGTCCATCAGTGGCGGCATGTCGGCGAGGAGGTGTCCCGCTACCGGAAGTGATTCCGTCAAAACCCGTGATCTCAAACACAAAAATCGAACGCATTCTTAATGTGTCGGAACAGTGCGTCATTCTCTGATCATTATACGTCTAAACTGTTGTTCACGGCTTTCGTCAGATCAAGGCTGGAATATGCTTCGTTTATATGGAGGACATACCAAGTGACTCACATTAATCGCATTGAGCGCATCCAAAAAAAAATTTTTATGCGGTTCGCCCTAAGGTCGCTGAACTTTACTGAACCGTTGCCGTCGTATATTTCCCGCTGCCGCCTTATAAACTTAATGAGTCTAAACTCTAGACGAACCTATCTTGCGTGCTCCTTCATTGTTGGGTTATTAAATGGGTCTACAGATTGCCCAACCCTTTTAAGTAAAGTTGCTTTTAATGTTCCAATTCGTAACCTACGGTACGTAGAGACTTTCCACATCAGCCTTTTCAGGTCAAACTATGCTAAGAATGCGCCACTGGCCAGAGCCCTTGCGGAACTGAATAGTGTCCCCGATCTCGATGTATCGCTTCCCAAAGGGACATTATTAAATTTGTTATTGAATAGGTTAAGTTGAAGCTCTTTTCCTCACTTGTGTGACCGTTTTTTGTCCTTTTTTTCCTTTAGTCAGTAAGTTCTAAATGTACATTGGCTTATTAAATAAATAGGTCGGCAAAAATCCACTTAGCTTAACCCTCCTCGCGGGTGCCGACCGGGCAATGGGCATCGCCTGACTTTGTACAGGCTAGCCTGGCAAGGGAAGGCGATGTCTAGCTAAGAGTGTGGTAGGGCTCCACATGCCGTGCCTGAGGTATCGCTTTACATGCCGTTCCCGGGGGGGGCGGCCTGTGGAGTCATACTTCACTCATGTTAAGTGGTGCCTGGCGGGTAGGCCTAAAACGCTAAGGGAGGAGTCCCTGAAAAAATAAACCAGTCTGGAGTCCAAAAAGGGAAAGGATCGGGTCAGGATATTGACCCAAACGTCGGTGGGAGAAGTGACGGCTACCATCGGCGGGCACGGTGGGGAACTTGATTCCCCTCTGCGTGTCGCCAGCGGTCACACCTCTGCTAGAGTGGTTGCAGGCTCTAGCAGTCGTCATGCGACTGCAAACCTAACGAAAGCAAGGTTAGCTACTAGGGGTACTGCGGTCGATACAGACTCAGACCACGACAGCGTAAGCAGCGTGGCAACCGTCAACACGATCGCTGAGGAGGAGCTGCTAAAGTCCCCAAAGGCTCTCGACCCGAGCATCGCATCCACTAGCAGGAGCGAGCAAAGGAAGAAGCCCAGTAAAGGGGGGCTGAAAGCGCTTGCTCAGTACAAGGCGGCAATAAGAATAAAGTTGCGCCTGGAAAGCAAGGCCACTCTTTCGCCCACGGTGCGAGAGGACCTTCGATGGGCAACGGAGACGGTCACGAAAGGCAGGGAGCACTTTTCGCAAATCGAAAGGTTTGCGACTACGCATCCCACCTTCGTGAATAAAATCGAGGAAAACGTTGCGAAAGCAATGAAAGAAACGGAGGCGAAGAGACAGCGGTCCACGGAGGGGGAGAAACCCGTGGCCAAACGTCCTCGTACTCACACCACAGCTACTCCAACTGACCAGCCGTCCACGTCCAAGAGAGTGGCGACGACCAGCGAAGTGGCCAAACGGCATCTGACCGTTGCACTCGTTGATCGGCGACACCCGAATGGCCAGATGACGGCGGTACAATGGAAGCAGGTGGATACTAAAATTCTCGAGGCCATTGTTGCACAGGCGATTGACGAACCGCACAAACCTTCGCCCTCCTTTGAAGGAGCGGGGTGGTACAGGGGAGTAAAAATCCTGAAGTGCAACGATGACCTCACCCTCAAATGGATCAAGGAGGTGGTCCCGAAGTTAGGAGGATTGTGGGAGGGCGCCGACTTGGATATAGTGGATAGGGACGACATTCCCGGACCACCGCGGGCTAAGGTACGAGTACCTTGCACGGTGAAACCGGAAAGCGCCTTACTGCTTTTCCAGCGGCAGAATCCCGACATCCCGACGAAGGACTGGAAGGTGATCCACGCGGGGAGACAAAACGCCGATGGTACTCTTGACCTGATCCTACAAATCAATAAAGAGGCAGAGGACAAGTTGTACCAGCGATTCGGAAAGATGTCTTGGGGGACGGGTAGTGTTTACCTGCGCCTCAAAAAACGTCATCCGGAAGACGGTAATGAAAATACGCTAAAGCCAGGCGAAGTAGCAAAGGATCTTGGGCTGGAACCCATGACCGACGCTACTCTGATGCTGCGGCTAGATGACGGTGAGACGGACGAAATGGAGGTTGAGGCGGGTGGAGTGTCGGCGGCGGCAGCCACACCCACCTTGGAGGATACTGTACCTTCTGGAAGGGAAGGTCCTGCAAATCAACCTCCACCACAGTAAGGTGGCATCAGCTGAGCTCCTCCTCACATTAGAGGGCAGCTACGACGTGGCCTTAATTCAAGAACCCTGGCTTTCCTCCGGGAACAAGGTTTCAGGATTGAGGTCCACGAATTACAACCTATTCTACGTTACAATGGTAAGGAAGATTCGAACTGCCATCCTTGTTAGGAAGAATATTAACGCATATCTTTTACCCAATTTCAGTTCTGATGACCTGACGGTGGTCGTCATCGAAGGGGACGACAAGCCTAGACTTGTCGCCTCGTGCTACATGGCCCATGACGTCGAGGCACCCCCCCCCAGAGCTGCAGCACCTCATGGAAGAAGCCCGCAGACGAGGCTTCGACGTAGTGGTAGGTGCGGACGCGAATTCGCACCACCCTCAGTGGGGAAGTAAGGACACGAATGAACCGGGTGAGTCCCTCTTTAGTTTTATATTACAGAATAATGTAGAAATAGCTAATAGGGGGAACATCCCAACTTTCAAGGGTCCGACGTCGGAAGACGTACTGGACATTACTTTCTCCCACGGTGTAGATACCTGGATTTCGGATTGGAGAGTGCTGAAGCAACCCTCCTTCTCTGATCACAGTTACATACATTTTACTATAAACATTAAACCATTACGCATAGAGAGGGTCTTCAGAAATCCGAGGAATACGGACTGGGATCTGTATGCAAATCGGTTAAAGATGCATCTTAGTAACGCCTCCCAGGCATTCTCCAGCGCGGACGTTGAGGCTAAGGCGAAACTCTTAACGGCCAAGATTCTCCTTGCATACCATGAATCCTGTCCGCCCTCAAGGCCGGTAGGACGTAAATCCAAACCACCCTGGTGGAGCAAGGACATTGGTAGGCAAAGAAGGGAACTCAGAGAGTTTTTCAAACTAGCCAAACTTGCCGACTGTGTGGAGTGTTGGAGAGAGTACAAGATACTACTACATTCCTACAAACAGGAGATACGGAGGGCCAAAAGAAGTTCCTGGCAAAACTTCTGTGGAAGCATGGACAAGACCTCTGAGGCATCCAGACTTCGGAAGATACTTGCCAAATCCCCTCCTATACCATCACTTATCTGCAAAGAATCTGGAGAATGGACCAAGGACGGCAAGGAGACGCTTGAGGCACTCATAGAAGCCCATTTCCCTGGCTGTTCTGAGGTCTCAATCTCGGTCCCAACCACACTTGGCATAGAGCAAGGGAACTGTGAGGGCCTAATCACCACGTCTAGACTGCGATGGGCCTTAGGCTCTTTCGATCCCTTCAAATCCCCGGGTCCGGATGGCATTTTCCCCGCGCTTCTGCAAAAGGGATGTGCTGTTCTGATACCATGGCTCAAGGACGTATTCAGGAACTGTCTGAGGCTGAACTATGTACCGATGGACTGGAGATTATCAAGGGTTGTATTTTTACCAAAACCAAGTAAAAGCAGCCAATTGTATCCGAAGGACTACCGGCCCATCAGCCTCACCTCGTTCATACTGAAAACCTTTGAAAGACTGCTAGACTCGTTTATTAGGGAAAGGATTCGACCTGGCCTAATATCCACGGATCAACACGCCTACATGAAAGGCAAGTCAACAGAGACGGCACTTCATCGGGTAGCATTTCAGATAGAAAAGGCTTTACACTATGGAGAGTATGCGCTGGGAGCCTTCCTTGACATATCAGGGGCTTTCAATAACGTCTCGACGGAGGCATTGTTGGAAGGTCTCGCATCAATCGACGCGCACCCATCCATACAGAACTGGATCGGTAATCTTTTAAATTGCCGAACGGTGGTGGCGGAGTGGGGCGTGACGACCATGGCGAGGAAGGCGAACAGGGGTACCCCCCAGGGGGGCGTGCTTTCTCCGCTTCTTTGGAATTTAGTTGTGAACAAAATTCTTTTAAAGTTGAGGGACGGGGGGCCAAGGCTAACCACATACGCGGATGACCTGGCCGTCGTCTCAGGCAGGTGTCTAAACTCAATGAGCCAAGTACTCGAGAGAACACTGAAAGGGATTAATAACTGGGCAAAGACTGTGGGGTTGGAAACAAACCCAGACAAGACGGACTTAGTTCTTTTTACAACAAAGTACAAGATCCCAACCTGGCTTCCCCCCAAACTGAACAACACAACACTCACTCCCAAAACATCTGCGAAGTACCTAGGAGTCATTTTGGATAGTAAACTGTCGTGGAGGTTGAATGTGGAAGACAGGAAAAGGAAAGCCCTAAACGCCTTATACGCTTGCAGAAAAACGCTCGGTAAGACTTGGGGCTTATCCCCCCGTCTCACACATTGGATTTACACTGCAGTCATCAGACCCATTTTGCTCTACGGGATCTTGGTATGGTGGAACGCGGTTGATAAAAAGACCTATGCTAAAATACTCGAGACTGTACAGAGAGCCGCTGGGTTGTGTATAACAGGCGCAATGCGCACCACTCCAACAGCGGCACTGGACAAAATCTGGGGATTCTATCCAATTAATCTGACAGTAAAAAGCGCCGCTAAAAAGGCCGCGCTGCGACTAAAGGTAACTGGACAACTCACGCTACGACCTTACGGTCATAGCAGGATACACGCAGGGATAGGCGACAGCTCAGACTACGCTATACCTCAAGCCAATTTTGACTTCAAACCCACCGTGGTCATAGAACCAGATGGATGGCGACAGGGGCTTGAACCCAGCCGTCAATCCTACAACTTTTTCACGGACGGATCTAAGATGTCAGAGGGTGTGGGATCTGCAGTTTTCTGTTCGGAGCTTGATCTACAACAGTCTTTCCGGCTCCCGGATTACTGCAGCATTTTCCAAGCAGAGGTATTCGCTGCCACAAGAGCGGCGCAACTAGCAATGGAGCGCACTCCTCTTAACTCTCGAATTAACATCTATATTGACAGTCAAGCAGCCATAAAAGCGGCAGCTGGGGTAATGTCAAACTCGACATGCGTACGGAACTGCAGAACTAAATTAAAGGAACTCTGCAGCAACAGAGTAGTTACTATTTATTGGGTACCGGGTCACAAAGGAGTTGAGGGAAATGAGAAGGTTGATGCGCTCGCCAAAGCTGGGGCACGGCTGCCTGCGGTTAGCGTGCCAGACATCCATCCACCCCTCTCCACGCTCAAGATGGAAATTGAAAAGAAAATGATTCGTGAGGCGGCGTCCATGTGGGAGAGATCTACATCTCACAGGACAGCAAAAATCATGCTTCGCGCGTATAATGACAAAAACACAGAGTTTGTACTATCACTCCAAAGAGAGGACTGCAAACTACTAGTTGGGGTACTCACGGGACATTGTCTCACCCCGTCCCACGCTGCCAAACTTGGCTTGGCACCAAGTGATGCATGCACAAGATGTAGTGAAGACAATGCCAAAGGCACCCTGGAGCACTTGCTATGCCACTGTCCCGCTCTCTACAAATCACGGGTTAGCTGCCTCGGATCCGCGTCGTTCCCTTCATTGGAAAGAATTGCGGAGCAAAAAAGCGGCGACTTACTTAGATTTGCCAAAACGTTCTTGAAAAACTATTTATAGGTCTGGGACTCCAGCATCTCTGGTACCACTATGGACAATTACTTGGTCTATGTGAGACCCCTTCGTGGGTCGGCCAGCCTAACCTAACCTAACCTATTAGATAAATAAATAAATAAATAATGTGTACCGTATTATCTATTGTATGAACCAAGATCATGAACAAAAAATCAAAATTACAAAAGTTATGAGGTTTTTAGAAAAAATTAAGATTTTCGCATTTCTTTGTTCAATTATTATTTTTTTAAATAAACAATTTTCAATATTTTTGGCTGATCGTGGTTCGTTTATTAGAAAAAACACTAAGTAACATTTTAAAAAATTTGGTGACGATTGGTTCATTCCAGCGCCTTCAATCACTTCCGTTAGGTCCGAAAATGTGGTTCTCAGAAAAACGCGTTTAAAGTTTAAAGCGCGCTCAGCCGGTGCTCGACACTGCTCAATGTAGCGGCCTGTAACTTTTGTAATTTTTCAGATTTTGATCTGAAATTTCTGGAGCACATTTGGCGTTTTTTACCAGTAAAAGCAGGTTTCTGTCGAAAAGAGTCCAGTGTTTTATGGATAACTTTTTTTCGTTTAGCTTGCGGGCTGGAGGAGAATAGAAAATCTATTCTCCCCTAAGTTGGGGGGCCCGGGAGCCATGTCAATAGAAGTAGTTTGAAGCTGTCGCAATATAAATAAACTTTACACCGGTAAGAAAAATTGCACCAGCTTGGTTTAGGGTGTTGAATAAAAAATACGAAAGGTGTGAGAGAAATAACGAGAGAAGAATACGTCTACGCACTACTAGAGATAGACGAGAACTGATCATAAAATTTGTATACGAAGTGTCGGCAGAACAGTGCAAAAATATAGCAATATGAACACACCAGAACAATTTTGATAACTGGCAAACTTATTGGAATCACATTTAGATTATAGAGTCAGTACAAATTCCTGTTTCGGCAGCGATTTAAAAGTGAATCTTGATTCTCTACACAAACTTCTTTTCGCCACACATTTCCAGACAAGAAACAGCTGATTGGGTTTCACCACGAATTGTAAACGCATTGCTAAAATGAAATTTATGAAAAATAGCCAACAAGCAATGTAAAATAATAACAAAATTGAATGATCTATAAGCAATTTGATGAGCGCGTTTTTCTTAGGTATGAATAATTTATTGATTAATATACAGTAAGATGCTTCCGAATGCTGTTTTATTGGAAAACTAATAATCATTTTCCGGTAGCAAAATAAGTCCGCGAGCTGCTCCGGACAATAGATGAATAGAAAAACCATCTGAGCGTCAGTTTACCATGAATTGAATGCAAAATAAAAAGGAAATTTGTATGGCAAACGGCGAAAGTTTTACGTAAAATAACATACAATCGACGCATTCTAAGACATTGTAGGGCACGCGAACCACATATATGTACTATCTGAGATGTTCAGAGGGAAAAACATTTATTCCAGCAAGCCTTTTCATATAAATTCAAATGCTTTAATTTTTTTACCGGCAACCAAATTGCAAACAGCTGATTTCTTTGCTAGTTAGTTTTTATCTTGGTTATCTAGATAATCACATGTATAGGAAATTTCAGCTGTTTTTGGCAAAATGAGTAAGGTCCGTTTTCTCAACTTACCTTTAACCCTCTAGTTCCCAAGTTTTTAACCTTGCTAAAAAAATTACCAGTGATAGTTTTGGGGTGGAGACGTAATGTTTGTTCGGGGAACAAAATTTCATGTCCATAGGAGGAGTGATAGAGGGTGTAGAAAGTAAAAGGCCTATAGGCCTGCTTGGGAAACAAAGCCAAAAAGAAATCCCATGAAATTTATTTTTTTCTAATTAATTTAAATTTACAATTTTTTTTTTAAATATATCTAAACATAAATAACGGGTAACTGTTTCAGTTCATACACGTAACAGACCATAAATAAAAAGCGGTGGGGTAAGGCGAGGGGTAATGTGTCGTGGGGTAGCTTATACACCGCTTTTGGGGGGTGTATAAACTAGGAAAACTAAAAAAATCGGTATAGGCATATATATATGGCGGTTCTTATTATTTTTTTATGCCTTGTTATCTTTTCACACAGATATCGACAAATATACTTATGAAATAAAGGACTAGGGGAGACTAGTTCTCTCATCTGCCCCCCCCCCCCCGGATTACGCCTTAGTATAAATTTTTGCAGTAACATGATCTGTTTTACATTGTGGTCTATCAAAATTTCGGTTCAAATCGATAAATAATGCTTAAATAGCGACAAAAACATCATCAAGGACCGTTAATTATTTAGGCTTTTCATTCCAAGCAGGCCTACAGACACTCTAGGTTTTGGGTTAGGAAGGAGGAGTGTAACAACTTTTATTTCATAGTTTTCTTTTATTTTCTCAAAGAATACATTAACAGCTACTGACGAATAATTTTTTTTAGTTTTATTGAGGCTCTCAATTTATTTCAAAATTTGTTTCTCACACAATTTCAAAAATAATTATTTGCTTACTTTCTCACGAAATTTCAACTTTGTCTTACAATTACTGCCGTTGTGCATGTGACAGCGTTAACTGACTACATTTATTTTATAAAATGGAAATTCTCCTTTCCATACGTTTAAAATCAGTTAGAAAAGTCATAAGGTGTAATTTACAGAATTTTTTTAAGCTTTTAAGTTTAACTTTAAAGTTCACTTTATCGAGCCAATAAACGCATTTTCGCATTTCGCTCAACCGCTTGTTAAGCTATCCTCCCTGTTCAGATGTAATGTGCTGTATTTAGTGATCCGTCGATCCTATCACTAATCCGAACCTTTCCTTCTCCTCTTGTACTAATGTTCCCTCTATTTGCTGCTCCACGGCTTCGCCCGTTTGTATCGTTTAATGTTTCTTGTACTACTTGTTACTTGTTGTTCATACCTCCGTGAATAAAGAACCAAACACGAACCCCATCGCGTACTTTCTTTATCCGCGCTGAACGAAACATGGTCCTTGGAGCCGTTCGTGAGTGAACCTACGAACATAAAAAAATAAATATAAAACAATTTCAAATACAAAACAACAATTACAAACAGTAACACGACAGTCAACTAATGCGAGAACTAAAAGTGAAAAGACACTCACAATAAAAAAAACAAAAAACATAGGTACAACAACAAAAATTACAAGGGAACAATTGACAAACAAACCCAAAGAAAACAAACAGTGACAACTCTTTACAAAACAACAAAATTCATTTAAAAAAAATAGTGCAAATTAAAACATTAAATATGGATTGCAGTATATACTCGTTCTTTAATCGTCGCTCCTTACTATTCTTGCATAAACTAATTCATACTCGTTGTCCTAGCTATCTTTTCCCAAAACTGAGCTTTGCACAATCTAGTCGTACATGCAACTTTATAGTGCCACGTACAAATTTTGTCGCTTCATCAAGAATGTTCTTCGTTAGAGCTGTTCAATTATGGAACTCGTTGCCGAATAACATAAAGGCCGAATTCAATTTACGACGATTCAAGCGGGCAGTTTATAATATTTATACCATGTAGATTAATACTCTCTCTGTCCTTCTATCTTATGGGTCCCTCCTCTCTTTTTCTTCCTATCTTTCTTCCCTTCTAAATTTCTTTTTCTCTTCTTGTTATTTTGTAAGCAAAAATTCTTAGTAGTCTATAGGTATATAGTATTAGCTGCAATTGTGTATCTTAATATAAGTTTTGTTAAGCACTATAAAAGATGAATTCTTAATTGTGCAATGAGTTTTTAAATGAATAAATGAAATGAAATGAAATATTAATTAAGTTTTTTTAAAAAGAGTTCGGAGCTGGAGCTCCGGATTGAATTGCCAAATACAACTGACTTAAAATTAGGTTCTTAACAACTAAGCTGCTGCCTGTGTCACTCGCTTGGCAACGTGACCATTTCCAATGAAATTATGTTGAAACTTTCGCACGCCCGGCCGTAGACACATCGAAATATGCAAAATATGTCGCGGACGGTGTCGCATAGCCCAAATGCAGCGGATGTGTGCATTTTCAGATTTGCTGGTGTTAACTCCTCCACGCCTAAAAACGATTGCCCTCAATCGTCAAAAATACGGAATGTCGTTGAACTTTATGATTTGGGCATAGTTGGTGTTGCCAGGCTGGGTAGTTGCTGGCGTAGTTGGTACTGCTGGAGCCGCGGTGGTTTGTGAGGTGTTTAGCTTCTTGATAACTATTTTCTTTGATGATTTGCGTTGGCGTATCACAAGGACTATGATTGTGGAAATTAGGATCATCGATATTATGGATGTTTCGCTCACTAGAGTTCCCCATTTCAGTGCTCGAATTTCACGAGTGTTGTTAATATGCAGTTCATTTAGGTTCTGGAGCGTCAAAAGATTTTCCCATTTTTCTTCAGTGGCTGTCGGCTGCAGGGATGCAGGAATAATTTTTAACGGGGGGCTTGTAGGCTTCGGAAGGTTTGATTGTTTATAGTGACTGTGGCGTTACTGAATTTTATAAGGAGGGTGCCGGCGAGTTGATGGTCTTCTCCATCTATTTGTACTGTTCCGTTGAAATCGTTTAGAATGATCATTTCGAGGTGTATCTCCTCTATGGACGGAATGCTGTTGCTGTTGGTGAAGGTGCAGAGTGACGCTAGGTTTTTTATAATGTTCGGTATGCACGTATTATTACTTATATCTAACAATTGATCTTGGTTACAAATTTTTATTTTATCGTATTTATTACATTTATTTCTTACTCCATATATTTCATCCTCGTGTTTTATAACTTCATTGAATAATAATTTTAAAACTTTTCCTGCCTTTTTCACAGGTCTTAAAAGATAATTTTCATATAAAATCTCGCTTGTCAATGGTATTTTAATAATGTATAAAATTTTCGAATTATTATATAAAACATTTACTTTCGCGTATTCCAACGCTTCTTCAGTTGATGCAAAAGGCATTCGTTCTTCTTCCAATTTCTCTATTGCTAGTTCTATTTCAATCTTATCTAACAGTGCCGTGTTTATTATTCCATTTTTCGCCCATTGAATGGCGTATCTGACATTTGTTATTTCTTCTTTTATCAATCTTATTCTATTCTGTAAATTTATTGCGATTTCGTTTTCTATATAATTGTTTTTCTTGATTGTATTCATTAGTTTATTTATCATTTGTGTTACATTATTAACTTGATCATTAAGAGCCGTATTTATTACAATTTGATTATTATGGTTGGCGTTCAACTCATTTATGTTCTTATTTAGCATTTGAAAATCGTCATCATCAGGGGTACCAGCAATATACTTCCATGCTGTACCTAAAATGTTTATTGCTCTTTTCTTCCTATTTGCTTCTAATGGTTTTAAACTTTTTAATATGTCTGCGGCTTGGGAAATTTCTCTTATCAGTAGGGGATGAAACAGGTTAGTAGTAGGGATATATTGTTCGATGTAGGTGCGGACTTGCTGGAGGAATGTCTCGTAACCTGTCAGGTCGATTGGGTGAATCACTCTGAAATGTCCGTCCTTTATTTTCGTCTGTCCAGAATTTATCTTTATCAGGTGCGTTGTTGTGTAGTCGAGTATCGCGTGTTCTGCGTACGTTAAGCCGAATAGCAGCCTGTTGGAGAGGCGAAAAGATGATTATGTTTTAATGTGGCTCTTGTGGATAGTCTTTTCGGATTCTGTTATGACTGTAGTATTTTTGTCTTGAGCGACTATTTCTTTTTTTTATCGGGGTGTTAGCTTATTGCCAAGTCTTTTATTTATTTTAACGTAAATTGTTTCTCCTACTGTGTAAGTTTTAATGGGTTGTTTATTTTGGTTGTGGTAGCGGAGGTCTGAGTCTTGTTTGTCCTGTAGTTTTTTTATAGTCTCTTGTCTGTCTTTTTCCAGTAGAGTCGGATCACTGCTAACTCTTCTGCCAAAAAACACTTCTACGAGTGTCTTTCCAGAAGTGGAATGGATTGTGAGGTTGTATTCCCTGATTGACCTTTCTATTAATTCTTCAAAGGATCGATGGGTGTTTTCTGTTTTAAGTCAGCGCATTATTTCTTGGAGTGTGGAGTGAAAACGTTCCACTTGGCCGTTTACACAGCTTGTATACGGGGGTGTTCGGAAAATGTTAATGCCAAATTCGTTTTCTATCATGTAATTTATAGACGCTGAATTGAACGATTTTTCGTTATCAAAAATTACTGTTTCAGGTACGAGAGCGAAAAGAATATCCTTTAATAGTTGCCTTATGTCTTCAACTGCCCTGGATTTTATGGGTTTCGCGATGGCTGTTAAGATAATTTTTTTATTAGTTAGGAAAATGTCTAAATGAACTAATTGACCTGGGTATTGCGGAATCGGGGTGCTTTGGATTTCCGGTTTCGCTGGATGACGGTCGTACTTGTTTATTTTGCATACCGCGCATTTATTTAAGATTTTATTAATCTTTTTTGTCATGGAAAGAAAGTAATAATTTTCGATTATTTGTGCTTTGTTCTCACGGGCGTTCCTGTGTGCGCGTTTATGTATTTTTATAATGATGTCTTCTTGTTCCTGGGTGTTAACGATGTCTTGAACTTCTTTTTGTGTAAATCTTATTTTATATTTACTAAAATGTAGCGGATAAAGTTTTTGTATTTTTCCCATGGTGCGTTCGTCTGTCTTTATGCAGTTGATAACAGATGGATTTAAATATCTTTTGAGAAGTGCGGTAAGTCTTTCAGGATCATAGCTCGGTTCTGCAATAACGTGTCTGTGGTAAGTAGGAAATACAATTGTAAACTGATACGACGGGGTACAATCCGTTTTCAGAAACATTTGATTTTTGAATGCGTTAATTAGTACGTCGACACTGTAAATTAAATTGTGAGAGGAGCTTTCGTCACTGTGTTCAGTTGAAGTCAAAGAGTTTATTGGTACTTGAGGAATTCTTGATAAAGCATCTTCAACAACGTTAGCTTTTCCTGGTTTGTAGTGCAATTCATAATTGTATTCTTCGAGAATTGCCTTCCACCTTTTCATCTTACTGTTGTTGTTTTTGTTGCTCAAAGCGTAAGTAAGTGGTTGGTGATCTGTATAAATTTGTACTCTGATAAAGATAGTTTCTTAATGAATTTAAGGACCATATTATTGCCAACATCTCTTTTTGTTTGTGGCGTAACTTTCCTCGGTTTTGCTCAAAGTTCTTGATATAAAGGTGATGGACTTGTCGTCTTGTGACAATACCGCGCCAATTGCAAAGTTGGAGGCATCAGTTGTTAACGAAAATTCTTTTCGGAAGTTCGGATATGATAATATTAAGTCTTCTGAAGTGAGGGCTGATTTGATCTTGTCAAAGGCTTCAATGGCTTCGGAATTTAGGTTGACTTGAATTTTTGAAGATTGGTTTTTGGACATACGTCCCTCCTCCCCCCTTAGAAGGGATGTCAGGAGTTTCGCTAGCTTAGCGTAGTCGCGTACGAAACGGCGGTAGTACCCCGACAGACCTAGGAATGAACGTAGCTGTTTCAGTGTTTTGGGATACGGGATTTTTGCAATTGCCTCGACTTTGGCTGGGTTTGTTTTAATTCCATCTGAAGAAATTATGAATCCTAGAAATTCGACGGACTTTTTAAAGAAATTACATTTATCAAGCTGCACTTTCATGTTGGCTTCATTGAGGGTCTTGAAAATTTTGTCTATGTGGCAAATGTGTTTGGTTTCGGTTTTGCTAAAGATGATTATATCGTCTATATAGACGTAGCAAATTTTCCCTATATGATCGCGTAAAATATCATCGAGAGCCCTTTGAAAAATTGAAGGGGCGTTCTTTAATCCAAAAGGTAATCTAGTAAACTCATATTTGCCATTGTTAATTGAGAATGCCGTTTTTTCTACATCGGATTCTTTTAGTGGGATTTGGTGGAAACCACTCTTTAAGTCTAGCACAGAAAAGAATTGGTTTTTCCCTAACTGTGCGAGGACTTCGTTGATTTCCGGAATGGGGTATCTGTCTGCGATTGTGAGTTCATTCAATTTGCGGTAGTCGACAACTAATCTGTATTGTTTATTGCCTGCGGAGTCGGGTTTTTTTGGTACAATCCACACAGGTGAATTGTACGGTGATCTAGAGGGTCTAATTATACCGTCCGTGAGCATTGTCTGAATTTGCTTTTCTACTTCCGATTTCAAGGACATTGGATAGGGGTAATAACGTGTGTAAACTGGTGTGTCATTGTGAGTACGAATTTCTCCTATTACTTTGGTAGTGTAAGTGATCTTCCTGTTTGGTTCGGCAAAGAGATTTCGAAAATTGGCTATTAAATCTTGGATTTAACATTTTTGACTCTCGGTCATATGTTCGTCTTTAATGCTTATTGTATTTATGGCTTGTGAGTTCATTTGTTTTATTTTTATTTTTAGATTATTTCCTATTAGCATATAATTATCTTTGGCATGTATGACAGCGTTGAGTGCCTTGAGACTCTCGTTTCCGATTATCGCGTGGAATGACTTTAGGGTAGGAAGTATAAAAAATTTGAGGTTTATGTCTCTACGATCAAAAAGGTTGATGAAAATGTGTTCACTGATCTTTACGTCTCCTGCTATTGATTTTGCGTAAAAGCATTTTTCGTTTGGTATAGGATTTTTTACTAGATTCGGCTGAATTTAATTTTTTGTAGATCCTGTGTCAATTAACAATTTCAAGATGCAGCCAATCTTCGCTTTACATTCGACGTATGGTAACGAAGAGTCCGTTAGTCTAAAAAATTTATGTCGCTGATATCTAATGATTCTTTATAGTTATCAGTATTGTCAAGTTTCTCAGTGTATTCCTCAAGTGAGGTGTCTTGGTTGTTGTCGGAGTTCGCAAGTGTTTGTAGGTATTCTAATTCTTCCTGTTGGTGATTTGTTTCTTGGTCGATGTGAAAATTCCTCTGGTATTTTCGTGGTTCTTGGGGTGGGTTGGGGCTGGGTCGTTTGCCAGTCAGGTCATTCGGTCTTGGTCTGTTCATGTAGTTTACGCCTCTGGACCGCATGCTTTCATCGATTTCCATGGGTTCTGGCTTGGGTTGGGGTTTGGCACCGAAAGGACGTGGTGGTGCGAATTGTGGTTGGTAAGAATTATTGGGAGGCCTGTTGTAATATTGTGTAGGCCTTGGGATGAAGGGTTGATTCGGGAAATTATGGGCTGGTTTCCATGGATAAGCATTCACTTGGGGTTGCGGTATGTGAGCCAATTGTGGGTAAAACATGGGAGGTCTATGCTGTGGAGGCGAAGGGAATTTCCTCGGCGGCACCGCTGGTGGGTGGCCAGTATTTCTTCTAGCGGCGTTTTGCGCGTAAAGCGCATAGTTGGATCGAAAATTTTGATTCTCAAGCTTGAGGCACAAATGTAGTGCCTGAGGCAAATCTGCTGGTTCTCTCATGCCAAGATGTCTCGGCAAGTCGCCTTTCAGACCGCTTATAAAGGTATCTAGGGCTTTGTCCCGATAGGTGCGGGTTAACAAATTCTTGGCTTCAGCACCGACTTCCATGCAACCAAGTTTGTTAAGGATAAGAGATAGGTGAGAGTATACCTGTTAGTAGAACTCTTGAATGGTATGGTTACCTTGCACCAGGGAGGTCAACTGGTACCAAGATCACGCTCATCAGCGTAATGGAGAGTGAGGCACTTGGAGATGGCCCTCCAATCCAAGGGGGTGTTGTAAGACTCAAGGGCGACGTCAGCGTTGCCCACAATTTTGTTACGGACTACGTTAAGTATTCCGTAATATTTTGCCGTGCCCATTTGGGGCTCGTAAATCTGCATAATACGGTCTACGCTCTTCTTCCAGGAGCTGAACTCCCCTGGAAGTCCCGAGAATTCACGCAGACACCTGACGACGTCCGGTATATTATCGAGGTCGGATATGGCATCTCGATGTGCCGGGTCAATCGTCGCGTCGGTGAGGTTTGCAAAGTTAGCGTTTGGGTTAAGCGCAGTCTGAACGAGGTCGCGTCCTTCTGTTCGGAAAACATTTTCGACTATCCCTCTAATGGTCTGAGTCAACTGGTCAATAGTGAGTGTATTAGATGGGGAAGCTGCTTGAGGTGCTTGTGCTTGAAGGACTGGGGGTCGAATCAGGTTATTTGGGTTGGACATTATGGATGAAAACAGCAAATGAGGAAAAGGGGAAAAATTCTCTTAATAACTATTTCCAATTAGATTAACGAGTCAACGCAATTTTCTTCCCACTTTGCACTTTGCAAATATTTTAATTTTGCCCTTTATAAAAAGTTTTTTATTTTTTTTTTTTAACAATTTACAAATATATTAGTTTTGATACTTCTTTCTTCTTTACACTTTACAAATATTTTGATTTTGTTTGCCTTTTACAATTTTTATTGGCACTTCTTTTTCCTTTGCACTTTACAAATATTTTAATTCTTGCCTTTTACAAAAAAAAAAATTTTTTTCACTTTTTCGCACTTTACAAAATTGTTTGGTACTTAACTACGACTTACAATATAAGATGCATCGTTCCTATGAAATCACGGTAAGGATGTCTCCCGTTCCTCCGAAGGTCCATCAGCTACTAGGGATCCTTTGACCGCACTCGCTCCTTTCTACAGATTTAAGCGATTTTCTGGAACAATCCAATGGCGCCGGTCGTGCTCAGTGAGGCTCACAAGAAATCACACACGCCTTGTCACTAACTTTTTAGGGACTTTTCGCTTTCGCAAGCGGATGAATTCTCGCCAAAAAATCGCACGCGCTTTATCACTAACTTTTTAGGGACTTTTCACTTCCGCACGCGGATAAATTCCTGCCACTACTTGAGGGGCCTTTGGAAATTTTTACACGAGCCACGACCGGTCCCTGCTCGGGCGCCAATTAAAACATTAAATATTGATTAAGTTTTTTTTAAAAAGAGTTCGGAGCTTGGCGGCCGTAGACACATCGTCAGCAAAATATGTTGCGGACGGTGTCTCATAGCCCAAATGCAGCGGATGTGTGCATTTTCAGATTTGCTAGTGTTAACTTGCACAATTTCAAGAAATTAAAAGAAAAATTCGAAACGAAGCAGTGGACAAGTGTAGTGCAGAAAATAATAACAACAACAACACGCACATCACCAATGCAACAAACACACACACCACAACGCAGAGCAGAAAAGAGGAAACGAGAGAACTGCACAAACAACAACAGCACAAGCAACGTAGCACAACAGCAGCGAACTGGTTGATTCTTTAACCTCGGCGCACTGAGAAAGGTGGGGGAAACAAAACCAGGAAGAAGACAAAACCAAATATACGTAGAGCGCGCGCAAATCGCGGTGACAACTGTTTACTAAGCAGTGTCTCCCTCCCATAAGTAAAGGTGAAAAGTGATAACCCAGCGAGTAGCTCACCACAAGGCCAGTGTGCTTACTTACATATGTGGTAGATCCTCCACATTTATTTTTAAAATCAAGTTTCTACCACATCTACCACGGGCTTAAAATCTACCACATTTTTGTGGAACATAAATTTTTCTATTAACCAACCTATTACTCCAAGTAAATTAGAGCTTTATGTTGTAAAATTTATGTTAGGGCTGCATTGAACATTGTGAGTGAAAATGTGCAAAAAAAAACTAATGTGGTAGCACTCTCATCACTTCGAAAGCAGTGCACTACAAATAGTTGACAGTTTGATAATTGTTTTGGCGGCAGGTGCAATTAAAATAGAAAAATTTCTAAAAAAAGTTGAACAATTTTTGCCTTTATTTTTTAGTAACGTTTAGTTTTTTAGAATATCGCATGGCGATGGCAATGCGCTTGAACTGGAAGAAGTTTTACAACGCAAAGTTGTGCCTGCTGCTGTTTGCGAGCAAGAGCTCTCAAAAAAGAAAAAAAAATATAGTCAACAATACAAAAAACAATGGGAAGAAACACGGCACAGGTTAAAGTGCATAGAAGAACGTAAAATACAATTAATGTGCAAATGCAATGATATAAAATAAATGTACAAATGCAATGAAATACAATTAATGTACAATACAAAAAATCTACCACATTTCATACAAATCTACCAAATTTTTTTCACTGGGTCTACCACATAAATGAAAATTAAGTTAGCACACTGCATCGAACCCGATTGTCAGTGTTGCCGCTACAAATTTTAAAAAGTCGCAAAAAAAGTGTCATCAATTTTTTTACACCATATATATATAAACTTTCATTATTTTACCTTTCGAAACTCATTATATTTAATAAATTTCGAAAGGAGATAATTTTCTGGGAAAAAAACTTTAAATTAATTGATGAGGGATATAATAAAATGTCGCAATATGCATGTTATGTGTTTATTACGAGAACATTTGCATTTCAAAGCATATGCGTGATATACACCTAAGTCTGTTTTTACACGGTAGATTGGTTCCAGAAGAAGCCGTGTAAAAAAAAACCGTGTAAAAAAAGACATTGATCGTATACAAAAATGGGTGATTTGTTCCTAATCTCTAAAACCTATTAAAATTTCTTTACCAAACACGTCTTATTGCATTGACAGTTCACAAAATATTAACACGTTTCAATTGCTCTGACCAGTAAATTTTATTGTATGCACATAAAGGGAATTCCCCTAAATTAGTGCTATTCACATTTGCTTTGACCAGTAAAAATTGCTTGTACGCGCTAAAAGGGAATTCACTTAAATCTTTAAGCTAGTGTTCGCAAACTATCAATAGCACTATCAGACTTTTTTCTTTCATAAATACTTTTTTGTGATATGAACATACTTCGCAAAAATTAAATTTGACAAAAAAAATTTAAGTACATAAAATTTCAAATCGTGCTAAATGGAATAAAATCGTGTAAAAAAATTAAAAATATTCAATTTTCAAACCGTGTTATATCAAAACCGTGTAAAAAAAGACCGTGTAAAAACAGACTTAGGTGTACTTACTTATCCATTTGGAGCCATCAAAATTAACTTAGCACAAAACACTTAGGCAATGCCAAAAAAAAGCGCGTTAATTCAGATTAATTTTGAACATTTTTGCGGGAAAACTTTGACATAATAAAAGGGTTGCAAGCAGTTTAAATGTTGCCAGAGGTATAATTTTTAAGTACTTAAGTGTCACACTAAAAGGAAGGCATATTTTGAGTATTTTCAAACACGCAAAAATAAAAAAATAACTTTACGAAACAATTTTCAAAATGTATATATAAACTTTTTGATCAAAACAAAAGGGGCAAAAGTCGCATGATTTTGAAGAAAAGTGTCAAAGGTGGCATCGGTCATCAAAAAGGGTAAATTTGACACTTTAGTCGCACAACGGCAACACTGCCGACTGACATGCAAGAGCGGCTCACACCCAAGGTATATTGACAAGGTACGCCAGGCTGGGAGCGGCAGCTTTATGTCTCTCTTCACCCTCTTGTTTGTGAACGGTTGCTCTTTTTGTAGAATAAAGAACCTACTATTAGTGTTGATATTGTTTGTACAACTATACTTTTGTGTACAGATTTGGGTAACATTGTAAAATACATATACGCGAAATATAGCCCATGACACCAGCCTGATACGCACTAAAATATATTGTGGAGAGAATACAAATGAAAGAATGAAATAAATTGAAATTGAAAATTTTATGTGTTAGCAATTTGTGCGAAATTGTATGTTCTTTTCCTAATTCTGTTCAGCTTGCTGAAGAAGTAAAACAACTTTATTTAACCCATTTCCTTCCTCTGTTGCGTATACGCAACTTTACTATTTACTATTACTTTTCGATAAATTTTTTATGTTCGGAAGGTATATCCTTAGGCTTTCTTCTCCTCCATATCTCAACCACCTACAAAACACCCACTGACACACACACTTGTATATGGGTCAAATTTTCTCAAGTGGGCCACTTTAAATTCTGTTTAGATGAAGATGATGTAATTATGAAAAAGCTGGTTCCAATTCGATGTAAAATAGAAAAAATGAGTTAAGAACACGTGTTGACTGTGCGAAGTCCAAAAAGAGAAGAAAAAAAGAACTTTATTTAACATGACAGGTAGACATTTTCTGGATCCCAGTGTTGGGTAACGCAAACAAAATCTTTAAGTGTTTTTTAGGTTGTACTGATAGTCAACATTCTCCCGGCGATGACAACACTGTTGTCATAAATACTCAATTACAATAAACTTCAATATTCAAAAATTTTACATTTACATTTAAATTGAAAGGTCTTACAGGAGAGAATGTGTTAATTGAAAATAAATTAAGAATAGAATTGTGAGATGAGAATTATGATGTCCTGGTCGCGTGGCTTGTACGAGCATAAGTGACTTAAACAAATTTGAATGGCAAGTTAGTTAATTTCTTGATGATTGTCAATGGTTGGCACCAAAGCGAGTTTTACGATCGGTCTTTTGAGCATGCCAGTGACTGTTTTGACGGTTACAACCCGAACGAGATCATCGCTCCCTCGATGTAATGAAACGACGCGACCCATGGGCCAATGACCGACTGGAAACCGATCATCCTTGAGGTTCGGTTGCTTATTTTGCCACTTGATTCGAATTAGCATGGTGGACAAAACATCGTTCTTGAATCGTTGCCAAAAGTGCTGAACCATTTGATCCATTAATTGGTGTCGTTTAATTGGGTTCAATTCAGATTGTGGTTGGGGTCGTGCTAAAAGCGCATTTCCTGTGAGAAAATGTCCGGGTGTCAATGCGGAAAAATCATCGGCATTGTCGGTGATTGGCGAAATTGGCCGTGAGTTAAGTACGGCCTCAATACGAACCAAAACCGTTGAAAATTCTTCAAATGTGAGTTTGGCATTTCTGATGACTCTTGATAAGTGGAATTTCATGGATTTGACGGCGGCTTCGACCAAACCGTTGAAATGAGGTGCACTAGGTGGGCTAAAATGCCATTGAATGTGTCGATTAGCTAATGCTGGAAGAATTTCCTTCTCGATTGATTGAAGAAATTCGGTATGACGTCGTTGACTCTCGTTGTCGGCGCCGACGAAATTCGTTCCACAATCGCTAAACACGTCATGACAGAATCCACGACGGGCGATGAATCGGTCGAATGCGTGAAGAAATGTTTATGTCGTGAGATCGCCAGCTGCTTCTAAATGAACAGCCTTGGTGGCCATACATGTGAACACCGCAACGTAGCCCTTGTATGATGATTGGCCACGACCCTTTGAAGCGCGAATATCATATGGACCTGCGTAATCGACAATAGTTGATGAGAATGGTCGTGAGTTGGTATCAACACGTGCAGTGGGCAACGAACCCATTTGTTGGTGTGATAAAACTGGACGTGCCTTGAAACAAGTGACACAGTTGCGAATGAAGCGACGAGCGAAATTGCGCACGTCAAGAATCCAATAATTTTGTCGAATTTGACTGACGGTGACCTGTGGCCCACCGTGCAACGTGAGACGATGATAAAAATCCGTGATTAACACTGCGAAATGGTTTTTTGAAGGCAGTATTATTGGAAATTTCTCTTCAAACGACAAGAATGCATTTCGCAAACGACCGTTAACCCGAAGAATACCGCTGTCGTCGATGAATGGATTGAGTCGATATAATTTGCTGGTTCTCTTTAGTGGCCTTTGATCTTGAATTGTTTTGAGTTCCACTGAGAATTCATTTGCCTGAATCCACCGAATGAGTGAACGTTCACTATGTTGGATTTCGATGACAGTAAGCGGAGCGACTTGTTGAATGAGTTGTTTCGTTGGAATGGACAGCGATGAAAGTGGTGGTCGTTGTAATTTGAGTTTGATTGAAGAGCGAACCATGCTTACGAAACGCATAGCGTATGCGATGGCACGAAGAAGACGATTGAAGTTTGAAAATCGTTGGATGAGCGTGTTAACGTTGGAGACTTCCTTGACGGTGTGATTAATTGATTTGAACCTTCCACGAAGCTCGTTTTTCTCGTCGTCATAAATTTCGAACGGGGAATCTGGCCATTCAGATTGAGGCAACGAGAGAAATTGTGGTCCATGCCACCATAGTGAGGAGTCGCGCAATTCGGCAACAGTTAAGCCACGACTATTCAAATCAGCTGGGTTTTCATTAGTACGGACATGACGCCATTGCTCAATGTCAGTCGATGACAGAATTTTGTGAATTCGATTACAAATGAACACTGCCCAACGATTGGGATCTCCTCGAATCCAGGACAAGACGATACTTGAGTCGGTCCACATAAAAACTTGATCATGTGTGATACTTAATGATTGTTTGACTGACTCGAGTAATTTGACTGCCAACACCGCACCGCATAATTCTGCTCGAGGCGTTGTTAAAGGTTTCCGCATTGGTGTCAATTTACTTTTTGCGATTAATAACTTTGAATGGATTTGTTCGTTTGAATCGACAGTTCGGAGATAAATAGATGTGGAATAAGCTTTGTTTGAACTATCGCAGAAAACGTGAAGCTGTCTATTTTTGTTGGTTGATGACGTCTTGACCCAACGAGGAATTTTAATTTCTTTGATCAGCTGAAGTTGATCGAGGGTTTGCTCCCATTCTGATTGGATTTCAATAGATACTACGAGATCATCCCAATCAAATTTCTGTTCCCATAACTTATTCAAAAAGATTTTTTGTTTGGTTATGAATGGGTTGAGCCAACCGAGTGGGTCGAACAGGCGAGCGATTGTTGATAAGACGTTGCGCTTTGTGAGCCGTTTATCGGTCAAAATGTTGAAGGTGAACATGAAGAAATCGTTAATACTTGACCATCCCAGACCGAGTGCTTTGATGGCCTCTTCGGCATTGAATAAACACATCGGGTTTTGATCACGATATTTGGTGGGGATGCGGTGAAGAATTTCAGGCGAGTTGCTAGCCCATTTCCGAAGTTCAAATCCGGCACTTCGAAGCAATTGAATGAGTCCTTGAATCATATTGATAGCGTCTTCGATTGTCTCGCTACCTGTGATGATATCATCTACATACGTTTCAACCTTAAGTGCGGTATAAATCGCGGGTGAGCTGACCTTGACTTGCTCAGCTAACATATGAATGGTTTTAATTGCTTGATACGGTGATGGTGCGATACCAAAGGTGACGGTTTGAAGAGCGTAGGTTTTAATGCCCGAATGATCATCATCTTGCCACAAAATGTATTGATAGTGGGTGTCGTCTGGATGCATATCGATGCAGCGATACATTTTTTCGATATCGGCTATGAAAACATATTTATGCGTGCGCCAGTTCAGAATAATTGAAACCAAATCGGCTTGCAAGACGGGACCGGTAGTTAAAACATCATTTAGTGAATGTCCATTTGTCGATTTGGCTGAGCCATCAAACACTTGACGCAATTTGGTTGTGAGACTGGATTCCTTGTGGACAGCATGATGAGGCAGATAATAATGCTTGTCCTTAACCTCATGAACGAGTTTGACTTGGTCTAGTTGCTGGTACTCGTTGAAAACCTTAAAATATGCTTGCTTGAAGTCTTCATCGCGAGCGAAACGACGTTGCAGGGATTGAAAACGTTTGAGTGCCATGTCGTATGATGAACCCAATTGTATTGATGAATCAAAATATGACTTAAATGGTAAACGTACCATAAATTTCCCATTAGGTTGACGAGTGGTAGTCTGTTCATAAAACTTCTCGGTCCATTTATCCTCCTTGGATAGCTCCTTAACTGTCGGTACCTCTTCCACTTCATGAAATTTCGTGAGATACTCACCGAGTTGAATGGTTGAAATATGATGGCAATCGGTTAATGGAAAAGTGACAACATTATTTTGTTGAAACAACTCTCCGAACAATATCCATCCCAACCTCGTGTATTGAGCGACAGGTTCACCCACCTTACCTTTACGCAACCCTTCCTCAATGACTCGGCCATAGACGTCACCGCCTAAGAGCAGATCGATTTGACCCGGAGTTGCATAATAAGGATCAGCAAGCAGCAAATTTTCCAGGTGAGGCCACGCTTTTACTGTGACTCTATGCAAAGGTAACTCTGATGTAATCGATGGAAGGATAGCAAAATTTGATGTGAGGTTGAAGTTTGGATCGGCGACCGAATGAATGTTGAGAGTTAATCCCTTATCGGCGATCTTGTACTGAGGTTCGCCCATGGGACGGTAACCGATGCAGAATGGTATAAGCGCTAATTTCAATCGTTGAGCTGCACGTTCCGTGATAATTGATTGTTGTGATCCTTTATCGACTAATGCACGAAGACGTATAAGTTGCCCGGATGCGTCGAGCACATTCACAATGGCTGTTGCAAGGAGAACTGTTGAATTTGAGTGTACCAAATTGGTTGAAACAAACTGCGGGTTGATCGTCGGGGCATGATTCACGTAGGATGACGTCGATGCCATGTTTGTCTTTGGAACTAGAGATGGGGTCGATAATGAATTTGAATTGTTAAAATGCAGCAGGGTGTGATGTCTGCCACCACATGTGAAACAAGAGTGTTTGCTGGTGCATTGCGTTGATATCGAATGACCGAGGCAATTGCAACACAATTTCTGTTGACTGGCAAAATTCTTACGTTCAAATGGCGACCATTGCAAGAACTGTTGACACTTGCGAAGAACGTGAGGACCTTTACAATTTTCAATCGGACAAACGATTGGTTTTTTCGAAACATGAAAGTTGCGTATTTCGTTGCGACCGTGTGATTGTTTTGATGAATGTATTGATCTTTGATTCCTCGACGACCTTGAATCGATGTTGTTATTTGTGTGTGTGGCGGCCTCAGCAATGAGAAATGTTGATTTGAGAAAATCGAGCAATTGTTGGAGTTTCGCAACTTTCTTTGGTTCCTTACGGTGTTTTTCAAAATCGAGACGCGTAGCTGGTGATAGTTTTTCGAGTAGATGGAATGCAAAAAACTCGGAATTTTCCTCGATATGGAATTTGAGGTTCTGCAGTTGGAAAAGACAAGCACGTACAGAATCGTGCAAAGATTTCAGCTCAGCAGCAGATTCGCGTTGAGTATACGTTGGCAAATTCATAAATTTTTTCATGAACGCGGTGAAGAGAACTTGATCGTTGCTATAACGGTCTTTCAAATCTTCCAAAGCTTCATCGTACGTATCGTCCGAAACATCCAAATGAGCAATAGCTGAGGTCACATTTGCGGTTAGAAATGATTTGAGATACACGAATTTTTGATGTTTGGACAGCTTTGAATTCTTGTGGATTGTCTGAAATGACGCATAAAAAGTGGGCCATTCAGTAGGCTCACCGTCGAACCTTTCGATTTTAAATTCAGGAGGCCTAAATGAGCTATCGGTGTGGATCTCACGTATGATCGTATTAATCGTTTCGTTTGTAGTAGGAGCCGAGATAACGGAAGTCGATGGAGTAGTTGTGTTTGCTTGACGGTCGGGATAAAGTTGGTCGAACACAGTTTCAATATGATCGATGGCGTCGGCATGTTCCGATTGAAAAGCCCCAAAAATATCGTTTTTGAAATATTCATTGTCGCGAGATAACCTTAAATGCACCAACGTTCGATGATTTTCGTTGAAAGTCTGAAGCGAATGTGCGATCCGATTGAGACGTGTCATAAAGTGCCCCTTTGACCGTCGACTTGGTCCATCTCTATCGAAGTTAGGGCGCTCCCTACGGAGTCTTTCAAGCAAATCGAGTTGTTCCGCCACTAATTGCTCTTCTTCACTGATGGGGACTGATTTGTCAGCCATTGAATCGTCGTTGGACATGTCGATAGAAATTATTGCCAAACAAAAATGCTTAAAGCCACTTACCTCTAAAACCCGCGCCTTTTCTCAACCCTGATTTGGATGTTGTGACTCGTCGTTCCGACAGTGACTATGTGCGATGATTGTCCACCGATGCCGTTCCACCTTTTGATGATTCCAGATGAAGAGTCGGTATCGATGGCATATGTTGTCCACACGAGATTCTCTCCGCTCGTATAAAATGAATGTGATAAAACGTGATGAAAATTAAGGATGAATTTTTCGAAGAACCGTTTTGAACGGACTGGTCAATGGAATGCGGCGGTTGAGGTTATAGCGCCACACAATCGAGCGATGTCGAAGTTGAAATTTGCAAACTTGATTGTAGTATGAGATGAGATTTACGAATAATTGTTTATTGCCAGGAATAATTTATCCGGCTCGAAGGACCATTTGTTTAGATGAAGATGATGTAATTATGAAAAAGCTGGTTCCAATTCGATGTAAAATAGAAAAAATGAGTTAAGAACACGTGTTGACTGTGCGAAGTCCAAAAAGAGAAGAAAAAAAGAACTTTATTTAACATGACAGGTAGACATTTTCTGGATCCCAGTGTTGGGTAACGCAAACAAAATCTTTAAGTGTTTTTTAGGTTGTACTGATAGTCAACAAATTCGATGGTCTCAGTTTTCGTTGATCAATACGGTTTTCGATCGGCTTGGAGGTAAAAACGACACCCCAAAAATAATTTTGAAAAAAATGTTTTTTTCATTAGTTATTTACAGTTAAAGTTTTTGATCATGTTTTTTTCAAAAATTCATAACTCACGAACGGTTTATCGGAACTCAACGTTTTCTACATCAAAATTTTTGTCAATTAATATACTTTGCCATGAAAAAAATCTTTCTTCACAATAAATTATTATTTAGCTGGAAAATCCTATTTGTTGTAAATAATTGAAAATTAATGAAACTTCTCCGCCAGCGAGAAAATTTTGACACATTTCATTCAATTCTACAATCCCTTACAAAAATTTTGGTAAAAAAAAGTCATTATTTTGCATTAGGTCAAAAGTTATACATGTTTTTGTGACCGCGCTCCTACCTCTAGCGCTGCACGAGCACGTATTGACGCGCGCGCGCTTAGTTATCGTGTGACCGAATCGTCATCGTGTGACCGAATCGTCATCGTGTGACACGATAACTAAGCGCGCGCGACTTATATACGTTTAACGGAGCGAAATAAAAAAGTCGACTTCACACTACGTTATAATATTTTATTCTGAGCTCCACAGCTCGTTATACCAACCAAGAAAACTTAAAATACACAATATTGAACTTAATTGCTAAATTTGCCCGTTACTTATTTCTGCTGACGGGACTTTGCTGGGTGGCCGCTTGCTTGTAAACAAGCATGCAAGCAAATGTAAACATTGTTGTCGTTGTCCGTTGGTCAGTTTGCTGTCTCGGCGCTTTTTGACCAACGGACGATTTAGCTGTCGCGGCATATCGCTGACCCAATTAAAGAGTCAGTGACTTCTTGTTCATTTAGGCGGCGTCAGCGACTTGCGTTGTGCAATTGCCGTGTCAGCAGGAATGGGAGGTGAAAGGGGTGCGTTGGTAACTTCTCCCCCCTTATGGTAGAGCGAAGGCCACAGCGACTTTGATGTGGCTGGAGCGATTTCAGGGTTCTGGATGATGTAGTTGACGGTCCTTTTCTTCCTTCTTGTTATGATGATGAGTGTTGTTATGATGAAGATCGCCATCAGTACCATAGCGGTGTAGGTGGTTATTTGGTGGTTGAATGTTGTGTGCCTGGTTTCAAACAGCATCTTCTCCTGCTTGATACTTTGGATTTTGAGCTTCTCGAGAGATAAAACGTCTTTCGTGCGGTTTGTGGTGATGACTCGTTGGTAGATGGGCAGTATGTATGTATTTTCCCAATACTCGCTCGCTGTGTCTTCGTATTTGATGCCGTTGATTTGGACGGTACAGTTCCTAAATTGGATTAGCTTTGTACCTTCAGCTGTGAAAGATATATTACTACAAGTAGATGTTATTAGTGTTTTGGGTATATTTTTCAAAAGGATGCTATTGCTCTCTATCTGCATTATATTCTGTTGGAATCCGACATCAATAGTTGGACAGGTTGCCTCTCCGTTGCTCATCAGTTTCCCCACGCATTGCGACTCGTCTGTGGGCTCTTGGTGTTGCGACGTTTTGCATAGGTACGTGCTCTCGATTTTGGGACAGATTTCAGAGAAATATTGTATCCTTTGCTCACTATATATTATATACGGTTTAATGTCTATTTCTAATGTTTCATTGATTGGGAGTGTTATGAGATGATATGCTTTGTAGGGTTCGGTTGAGAGGACTGGTATTTGGATATTCAATATAATGTTTGAGGAATTATAATAAGCTTGTATATTTACTATTTCATACAGGTGTTCCTCTGATATAATTTTTAGTGATTTATTATTGGTAATTTCGAAAATTTCTTCCAATTCTGAAAGGCTTAATATGGATTTAGAAATTATGTTTAATTTAGCCAGTGTAATTGTTTCCGCTATTTCAGATAAGTGATTCGTGAGTAAATCGATATTGTAGTTTATTTGGTTAATATGCTGTTGCTCTTGTAATTTATCTTCTATATTTGTTATTTTATTAGCGTTTTTGTTAATAAAATTTCCAATTTTCTCTTGTTCTTTATTTATGTGTTCGGTGATATTCGTGATTCTCTCCGATAGTTTATGGTTGTAAATTGCATGATTGTTCATAATGGAGGTAATGTTTGTTGTATCTTCCCTTATGTTTTCAATCTGTTTGTTAAGTGTCTCCGCGTCATTTGCATCCATGTTTCCCGTAATTGTTTTTATAACCGTACCTATCCCATTAAATATCCCTCGCTTTCGTCTGTTTATTGGTAGTAGAAGCTTATATCTTCGCTCCAATTCATTTAATTTTAATTTAGTTATGGTTATTGAGGATCCGTGTTTTTCTAGATTTTGTAGGGTTTGATCAATATTTAATATATTTTCCCCGTATGTATTTAGGTCTATTATGTGCAAAATATTTCTATAGGTTACTATGGATTTCGCTGGGCCCAGGTAGAAAGGAAGAATTCCTTGGTTATTGTTAATTTTTTTTATTTGGATGGGTTTGGATGTGATTTGGGTTATTCTGAAATGATCAAGGAGAGGAATTGGTAAGTTTGTTTCTCTTTCGCCTTATTCTTGATTTATGAATTTTTCGGTTACATTTAGTTTGTATAGTGACATTGTTATCGGTTTGTACCTTATATTCAGAGAATCGGGGGGCAATTTTATTTCGTCTACTTTCCCTCCTATAGACAGTATCATTTTCTTTTAATTCTTCTGGGTTTTCCCTGTTAAGATTTAATTTTTCTATTCTTTTATCTTTTCTTGTTTCCATGTGTTTTGTTATTGCAGGATATAACTTTTCTTGAAATTCATTCAGTTTCCGTAGATAATCGTGTTCGTTATTATATTTAATATTATTTTCGAACTTGAATGTTCTACCGTGGTAAAGTTCGAAAGGTGTAAGTTTAGTTGCAGAGTGTATTGAGTTGTTGTAGGTTATTAGAGTTTCTTCTAATATTTCATCATGGTCCAAATCAAGTTTGTGTGCTTTTCGTTTTGTTAGTATGAAGCGGTAAATTTCTGTAAGTGTTGAGTGTAATCTCTCGACTGGTGCATTACTAGTTGTTTGCTGGAATGAAGTACAGTGTTGCTCGATATCGAATTGCTTACAGAAATCTCCAAATATTAGGCTCGAAAATTCTGATCCTTGATCATGGACTATTTTTTTTGGTATGCCATAGTGGCTTATAAAGTTTTTTAAAGATTTTAATACGGAAAGGCTTGTTCTATCCGGAAGTGTGTAGGCTAAGGCAAATTTCGAGAATTTGTCTATGATAGTGAGTATCTGCTTGTGGTTGATGGCGTAAATGTCGATATGGATAATGTCCAAAGGTTTTAGTGGTGTTTCTGTTTTTTGAAATTTTGGTTTTTGGGGGTGTCTATCGTATTTAAAGGTTTGACATTTCTTACAGCAGTTGATTATTCTTGTTATCTTGTGTTTTAGTAAGGGAAAATAGTACTTCCTTTTAAGGTGATGGAACGTCTCAGTTATGCCCCTATGGTTGCTATTTTCATGGTATTCTTTGATTATTTGGTCTTGTTCGTCGTTATTTGTTATATCCTGAAGGATTTTATTGCACCTAAGAACTTTGAAAATTTTGCTGTGAGCGAAATATTTTGCATAGACGGATTGGACAATTTTGAAAGTTTCGTCATCTGTGTAGACTACTGTGAGTTTATTTGGTGTAAAGTACTTTTTGAAAATATCTGTTATTGCTGCCTCATCAAACAAAGGTTGCTTGATAGTTCTTCTTTGCTTGTTTCGAAAAATAATGTTTTGGGAATTTGAAGGGGTTTCTGCTTTTTCTAATATTATTTGGATATTGAACTCATTTAGTGGTAGTTCTGTGAATTCCACTGTCAAAATTTTCGTCTGACGAGTGGACTGTTGTTCCTTGCGTGGCTGCATTCGATTGCGTATCATTGTAATTTACTTCTATGTCAGTATTTTTTGCTTCTTGTATTCTCACACGACTCAGAGCATCGGCGTTCGTATGTGCTTTACCTTTTTTATAAACAATGTCATAGTCATATTCTTCTAATTTTAATTTCCATCTGATTAGCTTTGCATTGGGTTCTTTTAGACCCATTAGCCAAGTCAATGGTCTGTGGTCTGTCACTATTGTAAATCGTCGTCCGTAGATATATGGCCTGAAATACTTTGTGGCCCATATGATTGCCAGAAGCTCCTTTTCGATTGTAGAATAGTTTGCTTCCGAATCCGACAGTGTTCTGCTTGCATAGCAAATGGGTTTATCTCTACCTATGGGTCCTTGAGAGAGAACTGCTCCTAGAGCAACATTGCTCGCATCTGTTGTTACTACGAACGGTTTTGTAAAGTCAGGGTATTGAAGTAAAGGATCGTTGGTTAAAAGGTGTTTGCAATGTTCGAAGGTCTTGACATACCGTTCGGTTAATTTGACAGTTTTACCTTTTTTCAAGCATTCTGTTAACGGTTTCACTATATCAGCGAAATCCTTGATGAATTTCCTATAATAACTGAGTAACCCTATGAATCCTTTTATTTCCTTCTGGTTCCTTGGGATTGGATATTTTTTGATGGCACTTATTTTCTCCGGGTTTGGTTTGATACCTTCGGTCGTTACTAGGTGTCCGAGAAATGCGATTTCCTTCCTAAAGAATTCTGACTTGTCCGTTTCGATTTTAAAGTTGCATTCCCTTAGTTTTCTGAAGACTGATTTTATGTTTAAAATGTGTTCATTAAGAGAGGTGGAGAAGATGTCGTCCAGATAGACTAAACAGTTTTTTCCAATAAGGTCTTTGAGTACGTAATCCATTACGCTCTGAAAGGTGGATGGGGCGTTCCTTAACCCGAAAGGCATGCGTTTGTACTCGTAATGACCGCCTTCTACCGTGAACGCTGTTTTTTGTATGTCTGTGGGGTCCATTTCTATTTGATGGAACCCACTTGCAAGGTCAAGGGTTGTGAAATACAGGCATTTCCCCAATTTGCCGAGAATGTCTGAGATATTTGGAATCGGGTATCGATCAGAGATAGTTTTCTTATTTAATTGTCTGTAATCGATTACCATCCGCCATTTTTTTTTTCCACTGGAGTCCAGTTTTTTGGGTACCACCAAAGAATATGAAGTAATATAGAACGCGCATCTCATACAAGCAAACGCGTTGTACTTGGGTACTGCTGGTAGTACCCTCTGTTATTGACAGCAGAAATCTCTGTTACTAACAGCAGAAATCTCTGTAACTTCGGCGTAACATGTGAATTGAAGTCGCTTCTGTACTCATTCGTATTCTCGCTGCTGTTGCGCCACTTGATAAACATGACGATGAACGCTGCTTTTGTTGTCGCGGGGAATAGCATTATAATATTGGCAAACAAAAAAAAGTTAGCGGTATACTGTTTTTTGCGCTGTGCCGTGCAGGCGGGATAGCATTGATGTTGTTGGTAATTGTTGCGTCGTTATTTCTGCTTTCTTTTTTATAATCACAAGCAAATTACAATTAGCAAAAAAAATGCGTGAACTTGGTGTAGTAAAATATGGGTGCAAACATGTTGCACAAGAGCGTTTATAGTTATTTATTAAAAATATTATTGTAAGGTTTTATGTTTATTGTTTTACTTTCGTTTAAATTTATCTTTCATAAATAATAATTTTTAATAAGAATTTTTTTATTTGCCAACAATTATTTTCAATTTTCGTTCTTTCGAACTTCCTTTTTGCACAGCCCACATGCAGTGTTTTCGTAGAAGAACTAAAATAAGAAAATCTAAAATTTGGACTCTATGGTTACAGCACTCACCATGGAACCATTCAGGTGTAGCATTTTTACAAGATTGTAAAACATGTGCCTTAATACCAATTTTTTCAGGTTCTGCTTCGAAGATTTTATGAAAAATTAAAATATGTTTTATGCATACATTCATTAGGGAATTGGAAGGAGCAAAAAGATTACCAAAATCAGAAATTGACTGATAATTTTTGTGAAAAATAAAAATTTCACTTGGAGCAGTCAAAACTTCATCCCTTTTTCTCAATTCGTCACCGCATTTTTCACAATTTAATTTAGGAATGATTTTGTACGCTACGTATCCAACAAAATACCTCATGGAAACCAGCTCTAAGTTAATATCTTTCGGATTACAAAAGGTGTCACCTACAAAATACGCCTCGTGCATCTCACTACTTAGATCAAGATTTTCCAGGATTTCATTGTCATTATCATCGCCATTAGCCTGCAAAACATCCTCATTAAAAGAAGCGCTTGAAATTAAATTAGTCATTGAATCTTGCGTCTCTTCACAATTGGTAGAGGAGCTAAACTTCATTATTTTAAAGGCTAATAACCTGGCTAAGATATTATTAAGTTCAGCTACAGAGGGGTTACAATTATTACCTCCTTTTTGCCTTAACACAGCAAACGTATTCTCCAACTTGTCCTGGTTAAAGGCCTTTGTCATAATAAAAACTTGTCCGAATTATCTTTTAATATTTCATCTACAAGTAGAAGGACCGATTTTAAGGATAGTTTCATGCCATCTAGGAAGAAAACTCGTTTTTTTTCATCAACAAATTTCACTTCCTCTAGATAATATAAAAATGTTTGAATAAATGTGTGCGATTCTTTCTTAATCTGAAGAGCAGATCGGTAGCAGTTATCTGCATACAAAGATCCACTATTCATGCAATCAAATATTTGATCAATTTTTGCTATAAAATCAGCTGTGGATAACGCTACCTCTTGTGTGATTTTTTTAAATCCACTTATGTCTGAAATTGTTCTGATAGCAGCTTCAACTGTTTTACTGAACACTTGCGTGGCAAATTTAACACGCATTTTTTCAAATGAATTTGGAAATATGTGTTGTCTAGTTAATTTTGGGCACATTTTGGTTTTACAATTTTCTTCCCTCTCCCAAAGCTCTTGAACTACTTTAAAGCTAACTAAACCATCAGGCGTTTTCAAGTCGCATTTAAGCCAACCATTTCGCAATGACTTGATTAAATGTGGGAAATCGAACATGCAATAAATTTTTTGATTTTGAAATTGAAAGTATGGTTTCTCTATACATACGCCTAAGTCGGAGAAACACTTTCTATTAGAAGACCCCTGATCACAAACCAAAACGTTCACTACTATACCAAAATTGCTTAAAATTTTAAGATTTTCTTTAATTATTTTGCACAACGTATCTGCTGTTAATCCATTCTCTGACACAAAATAGTTTAAAATTGAACACCAACTCGAGAACATGGACTTCAACATAAATACACATACTTGCTTACCAATTTTTTTTGTTCTTTCGAAGCCTGTGCATTCAAATCCGTCAATTAAATCTAGTTTTTGATTGTATCGTAATTCTCTACGTATTGCCATTTCGTCCATTAAAAGAACCATATTATTTTCATTTTTTTCCTCCAACTCTAAGCACATCTTTTTAATGAATTCAAAAGCCACATTGTTGATACCGGGCTGAAGGAACTTTATTGGAGCCCACCGATTTAAGGTGCTGATATGTGGCAAATTGAAATTTAACTTATCTCTTAGGAAAGAATATGTTGATTGTGAAATATAAAAAATATTTTGCGCTAAATATTTCACTTCGTCAGAATATTCTTTTGGCCGGGTGCTAAGTAAAAGTTTACAAAATGTTTTGGATTCCAAGTTGATATGTTTTAAAGAATCAATTGAATTTTTTAAAGTCTTTGAACAACAATTCTTGGATTTTAAAATAAAGCGCTTTTCTTTTCGCAATTTTTCGTTAATTTTTTTGAATTTTTTTAATAGGTCGCTGTATTTCTTTTTGTAATAATGGGTTATTTTGACGTTTTTTTCGCAATTACTGCATACTATGTCATCATAACGTGGTCGTTTCAATGAAGAATCTGGTTCTAAAAATTCTTCATCCGAAATCTCATGATCTTCGTCTAAGTTTAAGGTTGGAATCGCATCCTTTTTTAGAAACCTTTTTCCTACATAAGTACTGGAGAAATGATTTTCACAAATATACAGTTTTCGGTTATAGTCGTCATAAGATATATTGCATTTTCGCGCCAAATTTGGCCAAACACGAAATCAGCAGCGGGGAATCTAAATAATCTAAGATTCTCGCATTGTCGTCTCGATTTTTTGCAACTGCGAACACAACATTGAATTCCAGACGTTGAGGAATTTCTATTTGTCTTTATATTTGTAGCCATATTGTAACAAACCGAAACACAAAATAGAATTACAATGTTGGACAATGGCGTTAAAATACTTCTTAAAAAAATTCAAAATTGGTATCAACCACGTCAAAATATAAACAAATGATTTTACTTGGAACTCGCCACGTAAAAATATTTGTGAAAATTTCAAATTGGATTCAACCACGTCAAAAAAAAACCGCTGCAAAAGGTTCAAAATTGGTATCAACCACGTCAAAATATAAACAAATGATTTTACTTGGAACTCGCCACGTAAAAATATTTGTGAAAATTTCAAATTGGATTCAACCACGTCTAAATATTTGCAGGTTTTAAAAATCAATCAAAGCGCAGCATTTGAGCAAACAGCCATACACCACAAATCTTCGATTGATAGTGACATTACAGCAAAACCAAAAAGCATACACACAATAAACGACAACAACAAAAACATTAGCGAATCCCGAGTCATCTTCGCTGAAACGATGATGACGATGCCTTCGTTCGTTGTTTGTTTTTTGTTTGCGCTTCGGCAAACAAGATCAAGAAACATGCATGCAAAAAATGATTGAGCGAACACTACGCTGCAACAACCACCACTTCAATGTACACGAGTGAAGCCGTTGCGAACAATAACATAGCTTTTTGCTGTTGTCCTACGCAAATCTAACAGAAAATGTTATGAACCTAACATTTTCAAATGCCTACGCTTCGCTCTTCCCGCTCGCATCATAGCAACCGAAAACACTTGTGTGCCCACATGCGCGTTCTATATTACTTCATATTCTTTGGTACCACCCATACTGGTGAGCTCCAAGGTGAATAACTATGCTGTATCCCTGCTCTAGCATGTCTTCTATCTGTTTCTGAACCTCCTGTTTATGTATATAAGGATACCTATAAGACTTTGTATGTATAGGAATGTCGTCCACTGTTTTAATTTTGTGCTTTATTTTATTGGTGAAGGTTAGTTTCTCTCCTTCCTTAAAAAATATGTCGCTAAATTCAATGCAAAGATTAGTTATGGCTTTCTTTTCTTCGCTGTTTAGGTGGGATGTTCTAATGATATTTTGTACGTTAACTTGTTTTGGAGGGGTTCCGAAGTTTAAATTATGAAGTTCAATGTATGCAGATTGGTTGTATGCTTCTACTTTCAGTGGTTGCTCTAAGAAAATTTCGTGGTCGTGATTTGATTGGTTATTTATTTCCATAAGGCAAAACCAGTCTTGTGCTGAGTACAGCCCTTCAGATATGTAAATTTTTGGAGCTAGTTCAATTGATTTAATTAAGACATCGCCATTGTATAAGTCTACAGGAAGTTTAGCCAAACCTTTAGTCATTGCTGGTATAGTAATTTTCCCCGATGTGAGGTTTGGGTTTAGTTTTATTGGTAAGATAGTATGCTCAGTTATAAGTTTTTGATTTTTTAAGTCTATTTTGGCATCTAGCTGCTTTAGGATGTCCATTCCTATTAAACCATCAAAGTAATTGTGGAATTTGAACAACCAAAACGTAAGAGTGCCCTGTCCCTTAAACTCTCTGAATGATGGTAAAATTATTTTCTTGTTTATTTCATAAGTTTGAAGAACTGTTGTTATGTTAATTGGGGGCATACTATTTGCTTCTCGGAATCAATGAATTTAGGGTTGATAAAGGAAGATGATGCACCGGTGTCGATTAAAAATCTGAGGTCTCTTCCGAAAGGAGAACTTATATTTATAAATGGTAACGTGGTGCCGTGTTTGTTAATTTCTAAGTATCCTGTGGGGTTTTCGAGGCGCATGTTCGAAAATTTGGAGTGTCGTCGATGTTGCATAGGTCCTCCGATGACTGATCTCCATTACGATTTTCAATCATGCAGTGAACTTCCCTTGGTCCTTGAGAGCCAGACCTATAGCTCCTCCCTGTGTGATTTGTACGCGATGTAAACCTGGAGTTGCCTGAACTTGTGTCCATTGGTTCAGGTTTTGGGTAGGTTATAGCTTGTGTTGGGTTGAATGGGTTTCTGTTAGAATTATTATTATTGTTATAGGTATCTCGATTTTTACTACCAAAGCTCTGCTGTTTATATTGGAAGTTATTTCTGTTGGGAGCTCGGAATTGCCCAGGCTGTTCATAAGACTTATAAGTGCCGCCTGGATTGAAATACGGTTGCCTTGGATTATAATTTGGTTTGTATGGAGAATATGGGCGATATTGATTGTTCATTCGTCCCATATATCTCGTTGTGCTATTGTATGTATTGGTTCCTGTCTTCTGATAGTAAATATTTTGTTCCTTGATACAGCATGAAAGTGCTGCTGCGAGGCTGTCTGGTCGCATGGCCCTAATGCTTGATCCTAAAGGTTATTTCAAACCGACCAGAAACGAGTTAAGACACATTTCCGTAAACATATCTTTTTTCGATTTTATAACATTCCTGTCGGTTTCATTCAAAAGTAAATTATTATTAAGAGTAGATTGGATAGTAATAATTTGGTCGTAGAATTCTTCAACAGTGGTTCTTTGCCTTAAATCATGTAAGTCCCTGATTAAAGACGTTTCAGTGCGTTTATCCGCATAGTGTAAGATGAGATTATTCTTAATATCATCCCAGTTGAGTGGGGTACTATACATATTTAATATATCATTCGCCTGGCCTTCTATTTTGTTCCTAATAGCCCTAAGTAAAATTTGACCATATGGCGCTTCGTCCGTCCCACGAATTAATTGTAGAATTTCTTCCACATTATTGATAAACGCGTGTAGTGACTTCGGATTCCCGTCGTATTTGGGAAGATCCTTTATTACGTCAGGAATCCTCAAATTATTGAACATCTCGCCAAAATTCTGGCTAACTGTCGGCCCTGGTTGGCTGCCTATATTTAATGGCGTCGTCATTGTATCGGAGTTAAACTCTTCTATTGCTAAATTTTCTGGTATCGAATTCAAACTGCGATGTTTGCGAACGTAGGGGAGGAATTGCAGTTTTCTTTGACTCCTCTTCATTAAGTAGAATCACTCTCAAAATTTATGAAATTTTTTCTATTATAATTTTTTATTTATTTATTTTTTTTTTATTATTTAAATTTTCTTTTTTCTTTTTTTTTCTTTATTTAACTTGAGCAAAAGATTCAATATTTACTCACATAAGCCCAATAAGGTGGGTCGCGAAAAAAAATTGGTGTTATCACCACCTAAAAATAAAATTTAGAGTGTTTAATGACTATTTCGAAAATATTGCGATTCTGAGGTAAGCCAATTGTGAGCGGTTTTGCTTAAAAAATACCTCTAATTATCATGTTAACTCAATAAATTAACAAAAAAAATTTTTACAAAATATGTGCAATCCAAGAACTCCTGAAGGTTTATCTAACCAAAAAAAAATATTCGAAAATGTCCAACAACAAAAAAGTTACACCCAAAAAACATGATAATTAGAGGTATTTTTGAAGCAAAACCGATCACAATTGGCTTACCTCAGAATCGCAATATTTTCCAAATAGTCATTAAACACTCTGAATTTTATTTTTAGGTGGTGACTGAAACGTGATTTTTATTTTGTATGGAGTGCGACCCATCTTAAAGCCCAATAATCAGCGCCAGTCCCATGTTATGTTGCATTCTTTCGTTGCTAAAGTTGAGTCCGCTGTACTGCTTCGCTGCTAATGTTGTATTTTTGTGCTCGTTGCTTTGCTGCTGCCTTGCTGCTTTGCTGCTGGAGTTATGTTTTTATGCTCGTTGCTTCGCCAACCGTAGGTTTTCTCCGCTTTAAAGGATCGAAATCCACCTGTGGGATACCGGCTCTACTCTTGATTTCCCGTCAGTAGTAGTTCTGTGCAGTTGTGTACAGCCACTGCACAGAAGCGCCTTAGTAATCTTTTTTTTGTTGTTTTGATTTGTACGGTTGTATACCGCCCCCGTACAAACCGATTACTTTCAAATATCCACACAGTTTTTCGCGGGTTACCGACTGCGCCACTTATATACGTTTAACGGAGCGAAATGAAAAAGTCGACTTCACACTACGTTATAATATTTTATTCTGAGCTCGTTTTACCAACCAAGAAAACTTAAAATACACAATATTGAACTTAATTGCTAAATTTGCCCGTTACTTATTTCTGCTGACGGGACTTTGCTGGGTGGCCGCTTGCTTGTAAACAAGCATGCAAGCAAATGTAAACATTGTTGTCGTTGTCCGTTGGTCAGTTTGCTGTCTCGGCGCTTTTTGACCAACGGACGATTTAGCTGTCGCGGCATATCGCTGACCCAATTAAAGAGTCAGTGACTTCTTTTTCATTTAGGCGGCGTCAGCGACTTGCGTTGTGCAATTGCCGTTGTGCAATTGCCGTTTCAGCAGGAATGGGAGTTGAAAGGGGTGCGTTGGTAACTCGCGCGTCAATACGTGCTCGTGCAGCGCTAGAGGTAAGAGCGCGGTCACAAAAACATGTATAACTTTTGACCTAATGCAAAATAATGACTTTTTTTCACCAAAATTTTTGTAAGGGATTGTAGAATTGAATGAAATGTGTCAAAATTTTCTCGCTGGCGGAGAAGTTTCATTAATTTTCAATTATTTACAACAAATATTTTCCAGCTAAATAATAATTTGTTGTGAAGAAAGATTTTTTCATGGCAAAGAATATTAATTGGCAAAAATTTTGATGTAGAAAACGTTGAGTTCCGATAAACCGTTCGTGAGTTATGAATTTTTGAAAAAAACATGATCAAAAACTTTAACTGTAAATAACTAATGAAAAAAACATTTTTTTTCAAAATTATTTTTGGGGTGTCGTTTTTACCTCCAAGTCGATTGGAAACCGTATTGATCAACGAAAACTGAGACCATCGATTTTAAAGTGGCCCACTTGAGAAAATTTGACCCATATGTAGACACATGTTTTTCAGACAAATTTTGAATCGCACACTAAAAATTGTCAAACGTTAATTCTTTTTTTGGTCGACATGAAAATACGTTCACATAAAGGCAAGGAAAAATTATAATTGATTTGTGAATTATCTGGGTGTCATTATGCGTGTTCTAGATAAGTCTCGAATCTGTGTTGCGTGTACGCAAAGTTGGCGCGTTGTTCGACAAATTAATTAAAATTAAAATGAAATTATATAAAATAAGTTTTTTATGAATAACTGATAGCATATACTACTGTGTACAAAGAATATCCGGAATTTGTTTATAATTAAAAAAATCTTTATTTATTCTTCCAAATCAATTTCATCGCCTTCAAAGTAGTCCCCCCCCCCGATGCAATGCACTTATGCCAACGGACTTTCCAATCTTCGAAGCATGCCAAATAGTCACCTTCCGGTATGGCCTTCAATGTGCGCGCCGATTCACGTTGAATCTCTTCAATCGATTCAAAACGGTGTCCTCGAAGTGGTCTTTTGAGTTTGGAGAATAGCCAGAAGTCACAAGGAGCTAAATCAGGCGAATACGGTGGCTGTGGAACGATATGAGTTTCATTTTTGGCGAAATGCTCACGAAGAACCAATGCCGTGTGAGATGGTGCATTATCGTGATGCAAAAACCAAGAGTTGTAAAAATCGCCGAATTCACTTTTTGCGTCTCACAAAACCAAGCGCAACTCAAACACTAATGAGTATTTTGACGTATAATTTGACATGTGAGCCTCTAACAGTTGTACCAACTTAAAAAAAAAATAATTCGGCGAAAATATTTAACCGCGTAGTTTAAATGGGAAAATTCCGGGTATTCTTTGTACACAGTAGTATATCGATTTTACTTGAATAATAGTTTTTTCGCAAAAACGGCGAAAATGGGTTAAATGTAGAATGTATTTTAGAATAGGGAACTTAAACAAAAATTTAAAACAAAAACAATTAAGAAAAAGATTTTACGTAAATAAAAAATTAACAAAAACTCTTCCATAGAAATTTACATTACATTTTCATGCATTACATTTTTGAATGGGCAAAAAATGTATAAGACATTCAGCGACACTATAACAATTAATACCAAATTATCTTTTTGGCATTCTATTAAAACTAACTAATTATAACATTTGTCCTACATAAACGCAGTTTTTAAAGTTTGAGGAACAAATACTAAAAGATGCAACCAACAATTCATTCCTAACAAAAAGCAACTCTGATTTGGCCCCCTTATTTTGCCTGGCGTACCTGATTAATATACCTTGGCTCACACCCACGAGTCAGCGCGAGAACGGCAATGATGCAGACTCAGAGCGTGTTCAATTGGATGTTGTACTGGCAGCTATGGGGGAAAAATTGAAATGCTGTGATGGAAGGGCAACGGCATATAAACCAGCCAATGCGAATCATCGTCCGCAGCATTATCAACTTGTACAAGCAAGCACAGGAGGGGAAATGCAAAAAATTCAATAATGGCATACCCATCATATGTGAGAAGGCAACTCAAACGACCGCATCTTCCAGTGCAAATGGAAAAAGAGCAATAGCGGGAGTTGAAGATGATGTAGCGGCAGAATGTTCTCCGCTGCCTACGCAGAAGCGCACTCGGGTGATCTCGCCTAGAGTAGTTACGCACTACAAGGCCGAAAATCAGCAGAGCGGACAGCAGCAGAAAAACGGAATGGAAAAGATGAACCGTGCAAAGAGAGCTTTTCAGCCTTCATGGCGACGTGTGCAAAAGGAGACGGAGCTTAGCCCGATGCTATGTGGAAGCGGCCATCATACCGCTGTACATAAGACAAGCAATGCGACTGCCAGTCAATATCACCAATCGGCCTCGCAATGTGATTGGACTCTGGTAAAGCGTAAGCGGTGAAGCCGAACGCGGAGACTACGCACGAGGTGGGAGCAGCTCGCAACTCAAACAGGCCAATAACGGCCCGGCCGGATGCTATTGTCATTGCAAAAGCGGGCGAGGGGTCGTATGCGGACATCTTGTGACGGGTGAAGGCAAACGACTCTCTGAAACAACTAGGCGAGGATGTCAAAGCTATTCGCAGAACGGCCATAGGGAAACTTCTTCTAGAGCTGAAATGGACGCGTGAGAGCAAGGCAGTGGCAATTCAGGAGGTGCTCAAAGACGAGACGAAAGTGGCAGCGAAGACGCACACTATCACCTTACAGTGCAGGGACCTTGACGAAGTTACGACGGCTGAAGAAATTTGCGACGCGCTTCATAACCAATGTGGTATCAGGTGGCCGGAGGTATCAGCTATGCGCAGCCTTCGAAAGGGCTATAACGGCACACAAACAGCATATGTCAGACTGCCGGCGGCAGATGCAAAAACCGCGCTAAAGGCAAATCGAGTGCGCATTAGCTGGGTCTACAGCAGACTGCGGGAATTAGCGGTTACCAAATCTGTTTCAGGTGCTAGGGATATGGCCACATTTCTCAAAACTGCAAAGAGCCAATCGGCAGGTCAAATCTCTGCAGGCGCTGTGAAGAGAGCGGGCATTTTGCGGTGACATGCACGTAGAACAAAAAATGTGCTCTATGCCTGGGCGATCATACTGCGGGCAGCTACAAATGCCCGGTTCTATTGAAGGCGAAGGATCTGAGCAACCAATGAAGATTGTACAGCTCAAACTTAACCACTGCGCTGCCGCTCAATGTCTACTGCAGCAAACGATAATTGACCACAATTTCGACTTGGCGCTGCTTCGTGAGCAGCACAAAATTCGAGAAGAGTACGAGTGGGTGACGGATAACAGCAACAAGGCGGCAATCTGGGTTCTGAACGGCAACGCCGTCCAGTACAAAATGACAACGCCGCAGCCCGGCTTCACCTGGGTGAAGTGCAGCGGAATTTTCTTTTTCTCCTGACAGTCGCCGTGGCTTAGTTGGTTAGTGCGTTGGACAACAAGTCAAAGGGAGCAACCGCAGGTTCAAATACTGCCTGTAATAACACCTAAAAAAAATAACGGGAAACTCGTTTTCTCTTTCGGTGGCTGTCCTGGAGTAAAAATTGCCTATGTAAAAGCTCCCAACCTGCCGTTCGGAACCGGCATACAACTGTAGGTCCCTTCCACCCGCGTACAAAATTCACACACACAACACGGGTGGTTGCGGGAAGCTAGGCTGTCGTGCCAGTCAATTATTAAAATTATTATTCCTGTTACGCCCCACCCAGCTGGACGGTACGTGAATTCGAGCAAATGCTCACATCACCGGCGACCGAAATGCAGGGAAAATCACCAGCTGTAATAGGTGGAGACTATATCTAGGGCTTGGCGTACAAGGTGGTGGTGAGGTTAATAAAAGGACCTAAATCACCACAACCGTCTGATCCTACGCTCATGAGCGATATTGTCGCCACGCTCTTTCCACTGCAAGAGCCGGCAACAATTGCCTCTGGGGCCTGGCCGAAATCCCAAATGTCAGTACAGCCGAGCTGCTACAAAGTGTCGCCAAAATTGCCGATAATAAGGCATCCGGGCAGGACGGCATACCAAATGTAGCGCTAAAGGCAGCACTGAAGGCGCGGCCGGAGGTCTTTTCGCACCTTTACACTACCAGCCTCATGGACGGAGTTTTCCCTGAGCAGTGGAAAGGCAGAAACTTGTACTCCTGATCAAGCCTGGAAAGCCGCCAGAACAGCCAGCATCATATAGACCACTATGTATGCTAGATACCATAGGAAAGGTGCTGGAGAGGCTTATCTGCAACAGACTGCAGGAAACCCTAGAGGGGCCTGGTGAGCTCTCAGACCGCCAGTTTGGGCTCCGCAGAGCACGGTCCACTGTAGACGCCATTCGAGCGGTGATGGACATTGCCCAAGAGACAACAAGCGGCAAGAGGTGACTGGGTGGCACCAAGAAGTACTGCGATCTCGTCACGCTTAATATCAAGAATGCCTTCAACTCGGCAAACTGGGGCAAGGTCACCACCTAGGGATGCAAATTCTGAGGAGCAACATCGATGTTTCGATGCATCGGCCAGGCAACATCGATGCTACGAAAACATCGCCGGGAAAACATCGATACACCGATGTTTTTTCTTTGAAATCATATTGTTACGAATACTAAATCTAGTGGGCTGTTACGTATCTCTGGATTGTGCAATTTGAAAATAAAACACACTCAGTTTCTTAAACGCAGACAATAAAATAAACCAACAGTCACTTTATTATTCACAGTTTACACTTTACTGTTCGTACACTTAAGTATTTGCTTAATTACTCCGTGTGGCAACTTCACTTGTCAAAACCAGACTGACTCGCTGCGCCGCATCCGGCTGCCTTTTACACCTGCCAGGCCATCGCGCAGATCGTTCCCGCACATTCCGGAGTGGACTAAAAGTTTCCATCATTGCCAGGTTGGACTAAAAGTTATTATCGCGGCCGTCGTTGCCAGATTGGACTAAAAGTTACCATCGTGGCCGTCGTTGCCAGATTGGATTATAGCACGGCACGTACCGGCAGGGTTGCTTTGCACAGCGACAGACTGTCTTATCCTTACAATATAATAAGAAAACAAATCCAATAGAATACAAGAACATTTTTTTATTAGTCACTTATGCCCCGTTCTGACTATGTCATATATGGTGTCATATTCACTGACGACAAACACAGCCATATATGTCATGTTCGTCCTATGTCGTCAAATGCGTTCTCATTGCACGGCAAAAACTGACGAAAAATACGCATGACAAGATTTGCCAGCATGTTGAAATTTTTTGTTTTCTCATCAAACGTAGTCAAATCGTTCGTTCGACAAAAATTTGATCGTTCTCATTTGATTATTGTTTCGTATGGCAAATCGTAGTCATACATGCAGGCAAACGCAAATGACACCATACCGTTCTCATTTAACTGACTACAAATGACACCATATATGACATAGTCAGAACGGGGCATTAGACTTTTTGTCTTTTACATATATGAGCGTATACAAACACACCTGACTTCTGGTCGACATTTGCAATTCAGTGAAATTAGCTGAAAAACAATAATATTGTAGGGTAAAAGGTTCGGTTGTGGGCATAGTTCGGTTGTGGGCACCCCTTCGTATCTTTTGATAGAAAGCAGGCTGGGTTTTTTTGACCAAGGCCATTTGTTCATTATGGAACCACGATCTTTTTGTGCCAAATACTGAGTCGAACAGACACGCCTGCTTTGTGCTGGGACCATATATATCTTTCTGTGCTTAAAAAATAAGACACACATTTTGTTAAACATTTTAAATGGTGTCATAAATCGAAGTGAATCCATCGAGAAGGCGAGTAAAATGCATTTTTATTTAGTAAATTTATTATACTTTGTGATCCAATATTGATTACAACCAATATGTTTACCCCGGACAAATTTTTCAATACTTCTCAAAATGGCTGCCAAATTCGGTTGTGGGCACTGCAATTAGTTCGGTTGTGGGCACCCGTCTTTTAGTGATTTGGTAAGTTTTGGTAAGTTATTTCATCGAAAATGGTCTTCTAACGCATTTTTTGGTTGTTTTAGTTATATCTTCCAAGGGTAAATAAAAAAAATCCTCCGATATCTTTTTTAATGTGCTGGATGTAATTTGACATTGTTCTGCAGATAAGCTAACCACAAAATCGACTGCCGCAGCGTATGCGATTTCCCGAACCACTTTCCAACGCTACAAAAAGAAGGTGGAAGAAAATTTCGGAAACATCAAAGCTGTCGACGGTGGTGTTTTCTTCTTTTTCTTCTTTTCGTGGATGTTATCGAATCAGGTTAACTGATGTTTTCCACTACTTCACGTCACAGCAGTTGAAGAGTGTTGATTAATTAGGTTGAATTTCATTTTACTTCAGGTCTTCTTGACAGCCCAGGAGAATGACTTGGTCACATACATTTTGAAATGCCCGTCCATCTAAAGTGTGCCGACATGCGTACCAGCTACTTCACATGCGTGCATTGTGCTTCAAATAATTAAAACTTAATATTTTTCTATATTCGTGTTGGTTTTTCTTCATATTTCCCCGTTTCCAGCAGATTTTCCAAGGGTGCCCACAACCGAACCAAAAAAAAATTTTCGTTAAAAATTACTACTTTACAAAATTAAAAAAAAAAATTTCCTATTTGACGGAATCGATTTACTTTTGTCATTACTTGTTAGCTAAGGTCTCTAGCTTTCCATAGATGTCCATATGTCCGATTAAGAAGAACTTGGTAAAAAGTTATGAGCCAAAAAAAAAAGGTGCCCACAACCGAACCTACATATTTCGGTACGAATAATAAATAAATAAAAATATACCTGTTGGGATTTCGGCCAATATTTCGAATGGTTGCCCCACGCAGGGGTTTAAGTAAACATATATTTCTTCGCTGCAAATTAGAATGTTGCCCCACACAGGGGTTTAGGTAAACATATATTTCTTCTCTGCAAATTAGAATGTTGTTTCAATGTCAAATATCTATAATAATTAAAAAATTAATTAGTTTACAATGTTTTGCTTATGTTTAAATTATAATTACTTTGTCCGTTTTCCCGATGTTTGAGGATTTAAATTATAACCCACCTGGTCGGGTCCACGTCGCCAGTCAGAAAAGAAGAGAAAGCAGATGGCGGCCGCCGAGTTGCCCCTTTGTTAAAATTAGTAATTTTCACTGACGACGTTGCCAAACGAGCTTCTGCAGTGCTACATGAAAACCAAACGTTGCAGGGCTGCATCGGATCGTATAACATATGTGTAAAGCGCAAACGTTGTGAAAATTCGAGCGTAAATTATGAAAAAATTATACATAAATGTTGAATAATTTCGATGCTTAAAACATCGTTGAAATGACATCGATGTATCGGCACTTTTCCGATGTTCGAAAATTTTGAACATCGATGGCTAAACATCGAAATTTCAGCCGATACATCGATGTTTCAAAAACATCGTTTGCATCCCTATCACCACCGCATTACAGAACTTCGGGGTTCCTGTTTACCTGCAGCGAATTACACAGAAGCTGGCGTGCAGCGATACAAGGTGACTGGAAGTGTACCCCAAGGATCGGTACTTGGACCTACGCTCTGGAACGCGATGTATGATGGCGTCCTTCGGCTGGAACTGCCGGAAGACGTCCACATCATCGGCTATGCAGATGATATAGCGATCGTAGCGGTCGCCAAACATCTGCATACCCTCGAGGCGCACTGCAACACCGCAATAGCTTGCATCAGCCAATGGCTGCAAGCAGCAAAACTTGAGTTGGCTACTCACAAAACGGAAGCTGTGTTGCTTAGCACGCGTAAAGTGAGCGAGGTGTTCACCGTCACGGTCGGAGGTCACACGATCACCTCACAGCCCCACCTGCGATATCTAGGCGTCATCATTGACTCCAAGATGACATTTAGAGAGCATCTAAGCGTCGTTTGCGAAAAGGCCACGCAAATATAATGCGCGCTCGCACGCATAATGTCAAACACCGGAGGTCCCCGCTTTAGCCGGCGAAAACTGTCTCAACAGTGATGGGGTCTATACTGTTATGAGCAGCACCGATCTGGGTGGATGTTGCGAAGATCCGTGAACGCACAAAAGGCATCCGGTCCGTATACCGCCTCAGCGCACTCCGCGTAGCCATTGCACGGGACGGACGATGGTCTGGTGCAACTTTGACAGCTGCAGCAACATGGACATGACGGTGGACTGACTACCACACGAACGATTGAGCAGAAATGCTCCTTACGGCCTCCTGGCGCAATACCTATCAGTGAACCAGGGGGTTAACCGTTTGGACGAGAGGAGGGTTAAGCGGTTTAAAGTCCCGCACTACCCTATGCTTTTGGTGCTTCCCTCCTCGTTAAAAAAAACAACAGCAGCGGACACACAGCTCCAGAAAGGAGATCCCCAATCTCGGGCCAGATAAGCCAAACATTTATATTTAATTATTTTATTATTATTTATTTTATTTAAATATAAACAACACGCACACACTAACAAATATATTTTACCCAACAATATACCCACTCACCAAAAATCCACAATACAATTTTAAATTCTGGTACCCCGCCACTGTACGCTTATCGTGCATATTTCCCTTTTTACAAAACAGCGCAGTGCAGTAAGCAATCCCGCTACTGCACATAATTCGGCGCTTTGTATATTTTCGCAGTCCCTTCAGTGCGACCTTCGCTGTCGAAGCAAAATCTCCGCTGCAGCCAGCAAATACGCACTGTTCTAGTGCAGTACGCAGCATTTCTCCCGCTTCATTCCCACTCTCCCATTTCAACGCATATTCGCGTTTTGCTTTGTGCGATATACGCAAGCAGCACTCCGGCTGCTGCATCCAAGTGGAATTACACATTCGCACTTCTGCCTAAGCAATTTCCCCACCCTCGCTAGCAGAAGAAAACAAACGCAAAAACAGTGGGACGAGTAGCCTGTTTTCGCAGCACTTTGAACAATTTTCTGAGACCTCGAAAATTTTCAATAGTGCTGCACATACACATTCAGTGCACAGCTGTTGTCACCCCAAGTAAATACAGTGGGACAAAAACACCCCACCTGTACTCAAAATTTTGTAATCGTTCACTAAATATAATGAGATTTAATTATTATTACCCACAAACACTAATACACTAATATACATATATTAACTCTTTATATACCAACATATATTCACGTTTGCCCACAAATAAAGACACATTTGAATACACTTTTGACTATGTAAAAAATTTGGTGTTTAATAATAATTTATCCAATTCTCGTCACACATTTTTTGTTTATATATATACCAATTTCTCGACGCTTTTACATACACAGTTGTAAACTTCTATCCTCAACAGAAATACAAATTCGTTTTTAAAACTTTTTACACTTTCGTGTACATTTTCCCATTTCAAAATTATCGTACGCGCGGCCGCGGTAATATTTCTGGTTTATTTATTATATTATAAGCCTTGTATTTATATTCATTCAAATGCCTCTTGGGCGATCCCCCAAGCGTCAGGTAAACAAAATGGAGTCTCCTTCCCCAAAATATTCAAAGCAACCGATCCCAGTGTTGTCACATTTGGTTTTGAGTCCGAGAGACTCGTGCAATTATGTGCACAATTTTCATCGGTTCCCATTGAGGATGTGACCAAATCACTGGTCCAAATTAAGCCGACAAATCTGCAAGCCCAATGGAAGAGGCTAATGCGCGCACATCAGGCAGTCTTCATTGCTTCATTGACAACAGCCAGCCCGACGGTTTCAAAGAGTCGGCTAGGCAAAAGATCAATGTCTGCACAGACCAATACGAGTTGTGCATGGCTAAGATGTCGGACATCATTGAGATGCTCCAGTCTCAGTTCCCCTCCAGGTTCAAACCCTAGAACCAGCAAATACTTCCTACATTTGGCTCCGAGTTCCACTATGCGACACCGAAACATTCTTCGGGGACTATGAGCTGCGGCCGTCCTTTCGGGACATGTTTACTGCGTTGTACATTAACCACGGGATGTAACGTGGGTCTCCTCCTCGTGGTGCATCCTGGGTAACGTTAAATGGCCCACACCACCTCCCCCGCCCGAGCTCACAACCTTTAGGTTTGGGTATCGGGTTTTGGCACGACCTGCCTTCGTCTACGGACTCCGTTTTGTCTTCGATTAATTTTCGTTCGCCTTCGAGCTGGTGGCTGTGGCTTCCGGACCTAGTACCACCGGGGTGATACCTTGTGCGAACGGCTCTGGTCTAAGGTCACAGTTCATCTCCGTCCCGTTAAAACCCTGGCAGGCCTTAGGGTACGTTCCTGATCGGTCACCAGTAAGTTGGTGGCGTAGGTTTGGTTGAGATAAACTCCCAATTTGCACTGGTTCGGCTCTGAACACACTACTCCATAAGGGTGTGTGTCAACCCTCGCATGGCCTCCCTGCTTTTACATAGACAACCATGGAACCTTTAAGGTCACTATGCGCTCCGATTGGGATAGCGGCCTTAACCCTTCGATGAGTGACAATTCTGAACTTCACGGCCGTGTGACAAGGTCCATAGGGACCTTTTTTTTTGAAAATTAGGGTTTTTTCATGAACAAATTTTTTGAATTTTTTTTATTTTTGTGTTTTCATTGTTTATAACTAAATACTAGGGGAGATGTGGGGGTTGTGGGCATGGGTCGGTTGTGGGCACGCCTACGTATATTTTCACAAAATGAAGATTGAGTTCGGTTGGTAATGTGATTCCCAAGCAATTACCCTATGTATGATTTATGCCAAATATCAAAGTAAACGGACGCATTTGCTTTTGGAAATGAACGAATCAGTTTTTTTCGTGCTTGGAAAAGGTAAGGAAACTTCTTTCAAACATTTTCAATAGTGTATTAATCAGAGTGGATCGATTGGAAAGGTAAGTGTAATGCATTTTTATTTAGTCGAAGTATTATACTAAACGAAACAATATCAATTTGAACCAAAAAATTTATGCCAAAAAATTTTTTTATTACTTTTTAAAATGTCTGCTAAAGTTGGTTGTGGGCACACAAATTGAGTGGGTTGTGGGCACCCGTTTTTTTTTAGTTTTTTTAGTTTATAATATTCTCGCATTTATTCAAGCTCATGCGTGATTCCCTTAGTGATTTTGATCCTTATAAAAACCTTATAAAAATTGTATAAAAAAAACTTTTTTTATAAAGTGACCTTATAAAAACTTTATAAAAAATGTTTTCATAAAATTCTATTTTTTGCAGAAATTACTATACAAATATTTTTTTTTTAATTTTGTGAAAACTACTTTCTTCTAGAAATACATTTCTTATAAAATAAAAATTTTTTTTTTTAATTAAAAACTTTTCATAAAATTGGAAAATTTTTATAGAAATATCAAATTTTATTAATAAAACATAGGCTCGAATTTTTTTTTATAAAAAATGTAAAATTTTTTATAAAACTGTATCTCATTTTCATAAGGTCAACTTTATAAAAAATGGAATATTGATAAAAAATTTGTTTTTTATAAAAATTTCGCCTTTTCTTATAAAAATTCGAATCACTAGCGTCTTATGTCTTCGTTTGCGATATTGCAGGGCTTAGAAATTCGCCACCTTGCCGGGTTGATCTGCAAAGCGCTTGATCTGGCGTTGACACCGAAAACAATAAGGTCCGGTTTCAGTCCAACGGGTATCATGCCATTTAATCCGGACACTTTTAGTGACGTTGATTTCATTGAAGCCGTAGAACAATCACAACCAACAGAGCCATCAACTTCAGAGCCATCCACTTCGGTTCCACTCACCGCATCAACGAGCAGTCATTCGATTTTTGATGAAATTGGTCCAGTGCGCGGTGTAACACCGAAGCAACCCTCAAATCGCGGTCGCAAACCAATGAAGAGCTCAACGTTGACATCCCCGGAAGTTCTTGCGAATTTGAAGGAAAAGGCAGCTGAACGGGATGCTAACATAGCGGCCAAGGCAACTAAAAAAGCAACACCGACCAAGCGCGCTAAATCGACCAAGAACGTGACACCAACTAAACGGGCGAAGGCGACTCCAGCTAAACCATCAACCAAGCGCGTAAAACCAACTTCCGCTAAGCATGACAAAGCAATGGAGTCCACGGCGTCTGACGAGGATGTGGACTTTTGTCTGATCTGCTTGCAGTTTTTGCCACGTAAATTGACCGCAGCTAACTCCATCAATTGTAACATCTGCGATCGAGCTTTTCATTTGAAATGTGCGAGCATGCGGGCCAGTTATTATACATGTCGAAATTGTGTTTCCGACGATGAATAACGCTGAAATAAGGCTTTCAGAATAATAAACTGTCATTTTCTTCAAATAAGTTGTTTTTTTCTTTCATATTTTTCCATATTTAGCATTTTTTCCAAGGGTGCCCACAACCCCCCTAAAAAAAATTTTAGCTGAAAATAACGATTTTACGAAAGTCCATATAAAATTTTTTTGAATGACGAAATCGGGTATACAACTTTATAATTAGTTAGCTTTGGTCTCTAGCTTTACACAGATACCCATATGTCCAAATAATATGCACTAGATCGGTAATTATAAGCCGAAAACAAAACTATGCCCACAACCCCCACATCTCCCCTACATACTAAAATAAAATTTTTTAATTTTTTTTTTGCTCCATTTTTCTTAATTTTACTATGAAAAAGCTTTAAAACTATTGTTGTTGAGCGTGTTCCGCTTGTCCCCCGCCCTGTGCGCAAGTGTTGCAGCGATGTAGAACTGTGCTGTGTTCTCCACAAACAGCGTTGCCGCATCCGAAGCAGTAGGCCCTCGTTTTCCGCTGCCGCCCGTACTCAGAACCGCAAAGGCGACATGACGATTCGCCCTAGCCGCAAACGACGGTGCATCGGCTTCTACCGGTCTTGATATCATCTGAAATCAACAAAAAATAAATAAAAAACAAATAAATACACAATCTACTCTTGAATTTGAAGGTGTTTTTTCTTACCCTGACATCAAATGCTTCCATCGCATTGCGTATCTTTGGATATGCGGTTATATGGTTATTCAGGGCACGTTCCTCGATATTTGGTGTGGCCAATTGTTTAGTGAGAAGTAACAGGAATGACCGCCGTCTGTCACTCCTTTTATCGGATTCATCTCATTATAAATTGTAAAAGCAGCCAATGCAGCGACGTCCAGCATATTATAGAACATGGCCAGTGGCCAGCGTTTCGTTGATCGCTTGCATGTGTACGTGCCAAGCATCTGGTCCATTGTATCAACGCCGCATTTGTTGGCGTTGTAGTCCAATATGCCAAACGGCTTCCGCTTCTCACTTGTCGACACGGCAAGTGTAGTGCATTGTAGACAGCACGTTCACAACTTTATTTTTCTTAGGTACATATGAGCACAACGCTATGTCCCCTTTGTTGAACCCGAACAATGTGCTGTTGTTGGGGCGCTTCGGGTTCTTCTTCAATTCCCGTGGAACAAAAGTTTTGTTGTAGCGCACTGTACCAACATATGCGGTCTTCCTCCTCATCAAAATACGCGCCAAATCCAATGTAGTGAAGAAATTATCCGCGTATATTGTGCGGCCTGCATCCAAATAGTTTTCCGCAAGTTCAAGCACCACGTTCTGCCCCATGATTTACTTCGCGTTCTTGGTTAGGCAATTTGCCGGAATATATCATTCCCTTCAAGCAGGGACGGACGCAGGGGGGTGGTCCGGGGGGTCCGGACCCCCCCCGAAATCTCAGACTTTTTCAAAACCCCTTACAGCACACGGTCTTTCAACCGCATAAACTAAATCCACATCACAAGTTGGTACATTACAAATATGATTCATTCCACTTTATTTCGTAATTTTCAGTTTATTTTCACAACTTTTCTGGTCAAGATCACAGTAGTAATTGAGTGTTATTATCATGCCACATGTATTAATAGTACTATCGTTAGACGACTCGCAACCTACTGTAGTGCGAGAAAGATGCATTTTTCGTTTGTTTATTTTTTGACAGTTTGACAGAAAAAGTCACAAAACGTTTGCAATAGAAGATTTTACAGCCAGATATACAGGCTTTTTCAAATTTGTGGGACACTACCGGTCACAGTTGCCTCTAGTGAACGGTCCTTCTCCACTTTGCGAAGGTTAAAAACTTACTTGCGCAACCGGAATGGAGAGGAACGACTGAATGGACTGGCGCTTCTTAACTTTCACAGAGATGTGAATGTTACCAGTGATCAAATTCTGGATATTCTCGCAAAAAGAACAAGAAGAATTGACATCACTCTGTAAATACTCTGCCTAATATTAAAGGCAGTAAATCATATGTATTGCAATTTCATCCTTTGATTCGTGTACTGTCAATTAATGCTTCTTATACCAGTATGCGCCTATGAAACCGGTAATTATTTTTGAAAAAACACGTTTATTGTGAGGAAATGATTACAATTTTATTCTTCAAAGTAATGGCCATCGCTAGCTACACATTTTTCCCATCTCTCAGGCAATTTATGGATGCCTCGCCAAAAAAATGTTTCGTCTTTTGCCTGAAACCAATCATCGATCCATTTTTTGGCTTCTGCGTGAGAATTGAAGCGCTGTTCCGTTAATGCGTGGCCCATCGATGCGAACATGTGATAATCCGAAGGCGCCAAGTCTGGTGAGTAAGCCGCATGAGCAATAGCTTCCCAGTTGTACGATGCAACCAATTCTTTGGTGGCTCTAGTGCGGTGTGGTGGTGCGTTGTCATCGAGGAAAATCACTTTGTGTTGCCTGGCTTCATATTCTGGGCGTTTTTGGCGTACAGCACGGTTCAAATCGGCCAATTGTTGTTGGTAACGTTCACCGTTAACCGTTTCACCAGGTTTTAGAAGGTGTTTTTCTTCAAATGGTAACACAAAATTAACTGTGTCCGCAAATCGTAATTTGTAAGCACGTAATCCGACATTTTCCGGAGCGTCAAACAATGCGTTGTTGGATGAAACTTCACAAATTGTGAACTGAATATTGTTGACATATGACAGAAGAACTAAACATGACATTTGGTACGGTTCCGAAGTTTATAAATATTCGGCTATTTACCGCTAGATGTCGTTACCGGTTTCATAGGCGCATACCTGGTATTATAAAATATTATAACGTTAAATGAAATTCCAATTGACTGAAAATAAATTTTTTTTTAATTATGATCACTATTTTTAGCTAACACTTCGTTCAATAATGTGTGTGACTAACTAATTAAAACACATTTTTTTGCCAAAATTCGTTTTTATTCATCAACATAGTCCCCTTTTAGGGAGATACAATCATTCCAACGCTTTTCCAATCTTTCGATACCGCCTTTGTAGAACGATTTTTCTTTGCCTTCAAAATAGGCGTTAGTTTCGGCGATTACTTCATCATTTGAGCCAAATCTCTTACCACGGAGCATCTTTTTGAGGTCTGCGAAGAGCCAGTAGTCGCTGGGGGCCAGATCTGGAGAATACGGGGGATGAGGAAGCAATTCGAAGCACAATTCATGCATTTTTGCCATCGTTTTCATCGACTTGTGACACGGTGCATTGTCTTGGTGAAACAACACTTTTTTCTTCTTCATATGGGGCCGCTTAATCGCTCTTTCTTCTTTCAAACGTTCCAACAACGCTATATAATAGTCGCTATTGATTGTTTTCCCTTTCTCAAGATAGTCGATGAATATTATTCCATGCACATCCCAAAATACTGACGCCATAACCTTGCCAGCCGATGTTTGTGCCTTTGGACGCTTTGGGCGGCTTTCACCGGTTGCATGCCACTCAGCAGACTGCCGATTTGACTCTGGAGTGAAATGGTGGATCCATGTTTCATCCATTGTGATGTACCGACGCAAAAACTCCGACTTGTTGCGCGTAAACATGTCCAAACAGCTCTTTGAATCATCGATTCGTTGTTGTTTTTGCTCCGGTGTGAGCAAACGCGGCACCCATTTCGAAAACACCTTTTTCATAACCAAATGTTCTTGTATTATGGTGTGTACACTGCCTGCTGATATCTTTAGAATGTCAGCAATCTCCCCCACTTTCACTTTACGGTCGGACATAATGATTTTCAGTGTTTTTTCAACGTTTTCCGGAATAACAGCGTCATTTGGCCGTCCAGTAGATGGAATGTCATCGGTGTCTGTACGACCACGTTTGAATTCGGCATACCAATAACAAATGGTTCTTTTTGATGGAGCAGAGTCCGAATAATGTTTTTCAAGCCATTCCTGGCATTGAACAGTATTTTTTTTCATTAAAAAACAATGATAAATCAGCACACGGAATTGCTTTGAATTCATTTTTTTTTAAAACTCAAAAGTAGTGTCACTTAAAGCACTGTAACTTGTAAACTAATGGTCGGATTGACATATAATTTTGACATTAAGCCTAAAAAGGTTCACAATTTCGAAAAAAATATTGATTTAGTATTAGTGCCGCCATCTATGTGTCAGTCACACACATTATTGAACGAAGTGTTACTTTTACCCAAAAATTGATTTTGTCTTGTGTTTATTTTTTGGAAAATAAAACTCGCAAACCGCCAATCAACACGCGATTCAATGAACAATCATAAGTTATAAATATTAAGTTTGTCAAACACAACTGTTTAATTATCCAAATTTTTCGATCGGACCCCCCCCAAAATTTTTTTCTGCGTCCGTCCCTGCCTTCAAGGGATAATAAGACTTCGAGTCGCATAACCACCATACTTTTAGACCATACTTAGCCGGCTTTGACGGAATGTAATGCGTGAAGCGGTGCGGCCTCTGTAAGGGAACAACTGCTCATCGACGGTTAGTGCTTCATGAGGAGTGTAAGCTGCTGCCAAGTTATGCTGCAACATTTGCCAAATATCATCGATAGCCGCAGTTTTACTGTTGATAAGTTGCTGTTGTCGAGTATTTCCATTGTCGAATCGAATGAATTGCTTTATGCACATGAAGCGATCGTACGACATCGTAGCTTTGTATATTGGAGAACGCGTCGCGCCCCATAATTCCGTAGCAGGTTCACGATTCGATTTTGTGAGTCCAGCATACAAAAGGATAGCTAGAAAGGCGTCAAACTCTTTCATAGTCACTGGCTTCCACTCCTTTTTCTTCGTGGGATTCGCCAAATTCCATGCAGATGTAACCTCCCTGCCTTTACGATTTGTTTCGCGTACTATGATGTATATTATTTCCTCGCTGATGATTGAACGAAATATAGTGTAGGGGTCATGTAAATTAAACGAATCAAAATTGATTTTTGTCTGAGTCTTTATTTTTGCAGCACTATGTGCTTTCTTTCAAGTTGATTTCCAGACTAAAGCTTACTTGCTACCCTGCTTAATTGGTAACCTACGCCTGAGCCTGCCTTGTCAGCACTTTGGATTTGCGCGTGCAGCGCAGTCGATCGGGCGTCGAACTGAAATTGATCCAATGTTGACATTATGATGGCAACATTGCGATCAGCGAAATTTGTGTGCGAAGTGGAAGAACGGATGCGCGTGCAGCGCAGTCGATCGGGCGTCGAACTGTAATTGATCCAATGTTGACATTATGATGGCAACATTGTGATCAGCGAAATTTGCGTGAGTTGAAGGGGTTGCAAGGGGAGTCTTAACTCCTCCCTCCGAAATTCCAATCGTCCTCGATTGGTTCAAAAAAATGGAATGTCGTTCAGACTTTTGTGCCTCGGAGATTTCTTTATATCATTCCTTGCCATCTGAGGGGGTATCGTACTTTGAATGATAACTTCCGAGCTTCTACGTTTCCGACATTTTAAAATTGCAATTGTGGTGATAATTAAAGCTAAAAGTCCTAAATGTGTGACCATGCTGGATTTCACTAGCAGGTTCAGGGAGCTAATTTTTTTAATGTTTTTAATGTTCATCTTCTTCATAAATTCCAACGATAGCACTTCCTCAAATTCTGAACGAGAATTTGAGTGCTGGAGCAATGCAGGCAAAGGTCTTAAACTATGTGCTTCTAGAGCGGTAAAATTTAAATTGTTAATTTGTATGGTTTCATTAAAAAATCTTATCAGATATGATCCCCTTAAAGTTTTTGTGTTATTGTTAGTGGTGATATTTCCATTAAAATTATTCAGCAAAATAAGCCCATTATTCAATTCTTGGATATTTTTGATATGATCCGTGTTTGTTACGGTGCAATCATATGCCTTATTTTCTAATAAGTTTCTTAAACAAGTTTCGTTCTCTAGTTTGACAATTTGATCCTGCTTGCAGATTTTTATTTCATTAACTGTCTTACAATCGTTTTCCATCCCATAGTACTCTCCGTTACATTTAAATATTTTTTCGAAATTTATTTTTAGAATAGTTTCATTTCTGCTCAAAGGTTTCACCATAATACAATCACAAATTTCCTTTCCTGTTTTAGGTATTTTTACGATATAGATTAACATGTTTTGTTTTTGGGCAATTTGAATGTTCGCAAAGTTTAGAGATTCTTCTAAGGAATTGAATGGGATATTTTCTTCCAAAAAAATGTTATTTATCTTGTGAGCTTCTTGGTTTGGCAGTATGAAAGAATTAATGATGTTAGCTTTAGTTAAATGAATAGCTTTGTTGATGTTTTCTATTTCTTCTTTTACAATGTCGATTTTAAATTTACATTGAAGTATTAGTGTGGTTTGGAATTCATTACTATTTCTTACGGCTTTTATTATTGAATTGCTTACTTGGGTAATATTGTTAATTCTTTCAAAGAGATTCTGGTTTATTGTTAATTGTTGGTTATTATTTCCTATTATTTCTTCCAATTTGTTATTGATGGCTACAAGGTCGTCGTGGTCAGGGCTGCCAGCGACCCATTTCCACGCTGATCCTATGAAATTTAGGGATCGTTTATTTCTACTTTTGGGTAGGATATTGTTAATGGTTATGTTGATGTTGCTGATTTCTTCCGTTATGAAGGGATGCAATGGGTGGGATGTCGGGATATTCTTGCTGCATTGGTTATTTACGTCGTCTATAATTGCCGCATATTCTGTCAGGTTGATGACATGCATGATCCTATAGGTCCCAGTTTGGATTTTCCCTTGGTAATTATCCTCGAAATTGCTTTCGTTAGTTTCTTATTCGATCTTTGTGGACTATCTTTCCTGATTGTGTAGTGACGGTGGAGCGTTTATTTTCCTTAACTATTGCTTCTTTATATCTTTTGGAAAGTTTAGTTCCCAATCTCTTATTTTGTTTAACGAAAATTTTATTTCCTACCTCATAATTAATTATTTTTTGTCTATTTTTATTGTGGTACAGTAAATCTTTGTCTTGTTTTCCCTTTAATTTTTCCAAAATTTTTTCTATAGTCTGTTCGCGATTATACAGGTTGGACGAAGTAGGTCTGCCAAAGAAAAGGTCGATAGGTTTCTACCCTGTGACGGAATGGATGGAATGATTGTACTCGTTTACCGACCATTCTATTAGTTCATCGAAATTGTTATCGGGGTGTTCCTGTTTCAGACATCTCATGATTTCCGATAGGGTCGAATGAAATCTCTCTATTTGTCCGTTCACTTTAGATTTGTAGGGTGGTGCTGTAAACATTTCTATCTTGAGTTCGTTTTCTAACATGAACTTTATTGGTTGGGAATTAAATGTTTTCTCATTGTCACAAACTATTGCTTTCGGAACTCCAAAGTAAAAAACTATTTCCCTTAATGGTTTTTTAATACTTTCAATGCTTTTCCCATCTATCTTCCTTAATACAGCCAATTTTGAGAATTTATCGATGGATGTAAGTACTTTGTGTTTATCCGTTGAAAAAATATCTATGTGAATCGTGTGACCTGGGTATTCTGGTAGGGGTGTAGCGCCTAGTGTTGTATTATTTGGATGGCGATCGTATTTATTTTCTTTGCAGATTTTGCATAATTTTGCGACCTTTTTAATTTTTTTTGCCATAGCTGGGAAATAATACCTTTCTAAAATTTGTAGTCTATTTTCTTTTTCATTTCTGTGAGCACGGCTATGTTCTTCGATTATGATCCTATCTTGTTGTTCTGCGTTTGTAATATCTTCTACCATTAGTTGTGTGAAACGGATCTTGTAATTAGCGAAATGATGGGGATAAATTGTTTGGATTCTTAGCATTATTGGCTCTGTGGTTTTAATCCCGTTTATTACCGATGGATTCAGGTATCTCCTTAAAAGTGATTTTAGTGATTCTTCGGAATAGGCTCTCTCTGTTATGATATGTCTGTGGTATGTAGGAAAAACTATTTCGAATTTATATGAAGCATGAGATTCTTCAGACATGAAGATTTGATTTTTAAACACATTAATAGGGGCTTCGACAGAAGGTATCAAATTTTCGGGAGAACTGTCACTGCTGTGAACAGTCATTGAATTTATGTTGGATGTTGGTGGTCGTGAGAGTGAATCAGCTACGATGTTTGTGCTGCCTGGCTTGTAAATGAGCTCGTGGTTGTACTCTTCTAATTGCGCTTTCCATCTCTTCATTTTGGCATTGGTGTTTTTGTTGCTAAGAGCGAAAGTTAACGGCTGATGATCAGTGAAAATTTTGACTTTTTTTGCTCCGTAGAGGAAACATCTAAGGGCCTGTAACGCCCAAATTATTGCAAGCATTTCCTTCTCGTTAACTGCAAAACTTTCTTCCGCTCTACTTAACGTTCTTGAAAGGAAACAGATCGGCCTGCCTCCTTGAGAGAGTACGGCGCCTAAAGCGTAGCTAGAAGCGTCGGTGGTGAGCTCGAAGGCTTTTTCGAAATCAGGATAGTGAAGCATAACATCATCTGATGTCAAACAATTCTTCAATTGCTCGAAGGCTTCTACTTGTTGCGCTGTGAACGTCAATTGCGTCTTTTTAGACAGAGTTTTGGGAATTCTTCCTAGTTCTCCTCTTAGTATTTCGGTGAGAGGTTTCGCGATTTGCGCGTATGCTTTTATAAACCTGCGATAATGTCCCGTCATTCCCAAGAAGGACCGTAGATCATGAACATTCTTAGGGCGTGGGAATTTTATTATGGCTTCTATTTTCCTGGGTGTAGTGCGAATGCCATTTTGCCCGACTATGATGCCGAGAAATTCGGTTTCCTCCTTAATAAATTCACATTTATCAAATTGAACCTTCAAATGAGCTCTCTCGAGAGTGTCAAAAATAATCTTTAGATTATCAAAATGCTCTTCTTTGCTTTTGCTAAAGATGATAATATCATCGATGTAGACGTAGCAACGGACACCGATGTGTTCTCTTAGCACATCGTCAAGGGTGCGTTGAAAAATAGCAGGAGCATTTCTAAGCCCGAATGGGAGTCGCGTGAATTCAAATTTCCCAGGAGCAATGGAGAAAGCAGTCTTCTCAATGTCTGCTTCGTTGAGCACAATTTGATGGAATCCACTTTTAAGATCTATCGTGGAGAAGTATTTGTTCGCTCCTAGATTGGTTAAAATAGTGGTGATATCCGGAATAGGTTATTTATCTGGTATGGTGTCCTCGTTTAACTTACGATAATCGATTACCATACGAAATTTTTCTAGTCCTGAAGCGTCTTGTTTTTTCGGTACAATCCATACCGGAGAGTTATAGGGGGACTTCGATGGGCGAATAATGCCATCCTTTAATAACTCTTCTATCTGTCTGTCTATTTCTTTCTTCAGAGGCATTGGGTACGGATACGTTTTGGAGTATATTGGTCTGTCGCTCTTTGTTCTAATTTCGGCTTTTACGTCTGTGACATAGGTCAGTTTTTTATTGGGTTCGGAGAATAAATTTGGGCAGGAATTAAGAAGTTGGTTTAATTTTCTATTGTCTTCGGAGCTAAGATGGTTTAGCCGTAGCGTGGTATGCGTAATGGAATTCATTTGCAACTGGTGAATGGGGTATCGGTGTTTATTGAGCAGTGTGAAATAGTTTTTGTTTGTGAAAATTATTGCGTTTAAATCTTTCATAGTATCGTTTCCTATTATGGCATCGAAAGTCATTAAATTGGGTAAGATATGAAATTTTAGTTTCCCTATTTCATGGCCGAAAATGTCGATGTTTGCGTGATGAGAAATTCTGACTGGTCCACCAACGGAATGTGCAAAAAAGGGTTTATTCGGAATGGGATTTCTAATATAACTTGGCCTAATATAATTCTTATTAGAGCCGGTATCTAACAAAAATTTCAGCTAATTGCCATTTCTCATTTTATAACGAAAATATGGCAATGAGGAAGCGTTTAATCTAAAAAATTAATGTCATCGTTAGAAAGGTCGTCACTTTCGACTTCTTCTTTTAGCGCTTCAGATTCGGGTTGGTACATTTGCTGATCTGTATAATATTCCTCAGTATATTCATCTACCTCATTGTCATAATCCGTGGGGATAGTTTCCCTTGTTTCGGTATTATAAACCCTCGGTAATTTGCTAGGCTGTTGCATCGTTTGTGACGGTGGTCGCTTATTTACTTGATAGTTATCGAATTGAGGTGGCCTGTTATTGAACGTCTGTTGCTTTTGCTGACCCAACCTTTGGGGTTGAGGGTACGATGGTCTGTTCTGGTAGTTAATTTGTCTCGTCTGTAGAGAGCGGTCCACCTCCATGGGAACTGGTGGTTTAGGTGGAAGAGGTGGTCTAAAATAATTGGTTTGTGGCGTGACGTGGTGTTGCTGTGTGACATAGGGACGTTCTTGTCCGTATCTGGGGAAAGGGCCATTTCTGGGGAACTGTCCGTGCGAAAAATTTGTGAGCTCTGGGTAAAAAGGTCGACTCTGTGGTCTCTGTGGATAAGCCCTTTGTGATAAGTAGTTAGTTGGTTTGTTACTTGATGGCATACGGTTAGCATTGTTTGCGTGGTTTGTTCTGTAGTTCAAGTTACTTAACTTCAAACACATGTGAAGAGCCTGGGGTAAGCTGGTTGGCTCTCTTACGCTTAGGAGGCTGGGTAAGGATCCATTTAGACCCCTCACAAATGTGTCGAGTGCTTTCTCCCTGTAAGTTACTGTCATGGCCGTCAATGCTTCCTCTCCCAATTCCAGACAATCAATTTTATCTAATATCAAGGAAAGATACTGGTAAACCTGCTGGTAAAATTCTTCGACGGTACTTCCATGTTGAGCCAGTGTCGTCATCTGATATTCAAGTGTGCTCACGTCTCTCTTATCAGAATAATGTAGCATCAGGCATTTCTTTATCCTATTCCAATTCAACGGGGTACGGTAGGATTCGAGTGCTGCATCTGCCTCCCCTACAATTTTGTGCCTAATGGTATGTAATATAGCAAAATATTTAGGTGTGTCTTTGTTTTGTCCGTACATTAAGAGTATCCTATCAACAGATTTCCTCCATGAGCTGAATTCCCCTGGTTTCCCTGAAAATTCCCTCAGGCATTTCACGACATCGGGTACTCTTTCGGATACGTCGATGTTTACACTGAAGTCTATTGTCTGTTCTTCCTCCTCTTCTGGCCTAGGATTTAGGATAGTGGACACTGCCTCGGTTACTAGTCTGATCAATTCATTCTTTTGATTAACAGTAAAAGTGGATAGTGAAGAGGTGTTAGTACTTGTAGTATTAGTATCGGATGACTGCAACCTTAGCCTTGACAAAGTCGCGGCTATTTGTTCTTCTTCGCTCATTTTATGAATTGTGTTTCTTTTTCAAGTTTATTTATTTATTACTCTACCCTAATTAAAAAATTAGCTCTCGAAACGAGTTCTAAATTATGGCTATCTCGATTATTGAATTTACTTAATTATTTACTTAATTTACTTAATTAATTTACTTAAAAATTTTTGGTTATATTAAAGGGACACAAAGAAAGGTCTGTTCTCACAGTACGCGAAATTCCTGTTGCTGCAACATCCTTCCCCCAAGTAGATCGCTTGTTGCTGCTGCCGCCTGCTGGTCTCCGATGCTTTGGCTGTTAACTTAATTGCCTCTCCGCTCCTAATTAACGTTCTGCTGCTTTAGTTAGAGTTTTAGTTTTCGCCTTTGCCACTTATAGCTTAGTTTCGTCGTTCCTCTGCTTTGGTTTATTTAAATTTTACACTTTTTAATTTTTCCCGATTATCAGTTTGTTTCACCTTTCCGCTGGTTTAAATCATTTATAAATTTTTTTTCGGTTGCTGCTTAGTTCCGGTGTTCTGTTGTGTTAATTCGTTCGAATTTAAAATTATTATTTTTCTTCCGCTTATTAACGAGTTGCTCGTTCCGCTGCTTTAATTCATTTATAGAATTTTTATGATTTTGGTTGCTCGTTCCGCTGCTTTAATTCATTTATAGAATTTTTATGATTTTCCCTTTCGTTTCCACTACTAGGGGGCCAAATCCAAAATTTTCACAAAGTTTAGAAATTTTCCGCGATTTGCACTTGACCGCGGTCCTGCTCGGGCGCCAATTAAACGAATCAAAATTGATTTTTGTCTGAGTCTTTATTTTTGCAGCACTATGTGCTTTCTTTCAAGTTGATTTCCAGACTAAAGCTTACTTGCTACCCTGCTTAATTGGTAACCTACGCCTGAGCCTGCCTTGTCAGCACTTTGGATTTGCGCGTGCAGCGCAGTCGATCGGGCGTCGAACTGAAATTGATCCAATGTTGACATTATGATGGCAACATTGCGATCAGCGAAATTTGTGTGCGAAGTGGAAGAACGGATGCGCGTGCAGCGCAGTCGATCGGGCGTCGAACTGTAATTGATCCAATGTTGACATTATGATGGCAACATTGTGATCAGCGAAATTTGCGTGAGTTGAAGGGGTTGCAAGGGGAGTCTTAACTTGTACAGTTCCTGATGGTCCTGGTTTCCTTCTTGTGAAGTCGACCACGTTATGAACACGAGTACGAGAAGTTGGTGGTGCTTTTTTACCCCATTGGGTGCCATCTTTAGCAATATAGTAGTTTTCATTTGTTCCCGGTGCATCATTTTCTTCCTCTTCATCATCGTCGTCATCAATATCTTCATTTATCTCTACGTATCCTTCAGTTTCGGCATCTGACTCTTCAGCGGGTTGGTATGTGCAGTCGTCATCATCCTCAGCTTCATTACCAAGTGCAGCAATATCAACTTCTTCATCCATAAAGTCTGTAAATCTCATATCAGCTGCACGCCTTTCATCCGCACTCATTTGCTGGTAACGTGTACTACGGCGTACAACCATTTCAGCAATGTCTACATTACTTGCATCTGCCATTTTTATATTTTTGTTTTTATTTTATTTGTAATACAATTTCACACACAATTTTACTGTTCACTGTCTAAACTTTGACTGATTTGGTTTACGAAACTACAACTTCTTATATACTCTTTCGTACGTATACCTGAACGCATGGACATTAGGGATGAAGTAAATTGAAACAACTGGTTTGGTACGTATACCTGCGCACGTGGACATTTAGGTATAAAAATACCAAGAACTGGTTATGTATGAACACCTGCGCATATGGACATTTAGGGATAAAGTAAACTCAAAGAACTGGTTTATTGCTTTCAATGAAAGGCACAATAAAAATAAAACAAAAAGTAGCCAGAACTGAAAGAACAAATTAGTTATGTGTTCAAACAATAAAAAAGTATAATGATGCCCAAAGAACATGCATTTATTAGTCATTGCATGAAAATTCAGTACAAGGTCCCTACGGACCTTGTCACACGTCCGCGTACTATTTTCAATAAAACCTCAATAACTCCTAAACTAATGGTCGGATCGCCTTGATTTTTTTTAACGATGCGCAACAAAATTCTATTGGAATACATGGTAACTTTATGGGGGGTTGTAGTGGCCGAAATAGGAGTAATTTCAGTTTGAAAATGCAAAAAGGTCCCTACAGACCTTCTCACTCATCGAAGGGTTAAGTGGGGACCCTTTTCGCATGGACAGGTCCAAACTCTTAAAAACTCCTTCGGCCAACCAAAAAGGGGAGCCAAAACGTTTGGTTCGGCAAAAGCCGACCAATCAAGCGCCACCCTCCTCGGGAGGCGTTACCGCAGCAAGACCTGTGGTGCAGGCGAGATCCACTGCCTCAAGGCCGGGTCCGTCCACCTCTGCACCATTCAAGGGTCGAACTACTTCCATCCCTAGCAAACGACCTCTCGCGGCACCGGTCTCGGCACCGCGCAGGGGGATCCACACCCCATCCGTCCACCCTGTCGGTGTGGTTACTACACCGGCCACCAAACCAACACCATGTTCTACTGGTGCTGGTCCTAGCACCTCCACTTCTGCTGCTGTCCGCCCGCAACATATTAGCGCTTCAATACGGGCGTAGAGAAACAGGAGATTGGCCAAGAGGCTACTGAGCCGTTTCGGTTCCTTGGATCCGAGCACCCTATCCGACAAGGACAAAGCTGCTCTCCTCTGGGCGCAGCAACAGAAGAACGACCGACCAATCACCTTGCCGAAGGTCGCCGTGAAGCGCCAAAGATCGGGCGAGCAACCTGCTCCTCCCGCAGCCCAGGACCCCAAAAGGCCCAGGCTGGCGGTCGTCAAGCCAAAACCCCTTGCGACCGTTCAGCGAGGTGGTCCAAGAAGGCATTGTTTGGGCTGTCATCGACCGTAGTAACAGCGATGGCATTATCTCCGGGGCGAACTGGAGACTAGTACAGGCCAAGCTCATCACTGTCTATAAAGACATCGCCTTGGCCAACCCAGGCTTCTCCTACATGCCGCGATACCGGATAGTATCAAGGGCATGTTAAGCTCATCGCCTGTGCAGATCAACGCTCAGCAGATCTGTACAAGCAGGCGATCAACATGATCGGCGAGGTCTGGCCCGGCGCGAAGCTAGCCGCGGTCTCGATGGATCAAATCCCAAATTGTCCGCGTGCAAAGGCCTGGATCCCAGCCGAACCCTCCTCTTGGAGCGAGATATTGGAGCACCTTCAGCTGAGCAATGTGCACCTCCCGACTCATGATTGGAAGGTTGCCAAAGTCAGCGAGCCGAGAGGACATCTTCGGCAGGCGCTCATCGTCATCAACGAAGAGTCGCTAGTTCCAATACTTGCAAAAGATGGAGAAATAAATTACGCGTTTGGGTCGATCGTCCTCAGCATATATAGGTGCGATCTACAAGGTAGCACCCAGATACCAAAGGGGACGGCTCCCAAACTGAGTCCATCTACCTCTTCTAGCACCATGGCCCCGTTGGAAGAATGCCCATCCGACGACACCGGCAGTGTCATGTCGACCTCCGAATATGTCGGTGAGTTCTTCGACCACGTGACCATGAGTGTCGATGGCGCCACTGAGTCCCCCCCTTGTCCGACGAGGAGGACTCAAACGCCAGCATAATACCTAGTCCTGTAGATGGTGCAGATTGTCCAAATTAATCTGCACCACTCCACCGCTGCCTCGGCAGCTCTTCTTCTTCGCCTGGCACAAACAGGCGAAGACATTGCGCTGATCCAAGAACCCTGGATCGCATATGGTCGGGTTTGCGGTCTCAACCTCGATGGCTATCGGGTTGTCTACATGGTAGGTCAAGGTAATCCCAGATAATGCATCCTTGTCAAGAACAACCTTAATGCTCTTCTCCTCCCCAGGTTCAGCGACTCGGGCAACGTGGCTGTATCGGTCCTCATCAACGCCGTGATGACGTGGATTGCTTCCACTTACATGGCACACGACCACGGCTCCTCACCATCTCAAGATAAGGTGCATACAATGGTCTCTGAGGCATCCCAGAACCATGTTCCTGTTGCCATCGGCGCGAACGCCAGTGCTTACCACGAAATGTGGGGCAGACCCGATAACAACTAGCGTGGTGAGTCTCTTTTTGATTTCATTCTTGCACACGACCTAGTTATTGGCAACAGGGGTAATGAACCGACCTTCCTGACGTCTGTTAGGAAGGAGGTCCTCGACATCTCTCTTACCAATAACTTCTCGTCCAATTTTCTTAACAATTTGAGGGTTTCACATGAATGTTCCTTCTCTGATCATATATATATTTGCTTCACGCTAGGTGACCATGATCCCAACGTAGTCGTGGGTACTGATCACCTTATTAACAGAAAGCGCACTGATTGGGATATATATAGGGCCTGTGTCGAAACGCATATGCTATTCCCTCCGCTATCGACAACTGCTCGGACATTGAACGAGCGGTTGACTCTGTCGGTTCTTTATTGAAATCTGCTGCCGAGTCAGCCTGCGTCACCTCGACACCTAGGGGTAAACCAAAACCTCGCTGGTGGAACCCGGAGATCGCAGAGCTTCGTAAGCAATGTCGTAAACTTTTCAATAGGGCCAAAGTCCTCAATGACTGGTCTCCTTACAAACACAAACAACGGGAGCTCAAATATGCCATCAGGAAAGCTTTAAGCTTTGGTGACTTGGAGGAGTTTTTGTGAAAATATCGAAAGTTCCTCTGAGACCAGCAGACTTCGGAGAATACTTAGTTCGTCCCCAAGGCACCTTGATTGTATCCAGACACCCCAGGGTAGCTGGGCAACATCAGGTGCTGACACACTAGAAGTTCTGATGGATACTCACTTTCCTGGTAGCGTAATTTTCAATGACCACGATCACAGTCTTCCTGAGGTCAACCGGGTCCCCAGAGCACCCCCCCCCCAACTTGGTTAACCAAATCCCATCTACATTGGGCCATCAAGTCCTTTGACCCATTTAAGTCCCCAGGGCCAGATGGTATCATACCAGCTGACATCCAGCACAGCGCTGAGTTAGTTGTGCCCTGGTTGCTACGTATTTACAGAGCTTGCTTGGACCTCTCCTACATCCCCTTCAAATGGAGGGAATCTAGGGTGATCTTCATACCTAAAGCGGGGAAAATGTCCCATGTTAACGCTAAGGACTACAGACCCATCTGCCTATCGTCATTTCTTCTCAAGACCTTCGAGAGAATTCTAGATCATCAAATCAGGAATTCTATCGATCCGTCTCTGCTATCTACGTCACAACATGCCTATATAAAGGGCAAGTCTGTTGAAACCGCACTACACACACTTCTCGAGACGGTCGAAAGATCTCTCGTCCACAAAGAGTTTACTCTAACGGCATTCCTGGACATCGAAGGAGCTTTTAACAACGTCTGTCCTCAGGCGGTTGTTGGCGCACTTTCCAATCTGAACCTAGACACGAAGCTGGTAAGATTTGTCGAGTGTCTGCTCAAGATGCGTGTCGTTAGCTCCGCAATCGGAAACACGCGCATCAAACGCACAGTAAGGAGGGGCACACCGCAAGGTGGTGTGCTATCTCCCCTAATCTGGAATCTGGCAGTAAACTCTCTCTTAAGTCGTCTTGACAATACTGGATGCAGAATTGTTGCATATGCGGATGACATTGCGATTGCAGTCTCCGGCAAATATCTTTCTACACTTTCTAAGAAACTAAGTTATGCACTTGGGATTCTATCTCAATGGCGCCGGGAATTCGGCCTCGATGTCAACCCCTCTAAAACCGCGGTTATGCTTTCAGTAGGAAGTATAAGATACCTCAGTTCGCATTACCTAAACTAAACGGTGTTAGACTTAGCCTCAGCAAAACTGTTAGGTACTTAGCTCTAATCCTCGACTCTAAACTAAATTGGAAGGCTAACATTGCTGAAAAGGCACGGAAAGCCTCATGTGCTCTCTACCTGCTGCAAACGGGGCCTAGGTGCTAGATGAAGTCTACAACCCGGAATCATGTCCTGGCTCCACTCGGCGGTAGTTGAGCCTAACCTCCTTTATGGTGATGTTTTCTGGTGGCCTGCCATAAGTAAGGCGGTCAACCTGAAACCTCTTGATAAAGTCAGGAGGATGGTGGCCATTTTGGTTACAGGGGCTCTCCGCACTACACCCACAAAAGCATTGTTTACCCTTCTCCACTGGTTCCCAACCGCGCAGCGGGTCAAATTACATGCGAAATGCTCTGCAATCAGGCTAGATGCGATCTTCCGCTGGGCTAGACCGGATCTTGGTCATTCCAGGATTCTTACTCAAGATTGTTCGGAGCCAGCTGTCATCGATCACATCTGCACCCCCACTCAATTTGATCACGGATTTACGATCCGTATCCCTAGTAGAGGAGAGTGAACCGGTAGCGAGCTACCCTCCGGAAACTCCATCAATATCTACACTGACGGCTCCAAATTGGCGAACAAGGTTAATATTCCTAGAAATTCGATTTTTGTTACGATTGCAGCTATCCAAAATATTACTCATTTTCATAAAAGCTAACGGTATATTTGACAGGAATTTCTAGGAATATTATGTTATGCCTAAAATTAAAACTGATACTTCACAAAATTATTCTGCGTTTTTGCTTTTCTAAAAAAAATTACTGTTTAGATTTGGCGAAGTTGCAAAGTGAAATTTTCTGAGTGTCTTATAATTATGTTACGCACCTTATACATGCAAATGAAGGTCAAAGGATAACTTTTCTTCGTAGACTTATGAAATATGAAAATTTTGTCTTACCTTTTTTTAATTAGGTATATCATGAATACGGACGAGACATCACGGACGCGACAAATTTTTCCAAGGGTATTCATTCCCCTTATTAAATACAGTAATGGTTTTCATTATAACACTTCAACTTTTAATAAAAATAACACATAACAAGTTAAATTAAAGTTACAGCAATCAACAAACAATGTCAAAGATTTTTTTTTTGACAGCGAACGTATTTTTTATAAAACGGCTTTTAAATTCATATTAAGTAGTTTATGTTTTACCATTCTGTTTGAAAATATAAATCACAATAGCCGTGGCTATACAGTGTGAGTGCGTTTTGTAAGCAGCTCTTTGCAAGAAGAGCGATGCTTCTGGGGAGGAATTTTTAAATATGTAATACTTTTTAGTAGCAAAAAGAACAACAATTTCAAAGTTTGAAACTCAGTTGATTTATAAAACTTATTAAATTTAACAATTTTTGCTTCTAAATATTTTTCCCGAGCCTTTAAAAAATTGTACGATATATCGTACAAATGACACAAGGGTTGCAAAGCTTTGATTTATCTTTGATTTATTTATATATAGCAACGATTTATCGTACAAATGGCAGGCAAAGGTTGCAAGTGATGTTAGCATTTTTTTTTAAGTTATGGATTTGGTAACAGAATTTTTCTGTTTGCTTGAATGCCACGCCCATCACTAAATCGTATGACTAATAAAATTCGACTGTTCGACTATTTCTATTTAGAAATAACAATTACTTAACGATTTTGTGTTTCACTGGGCAGACACAGATTATGTAAGGTTAGACATGAGTACTTGCCACTCCCACTACAATAATAATAATCGGCTACATTCGGTATCTTTCTACAAAGCTATATGGTGCCTGTTGATTCTGTGTTTTATTGAGGGGAAAAGGGCTTTGCAACAACAATAACGGTTTTATAAGGCCTGATAAATGTGACTCAATTATTTGTATATATAATTTATATAGGTTTCGATCAAAATGAAATCACGTTTTGATTTTTGTTGTTATAAGGACTGTATCGAAAATTATAAATACACTTTAAAAATCATATAAAGTGGGCTATGCAATGTTGGTTGCTCAGCAATATCGGTTTTTAGATTCTAGAGGTTCAAATTGTTATTTTCGTGAAAAATTTGTTGTAGTATATCGAAGCGCTTAAAAATGAGAGGACTTTCCGCAAAACTTCGTCAGAAAATTTTGTCCAAATGGGCATCAACCAAAGGAATGTCGTATAGAAAACTAGCAAAAGAAGCAAATGTTAGCCTGTTCGCTGTGCAAAAACCATTCGCCGGTATACTACACATTGCACACTTGAGGATTTACCAGGACAAGGTCGTAAAAAGGGTGCGTCCCAACCATTGCTAGGTACTAAGATATGTGCCTTGTTTAAAAAAAATAAGGATATATCCGTACGCGATTGCGCAAAAAAAGCCGAAACGAGTGCAGCAATGGTCCAACGTGCCAAGAAGAGAAACCAGTTGGGAACATATAGAAAGCAAAGGGAGCCAAAACGAAGCACTCAGCAAGGCGCGCAGGTGAAAACCAGATCCCGAAAATTGTACGACTATATTTGTAGGCAAAAATTTGATTGCATCATAATGGACGACGAAACATACGTGAAATTGGACTACAAAACGCTGCCTGGACCCCAATTCTACGCAGTTCCGAAAGGATATGAAATTTCAAAAGCTGACAAATCAATTTTTTGCGAAAAATTTGGCAATAAGATTCATGTTTGGCAAACAATATGCAAGTGTGAAAAAAGTCGACTCCATTCTTCACAGACAAGCCCCTGAACGCTGAGATGTACCTAAATGAGTGCCTCAAGTAGAGATTGCTGCCGTTGGTGAAAAAACACACTGGCAAGACTTGGTTTTGGGCCGACTTAGCCTCTTGCCATTATGCTAAGCCAGTACTAACGTGGTATGAAGAGAAGAACATACATTTTGTTAAGAAAAACATGAATCCTCCAAATTGTCCAGAGATACGCCCTATCGAAAAATTTTGGACGTTGATGAAGAGGGACCTTAAAAAAAGATCTAAGCCGGCTAACTCCGTTCAAAAATTTAAAAAATATTGGAATAGTGTTAACAAAAAATTAGATTCTGGCTGTGTCCAGAATTTACAAAAGGACCTCGACAAAAGGATTAAACATGTGGGCTAGCCTCCCACTAAATAATTTTTTTCGTTGCTATTTACAAAAAAATACAATATGAAATGCCATTTATAAAAAAAAATAAATTCTAACTTTTGTTATGCACTAGTATGAAGCATGTTTTGGTGTATTCATAATTTTCGATACAGTCCTTATATATATATCGCATTAATTTATCTATGTCCGTCTGTTAATCAGTCAGTGTCGATTTAGACACTGTTTGTTTGTTTTCTTATCAAATAAACCAATGAATTGTTCATAAAATTAAAAAAACGAAAAAAAAGTTTCATGCATTTTTACTCCTTTGCGGACCATTGTACAATATAAAATACAAATTTGATTGAGCTGTAATTCCCAACCGGGAACCAATTATTATATTTTGCTAACGGGTACAATGCACCTATTTAAAAACTGACAGCTACTTGCATTTGAAAAGTTTGTCCACTAATGGCAACAACTAATAAGGTTTTTTGGGCACGGACGCGACAATAGGATACAGGAAGAAGCAAACTAAAAAAACTTATGTAATAAATTAGATTGTTGTTAGTACAAAACTTTTGCATTACAAGACAAATATAATATTACTTGAATAACATAAAAACGCAAAGACAAAATGTGTATAGAATTCGTCAAAAGGCTCAGACAATTTTTTTTTCTTTGACAGTAGTATATTTCGGTCAAAAATTAAAAACAATTAAAAATTCGTTTTCATTTATAAAATATAGATATTTAAGCTGTATTATTGGATAATAAAAAGTTTTTCTGAGCAATTTGAATTTTTCACTCGTGGTGGACCTTTTTTGGGAGATGCCCATATGTGAAGAAGTACAAGATCTGCTTTAATTGTCTTGCTATATGTCATCTAATTCAGGACTGTACAAGCAATTTCACGTGCGTATATTGCCTGAAAAAGCACCACTCCTTGCTTCATCTCCCCAAAGGCAATGCGCAACCCACTCACTCCCCAATCGATCACCTTCGACCACTTCTCTGGTCTCAACGGTTATCCAACAACCGATCAAGAACTCCACCACTCATTCTTCTCCTTCCAATCCGCAACCCAGCACATGTTCAAGGCAAAGTACGCTCCCTCCAGCCTTTCACCCAAATAATGGCATCCGCCTTCTGCCCACGGCACTGGTGTCCATTAAACACTTTGGAAAGTTCTTCAGAGTTCGAGTATTGATCGATCAAGGCTCTCAGCGCACCTTTATTTCCTCGAAGGTCCAGAGACTAATAAAATTGCCAATCGAGAAATCTAACCTCCAGATCTCGGGCATGGGCGGACAGATTGTGAAAACCGCTAACCACATATGCTTCTTGACATTGGCAGCCCCCCAATCGAGCACGAAATTCCCCGTGCAAGCAATCGTTCTCCAAGAGCTTACGAAATTGCTCCCACCGTTACATATAAAATCCCCCAACTTGAAAGATTTTGCCATGCTAGATCTCGCTGATCCAAACCTCTTCGAGACGGCGCAGATTGATATAGTGATTGGCAGTGATCTCATCATGCTCGAAGGTATCCACCGGAATGTATGTGGCAGCTTACTTGCTCAGCAAACAATATTCGGTTGGGTATTAAGCGCTCCAATACCCCCTTCCTCGCATTTGACACGTGCCACAGACGCACACAATAGCCATATATAGTACATACTGGTCTCGCTCTTCGAAATAACCTTCCTGCCCTAAAGGAAGCCATTTCACAAGTGATTGCCGCCCTCAATCCCGTAGGGTTTCCACTCCAGGAAATAATGGAAAATCACTGTGAACCCACCCTTCCACATTATGATCACTTTTTCTGTGCGAAAGTCAAATTTCGTAAATGCGATTATGCAATTTCTTTTTTTGCATCATCATGTTAGAAATACTCCAAAGCAACGGATAGTCAAAGTCACTTTATCGACAAGTCATTGAAAATTTGTTTGCGGAATCAGTAGGGGAATGGGTCCGGTTGTGGGCACCTTTTTGTTTTTGGCTCATAACGTTTTACCAAGTTCTTCTTAATCGGACATATGGACATCTATGGAAAGCTAGAAACCTTAGCTAACAAGTAATGACAAAAGTAAATCGATTCCGTCAAATAGAAAACTTTTTTTTTTAATTTTGTAAAGTAGTCATTTTTAACAAAAATTTTTTTTGGGTTCGGTTGTGGGCACCCTTGGAAAATCTGCTGGAAACGAGGAAATATTAAGAAAAACCAACACGAATATAGAAAAATATTAAGTTTTAATTATTTGAAGCACAATGCACGCATGTGAAGTAGCTGGTACGCATGTGGGCACATTTTAGATGGACGGGCATTTCAAAATGTAAGTGACCAAGTCATTCTCCTGGGCTGTCAAGAAGACCTAAAGTAAAATGAAATTCAACCTAATTAATCAACACTCTTCAAGTGCTGTGACGTGAAGAAGGTGGAAAACACCAGTCAACCTGATTCGATAACATCCACGAAAAGAAGAAAAAGAAGAAAACACCACCGTCGACAGCTTTGATGTCTCCGAAATTTTCTTCCACCTTCTTTTTGTAGCGTTGGGAAATCGCATACGCTGCGGCAGTCGATTTTGTGGTTAGCTTATCTGCAGAACAATGTTAAATTACATCCAACACATTAAAAAAATATCGGAGGATTTTTGTTATTTTCCCTCGGAAGATAAGCTAAAACAACCAAAAAATGCGTTAAAAGACCATTTTTGATGAAATAACTTACCAAAACTTACAAAATCACTAAAAGACGGGTGCCCACAACCGAACTAATTGCGGTGCCCACAACCGAATTTGGCAGCCATTTTGAGAAGTAGTGAAAAATTTGTTCGGGGTAAACATATTGGTTGTAATCAATATTGGATCACAAAGTATAATAAATTAACTAAATAAAAACGCACTTTACTCGCCTTCTCGATGGATTCACTTCGATTTATGACACCATTTAAAATGTGTAAAAAATTTTTTGTCTTATTTTTTAAGCACAGAAAGATATATATGGTCCCAGCACAAAGCAGGCGTGTCTGTTCGACTTAGTATTTGGCACAAAAAGATCGTGGTTCCATAATGAACAAATGGCCTTAGTCAAAAAAACCCAGCCTGCTTTCTATCAAGAGATACGAAGGGGTGCCCACAACCGAACTATGCCCACAACCGAACCTTTTACCCTATTGATTCGAAAGTTTTAAGTGAATATTGTGAAAATTGTGCAAATAATTTAAATAAAGTTTGATATGGAAAAAAATGTCGGTATTAATGATTTTATTCAAAATATATGTATTTTTTTTGTTTTGCTTGAAAAAAACTAATTTTCTAACATGACCTAAATGCTTTTGCGGTTGATTGCAAATTGTAGCTTCATGCAAGCTTTTAAAATTTCGGCAACAAAGAAATAAATAAATTAGGATATTATAAGTTCATTTCATTTTATTTCAAGTTGCGCTTTCCTGCGTTTTGCTAGTAATACCATTTTTCCCAGGATACTACGCTATGCAAAAATTCCAATTGTTTGAAATTTGGCTCAAGGAACGCGCAAAGGAGAAAAAGCATGATGCGATTCTTAATCATGTCTCATGCGATTCTTAATCATTGGTGGTACTGAAATTTCTGATGGTTGCAGGAAAATAATAGAAGAGAAAGTGCGCCTTTTCTGCAAATACTTGGCAGAAAAGTGGGATAAATGTAGCAGAAACGCGGAAAAGTTGGCTTAGTACTGAAATATATTTTGGAATTGAAACTCACCAGTTAAAGCAAGTTCTTCGGCTGTTGGACGTCCACGAGTTCCATTTTGCGACAAATCCGAATAATGCAAAAAAAGCGCCAGCAGAGCTTTCAACCACAATTGAATTATTGGTTCGTGCAGCAGCAACATCGGCTCGAAAACAAAGGGATGTAGACATGGCTGCCCTTCTTAAAGAAATTTTAATAAGCCCAACGAGGCCCTCGAAAATAAAAAAATTGTGTTCCACAAGTAACCTTTCTTTCTTGAAAATAATTTCACAAAAGAGCAATATAATGAAATACGTCGTGAAAGTAAATTGAGAAACTGTGACACATATCCACACTACAATGAAATTGCAGCTGCGAAATTCAAATGCCGAGCCTATGGTATAAACGTCAGCGAGACTAAGGCAAAAGTGCCTTTGAAATCGGTTCTATCGCTTACTGCTAAAAGAATTGTTGAAATGCAGAAGGAGGTTTTTGAAGCTGTGATGAAAGCTTGGTTTCTTTGGAGAAAGTGCTGCTGAATCGCGACATAAAATTTATAAAGCCGACAGGTTGCATCACGCTCGTAAAAACAGCCGCACTAATAATCTTTTGGATGTATTTAACAGAGCTGCTGATACTTCTAATCCCCTTATTTCTTCAAAGTACTTAAGCAGACGCATGCAACAGCGAAAGCTTGTACACCTTCCACCTGAAGTTATCGAATTGTTAAGTTGTGATGATCCAACGAAGGATATTGACGAAGACGATGAGTACGACGAAAATTTTATCTGCTACTTCTCTCAACAAGTTGAACGATTTATCTCTACAAAATGAATCACACTTAATTGATTGAACTGATTAAATCATATCTTTTCAAACAAAAAACACTGAAACAATTTTTTTCATTTTAACCTCGGAAAAGTTAATGGGCGTGAAGGGGTTAATATTTTGTTTGTTTAATTTGTTAATATTATACTTCCTTGTGCCATTGCTACGATTTTGGCTTCAAATAATGCAATATTTTAGCTGTTATTATTTTCGCACAGAAAAAGTGCGAAAAGGGGGCAAATTCCCCCCTTCGTTGCCAATCGTTCCGACCTCGCAGGATGGTTTTCGCCTCTAATGAGACGGAGAAAAAGGGTTCAACACGAGCGTTGGCTTAGTGCCACTCGGTCCACATTCACAGCAACTGACAGAAATTGCAGTCCCTCGCAGTTCCTCATTGCAACTCCTCCATCCCGGGTCCGAAAAGAGATCGGTCGCCATTCCATTGCGATCTACCCTAAGCGCTGCAAATCCCGCAGACGTCGGACTGATCGGGTATAAACTCCAAGATCTATAAGATATGCTTACGTGCTAACTTATATGGGCCAAGAAAAGACGAACAGTGACGACGAATAAATGCTAACATGGAATATGCTTTGGAGACTACAAAAGAGGGGAACAAGAAAAATTTTACGCATCCAGCATGCGAAAATGTCCAGAGTTAGGAGCCTGGTATTTTCGAGTGAAAGTATCTATAAATATTGCAGTTTCTTGCTATATTAGTCAACTGCATCTTGGATCTACTTTAGTCAACATGTCCAGCCCGCAAGAGCGCTGCCGCAAATTAATACTAGACATTTACTTGACTCATAAGACGAAGTCTAGACTAGCAGTCTGATTCTATGTATTCTTGACAAATTTTTTATCAAGGTATTTTGTCAAGATTTTTATCAAGCAAAAGAAAAGCTTTGTTGGCATTCTGATGCAACATTGATAAAGTAAAAGCTCATTTAATTCAACATAAGGGGAATATGCGATAGCTGTCAAATTGTCGAAAAAACAGACAAATCAAAAATTGGAAGAAAAGTAATTTTTGTGCAAAAAAATGCAATGCCGCCAGAACGCTTATGGGCATAGATAGCGATGTTCTCTGTGTGTCATGTGGCGCCAAGTCCTCAATTAATCGATGCCCCTAGGATGGAGTCAGCCGGAAATTCTTCTTCGCTCAACGAAGGCAAGTTATTGGTTTTCTTCTGCTTCTGATTTCTTCTCTTCTATCTTCCTCAACCGCTGAAAGTGTTAACATGCCCAATTTTTCCATTTTCAGTAGGCAAAATTTTAATTTGTATGCTGTTGTCAATAGCAATGGCAGCCGCCGTGGCTCAGTTGGTTAATGCGTTGGACAACAAGTCAAAGGCAGCAACCGCAGGTTCAAAAACTGTCTGTAATAACACATAAAAAAATAACGGGAAACTCGTTTCCTCTTTCGGTGACTGTCCTCTCAGCTGGAAATGGCAAACCTCTTAGAGTAAAAATTGCCTATGAAAAAGGTCCCAACCTGCCGTTCGGAACCGGCATAAAACTGTAGGTTCCTTCCACCCGCGTACAAAATTCACACGCACAACACGGGTGGTTGGATTAAAAATTATTGTCAATAGCAATGACACTTGACAATTTATCAAGAAAAGAGCTTTTATTTTTAGGAATAGAGCCAATTCTTGACCAATAGTAAAAACTTGACAAATAGTCAATATGGTGAATTTATCAAGTGTACAGAATTGGGCTGTAAGCATTGCAAGGCAAAACAAAGCGAGCGTAGCGACGGCTAATAATGTTATAAGCAACTACAACGCGGGAAACTACATCTATTGCGTGGTTCTCGATGATTAAACCTACTTTTAGGCGGACTTCAAGCATTTGTCCAGAAAATACTCCGAAGTGAAATAAAAAATTAAATTGGAAAAATTAACACATCTCAGCAACCACTAGTCCAATTTTTGAAAAGTCTGGTTTTTTATAACATGTCTTTTATGTAGATTTTAGAATTTATTAGAAAAAAATTATAATAAATTTGCAAGGGTAAATTTTCTAACTTTTTCTGGAATACCCCTCATAAGGGCTTTCATTTTTCCTTGTTAATTTTATAATTTTATTATTTATCGTCATTTTCTCATTGTATCATTACCATTTTATCATTAAATACTCATTCAATGCTATAAATGGGCATAAACTATTCAATGACAAAGTTTTCATGGCTCACCTGATCAAAGAAAGTTTAATTTGAATTTGTATTAACGAAGTTATTAGAAAAATTGCATGTCACAATTTTTAACGACGCACTCCTTAACATTAATTGAACTGCACAAAGAATAGTTTTGTTTTTAGCAGACCTAGCGACAAGCCACTACTCCAGGTCAACTATGGAATGGTATGAAAAAAATAGTGTGGTGGTGGTCCCAAAAGAGGTGAATCCTCCCAACTGCCCGGAACTTCAGCCTATTGAAAGATATTGGGATATAATGAAGCGAACCCTAAGAAAAAAAGAATTTGCAAAAATTATGTACAGTTCCGAAATCGATGGAAGCAAACCTCTGCAGTAGGCACCGAACATACTGTCCAGTCTCTAACTAAAACAAATGTTGCAACCGCTGATTATATTTCATTAAATTTTTTTGCGAATTAGTTTAAGAAATATATAATAAACTGCAGTTTATTTTAGTAAAATCAGACAATTACTTTTTTTAATGTGTCCTAAAAAATTCAAAATTTTTTCTGGTTCAGAATAACACATGAAAACATTTGTTGATGGTTAAGACAGACGATTCTGTTCGCACCACCCGCACCATTACAAGGTCCGATTGCAGTGCAACAGAATCAGAGGTCGACCTTCTGATCATATAAATCTTGAGATCATCAGGGTACAAAAGAAACTTAGCTCATAGAAAGTAAGAGCCAATGTCATTAATAAACAGGGCGAAGAGCAGTGGTCCCAAGATACTGCTTTGAGGGACCCCAGAAGAGGCCACAAAAGGCATGGAAAGGTATGTTGTCAGTTACAACGGTACAACATCTATTCGATAAGTAGGACCCGACCCACTTAAGAAGAGACGAGTGGATCCACCCGCGTACAAAATTCACACGCACAACAAGGGTGGTTGCGGGAAGCTAGGCCTTAGTCTCGCGTAAGCGGGCTGTCAATTATTAAATTATTATTATTGAGTGGATACCAAGGCGTTCAAGTTTGGAAACCAGGATTCTGTGTGAAACTCTATCAAAGGCAAAGTCTGTATAGATAGCGGCCCCTTCATAGCCATCCTTAAAGGCCGCAAGACAATACTCAGCACAAACTGCTAAATTAAAAACTCGATTTTCGTAATTCGTAATTCGAGACGTCATTATTATTACCACTTTTAAAAATTGGAGTAGTACAGTACATTCCGGTTAGCTGCATTCACCTTCGATGCACATGATTTGGGGCACTTAAGCGAAAAATGCAGCTAAGTGGAATATCTAAAAAAGTTTTTGGAAACAGCTTCATTTTTTTTATGAAGGATCTACACCGCACCTATAAAAACATGTAAAAATATATCAAAATATATATAATATATATATATGTCGCGTCCATGCTACTTCTTCAAGGGGTTCCGGTGGGCCACCTGCTCGCTCTACAATTTCACAATGACTCCCTCTCTATGCTTCAATTCATTGCTTACTTTATTTCATTTTCATTGCGAACCCGAATTCAGTTTCATTGCTTACTCGATTTCTAATAATTTTCTTTGCAAGTAAAACTACTTGTTTTGCAAAAAGTACATAACTTTTATCAACGACTTTTGCTACTGGTGCCCACCGCAACTCCCTTCGAGCAGCAATGTCATTATAGCGTTCACCGGCTACGATACGGCCATTCTGACAAGTCACACGTCCCTATGTGAAACCATTTCTGTAAGTTAATTCACCCATTCGGTCAATCCCGACCATCAAGTAACAAGTAAACGATTTTATCTCTTTATCTTAATGTTACAATGTCATTATTATAACAATCAGTCAAATGTTATAGCACTAGCTTAAAACCACAACTACCACAACTTTGCGATAGCACATAAGTGTCAATGGATGACACAACCCTCAAACACGGTCACCTCCTTCCGATGATGCACCAGTGTCACTATTTAGCATTATCAATCACATTCAACTTCATCTGGTGAAACACCAAGACCTCTATCCGGTCCAATCATCACACAATCACCTCCATCCACCAGGACCTCTATCCAGTCCTATCATTACTCATTCACCACCGTCCGGTGAAACACCAGGACCTCTATCCAGTAATATCATTACTCATTCACCACCATCCGGTGAAACACCAGGACCTCTATCCAGTTCTATCATTACTTATTCAGCTCCATCCGGTGAGACACCAGGACCTCTATCCGGTCCTCTCATTACACATTCACCTCCATCCGGTGAGACACCAGGACCTCTATCCAGTCCTTTCATTACACATTCACCTCCATCCGGTGCGACACCAGGACCTCTATTCGGTCCTCTCATTACACATTCACCTCCATCCGGTGAGACAGCAGGACCTCTATCCGGTCCTCTCATTACACATTCACCTCTATCCGGTGAGACACCAGGACCTATGTATATCCGGTCCTATCATTACACATTCATCGTTACTTAGTGATACTGCCATCCTGACAGCTCACACGTCCCAGTGTGAGAAGTCAAAGAAATTTTAATCAATTAAATCTTCGTTTATCAAAGTTTACTAACACGATTAGTTACAAAATGATAGCCTTCTTAACCTGGTTCAGTTATCCGTAAGTGTGGACAAGTCCTAGTTTCTAAGTCATGTACTACTAGGTCTATTCATTCTGTAACTGCTCATCAACTACCGTTTTACTTTTACTTCCATTATCTAAATCAAAGTCGTCAGAATCTGGCATTCCTCTTAACCGATCATGTGCTTATTTATACGGTCGGTAAGAACTCAATGTTTTAAGTATGCACCGGTGCCCATCCAACAGCTCTACGACTTAAAATGGGCCTTTGTACTTTGGATCTAATTTGGTTAGATTTCGCTCTTCGTTTGCAACGAAACAAAATCATCAACAGAAAATCGTTGGACTTTCTAAGTGAACTTCTTCTTCAGTGTCATCAATCATCAATTCTAAAGGTCTACCAGATTTACCAACTAATAATTCTAGTGGTGTTTAGTAACGCGATTCAATGAGCAATTTAAAGCTAATTGCACTTCAAGGAGGGCATCCTGCAAAGAGCGATTGGTTGTTTCTACAGCAGTGAGCATATTGTTACGAAATTCCACAGTTCGTAATCGACGGTTCGTTTTGATTAAGGTTGAAAATAAAACAACTTCGATTACTCAGCAAAAATCAACAATCACTTTATTTACAGATTTACACTTCGCTTGTATCTACACTTGTTACCACTTTGCTTGCTCAACACAGACTCCACCCATTGCGCTGCACACTGCTGCTTTTATACCAGTTTTCTTATCGCGCCGAAGTTTCTTGCAACTTTTAATTGGAAAGCGCTCGACCATTCTCGCATAGCCCATTTCTTCGAGAACCATCCTTACCATATCGGACTATACCAAACGAATTTATAACAGTTTTGCTGTACTTCACAGTGCATGCCTAGAAGTATGCTTGGAAAACATTCGTGCGGAGAAAAGCATTCCTGTACAGTGCGGCACGGAATTTCTCATCGTATCACTGCCCATCACTTAGACTTGTTCGTCCCGAACAAGTACCGAGGCTCCGCCGGAGTAAGACGCCAGGCGCTCCAAATGGACTACTTTCAGCCTGGCGTTTCCGCTGCAGCAGCGTTGAACCCTGTACACCACGTCATTAATCCTGGTCACGACCTTGTACGGTCCTTCCCATGACGTTTGAGGCTTTGGAGACAAACCTTTCCTGCGCTGCGGGTTGTAAAGCATTACCAGATCGCCTTCTTGGAACCCCGCTGTGTTAGCTCGTAGATCATATCTGGCTTTCATCTTATCGCTGACCAGTTGGATACGGTCCCTTATAAACTGGTGGATTTCTTCCAGCTCCGATCGCTTATTAACTGCGTAATCAGTCTTAGCGCCTTCCGTCGTGCTGACCACTCCGAACTTCAAGTCAGCAGGCAATCTCAGCTCTGTGCCGAACACTGCTCGGGCTGGAGTGAGTGATGTCGTATCGTGCGGGGCTGACCTATACGCCATCAAGAACAGCGGAATATGCGTGTCCCAATCCTTTTGATTCCTGCCTACTACTTTCCGCAGATATTCCTCTAGTGTTCGGTTGAATCGTTCCACCATGCCGTCGGACTGGGGATGCAAAGGACAGGTGCGAGTTTTCCTTATTCCTAGTAGCTCACACACTTCTTTTAATACAAGAGACTCGAAATTCCCGCCTTGATCCGAGTGCAACTCCAGTGGAACTCCAAATCTGGCCACCCAGTTGTTTACCAACATTTCCGCGACCGTGGGGGCCTCCTGGTTAGGAATAGGATACACTTCGGGCCATTTGCTGAAATAGTCCATCACCACCAGCACATATTTGTTGCCTTGAGTGCTAAGTGGGAATGGCCCGGCGACGTCCATGGCAATTCGCTCAAAGGGCGCTCCCATGTTGTACTGCTGCATGCGGCCCCGAGATCTTCTTGTTGGCCCTTTCGCAGCCGAACATCGATCACAGCTCTTAATCCAATCGGCGACAGACTCCTGGCATCCTACTCAGTAGAATCGCCTTTTTATTTTGGGGACAGTTTTTGTGATGCCTAGGTGCCCTCCGCTAGAGTCGTTATGGTATGCCTCGATCACCTCGTTGATCCTGCATGTCGGGACTAAAATTAGGGAATTGCTGGTCCGGCCGTCCTCACTCTCCCACTCGCGGTATAGGCAACCATCAGACAGCCGCAGACTTTGCCACTGCGCCCAGTAAGCCTTCGCGATCGGGCTCTCACCGGCCATCTCCTGCCATTCTGGACGTGCGCCTTGCTCCTTGCCTTCGACGATTTTCGCAAGATCCACATCCTCGCGCTGGTCCTTTTGTATCCTCTCCGCAGACCACTCTTCCTCTGGCATAACGCTGACCAATCGTACGTCCACTATTTGCTCTTTGCTTTCGGCAGGCATTGTTCCTGCATTCGGTTTTGAACGGATGGCGTGACAAGGCATCGGCATTTCCATGGCTGCTACCCTTGCGAAGCTCTACCGTGTAGTCGTAGCTCTGTAGTCGTTCAATCCACCGCGCCAACTGGCCTTCCGGATCCTTAAAGTTCAGCAGCCATTTCAATGCCGCATGATCTGTGCGCAGGCGAAACTTTTGCCAATACAGGTATTTATGAAAGTGTTTCACGCATTCCAATACTGCGAGCAACTCCCTTCGGGTCACACAGTAGTTGCGTTCAGGCTTTGACAAAATTTTGCTGTAATACGCTATCACTTGTTCTTGGCCATCTATTATCTGTGATAGCACACCGCCAATACTATTCCCACTTGCATCTGTATCCAGCACAAACATCTCTCCAGGCACGGGGAAGGCCAGAATTGGAGCAGTGCACAGTTTTTCCTTCAGTCGTGCAAAAGCCTGCTCCTGCTCTTCACCCCACGCGAAAGCTTGATTCTTTTTCGTCAATTTGTGCAAGCTGCCAGCTATGTTCGCAAATCCTGGAACGAATCTTCGGTAGTATGTGCACAGGCCGAGGAAACTGCGGAGTTCGTGTAGATTGCGTGGTCGGGGCCAATCCTTCACCGCCGTGATCTTGCCTTCGTCCGTATATACTCCGCGAGCGGAAACCGTGTGACCCAGATATTTGACCTCTTTTTGAAACAGCGATCATTTCTTTGGGTTGAGTTTAAGCCCGGCTTTCTGTATTCGTTCGAATACCTCCTTCAGCTTTTCCAGGTGGTCGTCGAAGCTTTTGCCCATCACGATTATGTCGTCGAGGTATACCAGACACGCCCGCCAATGCAGCCCTTTTAGCACACGTTCCATTAGCTGCTCGAATGTTGCTGGTGCGTTGCAGAGTCCGGCATGACGGTGCACTGCCACAAACCGTCGCCAACACTGAAACCCGTTTTCTCCTTGTCCTGGTCTGCAAGTTCCACCTGCCAATAGCCGCTGCGTAAGTCGAGTGTGGAAAACCACTGCGTGCCTGACAGTGTGTCCAGGGTGTCATCGATCCGAGGTAGTGGATAGCTGTCCTTCTTGGTCACATCATTAAGCTTCCGATAGTCCACACAGAATCGGGTACTGCCATCCTTTTTCTTGACTAGCACGACCGGATAGCACCAAGGACCTGACGAAGGCTCTATGACCTTTTCTGTATGCATGTTCTCGATCAAATTTGTGACCTCTTCCCTCTTGGCCAGAGGAACTCGTCTTGGCGGTTGGCGAATCGGTTTCGCACTTCCGCTGTCGATGTTGTGCTTCACTATGGCTGTTCTTCCGCCCGCTTCTGTTGCAAATATTGACCCATAGTGCTGCAGGAGTGACCGCGCCTTCTGTTTCTGCTCGGCTGTCAATTCGCTGCTCCACTGGGTCTGCGGTATGGCGTCCATGTTAGAACCGCTTTTCTGAAATCCACGCCGATAATCACGTCGTCCATTATATCCGCGAAAACGAACTCATGCTCCAAGCTGCTGGTGCCGATAGCAATTGTTTTTGTTACTTTTCCTCTTACCGGCGCACGCTCGCCAGTCGCAGTCCTCAGCTGTATGCCATGCAGCGGTTCCCAGTTCTTCAGAAGCTTCCTTTTTATGATCGAATATGACGCTCCAGTATCCAGTGTCAACACGAACAACTTACCATCTATCTTTCCTTCAATCCTCAAGCTGCTGGGTTGCCGTTTCAGCTGTGGGACAAGGACGGTGGGGCAGCGGGTTGTAGGGATCAGCTCACGCCCCTTTGGGCTGACCAGTTTTAGTTTAACGACTCCTCGTCCTCAGCCCTGCGCTTGTTGGCTGAGCCTCGATCGTCAGTATTCGTCGCTTCAGGCGATTGCGATCGAGAACGGGAACGCCTCTTTCGTTGGCGGCAGTCTCGTGATATGTGACCCTGCTTGCCACATGTCCAGCAAACAACTTTAGAGGAGACAACCCGTGGCCTGCCCGGTGTCTCAGAGCTTATGGCCTGGATCGAAATGTCGCTGTCCGGCTGGATTTGGCGTATCCTTGCAGGTGCATACCGAGTGCCTCCAATCCATGTCGCCTCATATGTCATCGCGCTGGACACCGTCTCCTTAAATGTCGGCTTGCCCATCATCAACGCACTGCGACGTGTCTCCGGATCATGAAGACCTTCAATGAACGACTCAATCTTCATCCTCTCGAGATCATCAGCGCCGAATTTTGGGTAGCACAACTGTACGAGCCGTTCAATGTCTGCTGCATATGTCTGCAGCGCCTCGCTGGCTCTTTGCCTGCGGTTCTTCAGCTCACAGTAGTATAGCGTATGGTTGTGCTCGTTGCTGTACTTCGCTGCCAACGCTCTCATGACGGCCCCATAATCGCTTCTCGAACATTCCGGAACTGATTTCATTACCTCAGCCGCAGGACCTTTCAGCGCTAGTGCCAATCTCCGACCCCTCCTGATATCGGTCCACTGATTTTCCAAAGCAGCTAAGTCGAATTGCAGCTTAAATGTATCGAACGGCGTAGCGACATCATAAGTAGGCACTTCTGTTCGGGTGGCGAAACTTTCCGGAACCGGCGGCAAAGATTCTCGTGGCTGTACCTCTCTAAGCCGCTCGTCGATTTTTCTGTTTACCGAATCCTCCAGACTGTCAACTCGTTTGTCTAAATGTTCTACTCGCGTCTCCAGGTGCTCAACTTTCACATTAATCCTGTCCGAAATCTCTTCCACTTTCTGCTCCAAGCGCGCAGAATTTTCCTGAAGTTTGCTGGACAACTCGCGATTAGCATTTTCCAATTTTTCCGCATTTTCCTGGAGTTTGGTTTCCATTCGCTCTGCTACTTCTCGGTTCGCCGATTCCATTTTCGCTATTTCTTGATTCGTGGTTTCCAGTTTCGCTGCCATTTGCGCCGAAAGTTCCTGATTCGTCGTTTCCAGTTTCGCTGCCATTTCGCGATTTTCATTTTCCATTTTGGCTGCCATTTCACGGTTGGAAGTCTCAAACATGCCTTTAAGTGCAACCATTAACTGGCTCATGTCCAATGCTTGTAGTGGCGCAGCCGCTGCAGTCTTACTTTGCAATGACGCAGCACCAGCAGGCGATTCCTCCACCTTGGCCGACGCCTCTAGCTCTTGCGTTCCGAACTCATGCGCACCCCAATCGATGCCTCGTGCCTCACACGCTTCTCGCAAGCGCAACTGCAACTCTACCTTTCCGCCAGCAGTCGGCAAATTCCAGGCAGCCAGCTCCTTCTTCAGCTGCTCCACCTTCAGCAGCTCCAGTTTAACTATGTCTGTGTTTTTATAATTTTATTTTATTTTTATCTTCAGTAATACAATCCCACTTCTGACACCAAATGTTACGAAATTCCACAGTTCGTTATCGACGGTTCGTTTTGATTGTGGTTGAAAATAAAACAACTTCAATTACTCAGCAAAAATCAACAATCACTTTATTTACAGATTTACACTTCGCTTGTATCTACACTTGTTACCACTTTGCTTGCTCAACACAGACTCCACCTATTGCGCTGCACACTGCTGCTTTTATACCAGTTTTCTTATCGCGCCGAAGTTTCTTGCAACTTCTAATTGGAAAGCGCTCGACCATTCTCTCACAGCCCATTTCTTCGAGAACCATCCTTGCCATATCGGACTATACCAAACGAATTTATAACAGTTTTGCTGTACTTCACAGTGCATGCCTAAAAGTATGCTTGGAAAACATTCGTGCGGAGAAAAGCATTGCTGTACAGTGCGGCACAGAATTTCTCATCGTATCAATATTCTTTAACGTACTGATGATACGTTCAACTTGACCATTTGCACGAAAGCTGCATGTTGCTATTAAATGCAAGTTGATATTATGTGACGTGCAAAAATTGCGGAATTCGCGGCTGGAGAAACATCGACCTTGGTCAGCAATTATTATTTTCCAAAGGTTTGCAGTGGGTGGGCGGTAGCGGATTTCTGTAGAAAAAGTCAACATGGCTCATGTGCTTCCCGGCTCTATGAATAATGTCAAAGTCAAATGCTTGTAGAAAACCCACCACCTGTGTACCCTTAGGGTAAGGTCGAGCTTCTTGCAAGCAGACTGTAGAGAATTGCAGCCTGTATAAGCGGAAAACTTACGTTTTTCGGGACTTAATCAGTACGGCCTACGACACACACATCTATTAGGATCCTTAACGCAAATCCGCATATTGTCTACCTTAGCGCTATTTCTAGGCATATTGCTTATGAAATTATCGTTGAACTGATTTGGAACTTCCATGAAATGTGGTCGAAAATTTTGGGGAATGTCTGTATCAATATTTTCGATATTATACTCTACCGAATTATAAAGTTTACAACAATTGACCACTTTAGATTTTTCAAGCCGCAAGGTGTCGGATGTCATGGGTACGGCAAGAACCAAAGCGAATACATTTTCTCCAAGCATGACGTCACTACGTAAGCAATAATCTTATAGTACGTAGAAAACAACTTCGGAGCAAATTTGGTCAACCTCAACCAACGTTAAAATTTGCACTGTGCTATTTACGCTTATTGTCCGGATACCAGTCAGAGTTCTAATATTCAATAAACGTTTTCCATGAAATTTATTTCCTACTCATACTTCTATAAGAGGACGCTCAGATACTTAATCGAAATGGAATAAATACGTCTCACCCAAATGTCGCTATTCTTCTGCTGGTGCCTTCATGGTGCATGAATCAATTCTGCGTTCAACTGGTATGGCACCATTCCGTTTACCATCATGCTTCTTACTTGCTTTCGGACAGTGTGATGCATAATGACCGATGTCTTCAAAGTTAAAACATAATACCGATTTTATTGGAGCCTCACATCGCCCTTCACGCTGTACATCACGCCTTCCAAATCCATTTGCCTTGTTTCTGCAGTGCGCCGCTTTATGCCCAATTTTGCCACATTCAAAACAATTCAAAGAAAACGGCGCTGGCTTGAATTTCTTGAAAGCTGGAGCTTCTTCTTCAATGGTGATCTTCCTCTTAGGTATTGCCATCGACTTCAGTTCCTGTTGCATACGGCTCCTGCTTCGTATATCAGCGGTAAAGCACAAACGTCGAACTTGTGGCTCAAATTGGGATATGTGACCCATGACCATTGATACCGCGATCTCATCCGTTGACAATTTCTTCCAACGGGACATGATTGAGGTCAGCAACGTGACAGCATATGCAGCAATGCATTCTCCTTCTTTCGGCCTACTAGTCAACAGACCTTCTAAAAAGGGTGCAGCAGTTTCCGCTTGGTCGAATCGTGTCAGGAACGCTTCTCTGAATTCACACCGCTTCATTCCAGGGAAAGAGACTTGTGACAGCCAATTGGATGCTTGGCCCTTAAGCGCGTGGTTGAGCATTATCATTAATGCTGCATTTTCTGGGGGTGAATCGCCAACACACATGTCTGCCATTGCTATCCAAGCAGATGCATCTGCGTGACCGCTTTCAGGGTCCAATTCCGGCTGCTTTATTTCAGCTTTCCTCGGAGTGTTCATAGCTTTGATGGCGGCCAAAAATTGTTGGTTCTGCTGCTCGAAAATTCTGTCCCAAGCAGGTGCAGGATTTTGTTGTCCACTAAACTGCCCGGTAGGCTGGTTGCATTCCACTTCTGATGTCGCGTTCATGCTACTTCTTCAAGGGATTCCGGTGGGCCACCTGCTCGCTCTACAATTTCACAATGACTCCCTCTCTATGCTTCAATTCATTGCTTACTTTATTTCATTTTCATTGCGAACCCGAATTCAGTTTCATTGCTTACTCGATTTCTAATAATTTTCTTTGCAAGTAAAACTACTTGTTTTGCAAAAAGTACATAACTTCTATCAACGACTTTTGCTACTGGTGCCCACCGCAACTCCCTTCGAGCAGCAATGTCATTATAGCGTTCACCGGCTACGACATATATATTATATCAATATTTATATACTATAGACATCAAAATTGTGCATTAACCCTACGGTCCATAACCAGCTGGATGAACGGGAGTCCATAACCAGGGTACCCGGGTACCTAGTGCAGTTTTTTCGTTTATATTCAAATAAAATAATATATATCTGCACAGATTATTAGAAACTCTTAGTTTTTACATCTGAACTGTAAAAATTTCATGTTTGTAAGATAATACTGGTTTCTATAGGCATTTTGTACCTAACAGGCACACAAAAGTAAACAGAAATTGGTTTTATAAGGCTTGGTTTTTTGCTTGTTTTTGGTACCTGCTTGTGAATTGTTGGTGTTTTTAGGTAGCAAATGTTCAGCTACGCTAGAAAAAGAATAGATTTCAATGATTTCGTCATTATAAGTTGAACAGTTGAACAGTTAAGTTGAAGAAAAATGAACCGCAAAATATAATTTTTAACTGAAAGACAATATCTGCGTTTGAGTGAAGAAGCCAGAAGCAGATATATTGAGTCTTTACTTGATGATATGACTGAGAATGACGACGCTTTAGTGCCAATTGAAGAAGAAGAAGCGGTATTTACTGGAGAAGTGCAAGACTCAGAGAGTGAAGACTGGGACAATGACAACGAAATTCCAGCCGCTATTGACACGCCAATGCAAATTGAGCAAGATGTATTTGAAGATGAAAGTGACAATGAAACTGATATGGTTGAAGAAAATGCACCAACATCAAGCACAACAGAAAGTATGATTGCACGTGATGGTACTCAATGGCAACCAACACCACCTGTAAGGAGCCACAACATCAGTAGAACTCGCAGTGGTCCATTACGAATGATGGAAAGTATGAAGTATGACTGGTATGCAAGGCTTCAAGAGTTATTTTACAATAGAAATGGTCGATATAATCGTGCGTCATACCAACAAAAAAGCCAATTCATCTTATGATGCCGTTTTTCGTTTTTCTACAATATGCTCGATATTAGTGCTTTCGCGGCATACACTATATTTTATGAGAATACCACAACTGTTCCATATCAAACCACACGGAGAAAACGCTTTTTGCGTAAACTTGCTGAAGATTTGTGTGGGCCAATAATAGAAGAAAGAGTAACCAATCCAAAACAGCAATTGAGAGCTTTTTGGGAAGACCATCTACTTCTACGGCCGCTTCTACTGATGGCAGGAGGCCAATAACAGGAAGCTGTTATTTGTGCGCTTCTTTGCCAGATAAAAGTCTACAGCGTTTGCAAGAAACCAGTTTGCGATCAACATACTAAAACAATATCAAAATGTTGTCCATGTTTCAACAATGACTCAACATTAGACATCAAATATTAGACATAAGTTAAAATGAATAAAATATAAATAATTCAACTAAGAAACAATTACATTTCATATTTTACACATCAATAAACATTATGAAACAAAATAAAAATAAAACAAATGTTTTTTCTTTGAAATATAAGGTAATTTGCACTAAGGTACCCGGGTACCCTGGTCATGGACCCCTGTATGCAAAAACATTAAACTCATTTTTTGGTTAATATATTTAACCAAATTTGATAAACTTTTTTTCTAGTCTCTAAGTTTAGCCGAAATGTCTGATGATCTGGAGTTTCATGTTGATATCTTCAATATTATAGGAACAGCAGCACTTTAAAGTTCAAATTGTTACCCAGGTACCCGGTTATGGACCGTAGGGTTAACGAATCTATTGAATTATTGAAAAGATTACACCAGTGTAAGACTGAGGAAATTTGTATTATGCATATAGATGCTTATGCATACATAATATCACAGAATAAACAGTATACAGAAGGCACATCTGAAATAATTTTGCGATTTCATTTCAGACGCGGGCGGGAAGCAACAAAGGTGAGGAAAATGCAAAGGGAACCGAGAGAGTAAGCCCGAATTTATGTACACGCACAGATTCGATAGTTTTGGGCTTTATTTCGACAACAACACGCAATGTTGTTGCTTTCCACAGCAAGCCAGCTTGGCTTTGCTCGTGCACATTGAAATGGTGGTTGATTTGGAAAATCAATCGCCAAGGCAAATTCAATAGGTAGTTGCAGCACCAGAACTAATTAAACTTTTTTCTTTGATAATTAGCACAACATTGTAGCAATAGTTTTCCACTTATTATTACTTTCTTAATGCGACTTGGTTGTTCCAATATTTTTACACATATATTTATTTTCATTGCACCTATTTGTACTTTTTACAATTTCTATTTTACAAGCAGACCCGAAGAACTAATAAAATTCATTGAATTTTGTTGTTTGGCGATCGCTCAATCAATTTTTCTATGCAAACTTTTCCTGTCCACTTCTTGTTCTTGTTTGTAAAAAAGCAAGCGGAGAGCAAGCACGAGCCACCACCAACATGCAAGCGGCACATCGCTTTGTTGCCCAACAACAACAACCACAGTGTGTGGTGCGTCGCTGTTTCATACAACGCTCTCACAGCTTCTCAGCTTACGCTCTCGCGCTCTCTGCGTTCTCGTCCCCTTTACTGCTTCCCCCGCATCTACAAACGGGTCCGACCACTGGAACCCGCAAAGAAAATTTTCTTGACACCAGATGCGCATTCTGTATATTGTTTGTTCTGTGATAATATGTATGTATACACTGGATATAATGAAAATATTTATATACATATTCTTACTGATATGCTTTTATGTAAAACTAGCAGGGCCCTGCGGCTTTGCACGCAAGCTCGAAGTCAATGGGCCCATTAAATCAAATTTTTTCATACTACACTCTATGGGCGATGCCACTCCTCCTTTATGTAATGCCCAATCCATTCCTCCAGTCGAAGGGTGTGACCCGGTTTCATTGATATGCCACTTTCAGTTCCTAGCTTACGCGGAAAATTTCAGTCACAAAAAATATGCCGCACCCCTTGTTTAACGTCCATAAAATTTTGCCAGTAGAATGACACATCTATGGGACGATGGTATACACAACTTCAAAGCTTTCCAACACATTGTTCCGAAGCTATTCCACATTAAAAATTTGGGTTTTATGGGCGGTACCATGCCCCTCGTCATCACATGCCCCTCGCCTCACATCTAAATCGTAAGTTTGTGACAAATCTCTTTGATGTGTGATTTGTAGTTCCAAAGTTATACAAAACATTTGAGTTGCTTAAATGGTGCCACAAGAGGCATGGCACAACGCTCACAAAGTTTTACCAATGAAACGGCACATCTAAACGGTTGCCCCGCACCAAATTTTAATGCTGCCCGATTTCTCATTCTGAAGATATTCCATATTGAAAATGTAAGTTGTATGGGCGGTGCCACGCCCCCTTGTCAAAAACCCACCCCATTCCCCCTATCGAAAAAAACAACTAAATCGTACGTTTGTACCGAGTGTCATTTATGTAAACGCTATAGTTCCAAAGTTACACCGGAATTTAAAAAGTGCCACGCCCCTTGTCCAACGCCCATTAAATTTTACCAGAAAACGAAACATCTAAACGGTGGCCCTGCACCAAATTTAATTGCTGTTCGACTTCTCATTACGAAGATATTCCATATTGAAAAGTTAAGTTGTATGGGAGGTGCCACGCCTACCTATCGGGTCGAATTCGCACTATGTGGTTTACCGAGACTTACTCAAGACGAACATTCTGTGAAAAATCAACTAATCGGCAGTCTAGTTTTTGAGTTTTAGTGTCGTGGGACCAACAAACAAACATACATTAATTTTTATATATGTACAACATTGTTTAAATCAATGTGCGGCGGGTTCGTTTTGGGTTCTTTATTATTAAACGTGCGAATGACGAGTAACAAGAAGTACAATCAACATTATACGAGACAAACGGCCGAAGCCGGGGAGCAGAAAATAGGGGAAACATGAGTACAAAGGGACGAGGAAAGGAATGGATTAGAGGTGGGATCGACAGATCACTTGAGACAGCACTCATTTTGCCATCGCGGCCGTCATTGCATATTGCCATTTAATGATGCCGCGGGCCAGTCGGGCAAGGAAGTGATGCAGCTTTTGCGGTTGCAAGTGTGCCGTCCATCGACGTCTCGTCCTCAGAGGAGTACTGCTGCAGCGGTTGGGGTGTAGTCAGCAATCTGCAAATAGTAAAAGATGTCAGTTATTCGGACATAACAGGATTGACAGGCTGACATCATGAGTATGGGAAATAAATTCGAGAAGAAGTATTTCGGGAGGGTTCGAAGGCTGTTTATAAACTAAGCCAACGTCGCACAGTGTAGTATTTTGCATATCTAGCGGAACTTTATTCAATGATTCGAATGTCATGTTCTGGTAGTATTTTCTGTTTTGCAAAATCACCTCACGAACGATCATCTTGAATGTGCAGTTATTTGTATAAAAGAAAATTGTTCAAATTTGTGAGTCACTTGTGATTTAGATGTAATTCGAGATTATCACGGTGAACGCGCATATACAAACTCTGTTATTAGCTATCAGCACCTTTTTCGCCACCTTATTAGGTAAACTTGAATATCGTTATGTATATTATTAGTGGTTACAGAGCAATTTATTCGGACATATAAAAATTCGTCAAATGTTGTGATTTTGCTTTGAGTTTAAAAAAAATATCCGTGGGTATCCGATTTAAAATGTCTCTTAATAACTGCTTTGGTTCGTGTTTTTGAAGATTCAGTTAAATTTGGCTTCCCATATTTGCCCCACTCATACAAAATTTTTTTTTTCCTTGGTCTCTCCACGCTACCCGCGCTTTGAGTGATATATTATTTCAATTTCATTGATTACACTACTCGACACGAAAAATGCTCCTAAAAACAAAAGTATTTTTTAGACTAATTTTCGGCTGCTGAACACGAAACTGAAAATCAAAAAATTTTCTTAAGAAGCGTTTTCGAAAAATCTTCGAAAAACACGTTTTTCCCCTCTTATTTCAGTTATGAGCACATATCTCGTAAACCGATCATCCGACTAACACTTGTGGCCCGTTGTTCAGAAGGTAATTAACCCTTTCGGTTATTCTATGCCATATGGCATAGTCTCTTTTCAGTGCCTGTTTTAGGTCAAAAACTTGTGGATACTATATTTTTCAATTTTTGTATTTTTCTCTGAAGATTTTTATACCAAATCATGAAAAAAATATTTTGATTAGTGTACCAAGTAACTTGTAAGGGTTCAGAAAGTGCGCAGTCCTATCGAGCTGCGTATTTTACAAAAAGAGGTCACTTCGTACTTTTATTTATTCTATTACAAAAATCAATTTATTTTATAGGTTTATGAAAGTAATCTAGTAGGTATTTATTGCTTTAGTAAGTGTAAAAAAAGTTAGATCCCAAATATAGTTCACTAAGGCTGTACGATTTTTTTTATTTTTTACTATGCCATATTTCATGATGCCCAAAAACCACTTTTTCGAACAATATTTTAAAAAATTACTTTTGATTTTTCATTATGTAGGCTTAAACAGTAATAAAATGGAAAATAATGCCTTTTAAAGTTAAAAACAAAAAAGAAGTACCGAAAGGGTTAACTAACCTCTCCAACGATATATAGATTGTGAAAATCAGATGAGATTTGGGGAAGTAACTGACGGTGAAAGTTGTAAAAAAGTGAATTTTTCGACCAATTTCAAAAATCATAAAATTTCGAATACTTGTGGTGTGCTCATAACTGAAATAAGAGGGGGAAAACGTGTTTTTCAAAGATTTTAGAAACCGCTTCTTAAGAAAATTTTTTGATTTTCAGTTTCGTGTTCAGCAGCCGAACATTAGTCTAAAAAATACTTTTGTTTTTAGGAACACGCGATGAACCCATTTTTTGTGAGTGATTTTTAGTGAGTGATTCAATTAATTGAACATTATTAATAATTGATTAATAATTGATTAAACATTAAAATAGTAATTTTGTATCGAAATAATATTGCCTTGTGGTGGGTAACATTGCGTCTTGTGTTGGGTAACATTATTCTTTTGCCTTCTTAACAAGATTGTAGGATGGATAAACGTTTAAGTTTATACCCTTCAGCTGCTGTCTCATCATGTTATACTGGTGCACGCTCAAATGGGCATTGACTATTAGTCCCAAAGCCGCTTCTGCTGTGAGCTATCTGACTGTTGTTTTTTATAATGAAATACGCGAGATGGCGATTCTAAGGCGATGCAAATTGACGAAGAAAACCAACTAAAGGAAGAGGAGAAGCTACTGATTAACGCAATCGAGGCCCACAAATCAGCAATGTTGCTGCTAAGTTTCAGTAAAGAAATGGACTGCGCTTGAACCAGATTTAAATTATATGGGCGTTGCCACGCCTCCTTATTCAATACTCCCACACTGTTCTCTGTCGAAAGAAAAAATGGTGGGTTCGTACTAAGTTTCATTGCTGAGCGACTTATAGTTCAGCGAAATATTTGGGTCACAAAAATGTGCCACGCCCTTTGTCCAACGCCCATTAAATCTTACCAGTAGAATGACTCATCTATGGGACGACGCCATACTAAATTTCAATGCTGTGCACCTTACAATTTCGAAGATATTCAATTATTAAGGTTTGGCTTGTATGGGTGGTGCCACGGCCCTCGTCCAATACTCACCCCATTCGCCCTGTCGACGGACATGACTTAATAGTAACTTCTTAGTGAATTTCATTGAAGTTTGACTAATGGTTCCAAAGTTATCGTCTGATAATTTTCAGAATTCACGGCAATATGGCAGGGATTTTCCGACTTTTCCAATAGATTTTCCGGAAATTTCTTTTCGCATGAACCTGAACTGACTCAATACTAATTCAACAAAAACAACTCCATGGAAATCGGTCGGTCCGTTTGAGCGTGATGCGCTTACATACATACATCCACTTTCTTTATATTGTAACGATAAGACAGTCTGTCGCTGTGCAAAGCAACCCTGCTGCTACGTGCTGTGCTATAATCCAATCTGGCAACGACGCCCGCGATAGTAACTTTTAGTCCAATCTGGCAGCGACGGCCGCAATAATAACTTTTAGTCCAACCTGGCAATGATGGAAACTTTTAGTCCACTCCGGAATGTGCGGGAACGATCTGCGCGATGGCCTGAGAGTTATAAAAGGCAGCCGGATGCGGCGCAGCGAGTCAGTCTGGTTTTGACAAGTGAAGTTGCCACACGGAGTAATTAAGCAAATACTTAAGTGTACGAACAGTAAAGTGTAAACTGTGAATAATAAAGTGACTGTTGGTTTATTTTATTGTCTGCGTTTAAGAAACTGAGTGTGTTTTATTTTCAAATTGCACAATCCAGTGATACGTAACAGCCCACTAGACGTAGTATTCGTAACATTTGGTGTCAGAAGTGGGATTGTGGAAAATTGAAAATAACTAAATAAATAAAATTATAAAAGTACGGACATGGTTAAACTCGAGCTGCTGAAGGTAGACCAGCTGAAGAAGGAATTGGCTGCCTGGAATTTGCCGACTGCTGGCGGGAAGGTGGAGTTGCAGTTGCGCTTGCGAGAAGCATGTGAGGCACGAGGCGTCGATTGGACTGTACACGAGTTCGGAGCGCAAGAACTGGAGGCGTCGGCCAAGGTGGAGGAGTCGCTTGCTGGTGCTGCTTCGCTACAGAGTACAGCTGCAGCGGCTGCACCAATACAAGCGTTGGACATGAGCCAACTAATGGCTGCACTCAAAGGCATGTCGGCGCAAATGGAAACAGCGAATCGAGAAATGGCAGCGAAAATGGAAACTACAAATCGAGAAATGGCAGCGAAGCTGGAAACTACGAATCGAGAAATGGCAGCGAAGCTGGAAACTACGAATCTCGAAATTTCGGCAAAAGTCGAGACTGCAAATCGTGAAATGTCGGCGCAGATGTCAGCGAAAATGGAAACGGCGACCCAGGAAATATCGGCGCAAGTGGCAGAGCGAATGGAAGTCAAGCTTCAGGAAAATTCTGCGCGGTTGGAGCAGAAAGTGGAGGAAATCTCAGACAGGATTAATGGGAAAGTCGAGCACCTGGAGACGCGGGTAGAGCACTTGGATAAACGAGTCGACGACCGGGATGATGCCCTGAACAAACGAGTTGGCAACCTGGATGATTCCCTGAACAAACGTGTTGAAGGTCTTGATGATTCCCTGAACAAACGAGTTGATAGTCTGGAAGACTCGATTAACAGATAAATGGACGAGCGGCTTAGGGAGGTACAGCCGCGAGAATGGTTGCCGCCGGTTCCGGAAAGTGTTGCCCCCCGAGCAGAAGTGCCTAGTTATGATGGGACTACGCCGTTCGACACATTCAAGCCGCAATTCGATGGCTGCTCTGGAAAATCAGTGGACCGATGTAAGGAAAGGTCGGAGATTGGCGCTGGCTCTTAAAGGTGCTGCGGCTGAGGTAATAAAATCAGTTCCCGAATGTTTATGAAGTGAGTACGAGACCGTCATAAGGGCGCTGGCAGCCAAATACAGCGACGAGCACAACAGAACGCTGTACTGCTGTGAGCTGAAGAACCGCAGGCAAAGATCCAACGAGGCGCTGCAGACATTGAGCGGCTCGTGCAGCTGTGCTACCCGTCCTTCGGCGCTGATGATCTCGAGAGGATGAAGATAGAGGCGTTTATTGAAGGTCTTCATGACCCGGAGACACGTCGCAGTGCGTTGATGATGGGCAAGCCGACATGTAGGGAGACGGTGACCAGCGCGATGACATATGCGGCGACATGGATTGGGAGCACTCGGTATGCACCTGCAAGGATACGCCAGATTCAGCCGGACAACGACATTACGATCCAGGCCAAAAGCTCTGAGCCACCGGACAGGCCACAGGTGGTCTCCTCTAAAGTTGTTTGCTGGGTATGTGGCAAGCAGGGTCACATATCACGAGACTGCCGCCAACGAAAGAGGCGTTCCCGTTCTCGATCGCAATCGCCTGAAGCGAGGAGTACTGACAATCGAGGCTCAGCCAACAAGCGTAGGGCTGAGGAGGAGGAGCCGTTAAACTGAAACGGGTCAGCCCAAAGGGGCGTGAGCTGATCCCCACAATCTGCCGCCCCACCATCCTTGTCTCACAGCTGAAACGACAGCCCAGCAGCTTGACAATTGAAGGAAGGATAGATGGAAAGTTGTTCGTGTTGACACTGGATACTGGAGCGTCATATTCGATCATAAAAAGGAAGCTGCTGAAGAACTGGGAACCGCTGCATGGCATACAGCTGCGGACTGCGACTGGCGAGCGCGCGCCGGTGAGAGGGAAAGTTACAAAAACGATTGCTATCGGCACCAGCAGCCAGGAACATGAGTTCATCGTCGCGGATATAATGGACGACGTGATCATCGGCGTGGATTTCATGATTAGGCACGGTTTTACGCTGGACCTGAAGGAAAATGTGCTGAGATATGCCAACGTTGAATTCCCGCTGCACACCGGCTATGAGCGAAGCGTGGCGGTACGGAAGGTTGTATCGTGTCAACACAGGAGGATACCAGCGAATTCTGAGGCGATTGCGTGGGCAAAGGTGGACGAGGACGATGGGACGAGTCGGCTGTGGGTAGTAGAAGCACCGAAAGAAGGACACGACAACATCATCATCGGACGTACATTAGTGGAACCTAAAAATGGCAGAATACCAGTCAGAATACTGAACCCCCTGAATGCACCCAGATATGTCAGGGAAGATGAGGTAATTGGCGAGTGTAAGGAAGCTGTAGCAGTGGTCAATTGCGAGAGTAGACCGACTGGAGATAATAAGAAGAGCGGGTTTAACATGGACGCCATGTTGCAGCGAGTTGACGGCCAAGCAGAAACAGAAGGCGAGGTCACTCCTGCAGCACTATGGGTCAATATTTGCGGCAGAAGCAGGCGGAAGAACAGCCATAGTGAAGCACAACATCGACACCGGAAGTGCAAAACCGATTCGCCAACCGCCCAGACGAGTTCCTCTGGCCAAGAGGGAAGAGGTCACAAATTTGATCGAGAACATGCGGAAAGACAAGACCATAGGTCAAGGCCTTCTTCGGGCCCCTGGTGCTCGCCGGTCGTGCTAGTCAAGAAAAAAGATAGCAGTACCCTATTTTGTGTGGATTATCGGAAGCTCAATGATGTGACCAAGAAGGACAGTTATCCACTACCTTGGATCGATGACACCCTGGACACACTGTCAGGCACGCAGTGGTTCTCCACACTCGACTTACGCAGCGGCTATTGGCAGGTGCAGCTTGCAGACAAGGACAAGGAGAAAACGGCTTTTAGTGTTGGCGATGGTTTGTGGCAGTTCACCGTCATGCCGTTTGGACTCTGCAACGCACCAGCAACATTCGAGCGGCTAATGGAACGCGTACTAAAAGGGCTGCATTGGCGGGCGTGTCTGGTGTACCTCGACGACATAATCGTGATGGGTAAAAACTTCGACGACCACCTGGGAAAGCTGAGGGAGGTATTCGAGCGGATACGAGAAGCCGGGCTTAAACTCAACCCAAAGAAGTGTTCGCTGTTTCAAAAGGAGGTCAAGTATCTGGGGCATACGGTTTCCGAACGCGGAGTACATACGGATGAAGGCAAAATTACGGCGGTGAAGGAGTGGCCCCGGCCACGCAATCTACACGAACTCCGCAGTTTCCTGGGCCTGTGCACATACTACCGCAGATCTGTTCCGGGATTCGCGTACATAGCCAGCAGCTTGCACAAACTGACGAAAAAGGGCCACGCTTTCGAGTGGAACGAGGAGCAGGAACAGGCTTTTGCACGTCTGAAGGAAAAACTGTGCAGTGCTCCAATTCTTGCCTTCCCCGTGCCGGGGGAGATGTTTGTGCTGGATACAGATGCAAGCGGGAGTAGTATTGGCGGTGTGCTATCACAGATAATAGACGGCCAGGAACAAGTGATAGCGTACTACAGTAGGATTCTATCGAAACCAGAACGCAACTACTGTGTGACACGGAGAGAACTGCTGGCGGTGTTGGACTGCGTAAAACACTTCCACAAATATCTGTATGGACAAAGGTTTCGCCTGCGCACAGATCATGCGGCATTGAGATGGCTCCTGAACTTTAAAGATCCTGAAGGGCAATTGGCGCGGTGGATCGAGCGACTGCAGAGTTACGACTACACGATAGAGCATCACAAGGGCAGTAGCCATGGAAATGCCGATGCCTTGTCACGCCGTCCGTGCAAAGTCGAATGCAGGCCATGCTCGCGAGCCGAAAGCAAAGAACAGATAGTGGACGTCCGGTTGGTAAGCGTTATGCCAGAGGAAGAGTGGTCGGCGGAGAGGCTGCAAAAGGACCAGCGTAAGGATGCGGATCTTGCAAAAATCATCGAAGGCAAGGAGCAAGGCGCACGTCCAGACTGGCAGGAGATGGCCGGTGAAAGCCCGATCGCTAAGGCTTACTGGGCACAGTGGAAAAGTCTGCGGCTGAAGGAAGTATGCCTGTACCGCGAATGGTAGAGCGCGGATGGTCGGACCAGCAACTCCCTAATGATAGTGCCGGAATGCAGAATCAACGAGGTCATCGAGGCATACCATAACGACTCCAGTGGAGGGCACCTAGGCATCACCAAAACCGTCGCCAAAATAAAAAGACGATTCTACTGGGTAGGATGTCAGGAGTCTGTTGCCGAGTGGATTAAGAGCTGCGACCGATGTTCAGCCGCGAAAGGGCCGACAAGAAGATCTCGAGGCCGCATGCAGCAGTACAACGTGGGAGCGCCCTTCGAGCGGATTGCTATGGACGTCGCCGGCCCATTCCCAACTAGTACTCAAGGCAACAAATATGTGCTGGTGGTAATGGATTACTTCAGCAAATGGCCCGAAGTGTACCCTATTCATAACCAGGAGGCCACTACGATCTCGGAGAAGCTGGTAAACAACTGGGTAGCCAGGTTCGGAGTTCCGTTGGAGTTGCACTCAGATCAAGGCCGGAATTTCGAGTCTGCGGTATTCAAGGATGTGTGCGAGCTGCTGGGCATAAAGAAAACGCGTACCACTCCTTTGCACCCACAGTCCGACTGCATGGTGGAACGCTTTAACCGGACACTGGAGGAATACCTGCGGAAAGTGGTAGGCAGGAATAAAAAGGATTGGGACACGCATATCCCCCTGTTCCTGATGGCGTATAGGTCAGCCCCACACGACACGACATCACTCACTCTAGCCCGAGCAGTGTTCGGCACAGAGTTGCGGTTACCCGCTGACTTGAAGTTCGGGGTAGTCAGCACGACGGGAGGCGCTAAGACGGACTACGTGGCCAATAAGCGGGCGGAACTGGAGGAAATTCACCAATTTATAAGGAGCCGCACCAAACTGGTCAGCGATAAGGCGAAAGCCAGATATGATCTACGGGCCAACTCAGCAGGGTTCCAAGAAGGCGATTTGGTAATGCTCTACAACCCGCAGCGGAGGAAAGGGTTGTCTCCGAAACTTCAAGCGTCATGGGAAGGACCGTACGAAGTCGTGACTAGGATTAACGACGTGGTATACCGGATTCAACGTTGCAGCAATAGAGGCGCTAAGCTGAAGGTAGTCCATTTGGAGCGCCTGGCGCCTAATCACAGCGGAGCCTCGGCACTTGTTCGGGACGAACAAGTCTAAGTGGTGGGCAGTGTAACGATGAGACAGTGTGTCGCTGTGCAAAGCAACCCTGCCGCTACGTGCCGTGCTATAATCCAATCTGGCAACGACTCCTGCGATAGTAACTTTTAGTCCAATCTGGCAGCGACGGCCGCGATAATAACTGTTAGTCCAACCTGGCAATGATGGAAACTTTTAGTCCACTCCGGAATTTGCGGGAACGATCTGTGCGATGGCCTGAGAGGTATAAAAGGCAGCCGGATGCGGCGCAGCGAGTCAGTCTGGTTTTGACAAGTGAAGTTGCCACACGGAGTAATTAAGCAAATACTTAAGTGTACGAACAGTAAAGTGTAAACTGTGAATAATAAAGTGACTGTTGGTTTATTTTATTGTCTGCGTTTAAGAAACTGAGTGTGTTTTATTTTCAAATTGCACAATCCAGTGATACGTAACAGCCCACTAGACGTAGTATTCGTAACAATATATACAGATGGCAACCCTACTTGAAAGTAGGCGGACCATGCCCATATGCATACCAGTTCTCAGGTGAAACACCAGCAGTATCTGTACAAAATTTCTAGATTGAGATTGAGCTAGATTGACCATTGAGCTAGATTGACCATTTGACATACTGTGCGTCGCTCGGAGTAATTGGGTGCACGTAGGGTTCGAGAGAAGCAGGAGACGGGCCGATAATGTCGGTTTGCTCTTCGAGAGGGTGGTAGCAGCAGTGGGGGCTTAAGGTGCTCGGGGGCCCGGGGCGGCGACGGCTGAGGGGCCCCCTAAATTTTTCAATTTTATGAAATTCAAAAAAGGTTTATAACTTTGTAATTTTTATATTCAAAAGTATGCAAATAAAGTAGCATAAAAATGCATTAAATTTGTTTTACGTGAACGTAGGCGCATTTGAACGAGTTGAGAGTTTGAGTATTGTTGTGTTGTACTTATAATCGTTATTTGATTTGAATAATGGACTGACCATGCGACAGTACTGTAAAATATGCGTTTTATTTCAATTTTCAAAAAGAAAAAAAGCTATCGTTATTGTATCCAAAATGCTAGTGAGACAAGAAAAATGACTTTGTCGAAACGATTTCGAAATTTTCAAAAATTTCGACATCGTTACGATATCTCGGATAAGATAATTTCAATATCCCAGAATTTCGAAAATCTCGATATCGTTACGATGGTGTAATTTTTTTCACCTTCACTTAAGCAATACTCTAAAACGAGAAAAATTCTCGGCTTAACGATACCGATTCTAGATCGCTTCAGTATCGTTTTGGTTTACTGGGTTGCTACGATTTCAATACATCAGAAAATCACTAACAGTTAACAAAAAGGAACATTCATTTTCAATAATTTTTCTAATTCTTATTTACATTCGACAGACAGTAACAGACGACATTTTTTTGTGAAATGTTTGCACATATTATTTCAACGTATCGTTTTGTAGGGGTAAAAAAAACATAATATCTAAGTACTAATAACTGCAAATTTTTTTGACTTCTACAAAGATTAATGAGGTTAAGAACCAGAAAAATTTTAGAATTTTTACGCATCCAGCATACGAAAATGTCAAGAGTTAGAAGCCTGGTATAAGCGAGTGAAAGTATACATAAATATTGCAGTTTCTTGCTATATTAGTCAATTGCATCTTGGATCTACATGTCCATTCTACAAGAACGTTGCCGCAAATTAATACTGGACATTTACTTGACTTATAAGACCAAGTCTAGACTAAGCATTGCAAGAGAAAGCAAAGCGAACGTAGCAATGATTTATAATGTAATGTTGATTTATAATGCGGGAAACTCCATCTACAGAATGAAGAATCAGTCAGAAAAAAGGGTCCAAGTAAGCCAGAAGTGCTGAAAAGGGTTGTTAGCACATATCGGAATAACCCCACGAGGTCGACTCGAGATTTCGCAGCTGTACAGGCACATTGCAATCAACTGAGATGCGATATAAGCGAACTAAAGGATTAAGGACCTACGAACAGCAGGAAGTGCTTGACCATTCGGAAGCAAAAGAAAAAATAGCGAAGAAGCGGGCACAACAACTGTATGACGATAACCAAGTTCGATTGCGTGATTCTCGATGATGAAACCTACTGTAAGGCAGACTTCAAGCATTTGTCTGGGAATGCCTATTTCACTAAAAAGAATAAGGATGGAACACATAGAAAATACTCTGAAGTAAAATAAACCAAATTTCCAAAACGCTTCATGGTTCTGCAAGCTATTTGCACCTGCGGTCTACGGAGCAAGACGTTCATTACGACAGGAACAATTAAGCCTAGAATTAATAAAGAAGAATGCCTGCAAAAACGCCTTCTACCATTTATTGAATAGCACAAAGGAACAGTTTAGTTTTGTCCAGACCTAGCGACAAGCCACTACTCCAAGTCAACTATGGAATAGTATGAAGAAAATTGTGTCACGGTGGTCCCAAAAGAGGCAAATCCTCCCAACTGCGCGGAACTTCGGCCTATTGAAAGATATTGGGCTATAATGAAAAGATATTGGGCTATACTGAAAAGATAATGATTAAGATATAATGAAAGATATTGGACCCTAAGAAAAACAAAAAAAAAATTCCGAAAATAATGTGAGCTAAGTTTCTTTTGTACCCTGATGATCTCAAGATTTATATGATCAGAAGGTCGACCTCTGATTCTGTTGCACTGCAATCGGACCTTGTAATGGTGCGGGTGGTGCGAACAGAATCGTCTGTCTTAACCATCAACAAATGTTTTCATGTGTTATTCTGAACCAGAAAAAATTTTGAATTTTTTAGGACACATTAAAAAAAGTAATTGTCTGATTTTACTAAAATAAACTGCAGTTTATTATATATTTCTTAAACTAATTCGCAAAAAAATTTAATGAAATATAATCAGCGGTTGCAACATTTGTTTTAGTTAGAGACTGGACAGTATGTTCGGTGCCTACTGCAGAGGTTTGCTTCCATCGATTTCGGAACTGTACATAATTTTTGCAAATTCTTTTTTTCCTAGGGTTCGCTTCATTACATCCCAATATCTTTCAATAGGCTGAAGTTCCGGGCAGTTGGGAGGATTCACCTCTTTTGGGACCACCACCACACTATGTTTTTCATACCATTCCATAGCTGACCTGGAGTAGTGGCTTGTCGCTAGGTCTGCTAAAAACAAAACTATTCTTTGTGCAGTTCAATTAATGGTACAAGGCGTTTTGCAGGCATTGTTCTTTATTAATTCTAGGCTTAATGGTTCCTGTCGTAATGAACGCCTTGCTCCGTAGACAGCAGGTGCAAATTGCGTTTCGGAAATTTGGTGTATTTCACTTCGGAGTATTTTCTGGACAAATGCTTGAAGTCCGCCTAAAAGTAAGTTTAATCATCGAGAACCACGCAATAGATGGAGTTTCCCGCGTTGTAGTTCCTTATAACATTATTAGCCGTCGCTACGCTCGCTTTGTTTAGCCTTGCAATGCTTACAGCCCAATTCTGTACACTTGATAAATTAACCATATTGACTATTTGTCAAGTTTTTACTATTTGTCAAGAATTGGCTCTATTCCTAAAAATAAAAGCTCTTTTCTTGATAAATTGTCAAGTGTCATTGCTATTGACAATAATTTTTAATAATAATAATTTTTTTTTTTAAGGGGGGAGTACACTTTGAACGTCCAAAAAGTAAGGCATTTTCGTTAATTTTTTTAAGCAATAAAACACTCAGGGAGGGCAAATATGTTATAACCCATTTATTACTCATCCTTCGAACTACAATTTGTATTTTTTTGAACTCGATTGGCGTCCCCCCGTGGCCGGTGCACCAGGTCGCGCGGGCGTCCTCGCGCGGAAGTCGGAAAACGGCGTGAGAAAATACTCCTTCCCATGTGATCCTGGAACATAAATCGAACAAAATCCTGATAAGTAATGAAATTCGGGTTAGAAATACGTATTCCGATTTTTTTTAAATTAATTGTTTTCAAAAGTTGTGGCCTTAGGAAAAAAAGTCCATTTTTTAACCCTAAAAATGCTTACAAAATCGTGGATTAAAAATCCATTTTTGACAAAATCGAAAATGTGGATACGTATTTCTAAGCAGAATTTAATTCTAAACAAGAAAACCTAGGCGATATCCAAATTTAATAATAACTGGTTAGAGTTATTTCCCACGCCAGTTTGAAAAGCCCCGTTTCGAGATAAACGCGTTTAAAGATAAAATTTCATTTTTCTCGTGGAAAAGTGATATTTACCTTCAATCGGCGATGCCGGCTCCATACATTTGGCCTTCTGCGTTGTCATCCAAGAAGTCCTTGTGTTTTCGGGTCGCCAAACTGCATCTCCGGGCTTCTTTCGCTGCATCCGTGAGGCGCTCCTCCGCCTTGCTCGTGCGTTCGGCGTCAGCAGCCAGGCAGAAGTTGTAGCAGGTCGGGCCGATTTCCAGATTTAGTACTTGCATTATTTCCATGATACCCATCGTCCCATCATTGAAATTGCACGCAGCAATATCAGCTGCGATGTCCACCACCGACTTCCCGCTGTGAACAGTTTTCGGCGCCATTTGCGTTAAACAGAAAAATTCCGAGCGCGCTAAAATGCTCTCTCAGCGCGCCGGTACATGTTTTAGGAAATCGCTTCGTCAAGCGGTAAGGAATATTCTGGCGGACTTGGAGTCTTTTCTAAATTAAAGTATACATCCCAAGGAACATTTTAAGCCAAAAAAAAAAAAATACATTTTTTTGAAAAATCAAAGTGTACTCCCCCCTTAATTTAATTAATAATTGACTGGCACGACAGCCCACTTACGCGAGACTAAGGCCTAGCTTCCCGCAACCACCCGTGTTGTGCGTGTGAATTTTGTACGCGGGTGGAAGGGACCTACAGTTTTCTTACAGGTTTCTTGCCGGAATAGGCAATTCTTACTCTCAGAGGTTTGCCATTTCCAGCTGAGAGGACAGCCACCGAAAGAGAAAACGAGTTTCCCGTTATTGTTTTTAGGTGTCATTACAGGCAGTATTTGGACCTGCGGTTGCTACCTTTGACTCGTTGTCCAACGCATTAACCAACTGAGCCACGGCGGCTGCCATTGCTATTGACAACAGCATACAAATTAAAATGTTGCCTACTGAAAATGGAAAAATTGTGCATGTTAACACTTTCAGCGGTTGAGGAAGATAGAAGAGAAGAAATCAGAAGCAGAAGAAAACCAATAACTTGCCTTCGTTGAGCGAAGAAGAATTTCCGGCTGACTCCATCCTAGGGGCATCGATTAATTGAGGACTTGGCGCCACATGACACACAGAGGACATCGCTATCTATGCCCATACGCGTTCTGGCGGCATTGCATTTTTTTGCACAAAAATTACTTTTCTTCCAATTTTTGATTTGTCTGTTTTTTCGACAATTTGACAGCTATCGCATATTCACCTTATGTTGAATTAAATGAGCTTTTACTTTATCAATGTTGCATCAGAATGCCAACAAAGCTTTTGCTTGATAAAAATCTTGACAAAATACCTTGATAAAAAATTTGTCAAGAATACACAGAATCAGGCTGCTAGTCTAGACTTCGTCTTATGAGTCAAGTAAATGTCTAGTATTAATTTGCGGCAGCGCTCTTGCGGGCTGGACATGTTGACTAAAGTAGATCCAAGATGCAGTTGACTAATATAGCAAGAAACTGCAATATTTATAGATACTTTCACTCGAAAATACCAGGCTCCTAACTCTGGACATTTTCGCATGCTGGATGCGTAAAATTTTTCTGGTTCCCCTCTTTTGTAGTCTCCAAAGCATATTCCATGTTAGCATTTATTCGTCGTCACTGTTCGTCTTTTCTTGGCCCATATAAGTTAGCACGTAAGCATATCTTATAGATCTTGGAGTTTATACCCGATCAGTCCGACGTCTGCGGGATTTGCAGCGCTTAGGGTAGATCGCAATGGAATGGCGACCGATCTCTTTTCGGACCCGGGATGGAGGAGTTGCAATGAGGAACTGCGAGGGACTGCAATTTCTGTCAGTTGCTGTGAATGTGGACCGAGTGGCACTAAGCCAACGCTCGTGTTGAACCCTTTTTCTCCGTCTCATTAGAGGCGAAAACCATCCTGCGAGGTCGGAACGATTGGCAACGAAGGGGGGAATTTGCCCCCTTTTCGCACTTTTTCTGTGCGAAAATAATAACAGCTAAAATATTGCATTATTTGAAGCCAAAATCATAGCAATGGCACAAGGAAGTATAATATTAACAAATTAAACAAACAAAATATTAACCCCTTCACGCCCATTAACTTTTCGGAGGTTAAAATGAAAAAAATTGTTTCAGTGTTTTTTGTTTGAAAAGATATGATTTAATCAGTTCAATCAATTAAGTGTGATTCATTTTGTAGAGATAAATCGGTCAACTTGTTGAGAGAAGTAGCAGATAAAATTTTCGTCGTACTCATCGTCTTCGTCTATATCCTTCGTTGTGTAACGATAAGACAGTCTGTCGCTGTGCAAAGCAACCCTGCCGCTTCGCGCCGTGCCATAATTGAATGTGGCAACGACGGCCGCGATAATAACTTTTAGTCCAATCTGGCAACAATGGTCGCGATCATCAGGGAAGCATTTAGTCCACTCCGGAATGTGCGGGAACGATCTGCGCGATGGCCGGACAGAGTATAAAAGGTGGCCGGATGCGGGCAACGAGTCAGTCTGGTTTTGACAAGTGAAGTTGCCACACGGAATAATTAAGCAAATACTTAAGTGTACGAACAGTAAAGTGTAAACTGTGAATAATAAAGTGACTGTTGGTGTATTTTATTGTCTGCGTTTAAGAAACTGACTGTGTTTTATTTTCAAATCACACAATCCAGAGATACGTGACAGCCCACTAGACTTAGTATTCGTAACATTTGGTGTCAGAAGTGGGATTGTGGAAAATTGAAGATAAAAAAAAAAACTAAAGAAATAAAATTATAAAAGCACGGACATGGTGAAATTCGAGCTGTTGAAGGTGGACCAGCTGAAGAAGGAGCTGGCTGCCTGGAATTTGCCGACTGCTGGCGGAAAGGTGGAGTTGCAGTTGCGCTTGCGAGAAGCATGTGAGGAACGAGGCGTCGATTGGACTGTGCACGAGTTCGGAGCGCAAGAACAAGAGGCGTCGGCCAAAATGGAGGAATCGCCTGCAGGTGCGGCGTCGATGCAAAGTACGACTGCAGCGGCTGCGCCGCCACAAGCAATGGACATGAGCCAGCTAATGGTTGCACTTAAAGGCATGTTCGAGACTTCCAACCGTGAAATGGCAGCGAAAATGGAAACTGCGAATCAAGAGATGGCAGCGAAGCTGGAAACTACGAATCTCGAAATTTCGGCAAAAGTCGAGACAGCAAATCGAGAAATGTCAGCGAAGCTGGAAACTACGAATCTCGAAATTTCGGCAAAAGTCGGGACTGCAAATCGAGAAATGGCGGAAAATTCTGCGCGCATAGAGCAGAAGGTGGAGGAAATTTCCAATAGCCTGAATGTGAAAGTTGAGCATCTCGAGACGCGAATAGACGATTGGGACAAACGAGTTGACGAAATGGGTGAATCCCTGAATAGACGAGTTGACAACCTGGATGAGTCCTTGAACAAACGAGTTGACAGTCTGGAAGATTCGATGCACAGAAAGATAGACGAACGGTTTCGAGAGGTACAGCCACGAGAATGTTTGCCACCGGTTCAGGACGGTTTTGCTGCCAGAACAGAAGTGCCTACTTATGATGGTGCTGCGCCGTTCGACACATTTAAATTGCAATTCGACTTGGCTGCTTTGGAAAATCAGTGGACAGATATCAGGAAAGGTCGGAGGTTAGCACTGGCGCTGAAAGGTCCTGCGGCTGAGGTAATCAAATCAGTTCCAGAATGTTTAAGAAGTGATTACGGTGCCATCATGAGGGCATTAGCAGCGAAGTATAGCAACGAGCACAACCATGCGCTATACTACTGTGAGCTGAAGAACCGCAAGCAAAGAGCCAACGAGGCGCTGCAGACATATGCAGCAGACATTGAGCGGCTCGTACAGTTGTGCTACCCAAAATTTGGTGCTGATGATCTCGAGAGGATGAAGATTGAGTCGTTTGTTGAAGGTCTTCATGATCCAGAAACACGTCGCAGTGCGTTGTTGATGGGCAAGCCAACATTTAAGGAAACGGTGACCAGCGCGATGACATATGAAGCGGCATGGATTGGGAGCACTCGGTATGCACCTGCAAGGATACGCCAGATTCAGGCGGACAACGACATTCCGATCCAGGCCATAAGCTCGGAGATACCGGACAGGCCACGGGTGGTCTCCTCTAAAGTTGTTTGCTGGATATGTGGTAAGCAGGGCCACATATCACGAGACTGCCGCCAACGAAAGAGGCGTTCCCGTTCTCGATCGCAATCGCCTGAAGCGAGGAATACTGACAATCGAGGCTCAGCCAACAAGCGCAGGGCTGAGGACGAGGAGCCGTTAAACTGAAACGGGTCAGCCCAAAGGGGCGTGAGCTGATCCCCACAATCTGCCGCCCCACCATCCTTGTCTCACAGCTGAAACGACAGCCCAGCAGCTTGACAATTGAAGGAAGAATAGATGGAAAGTTGTTCGTGTTGACACTGGATACTGGAGCGTCATATTCGATCATAAAAAGGAAGCTGCTGAAGAACTGGGAACCGCTGCATGGCATACAGCTGCGGACTGCGACTGGCGAGCGCGCGCCGGTGAGAGGGAAAGTTACAAAAACGATTGCTATCGGCACCAGCAGCCTGGAACATGAGTTCATCGTCGCGGATATAATGGACGACGCGATTATCGGCGTGGATTTCATGATTAGGCACGGTTTTACGCTGGACCTGAAGGAAAATGTGCTGAGATATGCCAACGTTGAATTCCCGCTGCGCACCGGCTATGAGCAAAGCGTGGCGGTACGGAAGGTTGTTTCGTGTCAACACAGGAGGATACCAGCGAATTCTGAGGCGATTGTGTGGGCAAAGGTGGACGAGGACGATGGGACGAGTCGGCTGTGGGTAGTAGAAGCACCGAAACAAGGACACGACAACATCATCATCGGACGTACATTAGTGGAACCTAAAAATGGCAGAATACCAGTCAGAATACTGAACCCCCTGAATGCACCCAGATATGTCAGGAAAGATGAGGTAATCGGCGAGTGTAAGGAAGCTGTAGCAGTGGTCAATTGCGAGAGTAGCCCACCTGGAGGTAATAAGAAGAGCGGTTTTAACATGGACGCCATACCGCAGGAGAACCAGTGGAGCAGCGAGTTGACGGCCAAGCAGAAACAGAAGGCGAGGTCACTCCTGCAGCACTATGGGTCAATTTTTGCGGCAGAAGCAGGCGGAAGAACAGCCATAGTGAAGCACAACATCGACACCGGAAGTGCAAAACCGATTCGCCAACCGCCAAGACGAGTTCCTCTGGCCAAGAGGGAGGAGGTCACCAATTTGATCGAGAACATGCGGAAAGACAAGGTCATAGAGCCTTCTTCGGGCCCCTGGTGCTCGCCGGTCGTGCTAGTCAAGAAAAAAGATGGCAGTACCCGGTTTTGTGTGGACTATCGGAAGCTCAATGATGTGACCAAGAAGGACAGTTATCCACTACCTCGGATCGATGACACCCTGGACACACTGTCAGGCACGCAGTGGTTCTCCACGCTCTACTTACGCAGCGGCTATTGGCAGGTAGAGCTTGCAGACAAGGACAAGGAGAAAACGGCTTTCAGAGTTGGCGATGGTTTGTGGCAGTTCACCGTCATGCCGTTTGGACTCTGCAACGCACCAGCAACATTCGAGCGGCTAATGGAACGCGTGCTAAAAGGGCTGCATTGGCGGACGTGTCTGGTGTACCTCGACGACATAATCGTAATGGGTAAAAGATTCGAAGACCACCTGGGGAAGCTGAAGGAGGTATTTGAGCGGATACAAAAAGCCGGGCTTAAACTCAACCCAAAGAAGTGCTCGCTGTTCCAAAAGGAGGTCAAGTATCTGGGTCATACGGTTTCCGCCCGCGGAGTAGATACGGATGACGGCAAAATCACGGCGGTGAAGGAGTGGCCCCGGCCACGCAATCTACACGAACTCCGCAGTTTCCTGGGCCTGTGCACATACTACCGCCGATTTGTTCCGGGATTCGCGAACATAGCCAGCAGCCTGCACAAACTGACGAAAAAGGGCCAAGCTTTTGAGTGGAACGAGGAGCAGGAACAGGCTTTTGCACGTCTGAAGGAAAAACTGTGCAGCGCCCCAATTCTGGCCTTCCCCGTGCCTGGGGAGATGTTTGTGCTGGATACAGATGCAAGCGGGAGTAGTATTGGCGGTGTGCTATCACAGATAATAGACGGCCAGGAACAAGTGATAGCGTACTACAGTAGGGTTTTATCGAAACCGGAACGCAATTACTGTGTGACCCGGAGAGAACTGCTGGCGGTATTGGACTGCGTGAAACACTTCCACAAATATCTGTATGGACAAAAGTTTCGCCTGCGCACAGATCATGCGGCATTGAGATGGCTCCTGAACTTTAAAGATCCTGAAGGGCAATTGGCGCGGTGGATCGAGCGACTGCAGAGCTACGACTACACGATAGAGCATCGCAAGGGCAGTAGCCATGGAAATGCCGATGCCTTGTCCCGCCGTCCGTGCAAAGTCGAATGCAGGCAATGCTCGCGAGCCGAAAGCAAAGAACAGATAGTGGACGTCCGGTTGGTCAGCGTCATGCCAGAGGAAGAGTGGTCTGCGGAGAGGCTACAAAAAGACCAGCATGAGGATGCGGATCTTGCAAAGATCGTCGAAGGCAAGGAGCAAGGCGCACGTCCAGACTGGCAGGAGATGGCTGGTGAAAGCCCGATCGCTAAGGCTTACTGGGCACAGTGGAAAAGTCTGCGGCTGAAGGAAGACTGCCTGTACCGCGAATGGGAGAGCGCGGATGGTCGTACCAGCAACCCCCTAATGGTAGTGCCGAAAAGCAGAATCAACGAGGTCATCGAGGCATACCATAACGACTCCAGTGGAGGGCACCTAGGCATCACCAAAACCGTCGCCAAAATAAAAAGACGATTCTACTGGGTAGGATGTCAGGAGTCTGTAGCCGAGTGGATTAAGAGCTGCGACCGATGTTCAGCCGCGAAAGGGCCGACAAGAAAATCTCGAGGCCGCATGCAGCAGTACAACGTGGGAGCGCCCTTCGAGCGGATTGCTATGGACGTCGCCGGCCCATTCCCAACTAGCACTCAAGGCAACAAATATGTGCTGGTTGTAATGGATTACTTCAGCAAATGGCCCGAAGTGTACCCTATTCCTAACCAGGAGGCCACCACGATCTCGGAAAAGCTGGTAAACAACTGGGTAGCCAGGTTCGGAGTTCCGTTGGAGTTGCACTCAGATCAAGGCCGGAATTTCGAGTCTGCGGTATTCAAGGATGTGTGTGAGCTGCTGGGGATAAAGAAAACGCGTACCACTCCTTTGCACCCACAGTCCGACGGCATGGTGGAACGCTTTAACCGGACACTGAAGGAATACCTGCGGAAAGTGGTAGGCAGGAATCAAAAGGATTGGGACACGCATATCCCCCTGTTCCTGATGGCGTATAGGTCAGCCCCGCACGACACGACATCAATCACTCCAGCCCGAGCAGTGTTCGGAACAGAGTTGCGGTTACCCGCTGACTTGAAGTTCGGGGTAGTCAGCACGACGGGAGGCGCTAAGACGGACTACGTGGCCAATAAGCGGGTGGAACTGGAGGAAATTCACCAATTTATAAGGGGCCGCACCAAACTGGTCAGCGATAAGGCGAAAGCCAGATACGATCTACGGGCCAACTCAGCAGGGTTCCAAGAAGGCGATTTGGTAATGCTCTACAACCCGCAGCGGAGGAAAGGTTTGTCTCCGAATCTTCAAGCGTCATGGGAAGGACCGTACGAAGTCGTGACTAGGATTAACGACGTGGTATACCGTATTCAACGTTGCAGCAATAGAGGCGCTAAGCTGAAGGTAGTCCATTTGGAGCGTCTGGCGCCTCATCACAGCGGAGCCTCGGCACTTGTTCGGGACGAACAAGTCTAAGTGGTGGGCAGTGTAACGATAAGACAGTCTGTCACTGTGCAAAGCAACCCTGCCGCTTCGCGCCGTGCCATAATTGAATGTGGCAACGACGGCCGCGATAATAACTTTTAGTCCAATCTGGCAACAATGGTCGCGATCATCAGGGAAGCATTTAGTCCACTCCGGAATGTGCGGGAACGATCTGCGCGATGGCCGGACAGAGTATAAAAGGTGGCCGGATGCGGGCAACGAGTCAGTCTGGTTTTGACAAGTGAAGTTGCCACACGGAATAATTAAGCAAATACTTAAGTGTACGAACAGTAAAGTGTAAACTGTGAATAATAAAGTGACTGTTGGTGTATTTTATTGTCTGCGTTTAAGAAACTGACTGTGTTTTATTTTCAAATCACACAATCCAGAGATACGTGACAGCCCACTAGACTTAGTATTCGTAACAGTTGGATCATCACAACTTAACAATTCGATAACTTCAGGTGGAAGGTGTACAAGCTTTCGCTGTTGCATGCGTCTGCTTAAGTACTTTGAAGAAATAAGGGGATTAGAATTATCAGCAGCTCTGTTAAATACATCCAAAAGATTATTAGTGCGGCTGTTTTTACGAGCGTGATGCAACCTGTCGGCTTTATAAATTTTATGTCGCGATTCAGCAGCACTTTCTCCAAAGAAACCAAGCTTTCATCACAGCTTCAAAAACCTCCTTCTGCATTTCAACAATTCTTTTAGCAGTAAGCGATAGAACCGATTTCAAAGGCCCTTTTGCCTTAGTCTCGCTGACGTTTATACCATAGGGTCGGCATTTGAATTTCGCAGCTGCAATTTCATTGTAGTGTGGATATGTGTCACAGTTTCTCAATTTACTTTCACGACGTATTTCATTATATTGCTCTTTTGTGAAATTATTTTCAAGAAAGAAAGGTTACTTGTGGAACACAATTTTTTTATTTTCGAGGGCCTCGTTGGGCTTATTAAAATTTCTTTAAGAAGGGCAGCCATGTCTACATCCCTTTGTTTTCGAGCCGATGTTGCTGCTGCACGAACCAATAATTCAATTGTGGTTGAAAGCTCTGCTGGCGCTTTTTTTGCATTATTCGGATTTGTCGCAAAATGGAACTCGTGGACGTCCAACAGCCGAAGAACTTGCTTTAACTGGTGAGTTTCAATTCCAAAATATATTTCAGTACTAAGCCAACTTTTCCGCGTTTCTGCTACATTTATCCCACTTTTCTGCCAAGTATTTGCAGAAAAGGCGCACTTTCTCTTCTATTATTTTCCTGCAACCATCAGAAATTTCAGTACCACCAATGATTAAGAATCGCATGAGACATGATTAAGAATCGCATCATGCTTTTTCTCCTTTGCGCGTTCCTTGAGCCAAATTTCAAACAATTGGAATTTTTGCATAGCGTAGTATCCTGGGAAAAATGGTATTACTAGCAAAACGCAGAAAAGCGCAACTTGAAATAAAATGAAATGAACTTAAAATATCCTAATTTATTTATTTCTTTTTACTTTAAGTTGCCAAATGTTGCCGAAATTTTAAAAGCTTGCATGAAGCTACAATTTGCAATCAACCGCAAAAGCATTTAGGTCATGTTAGAAAATTAGTTTTTTTCAAGCAAAACAAAAAAAATACATATATTTTGAATAAAATCATTAATACCGACATTTTTTTCCATATCAAACTTTATTTAAATTATTTGCACAATTTTCACAATATTCACTTAAAACTTTCGAATCAATACTGATTCCGCAAACAAATTTTCAATGACTTGTCGATAAAGTGACTTCGACTATCCGTTGCTTTGGAGTATTTCTAACATGATGATGCAAAAAAAGAAATTGCATAATCGCATTTACGAAATTTGACTTTCGCACAGAAAAAGTGATCGTAATGTGGAATGGTGGGTTCACAGTGATTTTCCATTATTTCCTGGAGTGGAAACCCTACGGGATTGAGGGCGGCAATCACTTGTGAAATGGCTTCCTTTAGGGCAGGAAGGTTATTTCGAAGAGCGAGACCAGTATGTACTATATATGGCTATTGTGTGCGTCTGTGGCACGTGTCAAATGCGAGGAAGGGGGTATTGGAGCGCTTAATACCCAACCGAATATTGTTTGCTGAGCAAGTAAGCTGCCACATACATTCCGGTGGATACCTTCGAGCATGATGAGATCACTGCCAATCACTATATCAATCTGCGCCGTCTCGAAGAGGTTTGGATCAGCGAGATCTAGCATGGCAAAATCTTTCAAGTTGGGGGATTTTATAAGTAACGGTGGGAGCAATTTCGTAAGCTCTTGGAGAACGATTGCTTGCACGGGGAGATTCGTGCTCGATTGGGGGGCTGCCAATGTCAAGAAGCATAACTAACTTGGTTAACTCGGTTAACTTGGTTAGCGGTTTTCACAATCTGTCCGCCCATGCCCGAGATCTGGAGGTTAGATTTCTCGATTGGCAATTTTATTAGTCTCTGGACCTTCGAGGAAATAAAGGTGCGCTGAGAGCCTTGATCGATCAATACTCGAACTCTGAAGAACTTTCCAAAGTGTTTAATGGACACCAGTGCCGTAGGCAGAAGGCGGATGCCATTATTTGGGTGAAAGGCTGGAGGGAGCGTACTTTGCCTTGAACATGTGCTGGGTTGCGGATTGGAAGGAGAAGAATGAGTGGTGGAGTTCTTGATCGGTTGTTGGATAACCGTTGAGACCAGAGAAGTGGTCGAAGGTGATCGATTGGGGAGTGAGTGGGTTGCGCATTGCCTTTGGGGAGATGAAGCAAGGAGTGGTGCTTTTTCAGGCAATATACGCATGTGAAATTGCTTGTACAGTCCTGAATTAGGTGAGATATAGCAAGACAATTTAAGCAGATCTTGTACTTCTTCACATATGGGCATCTCCCAAAAAAGGTCTACCACGAGTGAAAAATTCAAATTGCTCAGAAAAACTTTTTATTATCCAATAATACAGCTTAAATATCTATATTTTATAAATGAAAACGAATTTTTAATTGTTTTTAATTTTTGACCGAAATATACTACTGTCAAAGAAAAAAAAAATTGTCTGAGCCTTTTGACGAATTATATACACATTTTGTCTTTGCGTTTTTATGTTATTCAAGTAATATTATATTTGTCTTGTAATGCAAAAGTTTTGTACTAACAACAATCTTATTTATTACATAAGTTTTTTTTAGTTTGCTTCTTCCTGTATCCTATTGTCGCGTCCGTGCCCAAAAAACCTTATTAGTTGTTGCCATTAGTGGACAAACTTTACAAATGCAAGTAGCTGTCAGTTTTTAAATAGGTGCATTGTACCCGTTAGCAAAATATAATAATTGGTTCCCGGCAAAATCGGAAAAAAATTTTATGGGTGTTTAAAATTTGTCGCGTCCGTAACCGGAAGCTCTGAATCGAATCGATTGTTTTTCGATTTCCGGTAAATTTCCGCATTTCTTGAGATGCAATTTTTCTTTCAAAATATTGACTCTCATTGAACATTTCAGCAATAAAATACAAGAAAATATCAAAAAAATCATTTAGGTTGGGAATTACAGCTCAATCAAATTTGTATTTTATATTGTACAATGGTCCGCAAAGGAGTAAAAATGCATGAAACTTTTTTTTCGTTTTTTTAATTTTATGAACAATTCATTGGTTTATTTCAGGGACTTAACTATTATAAGTTTTTTAAGAAATTAATTGCAATGTAACTATTACAATGTAACATAAATTTTATTTGTTGATTATAATTATTATTTGCGACACTTAATTTTTATGTTGCATAATAACTGGTATGAGAAATAAATATTTTTTTCACTCTCGATAATTATTATTTTGGGATTTTTTTTATTTACGTTGCCTCATAACTTATATTTATGACTTTTTTTATTTACGTTACCGATAACTATTATTTTGAAAAACATTTTTTTACGTTGCTTCATAACTTTTATTTATGATTTTTTTTCATTTACGTTGCCGATAACTATTATTTGAAAGAAAATATTTTTTACGTTGCCTCATAACTTTTATGAAAGAATTTTTTTTATTTACGTTGCCTTACCACATTTTCAGTATGAATTGATTTTTAATTATTTATTTGTGGGTGGAAATTAGGTTTCTGCAGTTAATTTGCGTTGGTCGATTTAAAACAATTAAAAATTAATTCATATCCAAAATGTAGTAATTCAACGTACTAATTTTTGTTTTCAAAATAATAGTTATCGGCAACGTAAATGAAAAAAAAAATCATAAATAAAAGTTATGAAGCAACGTAAAAAAAAAATCTCTCAAAATAATAGTTATCGGTAGCGTAAATTAAAAAAGTCATAAATAAAAGTTATGAAGCAATGTAAAAACCAAAAATCCCAAAATAATAATTATCGACAACGAAAAATATACTTATTACTTATAAGAGTTATTATGCAAGTCAAAAATATTAATTACATAATAATAGTTATAGGCGACGTAAAAAATTTCTTATTGGGAATAACTATTACAAAACAATATTTTTAGAAATTTTAGAAATAGAAAATAATAGTTATCGGCAACGTCAATGAAAAAAAATCATAAATAAAAGTTATGAAGCAACGTAAAAAAAAAAATCTCTCAAAATAATAGTTATCGGTAACGTAAATTAAAAAGTCATAAATAAAAGTTATGAAGGTTAGGTTAGGTTGGAGTGGCAGCCTCCTATGTGAGAAGCTCACTTAAGCACAACTTATGGCTCGTTGTGATACCACGGTGGATGGCGCGACTCCCCCTTACTGCGCTGAGAACCAAGAGGATTCTGTTATGAACCTGGCTATATCCCTGATATTCAGAGGCGATAGCTCAGTTAGACTTGTAAAGAAAGCTGAGCCGAGAGACCTAAGTCTTCTTCTGGCTAGTGAGGGACATTGACACAACAGGTGGAGAACGGTCTCCTCCTCCTCTTCGGACCCGCATCCTCGACAGTAGTCGTTGGATTGCAGTCCCAGTCTCTCCGCGTGCTTACCCATAAGACAGTGACCCGTGAGCACCGAGACCGTTGTGCTTATTGAGTGACGGCTAAGGTTCTAAAAGTTATGAAGCAATGTAAAAAACAAAAATCCCAAAATAATAATTATCGACAACGAAAAATATACTTATTACTTATAAGAGTTATTATGAAATTCAAAAATATTAATTAGATAATAATAGTTATAGGCGACGTAAAAAATTTCTTATTGGGAATAACTATTATGAAACAATATTTTTAGAAATTCATTGAATAAGGGCAATTTTTTTATTCCCAAAAATATGGATAATAATTATTTTAGGTCTCTGGTTTATTTGATAAGAAAACATAAATTATAACAACAAAAATCAAAACGTGATTTCATTTTGATCGAAACCTATATAAATTATATATACAAATAATTGAGTCACATTTATCAGGCCTTATAAAACCGTTATTGTTGTTGCAAAGTCCTTTTCCCTTCAATAAAACACAGAATCAACAAGCACCATATAGATTTGTAGAAAGATACCGAATGTAGCCGATTATTATTATTGTAGTGGGAGTGGCAAGTACTCATGTCTAACCTTACATAATCTGTGTCTGCCCAGTGAAACACAAAATCGTTAAGTAATTGTTATTTCTAAATAGAAATAGTCGAACAGTCGAATTTTATTAGTCATACGATTTAGTGATGGGCGTAGCATTCAAGCAAACAGAAAAATTCTGTTACCAAATCCATAACTTAAAAAAAAATGCTAACATCACTTGCAACCTTTGCCTGCCATTTGTACGATAAATCGTACAAAGCTTTGCAACCCTTGTGTCATTTGTACGATATATCGTACAATTTTTTAAAGGCTCGGGAAAAATATTTAGAAGCAAAAATTGTTAAATTTAATAAGTTTTATAAATCAACTGAGTTTCAAACTTTGAAATTGTTGTTCTTTTTGCTACTAAAAAGTATTACATATTTAAAAATTCCTCCCCAGAAGCATCGCTCTTCTTGCAAAGAGCTGCTTACAAAACGCACTCACACTGTATAGCCACGGCTATTGTGATTTATATTTTCAAACAGAATGGTAAAACATAAACTACTTAATATGAATTTAAAAGCCGTTTCATAAAAAATACGTTCGCTGTCAAAAAAAAAATCTTTGACATTGTTTGTTGATTGCTGTAACTTTAATTTAACTTGTTATGTGTTATTTTTATTAAAAGTTGAAGTGTTATAATGAAAACCATTACTGTATTTAATAAGGGGAATGAATACCCTTGGAAAAATTTGTCGCGTCCGTGATGTCTCGTCCGTATTCATGATATACCTAATTAAAAAAAGGTAAGACAAAATTTTCATATTTCATAAGTCTACGAAGAAAAGTTATCCTTTGACCTTCATTTGCATGTATAAGGTGCGTAACATAATTATAAGACACTCAGAAAATTTCACTTTGCAACTTCGCCAAATCTAAACAGTAATTTTTTTTAGAAAAGCAAAAACGCAGAATAATTTTGTGAAGTATCAGTTTTAATTTTAGGCATAACATAATATTCCTAGAAATTCCTGTCAAATATACCGTTAGCTTTTATGAAAATGAGTAATATTTTGGATAGCTGCAATCGTAACAAAAATCGAATTTCTAGGAATATTAACCTTGTTCGCCAATTTGGAGCCGTCAGTGTAGATATTGATGGAGTTTCCGGAGGGTAGCTCGCTACCGGTTCACTCTCCTCTACTAGGGATACGGATCGTAAATCCGTGATCAAATTGAGTGGGGGTGCAGATGTGATCGATGACAGCTGGCTCCGAACAATCTTGAGTAAGAATCCTGGAATGACCAAGATCCGGTCTAGCCCAGCGGAAGATCGCATCTAGCCTGATTGCAGAGCATTTCGCATGTAATTTGACCCGCTGCGCGGTTGGGAACCAGTGGAGAAGGGTAAACAATGCTTTTGTGGGTGTAGTGCGGAGAGCCCCTGTAACCAAAATGGCCACCATCCTCCTGACTTTATCAAGAGGTTTCAGGTTGACCGCCTTACTTATGGCAGGCCACCAGAAAACATCACCATAAAGGAGGTTAGGCTCAACTACCGCCGAGTGGAGCCAGGACATGATTCCGGGTTGTAGACTTCATCTAGCACCTAGGCCCCGTTTGCAGCAGGTAGAGAGCACATGAGGCTTTCCGTGCCTTTTCAGCAATGTTAGCCTTCCAATTTAGTTTAGAGTCGAGGATTAGAGCTAAGTACCTAACAGTTTTGCTGAGGCTAAGTCTAACACCGTTTAGTTTAGGTAATGCGAACTGAGGTATCTTATACTTCCTACTGAAAGCATAACCGCGGTTTTAGAGGGGTTGACATCGAGGCCGAATTCCCGGCGCCATTGAGATAGAATCCCAAGTACATAACTTAGTTTCTTAGAAAGTGTAGAAAGATATTTGCCGGAGACTGCAATCGCAATGTCATCCGCATATGCAACAATTCTGCATCCAGTATTGTCAAGACGACTTAAGAGAGAGTTTACTGCCAGATTCCAGATTAGGGGAGATAGCACACCACCTTGCGGTGTGCCCCTCCTTACTGTGCGTTTGATGCGCGTGTTTCCGATTGCGGAGCTAACGACACGCATCTTGAGCAGACACTCGACAAATCTTACCAGCTTCGTGTCTAGGTTCAGATTGGAAAGTGCGCCAACAACCGCCTGAGGACAGACGTTGTTAAAAGCTCCTTCGATGTCCAGGAATGCCGTTAGAGTAAACTCTTTGTGGACGAGAGATCTTTCGACCGTCTCGAGAAGTGTGTGTAGTGCGGTTTCAACAGACTTGCTCTTTGTATAGGCATGTTGTGACGTAGATAGCAGAGACGGATCGATAGAATTCCTGATTTGATGATCTAGAATTCTCTCGAAGGTCTTGAGAAGAAATGACGATAGGCAGATGGGTCTGTAGTCCTTAGCGTTAACATGGGACATTTTCCCCGCCTTAGGTATGAAGATCACCCTAGATTCCCTCCATTTGAAGGGGATGTAGGAGAGGTCCAAGCAAGCTCTGTAAATACGTAGCAACCAGGGCACAACTAACTCAGCGCTGTGCTGGATGTCAGCTGGTATGATACTATCTGGCCCTGGGGACTTAAATGGGTCAAAGGACTTGATGGCCCAATGTAGATGGGATTTGGTTAACCAAGTTGGGGGGGGGTGCTGTGGGGACCCGGTTGACCTCAGGAAGACTGTGATCGTGGTCATTGAAAATTACGCTACCAGAAAAGTGAGTATCCATCAGAACTTCTAGTGTGTCAGCACCTGATGTTGCCCAGCTACCCTGGGGTGTCTGGATACAATCAAGGTGCCTTGGGGACGAACTAAGTATTCTCCGAAGTCTGCTGGTCTCAGAGGAACTTTCGATATTTTCACAAAAACTCCTCCAAGTCACCAAAGCTTAAAGCTTTCCTGATGGCATATTTGAGCTCCCGTTGTTTGTGTTTGTAAGGAGACCAGTCATTGAGGACTTTGGCCCTATTGAAAAGTTTACGACATTACTTACGAAGCTCTGCGATCTCCGGGTTCCACCAGCGAGGTTTTGGTTTACCCCTAGGTGTCGAGGTGACGCAGGCTGACTCGGCAGCAGATTTCAATAAAGAACCGACAGAGTCAACCGCTCGTTCAATGTCCGAGCAGTTGTCGATAGCGGAGGGAATAGCATATGCGTTTCGACACAGGCCCTATATATATCCCAATCAGTCCGCTTTCTGTTAATAAGGTGATCAGTACCCACGACTACGTTGGGATCATGGTCACCTAGCGTGAAGCAAATATATATATGATCAGAGAAGGAACATTCATGTGAAACCCTCAAATTGTTAAGAAAATTGGACGAGAAGTTATTGGTAAGAGAGATGTCGAGGACCTCCTTCCTAACAGACGTCAGGAAGGTCGGTTCATTACCCCTGTTGCCAATAACTAGGTCGTGTGCAAGAATGAAATCAAAAAGAGACTCACCACGCTCGTTGTTATCGGGGCTGCCCCACATTTCGTGGTAAGCACTGGCGTTCGCGCCGATGACAACAGGAACATGGTTCTGGGATGCCTCAGAGACCATTGTATGCACCTTATCTTGAGATGGTGAGGAGCCGTGGTCGTGTGCCATGTAAGTGGAAGCAATCCACGTCATCACGACGTTGATGAGGACCGATACAGCCACGTTGTCCGAGTCGCTGAACCTGGGAGGAGAAGAGCATTAAGGTTGTTAGTTTAGGTTGTTCTTGACAAGGATGCATTATCTGGGATTACCTTGAGGGTGAGACCGCAAACCCGACCATATACGATCCAGGGTTCTTGGATCAGCACCATGTCTTCGGGAGGGGGGTAGGTAGCACGTAAGCATATCCACACCTCGCACACCCCGCATCACGCAACACAACGTACGACCGTGGCAGGAATTCTCGAACAACAGCGTGGGCAAGACCACCATGACAGCGGTGGTCAATAACCAACCATGGCAAATAATGCTACATCAGCGCTATGGAACGTCGAGCGGATGCGCGGGCGGGCACTGACTTCAGCGAATACGGCGGCAGCGACGGCGATGGTGAGAGCAGCAAGACTGGAGCAGTTGGATTAAATTTAGTTAGTCGTAATTTGACTGTAAAAACTACCGGTTGTCCTTCGGCAGAATAAAAGAAGCATTTTTATAAATTCCACATAGTGGAAAGTAACTTTGTTTTATTAAATTTTAACTGGCGCCCATCGTGGGGCCACACGAAAAAAATCCTGGTAAAGGACAGTTAAAAGTGGCCCGAGTTCCCGAACCCGCGTGTGAGTGCAAACAAATAAAAACAATTTTCAAAAACTGAAGAACAAAAAACATTCAAACAAACCAAAAGTTTCCAACACAAAAATCAAACAAACAAAAACAATTTTCAAAAACTGAAAAACAAAAAACATTCAAACAAACCAAAAGTTTCCAACACAAAAACGAACCAGAAACAAAGAAACAAGCAAAGAAATATGAAAACATGTAAAGAAACAGGCAAACAAATTGTAAACATGCTGACAAACATTGAAACAAACATGTAAACAAGAAAATATTTAAGTAACTTCACCAGCAAAAGAACAAAGCAAACATGTTATAAAAAAATAACTGCAGAACGAAGACGAAAAGAAGTATGAAAAGAATGAAATATAGAAAGAAGAAAAGCAGGAAGTATCGAAAGAAGTAGAGCAAGAAGTATAGAAAGAAGATGAAAAGATAGAAATATAGCAAAAAGCAAACAAAAAAATAAAGAAAGACGCACAGCAAGAAGCAAAAGTAAGAGTGATGGCTGCATTTGTTGTTGTGTGCAAGAGAAAAGCAAACAAATGCTCTAAAAAGTAGTTTTTATGTTTTAATTTAAAACAAATTTCATTAACACAACCAAACAACCAATAACAACACATGCAAATAAATACATTTACAACAAAAAATCTTAAAATCTGATATGAGTATAAAAAAGCGTAAAATGTAATGAAGTAAAATATTTGCAGCATACAAACAAACAAGAAAATAATATATATATATATGAGAAAAAATAGTAATTAACTTTAATTTAGTTTGTAATTATGCCTTAAGCTGTAAGCTTAAAGAGGAGTTAAGAGAAAAGTAAACACATAAACAAAACAAAAAAAATCTAAGAAAAAGTGAGTAAACTGAGAAACAAAACAAAAAAAAGATTCAACAAAACAAAAGAAAAAAAAGATAAATAAAAACATAAAACAAAACTAAAAAATTAAAACATACAAGAAACAAACAATTAATAAACAAAATGGTACATATATAAAAATTAAACAATAAATATAAAAAATAAATAACATAATTAAACAAAGCAAAGCATAATTAAACAAAGCAAACAAACTTAAAATTGCAGCCACACAAAAAATATGAAAAAATAAATAAATTCAGCAGCAACGATTTTTCAATATAGTTTTTCAATATAATTTTTAAAAATTTGCTTTCCAATGTACCAGGTACAAGTAGTTCAGCAGTTGTTAAACGCGGCTATAAAAGCCGCAACAAAGCAAACTAGGGCAGAATTCCGGGCTATCGTAGACGACCTGACTAATAGACTGGCGACCCTAGAGACCCCTACGGCAATCGTCGAATACGAACCAGTGACGATCAAGGACGGCGTAGACTGCGACGAGTCGTTGGACTTGGTGAAGTCTCTGCCTGAATTCCGCGGGGAACAGCTGCATTAAGTCTCTTGGAGACAGGCAGCACATGCTGCCTACAAAATTGTTGAAAGATGCGAGGGCAGCTTCCGTCATTATCAGGCAGTGGCTATCATACGGAACAAAATTGTAGGGGCTGCCCACACAGTACTAGCGTCCTTCAACACCTCCTGAACTTTGGGGCAATTATAGCCAGGCTGGACTCCACGTACGCAGACAAGAGGCCCGTGTACTTGATAGATCAGGAAATGTCCACATTACGTCAGGGCAGGCTTTCTATAACGGAATTTTATGATGAGGTGGGGAAGAAGCTGACATTAATAGTTAATAAAACTATCATGACTTATGGAGAGCAAAGGGACCTCATAAAATCTCTGAACAGGAAGTATAGGGAAGATGCGCTCCGAGTCTTCATTTCGGGGCTTAACAGGCCTTTGTGTGACATTCTATTTTCATCAAGACCCGCTGATATGCCCACGGCTTTAGCCCTCGCACGGGAGCTAGAAGCCAATCAGGCCCGCTCTTCATTTGGCCAGTCATTCTTAAACCGAAACGAACAACTTTCAGAACCTAAACCAAACCAATTGAGTAATCTCCCGCATTATCGGAAGTTGGAAGTCGGACGACAGACTGCAACACCAATGGAGGTCGATCCATCACTGTCATACTTCAGGCAGAATAGGCCAGCACCACGGCCACCGGTACCTCAAAATCAGGGAAACTACCATAGGCCCACTCCGGGTCCTTTCGTACAAAGGAACCCTTTCAATGGACGTCCGGTGCCAGAATGGCATGATCAAGAGAGGGCTCAAAAGAGGCGCAATGAAAGCGATAGACAGCCAATTCCGAAACTGCAACGTATAAACCACAGACGGGCTCAAGAACAAGACGACGACCACCAATATGAAGGGCTCCAGACTTATGACGCCTACGACGAAGGCGAACAACCCGACGATTACTACAAGAGACGGACGAGATAAATTTTTTAGGAACAAGACATTCACAGGAGGAAAACTAAAATTTCTGATTGACACAGGTGCTGCAAAGAATTATGTGAAGAATCTTAGTGGCCTTAAGGGTATCAAAGCGGTCAAAAGCCCTTTTGCTGTTATGGCACTTCAGGGCACCGACACAATTCGCCAAAAGTGCACCATAAACATTTTTGGCAAAACTACTGACTTTCTCATTTTACCCTCGCTACAAACATTCGAGTTCATCATAGGTTTTGATTTCCTTAGAGAAATAAATGCTAAACTGGACTTGAAAAAGGGAACCCTCTATTATGAAGGCGGAGAGGAGATACTGATGTACTTCTATTGCCAGGACGTTAACAGCGTAATGGCAATCCCAAACTATAACGAAAAAATCTCTCGGCTACTCAAGGAACAATCCGGAGTTTTCGCTGATCCAACAGAATCGCTGCCATACAACACAACAGTGGTGTCAACGATCAGGACGACCGACAACGAACCGGTTTACTCAAAGACTTACCCCTATCCCATGGCTGCCATCGAGTTTGTTAACAATGAGGTGGCCAGCCTTCTACGAGACGGCATAATTAGGCCATCACGTTCCCCGTACAACAATCCAATATGGATCGTTGGTAAAAAGGGCACAACAGAGACAAGGGAACGGAAGTTGAGGTTGGTCATCGATTTCAGGAAGCTTAACGAGAAAACAGTAGCAGATAGGTATCCCATTCCGGACACTTCCGTCATCCTCGCTAACTTGGGCAAGTCCACCTTCTTCACGACCCTGGATCTCAAATCGGGGTTCCACCAAATCAAGTTAGCAGAACACGACAGGGAGAAGGAGAAAGCAGCATTCTCTGGCAATAATGGCAAGTATTTTTTTTTTTTTTATTATAGAGGTGGAAAGCATCAAAAGCCAAAACACCGTCAATGTGGGACTTGAACCTCACTAAAACCATCTCTCACATCTCCGGTTGGTCCCCCCGGTTCTACCGTCAGGCATTTCGTCAGGAGGCGGAATTGAGCATTAGCTCGAAAGTCATATTGTCAGTTGTCACAGTTCTCTTATTTATCCGTCATGCAACTTGCTGCGCCCCAATGTTCTCTGGTAGTCATCATCAGCTCGACCATATTCTCTGGCGTGGCGGTAGACCCCAGCACCTTGTTCATCGTCCGCCTCAGGCTCTCGAAGCAGGGGCATAACAAAAACGCGTGCTCTGCCGTTTCAGGGACCCCACAGAACTCGTAGTTGGGGTCCTGCTCGAGCCCAAAGCGGTAAAGGTACGCCTTGAAGCACCCATGGCCGCTTAGAATCTGTGTCAAGTAAAACTCAACTTCTCCATGCTTCCTCTCAAGCCACACCTGCCGTTGGTTGAGTCGCTCCACCGATTTTGCCACTGAGCTATGCTGCCCCTTCGCAGCGCGTCCTTGAGTGCGCTACTTCCTGCTCCAGGCTCTGCTCGCCTTGCGCTATGCATAGAGTTGCGCTCGTGTGCCAAAAGGTCAAGTGGCAACATGCCCGCGATGACCATAGCCGCATCTTCGGAAACGGTTCTGAAAGCCGAGCAAACTCTGGGTGCACACCGGCGGTAGGTGCTTTTAACGCCGCGTGCATACGATGGGTGGTTGAACGCACTGCACCAGATCGTCGATGCGTACAGCAACATTGATGTGACTACGCTGGTCAGTAGGTTCCAGCACTGCTGCCTTGGCTCAGCGAGGTTCGTCATTATCCTGGATAATGCGGTCGCCGCCCTTGCAGCCTTGTTGTTGGCGTACTCGAGATGGTCACGGAAGCAGAGTCGGTGGTCCAGGATGACACCGAGGTACTTTAAGTAGGGCTTGCACTCTATCACATTGTCACCCACGTTGATGGCAGTTGTTTCAACCTTCTTGCGGCTGCTAATCAGTACAGCTTCCGTTTTGTGGGTCGCAAGCACCAAAGACATAGCGTGCAGCCATTCTTGGGCTGTCGTAATTGCACTTTCCGCTATTCGTGTGACATCTTTCAGTGTTTTCGCGACCAACACCACTGAAATGTCATCAGCGAAACCCACAAATGTGGCGCCTTCAGGGACTGTCAGCCGCAGGATGCCGTCGTACACAAGGTTCAATAGCAAAGGCCCCAAGATAGACCCTTGTGGAACCTCCGCCGTGACCTTGTGCAGTACGGGACCGTTTTCGCTGCTATACTGTAGGACTCTATCACGCAGATAGCTGGAGACAATTTTGCGTAAGTATGCCGGGACATCAAGTCTGTTGATTGCGTCAAGTATTTGCTTCCAGCTGGCGCTGTTGAAAGTGTTCTTGACGTCTAGTGTGACCACCAGGCAATACTTTTTGGCTCCGCCTAGCAAACGCTTGCCGTCAATGGCTTCATGCGCCAAGTTCTTGACCACGCTAATAGCGTCAGTGGTCGATCGACCTCTTCTAAAACCGAACTGGTGGTCGGATAGTCGGCTGTCAATGTGGTTTTCTAGGCGGGATTTGATAATTTTCTACAAGACCTTGCCGACACCGTCAAGCATGCATAATGGGCGGTAGCTGGGGGGCAGAGGGATTGGCCGTTTTAGGAATCAGCACAAGTTCTTGTAGTTTTCATATGCGTGGAATCGTGCTTTCTTGCAGGCATAGGTTGTACACGTGCGCAAAAATTCCGGGACTTAGTTTTATTGCCCTCTTGACCGCTACATTAGGAATTCCATCGGGTCCTGGTGCTTTGCAAGTCTGCATGCTATGTGCCGCGTCGAGGACCTCGTCAGCTATGATTGCTGGGAAGTCTCGCTCTGGTTCAGCGTCATCGGCTCGCTCAAACTCAGCTTGTGCTGGGAAGAGCACCTGAACTATGCGCGCCAGTAGTTGAGGGCATGTTGGCTGCGTCGAGCTTTCAAGTTTTTTAAGCACTAGTTTATACGCAAAACCCCATGGATTGCTATCGGTTTCGGCGCACAGTTGCCTAAACATAGTTTCTTTGCTTCTGCGTATCGCTTTTTGGAAAAGCTTGCGCTTTTGTTTGAAGATGAGACGCTGTTGCTCGAAAAGCGCTGTGTTCCGCGCACGTTGGCATGTTCGTCTCGCTCGGTTGCATTGTACCCGGAGCGCTGCGATCTATCCGTTCCACCAGTATGCCGGCTTACAGGTTTTGAAGGCTTTCCTTCGCACCATTGTTGCATCGCAGGCCCTTGTCAATGCCTTAATTAGCTCTGATGCCGCTATGTCCGCTTCCTGTTCGCGCGCGACGTGCTCAGTGCAGAATACTGCATCAAACAGCGCCTCATCGAAACCGTCAGTTTTCCACCCCAAATTCGGTTGCTTTTTATTGGCGGCTTTCCGCGTCCACTTCACCTCAATTACGATCGCGCGGTGATCGCTGTGGGTGTAGTAGTCGCTGATTTGCCAGCGGGCGTCTTTGTACAGCCCTCCACTTATAAAAGATAAGTCTATAACAGACCCAACGCCATTTTTGTTGAACATGTGTTCACTCCTGGTGTTTAATAGGACTACGTTTAAGTTTGCTAACGCGTCCAGCAGCGCCATGCCTTTTGGGTTTGTTTTTCGGCAGCCCCATTCTACTGCCCACGCGTTAAAGTCCCCTGCTATGAGCACTGCTCCCCTCTCCCTTGCATCTCTGACCAGCGCGTCCACACTGGAGTTGAATCCAGTAAGATCAGTGCTGGGCGGGATGTAGCAGCTGTAAATGTGGATGCTATTTATTTCAGCGCATACGAAGCCAGTTGTGCTGGCAAGTGTCAGCGGTGGCGGCGCGTTGTATGCGCAGCTCCAAAAAGCGCACTTGTTAACGTCATTGCTAGCCCATGTTGCCTCATTTTTGTTATTGTACTGCTCGCTTAGTATAGCAACGAATATTTTCAGCTCGTACACAGTTTGTGTGAGCAGATCTTGCGCTGCCCGGCAGTGGTTCAGATTTAGCTGCAGGCACCTCATACTCGATTGCGAGTTTTTGCTCCCCTTCTGGCTTTCATTTGTTGCATCGCGGTGCACACGCGACTGCCGGCAACATGGTTTGTGCTGTCTTCGCCTCGTTCCACAAACAATGCGCATAGTTGGGCATTCGTACACAATTTCGCTTGGTGGCCCCGGGCCCCGCATTTGAAGCACTGCGATGAACGATCTTTTTCGTTCTGAAATTTTTTGGCCACATGTTCGAAGCCGTGGCATCTGTAGCACCTTGCTAACATTTCTTTTGCCCTGATACGGCAGTTTACCCAACCTATTCGCACTTTGGACAGCTCTAGCAGTTTCTTCGCTGTGACTAGTGGGACGCTAATGGTGCACGTCAGTGTGACGCCATAGGTCGGGGGCGCATTGACAGATAGCTGGCAACTCGATGTGCAAATCGCCAGGGCAGTTGGACAGAGCAGCCAGTACTTCCCTTTTGGTTGTAGTCTCATCCATATTGAAACGAAAAGGCACTCTGTGCTGTGCATGAACGCTTTTGCAAGCATACTGTTACGAATACTACGTCTAGTGGGCTGTTACGTATCACTGGATTGTGCAATTTGAAAATAAAACACACTCAGTTTCTTAAACGCAGACAATAAAATAAACCAACAGTCACTTTATTATTCACAGTTTACACTTTACTGTTCGTACACTTAAGTGTTCGCTTAATTACTCCGTGTGTCAACTTCACTTGTCAAAACCAGACTGACTCGCTGCGCCGCATCCGGCTGCCTTTTATACCTGCCAGCCCATCGCGCAGATCGTTCCCGCACATTCCGGAGTGGACTAAAAGTTTCTATCATTGCCAGGTTGGACTAAAAGTTATTATCGCGGCCGTCGCTGCCAGATTGGAATAAAAGTTACTAGCACGGCACGTAGCGGCAGCGTTGCTTTGCACAGCGACAGACTGTCTCATCGTTACACTGCCCACCACTTAGACTTGTTCGTCCCGAACAAGTGCCGAGGCTCCGCTGTGATGAGGCGCCAGGCGCTCCAAATGGACTACCTTCAGCTTAGCGCCTCTATTGCTGCAACGTTGAATCCTGTATACCACGTCGTTAATCCTAGTCACGACTTCGTACGGTCCTTCCCATGACGCTTGAAGTTTCGGAGACAGACCTTTCCTCCGCTGTGGGTTGTAGAGCACTACCAGATCGCCTTCTTGGAACCCTGCTGAGTTGGCCCGTAGATCATATCTGGCTTTCGCCTTATCGCTGACCAGTTTGGTGCGGCTCCTTATAAACTGGTGAATTTCCTCCAGTTCCGCCCGCTTATTGACCACGTAGTCCGTCTTAGCGCCTCCCGTTGTGCTGACTACCCCGAACTTCAAGTCAGCGGGTACCGAACACTGCTCGGGCTGGAGTGAGTGATGTCGTGTCGTGTGGGGCTGACCTATACGCCATCAGGAACAGGGGGATATGCGTGTCCCAATCCTTTTTATTCCTGCCTACCACTTTCCGCAGGTATTCCTCCAGTGTCCGGTTAAAGCGTTCCACCATGCAGTCGGACTGTGGGTGCAAAGGAGTGGTACGCGTTTTCTTTATCCCCAGCAGCTCGCACACATCCTTGAATACCGCAGATTCGAAATTCCGGCCTTGATCTGAGTGCAACTCCAACGGAACTCCGAACCTGGCTACCCAGTTGTTTACCAGCTTCTCCGAGATCGTAGCGGCCTCCTGGTTAGGAATAGGGTACACTTCGGGCCATTTGCTGAAGTAATCCATTACTACCAGCACATATTTGTTGCCTTGAGTACTAGTTGGGAATGGGCCGGCGACGTCCATAGCAATCCGCTCGAAGGGCGCTCCCACGTTGTACTGCTGCATGCGGCCTCGAGATCTTCTTGTCGGCCCTTTCGCGGCTGAACATCGGTCGCAGCTCTTAATCCACTCGGCAACAGACTCCTGACATCCTACCCAGTAGAATCGTCTTTTTATTTTGGCGACGGTTTTGGTGATGCCTAGATGCCTAGGTGCCCTCCACTGGAGTCGTTATGGTATGCCTCGATGACCTCGTTGATGCTGCATTTCGGCACTACCATTAGGGGGTTGCTGGTCCAACCATCCGCGCTCTCCCATTCGCGGTACAGGCATACTACCTTCAGCCGCAGACTTTTCCACTGTGCCCAGTAAGCCTTAGCGATCGGGCTTTCACCGGCCATCTCCTGCCAGTCTGGACGTGCGCCTTGCTCCTTGCCTTCGACGATTTTCGCAAGATCCGCATCCTCACGCTGGTCTTTTTGTAGCCTCTCCGCAGACCACTCTTCCTCTGGCATGACGCTTACCAACCGGACGTCCACTATCTGTTCTTTGCTTTCGGCTCGCGAGCATTGCCTGCATTCGACATTGCTCGGACGGCGGGACAAGGCATCGGCATTTCCATGGCTACTGCCCTTGCGATGCTCTATCCTGTAGTCGTAGCTCTGCAGTCGCTCGATCCACCGCGCCAATTGCCCTTCAGGATCTTTAAAGTTCAGGAGCCATCTCAATGCCGCATGATCTGTGCGCAGGCGAAACCTTTGTCCATACAGATATTTGTGGAAGTGTTTCACGCAGTCCAATACCGCCAGCAGTTCTCTCCGTGTCACACAGTAATTGCGTTCCGGTTTCGATAGAACCCTACTGTAGTACGCTATCTGTGTCTTGTTCCTTGGCCCTCTATTATCTGTGATAGCACACCGCCAATACTATTCCCGCTTGCATCTGTATCCAGCACAAACATCTCCCCAGGCACGGGGAAGGCCAGAATTGGAGCATTGCACAGGTTTTCCTTCAGACGTGCAAAAGCCTGTTCCTGCTCCTCGTTCCACTCGAAAGCGTGGCCCTTTTTCGTCAGTTTGTGCAAGCTGCTGGCTATGTTCGCGAATCCCGGAACAAATCGGCGGTAGTATGTGCACAGGCCCAGGAAACTGCGGAGTTCGTGTAGATTGCGTGGCCGGGGCCACTCCTTCACCGCCGTGATTTTGCCTTCATCCGTATGTACTCCGCGGGCGGAAACCGTATGACCCAGATACTTGACCTCCTTTTGAAACAGCGAGCACTTCTTTGGATTAAGTCTAAGCCCAGCTTTTTGTATCCGCTCAAATACCTCCTTCAGCTTTCCCAGGTGGTCGTCGAAGCTTTTACCCATCACGATTATGTCGTCGAGGTACACCAGACATGTCCGCTAATGCAGCCCTTTAAGCACGCGTTCCATTAGCCGCTCGAATGTTGCTGGTGCGTTGCAGAGTCCGGCATGACGGTGAACTGCCACAAACCGTCGCCAACACTGAAACCCGTTTTCTCCTTGTCCTTGTCTGCAAGCTCCACCTGCCAATAGCCGCTGCGTTAGTCGAGTGTGGAGTACCACTGTGTGCCTGACAGTGTGTCCATGGTGTCATCGATCCGAGGTAGTGGATAACTGTCCTTCTTGGTCACATCATTTAGCTTTCGATAGTCCACACAAAATCGGGTACTGCCATCCGTTTTCTTGACTAGCACGACCGGCGAACACCAAGGGCCTGACGACGGCTCTATGACCTTTTCTTTACCATTGTTTTCGATTAAAGTTGCGACCTCTTCCCCCTTGGCGAGAGGAACTCGTCTTGGCGGTTGGCGGATTGGTTTCGCACTTCCGGTTTCGATGTTGTGTTTCACTATGGCTGTTCTTCCGCCCGCTTCTGTTGCAAATATTGACCTATAGCGCTGTAGGAGTGACGTCGCCTTCTGTTTCTGCTTGGCCGTCAACTCGCTGCTCCACTGGTTCTCCTGCGGTATGGCGTCCATGTTAAAGCCACTCTTATTACCTCCAGGCGGGCTACTCTCGCAATTGACCACTGCTACAGCTTCCTTACACTCGCCAATTACCTCATCTTTCCCGACATATCTGGGTGCATTCAGGGGGTTCAGTATTCTGACGGATATTCTGCCATTTTTAGGTTCAACTAATGTACGTCCGATGATGATGTTGTCGTGTCCTTGTTTCGGTGCTTCTACTACCCACAGCCGACTCGTCCCATCGTCCTCGTCCACCTTTGCCCACACAATCGCCTCAGAATTCGCTGGTATCCTCCTGTGTTGACACGATACAACCTTCCATCCCACCACGCTTCGCTAATAGCCGGTGTGCAGCGGGAATTCAACGTTGGCATATCTCAGTACATATTCCTTCATGTCCAGCGTGAAACTGTGCCTAATCATGAAATCCACGCCGATAATCACGTCGTCCATTATATCCGCGACGATGAACTCATGTTCCTGGCTGCTGGTGCCGATAGCAATCGTTTTCGTAACTTTCCCTCTTACCGGCGCGCGCTCGCCAGTCGCAGTCCGCAGCTGTATGCCATGCAGCGGTTCCCAGTTCTTCAGCAGCTTCCTTTTTATGATCGAATATGACGCTCCAGTATCCAGTGTCAACACGAACAACTTTCCATTCATCCTTCCTTCAATTGTCAAGCTGCTGGGCTGTCGTTTCAGCTGTGAGACAAGGACGGTGGGCCGGCAGATTGCGGGGATCAATTCACGCTCCTTTGGGCTGACCCGTTTTAGTTTAACGACTCGCCGTCCTCAGCCCTGTGCTTGTTAGCTGGGCCTCGATTGTCAGTATTCCTCGCTTCAGGCGATTGCGATCGAGAACGCCTCTTTCGTTGGCAGCAGTCTTGTGATATGTGGCCCTGCTTGCCACATACCCAGCAAACAGCTTTAGAGGAGACAACCCGTGGCCTGCCCGGTGGCTCAGAGCTTATGGCCTGGATCGCAATGTCGTTGTCCGGCTTGATCTGGCGTATCCTTGCAGGTGCATACCGAGTGTTCCCAATCCATGTCGCCTCGTATGTCATCGCGCTGGTCACCGTTTCCTTAATGTCGGCTTGCCCATCATCAACGCACTGCGACGTGTCTCCGGGTCATGAAGACCTTCAATAAACGCCTCTATCTTCATCCTCTCGAGATCATCAGCGCCGAAGGACGGGTAGCACAGCTGCACGAGCCGCTCAATGTCTGCAGCGCCTCGTTGGATCTTTGCCTGCGGTTCTTCAGCTCACAGCAGTACAGCGTTCTGTTGTGCTCGTCGCTGTATTTGGCTGCCAGCGCCCTTATGACGGTCTCGTACTCACTTCATAAACATTCGGGAACTGATTTTATTACCTCAGCCGCAGCACCTTTAAGAGCCAGCGCCAATCTCCGACCTTTCCTTACATCGGTCCACTGATTTTCCAGAGCAGCCAGGTCGAATTGCGGCTTGAATGTGTCGAACGGCGTAGTCCCATCATAACTAGGCACTTCTGCTCGGGGGGGCAACACTTTCCGGAACCGGCGGCAACCATTCTCGCGGCTGTACCTCCCTAAGCCGCTCGTCCATTTTTCTGTTCATCGAGTCTTCCAGACTATCAACTCGTTTGTTCAGGTAATCATCTAGGTCGTCCACTCGTTTATCCAAGTGCTCTACCCGCGTCTCCAGGTGCTCGACTTTCCCATTAATCCTGTCTGAGATTTCCTCCACTTTCTGCTCCAAGCGCGCAGAATTTTCCTGAAGCTTGCTGGACAACTCCCGATTTGCATTTTCAAGTTTTGCTGACATTACCCGATTTGCAGTCTCGACTTTTGCCGAAATTTCGAGATTCGTAGTTTCCAGATTCGCTGCCATTTCTCGATTCGTAGTTTCCAGCTTCGCTGCCATTTCTCGATTCGCTGTTTCCATTTGCGCCGACATGCCTTTGAGTGCAGCCATTAGTTGGCTCATGTCCAACGCTTGTATTGGTGCAGCCGCTGCAGCTGTACTCTGTAGCGAAGCAGCACCAGCAGGCGACTCCTCCACCTTGGCCGACGCCTCCAGTTCTTGCGCTCCGAACTCGTGCACAGTTAAATCGACGCCTCCTGCCTCACATGCTTCTCGCAAGCGCAACTGCAACTCCACCTTTCCGCCAGCAGTCGGAAAATTCCAGGCAGCCAGCTCCTTCTTCAGCTTGTCTACCTTCAGCAGCTCGAGTTTAGCCATGTCCGTACTTTTATAATTTTCTTTGTTTACTTTCAATTTTCCACAATCCCACTTCTGACACCAAATGTTACGAATACTACGTCTAGTGGGCTGTTACATATCACTGGATTGTGCAATTTGAAAATAAAACACACTCAGTTTCTTAACCGCAGACAATAAAATAAACCAACAGTCACTTTATTATTCACAGTTTACACTTTACTGTTCGTACACTTAAGTATTCGCTTAATTACTCCGTGTGGCAACTTCACTTGTCAAAACCAGACTGACTCGCTTCGCCGCATCCGGCTGCCTTTTATACCTCTCAGGCCATCGCGCAGATCGTTCCCGCACATTCCGGAGTGGACTAAAAGTTTCCATCATTGCCAGGTTGGACCAAAAGTTATTATCGCGGCAGTCGCTGCCAGATTGGACTAAAAGTTACTATCGCGGCCGTCGTTGCCAGATTGGGTTATAGCCCGGCACGTAGCGGCAGAGTTGCTTTGCACAGCGACAGTCTGTCTCATCGTTACAATATTTTTAGGCATGCACTTTGAAGTACAGCAAAACTGGTATAAATTCGCTTGGTATAGTCCGATATGGCAAGGATGGTTCTCGAAGAAATGGGCTGTGCGAGAATGGTCGAGCGCTTTCCAATTAAAAGTTGCAAGAAACTTCGGCGCGATAAGAAAACTGGTATAAAAGCAGCAGTGTGCAGCGCAATGGGTCGAGTCTGTGTTGAGCAAGCAAAGTGGCAACAAGTGTAGATACAAGGAAGTGTAAATCTGTAAATAAAGTGATTGTTGATTTTTGCTGAGTAATTGAAGTTGATTTATTTTCAAAACCAATCCAAACGAACCTGTGAAGTAATTTTCGTAACAATATCTTTAAATTCAATAAATGATTCATGGGTGAAGGTACGAACGTGGGCGTTTTCGCCGAGTACAGATTCCACCGCTGTTTTCAGTTTCTGAGTTGCAGGGTCAGCTTGCCTTTTGACTTCAAGCAAGAGCTCATTACCTGCAGTTTTGCGAATGCTTTTGACATTCACTGCCAGCTCATTCAATTGAGGCTGCGATTTGATTAATTTTAGCATTTCGGCATATGAGTGGCCGCCAACTTTCTTGATTATCAGCGCATCGGGTCTCGCTTGTTGAATTTTGCTTCTGCGTGACGTGACTTTCGTCCACTGTGCTTCGGCATTGTTGGTTTGCTGGCTATTCGCAGCGCCGCTGCGCAAGATCGTTTGCTGAAGTTGCGCTTCTCGTCGTTCATGCTGTTGTTGGTGTGCGCTAGTACCAGCACTACTCTTTGGCGAGATTATCCGGTTGCGCTTTGTTGTCTGCTGTGGTGAATTTGTTTTTGTCACCTCGCTATCGGTGTTTGCGCGTGTTCTTTTTGCCTGCTTTTTAGAGCGGGGGCTATGGTACTCTGCAATAGTTTGCGTTGCTCTGGGCTCGCGGTCAATGACCCGCTTCATCGCTACATGTTTCGCTGAGCCAGTGCACTTGTGTGGAGCTTTACCATTTCATTTACCAGCTCCCTCATTGTATCATTTACGTTTCTTCGCCCCTCCATCACGCCGGCGAGCTCATTAATTTTCTCGCCTAGCTATGAGAGAGCATCAGCATTTTCCTCTTGTTCGCAGTCTGTTGCGCACTCATTTTGCCGCGTATGCCTATTCCCGTCTTCGCCTGTTGGTGCAGCCGCGCTTTGCTGCTGCTTGACGCTGGTTTGCGGTTCGGGAGTGACGAGTTGCCTTCTCACTGGCGATCGCAATGGCAAGTATGAATTCTGCCAACTGCCATTCGGACTTAAAAATGCTCTAAGCATTTTTCAGCGAACTATCGAGGACGTTCTAAGAGATGAAATTGGCAAGTGTTGCCACGTTTACATCGACGATGTGATCATCTTCTCTGAAAACGAGGACCAACACATCAACGATGTAGGCCGCATTCTCAAAAAGCTTTTCGCGGCAAATATGAGGGTGTCATTGGAGAAGACGAAATTCATGAGAAGAGAGGTGGAATTCCTCGGATTTCTTGTCTCCGAGGATGGAATAAGAACTTGCCCGGACAAAGTGCGAGACATCCTGAATTACGAGACCCCACAGACTCTACGCAGCCTACTATCGTTTCTGGGACTATCGGGGTATTACCGACGATTTGTGCAAGACTACGCAGCTATCGCCAAACCGCTGACGAAGTACCTGCGTGGCGAGAACATTGGAGCCAATCGGTCCAAAAACGTTCGTATTCAGCTCGACGAAGCGGCACTGAGAGCTGAGAGCAAGGAAATGCTCGCCTCCGAGGACGTCCTCTTACTTTATCCCGACTACGCTAAGCCCTTGGAACTGACCACTGATGCGTCCTCGCACGCATTGGGCGCAGTCTTGTCCCAGGGGGCTCGACCCAAAACCATGATCTCCCGTACCTTGTCTGCAACTGAGGAAAACTACGCTACCAATGAGCGTGAGCTTTTGGCGATAGTATGGTCCCTGCAAAAACTAAGAAATTACCTCCATGGTGCCAGGCAACTTAACATCTATACGGACCACCAACCTCTCACCTTTGCCATATCGGATAAGAATCCGAATGCTAAGCTTAAATGGTGGAGAGCGTTCGTAGAGAAATTTGCACCAAAACTTTTCTACAAGCCAGGTAAAGCGAATATCGTTGCGGATGCACTGTCCCGCGAACATGTCAATGCGTTAGACGACTCAAGCTCCTCCACCGCTACAGCGCACAGCGAGGAATCATTGACGAAGGCCATCCCACAATTACCAACCCCATCAACTGCTTCAAGAATCAGCTTATTCTGGACGATGGACGGACACCAGCAAAAAGGACGACAATTCTATTCATGTCCCAGACCAGACATCATATTACGTTTAGCAATTTAAGCGATCTTATATCCACCATTAAGGAATGCGTTAACCCCAATGTGGTCAATGGACTACTATGTAACATGCCCGTCTTGGCACAAATTCACAATGAGTTACTTACGATGTTTGCTGGCGTTAAATTTCTCCATACTTCAAGACAAGTAATGGATGTCTTTAATGAAAGCGATCAAAGGTAAATTCTGCAAACAGGACACAACAGGGCTCACCGTTCTGCGCGTGAAAATTTGCAGCAAATACTAGGCGAGTAATTTTTCCCAACATGCGGAAGAGATTGAAGGAATTGGTTTCAACCTGTACGGTCTGCCGTGAAGCCAAGTATCAGCGCCACCCTCCCAAACCAACAGTAGGTAGCTCCCCAATTCCCCAATACCCTGGCGAAATCTTACATATTGACATCTACTCGACGGACAAAAAGCACTTCCTGACGTGTGTGGACAAATTTTGTAAGTAAATAAATAAAATTTATTTTATTATTATTTTAATTTATAATTTCTATAAATTCGAGGTCAATAGTTGACATAAAAGAACCCATCCTACAAATCCTTAACTTTTTCAAGAATACAAAAACCGTAGTTTGCGACAATGAAAAATCCCTAAACTCTCAAATAGTGAAGTCCTTATTGAGGGATCACTTTGCAATAGATATATTCACAACACCTCCGCACCATAGTACCACTAACGGCCAAGTCGAGCGATTTCACAGTACTCTATCAGAAATCGCTCGATGCGTTAAGATGACCCAAGGGCTAAATGCCACCTCAGATTTAATCTTGCTTGCCACGTCCAAATATAACTGATCGGTCCATTCCGTCACGGGACAAAAGCCCTTAGACATAATTCACTCTATTCCAAATGCCCTTAAAGAGGAAATTAAAACCAGAATCAGCAAGGCACAGGAAAAGGACTTAGAACGATGCAATAGGACCGGATAACAAAAATGTTCCAACCAGCGGATAAAGTCTTCATTAAAACCAATAAACGAATTGACCCAAAGACTAAACAACTTGCTTGACGAGACAAAGGAAAGGGACGTGAACGCGGGTAACCTGTTCGAACTGCTTACCGCCAGGAATAGAGCAATGCTGACAGACATCGAAAATATTATTTACACAGTAACTCTAGGGAAAGCAAATAAATTTAACCCAATTATCCTCGCAAATAAGGAAACTGAGAGGTTAATAGTTGCTGAGCACTCCGCCAACGTTAATATAAATAGCATATTAAGTATTTCCAAACTCAACATTTTGCAAGATAATAACTGTATTTACTTTATAATTAAGTACCCAAAAATTACGAAACTTTGTAGTAAGATTAGGCTCCTGCCCGTTGTCCACAATCACACAATAGTGATGCTAAAAACAGATGTAGTGGCTAATTGCGACCACGTCTATCATCCCTTGACAGACTGCAAATAATCGATAGCTATGCTCTGCAAACCATGCGAAAAGAGTTACTGCGTGCAACAACTGCTCAACCAGCATTCTGCGGCTTGTAAAACGTCCTCAGCCGACCACATTGCACCTATTGAAGAAATCGATGACGGCTTAGTGGTGGTGAACGATCAGACAGCAGAAGTTCGCGATGGAAACAATTCAACGACCATAGTTCGTGGCACATTTTTGGTCGCCTTCGAAAGAAACGCTACCATCAACGGCACTACCTTTACAAACTGGAAGACTACTGGCCGTCTACGCCCTGAAGCTCCGCCAGCACAGATTGTTAACCTCACTGAACATGTCCCATGGAACAACCTCCATATTAAAAACTTGGCACATATCGCGAACTTAAGAGACCTGGTCCAAACTCGTTTTCACAGTCATTGGGAACCTCCATCCTCCTAATTGGGATACTTGCTGCAATTGTAGTAGGGCTACTTGTTATGCTTAGGAGACAACGCAGTAATGGCCTAGCAGCACTGAAAAAGGTGTTAACAGAAGCCGAGGACGGCTCCTCATTAAGAGGAGGGCTAGTTAGCACGTACGCATATAAACACCTCGCACACCCCGCATCACGCAACACAACGAACGACAGTGGCAGGAATTCTCGAATTCTCGGTCGTCAACGCGTTTGTTCAGGGAATCATCCAACTCGTTTGTTCAGGGAATCATCATATTTCCTCCACTTTCTGCTCCAAGCGCGCAGAATTTTCCTGAAGCTTGACTTCCATTCGTTCCGCCACTTGCGCCGATATTTCATGGGTTGCCGTTTCCATTTTCGCTGCCATTTTTCGATTTGTAGTTTCCAGTTTCGCTACCATTTCACGGTTGGAAGTCTCGAACATGCCTTTAAGTGCAACCATTAGCTGGCTCATGTCCAATGCTTGTAGTGGCGCAGCCGCTGCAGCCGTACTTTGCAGCGACGCAGCAGCAGCAAGCGATTCCTCCACCTTGGCCGACGCCTCTAGTTTTTGCGCTCCGAACTCATGCACAGTCCAATCGACGCCTCGTGCCTCACACGCTTCTCGCAAGCGCAACTGCAACTCCACCTTTCCGCCAGCAGTCGGCAAATTCCAGGCAGCCAGCTCCTTCTTCAGCTGGTCCACCTTCAACAGCTCGAGTTTAACCATGTCCGTGCTTTTCTAATTTTATTTTATTTTTATCTTCAGTAATACAATCCCACTTCTGACACCAAATGTTACGAATGCTAGTTCTAGTGGGGTAGTACGTATCTCTGGATTGCGTAATTTGAAAATAAAACACACCTAAGGCCAATTTTTCAGTGCGAGTTTAAACCCAGTTCAAACGGAGTTTGCTTGAACTTGGTTTAAATTTGAACTAAGTTTAAATGACAAAACTGGAGCAAATATTTGTCATTTGAGTATTGCAATACTGGCAACATTTTTATCTAGCTAATCATTTTCCTTTGTTTTGATTGTCATTCATAAATAAATTCTTTGCGCTCAAATAATGTGTTTAATTAAAAAATTCAAAATAAGTAAACGGAGTCAACATTTGTCGTCTCGGGAAATCGAATGTCTGCTTGCACTTTTGAAAAAAAATAAACAAGTGCTCGAGTGCAAGAAGGCAGACCGCGTGAGTGCAGAGGAAAAACAAACCAAATAGAAAGAAATTGAGGACGATTTCGATTCAAAATTTGTTGATAAGTTCCGGTGCGCGAAAACGTTGCGCACAAAGTATAAGAATCTAAAAAAATGCAAAAAACGAATTTCGCTCACCACAGGCAAGAGCTGACCAAAACATAAATGAACCGTCAGAAGCTGTAGACAGTTTAAACTTAGTTTAACCGTGCAAGGTTGGGCGTTTAAACTGAGTTTAAACTTCAGTCAAGTTTGAGTGAAAAATTCGATTTTGCGTTTAAACTAGAAACTGAGTTAAACTCGCTCTGAAAAATTGGCCCTTAGTTTCTCAAACGCAGTCAATAAAATAAACCAACAATCACTTTATTTCACAGGTTTACACTTCACTGTCTTTACACTTAAGTATTTGCTCAATTACTCCGTGTGGCACCTTCACTAGTCAAAATCAGACTGACTGCTGCGCCGCACCTGGCTGCCTTTTATACCTGTCCGGCCATCGCGCAGATCGTTCTCGCACATTCCAGAGTGGACTAAAGGTTTCCATGATGATCGCGACCGTCATTGCCTGGTTGGACTATAAGTTTCCATTATCGCGGCCATCATTGCCAGGTTGGACTAAAAGTTTCCATTATCGCGGTCATCATTGCCAGGTTGAATTATGGCACGGCGCGTTGCGACAGGGTTGCTTTGTACAGCGACATACTGTCTTATCATTAAAATATTAAAAATGCTCCAATTGCTACAGCTCTTTCGGAATTAAATACTGTTCCGGAGCTTTATCTCGCGCTTCCAAAAGAGAGAAAAATCTCGTCTCCGAATTTCAAGCCGACAGCCTCTTGTAGTAATATGAAATGAAAAAGTTTTTTTTTTAATGAAAGTAGATGAAATTTTCTATGGCTTATACCTAACTATAATGATTTATGACCAAAAATTTACTGAAATGTGAACGCTCGAAAAAAAAATTTTTTGTTTCCACTTTTTTTGTTATTAAACCTTAATCATATTGTTACGAATACTAAGTCTAGTGGGCTGTCACGTATCTCTGGATTGTGTGATTTGAAAATAAAACACAGTCAGTTTCTTAAACGCAGACAATAAAATACACCAACAGTCACTTTATTATTCACAGTTTACACTTTACTGTTCGTACACTTAAGTATTTGCTTAATTATTCCGTGTGGCAACTTCACTTGTCAAAACCAGACTGACTCGTTGCCCGCATCCGGCCACCTTTTATACTCTGTCCGGCCATCGCGCAGATCGTTCCCGCACATTCCGGAGTGGACTAAATGCTTCCCTGATGATCGCGACCATTGTTGCCAGATTGGACTAAAAGTTATTATCGCGGCCGTCGTTGCCACATTCAATTATGGCACGGCGCGAAGCGGCAGGGTTGCTTTGCACAGCGACAGACTGTCTTATCGTTACACTGCCCACCACTTAGACTTGTTCGTCCCGAACAAGTGCCGAGGCTCCGCTGTGATGAGGCGCCAGACGCTCCAAATGGACTACCTTCAGCTTAGCGCCTCTATTGCTGCAACGTTGAATCCGGTATACCACGTCGTTAATCCTAGTCACGACTTCGTACGGTCCTTCCCATGACGCTTGAAGTTTCGGAGACAAACCTTTCCTCCGCTGCGGGTTGTAGAGCATTACCAAATCGCCTTCTTGGAACCCTGCTGAGTTGGCCCGTAGATCGTATCTGGCTTTCGCCTTATCGCTGACCAGTTTGGTGCGGCCCCTTATAAATTGGTGAATTTCCTCCAGTTCCGCCCGCTTATTGGCCACGTAGTCCGTCTTAGCGCCTCCCGTCGTGCTGACTACCCCGAACTTCAAGTCAGCGGGTAACCCCAACTCTGTTCCGAACACTGCTCGGGCTGGAGTGAGTGATGTCGTGTCGTGCGGGGCTGACCTATACGCCATCAGGAACAGGGGGATATGCGTGTCCCAATCCTTTTGATTCCTGCCTACCACTTTCCGCAGGTATTCCTCCAGTGTCCGGTTAAAGCGTTCCACCATGCCGTCGGACTGTGGGTGCAAAGGAGTGGTACGCGTTTTCTTTATCCCCAGCAGCTCACACACTTCCTTGAATACCGCAGACTCGAAATTCCGGCCTTGATCTGAGTGCAACTCCAACGGAACTCCGAACCTGGCTACCCAGTTGTTTACCAGCTTTTCCGAGATCGTGGTGGCCTCCTGGTTAGGAATAGGGTACACTTCGGGCCATTTGCTGAAGTAATCCATTACAACCAGCACATATTTGTTGCCTTGAGTGCTAGTTGGGAATGGGCCGGCGACGTCCATAGCAATCCGCTCGAAGGGCGCTCCCACGTTGTACTGCTGCATGCGGCCTCGAGATTTTCTTGTCGGCCCTTTCGCGGCTGAACATCGGTCGCAGCTCTTAATCCACTCGGCTACAGACTCCTGACATCCTACCCAGTAGAATCGTCATTTTATTTTGGCGACGGTTTTGGTGAGAGCAAGGAAATGCTCGCCTCCGAGGACGTCCTCTTACTTTATCCCGACTACGCTAAGCCCTTGGAACTGACCACTGATGCGTCCTCGCACGCATTGGGCGCAGTCTTGTCCCAGGGGGCTCGACCCAAAACCATGATCTCCCGTACCTTGTCTGCAACTGAGGAAAACTACGCTACCAATGAGCGTGAGCTTTTGGCGATAGTATGGTCCCTGCAAAAACTAAGAAATTACCTCCATGGTGCCAGGCAACTTAACATCTATACGGACCACCAACCTCTCACCTTTGCCATATCGGATAAGAATCCGAATGCTAAGCTTAAATGGTGGAGAGCGTTCGTAGAGAAATTTGCACCAAAACTTTTCTACAAGCCAGGTAAAGCGAATATCGTTGCGGATGCACTGTCCCGCGAACATGTCAATGCGTTAGACGACTCAAGCTCCTCCACCGCTACAGCGCACAGCGAGGAATCATTGACGAAGGCCATCCCACAATTACCAACCCCATCAACTGCTTCAAGAATCAGCTTATTCTGGACGATGGACGGACACCAGCAAAAAGGACGACAATTCTATTCATGTCCCAGACCAGACATCATATTACGTTTAGCAATTTAAGCGATCTTATATCCACCATTAAGGAATGCGTTAACCCCAATGTGGTCAATGGACTACTATGTAACATGCCCGTCTTGGCACAAATTCACAATGAGTTACTTACGATGTTTGCTGGCGTTAAATTTCTCCATACTTCAAGACAAGTAATGGATGTCTTTAATGAAAGCGATCAAAGGTAAATTCTGCAAACAGGACACAACAGGGCTCACCGTTCTGCGCGTGAAAATTTGCAGCAAATACTAGGCGAGTAATTTTTCCCAACATGCGGAAGAGATTGAAGGAATTGGTTTCAACCTGTACGGTCTGCCGTGAAGCCAAGTATCAGCGCCACCCTCCCAAACCAACAGTAGGTAGCTCCCCAATTCCTCAATACCCTGGCGAAATCTTACATATTGACATCTACTCGACGGACAAAAAGCACTTCCTGACGTGTGTGGACAAATTTTGTAAGTAAATAAATAAAATTTATTTTATTATTATTTTAATTTATAATTTCTATAAATTCGAGGTCAATAGTTGACATAAAAGAACCCATCCTACAAATCCTTAACTTTTTCAAGAATACAAAAACCGTAGTTTGCGACAATGAAAAATCCCTAAACTCTCAAATAGTGAAGTCCTTATTGAGGGATCACTTTGCAATAGATATATTCACAACACCTCCGCACCATAGTACCACTAACGGCCAAGTCGAGCGATTTCACAGTACTCTATCAGAAATCGCTCGATGCGTTAAGATGACCCAAGGGCTAAATGCCACCTCAGATTTAATCTTGCTTGCCACGTCCAAATATAACTGATCGGTCCATTCCGTCACGGGACAAAAGCCCTTAGACATAATTCACTCTATTCCAAATGCCCTTAAAGAGGAAATTAAAACCAGAATCAGCAAGGCACAGGAAAAGGACTTAGAACGATGCAATAGGACCGGATAACAAAAATGTTCCAACCAGCGGATAAAGTCTTCATTAAAACCAATAAACGAATTGACCCAAAGACTAAACAACTTGCTTGACGAGACAAAGGAAAGGGACGTGAACGCGGGTAACCTGTTCGAACTGCTTACCGCCAGGAATAGAGCAATGCTGACAGACATCGAAAATATTATTTACACAGTAACTCTAGGGAAAGCAAATAAATTTAACCCAATTATCCTCGCAAATAAGGAAACTGAGAGGTTAATAGTTGCTGAGCACTCCGCCAACGTTAATATAAATAGCATATTAAGTATTTCCAAACTCAACATTTTGCAAGATAATAACTGTATTTACTTTATAATTAAGTACCCAAAAATTACGAAACTTTGTAGTAAGATTAGGCTCCTGCCCGTTGTCCACAATCACACAATAGTGATGCTAAAAACAGATGTAGTGGCTAACTGCGACCACGTCTATCATCCCTTGACAGACTGCAAATAATCGATAGCTATGCTCTGCAAACCATGCGAAAAGAGTTACTGCGTGCAACAACTGCTCAACCAGCATTCTGCGGCTTGTAAAACGTCCTCAGCCGACCACATTGCACCTATTGAAGAAATCGATGACGGCTTAGTGGTGGTGAACGATCAGACAGCAGAAGTTCGCGATGGAAACAATTCAACGACCATAGTTCGTGGCACATTTTTGGTCGCCTTCGAAAGAAACGCTACCATCAACGGCACTACCTTTACAAACTGGAAGACTACTGGCCGTCTACGCCCTGAAGCTCCGCCAGCACAGATTGTTAACCTCACTGAACATGTCCCATGGAACAACCTCCATATTAAAAACTTGGCACATATCGCGAACTTAAGAGACCTGGTCCAAACTCGTTTTCACAGTCATTGGGAACCTCTATCCTCCTAATTGGGATACTTGCTGCAATTGTAGTAGGGCTACTTGTTATGCTTAGGAGACAACGCAGTAATGGCCTAGCAGCACTGAAAAAGGTGTTAACAGAAGCCGAGGACGGCTCCTCATTAAGAGGAGGGCTAGTTAGCACGTACGCATATAAACACCTCGCACACCCCGCATCACGCAACACAACGAACGACAGTGGCAGGAATTCTCGAATTCTCGGTCGTCAACGCGTTTGTTCAGGGAATCATCCAACTCGTTTGTTCAGGGAATCATCATATTTCCTCCACTTTCTGCTCCAAGCGCGCAGAATTTTCCTGAAGCTTGACTTCCATTCGTTCCGCCACTTGCGCCGATATTTCATGGGTTGCCGTTTCCATTTTCGCTGCCATTTTTCGATTTGTAGTTTCCAGTTTCGCTACCATTTCACGGTTGGAAGTCTCGAACATGCCTTTAAGTGCAACCATTAGCTGGCTCATGTCCAATGCTTGTAGTGGCGCAGCCGCTGCAGCCGTACTTTGCAGCGACGCAGCAGCAGCAAGCGATTCCTCCACCTTGGCCGACGCCTCTAGTTTTTGCGCTCCGAACTCATGCACAGTCCAATCGACGCCTCGTGCCTCACACGCTTCTCGCAAGCGCAACTGCAACTCCACCTTTCCGCCAGCAGTCGGCAAATTCCAGGCAGCCAGCTCCTTCTTCAGCTGGTCCACCTTCAACAGCTCGAGTTTAACCATGTCCGTGCTTTTCTAATTTTATTTTATTTTTATCTTCAGTAATACAATCCCACTTCTGACACCAAATGTTACGAATGCTAGTTCTAGTGGGGTAGTACGTATCTCTGGATTGCGTAATTTGAAAATAAAACACACCTAAGGCCAATTTTTCAGTGCGAGTTTAAACCCAGTTCAAACGGAGTTTGCTTGAACTTGGTTTAAATTTGAACTAAGTTTAAATGACAAAACTGGAGCAAATATTTGTCATTTGAGTATTGCAATACTGGCAACATTTTTATCTAGCTAATCATTTTCCTTTGTTTTGATTGTCATTCATAAATAAATTCTTTGCGCTCAAATAATGTGTTTAATTAAAAAATTCAAAATAAGTAAACGGAGTCAACATTTGTCGTCTCGGGAAATCGAATGTCTGCTTGCACTTTTGAAAAAAAATAAACAAGTGCTCGAGTGCAAGAAGGCAGACCGCGTGAGTGCAGAGGAAAAACAAACCAAATAGAAAGAAATTGAGGACGATTTCGATTCAAAATTTGTTGATAAGTTCCGGTGCGCGAAAACGTTGCGCACAAAGTATAAGAATCTAAAAAAATGCAAAAAACGAATTTCGCTCACCACAGGCAAGAGCTGACCAAAACATAAAGGAACCGTCAGAAGCTGTAGACAGTTTAAACTTAGTTTAACCGTGCAAGGTTGGGCGTTTAAACTGAGTTTAAACTTCAGTCAAGTTTGAGTGAAAAATTCGATTTTGCGTTTAAACTAGAAACTGAGTTAAACTCGCTCTGAAAAATTGGCCCTTAGTTTCTCAAACGCAGTCAATAAAATAAACCAACAATCACTTTATTTCACAGGTTTACACTTCACTGTCTTTACACTTAAGTATTTGCTCAATTACTCCGTGTGGCACCTTCACTAGTCAAAATCAGACTGACTGCTGCGCCGCACCTGGCTGCCTTTTATACCTGTCCGGCCATCGCGCAGATCGTTCTCGCACATTCCAGAGTGGACTAAAGGTTTCCATGATGATCGCGACCGTCATTGCCTGGTTGGACTATAAGTTTCCATTATCGCGGCCATCATTGCCAGGTTGGACTAAAAGTTTCCATTATCGCGGTCATCATTGCCAGGTTGAATTATGGCACGGCGCGTTGCGACAGGGTTGCTTTGCACAGCGACATACTGTCTTATCATTAAAATATTAAAAATGCTCCAATTGCTACAGCTCTTTCGGAATTAAATACTGTTCCGGAGCTTTATCTCGCGCTTCCAAAAGAGAGAAAAATCTCGTCTCCGAATTTCAAGCCGACAGCCTCTTGTAGTAATATGAAATGAAAAAGTTTTTTTTTTAATGAAAGTAGATGAAATTTTCTATGGCTTATACCTAACTATAATGATTTATGACCAAAAATTTACTGAAATGTGAACGCTCGAAAAAAAAATTTTTTGTTTCCACTTTTTTTGTTATTAAACCTTAATCATATTGTTACGAATACTAAGTCTAGTGGGCTGTCACGTATCTCTGGATTGTGTGATTTGAAAATAAAACACAGTCAGTTTCTTAAACGCAGACAATAAAATACACCAACAGTCACTTTATTATTCACAGTTTACACTTTACTGTTCGTACACTTAAGTATTTGCTTAATTATTCCGTGTGGCAACTTCACTTGTCAAAACCAGACTGACTCGTTGCCCGCATCCGGCCACCTTTTATACTCTGTCCGGCCATCGCGCAGATCGTTCCCGCACATTCCGGAGTGGACTAAATGCTTCCCTGATGATCGCGACCATTGTTGCCAGATTGGACTAAAAGTTATTATCGCGGCCGTCGTTGCCACATTCAATTATGGCACGGCGCGAAGCGGCAGGGTTGCTTTGCACAGCGACAGACTGTCTTATCGTTACACTGCCCACCACTTAGACTTGTTCGTCCCGAACAAGTGCCGAGGCTCCGCTGTGATGAGGCGCCAGACGCTCCAAATGGACTACCTTCAGCTTAGCGCCTCTATTGCTGCAACGTTGAATCCGGTATACCACGTCGTTAATCCTAGTCACGACTTCGTACGGTCCTTCCCATGACGCTTGAAGTTTCGGAGACAAACCTTTCCTCCGCTGCGGGTTGTAGAGCATTACCAAATCGCCTTCTTGGAACCCTGCTGAGTTGGCCCGTAGATCGTATCTGGCTTTCGCCTTATCGCTGACCAGTTTGGTGCGGCCCCTTATAAATTGGTGAATTTCCTCCAGTTCCGCCCGCTTATTGGCCACGTAGTCCGTCTTAGCGCCTCCCGTCGTGCTGACTACCCCGAACTTCAAGTCAGCGGGTAACCCCAACTCTGTTCCGAACACTGCTCGGGCTGGAGTGAGTGATGTCGTGTCGTGCGGGGCTGACCTATACGCCATCAGGAACAGGGGGATATGCGTGTCCCAATCCTTTTGATTCCTGCCTACCACTTTCCGCAGGTATTCCTCCAGTGTCCGGTTAAAGCGTTCCACCATGCCGTCGGACTGTGGGTGCAAAGGAGTGGTACGCGTTTTCTTTATCCCCAGCAGCTCACACACTTCCTTGAATACCGCAGACTCGAAATTCCGGCCTTGATCTGAGTGCAACTCCAACGGAACTCCGAACCTGGCTACCCAGTTGTTTACCAGCTTTTCCGAGATCGTGGTGGCCTCCTGGTTAGGAATAGGGTACACTTCGGGCCATTTGCTGAAGTAATCCATTACAACCAGCACATATTTGTTGCCTTGAGTGCTAGTTGGGAATGGGCCGGCGACGTCCATAGCAATCCGCTCGAAGGGCGCTCCCACGTTGTACTGCTGCATGCGGCCTCGAGATTTTCTTGTCGGCCCTTTCGCGGCTGAACATCGGTCGCAGCTCTTAATCCACTCGGCTACAGACTCCTGACATCCTACCCAGTAGAATCGTCTTTTTATTTTGGCGACGGTTTTGGTGATGCCTAGGTGCCCTCCACTGGAGTCGTTATGGTATGCCTCGATGACCTCGTTGATTCTGCTTTTCGGCACTACCATTAGGGGGTTGCTGGTACGACCATCCGCGCTCTCCCATTCGCGGTACAGGCAGTCTTCCTTCAGCCGCAGACTTTTCCACTGTGCCCAGTAACCCTTAGCGATCGGGCTTTCACCAGCCATCTCCTGCCAGTCTGGACGTGCGCCTTGCTCCTTGCCTTCGACGATTTTTGCAAGATCCGCATCCTCATGCTGGTCTTTTTGTAGTCTCTCCGCAGACCACTCTTCCTCTGGCATGACGCTTACCAACCGGACGTCCACTATCTGTTCTTTGCTTTCGGCTCGCGAGCATTGCCTGCATTCGACTTTGCTCGGACGGCGGGACAAGGCATCGGCATTTCCATGGCTACTGCCCTTGCGATGCTCTATCCTGTAGTCGTAGCTCTGCAGTCGCTCGATCCACCGCGCCAATTGCCCTTCAGGATCTTTAAAGTTCAGGAGCCATCTCAATGCCGCATGATCTGTGCGCAGGCGAAACCTTTGTCCATACAGATATTTGTGGAAGTGTTTCACGCAGTCCAATACCGCCAGCAGTTCTCTCCGGGTCACACAGTAATTGCGTTCCGGTTTCGATAAAACCCTACTGTAGTACGCTATCACTTGTTCCTGGCCGTCTATTATCTGTGATAACACACCGCCAATACTACTCCCGCTTGCATCTGTATCCAGCACAAACATCTCCCCAGGCACGGGGAAGGCCAGAATTGGGGCGCTGCACAGTTTTTCCTTCAGACGTGCAAAAGCCTGTTCCTGCTCCTCGTTCCACTCAAAAGCTTGGCCCTTTTTCGTCAGTTTGTGCAGGCTGCTGGCTATGTTCGTGAATCCCGGAACAAATCGGCGGTAGTATGTGCACAGGCCCAGGAAACTGCGGAGTTCGTGTAGATTGCGTGGCCGGGGCCACTCCTTCACCGCCGTGATTTTGCCTTCATCCGTATGTACTCCGCGGGCGGAAACCGTATGACCCAGATACTTGACCTCCTTTTGAAACAGCGAGCACTTCTTTGGGTTGAGTTTAAGCCCGGCTTTTTGTATCCGCTCAAATAACCTCCTTCAGCTTTCCCAGGTGGTCGTCGAAGCTTTTACCCATTACGATTATGTCGTCGAGGTACACCAGACACGTCCGCCAATGCAGCCCTTTTAGCACGCGTTCCATTAGCCGCTCGAATGTTGCTGGTGCGTTGCAGAGTCCAAACGGCATGACGGTGAACTGCCACAAACCATCGCCAACACTGAAAGCCGTTTTCTCCTTGTCCTTGTCTGCAAGCTCTACCTGCCAATAGCCGCTGCGTAAGTCGAGCGTGGAGAACCACTGCGTGCCTGACAGTGTGTCCAGGGTGTCATCGATCCGAGGTAGTGGATAACTGTCCTTCTTGGTCACATCATTGAGCTTCCGATAGTCCACACAAAACCGGGTACTGCCATCTTTTTTCTTGACTAGCACGACCGGCGAGCACCAGGGGCCCGAAGAAGGCTCTATGACCTTGTCTTTCCGCATGTTCTCGATCAAATTGGTGACCTCCTCCCTCTTGGCCAGAGGAACTCGTCTTGGCGGTTGGCGAATCGGTTTTGCACTTCCGGTGTCGATGTTGTGCTTCACTATGGCTGTTCTTCCGCCTGCTTCTGCCGCAAAAATTGACCCATAGTGCTGCAGGAGTGACCTCGCCTTCTGTTTCTGCTTGGCCGTCAACTCGCTGCTCCACTGGTTCTCCTGCGGTATGGCGTCCATGTTAAAACCGCTCTTCTTATTACCTCCAGGTGGGCTACTCTCGCAATTGACCACTGCTACAGCTTCCTTACACTCGCCGATTACCTCATCTTTCCTGACATATCTGGGTGCATTCAGGGGGTTCAGTATTCTGACTGGTATTCTGCCATTTTTAGGTTCCACTAATGTACGTCCGATGATGATGTTGTCGTGTCCTTGTTTCGGTGCTTCTACTACCCACAGCCGACTCGTCCCATCGTCCTCGTCCACCTTTGCCCACACAATCGCCTCAGAATTCGCTGGTATCCTCCCGTGTTGACACGATACAACCTTCCGTACCGCCACGCTTCGCTCATAGCCGGTGTGCAGCGGGAATTCAACGTTGGCATATCTCAGCACATTTTCCTTCAGGTCCAGCGTAAAACCGTGCCTAATCATGAAATCCACGCCGAGAATCACGTCGTCCATTATATCCGCGACGATGAACCCATGTTCCAGGCTGCTGTTGCCGATAGCAATCGTTTTTGTAACTTTCCCTCTCACCGGCGCGCGCTCGCCAGTCGCAGTCCGCAGCTGTATGCCATGCAGCGGTTCCCAGTTCTTCAGCAGCTTCCTTTTTATGATCGAATATGACGCTCCAGTATCCAGTGTCAACACGAACAACTGTCGTTTCAGCTGTGAGACAAGGATGGTGGGGCGGCAGATTGTGGGGATCAGCTCACGCCCCTTTGGGCTGACCCGTTTTAGTTTAACGGCTCCTTCGTCCTCAGCCCTGCGCTTGTTGGCTGAGCCTCGATTGTCAGTATTCCTCGCTTCAGGCGATTGCGATCGAGAACGGGAACGCCTCTTTCGTTGGCGGCAGTCTCGTGATATGTGGCCCTGCTTACCACATATCCAGCAAACAACTTTAGAGGAGACCACCCGTGGCCTGTCCGGTATCTCCGAGCTTATGGCCTGGATTGGAATGTCGTTGTCCGCCTGAATCTGGCGTATCCTTGCAGGTGCATACCGAGTGCTCCCAATCCATGCCGCTTCATATGTCATCGCGCTGGTCACCGTTTCCTTAAATGTTGGCTTTCCCATCATCAACGCACTGCGACGTGTTTCTGGATCATGAAGACCTTCAACAAACGACTCAATCTTCATCCTCTCGAGATCATCAGCACCAAATTTTGGGTAGCACAACTGTACGAGCCGCTCAATGTCTGCTGCATATGTCTGCAGCGCCTCGTTGGCTCTTTGCTTGCGGTTCTTCAGCTCACAGTAGTATAGCGCATGGTTGTGCTCGTTGCTATACTTCGCTGCTAATGCCCTCATGATGGCACCGTAATCACTTCTTAAACATTCTGGAACTGATTTGATTACCTCAGCCGCAGGACCTTTCAGCGCCAGTGCTAACCTCCGACCTTTCCTGATATCTGTCCACTGATTTTCCAAAGCAGCCAAGTCGAATTGCAATTTAAATGTGTCGAACGGCGCAGCACCATCATAAGTAGGCACTTCTGTTCTGGCAGCAAAACCGTCCTGAACCGGTGGCAAACATTCTCGTGGCTGTACCTCTCGAAACCGTTCGTCTATCTTTCTGTGCATCGAATCTTCCAGACTGTCAACTCGTTTGTTCAAGGACTCATCCAGGTTGTCAACTCGTCTATTCAGGGATTCACCCATTTCGTCAACTCGTTTGTCCCAATCGTCTATTCGCGTCTCGAGATGCTCAACTTTCACATTCAGGCTATTGGAAATTTCCTCCACCTTCTGCTCTATGCGCGCAGAATTTTCCGCCATTTCTCGATTTGCAGTCCCGACTTTTGCCGAAATTTCGAGATTCGTAGTTTCCAGCTTCGCTGACATTTCTCGATTTGCTGTCTCGACTTTTGCCGAAATTTCGAGATTCGTAGTTTCCAGCTTCGCTGCCATCTCTTGATTCGCAGTTTCCATTTTCGCTGCCATTTCACGGTTGGAAGTCTCGAACATGCCTTTAAGTGCAACCATTAGCTGGCTCATGTCCATTGCTTGTGGCGGCGCAGCCGCTGCAGTCGTACTTTGCATCGACGCCGCACCTGCAGGCGATTCCTCCATTTTGGCCGACGCCTCTTGTTCTTGCGCTCCGAACTCGTGCACAGTCCAATCGACGCCTCGTTCCTCACATGCTTCTCGCAAGCGCAACTGCAACTCCACCTTTCCGCCAGCAGTCGGCAAATTCCAGGCAGCCAGCTCCTTCTTCAGCTGGTCCACCTTCAGCAGCTCGAATTTCACCATGTCCGTGCTTTTATAATTTTATTTCTTTAGTTTTTTTTTTATCTTCAATTTTCCACAATCCCACTTCTGACACCAAATGTTACGAATACTAAGTCTAGTGGGCTGTCACGTATCTCTGGATTGTGTGATTTGAAAATAAAACACAGTCAGTTTCTTAAACGCAGACAATAAAATACACCAACAGTCACTTTATTATTCACAGTTTACACTTTATTGTTCGTACACTTAAGTATTTGCTTAATTATTCCGTGTGGCAACTTCACTTGTCAAAACCAGACTGACTCGTTGCCCGCATCCGGCCACCTTTTATACTCTGTCCGGCCATCGCGCAGATCGTTCCCGCACATTCCGGAGTAGACTAAATGCTTCCCTGATGATCGCGACCATTGTTGCCAGATTGGACTAAAAGTTATTATCGCGGCCGTCGTTGCCACATTCAATTATGGCACGGCGCGAAGTGGCAGGGTTGCTTTGCACAGCGACAGACTGTCTTATCGTTACAATATATAACAATTTAATAGTAACTTATGCTCGTTTTAGGTATAAGCCATACAGAAAATGATCACCTTTCAAACATGCTTTAGATTAAGGAAATTAGAATAATAGATCAAGAGATATCCTTGAAATTCAGATGGAAAACGTGGTTCCGAGAAATATACCGTGGTTCCGAGAAATAGAAAACGAATATACAGAACGTTTACATATAACAGTTAACGGGTTACTTCTACGAATATTCAGATGTTCTGCCAGTACTATACAGGGTGTATAACATATACTTCTGCAATATGACTACATGCCTACAAAGGTTAGAACAAAGAATGTTTTGACGCATCGATTACTTTGATCATAAGCTGCCATCTACAGCGCATTCAAACTAGCTAATTGTTTAATTGCGTTCATGACGCTCTGATTGTTTGAATATCGATCGAATCGAAAAATCCTTTCGTACACATATTCTACGGACATACAGCTTTCATTTTATGTGAAAAAAAAGATTTTTTCAAAAAAATTTGAAAGAACCTCCCCTTAAGGAATTTAGTTCAATTTCTTAAATGAACTTGTTGCCTATTTATTGTTTTTAGTTGGTAAGAGTTGTTTATTTATAAACTTAATAACTAAATAAATAAAAAAATAAATAAAATAGAACACATCGCACACGCACTACAAAAGTGACACAACTGAAATGTTTTGATTTTTCAGGAAACGCAAAAAACTGTTTTTGAGCTAAATAAAGATTTTTTAAAATAACGTAAGGACTGTATCGAAAATTATAAATACACTTTAAAAATCATATAAAGTGGGCTATGCAATGCTGGTTGCTCAGGAATATCGGTTTTTAGATTCTAGAGGTTCAAATTGTTATTTATTTATTTATTTATTTATTTATTTATTGAATTATTTGTACAACTTAAGATCATGGATCTTTTATGAGTACATCAACACATTAAATTAAATTTTGGTAATACAATATGCTTACAATATAAATACAATTACAATTATTAAACTTAAAACTAATATATGGATATAGAAAGTAGAAAGTAAAGAAGTAGAAGAAAAAGAAGAAGTATAGAAGTATATAAAGAGGAAACAAAAACAACAAATGGTCATGTAGTCTGTAATTATTATGGTCGCATTATTTACCCCAGTTTTTTAAAATGGTCTAGTATAAGTATTTTGTAGTTGCTTCGATTCAGTCTGGCTTTAATCATCTCAGGAATTGAGTTCCACAGTCTCACGGCGTTAACGAAAAACAGTCGAGAAGTAGCTAATGTAGTGGTACCGTGTAACCACTTATGCCAACCCTGACAAGTCATGCTGCACTCAAGCACAAATGTGTCAAAGTGTCAAATAGCAACGCGCGCACGACACAAGCGACACTCAAGTGGCTAAGCCAGCGGCGTGCCATCCGACACGACTGACCGCAGTGCAGTGTCCCACATATGGAACATGCACTGATCGGCACTCTGTGTGATGTCACCTACCGCAGGGCAATGGCACTTGAGGAAAAGTGCTGAACTGACCGAAAGGGTCCCGTGACGCTGATTGGTCACACTTCCGCGACACTGGAAAATCGGGCGGAGCATTGGAAATGCTCAGCCGTATAACAGTTTCTAAATTTTGTATTTAAGACACGGAAATTGAAAAATAAAATCAGCTTCTTGAGAATAGACAAACCGTGTGTTTCTCTTGGTTGCTCACACACATAGGCACCTTGGCCATAAAATAATTGGCGTGACCCGCCGCTTCAAATAGGTCAACCCGAACGCTACTGACGTCGGACAAACCAAAAGCGGTCACAACAAACTTTATACCCGACCTCTGTTCTACCACACCCGACTCCTGTTCCACCACATGGCGATCCTGCCACTTGCGACCAAATCTGGAACACCCACCAATAAATGAAAACCCACAGTAACACCGGTCCTGCCAGACCATAACTATCGACCACTACATTTGAAAATTTAAAAAGGCAAACCCACCGTTCACATCCACAAACTCCATCATTCACCCAGGAATGACAACGCAAGAAGAAATCGACGCAGTATTCGAAAAGTGGGTCCGAGCCGTACAGCAGCAAGAATACGTCCCAGAGAGCGTCATACCGACAACATCGACGCCACCCGTATATACGCCCACACCAAAATCAGCCGGTCCGAGGGCCATCACAATCGAAGAGTACAAGGCGAGGAACTGCAAAACAAAACCCCAAACAGCAGAGGCCCCAACGACAGCAAAGAAACGACGCGCCAGAGGCGGAAAAAAGGTTGCAGCAAGAAGAGAGAAAGCAATATTGTACAAACTGATCCCTGTAACAACAGACCGGGACCTTAAACGCAACTTAATTGATAAATTGAAAACCCTGCACTAATGGGCACGAAACCAAGCAAGGAAGAGATTATTGTTGCAAACAATAATGCAGCGAGCGCAGCACAATCAACAGCAGCGACAAACAATACAAATTTAACATATATTTTAAGTATCATAGTATTAATACTAGTATTCATTCAAATCAACGCACATTATAAGAATTACATTAAGAAACACACAAAAACCATACATGTAACTCAGGTTTAAATAAATATAAATGATTTAGAAACAAATATCTCACTATGCAAAATCTACACATAAGCTCGTAATCTTACAATATAGAAAGCATGGACAGGAAAAACAGACAACATAGGTACAAATGGAGGACATTTTCGACGAACTAAATAGAACCCTAACAAACTTGAGAAAAACACCAAAAAGAACATACACGCAGGAGACATTAACGACAAAACAACAAGCCGTAGTCGCTTTAAAACAACGCTTTGAAGAACTAATAATTGAACACACAGATAAAGACTACATAGCTGGCATAAAAATTGCTTTCAACAAAACGTACGAAAACACCATACAAATACTACAACAGAAACTAACGGATAACAATACAAAGGAAAAACATCCGCCAATCACAATGGCAGCATTTAATATCGAAACGGCTATGAAAGCCATCCCGAACTTCACAGGGAATTTCAAAGAGCTGGATACTTTCACGAAGATAACAGAACTAATATACAAAAAATTGGATGCTACTGGCAAAACAGAACTGCTAGAATTCGTATTCTACGCAAAACTGAGCCTCACAACTAGAACGGCAATCGGCCATAACATACCAAAAACGCTTGAAGAACTGACCATACTTCTGAACGAACGATACAAGAGTACGAACACGATACCCCAGCTCCAGAACCAACTATCATACCTCGTCCAAGGAGGTCTAGACATAAATACGTACAAGAACAAGATCCTTAACCTAATAGCAGAGCTAAACAAATTACAAACAGATCAAGCCGGCTCCGAACTAACCACTATAGAACGAAATATAATTACAAAACTCAACGAGCAATACAGTCTCACCGTATTTAAAAATGGACTAAACGACGAATACAAGCAAACCATTTTCGCAGCCATGCCAACAAATTTTAATAAAGCAGTCGAATTAGCCCTAGAACTAGAAAAGGACAACAAACAAACACGGGCAAGAGTGATGTTCATTAACAGGAACAGCAACAATCGAAACAACAACCAAAACAGAGCAAACCACAGAAATTTTAACCAACAAGACAACAACAGATATCAAAACAACAACAATGCTAGAAACAACAACAACTACAGGAACAACAGCCAACAAGCTAACTACAACCCCAGAAACAATCAGAACAACAGCAACTATCAAACAAATTCTCGCAACGCATCCAACAACGGCAGACCAAACAGTCACACTGCTAACACGAATTTCAATTACAGAAATCAGAACCAAAGGAACTATAACCAAAACAACAGAAACTTCAACCAAAACTCAAGATACAACAACAATGCAAACAGAAACCAAAATTTCAACAACCATGGTCGCCCTACACACATCAATTATATTCAGGAAAACCCGGGCGACCCGGAGGAAGACAACCACATTCCTCCGGGGGAGCAATAACAAATGAACGAAGAATTTACCTAATATCAGAGAATCTAACAAACTATGTCACACTGAAATGCCACCAATTTAATAAACCGTTAACATTCCTCATTGATACCGGAGCAGACATATCACTGTGTAAAACAAACAACGATGACAGCCTTGAGATCAACACAGAAAACACATGTAAACTAACAGGAATATCCACACATAAAATAGACTCACTGGGAACATTAAAACTGACATTCCCACTACGAAAAACAAAAACAGAATTGAATTTCCACATAGTCAATGAAGAATTCCCAATCGTAACTAATGGAATCATAGGAAGAGACTTTTTGCTCAAATACATGTGCAAAATAGACTACGAAACCCTCACACTAACAATGATAATAAATGAAGAAGAACACATATTTCCTATAACAACCAAACCACCGCCACACACCTCACACACAATACCGCCAAGATGTGAAGTAATACTACCTATCAGCATGAATATTCAAGAAGACAGTGTAATACTAAACCAAGAACTTGCAAACGGAGTATTTTTGGCAAATTCCATCGCACCAGCAAAAGGCAAATGCCACGTAAAAATAATCAATACAACAGATAAAACAATAACAGTAAAAAACATCCGACCAGAAACAGAAAACTTGTCTAATTACACAATAATGAAAACAAACTACAACACCAACAGTCCAAACAATGAACGATTCAGAAATCTAATATCAACACTCAAACTAGACAACCTAGACGAACAAACAGAAGCAGAGCTTAAAACCATCTTTCGAAAATATCAATCAGTTTTCCACCTGGAGGGAGAAGAAATTACAACAAATAATTTCTACAATCAACAACTTAACCTAGAAGACTCCACACCGGTATACATAAAAAACTACAGATTACCGCAAACACAGCAGGAAGAGATAAAGAACCAAGTACAAAAATTAATAGACAGCGATATCATAGAACCATCAACTAGCCCATACAACGCACCTCTACTACTAGTACCAAAGAAAAGCGAAGATAATACGAAAAAATGGCGATTGGTCGTAGACTACAGAAAACTGAACGACAAAGTAATAAATGATAAATTCCCGTTAACACGCCTAGAAGATGTTCTTGACATACTTGGCAGAGCAAAATACTTTTCAACATTAGACATGACCAGCTCCTTCCACCAAATACCATTGGACCAAGATTCACGACCACCCACCGCATTTTCAACACAAGATGGACACTACCAATTCAAAAGACTACCGTTTGGCCTCAAGATATCTTCGAACAGTTTTCAGCGCATGCTAACCCTAGCACTAAGTGGATTAAGCTCAGAAGCATTCCTCTATGTTGATGATATAATCGTATTTGGTTGTTCATTAAAACACCACAACGAAAATTTGATTAAAGTTTTTGACCGACTACAACAGTACAACTTGAAATTAAATGCAAGCAAATGCCAATTTCTAAAACCAGAAGTAATCTACCTAGGACATTTAATCACAGACAAAGGCATCAGAACAGATCCAACAAAATGCGAAGCAGTACTAAAGTATCCAACACCAGCGAATGCTGATGAAGTCCGTCGATTTGTAGCATTTTGCAACTACTACAGACGCTTCATACCAGAATTCGCATCAATAGTAAAATGTCTTAACTCTCTCCTTAAGAAAGGTACACCTTTCATTTGGACAGACGAGTGCAAGACAGCTTTCGAAACATTAAAGCAGAAGTTAACAAACACACCAATATTACAATATCCAGATTTCAACAAAACCTTCATATTAACAACAGACGCTTCAGACTTCGCCCTAGGAGCAGTATTATCCCAAGGAGAAATTGGACATGACCTTCCCATTTCATATGCAAGCAAATCACTACAGAAACACGATATCAATAAACCAATAATAGAAAAGGAACTTTTAGCAATACATTGGGGAATAAACTACTTTAGACCGTACCTCTACGGAAGAAAATTCATCGTAGTCACAGACCACAGACCACTGGTATCTCTGTTCTCACACAAAAATCCATCATCAAAAATGACAAGAATCAGACTAGACTTATCTGATTACGACTTTGAAATCATATACAAACAAGGAAAAATCAACACAAATGCAGATGCTTTATCACGCATAAAAATCGACAGCGACACACTAAAAGCAATGATTCCAACACATGAAGATAACGTAAATGACGGCAAACAAAATGAAATTTTAGCGATTACAAGGAGCAAGGCAGCAACATTAAGAGCAAAAGAAAATTCTACAATACATGAAGATATTATGCACAATGAAAAAAATGAGAATATTTATGAAGACTATGGTACCAGAACACGCGACAATAGGAAGGACATATCTCAAGAGCCTGCGCAACTCTACATATGGGAATGTACCTCTATGAACGACGTGAAGAATATGAAGAAATTGAAATTTGAAATAAAAGAAAAGCATCGGCCGATGATACATATTGATAATTATGAAGTGCACGTGACTTGTAGCGATGACCCTTTGAATCTAGATTCAATGTTGGAGAAACTACACAGTTCACTAAAGAACCTGCATATAAAGGAGCTAGCCCTTTGCAGAGAAAATTTTAAATTTGAAAATATTACAATGAATGCATTCAAAAAGAAATACAATGAATTAAATAAAGATAAATGCTCGCCTATAAAAATACTAATATACAACGCTCCACGACATATTCAAAGTAAACTACAACAATATAAACTAATAGACGAATATCATAACGCTAGCACAGCCGGACATTTAGGAATCAGAAAAACAATTTTAAAATTAAAACAACGCTATGCATGGAAAAACATGCGACAAATGGTAAAAGAATTTGTAAACAATTGCTTGACCTGCTGCAAGAATAAAACAATTAAGCACACAAAAGAAGAAATGGTCAAAACAGACACGCCAGCAACAAGTTTCGAAACCATTACCATTGACACAGTCGGACCATTAAGAATATCAAATGGATTCCGCTACATACTCACAATGCAATGCGATTTAACAAAATTTATTATTGCACACCCGATGGAAACCAAAGACGCACGCTCGACAGCAAAAACGCTTGTAGAACAGTTCATTCTCAAGTACGGTTGTTTTAAAACATTGAAATCCGACCGAGGCACCGAGTTTACGAACGAGCTAATGCACAACATATGCCAATTACTCAACATACGACAAATTTTTTCGACACCCTACCACCACCAAACAATAGGGGCACTTGAAAGAAATCACAGAACACTACACGAGTACCTACTGGCATTCACAGACGAACATGAATGGGATAGGTGGGTACTAGGCATCGCAATCCCGGGATCCCGGGATCCCGGGATCCCGGGATCCCGGACTTTTTCCAGTCCCGAAAATCCCGGGATTCAAATTCTTTTATCCCGGGATTTTCGGGATTGCAAAAGATGCTTCAAAGTTCAAATGAAATAAATTGTAAGGCACAAAAACCCAATTCCTTATTTGAGGGAGAAGGGAGGGGATAGAGTGCGTCTTTTGCAAAAGGCTTATGATTATTTACTAAGCATTCAACCAACAAGTGTTGAATCTGAAGGATGTTTCTCTTCAGCAGGGTTCATTTGAAATAAATTTCGCTCTAGATAAGAGAACAAAACACTTAATGCCTTTGTATTTTTAAGATCTCAGTTTTTAGTTAATCAAAACGCTTAACTTTTTTATCGAAATAATCGAAGTAAAACTAAAAGCACAAACAAATTAACTATTTTATTTTTTTTATCAAATATGCATATATATGCACTTTATGATACATCGGTTGCAAAGTAATAAGTTATGTTTAAGTGTCATTTTTGGATAAAACAAAATGCTATGGAACTGAAGTTAAATGTCAAATGAAAAACTTTTAAGTTAACTCTTCAATTCCCAGTGTCACCTGTAGGTGACAGATGCTTAATATTTGTTTTCCTACCACATAGGTTTTTATTTTAAAATTCTAACACTTGTATAGCAAAGTCAATTAGTAGTACTTGTTTATTTAATTTTCCTACCAACACTAGCGATACGTCATTTGTAAAATTTATTCATTTGTTTCACGCGTAATTAAAGCAGTGCGAGTTTGTGTGGTTTCTTTCAATATAAAAATGAGGGTAGTTTAAACATTTTTTATGTATTTTTTTGTCTTATCCAAACGTATCTAAGCTCTTTTATTTAAAAAGAAAATTTTCTTTTTCACTATTTTGGACATGGGAATTGAAGGGTTAAACAAAATGTGATTAAATTCAAGATAAAAAAATCTTGAAACTACCCAAATGTGATTAAAATGTGTCCATTTTTATGATAAATATATTATAAACAAGTATTTATGCAATTCGGGAAAATTGTTTTATTACAAAATTTGTTATATGAATCCCGGGATTAAATCCCGGGATCCCGGGATTTGACTTTTCAATCCCGAAAATCCCGGGATCGCAAAATGGCCAAAAATTGCGATCCCTAGTGGGTACCATACTATACATTCGCATACAATACGACACCACATGTTGAAACGCTCTACTCACCGTACGAGTTAGTTTTCGGCAAATTACCGTCATTACCGAGTGACATAACAAACAAACACGACAAGATTTATGACTTTGACAACTACGCCAACGAACTAAAAGTTAGGCTGAAAACATCCATAGATAAGGCTAGGAATATGATAGAAATAGCTAAACATAAGAGACAAACTAATTATAATAAAAATATCAATAATACACAGTTAAGGATAGGAGATTTAGTTTTTGTTAAATTAGAATCAAGTAAGAAGTTACAAAGTCCTTACCACGGACCGTACAAGATTATAGATAGAAATGGAGTAAACTCCACCCTAGATATAAATGGTAAGCATAAGACATTACATAACAATAATCTTAAGAAATTTTTAGGAAATGACATAACAAGTAACAACTAAAATTGTACAGACCAAAAACATAAAATATATACATTTATTGCCCTAAGAATTGAAAATAGCATAGAAACACAACATACATATCCAAAACACACCAAAATTATCATAAATAATGTAAGCTAAGCATTTCCAAATCCACCTCCGAAAACCCCGACCGCTATCTTAAAAAATTATTCCAAGTAATAATTTTTCGCTTAAGGGCAATGGTGTAGTGGTACCGTGTAACCACTTATGCCAACCCTGACAAGTCATGCTGCACTCAAGCACAAATGTGTCAAAGTGTCAAATAGCAACGCGCGCACGACACAAGCGACACTCAAGTGGCTAAGCCAGCGGCGTGCCATCCGACACGACTGACCGCAGTGCAGTGTCCCACATATGGAACATGCACTGATCGGCACTCTGTGTGATGTCACCTACCGCAGGGCAATGGCACTTGAGGAAAAGTGCTGAACTGACCGAAAGGGTCCCGTGACGCTGATTGGTCACACTTCCGCGACACTGGAAAATCGGGCGGAGCATTGGAAATGCTCAGCCGTATAACAGTTTCTAAATTTTGTATTTAAGACACGGAAATTGAAAAATAAAATCAGCTTCTTGAGAATAGACAAACCGTGTGTTTCTCTTGGTTGCTCACACACATAGGCACTTTGGCCATAAAATAATTGGCGTGACCCGCCGCTTCAAATAGGTCAACCCGAACGCTACTGACGTCGGACAAACCAAAAGCGGTCACAACAAACTTTATACCCGACCTCTGTTCTACCACACCCGACTCCTGTTCCACCACACTAACAGAGCATGCCTAGGTACAATCAGGCTGTGAAGCCTCTGTGACTTGGAGAGGTGGAGCTTGTCATACAGATAACGTGGAGTTTTCCATAAGACTAATTTGTATAGAAATATACAGTTTCTCGCAGCTAGGTAGTTCATAATGCTACATCCAAGAACTTTGTTTCTCCACAGCGAGATATGATCATACTTTTGGATCCCATATACGTACCGCGTAACATTATTAAAAGCTACGTTAATCTTGTGTGCCGATCTTGAGTCAAGTTTGCTATACACTATCTCAAAGTAAGTTATATGGGGCAGAACAAGCTGCATAGCTAGCATGCGCCTGGTTTCCAAAGGCGTGAACGCGGCAGAAGTTCTTAACTTACGCAATACAGCATATATGTTACTCACAACTTTATTAACATGGTCAGCACAGGTTAATGTTGAATTTACAATAAATCCTAAATTTTTTATTTTGTCAGTGAGCTCTAAAGCAGTTGAACCAAGCCACAGCTTTTCAATATTATCGGTATGGATCACTTTGTTACAAATAGGCATTACGTATGACTTAGTAGCATTCAGTGATAAGCCATTATTCTTCGCCCAATTCACAATAGCGGACAAATCACAATTAACTTTATAGCACAAATCTTCAACTAGACCAACACGACTAGACAAATATAATTGGATGTCATCAGCATAGGCATGAACGTGAACATAATTACAAACAGAAAAAACATCATTTACAAAAAGACTGAACAGGAGAGGACCAAGGACAGACCCCTGGGGAACGCCGGCCGAAATGGATTTAAACTGCGACGAGGAATTCAATCCTTTGACTTGCTGAACTCGGCCCTTAAGATAGCTAGCCATGAGCTTTATAGCGCTGTCAGAAAATCCAAAATTGTGTTTAAGTTTCTTGCACAACAGAGCATGATTAACTAGGTCAAATGCCTTAGAGAAGTCTAAGAGACACAAAAGAGTTAGCTCACCATTATCAAAGGGAGTCCTAATATCATCCAGTATTTTAACCATTGCGGTAGCACAACTATGCTTCGGCCTAAAACCTGACTGCAGAGAAGAAAGCAGATTATTGTCTTGAATATAGTTTGAAATCTGTTCTGCCATTAGAGATTCGCATACTTTAGAAAGGGCTGGCAATATACTAATCGGCCTATAATCACTAGGAGATGACGCAAGAGCTTTCTTTGCAATGGGCAATATGATAGCTTTTTTCCATGCTGCTGGAAAACATCCACTTGCAAAACAGTGATTTATTATATGGGTGAGAGGACTAATAATAAACTGCAGCACGAGTTTAAGAAACTTTAAAGGGATTCCATCATCCCCAACAGCATTCGATTTAATGCCCATAATCGATTTTATTACCTCTAACTCACTAACTCCTACAAATTGAAAATGGCTATGGCAGCTACTAGCAGAACATATATTTTCATTTAAAGAAGGGAAAATACTGCCTTTGCTTGCGCTAATGTAGAAATCGTTTAGAATGTCAGGATCCACTTTGCATTCTGAGTTTTCTTTCCCATGAATGTTTAAGTTATTCAGGTTGCGCCATAGCTGTTTAAATGGAAGCGAGGCATTTAGTTTCGATTTACAAAACCACCGCTTCGATTGCCTTATTACAGCTGTAGCTTCATTGCGTGCAGATTTATACAAACACCATGAAGTATCCGTCAGTGATTTTCTCCATTTAGCATGCAACTTATTTCGTTTTCTTATTGCTAAATGTACTCGGTTGGTATACCAAGGACACGACTTATTCCTGATATAAGAAGTACGAATCGGAACATGAGCGTTAAACCCCGTGATTAAGTTCTCACTAAGAAATTCAAGCTTTTGATCAACTGTATCAAATAACCAACACTCTCTCCAACACACACGGGACAAGTCAGAAAACAAAGCATCAACATTCAATGAACGATAATCACGATACATAAATGTAGTGCTCACTGGACGATCAAACACAACATCAACTGCACAAAATATTAGATCATGGTCCGATATGAAAAATATTTGGTCAAATTTAAGTACTAGAGAAGGGTCAGAAGTAATAAAATAGTCTAAAAGGCTTGGTCGGCAATTACTAGCATATCTGGTGGGGATAATGTCATTAACAATAGCTAGACCAGCTGCTGATACATGATTACGTAGTTCATTGGTGTAAGAATCATTAGAAAGTAAGTTTACATTAAAATCACCACAAATTATGTAATGCTCATAGTCTATTAAAAACAAAGATAACTCGGTGAAGTATGCATCTAGAGAAAAACATTTATTTGGGTTGTAGACACAAGAAACTAAGATTCGGGATTTACCATCAGACACTTCAGCTATTATATATTCTGTATCAGAGCCAGCCGATTTAGCAATTGCTGTTAGATTGAGAGTATTCCTACAATAAATTGCTACCCCTCCTCCCTTCCTATGCTTTCGATCATTTCGAATGAGACTATAGTTGTTTATAGAACACTGAAGGTCCGGAATGCAATTACTAAACCAAGTTTCAGACACACAAATAACATCAACAAGGGACTGTTCGAAGATATGTCTAACATAGTCAAGTTTATCAAAGCTCAAACTCCTCGCATTGAAGTGGACTACATTAAACCCCGCTGATTGCTTACACAAGATATCAACTACCAATTTCTGATTTTCATTAGCGCCGGAGACGTTTATATCAGATAAGTTTGATGTCATGAGAATGAGCTATAGAAGAAACAACTAACATACATACTAATGAGGTTAAAATGCTGATAACTACAGAACAACAAGAAAACAAGAGTAACAATAGTTAGAGACAGAAAGAGAGAAAATAGAAAAATAATGGAGAAGGACACAGATACAATAAGTAATAACATCAAAATAGCTTATATTTAATTTTGCAAAAGTCATTGTAGCTTCTATGCTGCCCCGACAATTCCATCGATACATTTTTTATCAAATACTTTTACGGCCTCGTCGCCGTCTCGTTTTCTCACCATGATTTGCCCACGTATCGAAAAAGCAGCAACAAGAAGTTTCTGTCGTTTAAGCTGAGCTGCATAATGCATTAGTTCACGATTATCCCTAGTCAGACTTTCGTGCACATAAAACTTTGCATTATCATCCAGTCCAATGTCTCTCAGAGCAAGAGGCCGCTTGTTGGCTTTGCAATAGCCAGCAATGGATTTAAATAGCTGACTACGAGCATGCTGGGAGAAAAGCTTAACGATGATAGCCGAGTTGTTGTTACCAGTTTTATTGTTCCTTGCTGGCAGCCGGAAAACTTCGCGCACTGGGGGCAGTTCGTGCTGAATAGCCTTGCACATACGCGAGAAGATCTCCTCTCCGCTGATATTAGTAGAGTTAGGTATGCCGTTTATTAAGAGATCAGTGGCAACGGCTTCATTCTCTCTCCTCTCTGCGTCTCTTTTTAGTGCAAGTACTTCAGTCCGCAGTACACCCAACTCTTCACATGAGGTTTCTACAGCTGTTAGCCTCACATCAAGGAACTTTATTGACTTCTTTATGTTTACCAATTCAGCTGACAGGTCGTTAAATTTTTGCATCAGCCTCTCTTCACTCTTCTTTACCTGCTCACTCAGCTGTTCAATTATGTATTCCTTTTGCTGATCCATTTTCGCCTCCAGCTGAAGTAACCACGAAGCTGCCGTTGGGCTCTCAACGCGACGGCCCTTCGAGAGTATAGGAGTGGCAGTGTCTGTTTTTACCGGTGAGAGCTTCGTGCTTCTGGTGGTTTTTTTAACAGCGGCCGACATTATGATAAGCAATGCGAGTGTGGGAGATCAACAATTATTTATTTTGAATTTGATGATTTTTCCAGCAAGTAATGCAGATGACAGCATCAGCAGCGCGTAGAAACGTTCATGAGACAACTCCTGGCCAGATTTCAGAATTTTTGGCGTTGTTTACGTGGTAAAAAAGGTGGTTGAATCGGCAGCACAAAATTATACGTCTACTCACGACCCATCACTCACAATTTAATTTTATTTTCGTGAAAAATTTGTTGTAGTATATCGAAGCGCTTAAAAATGAGAGGACTTTCCGCAAAACTTCGTCAGAAAATTTTGTCCAAATGAGCATCAACCAAAGGAATGTCGTATAGAAAACTAGCAAAAGAAGCAAATGTTAGCCTGTTCGCTGTACAAAAACCATTCGCCGGTATACTACACATTGCACACTTGAGGATTTTCCAGGACAAGGTCGTCAAAAGGGTGCGTCCCAACCATTGCTAGATACTAAGATATGTGCCTTATTTAAAAAAAATAAGGAGATATCCGTACGCGATTGCGCAAAAAAAGCCGGAACGAGTGCAGCAATGGTCCAACGTGCCAAGAAGAGAAACCAGTTGGGAACATATAGAAAGCAAAGGGAGCCAAAACGAAGCACTCAGCAAGTCGCGCAGGTGAAAACCAGATCCCGAAAATTGTACGACTATATTTGTAGGCAAAAATTTTATTGCATCATAATGGACGACGAAACATACGTGAAATTGGACTACAAAACGCTGCCAGGACCCCAATTCTACGCAGTTCCGAAAGGCAGTGAAATTTCAAAAGCTGACAAATAAATTTTTTGCGAAAAATTTGGCAATAAGATTCTTGTTTGGCAAGCAATATGCAAGTGTGAAAAAATGTTGACTCCATTCTTCACGGACAAGCCCCTGAATGCTGAAATGTACCTAAATGAGTGCCTCAAGTAGAGATTGCTGCCGTTGGTGAAAAAGCACACTGGCAAGACTTGGTTTTGGGCCGACTTAGCTTCTTGCCATTATGCTAAGCCAGTACTAACGTGGTATGAAGAGAAGAACATACATTTTGTTAAGAAAAACATGAATCCTCCAAAGTGTCCAGAGATATGCCCTATCGAAAAATTCTGGGCGTTGATGAAGAGGAACCTTAAAAAAAGATCTAAACCGGCTAACTCCGTTCAAAAATTTAAAAAAGGTTGGGATAGTGTCAACAAAAAATTAGATTCTGGCCGTGTCCAGAATTTAAAAAAGGACCTCGACAAAAGGATTAAAAATGTGGGTTAGCCTCCCACTAAAAAATTTTTTTGTTGCTATTTACAAAACAATACAATATGAAATGCCATTTATAAAAAAAAAAAATTCTAACTTTTGTTATGCACTAGTATGAAGCATTTTTTGGTGTATTTATAATTTTCGATACAGTCCTTATATACCGCTCAGTAGAAAATCCTTACAAATTATGCTTTAGGATAAATTACAAGAATTTTTTTATTTTACACTAGAAAATCCAAAATTTTGAGTTGTAACTGTTTTGATGATATTTTAATTCAATAATTACGAAATTATTTTAAGTTATGTCGTTTTTGCTGAGTTTTATAATTATAAATTATAGTTAAATAGACGAAAGAAACATTTTGAAAATTCGGAATTAATGTTTTGATTTGAAAATATATACAAATGGTCAGAACTTTGCTTAAACTTAACTTCAACAAAAATTTCGTCAAAAGTGTCACAATTTGAATTAGGACTCTTTTGCATTGAGCTGCAGTGATCAAATAGCATCAAACTTTTGGCATGAAGAGAGACCTAACTGTATTTTTGCAACAGTTAACAGCAACAAAATATACTGATTGGTAGATTGATGCCTTGTGCACAATATTAACACATAAACCCGAAAATTAAAAATTTTGAGTTGTGTCATTTGTAGTGCGTGTGCGTAAACTGCTGTTTACTATCACCCTCCATGTAATCTATACTATTATATAAAAACAAGTGTGACTTTTTTGAGCCACAATCAGGCAAAAACCACTGAACCGATTTAGATGAAATAAGCAGCAAACATTTTTTTATCTACGGGAATGGTACATAGGCTATATGATAATGACCACGCCCCCTTCTTACGCCCACTACGGTAACAAAACTCATCTATGATATGCTTTTGTAAGGCAATATGGGCATCAAACGATTCTGCGTGTCATTGCGGCAAACATAGGCTATAACATAATCAGCCACGCCCACTTTGTGCGCCAACTAAACTAACAAAACGAAGCTACGGTACATGTCGGTGAATCAGTATTAATATCAAGTGATTCCGTGTTTCATTGATGTTAACATAGGATATAATTTTGACCACGCCCATCTGATATGCCTTTTCGCCACGCCCACTATAATAACAAATCATGGCCATAGTATATTTTTCATAGCAATATGGGCATTAAACGATTTAGCGCGTCATTGCGGCAAAGATAGGATATAATATAATCGGTCACGCCCATTTTCCACGCCCACTTTCCACGCCAACTAAACTAACAAAACGAAGCTTCGGTACATGTCGGCAAATCAGTATTATTACCAAATCATTTCGAGTTTTGTTGATGTTAACATAGGATATATAAGATTTAGAGTCCGACCGATACCAAATTTCTTGGCCGATGCCGATTCCGTAGAAAAAAAAACACGAATGAATGCAATCAAAAACACAGCTTATTTCATAAAACAACAAAAGGAACTATTACATATTGTTACGAAAATCCAAGTTTGCTTCCCAAGGTTCGTTTTGATTGTGGTTGAAAATAAAACAACTTCAATTACTCAACAAAAATCAACAATCACTTTATTTACAGATTTACACTTCGCTTGTATCTACACCTGTTACCACTTTGCTTGCTCAACACAGACTCGACCCATTGTGCTGCACACTGCTGCTTTTATACCAGTTTTCTTATCGCGCCGAAGTTTCTTGCAACTTCCAATTGGAAAGCGCTCGACCATTCTCGCACAGCCTATTTCTTCGAGAACCATCCTTGCCATATCGGACTATACCAAGCGAATAATACCAAATTTGTCGTACTTAAAAGTGCATGCCTAAAAGTATGCTTGGAAAACATTCGTGCGGAGAAAAGCATTCCTGTACAGTGCGGCACGGAATTTCTCATCGTATCACTGCCCATCACTTAGACTTGTTCGTCCCGAACAAGTACAGAGGCTCCGCCGGAGTAAGACGCCAGGCGCTCCAAATGGACTACCTTCAGCCTGGCGTTTCCGCTGCAGCAGCGTTGAACCCTGTACACCACGTCATTAATCCTGGTCACGACCTTGTACGGTCCTTCCCATGACGCTTGAAGCTTTGGAGACAAACCTTTCCTGCACTGCGGGTTGTAAAGCATTACCAGATCGCCTTCTTGGAACCCCGCTGTGTTAGCTCGTAGATCATATCTGGCTTTCATCTTATCGCTGACCAGTTGGATACGGTCCCTTATAAACTGGTGGATTTCTTCCAGCTCCGATCGCTTATTAACTGCGTAATCAGTCTTAGCGCCTTCCGTCGTGCTGACCACTCCGAACTTCAAGTCAGCAGGCAATCTCAGCTCTGTGCCGAACACTGCTCGGGCTGGAGTGAGTGATGTCGTATCGTGCGGGGCTGACCTATACGCCATCAAGAACAGCGGAATATGCGTGTCCCAATCCTTTTGATTCCTGCCCACTACTTTCCGCAGATACCGCAGATAGATTCCGCTGCTACCGCGTTGTGGCCGGCTTAAATCGCGCGGCCAAATCGATAAATAAATAATAAAATCAAATTAAACGCGTCTTGCGCACAAATATCAAGTGCAGTGCGAGTGCCGTTATTCGTGCTGTCCGCCAATTCGACCTCCGGCCGCGTTGTGTTGTTGCTGTGTTTTTTTTCCCGTGTTGCCTTTTTCCTCCGTCCGTTTTTAGTAGCGCTACATGCGGTCCTGGTCGACACTGGGAAATTGACTGCTCTGTGGTAAAGGCATAACACTTACCACAGGGCAACATCAATTTTTCAGTGCATCAGATCGCATTTCCGACTGCTTTCCTTGTGCTTTAACCCACCTGGGTCATGGTGCTGGACAAATTTCGTATAGCCTTCTGCAACGTGCGCGGGATCAGGGCGAACTTTTTCGCAATATACGCGTTTGTAAATCTCCACAAACCCCATGTAATGGCACTAGGTGAGACCCAGGTGTGTGAGGATGCAGATCCACTGGATTTCCACATCCCAGGGTACCACCTACTGCCATTATTCTCTCCCCACAGGGGTCTTGCCCTTTATGTGTGCAGTAATGTTGCGTACCAGTGTCAGCAACAACTATACACGACGGATGCCGAATTTAGCTCCATGTGGGTTAAATTCAATATCCAGTCGCATATTCTGCACTTCTGCTTTCTGTACAGAAGCCCGAATTCAGGGAGAGATTTTATTTATAACAAGTTTGATCTTCTCTCTAATTCTATTTCCCATATTCTGGAATCGTATCCGAATAGTGAAATTGTAGTTGCTGGTGATTTCAATATTCATAATTCCAATTGGCTACGCCATTCCAGCCACACAACTCCTGAAGGCTTGTATGTCGAGCTCTTTGCCGAGTCTAATAACTTGACTCAAATAGTGCATGAACCAACGCATATCCCCTGCGTTGAGGGGCAAGCTCTCAATACTCTAGACCTTTTTCTCACTTCACACCATGAAAAATATGATGTTGAAATGCACGCACCTCTTGGGAACTCGGACCATTGCACCATTTTGGCGTCTTTTTCATACTCTTCTATCCGCAATGCTTCGCCTTTAGCCCCGAAGCGGTTAATGTGGAAGTATGAGAAAGCTAACTGGAGTGGACTTAACGATTTTTTCACCCACTTCAATTGGAAATTGTGTTTTCTTGATAGAAACATAAATGCCGCAGCCAAAATGGTTGAAGAAATTATATTATTAGGAATGCGGTCCTTCATCCCTAATAAGCTGGTTTGCATTAAACCCAAGGACAATATCTGGTTTAATGAGACATGCAGAATTGCTGTCAGGTCCAAAGAGGAAGCTTTCAGAACATGGCAGGCAAATAAAAATGCCGCCACTGAACAGCTGCGTAAACAGGCTAGAAATCGATGCAATGCCATCCTAAAGCGCCAAAAGTTTCTGCACGAACAGCGCCAAAGGAAAAAAGTTCTTCAATGCCAGCGTGGTAGTAAGAACTTTTGGTCATTCGTTAAGAAAGTGAAGAACCAAACATCGTCTTCAATCCCAACTCTTCTTAACAATGATCAAATCATCACTCACTCGGTTGATAAAGCTAATTTGTTGGCTAAAATTTTCGCAGAGAATTCCTCTCTGCCTCCCAGCGATCAACCACTGCCCGTAGTCGAAAACGTATCTTGCTCTATGCCAGAAATTCATTTTCGGACACGGGTAGTTAAAAGAGTGCTTGCAAATCTCGATGTAAATAAGGCTTCAGGGCCGGACGGCATCCCAGCCCTTGTTTTACAAAAGTGCGCTACCTCACTGGCTTGTCCATTACGCAAACTTTTCAACATGTCATACACCACAGGTGTATTTCCGACATGTTGGAAGGTAGCAAATGTTCAACCAGTTCCTAAAAAAGGCAAGACTACTGACCCTGCGAACTACCGACCTATAGCAATCTGTTCGGTGCTTTCCAAAGTAATGGAAAGCATTGTAAACTTCAACCTTGTGAAATATCTGGAGCACAATAGACTGCTAAGTGACCGCCAATACGGCTTTCGAAGACAGCGATCGACGGGAGACCTTATGGCGGTCCTCACCGAGAAATGGAACCATAGCATTCTAAACCTCGGTGAAAGCAAGGTTGTTGCACTGGATATTTCTAAGGCCTTTGACCGGGTGTGGCATAAAGCACTCGTGTCTAAATTGATTGCCTATGGCGTCGGTAGTATCTTCTCTCGTTGGATTACGAGCTTCCTCTATGATCGCTCTATTCGTGTTGTAATAGACGGCATAGCCTCGGAAAAGCATTCCCTTAGCGCGGGAGTGCCGCAGGGTTCGGTCCTTTCTCCAACCCTTTTCCTTATCTTCATCAACGACCTATTGTCGTTGACGAAGAATCCCATCTACTCGTTTGCGGATGACAGCACCATTTGTCATTCATACTCCTTCACAAAGCGCCCCAGCTCTGTGGAGATTGAGAGAGAACGGCGCCGTATGAATGACACACTTAATAGCGACCTACAAACAATCTCCAAGTGGGGACAAGCGAACAGGGTCGATTTTAATCCTCGCAAGACCCAATGTTGCCTGTTATCCCACAAGCGAGTCTCCCAACATTCCAACACATCCCTGGTTATGGATGGTGTGAGTATTGCGGAATCGGCAGCTCTTGATGTTCTGGGCATGTCCATTAAGAACGATCTTCGTTGGAACGATCATATTTTTGGCGTGTCGAAAGAAGCAGCCAAGTGCCTTGGCTTCTTAAAGCGGTGCAAAAAATATTTCACCCCGTCCGATCTCCGCATTATTTATACCACCTATATCCGACCTAAAATGGAGTTTAACTCGCACCTATGGGCAGGGGCTTCAAAAACCCATTTGGAGCTCCTGGATCGGGTGCAAAACCGTGCGATTAAACTTATAGGGGACAGTAGGGCATCCAGCTCTATTGACTCCTTGGAGCATCGTCGAAACGTGGCATGTGTGGTGTTATTCTACCGATACTTTTTCGGTAATTGCTCAGTGGAGATGAGCAGCTTGATGCCATCACTCCGGGTGTTCCCACGGGCAACCCGTTTGAACACTGGCGCCCATGCATTCCACGTCGAAACGATGTTTCAGCGCACTACGCACTACAGAGAAAGTTCGTTCCTGGCCCGAACAGCGCGATTGTGGAATGGTCTCCCTGCAGATGTTTTCCCCAGCACCTATGATCTTGATGGATTCAAGGCAAGAGTCCATAAATTCTTCACCCAACTTCCTGTCTCCCAACCTATATATCCTTCCTGAACCAACGCAATGCCTCGCATTTATAGGGGTCATCCCCTGCGCGTTGGGTCGTCTATAAAAAAAAAAAAAAAATCCAATCGGCGACAGACTCCTGGCATCCTGCCCAGTAGAATCGCCTTTTTATTTTGGCGACAGTTTTTGTGATGCCTAGATGCCCCCCGCTGGAGTCGTTATGGTATGCCTCGATCACTTCGTTGATCCTGCATTTCGGGACTACAATTAGGGAATTGCTGGTCCGGCCATCCTCACTCTCCCACTCGCGGTATAAGCAACCATCAGACAGCCGCAGACTTTGCCACTGCGCCCAGTAAGACTTCGCGATCGGGCTCTCACCGGCCATCTCCTGCCAGTCTGGACGTGCGCCTTGCTCCTTGCCTTCAATGATTTTTTTTAAGATCCGTATCCTCGCGCTGGTCCTTTTGTATCCTCTCCGCAGACCACTCTTCCTCTGGCATAACGCCCAATCGTACGTCCACTATCTGCTCTTTGCTTTCGGCTCGCGAATAATGCCTGCATTCGGTTTTGCACGGACGGCGTGACAAGGCATCGGCACTTCCATGGCTGCTACCCTTGTGATGCTCTACCGTGTAGTCGTAGCTCTGTAGTCGCTCGATCCACCGCGCCAACTGGCCTTCCGGATCCTTAAAGTTCAGCAGCCATTTCAATGCCGCATGATCTGTACGCAGGCGAAACTTTTGCCCATACATATTTATTCCATATCCATATTTATGGAAGTGTTTCACGCATTCCAATACTGCGAGTAACTCCATCCGTGTCACACAGTAGTTGCGTTCCGGCTTTGACAAAATTTTGCTGTAGTAGGCTATCACTTGTTCTTGGCCATCTATTATCTGTGACAGCACACCGCCAATACTATTCCCACTTGCATCTGTATCCAGCACAAACATCTCTCCAGGCACGGGGAAGGCCAGAATTGGAGCAGTGCACAATTTTTCCTTCAGTCGTGCAAAAGCCTGCTCCTGCTCTTTGCCCCACGCGAAAGCTTGATTCTTTTTCGTCAGTTTGTGCAAGCTGCCAGCTATGTTCGCAAATCCAGGAACGAATCTTCGGTAGTATGTGCACAGGCCCATGAAACTGCGGAGTTCGTGTAGATTGCGTGGTCGGGGCCACTCCTTCACCGCCGTGATTTTGCCTTCATCCGTATGTACTCCGCGGGCGGAAACCATGTGACCCAGATATTTGACCTCTTTTTGAAACAGCGAGCATTTCTTTGGGTTGAGTTTAAGCCCGGCTTTCTGTATTCGTTCGAATACCTCCGTTAGCTTTCCCATGTGGTCGTCAAAGCTTTTACCCATCACGATTATGTCGTCCAGGTAGACCAGACATGTCCGCCAATGCAGCCCTTTTAGCACACGTTCCATTAGCCGCTCGAATGTTGCTGGTGCGTTGCAGAGTCCGGCATGACGGTGCACTGCCACAAACCGTCGCCAACACTGAAACCCGTTTTCTCCTTGTCCTTGTCTGCAAGCTCCACCTGCCAATAGCCGCTGCGTTAGTCGAGTGTGGAGAACCACTGTGTGCCTGACAGTGTGTCCAGGGTGTCATCGATCCGAGGTAGTGGATAACTGTCCTTCTTGGTCACATCATTTAGCTTTCGATAGTCCACACAAAATCGGGTACTGCCATCCTTTTTCTTGACTAGCACGACCGGCGAACAACAAGGGCCTGACGACGGCTCTATGACCTTTTCTTTACCATTGTTTTCGATTAAAGTTGCGACCTCTTCCATCTTGGCCAGAGGAACTCGTCTTGGCGGTTGGCGGATTGGTTTCGCGCTTCCGGTTTCGATGTTGTGTTTCACTATGGCTGTTCTTCCGCCCGCTTCTGTTGCAAATATTGACCCATAGTGCTGTAGGAGTGACCGTGCCTTCTGTTTCTGCCCGGCTGTCAATTCGCTGCTCCACTGGTTTTGCGGTATGGCGTCCATGTTAGAACCGCTTTTCTTACTTCCCCCGGGTGGACTGCTTTCGCAATTGACAACTGCTTCAGCCTCTCTACACTCGCCAATGACCGCATCTTTTCCGACATATCTGGGTGTGTTTAGTGGGTTGAGTATCCTGACTGGTATTTTTCCATTTTTGGGTTCCACTAATGTACGTCAAATTATTATGTTGTCATATCCTTGTTTCAGCGCTTCTACAACCCACAGCCGACTTGTCCCATCGTCCTCGTCCACCTTTGCCCACACAATCGCCTCGGAATTCGCTGGTATCTTCTGGTGTTGACACGAGACAACTTTCCTTACCGCCACGCTTCGCTCATAGCCGGTGTGCAGGGGCAATTCAACGTTGGCATACTTCAGAACATTTTCTTTTAGGTCCAGCGTAAAACCGTGCCTAATCATGAAATCCACACCGATAATCACGTCGTCCATTATATCCGCGACGATGAACTCATGTTCCAGGCTGCTGGTGCCGATAGCAATTTTTTTTTTGTTACATTTCCTCTTACCGGCGCACGCTCGCCAGTCGTAGTCCTCAGCTGTATGCCATGCAGTGGTTCCCAGTTCTTCAGCAGCTTCCTTTTTATGATCGAATATGACGCTCCAGTATTCAGTGTCAACACGAACAACTCTCCATCTATCTTTCCTTCAATCGTCAAGCTGCTGGGTTGTCGTTTCAACTGCGAGACAAGGACGGGGGGCAGCGGGTTGTGGGGATCAGCTCACGCCGCTTTTGGCTGACCCGTTTTAGTTTAACGACTCCTCGTCCTCAGCCCTGCGCTTGTTGGCTTGTATCCCTCGCTTCAGGCGATTGCGATCGAGAACGGGAACGCCTCTTTCGTTGGCGGCAGTCTCGTGATATGTGACCCTGCTTGCCACATGTCCAGCAAACAACTTTAGAGGAGACAACCCGTGGCCTGCCCGGTGTCTCAGAGCTTATGGCCTGGATCGAAATGTCTCTGTCCGGCTACATTTGGCGTATCCTTGCAGGTGCATACCGAGTGCCTCCAATCCATGTCGCCTCATATGTCATCGCGCTGGTCACCGTCTCTTTACATGTCGGCTTGCCCATCATCAACGCACTGCGACGTGTCTCCGGATCATGAAGTCCTTCAATGAACGACTCAATCTTCATCCTCTCGAGATCATCAGCGCCGAATTTTGGGTAGCACATCTGTACGAGCCGCTCAATGTCTGCTGCATATGTCTGCAGCGCCTCGCTGGCTTTTTGCCTGCGGTTCTTCAGCTCACAATAGTACAGCGTATGGTTGTGCTCGTTGCTGTACTTCGCTGCCAACGCTTTCATGACGGCCTCGTAATCACTTCTCGAACATTCCGGAACTGATTTCAGTCGCAGGACCTTTTAGCGCCAGTGCCAATCTCCGACCCTTCCTGATATCGGTCCACTGATTCTCCAAAGCAGCTAAGTCGAATTGCAGTTTAAACGGCGTAGCACCATCATAAGTAGGCACTTCTGTTCGGGTGGCGAAACTTTCCGGAACCGGCGGCAAACATTATCGTGGCTGTACCTGTCTGAGCCGCTCCTCCAGACTGTCAACTCGTTTGTTCAAAGAATCATCCAAGTCGTCAACTCGCCTGTTCAGAGAATCATCCAGGCCGTCGACTCGTTTATCTAAGTGTTCCACTTGCGCTCCCAGGCGCTCCACCTTCACATCAAGCTTGTTGGAGATTTCTTCCACTTTCTGCTCCAAGCGCGCAGAATTTTCCTGAAGCTTGGTTTCCATTCGCTCCGCTACTTCTCGGTTCGCCGATTCCATTTTCACTATTTCTTGATTTGGAATTTCCAGTGTCGCTGCCATTTGCGCCGAAAGTTCTTGATTCGTAGTTTCAAGTTTCGCTGGAATTTGCGCCGACATTTCACGATTGGAAGTCTCGAACATGCCTTTGACACTCTCGATTTTCGCAGAAGTTTCCTCAAACATGCCTCTCATTGCAACCATAAGCTGGCTCATGTCCATTGCTTGTAGTGGCGCAGCCGCTACAGTCATACTTTGCAATGACGCAGCACCAGCAGGCGATTCCTCCACCTTGGCCGACGCCTCTTGTTCCTGCGTTCCGAACTCATGTGCAGCCCAATCGATGCCTCGTGATTCACACGCCTCTCGCAAGCGCAGCTGCAACTCTACCTTTCCGCCAGCAGTCGGCAAATTCCAGGCAGCCAGCTCTTTCTTCAGCTGGTCCACCTTCAGCAGCTCCAGTTTAACTATGTCCGTGTTTTTATACTTTTATTTATTTATTCTTTGTTTATCTTCAGTAACACAATCCGAACTTCTGACACCAAATGTTACGAAAATCCAAGTTTGCTTCCCAAGGTTCGTTTTGATTGTGGTTGAAAATAAAACAACTTCAATTACTCAGCAAAAATCAACAATCACTTTATTTACAGATTTACACTTCGCTTGTATCTACACCTGTTACCACTTTGCTTGCTCAACACAGACTCGACCCATTGCGCTGCACACTGCTGCTTTTATACCAGTTTTCTTATCGCGCCGAAGTTTCTTGCAACTTCCAATTGGAAAGCGCTCGACCATTCTCGCACAGCCTATTTCTTCGAGAACCATCCTTGCCATATCGGACTATACCAAGCGAATTATACCAAATTTGTCGTACTAAAAATGCATGCCTAAAAGTATGCTTGGAAAACATTCGTGCGGAGAAAAGCATTCCTGTACAGTGCGGCACGGAATTTCTCATCGTATCAATATATAGTACATTTCATAACATTCATCACAAATTAACAAAGAAAAACGAGAAAGTAAACAACTAAAAACGAAATAAAATTACAAGAAAATTCAGAATTTAAATACATTAAACTAAAATTTCCCCCAAATTTATAACACATAAAATTAATATTTCATGAAAATTGCTCATTCTATTTGGCACAAGCAATTAACAAAAGACCCAATAGCCAATATAGCTGAACAAGATGTTGATGTAGCAAAAATAGATTAAAAATATCTGTAAAATATTGTCCCCTTAAATATTTGTCATGAAATCCAAACAAATCTAAGGAGAAACTCCCTAATCAGGCAACACTGGGTTGTAACCTATAATAAAAATGTAATAAATATACAAAGCGAGATATGAAAAAGAAAGACAGTTCGATTCAGCTGCAAATAAAAACAAACAAGAAATGAAAGCAGAAAAATCGACCAAAAAAAACCGATGTGGCATCGGCCAAAAAAGGCCGAAGTCGATGCCGATTCTTTTTTTTTGGCCGATGCCGATACTAGCTGATGCCGATACCAATTTTATTGGCCGATACTAGCCGATGCCGATTAATCAGTCGGACTCTAATAAGATTGACCACGCCCACCTAATACGCCTTCTCGCCACGATCACTATAATAACAATCATGATGTATTTGTCACAGCAATACCGGTGTCAAACGATTTAGCGATTCGATAGGGGGAATGGGGTGGGTTTTTGACAAGGAGGTGTGGCACCGCCATACAACTTAAATTTTTAATATGGAATATCTTCGGAATGAGAAATCGGGCAGCATTAAAATTTGGTGCGGGGCCACCGTTTAGATGTGGCGTTTCACTGGTAAAACTTTGTGAGCGTTGGACAACTGGCGTGGCACTTTTAAGCGACCCTATTGCTTTCAATAACTTTGGAACTGCAAATCACACATCAAGATATTTGGCACATACTTACGATTTCGACGTGCCCTTCGACAGGGAGAGTAGGCTGGTTATTGGACGAGGGGCATAGCACCGCCCATAGAAAGTTTTGTATACCATCGTTTCATAGATGTGTCATTCTACTGGCGGTATATTTTTTGCGACTGAAATTTTCCGCGTAACTTTGAAACTGAAAGTCGCATATCAATGAAACCGGGTCACATCCTTCGACTGGAAGAATGGATTGGGCATTACATAAAAGAGGCGTGGCATCGCCCATAAAGTGTAGTATGAAGAAACTTGATGTATTGGGCCCATTGACTTCAAGCTTGCGTGCAAAGCCGCAGGGCCCTACTAGTGGATAAATATAATCAACAGACAAATACAATTGAAGGCTTGTGGCGTCACGTAAAACATTCAATGCCACAATACCATAAAAACACAAAAAGGTTTTAATGGCTGTTTGGCGAAGTTTACGGTTTTAAAATAATGTAAAGCAAAAAATCTAGATCTTCAAAAACGTTTTCCAATATGCCAGGTACTTTGTGCAACCCCCTTCAGCCCTCATTGTCCGAAAGTGATGACCAAAGCGAATGCGAAATAGCTTCGGACCAAGAGTCGAGGTAGATAAAAATAAAAAAAATATAATCGTAAAAAACAAAAGTAAGGGAGAGGGCGGGGTTGTGAACCGGGTTTGGTTTTTTGGCTCTAACTTTTCTCAGAATAAAGATATCGAAAAATCGAAGATACCGTTGGAAAGGTAAATATAAATTACCGATTACGGATTACTTTTTTGATTGATACGAGGGCGGGTCAATAAGTCTGTGACTTTTTGAATTTTCCGCCTCTTAATTGAAATGGCAACACTGCTCCCGTCAACAGTCATCTGTCAGTTGACTCTTGCCAAAAATTGAACAAGCTGCGACATTTAGTTTGTTTTTGACAGCCGTTAATATCAGACTACCGCGTTGACTGAGAAGAAAATAGAAAAAAGTGAATTTCATGTGCTCATTAAGCAAATCTCTTTCCGCCGAGCCATTTCTTCAAGTTTGGTAATAAGAAATAGTCACTTGGGGCTAGATCGGGTGAATAGGCGGGTGAGGGAGCAATTCATAGCACCAAATTCACTTCACGGTACAAATGTAGTACGAAAAACAGGTGGTTCATAACCCAGCCACCTCAGTGGTTCACAGCCCAACCACGATGCCATTTTGGAATCTTTAAAATAAACGACATTTCCAATCATAATTCGACATAAACAAATATTGCATCGTAAAAAAGAATCAAAACATTAAATAAACATCTATTACACTGACCTTTTTGCAATAAGTTCAGTCACTTGGATAGCACTTAAAAAAAGGAAAAAAGTTTTCGCAGTCGATTTTCAAACACGACGTTTGTAGCTGCCACAAGCAATACGTGTTTGTACTTCGGTGTATCATCATAAGACAAGCTTGACAGTTGAAAGATTGGCGATATGTCAATTAGGGAAAGAAAAAACGGTAATGGTTCACAACCCAGCATGGTTCACAACCCAGCCCTCTCCCTTATACATTTTAATATTTCATTTTCAAGGGAATTCCACAGGCTTTAAGGTTTTTCGAGAAAAAATCCGTTTCTTTTAATTTCATATAAAAAAGTATTTTTGCTTATAACTTCTTATTAGTACATATAACGTATCTAATGTTGTACATCAATAGAAAGGTATGAGAAAGACCTTTTGATTTGATACCCATATCGTGAAAATCAGCATTTTTCAGCAACATTTTTATGCGGCCCGCCAAGCATTTCTAAAATTAAATTTGTTTTATCGTTTTGTTCTATTGTTTATTATAAATACAGTTTTTTAAATTATTAATATTTAAGTGTTACTTAATGTGCGGCCCGCCAAAAAATTTTACAATTTACATTGGCCCCTTGATTAAAAAGGTTGCTCATCCTTGGGTTAAATGATAAATAATTTTACCTATAGTGTTGATAGAAATTTCTGCCAGAGTTACCATCAGTTTCTGAAAAGCCGTGTGAAAATTCTGAAACTCACGTATACGTGTGATTTTGCATCACATTTCAACACAGGAGTTTTGGTATCTGGCACAGATATACAGATGTCTAGCTCGCACTTCTTTTGATAAAAAGATTCAATAGGCAGCTGTTCGCTTGCACCTTCCATCATTATGGTTTGAATACGTTGTGATTATCAAACTGCTTCCTCACATCAGCCTTCAACAGAGTTTCTGTCAGTCCTGATTAATCAGCCCTGATAGAAACTTCATTGATAACTGATATCAGGACTGGTTTATAAACCTATAAGCTTTGATTAAAAGTAATTTTTATTTATTTATTTATTGAGTCTATGGTTTAACAACCTTGCAGACAAGATAACAATTAAAATGTACTTATATAGTAGGTGCACATAAATGACTTAAAAATAAGAGAGTAATTCATTTTTAAATGAAAATTGGCTTAAGGTCGGTATGCAGCTCTCAAGAAAAGCTAAAACTTCATACTTATAAAAAAAAGCTCAAGGAAATTTCCTTGAGTCAAATTTACTTGAGGTGTACGCACAAGAAAACTGATTCGGTTTTTTAATACTTTTTTTCATTGAAAAGTGAAATGACAACACTGATTTCGGCAAGAAACATATGTGTACCTATTTATTTCTCAAAGGAAAAGTGACAAGTTAAATATCTCAAGACATGTAATAAAAGCGTAATCGGTTGAAATGAACTAAAAACTAACCAATGGTCGTCCATTTGGAGAGAACTGAATTTTATTATTAAAATTAAAAATTGTCCAGTAGAATGCAAGTAAACTTGTCAAAATTTCTTTCAAACGTCAAATTTACTTGACTACTACTTTTTCACGCTCAAGAAATATATGCTCGTTTTTTCTTGAGCGTTTTCTTGAGAGCTGCATACCTACCTTTAGAAAGAAATCTAAACAAGGAAACTTATTTAAAGCTAACTTATTGAATTAAACTAGAGCCCGTGTGATTGGATCATTCAAAGCGCAATTCGACTTATAGGCATTAACATAAAAGGTGTAGTGCCGTAAAGAAAAATTATTTCTGCGATCACTCTTATATTTTCAAGAGAATGCAGACTTATTAATTTGCACCTTCAACTATAAGGAGGCAGGGGTAAATCAAAACGCAAATGTGCCAAGCAGTACTTCATAAAGATTTTTTGCACACGTTCAATCCTTTTATTGTGAATTTTATAAAGCGGATTCCATATTATGGAGGCATATTCGAGACTAAATTTTACAAAGGCATTGTACAGTAACTTTTTTGTGTAAGGGTCCTTAAATTCAGAGCTATTTCTATTGATAAAGGCTAAGGATGAGAAAGCTTTAGGAATGATAAAGTTAAGGTGCTCAACAAACAACAACAACAAGTAAGTTTTGAGTATATTATTTTTAATTGTGTTTAATGCTAATCTATTTCTGCAAAACCAGTCATAAAAGCTATTTAACTCAGCTTGAAGTACTTGTATATCTTGTAAAATTTTTAGATCATCAGCATATAAAAGGTAATTGCAGTTCTTAAAGCAAACACTAACATCATTAATGAAAACAATAAACAAAAGAGGACCTAGTATACTTCCTTGCGGGACCCGAGAAGTGGCAATATATTGCATTGCATTGTCAATGACGACATAATTTACTCTCTTAAACAAGTAGGACTCAAACCATGACAAAAAAATCGAGTGAAATCTAAATAATCGCAACTTGGCTAATAGCGCGCTATGAGAAACTGTCAAATGCTTTGGATATGTCTGTATAAATGGAGTCAGCTTGACAACCATTCATGAAAGCTGAGACACAGTAATAATAATAATAATAACAATTGATTGGCACGACATCCCGCTTACGCGAGACTAAGGCCTAGCTTCCCGCAGCCACCCGTGTTGTGCGTGTGAATTTGTACGCGGGTGGAAGGGACCTACAGTTTTATGCCGGTTCCGAACGGCAGGATGGGAGTTTTTTCATAGGCAATTTTTACTCTCAGAGGTTTGCCATTTCCAGCTGAGAGGACAGCCACCGAAAGAGAAAAAGAGTTTCCCGTTATTTTTTTTAGGTGTTACTACATGCAGTATTCGAAATTGCGTCGCTCTGCATTCGACTCGCTGGACCGCGCACTAACCAACTGAGCCACGGCGGCTGCCGAGACACAGTAGCTTGAGAAAACAGAGAGAATAGTCACAGTTGATCTCCCAGGAACAAAACCATGCTGACAAGGGCAAATTAGGTATTGAACAGCAAAAGATACCGTAGGAATTACAGTTTTTTCAAATAACTTCGAGATTATAGGAAGCATCGAGATTGGTCTATAATTAGACATCTAATTTTTTTACCACTTTTGAAAATAGGGTTTACAAAAGTAATTTTCCAGTCATCTAGAAAATTTCCAGTTTTTAATGATAAATTGAAAAGCATTAAGAGAGGTTCAGCAATTGCCGAGACAGACTTTTTAAGGAAAAAGGATGAAATATTGTGAACATCATGGGAATGGGAATTTTTGAGGTTCTGAATGCCTAAAATAATATCATCCTTATTGAGAGTTAGCGAACCGAAATCTAGAGATGACTTTATATTTCTTAACACTAGGATGAGCGACTAGTTTGTAGGCGCTAAGTGGAGCAACTGGGCCTGGCGAGGCCCGTAAGCGTAATCAGCTATTCCTACGATTTTCGCCCAGTTAGGCGTGGCATAGACAGCTGATACTTGGCACACGTACTCTATGATAGTATAGCTATGTGTCGATGTAATTATTTGGGGGGGATTTCTTAAGAGAGTGGGGGGTTGAGGTGCCCTAAAAAGTAAAACTGCTATTTGTATATGGCACAACATTTAATTAATTTATTTATTGATTAAATTCAAATCAACAAAAAAAGAGACAGTTTATCTGCAGCACAGCCATGGCATAAAAATAGTTTATTTACACAGCCGTGTTCAAGGCCCATGAAATTTTTACATGTTTTCGTAAATATATGAAAAATGTACCTAAAATGTACGTAAGCCGTTAAACAAAAATTATTCAAACACGAGCAGCCATATTTGATGACTCTATTACAATTAATATGTGCAGTGGCGCACGCAAGGGGGATTATAAAACCCTTTATTTTATCTGTTTGTTACAAAAATTGCGGCTGGAAAATGTTCTTTCAAATAATGTGGCAAATGGCAATTGTAGGAACTGTCCCTTCCAATAAACGGTTTGTCCCAGAGGAGTTCAAAAAGTCGACGAATCGTAAACAGGAGGAAACATTGTTTGGCTATTGCAACGAGCAAGTTTCATTGTGCTCATATGTGCCAAAAAAAAAATAAGGCAGTAATTTTGCTGTCAACACAGCATTATGTATCCAAAGTTGACAATGCCAATAAAAGAAGCCTTATCAAATTTTGGATTACAACGAAAATAAAGCAGGTGTCGATACTATGGACCAGATGCTCAGTAGCTACTCGCAAGCGTGGCACAAACCGTTGGCCACTTTCCATGTTTTATAATATTAGATATTGCTGGCCTGGCATCCTTTATTGTTCACGATTCGTTCAAACGATCACCCAAAACGGATAAACGTCGTGAATATCTAACGATTTTAACAACTCAGTTGGTCACTCCTCACATGGAAAATAGGGCAATGAACAGTCACGTTAGCCGCTGGCCTAATATCAGTGCAGCTATGGCGAAATTTAATGTTTTTGTAAGTAATTATTAAAAATAAACTATTATGCATTGTTAATTCTGTCTTTATTATTACAGACACAAGCTTACTACCCAGCCCCAAGCACATCCGCACGACCAGACAAGAAACAACGAAAGGACTGTGCATGGTGTAAACCTCAACATGACAAAAAACGGCGCAAAACCTTCTTCTCGTGTAACTCATGTAAAAACTTCATGTGCCTTGAACACGGCTCTGTAAAAAAACTATGTTTGTGCCATGGCTGTGCTGCAGAATTAGCTGTCTCTATTTATGTTGATTTCAATTTAATCAATAAATAAATAATTTAAATGCTGTGCCATATACAAATAGCAGTTTTACTTTTTGGGGCACCTCAACCCCCACTCTCTTAAGAAATCCCCCCAAATAATTACTTCGACACACAGCTATACTATCATAGAGTACGTGTGCCAAGTATCAGCTGTCTATGCCACGCCTAACTGGGCGAAAATCGTAGGAATGGCTGATTACGCTTATGGGCCTCGCCAGGCCCAGTTGCTCCACTTAGCGCCTACATACATAAAGTGGTCATGTTTGTTCTACAAAATTTATGCAAATAACCTTTTGTTAGTTCCGTTTCGTTTATAAAACATTAGCGATAGTTGGCATAAAATATTTCAGCGATCAGAGCTAAAGAAACAATTTGGCGACTACTCTAAGTCAAAATGGGCCTGGAAAAGCCCAGTTGCACATCCTAGTGTTAATATGTATTGTTACGAAAATCCAAGTTCGTTTTTGGATTGTGCTTGAAAATAAAACTACTTCAGTTACTCAGCGCAAACGCAGTCAAAAACCAACAATCGCTTTATTTACAAATCTACACTTGTTCTACTTTACACTACTACTATTACATGTTTTCCCTTTGCTTGCTCAACACAGACTCGACTCTCTGCGTTGCACACTGCTGCCTTTAATAACTGTTTTCTTATCGCTTCGATGTTTCTTGCACATTCTAGTTGTACTTTCTACCTCGTTTGTTCTAGCACAGCTCATCACCTTTCGCGAACCATCCTCGCCATATTATAGCAAGCGAATTATAGCGAGTTTGCCGTACTCCAAAGTGCATGCCTAAAAGTATGCTTAGAAAAGCATTCATGCATAGCACAGCACAGAGTGCCTCATCGTTTCAATATTGAATCATCATGCCAGGAATCATCATCAACAAAATTTGCTTTAAAGAACTCTGCAAATAAATTAGCAGAGTCATTGGACGTAGATGAAGACTTGCCTTGGTACGACAATGCCTTGGGTATAGTAGAAGAGGAACGTTTCGACTGAATGTAGGTCCAGATTGATTTTGGATTAGATTTAATATTATTCTCAAAGCCTAATAGATAGTTCTTGTAAAGAAACTTATCCAAACAATTAAATTCATTCATATAGCTCAAGTACCGAGATTTATGTTGAACTGATCCTGTTTCTTTATATAGCTTATAAAACTTATTGCGCAAATTTTTGAGTTTTTTCAGGCCTTTTGTGTACCACGGCAGTTTGTACACCCTCTTAGGAAATTTGGGGATCATTTTGTTAGAGATATCAAAAATTCCACTTTTAAAGACTTCAAAACAGCAGACGAGATTACGATTATGAAAAAGAGATTGCCAGTCTATGTCGGAGATGAGATCATTTATCAGACTAAAATCACAACGGCTTTAGTTGAATCTGATATCATTATCCAGAGAAATTGATGGATATTCATAAAATTCTAATTCCAAAGTTAGTGGTACGTTATGCTTATCAGTAGGAGACAGAGGCCATACAGATTGGAGTAGGTTATAACTACTTTATATCATTACTAATAAAAATAAGATCCAAGATTTTTTCAAGCTTATTTACAATGTTATTAATTTGGGTTAATTGCAAACTATAAAAGCTATCAATTAAATTGATTTCATGAGCATTTTTAACATTCGATGGTACAAGAATTTCGTCTCCAGGAAGATAATCCTATGTGATTTTACTTAATACTACGTTTACATTGAGCCCAAATGCGTTATTTGGGCAAAAATTCTCAAATGCGAAGCCAAATCACGCATTTTCCCATACAAATTCAAATCGACGAAATGACTCATTTCAACAAAACGACGAAGCAAATGCGATAAAACATGACAATTTTATCGAACGCATCACGAAATGAAAGCTCTTTCAAAAGCTTTTGCTTCTTTTTGACAGTGCAAAATCAAAACAAAGGAAAATTATTACAATGGAAATTTTGCATTGAAATTTTCGTCTGCTCGAAATATGTAGAATATGTAGCATCTAAGGTATGAAATATACATGTATTGAAATATTGCAGTGTGTAGAACATAGAGGCAGCAGAAAAGAAACAAATGATTTAGTCAGAAGCCGGACACGATAAGCAGGAAGCATTGATAGGTAGCACCAAAATGTCGACGAAAACTGCAATCTGGGTTGTATTTGTTGATGATTATAGGTCTAAAATCCGTTCGAATTGAAATCCTATCTGCTCCTTCTCAAAAGTTATTCATATTTTTATATTTCGACTCGGGACAATTTGTAACACAGGACAACAAAACACACTTTTTTTCTGTCGCATGGAGTTTTTCTACTGTTTCTTACAAATTTGGGTGCGCTGATTTCGAATCTACCCTCAGATTATTTCTAGCAGCTCTAGTTAGTGAGATATAGGTACCGTGTAATTTTTTTAGTTTTTCATCTACTTTTTCCATATTTTTTATCGCAATTTCTAAACCAAAAAACCGATTGGCATGATTTTCACCTTATCGCATTAACAACACCGCACGGCTTCTTTTCCGATGCAATTAATTTTAATAGGTTTTAAGATGCCGCGGTAATTGGACCTCAAAGTCGGAAAATATGGAATTTTAAGGCGTTTTCTTTGATGGTCTAAAACATACACATTTTTTTTAAATCAATTAACGATTTGGTGTATAATGAAAGCCGACACATCAAGCATCATACATTCGCATCGAAATAATAGCAAAAATGTACCATAGTCATTTTCATCACTTTTCATACCTTTTCATTAAAATATTTCTAAAATTCCTCAATTCCTCTCATTCCGGACATGTTTTGGTAATACATGTTTAAAGACTTACGCACTTTTAGGTATGTTATGCTACTAATGCTAGTAATAGACTCATGATTATCTATGCCAATTTCGGAGGATCCCGATTTTTTTGAAAACAACGAAAAGGACTTATTTTCACATCAGACGGCCATAACGACGAGTCTAGAAGCTTGTAATAGATTGAAGCAGAGATCCCTAGCTTAAACTTACTCTAGTCAATGACTCAAAATTTACATCTTTTTTCACTAATTTGTAATAAGTCATTAACGATGGGGAAACATTCGCCTGCTTTGAGATATAATTAATGATACTCTCAGCATTTACCGACGGCCCAAATGACGACAAATGTAGCCATTTAAGTCGAACAACAACATCAAGCTTAGTGCTAGTGTTGCTACCAACAACTATTTTGACTTCCGACGCTCCTTTACATTACAATATTAATGCTTTTAGCAGTAGGCAAGGCAGTAAGATCAACAGCATCTAGTTCCCGCGCAGCAGCAGCAACATCAGCAAATGAGACAGCTTTATTACTCACTATAGTTCCAGCAGGGGCAGTAGAGGGAGTAAGCGACTGAACTTTATCCACCGTATGAGATTCTCTAGCAGCAGCAGCAGCATCTGATACACCAACAGCAGCAACATTAACAAGCGGGGTGGCCTTATGATCCGATCATCAGACGAAGAGAGCGTATTCATTTCGACTCCACCAACAGCGTTAATAACAGGATACTTTTTTGTAACTGCAGACTGGACATGTCAGAGTCAGCTGATGAGAGAGCGACGCCATATCTGGCGGCGCCGGTCGAGCAGCATGTGAGCTTTCGGAGCGTAAGAAGCAGCAACAGCAGAGTAAGCAGCAGCAACCGCAGCAGTGGGATTGCATGGCGTAGAAAGCGTATGAGAGCCAGCGTCAGCCGGGCTGGCGGCAGCGACATCAGATTGGGCGCAAGAAAAACCGTTAGCAACATCAGCTAAGTTCGCAGCAACATCAGTAGAAACATTGTTGGTACATTGATTAGGCCGCAAAGCAAAGATGAGTATTTTGAGCTCCTTAACTTCGACAATCAAAGCAGCAACAACTGCATGCCAATTTGAATTTATGCAGGCAATTAAGCCGCAGCCGCCGTGGCTCAGTTGGTTAGTGCGCGGTCCAGCGAGTCGCATGCAGAGCGACGCAAGATCGAATACTGCATGTAGTAACACCTAAAAAAAATAACGGGAAACTCGTTTTCTCTTTCGGTGGCTGTCCTCTCAGCTGGAAATGGCAAACCTCTGAGAGTAAAAATTGCCTATGAAAAAGCTTCCAACCTGCCGTTCGGAACCGGCATAAAACTGTAGGTCCCTTCCACCCGCGTACAAAATTCACACGCACAACACGGGTGGTTGCGGGAAGCTAGGCCTTAGTCTCGCGTAAGCGGGCTGTCGTGCCAGTCAATTATAATTATTATTATTAATTTAATACACTAAACACAAATACTTATCTTTATTTTGCTCTTCGTTTTTCGGTTTTCCTCCTTTTTCCTTCCTTTTTGAAGATTCCAGCAAACGTCCGCAGCACACAAACTTCACGAAATTTCACGATTTTTGCGCGCCATGTGCACGAGCACCAGTCATGTGCTCGCCATGTGCACGAGCACCAGCTTACTTAATTTTTCATTTATGTGGTAGACCCAGTGAAAAAAATGTGGTAGATTTCAATGAAATGTGGTCGATTTTTTGTATTGTACGAGGGTGGGTCAATAAGTCCGTGACTTTTTGAATTGCCCGCCTCTTAATTGAAATGGCAACACTGCTCCCGTCAACAGTCATCTGTCAGTTGACTCTTATCAAAAATTGAACAAGCTGCGACATTTAGTTTGTTTTTGACAGCTGTTAATATCAGACTACCGCGTTGACTGAGAAGAAAATGGAAAAAAGTGAATTTCGTGTGCTCATTAACCCATTACTGCCTGCATATAGTTCTACCCAGCGGATTTTGTCTAAATTTACATATGTTGGTAAGGGGTGCTTAGAATAGTTATACACAAAAATTCAGGTATCTACCTGATATAGCACCTGAGATATAGAGGGGGTGAAATTTCACCCATCCGGCACCAGGTGTGCCGAAATATCCATATATTGCAAGAAGCTTGGTTGATTTCTTATTGCCTGTTGAAAATTGCCGATATAATTAATTATTTTTATTTTTACGTTTATTTAATTATGGAAAGGACTATCTATTATAAAAAAGTAGCTGGGGTCTTCAGCTTTCATAAATGGGGCCAATCCCAACTACTAATTCCACCTATCTTCTCCCCCTGGAGCTATTCCTACCTTTCTTCCTACCTAGGACCCTACGACAGTAAACTTGCTAAATTATTAAAATCTATTATCTATTATCTTGACTACTAACAAAAGAAAATGTGTATGACAATGTCGGCGCATGAAATTGGCGCCAAAATAAATGACGGTTTTCCATTCTATGTTTTGCACGTAAAATTATAAATGAAGGCGAGAATTAACAAAAAAATCAATGAAAATGATTCGCAGACGTGAAGTTTTGAGCACCTTCAAAATAAATGACATAATTGAGGAAGAACGGAGTGAGCACGAAGACATCGCAAGTCTTGGCTGAGCAGACGATATAGACGTAGTGCTTTACCACCCGATCGTGTGATTGACTTGACCGACGATGACAAACTTGTGATCAACGACACTGATCAAATTTTACCATCTGAGTAAGCCGGAGTAATGGAAGTAATGGAGTCACCCAATACATACAGCTAAAAGATATGACCGTAAGCAATCTAAGCATATTTTCATTGACCAACCAGATCCCATTTTTACATACAACCAACGAATGAGTGGAGTTGATTTAGTAGATAAAGGCATTGCGAACTACAGAATCCGGGTTCGTGAAAAAAAATGGTACTGGCCTTTGATAAGTAGTGTGTTCGATGCCTTAAACGCCTGGATATTGCATTGCTTGCTTCAAAATTTTAATAAAAGCAAGCCGATGGCGCAATTCGAGCTTCGACGTGATGTTGTTAAGAGTTGGTTGCCCCCAATTGAACGGAACGTACAATCCAAGAGATCATTTAGCACAGTGACACCAAGTCAAAAACGAGTTCGGAAAGATGGGATTGGCTACTTACCACAACGAGGAGACAAATACCGTCGTTGCAACCATTGTTAAGGAAAAACCTTCTTTGCATGCATGCAGTGTGACGTGTGCCTGCATACAAAAAACTGTTTCGAAAATTATCATAATGGTGAAAATCCGACCAAACGAACAACACATTGATTTTATTGATATCAAAACTATTACAATATTAAAAATTTCTTCTAAGTACCAAAAACTCTTTTTCTAAGTACCAAAATAATAACGCGCAATTTTTGAAACTTCGGTACACCTGGTGCCGGACGGGTGAAATTTCACCCCATTCTGGAAAATCATTCATTGTACACAGGTAGATAGTACAAGCAATACCAAAAATTCACAGAAGATACGCAGGGCAATGCACTACATACTCCAGAGAAAACTGCTGGAATTTCCAATATTTACTATTTTTTAAGAATTTTAAACTTCTCGATAAAGTAAACAAAAAAAGTTAGTCAACTTTAAACACGGATTGGGATAACTTAATGCCACAATTCTTCAATATTATTAAACACGAAATAAACCTGCATCTATTCCAATTCATTCTGCCAAAATGTCAGCCAAATCGCATAACACATTTAGTCAGGGGGGCCAAAGGAAAATCACCTTTCCAGGGGGTGAAATTTCACCCCATCCGGCTGGAATGGGTTAAGCAAATCTCTTTCCGCCGAGCCATTTCTTCAAGTTTGGGAACAAGAAATAGTCACTTGGGGCTAGATCGGGTGAATAGGCGGAATGAGGGAGCAATTCGTAGCCCAATTCATGGATTTTTGCCATGGAAGCTGCACATGAGCACACGAAATTCACTTTTTTCCATTTTCTTCTCAGTCAACGCGGTAGTCTGATATTAATGGCTGTCAAAAACAAACTAAATGTCGCAGCTTGTTCAATTTTTGACAAAAGTCAACTGACAGATGACTGTTGACGGGAGCAGTGTTGCCATTTCAATTAAGAGGCGGGAGATTCAAAAAGTCACGGACTTATTGACTCGCCCACGTACATAAATTGTATTTTATTGCATTTGTACATTTATTGTATTTCATTGTATTTGTACGTTTATTGTATTTTGCGTTCTACTATGCACTTTAACCTGTGCCGGGTTTCTTCTCATTGTTTTTTGTATTGTTGACTATATTTTTTTTTCTTTTTTGGGAGCTCGGACTCGCAAATTTCAGCAGCAGGTACAACTTCGCGTCGTAAAACTTCGTCCCGTCCAAGCCCATTGCCATCGCAATGCGATATTCTGAAAAACTAAACGTTACTAAAAAATAAAGGCAAAAATTATACAACTTTTGTAGAAATTTTTCCATTTTAATTGCACCTGCCGCCAAAACAATTTTCAAACTGTCAACTATTTGTAGTGCACTGCTTTCGAAGTGATGAGAGTGCTACCACATACGTTTTTTTGTACATTTTCACTTATAATGTTCAATGCAGTCCTAACATAAATTTTACAACAAAGCTCTTATTTACTTGGAGTAATAGGTTGGTTAATAGAAAAATTTATGTTCCACAAAAATGTGGTAGATTTTAAGCCCTCCGTGGTAGATGTGGTAAATACTTGATTTTAAGAATAATTGTAGTAGATCTACCACATATGTGGTAGAAGTAAGCACACTGACGAGCACCTGTCATGTTCACGCGCCAATGTATACATTAGCTATCTCGTTGTCTCATACATAACTTCATGGTTGTAAGAAATGTAGCCGAACTATCTCTTTCAGTATCATTGGATTAATAGCAGACGAAATTTTTTTAATTTAGATATTTTTGTAATTCAAACAGAATATGTAAATGTGATAGTTTCAGCGAGAATTTTTATGGATGTGTTGGAGTTTCCATCAGTCATGTCTTGCAGGGTAGGTGCGATGAACGCGTGTTCCCAGTGGCGGATTCAAGGGGTTGTTTTGGGGGTTGAAACCTCCCCCCGAAATATTTTGATCGCCTATAAAACTACATACAAATTAAGGGGTTATATACAAAGTTAGGGAGAAAAAGTGAGCTAAGTTTGTGATTTTTTAAAAAGGTTTTAAGCAAGTTTTATTGGATAAAGCAAAATACAATGTTCTAGTATTACTATCGAAGAAATAAAAACACTTTAAATTTTGAGAAAATTTTGAAAATTGTCGGAGTTATGACATATGCCTCGCAGCGCTTTTTTTTGCAGAGGCTTGCGGTGAACGTTCTCCAAGGCGAACCGCTCAACTGAAATCAAAAAAGGAAAACAATTATTTGAGAAAAGTGTATTCTGGTGTACTTGAACGATTTGGTTTCCCAAAAAAATTTTTTTTTTAATAAAAAACCACGCTGACAGAAAAAATTGATTTTTTTGGTGGTCAAAATTAAAAAAAAATCATCGCAAAAAGTTAAAAATTTTCGGATCAAAAAAGAATCGTTCAAGTACACGAGATCGTAAATACAAATATTTGAAAAAAAAATTTTCGAAAATTGGATAAAAAGTTTTTGAGATATCACGTTCACCGCAACAGTACTTTCGAAAACAACGCATTCCGAGATAATCACGTTTAAAGTTTTGTGTCAGTGTGCCTATGAATAGGACCAGCGCGCTGCAAACGGCTGTAATTTGACAACCAGTGATCCGATCTGGATGAAATTTTGCACAGATATTTTCAAAATTATGTACTTTCAGAAAATGCCAAAAAATTTTTTTCGATTTTTCGAGCCCCAACTTTGTATATAACCCCTTAAAAGACATTTTACAATTATTAAAGAATTACTTTTTGAAAGCCCCCCTGAAATATTTTTCTGAATCCGCGCCTGCGTGTTCCCATTGCACAGTGTGTGAAATGGTCAATCTAGCGGAAATTAATTAATAACTCTTGAATGCGTAACGATATCGTGGTGAAATTTTGTACAGATGCTGCTGGTGTTTCACCTGAGAACTGGTATGCATATGGGCATGGTCCGCCTACTTTCAAGTAGGGTTGCCATATATATATATAAAAGAAAGTGGATGTATGTATGTAAGCGCATCACGCTCAAACGGATCGGCCGATTTCCATGGAGTTGTTTTTGTTGAATTAGTATTGAGTCATTTCAGGTTCGTGCGAAAAGAAATTTCCGGAAAATCTATTGGAAAAGTCGGAAAATCCCTGCCATATTGCCGTGAATTCTGAAAATTATCAGACGATAACTTTGGAACCATTAGTCAAACATCAATGAAATTCACTAAGAAGTTACTATTAAGTCATGTCCGTCGACAGGGCGAATGGGGTGAGTATTGGACGAGGGGCGTGGCACCACCCATACAAGCCAAACCTTAATAATTGAATATCTTCGAAATTGTAAGGTGCACAGCATTGAAATTTAGTATGGCGTCGTCCCATAGATGAGTCATTCTACTGGTAAGATTTAATGGGCGTTGGACAAAGGGCGTGGCACATTTTTGTGACCCAAATATTTCGCTGAACTATAAGTCGCTCAGCAATGAAACTTAGTACGAACCCACCATTTTTTCTTTCGACAGAGAACAGTGTGGGAGTATTGAATAAGGAGGCGTGGCACCGCCCATATAATTTAAATCTGGTTCAAGCGCAGTCCATTTCTTTACTGAAACTTAGCAGCAACATTGCTGATTTGTGGGCCTCGATTGCGTTAATCAGTAGCTTCTCCTCTTCCTTTAGTTGGTTTTCTTCGTCAATTTTCATCGCCTTAGAATCGCCATCTCGCGTATTTCATTATAAAAAACAACAGCCAGATAGCTCACAGCAGAAGCGGCTTTGGGACTAATAGGCAATGCCCATTTGAGCGTGCACCAGTATAACATGATGAGACAGCAGCTGAAGGGTATAAACTTAAACGTTTATCCATCCTACAATCTTGTTAAGAAGGCAAAAGAATAATGTTACCCAACACAAGACGCAATGTTACCCACCACACCTAACCTACCCACCACAAGGCAATATTATTTCGATACAGAATTACTATTTTAATGTTTAATCAATTATTAATAATGTTCAATCAATTGAATCACTCGCTAAAAATCACTCACAAAAAATGGGTTCATCGCGTGTTCCTAAAAACAAAAGTATTTTTTAGACTAATGTTCAGCTGCTGAACACGAAACTGAAAATCAAAAAATTTTCTTAAGAAGCGGTTTCGAAAAATCTTCGAAAAACACGTTTTTCCCCTCTTATTTCAGTTATGAGCACACCACAAGTATTCGAAATTTTATGATTTTTGAAATTGGTCGAAAAATGCACTTTTTTACAACTTTCACCGTCAATTACTTCCCCAAATCTCATCCGATTTTGACAATCTATATATCGTTGGAAAAGGTATTCGATGCGATGGTTGGAGGTCGACGGCGAAGAGGGAGGCCGTGTCTCCGGTGGAAGGACCAAGTGGAAGAGGCCCTGGTATCTCTTGGTGTGACCAACTGGAGAAGGCGCGCGCGAAGCAGAGGCGCCTGGAGAGAAGTTTTGCGGCAGGCCGTAACCCGATAACGGGTTGTTATGGCCAGTTAAGTAAGTAAGTATATATCGTTGGAGAGGTTAGTTAATTACCTTCTGAACGACGGGCCACAAGTGTTAGTCGGATGGTTGGTTTACGAGATATGTGCTCATAACTGAAATAAGAGGGGGAAAACGTGTTTTTCGAAGATTTTTCGAAAACGCTTCTTAAGAACATTTTTTGATTTTCAGTTTCGTGTTCAGCAGCCGAAAATTAGTCTAAAAAATACTTTTGTGTTTAGGAGCAGTGTCGAGGAGCAGTGTAGGAGTTCGTGTCGAGTAGTGTAATCAATGAAATTGAAATAATAGATCACTCAAAGCGCGGGTAGCGTGGAGAGACCAAGGAAATAAAAAAATTTTGTATGAGTGGGGCAAATATGGGCAGCCAAATTTAACTGAATCTTCAAAAACATGAACCAAAGCAGCTATTAAGAGACATTTTAAATCGGATACCCACGGATACTTTTTTTAAACTCAAAGCAAAATCACAACATTTGAAAAATTTTTATATATCCGAATAAATTGCTCTGTAACCACTAATAATATACATAACGATATTCAAGTTTACCTGATAAGGTGGCGAAAAAGGTGCTGATAGCTAATAACAGAGTTTGTATATGCGCGTTCGCCGTGATAATCTCGAATTACATCTAAATCACAAGTGACTCACAAATTTGAACAATTTTCTTTTATACAAATAACTGCACATTCAAGATGATCGTTCGCGAGGTGATTTTGCCAAACAGAAAATACTACGAGAATCGAATCCCTCAATGTGTTAGCTATTATATAATTATGAAATTTTATTTTTTTTTTGACAGTCGAATTATTGAATAAAGTTCCGCTAGATATGCATTGGTAGGATGGTACGACAAGCGAGCAAAGAAATCAAACATTTTTATAACCGTCCAACATGTACGTCAAGCAGATGTTTCTTCTTCTTCTTTACACAGGCATACATCGATTGTTGTTATATATGTCAGCCTCCGCTAAAACACTTTTCACTCAAAATCGGTACGCACAAATGAGGTTATATCTTTGAAAAAACTAACAAACGATAATGTTTTATAGCTTAAACAAACGCGTATTCATTCAGTTATCCTAATAAGGAAACAATAATTTTATGTTTTATTTGAATGTATTAATTTGCGGGCATTTGTCTTGATGCTGTCCTTTGTTCGTTGAACATCTGCTCTAGTGACACGGGCAACAACCTTATTCCACTTTTCAATCATTGATTGAAGGTTTTTGATATCACCATCATTTCTCTACATTTTGTTTTTAAAAATTGCCCAATATGTTTCTATCAGGCGTAAATTTGGGCATTTTAGTGGATTGCTATCGTTCGGCACTACATCGACACTATTGGCTTGATACCAAATCATTGTTGCCTGTGAGTAATGAATACTCTATAAATCTGACCAAAACTTTACTGGAAAACGATGATGATTAATAAAGTCAATAAACGTTTCTGCATGCAGTCCTTCCTGCGTATAACGAATGTCATAGCCGCCAAAACCACATATGACCTACTCTTAAGACCAGAGCTGCAAATAGCTTGCAAAATCATCACTTTTTTGCATCTTTACAAATTTTTTTATATTTATATTTTGAGGCAACATCGCCCCTTTTCTTTGAAGCATAAAACTTTTGCCCTAAGTGTTGTTTAAGTCAAGTTTTCCATAGGTTTCATCATCCATTATAACGCACACATTAAATTTGGTCAAAATGTTTTGATTCGATTTGAAGTCAAAACTCAAATTGAAAATTTTCAAAACAAAATCTTTATTAATCAATTATGTTTATGTATTCGCCATCATGTTCGGCAATCCACTCCCAACGATCAACCAATTTACGAATGCCGGATTCATAAAAACCACGCGTTTTTTCGTTAAAAAGATTTTTTAAAATCTTTTTCGGTTTTAAATCTTTTTCCATTAAAATTGTTCTGCAATGATCGGAATAAGTGGTAATCAGAAGGCGCGATGTGTGGTGAATATGGAGGATGCGACATGATTTCCCAGTTCATCTGTTTCAGTTTGGACAGAGTCGGTTTTGCAGCATGTGGTCTGGCGTTGTCGTGAAGGAAGAGGACTCCTTTGCGATTGGCCAAAATCGGACATTTTTCTTCAATTGCTTTCTTTAATTGGGCCAATTGCTGACAATACTTATCGCGGTAGTCGTTTCGCCAACGGACAAGAGCTCAAAATATATCACTCCTCGGATATTAGAGTCCGACCGATTAATCGGCATCGGCATCGGCTAGTATCGGCCAATAAAATTGGTATCGGCATCGGCTAGTATCGGCATCGGCCAAAAAAAAATAATCGGCATCGGCTTCGGCCTTTTTTGGCCGATGCCACATCGGCTTTTTTTGGCCGATGCCACATCGGTTTTTTTGGTCGATTTTTCTGCTGTCATTTCTTGTTTGTTTTTATTTGCAGCTGAATCGCACTGTCTTTCTTTTTCATATCTCGCTTTGTATATTTATTACATTTTTATTATACGTTACAACCCAGTGTTACCTGATTAGGGGGTTTCTCCTTAGATTTGTTTGGATATTATGACAAATATTTAAGGGGACAATATTTTACAGATATTTTTAATCTATTTTTGCTACATCAACACCTTGTTCAGCTATATTGGCTATTGGGTCTTTTGTTAATTGCTTGTGCCAAATAGAATGAGCAATTTTCATGAAATATTAATTTTATGTGTTATAAATTTGGGGGAAATTTTAGTTTAATGTATTTAAAATCTGAATTTTCTTGTAATTTTATTTCGTTTTTAGTTGTTTATTTTCTCGTTTTTGTTTGTAAATTTGTGATGAATGTGATGAAATATACTATATATGTAATAGTTCCTTTTGTTGTTTTATAAAATAAGCTGTGTTTTTGATTGAATTCATTCGTGTTTTTTTTTAATGGAATCGGCATCGGCATTGGCCGATTTTCGGCCTTTTGGTATCGGTCGGACTCTATCGGATATCCCACCAAACACACAGCAACACCTTCATGGGATGCAATCCACCTTTGGAGACCGGTTCCGCCTTCTCGTGTGCCTGTTTCCATGTTCGTTTTCGTTGTTGTACAGAATCCATTTCTCGTCACTTGTCACTAACCGATCCAGAAAAGGCTCATGTTTGATACGTCGAAGCAAAGAAATGGCTGTTGTTACACGGTCCACTTTATTTTTTTCACTCAACTGATGCGGCACCCAAGTATCGAGCTTCAAAGTGTACCCAACCTGTTTTAAATGACGAAATGCAGTTGATTTGTTGACTTTCAGTTCTTGGGCAACCTATTCCGTTGAAATGTGTGAATTGTTCTCAACAAGAGTGCAAATTACGTCGTCGTCAAGGTCGGAAGTCCATCCAGCGCGAGGTTGGTCTTTGAGGTTAAAATCACCAACTCGAAATTTAGCAAACCATTTCTTCACTGTGCGAAGAGCTGGTGCACGGTCCAAATAAATTGCTTGAATAGCTTTCCGCTTGAACAGTTTTTCCCTTCCGATACTCGTATAACATAATATGACGGTAATTTTCGTTTTCGTTATCCATTTTCAATGCGCTTTTCCAACAAGCAAACTCAAAGAAATCAAAATGATTTGACGCTTAATTCAAAGATTTATTTGTCACCTTTACAAAAAATTACAACAAGTATACATTTCAGTCATGAGTACCAACCGTGAACGATTGAAACGCCACCTAGTAAAATTGGGCACGAACTTATGCACTCATCCAATATTATTTCGTTTATTTGGCCGATTTTGAAATTTAATAGCACTATACGATTTCAGTTCTGCTTTGATGCGTATTCACCTAGCTTTCGATAAGCTGGTTCCAAATTTTTTAGCGCGAGCATTGTCAGATAAGCCGGATTCTTTTTAATTGAGACTTGAACAATTCTTTTAAGATTTGAATCATTTTTTGTATTTTATTAATTGTTTGTTTTTTGAAGTGAAACTTCTTTACGCACGCTTGGCATGGGGAGTAAGCTGGCAAACGCGTGACGTAAGCGTTACGAAAAGTGTGATCGGGCGAGGCGAACGGAAGTTGAGTGGTTTACGCACGCTTGACTTGGGGAGTAAGCTGGCGAACGCGTTACGAAAAGTGTGATCGGGCGAGGCGAACGGGAGTTGAGTGGTTTACGCACGCTTGACTTGGGGAGTAAGCTGGCGAACGCGTTACGAAAAGTGTGATCGGGCGAGGCGAACGGGAGTTGAGTGGTTTACGCACGCTTGACTTGGGGAGTAAGCTGGCGAACGCGTTGCGAAAAGTGTGATCGGGCGAGGCGAATGGGAGTTGAGTGGGGGATATAAGCAAGAGACAGAAGTGCGCGAATTACGTTTTAAATGAGAAACAACTGAACTCTTCAGAGTCTAAATATGTTCTGCTTTATTTTTCAAAAATATCCTCTTAAGTACTAGTTTACAGTTTTGTTTATCTTAACATATTTTTCTTATCTCTATTTATTGCGGTCCCTTCTTTTACGACTCATCCAAACAATTCTTATCAGTTGGTTTAGGATTGCTTGAATGGTTTTATGTTGTCCAATTTATTGCCACGTTATCTGTTTGTTTAGGAGCTGGCAATGTCGAGGATCGAATCTTATCGCTGGACATTGCCTGTGACGTAACTCGCGCGCACATTTTCTTTCTCTCTTCCTCTCATAGCACACTGCCGGCCTATTGTCTGTATCACAGTGTAGGAGCAAGAGAGAGCAGTGCGCGCGCACACTTTCTTTTCTTTACGAAAATAAAAGATCTATGCAAAAATATTAATTTACCAATGAGAACATAAAATAAGTTTAAATATTTGTAGAAAATTAATATATGTACATGTACATATATGTATATATTGTACACACACATATATACATATATATATATACAGATGGAGCGAAAGAAGTTTCACTTCAGTCATGTGGTCATAAGCACACTCGTTTTTTTTTTTAAAACTCAGGGGGTCAATATAACGTTTTATTACTCTACAAACAGTAGTTTTGGACAACTTTAATATTTTTCAATTTTTAATCCCGACTATGTCGTGTTTTCCACAAATTTGTTCAGAATTAATTTCCGAGCAACAAATGCCACCGCAAATAAAACTCACTAATAAAGAGCCAGTGCTATAAAATTTTAAACTGATAAAGGTACATTCATTGCACACTGAGGCAAATGAAAATTCTAATACATTCCAAAAATGACTCTGTAGGGATTGCTGGAGTGCGTACCAATTTTGAGTGAACAGTGCTTTATTACCATTGTGCACCCTTTGTTTATTGTATAATCTTTCTGGTCTGAACTCATGTTTTTTGTTATGTTTTGAAATTGAAAATATGAATGGTGCAAAGTACTTATTTAGCTCACTGCCAACTGCACTTGTCTATTTTCGAGAACTATTATGCAAACATAACGTATCTCAAGGCTATATAAGGTAAATCATTTAAACCATTAATCGAGAAGTATTAAAATCTTAACAATGGGCAGATGAATAAAAATCAAGCAAGTGCTCTCAAGGAAAATCATTTGCTTAAAACGCTTTTGCTTGAACTGAAAATCAATTGCTTATTTTCGTAGGATAAAAAATTCAAGCAATTGCTGCTTTACTACAAAATTTACGCTTTTGCTTGAAAAACAAGCCAACAGCAACAAAAATTGTCTGCTCATATTGAAAATGCATTCTTGACATAAAACATAAACCAATCGTTGCTAGGCAATCAACGGTTTTTTTAACACTATGTTTCGTTAAGTGTGCGTGTGACACACGCGACAGTCAGTCGGACCCTCATTAGCGATAAAGCGATAGGAAACTGAGAGAATAAGTAGATTTATGTGGGTTTTTTGCAATTTATGTAAACAGTCTGTGTGCAACTATTAACTGTTTACGCTCTTTTCCCGATATTAAGAATTATTATGCAAACTAAAATCTCGCGGCTACCTTTTTAATGTACATATGTTTTCATTAATTTTCCGCGTTAAAGCATACCAAATTGTTTTGCTTCATTGAGTAAACATCATCTGCCGTACTTTTTATTTCGAAGTTCTTAATTTAGCACATTCCGTCCTCTAAAAAGTTTTTATCAGGTGTACAACTTTGCTTCCGCCGTTTTTTTTCCAAAATTAAAAGCTTTATTGCGAAAAAGTGCTTACAGATGTATTATTCAAAGTATTGTCCGTCGCTAGCGACAACTTTCTCCCATCTTTCCGGCAATTTTCGGATCCCGGCTCGAAAAAAGGAGTCCTCTTTTGACGCTATCCATGAAGCAATCCATTTTTCCAATTCTTCGAAGGATTGAAAATGTTGATCTGCCAGGCCGTGTGCCATCGAACGGAATAGGTGGAAGTCAGAAGGGGCGACATCTGGGGAATACGGCGGGTGGGGCAAGACTTCCAGCGTTTCCAGGTACTTTTTGACCACTTTTGCGACGTGAGGCCGAGCATTGTCGTGTTGGAGGATGACTTTGTCATGTCGCTCTTGATATTGTGGCCGCTGTTCTTTTAGCGCGCGACTAAGTGCGCGTGCACACATGACGCGGTGCTGTGCGGTGCGGCGCTGTGCTTTACCGAGCGTTGCTTTCAAACTGCCGTTGCCAAATGCGAGTGTTCACACATGCTACTTTTTCAGCAGCGTCACGCAGCGCGACGCAGCGCTTGGTTTGAAACTTTCAAAATATTTGATTTCGTCGCCGCGTGACGCTGCTGCAGCAAGCATGGACTGTGAAAATATAATATCGGAAATTGTTATTCGGCATGCGTTGTGTTAGTTAATGATTTTAATTAATTAATTAAAGATTTTTTTATTTATTTTTAATTAATATGAATTAATATTAATTTTTTACTTTTCCTTCATTATTATGAGTTATCTTTTTTTCACAATAATATAAATAAACCTTCTTTTTCAATATCTGAGAATAGTTATAATTGAAAATGCACTTTTATGAAATTTTTTTGAAAAATCAACTTTGCCTCTTGTAGGGGCTGAAACCTCATTTATCCCTTTTCCCCCTTTTACGTTTGGACCTGAAATCTTTTAAAAACAGTCCATTTGCTGTTATTGCTTGCCAACTTACTCTTTGTAAAATGGATGAGAAGAAAAATATTAACATATATTTATAGTGTCGGTTTCCGTATATAAAAATAGGTGTCGGTGTGAAGGTTAAAAAACTGTTTTCACTGAGAAATTACAAATCTTCACTGCACAGCCACATGTTGACAACAGGTTGATACTTGCAAAAGCTCCGCTCCGCACCGCGTTAAGTGTGAACACTGAAAGCGTAGCAAAGCGCCGCTCGGTAAAGCACAGCGCCGCACCGCACAGCACCGCTTCATGTGTGCACGCGCACTAAGGCGCATCAGTTGCGTTCGGTAGCGATCTCCTGTGATGGTTTCACCCGATTTTAAGAGCATTTTTTTTCGAATTGTAACAGAAAAGTAAAACTTCCCGCAAATGGCGAGAATTGGGCACATAAACGGACATTTTCGAGCGTGAATAATACGAAAACAAAAACAACTGTCACTGAAGCGGCGATGACAATTCGTTAGGCACTGTCCACACTCACTTTAAAGGCATTACCATCTATGTATTTCAACCAGCCTCAGCCGGTACAGCCACCTATCAGAAAACGGCGGAAGCAAAGTTGTACACCTGATAATATTTTTATTAACGAATTCACTAACCGCCATTGGATAGGGGTAGCTTTTGCTGTAAACTGGGTCGTTTGTAGTAGTACAGGGTTTTCCAACAAGAGGTGTTATTTTGGTATTCAAAGAAAAATGCCATTTTTTGAGATAAATGATCGGATGTTTATTTCATAATAAAGAGGAAGGTATGCCGTTAATAATGATAAACAACATCAGCCAAATGGCCAGCACGACCACGCTTACAGGACCATATCCTTTTTATGAAATTTTTCATAACCAAATCGCAAAGTGGCTGCCCTATGTCCTCGATAGCCTCACGAATTCTATCTTTGAGGTCATGAATCGACGCTGGGCTGTTGGCGTACACCTTATCTTTCACGTGGCCCCAAAGGAAGAAGTCGCAAGGTGTTAAATCACAAGATCTCGGTGGCCAATTGTCATCACCTCTTCCAGAGATAACACGGTCCGGAAACTTTTCACGTAAAAGAGTAATGGTTTCGTTGCTTGTGTGGCGCGTAGCGCCGTCTGTTAAAAGTAAACGTTGTCCAGATCAATACCATCCAACTCCGCACTCCTAGCGCACTTCCATTCACCGTAACTGTTGATCCAACCTCATTTTCGAAAAGGTAACGTCCAATGACCCCGCCGGACCATAAACCGCACCAAACAGTCACACGTTGAGGATGGAGAGGCTTCTCAACAATAACTCTTGGGTTTTCCGAGCCCCAGATGTGACAATTGCAATGCTTGTTGACGTAGCCACCGAGGTGGAAATAGGCCTCATCAGTCAAGATGATTTTTCGATGGAATTCCGGATAATTTTCATGCATTTCAAGGACCCAATCAGCAGACACCACGTTGTTGATGATCGCTCGGCTTGAGTTCTTGTGTTAACTGAACTTTATAAGCCTTAATACCCAAGTGTTTATGCAAAATACGGTGTAATGACGTTTTTGGAATGCCCAATTCCAAAGAACGACGAGGAATCGACAAACCTGCGTTTTCTTCAACACATTGGGCTACAGCAGCAATATTCTCAGTTGTTCTTGAGCGACGTCCACGGGTTTTATTCTTCACATCACTAACTTGTCCCAACAGTTCGAATTTTTCAACCAATTTCTGTATTGCGGTCCGACAAGGTGCTTCACGACGACCCAAAAATGATTTAGTTTTGCGAACTGTGACTGCAAGATTTTCACCATTTTTGTAGTGAATTTTAATAATTTCAATGCGTTGTTGAAGCGTGTATCGTTCCATTTTTAGTAATGGCGTAGTTTCTACTTGTCAAATGTCAAAGAATAAAAGCTTCAAAAGTGACAGCTACCGAAATACCGGGTGATTCAAAATAACACCTCTTGTTGGAAAATCCTATATTTTTTATTGCTTCTATTGCTTCTTAATTTAACGTCTGGATTTGCAAAGACATTTTTAACACCATTTATGATTTCATAAAACCGCCTTTACATATGAAGGTAAGCTGTGCTCTAACTCTAACTGATTAACTTCGGTAAAACTTTTAAATTTAAGTGGTTCTATGCCACTCTTAGAAATTAATAACTCATTTCTTGCGTCGATAATTCCTTCTACCTGCTTAATAAAATCATATCCCGCATTATGCCATGGAATGTTCTAAGTTCGGGTAAGATATAAAAGTAAGAGTATTCGCTGAACACATTGACCAGACATTTATGATCTATAATCAGTTTACTGTTTACTGTCCTTAATGTGAATGGGTGTTCTAACTTTTTAATCCCCTTCAAGAGTCCCTTGTTCTTAATATAATTCTTAGATGTACCCGTATCGAGAAGAACCGTAAGCAGTTGACCATTTAAATACTTATATATATTTAAATGGCAACTGCGATCCGAGTCTAAAAAATTACACTCGTCCGATTCAATGTGGTTTATTCGTTGTTGTTTGTAAGGCACCTGTTGCGCACTATCAGCTTGTCTTTTTTCTGTGTTGTTTGGGAAGTTCGGCTTTCGTTGGAAATGTTGTTGGCTAGTAAGCTGAGGGTACATATTATAGTTCCAATTCCTATTAGAGTTCATATTTGGTCTGTTACTAATATAGCGTGTTTTTTTCAACCTCATCGTAAAACTGTAGCACTAACAGACTTCCTTGTCTTAAAGTTGACCATTCTTGTTCGACAATGTAAACTGGCTGTTTACACTACTCGAGACGAAAAATGCTCCTAAAAATAAAAGTATTTTTTAGACTAATCTTCGGCTGCCGAATACGAAACTGAAAATCAAAAAATTTTCTTAAGAAGCGTTTTCGAAAAACACTATTTTCACTATTTACAAAGAAACAAGGAACCGCGATTTTCGTTAAAAGAAACATCTCCCACAAAGTGATATCTCTTCAATCAAATCCGTCCACAGCAGCCATTGCACATCACCAAAACTTTGCTTCTGCTGATATACGTGGGCAGCCCGATAAGTACTTAGCCCCATCGCCCGATGGTGCCACTATCGTAAGAGAAATTTACTATCGTGTAGTACATCCTCGTAGACGGCTACTGTCACAATTTCAGCCATATTGGATTTGTAGTTTTGTTTTAAACGCGTGTGGAAACGAACGTGTCCGCGGATTTTAGAAAAATGGAAAAAGAGCAATATCGGTCGGTGATTAGCCAAATTGGTCGCATTAGGCTACGAACAGCTGCCCCATCCACCGTATTCTCCAGATTTGGCCCGTGTGACTTTTTTTGTTTCCAAACTTGAAAAAGTCACTCGCCGGGCAGAAATTTGAGTCGAATGAGGAGGTTATCGCCGCCACGGAGGCCTCCAGAAAACGTATTTTTCAGAGGGGTTAAAGAAGTTGGAGCATCGCTGGGTCAAGTGTATCGAGTTGAAAGGAGACTACGTTGAGAAATAAATCGCCACTTTTCCAAAATTTTCGTTTTTCTTTTGTAGGCTAAGTACTTATCGGACCACCCACGTATATTATATATTAATATTGACATAATGTATATATATATAATATATATTTTGATATATTTTGACATTTTTATATAGTTGCGCGGTGTAGATTACATAAAAAAATGTAGCTGTTTCCAAAAACCTTTTTAGATATTCCGCTTAACTGCATTTTAAGTGCCCACAATCATATGCATCGAAGGTGAATGCAGCTAAACGGAATGTACTATACTGTACTATCGAATGTAACGAGAAAGGTGCCACGCACTGTGACAGCGCAGTCATTCTGTTCTTGGACTTTGACAAGCTGATCGATTTCTTCGATCGGTACCATATCATCTGCAGAAGAGGTTTTAAGGAGAGATTTATTGAGAGGTTTATCACTAATGGTTTGCCCATTGTGATTGACGTCGCCTCTTTAAAGCTTTGCAGCGGGTGATGAATGCTTCTACACTCGAAAACAATACCCGTCCCATTCATCACAATTTTGTTCTCGTGCACCACGGAGAGAATCTGATCTTGTTACAAATGTCTCTGATTTTTTGGATAGTTAATGTAAGATATTTATCTTACATCTCTTCTGTCAAGGATAATGGGATTTATAACATTTGATTTACCTAGTGTTACCGAATAGATTATATCTTCTATATCTGTTATTATCGCCTCAACTATTTCTAGCGGTGGCAAATTCGAATAAGTGTCCGGTGTCCTCGGTATTAATTACCATTTGGCGCTCGGTGGCTTCTATGAGCGCATCTTCCTTATTAACGACTTTATTAAAGTCATCAAAATGTGGGGTACCGCAGAGCCTAAACTATGAATGCTTCGAGAATGACGATGATGAATCTTCAGAGGGTCCAATAAGTGAACAATTTGGTCGGCGTTTATTTGGAATAATTTCCTTGCGTGCGATTGCGGAAAATACTCGAGTAAATTCTGAGTATTAAGTGTTATGGCCTCGTATTCCGTTCGTCCTGTGCAGTAGTAATCCGAATTCATTATAAATAGCCACCTTGCAATTCATGACCGGTATATAAAATGAAGTACTTGCACGATATTAAGAAAAGTTTTACACGCATCAATTCGATTTCTTTTTTTACTTGCTCAGAAAACATGTCGCTATGATTGGACACGAGCTTTTGACAAACAGGAAAAAATAACTTTTCTTTCAAAAATGTCCACCATTTCGAGAGATTTTTGAATTTTACAAAAAGCTCGTGTCTAAACATAGCTGATGTAATATCAATTATACCTTGTGACCGAAAAGATTCCGGAAATTTTAAATAAAACGCAAAATTCTTAATCTTCATCAATATTTATTTTATCTCCTTCAAAATATGCTCCATTGGAAGCGATACACATATGCCAACTTTTCTTCCAATCATCAAAACATTTTTTATAGGCGCTTTCCGGTATGGCTTTGAGTTCCCTCTGCGAATTCTGTTTTACGTCTTCTATGGATTCAAAACACGTTCCTCTGAGTGGTAATTTGAGTTTGGGAAACAGGAAAAAGTCACACGGTGCAAGATCAGGTGAATACGGTGGCTGTTCGATGGTATTTATTGAATGTTTGGCCTTAAAATCGTTGATAATGTTGGCTCGGTGCGAGAGAGCATTATCGTCATGAAAAATCTATGAATTATCCTTCCACAATTGAGGCCGTTTACGGCGGATATTTTCACGCAAACGTCTTAAAACAGTCAAATAACAGTCTTTACCGACTGTTTGTCCTTCAGCGACGAATTCATGATGCACCACACCACGAATATCGAAGAAAACAATCAGCATTACCTTGATTTTCTAGCGACTTTGGCGTGGTTTTTTCAGTTTCGGCCCGTCTTTTCCTCTCCATTCCGATGATTGTTGGCTTGTTTGCATGTCGTACTCGTAGACCCATGTCTCGTCACCAGTTATGATGCGTTCCATGAAAGTTGGATCGGAATTGGCACGATCAAGCACGTCCAAAGAGACCTGTTCACGGTACTCATTTTGAAGAAAATTCTCAACAAAATCGCAACGCACTACTGAGGTGAACTGGTTTCAACAGCTGCCGTAAACAAACTGTCTGACAGACCGCGCTCATTTTTGGCATAGTCATTAAGGACAGTGCTACCAACCTACAGAAACTTAAAATATCGAAAAATATACAGCGCGCGAATTTTAAATGAGAATTTCCGGAAACTTTTCGGTCACAATGTATATTAGGCTGGAGTGATAGCAAAAAAAATTTTTGAAATATCAATTAGCTAGATATCTCCAAATGTGCCAATACATCAAAAGAAAGCTGTGTAAAAATTAGAAAGAAATTAAACAATTTTTTGATCTCCCATCGCAACTTTTAATTTCACAGTATTACGCGACATTAAGGTAGTCATCTTAAAATTCAGTTAATAGTCAAATACCCTTATTATTGTTTATTGTTTATTAAATTAAGTCTAATCAAATTACAGACTTTGAGAAATGAGGGGTGTAAATTCAAACAAATTCGAAAAATATTCTTAAAGATACTTATAATTAGATAACAAGGTACAAAATACGCTTAAAGGTAATGCGAGATCAATATCGAAAGAATTTGAGAGGCTATTGAATTCAATTAGAACTCTTGTAATAGGAGCATTTTTGGCATAATTGGTCTTGTTAAAGCCAACATTAAAAAGATCAGACCGCTGTAGAGATCTGGCAGGAATATTAAAATTAATTTTTTCAAGAAGAGACGAGCAGTCAATAAGTCCATTGACGATATTATATAAAAATTTTAATGAGAGAAAAGATCTTCTATTAAGTAGCGATTTCAAGTTTAGAAGCTGACAACGTGCGTCATAGGAGGGATTCGGGTCTGCAAAATTCAGGGAACGAAGGGCAAAGCGAATAAAGACCTTCTGCACTCGTTCGAGTCGATTTATACTTAAGGCATAAAATGGCCTCCAAATGACGGCTGCATATTCTAGCCTGGAACGAACAAAGGCGGAATAAAGTAACTTGAAAGTATAAGGGTCAGAGTAGGGAGAACAGTTGCGACGAATAAAGGCTAACATAGAATACCATTTGGAAATGATAGAATCGATATGTGCAGAAAAAGAGAAGTTAGAATCGAAGAAGACACCTAGGTCTTTGATCACACTGACCGCTTTAAGCCCCGAGTTTGAAATAAAGTAGGAGGCAGAAAAATAAATACGTTTTTTAGCGAAAGTCAGTTGGAAACATTTGTTGGTGTTAAGGAAGAGACGATTTCGGACACACCACTCATTTAAGATGTTAAGCTCAGATTGAAGCGCAGAGAAGTCCTCAGGGGTTCTAATCTCAGAGTAGATTTTAAGGTCGTCTGCATACAATAGAAATTTGGAGGTTGAAAAGCACGTACAAACATCGTTAATAAAGAGCACAAGTAATAGCGGACCTAAAATACTACCCTGGGGAACACCGGAGGACGTCGTAAAAGGCTGGGAAAAGGTGTTGTCAAATGACACAACACAGAGACGTTCACTAAGATAGGATTTTAACCATTCAAGAAACACAGAATGAAAACCAAGACTAGACGGCTTGGCAAGTAAAATTTTATGAGAGACTCTATCAAATGCTTTAGAAAAGTCAGTATAAAAAGTATCAATTTGTAAGCCCTTCTGAAAAGCCGAGATGCAGTACTCAGAAAAAACCGCCAGGTTGGTTACGGTGGACCGACCAGATACAAAACCATGTTGATTTGGGATAATTTTATTTTTAACCGCAAAATAAACCTTATCTTTAATTATGGTTTCAAAAAGTTTAGAAACCGTGGATAACTTTGAGATAGGTCTATAATTTGACACATCATTTTTGTTACCACTTTTGAAAATTGGGGTAATTGAGGCTTTTTTCTAATCTTCGATAAATACTTCAGATATAAGACACTTATTGAAGATAATTTTGAAAGGTTCCACAAGGGAAGGCCAGTTTTTTAGCAGGACAGAGGACAGTTTGCGACGAAAGCTTTACATCGCGAATACCCTTTGCTACATCTTACTTAACTGGCCATAACAACCCGTTATCGGGTTACGGCCTGCCGCAAAACTTCTCTCCAGGCGCCTCTGCTTCGCGCGCGCCTTCTCCAGTTGGTCACACCAAGAGATACCAGGGCTTCTTCCACTTGGTCCTTCCACCGGAGACACGGCCTCCCTCTTCGCCGTCGACCTCCAACCATCGCATCGAATACCTTTTTCGCCGGAGCTTCGTCGTCCATGCGGCAGACATGACCGAGCCAGCGTAGCCGCTGGATGTTAATTCGCTGCGCTACGTCCATGTCCTTATACAGCTCATACAGCTCGTTATTGATTCGTATGCGATAGTCGTCACCAACCCGAACAGGGCCGAAGATTTTGCGAAGCACCTTCCTCTCGAACACTCCAAGGGCCGCTATGTCGTTTCGTGTCATTGTCCATGCTTCAGCGCCATAGAGGAGCACGGGCAAGATAAGCGTCCTATAGAGTGAAAGTTTTGTCGGTCGAGAGAGGTCTCTACTTCTCAATTGCCTACCGAGACCGTAGTAGCACCTGTTGGCAAGAGTTATCCTTCGCTTTATCTCCAGACTGACATCATTGCTGCTGTTGATGGCGGTGCCAAGGTAGACGAATTCCTTGACAACTTCAAAAGCATACCTGTCGGCCTCGACGTGAGACCCTAGCCGCTGCGAGTCCCTGCGTGTAGACAGCATATACTTCGTCTTGCCCTCATTTACCACCAGACCCATTTTGGCAGATTCTCTTTCGATAGCCGCAAAGGCAGCGGTGACATATCGCTTGTTACGTCTGATGACATCAATATCATCAGCGTAAGCAAGGAGCTGGACACTTTTGTTGAAAATTGTGCCATTCCGATGTACACCGGCCTTGCGCAGAACACTCTCCATGGTGAAGTTGAAGAGGTCGCAGGACAAAGGATCGCCCTGTCTGAAACCTCGAACGGTATCAAAGGGGCCGGAGAGGTCACTTCCAACCTTGACGGAGCTGCGCGTATTGCTCAACGTCGCTCTGCAAAGTCTAACGAGCTTTGCAGGGATACCAAGTTCAGACAATGCGGCATATAGGCGATCCCTTATCGGGCTATCGAATGCTGCCTTGTAATCGATGAAGAGATGGTGTGTATCGATTTGGTTCTCATGGGTCTTCTCCAGGATTTGGCGTAGAGTGAATATCTGGTCGATGGTGGACTTACCAGGTCTAAAGCCGCACTGATAAGGTCCAATCAGCGCCTTGGCGAGTGGCTTTAGTCTTTCACATAATACTCTCGTCAGGACCTTGTATGCAATGGGAAGTAGGCTGATACCCCTGTAGTTGGCGCATATTGTTGGGTCGCCTTTCTTCAGCACAGGACAAAGGGCACTGAGGTTCCAATCGTTGGGCATTCGTTCCTCCAGCCATATTTTGCAAATGAGCTGATGCATGCACCCAATCAGCTCACCGCCGCCGGCCTTGAACAATTCAGCTGGTAGCCCATCCGGCCCTGCAGCTTTGTTGTTCTTGAGTCGCTGGATAGCGACCCGAACCTCGTCATGGCTGGGCGGTGGCACATCCACACCGTCGTCGTCGATTGGTGCCATCTGGACATCTTCACCACTGGCGGTATTGTTCCTTTCGTCGCCTGCGAGCAGCTTGGTGAAGTGCTCCTTCCACAACCTCAGCACACCCTGCGCATCCGTAACCAGATCCCCGTTTTCGTCTCTGCAAGAAGATGCCCCAGGCTTAAATCCTTCCGTAAGACGCTTAACTTTTTGGAAGAATTTTCGGGCGTCATTCCTGCTCCTGCACTCCTCGATTTCCTCACGCTCGCGCCTTTCTTGCTCCCGTTTCTTGCGTCTAAAAAGGCACCTCTCTTTCTTTCTCTCCTCCCGGTATTTTTCTGTCATGGCTCGCGTGGCAGCCGACTGCAGGGTCTTCTTGTATGCAGCATTCTTCACTGCAGTGGCTGCGCGACACTCTTCATCGTACCATTGGTTTTTTGGTGGTGGGCGTCGAAAACCAAGGACATTTTCTGCGGCGGCGCGCATAGAGTGGGATAAGTGAGCCCATAATCCGCCGATGTCATCAGGTGGAGAGGGGGAGCGACCGAGCTGGTTGGAGAGTTGAGCGGAGTAGGCTTCGGCTACCCCTTGTGATCGCAGCTTACTGATGTCCAGCTTTCTTCGCAAACTAGGTTGTGCGGTCTTCGCTGCGCAAAGACGCATGCGGACCTTGGCTGCAACAAGGTAGTGGTCCGAGTCGATGTTGGGTCCTCGGAACGTGCGCACATCTAGAATGCTAGAAGCATGCCTTCCATCAATCACAATGTGATCAATCTGGTTGCGGGTGGATTGATCGGGGGATAACCAGGTGGCCTTGTGGATATCGAGGTGCTGGAATCTGGTGCTACTAACTACCATGTTTCGTGCCGCGGCGAAATCGATCAGCCTCAGACCGTTGTTCGAAGTGGTCCCATGGAGGCTGAACTGCCCGACTGTGGGACCAAAGATGCCTTCTCGCCCGACCTTTGCGTTGAAGTCCCCGAGGACAATTTTGACGTCATGGGCCGGGCACCTGTCGTAGACGTCCTCGAGCTTCGCATAGAAGGCATCCTTGGTCGCATCGTCCTTCTCTTCCGTCGGGGCGTGCGCGCAAATCAGGCTGATGCTAAAGTATTTAGCTTTGATGCGGATCGAAGCCAGCCGTTCGTTCACCGGAGTGAACCGAGAGACGTGGTGGCGAAGTCTCTTGCTGACCACAAATTCGCGCTTCTCCGCATGGCAGCTGTAGTAGATATCGCAGTCTGCTCGCTTGGAGCAACCTTGTCCTGTCCATCGCATTTCCTGGATGGCGGTGATGTCAGCCTTACATTTCGTGAGGGCTTCCGCCAGTTGGATAGAGGCACCTTCCCTATAGAGGGTCCGGACATTCCAGGTGCATATCCTCAAATCATGGTCCTTGAATCGTTTGCTGTGGTCGTCAACATTGTGGGTTCCTTCCGAGGCTTGCTTTTTGGCTTTCATTGGTATTTGGTTTTCCGTGGCGGGCACCAAACCCTGCGCACAACCCAAATTTTAAGTCCTGGGGATAGGACTCGCTGCACACATTAGTTCACTATTCAGCGGATGCCAAATAGCTATCCAGAAGGGCCGCGCGGAGGCTGTGCATCAGCTTGGATTGGACAGGGACAAGGATCGTTCTGGCGTTCGCCAGGTTGAACGCAATCAGAGACTTTACCTTGTATGTCCGCTCCTTCCTTCCTTTGCTACATCGCCTGAAGATAACACCAAAGAGCCAAAGTCAAGAGATGCATTAGTATTGATGGACTCATTGACTTCGAACGCGTCATCAGTAACAAAATTAGAACGAAAAAATTCTGCAAAGAGGTTTGCAGCATCCTCCAATGAGTCAGCTGATTTCCCTAAAAGGGAAACAGAGGATGGAATATTGGAGCACTTTTTTTTAGATTTAATAAAGCTCCAAAAATTCTTTGGATTGCGTTTAATATTTCGTTCGAAACTCTGTATGTAATTATTTATTACAGTATTTAATGATGTTAACACTAGAATGTGCAACTGGGCTTTTCCAGGCGCATTTTGATTTTGAGTAGTCGCCAAAATATTTGTGATCGCGGAAATATTTCATGCCAACTACCGCTAATGTCTTCTAAACGAAACGAAACCAACCAAAGTTTATTTGCACCGATTTTGTCGAACAAACATGGCCACTTTATGTCTGTAAGCGCTTAGTGAAGCAACTGGGCCTAGCGAGGCCCATTCGTAAATATATGACAAATATACGTAAAATGTAACGCAAGCCGTTAAACAAAAATTATTCAAACACGAGCCCCCATGTTTGGTAACTTTATTACAATGTATGTGCGCAGTGGCGCACGCATGGAGGGTTACAAAGCCCTTAATTATATCTGTTTGTTACAAAAAATGCGGCTGGAAAATGTTCCTTCGAATAATGTTAGGCTTCAAAGTTGTGTGTGAAATCCTGTGTGCCACATTGTGTATATGTTAAGCTGTTATTTACCGTAAGAAATTTCGCTTCTTATAAGCTTTTGGTCAGGTGTACAAGTATGCTATTCGAAATGTTTTGCATTGATCGCGTAATCGAGTTTGTATCAATCAATCGATCAATCAACCCCGATATACGTCGTGAATACCTAAAGCTTTTAATTTCCCAGTTGGTCACTCCTCACATGGCAAATAGGCCAATGAAAAGTCACGTTAGTCGCTGGCCTAATATCAGTGAAGCTATGGCGAAATTTGATGTTTTTGTAAGTAATTACAAAAAATAAATTATTTTGCATTGTGAAGTCTGTCTTTATTATAACAGACACACTGTCATTACCCAGCACCAAGCACATCCGCACGACCAGCAAAGAAAGAACGAAAGGACTGTGCATGGTGTGATCTTCAACATGAAGAAAAACGGCGCAAAACATTCTTGTCCTGTAAAACATCAAAAAAACTCATGTGCCTTGAACACGGCTCTGAAAATAAAATATGTTTGTGCCGTGGCTGTGTTGCAGAATAAACTGTCTCTTTTTTTGCTTGATTTGAATTTAATCAATAAATAAAATAATTAAATGTTGTGGCATATACAAACTCTCTTAAGAAATCACCCTAATAATTACATCGACAAATAGCTATACTATCATAGAGTACGTGTGCCTAATATCAGCTGTCTATACCAAACCTAACTGGGCGAAAGTCGTAGGAACAGCTGATCATCGCTTATGGGCCTCGCGAGGACCAGTTGCTCCACTTAGCGCCTACAAAGTAGTCGCTCATCCTAGTGTTAAAGATATAAACACATGGTTACAGGGTGAAGTGACAAAAATCACGTTTCGACGTTTCGAACGCCGGCATTTACTGCCGAGAAGCAATGCGTGCACGGATGAATCCATCTCGCGTTTTTTGTCCACAAACCGCTATCGCCGCCTCGGTCACCCGCTTTACATGCCTTTCAACAGCTTGTGTGAGGCAGGGGAACTTTGGAAAGATGACAGTTGGAGTTACCTCTGTCGTGATGAGATCCGCGAGCTCAGCGTCTGTCATGGCTCTGATGACGGGTGGTTCCGAAATAAGGCAGACTGCCCAGTCAATCATGTCGAAGTGTTCCACGGCGTCGAAGTTAAGTTTTGCGGGAACCTTGAACCTCTGTATTTGTGCACTGGGGACTGTTGTAGCTCTGGCCTTCATCACTCGTCGTAAGCCCAGTTCACGAATATGTGGTCGATGGTCTGTCATCATGGCCAGGAGCAGATTCTCAGGGTGAGCAAAGTACGCGTTACGGTGAATAACGAGGTCAACCATTCCCTTGAGTTCAGGGCTAAGCTAACGTGACTTGACGAGCATCTGGTGAATGTGCCTAGCTCCCTCTTTGCATGATGGCTGCGATTCAACGTTTTCAGATTCTTGGGCGGTTTCTTGTCGCTGACATACAATCGGAGGATTCGATTGGCCGTAGTTAGCCATCGTGAATGATTCAGGCACCCAGGGTTCCGCACTGCCAGATCGACGCTACATTCACCTTTGCTGATATTATTGCACATTTCCGCTGATGTGTGGCCAACTCATTTGGGTTCACATTGGAGAGTTGCTTGGCCAGTTTAACTGGTTAAATGAGGAGACAGGCTGTTCGCTACACGTCATTAGCCGCTTTCCGATAGATCCAGATAATTCGTGGGTCTGTAGTACCACCAGCAAGTGACTGGAATAGATAGCGCAAGGGCAGCTCATTGGCATGGAGTGTTTCTTCCAGTCGCCAGAAAACGCCCGATTTTTGTCCCGTGTTTACATTTGTGCCGTCTCACCCGTCAGAAAATATTTTTTCTTTCTTCTTTCTTTTCGCATATTGTTCTTTGAAACTAATGACTAAGCTATGTCTTTGCTGTAGCCTGATGACGGAGATGTATGGCTGAAGTACGAAGAACCCGGCTCTGCGATGATGGTTATGTGTTCTTCCGATACGTTTTTTTCTGTGGTACTTGTTGTCGACGTCGAGAACTTGTGTCAAAGTTTTATCCGTGCGGCCATCAAAGAATAGTCTATTTATGCCCTTGTGAGTGTGGTCAAACTGGTCGTTTTCATTCTGCCTCAGTTCCTTTCGAAATTTACTGCGTTCTCGACGGATTTTGCTTCGGTCGATTACTTCGGATCGGTCGTTGGGTGCTAATACAGCAGTCGATCTGTCCGAAACTCCGGTCCGATTGCAAGCTATAGCGAGGGAAGGAAGAGATATAGGCATTTTTCAACATTGGCGATCCTGATTCGGCTTAGTTTTGACTGATTCTCTATCTGAGATTGAATGTCGAATTTTTAACGTGAGTGCCGCCACAGTGTGGCCTAACCCCACGGTGCTCAAAAGCACATGGTATCAAAATTAAGCGTTGATAAGCGCCCCGAGAGACTAGTTCCCGGTACCAATTGGGTTAATGCAAATGGGCATTACCCCTCCTTGGTAGGGATCGAGGCCTATCTGAACCTCTGCCGTGCTCTGCCGAAACTCTACCGGTATTTGGGTGTTAAACCACGCCACCACGGATCTCCCCGAGGGGGCCATTCCCATAATCAGGCTGAAGCACAAGGCTCCAGGGGCACCCTGATTCCCGTGGTTCCAGACAAAGCCTCTGGTCAGACTTCGCAGCCGTGCTACTACCAGCCCCATTTAGCTCGTGGACTGGTGACCACCGCACCGCACTTGACCTCATTCACGTGCGCACTCATTCATCCACTCAATAGACCGGCCCCCCACACAGCTCGCTCACACATTCACACTGCCGGCGACGGCAATACACCAAACTGCCGTCGCCGCCGAAACACAGCATTCGCATGATCATTCATTATGGCAATCAGCTGGCTGGTGGAGAGTGCTTCACGCACATACCACACACCGTCCGTCCGACTAATCCCCATCCGCCCAAGGTCCCTCAAATCTAAGTACAACGGGCACTCACACAACACATGCAACCAATCCTCACGCGCAGCCCCACACGTACACTCTGCACATGCACTCAGGGCTCTCTCATGCAAAAATGCATTGAGTGACCCGTGCCCAGTGAGTAGGAACCCAAGGCTCAAGCCGAAGCCGAACTCCTTGAGCCCTACCACGAACCTCACATCACGTATATACTCATATGTCGTTCTGCCATGGGGACTTTCGTCCCAACGTTGCTGCCAACGTTGCAGAACACAGTCCTCCAGTATTCGCTTACGCTTCATACTTTCAGCACTCTCCACACCTTCGCCTAGCAGCCACTCATACTGCAGCAGACCTCTCTATTCCCCCTTCGTAGCCCGAAGCCCACGGCACGCCGTATGACCACGAGATCCAGAGGAGCCGCACCCATCACGAGCCACGCCGACGCTCCGTACGCAGCACAAGCTACGAACAGACCGTGGTAAATGGCACGAACCGCGCGTCGGCCGAGTCCCCAGTCACTCCTAAGTATCCGACGCACCTGATCCATCATGCACAAAACCCTCTCTTTCAGCCTGACCAAGTGAGGAGCAAAACTCATTCTTTCACCAAGTGTTAGCCCTAAGTATTTGACTTGCGTCTCGTACCTGAGGCCAACACCATTCACACGCGCAATGTGCCAATTTGCCTTTCAGCAGCATGGTCACCGTCTCGTCCATTGCCACATCCACACCCACCGATTCACCCCATTCACATAAATTGCTCCCCAAGCGCTCTACATCCGGTCTTGATCTGCCCTCCACAAGGATAAGCAGATCATCCGCATACGCACAACACTTGCATACTGCTGCCAGACGCCGCAGTAGTGGATCAATCATATAGTTCCATATATATGGACCACAGGCGGATCCCTGCGGGCATCCTCGAGCCACATCTATTTCAACCCGTTCATTCTTCCCACACATGCCTTCCTGTCTGTGAAATAGCTCTTCCAGAGAGCTGTTTCCAGGCAGTCGGCATTGTTCAGTCATTCTACCACTTTATCCCAGCGCAGGTGATCAAACGCCTCCCTAAAATCTACAAACACACCGAGAACATAGTTCTCGCAACTCTCACCCACCACCGATTTGACATACATCCACGCATCTTCCACGCGGAGTCTTTTTCGAAACCCAAACTGTCTATCCGATAGTCCACCCAGTTGCGCTTGAAGCCGATCCACCATAATCCGTTCCAGTACTTTACTAAGTACCGGTAGGAGGCAGATACTCCGATAAGACCGGGGGTTAGTCCTGATCTTATCAGGAGACTTCAAGAGCACTACGACCCTAGCTATCTTCCACGCGAGTGGAAAATAAGCTTCATAAAGGCATTTCTCGTTGATGGCCTCCAGGTACTCCGGAATGACTTTGTACAAGGCTTTGAACATCTCGCCAGTCAAACCATCGACACCCGGTGACCATCTAGACCTAACCAGGCCAAATGCATACCCTAATTCTCCGTCTTCTAATGGCTCAGCAGCTGCCACTTGTGCTGGTGGCGTCTGCTGAACCGCCCTAGGAAAGAACTCGGCTAAGAGAACGTTCACACTGTCCCTCCATGTTGATGTCATAGTGTCACCACCACGGAGGGCGCTCACATCCACCTGCTTCTTCTTAGAGCGGCAGATCCGATAGACATGACCCCATGGGTCATCCCTATGGTCTGGCACAAACTCCCGCCAATTATCTTCCTTAACGCGAACAAGCATACTCTTATATTCGTTTATACACCTGTTGAAATCAGACCTCCGCTAGGCCAAGTGCTCAGAATTGGCCGCCCGACCGCGCTGAAACTTTCGTCTCGGACGCCTGACCGACCGCCTCTTTGCACTCAGCTCATTCGTCCACCACTTCACTCTCCGGCGACTCAGCACCTTCTGTGCACGTGCTGGATGTCCGCCGACACTGACTCCGCGTCAGAAGACGTCAAGTAGGTGGTTTCCCGATCGGACGACTCCCGGGCAGAGTCCCCTTGCGCTTAGGGCACCCCATTCACTCACTACTTACACTACCAACTAACACTAGACTATTTATTCTATTAAATCTACGATAACAATTGCACACAACTTACTAACGGTAACTTGTTTACAATTTCTGCTCACGGTTTACCGCTACTCGAACACACTGAGTCACACGCGCACTAGACATCACACTAGAATCGCACTAGCTAACACGTCCGCACACGTCGGTGTCTAAATCGACATTGACCTCTATCTGGGATGTACTCATCGGCAGTGGTACTGTTAGACGAGTCCGTGTCGTATTCAGAACTTGCGGGAGAATAGGGTTGACTTTTGCTCGTTTCGCCATCGATCTTGTTATTCTCAGTTCGTTTGAGATTTGCTTCCTTTCTTTCAGCTTTTCTTTTCAATTATGACGTTACCTCTTGATCTGTACCACCGATTATCATCTTTCTTGGTCCTCTCTGGTCTTGAAGGAACTGGCGTTCGGTTGCTGAAATTTTGTTGTGTTTCGCACATTTGCAATTGGCCACCATATCGCAGCACTTGCATTTGCTGAGATTAAACAGTGTTTACTTTGTCACAAAAGTTCGATAATCTCCGTTGGTAGTTGGGTTGATTCCTTTTTCCTTTGTTGACCTTTAGAATTGTGTTGTATTTGCCGTCGAACGATCTAAGTTTTTCTAGATCGTTACTGTTGGAAGTGAGGCTCTTTGCCAGATCTCTTCGAATTTATAGCACAGTTTGTGAGATATGTCAAAAAATGATGGGCATTTACCATTGTCCGTCTTTAGGTCTTGTCGAAGTTGAATATATTTCTTCATGAGATCGGTGTAGCTCGGCAGAGTATTGGTCGGTAGGTTTTGTAGAGCGCCAAATATCACGCACGAAACCTTGTCTCTTGTAACTGCCTGCTATCTCTTTAAAAAGAGAAAGCAATAACTAGTAACCCTTCCCATGCCCCATGTTTTTGCGCACAGGTACAGGTACTTACCTTTTTTTGTTTATTTTCAAAATGAAATCAGAGGTTACGCCACAAGCTAACTTCGAATCGGTCACTTCACAACGAAATCGTGAACATTCAACAATCATAAACAGAATTTAACTAGCAAACCACTGTGGCAAACCACACATTCCAACGAATAAAACGCAAATTGTAATTTGTAATACTTTATTCGCTCAATCGGGACTGCTACAATAAATAACTTAAAAACCGCTAACCTAAAGCAAAGGTTACTGAGATTTATTTTGAATCCTTAACTGTGTTGAAAATACGACTTTCACTTCATTCGACAAAAGTGAAAAAAAGCATTAAAAACGATTATTTCAATTAGGATCAACTAATCGCCCATCAGGGCGATCAAGGAGTTGTTAGAAACTAATATAATTTTGAAGGATTGGTACTATGGACATTCGACACATTTCCAATATACTAGCTTTTACAAATTTTAAAATCGATTTTTTCACTCCAACTTAATGTACGTGTATGCCAAAATGTAGAGTCCGACCGATACCAAATTTTTTGGCCAATGCCGATTAATCGGTCGGAAGAGTGAGTTTGGCCGCTGCCGATTAATCGGTCGAAAGGGCGAAAATCGGCCGATGCCGATTACATAGAAAAAATAACACGAATGAATTCAATCAAAAACATAGTCTATTTTATAAAATAACAAAAGAAACTATTGTTGTAATATTCATCAGAAAATAACAAAACAACGAGAAAAGAAATAATTAAAAACTAAATAAGATAACAAGAGAATTCAGAATTCTAATACACTAACATGTATTATAAAAAATAATATATCACATTTATCCACTGAGAGAGAAGCAAAATACTGACGTAAATATTGCATACAAATTCAGTTTTTTATTCAACTTAAAATTACGATTTTTATTTTAAAATTTATACTCTCAAATTGCGACCCGTTGTACAAATGCAGTGGGAAAAAGTCAGAAAACAAATTTGGAAAAAATAAAAGGCCCGTTAAAAATGCTTCCAATTAAAAAAGAAGGATAAGATTGAAAAATTAAATGCCCCTTCTTCTGATATCCACATTAAGAGACGAAATGCATAGACATTTCAAGAAAATCTGTGTTTTTAAGAATACCTAGTTTAAAAAACAACATTTCTAGGAAACATTTATATTAAACAGTATCTAAAACTACATTACTGAAAAGGGGTATAAGAACTCGTTGGTACAAAAAATGAAAACAAAAAATGAAAGCAGAAAAATAGACCCATACCCATGCGACCAAAAACGGCCGATTTGGCCAAAAAAGGCCGATGCCGATACTTACTTTTTTGGTCGATGCTGATACTAGCCCATGCCGATACCAATTTTATTGGCCGATACTAGCCGATGCAGCCGCCGTGGCTCAGTTGGTTAGTGCGTTGGACAACGAGTCAAAGGCAGCAACCGCAGGTTCAAATACTGCCTGTAATAACGCCTAAAAAAAAAATAACGGGAAACTCGTTTTCTCTTTCGGTGGCTGTCCTCTCAGCTGGAAATGGCAAACCTCTGAGAGTAAAAATTGCCTATGAAAAAGCTCCCAACCTGCCGTTCGGAACCGGCATAAAACTGTAGGTCCCTTCCACCCGCGTACAAAATTCACACGCACAACACGGGTGGTTGCGGAAAGCTAGGCCTTAGTCTCGCGTAAGCGGGCTGTCGTGCCAGTCAATTATTATTATTATTATTACTAGCCGATGATGATTAATCGGTCGGACTCTACTAAAATGTGTATCCTCCGAGTCACATCGTCCAATATATTGGACATTACCTACTAGCAAAAAGTATAGAACATAAAGAGTGTGCATCACGTACAAGCAAAATTTGAATGCGGATGCTGATATCGCAACCCGTCTTTATGAAGCGGGGGGTAGGCAACCAGAGGGAACACTTGAAATGAGAGCACAATGCTCTGATCGCAAATCATAGCAACACGAATGTTGCGTCTTTGCTCACTCGTTCATATTGAACGATTTCTATTTTCTGGCTGGTTTATGTTGTTTTTCTATAAGCCTGCACGGCGTCTCATATTGCTCCTGAACTCACTGCTGACTGTAGTGTGCGCAAAAACATAGAAAAGAAAATAAAATATGGCTGGCATCAAGAAAATCTGTGTTTTTTTGCGACCTATATGATCGCTACGGGTAATAAAAAATAAATAATAAGTAATCAACAAAGAAACTTCAATAAAAAGGGGAATTGGGAAGAAAGAAAGACTTTTTATTAGCTCGTAATAATTTTTCGTCCCGTTCTTTGGAACTTTTTTTAGGGCCCACATATAATGCTTACTTAAAAGAACTAAAATAAGAAAATCTAATATTGTAAATTTATGGTCACATTATTCGCCATGGAACCATTCAGGTGTAGAATGTTTATACTATTTTTAAACGTAGGCATGCTTTAATAACATTTTTCTTATGACAAAATACTTGTCTTATTATTTATTTCTTTATTTAGTGCTTTAGTAGTGTTTTCGCCATATTGAAAGTCAATAGACCTATTAAATTATGGTTTTCCACACAATCTTTTAGCCCTTGGTTTGTCCGTTAGATTTCGATTTTCAAAAAAGTATTTTTGATTGCAAGTGTTTTCACGAATTTTGATTTTCAATATGCCCATCAGTTCATTTTTTTATTATATATTTATATTCTCAAAATTGTCATCAACCATGTGAAAATATAAACAATTAATTTTACTTTGAACTCGCCACGTTAAAATATTTGTAAACATTTTAAATTCGGATCAACCACAAAATTTTTAAATCAATCAAAGCGCACCATTGGCCAGCAAAAAGCCATACACCACACAGATTCGATTGATGGTGATATCATAGCAATTTGTGCAGCAAATCCAATAGGCAACACAAAAAAGCATACACACAATCAACGACACAACAAAAACATTAGGGAATCCCGAATCATGATGACTCAAAGTGTCATCTTTATCCAATATCGTTTGCAATTCGGCGTCTTCAAACTTTTTTGGTGGTCTTCCACGTTCTTCATTTCTCACATTAAAATCATTATTTCTGAACCGTTGAAACCATCTTTTGCATGTTGCTCTTGATAGAGCATGATCACCATATGCCTCGACAAGCATTCGATGCGAATCTGCAGCACTTTCTTCAAATGAAAACAAAAAATTAATGCTTTCCGCAAATCATCACTATCTGGTATAAAATTCGACATTTTAAGGTAGGTAGGTAGCGGCGACTGCGTGTTCACTGAGCACGCCCAATTAGCAATTTTGTGCCGTTTTGTTGTCGCTTCCTCGACAAGGTCTTCCCTGCGTGGGAGAAGATACTGGGCCCTAGAACCCGCCCGCATCGTCCAAATAGGACTTGATGCATCTCAGTCGACATTTTAAACACGATGAAAAAATATGAAAACAAACAACAGTTCAATGACTTGATGTATACTAAATATGCTTGACAGATGTCATAGCAACAAATATTCCCTATCGAGACATTTGTATCTTGAGGCTCACTTCATACTGATATACTTGGTACATCAATTAGACTTTAGATAATATCTTAAAACTATTAAAGCAGTAATTCATCAATCAGCGGCATATATTTGCCTGCTGATGAAAAGCATCTCTCTGGTTCAATACTAGTAGGTCAAATCGTATCTAAATATTCATATACTTTTTGCAAGTCGTGGCCACGGTTTCCGCCATTTAAAAATGAGTCAAACTCGGAATGAATAACGTCAATAAGACGACCTCTTACATTTATAGGCACTGTTAGTTGAGCGTGACATTTCTTAATGGCTTTATTTAATTTCATTATTAGTGGCGTATTTCCGTCTGTATCACTAGAGTCATCAAATTCATTTTCAACTTCAGTATACCTTGTGCTGTGGGTATTTAAAATTCTTTAAATTTCTTTTTTAATTAAATTCATAGAAACAGCAACTCCGTCCATAGCCTCATTATATAAAACACGATTATTTAAAAAAGTATGAATCACCAAATATATTTATTTATTTAATTATTTAAAGGACAAGAGGTAGCGCAGTGCGAGATTTCGCTCTCTTAATTGCACATCAGTAATACGTGATTTTCATATATGGTTCTACGTTCGCAGATTCGACGTTTTCATGAACGCAAGAGTGCTTCAAACAAAGCAGAAGTTTGTTTTTTATTTTCATATTGCTTCTGCACAATGCTTCAACCGTTAACCTTATTTGTTGCAACCCCTTCACTACATTTTTTAATATGTCGAACTCTGCATCAGTTATTCCAGTCATTTTTAAATCAATTATTGCTTTTTTTATTGCTGTCTGAAATTGTCCGGGATCCCGGGATTGCAATCCCTAATACATACATATATGTATACATATTGTAACGATAAGACAGTCTGTCGCTGTGCAAAGCAACCCTGTCGCTTCGCGCCGTGCCATAATTCAACCTGGCAATGATGACCGCGATAATGCAAACTTTTAGTCCAACCTGGCAATGATGGCCGCGATAATGGAAACTTTTAGTCCAACCTGGCAATGATGGTCGCGACCATCATGGAAACCTTTAGTCCACTCTGGAATGTGCGAGAACGATCTGCGCGATGGCCGGACAGGTATAAAAGGCAGCCGGGTGCGGCGCAGCAGTCAGTCTGATTTTGACTAGTGAAGGTGCCACACAGAGTAATTGAGCAAATAGTTAAGTGTAAAGACAGTGAAGTGTAAATCTGCGAAATAAACTGATTGTTGGTTTATTTTATTGACTGCGTTTGAGAAACTAAGTGTATTTTATTTTCAAATTACGCAATCCAGAGATACGTAACAGCCCACTAGAACTAGTATTCGTAACAATATTAAGAACACAACACAAAACTGAATGCACAAACAATAACAATATACTAACATAAAATTCTTTAAATGAAAAATTCAAGTGACATGTATTTTTAAGTCATAAAATCCCAACTAAAAAATTTACGTTTGAGAGTTATGACATGTAATAGATTTACGAAAAACTATTGAAAGCATAACACACCAGCTAGTAAAAGAAATCCAACATTTATAAAATGTATGACGTTCGGAAAATTAATTATTGTTACGAATGCTAGTTCTAGTGGGCTAGTACGTATCTCTGGATTGCGTAATTTGAAATAAACAAAAACACACTTAGTGCGCGTGCACACATGAAGCGGTGCTGTGCGGTGCGGCGCTGTGCTTTACCGAGCGGCGCTTTGCTACGCTTTCAGTGTTCACACTTAACGCGGTGCGGAGCGGAGCTTTTGCAAGTATCAACCTGTTGTCAACATGTGGCTGTGCAGTGAAGATTTGTAATTTCTCAGTGAAAACAGTTTTTTAACCTTCACACCGACACCTATTTTTATATACGGAAACCGACACTATAAATATATGTTAATATTTTTCTTCTCATCCATTTTACAAAGAAAGTTTTCATTTTTTGAGCTAAGTTGGCAAGCAATAACAGCAAATGGACTGTTTTTAAAAGATTTCAGGTCCAAACGTAAAAGGGGGAAAAGGGATAAATGAGGTTTCAGCCCCTACAAAGTGGCCGAATTATTGAATTGAATTGATTGATTTGAATTGAATTGATTTTTCAAAAAAATTTCATAAAAGTGCATTTTCAATTATAACTATTCTCAGATATTGAAAAAGAAGGTTTATTTATATTATTGTAAAAAAAATATAACTCATAATAATGAAGGAAAAGTAAAAAATTAATATTAATTCATATTAAATAAAAATAAATAAGAAAAATCATTAATTAATTAATTAAAATCATTAGCTAACACAACGCATGCCGAATAACAATTTCCGATATTATATTTTCACAGTCCATGCTTGCTGCAGCAGCGTCACGCGGCGACGAAATCAAATATTTTGAAAGTTTCAAACCAAGCGCTGCGTCGAGCTGCGTGACGCTGCTGAAAAAGTAGCATGTGTGAACACTCGCATTTGACAACGGCAGTTTGAAAGCAACGCTCATGTGTGCACGCACACTTAGTTTCTCAAACGCAGTCAATGAAAACCAACAATCACTTTATTCCACCTATTTCACATAATTATTATTTACACATAATTATTTGCTTAATTACTCCGTATGGCACATTCACTTGTCAAAATCAGACTGACTGCTGCGCCGCACCCGGCTGCCTTTTATACCTGTCCGGCCATCGCGCAGATCGTTCTCGCACATTCCAGAGTGGACTAAAGGTTTCCATGATGGTCGCGACCATCATTGCCAGGTTGGACTAAAAGTTTCCATTATCGCGGCCATCATTGCCAGGTTGGTCTAAAAGTTTCCATTATCGCGGTCATCATTGCCAGGTTGAATTATAGCACGGCGCGTAGCGACAGAGTTGCTTTGCACAGCGACAGACTGTCTTATCGTTACACTGCCCACCACTTAGACTTGTTCGTCCCGAACAAGTGCCGAGGTTCCGCTGTGATAAGGCGCCAGGCGCTCCAAATGGACTACCTTCAGCTTAGCGCCTCTATTGCTGCAACGTTGAATCCGGTATACCACGTCGTTAATCCTAGTCACGACTTCGTAAGGTCTTTCCCATGACGCTTGAAGTTTCGGAGACAAACCTTTCCTCCGCTGTGGGTTGTAGAGCATTACCAGATTGCCTTCTTTGAAACCTGCTGAGTTGGCCCGTAGATCATATCTGGCTTTCACCTTATCGCTGACCAGTTTGGTGCGGCTCCTTATAAACTGGTGAATCTCCTCCAGTTCCGCCCGCTTATTGACCACGTAGTCCGTCTTAGCGCCTCCCGCCGTGCAGACTACCCCGAACTTCAAGTCAGCGGCTAACCGCAACTCTGTGCCGAACACTGCTCGGGCTGGGGTGAGTGATGTCGTGTCGTGCGGGGCTGACCTATACGCCATCAGGAACAGGGGGATATGCGTGTCCCAGTCCTTTTGATTCCTGCCTACCACTTTCCGCAGGTATTACTCCATTGTCCGGTTAAAGCGTTCCACCATGCCGTCGGACTGTGGGTGCAAAGGAGTGGTACTAGTTTTCTTTATCCCCAGCAGCTCACACACTTCCTTGAATACCACAGACTCGAAATTCCGGCCTTGGTCTGAGTGCAACTCCAACGGAACTCCGAACCTGGCTACCCAGTTGTTTACCAGCTTTTCCGAGATCGTAATGGCCTCCTGGTTAGGAATAGGGTACACCTCGGGCCATTTCCTGAAGTAATCCATTACCACCAGCACATATTTGTTGCCTTGAGGGCTAGTTGGGAATGGGCCGGCGACGTCCATAGCAATCCGGCCGAAGGGCGCTCCCACGTTGTACTGTTGCATGCGGCCTCGATATCTTCTTGTCGGCCCTTTCGCGGCTGAACATCGGTCGCAGCTCTTAATCCACTCGGCTACAGACTCCTGACATCCTACCTAATAGAACCGCCTTCTTATCTTGACGACAGTTTTTGCGATGCCAAGGTGCTCTCCACTGGAGTCGTTATAGTTTTCCTCGATGACATCGTCGATTCTGCATTTCGGCACTACCATTAGGGAGTTGCTGGTCCGACCATCCGCGCTCTCCCATTCGCGGTACAGGCATCCTTCTTTCAGCCGCAGACTTTTCCACTGTGCCCAGTAAGCCTTAGCGATCGGGCTTTCACCGGCCATCTCCTGCCAGTCTGGACGCGCGCCTTGCTCCTTGCCTTCGACGATTTTTGCAAGATCCGCATCCTCACGCTGGTCTTTTTGTAGTCTCTCCGCAGACCACTCTTCCTCTCGCATATCGCTTACCAACCGGACGACCACTATCTGTTCTTTGCTTTCGGCTCGCGAGCACTGCCTGCATTCGACTTTGCTCGGACGGCGTGACAAGACATCGGCATTTCCATGGCTACTGCCCTTGCGATGCTCTATCGTGTAGTCGTAGCTCTGCAGTCTCTCGATCCACCGCGCCAATTGCCCTTCAGGATCCTTAAAGATCAGGAGCCATCTCAATACCGTATGATCTGTGCGCAGGCGAAACCTTTGTCCATACAGATATTTGTGGAAGTGTTTTACGCAGTCCAATACCGCCAGCAGTTCTCTCCGTGTCACACAGTAGTTGCGTTCCGGTTTCGATAGAATCCTACTGTAGTACGCTATCACTTGTTCCTGGCCGTCTATTATCTGTGATAGCACACCGCCAATACTACTCCCGCTTGCATCTGTGTCCAGCACAAACATCTCCCCAGGCACGGGGAAGGCCAGAATTGGGGCACTGCACAGTTTTTCCTTCAGACGTGCAAAAGCCTGTTCCTGCTCCTCGTTCCACTCGAAAGCTTGGCTCTTTTTCGTCAGTTTGTGCAAGCTGCTGGCTATGTTCGCGAATCCCGGAACAAATCGGTGGTAGTATGTGCACAGGCCCAGGAAACTGCGGAGTTCGTGTAGATTGCGTGGCCGGGGCCACTCCTTCACCGCCGTGATTTTGTCTTCATCCGTATGTACTCCGCGGACGGAAACCGTATGACCCAGATACTTGACCTCCTTTTGGAACAGCGAGCACTTCTTTGGGTTGAGTTTAAGCCCGGCTTCTCGTATCCGCTCGAATACCTCCTTCAGCTTTTCCAGGTGGTCGTCGAAGTTTTTACCTATCACAATTATGTCGTCGAGGTTCACCAGACACGTTCGCCAATGCAGCCCTTTTAGCACGCGTTCCATTAGCCGCTCGAAGGTTGCTGGTGCGTTGCAGAGCCCAAACGGCATGACGGTGCACTGCCACAAACCATCGCCAACACTGAAAGCCGTTTTCTCCTTGTCCTTGTCTGCAAGCTCTACCTGCCAATAGCCGCTGCGTAAGTCGAGCGTGGAGAACCACTGCGTGCCTGACAGTGTGTCCAGGGTGTCATCGATCCGAGGTAGTGGATAACTGTCCTTCTTGGTCACATCATTGAGCTTCCGATAGTCCATACAAAATCGGGTACTGCCATCCTTTTTCTAGACTAGCACGACCGGCGAGCACCAGGGGCCCGAAGAAGGATCTATGACCTTTTCTTTCCGCATGTTTTCGATCAAATTTGTGACCTCTTCCCTCTTGGCCAGCGGAACTCGTCTTGGCGGTTGGCGAATCGGTTTTGCACTTCCGGTGTCGATGTTGTGCTTCACTATGGCTGTTCTTCCGCCTGCTTCTGCCGCAAATATTGACCCATAGTGCTGCAGGAGAGACCTCGCCTTCTGTTTCTGCTTGGCCGTCAATTCGCTGCTCCACTGGTTCTCCTGCGGTATGGCGTCCATGTTAAAACTGCTCTTCTTATTACCTCCTGGCGGGCTACTCTCGCATTTGACCACTGCTACAGCTTCCTTACACTCGCCAATTACCTCATCTTTACCGACATATCTGGGTGTATTCAAGAGATTCAGTATTCTAACTGGTATTCTGCCATTCTTAGGTTCTACTAATGTACGTCCGATGATGATGTTGTCGTGTCCTTGTTTCGGTGCTTCTACAACCCACAGCCGACTTGTCCCATCGTCCTTGTCCACCTTTGCCCACACAATCGCCTCGGAATTCGCTGGAATCCTCTGGTGTTGACACGATACAACCTTCCTTACCGCCACGCTTCGCTCATAGCCGGTGTGCAGCGGGAATTCAACGTTGGCATACCTCAGCACTTTTTCTTTCAGGTCCAGCGTAAAACCGTGCCTAATCATGAAATCCACGCCGATGATCACGTCGTCCATTATATCCGCGTCGATGAACTGATGTTCCAGGCTGCTGGTGCCGATAGCAATCGGTTTCGTAACTTTTCCTCTTACCGGCGCACGCTCGCCAGTCGCAGTCCGCAGCTGTATGCCATGCAGTGGTTCCCAGTTCTTCAGCAGCTTCCTTTTTATGATCAAATATGACGCTCCAGTATCCAGTGTCAACACGAACAACTTTCCATCCATCCTTCCTTTAATCGTCAAGCTGCTGGGCTGTCGTTTCCGCTGTGAGACAAGGATGGTGGGGCGGCAGATTGTGGGGATCAGCTCACGCCCCTTTGGGCTGACCCGTTATAGTTTAACGGCTCCTCATCCTCAGCCCTGCGCTTGTTGGCTGAGCCTCGATTGTTAGTATTCCTCGCTTCAGGCGATTGCGATCGAGAACGGGAACGCCTCTTTCGTTGGCGGCAGTCTCGTGATATGTGGCCCTGCTTGCCACATACCCAGCAAACAACTTTAGAGGAGACCACCCGTGGCCTGTCTGGTGGCTCAGAGCTTATGGCCTGGATCGTAGTGTCGTTGTCTGGCTGGATCTTGCGCATCCTTGCAGGTGCATACCGAGTGCTCCCAATCCATGTCGCCTCATATGTCATCGCGCTGGTCACCGTCTCCCTTAATGTCGGCTTGCCCATCATCAACGCACTGCGACGTGTCTCCAGATCATGAAGACCTTCGATAAACGCCTCAATCTTCATCCTCTCGAGATCATCAGCGCCGAAGGACGGGTAGCACAGCTGGACGAGCCGCTCAATGTCTGCTGCATATGTCTGCAGCGCCTCGTTGGCCCTTTGCCGGCGGTTCTTCAGCTCACAGTAGTACAGCGTTCTGTTGTGCCCGTCGCTGTATTTGGCTGCCAGCGCCCTTATGACGGTCTCGTACTCACTTCATAAAAATTCTGGAACTGATTTTAGTACTTCAGCCGCAGCACCTTTAAGAGCCAGTGCCAATCTCCGACCTTTCCTTACATCGGTCCACTGATTTTCCAGAACAGCCAGGTCGAATTGGAGCTTGAATGTATCGAACGGCTTAGTCCCATCATAAGTAGGCACTTCTGCTCGGGTGGCAACACTTTCCGGAACCGGCTGCAACCATTCTCGCGGGTGTACCTCCCTAAGCCGCTCGTCCATTTTCCTGTTCATCGAGTCCTCCAGACAATCAACTCGTTTGTTCAGGGAATCATCAAGATCGTCAACACGTTTGTTCAGGGAATCATCCAGGGCGTCGACTAGTTTATCAAAATGGTCCATACGCGCCTCGAGATGCTCAACTTTCACGTTCAGGCTATCGGAAATTTCCTCCACCTTCTGCTCTATGCGCGCAGAATTTTCCGCCGTTTCTCGGTTCACTGTTTCCAGTTTCGCTGCCATTTTACGGTTAGAAGTCTCGAACATGCCTTTGAGTGCAACCATTAGCTGGCTCATGTCCAATGCTTGTAGTGGTGCAGCCGCTGCAGCCGTACTTTGCAGCGACGCAGCAGCAGCAGTCGACTCCTCCACCTTGGCCGACGCCTCTAGTTCTTGCGCTCCGAACTCGTGCACAGTCCAATCGACGCCTCGTGCCTCACATGCCTCTCGCAAGCGTAACTGCAACTCCAACTTTCCGCCAGCAGTCGGCAAATTCCAGGCAGCCAGCTCCTTCTTCAGCTGGTCCGTGCTTTTATAATTTTATTTTTTTTTTTTGTTTACTTTCAATTTTCCACAATCCCACTTCTGACACCAAATGTTACGAATGCTAGTTCTAGTGGGCTAGTACGTATCTCTGGATTGCGTAATTTGAAATAAACAAAACACACTTAAATTCTCAAACGCAGTCAATGAAAACCAACTTAATTATTTGCTTGATTACTCCGTGTGGCAACTTCACTAGTCAAAATCAGACTGACTCGCTGCGCCGCACCCGGCTGCCTTTTATACCTGCCAGGCCATCGCGCAGATCGTTCTCGCACATTCCAGAGTGGACTAAAGGTTTCCATGATGATCGCGACCATCATTGCCAGGTTGGACTAAAATTTTCCATTATCGCGGCCATTATTGCCAGGTTGGACTAACAGTTTCCATTATCGCGGTCATCATTGCCAGGTTGAATTATGGCACGGCGCGAAGCGACTGGGTTGCTTTGCACAGCGACGGATTGTCTTATCGTTACATTATGACGTTTTTCATGTTTACAATTCACCAACAAAATTTAACTGGATTTTTTTTATTTCATTAGCTGATGCAAGGTAGGCATGAAGCCTAGGTTTAACTACTACTTTAGTAAATAGTCAATACTTTTGGGAACACTGAAAATACAACTTTTCTGCGAGAACAAATGCAATACTGTTTTTTGTATTAAGTTATTCTTAACACTTCTGCGGGCCTCCGGTTTTGGCCACTTTAGTAATGTTCTAGTTAAGCTATCGAGCTCATATTTCATGATATCCTCTACTAATCCTTTGTAATCACCAAAACCATGACCCGGCCAGACATGGTGTAGTTTCATACAAATTTGCTAGTTAAAATTTGTTTGTTATTTCCCACGTAATTATTGTCAGAATGGCTTACAAATATTTTGTTGTTTGTTTTGTTATTCTTTGTTTACGTCGGCGGGGCGGTAGAAATAAAACGCGTTGGGTACAATTAGGTTTTGGGGTCTTTATTGTTCGACTATAGAATGACGAGTAACAAAGAATACAATTAACATTAAACGAGTCAAACGGCCGAAGCCGGGGAGCAGAGAATAGGAGGAAACATGAGTACAAAAGGACAAGGAAAGAAAGGGATTAGAGGTGGAATCGACAAATCACTAGAAACAGCATTTAGCCATCGCGGCCGCCATTGCATATTGCAATTAAACTATGCCGCGGTCCAGACGGTCAAGGACCCCGTTGCACAGGTTTGCGGGTGCGGGGGTGCGGTCCATCGACGCCTCGTCCTCGGGAAAGTGCTGCTGTAGCGGTTGGCGCGTAGTTACGGACCTGTAAATAGAAGAAGATGTCATTCAATTGTAAATTAAGGTTTTGAGGCTGACATCGTGCAACAGCCAAGGGAATATGAAAAAATACATTAAAAAATTGGTTGTATTGCCATTTCATTTCTTTAGAGAGAATGAGTATTTCGAGCGAGAGTTATGAGGGGGTTCGAGGGGCTGTTTATAAACAAGGGCAACTCCGCTGAGGACAAGCATGTGCTCGTCAAACGAAGCAGGAGACCCGCCCGAGAATGTCGGTGTGCTGGTCGAGAGGGTGGTGGCAGTCAACCGCTCTTTGCTCCGGGATTGGAACTGTGTGAGCATGGGAATTGCTGCGGAGAGGGAGATCTTATAGATCTTGGAGTTTATACCCGATCAGTCCGATGTCTGCGGGATTTGCAGCGCTTAGGGCAGGTCGCAATGGAGTGACGACTGTCCTCTTTTCGGACCCGGGATGGAGGAGGTGTAATGAAGAATTGTGAGGGATTGCAATTTCCGTCAGTTATTGGGGGTTTGGAACGAATGGCATCAAGCCAGCGCTCTTGTCGAACCCTTTTTCTCTGTCTCATTAGAGGCGAAAGCCATCCTGCGGGATTGAAACGGTTGGCAACAACGGAGGGAATCTGCCGGTTTTGGAATGAGTTTGCAGGAGTGGTGGGTTCAGAGTGACTTTCCATTATTTCCTGGGGTGGAAACCGTACGGGATTTAGGGCGGCAATCACTTGTGAAAGCACTTTCTTAAGGCGGGAAGGTTAATTCGAAGGGAGGGACCAGTATGCATATGGCGATTTAGTGACTCTGTGGCACATGTCAAATGCGAAGAAGGGGGTACTGGACCGCTTAATACCCAACCGAATACTGTATGCTGAGCAAGTAAGCTGCCACACACATTCCGGTGGATACCTTCTAGCATGATCTGCGGTATGAGATCACTGCCAATCACTATATCGATCTGCGCTGTCTTGACGGGGTTTAGGTCAGCGAGATTTAGCATGCCAAAATCTTTCAAATTGGGAGGGTTTATATTGGAACGTGGGAGCAATTTCGTAAGCTTTTGGAGCACGATTGCTTGCACGGGGAGTTTCGTGCTAGTTTGAGGGACTGGCAATATCAAGAAGCATGTATTTGCATTTTGGCATAGGCATTTTGCACAATCTGACCGCCCATGCCCGAGATTTGGAAGGAGGATTTCTCGATTGGCAATTTGAGGCGTTTCTGGACCTTCGAGGAGATGAAGGTACGCTGATGGGCTTGGTCGATCAACACTCGAACCTTAAACAACTTTCCTGAGTGCTTAATAGACACCAGTGCCGTAAGCAGAAGGGATTGGGTGCCATTAGTGGAGTGGTGTGCTTGTACTTGGGGCGTACTTTGCCCGGAAGATGTGCGGGATTGCACATCCGAAAGGAGAGAATGAGTAGCGGAGTTGTTATGCTTTCGTTTTAGAACTATTGTGACCTGTGGATTGGTCGAATGTGACCGCATGTAAAATGGGGGCAATTTTGTGGAGCATATGTAAACGAGTAGCGGATCCCAATTGTCTGTATCTACGGCCTGGGAATTTAGTATTGAAAGACAATTATTTATGGTGTTTTGGATCCGCTGTAGCGCCTCACTATTTTCAGTGTGGGCAGGAGCGATATTCAAAAGGGATCGGATTTGAGTATCAATGAGTATGCGTTTATTTTCGAAGCGGGATCTTAGGGCTTCCCACGCAAGACCGAAATTCTCATCGGTTAATGCATATTGCTTTACAATAGCACCGACTTTGCTTGCGTTTTTATCGGAGATGATACAATTTTTGGGCTGGAGTGAGCTGGGGGTGGTTGATGTAAACCGCAGTAAACATGTTCCGGAAGGACGGCCACTGCTCATAGCCCCCGAAGAAGGTTTCGGTATCACAAGGTGAAACTTGTAGGCAAATGTAAGGGGTATTTGCTGGTTCTAGGGGTCGAACCGGTTCCATATGCGCAGCGGGCTGGGGTGACTGAATTTGGGGCATCTCAATGATGTCCGACATCTGAGCCATGCACAACTCATACTGGTCTGTGCAGGCGTCGATTTTTTGCCTAGCCGACTCTTTGAAACCGTCGGGCTGGCTGTTGTCTTCAGCAATTAAGACTGCCTCATGTGCGCACATAAGCCTTTCCTATTGGGCTTGCCAATTTGTTTGCTTCATTTGGACCAGGGATTTGGTCAAATCCTCAATGGGAGCCGATGAAAATTGTGTGCATAATAGCACGAGTCTATCATACTCGAAAGTAAATTTGGCAACACTGGGATCGGTTGCTTTCGGTTTGAGAGTTTGGAGCGAGTGTTTGGTGGCTCCCGAGTGACAGGAACTGTCAAAGGTGCACTGGCTGACTTTGTGTGTCTGGAGGAAGGAGTCTCCATTGTGACACTTTGTCGTTTAGGGGATCGCTCAACAGGCATTTTGTTTAAAAAAGCTCGACAGAGGGTAAACAGTTTGGTTTGGTCAGCGCGAACGATAATTGAGTATGGGGAGAATTTGTATCTCTCGAATCTCGAATTTGTATCTCTGTCGAGTAAAAAAGTTTACAACCGCGTGTGTATACGTATAGGGAGATATATACGGAAATTTGTATATACAGTCTGTCCAGTAGAAGCGTGATCGACCAAATTTTCGCTTAGAGTACCGTAATCAACAAAATTTGAATGCACCTAAGTAGCCTCATCATTTTTGTAATACGCACTGCAAAAATTGTCAGTCTCGTCAAACAATTACAAAGTACAGGGTGTTTTAACAAGATGAGCTCCGCGTGAGAGAAACGACTTTAAGCCGTATTCCTTTGTCTACACCCTACAGAGCCATAAATGTCACGTTAAGCTGCAGCAAAATATATGAAAAAGTCGAAGTCATTCGTAACGAGGTAGACGAATCGGTATATGGAAGCAACAAATATCGACGATTTGGCTGGGAGGGGCCTTGAAAAGAAGACCTGCCTGTTTGCGACAAAGAACTAACGACGTTAAATACCGGAGCTCTTTGAAAAAACTGTTGCTCTCATCATCACACGTTCAAAAACGGCTTAACTGGGCTTATGCCAATTCAGATCGGAATTGAAATAATGTAATATTCATGGACGAATCCTAATTTTTGGCAAATAGTAGCATAAATCTATCTTGGTGTGCCGCCATCAACCGATTGCTCCAACGAACTGTCAAAGTCCCAGTAAAGGTCCATGTTTGAGGCTGTTTCTCAGAAAAAGGACTTGGGCGCCTTTACGTTTTTTCCACCAACTTGAACGCGGTTTTGATGAACAACATTTTTGAAAAACCTTTATTACCATCAGCTGCGAAGATGTTCGGGAGAAGAGGACTCTCTGGGATTATACAAGAAGACAACGACCACAAACATTGTTATGTGTCTCCCACATTACGGCGGTTAAGTTTCGGCGTAGAGGCTCTGCAGGATGCCAACTTCCCATAACCATCTTGGCGAGTGCAGATCTTCAGCCTAGCTTCTACATATGAGTGCAGGTGTGGTGGAATTTGAGGGAAATATTACCTTGGTTAACCCGTGTGCACTTGGCTTTTTAATTTACCCGAAGCTTCAGCGGGGGTGGGTCGAATAAGGCCAACCAGGTTCTTTAGAACACTCACTCCTATGGCATGCATTCAGCATCAACCCGAACCGAATGAGAAAACAACTATAACTAGAAGAAAAAATTTATGCACACGATTGCAAAAAAAAATAATACAAAGACAGAATACAACTGCAGAAACCAAAACGGACCGACGTTCGCACTCCGGACACTTGCAGTCCCAAACTCCTCTCCGCTGGTACCCCGATTAATCTATTGTCGGATACTCCTTGCCCTCCCTACCTTTGTTCCTCATAGCTGTTACCAAGAAACCCAATTACTACCAAATATTTCCTCCTCCCTTATTCCCAGGCCAAACTCAAATTAGCTCAATTTAACATATTACAAAAATATCCTTTATTGAATAATTCAACTTAAAATCATAACTGTTGAGTTTTGAAAAAAAACTGCATTGACCAAATGAAATGCTGAAGCCAATAATAAATTTACATGAAAGAATCGTAATTTAGCAATTTATAATATTAACAATTTTTCTTTGTGTACAAACGTATCTCAATCTAAAGATTTACACTTAGCGAAATTTAAACTTTTTAACCCTTTTAACAAAAAAAATGTAGCTTAAAATTAGTTCTATCTAAAGTTTTAATTTAATTTAAAGTTTTATAGCGAATATAATTTCAATAATTGTAGATTTAAGAACAATTTTAACCTTTTTTTCTCTACAAAAATAAATCCTAAATTAAGTAGTAAATTTTTTAACAAATCAAAACTGTAAGATAATGTAGATAATTGCAAGGCCAAAGAAGAAAACATATGTTTTTTTTTTTTTTTTTTTTTGAGTTAAGAAATTTTCTTTGGGTTTTTTTTCTCTCAGTTAATAGGTTTGTGTTTTAATTAAATGTGCCGAGAAAAATGAATAGAACTTACATGACAGTGTGTTGACGTGTGTGTGTAGTCCATCGTTGGGCCCATCGATGCAGATGTACACTGTAAAAAAAATAAAAAAAAACCGCAACCACCAAAGAGTGATTGAAGTATGGCACAACACAAAATATATAAAAACTGTATTCTTCTTGAGCTTTCGGGGTTTTTTTTTTTCTAGCCTTTATCGATACACTTCTTTTCTCTTTTCACTATATTTCTTTATTTTAATCTCTAAAACTTTCACGCTAAGATCTTAAACATTTTTCTTTCTCTTTTCCCGCCTTTCTTTTCTAATCAATCTGACGACATTTTTTTTTTCTCTTTGTTCACTTTTACACAAATTTTTTTTTTTTTCCTCACAAATCTCTTTCCTTAAAATTTAAACAATTTTTTTCTTCTTAAAAACATTATTATAAATTCCAAAATTTTAGTTGCCTTTTAATTGCTGTGATAGTTTTGTGAATCCGATTATCCGTAGCATAGGTAATTCTGGTGGTGTTGTTGTTGTGGTAGAATTTTAAAAGATTTACAAATTTGAAGTGTTGCTGTTGTTGTTGTGCAATTTTCCCGAACTTGAAGTGTTGTTGTGGTTGTGATTTTTGTTCTGCATGCTTAATCCTGTGACTGTTGCTGTTGTTCGGTTTTCTCTTCTAAGCACTGTTGTTTCTCACGTTTAAATTTTCTTATAGCTGCACCAGACTGATTGTTTTTTTTTTTTTTTTTTTTTTTTTTTTTTATAAGTTTCCGCGCCGCCGCTTAGCGTTTACCTTTTAGTGTTTAATTGGGCTTTTTCGCGTTTCACCTGTTTAGTTCTCAAAAGTATGTGGTGGGGTTTTTTTTAGGTTTTCGGGCTAGTTTATGTACGTTTTTGTTTTCTTTGTATATGCACAAGATGTTGAACAAACCCTTTTTTTTCCATTTAAAAAAGTCGTATTTTCTTAATTTTTCTATTTCTTCACGCAACGTTTTGTTTTTTTTTCCAAAATTGTTCAGTTTAAAATTTAGTTCGTGTGTCGCTCAACGATTTTGTAAAAACGATTTTCTTTTAAAATGTTAATTTAGTTATAAGCGCGACTCGCGGCTTAGGTGCGTTGGCCCGACGGCATTCCGCAGTCGTGCAGCGGTTCAGCGTGGCAGCGTGGCAGTGTCTCGGCTCTTTCTCCCCTCTCTGGTGTGAGCCCAGCGCTATTTATAAGCGACTTAAAACAACGCCAAGCCGTTTTGTCACCTTGTCGTGTCCTGACCTGCGTTATTCAGTTTTTTGTGTGCATATTCATAAGTTTATATGAGTTTGTGCGTTGGTGCATATTTTTATGGCCCCACCAAAATTGGTCCGCTTAGCAACAGCGGAAAACAACCAACAACATTCAACCGATCACCAGTTTTAACAACAACTTCGCGAATCGACACTAACTGTCGATCACAACAACCAAATTGGATTTACATTGCGCTACAACACACAATTTGTGCATCACAACAACCACATTTAACTACCATTGTGCTACAACACCCAATTTTCGCATTACAAAAACCACATTTGATTACCATTGCGCTACAACACCCACGTTGTGTGTTACAACAACCACCTGCGCACTTGCTGGGCAGTACAACAACCACTCTTAGCCTAGGCGTATACGGAGACGCAGGCCGCACACGCAGCACAACTCAACGCAGTTTAGTTTTTTGTAAATAACGCAGTTCCATATGACAGCGTATACACCGACACAGCCGCGTGTGGCAGAGAGACGTACCTGCGCACAACTGCGTCGCGTTGTAGTGGAAATACAGTTTTCTGCGCGCATCCGACACGTTAGCTTGCATAAATGGAGGAACTCATCATTGAGAAAGTGCGGGAACAGCCTTTTTTATATAATACAAGCCACCCGGATTATATGAAAAAGGCTTTAAAAGATTCGGTGTGGCAAAAAATATCAGAGGAATTAAATTACAAAGATGGTAAGTAAATATAATATAAAGAATTACGTTTTTTTTTGTTGTAAGATGTTTTATTTAATATTGAATAACAACAAAGGTGTTACTAGCGAGATAACGGGTAAAGAAAGGGAATACAGTGTAAAAAGAGGAGAAGGTGAAAATGGGTAGGGAAAGTGCGATGAGCGGAGTGAGGCAAATCTCTCATCTCATCTATCCTTACTTATTTGGACAACAACAAATATAGAAAATATTAATACTGGCCTCTCTCAACACTTTGCATTTGCCATGGTACTGATCCAACTTCACTGTTGAAGTATTGTTTGAAATTATTTCTCACATCAAATGCATAACTGGTCGATCTGCTTCGTGTTTGCTGCAAGTCAATTAATTGATGTGATGAAGTAATAACTTCATCGAGATCTTGAGCTTGTTGACAACACCGTTCCCTTAAATACAGTAGCGGTTTTAGGTGCGGCAAACCTGGGCCACCGCCCAGGGCCTCGCGCTAAAAAAGGCCTCGCGCTTGTAAATGAAAAAAATGTATACATTGATCAATTTTTTAAAGTGCATTTATTAGTGTTTGCATGGACGTTTGAATGTATCATAGTTCCATTTGAAACGATTTTCAAATATAATCGATTGGCGAAAGGCGTGTGTATCGATAACAATATATCGATACTGACGCCATGTGATCAGTGAGCACACTGTCTGCAGACGTGTTCCTGCGTGTTCCGTCGAATGTCATTGAATGTTGTGATTCACTGCAAGCTCACACACGTCGTTGTTGATGGAGCTTTGTCTGCTGTGTCTGAACGGTTTGAGCAATTTGAGAATTACGGAAACCTCTTTGGATTTCTGTACGATCCGAAAAGATTGAAAACAATTTCTGATGACGATTTATTAAAGAATTGTAAAGATTTAGATTTAGCGCTACGTCACGAGAAAGACATGGATGGTGCTGAGCTTTTTTCGGAACTCAAAATTTTCCGGCATTTCATTACGGATGAAATGCGAAGCGCTATTCAGGTTCTTCGATTTCTCTGTTCTTACGGTAGTGGTTTCCCGAACACCACTATTGGATATAGCATTTTATTGACCATTCCCATATCTGTGGCGAGTGCTGAAAGATCATTTTCAAAATTAAAATTAATCAAAAACTATTTGAGATCAACTATGGCTCAGGATCGCTTGACATCGCTCGCAATTTTGTCAATCGAAAAGGATATTTCGATTGACTGATTTCGACACTGTCATCGACACATTTACAAAACTAAAAGCTCGCAAGGTTAACTTACATGTCTAAATTGAAATGTATTTGATGAAACTTATATCCTTAAGAACACTAGATATTGAATAAAACAATTTTGATCTTCCGCAGTAATCAGTATATTATTCTGAAAATGATAAAAAAACCCCATTCAATGGAGTTTCGATTGAAAAATACCATAACAATACTATTAAATGATGATGATTATTCAAAGAATTCGCAGTATTACTACAAACTTTCTTCCCAAATGTTACTTGTGGTGAAACCTTGAGCTGAAATTTAATCTTAACCGCGAAGGCCTCGCGAAAAATCCACGGCCCAGGGCCTCGCGTTGGCTAACGCCGGCACTGCTTAAATAGTTATGAAGTACACACGCTGCTTTCACTACATGATCAACAGTATTCACATTGATTTCGAAAGGTTTTCTAAAAACTATAAATCGATTTGCCATTATACCAAAGGCACATTCAACAGTTTGTCTTGCTCGAGACAATCTGTAATTAAAAATTTTATTTTCCAAGTTGTTGGTTACTTGCATTTTTGGAAATGGGCGCATCAAATTTTCCATTAACGGAAAAGCCTGGTAATGTTTCATTATGACCAAATATTATGTCAGGTGTGGGCAAGTCAATTGTTTTGTTACGTATTTTTTTTGCCAAGTTGCAATTGGCAAACACATTTCCATCACTAAATCTGCCCATTGACCCGACATCGATTGTTGTAAATTTGTAATCAGCATCGACTGTTGCCATTAGAACTATTGAAAATGTATTTTTGTAGTTACGGAATGAAGAGCCACTTTTTGCTGGTTTCATTATGACCACATGTTTGCCATCGACAGCTCCAAGACAATGCGGAAAATGCCATTTCCTCTCATAGTCGATGGCAATATTTTTCCAGGTTTCTTTAGTAGGTTCAGCAAGGAAGAGTGGTTGCATAATTTTGTATATAGCTCGTGATACCGCTTTTACTATAGATGAAACTGTTCTATCATTCATTCTATTACTATACGCTAAGCTTTTATAGCTATTGCCAGTTGCAATATATGTGTAAATGAAAAATGATTTTAATTTGGAGGAGCACAAGTAAAATCAATCTGGTCAAAGCTACGTAATTGTCATAGAGATGCTATCAGAAGAAAAGACAGTAAAAATAGAAGCGGTTCGGCTGCATCGACGTACAAGCGATGGAGATATGAACATCAAATGGAATTTTTAATAAAATATATGACTAAGAGAACGACAACGGGAAACGTTCAAGATCAAGCAAACGAAACAGATAAAACTGAAACAAGACAAACAGAAGAACTAGAACTAATGGAAAATGAAAGTGAGACTAATGCTTTACATGGCACTCACGACACTGCGGATAATACATTTATGTACACAGAAAACGATGACATTGCACTTAAAAAGAGAGCACCTAAGAAGCAAAAGAAATCTAATAACAGTAATATTAATGATATACTTGTCGAAACTTTAAAAAAACATGAAGAACGAGCAAAAGAGAGGAAAAAAAGACGCCGAAATGCTTCTAGTAATGAAGATAATGAACTTTATTACTTTTATATGTCAATGTACGGTATTACAAAACAGTTACCACTTTGCCGTCAAATAAAAATAAAAGAATGATATTCAACACCGTAACTGAGGAGCAAGAAGAAGTTGTACGTAATCAAGCTACGACACCATCGGAAAATTCTTTTGGAACAAAACATGAAATTTTGACATATCTAGATTTGTAATTTAAATAATATTGTAACTAACCTATCGTAATGAAGTGAAATTACCTCAAAAAAACGGCTAGTTTTTCTTCAGTACTTAGAGGTATTTTTGAAGCAAAACCGCTCACAATTGGCTTACCTCAGAATCGCAATATTTTCGAAATAGTCATTAAACACTCTGAATTTTATTTTTAGGTGGTGACAACACCAATTTTTTTTCGCGACCCACCTTACTGTACATTAATAGTAAATTTTCAACTTCGAAATCAGATTCAGACGAAGAATCCATGTTTCTATGTATTTGATTGGGTGTTGTTTATTCGGCGGGAGATTCGCAAATGATAAACATGTACAAAAGATCAATAGTTGACAAAACAAACATCCAAGGCGGGGGAACAAAAATAAGAGGAACATTAGTACAAAAGGAGAGGAAACAGATCAACAGATCACTGTAGACAACGCTCATTTAGCCACTGAGTCTATGACTTGCTATGGAATAAACACGAAACACGTGCGCTGGTTACACGAGATTCGTATACGCAGTTCACATATTTTTTGCCTCACAAAGTTTCATTTTCGCTGCGCTGCCTTGTGCTATGTGGCGCGGCCTGCGTCTCCGTATACGCCTAGGCTTAGTCGCCTCCTCAGTTAAGCTCAAACCTACGCACACTCATACGAATGTATCGCAACATTTTTGCATAGGTAAAGGGTTTGAGTGATGTTGCGTGAGTGGCTTGAGTGCTCGGCGCAGCTTTGAGCAACTTGCGCAAATGGTTTCAGGGGTTCCAAAACTTTTGAGATTGTAAGCATGCAGACCCCAACAACATCGCAGCCGAATGTGTGCTGAGTGGAAACAGCAAAATTGGGTAGAAGTGTTAGATTGGCCCTCAGAGTCGCCTGATGCCAACTCGATACAAAATGTGTGGGCAATTTTAAAGCAGAAACTCAGATGAAATACTATATAGACAGCAAAACAGCTATCGAGACAAATTCGGCTGATTTGAAGTCGATTGCCTCAGCAACTTGTTCAGATCTTAGCGCAAAGTATGGGTCGGAGGTTTGAGGCCATAATAGCGAATGGCGGCGACTATATCTGTTAAAAATATTGCGTACAATAAATATTATAAACGCATAAAATGCAGTTTGTTTGAAAGGAATCGGTTAAATAGTTTCCAAGTTACGACGATCACGCTTCTACTGGACAGACTGTATGGGAAACAAGCAAAATTTTTTGTAAATGTGAATAGGTTGCTTAATCGCTTCGTCGCGGAGCGGGAGAAATAAAGAAAACGCGTTGGGTGCGGTTAGGTGTTGGGGTCTTTATTCGTAGACGTTCGAAAGACGAGTAACAATAAGTACAAGAAGCACTGAACGAGACAAACGGCCGAAGCCGGGGAGCATAAATAGGGGGAAACATGAATACAAAAGGATAAGGAAAGGAAGGGATTAGAGGTGGGATCGACAGATCACTGAACAACCACAGCACTCATTTAGCCATCGCGGCCGCCATTGCAGAGTGCAATTGATTAAATAGCCGGGGGAGGGTTGGCGTGATGCGGCTGACGTCTGGCAGGTCATGGGCGGCTTACGGCTGACTGGCTGTGGGTGCGCTTAGGAGTGCGCCGATGACCTCTTTGCGGGGGACGATCGATCCGGCCGTGTGGGGCTGTCTGGGAGGCACCTGCGGCGATGGTCGGCTGAGCTGCAAAAAGGGAGATGTCAGTTATTTGGAAATAATAGGCATTGAGGTGACATCGCGGGAATGAGAAAACGGCTAAGCTGCGGGGTTCGCTTAAGGGGGTCGTCTAGTGTGAAGGCCGTATTTTTATGCCTTTTTTGACAGTCATTATTAAAAAAACCGTTCAAGTAAAATAACTTTTGAATTTTATTTCTTCTTTGAGTACATATCGACAAAGTTTTATAATTATTTGAAGCCAATCTATTGATTAGTATCGGAGTTACACCACTCAACAGGAAGACGTAAAAAAAAAAAGTTGCTCCACTGCTGCCATGATTCTGGGCGTTGTGATTATCTGAAATCAAAAAACCAAACGCCATTTCATTCCTGAGACTTCAAACTGCAAATTGAGCTAAAAGAAAGTTCGAATTCCAAAAAAAAGTAAATTTTTGCCTAAACATAAAAAAAATATGAGTTTTTCGACTATTTTTCACGTGCATATAATTGAAGAAAAAAAAAGTAACGAAGCAATCTTAATTCTTTTAGCTTAATTTGTAGTTGGACATGTACTCAAGATGGTGTAAAAAGTTGAGTATTAATAGTTAAATAGTTTTTGAGATATCGTGGCAGCAGTTTTGAAAAAACGTGTTTTGAGAAAAACGCGTTTTTAAGTTGGAAGTTGGAGATATGCGCTCCGCATACCTACTCCGGTTTACAAGTGCAACTTGATAACGGCTTCGAATTTACAAAAATCCATTTATACACGTCTTCTAAACATGTTTTAGAAGTGATTTATGAAAAAAAAACAAAAACGATTTTTTCGACCCGTCACACTAGACGACCCCCTTAAGCTACAGCCGGAGAATATGGATATATATAAATCTGGCCGAGTTGCCATTTTTTTAGGGAAAGTGAAAATAATTTTGAGGGATAATTGTGTGCTCGTAGGGCTCGAGAGAAGCAGGAGAACCGAACGAGAATGTCGGTTTGCTCTTCGAGAGGGTGGAGGCCGGCTCTTTGATCCGGAGTTGGAACTATGTGAGCATGGGCATTGCTGGAGCCGCTCCACCCCAAGAGGGAGATTTTGTAGATTGTGGAGTTTAGACCCGATCAGTCCAACGCCTGCGGGATTTGCAGCGTTTGGAGCAAATCGCACTGGAGTGACGACTGTCCTCTTTTTGGACCCCGGGATGGAGGAGGTGCAATGAGGAATTGCGAGGGATTGCAATGTCCGTCAGTTGTTGGGGGTGTGGAACGAGTGGCGTCAAGCCAACGCTCTTGTCGAACCCTTTTCCGAGCCCTCATTAGAGGTGAAAGCCATCCTGCGGGGCCGAAACGTTTGGCAACGAGGGGGCAAATTTGCCGGTTTGGGAATGAGTTTGCAGGAGGGGTGGGTTCAGAATGATTTTCCATTAATTCCTGGGGTGGAAACCCTACGGGATTGATGGCGGCAATCACTTGCGAAAGTTCTTTCTTTAGTGTGGAAAGGTTATTTCGAAGGGCGGGTCCAGTATGCATATGGCGACTTGGTACCTCTGTGGCACATGTCAAATGCGAAGGAGGGGGTACTGGACCGCTTAATACCCAACCGAATATTGTATGCTGAGCAAGTAAGCTGCCACATAAATTTCGGTGCATACCTTCGAGCGTGATCTGCGGGATGAGATCACTGCCAATCACTAAATCGATCTGCGCTGTCTCGAAGGGGTTTGGATCAGCGAGTTCTAACATGGCGAAATCTTTCGTAGTAGGGGAGTTTATATGAGAAGGTGGGAGCAATTTCGTAAGCTCTTGGAGCACGATAGCTTGCACGGGGAGTTTCGTGCTCGTTTGAGGGACTGCCAATGTCAAGAAGCATGTATGATTGGCATTTTGCACAATCTGACCGCCCATGCCCAAGATTTGGAAGGGAGATTTCTCGATTGGCAATTTGAGGCATTTCTGGACCTTCGAAGAAATGAAGGTACGCTGAGAGGCTTGGTCGATTAACGCTCGAACTTTGAACAACTTTCCTGCGTGCTCAATAGACACCAGTACCGTAGGCAGAAGGGATTGGCACTTTTTGGAACTGTTGCGACCTGTGGAGTGGTCGAATGCAACCGATTAGGAGATTGAGAGGGTTGCGCATTGCCTTTAGGGAAGTGAAGCATGGAATGGTGCTTCTTTTCGCAATATACGCACGTAAAATTGCTTGTACAATCTTAAGTGAGGTGTGATGTAGCAAGACAATTCACGCAGAGATTGTGCTTCTTAACGTATTTAAGGCGAATCTGGGGGGTGAGTCGTTTAAAGCTCTGGTAAGTCCGTATGGGATGATTTGCGTTGCAGAGTTTGCACGCAAAGTCAGTTTTCACTTGAACGTGATAATTTAGGGATTTATGTGGCCGATTTGGGAGGACATTGGAAGTCGAGGGCTGTGGTTTTGGCTTAGAAGGGCGAATACTTTGCAGCCGTTCAAGTACCTCATATCTGCCGGTCAGGAACTCATCCATTTGCGACCAGGGTGGCAGATCCTTCCGGGATGTCAGTGATTGCTTCCATAGAGCGAGTGTCTCTTGGGGCAATTTGGTACAACATATGTAAACCAATAGCGGATCCAAATTGTCAGTGTGGGCAGGAGCGATATTCAGAAGGGATCGGATTTGAGTATCAATGAGTATGCGTTTATTTTCGAAGCGGGATCTTAGGGCTTCCCACGCAAGTCCGAAATTCTCATCGGTTAACCCTTATTCTCATACCCAAACTTACTAACGTCGTTTGGCAGCCGGGGTACCCGGGTACCCATTTCATGAAATTTTTAAGTTTTCAATATTTTGTTAATTAAAAAGTGTTTATAAAATTTTAATATGATTTGTTCGCTTTTCACCTAAATAACGAGGATCCGAGGATAAACAAAAAATTTTCATTATTTGTCAGTTTTTTTCACGAAAATACATCGCAGTGGGCACCCGGGTACCCGGGTATGAGAATAAGGGTTAATGCATATTGCTTTACAATAGCACCGACTTTGCTTGCGTTTTTTATCGGAGATGATACAATTTTTGGGCTGGAGTGAGCTGGGGGTGGTTGATGTAAACCGCAGTAAACATTTTCCGGAAGGACGGCCACTGCTCATAGCCCCCGAAAAAGGTTTCGGTATCACAAGGTGGAACTTGTAGGCAAATGTAAGGGGTATTTGCTGGTTCTAGGGGGTCGAACCGGTTCCATATGCGCAGCGGGCTGGGGGGACTGAATTTGGAGCATCACAATGATGTCCGACATCTGAGCCATGCACAACTCGTACTGGTCTGTGCAGGCGTCGATTTTTTGCCTAGCCGACTCTTTGAAACCGTCGTCGGGCTGGCTGTTGTCTTCAGCAATAAAGACTGCCTCATGTGCGCACATAAGCCTTTCCCATTGGGCTTGAAAATTTTTTGCTTAATTTGGACCAGGGATTTGGTCAAATCCTCAATGTAAACCGATGAAAATTGTGTGCATAATAGCACGAGCCTGTCATACTCGAAAGTAAATTTGGCAACACTGGGATCGGTTGCTTTCGGACTAGAGAGTTTGGAGCGAGTGTTTGGTGGCTCCCGAGTGACAGGAACTGTCAAACGTGCATTGGCTGACTTTGGGGATCTGGAGGAAGGAGTCTCCATTGTAACAAGTTGTCGTTTGGGTGATCGCTCAACAGGCATTTTGGTTGAAAAGCTCGACAAAGGGTAAAAAGTTTAAATAAATATATGTGTGTAGGGTATTGGGGAAATAGACGTGTAGTCTTACCGCGGCCGCGCGAACGATATTTGAAAATGGGAAGAGTTGAGAATGAGCAAATTCGTTTAACCGAATATATTTTTTTTGTCGAGCAAAAAAGGGTTCCACCCGTGTGTGTAAATGTGAAAAATATATGTATGGGTAATAAGAAATGTGTATATGGGAAATAAGCCAATTTTTGATAAATGTGAGTGGGGAATGTATGTAAAAGCTGTAAAATATAAATATAATATAAATGTGAAGTCAAATGTGTATGATAATTTGCTTTTATTTGTAAAATAAATATGTATTTTTTTTTTTTTCTCGGAGGAGGTGGAAAATCTTCGAAAGATACAACCGAACCCGTGTTCAGCTGTATGCCGGATTCTTACCGACTAAAAACCACCCCCTGTCTCCAACCCGTGATCCCGGCGGGACTACCGGTGGGCATTGCGTCGCCGGGCGGGCTTCCAGCTTTAATAGGTTGGCTCGTGACTACTGCTGGGGCACTCTGCCCTACGCTCTCGCTCCACTCTTCGCTGCTCGGCCATGATTTGTGCCGCGAACTTGCACACCTCATTCCACTTCTCCGCTGAATCCAGCATGTGTTGGACCAGGTTCTGCACGCAGATCTGGCCGCCTAGCACTGATTGCAGCGCCTGTCGCTGCGTCTCGTATCGAGGACAGTGGAAGACCACGTGCTCTGCATCCTCCACCTCGCTGGTGCACATGGTGCAGTATGGGTCAGCTTCGTGCCCAAAGCGGTGCAGGTATGCCTTGAAGCACCCGTGACCCGTCAGCAGTTTTTTTTTTTTTTTTTTTTTAACAGGAACAAACGCGCAGGGGATGACCCCTATTAATGCGAAGCATTGCGTTGGTTCAGGAAGGATATAAAGGTTAGGAGATAGGGTTATGAGTGAAGTGTTTATGGACTCTTGCCTTGAATCCATCAAGATCATAAGTGCTGGGGAAAATATCCGCAGGGAGACCATTCCACAGCCGCGCTGTGCGGGCCAGAAACGAACTTTCTTTGTAATGCGTAGTGCGCTGGAACATCGTTTCAACGTGGAATGCATGGGCGCCAGTGTTCAAACGGGTTGCCCGTGGGAATACCCGGAGTGATGGCATCAAACTGCTCATTTCCACTGAGCAATTACCGAAAAAGTATCGGTAAAACAACACCACACACGCCACGTTTCGACGATGTTCTAAGGAGTCAATAGAGCTGGATGCCCTACTGTCCCCTATAAGTTTAATCGCACGGTTTTGCACCCGGTCCAGGAGCTCCAAATGGGTTTTTGAAGCCCCCGCCCATAGGTGCGAGTTAAACTCCATTTTAGGTCGGATATAGGTAGTGTAAATAATGCGGAGATCAGACGGAGTGAAATATTTTTTGCACCGCTTTAGGAAGCCGAGGCACTTGGCTGCTTCTTTCGACACGCCAAAAATATGATCGTTCCAACGAAGATCGTTCTTAATGGACATGCCCAGAACATCAAGAGCTGCCGATTCCGCAATACCCACACCACCCATAACCAGGGATGTGTTGGGATGTGGGGAAACTCGTTTGTGGGATAACAGGCAACATTGGGTCTTGCGGGGATTAAAATCGACCCTGTTCGCTTGACCCCACTTGGAGATTGTTTGTAGGTCGCTATTAAGTGTGTCATTCATACGGCGCCGTTCTCTCTCAATCTCCACAGAGCTGGGACGCTTTGTGAAAGAGTATGAATGACAAATGGTGCTGTCATCCGCAAACGAGTAGATGGGATTCTTCGTCGACGACAACAGGTCGTTGATGAAGATCAGGAAGAGGGTTGGAGAAAGGACCGAACCCTGCGGCACTCCCGCGCTAAGGGAATGCTTTTCCGAGGCTATGCCGTCTACTACAACACGAATAGAGCGATCATAGAGGAAGCTCGTAATCCAACGAGAGAAGGTACTACCGACACCATAGGCGATCAATTTTGACACGAGTGCTTTATGCCACACCCGGTCAAAGGCCTTGGAAATATCCAATGCAACAACCTTGCTTTCACCGAGGTTTAGAATGCTATGGTTCCATTTCTCGGTGAGTACCGCCATAAGTTGCGTCAACTGATGCGTCACCTCGCCATGCTTGCGGTTGAGCCAGCCGCTGATTGTTGGAATGAGGCGGTGAGTCCACCTGCCCTTGGATGAGCCACTCCAGCGATTCTGCCACTCGCCTAGGCTCCGCTGTCTACCGTTGCTGCGCGCACTGTCATCGTGGGCTTTATTGTGCGCCTCCCACGCTAGCAGATCGATCGGCATCGTGCCGGCCATCACACAGGCGGCGTCGTAGGAGGTCGTGCGGAATGCCCGGCATATTCGCAACGCGCAGAGGCGATACGTAGCCTCCATCTTTCGCCTGTAGGAGCGCACCTTCATTGCAGGGGCCCATATTTGTGCGCCGTATAAAAGCGTGGAGGTTGCTACTCTTGCCAAGAGCAGCCTCGTTGCCTGCTTCGGTCCGCCGAGGTTTGGCATTAGCCTTGCTAGCGCCACCACAGCTCTTGTGGCTCTCTCCGCTGCGTGCTGCAGATGCTGCTTGAACGTCAGCCGATGGTCTTGTATGACGCCTAGGTATCTGATTGCGTCCTTTGACGCGATCGTGTGGCCGTTTACATGGACCCGTGCCTGTTCCACCTTCTTCCTGCTTGACACCAGCAGCACCTCCGTTTTCTGCTCGGCCAGCTGTAGGCCAATTGCCGTGAGCCAGTGGTGCACTTTAGCCACCGTGTCGTCGCAGATTGCCTCGATGTCGTGGATGTGCTTGCCTGTCACCACTATGACTATGTCGTCAGCAAAGCCGACGAGTTTTACCGTCTCATGCACGTCTAATCGTAGCACGCCGTCATACATGAGGTTCCACAACATCGGGCCCAGCACCGATCCTTGTGGGACCCCCCCCCCCGTCACCAGATGAAGCTTCTCTCCTTCGTCCGTGCCATACAGCAGGCGCCTGTTGGAGAAATAGCTGGTTATCGTGCGTACCAGATATTCTGGCACCATTTTTTCCCGCAAAGCTGCCAGAATATGGCCCCAGTTTGCGGAATTGAACGCGTTCTTGATGTCTAGCGTAACCAGACAGCAGTACTCTTTCCTACGGCCCTTCCAGCGCGTGCCGCTGATTGCGCCTCGAGCCGTTTCCACAACCACGCTATTCGCATCGATAGTTGATCGTGCCTTCCGGAAACCATATTGTTGGTCCGAAAAACCACCAGCTGCTGCGATAGCAGCATCCAGCCTATCGGCAATTATGCGCTCCAACACTTTTCCCGCCGTGTCCAGCAGGCATATTGGGCGATATGCGGAAGGGTCGTCCGGAGGTAGCACCAGCTTTTGGACTTTCCAAAGATCTGGAAAGTATTGTTCGTGCAGGCACGAGTTGTAAACGTCTGCAAACAACTGTGGGTGGAGCCGCAAAATAAATATGTATGTGAATATATATATGTATATGGGAAACAAATAAATTTTTTGTAAGTGTGAATGGGTAATAAATAGAAATGTGTATGTATGTGGGGATTGGGAATGTATGTTAAAATTATTATAATGTAACAAATATCTAGTCAAATGTGTGTGGAAATATGTTTTTATGTATTTATGAAAAAGTGATTTTATTTGTATGGGAATGTGAATTCGTGTGTATATATTATTATTATTATTATTATAATTATTATTATTATAATTATTATTATTATTATTATTATTATTATTATTATTATTATTATTATTATTATTATTATTATTCGAATGAATTCGAGTGAATGTCAATCACAGCTTTTTTGCTGGAATTCACCCACTTCGGGTATTGCTACCAAAGAAGTTGGGCTCGGCTATGTGTTGTGGTTTAGGAATTTGCGGGCTATTGTTGATGTTTTTAAGATTATTGCTTTTTGTATCGTTGTGTGTATTTTTGGGTCTATGTCTATTGCCTTTAGATGTTTTGTAAATGATTTGGTTGTTATTCCTGTTACCGACATGACTATTGGTGTTACGCTAACTTGATTTTGACGCCACATTTCTTTTATTTCTATTGCAAGTTGTTCATATTTTTTTATTTTTTCTTCTTCTTTGTATATTATGTTGTGGTCATTGGGGACGGCTATATCTATTAGGTGCGTTATTTTTTGTTCTTTGTTTTGAATAATTATGTCTGGTCTATTGTGTGTTATTGTTCTATCTGTTAGTACTGTGACATCCCAATATAGTTTTATTTTGTTATTTTCTAAGATTTTTTCGGGTTTATATTTGTAGTACGGTGTGTATTCTGTTATTAGTTTATATTTTGTCGCAAGTTCTTGGTGGATTATTTTTCCTACTGTGTCATGTCTATCGGTGTATTGTGTTCCTACTAATATATTGCAGCTCCCGATGATGTGTTCTATTGTTTCTGTATGCTGAAGGCATCTTCTGCACATGTGTGTTTCTATGTTTTCCTTCAGTATGAATTTACGGTAGTTTCTGGTGGCTATAACTTGGTCTTGCATAGCTAGAACGAATCCTTCCGTTTCTGGGTAGATTTGTCCTTTTTTGAGCCATGCATATGATAGTGTGCTATTTATTTTGTTGTTTTGCATTATGGATTGTATTATTATTATTATTATTATTATTATTATTCGAATTTGACATTCACAGCTTTTTTGCTGGAATTCACCCACTTCGGGTATTGCTACCAAAGAAGTTGGGCTCGGCTATGTGTTGTGGTTTAGGAATTTGCGGGCTATTGTTGATGTTTTTAAGATTATTGCTTTTTGTATCGTTGTGTGTGTTTTTGGGTCTATGTCTATTGCCTTTAGATGTTTTGTAAATGATTTGGTTGTTATTCCTGTTACCGGCATGACTATTGGTGTTACACTAACTTGATTTTGACGCCACATTTCTTTTATTTCTATTGCAAGTTGTTCATATTTTTTTATTTTTTCTTCTTCTTTGTGTATTATGTTGTGGTCATTGGGGACGGCTATATCTATTAGGTGCGTTATTTTTTGTTCTTTGTTTTGAATAATTATGTCTGGTCTATTGTGTGTTATTGTTCTATCTGTTAGTACTGTGACATCCCAATATAGTTTTATTTTGTTATTTTCTAAGATTTTTTCGGGTTTATATTTGTAGTACGGTGTGTATTCTGTTATTAGTTTATATTTTGTCGCAAGTTCTTGGTGGATTATTTTTCCTACTGTGTCATGTCTATCGGTGTATTGTGTTCCTACTAACATATTGCAGCTCCCGATGATGTGTTCTATTGTTTCTGTATGCTGAAGGCATCTTCTGCACATGTGTGTTTCTATGTTTTCTTTCAGTATGAATTTACGGTAGTTTCTGGTGGCTATAACCTGGTCTTGCATAGCTAGAACGAATCCTTCAGTTTCTGGGTAGATTTGTCCTTTTTTGAGCCATGCATATGATAGTGTGCTATTTATTTTGTTGTTTTGCATTATGGACATGTGTCTTCCATGTAATTCCTTTCCGGTCCAGTTTGCTTTTTTTCGTGCTGTAATTTCCTGTTTGGTTTCTATGTTTATGTTTTGTGTGTGTAGGTTGAGTGGAGTGTATTGTGTGTCTGAGCTTGAGATAGCTTTGTGTAGGGGGGTTTGTTTATTGTGGAAGTAGTTTCGTAGTTTTTGTATTTGTGTGTTGTGTAGTGCTGTGAGGTCTATAATGCCTCGGCCCCCTTCGTCCCTGTTTAGTGTTAATCTTTCGATGCATGAATTTGGGTGGAGATATCTATGTTGCGTCATTTTGGTTCTGTTTATCCTGTTCATCCTTTCTAGATCTGTTGCTGTCCATTTTATTATGCCAAATGTATATGTGGCGTAACTACCTTGCACTTCGATATTGCCATATGTGAAAAACTCAAACATTTAACACTAAGTTGTAGTAACCTTAAGACGCAACACTGAATTGTAATACTTTTAAGATGCAACACTGAATTGTAAAAAATGTTGACTCTTCCCTTTTGCTCGTGAGCCGTCATGGCATCCACATTGGTGACCCCGCACGCTTAAAATTATCAATTTAAAAGTTTAATTGCACGATGAGTTTGAACGACAGCTCGGCTGTTACCGACGGGGGAGGTGTCCCGGAAGGCATCGCAACATCGAGTTTTTTGCCGCGGCTTCCATTGCCAACGATGTCGGAGGATAATATCGAGGCCTACTTTTATTCGCTCGACTTCTGGTTCGAGGCCTCGCGCATTTCCACCGACTCAGCCAAGTTCAATATCGTTCTCGCTAGCGTTCCCCCAGCAAAGCTCATGGAATTGCGCACAATTGTTGATTCTGCACCCTCAATCGGCAAATACAATTACATCCGGCAAAAATTGGTCGAAAACTTTACGGAGAGCCAGCAACGCCGCCTCCAACGCGTGTTGAAGGAGCTGCCACTGGGAGATCGTCGACCCAGCGACTTATACAACGAGATGCGCCGCACTGCGGGCCCAGCGCTCAGCGAGAGTATCCTGCACGATCTCTGGGTGAGTCGCCTGCCACCGTATACGCAGGCAGCCATCATTGCAACCAACGTCCCGATTAGCGAAAAGATTAAAATTGCTGATTCCATCACTGAATGCTTGGCATTAAAAAGTGAACAAATCTGCGAAATAAGCGCGGAACCTCAGGCATCACGCGAGATTTCTAACCTACGAGCCGAAATCGCCGCTCTGTCAAAACGTGTAAATCAACTTTTCAACAACGATGGCACAAGTGGCCGACAGCGTTCCAGATCTACTTCGCGCAACAGACCAGCAAACCGAAATCCGCACGGCCTGTGTTGGTATCATGCTAAGTTCGGTAACAATGCTACCAAGTGCCGCCAACCGTGCTCCTTCGTGCAATCTGAATCGTCAAACAGTTCGCAATAGGCACGCTCAGCTAATTCGATATCAGAGAATGGCAAACACTCTGATATAAGGCAAAGTTACCGACTTTGTATTTACGACCCGTCAACTAAAATTAAATTTCTAATCGATTCGGGAGCAGACGTTTCCGTCGTACCAAAGTCAACGAAATTAGCTCGAGCGTGTCCAGTTTCACTCAAACTGTTTGCCGCGAATGGTTCCCACGTTCCAACTTACGGTGAAGTGCTCCTCAAACTCGACCTACATTTGCGACGCGAATTCCTTTGGAATTTTGTTATTGCAGACGTTTCACAGGCCATACTAGGTGCCGATTTTTTGGGTCATCACGGTCTAGTCGTTGACCTGCAAGGACAACGCCTAGTCGATCGCACAACGCTACTCAACACATCGTGCTCAGTGACCAAAACAACTACTCCAAGTATTTCGACAATCAGTGCTGAGCAGAACTTTTCAGACATTCTCAAGGAGTTTGCTGAGATTACCTGTCCAACACCACTTGGCGTTCGTACAAACACATCTGTTGTCCATCGCATCACCACGACCGGGCAGCCTACCTACGCCCGCCCACGACGCCTATCACCTGAGAAGCTCTCGGCTGCACGCGCAGAGTTCGAGCTACTAATGAAGCTTGGCATTTGCCGCCCTTCCGACAGCAACTGGGCGAGCCCCCTACATTTGGTGCGGAAGGCAGACGGCTCGTGGAGACCTTGCGGCGATTACAGGGCCTTAAACGCTGTGACGGTTCCGGACCGCTACCCGCTGCCGTTCCTTCAAGATTTTTCTAATATCTTGGCCGGTAAAATTATATTTTCAAAGATTGACTTACAAAAAGCCTTCCATCAGGTGCCGATACACCCTGATGATATCTGCAAAACCGCAATTACCACACCGTTTGGTTTATATGAGTTCACTCATATGACGTTTGGTCTGAGAAACGCAGCCCAAACGTTTCAACGTCTAATTAACGAGGTCTTTCGAGGCCTAGACTTCGCGTTCACATACTTAGATGATGTTTGTATTGCATCAACGTCTATTGAGGAGCATAGACAGCACCTGCGTTTGGCTTTCAACCGTTTAAAAGAATTCAAATTAACCATCAACGTCGCAAAATCGCAGTTCGGCGTTCCGGAGCTGGAATTTCTAGGCCACTCAATTACGAAGGAAGGTATCCGACCGTTGCCCAGCCGTGTAGAAGCGCTTACAAGATTTCCACTTCCGACCGTCGCCAAGGAGCTCAAACGCTTTCTAGCAATGCTCAACTTCTACCGCAGGTTTCTTCCTAATGCCTTGGAGCACCAAGGCCCGCTTTTCGGAATGATACCGGGCAACAAAAGAAACGACAACACAACTCTGGTTTGGACCGAAAGCGCGAAGTGCCATTTCGAGGCTTGTAAAACGCAACTCGCTAGTTGTGCTATGCTAGCACACCCTCTACCTAACTCCGAACTTTCTCTTTGGGTAGATGCCTCAGATTTTGCAGCTGGTGCCGTCTTAAACCAAATGGTAGATAATGCGCTCCAACCTCTAGGATTCTTTTCGCGCAAGTTTTCTTCAGCTGAAGCACGCTACAGTACCTACGATCGAGAATTAACCGCCGTATATTTCGCCATGCGTCACTTTCGTTACATGTTAGAGGGTCGTACTTGCCACGTGTACACGGACCATAAGCCCCTCATATTCGCTTTTCGCCAACATTTACACAAGGCTTCGGATCGGCAAGTCAGACAGTTAGACTTCATATCGCAGATCACAACAGACATACGACACGTTAAAGGCGAAGACAATGTTGCTGCCGACTTACTGTCACGAATCCAGTCGCTTACAGCTGCCTCTATCAATTACGACGAGCTGGCCGAAGACCAACGCAACGACGAGGAACTTAACTCCTATCTAAATGGTAATGTTCGCCACTCACTTCATTTAAAAACGTTTGTCTTGCCTTCCAGCCCGAAGAAAGTCGTATGTGACGTATCCACAGGCCGCGTACGCCCCTTCGTGACATCGAGGTTTCGCCAAGCCTTCTTGCAAGCAACACACAACTTATCTCATCCCGGCATGCGCGCCACTGCTAGGATGATGGTCGACCGATTTGTCTGGCCTGGAATTCAACGCGACAGCAAACTTTTCGCCAAAAATTGTATGCAGTGCCAGCGCAGCAAAACCACGCGGCATAACACTAGTCCACTACAGCGTCGAGAGTGTCCCAGTGAACGCTTCGGGCACTTACATATTGACATAGTGGGCCCGTTTCCATTATCGGAAGGGAACAGGTACTGCCTCACAGTAATTGACCGTTACACCAGATGGCCGGAGGCATTGCCTATTCCGAACATGACAGCCCCCATAGTTGCTAAGGCTTTACTATGCGGCTGGATCGCGCGTTTTGGCGTTCCCATCGACATCACGTCCGACCTGGGCCGGCAGTTCGAGAGCGCACTGTTCCACGAGCTGCTCCAATGCCTCGGCGTGTCTCATTTACGGACGACACCGTACCACCCACAAAGTAATGGGCTGATTGAGCGATGGCACCGCACATTAAAATCGTCTATTTTGTGCCACAAAGTGGACCAATGGACGACTTACCTACCAATCATCTTGCTGGGCCTGCGCTCAGCTCTCAAAGATGACATCGGCTGTTCACCGGCAGAGCTAGTTTATGGTACGTCACTCCGGTTGCCGTCGGACCTCTTCGTTACACCCACGAAAACACCTCCACAAACGGAGCTAGTTCAAAACTTACGTCGCATCATGCAGGAACTACGTCCTGTGGATACCGCTTGGCACACTGCACAAAAGACATTCATCCACAGCAAACTACAATCATGCGATCATGTCTTCATCCGAGATGACTCCATTAGACCGTCATTATCAGCACCCTACAGAGGACCCTTCAAAGTTGTGAGCCGTACTCCGAAATATTTCGTAATTGAGGGCCACGCCAGGAAGGAGAAAGTTTCGATCGATCGTTTGAAGCCTGCCTTTATGGCGCCCCTCAGCACTCTCTAGGAAGGGGGTACTGTGGCGTAACTACCTTGCACTTCGATATTGCCATATGTGAAAAACTCAAACATTTAACACTAAGTTGTAGTAACCTTAAGACGCAACACTGAATTGTAATACTTTTAAGATGCAACACTGAATTGTAAAAAATGTTGACTCTTCCCTTTTGCTCGTGAGCCGTCATGGCATCCACATATATGTAACTATTGGAATTGCATATGAGTTTATTGCTTTTGTTAGGTTCTTTGAGTTTAATTTTGTTTTCATTATCTTTGTTAGTCTTGAGATATACTGTTTTTCAATTTGTGTTTTGATTTGTGTGTGATTTATTTCGTTGTTTTGATTGAATCCTAGGTATTTGTACAATTCTCCTGTATTTAGGTAGTCCATTGGTTCGTTGTTAAGTATGACTGGAAGGGATGTCTTGATTTTATTGCCTTTTTCTATGTTAATAAGTTTGCATTTTTGTATGCCGAACTCCATACATGTGTCGTTTGTGAATGTTTGTGTTAGTGTTAATAGATTTTGCATTTGCGTTATGTTAGGTGCGTAACATTTTATGTCATCCATGTATAGGAGATGGTTTATTATGTGATTTGTTTTGTTTTGCTGCTTTATTTTGTATCCTATTGTACTGTTGTTTAGTAGATTAGATAGTGGGTTTAAGGATATGCAGAACCATAGGGCACTCAGCGAGTCTCCTTGGAAAATACCTCTTTTTATTTGAATTTCTTCGGTTTCAGTTTGGTGTTGCTTTGTGTGTAGGTGTATCTTTGTTCGCCATGTTTGCATAATTGTTTTTAAGAATTGTTGGATTTTGGTGTCTATTTTGTAGATTTGTAAGATCTCTGTTAGCCAGCTGTGTGGGATTGAGTCGAAAGCTTTTTTGTAGTCTATGTATCCGGTGATGAGGTTGCGGTTTTTGTCTTTTACTTGTTGTAGTATTACGCTGTCTATAATGATCTGTTCTTTGCACCCTTGGCTGTTTCTTCGGCATCCTTTTTGTTCTTCCGCGAGTATGTTGTTTTGTATAATGTGGCTTTCTATTTTTTGTGTTAGTAAGGACGTTATAATTTTATATATTGTTGGCAGGCATGTTATCAGTCTGTAGTTTGCCGGATTTTTTGTGTCTTGGTTTTTCGGTTTGATGTATGTTTTTCCTAATGTTAAAAAGTTTGGTGCATCGTGGGGGTTTGTTATAATATGGTTTATCTGCTTTAAAAGTGTTAAATGGAGTGAGGTGAATTTTTTGTACCAGAAGTTATGTACGTGGTCTATTCCGGGTGCTTTCCAATTATGAGTTTTATTGATTGCATTTTTGAGTTCGTCTATTGATATGTTGGTTGTTTCTTGTTGGTTGATGTTGTTATGTCTATTTTTTTTTTATTTTTTTATTATTATTATTATTATTATTATTATTATTATTATTATTATTATTATTATTATTATTATTATTATTATTATTATTATTATTATTATTATTATTATTATTATTATTAAGTTAGCACAGGTCGATCGGCGCTTCTCATAAAAAAGCGCCGACGTTGCAACCCCACGATGTCAAGTACCTTGCAGCGCGACATTCGGTCGGTAACCCGATCCGCACTTGACACCGTGCACTTGGACCGTGGGAGCGCCGCCACGCAACGTGCGAGTAACGCAATATCGCTGCTTGGCGGTGCAACTGCAAGAACGCTGACACGGCACACGTGCCGATCAGCGAGCAACGGTGGCTTGAGCATAAGTAGGATAGTGATTAAGAATATTCAAAAATGTAATTCACTTTGGATTTGGCTACCGAACTAGCAGGCAATAAAGAATTGTACAAAATAATTGGCGTTTCCTTCCTTCCACAGGTTGAGCCAAGGGCCAGTGGCGGCCCCAACTTTAATTTTTTATCGCTCCCCAGGATGGGAGACTTATCTGGCGCCCGAGCAGGGGCCCGCATTTTTTAAGCGGGTTCCTTCAACGAGGACATCGTGGTGTGAGTGCAGGACTGCTGGTGGTAGGCCTAAAAAGCCGAACCACAACTTAAAGTGAAATTTTAGTGAAAGTGACAAAAGTGGCGTGGTGCGAAAATGTTTGAGCTGCGATTCCTACGGGACCCTCCAGCTAGTGAATAAAAAAATAAAACATGTTAACAATAATGTAAAAAGAAATCAAGAAATATGTCCTTACCCTGCGATTCCCACGGAACCCTCCAGGGTATAACATAATGAAAAGCCTGTGACCCCGAAGACCCTCAGGCATCAAAATTAAAATTAATCTTATGAACCGAAGGAACGCACCTACGCCACCAGATAAAATAATGTAAAATTATGAAACAAAAATTTAAACCTTTGGTATAACTGAGTTCAAATCTGCGACACTGTAGCCCGAAAAGCCAGACCCTCCAGGTTAAAAGAACAGTGAAAATGTGAAATGTTAAAGTGAAAAAAATATCGAAAATCCTGCAGCCAGCACGAAAGCCACGATGTTGTCGTGAAAAAGGTATTGGTTAGCAAATTTTGTGGTCCTGCGATAGCTGCCATAAAGTGATCGTGGTACGCCTTATTGGTGCACGTTGTCGTTCCCATGAGAACACGGCAACTATCACGCTATCACGGTAGAAACCTTCCGACGTTCCCATAAGAACACGTTTGAGATCGCCCTAGGCCCAAAATATTGATGTGAAGTAAGCTGTGCCTTAGTAGGTTGCCTTCAATCTGATTGTCGGCGACTAAAAAGGATTACACAGCCCTTCCTTGACCAAAACATAAAATTTGTTGAGACGAGTGTGCGTGAAATACCCATGCGATACATGTCGCCGTTCCCATAAGAACACGGTAAAAATTTCACAGACAATTTTTTTTTAATTAAGACACGCAACTTAAATGGTGGATATCAGTCTAACCAACCGATATCTGGGTTCGACTCCCGGTTGACGTGAAGAAGACACAATACCATGTACGAGTGGTGAAAGTGTATTTATATTTCGTTCCCTTTGCAGGCTTGAAAATCTGTGGGATCAATCTACGTACCGATGCTATCCTGCGTGACTACGTAAGAGAAAGAGACTAATATAAAGTAAATTATAGTGTGCCAATCGGTGAGTGCCTTCCTACTTATACACACTTCCCACTTATACACACTTTTAAATAAAGATTAAAAAGAAAAAAACCCATAAAATGGACAGTCTGACGGACAAGGTAACTCAATTGACTGGGGCGGTGAATGCGCTCCTCGAGCAAATTCGCGGGCTCGAGTCCCGACTAGGTGCTGTTGAGAAATCGGGGGGAGAGATCGACCGCGCTCTTTTGCTTATGGAGCAGAGGATGCATGCCAGGATTGGATTGTTAGCACAAGGGACGGGAGAAACGACCCACGAAAACAGGCCGTCTGTAATAACTCGTGCGCCTCGGACGGAAGAGGAACTGCGAGAAATTGGGAGGTTGCCAGATTGCGTCAAGGAGTTACAAGTATTTGACGGGAATCCGTCCCAATACGTCTCGTGGGTGCACCACGTCGAGTCAATTCTGAAAGACTACGAAATAGTAAAATAAAAGCCAATATACCGCTCGATACTGCTCCATATTCGGCAGAAGGTCAGAGGAGGAGCAGATGCTGCCTTAGTGTCGTATAACGTTTTTCAGAACGACTGGGCAGAAATAAAGAGAGTTCTGTCACTCCACTATGCTGACAAACGCGATATTAGAACGTTAGAGCACCAACTCAATCAGTTGGCACAAAAGGGATCTAAACTAGACGAGTTCTATGCGGCAGTTAATCACCAATTGTCACTAATCGTTAACAAGATTAAAAGTGAGGACTACACGGAGGAAACAGTGGGTGTTCTCGTTGAAACCTACAGGAACAGGGCGCTGTATGTTTTTTTCGGGGGCTTAGCGGGGAGCTCTCGAGGATGCTCATAGTCCAGAAGCCCAAGACTTTGCCCGAGGCATATTCTGCTTGCCTCGAAATCCAAAATCTCACCCTACGCAATAACATTATACACACGTTTCCGGCGAATAAAATTCCTGTTCCTTCAAATTCACTAGGTAACGACAACCGCCAACCACCACTACCCCCTCGACAACGATTTAACGACAATTGGGGAAACCGAAGGGGCTTCAATCGTCCTTATCCGCAGTCTAATAGGTTCTCTAATAACTTCAATTCGAACGTAACCACGAACAAGCCATACACTCCGAGGCCCATTGAAAAAATGGAGGTCGACGGCTCCATTCAGACAAGGCAGGTTAATTATATGAATCGCCCACAAGGGGTTAATCCATTCAGGGGACAAAATAATGAAATTAAGCATCAAGCCTGATCCAAAGAAAGTTAGAACAATACAAGATCTTTACCACCCACGACACTGAAGGAACTGAAAAGCTTTCTGGGCATGACGTCCTACTACAGGAAATTTATTCGCGATTACGTGAAAATCGCGAAACCGCTCACGAACCTGACACGGGGGGTAATGCCCAAATTAGAGCAAATCAATCAAAGAAAGTGAGCGTCGACTTAGACGAGGTCGCCTTAAAAGCCTTCAACGGGTTGAAACAGCTCCTAACTTCTTCTGAAATATTGTCTTTTCCGGACTTTGACCGACCATTCAACTTGACGACTGACGCGTCTAACTACGCTATAGGTGCGGTGCTCTCGCAAGGGGAGCACGGCAAGGACAGGCCAATCGCCTTTATTCTCGTTCCCTTAGCAAAACGGAAGAAAATTATGCTACGAACGAGAAAGAAATGCTGGCAATCGTGTGGTCCCTCGATAACTTACGGTCATACCTATATGGAGCAAGGAAGGTCCGAATCTTTACAGATCATCAACCCCTCACCTTTGCGTTAAGCAACAGGAATTATAACGCAAAGCTGAAGAGGTGGAAGGCTCGAATCGAGGAGTATAACTACGAATTGGTTTACACACCAGGTAAATCGAATTTTGTAGCCGATGCCCTATCAAGGATGAAGAGCCAGACCAACCATATAGTAGCGACAACTCCACACAGAAACCCAGCGACATTTTTTTCAACAGAACACAAAGAATAAATTATCAAAATTTAGTAGACTTTCGGAGTAGAGTTCATCGGGAAATAAGGGCACAAATTAGGAAAAATCAAGAGTTAAGGAATTTATGCGTAAACAAGAAAAAACCAGAGCCCAAGCAATACAAGAGGGGGGACACGGTGTCTGTAAAAGACAAGCAAATAAAGGGGAAACACAAACCCCTGTACAAAAAGGCGACAGTAGGGAAAGACAATAGGGCGACCATTCACACTGATACCGGAAAAAAACTCCATAAGACACACATTAAAAACTGACGAACTCCAACCTTCTTACCTATCCCTTACCTTTCCCTCACCACCGAGGCACAAGCACACTCCCTCATAAGGCACAAATTTAAATGAAACATGAAACAAGTAAAAGAAAAAATTATCAAAATTTGTTTTTATAAATGCAATTTTTACACCAATGGCAACAAAAAATTCGAATAAAATGATGAACTAAGTCTAGCAAACTGAAAAGGCTTAAAAATCTTTTTTAGTGACACGACACTAAAGTAGCACGACACATTACAAAAATGTAAAAGACAATCATATTCTAAAGATATAGTAAGCAAATTAGGCTTAAGTTAAAAATTGTATAGAATTAAGAAAAATTGGAATAACGTTACCTTATTTTTAAATTATATCATAAAATAAATTGTTACTGATATCCGGCATCGCCGGATTTAACTCCCCCCTAGTAGTTATTCAGCACGGCAATGGCTGGGTAGTAAGCGGACATTTTAGGGTGGTACACACCATCGATACTGATTTCTTTGACGCAACTTTGAGGAGGCTGGAAGTATCAGCGGCTACTATGAAGAACGATGCGGTGAAATCCTTCATCGACTATCATCTCAACCAAATCAGGCAATGGCTCAAAGAGTTGCGAGCGGTAAAGGTGCGAGAGCATCGATCTATCAATTGGATTGGATCTGCATGGAAATTGATCGCTGGATCGCCGGATGCAGCAGATTGGGATGAGATTTTGAGAAGCCAAAACGACGTTGTGGCAAACAATAACCACCAGTTCAAGGTTAACGAGCAACTCTTTAACATCACCCGAGCATCGATTGACCAGCTGAACGGCATGGTGAAGTACGTGAACGCCATTGGCAAAGAGTTCAACGCTGGGAGCGCGGAGGCCTTGCTCGCTAACAGAGTAGAAATCCTGAAGGAGCAAACGAACGAAATAGTACGGGCATGCCAGATGGCAAAAACGGGCATTGTGAACACAAACCTCCTCGACCAAGAAGAAATCAGGAAGATAATTGCCGAGGAGGAGGAGTTGTCATACCAGAATGCTATTGAGGCCGTTGAGTATGCAAAACCATCAATATACTCGAATAGCACCCTGCTCCTCTACATCCTGTCCATCCCAAAGGTGAAACCAATGAAATATCGTCGACTAATCGCTAGGGCTGCCACTCACTCTGGCAGGAAGGTAGCTTTGCCATATGCGGAGGTATTGGTGAGCGACGACGAGACGTTTGGAGTTACTGGAAAATGTCCTTCGATCAACAACTCAACGATCTGCGACACAAAATCCCTGGAAGAATTACCTGAAAACGGATGCCTAGCGCGGTTGATAAAAGGAGGGGACGCTAAATGCCATTTCGAGCCCAACGACAAAGAAGTCGTGGAACTAATCGACGAAAACACACTCTACCTGTCGAACTTTCAGGGAACTGTGCAAAGCGGAAACCATTCGAAGTTCCTCAATGGAACATTCGTCATCCAGCTCAACAATGAGACGCTTTGGGTAAAAAACGAATCCTTCTCTAGTACAGCCCTGAAAAGCCTCCAAGCGCTACCCCCCGTTTTCACCAATGTAACAAGTCAAGGGTTCAAACCAAGTTTGGAATACGTGCACAGATTAAGTTTAGCAAACATCAAACACCTCAGCAGCCTGGGCGACAACTTTAAGATTTCAACGGCAACCGATGGGTTTATCATAGTAGCCATAGCAGTAACCGCCTTCCTCATCTGGCGAAAATTGACCGGGAAGATCGAAACACCAGTAATCCTCGTCAAATCGAGACAGACGACAGCAGCTCCAGGTCAACCTACCCAATCACCAGATCTGCGGGACGCAGATTTTTAAGGGGGAGGAGTTAGCACAGGTCGATCGGCGCTTCTCATAAAAAAGCGCCGACGTTGCAACCCCACGGTGTCAAGTACCTTGCAGCGCGACATTCGGTCGGTAACCCGATCCGCACTTGACACCGTGCACTTGGACCGTGGGAGCGCCGCCACGCAACGTGCGAGTAACGCAATATCGCTGCTTGGCGGTGCAACTGCAAGAACGCTAACACGGTACACGTGCCGATCAGCGAGCAACGGTGGCTTGAGCATAAGTAGGGTAGTCATTAAGAATATTCAAAAATTTAATTCACTTTGGATTTGGCTGGCGAACTAGGGCCTCGCTAAAACGCGGACATTCCAGCAGCACGTGATGTGCATTTTCTGGTACTCCGGGGCAAAGGGGACAAAAGGGGTCCTGCTCGTGTTTGAACCTGAACAGGTATTCTTTAAAACACCAATGCCCACTGAGTATCTGAGTCAGGCGATGGTTGAGTTCGCCATGCTTCCTGTTTACCCAGCGAGCTATGTCGGGTATCAGCTGATACGTCCATCTCCCCTTGCTGGACTGGACCCACTTCTGCTGCCACTCACTAATGGTGGCGTTGCGTTCCGCTATTTTTGTTGCTGCCGCAGGTCTTGCACCAGCCTTGTAGAGGCGTTTCATCCCTTTCGCCAGCAGGTCTATTGGCGGTTTGCTGGCAATGACGCAAATGGCATCATCACCGTGCGAAAGGCGCTTGCGGAGTGCACTAAGTCGATGGGTGGCTTGGGCTCCTTTTGTGTATGCCTTGAACCTCACGGCGTCTGCCCATACGGGCGCCGCATAAAGCAGTATGCTGTCTACCACACTCGAGAGAAGCTTCCTCCGACCTGAGCGAGGGCCCCCCATGTTGGGCATAATGCGGCTCAGCGCGCCGTTCACCTTTGTGGCCTTATCGCTCACGCATTTAAGGTGTTCCTTGAACGTCATTTTTGCGTCCATTATGACGCCAAGATATCGTAGGTGAGGCTGCGATGTTATTTGATGTCCGTTTATTGTAAGCGTGAACACCTCGCATATCTTCCTGCTACTCATCAGCACTGACTCGGTCTTATGCGCTGCCAGCTCGAGTTTCGCCTCTTTTAACCAGGCACAAACACAGTTTAATGCGTCATTGCAGCTTGACTGCAGCGCGCTTATGTGCTTGGCAACTGCCACCATCGCAATATGGTCTGCTTATCCGATCAGCTGGACGTCATCATACATTACGTTCCACAAGGTTGGCCCCAGCACGGACCCCTGTGGAACTCCACCTGTGACCGTGTATTGTCGGACACTGTCGTCAGTGTCGTATAGAAGCACTCGGTTACGGAAATAGTCCGCAATCAGGCTCTGCAGGTACGCAGGAATCCGGAACTGCTTGAGTGCCGCATTATTCGCGCCCAGTTGGCCGAGTTGAAGGCGTTTTTGACGTCCAGCGTCACTACCGCGCAGTATTTTTTTGTACCGCCTCGCCACCTTTTGCCGCTTGTGGCATCACGCGCTATGTCCATGACGACTTGAATGGCGTCCACTGTTGATCTAAAACCAAACTGGCGCTCAGAGAGACCATCAGGTTTTTCCAGTGACTCCTGCAGTCGGTCACAGATAATGCGCTCAAGGATCTTACCCATCGTGTCTAGCATGCACAGAGGACGGCTGATCGGGTGGCTTCTCCGGTTTTAGTAATAGTACCAGCCGTTGCCGTTTCCACTGGTCCGGAAAAACTCCTTCCTTGATGCATGCGTTGTGTAGGCTGGCAAAAGTGTCAGGGTTCGCTTTGATGGCTGCCTTGAGCGCAATATTTGGCACGCCGTCGAGGCCCGGCGCCTTCCCGTCGCTGATTTTATGCAACGTTAGCAAGACCTCATCAGCGGTTACTTTAGGGATATCACCCATGTCCTGGCTAGCTTAGAGGTGTTGTTCCGTTTGTGGGGGACAGAGAATAGTTACCACCGCACTCAGGAGCGCCGGGTCAGAAGGCTGCGGTGATCTAGGCCCTTTAATCCGACCCATGACCTCCTTGTAGGCCTTTCCCCATGGATCCACGTCGGCCTCGGTGCACAGCGCCTTGAAATAGGCCTCTTTGCTGCTGCGAATGGCCTTCGTTAGCGCCTTTCTGCAGACTTTGTAGTGGTCCCACAAGGCGCCCCATTCCGGGCGGTTTCTCGCTCGCTGCGTTTTCCTTCCTGGTGGCAGCTTTTTCTCCGAGCAGCTATGTCGCTATTCCACCAGTAAGCTGGCTTCCTGCCAACCTTATTTTTGATCCTAGGCATTGCAGCGTCACATGCCTTCTGCAGCCTGGTTGTGATTTCTGACGCCATTTTAACCGCTGTGCCCAGCTGCACTTCATCCTCCCGCCACACGTAATCGAAAATGTCGGCGTCGAAGGCATGCTTCTTCCAGCTTCTTGCCTGCGCTCTGTGAATTTGCGGCTTTACTCCCCGCACCTGCAGGTTCAGCTCCATCACTATCGCCAAGTCGCCTGCCACTATCGCTGGCGTCTTGCCCTGCACCTCCATTACCAGGTCTGTCAGCATGCGCTCGAAATTATCCCCACTCATGCTTGGGGGCGCATAGCACATAAAAAAGAAGATCCCGTCGACCTTAACCCACGTGAACCCTTGATGTAGGGCGCCATTTTGCTCTGAAAGAGGCGACCATTTAGAGCCCAGAGTGCGGCTTTGCCGCTTGAATCAGACGCCCATTCTTGCCCCTCCACGTCCGCGTACTGTTCGCACAGTAAAGCCAAGTCAAAGTTGTGCTCCATCGCCGCTTGCTCCAACAGGTCCTGAGCTGCTGCGCAGTGATTCACATTGAGCTGTACGACTTTCATGGGACAGCTTTATTTGCAACCTTCTGGTAGGTTGGGCATTTGTAGCTGCCAGCCGCGTGTTCGCCGCTGCAAAGTGCGCATTTCTCCTTTCTTAGCGCAGCCTGCGGGTTTGTGTCCACGTTCTCCGCACTTCCTGCACATGTCCGATCTGTCTGCTGCTTCCTTGCAGTGTTGTGCCATGTGCCCATAGCCCCAGCATTTGAAGCAGCACCTGCGCGACACAGATTCTCGTACGCTACACGAAGCCCATCCAATGCGTACTCGTTCCGAGTTCAGAACTTTCTTGGCATCCGCTACTGGTAAATATATGTAACCAGTTTGCGTGCCATTGCTGTTTTTCCGCATATTACGCACTGTCGCCTCGTCTGGCCGCTTAACCCATTTTTTATCGCCGTGTCTTTAAAGACACGGCAACTTTGAAAAATTCTGAAAATTACAGTTTCTAACGCATATTAAATATTTTTACATAATCTGAAAGCTACATTCGTTGGCTTTAAAACTGCGAACAACTATTTTCGAATTTTAGGGTTTCACTCAGTGTAAAACTGGTATAAACAGGACCACCTTTTTTAAGGGTTTTAAAAAATTTTTAGTTTAAATACAAAATGAATTTTTTTTTTAAATAAAATACCCAATACTGCTTACCAAAAGAACAAAGTTGGCATACAAATTATGAAACTTTCAGTTTTCTAAAGTTTTAAGCGTGTTCTAACTTGAAATATTTTGGGTAGTCCTTAAAAACACGGGAATCGCATTATATTCAACTTTTTCCTTGGCTGCTACAGCCCAAAAAAAAAATTTTTTAATTTTTTTAAAAGCAGAAATGGCATACGGAGGCTCTAAATAGGCTGTATTATGAAAATTTTCAAAATCGGTCCACGGGATCTAGGGGCGGTAAAAAATGGGTTAATGCCGCACTGTTGGTGGAACGCCTCGCAGATTTCTGCTGGCGTGGTGATCTCGTCCAGGTCTCTGCACTGGATGGTTATGGTGTGTGTCTTAGCCGCTACGATGGCCTCCTCTTTTAGCACTGCTTCAACAGCCGCTTGGTAATCTGCTGCCTTGCTGTCGCTTGTTTTCCTGAGTTCTATGAACAGCTCGCCTTTAGCCGTCCTGCGCACTGCTTTCACATCCTCGCCCAGCGCCTTCAGTGATTCGCTCGTCTTTACTCGACGCAGGATGTCCGCGTATGTCGCTTCTCCTGCCCTAGAAATAATTAGAGCATCTGGTCTGGATCTGCTCTCTTTTCTGCGCTTTGCCACTTTTGGGTTTCTTTTCTGCACCAATTGCCAGCCAATAGTAGCAGTAGGCTTTTGCGATGGCGGCGGCTTACGGCCTTCCACATGATGCGCTAACGTGATTGGCTCACTTTCTTCTCTACTTGCGCCCGCATTATGATGGCTGTTTACGCGCGTTTTACCACCACTAGACTCCACCCATTTTTTCCCCTGTTTCTCTCTTTGCAGATTTTCCCCTATTATGCCGGTCGTTTTTCCAATCGCATCTTTTTGCTGTTGTTCTTTTGGTAGCACTTCCCCTCTGTTACGAGCAAGTTTTGGTGAGATCACTCTTGTTCTTTTCTGCCGTGGCAGCGGGGAGTGTTCGCCCACTACATCATCCATTCACGTTCTCGCTCTCTTTCCCACTGTGCCAGTTGTACGCTGAGTCGCTGTTTGTGTCGTCTTGCCATGTTGTTGTGTAGGCAAACCACATTTGCAGTTTACGCATTTCCACTCCAGCGCTTGCTTGTTTAGGTTGGCTATGCCGCTGACAATTGCCTTCATGTCATGGTTGTGCCGTTGGCTATCCATCATCTGCGACAGCTCTTCAATTTTTTTTCCCATGACTTCCAGTATTTCTCGCAGATTACTACGCTCGGTGTCTGCATCGTTGCCGCTCTCATGCTGACTCGTGGGTGCGCGCCGTTTCTGCTTGTCAGTCGTATTTAGTAAGCTGAGAGCGTCGGTCGGTCTCTGCGGCCGTCCAGCACAATCGCGTTCGTTTTGTTGCTGCTGCGATCACATAAGGCGCGTGCTCCGCTCAACCGGATTTACAGCCTCCTCCTCGTTTGGTGTCACTTCTCCGTGTATTCCTGCCACCTTTGCTGGTTGGGGTTCGCTGCAGTTGCTTGGTGGCGGCGGCCGGGGACCCGCCTGCCCGCTAGCTACAATGAGCGTCGGTCGGGGTTTGCGGTTGTTTTGCATTATCGCATTCGTTTTTTTTCTGCTGCACGTGGTTTTCATTCAAACAAGGGCTCGCGCGGGCACGCGTGGGCGATCGCATAAGGCGCGTGCTCCGTTTGAATGGATTTACAGCTTCCTCCTCGTTTAGTATCACTTCTTCATGTTTTCCTGCCACCTTTGCTGGTGGAAGATCGCTGCAGTCGCTTAGTGGCGGCGGCCGGGAACCCGCCAGCCCGTTAGCTACAATCGCCTGTGCTGGGGCTCCGCTGCCCTGCGCCGCGGTCGAGGTTGCGGCAGCGCCGTCCATCCCCCTTTGGACCTTCGGCATTTGGCGTCCGCCACCGGGTGATTTGCGGCTGTTGCCCCTCTTGGGGCCGCCGCTAATCAGATCACCGCCCAGTGTGGCAAAGGCTAATTTGGAGTGCGTGTGGATGCGTATTTACAGGGGCGGCATCCGCTCGCCCTGACAGAGCAATTTCTTCGGGATTTGTAAGTTTTAACTCACTCCCTCCGTCACTGCCGCTCTTGGTCGGGGACTACTTATTCAGTATTCGTAGCTAATCTGCCTTCTTGCAAACCGTCCAGCGGTTCTCCACTCGCCGACCCCTGCGTAGCCTGAGCTTGGCTACTTTTTCGTCGCCCTGCTGTGAGAATTGCACTTAAGGTGGATGGCAACCCTAGCAAACAGAACGTCGACTCGCCTACAATACGTTGGATCGTGTCCCCGCTAGCCTGTGTGGTGAGTTCTCGCTTTCTGAGTTACCCACTCTCTCCGTGCTTCGTGCGATTGGGTTGAAGACACTGACTGCTGTCACTGCGATTTGCGCGCACTCTATCTTGTTTGTTGTTTTTATTTTTCCGGTGTTTTTACTCCGCTCTTCTCGGTGTGCCGAGGATTGGTAGTAGCACAGAAAAATATGAGCTTACTCACCGCTGTCAGCCGCCCAATCAATTACACTTCACTTACGAGCCTCGTTGGGAATATCGCTGGTACTTTCCAGCTCTCTGCTGCGAAGTTGCACTTGTTTCACCACTTATTTATTCAAATTAAAGAAGGAGCTCGTCACTGAACGTCTAATCACACAGATCGATACTCTCTCTCGTATGTGACTGTGTGTGTGAATATACACGTATGTAAGTGTATTTTTTTTTTTTTTTTTGCAATAGGTGGAAAAGCATTGAAAGTCGGAGTGCGAGACTTTCACCCGCTAAAAACCACCTGTACGCTATCCCACAAACCCCACGGAACCACGATGAAGTATTACTTCGTGGGGGGAGAAAAAGACCTAACTGTCCCTACTCCATTGGCGACGCCGCTGCTTCGCCATTATGCTCGCGGCCATACTGCTTATGGCCACCCAGTGGTCCTCCGATTCTAGCATGTGGCTCACAATGTTATCAGGCGTCAGCGCTGCACCTACCATTTGGCAGGCAGCCTGTCTCGTCCGGGTGTATTGCGGACAGTCGAAGAAGACGTGCTCGGCGTCCTCTGGCACTGCACAGAGCTCGCACGTGGGATCGCTGTCGTGGCCGAACCTATGCAGGTAGGCTCTGAAGCAGCGATGCCCGCTCAGAAGCTGCGTGATGTGAAAGTTGACCTATCCGTGCAACCTTCCACACCAGCTGGAGATGTCCGGAATAAGCCAATGTGTCCATCGTCCGTTCGGTGCCTCGTCCCATTGGGTCTGCCAAAACCGCAGGCTAGCTAGCCTATTTCGCTGCCTTCTTGTGGCACGATCATCATCTTCGCCATCTTTCCACCTAGCTGTATCTGCTTTCTGAGCTAGAATGTCAATCGGGCATAGGCCCGCGATGACCAGAGCTGCATCCTCAGACGTTGTGCGAAAGGCAGAGCAAACTCTCAAGGCACACAACCGGTACACGGAACGTATGCCGCGGCCATATGACGCGACCTTAAGTGCGCCCGCCCACTCCTAACCGTAACCAGTCCTGCGAGCAGTTGTCGTCGTCGCTGCCTCGGGCCTATATTGTTCAGCATTATGCGAGCTAATGCTGCACTAGCCTTTGCAGCCTTTCCACATGCGTATTCCAGGTGCTCCTTGAAACAAAGACGGCGTATGTAAGTGTATGTGTATAAATATGTGTGTGAATAAATGTGTGTATGTATAAATATATATATATATATGTGTATGATTGTGTTTTAGTTTGTAAAAAAAGTTAACTTATTTGTATGTGAATGTGTGTGTGTACACGTTTTTTTTTTGGAGAAGGGAAAAGCATTGAAAGCCGGTGTGTGAGACTTTCACCCACTAAAAACCCTCCTATCTCCTAAACTGCTACCAGGGAACTTCCTGCGAGGAATTCCTGGTAGCAGTAGGGTGTGGCACCGTGCCCACCGTCTTGGACTATCTAATTGCCCTACGTTGGCGTTCTAGGACGCGCAGTGTTTTAATAATGCTGGCTGCGGCCGAGCATACGGCTTGCCACTTGCGTGGCGTGTCGCACATGTGTGCAGTCAGGTTCGACACAGACGGATGCTCCCCAAGAGCGACTGCTAGTTCCCTTCGGACAGACTCGAACCTAGGGCACTCCATCAGGACGTGCTCAACGGTCTCCTCTTTTTCTGGACAGAGCGTGCAGAAGGGGTCGTCGTCGTGCTTAAACTTGTGCAGATACTGCTTGAAGCAGCCATGCCCACTTAGCAGCTGGGTGATCTTGTGGTCAACCTCTCTATGCGAGCGAGCTACCCACCGCGCGATATCCGGGATCAGTGCAAAAGTCCAGCGCCCTTGGCTGGATTGCTCCCATTTGCGCTGCCAGTCCCTGATAGTGGCACTTCTTTCTGTGGCTTTCATGGCGCTTGTCGGCTTTGTGGCTGCGTTATAAAGGCGTTGCATTTCAACCGCCAGTAGTTCAATCGGCGGCATGCTTGCGATAACTCCAACTGCATCGTCGGACACTGTGCGGAAGGCGCTTACTACCCGCAGTGCGCTTAGTCGATACGTCGACCTGATGCCTTTAGTGTACTCTCGAATTTATACTGCATCCGCCCATACTGGAGCTGCGTAGAGTATGATTGAGGCTGTCACCCTGGCTAGCAGTTTTCGCCGACTGGCGCGAGGGCCGCCTACGTTCGGCATCATCCGCGTAAGTGCGCCGTTTACGCGTGATGCCTTTTCGCACACGGTTCTTAGATGCTCTTTGAAGGTCATCTTCGCATCAATGATCACCCCGAGGTATCGGAGAAAAGGCTGGGACATGATTTCATGTTCTCCGACAGTTATCGTCAGTGTCTCGCTCACCTTTCTGGTACTCAGTAGCACCACCTCGGTCTTGTGCGCCGCTAGCTCCAGCTTCGCGTCCGTCAACCATTGATTAACGCGGCATATCGCATCGTTGCACCTCTGCCGTAGCGTATTCGTGTGCTTCGCTACTGCCACCATTGCAATGTCATCCGCGTAGTCGATAATGTTGACGCCTTCTGGCAGCACCAGGCGGAGGATGCCGTCGTACATGACGTTCCACAATGTTGGGCCAAGCACCGAGCCCTGTGGAACGCCACCAGAGACCTCGTACCGCTGTGCGCCTGAATCTGTATCATACAGAAGTACTCTGTTGCTGAAATAACTGCAAATTATCCGCTGCAGATATGCTGGTACTTTAAAGTGCTGTAATGCACTTTTAATGTGGCCCCAGTTTGCCGAGTTGAAGGCGTTTTTCACGTCCAATGTGACGACGGCGCAGTACATTTTTGTGCCGCCTAGCCTGCGCTTGCCGCTTGTAGCTTTGCGTGTTATGTTCATCACTGCCTGGATTGCGTCTACTGTGGATCGTACTCGTTGGGAGCCGTATTGTCGATTTGACAGCCCATCTGGTTTTTCTAGCGTCTCCTGTAGTCTGTCACAAATGATTCTTTCTAGCACTTTGCCCATTGTGTCCAGCATGCAAAGCGGCCGGTATGAGGATGGATGGTCTGGCTGTTTGCCTGGCTTCAACAATAGCACTAGCCTCTGCTGCTTCCATTTATCGGGAAAGACCCCTTCTTTCAGGCATGCATCATTCATTTTGGCGAACACGTTTGGCGTGATTCGCATCGCGGCTTTCAGTGCTATATTTGGGATGCCATCCAACCCCGGCGCTTTATTATCTTTTATTTTGCCTACGGTTTGTAGCACCTCATTTGCTGTCACGTCGGGTATATTGCTGATAGCTATGTGCTCATCAAAAGCGCCCACTCGATCCTCCTGTGAGGGGAAAAGCGTTTCAACTACGGTGCTCATAAAGTCTACATCGCTCGGTTGAGGTGACCGAGGCCCTCTGATGCTACCCATTACCACTTTGTAGGCTTTGCCGCAGGGATCCAAATCGGCTTCATCGCATAGTGCTTTAAAGCACGCCTTTTTGCTGCTGCGAATGGCCACATTTAGCGCTGTTTTGCACGCCTTGTAGTTAAAGAGAAGTTCTGCTCGGGTCGGCAGATTTCTGCCCCTCTGCAGCCTTCTGCGTGCATCCGCTATTTCTTCGTTCCACCAATACACGGGTTTTCTGCCCCCCTTGTTTATTCTTCTGGGCCAGTGCTGCCGAACGCACTCCTATAGTAGTATTTTACTACTATTTTGTCATTTGTACTACCGTACTACCTACAGGCCGATTATACTACTATTTTTCTGAAATATAAGTGTACAAGCAAAAACAAAAATTACGATATAAAAGTTATGTTTTGCTTTGATGTTAAAAAACAATTTGCCGAAAACATAAAATGGTCCTTTCGCTTCCACTTTGAGCCTTTTTTGGGGAAAAAAGTGGCAACGTAATTCTAAGTAAGGCTATTAGAAAAGAATATACAAACATGTTACCGAACTAAACATTGCCAAAGGACGAAATTTACATCAACGTTGCCGTTTTTAACAATAACAACAGTATAATAATAAAGAATGTACGACATTGACTTTAAAAGTCGTCTTTGCCGTTTTTTTTTATTTTTAATCAAATATCCTTGGTTTGTGAGCAACTCTATCACTAGTGTTTCAAGGTGACAATTACACCTTTTTAACCGCGTTGCCAAATGCTGTTCGTACAATACTTCACAGGATTGTAATTAAATGATATAAGCACATAAGCATATAAGTAATCAAATGATATATAAACACTATATCGAAAGTGTTTAACTTTTAAAACAGCGCAACGGATGCGATACCCAAAAATGAAAATCATGAAATAATACATAAAGTATTATTACTGTATTTAAATACAAAACAGCTCAATAACTTTGCATATTCTTGTAGGAATCTTTTAAAATTTGAGAAAGACGTCGTTGTTGGGACGTCGACAAGTCAGAAAAATTAAACAGATGAAACGTGTAATTCGCAATCATTGGAATGTGCTGATAAAAGTGTATACAATCGTTCGATTTCTCTTGGGCTTGGCATTTTTATTCAACCAGTGCAAATTAGGGCAAAATCCCGCTGGATTATTAATCATACAAATTAATTTTTAAATTTAAATGTAAAGTATGCTCAAAAATGTGCCATTTTTAAGATACTATAAAACAAATATTATTCGTCGTGTTTCGTTTTTTTTCTGTTGATAATATTCGAACGATATTCGATATTAATAAAAAATTTTAATTACACATACTTTTTGTTATGGAATTTTAAACTTCAGGTATTTTAAAACCCGACTACCAAAAAACCTTAAAAAACAAGTTGCAGTATATTTTCCTTTATTTTTTTATAAAAATATCTTCAAAATGGGGTTTTTAGAGTATATCCGTAGACAAATAGTTATAAATTGGTTTAATATATATATGTTATTTTATATTTTTATTTATTACATATTCTAGATATGCAAATATTAAGCTCTATATTGTTGAAAAGATCTTGCCAGTTTTTGCCCTATTTGAGCAATATGTAATTCCACTATTATATAAAGTACATTTTGGTTTAGATTAAGTAGGGGAATTCTTTGTAAGGTGCCACCCCATAGCTTTTTTGCGCAAAACTCGTTAGAAAATTAACGTATCGCCAATTGTAATATACCGTTGGAAAGAGGATTTAAAGAGCTACGATCCAAGGTAACACTTCATTTGAATTTTTCGTAAATACGAATTTTACAGCCAAATTCCCAAAGTGTTCAAAATCGACACCCTACAATTTTTTAATGTCAAGTGCCACCCCCCAAAAAAAACCGCTAAAAACGTAAAAATCTCAAGTAAAAATGCATGATTTAGAAAATTTACGAAAGATTATTGATTTCAATTTGAATTGAATAGAAAATGACCGGAATCAAAATGCAAATTGAATGGTAACAAATAAAACGAATAATTGTATGGAAATTGATAAACAAAACTGAACTAATTTATTCCTCAGGATAGGATTAGAGAAAAATTGACTAAGAACACTTTAAATTCATTATAATGACGATTCCGAGCAATACAAAGTAATTTTACCGATATAGGACCACAAAACAATGAAAAAAGGGGGGTGGCACCTTACAAAGAAAAAAAGGTGGCACTTTGCATTTTTATATATATATTCCTTTTACGATATGCTCGGATATCATTTCGGATTATGAAAAAGCATTAAAAATTAAGTCCAACACTGATATTTACCTTAGTTTTTTATAAGTTTTTGGCTACTTTTTCACCGCAAGAAAAACCTTCAGTTTTAATTTTTATGTTTTTTCTTAACCAAATTTGACACTTTTATTTACCCAGACCGTGTTATTACGTCTGTTACCTCAAAAACCGCATTAAAATTGATGTTAACAATAATAATAATAATAATTGATTGGCACGACAGCCCGCTTACGCGAGACTAAAGCCTAGCTTCCCGCAGCCACCCGTGTTGGGCGTGTGAATTTTGTACGCGGGTGGAAGGGACCTACAGTTTTATGCCGGTTCCGAACGGCAGGTTGGGAGCTTTTTCATAGGCAATTTTTACTCTCAGAGGTTTGCCATTTCCAGCTGAGAGGACAGCCACCGAAAGAGAAAACGAGTTTCCCGTTATTTTTTTTAGGTGTTACTACATGCAGTGTTCGAACTTGCGTCGCTCTGCATTCGACTCGTTGGACCGCGCACTAACCAACTGAGCCACGGCGGCTGCAATTGATGTTAACATTTATACATTAAATGACAATAGGTCTTGGATTGCTGGAAAGTCGATATCGAGCAGGGGTGGCACCTTACAAAGAGTGGCACCTTACAAAGAATTCCTCTATTTTATCAAAGCTTAATACATGTTTTCCGTTGAAGTCCATCGAAAAAGTATTATTAAGTATTAAATCTGTGGTCAAAAACGATTTTCGCTTAAGCGATTATTGCTTTACCACCAAACAAATTATTATTAGTATATAATAAAAACATAAAAAAGTTTGTTTATATGACTTTTGTAACTGAATTACATTTTTTCTTTCACTTTTTTATATATAAAATTGGTAATGTGTTACTAAGTTTCAGTATTTGATTTAGTAGTTGGTGAATCCTTGCGATTTTTTACAATGTGAAGAAAATTTGCATGTGTACTACTCAAAGTCCATAAATACTACCCAAAAATCATAACATGTACTACTGAAACAAAATTGAAAACGGCAGCACTGTTCTGGGCATAGCTGCGTCGCAAACTCTCGTGAGCCTGTTCGCCACGTTTTCCACCATTTTTACGGCCGTATCCGCCTCTATCTGTTTATCGCTCCAGATCAGGCCGAACATATCTGCATCAAAAGCTTGTTTTCGCCAGCCTTTATTTTGCGTCTTCTGCGCTGGGCATACGTTTCGAGTGTGCAGCGACAGCGTCATAGCTATTGCCAAGTGATCGCTATTTGTGTAGATGTTGCTGACCTCCCACTAAGCACTCTGTCCTATAGTTGCGTATGCAAAGGTCAGGTCAATTATCGATCTGCCTCTACCGGTGTCAAACTTGTGATGTTCGCCATCGTTTAGCAGTTCGAGCTCCAGCGGTGCCAGACATTCTAGCAGTATTCTGCCGCGCTGGTTTGTGCGTGCGCTGCCCCATGTCGTTGACCAGGCGTTAAAGTCACCAGCTATCACTACTGGCGCTTTCCCTTGCGCTTCTAACACCAGTGCTGTCAGCATGTGCTCGAATTCTGGCACGCTCCAGCTGGGTGGAGCATAGCATGAAAAAAGTATATGCCATGCATGTAATGCATGTAAAGCCGCGTTCCTGTGTCAACATTTTTGACTGGAAGTTTCCTTTATTGGGTGCTCAGATTGCTGCCTTGCTGCCCGCATCCGCTGTCCACTCATGACCATCGATATCTTCATACTGCTCACATAGCAGTGCAAGGTCAAATTTGTGCTCGAACACCGTTTGGAGCAGCAGATCCTGCGCCGCCGCACAGTGATTTAAGTTTAGCTGCAATATCTTCATGGGCAAGCTCCTCTCAGCGCCTTTTGGTATATTGTGCACTTGTAACTGCCGGCTGCATGGTCACCCTGACATAGAGCACACTTTGCTATGTTTTCGCAATTGGCAGAAATATGGCCGGCTTCGCCGCACTTTCTACAGAGCGCCGATCGGTCAACCTTCTCTTTATATTGCTGCGCCAAGAGCCCGTACTCCCAGCATTTGTAGCAGCATTTGATAGGCGCCGTTTTTCGCACCCGACATGCCACCCATCCGATGCGCACACGTGAAATTTTCAACACCCGCTTGCAGGCCCGTGCGCAGAATTCGTTTATGGGGGGGGTTTTGACATATGTGTATCATGTTTGGTTATGAAGTTAATAAAAAATAATAAGAAACTTTTCTTATAAATGAAGACATTTTATTGTGTCTTGACTTGATATTCAGTTATTATATAATAAATTAACTCTGCGAGGTGTAGAAAAAAACGTCTCCAAAACTCTTTGCGGATCGACCTCGACATCGCGATGTATATTGAGCGAGGCTAATCCGTTCAGCCGATCTTCAGACATTGTTGACCTGAGGTAAGTCTTGAGGCGACGCAATGTTGAAACATTTTGAAGCGAAGCATTTGATGAACATTTGGAAACGCATCTCCATTGCACACATCGAGTGCTTCAAGCGAATTTTTAACGTTCTTTCCGGCGATGAGTTGACGCCAAAGTTTGACTTCGTCTACCCAGATGTCACGGGAATCATCCCGCAAAATTGAAGAGTATGGTTCAAACAATTCTGCATTGAAATTCTTCATTTTGTTGGGGAAGAGGCAAGCAAAGTTTGATAAAATTTTGCGGTGATTCAAAAATCGATCTTGTAAATGGGTCAGAAACAAATCAATGTATGGGATGTAAATCGTTATGCGAAAATAATCTTCAACTGAATCAGTTTGTACGTTGGAGCGTTGAGTCTGTTTTGACGCGAGCCTTGGTTTCCGCAGTTCGATGTCGTATTTTGCGCTGACTTCGCTCGCTAGTGGAAAATTATGTGGAAAAATTCTCGATGGGGGGGTTAGAACCCCCAAAACCCCCCCCTGCGCACGGGCCTGCCCGCTTGGCGTCGTCTGCCGGTAGACAAACGTAAGCCGTCTGAGTGCCATTTTGGCACTTTCGCATACTTCGCACAGCAGTGCCAGCCGGCCGCCTGATACCACATTGGGCATGTAAGGCATCACAAATATCTTCCGTTGTTGTTATTTCATCAAGATCTCTACACTGGATCGTGATCATATGCGTCTTCGTTGCCACTTGCGCCTCCTCTTTGAGCACGTCTTCTATCGCCGATTGGTAGCTCGCCGCTTTGCTTTCCGTCGCGTGTTTCAGCTCCAGCAGGAGTTCGCCTTTTGCCGTCCTGCGGATAGCTTTGACCTCATTGCCGTTTGCGTGTTGATGCTGCTGTTGAGCCGTTTTTAGCTTATCCGCTACTGCGTTGCGGCTTGCTCTCGTCCCACTAACGTCTTGTTGTTGTTGCTGCTGCTGCTGCTGCCCTTTGCTTGTAGGCGCCTTCTTGTTCGGCGACATCACCCTCGAGCGCTTTTGTTTTGGCAGCGGTGGAAATTCGGGTGTATCGTCCACTTCATCGTTGTTTGTTGCCCTTAGCCTTTTGCCTTGCCTATCCCCGAGCTGCGCTGCGGCTGGTTTGGCTGTCTGCATGTATTGCTCTGCTGTTGTTGTTGCCTTGGTGGCGCCAGCTTTGCCAACCGCTTGCTTTTGAAGCATTGAGATACCTCTGGCGATGTCCTACATTGTACTATTGACCCACCGCTGTGCGTCCATCATATTCACAAGTTCCTCGATTTTCTTGCCTATTAATGTCAGGATGTCTTCGACATTGCCCCCTTTCAACGCACAGCGATCATGCACATTTGCCGTTTTCCCATTGCTCGAAGGAGGAGTGCAGCTTATCTCAGGCTGTAGGCTTGGTGGCGAAGAGTTTGACCTCTCCTCACGACGGATTGGCGATCGCGCCAGTTTCGCTCATTTTTTGAACGGATTTGCAGCCGACAAGTCGTTTGCCGCCATCCTATTGGTCCGTTCAGTTGTGCGCGCATTTTTCGGCAATGAAGAACCACTACCTAGTTTAGCACCAATGATCGGAATTGAAAATATACACGTATGTATGTGTATGTGTATAAATTGGTGTGTGTGTATATATATATTTGTATATATATATTTGTATCAGTGAACGTAAAAAAGTGAAAATAAATTTGTGTACAAACAATTTTTGTGTGCAAGTGGGGGATATTTGTCCCACTGTATGCACTTGGGGTGGTAGCGAATGTGCAGTGAATGAGTATGTGCAGCACTATCGAAAATTTTCTAAGTCCTAGAAAATTTTTCAATATGCTGCAAAAAGGAGTATCTCGTCCCACTGTGATTGTGTTTATTTACTTCTGCTAGCGAGAGTGGGGAAATGCTTAGGCAGAAGTATGAATATGTAATTGCACTTGGAGGCAGCAGCGGGAGTGCTTGCTGCTTGTGCGTGCGTATATCGCACAAAGCGAAACGCGAAAATATACACAGGTGGGAGAGCGCGAGATCAACAGCTGGAGTGGTCGCTGCTGATCTGCGATATGCACAAAGCGAAATGTGGGGGAATGTGTGCAAATAAGAAAAGCGGTTGGAAGCAGGCTAGAGCGGGAGTTTTTGCTGCTTTGCCTGCATAGGGGAATGCGAACACAAAACGAAAATTATGCGCAGTAGCGGGATTGCTTACTGCGATAAGCGAACAGTAGCGGGGTACCAGTAATTAATTTTTTAACTAGATTTTTGATGAATCGGTATATATATTTTTAAAAATATATGTTTTTGTTAGTGTATGTGTAATGTTATGAGTTAATTTTTTAATACAAATTGTTGGGCTTATCTCTTTGGGGCCCAGTGCCCGAGAATGGGGCTGTGTGTTTGTCCGACGTTTGTGCGCTGATATGTGTTGTACTGCGTTGCTTGCTGTTGTTTTCGTTTCCTTTGCGTCTGTTGTGGGTGTGTGATTTGTTGTTGTTTTTCTGTTCTGCTGCCCTTCTTTTAACCCTTTGCAGCACGGTGGGAAGACGTATATCCCACCTAGAATACTACCACTTATCTTGAAAAGTTTTTAACAGATTGATACAAAAATTGGTGTCCAGGGGTTTTCGGGGTCGCTGACCACGAATTTATTATCAGATTACCAAAATTCAAAATGGCGGATCCAATATGGCGGACCGAATTAGTGAAACTTATTCACATCTGTATGAAAATTGGTATACGGAGGTTTTCGAGGTTGCTGATTACGAATTTGATATCAGATTACCGAAATTCAAAATGGCGGATCCAATATGGCGGACCGAATTAGTTACACTTATTCATATCAATATGAAAATTGGTATACGGAGGTTTTCGGTTTTTTCACTAATTCTGTCGGCCATATTGGATCCGCTATTTTGAATTTCGGTAATCTGATATCAAATTCGTAATCAGCAACCTCGAAAACCTCCGTATACCAATTTTCATACAGATGTGAATAAGTTTCACTAATTCGGTCCGCCATATTGGATCCGCCATATTGGATTGCTGAATTTCAAAAATTTGATTACATATTCGTGATCAGCGACCCCGAAAACCCCCAGGGCGACTATTTTCATTGAAAAAAAGTTATCTGAAAAATGTATGCTTCAAAGGGTTAAGTGTCACTGCACTGTTCAATGTCTTGTTTAGAATTTTTGTTTTAATTTTTGTAATTTTGTGCACTGTTTTAGTATTGTAATCGCACTTTTTTGTGTGGTTTTGGTTGTCACTGTTGATTGTTTGTGTTGTTACGTGTTTATATGTAACACTGTGTTGTTTTGTGCACAACACTGCACTGTCTTTGTTTTGTACGTTTTTTTAGTTCACTCTGTGCGTAATTTTAATTCTTGTTTACTAATTGTTTTGTTATTTTGTATTTGAAATTTATTATTATTTATTTTGTTATTTCCGCGTCGGCACAATCGCGAGCGGCTCGAAGGACCATGTTTAATCGCTTCGTCGCGGAGCGGGGGAAATAAAGAAAATGCGTTGGGTGCGGTTAGGTGTTGGGGTCTTTATTCGTAGACGTTCGAAAGACGAGTAACAATAAGTACAAGAAGCACTGAACGAGACAAACGGCCGAAGCCGGGGAGCATAAATAGGGGGAAACATTAATACAAAAGGATAAGGAAAGGAAGGGATTAGAGGTGGGATCGACAGATCACTGAACAACCACAGCACTCATTTAGCCATAGGTAATAAAGAGCTGCGATGGATGATTCATTTCTCCCTACACACAGTGTGATTCGGTGCAGTGTGCACTGATTGCTAGCATTCACTGTGGTAAGAGAGCAGTATGAGAATGACAACAAAACGGAAACCGCAAGAGCAGTTAACACTCATTTGCGTGTCTTTCACTCTTTTCCCTCTGCTATACACACTGCCAGCAATGCTAATGAATCGTTGACAGTGCGTAACAGGCCGAAATGCTACATGTACGCTGAATGCAATGAGTCATTGAAGGAGAGTTTGGCACGCGTAATTAAGTGAGACAGTTTCGGAAAACATTTTAGTTTCTGACAAAATATCAATTAAAATGGAGGTTGATGATGTGAGTAAATATAATATATTTAAATAAATAATTTAAATGTAATATTAATTTAATATATAAATGTTATTTGAAAAAATTAATTAAATGTAATATTAAAAAATACGCTAGTCAGAATAAGTTTGCATACAGGCAAGTCAAAATTATGTTATGATTAATTTTTACCTCAAAAATGGGTTCTTTCTTTATAAAAACTTATCCACATTTTTCATATATGCTTTAAGTACACTTTTTGTTCTGTTTTAGATATATTAAAATAATAATTTTCCATGTATTCGTATTTATTGACAATATACTCACAAAACGGAGCAGAATAAGTTTGCGTACAAAACTAATAACGGGGATTTCCAGTTATGCTTTTTATTTTTATTTGGAAATTTATATTCCATTGAGCAGTAAACGGACTTGTAAATTATTTTTAAACGTATATGTGCTTGAAATTATATAGAAAGCAATAGAACCCAAGCAAAAAAAATTAAAATGGATAAAAGTATAATCTTACTAAATCTTTCCTAAATTGACAAAAAATTTCGTGAGATTAGAGAAATTTTTGGAAGAGCACATTCGTTATTCCAAAAAGCCATCTTAAATCACAAAAAAAACAGAAAATCTTCCTTCGTTGCTACGATCTGGCCATTTTCCTAAGCTACCCAGGCAATAGGATTAGATTGTTTTGCGATCAGTGCATCATAATATAAGGCTAGTTGCATCCGATTTCTTCAGAAATGTATAGAAATATTTTATAAAACCCAGTAGCAGTGACTTTATAAGAAAAGTCCTGAAATAAACAAATTTTCTCTACATAACAGCATATAAGAATCTCATATTTAGCTTACTAACAAGGAGCACATTATTGCTTTCGTGAAAGAGTCCATCAAAGAGTCTAGAAAACCACATTTCCAGGACTATGTGTTGTTATCTATGGAGTAGGAAGATTTATTGTTCTCTGATAATGGTTTAACATGTTTGGCATTAAAAGGCATCAACTAATTTGAAGAGGATTCAGTTAATAACAAAAATCTGACATTAACAGCAAAGCATAGCATTTGAGGGGGTATGGTATAGGGAAGCATGTCTAGTAAAGGAGTGAGCAGGCTATGTTGTTTTATTTAGAAATGGTTCCAAGGGGTTATCTAAAAGCTTATGCAAGCCAAGGTTTCAAAATTTTGGATCAGGTTCCAACATTTCATTCAACTTTACGATGACCTCATGGCGCAATGCATACGATGCGAAGCTATGTTTGCTATTAACTAACTCAACAAAGTTGAAAAAGTTCCTCCCTATTCACCTTACGTGCATCTAATTGAGTATATAAAGGGTTTCCTTGAACCCTGAGCCTAACAACGCTCCATCTTCAAAGATATAGTAAATCAATATAACAATTCAAGGATATAACAAAATAACCGCTGAAAAAACTCCGAATTTAATAAAATGTACGCCGAAACTTCTGCAGGGAGTTCAAAACTTAGTTTCAATTACATTTTAACGACATAACCTTATCTGGTACGCAAACTTTTTCTGAGGTGGATTCATAACATGTTTTGTTTTTGGCTTTTCTTTTACAGTTTGGTCAAGTTTTTCATATTATTATCTTAATGGAATGAAATAACTAACTTTACGGAAGAAATAAAAAATATTTTGTTTTTGAAAAATAACTTTAACTGATTTATTTTTCATATGAAAAAGCTACGTACTCTTTGTACGCAAACTTATTCTGACTAGTGTATATGTTGTTACAATATTATTGTAATTTTGAGTCTAGCAATCAGCTAACCCACGCCATCATTAAAATAAAAATTTTGAAAAAAAGGAGTTAGATGCACAAGTAAATATAATTTAATTTTTCTGTTCAATTTTTTATGTCCATAAAACACAATAGTTTTAATTTAGGTGAAAATATTTTATTTGTAAATTAATATGAAATTTAATTTGAATTAAATACCATTAAAAAACTCAAAAATATGCGTGATTATTACAATAACAACAAAGCACTAATTGTTCTATTAGTATAACCAAAGAATATTTTTCCATACTTTTTGGTATAACTTACTGCATTCAGTGTCATTGCAGTAATATTCATTGCCTTTACTGTGCATTGCCTTTAGTGTGTTCGCACACACTAATGTTATAAAGCAACAAAGACTCAGCTCTCATATGTCATGCACCCACATGTTTTGCTTCTCTTCGCTGGCAGCTCTGATTCGATCTGTTTGCACTGAGCCAGTGCAGTGCAGTGCCGTGCAAAGAGAGAGAGTGTCTTGAAACAGCTTTCAAATTCACAATTGCAGCTCTTTAATAGGTAATAAACTGAAATGTGTGTATAAGAATTGGGAAATTTTCTGTAAATGTGAGTGGGGAATGTTTGTAAAAACTGTCAAATATAAATGTGTGGCCAAATGTGTATAAAATTACAATATGTATTTATTTGTGACAAAGTTAATTTTTTGTATGTGATTACGTGAATAATTACGTATGTGTGTGTATGTGTATATATATGTGTATTAGGGCGGGTCAAATTGTATGGAACGATTTTTTTTGATGAAGCGTATAGCAAAAACGTAATCTATAGGTGATTCTGAGAAATTTTGCTCAAGAGACCATAGCTCTAAGTCGGATTTGGAGCCCCCCAAAATTTCAAAATAGATAGTATAGATAGATGGAAAAATAGTGCTTTTTTGTTGAAACCTTGAAAATGTTGATTTTTTCAGATCGATTTTCCTACAAAAAGGAGTTCGAAAACAAAAAAATTGATCGTAATAAAAGTTGTTGGAAATTATCTGAACTTTCATAATCTGTAAAAAAATTATCGAACAAAATCGAAGAAAATTCGGAATTTATTAGTTAAAAGTTCATTTTTGGTTATTTTTCGACAAAAAATTCCTTATATGTCTACTAAAAATAAAAAAAATATTAGTATCAATACAGATTCTGAAAGGTGATAAAAATACAAGCCCAGATTGAGAAATCTACTATAACTCTATCCGATTTTATGACGAATTTAATTAAATTATTCTATGTATATATTGAAAAATATCTATTTTTTAATTTTTGGGGGGCTCCAAATCCGACATAGAGCTATGGTCTCTTGAGCAAAATTTCTCAGAATCACCTATAGATTACGTTTTTGCTATACGCTTCATCAAAAAAAATTAACCCGCCCTAATGTGTATAATTATTTCACCCCGTCCGATCTCCGCATTATTTATACCACCTATATCCAACCTAAAATGGAGTTTAACTCGCACCTCTGGGCGGGGGCTTCAAAAACCCATTTGGTGTTCCTTGGTTGGGTGCAAAACCGTGCGATTAAACTTATAGGGGATAGTAGGGCATCCAGCCCTATTGACTACTTGGAGCATCGTCGAAACGTGGCATGTGTGGTTGTATTTTACCGATACTTTTTCGGTAATTGCTCAGTGGAGATGAGCAGCTTGCTGCCATCACTCCGGGTATTTCCCCGGGCAACCCGTTTGAACACTGGCGCCCATGCATTCCACGTCGAAACGATGTTCCAGCGCACTACGGAGAAAGTACGTTCCTGACTCGTGCAGCGCGATTGTGGAATGGTCTCCCTGCAGATATTTTCCCCAGCACTTATGATCTTGATGGATTCAAGGCCGGAGTCCATAATTTCTTCACCCAACATCCTCTCTCCCAACCTATGTATCCTTTCTGAACCAGCGCAATGCCTCGCATTGATAGGGGTATCCCGTGCGCGTTGGCTCGTTTATAAAAACAAAAAATATGCATTATATTTGTATATATAAAGGGTGTGCACACCAAAATCGGGACACTTTAAAACACCTGTATCTTTTAAAATAAAACTCTTTGAAAAGTAAAATTTTAGACGTAAGTACTCCATGACTTGGTTTTCAATATTCAAGTAAAAAAAATTTGCAAAACCCGTTTTATTAGTGAGAAAATGGCAAACGAAGACGAACGTAGAAAACTCATCTTGCACGAACACACTACGAATCCCAACCTCAATATACGCCAAATTACAAAAAAGCTAAATTTTGCACCATCGACATGCAGTAAAGTGTTGAAAAATTGTAATGAAAGGCTGAGAGTTGATCGTAAGGTGGGTAGTGGTGGTGACCATGGCCAGGAGAATGCTAGATGCACGAAGAAAGTGATTGCCGCATTTACAAAAAATCCGCGAATGTAAAGTCGTTCGGTAGCTTAAATCGTGGAGCAATCGTCATCGTTCGTCCAGAAAGCCAAGAGGCGAGCAAGCTTGAAGAGTTACAAGGCTCACGTAGTACCAGATCGGGACGCGAAACGAAATCTCACCGTGTAGCACCTTTGCCGTAACTTGTTCGAAAATTTGCTAACGAAATTCAGTAGTGTGATCATGGATTATGAAACATACTGCTTGAACAACTTTACATTTTTAGCTGGGCAAGATTTTTACATAGCCACGAATGACCAAGATGTTGCTGATGAATACAAGGTGAAATCAAAGGCAAAATTCCCAAAGAAGACCATGGTTTGGCAAGCCATATGTTCGTGCGGTGTTGAAACAAACCCTTTGGTAACAGTCGGTACAATGAATGGCAATATTTACCGGGAAGAATGCTTCGAAAAGAGACTACTGCCTCTCATTCGTTGCCACACATCAAAACCGTTGTTTTGGCCTGACTTGGCTACTTGCCACTACTTCAGGGAATCTCTGTAGTGGTATGAAGAGAATATTATCCATATTGGTCGGAATATGTACAGCGCGAGTGTGATCCGCCTAATAGCCCGGAACTCCGCCCTATCGAAAACTAGTGGTCGATAGTTATAGGCATTTTAAAGAAGAGTGATGCGAGGGTATTAACAGAAGAAGAGTTCCGGAGGAAGTGGTTGTGGGGGTCTAAAAAAGTAAACGAATTTTTCGTGCAAAAATTTATGGAAGGACTCTGACGAAAACTGCGGTTGGTGGCATACGGAGGAAAAAAATATAAATAAATGTGGACTATATAATACCTTAAAGACCGAAGAATATAAATAAATTGCAAAAAAAATTCTAGACTACTTCGTTTTATTTTTATATCAGAAAACAAGTGTCCCGATTTTGGTGTGCACACCCTTTATGTACAAATGCGGTCAAAATAATAGTAGTACGCATACAACGAAAAGAAAATTAAGGAAAAATAATCTGCTTTTCTTTACAAATATTTACTTTGTATTTTTTTTAACAAGTTATATGTGTTAACAATGCAATCATAAAAGAAAACTTAAGAATTAAACTCAGTTTGGTTTGATTTAAATTAAATGCGCCAAAAGCTCCAACATATGGACGGTCAAAAAAATAGTAGTTCGCTTTACTTTCATAAAAATGAAGCAAAAATTGTGTTTCATTTTTAAAGATTTAATGGTTAAATAGTAATAACGTAATTTTTCTTCAAATTAATATTTAGTTGCGTGACTGTTGTTCGCTATTACTGCAGCACAGAGCCGATGCATTGAATTAACCAAATTTTCATATCTTTCTCTAGGGGCGTGGTCTACTGCTTCTCAAAGTTGATTATTATTTAAAGGATTATTGTGAGCAACTGCTCTCTTCACGTCACACCACAAATTTTTAATTGTATTGAAGTCTGGTGATTGTGCGAGCCATTCCATAACCCTAATCCTGCTCTTGCGAAGCCCCTTTCGTGCGACCTTTCTTGTATGCTTTAGGTTATAATCCTGTTGGAAGACCCAAAGCATTGGCGTTTTTTCACGGACATACGGTAGCACGATTTCCTGCAAGATTCGTACACATACACATCGATCCATCGTTTTCTTGATCAAATAAATAGCGCCACCTCCATAAAACGTAAGACATGCATTTATTTATTCAGCATGTCTTACGTTTTATCGAGGTGGCGCTATTTATTTAAAATACGGTAGCACGATTTTCTGCAAGATTCGTACACATACACATCGATCCATCGTTTTCTTGATCAAATAAAATAAAATACGGTAGCACGATTTTCTGCAAGATTCGTACACATACACATCGATCCATCGTTTTCTTGATCAAATAAAATAAAATACGGTAGCACGATTTTCTGCAAGATTCGTACACATACACATCGATCCATCGTTTTCTTGATCAAATAAATAGCGCCACCTCCATAAAACGTAAGACATGCTGAATAAATAAATGCATGTCTTACGTTTTATGGAGGTGGCGCTATTTATTTGATCAAGAAAACGATGAATCGATGTGTATGTGTACGAATCTTGCAGGAAATCGTGCTACCGTATGTCCGTGAAAAAACGCCAATGCTTTGGGTCTTCCAACAGGATTATAACCTAAAGCATACAAGAAAGGTCGCACGAAAGGGGCTTCGCAAGAGCAGGATTAGGGTTATGGAATGGCTCGCACAATCACCAGACTTCAATACAATTAAAAATTTGTGGTGTGACGTGAAGAGAGCAGTTGCTCACAATAATCCTTTAAATAATAATCAACTTTGAGAAGCAGTAGACCACGCCCCTAGAGAAAGATATGCAAATTTGGTTAATTCAATGCATCGGCTCTGTGCTGCAGTAATAGCGAACAACAGTCACGCAACTAAATATTAATTTGAAGAAAAATTACGTTATTACTATTTAACCATTAAATCTTTAAAAATGAAACACAATTTTTGCTTCATTTTTATGAAAGTAAAGCGAACTACTATTTTTTTGACTGTCCATATGTTGGAGCTTTTGGCGCATTTAATTTAAATCAAACCAAACTGAGTTTAATTCTTAAGTTTTCTTTTATGATTGCATTGTTAACACATATAACTTGTTAAAAAAATACAAAGTAAATATTTGTAAAGAAAAGCAGATTATTTTTCCTTAATTTTCTTTTCGTTGTACGCGTACTACTATTATTTTGACCGCAACTGTATATATGTAAGGTGCGTAACATAATTATAAGACACCAGAAAATTTCACTTTGCAGCTTCGCCAAATCTAAACAGTAATTTTTTTTAGAAAATCAAAAAAGCAGAATGATTTTGTGAAGTTTTTTTAGGCATAACTTAATATTCCTAGAAATTCCTGTCAAATATACCCTTAGCTTTTGTGGGAATGAGCAATATTTGAGGTAGCTGCAAGCGTAACAAAATTATAAGACACATGGGTTTTTTTTGTTGACATTAACATAGATTTCAATTTTTTTTTTAGAAACGTTGAATCAATAATTAATGGTACCCGCCCCTTTCTTTTCAATATCAAACAACTGTTTTCACATGGAATTTATAAGCTTAACCGATAATTGGGGCTCCAGATGGCTCCACTCCTTTAAAATAGTAATTTTTAAGTCCCCAACAGAGTTATATTTTCATTTTCCCATAGACACGCCTGGCAAGTACTCCGCACATATTTTCAATCGGGATCAAGTCGTGCGAACAAGTTGGTCGGTCCATAGTTTGACCAAAGCAATATTCTAAAACCCTATTGTTTGCCGACTTTTATGAATGGCCGCGTTATCTTGCATAAAATTATATGGTTTATATCTATTTTCTAATCAAAATAGAAGAAGGCCGCGATCCAACTCTCCAGTATATCCTGTACTGTCCATTCTTGAGCTCGTGAAGCGAAAATCGACCGTTCCATGTTTTTGAAATACGCCCCACACCATCACAGATCCGCCACCGAAATTTCTTTTAGAAAATTTAAGGGGTTCCTTACTGAAAACCCTCCAGTAACATAGACAACCATCTGGTCCATCCAAATTAAATTTCTTTTCATCAAAAAAGATAACGTTTTGGAAAAAAATATGCAGTTATAGTCATGTTAGTTAAAATATGTTCACCATGTCCCAGCAAGTATCCAGATTATTTCGCGCAAATTGGAGTCGTGCAGCTTTGTGGCGTGGTAGGAGTGTCGGGGCCCTCTTCATAACAGCTCGGACAATATTTTCCGAGTTGTTTAACAAACGTCAAATGGTCATTTTAGACCCTGGCCGGCTGCTAAAGGCTGCGAGCTGCGAACAAGAGGTGAACGAATTGCTCGCTTTGAACAAAATTCTGCGCTTGTCATGGTCAGACAGCTTTTGTTTTCGACCAGTACTTCGTCATTTGTCGTAATTATGTGAATTGCGTAGAAATCCGGGAATAGCACACAGAGAACGACCAATTCCTTCAAAATTTCGCTTACACTAAACCCGGCAACGTTAAAATTAGTAATTTCGCCTTGTTCCTTTTCAGTTAGTAATTTACCGGCAGGTATTTTAATTTAAATTAATTGAATTAAATCCCGAAATCAACGCCTAAATAAAAAAAATTTATCTGCGCACTGTGAATACTTTTAATTCATAGTGTCTTATAATTTTGTTACGATTGCACCTATCTCAAATATTGCTCATTCCCACAAAAGCTAACGGTATATTTTACAAAAATTTTTAAGAATATTAAGTTATGCCTAACATTAAAACTGACACTTCACAAAATCATTCTGCGTGTTTGCTTTTCTAAAAAAAATTACCTACTGTTTAGATTTGGCGAAGCTGCAAAGTGAAATTTTCTGAGTTTCTTATAATTATGTTACGCACCTTATGTGTATGTGATTATTTGTATTAGTGTTTTAGTGAACGTAAAAAATTTAAAAATAATTTTGTGCCAAAAAAATGTTTGTGTGCAAGAGGGGTAATTTGTCTCACTATGCTGCGAAAAAGGAGTAACTCGTCCCACTGTATATGCTTTGTTTACTTCTGCTAGTAAAAAAGGGAAATTGCTTAGGCAGAAGTACGAAAATATGAGTGCACTTGGTGGCAGCAGCGGAAGTGCTTGCTGCTGGTGTGTGCGTATATCGCACAAAGCGAAACTCGAAAATGTGCGCAAGTGGGGGAGTGCAATGCAAACGACAAAGGAGGGGAAGTGCATGCTGTAGCTTACTGGCTGCAGCGAGAGTTTTGCTGCTTTGCCAGCGGTGATCGCACAAAAGAAAATGAGAAATGCTAAATAGGAGATCAGCAGCTGGAGTGTTTGTTGCTGGCATGAAGTATGCACAAAGAAAAATTAGGGGAAATTTTCAGATTAGCGAGTGAGTGGGAAGCAGGCTGCAGCGGGAGTTTTTGCCTGCGTAGGTCGCACAAAGGAGAATGTGCAAACAAAAAACGCAAAACTTTGTACCGGAAATGCTTACTGCACTGCGCTATTTTGTATGTGTATGTAATATTTTAACTGGGTTTTGAGGGTTTTTTTGGGAATGGGTATGTACATTTTTTATAGATTATATTTTGTGGCCGCTACTGTGTTTGTTCGCTGGCTGTTGTTTGCCGTTGTTGCTGCTCTCTTCGTCCCATGGCACAAGAACAAGGTAATAGCAAAAAGTATGAAACATAAAGAGTGTGCATCTCATACAAGCAAAAATTTGAATGCGGGTGCTGATATCGCCACCTGTCTTCTAGATGCGGGGGGTAGACAACAAGAGGAAACACTTGAAATGACAGCACAATGCTCTGAGCGCAAATCATAGAAACACGAATGCCGCGTCTGTGTTCACTCATTCATTCTCGCTCAATTGTCAGAAGAGGAGGAAGACGATGTGCTGTTGTTCTTGTTGTTGCGCTGGCGAAAAGCTGAAATTGTAAAACGATTTATATTTTCTGGCTGGCTTTTGTTCTTCTTCTATAAGCCTGCACAACGTCGCATATTGCTCCTGAACTCACTGCCGACTGTAGTGTGCGCAAAATCATAGAAAAGAAAATAAAATATGGCTGGCATGGCGACCTATATGATCGCTACAGGCAATTAAAAAATAAATAATAAGTAATCAATAAAAATGGAATTGGAAAGAAAAGAAAACGTTTTTATTACCCGTAATAATTTTCCGTCTCGATCTTTGGAACTTTTTTTACGGCCCACATATAATGCTTGTTTAAAAGAACTAAAATAAGAAAATCTAATATTGTAAATTTATGATCACATTATTCGCCATGGAATCATTCAGGTGTAGAACATTTAAAATATTTTTAAACGTAGGCATATCGTAATACAATTTTCTTATGACAAAATACTTGTCTTATTATTTCTTTATTTAGTGCTTTAGTAGTGCTTTCGCCCTATTGAAACTCAATAGACCTATTAAATTATGTTTTTCCATACAATCTTCTAACCCTCCGTTAGATTTCGATAAAAAAAAATTAAAACACGCATCTAATTATTTTTAATTTCAAGTGTTTCACGAATTTTGAAGTCAATATGCCTATCAGTTCATTTTTTTTCGTAGTTTTCCCATATTCTCAAAATTGTAATCAAGCATGTGAAAATATAAACAAATAATTTTACTTCGAACTCGCCACGTAAAAATATTTGCAAACATTTTAAATTGGAATCAACCACCAAATTTTTAAATTAAGCAAAGCATTGGCCAGCAAAACGCCATACACCACAAACATTCGATTGCTGGTGACATTGCAGCAAAATAAATCATAACACAAAAAAGCATACACACAATAAACGACAACACCAAAAACATTAGCGAATCCCGAATCATCTTCGTTGAAACGACGATGACGATGCTTTGGTTCGTTGTTTACTCTTCGCTTGCGCTTCGACGAACAAGATCGCAAACTGTTGAGCGCGAGCAAATTTCGCGCAACCTATGCCTCCGCTCATCTCTTCCCGCCCGCATCAAGAAACACGCTTGACAAATGTTTGAAGATGCGTATTCTTTATATTCTATATTCTTTGGTAATAGCATCCCCGCAACACCAAAAACCACATGTATTTTGTTGGTAGGATTGTTTATCGCTACTGTCAAATTCAGCTGATATTTTCCGACGAAAGAGGGAGAAACTGAAAACAGACAAAAGTGATTGTTGCCAGACGGTGCTGTATTTGAGTGAAAAAACGGGAAAAGTGCTCAGTTCAGATGTTTTCAGTCAGGTATTTTCATTTCAACCGATGCGGCAACACCGCACCACTGCTGACACCGACGATTTTGACAAAAGCGATAAACGATCAGCCGGTGGTTTGCTACAACCTTGTAGTTCAACCATGCTTCGTCCGCTTTGTGATGTGGGTGTGTGTTTTGTTGTTGTTTTTTGTTCTGCTGCCCTTCTTTTAAGTGTCACTGCACTGTTCAATGTCTTGTTTAGAATTTTTGTTTTAAGTTCTGTAATTTGTGCACTGTTTTAATTATTGTAGGTACACTTTTTGTTTGTCTCACAGTGTCCGGTGTCTTTTTTTTGTTTAATGTGTTGAAACGATAAAGCACTCTGTGCTGAGTGCTTGCACTTTGAAGTATGGCAAATTTGGTATAATTCGCTTGGATAGTCCGATATGGCAAGGATGGTTCGCGAAAGGTAATGAACTTCGCTAGAACAATCGAGTAGAAAGTAGTATGTGCAAGAAACTTCGGCGCGATAAAAAAACTAGTATAAAAGCAGCAGTAGTGGCGCAAGGAGTCGAGTCTGTGCTGAGCAAGCAAAGGGGAAACATGCAATAGTAGTGTTAAGTAGAACAAGTGTAAATGTGTAAACAAAGTGATTGTTAGTTTTGACTACGTTTTGCGCTGAATAGTTGAAGTTGTTTTATTTTCAAACACAATCCAAACGAACCTTGGAAACTTGGGATTTTCGTAACATTTGGTGTCAGAAGTAAGGATTGTGTTACTGAAAGTAAAATAAAATTATAAAAACGCAGACATGGTTAAACTCGAGCTGCTGAAGGTGGACCAGCTGAAGAAGGAGCTGGCTGCCTGGAATTTGCCGACTGCTGGTGGTAAAGTGGAGTTGCAGCTGTGCTTGCGAGAGGCGTGTGAGGCACGAGGCGTCGATTGGACTACGCACGAGTTCGGAACGCAGGAGCTAGGGGCGTCGGCCAAAGTGGAGGAATCGCCTGCTGGTGCTGCGTCGATGCAAAGTAAGGCTGCAGCGGCTACGCCACCACAAGCAATGGACATGAGCCAGCTTATGGTCGCAATGAAAGGCATGTTCGAGGCTTCCAACCGGGCAATGGAAACTGCGAATCAGGAAATTTCGGCAAAAGTCGAAACGGCGAATCTGGAAGTGGCAGCGAAACTGGAAACTACGAATCAAGAAATGGCTAAAATGGAAGCGGCGACCCATGAAATATCGGCGCAGGTGTCAGCGAAACTCGAAAACGCAAATTGCGAGCTGTCCACCAAGCTGCAGGAAAATTCTGCGCGTTTAGAGCAGAAAGTGGAAGAAATTTCAGACAGGATTAATGTGAAAGTTGAGCACCTGGAGACGCGAGTAGAACATTTACACAAACGAGTTGACAGTCTGGAAGATTCTGTGAACAGAAAAATCGACGAGCGGCTTAGAGAGGTACAGCTACGAGCAAGGGTGCAGTCAGTTGAGGAAAGTTTTGCCATAGAAGTGCCTACTTATGATGGTACTACGTCGTTCGGAACATTCAAACTACAATTTGCTATGGCTGCTTTGGAGAGTCAGTGGACCGATGTTAGGAAAGGTCGGAGACTGATACTGGCTCTAAGAGGTCCTGCGGCTGAGGTAATAAAAATAGTTCCGGAAGGTTTGAGAGGTGATTACGAGACCGTCATAAGGGCACTGGCAGCCAGTTACAGTGACGAGCACCACAAAATGCTGTATTATTGCGAGCTGAAGAACAAAAGACAAAGGGAAAACGAGGCGCTGCAGACATTGAGCGGCTCGTACAGTTGTGCTATCCGAAATTCGGCGCTGATTATCTGAGAGGATGAAGATTGAAGCGTTTATTGAAGGTCTTCATACGAGAGACTGCCATCTGCGAGAAAAGCGTTCCGGACAGCAGACGTCGCCAAGATGGGCTGACGCGCTGCCATACCATTCTTGCAAAACCGAGCGCAGGCATGATTCGCAAGGCGAAAACAAGGGACAGATTATGGATGTCCGGTCGGTAGGAGTTTTGCAAGATGAAGATTGGCTTGCGGAAAGGCTACAGAAGGACCAGCGCAAGGATGCGGATCTCGCGAAGATCATCAAAGGCAAAGCGCAGAGATTACGGCCGGACTGGCAGGAGATGGCTAATGAGAGCCCGAATCGACGATTTCATCGAGGAAAACCATAACGACTCCAGTGGAGGGCACCTTGGCATCGCAAAAACTGTCGCCAAGATAAGAAGGCGGTTCTATTGGGTAGGATGCCAGGAGTCTGTCGCTGAGTGGATCAGAGGCTGTGTTCGGTGTTCGCCTGCGAAAGGGTCGAAGAGAAGACAGCGAGCTATGGTCTGCGGGCTGACACAAAAGGGTTCCAGGAAGGCCATCTGGTAATTCTTTACAACCCACAGCGGAGGAAAGGTTTGTCTCCAAAACATCAAACATCATGGCAAGGACCGTACAAAGTCGTGACGAAGATTAATGACGTGGCGTACAGAGTTCAACGCTGCAGCAACAGAAACGCGAGGTTGAAAGTAGTCCATTTGGAGCGCCTGGCGTCTTACTCCGGCGGAGCCTCGGTACTTGTTAGGGACGAACAAGTCTAAGTGATGGGCAGTGAAACGATAAAGCACTATGTGCTGAATGCTTTTCTATGCACAAATGCTTTTCCAAGCATACTTTTAGGCATGCACTTTGAAGTATGGTAAATTTGGTAAAATTCGCTTGGATAGTCCGATATGGCAAGGATGGTTCGCGAAAGGTAATGAACTTCGCTAGAACAATCGAGTAGAAAGTAGTATGTGCAAGAAACTTCGGCGCGATAAAAAAACTAGTATAAAAGCAGCAGTAGTGGCGCAAGGAGTCGAGTCTGTGCTGAGCAAGCAAAGGGGAAACATGCAATAGTAGTGTAAAGTAGAACAAGTGTAAATGTGTAAACAAAGTGATTGTTAGTTTTGACTACGTTTTGCGCTGAATAGTTGAAGTTGTTTTATTTTCAAACACAATCCAAACGAACCTTGGAAACTTGGGATTTTCGTAACATTTGGTGTCAGAAGTAAGGATTGTGTTACTGAAAGTAAAATAAAATTATAAAAACGCAGACATGGTTAAACTCGAGCTGCTGAAGGTGGACCAGCTGAAGAAGGAGCTGGCTGCCTGGAATTTGCCGACTGCTGGTGGTAAAGTGGAGTTGCAGCTGTGCTTGCGAGAGGCGTGTGAGGCACGAGGCGTCGATTGGACTACGCACGAGTTCGGAACGCAGGAGCTAGGGGCGTCGGCCAAAGTGGAGGAATCGCCTGCTGGTGCTGCGTCGATGCAAAGTAAGGCTGCAGCGGCTACGCCACCACAAGCAATGGACATGAGCCAGCTTATGGTCGCAATGAAAGGCATGTTCGAGGCTTCCAACCGGGCAATGGAAACTGCGAATCAGGAAATTTCGGCAAAAGTCGAAACGGCGAATCTGGAAGTGGCAGCGAAACTGGAAACTACGAATCAAGAAATGGCTAAAATGGAAGCGGCGACCCATGAAATATCGGCGCAGGTGTCAGCGAAACTCGAAAACGCAAATTGCGAGCTGTCCACCAAGCTGCAGGAAAATTCTGCGCGTTTAGAGCAGAAAGTGGAAGAAATTTCAGACAGGATTAATGTGAAAGTTGAGCACCTGGAGACGCGAGTAGAACATTTACACAAACGAGTTGACAGTCTGGAAGATTCTGTGAACAGAAAAATCGACGAGCGGCTTAGAGAGGTACAGCTACGAGCAAGGGTGCAGTCAGTTGAGGAAAGTTTTGCCATAGAAGTGCCTACTTATGATGGTACTACGTCGTTCGGAACATTCAAACTACAATTTGCTATGGCTGCTTTGGAGAGTCAGTGGACCGATGTTAGGAAAGGTCGGAGACTGATACTGGCTCTAAGAGGTCCTGCGGCTGAGGTAATAAAAATAGTTCCGGAAGGTTTGAGAGGTGATTACGAGACCGTCATAAGGGCACTGGCAGCCAGTTACAGTGACGAGCACCACAAAATGCTGTATTATTGCGAGCTGAAGAACAAAAGACAAAGGGAAAACGAGGCGCTGCAGACATTGAGCGGCTCGTACAGTTGTGCTATCCGAAATTCGGCGCTGATTATCTGAGAGGATGAAGATTGAAGCGTTTATTGAAGGTCTTCATACGAGAGACTGCCATCTGCGAGAAAAGCGTTCCGGACAGCAGACGTCGCCAAGATGGGCTGACGCGCTGCCATACCATTCTTGCAAAACCGAGCGCAGGCATGATTCGCAAGGCGAAAACAAGGGACAGATTATGGATGTCCGGTCGGTAGGAGTTTTGCAAGATGAAGATTGGCTTGCGGAAAGGCTACAGAAGGACCAGCGCAAGGATGCGGATCTCGCGAAGATCATCAAAGGCAAAGCGCAGAGATTACGGCCGGACTGGCAGGAGATGGCTAATGAGAGCCCGAATCGACGATTTCATCGAGGAAAACCATAACGACTCCAGTGGAGGGCACCTTGGCATCGCAAAAACTGTCGCCAAGATAAGAAGGCGGTTCTATTGGGTAGGATGCCAGGAGTCTGTCGCTGAGTGGATCAGAGGCTGTGTTCGGTGTTCGCCTGCGAAAGGGTCGAAGAGAAGACAGCGAGCTATGGTCTGCGGGCTGACACAAAAGGGTTCCAGGAAGGCCATCTGGTAATTCTTTACAACCCACAGCGGAGGAAAGGTTTGTCTCCAAAACATCAAACATCATGGCAAGGACCGTACAAAGTCGTGACGAAGATTAATGACGTGGCGTACAGAGTTCAACGCTGCAGCAACAGAAACGCGAGGTTGAAAGTAGTCCATTTGGAGCGCCTGGCGTCTTACTCCGGCGGAGCCTCGGTACTTGTTAGGGACGAACAAGTCTAAGTGATGGGCAGTGAAACGATAAAGCACTATGTGCTGAATGCTTTTCTATGCACAAATGCTTTTCCAAGCATACTTTTAGGCATGCACTTTGAAGTATGGTAAATTTGGTAAAATTCGCTTGGATAGTCCGATATGGCAAGGATGGTTCGCGAAAGGTAACGAACTTCGCTAGAACAATCGAGTTAGAAAGTAGAATGTGCAAGAAACTTCGGCGCGATAAAAAAACTAGTATAAAAGCAGCAGTGGCGGCGCAAGGAGTCGAGTCTGTGCTGAGCAAGCAAAGGGGAAACATGCAATAGTAGTGTAAAGTAGAACAAGTGTAAATGTGTAAATAAAGTGATTGTTAGTTTTCACTACGTTTTGCGCTGAATAGTTGAAGTTGTTTTATTTTCAAACACAAACCAAACGAAACTTGGGATTTTCGTAACAGTATGTTTCACTTTAGTTAGTGTTCACCTTTCTTTAGTTTTTGTTTTATTGTAATTTTTTATTTTTGTTGTTGTCTCACTTTTCACGTCTGTATTGTAACTTTGATTTTTTAATGTTTTCTTTATCTTATTTGTTAATAACATTCGCGGTTTACTCGCGAATGGCTCGAAGGACCATGTTTACGTCGGCGGAGCGGTAGAAATAAAACGCGTTGGGTGCGGTTAGGTTTTGGGGTCTTTATTGTTCGACTATAGAATGACGAGTAACAAAGAATACAGTTAACATTAAACGAGACAAACGGCCGAAGCCAGGGAGCAGAGAATAGGGGAAACATGAGTACAAAAGGACAAGGAAAGGAAGGGATTAGAGGTGGGATCGACCGATCACTAGAAACAGCACTCATTTAGCCATTCTTTTGTATTATTATGTATGGAGCATAGGGCTTCAACTAGGCTTCTCCATTTGACTCGATTGGAAACCTTTTTTTCGGGCAATCCCATATAATCGTGACCTAACCAAGCTGGCGCAAAATCTACCTGTTCCAAGTGTTTTTCACACGTCTTGACTTTGATTTGCTTTTGCATTAGTAAATTATTATTTTCGTTGGAAAATAATAACACCGTGTTTTGGTGTCAATTCAATTACATTCCTTTGTTGTTGTGTTGTCGTGTCTGGTTTGTTATTAATTCGATTCGGGTTTTTCTGTGGCAGAGATGGAAGGAAGGGAATGATATTTTGACGACTCCTACCGCGCCACAAAGCTGCACGACTACAATTTGCCCGAAATAATCTGGATACTTGCTGGGACACGGTAAACATTTTTTGATATGTTAAGTAACATGATTACAAATGCATATGTTTTCCAAAAGGTTATCTTTTCTGAAGAAAAGAAATTTAATTTGAATGGACCCGATGGTTGTCGATGCTACTGGAGGGTTTTCAGTAAGGAACCCCTTAAATTTTCTAAAAGAATTTTCGGTGGCGGATCTGTGATGGTGTGGGGCGTATTTCACAAACATGGAACGGTTGATTTCGGCCTCACGAGCTGAAGAATGGGCAGTACTGAATATACTGGAGTGTTGGATCGCAGCCTTCTTCTATTTTGATTAGAAAACAGATATAAACAATACATTTTATGCAAGATATATTGAAAATATGTGCGGAGTACTTGTTAGGCGTGTCTATGGGGAAAATGAAAATGCAACTCTGTTGGGGACTTAAAATTGCTATTTTAAGGAGTGGAGCCATCTGGAGCCCCAATTATTGGTTAAGCTTATAAATTCCATGTGAAAACAGTACAGGAAGGAAAGGGGCTGGTGTCATTAATAACACTGTGCGTGCAATTTGCCCTCAAAAATTTAGACATGGGGGGACCTACTGGGTGAGTTTCCTATAGGTATACTGAGTTGAGATCCACCAGCCGTTTGGTAAGATTGGCTCTAGTTTAAGAGAAATCCGACTTTGAAGTTTGGTAATTTTCGGGAAGTTTGTCGCTTAAGTCTTCGAACATTTAAATGCTAATAGGTCCTAAATCGTTCCGAATATCGCTTTACTGTCTTCGGCAAGTTTGTAGATATTTTAACGACCAACAAATTTGCTTAAGACACCAATGCAAAAAAACCACATTCAAACTGTGTAATTGCGATATGTGCATTTTTTGGCGCAGCGCAACGTGGCGTATGAGTGTCATTTATTTATATTAATATTACAATTAAGGGGAGGTTCTCATTCAAAATTTTCAAAAATTCGATTTTTTTCTTTACATTTTTTGAAAGGTATTAGTGTACAGCCGCCGTGGCTCAGTTGGTTAGTGCGCGGTCCAGCGAGTCGCATGCAGAGCGACGCAAGATCGAATACTGCATGTAGTAACACCTAAAAACAATAACGGGAAACTCGTTTTCTCTTTCGGTGGCTGTCCTCTCAGCTGGAAATGGCAAATCTCTGAGAGTAAAAATTGCCTATGAAAAAGCTTCCAACCTGCCGTTCGGAACCGGCATAAAACTGTAGGTCCCTTCCACCCGCGTACAAAATTCACACGCACAACACGGGTGGTTGCGGGAAGCTAGGCCTTAGTCTCGCGTAGTCTCGCGTAAGCGGGCTTTTTCAAATATATTTTCATCAAATTTCGTATTTAAGACTTTTAGGTAATACTACATCACATATCCAAATTTAAACGAGATCGGCCAACTATATCATATAGCTGCCATAGAAACGATCGCTAGATAGAAACGAACTTGTTACAAACGTTTGCACTTGAAAACTGAACTAAGCATGCTTCGAAATGCTGTTTCTATGCTGTAACTACCCTGTCGGACCTGAGACAACCAGTTCCCAAAATTCATTGGTCTTTCAACTGGTTTTTTGTAGTTTATTGGGCAACTGGTTGTCCAAGTGACCGTCAGCGGATGCAGAAGTGGGTGAGTTCGCGTCTAATCGTTCACGTTCTGCGTGCGCGTTCATAGGCGAGAAGAAACATGAAAATACGAAACGAAACGAAAGACGAAACAGAGGTGAAAGATTCAACATTATTCTGTTACGGCTGATCTTGAGATGCTTTTGTTACTACAACAACAATGTAGAAATGTTTCTTTCTTTCTGTTTCTATGACTCGAAGTTCGCTCGATTTGCACCTTTTGTCTTGAATGATTTCAGTTAGAATTTTGTGTGGTTGCGTGAAGCAACGAATTGCAGCAGCAGTCGAATGTACAGTATGTATTAATAAATTTATGTAATTATGTTTATGTAATTATTTATTAATTAATTTATTTTTTTTATTAATTGCAGGCGAAGTCAGGATGTTGAACTGCGTCAGACCCCAAACAGTTTCGACTGAAGTGTGTCAACAAGTCGAAGTTCATCTTTACGTGCACCAAAACTTGTTTTATTCGCGATAATTTTTTGTTATTATTTTTAAATATTTATAAAATAAAATAATTAATTAAAAAATGCACTGTTTTATTTTCCCCATAAAAACCGAGTGGTTAGAAATCTAATCCAGAATAAACTAGTTCGCAAACTAGTCGCTTTCAACTGGTTTGACAACTGGTTGCTTCGGACTAACCGTGGACTAGTTGCAAATGGATGCATACGGGGACAATTGACCCTCGCCTAGGACACCGCCATGTTAAAAAGGTGAGTTTGCTACAAGAAAACGAGTCGATTCTGAGGTCATATGTGACTGTCAAGCGACTAGTTGAAAAACTAGACTTGGACCAGTCCGATTTCCCACAGGGTATGGTTACACATTTTCTCATTCCACGCCACATATATGTCGATGCTGTGTCTGCTTGTAGCGTATCTCAATTGTTAGTATTTTGGTGTTTTTCATTCAAACCTGTCACGTGCGCGTATTTTGTTTCTCGTAAACATGCCGAATTTGTCGAAAAAGGGCACTCGCGGCAGTAAAAGGCGCAGTAGTCGTTCCTCATCGAAGAAATTCAAAGGGAATCAGTTTACCGCCGAAACCGACACCGAAAACGTGAGCACGTCCGCGAAAAAGTTGAAAACCGCGAGTTACGATGACATTGAACTGGACCAAGCTATCAGTTATGTTATTTGCAACTTCGTCACTATCTTCAGCTTTTTAAGTGAATGCTTAGCTTGCAAGTCCTGCGGCGGAGACGCGAGGACGGCTTATCTGGAGAAGAAAACTCGAGCGATTTCTCTCCAGGAGCAATTCGAGTTAGAGGAAGGACTGTTATACGGACCTGGCATCGCAGACTAATCGTAAGTTATCAAGCAACCACAGAAAACAGTGAAAGACAAACGTTTTTGGTCAAAATTGCTAAAGTCACATTTAAGTCCGCCATATTGGAATCGCCATTTTCATTTTTTTTATTTTGATACATATTAACTCAAATTCGTGTTCATAAATCACAAAACCCTCCTTCTTTTCGGTTTTGGATGAAATACCACTTATTTCTTTGGTAGAAGTCCGCCATATTGGATCGGCCATTTTGAATTTGGAAAAGTAACTTCAGATTCGTAATCAGCGATATCCAAAACCCATAATTCCATGTACTTTTCGAAAAATATTAACATTCTACCACGAATAATTTATCGAAAAAGTTCTCAAAACTTTAAAAGCGTTTATCTCAAAACATGATTTTTCTAAACTGCGTACAATATCATTTGAAAACGGTTCAACTGAAAGACTTCATGTTTTGTTTTCTCGAAAGAAGACCCTTTTCATTGGAGTAATGACCTATAAAATCTACAAATTCTTTGTATTAACTATTTTTTGTGAAGCTTCAAAGTATAAAAAAAGGGCTAAAAAATCGATTTCAAAGTTTAAAATCGCACCATTATGTCAAATTTGAAGTTTTTTACCCGTTCTTAGGTCATTCCTCCAATAAAAGTATCCTACTTTCGAGCCTTATAATTGGTTTTGTGTTTCAGATCGATCCTGAGGCAGCAGGCTGTACGCAGTTTTGTTATTCCACGCGAACGGCATCTTAGACGGAACGTCACCACGGGCGCCATTTTGTTTTTTTCGTCTTGAAAAACTTTGTAAATAATGACGAAAATATAAGCTTTTTGAATCCTAAAACTGTTTTTTCCTATGTTTTTTTATTGGCCCACAAAAAAATTCCAAATTTTGCTTACTTTTTAGTCATTTGAATGAGAACCTTCCCTTAAATGACATTCATACGCATTTTTGCATTGGTGTCTTAAGCAAATTTGTTGGTCGTTAAAATATCTACAAACTTGCCGAAGACAGTAAAGCGATATTCGGAACGATTTAGGACCTATTAGCATTTAAATGTTCGGAGACTTAAGCGACAAACTTCCCGAAAATTACCGAACTTCAAAGTCGGATTTCTCTTAAACTAGAGCCAATCTTAACAAACGGCTGGTGGATCTCAACTCATGGGGGTCCCCCCCATGTCTAAATTTTGGACTTGCACAGTGTAATTGATTTAACGTTAATCAAAAAAAATAATAAAATATTCGTTAACGCAAACAAAAAAACCTAAATGTCTTATAATTTTGTTACAATTGCAGCTACCCAAATTATTACGCATTCCCATAAAATCTAACGGTATATTTGACAGGAATTTCTAGGAATATTAAGTTACGCCTAAAATTAAAACTGATACTTCACAAAATTATTCTGCGTTTTTCCTTTTCTAAAACAAATTACTGTTTAGATTTGGCGAAGCTGCAAAGTGAAATATTCTAAATGTCTTATAAATATGTTACACACCTTAGATACATCAAAACGCGATTTTTATGTGTCAAGGTGTTTAACTCATGGTACTGCATTATATCGTTGCAATAATTGCATTGGACAAGCAGTTGAAACAGATCCACAAGTAACGTATTGTTACGAATACTAGGTCTAGTGGGCTGTTACGCATCTCTGGATTGCGTAATTTGAAAATAAAACAACTTTAATTATTCCAACGCAGCCAATTCAAAACCAACAGTCACTTTATTATTCACAGTTGTACACTTTACTGTTCGTACACTTAAGTATTTGCTTAATTACTCCGTGTGGCAACTTCACTTGTCAAAACCAGGCTGACTCGCTGCGCCGCATCCGACTGCCTTTTATACCCGTCCGGCCATCGCGCAGATCGTTCTCGCACATTCCCGAGTGGACTAAAGGTTTCCCTGATGATCGCGACCATCGTTGCCAGATTGGACTAAAAGTTATTATCGCGGCCGTTGTTGCCACATTGAATTATAGCACGGCGCGAAGCGGCAGGGTTGCTTTGTACAGTGACAGACTATCTTATCGTTACAGTATTTTACATTTACTAATTTTTTTTTCTGTCTGTTACTGTCCAATTTTTTTTATTTCAAAATTAATTCATTGAAGTTGGACCTCGCCTATTTACTTAATTATTTAAGTATATTTTTACCGATTTACGTAAATAAAATGTAGGCAAGCAAAATAAATCATTGTTTACATTTTTTGGTTTATTATATCCTTAACAACAATCCTCGGTTGTTCTCTTTTTTACACCACGGTCTGGTCAGATTATGGGATGTTCAGCTTTTAAGTGTCTGCTCACAGAAGAGATAAAGCAAATAGTAAAAATCTTTCACAATTCTATATTATAACATAAAATTGGATTAATGAATTTATCCATCAAGGGAGATCTATCCCCCTAATACCCTCCCCTGGGGATGCCACTGCACACTATATATATTTTTTTTGCAGATTCGTGTTTAGTAGAGTTATAGAGTTTATATTAAATTATTCAGATTTTTGTCTCGAACGGCTGATTTTCATGACTGAAAGGGTTAATCCTCAAATGTACTTTATTTTTACTCTGTCTATCCGCCAATGAGATCAAACAAATTTAAGTTCTTAGAAAAAGTGAATCTCAACTCAGATAAGTGCTAACCGAGATGTGATTCGCACGAAAATATCGATTTTTATGGAAATGATTATCAATTAGTTAAGGTTGCATTTACACGAAACGTTGTTAGATTCAACTCAGATTATTATGTTACATTTCGTGTCTGTTAGCAAAGGAAACAGTAAAATCGACATGTTTCGTGTTCGTGGAGGGCATTTTACCCTATTTGAAGGCGAAAGGCATTTGAGTGATTTGGAGGACTGTCCTCTACAATGGAGGACGGGTGGCAAGCCTAGGTAAAAGGTACATATTAAAGTGTTTTTTGGCAACTATGCACGCCCTCGACTTAGCTTCATCCCTTTTATAGAAGAGGTTAACCCTTTTAGTGCCGGGTGACAAAGAGGTGCCTATGCGAGAATAACCGGCCGAATTTCACAGTTTTACTAGGGTTTGGGAAAATGCTCATAAAAACCGAACGAGAAACAATATTTACATGATTCAGAAAGCATTATACTAAAGATGAAGTACAGAATAAATAGAATTTCCGGAATCCTGTATTGCTAATTGTTGGTTTGTCAAAAACAACAATGTTTGACACAAGCGGAAAACGTTTGACACAAGCGACAATAACAAAATTGACGCTTTAAAACTGCAACTGGGACGAAATATACTGTTCACAACAACGATTGAGGAAACACTAACTGCTCCTACATCTTGCTGCAGCAATGCAACGTTATTTCGCGAGAGTCTTCAAACAGTTGTTTACATAACACGCTGCCGAAAGGTTCTGATAACATAAACGTCCACAAAGAGTTAAAACAAAAAACTCTCTCGCAATAAAATTAGATCAATTATAACGTATTACAAAATTATTTTGGGATAGAGTTCTCCCGCAATGCGAATAGTAAAGAGGTACAAGGCGCGGGCCGATTTATTGGCTCTGGCACTTCTCGCTAGTGCAGCCAGAGCCAAAATATATCGGCCTCCGGTACTAAAAGGGTTAAGTCGCTCCGCCGAAGTCCTTTCAACTCTGTGCGCACCCAAGGTTCCCGGGCTATTGCGATGTCCACGTCTTCTTCCGTCAAGAGGACGGCTAGGCTGATTTGAGGTGGTAGGGTTCAGATCGTCGAGCCTTACGTCTTCCAACAACTATTGGGCAACGACGACCTCGTCTGCATCCTGTCCTCCGGGTTAGAGGAGCGGAAGACTTTCAGCCTCGCATGTCGCACGACAATCCGAAGCTTGTATTCTGCCTTCTCCAAGGCAGGAAGACTTCACTTATCACCAGGAGGAAGGATAAGCTAGAAATGGGAGGAGGTAAGGTAAGGAGGAAGTGCCCACCTCTCTCCTTCTGTCTGTCAGTCGTTTTTCCTTATACGTTTGTCGTTGTTCCGAATCCATTATCTTTTTGTCCTTGTCCAACGTCAGTCCGTCTACTTCCGAGGCATTTTTTAATGTCAACATCATCTGTTTCTTACGGTCACCTGCCCGACCTGACGGGCTGTGAATGGCATTGATGGGGTGTCCACACGGTTACCAATGCGGTAATATAGAAAGGGGGGAGGTCCGTCACAGCAAGCCCCTTACCGTCATAAGGCCACCGTTCCTTCCTGAGGCGGCCAAGTATCACGAAAGCTCCGTTCAAATACAGCTGATATACTCCCTGGCTGCAAGTCAGTGCGATGGGCACGGGTTGCATGACAACCCGGATTAGGGAGGTTCAGCTGCTATCTTAGCCAACCACGAAGTGACCGTTTCCAGCGGTCATTACGTGGAGGTGTTAGCACACGCTTCCGTCAGTCAGCTCAGTTACGGCACGCTCACTTCCCAGTGTTACAAGTTGATTCGGCTGATTGACTGACGGCACGGCAGCCAATAAGGAATCGCACAAATTTATTCAAACGTTTGCTATCTGGAAGAAGTGAAGAAGTGAAAAAAAGAGTTTTCTTCTTAGATGGTATGAAACTATACTTAAAATCGGTCCTTGAAATATTAAAATATAAGTCGGACAAGTTTTTTTTATGACAAAAGCTTTTAACCAGGACAAGTAGGAGAATACGTTTGCTGTGTTAAGGCAATAAGGAGGTAATAACTGTAACCCTTCTGTAGCCGAACTTAAAAATATTTTAGCCAGGTTATTAGCCTTTCAAATACTAAAATTCAGCTTCTCTACCAATTTTAAAGAGGCGCAAGATTCAATGACTTATATAATTTCGACGATAATAATGATAAAATCCTGGAGAACCTTGATCTATGTAGCGAGATGCACCAGACCTATTTTGTGGGCGACACATTTTCATGATGATCGATACATGGCGTACAAAATCATTCCTAAATGAAATTGTGAACAATTCAGTGACGAATTAAGTAGAAGTGATGAAGTTTTGACTGTTCCAAGCGAAATTTGTATTCTTTACAAAAATTATCAATCAATTTCAGATTTTGGTAATTCGTATGCGTAAAACATACTTTATTTTTTTTTTAAATTTTCGAAGCAGATCCTGAAAAAAGTTGGTACTAAGGCCAACAACATCAAAGTTATTCCCACCTGCGCACAGTACAAAAAACAGCACACCGCTGACTTTTTTTTCGTTTGCCAATAATAGTACCCAACAACAAAAGCAGCGTTTATCGTCATGTTTATCAACTGGAGCAACAGCAACAAGAGTTCGAATGAGTACAGAACCGATTTCTGCTCACATGTTACGCTGAAGTTACAGAGATTTCTGTAACACGCGTGACATGTTACAAAACATGCGTTTTCCCAGTACAAAATTATAAGGGGTTTACCATAATAATGCATGTTTTCCTCCACCTTTTGGAAGTGGAAACGGCATGCTACCAAAGGTAAGGTACGTTCCGAGTACCTCCAGTCGTAGCTTACGCTAAGAAAGCAAACAAGAAGGAACAGGAAGTGCCGAAAAAGTTCATTTAAAACCCGAATGATTGTTCGTATCGTAACTTTCAAGTGCACTTTACTTTGTAATGTACGTGGAATGTACATTTAAGGGGGGAGTACACTTTGAACGTCCAAAAAGTAAGGCATTTTCGTTAATTTTTTTAAGCAATAAAACACTCAGGGAGGGCAAATATGTTATAACCCATTTATTACTCATCCTTCGAACTACAATTTGTATTTTTTTGAACTCGATTGGCGTCCCCCCGTGGCCGGTGCACCAGGTCGCGCGGGCGTCCTCGCGCGGAAGTCGGAAAACGGCGTGAGAAAATACTCCTTCCCATGTGATCCTGGAACATAAATCGAACAAAATCCTGATAAGTAATGAAATTCGGGTTAGAAATACGTATTCCGATTTCTTTTAAATTAATTGTTTTCAAAAGTTGTGGCCTTAGGAAAAAAAGTCCATTTTTTAACCCTAAAAATGCTTACAAAATCGTGGATTAAAAATCCATTTTTGACAAAATCGAAAATGTGGATACGTATTTCTAAGCAGAATTTAATTCTAAACAAGAAAACCTAGGCGATATCCAAATTTAATAATAACTGGTTAGAGTTATTTCCCACGCCAGTTTGAAAAGCCCCGTTTCGAGATAAACGCGTTTAAAGATAAAATGCTCTCTCAGCGCGCCGGTACATGTTTTAGGAAATCGCTTCGTAAAGCGGTAAGGAATATTCTGGCGGACTTGGAGTCTTTTCTAAATTAAAGTATACATCCCAAGGAACATTTTAAGCCAAAAAAAAAAAAATACATTTTTTTGAAAAATCAAAGTGTACTCCCCCCTTAAGTAGAACGAATCTAGTAGAAAGACGTGATTTTACAAGCATAATAAGTTGGTCTCGGTAGTCCAGAGGGTAGCGCGTTGACTCTTCAGATCAGAGGCCCAAGTTCAATTCCCAGCGCGGACTGTTTTAAACACTCGTCTATTTCCATCGCTATTCACATGAAGCAGTTGAGAATTATAAGAAACGCACAAGTCAACTTTTCGCAGGCAATGAAAATTTCCAAATATGTCTACCTTCCATCGTAAGTGAAGCAATGCTTACATTATCCGTAGCAAGGAAGGCATAAACTGAATAGGTCATTTTATTTTTTATCAATTTAAGCCCGTTCCAACAGCACATTACGGCCGCCTTACGTTTTCCTTTATACCGCCACATTACTAAGTAAAGTACATTTGAATGGGAAGCCGAACAATTCCGAAAAGTTTTGCTATGATACCATTTGTACTTTACAAAATCATGCATGATGCATTCATGCATGATTTATGAGTATGGCCGGCGGCATGCTCTGAACAAGCGTGATGGGCGTTTGGCATAGAAGTTGGAATGCTTACCGGATGAAAAGTAAGTATGCTGTAATGAATTACGGAAGGTGGCACTTTCCTACTGGGCTGTTTCGCTTGCTTTGGTGTGCGCTGCTTCACAAGAAATAATAGCCTGTTGTTTCATAAAAAAGTTTTGTCTGGTTCTGTGTGGGTTCCGCCTTATGGGCCAGTTACCCGAGACGTAACTTAGTTTGACGTGTCAGCTAACACGACCTGCCACACCCGAAAGTTATACAACTGGTTACCCAATTAAGCGATGTGAAACTGGGAGAGTAAGCCGATTTTAGTGCGTTTTTTGCAATTCACGTACACAGTCCGTGTGTGCTGGCAGGGATTAGGGATTCCTTTCAATTATATGCTTTTTAAAGTATGTTCTCATTAATTTTCTGCATTAAATGCCAACACATGAACTTTTTTGGTTTCATTATGTAGGGTAGGTAGGTAGGTGTGGCTGTCCCAGGAGGAGCACACTTAGGCCAGGCGGCCCATTGTGATACCACATGAGATCGAGCATCATTTCGCTCACTCGTTAAACCAATTCATTATGTAAATATTAATGAAAAATATACCAAAGAACACAAAGCTAAATGCATTGAATATGACGGGATCAATTGCCGTCCTTTTTATTTCGCATTTCTTCATTTAGCGAATCTCTAACGATCAGATCAAATCAGGTATGCTTTTGGTGCTAAATGCTCTAGTTTGACCGCAGGGTTGTTTTTTTGGATGCAGCTAATAAAATCTTAATTTAATTAAATTAAAATCTTACCCAAGGATTAATTTGACGCTTTTGGGCAATAATATATTTTTCTAGTCAATTTTATACAAACGTATTACGAAATGGCACCAAAAATATACAAATAAAAAGCCACATTTCTTTGGTCACAAAAAATAACTCACACCAGCAACACTGGAATTTTGAAATGAACTAGAACAACAACCCCGTTTTGGAAATTTATATGGAGGAAAAACTACGTTCCTGATCAAGCTACTAGCTACCTACCAGTAGGCCCCAAGGTTGCAATTTTGCAATAAGATTAGTGTAATTCTACGCATATATTTCTACCGGCTCTCCCAGTTTCACATCGCTAAATCGCTGACCCAAGAGGTAGACCGTAAACTTAGAAATTTGTTTTGTATTGGTTACTAAGTTTACGTTTACGGAAAACGCAATCAGCTGATGGTTTCGCTCAGGGAAATGTTGCCACTCAGCTTTGAATGAATTGGAAAAAAAATTACCATAAATTGATATATGTATACACACATAATGAAATTCTTATTATTTTAGTAAATATATTGATACTTTAAGTCTTTGGATGCTCATAAATTTTATTATATTAAGCACTGCACCGAATTATCTATTGCATCTTTTTAATATGTATGTATTTGTATTTTATTTTCAGGATTTTCTGGATGGTGGTAATTTGTATATCGTGCTGGAATGTAACTATAATATTTCTCTTAATGTTAAAAAATTACCTGTCAGATTCTGTTAGTATTTCAGCAGAAACAACGTATTTACATTGGAAACACATATTTCCAGCAGTTAGTTTTTGTTTGTCGAAAAGTCGGTCAAATAAGGAAGTTATAAATTTTATTAAAGATCAAAACATTTCTAATAATGTATCCAGAAGCAATTATGCAAAAAATATTCACGAGTATTTGTTTACAAGCCCAATAAATTTAAATATGAAAGACGAATATTGCAAAGGATTAAACTCAACATGTGGTATAAACATACAATATGCAAAAGCTCAGGTACGTATACATGTTTTTATAAAAAGTTAACTAGTTGTATAATAAATTAACTCCATATTGACTAACTCCATATTCAGAGAAAAGAAAAAATATGTTTATATTAGTGTTGATCTTTTCATGCCCGTTTTTGCCTATAGGCAACATTGTACGTTTCAACTTATAAGTAACGTTGTTCGAAAAACTTGTTAGTACAGTGCTTTTCGCTTATAACGAACCCGTTTAAAACGATTTTCCGCTTAAAACGAACCAATTTCAAAAGTACGCGCTCTATCTTTTCGCTTATTACGGACCCCTTTTAAAGCGAACTTTCGGTTAAAACGAACCATTTTTCCCGGTCCCTCGAAGTTCGCTTTAAGTGAAAAGTATTGTATGTTGTGAAGGTATTACGGTTAATCCCCCGGCACACAGCGTACAGTTGCGAGTAGTGATAAAAATGCAAAAATGCAATGTTATAAAGTATGAGAACTTGTTGGAAATACTTCAACTAAGAAAATCCCAAGAGTTCTTAAAGAACACCCTCACAGCGCTGAAAAAAATTTTGTACAAACGGTACATTTTTGTTTCCTTTTTGAGGTTCAATATTTCAAAATCAGTTTTGAGTTAGTTTCTAAAACTTCCTTTCTTTCCTAAAACTTACTGTTGTCTTAAGTTTATGTTAATATAATTAAGGTCTGGCAAGACCAAAATTTCGCTGATTCTTCTACCTCTAAGCATTACCGTTATGCAGAAAATGAATCAAAGAAAATAAGTGAATAAAAACTCAGTTAAAACTTTAAAGATGATTTATCACTTTTCAGCGGCACATATTTGCGCGAATGCAAGTTATAAGCATTTTTCGGTGAAGACTTGAGTGCAAATTCGCGATATTTTCACTGTTTGGTGGGTTGCCAATATCAAGCGGTCAACTAATGCTCTGTTGCTGATGGAAAATTTGTTGAGGATTCTTCTTCTTCTTCTTGACTGACACGACAGCCCGATTACGAGACTAAGGCCTAGCTATCCGCAACCATCCGTGTTGTGCGTGCGAATTTGTACAAGTTTGGAAGGAACATACAGTTTCATGCCAATTCCGAACGGCGAGTTGGGAGCTTTTTCATAGGCAATTTTACTCTCTCAGAGGTTTGCCATTTCCTGCTGAGAGGACAGCCACCGAAAGAAAAATTGTTTTTATTTTTTTTCGGTGTTAGCAGCAACGGAGTCTTGAACCTGGGTTCGAGCTTCGCATTTGACTCCCGGCCCAACGCACTAGCAGGCTGAGCTACGGTGGTTATCTTGTTGAAGATAGCTTCGGAAAATCCATTACAATTACTAACACATTCGAAATAGAGAGTAAAATGGAGCTTCGACAATACATTTTGATTTTTTCTTCGTACAAACCCAAAAGTTGACACCCTCACAACTTCGTTTGTATAAGAGGCGCCCTCTGGTGGAGAATTTTTGCACTGTAATTAATTTTGTATTTTTTGCACTCAGGATTGTTGCCGATTGCTGAATAAATCATTAAAATCGGTTTGGTAGTTTCCGGGATACGATGTTTTCTCGCTTACTTAACTACATGAACAAGTCCAAATTTTTAAAAACCTCTTCGGCCAACCCAAAAGGGGAGCCCAAGCGATTGGTTCGGCAGAAGCTGTCCAGTCGAGCGCCACCTTCATCGGGTGACGCTACCGCAGCGAGACCTGTGGTGCAGGTGAGAGCCTTTGCCTCAAGGCAGGCCCCGTCTACTTCAGCACCACTCAAGGGTCGCACTGCTCCTACTCCCAGCAAGCGCCCCCCCCCCCGACACCGATGTCGGTGCCAGGGAGGGGTGTTGGCAGACCGTCCGTCCGTCCAGCTGCACTAGCATCTGGAACAACTCCAGGTGCTTCTGGTGGTGCCTCCGCTCCGTCCTCCAATGCACATCCGCAGCACATTAGTGCGTCCACGCGGGCGTACAGGACGAGGAGATCTGCCCTCAGGATTCTGAGCAGATTTGGCTCCTCCGACCCAAAAACCCTGTCTGACAAGGACAAAGCTGCCCTCCTCTGGGCGCAGCAGCACAAAAATGATCGACCTTTTCCTCCCCCAGAGGCTGCCGTCAAGCGGCAGAGATCGGACGAACAGGCAGCTCCCTTAGTCCTTCAGGACACAAAGCGGCCAAGACTGGCAGTGGCAAGGTCGAAACCTCAGCGCCCATTCAGCGAGGTTGTCAAGGGTGGCCTTATCTGGGCCATCATCGACCGTGCGAACACCGACGGTACTATCTCCGGAGCGAACTGGAGGTTAGTACAGTCCAGAATCTTTGCTGTCTACAAAGAGATCGTCGCCGCCAACCCTGGTTTCTCGCCAACCTGCCGCGATGCAGGTTGGTACCAGGGTCATGTTAAACTCATCGCCTGCGCGGATCAACGCTCTGCGGATCTTTACAAGCTGGCGATCGACAAAGTCGGTGAGGTCTGGCCTGGCGCGAAGCTAGCCGCGGTAACGATGGACCAGATCCCTAATCGCCCGCGTGCAAAGGCCTGGATCCCAGCCGATCGCTCCTCTCCCAGCAAGATCTTGGAGCACTTGCAGCTAAGCAATGTGCACCTTCCAGCACACGACTGGAAGGTCGTCAAGGTTAGCGAGCCGAGAGGCCATCAACGGCAGGCGCTCATTGTTTTGAACGAGGAGTCGCTAGCCCCTATTCTCGAAAAGGACGGTGAGATCAATTACGGGTTCGGATCTATCGTCCTCAACGTGTACAAGTGCGACCAACCGGGTAACACTTGTACACCCAAGGGAACGGTACCCGTACCGTCAACCTCATCCAGGTCCTCGACCCAGGTGGTCGATTACTCATCCGACGAAGCTGGCAGTGTCATGTCAGCTTCCGAGTTTGTCGGTGAGTTTTTCGACCACGTGGCCATGTGCATCGATGGCGTCACTGAATCCCCTTTGTCTGATGAGGAGGATTCAAACACCACGATGATTGCCAATCCGAATGATGGTGCAGATTGTACAAATTAATCTGCACCACTCCATCGCTGCCTCGGCAGCTCTTCTTCTTCGCCTGGCACAAACCGGCGAAGAAATCGCGCTTATCCAAGAACCCTGGATCGTCAATGGTCGGGTTTGCGGACTCAGCCTCGATGGTTATCGGGCTGTCTATATCGCAGGACAAGGTAATCCCAGATCCTGCATCCTCATAAAGAACAATTTTAATTCTTTTCTTCTCCCCAGGTTCAGCGACGCGGATAATGTGACGGTGGCTGTCACTATTGGTGGCGTAGCGACCTGGGTCGCCTCTTGTTACATGGCGCATGACCACGGCTCCACACCGCCGCATGACAAGGTGAGGCTACTGGTTTCAGAGGCCTCCCGGAGCCACGTTCCTGTCATCATCGGTGCGGACGCCAATGCCCACCACGAGACGTGGGGCAGCACCGACAACAACGAGCGGGGTGAGTCTCTTTTTGATTTTATCCTTGCGCACGATCTAGTCATTGGCAATAGGGGTGACGAACCAACCTTCCTTACCTCCAATCGGAGGGAAGTCCTCGACATCACTCTTGTCAATGGCCATTTAGTTAACAGTCTTAATAATTGGAGGGTATCACATGAGTGTTCCTTCTCTGATCACAGGTACATCTGCTTCACGATAGGTGATCACGATCCCTACGACGGTGCGGGTCCTGATCACTATATCAATAGGAAGCGCACTGACTGGGTTAAATTTCGGGCCTGCGTCGAAGCGGGCGCGAATGCTATCCCTTCCGTTCTTGTCAACTGCACGGACATCGAACGTGCGGTTGGCTCCGTTACTTCTCTTTTAAATTCTGCTGCCAAGGCTGCCTGCGTCCCCCTGACACCGAGAGGTAAACCAAAGCCCCGGTGGTGGAACCAGGAGATTGCGGAACTCCGCAAGCAATGCCGCAAACTTTTTAACAGGGCCAAAGTCTCCAATGACTGGGCCCCCTACAAATGTAAGCATAGGGAATTCAAATATGCCATCAGGAAAGCCAAAAGGGTGAACTGGAGAAGTTTTTGTGAAAATATCGAAAGCTCCTCCGAGACCAGCAGACTTCGTACGATACTCAGCTCCTCTCCCAGGCACCTGGACTGTATTCAGAGTCCTCAGGGTGGCTGGACGACTTCGGGGGCTGACACGCTGGAAGTTCTGCTTGACACTCACTTTCCTGGAAGTGCATCCTTCATCGACCACGACCACAGTCCTCCTGAGGTCGACCAGGTCCTCACAGTTTCTCCTCCAACTTGGCTGACCCATTCCCATCTACAGTGGGCCATCAAGACCTTCGATCCATTCAAGTCCCAGGACCGGATGGCATCATTCCAGCCGACATCCAACACAGCGCTGAGGCATTAATGCGTCGGCTGCTACGCATATACAACGCTTGTCTGGATCTCTCCTACATTCCCCTCAGTTGGAGAGAATCCAGAGTCGTTTTCATTCCTAAGGCGGGGAAGTCGTCCCATGTTAAGGCTAAGGACTACAGGCCCATCTGCCTATCCTCTTTCCTTCTCAAAACCTTCGAAAGGGTTCTAGATCACCAAATCAGGAACTCTATCGATCCGTCTCTCCTTTCTCAGTCGCAACATGCCTACACTAGGGGCAAGTCTGTCGAAACTGCTTTACACTCGTGGCTAAATGAGTGCTGTGATTGTTCAATGATCTGTCGATCCCACCTCTAATCCCTTCCTTTCCTTTTCCTTTTGTGCTCATATTTCCCCCTATTTTCTGCTCCCCGGCTTCGGCCGTTTGTCTCGTTCAATGTTTCATGTATTCTTTTGTACATTCGTGTTTTTACCTTGCGAATAAACACCACGCACACCCGTAACACCCGCGTTTTCTTTCACCGCTCCGCCGAAGCGATATTTTCATGGTCCTTCGAGCTAACCGCGAACTCGCGCCGCGGAAACACAAACTTTAACAAAAAATTTAAATAATAAAACTTTTAAAAACAAAAATGTACAAAACAAAGACAGTGCAGTGAAGTGTTGTGCACAAATCCACACAGTGTTACATATAAACACGTAACAACACCAAACATTAAGAGTGACAACTCAACAAACAGTGAAACAAACACGAAGGTGAAACACACAACAAAACTAAACAGTGCACAAATTCCAAAAATTAATAAAAGCAGTGCTAAACTTTGAACAGTATAGTGACAAATAAAAGAAGGGCAGCAGACTACATAAGCACATACCAACAACAAACCCACTACAGAAGAACTCATAACAACAACAAACACACCCACAACAGACGCAAAGGAGACGAAAAGGGCAGCAACAACCGCCAACAACATAAAAGCGCACAGTGCCGCACAGGAGCGGACACACTTGACTACAGAGGAGATCCCCATTTACGGGCACTGCGCCCACGAAGATAAGCCCACAATTTTTATTAAAAATTAACAAATATCTACAATCACATACACTAACAAAAACATATATTGTTTTTAAAATAATATTCCCATTCCCAAAAATCCAGTAAAAAAAATTATTTACTGGTTCCCCGCCACTTTCGTGCACATTTCTCTGTGCACATACAAAATCGCGCAGTGCAGTAAGCATTCCCGCTACTGCACAAAATTTGGCGCTTTTTGCACATTTCCTCTTGTGCGATCACCGCTGGCAAAGCAGCAAAACTCCCGCTGCAGCCAGCATCCAACAGCACGCACTTGCCCTCTTCTTTCGGCTGCATTGCACTTTCCCGCTTGCGTACATTTTCGCGTTTCGCTTTGTGCGATATACGCTAGCACCAGCAGCACGCACTCCCGCTGCTGCCTCCCAGTGCACTCAAATTTTCATATTTCTGCCTAAGCAATTCCCCTCCTTCGCTAGCAGAAGTAAAAAAAACTCAAGCACAGTGGGACGAGTCGCATTTTTTCTGCAGCACATTGAACAATTTTCTAGGACTTAGAAAATTCTCAATAGTGCTGCATATACTCATACACTGCACATCTGCTGCCACCCCAAGTGCATACAGTGGGACAAATTACCCCTTTTGCACACAAAAATTGTTTGCACACAAAATTATTCTCACACTTTTTTACGTTCACTGACAATAATACAAAGAATCACATACACATATACATATATATATACAAATATATATATATACACACCCAATTTTATCCACATACATACGTGTATATTCACACAAATTCACATTCACATTCCCATACAAAATAAAATTCACTTTTTCACGAATAAAAACACATTTAATACACAATTGACTACACATTTAATTTATATTTATATTATAATAATTTTACATACATTCTCAATTCCCATATTCACATTTATATTTATTACCCATACATATATATTTCCCTACACATTTACACACACAAGTGTACAACTTTTTATTTATTTATTTATTTGTTGCTCGACAAGTGTTCAAATTCGTTTGAACGAGTTTTCACATTCCCAACTCTTGCCATTTTCAAATATCGTTCGCGCGGACGCGGTTAGACTTCACGTCTATTTTACAATACCCTACATATATTTATTTAAACTTTTACCCCTGTCGAGCTTTTTTTAAACAAAATGACTGTTGAGCGATCCCCTAAACGCCAACTTGTCACAATGGAGACTCCTTCCTCCAGATACACAAAGTCACCCAGTGCACGTTTGACAGTTCCTGTCACTCGGGAGCCACCCAACACACGCTCCAAACTTACTACCCCCAAAGCAACCGATCCCAGTGTTGCAAAATTCATTTTCGAGTCCGATAGACTCGTGCAATTATGCACAAAATTTTCATCAGTTCCCGTGGAGGATTTGACCAAATCCCTGGTCCAAATTAAGCAAAAAAATTTGCAAACCCAATGGGAGAGGCTTATGTGCGCACATGAGGCAGTCTTCATTGCTGAAGACAACAGCCAGCCCGACGGTTTCAAAGAGTCGGCTAGGCAAAAAATCCACGCCTGCACAGACCAGTATGAGTTGTGCATGGCTCAGATGTCGGACATCATTGAGATGCTCCAAATTCAGTCCCCCCAGCCCGCTGCGCATATGGAACCGGTTCGACCCCTAGAACCAGCAAATACCCCTTACATTTGTTTCAAGTTCCACCTTGCGATACCGAAACATTTTTCGGGGGCTATGAGCAGTGGCCGTCCTTTCGGGACATGTTTACGGCGGTTTACATCAACCACCCCCAGCTCACTCCAGCCCAAAAGTTGTATCACCTCCGATACAAGACGCAAGGTAAAGCCGGTGCTATTTTAAAGCAATATGCATTAACCGATGAGAATTTCGGACTCGCGTGGGAAGCCCTAAGATCCCGCTTTGAAAATAAACGCATACTCATTGATTCACAAATTAGATCCCTCCTAAATATCGCTCTTGCCCACACTGAAGATAGTGAGGCACTTCAGCGGATCCAAAACACAATAAACAATTGTCTGTCTGTTCTCAATACTCAGGCCGTAGACACTGACAGTTGGGATCCGCTATTGGTTTACATATGTTGTACCAAATTGCCCCAAGAGACACTCGCTCTATGGGAGCAATCACTGACATCCCGGAAGGATCTGCCACCCTGGTCGCAAATGGATGAGTTCCTGACCGGCAGATATGAGGTACTTGAACGGCTTCAAAGTATTCGCCCTTCTAAGCCGAAACCGTCTCAACCTTCGACTTCCAATGTCCTCCCAAATCGGCCACACAAATCCCTTAACTATCACACTCAAGTGAAAAGGGACTTCGCGTGCAAACTCTGCAACGCAAATCATCCCATACGGACTTGCCAGAGCTTCAAAGGACTCACCCCCCAGAGTCGATTAAAATACGTTAAGAAGCACAATCTCTGCGTAAATTGTCTTGCGACATCCCACCTTGTTGAGTATTGTACAAGCAATTTTACGTGCGTATATTGTCAAATGAAGCACCATTCCATGCTTCATTTCCCCAAAGGCAATGCGCAACCCTCTCAATCGCCCAATCGGTCACATTCGTACCGATCACAGGTAGCAACAGCTCCAAAACGAACGCATAACAACTCTGCTACTCATTCTCCCATTTCGGATGCGCAACCCCGCACATCTCCCAGGCAAAGTACGCCCCAAGTACAAGCCTTACACTCCAATAATGGCACCCAATCCCTTCTGCCTACGGCACTGGTGTCTATTGAGCACGCAGGAAAGTTGTTCAAAGTTCGAGCTTTGATCGACCAAGCCTCTCAGCGTACCTTCATTTCCTCGAAGGTCCAGAAACGCCTCAAATTGCCAATCGAGAAAACTCCCTTTCAAATCTCGGGCATGGGCGGTCAGATTGTGCAAAATGCCAATCATACATGCTTCTTTACATTGGCAGTCTCCCAATCGAGCACGAAACTCCCCGTGCAAGCAATCGTGCTCCAAGAGCTTACGAATTCGCTCCCATCTTCCCACATAAACGCTCCCAATATGAAACATTTCGCCATGCTAGAACTCGCTGATCCAAATCCCTTCGAGACAGCGCAGATTGATATAGTGATTGGCAGTGATCTCATCCCGCAGATCATGCTCGAAGGTATCCACCGGAATGTATGTGGCAGCTTACTTGCTCAGCATACAGTATTCGGTTGGGTATTAAGCGGTCCAGTACCCCCTTCTTCGCATTTGACATGTGCCACAGAGGTACCAAGTCGCCATATGCACACTGGACACGCCCTTCGAAATAATCTTCCTGCCCTAAAGGAAGCTCTTTCACAAGTGATTGCCGCCCTCAATCCCGCAGGGTTTCCACCTCAGGAAATAATGGAAAATCACTTCGAGCCCACCACTCCTGCCAACTCATACTCAAACCGGCAAATTTCCCCCTTCGTTGCCAAACGTTTCGGCCCCGCAGGATGGCTTTCGCCTCGAATGAGGTCCCCCAAAAGGGTTCGACAACAACGGCCCACACTCACAGCAACTGACGGAAATTGCATTCCCTGGCAGTTCCTCATTGCACCAACTCCAACCCGGGTCCAAAACGAGGACAGTCGCCACTCCAGTGCGAGATGCTCCAAGAGCTGCAAATCCCGCAGACGTCGGACTGATCGGGTATAGACTCCAAGATCTATAAGATCTCATTCTCTGGTGGAAAGGCTCCAGTAATTCTCATGCTCAAAAAGTTCCAATTCCGGATCAAAGAGCTGTTGACAGCCACCACCCTCTCGAAGAGCAAACCGACATTCTCGTTCGGTTCTCCTGCTTCTCTCGAGCCCTACGTGCAACCAATTATCCCGAGCGGAATTGGCTTATTTTCTAAACAGCCTTTAAGCCCTTTGGCAATGCAGCCAATTCATATGTATTTTCTCATATTCCTTCAGCTATAGCTTTCGCAAACCCTGCAGCTTAGCCACTATTTCCCATTCACACGATGTCCACAGCATAATTTCAAGCCTCTGACATCTCACCTTCTTTGCAGATCAGCCGACTACCGCAGCAGGTACCCCTTGGACTGCCCCGCACGGCCGGATGGATCACCCCCCGCAAGAGAGGTCATCGGCGCACCCCTAAGCGCACCCACAGCCAGCCAGCCGTGAGCCGCACCGCCACCAGCCAGACCTCAGCCGCGTCTCGGCAACCATCCACCCGGACACTTTCCTAATTGCACTCTGCAATGGCGGCCGCGATGGCTAAATGAGTGCTGTGATTGTTCAATGATCTGTCGATCCCACCTCTAATCCCTTCCTTTCCTTTTCCTTTTGTGCTCATATTTCCCCCTATTTTCTGCTCCCCGGCTTCGGCCGTTTGTCTCGTTCAATGTTTCATGTATTCTTTTGTACATTCGTGTTTTTACCTTGCGAATAAACACCACGCACACCCGTAACACCCGCGTTTTCTTTCACCGCTCCGCCGAAGCGATATTTTCAACTCGCTTCTCGAGACGGTCGATAGATCTCTCGTGCGCAAGGAGTACACTCTGACAGCGTTCCTCGACATTGAAGGGGCCTTTAACAACGTCTGTCCACAGGCGGTCGTTAGGGCACTCTTCAATCTGAACCTGGACTCAAAGCTGATCAGATTTGTCGAGAGCCTGCTCAGTATGCGGGTTGTCAGCGCCTCTATTGGAAACACTCGCATCAAGCGCATGGTCAGGAGGGGCACACCGCAGGGCGGCGTGCTTTCTCCTCTGATCTGGAATCTGGCAGTAAACTCTCTCTTACACCGGCTGGACAATACTGGTTGCAGAATTGTCGCGTACGCGGACGACAATGCGATTGCAGTCTCCGGAAAATATCTCTCCACTCTCTCTGAGAGACTTGGTTATGCACTAAGGATTCTATCCCAATGGTGCCGTGAATTTGGCCTTGACGTCAATCCCTCCAAAACCGAGGTCATGCTCTTTAGCAGGAAGTACAAGATACCTCGGTTCGTACTTCCCACTCTGAACGGCGTTAGACTTAACCTCAGCAACAATGTTAGGTATCTTGGTCTAATACTTGACTCTAAACTGAATTGGAAGGCCAACATTGCTGAAAGGGCGCGGAAAGTCTCGTGTGCTCTCTACTGCTGTAAACGAGCTTTAGGCGCAAGATGGGGACTCCAACCTCGTGTTGTGTCGTGGCTTTACTCGGCAGTGGTTGAGACAAACCTCCTTTACGGTGCCGTCTTTTGGTGGCCAGCTATTAGCAAGGCGGTCAACCTGAAACCTCTTGACAAAGTCAGGAGGATGGCGGCCCTTTTGGTTACAGGGGCTCTCCGTACTACACCCACCAAAGCACTGTACACCCTCCTCCACTGGCTCCCAACTGCACAACGGGTCAAATTACATGCGAAATGCTCTGCAGTCAGACTTCACGCGATTTCCCGCTGGGCTAGATCGGATCTTGGTCATTCCAGGATTCTTATTGAGGACTGCTCGATGCCCACCGGCATCGACCTCATTAGCTCCCCTATCAAGCCTGATCACGGCTTCACTATACGCATCCCTCATAGAGATGAATGGACAGGTAACGAACTAGCGACCGATGACTCCATCAACTTCTTTACCGACGGCTCCAAATTGGACAACAAGGTTGGCTGCGGGATTTTCTGCAGCCAACTGGGGCTTCGACTCTCCTTCCGCTTGCCTGGTCAATGCGGTGTCTTCCAGGCGGAGGTAATGGCCATACATCAGGCCTCCATCTGGCTTGCTCGCGACAGCGCACACAGGGCAGATATCCACATTTACTCGGACAGTCAGGCAGCTATCAAGTCGCTCGCAAGGGCGACCACCTCATCTAAGCTGGTCCTGGACTGCCGTGAGTCTCTAAACGCCTTAGCCAGACGCGCCCATGTCTCACTACTCTGGGTGCCAGGGCACAGGGGCATCGTAGGTAACTGCGAGGCGGACGAATTAGCCAGAGCGGGTACGTTGCTCTCTGGTGCTTCGTCCTTCCTCGCTGTTGGAGCTCCTCTTGCATCAGTTAAACTGATGCTCAAGCAGTTTTACTATAAAATAGCAAACGATTTGTGGTCTGAGGAACAGACCTGCAACATCTCCCGACAAACCTGGCCAACTTTCAACCTGAAACGGACAAATCAGCTGCTCAACCTCAGTCGTCACTCGATAAGTTTAACGGTATCGGTGCTTACGGGACACTGTATCATGGGTAAACACGCTGAAAGACTGGGTCTGCAATCCAACGACCTATGTCGAGGATGCGGCTCTGAGGAGGAGGACGAAACCGTTCTCCACCTGCTATGTCAATGTCCTTCTTTAGTCAGAAGAAGATTTAAAGTCCTCGGCTCAGCCTTTTTCGATAGTCTAACTGGACTATCTCCTCTGAATATCAGGGACATAGCCAGATTCATCATGGAATCTTCATGGTTCCAGGCGCGTTAAGGGGGAGTCGCGCCATACACTGTGGTATCACAACGGGCCAATAGTTGTGCCTACGTGAGCTTTTTCACATTGAAGGCTGCCACTCCAACCTAACCTAACTACATTTGCAAGTGTGGAGCCAGTTCCATTGACAATGGCAGCCCCTTTAAGAGTTGGATATAGCGGTTAGGTGTGTATAAAAACAACGTTCGGAAAGGAAAATAAATGGGGTCATTACCATATGTAGGAAGGGAGGGAGCGGATATACAAGATAAAGTCTCTGATTGCGTTCAACCTGGCGAACGCCAGAACGATCCTTGTCCCTGTCTAATCCAAGCTGATACACAGCCTCCGCGCGGGCCTTCTGGATAGATATTTGGCATCCGCTGAATAGTGAACTAATGTGTGCAGCGTTTCCAATCCCCAGGACTTGAAATTTGGGTTGTGCGCAGGGTTTGGTGCCCGCCACGTAAAACCAAGAACCAATGAAAACTGCAAACCAAGCCTCGGATGGAACCCACAATGTTGACGACCACAGCAAACGATTAAAGGACCATGATTTGAGGATATGCACCTGGAATGTCCGGACCCTCTATAGGGAAGGTGCCTCTATCCAACTGGCGGAAGCCCTCACAAAATGGAAGGCTGACATCACCGCCATCCAGGAAATGCGATGGACAGGACAAGGTTTCTCCAAGCGAGCAGACCGCGACATCTACAACAGCTGCCATGCGGAGAAGCGCGAATTTGGCTGCGGATTTGTGGTCAGCAAGAGACTTCGTCACCACGTCTCTCGGTGAACGAACGGCTGGCTTCGATCCACATCAAGGCTAAATACTTTAGCATCAGCCTAATTTGCGCGCACGCCCCGACGGAAGAGAAGGACGATGCGGCCAAGGATGCCTTCTATGCGAAGCTCGAGGATGTCTACGACAGGTGCCCGGCCCATGACGTCAAAATCGTCGTCGGGGACTTCAATGCAAAGGTCGGGCGAGAAGGTATAGTTGGTCCCACAGTTGGGCAGTTCAGCCTCCATACGACCACTTCGAACAACGGTCTGAGGCTGACCGATTTCGCCGCGGCACGAAACATGGTAGTTAGTAGCACCAGATTCCAGCACCTCGATATCCACAAGGCCACCTGGTTATCCCCCGATCAATCCACCCGCAACCAGATTGATCACATTGTGATTGATGGAAGGCATGCAGGACCCAACATCGACTCGGACCACTACCTTGTTGCAGCCAAGGTACGCATGCGTCTTTGCGCAGCGAAGACCGCGAAACCTAGTTTGCGAAGAAAGTTGGACATCAGTAAGCTGCGATCACAAGGGGTAGCCGAAGCCTACTCCGCTCAACTCTCCAACCAGCTCGGTCGCTCCCCCTCTCCACCTGATGACATCGGCGGATTATGGGCTCACTTATCCCACTCTATGCGCGCCGCCGCAGAAAATGTCCTTGGTTTTCGACGCCCACCACCAAAAAACCAATGGTACGATGAAGAGTGTCGCGCAGCCACTGCAGCGAAAAATGCTGCCTACAAGAAGAGCCTGCAGTCGGCTGCCACGCGAGCCGTGACAAAAAAATACCGGGAGGAGAGGAAGAAAGAGAGGTGCCTTGTTAGACGCAAGAAACGGGAGCAAGAAAGGCGCGAGCGTGAGGAAATCGAGGAGTGCAGGTGCAGGAATGACGCCCGAAAATTCTTCCAAAAAGTTAAGCGTCTCACGGAAGGGTTTAAGCCTGGGGCATCTTCTTGCAGAGACGAAAACGGAGATCTGGTTACGGATGCGCAGGGTGTACTAAGGTTATGGAAGGAGCACTTCACCAAGCTGCTCGCAGGCGACGATGGGAACAATACCGCCAGTGGTGAAGATGTCCAGATGGCACCAATCGACGACGACGGTGTGGATGTGCCACCGCCCAGCCATGACGAGGTCCGGGTCGCTATCCAGTGACTCAAGAACAAAAAAGCTGCAGGCCCGAATGGGCTACCAGCTGAATTGTTCAAGGCCGGCGGCGGTGAGCTGATTGGGTGCATGCATCAGCTCATCTGCAAAATATGGCTGGAGGAACGAATGCCCAACGATTGGAACCTCAGTGCCCTTTGTCTTGTGCTGAAGGAAGGCGACCCAACAATATGCGCCAACTACAGGGGTATCAGCCTACTTCCCATTGCGTACAAGGTCCTGACAAGCGTACTATGTGAAAAATTACAGGCACTCGCCAAGGCGCTGATTGGACCTTATCAGTGCGGCATTAGACCTGGTAAGTCCACCTTCCACGGCAGCCGCCGTGGCTCAGTTGGTTAGTGTGCGGTCCAAGCGAGTCGAATGCAGAGCGACGCAAGTTCGAATTCTGCATGTAGTAACACCTAAAAAAAATAACGGGAAACTCGTTTTCTCTTTCGGTGGCTGTCCTCTCAGCTGGAAATGGCAAACCTCTGAGAGTAAAAATTGCCTATGAAAAAGCTCCCAACCTGCCGTTCGGAACCGGCATAAAACTGTAGGTCCCTTCCACCCGCGTACAAATTCACACGCATAACACGGGTGGTTGCGGGAAGCTAGGCCTTAGTCTCGCGTAAGCGGGCTGTCGTGCCAGTCAATAATAATAACTTTACGCCAAATCCTGGAGAAGACCCATGAGAATCAAATCGATACACACCATCTCTTCATCGATTACAAGGCAGCATTCGATAGCCCGATAAGGGATCGCCTATATGCCGCATTGTCTGAACTTGGTATCCCTGCAAAGCTCGTGAGATTTTGCAGAGCGACGTTGAGCAATACGCGCAGCTCCGTCAAGGTTGGAAGTGACCTCTCTGACCCCTTCGCTACCGTTCGAGGTTTCAGACAGGGCGATCCTTTGTCCTGCGACCTCTTTAACTTCACCATGGAGAGTGTTCTGCGCAAGGCCGGTGTACACCGTAATGGCACAATTTTCAACAAAAGTGTCCAGCTCCTTGCCTACGCTGATGACATTGATGTCATCGGACGTAACAAGCGAGATGTCACCGCTGCCTTTGCGGCTATCGAAAGAGAATCTGCCAAACTGGGTCTGGTGGTTAATGAGGGCAAGACGAAGTATATGCTGTCTACATGCAGGGACTCGCAGCGGCTAGGGTCTCAAGTCGACGCCGAAAGGTATGCTTTTGAAGTTGTCAAGGAATTCGTCTACCATGGCACCGCCATCAACAGCAGCAATGATGTCAGTCTGGAGATAAAGCGAAGGATAACTCTTGCCAACAGGTGCTACTACGGTCTCGGTAGGCAATTGAGAAGTAGAGACCTCTCTCGACCGACAAAATTTGGACTCTATAGGACGCTTATCTTGCCCGTGTTCCTCTATGGCGCTGAAGCATGGACAATGACACGAAATGACATAGCGGCCCTTGGAGTGTTCGAGAGGAAGGTACTTCGCAAAATCTTCGGCCCTGTTCGTGTTGGTGACGACTATCGTATACGAACCAATAACGAGCTATATGCGCTGTATAAGGACATGGACGCAGCGCAGCGAATAAACATCCAGCAGCTACGCTGGCTCGGTCATGTCTGCCGCATGGATGACGAAGCTCCGGCGAAAAAGGTGTTTGATGCGATGGTTGGAGGTCGACGGCGAAGAGGGGGACCGTGTCTCCGGTGGAAGGACCAAGTTGAAGAGGCCCTGTCATCTCTTGGTGTTACCAACTGGAGAAGGCGCGCGCAAAGCAGTGGCGCCTGGAGAGAAGTTTTGCGGCAGGCCGTAACCCGATAACGGGTTGTTATGGCCAGTTAAGAGTAAGTAAGTCTTGATTAGTTTCTCTTGTTTGTTTGTTTCTAAAAGGAATATTCGAACAATATTTGATACTAGTAGGGCCCTGCAGCCGCCGTGGCTCAGTTGGTTAGTTGGTTGGTGGTAATAAAAACATATACAATTTGTTTATACGCATTTTATTAACTGAATTACATTGCTTCTTTCACTTTTTTATAAATCAAATTGTTAATGTGTTTTGAAACTTAGTATTTGATTTAGTAGTTGATGAATCCTTGCGATTTTATACACTGTGAAGAAAATATGCAAGTGTACTACTCAAAGTTCGTAAATACTACCCAAAAATCATAACATGTACTACTGAAACAAAATTGAAAACGGCAGCACGGATAGAAACCAAAATATCGCGCTCAAAGTGACAGTGTGTTTGTGGCATCGGTCGAAAAACGAACGAAGAGCAAATATTAAGTTCTGTTTTAAACTCGGTAAATCCTTTACTGAGAAGCATAATTTTCTGAAACAAGTTTATGGCGATAATTGTCTATCCCGTACCAGAGTGTATGAGTGGTATAAGCGGTTCCAGGATGGTCGTGAAGACATTCAGGACGACGAACATCCAGGTCCTTCGAATACCGTGGTTCGAAGTCAAAAGTGAAGACAATGTTGATTTGTTTCTACGATTCGGAGGGTATTATTCATCGTGAATTCGTTCCACCTGGTCAAACGATTACTGCTGTGTTTTATCTTGGTGTTATGAATCGTTTGCTAAGCCGTATTCGTCGTGCGCGGCCCCAATACCGTGAAAAAGGGAGCTGGCGTTTGTTGCCTGATAATGTTCCGTCTCATCGATCGAACTTGATCACGGATTTTTTGATCAAAAATTCCATTTTAACCATCAACCATTCACCGTACTCGCCGGATTAGGCTCCGTGCGACTTTTACTTGTTCTCCAAATTGCACTTGCCTATGAAAGGAAAACGTTATGCCGACGTAGAGGCCATCCAAAGAGCGACGACCGACATACTAAAGTCGATGGATACAAATGATGTCAAAAACTCATTCGATATGTTAATTGATCGTGCAAAACGTTGTATTGATGCGGAAGGAGACTATTTTGAATAAAATAAATGAGATTTGCCGGAATATTGAGTTTTTGTCTTTATTTTGAAAAAGTTCCCATGGGACACACTGTGTAGAATGGTATGAAGAAAATTGTGTCACGGTGTAAGTAATATGTAATATAACATTATTACTTTTCAAAGCCACTAATATGTAATATTAATATGTTACATTTTAAAGTATTCCAACATTGCTCTTGCCAGTAGCAGCGATTAAGCGTTGTGAAACTGGGAGTAAGCCTATTTTTGTGCGTTTTTTTGTTTTTATTTTAGCATTCACATTCTTTACAATTACAATGAATGTTTGGTTTCGTCAAGTGAACGGTACCTCTTTTGTTTTTGTTACGTTAAAACTTTCAAATTTACGTCAAGTTACCAACATTTTCAAATTCTATTTGTATGCATTGCTGATCTTTTTCACAGAATTTGTTTTGCGTTCGGTCGGCGTTTTTCTTTTAAAAATTAAAATTTCAATAATCAATCCAGAGAAATTGCCATATAGAAAAGTTTACTTGCAGTAAGGAGGCAATCGCGCATCGATGATCTTGAAAATGCTGGAATAAAATAAGATTGTTTGTTTGTTTTACCTGCTGACTGTCCTTTGCTCAAAATTGCGTTCGCTGTCCTTTGGGGTGAGGATGACCTCAATTAAACGGTTATATAATTTACTGACAAAACATGAAAAGATGTTACCCATAAATCACAAAAGAAAAGGGAAAAGCCTCGAACAGTTTTTCTCGATTCGTTATTGGGATGTAAACGCGATTAACACTAAATAACACAAGTATACGAGTGGAAAATACCGCTCAACCGTTTTTCTAATTCCGCATGGGGCCAAATAAATCCCAAGGGACAGGCAAAATGTTAAAAACTGAATATGTGAGACTTATTTCTTTAAGAAGGATGGCTTAAAACAAAAAAAAAATTTCGAACGATTTAACGAATTTGTCGAGGGGGTCCTCTAGTACAAACGGTGTTTTTTAATGCTTTTTTGGAATTGTTTTTTTCAGAAACTACAAATGATAATGAGATAATTCTTCGTATATTTATTCTTTACATATTGAATTATAAAAAAAAAATTTTTCCACGTGCTACCCCGAACACTTTTGGGGTCCGCCAGCTGAGTAACGGCCATGTTTTTTTTGTAAGGGTGTTTCCGCGCCATCCTAACTTTGTCCCTGTTCATCTGAAATGTAATCCACAAACTGTCGCTTAAAAAGCATTACTTCAATTAAGGGATGACCTATAATGAACCCGATCTGATCAAAATTGGACCCGCGGCATCGTTTTAACTTTGTTATTTCGAAATTCGCCTTTTTTTGCTCTAAAAACTCCTCCCAAAAATCGGCTAGTCAATGGAGCGCAATCTCCGTAGTTCAACCCCTAGAGCAAACAGTTTTGAATGCAGCAAAACAAGAATCAAGTGAATCGGCCAATTAGTTTCGACGGAATCATGGCGCGATGGTCAAAAGATGTGTTTTCGAGAAAAACGCGTTTAAAGATATAAAACCGTGTACGTGACGTACTGAATGAGACGGATTTGAGGCTCTGTATCTCAGAGACGTTTGCGAATTCGACAAAATCCGTTCGTATACTTTTTCTATGATAGTTATACTATAAAAATATAAAATAAAAAAAAAAAATTAAAAAAAAAAAAAATCACACACACAAAAATCAAATCACGCCATCACATTATCAACGTGGGATTTATAAAGGGATTCCTGAGAGGCTGGAGGGATGTAAGAGCAACACAGGAAAAGCAGTCCAGACGAACCGTGCAAACGAACACAAAGTTGATCCAGTAGTGAGTCGTCATAATCCAGTGAGATGAGCGATGCCCGAAGCATACGACGAGCAGCGATAAAAACACCACCTCCTTTGCAGCACCCATCAAATAAGATGGACTTAGATGGACTTTAGATGGACTTTCTTCTCTTAAGTCCGCAAAAACAATACTGCGTCTTTTTGCGCCTTTGGGATATATTTAATTTTTTCGAAACTATTAATGTTGATTTTTTTATAGAAATCGCTTGTGTTAAAATTGCGACCAAAATGTGTAACCAAATCAATGCCACGAACTATGAAGGTTTTTTAGAAAAATAGGTTTCGCACGCCTATTTAACCCATTATGAGCCGTATTATCGGTTTTTTTTCTCATTATTATGGAATTTGTTTGCTAAAATGTGATTTAACGCTAATATATTAAAAAAAGGAGAAATGTCTAATTTTGAAGAAGGTCTATTTTTTAAGAATAATTTTTATAATAGCCTCGCCATTATAAGTTGAGCTGCATTGCATATTCACCTGTCTCATCTTCATGTTAAGTTCTAGAGATATCAAATAAACAAAAAATATATCCTTTAAGCAACTTTACCGCACTCTTTCCACCCTTCAAATGTCGAACTTAGAAAAACGCTAAAATACGTATTTTATTGCTTTTTTAGTATACATTTGGGTTGAAAAGTTCGTATCGTTTTATAGAAAAACACATTTTTTTTGGCAAAATTTGATTTTATTTTATTCAACATAGTTGCCATCGAGGGCGATACACCGATTATAGCGATCTTCCAACTTTTCAATACCATTTTGAACATTGCTCTGAAGCATCGACACGTTCTTGTTTTGGTCGATTGTGAGCTCGCGCGCACCCACTTTGCACATAGCTTTCGCATATCCAAATATTCATGAACGATATGTCCAACACGTTCCTTTGATATCTTTAGAGCAGGGGTGCCCAAAATCTTCTTATGGAAGAGCAAACACCAATACATGTAAAGTTGCCCAAAAAAATGCAAACAAAAAAATGGAATTCAGTATGTACACCGAAAAAAAATTTTCATTTGATGTAATGTTATTTAAAAAAAAACAATTATAATCTTCCTTCTTCCATGATCCTTCTAATAAATTAATAATATTAATAAAATAAATTTAAAACCCTTCGCTATCTTATCAGCAACGCAACCTGCATGACATGTCTTAACATGCCCCTGAATTAGTTGAACGCATATTGTGTATTGCGCTTCACCCTTAAAATTATAACTAAACAAAAAATATAATGTTCCCATTTCTCATTGCAATTCGCGTTCATTTTGCAAGCTTCAAAATTGTAAATTAGAAACAAACACCGATTTTTTTCGAGTGCTTCTCAATCGACCGCCGCACACGTTTTGAAGCAAATTCATTCGCTAGACGACAACAAAGCCAACGTTGAAGATAACTGTCGCCAGTGCGTGCTGTGTGTGTATACTACACCTTTTCAAGTTCGATTTCAGAAAGTGTAAAAACAATTTCAGAAAGCGTAAAAGCAATTCACTTACTTATTTAACTGGCCATAACAACCCGTTATCGGGTTACGGCCTGCCGCAAAACTTCTCTCCAGGCGCCTCTGCTTCGCGCGCGCCTTCTCCAGTTGGTCACACCAAGAGATACCAGGGCCTCTTCCACTTGGTCCTTCCACCGGAGACACGGCCTCCCTCTCCGCCGTCGACCTCCAACCATCGCATCGAATACCTTTTTCGCCGGAGCTTCGTCGTCCATGCGGCAGACATGACCGAGCCAGCGTAGCCGCTGGATGTTAATTCGCTGCGCTACGTCCATGTCCTTATACAGCTCATACAGCTCGTTATTGGTTCGTAGCGATAGTCGTCACCAACCCGAACAGGGCCGAAGATTTTGCGAAGCACCTTCCTCTCGAACACTCCAAGGGCCGCTATGTCGTTTCGTGTCATTGTCCATGCTTCAGCGCCATAGAGGAGCACGGGCAAGATAAGCGTCCTATAGAGTGCAAGTTTTGTCGGTCGAGAGAGGTCTCCACTTCTCAATTGCCTACCGAGACCGTAGTAGCACCTGTTGGCAAGAGTTATCCTTCGCTTTATCTCCAGACTGACATCATTGCTGCTGTTGATGGCGGTGCCAAGGTAGACGAATTCCTTGACAACTTCAAAAGCATACCTGTCGGCCTCGACGTGAGACCCTAGCCGCTGCGAGTCCCTGCGTGTAGACAGCATATACTTCGTCTTGCCCTCATTTACCACCAGACCAATTTTGGCAGATTCTCTTTCGATAGCCGCAAAGGCAGCGGTGACATCTCGCTTGTTACGTCCGATGACATCAATATCATCAGCGTAAGCAAGGAGCTGGACACTTTTGTTGAAAATTGTGCCATTACGATGTACACCGGCCTTGCGCAGAACACTCTCCATGGTGAAGTTGAAGAGGTCGCAGGACAAAGGATCGCCCTGTCTGAAACCTCGAACGGTAGCAAAGGGGTCGGAGAGGTCACTTCCAACCTTGACGGAGCTGCGCGTATTGCTAAACGTCGCTCTGCAAAATCTCACGAGCTTTGCAGGGATACCAAGTTCAGACAATGCGGCATATAGGCGATCCCTTATCGGGCCATCGAATGCTGCCTTGTAATCGATGAAGAGATGGTGTGTATCGATTTGGTTCTCATGGGTCTTCTCCAGGATTTGGCGTAGAGTGAATATCTGGTCGATGGTGGACTTACCAGGTCTAAAGCCGCACTGATAAGGTCCAATCAGCGCCTTTGCGAGTGGCTTTAGTCTTTCACATAATACGCTCGTCAGGACCTTGTATGCAATGGGAAGTAGGCTGATACCCCTGTAGTTGGCGCATATTGTTGGGTCGCCTTTCTTCAGCACAGGACAAAGGGCACTTAGGTTCCAATCGTTGGGCATTCGTTCCTCCAGCCATATTTTGCAAATGAGCTGGTGCATGCACCCAATCAGCTCACCGCCGCCGGCCTTGAACAATTCAGCTGGTAGCCCATCCGGCCCTGCAGCTTTGTTGTTCTTGAGTCGCTGGATAGCGACCCGGACCTCGTCATGGCTGGGCGGTGGCACATCCACACCGTCGTCGTCGATTGGTGCCATCTGGACATCTTCACCACTGGCGGTATTGTTCCTTTCGTCGCCTGCGAGCAGCTTGGTGAAGTGCTCCTTCCACAACCTCAGCACACCCTGCGCATCCGTAACCAGATTCCCGTTTTCGTCTCTGCAAGAAGATGCCCCAGGCTTAAATCCTTCCGTAAGACGCTTAACTTTTTGGAAGAATTTTCGGGCGTCATTCCTGCTCCTGCACTCCTCGATTTCCTCACGCTCGCGCCTTTCTTGCTCCCGTTTCTTGCGTCTAAAAAGACACCTCTCTTTCTTCCTCTCCTCCCGGTATTTTTCTGTCATGGCTCGCGTGGCTTTCCCCATGATTTTCTGCGTTTAGGATTATCGTATCGAACCCACTTTTCATCACCAGTTACGATTCGATGTAAAAACCCCTTACGATTTTGTCTTTGAAGCAGTTGCTCACATACAAATAGACGGCGCTCGATGTCCCTCGGTTTCAACTCGTACGGCACCCAGTTTCCTTCTTTCTGAATTATGCCCAGGGCCTTGAGACGTTTTGAAATGGCTTGCTGACTCACTCCCAACGATTCGGCAAGCTCTTCTTGGGTTTGGCACGAATCTTAATCAAGCAATGCTTCTAGTTGTTCATCTTTGAAGGTTTTTTCTCTTCCACCACCACGTTTGTCTTAGACATCGTAATCACCATTTATAAAACGTTGAAACCACTCCCGGCACGTTCTTTCACTCAGAGCAGCATCACCGTAAGTTTCTGAGAGCATTCGATGCGCTTCAGCTGAATTTTTTTTCGAATTGTAACAGAAAAGTAAAACTTCCCGCAAATGGCGAGAATTGGGCACATAAACGGACATTTTCGAGCGTGAATAATACGAAAACAAGAACAACTGTCACTGAAACGGCGATGACAATTCGTTAGGCACTGTCCACACTCACTTTAAAGGCATTACCATCTATGTATTTCAACCAGCCTCAGCCGGTACAGCCACCTATCGGAAAACGGCGGAAGCAAAGTTGTACACCTGATATTAAATACTGTTAATACAATTAAAATTTTCCTTTGATCTTCCGAGGCTAGTTCATAAACAAATCCTCATTGTTGTTCACCTGTTCTGTTTCTTCCACCTGACTCATTGTGTCCACTTCCATAGGGGAAACTCTGTTTGAGTTCCTTGTTTGATTGGATCTGTTTTGATTGTTATTATAGTTTTGTCCAGTGGCGTCCCCAGGATTTCGGGAAGGGGGGGATATGCAAAAAATCCAGTTTGCGTATTATTTTTAATATATATTGAATATAATTGTACATACATACATATATGTATACATATACTAACATAAACTTCTTAAACCAAAAATTTTAGTGACATGTATTTTTAAGTCATAAAATCCCAACTAAAAAATTCAACTTTGTTTTGAGTTATTACATTTTGAAAACACCTTCTAATAGAATTACGAAAAACTCAAAAGACGTATTTTCAAAAGCATAACAAACCAGCTTTGTAAAAGAAATCCAACATTTACAAAATGTATGACGTTCTCAAATTTAATTATGATAGAGGTGACCATGTTCCCATGTTTACACACAATTCACCCAAAAAAATGTAAGTGCCTTTTTTTCAAATTTCAACAGCTGATGCAGGGTTGGCATGAAGCCTGCGTTTAATTACTACCTTGGTAAATAGTCGATACTTTTGGGAACACTGAAAATACAACTATTCTGCGAGAACAAATTGATTTTTTTGATCATTTTCTGCGGGCATCCGGTTCTGGCCAGACCATATTGAACTTTGGATCCACTTTAGTAATGTTGTGATTAAGCTATCCAGCTCATATTTCATGATACCCTTAACTGATCGCTTCTAAGCACAAAACCCAAAACAATGGCTTGGCCAGACCATGGTGTACTTTTATACAAAATTGCCAGTTATTTTTAGTTTCTTTTGTTATTTTCGACGTAATTTTTGTCAGAATTGTTTATAAATATTTTTTGTATATTATATATATATTTTCAACTAGGCTTTTCCATCTGACCCGATTTGAAGCATTTTTTCGTGCCATCCCGTTAATTGTTACTTAAATTAGCTGACGCAAAATGTACCTGGTCCAAGTGTTTTTCATTCGCGTTGGCTTTGGGTTAATAAATTAGAATTTTTGTTGGAAAATAATGTTGGAACATAGTCAAAATTAAAACTTATCCATTGTATTCATGGTTTTGTCCGTGTTTTGGTGTCAATTCAATTACAATCCTGAAGTGAAGGAAGCATTTGTGGTCTTGTCGAGTCTGGTTTTTTATCAATTCGATTGGGTGTTTTCTGTGGCAGAGATGAAAGGAAGGGAATGCTATTTTGAGGATCAGGTGGACATTGGTTTTGAACTTCGACGCTGGAGTTAAATCAGAGAGGAAAATTTCTGTAAAAAAATTGTCTAAGCAATAGTGGAAACTAATGCTGCTAGAGGTAATAATATCGATGCTGCCAGCTCCACGCTTTCATTTGGCCCTGAACAAAACCAAGCTTCTGATACTGATAGAAAAAGTGGTCGTTTAGATAGTTCAATGTGAAGATAGCGACAACGAAGGCGACAAGGAGAAAGATATTCGGCCAGTTCAGCATGACTGAATAACATGTTGAACATGTTTTGCATATTTTTCTTTGGCAAAGCAGTTCAGAAGTACACTGTGCAAGTCGAAAATTCAGACATGGGGGGAACTTACAGAGCGAGTTTTCATAGGTATACTGAGTTGAGATCCACCAGCCGTTTGGCTGGATTGGCTCTAGTTTAAGAGAAATCCGACTTTGAAGTTTGCTCATTTTCAAATGCTAATAGGTCCTAAATCATTCCGAATATTGCTTTACTGTCTTCGGCAAGTTTGTAGATATTTTAACGACCAACAAGTTTTCTTATGACACCAATCCAAAAAAAATACATTCAGACTGTGTAATTGCGATATGTGAATTTTTTTGCGCAGCGCAACGTGGCGTATGAGTGTCATTTAATTAGTAATATAAATCTAATTAAATGACACTCATACGCCACATTGCGCTGCGCAAAAAAGTTCAAATATCGCAATTAGACCGTTTGAATGTATTTTTTTTGGATTGGTGTCTTAAGCAAATTTGTTGGTCCTTAAAATATCTACAAACGTACCACAGACAGTAAAGCGATATTCGGAACGATTTAGGATCTATTAGCATTTAAACGTTCGAAGACTTAAGCGACGAACTTGACTAAAATGAGCAAACTTCAAAGTCGGATTTCTCTTAAACTAGAGCCAATCCAGCCAAACGGCTGGTGGATCTCAACTCAGTATACCTATGAAAAGTCGCTCTGTAGGTCCCCTCCATGTCTGAATTTTTGAGGGTAAATTTCACGCACAGTGTTATTAACAGTGCAAAGAATCCAGAAATAGATATATCAAAACGCGATTTGTATGTGTCGAATGAAAAATCTCAATGTGGTTTAGTCATGATACTGCATTACATCGTTGAAATAATTGCATTGGTCAAGCAGTTGCAGTAAATCCACAAGTAACGTATTTTACATTTATACATTTTTTTTATTTTCTTGCTTTACTGCCGTTTTTTTTTGTAATTTCAAAATTAATTCATTGAAGTTGAAACTCGCTATTTACTTAATTATTCTAGTATATTTTCACCGTTTTACGTAAAAATAATGTAGGCAAGCAAAAGAAATCATTGTGTTCACACTTTCTGATTTTTTTTATATCATTAACAACAATCCTTGACTATCCTCTTGGTCACATCATGGTCTGGCCAGATCATGGGAGGTTCAATTATTAAGTTTTAAGTGGTTGATTACAGAAGAGATAAAGCAAATAGTAAAAATGTTTCACAATTCCATATTGTTATATCAAATTGCATAAATGAATTCTTCGACCAAGGGGGGGATGCATCCCCCTAATCCTCCCCTGGGGACGCCACTGGTTTTGTCTATTTTGATACGAGTAGTATTGGTTATAGCTTTGGAAATTTCTAGTGTTATTTTGAGCTGAATTATTTCCTTGAAATCTTCCTTACCACTTTGGTTATTTGGTTCTAACTCATTGTTTGGCTTGAAGTTATTGTTTTGATTTTGATTATTATAATTGACCCTGTTTTGAGCTTGATTATTATAATTAGGTCTGTTTTGGCCCTGATGACTTCTCCAGTTATTATAGTAATTTCGACCCACTTGTCCAGTCCCTTGGTTGTATGCTCTGTTCTGAGTTTGTTGTTCCTACTGTTTATTTCTTAATATAAGACTAGGGTTTAGATTTCCCTCATCTAACCCTATGAAGTCATAAATTGTATTTGTTGCCTCACTCAGCGAGGTAACTTGCATTATTGTATGTGCAAATGTTCCTGCTGACAACTGTTTTAATCTTTGGAGGAGTATTCCCGAGAATATCTCTTTTATTACTTCTCCGTTATCTGTTAAAACACAATATTCCGTAATATCGTCAATCGCATTCCTGACCTTTGCATCTAGCCCGTTCATACTCCCTACCCTCTTGCGTAATTGTCAACTGGTCTATTGATGGCTTATAGTGACGTTTCAGGCTTCTTTTACAATTTTCCAATCCTTGGGGTGGATCCATCTGTCAAAAATTCTTTGCAGATCCCAATATTTTCATATCGTAAACTACGTTAAAAACCTCCCGTTCTCTTCCTCTGTAATTTAACAAAACCCTGTCCACAGCTCATATAAACGCTGGTAGGGCCTTTGGACTGCCCTCAAAAGGTTTTAAATGTTTCAAGTCCCTTTCTACTGTCATAGTAACTTGTTGTTGCTCCGCATTTTTCTGTAGCAGTTGTGTTATTGCTACAAAGCAGTTTTGCATTGCTTTCAATTGTTGTTGTGTTTGCTTTGCAGCAGTATTGAAATTGGATCAGTGTTGCGTTGATTGTTGTTTCTGTCGTTTATATGCTCAGGCCTTTGTTGGGTTTTTTGTATTACAATGTTTTTTTCGAGGAATATCAATGAATTGCAACAAAGTCTTTCCGTTCCATAGTACGAGTACGAAAATACAGTTTTCAGAAATTTCACATACGGCTATGCCCGACATATATAATTATAATACATAATATAAAATTGCATTATTGCATTAATTTTTTATGTTTTTGTTTTGTTTCGTTTTTTTTTTTTTCATTTTGTTGGTTTTGTTTTTTTATTATAAAGAACAATGAATTTTTTTATTTATTATTATTTGAGCAACCCTCTGCGATGCTGCTGCAGTTTTCACAGATCTACTTGCATCCAGCAGCATCGCAGCTGCACAGAGTCAGATATCTAAAATGTGCTGACTCTGTGCATTCCTTCACGTACCGACTCGTTGCCTTTAGCTTGCAGTTCAGTGCAACGAGTCGGTTCGTTTATGGCTAGGGTGTCCCCACCCATAACTCGCGCTTGCTGCCCAGTAAGCATGAAAGGGAAAGAGCGCGCTCTCGAACTGTGTCCCTTGATTGGTGGTGATGAGTTTCGGGCTTTCGAACCGTGCTATTCAATTACAGAAGAAGTCCTTTGCAACGGTATCCGCTCTGATGTCTGGAATGGGAATGGGCTCCGGCCATCGCGTAAAGCGGATGACCATTGTCCGTTTGAAACTGGCATCGGCCCTACCAGATCAATGCGTACGTAGTCATACCTCTGGTCTGGTTCCGAGAATTCCGCTGCCTGAACGCGAACGTGCCGTCCTACTTTTGAACGTTGGCAGGGTAGGCACTCGCTGGCCCAACGGGTGATGTCTCTGTTCATGGACGGCCAGACATAGCGTTGGGTAATTATAATGTGAGTGGCACGACCGCTGGGGTGCAAGAAGTTTGGGAATACATCGAACACTCTACGTCCAAGCGCTAGTGGGACGTATGATCTGGTCTTCAGCTTCTGGAATGTAAGAGAAGTATTATTGTTGCTGAGAATTTGTGTAAGCTCATGATCTGTGGATGCGCTTATGGTCCGTTCTGATGAAAAAACCTCTTAGCTCTCTGTCATACGTAATGTAGTTTCGCTGTGCCGATGACAGCTTGTTTGAGTAGACCTTGACCGCGCCGACCGTAGTGCACGAAGCTTCGGTGGTGAGACGAAGCTTCATGCTGGGTATTGGGTGTGATAATAAGGCTGTTCTAGTGACTTGTTTTTTAACCAGTTCAAAAGCTGCCTCGGTTTCAGAGCTCCATGGTACCGGTCGCCTGTCGTTCTTCTTGGAATCTTTCAAAAGGTCGTTGAGGGAGCTTGCGCGCCTGACGCTGCCTTGATGTCTGTAAAAGTTTATGGACCCAATAAATCTCCTCAGCTCCACTATTATCTGCGGATTTGGGAAGTCGAGCAGAGTTTGGCTGCGATTGGGCAATGGCGTCGAACCCCGCGAAGTGATACGATAGCTCAAGAAATCGAATACGCTTGCTCCAACCGTACACTTGTCGGCATTGACACAAAGTCCTTACGTGCGAAAAGTTGACGTAGATGAATTTCGTGTTCTTCGTGGGTGGCAGGCGCTACTAGCAGATTGTCGATGTAAGCGTAAACAAAATCAAAGCCAGCTAGCACTTCGTTAATGAATGGCTGGAATGATTGTGGAGTATTTCGCAGGCCGAAGGGCATACTGACAAACTCAAAGAGACCGAACTGGGTGATGACGGCCGTCTTAGGTATGCCTTTCTCGGCTACTGGAATGTGCTAGAATGCGCGTTGAAGGTCAATGGTAGAGAAAACCTGTTTGCTCGCAGAGAGTGCTGTGTAGTCATGGAGAAGGGCAATTGGGTAGCGGTCGGGTAGGGTTTGCGCATTCAGAGTGGTTTGACGCATGTGGCAGAGTGTGTTGACGCATTGTGCACACGATGGTCCTGAAGCAGCGGGAAATCCTTGAGGATGCGGTGGTACCTTCTGTCGTTGGTTAAGGCTGTGATTGGTGCTGCTGCGAGGATGCCGATTTTTTTACAAACAGTGGTAGTCTCGGTAAGACAGTGGCTCTTTGAGTAGACCAGCAAACCATGTTTGTGGAAAAGGTCTGTCCCAATAATGGCGTAGGAAACGTTGGCGATGCAAAAGACTCAGCGGACAGGGCGGCTTAACCCAATATGTAGAGTGAGAGCCCGGTCGCCGTTAGTGTTGATTTTGCTTCCGTTCACCGCGTCGACTCGGTAGTCGGAAGACCTTCTGTTGTGTGAGTCGCGTTGCCCACGAGATACGGCATCGCCGAGTTGCGGAGCGGCGTCGTTGGCCACGAAACTGTCTAACTTCTGAGTAAGTTTCTCGACCACTTTCGCCAGGTCGTCTACCCACTTGGCTAAATCAGAGCTTCCAGGTTCGCGTGAAATTGGCATCACACATTCCTCATCTGCAGCGCGCTGTATTTCAAACAGACTGTGGTTATAGAACGCGTCCACTGCCGCCAAGGCGACCTGAATGCTCTGCGACAATACTTATTCGCGGTAATCGTTTTGCCAACGGGCAAGAGCTCAAAATACATCACTCCTCGGATATCCCGCCAAACACACAGCAACACCTTCATCGGATGCAATCCACCTTTGGAGACCGGTTCCGCCTTCTCGTGTGGACATTGTTGTACAGAATCCATTTCTCGTCACCTGTCACAAACCGATCCAGAAAAGGCTCATTTTTGATACGTCGAAGCAAAGAAATGGCTGTTCTTACACAGCTCACTTTATTTTTTTCACTCAACTGATGCGGCACCCAAGTATCGAGTTTTCAAAGTGTACCCAACCTTTTTTAAATGACGAAATGCAGTTGATTGGTTTACGTTCAGTTCTTGGGCCACCTATTCCGTTGAAATGCGTGAATTATTCTCAACAAGAGTGCGAATAACGTCGTCGTCAAGGTCGGAAGTCCATCCAGCGCGAGGTTGGTCTTTGAGGTTGAAATCACCAATTCGAAATTTAGCAAACCATTTCTTCACTGTTGTTGGTTGGTTGGTTAGTGCGCGGTCCATCGAGTCGAATGCAGAGCGACGCAAGTTCAAATACTGTATGTAGTAACACCTAAAAAAATAACGGGAAACTCGTTTTCTCTTTCGGTGGCTGTCCTCTCAGCTGGAAATGGCAAACCTCTGAGAGTAAAAATTGCCTATGAAAAAGCTCCCAACCTGCCGTTCGGAACCGGCATAAAACTTTAGGTCCCTTCCACCCGCGTACAAAATTCATACGCAAAAAACGGGAGGTTGCGCGAAGCTAGGCCTTAGTCTCGCGTAAGCGGGCTGTCGTGCCAATCAATTATTAATTAATTATTTCTTCACTGTGCGAAGCGCTGGTGCACGGTCCAAATAAATTGCTTGAATAGGTTTCGTTGCGGCGCCAACAGTTTTTCCCTTCCGAAACTCGTAAGGACTGTATCGAAAATTATGAGTACACCAAAACATGCTTCATACTAGTGCATAACAAAAGTTAGAATTTATTTTTTTTTATAAATGGCATTTCATATTGTATTTTTTTGTAAATAGCAACGAAAAAAATTATTTAGTGGGAGGCCAGCCCACATTTTTAATCTTTTTGTCGAGGTCCTTTTTTAAATTCTGGACACAGCCAGGAAATAATTTTTTGTTAACACTATTCCAATATTTTTTAAATTTTTGAACGGAGTTAGCCGGCTTAGATCTTTTTTTAAGGTCCCTCTTCATCAACGTCCAAAATATTTCGATAGGGCGTATCTCTGGACACTTTGGAGGATTCATGTTTTTCTTAACAAAATTTATGTTCTTCTCTTCATACCACGTTAGTACTGGCTTAGCATAATGGCAAGAGGCTAAGTCGGCCCATAACCAAGTCTTGCCAGTGTGTTTTTTCATCAACGGCAGCAATCTCTACTTGAGGCACTCATTTAGGTACATTTCAGCGTTCAGGGGCTTGTCTGTGAAGAATGGAGTCGACATTTTTTCACACTTGCATATTGTTTGCCAAACATGAATCTTATTGCCAAATTTTTCGCAAAAAATTGATTTGTCAGCTTTTGAAATTTCACATCCTTTCGGAACTGCGTAGAATTGGGGTCCTGGCAGTGTTTTGTAGTCCAATTTCACGTATGTTTCGTCGTCCATTATGATGCAATCAAGTTTTTGCCTACAAATATAGTCGTACATTTTTCGGGATCTGGTTTTCACCTGCGCGCCTTGCTGAGTGCTTCGTTTTGGCTGTTTTTGCTTTCTATATGTTCCCAACTGGTTTCTCTTCTTGGCACGTTGGACCATTGCTGCACTCGTTCCGGCTTTTTTTGCGCAATCGCGTACGGATATATCCTTATTTTTTTTAAATAAGGCACATATCTTAGTATCTAGCAATGGTTGGGACGCACACTTTTTACGACCTTGTCCTGGTAAATCCTCAAGTGTGCAATGTGTAGTATACCGGCGAATGGTTTTTGCACAGCGAACCGGCTAACATTTGCTTCTTTTGCTAGTTTTCCATACGACATTCCTTTGGTTGATGCCCATTTGGACAAAATTTCCTGACGAAGTTTTGCGGAAAATCCTCTCATTTTTAAGCGTTTCGATATACTACAACAAATTTTTCACGAAAATAACAATTTGAACCTCTGGAATCTAAAAACCGATATTGCTGAGCAACCAACATTTCATAGCCCACTTTATATGATTTTAAAAGTGTATTTATAATTTTCGATACAGTCCTTATAACATAATATGACGGTTATGTTCGTTTTTATTATCAATTTTCAATGCACTTTTCCAACAAGCAAACTCAAAGAAATCAAAATGATTTGACGCTTAATTCAAAGTTTGATTTGCCACCTTTACAAAGAATTACAACAAGTATACATTTCAGTCATGAGTACCAACCGTGAACGATTGAGACGCCACCTAGTAAAATCGGGCACGAACTTATGCACTCATCCAATATTGATTTGAATTTTCAAATTCGCTTCACCGAGTTTCGTAAGCACTCGATTAACATGATTTGTATGTTCTTGGAGACTTGTGGAAAAAATCAAAATGTCGTCTAAATAGACAACACATATTTTATTAATCAGGTCTTGCAATCTGCTAATGAGTCTTTCAAAAGTGGCGGGCGCATGATTCAGCTCGAATGATATACAAATAAACTCAAAGTAACCATACGGAGTGGAAAATACAGTCTTCATCCGGTCTTCTTGCTTAACCCTTTCGGTACTTCTTTTTTGTTTTTAACTTTAAAAATCATTCTTTTCCATTTTATTACTGTTTAAGCCTACATAATGAATAATCAAAAGTTTTTAAAATATTGTTCGAAAAAGTCGTTTTTGGGCATCATGAAATATGGCTTAGTAAGAAATAAAAAAAATCGTACAACCTTAGTGAGCTTTATTTGGCATCTAACTTATTTTACACTTACTGAAGCAATAAATACCTACTAGATTACTAAAATAAACCTATAAAATAAATTGATTTTTGTAATAGAATAAATAAAAGGACTGCGCACTTTCTGAACGCTTACAATTTACTTGGTACACTAATCAAAATATTCATTATTTGGTATAAAAACCTTCAGAGAAAAATACAAAAATTTAAAAATATAGTATCCACAAGTTTTTGACCTAAAACAGGCACTGAAAAGAGGCTATGCCATATGGCATAGAATAACCGAAAGGGTTAACAAGAATTTGGTGAAACCCTTTTGATAAATCAATTTTTGTAAAGTATCGCGCTCGTTCGAATTTGTCCAAGATATTTTCAATATCGCAAATTTTTCGTTGACCGTTACACTATTTCACGCCCGATAATCGACCACAACCTTCCATTTCTTTTCACCTGAATTATCGATTTTCGTGGGAACAATCCAAAGCGGACTATTATAGTCGTCAGTCGTCAGAGAGAAAGGACGTGTTTATTTGTTCCTGACCTGCGTTGTTGTAAAGTAAAAGCACTTTCGCTTAAAGTGGACTGCTAGTGTCCGGTTTCATCTTTGCCCATGGATGATTTCTGCGGGAAATGTGGTAAACAATTTCCCAGAGGAGATAGCCAAATTATTCCTTGCAGTGGCCTCTGCAAGCAGCTCTTTCATCGTGGCTGTTGCGTTGGAGTTGTCACCGAATATGAGTTGAAGCAAAAAGTATGAAACATAAAGAGTGTGCATCTCATACAAGCAAAAATTTGAATGCGGGTGCTGATATCGCCACCCGTCTTCTGGATGCGGGGGGTAGACAACAAGAGGAAACATTTGAAACGACAGCACAATGCTCTGAGCGCAAATCATAGAAACACGAATGCCGCGTCTGTGCTCACTCGTTCATTCTCGCTCAATTGTGCGAAGAGGAGGAAGACGATGTGCTGTTGTTCTTGTTGTTGCGCTGGCGAAAAGCTGAAATTGTAAAACGATTTCTATTTTCTGGCTGGCTTTTGTTCTTCTTCTATAAGCCTGCACGGCGTCGCATATTGCTCCTGAACTCACTGCTGACTGTAGTGTGCGAAAAATCATAGAAAAGAAAATATAATATGGCTGGCATGGAAACCTATATGATCGCTACAGGCAATTAAAAAATAATAAGTAATCAACAAAGACAATTAAATAAAAATGGAATTGGAAAGAAAAGAAAACGTTTTTATTAGCCGTAATAATTTTCCGTCTCGTTCTTTGGAACTTTTCTTACGGCCCACATATAATGCTTGTTTAAAAGAACTAAAATAAGAAAATCTAATATTGTAAATTTATGATCACATCATTCGCCATGGAATCATTCAGGTGTAGAACATTTAAACTATTTTTAAACGTAGGCATGCCGTAATACAATTTTTTTATGACAAAATACTTGTCTTATTATTTCTTTATTTAGTGCTTTCGCCCTATTGAAAGTCAATAGACCTATTAAATTATGTTTTTCCATACGATCTTCTAACCCTCCGTTAGATTTCGATAAAAAAAAACATTAAAACACGCATCTAATTATTTTTAATTTCAAGTGTTTCACGAATTTTGAAGTCAATATGCCTATCAGTTCATTTTTTTTCGTAGTTTTCCCATATTCTCTAAATTGTAATCAAGCATGTGAAAATATAAACAAATAATTTTACTTCGAACTCGTCACGCAAAAATATTTGCAAACATTTTAAATTGGGATCAACCACCAAATTTTTAAATTAATCAAAGCATTGGCCAGCAAAAAGCCATACATCACAAACATTCGATTGCTGGTGACATTGCAGCAAAATCAATCACAACACAAAAAAGCATACACACAATAAACGACAACACCAAAAACATTAGCGAATCCCGAATCATCTTCGTTGAAACGACGATGACGATGCTTTGGTTCGTTGTTTACTCTTCGCTTGCGCTTCGACGAACAAGATCGCAAACTGTTGAGCGCGAGCAAATTTCCCGCAAGCTATGCCTCCGCTCATCTCTTCCCGTCCGCATCAAGAAACACGCTTGACAAATTTTTGAAGATGCGTATTCTTTATATTCTATATTCTTTGGTTGAAGCTACTCAAATCCAACAGGAACTTTGCGTACTTTTGCACCGAATGCAATGCAATGGCTACGAAATTCATTGGTGCCCGTGATGCTGTACTGGAATCCCAGAGATCCGGCTTCAACAAAATTCTAAGTGCCGTGGAGGCAATCTGCAAGTCATTAGTTTCCCAGTTTGATGACCTAAAATCATTTATTGCTGCGGAAACAACAAAGTCGCTTGCTTTGGAGCAGGAGAATGCAAAGCGTTTGGCTCTCATCTCGACTGAAATTGCGGTAATTCGCTCATCAGTTTCTTCTGCTGCTGCTAAGTCTCCCTCGCGCCCTGCAGCGGCACAGACGCCCGCTGTCCACGCTCACAACAACCTCACTTGGGCCCAACAGGTAGCTGGGGTCTCCCCGATAATCTCGCTTGCTGTTGATGGAGAGTGTTTCTATGGAAACCCGCCCGCTGCTGATGTTGTCGCTGACATGCAGACGAATTCATTGCCTGCTGCTATTTCGTCGCTTGATGCTGTTGTTGTCGCTGACGTGCAGTCGTGTTCATTGCCTGCTGCTATTTCGTTGCTCGATGCTGCTTCGCATCCAACTTTATCGGCCTCTTCGACGCTTGCCAAAAACAATGCTGAGTGCATTACCGTGAGTAGGAAAAAACGAAACGAGCAACTGAGTTCCTTGCCTACTGCTCAAACGTCGCTTGATGCTGTTGTTGTGCCGCCTGCTGCTACTGGCTCTCAGAGGGTCCGCCGTGAATGTGCGTGCAAATCTATTGCGTCGCCAATTGCTCTCAGTACTCCACATGCTGCTTCTGATGCCTGGTACTCTGATCGGTCACCGAGTGCTGCTGCTGTTGTTCCTGTGGCTGTTGTTCCTGCTGCTTCTACACATCCAACTTTATCCGCCAATATTCAGCCCTCCAAAAGTAATGCTGAGTGGACTACTGTCAGTAAGAAGAGACGAAACGATGGTTTTCGTGTTGTTGGCTCAAACACGAGTTCTGATCTCGACGTTGCTGTTCGCCTCAAGTGGCTACATCTCTCATCTTTCTCTCCTACCGTTTCTGAAGACAACATTATGGATTATGTTGCTAAACATTCTGCTGTGGACAAAAATTTGCTGTCTTGCTATAAACTGGTCAAGAAAGATGTTTCGATCTCGTCGCTCAAAAAGATTAACTTCAAGCTCGGTATTCCTGAATCTTCATTTGATAAACTGCTTAACTCTGATTGTTGGCCTGCCAATGTTTGCATCCGCCCCTTTCGTTTTTTTCAACACAAAGGAGAGAAGGTGATGCAGCTTTAGCACCCTCATCAGTCCCCTTTGATCGTAATGGCATAAAGATTTACTTTCAAAATGTTTCGGGCCTTAGAACTAAATCTTCAAAATTGTTCCTGTTCAGCTCTCACCAGGAATACGACGCACAGTGGGGTATTGACCATTGAAAACGGCGATCAATTCTCCTGAGCTATTAAAATGAATGTAAAGTATTTTTTTACATAGATGAAACATATATAAGACAAATTGAAAAAGAAAAATTGTTGTTGTTGTTGTTTTTTTATTAAATTTATTCAATTTAAGTAAATATTTCATGTTTTGGGCTTCTCACACTAGAATTATTAAATATCATCGCTATTATTATCATCATTATCATCATCATCGTCATCATCATCATCATTATCATCATCATCATCATCATCATCATCATCAAACGCAATATCATTACCAGACTGGAAATTAGTATTATCTGTTGAAGTTTTTACAGATGGTGATTTTAAAAGTTCAATAGCTGATAGTGGTAGATGTTGAATCTTTTTTTTAGGAAGTTTCCTTAAACTTGATAAAATTGGATCGGAAGCAATAAGAAATCGATGCAAAATATCATGATTGGTTTTTTCTCTGCTAGTCTTGCGTGTAAAATGTTCTCTGTATTTTTTAAATTCTTTATTCAGTGCTTCTTGAGCTTCCTCAGTTAATTGGCCAATTGGTAACAGAGCGTGGTGTATTATTTCTGCCCCATGAATTAGAAATTTGTGCACCGTAGGTGGCATATTTCACCATGGATACTTTGATACAAAATATCTCGCAGTATCATGTGCGAAATTTCGAAACTTTGCAATATCTACCTCATGGCCACAAGAAACCACTATCAGTATAACGTGCAACCTTTTTATCAAGTTCAAGTCAACATTCGTGATTTCAGACGATAGCTCTGCGTTTCGAAAGAACCTTCTTGCCGTATTTCCATCATTTGAGTTGCCGAATCCGGGTTTCGGTTGATCAACAATCAAACCTGCTTTCTCTCTGAATCCCTTTTGAATATTTTTTTTGTTTCATTTTCTGACCTTACTTGCCATTTTTTTATTGGTAATTTGTACGATAAATGAAGAAGGCATTCAAAAAATCGTATCGAACCATGCAGTATTGACAGTCCAAAATTAAGATTAGTGGTTTCAACATTTCTTGCAATCATTTCGTCAATTAAGTTGAATTGTGTTCTTGTTGCACCGCATAAGTAACACTGAAGTTGAAGTAGTCTCAGTGCCTTATTTGTAGTGCCTTGCAGGAGAATAACAAAAACAAAACAGAAACACATGATAACAACAACATTCATTACTCCATGAAGATCAAGCGAAATCACAAAATTTGGCACTGACTTTGAAGCACTAAAACTTAAATATTTCAGAAAATGCACAAAAGTGCACTTTAATTTTTTGCAATATAGTTGTCAAATATATGTTCTTTACATATCATATAAAATTATTACGGCCTTTTACAGCCAAAGCTACTATATGTCTACCTATATCCTTTAAATATGTACAATTTTAAGATTATAACTAACAAATTTTTATAAATTATTAATACACATATTCTACAAACATAATTTTGTTTAAACATTAGTACAATACCTGAGGTTGAAGGTTCCATATTAAAAAAATTAAGTTTTGCAAGAATGATATTACAAAAAGCACTTCAAATCACTGGCAAATGCGTAACGCGCTCTAAACACAACGGAGCAATGAACAAATATGCATTTTGCAAAGCGCACCGTGACAATACCGTTCAATGTATGTAGATCATTTATTTTTTCACCCAGTGATGCACAATTTTATCTACTTTTCCCCCATACCAAATATTATCAAGATATTTGAATTTCATTTTTTGAATTAATCGCCATTTTGGGCACCAAATACCCCACTGTGCGACGTCTTCGTTTTCGTGGAAACCTGGCTGAATGCGAATTTTTTCGATCATGAATTTTTTCATGCCAACGTTTATGATGTTTTTCGTAAAGACAGAGATGCGGCCAAAACTGGTTGCTCTAGAGGCGGCGGGGTCTTGATCGCTGTTAAGCGCAATTTCCATGCATCGCGCTTTACACTCGATGATGAAGATTTAATTCTTGACCAGCTTTGTGTTCGTATCAAAGGTTCTTTTGGATTACTCTTTCTCTGTGTTTCTTATATTCCCCCGGACAGTGCTTACTTTTTGTACAAATCTCATGTCGACAATATCGTTTCCTTAGTCACCGATAAGATTGGCGATAACCATATTTGTGTTCTCGGTGACTTTAATCTTTGCAATGTCAATTGGTCTACTACAAATGATGTCACCTCCCTTATTCCGTCTAATGTAAATTCCCCTTTAGAACTATATGTTATAGATACTTTGCTGAGTCTGGACCTTCATCAAATAAATGGCCTTTCTAACAAATTGGGTAGAATCTTAGATCTCATCTTCCTTAGTGTTAATGTTAAGTTTAGGTTGCTTGAATGTCTTTTCCCCTTCTCGTCCTCTGACAGGCATCACGTTCGAATTATTCTAGATTGTGAATTCTATGTTTTCCCCTTGTCTTCTGGTAGTCCCAGACCCTCTTTCAACTTCACACATGCTGACTTTCCTGCACTGAATAATGTGCTCCTTGATGTTGACTGTAATATTCTATTTGCGAACTATGATGTATCTGATTGTTTCTCTGCTTTCAAATCTAAAGTTTATATTTTCTGTGTTGATACTATTCCGGTTATCAAAAAGAGGAAGTATAATATCCCTTGGCATACAAAAAGGCTTAAACATCTAAAGAATATAAAAAGCAAATATTACAAGAAATACAGACAAAGCTCTAGTAATCATTACTAAGGACTGTATCGAAAATTATAAATACACTTTAAAAATCATATAAAGTGGGCTATGCAATGTTGGTTGCTCAGCAATATCGGTTTTTAGATTCTAGAGGTTCAAATTGTTATTTTCGTGAAAAATTTGTTGTAGTATATCGAAGCGCTTAAAAATGAGAGGACTTTCCGCAAAACTTCGTCAGAAAATTTTGTCCAAATGGGCATCAACCAAAGGAATGTCGTATAGAAAACTAGCAAAAGAAGCAAATGTTAGCCTGTTCGCTGTGCAAAAACCATTCGCCGGTATACTACACATTGCACACTTGAGGATTTACCAGGACAAGGTCGTAAAAAGGGTGCGTCCCAACCATTGCTAGATACTAAGATATGTGCCTTGTTTAAAAAAATAAGGATATATCCGTACGCGATTGCGCAAAAAAAGCCGAAACGAGTGCAGCAATGGTCCAACGTGCCAAGAAGAGAAACCAGTTGGGAACATATAGAAAGCAAAAACAGCCAAAACGAAGCACTCAGCAAGGCGCGCAGGTGAAAACCAGATCCCGAAAATTGTACGACTATATTTGTAGGCAAAAATTTGATTGCATCATAATGGACGACGAAACATACGTGAAATTGGACTACAAAACGCTGCCTGGACCCCAATTCTACGCAGTTCCGAAAGGATGTGAAATTTCAAAAGCTGACAAATCAATTTTTTGCGAAAAATTTGGCAATAAGATTCATGTTTGGCAAACAATATGCAAGTGTGAAAAAAGTCGACTCCATTCTTCACAGACAAGCCCCTGAACCCTGAAATGTACCTAAATGAGTGCCTCAAGTAGAGATTGCTGCCGTTGGTGAAAAAACACACTGGCAAGACTTGGTTTTGGGCCGACTTAGCCTCTTGCCATTATGCTAAGCCAGTACTAACGTGGTATGAAGAGAAGAACATAAATTTTGTTAAGAAAAACATGAATCCTCCAAATTGTCCAGAGATACGCCCTATCGAAAAATTTTGGACGTTGATGAAGAGGGACCTTAAAAAAAGATCTAAGCCGGCTAACTCCGTTCAAAAATTTAAAAAATATTGGAATAGTGTTAACAAAAAATTAGATTCTGGCTGTGTCCAGAATTTACAAAATGACCTCGACAAAAAGATTAAACATGTGGGCTAGCCTCCCACTAAATAATTTTTTTCGTTGCTATTTACAAAAAAATACAATATGAAATACCATTTATAAAAAAAAATAAATTCTAACTTTTGTTATGCACTAGTATGAAGCATGTTTTGGTGTATTCATAATTTTCGATACAGTCCTTATCTTAAGTTTCTCAGTGCCCAGAAGGATTTTAATTGCCTCAATAAATTTTTATATCGTAATTATATTTTCAACTTTGAAGCCAATATCAATACTAACCCTACGGCCTTTTGGCGATTCATTAATTCTAAAAATAACAGCTCATCTATTCCCTCGACTGTTTTCTTCGGAGATAAATCTGCCAGTTCTGCTCCGGAAGCTGCTGATCTCTTTGCGGACTTTTTCTTTTCTAATTTCGTTTCGGATTGTGCGTCCAGTAGCAACTTCTCCTTTAAATCTGATTCATCAATCAATTTCGGTTCCCTAACTCTATCCCTAAGTGACGTGCTCAGTGGTATCAAACGATTGAAGCCATCAACACAAACCGATGCCGATGGTCTTTCACCCATTCTCCTAAAGAACTGTCCCTCGCTGTCATACCCTCTACAATTAATGTTCAATATGTCGCTTTCCTCTGGTGTTTTCATCGATGATTGGAAACTAGCGGCAATTACTCCTATTTTTAAAAGCGGGAACAAAAACGACGTCTCTAATTATCGCCCAATCTCCAAGCTCTCCACGGTTTCAAAACTTTTCGAAGGCATAATCAAGGAGAAGTTGTACTTTGCTGTAAAGAGTTTAATATCACCTAACCAGCATGGTTTTGTTGCGTCCCGCTCAACTGTCACTAATCTTGCGGTCTTTAGTAATTACTGTTTCTCTGCTTTTCAAAATAATTCCCAAGTGGACACAATCTATACCGATTTCTCCAAGGCTTTCGACAAAGTCTCTCATGACATACTCCCTTCTAAGCTTTCGATCTTGGGGTTTCATTCAGTCTTCTTGGATTGGACTAAATCTTATTTAAGCAACCGACAGTGCGTCGTCGTTGTTGATCATGCCATCTCGAAGCCTTTCGTCGCCACTTCTGGAGTCCCGCAGGGAAGTATTTTAGGCCCTTTGTTCTTTGTCCTCTTTATAAATGACATCAGTGATTGCTTCTCCTTCTCAAACTTCTTGCTCTATGCAGATGACTTGAAGATTTTCTCTGTTGTCCGTTCTTCGTCTGATTCTTTAAACATTCAGTCCGACCTCAACAATGTCCTCGCGTGGTGCAGGAAAAATCGTTTATGCTTGAACGTCAGCAAATGCTTTCACTCAACTTTTTCGAAATGCTCTAATACAGTAACAACTTCTTTCGAAATTGATGGCTCAGTATTAGCAAAAGTGGCTGAAATCAAGGATCTGGGCGTTGTGTTTGGCTCAAAGTTTAGTTTCACTTCCCATGTTAATCGCATTGTGTCACGTGCCTACTCTATGTTAGGGTTTGTCCGCCGCAATTCTTCCTCCTTTTCTAATCCCTATACGCTCAAGCTCTTGTATTCTACCTTTGTTAGGTCCAGACTGGAATATGCTGCGTTCATCTGGAGACCGTATCATGCGTCGCATTCTAATCGTTTAGAGCGTATCCAAAAAAGATTCCTAAAGTTTGCCCTTCGCTCCATTCGCTTTTCTGAGCCCCAGCCTCCTTACAGGTCTAGATGTCTTCTGCTTGGTTTAAAATGTCTTGAAACCAGGAGGTCTGTCATTTCAATGGCTTTCATTTAGTCAGTGGACATATTGATTGCCCCTCTCTCTTGTCCAAATTAGCTTTGAATGTGCCATCTCGCTCCCTCAGGCATGTTTCCCCTTTTTCTGTTGAGTTCTCTAAGACGCGTTATGGTAGTAATGCGCCTATTCCTCGAGCCTTATCCGAGCTAAACATGCTGTCGTCCTCTTCTATGTTTGACCTATCTGTACCTAAACCCCTGTTTATTTCTTTTCTTTATTCCCACCTTCCAGTTTAAGTTTAAGCTTAAATTAAGTCCCATTTTGTTAACTAGTCTGTAAGAATTGTTCAAAGACTACTACTAAATAAATAAATAAATAAATAAATAAATAAATAAATAAATAAATAAATAAATATAGGGTGAATTGCTTACCTAAATAATTTCTTGCTTAAGCATGTTTTCAATTTGCCGGCAGATATATTTTTCATGTATTTGTGGATAACGATACAGTTTTGAGTAAACTGCCCTGTCAGACAGCAACTGGTTATACTTACTTACTTACTTAACTGGCCATAACAACCCGTTATCGGGTTACGGCCTGCCGCAAAACTTCTCTCCAGGCGCCTCTGCTTCGCGCGCGCCTTCTCCAGTTGGTCACACCAAGAGATACCAGGGCCTCTTCCACTTGGTCCTTCCACCGGAGACACGGCCTCCCTCTTCGCCGTCGACCTCCAACCATCGCATCGAATACCTTTTTCGCCGGAGCTTCGTCGTCCATGCGGCAGACATGACCGAGCCAGCGTAGCCGCTGGATGTTAATTCGCTGCGCTACGTCCATGTCCTTATACAGCTCATACAGCTCGTTATTGGTTCGTATGCGATAGTCGTCACCAACCCGAACAGGGCCGAAGATTTTGCGAAGCACCTTCCTCTCGAACACTCCAAGGGCCGCTATGTCGTTTCGTGTCATTGTCCATGCTTCAGCGCCATAGAGGAGCACGGGCAAGATAAGCGTCCTATAGAGTGAAAGTTTTGTCGGTCGAGAGAGGTCTCTACTTCTCAATTGCCTACCGAGACCGTAGTAGCACCTGTTGGCAAGAGTTATCCTTCGCTTTATCTCCAGACTGACATCATTGCTGCTGTTGATGGCGGTGCCAAGGTAGACGAATTCCTTGACAACTTCAAAAGCATACCTGTCGGCCTCGACGTGAGACCCTAGCCGCTGCGAGTCCCTGCGTGTAGACAGCATATACTTCGTCTTACCCTCATTTACCACCAGACCCATTTTGGCAGATTCTCTTTCGATAGCCGCAAAGGCAGCGGTGACATCTCGCTTGTTACGTCCGATGACATCAATATCATCAGCGTAAGCAAGGAGCTGGACACTTTTGTTGAAAATTGTGCCATTACGATGTACACCGGCCTTGCGCAGAACACTCTCCATGGTGAAGTTGAAGAGGTCGCAGGACAAAGGATCGCCCTGTCTGAAACCTCGAACGGTATCAAAGGGGTCGGAGAGGTCACTTCCAACCTTGACGGAGCTGCGCGTATTGCTCAACGTCGCTCTGCAAAGTCTAACGAGCTTTGCAGGGATACCAAGTTCAGACAATGCGGCATATAGGCGATCCCTTATCGGGCTATCGAATGCTGCCTTGTAATCGATGAAGAGATGGTGTGTATCGATTTGGTTCTCATGGGTCTTCCCCAGGATTTGGCGTAGAGTGAATATCTGGTCGATGGTGGACTTACCAGGTCTAAAGCCGCACTGATAAGGTCCAATCAGCGCCTTGGCGAGTGGCTTTAGTCTTTCACATAATACGCTCGTCAGGACCTTGTATGCAATGGGAAGTAGGCTGATACCCCTGTAGTTGGCGCATATTGTTGGGTCGCCTTTCTTCAGCACAGGACAAAGGGCACTTAGGTTCCAATCGTTGGGCATTCGTTCCTCCAGCCATATTTTGCAAATGAGCTGATGCATGCACCCAGTCAGCTCACCGCCGCCGGCCTTGAACAATTCAGCTGGTAGCCCATCCGGCCCTGCAGCTTTGTTGTTCTTGAGTCGCTGGATAGCGACCCGGACCTCGTCATGGCTGGGCGGTGGCACATCCACACCGTCGTCGTCGATTGGTGCCATCTGGACATCTTCACCACTGGCGGTATTGTTCCTTTCGTCGCCTGCGAGCAGCTTGGTGAAGTGCTCCTTCCACAACCTCAGCACACCCTGCGCATCCGTAACCAGATCCCCGTTTTCGTCTCTGCAAGAAGATGCCCCAGGCTTAAATCCTTCCGTGAGACGCTTAACTTTTTGGAAGAATTTTCGGGCGTCATTCCTGCTCCTGCACTCCTCGATTTCCTCACGCTCGCGCCTTTCTTGCTCCCGTTTCTTGCGTCTAAAAAGGCACCTCTCTTTCTTCCTCTCCTCCCGGTATTTTTCTGTCATGGCTCGCGTGGCGGCCGACTGCAGGGTCTTCTTGTATGCAGCATTCTTCACTGCAGTGGCTGCGCGACACTCTTCATCGTACCATTGGTTTTTTGGTGGTGGGCGTCGAAAACCAAGGACATTTTCTGCGGCGGCGCGCATAGAGTGGGATAAGTGAGCCCATAATCCGCCGATGTCATCAGGTGGAGAGGGGGAGCGACCGAGCTGGTTGGAGAGTTGAGCGGAGTAGACTTCGGCTACCCCTTGTGATCGCAGCTTACTGATGTCCAGCTTTCTTCGCAAACTAGGTTGTGCGGTCTTCGCTGCGCAAAGACGCACGCGTACCTTGGCTGCAACAAGGTAGTGTTCCGAGTCGATGTTGGGTCCTCGGAACGTGCGCACATCTAGAATGCTAGAAGCATGCCTTCCATCAATCACAATGTGATCAATCTGGTTGCGGGTGGATTGATCGGGGGATAACCAGGTGGCCTTGTGGATATCGAGGTGCTGGAATCTGGTGCTACTAACTACCATGTTTCGTGCCGCGGCGAAATCGATCAGCCTCAGACCGTTGTTCGAAGTGGTCCCATGGAGGCTGAACTGCCCGACTGTGGGGCCAAAGATGCCTTCTCGCCCGACCTTTGCGTTGAAGTCCCCGAGGACAATTTTGACGTCATGGGCCGGGCACCTGTCGTAGACGTCCTCGAGCTTCGCATAGAAGGCATCCTTGGCCGCATCGTCCTTCTCTTCCGTCGGGGCGTGCGCGCAAATCAGGCTGATGCTAAAGTATTTAGCTTTGATGCGGATCGAAGCCAGCCGTTCGTTCACCGGAGTGAACCGAGAGACGTGGTGGCGAAGTCTCTTGCTGACCACAAATTCGCGCTTCTCCGCATGGCAGCTGTAGTAGATATCGCAGTCTGCTCGCTTGGAGCAACCTTGTCCTGTCCATCGCATTTCCTGGATGGCGGTGATGTCAGCCTTACATTTCGTGAGGGCTTCCGCCAGTTGGATAGAGGCACTTTCCCTATAGAGGGTCCGGACATTCCAGGTGCATATCCTCAAATCATGGTCCTTGAATCGTTTGCTGTGGTCGTCAACATTGTGGGTTCCTTCCGAGGCTTGCTTTTTGGCTTTCATTGGTATTTGGTTTTCCGTGGCGGGCACCAAACCCTGCGCACAACCCAAATTTTAAGTCCTGGGGATAGGACTCGCTGCACACATTAGTTCACTATTCAGCGGATGCCAAATAGCTATCCAGAAGGGCCGCGCGGAGGCTGTGCATCAGCTTGGATTGGACAGGGACAAGGATCGTTCTGGCGTTCGCCAGGTTGAACGCAATCAGAGACTTTGCCTTGTATGTCCGCTCCCTTCCTTCCACTGGTTATATAACCGTATATATAACCGTTTGTATTCACTGCGCTTTCGGTTACCTCCCCTATATAGTTTCTTAAGAGCGGTGGGAAAAAAGTAACCGAAAGTCTTGTATACGTGTGAGCTTCCATCTCGTTTCCACTGATATAGCTTATAGAAAAGCTAATTATATATCTGTCTCGCTCACTCATTCGTTACCAGTACCGGTTATTTAACTGGTAATATTACGATACCAAATGTGGTAACGGATATACCTACCCCAATAGTAACTGAGTAATAACTTGCTATGGTTTCGGTTACTTAACTGGTTAGAGTCACAGTTAAGTAACCAGAATGGAATAACTATTATGTTTGTTTAAATTCGTATTTTCATTTTTTTTAATAACAATAAACAAAACATTACATAACGGAAAACGGATAACATACAGAAATATACATTAATTGTAAAGCTGAATAAAGTTGTTGTTTTAAGTTGAATTACCTTTGTTTCCCCGGTTCCTCGCCCGCTCCACAAATTTTTCTGTGGCCTTTTCGAATGCCGACCGCCCAGGTGCTTTGAAAACATCTGAAAATATATATAAAATAGTATTTAAAAAAGGAATAACAATGATAACGAATTTGGAAACTAGTGTAAGTTATGCTTACCAAACCAAATTCCATCCATTAAACGAGGTTTCTCCAATGCCCGCTTGCTGCACCTTTCATCCCAGTTAAACTGACAGAGGGCCTCGTCACTAAAAATATTTCCGTTAAGTTAGCAAGTTAAATAAATAGTGTAATCAAATTGGTACTTATCTGTTCTCCGTTTTTTTCCTTTAAAATTTCACTGCGTTTATTTTTCACTGATTTCACTTTTTACGAATTTTTCACAATTTTGTGCATAAATGTGCAAATTTTAACGCGACGAGCAGCTGATAATATGATTATTGCTGTTTCATTCTAACACCCACATGTTGAATTGAATATTTGAATATTGCTGTTTCATTCGGTCGTACGTGTTGTATTCAGTGTTGCCAATTGATTATCTATCTGAATTTCTCCTGCAGTGTTGCATTTTTGCAAACTTATGGGCAAAAAGGGCAAAATTGTTATTAAAATTAAAGGTTTCATGCTGCACACTACAATAGTAGACTAGACAAACAGACTTATAGAATGAGTGACTTAAGGCTAAACAAATTAGTTAAAAATGCATAACGTACATCGTGGATGCATTTCCCGTGGAAAAAATATTATATACTGTAAATAACATGTCCGGAATGAGTGATGCTAGAGAGATGTCATAAATTTTTTAATCCAAAATATGTTTTTTTAAGTAAAATTGTGTGCGACCGCCGTGGCTCAGAGGTTAGTGTGTGCGACCGTGACCGACTACACGCAACATTCGGACCTCGCATTCGAATCCAGTTGCTGCTAAATACCGAATACAGGAAAAGCAACTTTCGGCGGCTGTCCTCAGCAGGCAATGGAAAACCTCTAAGAGTAATCTTGGCTATAAAGAAGTCCCCAACTTGCCAAATTTTGGATTCTGTTAATATTGTTACGAATGCTAGTTCTAGTGGGCTAGTACGTATCACTGGATTGTGCAATTTGAAGATAAAACAACTTTAATTATCCAAACGCAGTCAATGAAAACCAACAATCACTTTATTTCACCAATTTCACACTTTAATGTCTTTACACTTCAGTATTTGCTCAATTACTCCGTGTGGCACCTTCACTGGTCAAAATCAGTCTGACTCGCTGCGCCGCACCCGGCTGCCTTTTATACCTGTCCGGCCATCGCGCAGATCGTTCTCGCACATTCCAGAGTGGACTAAAGGTTTCCATGATGGTCGCGACCATCATTGCCAGGTTGGACTAAAAGTTTCCATTATCGCGGCCACCATTGCCAGGTTGGACTAAAAGTTTCCATTATCGCGGTCATCATTGCCAGGTTGAATTATAGCACGGCGCGTAGCGACAGGGTTGCTTTGCACAGCGACAGACTGTCTTATCGTTACACTGCCCACCACTTAGACTTGTTCGTCCCGAACAAGTGCCGAGGTTCCGCTGTGATAAGGCGCCAGGCGCTCCAAATGGACTACCTTCAGCTTAGCGCCTTTATTTCTGCAACGTTGAATCCTGTATACCACGTCGTTTATCCTAGTCACGCCTTCGTAAGGTCCTTCCCATGACGCTTGAAGTTTCGGAGACAAACCTTTCCTCCGCTGTGGGTTGTAGAGCATTACCAGATCGCCTTCTTGGAACCCTGCTCAGTTGGCCCGTAGATCATATCTGGCCTTCGCCTTATTGCTGACCAGTTTGGTGCGGCTCCTTATAAATTGGTGAATTTCCTCCAGTTCCGCCCGCTTATGGACCACGTAGTTCGTCTTTGCGCCTCCCGTCGTGCTGACTACCCCGAACTTCAAGTCAGCGGGTAACCGCAACTCTGTTCCGAACACTGCTCGGGCTGGAGTGAGTGATGTCGTGTCGTGCGGGGCTGACCTATACGCCATCAGGAACAGGGGGATATGCGTGTCCCAATCCTTTTGATTCCTGCCTACCACTTTCCGCAGGTATTCCTTCAGTGTCCGGTTAAAGCGTTCCACCATGCCGGCGGACTGTGGGTGCAAAGGAGTGGTACGCGTTTACTTTATCCCCAGCAGCTCACACACTTCCTTGAATACCGCAGACTCGAAATTCCGGCCTTGATCGGAGTGCAACTCCAACGGAATTCCGAACCTGGCCACCCAGTTGTTTTCCAGCTTTTCCGAGATCGTAGTGGCCTTCTGGTTAGGAATAGGGTACACTTCGGGCCATTTGATGAAGTAATCCATTACCACCAGCACATATTTCGCGGCTGAACATCGGTCGCAGCTCTTAATCCACTCAGCTACAGACTGCTGACATCCTACCTAATAGAACCGCCTTCTTATCTTGGCGACAGTTTTTGCGATGCCAAGGTGCTCTCCACTGGAGTCGTTATGGTTTTCCTCGATGACATCGTCGATTCTTCATTTCGGCACTACCATTAGGGAGTTGCTGGTCCGACCATCCGCGCTCTCCCATTCGCGGAACAGGCATCCTTCATTCAGCCGCAGACTTTTCCACTGTGCCCAGTAAGCCTTAGTGATCGCGCTTTCACCGGCCATCTCCTGCCAGTCTGGACGTGCGCCTTGCTCCTTGCCTTCGATGATTTTTGCAAGATCCGAATCCTCACGCTGGTCCTTTTGTAGTCTCTCCGCAGACCACTCTTCCTCTGGCATAACGCTTACCAACCGGACGTCCACTATCTGTTCCTTGCTTTCGGCTCGCGAGCACTGCCTGCATTCGACTTTGCGCGGACGGCGTGACAAGGCATCGGCAGCATTTCCATGGCTACTGCCCTTGCGATGCTCTTTCGTGTAGTCGTAGCTCTGCAGTCTCTCGATCCACCGCGCCAATTGCCCTTCAGGAACCTTAAAGTTCAGGAGCCATCTCAATGCCGCATGGTCTGTGCGCAGGCGAAACCTTTGTCCATACAGATATTTGTGGAAGTGTTTTACGCAGTCCAATACCGCCAGCAGTTCTCTCCGTGTCACACAGTAGTTGCGTTCCGGTTTCGATAGAACCCTACTGCAGTACGCTATCACTTGTACCTGGCCGTCTATTATCTGTGATAGCACACCGCCAATACTATTCCCGCTTGCATCTGTATCCAGATGGAAGGCCAGAATTGGAGCACTGCACAGTTTTTCCTTCAGACGTGCAAAAGCCTGTTCTTGCTCCTCGTTCCACTCGAAAGCTTGGCTCTTTTCCGTCAGTTTATGCAAGCTGCTGGCTATGTTCGCGAATCCCGGTGTGGAGGAAAAGTGTATGGTCCGAGATAGTCAAGTGTGGAATTGGCAGTTCGGGTTGGCTTATTATAAAGGCGAGCCGCGCCAATTTCCAGTGGCTAAAGAGCCGACGTTTAAAGCAATATTACAAGAAGGAAACGAGCAATTTTTTTTTGTCATAAAGCTGATTTTATTTTCCAAAATTTGTCTCTTATATACTAAATTCACAAACTGTTATACGGAGGGGCAATTCCAGTGCTCCTCCCTCTATTTCCAGTTCATTCGCATCGTACCAATCACAGCGCGGGTCAGATCCGACGACGCGGCACTTTCCCAAAGTGGGCCAGCGCTCTGCGTTGACCTGCAGTAGGTCGGGTCGAGTTGCATGCGCGATCGGTGCAAGTGCCCACCAGTGTTGTGACATGTGTCGCTTGTGCAAGTGCAGGCCACTTGAGTGACGCCGGCGTTCTTGTGCATGCGATATTTGACACTTGCAATGTAAACAAAGCGGCGCACGCACATTGCGATGCACGTCGGCCTTGCTGATTGGCTTGTGCGCTACTGTGTTGGCATTAGTGGTCACGCGGTACCACTACACCCTTACCCTTAAGGGGGTCTCCTCATCAGTCAGTTTCAAAAAATCGATTTTTTTTTGTTTCAATCGTTAGAACTTTTATCTGAGAATATTCTTGCAAAGTTTGAGAGTTCAACTCAAACTAGTTTAGGAGTTACAGGTTCGGGGAGAGTCTCGCGCGGGGCAAGCGCGAGCGAAGTGAAAACTTTACAGCCCACGTTCTGAAAACCATTTTTTTTTTAATTCCGTGCACGATTTAAAATAAACCATAAAAGCTATGTATACAAGTAAGATACTGTTTTTTAGATTATTTAATTGTGCATAGACTGAACTAAAAAAATTTTTTAAAAGATTTTTATTTTACAATGTAGTTAACGCGCTTACTTAAATACAAGGCCGAAAAATCTAATACTTTTTTAAAAGAATGACAAAAATATTTAAATTACATCTTTTAAGCACCATAATAGTCTATACTATGCAGGAAAGCCTTCTGAATAAAAAAGTATTTCAATTTCTTGTTTCAGGTAAAAATTACGGGCTGAGTCTTGCACGGAGTTTGAGTTGTCCGCGTCGAGCTGCTGCGCAAGATTGTTCATAAATCGGCCATTTTTATTTATTTTGAAATTACATAAACTTTTTTTTGTTGAATACGTTTATGTTAAAAAATATGCAAAAGATCATTTGTTTCTCTTGTTGTTCTCATGTTCAAAAAAAATCCTGAAAAACTACCTTTTTTCCAAGCTACTGATGAGGAGACCCCCTTAAGCGAAAAATTATTCCTTGGAAAAATTTTTAGAATTCCGGGGGGGGGCATTGGAATAGCTTTACAATGTTGTAGTAGCTGTTATAAAATAAATTTACAATATGATATTTATCTTATAAAACGAGTTTGATTTTGTTGATTTTTTTTTTGTTTTTTTTTGTATAGCGTATTGGTTATGTAGTTAATTTATATTCTAATAATAATTGTGTGTTTTATTAAAATGTATTTTGGTTGTGTTAGATTAATGTCTATATTTAGTCTTTACATTTATTGTTTATCTCCTAAGTATTTTTTTAGATTGTTGTTATGTAAAGCAGCCGCCGTGGCTCAGTCGGTTAGTGCGCGGTCCAACGAGTCGCATGCAGAGCGACGCAAGATCGAATACTGCATGTAGTAACACCTAAAAAAAAATAACGGGAAACTCGTTTTCTCTTTCGGTGGCTGTCCTCTCAGCTGGAAATGGCAAACCTCTGAGAGTAAAAATTGCCTATGAAAAAGCTCCCAACCTGCCGTTCGGAACCGGCATAAAACTGTAGGTCCCTTCCACCCGCGTACAAAATTCACACGCACAACACGGGTGGTTGCGGGAAGCTAGACCTTAGTCTCGCGTAAGCGGGCTGTCGTGCCAATCAATTAATTAATTAATGTTATGTAATTCTTTGTGTTTTCCATTAATATCTATTACTGTAGTTACTCCTTTCCTTTCAACTATTTTGTACGGTCCGTGGTATGGACTTTGTAGTTTCTTACGTGTCTCTAACTTTACATATACTAAATCTCCTACTTCTAAGTTTGCTACATTAATGTTGGTGTCGTATTTTAGTTTTCTTTATCTTTGGCTAATTCTATCATATTCCTAGCCTTATTTATTGATGTTCGTAACCTAACTTTTAGCTCATTTGCATAATTTTCAATGTCATAAGTTTTTTCATTTGTTTATTTTGTCACTTGGCAATTGTGGCAATTTACCAAACACTAGTTCATACGGTGAATATAGGGATTCGACATGAGGTGTCGTGTTGTACGCGAATGTGTAGTACGATACCCACTTGTCCCATTCATAATCGTTCGTAAAAGCAAGTAAGTATTCGTGTAAGGTTCTGTGCCCTACAAGAACTGCCTGACCGAAACTCCACTACATTCAAAACATTTTTTAAATTTACCAATACATTTACATGAAATTTGGCCCATATGAGACAAAACATCGCTGCAATTTTTCTTTCATTTAAACTGAAACAAACCATTTGACATCCATAGAAACATTAATTGCTTATAAACGCATGTGTAAGAATGAGACAACAATAGAAGCAACTGCTGACAAGAACTCGCATCGGAGTTAATATAAATGATTAAGAGCCGTCAGCTGCCGTAGCTACGTAGCTCAGCTGGCTAACGCGCGAGTCAAACGACGCGCGAGCCCAAGTTCAAACGCCGAAAAAAAAGGAAAATAGAAAGAAGGTAAGAAATTCGAATTGAAATTTAATTTAAATAAAATATTTGAATATTTAAATAATTCTGCACTTTCAGTAACTTCAATATTGGGCCATAGCAAGAACCGAAGCGCAAGACCAAGAGCCGCGATGTGTTCAAAATGATGCCGGCGATTGGAGTTGTTGTGAGCTTTTAAAGCAATGCCTTCGATTGCGACAATATGCAGGACCGCAAATGAATTTTTTTAATTAAATTCAATTTTTTTTATATTATTTCATTTAAATTAATTTAAAATAAATTCAGGCAGAAGTAAAAGCAAACGGTTTATCCAAAAAATTTCAATAAAAACCTGCAGTTTTGCAATATTGAGTATTGGTCATGAATGACCGATTTATACATCACATTGTGACCGATATTTGCATCAGCATTTCAGTCAAAAATTTCGGCACATGACCGGTCAACTGACTGACATTTCCATTTTTTTCGGTGTTTGCTGCAACAACGAAAAAAAAAGTTTGCTCCAACGGTGAATTGAACTAGTGGAGTCTTGATTCAACCCAACTCGACCCAACGCATTAGCACGCTGAGCTACGGTGGCTGCCGCGGCGGCGGCGGTGAGATAGCCATACAAAGCAATACAAATATTTGGAGGTTGGAATACGTATGCGTTAGAGCAGAGCAAAAACACCTTTCTTAATATGCAAAAGGTGTGTGTTAGAGTGAAACAGAAAATCACACGTATACAAAAGTTTCTATCATTTTTGTTAACTCGCCTGTAGAAAAATGATAGAAACTTTGTTCCGAGTGCTGACCGATATTTCTATCAGGCCTGACTATCAAATGACCGGTCATATGACCGAAAGTGTTCTTGTAGGGTGGTTACGTTCATGTGCGCCAATTGTTTGGTGGTGGTAAGGCGTCGAAAAATTTGTCGTGTGTCAAGTACCTTGCATATATGCATCTCCCAAAAAAGGTCCACCACGAGTGAAAAATTCAAATTGCTCAGAAAAACTTTCTATTATCCAATAATACAGCTTAAATATCTATATTTTATAAATGTAAAAGAATTTTTAATTTTTTTTTCATTTTTGACCGAAATATACTACTTTAAAAGAAAAAAAATTTTTTCTGAGCCTTTTGACGAATTATATGCACATTTTGTCTTTGCGTTTTTATCTTATTCAAGTAATATTATATTTTTCTTGTAATGCAAAAGTTTTCTACTAACAACAATCTTATGTATTAGAGAAAGCGAGAGAAAGTGGAGTTCGAAGAACGGAAGTTTTTTTAGGTAGCTTCTTCCTGTATCCTATTGTCGCGTCCGTGCCCAAAAAACCTTATTAGTTGTTGCCATTAGTGGACAAACTTTTCAAATGCAAGTAGCTGTCAGTTTTTAAATAGGTGCATTGTTCCCGTTAGGAAAATATAATAATTGGTTCCCGGCAAAATCGGAAAAAAATTGTATGGGTGTTTAAAATTTGTCGCGTCCGTAACCGGAAGCTCTGAATCGATTCGATTGTTATTCGATTTCCGGTAAATTTTCGCATTTCTTGAGATACATTTTTTTTTTTTTCAAAATATTGACTCTCATTGAACATTTTAGCAATAAAATACAAGAAAATATCAAAAAATTATTTTGGTTGAGAATAACAGCTTCATCAATTTTGTACGATATAAGTATCGTACAATGGTCCGCAAAGGAGTAAAAATGCATGAAACTTTTTTTTCGTTTTTTTTAATTTTATGAACAATTCATTGGCTTATTTGATAAGAAAATATAAATGTAACAACAAAAATCAAAATGTGATTTCATTCATCGAAAACTATATAAATTATATATTTAAACAATTGAGTAACATCTATCAGGCCTTATAAAACCGTTATTGCTGTTGCAAAGCCCTTTTCCCCTCATTAAAACACAGAATCAACTAAACACCATATAGCTTTGTAGAAAGATACCGAATATAGCCGATTCTTATTATCGTAGTGGGAGTGGCAAGTACTCATGTCTAACCTTACATAATCTGTGTCTGCCCAGTGAAACACAAAATCGTTAAGTAATTGTTATTTCTGAATAGAAATAGTCGATTAGTCGAATTTAATTAGTCATACGATTTAGTGATGGGCGTGGTATTCAAGCAAACAGAAAAATTCTGTTACCAAATCCATAACTTAAAAAAAAAATGCTAACATCACTTGCAAACTTTTCCCGCCATTTGTACGATAAATCGTACAAAGCTTTGCAACCCTTGTGGTCATTTGTACGATATATCGTACAATTTTTTAAAGGCTCGGGAAAAATATTTAGAAGCAAAAATTGTTAAATTTAATAAGTTTTATAAATCAACTGAGATTCAAACTTTGAACTTGTTTGTCTTTTTGCTACTAAAAAGTATTAAATATTTAAAAATTCCTCCGCAGAAGCATCGCATCGCCAAATTCTTGCAAAGAACTGCTTACAAATCGCACTCACACTGTATAGCCGCGGCTATTGTGGTTTATATTTTCAAACAGAATGGTAAAACATAACCTCCTTAATAAGAATTTAAAAGCCGTTTCATAAAAAAAACGTTCGCTGTCAAAAACAAATCTTTAAAAAAAATTGTACGATATATCATACAAATTTCCGGAAAGGGTTGATGAAAAATACTGTACAAATAATTAATATAATATAATTTAATTAATTTATTAAGTTATTTCTAAAACCAGTTTGCTGCGATTTGATGAATGAAAGGTGCATTGCTAATGATTGTAAGATGTGCGCGATATTAAACGCGATCTAATTTCAATAGAGTTCCTCAGGAAAATTAAATAAACCACACTAAGAACTTTTAACTTTGATTTTTCCTTATTTTGATTGCTGTAACTTGAATTTAACTTGTTATGTGTTATTTTTATTAAAAGTTGAAGTGTTATAATGAAAACGATTACTGTATTTAGTAAGGGGAATACCCTTGGAAAATTTGTCGCGTCCGTGATGTCGCGTCCGTATTCATGATATACCTAATTAAAAAAAGGTAAGACAAAATTCTCATATTTCATAAGTCTACGAAGAAAAGTTATCCTTTGACCTTCATTTGCATGTATATTTATAAAAAAAAAGTTCCCAAAAATCGCTAAATTTTGTATATTTCTATAAGAGCTTCAAAAAAACTTCTTTTTTTTTGTCGCGTCCGTTTCATTGCATAATTGCTTTTTATTTTGTACTAATTTGTACTAAATCTTTCAAATATATTTCTAAAATGTAGCACCATTTCAGCGCGTTAGAACACTAAAAAAACATATCGACTTCTTGTGTTTCTTTCTTGTTTTTGGTGTAATTGAAAGCGTGCGAATGTCGCGTCCGTGCCACTGGGAGATGCCCATATGTGTTGCATTAGCTCGTTTGTAAATTCGGTGCCTCTGTCTGATTTCAACGTGTTGAAGCAACCGTACTTGAGTATGAATTGTTTTACCAGTGTTTTTGCTATTGTTTCTGCGTCTTTTGTTTCTATTGGGTGTGCTATGACGAATTTCGTAAGGTCACATTGCATTGTCAGTACATATGTATCGGTGTCCGTTTGATATACGTAACGGTCCGACTGTGCCAATTGTTATTGTTTCAAAGCTTGTTACTGGTGTGTCTGTTTTAGTCAGTGCTTCTTTTGTGTGTCTTGTTATTTTGTTTGTTGTGCATTTCGAACAATTGTTTACAAACTCTTTAACCATTTGTCTCATATTTTTCCACACGTATCTTTGTTTTAGTTTTGTATGTTTTTTCTTATACCCAAGTATCCGGTTGTGCATGAGTTATGGAATTCGTCAATTAGTTTATACTGTTGTATTGGGCTTAGTACTTGGAGTGGAGCGTCGTAAATTAGTATTTTTATGGGCGAATATTTGTTTACATGTAGTTCATTATACTTTCTTTTGAACTCATTCATTTCAATATTTTCAAATTTAAAGTTTTGTCTGCAAAGGGCTGTAGCTTACTTAGTGAACTGTGTAGCTTCTCCAACATTGGATCTAGTTCCAAAGGGTCATCACTACAAGTCACGTGCACTTCATTATTACATATTTTGATCGTCGGCCGACGCTTTTTGATAATAAAATGCAATCTTTTCATATTCTTCACGTCAGTCATAGAGGTACATTCCCAAATGTGGAGTTGCGCAGGCTCCTTTGGAGATATGTCCGTACTGTACTGCGTGTATTTATTTCTTTCTTCTTATTTTGCCCTTTTTCAATTTGTTCTTGTGTTCCTATTTTTGTTGTCTTACTTCGTGTTATAGCTAGTACTTCTTGTGTCGGTATCATTGCTTTTAAGTCGTCACTGTCTAGCTTGATGCGTGATAGTGCATCTGCGTTCGTATTGATTTTGCCTTGTTTGTAGATTATTTCGAAATCATAATCGGATAAATCTAGTCTAATTCTAGTCATTTTTGACGATGGGTTTTTATGGGAGAATAGAGAAACTAGTGGTCTGTGGTCAGTTACTACAATGAATTTTCTACCATAGGGGTATGATCTGAAATAATTTATTCCCCAGTGTATTGCTAAGAGTTCTTTTTCTATAATTGGTTTATTTATATCGTGTTTCTGTAGTGACTTGCTTGCATAAGAGATTGGTAAGTCATGTCCTATTTCACCTTGTGATAGTACTGCTCCTAGTGCAAAGTCTGAGGCGTCTGTCGTTAGTATGAAGGGTTTGTTAAAATCTGGATATTGTAGTACAGGTGGATTGACAAATTTTTCTTTTAAATTTTTAAAGGCACGTTCGCACTCGTCTGACCAAATGAAAGGTGTCCCTTTCTTGAGTAGAGAGTTTAAACATTTAACGATATTTGCAAAGTCAGGTATGAAACGTCTGTAATAATTGCAGAAGGCAATGAATCTTCGTACGTCATCTGCGTTTTTTGGCGTGGGGTATTTCATAACTGCTTCGCATTTGGTTGGATCTGTCTTAACGCCTTTGTCGGTGATTAAATGGCCCAAATAAATAACTTCTGGTCTGAGAAAGTGGCATTTGCTTGCGTTTAGCTTCAGGTTGTATTGTTGTAATCGGTCAAATACTTTGATTAAGTTTGCGTTGTGATGCTTCAGTGAGCATCCAAACACAATAATGTCATCAACGTATAAGAATGCTTCTGAGTTTAATCCGCTGAGAGCTATTGTTAACATTCTTTGAAAACTATTGGAGGATATTTTAAGTCCAAAAGGGAGTCTTTTAAATTGATAGTGTCCATCTTGAGTTTAAAATGCTGTGGGTGGTCTTGAACTTGGTGCTAAAGGGATTTGGTGAAAAGAACTGGTCATGTCCAAAGTTGAAAAGTATTTTGCTTTTCCTAGGACGTCTAGAACGTCTTCTAGTCGTGTGAGTGGAAATTTGTCGTTAATTATTTTGTCATTGAGTTTTCTGTAGTCCACAACTAGTCGCCATTTCTTTGTGTTATCATCACTCTTTTTCGGTACTAGTAGCAAAGGTGCATTATAGGGGCTTGTTGAAGGTTATATTATGTCGCTGTCTATTAGTTTCTGTACCTGTTGTTTTATCTCTTCTTATTGTGTTTGTGGTAGCCTGTAATTCTTTATATAAACTGGTGTTGTATTTTCTAGATTTAGGTGCTGTTCATAAAAGTTGATTGTAGTGAGTTCTTCTCCTTCCAAATGAAATATTGATTGGTACCGTCTAAAAATGTCTGTCAGTTCTTGTTTAATTTGTGGGTCAGAAGTATCTAGCTTTAGCGTGGCTATGAGTTTTTTAAATCTGTTATTGTTTGTGCATTCAGTTTTGTATTGTGTTCTTAATATTGTTACGAATACTAGTTCTAGTGGGCTGTTACGTATCTCTGGATTGCGTAATTTGAAAATAAAACACACTCAGTTTCTCAAACGCAGTCAATAAAATAAACCGACAATCACTTTATTTCACACATTTACACTTCACTATCTTTACACTTCAGTATTTGCTCAATTACTCCGTATGGCACCTTCACTAGTCAAAATTAGACTGACTCGCTGCGCCGCACCCGGCTGCCTTTTATACCTGTCCGGCCATCGCGCAGATCGTTCTCACACATTCCGGAGTGGACTACAGGTTTCCATGATGATCGCGACCATCATTGCCAGGTTGGACTAAAATTTTCCATCATTGCCAGGTTGGACTAAAAGTTGCCATCATTGCCAGGTTGGCCTAAAAGTTCCCCTTATTATCGCGGCCGTCGTTGCCAGATTGAATTATAGCATGGCGCGTAGCGACAGGGTTGCTTTGCACAGCGACAGACTGTCTTATCGTTACAATATTGTGTAATTTGACAGTTTTTCTATTTGTGGTTCTATGTCTTTTATTGTGACTGTTTTGTTTGTTGTGTTAATAATTTTGATGTGACAATTGCCTTTTGGATGGAGTTGGCTAAGAATACTCCGTTTGTGAGTTCTTTATTTAAAATGACGGTGTCTTCTTCTAGGTTTAAATTAATTGGTAATATGACTTCACATCTGGGTGGAATTGTGTGTGTTTTGTTGTGTGGGGTTTTCGTTGTAATGGGGAATACGTGTTCAATTTCGTTTATAATAATTGTTAAAGTGAGGGTTTCGTAATCTATTTTATTTATTTATTTATTTAGTATTGATTAGCCAATGAATACAATAAAAATTCTTATAGGCTAAGTTGAACACATGAAGCTACTTATAAACAAGATTTAACGAATAAATGAAACGATTTTTTGAAATTGAAAAATCAATGTCAACAATTTTGGAGATTCTATTGAACTCAATTAAGGCTCTGGTGATAGGTGCATTTCGCGCATACAGAGCCCTCAAAATACCAACATGGAAGAGCTCTGAGCAACGAAGAGATCTAGCTGGAATATTCAGAAAAATCCTCTCTAGGAGTGTGGGACAATCCACCATACCCCGGAGTACATCAAAGATGAAGGACAAAGACAGGATTGTTCTCCTACTTTGCAAGGATTTTAAGTTAATCAATAGGCATCGCGATTCGTAGCTAGGCATAGGATCTGTAAAGCGTAAGATACGTAATGCAAAGCGTAGGAAAACTTTTTGGACCCTCTCAATCCTAGCGCCATGGCACGCAAAATATGGAGACCAGATGAAGGACGCATATTCAAGCCTGGAACGAACAAGTGCCATATACAAAATCTTCAGCGTATACGGGTCGGTGAAATCCGAGCTATGACGCCTCACAAAAGCAAGCATGGCATAAGACTTAGAGATGACAAAATTAATATGATTAGCGAACGAGAACTTCGAGTCAAAGATTACGCCCAAATCTTTAATTTCATCAACATGCAACAGGCGTGTCATGGAAATGTGATAAGAAGTGTCAATGACTTTGCAACGTTTAGAAAAGGTAACATGAAAACACTTGTTGATATTCAGTGATAACCGATTTTTGATACACCAATTACTGACATTATCAATATCGATCTGCAGTAGTTGAGAATCGTGGGAGTCTCTGATCAGAGAATAAATCTTTAGGTCATCCGCATAAAGTAGAAACTTTGCTGTCGAGAAGCATGTGCAGATATCATTAATGAATAAATCAAAAAGCAGTGGGCCCAGGATGCTGCCTTGGGGTACCCCTGAGCAAGCCACGAAAGAAACCGACCTAACATTGTCGACAACAACCACGCAACTACGATTGTGTAGGTAAGATGAAATCCAACTCAGAAAAGCTGAGTGGAAACCTATACACGCTAATTTATTAAGCAGTATAGCATGAGAGACCCTATCAAAAGCCTTAGAGAAATCAGTATAAACAGTGTCAACCTGTATACCTGAATGAAAAGCAGAGATGCAATCATCCGAGAAAACAGCTAGATTCGACACAGTTGAGCGACCTGGAATGAAGCCGTGCTGCTCCGGACAAATTATATTCTTTACAGAAAAAAATAATTTAGCTTGGATGATGCATTCAAAAAGTTTTGATGTTGCAGAGAGTTTTGAAATAGGTCTATAGTTGCTAATGTCATTTCTGTTACCACTCTTGAAGATTGGAGAGATAAAAGCCAGTTTCCAAGCATCAATAAAAATACCTGATGAAAGAGATTTGTTGAAGATGACCATTAATGGGTACACTAGAGAGTCACACTTCTTATACAAGGCTGCAGAAAGGCCACACATTACACATGTATTTGAGTAGAAAATCTCTTCCTAAAATTCCATCTGTGATAATTGGAAAATCGTCGTTGACCATTTGAAAAGTTAGTTCGGTTTTTGCGTCTCTTAGGGGAAATGTCAATTTAAATGTTCCTAGTAAGTTGATTTCTGCTGGTGATATTCCTGTTAATTTGCATTTGTTTTCTGTATTAATGTCGAAACTGTCGTCGTTGTTTACTTTGCAAATTGATACGTTTGCTCCGGTGTCAATGAGAAATGTCATGGGTGTACAGAATTGACTGCATTTGAATGTGACATAATTGGTTAAGTTGTCTGTTATTAAATATATTCGTTTATTGTTTGTTTTTCCTCCCCCGGAGGAGTCGAATTCTGTTCCTCCAGGTCGCCCTCGTTTCCCTGTATGGAATTTATTCGAGTTGGGCGACCTTGTCGGTTATTATTATTATTGTTTTGGTAAGCATTTCGATTGCTGTTGGTATATGACCGTGAGTTGTTTCTGTTGCTTTGGTTGTTGTTTTGGTAGTATTGGTTTCTGTCGTTCTGGTTTTGATTTCGGTTCGGTTGGTAGTAATTTGAGTTGTTCACATACCCGTTTCGCTACTGGTTATTGGCATTACGAAAATTGTTTTGGTTTACGTTTCTGTTTTGGCAATTGTTTCTGTTTTGGTTGTCGTTTCTGTTTTGGTTGTAGTTTCTGTTGGAATTATTCTGACTTCTATAGTTGTTCGAGTTTTTTGAGTTTCTGTAGTTTTGCTGATTATTTCTGTTGTTGCCGTTGTAGTTGCTGTTTCTGCTTACAAACATTATATTTGCTCGACTCTGTTGGTTGTCTTTTTCTAATTCGAGTGCAAGCTCAGCTTCTTGTTGGAAGGTTTTTGGCATTGCTGCGAAGATCGTTTGCTTGTAGTCGTTGTTTAGTCCATTTTTGAAGACTGTTAAGCTATATTGTTCGTTTATTTTTGTTATAATGTTTCGTTCTATGGTGGTTATGTTGGAATGTTGTTGCCAAGTGCTGTTCTCACTGTCAGGCTTAATTTGGCGTAGGAAATAAATTCTAGCAGCTCTGTCTTGCCAATCGTGTCAAGTTTTTTGTTAATCAGTTCTGCGATTTAGTTGAAAGTTTCCAGTTCTTTGAAATTCCCTGTAAAGTTTGGGATGGCTTTCATCGCCGTTTCAATGCTGAATGTAGATATGTTTGTTGTCTTGGGTATTCCCCCGAATCGGTATTAATCTGTTTCAGTTTTAATATTTCGGTAATGCTATAGTATGTCTTGTTAACCTTCACACTGTCACTATTAACATATGTTAATATTTCAATTTTGATTTTGCTATAACTTTTTGGGTTTAAGTCCGATTTTCATGCGGCTTCGGCTCAGTGGCCAATTTGTCAACCTCTTTCTATATATGTAATCAGAAAACTAAAAATTTAATTTTTTCCATCTTTTTTTTACAAATGAAAATTTTTACCCCTATTTTGGTTACATATTAACATATGTTAATATTTTTCTTCTCATCCGTTTTATAAGGACAACTTTCATTTTTTAAGCTAAGTTGGTAAGCAGAAACATAAAATGGACTGTTCTAAAGAGATTTTAGGTTCACATGTGGAAGGGGGGAAAAGGGATGAATGGGGTTTCAGCCCCTACAAAGTGGGCGAATTTGTTGCTTTTTTAAAAGAAATGCCATAAATTCTTTTTCAAATATATTCTCATCAACTTTCGTATTTAAGACTTTTAGGTAATACTACACCACATATCCAAATTTGAACGAGATCGGCCAACTATATCATATAGCTGCCATAGAAACGATCGCTCGAAAATGTGTTGCATTGCGATTTGTACAAAATGTGGATATGTGATGTAGTATTACCTAAAAGTCTTAAATACGAAATTTGATGAAAATATATTTGAAAATGCACCAATTGTTACCAATTTAGCCCTTTTGTACCAATCGTATTTTTGAGCGATCGTTTCTATGGCAGCTATATGATATAGTTGACCGATCTCGTTCAAATTTGGATATATGATGTAGTATTACCTAAAAGTCTTAAATACGAAATTTGATGAAAATATATTTGAAAATGCACTTTTTATGGCATTTCATTAAAAAAAGCAACAAATTCGCCCACATTGTAGGGGCTGAAACCCCATTCATCCCTTTTCCCCCTTCCACACGTGAACCTAAAATCTTTTTAGCACAGTCCATTTTATGTTTTTGCTTATCAACTTAGCTCAAAAAATGAAAACTGTCTTTATAAAACGGATGAGAAGAAAAATATTAACATACACTCCGGGCCACCAGAATAGGTTCACATTTTTTTCTGGAGGAAAATGAGTAGTGTTCTTACAAAACACAGATTTACCTCATTTATTGGTATTAAGATGTTCAAGGCATCTATTGTGAACCTACCTGTCCAAAACACAATTTGACATTTATTTCCTTTTTCTTTTTTGGCGCACTTTTGTAAAGTGAACCCCAAAACTGAGTACATTTTAGTGGGTCACCAGAATAGGTTCACATTCAAAATCGCTGCTTTTTTGGTGAATAACGGGACTTTTGGGAGCAAAACCAAATTTGTTCATTCCATTAAATGTTTTTCTTAACGTTTGTTTGAAAATGGGTCACGGAAAAGCTCTAACCTCCGAAGAAATCACTCAAATTAAAGTGCTTGAAAGCGAAAATTATTATGTGCGTAAAATAGCGTTTAAAATAAACAAAAGTCAAAATGTGGTGAGCAATTATTTGCAAAATAAAAGCACTAATGGAAAAAACATGAAAGGCTGCCGCATTCGGTGAAAACATCTGCAGACAAGCGTGCGATACTGCGATATGCTTCAAATTCCGCTGACTCAGTTGCCAAAATCAAGGCTAAAACTGGACTTTCTGAAAGCCATTCTACTATCAAACGTGTCATTCGGAATGTCCCCAACCTAAAAAGAAAAAAACTGCAAAAAAAACATCGCTAACTGCTCAGCGCCAAGAAACCCGTTTGGAATTTTGCAGAAATCATATGGCATGCAACGACAAATGGAAGTACGTCGAGTTTTCGGGCTAAAAGCGGTTTAATCTTGATGGATCCGATGAATAAATTTTTTATTTCCATGACCTTAGAAAAGAGGAACGCTTTTTAACACGCCACCACGGTCGAGAAGGTGGAATTATGGTGTGGGGAGCGATTTCCTACTACGGAACTGTCAAGCTGAAATTTCAAACAGCCAGAATGGCGGTAATGGGCTATAAAACCATGCTTGAGAGAGTTTTTCCACAATTGTATGACTTGTTTGGTCCTATTAAGTGGATATTCCAGCAGGACAATGCACCCATCTATACTCTACGGGTCGTGAAGCAGTGGTTGATGCAGCAAAACTTTGATCAGCTGGAGCGGCCCCCTATTCTCCTGATTCTAATATCATTGAAAACGTATGGGGATGGTTGGTGAGGAAGGTCTATGCCTTCGGACGCCAGTTCGACAAAAAGGATGAACTTATTGGTGCCATTGAAGCAGCGTGGGAGACTATTTCTCTAGATTTAATTAAGTCTTTATACGAGTCAATGTTGACGCGAACTTTTGAAGCCATACTAAATAAAGGTGGCCATACTCGCTTTTAAAATCAATAAATTTAAGTGTTGTTTACCAAACAGTCCATTTTATTTGCATTTACCACTGTTTCAATCTTAATTTTCAGAGTGAACCTATTCTGGTGGCCCACTAAAATGTACTCAGTTTTGGGGTCACTTTACAAAAGTGCGCCAAAAAGGAAAAAGGAAATAAATGTCAAATTGTGTTTTGGACAGGTAGGTTCACAATAGATGCCTTGAACATCTTGATACCAATAAATGAGGTAAAACTGTGTTTTGTAAGAACACTACTCATTTTCCTTCAGGAAAAAATGTGAACCTATTCTGGTGGCCCGGAGTGTATGTTAATAGTGACGGTTTCCGTATATAAAAATTGGTGACAGTGTGAAGGTTAAAGGCTATTTTTATGCCTCTTGTATGTTCGTTGTCTGTCTGTGCTGTTAGCTGTTCTTTAAACTGTACTTTTAATTCAGCAACAGTTTGCTGTTTTTTTTCTAATGTTTCCTTCGTGTATTGACGGTTTGGTGTCTTTCGTAAGTTTGTTTGTATTTTGTTTAACTCGTTAAGGATGTCCTCCATTTAGAATCGAAGATTAAACATGTTTAGCATGCGGATTGTTTCTTCTTCCCGTGTCGTGTGATTTCTAACGTCCTCTAATGTTGATGTCCTTGGCATTCCTATTATGTTCCAGAGTTTTATCAAAAATTCTAACTTTTTCTGTTCGTCCGTTTCTTCATGCTTTAGTACTGCTTCTGTTTTACGTTTGTTTTTTTGTTTTCTGTCCATTTTCATAAAATTTTTGGTTTCTTTTTTTCTCTTTTTCCTATGTCAACATTGGTGATATGCGATAATTTTTCTTAGAAATAATTGTTGTTTTGGTATAAAAAAATTTATTTATTATTAATATGAATTTATTGTGTTTACTTTAATTAAACTATGGTATTAATTTTGACATTTTTGGATACTAGTTTCTTAACGTAGTTTTTATAATGTTTGTTCATTTCTATTAGTATTAGTAGTATTACTAATATTGTTAATATGTAAAGTAGATAACTATTATTATTATTTGTGTTGTTAGTGGTGGCGTTGGGGCTGGCTGCGTTGTTGGTGGTTACGATGACCTCCTCCTTGCTCCTTGTGGTCCCCGTGCAGTTGTTTCAGTAGTTGGCTCTTGACGTCTCTGTCCGTTGTGATTGCCAATACTCGATGTAGTTCTGTCCGTCGTTTCCGTTCTGTGACGGTCCGGCCTGCTCTTGGTCTTCTTTTTGGTTGGTCGGTCTCTGCTGGTTGTTGGATTTGTCTCTGCTGCCGTGCCCTGTATTTTTCTATGCTCAATGGTTGTGGGCCTGCTGATTTGGGTGTTGGTGTGTATTTGGGGTGTTCTTCTTGGGGTGTTGTGGCTGTTGGGATATATTCTACTGCTGCCAGGCGGACCCACTTTTCGAAGATCCCGTCTATTTCCTCTTGCGTTGTCATCTAAGTGAGAGGGATTTGGTTTGGTCGTAGGGATTTGGTTTTTTGTGTAGTTTGCAACTATTTCCTGGGCTGTTTGAAATACGCTCGGCATGATTACGTGCTATGTATTGCAGTATATTTGGTGTTACGGTGGTCAGTTCGTGTTGGGCAGGATCGCCATGTGGAGGAAAAGAGTATGGTCCGAGATAGTCAAGTGTGTAATTGGCAGTTCGGGTTGGCTTATTATAAAGGCGAGCCGCGTCAATTTCCAGTGGCTAAAGAGCCGACGTTTAGAGCAATATTACAAGAAGGAAACGAGCAGTTTGCCTTTTGTCATAAAGCTGATTTTATTTTCCAAAATTTGTCTCTTATATACTAAATTCACAAACTGTTATACGGAGGGGCAATTCCAGTGCTCCTCCCTCTATTTCCAGTTCATTCGCATCGTACCAATCACAGCGCGGGTCAGATCCGACGACGCGGTACTTTCCCAAAGTGGGCCAGCGCTCTGCGTTGACCTGCGGTAGGTCGGGTCGAGTTGCATGCGCGATCGGTGCAAGTGCCCACATGTGTGTGACATGTGTCGCTTGTGCAAGTACAGGCCACTTGAGTGACGCCGGCGTTCTTGTGCATGCGACATTTGACACTTGCAATGTAAACAAAGCGGCGCGGGCACAGTGCGATGCACGTCGGTCTTGCTGATTGGCTTGTGCGCTACTGTGTTGGCATTAGTGGTCACGCGGTATCACTACACCGGAACAAATCGGCGGTAGTATGTGCACAGGCCCAGGAAACTGCGGAGTTCGTGTAGATTGCGTGGCCGGGGCCACTCCTTCACCGCCGTGATTTTGCCTTCATCCGTATGTACTCTGCGGGCGGAAACCGTATGACCCAGATACTTGACCTCCTTTTGGAACAGCGAACACTTCTTTGGGTTGAGTTTAAGCCCGGCTTCTCGTATCCGCTCGAATACCTCCTTTAGCTTCTCATGTGGTCATCGAAGTTTTTACCCATCACGATTATGTCGTCGAGGTATACCAGACATGTCCGCCAATGCAGTCCTTTTAGCACGCGTTCCATTAGCCGCTCGAATGTTGCTGGTGCGTTGCAGAGTCCAAACGGCATGACGGTGAACTGCCACAAACCATCGCCAACACTGAAAGCCGTTTTCTCCTTGTCCTTGTCTGCAAGCTCTACCTGCCAATAGCCGCTGCGTAAGTCGAGTGTGGAGAACCACTGCGTGCCTGACAGTGTGTCCAGGGTGTCATCGATCCGAGGTAGTGGATAACTGTCCATCTTGGTCACATCATTGAGCTTCCGATAGTCCATACAAAACCGGGTACTGCCATCCTTTTTCTAGACTAGCACGACCGGCGAGCACCAGAGGCCCGAAGAAGGCTCTATGACCTTTTCTTTCCGCATGTTTTCGATCAAATTTGTGACCTCTTCCCTCTTGGCCAGCGGAACTCGTCTTGGCGGTTGGCGAATCGGTTTTGCACTTCCGGTGTCGATGTTGTGCTTCACTATGGCTGTTCTTCCGCCTGCTTCTGCCGCAAATATTGACCCATAGTGCTGCAGGAAAGACCTCACCTTCTGTTTCTGCTTGGCCGTCAACTCGCTGCTCCAATGGTTCTCTTGCGGTATGACGTCCATGTTAACACCGGTCTTCTTATTACCTCCAGGTGGGCTACTCTCGCAATTGACTACTGCTACAGCTTCCCTACACTCGCCAATTACCTCATCTTTCCCGACATATCTGGGTGCATTTAGGGGGTTCAGTACTCTGACTGGTATTCTGCCATTTTTAGGTTCCACTAATGTACGTCCGATGATGATGTTGTCGTGTCCTTGTTTCGGTGCTTCTACAACCCACAGCCGACTCGTTCCATCGTCCTTGTCCACCTTTGCCCACATAATCGCCTCAGAATTCGCTGGTATCCTCCTGTGTTGACACGATACAACCTTCCTTACCGCCACGGGAATTCAACGTTGGCATATCTCAGCACATTTTCCTTCAGGTCCAGCGTAAAGCCGTGCCTAATCATGAAATCCACGCCGATAATCACGTCGTCCATTATATCCGCGACGATGAACTCATGTTCCAGGCTGCTGGTGCCGATAGCAATCGTTTTTGTAACTTTCCCTCTTACCGGCGCGCTCTCGCCAGTCGCAGTCCGCAGCTGTATGCCATGCAGCGGTTCCCAGTTCTTCAGCAGCTTCCTTTTGTTAAACTCACGTTGTAAATAGCGATCGCGCACCAAATAAGCAACGCAATGAATTTCTTTGAAACGTTATAAAATTGTATTTCAGGTGTATTTATAATTCAGTGGTACAACGTGATTTTGTGATTTTTAGATGTGAAAACTATGTTAATTGGTGTATCTGTGTACAATGTATAATGTACAATGCTGTACTTATTTCGTATGAAGTGTTGTGATAAATGTACAATATGTTTGATTGAAAATATGTGTTTTGTGGTTATTTGGTGATGCTTGTGTTTAGTGGAACTGGTGGAATTATGTTGAATGTTGATTGTGGTTGGTCGCGGACCGCGTGATGTCGTCGTCGGTGATCGGATGACAAGTGATTTTGCCGTCAGCCGCGCAAGCACCATTTAGGACAGCGAGGGATGCCGTCGGTCCGTACATAAGGAGATAGCAGTAAGTACATAAGGAGAGAGAGGATAACGGACAAGGAATAGAGGTAAGTAACAAGTGGTAGGTATGTAAGGGTAAGTATATAGGAATGTAAATAGGTAAGTAAACGGATTAGGCGGAGGATATGTACAAAATATCATGGATGACTTATTTTGCTATTTTAGGTGGTGCGCGGTGACGGCAGCAACGACGTGAACATCCTGGGGCCGGATGCACTCGTGCATTTAAAACACCCCCCTCAACTCCGTCAGGGAGTTGATGGCCTGTGTTAACAGCGCCTGGGCCTTGCGTCCTCGAAGCTGGCTGGTGGTGATGCCCGGGCGGGCATGATCGCCCGAACGATGCTGGCGACGCGTTGGTATGCTAGCGGCGCTGGTGGACGGCTGACGCATGGGCGCGGTCCGCACCCTGGAACGGGTTGGTCTCTGATGAGTGCGTGACGACCGCGTCTTAGGAGGAGGTGGGCGTGGACGTTGGCGCGAGGGATGCGCCGAAGTGCGGGGGTCGCGGCGTCGGCTGCGGTGTTGGCCTTGCGTCCGGTTGACAGGCTGCTTCGTCGCTCGGGCACCTCGTTTTCGCCCGGAAGAGGCCATCCGTTGCAGGATGTCAACGGGATGCAGCAGTGTATGATGCGCCAACCCGCACTTCTTGCAACTGTTCGGCGAGTCGCACATCCCCGTGTCGTGGGACCGGGCCAAACAGTTGCGACAGTACCCGTGCGCGTGCACGACATCGTCGCGTTGGCCGGGGTTCATAGCCAAGAACCCGCAGCAGAACCTCAAGGGATGAGGGCGGTGGCACAGTTGACACCTGTGCATATCGTCCATGGGGGAGCTGCGGAGAGAGAACAAAAACAAACAGACTTTAATGTCTTATAATAATAGAGGGCAGCGATGCCCGCGAGTAATTATAAAGGAATTTATAATAAGCTAGAAGAAGTTCTACGCGGGGGGTAGAACGCATAATTTCACAATCGGGCGTGTGAGTGTGCCGGATTGTGTGTGGATATCGGCCACTCGGACGTGGCCATCGGGTCCTGGATGTAGAGCGATGATTCGTCCTAGTCTCCACTCGGTGGGTGGCAGCAGCTCGTCCTTGATAACGACTAGCTGGTCCAGTTCTAGCTCCTGCTGGGGATGGCGCCACTTATGTCTCTTCTGTAGTTCGTGGAGATATTCAGTTTTCCACCTCCGGCTGAACTCATGATGCAGAGCTTTCAGCTTCTCCCATCGGTTGATCAAGGATAGATCTTCCGAATTGGGTTCGGGAGGTGACAGAAGGGGAGCGCCTCGCAGGAAGTCACCTGGAGTAAGCGCTAAGAGATCAGTGGGATCTTGTGAGAGAGGTGACAATGGTCGGGAATTCAAGACGGCCTCAATTCGAGCAAGAAGAGTTGTGAACTCTTCGAAGTTGAATTTGTGATGGCCGGCAGTCTTCTTGAGATGAGATTTGAAACTCTTGACTGCAGATTCCCACAACCCGCCCATGTGAAGTGCACTGGGGGGAATGAATGCCCAATCGACTCCTTGAGTGGAATACTTCGTTAGGATGTCGTGGGATACCTCTTTTGAGAACTTGAGGAACTCCCGGCTCATAGCTCTGTGGGCGCCAACGAATGTGGTGCCATTGTCCGACATGATTTTGCGGGGAAGGCCTCGTCTGCCAATGAATCTGGCAAAGGCCGCGCGAAATGCCTCTGTGGTGAGGGCAGAACACAATTCCAAGTGAATGGCCTTGGTTGAGAAGCAGACAAACACCGCGACATAACCTTTGAGGAAGGTTGCCGTTCGGAGCTGAGATGCCTTAATTTGAAATGGGCCCGCAAAATCAACACCTGTCGTCGAGAATGGGATTGACAGGGTACAACGCTCTGGCGGAAGAGCTGCCATTATTTGTGATCGGATCTTTTGTCTCTGAACCGTGCAGACCTTGCATAGGCGAATGCATTTCTTGATCTGAGGCTTTAGACGGGGAATGTAAAACTCTTGACGAGCCATTCTGAACATGAGCTGAAGTTCTGCGTGTAAGAGAAGAGTGTGGAGGAACTCAAGATACAACGTACAGAACCGAGATGCCTCTGGTAGGATTATCGGATGGCGCTCATTGTAACTAAGCGCCGCCTGGGCCAATCTACCATCAACTCTCATCAAGCCGTCCTTATCGAGGAACGGATTGAGAGTCAAAATCGTGCTTTTTCGGGGAATAGGGGTCTTGTTGGACAACGCGGTACATTCTAGGTGGTGGAAACGTGTCTGGGCTAACGAGAGGAGTCTCGTCTTGACAAACTGAATCTCATTCTGGGAAACGAATGGATTCAAGTTGAGGGGAGATGTGTTCCTCTTGGCGAGTCCGTTATGGACAAAACGGAACGCATATGCAAGGACACGTAGCGCGCGAGGATAGGAGGAGAACCGATCGAGGATGTCTGATGGTTCCTCCAGCGCGAGATGAACTTCGGCCTTCCGCTGCTCAGGTGGAGCAACATTGGAGGGAGTTGATTTAGGCCATGCTTCTTCAGGTGACTGAAGCCAGTTGGGTCCATTCCACCACAGCGGGTTTGCTGCAAGTTCTTGGGGTTTGCACCCGCGAGTGCCCAAGTCGGCGGGATTATCACGGCTTATGACGTGACGCCAAGTGGCGATGCAGACATTTTTCAGAATCTGGGCTGTTCGGTTGGCTACATACGTCTTCCAAGTGCTTGGAGGTTTTTCTAGCCAGGCGAGAACTATTTGTGAATCCGACCAGAAGAAGGTGTCTTCGGGGTTCACATCGAAATTTTCCGTAAGGCATTTGGATAATTGCGAAAGTAAAACGGCGCCGCACAATTCTAAGCGCGGCAGGCTAACCGTCTGCAGAGGTGCAACTTTACCCTTTGCCACGAGCAGGTGACACGAGATATTGCCATCGCTGTCAGTGGCGCGCAAATAAAGAGTTGCGCAATATGCCTTTTCTGAAGCATCGTAAAATCCGTGAAGTTGGATTCGCTTCAGAGGGGAGAATTGTACCCATCGGGGGATCTCGATCTCGCTGATGGACGACAAATTCTTGACGAATTGATTCCATTTTATGAGTGAACCGGGCTTTACGCATTCATCCCATTCCGTGCCCTCCAACCAAAGCTCTTGCAGGAGTAACTTGGCTTGAGTTATAATGGGCGAGAGCCATCCTGCCGGGTCAAAAAGTTTTGCGACCGCAGAGAGAATCTGTCGCTTCGTGGCAGAACTCGTTTCTGAGATGGGAACGATCGAATACGAGAATGTATCCGACAAAGCGTTCCATCTCATGCCAAGTGTTTTGGTAGAGCTGGCACTTTCGAACTTTAGGAAGTCGGAATCGAGAAGTGCCGAGGTGGGAATATTTTCCAGGATCCTCGGATGATTAGAAGTAATCTTTCTAAGAGGAAATCCTGCGGACTTAAGGGCATCAATCACTTGTGTCAGTGAGTCGACTGCCTCAGAAATGGTATGAGCACCGGACAAAATGTCATCAACATAGGTCTCCTTGAGAAGGACTGTTTCCGCTAACGGGAATTTGTCCTTTGAATCCTCAGCCAGTTGTCGAAGTGTTCGAATGGCTAGGAAAGGAGCACAGTTCACACCAAACGTCACTGTTTTGAGCCTAAAGTCTCGAATGGGGGAATTTCGAGACTCACGAAAGAGGATTCGCTGAAACTCTTGATCATCTTGGTGGACAAGAATTTGTCTATATATTTTTTCCACATCTCCATTAAATACAAATTGGTACAGCCGCCATCTTAAAATGAGGGTCATTAGGTCGGGCTGTAATGTGGGACCAATATGTAGGATATCATTAAGTGAATACCCTGAGCCGGTTGTTCTAGATGCGTTGAAGACAACGCGGACCTTGGAAGTGGTCTTTTCCGGCTTTACTACAGCATGGTGAGGCAAATAAAATGAGAAATATTTGCCATCAGAGATGATCTCATTGGACTGAGTTGGCTCCATATGATTGAGAGAATGTTGACACTTTCTGGGGGAGTGGCCCACTTATGATCCAACCGAATATAGTGTTTTGGGCAAGGAGGCTGCCACACATATTTCGGTGGATTCCATCGAGAAGGATTTGAGGGAGTAAATCACTTCCGATGACCATGTCGATTTGCGCCTGTTTGAAGCAGTTAGGATCTGCTAGGTCCAGCATGGCAACATGTTTCCACTCCTTTAGGCCCACATTGAAAGTGGGAAGAAGTTTGGTCAACTGTGGGAGCACAATTGCCTGTGTGGTGAGTTTCGTGCCAGTTCGAGTTGCGACTAGCGTTATGTTGCAGATCTGGTTGGAGTTTTGGATGGTCTTTCCACCCATTCCAGATATTTCGATCTGAGTCCTCTGCGTAGGGATTCTCAGTCGATTCTGCACTTTGGACGAGATAAATGTCCGTTGCGAACCTTGATCGATAAGGGCTCGAACCTTATGATATTCGCCAAGATGCTCTAAAGAAACAAGAGCAGTGGGGAGAAGTGTTTTCTCTTCGACCGTGGTGCTAAGAGACTGCACTGGCCGATTTTTTGATGTTCGTGATGAGCGGGACTGCTCATCAGAACTTGACTCATCCCGAGAACTCCGGGCCGTTCTTACGGGGGACTTTCGCGTTTGTGGACTATGAGGCTGGGTCGTGGAGACTTGGGCAACTACGTTTCGTTGCCGAGGCGGGTTGTTGTCAGCTGAGATGTGAAGTAGCGAATGGTGCTTTCGCTGACAGTGCGAGCAAGTGAATTGACTCGTACAATCCCGCTTCAAGTGAGTGTATGACAGGCAGTTTTCGCACAAGTTGTGTGTTCGTACTGCCTTCACTCGGTCTCGAACAGACATTTTTTTGAAGGTGGTGCAGAATTTGAGCGCGTGGGGAGCGCCGCAAATCGGACATGAAAAAGTCCGCTCACTTTCCACCATAAAATTCTGAGTTCTGTTGAAACCCCGGTTCGGAGGCAACCCGGACTTGACTGGTTTAACAGTGTTAAGCCGTTCCACAACCTCATATCTCCTGGTAAGGAAATCATCCATTTGCTCCCAAGTGGGGAGATCTTTACGGGAACTGAGGGATTGTTCCCATAGAGATAAAGTCTCCTCTGGAAGCTTTGTGGAGCAAATGTAAACCAGGATTGGATCCCAACTCTCCGTCGAGACGCCTTGAGATGCTAAGACGGACAGAGAATTGTTGATAGTCGATTGAAGCCTTTGGAGCGCTTCACTATTTTCAGTAGCTACTTGAGGGAGGCTCAAGAGCGTTTTGACTTGTTTGCATTCCATGCCAGTTCAAAGTTAGCATCGCTTAAGGCGTACTGCTTCACAATCGCGCCAGCTTTTCCGGCTGTCTTGTATCTGAGGTGATACAGTTTCTGGGCAGAGGTGAGTTTAGGGTGGTTTATGTAAACCGCCGTAAACATGTCACGGAAGGACGGCCACTCTTCGTACCCACCGGAGAAAATTTCTGTGTCGCATGGTGGCACATTCAGGCAAATAGAATTATTTGCCTGCTCAGATGCTGAATTTGCTGAACTTTCAGCGGGACGTGTTGTTTCAGCGGGGGGAGGTTGCTGAACGTCCATAAGATCTGAGATCTGGGCGATTGTATTATATGCTCGATCTCGGCATAGCTCCTACTTCTTTCGAGCAAGAAGCTTGAAGTCGCTTGGCAGGTCGTCATCAGGAGTGATACCGACTTTCCTGTATGCTGCCTTCACGTCTTCATAATAGCCGTTCAAGTCGGCTTGAGCTGCCTTGAGCATGGGCACAGTGAAGTCTTCGATTGCACGCGAGGAGAATTGTGTGCAGAAGTGGACTAGATTGTCCGCTTCGAAAATGAAGGCACTCATGGAGGGATCATCAGCCACTTCCTTTTGAGATTTTCGAATCTCGACTGTTTGTGCCCTGGTGGTGCGTTTTTTGGGGATTGCACCCAATAGGTCGGAACTAAGGCCCTCCGTCTCGGTGTCAGGCGTCCGAACGAATTTCGCAGACGGCTCTGACTGTACCGAGAGGGGATCCGACTCAGCTTTGTTGCTGGTGGATCTGTCGGGCGACCTGTTTACTGGCATGTCGTTTTGTTGTTATGAAAAAAAAATAAACGACAGTTGATCTAAAATCACAGTCCACGAAAGATAAACACGTCGGTAACGTGAGAAACGAAATTTACCGAACGAGATACACGAAAGCTGACCGATCCAACAAGATAGACAACGAAATTCCCAAAAATGGGAAAAAAGCACGAAAAACCCCAATATGTGGTAGGATTCCACAGAAAATAAACCAAAGGGATATTTTTTCTTCTTGTGTACAACCACACGGAATGGGTTGTGCACACAAATCGGCAATAAATAAAAGGCCACAGAAAATTTGTTTATATATTAATTTTATTTAATTTTTATTTGGCTGAAAATAAAAAAAAATCGCAATAAATAAATAAAAACAGGGGCCGCAATGGATATTTGCGGACAAAATTCGAAAAGGAGACCAACGAAAAAATTTGTATAAATCTTTATTTATTAGTGGTTATTTATAAATAAAAATCCTCCAAAGAATTTGGAAGTAAATTTGCGTAGTGTACTTATGGGATCTAAGTACACCAGCAGCCTTTGTTTTTCCTGCAGGGTACTATAAATGGGATGTATAGTACCACTGTATGTAATGTAGGGCACTAGCACTAGCACCGGTTGCCTATGTACATAAGCGCTATGTACATCCGCAAGACCGATGTATAAGTTGGACCGGTTGGTTCTGTATATAGATGATATACAGAGAAAAGGAATTTTTCCAACCGCCCTTTTTTTTTTGATATAGTTATGTAAAAACTGGAACGACTCACGAAATTGCCTAGGGGGTAGGCAATGTATAGTGGTGCTCCCGCGTAGTGCTCGCTGCTGTCGCCTATGCTGCTGCCCCACTGCTTGCTGCCGTCTGCGCCAAATATTAATGCCGCTTGCTGTGTGGTTGTTGTGCTGCTTATGTACCAGCTGGGTCTGGTGATCTTCGCTGTTGTTGTTGTTGGTGCGCGCGCTTTTGTTTTTTCGCACTTGCACTTATGTACACGCACTTTCGCTTTTGGCGCACACTTTATCTCACTTTTTCTTTTAGGGCTTTGGAGTTAGGTAAGTTAAATAAAGTTGTTCTTCTTTTAATTTGTGCCTTGTTTTTTCCTTCCTTTTTTCAGATAACTTTTTTTTTTTTTTTTTTTTTTTAGGTGTATTTTTTATTTGTTTGCTTAATTTTGGGTAAGGGCTTTTGTTGTATAGATTTTGCACTTTCCACTTTTCAGTTTTCTTTTCCACTTTGGTAAGTAACTTTTATTTGGTATTTTCGTTTTTATTTTTCTTTTTCATTTTTTTTTCAGGTTATTAAGCGATCAACTTTGTTTGATTTCTTTGGTTTTTTAAGGTTTTGTTTTTTCTTTTTAGGTAACACTTTGGTAAGTAGATTTTGGTTTTTTATTCACAGGTTTCACTTCTTCCTTTAATTTCCTTCTTTTATTTTTCAGATTTCTTGCTTGTAACTTTCAATCACTTTCTGCATGTGTAAATTTTTTGTTGCTTTTCACCTTGTTTTCAGGTAAGTATGTGTGTATTTTTGTTGTTTTTACTTTACCTCATAATTTTCCTTTCTTGTTTCTTCACTGCGCTTTTTGCACTACACTGTTTCGTTTTAATCCGGCTCGAAGGACCAATGTTAAACTCACGTTGTAAATAGCGATCGCGCACCAAATAAGCAACGCAATGAATTTCTTTGAAACGTTATAAAATTGTATTTCAGGTGTATTTATAATTCAGTGGTACAACGTGATTTTGTGATTTTTAGATGTGAAAACTATGTTAATTGGTGTATCTGTGTACAATGTATAATGTACAATGCTGTACTTATTTCGTATGAAGTGTTGTGATAAATGTACAATATGTTTGATTGAAAATATGTGTTTTGTGGTTATTTGGTGATGCTTGTGTTTAGTGGAACTGGTGGAATTATGTTGAATGTTGATTGTGGTTGGTCGCGGACCGCGTGATGTCGTCGTCGGTGATCGGATGACAAGTGATTTTGCCGTCAGCCGCGCAAGCACCGTTTAGGACAGCGAGGGATGCCGTCGGTCCGTACATAAGGAGATAGCAGTAAGTACATAAGGAGAGAGAGGATAACGGACAAGGAATAGAGGTAAGTAACAAGTGGTAGGTATGTAAGGGTAAGTATATAGGAATGTAAATAGGTAAGTAAACGGATTAGGCGGAGGATATGTACAAAATATCATGGATGACTTATTTTGCTATTTTAGGTGGTGCGCGGTGACGGCAGCAACGACGTGAACACCTTTTTATGATCGAATATGACGCTCCAGTATCCAGTGTCAACACGAACAACTTTCCATCTATCCTTCCTTCAATTGTCAAGCTGCTGGGCTGTCGTTTCCGCTGTGTGACAAGGACGGTGGGGCGGCAGATTGTGGGGATCAGCTCACGCCCCTTTGGGCTGACCCGTTTTAGTTTAACGACTCGCCGTCCTCAGCCCTGCGCTTGTTGGCTGAGCCTCGATTGTCAGTATTTCTCGCTTCAGGCGATTGCGATCGAGAACGGGAACGTCTCTTTCGTTGGCGGCAGTCTCGTGATATGTGGCCCTGCTTGCCACATACCCAGCAAACAACTTTAGAGGAGACCACCCGTAGCCTGCCCGGTGACTCAGAGCTTATTGCCTGGATCGCAATGTCGTTGTCCGGCTGGATCTTGCGTATCCTTGCAGGTGCATACCGAGTGCTCCCAATCCATGTCGCCTCGTATGTCATCGCGCTGGTCACCGTCTCCCTTAATGTCGGCTTGCCCATCATCAACGCACTGCGACGTGTCTCCGGATCATGAAGACCTTCAATAAACGCCTCAATCTTCATCCTTTCGAGATCATCAGCGCCGAAGGACGGGTAGCACAGCTGCGCGAGCCGCTCAATGTCTGCAGCGCCTCGTTGGATCTTTGCCTGCGGTTCTTCAGCTCACAGTAGTACAGCGTTCTGTTGTGCTCGTCGCTGTATTTGGCTGCCAGCACCCTTATGACGGTCTCGTACTCACTTCGTAAACATTCTGGAACTGATTTTATTACCTCAGCCGCAGCACCTCTAAGAGCCAGCGCCAATCGCCGACCTTTCCTTACATCGGTCCACTGATTTTCCAGAGCAGCCAGGCCGAATTGCAGCTTGAAGGTATCGAACGGCATAGTCCCATCATAAGTGGGCACTTCTGCTCGGGTAGCAACACTTTCCGGAACCGGCGGCAACCATTCTCGCGGCTGTACCTCCCTAAGCCGCTCGTCCATTTTTCTGTTCATCGAGTCTTCCAGACTATCAACTCGTTTGTTCAGGGAATCATCTAGGTCGTCGACTCGTTTATCCAAGTGCTCTACCCAAGTCTCCAGGTGCTCGACTTTCCCATTAATCCTGTCTGAGATTTCCTCCACTTTCTGCTCCAAGCGCGCAGAATTTTCCTGAAGCTTACTGGACAACTCCCGATTTGCATTTTCAAGTTTTGCTGACATTTCCCGATTTGCAGTCTCGACTTTTGCCGAAACTTCGAGATTCGTAGTTTCCAGCTTCGCTGCCATCTCTCGATTCGTAGTTTCCAGCTTCGCTACCATTTCTCGATTCGTAGTTTCCAGCTTCGCTGCCATCTCTTGATTCGCAGTTTCCGTTTTCGCTGCCATCTGCGCCGACATTTCACGATTTTCACGATTTTAAGTCTCGAATTCCACTCATTAGCTGGCTAATGTCTAATGCTTGTAATGGTCCAGCCGGTGCAGCCGTACTTTGGATCGACGCAGCACCCGCAGGCGATTCCTCCACTTTGGCCGACGCGTCTTGTTCCTGCGTTCCGAACTCGTGTGCAGTCCAATCGATGCTTCGTGATTCACACGCCTCTCGCAAGCGCAACTACAACTCCACTTTTCCGCCAGCGGTCGGCAAATTCCAGGCAGCCAGCTCCTTCTTCAGCTGGTCTACCTTCAGCAGCTCGAGTTTAACCATGTCCGTGCTTTTATAATTTTATTTATTTAGTTATTTATTTTTTTGTTTATTTTCAATTTTCCACAATCCCACTTCTGACACCAAATGTTACGAATGCTAGTTTTGGTGGGCTAGTACGTATCACTGGATTGTGCAATTTGAAGATAAAACAAATTTAATTATCCAAACGCAGTCAATGAAAACCAACAATCACTTTATTTCACAAATTTCACACTTTACTGTCTTTACACTTAATTATTTGCTTAACTACTCCGTGTGGCACCTTTACTGGTCAAAATCAGGCTGACTCGCAGCGCCGCACCCGGCTGCCTTTTATACCTGTCCGGCCATCGCGCAGATCGTTCTCGCATATTTCGGAGTGGACTAAAGGTTTCCATGATGATCGCGACCATCATTGCCAGGTTGGACTAAAAGTTTCCATCATTGCCAGGTTGGACTTAAAGTTGCCATCATTGTCAGGTTGGCCTAAAAGTTTCCCTTATTATCGCGGCCGTCGTTGCCAAATTGAATTATAGCACGGCGCGTAGCGACAGGGTTGCTTTGCACAGCGACAGACTGTCTTATCGTTACAATATTTATAATTTTTCTGGGAAATGTTAGTGGCTTTCGGGGCAAATTTTCGTATTTTACTTTCACCAATAGTACTCAAATTTTTTACACAAGAAGGCTTGTCCACATTGAAAATGTGTTGTGATAATTATTATTTATTTCATTCTAACATAGGGGTCATGCAAAATGTCCAAGCGTCATTTTTTCTCTTGAAGAAATGGTCCAAAAAATGTTTGTCCATGTATTAGTTTAAGCTTAAAATTTTGTGAAAGCGTTGTTGAAGTGGTTACTTCTGTCTGACAGGGTGGTCTGTCTGAAATAGTTTTAATTTCATGTTCAATTATGTAAGTATTAGTAAGATTTTGCCCTTTTACTTAAATCAGGTCTTTATACAAATCAAGAATTTTAATAAGAACTTTTTTTCTTGTACATTTAGGCCATAATATAAATGGTCAAGAACTTGCTTGTCAATATCGATTTCCTCTAGGATATATATTTTATTAAAGATATGAGGATATGATTGGTAGAACCTTATTGAATGGCGGTGTAACGTAATTGTTTGTTTAGACATATGTACATATTGTGCCATGCATTGGTGTTAGAATATAATAATAATAATAATTGCCTGGTACGACAGCCCGATACCGCGACTATGGCCTAGCTACCCGCAACCATCCATGTTGTGCGTGTGAATTTTTACAAGGTTGGAAGGAACCTATAGTTTTTTTATGCCGATTCCAAACGGCGAGTTGGGAGCTTTTTCATAGGCAATTTTACTCTCAGAGGTTTGCCATTTCCTGCTGAGAGAACAGCCGCCGAAAGAAAAATGTTTGTTTTTTTCGGTGTTAGCAGCATCGGAGTCTTGAACCTGGGTTCGAACGTCGCATTTCACTCACGGTCCAAAGCACTAGCCAGCTGAGCTCCGGCGGCTGTTAGAATATTCGGCCAATAATTGCATCAAAATTTAATAATTAATAATTGATTGGCACGACAGCCCGCTTACGCGAGACTAAGGCCTAGCTTCCCGCAACCACCCGTGTTGTGCGTGTGAATTTTGTACGCGGGTGGAAGGGACCTACAGTTTTATGCCGGTTCCGAACGGCAGGTTGGGAGCTTTTTCATAGGAAATTTTTACTCTCAAAGGTTTGCCATTTCCAGCTGAGAGGACAGCCACCGAAAGAGAAAACGAGTTTCCCGTTATTTTTTTTAGGTGTTACTACATGCAGTATTCGATCTTGCGTCGCTCTGCATGCGACTCGTTGGACCGCGCACTAACCAACTAAGCCACGGCGGCTGCATCAAAATTTAGACCTTTAAAATCGGCCAGCTTCCATGGCACAGTTGAATTCTCATTGAATTCTATAGGAACACTTGTGATTATTTCGTGTGTATTTTTCCTAATATTATTCAATGATATAAAATAAATTGTATGCTTAAGTGAATATATTTTATATTTTTGTAATTTATTCATATCAAGTAAAGAAATCGTAAAAATATCAAAATCGTTTGATCGATGGTAATGATTTTCGGAGGCTGTTGTAAAAAAATTTACCTGATCGTAATTACTTGGAACCACAGAATATAGGATAGATACAGGTATACAGAAGGCGCATCTGAAATAATTTTGCGATTTCATTTTAGACGCGGGCGGAAAGCAACAAAGGTTAGGACAATGTAAAGGGAACCGAGAGAGTAAGCGCGAATTGATTTATACTCCTGGATTCGATGGATTTGTTCTTTATTCTCATTTCGACAACAACACGCAATGTTGTTGCTTTCCGCAGCAAGCCAGCTTGGCTTTACTCGTGCACATTGAAATGGTGGTTGGTTTGGAAAAGTGATTAATAGGTAGTCAAGGCAGAGGTTTGCCATTTCCTGCTGAGAGGACAGAAGAAGAAAGGAAGAAAGAAAAATTTGTGTTTCTTTTTTTTCGGTGTTAACAGCAACGGAGTCTTGAACCTGGGTTCGAGCGTCGCATTTGACTCTCGGCCCAACGCACTAGCCAGCTGAGCTACGGCGGCTGCGCAATGAATTATTCGACCAATTATAATAAAAAATATAAATATATAAATATAATCTTTGTTATCTTACAGATAAATAAGTTAACAATTTTTTCTATAATTACTTGCAATTCGGGCAACTAGGTTAGGTTAGGTTAATGTGGCTGCGTCTGTAAGAGAGACACTCGGAGGCCTATTATGACATCCGTTGTGATATACCTCATATTTCACTGGTTCTTAAATGTGTATGTAACACTGTTTTTCCAAAATATGTTACAGCACATATTTCAAACGGACGGGGAAAGGGGGCAAGGAAGGGCAGTAGTTAACTAAAACTTTGTGTACACCACATGCATACTTTTTTCAAGAATTGCAAGCAGTTGTTTTTGATACCAAATTGGAACCGTGTTTCCATATTTTTTTACTTTTTTACGCTCTGATTTTCTGACAAGGTTTGGGAAATTGGCTGTATTGAGAAAAGAAGTCAGCATGAAGATTTTCCTTTCGGTAACGTTGCTCTACGCAAAATCTTTAGTTTACTAAACTCAAATCTAAGTTTTCAAGAAAAATTCGCCGCTTGAACTTTTGTTGTGATTTCAGCTGGGATCGACAGCGATTACTTTTTTGCGATTAAGTTTGAGCTGCGGAAATCCAAGAGCATGTGACCTACAGTGGGTGGCTCCCTGGTCAGCGTCTGATCTCCATGTTAGGGGCGGCTGTCTTTCTCATCATCTTTTGGTGGCGTGATAGATGTCAAAGAAACGCCACAGGGGAAGGCGACCCCCTTCATCAAAACCATTCTGGAGAGCTCCCATAAGGACTCTTTTATGGTGAAGGGAGTCGGATCCCCAGTACCGGCGGTAGACAGTGGGCGAGCGGGCTGTCTGATGTCGTCATCCAACGACCGCTTAGGTTAGGTTAGGTTAGGGTGGCAGCTAGAAGAGCTCACTTAGGCCATAATACGACCCGTTGTGGTACCACGTGAAGGACGTGGCCGCCCTTCAGGCTTACACACCCCCCCGGGTGTCAGGCAGGAGCCATCCCGATTCCGTGATGAATCGGGCGATGCGGCCGATGCTGGGTCCTGAGAGGTCGGCCAGACCGCTGAAGAACGGCGCTCCCAGCACCCGGAGACGTCTCCTCGCTAGTGCTGGGCAGTGGCACATCAGGTGCTCGACGCTCTCCTCCGCGCCCACATCGTCGCAGCTGCGGCAGTGGTCGTTGAAGGGGAGGCCGAGTCTCCTGGCGTGTTCGCCGTTTGTCCAGTGTCCTGTCAGCACAGAAACTGTGGAATAGATGGAATTCCGCTTTAGTCGCAGTAATTCGCGTGTTCTGCCATGGTTAAGCGACGGCCAGGTTTCTCTGGAGATCCTACAATGGCTCTCCTCCGCCCAGAGTCGGTTAGCCAGGCGAAGATACGCTTGCCTGACCATCAGTTTGACAGTCGGAAGAGGGATGCTACATTGCGTAGTGGGTGCCGGAAGTAAAGTGCCTTTCCTGGCCAGCTCATCCGCCACACAGTTGCCAGAGATGCCGCTATGCCCAGGGACCCAACTCAGGTGAACCCTGGCATGTTCCGCTAAGCTGTTCAGAGCGGCACGGCACTTTACTACTAGTTTGGAGGAGGTATAAATATAAAACGACCGCTTAGGCTGTGCAGCGGGACCCCAGGCTGCGCAGTCTACAAATGCTACTGGGAAGGAGAAGGCGCCCAAGCCGGCATTAAGCAGGGCAAAAGGCCCAGGAGTCCACCGCACAGGATGGTCCTTCACTTTCGGGGGTGGTGACTCAGCTCCGGGGCCTTCGACTCGACGCTGCTATAGAGGGGGAATCTATGATTCTCTCGCAAAGTAGCGGCGCCGGGTCGGTGGACTCTGAGGCGGAGGCGGCGGTCCTGGAGGAGGGAGACGGACCTGCGGCCACTGGTTCCACTCCTGGAATATTACCGACGGGGGAACGCAAGGCGAGCAGTGCTGCGAAGAAAGCCAGAAATGGCTACCGGCGCTCTCTTGCGTTTCTCCGTAGAATGAGCAAAGAGTCTGGATCATTGTCTGATAAGGAGAAGGATTTGGTAAGGAAGCACCAGAAGATAGTGGCTAGATTCGAGAAGAAGCAGGCGGCGATTTCTGGTGAAAAATTGCACGACCGTTGCAGCAACGCCTGGTGACAGTGCCACGGCTGCACGGCTCGCCGAAGGTGCAGTGGAGGCGGACAATCCTATAAACAAGGCCACATCCTCCGTCACTGCACGACCGGAGGGAGAAAAGACGGGGACGGCAAAGCCTGGAAACAGTGCTGCGGTCGCTCTGTCGAGAAAGACTGGTCAGAGACCCACCACCTCTTGAAGGCCTACTTCCAACACGGTGGAAAAGGCCGTAAAAAGGGAAGATCGGGTGACGATCAGCCGATAAGGGAGGGGAAAAAGTTGAAGCCCTCAGCTAACTTCTGTTCTCCACAGGAGTTGCAGATTGCCGTGGTGGACCGGAGCGATCCTGATGGGAAAATTCACCCGGAAAACTGGATTTCTGTGGAGGCGCGCATTCTGCGAGCGATGCTCGAGGCGGCTGACGGCGAAATTGATTTCGACGGCCAGGCGGGCCTAGAGATGATTCTACATCTCCACCCAATAGAGCAGTTCATTAAGTGCTGTGCCGCAAAAGGCGCCCTCAGACTGAGAGAGGCCAAGCCGTGGAAAGAGCACGCTTATGGACACTCTGGGATTTTAAGGTCGTTTGCGAGGCCAGGTACAGAACAGCTACTAGATTCCTGCACGGACTATCTGATTCCAAATCTGGATTTCGGTTCGCGCGCACTAACCTCCTTTCCCTCAAGAGAAGAATGAGGACTTACAAGTGTGACAAGAGACGCCTCCATCACCATCTTCACAGACGGTTCTAAGATGGAGGAAGGTACAGGAGCTGGTCTCCACTTAGATGAACTGGGGGCACAACGGTCTTTTAGACTACCGGACCTCTGTAGCATCTTTCAGGTGGAGATTTTTGCAATCTGGAAAGCTGCTAAACGGATTAGCGGATTACCACCCACGGATATCACAATCTGTGTGGATAGTCAGGCAGCTCTTAAAGCGCTGGAATCAGACACTTTGAAATCAAAGGTAATGCAGAGTTGTCGCACTTCACTTCGAGGAATCGGGTATCACCGAGTCACTCTCTGCTGGGTTCCGGGCCACTCTGGAGTGGCAGGAAACGAGGCAGCGGATGAGATGGCAAGAAAGGGGGTCGCCCTGCCTCTCACCGAAGTGGATAACTCTGTGCTCCCTCCGATATCTGCCCTGTATTTGCGTATTGACAGGTTGAGCAAAACTTATATCGAGTCCTCATGGCGGAGCAGAACTGATTGCGGTACCTGCCGGGCAATATGGCCTTCCCTTTCCGTGAGGAAAACACGATATGTACTGTCCCTGAGTCGAACCTCCATTAGGCAGCTTGTTGGAGTTATTACTGGACACTGCGCCATTGGACATATGCTTGTCAAATGGTGCCTCTCGTCCGGTGATGTCTGCAGAAGCTGTGGAGATGAGGAAGAAGTAGAAACGATCCAACACTACCTGTGCCACTGCCCGGCTCTGCAGGAACGCCGACTCCATACCATGGGGTCAAGGTTCCTGGCAGACTTGGCCTGCGCAGCAGTAGTTGAATTTCGGATCAACTCTCCTTCATCAAGAGGTCGAATTGGTTTGCCGCGAACTGAGAGGCACTGGCTAGCTCCAGAATCTTCTAAGAAGGGTTTCACAATGGGCCACTTTGGCCTCCGAGTGGAAGTGCTGCCCTTGGGAAGCACACACCCTTCCCGACCTAGCCTAACCTAGTAAACAACCAATTAGTCTAAAGTGTCAACTACTGCTTTTGACTTATCTACTACTTATGTCACAAATATATTCAAGTTATGATAAAAAGTGCTCAAAGGGGCATCTTTAGCGTCCTTTTCATAGGACGTGCATAGCAGTTGTCGCTAAACCCACTTTTCTCATATATCTCTTATGGGTGTTAATGAGCTTCATTCTTGATTATAATCGCTACGTTATTGGCGAGTGGTTTTGTCACCGACAGAACGAAAAATTGGTCTGCCTGTTGTGTAACTCTACAGATTATCAAGAGATTCTCCATTATTCGACTTATAAACACCACTCAAAATTGAAATACCAAATTATGCCTGAATATCACCAACGCTGATCCATACACTGCCAAAAACTTCCAAACCTTCAAAATTAGTTTTGTCAGTTACTAGGGCTGCCGTTTTCAATTTTGTTTCAGTAGTACATGTTATGATTTTTGGGTAGTATTTATGGACTTTGAGTAGTACACGCGCATATTTTCTTCACAGTGTAAAAATCGCAAGGATTCCCTAACTACTAAATTAAATACTAAGTTTCAAAACACATTTGTTTGGTGGCAAAGCAATAATCGCTTAAGTCCTAAGCGATAATCGTTTCTGACCACAGAGTTAATAATACTTCTTTTTCGATGGACTTCAACGGAAAAAATTTATAATACTTAATATAATACTTAACTCTTGTGTGCGCACCCACTTAAAACCTCATACTTGAACCCCCCATGGTCTGGCCAGACCATGGCGCAAAAAAGAGGATATTCGAGGATTGTGCTAGTTAATATATATTTTTTTTATTTTTGTTGATGAGTTTATATATATCTTAGTATGTGTGAGTGTTTGTCTGCGTATGTTTGTGTGTGTAGGCCTGTAAAAAAAAAAAGAAAATGTGAATACAATAATTTCTGTTGCTTGTTTACTTTTTATTTAGGTAAAAAGGTAAAATTATGCTTGATTTATAAAATACACAGCGAATTTCAACTTCAATAAATAAATTTTGAAATTAAAAATATACGATAGTAAGAAAAAAAATTAAAAACGTAAAATACGTTGTTATGGATTTGCCGCAACTGCTTCACCAATGCAGTGGTTGCAAGGAAATAATGCAGTATAATGACTCAAACACATTGAGATTTTATATTGGACATATACATATCGTGTTTTGATATATCTAACACATTTTTATTTCTGGATTCCTTTCACTATTGACAATTATGCTTTGAAGTCGAAAAGGTAGCTGACTAATACAGAACACTGCGAACTATTGGCTGTCAATAAGACAAAATATCTTCTATTGACCACTTAGTTCAATCTATCTAAAAAAACCTTCCGTTCAAGCATAACATGCTCAACATGTTATTATTCATGCTAAACTGGTCGGATATCGTCATCGCGATTTCCACGTTGAATTATCATATTTTATTTTCCATCAGTAGCGAAGCATCGTATTGTTCAGGGCACAAAAGATAATTTGCAGCACCGTTATTACTACCTCCAGCAACAAACGAATCCTCCATAAACTTTAAAAAGTGCAGGTGGTTCATTCAGTTATCCCACAGAACTACGTATTCATTCAATGAGCCAATTGCCAGAATTATTCGCCTGTGCAATTTGTATGCTTCCGAGTAAAACTTTAGTGATAAGTATTCAACATTTAAGTTAAGCTTATTAAAACTATTTAATTAATGACTTAGAATAAATAAATAATCAAATATCTTAATTCTGTTGCTCTAAAGCATTGATTTTCGCTACTGCTTAAACTATTTTTTTTTAGAAAAATCGTCCTCTCTGATGTTATTCCAGCGTTGAAGTTCAAAAATAATTTACACCTTATCCTCGAAATAGCATTTGCTTCCTTTAATCTCTGTCACAGAAAACATACAATCCAATTGATTAAAATCAGACACGAAAAGAGCACAAATACTTCCTTCGCGTCAGAAATGTAATTGAATTGACACAAAAAACACGAATATAACCGGGAATACAATGGATAAATATTAATTTTGAATGTGTTCAAACATTCTTTTCTAACAACAATTATAATTTACTAACCTAAAAGAAAATAAAAGCCAAGGCGAGTGAAAACCATTTGTACCAGGTACATTTTGCGCTAGCTAACTCATGTCACTTTTAACGAGATGGCACGAAAAAAGTGCTTCAAATCGGGTCAGATGGAAAAACCTAGTTACAGCCCTATGCTTCGTGGAGGACTGAATAAGGAACAAACGAAAAAAAATATTTATAAACAATTTCGACACTAATTACGTCGAAAATAACAAAAAAAACTGAAAATAACAGGCAACTTTGTATGAAAATACACCATGGTCTGGCCAGACCATAGGGGGTTCAACTAAGGGGTATAAATACGTTTTGCACGATTCTCGCCTTGTTTTTGTAAAAATTTTGTTCATGTATTGGTTTTTGTTCTTAGAAAGGATCAGTTGAGGATATCATGAAATATGAACCCGATAGCTTTACTACAACCTTACTAAAAGTGGACCTAAACTTCAATATGGTCTGGCCAGACCTGGGTGCGCACACAAGGGTTAATTAATACTTAAATTAATACTTAATCTTAACGAAAATGTATTTTATATAATAGTGGAATTATATATTGCTGATTTTGCTCAAAGAGGCCAAAAACTCGCAAGATCTTTTCAACAATATAGTAGCTTAATATTTGCCTATCTAGAATAGCCCAATTTATAACTATTTGTCTACGGATATACTCTAAAACCCCATTTTGAAGATATTTTTATAAAAAAAATAAGGAAAAATATATTGCAATTTGTTTTAAAGGTTGTTTGGTAATTCGGTTTTAAAATACCTGAAGTTTAAAATTCCATAACAAAAATTATGTGTTCTAAAATTTTTTTATTAATATAAAATATCGTTCGAATATTACTTTTAGCACTTCAAACAAACAAACAAGAGAAACCATTCAACAGCAAAAAAACGAAACACGATAAATATTTTTATTTATTATTTCTTAAAAATGGCACATTTTTGAGCATACTTTAAATTTAAATTTTAAACATTCATTTGTATGATTAACTACAGGGTAGGCCATTGAAAGTGGAAGCATCTGGTAACCCTATAAGACAAGACAATTTATACCATGGAATAGTACACTCCAAAAGAACGTGCTGAAATTGTTCAGCTTTACATTCAAAATAACATCTCGATTGTGAAAACCAAACGGCGATTATGAGTGGCCACCGAGATCACCCGATTTGACGCCGCCAGACTTTTTTTTATGGGGCTACTTGAAGTCCAGCCGCCGTGGCTCAGTTGGTTAGTGCGCGGTCCAAGCGAGTCGCATGCAGAGCGACGTTAGTTCGAATTCTGCATGTAGTAACACCTAAAAAAAATAACGGGAAACTCGTTTTCTCTTTCGGTGGCTGTCCTCTCAGCTGGAAATGGCAAACCTCTGAGAGTAAAAATTGCCTATGAAAAAGCTCCCAACCTGCCGTTCGGAACCGGCATAAAACTGTAGGTCCCTTTCACCCGCGTACAAAATTCACACGCACAACACGGGTGGTTGCGGGAAGCTAGGCCTTAGTCTCGCGTAAGCGGGCTGTCGTGCCAATCAATTAAAAAAAAAATTATTATTACTTGAAGTCCAAGGTATACACCAACAAGCCAAGGACACTAGCTCAACTCAGAGCCAACATACGCCGCGAAATAAGGGCCATATCGGCCGATACACTGGCAAAAGTGATGGAAAATGCCGAAAAAGGGCACATTTTGCGGCCAAAGCTAATGGTGGCCATTTACGCGATATTTTCAAAAACTAACTAGAAAATTTCTCCTTGGACCAAAATAAATGAATATCGAGATGAAAACAAAAAAAAACATTTTTTTGTTTTTTTCAAAAACAAGAATGGCCTTCCACTTTAAATGGCCTACCCTGTAGTAGGGCCCTGCGGCTTTGCACGCAAGTTTGAAGTCAATGGGCCACATAAATCAAGTTTCTTCATACTACTTCATGGGGCATGCCACGCCTCTTTTATGTTATGCCCAATACATTCCTCCGGTCGAAGAGGGTGACCCGGTTTCATTTATATGCGACTTTCAGTTCCAAAGTTACGCGGAACATTTCAGTCGCAAAAAATATACCGCGTCCCTTGTCCACGCCCATAAAATTTTACCAGTAGTGACTCATCTATGGGACGATGGTATACAAAACTTCAAAGCTTTCCAACTTATGTTTCCGAAGATATTCCACATTAAAAATTTGGGTTCTATGGGCGGTGACATGCCCCTCGTCCAATTCCCACCCTACTCTCCCTGTCGAAGGGCACGTCGAAATCGTAAGTATGTGCCAAATATGTGTGATTTGCAGTTCCAAAGTTATTGAAAACAATAGGGTCGCTTAAAAAGTGCCACGCCCCTTGTCCAACGCCCATACAATTTAACCACTTGAACGACATGTCTAAGCCATGACGCTATATCAAATTTCAATGCTGGCCGACTTATAATTCCGAAGATATTTCATATTAAAAACTTGGGTTGTATGGGCAGTGTCAGGCTCCTCGTCCGATACCCACCCCATTCCCCATGTCGAAGGGCACATCTAAATCGTAAGTTTGTGTCAAATCTCTTTGATGTGTGATTTGTAGTTCCAAAGTTATTAAAAACGTTTGATTTGCTTAAAAAGTGCAACGCCCCTTGTCCAACGCTCCCAAAGTTTTACCAGTGAAACGGCACATCAAACGGTGGCCCCACACCAAATTTTAATGCTGCCCGATTTCTCATTTCGAAGATATTCCATATTGAAAGTTGCATGGGCGGTGCCACGCCCCTTGTCAAAAACCCACCCCATTCCCCCATTCGCTAAATCTTTTGACACCCATATTGCTGTGACAAATATATCATGGCTGATTTGTTATTATGGTGATCCTGGGGAAAATGCATATCAGGTGGGCGTGGTCAATTTTATATATCCTATGTTAACATCAATGAAACACGGAATCATTTGATATTAATACTGATTTACAGACATGTGCCGTAGCTTCGTTTTGTAGAATTAAGTGGGCACGGAAAGTGGGCGTGGCCGATTATATTATAGCCAATGTTTGCCGAATGACACGCTGAATCGTTTGATACCCATATTGCCTTACAAAAGCATACCATAGATGAGTTTTGTTACCATAGTGGGCGTAAGAAGGGGGCGTGGCCATTCTCATATAGCCTATGTACTATTCCCCCAGATAAGAAGATGTTTGATGTTTATTTTATCTAAATCGGTTCAGTGGTTTTTCCTGATTGTGGCTCAAAAAACGTCACACTTGTTTTTATATAATAGTATAGATAATCCAGCGGATTCCAGATTTGGCCCTAATTTGCACTGGTTGAATAAAAATGCCAAGCCCAAGAGAAATCGAACGATTTTATAAATTTTTATCAGCATATTCCAATGATTGCGAATTACACGTTTCATCTCAGTTTAATTTTTTCTGACTTGTCGACGTCCCAACAACCACTTTATTGTCTTTATCAAATTTTAAAAGATTCCTACAAGAATATGCAAAGTTATTGAGTTATTTTGTATTTAAAAACAGTAAGATAACTCTATTATTTCATGATGCTCATTTTTGGGTATCGCATCCGTTGCGCTGTTTTCAAAGTTAAACACTATATCAAAAGCTTATATCATTTAATTACAATCCTGTGAAGTATTGTACGAACAGATTTGGCAACGCGGTTAAAAAGGTGTAATTGTCACCTTGCTCACAAATCAAGGATATTTGATTATAAATAAAAAACGGCCAAGACGACTTTTAAACTCAATTCATTCAACATTCTTTATTTTTATATTGTTGTTATTGTTAAAAACGGGAACGTTGGTTTAACATTGGTCCTCCGGCACTGTTCAGTTCGGTAACATGTTTGTATATTCTTTTCTAATAGACTTACCAGGTATGCGCCTATGAAATTATAATTTGAAAATTAATAATTATTAATTATTTTTGAAAAAACCACGTTTATTGTGAGGAAATGATTACAATTTTATTCTTCAAAGTAATGGCCATCGCTAGCTACACATTTTTCCCATCTCTCAGGCAATTTATGGATGCCTCGCCAAAAAAATGTTTCGTCTTTTGCTTGAAACCAATCATCGATCCATTTTTTGGCTTCTGCGTGAGAATTGAAGCGCTGTTCCGTTAATGCGTGGCCCATCGATGCGAACATGTGATAATCCGAAGGCGCCAAGTCTGGTGAGTAAGCCGCATGAGCAAGAGCTTCCCAGTTGTACGATGCAACCAATTCTTTGGTGGCTCTAGTGCGGTGTGGTGGTGCGTTGTCATCGAGGAAAATCACTTTGTGTTGCCTGGCTTCATATTCTGGGCGTTTTTGGGCGTATAGCACGGTTCAAATCGGCCAATTGTTGTTGGTAACGTTCACCGTTAACCGTTTCACCATGTTTTAGAAGGTTTTTTTCTTCAAATGGTAACACAAAATTAACTGTGTCCGCAAATCGTAATTTGTAGGCACGTAATCCGACATTTTCCGGAGCGTCAAACAATGCGTTGTTGGATGAAACTTGACAAATTGTGAACTGAATATTGTTGACATATGACAGAAGAAGTAAACATGACATTTGGTACGGTTCCGAAGTTTATAAATATTCGGCTATTTACCGCTAGATGTCGTTACCGGTTTCATAGGCGCATACCTGGTACATACATATATACGTTACTCGTATGTATCAATGATAATGTGATATATATTATTTCTATATCATTTCACTGCCCAGTAGGAAAATGGTAAGGTTCTTACCATAATATTGCATGTTTTTCTCCACCTTTTGGCGGTGGAAACGGCATGCTACCAAAAGTAAGGTATTAGTAAGGTACGTTCAGAGTACGTGGGCAGTCCGATAAGTATTAAGCCCCACCGCCCGATGGTACCACTATCGTAAGAGAAATTTACTATCGTGTAGTACATCCTCGTAGACGGCTACTGTCAATTTCAGCCATATTGGATTTGTAGTTTTGTTTTGACCGCGTGTGGAAACGAACATGTCCGCTGATTTTAGAAAAATGGAAAAAGAGCAATATCGGTCGGTGATTCGCCAAATTGGTCGCATTAGGCTACGAACAGCTGCCCCATCCACCGTATTCTCCAGATTTGGTCCCGTGTGTCTTCTTTTTGTTTCCAAACTTGAAAAAGTCACTCGCCGGGCAGAAATTTGAGTCGAATGAGGAGGTTATCGCCGCCACGGAGGCCTCCAGAAAACGTATTTTTCAGACGGGTTAAAGAAGTTGGAACATCGCTGGGTCAAGTGTATCGTATCGTAAGTTGTATCGAGTTGAAAGGAGACTACGTTGAGAAATAAATCGCCACTTTTCCAAAATTTTGGTTTTTCTTTTGTAGGCTAAGTACTTATCGGACCACCTACGTACCTCTGGTAGTAGCTTACGCTAAGAAAGCAAAGAAGAAGGCACAAGAAGTCCGAAAAATGTAGATCTTAAACCTGAATGATCGTTCGTATCGTCACTTCGAATTACACTTTACTTTGTAATGTACGTGGAATGTACATTTAAGTAGAACGAATCTAGAAGAAATATGTGATTTTACAAGCTTAATAAGTTGGCCTCGGTAGTCCAGAGAATAGCGCGCTGACTTTTATAGTAAAAAAAAAAAATTTCTCAAATTTTCATGGCTAAATTTGTTCCTTTTTTGTTCGAAAATATTCTTTCAGAGTCTGCATTAGAATGTGGTAGTGCCGAAACATATTCGGCCGACTTTGACAAATTGGGAAACAATATTTGATCGTTAAAATTTTTAGTTTGACTAATTTGACTCCAAAATTTTCCATAACCAGGGTTGTTTGAAAATTCCCTACATTTACTGAATTTAAATAAATCTGTCCTTTTTTCCCTACGCACACAATTTCGCTAAAATTCCCTACATGTAGGGAATTTTCCCTACAGTTAACATCACTGCCTCCGTTCACCTTCGCGGTCAATTTATTCTGAAAACCAAGACTGTACAAAATGTGCTTATAAGCTAGAAATATTATGCGATAATAAGGGGAAACAGAATACCACTGCTGCCAACTTAGTACTTTTCGCACTAAATTTATTGCTTTTTAAAATCAAAACGCGAAAAATATTGAGTTTGGTGCTTGGTGCGTTTTTTAGTGCTTTTTTTTTAAATAACTGGAGTGTTATACAACACTATATTTCATTTAACACCTATACAACGCTGGAATGTTGGGCTTAAAAATCATTGGATATTACATGACAACCGAAATGATCCTTCTTGGTGGAATTGTTACAAAGTTACTTAGGTCACGGTTGGGTCACACTGATCTGCAATAGATTTCCTAGTATGGTACACGGAATATTAGGACAACTTCCACCTTTTTTTTGCTTATCAGTGCTTTCTGAGTGGCAAAACGCGGTTTTTTTTGCGGTTTTAGTGCTTTCTGAAATAGAAAAGTTGGCAACCGTGCAGAATACATAGCTTTAAGAATGATGCTTACAGACTAGGAGAAAGAGCATGTCAATTCGTGGAAACTTCTAGACTATGATATTTACATACAGATGTGATTGAAAAAGAACAGTTACTGACTATTTATATAGGTGAGTGTGTGCATAGATACAGGGTATATTGCTACACTTTTCATGCCAGAGGGCCCTGGTTCGATTCCTAGCGCGGGCTGTTGAAACACTCGTCTATTTCCATCGATTTCCACATGAAGCAGTTAAGAATTATAAAAAACGCACAAGTCAACTTTTCGCAAGCAATGGTAAAATTTCCAAATAGACAAGGTAGACATTCCATTGTAAGTGAAGAAATCAGTAGTGCTTACATTATCTGTAGCTAGGAAGGCATAAACTGAGTAGGTCATTTAATTTTTAAAATTTTAAGCCCATTGCAATAGCACATTACAGCCCCCTTACGTTTTCCTTCATACCACCACATTACTAAGTAAAGTACATTTGAATGGGAAGCCGAATAATTCCGAAGGATTTTGCTATGTGTTTATGCGTATCGCGGCGGAGCGGGTTAAATAAATAAAACGCGTTGGGTGCGTTTAGGGTTTTCGGTCTTTATTATATGACGTCTGAATAACGAGTGTGTACAAGAAATACATGAAACATTGAACGAGACAAACGGCCGAAGCCGCGGAGCAGAAAATAGGGGGAAATATTCGTACAAAAGGATAAGGAAAGGAAGGGATTAGAAATGGGATTGACCGATCACTAGACAACCACAGCACTCATTTAGCCATCGCGGCCGCCATTGCAGAGTGCAATCGATGAAGTAACCGAGGGGTGGTGGTGCGGCTAACGGCAGGCTGGCTGTGGGTGCGCTTAGGGGTGCGCCGATGACCTCTTTTGCAGAGAGTGATCCAACTGGCAGTGCGGGACAGTCTGAGAGGCACCTGCTACTTTGGTCGGCTGATCTGCAAAGAGATGAGATGTCAATTCCTTGGGAATAAAAGTATTTACACTGACATCGTGGGAATGAGAAAACGTGGCTGAGCTGCGGGGTTCGCTTAAGCTACAGCCAAAGAAATATGAAAAGATACATATTTTTACATATTTACTCATTTTTGGCTATATTGCCATTTCATTTCTTTAGGGAGAATGAGAATTTCGAGAGGGTTATGAAGAATTATTTTGCACGTTATTATAAATATGTTTGTAGGGCTCGAGAGAAGCAGGAGAACCGAGTGAGAATGTCGGTTTGCTCTTCGAGAGGGTGGTGGCAGTCAACCGCTCTGTGATCCGGAATTGGAACTGTTTGAGTATGAAAATGGCTGGAGCCGTTCCACCCGAGAGGGAGATCGTGTAGATCTTGGAGTTTATACCCGATCAGTCCGACGCCTGCGGCATTTGCAGCGTTTGGAGCAAATCGCACTGGAGTGACGACTGTCCTCTTTTTGGACCCCGGGATGGAGGAGGTGCAATGAGGAATTGCGAGGGATTGCAATGTCCGTCAGTTGTTGGGGGTGTGGAACGAGTGGCGTCAAGCCAACGCTCTTGTCGAACAATTTTTCTCTGTTTCATTAAAGGCGAAAGCCATCCTGCGGGATCAAAACGGTTGGCAACGAAGGGGGGAATTTGCCGGTTTGGGAATGAGTTTGCAGGAGTGGTGGGTTCAAAGCGATTTTCCATTATTTCCGGGGGTGGAAACCCTATGGGATTGAGGGCGGCAATCACTTGCGAAACGGCTTTCTTTAGGGCGGGAAGATTATTTCGAAGGGCGGTTCCAGTATGCATATGGCGACTTGGTACGTCTGTGGCACATGTCGAATGCGAAGAAGAGGGTACTGGACCGCTTAATACCCAACCGAATATTGTATGCTGAGCAAGTAAGCTGCCACATACATTTCGGTGGATACCTTCGAGCATAATCTGCGGGATGAGATCACTGCCAATCACTAAATCGATCTGCGCTGTCTCGAAGGGGTTTGGATCAGCGAGTTCTAACATGGCGAAATCTTTCGTAGTAGGGGAGTTTATATGAGAAGGTGGGAGCAATTTCGTAAGCTCTTGGAGCACGATAGCTTGCACGGGGACTTTCGTGCTGGTTTGAGGGACTGCCAATGTCAAGAAGCATGTATGATTGGCATTTTACACAATCTGACCGCCCATGCCCGAGATTTGGAAGGGAGATTTCTCGATTGGCAATTTGAGGCGTTTCTGGACCTTCGAGGAGATGAAGGTACGCTGAGAGGCTTGGTCGGTTAACGCTCGAACTTTGAACAACTTTCCTGCGTGCTCAATAGACACCAGTACCGTAGGCAGAAGGGATTGGCACTTTTTGGAACTGTTGCGACGTTTGCCACTCAACTAAAATTTTTTGTACTAAAATTTTCCCAAAAAAGGTCCAAAGTGGAAGCGAAAAGACCATTTAATGTTTTCGGCAAAGTGTTTTTTAACGTCAAAGCAAAACATAACTTTTATATCGTAATTTTTGTTTTGCTTGTACACTTAGTATATTTCAGAAAATAGTAGTATAATTTGCCTATGGGTAGTACGGTAGTACGAATGACGAAATAGTAGTAAAATACTATTATAGTAGTACGTTCGACAGCACTATCAGTTACCATCTTTAACATTGGTCTTCATTGGCATCAAGCATAGTGAGTTATACCAACTTTAGTTGAAATAAAATAATTGGTTCTTACTTTTCCGTTAAGTTCAGGAGGCCCATTGATCCATGCATATAAAACTTTCTTTCCAACTTTCTTTCCAGAGATGTACTTTTATTGCTTTTTCTGTATGTGTTGCGTTGAATTTCCATACAATTTGTATATGGGTGAAATTTCACCCGCATCTCCCCCACGTAACTTTTTTCATTTTCATCACCGTTATAATGAAATAATCAATCATTTGCAACAAATACAAGAAACCTTAATAATTTCGATAAATAATTATATATATAAAAGTTATAGCATCCCAAAATTGAAAATGAGTGAAAAATCACCCGAACGACGGATTGAGGTTAATACCTTTTGGCATTCAGCTGCGTGTGGCATGAATTTATGGCAAAAATTCATTGTAGCCAGAAACTTCTTTAATTGGTGAGTTACGCCGGGTTACCGCCGGCAGCCCCTGTAGCTCAGCTGGCTAGTGCGTTGGGCCGCGAGTCAAGACTCCGCGAGTTCAATACTCCGTTGCGTTAACACCAAAAAAAAAAGAAAAACAAAAATTTTTCTTTCGGCGGCTGTCTTCTCAGCAGGAAATGGCAAACCTCTGAGAGTAAACGGCGGCTTAGGTCGGATATAGGTGGTGTAAATAATGCGGAGATCAGACGGAGTGAAATATTTTTTGCACCGCTTTAGGAAGCCGAGGCACTTGGCTGCTTCTTTCGACACGCCAAAAATATGATCGTTCCAACGAAGATCGTTCTTAATGGACATGCCCAGAACATCAAGAGCTGCCGATTCCGCAATACCCACACCACCCATAACCAGGGATGTGTTGGGATGTGGGGAGACTCGTTTGTGGGATAACAGGCAACATTGGGTCTTGCGGGGATTAAAATCGACCCTGTTCGCTTGACCCCACTTGGAGATTATTTGTAGGTCGCTATTAAGTGTGTCATTCATACGGCGCCGTTCTCTCTCAATCTCCACAGAGCTGGGACGCTTTGTGAAAGAGTATGAATGACAAATGGTGCTGTCATCCGCAAACGAGTAGATGGGATTCTTCGTCGACGACAACAGGTCGTTGATGAAGATCAGGAAGAGTGTTGGAGAAAGGACCGAACCCTGCGGCACTCCCGCGCTAAGGGAATGCTTTTCCGAGGCTATGCCGTCTATTACAACACGAATAGAGCGATCATAGAGGAAGCTCGTTATCCAACGACAGAAGATACTACCGACGCCATAGGCAATCAATTTTGACACGAGTGTTTTATGCCACACTCGGTCAAAGGCCTTGGAAATATCCAATGCAACAACCTTGCTTTCACCGAGGTTTAGAATGCTATGGTTCCATTTCTCGGTGAGGATCGCCATAAGGTCTCCCGTTGATCGTTGTCTTCGGAAGCCGTATTTTCGGTCACTTAGCAGTCTATTGTGCTCCAGATACTTCACAAGGTTGAAGTTTACAATGCTTTCCATTACTTTGGAAAGCACCGAACAGATTCCTATAGGTCGGTAGTTCGCAGGGTCAGTAGTCTTGCCTTTTTTAGGAACTGGTTGAACATTTGCTACCTTCCAGCATGTCGGAAATACACCTGTGGTGTATGACATGTTGAAAAGTTTGCGTAATGGACAAACCAGCGAAGTAGCGCACTTTTGCAAAACAAGGCCTGGAATGCCGTCCGGCCCTGAAGCCTTATTTACATCGAGATTTGCAAGCACTCTTTTAACTACCCGTGTCCGAAAATGAATTTCTGGCATAGAGCAAGATATGTTCTCGACTACGGGTAGTGGTTGATCGCTGGGGGGCAGAGAGGAATTCTCTGCGAAAAGTTTAGCCAACAAATTAGCTTTATCAACCAAGTGAGTGATGATTTGATCATTGTTAAGGAGAGTTGGAATTGAAGACGATGTTTGATTCTTCACCTTCTTAACGAATGACCAAAAGTTTTTACTACCACGCTGGCATTGAAGAACTTTTTTCCTTTGGCGCTGTTCGTGCAGAAACTTTTGGCGTCTTAGGATGGCATTGCATCGATTTCTAGCCTGTTTACGCAGCTGTTCAGTGGCGGCATTTTTATTTGCCTGCCATGTTCTGAAAGCTTCCTCTTTGGACCTGACAGCAATTCTGCATGTCTCATTAAACCAGATATTGTCCTGCGGCATTTATGTTTCTATCAAGAAAACACAATTTCCAGTTGAAGTGGGTGAAAAAATCGTTAAGTCCACTCCAGTTAGCTTTATCATACTTCCACATTAAGCGCTTCGGGGCTAAAGGCGAAGCATTGCGGATAGAAGAGTATGAAAAAGACGCCAAAATGGTGTCATGGTCCGAGTTTCCAAGAGGTGCGTGCTTTTCAACATCATATTTTTCATGATGTGAAGTGAGAAAAAGGTCTAGAGTATTGAGAGCTTGCCCCTCAACGCAGGGGATATGCATTGGTTCATGCACTATTTGAGTCAAGTTATTAGACTCGGCAAAGAGCTCGACAAATAAGCCTTCAGGAGTTGTGTGGCTGGAATGGCGTAGCCAATTGGAATTATGAATATTGAAATCACCAGCAACTACAATTTCACTATTCGGATACGATTCCAGAATCTGAGAAATAGAATCAGAGAGAAGATCAAACTTGTTATATGTAAAATCTCTCCCTGAATTCGGGCTTCTATATAGGAAGCAGAAGTGCAGAATGTGCGACTGGATATTGAATTTAACGCACATGGAGCTAAATTCGGCATCCGTCGTGTATAGTTGTTGCTGGCACTGGTACACAACATTACTGCACATATAAATGGCAAGACCCCTGTGAGGAGAGAATAATGGCAGTAGGTGATAACCAGGGATGTGAAAATCCAGTGGATCTGCATCCCCACACACCTGGGTTTCACCTAGTGCCATTATATGGGGTTTATGGAGGTTAACAAACGCATATACAGCAAAAAAGTTCGCCCTGAGCCCGCGTACGTTGCAGAAGGCTATGCGGAATTTGTCAACCACCATGGTCTATATGGGCTAAAGATCAAGAAATGTAGCTGGGAATGAGATCTGCCGCACTAAGAAATCGCTCTGTGGTAAGTGTTATGCTTTTACCACAGAACAGTCAATTTCTCAGTGTCGAACAAGACCGCATGTAGCGCCACTGAATACGGACGGAGGAGGGAGACACGGAAAATGAACCATAACAAAGACAACGCGAGCAGAGGTCAACGCAGCGGACAGCGAGACCGATTTAACGGCAGTTTACATTTGTTGTTTGGTCTTGCACTTGCATTTGGGTCGGATTATATTATAATTATTAGCAATTAATATTATTATAAGTTGTTTAGTTGTTAGGCACGCGCGGCGTAGCAACAACGCAACGAAACATATCAGTCGGACTCACATTAAAATACGCGAGGGACGGACAGAAACAATAACAACCGCGGAGCAAAAGACGGCACGTCTGCCCACGCGTAACACTTGACACAAATTTTCAATGGATTTGATTGCGAGCCCGTACTTCCTTAAGCAGGTGAATACAAGACGCATGTGGTTATAGTGCTATTCCTAGTTTCGTGACGCGATACGGATGTCGCTGATGTATGCGAATACGAAGTTTAATCCGCGTAGGGCTTCATGGATTTACCGTTGAAAAGATTGTGCGGCGTTTCAGAAACCAAATGGCATGTATGTAGAGGTATTCGCTGATGGTGTACTGACCAATTTGGGCTTATGTTCGCTACTGCTGCTCTTGTAGTGCCGGTGTACCGGTGGTTTGCCCTTTCTGTTATAAGAAACGAATACGCGGTAATACCAGCACTAGTCAGTATTCGCTGGTGTATCACATGTGGTCAGCATGTGGTCGAAAAGTTTTGTAAACTCATTGATGGCGTCATGTAACTCTTTGTACTAGTCTTTAGGTTGTGGTTGTGCTGACGGGCTGACGTAGGGGTCGTGCTATTGTTTGGTTTGGCTGTTTTGCTTTTAACCTGAAGGTTTATGGTGTTAACGATATCGTCTGCTATCTTAAGATACTCCTCTGGACCTAAGCACGCAGTCTGCTGCCTACTCTTCTGCTACTACCAGCTTGGTAGACCAGCTGGTTGTGGCGGTAGAACTGGCGGAATGTGACTAGACCTCCTCGTGGTGGCCGCTGGAAACAGCCACCGGGGTACGGTCTTGTCTATGCCCTTGGTGGCTAGCTAACTAGTCACTTCCCAATCTCCTATACATCCCTACGCCCAAGTTCCGTCTTACCCCTATCTCATTTCCTCCCCCTAATCCAGGGTGTTATGCGACCCGTGCCCATTGGATGATACCCGCTGTAGTAGTACGGAGCCTACCCGATACCTGTCCACCTCGGGTAGTATTTTGGACTTCCCATGGCATGGGGCTCTGTCATGGGCGACCTTCCCGTCCCCACACTTTGCAATGGCCACCGAAAAGCCCCGTCGGAGTAGGTGGCCGCACGAACCAGATGATGAGCTCTTCTACACTAGCCTCGGATGGTATGGACGTAGGAAAGACTGACGCCATTGATCAGCAATCTGCTGAAATTTTGCCTAGCGGTTGGAGAGACCGACCGACTAGGAGCAGGGTGAACAGTGAGTGTTCACAAGGCAGTTCGACCACCACGTCAACTTTGGCAGTTGAGGAGGCACTATCGCAGGGTCTACCTGCGCTGGTAGAAGCTACCGAAGCCATCTCTCTGAAGAGAAAGCGGTTAACGACTTCTCAGAAGAAGGGGCTGAGGAAGCTGATGGCGGCAGGTACGCCCTACAACGAAGGTGGTCGAAGCTGATGGCTGCAGCAGAATCGAAGCGGTGCAACTCGCACCGAAGAGGACCGCTGCCCGTTGATGGCCCTCAAATTCGGTTCCAAGGATGCTCCTTCAAGCCAGGGTGGATAATTGTGAACTGCGCCGATGAGGCATCGAGGAATTGGCTGAGGGGGATAATGTCGAAACCCCAGCTGGCGGAGAAGAAGGTGAAACTGGTGGAGGGTAATGACATTCCCAAGCCCAGCGTAGCCACTGCGTTCTTCCCCGGCTGCTCTCTCCCAGCCGACGATATTCTTCGAATGCTCCATACGCAGAACCGTTCACTACCAACAGGCAACTGGAAGGTACTGAACAGGTCTGTCGCGGCAACTCTCTGCGCTGAAGAACCTTCCCTTCTTTGAGTTGGGAAGGGTTCAGTTCAGGGTTAAGCGTGATCAGGGGACCAAGTCATCGGTGACCAGGGGCGGCAGCACGGACAAGACGACGTCAAACGCTAGGGTGGATGAGGCAAGACCATCCACCAGCGCACAAGCACTGGCGCGGGTAAGCGGGGACCGACCGCCGGCTGGCGGACGGACGCAACCCGTCACACGGACCGACAAAACAGTCGAACGGACCAGTGACAGGACGCCAAGACAGGCATTGGTGGGGCCCGCAAAGCCTACCTCAGCTAAGCCCGTCCGACAGACAAGGTTGACTGGAGTGGCAAATCCGTCCAGACGACTGGGCCTGTTGGATAAGTCTGCAAATACTCCGGGCAGTATTGAACGGGTGCAGACGAGGGGTAGAGGAGGTAAGCGTGCGGGATCTCACACGAAGGGACCGCAAGCCTAGATGGAGATTGTTCAAATCAATCTCTATAGGGCGGTGGCAGCTTCGGCTGTCTTAACTAGGACCCTGAACACCTTGGGTCCTAGTATAGCCCTGGTGTAGGAACCATGGACCAGCACCAATGGACAGATTCGAGGGCTATCCCAGGCAGGTAAGGTACTATGTTGCCAATCGAACACGAGAGCCAGAGCCTGCATCATATTCAATAATATTTCCTTTTTCCCGTTAACAGATTATGTTACACCGGATCTCTGCGCGGGAAAAATCGTCTGGAACTCCAGGGAGGTCATCATAGCGCCCGCGTACTTCCCTGGGGATGACGAACACTGCCCTCCAAGACTAGCAGAACAGTTAGTTGCCTATGCTAGGGGCAACAATATGGAGCTGGTACTTGGCTGTGATGCGAACACCCATCACACCATGTGGGGCAGCTCCGACTTAAACGCTAGAGGTGAGTCACTTTTCAACTTTATACTCGCTTTAGACCTAAATATATGTAACGTTGGTGACAGTCCTACGTTTGTAACTAGGGTCAGAGAGGAAGTCTTGGATATGACCTTGACAACCTCAATGACAACAGACCTTGTCAATAATTGGCGGGTTTCCGATGAGCCGTCATGCTCAGACCACAGGCAGATCAGGTTCACATTAGGGAATCGGGAGCTTGAAAAGGTGTCATTTAGACCAAAAAGACAGACCGACTGGGGCAGTTACTGCAGCCAGTTGAAACAGCTTATTCCTTCTCGAATAGAGAATAGGATAGATACCATAGACAGATTGGAAAGGGCCTCGACAACGCTCAAGGGATCCATCCTCAATGCCTATGAAGAAAACTGTTCCCTAAAGACCAAGACCTTTAAGAGGCAGACGCCATGGTGGAGCGGTCACCTTAGCAAGCAAAGGATGGAAGTAAGGAAACTGTTCAACAGGGCTAAGCGCAATAATGACTGGCTGACCTACTCCCAGACCCTCACTAAATACAATAAAGAGATCAGGAAGGCCAAGAGAGAATCTTTTAGGCGGTTCTGTGAGAACGTATCAGATATGTCCTACAGTTGCAGGCTACAGAAGATCCTCTCGATGGAAAAATCCTATCCAATCGGAACTCTAGTGGATGTAGATGGGTCCTCCACAAAAAGTGAGATGGAATCGCTTGTTCTACTCACTAATACACACTTCCCGGGATCGAACATATTGACAGCCGATCCTCTGATTGACAGTACGGGACAGTCATGTTGTCCAAGTAGGGAAGATTGGAGAACGGCCAAAGCCGTGTGCAATGCGCAAATAGTTAAATGGGCGCTGGAATCTTTCGCCCCGTACAAAGCACCGGGAAGAGATGGCATTTTCCCGGCACTCTTGCAAAAGGGAATGAATATACTAGCGCCTATTCTAACAAAGATATACTCATGCAGTCTAGCATATGGATATATTTCAGAGGCCTGGAGAGTAGTAAATGTGATCTATTTGCCAAAACCTGGAAGATCCAACAAAAAGGACCCAAAATCCTTCAGGCCAATAAGCCTAATGCCCTTCGTGCTAAAGGGACTGGAAAAGGTTGTTGACCGCTTCCTGAGGGAAGAAATTCTAACCCGGTGTCCCCTTAGTACGAATCAACACGCCTACCAGAAAGGTAGATCCACAGAAACGGCCCTATCAGTGCTGGTAGGCAAGATTGAGAAGTCCCTGGAAGTGAAGGAGATCTGCCTGGCAGGTTTCTTAGACATTGAAGGGGCCTTCAACTACACGACCTTCGAAGCGATTGAAACAGCGCTAGAAGACTTCCAGGTGCCTACCACTCTCATGAGATGGATATCATCAATGCTCGAAAGCAGGGTGATTCGGTCCAGCTTAGGGGGGGTAGAGCTCTCTGCAAAAACAGCAAGGGGGTGTCCCCAAGGAGGAGTCCTATCCCCGCTGCTGTGGTTTGTGGTCGTTGACGGACTAATCCGCTCTCTTACAGAGCAGGGACATGAAGTCATTGCATATGCAGACGACCTAGTAATCGCAGTCAGGGGCAGAGATGGACAAACCGTATCAGACTCGCTCCAGAACGCGTTGAACACAGTGGAGTGCTGGTGCGTTAGACAGAAACTGTCTGTGAATCCAGACAAGACCATTGTAGTGCCTTTCACTCTTAAAAGGAAATTAAACCTAAGACAGGTTAGGATCTTTGGTAAAGAACTTAACTACTCGAATGAGGTTAAGTTCCTAGGGGTAACTCTAGACAGTAAATTAAACTGGAGACCCCACGTAGACCGCATGCTTACAAGAGCAGGTAATGCTCTCTGGAGCTGCAAGAGGATCTGTGCGAAAAACTGGGGTCTGAGGCCGAAATGGCTTCAGAAGATTTACACCCTAGTAATTCTGCCAACTATCACTTATGGAGCGATAGTCTGGTGGAAGAAAACCACAGAAGTAACAACTGCTAAGCTAAGCTAGAGAAACTACAAAGACTAGCGAATACCTGTATAACAGGATGTCTCAGAACCACTCCAACTGCAGCTCTCAATGTTATATTGGGAATGCTACCGCTGGAACTGAATGTGCGGATGGCAGCAACCAATAGCACACACAGGCTGATGCATAATGGATCCATACCAAGGGATGCACAGGCAATCGGCCACCGATCTCTGCTGAGGGACAGGAGGTAGGATGGAGGCTTTTGGATGCCTCTGGACCAGATGCCCCAGAAGCCCCTCTTCAGAAAAAGTTACGCAACGTATATACCTCTCAGGTTGGACTGGGCTGATAAAAAGATCAGTCTCACGTGTGAGGACATTGTCTGGTACAGGAATATTTAGCTCCGGTTTCCAGTCTTCTGTAAGTCTTGGGGACAAAGCCTCGATTTTTCAGGCTGAGGTCTTTGCCATAAATGTGTGTGCCAGGAAATTACTAACACTCAATGTTAGAAGGAAAAGGATAATCATAATGTCAGACAGCCAGGCGGCAATCAAGGCCCTAGGCTCGATGACATTTGACTCCAAACTGGTCTGGGAGACAGCAAATGTTCTCCAGGATCTCTCAAGGGGAAACCAAGTGATAATACACTGGATCCCTGCGCACTGTGGCACGATGGTAATGAGGAGCGGACAGATTGGCAAAGGATGGGGCTGCTCGCCGGCCCTACGGACCTGAACCAATCATAGGTGTTAGCAAGTCTCATTACAGACATTGTGTTAAACAGGAATTCATTAATCGAGCAAACCACAAATGGTCGAACACAATGGGGCAACGATGCTCCAAGCTTTTCTTTCCAGCCCACTCGGAAAGGAAATCCAGGTACCTAATTGACCTAAGCAGAAAGGAGCTCAAGGTCATGACGGGGATGCTAAGTGGACACTGTCTGCTAAATATGCATAGGGCGCGTCTGGGACTAACGGACAGCGAACTTTGCAGATTTTGTATAGAAGAAGAAGAGACTTCTATACATATTATAACTGAATGCCCTGCCCTAATACACGCAAGAAAGCGAATATTAGGGAAGGAGGTAATACAGACGAGAGATTTGTCTGAAATGAATCTAAGGAAACTAAAGGAGTTCCTAGATAACATTGGAGGACACGAACTCCTCCAGTAACGTAGAGGGACATGACACAATAGTTCACTACTTGGACGCAGTGTCTCGGGCAGGTGTTGTCCGAATCCCAAATCTAATCTAATCTAATCTAAGCACGCAGCTACCGCGGCTTGGGAATAAATTGATAGGCGTTTGGACCATATAATTTTTATGGCTGACTCGCTCATGGTGTCACGGACCAGTCGTAAAAATTTGGCTGAATTTTTGGTCGCCGGTGTTTCGTTTACCATCTGGTTAAATCGTCGTTGCTGGCTCTTGGTACAGAAGGTTATTAATCGGCGTTTGATGTATTCCTTACGTCCCTGATCGGACACTTGACCTACTATCGCCAGGAAGTAGTCCATACTAAGGAAGCATCCCTCGATGTTTATGCGGTCGATCGTGGGCAGTTCATTTTTTTCGCAGGTGGTTGTAGACATCGGTGCGTTTTCTTCCGTGCTTTCTTGAGTGACTGTATCACGTCGGGGTCAACAGTTTTGAGTGCTAATTAAAACGCGTCTTCCTGTTTTAACAGTCGGATGAGTAATGATGCTTCGTTGTCCGTGTGTACTGTTTCCAAAAAACGTGCTACAAAATCACCCTTTACAATGGAAACGTGGAATAGAAAGCGAGTAAATAAAAACTGTTTCGTGCAATGTTCATAATTGCAATTGAATTTAGATTAAATTATATTAAATACCTAATACAAAATATTGTTATGATGCTGAAGGCATCACCTTTGTAACGAGTAAATTTATGTATGAAATGAGTTTGAATTAATGTGATTTAACATTTTTTCCTATTTCAGTTACTTCCAAATTCTTGTCGGTCTATTATAAGGGATATACAATTTTTAAGCACCATTCATTTGAATTGCGAAGAGCTTTTTAAATTTCATGATTTAGAAATGGGCTTCTGTTTTATTGTGAACAACGTTGTAGACTAGTAAGTAAAATTTTTCTGTTTTCCATTATTCTCTATATATTTATTTATTTATTTACTTTCAAAGGCACTTGTTAGACTAAGTCTTTTTATTAAGCGCACTACGCCTGGTATAACATACAAATGGTATAAAATAATAATGTTGTAACAAAAATAAAAAGCGGAAAAGAGTAAAGATGAATAATGAAATTAAGGAGAGCAGAAGAGAGAGAGAGAAAAGAAAATATAGAAGAAAGAAAAATCCATTAAAGATTAGAAAAGTATTGAAAAAGTTTATTTTTGAAATGAATAGCGTTGGTCTCAGGTTTTATGCTTGTTGGAAGTGCGTTACACAGAGAATTATTATTATTATTGCCGGAGAATGTGCACTGCGACCTAAAATATCTATTGTGCCCCCTTCATGGCCTTCACAGTTCGTCCGTGAGTCCAGTATCCGAAAGGAATCTTAGTGTATTTCCTAAGCCTTTGGAAACCCAGTCCGATCCTGGTATAAAAAAGTCACCCAGGTGCTTTTTCCGTTTGTGCATTAGTGCAGGGCAAATGCCTAGTATGTGTATTGCAGTTTCATTATCCTGCACACAGAACCTACAGAGTTCGTTCACTCTGATACCTAGTTTGGTTAGATGATAGTTCAATCTACAATGCCCTGTCAATATACCTGTGATAATCCTTAGATTATTCTTTGAGAGACTCATACATTCCTCGAACCTTTTCTTGTTATAAGATCTGATAACCATCTTGGAATGTTCAAGACCTGGTTGATTTTCCCAGTATTGATTCCGGATGGTTATCTCATCTTTCCTGGAAAGAATGGATAGTGCTCCTTTGTCTAGACCGCAGAAGGGTTCTGGGCCGACGAAAGGGGTAGACGCCCCCTTCTTGCAAGTTTGTCGGCCTGCTCATCCCATCAACGCCGGAGTGACCCGGGACCCATAGGACCCATACCTGATTGTAACAGCCAAGCTCATTCAGCTTTTCAAGGCATTCCGACACCAGTTTCGAGGATACCTGCCTTAATTGCTGCTTGGCTGTCTGACAGGATCGCGATCCTCCGGTTTCCCTCACCAGATTGAAGTGAGCGCATCTTTCAATGGCGTACATTTCCGCCTGGAAAATGGTGGTGTGCTTTGCTGTAGGTTCCGAGTATCTAATCTCCGGTCCATACACCCTGATTCCTGTACCCTCCTCCGTTAGAGAGCCATCTGTGTACCAGGAAATCATGTACTTATTTTATTACTAAATTTATTACTAAATTTTATTTATTACTAAATTTTATTATTTTATTACTAAATTCTGTTTTAAATCTCTTGGTGAAACAGAGACTAGTAATTGTGTCTCTCGGTATTGCAATCTCGGGATATTGGTTCGTAAGAATATCAATCTTCTTAAGACTCAGGAAACCCTCGGCCCCGATATTTACGTCAGTCATCCGTAGGCCCTCTTCGTCTGGGTTTGTATATGTAAGTGAAGAGGTGTAAGTTCAAGAAGAACCTCCATGGATGCTGTCGCACACGTTCTCATAGCCCCTGTTATACACACACATGCCAGTCTTTGGAGCTTGCTGAGAGCCCTGGCCAGCTGGCTGGTACTACTAACCCAGACTTCCACAGAGAAACTGAGTGGACAAAAAATTGTCGGCCAGTTATTGTGTAAAGTGCTTGTACCAGTATGAGAAAGATGAGATGAGATGAAAGATCTGGTTTTGGTACCGAAACACAATTTATCGTACAAATACTCTGGCTGCTTGGAGTTTATAATTTTATGTAGAAAGATAAGCGCATGCGACTTCAACACATTAGGAAAAAAAACATCCAAGCATTATTTTAACATAGTCGGAGATATGCTCACGCCGCTTTACTTCAAACATATACCTTGCACAGTCATTGAGCGCCACCCTCAATTTGCTGTTACTTTCTTTGTCCAAGCTGGAAAAAATCTCACAGCCGTAGAAAACTAAAGGCAAAATAAAAGACTTCTTAAGTTTCAACTTGACAGCGGTTGATAAGTAACTCGTTGTCGGACTAAGACCAGATAGTGTACCATAGACACGGGAAACTGTCTTGTTGAAATGTTTTTCTTATCTTGTTAACATAATCAACCGCTGAGCCGATTAGATAAATCGTGGGAAGAACTGACGTTCTACTGGTTCGATCGATAAACAACGCTTTTGTTTTGCTTAGATTGAGTTTTACCTTATTGGTAGCAGACCATAATATGATGTATGATGCAGATGTATAATATTTAAATCGCTGTTAATTTTTTCTATAGCCAGATTAATATCTGATTTTGGTAAAAACATATACGCTTGCACATCATCTGCGTAAATGTGGTGTTGACAGTGATTGAAACTATTCGAGATGTCATTAATAAACATAGTAAAAAGTAGAGGGCCCAGTACTGACCCTTGCGATACACTAGCTGAAATAAGGTACGGTTTTGAAAAGTTGCCATTATGACTGACAAACTGGAACCTTTTTCTCAAATACGAAGAAAGAAGCTTGTGAAGTGAAAGTTGTATTGCGCTTTCTCCAGTGGGATAGCATGACTGACAAAGTCGAACGCTTTTGAAAAGTCCAGAAAAACAGTAAGGTCCACATTGTCAGCATCAAGACCTAAACATCACATACTTTTAAAAGCGCAGTGGTGCAACTGTGTTTAGGACGGAAGCCTGATTGGTGTTTAGCTATTATGTTTCTCTCAACAAGGAACTGTTTAATTTGATCACTGATCCAAGATTCGAAAATTTTACTTAGAAAGGGCAAAATTGCATATATTATAATAAATTTTTCTCGCACGACATTTGTTGTTTTTTTATAATGAAACTAGCTGGGCCCACCGGCTTCGCACGCAAGCTCTCTTGTTTCACCCAATACAAATTTTGAACGCAAAAAAAACATACATATTGTACTGTCCAAATTTATTTTTTATTTTTCCGAATATATCCAACAATACAACACGAGCTCAACCGCCACGACCGCCGCTTCTGCCTGTCCGTTCTCTTGTCCCTTCTTCGCACCAAATCGCCGTTACTTCTTCGGCGTCATTCGAATCGGTTCCGAATGGTGCTGCCAAAGTGCCCACCTCGTCATCGTTGCCACTGTTCCGGCATAACAGCTGGGATCGGTTTCGATCAGTGCTGCCAACGTGCCCAACTCGTCGTAGTTGCCACCGTTCCGACATAACAGCTCGGCCAATCTGACAAACCTGATCGACCCGATCAGGGATGCAAATTTCTTCTTCAAGGTCAGATGAGTGTTGCTCACTAAACCCGCAATCGTCGGCTTGATCCGCATTTCGACTATCGGCCCAACGTCTCATATGCGACGATTCAATTACGCCATCGTAGGGCTTCTGTGTCACCTGGTTATTTTCAATGTCGCGAATCACATATCGATCATTTGGCAACACTCTGTGCACAACGTAGGGCCCCCTAAACTTCGCAATAAATTTCTTATTTGACCCCGCGGTGGTATCGACATGCCTAATAACAACAAAATCTCCCTCTTTATACACCTTGGCTGGTCTAAATTTGGCCTTATGCCTCAACAAACTTTTCTCTTGCGACCTCTCAATCCCTTCCGCTGCCCGCCCACGCAACGTGTCAAAATTCCGTTCCATCTGACTGTTCACTTTTCCATCCAAATATTCGCCCAACCAATCAACATCCTCGCCGCGCTGGCGAACCCCAAATAACAATTCACTTGGTGTGCACTTGGTGGTTTGGTGCACCGAGTTATTAATTGCGTATTTCACTCGCCCCAACATTCTAGTCCAATCAGCATGCTGGATGGGCTCAGTCAGCTAAGTACCCGATTAACACGCTCGACCTGGCCATTGGCCTGTGGCGAGGCAACGGCCACCTTGACCTGCTCAATATTTCTAACCGACAGAAAATTGCCAAACTCATCAAACTGAAAAGCACTACCGCGATCGCTCACGATTCGCCTCGGGCGCCCATAATACTCAAAATACCTCTCCAGGGCAGCGCACACCTCCTTTGTACCCGTCGACACAACCGGGTAAAGCTTTACATGTTTCGTGAATCCGTCCACAACAGCCAGTATGTGTTTCCGCTTTGAATTAATCGACGGAAGGGGACCGTAATGGTCAATATGTATTGTGTCGAAGGGTACTGATGGCTTTGGTATGCTATGCAGATTCCGATCACTACAGGGAGCAGAATAAACGATACACTTTAAGCAATTCTTGATGAACCTCTCTACTTTGGCTTTCATGCCCGGAAACCAATAACGTAACCTAATCTGATTTACAGTTTTCACAATTCCACTGTGTGCAATGCTTTCGTGTGTCTCTCGCATCACGTTCTCTTCCAATTCCTGTGGCACATACAATAGCAACCGCTCATCGGGGTCTCGCCAATATACCACGCCGTCATACAATACAAATGGATCGCAAGCGTCCTCCTCCAATTGATCTCGGATTCGGACAATATTAGGATCACGAACCTGTGCAATCTGCAATCTTGTATCGATATCGTCCGCTTCAATTGCTGCGACTGGGTGAAATCTACTCAATGCATCAACATGTCCCATATTAACACCACTTCGGTGAACAATCTCACAATTATATGCACGCAACTCCATTACCCAACGGGCAATTTGTGGGTTTGGATTCTTCTTATTCAACGTCATGACCAACGAATTACAATCCGTGACAATCCGAAACGGGATACCGTGAAGGTATACGTGGAAACGCTTCAAGGAATAAACAATAGCCAAGGTTTCTAATGCAAAACTATGGTATTTGGCCTCGGCCTCAGAAGTTCTCCGTGAATAATAGGCGACCGGGTGGAGTTTGCCATCATCTTGCCGTTGCATCAATACTCCCCCGAACCCATGGGAACTCGCGTCGCAATGCAATTCGGTTTCACGCGTTGGGCTATAGATAGCCAAGACCGGGGCGGATGCCAACCTATCCCGCAACTCATTAAACGCCCTGATGCGCTCAGCAGTCATTTCGAATGGACATCCATTTTTCACCAAATCCAATAATGGCTTAGCAATACTCGAAAAATTAGGGACGAAACGCCGAAAATATGAAAATAAACCCAAACACGCCTGCACCTCCTTCGCGTTGCGCGGCAATGGATACTTCCTAATATTCTCCACATGTCGATTACTTGGGCGTATGCCTTTCCTGTCAACCAAATATCCCAAATACTCAACCTCCATGTAACAAAATCGACACTTCTTCAAATTCAATTCCAATCGATACTCACTCAGTCGTCTAAGCACTCGTTTTAACAATTCAAAATGCGATTTTAAATCAACAGTTGCAATCAAAATGTCATCAATATACACAATTATACTACCCTCATCAATAAAAGGGCGCAATATTTTCGTAATAAATCTTTGGAACACTGATGGCGCATTCTTTAAGCCGAATGGCATACGCAAATATTCGTATTGGCCCATCGGTGTAACAAACGACGTAAACTTGACTGAGCTGTCTGCGATCTTCACCTGGTGAAACCCACTTTTCAAATCCAACACAGTAAAATACTTTTTCCCCTCCAAATACTCCAAGCAATCCTCAATCAATGGCAATGGATAGTTGTCTCGTACCGTGACATTATTCAATGTCCTAAAGTCGACACACATCCGAGTTGTCCCATCCTTTTTCTTAACCAAAACAATTGGAGAAGCATACGGCGAATCGCTCGGGCGAACAATACTTTGAGCCTGCAAATCGGCCACGATCTTTTGCACTTCCGCCTTGTCAAATACGGATAACCGTCTTGGCGCAAAATGAAATGGAATATCAGAAGTAAGCTTCACTTCCATTTCAAAATCATGCTCGGCTTCCGGTATATTCGACCGCCCCAGGTAATCTTCCCTAACTATACGCATCAATGACTCTCGCAATGTACCACTCAATTGCTCCCCAATGTCGATACCAATACCGCATAAATCCACGTCCAATTCAATTGCAAAAATCCAGGGCAACTCGTTAGCACAAGCATTCACCTCCAGATCAACAGGTGCATCGCAACAAAGCGCTCGCAATGGCGAGTCAAGTTCATTTTTACTCACACAGCATCCACCGAGCCGACGCCCAAATACTTCACCAGCCGAAACAGTCAAGTTCGCAAATATGGTCAAATCATGTGCGCAAAAATATGAATAGCAACAACTCCGTTCAATGGTTGACAGTTGGTCACAAAATGCAATTGGTTTTATTTTTTCAAATTCAATTTGTTCTGTGTGGCGCCTACCCAACACAATATTTGTATTCAATGAACAACAATTTGCAATGTTTTTATCAAGGGATTCAGAACAGTTCAAGTTAACATTAGTTTGAATCAATTTGATGCCAAATGCATCCAGAAAATCGCGTCCCAATAACAATGGTATGGGCAACACGTCATCCGCAATTATAAAAATATTAATCGACTTAATTCGACTTCCAAATTCAATTTCAATCGGCACTCGGCCATAGGTAAACAATTTCACATCACCAATTCCCTTGTACTGCGAATAGGTCAAAGGGTTTTCACTCAATTCACATGGCACCACAGACCGGCGAATAAAGCTTACGGGACTCCCTGTGTCAAACAAAGACGGCAATCGTTCAGGACATGCACACATTTTTTCACCAATTTTAAAAGCGACACTCACCAGTCCTGTTGCGGCCAATTCAGCCGTCAATCCACCGATGTCAACATCAGCTTGTTCGGCCGCACCCTCAGCCACCAGCGCAACCTGACGTGGTGGCGCACGTTGTGGGCAACTGCTGATTAGATGGTCTGCGCCGCCGCATCGAAAGCAGCTACCCGGATTTTGTCGTCTCGGCTTCGGACAGTTGCGCGAGATGTGGCCTAGTTCAAGGCAGTTATAGCAGCGCACTTCGGCCGTTATCTTCGGCGTATTCCCTGCCAATTTTCCCGTCGGTGTCGGCTTTTTAACAACGCCACCCGTAGCGACCGCATCTCGCCGCGCTCGGTCGTAATCGGCTGCGACGTTCCGCAGCTCGTCCAGTGTTCTGGCCCCAAATATTATGGACATACGCGCCGACTTGTCCCTCAGTCCGCCTCTTATTAAGTTCAGCAACTCGTCGTGGTCGATCACTGAGCTGCGTGCAGCTACCTCCTTCATCCGAATGACGTAATTGTTCAATCCCAGCCTCGGATCGTACTCGATTTGACCCAACTCATGCAATATGTCTGTCAGTGTATACGAGCGATGGGATTGCTCAAGCATTGCGGCCCGCAATTCCCGCCAAGTGCGAGCGACAATTGTGCGCAGCCATGTTTTGGCGGTACCAGCCATCAATTTCCGCGCGCTCAAAAGCGTAAAGTTTTCTCCGTATTGCGCCGGTGGCACCATATTTTCCAGATCAGAAATCCACTTTTCGATAGCATACGAATCGTCGCCAGTAAACGGTGCAATAGTGCCTTCAATCTCCGAAAAGTCGAAGCGTCGATAAAATGGCGGCGCCTGCTGAGGCTCCACTACTGGCTCAGCCTCGTCGATTAAGCTGCGCACCGGTGCACGTGTCACATTAACAGCATCGACCCGTAAATAGCCTTCCAACTCGGCGACTTCACGCCGCAGTTGCAACAACCGGCGCTTCTTCTCAAGCTGTACCAACTCGCGATCAAACTGGTCATCGTGCTTCGGTTGGCCGTCGTTGGCTCCGCTACTTCTCTCGTTCTGAGCAGCCAACTGGCGTTGCTCCGCGTAGAACGCCCGCAGTTGAGGCAGCGCCCATTGTTCGTCGAAGACCACTCCTTCGGCGTTCATCAGCTCCGCTAACTGTCGCTTCGACATCTTTAAGTAGTCCATCGTTGTCACTCCACACTTGAAGTTGTACTGTCCAAATTTATTTTTTATTTTTCCGAATATATCCAACAATACAACACGAGCTCAACCGCCACGACCGCCGCTTCTGCCTGTCCGTTCTCTTGTCCCTTCTTCGCACCAAATCGCCGTTACTTCTTCGGCGTCATTCGAATCGGTTCCGAATGGTGCTGCCAAAGTGCCCACCTCGTCATCGTTGCCACTGTTCCGGCATAACAGCTGGGATCGGTTTCGATCAGTGCTGCCAACGTGCCCAACTCGTCGTAGTTGCCACCGTTCCGACATAACAATATGTCTATTATCTTTACTGTCAAGTGGTTCTAAAAACTGTGATTCAAATCATGAGTTTTCACATTTACTTTAAACGAATTCTTAACCCATAGTTAATCACGGTTCATTTCGATTTTCAAAAATATGAACAGCACATTTTAATTATATCCCGATTGAAGTGCTTTTTGTTTAGGTTTGAAGTCAAAAGGACCAATAAATCGTGTTTCTCCATACAAACTGTTAACCCATTGTTTACCCCGTTAGGTTTTGATTTTCAAAAAAGTGAAAAACACGTGTCAAATTATTTCTCCCTTAGAGTACTGTTACGAAAATCTAAGTTCGTTTTCCAAGGTTCGTTTGGATTGTGTTTGAAAATAAAACAACTTCAATTATTCAGCGCAAAACGCAGTCAGAAACTAACAATCACTTTATTTACACAACACAGACTCGACCTCTTGCGCTGCCACTGCTGCTTTTATACTAGTTTTCTTATCGCGCCGAAGTTTCTTGCACATTCCAGTTGTACTTTCTATCTCGATTGTTCTAGCAAAGCTCATCACCTTTCGCGAACCATCCCTGCCATATCGGCATTATAGCAAGCGAATTATAGAAAATTTGCCGTACTCCAAAGTGCATGGCTAAAAGTATGCTTGGAAAAGCATTAATTGTTTCAATATCACAGCAATAGAGTGCCTCATCGTTACACTGCTCATCATTTAGACCTGTTCGTCCCGAACAAGTGCCGAGGCTCCGCGGTAGTAAGACGCCAGGCGCTCCAAATGGACTACATTCAACCTGGCGTTTCTGTTGCCGCAGCGTTGAACCCTGTACTCTTCTTCTTCTTGATTGGCACGACAGCCCGATTACGAGACTAAGGCCTAGCTACCCGCAACCAACCGTGTTGTGCGTGTGTGTTACAAGGTTGCAAGGGACCTACAGTTTTATGCTGATTCCGAACGGCGAGTTGGGAGCTTTTTCATAGGCAATTTTACACTCAGAGTTTTGCCATTTCCTGCTAAGAGGACAGCCGCCAAAATAAAAATTGTTTTCTTCTTTTTCGGTGTTAACGCAACGGAGTATTGAACTCGCGGCCCAACGCACTAGCTAGCTGAGCTACGGCGGCTGAACCCTGTTGAACCCTGTACACCATTCATGTCATTAATCATGGTCACGACCTTGTACGGTGCTTCCCATGACGTTTGAAGTTTTGGACACAAACCTTTCCTCCGCTGCGGGTTGTTGAGCATTACCAGATCTCCTTCTTGAAACCCTGCTGTGTTAGCCCGTAGACCATAGCTGGCTTTTAACCTGTTTTCGGCTAGTTGAGTGCGGTTCCGCGATTTTCTCATCGGCTCTTTCGCAGCCGAACACCGATCATAGCCTCTGATCCACTCGGCGACAGACTCCTGGCATCCTACCCAATAGAACCGCCTTCTTATCTTGGCGACCGTGTTTGCGATGGCTAGGTGGCCTCCACTGGCGTCGCCATGATTTGCTTCGATGACATCGTCGATCCGGCCTTTCGGGACCACTATTAGAGATTTTCTGGTCCTGCCATCCCCGCTCTCCCACTCGCGGTATAGGCAGCCATCCTTCAGACGTAGACTTTGCCATTGTGCCCAGTAAGCCTTCGCGATCGGGCTCTCACCAGCCATCTTCTACCAGTCCGGCCGTACTCCCTGCGCTTTGCCTTTGATGATTTTTGCGAGATCCGTATCCTCGCGCTGGTTTTTCTGTAGCCTTTACAAAAGTCAATCTTCCTCTTGCAGAACTCTAACCGACCGAACATCCACAATTTGTCCCTTGTTTTTGCAAGAATGGTATGGCAGTGCGTCAGCCCATATTGGCGGCGTCTGTTGTCCGGAACGCTTCTCTCACAGATGTCAGTCTCGTGATATGTGGCCTTGCTTGCCACATCGCCAGCAACTGACTCTAGATGACACTGCCGCAGCCCCGCTGCTGCTTCTACTATTGAGCGTCGAGCTATTAATTTAAACACTTTGCAGAGTAGGAGAATAATCTTGTCTTTTTCCTTTTTCTATTTTTTACTTTCAGGACCAAAATATGTCAGGTATACTTACTTACTTAACTGGCCATAACAACCCGTTATCGGGTTACGGCCTGCCGCAAAACTTCTCTCCAGGCGCCTCTGCTTCGCGCGCGCCTTCTCCAGTTGGTCACACCAAGAGATACCAGGGCCTCTTCCACTTGGTCCTTCCACCGGAGACACGGCCTCCCTCTTCCCCGTCGACCTCCAACCATCGCATCGAATACGTTTTTCGCCGGAGCTTCGTCGTCCATGCGGCAGACATGACCGAGCCAGCGTAGGCGCTGGGTATTAATTCGCTGCGCTACGTCCATGTCCTTATACAGCTCATACAGCTCGTTATTGGTTCGTATGCGATAGTCGTCACCAACCCGAACAGGGCCGAAGATTTTGCGAAGCACCTCCCTCTCGAACACTCCAAGGGCCGCTATGTCGTTTCGTGTCATTGTCCATGCTTCAGCGCCATAGAGGAGCACGGGCAAGATAAGGGTCCTATAGAGTGAAAGTTTTGTCGGTCGAGAGAGGTCTCTACTTCTCAATTGCCTACCGAGACCGTAGTAGCACCTGTTGGCAAGAGTTATCCTTCGCTTTATCTCCAGACTGACATCATTGCTGCTGTTGATGGCGGTGCCAAGGTAGACGAATTCCTTGACAACTTCAAAAGCATACCTGTCGGCCTCGACGTGAGACCCTAGCCGCTGCGAGTCCCTGCGTGTAGACAGCATATACTTCGTCTTGCCCTCATTTACCACCAGACCCATTTTGGCAGATTCTCTTTCGATAGCCGCAAAGGCAGCGGTGACATCTCGCTTGTTACGTCCGATGACATCAATATCATCAGCGTAAGCAAGGAGCTGGACACTTTTGTTGAAAATTGTGCCATTACGATGTACACCGGCCTTGCGCAGAACACTCTCCATGGTGAAGTTGAAGAGGTCGCAGGACAAAGGATCGCCCTGTCTGAAACCTCGAACGGTATCAAAGGGGTCGGAGAGGTCACTTCCAACCTTGACGGAGCTGCGCGTATTGCTCAACGTCGCTCTGCAAAGTCTCACGAGCTTTGCAGGGATACCAAGTTCAGACAATGCGGCATATAGGCGATCCCTTATCGGGCTATCGAATGCTGCCTTGTAATCGATGAAGACATGGTGTGTATCGATTTGGTTCTCATGGGTCTTCTCCAGGATTTGGCGTAGAGTGAATATCTGGTCGATGGTGGACTTACCAGGTGTAAAGCCGCACTGATAAGGTCCAATCAGCGCCTTGGCGAGTGGCTTTAGTCTTTCACATAATACGCTCGTCAGGACCTTGTATGCAATAGGAAGTAGGCTAATACCCCTGTAGTTGGCGCATATTGTTGGGTCGCCTTTCTTCAGCACAGGACAAAGGGCACTGAGGTTCCAATCGTTGGGCATTCGTTCCTCCAGCCATATTTTGCAAATGAGCTGATGCATGCACCCAATCAGCTCACCGCCGCCGGCCTTGAACAATTCAGCTGGTAGCCCATCCGGCCCTGCAGCTTTGTTGTTCTTGAGTCGCTGGATAGCGACCCGGACCTCGTCATGGCTGAGCGGTGGCACATCCACACCGTCGTCGTCGATTGGTGCCATCTGGACATCTTCACCACTGGCGGTATTGTTCCCTTCGTCGCCTGCGAGCAGCTTGGTGAAGTGCTCCCTCCACAACCTCAGCACACCCTGCGCATCCGTAACCAGATCCCCGTTTTCGTCTCTGCAAGAAGATGCCCCGGGCTTAAATCCTTCCGTGAGACGCTTAACTTTTTGGAAGAATTTTCGGGCGTCATTCCTGCTCCTGCACTCCTCGATTTCCTCACGCTCGCGCCTTTCTTGCTCCCGTTTCTTGCGTCTAAAAAGGCACCTCTCTTTCTTCCTCTCCTCCCGGTATTTTTCTGTCATGGCTCGCGTGGCGGCCGACTGCAGGGTCTTCTTGTAGGCAGCATTCTTCACTGCAGTGGCTGCGCGACACTCTTCATCGTACCATTGGTTTTTTGGTGGTGGGCGTCGAAAACCAAGGACATTTTCTGCGGCGGCGCGCATAGAGTGGGATAAGTGAGCCCATAATCCGCCGATGTCATCAGGTGGAGAGGGGGAGCGACCGAGCTGGTTGGAGAGTTGAGCGGAGTAGGCTTCGGCTACCCCTTGTGATCGCAGCTTACTGATGTCCAGCTTTCTTCGCAAACTAGGTTGCGCGGTCTTCGCTGCGCAAAGACGCATGCGTACCTTGGCTGCAACAAGGTAGTGGTCCGAGTCGATGTTGGGTCCTCGGAACGTGCGCACATCTAGAATGCTAGAAGCATGCCTTCCATCAATCACAATGTGATCAATCTGGTTGCGGGTGGATTGATCGGGGGATAACCAGGTGGCCTTGTGGATATCGAGGTGCTGGAATCTGGTGCTACTAACTACCATGTTTCGTGCTGCGGCGAAATCGATCAGCCTCAGACCGTTGTTCGAAGTGGTCCCATGGAGGCTGAACTGCCCGACTGTGGGGCCAAAGAAGCCTTCTCGCCCGACCTTTGCGTTGAAGTCCCCGAGGACAATTTTGACGTCGTGGGCCGGGCACCTGTCGTAGACGTCCTCGAGCTTCGCATAGAAGGCATCCTTGGCCGCATCGTCCTTCTCTTCCGTCGGGGCGTGCGCGCAAATTAGGCTGATGCTAAAGTATTTAGCTTTGATGCGGATCGAAGCCAGCCGTTCGTTCACCGGAGTGAACCGAGAGACGTGGTGACGAGGTCTCTTGCTGACCACAAATCCGCAGCCAAATTCGCGCTTCTCCGCATGGCAGCTGTAGTAGATATCGCAGTCTGCTCGCTTGGAGCAACCTTGTCCTGTCCATCGCATTTCCTGGATGGCGGTGATGTCAGCCTTACATTTCGTGAGGGTTTCCGCCAGTTGGATAGAGGCACCTTCCCTATAGAGGGTCCGGACATTCCAGGTGCATATCCTCAAATCATGGTCCTTGAATCGTTTGCTGTGGTCGTCAACATTGTGGGTTCCTTCCGAGGCTTGCTTTTTGGCTATCATTGGTAGATGATTTTCCGTGGCGGGCACTAAACCCTGCGCACAACCCAAATTTTAAGTCCTGGGGATTGGACTCGCTGCACACGTTAGTTCACTATTCAGCGGATGCCAAAAAGCTATCCAGAAGGGCCGCGCGGAGGCTGTGCATCAGCTTGGATTAGACAGGGACAAGGATCGTTCTGGCGTTCGCCAGGTTGAACGCAATCAGAGACTTTACCTTGTATGTCCGCTCCCTTCCTTCCATTTTGCATACCTTTCCAGGTATGCAAAACATAAATGTTTTGGATCTCAGTCTGTAGATTCATACATCTAAATTTTTTTCTATTTATAGTTCTGATTAACGGGCCACATGTGTTAGTCGAATGGTTGGATTACGAGATATGTGCTCATAACTGAAATAAGAGGGGGGAAACGTGTTTTTTGAAGATTTTTCGAAAACGCTTCTTAAGAAAATTTTTTGATTTTCAGTTTCGTGTTCAGCAGCCGAAGATTAGTCTAAAAAATACTTTTGTTTTTAGGAGCACGCGATGAACCCATTTTTTGTCGAGTAGTGTTATCCGGGCCTCCATTAACCCATATTCGCCGTTTTTGCGAAAAAAATTATTATTCAAGTAAAATCGATATACAAGCCCTAACCACTATTAATTCGTACCCCTACACTTGTTCTTATATTAATTTTTAGTATTACCTTTTAATAATTAATTGTCAAAGTGTCCGTGCAGTATTTATACTCTTTTGAAAGGTTGAAGAATCTACTATTACAAAAAACATTTTTTCATTTTTTTTATTACATAATGTTTCTGTTATTAATTTTTGAACAGAACAACTTCAAAAAGTAACAACTAAAAGTGGGCACTAATAATTCGTACGACCGCAAATGAAAGAAAAATTAATATCGGGTTACATCTCCTTTTGCTGCTTTACAGCCTGGCATCGACTTTGCATTGAAGAAATAAGTTACTGACACTCTTCCGGTGTAATAGAGTCCCAAATCTCTTCATTTTCTTCCCAAATCTCTTCATGAGGGGGCTGATTCCTCAATCTTCTTTTCATTAAGGCCAGACTAAAACTTCAATATTATTGTTGAGGAACCATTATTGAAGAATTAATATGAGAAATAGAGAAATTAATATGAGAAAAAGCGTAGGGGTACTAATTAATAGTGGTTAGGGCTTGTATATGCTATCAGTTATTCTTAAAAAACTTATTTTATATAATTTCATTTTAATTTAAATTCATTTGTCGAACAACGCGCCAACGTTGCGTACACGCAACACAGATTCGAGACTTATCTACAACACGCATAATGACACCCAGATAATTCACAAACCAATTATAATTTTTCCTTGCCTTTATGTGAACTTATTTTCATGTCGACCAAAAAAAGAATTAACGTTTGACAATTTTTAGTGTGCGATTCAAAATTTGTCTGAAAAACATGTGTCTACATACACAAGTGTGTGTCAGTGTGTGTTTTGTAGGTGGTTGAGATATGGGTGGGAAGAAAGCCTAATGCCCGTTCTGACTATGTCATATATGGTGTCATTTGTAGTCAGTTAAATGAGAACGGGTTGTCATATGGTGTCATTTGCGTTTCCCTGCAGGTATGACTATGATTTGCCATACGAAACGACAATCAAATGAGAACGATCGAATTTGTGTTGACCGAACGATTTGACTACTTTTGACGAGAAAACAAAAAATGCCAACATGGTGGCAAACCTTGTCATATATATTTTCGTCAGCTTTTGCCGTGCAGTGAGAACGCATTTGACGACAAAGAACGAACATGACATATATGACAGTGTTTGTCGTCAGTGAATATGATACCAAATATGACATACAGCCCGATTCTGTACACTTGATAAATTCACCATATTGACTATTTGTCAAGTTTTTATTATTTGTCAAGAATCGGTATTCTATCCCAAAAATAAAAGCTCTTTTCTTGATAAATTGTCAAAAGTGTGAATGCTATTGACAACAGCATACAAATTGAAATTTTGCCTATTGAAAATGGAAGAATTGTGCATGTTTACACTTTTACATCAGAGAAAATAAAAAAAAAATTCCGTTACCTCCCACGAATTATGTTTTGTATGCAAAAAGCGCCTATTGTGATGAAACTATTAAAAAAAACGTACGAACTTATTTCCAGCCAAGCCAGGATTCGAACCGGGGGCGCTCGGTATGAGAAGCCAGCGCGTACCCGCTGGGCTATCAAGGCCGGTTTTTTTCTGCAAAACTTACTTTAGTTAAACTTTTTGTCTTATTTTTTGACAATTTGACAAATGTCGCATATTCACCTTATGTTGAATTAAATGAGCTTTTTACTTTATCAATGTTGCATCAGAATACCAGCAAAACTTTTGCTTGATAAAAATCTTGACAAAATTTCTTGATAAAAAATTTGTCAAGAATACACAGAATCAGGCTGATAGTCAGAACTGGGCATAAGGATATACCTTCCGAACAAAAAAAAATGTATCGCAATACCTCACACACACTGCACATAGGAATTTTTTAAAAAGTAACGTTGCGTATACGCAACAGAGGAAGGAAATAGGTTAACCGGGAACATCTATTAACCGGGATGCTAAGTGGTTGATTTTATACCTCTTTTAACCGTGATTTACCTCTATTATCCGTGAAGCACATGTACTTGTGTTTGTTTTTTTCATATCACACATATACCTCTTTTAACCGTTATTTTCGATTATCCGTGATGAACCCGGTCCCGAGCAACACGGATAATTGAGGTTCAACTGTACGTGTTTTAGTTCTAACGGGCAAACCAAGGCTTAAAAGATTGTATGGAAAACCCTATTAAATTAGGTCTATCGACTTTCAAGCCTAAGCCTAGGCATGCCTAAGTCTAAAAATAATATAAATATTTTACACCTGAATGGTTCTATGGCGAATGATGTGACCATAAATTTACAATATTAGATTTTCTTATTTTAGTTCTTTTAAACAAGCATTATATGTGGGCCGTAAGAAAAGTTCCAAAGAACGGGACGGAAAATTATTACGGGCTAATAAAAACGTTTTCTTTTCTTTGCAATTCCATTTTTATTTAATTGTCTTTTTTGATAACTTATTATTTATTTTCTAATTGCCTGTAGCGATCATATAGGTCGCCATGCCAGCCATATTTTATTTTCTTTTCTAAGATTGTGCACACACTACAGTCGGCAGTGAGTTCAGGAGCAATATGCGACGCCGTGCAGGCTTATAGAAGAAGAACAAAAGCCAGCCAGAAAATATAAATCGTTTTACAATTTCAGCTTTTTGCCAGCGCAACAACAAGAACAACAGCACATCGTCTTCCTGCTCTTCGGACAATTGAGCGAGAATGAACGAGTGAGCACAGACGCGGCATTCGTGTTTCTATGATTTACGCTCAGAGCATTGTGCTGTCGTTTCAAGTGTTTCCTCTTGTTGTCTACCCCCCGCATCGTGAAGACGGGTGGCGATCAGTGTGCTTACTTCCACCACATATGTGGTAGATCTACCACATTTATTTTTTTTTTCAAAATATCGTTTCGCGGTGGAGCGGATAAATAAAAATACGTGGTGGTTCGGGCTTGTGTGTGTTTATTGTTAGACGTATGAAAACAGAGTAACAGAGTGTACGAGAAACAGTAAACGATACGAACGGCCGAAGCCGGGGAGCAGAAGATATGGGGAACATGATTACAAAAGGAGAAGGAAAGATTGGGATTAGTGATGGGATCGACGAATCACTAGATACAGCACAGTACATCTGAACATCGCGCCCGCCATTGCAGATTGCAATTAGATGAGGGTGCCGGGGTCGCGTCCAGGGTTACGGCGGACGGTTGGCTGGTGATGAGTTGGCGGTGATGCCTGACTGCCTGGCTGTAAGGTGGGCTGACGGCTGGGGATTGTCGCCGATCAGCGATAATGGAGCGCTGGGAAGTGCGCTGCGGGCCTCTTTGCGGGTGATGCTCGGTGCGGACGTGCGGGGCAGTCTTGGGGGCAACTGCTAGGGTGGTCGCTATCGCCGGATCTGCAAAAGAGGAGATGTCAGTTGAGAGCAATGATATTGTGGACATCGTTTGTATGGGGTGTAAGCGAAGGTTCGCCTGAGTTGCCGTCGGAGGAGTGACGGCGCTTGGGACAGGTCGCACGGGAATAGCGACTGACCCGGACCCGGGATGGATGCTCTCGGGGTTTGTTGTAGGGGGGGGGTGCAATGTGGAAATGCGAGAGGGCTGCAGTTTCCATCAATTGCTGTGCATATTGACGCGTGGGTCGTATCCTTTTTCGCGGTCTCATTGGGGGCGATAGCCATCCTGCGAGGGGCGAAACGTTTGGCAACAAATGGGGGTGTTTGCCATTTCAAGTTTAAGTGTGCACGGATGGTGGGTTCCGCGTGATTTGCCTTTATTTCCTTGTGTGTTGAGCGAGTAAGCTGCCCCATACATTTCGGTGGAAACCTTCGAGCATGATCTGCGGGATGAGATCACTGCCAATCACTATATCGATCTGCGCTGCCTCGAAGGGGTTGGGATCAGCGAGATCTAGCCTGGCGAAATCGTTCAAATTTGGGGAGTTTATTTTGGAAGGGGGAGACATTCCGTTAACTTTGGAAGCACGATGGCTTGCACGGGGAGGTTTGTGCTTGTTTTAGGGACTGCCAATGTCAAGAAGCATATGGGCATCTCCCAGTGGCACGGACGCGACATTCGCACGCTTTCAATTACATAAAAAACAAGAAAGAAACACAAAAAGTCTATATGTTTTTTTAGTGTTCTAGCGCGCTGAAATAGTGCTACATTTTAGAAATATATTGGAAATATTTAGTACAAATTAGTACAAAATAATAAGCAAATATGCAATGAAACGGACGCGACAAAAAAAAGAAGTTTTTTTGAACCTCTTATAGAAATATACAAAATTTAGCGATTTTTGGGAACTTTTTTTTTATATATATACATGCAAATGAAGGTCAAAGGATAACTTTTCTTCGTAGACTTATGAAATATGAGAATTTTGTCTTACCTTTTTTTAATTAGGTATATCATGAATACGGACGCGACATCACGGACGCGACAAATTTTTCCAAGGGTCCCGTTCCCTTATTAAATACAGTAATCGTTTTCATTAAAACACTTCAACTTTTAATAAAAATAACACATAAAAAGTTAAATTCAAGTTACAGCAATCAAAATAAGGAAAAATTAAAGTTAAAAGTTCTTAGTGTGGTTTATTTAATTTTCCTGAGGAACTCTATTGGAATTAGATCTTGTTTAATATCGCGCACACAGCTCTTACAATCATTAGCAATGCACCTTTCATTCATCACATCGCAGCAAACTGGTTTTAGAAATAACTTAATAAATTAATTAAATTAAATTAATTAACTAGCTGAACATATTTGTACAGTATTTTTCATTAACCCTTTCCGGAAATTTGTATGATATATCGTACAATTTTTTTTAAAGATTTTTTTTTGACAGCGAACGTTTTTTTTATGAAACGGCTTTTAAATTCTTATTAAGTAGGTTATGTTTTACCATTCTGTTTGAAAATATAAATCACAATAGCCGTGGGTATACAGTGTGAGTGCGATTTGTAAGCAGCTCTTTCAAGAATTTGGCGATGCTATGCTTCTGCGGCGGAATTTTTGAATATGTAATACTTTTTAGTAGCAAAAAGACAAACAATTTCAAAGTTTGAATCTCAGTTGATTTATAAAACTTATTAAATTTAAAAATTTTTGCTTCTAAATATTTTTCCCGAGCCTTTAAAAAATTGTATGATATATCGTACAAATGACCACAAGGGTTGCAAAGCTTTGTACGATTTATCGTACAAATGGCGGGCAAAGGTTGCAAGTGATGTTAGCATTTTTTTTTTAAGTTATGGATTTGGTAACAGAATTTTTCTGTTTGCTTGAATACCACGCCCATCACTAAATCGTATGACTAATTAAATTCGACTAATCGACTATTTCTATTCAGAAATAACAATTACTTAACGATTTTGTGTTTCACTGGGCAGACACAGATTATGTAAGGTTAGACATGAGTACTTGCCACTCCCACTACGATAATAAGAATCGGCTATATTCGGTATCTTTCTACAAAGCTATATGGTGTTTAGTTGATTCTGTGTTTTAATGAGGGGAAAAGGGCTTTGCAACAGCAATAACGGTTTTATAAGGCCTGATAGATGTTACTCAATTGTTTAAATATATAATTTATATAGTTTTCGATGAATGAAATCACATTTTGATTTTTGTTGTTACATTTATATTTTCTTATCAAATAAGCCAATGAATTGTTCATAAAATTAAAAAAAACGAAAAAAAAGTTTCATGCATTTTTACTCCTTTGCGGACCATTGTACGATACTTATATCGTACAAAATTGCTGAAGCTGTTATTCTCAACCAAAATAATTTTTTTGATATTTTCTTGTATTTTATTGCTAAAATGTTCAATGAGAGTCAATATTTTGAAAAAAAAAATTGTATCTCAAGAAATGCGGAAATTTACCGGAAATCGAAAAACAATCGAATCGATTCAGAGCTTCCGGTTACGGACGCGACAAATTTTAAACACCCATAAAATTGTTTTCCGATTTTGCCGGGAACCAATTATTATATTTTCCTAACGGGAACAATGCACCTATTTAAAAACTGACAGCTACTTGCATTTGAAAAGTTTGTCCACTAATGGCAACAACTAATAAGGTTTTTTGGGCACGGACGCGACAATAAGATACAGGAAGAAGCAAACTAAAAAAACTTCCGTTCTTGGAACTCCACTTTCTCTCGCTTTCTCTAATACATAAGATTGTTGTTAGTAGAAAACTTTTGCATTACAAGAAAAATATAATATTACTTGAATAAGATAAAAACGCAAAGACAAAATGTGCATATAATTCGTCAAAAGGCTCAGAAACACATTTTTTTCTTTTACAGTAGTATATTTCGGTCAAAAATTAAAAAAATTAAAAATTCTTTTACATTTATAAAATATAGATATTTAAGCTGTATTATTGGATAATAAAAAGTTTTTCTGAGCAATTTGAATTTTTCACTCGTGGTGGACCTTTTCTGGGAGATGCCCATATATGGTTGGCGGTTTTCACAATCTGTCCGCCCATGCCCGAGATCTGGAGGTTAGATTTCTCGATTGGCAATTTTAGGCGTCTCTGGAGCTTCGAGGAAATGAAGGTGCGCTGAGAGCCTTGATCGATCAACGCTCGAACTTTGAACAACTTTCCTATATGTGTAATGGACACCCGTGCCGTAGGCAGAAGGGAGTGGGTGCCATTATTTGGTTGAAGGGCTGGTACTGGGAGCGTACTTTGCCTTGAACATATGCTGGGTTGCGCATAGGAAAGGGGAGAATGAGTGGTGGAGTTGTTGCTCGGTTGTTGGATAACCGTTGAAACCAGGGAAGTGGTCGAAGATGATCGATTGGGGGAGTGAGTGGGTTGCGCATTGCCTTTGGGGAGATTAAGCAAGGAATGATGCTTTTTCTGGCAATATACGCATGTGAAATTGCTTGTACAGTCCTGAATTTGGTGAGATGTAGCAAGACAATTCACGCAGATCTTGTGCTTTTTCACAAATGCTAATCGACTATGGGGGGTGAGCCTTTTAAAGCTATGGCAAGTCCGTATGGAATGATTTGCGTTGCAGAGCTTGCACGCGAAATCCTTTTTCACTTCAGTGTGAAAATTTAGGGATCTGGGGGGTCGGACATTGGAAGATGAGGATTGTGGTTTCGACTTGGTAGGCCGAAAGAAATTCAGCCGTTCCACTATCTCGTATCTGCAGGTCAAGAACTCATTCATTTGTGACCAGGGTGGCAGATCCTTCCGGGATGTCAAAGATTGTTCCCATAAAGCTAGAGTTGCTTCGGGCAATTTTGTAGAGCATATATATACCAACAGCGGATCCCAATTGTCAGTGTCTACGGCCTGAGACTTGAGAACGGACAGACAATTGTTTATAGAATTCTGGATCCGCTGTAGTGCCTCACTATTTTCGGTGTGGGCAGGAGTGATATTCACTAGAGTACGAATTTGGTTGTCAACGAGGATGCGTTTGTTCTCATAGCGGGATCTGAGGGCTTCCCACGCGAGTCCGAAATTCTCATCGGTTAGTGCGTATTGTTTAACAATAGCACCGGCTTGGCCTTGCGTTTTGTATCGGAGGTGATACAATTTCTGGGCTGGAGTGAGCTGGGGATGGTTAATGTATACCGCGGTAAACATGTCCCGAAAGGACGGCCACTGCTCATAGCCCCCGAAGAATGTTTCGGTGTCGCAAGGAGGAACTTGGAGGCAAATGTAGGAAGTATTTGCTGGTTCTAGGGGTTGAACCGGTTCCATACGCGTAGCAGGCTGGGGGGACTGAGATTGGAGCATCTTAATGATGTCCAACATATTAGCCATGCACAACTTGTATTGGTCTGTGCAGGCATCAATCTTTCGCCTAGCCGACTCTTTGAAACCGTCGGGCTGGCTGTTGTCTTCAGCAAGGAAGACTGCCTGATGTGCGCGCATTAGCCTCTCCCATTGGGCTTGCAAATTTTTCTGCTTAATTAGGACCAGTGATTTGGTCAAATCCTCAATGGGAGCCGATGAAAACGCTGTGCATAATTGCACGAGTCTTTCGGACTCAAAACCAAATGTGGCAACACTGGGATCGGTTGCTTTGGGACTAGAGAGCTGAGAGCGAGTTTTAATTGCCTCGCGAGTGACAGGAACTGTCAAATGTGTCTCAGTCGACTTTGAATATTTTGGAGAAGGAGACTCCATTTTCTTTATTTGACGCTTGGGGGATCGCTCAACAGGCATTTTAATGGCTTAAAAAAGCTCGAAAGGGGGTTTAAAATTCGTTTGAATATAAATATAAGGTTTATGGGGAATAAACCTGAAGTATTACCGCGTCCGCGCGAACGATAATTAAAGAATGGGGAAAAATACACGAAAGTGTACAAAATTTTCAATGCGAATTTGTATATCTGTTGAGGATAAAAGTTTACAACTGTGTGTGTAAACGCGTCGAGAAATTGGTATATATATATTGGGACTAAACAAGAAATATGTAAATAAGAACTAGGGAAATTATTATTAAACAACAAATTTTTTGGTATATAGTCTATGTGAATGTTTCTTTATTTGTGTGCAAACGTGAATATGTTTGTTTGTAAAGAGTCAGTGTTTGATAATATATGTATATTAGTGTATTTGTGTTTGTGGGTAATAATAATTAATTCTTATTTAGTGAACGATTAAAAAATTTTGAGTACAGGTGGGGTGTTTTTGTCCCACTGTATTCGCTTGGGGTGATAACAGCTGTGCAATGAGTGTCTAAGTGCAGCACTATTGAAAATTATTCAATGTGCTGCGAAAATAGGCTACTCGTCCCACTGTATTCGCGTTTGCTTACTTCTGTTAGCGAGAGTGGTAAAATTGCTTAGGCAGAAGTACGAATGTGCACTTGCACTTGGAAGCAGCAGCGGGAGTGCTCGCTGCTCAGTGCTTGCGTATGTCGCACAAAAACAAAACACGAAAATGCGTACAAGTGGGAGTGTGGGAATGCAGCGGGAGAAATGCTGCCCTAGAACAGTGCGTCTTTGCTGGCTGCAGCTGAGATTTTGCTGCTTCGGCAGCGAAGGTCGCACAAAAGAGACGGCGAAAATGTACAAAGCGCCGAATTATGTGCAGTAGCGGAATTGCTTACTGCACTGCGCTGTTTTGTACTAAGGGAAATATGCACGCGATAAGCGGGGTATCAGAATGAAAATTTTTATTCTGGATTTTGGGGAGTGGCTAAATATTGGGGTATATATATTTATAAAAATATTCCGCTTATCTGTTTTTTGGGCCCCGTGCCCGAGATTGGGGATCTCCTGCTGGATCTCTTGCTGTGTGTCCGCTACTGTGCTGCGATGCTGTTGTTTCTGCTGTTGTTTTCGTATTGGTCGTGTGAGCGTTTTTGTTGTTGCACTAGACTGCACTGTCCAATGTTTCGTTATTGTTTTTTTTTGTAATTTTTGAAATTATGTGTGTGTTTTCTTGTTGTTTTTGCCCGCGTTTATGTTTTTGTTATGCGTTCTGCAAAATCACTGCACTGTCTATGTTGCGTTTAGGCTTTTTGTTTTAAGTTTGTATAATTTGTGCACTGTTTGAATTTCTTGTTGCACTTTTGTTTGATTGTGTTGTCACTGTTTGTTCACTATTATTATTTGCTAATTTTTAGTTTTTCACTTTTGTAACTATGATTTTTGTTTAGGTTTGTTTTGATGAGTGTCGTTTCCACTTGCAGTTTCCCACTTGTCAATTGTTTTGTGTTTTGAAATTGTTTAATGTTGTTCACTAATGTTAATTGTTTGTTTGTGTATCGCGTCGCGAGTTCGCGATGGCTAGAAGGACCATGAATCGTTTCGCGGTGGAGCGGATAAATAAAAATACGTGGTGGTTCGGGCTTGTGTGTCTTTATTGTTAGACGTATGAAAACAGAGTAACAGAGTGTACGAGAAACAGTAAACGATACGAACGGCTGAAGCCGGGGAGCAGAAGATATGGGGAACATGATTACAAAAGGAGAAGGAAAGATTGGGATTAGTGATGGGATCGACGAATCACTAGATACAGCACAGTACATCTGAACATATTTATTTATTTATTTAAATTCATCAATTAGAGTACAACTCAGATAGATAACTAAAAGCTAAAGTTTATATATTATGTACATAAATATGTTAATTACAAAATTAATCGCAACTCAAAAAATGTGACAGCAGAATTAGTTTAGACTTAAAACTCTCTCTAGAACTACAGAATATATCTAAATTTTTACAGAATTTGTTTGTCTGCCTTAGGCACCGTGTAAGCGGTTCGTTAAGATTAAAGTTAGTTTTATGACAAGGTAGGTAGAACATGTTGCTAAATCTGAGGCCACGTGCAGGACAATTGAAAAGTATTAACTCAAGCAAGAAATGGCATTTGATATTGACATTTGACTAACTATTTAACTATTAACTATTTTTTACATCAGTTATGTTGAGTAAAGAATGAATGAACCAAAATAAATACAAAAAATTTGAATAAATTGTTGTTTTGTACGAAAATTGCAGTATGGACCAAATGGTCCCTTTTCTAACCTAACAGCAGGGTTAAGGAATAACCCGAATAGAATGGATCCCAAATGATGCTGCAATGTTCTAGGTTCGATCTTACGAATACACAATACAAACTCTTGAGAGTAAAAACATCCTGGAATTCATTCAAATTTCTCATTACAAAGCCGAGCATGGAGATTTGGTAATCATAAAGTCTATATGTTTCGAAAAGGACATTTTCGAGGAGAAGATGACCCCCAAATCCTTCTTTTCGTAAATTTTTGTAAAGGTAGCAGTGCCTATCTTGTAATGGAAATTAATCGCGACTTTACGTCTACTGAAAGACAGACACTGGCATTTACCAACATTAAGTGGCAAAGAGTTAGCATCACACCAAGAATGCAGTTTTGATAAGTCCTCTTGAAGTTTAATGCAGTCAGATACGTTCTCTATGCGACTGTATATTTTCAAGTCATCTGCGTAAATCAGACAACGCGATGTCAAGAAGACGTCCGGAATATCATTAATAAAGATCAGGAAAAGTAACGGCCCAAGATGGCTGCCTTGAGGCACACCTGAGGTAACGTTAATGATATCCGATTTTGTATTGTTTATACGAACAAATTGGGTCCTATCGGTTAGGTACGATGCAAACCACTTAAGCATACTTGAATGAAATCCAATTGATTCCAACTTTGCAAGAAGGATTTTGTGACTAACACTGTCGAAGGCTTTCGAAAAGTCGGTGAATATGACGTCGCATTGTTGACCTGGTTCGAATTGTTTTAAGACAAAATTAGAGAATAAGGCCAAGTTTGTAGAAGTGGATTTTTTTTTTTTTTTTTTTTTTTTTTTTTTGATTGGCACGACAGCCCGCTTACGCGAGACTAAGGCCTAGCTTCCCGCAACCACCCGTGTTGTGCGTGTGAATTTTGTACGCGGGTGGAAGGGACCTACAGTTTTATGCCGGTTCCGAACGGCAGGTTGGGAGCTTTTTCATAGGCAATTTTTTACTCTCAGAGTTTGCCATTTCCAGCTGAGAGGACAGCCACCGAAAGAGGAAACGAGTTTCCCGTTATTTTTTTTAGGTGTTACTACATGCAGAATTCGAACTAGCGTCGCTCTGCATGCGACTCGCTTGGACCGCGCACTAACCAACTGAGCCACGGCGGCTGCATGGATTTACTCTTTATAAAGCCGTGCTGATAAGGCGATATGAGCTCTGAAATATGGAAGAAAATCTTATAAACAAGTTTCTAGAAAAGTTTAGGTATACTTGAGATTTTGCAGATCGGACGATAATTAAAAATGTCCGACTTGCTCCCAGACATGGATAGGCATAATAAAGGATTTTTTCCAGTCCTGTAAAAACTCACTGCAGGGATTCGTTAAAGATTATTGACAATGGTAGGGCTAAGGCTTGTGCACAATTTTTTAATAAAATAGGTGGAAAACCATCTTCTCCTGAAGTTGGGTTGTTTGGCAAGGTCGAAAGGCCACCTAAAACTTCTTCAGCTGAGAGATGTAAACCTTTAAAGACAAATGCTTTGCTATCTGTGTTATTGTCAATTTCGATTCCAGATTGAGGGACATAAACTGATCGAAAGAAAGATGCAAAAAAGTTACAATACAAATTTTATGAATATCCGACGATGATTCTCCCAAATAATGCATCATGTGTGGGATTCCAGTGTCTTTCTTTTTGCTATTTATAAACTGCCAAAAACGCTTACTATTTGCCCTTATTTCACTCTCTACATTAAGGATATAGTGCTGATATAAGAACTTGTTCAGAGTATCGAACTCTTTTTGCAACCGACTGTAAATTTCAAAAAGTTCTAAATTTTTGCTTGATTTGCGATACAGTTTGTATGCTTTTGTTTTTTAATTGTTGAGATTTATAAGTTTAGAGTTATACCAGATCGGCTTGGAAAGATTCTTTACTGGTACAATAGGAACGAACGTATCAATGGCCGCCTTCAAATTGTCTCGAAATATGTAGTAGCAAAGAATATAGAATATAAAGAATACGCATCTTCAAAAATTTGTCAAGCGTGTTTCTTGATGCGGGCGGGAAGAGATGAGCGGAGGCATAGGTTGCGGGAAATTTGCTCGCGCTCAACAGTTTGCGATCTTGTTCGTCGAAGCGCAAGCGAAGAGTAAACAACGAACCAAAGCTTCGTTTCAACGAAGATGATTCCGGATTCGCTAATGTTTTTGGTGTTGTCGTTTATTGTGTGTATGCTTTTTTGTGTTGTGATTGCTGAAAAAATTGCTGCAATGTCACCATCAATCGAATCTTTGTGGTGTATGGCTTTTTGCTGGCCAATGCTTTGATTAATTTAAAAATTTGGTGGGTGATCCCAATTTAAAATGTTTGCAAATATTTTTGCGTGGCGAGTTCGAAGTAAAATTATTTGTTTATATTTTCACATGCTTGATTACAATTTAGAGAATATGGGAAAACTACGAAAAAAAATGAACTGATAGGCATATTGACTTCAAAATTCGTGAAACACTTGAAATTAAAAATAATTAGATGCGTGTTTTAATGTTTTTTTTTATCGAAATCTAACGGAGGGTTAGAAGATCGTATGGAAAAACAGAATTTAATAGGTCTATTGACTTTCAATAGGGCGAAAGCACTAAATAAAGAAATAATAAGACAAGTATTTTGTCATAAGAAAATTGTATTACGGCATGCCTACGTTTAAAAATAGTTTAAATGTTCTACACCTGAATGATTCCATGGCGAATGATGTGATCATAAATTTACAATATTAGATTTTCTTATTTTAGTTCTTTTAAACAAGCATTATATGTGGGCCGTAAGAAAAGTTCCAAAGAACGAGACGGAAAATTATTACGGCTAATAAAAACGTTTTCTTTTCTTTCCAATTCCATTTTTATTTAATTGTCTTTGTTGATTAGTTATTATTTTTTAATTGCCTGTAGCGATCATATAGGTCGCCATGCCAGCCATATTATATTTTCTTTTCTATGATTTTTCGCACACTACAGTCAGCAGTGAGTTCAGGAGCAATATGCGACGCCGTGCAGGCTTATAGAAGAAGAAGAAAAGCCAGCCAGAAAATAGAAATCGTTTTACAATTTCAGCTTTTCGCCAGCGCAACAACAAGAACAACAGCACATCGTCTTCCTCCTCTTCGAACAATTGAGCGAGAATGAACGAGTGAGCACAGACGCGGCATTCGTGTTTCTATGATTTGCGCTCAGAGCATTGTGCTGTCATTTCAAGTGTTTTCTCTTGTTGTCTACCCCCCGCATCCAGAAGACGGGTGGCGATATCACCACCCGCATACAAATTTTTGCTTGTATGAGATGCACACTCTTTATGTTTCATACTTTTTGGTAGTAGGCTTGTGATAATTGGGGCTTGTTAAGGGCAGATTCCCAATCAACTGAATTTAATGAACGCGAAATGTCATTGAATTTGGCTTTAATGAAGTTATAGTTCTTACGAGAATTAATGACTGATTTGATATAGTTTATAAGTTTAAAGCTCACACATAATGCTTTATGGTGGATAGAGTTAGGAAGAGGGGGTGAAGAAATGGGCTCGACATCAGATTTTAGATCGCTGGTTATAAAAACTAAATCCAGTATACGATTGATGTCGTTATGAACACTGTTAATCTGACAGAGATTAAACTCAGCAAAAGTGTCGAGTACCTCGCATTCACTCCCGCTTGATACGTTATATGGTAATAATTGCTTAGCATCATCATCAAAACACCAATTAACATTGGGCAAATTGAAGTCACCCAATATTATGATATGCTGATTGTGATTTAGATTATTTAATATGGTGCAACAGTTACTTATATGCGTTTTATACAATTCGTTTGGACTTAATGGTGGAATGTAACTTACAGATATGTACAATTCATGAGATTTTTCTATGACAATTTTAGCAATAATTTGATCAATATCTAAAAGACCGTCATCCAAGCACGTATCAGAGGATAGGGTAATTTGCGTACTGGGCAAACTCGAACGAACAGCGACAAGTACGCCGCCGCCTTTAGAGAGACCGGTAGTGCGGTAGCATCTGTCTTTGCGAAATACATTATATAGTTGGCAATCAAACATTTCGGCAGTATGATGGCATTCAGAGAGCCAAGTTTATGTTAAAATTATGATATCGTAGAGAGACGATGAAGAAAAAAGCAGCAGCGGTAGCATTTTGGTTCTTATCCCGCCAGCATTCTGATAATACAATATGGATTCTGTAGCATTTGCAGAGTTAATAACAGCGTCAGCGCACGCTAGGACTGCAGTGGTTTCGCCTCTTCTCTTGGAAAATTTATAAACGGCCGTACTCTAATATTCTCCTGCCAAAGAGAAGGGTCGAAGATTTTGTCGTAGTACTTTTCTGCTACGCCAAGTTTGAACGATACTCTCTTCAGTCCTTCAATTACAGAGTCTTTCTTTACTAAAATGTAGCATGAAAGATCGCTCTTATCTATAGCAGCATGAGTATGTACGTAGTCAATAATGCTTTCAGTGGTCACAGTGGGATTGATATAAGAGAAATATACCCACTTTAGATTGACAATTACATCCAACTCGCGGCTTGCATTGCGGCCAACAACAGTGTTATTCGCATTCCGTTTTGCTCTTTTATTCTTAGCGCCAGCAGCTATGAAGACGTCATCGTTGTTCAGCTGTGCTGTCTGGTTGCTATGGGATAGCAGCAACGTTGGCGGCGCAGGGCACCGCGAAGCAGAAGAAATGTTAACGGCATCGGCAGCATGGGCTGTAGTGGTGGCAGCGGCGGCAGCAGCAGCAGCATAAGAGATCGATGGAGCAGAGGAAAGAGCCGGTGTCGTTGAGCCCAGAGCAGGCGCCCGCTTATTATGTTTGAGGTCATTCCGAAGATCTTTAATGTCACTAGCTATGGTGGGGATTGTAGCAGCGACATCAGCATGCTCACAAAGTAAACGACGAACAGCTTGTGCTTCTAGTTGCAGATCTTCAACTTTTTTAATCAGAAGTTCCTTGGCGCTTTGCAAAGAACTAATTATTGCGGTCGCTTTTTCGTGATCAGACCGAAGAGATCTAACCTCTTGGAGAACAGCTTGCAAGGCGATTTCTATCGCGTCGCACTCAGGTGGCGGATAGGCTCTCTCGGGAGCCGAAGCAGGTGGCAGCGAACAAGCTGAGTTGTTGGTAGCCGATACACTATCTATTGGCGGAGTTGTTGAGCGAGGAGACGATAGAATATAATTTCGGCGCGCTTTTGTGCATTGAGTACAACAATATGGCTTGTTCACTTTTTGCATATATTTAATGTCGACCGATAATAACTTTACACATTTTGGATGAAAAATGTCACTGCACTTGGCACATTGTACTTTAAGCTGGCCACGGTCGACCTTAAGGCCACATACGCATGGCATGACGAGTGTCAGCAGGATGATCGACCCACTAAAGCACGAGTGTTTGTATAATTATGATCAACAGAGAGATTAGGAAAAACACGTCCGCACGGCACGACGTCTCACAACGTTTAAAATCAAGTTTCTACCACATCTACCACGAAGGGCTTAAAATCTACCACATTTTTGTGGAACATAAATTTGTCTATTAACCAACCTATTACTCCAAGTAAATTAGAGCTTTATGTTGTAAAATTGATGTTAGGGCTGCATTGAACATTGTGAATGAAAATGTGCAAAAAAAACTTATGTGGTAGCACTCTCATCACTTCGAAAGCAGTGCACTACAAATAGTTGACAGTTTGACAATTGTTTTGGCGGCAGGTGGAATTAAAATGGAAAAATTTCTAAAAAAGTTGAATCATTTTTGCCTTTATTTTTTAGTAACGTTTAGTTTTTTAGAATATCGCATGACGATGGCAATGCGCTTGGACGGGACGAAGTTTTACCACGCGAAGTTGTGCCTGCTGCTGTTTGCGAGTCCGAGCTTCCAAAAAAACCAAAATATAGCCAACAATACAAAAAAACAATGGGAAGTAACACGGCACAAGTTAAAGAGCATAGCAGAACCTAAAATACAATTAATGTACAAATACAATGAAATACAATTAATTTTTAATTAATAATTGATTGGCACGACAGCCCGCTTACGCGAGACTAAGGCCTAGCTTCCCGCAACCACCCGTGTTGTGCGTGTGAATTTTGTACGCGGGTGGAAGGGACCTACAGTTTTATGCCGGTTCCGAACGGCAGGTTGGGAGCTTTTTCATAGGCAATTTTTTTTTACTCTCAGAGGTTTGCCATTTCCAGCTGAGAGGACAGCCACCGAAAGAGAAAACGAGTTTCCCGTTATTTTAGGTGTTACTACATGCAGTATTCGATCTTGCGTCGCTCTGCATGCGACTCGTTGGACCGCGCACTAACCAACTGAGCCACGGCGGCTGCCGTTTAACAATTAATGTACAATACAAAAAATCTACCACATTTCATTAAAATCTACCACATTTTTTTCACTGGGTCTACCACATAAATGAAAAATTAAGTAAGCACACTGGTGGCGATATCAGCACCCGCATTCAAATTTTTGCTTGTACGTGATGCACACTCTTTATGTTCCATACTTTTTGCTAGTACTTACTGTGAATACTAGTGCTCACAATTTAATATAAAAAATTATTTTTTATTTTTATTTTTTATTTATTTATTTAGCCAATGAACATTTTGATCTTACTGACTATAGGAACAATAAAGGAACACAAGTAAAGATGTTCAACTTAATTTAAACAATATTAAATTTAACAATGTCTCCTTGGGAAACGAAATGTCAAAGTCGGTTACACTATTTAGTTCCGCAAGGGCTCTACTCAGAGGCGCATTCCTCGCATAGTTCGACCTGTAAAAGCTAAGGTAGAAATTAACAAAAGTAATTTAAAATGCATTTTATAAATTACTAGTAGGGCCCTGCCGCTTTGCACGCAAGCTTGAAATCAATGGGCCAAATAAATCAAGTTTCTTCATACTACACTCAATGGGGCATGCCACGCCTCTTTTATGTTATGCCCAATACATTCCTCCGGTCGAAGGGGGTGACCCGGTTTCATTTATATGCGACTTTCAGTTCCAAAGTTACGCGGAAAATTTCAGTCGCAAAAAATATACCGCGTCCCTTGTCAACGCCCATAAAATTTTGCCAGTAGTGACTCATCTATGGGACGATGGTATACAAAACTGCCCGATTTCTGATTCCGAAGATATTCCATATTGAAAATTTAAGTTGCATGGGCGGTGCCACGCCCCTTGTCAAAAACCCACCCCATTCCCCCTATCGAATCGCTAAATCTTTTGACACCCATATTGCTGTGACAAATATATCATGGCTGATTTGTTATTATAGTGATCCTGGGGAAAAGGCTTTATCAGGTGGGTGTGGTCAATTTTATATATCCTATGTTAACATCAATGAAACACGGAATCATTTGATATTAATACTGATTTACAGACATGTGCGAAGCTTCGTTTTGTAGAATTAAGTGGGCACGGAAAGTGGGCGTGGCCGATTATATTATAGCCAATGTTTGCCGCAATGACACGCTGAATCGTTTGATACCCATATTGCCTCACAAAAGCATACCATAAATGAGTTTTGTTACCATAGTGGGCGTAAGAAGGGGGAGTGGCCATTATCATATAGCCTATGTACTAGTCCTCCAGATAAGAAAATGTTTGGTGTTTATTTTATCTAAATCGGTTCAGTGGTTTTTGCCTGATTGTGGCTCAAAAAACGTCACACTTGTTTTTATATAATAGTATAGATTTATTTTAAGGGGAGGTTCTTTCAAATTTTTTTGAAAAAATCGTGTTTTTTTCACATAAAATGAAAGCTGTATGTCCGTAGAATATGTGTACGAAAGGATTTTTTGATACGATCGGCTTGTCCGCACACGAGTTTGTTTCTTCTACAGTGTTTTCCCCAGTTTTTGCCCGGAGGTGCTATCTTTCACCGCGTTTTTCTCGGAACCACGTTTTCCATCGGAATTTCAAGGATATCTCTTGATCTATTGTTCTAATTTCCTTAATCTAAAGCATGTTTGAAAGGTGATCATTTTCTGTATGGCTTATACCTAAAACGAGCATAAGTTACTATTAAATTGTTATTTATAATTAAGGTTTAATAACAAAAAAAGTGGCAAAAAAAAATTTGTTTTTTTCGAGCGTTCACATTTCAGTCAATTTTTGGTCAAAAATCATTATAGTTAGGTATAAGCCATAGAAAATTTCACCTACTTTCATTTAAAAAAAACCTTTTTCATTTCAGATTACTACAAGAGGCTGTAGGCTTGAAATTCGGAGACTAGATTTTTCAGGCAGTGATCGACGAAAGCCGCCATTGTTCAGGCGCCATTTTGAATTTTGTTACAAAAAATATATCATATTATTGTATAATTAAATACCCATTCAACCGTCAAAACCGGATGTTTCTATGTTTTTTCATCATGCCACAAATCATTTCCAAACTTAGGCCTTTTTTTGGCCAAATTTGAAAGAACCTCCCCTTAAAACAAATTGTTTAAGAAAAACGTATGCAGTTTACTTTGACGTTTGTATTTTTGGTAGGTGTCACGGCACAGCGACCAACAATACTCGAAAAGTATGAACTTCTCCCCGAAAGGGATTTTCAATTACCGCAATGTGTTGGTGGAAGCGCTCTCCGTGTTAATCAAAAAACTTCGCCTAATCATTTTGCAAATGTGTGCTAAATGTAAAATTTGATATACATATTTACAGAATACAATTAAAGTATTTGAACCATTTATCATATGGTCAGTTTGTTATTTTTAAGTGCAAAATTGGTTCTATAAATATGATTTCAGCATCCATAATGATATTGAAATTATCCATATCCTAAAGAGAGAAGTGTTAAATTTTTTATATCTTAGCCCGTTCAGTCACAATGTCCAATATATTGGACTACAGCCCATACAATTCATACAGAACGGGTTTATTTTCATGACAGAAAGGGTTAAACTAATAAAGTTAGAATAACGAAATTCAAGGATGTAGTAGTGTACACATTAGTCCTTAAGATATATTTTTTTCAAAAAAAATTATTGAAAGTTTCCAAAGATATTGAAGGATAAAATTGTAAAAGGAAATTTTGAATGCCACTTCGTCCTTTTGCACCAAAACATTACATTTTCTCTAAGGATTTTTCTCTTTCATTTGATACCCATATTTTTCCGTGTGTTTTGAAATTTTTGATTTTTTTGCATGGTGTTACCCTTATTAAGCAATGCATTTGTTGAATCTCTTTTATAAACGATATAGCATATGATTCCTCAAAATTTCATTTACATTAAAATGTGTTTAACTTAGCCCATAGGAATTTATATTGTATTGATTGACTATTGAGTAACTTAATATTGTATTGAGTAACTTAAATTCAATAAATAAATAAAACTTAAAATTAAATTCTAATTTCTAGCGGCGCTACCAACCAGTTACCACTTAAATTTGATATATCTCACAAGACTAAGAAATTGCAGGTATTTCTTAAAAACTCCTCGTTTTGGAAATATGAGGTAAGTTCAAGATGCATTTCTTGACAAAATACTCTATGTAACTTGTGATTACTTCCCCGATAAACAAATTTAAAATGCGTATTGTTACGAATACTACGTCTAATGGGCTGTTACGTATCACTGGATTGTGCAATTTGAAAATAAAACACACTCAGTTTCTAAACGCAGACAATAAAATAAACCAACAGTCACTTTATTATTCACAGTTTACACTTTACTGTTCGTACACTTAAGTATTTGCTTAATTACTCCGTGTGGCAACTTCACTTGTCAAAACCAGACTGACTCGCTGCGCTGCACCCGGCTGCCTTTTATACCTGCCAGGCCATCGCGCAGATCGTTCTCGCACATTCCCGAGTGGACTAAAGGTTTCCCTGATGATCGCGACCATCGTTGCCAGATTGGACTAAAAGTTATTATCGCGGCCGTCGTTGCCACATTGAATTATAGCACGGCGCGAAGCGGCAGGGTTGCTTTGCACAGCGACAGACTGTCTTATCGTTACACTGCCCACCACTTAGACTTGTTCGTAGCGAGCAAGTGCCGCGGCTCCGCTGTGATGAGGCGCCAGACGCTCCAAATGGACTACCTTCAGCCTAGCGCCTCTATTGCTGCAACGTTGAATCCGGTATACCACATCGTTTATCCTAGTCACGACTTCGTACGGTCCTTCCCATGACGCTTGAAGTTTCGGAGACAAACCTTTCCTCCGCTGCGGGTTGTAGAGCATTACCAAATCGCCTTCTTGGAACCCTGCTGAGTTGGCCCGTAGATCGTATCTGGCTTTCGCCTTATCGCTGACCAGTTTGGTGCGGCCCCTTATAAACTGGTGAATTTCCTCCAGTTCCGCCCGCTTATTGACCACGTAGTCCGTCTTAGCGCCTCCCGTTGTGCCGACCACCCCGAACTTCAAGTCAGCGGGTAACCGCAACTCTGTGCCGAACACTGCTCGGGCTGGAGTGAGTGATGTCGTGTCGTGCGGGGCTGACCTATACGCCATCAGGAACAGGGGGGATATGCGTGTCCCAATCCTTTTGATTCCTGCCTACCACTTCCCGCAGGTATTCCTCCAGTGTCCGGTTAAAGCGTTCCACCATGCCGTCGGACTGTGGGTGCAAAGGAGTGGTACGCGTTTTCTTTATCCCCAGCAGCCCACACACTTCCCTGAATACCACAGACTCGAAATTCCGGCCTTGATCTGAGTGCAACTCCAACGGAACTCCGAACCTGGCTACCCAGTTGTTTACCAGCTTTTCCGAGATCGTAGTGGCCTCCTGGTTAGGAATAGGGTACACTTCGGGCCATTTGCTGAAGTAATCCATTACCACCAGCACATATTTGTTGCCTTGACTGCTAGTTGGGAATGGGCCGGCGACGTCCAAAGCAATCCGCTCGAAGGGCGCTCCCACGTTGTACTGCTGCATGCGGCCTCGAGATCTTCTTGTCGGCCCTTTCGCGGCTGAACATCGGTCGCAGCTCTTAATCCACTCGGCAACAGACTCCTGACATCCTACCCAGTAGAATCGTCTTTTTATTTTGGCGACGGTTTTGGTGATACCCAGGTGCCCTCCACTGGAGTCGTTATGGTATGCCTCGATAACCTCGTTGATTCTACATTTCGGCACTACCATTAGGGAGTTGCTGGTCCGACCATCCGCGCTCTCCCATTCGCGGTACAGGCATCCTTCCTTCAGCCGCAGACTTTTCCACTGTGCCCAGTAAGCCTTAGCGATTGGGCTTTCACCGGCCACCTCCTGCCAGTCTGGACGTGCGCCTTGCTTCTTGCCTTCGATGATTTTTGCAAGATCCGCATCCTCACGCTGGTCCTTTCGTAGCCTCTCCGCAGACCACTCTTCCTCTGGCATAACGCTTACAACCGGACGTCCATTATCTGTTCTCTGCTTTCGGCTCGCGAGCACGGCCTGCATTCGACTTTGCACGGACGGCGTGACAAGCATCGGCATTTCCATGGCTACTGCCCTTGCGATGCTCTATCGTGTAGTTGTAGCTCTACAGTCGCTCGATCCACCGCGCCAATTGTCCTTCAGGATCCTTAAAGTTCAGGAGCCATCTCAATGCCGCATGATCTGAGCGCAGGCGAAACCTTTGTCCATACAGTTATTTGTGGAAGTGTTTTACGCAGTCCAATACCGCCAGCAGTTCTCTCCGTGTCACACAGTAGTTGCGTTCCGGTTTCGATAGAACCCTACTGTAGTATGCTATCACTTGTTCCTGGCCATCTATTATCTGTGACAGCACACCGCCAATACTATGCCCACTTGCATCTGTATCCAGCACAAACATCTCCCAAGGCACGGGGAAGGCCAGAATTGGAGCACTGCACAGTTTTTCCTTCAGACGTGCACTCGTTCCACTCGAAAGCTTGGCTCTTTTTCGTCAGTTTGTGCAAGCTGCTGGCTATGTTCGCGAATCCCGGAACAAATCGGCGGTAGTATGTGCACAGGCCCAGGAAACTGCGGAGTTCGTGTAGATTGCGTGGCCGGGGCCACTCCTTCACCGCCGTGATTTTGCCTTCATCCGTATGTACTCCGCGGGCGGAAACCGTATGACCCAGATACTTGACCTCCTTTTGGAACAGCGAGCACTTCTTTGGGTTAAGTCTAAGCCCAGCTTTTTGTATCCGCTCAAATACCTCCTTCAGCTTTTCCAGGTGGTCGTCGAAGCTTTTGCCCATCACGATTATGTCGTCGAGGTACACCAGACACGTCCGCCAATGCAGCCCTTTCAGCACGCGTTCCATTAGCCGCTCGAATGTTGCTGGTGCGTTGCAGCGTCCAAACGGCATGACGGTGAACTGCCACAAACCATCGCCAACACTGAAAGCCGTTTTCTCCTTGTCCTTGTCTGCAAGCTCTACCTGCCAATAGCCGCTGCGTAAGTCGAGTGTGGAGAACCACTGCGTGCCTGATAGTGTGCCCAGGGTGTCATCGATCCGAGGTAGTGGATAACTGTCCTTCTTGGTCACATCATTGAGCTTCCGATAGTCCATACAAAATCGGGTACTGCCATCTTTTTTCTTGACTAGCATGACCGGCGAGCACCAGGGGCCCGAAGAAGGCTCTATGACCTTGTCTTTCCGCATGTTCTCGATCAAATTTGTGACCTCTTCCCTCTTGGCCAGAGGAACTCGTCTTGGCGGTGTCGATGTTGTGGTTCACTATGGCTGTTCTTCCGCCTGCTTCTGCCGCAAATATTGACCCATAGTGCTGCAGGAGTGCAACATGGCGTCCATGTTAAAACCGCTCTTCTTATTAACTCCAGGCGGGCTACTCTCGCAATTGATCACTGCTACAGCTTCCTTACACTCGCCAATTACCTCATCTTTCCCGACATGTCTGGGTGCATTCAGGGTGTTCAGTATTCTGACTGGTATTTTGCCATTTTTAGGTTCCACTAATGTACGTCCGATGATAATGTTGTCGTGTCCTTGTTTCGGTGCTTCTACTACCCACAGCCGACTCGTCCCATCGTCCTCGTCCACCTTTGCCCACACAATCGCCTCAGAATTCGCTGGTATCCTCCTATGTTGACACGATACAACCTTCCTTACCGCCACGCTTCGCTCATAGCCGGTGTGCAGCGGGAATTCAACGTTGGCATATCTCAGCACATTTTCCTTCAGGTCCAGCGTAAAGCCGTGCCTAATCATGAAATCCACGCCGATAATCACGTTGTCCATTATATCCGCGACGATGAACTCATGTTCCAGGCTGCTGGTGCCGATAGCAATCGTTTTTGTAACTTTCCCTCTTACCGGCGCGCGCTCGCCCGTCGCAGTCCGCAGCTGTATGCCATGCAGCGGTTCCCAGTTCTTCAGCAGCTTCCTTTTTATGATCGAATATGACGCTCCAGTATCCAGTGTCAACACGAACAACTTTCCATCTATCCTTCCTTAAATTGTCAAGCTGCTGGGCTGTTGTTTCAGCTGTGAGACAAGGATGGTGGGGCGGCAGATTGTGGGGATCAGCTCACGCCCCTTTGGGCTGACCCGTTTTAGTTTAACGGCTCCTCATCCTCAGCCCTGCGCTTGTTGGCTGAGCCTCGATTGTTAGTATTCCTCGCTTCAGGCGATTGCGATCGAGAACGGGAACGCCTCTTTCGTTGGCGGCAGTCTCGTGATATGTGGCCCTGCTTGCCACATACCCAGCAAACAACTTTAGAAGAGACCACCCGTGGCCTGCCCGGTGGCTCGGAGCTTATTGCCTGGATCGCAATGTCGTTATCCGGCTGGATCTGGCGTATCCTTGCAGGTGCATACCGAGTGCTCCCAATCCATGTCGCCTCGTATGTCATCGCGCTGGTCACCGTCTCCCTAAATGTCGGCTTGCCCATCATCAACGCACTGCGACGTGTCTCCGGATCATGAAGACCTTCAATAAACGCCTCAATCTTCAACCTCTCGAGATCATCAGCGCCGAAGGACGGGTAGCACAGCTGTACGAGCCGCTCAATGTCTGCTGCATATGCCTGCAGCGCCTCGTTGGCCCTTTGCCTGCGATTCGTCAGCTCACAGTAGTATAGCGTTCTGTTGTGCTCGTCGCTGTATTTGGCTGCCAGCGCCCTTATGACGGGCTCGTACTCACTTCGTAAACATTGTGGAACTGATTTTATTACCTCAGCCGCAGCACCTTTAAGAGCCAGCGCCAATCTCCGACCTTTCCTTACATCGGTCCACTGATTTTCCAGAGCAGCCAGGTTGAATTGTAGTTTGAATGTGTAGAACGGCGTAGTCCCATCATAACTAGGCACTTCTGCCCGGATGGCAACACTTTCCGGAACCGGCGGCAACCATTCTCGCGGCTGTACCTCCCTAAGCCGCTCGTCCATTTTTCTGTTCATCGAGTCTTCCAGACTATCAACTCGTTTGTTCAGGGAATCATCTAGGTCGTCGACTCGTTTATCCAAGTGCTCTACCCGCGTCTCCAGGTGCTCGACTTTCCCATTAATCCTGTCTGAGATTTCCTCCACTTTCTACTCCAAGCGCGCAGAATTTTCCTGAAGCTTGTCTTCCATTCGCTCCGCCACTTGCGCCGATATTTCCTGGGTCGCCGTTTCCATTTTCGCTGCCATTTCTCGATTTGTAGTTTCCAGCTTCGCTGACATTGCTCGATTTGCAGTCTCGACTTTTGCCGATATTTCGAGATTCGTAGTTTCCAGCTTCGCTGCCATCTCCTGATTCGAAGTTTCCAGCTTCGCTGCCATCTCCTGATTCGAAGATTCCAGTTTCGCTGCCATTTCACGGTTGGAAGTCTCGAACATGCCTTTAAGTGCAACCATTAGCTGGCTCATGTCCAATGCTTGTAGTGGCGCAGCCGCTGCAGCCGTACTTTGCAGCGACGCAGCAGGCGATTCCTCCACCTTGGCCGACGCCTCTAGTTCTTGCGCTCCGAACTCGTGCACAGTCCAAGCGACGCCTCGTGCCTCACATGCTTCTCGCAAGCGCAGCTGCAACTCCACCTTTCCGCCAGCAGTCGGCAAATTCCAGGCAGCCAGCTCCTTCTTCAGCTGGTCTACCTTCAGCAGCTCGAGTTTAACCATGTCCGTGCATTTATAATTTTATTATTATTTTTTTTTTTTGTTTACTTTCAATTTTCCACAATCCCACCTCTGACACCAAATGTTACGAATACTACTGTTGTTACGTATCACTGGATTGTGCAATTTGAAAATAAAACACACTCAGTTTCTTAAACGCAGACAATAAAATAAACCAACAGTCACTTTATTATTCACAGTTTACACTTTACTGTTCGTACACTTAAGTATTTGCGTAATTACTCCGTGTGGCAACTTCACTTGTCAAAACCAGACTGACTCGCTGCGCCGCACCCGGCTGCCTTTTATACCCGTCCGGCCATCGCGCAGATCGTTCTCGCACATTCCCGAGTGGACTAAAGGTTTCCCTGATGATCGCGACCATCGTTCCCAGATTGAACTAAAAGTTTTTATCGCGGCCGTCGTTGCCACATTGAATTATAGCACGGCGCGAAGCGGCAGGGTTGCTTTGCACAGCGACAGACTGTCTTATCGTTACAGTATTTTATTTTATATCTCCCGAAAATAAGTTCCTGTGCAACGGCTTGGACGATGCGGGTTCAACGATAAAATGCGAGTGAACTTATTGGTCGAATGTTTAAGCAAAGATATGGTAATTTTAGGTATTATGGCATACCTATTTGTTTTTGTCTTTATCGTAGTCAAAGTCGACCCCAATTGAATGGGATTCAACGGATGACATATTTCAAATATTAGCTTTAAACCGGACCAACCGCAAAAGGCTTGAAAGTTTGTTGTTTAAGGTGGGCTATGTTAGCCCAGGACGTAGTTAGTAGGACGCATTTTTTGTAATTGTATTTCGAAAATAAATTCTTTCCTAGCGGTTCGGGATGGGCTTTTGTGTTGATTAAAAAAAAGAAAAGACGATGTGGTTCGGTGATGTTACAGAATTATAAAGGGTGATTTTTAAGCAACTTTCTTTTTGGCAACACTGTTTTTGGCAGCTCAGCTGTTTTTGTGTAACATGTTACTGTCAAATATGTTAAGTTTGGTCTAAAATGTTACCATGAATCGACTTACAAACGAACAACGCTTGCAGATAATTGAATTTCATTATCAAAATTCATGCTCGCTTAAGAAAGTGCATCATGCACTTCTTCCATTTTATGGTCAGTTTGGCCGACCTTCTGAGGCGCCTATTCGGAAGGTTAGGTTGGAGTGCAGCCTCCTACGTGAGAAGCTCACTTAAGCTTATCTTATGGCTCATTGTGATACCACAGTGGATGGCGCGACTCCCCCTTACAGCGCTGAGAACCAAAAAATTCTGTTATAAACCTGCCAATATCCCTGATATTCAGAGGCGATAGCTCTGTTAGACTAGTAAAGAAACAGTCACTGACTAAAATTCAACCTAAACGGTGGACCTCCTGTTAAACTAATAGCTAGCAAAAAACAAAAACCCGGCAAACAATATAACATTCTAGTAACCTCTGCTTCACTTACACATAAACAAAAAGCAACAACAAACTCACTATGAACGAACCGCCTGATGTCAGAGGCGGAAAACAAAAACCGCCTGATCTGTGCTTTGGAACGGACAATCCTAAACTTCTAAACAATAAAACTCACGGCAATAATAACAATTGACTGGCATCACAGCCCAATACCGCGACTAAGGCCTAGCTACCCGCAACCATCCGTGTTGTGCGTGTGAATTTTTACAAGGTTGGAAGGGACCTACAGTTTTATGCCGATTACGAACGGCAGGTTGGGAGCTTTTTCATAGGCAATTTTACTCTCAGAGGTTTGCCATTTCCTGCTGAGAGGACAGCCGCCAAACATCTTATAGTGAGAAGAATTAACCTCTTACTCCAGTCTCTCCTTTTCTTATTAAAAGAGTGATAGACTGCGTCTGCGGTGAAATTCATACATGCGAGAAAACAAAAAGTGGTACTCTTAATTAAAAACAAAAGCAATTAAGCTTATTAAACTTACCTCATTTTCGCCGACAATCAAAGTGGAAGTAAAAGAAAACACATCTCTTAATTATACCAAAGGCGTCATATACAACAATGACTTAATCCATTGCTGCCTATTGGGTAAAAATTTACCCATGAAAATTGACTTTTTAAAAAAATCACAGAGATATTCGTGGTAGAGATATCTCAAAATCATTGATAGGAATGGTTGGAGTAAACATGGAACTACCTTAGTCTAGTGAAGGTCACCCTAAAATTCCGCCATCTAGCTAGAGTTACCAGACTCCAAAAATTGTGAATTTCCCGGAGGTGGAAAATGTGGCGAAACGTAGTGGCCTTAGAACTTCACAAAAATCTGCCTTCTAACTCACCTGTAAACAATACATGTTTTATTCACGTGTTTAGCTGATCACTTCAAAAAGAATGGAAAAAAGTTACCATTGCTGCCTAATGGGTAAAAAATACCCAATGAATATCTCAGCAACGTTCAGAGATAGAAAGCTTAAATTTTGTTTCTAATCATTTTGGGTCAATTCCAGGTTGTATATGATTGAATTTTATCAACATCGTATGGGCGGAATTGGTACCCGGCTTTAATGGGTTAAGAGATGTAAGTGAAGAAGAGATTCTTAAAGAACTCAAAATGCAAAATGTATAGTAGTTCATGTAAAAAAATTCTCAACAAACAAAACAATAATTTAGTGGAAATTGGCCTAATAATTCTCACTTCTTCCGCGCTTCAACTACCCGAAGCGATCTTTTTCGGGTACCAAAAACTTATCTACGACCATATATACCTCTCGACCGGCCTCGTTAGTCCAGCGGGTAGCGCGCTGGCTTCTCATACGAAGACCCCAGGTTCTAGTAGAACGGTCATCTACTTCTGTCGCTATTAACATGAAGCAGATGAGAATTAGAAAGAATCGCACAAGTGCGCTATTGGCAGGTAATGGAAAAATCTCCAAGTGTGAAAGAAAAAAACCTGCCAATCGCCGTTCGGGTTCGGCGTTAAATTATAGATCACCTCTCCCCCGGGTGAAAAATGTGGTATCAATTCAATTCTGTTTACACGGTCTTTTTTACACGGTTTGAAAATAACAAAATTTAAAGTTTTTGTACCCGATTTTATTCCATTTAGCACGATTCTTTTGGGCTTACATTTTTGTTGTCAAATTTAATTTTTGCGAAATATGTTCATATCACAAATTTAAATAATTATCGTTTTGTGGATACAAGCAAATTTACTTGTCAGAGCAATTGAAATGTGTTAATAACATAGTCCACTAAATATTGAGACTAACTTCAGCCGTTTTTTTGACTGCATAAACAAACATGGAGATGTCACTCAATACACTTATCATACTTAAGTGGGCTTGTACTCAACTGACAAACTCAAATTACGCATACCATTCCATTCAAAATGTCGTAAAAGCTGGGTTTAAGAAAATCTGTTGCCAATCTGTTTGGACTTGGCAAATACTGGATGGGTTTAAAGAGAAGCCAATCTCCTGGGCGACTATTTTTCGTGTTTTGAAAGATTGCCGTAATGGGAAAGGACCGGAAAACAAAGTTATATCTGGTCGTCTGCCGAAGTTAAGTGCCACCAGGACGAAAAACTGCTGACAAGTGCAAAAAACAAAGTGGCCAATCAACACGCAAATTAGCACAAAAATTTGGCATTTGAAAGTCTGGTGTTCACAAGATTTTGAAGAGGAACAATGTAATCTATCGCAAACGTAAATCAGCACCAAAGTATTCCGCGAAACAACTCGAAAATATACCAAAATGCTGCCGTGCACTTCGTTGTGAACACTTCGCTAATGAAAAATTCATAATTTTGGATGTTAAATCGTACTTCAAATTTTTTACACTGGCAACATCGAAACAACACCAAACGGAGTTAAATACGCCAGCAAATCAAAATTTGAACCAAAGGTGCTAGTGTGGGTGGCCATTTCTTCGGAGTGTGTCTCAGCGCTATTGATTCGCACAAACAAAGCCAAAGCGGTCAATGCTGACGTTTATATCGGTCAATGTTTGCCAAAATTGAAGCAATTCACTGGCAAATATCACACTGGCGACAAAATCATGTTTTGAGCGGATTTTGCAAGCTGTCACTATGCGAAAAAAAAGTTGGATTGGCTGACCGAGTATAAAATAAAATTGTTTGCCGAAGAAGGATAATCCTCCAAACGTGTCTCAGGCACGTCCAACCGAAAACTTCTGGGCAGTTCTCTTTAGCTCTCTCTTTGCACGGCACTGCACTTGCTCAGTGCAAACAGATCGAATCAGAGGTGCCAGCGAAGAGAAGCAAAACATGTGCGTGCATGACATATGAGAGCTGAGACTTTGTTGCATTATAACATTAGTGTGTGCGAACACACTAAAGGCAATGCACAGTAAAGGCAATGAAATTTACTGCAATGACACTGAATGCAGTAAGTTATACTAATAGAACAATTAGTGCTTTGTTGTTATTGTAATAATCACGCATATTTTTGAGTTTTTCGAACGGTATTTAATTCAAATTAAATTTCATACGAATTTACAAATAAAATATTTTCACCTAAATTAAAACTATTGTGTTTTATGGACATAAAATATTGAACAGAAAAATTGAATTATATTTACTTGTGCATCTATCTATCTTTTTCAAAATTTTTTTTAGTGATCAATAAACAAATAAATCACCTACAGTAACTTTTCAAAAACAAAATATTTTGTATTTCTTCCGTAAAGTTAGTTATTTTATTCCATTAAGATAATAACATCAAAAAATTGGGCAGACTGTAAAAGAAGGGCCAAAAACAAAATATGTTATGGATTCACCTCAGAAAAAGTTTGCGTACAAAATAAGGTTATGTAGCAAAAATTTAATTTAAACTAAGTTTTGTCCCAAAATTAATAACTTTGTGACCTGCAGAAGTTTCGGCGAACATTTTATTAAATTCGGTGTTTTTTCAGCGGTTATTTTGTTTTATCCTTGAATCGTTATATTGGTTTACTATATCTTTGAAGATGGAGTGTTGTTGGGCTCAGGGTTCAAGTAAACCCCTTATATGCTCAATTAGATGCACGTTTGGTGACTAGGGAGGAACTTTTTCAACTTGGTTGAGTTAGTTAATAGCAAACATAGCTTCGCATCGTATGCATTGCGCCTTAAGGTCATCGTAAAGTTGAATGAAATGTTGGAACCTGATTCAAAATTTTGAAACCTTGGCTTGCATAATCTTTTGGAATATATAAATAACCCCTCGGAACCATTTCTGAATAAAACAACACAGCCTGCTCACTCCTTTACTAGACATGCAGCCCCATACCATACCCCCTGAAATGCTATAATAAATCTTCCTACTCCATAGATAACAACACATAGCCCTGAAAATCCGGTTTTCTAGACTCTCTGGTGGACTCTTTCACGAAAGCAATTATGTGCTTCTTGCTAAATATGAGATGAGAGATATGAGGATGCAACTAACCTTAGATTATGATGCACTGATCGCAAAACAATCTAATCCTATTGCCGGGGTAGCTTAAGAAAATGAGCAGATCGTAGTAACGAAGCAAGATTTTCTGTTTTTTTTGTGATTTAAGATGGCTTTTTGGAATAACGAATGTGCTCTTCCAAAAATGTCTCTAATTTCACGAAATTTTTGGTCAATTTAGTAAGATTATGCCGGCCTCGATAGTCAAGCGGGTAGCGCGTTGGCTTGTCATACCAAGGCTCCAGGTTCGATTCCTGGCACGGGCTGGTGAACAACTCATCTACTTCTATCGCTATCCACATGAAGGGAATGAGAATTACAAGAATCGCACAAGTGCGCTCTTGGCAGGCAATGGCAAAACCTCCAAGTGTGAACAAAAAACTGCCAATCGCCGTTCGGATTCGGCGTTAAACTGTAGGTACCCTCCCCCTTTCCCCATCCGCTTGAAATGTGTGCTGTAACCAGTGTTTCCGTTTTGGTCCAATTGGACCAAAATTGGTAGTTTCCTTTCATAAACTAAGGCTTTGGTAGGTTGGTTGGTTTGTTGTGATTTTCAAGGAATTTTGGTAGGCAACAAAATGCATTCATAAATTTTCTATTAATTTTTTTATGATTTTACAATTACTCTCTAGCTTTTGAAAATTATACATGCAAAAGTTCAAACATTTTTGCTTTCGATATGCATTTATGTGCCAACCCTTTGTTTGAGGAAGGATGTAAAAAAGAAAAATGCCAGAAACTGTGCTAAGATTAAGTTGGCGCGTTGTGCTTTAAACTTATCATATTGTCTTTTTCTAACACATACAAATAGTTAAAAGAAAATAATTTTAAAAGCGTTTGTCTCAAAGCTTCAGTTTAAATTCAGCAGATTTTCGAGGATCGCGCACTTTTATTCATTTTGTGAAAAAGGAGCTGTGCAAGAAGACGAATCATGGGTAGGTAATTTAGAAGAAGAATCTGAGATTGCCTTTTAAAAGATTGGCATTTTTTACCATAAACGTGCTTAGGACATTTTGTTGTTCAAGCGCTATTTGTGTTATTAACACTGACTTGAAAAATTCATCTCGGTCAAAAAATGGATTTAACTCGTGAACATTTTCGAGCAATAATTTTTTTTAGGATTTCCGAAGTGAATTATCTCAATAACAGTGCTTCGATCGCCTTCATTCGGCATTTCGTGAAGAAGCACCAACCCTCAAGACAATTTACTACTGGTTTAACGAATCCAAGCGTGGTCGCCATTCGGTCCAGGACGAATTCCGCGAAGGTCGTCCAAAATCGGTCATTGTGCCAGAAAGCATCGATGCTGTGCGTGAACTAATAATGAAAGATCGTCATGTGACATACCGTGAGATAGAGGCATTCCGTGCATTCGATATTGCATGAACTTTTAGCTGTCAAAAATGTTTGTTCTCGTTGGATCCCGCATAATTTGGCAATCGCTCAAAAAAAGGCTCGTGTCGATTGGTGCAAAGAAATGATGGAAAAATTCGATCGCGGTACTTCGAAAGACGTTTATAAGATCGTGACAGGTGACGAATCATGGATATATGCGTATGAGCCCGAAACAAAACAGCAATCAACCGTGTGGGTCTTCCAAGACGAGCCAAATCTAACAAAAGTTGTTCGGGCACGCAGCACATCGAAGCAAATGGTCGCCTGTTTCGTTGGCAAAACTGGTCATGTGGCTACTGTGCCGTTAGAGGAGCGTAGAATGGTCAATTCTGAATGGTACACAACAATTTGTTTGACAGAAGTGTTCAATGAAGTACGGAAAACAACCGCCGACACAGAATCATTCTTCACCATGACAATGCAAGCTCTCACAAATCGGCTCAAACAACCGCCTGTTTGATCGACCAAAGCATCGATTTAATGGGTCATCCGCCATACAGCCCTAACCTGGCACCCAATGACTTCTTTCTATTCCCGCACATCAACAACAAATTGCGTGGTCAACGATTTTCATCACCAGAAGATGCTACTGAGGCATTCAAAAACCATGTTTTGGAGGTGTCTCAATCGGAGTGGAAAAAGTGCTTCGACAATTGGTTTGAGTGCATGCAAAAGTGTATAAATCTTCAAGGAGAATACTTTGAAAAGCAATAAAACCATTTTGGACGGAAACAAAATGCATTGCCATCCTTTTAGAAAAAATATAAGGCAACCCTCGTACAACCAATTGCTCTATTTTTTTAAGTTGAAAATTCATTACAGTGATCAAAATGCTAAAGAGCCTTAACAAATTTATTTTGGCAGGCTGAGATTGAGTTTGAACCAATTTTGGTAAGGAAAAAAATTTCTGAGTGGCAACACTGGCTGCAACATATGTTGGCAAAACAGTGTTGCATACACAGTTCAAAAACGGGTGAAATATGTGGTATCACAATGGGCCTTTCAGGCCTCCGAGTGTGTCTCTCATAGAGGCAGCCACCGCAACCTAACCTAACCTAGTAAGATTATGTTAGGTTAGGTTGTATTATTTTAATTTATTTAGAACAGAACAAAAAGTGCAGTTAAAGCATACATATATGAAAAATGTGGATAAGTTTTTATAAACAAAGAACCCATTTTCGAGGTCAAAATTAATCATAACATAATTTTGACTCAAACTTATTCTGACTAGTGTATTTTTTAATATTACATTTAATTAATTTTTTAATATAACATTTGAAAATTACATTAATATTACATTTAAATTATTTATTTAAATATATTATATTTACTCACATCATCAACCTCCATTTTCAGAAAACAGAGACAAACAAATGAGTGTTGACTGCTATTGCGGTTTGCGTTTTGTTGTCATTCGCATACTGCTCTCTTACTACAGTGAATGCTGGCAATCAGTGCACACTGCACCAAATCATACTGTGTGTAGGGAGAAATGAATCATCCATTGCAGCTCTTTAGTACATCCTCAGAAAATCAGTAGATTTATGTGCTGATTTCGAAATTTGAAGCGGCACAATAAAAATCAGCGGATATGCTGATTAAATCAGCGCATCTGGCATCCCTACATGCAACCAAAGACAATTAAACTATAAGATGTCTCACGTTCATACAAATCAGTGGCGCTTCAAAAATTTGCCGTGGCTTTTTCGTAATAAAGCCACGTGAGCAGTGTTGCCGTTGTGCGACTAAAGTGTCAAATTGACCCTTTTTGGAGACCGATGCCACCTGACACCGACTTTTTAAAAATAGGCTTATTTTGACACTTTTCTTCAAAATCATGCGACTTTTGCCCCCTTTTTTTATCAAAAAGTTTATATGTAAAGGAATTCTATGTAATGTTTTTTCATATAACTCGTTAGAAAATTAACTTATCGCCAATGTTAATATACCGTTCGAAAGATGGTTTAAATAACTATGTTCCAAGGAAACACCTAATTTGAATTTTTTGTAAATACTTATTTTACAGCCAATTTCCCAACCTAAAAGTTTTAATGTAAAGTGCCATCCCCTAAAAAAATCGCAAAAAACTTAGAAATCTCAAGTAAAAATGCATGATTTAGAAAATTTACGAAAGATTATTGAATTTAATTTGAATTGAATAGAAAATGCCAAATACATATTGAATGGTAACGAATTAAACGAATAACCATATGGGCATTAATACACACAACTGAACTAATTTTTGCCTCATGATAGGATTAGAGAAAAATTGACTAACACTTTAAATTCATTTCAATGACGATTCCGAGCAAGAAAAAGTAATTTTACCGATATAGTATCACAAATAAAATGAAAAAAGAGGGGTGGCACTTTACAAAAAAAAAAAGGTGGCATTTTACATTTTCACGCCATTTTGGAAATCATTGAATAAATGTTCTCCTCTTACGATATGCTCGGATATCATTTCGGATTATGAAAAAGCATTAAAAATTAAGTCCAACACTGATATTTACCTTAGTTTTTTCGACGTATTTGATTTATTTTTCACCGCAACAAAAACCTTCAGCTTTATTTTTAAGTTTTTTCATAACCAAATTTTACATGTTTCCCCCTTAAAAACCGCATTAAAATTTATGTTGTCATATACACCTTAAATGACGGTAGGAATTTTTTTGCTTGGATTGCTGGAACATCAAAATCGAGCAGGAGTGGCACATTACAAAGAGTAGCACCTTACAAAGAATTCCCATACATTTTGAAAATTGTTTCGTAAAGTTAATTTTTTTTAATTTTGCGTGTTTCAAAATACTCAAAATATGCCTTCCGTTTAGTATTCACTTTTCAAAGGTGACACTTAAGTACCTTTGGTACTTAGATATTATACGTCTGGCAACATTTAAACTACTTGCAACCCTTTTATAATGTCAAAGTTTTCCCGCAAAATGTACAAAATTAATCTGAATTCATGCGCTATTTTGTGGCATTGCCTAAGTTATTTGTGCCAAATTAATTTTGATGGCTCCCAATGGATAAGTAAGTATATCACGCATATGCTTTGAAATGTTTTCGTAATAAATACGAAACATGCATATTGGGACTTTTTAATATATTTCTTATCGATAATTTTTAGGAGAAAACAGTTTTTTTCACAGAAAATTATCTTCTTTAGAAATTTATTAAAAATAATGAGTTTCGAAAGGTGAAATAATGAAAGTTTATACTTATATACATAGTATAACAAAATTGGATCACTTGACACTTTTTTTTGCGGCTGTGACACTTTTTCGGCGACTTTTTAAAATTTTTCAGCGGCAACACTGCACGTGAGAATGGTTTTTACAGCAGCGCCACATCCGAAGAGCAACGATGAAGCCACGCAAGCAGTGCTGCCGTTTTCAAATTTTTTTCAGTAGTACAAATTACGATTTTTGGGTAGTATTTATGAACTTTGAGTAGTACATATGCATGTTTTCTTAACAGTGTAAAAACCGCAAGGATTCATCAACCACTAAATCAAATACTAAGTTTCAAAACACATTAACAATTTTATTTATACAAATGTGAAAGAGACAATGTAATTCAGTTAAAGAAATTCATATAAACAAATTTTATATGTTTTAATTATATACTTAAAGTAAGTTTTTTGGTGGATCCCTTTTTTCCGTAAAAGTTTCTCCTAATAAACTTTTCGAAGATAAATCGAGTGGACAGTAGCGTTCAGTTAACATTTTCTTTTCTAGTCTTTAATTAAGTTTACTTCGGACTACTATGCGGAAACGCAATTACAGTACCAATAAACTGTCAAAAAAGCGGAAACATAAATTCATTAATATCGTGTTTTTTTCTAAAACATCCCCAAAATGGTTATAAACCAAGATTTTCGAAATTTGACTCAAGTTCCAATTTCGCCATGCCCTTTATTCCGCTTCTAGAACTTCAACATTCTGTTCTTCAATTAAATGTTTCAATTAAGGGAACTATGGTAGGAGATAAATTTTTTGGATTTATCCTTTTCAAGCACCCTTAACTAATGTCGACCTAAGCGACTAGCTAGTAGTAATATTTGCATTACTAGTAGTAGTAGCTTGATATTTGCATTACTAGAATATGTACAATTTCCCGCCTAAGTCAGTCCGATTTATAATTATTTGTCTACGGATATAGGTACTCTATAAACCCCATTTTGAAGATATTTCTATAAAAAAATAAAAAAAAAACAAACAAGAGAAACCAATCAACACCAAAACAAAACAACAAAGCACGACGAACAATATTTTTCATTTATATTTTCTTTAAAATGGCATAATTAAGAATGGGATAATTTTGAGCATACTTTGAATTGAATTTTTTAATTTAATAATTATTTTTTTTTTATTAACAATCCAACGGAATTTGTCCCCAATTTGCACTGGTTGAATAAAAATGCCAATCCCAAGAGAAATCGAACGATTTTATACACTTTTATCAGCATATTCCAATGATTGCGAATTACACGTTTCAGCTCAGTTTAATTTTTTCTGACTTGTCGACGTCCCAACAACCACTTTATTGTCTTTATCAAATTTTAAAAGATTCTTACAAGAATATTCAAAAATATTAAGTTATTTTGTATTTTTTTGTATAAATGCAGTAATTTACTCTATTATTTCACGACGTTAATTTTTGGGTATCGCATCCGTTGCGCTGCTTAAAGTTTATCACTTTATCAAAAGCTTATATGTATTATGTGATTACAACAATGTGAAGTATTGTACGAACAGCATTTTGCAGCGCGGTTAAAAAGGTGCAATTGTCACTTTAGTCGCACAACGGTAACTCTACAACGAGCTCAATTTCTTGATCGCAAAAAAATTCAGTAAAAAGTGAAACATACGAAAACACATGTGATAGAGTTGCTTACAAACCAAGGATATTTGGTTAGAAATAAAAACGGCAAGATTGGTCTAAACTTCGTGCTTCGGCAATGTTCAGTTCGGCAACATTTTTTTATATTCTTTTCTAATAGCCTTACCTAAAACATGAAAATTAAATAGCTAAAACTTATATTTCAGAACATAGTAGTACAATCGGCCTGTGGGTAGTACGGTAGTACAGATGATGAAATAGTAGTAAAATACTACAATAGTAGTACGTTCGGCAGCACTGCACGCAAGCAACTCTCTCTGCTTGCAGTCGGCAGAGATATGAATATGCGTGTGATCTCTATGTGCTCTTGTGTTGATTTTTTTGGTGGTTGATTGTTTCAGTCAGTAGCAGTGCTGCCGAACGTACTACTATAGTAGTATTTTACTACTATTTCATCATCTGTACTACCGTACTACCCACAGGCCGAAGGTACTACTTTTTTCTGAACTATAAGTTTTAGTTATATAATTTTCATGTTTTAGGTAAGGCTATTAGAAAAGAATATAAAAAAATGTTGCCGAACTGAACATTGCCGAAGCACGAAGTTTAGACCAATCTTGCCGTTTTTATTTCTAACCAAATATCCTTGGTTTGTAAGCAACTCTATCACATGTGTTTTCGTATGTTTCACTTTTTACTGAATTTTTTTGCGATCAAGAAATTGAGCTCGTTGTAGAGTTACCGTTGTGCGACTAAAGTGACAATTGCACCTTTTTAACCGCGCTGCAAAATGCTGTTCGTACAATACTTCACATTGTTGTAATCACATAATACATATAAGCTTTTGATAAAGTGATAAACTTTAAGCAGCGCAACGGATGCGATACCCAAAAATGAGTGTCGTGAAATAATAGAGTAATATTGCTCTATTTAAATACAAAATAACTTAATATTTTTGCATATCCTTGTAAGAATCTTTTAAAATTTGATAAAGACAATAAAGTGGTTGTTGGGACGTCGACAAGTCAGAAAAAATTAAACTGAGATGAAACGTGTAATTCGCAATCATTGGAATATGCTGATAAAAGTGTATAAAATCGTTCGATTTCTCTTGGGATTGGCATTTTTATTCAACCAGTGCAAATTGGGGACAAATTCCGTTGGATTGTTAATAAAAAAAAATAATTATTTAATTAAAAAATTCAATTCAAAGTATGCTCAAAATTATCCCATTCTTAATTATGCCATTTTAAAGAAAATATAAATGAAAAATATTGTTCGTCGTGCTTTGTTGTTTTGTTTTGGTGTTGATTGGTTTCTCTTGTTTGTTTTTTTTTAATTTTTTTATAGAAATATCTTCAAAATGCGGTTTTTAGAGTAAATCCGTAGACAAATAATTATAAATCGGACTGACTTAGGCGGGAAATTTTACGTATTCTAGTAATGCAAATATTAAGCTACTACTACTACTAGTGCAAATATTACTACTAGCTAGTCGCTTAGGTCGACTTTAGTTAAGGGTGCTTGAAAAGGATAAATCCAAAAAATTTATCTCCTACCATAGTTCCCTTAATTGAAACATTTAATTGAAGAACAGAATGTTGAAGTTCTAGAAGCGGAATAAAGGGCATGGCGAAATTGGAACTTGAGTCAAATTTCGAAAATCTTGGTTTATAACCATTTTGGGGATGTTTTAGAAAAAAAACACGATATTAATGAATTTATGTTTTCGCTTCTTTGACAGTTTATTGGTACTGTAATTGCGTTTCCGCATAGTAGTCTGAAGTAAATTTAATTAAAGATTAGAAAAGAAAATTGTCGCAAGGCAATAAAACAGATCAAGTTATTTGAAAAACGAACATTCCCGCTGTGCGGTGTATATTATATTTATACGCAACTCCAAGACAATTGTTCAAGACAATAAACACTTAAGACAGTTATTTCAGACAGTTAGCACTTATGACAATACTTATGGCTTATCGATGGCGATGACGATGACGATGATGCTGATGATGATGATGATGACGATGACGATGATGTTAAACAATTGATGTTTGCCTGTCCTCTTTCACTTGATGACTGAATCTCCTCATCCACCGCGTTGCCAGCCTGCGCCCAAAACGTATAATCGGACAGGGCCGGCTGGCGCTGCCACATCGCTTCAACTTGGCTGTACCGCCAACATCTCACCCCCCGTGGATCCTTGCGGGGATTCACCAACCTCCAAAACGGCTAGTTTACTTGCTGGTCGACGCAATCGTCCACGGCTCGTCCGAACCTCGGCGGTGCGTACCTGCCCGTCTTTGGCAGTGAAAACCGTCTCCACAACCCCTATTTGCCACTGGCTTCGTGGCATGCCAGGGTCACATACCAGCACCAGCTGGCCGGGCTTCAATGGGCTGACATCCTTCCTCCACTTAGGACGCTGTAGCAGTTGGGGCAGGTATTCGGTTACCCACCGCTTCCACAGCCGATCCTTAATGTTCTGTGCGATTCGCCACTGTTTTCGCAGGCACACCGCTTCCTCATCCGGTTTAGGCTTTTGCGTGGAATTCAGGCAACGAACAGAAAATGGTTCGGCGTCAGTGGTTCGTCGTCACCAGGCTTCAACGGCAAGTCGGTTAATGGGCGGCCGTTAACAATAGATTCGGCTTGGATGACCACGCTCCGGAACGTTTCTACTCTCGGCGCTTCTTCCTTCAGCGCCTTCGCCAATAAGCGTTTGACACAGCCTATTATCCTCTCCCATCAGCCTCCTGCGTTCGGATTGCCTGGGCAGTTGAAAACCCATTCAATCCTCTCTTGCGCCATGTGCCGTTCTACCTCGCCAAAATCAAATAAACGGTTTTCCGACAGGAGTTCTTTTTGTGCTCCCACAAAATTTGTGCCATTATCGCTGCGAATTTTCACTGGCGTACCACGTCGCACTATGGCCCAACGGTCGGTAAATCGTTGCACAAATCAAAAATTTCATGAAAGCGTTCGAAAAAATGAATACACGCATCTTATTGAGAATTTTCCAGGGATTACGAAAATGTAACTTTCATTAAATTCAGATTAGTAGTTTGGGAGGTAGAGCCGCTCAAAGTTGACAATTTTTCCACATCGAGAAAAATTTGTATTTTTTGGTTTTTTTTCCTCTTTAAGATTGAGTTGTATGTAAATGAAGCGACCAATCGGTAACTTGTTGGTTTTTTCTAAAACATACGTTAATTGTTAATATAATAAAAATAAAAAATGTTTATTTTGTTTTAAAAGTTGTTCGATCTACCGATTGCTCGAAAAGTCTATATTTCGACTTTTTTTCAACTTTGATCGAAAATAAAAAAAAGACCAAAAAAGACCTCCGCGAAATTGAGGGAGGTTATTTGCTATTTAATTATTTACCTAACTTCGAAAACTCAGCTGCCGCTTTTTGCCGCATTACTTTCCAGAGCAATAAAAGTGAAGCAACCTCGGGTCGAAAACCACGTAATTATACGGAAAATCGTGCACATTTAGTACGGTCAAAAACCCATTTTGTGTTGCTGGCATCTATCTATATCTATATATGTAATGACGCTCAAACGGACTGGCCGATTTCAATGAAATTTTCTTTATTGAATTCCTCTTGAGTCAGTTCAGGTTCGTGCGAAAAGGAAATTCCGGAAAATCTATTGGAAAAGTCGGAAAACCCCTGTAATTTTTGACTGTGAATCCTGAAAATTTTCAGACGATAACGTTGGAACTATAAGTCACACATCAATTAAATTCACTGGGAACTTACTATTTAGTCATGTTCTTCGACAGAGGGAATGGGGCGGGTATTGGACGAGCGGGCGTGGCACCACTCATACAAGCCAAATCTGAATAATGGAATATCTTCAAAATTGTAAGGTGCACAGGATTGAAATTTAGTAGTGTGTCGTCCCATAGATGAGTCATTCTACTGGTAAGATTTGATGGGTGTTGGACAAGGGGCGTGGCACATTTTTTGTGACCCAAATATTTTTCTGAATTATAAGTCTCACAGCAATGAAACTAAGTACGGACCTACCATTTATTCATATCTTTCGACAGCGGGAATGGTGCGGGTATTAAACAAGGGGACGTGGCACCGCCCATTTAACTTAAATCTGGTCGATTTCTTTACTAAATCTTAGCAGTCTTGATTGCAGCCTCGATTGAGTTAATCAGAGAAAAGACTTACTCCTACGGTGCAAAAATTGTAGCACATGGAAAGGATTTAATAGAACACCAGTGTTTACCAAAAGGGGAACTAGACAAAATGAAGACCTTTTCAATATGTTAGCAGTCTCTTCTGATCCAGTTATTTCATCTATGAGATATGTAAGATCACAAAAAGAACTTAAAGATACTTGTAGCTTAGAAATGATTTCATTTTTAGACATTCCTTCCAGCGTAGATAGCGATTTTGAAAAAATCTAACTTTCAAAAAAAAATTTTTTTTTGTAAAAAATTACGTATGAATCAATAAATTATATTAATTTATTAGAAAAAATATATAACAAAAATTATTTTTTAATGCAAACAAATAAGTAATTTCATTGTAGTATGAAGTTTTACTAAATCTTAACTTTGGCAACGAATTTTAAAGCCCCCTGTTACTGTGGCACCCTATTGTTTGCCCATTTTAAAGCTTAGATATTACACTTTCAGATGCAGTTTAAATTTTTTAAATACCTTTATTGGTTCAGAAGTTATGATTTTTGCAACGAAAAATGGAAAACCGGGCCATAGTGCGTCGGTTAATAAAATTTCGAAAACATAGCAGAAAGCTATCCGTTGACAGGTCGTCGACCACCTCCAAATGTATGGCGCGCGTCGTCAGACATGTAAACAACGCTATCCAGCGTTTCTCTCGGCTGCGTCGTACTGCTACATAAAATGGACCGCAGTAATCGACCCCTGTATAACTGAATGGGCGCACATACGGTGTAAGGCGCTCAAACGGCAGCTGGCCCATGAGCGGCACCTCCGGCTTGGCACGGTCCCGGATGCACGTCGGACAGCTTGACTTGACGGACTTCAACAAGGCTCTGTCGTGCAGCACCCAGAACTTCTGCCGCAACTCGTTGATTACCAGATGGTCGTTTTGGTGATGCCTCTTCTGATGGTAGTGGGTCATCAGAAGACGCGAAACATGGTGACTCTGTGGTATAATTATTGGGCGCCGCGCGGACGCGGGCAAGCAAAAGGCGGCGTCGATTCTCCCATTGACGCGAAGTAGACCATCCTTCAGATACGGCGTCAACTGGCTTAAACTATTGGATTTTGGCAGGCAGCGTCCTGTGCTCAACAAGAGTACCTCGTCAGCGCACACCTCTTTGTGTACAGAGCGGCAAATGGTGTCTTCAGCTGCAGCTAGTTCCCCAACGGCGAGTTCACCCTTCGTGCGTTGACCCGATTTGGCATTGTGCACAAATCGCCAAACCCATGCGACCGTTCGCAGCAACTTCAAGTAGGAGGAAAACTTAGTAAAATTTATAAGATTCTCACCTGTCCTATTGGTTAGCAAGACCCGATGCGGCGCTTCCTCAGCCTGACAGCAGTCGGAAACCATAGCAGACGGCTCCTGTGGCCACAGCTCCTCCCCCTCGTGTAGGAACTGGGGACCCAACGTCCAGCGCGACGTGACTTCAAACTTCGGCGTTGTTACAACTCGGGTGGCGTCATCTGCAACATTCCAAGCACTTGGCAACCAGCGCCATTGTGCTGTTTCAGAGTTAGCGAGTATTTCGGCAATTCGAAGGGCCACGAATTGCTTGTACCGCCGCTCAGTTGACCGGATCCATAATATAACCGTTTTAGAGTCGCTCCAGAACACGGTTCTATTAATGCGAAAATCATGGCTGTTGACAATCGTGGTTACCAATCGACAACCCAGGACGACGCACAGTGGGGTATTGACCATTGAAAACGGCGATCAATTCTCCTGAGCTATTAAAATGAATGTAAAGTATTTTTTTACATAGATGAAACATATATAAGACAAATTGAAAAAAAAAATTGTTGTTGTTTTTGTTTTTTTTATTAAATTTATTCAATTTAAGTAAATATTTCATGTTTTGGGCTCCTCACACTAGAATCATTAAATGTCATCGCTATTATTATCATCATTATCATCATCATCGTCATCATCATCATCATTATCATCATCATTATCATCATCATCATCATCATCATCATCATCATCATCATCATCAAAAAACGCAATATCATTACCAGAATGGAAATTAGTATTATCTGTTGAAGTTTTTACAGATGATGATTTTAAAAGTTCAATAGCTGATAGTGGTAGGTGTTGAATCTTTTTTTAGGATGTTTCCTTAAACTTGATAAAACTGGATCGGAAGCAACAAGAAATCGATGCAAAATATCATGATTGGTTTTTTCTCTGCTAGTCTTGCGTGTACAATGTTCTCTGTATTTTTTAAATTCTTTATTCAGTGCTTCTTGAGCTTCCTCAGTTAATTGGCCAATTGGTAACAGAGCGTGGTGTATTATTTCTGGCCCATGAATTAGAAATTTGTGCACCATAGGTGGCATATTGCACCATGGATACTTTGATACAAAATATTTCGCAGTATCATGTGCGAAATTTCGAAACTTTGCAATATAAACCTCATGGCCACAAGAAACCACTATCAGTATAACGTGCAACCTTTTTATCAAGTTCAAGTCAACATTCGTGATTTCAGACGATAGCTCTACGTTTCGAAAGAACCTTCTTGCCGTATTTCAATCATTTGAGTTGCCGAATCCGGGTTTCGGTTGATCAACAATCAAACCTGCTTTCTCTCTGAATCCCTTTTGAATATTTTGTTTTGTTTCGTTAACAATTTTCTTCTCATTTTCTGACCTTACTTGCCATTTTTTTATTGGTAATTTGTACGATAAATGAAGAAGACATTCAAAAAATCGTATCCAACCATGAAGTACTGACAGTCCAAAACAAAGATTAGTAGCATAATGCTACTTTTATCCTTCTACTTCTATCTAAATCTAAAAGGGTCACTTTAACTCGGAATGTCAAAAAATTTGATCAAATCAGAATTTTTACGAATTTCATTAAATTTTTGTTTACGAAGGTACAATAAAAGTATTAACAAAACAAATATGCCCAACCTTATTTGTAGTGTTCTGCAATAGAATAACAAAAACAAAACAGAAACACATGATAACAACAACATTCATTACTCCATGAAGATCAATCGAAATCACACATTTTGGCACTGACATTGAAGCACTAAAACTTGAATATTTCAGAAAATGCACAAAAGTGCACTTTAATTTTTTGCAATATAGTAGTCAAATATATGTTCTTTACATATCATATAAAATTATTACGGCCTTTCACAGCCAAAGTAACTATATGTCTACCTATATCCTTTAAATATGTAAAATTTTAAGACTATAACTAACAAATTTGTATAAATTATTAATACACATATTCTAAAAACATAATTTTGTTTAAACATTAGTACAATACCTGAGGTTGAAGGTTCCATATTAAAAAAATTAAGTTTTGCAAGAATGATATTAAAAAAAGCACTTCAAATCACTGGCAAATGCGTAACGCGCTCTAAACACAACAGAGCAATGAACAAATATGCATTTTGCAAAGCGCGCTGTGACAATACCGTTCAATGTAGATCATTTATTTTTTCACCCAGTGATGCACAATTTTATCTACTTTTCCCCCATATCAAATATTATCAAGATATTTTAATTTCATTTTTTGAATTAATCGCCATTTTGGGCATCAAATACCCCACTGTGCGACGGCTTGTAGTTCAAGACGTGGAACAGACTCGCCCTTCGGAGGCGCACATCTTGTTTTTGCGGCGACGAACGCGACACTCACGTCACTGTTTTTTCGTACACGTAAATACGCAACTGCTGCATAGGCGCTGATGCTCGCGTCGACGAAGACGTGCAGCTGTATATCATCAGCTGCTGCCAGCAACGGAGAATAGCATCGGGCTACGGAGAACATCTCCACTCGTTGGAACTCTTTCCACCAGGCGGTCCAATAACCCTGTAATTCTTTTAGCAGCGGATCGTCCCATGGCACCTTCATTCTCCACGTCGACTGCAGCAATAGTTTGGTGTAATAATTAATAATTGATTGGCACGACAGCCCGCTTACGCGAGACTAAGGCCTAGCTTCCCGCAACCACCCGTGTTGTGCGTGTGAATTTTGTACGCGGGTGGAAGGGACCTACAGTTTTATGCCGGTTCCGAACGGCAGGTTGGGAGCTTTTTCATAGGCAATTTTTACTTTTATAGTTTGGTGTATAACATAAAATTCGCCAAAAGCCCAAACGGGTCGTAGACTGACATGACCAATTTCAGCATCTCGCGCTTGGTCGGCGGACGCTTGCATTCTAATACCTCCTTTGGCACCTTATGGAACTTAAAATTAAACTGTATTGTGTCTTCTGCCGTGTTCCAATACATGCCCAAAATCTTGCTGGTGGCACTTCCACGTTCCAGATTGAACGGCTCTTCGTGGCTCTTCTCTTCATTGTTGAGTTTGGCTTCTAATGACTTACAATTTGAACTGAAATTGCGAAGCTTAAACCCGGCGCCAGCATTTATGTATGTGGCTTCACCCGTGACTTCCTCTGCTTCCTGCTCGTTGTTGAAACTGATCACCAGATCATCTACATATGTGTTCTCTATGACTGATTTTGCACCCCTAGGCATCAGGGCTCTGTAGTTTTCGGTATTAACATTCTTGAGCTGCTGCGCTCAACATGGCGAACAAGCGGCTCCATTACATAGACTTGGACTGGGTGTGCGGTATCCGTTCTCCATAAAAAACGCTGGGCATCTTGATCTGCTTTCCGGACACGGATTTGTGAAAACATCTCTTGAATGTCACCCGCAACCGCCACCACACCTTGTCGGAATTTGGTAATTATTGCCCACAGTGGCTGTGCATGGTCTGGTCCTTTGAGCAGCTCCGCGTTGAGTGAGGTTCTTGCCGCCATTGCTGCTGCATCAAAGACGACCCGAAGCTTGCCGGGTTTGCAGGGATTTACCACGCCAAAATGCGGCAGATACCAGGTATTTGGACCCTCTTTGCCCGACTCCTCCGGTGACAGCAGCCTGGCATAGCCCTTTAAATTATATTTATCAATTTCGTTTTTATAATTATTGGCAAACGTCACATTCTTGGCCATCTTTTGTTCCAACTTAAGCAAACGTTGCTCCGCCACGGTGTAACTTTTCGGCAGGCGTACATCCTCCGTACGCCACAACAAACCGACCTCATACCTTCCACCAATGTTTCTCATCGTCCCGGTCATCCTCCGTACGCCACAACAAACCGACCTCATACCTGCCACCAATGTTTCTCATCGTCCCGGTCAACAGCTTTCGGGCGCGATAGTTCTCGTCAGAGTCCAATACGACGTGTGTGCTTCGTACGCCGAAGCTGTCAGCGGCAAAATAATCCTCCATCAGCTTTTCCATGTTCATCAGAGCCTGACCTTCACGCACGTGCAGCACCCTCGGCCTAGAAGTTGCCGCGGAGGGTACTGGACCAAACGCCACCCAACCCAACTTTGTCAAGGCAGCCACGGGCTGGTGACATCAATTGGTGACTGTTCGCTGGGCGACACTGAGAAAGCAATTGTCCAGCCCCAACAGGAGCACGGGCTTCGCGTTGACATAGATCTGCATTGGCAAGCCTGTTAGGTGGTCATAATCTTCTTTAGTAAACGATTGTGCCGGCAAATTAAGTGTTTTGACCGTCCGAACATTTTTCAGGGCAAATTTGGTGCCGAAGTTTGCTCCTTTTATGTCCAACTTTACCTTTCTTGACCTTTCCATGGCTCGGCCTTCCCCGTACCACTGCAAAACGAGAGGCGTGGTCTGCCCCTTTAAACCAAGCTGGACGGCGACGTTTTCTTCCATCAGCGAAATGGAAGATCCCTCATCAAACATGGCATACACAACCATGCTACCACTCGGACCAGACAAAACGACAGGCGCTATTTTAAAAAGAGTTACCTTCAACTGCTGATGGCAACTTAGCACGCGTACAGGCTCTACAGACGGCGATGGCAATCCCGGTGGGGACTCTGCGTGTAGTAGTTGACGGTGTGACCGCTCACACCCATCCACGGCACATGTCTTCTTGTGGCGGCAATTCATTATATTATGCCCCCTATAAAGGCATCCAAAGCAAAGGCGATTATTTTTAATCAGGGACCATCGACCTGCAATGTCGAGCGACTTAAATTGCGGACAGTGGCTAAGCTTATGCGCCTGACTGCAATGCTCGCACCCTTGCTGACGTTGTTGTTGGTTAGGCTGCACCTCACTGCTATGCAAAATTCGCCGGGCGTTGCCCGCACCGGGAGCAGCTTGACGATTGGCGGGAGTGTGTTGGCGTGTTAGTGTGGATCGCAGCGACGTTTCGGCAATGCCAGGCATGATTGAAATCACCCTAGCCAACTCGCTGATCCACTCCGAAAATGTTTCCACAGTAGGAAACGGCAAAACGTGAGCAGCATGTTTGCTCCACTCGAATTGTTTGGAGACTGGTAGCTTCATAATCAGTTGCTCCAGGAGCATGGGGTTGACCAGGTGCTGCTCACACCCAGCCGACTTAAAAAAGGCGACAATGTTTCGCACTCTATTTGCGAACTCCAAAACCTGCCCCATATGGCTCTCTTGGATTGGCGTAAACTGCTGCACCCACTGCAGCTGGGAGTGTATAAGCAAGTCCGGTCGGCCAAAGTTAAATTGTAGCTCCTCCAGCACCTTTGGTACGTTTTCCGGATGGATGAGCAGCGCCGTAACCGCCCTCCTGGCGTTACCCTGCAACGCCCTGTGCAAACGCGCTAAATTTTGCCGATTGCTATACCGAAACTCGGCCGTCGTCTCCATATAATTTACCAAAAAGAGTGGTCAATCCTCTGGATTGCCGTCGAACTGCGGCAGCGGGCACAGCTTCGCCGCAGAACCATATTGGGGGGTCCCCATTGAAGTCTGATGGCGGTACACACTGCGCAAAGGTCGATATGTGCGGCGTCATGAATTGTTGATGCGGCGTCAATATATGTGTCGGCGTCGTTGACCGTGGCTGCGGCGCCGACATGTGTGTCGGCGTCGTTGGCCGTTGATGCGGCGTCAATATGTGTGTCGGCGTCGCTAACTGTTGTTGCTTGTGATGGCGGCGATACCGCTACTTGTGATGACGCCGCGAACTGACATGGCGATCGCGCCTGTTCGTGCATGTGATTCGCCAGCGTGGCCTCCTTGTCCAGTCTGGCCCGCAAGTCTCCTACCTCCTTTTGGCTACGGCAAGTTTCTTGCCGCAGCTCATCCACAGACACACGCAGCAGCGATATCCCGGCCAGCAGTTCCGCCAGCTGGTGGTGGCGACGCGCGAGCCCCTAGTGAATCACCATCTTCAACCAGCGTCACGTCCAACTGCTCACCTGCAGCACCCGCAGTGCTGTTCTCGTCCAGCTGCTCCAATCGCTGCTCCTCAGCAGCATCTCTGCCTTTCCTGCGTGACAGCATACTCGTCGTTATACAAAAGACGAAACGTTACGCGGCAACCAAATGTTGCACGGCAAAACAAAACGTTACACGGCAAAACAAACGTTACACGGCAAACAAACGTTACACGGCACAGGCAAACAATTGTGTAAACTGATGTCGCAAGGCAATAAAACAGATCAAGTTATTTGAAAAACGAACATTCAAGCTGTGCGGTGTATATTATATTTATACGCAACTCCAAGACAATTGTTCAAGACAATAAACACTTAAGACAGTTATTTCAGACAGTTAGCACTTATGACAATACTTATGGCTTATCGATGGCGATGACGATGATGATGATGACGATGATGTTAAACAATTGATGTTTGCCTGTCCTCTTTCACTTGCCGACTGAATCTCCTCATCCATCGCGTTGCCAGCCTGCGCCCAAAACGTATAATCGGACAGGGCCGGCTGGCGCTGCCACCTCGCTTCAACTTGGCTGTGCCGCCAACAAAAATGTTAACTGAACGCTACTGTCCACTTGATTTATCTTCGAAAAGTTTATTAGGAGAAACTTTTACGGAAAAAAGGGATCCACCAAAAAACTTACTTTAAGTATATAATTAAAACATATAACATTTGTTTATATGAATTTCTTTAACTGAATTACATTGTCTCTTTCACATTTGTATAAATAAAATTGTTAATGTGTTTTGAAACTTAGTATTTGATTTAGTGGTTGATGAATCCTTGCGGTTTTTGCACTGTTAAGAAAACATGCAGATGTACTACCACAGAACAAACAATATAGAGAATGCGCATCTGGTGTAAAGAAAATTTTCTTTGCGGGTTCCAGCGGTAGGAACCGTTTGTAGATGCGGGGAAGCAGTAAAGGGGACGAGAACGCACAGAGCGCGAGAGCGTAAACTGAGAAGCTGTGAGAGCGTTGTATGAAACAGTGATGCACCACACACTGTGGTTGTTCTTGTTGGGCAACAAAGCGGTGTGCCGCTTGCATGTTGGTGGTGGTTCGTGCGTGCTCTCCGCTTGCTTTTTTACAAACAAGAACAAGAAGTGGACAGGAAAAGTTTGCATAGAAAAATTGATTGAGCGATCGCCAAGGCGCATAAATAAGGTGGTAGCACTACGGAAAAAACAAAATTCAATGAATTTTATTAGTTCTTCCGGTCTGCTTGTAAAATAGAAGTTGTAAAAAGTACAAATAGCTGCAATGAAAATAAATATATGTGTAAAACTATTGGAACAACCAAGTCGCATTAAGAAAGTAATAATAAGTGGAAAACTATTGCTACAATGTTGTGCTAATTATCAAAGAAAAAAGTTTAATCAGTTCTGGTGCTGCAACACCTATTGAATTTGCCTTGGCGATTGATTTTCCAAATCAACCACCATTTCAATGTGCACGAGCAAAGCCAAGCTGGCTTGCTGCGGAAAGCAACAACATTGCGTGTTGTTGTCGAAATGAGAATAAAGCCCAAAACTATCGAATCTGTGCGTGTACATCAATTCGCGCTTACTCTCTCGGTTCCCTTTGCATTTTCCTCACCTTTGTTGCTTCCCGCCCGCGTCTGAAATGAAATCGCAAAATTATTTCAGATGCGCCTTCAGTATATGGTTTTTTCTGTGGTACTACTTAAAGTTCATAAATACTACCCAAAAATCATAATTTGTACTACTGAAAAAAATTGAATACGGCAGCACTGGTAAGTAGCGCACACGGGGCATACAGTTTTGCCTACGCCACTGATTGCAATGCGTGTGAAGTGAGCGCACACAATTTTGCTTTACCTGGCAGCGATCGGAACAGTTGTGCTTTGTGTGAGCAAAACAAACAGCGTTATAGTATAAACACAACCAAGTCGTCAGCGAATTTATACGCACCGCAAAATTACGCAGTGCGTCAGTCGTCGTGATAATACGCACAGTAAAACGGAATGATGCGACATTCGCATCAGCTTTTATTTCTGCAAACACGGCAAACACACAATCGCCTTTTATTTTGAGTGAATGAAATCAACATGAATTCGATAAGTCGAGAAAACGAGCATATGGGTACGTCGTTATTGTTGTCCTTTGAGGGCGGTTAATCTGAATGTGTATATAGGTTACAGACAATCACGATGTGGTCACAAACTATTTCTCGCGCGGCAAGAAACAGGGTCTGCTGTCATTATTCAATTACGCCAAGGAAAGTCTGCTGCCGACGCGCAAGAAGTCCTTCTGAAGGTGCAATGCAACACTTACTCGCTCGAGAACCGCTGGCGAGATTCATTGGACCGCGCGATTAAAAGCAATTTGTATTAAGACACATACCTGGCTAAGGATTTATTTATTATTATTTTTTTTTAATAAGCAGCGTGTTTACAAAACAAACATGAGATTCGAATACAGACCACCACAGATACCAAAATACGCCTTCGTTGCCATGTCCACGAACAAACCTGTCTCGACCACGCCCGGTATGAGCAGCAAATCATCATTCACCGCCTTCCAGTCGTAAACCGTTGTCGGCTAAAAGTGCCAGTCAAGTATGAAGTTGCCATTGTCCGTGACGCACGGCCCCCCCTTGGCTACCGCCATGCATGGCCGCAATGCGCTGCCTTATTGGCACATATGCCATGGGCACCACCTCGATCGGAATCCCCTTCTTGTACTGTTCGCCCAGGCGCTGCGACTTCTTGGTGTAGTCCGCTATGACAATAAGCTGCTTCGCGCAGGCGACCACTATTTTCTCCTGAAGCAGACAGCCGACGCCGCCCTTGATCAGTACCATGTCGCTATCGACCTCGTCGGCGCCATCGATGGCCACGGCCAGCTTTGGATGCCGGTCCAGATCGCCCAGCTGCAGCTGATGCTCGACAATCAGCTGATACGCCTGAAAGCTAGTGGGCACGCACACCACCTCCAGTCCCGCGGAGCGCACCCGCTCTGCCCGGCGCTCGACGGCAAACACTACCGGGACACTAACGGGCGTATTGTCATATGCGCAGACTTGGTTTGTCCAGGCGACGACTTTTGCTACTTTCGGGGCAGCAATATTAGCCAAATTTCTTCCCGGCAGCACAAAACCGGCTCCAGCTGCAACTCTAATCAGAAGCGCAACTGCCAGTGTGGGCACGATTTCTTTCGGTGCTCGGTCAATTAGGAGCTCCGTCTTGTCCATTTTCTAAAACATATGAAAGGGAAAGACAAAATAGATTATTTGGCACAATTTTTTATTAAAATTTGAACCACTTACAACTTTGCAACCTCAAAAAACCACAAATCACAAAATTTTACCACAATTTTTCGTTTCTTTGTTTTTTCGTTTTTCACCGCTGACAGCTGCACAGCTGATTGGTTCGCACGACGACTGCGACCAAATTAGAATTTGTTCTATCGTCGGACGACCGGTCGTCGGTCGAATATCGCAGTCGTCGTCGTTGTGGGCAATCACATTTACTGCTGTGTGTTTTAATTTTGACAGCGTACGTTCGCTGCGTAAAAATCGCACGACGACTTGGTTGTGTTTATACTGTTACGAGCACTAGTTCTAGTGGGCTGTTACGTATCACTGGATTGTGTAATTTGAAAATGAGACAACTTTAATTATTCCAACGCAGCCAATTCAAAACCAACAGTCACTTTATTATTCACAGCTTTACACTTTACTGTTCGTACCCTTAAGTATTTGCTTAATTACTCCGTGTGGCAACTTCACTTGTCAAAACCAGACTGACTCGCTGCGCCGCATCCGGCTGCCTTTTATACCTCCCAGGCCATCGCGCAGATCGTTCTCGCACATTCCGGAGTGGACTAAAAGTTTCCATTATTGCCAGGTTGGACTAAAAGTTATTATCGCGGCCATCGTTGCCAGATTGGCCTAAAAGTTACCATCACGGCCGTCGTTGCCAGATTGGATTATAGCACGGCACGTAGCGGCAGGGTTGCTTTGCACAGCGACAGACTGTCTTATCGTTACACTGCCCACCACTTAGACTTGTTCGTCCCGAACAAGTGCCGAGGCTCCGCCGTGATGAGGCGCCAGGCGCTCCAAATGGACTACCTTCAGCTTAGCGCCTCTATTGCTGCAACGTTGAATCCGGTATACCACGTCGTTAATCCTAGTCACGACTTCGTACGGTCCTTCCCATGACGCTTGAAGTTTCGGAGACAAACCTTTCCTCCGCTGCTGGTTGTAGAGCATTACCAGATCGCCTTCTTGGAACCCTGCTGAGTTGGCCCGTAGATCATATCTGGCTTTCGCCTTATCGCTGACCAGTTTGGTGCGGCCCCTTATAAATTGGTGAATTTCCTCCAGTTTCGCCCGCTTATTGGCCACGTAGTCCGTCTTAGCGCCTCCCGTCGTGCTGACTACCCCGGGTAACCGCAACTCTGTGCCGAACACTGCTCGGGCTGGAGTGAGTGATGTCGTATCGTGCGGGGCTGACCTATACGCCATCAGGAATAGGGGGATATGCGTGACCCAATCCTTTTGATTCCTGCCTACCACTTTCAGCAGGTATTCCTCCAGTGTCCGGTTAAAGCGTTCCACCATGCCATCGGACTGTGGGTGCAAAGGCGTGGTACGAGTTTTCTTTATCCCCAGTAGCTCACACACTTCCATGAGTACCGCAGACTCGAAATTCCGGCCTTGATCTGAGTGCAACTCCAACGGAACTCCGAACCTGGCTACCCAGTTGTTTACCAGCTTTTCCGAGATCGTAGTGGCCTCCTGGTTAGGAATAGGGTACACTTCGGGCCATTTGCTGAAGTAATCCATTACCACCAGCACATATTTGTTGCCTTGACTGCTAGTTGGGAATGGGCCGGCGACGTCCATAGCAATCCGCTCGAAGGGCGCTCCCACGTTGTACTGTTGCATGCGGCCTCGAGATTTTCTTGTCGGCCCTTTCGCGGCTGAACATTGGTCGCAGCTCTTAATCCACTCGGCTACAGACTCCTGACATCCTACCCAGTAGAATCGTCTTTTTATTTTGGCGACGGTTTTGGTGATGCCTAGGTGCCCTCCACTCGAGTCGTTATGGTATGCCTCGATGACCTCGTTGATTCTGCATTTCGGCACTACCATTAGGGAGTTGCTGGTCCGGCCATCCGCGCTTCCCATTCGCGGTACAGGCATCCTTCCTTCAGCCGCAGACTTTTCCACTGTGCCCAGTAAGCCTTAGCGATCGGGCTTTCACCAGCCATCTCCTGCCAGTCTGGACGTGCGCGTTGCTTCTTGCCTTCGACGATTTTTGCAAGATCCGCATCCTCACGCTGGTCTTTTTGTAGCCTCTCCGCAGACCACTCTTCCTCTGGCATGACGCTGACCAACCGGACGTCCACTATCTGTTCTTTGCTTTCGGCTCGCGGGCATTGCCTGCATTCGACTTCGCACGGACGGCGGGACAAGGCATCGGCATTTCCATGGCTACTGCCCTTGCGATGCTCCATCGTGTAGTCATAATTCTGCAGTCGCTCGATCCACCGCGCCAATTGTCCTTCAGGATCTTTAAAGTTCAGGAGCCATCTCAATGCCGCATGATCTGTGCGCAGGCGAAACCTTTGTCCATACAGATATTTGTGGAAGTGTTTTACGCAGTCCAATACCGCCAGCAGTTCTCTCCGTGTCACACAGTAATTGCGTTCCGGTTTCGATAGAACCCTACTGTAGTACGCTATCACTTGTTCCTGGCCGTCTATTATCTGTGATAGCACACCGCCAATACTATTCCCGCTTGCATCTGTATCCAGCACAAACATCTCCCCAGGCACGGGGAAGGCCAGAATTGGAGCACTGAGTGTTTCCTTCAGGCGTGCAAAAGCCTGTTCCTGATCCTCGTTCCACTCGAAAGCTTGTCCCTTTTTCGTCAGTTTGTGCAGGCTGCTGGCTATGTTCGTGAATCCCGGAACAAATCGGCGGTAGTATGTGCACAGGCCCAGGAAACTGCGGAGTTCGTGTAGATTGCGTGGCCGGGGCCACTCCTTCACCGCCGTGATTTTGCCTTCATCCGTATGTACTCCGCGGGCGGAAACCGTATGACCCAGATACTTGACCTCCTTTTGGAACAGCGAGCACTTCATTGGGTTGAGTCTAAGCCCAGCTTTTTGTATCCCCTCAAATACTTCCTTCAGCTTTTCCAGGTGGTCGTCGAAGCTTTTGCCCATCACGATTATGTCGTCGAGGTATACCAGACACGTCCGCCAATGCAGCCCTTTTAGCACGCGTTCCATTAGCCGCTCGAATGTTGCTGGTGCGTTGCAGAGTCCAAACGGCATGACGGTGAACTGCCACAAACCATCGCCAACACTGAAAGCCGTTTTCTCCTTGTCCTTGTCTGCAAGCTCTACCTGCCAATAGCCGCTGCGTAAGTCGAGTGTGGAGAACCACTGCGTGCCTGACAGTGTGTCCAGGGTGTCATCGATCCGAGGTAGTGGATAACTGTCCATCTTGGTCGCATCATTGAGCTTCCGATAGTCCACACAAAACCGGGTACTGCCATCTTTTTTCTTGACTAGCACGACCGGCGAGCACCAGGGGCCTGAAGACGGCTCTATGACCTTGTCTTTCCGCATGTTCTCGATCAAATTTGTGACCTCCTCCCTCTTGGCCAGAGGAACTCGTCTTGGCGGTTGGCGAATCGCTTTTGCACTTCCGGTGTCGATGTTGTGCTTCACTATGGCTGTTCTTCCGCCTGCTTCCGCCGCAAATATTGACCCAAAGTGCTGCAGGAGTGACCTCGCCTTCTGTTTCTGCTTGGCCGTCAACTCGCTGCTCCACTGGTTCTCCTGCGGTATGGCGTCCATGTTAAAACCGCTCTTCTTATTACCTCCAGGCGGGCTACTCTCGCAATTGACCACTGCTACAGCTTCCTTACACTCGCCAATTACCTCATCTTTCCCGACATATCTGGGTGCATTCAGGGGGTTCAGTATTCTGACTGGTATTCTGCCATTTTTAGGTTCCACTAATGTACGTCCGATGATGATGTTGTCGTGTCCTTGTTTCGGTACTTCTACCACCCACAGCCGACTCGTCCCATCGTCCTCGTCCACCTTTGCCCACAAGATCGCCTCAGAGTTCGCTGGTATCCTCCTGTGTTCACACGATACAACCTTCCTTACCGCCACGCTTCGCTCGTAGCCGGTGTGCAGCGGGAATTCAACGTTGGCATATCTCAGCACATTTTATTTATTTATTATTTATTTACATCTACCGGGCTTAGCCCTCACAGATTACAAAAAGTAACTTACATCTAATGAAAAATAAAATAATTAATTAGCTCCTTTTTAAAGAGCATACGGCCAGCATCCATGTCGACATATTTACTGACAGTGTTGCAAAGACATGTAAACTTATGAATCGGTTCATTTTTTCCATACTTGGTTCTATGGACCGCACTATAAAAAATATACTTTTCTCTTAACGCTCTTCCTGGCACAAAAAAAGGCAGAAGCATTAGCAGTTCCGGCGAATCAGTCTTATAGTCGCAGATATCTTTAATAAATAGAATACCGAGCATTTTTCTTCTGCACTCGAGACTTTGTAGGCTTAAAATTCGGCATCTAAGTTCGTAGGAAGGCATAGATTCAATTGAGTATAAGCGGCGAAGAGCAAAACGGGTGAAACGTCTTTGAACTCTCTCTAATCTGATTATGTGAGCCTCAAAATTGGGATCCCATATAATACATGCGTACTCTAGAATAGACCTAACCAAACTTGCGAAAAGGCTCTTAAGAGTTAGTGGATCTTTAAAGTCCTTCGAATTTCGCATTAAAAAACCCAGTTTAGAATTAGCTGAGGAAACTACATATTCCCTATGAAAGTCGAATCTAAGCTTAGAGTCGAGGTACACCCCTAAATCTTTGACAACGTCCTTGCGAGTAAATGTGTTACTGCTGTTATATGTGTAATCGCAAGTCATAGGAGCATTATTCCGCGAGAACGTTATTATGCAACACTTGGCGAAATTTAGCCGCAAACCATTCTTGTCACACCAGGATATTAGGTTATTTATGTCCAGCTGTAGCTCAAACTGGTCACACCAATTTGCAATGCTGCGATAGATTTTTAAGTCATCAGCATACATTAAGACATGGCAAGATCTCAAAACCAACGCGATGTCGTTGATAAAAATTGAAAAAAGCAGGGGTCCCAAATGGCTTCCCTGCGGAACACCAGATGTAACAACAATTGGTTGGGAGATACCTTGGCCAACCCTTACAACAAGCTGCCTATTAGTTAGGTAGGACTCCAACCAGGCTAGCGCACACGAGTGAATGCCAAGTCTTTCTAACTTTGCAAGTAGCAGTCCGTGGTTCAAACTATCAAATGCCTTTACAAAGTCGGTATATAAAGCATCCACCTGCACTCCATGTTCGACACTGTTAATAACGAAATTCGTGAAAATAGCTAAATTCGTGCAGGTCGACCTGCCAGGGAAAAACCCATGTTGTTGCGTAACAATATGGTTTCTTAGAGCTTGGAGTAGGTGCTTATTAACTATTTTATCTAATAGCTTAGGGATAACAGAAAGCTTTGTAATTGGCCTGTAGTTCACAACACAGTTTCTTAGCCCGGACTTGTATATCGGTGAAATGAAAGCTGTTTTCCATTCATCGAGTACATACCCAGTGCTAAGAGATTCGTTAAAGATTATTGCGAGAGGAATGTACAGCGAACTTCCGCAGTTTTTTAAAAAAGCTGGTGGTAGCAAGTCATACCCAGCACCTTTGGCCGAATCTAAAGACTCAATAGCTTCAAAGACTTGCTCTTCGGTGACAGAGATTCGTCCTATATTAACGATTAACGATATTAACGATTTCCTTCAGGTCCAGCGTAAAACCGTGCCTAATCATGAAATCCACGCCGATAATCACGTCGTCCATTATATCCGCGACGATGAACTCATGTTCCAGGCTGCTGGTGCCGATAGCAATCGTTTTTGTAACTTTCCCTCTCACCGGCGCGCGCTCGCCAGTTGCAGTCCGCAGCTGTATGCCATGCAGCGGTTCCCAGTTCTTCAGCAGCTTCCTTTTTATGATCGAATATGACGCTCCAGTATCCAGTGTCAACACGAACAACTTTCCATCTATCCTTCCTTCAATTGTCAAGCTGATGGGCTGTCGTTTCAGCTGTGAGACAAGGATGGTGGGGCGGCAGATTGTGGGGATCAGCTCACGCCCCTTTGGGCTGACCCGTTTCAGTTTAACGGCTCCTCGTCCTCAGCCCTGCGCTTGTTGGCTGAGCCTCGATTGTCAGTATTCCTCGCTTCAGGCGATTGCGATCGAGAACGGGAACGTCTCTTTCGTTGGCGGCAGTCTCGTGATATGTGGCCCTGCTTGCCACATACCCAGCAAACAACTTTAGAGGAGACCACCCGTGGCCTGTTCGGTGGCTCAGAGCTTATGGCCTGGATCGTAATGTCGTTGTCTGGCTGGATCTGGCGTATCCTTGCAGGTGCATACCGAGTGCTCCCAACCCATGTCGCCTCATATGTCATCGCGCTGGTCACCGTCTCCCTAAATGTCTGCTTGCCCATCATCAACGCACTGCGACGTGTCTCCGGATCATGAAGACCTTCAATAAACGCCTCTATCTTCATCCTTTCGAGATCATCAGCGCCGAAGGACGGGTAGCACAGCTGCACGAGCCGCTCAATGTCTGCTGCATATGTCTGCAGCGCCTCGTTGGATCTTTGCCTGCGGTTCTTCAGCTCACAGTAGTACAGCGTTCTGTTGTGCTCGTCGCTGTATTTGGCTGCCAGCGCCCTTATGACGGTCTCGTACTCACTTCGTAAACATTCTGGAACTGATTTTATTACCTCGCCTTACCGCAGCACCTTTAAGAGCCAGCGCCAATCTCCGACCTTTCCTTACATCGGTCCACTGATTTTCCGGAGCAGCCAGGTCGAATTGTAGCTTGAAGGTATCGAACGGCGTAGTCCCATCATAAGTAGGCTCTTCTGCTCGGATGGCAACATTTTCCGGAACCGGCGGCAACCATTCTCGCGGCTGTACCTCCCTAAGCCGCTCGTCCATCTTTCTGTTCATCGAATCTTCCAGACTATCAACTCGTTTGTTCAGGGAATCATCAAGATCGTCAACACGTTTGTTCAGGGAATCATCCAGGTCGCCAACTCATTTGTTCAGGGAATCATCCAGGTCGTCGACTCGCTTATCCAAGTGCTCTACCCGCGTCTCCAGGTGCTCGACTTTCCCATTAATCCTGTCTGAGATTTCCTCCGCCTTCTGCTCCAAGCGTGCAGAATTTTCCTGAAGCTTGCTGGACAACTCCCGATTTGTAGTTTCTAGTTTCGCTGCAATTTGCGCCGACATTTCACGATTGGAAGTCTCCAACATGCCTTTGACATTCTCGATTTTCGCAGACGTTTCCTGAAACATGCCTCTCATTGCAACCATAAGCTGGCTCATGTCCATTGCTTGTGGTGGCGCAGCCGCTGCAGCCGTACCTTGCATTGACGCCGCACCCGCAGGCGATTCCTCCACTTTGGCCGACGCCTCTAGCTCCTGCGTTCCGAACTCGTGCGCAGCCCAATCGATGCCTCGTGCCTCACACGCCTCTCGCAAGCGCAGCTGCAACTCCACTTTACCGCCAGCAGTCGGCAAATTCCAGGCAGCCAGCTCCTTCTTCAGCTGGTCCACCTTCAGCAGCTCGAGTTTAACCATGTCCGTGCTTTTATAATTTTATTTATTTTCAATTTTCCACAATCCCACTTCTGACACCAAATGTTACGAATACTAGTTCTAGTGGGCTGTTACGTATCACTGGATTGTGTAGTTTGAAAATGAAACAACTTTAATTATTCCAACGCAGCCAATTCAAAACCAACAGTCACTTTATTATTCACAGCTTTACACTTTACTGTTCGTACCCTTAAGTATTTGCTTAATTACTCCGTGTGGCAACTTCACTTGTCAAAACCAGACTGACTCGCTGCGCCGCATCCGGCTGCCTTTTATACCTGCCAGGCCATCGCGCAGATCGTTCTCGCACATTCCGGAGTGGACTAAATGTTTCCATCATTGCCAGGTTGGACTAAAAGTTATTATCGCGGCCATCGTTGCCAGATTGGCCTAAAAGTTACCATCGCGGCCGTCGTTGCCAGATTGGATTATAGCACGGCACGTAGCGGCAGGGTTGCTTTGCACAGCGACAGACTGTCTTATCGTTACAATACTATTACTATATATACTATATACTATAATACTTATTACGCTCTCACTGTAGCTGGCTTGCTCTCGAAAATGAAAATATTGCAAATTCGAGATCGCAGAATAACAGAATAAACAATATACAGAATGAGCATGTTGACCAGCGAAGCAATCTGAATTTCTGGTGCGGGCCGAAAGCAGCAGGGAGATAACAGAGTTTGATGAACAAAAATGTTGCCTCTGTTAATTTCTCGTCCGACGATTATCTCTGTTATTGTCAACTTCGGTAAGTGCAGAGCGATTTCGTGCGGTCGACGCAAGTTAAGTTGTTAATTGAATAACTTTATTTAAGGACGGAGTCGTGGATCGACTGCCGCCCGAGACTGGTGGATCCAGAATGCCAGTTTTGTGCATCAAAACTGCACTGTACAACTTTGACTACCTGCTAAATCTTACTTATTATCAGTGCAGCGCAGGCACTGTTTTGTCTCTTACGACTAATGCTGAAGACAGCCTTATCACTTATCATTAGTGCAGCGTTACATTTTCCGCTAAGCACTTTTTCTGTGAACTGATATCGTTTGTTTAGTGCACACACTGTGTTTATTCAGTGCACTAAACATTATCAGAAACATATGTGTTTTGGGTTACATCTGAGGTGGCGGACATGTCCATAACTCGCAGGCCATAGAAATTACTTCAATGAAATGAGAAATTATTTTCAATGAAGCGATTGAAGGGCGATGTCTATCGTTGCTTTGTGTTGATCAGCAGTTGAAAATTGTAAATGTTGAATTTTTGTTTCTGGCAGATTTTTGCTGCTAATTGCCGGCAGCGATAAGCGATTAGAAACTAGGAGGAGAAGTGTGAAAAAACCCACAATACACACATAAAATGCACCAATACTCCCTCATAACAGCTGATACTCCGGCCCCACAGCTGATATTCCTGAATCCATTCAAACTAAAAATGGAGGGTTGTTGTGTTAGTCAATTCCAAAATGGAGGGGTGTTGTGTTGGTCAATTTTCATGTGTTAACCCTCACACCTCGTTGTGGTTCATTTTTAATTGCATAGAACATTAATTTATTTTTTGCACAGAGTTCTGTGATATGTTTATAGAAAAATGAATATAAAATTCTTTTATTGGTTACAAATATAATAACATCGTTTGAATATGTCTCTAACATGTCATTATTTAAGTTTTCATTGACTCATTATCAAAAATCACCCTTGTGTCTAGAACAGTGCATTTTACACCAAAAGCATCTCTGAACTCCGATGATTTGGTGTTTAATTTGCGAAACGCAAATCGGGTTGACCCTGGATGGCTGCTAAATGTGCAGCTGCACATAATAACATAACAAATAACATAAAAACATAACAATGTTTAGAAAATGTATGCATTTTTTATTGAAATAATTGACAATTATGAAAATAATAGCATGCATTGAGAAAATGTATGACTTTTCTATTGAAATGATTGACAATTATGAAAATAATAACATGCATCGTATTAATACGCCTTTTTCTAAAAAATACGAAAGACAAGCTACCTCTAAATTGCAACTTTGCGCTTTGTTCTAACTTCAACGCGACCACACTGTTGAACCAATCACTGACCCACCCCTGTCGGACCTGAGACAACTGGTTCCCAAAATTTATTGGTTTTTCAACTGGTTTTTTGTAAGTAAATTTGCCAATTAGTTGTCCAAGTGACTGTCAGCGACGCCACGTTAAAAGGGTAAGTTTGCTCCAAGGAAATGAGTCGGTTCTGAAGTCAAATATGACTCACAAGCGACCAGTTGAAAAACTACATTTACTGGTTCAAATTTCCTACAGGCCCATTTCCAAATTTCCATTTCCTACAGGCCCATGACACCTCACACAGATTGTGTATGTGAAATGCAAAAACTGGTCAAAAAATTCGCTTCCCCTGCCAGTTTCGAATCACGTTATCACTGTTGCCGGCGTGTGTCGGTCTACAAAAAATTTGTTCTTCATTTTATTATGCGATCGACCTTCTGCGTGAAAAGATTTGTATCTCCTTATGAGCACTTAAAGGCTAAGGTTTCACTAATTTTGGAGTAAATTACTTCTCGTCGCGATTTATTATTTTATCCCTACGCCTTTTATCGCCACTCTAGGCCCCAGTTTTTTAGCCAAAACATTTGTTTGTCAAACCTAAACAAATTAGTGTTTAAGAAGTATTTTAATCGAAAATTTGTGCATTTTATCATGTCTAAACATATTTATTATAAAGCAAAAACCTATAAGAAAAAAGTCAGTAAGTGAAGACAATACTGATTGATAGTATAAAAACACTTTGTTTTGATTTTTATATAGTTACATGGATGTATGCACATCCACAATTTTAAATATTTTTCGTACGTAAAGGTTGTCTCCAAATCCTTTAAAGATTTTCAATATCAAAAATAATGTGATAACTTTATACCTTAGTGACTTTTTAAGTCGATAAGTTACCCGCTATTAACCTTCACTCTGTGCATGGTGTTTACACCCTAATCCCGTGCAATGGGGAACTGAGTTCCCCATTTTTGAACCAGTATAGTTTGTATGGGAATGAGTAAAATAATAGTTTTTTGGGAAATAATTATATTATCATTATAGTATGACATATTATTAATGTTGTTGTTGTTTGGTGTTTTGTATTAGTATTTTTATTTTATTTATTTGTTTACCGTCTTTGAATTAGTTATTCCACCGGTGATTGTGCTCGTGATTTAGAAATTGAGTGGTTCAGAACTTGGATAAGTTTTGCATGCAAAATGTATTGGTAAAAGAAACGGGGTCATTTATTCCCCAAAGCACAACAAACAGTTTGTGTGCTATTTTTGGCTATATCTGCCTAATCATACTTGAACTAAACTATTTGTTTATATTTTTAGATTCTTCTCATCAATACCTTTCCAATGATATAAGTATAAATATATCGTTTAGAATTAAAAACCTTTACAATATCATGTTTTATGTCGTCGTGGGGAACTGTATACCCCAAGCACAGAGTGAAGGTTAACATTCGTTTTCATACATTTTTTCACGCTACACACCGTCGCACAGTGCAGCATTTTGCATATCTAGCGGAACTTTATTCAATAATTCGAATGTCAAAAAAATAAAATTTAATAATAATATAATAGCTAACATATTGAGGTATTCGATTCTCGTAGTATTTTCTGTTTGGCAAAATCACCTCGCGAACGATCATCTTGAATGTGTAGTTATTTGTATAAAAGAAAATTGTTCAAATTTGTGAGTCACTTGTGATTTAGATGTAATTCGAGATTATCACGGCGAACGCGCATATACAAACTCTGTTATTAGCTATCAGTACCTTTTTCGCCACCTTATCAGGTAAACTTGAATATCGTTATGTATATTATTAGTGGTTACAGAGCAATTTATTCGGACATATAAAAATTTTTCAAATGTTGTGATTTTGCTTTGAGATTACAAAATGTGTATCCGATTTGAAATGTCTCTTAATAACTGCTTTGGTTCATGTTTTTGAAGATTCAGTTAAATTTGGCTGCCCATATTTGCCCCACTCATACAAAGTTTTTTTTTTTCCTTGGTCTCTCCACACTACCCGCGCTTTGAGTGATATATTATTTCAATTTCATTGATTGCAGTGAGTGATTCAATTGATTGAACATTATTAATAATTGATTAACAATTGTAACAATAGTAATTCTGTATCGAAATAATATTGCCTTGTGGTGGGTAACATTGCGTCTTGTGGTGGGTAACATTATTCTTTTGCCTTCTTAACAAGATTGTAGGATGGATAAACGTTTAAGTTTATACCCTTCAGCTGCTGTCTCATCATGTTATACTGGTGCACGCTCAAATGGGCATTGACTATTAGTCTTAAAGCCGCTTCTGCTGTGAGCTAACTGACTGTTGTTTTTTATAATGAAATACGCGAGATGGCGATTCTAAGGCGATGCAAATTGACGAAAAAAACCAACTAAAGAGGAGGAGCTACTGATTAACGCAATCGAGGCCCACAAATCAGCAATGTTGCTGCTAAGTTTCAGTAAAGAAATGGACTGCGCTTGAACCAGATTTAAATTATATAGGCGGTGCCACGCCTCCTTATTCAATACTCCCACACTGTTCTCTGTCGAAAGAAAAAATAGTGGGTTCGTACTAAGTTTCATTGCTGAGCGACTTATAGTTCAGCGAAATATTTGGGTCACAAAAATGTGCCACACCCTTTGTCCAACGCTCATCTCAAATCTTACCAGTAGAATGACTCATCTATGGGACGACGCCATACTAAATTTCAATGCTGTGCACCTTACAATTTCGAAGATATTCCATTATTAAGGTTTGGCTTGTATGGGTGGTACCACGCCCATTCGAAGGACATGACTTAATAGCAACTTCTTAGTGTATTTCATTGATGTTTGACTAATGGTTCCAAAGTTATCGTCTGAACATTTTCAGAATTCACGGCAATATGGCAGTGATTTTCCGACTTTTCCAATAGATTTTTCGGAAATTTCTTTTCGCACGAACCTGAACTGACTTAATACTAATTCAACAAAAACAACTCCATGGAAATCGGCCGGTCCGTTTGAGCGTGATGCGCTTACACACATACATCCACTTTCTTTTATATATATAGATGGCAACCCTACTTGAAAGTAGGCGGACCATGCCCATATGCATACCAGTTCTCAGGTGAAACACCAGCAGTATCTGTACAAAATTTCACCACGATATCGTTACGCATTCAAGAGTTATTAATTAATTTCCGCTAGATTGACCATTTCGCACACTGTGCGTCGTAAAGTTTTTACCGACAGCGTATGTACCCACTGCGCTGCACGCGGAATGAACCACAAGCAAAATTAAATCGAATTCAATGTTTCATTTCCTAGACGGCAACAATAACAACAACCACAGTTTCTTGCTTTTTTTCCCCGTATAAGAAGCAAGTGGCAATTCGTCAGTGATGACAAGATACGAAACTGGCAGGGGAAGCGAATTTGTTGACCATTTTTTGCATTTCACATACACAATCTGTGTGAGGTGTCATGGGCCTGTAGGAAATGGGACTGGTTCAAATGTAGTTTTTCAACTGGTTGCTTGTCAGTCATAGCTGACTTCAGAACCGACTCGTTTCCTTGGAGAAAACTTACCCTTTTAACGTGGCGTCGCTGCAGTCACTTGAACAAGTAATTGTTAAATTTACTTACAAAAAACCAGTTGAAAAACCAATAAATTTTGGGAACCAGTTGTCTCAGGTCCGACATGGGTGGGTCAGTGATTGGTTCAACAGTGTGGTCGCGTTGAAGTTAGAACAAAGCGCAAAGTTGCAATTTAGAGGTAGCTTGTCTTTCGTATTTTTTAGAAAAAGGCGTATTAATACGATGCATGTTATTATTTTCATAATTGTCAATCATTTCAATAGAAAAGTCATACATTTTCTCAATGCATGCTATTATTTTCATAATTGTCAATTATTTAAATTAAAAAATTAAATTATTAAATTAAAAAATGCATACATTTTCTAAACATTGTTATGTTTTTATGTTATTTGTTATGTTATTATGTGCAGCTGCACATTTGGATAGCTGCTATCCAGGCTCAACCCGATTTGCGTTTCGCAAATTAAACACCAAATCATCGGAGTTCAGAGATGCTTTTGGTGTAAAATGCACTGTTCTAGACACAAGGGTGATTTTTGATAATGAGTCAATGAAAACTTAAATAATGACATGTTAGAGACATATTCAAACGATGTTATTATATTTGTAAGCAATAATTTTATATTCATTTTTCTATAAACATATCACAGAACTCTGTGCAAAAAATATATTAATGTTCTATGCAATTAAAAATGAACCACAACGATAACCCTCACACATGAAAATTGACCAGCACAACAACCCTCCATTTTGGAATTGACCAACACAAAAACCCTCCATTTTCAGTTTGTATGGAGTCAGGAATATCAGCTGTAGGGCCGGAGTATCAGCTGTTATGTGGGAGTATTGGTGAATTTTATGTGTGTATTGTGGCTTTTTTCACACTTCTCCTCTCACTTTCGCGTCACGTAGTCACTGACTTCGTTTTGTTGGCCAACAACAGCAACCACAGTCAATTGCTATTTTCCTTTCAATGCTTCACAGAGCCGCATGCGATCATTGCTTTTTCCTAATCTCTGCTATTTGTTCTGTGATATAACTGAAACAAAAGCTGTCTAGTGCTGTTCGCAATGTTAATAGTGTGTAAATAGTTTACTTTTACTTTAGTAAGACGTAGTATAATTTCATTTTACAGATGTATGTGCACAGTTCGGAGGATTTGCCACACTTTAACTTAATATCGTATGGCCCAATAGCGCATCCCGTATCACATAATTTTTACATTGAAGAAGTACACAACAATGGAGAGGTTGCTAATGAAAACGTTAAAAAACGAAAATGTAAATTTCGTAGTGAAATAATAGCCGGTTCAAGTTACCACTACAGGTAAATTATAATGTACCTATGTTATTTGGATGTTACCACCTTTCTGACTTTAATTGAAATTTTAAACAAATCGCTTATCATTTTCTTTTATAATAATATGTATGTGTAAATTGTTATATGTAAATATGTTACATGTAAATTTGTTTCGAACAGCCGTGCACCATATTCAATTTCAGGGGGATTCTTGGGTTGACACAAAATTGTGTCAAAGGCCATAGTCAGTAACAATAACTTTCTAACAGCTATCTTTTAACCATATCGAGCCGCAACCGCAAAAAAAGATGTGTCCAACAAAACCGAATATTCGGTTTCGGCCCAAATAAGTGGTTTCGGTTTCAGTTTCGGCCAAAAAATAACCGAATGGCCGAAACCGAAACTTTCTAAAATATGTTTTAAATTTTATTGTGTAGCAGATATATAGTGAAAGGAGGAGTAATTTAGATGCCACCAATGTAAATAAACTTATTTTTTTAGCATATAATACTAACCCTTTGCGCTCGAGCGGCGCCGATACGGCGCCGGGCCGATTTGAAGTATCAACGCGAACGGCGCTGCTTCGGCGCCCGGCCGAAAAAATTTTGGTGAAAAATTGGTGAAGTTTTATTATTTGTATACGTTTGTTTGTTTATAAATGTTTTTAAAGAACTTGTAATGTGTTTACCAAATTTGGCCGAAATCGTCTCTCAAGTTGCTGGTTCGCGCAAGCGAAAAAGGCCTCGAGTGCAAAGGGTTAAATTATTTAATTTTGAATATTAGCGCGTAAGATACGAAAGAGTAATTGTTTCATGTTTATGTTTTTAAAAAATGAATAAATTGTTTTTATTAATAAGTATTTATTTATGTTATGTTTGTTTGTTCGTTCTTTATTCATAATGTAAAATTCGTTTGTTGAAAAAAATGCTTGACATGGTGATTTTTATTTCAACTAGAAAGTTTCGGTTTCGGCCGAATATTAAACAAAAACCAAAGTTCGGTTTTAGTTTCGGCCCAAAAAGGAGGTTTCGGTCGGACCCTAAACAAAACCAAAACTTTACAGAAGAAGGTTTTTAAATTATATTTTGTCTCAAAATATTTACACAATGAAAATTTTTACAATATTTTTACACAATCATAATATAGTGCTATATATCCAAAGCAACTATTTTGTCTTACTTTTGCATGACATAACTGTTGATTTGTTACTTACATCAATTTCGCTGTCATGATAAGAAGCTCCAGTTTCACCAAAATGTGCACACTAGACATGATTCAGTGTTGTATGGAGATTCTTAATAATTGGTTCTCGATGCTCCGCAACCTCTCGGTTTGGTGAAAAAGTGCATGAAAAATTTGGGGCTAGGGTGGAGCTAAATGATGTCAATCGAGGTCAAAGTTCACATAAAAGCTGGGAAATTCGACAAATTGCTCCACAGCTGGTTAGAAGTTGCTCTTTGAGGGTTAAAATATCTAAATGACCCCCACTAGTTTTCTCTACCGAACATTTCTTTTAACTCTTCAATTCCCAGTGTCACCTCTAGGTGACAGATGCTTAATATTTTTTTCCTACCACAAAGGTTTTTGTTTTTAAATTCTAACACTTGTATAGCAAAGTCAATTAGTAGTACTTGTTTATTTAATTTTCCTAGCAACACTAGCGAAACGTCATTTGTAAAATTTATTCATTTGTTTCACGCGTAATGAAAGCAGTGCGATTTTGTGTGGTTTCTTTCAATATAAAAATGAGGGTAGTTTAAAAATTTTTTATGTATTGTTACGAATACTAAGTCTAGTGGGCTGTTGCGTATCTCTGGATTGTGTAATTTGAAAATAAAACACAGTCAGTTTCTTAAACGCAGACAATAAAATAAACCAACAGTCACTTTATTATTCACAGTTTACACTTTACTGTTCGTACACCTAAGTATTTGCTTAATCACTTCGTGTGGCAACTTCAATTGTCAAAACCAGACTGACTCGCTGCACCGCATCTGGCCACCTTTTATACTCTGTCCGGCCGTCGCGCAGATCGTTCTCGCACGTTGCCAGATTGGACTAGAAGTTTCCCTGATGACCGCGACCATCGTTGCCAGGTTGGACTAAAAGTTACTATCGCGGCCGTCGTTGCCAGATTGGGTTATGGCACGGCACGTAGCGGCAGGGTTGCTTTGCACCGCGACAGACTGGCTCATCGTTACACTGCCCACCACTTAGACTTGTTCGTCCCGAACAAGTGCCGAGGCTCCGCTGTGATGAGGCGCCAGGCGCTCCAAATGGACTACCTTCAGCTTAGCGCCTCTATTGTTGCAACGTTGAATCCGGTATACCACGTCGTTAATGCTAGTCACGACTTCGTAAGGTCCTTCCCATGACGCTTGAAGTTTTGGAGACAAACCTTTCCTCCGCTGCGGGTTGTAGAGCATTACCAAATCGCCTTCTTGGAACCCTGCTGAGTTGGCCCGTAGATCGTATCTGGCTTTCGCCTTATCGCTGACCAGTTTGGTGCGGCTCCTTATAAACTGTTGAATTTCCTCTAGTTCCGCCCGCTTATTGGCCACGTAGTCCGTCTTAGCGCCTCCCGTCGTGCTGACTACCCCGAACTTCAACTCAGCGGGTAACCGCAACTCTGTTCCGAACACTGCTCGGGCTGGAGTGAGTGATGTCGTGTCGTGCGGGGCTGACCTATACGCCATCAGGAACAGGGGGATATGCGTGTCCCAATCCTTTTGATTCCTGCCTACCACTTTCCGCAGGTATTCCTCCAGTGTCCGGTTAAAGCGTTCCACCATGCCGTCGGACTGTGGGTGCAAAGGAGTGGTACGCGTTTTCTTTATCCCCAGCAGCTCACACACTTCCTTGAATACCGCAGACTCGAAATTCCGGCCTTGATCTGAGTGCAACTCCAACGGAACTCCGAACCTGGCTATCCAGTTGTTTACCAGCTTTTCCGAGATCGTGGTGGCCTCCTGGTTAGGAATAGGGTACACTTCGGGCCATTTGCTGAAGTAATCCATTACAACCAGCACATATTTATTGCCTTGAGTGCTAGTTGGGAATGGGCCGGCGACGTCCATAGCAATCCGCTCGAAGGGCGCTCCCACGTTGTACTGCTGCATGCGGCCTCGAGATTTTCTTGTCGGCCCTTTCGCGGCTGAACATCGGTCGCAGCTCTTAATCCACTCGGCTACAGACTCCTGACATCCTACCCAGTAGAATCGTCTTTTTATTTTGGCGACGGTTTTGGTGATGCCCAGGTGCCCTCCACTGGAGTCGTTATGGTATGCCTCAATGACCTCGTTGATTCTGCATTTCGGCACTACCATTAGGGAGTTGCTGGTCCGACCATCCGCGCTCTCCCATTCGCGGTACAGGCAGCCTTCCTTCAGCCGCAGACTTTTCCACTGTGCCCAGTAAGCCTTAGCGATCGGGCTTTCACCAGCCATCTCCTGCCAGTCTGGACGTGCGCCTTGCTCCTTGCCTTCAACGATTTTGGCAAGATCCGCATCCTCACGCTGGTCCTTTTGTAGCCTCTCCGCAGACCACTCTTCCCCTGGCATAACGCTTATCGACCGAACATCCACAATTTTTCCTTCGCTTTCGGCTCGCGAGTTATGCCTGCACTCGGTTTTGCACGAATGGTGTGGCAGAGCGGCAGCCCTTCTTGGCGACATCTGTTGTCCGGAACGCTTTTCTCGCAGATGGCAGTCTCGTGATATGTGGCCTTGCTTGCCACATCGCCAGCAACTAACTCTAGATGACACTGCCCGCAGCCCCGCTGGTGCCTCCGAGCTCACGGTCTGGTTTTGGGTGACACGTCCAGATTGGGCTCGACGCTTTTCCGCAGATGAATGTCGAAGACTTCCTCCCCAGGCTGCCTCATACGTCATCGCGCTGGCCACCGTCTCCTTAAATGTCGGCTTGCCCATCATCAACGCACTCCGACGTGTCTCTGGGTCATGAAGACCTTCAATAAATGACTCAATCTTCATCCTCTCGAGGTTATCAGCGCCGAATTTCGGGTAGCACAACTGTACGAGCCGCTCAATGTCCGCTGCATATGTCTGCAGCGCCTCGTTGGCCCTTTGTCTACGGCTCTTCAGCTCGCAATAATACAGCATTTTGTTGTGCTCGTCACTGTATTTGGCTGCCAGCGCCCTTATGACGGTGTCGTAATCACCTCTTAAACATTCTGGAACTGATTTGATTACCTCAGCCGCAGGACCTTTCAGAGCCAGTATCAGTCTCCGACCTTTCCTAACATCGGTCCACTGACTCTCCAAAGCGGCCATCTCGAATTGTAGTTTGAATGTGTCGAACGACGTAGTACCATCATAAGTAGGCACTTCTATGGCGAAACTTTCCTCAACTGACTGCACCCTTGCTCGAAGCTGTACCTCTCGAAGCCGTTCGTCTATCTTTCTGTGCATCGAATCCTCCAGACTGTCAGCTCGTTTGTTCAAGGACTCATCCAGGTTGTCAACTCGTGTGTTCAGGGATTCACCCATTTCGTCAAATCGTTTGTCCCAATTGTCTATTCGCGTCTCGAGATGCTCAACTTTCACATTCAGGCTATTGGAAATGTCCTCCACCTTCTGCTCTATGCGCGCAGAATTTTCCCCCATTTCTTGATTTGCACTCTCGACTTTTGCCGAAATTTCGAGATTCGTAGTTTCCAGCTTCGCTGACATTTCTCGATTTGCAGTCTCGACTTTTGCCGAAATTTCGAGATTCATAGTTTCCATTTGCGCCGACATGCCTTTAAGTGCCGCCATTAGCTGGCTCATGTCCAACGCTTGTATTGCCGCAGCCGCTGTAGCTGTACTCTGTAGCGAAGCAGCACCAGCAGGCGACTCCTCCACCTTGGCCGACGCCTCTAGTTCTTGCGCTCCGAACTCGTGCACAGTCCAATCGACGCCTCGTGCCTCACATACTTCTCGCAAGCGCAACTGCAATTCCACCTTTCCGCCAGCAGTCGGCAAATTCCAGGCAGCCAACTCCTTCTTCAGCTGGTCCACCTTCAGCAGCTCGAGTTTAACCATGTCCGTGTTTTTATAATTTTATTTATTTTCAATTTTCCACAATCCCACTTCTGACACCAAATGTTACGAATACTAAGTCTAGTAGGCTGTTGCGTATCTCTGGATTGTGTAATTTGAAAATAAAACACAGTCAGTTTCTTAAATGCCGACAATAAAATAAACCAACACCTAAGTTCGTACACCTAAGTATTTGCTTAATCACTTCGTGTGGCAACTTCAATTGTCAAAACCAGACTGACTCGCTGCACCGCATCTGGCCACCTTTTATACTCTGTCCGGCCGTCGCGCAGATCGTTCTCGCACGTTGCCAGATTGGACTAGAAGTTTCCCTGATGACCGCGACCATCGTTGCCAGGTTGGACTAAAAGTTACTATCGCGGCCGTCGTTGCCAGATTGGGTTATGGCACGGCACGTAGCGGCAGGGTTGCTTTGCACCGCGACAGACTGGCTCATCGTTACAGTATTTTTTTGTCTTATCCAAACGTATCTAAGCTTTTTTATTTAAAAAGAAAATTTTCTTTCTCACTATTTTGGACATGGGAATTGAAGGGTTAAACATATTGTAACGATAAGACAGTCTGTCGCTGTGCAAAGCAACCCTGTCGCTACGCTCCGTGCCATAATTCAACCTGACAATGATGGTCGCGATCATCGTGGACACCTTTAGTCCACTCTGGAATGTGCGAGAACGATCTGCGCGAAGGCCGGAAAGGTATAAAAGGCAGCCGGTTGCGGCGCAGCGAGTCAGTCTGATTTGACTAGTGAAGGTGCCACACGGAGTCATTGAGCAAATACTTAAGTGTAAAGACAGTGAAGTGTAAATCTGTGAAATAAAGTGATTGTTGGTTTATTTTATTGACTGCGTTTGAGAAACTAAGTGTATTTTATTTTCAAATTACGCAATAAAGAAATACGTACTAGCCCACTAGAACTAGCATTCGTAACATTTGGTGTCAGAAGTGGGATTGTGGAAAATTGAAAGTAAAAAAAAAACTAAATAAATAAAATTATAAAAGCACGGGCATGGTTAAACTCGAGCTGCTGAAGGTGGACCAGCTGAAGAAGGAGCTGGCTGCCTGGAATTTTCCGACTGCTGGCGGGAAAGTGGAGTTGCAGCTGCGCTTGCGAGACGCGTGTGAATCACGAGGCATCGATTGGGCTGCACACGAGTTCGGAACGCAGGAACAAGAGGCGTCGGCCAAAGTGGAGGCATCGCCTGTGGGTGCTGCGTCGATGCAAAGTACAGCGGCTGCGCCACCACAAGCAATGGACATAAGCCAGGTAATAGTTACAATGAGAGGCATGTTTCAGAAAACTTCTGCGAAAATTGAGAATGTCAGTCGTGAAAATCGTGAAATTTCGGCGCAGATGGCAGCGAAAATGGAAACTGCGAATCAAGAGATGGCAGCGAAGCTGGAAACTACGAATCGAGAAATGGCAGCGAAAATGGAAACGGCGACCCATGAAACATCGGCGCAAGTGCCAGATCGAATGGAAGTCAGCTTCAGGAAAATTCTGCGCGCTTGGAGCAGAAAGTGGAGGAAATCTTAGACAGGATTAATGGGAAAGTCGAGCACCTGGAGACGCGAGTAGAGCACTTGGATAAACGAGTCGACGACGTGGATGATTCTCTGAACAAACGTGTTGATAGTCTAGAAGACTCGATGAACAGAAAAATGGACGAGCGGCTTAGAGAGGTACAGCTGCGAGCAAGTTCGCAGTCAGTTGGTGAAAGTGTTGCCATAGAAGTGATTACCTATGATGGTACTACGTCGTTTGACACATTCAAACTACAATTCGAGATGGCTGCTTTGGAGAGTCAGTGGACCAATGTTAGGAAAGGGCGGAGGCTGATACTGGCTCCAAGAAGTCCTGCGGCTGAGGAAATAAAAACAGTTCCGGAAGGGAGCCAGATACAGTGACGAGCACAACGGAATGCTGTATTATTGCGAGCTGAAGAACCGCAGGCAAAGAGCCAACGAGGCGCTGCAGACATATTCAGCATACATTGAGCGGCTCGTACAGTTGTGCTACCCGAAATTCGGCGCTGATTATCTGAGAGGATGATGATTGAAGCGTTTATTGAAGGTCTTCATGACCCGGTGACACGACGCAGTGCATTGATGATGGGCAAGCCGACATTCCGTGAGACGGTGACAAGCGCATTTACGTATGAGGCGGCCTGGAGGGGAAGTTTCCGACATTCATCTGCGGACCAATCTGGACGTGCCCGCAAAGCCAGACAGTGAGCTCAAAGGTACCAGCGGGCCCAGTGTCATCTGGAGTCAGTCGCTGGCGATGTGGCAAGCAAGGCCACATATCACGAGACTGCCATCTGCGAGAAAAGCGTTCCGGACAACAGGCGTTGTCAGGAAGGGCTGACGCTCTGCCACACCATTCGTGCAAAACCGAGCGCAGGCATAATTCGCAAGCCGAAACCGAAGGACAGATAGTGGACGCCCAGTTGGTAAGCGTTATGCCAAAGGGAGAGTGGTCTGCTGAGAGGCTACAAAAAGACCAGCGGGAGGATGCGGATCTTGCAAAAATCGTCGAAGGCAAGGAGCAAGGCGCATGTCCAGACTGGCAGGAGATGGCCGGTGAAAGCCCGATCGCTAAGGCTTACTGGGCACAGTGGAAAAGTCTGCGGCTGAAGGAAGGCTGCCTGTACCGCGAATGGGAGAGCGCGGATGGTCGGACCAGCAACTCCCTAATGGTAGTGCCGAAATGCAGAATCAACGAGGTCATCGAGGCATACCATAACGACTCCAGTAGAGGGCACCTAGGCATCACCAAAACCGTCGCCAAAATAAAAAGACGATTCTACTGGGTAGGATGTCAGGAGTCTGTTGCCGAGTGGATTAAGAGCTGCGACCGATGTTCAGCCGCGAAAGGGCCGACAAGAAGATCTCGAGGCCGCATGCAGCAGTACAACGTGGGAGCGCCCTTCGAGCGGATTGCTATGGACGTCGCCGGCCCATTCCCAACTAGCACTCAAGGCAATAAATATGTGCTGGTGGTAATGGATTACTTCAGCAAATGGCCCGAAGTGTACCCTATTCCTAACCAGGAGGCCACTACGATCTCGGAAAAGCTGGTAAACAACTGGGAATTTCGAATCTGCGGTACTCAAGGAAGTGTGTGAGCTGCTGGGGATAAAGAAAACGCGTACCACTCCTTTGCACCCACAGTCCGACGGCATGGTGGAACGCTTTAACCGGACACTGGAGGAATACCTGCGGAAAGTGGTAGGCAGGAATCAAAAGGATTGGGACACGCATATCCCCCTGTTCCTGATGGCGTATAGGTCAGCCCCGCACGACACGACATCACTCACTCCAGCCCGAGCAGTGTTCGGCACAGAGTTGCGGTTACCCGCCCACTTGAAGTTCGGGGTAGTCAGCACAACGGGAGGCGCTAAGACGGACTACGTGGTCAATAAGCGGGCGGAACTGGAGGAAATTCACCAGTTTATAAGGAGCCGCATCAAACTGGTCAGCGATAAGGCGAAAGCCAGATATGATCTACGGGCCAACTCAGCAGGGTTCCAAAAAGGCGATCTGGTAATGCTCTACAACCCGAAGCGGAGGAAAGCTTTGTCTCCGAAACTTCAAGCGTCATGGGCAGGACCTTACGAAGTCGTGACTAGGACAAACGACGTGGTATACAGGATTCAACGTTGCAGAAATAAAGGCGCTAAGCTGAAGGTAGTTTTGAGCGCCTGGCGCCTTATCATAGCGGAACCTCGGCACTTGTTCGGGACGAACAAGTCTAAGTGGTGGGCAGTGTAACGATAAGACAGTGTGTCGCTGTGCAAAGCAACCTTGTCGCTACGCGCCGTGCCATAATTCAACCTGGCAATGATGACCGCGATAATGGAAACTTTTTGTCCAACCTGGCAATGATGGTCGCAATCATCATGGAAACCTTTAGTCCACTCTGGAATGTGCGAGAACGATCTGCGCGATGGCCGGAAAGGTATAAAAGGTAGCCGGGTGCGGCCCAGCGAGTCAGTCTGATTTTGACTAGTGAAGGTACCACATGGAGTAATTGAGAAAATACTTAAGTGTAAAGACAGTGAAGTGTAAATCTGTGAAGTAAAGTGATTGTTGGTTTATTTGATTGACTGCGTTTGAGAAACTAAGTGTGTTTTATTTTCAAATTACGCAATCCAGAGATACGTATTAGCCCACTAGAACTAGCATTCATAACAATATTTGTACCCTATCTCCAACCCTTGATGGAGCTCCCACAGAAATTGGTCCTTGTTTTAAAATAAACTCCCACTGCTCCCAGGTTGCCCCTTCCGAATGTTTCTTCCAAACCTTACCCACTATCTCCAAGTCTTAAGGGAGCTGCCATACAAAACTGGCCATTTTCTATGCCACTTGTAAATGTAATTGGTTGGTTCAAGTGGCGATGTTACATCTAGCATGATGTTTGTATTTTGGCAATAGTTTGCGTGGCTCTTCCCCCAGAAATTAAACATGGTCCTTCGATGCCAAATTTGAAACTGGCACAAACAAAAAACAAAGTAAAAGTGAGCATTATAAATGAAAACAGTGACAAAACGAAAATACAACAACAAGTGCAAGTGCATAAAAATCACAAAGTGAAAACAATCGAAAGCACATAGTGAACGAGACAATAAAAATTGTCCTAGACAAAATCAACACAAAACGCGCAAACGAAAAAATAACAATTATAAACACACGCACAAATAGTCGCACGATCACCACTATCAACCACGTAAGGAGCACTAAACGAAGTTACAAACAACAAGAACCACAAGCAGAACAGCAGACCAACGGTCAGCAGCGTGGGAGTAGCGGCATACACGGCAGCATCAAGCGCTACGTTGGAGCACCCGACCATAAGTATTGTCTGTCCCTTTGACAATACTGACTGAAAGTTGACTTATTTCATTTATTATACCGAGCGGTTGGTGTCCCATTGTGTATATTGATACGATGAGAGATTTTGTGCCGCACTGTACAGGAATGCCTTTCTCCGCACGAATGTTTTCCAAGCATACTTTTAGGCATGCACTGTGAAGTACAGCAAAACTGTTATGAATTCGCTTGGTATAGTCCGATATGGCAAGGATGGTTCTCGAAATGGGCTGTGCGAGAATAGTCGAGCGTTTTCCAATTAGAAGTGCAAGAAACTTCGGCGCGATAAGAAAATTGGTATAAAAGCAGCAGTGGCAGCGCAAGGAGTCGAGTCTGTGTTAAGCAAGCAAAGTGGTAACAAGTGTAGATACAAGCGAAGCGTAAATACTGTAAATAAAGTTATTGTTGATCTTTGCTGAGTAATTAAAGTTGTTTTATTTTCAAAACCAATCCAAACGAACCTGTGAAGTAATTTTCGTAACAATATTTCCTATACTACATTATGTATATTTCCTATACTGTTTCCAACCCGCTTGATTATAGTTGCACTTGCAGTCGGAACATACTTTGCATATGTACATTTTCCCATATGTACATATGTAAATAGTGCTATTCACATATGTAAATAGTGCTTTCATCTGCTATTCCACGTGGAAGTTTTATAGGGCATTTTAGTACCAATTTCGAAAGAAACACGTAAGCACATTTTCAGATTTGGCTTAATTCTGGCGTTGAAATTAATTTCTGAGCTTTGATGTATTAAGAGACCTATAGTAGAATTTTATGGCGAATATTTTCGTGGTACATTTTTTTCTGAAAATTGCTGAACACATCATATACCTAAAATGCAAGGTTACATGGTTTTCGTATGCCGATGCACCATAAGAATGTGCAAAAGGGGGAAAACTTTGACCCCCCCTAAAAAACAATTCAGATGTAAACTTTCAAAACGCCGATACACGTATATTTTTTTTTGGTCCCCTCTACCAGAATCCGTTGTCAGAACCTTGTTATTTGTTTTTGTGTTGTGCAGTGTAATTAGAAGCTTGTTGTTTCCAATTCTTTTGAAGCAATTATTTGGTTTTCCTGGGTAATAGTCTATTTCCACTGGGCCTTAACTGCAGTTTACGCTTAACTGCAATTTGACATCGCATTTAAATGCTCAAATTCCCATACAATTGTATTTGTATCAAAGTGCGTAAACTCACTTTCAAAACTGAGTTAACTCAGTTTTGCCATTTATAGACGTCTAACAGAAAATGTTATATTAAAATAGGGGGGCAATACTCACAAATGTACACATTTTGATAGCATGCTTTAAGGCACTGCAAGAGCCGTCCGAACACAAACGAAAGAAGGGATTTGAATTGCGGTCGGTGTGGTAAATTTTTTGCCAAGACAATTACTTTTTACTGCATTTTTCGCAAAAATACATATCGTCTGTCATAATCAAAGTCAAAACTTCTATTATTATAAATAAATTGAAAAATAAATAAATTAATTAGTACATTTTCACAAATATGAAAACGCAGACATTCCCAGATGCAGTCGAAGGGCTACAAGAAACCATACCTACGTATACAAGGAGATGGCGGCAATGGGTAAGCTGTGGCTGCCCAAAAATAAATGCAGAATTTGGCTTGAACAAATAAAAATGTAAACAAACAACAGCTGTTGCATTTAACTCGATTCCGGTGGAAACGCTTGACAGTTTTCAAATTTAACAGAGCCCTTCACTGCAGTTAAGCGCTCAGCTGAAATAGGCTATAACAACGCACATTCGATTTTTTTCCCCAACAATCATTACATTTTCATCCCATCATAAAATTCTTTCTCGTATTCACTCTAAACCCCATTGAGGTGAAACATTTTAAAAAATTTCGTGAATGTGCTCCATTTTGCAACCTTTCTAGTAGGTTTTGTGCAATATTTGTTGACAATTCGAATATCTTTCGAATTCTGTTGGTGCTATTTCTCGACCCTTGCCTCCTGTATCTATCAACCATCGATTTATTTATTTATTTCACTGTTAAATCATCCTCCATTCCAACATGCCAATCCAAAAATCATGCGAACAGTCTCATGTTCTCTCCAAGAGCATTTTTAATTTCGAAGCGGACAATTTGGTGTACTTTTGTTCCAAATTCTCTTCTGTTCCTATCGAAGAGTTAACGCCCGCAAGCCTCAAAACACATTTGGCCGATCTCAATCGCTATTATGCGGATCTAAAGGCAGCTTTTTCGCAAGTCGGCATCATCCCTGATGACGACCTGCCTAAAACGTTCAAATTGATGGCTCGCTCCAAAATGGAACTGTGCCGAGAACGAGTACATGAAACCATGGCCCAGATTTCGGACCTCATGGACCCTCAGCAACCTTCTCTCGCTGAAACCACTCATCCAGCAGGAATTCCCTTCCCTTCTGCAACAGAGCAGGCGAGTAATTCTATTTGCCTGAATGTCCCTCCTTGTGAAACCGAAAACTTCTCCGGAGGGTATGAAGAGTGGCCGTCCTTCCGGCGGTTTATATTGTTACGAATACTAGTGGGCTGTTACGTATCAGTGGATTGTGCAATTTGAAAATGAAACAACTTTAATTATTCCAACGCAGCCTATTCAAAACCAACAGTCACTTTATTATTCACAGTTTTACACTTTACTGTTCGTACACTTAAGTATTTGCTTAATTACTCCGTGTGGCAACTTCACTTGTCAAAACCAGAGTGACTCGCTGCGCCGCATCCGGCTGCCTTTTATACCTGTCAGGCCATCGCGCAGATCGTTCCCGCACATTCCGGAGTGGACTAAAAGTTTCCATCATTGCCAGGTTGGACTAAAAGTTACTATCGCGGCTGTCGTTGCCAGATTGGATTATAGCACGGCGCGAAGCGGCAGGGTTGCTTTGCACAGCGACAGACTGTCTTATCGTTACACTGCCCACCACTTAGACTTGTTCGTCCCGAACAAGTGCCGAGGCTCCGCTGTGATGAGGCGCCAGACGCTCCAAATGGACTACCTTCAGCTTAGCGCCTCTATTGCTGTAACGTTGAATCCGGTATACCACGTCGTTAATCCTAGTCACGACTTCGTACGGTCCTTCCCATGGCGCTTGAAGTTTCGGAGACAACCCTTTCCTCCGCTGCGGGTTGTAGAGCATTACCTAATCGCCTTCTTGGAACCCTACTGAGTTGGCCCGTGGATCGTATCTGGCTTTCGCCATATCGCTGACCAGTTTGGTGCGGCCCCTTATAAACTGGTGAATTTCCTCCAGTTCCGCCCGCTTATTGACCACGTAGTCCGTCTTAGCGCCTCCCGTTGTGCCGACTACCCCGAACTTCAAGTCAGCGGGTAGCCGCAACTCTGTGCCAAACACTGCTCGGGCTGGAGTGAGTGATGTCGTGTCGTGCGGGGCTGACCTATACGCCATCAGGAACAGGGGGATATGCGTGTCCCAATCCTTTTGATTCCTGCCTACCACTTTCCGCAGGTATTTCTCCAGTGTCCGGCTAAAGCGTTCCACCATGCCGTCGGACTGTGGGTGCAAAGGAGTGGTACGCGTTTTCTCTATCCCCAGCAGCTCACACACTTCCTTGAATACCGCAGATTCGAAATTCCGGCCTTGATCTGAGTGCAACTCCAACGGAACTCCGAACCTGGCTACCCAGTTGTTTACCAGCTTTTCCGAGATCGTAGTGGCCTCCTGGTTAGGAATAGGAATACTTCGAGCCATTTGCTGAAGTAATCCATTACCACCAGCACATATTTATTGCCTTGAGTGCTAGTTGGGAATGGGCCGGCGACGTCCATAGCAATCCGCTCGAAGGGCGCTCCCACGTTGTACTGCTGCATGCGGCCTCGAGATCTTCTTGTCGGCCCTTTCGCGGCTGAACATCGGTCGCAGCTCTTAATCCACTCGGCAACAGACTCCTGACATCCTACCCAGTAGAATCGTCTTTTTATTTTGGCGACGGTTTTGGTGATACCCAGGTGCCCTCCACTCGAGTCGTTATGGTATGCCTCGATGACCTCGTTGATTCTGCATTTCGGCACTACCATTAGGGAGTTGCTGGTCCGAGCATCCGCGCTTCCCATTCGCGGTACAGGCATCCTTCCTTCAGCCGCAGATTTGTCCACTGTGCCCAGTAAGCCTTAGCGATTGGGCTTTCACTGGCCACCTCCTGCCAGTCTGGACGTGCGCCTTGCTTCTTGCCTTCGATGATTTTTGCAAGATCCGCATCCTCACGCTGGTCCTTTCGTAGCCTCTTCGCAGACCACTCTTCCTCTGGCATAACGCTTACCAACCGGAAGTCCACTATCTGTTCTTTGCTTTCGGCTCGCGAGCACGGCATGCATTCGACTTTGCACGGACGGCGTGACAAGGCATCGGCATTTCCATGGCTACTGCCCTTGCGATGCTCTATCGTGTAGTCGTAGCTCTGCAGTCGCTCGATCCACCGCGCCAATTGTCCTTCAGGATCCTTAAAGTTCAGGAGCCATCTCAATGCCGCATGAGCTGTGCGCAGGCGAAACCTTTGTCCATACAGATATTTGTGGAAGTGTTTTACGTAGTCCAATACCGCCAGCAGTTCTCTCCGTGTCACACAGTAATTGCGTTCCGGTTTCGATAGAACCCTACTGTAGTACGCTATCACTTGTTCCTGGCCGTCTATTATCTGTGATAGTACACCGTCAGTACTATTCCCGCTTGCATCTGTATCCAGCACAAACATCTCCCCAGGCACGGCTAAGGCCAGAATTGGAGCACTGCACAGTTTTTCCTTCAGACGTGCACTCGTTCCACTCGAAAGCTTGGCTCTTTTTCGTCAGTTTGTGCAAGCTGCTGGCTATGTTCGCAAATCCCGGAACAAATCGGCGGTAGTATGTGCACAGGCCCAGGAAACTGCGGAGTTCGTGTCGATTGCGTGGCCGGGGCCACTCCTTCACCGCCGTGATTTTGCCTTCATCCGTATGTACTCCGTGGGCGGAAACCGTATGCCCCAGATACTTGACCTCTCTTTGGAACAGCGAGCACGTCTTTGGGTTGAGTTTAAGCCCAGCTCTTTGTGTCCGCTCGAATACCTCCTTCAGCTTTCCCAGGTGGTCGTCGAAGCTCTTACCCATCATGATTATGTCGTCGAGGTACACAAGGCACGTCCGCCAATGCAGCCCTGTTAGCACGCGTTCCATTAGCCGCTCGAATGTTGCTGGTGCGTTGCAGAGTCCAAACGGCATGACGGTGAACTGCCACATACAAACCATCGCCAACACTGAAAGCCGTTTTCTCCTTGTCCTTGTCTGCAAGCTCTACCTGCTAATAGCCGCTGCGTAAGTCGAGCGTGGAGAACCACTGTGTGCCTGACAGTGTGTCCAGGGTGTCATCGATCCGCGGTAGTGGATAACTGTCCTTCTTGGTCACATCATTGAGCTTCCGATAATCCACACAAAACCGGGTATTGCCATCCTTTTTCTTGACTAGCACGACTGGCGAGCACTAGGGGCCCGAAGAAGGCTCTATGACCTTTTCTTTCCGCATGTTTTCAATCAAATTTGTGACCTCTTCCCTCGTGGCCAGAAGAACTCGTCTTGGCGGCTGGCGAATCGGTTTTTCACTTCCGGTGTCGATGTTGTGCTTCACTATGGCTGTTCTTGCGCCTGCTTCTGCCGCAAATATTGACCCATAGTGCTGCAGGAGTGACCTCGCCTTCTGTTTCTGCTTGGCCGTCAACTCGCTGCTCCACTGGTTCTCTTGCGGTATGACGTCCATGTTAAAACCACTCCTCTTATTACCTCCAGGTGGGCTACTCTCGCAATTGACCACTGCTACAGCTTCCTTACACTCGCCAATTACCTCATCTTTCCCGACATATCTGAGTGCATTCAGGGGGTTCAGTATTCTGACTGGTATTCTGCCATTCTTAGGTTCCACTAATGTACGTCCGATGAAGATGTTGTCGTGTCCTTGTTTCGATGCTTCTGGAACCCACAGCCGAATTGTCCCATCGTCCTCGTCCACCTTTGTCCACACAATCGCCTCAGAATTCACTGGTATCTTCTGGTGTTGACACGATACAACCTTCCTTACCGCCACGCTTCACTCATAGCCGGTGTGCAGCGGGAATTCAACGTTGGCATATCTCAGCACATGTTCTTTCAGGTCAGGCGTAAAACCGTGCCTAATCATGAAATCCACGCCGATAATCACGTCGTCCATTGTATCCGCGACGATGAACTCATGTTCCAGGCTGCTGGTGCCGATAGCAATCGTTTTTGTAACTTTCCCTCTTACCGGCGCGCGCTCGCCCGTTGCAGTCCGCAGCTGTATGCCATGCAGCGGTTCCCAGTTCTTCAGCAGCTTCCTTTTTGTGATCGAATATGACGCTCCAGTATCCAGTGTCAACACGAACAACTTTCCATCTATCCTTCCTTCAATTGTCAAGCTGCTGGGCTGTCGTTTCCGCTGTGAGACAAGGATGGTGGGGCGGCAGATTGTGGGGATCAGCTCACGCCCCTTTGGGCTGACCCGTTATAGTTTAACGGCTCCTCATCCTCAGCCCTGCGCTTGTTGGCTGAGCCTCGATTGTTAGTATTCCTCGCTTCAGGCGATTGCGATCGAGAACGGGAACGCCTCTTTCGTTGGCGGCAGTCTCGTGATATGCGGCCCTGCTTGCCACATACCCAGCAAACAACTTTAGAGGAGACCACCCGTGGCCTGTCCGGTGGCTCAGAGCTTTTGGCCTGGATCGTAATGTCGTTGTCTGGCTGGATCTGGCATATCCTTGCAGGTGCATACCGAGTGCTCCCAATCCATGTCGCCTCATATGTCATCGCGCTGGTCACCGTCTCCCTAAATGTCGGCTTGCCCATCATCAACGCACTGCGACGTGTCTCCGGATCATGAAGACCTTCAATAAACGCCTCTATCTTCATCCTTTCGAGATCATCAGCACCGAAGGACGGGTAGCACAGCTGTACGGGCCGCTCAATGTCTGCTGCATATGTCTGCAGCGCCTCGTTGGATCTTTGCCTGCGGTTCTTCAGCTCACAGTAGTACAGCGTTCTGTTGTGCTCGTCGCTGTATTTGGCTGCCAGCGCCCTTATGTCGGTCTCGTACTCACTTCGTAAACATTTTGGAACAGATTTTATTACCTCAGCCGCAGCACCTTTAAGAGCCAGCGCCAATCTCCGACCTTTCCTTACATCGGTCCACTGATTTTCCAGAGCAGCCAGGTCGAATTGCAGCTTGAATGTGTCGAACGGCGTAGTCCCATCATAACTAGGCACTTCTGCTCGGGGGGCAACACTTTCCGGAACCGGCGGCAACCATTCTCGCGGCTGTACCTCCCTAAGCCGCTCGTCCATTTTTCTGTTCATCGGGTCTTCCAGACTATCAACTCGTTTGTTCAGGGAATCATCTAGGTCGTCGACTCGTTTATCCAAGTGCTCTACCCGCGTCTCCAGGTGCTCGACTTTCCCATTAATCCTGTCTGAGATTTCCTCCACTTTCTGCTCCAAGCGCGTAGAATTTTCCTGAAGCTCGCTGGACCACTCCCGATTTGCATTTTCAAGTTTTGCTGACATTTCCCGATTTGCAGTCTCGACTTTTGCCGAAATTTCGAAATTCGTAGTTTCCAGCTTCGCTGCCATCTCTCGATTCGTAGTTTCCAGCTTCGCTGCCATTTCTCGATTCGTAGTTTTCAGCTTCGCTGCCATTTCTCGATTCGCTGTTTCCATTTGCGCCGACATGCCTTTGAGTGCAGCCATTAGTTGGCTCATGTCCAACGCTTGTATTGGTGCAGCCGCTGCAGCTGTACTCTGTAGCGAAGCAGCACCAGCAGGCGGCTCCTCCACCTTGGCCGACGCCTCCTGCTCCTGCGTTCCGAACTCGTGTGCAGCCCAATCGACGCCTCGTGCCTCACATGCTTCTCGCAAGCGCAACTGCAACTCCACCTTTCCACCAGCAGTCGGCAAATTCCAGGCAGCCAGCTCCTTCTTCAGCTGGTCTACCTTCAGCAGCTCGAGTTTAACCATGTCCGTGCTTTTATAATTTTATTTATTTATTTGTTTACTTTCAATTTTCCACAATCCCACTTCTGACATCAAATGTTACGAATACTACGTCTAGTGGGCTGTTACGTATCACTGGATTGTGCAATTTGAAAATAAAACACACTCAGTTTCTTAAACGCAGACAATAAAATAAACCAACAGTCACTTTATTATTCACAGTTTACAATTTACTGTTCGTACACTTAAGTATTTGTTTAATTACTCCGTGTGGCAACTTCACTTGTCAAACCCAGACTGACTCGCTGCGCCGCATCCGGCTGCCTTTTATACCTGTCAGGCCATCGCGCAGATCGTTCCCGCACATTCCGGAGTGGACTAAATGTTTCCATCATTGCCAGGTTGGACTAAAAGTTATTATCGCGGCCGTCGTTGTCAGATTGGACTAAAAGTTACTATCGCGGCTGTCGTTGCCAGATGGGATTATAGCACGGCGCGAAGCGGCAGGGTTGCTTTGCACAGCGACAGACTGTCTTATCGTTACAATATTAACCACCCGAAACTCACCTCTGCCCAAAAATTATATCACCTCCGATATAAACCGACCGTTAGGCAGTATTCATTGAGCGATTCTAACTTTGAATTGGCATGGGATGCGCTGAAGTTCCGCTTCGAAAATCGACGCATTCTGATTGATAAACAGGTTAACACGCTCTTGAGCCTCTCTCAAGTAGCTGTTGAAGATTGTGAAGCGCTGCAAAGCCTTCAAAATGCAATAAACAATTCTCTGTCCGTCTTATCTTCTCAAGACGTCTCGACAGAGGTTTGGGACCCGATACCGGTCTATATTTGTTCAACAAAACTCCCGGAAGAGATTTTATCCTTGTGGGAACAGTCCCTTAGTTCCCGGAAAGATCTTCCAACTTGGAAGCAAATGAACACGTTCTTGACCAGCAGATATGAGGTCGTGGAAATATTAAATCTTATGAGGCCGACCAAGCCCATGTTTTCTCACAACCGGGATCATGACAGAGCTCAAAACTTAGCTGAGAGCAGATGGACTTTCCGGTTTGTAGCGCGGCTCATGCCCTTAAACTCTGCTCTAAGTTGAAAAAGTTATCTGTTTATGATCGAGTAAAGGCAGTACGAGCCCTCAACTTGTGCACAAACTGCCTGTCCCATACTTAATTGAAGCGGGATTGCACAAGTAAACTTGTAAACACTTGTTAGCAATGTCAGAAGCAGCATCATTCTAGCCTTCACTTCGCTTCTGGCACAATCTCATCCGTGTCGAGAAAATTCCGGAGTTCTCGAGATAAGTCATCGTCCATCACCTCGCGAAGACGGAAAAACTGTCCTGTGCAGTCCCTTAGCACGACGGGTGAGGAAACAGCCCTTCTCCACGTGTCTAAATATAGACCGTTTGGGAACATCGCAGCCGAAGCGCAACCCCCGCGCAGCATTTATCCCCGTTCAGCAACAAGCGGTACACGACGATCACAGGACTTTAGTCCGACCCACTCGCCTCGACTCTACAACGCATCTAGTCCGCACGCGAATCAACATCACCATCGCGACAGCAGCTACAGGCAACGGACATCTGAGCCAAGGCCCAAGCCTAGCAAGTTGCGCGGACAAAGAGGATCCTTCCAACTCGAGCCATCCAAGCCCTACTGGAGCTCCGGGGGGTCACATCAATGCACGAGTGCATTCGGCCCCAAGATGTTTAGATCGCTAAACACTGCGGGACGCGCGGCTCTTAGAAATGTCAATATTGTCAATGTTATTGTATTATGTTGTCCATTTATGTGTTTATATTGTTACGAGAATGACCTTTTTATGTTCGAATCTGGATTGTGTTGGAAAATAAAACCACTTCAATTACTCAGCGCAAAACGCAGTCAGAAACCAACAATTACTTTACAGATTTACACTTTTCTTGTATATACACTTGTTACCACTTTGCTTATTCAACTAAGACTCGACCCTCTGCGCTGCACACTGCTGCCTGTTATACCTGTTTTCTTTCACATATTTTCTTGTTTAACATTCTAGTTGTACTTTCTACCTCGATTGTTCTAGCACAGCTCATCACCTTTCGCGAACCATCATCGCCATATTATAGCAAGCGAATTATAGTTATATATATATATTATATAATAGTTTGCCGTACTCCAAAGTGCATGCCTAAAAGTATGCTTACAAAAGCATTCATGCATAGCACAGCACAGAGTGCCTCATCGTTTCACTGCCCATCACTTAGACTTGTTCGTCCCGAACAAGTGCCGCGGCTCCGCTGGAGTAAGACGCCAGGCGCTCCAAATGGACTACTTTCAACCTGGCGTTCCTGTTACCGCAGCGTTGAACCCTGTACACCACTTCATTAATCCTGGTCACGACCTTGTACGGTCCTTCCCATGACGTTTGAAGCTTTGGAGACAAACCCTTCCTCCGCTGCGGGTTGTAAAGCATTACCAGATCGCCTTCTTGGAACCCCGCTGTGTTAGCCCGTAGATCATATCTGGCTTTCATCCTATCGCTGACCAGTTGGATACGGTCCCTTATAAACTGGTGGATTTCTTCCAGCTCCGACCGCTTATTGACTGCGTAATCAGTCTTGGCGCCTTCAGTCGAGCTGACCACTCCGAACTTCAAGTCAGCAGGCAACCTCAGCTCCGTGCCGAACACTGCTCGGGCTGGAATGAGTGATGTCGTATCGTGCGGGGCTGACCTATACGCCATAAAGAACGGCGGAATATGCGTTTCCCAATCCTTTTGATTCCTGGCTACTACTTTCCGCAGATATTCTTCCAGCGTCCGGTTAAAGCGTTCCACCATGCCGTCGGACTGGGGATGCAAAGGACAGGTGCGAGTTTTCCTTATTCCTAGTAGCTCACACACTTCCTTCAATACCAGAGACTCGATCCGGCCTTGATCCGAGTGCAACTCCAGTGGAACTCCAAATCTGGCCACCCAGTTGCTTACCAGCATTTCCGCGACCATGGGGGCCTCCTGGTTAGGAATAGGATACACTTCGGGCCATTTGCTAAAATAGTCCATTACCACCAGCACATATTTGTTGCCTTGAGTGCTAGTTGGGAATGGGCCGGCGACGTCCATGGCAATCCGCTCGAAGGGCGCACCCACATTGTACTGCTGCATGCGGCCCGAGATCTTCTTGTCGGCCCTTTCGCAGCCGAACATCTATCACAGCTCTTAATCCAATCGGCGACTGACTCCTGACATCCTACCCAGTATAATAGTCTTTTTATTTTGGCGACGGTTTTGGTGATGCCTAGGTGCCCTCCACTGGAGTCGTTATGGTATGCCTCGATCACCTCGTTGATCCTGCATTTCGGGACTACAATTAGGGAATTGCTGGTCCGGCCATCCTCACTCTCCCACTCGCGGTATAGGCAGCCATCAGACAGCCGCAGAATTTGCCACTGTGCCCAGTAAGTCTTCGCGATCGGGCTTTCACCGGCCATCTCCTGCCAGTCCGGACGTGCGCCTTGCTCCATGCCTTCAATAATTTTTTTAAGATCCGCATCTTCGCGCTGGTCTTCTTCCTCTGTCAGTCTTCCTCTGGCATAATGCTGACCAATCGGACGTCCACTATCTGTTCTTTGCTTTCGGCTGCAATTCATGCATTCGGTTTTGCACGGACGGCGAGACAAGGCATCGGCATTTCAATGGCTGCTACCCTTGCGATGCTCTACCGTGTAGTCGTAGCTCTGCAGTCGCTCGATCCACCGCGCCAATTAGCCTCGCGAATCTTTAAAGTTCACGAGCCATTTCAATGCCACATGATCTGTGCGCAGGCGAAACTCTTGCCCATAGAGGTATTTGTGGAAGTGTTTCACGCAATCCAATGCTGCCAGCAACTCCCTTCGTGTCACACAGTAGTTGCGCACAGGCTTTGACAAAATGATGCTGTAGTATGCTATCACGTGTTCTTGGCCATCTATTACCTGTGATAGCACACCGCCGATACTATGCCCGCTTGCATCTGTATCCTGCACAAACATCTCTCCAGGCACGGGGAAGGCCAGAATTGGAGCAGTGCACAGTTTTTCCTTCAGTCGTTCAAAAGCCTGCTCCTGCTCTTCCCCCCACGCGAAGGCTTGGCTCTTTTTCGTCAATTTGTGCACGCTACCAGCTATGTTTGCAAATCCAGGAACAAATCTTCGGTAGTATGTGCACAGGCCCAGGAAACTGCGGAGTTCGGGTAGATTGCGTGGTCGGGGCCACTCCTTCACCACCGTGATTTTGCTTTCATCGGTATCTACTCCGCGGGCAGAAACCGTGTGACCCAGATACTTAACCTCTTTTTGGAACAGCGAGCACTTCTTTGGGTTGAGTTTAAGGCCGGCGTTTTGTATTCGCCCAAACACCTCCTTCAGCTTTTCCAGGTGGTCGTCGAAGCTTTTGCCCATCACAGTTATGTCGTCCAGGTAGACCAGTCACGTCCGCCAATGCAGCCCTTTTAGTACACGTTTCATTAGCCGCTCGAATGTCGCTGGTGCGTTGCAGAGTCCAAACGGCATGACGGTGAACTGCCACAAACCATCGCTAACACTGAAAGCCGTTTTCTCCTTGTCCTTGTCTGCAAGCTCCACCTGCCAATAGTCGCTGCGTAAGTCGAGCGTGGAAAACCACTGTGTGCCTGACAGTGTGTCCAGGGTGTCATCGATTCGAGGTAATGGATAACCGTCCTTTTTGGTTACGTCATTGAACTCCCGATAGTCCACACAAAACCGGGTACTGCCATCCTTTTTCTTTACTAGCACGACCGGCGAACACCAAGGGCCTGACGAAGGCTGTATAACCTTTTCTTTACACATGTTTTCAATCAAAGTTGTGACATCTTCCCTCTTGGCCAGAGGAACTCCTCTTGGCGGTTGGGCGGATCTGTTTCGCACTTCCGGTGTCGATGTTGTGCTTCACTATGGCTGTCCTTCCGTCCGCTTCTGCTGCAAATATTGACCCATAGTGCTGCAAGAGTGACCGCGCTTTCTGTTTCTGCTCGGCTGTCAATAAGCTGCCCCACTGGTTCTCTTGCGGTATGACGTCCATGTTAGAACCGCGTTTCCTGCTTCCTCCGGGTGGACTGCTTTCGCAATTGACCACTGCTCAATCTCTCTACACACACCAATGACCGCATCTTTTCCGACATATTTGGGTGTGTTCAGTGGGTTGAGTATCCTGACTGGTATTTTGCCATTTTTGTGTTCCACTAATGTACGTCCGATAATTATGTCGTCGTATCCGTGCTTTGGCGCTTCTACAACCCGCAGCCGACTTGTCCCATCGTCCTCGTACACCTTTGCCCACACAATCGCCTCGGAATTCGCTGGTATCTTCTGGTGTTGACACGAGACAGCTTTCTTTACCGCCACGCTTCGCTCATAGCCGGTGTGCAGCGGGCATACGTCAGCACATTTTCTTTCTGGTCCAGCGTAAAACTGTGCCTAATCATGAAATCCACGCCGATAATCACGTCGTCCATTATATCCGCGACGATGAACTCATGTTCCAGGCTGCTGGTGCCGACAGCAATTGTTTTTGTTACTTTTCCTCTTACCGGTGCACGCTCGCCAGTCGCAGTCCTCAGCTGTATGCCATGCAGTGGTTCCCAGTTCTTCAGAAGCTTCCTTTTGATGATCGAATATGACGCTCCAGTATCCAGTGTCAACACGAACAACTTTCCATCTATCTTTCCTTCAATCGTCAAGCTGCTGGGTTGTCATTTCAACTGCGAGAAAAGGACGGGGGGCAGCCGGTTGTGGGGATCAGCTCACGCCCCTTTGGACTGACCCGTTTTAGTTTAACGACTCGTCGTCCTCAGCCCTGCGCTTGTTGGCTGAGTCTCGATTGTCAGTATTCCTCGCTTCAGGCGCTTGCGATCGAGAACGGAAAAGCCTCTTTCGTTGACGGCAGTTTCGTGATATGTGACCCTGCTTGCCACATGTCCAGCAAACAACTTTAGAGGAGACAACTCGTAGCCTGCCTGGTGTCTCAGAGCTTAAGGCCTGGATCGAAATGTCGCTGTCCGACTGGATTTGGCGTATCCTTGCAGGTGCATACCAAGTGCCTCCAATCCATGTCACCTCATATGTCATCGCGCTGATCACCGTCTCTTTAAATATCGGCTTGCCCATCATCAACGCACTGCGACGTGTTTCCGGATCATGAAGACCTTCAAAAGCGCCAAATTTCGGGTAGCACAACTGTACGAGCCGCTCAATGTCTGCCGCATATGTCTGCAGCGCCACGCTGGCTCTTTGCCTGCGGTTCTTCAGCTCACAGTAGTACAGCGTATGGTTGTGCTCGTTGCTGTACTTCGCTGCCAACGCTCTCATGATGGCCTCGTAATCACTTCTTTCACATTCTGGAACCGATTTAATTACCTCAGCCGCCTTTTAACGTCAGTGCCAATTTCCGACCTTTCCTGATATTGGTCCACTGATTTTCCAGAGCAGCCAGGTCGAACTGTAGCTTGAATGTATCGAACGGCGTAGGTTAGGTTGCGGTGGCTGCCTCTATAAAAGACACACTCGAAGGCCTGAAAGGCCCATTGTGATACCACATATTTCACCCGTTTTTGAACTGTGTATGCAACACTGTTTTGCCAACATATGTTACAGCACACATTTCAATCGGATGTGGAACAGGAAGGGGAGGGGACCTACAGTTTAACGCCGAATCCGAACGGCGATTGGCAGTTTTTCCTTCACACTTGGAGGTTTTGCCATTGCCTGCCAAGAGCGCATTTATGCGATTCTTGTAATTCTCATTCCCTTCATGTGGATAGCTATAGAAGTAGACGAGTTGTTCACCAGCGCGAGCCAGGAATCGAACCTGGAGCCTTTGGTATGAGAAGCCAGCGCGATACACGCTGGACTATCGAGGCCGGCATCGAACGGCGTAGCCCTATCATAAGTAGGCACTTCTGTTCTGGTGGCAAAATTTTACTGAACTGGTGGCAACCATTCTCGCGGCTGTACCTCTTTAAGGCGCTCCTCCAGACTTTCAAGCCATTTGTCCCGATTATCCATTCGCGTCTCGAGATGCTCAACTTTCCCTGCACTATGCGCTCAGAATTTGTCGCCATTTCTCGGTTGCACGCTTCCATTTGCGCCGATATTTCACGATTTGCATTTTCAAATTTTTCCGCATTTTCCTGGAGTTTGCGTTTTGTTGGTTTTGCTACTTCTCGGTTCGCCGTTTCCATTTTTGCTATTTCTTGATTCGTCGTTTCGACTTTTGCCGAAATTTCCTGATTCGTAGTGTCTAGTTTCGCTGCCATTTGCGCTGACATTTCGCGATTTTCACTATTGAAAGTCTCGAACATGGCTTTCATTGCAATCATTAGCTGGCTCAGGTGTAATTCTTGTAGTGGCGCAGCCGCTGCAGCCGTATTTTGCATCGACGCCGCACCAGCAGGCGATTCCTCTACCTTGGCCGACGGCTCTATTTCTTGCGTCCCGAACTTGTGCGCAGTCCTATCGATGCCTCGTGATTCACATGCCTCTCCCAAGCACAGCTGCAACTCCACCTTTCCGCCAGCATTCGACGAATTCCAGGCAGCCAGCTCCTTATTCAGCTGCTCCACTTCCAGCAGCTCGAGTTTAACCATGTCTGCGTTTTTATAATTTCATTTATTTTTTTTTTGTTTATTTTCAGTAGCACAATCCCACTTCTGACAGCAAATGTTACGCGAATGACCTTTTTAAGTTCGAATCTGGATTGTGTTTGAAAATAAAACGACTTCAATTACTCAGCGCAAAACGCAGTCAGAAACCAACAATAACTTTATTTACAGATTTACACTTTGCTTGTATATACACTTGTTACCACTTTGCTTATTCAACTAAGACTCGACCCTCTGCGCTGCACACTGCTGCGTTTTATACCTGTTTTCTTATCGCTTCGATGTTTCTTGCACATTCTAGTTGTACTTTCTATCTCGATTGTTCTAGCACAGCTCATCACCTTTCGCGAACCATTCTCGCCATATTATAGCTAGCGAGTTTGCCGTACTCCAAAGCGCATGCCTAAAAGTATGCTTGGAAAAGCATTCATGCATAGCACAGCACAGAGTGCCTCATCGTTTCAATATGTACGGATGGCAACCCTGGCCAACCCGAAGGGAGCTTGCGCGACCGGCGGACACTCGATGTACGAATTCCGGCGAACGAACAACGATCCCCCGCGATAAACTTTAAGATTAACATTTAAACTGTGTACCTTTATAAAAAATTAACAAACATTCCAACAATTTAATAAAACATTGCACAAAAACCGACACGAAACATTTACTTATTTTTATTTTGACAATAGTTTGCGCGGCCCTTCCCCCAGAAATTAAACACAGTGTATATCCTATATCCAATCCGTGAGGTTGATGAAAGAGAGTTGTGAGTTTATCGTGCACTTCGCTATCTCTTCGAAATTCTGGAATGTTGGTTTTCCCATCGGTTTCCATTTCCTTCTTGATAAGGCCGAACAAGCGCAGAGATAATGATGGGCGGTTTCCTTCTCGTTTGGGTTTTCACAGCTGTGACAGCTGGTATTGAAGGGAATCCCCAATTTAGCCGCGTGATCTCCAATGGTGATCTACTGATTTTACAAGACTCCATCCTCTGCCATCTAGTGTTAGCTTTGGCGAGGAAGTCCTTGGAGACCTCGTTCTTGATAGAGCCCAGTGGGGCGAGAACCGTCAGCGCCTCACTCTCATCAAGAGCGGAGCCTCTTCGAGCCAGTTCATCGGCTCGTTCGTTCCCGTCAATGTTATTGTGTCCCGGCACCCATATCAGGGTAACTTCGAACCGATGAGCTGGCTAGCTAGCGCATTCCATCTTGGAGCCGCCAGTGTAGATTGTGGTGCATACGTTATTTCAGATGTTTCCCCTCTTCCACTCCAGACGGGACGGGGTACGGATATCATATCCGTAGTCGTGGTCAGGCACCTTTGCCCTTGGGATAATAGACTGCAGTGGCCGTACGATCTGTCTTTCCAGCAACCTGTTTCTTTCAACCTAAGAGCGCTAAGGGTTGCGATTTTCATGATATGCAGATCAATTGGGAGCAGGTGCGTCAGCACGTTCAAAGCCTCTGCAGGGCAGGATCTGATTCCTCCCGTGGTTCCAGCACAAGCTGTTCTTTGTAGCATACCGAGCTTGGTGACGATGTATTCCCTCCTCAAGGCCTTTCACCAGACCAGAGCTCTGTATGATAGTATTGGACGTACAACCATCTTGAACATCCAAAGCCTTTCACAGCCCATGTGAGCTTTCCCTCGTTACAATGTTGTTGTTATTGTTTTGTCGAAACCGAACTGGTGCCGCATACCTGATCGAGGTGTCCTCCTTTGTGGAACACCTCCTGGGAAATGTGTATTCAACAGCAGGTCTAAGCAGTGTTGCCATTTTGGTGCTTTTGGAGCTAAATTTAGCTGCTTTTTTTTACAAAATTGCTCCAAAAATTCGGTTTTAGCTCCTAGCTCTTTTTTAAGCTCTTTTGAAAATGTTAAAGCTCTCTTTTAGCTACAAAAATTTATAAGTATAGCTTCATATTTCAATGATTAATTGATCAATTTCACAATTAATTAAATCGTGGAAAGCTCTTTAAAAATTTTTTTTATGTTATGGCAACTCCTGTAGCCAGAGACGATTGTTACATACCTTTATCGATTATATTTGAAAAGTGCCATTTCTAATTATAGAAGCGTGGACGCCAACATAAAATGGAAAGGTAAGCATATTCGTTTTTTAGATCGCTAAATACTGCCAGCAACCCAGCTCCTAAAAATTAATGTTTATTTATTTATTTATTTAATAAAACCCTCGTAAAAGGAGGGGTGGAGAATAAGATGGCTGTCAAGCTCTCTGATAGGGAGTAAGGGTAAAGAAATTAAGAGTAAAGGGCCCTTGTTCTTCTTAGCGCACACTTTTCCGAGGCAATCCCTCAAGACACACCCGGCGAGTGCAGTTTGTACCTACCAGATAGAAGTGACTGGGAGTTGGCGCACAAAGTCATCTCTCAGGGAAGGATTGACTGGGTATTGAACACCTTTCAACCCTTCAAATCGTCAGGACCGGATGGTATCCTTCCTGTCTTTCTCCAAAAAGGGCAGGGCGGGGCTGCTGAGGCATTATGAGAAGCTGTCGGGCAACAGGACACATTCCCATAAGTTGGAGAAGTGCCCTGGTAGTCTTTATACCGAAAATTGGCAAGAAGGACTTTACGGAGCCAAAGTCCTACAAGCCAATTAGTCTAACATCCTTCGTCATGAAGACCATGAAAAAGTTGTTAGATCAGCACATAGGAACTATGACGCTCAAGAGACAACCTCAGCATGCTGCGCAGCATGCGTATAGGGCAGGAAGATCGACGGAGACTGCCCTATACCAGCTCAGAAATCTGATTCAAGACGCTCTTACGAATAAAGAGATTGTGTTGTGCGCTTTTTTGGACATCGAAGGAGCCTTCGATAACACCTCCCATGAGGCAATAGAAAGGGCTCTTAATCAAAGAGGGGTAGAAACCACTCTCAGCCGCTGGATAAAAGCTGTGCTTACCACCAGAATGGCAGTAGCGAAGGTGGGCTCAACCACCAGGAGTGTACTGACGAACAGGAGCTGCCCTCAGGGTGGTGTATTATCACCACTACTGCGGAGCCTGGTTGTAGACGAGCTCCTTGAAATACTGACAAGCAATGGCATAATCTGTCAAGGTTATGCCGATGACATTGCCAATGTTGCCAGAGGAAAATTCAAAGACACTCTGTGCGACATAATCCAGAGAGGGTTAAAATTAACCCAAGAATGGTGTGCCCGGGCACGCTTACGAATAAACCCGGATAAAACCACTATAGTACCATTTACACTGAAAAGAAAAATGGAACACATGCGGGCGATACGTTTGCTCGGTAGGAGCCTTGCAAGCCGGAGGTAAAGTATCAAGGTATAACACTAGACTCGAAGTTAGTCTGGAATAAACATGCTGAGGCAGTTATCGGCATAGCAATGAAAGCAGTCATGGTGTGCAGTTCTTTAGCAGGTAGAACTTGGGGTTGCAAGCCAAGTATACTGAAATGGATGTACATCATGATAGTGAGGAGCTTAATTTCCTTGGCAAAGTTTAAAGACGCTCCATTCATGCAAATAGTGGCTGATTTTGTCTTCTGCGTAAATGCTATTATTTGAGTTTTAGCCTCACTAAATGTTAGTTTCACATCTGCACCCCATTTAACGATTTGTTGTTTGTGAGCACTTGCCGTATATTTGCAACCCGTAGCCAATTTTGGATACAATAGTTAAATTAGTAATATTAATAACAGAGTTAGTATATCACATGCGGTCCCCTCGCTTGAACCCTTCGCCACATTTCACATATTTCTACTCCCACACGTTCGCTTTCCCACACCACAAGCCAAACCATGAGCATCCCATAACATTCCCACACCACAATCCAAACATTGTTGACATTATAGTCACGAACGGTTCCAATTTCAGACTAACACATGCAGCTGCACCTAATAAGAATAAGTACATAATTTTCATTTCATTTATTTCACGTCTACAGTAAATGAACTTACAGACTAAGCAAACAACAATAAAAGAACTTAAAAATAGAATAACAATTGGAATAAAACTTAAGAATAGAACAACAATGAGAATAACGTTATTTATAAAAGGAATTCAGACGTGATTTTAATTCTTGTTTGGAAATCGAAAGATCGAGGTTAAGAGAGCCACAAATCTTGTTAAATTCGGAAAGCGCTCTCACCAAAGGGGCATTCAAAGCGTAATTGGACCTGCAGGGAGATATGACAAATAAGTCGTAGTGACGGAGGACACGAGAAGGAACATTGAAGTTAATAAGACTCAGGATTTAAGGACAATCAACAGAACCACTAAAGACCTCATGGACGAACACCAAAGAGAGGATAGTTCTTCTACTCTCAAGTGATTTAAGGTTTATGAGTGAGCAACGCGATAGATACGGAGGAATGGGATTGGAAAACTTTAGATATCGAAGGCCGAAATTCAAGAAGTATTTTTGAATTCGTTCAATACGATTACAATGAAAAGAATAATATTGATTCCAGACAAAAGATGCATACTCCAGACGAGATCTAACAAAAGAAGTGTATAAGAGCTTGAGGGTGTAGGTATCAGAGAATTCGAAACTATTACGACGGACAAATGCTAGCAGAGAGTAGGATTTAGAGATAATGAAGTTCACATGATTAATAAACGACAGTTTAGGGTCAAAGATTACGCCAAGGTCTGTGAAGACGCTTAGCCTCTCGAGAGGCGTACTAGCAATATGATATGAGGACTGGATAAAAGCTGACGATTTACAGAATGTCATATAATAGCATTTTTTTAGATTTAATGAGAGCTGGTTTCTATTGCACCACTGGTTGACGCTGTCCAAATCAGACTGTAGATCGTCGGCATCGCGGGGACTGCGGACAGCAGTGTAGATTTTTAGATCATCCGCATACAGCAGGAACTTACATATGGAAAAGCAGCTACTAATATCATTGATAAAGAGTACAAAGAACAGAGGACCAAGGATGCTGCCCTGAGGAACCCCGGAAGTAGCAGTGAATGGCTCAGAGTGAGAGCCATCAACAATGCATTGCCTATTACTAAGATAAGATTGGATCCATTCGAGGAAGACGGAATGGAACCCAAGCTGGGCTAGTTTAAGAACCAAAATGCGATGAGAAACCCTGTCAAATGCCTTTGAGAAATCCGTGTAAATGGTATCGACTTGAAATCCGGCGTTAAAGGCCGAGATACAGTCATGCGCAAAAGTCGCGAAATTAGAAACGGTCGAGCGACCCGGAACGAAGCCATGCTGATTAAGACAAATCAGACTTTTAACTGCTAAATATACTTTCTCCTTAACAATGCATTCAAACACTTTAGATACACTTGACAATTTGGAGATAGGCCTGTAGTTATTAACATCATTCTTATTCCCAGATTTAAAAATTGGCGTGATAAATGCAACCTTCCACGCGTTAATAAAAACACCTGTAGAAAGGGATTTATTAAACAAACATTTCAATGGATATGCAAGCGACGAGGAGCACTTTTTTAACAGAAGAATTGCTCTGCACAATTTAAGAATGTTATTATGTGTGCTATGTACGCACCTAATTATGTGTGTACGAAATAGAATTAAGACCGTAATGTATCATTTTCGAATTTTAATAAAGTTAGTTATGAAGAAGCAGCCCAACGGAACACAAGTGTGTTTCAACATTACTGGCGACGAGGAAAACCGGCACAAAATTAACGAAGAAGTTAAAACCGGAACAAAATTAACAAAAAGTTTAATTAAACACTAAAACAAATAAATAAAAAATTTAATAATAAAATTATCAACCGCTTCGGCGATAAAAGTGGAACGAGAAATAAACGAACGAAATTAAATCAAGTGAAAGCGAAAATAGCAAAAGAAAAACAAACAAAAAAAAAACAGTTGCACAACAACAAAATTTGAACAAGTAAACAGTTAACAGCAGCAATATTACAAACGTTTAAAATTTTTGCAACCAGGCAGAAATTTTAAAAGGCAAAAGCAATCAAACAACAAAGACAACAAAACACCCAACAACAACGATTGATATTTCAAAAATAAAGCAAAAGCACATAGGAACAACAAAAACTTAAATGTACTACCATACAAAACCAACAAACTGCGTATAAAATTGGAAACAAACAATAATAAGAAATATCGAAAGCTATCTATTGGAACGTGTCTGCGACTATCACCTTTGTGCATCTTACGAATTTTGAAACGCAACACAGCGCTGAGCACAAGCCGCCAACGTCAGGAATTGCAGCAGAAAGCAGCCCGGAGCACCAAAATAGAGTTTAACGCTGATCACAAGACGCCAATGACAGGAAATTCAGCAGAAAGCTGAAGCACCATAATAGAATTTAAGTAAGCACATTACATAAAAAACTAAAAATCTCTAGTAAATAATTAATAATAATTGATTGGCACGACAGCCCGCTTACGCGAGACTAAGGCCTAGCTTCCCGCAACCACCCGTGTTGTGCGTGTGAATTTTGTACGCGGGTGGAAGGGACCTACAGTTTTATGCCGGTTCCGAACGGCAGGTTGGGAGCTTTTTCATAGGCAATTTTTACTCTCAGAGGTTTGCCATTTCCAGCTGAGAGGACAGCCACCGAAAGAGAAAACGAGTTTCCCGTTATTTTTTTAGGTGTTACTACATGCAGAATTCGAACTTGCGTCGCTCTGCATGCGACTCGCTGGACCGCGCACTAACCAACTGAGCCACGGCGGCTGCCGTGTAAGTAAAGTAAATACTTACATAAAATATTAAGTTATACAAATAAATACAATAAGAAAAAAATAAATAAAATAAAAAAAACATGGATCAAACAAAAATAAGTAACTTTAACCTAATTGTAAATTGCATAGGTGCAATATAAACTTTCGATGGTAGCGATCCCAATCCGATTTTTTATCACAGATTGAAGCACTTTTACCTAGTATTAATGTATTCGATGCCGTTAATCAAAAAATTCTCTTCGGTTATATTAAAAACAAATGCGTTGGGTGCACAAGGGAAGCCATCCATAGGTATGGCATGGTTTCGGACTGGAATACGTTGCGGACAATTTTTATTAAACATTACGGAGAAAGGGCGACATCGTTCGAACTAATGGACAAACTCAAAACGTGTAGACTAGACGGGACGATTGAAAAATACCATCACAAAATTAACAAATTAATAAACAGACTAAATAACAGAATCTTAACACATAGGGACGATACCTATTCTACCGTAGAAATGGGAAAAATTGCACATAACGTTTTTAAGTCACATTTACCGGAACCCACAAAAACAATGATCTTCACAGAGCACCCGAAACACTGGAGGAAGCCTTTAAAATAATATCAGAAGCACGAATCTGCATTATACACATTTTGGACAAGTGAAACGAAACGAAGTTAACGAACCCCCGAGGGTGAACTTCAGCGACAATTTCAGAAATAACCACAGGTATAATAATTATGGAAACAGAAATAATAATGAGAATAACAACAACAGGTATAATAATTATGGAAATAATAACAACAGAAATAATAATGAGAATAACAACAACAGGTGTAATAATTATGGAAATAATAACAACAGAAATAATAATGAAAATAACAATTACTATGGAAATAACAACAACAGGAACAACGATAATGCAAATAACTATAACGGGTACCGAAATCCGAACACTCACTGGCAAGGCAACCGAGAAGCCAACCAGAACAACACCAGTTTAAGGCAATATGAGCAGGGCGCTTATTCAGGAATGTCTAGAATGCAAACGGACAGAACCAGAAACTCCAACCCAAACCAACACGTAACCCCTATGGAAGTGTGTAATTCAAATGTAAATTTTTACGTGGGCGACCAAGAAACTTACCCTATATAAAGATTAACAATCATGTTAGACCTTTGTACTTTATTGTTGACAGCGGAGCAGAATTTAGTCTAATAAACACAAAAATGTGTAACCCACGATGGCAGCAAAATGTTAATGTTTCCATTACAAATTTGGGGGAAGACGTCAAAGTTCAGAAACTTTGAAAATTCCCCATTTTTACAGAATTTAATATGGAAAACTACCATTGCGAGTTCCTAGAATGCGACCTTAACAACGGGTACGATGCTCTAATAGGTAACAGCAACTAATAACAGATAGGACTGCTTTAACCCTATACTTAAACAAGACAGAAGAGATCTATGATTAATTGGCATATCGGGAGAATGCTATTGAAGTCCTCGCTAATGAAATAAATGAACTAGACGTGGCAAAGATAACATATGGCGACAATTTAAACACAAAACAGATTTTTTACCACGAAGGTGACAATTTGTCATTCACAAATGACGTGAAGCATAAAATTAACACCACAAATGACATTCCCGTTTTTTCAAAACTATACAGATACCCGGAAATACATAAAGAAGAGGTAGATAGACAAATCAGCGAAATGCTACAACAAGGAATTATCAGAGAGTCAAATAGCCCCTATATGTAATTGCCCAATCTGGATAGTACCCAAAAAAATGGATTCATCAAATAAACAGAAATGGCGTATCGTAATAGATTACCGCAAATTAAACAATGTGACTATCGAAGACTGATTCCCTATGCCGAATATAGACGATATATTCGAAAAATTAGGCAGATGCCAATATTTTTCCACACTCGATCTGGCGAAAGGTTTCCATCAGATCGAGATGCACCCAGACGATATCCACAAAACAGCATTTTCCACTGCAAAAGGTCATTACGAATTTCTTAGAATGCCGTTTGGCCTGCGAAACGCACCAGCTACTTTTCAAAGATTAATTAACAATGTCCTGAAAGATTACATTGGCAAAATTTGCTTGGTATATCTTGATGACATCTTGGTTTTCTCCACAAGCTTAGAGGAACACCTAAGAATCACTAAACAAAATTTTAGACCGCTTAAATAAAGCTAAATTAAAACTTCAACTCAACAAATGTAAATTCTTAGCTAGAGAATCAGATTTTCTGGGACACATTGCTACCCCTGAGGGAATTAAAACTAACCCAAACAAAGTAGAAGCAATCGACAACATACGGTTACCTAGAACTCAAAAAGAAATGAAATCGTTCCTTGGAATCACAGGTTATTATAGGCGATTTATAAAAGACTACGCTAAAGTCGCATATCACCTCGTAAAATATTTAAAGAAAAATGCTAAAATAAATATAAAAGATCAAGATTACATCGACTCTTTTGAAAAATTAAAGAAATTGATCGAAGCAGACCCCATACTTATTCATCCTGATTTTACTAAAAAATTCACACTTATCACTGATGCTAGTAACTATGCATTGGGAGCAGTTCTCATGCAAGGTAACAAAGCAATGTGTTACGCAAGCCGTTCACTAAACGGCCACGAAAAAAATTATAGCACAATAGAGAAAGAACTCTTGGCTATAGTTTGGGCAACAAAGTACTTCCGCCCATATCTGTTCGGCCGTAAATTTACAATAAAAACAGACCATCGTCCACTTGTATGGTTAAACAATTTAAATTAACCCAATTCAAAGTTACAACGCTGGAAGATTAAGCTTAACGAATTCGAGTTCGATATTGAATATATAAAAGGGAAAGAAAACGTTATAGCAGACGGACTGAGTAGAATTGTTTACGAAAAACCTAAAGTCGAAGACGCATTAATAAACATGAATGAATTATCGGAAGATGTTGATATCGACACTGTTCACAGTGCAGAAACTGACAGTGGTGATTTCATAAAAATCTCAGAAAATCCAATTAATCAGGGACTTAACTATTATAAGTTTTTTAAGAAATTAATTGCAATGTAACTATTACAATGTAACATAAATTTTATTTGTTGATTATAATTATTATTTGCGACATTTAATTTTTACGTTGCATAATAACTGGTATGAGAAATAAATATTTTTTTCACTCTCGATAATTATTATTTTGGGATTTTTTTTATTTACGTTGCCTCATAACTTATATTTATGACTTTTTTTATTTACGTTACCGATAACTATTATTTTGAAAAACATTTTTTTACGTTGCTTCATAACTTTTATTTATGATTTTTTTTCATTTACGTTGCCGATAACTATTATTTGAAAGAAAATATTTTTTACGTTGCCTCATAACTTTTATGAAAGAAATTTTTTTTATTTACGTTGCCTTACCACATTTTCAGTATGAATTGATTTTTAATTATTTATTTGTGGGTGGAAATTAGGTTTCTGCAGTTAATTTGCGTTGGTCGATTTAAAACAAATTAATTCATATCCAAAATGTAGTAATTCAACGTACAAATTTTTGTTTTCAAAATAATAGTTATCGGCAACATAAATGAAAAAAAAATCATAAATAAAAGTTATGAAGCAACGTAAAAAAACAATCTCTCAAAATAATAGTTATCGGTAGCGTAAATTAAAAAAGTCATAAATAAAAGTTATGAAGCAATGTAAAAACCAAAAATCCCAAAATAATAATTATCGACAACGAAAAATATACTTATTACTTATAAGAGTTATTATGCAAGTCAAAAATATTAATTACATAATAATAGTTATAGGCGACGTAAAAAATTTCTTATTGGGAATAACTATTACAAAACAATATTTTTAGAAATTTTAGAAATAGAAAATAATAGTTATCGGCAACGTCAATAAAAAAAAAATCATAAATAAAAGTTATGAAGCAACGTAAAAAAAAATCTCTCAAAATAATAGTTATCGGTAACGTAAATTAAAAAAGTCATAAATAAAAGTTATGAAGCAATGTAAAAAACAAAAATCCCAAAATAATAATTATCGACAACGAAAAATATACTTATTACTTATAAGAGTTATTATGCAATTCAAAAATATTAATTAGATAATAATAGTTATAGGCGACGTAAAAAATTTCTTATTGGGAATAACTATTATGAAACAATATTTTTAGAAATTCATTGAATAAGGGCAATTTTTGTATTCCCAAAAATATGGATAATAATTATTTTCTGCAATTAATATTTTCAAAAGGCAAATAATCCTGAAAACGTCCATGAAATAATCATGCACCACAAAAATACTATTTAAAAAAAGATAAGAAATATAATATCTGTAGACCCTAGCAGAAACCTATTAGAAATCATGAAAGAACAACTACCAGGAAAGGGCCTAACAGTAATATTCTGTCCCGACGATAACCTATTTATTGAATTTCAAAACCTTTATATCAAATATTACAGTAACAATTCAAATTTAAAAGTAATGAGATCCAATTTGTTACTGGAAGATATCACGGACAAAGAAAAACTACTTAGTACTATAGAAAACGAGCACAAAAGAAATAACCATATAGGAATAAAGGAAGTTTTCGAGGAAATCAAACAAACATATATAGGCAAATGTTTGTTTATTGAAGAACTGTTACAACAAACTAATATAAAAAAAGGAAATTATCGCTTAGGTTTCTGACGCCGCGCCGGTTGTGCAACTGCCCCGCTCGCCGGTCGTTGACCAACTGCCGGTCCGCTCGCCTGGCTGCTGCGAACTTGCCGTCGCTCTCCGCTCGCCGCGGTTGCCATTGTAATTAACGCTTACAGTCGGCTACTCCTGACCATCAGGGGCGACCTCGCACCTGTCGGCGTCGTCTTCGTCGTCATCACTCTCCGGAGGCAGCTCGCACCATGGCTTAAGCTTATCCGATGCAAAAACTTAAGTGTAGTGTCGCTTTGTTCGCCGTGATTGTGGCAAATCTTCCACGACGTAGCGATCTCGATCTAATACTTTGGTGATGAGGAAAGGGCCTTTGCAGCGAGGCTCCAACTTCCTGGACGTTCCGGTACTGGCCGGTTCGTTTTGGGCTAACACCAGGTCACCCTCCTCGAACTTCGTCGGCGCAGCTCGTTTGGCGTCGTAGCGTATTTTTGCGGCGGCACGTTTTCCATTGACTCGTGCGGCCGTTTGCTCACGAAGTTCTTGCAGTTGCTCGGTGTTCAATACTGCGTCGTTGGTTAACGCTAGGGCAATCTTATTTTTCAGGATATCGCGAGCTCGGAAACCAAACAGTAGCTGGTGGGGAGTACACCCAGTGGTTTTGTTCTGCATCGTGTTGATACTCCATTGAATTTGCCGAACACTCTCATCCCATCGCTTGTCATTAGTGGTTGTTGGCAACAGCATTGCCAGTATGGTTCGATTGGTGCGCTCGGCGTGACCGTTCGCTCATGGGGTGCGAACTGCGTTCAAAATGTGTTTGACGTCGTTCTCAGTACAATATTGACGGAATCCTTTCGAGGTGAAAGCCGTCCCTCTGTCGGTTACAATGCGAGCAGGCATCCCTAAATAGCCACTCACCTCATTCAGCACGTCCAGCACAAACCTGGTTGAGGTGTTCTTTACAGCTCGTAAGATGGTAAACTTCGTAAATGCATCTACGACAACCAACAAATGTTCGTTTCGCTTCGCTGTTTTCGGGAATGGTCCAAGGTGGTCGATGTGTATCGTTTTGAACGGTATGGGGTCAATGTCGTCATAGTGATATTCGCCTTCTTGCTTACCGCCTTGATGTTTGTTGTATGCGCAGTCCACACATGCCTTGATGAAGCTTTTAGCATAGTTACGCATTCGCGGGAACCATAAATACTCCTGCAATCGTTCGAGTGTCTTCTCGACGCCCAGATGTCCCGCACGGTCATGGCAATCCTGCACTACTCGGTAGCGCAGAGCTTTCGGTACGACCCACAGGAAACGGTTGTTAACGTTTCGGAATAAACGGTTGTTTTGAATTCGGTACTCGTCTGCCATAGGTTTGCGGCCGGCTTCAACCTCCGTGACTATCTGCTGGATTCGTTCGTCTCGTAGCTGCATCGCGAAAAGCCACTCGGTCTCATCAATTGCTGCCTTTGATACGCGTAGGTCCGCCACCTCAACATCGCGAGCCTCTTCAACTGGGGTTCGGCTCAACGCATCCACGTGCTCCATCCTATTGCCCGGCCGATGTTCGATGGTGATGTCGAAATCTTGGATGCGAAGCCACCAACGAGCAATTCTTGGAACCAGTTCCCTCTTCTGCATTGTCGTTCGGATTGCGCTACAGTCGGTCTTGACGATGATTTGCTTGCCGTACACATAGTATTTAAACCTCTCGAGGGATTCAACAACTGCCAAGGTCTCGAGCTCGTAGCTATGGTACTTCTTCTCCGCGTCGCTGGTTGCTCGGCTAAAGAACGCGATCGGTTTCAGGTCATCTCCTTCCTGCTGCATCAATACACCAGCTAGCCCCACGGCGCTAGCATCCGTATGAATCTCGTGGTTCGCCTCGACCCGATAAGCGACTACCACCGGTCGAGATGTTAACTTCGTTTTTAGCTGCCTGAACGATTCCTCCTGCGGTTCTGCCCATTTAAACTGTCGTTCTTTACGTAAAAGTTGTCGCAACGGTTCAGAGATTATGGCGTACCCCGGTACGAACTTCCGGAAGTAACCGCTGAGACCAAGGAACCGCCGCACGTCTGTCACGTTACACGGCGTAGAGAACTCAGCGATAGCGCGCGTCTTAATTAACTCAGGACTTATTCCTTCGGGAACTAATTCGTGACCGAGAAACGTTATAGTGTCTTTCATGAACTCGCATTTTTTTGTATTCAACGTAAGCCCTGACTCGCGTAAAACCGTTAAAACCCGTTCTAGCTTTGTTTTCATTTCGTTAAAGTTATTGCTGCCAATAAGAATATCATCCATGTAGTGGATCATGTCGTCTGTGTGCATCTTCTCCTTAATTTTTGCCATCAAACGTTGGAAAGCGGTAGGCGCGTTTTTTAAACCAAACGGCATGCGTTTGAATTCGTACAGCCCCTCGGTAGTGATGAAAGCCGTATATTTTCGACTTTCCTTCGCGATCGGAATCTGATAATATCCATTTAAGTCTAGCACCGTGAAATATTTGTACCGCTTGGCCTCGTGAAGACGTTCTTCGATATTCGGAACCGGAAAGTTCTCTTTATCAACGAGTTCATTTAAGCGGCGATAATCCACACACAGACGGTCACTACCATTATTTTTCTTAACTAACACCATCGGGCTCGCGAATTCAGATTCAGACTTGGCAATTAACACTTCGTTCAATAATGTGTGTGACTAACTAATTAAAACACATTTTTTTGCCAAAATTCGTTTCTATTCATCAACATAGTCCCCTTTTAGGGAGATACAATCATTCCAACGCTTTTCCAATCTTTCGATACCGCCTTTGTAGAACGATTTTTCTTTGCCTTCAAAATAGGCGTTAGTTTCGGCGATTACTTCATCATTTGAGCCAAATCTCTTATCACGGAGCATCTTTTTGAGGTCTACGAAGAGCCAGTAGTCGCTGGGGCCAGATCTGGAGAATACGGGGGATGAGGAAGCAATTCGAAGCCCAATTCATGCATTTTTGCCATCGTTTTCATCGACTTGTGACACGGTGCATTGTCTTGGTGAAACAACACTTTTTTCTTCTTCATATGGGGCCGCTTAATCGCGATTTCTTCTTTCAAACGTTCCAACAACGCTATATAATAGTCGCTATTGATTGTTTTCCCTTTCTCAAGATAGTCGATGAATATTATTCCGTGCACATCCCAAAATACTGACGCCATAACCTTGCCAGCCGATGTTTGTGCCTTTGGAAGCTTTGGGCGGCTTTCACCGGTTGCATGCCACTCAGCAGACTGCCGATTTGACTCTGGAGTGAAGTGGTGGATCCATTTTTCATCCATTGTGATGTACCGACGCAAAAACTCCGACTTGTTGCGCGTAAACATGTCCAAACAGCTCTTTGAATCATCGATTCGTTGTTGTTTTTGCTCCGGTGTGAGCAAACGCGGCACCCATTTCGAAAACACCTTTTTCATAACCAAATGTTCGTGTATTATGGTGTGTACACTGCCTGCTGATATCTTTAGAATGTCAGCAATCTCCCCCACTTTCACTTTACGGTCGGACATAATGATTTTCAGTGTTTTTTCAACGTTTTCCGGAATAACAGCGTCATTTGGCCGTCCAGTAGATGGAATGTCATCGGTGTCTGTACGACCACGTTTGAATTCGGTATACCAATAACAAATGGTTCTTTTTGATGGAGCAGAGTCCGAATAATGTTTTTCAAGCCATTCCTGGCATTGAACAGTATTTTTTTTCATTAAAAAACAATGATAAATCAGCACACGGAATTGCTTTGAATTCATTTTTTTGAAAACTCAAAAGTAGTGTCACTTAAAGCACTGTAACTTGTAAACTAATGGTCGGATTGACATATAATTTTGACAGTAAGCCTAAAAAGGTTCACAATTTCGAAAAAAATATTGATTTAGTATTAGTGCCGCCATCTATGTGTCAGTCACACACATTATTGAACGAAGTGTTATGTCATTCATTTCCAACTCCTCGATCATTCGTGCAACAACTTCGCGCTTCGGGGGTGGTACACGATAGGGCGACTGGGCAACAACTTTGTCCACTTTCAACCGAATCTTCATCTCAACTAAGTCGGTTTTCCCGATACCGTCTAACCCGTCGGCAAACACATCACGAAAATTGCACAGTACCTGTTGCAACTCCACACACTGTTCATCACTACCCGCTCCGTGTTTGAATGTCATTCCATCGTTCTCATTGCTCGACACTAGGCATCGCAATCCCGGGATCCCGGGATCCCGGGATCCCGGGATCCCGGACTTTTTCCAGTCCCGAAAATCCCGGGATTCAAATCTTTTAATCCCGGGATTTTCGGGATTGCAAAAGATGCTTCAAAGTTCAAATGAAATAAATTTAAAAGCACAAAAACCCAATTCCTTATCTGAAGGAGGAGGGAGGGGATAGAGGGCGTCTTTTGCAAAAGGCTTATAATTATTTACTAAGCATTCAACCAGCAAGTGTTGAATCTGAAAGATGTTTTCTCTCAGCAGGGTTTATTTGCAATAAATTTCGCTCTAGATTAGAGGGCAAAACATTTAATGCCTTAGTATTTTTAAGATCTCAGTTTTTAGTTAATCACAACGCTTAACTTTTTTATCGAAATAATCGAAGTAAAACTAAAAGTATCAGGTGTACAAGTAGAAAACCGCCGTTTTCCACTGGGTGGTGCCACCTTTGGAAATCGGTGAGAGAATTCCGATCAGAAACATCACATGGCAAGCTAAGATATCGGTTAACAACTCCACATCATCTCGCTTGTTTATTCTTATTGTCCATTTTTTGTTGGTGCGTGAAGATGTCGAAATTTGAACCGAATAAGCGTCATTTGCGGGAGATTTTGCTTTTCGCGTTTCATTCGAAAAAATATGCAGCTGAAGAGCGTCGAATGATTGTAGCAACTTATAGTGAGTCGTGTATCAGTGAAAGAACGTGTCGAGAATGGTTCGTGAAATTCAAAAATGGTGATTATGACGTGAAATACAAGGATCGGCCGGGTCCCGTGAAAAAGTTTGAAGATGCAGCTTTGGAGACTCTGTTGGATGAAGATTCTTGTCAGACGCAACAAGAACTCGCGGATTCTTTGGGTGTGACTCAGCAATCCATTTCCCTTGCTATACGCAATAAAGCCTCAAATTATGAAAAAAAAACGGCGGTTTTCTACTTGTACACCCAATACTAACAAATTAACTATTTTATTTTTTTTATCAAATATGCGTATATATGTACTTTATGATACATTTGATGCAAAGCAATAAGTTATGTTTAAGTGTCATTTTTGGATAAAACAAAATGTTATCAAACTGAAGTTAAATGTCAAATGAAAAACTTTTAAGTTAAACAAAATGTTGTCAAGGATGACTATGTTTATTTATTTGATTTAAATTTAAACTGACAATTTTGAATGTAATTGACAACTGATTGTAAATGACAACTGGATTTTGGTGATGTGCCGCGCACAACCAACCACTTCGACGACTCAACACCGACTGCCTCCCTTTCCGCCTTACAATGTGATTAAATTCAAGATAAAAAATCTTAAAACTACCCCAAATGCGATTAAACTGTGTCCATTTTTATGGTAAATATATTATAAACAAGTATTTATGCAATTTGGTAAAATTTTTTTATTTAAAAAATTTGTTATTTGAATCCCGGGATTAAATCCCGGGATCCCGGGATTTGACTTTTCAATCCCGAAAATCCCGGGATCGCAAAATGGCAAAAAATTGCGATCCCTACTCGACACAGATTCGATTACGCGCTTCGTCTCAAATACGGATTTATGCTGGTCTACCCTGAACTGCAGCGACGGGCAGGTAATCACCTCTTGACCCAGCAAGAAATCAGTTTGCAACACGTCATCATCAACAATAAAAAAAACTGGGCGTATCGTTGCCGTGTCGATGTTTATCTCGATTACGCATTTCTCACACAAAAGCCGCGTACCACCGCCGATGCCACGAATTTGCTTCGAACACTGCTCGCGTATGACGGTAGCTTATTTACGGCCGACGAACGTGCTAAACTGCATTGGCTACCAGTATCAACAAATGCACTGAAGGGTTGCCCGTTAATATAAACTGTTTTTGTGAAACATTCATCCAATGTCGACGAGTCGACCTTTCGCACTTCCGCACCACGCCCGCCGCAATTGACTGGAGCGCCTTTTGGATGGACTTTGTTACAGTCGGCACATCTCGGGCGCTTTTGTGGTTTCGTACACTTCGAAGAAATGTGGCCGACTTCCCCGCAATTGTAACAAGTTATTGGCTTTTTATCATCGGGCTTGCTCTGCTCTGGCGCACTTTTAATATCACTTTTCACTCTTAGGTCCGATATTTTACCGCGATTGTGCAAATAGTCTTCGATAGTTTCACGCATTTGTTTCACACTGTCAAATTTGAACGCGGCGATTGAAATTTGTAACTCGCGATGCTTCAATCCTTCACGCGCGTATTGAATTATCGCGGATTCACTCAGTTTATACCGCTTGCCTAGGGCATGGTTGGTTGGTTGGTTAGAGTGGTAATGCCCCAGGCATCCAATTAGCGCAGATGCGCCGTTTTGAAACCACTATCTTGATTCAACCTAGGTAGATGGCTGTTATACTCCCGGTGACTAAAACCGCTACAGCCAATTCGAGAGTTTTAGAAAGGCAAGAAGTGAGCTTACCTTGTAGTCCTTGATTTCGTCAACGTTCGTAAACGTCGGTTTACCTAGAGTTTTCCACCGTCTCCTTGCTAGGGCCGGGCAATCGCAGAGAAAGTGTTGAATCGTTTCCTTTTCCTCGGGATTATTGCAGCTTCTACAGCAGGTATTATGAGGAATGCCCATTTTGGCAGCATGCTCTCCAATGGGCCAGTGACCCGTGATGACAGCGGTGAGCCTGGGTGCATCACGTCGGCCTCTGTTAATTAATTCGGCTGATTTGTGTCTGTCGGAACGCATCCGAGCCCACCTGGTATCAGCTTTAGCAAGGAAGCCTTTGGAGATTTCACTCTTGATGGAACCAATTGGGATGCGGACCATTTCCGCTACCCGTTCCTCAAGTGCGGAACCCCCCCTGGCTAGCTCATCCGCTCTTTCGTTACCCTCAATGTTCTTGTGCCCCGGCACCCAGATTAGGGTAACTTGGAACCGACGAGCCAGATCCATTAAGGCCTCCTTACATTCCCACACCAGCTTGGATGTTATAACCGACGAGCCCAACGCTTTGATGGCAGCTAGGCTGTCAGATAGTACGCATATGCTGTTTTTGTAGGTGGTATCGTCCAAAGCCATCCTACAGGCCTGGAAGACGCTAGCTGTGTTGGGGAGGCGAATGGATTTGCTGAGCCTCAGCTTCTCTGAGTAGATTCCCGCTCCTACACCGCAGTCCATCTTTGATCCATCAGTGTAGATTTCGGTATCGCTCCCACTTGTGACTCTTCCTTTCTTCTATTCCGAACGGGAGGGAATATGTATGCCATACCTTTTCCCGAAGAATACAGTGGGAATTTTATAGTCTGTCTCCGCAGTGTGTGCATTTTGCAGTTGATCTAGTATTGACCCGTGCCCATACGGTTTATTCTTCCAGCATCCTATCTCTCTTAACCTGAGAGCACTTAACACCGCAATAACACCGCCACGTTAACGATATGAAGATCTATCGGAAGTAAGTGCGCCAATACATTCAGAGCCTCTGTAGGGCAGGATTTGATCGCCCCTGTTGCTATCGCGCATGCTGTTCTTTGTATTCTGCTCAGCTTTGTGGTGTTATAGTCCCTCCTGAGAGCTTTCCACCAAACTAAGGAACCATAAGAAAGGATAGGACGTACAACCGTTTTGTACATCCATAGCATTAGGTCCGGACGGAGCCCCCATTTCCGGCCAATCATCTTTTTACAGGCGTACAGAGCAAAGCCCGCTTTGCTGACTCTGTGTTCGATGTTTGTTTTCCAGTTTAGCTTTGGGTCCAAGATTACCCCAGGTACTTGGCGCTAGACGAGAGGGATAGTGTCGTTCCGTTCAGCATAGGTAATCTAAATCTAGGTATCTTGGTACGCGTGGTGAAAAGCATCAGTTCAGTCTTACTTGGATTAAGGCATAGCCCACGACCCGTGCACCAAGCTCTCAATCTTTTCAGCGCTGCCTGAAGGATATCACTTATCACTTCGAGACACATCCCCGATGCCGGGGTGCCTCTGTTTAGGTATTTGATCAGCGAACTTTTCCCCAGTTCAGCGCTGATCTCCCTTGAATGGAGCATTGTTGTTATCCAGCCGCAGATGTCTACATTAACTCCAAGGTATTCTAGCGATTCCCGGAGTGGGGAAGTGGGTGGGATAAGCTTAAGCCTTAAGCCTCCCGCTGCCTCCCCTAACTTGGAGATGCAGCTTTCCAGGAAATCCCTAGAAAATTAATCCTCGCATTTGATTACCCGATATCCCCGGATAACCTCCGCAGAGTCGAAGCTGGGAAGAGGTGCCGCCGGGCTCGCAGTCAGGTTGCCCAATACATGGTCCATTACCAATTGGGTCAACCTGGCCTCAATTTCTCCCCACTTTTCCAGTGCTTCTTTGCCGCGGTTGGTGGTAGCGTCGACGAGTGCAACCTGCAGATGGTCACGCACAACGTCACTGAAGATCTTCTTCGGTTTCGATGGTTCAGCTGCCCCGGCCACTTTGGGTCTTTTGGTGTCACGGTTCGACTTCTCCTGAGTAGACCGGTTTCGCTTCGTCGCTTCAGTTTTTGGTAAGGTCGCTTGGTACTCCCGGTACTCATCGACTACCTTCTGAAACCGCACCTTGTCCTCCGCATCCTTGGGATGAGCAGTACCAGCGGCTTCGTTTTTGCTAATCCTGCCGAGGATAGCCAAAGCCCTCTGGTACTGCTTATACCTGGACGGTGGTCTAGGATTGGCCGGTTTCAGTTGGCCCCTTGCTGCAGCGGATGTCGAGGGTTTCTCAGAGAGGATTGGCGTGCTGTGACCTGGCTTGAAGCCAGGAGTTCGTCTTCGGAGGATGTTCCCGGAACTTCTCTCCTGTCCGTTCGTCTATTGTCCTTGTCCGAAGTCGTGATTTGTCCGAGGCTGGGTTTTTTAGAAGTCATGTCAACTGGTTCGTACGGTCACCTGCCCGACCTGGCGGGCTGTGCTAAAACACCGAAGTGCTAGCACGGTGACCAAAGCAAGATTGGGGAAAGGGAGGGTCCGTCACGGCATAGCCCCTTACCGTGATAAGGCCACCGTTCCTTCCTGAGGCGGCCAGGTATCAGGAAAGCTCCGTTCGAATACAGCCGATATTACTCCCTGGCTGCAAATCAGTCCGATGGGCGCGGGTCGCATAACACCCCGGATTAGGGAGGTTTTCGCTGTGCTACCTTAGCCTACCACGACCAGAACCAGATCTGGAAGTGGCCGTTTCCAGCCGTCACCACGCGGAGGTGTTAGCACACGCTTCCATCAGCCAACTCAGTTACGGCACATACACTTTCCAGTGTTACATGTTGATCTCCCTGAGTGACTGACGGCACGACGGCTAGTGACTGACGGCACGACGGCCTAGGGCATAAATTCGAAAACAGTAGTCAGAAATTCGCTCGTTTGATTGTCGCACCGCGTTTCTCATCGCAAAATATACTTGTGCTTCGTCATAATTAACGCTGAACTCCGATTTCAGATCTCGCGCGAACTCGTTCCACGTCGTGTGTAACACCCCCAACGTATCGAGCCACATGCGCGCAGCCCCTCTCAATCGACTGTACACCGCGAGCAGCAAACATTTCTCGTTAAAATTATATGCACTGAGAACACTATTAATCCGGTCGACAAATTGCTCCGCCGACAGTGACTGCGAATTGGTCGGATCGAACTCCGGGATTGTCTCCGCGATTTCTTTGACTGAATGGTTGCTGTGTTCACGAGCCACCGACGCGCTGGCTCTTTCGGGCGCTGGTTCCGCCGGTTGCACATTACGCTGCAACAGCGCCGTCACATTTTCTAACATCGCACGTAATTCGTTAATTTGTTCTTGCACACCAGCCCCTGCCGTGGGCACGAACTCCACGTCGTCGCCACCAATTTCGTCTCGCAACCCCTGTGCAAGGTCAGCGCGAGTGCCTACCGTCGGCAGCCCTTTTTCACGCAACATTCCTTTCAACTGGTCGATTTTAAGTTCGCCAACTTTCGGCATCTTGCCCGCGTATGTTGCCACTGTCACTTACTTTTGTGCTTCCGCGATTTTCTTTTTCTCTTTTTGTCTCTCTTGTTCGCAATTCGCTGCTTTCAACAATACGAATTCGACTCGTCAGGCGTTTTTCGTTTCATTCGCGCACTTTCCCCTTTTCGTGTATGTTCTTTTTAACGTTACGCATGCGCGTTCTTATGTGTGCGACGTTGCTCAAACCGTCATGAGCGCACATCTTCAAATGCTGGTATCGTTTCTATTGCTGTTCGTTACGTTTTTCGTTTCACATGCGCGCGTCCGCGTCAATGTATTGTGACGCCTGCCGCGACGTCGCACAAACCGTCATGAGTGCACACTTCCAAATGCTGGTACTGTTCGTTACGTTTTTCGTTTCACACGCGCGCGTCCGTGTCGATGTTTGTGACGCCTGCCGCGACGTCGCACAAACCGTTATGCTCGCTTCCCAATGCTTTCGTAACGGCAGCCGCGACGCTAACAGGCCGCTACACGTACAGCTTGTTTCAGCATTAGAAAGTACAGTTTTTCTTTCTTTGTCCAAAAAACTTTTTCCTTTTTTTTTACGAACCGTATGTTCTGGAGCGTGCCACCTGCCGTGACGTAGGCGAATCGTTTGAGGGCAAGAACCACGCTTTTGCCCACGCAATCGTTTCACTTTATATGCGCGCCCGCACTCTGCACACCGCAACCACAGTAAACTGTACTGATTCGCGAACCATAGCCGATTGCTAATGGCTAAGACCACGCACGTCCTCTATCCCACTTCTGAACTATAGGCAAATGTTTGTTTATTGAAGAACTGGTACAACAAATTAATATAAAAAAAGGAAATTATCGCTTAGGTTTCTGACGCCGCGCCGGTTGTGCAACTGCCCCGCTCGCCGTTCGTTGACCAACTGCCGGTCCGCTCGCCTGGCTGCTGCGAACTTGCCGTCGCTCTCCGCTCGCCGCGGTCGCCATTGTAATTAACGCTTACACATATTACTACCCAAACCTACAAAAGGAAATACAAAAGTATATTAATAATTGCGAAATATTCAACAAATCTAAATTCGACAGAAATCCAATTAAACACAATCTGAACGTGACCCAAACGCCACAAAAACAGCACAGCCCCTCAGAGATCGATCTTGGGTGTCAATAATCAAAGCGTTGAAATTAAGAATACAATACCTAGGAAAACCCGAGCTAGTGGTTACGGACAACGAACTCAATACCGTCACAATAAGAGAATTTCTAAAAGACATCCAGATAAATACGCACTTTACAACGCCTTATCTCAAAACTGGTAACGCAGATGTGGAAAGACTGCACTCCACACTTAACGAACATATTCGACTTTTTAACGCAGATTCAGAAAATAAAGACGATATCCAAGAAAAACTGTTTGAAGCCATCATTTCATATAACAACTCTATCCATTCCACAACAAAACATAGACCTATAGACCTACTAAATAACATAATTTCAAAGGTTATATCTTCCTTTCAGTTTTCTAAAACAATACACGAGGAAAAAATAAAACAAAAAAATAAAAGGAATGAAAAAGCTAGAAATAATAAAGAGAAAGACTTTTGTTGGTTAATGAGGTCAGTGGATGAAGAAAAGACGTGTGTTCGGTATGATGATGTTTAACCCATTAACGTCCAAAACGTCTAAAATTTTTGTACAACTTTGCGATTGTGCGATTGTGAAATCGGCGTTGCGGATAGAGAAAATAGTCATTCTATATGTTTTCGGGTCCGCTCTACATGATTATGCCATTAGATTTTCATTTTGGTCACAAGGAAATCCAATATGGCGGTGTTTTCGGAAAGAAATGCAAAAATTTCGACCAGTTTTTTTTTTCAAATCAATATTTCGTACCGAAATAGATTTTTGGTTAGGGTATAAATATGCACAAAAGTGCACAAACATGTTGAACTTTCAGAAAATACCCAAGTTGCCCCATGCGAATACATTTAACAACCTCAAAATGGCGGAAAAATGAAAAATTGTGTCACTCATGAATTCACACTGTACAAGTTCTCTTACGAAGCCGTCGGCGGATCGAGGTTGAAAATAATAAGACGCGGGGTTGCGTGGGTACGTGCGGTTTATTTCGGTTATTAAACACGAATGTACAAAGTGAAACACATTGGACGACACAAACGGCCGGAGCCGGTGGATTAGGGAAATGGAACATAAATACAAAAGGGACTGGAAGGGAGAGGATTTGATTTGTGCAGGATCCACAGAACACTGGAACGAACACATTTAGCCATGGCGGCCCGCGTTGCCTTTTGCAACATTATGGCTAGAGCTGCTCGCTCAGCCGGCCCAAGGCCTCCAAGGCCTGCTCGATCAGGGCGCGGGCTTTGACGCGCGGCTCGGGTGCTCCGTCGGAGGAGGTCCCCTCGTCGCTGAAGGTGATGAGCTGGCGCTCAGCTGCTGCCTCGGCTGAGGGGCGGTTGGCTGGACGTCGGGGCTGACGGCGATGGCGTGCCAGCCGGTTGGCGATGGCGGAGCGCTTCTCAGGACGCTGTTTTGGAGCGGCCTGCTGCCGGGGCTGTTGCGGCTTCCTTCCGCCCTTGAATGTGGCCTTGGGCACCGCTGCTGGGGCTGGCCTTCCGCGGAAGTGCAGCAAGGTATGGTGTGCGCAGCCGCACTTGCTGCAGCGCGCGGTGGAGTTGCAGCGATTAGTAGGGTGGGGCCGCGCCAGGCAATTCGTGCAGTATCCCTGGGCGCGGGCCACCTGCTGCGCTGCTCCGGTGCCATCGCCAGAAAGGCCCGGCAAAACCATATGCCGTGGAGATGGTGGCACAGCCGGCATTGCTGAGCCATTTGCGATTTCCGGGTTGCCCTGCAAAATACAAAAAGAGTGTATCACTACAATATAACGATAGTGAGTGGATAGTGTATGAGAATGAGTATGGGGAAAGCAGGGCCATGAGTTGAATGAGCTTTAAGACGGTATTAAGGGGCATAGCTTGACTACTGGCCTTGTCAAGATGCCAGAGTCGGTGCGGATATCCACGACACGTACGTGATTGTCGGGACCGCGATGAATTTTATGAATGCGGCCGAGCCGCCATTCATTGGGGGGAAGCAGGTCGTCTTTAATGACGACCATTTCAGTTTCTTCCACTTCCCTCTGCGGATGCTTCCACTTGTAACGTTTGTGGAGATCCTTGAGATATTCGTCCTTCCATTGAGTTTTTCCCATCGATTAATCAGGGATAGCTCGGAGCACTCGGGTTCGGGGGGGCGGCGAGAGGAGCGCCTCGGAGAAAGTGACCAGGGGTCAGAGACACTAGATCGCTAGGGTCCTGCGATTGAGGAGAGAGCGGACGTGAATTAAGCGTCCCTTCAATTCTAGTCAGAAGAGTCGTAAACTCTTCGTATGTGAATCTATGAGAGCCGGCTACCTTTTTAAGGTGGGTCTTGAAGCTTTTGACCGCCGACTCCCATAGTCCTCCCATGTGAGGAGCATGTGGGGGGATGAATTGCCACTCGACGCCCTGAGGACCGTATCGGTCGAGAATATCTTGGGCGATTTCTCTCGAAAATTTGGCAAAGTCTCTGGCCATGGCACGTTGAGCACCGACGAACGTTTTGCCGTTGTCGGTCATGAGTTTGAGAGGTAGCCCTCGTCGACCAGTAAATCGGGCGAATGCTGCGCGGAACGCTTCGGTCGTAAGATCCGAACAGAGTTCCAAGTGAACGGCTTTCGTGGAGAAGCACACGAAAACTGCAACATAACCTTTGAGGTAGGTTGAGCTACGGAGCATGGAAGCTTTAATCTGGAATGGACCAGCAAAGTCGATTCCGGTTGTGGCGAATGGGATGGTAAGTGTACATCGTTCGGGAGGGAGTGCTGCCATAATCTGTGTTCGCAGCCTTTCTTTATGGATGACACACGTTTTGCATTGAAAAATGCACTTTTTGCCTTGCGGCTTTAGGCGCGGAATGTAATATTCCTGCCGAACCATACGGAGCATGAGTCGTTGGTCCGCATGCAGTAATAGCTTGTGAAGGAAGCGAAGAAGCAAACTGCAGTAGCGGGACTCTGGGGGGAGAATAATGGGGTGTCGTTCATTATACGACAATGCCCATTGGCGAGTCTGCCATTAACTCCCATCACCTTCTGTTTATCTAGGAAGGGATTGAGCACCAAGAGAGAACTTTTCTTGGATATGGGAGGAGAATGAGAGAGCGCTTGTCGTTTCTGGGGATAATGGGAACTTTGCGCGAGAGTTATAAGGCGATTCTTAACAACTGCCAACTCTGCTTGGGACAACAGTGTTCCGTGTATGGGATTGTGTTGGCGATGGGAGGAGATGCCGTTATGAATAAAGCGGAACATGTATGGGATTACTCGCAGGGCTCGAGAGAAGCTGGAGAACCGATCGAGGATATCGGCCTGCTCTTCGAGAAGGTGGTGGCAATCAACTGCTCGTTGTTCCGGGACTGGAACTTTGCGAGAGTGACCTTTGGGCCAAGCATCAGAAGCTTGCTGCAACCATTTGGGGCCATTCCACCACAGAGAGTGATCTTTGAGATCTTGCGGCTTGCATCCGCGCGTTCCTAAGTCCGCGGGATTTTCAGCGCTTGGGACATGTCGCCAGGGAGCGTTGTGCACATTTTGCTGTATTTCGGTCGTGCGGTTGGCAACATAAGTCTTCCATGTGCAAGGTGGTTTTTCCAACCAAGCAAGGACAATTTCCGAATCGGTCCATAAATGGATTTCCGATTTGTCGAACCCGAGATGAGAGCGGAGGGATTTGATGAGCTGGGAGAGTAAAACTGCTCCGCAAAGCTCTAAGCGAGGTAAGCTTATTGTCTGGAGAGGTGCAACTCTTGTTTTCGCAACAAGGAGATGTGACGCGAGGTGGTCACCATTCGTGCTAATACGTATGTATAGAGCTGCACAGTATGCCTTTTCGGAGGCATCGCAAAATCCATGGATCTGAACATTTCGATTGGGGGCATAGTGAACCCACCGGGGAATTTCGATAAGTTCTATGGCAGGCAAATTCTCAATGAATTGCTGCCACTTTATGAGTGATCCTGGCTTTATGCACTCATCCCACTCAGTGCCTTCAAGCCAAAGCTCTTGCAGAAGCTTTTTGGCAAGAATCATTATAGGCGAAAGCCATCCTGCGGGATCGAAAAGTTTGGCAACAGACGAAAGAATTTGCCGTTTCGTGAATGAGTTTGCAGGAGTAGTGGGAGAGATAGAGTATGAAAATGAGTCCGATAAGGCATTCCAACGGATGCCAAGAGTCTTAGTGGAACTCGTTGAATCGAACTTGAGGAATTCCGAGTCGAAAAGGTCGTCTTCGGGAATTTCCTCTAAGAGTTTTGCGTGATTAGCCGTTATCTTTTTAAGAGGGAATCCCCCGGAGTTGAGGGTGGCTATCACTTGAGAGAGAGCTTCCTTAGTGGTGGGAAGATCATGACCTCCGGAAAGAATGTCGTCGACATACGTTTCCTCGAGAAGTATTTTTGCCGCTAACGGGCTGGATGGCTGAGAGTCGTGGGCCAATTGATGGAGCGTTCTGATGGCCAAATATGGCGCACAGTTAACCCCAAATGTCACCGTTTTCAATCTGAAGTCTTGAATAGGAGATTCCGGGGATTTGCGAAAGAGTATTCGCTGGAATTCCTGGTGATCATTATGGACCCGAATTTGCCTATACATCTTTTGGACATCGCCATTGAAGACAAAGCGGTAAAGGCGCCATCGGAGAATGAGAGCTGTGAGGTCATTTTGAAGAGTGGGGCCAGTATGCAGAACGTCGTTAAGTGACTGACCAGAACTTGAGGACTTTGAGGCATTGAAAACTACTCGGACTTTGGTAGTTTTCTTTTCGGGGCGGATGACTGCGTGATGAGGCAGATAGTATGAGAAATATTTGCCATTCTGGATTATCTCACGGGGATTTGTGAGTTCCATATGGTCAAGGGTGATATATTCCTCTAAGACGTCATCGTAGATGGTCTTGAGGTTTCCCTTTCGGGAGAGATTTCGCTCCATGCTAACGTATTGCTGGAGGGCGTTGGGGCGGGAATTGCCTAACGCTATCGAGTATGGAAAATCTGCCTTAACCCTTTGATGGGCAGTAACAATTTACTACACATTTGCACTTTGTCGTCTGGCCAGACGAAATCTGTGTGAGGCTCTTGACAGAAGCAAATCGCAATGACAGATGAAGTTTACTATGTTTATTTAGTAGGCTACATATGTAAGTTTATATATATACAAGTTATGTTTATATATACTTACTTAGTTACCCACAAATACACTGCAAAAAAAGAGATGAATCTGGGATTTTTTTTATTTTTTTGAAATTATATCATTTTTAGGCGTGTTTTATTTTTGTATGCGTCTATACATATATATAATGAAAAAAATGCATATTTTGCTTATTTTTGTATTTATTCAATGCAGTTATGGCATTTGTGATACACATGTGCGTGCGACAGAGCAACGTGGTCGCCACATTGCTGACACTGAATTCGTGTTTTGCGGTGCTTGTGTGTATTGTTTAGGCATAGACGCATGAAACAGACCTAAATATCTGGGGAACTACAGCAACAGAAGCACTTGGCTACTGGAATGATATAAATGAATGATAAGTTAATATAATAAGTTAAATTTATTACACGAATGTTATTATTAACTCACCACGCCATAGATTTTTAGGCTTGCGGAATGCTAGAGAAGCGAACCGTATTCGGATTTTTTTGACCAATTGGGTACATAAGTCATTAGTTGTATCGTTCTGATGGATTGTAATGTCAACAACATCATCGTCGTTAAAAAAATCACCCATTCTCAAATAACACTAAACACACGATTTTGTGATTTGAAGTTTACTCCTCGACTTTCAAAAACGAACTGACACATCACCAACGTTAAAAAATTTAGTCAATTTCGAATAGCAACAAATTTAATATGAATTTATATATCAAACCATTGTAAAAATTAAATGACTTTCACATACAAACTGACCAAGAATGCAAAAAAGCGCTTTTTTGGCTTACTTAATTTTTCAAATTTTTAAATAATTTTCCATTTTTACATTTTCAACAAGCTCTCAGCATGCTGTGATTATTTAGCCATCATTTTAAGAAATCAAAGAAAGTTAAAATAATAATAAAAACGAATAATACACTCCATTCTCGCAAAACACATTTTTCGTCTGGCCAGACGACAAAGTGCAGATGTGTAGAAACTGACTTTGAGACAAAAAAAATCCATAAAACCGCGTACAAATTCTTTTTATTTCTTACGTTTTATATAAAGGATAACGAAACTTGAAAAGTCACGAAAGCACAGCACGATGGAGCGCAGAGAAAAAAAGTTATGAATGAAAATAGAACCATTTCGTCTGGCCAGACGACAAAGTCCATCCGAGGATTAAAGGGGAGTTTTACAGTATATCTACCATCCGATCCACGGGTTGTGGTCTTCTGGTATAACTCTTCGCAATAAGTGTCATCCGAGGAGACAGGTGTCGGGAGTTTGACTTCTTCCTGCTCCCAGAATTGCCTGAGTTGTGAACTTAGTTCCTCATTGGAGACTTCTGCTACGTATGTCGAATAAGATGACACCGTATGGGGTACTGGCCCGCTGAGTATCCAACCGAAAATGGTGTTTTGGGCTAATAAACTGCCACACACATTTCGTCGGATACCTTCGAGTAAGATCTGGGGAATCAGGTCACTGCCAATAACTAAGTCTATCTGCGCTGACTCGAAAGGACTTGGGTCAGCGAGCTTTAGCGTGGCAAATTCTTACCAATTGGGATGGATAATTGTGAATGGGGGTAGCAATTTTGTCAATTGGGGGAGTACTATTGCTTGCACATTGAGGGTCGTGCTGGAGTTTGGAACTGCCAACGTCAAAAAGCAAATGTGATTAGCATTTTGCACAATTTTACCGCCCATGCCTGAAATTTCGAAGTGCGATTTTTCAATAGGCAATTTTAGGCGTTTTTGCACCTTCGAGGAAATGAAGGTGCGTTGCGAGCCTTGGTCGATTAACGCTCTAACCTTGAACAATTCTCCTAAGTGGGCAATAGACACCAGTGCCGTAGGCAGAAGGGATTGGGTGCCATTATTGTGCCTTGAAGATGGGCCGGGTTGCGCATCTGAAGTGGGGGCATGAGTTGTGGAGTTATTGTTCGGTTGGTGATGAGCTGTTGCGACCTGAGAAGTGGTCGTCTGAGACCTATTGAGAGGCTGCGGGGCTTGGGATTTATTGTTGGGGAAATGAAGCAGGGAATGATGCTTCCTTTGGCAGTAAACACACGTAAAACTGCTTGTGCAATCCTTTATGGTGTGCGTCGTGACAAGACAGTTTTCACACAAGTTGTGCTCTTTGACGTATTTCAATCGGCTCTGGGGGGTGAGCTTCTGGAAACTCTGACATGTCCGTATAGGGTGGTTGGCGTTGCAAAGTTTGCACGCGAAGTCTTTTTTCACTTCAGTGTGGAAGTGCTGTGATCTATTTTGAGGCCGATTTTGGGGAGTATGGAAATTTGAAGGCTGTGGTTTTGGCTTAGCGGGGCGAATGCTATTGAGCCGTTCCACCACCTCGTGCAGGTCAGGAACTCGTCCATTTGTGACCAAAGAGGCAGGTCCTTACGAGATGTAAGGGATTGTTCCCAGAGAGCTAATGTCTCTTCGGGCAGTTTCATACAACAAATATACACGAGCAGCGGATCCCAGTTGTCGGTGTCCACGGCCTGGGACCTAAGTACCGACAAACAATTATTGATCGTGCTTTGAATCCGCTGCAGCGCTTCGCTATTTTCGGTAGTGGCCGGAGCGATATTTAACAGGGATCGGATTTGGTTGTCAACTAATATGCGCCTGTTTTCGTAACGGGATTTCAGGGCTTCCCATGCGAGTCCGAAGTTTTCATCGCTTAAGGCAAATTGCTTCACAATTGCACCGGCTTTGCCTTGCGTCTTGTATCGGAGGTGATACAATTTTTGGGCTGGAGTGAGCTTGGGGTGGTTTATGTATACTGCCGTAAACATGTCCCGGAAGGACGGCCACTGCTCATAGCCCCCGAAAAATGTTTCGGTATCGCAAGGTGGAACTTGTAAACAAATATTCGGAGTATTTGTTGGTTCTGGGGATCGAACCTGTTCCGTATGCGCAGCGTGCGGAGTGGGTGGAGGCTGGAGCATCTCAATGATGTCCGACATTTGAGCCATGCACAACTCATACTGGTCTGTGCAGGCTTCGATTTTCTGCCGAGCCGACTCCTTGAAACGGTCGGACTGGCAACTGTCTTCCGCAATGGAGACTGCCTCATATGCGCACATAAGCCTTGTCCATTGGGATTCCAAATTCTTTTGACGAATTTGGACGAGGGACTTTGTTTGTTCCTCAATGGGGGTCACAGAAAACTTTGTGCATAATTGCACGAGCCGATCGGACTCGAATATAAATTTAGCAACGCTAGGATCGGTTGCTTTGAGAATGGGGGACTTGGAGCGCGGTTTTGGCGGCTCACGAGTGACAGTGTCTGTCAAAAACAAGTCAGTTGACACCTTAGGGGGTTGTTTGGAGGCGGTTGACTCCATCGCGTCTGACTGCTTTTTGGGCGAACGCTCTACCGGCATTGAAAAATATAAAAAAGCGAAGCTTGAGTGAGAGGGGGGTCAGGTGCGAAAAAATTGAAATTAGATTTCCACCTGAGAATGGGAATACACGAAAGAGTTAAAGTTGGCCGCTTCCGCACGAACGGCTTAAAATTGGAAAAAATCGAAAAATTACACGAATGTGTGAAATTTATTCGATTGAATGGGAAAATGCTTTTAAGTGGTTGGCCAACTTTATTAAACGTATGGGAATAATACAACAAAATATTAAAAAAAATGTGTAATTGAACCGCGAAATCCGAAATATAGAAATTAGAAATATAGAAATAAGTGTTGTGTTTAATGGCGTAAAAATAGAAACAACAAGTGACAATAAATTTTATTTGTGTATGTGTATTTGTATTTATTTTATTAAAAAATTTATGTAAAAACAAAATAAATATGTATGGGTATGTATGTGTATAAAGGGATATAAATAAGGATAATAAATGTGTATGGTTATGTGTATATGTGTATGAGTGTATGTCAAAATATTTTTTGGAATATCTAATATTTGTTAATTTTGTTAGTAAATTTACTAAAAAATCTTTAATTATATAAAAAAGACACAAATTTTTTAATTTTGTGCGCAGGTGGGATGTCTTTGTCCCACTGTATGTATGTATAGTGTATGCGCAGTGAACGTTTGTTATGTACAATTGAAAATTTTCTAAGTCGAAAATTTTCAATGTACTTTGGACGGGTTTTGTTGTCCCACTGTATGTAATAACGTGTATGTGGATGTAGAATATGAGTGTATGTATATGTATATATACTAAGGTTTGCGCACGATGAAATTAGTGCATACGTTTTTACTCATAGCGTTCTCCAAGTTCAAATTTGAAATTTTTTTTACATCAAAATAGCTTTGTTAAAGATGTCTTGGTCCTCATGTAAATTTTTGAGATCATTCGGTAGTTTTTGCCTTCAAAATGAGCAGCGAAATAGAAGTGCGTGAAAAAATTATTAGACTGCGCATTGAAAATCCGAATTTAACTTTCAAAACAATTGTTCGAAAAGCACGGGTTTCGCGAAATACCGTTTCGTCGGTAATTAAAGTTTACAATGAACGTCTGACGATTAATAGGAAACAAGGAAGTGGCAAAAAGAAGGGGCTTAATAACCCTGCTATGGGCAAGAAGGTGATAGCTCTTTTAACAAAAAATCCCAACACATCAGGCAGAAAAGTGGCGGAAAAAGTAGGATCCTCTGAAACATTTGTTAGAAAATTTAAGAAGGAGGAAGGGCTAAAGTCATGCAAGGTCAAAAAAGTTCCAGATAGAAATTCGAAAAAGAACAGCGAGTCAAAAGAGCGAGCCAAAATATTGCACCGTGATTTTTTACGGAAATTTGATTGCTGCATTATGGACGATGAGACCTATGTAGTGGGTGACTTTTCACAACTTCCAGGTGTGGGTTATTATGTTGCAAATCGTAGAAGGAACGTCGCGGAGCAGTATAAAACCCAAAAGAAGTCGAAATTCCCCAAGAAGTTTTTGGTGTGGCAGGCAATCTGTAGCTGTGGTAGACGAATCAGTTCATTTGTAACAACTGGGACTATCAACACCGATATATATATCCGGGAGTGTCTGCAAAAACGACTTTTGCCATTCATAAAACAGCACACAGTTTCTACTTTCTTTTGGCCTGATTTGGCAGCGTGCCATTACACTAAAGCAGCAGTTGAGTGGTACAAAAGGAATAATGTAACATTTGTACCCAGATATGCGAATCCACCTAACTGCCCAGAGCTCAGACCAATAGAAAGATATTAAGCTCTGGTAAAAAGGACCATGAAAGGCACAAAACAGGTTGCTGAAACCACTACCAATTTTTCCAAAACATGGCTGTCGTCCACAAAAAAAATTTCTGAAAACACTATAAAAAGCCTAATGCGAGGCATTTCGGAAAAAATCAAAAATTTTTTTAAAAGTTAATCACAAAAAATATTTTCTTATTGAATAAAAACATGAATTAAATTTATATTAATATAAGGTTTTTTCTTTTTAATATGTTAACTAGTTTAGAAGAAATTTGAGTTTATTTGTGCACTAATTTCATTGTGCGCAAGCCTTACTGTGTACAAAGAATACCCGGAATTTTCCCATTTAAACTACGCGGTTAAATATTTTCGCCGAATTATTTTTTTTAATTTCATACAACTGTTAGAGGCTCACATGTCAAATTATACGTCAAAATACTCATTAGTGTTTGAGTTACGCTTGGTGTTGTGAGACGCAAAAAGTGAATGCGGCGATTTTTATAATGTCTGAAATTATCCAACAAAGAAGTGCGATCAGATTTTGTTTCCTGAACGGAATAACCGCTGCGGAAACGTTGAGATTGTTGCAGAAGGCCTACGGAGACCATGCCCTATCAAAAACAACAACATTTGATTGGTATAAAATGTTTAAAGAAGGCAGAGTACGCGTTGAAGGCGAAGAGCGGCCAGGTGGACCACGCACATCAACTGATAAGCAACACGTCAAGCAAGTGAAGGAAATGGTGATGGAAAATCGTCGGCTGACATGCAGAGACATTGCTTCTATTGTTGGAATATCAAATGGATCGGCCATCACAATTTTAAAGGACATTTTGTGCCTCAAACGCGTCAAATCTCGATTGGTCCCAAAAAATTTGAATTTCTTCGAAAAAAGCGTCGTGTCGATGTGTGTGAAACAATGCTTTCTGATTATCAATCGGTTATGAAACGCATTATTACTGGAAATGAGACTTGGATCTATGCTTACGACACGGAAACAGCCGACCAATCGAGCGAATATCGTGCCAAAGGTGAGGCAAGGCCGAAACACCCGCGCCAAAGTCGCTAAAAATCAAGGTCATGTTGACAGTTTTCTTCGATTATCGTGGTGTTGTGCATTATGAGTTCCTTCCGCCGGGCCAAACTGTCAACAAGGAATATTACTTGAGCGTTATGCGTTATGCTATTCGCAAAAAGAGGCCGGATTTATGGAGAGACAACTCTTGGTTTTTGCATCACGACAATGCACCATCTCACACGGCATTGGTTCTTCGTGAGCATTTCGCCAAAAATGAAACTCATATCGTTCGTTTAGCTCCTTGTGACTTCTGGCTATTCTCCAAACCCTAAAGACCACTTCGAAGACACCGTTTTGAATCGATTGAAGAGATACAACGTGAATCAGCGCGCTCATTGAAGGCCATACCGGAAGGTGACTATTGGGCATGCTTCGAAGATTGGAAAGTCCGTTGGCATAAGTGCATTGCATCGGGGGGGGACTACTTTGATGGCGATGAAATTGATTTGGAAGAATAAATAAAGATTTTTTTAATTATAAACAAATTCCGGGTATTCTTTGTACACAGTAGTATATGCACGATTGTAAATTTTCTAAGTTCAAGAAAATTTTCAATGTGCTGTGAAAATGAGCAATTTGTCCCACTGTGTTCGCTGTTGTGCTTTCTTGCTTATGTACATGCACTTGGGCCAAGCAGCTGGATTGTGTGCTGCCAAGTGCGTACGTATATAGCACAAAAGGGAAATGCGTGACTATGTGCACAAGTGGGTGCGCGAATGTACACAGCAGCTGGGCTGCTTGCTGCTTATCTCGTGTACAAAGCACAAAAAAGAGAAATGGAAATGGTGTGTAAATATCGCACAGAGAGAGTTGCGAGAATGTGTGCAGAAAAGCGCGCGCAGAGTGTTTACAGCTGCTTATGTAAGTTAGCACCAGATACGCTGACCAACGGCTCAGCGATCAACTAAGCCAGCGCAACACCGAAATGCTGACATCGCAACACTGGGGACGATGACCAACGGCCCAGCCAGCACAAAACAAAAATGCTGACACCACCAACACGCGCTGCACGGCAAGTCAACGACCACCAGTGAGTCAAGAAGCCGTGTCAGCCAAAATGGATATCAATAGGTTACATTTTAGATTAAGAAAAATATTGTGAACAGTTGAAAATTAGCAATAAAACTCAGCGGACATAGTCCGAATAAAAAATAAAATTTTTTTTAAATACGATAAACGAAAGTTTATCTAACTGGCGCCCGAGCAAAGTAGCTAGTGACGGTAAACGGTAAAGTGAAGTGGTTAATCTCTAAAAGTGCCGCGAAAACTAATACAAAAGCGCCACAATCGAATATAATACGAGTGATCCAGGACATAAGTGCCAAGCAAAACTCCACAAGACGACCAGGGATACCACAACGGAGCCGCAGCCGACTAAACACCAACTCTAGATCTTTTATAACGACAGGAAACGAGGCCCCCAAGTACCGCAAGGAAACCGGAGTTCCTCCAAAGGAACAGCCGCCTGCACAAATGATATACATACTATTGTAAGCGAAATCGTAACTATAAATAAGGAAAAACTAGTTAAGCTAATTTATAAATAAAAGTGTAACGATAAGTAAGATAAAACAATAACGTGACGTAAAAACATAACACAACAGTAAACTGCCATAACAAAACCTAATTCTGCGATTCCTACGGGACCCTCCAGGATAGAAAGGTAATAATAAAAAAAACAAAAAAGAAAGAAAACATCAAGAAGCAAAAATAGGAAAAAAGGAAAAGAAAGAGAAAAAGTACAAGAATAAGGGAATTTTTTGTAAATCTCCCGAACGCAAATGAAAGTTATAAAATTAAGGCAAGTAGAAAAAGCCATCGACATATTTACGAACAGAGCCGAACTCTACTCCAAAGGAGACGAGCCGGCTAAATATAGAAAGCTAATAAAACAATTAGAATATTTGAAAGAACTAATCATACAAAGAGAAGTGGCGGAAGAAAAAATATTAAATAAAAAATACTAAGATACAAATAACAAATTTTTTTCGTTATCTCGACAATAATCAATATGTCAAACCCAAACAATTTAATTAGACCACCAGTGCTAGGTACTCAATCCTCTCAAGCATCCACCTCAAATCCTACCCCTAACCCTCTCCAAGCATCCCCCGAACTAGCCGAGTTAATCAAAAATATAGTAACATAAGTAGCTAGGACAGAATGCGCGACCATAGTACAGAGAATGACCAACCCCACTCCCGACATAGCAACTGACCAAACTATTGACCAACGATTTAGTAACGACTTGTCCGACATGGACAAGATCCCCGAAGTAGTCAGGTCACTTAGAGAATTCAACGGAAACCCGGCTGAATTCAGTAGCTGGAGAAAAAGCGTAGAACGAATACTAAATATCTACGGAAACCAAGTAGGCAGCCCAAAATATTTCGGAATATTGAATATAGTAAGGAACAAAATCATAGGGAAAGCAGACCAGGTTCTCGAATCATATAACACCCCGCTTAATTGGAAGGCAATATCCAAATGCCTAACAACCCACTACGCCGACAAAAGGGATCTAAGCACTTTGGAGTACCAAATGACGTGCCTTATACAAGGACGTCGGTCCGTACAAAATTTCTACGCCCAGGTATATTCACATCTTTCATTGATCTTAAATAAAATCTCTTGCATGGAAATCAGTGAGGAATCTATACAGATTCTGTCCCAAACATATAGAGAGAAAGCATTAGACACATTCATACGAGGACTTTCAGGAGACCTTGCAAGATTGTTAGGAATGAAAGAACCATCAGATCTACCAGAAGCACTTCACCTCTGTTTAAAATTAGAAAATCAAAACTTTAGGGCAACACACGCTTATAGCCACCAAGGCCAACAACAAAGACCAGAAAGACCACGATACGGAGCACCTCAACCACCCCCACGACAACAATTTCAGCAATTTCCCCCACAACAACGGACACAGAGATATCCAAATCAGCAACAACAATTCCACCCAGAATTGGCCTACATACCATACACGCAACGAGCATTCTCACCGAACATGCACATGCCACAACAATTCGCACAATGGACAAACCAACCATTCAACAGACCCTACTACAACCCACCATGAAGACCTTTGGCACCAAAACCACCACCGAAACCTGAACCAATGGAAATCGACGAAAGTATCAGGACAAGAGCTGTGGATTACGCAAACAGACCCAACTTCCGTTACGCTGGAAAACGACAAGAAAAACCCGACTCGAACCTCACCAACCTCCCCATGAAGGTGCAGAAAACTTCCATGTAACTACCGATGAAAAAATACTTGAAAACCCACCTCCGGAAGACTGTGATCATAACCTTTCCACCTACAATGAGCCACACTCTTATGAAAATTCCGAATACCAAAACTCCCCACAAAATAATCCATACGACTACGAAACTCTCGATTTAACAGATGTTCATTTTTTAGGATGAACATTTCTTCGCTTCCTTATTTCGAGTGTAGAGCGAGAAGCGGAGAAATTTTAAGAATTCTAATAGACACGGGCTCCAATAAAACCTACATACAACCACATTTAGCTAAAAAAATAATAGAAAACGAAAATTGCTTTTATGCAAATTCAATAGGAGGTAAATTAAAAATTACACACCACACACACTAAAATCTTTTCAACCTTAAGGAAAATTTGATATTCTTTCTTTTGCCTACTTTAACAACATTTCACGCCATATTAGGCAACGACAGCTTGAAACAACTTTCAGCAATAATACACACAAAAGACAATTTTATGACCGTTGCAAACAAACTAAACATTCGACTAAAACAATACACCGCCCAAGACGTCAATACAATACAGATTCGAGATGGACACATGACCGACAAACAAAAACGAATAACTCAATCCCAAATTAACCAACCCCTCGATCTTTTTTCTGATCCAAATGAAAAACTGACCTATACCACAAGAGTCGTCGCTACCATTCCGACACACCTGTTTATACAAAAAGTTATCCATACCCAATGTCACTAAAAGAAGAAGTAGAAAAACAAATACAAAAATTGTTAGAGGACGGTATAATTCGACAATCCAGGTCACCCTACAATTCGCCTGTATGGGTCGTCCCGAAAAAAGATGACGCATCTGGCAAGAAGAAATTTAGATTGGTCATAGTTTACAGAAAGCTTAACGCAGTGACAATTGCAGATAGATACCCTATACCCGAAATTAACGACGTACTAGCTCAACTAGGACAGAACAAAATTTTTTCGGTAATCGACTTAAAAAGCGGTTTCCACCAAATCTCTCTGAAAGAATCGGACTTTGAAAAGACAGCCTTCTCCGTGAACAACGGTAAATACGAGTTCACAAGGTTACCCTTCGGACTGAAGAACACCCCAGCAATATTCCAACGGACATTAGACGATATCCTAAGACAACACATAGGCAAAATATGTTATGTCTACATTGATGACATAATCATATTTAGCCAAGACGAAGAAACTCACGCCGAACACATAGACACAATTTTCGACACACTCAACAAAGCAAATATGAAGGTACAAATGGATAAATGCGAATTTTTCAAAACCAAAGTCGAGTTTCTAGGCTTTATTGTCTCCTCTGAAGGCATTACCACAAATCCCACTAAAGTACAAGCCATCGTAGATTTCCAAACCCCAAAGACATTGAAAGACTTGCGATCATTTTTAGGCCTTTCCGGCTACTACCGCCGTTTCATAAGGGACTACGCGAAAATTGCAAAACCGCTAACAACCCTCCTTCGAGGCGAAGAAGGAAGAATCTCAAAAAATATTTCAAAAAAAAACCCTATACACCTAGATGACGAAGCCGTAGCAACATTCAAAAAAATCAAATCAGCCCTCATTTCCAATGACGTAATCTTACAATATCCGGACTTCAAAAAAGAATTTATCCTCACCACAGACGCTTCGAAATACGCTATAGGAGCAGTGCTAGAGCAGAATGGAAAACCAATAACTTTCATTTCACGGGCATTGAGCAAAACAGAAGAACATTACGCGACTAACGAGAAGGAAATGCTCGCGATAATATGGGCACTTAAGACCTTCAGAAATTACCTGTACGGTACAGCCAAGATCGTAATATACACTGACCACCAACCACTTACATATGCCCTTAGCAATAAAAATGATAATTCAAAACTAAAAAGATGGAAATCAATATTAGAAGAATATAATTACGAAATCAAATATAAGCCAGGAAAAGCAAATATCGTTGCCGACACACTCTCCAGACCATGTGAAATAAATTCTTTATCCGTGGCTACACATTCCGATGAAAGTTCAGGTCATAACCTAATACCAACAACAGAAACCCCAATCAACGCATTTAAAAATCAAATTTGGTTACTAACAGGACAAGAAAATAATCACGAATTTAAAATCCCTTTCCCAACATATCATAGGCATACAATCATTAGGCCCCACTATTCAACAGATGACTTAATATCCATACTAAAACGCTTCTTAAATCCTTCCGTTATATATGGATTATTTACTTCCGAAGAAATAATGGGACAAATTCAACAGTTTTACCCTCTCCACTTCTCAAACTATAAAACACGATACACGCAATCACAAGTCATAGATTTACTAACAAACGAAGAACAAGAAAATCAAATTTTAATCGAACACAAAAGAGCACACAGAAATGCAATAGAGAATAAAAAACAACTCCTTCAGAAATTCTATTTCCCACAAATGATAAGGAAAGTCAAAACAATCGTAAAGCAGTGCAGAATATGTGCGGAAAATAAATACGATCGGCACCCAAACAATCCCGAAATTCAAGCAACCCCGATCCCAGAATACCCCGGACAAATAGTGCATATCGACATTTATATAGCCGATAAAAAAAAATAATATTAACAGCAATAGACAAATTTTCCAAATACACACAAGCTAGATTACTAAAATCCAGAGCAATAGAAGACATTCGCGAACCACTCCGACAAATAATCTTCAACTTCGGAGTCCCGGAATCAATAATAATAGATAATGAAAAATCATTGAACTCCCATTCAATAACCTTCATGCTGGAAGATCAACTCAGAATAGAAATATACAAAGTACCACCACATACGAGTACGGCGAACGGTCAAGTTGAAAGGTTTCATTCAACATTATCCGAAATTATAAGATGCCTAAAAGCGGAAAATACCGAAAGATCTTTTGAAGAGACACTAGATAGAGCTGTTTATGAGTATAACCACAGAACAAACAATATACAGAATGCGCATCTGGTGTAAAGAAAATTTTCTTCGCGGGTTCCAGCGGTACGACCCGTTTGTGGATGCGGGGGGAAGCAGTAAAGGGGATGAGAACGCACAGAGCGCGAGAGCGTGAGCTGAGAAGCTGCGACCGCGCACCACACACTGTGGTTGTTGTTGTTGGGCAACAAAGCGATGTGCCGCTTGCATGTTGGTGCTGGCTCGTGCTCGCTCTCCGCTTGCTTTTTGACAAACAAGAACAAGAAGTGGAGAGGCAGTTTCATAGAAAAATTGATTGAGCGATCGCCAAGGCACATAAGGTGGTAGCACTACGAGAAAAACCAAAATTCAATGGATTTTATAAGTTCTTTTGGTCTGCTTGTAAAATAGAAGTTGTAAAAAGTACAAATGGCTACAATGAAATATATGTGTTAAATATTGAAACAACCAAGACGCATTAAGAAAGTGATAATAAGTGGAAAATTATTGCTACAATGTTGTGCTAATTATCAAAGAATGCTGCAACTACCTATTGAATTTGCCTTGGCGATTGCTTTGCCAAATCAACCACTTTCAATGTGCACGAGTAAAGCCAAGCTGGCTTGCTGCGCAAGCCAGCCGCAACAACATTGCGTGTTGTTGTCGAAATGAGAATAAAGCCCAAAAAAAATCGAATCTATGCGTATACAATACATCAATTCGCGCTTACTCTCTCGGTTCCCTTTACATTTTCCTCAGCTTTGTTGCTTCCCGCCCGCGTCTGAAATGAAATCGCAAAATTATTTCAGATGCGCCTTCTGTATACTGTTTATTCTGTGGTATAACTATTCCATACATTCGACCACAGGACAGAAGCCTATAGAAGCATTCTTTGGACGTAGAATATTCACAAATCACGAACTATACGGAAAAGTAAGACAGGACAACATACAAAGACTCAAACAAAAACTGGAACAAGACCTAACATTCCACAATCAAAATAGGAAGCCATTTAAAGATTATAATATTGGCCAGACCATTTTCGTAAAAATTAAATAACGATACGGCAGCAAACTCACAGCTAAATATAAAAAAAAATAGTAAAGGAAAATCAAACCTCGACAGTAACAACAGAGACCGGTAGAATAGTCCATAAAAGCCTCAAAGAATAACTAACAAAAATTTCATTACCTTTTACCGCAACGTTACCGAGCCCAACTTTCAGTGAATACGACTAAAGTGGGTGAATTCCAGGAAAAACTGGAATGTAAAATTCGAAAAGTAACGGGAAAAGTAAAATAATTAATAACTAATTTCCGAATTACAGATGCCTTATTCCAATATGCGCAGCCAACGTACAAATACTCGACTATTCCTCATCCCAATTAGTGACCATCGCCTCCGGACAAGCAAAACTGCAGACAGGAACATTTAAAATTATACACGTAATAGAAATACACCAATATATCAGGTGTACAACTTTGCTTCCGCCGTTGTTTTCCAAAATTAAAAGCTTTATTGCGAAAAAGTGCTTACAGATGTATTATTCAAAGTATTGTCCGTCGCTAGCGACAACTTTCTCCCATCTTTCCGGCAATTTTCGGATCCCGGCTCGAAAAAAGGAGTCCTCTTTTGACGCTATCCATGAAGCAATCCATTTTTCCAATTCTTCGAAGGATTGAAAATGTTGATCTGCCAGGCCGTGTGCCATTGAACGGAATAGGTGGAAGTCAGAAGGGGCGATATCTGGGGAATACGGCGGGTGGGGCAAGACTTCCCATTTCAGCGTTTCCAGGTACTTTTTGACCACTTTTGCGACGTGAGGCCGAGCATTGTCGTGTTGGAGGATGACCACCATGTGTGGCCACCGTGTCGAAATCACCATTTGTAAAACGTTGAAACCACTCCCGACACGTTCTTTCACTCAGAGCAGCATCACCGTAAGTTTCTGAGAGCATTCGATGCGCTTCAGCTGCATTTTTTTTTTCGAATTGTAACAGAAAAGTAAAACTTCCCGCAAATGGCGAGAATTGGGCACATAAACGGACATTTTCGAGCGTGAATAATACGAAAACAAGAACAACTGTCACTGAAACGGCGATGACAATTCGTTAGGCACTGTCCACACTCACTTTAAAGGCATTACCATCCATGTATTTCAACCAGCCTCAGCCGGTACAGCCACCTATCGGAAAACGGCGGAAGCAAAGTTGTACACCTGATAGAACAACAATAGAAAACTTAGACCAGACCATAAACACGCAACTAGCGAAACACCCACTCCATTCCATACTCTCATCCCTAATAACGCAATCCAAAAATTACCTAGCAATGATAAAAATAAATAAAGGAATAAACAAAAGATCACTAGATTTTATAGGATCAGCATGGAAGTGGATAGCGGGAAACCCCGACCACAATGACTATGAAATCCTAACAGAAAAAATGAATAACGTATTAGCAAATAATAACAGACAGGTAGTAATTAATAAACTAACTAGCGATAAGATGAACGAAATTGTAAAAACCTCAAACAAAATTATCAAAATAATTGAAGAAAAAGAAACAATTGAGAGTAATACACTCCTTGAAACAAAGTATTTATAAATTAGAGATAATCAAAGAAGAACTTATTAAGCCATTAAAACCTGACACCAGATGGGCTTGTGCGATTTCCATAAAATTTTACACAATCTTAGTAATTGACCTAATCAAGAAAAAAAATCAAGCAAATAATTCATACCCCCAGCCCCTGAACCTGGAGGGTACGTTGCGAAAACGCAATTTGGGCCTTAGTCACATACAAAACATAAAATTTAAAAAAAATTTTTTTTAAAACTTGTTTTTAAATAGTTTAGCATTACAAAATGCAGCCCACAAAGGGATTTTGATAGGTTTGAAGAATAAGTATTTTTAATTGAATTTCAAAAATTCCCCAAAAAAAACCTTTGACTTTGGATCGAAAAAAAGATATTAATATTTAAAAAATTTTGAAATTTGAGTATGACAGAATCTAAAACGATCAATTCGAATCCAATTCTACCCATTTTCAAGTCTTATATCTTTATGAATTACTTAATGTAGCGAAATTCCCAAACGTTGCGCAAACGCAACGCTCAGGGCTTAATGGGTTAATATTGCTTACGCAATTCATTGGGCGAAAGCCAACATTGCAAATTCATACATATTATTTAATAAAGAAATTGAAATAACTAAGGAATTTTTAGAAAACGAAAACATCCCATACATAAACATGGACGAAGCGTTAGAATTTGCAGAAGTTAAAATAGCTTCTAATAAAGATTGTTTAATCTACATAATAAGTTTACCAACAACAGATGGAAAAAACTGCAATACACTAGAAATAAGACCTATTAAAAAGGGAGAAATTATAAACAAAGTAGATTTTAAGTCAATACTGATATGTACGAATAAAATATATGGGAAAGCAAACAAATGTAAATCGTATAATAAACTATCAATATGCCCGCAAAATTCAATAATAGATATTTCAAATAGCACTTGTATCCCACACCTGTTAGAAAGCAAGGTAGATAATTGCACAAAAATAAACAACCAACACATAAAATCTGTAGAAGAAATTACAGATGACATAATACTGCTGAACCAATACAACAACTTTGTTAAAATAAACAACGAAATCATAAAACTAAACGGCACCTATTTAATAAAGCACCACAATGCAACAATAGAGATCGGAAATAAAATCTATACAGCAAAGGAAATAACAGGAAAACAACCACTACCAGCCATACTACAACCAGCATCGAAAAACAATAGTCCACAAGAAGTATTGTCTCTAGAACTTATCAAACAAACACAGGAGATAGAAACCACAAACATCAAACTACTAAAAAACCAAAACTACACCTACCTAACACTTAATGTAATAACAATTCGCATAATAATAATAATAAGTATTAATAAGACAAGACAAAAGAAGGCGAAGAAAAAATTCCACATACCACCACCCCCGAAGGAAATCGGAATCAATGACGTTTTAGATCATATCGAACGCGGACGTTCGAATTTGAGCGCGGAGGAGTTAGCACCAGATACGCTGACCAACGGCTCAGCGATCAACTAAGCCAGCGCAACACCGAAATGCTGACATCGCAACACTGGGGACGATGACCAACGGCCCAGCCAGCACAAAACAAAAATGCTGACACCACCAACACGCGCTGCATGGCAAGTCAACGACCACCAGTGAGTCAAGAAGCCGTGTCAGCCAAAATGGATATCAATAGGTTACATTTTAGATTAAGAACAATATTGTGAACAGTTGAAAATTAGCAATAAAACTCAGCGGACATAGTCCGAATAAAAAATCAAATTTTTTTTTAAATACGGTAAACGAAAGTTTATCTAACTTGTACAAAGCCCAAGCAGAAGATGGGGGAAATAAATTCGCGCTTATTTTTTGCCGCAATGCAAATTCTTGAGCGCAAGAAGCTCGAAAATTGTCTGTAGGGGGAATGTGGAAAATAAGCAAACTGGGCAGTTGCGGAACTACTTTTGCGGTATTTTTGATCCAGTCCAGATATACTATACTATATATATATACTGTATATACAGTTGCGGTCAAAATAATAGTAGTACGCGTACAACGAAAAGAAAATTAAGAAAAAATAATCTGCTTTTCTTTACAAATATTTACTTTGTATTTTTTTCAACAAGTTATATGTGTTTACAATGCAATCATAAAAGAAAACTTAAGAATTAAACTCAGTTTGATTTGATTTAAATTAAATGCGCCAAAAGCTCCAACATATGGACGGTCAAAAAAATAGTAGTTCGCTTTACTTTCATAAAAATGAAGCAAAAATTGTGTTTCATTTTTAAAGATTTAATGGTTAAATAGTAATAACGTAATTTTTCTTCAAATTAATATTTAGTTGCGTGACTGTTGTTCGCTATTACTGCAGCACAGAGCCGATGCATTGAATTAACCAAATTTTCATATCTTTCTCTAGGGGCGTGGTCTACTGCTTCTCAAAGTTGATTATTATTTAAAGGATTATTGTGAGCAACTGCTCTCTTCACGTCACACCACAAATTTTTAATTGTATTGAAGTCTGGTGATTGTGCGAGCCATTCCATAACCCTAATCCTGCTCTTGCGAAGCCCCTTTCGTGCGACCTTTCTTGTATGCTTTAGGTTATAATCCTGTTGGAAGACCCAAAGCATTGGCGTTTTTTCACGGACATACGGTAGCACGATTTCCTGCAAGATTCGTACACATACACATCGATCCATCGTTTTCTTGATCAAACAAATAGCGCCACCTCCATAAAACGTAAGACATGCATTTATTTATTGAGCATGTCTTACGTTTTATGGAGGTGGCGCTATTTATTTGATCAAGAAAACGATGGATCGATGTGTATGTGTACGAATCTTGCAGAAAATCGTGCTACCGTATTTCAAATAAATAGCGCATAAAACGTAAGACATGCTGAATAAATAAATGCATGTCTTACGTTCTATGGAGGTGGCGCTATTTATTTGATCAAGAAAACGATGGATCGATGTGTATGTGTACGAATCTTGCAGGAAATCGTGCTACCGTATGTCCGTGAAAAAACGCCAATGCTTTGGGTCTTCCAACAGGATTATAACCTAAAGCATACAAGAAAGGTCGCACGAAAGGAGCTTCGCAAAAGCAGGATTAGGGTTATGGAATGGCTCGCACAATCACCAGACTTCAATATAATTAAAAATTTGTGGTGTGACGTGAAGAGAGCAGTTGCTCACAATAATCTTTTAAATAATAATCAACTTTGAGAAGCAGTAGACCACGCCCCTAGAGAAAGATATGAAAATTTGGTTAATTCAATGCATCGGCTCTGTGCTGCAGTAATAGCGAACAACAGTCACGCAACTAAATATTAATTTGAAGAAAAATTACGTTATTACTATTTAACCATTAAATCTTTAAAAATGAAACACAATTTTTGCTTCATTTTTATGAAAGTAAAGCGAACTACTATTTTTTTGACCGTCCATATGTTGGAGCTTTTGGCGCATTTAATTTAAATCAAACCAAACTGAGTTTAATTCTTAAGTTTTCTTTTATGATTGCATTGTTAACACATATAACTTGTTAAAAAAAATACAAAGTAAATATTTGTAAAGAAAAGCAGATTATTTTTTCTTAATTTTCTTTTCGTTGTACGCGTACTACTATTATTTTGACCGCAGTTGTATATATTGTATATATATACAATATTCAACGGCAAATAATTGGGTATGTGGTTATATATGTTATTATCAAACCGCAATTTAATAATCGGCAGGTTAGTATTTGGGAAATTTAAATTTTTATTAGCCAAATTTTTGTTATTTGTGAAATATATGTGTATGCGAATATTCGTATGAGAATGTTAATTAATGTGTAAATGGGATTTTGGTTATTTTTGTAAATGTTTGAAATATGTATTTATTGGTTAGTGTATGTGTTGTCAATTTTTGATATACAATTTTTGGGGCTTATCTTATTGGGCCCAGTGCCCGAGTATGGGGATCTCCTCTATGCTTTGTTAATGTCCGTCCAACGTTGCGTTGTGGTGCTGATGTTGTCTGCCCTTGTTGTTTGTTCGATGTCGCTTCCCTCTTCGTCAGCGTAGTGTGTGTTGTTGTTGTTGTGTGATTCTTCGTTGGTCGTTGCAATTGCACTGCACTGCACTGTGGTTGTTTGTTTTTCTGTACTCCACTTAATTTTTATTTTTTTTTTTTATTTTGTAAAAAAAGGGTGGCCGGGGTTGGCTTTGGGTTCTTTTTTTTTTTTTAAGGGGGGCCGGAGTTGCCTGTTTTTGCTTTTTGTTTTGTTTTTGAACAAAAAAGGGGGGGCCGGGGTTGGCTTTCAGTATTTTTTTTTTTTTTTTTTTGTTGTAAGGGGCTCACTTTTCACTTTTTGTTTAATTTAGTTTTTTCGTTTAGTTTTTTACCTCATGTTTTCTCGTTGGTGTACTTTGTTCACACTTGTTTTTCACTCTGTTCACTGTTTTGTAATTGTTGCAAAGTTTGGATGTTTTGTGTCACTGTTGCTGTTCGTTCACTGTGTCACTTGTTTTAGTATTTTGAGTTGTTTTTTTTTTGTCGCGGGTTCGACAAAGGCTCGAAGGACCATGTGCAAGTTCTCTTACGAAGCCGTCGGCGGATCGAGGTTGAAAATAATAAGACGCGGGGTTGCGTGGGTACGTGCGGTTTATTTCGGTTATTAAACACGAATGTACAAAGTGAAACACATTGGACGACACAAACGGCCGGAGCCGGTGAATTAGGGAAGTGGAACATAAATACAAAAGGGACTGGAAGGGAGAGGATTTGATTTGTGCAGGATCCACAGAACACTGGAACGAACACATTTAGCCACACACATTCATGAATTTTTTGTTTGAAAACAACGCACTATAACGAAAAATGTTTTAGAACAAAAAGTGTTTATAATTTGACAGAGAATACGTCTGAATTTTTTGAAAAATTTTTGATCAACTTTTGGAATTTTGCAAATTGTCAATTCTTAACAAATTGCAAAAATTGCTCCAAAAATTCTGAAAAAATTCATAGATGTTCTTAGACTGATTCTAAGCATTTCTGGCTAACAATTATTTCGTTAAATGCATTAGTTTTACATAAAAAATGTTTAAATATCAAAATAATTTATGAATTTCAATATTTGTTTATCAAAAATGTTACTAAGTGTAATTGTCTAAGAGTCCCGGTACTTACTGATCATAGTGTACATTGCTTTTTTTCGATTGCACGTTATTTAACCTAGCAGCTAGATCCTTTCTGATATAATTACAATGATGTTTAAAACTAATCCTATTGTCAAAAATTAGTCCTAATATTTTTAGGTTATCGACATATGTAACATTTTGGTTGTTGCAGCTTATGTTAATATTATTGCATTTGATTTTCCTGCATATGTGCAGATGTTTACATTTTTCGGTTGCTATTTTGGCACCAGAGGTTTCTGACCAGTTGTTAATAATGCTTATATCATTGGTAAATTCTTTGACAATTTCTTTTGTATTACATAATATGTAATATATATGTTTCTGTAAGCTCACATGTCTCTTCAAATGATTTGTCTAAAACATTCGCTAGCATATGACTGCTGCAGCTTAACCGTGTTTCACCTTTTAATGCCTTTACAATGTTTGCGCCGCGATCAGTAACGAATTTAATAGTATCAATATCTTGAACACCGAACTGATTAAATAAAGTTTTTAGCTTGATCAAAATATTTTCACCGGTCGACTTTTGAAAATCCATGGACTTTAATCCCAAAATTATATTGAACATTCCGAAATTTTTCTGAAAGTGTAACGTTGCTCCTAAAAAATTTCGATTAACGTAGTTATCAGACCACATATCAATTGTCACAGATGCTCCACCACTTTGCACAATCTCCTTTATTTCAGCACTGAAGGTAAGCCTCTTTTCATCCGCTGCCTTTTGAACTTTGCGAGATATTGTTGTAGGGTCGGGCAATAAGTCGTCAACATCAATATTTTCTCCGTAAAGTGCACCCATTTTTATAAAAAATTTTGCCAGCTTGACAAAGCCCGATCCACTAACGGATGAAAATGGACGGCAATCCTCGATTATCCATTCGGCACAGGTGTCAATGGCTAGCTGCCTAGCAACTGCTGCAACAGTTTTTAATATTTGGGGGCGATTTACGGCTTGGCAACACTTGTGACGATTTAAGTTAGATGTTTGATTTCCACAAAATTTTAGCAGCTTACGGCAGGTGCGGCAATACACCAAACCTTTCAATAAGGTGCCATCTTCCTTCAATACTTCGGCCAAAACAGTCCAAACAAGGCTTTTTCCTTTGCGTTTTGGTGACAGGGAGTAAGTTCCATTTGCAATGTTTTCAGCAACCAAATCATTGTTTAACGCCATGTTCCACCTGCTTGCAGTCACACTTCAAAACTAATAAACTGTTTGCAACAATTGACTTTTCTTCTCAATAAGAAACATCATCATCAATATATGCACACTCATTGATAACGGTAAATCGATTACCGTTATATGAGTGTGTTACAAACCAAAACAGTAACATCGCAATGTCAATTTCCGGCCGGCCGGCTGCATACACATAGTTATCCTTATTTGCTACTGACTTCACTAATCTTCACTTTGCTCAATATGTATGTCTGCATACTCTTATACATATTATTTATGTTGTGCACACGAAGTACGAATAGTACTCATACTAGTCATCGTACTCGTCGGGTACGATTGCCGAATGTGAAAAAAAAATTACGAAGCAAAGTAAAGCAGACACCGCGAACTCATATGCTTGAGTATGATAGTAGCTCAAACGCACCAATACTCAAATCGACATGGGTATGGTAAATACTCATACAAAATCAATGCGGTGGCGATCACACCGCAACCGCTTTTAAGGCGAGTATACTTAGAGTAATAAAAATAGGCACTCGTGCAGTTCTCTGATGTAGAGGTCGTCAGCGTATAGGCAGTGTTTATAGTTATGAAGTAATCTGCTAACATCTTCAAATGCGATAAGAAACAGGCTTACCGATAATGGTGAACCTTGCGGTATTCCATTACAAAGTGGGAAGGTTGGTGAAAGGGCGTGATTCACTCTGCAGCGAATTTTCCTGTTCGTTAAAAACGATTTAATACATCTACCCACCTTGTCGAAAGCCTTTTCAAAGTCGAACGACAAGATGGACACATGATTTTTTGTGAAGATGTTTTAGCATATGATGTGGTCAATATATAGCAGGGCGTTCATTGTGCCCGTACCTGGCTTAAAGCCTACTTGATTAGTGGATAGTAAATTTGATGAAGTTAAGAGCCACATAAATCTGTTGGAGATAATTTTTTCCAGAGTTTTACCTAAGCAAGGTAATAAAGAAATAGGTCTGTAGCTAAAGATATTTAAGCTGTTTTGAAATTTTGTGGAATAACTCCGGTTGAGAAAATTTTGTTGTATGGTTGTTGGTTGGTTGTAGTGGCTGCCTCTGTATGAGACACACTTAGGCCTGTATAACTCGTTGTGATACCACAAATTCCACCCGTTTGAAATATGTATCCAACACTGTTTTTTCCAACATGTGATACAACACATATTTCAAACGGATGGGGAAAGGGAGGGAAGAGACCTAAAGTTTAACGCCGAATCCGAACGGCGGTTTTTTGGCAATTTTCCTTTCAAACTTGGAGGTTTTGCCATTGCCTACCAAGAGCGCACTCGTGCGATTATTGTAATTCTTATCAGCCCCATGTGGATAGCGAAAGAAGTAGACGAACTTTTTACCAGCCCAAGCTAGAAACTCAGCTCCTAAGTAGATCGTTTTTTTACTATCGATTAGTCTCTCCTATTTCCTTTTCAAAATCCTGGAAAGGTTAGTGGATACTCATATTACGCAGTTGTTGGTCAATCGACCAATCTCGCCCTCACAACATGCATACTGCAGAGGACAATCTGTGGAAACCGCTCTGCATTGCTTGATCCATACCATAGAGAAATCACTTTAGTGCAAGGAATTTACTATGGTATCTTTTACGGATATTGAAGGAGTCTTTAACAACATCCGATCGGAAGCCATTACCGTCGCACTTGCAGACCTAGGAGTAGGTGTGCCGCTAGTAGCACTGATTGAGCAGCTACTTAATAGCCGCGTCATCAATGCAAGTCTTGGTACCGCATCTGCACAAGGATCTGTAAAATGGGGGACACCCCAGGGAGGGGTCCTCACGCCTCTTCTTTGGAATCTAGTGAACACATTGCTAATGCGTCTGGAGAGGGCGGGTACAGGGTAGTCGCCTACGTGGATGATGTTGATATTGCTGTCTCCGGAAAGTTTCCTTCAATAATCAGGCATGTGTTGCAACATGGCTTAAACATCCTAACAAATTGGGCCGAAGAATTTGGTCTTAGCGCCAACCCACATTAAACGGAGCTAGTGCTCTTCACAAACACACATAGAATACCTGAAATTGATCCCCGCGGCTTCAGGGGATAGCTCTGAATTTCTCGGATACAGCTAAATATCTGGGACTGGTGTGAGACAAGAAACTTAACTGGAAACCCAACGTCCTGGAGAGAGCCAAGAAAGCCAGTATTGCCCTTTATACTTCTAAAAGGATGATCGGCGTTTTGAAAGTTTACGTCTCAATGTTTTGTTTGGGGGGGGGGTCAAAGTTTTCCCCTTTTTGCTCATTCTTATGGTGAATCGGCATACGAAAACCATGTAACCTCACATTTTAGGTACATGATGTGTTCAGCAATTTGATGTAAAATACTACGAAGAACATTTTTGTGGAGCATTTTAACCCTGTAGCACCTATTTTTATGGGTAAATTTGACCCTTTTGTTTAATGCCAATAATGTCCTGTAAAACAGGACTTTTAAGGACAAAATGTACCAGGAAAATATTCGCCATGAAATTCTATTATAGGTCTCTGAATACATCGAAGCTCAGAAATTAACTTGAACGCCAGAATTAAGCCAAAATTGAAAATGTGTTTAAGTGTTTATTTCGTATTTAATCAAAACTGGTACTAAAATATTTGCGGTTGTGCAATAATGGAGATATGGGTATCAAATGAAAGAGAAAAAATGTTTCCTTTTAAGTAACTTTTCTATTTTGAACTTTCAGGACCAAAATATGTCAGGACGGGAAAACACACATGTTTTGGATCTCAGTCTGTAGATTCATACACCTACATTTTATTCTATTTCAAAGTTCTTAAAAAAGTTGCACGAAACCCCCCCGAAACAAAATCCTGCGTGCCCCACTGGTTATGTATATTCGATTTTTTTTTAAACTATATATTTTTTTGGAAAAAAAACAGCATTATTGATGTCAGCAGCCCTCAATAATTCAGATTGCAAATTTCAGCGAATTCAGAGCGCTCCTTCTATTTTTGTCCCATTTTGTGTGGAGTCGGAGCACTGCGCGGGGGTAGAAAAGTGAGTAGGCGAGCCATTATTTGCTGAATCCTGCAACCATTCAGGTCCCCTACTAGAATAATTGGTGTACTAATAACAGCAATTAGTGTATCCAAGTCGAAGGATGTGATTGTTAGTTGAGGTGGAATAAAAACTGAAGGGATTGTCACATTGATTGATATTTCACATTCACTTTCAAAGCTTAAGCAATCAGATTAGAATTAATGTTAAGGTATACTTTTATGGATAAGAATGCCTGCTCCTTGTTTCGAAGTATTATTGCTAGGTAGATTGTAGAAATATCCTGCGTATTGTTAGGGGGTGTGGGAGATTTTGTTGTGGCGAAAAAGAGTTTCTAGGAGAAAAAAGAGGCGAGGGAGGTGTGAATTCAGTAGAATTATAATATAATATATTATTACTAGCTGGGCCCTGCGGCTTTGCACGCAAGCTCTCCTGTTTCTTCATATACGAATTCTTATCCATTGTTGAGCCCATCAGATTTTGATTAAAAAAAAAACGTGTTTCTAACTATCTTTGATTTCGGGTGTTTTCAAAATTTTGAAGTCAGAAAGCCCATTCAATTATGTGTTTTCGTATTTACTCCAAGCAAATGCTTAACCCTTGGTTTACCAGATTTCGATTCTTCGAGTTTCGGTTTTCAAAAAATTAAAAGCACCTTGTTATTATTCCCCGATTGAAGTGCTTTTGATAAGTTTGAAGTCAGAACGCCCAATAAATCTTGTTTCTCCATACAAATTGTTAACCCATTGATGACCCCGTTAGATTTTGACTTTCAAAAAAGTTAAAGATTATTTCGCTAAGAGTACTTTCACTAAGTTTGATGTCAATGTGCCCATTAATTCATATTTTTCACAGTTACTCCATACAAACTTTTAACCCGAAGATTCAGTTAGATTTCGATTTTAAAAATAATGAGAAACACGTGTCTAACTTTATTTATTTCAATTATTTTTACAATTGTTGAAGTCAATAGGCCCATCGGTCCGTTTCGGAGTCTTTCCGTAAATATACCTTAACCCATTGTTGGGCCAGTTAAATTTTGACTTTCGAAAAATTACAAAATACGTGTCGAATTATTGTTGATTTAGAGTATTTTCAGGAAGTTCGAAATCAATGTGTCTGTTAAATCAATTTCCTTCATACAAAACCTTAACTCATGTTTTGCCCCTTTAAACCCCGGATTTCAAAAAATCTCGTTTTAGCGGAGGTTTATTTTTCAAGATGTACCTACAGTCCAAAATTCATGTTTGTTGCTTCAGCGGTTTAGACTGCGCGATAATAATTCAATCAATCAATCAGTCCGGACAAACAATCTATGTATAAAAAAATGGAGACGGTACCACGCCCCCTTGTCCAATGCGCACAACTTTCTTCTAGTCGAGTTGTGCTACTAAGTGGACAGTTTGTACCAACTTTCATTGATTTGCGACTTACAGTTCTGCTGAAATGTTGGGTCATAAAAAATATTCCACACCCCTTGTCAAACGCCCATCAAAGCTCATTATAGCGCATAATGACACATCTATAAGACGTCCGTACACCAACTTTCAATGCTGTGCAGCTAACGAAGCCGAGGAGATTCCTTATTAAAGAGTTGAGTTGTATGGGCGCTGCCACGCCTCTTGTCCAGAATCTACCTTATTCCCCCTGCCGAAGGACACGACTAAATCATAATTTGATACCGAGTATCATTGATGTGAATGCTATAGTTCCAAAGTTACACCGGAAAAAGTGCCACGCCCTTTTTCCAATGCCTATACAATACTACCGGTGGAATGACACGTCTACGCCATGACGCTGTACCGAATTTCAATGCTGTGTGACTTATGATTCCGAAGATATTCCATATTAAAGAATTGAGTTGCATGGGCGGTGCCACGCCCCTTGTTCAAAACCCACCCCATTTCCCCTGTTGAAGGACACGACCAAATGGTAACTTTGTACTGAGTGTCATTGATGTGACTGCTATAGTTCAAAAGTAACACCGGAATTCAAAAAGTGCCACGCCCCTTGTCCAACGCCCATTAAATTTTACCGGTGCAATGACACGCTTACGCCATGACACTGTACTAAATTTCAATGCTGTCCGACTTATAATTCCGAAGATATACCATATTAAAAATTTAGGTTGTATGGGAGGTGCCACGCCCACCTGCCGTACAAACATGTAATATCGCTATAAACCACCGCCTTGACATCTTCTATCACACACAAAAAAATGTTCCCGAAAGAATGAGCCGTTTTCGCAAACACTGGCACGTTACAGAAGGTTACGTTTTTTTATATATAAGATATATATACTACTGTGTCCAAAAAATAAGGTGACATTTGAATCGAGCTTTGATGTATTCAGAGGCCTATAGTAGCATTCTATGGCGAATATTTTCGTGGTAAATCTTGTCCTTAAAAAGTCCTGTTTTACAGGACATTTTTGGCATTTTAGAAAAAAGGTTCAAATTGACCCATAAAAATAGAAGCTACAGGGTTAAAATGCTCCACAAAAATATTCTTCGTAGTATTTTACATCAAATTGCTGAACACATCATATACCTAAAATGTGAGGTTACATGGTTTTCGTATGCCGATTCACCATAAGAATGAGTAAAAAGGGGAAAACTTTGACCCCCCCTAAAAAAAAATTCAGACGTAAAATTTCAAAACGCTGATATCACTAAGCAAATAAACACATAGAGGTACCACGCAGTACAAAATTTTTCGGTCACGCAAATCTAGCAAAGTAGGTCCCACACGTACTTCGGCTATACGAAGTTTTGTCGCTGGCTTTGGCAAACTTCAATTTTCGAAGTTTATCTTCATTCTGTGTGGGATGTTCGACAAGGAACATCAATTGCGAGCTGTGCTGTGCTGCTTGGCACGAGACGGCGCGCCGCGGCGTACCGTTTGCAAATTCGAATATGCAAGGGTGTGTGTCCGTGTGAAAATAAATGTGCGTGTTGCTTGTGTATGCGCTGAGGCGAATGAAAACAATACGATCGTTGCTCGAGCAACTGCACAAGATGAAAAGCAAATTGAATTTCCATGGCTTTCGGTTCTGCTATGAATAACGAACCATGTGAATTTACAAAGCCGTACAGTATGTAGAGTGTGCGTTCCTATTGATAAAAAACCAAAACCATGAAATTCTGCTGTGCAATGTTGGCATTCATGTAGGCTACGTTGCCTTCTGACCTAATAAAATTCATACCGATAAATTTTTAAATTCATATATTAATATTATTATTTATTATTATCATTTCCTTAAAATTTATATTATTTAGCAGTTTTATGTGTTCTTTAGTATTTTTATTTTATTCTTATTTTTCGGTTTACTAGCAATTTTCTCTTTGAGCCAAATGCAATTTTTTCTTAGCAAAATTATTAAAAAGTAATCTAATATAAATTGCTTATGTTCCCTACAAGTAGACGGTTCTGAAAACCACATTTTGTATTCATCTACTTTTGTTACGTTTGCAACACACAAATTGTACAAAAGCTTTTTTATATTGGAGGAATGAGGGGTTGCCTTAAAAAACGTATGAAATGTGTTGTAAAAGATTTTTGAAACAACAAAAAATGAGTCGATTGGAGCTTTTAGTTTTAAACTACTGTTAAAATAGTTGAAATTTTTGAAAAATATAAACATTTCGTTTCCTTGTAAATTACAAAGCTCATCTTTTATTAACTTTTTGCAGTTATGACAGTCAAATTTTTCAATAGTTTTCATCAATATGAAACCAGCGAAATAACGAAGGGAACCATCACTCATATGTTCATTTTTTATAATCCCTAAGGCATTTGAAGAATTCGCTTTCTCTGCATCAAATATGTCCTTTGATAAGCAAAATTCTTCACCGAACTCTTGATTTATATCATTTTGAGTTTCATTATCAATTTTAAACAAACTGGTATTATTGTCAATTGTTATAAATGAACCTTCGTCAGTTGGTTCACAATTGGAGGTTCCTGCCGTAAATGCTATTATTTTCATTGAGATCATTTTCGCAAGAATTTGGTCAAACTCAAAAAGTGAAGGATTATTGTTTGTAACTCCTCTTTTTCTTACCAAATAAAAAAGATTTTCAAGCGGGTCTTGATAATAAAAGAAAATTGGATTTTTCCGCCCAGATATCTTGTGAAAGAGACAAAACGGAAGTAATTGATAAAACTATACCATTTAAACAGTATACCGTTTTCGGATACTGACAACTTTTGATATAGTTTTTAATTTCCTTCAAATAATTTTCGATATTGTTATTCTCACGAAGAGCTGATCGGAAAGGATTTTTATCAAAAAGAACATGGCTATTCAAACAATCAAAAAGTCTGTTTATTTTTTCAATAAATATAGCTGTGGACAAAGCTTTCTCTTTGCAATCATTATAACAGCCATTTTCAATCAAAGATTTTATGGCTGCGGATACAGTATGGCTAAATATTTGAGTTGCGTATTTAACCTTCATTTTTTCAAATGAATTAGGATAAATATGTTTTTTTGTCAATTTGGGACAACGGCGGGTTGAATTGTTTTTATCTAATTCATATAACCTGCAAATAATTGACCAAGAAATTTGTCCATCAGGCGAAGTGATATCATTTCGTGTTAAAATATTTCTTAGTGATTTTATTAGATGGGGAACATCGTACAATGCATAAATTGTTTTCGAATCTACGACGGTAAATGGCGATTCAGACGTTATTCCCAATTTAGCGAATGAAGATCTGTTGTTTGACCCTTGATCACACACAATTACTCTTACGTTTATACCCAGTTTTCGAGAAATTTTCACATTATTTTTTATAATTTCTTTAAGTTCATTTGTCGTCAAGCCGGTAGAAGAAGCGTTGGTTGGTTGGTTGGTTCCAGTGGCGATGTTACATCCAACATGAACATCCAATTAGCGCGTTGGCGCCGTTTTGTTACCACTATTCCCGGTAGGTGCTTTATGGTATACTGATGTCTTCTAGACTCTACGATGGATATCCTATATCCAATCCGTGAGGTTGATGAAAGAGAGTAGCGAGTGTATGGTGCAGTTCGCTATCTCTTCGAGATTCTGGAATGTTGGTTTTCCCATCGTTTTCCATCTCCTTCTTGACAAGGCCGGACAGGCGCAAAGATAGTGGTGGACGGTTTCCTTCTCGTTCGGGTTTTCGCAGCTGTGACAGCTGATATTGAATGGGATCCCCATTTTAGCCGCGTGCTCACCAATGGGCCAGTGACCTGTGATGACTGCAGTCAGTCTCGCCACGTCCCGGCGGCCCTTGTTTAAGAACTCCGCGGTTCTCCTCTTATCATATGTTGGCCATAGTGATCTACTAATTTTACAGGATTCCATCCTCTGCCATCTAGTGGGGCGAGAACCGTCAGCGCCTCACTCTCATCAAGAGCGGAGCCTCTTCGAGCCAGTTCATCGGCCCGCTCGTTCCCGTCAATGTTATTGTGGCCCGGCACCCATATCAGGGTAACTTTGAACCGATGAGCTAGCTCTGTAAGGATCTTCTTGCATTCCACCACTAGTTTTGACGATAGGATCGACGAGTTCAGTGCCTTTATCGTGGATAGGCTGTCGGAAAGTATGGTGATGTGGCTTTTGTAGGATGTATCAACCAGTGCCATCCTGCATGCTTCCTTAATAGCAAGCACTTCCGCCTGGAAGACGCTTGCTGTGTTTGGGAGCCGGAAAGATACACTTAGCTTAAGATGTTCGGAGAAGACTCCTGCTCCTACTCCACATTTCATCTTGGAGCCGTCAGTGTAGATTGTGGTGCCTAAGTTATTTAAGATGTTTCCCCTCTTCCATTCCAGACGGGAGGGGATACGGATATCATAGTTTTTCCCAAAAGTAATGGTGGGAATTGTGTAATCCGTAGTCGTGGTCAGGCACCTTTGCCCTTGTGATAATAGACTACCGTGACCGTAAGGTCTGTCTTTCCAGCAACCTGTTTCTTTCAACCTAAGAGCGCTAAGGGTTGCGGTTTTCATGATATGCATATCAATCGGGAGCAGGTGCGTCAGCACATTCAACGCCTCTGCAGGGCAGGATCTGATTGCTCCCGTGGTTCCAGCACAAGCTGTTCTTTGTAGCCTACCGAGCTTGGTGATGTTGTAATCCCTCCTCAGGGCCTTCCACCAGACCAGAGCTCCGTATGATAGTATTGGACGTACAACCATCTTGAACATCCATAGCATTAAACTTGGTCGGAGGCCCCACCTCCTTCCGATCATTTTCCTACAGGAGTAGAGCGCAAACCCTGCTCTGTGTATTCTTTGTTCAACGTTAAGCTTCCAGTTCAGTTTAGGGTCCAGAATAACCCCGAGGTATCTGGCACTAGACGAAAGGGATAACGTTGTGTCCTCGAGATGAGGTCGTCTAAAGGTCGGTATCTTGGTACGGTTCGTAAATAGCATCAGTTCGGTTTTGGTAGGGTTAACGCTTAGTCCACGTCCCGTGCACCAAGCGCTTAACCTATCCAGACCACCCTGAAGGATTCCGCTAATCACATCAGGGCACATCCCCGATGCCATTACAACCACGTCGTCAGCATACGCAACCGTTTTGACCCCTCTCTGGTTGAGTTCCGTTAAAATGTTGTCCAAGGCACACACCCACAGGATAGGCGACAGTACCCCTCCTTGTGGTGTGCCTCTGCTTACAAATTTTGTAAGGTGGGTGTTACCAAGCATCGCGCTCACCACCCTCGTTTGGAGCATTGCAGTGACCCAGGTGCGTATCTGTGCATTGACTCCAAGATTTACCAGCGATTCCTCTATCGCCCTAGTCTCTATGTTATTAAAGGCACCTTCTATGTCCATGAAGGCTGCCAATGTATATTGTTTGTATTCCAGTGACCTTTCTACTGTTCGCACTACCTCATGGAGGGCGGTCTCCGTTGACCTACCCTTTAGGTAGGCGTGTTGGGCTTCAGAAAGCTTATGTTCTATTTCCTCGCGTATATGGAGGTCAAGTAGTCGCTCGAGTGTTTTGAGCATAAAGGATGTCAGGCTTATGGGCCGGAAATCCTTCGCCGAATCGTGGCCTCTTTTCCCAGCCTTTGGGATAAAGACGACTTTCACCCGTCTCCAGCTGACGGGGATATAGTTCCATGCTAGACAGGCCCTAAAAATTGCCTCTAGCCATGGTAATACCGAGTCTTGTGACACCTGAAGCATTATAGGAAGAATGCCATCTGGTCCCGGAGACTTATAGGGAGAAAAGCTTTTCACAGCCCATGTGAGCTTTTCTCTCGTTACAACGTTGTTATTATTGTTTTGTGGAAGCTGATCCGGTGGCGAACACCTGATCGAGGCTTCCTCCTTTGTGCAGCCTGGGAAATGTGTGTTCAACAGCAGGTCTAAGGCCTCCTCGGTGCTTTCAGTCCAGGAGCCATCCGGCTTCTTTATGAACGAGGGGCAGGTGTGTTCTTTGGACAGCACCTTTCCTAGCCTTGCCGAATCCTTCGTAGTTTCAATGGCCGAGCAGAAATCCCTCCAACCCTTGTTCTTGGAATTTCTAATGGCCTTCTTATATTTCCTTAGGCTACTCTTGTAGCTTTGCCAGTTACCTGTAGAATAGCTTAGGTTGAATGACCTCCGGACCTCCGATCTCAGACGTGATAGATCATCATTCCACCAAGGTGGAAACGATTTTTTGGAATATTTGATAGGACAAGACGTTTTGAAAGCGGAAGCCATCGCATTTTCCAACTGATCGATTCTACGGTCAATGTCTTCTACCGAGGAGACACTGACAGGAGAAACCTTCCCTATCCCATTACGGATTATGCCGGCGAATCGATTCCAGTTGGTACGCCTGGGATTACGATATGGTGCGGGTGCTTCAACCTGAAGATCCAAATCGAAGAGTATCCATGCATGATCCGAAAAGGATTTCTTGCTGGACACCCTCCATTTGTCCACCCTCACCTGTTCGCTGTCAGTTAGTAGTGTAACATCTAGAACCTCCTCCCACCCACTGAAACCATCAGTGCTTGGGAAGACGAAGGTGGGGGTATTACCCCTGTTACACACTACTAGGTTAGTGTTAAGTATAAAGTCGAAGAGTGACTCACCTCGTTCATTGTTCTCGGTGCTGCCCCATAGGGTGTGCCTTGCGTTTGCGTCACAGCCTATCAGCACCGTGCTGTGGGTGCTTCCGCCGTCCATAAGTATCCGGACCTCTTCCGGCGGCGCAGGCCTATCGTGCGCCATGTAGGCCGAGACTATGCGCAGTTTTTTCCCACCAGCCGCAACTAGCTCTACCACCGTGGTGTCGTTGGTGCTGTGATGGGGTAAAAGATACATATTAAGATGTTTTTTGGCGACTATGCACGCCCTTGCCTTACCTTCACCCCTTTTGTAGAAGAGGTTGTAGTCGCTCCGCCGAAGTCCTTTCACCTCCGTGCCCCGCACCCAAGGTTCCTGGACTATAGCGATGTCTACGTCCTCCTCCGATAGAAGGACGGTAAGGTTGTCCGTTGCCAACTTTGAATGTTGGATGTTAGCCTGGACAACCTTCAACCCCAAGCCTATTGTTTCGGGGCGGTAGGATCCGGATCGTCGAGCCGTACGTCGTCCATCAACTTTTGAGCGTCCACGATCTCGTCTACATCCTCCTCTTCCGGGTTAGAGGAGCGGAAGACCTTTAGCCTCGCGTGCCGCACGCCAAACCGAAGTTTATAATCTGCCTTTTCTAAGGCAGGAAGACTCTCTTCGCTAATTACGAGGAGGAAGGAAAGACTGTTCTTTTGCGGAGCCTCCGCTTTTATAACTTGCCAGTCCGTCATTGGCACTGCCGGGTTGTGTGCCTGCAGGTAGGGTACCAGCTTACCACTGTCCAAGGGCATATTGGGCAACCAAATGCGAGCCCTGGGTCTCTTCGGGATTTCACTGGCGGGGATTAGCTTGAGCCTCAAGCCTCCTGCGATCTCTCCCATCTTGGAGATGCAGCCCTCCAGGAAATCCTTAGAGAATTGGTTCTCGCATTTAATGACCCGATACCCGCGAACAGTTTCTGCCGAGTCGAAACCGGGGAGAGGCACCTTCGGGTTCGCTGCCAGGTTGCTCATCACGTGGTCCATGACCATCTGTGTCAACCTGGCCTCGATCTCTCCCCATTTCTCCAAGGCTTCCTTGCCGCGGTTGGAAGTGGCATCGACCAGTGCTACCTGCAGGTGGTCCCGTGCCACGTCACTGAAAGCGCGTCTCGCCGCTGCGTCGGTTATTATCCATTATCCGTTTGTCCGTGTCCACCGTCTGTCCGTCTTCATCCGAGGCTAAATTTTTGAGTGTCGACATCATCTGTTTCGTACGGTCACCTGCCCGACCTGGCGGGCTGTGCGTGACACTGATGAGAGTGCCAGCACGGTGACCAAAGCGGGAATGGGGAAAGGGAGGGTCCGTCACGGCAGAGCCCCTTACCGCGATAAGGCCACCGTTCCTTCCTGAGGCGGCCAGGTATCAGGAAAGCTCCGTTCAAATACAGCCGATATACTCCCTGGCTGCAAATCAGTCCGATGGGCACGGGTCGCATGACACCCCGGATTAGGGAGGTTCCGCTGTGCTACCTTAGCCGACCACGACCAGAACCAGATCCGGAAGTGGCCGTTTCCAGCCGTCACCACGTGGAGGTGTTAGCACACGCTTCCGTCAGTCAGCTCAGTTACGGCACGTACACTTTCCAGTGTTACATGTTGTTCCCCCTGAGTGACTGACGGCACGACGGCACGAAGAAGCGTAATAGCTCAAAACGTATTTCCAATTTGAATACAGCCCCCTTAGCATAACACTTCGTTCAATAATGTGTGTGACTAACTAATTAAAACACACTTTTTTGCCAAAATTCGTTTTTATTTATCAACATAGTCCCCTTTTAGGGAGATACAATCATTCCAACGCTTTTCCAATCTTTCGATACCGCCTTTGTAGAACGATTTTTCTTTGCCTTCAAAATAGGCGTTAGTTTCGGCGATTACTTCATCATTTGAGCCAAATCTCTTACCACGGAGCATCTTTTTGAGGTCTGCGAAGAGCCAGTAGTCGCTGGGGGCCAGATCTGGAGAATACGGGGGATGAAGAAGCAATTCGAAGCCCAATTCATGCATTTTTGCCATCGTTTTCATCGACTTGTGACACGGTGCATTGTCTTGGTGAAACAACACTTTTTTTTCTTCATATGGGGCCGCTTAATCGCGATTTCTTCTTTCAAACGTTCCAACAACGCTATATAATAGTCGCTATTGATTGTTTTCCCTTTCTCAAGATAGTCGATGAATATTATTCCGTGCACATCCCAAAATACTGACGCCATAACCTTGCCAGCCGATGTTTGTGCCTTTGGACGCTTTGGGCGGCTTTCACCGGTTGCATGCCACTCAGCAGACTGCCGATTTGACTCTGGAGTGAAATGGTGGATCCATGTTTCATCCATTGTGATGTACCGACGCAAAAACTCCGACTTGTTGCGCGTAAACATGTCCAAACAGCTCTTTGAATCATCGATTCGTTGTTGTTTTTGCTCCGGTGTGAGCAAACGCGGCACCCATTTCGAAAACACCTTTTTCATAACCAAATGTTCGTGTATTATGGTGTGTACACTGCCTGCTGATATCTTTAGAATGTCAGCAATCTCCCCCACTTTCACTTTACGGTCGGACATAATGATTTTCAGTGTTTTTTCAACGATTTCCGGAATAACAGCGTCATTTGGCCGTCCAGTAGATGGAATGTCATCGGTGTCTGTACGACCACGTTTGAATTCGGCTTACCAATAACAAATGGTTCTTTTTGAAGGAGCAGAGTCCGAATAATGTTTTTCAAGCCATTCCTGGCATTGAACAGTATTTTTTTTCATTAAAAAACAATGATAAATCAGCACACGGAATTGCTTTGAATTAATTTTTTTGAAAACTCAAAAGTAGTGTCACTTAAAGCACTGTAACTTGTAAACTAATGGTCGGATTGACATATAATTTGACAGTAAGCCTAAAAAGGTTCACAATTTCGAAAAAAAAATATTGATTTAGTATTAGTGCCGCCATCTATGTGTCAGTCACACACATTATTGAACGAAGTGTTAAAAACGCAAACTTGGCCAGTAAGTTGGATTTTTCTTTCGGTTCCATTATCAACAAAGCCCACAACTTCATCATTAAACAGATTGTACTGTAAATGTTTTGTGACAGAAAATTCATCGAACATCAAAACAGCTTCTCGTTCGTCGATATTCATAACTTGAAAAATTTTTTCAAGCGTGCTAAACAATTTTTGGCTTATGCCTGGCTGCAATGATTTTATTGGAGCCCATCTTAGCAACGACGTTTTAGAAGGTAAATTTAATTTCAGTTCGTCCCTTAGGAATTGGTAAGAAGCTGCAGAATAAAAGAACATGCTTTGAGCTATAACTTTTTCTTTTTCTTGCCAAAGAACTATTTTCTTTAGTAACATTTTACAACATATGGCAGTATTATCGGACAAAGATTTCTTAGCGACAAAATCATCAACTGCCTGTTCTATATTAGTCGCTCTTATTTTTTGCTTCTTTTATACTTATTCGAAAGAAAATTTTTCTGTAATTTTACAATCTTTCTCTTTTGGTCATAAATAATTTTTTTGGTTTTTTAATTTCACCGCATGCGTCCCAATATTTATTTCTGTAAAAAGCTTCGTTTTGTTCCCTTTTTAAACAATAAGTGCAGTATTGGTCTTCATCTTTTTTTATTTCCGTTCCCAAATTGTTGGACAAATTTTTCCACGCATTATTTCTGCAAGGATCCTCAAAAGCCAAAAAATCTGCAATATCTCCCACAGTGTCCATTGAAGAGTCTGACAATTGTATTGGATCACCACAGTTTTTAAATTCTGCGAAAGGAAGTGCTTGACGTTGAATCGAAACATATTTCAACAATTTCATCCTCTATTTCATTGAAATCAAATAAATGGGGGGAGCTCTCTGTGTTACTTTGGGAAGTTATTTTTTTTAGGTTCAGGTTGAGAGTTGGTATCGCGTTCTTTTTAAGAAGTCTGTTACCATTAAACTTAGGTTCAAAATGGTTATCACAAATAAATGCCTTGTCGATATTTTCATCTTTTTTGAGATTGCATTTTGCAATCCATTTATTTCTGAAATATTCATTTTTCGGAAATTTAAAAAGCCGAACTTTAAGAGACCCGTAATCATTCCTATAGCTCCTTTGACAGGAAAAAATAGCGCATTTCTTGTTATTTTTACGCTTTTTGTCGGAATTACTTATATTCATGTTAAAAACTTGATGACGTTAATACGAGTAAAATCAAGTCAAGTTTCAAAAAAAGGGTCGTCAACAAAATTGTTTAGGGATTCAAGCACGTCAGAATTCGCTTAAATGTTTAAATTTAAACAAATTGTTTGGGATTCAACCACGTCAGAATTCGCTTAAATTTTTCAATTCAAACAAATTGTTTGGGATTCAACCACGTCAGAATTCGCTTAAATTTTTCAATTCAAACAAATTTTTCAAATCAGTTAACGCAAGGCATACGAAAACATGCAACCAGACAGCGCAACGATTAGATTGATAATGAGCTGTTCTCAGCAAATTTGTTAAAGCGAAAGCGATCGCCAACGGAAAAAGGTACACACACAAAAAATAAGCGCGAACAAGTGAAATTGTGTTGTTGCTTTTGTTGGCATTTTTGGTGGTTGATTATTTCTGTGGCCGTAAGGAATAACAGCCAAAGTCGATTTTATGAAGTTTTCAGGAGAGCACTTTTAATTTTTGAATCATTGCCTGAAATCAGGGTTTTAATATTTGACAAATATTTGTTCACTTATTGTAAGCAAATAAGTAGTATTTTAATTTAAAGTTCGATTTTCAACGTAAACTTTGTTTTCTTAAGAGATATAGACAAAATAAACAGTTTAGCTTTTTTTCCTTATTTCTTGTTTAAAAGTTTTGAATCTTATGTCGAATTTGGCTGTTATTCCATATAAAATTCTTTTCCCTCGCAAACTTATCTAAAGATAAGCCATTATTCCAGCGATACAAATTATGTTATTGAAAACTAAACTTTACTTTGGCTGTTATTTCAAGCGTAAGTAAGAAATAGTCGATATACTTTAGCTATTATTTCAATTATATACAAAATTTAACCTGATTGCTTTTACTGTAAGAAATGTTATAAATTAAAAACAACGAACTTCCTCTTGTAAAAAAATTGTTTTTATTTATTACTGCACATTACTTACTACATTTATGCGACAGATTACTTCCTTATTATTAATATTTGTATTTTGTATTTGTATGTTACATTTCATTTACATTTCAGTTATAGTACTGTTTTAGTTTGTTTGATTTTGTGTTTTTCTATCAATAATATTTAATTTTTCATGAGCTGCGATTATTAACACACTCCATTCCATGTTAATAAGTTGTGTCTTCCTGTTCTTTATCTAGCAAATCTGGATGAATATTGTTAGATTCGTTTAAATTTTTATTCAGATTTTCGTAGAACGCATGAAATTCAGGATCAATTAAGTTTTTAATAGCAATCAAATCTTTCTTCTTTTCAACTGATATTTCTGGGACAGTACTTATGACTTGCAAATTAGTTGTAGCGATAGAACTAATTCCTCTTTACTTATTTTAAGGACTTGAAATGGCTCCTCGCTGTCGAAAGAGGTTTTGTAATAAATAGAAGAAATATCTTTTGTATAACGTAGCCATCGCACTTCGTTCCAAATAAATTTCTCACCATGTTCATTAAATCGTCTCCAAATAAACTTCGATTTCAATAGCTCTGAGAAATCAAAAAAGTTGTTTGCTCTCATTTCAACAACGTGCATTTTTGAGTTAATAGATCCCACGAATTGATACCAATCCCTCGGAATTTGAACGTTGGATTTTTGTTTTTTGCGTTCAATTAAGGCATGATCTGAATCACACTCCATACATATGTGTATGGCCAGGTTCTAAGAACTTGTGATCTACTTATATATTCAATATGCGGGTTGTTATGCACAAAAGTAAGAAACATTGAAGACACATATGAGTTTTTGTTTTGTCCAGTGCAAGAATCGCTATAAAAGTACATTTTGGTGATATTTTTGTCAATCATTTGTAACTGTCTGTAGACACAGGACGCAATCTCGTTGCCACCTCTACGAGCAATAGCTTCATGCCACATGAAACACTGAACGGAATCGTCTTCTAAGTCATGAACTGTAAGATTATACGTCCATAACTGACGCTTGTAAAAAGTAATAGAGCTTCTTAAAAATGGTGTAGGCAAACACTGTTGTAAGTCGAATGTAAATGCTTTTGTGTTTATGTTTTCCTTCGAGGACTGCTTATCTGCTCGCTTGTGATTGTATGCATTATCAGCTTTCTCAACATGATGTTTTTTTAACTGCATTAAATCATGTTCTTCTTCTCCAGTGGCAATATTTATTTTCATTTGTAGCGAATCACAAGTGTAACAGGTGTCTAGTCGTGGAGATTTGAATTTCAGATTCATAGTCTTGAATACTTCGGAGTATTTAGAAAGACTCACAGGATTGTCAGTTTTATCAGCATACAACTGGTGCATCTTTGAAAGTGTCAAGTCCGAGTGAAGATATTTTTGGCTTGTGTCACGTCTAGTGTAATGACTCTCATAAGCCGGCAATTGATTTATATGGTTTTTAATCTCCTCCAATTTTTGCGAATTTATTTTATTTGATGGTGACGATTTTCCGCGAAGATTTTTGAATAATATAGATGGACAAGAAGTTTTTTTACGAATTACGCTTTTCACGAAACTCTCTGTTTCACCAAAACACTGAGTAAAGTGTCTTCGGAATACCTTCATTGTGTTTCCATCAATATCTAAAGAATATTCTACAGTATTATCTCGTTGCCTTATTCTGTTACTGGAGTTCACTAAAGTATCACATTTTTTTCCTTTAATGTCCATTAACGATCCAATATAAATTACGCGAAGATCATATGAACCTAGACCCCAATAGTGATTAAATAGTTTTTGACAGGATTCATAATTGACTTTTGTCTGACACTTCACTCGGCATATATCAAAAGGCTCACAAACTCTTTCTTTGACAACTTTTCCCGATAATGTTTTGTACGACTGGCCATTATTACAACATTTTTGACGAATGATTCTATTATTTGTTTTTGTCGTTTCGTTGTTTAGTTGCTCAACGTCGGAATTACCTGGCGAAATGCAAAAATCTGGATCGTTGACTGAATCATCGGAATCTTCAGAAAATTATAATGAAACGTCACAATTGGAATCTGAAAAAGTTGCTTTTGTAATGCAATTGTGTGGATATATGAATGTAAATGAAAATATACCTTTCAATATTTCACTTATATCAAAGGAATTTTCCTTGATACATGATCCGGTCTCATTCTGAACTACTGGTTCATAAAAGGTTTCCATGAAAAAGTCCCCCATAATGTCGAGTTCATCATTTTGTGTTTTTTTTGGCCAAAATAAAATTTTATAAAATAATATTGATCAAAGAAAATAATAATTTAGAACCTACCTTCACCTTGTTTAATAGCCAATTCTAACATTTTCTTAGCACGAGACATTTTCGACTTCACCCGTCAACAACCAAACTCGAACTAAGCATTTTCGTTTCGTATAACATAATTTGGAAAAACAAACCTAATTCTAGATAGGCAATTCTTGGAATAAAAGTCAAATAGGGAAAACCAGCCAAATTAAAGTTAGCCTTGAAAAAATTTGAATTTGAATTTTTGAAAAGTGACCAAAGCCTACTTTGAACTTACAACAACAATGTTTAAGTTTTGGAGTAAAGACCGAACTCGACTTTGGTTATTATTCAAAATTTGAAAAATTAAAAAAAGGACTGAATTTTGACTAAACTCGAGTTTGGCTGTTATTCCAAATTTTAAAATGTTGTTATAAATTAAACGGAATAACGACTTAAATGAACTTAGGACGAAACTTGGCATCGGGATTAACTCGCGGCACGATTGGGAATAAAATCTTAATTATACTTAGGCCACTTTTTTGAAAATTTTTTTAGTTAGGCTGTTATTCCAAAATCACGAACATAGAAAACCGACTTTAGCTATTTAGGTTTTTGGGCGTAAGACATTCATTTTATGAGCAAAAGCCATAGGATTTTGTGTGGTAGTACATTTGAATACGACGAATGCAATGGTGGTAATAACTCAATTTTGTCCTAACTCGACTTTAGCTGTTATTGCTTACGGCCACAGATTTCATTGCGTGTGAAGGCAACGCACACAATTCTGCGAATGTTTTCGATTAGCCGAAGTGCGTATGGGACCTGCTGCGTTGAAAGCAAGGCGCATAACAGCAGCAATAAGATCATCACAGCGCACAGTTGAAGTGCGACTGACCACATCAACATAATAGTATAAACACAACCAAGTCGTCGTGCGATTTTTACGCAGCGAACGTACGCTGTCAAAATTAAAACACACAGCAGTAAATGTGATTGCCCACAACGACGACGACTGCGATATTCGACCGACGACCGGTCGTCCGACGATAGAACAAATTCTAATTTGGTCGCAGTCGTCGTGCGAACCAATCAGCTGTGCAGCTGTCAGCGGTGAAAACCGAAAAAACAAACAAACGAAAAATTGTGGTCAAATTTTGTGATTTGAGGTTGTAAGTGGTTCAAATTTTAATAAAAAATGGTGCCAAATGATCTATTTTGTCTTTCCCTTTCGTATGTTTCAGAAAATGGACAAGACGGAGCTCCTAATTGACCGAGCAGCGAAAGAAATCGTGCCCCCACTGGCAGTTGCGCTTCTGATTAGAGTTGCAGCTGGAGCCGGTTTTGTGCTGCCGTGAAGGAATTTGGCTAATATTGCTGCCCCGAAAGTAGAAAAAGTCGTCGCCTGATCAAATCAAGTTTGCGCATATGACAATACGCCCGTTAGTGTCCCGGTAGTGTTTGCCGTCGAGCGCCTGGCAAAGCGGGTGCGCTCCGAGGGACTGGAGGTGGTGTGCGTGCCCACTAGCTTTCAGGCGTATCAGCTGATTGTCGAGCATCAGCTGCAGCTGGGCGATCTGGACCGGCATCCAAAGCTGGCCGTGGCCATCGATGGCGCCGACGAGGTCGATAGCGACATGGTACTGATCAAGGGCGGCGGTGGCTGTCTGCTTCAGGAGAAAATAGTGGCCGCCTGCGCGAAGCAGCTTATTGTCATAGCGGACTATACCAAGAACTCGCAGCGCCTGGGCGAACAGTACAAAAAGGGAATTCCGATCGAGGTGGTGCCCATGGCATATGTGCCAATAAGGTAGCGCATTGCGGTCATGCATGGCGGTAGCCAAGGGGGGGCCGTGCGTCACGGACAATGGCAACTTCATACTTGACTGGCACTTTGAGCCGACAACGGTTTACGACTGGAAGACGGTGAATGAAGATTTGCTGCTCATACCGGGCGTGGTAGAGACAGGTTTGTTCGTGGACATGGCAACGAAGGCGTATTTTGGTATCTGTGGTGGTCTGTATTCGAATCTCATGTTTGTTTTGTAAACACGCTGCTTATTAAAAAAAAATAATAATAAATAAATCCTTAGCCAGGTATGTGTCTTAATACAAATTGCTTTTAATCGCGCGGTCCAATGAATCTCGCCAGCGGTTCTCGAGCGAGTAAGTGTTGCATTGCACCTTCAGAAGGACTTCTTGTGCGTCGGCAGCAAACTTTCCTTGGCGTAATTGAATAATCACAGCAGACCCTGTTTCTTGCCGCTTGAGAAATAGTTTGTGACCACATCGTGATTGTCTGTAACCTATATACACATTAAGATTAACCGCCCTCAAAGGACAACAATAACGACGTACCCATATGCTCGTTTTCTCGACTTATCGAATTCATGTTGATTTCATTCGCTCAAAATAAAAGGCAATTGTGTGTTTGCCGTGTTTGCAGAAATAAAAGCTGATGCGAATGTCGCATCATTCTGTTTTACTGTGCGTATTTTCACGACGACGACGCACTGCGTAATTTTTCGCTGCGTATAAATTCGCACGACGACTTGGTTGTGTTTATACTATAAAGCAAATTATGAAAGCTGACTTCGAATTGAGAAGTTTGCCGAAGTCATCGCGAATATGTTCGAATAGCCGAAGTGCGTATGGGACCAGTGCTGCCGTTTTCAATTTTGTTTCAGTAGTACATGTTATGTTTTTTGGGTAGTATTTATGGACTTTGAGTAGTACAAATGCATATTTTTTTCACAGTGTAAAAAATCGCAAGGATTCATCAACTACTAAATCAAATACTGAAACTTAGTAGGTAACACATTACCAATTTGATTTATAGAAAAGTGAAAGAAACAATGTAATTCAGTTACAAAAGTCATATAAACAAACTTTTTTATGATTTTATTATATACTAATAATAATTTGTTTGGTGGTAAAGCAATAATCGCTTAAGCGATAATCGTTTTTGACCACAGATTTAATAATACTTAATAATACTTTTTCGATGGACTTCAACGGAAAAAATGTATTAAGCTTTGATAAAATACTTAATCTTAACCAAAATGTACTTTATATAATAGTGGAATTACATATTGCTCAAATAGGGCAAAAACTGGCAAGATCTTTTCAACAATATAGTAGCTTAATATTTGCATATCTAGAATATGTAATAAATAAAAATATAAAATAAAATATATATATAGAACCAATTTATAACTATTTGTTTACGGATATACTCTAAAAACTCATTTTGAAGATATTTTTATCAAAAAATAAAGGAAAATATGCTGCAACTTGTTTTTAAAGGTTTTTTGGTAGTCGGTTTTAAAATACCTGAAGTTTAAAATTCCATAACAAAAATTATGTGTAATTAAAATTTTGTATTAATATCGAATATCGTTCGAATATTACTTTTAGCAATTCAAGCAAACAAACAAGAGAAACTAATCAACAAAAAAAACGAAACACGACGAACAATATTTTTTTTATATTTTCTTAAAAATGGCACATTTTTGAGCATACTTTAAATTTAAATTTAAAAATTAATTTGTATGATTAATAATCCAGCGTGATTTTGCCCTAATTTGTACTGGTTGAATAAAAATGCCAAGCCCAAGAAAAATCGAAGGATTGTATACACTTTTATCAGCATATTCCAATGATTGCGAGTTACACGTTTCATCTCAGTTTAATTTTTCTGCCTTGTCGACATCCCAACAACCACTTTATTGTCTTTCTCAAATTTTAAAAGATTCCTACAAGAATATGCAAAGTTATTGAGTTGTTTTGTATTTAAATACAGTATTAATACTTTATGTATTATTTCATGATTTTCATTTTTGGGTATCGCATCCGTTGCGCTGTTTTAAAAGTTAAACACTATATCAAAAGCTTATATTATTTAATTACAATCCTGTGAAGTATTGTACGAACAACATTTGGCAACGCGGTTAAAAAGGTGTAATTGTCACCTTGAAACACTAGTGATAGAGTTGCTCACAAACCAAGGATATTTGATTAAAAATAAAAAACGGCAAAGACAAGTTTTAAAGTCAATTTCGTACTATATTTTTTCGTATTATATTATTAAAAACGGCAAAATTTATGTAAATTTCGTCCTTCGGCAATGTTTAGTTCGGTAACATGTTTGTATATTCTTTTCTAATAGCCTTACTTAGAATTACGTTGCCACTTTTTTCCCCAAAAAAGGCTCAAAGTGGAAGCGAAAGGACCATTTTATGTTTTCGGCAAATTGTTTTTAACATCAAAGCAAAACATAACTTTTATATCATAATTTTTGTTTTTGCTTGTACACTTATATTTCAGAATAGTAGTATAATCGGCCTGTACGGTAGTACAAATGACAAAATAGTAGTAAAATACTACTATAGGAGTACGTTCGGCAGCACTGTATGGGACCTACTACGCTGGTACGCGAATTTGTGCGAGTTGACACCTCTATGTGTTTATTTGCTTAGTGCTGATATACATATATTTTGGTTTTGCCCCATCTACCAGAATTCGTTGTCAGAACCTTGTTATTTTTTTTGTGTTGTGCAGTGTAATATAATAAATTATTAAATATATTATAATAAATATAATATGATAAATATAAATACAATTTCTTCTTCTTGACTGGCATTAATATTTATTTAATATTCTATTGAAGAATATTAAGTATCATGGTAAGTAGTTTGGGTTAATAAATGACGTACACTTAGATAAAGTATTACCAAAGAATATGAAGTAATATAGAACGCGCATCTCATACAAGCAAATGCGTTGTATGGCGGGTACTGCTGGTAGTACCTTCTGTTATTGACAGCAGAACCCTCTGTTACTAACAGCAGAAATCTCTGTAACTTCGGCGTAACATGTGAATTGAAGTCGCTTCTGTACTCATTCGTGTTCTCGCTGCTGTTGCGCCACTTGATAAACATGACGATGAACGCTGCTTTTGTTGTCGCGGGGAATAGCATTATTATATTGGCAAACAAAAAAGTTAGCGGTATACTGTTTTTTGCGCTGTGCCGTGCAGGCGGGATAGCATTGATGTTGTTGGTAATTGTTGCGTCGCTATTTCTGCTTTCTTTTTTATAATCACAAGCAAATTACAATTAGCAAAAAAAATACATGAACTTGGTGTAGTAAAATATGGGTGTAAACATGTTGCACAAGAGCGTTTATAGTTATTTATTCAAAATATTATTGTAAGGTTTTATGTTAATTGCTTTACTTTCGTTTTAATTTATCTTTCATAAATAATAATTTTTAATAAGAATTTTTTTATTTGCCAACAATTATTTTCAATTTTCGTTCTTTCGAACTTCCTTTTTGCACAGCCCGCATGCAATGTTTTCGTAGAAGAACTAAAATAAGAAAATCTAAAATTTCGACTCTATGGTTACAGCACTCACCATGGAACCATTCAGGTGTAGCATTTTTACAAGATTGTAAAACGTGTGCCTTAATACCAATTTTTTCAGGTTCTGCTGCGAAGATTTTATGAAAAATTAAAATATGTTTTATGCATACATTCATTAGGGAATTGGAAGGAGAAAAAAGATTACCAAAATCAGAAATTGACTGATAATTTTTGTGAAAAATAAAAATTTCACTTGGAGCAGTCAAAACTTCATCCCTTTTTCTCAATTCGTCACCGCATTTTTCACAATTTAATTTAGGAATGATTTTGTACGCTACGTATCCAACAAAATACCTCATGGAAACCAGCTCTAAGTTAATATCTTTCGGATTACAAAAGGTGTCACCTACAAAATAGGCCTCGTGCATCTCACTACTTAGATCAAGATTTTCCAGGATTTCATTGTCATTATCATCGCCATTAGCCTGCAAAACATCCTCACTAAAAGAAGCGCTTGAAATTAGATTAGTCATTGAATCTTGCGTCTCTTCACAATTGGTAGAGGAGCTAAACTTTATTATTTTAAAGGCTAATAACCTGGCTAAGATATTATTAAGTTCGGCTACAGAGGGGTTACAGTTATTACCTCCTTTTTGCCTTAACACAGCAAACGTATTCTCCAATTTGTCCTGGTTAAAGGCCTTTGTCATAATAAAAAACTTGTCCGAATTATCTTCTAATATTTCATCTACAAGTAGAAGGACCGATTTTAAGGATATTTTCATGCCATCTAGGAAGAAAACTCGTTTTATCATCAACAAATTTCACTTCCTCTAGATAATATAAAAATGTTTAAATAAATGTGTGCGATTCGTTCTTAATCTGAAGAGCAGATCGGTAGCAGTTATCTGCATACAAAGATCCACTATTCATGCAATCAAATATTTAATCAATTTTTTCTATAAAATCAGCTGTGGATAACGCTACCTCTTGTGAGATTTTTTTAAATCCACTTATGTCTGAAATTGTTCTGATAGCAGCTTCAACTGTTTTACTGAACACTTGAGTGGCAAATTTAACACGCATTTTTTCAAATGAATTTGGAAATATGTGTTGTCTAGCAGAGATCTGCATGCGGTCATATTTTAATCGCTCAGTATGTATTCGCGTAAAATGCGGTGCGATATGTGCCACTGCTCCAAAAAACGGATATCAGTATGTATCCCCACCGCAAGCGAAGCATTTATTCCGAATACTAGTAATCCGAACGAACGAATCATCAGCTTGCAATACTAAACGAACGCAAACTATCGTATCTTCATTTCACTTCGGCTATGCGGTGCTGCCGATGATCCAAACGAACTATGCACTTCGGAATGCGGTGGTGCAAATGATTCAAACGAAGACGGCAATGATTGGCAATGATCCAAACGAAAGATGGAAATATTCGTTTGAGTCATTGGCACCACCGCATTCCGAAGCGATATGAGAATGCGGTGGTGCGAATGATCCAAAGGAAAGATGGAAACACCGCATACCACCGCATTTTCATTTCGCTTCGCCCTTGTTCTTTGACTCTTATTGTGATTAAGCATTTGTAGAAAAGAGAATAAATGAAAGGCATTTTTTAGGATATATCCAATTTTGTTTATTTTTTCTAATAAATGTATACATACTCAAATAATAAATTTAATGTAATAGCTTTAAACATGAAATGAAAAAATGTCCTTTATCGAACGAAATAATATTTAATTCATAATACGTGTAATAGATTATAATAATTAATAATAATTTGCAATGTTAAAAATTTTTAGAGTACGAATGGTCGAAAAGTCGATGGCTTTGCCCGTTGTCATAGAGTATTTCATTGATGTGGGTCCAATTACCGGCAATTGATTCAATCATCATATATTTGGAGTTCCCTCGTGTTTTTAAAGTATTTAACCATTTTTATTTTGCATGATTCTATAACTTTAAGACTTCAACCTGCTTAAAAAATAGCAGCAGTTGAGCTGGCAAAATCCATGCCGCAAACATTTCTTCCAAATGCGTATACCTGCTTCATACGCTTCGCGAATTGTGAATTATGTATACTTGTATTTATCGCTTTCGCTCACTGCAAACAACGCATACCGCATAATGATTGAATTTGGGATACTTATGTTATGATTTGCGGTGCTTATGAGCAGTAGGTAGTAAAAAGAATGAGTATCAATGCGGTGGTGACCAAAATTGCGCGACGCGAATTGTGCAATATGCATACGAGTACGAAGTGGTTGTGTAAGCAATACGCGAAATGAATCGATGATCGCAAACTCGTTCGGGTTTTGTATGCGTGCGGTTGCGATACTTATGTTATGCGGTGCTTATGAGTAGCAGGTAGTAAAAAAAATAATTATTAATGCGGTGTTATCCAAAGTTGCGGTACTCATTGCTGATCTCTGTTGTCTAGTCAATTTTGGGCACATTTTAGTTTTACAATTTTCTTCCCTCTCCCAAAGCTCTTGAACTACTTTAAACCTAACTAAACCATCAGGCGTTTTCAAGTCGCATTTAAGCCAACCATTTCGCAATGACTTGATTAAATGTGGGAAATCGAACATGCAATAAATTTTTTGATTTTGAAATTGAAAGTATGGTTTCTCTATACATACGCCTAAGTCGGAGAAACACTTTCTATTAGAAGACCCCTGATCACAAACCAAAACGTTCACTACTATACCAAAATTGCTTAAAATTTTAAGATTTTCTTTAATTATTTTGCACAACGTATCTGCTGTTAATCCATTCTGTGACACAAAATAGCTTAAAATTTAACACCAACTCGAGAACATGGACTTCAACATAAATACACATACTTGCTTACCAATTTTGTTTGTTCTTTCGAAGCCTGTGCATTAAAATCCGTCAATTAAATCTAGTTTTTGATTGTATCGTAATTCTCTACGTATTGCCATTTCGTCCATAAAAAGAACCATATTATTTTCATTTTTTTCCTTCAACTCTAAGCACGTCTTTTTAATGAATTCAAAAGCCACATTGTTGATACCGGGCTGAAGGCGATTTAAGGTGCTGATATGTGGCAAATTGAAATTTAAATTATCTCTTAGGAAACAATATGTTGATTGTGAAATATAAAAAATATTTTGCGCTAAATATTTCACTTCGTCAGAATATTCTTTTGGCCGGGTGCTAAGTAAAAGTTTACAAAATGTTTTGGATTCCAAGTTGATATATTTAAAGAATCAATTGAATTTTTTAAAGTCTTTGAACAACAATTCTTGGATTTTAAAATAAAGCGCTTTTCTTTTCGCAATTTTTCGTTAATTTTTTTGAATTTTTTAAATAGGTCGCTGTATTTCTTTTTGTAATAATGGGTTATTTTGACTTTTTTTCGCAATTACTGCATACTATGTCATCATAACGTGGTCGTTTCAATGAAGAATCTGGTTCTAAAAATTCTTCATCCGAAATCTCATGATCTTCGTCTAAGTTTAAGGTTGGAATCGCATCCTTTTTTAGAAACCTTTTTCCTACATAAGTACTGGAGAAATGATTTTCACAAATATGCAGTTTTCGGTTATAGTCGTCATAAGATATATTGCATTTTTCGCGCCAAATTTGGCCAAACACGAAATCAGCAGCGGGGATCTAAATAACACTACTAAAAAAAAATGGGTTCATCGCGTGCTCCTAAAAACAAAAGTATTTTTTAGACTAATGTTCGGCTGCTGAACACGAAACTGAAAATCAAAAAATTTTCTTAAGAAGCGTTTTCGGGAAATCTTCAAAAAACACGTTTTTCCCCTCTTATTTCTTTTATGAGCACATATCTCGTAAACCAGCCATCCGACTAACACTTGTGGCCCGTCCTTCAGAAGTTAATTAACTAACCTTTCCAAACAATATATAGATTGTTGAAATCCAATAAGATTTGGGGAAGTTACTGAAGATAAAACTTGTAAAAAAGGGAATTTTTTGACCATTTTCAAAAATTAGATATTTTCGAATGGTTTTTTTTATAGATAAACTAAATGAGCTCCTCTGGTTTTAAGATCTAATATGAAAGATATATTATTTTAGCAAATATTAAGCCTAACATCAATAGAATTTAAAGAAAAATAACAAAGTTATAGACGTGAAACTAGAGGTAATTTATAGTATCCTGGCATAATCAGTTTTTCATATTCTGACCAAAAAACCTTCTTAGAAGGACTTTCAAGTTTTAAGGACATAAACATTTTAAATATTTTTTTAAATATATGCGGTAGTGCAATGCTGAAGATATGGGTACCAAATGAAAGAGGAAAATTGTATCTCTTTAACCCTTTCCTTCCCATGGTAGCCATATGGCTACCAAATTCAAATTTGGAATTTCGATGTATAATTTTCGATTTTTCCCCATTCTATGAATTGTTTCGCTTAAAAGAAACATTGTTCTGAGCTTTTTCAGAAAAATATGTAGTTTGTTTTTATGGGAACATTGAAAATTGTTAACATTTGTGCAACGGTTCCCGCTCGACAGGGCAGCAGAATTTAATGGCAAAAATGTAATATTGCTCTATGTTTAACAAAGGACACCAAATAACTCTAAAATTCTAACAAATAACTCTAAAAACTTGTAAATAAGGGACATTTTGTTTTCATATCAAATATGTTTTAATTTTGCTTCATAAAAGCCCAGTGTAGTCTAGTGTAGTATGGCTACCTCCTCCTCGCACCTCCCACTGGAAAGTCGAAACCATTTTAAATATGATGCAAAATACTTTTAAATAGTTCTCTCGTTTCAAATAACCAACTTCCAATTTGTTTCTATGGCTATTTAATAATTCGGGAAGGAAAGGGTTAACTAAATTTTCTATTTGAACTTAAGAAAATTTTTCGATTTTCAGTTTCGTGTTCAGCAGCCGAAAATTAGTCTAAAAAATACTTTTGTTTTTAGGAGCATTCCTCGTGTCGAGTAGTGTAATCTAAGATTCTCGCATTGTCGTCTCGATTTTTTGCAACTGCGAACACAACATTGAATTCCAGACGTTGAGGAATTTCTATTTGTCTTTATATTTGTAGCCATATTGTAACAAGCCGAAACACAAAATAGAATTACAATGTTGGACAATGACGTTAAAATACTTCTTAAAAATATTCAAAATTGATATCAACCACGTCAAAATATAAAGAAATAATTTTACTTGGAATACGCCACGTAAAAATATTTGTAGAAATTTCAAATTGGATTCAGCCACGTCAAAAAAAACCGCTGCAAAAGGTTCAAAATTGGTATCAACCACGTCAAAATAAAAACAAATGATTTTACTTGGAACTCGCCACGTAAAAATATTTGTGAAAATTTCAAATTGGATTCAACCACGTCTATATATTTGCAGTTTTTAAAAATCAATCAAAGCGCAGCATTTGAGCAAACAGCCATACACCACAAAGCTTCGATTGATAGTGACATTACAGCAATTTGTGCAGCAAAACCAAAAAAGCATACACACAATAAACGACAACAACAAAAACATTAGCGAATCCCGAGTCATCTTCGCTGAAACGATGATGACGATGATTTGGTTCGTTGTTTGCTCTTTGCTTGCGCTTCGGCAAACAAGATCAATAAACATACATGCAAAAACTGATTGAGCGAACACTACGCTGCAACAACCACCATTTCAATGTACACGAGTGAAGCCGTTGCGAACAATAACATTGCTTTTTGCTGTTGTCCTACGAAAATCTAACAGAAAATGTTATGAACTTAACATTCTCAAATGCCTCCGCTTCGCTCTTCCCGCTCGCATCATAACAGCCGAAAACACTTTTGTGCCCACATGCGCGTTCTATATTACTTCATATTCTTTGGTAATACTTTATCTAAGTGTACGTCGTTTATTAACCCAAACTACTTACCATGATACTTAATATTCTTCAATGGAATATTAAATAAATATTAATGCAAGTCAAGAAGAAGAAATTGTATTTATATTTATCATATTATATTTATTATAATATATTTAATAATTTATTATATTACACTGGACAACACAAAAAAAATAACAAGGTTCTGACAACGAATTCTGATCGAGGGAGCAAAACAAAAATATACGTATATCAGCGTTTTGAAATTTTACGTCTGACTTTTTTTCAGGGGGGGTCAAAGTTTTCCCTTTTTTACTCATTCTTATGGTGAATCGGCATACGAAAACCATGTAACCTCACATTTTAGGTATATGAAGTGTTCAGCAATTTGATGTAAAATACTACGAAGAATATTTTTGTGGAGCATTTTAACCCTGTAGCTCCTATTTTTATGGGTCAATTTGAACCTTTTTTCTAAAATGCCGAAAATGACCTGTAAAACAGGACTTTTTAAGAACAACATTTACCACGAAAATATTCGCCATAGAATGCTACTATAGGCCTCTGAATACATCAAAGTTCAGAAATTAACTTGAACGCCAGAATTAAGCCAAAACTGAAAATGTGTTTAAGTGTTTATTTCGTACTTATTCAAAATTGGGACTAAAATCTCCTACAAAACTTGCACGTGGAATGGAAAAAACAATGGAAGGCGAGGGCTGAAGGCACATTAGACGAGCATAATATTTTCCATCCACCGCTTGTGCCAACAAAAAATTCTTTTACAACCATTACATATAAAACTTGGTGTGGTAAACACTTTTGTTAAGTGTTTGGATACAAGTGGATCGGCATTTAACTTTCTGACATTAATATTAACATTGTTTCGAAAACTAAGCGAAGCAAAGATACAATAAGGCATGAATGCTAAAACTTTACTTTTTTCATATTGGTTTCATACCAAGGTGGTTTTGTTGGTCCTGAGATAAAAAAGGCTTATGCGTAGCGCCGAATTCGATCAAATGCTTTCACCAAATGAGATTGTCGCATGAAAAAGCATTAAAGGAGTCATTGACAATGTTCTAGCCAAAAATCATTCTCCTGCTGCTCGAATGCACGTCGAAACCTTGATGAGTGCATTCGAAAAACTAGATGTTCATATGTCACCAAAAATTCATTTTCTGAACTCTCATATGGATTACTTCGAACATCAGTTGGCAACAGAATCCGATGAACATGGGGAACGATTTCATCGAACATGTGCCCCCATCAGGGGCGGATTCAGAAAAATATTTTGGGGGGTTTTAAAAAGTAATTCTTTAACATAAAGTGCCTTTTAATTTGTATGTAGTTTTAAAGTCGATCCTAATATTTCGGGGGTTTTACCCCCAAACCCCCTGAATCCGCCACTGGCCCTCAATGGGGACCGGTATGAAGGCAAGAGTATTCATTCTTTTATAGCTGATGTATGCTGGACATTATTTGAGAACGGTGTGGAATTGCCAAGAGCTAAACGAAAAATATAATGAATACATTAAATACCTAAAATTGTTCTAATTTTTCTATTCATATATATATTATATTGTAACGATGAGACAGTCTGTCGCTGTGCAAAGCAACCATGCCGCTACGTGCCGTCCTATAACCCAATCTGGCAAGGACGGCCGCGATAGTAACTTTTAGTCCAATCTGGCAGCGACTGCCGTGATAATTACTTTTAGTCCAACCTGCCAATGATGGAAACTTTTAGTCCACTCCGGAATGTGCGGGAACGATCTGCGCGATGGCCTGAGAGGTATAAAAGGCAGCCGGATGCGGCGCAGCGAGTCAGTCTGGGTTTGACAAGTGAAGTTGCCACACGGAGTAATTAAACAAATACTTAAGTGTACGAACAGTAAATTGTAAACTGTGAATAATAAAGTGACTGTTGGTTTATTTTATTGTCTGCGTTTAAGAAACTGAGTGTGTTTTATTTTCAAATTGCACAATCCAGTGATACGTAACAGCCCACTAGACGTAGTATTCGTAACATTTGATGTCAGAAGTGGGATTGTGGAAAATTGAAAGTAAACAAATAAATAAATAAAATTATAAAAGCACGGACATGGGGTAACTCGAGCTGCTGAAGGTAGACCAGCTGAAGAAGGAGCTGGCTGCCTGGAATTTGCCGACTGCTGGTGGAAAGGTGGAGTTGCAGTTGCGCTTGCGAGAAGCATGTGAGGCACGAGGCGTCGATTGGGCTGCACACGAGTTCGGAACGCAGGAGCAGGAGGCGTCGGCCAAGGTGGAGGAGCCGCCTGCTGGTGCTGCTTCGCTACAGAGTACAGCTGCAGCGGCTGCACCAATACAAGCGTTGGACATGAGCCAACTAATGGCTGCACTCAAAGGCATGTCGGCGCAAATGGAAACAGCGAATCGAGAAATGGCAGCGAAGCTGAAAACTACGAATCGAGAAATGGCAGCGAAGCTGGAAACTACGAATCGAGAGATGGCAGCGAAGCTGGAAACTACGAATTTCGAAATTTCGGCAAAAGTCGAGACTGCAAATCGGGAAATGTCAGCAAAACTTGAAAATGCAAATCGGGAGTGGTCCAGCAAGCTTCAGGAAAATTCTACGCGCTTGGAGCAGAAAGTGGAGGAAATCTCAGACAGGATTAATGGGAAAGTCGAGCACCTGGAGACGCGGGTAGAGCACTTGGATAAACGAGTCGACGACCTAGATGATTCCCTGAACAAACGAGTTGATAGTCTGGAAGACCCGATGAACAGAAAAATGGACGAGCGGCTTAGGGAGGTACAGCCGCGAGAATGGTTGCCGCCGGTTCCGGAAAGTGTTGCCCCCCGAGCAGAAGTGCCTAGTTATGATGGGACTACGCCGTTCGACACATTCAAGCTGCAATTCGACCTGGCTGCTCTGGAAAATCAGTGGACCGATGTAAGGAAAGGTCGGAGATTGGCGCTGGCTCTTAAAGGTGCTGCGGCTGAGGTAATAAAATCAGTTCCAGAATGTTTACGAATTGAGTACGAGACCGTCATAAGGGCGCTGGCAGCCAAACACAGCGACGAGCACAACAGAACGCTGTACTACTGTGAGCTGAAGAACCGCAGGCAAAGAGCCAACGAGGCGCTGCAGACATATGCAGCAGACATTGAGCGGCTCGTACAGCCGTGCTACCCGTCCTTCGGCGCTGATGATCTCGAGAGGATGAAGATTGAGGCGTTTATTGAAGGTCTTCATGATCCGGAGACACGTCGCAGTGCGTTGATGATGGGCAAACCGACATTTAGGGAGATGGTGACCAGCGCGATGACATACGAGTCGACATGGATTGGGAGCACTCGGTATGGACCCGCAAGGATACGCCAGATCCAGCCGGACAACGACATTGCGATCCAGGCCATAAGCTCTGAGCCACCGGGCAGGCCACGGGTGGTCTCCTCTAAAGTTGTTTGCTGGGTATGTGGCAAGCAGGGAAACATATCACGAGACTGCCGCCAACGAAAAAGGCGTTCCCGTTCTCGATCGCAATCGCCTGAAGCGAGGAATACTGACAATCGAGGCCCAGCTAACAAGCGCAGGGCTGAGGATGGCGAGTCGTTAAACTAAAACGGGTCAGCCCAAAGGGGCGTGAGCTGATCCCCGCAATCTGCCGCCCCACCATCCTTGTCTCACAGCTGAAACGACAGCCCAGCAGCTTGACAATTGAAGGAAGGATAGATGGAAAGTTGTTCGTGTTGACACTGGATACTGGAGCGTCATATTCGATCATAAAAAGGAAGCTGCTGAAGAACTGGGAACCGCTGCATGGCATACAGCTACGGACTGCGACTGGCGAGCGCGCGCCGGTAAGAGGGAAAGTTACGAAAACGATTGCTATCGGCACCAGCAGCCTGGAACACGAGTTCATCGTCGCGGATATAATGGACGACGTGATTATCGGCGTGGATTTCATGATTAGGCGCGGTTTCACGCTGGACCTGAAGTGAAATGTACTGAGATATGCCAACGTTGAATTCCCGCTGCACACCGGCTATGAGCGAAGCGTGGTGGTAAGGAAGGTTGTATCGTGTCAACACAGGAGGATACCAGCGAATTCCGAGGCGATTGTGTGGGCAAAGGTGGACGAGGACGATGGGACGAGTCGGCTGTTGGTAGTAGAAGCACCGAAACAAGGACACGACAACATCCTCATCGGACGTACATTAGTGGAAGCTAAAAATGGCAGAATGCCAGTCAGAATACTGAACCTCCTGAATACACCCAGATATGTCGGGAAAGATGAGGTAATTGGCGAGTGTAAGGAAGCTGTAGCAGTGGTCAATTGCGAGAGTAGCCCGCCTGGAGGTAAGAGCGGTTTTAACATGGAAGCTATACCGCAGGAGAACCAGTGGAGCAGCGAGTTGACGGCCAAGCAGAAACAGAAGGCGAGGTCACTCCTGCAGCACTATGGGTCAATATTTGCGGCGGAAGCAGGCGGAAGAACAGCCATAGTGAAGCACAACATCGACACCGGAAGTGCAAAACCGATTCGCCAACCACCAAGACGAGTTCCTCTGGCCAAGAGGGAGGAGGTCACAATTTGATCGAGAACATGCGGAAAGACAAGGTCATAGAGCCTTCTTCGGGCCCCTGGTGCTCGCCGGTCGTGCTAGTCTAGAAAAAGGATGGCAGTACCCGGTTTTGTATGGACTATCGGAAGCTCAATTGTGTGACCAAGATGGACAGTTATCCACTACCTCGGATCGATGACACCCTGGACACACTGTCAGGCACGCAGTGGTTCTCCACGCTCGACTTACGCAGCGGCTATTGGCAGGTAGAGCTTGCAGACAAGGACAAGGAGAAAACGGCTTTCAGTGTTGTCCGTCATGCCGTTTGGACTTTGCAACGCACCAGCAATATTCGAGCGGCTAATGGAACGCGTGCTAAAAGGGCTGCATTGGCGGACGTGTCTGGTGTACCTCGACGACATAATCGTAATGGGTAAGAGCTTCGACGACCACCTGGGAAAGCTGAAGGAGGTATTTGAGCGGATACAAAAAGCTGGGCTTAGACTCAACCCAAAGAAGTGCTCGCTGTTCCAAAAGGAGGTCAAGTATCTGGGTCATACGGTTTCCGCCCGCGGAGTACAGACGGATGAAGGCAAAATCACGGCGGTGAAGGAGTGGCCCCGGCCACGCAATCTACACGAACTCCGCAGTTTCCTGGGCCTGTGCACATACTACCGCCGATTTATTCCGTGATTCGCGAATATAGCCAGCAGCTTGCACAAACTGTCGAAAAAGAGCCAAGCTTTCAAGTGAAACGAAGAGCAGGAGCAGTCTTTTGCACGTCTGAAGGAAAAACTGTGCAGTGCTCCAATTCTGGCCTTCCCCGTGCCTGGGGAGATGTTTGTGCTGGATACAGATGCAAGCGGGAATAGTATTGGCGGTGTGCTATCACAGATAATAGACGGCCAGGAACAAGTGATAGCGTACTACAGTAGGGTTCTATCGAAACCGGAACGCAATTACTGTGTGACACTGAGAGAACTGCTGGCGGTATTGGACTGCGTGAAACACTTCCACAAATATCTGTATGGACAAAGGTTTCGCCTGCGCACAGATCATGCGGCATTGAGATGGCTCCTGAACTTTAAAGATCCTGAAGGGCAATTGGCGCGGTGGATCGAGCGACTGCAGAGCTACGACTACACGATAGAGCATCGCAAGGGCAGTAGCCATGGAAATGCCGATGCCTTGTCCCGCCGTCCGTGCAAAGTCGAATGCAGGCAATGCTCGCGGGCCGAAAGCAAAGAACATATAGTGGACGTCCGGTTGGTCAGCGTCATGCCAGAGGAAGAGTGGTCTGCGGAGAGGCTACAAAAAGACCAGCGTGAGGATGCGGATCTTGCGAAAATCGTCGAAGGCAAGGAGCACGTCGCACGTCCAGACTGGCAGGAGATGGCCGGTGAAAGCCCGATCGCTAAGGCTGACTGGGCACAGTGGAAAAGTCTGCGGCTGAAGGAAGGCTGCCTGTACCGCGAATGGGAGAGCGCGGATGGTCGGACCAGTAACCCCCTAATGGTAGTGCCGAAATGCAGAATCAACGAGGTCATCGAGGCATACCATAACGACTCCAGTAGAGGGCACCTAGGCATCACCAAAACCGTCGCCAAAATAAAAAGACGATTTTACTGGGTAGGATGTCAGGAGTCTGTTGCCGAGTGGATTAAGAGCTGCGACCGATGTTCAGCCGCGAAAGGGCCGACAAGAAGATCTCGAGGGCGCATGCAGCAGTACAACGTGGGAGCGCCCTTCGAGCGGATTGCTATCGACGTCGCCGACCCATTCCCAACTAGTACTAAAGGCAACAAATATGTGCTGGTGGTAATGGATTACTTCAGCAAATGGCCCGAAGTGTACCCTATTCCTAACCAGGAGGCCACTACGATCTCGGAAAAGCTGGTAAACAACTGGGTAGCCAGGTTCAGAGTTCCGTTGGAGTTGCACTCAGATCAAGGCCGGAATTTCGAATCTGCGGTATTCAAGGAAGTGTGTGAGCTGCTTGGGATTAAGAAAACGCGTACCACTCCTTTGCACCCACAGTCCGACGGCATGGTGGAACGCTTTAACCAGACACTGGAGGAAAGTGGTAGGCAGGAATCAAAAGATTTGGGACACGCATATCCCCCTGTTCCTGATGGCGTATAGGTCAGCCCCGCACGACACGACATCACTCACTCCAGCCCGAGCAGTGTTCGGCACAGAGTTGCGGTTACCCGCTGACTTGAAGTTCGGGGTAGTCAGCACAACGGGAGGCGCTAAGACGGACTACGTGGTCAATAAGCGGGCGGAACTGGAGGAAATTCACCAGTTTATAAGGAGCCGCACCAAACTGGTCAGCGATAAGGCGAAAGCCAGATATGATCTACGGGCCAACTCAGCAGGGTTCCAAGAAGGCGATCTGGTAATGCTCTACAACCCGCAGCGGAGGAAAGGTTTGTCTGCGAAACTTCAAGCGTCATGGGAAGGACCGTACGAAGTCGTGACTAGGATTAACGACGTGGTATACCGGATTCAACGTTGCAGCAATAGAGGCGCTAAGCTGAAGGTAGTCCATTTGGAGCGCCTGGCGCCTCATCACAGCGGAGCCTCGGCACTTGTTCGGGACGAACAAGTCTAAGTGGTGGGCAGTGTAACGATGAGACAGTCTGTCGCTGTGCAAAGCAACCCTGCCGCTACGTGCCGTGCTATAACCCAATCTGGCAAGGACGGCCGCGATAGTAACTTTTAGTCCAATCTGGCAGCGACGGCCGCGATAATAACTTTTAGTCCAACCTGGCAGTGATGGAAACTTTTAGTCCACTCCGGAAAGTGCGGGAACGATCTGCGCGATGGCCTAAGAGGTATAAAAGGCAGCCGGATGCGGCGCAGCGAGTCAGTCTGGTTTTGACAAGTGAAGTTGCCACTCGGAGTAATTAAGCAAATACTTAAGTGTACGAACAGTAAAGTGTAAACTGTGAATAATAAAGTGACTGTTGGTTTATTTTATTGTCTGCGTTTAAGAAACTGACTGTGTTTAATTTTCAAATTACATAATCTAGAGATACGTAACAGCCCACTAGACTTAGTATTCGTAACATTATATATATACTACTGTGTCCAAAAAATAAAGTGACTTTTGAATTATCGATTATCGTGGTGTTGTGCATTATGAATTCCTTCCGCCGGGCCTAACAGTCAACAAGGAATATTATTTGAACGTTATGCGTCTTTTGCGTAACGCTATCCGCCTAAAAAGGCCGGAATTGTGGAAAGACAATTATTGGTTTTTACACCACGATAATGCACCATCCCATACTGCACTCGTAATTCGTGATCATTTCGCCAAAAACTCAACCCATATCGTTCCGCAACCACCGTATTCACCTGATCTGTCGCCGTGAGACTTCTGGCTGTTCAGCAAGCTCAAAAGACCGCTCCGGGGACACCAAAGTTGCCATTGAACTAAAAGTTATTATCGCGGCCGTCGTTGCCAGATTGGACTAAAAGTTACTATCGCGGCCGTCGTTGCCAGATTGGATTATAGCACGGCGCGAAGCGGCAGGGTTGCTTTGCACAGCGACAAACTGTCTTATCGTTACAATAATAATATATTATATTATAATTCTACTGAATTCACACCTCCCTCGCCTCTTTTTTCTCCAAGAAACTCTTTTTCGCCACAACAAAATCTCCCACACCCCCAAACAATACGCAGGATATTTCTACAATCTACCTAGCAATAATACTTCGAAACAAGGAGCAGGCATTCTTATCCATAAAAGTATACCTTAACATTAATTCTAATCTGATTGCTTAAGCTTTGGAAGTGAATGTGAAATATCAATCAATGTGACAATCCCTTCAGTTTTTATTCCACCTCAACTAACAATCACATCCTTCGACTTGGATACACTAATTGCTGTTATTAGTACACCAATTATTCTAGTAGGGGACCTGAATGGTTGCAGGATTCAGCAAATAATGGCTCGCCTACTCACTTTTCTACCCCCGCGCAGTGCTCCGACTCCATACAAAATGGGACAAAAGTAGAAGGAGCGCTCTGAATTCGCTGAAATTTTCAATCTGAATTATTGAGGGCTGCTGACATCAAAAATGATGTTTTTTCCAAAAAATATATAGTTTAAACAAAAAATCGAATATACATAACCAGTGGGGCACGCAGGATTTTGTTTTGGGGGGGGTTTCGTGCAACTTTTTTAAGAACTTTGAAATAGAATAAAATTAAGATGTATGAATCTACAGACTGAGATCCAAAACATGTATGTTTTCCCGTCCTGACATATTTTGGTCCTGAAAGTTCAAAATAGAAAAGTTAGTTAAAAGGAAACAATTTTTCTCTTTCATTTGATACCCATATCTCCATTATTGCACAACCGCAAATATTTTAGTACCAGTTTTGATTAAATACGAAATAAACACTTAAACACATTTTCAATTTTGGCTTAATTCTGGCGTTCAAGTTAATTTCTGAGCTTCGATGTATTCAGAGACCTATAATAGAATTTCATGGCGAATATTTTCCTGGTACATTTTGTCCTTAAAAGTCCTGTTTTACAGGACATTATTGGCATTAAACAAAAGGGTCAAATTTACCCATAAAAATAGGTGCTACAGGGTTAAAATGCTCCACAAAAATGTTCTTCGTAGTATTTTACATCAAATTGCTGAACACATCATGTACCTAAAATGTGAGGTTACATGGTTTTCGTATGCCGATTCACCATAAGAATGAGGAAAAAGGGGAAAACTTTGACCCCCCCCCCCAAACAAAACATTGAGACGTAAACTTTCAAAACGCCGATCATCCGTTTAGAAGTATAAAGGGCAATACTGGCTTTCTTGGCTCTCTCCAGGACGTTGGGTTTCCAGTTAAGTTTCTTGTCTCACACCAGTCCCAGATATTTAGCTGTATCCGAGAAATTCAGAGCTATCCCCTGAAGCCACGGGGATCAATTTCAGGTATTCTATGTGTGTTTGTGAAGAGCACTAGCTCCGTTTAATGTGGGTTGGCGCTAAGACCAAATTCTTCGGCCCAATTTGTTAGGATGTTTAAGCCATGTTGCAACACATGCCTGATTATTGAAGGAAACTTTCCGGAGACCGCAGTAGCAACATCATCCACGTAGGCGACTACCCTATACCCGCCCTCTCCAGAAGCATTAGCAATGTGTTCCCTAGATTCCAAAGAAGAGGCGTGAGGACCCCTCCCTGGGGTGTCCCCCATTTTACAGATCCTTGTGCAGATGCGGTACCAAGACTTGCATTGATGACGCGGCTATTAAGTAGCTGCTCAATCAGTGCTACTAGCGGCACACCTACTCCTAGGTCTGCAAGTGCGACGGTAATGGCTTCCGATCGGATGTTGTTAAAGACTCCTTCAGTATCCGTAAAAGATACCATAGTAAATTCCTTGCACTCAAGTGATTTCTCTATGGTATGGATCAAGCAATGCAGAGCGGATTCCACAGATTGTCCTCTGCAGTATGCATGTTGTGAGGGCGAGATTGGTCGATTGACCAACAACTGCGTAATATGAGTATCCACTAACCTTTCCAGGATTTTGAAAAGGAAAGAGGAGAGACTAATCGATAGTAAAAAAACTATCTACTTAGGAGCTGGGTTACTAGCTTGGGCTGGTAAAACGTTCGTCTATTTCGAACTCGTGCGCAGTCCAATCGATGCCTCGTGATGCACATGCCTCTCGCAAGTGCAGCTGCAACTCCTCCTTTCCGCCAGCAGTCGTCTAATTCCAGGCAGCCGGCTCCTTCTTCAGCTGGTCCACTTTCAGTAGCTCAAGTTTAACCATGTCTACGTTTTTATAATTTTATTTATTTTTTTGTATTTTCAGTAGCACAATCCCACTTCTGTCACCAAATGTTACGAAAATGACTTTTCCAAGTTCGTGTTGGATTGTGTTTGAAAATAAAACAACTCCAATTACTCAGCGCAAACGCAGTCAAAACCCAACAATCGGTTTATTTACAAATTTACATTTGTTACTACTTTACACTACTACTATTGCATGTTTCCTCTTTGCTTGCTCAACACAGACTCGTCCCCCGCGCTTCACACTGCTGCTTTTATACTGGTTTTCTTATCGCGCCGAAGTTTCTTGCACATTCTAGTTGTACTCTCTATCTCGATTGTTCTAGCAAAGCTCATCACCTTTCGCGAACCATCCTCGCCATAACGGAATTATAGCAATACTCCAAAGTGCATGCCTAAAAGTACGCTTGGAAAAGCATTCAGGCATAGCACAGCACAGAGTGACTCATCGTAACAGTATTTAGCCCTTTGTTGTTTTGCATGATTGTTTAACTTCTAGACTTCAACTTGCTTATAATATTAGCAACATTTCTTCCAAATGCGTATATCTACTTGATACGCTTCTGGAATTGTGCATTATGTATACTTGTACTCATTGCTTTCATTCACTGCACGACGGATGCCGACGCAAACGAAGTGTTTGTGTGAGCAATACTCTAAATGACCGCATCATCGCAAACTCGTTCGAGTTTTGTTTTAATGCGGTTGCGATACTCATATTAGTAAAAAGAATGAGTATTAATGCGGTGGTATCCAAAATTGCTGTACTCATTGCTTATCTCTGACCCTAACTTTATCTGACGGTACTTTTATAGTTATGTCAGAGGACAGTTGTCCAAAATAGTAGGGATTTTACTTAATTAGGGTTTTGAATTTTAGTTATTTCTTTAGACTAAACAATTTTGTTGTTTATGTTATGAATTTAATGCATTACATTTATAAATGTACTTACAGTTACTCAACGTGCATCATGGAACTACGGATTCATTTAGAGTTAAAGTTTTGCAACTGCACTCTCTTTACTTCTCCAGGAAAATGTGAGTTAAGTATTCACCTAATGCAAGCATCTGTGAAAATGTACAAAAAGCGGTCATCCAATACAGTTAAAGTGAAATATTGTCGAATTTACGTAGTAACTCGAGAACCACTGACCGAAGTCTCAAAAGTGCAACGATTTAGCAACAAAGTTATACCCCGACGGCACACAGTGTGACTTTTATCATTTTTAGAATGCCAAAAGTAAAAAAAAAAATTTTCTCCGATCGCAAAAATTTTTTGGTATGCAATAGAGGAATACACAAGTGTTACGAATATACAGTCTGTCCAGTAGAAGCGTGTTCGTCGTAACTTGGAAACTATTTGTCCGATTCCTTTCAAACAAACTGCATTTTATAAGTTTATAATATTTATTGTACGCAATATTTTTAATAACAGGTAACAGTCACCGCCATTCGCTACTATGGCCTCAAACCTCCGACCCATACTTTGCGCTACGTTCTGAGCAAGTTGCCAAAGCAATCGACTCCAAATCAGCCGAATTTGTCTCGATAACGGTTTTGCTGTCCATATAGTATTTGCTCTGAGTTTCTGCTTTACAATTGCCCACAAATTTTCTATTGGGTTGGCATCAGGCGACTGTGAGGGCGAATCTAACACCTCTACCCCATTTTGCTGTTTCCACTCAGCACACATTCGACTGCGATGTTTGTGGTCGTTGTCTTCTTGTATAATCCAAGAGAGTCCTCTTCTCCCGAAGATCTTCGCAGCTGATGGTAATAAAGCTTTTTCATAAATTTTGTTCATCAAAACCGCGTTCAAGTTGATGGTAATAACGAAAAGTCGCCCAAATTCTTTTTCTGAGAAACAGCCACAAATATGGACCTTTACTGGGTCGTTAACAGATCGTTGGAGCAATCGGTTGTTAGCGGTACACCAAGTTCGATTTATGCTAATAGTAGCATAAAATTAGGATTCATCCGTGAATATTACATCATTCAAATTCCGATCTGAATTGGCATAAGCCCAGGTAAGTCGTTTTTGAAAGTCTGATGATGAGAGCAACAGTTTTTTCAAAAAGCTTCGGTATTTAAGGGGGGTAAGGGTTTACACTTTCGAAAAATCGAATTATTTTTTTTTGTCTTATCTTATTGTTTAGGTTAGGTTGCGGTGGCTGCCTCTATAAGAGACACACTCGGAGGCCTGAAAGGCCCATTGTGATACCACATATTTCACCCGTTTTTGAACTGTGTATGCAACACTGTTTTGCCAACATATGTTACAGCACACATTTCAAGCGGATGGGGAAAGGGGGGAGGGGACCTACAGTTCAACGCCGAATCCGAACGGCAATTGGCATCGTTCACACTTGGAGGTTTTGCAATTGCCTGCCAAGAGCGCACTTGTGCGATTCTTGTAATTCTAATTCCCTTCACGTGGATAGCGATAGAAGTAGATGAGTTGTTCACCAGCCCAAGCCAGGAATTGAACCTGGAGCCTTTGGTATGAGAAGCCAGCGCGCTACCCGCTGGACTATCGAGGCCGGCAATATCTTATTGTTTAACATTTCAAGAATATATTCTCAAAATTTTAAGTCGATCGGAGCAAAACTCTTGAAGTTATGGTCTATAGTTAACCCCCTGTCCTTTAGTGCAGGCTTATTCTCTTCTATCGCGTTTTTCTCAAAACTACATTTTCAAAGTCCGTGATCACTGTCATTTAAGAACTACTAAACCGATTCATTTGAAACTTGCATAAGTATGCATAATAATTTACAAAAGCTTTAAATAAATTTCATCAATCCATACTTTCAAAAAAAATTCATACAAAAAAGTGTATTTTTTTACGCTGAAACCCTTACCCCCCCTTAACCCCCCCCCCCCCCCCCCCTTAATATCAGACTACACAGAAGAAAATGGAAAAAAGCGAATTTCGTGTAGTCCGTTTTCCGTAAGTTCCGTACAGTTCCATGTAATGTTTATAGCCACATTAATGAAAAATGTGCCTAGTTTCAGATTCTGCAATAAATTGTTGCCCCTTTTTGCACCAATTTAGTTCACAGCTAATCAAACATGGCAGTTTCGCGAAGTGAACTTTGAAACTTTGATGTTTGGCTAAAATCCACGCAAAAAAAATAATAATCATGCGGGTTTTAAATATATTTTGAGTTTAATTGGAAAAGATGTTGTCAACTTCAAATTAAAATCCTGTGCAAAAAACTCTGCTTTAATTTTTACTCAAGATGGGCACATTCGAGCCGAATAAATAGCTGTTTCCTTAATATCACGGGATATTGGATATTTTTATCAAAAATTTTTTAAAATGTTAAATGGTTTGGAATAAATATAATTCAAAAGTATTAAAAAAAACTATTTTGACTATTTTTATCTACGACCGTCCAGATAAACCCTATTAAATTAGAAATAATGGTCATCTGAAATTACACCTTATATGAGGAGTCGAAGAAAAATTGGACGGATCACGCCCATTTTTTGTGTCTAATACGATGTTGACCTCTACATGGTTATTGCAAGTTTATCGTCATACCTACATTGGTTTGACTGCTATGACTTTTCGCATCCTAAAAATGATAAAAGTCACACTGTGCGGCAGCGACACCATCATATCTGTCAAAATATAGAATTAAAACGTTTCTATAAAGGCGATTGTTTTAACGATTGCACGCAAGCGCGACACTGACCGCAGTGGTTCATTGTTAAGAAAACAAAGTTCGAGTGTTTCACTCTCGTCTTCATCCCTACAGCGAAAGGAATTGTTGGGACCCCCTCGCTACGTGTAGGCCAATTAGCCAGTGTTAGTACTACGAGAATTGCTTTTTGACTTCTTCTTCTTGACTGGCACGACAGCCCGATTACGAGACTAAGACCTAGCTACCCGCAACCAAGCGTGTTGTGTGTGCGAATCTTTTTTTTACAAGGTTGGAAGGGACCTACAGTTTTATGCTGATTCCGAACGGCGAGTTGGGAGCTTTTTCATAGGCAATTTTACTCTCAGAGGTTTGCCATTTCCTGCTAAGAGGACAGCCGCCGAAAGAACAATTTTTGTTTTTCTTTTTTTTTCGAAGTTAACGCAACCGAGTATTGAACTCGCGGAGTCTTGACTCGCGGCCCAACGCACTAGCCAGCTGAGCTAAGGCGAAAGAAAGAAAGAAATAGTTAGCGCTTTATTTGTTTTTGCTTTGTACTTAAAGGCGGTACCACCCGCTCGGACTGTAAGTCCAGCCGACCACACCCTGGCCAGTTGACCCTGAGCACATCTCAGTCAACTCGTTCTTGAAAATGCCTGCGTGACCGTGTAAATTTCCAAAAGATGGTGAGGTCCCCCTCCCCAACCTCAGAAAATGCCTTCAGTCTCTGACTTATTTGGATTTTACTGGGTTGGTGAGTGCCTGAAGGGCAGGCTTGCTGTCGGAGGAAATGTAAGCATCCCTACCCTGAACGTTTTGCTGTTCGACAATCCTGTAGGCTTTTCTTATTGCAAAAACTTTCACTTGAAATCCAATACAGAGATCTAGCAGTTGAATGCACGCTCCAACTCCACACACCCTCTTTGAACCGTCTAAATACAGGGAGATTCCTACTTTCATAAACATGGGTGTGAACCGAGTAGTGTGTTTATAGTGTTCGACAGAATATTAAGTTTCGGCTTCGATTTCGGCCCAAATAAGTGGTTTTGGTCAGACACTATCTATCTTATATATAAAAAAATTAAAAAATTGTGTGTGTAGCCAGTGTTTGCGAAAACGGCTCATTCTTTCGGCAAAATTGTTTTTGTGTGTGATAGAAGCTGTCAATGCGGTGGTTTATAGCGATGTTACATGTTTGTACGGCAGGTGGGCGTGCTACCTTCCATACAACCAAATTTTTTAATATGGTATATCTTCGGAATTATAAGTCGGACAGTATTGAAATTTAGTGCAGTGTCATGGCGTAAACGTGTCATTCCACCGGCAAAATTTAATGGGCGTCGGACAAGGGGCGTGGCACTTTTTTTAATTCCCATGTTACTTTTGAACTATGGCATTTACATCAATGGCACTCGGTACAAACTAACGATTTGGTCGAGTCCTTTGGCAGGGAGAATAAGGTGGATTTTAGTGGGTGGGCGTGGCACCGCCCATACAACTCAATTCTTTAATATGAAATACCTTCAGAATTATAGGTCGGACAGCATTGAAATTTGGTACAACGTCATGGCGTAGACGTGTCGTTCCACCGGTAAAATTTAATGTGCGTTGGACAAGGGGCGTGGCGCTTTTTAAATTCCGCTGGAACTATAACATTCACATCATGACACTCGGTACAAATTTACAGGACAGCGGGGGGAATAAGATGGATTCTGGACAAAGGACATACAATTCAAATTTTTTATGTGGAATCCCCTCGGAATCGTTAGCCGCACAGCATTGAAAATTGATGTGCCGTCGTCTCATAGATGTGGCATTTTACTGATGCGATTTGATGGGCGTTTGACAAGGGGTGTGACACATTTTTTATGACCCAACCTTTCAACAGAACTGTAAGTCGCACATCAATGAAAGTTTGTACGAACTTTCCACTTAGTAGCACAATTCGACTAGAAGAAAGTTGTGAACATTGGACAAGGGGGCGTGGTACCGCCTCCATTTTTTATACACAGGTTGTTTATCCTGGCTGACTGACTGACTGATTGATTTATAATCGCCCAGCCCAAACCGCTGAAGCTACAAACATTAAGTTTAGACAATAGGTACATCTTGAAAACTGAACCTCCGCTAAGACGGGATTTTTTGAAGTTCGAAGTGTAAAGGAGCAAAACATGTGTTAAGGTGTTCTTTGAAGAAACTTCCTGAAAATATTCTAGATCAAAACTCAACAAAACAAAATCCAAATTTAACTGGCCCAACTATGGGTAAAGGTTTATTTACTTATTTACGGATTTATTTATGCGGAGACTCCGAAAGAAATAACACGAACCGATGGGCCTACTGACTTCAACAAATATAAAAATTATTTAAATAAATAAAATTAGACAAGTGTTTCTCATTATTTTTAAAATCAAAATCTAACTGGATCAACGACGGGTTAAAAGTACAAGTGTATGTATGGAGAAAAAAATATTTTTGAGTTTTTTGAAAGTACTCTAGTGAGAAATAATTTTACACGTGTTTACGGGGTGAACATGGGGTAATAATTTGTATAGAGAAAAAAGATTTATTGGGCGTTCTGACTTCAAACCAATCAAAAGCACTTCAATCGGGAAATAACAAAAACGTGCTTTTAATTTTTTGGATAATCGAAATCTACCATGGTAAGACAAGGGTTAAGAATTTGTTTGAAGTAAATGTGAAATGACGAACTCAAAGATAGTTGGACATGTTTTTTTAAATCAAAATCTGATGGGTTCAGCAATGGGTTAAGAATTCGTATCGGGGAAAACAGGAGAGCTTGCGTGCAAAGCCGTAGGGCCCAGCTAGTCTATATATATAAAAATGAATCGTGGGTCGTTCGGCTGCTTAAAACTTGAAAACGACTGGACCACCTTGGATACTTCCTTCGACGGGTTTTGTTTAAAATTGTTACGTGAAGGTTTAGGAAAAAAGAAAGGCGGGAAAACGGGGCGTGGCACCACATGAATACATTTTTAGACAATAACTTTGGAACCTTAAGTCACACATCAATTAAATTTGGTATAAACTTACTATTTAATCATGTCCTTCGCCCGAGGCAATGGGGTGGGTATTGAACAAAGGGGTGTGGCACCGCCCATACAACTCAAATCTTTTAAATGGAATAGCTTCCCAATCGTAAGTCGCACAGCATTGAAAGTTAGTGTACCGTCGTTTCAAAGAAGTGTCATTCTACTCTTAAAATTGTATGTGCGTTGAACAAGGGGCGTGGCACATTTTTATGCAGCAGAACTGTAAGTCGTACATCAGTGGTACCGCCTTCATTTTTATATACATAGATTGTTTGCCCTAACTGACTGACTGATTGATTTATTGATTCAACATCGCTCAGCCCTAACCGCTGAAGCTACAAACATGAAATTTGAACTGTAGATAGATCTTGAAAAATGAACCTCCTCTAAGACGGGATTTTTTGAAATTCGGGGTGTGAAGGGGCAAAACATGTTTTAAGGACCAATAATGGGTTAAGATTGTCGGCCTTGATAGTCCAGCGGGTAGCGCGCTGGCTTCTCATACCAAAGGCTCCAGGTTCGATTCCTGGCTCGGGCTGGTGGACAACTCTTCTACTTCTATCGCTATCCACATGAAGGGAATGAGAATTACAAGAATCGCACAAGTGCGCTCTTGGCAGGCAATGGCACAACCTCCAAGTGTGAACGAAAAACTGCCAATCACCGTTCGGATTCGGCGTTAAACTGTAGGTCCTCTCCCCCTACCTTTCCCCGTCAGCTTAGAATGTGTGCTGTAACATATGTTGGAAAGACAGTGTTGCATACGCATTTCAAAAACGGGTGAAATATTACTCTCATTTTCCTTCCCTATCCCCCATGGGTATAGTACGTAAGGTCTGTCAAAAATTGTAAAAATACTTGAAATAAAAAAATGATACACGCGTTTCTCATTATTTTTAAAATCTAAATCTAACTGGATAAACGACGGGTTAGAAGTATATATGGAGACAAAATTTTTTGTAGCCTTTTGACTTCAAACTTGGTGAAAGTACTTCAAATGCAAAATAACTCGATACGTGTTTTTCATTTTTTCCGAATATTAAAATCGGGCAGGGTCAACGACCCGTTAAAAGTTTGTATGGCGAAACTGTAAAAAAAACATGAATTAATGGGCCCACTGACTTCAAACTTTGTGAAAGTATTCTTAGTAAGAAATAATTTGATACGTGTTTTTCACTTTTTTGAAAATGAAAATCTAACGGGGTCAACAATGGGTTAGCAGTTTGTATAGAGAAACACGATTTATTGGTCCTTTTGACTTCAAACTTAGACAAAAAGCACTTCAATCGGGAAATAATTAAAATGTGCTTTTCATATTCTTGAAAATCTAAATCTACCGTGGTAAACTAAGGGTTAAGAATTTGTTTGGAGTAAATGTGAAAACTCATTGATTTAAAGGGCCTTTTGACTTCACACCACTAGAACCACTTGATATCAAAGATAATAGACATATGTTTTTTTTTTGATAAAAATCTGACTGCGTCAACAATACGTTCAAAATTTGTTTCGTTTGTAAAAAGAGAGCTTGCGTGCGAAGCCGCGGGGCCCAGCTAGTATGTTTATATATGTTCTGCATCATTGTTGGTTATTGGTGAGTTGGTAAACTGAAAATATTTAAACATTTAGAATTTTTGTTGTTGTTGTTGGTTTGAAGGAAGGGAGCGGACATACAAGGTAAAGTCTCTGATTGCGTTCTACCTGGCGAACGCCAGAACGATCCTCGTCCCTGTCCAATCCAAGCTGATGCACAGCCTCCGCGCGGCCCTTCTGGATAGCTATTTGGCATCCGCTGAATAGTGAACTAATGTGTGCAGCGAGTCCTATCCCCAGGACTTAAAATTTGGGTTGTGCGCAGGGTTTGGTGCCCGCCACGGAAAACCAAATACCAATGAAAGCCAAAAAGCAAGCCTCGGAAGGAACCCACAATGTTGACGACCACAGCAAACGATTCAAGGACCATGATTTGAGGATATGCACCTGGAATGTCCGGACCCTCTATAGGGAAGGTGCCTCTATCCAACTGGCGGAAGCCCTCACAAAGTGTAAGGCTGACATCACCGCCATCCAGGAAATGCGATGGACAGGACAAGGTTGCTCCAAGCGAGCAGACTGCGATATCTACTACAGCTGCGGATTTGTGGTCAGCAAGAGACTTCGCCACCACGTCTCTCGGCTCACTCCGGTGAACGAAGGGCTGGCTTCGATCCGCATCAAAGCTAAATACTTTAGCATCAGCCTAATTTGCGCACACGCCCCGACGGAACAGAAGGACGATGCGACCAAGGATGCCTTCTATGCGAAGCTCGAGGACGTCTACGACAGGTGCCCGGCCCATGACGTCAAAATTGTCCTCGGGGACTTCAACGCAAAGGTCGGGCGAGAAGGCATCTTTGGCCCCACAGTCGGGCAGTTCAGCCTCCATGGGACCACTTCGAACAACGGTCTGAGGCTGATCGATTTCGCCGCGGCACGAAACATGGTAGTTAGTAGCACCAGATTCCAGCACCTCGATATCCACAAGGCCACCTGGTTATCCCCCGATCAATCCACCCGCAACCAGATTGATCACATTGTGATTGATGGAAGGCATGCTTCTAGCATTCTAGATGTGCGCACGTTCCGAGGACCCAACATCGACTCGGACCACTACCTTGTTGCAGCCAAGGTACGCATGCGTCTTTGCGCAGCGAAGACCGCACAACCTAGTTTGCGAAGAAAGCTGGACATCAGTAAGCTGCGATCACAAGGGGTAGCCGAAGCCTACTCCGCTCAACTCTCCAACCAGCTCGGTCGCTCCCCCTCTCCACCTGATGACATCGGCGGATTATGGGCTCACTTATCCCACTCTATGCGCGGCGCCGCAGAAAATGTCCTTGGTTTTCGACGCCCACCACCAAGAGTGTCGCGCAGCCACTGCAGTGAAGAATGCTGCATACAAGAAGACCCTGCAGTCGGCCGCCACGCGAGCCATGACAGAAAAATACCGGGAGGAGAGGAAGAAAGAGAGGTGCCTTTTTAGACGCAAGAAACGGGAGCAAGAAAGGCGCGAGCGTGAGGAAATCGAGGAGTGCAGGAGCAGGAATGACGCCCGAAAATTCTTCCAAAAAGTTAAGCGTCTTACGGAAGGATTTAAGCCTGGGGCATCTTCTTGCAGAGACGAAAACGGGGATCTGGTTACGGATGCGCAGGGTGTGCTGAGGTTGTGGAAGGAGCACTTCACCAAGCTGCTCGCAGGCGACGAAAGGAACAATACCGCCAGTGGTGAAGATGTCCAGATGGCACCAATCGACGACGACGGTGTGGATGTGCCACCGCCCAGCCATGACGAGGTCCGGGTCGCTATCCAGCGACTCAAGAACAACAAAGCTGCAGGGCCGGATGGGCTACCAGCTGAATTGTTCAAGGCCGGCGGCGGTGAGCTGATTGGGTGCATGCATCAGCTCATTTGCAAAATATGGCTGGAGGAACGAATGCCCAACGATTGGAACCTAAGTGCCCTTTGTCCTGTGCTGAAGAAAGGCGACCCAACAATATGCGCCAACTACAGGGGTATCAGCCTACTTCCCATTGCATACAAGGTCCTGACGAGCGTATTATGTGAAAGACTAAAGCCACTCGCCAAGGCGCTGATTGGACCTTATCAGTGCGGCTTTAGACCTGGTAAGTCCACCATCGACCAGATATTCACTCTACGCCAAATCCTGGAGAAGACCCATGAGAACCAAATCGATACACACCATCTCTTCATCGATTACAAGGCAGCATTCGATAGCCCGATAAGGGATCGCCTATATGCCGCATTGTCTGAACTTGGTATCCCTGCAAAGCTCGTTAGACTTTGCAGAGCGACGTTGAGCAATACGCGCAGCTCCGTCAAGGTTGGAAGTGACCTCTCCTACCCCTTTGATACCGTTCGAGGTTTCAGACAGGGCGATCCTTTGTCCTGCGACCTCTTCAACTTCACCATGGAGAGTGTTCTGCGCAAGGCCGGTGTACATCGTAATGGCACAATTTTCAACAAAAGTGTCCAAGCAAGGAGTGCTTACGCTGATTATATTGATGTCATCGGGCGTAACAAGCGAGATGTCACCGCTGCTTTTGCGGCTATCGAAAGAGAATCTGCCAAAATGGGTCTGGTGGTAAATGAGGGCAAGACGAAGTATATGCTGTCTACACGCAGGGACTCGCAGCGGCTAGGGTCTCACGTCGAGGGCGACAGGTATGCTTTTGAAGTTGTCAAGGAATTCGTCTACCTTGGCACCGCCATCAACAGCAGCAATGATGTCAGTCTGGAGATAAAGCGAAGGATAACTCTTGCCAACAGGTGCTACTACGGTCTCGGTAGGCAATTGAGAAGTAGAGACCTCTCTCGACCGACAAAACTTGGACTCTATAGGACGCTTATCTTGCCTGTGCTCCTCTATGGCGCTGAAGCATGGACAATGACACGAAACGACATAGCGGCCCTTGGAGTGTTCGAGAGGAAGGTGCTTCGCAAAATCTTCGGCCCTGTTCGGGTTGGTGACGACTATCGCATACGAACCAATAACGAGCTGTATGAGCTGTATAAGGACATGGACGTAGCGCAGCGAATTAACATCCAGCGGCTACGCTGGCTCGGTCATGTCTGCCGCATGGACGACGAAGCTCCGGCGAAAAAGGCATTCGATGCGATGGTTGGAGGTCGACGGCGAAGAGGGAGGCCGTGTCTCCGGTGGAAGGACCAAGTGGAAGAGGCCCTGGTATCTCTTGGTGTTATCAACTGGAGAAGGCGCGCGCGAAGCAGAGGCGCCTGGAGAGAAGTTTTGCGGCAGGCCGTAACCCGATAACGGGTTGTTATGGCCAGTTAAGTAAGTAAGTAAGTGTTGGTTTGAGTGGATAAGTTGGTAATTGGTAAATTACAAAATCTTTTAATATCTTTGAACGTTCTCCGAACTTTGGTCGTTTTGGGTGAGTAGTGTTAGCGTGAACATGAACGTCACCGTCAACATCAACGTTAACGGTAATAGTGTGATTATGTATGTTCTGGATCAACGTTGGTAATTGGTAAATTGAACATCTTTTTTAGGATTATTTTTGTTGGTTTAATGTTGTTGCTGTTGTTGGTTTGAGTGTATAGTATCACCACAGATAACTCATCATATAGATGTCCAGCGGCCAAGGAAAAAATGTGTCAAAAAGTTCGACAAATTTGGCCTCCGATAAGAGCTTTTTGGCCTCTAATGTCACTCACATAAACACCGCTTCACACGCATTGTACTCTGTTTTGAGATACAGAAATATGTGATTTTCTAGTCAAAACGGCGCTTGTCTGTTATCATACCTTTTAAGCAGCCAGTCGGGATTGAGTGTTGATGGTCAAACGCGCAAGCGGGAGTGTCTCGGACGACGAGTTCGCGGTTCAATCCTCACTGTAGCCGCCAAACATTTTTTTATGGTTTCTTTTTAAATATATATTCCTTTTTTTACGACCCGTGAAAAAAAGATGAATGAACAATTTATTTGGTTTCTAGATCTCTTTATTAGTGAATTGTTTGGTTTTGTTCGCAAGTTTTAAAATCAATCAACCAAGCGCAGCATACGGTTACAAACAACCATACAGCAAAAAGATTCGGCTGATGATGACAGGCGCTCATGGGCGTACCTAGGTATGGGTAGAGGAGGGTAGCTCCCCCTACATAATTCTATATTTCGTATACATATGCTCAGAAATCTATATTCTATTCTATTTGAATTTTATATTCTGAATTCGGAAATGTAGTTATGGATTTGTCCCCTTTAATTTGTTGCTGGGTACGCCCAGGCACTTGCTTTTCGCAAAAAAAATGAAAATATCGGCAAATATTCCAAAACGAATGTAAATGTTCAGCGGTCACTTCATTGTCGCAATACAGTTACGCCGACGCAAAGGATAGACCTGCTGGCGACGCAGCTATTGACAATGCGTTGCCTTAGCAACGAAGTGTATGTATCATGTGAAAGAAAATTATTTTCTTTCTTTATATTCTTTGATCATGCACAACATTTTTAGTGCCGATTCATTTATATCACATTTTTTGAACACATTATGAATTTCCGGTAGGTATAACCGATTACAAAGGTTTATAAAAAAAGCGTTAAATGTTAAGAAAGATTTTGCTTCCCGCCCAGCCTTGAACCCGAGGCGAAATTTACGAAAAAGAAATTACGAATATCTGGTGTGCCGTCTACCTGTTACACCAAATACAGTACGTGATCGTCGTAGCCAAAATCATAAATATATGTTGCAAAAAAGAATATCACAAGCAAGAAAAGAAATTCAAAATTAATTCAATCCGACAAAAGTTCTGGATGAGCACATGCAGTTGTGTGCGTAAAATAGCTTTGCGGAAAAAAGCTGTAATTCAGAGCTTGAAATTTTTGTGCCGTTTTCGTCGTATAAGTCCAGTCTTATCTATATGATGAGTTATCTGTGGTACCACTAAGCAAATAAACACAAAAAGGTGTTGAATCTTGCAACGGCACCATAAGATAACCAACATTTGGTTGCACTTATCAAGTGGTGACCGCTGCAAGAATTCAAATAACAGACGCGATAAGAGCGTGCGGCCAGCATGTGTGCTGTGTATTTAGGCTGCCATGCACGCTGGGTTAGTCTAGTTTCGAGAGTAATTCAGTACAGTTTAATTTTCATAAATTCCTGAGCGACCGGCGATCAGCGGACTGAACAGAGGTGTCAACTCACACAAATTTGTGTACCAGCGCAGCAGGTCCCCAATGTTGCCAGATGGCTGAAATCACTTTCTCCTAAATCCTAAAAAAATTCTGAAATTTCCTCCCAAAAGTTAAAAAAATCTCCTAAAATTTGTTTGTATATTTTTTTAAAGGAACTTCTCATAAAAAATAAAAATATATGTGTATAATTTTTTTTATTGCAGCCTTTTTCACTCATCTTCAGCTTACCAACAAAAACTTAGAAAACAAAACATATAACAAATGAATTCATAAAAAGTGTCATATTTGGGGATTTCATTGTGACAGCAATAAGCTTATAAATGTTTAACACAATAGGGTGCTTTGACTAATATGTTTTTTGCCAGTGTTCTCAATACATCATACTTCGTTATCCAAAAATATCCCAAAAATCCAAAAAATCAACTAACATATATATGAATCTGCTTAACTTGCTTCTAAATAATTCCTCCTAAAAATTCTCCTAAAACGTTAAAAATCTCCCAATTTTAGGAGGAAATCTCCTGATGTGGCAACACTGCAAGACTTCGGCATACTTCTCAATTCGAAGTCAGCTTTCATAATTTGCTTTACGTTGATGCAGTGTTGCCGCTGGTAAATTTAAAAAAGTCGCAAAAAAATGTCACAGCCGAAAAAAAGTTGTCATCAAGTGATTCTGTGAATTTTTGTATACCTAGTATATATATACTTACACCCCTCTAATTAAGTGATGAGGGATACATTAAAAAGTCCAAATATGCATGTTTTCTATTTATTATGAAAACATTTGCATTTCAAAGCATATTTTTTTGGTTCTTTTGTTGCTTAGCTTATTTGTCCCACAGTATTTCTAATGGTATTTGTAAGTTTATGAGCCGTGGGCATATATGTAATACTTCTATATTGGCAGCAACCTAATTCACGTTAAAAATATATTCTTAGTTGTTCTGAAATAAAAATATAATTGAATTCAAAAAATAAAATTGGAAGAATTTGTTTTAAACATAAAAAGCGTTTGATTACTTAAAGCTTGTCCATAGGGAGCCATCAAAATTAATTTAGCACAAATAAAGCAATGCCACAAAAAATCGCGTTAATTCAGATTAATTTTGTACATGCCAGTGGTGTAATTTTTAAGTACTTAAGTGTTTTCTTTGAAAAGTGAATACTAAAAGGAAGGCATATTTTGAGTATTTTTAAACACGTAAAAATAAGACATATCTTCACAAACAAAACTTTGAAAATGTAACTTTTTGATCAAAAAAAAGGGGCAAAAGTCGAATGATTTTATAGAAAAGTGTCAAAATAAGCCTATTTTTCAAAAGTCGGTGTCAGGTGGCATCGGTCTCCAAAATGGGTAAATTTGACACTTTAGTCGTACAACGGCAACACTGTGTCGATGTGGTCAGTCGCAGATCATGTGACAGCGATAAGCAATTGGAAACTGGCAGGGGAAGTCTGATGAAATCTACAATACACACATAAAATGCACCAATACTCTCACATAACAGCAGATGGTCCCGCCCCACAGCTGATATTCCTGACCCCATACAAACTGAAAATGGAGGGTTGTTATGTTGGTTAATTTTCATGTGTGAGGGTTATCGTTGTGGTTAATTTTTACTTGCATAGAACATTAATTTATTGGTTGCACAGAATTTTGTGGTACGTTCATAGAAAAATGAATATAAAATTCTATTATTGCTTACATATGTAAAAAAATTGTTTGAATATGTCTCTAACATGTCATTATTTAAGTTTTCATTGACTCTTTACAAAAAGTTACCTCTGTGTCTAGAACAGTGCATTTTACACAAAAAGCAGCTCTGAACTCCGATGAGTTGGTGTTTAATTTGTAAACAAACAGCGCGGGAAGCAATTAGAGAGAAGTTGAACTTTCGAAAATTTGCATTTTATTAAGATACATTCATTCTTTTCAGATAAATATCATAATAACACATCAAGCTTGGAAGTGCTTGGAATCACGAAATTTTTTCTGGGCTCCGGCTGGGCACCTATGACGGTTACCAGGGTGCCGTCTGGTGTTTGGACGTCGACTGGACTACGTCGAAGCTGATACTCGGCGCTGGTGATTTTGGAAGTAGAGTTTGATACTGTAATCGCGTCCAAGTCGTCGGTGCGCACCTGCAATTTCAGTTACTCTGGCATCAGCCAGCTTATTTGACGGACAATGCTATGAGTCAGAACTCGGAATTGTTTGTGATTGATGTGCGCACCGCTGACTCCAGTATAGCAGAGCATGATTCCATTCTGCGCATACCCATGTTGAATGTGCGCAGACTATCATCATTGGTGTGTATAAATTGGTGAATGTAGTGAAAAATATGTACTAAAGTTTATTTTTGTAGGTCATAATAATGCACAAATTTATATCTGGGACATACGCAAGGGCGGCAGAGATATCAATTCGCTAAACGACCACCTAGCCGGCATGATGTGCAACTGAACAAGGACAACACCATGTTTGTCACGGCCTTAAAGGAGACTTCGGCAAAGTTGTTCGACTCTGAGTCTCTGACGTGTGTGTGTATCACATCTCCGCATGCTGCTTCGGAGCAGAGAACGGGTGTGTGTTAAACCGGTTTTTCTATTCTTTTCTGCAGATTCAGGTGGCCATTAAGTGAGCCGTGAGCAACTGCAGTTAAATCTAATGGAGTTTTTAAAGGAGGCTGCCATTATGCATTCCATCGAGCACGAGAATATTTTTCGGCTGTACGGCGACTTATATAAGTCCTTTTGGACGTTATTAAAAAAAAATTAATTTTAAAATTTCGCTTCTGTATTTCTTATGTCTAATCACCAACTGCACAACTGTTCTTTGTCGTCTGGGGAGATTTCTCCGAGTGAATTCATGGAAGAGCTCTATGAGTTGAACCTCAAAGAGCGGATAAGCCCGGCCGCCTTTAAGAAAGGCGTCCGCATGGTGAGTCGCCCGTGGACGGAAGGCTCTGGTGGATCATCCAACGTCGTGTTGGAAGGGAACCAAGGCTTGCTTTCGTCCTTTCTGGAGGCGGAGCGATGCTACATCAAGTGGTTTTCGTTCCGCGTGTGGCCCTTCATGCCGATGCCTGGCTGCTTTAGGTGTCTAAACTTTGACCACAGAGTGGCTGAGTGCAGAATGAAAGCGGTCGTTTGTCGGCGCTGTGGCCAGAGCGGTCATCGCGTCCAGCAGTGCAGCAATGAGCTGCATTGCCGGAATTGCGCGTTCAGGGGCAAGCCGGCTGGGCATTATATGATGTCCACCGACTGTCCGGCGTACAGCCGGACTGTATGGTTGTGTGTGCGAACGAGTATGGTGTTTGTGTCAGTGTGCAAGGTCACTTTGGCAATGTGATTGTGGGGCAGTGTCTACTGCAAGTATGGTGAGCCTCTAGAGCCCTACTTGGACTACCTGGACACGGTGTTCCGTCTAGCAGGCGGCACACCTGTCTTGGTAGGTGTGGATGCGAATGCCACATCTCCGCTGTGGTTCAGCAAGGTATCGCGGCATTCTGCCGGCTACCAGAGTCACAGTAGGGGTGAGGCATTGAGTGAATGGTTGGTTCCGCAAGACAATGTTGTTCTCAACGAACCAAGTGAATGGTATACGTTTTACGGGTCTAGAGGGGTGAGTGATATTGACGTGACGCTTGTGAATGGGGCAGCGAGCAGAATGTTTGAATTCAGCTGGCGTGTCCGAGGTGCGTGAGGTATAAGTGATCACAATTTGATCGAAATTGTGATTACTGTGCCTGCCCACAGTATGAATGAAAGGGCGGGTGTGTGTGAAAGGCGCACCTGTGGTGTGAATTGGGAGACTTATGGTTTCCATGTTCGTGAAGTGGTCACGGAAGTGCCACTAAGTGAGTTTGAATGCATGGATGTGGACGACCAGGTCGCTCGTCTTAACGAGTGTGTCTGGCGCGTGAATGATAGTATGCTTCAAAACTGGGAGAGAGTGAATCAGAGGAGGATGAAGTGGTGGACGAATGAGCTGAGTGCAAAGAGGTGGTCGGTCAGGCGTCTGAGACGAAAGTTTCAGTGCGCTCAGGCGGCCAATTCTGAGTACTTGGCCCAGCGCAGGTCTGATTTCAACAGGTGTATGAACGAATATAAGAGTATGCTTGTTCGCGTTTAGGAAGACAATTGGCGGGAGTTTGTGGCAGACCATAGGGATGACCCATGGGGTCATGTCTATTGGATCTGCCGCTCTAAGAAGAAGCAGGTGGATGTGAGCGCCCTCCGTGTTGGTGACACTATGACATCAATATGGAGGGACAGTGTGAACGTTCTCTTAGCCGAGTCCTTTCCTAGGGCGCACAGTGTTTCGTGTAGAACAAGCTAGCTGGACAAAAATATTTTTCAGGATTTTTCGTTTCATATGCGGCTTATTATTTCAGATACATATATTTTTTTAGTTTTATATGGTTTTTTGATAACTATATACATATAGGAATGTATGTACATATACATATATATGCATATATATATTAAGGAATTTAATAGTTCCGGTCTGAGGACTAAACGGAGAAAAATAGATGACCTAAAACATACCAGATATACTGATAAGTTGATTTATGCTGCGTAGATATCTGTACGGTTGTCCACTGGAGAAATTCAGCAAGTGTTATCAAAACTGCGAAAAGTGAAACTCAAGAATCTCTGAACGAAAAAAAATTTGAAACAAAGTGCTAGATGTTTGAGTAGTGAAGAAGCTTTAGTATACTATGTAGATAGCCAATCGACTAGTCATGCATTCAAAAGGACTCGGAAGTGGGGTCCAAACTGGTCATAAGGTATTTCCGGCAAATAATAGTATTACAAAGGCAAAAGCTGCTTGTTATCCAGAGCAAATTGATGTGAATAAAATGCTAAAAGTAAAGTTCAAGCAGTTTTAGATTAAACTTTTTAACATCTAGTCTTAGCACAACAGAAAGTTCTTGTCAGTTTATTACCTACGGACAGTTTTCATAATTCTCTCAGACATTATCATCACTGTTATCGGATGAATCATTTATCAATTAGTCATTACTATGAGTCACAGAACCATGAAAACTAGATACAGCAGGGGTACCAATTGGTTCATTAACACTAGTAGGCATCAACGTCCTCAAGCTGCCACTTTTTTATATAAAGACGGTAGCTAATGTGAAGCAGACATTCAAAACACCTAATCCAAGCCTGCAGTGTGGATAAACCAAAACCCAGATTTTCTCGGTTGGGTACAAGCTCCTGTGTCTCGTCATTCATTATTTTTGGATTTACTTCGAGTAGAAGACATTTCGATCAAAGCATTACAAACTTTCCCAATCATGGTTAGAAGCATATTATGTTGGAAATAAACTTCAAATTCTTCCAGCATGCTCTTTGTACTATAAAGCTTATCTCTTCCAAAACTTTGTTCGTTTCAGAAACAATAAAATCTTTGGAAAAAATAAACTTTATAGGATGACAAAACCTGGTAGAAAACGGTGGAGGATTCTGCCAAACAATATTACCTTCATCATCCCGCAATTGCAAGAGATTTAATGAAAATTCATCAGTGTCACCACTGATAAAATGTGTTCCATTATCTCTTCGTTTCTCGTTTCACTTGAGTGTTCCAACCAAATTTCAAAAAACATAAATTTTGTTATGCTTGTAAACATATGTATCTATAAAAAATAAAATAAAATAGATGTGCAAAAAATTCGCAATGGTTTTTTGTTTCATCTTTTAGTAGGCACTTATGAGAAGAATATATATAAAAATTGCAGAGGTGACATGAGGAGACATCTTAACTTTTCACCTTTGAAGTTAAAAATTTTGGGGAAAAATTGCTTTCCTTCTTAATCATGGCACGTACAACTATTAAATATAGCTTAATTGCTAATACAAGATATTGCAAAAATACTACTCACCCTTAAGCTCAGATTCCCTAATAAAGAAAAATGCCACCGACTTTTGACAGGAACTTATTTATATAAAACACTTCAGACCAACTATGCAAAGGAATTATTAAAATTATCGGTTATCCGATATATTCGGCGATATTTCTCACTATATAAAAGGTGCCGATGTGTTATTTTCACATAGATCCTAATGTATGAATATTTATATTGACTATATAACAGAAAAATCAAAAAATAAAGATGTCGTTTTTGTCCAGCTAGCTTGTTCTAGACGAAACACTGTGGGGCGGTTGAGCAGACGCCACCAGCACAAGTGGCAGCTGCTGAGCCATTAGAAGACGGAGAGTTAGGTTATGCATTTGGCCTGGTTAGGTCTAGGCGGTCACCGGGTGTCGATGGTTTGACTGGCGAGATGTGCAAAGCGTTGTACAAAGTTATTCCGGAGTACCTGGAGGCCATCTACGAGAAATGCCTTTATGAAGCTTATTTTCCACTCGCGTAGAAAATAGCTAGGGTCGTGATGCTCTTGAAGTCTCCTGATAAGATCAGGACTAACCCCCGTTCTTATCGGGGTATCTGCCTCCTACCAGTACTTGGAAAGGTACTGGAACGGATTATGGTGGATCGGCTTCAAGCGCAACTGGGTGTAGACTATCGGATAGACAGTTTGGGTTTCGAAAGAGACTCGGCGTGGAAGATACGTGGATGTATGTCAAATCGGTGGTGCGTGGGAGCAGCGAGAACTATGTTCTCGGTATGTTTGTTGATTTCAGGGGGGCGTTTGATCACTTGCGCTGGGATAAAGTGATAGAATGGCTGTACAATGCCGACTGCCTGGAAACAGCTCTCTGGAAGAGCCATTTCACAGACAGGAAGGCATGTGTGATTGGGAAGAACGAACGGGTTGAAATAGATGTCGCTCGAGGATGCCTGCAGGGATCCGTCTGTGGTCCATATACAGTAGAATCCCGATTATCCGAACATCGATTATCCGAACATCCGATTATCCGGACTCATTTGTCTCGGCTCTAACTGTCAATTTAAAAATGTTTTGCCGGTGTAACGCGATATGTTACGACAAGTTTATTCCCGCCTCCGACCGTGTACCCTGACTGGATTCCAAATTTTAACTGATGAAGAAATCATTGATGATTTGAACAGTAACGAGAGAGAAAATGAAGAAGAAACTGAAACTGGGGAAGAATGTCAAGTACCATCTCACGCAGAAGCTTTTGAAGCTCTAGATGTTGCTTTTAAGTGGCTTGAAAGACAGGACGAATTGGATCCTATACAGTTGCTACAACTGAAGCGCATCAGGGACTTGGCCGCAATGAAAAGATGTGATTCATTACGTCAAAGATCAATAACAAGTTATTTCCAATCAAAATTCTAAATTACATAGGTATTATGTAATTCATTATCTATCGTTAAACTCGTTTTTTATAATATAGTATTTTCTAAATGACACATGTAAAATCCGTTACATAATAAAAAAATATTAAAGTTTTAATATTGTTTGATTTGCTTTGAAATCGATTATCCGGATTTTCGATTATACGGAATACCCCTGGTTTCATTTGATCCGGATAATCGGGATTCTACTGTATATGGAACTACATGATGGATCCACTACTGCGGCATCTGGCAGCAGTATGCAAGTGTTGTGCATATGCGGATGATCTGCTTATCCTTGTGGAGGGCAGAACAAGAGTGGATGTAGAGCGCTTGGGGGAGCAATATATGTGTATGGTGTGTGAATGGGGTGAATCGGTGGGTGTGGATGTGGCAATGGACAAGACTGTGACCATGCTGCTGAAAGGCAAATTGGCTCGCAGTCGTCCGCCCATTGTGCGAGTGAATGGTGTTGGCCTCCGGTATGAGACGCAAGTCAAATACCTGGGGCTAACAATTGGTGAAAGAATGAGTTTTGCTCCTCACTTGGTCAGGCTGAAAGAGAGGGTTGTGTGCATGATGGGTCAGGTGCCCCGGATACTCAGGAGTGACTGGGGACTCGGCCGACGCGCAGTTCGCTTCGCACCATTTACCACGGTCTGTTCGTAGCTTGTGCTGCGTACGGAGCGTCAGCATGGCACGAATTGACCGCGACGGTCGTAGGCCGCAAACACTTGCTGTCTATTCAGCGTGTGATGTTGCTAGGGTGTATGCCTGTGTGCCGAACTGTATCAACCGATGCATTGCAGGTGTTGATCGTTGCGGCTCCTCTGGATCTCGTGGTCAGACGGCGTGCCGTAGGCTTCGGGCTAAGGAGGGGGGAATAGAGGTGCTGCTGCAGTATGAGTGGCTGCAAGGCGAAGGTGTGGAGAGTGCTGACAGTATGAAGCGTAATAAGCGAATGAAGCGAATACTGGAGGACTGTGTTCTGCAACGTTGGCAGCAGCGATGGGACGGAAGTCCCTATGGCAGAACGACGTATGAGTACATACGGGACTAGGGATCGCAATTTTTTGCCATTTTGCGATCCCGGGATTTTCGGGATTGAAAAGTCAAATCCCGGGATCCCGGGATTTAATCCCGGGATTCATATAACAAATTTTTTAAATAAAACAATTTTCCCGAAACAAGTATTTAGTTTATAATATATTTACCATAAAAATGGACACAGTTTAATCACATTTGGGTAGTTTTAAGATTTTTTATATTGAATTTAATCACATTTTGTTTTACTTAAAAGTGTTTCATTTCACATTTAACCTTCACTCTGTGCATGGTTTTTACACCCTAATCCCGTACAATGGGGAACTGTCCCCCATTTTTGAACCAGTATAGTTTGTATGGGAATGAGTAAAATAATAATTTGTTGGGAAATAATTATATTATCATTATAGTATGAAATATTATTAATGTTTTTGTTGTTTGCTTTTTTGTATTAGTATTTTTATTTTATTTATATGTGTACCGTCTTTGAATCTGTTATTCCACCGGTGAGTGTGCTTGAGATTTAGAACTTGAGTGGTTCAGAACTTGGATAAGTTTTGCATACAAAATGTATTGGTATAAATAACGGGGTAATTTATTCCCCATAGCACAACAAACAGTTTGTGTGCTTTTTTTGGCTATATCTGCCTAATCATACTTTAAATGAGATATCTGTTTATGCTTTTAGAATCCTCTCATCAATACCTTTCCAACGATATAAGTATAAATATATCGTTTAGAATTAAAAACCTTCACAATTTAATGTTTTATGTTGTCGTGGGGAACTGTATACCCCAAGCACGGAGTGAAGGTTAAGTTCAGTTTGATAACATTTTGTCAAATGACACTTAAACACTTAAAAAAAAATAAAATAGTTAATTTGTTTGTACTTTTAGTTTACTTCGATTATTTCGGTAAAAAAGTTAAGCGTTTTGATTAACTAAAAACTGAAATCTTTAAAATACTAAGGCATTAAGTGTTTTGCCTCCCTCAGATAAGGAATTGGGTTTTTGTGCTTTAAAATTTATTTCATTTAACTTTAAAGTATCTTTTTCAATCCCGAAAATCCCGGGATTAAAGGATTTGAATCCCGGGATTTTCGGGACTGGAAAAAGTCCGGGATCCCAGGATCCCGGGATTGCGATGCCTATACGGGACGTGAGGTTCATGGTAGGGCTCAAGGATTTTGGCTTCAGCTTGAGCCTTGGGTTCCTACTCACTGGACACAGGTCACTCAATGCATTTTTGCATGAGAGAGCCCTGAGTGGAAGTGCAGAGTGTATGTGTGGAGCTGCGCGTGAGGATTGGTTGCATGTGTTGTGTGAGTGCCTGTTGTACTCAGATTTGAGGGACCTTGCGCGGATGGGTGCGTGAAGCACTCTCCACCAGCCAGCCTATTGCCATAATGAATGATTATGCGAATGCTGCGGCGGCGACGGCAGTTTAGTGTATTGTCAAGTGTGAATGTGTGAGGGGGCCGGTCTATTGAGTGGATGAATGAGTGCGCACGTGAATGAGGTCAAGTGCGGTGCGGTGGTCACCAGTCCACGAGCTAAATGGGGCTCAACTGGTAGTAGCACGGCTACGAGGTCTGACTATAGGCTTTGTCTGGTACCAAGGGAACCAGGGTGCCCCTGGAGCCTTGTGCGTCAGCCTGATTATGGGAATGGCCCCCTCGGGGAGATCCGTGGTGGCGTGGTTTAACACCCAAATGCGGGTAGAGTTTCGACTCGGCGTGGAGTTGCGTTTACAACCGGGTGCCGAACCCATAGCACGGCAGATGTTTAGATAGGCTTCGATCCCTACCAAGGAGGGGTAATGTCCATTTGCATTAACCCAATTGGTAACGGGAGCTAGTCTCTCGGGGCGCTTATCAACGCTTAATTTTGATACCATGTGCTTTTGAGCACCGTGGGGTTAGGCCACACTGTGGCGGCACTCACGTTGAAAATTCGACATTCAATGCCCAACTGTTCTGTTCTTACGACTATTTATACTCTATATTAGCACTGAATTTGCTGATTTTGTGGTTTAAGCGGTGACCCAATTTATCGGAAATTGATTCGTCGACGTTTTCGTTACCGTCCGCAATTCTGTTAGTGTTTTCGTTGCTGTTGGCGTCACTGTTATTGTTGGCGTTGCTGTTGCTGTAAGCCAGAGGTGCCCATGCCCTATGCTTTCGTTGCTCATTTGTTTTTGTAAATGCTCTTCAGCATAGGCTGAGCATTCTAGTATACACACACAGCACCGTATGCTTTGTTGGTTCAAATTGGCGACAGTTATCTTCCACGTAGGTTTTGTTGTGGTTTCGCGTATGAATTAATTTTTACGTATTGGTGTTTGCTCTTCCATACGAAATTTTTGGGCACCCCTGCTGTAAGCATTTTGGTTGCCGTCGCTGTCGGCGTAGCCGTAGACTTAATGTTAACAACAGTGTTAATGATGCTGGTTACCTAGTTAGCTCATTCGCGTTTGCTGCTGGAGTGTCTTAAAGATGCGGGGTTGCGCATGAGCTTCCTCACCATACCGACGCGTTGTGAGTTCGCTATGCAGATATGCAATGGCATGCGTTATTTGGAAAACAAAAGATTAATTCACAAGTGAAGACGAAGGTGCAATGTGCTTTTGAGTGGAGTAGTTTGCAAAATGGTTGGGATGAATATTATTATATAATGAAATTACTGTATTCTAACTACTTACTATATTGTTACGAATACTAGTTCTAGTGGGCTGTTACGTATCTCTGGATTGCGTAATTTGAAAATAAAACACACTCAGTTTCTCAAACGCAGTCAATAAAATAAACCAACAATCACTTTATTTCACACTTTTACACTTCACTATCTTTACACTTCAGTATTTGCTCAATTACTCCGTATGGCACCTTCACTAGTCAAAATCAGACTGACTCGCTGCGCCGCACCCGGCTGCCTTTTATACCTGTCCGGCCATCGCGCAGATCGTTCTGGCACATTCCGGAGTGGACTAAAGGTTTCCATGATGAACGCGACCATCATTGCCAGGTTGGACTAAAAGTTTCCATGATGATCGCGACCATCATTGCCAGGTTGGACTAAAAGTTTCCATTATTGCCGCGACCGTCGTTGCCAGATTGAAGTATAGCACGGCGCGTAGCGACAGGGTTGCTTTGCACAGCGACAGACTGTCTTATCGTTACAATATTCTATTGTAGACATCTTACAGTGGCGCACCTGGAAGGGCTTCCCATTTCGAATCGGTAAAAATTGATTATACAAAGATACTCCATTTGCTAATTCGCTGCCGATTGGTGCTGTTCTGTTTAGCATTAGCACTGGAGAGCAATTTGCAGGTCCCCATATCCAACCAACTTTTGTATTTATTGAAAGGCGTGTAAAGAGTAACGAAAAGTATAAAACAAACCTAGCGATGTTTCGAAGTAAGATCAATAACAAAATATATGTTAGAACCAGAAGAAATCGACAAAGGCATTTTTATTCATAACGCGGAGGGTTTTAGAATTTTTAACAAAAAACTTCTGTATAGAGAGTTATAGCGCTCGAGGGTTATTTGGTGTATTTTTCAAGTGCAGTCAATTGTAATGGAATTAAAATATGCTAAAATTTTTATTATTTTCATAATTGTCAATCATTTCAATAGAAAATGCATACATTTTCCCGGTGCTTGTTATTATTTTCATAATTGTCAATTATTTCAATAAAAAATGCATACATCTTATAAACTTTGTTATGTTTTTATGTTATTTGTTATGTTATTATGTGCACCCAATGCTGCATAATTGGCAGTCATGCTGGGTCAACCCGTGTTGCTGCAGAAAGCAACTCCTTCTTGTAAGCTAGACAGGAGTTGGCTGGCTAAGAAGAAGCAGGTGGATGTGAGCGCCCTCCGTGTTGGTGACACTATGACATCAATATGGAGGGACAGTGTGAACGTTCTCTTAGCCGAGTCCTTTCCTAGGGCGGTTGAGCAGACGCCACCAGCACAAGTGGCAGCTGCTGAGCCATTAGAAGACGGAGAGTTAGGTTATGCATTTGGCCTGGTTAGGTCTAGGCGGTCACCGGGTGTCGATGGTTTGACTGGCGAGATGTGCAAAGCGTTGTACAAAGTTATTCCGGAGTACCTGGAGGCCATCTACGAGAAATGCCTTTATGAAGCTTATTTTCCACTCGCGTAGAAAATAGCTAGGGTCGTGGTGCTCTTGAAGTCTCCTGATAAGATCAGGACTAACCCCCGTTCTTATCGGGGTATCTGCCTCCTACCACTACTTGGAAAGGTACTGGAACGGATTATGGTGGATCGGCTTCAAGCGCAACTGGGTGTAGACTATCGGATAGACAGTTTGGGTTTCGAAAGAGACTCGGCGTGGAAGATACGTGGATGTATGTCAAATCGGTGGTGCGTGGGAGCAGCGAGAACTATGTTCTCGGTATGTTTGTTGATTTCAGGGGGGCGTTTGATCACTTGCGCTGGGATAAAGTGATAGAATGGCTGTACAATGCCGACTGCCTGGAAACAGCTCTCTGGAAGAGCTATTTCACAGACAGGAAGGCATGTGTGATTGGGAAGAACGAACGGGTTGAAATAGATGTCGCTCGAGGATGCCTGCAGGGATCCGTCTGTGGTCCATATATATGGAACTACATGATGGATCCACTACTGCGGCATCTGGCAGCAGTATGCAAGTGTTGTGCATATGCGGATGATCTGCTTATCCTTGTGGAGGGCAGAACAAGAGTGGATGTAGAGCGCTTGGGGGAGCAATATATGTGTATGGTGTGTGAATGGGGTGAATCGATGGGTGTGGATGTGGCAATGGACAAGACTGTGACCATGCTGCTGAAAGGCAAATTGGCTCGCAGTCGTCCGCCCATTGTGCGAGTGAATGGTGTTGGCCTCCGGTATGAGACGCAAGTCAAATACCTGGGGCTAACAATTGGTGAAAGAATGAGTTTTGCTCCTCACTTGGTCAGGCTGAAAGAGAGGGTTGTGTGCATGATGGGTCAGGTGCCCCGGATACTCAGGCGTGACTGGGGACTCGGCCGACGCGCAGTTCGCTTCGCACCATTTACCACGGTCTGTTCGTAGCTTGTGCTGCGTACGGAGCGTCGGCATGGCACGAATTGGCCGCGACGGTCGTAGGCCGCAAACACTTGCTGTCTATTCAGCGTGTGATGTTGCTAGGGTGTATGCCTGTGTGCCGAACTGTATCAACCGATGCATTGCAGGTGTTGATCGTTGCGGCTCCTCTGGATCTCGTGGTCAGACGGCGTGCCGTAGGCTTCGGGCTAAGGAGGGGGGAATAGAGGTGCTGCTGCAGTATGAGTGGCTGCAAGGCGAAGGTGTGGAGAGTGCTGACAGTATGAAGCGTAATAAGCGAATGAAGCGAATACTGGAGGACTGTGTTCTGCAACGTTGGCAGCAGCGATGGGACTGAAGTCCCTATGGCAGAACGACGTATGAGTACATACGGGACGTGAGGTTCGTGGTAGGGCTCAAGGATTTTGGCTTCAGCTTGAGCCTTGGGTTCCTACTCACTGGACACAGGTCACTCAATGCATTTTTGCATGAGAGGGCCCTGAGTGGAAGGGCAGAGTGTATGTGTGGGGCTGCGCGTGAGGATTGGTTGCATGTGTTGTGTGAGTGCCTGTTGTACTCAGATTTGAGGGACCTTGCGCGGATGGGTGCGTGAAGCACTCTCCACCAGCCAGCCTATTGCCATAATGAATGATTATGCGAATGCTGCGGCGGCGACGGCAGTTTAGTGTATTGTCAAGTGTGAATGTGTGAGGGGGCCGGTCTATTGAGTGGATGAATGAGTGCGCACGTGAATGAGGTCAAGTGCGGTGCGGTGGTCACCAGTCCACGAACTAAATGGGGCTCAACTGGTAGTAGCACGGCTACGAGGTCTGACTATAGGCTTTGTCTGGTACCAAGGGAACCAGGGTGCCCCTGGAGCCTTGTGCGTCAGCCTGATTATGGGAATGGCCCCCTCGGGGAGATCCGTGGTGGCGTGGTTTAACACCCAAATGCGGGTAGAGTTTCGACTCGGCGTGGAGTTGCGTTTACAACCGGGTGCCGAACCCATAGCACGGCAGATGTTTAGATAGGCTTCGATCCCTACCAAGGAGGGGTAATGTCCATTTGCATTAACCCAATTGGTAACGGGAGCTAGTCTCTCGGGGCGCTTATCAACGCTTAATTTTGATACCATGTGCTTTTGAGCACCGTGGGGTTAGGCCACACTGTGGCGGCACTCACGTTGAAAATTCGACATTCAATGCACAACTGTTCTGTTCTTACGACTATTTATACTCTATATTAGCACTGAATTTGCTGATTTTGTCGTTTAAGCGGTGACCCAATTTATCGGAAATTGATTCGTCGGCGTTTTCGTTACCGTCCGCAATTCTGTTAGTGTTTTCGTTGCTGTTGGCGTCACTGTTACTGTTGGCGTTGCTGTTGCTGTAAGCCAGAGGTGCCCATGCCCTATGTTTTCGTTGCTCATTTGTTTTTGTAAATGCTCTTCAGCATAGGACCACGATTTAAGGACCACGATTTGAGGATATGCACCTGGAATGTCCGGACCCTCTATAGGGAAGGTGCCTCTATCCAACTGGCGGAAGCCCTCACAAAGTGTAAGGCTGACATCACCGCCATCCAGGAAATGCGATGGACAGGACAAGGTTGCTCCAAGCGAGCAGACCGCGACATCTACTACAGCTGCCATGCGGAGAAGCGCGAATTTGGCTGCGGATTTGTGGTCAGTAAGAGACTTCGCCACCACGTCTCTCGGTTCACTCCGGTGAACGAACGACTGGCTTCGATCCGCATCAAGGCTAAATACTTTAGCATCAGCCTAATTTGCGCACACGCCCCGACGGAAGAGAAGGACGATGCGGCCAAGGATGCCTTCTATGCGAAGCTCGAGGACGTCTACGACGGGTGCCCGGCCCATGACGTCAAAATCGTCCTCGGGGACTTCAATGCAAAGGTCGGGCGAGAAGGTATATTTGGTCCCACTGTCGGGCAGTTCAGCCTCCATACGACCACTACAAACAACGGTCTGAGGCTGATCGATTTCGCCGCGGCACGAAACATGGTAGTTAGTAGCACCAGATTCCAGCACCTCGATATCCACAAGGCGACCTGGTTATCCCCCGATCAATCAACCCGCAACCAGATTGATCACATTGTGATTGATGGAAGGCATGCTTCTAGCATTCTAGATGTGCGCACGTTCCGAGGTCCCAACATCGACTCGGACCATTACCTTGTTGCAGCCAAGGTACGCATGCGTCTTTGCGCAGCGAAGACCACACAACCTAGTTTGCGAAGAAAGCTGGACATCAGCAAGCTGCGATCACAAGGGGTAGCCGAAGCCTACTCCGCTCAACTCTCCAACCAGCTCGGTCGCTCCCCCTCTCCACCTGATGACATCGGCGGATTATGGGCTCACTTATCCCACTCTATGCGCGGCGCCGCAGAAAATGTCCTTGGTTTTCGACGCCCACCACCAAAAAACCAATGGTACGATGAAGAGTGTCGCGCAGCCACTGCAGCGAAGAATGCTGCCTACAAGAAGACCCTGCAGTCGGCTGCCACGCGAGCCGTGACAGAAAAATACCGGGAGGAGAGGAAGAAAGAGAGGTGCCTTTTTAGACGCAAGAAACGGGAGCAAAAAAGGCGCGAGCGTGAGGAAATCGAGGAGTGCAGGAGCAGGAATGACGCCCGAAAATTCTTCCAAAAAGTTAAGCGTCTCACGGAAGGATTTAAGCCCGGGGCATCCCGGTGAGCTGATTGGGTGCATGCATCAGCTCATTTGCAAAATATGGCTAGAGGAACGAATGCTCAACGATTGGAACCTCAGTGCCCTTTGTCCTGTGCTGAAGAAAGGCGACCCAACAATATGCGCCAACTACAGGGGTATAAGCCTACTTCCCATGTGAAAGATTAAAGCCACTCGCCAAGGCGCTGATTGGACCTTATCAGTGCGGCTTTAGACCTGGTAAGTCCACCATCGACCAGATATTCACTTTACGCCAAATCCTGGAGAAGACCCATGAGAATCAAATCGATACACACCATCTCTTCATCGATTACAAGGCAGCATTCGATAGCCCGATAAGGGATCGCTTATATGCCGCATTGTCTGAACTTGGTATCCCTGAAAAGCTCGTGAGACTTTGCAGAGCGACGTTGAGCAATACGCGCAGCTCCGTCAAGGTTGGAAGTGACCTCTCCGACCCCTTTGATACCGTTCGAGGTTTCAGACAGGGCGATCCTTTGTCCTGCGACCTCTTCAACTTCACCATGGAGAGTGTTCTGCGCAAGGCCGGTGTACATCGTAATGGCACAATTTTCAACAAAAGTGTCCAGCTCCTTGCCTACGCTGATGACATTGATGTCATCGGACGTAACAAGCGAGATGTCACCGCTGCCTTTGCGGCTATCGAAAGAGAATCTGCCAAAATGGGTCTGGTGGTAAATTAGGGCAAGACGAAGTATATGCTGTCTACATGCAGGGACTCGCAGCGGCTAGGGTCTCACGTCGAGGCCGACAGGTATACTTTTGAAGTTGTCAAAGAACTCGTCTACCTTGGCACCGCCATCAACAGCAGCAATGATGTCAGCCTGGAGATAAAGCGAAGGATAACTCTTGCCAACAGGTGCTACTACGGTCTCGGTAGGCAATTGAGAAGCAGAGACCTCTCTCGACCGACAAAACTTGCACTCTATAGGACGCTTATCTTGCCTGTGCTCCTCTATGGCGCTGAAGCATGGACAATGACACGAAACGACATAGCGGCCCTTGGAGTGTTCGAGAGGAAGGTACTTCGCAAAATCTTCGGCCCTGTTCGTGTTGGTGACGACTATCGTATACGAACCAATAACGAGCTGTATGAGCTGTATAAGGACATGGACGTAGCGCAGCGAATAAACATCCAGCGGCTACGCTGGCTCGGTCATGTCTGCCGCATGGACGACGAAGCTCCGGCGAAAAAGGTGTTCGATGCGATGGTTGGAGGTCGACGGCGAAGAGGGAGGCCGTGTCTCCGGTGGAAGGACCAAGTTGAAGAGGCCCTGTCATCTCTTGGTGTTACTAACTGGAGAAGGCGCGCGCAAAGCAGAGGCGCCTGGAGAGAAGTTTTGCGGCAGGCCGTAACCCGATAACGGGTTGTTATGGCCAGTTAAGTAAGTAAGTAAGTCTTCAGCATAGGCTGAGTATTCTAGTATACACACACAGCACCGTATGCTTTGTTGGTGCAAATTGGCGACAGTTATCTTCCACGTAGGTTTTGTTGTTGTGTCGCGTATGAATTAATTTTTACGTATTGGTGTTTGCTCTTCCATACGAAATTTTTGGGCACCCCTGCTGTAAGCATTTTGGTTGCCGTCGCTGTCGGCATAGCCGTAGACTTAATGTTAGCAACAGTGTTAATGATGCTGGTTACATAGTTAGCTCATTTGCGTTTGCTGCTGGAGTGTCTTAAAGATGCGGGGTTGCGCATGAGCTTCCTCAACATACCGACGCGTTGTGAGTTGCATTGCAGATATGCAATGGCATGCGTTATTTGGAAAACAAAAGATTAATTCACAAGTGAAGACGAAGGTGCAATGTGCTTTTGAGTGGAGTAGTTTGCAAAATGGTTGGGATGAATATTATTATGTAATGAAATTACTGTATTCTAATTACTTACTATATTGTTACGAATACTAGTTCTAGTGGGCTGTTACGTATCTCTGGATTGCGTAATTTGAAAATAAAACACACTCAGTTTCTCAAACGCAGTCAATAAAATAAACCAACAATCACTTTATTTCACACTTTTACACTTCACTATCTTTACACTTCAGTATTTGCTCAATTACTCCGTATGGCACCTTCACTAGTCAAAATCAGACTGACTCGCTGCGCCGCACCCGGCCGCCTTTTATACCTGTCCGGCCATCGCGCAGATCGTTCTCGCACATTCCGGAGTGGACTAAAGGTTTCCATGATGAACGCGACCATCATTGCCAGGTTGGACTAAAAGTTTCCATGATGATCGCGACCATCATTGCCAGGTTGGACTAAAAGTTTCCATTATTGCCGCGGCCGTCGTTGCCAGATTGAATTATAGCACGGCGCGTAGCGACAGGGTTGCTTTGCACAGCGACAGACTGTCTTATCGTTACAATATTCTATTGTAGACATCTCACAGTGGCGCACCTGGAAGGGCTTCCCATTTCGAATCGGTAAAAATTGATTATACAAAGATACTCCATTTGCTAATTCGCTGCCGATTGGTGCTGTTCTGTTTAGCATTAGCACTGGAGAGTAATTTGCAGGTCCCCATATCCAACCAACTTTTGTATTTATTGAAAGGCGTGTAAAGAGTAACGAAAAGTATAAAACAAACCTAGCGATGTTTCGAAGTAAGATCAATAACAAAATATATGTTAGAACCAGAAGAAATCGACAAAGGCATTTTTATTCATAACGCGGAGGGTTTTAGAATTTTTAACAAAAAACTTCTGTATAGAGAGTTATAGCGCTCGAGGGTTATTTGGTGTATTTTTCAAGTGCAGTCAATTGTAATGGAATTAAAATATGCTAAAATTTTTATTATTTTCATAATTGTCAATCATTTCAATAGAAAATGCATACATTTTCCCGGTGCTTGTTATTATTTTCATAATTGTCAATTATTTCAATAAAAAATGCATACATCTTATAAACTTTGTTATGTTTTTATGTTATTTGTTATGTTATTATGTGCACCCAATGCTGCATAATTGGCAGTCATGCTGGGTCAACCCGTGTTGCTGCAGAAAGCAACTCCTTCTTGTAAGCTAGACAGGAGTTGGCTGGCTAAGAAGAAGCAGGTGGATGTGAGCGCCCTCCGTGTTGGTGACACTATGACATCAATATGGAGGGACAGTGTGAACGTTCTCTTAGCCGAGTCCTTTCCTAGGGCGGTTGAGCAGACGCCACCAGCACAAGTGGCAGCTGCTGAGCCATTAGAAGACGGAGAGTTAGGTTATGCATTTGGCCTGGTTAGGTCTAGGCGGTCACCGGGTGTCGATGGTTTGACTGGCGAGATGTGCAAAGCGTTGTACAAAGTTATTCCGGAGTACCTGGAGGCCATCTACGAGAAATGCCTTTATGAAGCTTATTTTCCACTCGCGTAGAAAATAGCTAGGGTCGTGGTGCTCTTGAAGTCTCCTGATAAGATCAGGACTAACCCCCGTTCTTATCGGGGTATCTGCCTCCTACCAGTACTTGGAAAGGTACTGGAACGGATTATGGTGGATCGGCTTCAAGCGCAACTGGGTGTAGACTATCGGATAGACAGTTTGGGTTTCGAAAGAGACTCGGCGTGGAAGATACGTGGATGTATGTCAAATCGGTGGTGCGTGGGAGCAGCGAGAACTATGTTCTCGGTATGTTTGTTGATTTCAGGGGGGCGTTTGATCACTTGCGCTGGGATAAAGTGATAGAATGGCTGTACAATGCCGACTGCCTGGAAACAGCTCTCTGGAAGAGCCATTTCACAGACAGGAAGGCATGTGTGATTGGGAAGAACGAACGGGTTGAAATAGATGTCGCTCGAGGATGCCTGCAGGGATCCGTCTGTGGTCCATATACAGTAGAATCCCGATTATCCGAACATCGATTATCCGAACATCCGATTATACGGACTCATTTGTCTCGGCTCTAACTGTCAATTTAAAAATGTTTTGCCGGTGTAACGCGATATGTTACGACAAGTTTATTCCCGCCTCCGACCGTGTACCCTGACTGGATTCCAAATTTTAACTGATGAAGAAATCATTGATGATTTGAACAGTAACGAGAGAGAAAATGAAGAAGAAACTGAAACTGGGGAAGAATGTCAAGTACCATCTCACGCAGAAGCTTTTGAAGTTCTAGATGTTGCTTTTAAGTGGCTTGAAAGACAGGACGAATTGGATCCTATACAGTTGCTACAACTGAAGCGCATCAGGGACTTGGCCGCAATGAAAAGATGTGATTCATTACGTCAAAGATCAATAACAAGTTATTTCCAATCAAAATTCTAAATTACATAGGTATTATGTAATTCATTATCTATCGTTAAACTCGTTTTTTATAATATAGTATTTTCTAAATGACACATGTAAAATCCGTTACATAATAAAAAAATATTAAAGTTTTAATATTGTTTGATTTGCTTTGAAATCGATTATCCGGATTTTCGATTATACGGAATACCCCTGGTTTCATTTGATCCGGATAATCGGGATTCTACTGTATATGGAACTACATGATGGATCCACTACTGCGGCATCTGGCAGCAGTATGCAAGTGTTGTGCATATGCGGATGATCTGCTTATCCTTGTGGAGGGCAGAACAAGAGTGGATGTAGAGCGCTTGGGGGAGCAATATATGTGTATGGTGTGTGAATGGGGTGAATCGGTGGGTGTGGATGTGGCAATGGACAAGACTGTGACCATGCTGCTGAAAGGCAAATTGGCTCGCAGTCGTCCGCCCATTGTGCGAGTGAATGGTGTTGGCCTCCGGTATGAGACGCAAGTCAAATACCTGGGGCTAACAATTGGTGAAAGAATGAGTTTTGCTCCTCACTTGGTCAGGCTGAAAGAGAGGGTTGTGTGCATGATGGGTCAGGTGCCCCGGATACTCAGGAGTGACTGGGGACTCGGCCGACGCGCAGTTCGCTTCGCACCATTTACCACGGTCTGTTCGTAGCTTGTGCTGCGTACGGAGCGTCAGCATGGCACGAATTGACCGCGACGGTCGTAGGCCGCAAACACTTGCTGTCTATTCAGCGTGTGATGTTGCTAGGGTGTATGCCTGTGTGCCGAACTGTATCAACCGATGCATTGCAGGTGTTGATCGTTGCGGCTCCTCTGGATCTCGTGGTCAGACGGCGTGCCGTAGGCTTCGGGCTAAGAAGGGGGGAATAGAGGTGCTGCTGCAGTATGAGTGGCTGCAAGGCGAAGGTGTGGAGAGTGCTGACAGTATGAAGCGTAATAAGCGAATGAAGCGAATACTGGAGGACTGTGTTCTGCAACGTTGGCAGCAGCGATGGGACGGAAGTCCCTATGGCAGAACGACGTATGAGTACATACGGGACTAGGGATCGCAATTTTTTGCCATTTTGCGATCCCGGGATTTTCGGGATTGAAAAGTCAAATCCCGGGATCCCGGGATTTAATCCCGGGATTCATATAACAAATTTTTTAAATAAAACAATTTTCCCGAAACAAGTATTTAGTTTATAATATATTTACCATAAAAATGGACACAGTTTAATCACATTTGGGTAGTTTTAAGATTTTTTATATTGAATTTAATCACATTTTGTTTTACTTAAAAGTGTTTCATTTCACATTTAACCTTCACTCTGTGCATGGTTTTTACACCCTAATCCCGTACAATGGGGAACTGTCCCCCATTTTTGAACCAGTATAGTTTGTATGGGAATGAGTAAAATAATAATTTGTTGGGAAATAATTATATTATCATTATAGTATGAAATATTATTAATGTTGTTGTTGTTTGCTTTTTTGTATTAGTATTTTTATTTTATTTATATGTGTACCGTCTTTGAATCTGTTATTCCACCGGTGAGTGTGCTTGAGATTTAGAACTTGAGTGGTTCAGAACTTGGATAAGTTTTGCATACAAAATGTATTGGTATAAATAACGGGGTAATTTATTCCCCATAGCACAACAAACAGTTTGTGTGCTTTTTTTGGCTATATCTGCCTAATCATACTTTAAATGAGATATCTGTTTATGCTTTTAGAATCCTCTCATCAATACCTTTCCAACGATATAAGTATAAATATATCGTTTAGAATTAAAAACCTTCACAATTTAATGTTTTATGTTGTCGTGGGGAACTGTATACCCCAAGCACGGAGTGAAGGTTAAGTTCAGTTTGATAACATTTTGTCAAATGACACTTAAACACTTAAAAAAAAATAAAATAGTTAATTTGTTTGTACTTTTAGTTTACTTCGATTATTTCGGTAAAAAAGTTAAGCGTTTTGATTAACTAAAAACTGAAATCTTTAAAATACTAAGGCATTAAGTGTTTTGTCCTCTAATCTAGAGCGAAATTTATTATTTATTATTTTAATACAAATAAACTCTGCTGAAAAGAAACATCTTTCAGATTTAACACTTGTTGGTTGAATGCTTAGTAAATAATTATGAGCCTTTTCCAAAAGACGCCCTCTATCTCCTCCCTCCTCCCTCAGATAAGGAATTGGGTTTTTGTGCTTTAAAATTTATTTCATTTAACTTTAAAGTATCTTTTTCAATCCCGAAAATCCCGGGATTAAAGGATTTGAATCCCGGGATTTTCGGGACTGGAAAAAGTCCGGGATCCCAGGATCCCGGGATTGCGATGCCTATACGGGACGTGAGGTTCATGGTAGGGCTCAAGGATTTTGGCTTCAGCTTGAGCCTTGGGTTCCTACTCACTGGACACAGGTCACTCAATGCATTTTTGCATGAGAGAGCCCTGAGTGGAAGTGCAGAGTGTATGTGTGGAGCTGCGCGTGAGGATTGGTTGCATGTGTTGTGTGAGTGCCTGTTGTACTCAGATTTGAGGGACCTTGCGCGGATGGGTGCGTGAAGCACTCTCCACCAGCCAGCCTATTGCCATAATGAATGATTATGCGAATGCTGCGGCGGCGACGGCAGTTTAGTGTATTGTCAAGTGTGAATGTGTGAGGGGGCCGGTCTATTGAGTGGATGAATGAGTGCGCACGTGAATGAGGTCAAGTGCGGTGCGGTGGTCACCAGTCCACGAGCTAAATGGGGCTCAACTGGTAGTAGCACGGCTACGAGGTCTGACTATAGGCTTTGTCTGGTACCAAGGGAACCAGGGTGCCCCTGGAGCCTTGTGCGTCAGCCTGATTATGGGAATGGCCCCCTCGGGGAGATCCGTGGTGGCGTGGTTTAACACCCAAATGCGGGTAGAGTTTCGACTCGGCGTGGAGTTGCGTTTACAACCGGGTGCCGAACCCATAGCACGGCAGATGTTTAGATAGGCTTCGATCCCTACCAAGGAGGGGTAATGTCCATTTGCATTAACCCAATTGGTAACGGGAGCTAGTCTCTCGGGGCGCTTATCAATGCTTAATTTTGATACCATGTGCTTTTGAGCACCGTGGGGTTAGGCCACACTGTGGCGGCACTCACGTTGAAAATTCGACATTCAATGCCCAACTGTTCTGTTCTTACGACTATTTATACTCTATATTAGCACTGAATTTGCTGATTTTGTGGTTTAAGCGGTGACCCAATTTATCGGAAATTGATTCGTCGACGTTTTCGTTACCGTCCGCAATTCTGTTAGTGTTTTCGTTGCTGTTGGCGTCACTGTTATTGTTGGCGTTGCTGTTGCTGTAAGCCAGAGGTGCCCATGCCCTATGCTTTCGTTGCTCATTTGTTTTTGTAAATGCTCTTCAGCATAGGCTGAGCATTCTAGTATACACACACAGCACCGTATGCTTTGTTGGTTCAAATTGGCGACAGTTATCTTCCACGTAGGTTTTGTTGTGGTTTCGCGTATGAATTAATTTTTACGTATTGGTGTTTGCTCTTCCATACGAAATTTTTGGGCACCCCTGCTGTAAGCATTTTGGTTGCCGTCGCTGTCGGCGTAGCCGTAGACTTAATGTTAACAACAGTGTTAATGATGCTGGTTACCTAGTTAGCTCATTCGCGTTTGCTGCTGGAGTGTCTTAAAGATGCGGGGTTGCGCATGAGCTTCCTCACCATACCGACGCGTTGTGAGTTCGCTATGCAGATATGCAATGGCATGCGTTATTTGAAAACAAAAGATTAATTCACAAGTGAAGACGAAGGTGCAATGTGCTTTTGAGTGGAGTAGTTTGCAAAATGGTTGGGATGAATATTATTATATAATGAAATTACTGTATTCTAACTACTTACTATATTGTTACGAATACTAGTTCTAGTGGGCTGTTACGTATCTCTGGATTGCGTAATTTGAAAATAAAACACACTCAGTTTCTCAAACGCAGTCAATAAAATAAACCAACAATCACTTTATTTCACACTTTTACACTTCACTATCTTTACACTTCAGTATTTGCTCAATTACTCCGTATGGCACCTTCACTAGTCAAAATCAGACTGACTCGCTGCGCCGCACCCGGCTGCCTTTTATACCTGTCCGGCCATCGCGCAGATCGTTCTGGCACATTCCGGAGTGGACTAAAGGTTTCCATGATGAACGCGACCATCATTGCCAGGTTGGACTAAAAGTTTCCATGATGATCGCGACCATCATTGCCATGTTGGACTAAAAGTTTCCATTATTGCCGCGACCGTCGTTGCCAGATTGAATTATAGCACGGCGCGTAGCGACAGGGTTGCTTTGCACAGCGACAGACTGTCTTATCGTTACAATATTCTATTGTAGACATCTTACAGTGGCGCACCTGGAAGGGCTTCCCATTTCGAATCGGTAAAAATTGATTATACAAAGATACTCCATTTGCTAATTCGCTGCCGATTGGTGCTGTTCTGTTTAGCATTAGCACTGGAGAGCAATTTGCAGGTCCCCATATCCAACCAACTTTTGTATTTATTGAAAGGCGTGTAAAGAGTAACGAAAAGTATAAAACAAACATAGCGATGTTTCGAAGTAAGATCAATAACAAAATATATGTTAGAACCAGAAGAAATCGACAAAGGCATTTTTATTCATAACGCGGAGGGTTTTAGAATTTTTAACAAAAAACTTCTGTATAGAGAGTTATAGCGCTCGAGGGTTATTTGGTGTATTTTTCAAGTGCAGTCAATTGTAATGGAATTAAAATATGCTAAAATTTTTATTATTTTCATAATTGTCAATCATTTCAATAGAAAATGCATACATTTTCCCGGTGCTTGTTATTATTTTCATAATTGTCAATTATTTCAATAAAAAATGCATACATCTTATAAACTTTGTTATGTTTTTATGTTATTTGTTATGTTATTATGTGCACCCAATGCTGCATAATTGGCAGTCATGCTGGGTCAACCCGTGTTGCTGCAGAAAGCAACTCCTTCTTGTAAGCTAGACAGGAGTTGGCTGGCTAAGAAGAAGCAGGTGGATGTGAGCGCCCTCCGTGTTGGTGACACTATGACATCAATATGGAGGGACAGTGTGAACGTTCTCTTAGCCGAGTCCTTTCCTAGGGTGGTTGAGCAGACGCCACCAGCACAAGTGGCAGCTGCTGAGCCATTAGAAGACGGAGAGTTAGGTTATGCATTTGGCCTGGTTAGGTCTAGGCGGTCACCGGGTGTCGATGGTTTGACTGGCGAGATGTGCAAAGCGTTGTACAAAGTTATTCCGGAGTACCTGGAGGCCATCTACGAGAAATGCCTTTATGAAGCTTATTTTCCACTCGCGTAGAAAATAGCTAGGGTCGTGGTGCTCTTGAAGTCTCCTGATAAGATCAGGACTAACCCCCGTTCTTATCGGGGTATCTGCCTCCTACCAGTACTTGGAAAGGTACTGGAACGGATTATGGTGGATCGGCTTCAAGCGCAACTGGGTGTAGACTATCGGATAGACAGTTTGGGTTTCGAAAGAGACTCGGCGTGGAAGATACGTGGATGTATGTCAAATCGGTGGTGCGTGGGAGCAGCGAGAACTATGTTCTCGGTATGTTTGTTGATTTCAGGGGGGCGTTTGATCACTTGCGCTGGGATAAAGTGATAGAATGGCTGTACAATGCCGACTGCCTGGAAACAGCTCTCTGGAAGAGCTATTTCACAGACAGGAAGGCATGTGTGATTGGGAAGAACGAACGGGTTGAAATAGATGTCGCTCGAGGATGCCTGCAGGGATCCGTCTGTGGTCCATATATATGGAACTACATGATGGATCCACTACTGCGGCATCTGGCAGCAGTATGCAAGTGTTGTGCATATGCGGATGATCTGCTTATCCTTGTGGAGGGCAGAACAAGAGTGGATGTAGAGCGCTTGGGGGAGCAATATATGTGTATGGTGTGTGAATGGGGTGAATCGATGGGTGTGGATGTGGCAATGGACAAGACTGTGACCATGCTGCTGAAAGGCAAATTGGCTCGCAGTCGTCCGCCCATTGTGCGAGTGAATGGTGTTGGCCTCCGGTATGAGACGCAAGTCAAATACCTGGGGCTAACAATTGGTGAAAGAATGAGTTTTGCTCCGCACTTGGTCAGGCTGAAAGAGAGGGTTGTGTGCATGATGGGTCAGGTGCCCCGGATACTCAGGCGTGACTGGGGACTCGGCCGACGCGCAGTTCGCTTCGCACCATTTACCACGGTCTGTTCGTAGCTTGTGCTGCGTACGGAGCGTCGGCATGGCACGAATTGGCCGCGACGGTCGTAGGCCGCAAACACTTGCTGTCTATTCAGCGTGTGATGTTGCTAGGGTGTATGCCTGTGTGCCGAACTGTATCAACCGATGCATTGCAGGTGTTGATGGTTGCGGCTCCTCTGGATCTCGTGGTCAGACGGCGTGCCGTAGGCTTCGGGCTAAGGAGGGGGAATAGAGGTGCTGCTGCAGTATGAGTGGCTGCAAGGCGAAGGTGTGGAGAGTGCTGACAGTATGAAGCGTAATAAGCGAATGAAGCGAATACTGGAGGACTGTGTTCTGCAACGTTGGCAGCAGCGATGGGACGGAAGTCCCTATGGCAGAACGACGTATGAGTACATACGGGACGTGAGGTTCGTGGTAGGGCTCAAGGATTTTGGCTTCAGCTTGAGCCTTGGGTTCCTACTCACTGGACACAGGTCACTCAATGCATTTTTGCATGAGAGGGCCCTGAGTGGAAGGGCAGAGTGTATGTGTGGGGCTGCGCGTGAGGATTGGTTGCATGTGTTGTGTGAGTGCCTGTTGTACTCAGATTTGAGGGACCTTGCGCGGATGGGTGCGTGAAGCACTCTCCACCAGCCAGCCTATTGCCATAATGAATGATTATGCGAATGCTGCGGCGGCGACGGCAGTTTAGTGTATTGTCAAGTGTGAATGTGTGAGGGGGCCGGTCTATTGAGTGGATGAATGAGTGCGCACGTGAATGAGGTCAAGTGCGGTGCGGTGGTCACCAGTCCACGAACTAAATGGGGCTCAACTGGTAGTAGCACGGCTACGAGGTCTGACTATAGGCTTTGTCTGGTACCAAGGGAACCAGGGTGCCCCTGGAGCCTTGTGCGTCAGCCTGATTATGGGAATGGCCCCCTCGGGGAGATCCGTGGTGGCGTGGTTTAACACCCAAATGCGGGTAGAGTTTCGACTCGGCGTGGAGTTGCGTTTACAACCCGGTGCCGGACCCATAGCACGGCAGATGTTTAGATAGGCTTCGATCCCTACCAAGGAGGGGTAATGTCCATTTGCATTAACCCAATTGGTAACGGGAGCTAGTCTCTCGGGGCGCTTATCAACGCTTAATTTTGATACCATGTGCTTTTGAGCACCGTGGGGTTAGGCCACACTGTGGCGGCACTCACGTTGAAAATTCGACATTCAATGCACAACTGTTCTGTTCTTACGACTATTTATACTCTATATTAGCACTGAATTTGCTGATTTTGTCGTTTAAGCGGTGACCCAATTTATCGGAAATTGATTCGTCGGCGTTTTCGTTACCGTCCGCAATTCTGTTAGTGTTTTCGTTGCTGTTGGCGTCACTGTTACTGTTGGCGTTGCTGTTGCTGTAAGCCAGAGGTGCCCATGCCCTATGCTTTCGTTGCTCATTTGTTTTTGTAAATGCTCTTCAGCATAGGACCACGATTTAAGGACCACGATTTGAGGATATGCACCTGGAATGTCCGGACCCTCTATAGGGAAGGTGCCTCTATCCAACTGGCGGAAGCCCTCACAAAGTGTAAGGCTGACATCACCGCCATCCAGGAAATGCGATGGACAGGACAAGGTTGCTCCAAGCGAGCAGACCGCGACATCTACTACAGCTGCCATGCGGAGAAGCGCGAATTTGGCTGCGGATTTGTGGTCAGTAAGAGACTTCGCCACCACGTCTCTCGGTTCACTCCGGTGAACGAACGACTGGCTTCGATCCGCATCAAGGCTAAATACTTTAGCATCAGCCTAATTTGCGCACACGCCCCGACGGAAGAGAAGGACGATGCGGCCAAGGATGCCTTCTATGCGAAGCTCGAGGACGTCTACGACGGGTGCCCGGCCCATGACGTCAAAATCGTCCTCGGGGACTTCAATGCAAAGGTCGGGCGAGAAGGTATATTTGGTCCCACTGTCGGGCAGTTCAGCCTCCATACGACCACTACAAACAACGGTCTGAGGCTGATCGATTTCGCCGCGGCACGAAACATGGTAGTTAGTAGCACCAGATTCCAGCACCTCGATATCCACAAGGCGACCTGGTTATCCCCCGATCAATCAACCCGCAACCAGATTGATCACATTGTGATTGATGGAAGGCATGCTTCTAGCATTCTAGATGTGCGCACGTTCCGAGGTCCCAACATCGACTCGGACCATTACCTTGTTGCAGCCAAGGTACGCATGCGTCTTTGCGCAGCGAAGACCACACAACCTAGTTTGCGAAGAAAGCTGGACATCAGCAAGCTGCGATCACAAGGGGTAGCCGAAGCCTACTCCGCTCAACTCTCCAACCAGCTCGGTCGCTCCCCCTCTCCACCTGATGACATCGGCGGATTATGGGCTCACTTATCCCACTCTATGCGCGGCGCCGCAGAAAATGTCCTTGGTTTTCGACGCCCACCACCAAAAAACCAATGGTACGATGAAGAGTGTCGCGCAGCCACTGCAGCGAAGAATGCTGCCTACAAGAAGACCCTGCAGTCGGCTGCCACGCGAGCCGTGACAGAAAAATACCGGGAGGAGAGGAAGAAAGAGAGGTGCCTTTTTAGACGCAAGAAACGGGAGCAAAAAAGGCGCGAGCGTGAGGAAATCGAGGAGTGCAGGAGCAGGAATGACGCCCGAAAATTCTTCCAAAAAGTTAAGCGTCTCACGGAAGGATTTAAGCCCGGGGCATCTTCTTGCAGAGACGAAAACGGGGATCTGGTTACGGATGCGCAGGGTGTGCTGAGGTTGTGGAAGGAGCACTTCACCAAGCTGCTCGCAGGCGACGAAGGGAACAATACCGCCAGTGGTGAAGATGTCCAGATGGCACCAATCGACGACGACGGTGTGGATGTGCCACCGCCCAGCCATGACGAGGTCCGGGTCGCTATCCAGCGACTCAAGAACAACAAAGCTGCAGGGCCGGATGGGCTACCAGCTGAATTGTTCAAGGCCGGCGGCGGTGAGCTGATTGGGTGCATGCATCAGCTCATTTGCATTTGTCTAACAAAGTACATAAAAACTTATGCTGCAAACTTTGAAAAAATAATAACATATTCAGATTCGTGTACCGGGCAAAATAGAAATATCAAAACTGTCTTAAGTTTATTGAAACTTGTTCATAGTACGGAAATGAGAGCTGAGTCAATTGAGATGAAATTTTTGGTAAGTGGTCACAGCTATTTACCTAATGACTCAGATTTTGCCATTATTGAGTCACATGCGAAAAAAATTCAAAACATTTATTCACCAGATGATTGGTACAATATAATCAAAACATGTAAAAAGAAAGCGCCATTTCATGTAATCCAAATGACCCACCAAGAATTTTTTTCAACAAAACCTTTAGAACAATCAATCATTAACAGAAAAGTAACCGTCACAGGATTTCCAGTAAATTGGCTTAAGGGGTCATTCTCATGTGAAATTTTGTAAACAATCAATTTTTTTTAAGATATTTGGAATGTATCATCCTTGAAGAAGGTGCTGTCAAATTTTTATTGGAAAACTTCAAGTATTTCGGCTTCTACAGACATTTATATAACGAGCGGTCAAGGATTCTAGCGGTTAGTCAAAACTTTAAACGTGTTTTTCTCGGAACGCCTTTTTTTGAAATGGCGGGGATGATTTGAAAACAACCATTCATCCGATCTCTCTGCGATTTTGTCACGTCATTCTACATACTGTTAGCTATCGTCCCTAGTAAATTCACTCCGATATGTTAAAAATTTCATATTTTTTTTAATTGATAAAATCTTCAAAAACAACCATTTTTTACTGTTCTAACTTCCAATGCCTGCCATTTTGTGAGATTCTTATGAAAAAATTCAAATTTACTACGGGCGAGAGGTACGTTCATACTGATTAAGAATTTCTTTGAAATTTATGTTTCAGATAATCCTGTGACTCAAAACAATCCCCGCCAGCTGACCCTGACGCGGCAGAAGCCGTGTCTTTAATCGAAAAAGTGTTTGAAAAAATTAAAAAAAAAAAATTTTATTTTTTATTTTTGTACCATAACAATGAATAAATTAAAGTGGAATATCTTTTTTTGATAATTCCTCGTATTCACAAAGGAAATAATTTCTGAAGAATGTCCATTTTTCCTGTCCGCGCATGAGAATGACCCCTTAAAATACGCTGCATAAAGTTAGAACGGTCCAAATCTCATGTCATACAATTCAAATATGACTATAATGAAGGTTCAGAATTTAACGAAATTAACATAAGGAAATCTGTAGCAGGTAGGCTACAGAGTATGAAAAATGTAGATCAGCCTTTATTATATCCTAAAGTAGAACTGTGACAAGGGAAAAAAGAAGAGACATGATGGATCTGCTTAAATTCATTCCTCCTGTTAACCATAATTACTTTAACCCTTTCCGACATGAAAATAAACCCGTCCTGTATGAATTGTGTGGGTTGTAGTCCAACATATTGGACATTGTGACTGAAAGGGTTAAAAACTTGACAACAAATCGAAATCACGAGTCCTTACATACATCTGATGAAGAAGACATTATATATTTATATGAAGAAGACATTATATATAATAAAAGCATTGTAAACACTTATTTTTATGGAAAATTGGTAATAAAACTGTATAATAACTAACTTTTTATTTAACCTTGCTGTTAGGTTAAGCCCATTTGGTCCAATCTTTGGCTTGTTTCCTTTGTAATTTTTGCTTAACTATTTAACTATTAACTATTTTTTACATCAGTTATGTTGAGTAAAGAATGAATGAACCAAAATAAATAAAAAAAATTTGAATAAATTGTTGTTTTGTACAAAAATTGCAGTATGAAACAAATGGTCCCTTTTCTAACCTAACAGCAGGGTTAATAAAAAACTTAAAAATTTAAATACCTGATTTAACTTTATTACTTTTTTTCAGTTGCCAAATAGATTAACTCCACCAGTCACATGAAATTTGTAACTTTTTTGAAATTATTTTTTGGGCTATTCATTCATATTAATTTTAAATACCATTAGATGAAAGCTATATATGTATTTATGTATTCTACAATATATATTTGAGTTCATATTATAAAGGGAATTTTAAAAAACAAATTTACATATTTCATCGCATTTCTCAACTTCTTGTTTTATGGAGTTAATCACTTTGTGCACTGAACGGCTCATATATCAAAATTTTACGCGAACGAATCTATTGAATTATTAAAAAGATTACACCAGTGCAAGATTGAATAAATTTGTATTAGCAAATGAACCGGTATCTTATAGATGCTTGTGCATATATACCCTGCCGGCAACTCAACTAACTTTTAACGCACTTTAATCTAACTAATTCTCAACTAGTTGTGGTTGATAGTTGGATTATTTTCAATGGAGCCAACTGACTATTTTAACATGGCGATGGCCTAGGCAGTAGTCAATTGTCCGACTCTGCATGACTTTTCGACTAACTTGAAGTTAGTTATTCAAAAGTTAGTTAAAAGTTATCTTATTTGTGGTTAGCTATAAACTAATTACATTTCAGTTAACTTCAAGTTTACTTTATTTAAATCATCTATAACTCAACTATTAGTTACGTCTTTATCCATAAAAATGGATATTTTTATGATTGTTATGTAAATTTAAAATTTTTGTATTTCCTTTTTTATTTGAAAAATGTTTAAATACCTAACAACTCTTCAAAACACTTGCGAGATGGCCTATTTTTAAAATACCAATCAGCGATTTTTTTTTAATGCATTTTTTTTTTAACAATTTTCTTGGACACTAATATTTTCAATATAAATTCTGTTTTGGCTCTGCACATTAGCAGAGGAACAGGTGGCTTCTGATTTACCAATATTACATGAATTTAATTTATTTGAATACGAATCCATTTCCTTTTCCAAAAGTCTTCTAAACTTTCTTTTGCTTGCACCTCTCATTTTGGCTTAGCTTAAATAATGAAAATTAAAGCAATCGCTTGAAATAATTATATAAAATTGTTTAACAATTCACGTTTTTTAATTTAGTTTTACACAATTAATTTTATTTCGCTGGACTGCGACCGCACGCACGAGGCTAAAGCACTGATTATGATTTCATAATGCACGAAAGAAAATGACAAATATGTAAAATAAAATTCCAAAGAGCAAAAAAACAAACACCAATTAACTGTTTTTTTTAATTTCTATGCCACAAACGCACGCATTAAATTTGGGTGGGTTCTGCATTACTTTGCAGTTAGCTTATAGTTAGTGACATAAAATCGCATAAGAACAAATAGCAATTAACTGTTCTTTAAAATATGCCAAAAAGCAAAAGTTGCATTGTTTTTTGGGAAGTTCTGCATTACTTTGTAGTTAGCTTATAGTTAGGTCATGAAAGTTAACTAGAAGTGAGTTATTTTTGTAGTCGACTACCGAGTTGCTTGCAGGGTAATATTTATGTATAAGCAAAGAAAATAAACATACAGAATGCGCATGTCATACAAGCAAAAATTTTGTATGGCGGGTTCTAACCCGCGCTCTGCTCTCATAGATCACATATGTAGTGAGATCGTGGATTTACAAGCGAGAATGTAGTTTTATGTGTTGCGCTCTTTGGTTGCGCTCACTGCAGCGAGTGTGCGTTGTGGCGTGAAATGATTGCAAGGTGAAGACGAACGCTGTTGTTGTTGTTGTTGTTGCGCTGGCGAAAAGCTGAAATTGTAAAACGATTTCTGATTTCTGGCTGGCTTTTGTTCTTCTTCTACAAGCCTACACGGCGTCGCATATTGCTCCTGAACTTATTGCAGATTGTAGTGTGCGCAAAATCATAGAAAAGAAAATAAAATATGGTTGGCATGACGACTTATATGGTCGCTACCAACAAAGTTCCTAAAGAACTTATCAAAAAAGTAGACCTAATATTTTATTGCATGAATAGGGCAATCGGATAATTGCTTTAGATCGGCTTTATAATTGAATACAATTAAAGTTTTATTTTTAAAACTAAAATCCGTTTTTCTGATAAAATTAAGCAATAACCCACATAAATGTTTTATAGCAAAAAAGTTGTTTAACCAAGATAAACTAGAAAGTACTTTTGCAATTTTGGGACAAAATTCAAGTAGTACTCGGTCAAGTGTAATAACTAATTTCGAAGATACACAGGATTCTAAGAATCAAATCCTACTACATGCTGAGACAGACGAAATTGTATTTTTTATTATTTTATTTCAGCAGTAATTACAACAATTATTACAACAAATTATTTTGTAGATAAAAACTTCGACGATCGAGTAAAAATTACCATGGATAATAATTGTGGCATATGTTTCCAAAAACTAAGAAATGATAACCTTTTCACTGCGCTAAGTGAAACATTTTCCATAAAAATTATCAATCGGTTACAGACTTTTGCTACCTATTTGCTCCTTCAGATTTCCTGATGAATGCTGTGACAGTAAATTAAAAAAAGGAAGTTCCAAACGATGCAAAACATAAACAATAAAAAAACAACAAAAGAAGAGCTGTTTACATTTTTCTCGAGCTATGTAGCAAAAGCAATCGTCAATACAAAAAAAGCATACACACAAAAACTACAACAACAAAAACAATAGCGTAGTTGAAACGACGATCATTGCGCTGGCTGGTGTCGCTGTGAGAAATTTGCACAAAAAATTATTGAGTGACCAAAACAACCACCAACGCCTCAAAGTACACAGGAGAAGCGGTACTTTCACTTCATGTGTGTTTGTTGTAGCGCGTGCTTCAGTTCACACAGTCAATGAGCGTAAACTGAAGCGCTTGCTCTCCTGCTGGCACCACTCTTTCCCTTTTGTGGCTTCCGCCCGCTCTATGAAGCTCGCAAACAAAAATTTGAATTTTTGAGCTCAGATGCGCCTTCTATACACTTCATATTCTTTGGTACAAGTTAACACGCGCAATATTAATTTTACTTCTTATTTTATTTATCTTATATCGTTAATATTGTAGCCAATTGGGCAAATAAATAAGAAGACAGTAGGTAAGCAATTTTCGAATTCTCTTTAATCGCCAATTGAGGCAAACACATAAGCAATATTCAAAAACGTGCCGGAAATGCAAGCTAAGTATTAATAAGTTTAGAGTTAATAAAATTGTAATATTGAAGTCGGTCTTAAATTCTAAGTGAAATAAAGCGGAGCTAAATGCTCCAATCTTTTTAAAAAAAACTTTAAATTTTTAATTTGAAAACTGGCGCCCGAGCAGGGACCAGTCGCGTTCGTTGAAGTAAAAAATGTATAAAGGCCCAACCATGCTCAGCATGTGCAAGCCTACGGAAGAGAGAAAATTTAACGAAAAGCAGGAGTAAGCACGAAAGTTTCAATACGGCGACCGAGATAGAGACTTTCGTGCACAGGCTCTGATGTCAAAAAAAAATTGTCAAATAGGCGTACTTCACTGAAAGAATTTAGATCAGTATTTAAAATGAACAAAGAAAATAATCTTAAATTATTAAAATCCATTAAACTACTTCAACTTGGAGTAAGATGTTTAACTGAGCTGGAAGAAATCGAGGAGGAATTAAAAATAAAACGAAAAAGGAGCTGGGCTGTGCGGCCACTCAATCGCGATAGAAACGAGTGCGGATTTTTTCAAGTTACCTTTCTGCGAATGAAAGAAATCGACAACGAACAATTTTTTGTATATACACGGATGTCCCCTGAATTGTTCAAAGCGTTGCTGAACTTATTTACACCTCTAGTGATAAAACATTCGCATAATGAATCCATTCAACCAGAGGCAAGAGTTGCTGTATTATTGTTGTAAGTTCATTTCGAAATGTCTGATGCAAAAATACAAATTTCATGTATGTTTCATTAGGCATTTGTCGCAAGGTGCTTCTTTGCAAACACTAGCATGGTCGTTCAAACTTGGTAAAGAGACTGTACGATCAATTATCCTTGAGTCTGCAGATGTTTTATGGAAAGCACTCTATAGCGTCTACGTTTCGGAACCTAATTTGGTCGATCTATGTGAAATATAACACGATTTTTGGACCATGTGGAACATGCCAAACTGCATTGGAGCTGTGGACGGAAAACATATTGCCCTCAAGTGCCCTCCAAATAGCGGAAGTCAGTTCTTTAATTATAAGAAATTCCACTCAATAGTTCTATAGGCTGTCTGTGATGCAAAATATCGCTTTACAAACATAGATATTGGAGCTTATGGTTCTCAAAGTGAAGGAGGTATAATTACTTAAATATAAAAGTTATTTCAATGCCTTTATATTCGCATTCGAACATTTTTTAGGCATTTTCCAACTTTGCAATTTTGGCAAAAAATTATTGTCTGGTAACTTACCAATACCACCACCCAAAAACTTACCAGGTACTGAAATTGCGTTACCGCACTTTCTTGTGGGAGATGCAGCTTTTCCATTAGGAAACAATTTAATGCGGCCATATCCTGGCAAACAACTGCTCCCAAATAGAGAAAAGTTCAACAAGCGGCTGTCAAGAGCCAGACGAACTATAGAGAACACTTTTGGGATCTTAGTATCAAGATGGCGAATTTTACAAACAACTTTAAACATGTACCCCGAAAATGCCGAAAAAATACTTTTAACCTGTGTTCTCTTACACAATTATATTATGTTTAATAACAATATGATGTCTTACTGTCCGGCAAATTACATAGATTGGGAGGATAGTGACGGCAATATCCATAATGGATTATGGCGAGCTGATATAAATCAGGTTTTGCCATCAATTCGTGCATCAGAAACGCAAAACCACTACAATGGCAGAGCCTCAACACAAATAAGGGCAGAACTATGTAAAATTTTGTGTAATAATTAGCTACTCATGATCATGTGTAAACAAAATGTTAAATTTATTTCAGAACAGAATAAGCAGAATAAAAACAATAAAAACACAAAGTATGTCTTGCAAAAATGTTCGTTCAACAAAAGCAAAGAAGGAACCCTTACATTGTTGGCGGACTTGATTCTGAAGGACCAGCTGCCCGCCCTCTAGCTTCAGCACGAACTTCCATCAACTTTTGGAATGTTTCCAAAAGAAAACGATCTTTCAAGTCCACCGGCACATCTGTTAATAAAGAATCCATTGCTTGTAGCGAAGATAAAACCCCACAAGTTGTAGCAGGAACCATTTCTGCGATTTGGTGCTCCATTTTTTTAAAGGTTCCTTCTAAGCTTTCATATAATTTTGACAGTCGAGGTCTTTTTCTTTGTGCCGATTTTGATGTCGTTTCAGTTTCCGTTAAGTCTATCGAAGAAAGGGGTGTAGATGAGAAGGTCATTATGGCCGGTGATGAGCTGCTACTTTCCTCGGAATTTAAAAATGATGGGCTTTCGTTGTTGGTATTACTAATTGTTCTGAAAGATTAAATTATTTGAAATTGCAGTGAAAAACTATCAACTAGTTATTTACCGTCGTGGAATGACGCAGTCCTTTAAAAATAACAGGCCTTCAAAATACTGCCATGGCTCCCTAGAGTACGCACCACTACCAGAAGGTGTATCTAGTTTCTTAAGCTCCTTGCAAAAACGTTCTCTCAATAGTTTCCACCTCGCTTTGCAGATTTCGCCTGGAAAAGGACATGTTTGTCCATTCAACATTTTTTTTACAGTCATATCATAATTGTACTTACTATTTCGCTCACATTCTAGAGCTACATTCTCCCATGCCTTTTCTTTTTTTATTTTGTTATAATAATTTTTTTCTCTTTTATCATATAAATTTCTATTCTTTTGGACACTACTGATGAGTTTTTCAATAAAATTTTCTTCATCCATTTTGCTATTAATAATAATAAAATTTTTTGACAATTCTGTTTTTCCAGTTTTGCTTTTTAGAGTTGCCAACTTCAAAACACAAAAATTTAATGCATTTAAACCTTCTCACTTTTTAGTTCAAAAACTTGACTTTTTCATAAGCATCAACACTAAACATTTGAAAAACACAAACCACAACAAATGCAAATGTTTTTGCTTGGTTTTTTTACACGGAGAATATCCATTTAAAAAATTTCAATTATTAAATTACATGCCAACTCTATTGGAATATGCAAGGTACGGTGCGGATCGCTCTCTCTCATGCATGAAAAAGTTAACGAACGGAGAGAAACTGAACGGAAAGTATGCATATGCTGAGCATAGTTGCTTCCATATGATGCCGTGCGTTGGATGTTTTGCATAGGTTGCCATGTGCATGTCAAAGTTGAGCATGGTTGGGCCTTAAGTCTGAAGTATTCAGCCGCGTTCGCGAGTGCAAAAAAAATTTGTCTGAAGGGAGAAAACAACTCCCCTGCGGTCAACACTTAACACCGGAAGACTCCTGCAGCGAAAGCAGCAGCCGGCACAGCGACTGGCCAAAATAAAATAGACTCTGTTGTGTCCGTCCGCAAAGCGCCACGCACTTGGAGCTAACACAGGAACCGTAGTAGGTTGGACTGACCAAAAAGCACAACTCCGTGCAGCCAGCGTGGGACTCCGTGCTACTCCTAGTTTTGTAAGTTTATTGTGACAAGTTAAAAATAGATAGATAAGATTTGCGAAAATATATTTTTAAGAAAGAAAAAAAAGTGTCGAAAATTCGTAAAGTGCAAGCAAGTCTGTAAAGGAAACATTTAAGAATTTTTTAAAGAATTGTAAATTGTATAGCCTACTAGTAGGGCTCTGCGGCTTTGCACGCAAGTCAATGGGAAGCCAATAAATCAAGTTTCTTCATGCTACACTCTTTGGGCGGTGCCACGCCTCTTTTATATTATGCCCAATCCATTCGAATGGTGGTGGTCGAATGGTGTGACCCGGTTTCATTGATATGCGACTTTCATTTCCAATGTTACAATCGCAAAAAATTTAGTCGCAAAAAATATACCGCCAGTAGAATGACACATCTATGAGACGATGGTATACAAAACTTCAAAGCTTTCCAACTTATTGTTCCGAAGATATTCCACATTACAAATTTGGGTTGTATTTATATTAAAAACTTGGTTTGTATGGGCAGTGCCAGACCACTCGTCCGATACCCACCCCATTCCCCATGTCGAAGGGCACATCTAAATCGTAAGTTTGTGTCAAATCTCTTAACTGTGTGATTTGTAGTTCCAAAGCTATTCAAAACATTTGAGTTGCTTAAAAAGTGTCACGCCCCTTGTCCAACGCTCACAAAGTTTTAGCAGTGAAACGGCACATCAAACGGTGGCCCCGCACCAAATTTTAATGCTGCCCGATTTCTCATTCCGAAGATATTCCATATTGAAAATTTTGCTGTGACATATATATCATGGCTGATTTGTTATTATAGTGATCGTGGCGAGAAGGCGTATTAGGTGGGCGTGGTCAATCTTATATATCCTATGTTAACATCAACAAAACTCGAAATAATTTGGTATTAATACTGATTTACTGACATGTACCGAAGCTTCGTTTTGTTAGTTTAGTTGGCGTGGAAAGTAGGCACGGAATGTGGGCGTGGCCGATTATATTATAGCCTATGTTTGCCGCAATGTAACGCTGAATCCTCTGATACCCATATTGCCTTATAAAAGCATACCATAGATGAGTTTTGTTACCATGGTAGGCGTAATAAGGAGGCGTGGTCAATCTCATATAGCCTATGTACCATTCCCGCAGATAACAAAATGTTTGGTGCTTATTTCATCTAAACCGGTTCAGTGGTTTTTGATTGTGGCTCAAAAAACGTCACACTTGTTTTTATATAATAGTGTAGAAGTATAGATAAGAAGATAAAACAAAAGTGACAAAAATGTCAAAGCATAAAGCAAAAACTAAAATAACTCACGGCTTGTACAGCCAATAACAAACAAAAAAAAACCCCCCTATAACATAACTCAACTCTGCGAATCCGAGAGAACCCTCCAGAGTAAAAGAGTCTTCCTTCCTAGAAGGGATCAAAAACTATAAAATAAAAATAAAATAACATATTTGAGAATTCAGAAACACATTTTAAATTGTAGAAATACAGAAAAAAAAGAGTTTTAAAAATATTGAAAAATTGTAACATGTTTTTTTTAACTAATAATTTGTGCAAAAATTTACAAGAGTAAGGTTAGATTAGGTTGCGGTGGCTGCCTCTATAAGAGATACACTCGGAGGCCTGAAAGGCCGATTGTGATACCATATATTTCACCCGTTTTTTAACTGTGTATGCAACTCTGTTTTTGCCAACATATGTTACAGCACACATTTCAAGCGGATGGGGAAAGGGGGAGGGGACCTACAGTTTCAAACATGAGTAACCCTAATAATTTGGTAAGGCCAGCAGTCCTTAATGTCCCAATTCCTCCTGCAAATCTTCCCCCAATTCGTCCTGCAAATCCTCCCAATCCCGAAAACAGAGACATGAACACACAGATTGCACAAATAGTAAACCGATTGTTAAATGAAAGGGCAAATGCTAGAGACGTTGTTGAAGTAGACGAACAGGTAAATGTAGGAGCGGTTAATGACATAGGAGAAATGGATAAAATCCCAAATGTTGTTCGCTGTCTACGCAAATTTTCCGGAGATCCAGGAGAGTTTAGATCATGGAGAAAAAGTGTAGAAAGAATTCTCCAAATGTATGAACCTTTACGAGGTTCACATAAATACTACGGAATACTGAACGTTATCCGTAATAAAATAATCAGTCAAGCCGACATAGTTTTGGAGTCGTATAACACTCCACTAAATTGGAGTGCAATTTCCCGTTGCTTCACCACACATTATGGAGACAAGCGTGATCTAGGTACCCTCGAGTACCAGATGACATGCCTGATTCAAGGCAATCTTTCCATTCAGGAATTTTACCAAAAAGTTTATGCTAACCTTTCACTGATCTTAAACAAAATCTCGTGTTTAGATGCAGGACCCGAATCCCAAAGCTTACTAATTTCTACTTACAGAAACAAGGCCCTTGATACTTTCGTAAGAGGGCTTAATGGTGACCTACCAAGACTTCTAGGCATAAGAGAACCTGTAGATTTACCAGAGGCACTTCAATTGTGTCTCAAACTCGAAAACCAAAACTTTAGAGCAAATGCTGCTCTCCATAATTCGCGGAAAGGACACCATGCTCCACCTCTATCTCCACGCAGGAATTTTCCAGCAACAAGCATTCTATCCACACCTAATTCACTGGAACCAACCAATGCAAGGACATAGACCTCAACCCACCCATTACCCACCCTCGCCGCATCAACAATGGCCACGGCAACAAAACTTCTACTCCCAATTTCCCCAACGACAACAGAATTTCCAACAGTGGAAACAAGCCCTACCACGACCATTTGCTCCTAAACCCCCGCAAAAACCTGAACCGATGGATGTAGACCAAAGCATCCAAACGCGCAGAGTAAACTATATGAACCGACCAGCATTAAACCAATTTGTAGGAAAACGCCCACCTAATCCTCAATTTTCAAGACCTAATAAATTTCAAAGAAACTTCCATATTGATTCGTCAGCACGCCCCAATGCAACATATGAACAAGCTATAGAAATAGAAGACAGTAATTACGATCAAACTGTTCAGGAATATACCAATAATCTCGAGAATCTTGATCAACAGCAGGTAGAGGAAGAAATCACTAACGATCTCTCAGATATACATTTTTTATTAGATTAGCAAACTCCTCCTTGCCATATTTCGAATGCAAGACGAGAAGTGGACAAATTCTCAAAATTCTAATAGATATAGGGTCCAACAAAAATTACATACAGCCCGGTTAGTACCCAAGCCTATACCAAATGACAAAATTTTTTTCGCAAATTCCATTGGCGGTAATGTTAAAATTAGCCGCCACACTAAAGTTAATCTGTTTGGCATACCAAATTTGGAGATAAAATTGTTCCTCCTTCCTTTCCAGACAAATATCCTATCCCCGAGATAAATGGAGTAGGGGAATAGGTTCGGTTGTGGGCACCTTTTTGTTTTTGGCTCATAACTTTTTACCAAGTTCTTCTTAATCGAACATATGGACATCTATGGAAAGCTAGAGACCTTAGCTAACAAGTAATGACAAAAGTAAATCGATTCCGTCAAATAGGAAATTTTTTTTTTAAATTTTGTAAAGTAGTAATTTTTAACGAAAATTTTTTTTTGGTTCGGTTGTGGGCACCCTTGGAAAATCTGCTGGAAACGGGGAAATATGAAGAAAAACCAACACGAATATAGAAAAATATTAAGTTTTAATTATTTGAAGCACAATGCACGCATGTGAAGTAGCTGGTACGCATGTCGGCAGACTTTAGATGGACGGGCATTTCAAAATGTAAGTGACCAAGTCATTCTCTGTCAAGCTGAATCAAGGGCTGTCAAGAAGACCTGAAGTAAAATGAAATTCAACCTAATTAATCAACACTCTTCAAGTGCTGTGACGTGAAGAAGGTGGAAAACACCAGTTAACCTGATTCGATAAAATCCACGAACAAGATCTAAGAAAATACCACCGTCGACGGCTTTGATGTCTCCGAAATTTCCTTCCACCTTCTTCATGTAGCGTTGAAGAGTGGTTCGGGAAATCGCATACGCTGCGGCAGTCGATTTTGTGGTTAGCTTATCTGCAGAACACTGTTTAATTACATCCAGCACATTAAAAAAGATATCGGACGATCTTTTTTATTTATCCTCGGATGATATAGCTAAAACAACCAAAAAATGCGTTAAAAGACCATTTTCGATGAAATAACTTAAAAAAACTTACCAAATCACTAAAAGACGGGTGCCCAGAACCGAACTAATAGCGGTGCCCACAACCGAGTTTGGCAGCCATTTTGAGAAGTAGTGAAAAATTTGTTCGGGGTAAACATATTGGTTGTAATCAATATTGGATCACAAAGTATAATAAATTTACTAAATAAAAATGCATTTTACTCGCCTTCTCGATGGATTCACTTCGATTTATGACACCATTTAAAATGTTTAAAAAAATGTTTGTCTTCTTTTTTAAACACAGAAAGATATATATGGTCCCAGCACAAAGCAGGCGTGTCTGTTCGACTCAGTATTTGGCACAAAAAGATCGTGGTTCCATAATGAACAATCGGCCTTAGTCAAAAAAACCCAGCCTGCTTTCTATCAAAAGATACGAAGGGGTGCCCACAACCGAACTATGCCCACAACCGAACCTTTTACCCTACTTTCAGAGCTCGGAAGAAACAAATTCTTTACAGTACTTGATTTAAAGAGTGGCTTCCATCAGATTCCTCTGAAGGAATCAGATATCGAGAAGACCGCTTTCTCGGTGAACAATGGAAAATATGAATTCACGCGATTGCCTTTTGGTCTCAAGAATGCTCTTTCAATTTTTCAAAGAGCTCTTGATGACATTTTAAGGGATCACATAGGGGTAAGATGTTACGTCTATATTGACGACAGCGTCATATTCAGTAAAGATCAGGAAACACATTTTAACGATATTAAACAGATATTTGATACATTGGACAAAAGCAAATTTGAAAATATAACTAGATAAATGCGAATTTTTGAAAAAGGAAGTCGAATGTTTAGGTTTCATAATATCTGAAAATGGTCTTAACCCTGCTGTTAGGTTAAGCCCATTTGGTCCAATCTTTGGCTTGTTTCCTTTGTAATTTTTGCTTAACTATTTAACTATTAACTATTTTTTACATCAGTTATGTTGAGTAAAGAATGAATGAACCAAAATAAATAAAAAAAATTTGAATAAATTGTTGTTTTGTACAAAAATTGCAGTATGAAACAAATGGTCCCTTTTCTAACCTAACAGCAGGGTTAAGACAAATCCACAAAAAGTAGATGCAATAGTGAAGTTTCCAGTTCCTCAAACTTTAAAAGATCTTCGTTCCTTTTTAGGACTTTCAGGATATTACCGCCGCTTCATAAAGACTACGCAAAGCTGGCGAAACCCCTTACAGTCCATTTAAGAGGGGAAGATGGACGAGTGTCCAAAAATCTATCCAAAAAAGTAAAAATTTCTCTAAATAAAAACGCAACGGATTCTTTCGAAAAATTAAAACGCTCAGTCATCGGCAAAGACGTAATGCTCACATACATTACTCCAAAGAATTTCAATTAACAACTGACGCCTCCAATTATGCGATTGGAGCTGTACTATCACAGAATGATAAACCAATAACTTTAATTTCTAGAACTCTTTCCAAAACTGAAGAATATTACGCAGCAAATGAAAAGGAAATGCTAGCGATAATCTGGTCCCTAAACTTTTTAAGAAATTACCTTTACGGTTCCGCCAAAGTTAAAATCTTTACAGACCACCAACCACTCACCTTTGCCCTTAGCAATAGGAATCACAATAGCAAAATAAAAAGGGGGAAGGCTATATTAGAAAAATATAATTATGAACTAACCTATAAACCAGGAAAAACAAATGTAGCCGACGCATTATCAAGACCACCACAAATTAACTCACTGACAGGCACACTACATAGCGATGAAAGTTCAGCCCATCACCTTATTCCAGCAATAGAAGGACCAATAAACGCTTTCAAAAACCAAATTTGGCTCTTAAGCGGTGAAGAAGACAGTTAACAATTTAAAATCCCTTTTCCAACCTATCACAGACAAATCCTAACTCAGCAGAAGTACACAGAAGAAAAATTAATTTAAATTCTTAAAAGATATCTCAATTCATCAGTAACAAATGGTCTTTTTACATCAGAATCCATTATGGGAAAAATTCAAAAAATATACCCGCCTTATTTCTCTAAAGTTAAAGTCCGTTTCACTCAAAATCAAGTCAAAGATCTGCCTGACGAAGCTAGACAGGAAACCGAAATTTTAAAAGAACACAAACGAGCGCACAGAAACGCTCAAGAAAATAAGGCTCAGCTGCTACAGAAATTTTATTTTCATTTAAATATTTTATTTTCCAAAAATGAGTTCCAAAATAGAAAATAAAGTTAAACACTGTAAAATTTGTAAAGAGTATAAATATGACCGCAATCTAAATAAACCGCAATTACTTGAAACTCTTATTCCGGGGAAATAGTACCTACATATCGATATTTACAATACAGAAAAAAGATTGGTTCTTACAGCAGTCGATAAATTTTCTAAATATGCACAAGTTAGATTAATAGAAAGCAAGGCAGCAGAAGATATTAGAGAACCTTTAAGACAGATAATTTTCGCATTTGGAGTACCCAAATCCATAGTAGTGGATAATGAAAAAGCCTTGAACTCAGCCTCCATATGCTTCATGCTCGAAGACCAACTTGAAATACAAATTTACAAGCACAGTAAACGGACAAGTTGAACGGTTTTATTCAACCCTCACCGAAATTATGCGTTGCTTAAAAGCCGAGCGCATTCATAAATCCTTCCTTGAACTTTTAGACAGATGAGTATACGAATACAACTACACGGTACACTCAACCATAGGAAAGAAACCAATAGAAGTATTTGAAAACTCCCGACCAATATGAAAACTCCCGACAAAAAAATATTGAAGCACTTAGGAAGAAACAGGCAAAGGACTTAGAGACGCATAACAAGAAAAGGACCCCTATGAAAACTTACTCCCCTGGTGATATCATTTACGTACGAATAAACAAAAGATTAGGCTCGAAACTTACTCCCAGATATAGGAAAGAAATAGTAAACGAGGACACGTCCAGCGTAGTCATTACAAAAAAAGGACGAACAGTACATAAAAGCAACATTAGGACTTAATTTCATATTTTTTCTTTTTCAGAATACTTCTGCCCCTAGCCAGTGGCAAATTCAGGATACTTGACTATACCAGCTCACAATTAGCTACCTTCAACTCAGGATGTACAAAAATACAAACCGGTACCTACAAAATTATCCATACAATTGACATAGACGAATACCAAAGGACATTGGACAACCTTAATAACACAATAAGATTTAGAATAAGGTCCACCAACCCGTTACTTCCCTTTTTGAATAATGAATTAAGGGGGCTTTCCCGTTTTTCGGTTTCAAAAAAATGTTTTTTTTTTTACAGAAATCGGTTTATAAATACTATAACAATATGAAGCCAAAGTTTCATAATGAAATATGCAATAGTTTTGAAGTTATAGCCAAAAATGTTTCGGCGCGCACAGCCTCGCGTACGCTTTAAAAAAACTTTAATCGCGTTTTCCTCGAAACCATGTTTTTGTGACTTTTTTACACTTTTTTTCGGATCTAATGAACCGATTTGGATAAAACTGAATTTCACGTGTTCACAAATGAATTCTCTATCGCACATCATAGGATTTTTTCAATATTGTGAAATTTCGATTTTTAACAACACTTTTAGTACCAAAATTTTGCAAAAAAAATCGATTTTTTTTCAAATTTGCGCCAAATTTCACCAAGTTGAAATTTTTCAAAAATCCTCCGATGTGCGATAACTAAAACTATGTAATTAATGAAAATGATGGTCAATTTGATTTCAGATAAACCGTACCCGAGAAAAGTGTAAAAAACTGGGAGTATGTTTTCCAAACAAGGCAACATAAGTACTTGGCAAGCCGGCGGCCATTTTGTTTTTTTCCAAAAAAAAATTTTTTTTAAACTCACTATTGTAACAACAAACAAAATAAAAAAGAATTACAACATTTTATCAAACTGTCTTTCCAAAATTAATTCTTGAAAAACATCTCATTTTTCGCCGAAAAAACGGGAAGCCGAACGAAACGAAAGCCCCCTTAACTCAAATCCAAAATTATTTAAATAGACTCAAACCAAGAATTAATAAAAGATCAATAAATGCACTTGGAACTACATGGAAATGGCTGGCAGGAAGTCCAGACCATGAAGATTTAGAAATATTAGAATGTCATATAAATAACGTGTTAGAAAATAAAAATTATCAAATAATAATGAACAAGCTTTTAAGCGAAAGAATGAATAATATTACAGAAGTTTCAAACAAAATACTTGCACTATTGAAAAATCATGATAATATTCAGCATGATGTTGCTGTAAATACAAAGTATAAATTAGAATTGATAAAGGACGAAATTTTAAACATTAATTACGCAATACATTGGGCCAAAGTTGGCATGGTATATCATATCTATTTTCAAATATCGAAATGAATATAATTAAAAAAGATTTTGATAGAGATAATATTAATTAATAATTAATTAATTGATTGGCACGACAGCCCGCTTACGCGAGACTAAGGCCTAGCTTCCCGCAACCACCCGTATTGTGCGTGTGAATTTTGTACGCGGGTGGAAGGGACCTACAATTTTATGCCGATTCCGAACGGCAGGTTGGGAGCTTTTTCATAGGCAATTTTTACTCTCAGAGGTTTGTTATTTCCAGCTGAGAGGACAGCCAGCGAAAGAGAAAACGAGTTTCCCGTTATTTTTTTAGGTGTTACTACATGCAGTATTCGATCTTGCGTCGCTCTGCATGCGACTCGCTGGACCGCGCACTAACCAACTGAGCCACGGCGCCTGCCTAGAGATAATATCCCTTTTAATAATGTCGAAGAATCTTTTGAATTTGCTAATGCTAAAATAGCCTGAAATAATTCTATGATTTTATATTTAATTGATATTCCAATAATCGATGAGAATTTATGTGATGCTTTATTAATCAAAGCGTTGAAGAAAGGAAATAAAAGTTATAAAATACCATATGAAAGTATATTTATTTGTAAAAATAAAATTTTCGGCACAAAAAGTAATTGCGAAAAACATAATGAAATAAAAATCTGTACAAAGAAAAATATTGTAGACATCAGTAACTCCTCCTGCATACCACACCTACTCCGCAGTCATTCGCATACCTGCATCATGAAAAACAATCAACACATCCCCACGTGTGGAGAAATTCTCCCAGGCATAATACTTCTAAAGCAACACAACGGCACAGTTCACATCTACCAAGAAGAAATTCACTTGACCGGCTCATTTGCCATACAATATCACAACTCTACAGTCACAATAGATAACTAAATATTTTTGTCTAATGAAGTTTCTAGCGGTAAACCCCTCCCTGCCATTTTGCAAAAGAATGCCACGCTAACAATAAAGGCTAAAATAAAGGCATGGTAGCATCACTAACCAATTTTGGAATATCTGGGACTACTCTAATTCTAATGATAATTTTGGCCATAAAATTAATGCCAAAAAGAAGGCTAAAATTAACGGTACAAGTACATCCCTAATAAAAACGACAATGTTTCACTACAGGAAGTAACTGTTGCACAGAATGAACAGCCGCAGCCATCTCCACGAGCCATCAAAACTTTAAATTTTTAATTCGAAAACTTATACACTGGGCATAATGAAAATATTTATATACAGTGGGCGACAAAAGTCTACGTACGACGCCCCTTTCTGCTATCTGAGAAGTCCAAACTCAAAATGGATTTGTACTGATACCAATCCATATTACCTCTCACAAACACCAAATTCCCTACTCCAGATGCAGCGACAGCGCCCAAAACCATGACATGCCAACCAACCATGCTTGACAGTAGGAACTAAGTGTTTCGAGTCAAATTCCAAACAAAGTTTTCGGTTCTTTTCACTTATAAACGGTTTCTTGCGTGGAGTTCTGCTGTGGAAACCATTATTGTTCAAAGCTCTTTGAACTGTTCTTGGATGCACAGTCGTATCCGATCTCGTTGCTAACTCTGCGGCCAACTTAGTGGCTTCCACTTTCGGATTTTGATTAACTTCTTTCAAAATTAATGATATATCTTGGCGATTCAGCTTCCTTAGATGACCAATGCGCGGTTTATTTTCAACACTTTTGTTATTTTTGTAGTTATTAAAGATGGATTAAACTGTTGATTTAGTTAAATTTAATAATTTTATTCATGTCTGTATTTAATGGCTAAGTTTCGCAGATAATTTGATATTTCTTTTTGAGGAGCCATTTTCGTAACCGCGCACTTTTGAAATACAACTAAATACAATCTATGCAGTGTCTGCTACCAAGCACAAACGCAAAATATAGATAACGGTACTTTCCCGTTATTATCTAGCAAGACACAATAACATAAAGCATGAAATGCGTGACGTACGTAGACTTTTGTCATTGAATTTTTTTCGTTTTTTGTGAATAATTTGTTAAGTTTTAAATGAAGGACGTCAAGTTTTGTTATGCATTCATAAAAAAAGATTTAAAACAAAACTGCGTCATTACTTTTTTTCTTATTGCATTTGGACTTCTCAGATAGCAGAAATGGACATCGTACGTAGACTTTTGTCGCCCACTGTACATATTCTTACTGATATGCTTTTACGTAAAATAATCGGTAATTTTACCCTGCGAATATTTCTTTTTTGACAATTTCACAACCATTTCCTCCACTGCGAAAGCGACGTTGAAATAACGAAGCGTGCGTGTTGAAATGAGGTAGATTGCTAACAAAATTGAACTCTTAAAAATTTTCCAGTGCTGCTAAACGAAGTATTTTTCATACAAATCAAAGGAAACTTGCTCAAAAACAGGGCTGTTAAACGGAATAGTGCAGTTAAGTGAAATGTAGCTAAATGTGAAATTTTCAAAGAAAATTTGGTTTGCGAAGTAGGATTTTGGCCAAATCATGCAGCTAAGCAGAAAATGCAACTAACCAAATAGGCAGCTAAACGGAATGTACTGTCATATTTTAAAGTTTAGTTGGTCGCACACAATAAAAGTGGCAAGGAAGCAATGGCTTCAATGGCAATGAATAATAAAATTGCCACGCCTTTGCAAACGGTGCTGCTATATGAGAAGTTGAGATATTTGGACTTAAAGTTTGGAAAATTTTGGAGCTTTCGCAATTGCACACTTCCTTGAAAAAAAATGTTTACCTTTTTTCTTAACTATAACCAAAGAATATGTACAATAATATAATATTGTAACGATGAGCCAGTCTGTCGCGGTGCAAAGCAACCCTGCCGCTACGTGCCGTGCCATAACCCAATCTGGCAACGACGGCCGCGATAGTAATTTTTAACCCAATCTGGCAACGACGGCCGCGATAGTAACTTTTAGCCCAACCTGGCAACGATGGTCGCGGTCATCAGGGAAACTTCTAGTCCAATCTGGCAACGTGCGAGAATGATCTGCGCGACGGCCGGACAGAGTATAAAAGGTGGCCAGATGCGGTACAGCGAGTCAGTCTGGTTTTGACAAGTGAAGTTGCCACACGGAATAATCAAGCAAATACTTAGGTGTACGAACAGTAAAGCGTAAACTGTGAATAATAAAGTGACTGTTGGTTTATTTTATTGTCTGCGTTTAAGAAACTGTGTTTTATTTTCAAATTACACAATCCAGAGATACGCAACAGCCCACTAGACTTAGTATTCGTAACATTTGGTGTCAGAAGTGGGATTGTAGAAAATTGAAAATAAACGAAAAGTAACAAAACAAAAAAAAAAAAAAAAAAAAAAACTAAATAAATAAATAAAAGTATAACAGCACGGACATGGTTAAACTCGAGCTGCTGAAGGTGGACCAGCTGAAGAAGGAGCTGGCTGCCTGGAATTTGCCGACTGCTGGCGGGAAAGTGGAGTTGCAGCTGCGCTTGCGAGAGGCGTGTGAATCACGAGGCATCGATTGGGCTGCACACGAGTTCGGAACGCAGGAACAAGAGGCGTCGGCCAAAGTGGAGGAATCGCCTGCGGGTGCTGCGTCGATCCAAAGTACGGCTGCACCGGCTGGACCACTACAAGCATTAGACATGAGCCAGCTAATGAGTGCAATAAAAGGCATGTTCGAGACTTCCAATCGTGAAAATCGGGAAATGTCGGCGCAGATGGCAGCGAAAATGGAAACTGCAACCCATGAAATATCGGCGCAAGTGTCGGAGCGAATGGAAGTCAAGCTTCAGGAAAGCTCTGCGCGCTTGGAGCAGAAGGTAGAGGAAATCTCCAATAGGCTGAACGGGAAAGTTGAGCATCTTGAGACGCGCATGGACAATTGGGACAAACGAGTTGACAACCTGGATGAGTCCTTGAACAAACGAGTTGACAGTCTGGAAGATTCGATGCATAGAAAGATAGACGAACGACTTCGAGAGGTACAGCCACGAGAATGTTTGCCACCGGTTCAGGACGGTTTTGCTGGCAGAACAGAAGTGCCTACTTATGATGGTGCTGCGCCGTTCGATACATTTAAATTGCAATTCGACTTGGCTGCTTTGGAAAATCAGTGGACAGATATCAGGAAAGGTCGGAGGTTGGCACTGGCGCTGAAAGGTCCTGCGGCCGAGGTGATCAAATCAGTTCCAGAATGTTTAAGAAGTGATTACGGTGCCATCATGAGAGCGTTGGCAGCGAAGTATAGCAACGAGCACAACCATGCGCTATACTACTGTGAGCTGAAGAACCGCAAGCAAAGGGCCAACGAGGCGCTGCAGACATATGCAGCAGACATTGAGCGGCTCGTACAGTTGTGCTACCCGAAATTTGGTGCTGATGATCTCGAGAGGATGAAGATCGAGTCGTTTATTGAAGGTCTTCATGATCCAGAAACACGTCGCAGTGCGTTGATGATGGGCAAGCCGACATTTAAGGAAACGGTGACCAGCGCGATGACATATGAAGCGGCATGGATGGGGAGCACTCGGTATGCACCTGCAAGGATACGCCAGATTCAGGCGGACAACGACATTCCGATCCAAGCCATAAGCTCTGAGATACCGGGCAGGCCACGAGTGGTCTCCTCTAAAGTTGTTTGCTGGGTGTGTGGCAAGCAGGGCCACATATCACGAGACTGCCGCCAACGAAAGAGGCGTTCCCGTTCCCGATCGCAATCGCCTGAAGCGAAGAATACTGACAATCGAGGCTCAGCCAACAAGCGCAGGGCTGAGGACGAGGAGCCGTTAAACTAAAACGGGTCAGCCCAAAGGGGCGTGAGCTGATCCCCACAATCTGCCGCCCCACCATCCTTGTCTCACAGCTGAAACGACAGCCCAGCAGCTTGACAATTGAAGGAAGGATAGATGGAAAGTGGTTCGTGTTGACACTAGATACTGGAGCGTCATATTCGATCATAAAAAGGAAGCTGCTGAAGAACTGGGAACCGCTGCATGGCATACAGCTGCGGACTGCGACTGGCGAGCGCGCGCCGGTGAGAGGGAAAGTTACGAAAACGATTGCTATCGGCACCAGCAGCCTGGAACATGAGTTCATCGTCGCGGATATAATGGACGACGTGATTATCGGCGTGGATTTCATGATTAGGCACGGTTTTACGCTGGACCTGAAGGAAAATGTGCTGAGATATGCCAACGTTGAATTCCCGCTGCACACCGGTTATGAGCGAAGCGTGGCGGTAAGGAAGGTTGTATCGGGTCAACGCAGGAGGATACCAGCGAATTCTGAGGCGATTGTGTGGGCAAAGGTGGACGAGGACGATGGGACGAGTCGGCTGTGGGTAGTAGAAGCACCGAAACAAGGACACGACAACATCATCATCGGACGTACATTAGTGGAACCTAAAAATGGCAGGATACCAGTCAGAATACTGAACCCCCTGAATGCACCCAGATATGTCGGAAAAGATGAGGTAATCGGCGAGTGTAAGGAAGCTGTAGCAGTGGTCAATTGCGAGCGTAGCCCGTCTGGAGGTAATGAGAAGAGCGGGTTTAACATGGACGCCATACCGCAGGAGAACCAGTGGAGCAGCGAGTTGTCGGCCAAGCAGAAACAGAAGGCGAGGTCACTCCTGCAGCACTATGGGTCAATATTTGCGGCAGAAGCAGGCGGAAGAACAGCCATAGTGAAGCACAACATCGACACCGGAAGTGCAAAACCGATTCGCCAACCGCCAAGACGAGTTCCTCTGGCCAAGAGGGAAGAGGTCGCAAATTTGATCGAAAACATGCAGAAAGACAAGGTCATAGAGCCTTCTTTGGGCCCCTGGTGCTCGCCGGTCGTGCTAGTCAAGAAAAAAGATGGCAGTACCCGGTTTTGTGTGGACTATCGGAAGCTCAATGATGTGACCAAGAAGGACAGTTATCCACTACCTCGGATCGATGACACCCTGGATACACTGTCAGGCACGCAGTGGTTCTCCACGCTCGACTTACGCAGCGGCTATTGGCAGGTAGAGCTTGCAGACAAGGACAAGGAGAAAACGGCTTTCAGTGTTGGCGATGGTTTGTGGCAGTTCACCGTCATGCCGTTTGGACTCTGCAACGCACCAGCAACATTCGAGCGGCTAATGGAACGCGTGCTAAAAGGGCTGCATTGGCGGACGTGTCTGGTGTACCTCGACGACATAATCGTAATGGGTAAAAGCTTCGACGACCACCTGGGAAAGCTGAAGGAGGTATTTGAGCGGATACAAAAAGCCGGGCTTAAACTCAACCCAAAGAAGTGCTCGCTGTTCCAAAAGGAGGTCAAGTATCTGGGCCATACGGTTTCCGCCCGCGGAGTGCATACGGATGAAGGCAAAATCACGGCGGTGAAGGAGTGGCCCCGACCACGCAATCTACACGAACTCCGCAGTTTCCTGGGCCTGTGTACATACTACCGCCGATTTGTTCCGGGATTCGCGAACATAGCCAGCAGCTTGCACAAACTGACGAAAAAGAGCCAAGCTTTCGAGTGGAGCGAGGAGCAGGAACAGGCTTTTGCACGTCTGAAGGAAAAACTGTGCAGTGCTCCAATTCTGGCCTTCCCCGTGCCTGGGGAGATGTTTGTGCTGGATACAGATGCAAGCGGGAATAGTATTGGCGGTGTGCTATCACAGATAATAGACGGCCAGGAACAAGTGATAGCGTACTACAGTAGGGTTCTATCGAAACCGGAACGCAACTACTGTGTGACACTGAGAGAACTGCTGGCGGTATTGGACTGCGTAAAACACTTCCACAAATATCTGTATGGACAAAGGTTTCGCCTGCGCACAGATCATGCGGCATTGAGATGGCTCCTGAACTTTAAAGATCCTGAAGGGCAATTGGCGCGGTGGATCGAGCGACTGCAGAGCTACGACTACACGATAGAACATCGCAAGGGCAGTAGCCATGGAAATGCCGATGCTTTGTCACGCCGTCCGTGCCAAGTCGAATGCAGGCAGTGCTCACGAGCCGAGAGCAAAGAGCAGATAGTGGACGTCCGGTTGATAAGCGTTATGCCAGAGGAAGAGTGGTCTGCGGAGAGGCTACAAAAGGACCAGCGCGTGGATGCGGATCTTGCAAAAATCGTCGAAGGCAAGGAGCAAGGCGCACGTCCAAACTGGCAGGAGATGGCTGGTGAAAGCCCGATCGCTAAGGCTTACTGGGCACAGTGGAAAAGTTTGCGGCTGAAGGAAGGCTGCCTGTACCGCGAATGGGAGAGCGCGGATGGTCGTACCAGCAACCCCCTAATGGTAGTGCCGAAAAGCAGAATCAACGAGGTCATCGAGGCATACCATAACGACTCCAGTGGAGGGCACCTAGGCATCACCAAAACCGTCGCCAAAATAAAAAGACGATTCTACTGGGTAGGATGTCAGGAGTCTGTAGCCGAGTGGATTAAGAGCTGCGACCGATGTTCAGCCGCGAAAGGGCCGACAAGAAAATCTCGAGGCCGCATGCAGCAGTACAACGTGGGAGCGCCCTTCGAGCGGATTGCTATGGACGTCGCCGGCCCATTCCCAACTAGCACCCAAGGCAACAAATATGTGCTGGTCGTAATGGATTACTTCAGCAAATGGCCCGAAGTGTACCCTATTCCTAACCAGGAGGCCACCACGATCTCGGAAAAGCTGGTAAACAACTGGGTAGCCAGGTTCGGAGTTCCGTTGGAGTTGCACTCAGATCAAGGCCGGAATTTTGAGTCTGCGGTATTCAAGGAAGTGTGTGAGCTGCTGGGGATAAGGAAAACGCGTACCACTCCTTTGCACCCACAGTCCGACGGCATGGTGGAACGCTTTAACCGGACACTGGAGGAATACCTGCGGAAAGTGGTAGGCAGGAATCAAAAGGATTGGGACACGCATATCCCCCTGTTCCTGATGGCGTATAGGTCAGCCCCGCACGACACGACATCACTCACTCCAGCCCGAGCAGTGTTCGGCACAGAGTTGCGGTTACCCGCTGACTTGAAGTTCGGGGTAGTCAGCACGACGGGAGGCGCTAAGACGGACTACGTGGCCAATAAGCGGGCGGAACTGGAGGAAATTCACCAGTTTATAAGGAGCCGCACCAAACTGGTCAGCGATAAGGTGAAAGCCAGATACGATCTACGGGCCAACTCAGCAGGGTTCCAAGAAGGCGATTTGGTAATGCTCTACAACCCGCAGCGGAGGAAAGGTTTGTCTCCGAAACTCCAAGCGTCATGGGAAGGACCTTACGAAGTCGTGACTAGGATTAACGACGTGGTATACCGGATTCAACGTTGCAGCAATAGAGGCGCTAAGCTGAAGGTAGTCCATTTGGAGCGCCTGGCGCCTCATCACAGCGGAGCCTCGGCACTTGTTCGGGACGAACAAGTCTAAGTGGTGGGCAGTGTAACGATGAGCCAGTCTGTCGCGGTGCAAAGCAACCCTGCCGCTACGTGCCGTGCCATAACCCAATCTGGCAACGACGGCCGCGATAGTAATTTTTAACCCAATCTGGCAACGACGGCCGCGATAGTAACTTTTAGCCCAACCTGGCAACGATGGTCGCGGTCATCAGGGAAACTTCTAGTCCAATCTGGCAACGTGCGAGAATGATCTGCGCGACGGCCGGACAGAGTATAAAAGGTGGCCAGATGCGGTACAGCGAGTCAGTCTGGTTTTGACAAGTGAAGTTGCCACACGGAATAATCAAGCAAATACTTAGGTGTACGAACAGTAAAGTGTAAACTGTGAATAATAAAGTGACTGTTGGTTTATTTTATTGTCTGCGTTTAAGAAACTGTGTTTTATTTTCAAATTACACAATCCAGAGATACGCAACAGCCCACTAGACTTAGTATTCGTAACAATATGTATATAACAGAGGTGCCCATGCCCTATGCTCTCGTTGCTCATTTGTTTTTGTAAATGCTCTTCATCATAGGCTGAGGAATCGAGTTCCTCATTTGTTTTTGTAAATTATCTTCGGCATAGGCTGAGCGTTCTAGTATACAAACACAGCACCGTATGCTTTGTTGGTGCAAATTGGCGACAGTCGGCGAATCATCGTCGTTTCAGGGATTCGGGATTCGCTAATGTTTTTGTTTTTGTCGTTAATTGTGTGTATGCTTTTTTGTGTTGCCGATTAGTTTTGCTGCACAAATTGCTGTAATGTCACCATCAATCGAATCTTTGTGGTGTAAGGCTTTTTGCTGGCTAATGGTGGGCTTTGATTGATTTTAAAATTTACAAATGTCCCAATTTAATTGGCGCCTGAGATGAGTCGCCTTTGTGAAATGCCCATGGATCTTTGTTTCCGAACCAGGCACGAAGCGTTTGCATCTGGTTCGTCACATGGCGGCGGTTTAGGTAGATATGTTAATACTGCAGGTTCTTTGATGGGAATGGCCGGAGGTTGTAGTGCATTCAATTCGTTGCTCAGAATGCCGTTGCACTTCTCGAACAACGCCTTGATGTTATCGAAATAGTTCTTGACGAAGTAAATATCAGTTGTGTCTACATCCGGCAAAATTCGTATGGCTGTGTAGTTGTGGTCGATTTGATTCTACAACTCACAGAGTTCCTTGATACGTCCATTGTAGTATTCGCGACTTCCTGTCCTTCGAGTCCTTTTTGATGTTGCTGAACTTCCTGGCTCAGTTCAGATTGTTCCGCTACTAACTCTTCCATTGTCTTCATTGTTGATCGATCTGATGTTCACGTGCTGTTGCTGAACTTGTGACGGTAGTCTCTTGCTGCCGGTGACGTATTGTCGATGTTGGGGCAATCTCTTATTGCCAGTGTACAACGTGAAAGGATCATGTCGCACAGTGGGGCGTCCCCATATATCGCATGGCCAAAAATAGTAAACTTATAAAAATTGAACTACTGCCACGCCCACCCCCCATATTGAAAAAATCTTTGTTATTCGATAACTTGGCAACTACTAACACTAGAAAGATAAAATTTTATACACAATATCACTAGGATATAATCAACAATTGTGCTAAAAATGGGCAATCTACCACGCCTACTTTAAAAGTTCGTATAAGCCTCAAATGAATTATTCGGTACATATGTATATTTTGCCATTTTTTTAAGTTTCGATGTTTTTTATGTTGACTCCTCTTTAATTCGCTCCTAAGTTTATAATATTTGCATGCATTTGTAGTGCCAGCCGGTCGTTAAATTACGCGCCGACAGCTACACATGAAATAGCTTACGAATTTTTACAAAAGATGCCGCTATAAAAAATGAATTTCATGCAGGTCTGCAGGCCTCTGCACCTGAAACTTTGCAAACGTGTTCTACATACTTGTAATTTAGTGAAACAATCGAAATTGGAAAGGCTCCCTAGGGCTTTTCGAGATATTCAATTTTGAAGTTTGCACTTAAACTTTTGCTAGGGCTCAAAATGGCTCTACGTTTAAATAACGACAGTTAGCGAACAGTAATAACCAAAACAAAAACAAAGCATAAGCAGACTGCAAAAATCTAGAACATAAAACCAAAAATCAGGTATATTAAAATAATAACTGTAACCATAAGAAAAAACATCTTTAGTTTCACAAGGTTAAATTTTCTATTTTTCCTTAAATTTGTGTATAGGCAATACATAAAGTTTAAAACCTTCGTGAGACTACAAAACTTAATATTTTTTTTAAATTCCTTTTGATACAGCTTAGTTGGAGATTTAGCTTCGATCGTGCTTATCTTTATCTTTATTTTTTCAAAATAAAGATTTGTTTTTTTTTATAATATAATATAATATTCCCCATGTCAAACGTTTTCACGGGCAAGTTAGACCTCGTTGCCGTCTTAGCATTTTCACGCTTGCCCAAAATGTATCGCATATTGATTACGCCGCTTCTGCTTACGTTGCAACTGACCGGATGGAATTTGATTGTGCAAAATGCATTGACTGCCGAATGGTAGATAACACTGGCGCGTAAAATTAGTACTTGCAGCGGTGGCCGAGGTGGATGAGGTCGTTCGACATTGGTTACATAATTGCAATAATTTGAAGTTCAGAGTCGGAACAAATTTTGTTTTCACGGACCGCATATGCATATTTTTCCTTAAGTGCACATACAGAAATCGAACTCTGCAAAAGTGCGCACCAGTAGCGCAACTTTTTTTCATAGAAAGTTAATAGAATATCTACAGATTACGTCGATGAAAACCGTTTAGGTAAACATCACTGAACAAACAACTATATGTCTATGAATAGGGTCAAAATAAAGGAAAGGGGAAAGTTAACGTTGTTGCACATGCTTTATCAAGAACTCCTCAAGAACCATTTAACTCGTTGACTTCAAATGAATATCAAAAGAATATCAAATATCCGATCATGAAACGATCCAATTTAAAATTAAACATAGCCCTAAATTTCATATGCGAAGCAGGATAAAAATAATCCATGGGAGTGTTATAATAGTGCAGCGCTTATGAATCAACTGCGCCTATGCGACTTCAGTAATTTTGATGTAATTGACTTGGAGAGCAAGGTGTCGTTGATTAACTGCAGTGTTCTTAATGTTATGCGAAATTTGACGTATGAAAAATAAATTCAATTAAAAGTCATGAACAAGTGGTATGATAATGGGTTAGCCAATCTTTACAAGCACACATTTGAATTGTATAAAATGGCCAAAATATCGGGAGACTGGGAGGAATATCGAAATATAAAGAAAGCATACAAAAAATGAGTAAGAACTAAAAAAGTGAAACATATGGAATTTAAGATAGATAACAACATACACGATAGTAGAATGATGTGGAAGTGCCTAAAACAAGCAATAAGTATGGGGAAGGAAAATTCTTCTATTAATAAGGTTGTTATCAACGGTTAAATGCTTGATAATGAGCTAGCTATTGTAGACAATTTAAATAAGTTTTTTGTAGATAGCATTGCAGATATAAGCAGCAATAAAGAAGTTGTTGATAGAGACACTAATATATCTCATCTGTCAAATACTCGCTTTAAATTTAATCATGTAACAGCTAAGGATATCAAAGATATAATCCAGAAGTTTAAAAACAAGAAGGGAGGGAAAAAATTACTATCTGAAAGCGTTTTTAAGGATTCTGTGCCGTATTTAGGTTTCTTTTATGCACAAATCACAAATGAAAGCCTAAGCAGTGGTGTAGTGCCAAACATGTGGAAAACTTCAATTATAGTCCCAATCGAAAAAGTTAAAAACACCATAAAAGCAGAAGAGCTGCGACCAATAATCACATTAACCTGTGATGAATGAATTTTATAAACTGTAGTAAAACACCAATTAGTGCAATATTTAAAAAGTAATAAGATACTTATACCTCAGCAGTCAGGATTTAGGGAAAAGCATTCCTGCGAGACAGCTTTAAACATGGCTGAGTGGAAAAAGGAACTTAACAATAAAAATTCGATATTAGCGGTTTTTTTCGATCTAAAAAGAGCATTTGAAACAATTGACCAAAAAATATTAATGGTTAAATTGTCAGCCATTGGTATTAGAAGTGTAGAGTTGGAGTGGTTTGAGAGTTTCTTATCTAATCGTAAACAACGCACAATAATCAGTTCGTCAATTTCAGAAGAGCGTGGCGTCAAGATTGGCCTACGACAGGGTTCAGTTCTGGCTCCCATCTTATTCAATACTTATATTAACGATATTAATTCCATTTTAAAATTTAGTACAATAAAGCTGTTTGCTGACGATGCATTTATTTATTTATTTATTTATTTAAATCAAAAATTGCCTTTTTTTATAAGAGAAAATGTATTAAACTAAGTGTCAAATATTTGCAGATGTAAGAAAGTTTATAAATAGTTCAATGGTTTTGTCATCTGTGTTTTTGAGGAGTTGGGAAGGATGATTATTGGGGAAAAATTTTTTGCGTGCTGTGTCGAGATATTTGCAGTGACGATGCATTAATCTCGATAAATGGTCTCTATATTTGGCTTTGTGCTAACAAGTTAAAAATTAATATTGATAAAACAAAATTCATGATCATAACAAGAAGAACTGTTGCAAATATCATAAGCATTAAAATAAATAATAAAGAAATTGAAAACGTACAAAGTATTAAGTATGTGGGTATTCAAATTGATGCTAGATTGAAATTTGACGACCATATTGACCTCACCATAAGTAAAATAACTACGAAAATATTGTTTATTAAACCTTTCAGTCACAATGTCCAATATATTTGACTACAGCCCATACAATTCATACAGAACGGGTTTATTTTCATGACGGAATGGTTTAAAAGAACCTGCAAACATTTAAGTACACCTTATAAAATAAAAATATATAGATCAATTGTTGAGCCCCATTTTATCTACTGTCTCACAATTTTGTTTATTATGAGAGATGTTCAAATTGAAAAGCTGCAGAAAATGCAAAATAAAGCTATGAGGTTCATTTTAAATAAACTCTATGATACCCCAATAAAAGAAATGCTACATAGCTTAAATTGGCTAAGCGTAATTTATATATAACATTAAGAATGGATATTTGCCAGACTATTTAAGAACTAATATTAAATTTAACTACGAAGTTCATATAGAAACACAAGAGAAACGATTTTAAATTACCTTTTTATAAAACAGAATCGGAAAAAAACAGTATCTTTTATAAAGGGTTAAAATGCTACAACGAGTTGCCTGAGAGTCTTAAAAGCTGCAATATAAACTTATACAGAAAAAAATTATATGATTACACTAAAACGTTGGAGATAAGATAAATGCTGTTGTTTTAGTTAATCTGTATTGCCTAGTGTTATGTAATATTGCAAATTGTTATTTAATATTAAGTTATTTTGAATTAGGCTTGTAAAAACGGTTGTTTCGGTTACTTAACTGGTTAGAGTCACAGTTAAGTAACCAGAATGGAATAACTATTGTGTTTGTTTAACCTTCATCCGTCCCTCATTTCATTATCCTCATTTGCCCCTAGAGTGTCAATTTGACACTACATGAAAACAGTGTATAAAATCAATAATTTTTATTGTAATAGTGGAAATTGCAATTTTAGTTTATTTTTCGTGACCAAGTACACATTTTAACACATGACTCGCAAATATTGTAATGATGAACGTTACATACGTATTTTCGACATTTGTCACAACGAGTGCTATGAATGTTGGCATTGCGTTTGTATTCACATTTATACAGGGTAGGCCATTTAAAGTGGAAGCATCTGGTAACCCTATAACTTTTGACAGAGCTGTCAGATCGACTAATGACATAGCGCGTTGGAAGCGTCATTCCAAGACAATTTATACCATGGAACAGTACACTCCAAAAGAACGTGCTGAAATTGTTCAGCTTTACATTCAAAATAACATCTCGATTGTGAAAACCAAACGGCGATTATGAGTGGCCACCGAGATCACCCGATTTGACGCCGCCAGACTTTTTTTTTATGGGGCTACTTGAATTCCAAGGTATACACCAACAAGCCAAGGACATTTTGCGGCCAAAGCTAATGGTGGCCATTTACGCGATATCATTTTCAAAAACTAACTAGAAAATTTCTCCTTGGACCAAAATAAATGAATATCGAGATGAAAACAAAAAAAAAACATTTGTTTCCTCTTTTTTTTCTTTTTATATATTACTTTAATTATTACTTTAACTTTATTATTTTTATTATTACTTTACTTTTATTATTACTTTAAATGGCCTACCCTGTAGCAGCGAGCTCGTTTTCGAGTTGGAGAACTATTGTTACTACTTGATGGTTGGGGATTCCCTTGAATATCGTTAACGATGGCGAGAGCATTTGCTGCTGCCCAAAGTAAACATTTTCGTTTGGCAATATATGGACGAACTAACTCATGTCCTAGTTCAATCAGAAACAATCGACGCCGAAACTTTTTTTTGCTATCATTCCACATCGGATTTGATGTTATGTAAATGACGATTGCATTATATGCAGAAACGTCTAACATATTGGAAAAGACAGCTAACGGCCATCGATTTGTTTTTCGTTTACAACGATAAGTTGCAATCAATTTGTCGAGAGAATCGACTCCACCTTTGGTTTGATTGTAAAAGTTTATAATTTCCGGTTTTTTCGTAGCATCATTGCTTATTTCTTTTTTTGTATGCATTGTTCTAAGTAAAGTGACAAATCTTTTCTTTTTTGGAACATATGAAACAAGTGTGCATCGTAATTTATGGTCAAAAACGAATTCGGAGTGATTAGTTGGTTTGTTTTTTATTGTCAGAAGTAAAGATGGAATTTCTTTTCGATTTTTTCTGCAAACCTTCTGTCAGATGAAGAACTACTCTCTGACCTTGGTTCCTTTCCACATGGAAATTTCCATGTTATATGCGTAGAATGTTTTTGAGTCACAAACTGTCCATCCTTTTATCCCATATTTGTTTGGTTTTGACGGTATGTATTGGGTGAAGGGGCATCGCTCTTGCTGGAGGTGGAGGGTCCTTACAATATTGAATTGTTTTATCTTTTGACAAATCCAATTGTTCTCATCACAAACCACATCTTCAAGCATTTGCAAATGTTCATCGTCGGTGTCGGAATATTCAGCGTCACTTGGCTCACTACATTCTTCAGGTTCTTCACTTGGCGGTCATCATCACTTCTCACATCAAATACGTCACTTTCCCGGCCTTCTTCCGCACCGATTGCATTTAGTTCAAACAATTCATCCATATTTTGGACGCAATATTTCACAAAATGATTTTGGGTAAAGCAAATTGCGCAATAAAGAAAGGAATAGCGGCTTTTTTGGTAGTAGTGTCAATTTGACACTGTAGGGACTTATTTGCAACTTTTTGCACTGATAGTGTTGCATGAATACAACGGTTTCTATGGTTACATGGTTGTATTTATGACAATAAATAAGCTTAAGGGGTTACGCCACTGTAAAATTAAAAAAAAAATCGATTTTTTTTTTATTGGCTTAAAAAATAGTTTGAACCCTATAGAATAAGAAACAAAACGTTGTATGCATAAAATAAAAAATTTTTATGCGAAATACGAGGTTACCGCCAAGCGCGTCACGCGTATGCCGCAGCGGGTGTATACGACGTTCTCGCTTCCGCGAACTTTTCCGCTTTGAGCGACGCGGCGAAAGAGGCGCGCTCGCTCAATAAATCAGTCAGGAAGGAGGCGAATGAGGCATTTTTGAACCTTGAAGGGCAGCTCTATGGTCCTGGCATTGCCGACTAATGGTAAACAATTTTTGCATCTCGAATTTTTCAGTTATGACCATAGAAAACCATTCCCAAAACTTTGAACGCGTTTTTCTCGAAACACGATTTTTCCAAATGGCACGCGGCACAACTCGAACAATTTTCAATATTTTGACTTAAAATTTTTGAAAAAACACAAGAATTTTTGTGTTCACGAGAAAGTTACTTCTTTCGCGTTTTTCTTGCAACTGGTCCGTGGACCCAAATTTTATTCCTTTTATAATCAAACTTTTAACTGTATTCTTTTGAAGTACATAATAAGCAAAGCGGTAACAAAATGTAAATATAATTTGAGAGGTAGGTAAGTACAAGCAGTAAGTAAACAATAGCAGCGGTCAGTGAACTATGTTACATACATAATGATATTAAGCGGTAAGTAGTAAACAATAGCAGCGGTAAGTGACCTATGTTACATACATAATCATATTGCAAACAGTTAAACAGTTTTCTTTCTCTAATTCAATTCAATTTCAATGTGACAATTCAATTTCAATTTTAGTTCAATTTCAATACTTATACAATTCAATTTGAGAACATTATTTAAACAATTCAACTTATAATTTAATGGTAACTGATAATTTGGTGATTTAATTCTTTCTGCATCGTCTGACGCAACACCGGCCACCTTGCCGAGTCCGACTTAGCTGCTATCGCTGATGGGAAGGACCGCAATTTTATGAATAGGGCGTCGTAGGTTTCCTCTACTTGTTGTAATTTCTACGACCCGGACCCTTCCATCTTGGCCAGCTGCTACGTCCTGCACTCTGCCCAGCCTCCACTGTTGCGGAGGTATGTTGTCCTCGTGGACGACGACGAGATCTCCGACGGCTACGTTGCGCTGTGGTAGTAACCATTTGTTGCGTTGCTGCAAGGTCAGGAGATAATTCCTCGACCACGCCCGCCAGAACTGCTGCTTGAGCGACGAGACAAGTTGCCATCTGTCTAAATAGACTAGTGGCTTGTCTGGAACTAGTTCCGGTGGCATTGCTCGAAGTGGACAACCGATGAGTAGATGCGCCGGAGTAAGTGCTTCCCCATCGTTCGGATCCCTGCTGATTGGTGCTATGGGCCTGCTGTTCAAAATTGCTTCTATTTCTACGAGAAGCGTTTGCAGTTCTTCGGCGGTGAGTAGTGCGTTTCCAATTGTCCGACACAGTAGGTTTTTTGCTGATTTCACAGCCGCCTCCCACAACCCTCCGAAGTGCGGCGCCCTTGGTGGTATAAAGACGAAGCTGAATCCTTCGTTGGCAGCGTATCTTGCCACTTCGCCTTGACTGGCCAGAAAGGCATCTCGCAGCTCGGCTAACTTCCTCTGTGCGCCGACAAAGTTGGTTGCGTTGTCGCAATGGATCTGTTGTGGTACTCCTCGACGACCGATGAACCTTTTTAGAGCAAAAATAAAACGATCAGTACTCAAATCGGAAACAATTTCTAGGTGTACCGCCTTAGAAGTGAAACACACGAAAACTGCTATATACATTTTGACAGGTGGTCTGCCTCGAATTTTTAAAGAGGTATATATGGGACCACAAAAGTCAACGCCGCAGATCAAAAAAGGACGTAGCGCTTGAAGCCTATCTGCGGGTAAATTGCCCATGATTTGGGTTAACAATTTTGGTTTGTACCGAAAGCAATGTATGCAGTTTCGCACGGTCTTTCTACACGCTTCCTGCGCGTTAACTAGCCAAATTCTCTCTCGGAGAATTGCCATAAGCGCTTTTGGTCCTGCATGATGATTTCGGAAGTGTAGATGCCGTAAATATGTTTCTGTAAAATGTGAGTTTTTTGGCAACAGCAATGGGAATTTGGCATCATATGGAATTGGTGCGTTCATTAACCGACCACCTACTCGAAGCAATTTGAAATTCAGTGGGCCATCTGAATACTCATGTATAAATGGGTTTAGTTTCTGTATATTAGTAGGGAGTGGCTGATTTCTTTCTAATTTCCTAATTTCTTCAGCAAATTCTTTATGTTGTTCCAGTTGAATTAATTTTAAAAAGCTACAATTCAAATCTGTAACTGACGGGGTTATTTCGCCTTTTGGTTTAATTTTCGCGATTCTGTACCAATGAATTATGAGTGCGAAGATACGAACCATTTTTAGATGACAAGAAACGTGACGTATGACTTCCAATAAAGGATTTTCTGTCATTTCAATTGTGGCTAACGAGAAGATATTTTTCCTTTTCTCCAATGATTCGTCTTCTTGAGAAAGGATGAAGTGAGAATTTTGTGGCCACCGTGCAGGGTCTTCTAGAAGGAACTGTGGACCGTTGAACCAAATTGAGCCGTTTAGCTCGTCCACGTTGCAACCTCGAGACACTAAATCTGCAGGGTTTTGTTTTGTTGGTACATGTTGCCATATGACTTCTGTCGACCACTCTTGTATTTGAGACACGCGATTTCCTACGAAAGTAGATAAAGCTGATGGATGTGTCTTGATCCAATGAAGCACAATTTCGGAATCTGTCCAGAAATGAATCTTGTCCCACTGTCGACTCAACATTGGCGCAATGCGTGACCATAATTTGGCCAGAAGATGTGCTGCACATAACTCTAATCTTGGTAGCGACTTTGTTTTCAGTGGAGCTACTCTGGACTTTGCGGTCAACAAGGTACATGTTACCTTGTTAGCAATTTGGCTTCGTACGTAGATGCAACAGCCATAAGCTCTAATCGATGCATCCGCAAACCCATGAATTTGGCAGCTAGCACCCACACTCGTATTCACATAACGAGGGATGCTTATAGACGAGAGCTGAGCCAAGTTGGCCTTGAATGTTTGCCAGCTCGTGTCTAAGCGCAATGGAATCGACTCGTCCCAATCAAGTTTTTGGAGCCAAAGCTCTTGCAATAAGATTTTTGCTTTGATGACGATAGGGGACAGTAAGCCAAGAGGGTCGAAAAGGCGCGCAGAAACAGACAAAATGTTTCGCTTGGTTGCGCGCAAGTCATGGAATGTTTCATCCAACCTGAAACGAAATAGATCGTCTTTCGGTAGCCATCGAAGTCCCAGCGTTTTTGTCGAATCTTCGTTGTTAAATTGCAATGTCCTTTCTGAACTTTTGTTGTTAATGTGGTCAGGATGATTCGAGAACCACTTCGCTAAATGCATTCCGGCTGATTTTAAGATGTCGATTACCTCACTTTGTATTTGTTCCAAAGTTTCTAAGCTGTCGGCACCTGTCAGTAAATCGTCGACATAGAAATCTCTTGCAATGATTTTGGCTCCCAACGGATATTTTGTCGCATTTACATCACTCAGCATTTTAAGACTTCGGATTGCCAGAAATGGAGCAGGCGATGTGCCATAGGTCACAGTGTTTAAGCGAAAAATTTTAATTTGCTCTGCCGGATCCTGGCGCCATACTACTAGCTGAAAGTTCCTATCTTCTTCGTGCACCATTACCTGTCGGTACATCTTTGTAATGTCTGCCGTGATGGCATACCTGTGAAGTCGAAATCGAAGAAGTGTGGAATAAAGTTCATCTTGAATGGTAGGGCCCACCATTAAGATGTCATTCAGCGCAAGCTGAGATGTGGTGCGACACGATGCATCGAAAACTACGCGAAGTTTTGTGGTGGTGCTATCTGGTCGTAGCACGCATTGATGTGGAATAAAATAATGTGGTGTAGTGGGAATTTCATTATTTGTTGGACTCATGTGCCCTAACGCCAAATATTCTTTCATGAAATCCAGATACATTTTCCGAAGTTCTGGATTTTTCGACAGCTTTCTCTCCAGGGACTGAAATCGACGTTTAGCGGTTTCATATGAAGAGCCTAGCAAAGTTGGGTTTTCTTTAAATGGCAATCGAACTTCCAATCTTCCAGATTGTAAAAATGTAGTGTTTTGGACGAAATGTTTTTCGCATTCCACCTGTTCATCAGTTAGTAAATTTGAAGCAACTTCCGATGGAATTTCTTCTAATGACCAGAATTTTTGAACAGTCGCATCAATCTGCGCAAAATCACCTTCGGTTTGGCATAAGTTGCTACTAATGTGGGAGTGAGGACTATCTTTTAATGTATATTTCCCCGAAATGATCCAACCAAGAACAGTTTTTTGTAGTGTTGGGTGCTTAGGGCTTGTTTTGATTTGGCCCACTGAGAGAAGTTCGAAAAAGGTTTCAGCACCCAAGAGAAGATCGATTTTCTGAGGTTTATTGAAGTTGGGATCCGCTAACTCAATATTCGAAGGAATATTCCAGCCATCAATGTTGATTTTTTGGTCTGGATGAGTTGCTGAAATGGATCGCAACACCCAGAAATCTGCCGAGAATTCGTGCGCGTTTATTCGCGACTTAACAAATGTGTTTAATTTTGTGCGCACTGTAGTATTAGCCTTGCCTATACCTATGACATTTAAATTCTTGGTCTCACGACGGATGCGAAGTTTTTGGGCCAGCTCTTCAGTCATAAAGTTCACTTGGGATCCTGAATCTAAAAGAGCTCTCGCTTGCATATAATCACCGGACTGACTTTTCACCTACTACACTACCTCACTACTCTCTACCTCTCACCTATTACACTAGCTGTAGCTAAGATGACTCGATCAGGTGCACTGATTGAGTGCATGGCATGTGATGCTGGTTGTTGAGGTTCGATTCCAAAACTAACCGGATATTGGTGCAGCAAGCTATGGTGAGACCTATTGCACACGCGACATTTTTGTGAGTTACATTTCGACACCGTATGACCCTTACGCAAGCAATTTATGCACAAAGGCACTGATTTGGCGAACTCAAATCTCTGTTGTACAGCAAGAGCGAGAAATGAAGGGCAAGTAGAGATGTAATGTTCGCTGGATTTACAATGGAGACATGTCGGCTGCTTCTGTTTCGATGCTACATACGAAGACCTTGAGTTTTTGTTGAACGATTTGTTGCCACTCTGGTCCTGCTTGGATTTGTTGTCGTTGAAGGTCGTCAATTTCGACCGCGATGTTGATGCCTCCTCAGCAGACAAATGTTGATATCGTTTGTTGAGAACAGCTTCGCACTCACTCCACAATGGCAGCCTTTCGAAGTCTAGTTGCTCTTCCCACTTGGAACGAGTTGTTGAATCCACCTTGGACATGACTAAATGTATGATGATCGCATTTGACACATTTTTGTCGTCACCTAATGATAAGAGGGAGTCGTATACAGCCGACACTGTATCGATCATACTGCGTAATGATAGTGAAGAGGCCTTCGGCATATTTGGTAATTCAAACAGTTTAGATATTGTGTCAAAAAATATGAGACATTTATTATCATATACTTTTTTGAGACTTGCCAAAGCCTTGGGATAATTTTCTTCTGAAATCTGGAAGGCTCTTACTGTTCCCAAGGCTTCACCAGACAGACACGAAACTAAATGATTAAATTTTTCAATGTCCGGAATAGTGGGATCATTGTGAACCAAGCTTTCGAACAAACTTATAAAATTTTTGAATTCCGAATATTTCCCTTTGAATTTCGGAAGTGCCATTTTTGGTAAACGGGAACTATGTGGTGCACAAAACGATGCTTCGGGAACGCTGGCAGATCGGCTCTTCGATAGTATCGCCTTTATCTTGGACTTCGTTTCCACGATGATGTCCTCCAACTCCCCACGGCCCATGTCTTCATCGTCGATTTCCTCTATCTCCGTCTGGCATTTCATCAGTTTGTCGCTGTATGTGTTGAGGATGTCCAATCGACACTCGAGCTCGAATGGATTTACAGACATAGATCCATCCAATAGAGCCGTTTTTATTCGCAAAATATTATTTTTAATTAGCAATCTTTGCTTTTTTAACATTTTAAGATCATCCGCCTTACTTGGCGAGAATTGCCTTTTCTTACTCATTTTTGGTTAAATGGTAAGAATTACAAATGGCTTTGAACAAAAATCGAAAATATTGCTGCTCCAATTTACCGAATTGTAAATTGAAATGCAGACGTAAATGTGAACCGAAGAGATTGAGGAAACCTTGGTTGAACGAGAAAAGCGAAAACGAAAAGTAGACCTAGTTTCCGACTCAATATTTCGATTCACCGAATGCCTGCAAATGCAACTCATATTACGCCAACAAATATTCTGACACTGAATAATTGCCCAATGTAGGTCAAAACCAATGGGACCAATTAAATGCCAATGTATCAAAAACCACTAGAAAATGGAATCGCAAAATTCAATAAAAAATCCAAATTTATTTGCGTAATCACCAATAATTTAATTTTCAATCGACAATTTTTTTATCGTACACTCTACCTACATGGCCCACTGTAACTCTTATATCGTTTCACTTCTATGCGTTTCAATAATAACACACATATGTAACATATGTACATAAATACGAAATAAGTGCATAAACAGAAATGCATAAATAGAAATTGCTGAGCAGCCAAACTTAAGTTGTTGTTGCCTTATTGGCGAGCAAGTGCCGTGCACTGACCTTTGTCACACAACTTGATTTTCAATTTGCAATGCAAATTTAAGCGCGACGAGCACCTGATAATATGATTATTGCTGTTTCATTCTCACACCTGCATGTTGAATTGAATATTTGCATATTGCTGTTTCATTCGGTCATACGTGTTGTATTCAGTGTTGCCAATTGATTATCTATCTGAATTTCTCCTGCAGTGTTGCATTTTTGCAAACTTATGGGCAAAAAGGGTAAAATTGTTATTAAAATTAAAGGTTTCATGCTGCACACTACAATAGTAGGCTAGACAAACAGACTTATAGAATGAGTGATTTAAGGCTAAACAAATTAGTTAAAAATGCATAACGTACATCGTGGATGCATTTCCCGTGGAAAAAATATTTTATACTGTCAATAACATGTCCGGAATGAGTGAGGTTAGAGCGATGTGATACATCTTTTAATCCAAAATATGTTTTTTAAGTAAAATTGTGTGCGACCGCCGTGGCTCAGAGGTTAGTGTGTGCGACCGTGACCGACAACACGCAACATTCGGAACTCGCATTCGAATCCAGTTGCTGCTAAATACCGAATACAGGAAAAGCAACATTTCTTTCGGCGGCTGTCCTCAGCAGGCAATGGAAAACCTCTAAGAGTAATCTTGGCTATGAAGAAGTCCCCAACTTCCCAAATTTTGGATCCTGTTATTATATATAATTTTTCTGGGAAATTTTAGTGGCTTTCGGGGCAAATTTTCGTATTTTACTTTCACCAATAGTACTCCAATTTTTTACACAAGAAGGGTTGGCCACATTGAAAATGTGTTGTGATAATTATTTATTTCATTCTAACATAGCGGTCATGCAAAATGTCCAAGCGTCTCTTTTGCTCTTGAAGAAATGGTCCAAGAAATGTTTGTCCATGTATTAGCTTAAGCTTAACCCTCGGATGGACTTTGTCGTCTGGCCAGACGAAATGGTTCAAACAAATAAAAAACTCACAGATTCATCTCCCTTTTACAGTGTATTTGTGGGTAACTAAGTTAGTATATATGAACATAATTTGTATATACATTACATATGTTGCCTACCATATTAACATAATTAACGTCATCTGTCATTGTGCTTTACCTTTGTCAGAAGCCTCGCCCAGTTTTCATCTGGCCAGACGACAAAGTGCAAATGTGTAGTAACTATTTACTGCCCATCGGAGGGTTAACAAGGCTATTCTGGCAACTATCTTTCAACTCACCTCAATCTTTCGAAGTGCAAAAATCTTTCGAAAGACAATTTGCTATTCTACCAACTATCTTGCAAAAAGTACGTGCGTTGTGTTTGTGTTATGAAAAGAAACGATATACGTAATATATAATATATATAGACATATTTTATAAAAGAATGCAATTACTTTTTTAATTTTTACTTCAGCTTGATTTCTTCAGCCATTGATTGAAATTTTTGAAATATTGTTTGAATTTTTCATTTCACGACGGACGGTTCGTTTGCCAACAGTATTGCCAGCATCGCACAGAGCACTTGGTTTACAAATGTGAGATTTTTATGAAGGATGAAAGAAAACGTAAAAATACACCAATTAACAGCAAAAGTACGTAATATAAATTGGCCGAAAGTGTTTGTCTTCATGTGCTGTTCATTGCCTTAAGGTTAAAGCTGACAACATCATTAACATCACATAAAAAATAAAACAATTAATTTGAATTCATATTTTTACACCAGCTCTTGTCTTTTCTAAAAAGAAATACGTAACTGCAAAATAATCCTGATAAACACATCTGTAATTAAAAAGAAAATCATAACGAAAATTGGAAAAATAATTTTCTTTCATCCTTGCAAAATTGCTTCAAATTTCACAGAAAAAGAGTTGGCTGGCAATGCTGTTCGCCGAAAAAAGCTTTTCAACTCGAGTGTTGAATTTTAGAGCTTTTTCCGAAAGATTTTTTCGTTGGAATAGCTAAAATCTTTCATTCAGTCTTTCAAACTATCTTTCAATAATCTTTTGAAAGTGTTTCAACAGTCTTTGCCAGAATAGCCCTGTAAAATTTTGTAAAAGCGTTGGTGAAGTGGTTACCTCTGTGTGGTTACTTAAACATATGAGTTCGAGTTTCTGCTTTACTTTGCTCCGATTCTGTTTCGTATTGAGAAGAAAAGTCAGTTGTTGCAAAAAGCTTATTAGTTTTGAAGTGTTACTGCAAGTAGGTGGAACAATTTCGGCATGGCGTGAAACAATGATTTGGTTGCTAAAAATATTGCGAATGGAACTTACTCCCTGTCTCGAAAACTCAAAGGAAAAAGCCTTGTTTGGACTGTTTTGGCCGAAATATTAAAGAAAGATGGCACATTATTGGAAGGTTTGGTATATTGCCGCACCTGCCGTAAGCTGCTAAAACGTTTTGGAAATCAAACATTCAACTTAAATCGTCACAAGTGTTGCCAAGCCGTAAATTGCCCCCTAATATTGAAAACTGTTACAGCAGTTGACAGGCAGCTAGCCATTGACACCTGCGCCGAATGGATCATCGAGGATTGCCGTCCATTTTCATCCGTTAGTGGATCGGGCTTTGATCGAAATTTTTTTAGGAGCAACGTTACACTTTCTGAAAAATTTCGAGATGTTCAATGTTTTTTTGGTATTGAAGTCCATGGATTTTCAAAAGTTGACCGGTAAAAATATTGTGATCAAGCTAAAAACGTTATTTAATCAGTTCGGTGCTCAAGATATTAATACTATTAAATTCGCTACTGATCGCGGCGCAAACATTGTAAAGGCATTAAAAGAGTGATGGGCACTAACCCAACCACGCATTTTGGCAATGTATGCGTGAAAAACACAGCACAAAATTAAGGAGTTACAGTTTTTTAGCTCTAATACTTGAACTTGAAAAATATTGCTAGCGTTAAAATTTCAAAGCCGGGCGGACAAATAACGGACAGGTATAACAGGAACAAGATCAATAAGTGGTTGAACAGACAAGACATCAGTGGTTGAACAAACAAACTGACAAGCAGGCAAGCTCACAAGTAGAAATTACATTTAGTTAGTTTGTTTAACTCAGTAACATATTTCGCGAGCAACTTTAATTTATCAAGTAATTGCTCACAATCATTTCCCTGATACTTTTTTAATTCCCCGTTCCATGTTTTGTAATGTCTTTGAAAATTAAAAAACTATTACCAGCAATCGTACGCCTGCAAAATAAGCATTGCGCTTTATTAGAAGCGTTTAAAGAAAAAAAAAAATTGTATCTTCCATTCAACCTTAAACATTTTCTGATTTGCGTGAAATCTCAGTGTACACAAAAACGTAAATATAAACGCAAACGAGCGCGAACCTACTTGTATGAAGTCTGACGCGACACTGAAGTAGAGCTGCAAAACAATCGATGGCACTATCGATAGTTTTATTTTCGCGCCATTATCGATAGTTTGTTTTCACCATCGATGGTGGTCCTTACTAATGATTTTGAAAAACATACTTAACACGTTCGCGGACGTGAATGCTATAGCAGTCATTATCGTCGTGATGCAAAATGACATGAATGCTATAGCATTCAAATTTTAAAGCCAATATTTATTAATTAAATGTTAAATAAATTGAAATTTTTGTAAATAATATGTTATATCATTCAATGTGTATAACGGCTAAAATACGATAATCTGACAACTGCAACAATATATGTGTAATCAAATTTCAGATAGTTCTACTAGTTTCCACAAAAATTTACTGTCTATTTTTGCAGCTCACTGAAATTTTTACTGTCCGCGAACGTGTTAATTTTACTGTATGTAGTTGATCTAGTCTGGCAACATTGACAATGATTTGCATTTTCGATCGATTCAAAAATCGAAAAAAAGGTGAAATCAAACAGACCAGATGCAATAATTTCAGTGCGCCATTATCTCGAGCGGCCAAATGCTCAAGATTCTAATCCTTTGGAGTATTGGAAGGTAATTGTTTCTTCAGCGGGTTTTCAAGACATATATATCTAGGCTTGCCACCTGTCCTCCATTGTGGAGGACAGTCCTCCAAATTACTCAAATGTCCTCCGTCCTCCAAAGAGGGTAAAATGTCCATTTACACGAAATATGTAGATTTTACTCTTAACAATACTTACATTACTTAACATACTTACCACAATGTTAAGCACAATTTGTCATATAACTCTTTGGACTGCAATTTTAAGTTGTTAAAAAAGACAGTAAAAGGACCGAGAACGTTTTCAACAATCATCGTAGCTTTTGTGCGTCCACAAGAAATCTTTTTTGTAATAACTGAGTGATTTATTACAAAAAAGATTTCTTGTGGACGCACAAAAGCTACGATGATTGTTGAAAACGTTCTCGGTCCTTTTATAACTTATAAATAACTTGATCTCAAATTTGATTAATGTGATGTCTATTTTACAATTCAAACAGATGCTTCTAATCATAAAAATAGAAAGTTTTTCCCCATTTGTATACAGTATTTTGACAGATCTACTGGAATTCAAAATAAAATAATAGATTTTATTGAAATTTCTAACGAAACGTCTGTTGGAATGGCCAATATGGTTAAAGACGTTTTGTCAAATTTAAATTTAAATATAAAAAACGTTGTATCCTTAAGTGCAGATAATACAACTCTAACTTTGGAAAACACAATTCTTTGTTTTCAAACCTGCAAAAGTCCAATGAAAACATTTTGAAAAGCAATTGTCACGCACACATTGTTAATAACGCTTTGAAAAAATCGTTAAGCAATTTAGACTTAGATGTCGAGAACGTGATTTTAAAAATATATGCTCATTTTTCTGCTGCTGCTCAGCGACGAGAATGTTTAATTGAATTTTGTAGTTTTGCAAATGTAGAGTTTAAAGAGATTTTGCGACATGTAACTACAAGGTAGCTAGCTATCCCTTTTACCCGCAATAGATAGAGTTTTGCAAGTTTGGCCAGCTCTCTCAGATTATTTTCTTTCAGAAGAGATATCCAAGCAAATGCGATTGGCTTTAGGTATTCAAAATAATCAAATATCTCCAAGAATTAAAATGTATTTATTGTTTTTGTCACATGTCTTACAAACATACTCAGATACTATAAAAAAATTGGAGTCAAACGTTTGTATAGCAATCGAGCTTTTTCAAATTTTGACTGATTTTAGAACACACATTTTCGAACGAAAACAGCAACAATTTTTTAGATACGAAGTAAAAGTTCAATTATCAAAAATTGATCATCTTGAAGAAAGTTCTCTAAAAAAAAAAGATTTTTTTGAATTTTTTGATGTAACTTTAAACTATATTGAAGAGTGATCCAATTTTTCTGAAAGTAATTGGGTTTATAAAATTGGAAAACTTAATATTCATGATAAATTGTTTACCTTTAATGATGTTGTTGAAGTAGTTGAAGAGCTAAAATTAAAACAAATATTACAGGATCTAAACGTAGATCAATTGTTTGACGAAGTCTGTCTAATAAGTAAATATTTTGACTCCTTAAATTTGGACGAGTTTTCCAGCCAAAGTGAAAAATTCGTAAAGATATTTGAAAGGTTTGAATGCAACAATTTATTTAAAATAATGAGCTATTTATTGACTATGCCATGTAGTAGCGCTTTCGCAGAAAGAGTTTTTTCGGTAATGAACAAAAAATGGAGTGAGGATAGAGGAAGGTAATAATATTCTTCAACCAAAAAGAAACGTGCGCTGCCTTTAATGATCTCATTTAATCCAATAGAAGTCTGGTTAAAACAGCAAAAAGCAATGAAAAATATTTATTTAAGACCAAATAGTCTTTGAAAAAGACATATATTTATGTAAAAGAATTAATTAGTTTTTGTTAATTGTTTTTGTACTTTTTTCGTATATTTTTACGCTTACTTGTGTTGTTTTATTCATGTTTATAAATGTGTTTACGTTTTTTTTGGAAGATTTTTCTATATACAAAAGTTTAAATATATGTACTCTGAAAAATCAGATTGTTTATAGTAATTTAAGTGTCCTCCACAGCCACTTTCAAAAGGTGGCAAGCCTATATATATCTGTGGCATTTTGACAAAACAACCTAAGTCTAATTTTCAAAATGTTCAGGAGAGCGAAAAAACTGATGAAGTGCAGACCAAATCTCATACAAAACTCGAGAAAAGTTGAAATTATACACGTCATATCTCTGTAACTACCAAATGTAAATGTAAATAGAAATGTAAATGTAATAGAAACAAACCGATTACACCAAAAGAAGCGTCTTTAAATTGTTTCTTTATGATTAAAAAAATTGGTAATTTGACTTAAGTCGACTTAAGTGCTTTTGTCAAAATTCCACAGATATATATATATAATTACATTTATTTTCATTTCAGAGCAACGAAAATTATTCACTAACACTCAGCACCTGTGCCAGTCGCTACTTCTGTATTCCAGCTACCTCGACAGAGTCGGAGCGAATGTTTAGCAAAGCCGGCTTGATAGTTTTGGATAGAAGATCAGCCTTAAAGGCTGGGAACGTAAATTCATTGCTTTTTTTGAACAAAAACAAATAATTGGCTTAGGTGCAGAATAGCGTACCCTCGTGAAAAAAATCAATACGTATGCTTACACAAAGAAGTTTGGCTCTTGAGTCTAACCAAAGAATATACAATATAAAGAATACGCATCTTCAAACATTTGTCAAGCGTGTTTCTTGATGCGGGCGGGAAGAGATGAGCGGAGGCATAGGTTGCGGGAAATTTGCTCGCGCTCAACAGTTTGCGATCTTGTTCGTCGAAGCGCAAGCGGAGAGTAAACAACGAACCAAAGCATCGTCATCGTCGTTTCAACGAAGATGATTCGGGATTCGCTAATGTTTTTGGTGTTGTCGTTTATTGTGTGTATGCTTTTTTGTGTTGCGATTGGTTTTGCTGAAAAAATTGCTGCAATGTCACCATCAATCGAATCTTTGTGGTGTATGGCTTTTTGCGGGCCAATGCTTTGATTGATTTAAAAATTTGGTGGTTGATCCCAATTTAAAATGTTTGCAAATATTTTTACGTGGCGAGTTCGAAGTAAAATTATTTGTTTATATTTTCATATGCTTGATTACAATTTTGAGAATATGGGAAAACTACGAAAAAAATGAACTGATAGGCATATTGACTTCAAAATTCGTGAAACACTTGAAATTAAAAATAATTAGATGCGTGTTTTAATTTTTTTTTCTATCGAAATCTAACGGAGGGTTAGAAGATTGTATGGAAAAACATAATTTAATAGGTCTATTGAGTTTCAATAGGGCGAAAGCACTACTAAAGCACTAAAAAAAGAAATAATAAGACAAGTATTTTGTCATAAGAAAAATTGTATTACGGCATGCCTTCGTTTAAAAATAGTTTAAATGTTCTACACCTGAATATGATCATAAATTTACAATATTAGATTTTCTTATTTTAGTTCTTTTAACCAAGCACTATATGTGGGCCGTAAGAAATGTTCCAAAGAACGAGACGGAAAATTATTACGGGTAATAAAAACGTTTTCTTTTCTTTCCAATTCCATTTTTATTGATTACTTATTATTTATTTTTTAATTGCCTGTAGCGATCATATAGGTCGCTATGCCAGCCATATTTTATTTTCTTTTCTATGATTTTGCGCACACTACAGTCGGCAGTGAGTTCAGGAGCAATATGCGACGCCGTGCAGGCTTATAGAAGAAGAACAAAAGCCAGCCAGAAAATATAAATCGTTTTACAATTTCAGCTTTTCGCCAGCGCAACAACAAGAACAACAGCACATCGTCTCCCTCCTCTTCGGACAATTGAGCGAGAATGAACGATTGACCATTGTGCGTGAGTGCTGTCATTTCAAGTGTTTCCTCTTGTCGTCTACCCCCCGCATCTAAAAGACGGGTGGCGATATCAGCACCCGCATTCAAATTTTTGCTTGTACGAGATGCACACTCTTTATATTTCATACTTTTTGGTCTAACAAACTAAAAATTTTGCTGGGGAAACACCTACCAAAGGCGTGGCACGGGGTCAAAGTTCAAAACTTTTATCAAAATAACTGAGTCAATTTTCAATCGATTTATACAATATGGATATCAAACGAAAGGTCTTTTTCATACCTTTATTTGATGTACCACATTATATACTTTATATGTACGAGTAAAAAATGTTTAAAAAAATTGTTTGTATTAAATTTACAAAACTCGATTTTTTTCTCGATTGACTGAGTTATTTTGATAAAAGTTTTAAACTTTGAACCCGTGCCTTTGGTAGGCGTTTCCCCAGCAACATTTTTAGTATGTTACATTCACAAAAACAAGTTCTATATAGCCCAATTTTCATTTTTTTTTCACGAGGGTACGCTATTCTGCACTTGTTCCGGGTAATTGAAGAATCCTTGTGATATGTTTAACTTGATCTCATATTTATTAAAAGTCTATAAATAAAAAAAATGCCCACTAAGGTTTCGTTTATTTAAATTGAGGGACTCTTTGGTAAAACAACATTAAACATGAAATAAAGTATTAATACATTTTTATTTCGCGCCAAATGGAGAAGGCGTGCTTAAAGCAGAGGCCCCTGGAGAGAATCTACGCCTGGTAGGCGTAGATTAGCTTTTTAGGGTTAAAAACGATAATAAGTTTTAAAGCACGAAACTATCGATAGTTTTTTGTTAAACTATCGAAACTATCGAGTGGTCGGACTATTGATAGTTTTGCAGCTCTACACTGAAGCTGCGCTAGGAACTTCGTTTTGTATTCGTACACGCGAGTAGGCGTCGCTGCTACGCTCGAGTAAAAGCGTGCCCATCAGTGCATTAAAAGGTGAAACACGATTAAGCTGCAGCAGTCATATGCTAGCAAATGTTTTTGACAAATCATTTGAAAAAACATGTGAGCTTACAGAAACATTTCAAGCGTGTAACAAAATTTACTTTTCTATAAGAAAGCTAACTTACAGCACAAATTACCAAGATCCCTTAAAAATCCGTGCCTAACGCGCTGGAATTCAAGTTACACTATGCTTAAATCTATAGTTGATAATTGGAATGATATTTATGCAGTGTTAACAGAGACAGAAGAGACTAAATGACTATTTCGACGCCCACAGTCTTAGTAGAACTTTGTAAAGACTTCGAAGTTATTTTCAAAAAAATACAAGTTTGTAGTTTCCCTTCATTGTGCCACGTTTTGCCATCAATTTGCAAAATTAAATGCCCGTGTGTTCCTGATGACATCGATATTGCTGCCATTTCATCTTTGAAAGCTAATATCACAAATAATATAGACCTTCTATATATATATATATAATAATATATGGCATAAGGCAGCTCTCTTCTTATTTCCACCAGCTATAAGCAAACAATCAGATGATTGCAGCGATATAAAAGACTTTCGTATTTCACAAATCTCAAATTTTGAGAATGGTGCATCAATTTCAACTTTGCAGACAACATTTTTGGTTGACAATAATTCACCCAGTTCGTCAAACCCCCAATTTTCATTTGATGAACACACTATTTCTAACAGCACATTATCAACTTCAACTAATTTTATTTTTACGCGGAGCGAGAGAAAAAAAAAGTCAGTGGGAGTTCGGGTTTGTGTGGTGTAGTTTATTCAACGAGTGAATAATAAGTAATAAAGATAAACATTGAACGAGAACAACGGCCTAAGCTGGGGAGCATAAATAGGGGGAACATCAGTACAAGAGAATAAGAAAAGGAAGGGATTAGTGGTGGGATCGACAGGTCACTGAACAACCACAGCACTCATTTAGCCATCGCGGCCGCCATTGCAGAGTGCAATTAATGAAGTAGCCGGGGGGAGGGTTGCCTTGATGCGGCTGACGTCTGGCTGGTGGTGGTACGGCTCACGGCTGACTGGCTGTGGGTGCGCCGATGACCTCTTTGCAGGATGGCAGCCGCTGCGGATGCTTGGATCCCTATCAGCAATGCGGGATCAACTCGAAGGCAGCTGCTGCGATGGTCGTCTAGCGTACGATCTTCAAAGAAGGTGGATGTCAGTTAATTAGACATACAAGTTTTGAGGCTGACATCGTGGGTATGGGAAATCGGCTAAGCTGCGGGGTTCGCTTAAGCTAAAGCCGGAGAATATTTAGTTATATAATCTGGCCGAGTTGCCATATTTTTAGGGAAAGTGAAAAGAATTTTTAGACGGTTATGAGGGAGTATTTTGTACGTTGTATAATATAATTGTATGTTCGTAGGGCTCAAGAGAAGCCGGAGAACCGACCGAGAATGTCAGTTTGCTCTTCGAGAGGGTGGTGGCAGTCAACCGCTCTTTGATCCGGGATTGGAACCGTGTGAGCATGACCGTTTGGCTCAGCATTGAAGAATTGCTGGAGCCGTTAGAGCAAGTCACACTGGAGTGGCGACTGACCTCTTTTCGGACCCGGGATGGAGGCGGTGCAATGAGGAACTGCGGGGAAATGCAATTTTCGTCAGTTGCTGTGAATTTGGCACGAGTGGCGTCAAGCCAACGCTCTTGTCGAACCCTTTTGGGGGACCTCATTAGAGGCGAAAGCCATCCTGCGGGGTTGAAACGTTTGGCAACGAAGGGGGTTTGCCGGTTTGAGAATGAGTTTGCAGGAGTGGTGGGTTCAGAGTGATTTTCCATTATTTCCTGGGGTGGAAGCCCTACGGGATTGAGGGCGGCAATCACTTGTGAAAGGGCTTTCTTTAGTGCGGGAAGATTATTTCGAAGGGCGGGTCCAGTATGCAAATGGCGACTTGGTACCTCTGTGGCACATGTCCAATGCGAAGGGGGTACTGGACCGCTTAATACCCAACCGAATACTGTATGCTCAGCAAGTAAGCTGCCACATACATTCCGGTGGATACCTTCGAGCATGATCTGCGGGATGAGATCACTGCCAATTACTAAATCGATCTGCGCTGTCTCGAAGTGGTTTGGATCAGAGAGATCTAGCATGGTGACATTTTTCAAATTGGGGGCGTTTATATGGGAAGGTGGGAGCAATTTCGTAAGCTCTTGGAGCACGATAGCTTGCACGGGGAGTTTCGTGCTAGTTTGGGGGACGGCCAATGTCAAGAAGCAAATGTGATTGGCGTTTTGCACAATCTGACCGCCCGTGCCCGAGATTTGGAAGGGGGATTTCTCGATTGGCAATTTGAGGCGTTTCTGGACCTTCGAGGAGATGAAGGTACGCTGAGAGGCTTGGTCGATTAACGCTCGAACTTTGAACAACTTTCCTGCGTGCTCAATAGACACCAGTGCCACAGGCAGAAGGGATTGGGTGCCATTATTGGAGTGTAGGGCTTGTACTTGGGGCGTACTTTGCCTGGAAGATTTGTGGGGTTGCGCATCCGAAAGGGGGGAATGAGTTGCGGAGCAGTTGTGCGTTCGTTTTGAAGCTGTTGCGACCTGTGGAGTGATCGAATGTGACCGATTGGTAGATTGAGAGGATTGCGCATTGCCTTTGGGGAAATGAAGGATGAAGTGGTGCTTCTTCTGGCAATATACGCTCGTAAAATTGCTTGTACAATTCTCAAGAAGGTGAGATGCAGCCAGGCCATCTTTTGCAGAGATTGTGCTTCTTAACGTATTTTAATCGACTCTGGGGGGTGAGTCCTTTGAAGCTCTGGCAAGTCCGGACAGTGTGATTTGCGTTGCAGAGTTTGCACGCGAAGTCCCTTTTCACTTGAGTGTGATAGTTTAGGGATTTGTGTGGCCGATTCGAGAGGACATTGGAAGTAGAGGGCTGTGGTTTTGGCTTTGCAGGGAGAATGCTATGCAGCCTTTCAAGTACCTCATATCTGCCGGTTAGGAACTCATCCATTTGCGACCAGGGTGGCAAATCCTTCCGGGATGTCAATGATTGCTATCATAGAGCGAGTGTCTCTTGCGGCAATTTGGTACAACATATTGAAACGAAAAGGCACTTTGTGCTGTGCATGAACGCTTTTGCAAGCATACTTTTAGGCATGCACTTTGAAGTACAGCGAAACTGGTATAAATTCGCTTGGTATAGTCCGATATGGCAAGGATGGTTCTCGAAGAAATGGACTGTGCGAGAATGGTCGAGCGCTTTCCAATTGGAAGTTGCAAGAAACTTCGGCGCGATAAGAAAACTGGTATAAAAGCAGCAGTGGAAGCGCAAGGGGTCGAGTCTGTGTCGGAACAGGCAAAGTGGTAACAAGTGTAGATACAAGCGCAGTGTAAATCTGTAAATAAAGTGATTGTTGATTTTTGCTGAGTAATTGAAGTTGTTTTATTTTCAAAACCAACCCAAGCAGCCGCCGTGGCTCAGTTGGTTAGCGCGCGGTCCAGTGAGTCGCATGCAGAGCGACGCAAGTTGGAATTAGTAACACCTAAAAAAAAAAAATAACGGGAAACTCGTTTTCTCTTTTGGTGGCTGTCCTCTCAGCTCGAAATGGCAAACCTCTGAGAGTAAAAATTGCCTATGAAAAAGCTCCCAACCTGCCGTTCGGAACCGGCATAAAACTGTAGGTCCCTTCCACCTACGTACACAATTCACACGCACAACACGGGTGGTTGCGGGAAGCTAGGCCTTAGTCTCGCGTAAGCGGGCTGTCGTGCCAATCAATTAAATTAAAAAATCCAAACGAACCTGTGAAGTAATTTTTGTAACATTTGGTGTCAGAAGTTCGGATTGTGTTACTGAAGATAAACAAAATAAAATTATAAAAACGCAGACATGGTTAAACTTTAGCTGTTGAAGGTGGACCAGCTGAAGAAGGAGCTGGCTGCTTGGAATTTGCCGACTGCTGGCGGAAAGGTGGAGTTGCAGCTGCGCTTGCGAGAGGCGTGCACGAGTTGCACACGAGTTCGGGACGCAGGAACAAGAGGCGTCGGCCAAGGTGGAGGAATCGCCTGCTGGTGTTGCGTCACTGCAAAGTACGACTGCAGCGGCTGCGCCACTACAAGCATTGGGCATGAGCCAGTTAATGGTTGCACTTAAAGGCATGTTTGAGAATTCCAACCGTGAAATGGCAGCCAAAATGGAAAATGAAAATCGTGAAATGTCGGCGCAAATGGCAGCGAAACTGGAAACTACAAATCAAGAAATAGCAAGAATAGAAACGGCGACCCGTGAAATATCGGAGCAAATGGAAGCGTGCTACCGAGAAATGGCGACAAATTCTGCGCGCATAGAGCAGAAGGTGGAGGAAATTTCCGATAGACTGAACGGGAAAGTTGAGCATCTTGAGACGCGAATGGACAAGTGGGACAAACGAGTTGACAGTCTGGATGATTCGGTAAACAGGAAAATCGATGAGCGGCTTAGAGAGGTACAGCCACGAGAATGTTTGCCGCCATTTCCGGAAAGTTTCGCCACCCGAACAGAAGTGCCTACTTATGATGGTGCTACGCCGTTCGATACATTTAAACTGCAATTCGACTTAGCTGCTTTGGAAAATCAGTGGACCGATATCAGGAAGGGTCGGAGATTGGCACTGGCACTGAAAGGACCTGCGGCTGAGGTAATGAGATCAGTACCGGAATTTTCGAGAAGTGATTATGAGGCCGTCATGAGAGCATTGGCAGCGAAGTACAGCAACGAGCACAACCATACGCTGTACTACTGTGAGCTGAAGAACCGCAGGCAAAGAGCCAACGAGGCGCTGCAGACATATGCAGCAGACATTGAGCGGCTCGTACAGTTGTGCTACCCAAAATTCGGCGCTGATGATCTAGAGAGGATGAAGATTGAGTCGTTCATTGAAAGTCTTCATGATCCCGAGACACGTCGCAGTGCGTTGATGATGGGCAAGTCGACATTTAAGGAGACGGTAACCAGCGCGATGACATATGAGGCGACATGGATTGGAGGCAATCGGTATGCACCTGCAAGGATACGCCAAATCCAGCCGGACAGCGACATTTCGATCCAGGCCATAAGCTCTGAGACACCAGGCAGGCCACGGGTGGTCTCCTCTAAAATTGTTTGTTGGGCATGCGGCAAGCAGGGTCACATATCACGAGACTGCCGTCAACGAAAGAAGCGTTCCCGTTCTCGATCGCAATCGCCTGAAGTGAGAAATACTGATAATCGAGGCCCAGCCAACAAGCGCCGGGCTGAGGACTACGAGTCTTTAAACTAAAACGGGTCAGCCCAAAGGGGCGTGAGCTGATCCCCACAACCGGCTGCCCCCCGTCCTTTTCTCACAGTTAAAACGACAACCCAGCAGCTTGACGATTGAAGGAAAGATAGATGGAAAGTTTTTCGTGTTGACACTGGATACTGGAGCGTCATATTCGATCATAAAAAGGAAGCTTCTGAAGAACTGGGAACCACTGCATGGCATACAGCTGCCAACTGCGACTGTAAGAGGAAGAGGAAAAGTAACAAAAACGATTGCTATCGGCACCAGCAGCCTGGAACATGAGTTCATCGTCGCGGATATATTGGACGACGTGATTATCGGCGTGGATTTCATTATTAGGCACGGTTTTACGCAGGACCTGAAAGAAAATGTGCTGAGGTATGCTAACGTTGAATTGAGGTATGCACACTGGCTATGAGTGAAGCGTGGCTGCAAGGAAAGTTGTCTCGAGTCAACACCAGAAGATACCAGCGAATTCCGAGGCGATTGTGTGGGCAAAGGTGGACGAGGACGATGGGACAAGTCGGCTGTGGGTTGTAGAAGCGCCAAAACAAGGATACGACAACATAATTATCGGACGTACATTAGTGGAACCCAAAAATGGCAAAATACCAGTCAGGATACTCAATCCACTGAACACACCCAGATATGTCGGAAAAGATGCGGTCATTGGCGAGTGTAGAGAGGCTGAAGCAGTTGTCAATTGCGAAAGCAGTCCACCCGGAGGAAGTAAGAAAAGCGGTTCTAACATGGACGCCATACCGCAGAACCAGTGGAGCAGCGAATTGACATCCGAGCAGAAACAGAAGGCTCGGTCACTCCTACAGCACTATGGGTCAATATTTGGAACGGAAGCGGGCGGAAGAACAGCCATAGCGAAACACAACATCGACACCGGAAGTGCGAAACCAATCCGCCAACCGCCAAGACGAGTTCCCCTGGACAAGAGGGAGGAGGTAGCAACTTTAATCGAAAGCATGGGTAAAGAAAAGCTCATAGAGCCGTCGTCAGGCCCTTGGTGCTCGCCGGTCGTGCTAGTCAAGAAAAAGGATGGCAGTACCCGATTTTGTGAGGACTATCGAAAACTCAATGATGTGACCAAGAAGGACAGCTATCCACTACCTCGGATCGATGACACCCTGGACACACTGTCAGGACCACAGTGGTTTTCCACACTCGACTTACGCAGCAGCTATTGGTAGGTGGAGCTTGCAGACAAGGACAAGGAGAAAACGGCTTTTAGTGTTGGCGATGGTTTGTGGCAGTTCAACGCACCAGCGACATTCGAGCGGCTAATGGAACGTGTGCTAAAATGGCTGCATTGGCGGACATGTCTGGTCTACCTGGACGACATAATCGTGATGGGTAAAAGCTTTGACGACCACCTGGGAAAGCTAAAGGAGGTATTGGAGCGAATACAGAAAGCTGGGCTTAAACTCAACCCAAAGAAGTGCTCGCTGTTTCAAAAGGAGGTCAAGTATCTGGGTCACACGGTTTCCGCCCGCGGAGTACATACGGATGAAGGAAAAATCACGGCGGTGAAGGAGTGGCCCCGGCCACGCAATCTGCACGAACTCCGCAGTTTCCTGGGCATCTGCACATACTACCGAAGATTCGTTCCTGGATTTGCGAACATAGCTGGCAGCTTGCACAAACTGACGAAAAAGAATGAAGCTTTCGCGTGCGGCGAAGAGCAGGAGCGGGCTTTTGCACGACTGAAGGAAAAATTGTGCACTACTCCACTTCTGGCCTTCCCCGTGCCTGGAGAGATGTTCCCCGTGTGTTGGATACAGATGCAAGTGGGCATAGTATTGGTGGTGTGCTATCACAGATAATAGATGGCCAAGAACAAGTGATAGCCTACTACAGCAAAATTTTGTCAAAGCCGGAACGCAACTACTGTGTGACACGGAGGGAGTTGCGCGCAGTATTGGAATGCGTGAAACACTTCCATAAATACCTGTATGGGCAAAAGTTTCGCCTGCGCACAGATCATGCGGCATTGAAATGGCTGCTGAACCTTAAAGATTCGGAAGGCCAGTTGGCGCGGTGGATCGAGCGACTGCAGAGCTACGACTACACGGTAGAGCATCGCAAGGGTAGCAGCCATGGAAATGCCGATGCCTTGTCACGCCGTCCGTGCAAAACGGAATGCAGGTATTGTTCGCGAGCCGAAAGCAAAGAGCAGATAGTGGAAGTGCGATTGGTCAGCGTTATGCCAGAGGAGGAGTGGTCTGTGGAGAGGATACAAAAGGACCAGCGCGAGGATACGGATCTTGAAAAAATCAGTGAAGGCAAGGAGCAAGACGCACGTCCAGACTGGCAGGAGATGGCTGGTGAGAGCCCGATCGCGAAGTCTTACTGGGCGCAGTGGCAAAGTCTGCGGCTGTCTGATGGTTGCCTATACCGCGAGTGGGAGAGTGAGGATGGCCGGACCAGCAATTCCCTAATTGTAGTCCCGAAATGCAGGATCAACGAGGTGATCGAGGCATACCATAACGACTCCAGCGGAGGGCACCTAGGCATCACAAAAACTGTCGCCAAAATAAAAAGACGATTCTACTGGGTAGGATGCCAGGAGTCTGTCGCCGATTGGATTAAGAGCTGTGATCGATGTTCGGCTGCGAAAGGGCCAACAAGAAGATCTCGGGGCCACATGCAGTAGTACAACATGGGAGCGCCCTTTGAGCGAATTGCCATGGACGTCGCCGGGCCATTCCCACTTAGCACTCAAGGCAACAAATATGTGCTGGTGGTAATGGACTATTTCAGCAAATGGCCCGAAGTGTATCCTATTCCTAACCAGGAGGCCACGGTCGCGGCAATGCTGGTAAACAACTGGGTGGCCAGACTTGGAGTTCCACTGGAGTTGCACTCGGATCAAGGCCGGAATTTCGTGTCTCTGGTGTTAAAGGAAGTGTGTGAGCTACTAGGAATAAGGAAAACTCGCACCTGTCCTTTGCATCCCCAGCTCGACGGCATGGTGGAACGATTCAATCGAACGCTGGAGGAATATCTGCGGAAAGTAGTAGGCAAAAATGAAAAGGATTGGGACACGCATATTCCGCTGTTCTTGATGGCGTATAGGGCAGCCCCGCACGATACGACAGCACTCACTCCAGCCCGAGCAGTGTTCGGCACGGAACTGAGGTTGCCTGCTGACTTGAAGTTCGGAGTGGTCAGCACGACGGAGGGCGCTAAGACGGATTACGCAGTTAATAAGCGATCGGAGCTGGAAGAAATCCACCAGTTTATAAGGGACCGTATCCAACTGGTCAGCGATAAGATGAAAGCCAGATATGATCTACGAGCTAACACAGCGGGGTTCTAAGAAGGCGATCTGGTAATGCTTTACAACCCGCAGCGGAGGAAAGGTTTGTCTCCAAAGCTTCAAACGTCATGGGAAGGACCGTACAAGGCCGTGACCAGGATTAATGACGTGGTGTACAGGGTTCAACGCTGCGGCAACAGAAACGCCAGGTTGAAAGTAGTCCATTTGGAGCGCCTGGCGTCTTACTCCGGCGGAGCCTCGGTACTTGTTCGGGACGAACAAGTCTAAGTGATGGGTAGTGAAACGATAAGGCACTCTGTGCTGAATGCTTTTCTATGCACGAATGCTTTTCCAAGCATAATTTTAGGCATGCACTTTGAAGTACGTCAAATTTGCTATAATTCGCTTGGATAGTCCGATATGGCAAGGATGGTTCGCGAAAGGTAATGAACTTTGCTAGAACAATCGAGATAGAAAGTAAAACTGGAATATGCAAGAAACTTCGGCGCGAAAATAAAACTAGTATAAAAGCAGTAGTGTGCAGCGCAAGGGGTCGAGCCTGTGTTAAGCAAGCATAGTGGTAACAAGTGTAGATACAAGCGAAGTGTAAATCTGTAAATAAAGTGATTGTTGATTTTTGCTGAGTAATTGAAGTTGTTTTATTTTCAAAACCAAACAAAACGAACCTGTGAAGTAATTTTCGTAACAATATGAAAACCAATAGCGGATCCCAATTATCTGTGCCTACGGCCCACATTGGGAAAAAACAGGCAAAAACGCTTGCATTGGAGCAAATTCAAAAGTTGCGAATGTGAATATTTTTTTTACTTGTCGTAATATAGATACTCTAGCCAGATAGAAAATCAACTTTTTAAGTCCCTTCATCCCATAACCTGGACTTTACAGCCTTTCAAAGTTGAACGTTTTATTAAATTATTTTCACTTCTAGCAAAATATCGTTAACAGGGCTGTCTTCAAATGCCCGTACAATCTACATTTTTTAATGAAATTCCATAATTTTTCACATGTGGGGTACCGATATCTAAGCAATTAATATGAAAAAAAATTGTATTTAAAAAATGTTTATTTTGGCAAAAAAAATATATCTAACCTTTGCCTCATTTTTTGATAAAAATGAGAAAAATCGGGATTTTCTCTGGACTGTAACTTTTGAGATTCAACAGCATTCAACGAAATACGTATACACTTATTAGGTGGAACATTCAGCCAACTGATGGTACCAAACTCATCTGCGACGTTCTGCAACAAAATGAATGCGAGCAATTTTCGCATGCCAACCCAAGCACTTTTTGTACTCAGTTGTGGTGAGCAACGATATATTTTTAATTGCTGAGCAAAACTATAACGTATGAAAAACAGCAAGGCTGGTGTTGAAAGGAATAAATATGTATTTAAATGTATAGAATTGAGATATGCATATATATATCGCATTGATTTATCTATGTCCGTCTGTTAATATGTCTTCCAATTCGTCTGTCTGATGGAAGGTATTCACAATTGCTTTCGAAAAAGTTGAGACACGAAGCTGAAATTTCGTACAAACACTTTGGAAATCACGAGAACAACATATTGCCTAAAATGGGCGTGGTTTGTCCATTCTTAACAGGGTTGCCATATAAAGATATTTTTCAAAATATGAACTTTTAAATATTTACCGTCCGTTTAGGGATATGTTTGTCTGGAAATAGGTGTGACATGCCTCTTTAACCCCTTGAGATACATAATATATATTATACTTGTCAGTTAACCTTTTCCGTGCTTTATAAAAGTAAATGAATAGTTCGGGTTGGTGACGACTATCGCATACGAACCAATAACGAGCTGTATGAGCTGTATAAGGACATGGACGTAGCGCAGCGAATTAACATCCAGCGGCTACGCTGGCTCGGTCATGTCTGCCGCATGGACGACGAAGCTCCGGCGAAAAAGGCATTCGATGCGATGGTTGGAGGTCGACGGCGAAGAGGGAGGCCGTGTCTCCGGTGGAAGGACCAAGTGGAAGAGGCCCTGGTATCTCTTGGTGTGACCAACTGGAGAAGGCGCGCGCGAAGCAGAGGCGCCTGGAGAGAAGTTTTGCGGCAGGCCGTAACCCGATAACGGGTTGTTATGGCCAGTTAAGTAAGTAAGTAAGTAATGAATAGTTTAGATTTTTTTAAGAAAGAGTTTGCCTACTTTTATAAAAGTGGGCTAAGTGTCTCTAAAGAATATTTTAATGCATGACAGCAACATTTTAGCTTATTTTAATATTGTTAAAAATAAAGTCTGTATGGAGAGTAGGCGTGGCCGTGGGCGATTTTTTTTCATTTTTGGAATAAATCATCTTCTACTTATGGGAAACAGTTATGCGAAAATTCAATCCTTTATCTTTTTTATTTCCGAAGTTATTAAATCTTTTGTTATACACTCGGAAAACATAAACCGTGCTGCAAAAAAGTACTCAAATTAAAAAACCCTAAAACACGTTTAACTTTATTTTAGATCTTCTACTGGAATCAGTTATCGAAATATTGAATTATTTTTTTTGCTTCTGATTATGCATATTTCTAAATCTCTTAACTTCCGACTGTAGGGTACCAGCTCCTGGTAAAGGAAATGAAAAAAAATTACACCCTACAATTCTATGAGGAATTCTAAAGATAGTAGCGAAATTTCAGTTCTCTAGTGCAAAAACTATAGATTCTAGAGTTCAAAACAGGCGATGCGAGCGTTTTTGCCTGTTTTTTCCCAATGTGCGTCGTTGCCCGTAGACTGCGCCAGTTATGTTCCCTTGTCTGCTGCTGCTAATTATGCTCCCGTTTTCCGCCGCCAAATAACAACCTCACGTCTTGATTGCCAATTACAAAGTGAAGTCTTTATTGAATAAATGCTTAAAACGAAACTTAAAATAAATGACAATTTTTGCTTACTAACTATTTTGGTTTTTCTCGGGAAGTTTTTTGGGAACGGAAATTTGGCAGACGAATTCTGCAGAAAAATGGGAGTCGTTTGCAAAACGCTTCGCGGTGTCGTTTGCCCAGCGCTCCACGTTTTGCCGCCTCAGCAACTTTGCGCAACGTTTATAGCGTTGGTAGGCAGTTGCGTCAGCATGTACGCTGAGTACTAACTCGCGCTCTTTCGTTTTCTGAACGAATTCTTTGAATTGAGGACTTACTTCTAGGATTTCGTCAGTGTTATGTCCAAGCGCTTCAATAGTTACTTCCACCTCTCTAAAGCTGCCACTAATTCCGGAGTTATGAAATTTGTGCTCATAGAATGCTAGACTATGTGCTATCGATAGAAGTGGACAAGTTTTCTTGAAAATCCCCTGTTTCAGATTCAAAAGACAAATTTTCTGGTAGTGGTTCATAGGAAGGTTTTGAAGGAGTTAAGGATGCCAGATAGTTATCACGTCTCTTTTGCTCGTCAATGTTTCTAACGTAACCCTTTTCCTCCGTTTCGGCCAGTTTTTGTGCCAACACTGCTCAAACACGCCTTGAGTTTTATTTAAATTTTTTTTGCAAATCTCTCCAAACTTGGTAAAAGTTAACTATTTTTTTAACACAGGTCGGTTAAGATTTAGTTGGTATACGTGCCTTTTCCCAGTAAATAATGCACTCACGAATAATAAGATTTGCGCTTTCATTGACACTTAAATTAACTTCGAATATTATAGAACAGAACTGCCAGAACCTGTCCATTAGAGGGAAGCTTTGAACCGGTAATTTGATGCTTTAGGTCCCCTATTAAAAATATCCCCTTTTAAGAACTGCGTAATTCCACTTACATGTTGACTGAATGAAAACAATGCGTTTAGTAATCAAACAAACAAGTAACAACAAGTAAATCAATACGTTGGCTCTCGCGCGCCTTAGTAAACAAGTACCGACATATTTCGATGCAAGTCGGCACGGGTTGCCGTGGTTCTAAATACGTGAAATTTTATTTACGTGGGCAGTCCGATAAGTACTTAGCCCCACCGCCCGATGGTGCCACTATCGTAAGAGAAATTTACTATCGTGTAGTACATCCTCGTAGACGGCTACTGTCAAAATTTCAGCCATATTGGATTTGTAGTTTTGCAGCACTATTATCTGCAAACATTGCAGTTACTTGTTGGTTGGATGCTGGCAGGTCGTATGTGTATAAAGGTCCTTGTACACTAGGAAACATTTCACATGGAAACATGCTATTGGAAACACATCGGAAACATAAATGTTTCTTGTTGTGCGGAAACATGTTTTCAGTACCTTGTACACTAGAAATGAAAATCATCGGAAACACGTTGCCGGAAACAATTTGAAATGTTTCCAAGTTCTTCCCCTACGATGTTTCCGATGTTTCCAACCAGGTATGTTTCTGGCCTTTGTACACTGCGTCTTTGAACAATGTTTTTGGAAACATGTGGTGCATGATTTCAACGTTTGAAATTTGATATTGTTACGAATACTAAGTCTAGTGGGCTGTTGCGTATCTCTGGATTGTGTAATTTGAAAATAAAACACAGTTTCTTAAACGCAGACAATAAAATAAACCAACAGTCACTTTATTATTCACAGTTTACACTTTACTGTTCGTACACCTAAGTATTTGCTTAATCACTTCGTGTGGCAACTTCACTTGTCAAAACCAGACTGACTGACTGCACCGCATCTGGCCACCTTTTATACTCTGTCCGGCCGTCGCGCAGATCGTTCTCGCACGTTGCCAGATTGGACTAGAAGTTTCCCTGATGACCGCGACCATCGTTGCCAGGTTGGACTAAAAGTTACTATCGCGGCCGTCGTTGCCAGACTGGGTTATGGCACGGCACGCAGCGGCAGGGTTGCTTTGCACCGCGACAGACTGTCTCATCGTTACACTGCCCACCACTTAGACTTGTTCGTCCCGAACAAGTGCCGAGGCTCCGCTGTGATGAGGCGCCAGGCGCTCCAAATGGACTACCTTCAGCTTAGCGCCTCTATTGCTGCAACGTTGAATCCGGTATACCACGTCGTTAATCCTAGTCACGACTTCGTAAGGTCCTTCCCATGACGCTTGAAGTTTCGGAGACAAACCTTTCCTCCGCTGCGGGTTGTAGAGCATTACCAAATCGCCTTCTTGGAACCCTGCTGAGTTGGCCCGTAGATCGTATCTGGCTTTCGCCTTATCGCTGACCAGTTTGGTGCGGCTCCTTATAAACTGGTGAATTTCCTCCAGTTCCGCCCGCTTATTGGCCACGTAGTCCGTCTTAGCGCCTCCCGTCGTGCTGACTACCCCGAACTTCAAGTCAGCGGGTAACCGCAACTCTGTTCCGAACACTGCTCGGGCTGGAGTGAGTGATGTCGTGTCGTGCGGGGCTGACCTATACGCCATCAGGAACAGGGGGATATGCGTGTCCCAATCCTTTTGACTCCTGCCTACCACTTTCCGCAGGTATTCCTCCAGTGTCCGGTTAAAGCGTTCCACCATGCCGTCGGACTGTGGGTGCAAAGGAGTGGTACGCGTTTTCTTTATCCCCAGCAGCTCACACACTTCCTTGAATACCGCAGACTCGAAATTCCGGCCTTGATCTGAGTGCAACTCCAACGGAACTCCGAACCTGGCTACCCAGTTGTTTACCAGCTTTTCCGAGATCGTGGTGGCCTCCTGGTTAGGAATAGGGTACACTTCGGGCCATTTGCTGAAGTAATCCATTACGACCAGCACATATTTGTTGCCTTGAGTGCTAGTTGGGAATGGGCCGGCGACGTCCATAGCAATCCGCTCGAAGGGCGCCCCCACGTTGTACTGCTGCATGCGGCCTCGAGATTTTCTTGTCGGCCCTTTCGCAGCTGAACATCGGTCGCAGCTCTTAATCCACTCGGCTACAGACTCCTGACATCCTACCCAGTAAAATCGTCTTTTTATTTTGGCGACGGTTTTGGTGATGCCTAGGTGCCCTCCACTGGAGTCGTTATGGTATGCCTCGATGACCTCGTTGATTCTGCTTTTCGGCACTACCATTAGGGGGTTGCTGGTACGACCATCCGCGCTCTCCCATTCGCGGTACAGGCAGCCTTCCTTCAGCCGCAGACTTTTCCACTGTGCCCAGTAAGCCTTCGCGATCGGGCTTTCACCAGCCATCTCCTGCCAGTCTGGACGTGCGCCTTGCTCCTTGCCTTCGACGATTTTTGCAAGATCCGCATCCTCATGCTGGTCCTTCTGTAGCCTCTCCGCAGACCACTCTTCCTCTGGCATGATGCTGACCAACCGGACGTCCACTATCTGTTCCTCGCTTTCGGCTCGCGAGCATTGCCTGCATTCGACTTTGCACGGACGGCGGGACAAGGCATCGGCATTTCCATGGCTACTGCCCTTGCGATGCTCTATCGTGTAGTCGTAGCTCTGCAGTCGCTCGATCCACCGCGCCAATTGCCCTTCAGGATCTTTAAAGTTCAGGAGCCATCTCAATGCCGCATGATCTGTGCGCAGGCGAAACCTTTGTCCATACAGATATTTGTGGAAGTGTTTTACGCAGTCCAATACCGCCAGCAGTTCTCTCCGTGTCACACAGTAATTGCGTTCCGGTTTCGATAAAACCCTACTGTAGTACGCTATCACTTGTTCCTGGCCGTCTATTATCTGTGATAGCACACCGCCAATACTACTCCCGCTTGCATCTGTATCCAGCACAAACATCTCCCCAGGCACGGGGAAGGCCAGAATTGGGGCACTGCACAGTTTTTCCTTCAGACGTGCAAAAGCCTGTTCCTGCCCCTCGTTCCACTCGAAAGCTTGGCTCTTTTTCGTCAGTTTGTGCAGGCTGCTGGCTATGTTCGCGAATCCCGAAACAAATCGGCGGTAGTATGTGCACAGACCCAGGAAACTGCGGAGTTCGTGTCGATTGCGTGGCCGGGGCCACTCCTTCACCGCCGTGATTTTGCCTTCATCCGTATGTACTCCGCGGGCGGAAACCGTATGACCCAGATACTTGACCTCCTTTTGGAACAGCGAGCACTTCTTTGGGTTGAGTTTAAGCCCGGCTTGTTGTATCCGCTCAAATACCTCCTTCAGCTTTCCCAGGTGGTCGTCGAAGCTTTTACCCATTACGATTATGTCGTCGAGGTACACCAGACACGTCCGCCAATGCAGCCCTTTTAGCACGCGTTCCATTAGCCGCTCGAATGTTGCTGGTGCGTTGCAGAGTCCAAACGGCATGACGGTGAACTGCCACAAACCATCGCCAACACTGAAAGCCGTTTTCTCCTTGTCCTTGTCTGCAAGCTCTACCTGCCAATAGCCGCTGCGTAAGTCGAGCGTGGAGAACCACTGCGTGCCTGACAGTGTGTCCAGGGTGTCATCGATCCGAGGTAGTGGATAACTGTCCTTCTTGGTCACATCATTGAGCTTCCGATAGTCCACACAAAACCGGGTACTGCCATCTTTTTTCTTGACTAGCACGACCGGCGAGCACCAGGGGCCCGAAGAAGGCTCTGTGACCTTGTCTTTCCGCATGTTCTCGATCAAATTTGTGACCTCCTCCCTCTTGGCCAGAGGAACTCGTCTTGGCGGTTGGCGAATCGGTTTCGCACTTCCGGTGTCGATGTTGTGCTTCACTATGGCTGTTCTTCCGCCTGCTTCTGCCGCAAATATTGACCCATAGTGCTGCAGGAGTGACCTCGCCTTCTGTTTCTGCTTGGCCGTCAACTCGCTTATCCACTGGTTCTCCTGCGGTATGGCGTCCATGTTAAACCCGCTCTTCTTATCACCTCCAGGCGGGCTACTCTCGCAATTGACCACTGCTACAGCTTCCTTACATTCGCCAATTACCTCATCTCTCCCGACATATCTGGGTGCATTCAGGGGGTTCAGTATTCTGACTGGTATTCTGCCATTTTTAGGTTCCACTAATGTACGTCCGATGATGATGTTGTCGTGTCCTTGTTTCGGTACTTCTACCACCCACAGCCGACTCGTCCCATCGTCCTCGTCCACCTTTGCCCACAAAATCGCCTCAGAGTTCGCTGGTATCCTCCTGTGTTCACACGATACAACCTTCCTTACCGCCACGCTTCGCTCGTAGCCGGTGTGCAGCGGGAATTCAACGTTGGCATATCTCAGCACATTTTCCTTCAGGTCCAGCGTAAAACCGTGCCTAATCATGAAATCCACGCCGATAATCACGTCGTCCATTATATCCGCGACGATGAACTCATGTTCCAGGCTGCTGGTGCCGATAGCAATCGTTTTTGTAACTTTACCTCTTACCGGCGCGCGCTCACCAGTCGCAGTCCGCAGCTGGATGCCATGCAGCGGTTCCCAGTTCTTTAGCAGCCTCCTTTTTATGACCGAATATGACGCTCCAGTATCCAGTGTCAACACGAACAACTTTCCATCTATCCTTCCTTCAATTGTCAAGCTGCTGGGCTGTCGTTTCAGCTGTGAGACAAGGACGGTGGGGCGGCAGATTGTGGGGATCAGCTCACGCCCCTCTGGGCTGACCCGTTTTAGTTTAACGACTCGCCGTCCTCAGCCCTGCGATTGTTGGCTGGGCCTCGATTTTCAGTATTCCTCGCTTCAGGCGATTGCGATCGGGAACGGGAACGCCTCTTCCGTTGGCGGCACTCTCGTGATATGTGACCCTGCTTGCCACATACCCAGCAGACAACTTTAGAGGAGACCACTCGTGGCCTGCCCGGTATCTCAGAGCTTATGGCCTGGATCGGAATGTCGTTGTCGGCCTGAATCTGGCGTATCCTTGCAGGTGCATACCGAGTGCTCCCAATCCATGCCGCTTCATATGTCATCGCGCTGGTCACCGTCTCCTTAAATGTCGGCTTGCCCATCATTAACGCACTGCGACGCGTTTCTGGATCATGAAGACCTTCAATAAACGACTCAATCTTCATCCTCTCGAGATCATCAGCACCAAATTTGGGGTAGCACAACTGTACGAGCCGCTCAATGTCTGCTGCATATGTCTGCAGCGCCTCGTTGGCTCTTTGCTTGCGGTTCTTCAGCTCACAGTAGTATAGCGCATGGTTGTGCTCGTTGCTATACTTCGCTGCCAACGCTCTCATGATGGCACCGTAATCACTTCTTAAACATTCTGGAACTGATTTGATCACCTCGGCCGCAGGACCTTTCAGCGCCAGTGCCAACCTCCGACCTTTCCTGATATCTGTCCACTGATTTTCCAAAGCAGCCAAGTCGAATTGCAATTTAAATGTGTCGAACGGCGCAGCACCATCATAAGTAGGCACTTCTGTTCTGCCAGCAAAACCGTCCTGAACCGGTGGCAAACACTCTCGTGGCTGTACCTCCCTAAGCCGCTCGTCCATTTTTCTGTTCATCGAGTCTTCCAAACTATCAACTCGTTTGTTCAGGGAATCATCCAGGTCGCCAACTCGTTTGTTCAGGGCATCATCCAGGTCGTCGACTCGTTTATCCAAGTGCTCTACCAGCGTCTCCAGGTGCTCGACTTTCCCATTAATCCTGTCTGAGATTTCCTCCACTTTCTGCTCCAAACGCGCAGAATTTTCCTGAAGCTTGACTTCCATTCGCTCTGCCACTTGCGCCGATATTTCCTGGGTCGCCGTCTCGACTTTTGCCGAAATTTCGAGATTCGTAGCTTCCAGCTTCGCTGCCATCTCTTGATTCGCCGTTTCCATCTGCGCCGACATGCCTTTGAGTGCAGCCATTAGTTGGCTCATGTCCAACGCTTGTATTGGCGCAGCCGCTGCAGCTGTACTCTGTAGCGAAGCAGCACCCGCCGGCGACTCCTCCACCTTGGCCGACGCCTCTGGTTCTTGCGCTCCGAACTCGTGCACAGTCCAATCGACGCCTCGTGCCTCACATGCTTCTCGCAAGCGCAACTGCAACTCCACCTTTCCGCCAGCAGTCGGCAAATTCCAGGCAGCCAGCTCCTTCTTCAGCTGGTCTACCTTCAGCAGCTCGAGTTTAACCATGTCCGTACTTTTATAATTTTATTTATTTAGTTATTTTCAATTTTCCACAATCCCACTTCTGACACCAAATGTTACGAATACTAAGTCTAGTGGGCTGTTGCGTATCTCTGGATTGTGTAATTTGAAAATAAAACACAGTTTCTTAAACGCAGACAATAAAATAAACCAACAGTCACTTTATTATTCACAGTTTACACTTTACTGTTCGTACACCTAAGTATTTGCTTAATCACTTCGTGTGGCAACTTCACTTGTCAAAACCAGACTGACTGACTGCACCGCATCTGGCCACCTTTTATACTCTGTCCGGCCGTCGCGCAGTTTCCCTGATGACCGCGACCATCGTTGCCAGGTTGGACTAAAAGTTACTATCGCGGCCGTCGTTGCCAGACTGGGTTATGGCACGGCACGCAGCGGCAGGGTTGCTTTGCACCGCGACAGACTGTCTCATCGTTACAATATTGTATGTCGGTGAGTGAAAAAATATATAAAAATAAATAAATAAATAAATATGGAAATAAACAAATAATTTTCAATAGAAAAATGTCTTCAAGAGAACAAGAATTGGTTGCAGTTGCAGCAGCAGTATATACTTTGTGTACTGGAAAGAAAAAAAAGCGAAAACGACGTTGGTGGACAAGACCTTGGATTCAACGTCGTGACGGTGAAGGACTATACGCCAAACTACTTCGAGAACTGTCCACAGAAGATCCAATCCAGTTTTCAAATTGTCTGAGAATGTCGACTGAGAGCTTTAATCACATTTTGCACAAAATCACGCCAAAAGTTCAAAAGACAGATACACAATTGCGTCGCGCCATTACAGCATCTGAACGTTTGGCATTAACTCTGCGGTTCTTGACAACAGGAGATAGTTATTCTTCGCTTCAATACACATTCCGCATCCCTCCCTGCACCATATCAAGAATAATTCCGGAAGTTCTCGATGCATTATACGATGTGTTGGTAGCAGATTACTTGAAGGTATATATTAAAAATTGTGTTGTTCATGTACAATGTGCAAGTTCTAAATATTTGTTGTATTTTTCAGACACCAACTACTCCCGCCGAATGGGAAAAAATCGCCAATGACTTTTTTCAAAAATGGCAATTTCCGAATGGAATTGGCGCTGTGGACGGCAAACATGTGCAGATGATCGCACCACCGAACAGCGGCAGCGTTTTTTTTAATTATAAGGGAATGCATAGCATTGTACTAATGGGGGTTGCTAACGCCAATTACGAGCTTATTTACATTGATGTCGGTCGGAATGGACGTATTTCGGATGTAGGCGTATTTAACAACTGCTCGTTTGGTCAAGCTATGGATTGCGATGCGTTGAATTTGCCTACATCAAAACCATTGCCAGGCCGATCCATGCCTATTCCATTTGTTTTAGTGGGCGATGATGCATTCGCGTTACGCGAAAATCTAATGAAGCCATATCCAAATCGAAACATCGATTTCGAAGCGAATTTTCAATTACACTGCACAACAGCATGTCTGTTGCATGGAGTTTTTTGCATGAATCTGAATCGTTTTTCCACGCTGTTTTCAAAACCATACTCCGTTTTTATGTAACAGCTCTAGTTTTTGCAAAAAATAGGCGTGTCACTTTTTCGAATTTTCCTCAGCGTTTTTCTCGTTTTCGACTGTTATTTCTGAACCAATAATCCTATGGACATGATTTTTATATCGTTGCACTTACAACATTTCACGCCATCTTTCCTGACATTAATCAATTTTATGCGTTATAAATAGGCGTGGAAATAAGGTTTCAAAGTAAGAATATATTGAATTTAAAGGCGTTTTTTCTGATGGCAAAAATTGTACAGATGTTTCATAAATCAAGTTACGAAGTATATGAATATCTTAAGAAGAAACATCAAGCAATACAACACAGCCAAATTATTTGGCGGAATACACATTCGCATCGAAATAATAACAAAAATGTACCATCGCGATTTACATCTCTTTTCATACTTTTTCCTTAAAAAATTAGGAGCCTCAAAATATGCTCTTTTATATGTTCCATTTATAGTTTGGCATACAAGCAAAAAACAAAAATATTTTGAATTGCTCGATACAAAAACAACATTAAAAACTTTGCATATTTTCAGGCCCCTAATTTTTTAAGGAAAAAGTATGAAAAGTGATGAAAATCGCGATGGTACATTTTTTCTGTTATTTCGATGCGAATGTGTATTCCCCCAAATAATTTAGCAGTGTTGTATTGCTTGATGTGTCGACTTTCATTATAACTAACTAACTCTAATTGTTTTACAAAAAATGTGTATGTTTTTGACCATCAAAGAAAACGCCTTAAAATTCTATTTTTTCCAACTTTGAGGTCCAATTACCGCGGCATTTCAATACTTATAAAAATAAGTTGCATCGGAAAAGAAGCCGTGCGGTGTTGTTAATGCGATAAGGTTAAAATCATTTCAATCGGTTTTTGGGTTTAGAAACTACGATCGAAAATATAGAAAAAGTAGAGGAAAAACTGAAAAAATGACAGGGTACCTATATCTCACAAACTAGAGCTGCTAGAAAAAATCGGAGGGTAGATTCGGAATCAGCGCACCCACATTAGTAAGAAACAGTAGAAAAACTCCATGCAACAGAAAAAAAGTGTTTTTTTGTTGCGCTGTGTTATTTATTCATCGTCAGAGATCGGGAGAGGACTTTCGTTGTCTGCAGGGCACAAAACGAGTACTCCTGGCAGAAGTGGTTCGTTTTGCCAATAATTGGTGACAGTCGTCATCAAATTACGGCGAAGTTGTTGCGCTCCTTCTGAATTTCGAGCATACGCCCGACGCAGTTCGTCTGCAAGCATGTCACAGAAGCGTTGATGTTCGTCATTCTGTGATTGCTGTTGCAGCGCTTTCTGCAATACAGCGGCAGCTTGGCGTTTAACAACATCTTCATCGGATTCTACCATTTTCGCCCCTTTTCTTTTTCGGCTGCTAATATTAGAAATCCCGCTATCCTTTGAAGTTGATGGTTCGTACTCATTTTTCTTGGACGGCGAGCTATTGATTAATGGAGGAAACTGCTGAAAATATATGTATGCGTACGATGTTGAACACAAAATTAATATAATACCAAAAAGTAATGGGTTGCGGAATATTATGTGTACCATGTTTGATTCTGAGCCCAATGTGGTGGCAACAGTCGAGACCTGGAGGAACTTCATCATTTGATAATAACGCCAAGTCACCTTGACGTTATCATCCGTAGATTGGCCAGATTTTTTGTGGGTTTTGGCAATGCGATTGAATTGCACACGAAGGGCCTTCCACTTTTTTTTTGCAAGCGTCTACGCTTGGCGCACCACATACAGCGCTTGCCACCGTTTGCCAAACCGAGAGCTTATTTCCGCATGTCTTGTGGTCAGGGCTGGAAACGTCCCAAAGGCAACGGTGTTTTTCCACGGCAGAAATAAGTTCGGATTGGCATCCATCGCTCCAATCAAATAATTCGCTCTGTGGTCGTTGACTCTCGCTGAGGTCGGGGACGATTTCCATATCAAAAATGTCTACTACCGACATGATGCGTTCCGAAATTGAAAAATTGTTCTATAGCTCTCAAAACGAAATTTTCGGGAAACTTGAAATGTTTCCTATGAGTGTTTCCATTGACACCGGAAACACGGAAACATACGGAAACTTAAGAAAATGTTTCCCTCATGATGTTTTCAAGTATTGTACACTATGTGGAAACATTTCAAAATTTCGTTGCCCAGAAACAAGGAACCAATGCCGGAAACTGTTTCCATTTTCACAGAAACAAGTTTTCGTGACCTTATACATTAGGGAAACGTGTTTCTTACCTGTTTCCGACATGTTTCCTTGTGAAATGTTTCCTAGTGTACAAGCACCTTAAGAGGTATAATAGCGGTCCTAGTATGCTCCCCTGAGGTACGCCTACTTTGATTTGCTTCAGCGGCGAGTGGGCATTCTCACACCTAACGCTGAAATATCTGTCAAGGTAGGACGATAGTATTTCGCAGTAAGCTTTTGGTAGTACTGGCCTCAACTTAAGCAACAGTCCTGCGTGCCACACCTTATCAAAAGCCTGTGATACGTCAAGAAAAACGGCGGAGCATACTTTTTTCCCTTCCATTGCGGCTTCGATAGTTTTTATAACTCTGTGAAGTTGGTCTAGTGTTGAGTGCTTTTTCCTCAAGCCAAACTGGTGACCAGGAATAAATCTCTTCGTTTCAATGATTGGCATCAAACGCGATAATAGTGGATGGATGGATGTGAAGGGGAGCCGAGGAAATAACCTAAGGGAGGTCATTACCCCAAGCACTCAGGCTCTATAGCCCATTGTACTTCAGGCTCAGGAAAGAGGTTGATAGAGGAGGTGGGAATGGGAAAAGAAAAAGAGAAAGTGGGTGGAAAGGGAGAGGGAGTTATGGATTCTCGTGTGCATATTTCCCGGGCTCATTAATAAATCTCAGGAGATCACACAGGGCGAGAGAATGAACTTCGTCCATTCTCATAACATCTGAACCCAGCGTGCGCAATCTCGTGCTAGAGAAGGCAGGACATGCACAGAGAAAGTGCTCTGTACTATCTACCTCCTCCAGGTAAGACACGCAAGTCGGATCTTCGATAATGCCCATGTTGGCCATATGTCGCCCCCATGGATTGTGTCCTGTGATTAACCCGACCATTCGTCGGAGGTCTTTCCTTCTCAGCTTCTGGAGGAAATTCCCTGCTTTCCTGTTCGGGCTTTTCACAAAACACTTGGCAGTCTTACAGCTTCCCAAGCTAGACCAATGTTCTCTATGTAGGTTGTTGACATAGGACTTGATCCAGTCCATGGTTCCTGCTAGACTGGTGCCGATTATTGGTTCTGGTCCCATGGGTGGCCAGTTCATCGGCATTTTCGTTACCTAGAACACCGCAGTGTCCCGGAACCCAGATAAGATGGAGCTTATTACGTCTCGCGACTGATTAAAGCTTTATCTTACATTCTTGGACAATCTTAGAGGCAACACGCGCATTTTCCAGGGCCTTAAGTGTAGCTGGACTGTCACTACAGACTCCTATATGTTTCCCGTACCATTTCCTCCCGATTATTCATTCCGCTACCTTCAGAATGGCGAAGATTTCCGTCTGAAAGACGGTAGTCAACCCATCCAGTGAGTAGTAGCATCTGACACTTCCTTCGAGGTACCATCCAGCTCCAGTACCTTTAACGGTCTTGGATCCGTCAGTGAAGACCATCTGATCCCCTAGCATGGCCTCTGGGTTGTCCCACTGGCCGCGCGTTGGGAACCTCACTTCAAAGTTTCTCTTAAAAGATACTTCGGGTATTAGGCAATCCTTAGGGGCCAGCAGCAACGGATATTGCACTGACAACCTCTTGAAGATTTCTCTATGACCCGAGCCCTTGTTGTCATGCCAGTATCCATAGGAATACAGCCGACATGTCGCTTTCATCGCCTCCTCTTGAACTTTTAGATCCAGGGAAGCAGGTCAAGCATGGCATTAAGGGCGTCACCCGAGACAGTGCTCATGGCACCCGTAATGCGTATACATACACTTCTTTGTAGTCTGTTCAGAGCCAAAGCTGTTGACTTAACCATTGTTCGTCTCCACCAGACTACCGATGCGTACGTAATTATGGGCCTGATGAGTGCGGTATATATCCAAAGGACCACCGCCGACTTCAGGTCCCAGGTCTTGCTAAAAGCTCGACGGCACTGTTGGAAAACCTTCAGCGCACAGTCTACCTTCGTCAAGACATGCGTCTTCCACATTAGTTTCCCATCTAGGATTACCCCTAGATATTTCATTTCCGTGGATAGACTGAGGGTCACATCTTTCAGTACTGGTACTACTACTAAATACTACTAGTAAATAGGACCAGAGTCGTTTTACTGGGATTGACGGAAAGACCCTGTCCTGTGCACCAGTTATCAATCTTATCCAGGACTTTCTGCATTTTTTTGCAAATCATCCTGAGGGATTGTCCTGACACTAGTACACAGACATCGTCCGTGTATGCTTGCCCATGAATTCCAAGATCCTGCATCTTCCTTAGTAGAGAGTCGACCACGAAACACCACAGCAGTGGATAGAGGACACCCCCCTGGGGGCATCCTCGTCCGACCTCTGCCGTGAGCGAATTGCTATCACTCTAACCAACGGTTAGCAATCTCTCGGAGAGCATGGAGCGGATCCACCTTATCAAGGTCTCATTTACCCCATGCATTCTGGCTGCTGAGCATTTCGAGTCAAAGGTTGCATTGTCAAAAGCCCCCTCAATATCCACAAAGACGCCCAAAGTGTACTGGTCAGCTTCCAGCCCCACTTCAATCTTGAGTCGCATGATTTTCCACGTGTTGGTTTCTACTGAGTGGGCTCCTTGTCAGAACCTTCGCTCGGATGTGCTTTTCTACCATTCGCTCTAAGCTTTTCAGCATGAAAGAAGTCAGTCTGATTGGCCTAAAGCTCTTAACCAGCGTATAGTCATCTTTCCCTGGTTTGGGAATGAAGACCACTCTGACCTGTCGCCAAAGAGTTGGAATGTAACCATTAGCAAGGCAAGCCGTGAAGATCATTATAAGAGCTTTCATCAGCTTGTCTCCACCCCTCTTCAGCATTATCGGGTAAACTTTATCAGGTCCTGGAGACTTGTAGTTTCGAAGGATGAAAAAGAAAACCTTACCGCCTCCTCCGTTACTACTTCTGACGCGGAAAACCAGTTAAGCCTTTTAGTCCTATTACCTGTGTCATTGACCACACAACTGCCCACCACAGTGGAAATTATCCTGCTTCCCGGAAAATGGGTCGCTAGGCGAGTGTTATAGGTCTCCGATTTATAGGTAGTATAGGGTCCATCAGGCAGGCGAAGAGAATCAAGCTTAACCGTTCGGTCTCTTTGTGGAACCCTGCACAGTCTTGCTGACTCCTTCATACCTTCAACCTCTTTACAAAAGTTTCTGAAAGAGTCCAGTTTGGCAAACCTCACTTTCTTCTTAAATTCCCTTTGGACGAGGCTATAGTTGGTCCAGTCATTCTCTTTTCGGGTCTTTAAGGCCCTATTCAGAAGCTTCCTAGATCGTTTGCGTAGCTTCGAAAGCTCGGCACTCCACCATGGAACAGCTTTGCCATCATCGCTTTGGCAGCCGCTTCCGCGAAAGTGGCACCAGAGGTGGATGGCTGAGGGTCATCCGACATTTTCCGGGATCCTGTAGCCGTTTCCATTTCAGTAGACGGCTGACCTATATACTCCTGCGTCGAGCGTGCCGGCACGTCCGATTCTGGTCCAAGGACCTTCCTCCTCTTTGCCTCGCTACTCTTCACATCCGAGTGCTCAGCGGCCTCAAAAGAGTGTACCATAGCAGACGAATCATCGTCCGTTCTGTCACGCTTTCCTGTGGCCATCACAGGTGTTGAGGTTGGCAAAACTTGAGTACTTGCCGCTGCTTTCACGACAGCTTTCCTCTTGTTCTGCCTCCTTCTTTTGCGCTGTCTGGCAGACAGCTCTTCACCTGCCTTCGAACCCTCGATGCCAGCAACCTCCTTACCGGCACTCTCCTGGTTTGCACCAGGTTTAACCGTTTTCGGAGATACGCATGGTATCCGAATTCGACTCGTTGAAGTAAGTGGGCTATCTTACATCTCCACATCTCCATCAACCTTGACGGCTGACTTTGATGCTTCTGACATTAGTCTGTCCACATTCTCCTCAGCGTGGCCAGGCCGTATCCTTGTAACTTGTACCAAGCAGGGGGCGACAATAGTAGTTTTTCAAACAGCTTAGACAGTATTTGCAATAGAGAGATTGGTCTGTATGATGCTACCTCAGTATGTGATTTTCCAGGTTTTGGTATAATGATTACTTCGGCGAATTTCCAAAATATAGGAACGTATCTCAAGCTGAAGCACATATTAATTAAGTTTGTCAGGTAATTGATGCAGTTGTCAGGAAAATTACGAAAAATTTCGCTCGTTATTAAGTCAAAACCAGGCGCTGTTTTAAATTTCAGTTAATATATTTGTCCATTGACTTCTTCGGGAGTTGGGCTGAACGTCTTTTCAAGGTGCTCCGCAAACAGATTTGCCTTTTGCTCGCTCGTTTTGGCCCACTTCATCTCATTGATTTTGAGCGGAGCGGAGTGTTGCATTGGCCAATTAAATGATTTGGCTGCTTTCCACAGTGAGTAATCTGTGTACTAATCTGCTGAAAGGCCCTAATGAAATCTATTACGTGGGTGGTCCGATAAGTACTTAACACTTCGTTCAATAATGTGTGTGACTAACTAATTAAAACACATTTTTTTAGAGATACGTTGTAGAACGATTTTTCTTTGCCTTCAAAATAGGCGTTAGTTTCGGCGATTACTTCATCATTTGAGCCAAATCTCTTACCACGGAGCATCTTTTTGAGGTCTGCGAAGAGCCAGTAGTCGCTGGGGGCCAGATCTGGAGAATACGGGGGATGAGGAAGCAATTCGAAGCCCAATTCATGCATTTTTGCCATCGTTTTCATCGACTTGTGACACGGTGCATTATCTTGGTGAAACAACACTTTTTTCTTCTTCATATGGGGCCGCTTAATCGCGAAACGTTCCAACAACGCTATATAATAGTCGCTATTGATTGTTTTCCCTTTCTCAAGATAGTCGATGAATATTTTTCCGTGCACATCCCAAAATACTGACGCCATAACCTTGCCAGCCGATGTTTGTGCCTTTGGACGCTTTGGGCGGCTTTCACCGGTTGCATGCCACTCAGCAGACTGCCGATTTGACTCTGGAGTGAAATGGTGGATCCATGTTTCATCCATTGTGATGTACCGACGCAAAAACTCCGACTTGTTGCGCGTAAACATGTCCAAACAGCTCTTTGAATCATCGATTCGTTGTTGTTTTTGCTCCGGTGTGAGCAAACGCGGCACCCATTTCGAAAACACCTTTTTCATAACCAAATGTTCGTGTATTATGGTGTGTACACTGCCTGCTGATATCTTTAGAATGTCAGCAACCTCCCCCACTTTCACTTTACGGTCGGACATAATGATTTTCAGTGTTTTTTCAACGTTTTCCGGAATAACAGCGTCATTTGGCCGTCCAGTAGATGGAATGTCATCGGTGTCTGTACGACCACGTTTGAATTCGGCATACCAATAACAAATGGTTCTTTTTGATGGAGCAGAGTCCGAATAATGTTTTTCAAGCCATTCCTGGCATTGAACAGTATTTTTTTTCATTAAAAAACAATGATAAATCAGCACACGGAACTGCTTTGAATTAATTTTTTTTTTAAAACTCAAAAGTAGTGTCACTTAAAGCACTGTAACTTGTAAACTAATGGTCGGATTGACATATAATTTTGACAGTAAGCCTAAAAAGGTTCACAATTTCGAAAAAAATATTGATTTAGTATTAGTACCGCCATCTATGTGTCAGTCACACACATTATTGAACGAAATGTTAGTCTACAAAAGAAAAACGAAAATTTTGGAAAAGTGGCGATTTATTTCTCAACGTAGTCTCCGTTCAACTCGATACACTTGACCCAGCGATGCTCCAACTTTTTTGACCCGTCTGAAAAATACGTTTTCAGGTCTCCGTGGCGGCGATAACCTCCTCATTCGACTCAAATTTCTGCCCGGCGAGTGACTTTTTCAAGTTTGGAAACAAAAAGAAGTCACACGGGGCCAAATCTGGAGAATACGGTGGATGGGGCAGCTGTGCGTAGCCTAATGCAACCAATTTGGCGAGTCACTGACCGATATTGCTCTTTTTCCATTTTTCTAAAATCCGCTGACACATTCGTTTCCACACGCGGTCAAAACAAAACTACAAATCCAATATGGCTGAAATTTTGACAGTAGCCGTCTACGAGGATGTATAGCGTTTTCCAACAAGAGGTGTTATTTTGAATCATCCGGTATTTCGGTAGCTGTCACTTTTGAAGCTTTTATTCTTAGACATTTGACAAGTAGAAACTACGCCATTAATAAAAATGGAACGATACATGCTTCAACAACGCATTGAAATTATTAAAATTCACTACAAAAATGGTGAAAATCTTGCAGTCACAGTTCGCAAAACTAAAGCATTTTTGGGTCGTCGAAAGCACCTTGTCGGACCGCAATACAGAAATTGGTGGAAAAATTCGAGCTGTTGGGACAAGTTAGTGATGTGAAGAATAAAACCCGTGCACGTCGCTCAAGAACAACTGAGAATATTGCTGCTGTAGCCCAAAGTGTTTAAGGAAACCTAGGTTTGTCGATTCCTCGCCGTTCTTTGGAATTGGGCATTCCAAAAACGTCATTACACCGTATTTTGCATAAAGACTTGGGTCTTAAGGCCTATAAAGTTCAGTTAACACAAGAACTCAAGCCGACCGATCATCAACAACGTCGCGTCTTTGCTGATTGAGTCCTTGAAATGCATGAAAATGATCCGGAATTCCATCGAAAAATCATCTTGACTGATGATGCCCATTTCCACCTTGGTGGCTACGTCAACAAGCAAAATTGTCCCACCTGGGGCTCGGAAAACCCAAGAGTTATTGTTGAGAAGCCTCTCCAACCTCAACATGTGACTGTTTGGTGCGGTTTATGGTCCGGCGGGGTCATTGGACCTTACTTTTTCGAAAATGAGGTTGGATCAGCAGTTACGGTGAATGGATTGCGCTATCGAGAGATGATTAATCATTTTTTATAGTCGGAGTAGGATGGTATTGATCTGGACAACGTTTATTTTCAACAAGACGGCGCTACGTGCCACACAAACAACGAAACCATTGCTCTTTTACGGGAAAAGTTTCCGGACCGTGTTATCTCTGGAAAAGGTGATCACAATTGGCCACCGAGATCTTGTGATTTAACACCTTGCGACTTCTTCCTTTGGGGCCACGTGAAAGGTAAGGAGTAAGCCAACAGCCCAGCGTCGATTCAAGACCTCAAAGGTAGAATTCGTGAGGCTATCGAGGACATAGGGCAGCCACTTTGCGATTTTGTTAAGAAAAATTTCATGAAAAGGATATGGTCCTGTAAGCGTGGTCGTGGTGGCCATTTGGCTGATGTTGTTTTTCATTATTAATGGCATACCTTCCTCTTTATTATGAAATAAACATGCGATCATTTATCTCAAAAAATGGCATTTTTCTTTGAATACCAAAATAACACCTCTTGTTGGAAAACCCTGTACTACACGATAGTATTTGCTGTGTGAAATAAAGTACAGCGTCCTCAACTTGCTCCCTGGTTTCAACAACTTCAAACTTGACATTTTTCAATTGCATGAAGAAGTGTTCCCAATCTTTGGAATCTTGGAGAATCCTTGAGGAGTTCTGGTTAGATACAGGACTGTCCGAAATTACCAGCTGCACCGGAGAATGGTCTGAATTTAGGTCATAGCTTTCGGTGATAGTTAAATGAGATGCAGGAATGTTTTTGTATACGAAGAAGTCGATCAAGTCTGGGACTTTGCTTGTATCTGACGGACAGTACGTAGGTTTGCCAGTTGAAATTGAATTGCAACCTGAACTCTGCATGGCTTTGAACAATTATCTTCCTTTCGTTGTAATGAGTCTAGAACCCCAAGACGTATGTTTTGCATTAAAGTCACTGCCAATTATAAAACGACCTTGAAATGCATTAAGGAGAGACAAGTAATATTCACATTTCAACTGATGCCTAGGTGGGCTGTATAACGCCGCACAATGGGGTAAACATGCCGAAAACCCGCGCATTACGGCTAATCTTAAAGTTACGTGCTTAACTTTTTTTTTTATTTTCGGTATCTACATGCATGTAGCAGTCAGAAAATGCTTTTTGCATATAAATTGGACCGAAACATACTGCTGTATAGCCGTTCAAATTTGGGTGTTTTTATACACAATTTCATTTTGTCGATGCAACTTTTTTGATGGTGATGCTGAAATGTCAATTAAATCGTTATTTTTAAATATAATCAAATAATTTTTGGTACATATAATAAGCATATTCCTACATTTAATTTGACATATAATTCTTTTCCATAGCACATTTTCTTGTAAAGATATAAGTTCTCAAAGTTTGGGCAAAAACAACGATTTTTTTAGGAAAATGTCCTACTTTCGTGGTGTATAACTTTTATGGATAATCATGGATAATCGAAAATCTTTAGGGAAGGTAAGTAGGAACCTTCATAAAAAAAATGATACCCAACTTTCATGATTCACTTCTCTTAGTAAGAAAACAAATATATATGAACTAAAAACTTTTTAACTTTTTAACTTGATGCATATATATAGTATTAAAAAAAATAAATAAAGTAAAAATAGATGCGATTTATCACCTGAATTAATAAATATGCTAAAACAATATTTTGTATCAATTTTTTCGGCGGGTACGCAGGATGATTCTTGAAAAAGGCAATATATTTCCAAAAAACTTTGTGTGGAATTTACGAGTGACCTAACTAAACTCTGACGTAAAAATGGGCATGGAACGCCCACTTTTAAGTAGGGTTGCCAGATAAGCATACTTGGTTAAATTGGGAAAATTTATTATATTTATATACTTACCAACGTCATCTGCCCTTTTGTGGTTATTTATAACGGTAAGTGGGCATGGTACTCCCCATTAACCCGTTATGAGCCGTATCAACCCGTATCAAATGGTTTTTGCTTAAATACGAATTACCCTACATGTATGTGTTTTATGTGGGTGTTTTATGAAAGGAGGCAAAAAATGGGGGCGTGGCTACAATCTAGAGTATTCATAAGTCAGTTTGGGTCGATTTAAATACTTTAACTTTGGTTTTGTTTTTTACTAATGAAGATTTTAAAAGTGCCTAATTACCGACTGTAGGGTGCCGGTGCACGGTACAGTAAATCAAATAAAATTATGGTGAACAAATCTCTGAAGAGTCCTGAAGGAGATGTCCAAATTTGAGGTATTTATCTTTAACCGTATAGATATTACAGCATAAAATAGGCAATGCGCGGGTTTTTGGCATGTTTACCCCATTGTGCGGCCTGAGTATTGAGAACAGACATACAATTGTTTATTGTGTTTTGGATCCGCCGTAGCGCCTCACTATTTTCAGTGTTGGCAGGAGCGATATTCAAAAGAGATCGGATTTGAGTGTCAACCAAAATGCGTTTATTTTCATACCGGGATTTTAGGGCTTCCCACGCGAGTCAAAAATTCTCATCGGGTAATGCATTTTGCTTAACAATAGCACCGGCTTTGCCTTGCGTCTTGTATCGGAGGTGATACAATTTTTGGGCTGGAGTGAGCTGGGGGTGGTTAATGTAAACCGCAGTAAACATGTCCCGGAAGGACGGCCACTGCTCATAGCCCCCGAAGAAGGTTTCGGTATAACAAGGTGGAACTTGTAGGCAAATGTATGATGTGTTTGCTGATTCTAGGGGTTGTGCATAATTGCATGAGTCTATCGGACTCGAAAATGAATTTTGCAGCAGTAGGGTCGGTTGCTTTGGGACTAGGGAGTTTGGAGCGCGTGTTGAGTGGCTCCCGAGTGACAGGAACTGTCAAACGTGCATATGATGATTTTGTGTGTCTGGAGGAAGGAGTCTCTATTGTGGCAAGTTGACGTTTGGGGGATCGCTCCATAGGCATTTTGTATAAAAAAGCTCGACAGAGGGTAAAAAGTTTGAAGAAATATAATTGTAGGGTGTTGGGAAATAGACCTGTAGTCTAACCGCGTCCGCGCGAACGATAATTGAGTATGGGAAGAATTCGTTAATACGAATTTGTATCTCTGTCGAGTAAAAAATCTTACAACCGTGTGTGTAAACGTATAGGGAACGTATATGGAAATTTGTATGTATGGGAAACAAGTAAAATTTGTGAATGTGAATAGGTAATAATGGTATGTGGGAATTGGGAATGTATATAAAAATTATCTATCTATACTTTTATGCTATTATATAAAAACAAGTGTGACGTTTTTTTTAGCCACAATCAGACAAAAACCACTGAACCGATTTAGATGAAATAAGCACCAAACATTTTTTAATCTGTGGGAATGGTACATAGGTTATATGAGATTGACCACGCCCTTATTACGCCCACTAGGGTAACAAAACTCATCCATTGTATGCTTTTGTAAGGCAATATGGGTATCAGACGATTCAGCGTTACATTGCGGCAAACATAGGCTATAATATAATCGGCCACGCCCACTTTCCGTGCCCACAAAGCTGACAAAATGAAGCTACGGTACATGTCTGTAAATCAGTATTGGTTTCAAATGATTCCGTGTTTCGTTGATGTTAACAGAGGATATATAAGATTGACCACGCCCACCTGATATGCCTTTTCTCCACGCCCACTATAATAACAAATCAGCCATGGTATATTTGTCGTAGCAATATGGGTATCAGACGATTCAACGTGTCATTGCGGCAAACATAGGCTATATTATAATCGGCCACGCCCACTTTCCGTGCCCACAAAGCTAACAAAATGAAGCTACGGTACATGTCTGTAAATCAGTATTAGTTTCAAATGATTCCGTGTTTCGTTGATGTTAACAGAGGATATATAAGATTGACCACGCCCACCTGATATGCCTTTTCTCCACGCCCTCTATAATACAAAATCAGCCATGGTATATTTGTCACAGCAATACCGGTGTCAAACGATTTAGCGATTCGATAGGGGGAATGGGGTGGGTTTTTGACAAGGGGTGTGGCACCCCATACAACTTAAATTTTCAATATGGAATATCATCGGAATGAGAAATCGGGCAGCATTAAAATTTGGTGCGGGGCCACCGTTTAGATGTGCCGTTTCACTGGTAAAACTTTGTGAGCGTTGGTCATGAGGCGTGGCACTATTTAAGCGACCCTGTTGTTTTCAATAACTTTGGAACTGCAAATCACACATCAAGATATTTGGCACATACTTACGATTTCGACGTGCCCTTCGACAAGGAGAGTAGAGTGGGTTTTGGACGAGGCGCATGGCACCGCCCATAGAACCCAAATTTTTAATGTGGAATATCTTCGGAACAATAAGTTGGAAAGCTTTGACGTTCTGTATACCATCGTATCATAGATGTGTCATTCTACTGGCAAAATTTTACGGGCGTTGACAAGGGAAGCGGTATATTTTTTGTGACTGAAATTTTCCGCGTAACTTTGGAACTGAAAGTCGCATATCAATAAAACCAGGTCACACCCTTCGACTGGAGGAATGGATTGGGCATTACATAAAGAGGCGTGGCATTGCCCATTGAATGTAGTATGAGGAAACTTGATTTATTAGACCCATTGACTTCAAACTTGCGTGCAAAGCCGCAGGGCCCGACTAGTTATAATATAAATATAGGGTGTTTTTTTAGAGGTATAGAACTTCGAATTGAAATAAAACACAAGAAAATCGTTTTAATGTCCATCAATTTGGCTTTATTGGAAGGATAATTTGATGCCATTAATGTTTAAATATGATTTTGGGCATGTGGCCGCCGCGGCTGGCTCGAATAAAGCAAATTCTACAGGTCCAATTTTCAACCACTTTTTCGAGCATTTGGGGCCGTATGTCGACAATAACGCCACGAATGTTGGAAGCCAACATCCCCCTAACGTTTCTGGTTTGTTGGCGTAGACGAGCGACTTCACATATCCCCAAAGAAAATAATCCAATGGTGTCAAATCACACGATCTTGGTGGCCAATTGACAGGTCCATTCCGCGAAATTATGCGCTCATCGAATGTTTCCTTCAATAAATCGATTGTGACGTGCGCTGTGTGGCATGTAGCGTCGTCTTGTTGGAACCACAACTCATCCACATTCATGCCATCCAATTCGGGAACAAAATAGTCGGTTATCATGGCTCTATACCGGTCTCAATTAACGGTAACTGACTCTCCAGCATTATTTCGGAAGAAGTATGGCCCAATGACTCCACCAGCCCATAGAGCACACCAAACAGTCAGTTTTTGTGGATGTAATCGCGTCTCAAGGGTCTCATGTGGATTCTCTTCACTCCAAATGCGGCAATTTTGCTTGTTGACGTAGCCATTCAACCAAAAATGAGCCTCATCACTGAACAAAATTTTGCGATGAAAATCAGCATCGAGATCAATCTTATTTTCGGCCCATACACCAAAATCACGACGCATTGCATGGTCTCGCGGCTTTAATTCTTGCACAAGCTGGATCTTGTAAGGTCGCGAGCCAAGATCTTTGCGCAAAATCTTCCATAAAGTTTATGGACAAAGCTCCAATTGCTGTGCACGGTGGCGAATCGATTCATTCGGGTCCTCTTCAACATTTTGCTCTACAGCGGCAATTGTTTCTTCGGTGCGCACTGTTCGACGTCTCTGCGGATGCGTATTATCACATAGAGTAAACGTAGTGCGAAAACGACCCATGGTTAACCGAATTAATTGCTCTGATGGACGATTATGTCGACCATAAAATGGACGGAGCTTGCGGTAAACTTCGCGAACTGAACCATTATTTTCGAAATAAATTTGCACGATTTGCAAGCGTTGTTCTTTTGTCAACCTGTTCATGATGAAATGGCAAAACAAACTGAACATAAATGACATTAGAGTTGCCAGATTTGACCACAAAATGCCAGCTTTATCTCTATTCGAGAAACAAACCTCTAAAAAAACACCCTATATAATATAAATGTGTAGTCAAAAGTATATTAAATGTGTTTTTATTTGTGAAAATTGAATTTTTTTTTTTATGTGAATGTGAATGTGTTCGAATATACACGTATGTGTGTGTATAAATTTGTGTGTGTAAATATGTATATGTGTGTATAAATATATAGTACCTATATATTTGTATGTATATAAATATATATAAGGTCCGTTTCATAATTATAACGCCACTTGATTTTCTTGAATATCTCGAAAACCAGCTGTGCTATCAAAAAAGCGTCTTCTCATGAAATTGCACTTGCTAATAGTGCAATTTGATAACAATAAAAAAATTCAAAAATCGTGGCTACTTCTTTGTTAGAACGAATTTTTTATATATTCAGTGTTTCATATTTATAACGCCACTTGCGAAAAATCTAATTTTTCAAATCATAGCATGCAGTTTGGTTGCATACTGATTTAGCTAGTTAAGAATTAATCATTTTGTGTATGATGCCACGAGAAAACGTTTAACCGATATCGAGAAAGGACAAATTCTCGCGTTTAAACAGGAAAACGTAGGGACTCGCGAAATTGGGCGCAGGATTGACAGGAGTTACAGCATTGTCCAACATTTTTTGAAGGACAAAGACTCCTAGGGCTCCAAGAAACGTTCTGGGCGAAACAAATGTCGAATCAACGCAGCGAATCCCATATTATACGCGAGGCAAGCAATTCTTCGCAAACGCTGAGTCAACTAAAGAGGACTTGTGACGTCAGTGTGTCTAGGACAACAGTCTGGCGCACCATCAAACGCAGTAAAAACATCGTATTGAAGGCTGCGTCCAAACTTTTGGCCCGTCATAAAACCGCTAGACTCACTATTGCTCTCCAGAACATGGGTCGCAATTGGAAAAAAGTAAGTTCAAATTTTTTTAAATTGATTTATGCTTACCACTAATGCTTCTTCTTATTTTAGGTAATGTTTTTTGATGAAAAAGAATGGAATTTGGATGGGCCGGACGGATATCATGGCTACTGGCGAGACTTGCGGAAGAACTTGAATTTTATTCCAAATGGAACTTCGGTAGTAGAACAGTGATAGTCTGGGGTGCAATTTCATCTGAAGGATGTCTCGAACTACAATTTGCATCGAGCCGAATGAAAAGCAGTGACTTCATTGGCGTGCTGCGCATGAGTACTTCCTTTTTTGAGTCAACAGACACCCAATGGCTATGTATTCCAACAGGACAATGCCGCCATCCACACAAGTCACGAAACCATGACTTGGTTTTCAGCCAATAATGTGGAAGTTATGGATTGGCCGGCCTACTCCCAGACCTGAACCCCTTCGAAAATTTGTGGGGAATTCTAGTTCGTCGCGTCTACGCAGGAAACAAGCAATTTAACACCGATGTTGATCTAAAAGCTACCATTCTCAAAGAATGGTACAACATTGATGTAAATGTAATGCAAAAATTGATTCATAGCATGAATGATAGAATATCCAATGTTGTGTTAAATAAAGGAAAGCAGTTGCAAAACTAACCTTGTGATTTTCTTCTTCTTGAAACCTTTTTTGCCTACTTAACACAAGTGGCGTTATAAATATGAAACACTGAATAAAGAAAAAATGCTTTCAAATAAAGAAGTAGCCACGATTTTTTAATTTTTTTATTGTTATCAAATTGCACTAATAGCAAGTGTAATTTCATGAGAGCACTGAGCATGAGCACTGCTGGTTTTCGAGATATGCAGGAAAATCAAGTGGCGTTATAATTATGAAACGGACCTTATGTGTATGAATATATAGATGTGTATGTGGTTATTTGTATTATTGTGTTAATGTAAGTAAAAAGGTGTCAAAATAATTTTCTGTACAAAAATGTTTGTGTGCGAGTGGGCGATATTTGTCCCACTGTATGCACTTGGGGTGGCAGGAGAAGTGCAGTGAATGAGTATGTGCAAAAAAATGAGTATGCTGCAAAAAAGGAGTAACTCGTCCCACTGTATATGCTTTGTTTACTTCTGCTACCGAAAAGGGGAATTGCTTAGGTATAAGTACGAAAATGTGATTGCACTTGGAAGCAGCAGCGGGAGTGCTTGCTGCTGGTGCGTGCGTATATCCCACAAAGCGAAAGGCGAAAATGTATACAAGTGGGAGAGGGTAATGCGCAGCGCAAAAGGAGGGGAAGTGCGTGCTGTTGGATGCTGGCTGCAGCGAGAGTGTTCGCTGCTTTGCCAGCAGTGATCGCACAAAGGGAAATGCGAAATGCGTGCTAGAGTGTGGAAGATCAACAGGTGGGGAGCGCTTGCTGCTGATCTGAAATATGCACAAAGCAAATTAGGGGAAATGTGTGCAAATTAGAAAAAAGTGGGAAGCAGGCTGCAGCGGGAGTTTTTGCTGCTTTGCCTGCGTAGTGGAATGCGAACACAGAAACGCAAAATTATGCGCAGTAGCGGGGATTGCTTACTGCGATAAGCGAACAGCGGCGGGGTACCAGTATATAATGTGTTAACTGGATTTTTAGGGGTTTTTTGGGAATGGGTATATATATTTTATATAAATTATATTTTGTGTTTGTGTATGTGATTGTTTTAATTTGTAATATAAATGTTTGGGCTTATCTTATTGTGGGGCCCAGTGCCCGAGAATGGGGATCTCCGCTATATGTTGTTAATTGTTGTCTGCCAACGTTGTGGTGTGCCGCTGATCATGTATGCTGCTTGCTGCTGTTGTTGCCCTTTTCTTCTTTTGCTTTCCTTGTGCTGTGGGTGTGCTTGTTGTTCTTTATTCTACTGTCCTTCTTTTGTGTGTCACTGCACTATATTTCGTTGATTGTAATTTTTCGTTTGAAATAATTTGTTTTAGTTTGTGTATTGTATATTGTGTATTTTTGCACTGTTTTTGATTTGTTTGTCACTTCCTCTTTTTTAGTTCACTGTGTGCGTAATTTTAATTGTTGTTCACTAATTGTTTTGTTCACTGTTTGGATTCTTGTAGTTTATGTCACTTTTCACGTGTGTCTTTTTGTGTCACTTTTGGAATTGCCACTTTGATTTTTAAATGTTTTCTGTATGTTAAATGTTCGTAAAAGTATTCGCGGTTCTTTCGCGAATGGCTCGAAGGATCATATTTATTTTCACGCGGAGCGGTAGAAATAAAAAGTCGGTGGGAGTTCGGGTTTGTGGTGTAGTTTATTCGACGAGTGAATAATAAGTAACAAAGATAAACATTAGAGTCCGACCAAGAAAATTCAGAATTTAAATACTGTTACGAAAATTACTTCACAGGTTCGTTTGGATTGGTTTTGAAAATAAAACAACTTCAGTTACTCAGCAAAAATCAACAATCAGAAACTAACTTTATTTACAGTATTACACTTTGCTTGTATCTACACTTGTTACCACTTTGCTCGCTCAACACAGACTCGACCCCTTGCGCTGCCACTGCTGCTTTTATACCACTTTTCTTATCGCGCCGAAGTTTCTTGCACTTCTAATTGGAAAGCGCTCGACCATTCTCGCACAGCCCATTTCGAGAACCATCCTTGCCATATCGGACTATACTAAGCGAATTTATAACAGTTTTGCTGTACTTCACAGTGCATGCCTAAAAGTATGCTTGGAAAACATTCGTGCGGAGAAGGCATTCCCGTGCGGCACAAAATTTCTCATCGTATCACTGCCCATCACTTAGACTTGTTCGTCCCGAACAAGTACCGAGGCTCCGCCGGGGTAAGACGCCAGGCGCTCCAAATGGACTACTTTCAGCCTGGCGTTTCCGCTGCAGCAGCGTTGAACCCTGTACACCACGTCATTAATCCTGGTCACGACTTTGTACGGTCCTTCCCATGACGTTTGAAGCTTTGGAGACAAACCTTTCCTGCGCTGCGGGTTGTAAAGCATTACCAGATCGCCTTCTTGGAACCCCGCTGTGTTAGCTCGTAGATCATATCTGGCTTTCATCTTATCGCTGACCAGTTGGATACGGTCCCTTATAAACTGGTGGATTTCTTCCAGCTCCGATTGCTTATTAACTGCGTAATCAGTCCTAGCGCCTTCCGTCGTGCTGACCACTCCGAACTTCAAGTCAGCAGGCAATCTCAGCTCTGTGCCGAACACTGCTCGGGCTGGAGTGAGTGATGTCGTATCGTGCGGGGCTGACCTATACGCCATCAAGAACAGCGGAATATGCGTGTCCCAATCCTTTTGGTTCCTGCTTACTACTTTCCGCAGATATTCCTCCAGTGTTCGATTGAATCGTTCCACCATGCCGTCGGACTGGGGATGCAAAGGACAGGTGCGAGTTTTCCTCATTCCTAGTAGCTCACACACTTCTTTTAATACAAGAGACTCGAAATTCCGGCCTTGATCCGAGTGCAACTCCAGTGGAACTCCAAATCTGGCCACCCAGTTGTTTACCAACATTTCCGCGACCGTGGTGGCCTCCTGGTTAGGAATAGGATATACTTCGGGCCATTTGCTGAAATAGTCCATCACCACCAGCACATATTTGTTGCCTTGAGTGCTAAGTGGGAATGGCCCGGCGACGTCCATGGCAATTCGCTCAAAGGGCGCTCCCATGTTGTACTGCTGCATGCGGCCCCGAGATCTTCTTGTTGGCCCTTTCGCAGCCGAACATCGATCACAGCTCTTAATCCAATCGGCGACAGACTCCTGGCATCCTACCCAGTAGAATCGCCTTTTTATTTTGGCGACAGTTTTTGTGATGCCTAGGTGCCCTCCGCTGGAGTCGTTATGGTATGCCTCGATCACCTCGTTGATCCTGCATTTCGGGACTAAAATTAGGGAATTGCTGGTCCGGCCATCCTCACTCTCCCACTCGCGGTATAGGCAACCATCAGACAGCCGCAGACTTTGCCACTGCGCCCAGTAAGCCTTCGCGATCGGGCTCTCACCGGCCATCTCCTGCCAGTCTGGACGTGCGCCTTGCTCCTTGCCTTCAATGATTTTTTTAAGATCCGTATCCTCGCGCTGGTCCTTTTGTATCCTCTCCGCAGACCACTCCTCCTCTGGCATAACGCTGACCAATCGTACGTCCACTATCTGCTCTTTGCTTTCGGCTCGCGAACAATGCCTGCATTCGGTTTTGCACGGACGGCGTGACAAGGCATCGGCATTTCCATGGCTGCTACCCTTGCGATGCTCTACCGTGTAGTCGTAGCTCTGCAGCCGCTCGATCCACCGCGCCAATTGGCCTTCCGGATCTTTAAAGTTCAGTAGCCATTTCAATGCCGCATGATCTGTGCGCAGGCGAAACTTTTGCCCATACAGGTATTTATGGAAGTGTTTCACGCATTCCAGTACTGCGAGCAACTCCCTTCGGGTCACACAGTAGTTGCGTTCAGGCTTTGACAAAATTTTGCTGTAGTACGCTATCACTTGTTCTTGGCCATCTATTATCTGCGACAGCACACCGCCAATACTATGCCCACTTGCATCTGTATCGAGCACAACATCTCTCCAGGAACGGGGAAGGCCAGAATTGGAGCAGTGCACAGTTTTCCCTTCAGTCGTGCAAAAGCCTGCTCCTGCTCTTCACCCCACGCGAAGGCTTGATTCTTTTTCGTCAGTTTGTGCAAGCTGCCAGCTATGTTCGCAAATCCTGGAACGAATCTTCGGTAGTATGTGCACAGGCCGAGGAAACTGCGGAGTTCGTGTAGATTGCGTGGTCGGGGCCAATCCTTCACCGCCGTGATCTTGCCTTCGTCCGTATGTACTCCGCGAGCGGAAACCGTGTGACCCAAATACTTGACCTCTTTTTGGAACAGCGAGCACTTCTTTGGGTTGAGTTTAAGCCCGGCTTTCTGTATTCGCTCGAATACCTCCCTCAGCTTTTCCAGGTGGTCGTCGAAGCTTTTGCCCATCACGATTATGTCGTCGAGGTATACCAGACACGTCCGCCAATGCAGCCCTTTCAGCACACGCTCCATTAGCCGCTCGAATGTTGCTGGTGCGTTGCAGAGTCCAAACGGCATGACGGTGAACTGCCACAAACCGTCGCCAACACTAAAAGCCGTTTTCTCCTTGTCCTGGTCTGCAAGTTCCACCTGCCAATAGCCGCTGCGTAAGTCGAGTGTGGAAAACCACTGTGTGCCTGACAGTGTGTCCAGGGTGTCATCGATCCGAGGTAGTGGATAGCTGTCCTTCTTGGTCACGTCATTGAGCTTCCGATAGTCCACACAGAATCGGGTACTGCCATCCTTTTTCTTGACTAGCACGACCGGCGAGCACCAAGGACCTGACGAAGGCTCTATGACCTTTTCTGTATGCATGTTTCCAATCAAATTTGTGACCTCTTCCCTCTTGGCCAGAGGAACTCGTCTTGGCGGTTGGCGGATTGGTTTCGCGCTTCCGGTGTCGATGTTGTGCTTCACTATGGCTGTTCTTCCGCCCGCTTCCGTTGCAAATATTGACCCATAGTGCTGCAGGAGTGACCGCGCCTTCTGTTTCTGCTCGGCTGTCAATTCGCTGCTCCACTGGGTCTGCGGTATGGCGTCCATGTTAGAACCGCTTTTCTTACTTCCTCCGGGTGGACTGCCTTCGCAATTGACAACTGCTTCAGCCTCTCTACACTCGCCAATGACCGCATCTTTTCCGACATATCTGGTCGTGTTCAGTGGATTGAGTATCCTGACTGGTATTTTGCCATTTTTGGGTTCCACTAATGTACGTCCGATTATTATGTTGTCGTATCCTTGTTTTGGCGCTTCTACAACCCACAGCCGACTTGTCCCATCGTCCTCGTCCACCTTTGCCCACACAATCGCCTCGGAATTCGCTGGTATCTTCTGGCGTTGACACGAGACAACTTTCCTTACCGCCACGCTTCGGTCATAGCCAGTGTGCAGGGGGAATTCAACGTTGGCATACTTCAGCACATTTTCTTTCAGGTCCAGCGTAAAACCATGCCTAATCATGAAATCCACGCCGATAATCACGTCGTCCATTATATCCGCGACGATGAACTCATGCTCCAGGCTGCTGGTGCCGATAGCAATTGTTTTTGTTACTTTTCCTCTTACCGGCGCACGCTCGCCAGTCGCAGTCCTCAGCTGTATGCCATGCAGCGGTTCCCAGTTCTTCAGAAGCTTCCTTTTTATGATCGAATATGACGCTCCAGTATCCAGTGTCAACACGAACAACTTTCCATCTATCTTTCCTTCAATCGTCAAGCTGCTGGGTTGCCGTTTCAGCTGTGAGACAAGGACGGTGGGGCAGCGGGTTGTGGGGATCAGCTCACGCCCCTTTGGGCTGACCCGTTTTAGTTTAACGACTCCTCGTCCTCAGCCCTGCGCTTGTTGGCTGAGCCTCGATCGTCAGTATTCCTCGCTTCAGGCGATTGCGATCGAGAACGGGAACGCCTCTTTCGTTGGCGGCAGTCTCGTGATATGTGACCCTGCTTGCCACATGTCCAGCAAACAACTTTAGAGGAGACAACCCGTGGCCTGCCCGGTGTCTCAGAGCTTATGGCCTGGATCGAAATGTCGCTGTCCGGCTGGATTTGACGTACCCTTGCAGATGCATACCGATTGCCTCCAATCCATGTCGCTTCATATGTCATCGCGCTGGTCACCGTCTCCTTAAATGTCGGCTTGCCCATCATCAACGCACTGCGACGTGTCTCGGGATCATGAAGACCTTCAATGAACGACTCAATCTTCATCCTTTCGAGATCATCAGCGCCGAATTTTGGGTAGCACAACTGTACGAGCCGCTCAATGTCTGCTGCATATGTCTGCAGCGCCTCGCTGGCTCTTTGCCTGCGGTTCTTCAGCTCACAATAGTACAGCGTATGGTTGTGCTCGTTGCTGTACTTCGCTGCCAACGCTCTCATGACGGCCTCATAATCACTTCTCGAGCATTCCGGAACTGATTTCATTACCTCAGCCGCAGGACCTTTCAGCGCCAGTGCCAATCTCCGACCCTTCCTGATATCGGTCCACTGATTTTCCAAAGCAGCTAAGTCGAATTGCAGTTTAAATGTATCGAACGGCGTAGCACCATCATAAGTAGGCACTTCTGTTCGGGTGGCGAAACTTTCCGGAACCGTCGGCAAACATTCTCGTGGCTGCACCTCTCTAAGCCGCTCATCGATTTTCCTGTTTACCGAATCCTCCAGACTGTCAACTCGTTTGTCCCACTTGTCCATTCGCGTCTCAAGATGCTCAACTTTCCCGTTCAGTCTATCGGAAATTTCCTCCACCTTCTGTTCTATGCGCGCAGAATTTGTCGCCATTTCTCGGTTGCACGCTTCCATTTGCTCCGATATTTCACGGGTCGCCGTTTCCATCCTTGCTATTTCTTGATTCGTCGTTTCCAGTTTCGCTGCCATTTGCGCCGAAAGTTCCTGATTCGCGGTTTCCAGTTTCGTTGCCATTTGCGCCGAAAGTTCCTGATTCGCGGTTTCCAGTTTCGTTGCCATTTGCGCCGAAAGTTCCTGACTCGCGGTTTCCATTTTCCGGTTGGAAGCTTCAAACATGCCTTTCATTGCGACCATAAGCTGGCTCATGTCCATTGCTTGTGGTGGCGTAGCCGCTGCAGCCGTACTTTGCATCGACGCAGCACCAGCAGGCGATTCCTCCACCTTGGCCGACGCCTCTTGTTCCTGCGTTCCGAACTCGTGTGCAGCCCAATCAATGCCTCGTGATTCACATGCCTCCCGCAAACGCAGCTGCAACTCCACCTTTCCACCAGCAGTCGGCAAATTCCATGCAGCCAGCTCCTTCTTCAGCTGGTCCACCTTCAGCAGCTCGAGTTTAACCATGTCTGCGTTTTTATAATTTAATTTTTTTTTATCTTCAGTAACACAATCCTCAATTTCTGACACCAAATGTTACGAAAATTACTTCACAGGTTCGTTTGGATTGGTTTTGAAAATAAAACAACTTCAGTTACTCAGCAAAAATCAACAATCAGAAACTAACTTTATTTACAGTATTACACTTTGCTTGTATCTACACTTGTTACCACTTTGCTCGCTCAACACAGACTCGACCCCTTGCGCTGCCACTGCTGCTTTTATACCACTTTTCTTATCGCGCCGAAGTTTCTTGCACTTCTAATTGGAAAGCGCTCGACCATTCTCGCACAGCCCATTTCGAGAACCATCCTTGCCATATCGGACTATACTAAGCGAATTTATAACAGTTTTGCTGTACTTCACAGTGCATGCCTAAAAGTATGCTTGGAAAACATTCGTGCGGAGAAGGCATTCCCGTGCGGCACAAAATTTCTCATCGTATCAATACATTAAACTAAAATTTCCCCCAAATTTATAACACATAAAATTAATGTTTCATGAAAATTGCTCATTCTATGTGGCACAAGCAACTAACAAAAGACCCAATAGCCAATATACAAGGTGTTGATGTAGCAAAAATAGATTAAAAATATCTGTAAAATATTGTAACGTATAATAAAAATGTAATAAATATACAACGCGAGATATGAAAAAGAATGACAGTGCGATTCAGCTGCAAATAAAAACAAACAAGAAATGAAAGCAGGAAAATCGACCAAAAAAACCGATGTGGCATCGGCCAAAAAAAGTCGATGTGGCATCGGCCAAAAAAAGCCGATGTGGCATCGGACAAAAAACGCCGAAGCCGATGCCGATTCTTTTTTTTTTGCCGATGCCGATAACAATTTTATTGGCCGATACTAGCCGATGCCGATGCTGATTAATCGGTCGGACTCTAATAAACATTAAACGAGAACAACGGCCTAAGCCGGGGAGCATAAATAGGGGGAACATCAGTACAAGAGGATAAGAAAAAGAAGCGATTAGTGGTGGGATTGACAGATCACTGAACAACTACAGCACTCATTTAGCCAAAAGACAATGAGTTCTTTTTTTTAAACTGGCTAAAGACATCTGGAAATACATTAAAAGAATCGGTTAATGATGAAGTGGAAAAGTACAGCAAAGAAATAGTAGATATTACCGACGATTTTGACTTACTTCACCGGTGGAAAAAAAAATTAAAAATATTATCCTCGTTTATGCAAATTTGCTTTGCAAATTCACTCAATACCTGCAAGTAGTGCTGCGTCGGAGCGCGCTTCTCAAAATATATTTAAATCCATCTGTTATCTACTGCATAAAGACACACGAACGCACCATGGGTAAAATACAAGAACTTTATCCATTACATTTCAATAAATAAAAAATAATAATATTGTTACGAATACTAAGTCTAGTGGGCTGTTACGTATCACTGGATTGTGCAATTTGAAAATAAAACACAGTCAGTTCTTAAACGCAGCCAATAAAATAAACCAACAGTCACTTTATTATTCACAGTTTTACACTTTACTGTTCGTACACTTAAGTATTTGCTTAACTACTCCGTGTGGCAACTTCACTTGTCAAAACCAGACTGACTCGCTGCGCCGCATCCGGCTGCCTTTTATACCTCTCAGGCCATCGCGCAGATCGTTCCCTCACATTCCGGAGTGGACTAAAAGTTTCCATCATTGCCAGGTTGGACTAAAAGTTATTATCGCGGCCGTCGCTGCCAGATTGGACTAAAAGTTACTATCGCGGCCGTCGTTGCCAGATTGAATTATAGCACGGCACGTAGCGGCAGGGTTGCTTTGCACAGCGACAGACTGTCTCATCGTTACAATATTTACACAAACAGAAGTGGAAGACATCGTTAATATCCAGGACTTGTTATCATCAGTATGAAAATACATAAAAGCGCACACGGGAACGCCCCTCAGAACAAAGCACAAATATTCGAAAATTACTACTGTACGAGATTCTGACCATCTGGCTCCCACCTAAGCAGCATCTCTGGGACAGTGCTGCCACTCATCTGGCATCACCGCATGAAGTTGGGTGCAGAGGAGGACGAGGCTGGTTCCGGTCTCACTCTCTTCTTCTGGTCTGACGTGCGCAGGCAGCACGTGTTTGAGAACTCACATTAAATAAAGTAAAGTTAAATAAATAGCGTACAAATTGATGGTGCCTCCTGTGAGGATTAATTGACTTCAAAGTACAACGTTTAATATGAGCAAGGAAGGAAAAAAGGTAATAGGCACGGCGGCGCTCAATATCAGGGCGGCCGCGAGAACGTCGTTGCTGCGCCTAAAGGCCGCAGTAGATGCAGAAGGTTTCACTCCGGACCTAGTCGAGATCGACCACTTCCTCGCTACGCTGGATGCTCATTTTAGTCGGTTTACGGAGCAGCACCAGACATTAGTAGGTGCCGCTGCGCCCGAGGAGTTGGAGGCGCACGACTCGCTGCTGGAACAGGTGGAGGCGGCATACAGTCACGCGGTGGTCAAGTTGCGACGCATGCGCTCCGGCCCGCCCGTCGACGTTGATCTCGCACCACGTGGATTCGGGGAAGCACGGCTGGATCCCATTAAGCTGCCAATCTTTGACGGGCGGCAGGAGAATTGGCTAGTCTTTAAAGATCTCTTTGAGTCTCTCATCCACAATCGGACGGACGTTGACGCGACGTATAAGCTGAGCCGGCTCCGACAGTGTGTGAAGGAGGATGCAGTGCCGATGGTCGGAGGTGTTTATACAGGTGGCTACGACCAGTTGTGGCAGGATTTAAAGCGCCGGTACGACAATCCTAGACGCCTCGTCGAAGCGCACGTTAACCGTTTGCTGGATTTGCCGGAACAGCCTGGTGAAACGCAACAGGCCATACGCAACGTGGTCGATGTTGTGCGCAGTATGCTGCGTGCGCTGGAGGTAATGGCCCTGCCAACAGATCAGTGGGATGCCATTATCTACCCCATCATAATTCGCAAGCTGCCGTCAAGTGCCGTGGCTCATTGGAGGGTTAGCAGTCATTCCGACCAACTGCCACGCCTGACGCAGATGTTGGAAGAGATAGAGGTATATGCCGAAACGCTGCAAGACGATGTCTTCACGCCAAATCGACGCCAGTCATCGACGCGTTCAGCCAAGGCACATGTAGTGACGTCATCGCCTACAGGCGCCACTACTAGTCCACGATTGGTTTGCCCACAGTGCGCAGAGCCCCACCGCCTGTTTAAATGCCAGCAATTCCGTGCGTTCGATGAACCTCAACGTTGGAATCTGGTTCGCCAAAATTCGTTGTGCTATAACTGCTTGGGTTCCGGCCACACGGCCAGGCAGTGTTCCTCCGGATCCTGTCAACAGTGTAAACAGAAGCATAACACGCTGCTATGTAAAGCAACTTCGGTCTTGAAGAGGCCGATGCCAGCGCCACTAGCGAATCAAATGGACACGCCTCGTCCATCATCATTACCTGGGACCTCGTCCACGACAACACCGCGAAGTCGCGCACCGCACATCTTACCCCGTCTCGACAATGCACAGACGTTTGTGGCCCAGTCAGCGGGCGTTGTATTGTTGGCCACGGCAAAAGCATCTATTCTGGATAGATGCGGGGAACAAAGAGAATGCAGGCTCCTGTGTGACATGGGATCACAGGTGAGCTTCATAACAGAATCATTTTTCAATCAGTTGAATCTTCGCAGAAAACACAGCACCCTGGCGGTGGAGGGCATTGGGGGCCAGACTGTCACAGCTTCACGCGGTCAGACGACGTTGACGATGCGCTCACTCTTCGACCCGGTCTTCGAATTTACTTTCGATGCGCATATTTTGCCAGCTATTACCACGGCGATTCCAGCGGCACCTATCGACGTGCGGCGCTGCGAACATTTGCAAAATCTTCCGCTTGCGGATCCAACATACCATACGCCCGGTCGCGTTGATGTGCTCATTGGAGCTGACGTCTGGGGTATGCTGCTACTCGGTGGAGTTATTTCAGGCGGGCCTGAGCAACCGTATGCTCTTCACACCCACCTAGGCTGGGTAATTTGTGGCCCAGCCACTTTCCGGTGTACCTCACTACCGGCCGTGTGCACCACAGATGACAGCAACGTAGCCGAGGAGCGTCTGGACGACCTCTTACGGCGATTCTGGGAACTAGAGGTGGTACCGCAGCTACCGCCTGTTGACGATTGCGAGCAAATCTTTCATCAGACAGTTACACGCAACTCGGATGGTCGATACGTGGTCCAGATCCTGTTTCGACCTGATTGCCCCGCCTTGGGAGACTCGTACACTTCGGCGATGCGCCAGTTCTTTCAGCTGGAGCGCCGCTTTAGCAATGACGCTGTACTGCATCAAAAATATGTACAGTTTATGCGCGAATACCAATCACTTGGACACATGGAGGAAGTCGCTATGCTATGCGACAATGTTTCTCAAGCCTATTACATCCCACATCATGCGGTTACGACCAAGTTCCGGGTCGTATTCAACGCCTCGGCGAAGACCACCAACGGCGTCTCCTTGAACGACACGCAATTGGTTGGGCCGCAGCTCCAGGACCCACTGGTGAACATCCTTCTGCGGTTCCGTCGCTTCGGTGTGGCGATCACGGCGGACGTCGAGAAGATGTTCAGACAGGTTGAAATAGATCCACGACATCGACGCTGGCAACGGATCCTCTGGCGGGAAACTCCGGACGTGCCACTTCGGACCTATCAATTAACCACCGTCACGTATGGTATGGCGTGCAGCCCTTACAACGCCATTCGAGCCCTGAGGCAGTGCGCTCACGACAATCACCATGTAGTTGCTGATGCTATTCGAGCGGCTGCTGCCCGAGACAGTATTCTTCAGAACTTCTACGTCGACGACTTCCTCGACAGCGCCCCTACGTCAGCGCAGGCCGTCACATTAGCTCAAGACATCATCAACATCCTGCTGCAGGGTAGGTTCAGTCTGCGGAAATGGAACTCCAACGATGTGGACGCTCTCATCGCTATCACCAAATCTGGGTCCGCTGCCACCGAATTAAGTCTTGGTGATTCCGACACAAAGGTCCTGGGCCTACACTGGAACCCAGTCAGTGACGAACTACAGTTCAAGGTAAAGTTGGCAGACGGTCGTCTCATTCCGACGAAGCGGATCGTGTTGAGTGACGTGGCCAAGTTATTCGACCCCCTTGGTTTTTTGGCGCCCGTGACAGTGACTGCCAAAATGTTCATGCAGAGAACCTGGGTCGACAAGATTGACTGGGATACTCCGCTACCTCCAACTATACGTGAGGACTGGATGAAATTTCGGAGTGCTTTCCTCTCTCTAGATTGCGTATCCCACGCTGGCTCGGGCTGACGCAAGATTCCACGGTTTCACTACATGGATTTTGTGATGCCAGTATGAAGGCCTACGCCGCTGTCATATACGCCCGTAGCATCGAGCCTGATGGGCGAACAAAGGTAGCTCTCGTTACGGCACGAACCAAGGTGGCACCGCTGAAGACCCTTACGATTTCGAGGCTTGAGCTGTGCGCTGCTCATCTACTGGTCAACAGCATGATCAGCACCTGTGCTGCTCTTCAGCTTGACGGAGTGAAATGCACCTACTGGAGCGATTCGAGCGTCGTGCTGGCCTGGATACGCCGGCCCCCGACCACCTTGAAGCAGTATGTTTCCACTCGTGTCGCCTTTATTCGACAACACTCTGATGTAACCAGTTGGCGACATATCCGCTCCGAGAACAACCCTGCTGATTGTGCCAGCCGTGGGTTGTCACCAGCCGCAATCGGGCAGTTCACATTATGGTGGGACGGTCCACGATGCATCCATGATGTCGGCGTCCAGCCACCACTGCTACCACATTTGGAGTCCGCTGATCAGGAAGCTTATGATGCCGAACTGCGACCATTTCACACTAACCTCAGCATATTGGTGGTGCCCAAGCTGCAGGTGCGCCTTGGCACCGGGGCCACCGCGACGTTCATTCCGCTAGTCGAACGCTTCAGCACACTGCAGCGTCTTCTACATACAACAGCTTATGTCTTACGCTTCCGACCAGCTGGGCGCCAGAACTGGCATGCGGGCGTCCTAACTGCGGAGGAAGTTCAGCAAGCATTCCTACTACACGTTCGGGAAGCGCAAGGTAACTCATACTCTTCCGAAATTAATCATTTACGATCCGTCGGTAGGGTTGCCGTATCCAGCCCGCTGCTGCCCCTGAACCCATTCCTGGACGATTTGGGAGTCTTGCGAGTTGGTGGTCGATTACGGCAGGCCGATCTCAGGTACGAGCAACGCCACCCGATGATAATCCCTAAGGGGTGCCCACTAGCTACCCTCCTGGTCAACAACGCTCACCGGGTGACACTACATGGGGGCATTCGCGTTATGCTCCAATATCTGCGGCGCCAAGTTTGGATTGTCCACGCGCGCGGCTTAGTCAAACGTTGCATTCATGAGTGCAAAACCTGCAAGTTACACCAGCGCGCTATGCAGCAACAACAGATGGCGGATTTGCCACGGGCACGGATCACCGCTGCAGCTCCATTCACAAATACGGGCCTGGATTATGCAGGCCCATTCTACGTGCGTCATGGCAGCAAGCGATCGGTTGCCACTACGAAGACTTACGCAGCAATTTTCGTTTGTATGTGCACCAAGGCGGTGCACATTGAATTGGCAGAGGACTTGAGCACACGGGCCTTCCTCGATGTTTTTGACCGGTTTGTGAGCCGGAGAGGCTATTGCACTAATCTATACAGTGATAACGGGACCCAGTTTGTGGGCGCCAACCGTCACCTCAAGGCAGATTTGGCAGATTGGAATAACACTCATGCTAGGCAGCATCTCGCGGACGTAGGCGTCCATTGGCATTTCATCACCCCAGCCGCCCCACATCATGGGGGGTTGTGGGAAGCGGCTGTCCGCTCCGCTAAGAAGCATTTAAAACGGATCATCTCCAACCAGACCCTGACGTTTTATCAACTCAGCACGCTCTTGACGCGTATCGAAGCGTGCCTTAATTCAAGGCCCATCATAGCCATCCATGATGACCCAGAGGGTGGAACAGCTTTATCGCCTGGCGACTTCCTGATCGGTCGACCTTTAAATTCACGACCAGAACCATCAGTCGGAGAGGTCCCCGAGAACCGTTTACGCCTTCACCAACGTCTTCAGCGGATGTACCAGCACTTTTGGCAACGTTGGCAATCGGAGTACTTGTCGCAGCTTCAGGCCCGCAGCAAGTGGGCGCGTCCCGTTCTAAATCTCCAGATAGGTGATGTCGTGGCCATTCAACAAGAACATCTTCCGCCTTCACGTTGGCGGATTGGTAGAGTTACTGAGATTCATCCGGGGAGTGATGGGCTGGTTCGAGTCGTCACCATTGAATACTGCTCCGAACAAATGGCCGCAAATGGACTCTTCACCAAGCAACCATGTCAGAGACCGGTGCAGCGAGTGTGTCGCATCATCGACGCCGGGGAAGAGATCCTGAACCCCTTGGGTTCAGCCGGGGAGGATGTACGAGATTCTGACCATCTGGCTCCCACCTAGGCAGCATCTCTGGGACAGTGCTGCCACTCATCTGGCATCACCGCATGAAGTTGGGTGCAGAGGAGGACGAGGCTGGTTCCGGTCTCACTCTCTTCTTCTGGTCTGACGTGCGCAGGCAGCACGTGTTTGAGAACTCACATTAAATAAAGTAAAGTTAACTAAATAGCGTACAACTACTTCCCTTCAATGACAAAAAAGATTAATAAATTCGTAAACAAATGCGCGGTATGCAAGAGAACAAGTAGGACCGTAATCCGGTGAAACCGGAAAATCAAAGCACCCGATTCCGCAATATCCAGGTCAATGAGTTCATTTAAACATTTTCCTAACTAATAAAAAAATCATCCTAACGGCCGTAGATAAATTTTCAAAGTACGCAATCGTAAAACCTATAAAATCCAGAGCAGTTGAAGATATCAAGCAACCCTTATATGATATTCTTTTCGCTCTCGTAACTAAAAGAGTAATTTTTGATAACGAAAAATCGTTCAATTAGGCGTCTATAAATTTTTTCCGAACACCCCCGTATACAAGCTGTGTAAACGGCCAAGGGAACGTTTTCATTCCACACTCCAAGAAATAATGCGCTGCCTTAAAACAGAAAACACCCACCGATCCTTTGAAGAATTAATAGAAAAAACAGTCGGGGAATACAACCTCACAATCCATTCCACTACTGTGTGGGTTTTTGTGTGTGTGTTTTTTGGCAGAAGAGTTAGCAGTGATCCGACCCTATTTGAGGGCTATAAATAACCCTGCAGGAAATGTAACTAATTTATAACTAGTCTTTTTCTGTACAGCACTGATTACAAATTAGTTGTTTTGCTTGAAAATAAGTGATTATTTTAACGTGACGATCTCCTAATAGCACATCAATTGTCTACCTTGGCATGACTTCACAACTAGTTTATAATTAGTTGTTTCCAAACCAATTAACACTGTAACACACTTTGAATTTTGCTCATTTTAGTCGAGTTCGTCGCTTAAGTCTTCGAACGTGTAAATGCTAATAGGTCCTAAATCGTTCCGAATATCGCCTTACTCTCTTCGGCAAGTTTGTAGATATTTTAACGACCAACAAATTTGCTTAACCCTTTCGGTACTTGTTTTTTGTTTTTAACTTTAAAAATCATTATTTTCCATTTTATTACGGTTTAAGCCTACATAATGAATAATCAAAAATCATTTTTTAAAATATTGTTCGAAAAAGTGGTTTTTGGGCATAATAAAATATGGCATAGTAAGAAATAAAGAAAATCGTACAGCCTTAGTGAACTATATTTGGGATCTAACTTTTTTTACACTTACTAAAGCAATAAATACCTACTAGATTACTTACATAAACCTATAAAATAAATTGATTTTTGTAATAGAATAAATAAAAGTACGAAGTGACCTCTTTTTGTAAAATACGCAGCTCGATAGGACGGCGCACTTTCTGAACCCTTACAATTTACTTGGTACACTAATCAAAATAGAAAAGAGGCTATGCCATATGGCATAGAATAACCGAAAGGGTTAAGACACCAATCCAAAATAAATACATTCGAACTGTGTTTTCGACAAAAACGTCCCAAAAACCCAACTTTCGTCGAGGCATAAATGCAGTATAGCGAACCCTCGTGAAAAAAATAAATGAGTATGTTTTTTTATTGAGGGTTGGCTCCTGCATCTAACAAAGTAAAAATTTTGCGTGGAAAACGCCCATAAAAGGCGTGGCTCGGCGTTAAAGTTCAAAGTTTTTATGAAAAAAACTCAATTAATTTCCAACTGATTTACACGATGTGGGTATCAAACGAAAGGTATTTTTTATAACTTTCTTTAAATGTGCAACATTAGATACGTAGTATTTACTAATAAAAAGTTTTAAGCGAAAAAAACATTTTTTTATAAACATTTTTTTAACTAATTTTTTCCCGAAAAAATCCATTACTAAGGTACAATAAGTTTGTTACCATATTGTAGCAGCTAGCAGGCTCGCTGTAACTCCTGCCTTCAGCCGCATTTTCACTTCCACTTCTATTTTTGTTATTTTGCGATAAAAATTTTTTGATTTTGAGGCATTTATTTTTTACTAATTAAATAATTTATTTTACACACCTCCTTATAGTACGCACTTATTTACACTTTTCACGTGCACGCTGCGACGAATAAACACGATATGGCGTCCTTTTCAGTTAGCAATGTTGCCAACCCATTGGATTCACTTACCAATTCTAAGGCTCGCAAACGTGAACCCAGAATATATCAATTTTCAAAAATAGGCAACCCTTATTCATCGCGCAGTAGCCATTGGCGACTTGTCGTTTACGAACAACGCAACGAGTACGGTTCACGCTCGTGAACTGTGTAGCCACCAGAGTTGCCGCTTTTGGTCTTTTCGGACCAAAATTGGTCAGACTTTTTTACTTTGGTCCGCTGGTCTGCTTGAACGAATTTTGGTCCGTTTTGCGATGCGAATATCTTTTCATTGGTACAAAAATTTTATTAAAAAAAAAATAAAATTTTTATTTTAAAATCACTTTAAAGATAACGAGAATTTTTAATTGGTCGGTTCAGGTCGAATTTGGTCAGCAAAAATGTTTCAAGTGGCAACACTGGTTAGCACCTCTATGTGTTTATTTGCTAAGTGCCCTGTGGGAAATCGGAGTGGTCCAAGTCTAGTTTTTCAACTGGTCGCTTGACAGTGACATATGACCTCAGAATCGACTCGTTTCCTTGGAGCAAACTCACCCTTTTACCATGGCGGTGTCCTAGGCGAGGGTCAATTGTCCCCGTCTGCATCCATTTGCAACTAGTCCAAGGCTAGTCCGAAGCAACCAGTTTTCAAACCAGTTGCAAAGCGACTAGTTTGCGAACCAGTTTATTCTGGACTAGTTTTCTCACCACTCGATTTTAAAGGAGAAAATAAAACAGTGCATTTTTTAACTAATTATTTTATTTTAAAAATATTTAAAAATAATAACAAGAAATCATCGCGAATAAAAAAGTATTGGTGCACGTAAAGATGAACTTCGACTTGTTGACACACTTCAGTCGAAAGTGTTTGGGGTCTGACGCAGTTCAACATCCTGACTTCGCCTGCAATTAATAAAATAATAAATTAATTAATAAATAATTACATAAACATAATTACATACATTTTTTAATACATACCATTCGACTGCTGCTGCACTTCGCTGCTTCACGCAACCACGCAAAATTCTAACTGAAATCATTCAAGACAAAACGTACAAATCGAGCGAACTTCGAGTCATAGAAACAGAAAGAAAGAAACATTTCAACGTTGTTGTAACAAAAGCATCGCAAGATCAGCCGTAACAGAATAATGTTGCTTATTTCACCTCTGTTTCGTCTTTCGGTTCGTTTCGTATTTTCATGTCACTTCTCGCCTATGAACGCGCACGCAGAACGTGAACGATTAGACGCGAACTGACCGACTTCTGCATCCGCTGACAGTCACTTGGACATCTAGTTGAACAATTGACTACAAAAAACCAATTGAAAGGCCAATGAATTTTGGGAACTAGTTGTCTCAGGTCCGACAGGGTGGTTGGAGCTACTAACACAAGCAAACATATTTTGTGCAAGTACGTGACAAACGCAAACTAATTCGCTGCTAGCGTCGATCTGTACGTGAAAGCCGAGTGACTGTTATATTGCGTTCAAACTGACTCATTTAAACTAGTTTAAGTAAAAAGAGCTTTTTGTTGAACACAACCGTCCAGACTGCTCAATGAAGTTTAATTTGACAGCAGTTTGTTTACACACAATAAACAAATATTTTTGTAAACTGATGTGCTGGGAGCATAATTCGAGCGAAATATTGGCGCATATTTCATAAACCACGGCATCGTACTCAACTTCATTCAATATTAGACGCCTTGTATTCAGATGCCACAAAAAGGCGATGAATAGAATGAAAGCAGTGCGAGCAAAACGATAATTTTTATATATTTCAACATTTTCACATTTTCAATGTTTGTTTGGTTTTGTTGTGATAAATTGACAGCTGAATCTGTAGGGATGTTTTTCTGGTTTGTGTCTAGGGTGTGCGCTGTATTCAGTTGACAAAAAAGCTTTTTCATAGAAAGCTTTCGGATGCAACCTTGCGTTAAACTCGTTTCAAAACATGTTAAATGGTTTAACACGTTTAATTTCCAACAACAATTGCATGTGAGTGAACAGGTTTTCGAACTGGTTTTGTTCATTTAACTTGTTTAAGCACATTAAACACGTTTAAGTCGTCAGTTTGAACGCCGTATTAGCTCGCTTTTGCATGACTGTTCTAAAGTCAATCAGCGTGAATAAGTACATTTTATGTAATTTAAAACTACATTTATATCACAATATTAATTAAACATTTAATTTTATAAATATATATTGTTAGATTACAGACATCACTGTGATATCAACGGCATGACGTGTATATCAAAATGTGAGTACAATTTAATACAATTTATTTTTAAGTGCTACTTAGTAGGGTCATAAATATTGTTACAACATTGAACACACCCATTGTTATAGTTGAATTGAACATACCCCGTTATTTCCACATGGTTTATGAAAAATAACTTGTAAAGCGTTAGTCTGCTCCGGGAATTCTAAATTGTTCTAGCTTACACCATGGAGTGGTCAGATAACGAAATGAAAAAAGGTGATATTTTCAAAATGCTCCGCCCGCTCGGGATTAGTCGCATGTTCGTCTACCGGTGCATAAAACTGTTTGAAGAGACTGGAGATGTTAAAAACCGCCACCAGTCGGGTCGTCCGCGCAAAGTTCGAACACCACAAGTCGTTAAAGCTGTCAAATCAGAAATTCAGCGAAATCCGCTCGGAAAACAGAAAATCATGGCCCGGGAGATGAATATCTCGCAAAAGTCCATGAGTCGAATTATTAAAAAAGACTTAGGACTTAGGGCTTTCAAACGTCGTACCGGACATTTGTTGACTACAGCTTTGAAAAAAAAGAATAGAAAAATGCAAACGTCGTTTGGTGAAGCACGCTGAGAACTTGCACAAAAAAATCTTGTTTACCGATAAAACAGTTTTTCCGCGCAGGAAAAATTTAACAAGCAAAATGATAGGGTGTATGCACGGTCATCTAAGGAAGCATCTGAACTGATTCCACGGGTCGAAAAGGGTCATCACCCAGCTTCAGTCATGGTTTGGTGGTGTGTCTCTTACGATGGGGTCACTGACTTGCATTTCTGCGAACACGGGGTCAAAACATCGGCCACAGTTTACCAAGAAACCGTTTTGAAAGCTGTTGTAAAACCACTTAACCATTCTTTGTTCCAAAACCAGACGGACTTTTCAGCAAGATTCTACGCCGACCCATAAAGCTAAAACGACTCAAACCTGGCTCCAAAACAACTTACCAGCATTTATTTCCTCTGAAGAATGACCCTCTGGCTGTCCTGATTTGAACCCGCTCAATTACAAATTGTGGACAGTTGTTGAGGACATGGTTTTGCCACAACAGATACCCCAACATTGATTCTCTTAAGACAGCTTTGATTCGTGCTGTGGCCAATTTTCCGATGGACGAGGTGCGTGCGGCTATTAATGATTGGCGAGTCCGACTTAAGTCGTGCGTGAAGGCCAAAGGCGGACATTTCGAATGAATGTTTGCTTTTTGCCCAAAAACATTCACTACTTTTAATTTTATAGCATAAAACCTGTGTAACAGTATTTATGTCCCTACTAAGTACATATTGTGCGTATTATACCATAACTTTTTTTTGAATTAGGACAAAATGGCTATAACGCTTTGAATATCTGCAATCTACCGTTTCTCTAGGATGGGGTGTTTGAACCATTCCATCATTAGACCAAACATCATTCAATTACTACTTTGTTTTATATTTATACTGAGTTCGTCACAACAACTCGCTAACGGGTTTCGGCTTGACGCTAGGTCAGGCACATCTGTTTCGTATGCACCCTCTCCAGTTTTGCGGTTCAAACGTGGTCAGTAGCCCACTCCATCGGAGATACGGTTTTTCGGTTTCGCTTCCTTTCACCAAATTTCGCATGCAATACCTGTTAAACTGAAAGCTTGCCATCCAGTCTCACGACCTGACCGAGCCAGCTTAACTATTGAGTATTTAAGCTTTCATAATTTATTTATAAGAGAAATAATTATTACATTTAAGTACATTAAAAAGTATTGGCTGACATGGTCTTCAGCTCTTGTAATTAAATTCACATGAAAATAGCCATATTGATTTACTTCACGCAGTTTAAAAGGCTTGTGACGGGTGATTTTTTAATAGTCTTCGGATTTGATTAAAAAAAAACACATACAATTTAGAGAAATGTATGAAATCTTTATTTGAGTCGATAGAACGATCTAAATAGTTTGTTTAGAGTTTGAACTTATTATTGCAATTATGTAACCAATGTCAAACGTTCTCACGGCAGAATTGGGCTCGAATCTCACCGCAGCAAGTACTAATTTTACGCGCCAGTTTTATCTAACATTCGGCAGTCAATGCATTTGCACACTCAAATTCCATTTGGTCAGTTGCAACGTAAGCAGAAGCGGCGTAATCAATATGCGATACATTTTGGGCAAGCGTGAGATTGCTAAGACAGCGACGAGGCCTAACTTGCCCGTGAAAACGTTTGACATGGGGAATATTATAAAAGGCCAATAAAATTGTAAAATAAGAGGAGTTAATTTCTCAACCTCAACAATACAACACGTTTAATCTTTGCTTCATGCTGGATTCAGTTTAAGTGCTCAACTCAGCAATCAACTGTTCTGAATCGGTTCAAGTGCCGATTCAGACTTCAGCGACAAACTAGTCACTGAACATTTTGGTGACCCCGACGCACAGTGAAGCGTCCGTGGCCAAAAATAAAAAAACAAATCTTTATTTTGAACAAAAATAAGTAAGCACGATCGAAGCTAAATCTCTAAATATTAAGTTTTGTAGTCTCACGAATGTTTTAAATTTTATGTATTGCCTATACACAAATTTAAGAAAAATAGAAAATTTAACCGTGACTGCCGCCGTGGCTCAGTTGGTTAGTGCGCAGTCCAAGCGAGTGGAATGCAGAGCGACGCAAGTTCGAATTCTGCATGTAGTAACACCTAAAAAAAATAACGGGAAACTCGTTTTCTCTTTCGGTGGCTGTTCTCTCAGCTGGAAATGGCAAACCTCTGAGAGTAAAAATTGCCTATGAAAAAGCTCCCAACCTGCCGTTCGGAATCGGCATAAAAACTGTAGGTCCCTTCCACCCGCGTACAAATTCACACGCACAACGCGGGTGGTTGCGGGAAGCTAGGCCTTAGTCTCGCGTAAGCGGGCTGTCGTTCCAGTCAATTAATTATCAGGTGTACAACTTTGCTTCCGCCGTTTTCCGATAGGTGGCTGTACCGGCTGAGGCTGGTTGAAATATATAGATGGTAATGCCTTTAAAGTGAGTGTGGACAGTGACTAACGAATTGTCATCGCCGTTTCAGTGACAGTTGTTCTTGTTTTCGTATTATTCACGCTCGAAAATGTCCGTTTATGTGCCCAATTCTCGCCATTTGCGGGAAGTTTTACTTTTCTGTTACAATTCGAAAAAAAATGCAGCTGAAGCGCATCGAATGCTCTCAGAAACTTACGGTGATGCTGCTGATGTTTCAACGTTTTAAAAATGGTGATTTCGATGTCGAAGACAAACATGGTGGTGTTCTCCAACACGACAATGCTCGGCCTCACGTCTCAAAAGTGGTCAAAAAGTACCTGGAAACGCTGAAATGGGAAGTCTTGCCCCACCCGCCGTATTCCCCAGATGTCGCCCCTTCTGACTTCCACCTATTCCGTTCGATGGCACACGGCCTGGCAGATCAACATTTTCAATCCTTCGAAGAATTGGAAAAATGGATTGCTTCATGGATAGCGTCAAAAGAGGACTCCTTTTTTCGAGCCGGGATCCGAAAATTGCCGGAAAGATGGGAGAAAGTTGTCGCTAGCGACGGACAATACTTTGAATAATACATCTGTAAGCACTTTTTCGTAATAAAGCTTTTAATTTTGGAAAAAACGGCGGAAGCAAAGTTGTACACCTGATAACACTGCACAACACAAAAAAAAATAACAAGGTTCTGACAACGGATTCTGGTAGAGGGGACCAAAAAAAAATATACGTGTATCGGCGTTTTGAAAGTTTACGTCTGAATTTTTTTTTAGGGGGGTCAAAGTTTTCCCCTTTTTGCTCATTCTTATTGTGATTCGGCATACGAAAACCATGTAACCTTACATTTTAGGTATATGATGTGTTCAGCAATTTGATGTAAAATACTACGAAGAATATTTTTGTGGAGCATTTTAACCCTGTAGCTACTATTTTTATGGGTCAATTTGACCCTTTCTTTCTATAATGCCAAAAATGTCCTGTAAAACAGGACTTTTTCAGGAAAAAATGTACCACGAAAATATTCGCCATAAAATTCTACTATAGGTCTCTGAATACATCAAAGCTCAGAAATTAATTTCAACGCCAGAATTAAGCCAAATCTGAAAATGTGTTTAAGTGTTTATTTCGTACTTAATCAAAATTGGTACTAAAATTTACAATTCGGTAAATTGGAGCAGCAATATTTTCGATTTTTGTTCAAAGCCATTTGTAATTCTTACCATTTAACCAAAAATGAGTAAGAAAAGGCAATTCTCGCCAAGTAAGGCGGATGATCTTAAAATGTTAAAAAAGCAAAGATTGCTAATTAAAAATAATATTTTGCGAATAAAAACGGCTCTATTGGATGGATCTATGTCTGTAAATCCATTCGAGCTCGAGTGTCGATTGGACATCCTCAACACATACAGCGACAAACTGATGAAATGCCAGACGGAGATAGAGGAAATCGACGATGAAGACATGGGCCGTGGGGAGTTGGAGGACATCATCGTGGAAACGAAGTCCAAGATAAAGGCGATACTATCGAAGAGCCGATCTGCCAGCGTTCCCGAAGCATCGTTTTGTGCACCACATAGTTCCCGTTTACCAAAAATGGCACTTCCGAAATTCAAAGGGAAATATTCGGAATTCAAAAATTTTATAAGTTTGTTCGAAAGCTTGGTTCACAATGATCCCACTATTCCGGACATTGAAAAATTTAATCATTTAGTTTCGTGTCTGTCTGGTGAAGCCTTGGGAACAGTAAGAGCCTTCCAGATTTCAGAAGAAAATTATCCCAAGGCTTTGGCAAGTCTCAAAAAAGTATATGATAATAAATGTCTCATATTTTTTGACACAATATCTAAACTGTTTGAATTACCAAATATGCCGAAGGCCTCTTCACTATCATTACGCAGTATGATCGATACAGTGTCGGCTGTATACGACTCCCTCTTATCATTAGGTGACGACAAAAATGTGTCAAATGCGATCATCATACATTTAGTCATGTCCAAGGTGGATTCAACAACTCGTTCCAAGTGGGAAGAGCAACTAGACTTCGAAAGGCTGCCATTGTGGAGTGAGTGCGAAGCTGTTCTCAACAAACGATATCAACATTTGTCTGCTGAGGAGGCATCAACATCGCGGTCGAAATTGACGACCTTCAACGACAACAAATCCAAGCAGGACCAGAGTGGCAACAAATCGTTCAACAAAAACTCAAGGTCTTCGTATGTAGCATCGAAACAGAAGCAGCCGACATGTCTCCATTGTAAATCCAGCGAACATTACATCTCTACTTGCCCTTCATTTCTCGCTCTTGCTGTACAACAGAGATTTGAGTTCGCCAAATCAGTGCCTTTGTGCATAAATTGCTTGCGTAAGGGTCATACGGTGTCGAAATGTAACTCACAAAAATGTCGCGTGTGCAATAGGTCTCACCATAGCTTGCTGCACCAATATCCGGTTAGTTTTGGAATCGAACCTCAACAACCAGCATCACATGCCATGCACTCAATCAGTGCACCTGATCGAGTCATCTTAGCTACAGCTAGTGTAATAGGTGAGAGGTAGAGAGTAGTGAGGTAGTGTGGTAGGTGAAAAGTCAGTCCGGTGATTATATGCAAGCGAGAGCTCTTTTAGATTCAGGATCCCAAGTGAACTTTATGACTGAAGAGCTGGCCCAAAAACTTCGCATCCGTCGTGAGACCAAGAATTTAAATGTCATAGGTATAGGCAAGGCTAATACTACAGTGCGCACAAAATTAAACACATTTGTTAAGTCGCGAATAAACGCGCACGAATTCTCGGCAGATTTCTGGGTGTTGCGATCCATTTCAGCAACTCATCCAGACCAAAAAATCAACATTGATGGCTGGAATATTCCTTCGAATATTGAGTTAGCGGATCCCAACTTCAATAAACCTCAGAAAATCGATCTTCTCTTGGGTGCTGAAACCTTTTTCGAACTTCTCTCAGTGGGCCAAATCAAAACAAGCCCTAAGCACCCAACACTACAAAAAACTGTTCTTGGTTGGATCATTTCGGGGAAATATACATTAAAAGATAGTCCTCACTCCCACATTAGTAGCAACTTATGCCAAACCGAAGGTGATTTTGCGCAGATTGATGCGACTGTTCAAAAATTCTGGTCATTAGAAGAAATTCCATCGGAAGTTGCTTCAAATTTACTAACTGATGAACAGGTGGAATGCGAAAAACATTTCGTCCAAAACACTACATTTTTACAATCTGGAAGATTGGAAGTTCGATTGCCATTTAAAGAAAACCCAACTTTGCTAGGCTCTTCATATGAAACCGCTAAACGTCGATTTCAGTCCCTGGAGAGAAAGCTGTCGAAAAATCCAGAACTTCGGAAAATGTATCTGGATTTCATGAAAGAATATTTGGCGTTAGGGCACATGAGTCCAACAAATAATGAAATTCCCACTACACCACATTATTTTATTCCACATCAATGCGTGCTACGACCAGATAGCACCACCACAAAACTTCGCGTAGTTTTCGATGCATCGTGTCGCACCACATCTCAGCTTGCGCTGAATGACATCTTAATGGTGGGCCCTACCATTCAAGATGAACTTTATTCCACACTTCTTCGATTTCGACTTCACGGCAGACATTACAAAGATGTACCGACAGGTAATGGTGCACGAAGAAGATAGGAACTTTCAGCTAGTAGTATGGCGCCAGGATCCGGCAGAGCAAATTAAAATTTTTCGCTTAAACACTGTGACCTATGGCACATCGCCTGCTCCATTTCTGGCAATCCGAAGTCTTAAAATGCTGAGTGATGTAAATGCGACAAAATATCCGTTGGGAGCCAAAATCATTGCAAGAGATTTCTATGTCGACGATTTACTGACAGGTGCCGACAGCTTAGAAACTTTGGAACAAATACAAAGTGAGGTAATCGACATCTTAAAATCAGCCGGAATGCATTTAGCGAAGTGGTTCTCGAATCATCCTGACCACATTAACAACAAAAGTTCAGAAAGGACATTGCAATTTAACAACGAAGATTCGACAAAAACGCTGGGACTTCGATGGCTACCGAAAGACGATCTATTTCGTTTCAGGTTGGATGAAACATTCCATGACTTGCGCGCAACCACGCGAAACATTTTGTCTGTTTCTGCGCGCCTTTTCGACCCTCTTGGCTTACTGTCCCCTATCGTCATCAAAGCAAAAATCTTATTGCAAGAGCTTTGGCTCCAAAAACTTGATTGGGACGAGTCGATTCCATTGCGCTTAGACACGAGCTGGCAAACGTTCAAGGCCAACTTGGCTCAGCTCTCGTCTATAAGCATCCCTCGTTATGTGAATACGAGTGTGGGTGCTAGCTGCCAAATTCATGGGTTTGCGGATGCATCGATTAGAGCTTATGGCTGTTGCATCTACGTACGAAGCCAAATTGCTAACAACTCGAGGTTGCAACGTGGACGAGCTAAACGGCTCAATTTGGTTCAACGGTCCACAGTTCCTTCTAGAAGACCCTGCACGGTGGCCACAAAATTCTCACTTCATCCTTTCTCAAGAAGACGAATCATTGGAGAAAAGGAAAAATATCTTCTCGTTAGCCACAATTGAAATGACAGAAAATCCTTTATTGGAAGTCATACGTCACGTTTCTTGTCATCTAAAAATGGTTCGTATCTTCGCACTCATAATTCATTGGTACAGAATCGCGAAAATTAAACCAAAAGGCGAAATAACCCCGTCAGTTACAGATTTGAATTGTAGCTTTTTAAAATTAATTCAACTGGAACAACATAAAGAATTTGCTGAAGAAATTAGGAAATTAGAAAGAAATCAGCCACTCCCTACTAATATACAGAAACTAAACCCATTTATACATGAGTATTCAGATGGCCCACTGAATTTCAAATTGCTTCGAGTAGGTGGTCGGTTAATGAACGCACCAATTCCATATGATGCCAAATTCCCATTGCTGTTGCCAAAAAACTCACATTTTACAGAAACATATTTACGGCATCTACACTTCCGAAATCATCATGCAGGACCAAAAGCGCTTATGGCAATTCTCCGAGAGAGAATTTGGCTAGTTAACGCGCAGGAAGCGTGTAGAAAGACCGTGCGAAACTGCATACATTGCTTTCGGTACAAACCAAAATTGTTAACCCAAATCATGGGCAATTTACCCGCAGATAGGCTTCAAGCGCTACGTCCTTTTTTGATCTGCGGCGTTGACTTTTGTGGTCCCATATATACCTCTTTAAAAATTCGAGGCAGACCACCTGTCAAAATGTATATAGCAGTTTTCGTGTGTTTCACTTCTAAGGCGGTACACCTAGAAATTGTTTCCGATTTGAGTACTGATCGTTTTATTTTTGCTCTAAAAAGGTTCATCGGTCGTCGAGGAGTACCACAACAGATCCATTGCGACAACGCAACCAACTTTGTCGGCGCACAGAGGAAGTTAGCCGAGCTGCGAGATGCCTTTCTGGCCAGTCAAGGCGAAGTGGCAAGATACGCTGCCAACGAAGGATTCAGCTTCGTCTTTATACCACCAAGGGCGCCGCACTTCGGAGGGTTGTGGGAGGCGGCTGTGAAATCAGCAAAAAACCTACTGTGTCGGACAATTGGAAACGCACTACTCACCGCCGAAGAACTGCAAACGCTTCTCGTAGAAATAGAAGCAATTTTGAACAGCAGGCCCATAGCACCAATCAGCAGGGATCCGAACGATGGGGAAGCACTTACTCCGGCGCATCTACTCATCGGTTGTCCACTTCGAGCAATGCCACCGGAACTAGTTCCAGACAAGCCACTAGTCTATTTAGACAGATGGCAACTTGTCTCGTCGCTCAAGCAGCAGTTCTGGCGGGCGTGGTCGAGGAATTATCTCCTGACCTTGCAGCAACGCAACAAATGGTTACTACCACAGCGCAACGTAGCCGTCGGAGATCTCGTCGTCGTCCACGAGGACAACATACCTCCGCAACAGTGGAGGCTGGGCAGAGTGCAGGACGTAGCAGCTGGCCAAGATGGAAGGGTCCGGGTCGTAGAAATTACAACAAGTAGAGGAAACCTACGACGCCCTATTCATAAAATTGCGGTCCTTCCCATCAGCGATAGCAGCTAAGTCGGACTCGGCAAGGTGGCCGGTGTTGCGTCAGACGATGCAGAAAGAATTAAATCACCAAATTATCAGTTACCATTAAATTATAAGTTGAATTGTTTAAATAATGTTCTCAAATTGAATTGTATAAGTATTGAAATTGAACTAAAATTGAAATTGAATTGTCACATTGAAATTGAATTGAATTAGAGAAAGAAAACTGTTTAACTGTTTGCAATATGATTATGTATGTAACATAGGTCACTTACCGCTGCTATTGTTTACTACTTACCGCTTAATATCATTATGTATGTAACATAGTTCACTGACCGCTGCTATTGTTTACTTACTGCTTGTACTTACCTACCTCTCAAATTATATTTACATGTTGTTACCGCTTTGCTTATTATGTACTTCAAAAGAATACAGTTAAAAGTTTGATTATAAAAGGAATAAAATTTGGGTCCACGGACCAGTTGCAAGAAAAACGCGAAAGAAGTAACTTTCTCGTGAACACAAAAATTCTTGTGTTTTTTCAAAAATTTTAAGTCAAAATATTGAAAATTGTTCGAGTTGTGCCGCGTGCCATTTGGAAAAATCGTGTTTCGAGAAAAACGCGTTCAAAGTTTTGGGAATGGTTTTCTATGGTCATAACTGAAAAATTCGAGATGCAAAAATTGTTTACCATTAGTCGGCAATGCCAGGACCATAGAGCTGCCCTTCAAGGTTCAAAAATGCCTCATTCGCCTCCTTCCTGACTGATTTATTGAGCGAGCGCGCCTCTTTCGCCGCGTCGCTCAAAGCGGAAAAGTTCGCGGAAGCGAGAACGTCGTATACACCCGCTGCGGCATACGCGTGACGCGCTTGGCGGTAACCTCGTATTTCGCATAAAAATTTTTTATTTTATGCATACAACGTTTTGTTTCTTATTCTATAGGGTTCAAACTATTTTTTAAGCCAATAAAAAAAAAATCGATTTTTTTTTAATTTTACAGTGGCGTAACCCCTTAAGCTTATTTATTGTCATAAATACAACCATGTAACCATAGAAACCGTTGTATTCATGCAACACTATCAGTGCAAAAAGTTGCAAATAAGTCCCTACAGTGTCAAATTGACACTACTACCAAAAAAGCCGCTATTCCTTTCTTTATTGCGCAATTTGCTTTACCCAAAATCATTTTGTGAAATATTGCGTCCAAAATATGGATGAATTGTTTGAACTAAATGCAATCGGTGCGGAAGAAGGCCGGGAAAGTGACGTATTTGATGTGAGAAGTGATGATGACCGCCAAGTGAAGAACCTGAAGAATGTAGTGAGCCAAGTGACGCTGAATATTCCGACACCGACGATGAACATTTGCAAATGCTTGAAGATGTGGTTTGTTATGAGAACAATTGGATTTGTCAAAAGATAAAACAATTCAATATTGTAAGGACCCTCCACCTCCAGCAAGAGCGATGCCCCTTCACCCAATACATACCGTTAAAACCAAACAAATATGGGATAAAAGGATGGACAGTTTGTGACTCAAAAACATTCTACGCATATAACATGGAAATTTCCATGTGGAAAGGAACCAAGGTCAGAGAGTAGTTCTTCATCTGACAGAAGGTTTGCAGAAAAAATCGAAAAGAAATTCCATCTTTACTTCTGACAATAAAAAACAAACCAACTAATCACTCCGAATTCGTTTTTGACCATAAATTACGATGCACACTTGTTTCATATGTTCCAAAAAAGAAAAGATTTGTCACTTTACTTAGAACAATGCATACAAAAAAAGAAATAAGCAATGATGCTACGAAAAAACCGGAAATTATAAACTTTTACAATCAAACCAAAGGTGGAGTCGATTCTCTCGACAAATTGATTGCAACTTATCGTTGTAAACGAAAAACAAATCGATGGCCGTTAGCTGTCTTTTCCAATATGTTAGACGTTTCTGCATATAATGCAATCGTCATTTACATAACATCAAATCCGATGTGGAATGATAGCAAAAAAAAGTTTCGGCGTCGATTGTTTCTGATTGAACTAGGACATGAGTTAGTTCGTCCATATATTGCCAAACGAAAATGTTTACTTTGGGCAGCAGCAAATGCTCTCGCCATCGTTAACGATATTCAAGGGAATCCCCAACCATCAAGTAGTAACAATAGTTCTCCAACTCGAAAACGAGCTCGCTGCTACAGGGTAGGCCATTTAAAGTAATAATAAAAGTAAAGTAATAATAAAAATAATAAAGTTAAAGTAATAATTAAAGTAATATATAAAAAGAAAAAAAAGAGGAAACAAATGTTTTTTTTTTGTTTTCATCTCGATATTCATTTATTTTGGTCCAAGGAGAAATTTTCTAGTTAGTTTTTGAAAATGATATCGCGTAAATGGCCACCATTAGCTTTGGCCGCAAAATGTCCTTGGCTTGTTGGTGTATACCTTGGAATTCAAGTAGCCCCATAAAAAAAAAGTCTGGCGGCGTCAAATCGGGTGATCTCGGTGGCCACTCATAATCGCCGTTTGGTTTTCACAATCGAGATGTTATTTTGAATGTAAAGCTGAACAATTTCAGCACGTTCTTTTGGAGTGTACTGTTCCATGGTATAAATTGTCTTGGAATGACGCTTCCAACGCGCTATGTCATTAGTCGATCTGACAGCTCTGTCAAAAGTTATAGGGTTACCAGATGCTTCCACTTTAAATGGCCTACCCTGTATAAATGTGAATACAAACGCAATGCCAACATTCATAGCACTCGTTGTGACAAATGTCGAAAATACGTATGTAACGTTCATCATTACAATATTTGCGAGTCATGTGTTAAAATGTGTACTTGGTCACGAAAAATAAACTAAAATTGCAATTTCCACTATTACAATAAAAATTATTGATTTTATACACTGTTTTCATGTAGTGTCAAATTGACACTCTAGGGGCAAATGAGGATAATGAAATGAGGGACGGATGAAGGTTAAACAAACACAATAGTTATTCCATTCTGGTTACTTAACTGTGACTCTAACCAGTTAAGTAACCGAAACAACCGTTTTTACAAGCCTAATTCAAAATAACTTAATATTAAATAACAATTTGCAATATTACATAACACTAGGCAATACAGATTAACTAAAACAACAGCATTTATCTTATCTCCAACGTTTTAGTGTAATCATATAATTTTTTTCTGTATAAGTTTATATTGCAGCTTTTAAGACTCTCAGGCAACTCGTTGTAGCATTTTAACCCTTTATAAAAGATACTGTTTTTTTCCGATTCTGTTTTATAAAAAGGTAATTTAAAATCGTTTCTCTTGTGTTTCTATATGAACTTCGTAGTTAAATTTAATATTAGTTCTTAAATAGTCTGGCAAATATCCATTCTTAATGTTATATATAAATTACGCTTAGCCAATTTAAGCTATGTAGCATTTCTTTTATTGGGGTATCATAGAGTTTATTTAAAATGAACCTCATAGCTTTATTTTGCATTTTCTGCAGCTTTTCAATTTGAACATCTCTCATAATAAACAAAATTGTGGGACAGTAGATAAAATGGGGCTCAACAATTGATCTATACATTTTTATTTTATAAGGTGTACTTAAATGTTTGCAGGTTCTTTTAAACCATTCCGTCATGAAAATAAACCCGTTCTGTATGAATTGTATGGGCTGTAGTCAAATATATTGGACATTGTGACTGAAAGGTTTAATAAACAATATTTTCGTAGTTATTTTACTTATGGTGAGGTCAATATGGTCGTCAAATTTCAATCTAGCATCAATTTGAATACCCACATACTTAATACTTTGTACGTTTTCAATTTCTTTATTATTTATTTTAATGCTTATGATATTTGCAACAGTTCTTCTTGTTATGATCATGAATTTTGTTTTATCAATATTAATTTTTAACTTGTTAGCACAAAGCCAAATATAGAGACCATTTATCGAGATTAATGCATCGTCACTGCAAATATCTCGACACAGCACGCAAAAAATTTTTCCCCAATAATCATCCTTCCCAACTCCTCAAAAACACAGATGACAAAACCATTGAACTATTTATAAACTTTCTTACATCTGCAAATATTTGACACTTAGTTTAATACATTTTCTCTTATAAAAAAAGGCAATTTTTGATTTAAATAAATAAATAAATAAATAAATGCATCGTCAGCAAACAGCTTTATTGTACTAAATTTTATTTATTTATTTATTTATTTATTTAAGCCAATCGAAATACAAAAATATCTACAGGCTAGAAAATATACAAAATGTAACATAACTTAAGAATTAGAATAACAATTGAACTAAGAATAAAACATATTAATTAATTCTTTAAATTTTGGTTTTGGAATGGAGAAATCGACATCATTGCTGCAAGCCAAATTATTTAATTGCATTAATGATCTAGCAAGCGGTTGATTATAAGCATAGTTCGTCTTGTAATGCTTTACTACAAATAATTTATTTGTGCGAGTAGTTCTGATTGGAACAAAGAAGTTTATAAGACTAAGTAAAGCAGGGCACTTGGTACTGCCGCAAATGACGTCATATACGAATAATAATGAATTTACCATGCGCCTCGATTCTAATGATTTCAAATTTATAAGTAAGCAACGTGACTTATACGAAGGAATCGGTTCATGAAAGTTTAGTGAGAATAGGGCAAATTTTAGAAATTTCTTCTGTACTCTTTCGAGGCGATTAATATGAACAGCATAGAACGGATTCCAAATAAAAGCAGCGTATTCTAGCCTGGACCTCACGAAAGCAGAGTATAGAAGCTTGTATGTATAGGGGTCCTTAAAATCAGAGCAGTTTCGACGTATAAAGGCTAACATAGCATATGCTTTAGGGATTATATTATTTATGTGATTGACAAACGTCAATTTGGAGTCGAGCAGTACTCCCAAGTCGGATATCTCATTAACATCTTTAAGGCGATTATTTGCAATGGAAAAAAAAGTGTGAATATTATTATTCAATTTCGAAAAGGTTATGTGATAGCATTTTTTAACATTAAGAGCTAAGTGATTTTTTAGGCACCAGATATTCAAACTATCCAAGTCAGTTTGAATACGTGCCACATCACGAACACAGCGAGTTTTAAGAAAGATCTTAAGATCATCTGCATACAAAAGGAAATTTGTGTTGCAAAAGCAAGACTCGATATCGTTTATAAACAACAGAAAAAATAACGGCCCAAGGATGCTTCCTTGGGGAACACCAGATGTGGCAGCAAAAGACTTCGACTTTATGCTATCCACAACAACATGGCAAAATCTGCCACATAGGTAAGAGTGTATCCATTTCAAGAAAGAAGAATGAAAACCAAGCCTCTCCAATTTCAAAGTAAGAAGTTTGTGTGATACTTTGTCAAAAGCTTTCGAGAAATCAGTGTAAATAGTGTCAACTTGAAGTCTCTCTTCAAAAGCTGAGAAGCAGTATTCAGTGAAAACAGCTAGGTTAGTTACTGTGGACCGGCCAGCGATGAATCCATGCTGATTAAGGGAGATAATTCTAGAGAGAGGAAAAACCAAGTATTCCTTCACAATTACTTCAAACAATTTTGACACGGTTGAAAGTTTCGAAATTGGGCGATAGTTTGAAATATCATTTTTGCACCCATTTTTAAACACTGGAGTAATATGCGCAATTTTCCATCTTCCAATGAAGTCACCAGAAGACAAAGAGAGATTAAAAATATGACACAGAGGCTTACAAATTGTAGAAGCACAATTTTTAAAAAACAGAGAAGAGAAGCCATCACTATCTGCCTTAGCCGAAAGCTTTAGTTTCATGATACCTGCCATGACATCATCTTCCGTGATTTTCAAAGATCCAAACTCAAACGACGAGTGAATATTGTCTAATATGGAGCTGTCAATTGACTCTGAATCCGTTGCGAAATTTGACATAAAAAAATTAGCAAATAGGTTTGCGATACCAAGCGCAGAATTCGAAGAAACTCCATTATAAGCCATTAAGGAAGGGATGTCCGAATGCGATTTTTTAGATTGAATAAACTGCCAAAAGGCTTTTGGGTTGCTTTTAATACTGGTTTCAAAGTTTAAGATATAGTTATTAAACAAAAATCTGTCGAGAACAGCGAATTCCTTTGAATAGTTTAGGAATACGTTTTTATCATTTGCATCATTAGACGTCTTGAAGCGATTGTAAAATTTATTTCTTAAATTCTTCAATTTTTTCAATTCTTTAGTGTACCAGGGTAACTTGTAAACTTTTGGTTTGACCAAAGGAACCCATCTGCAACAAGCGTCATATAGCTCATTGCAAAATATATCAAAGCATGAAGCAGTATCAAAGTTAGTAAACTTATTAATCCAATCAGAACTACCGATAAAGTTATTTAGGATATCAAAATCACAAATTTTAAAGTTAAAATTCCGCCTATCCGAAGAATTTGGTAGTTTTAAAAATTCATAAAATTCAACATGGAGCACCAGCGGCACATGATGCATGTCTGATGGAGATATCGGGAACATACATTCGGCCAGAGTGTGTTTGACAGCGTCACTTAGGAAAATTAAGTCTAACAAACGATTCAGTTTGTTAAAAAATTTATTAATTTGCACAAGGTCAAAGCAGCAAAAACTGTCAATTAGAAGTATCTCATGAGCAGCAGTCACATTCGATGGAGTTAATTTATTCTCTGCATCAGAATAGGACCACGAGAGTTTACTGAGATTAAAATCTCCCAAAACACAGAAGTGCACATTTGCTTTATCTAGATCCGGCAGATTTAAGATATTATTAACATGAGCTGAATATAATGAGTCAGAGCTATTAGGCGGAATATAAGAAACGCAGATAACTAACTGCTCAGGTGAACCAGAAATTTTAAAATGGAATTAATATCGTTAATATAAGTATTGAATAAGATGGGAGCCAGAACTGAACCCTGTCGTAGGCCAATCTTGACGCCACGCTCTTCTGAAATTGACGAACTGATTATTGTGCGTTGTTTACGATTAGATAAGAAACTCTCAAACCACTCCAACTCTACACTTCCAATACCAATGGCTGACAATTTAACCATTAATATTTTTTGGTCAATTGTTTCAAATGCTCTTTTTAGATCGAAAAAAACCGCTAATATCGAATTTTTATTGTTAACTTCCTTTTTCCACTCAGCCATGTTTAAAGCTGTCTCGCAGGAATGCTTTTCCCTAAATCCTGACTGCTGAGGTATAAGTATCTTATTACTTTTTAAATATTGCACTAATTGGTGTTTTACTACAGTTTATAAAATTCATTCATCACAGGTTAATGTGATTATTGGTCGCAGCTCTTCTGCTTTTATGGTGTTTTTAACTTTTTCGATTGGGACTATAATTGAAGTTTTCCACATGTTTGGCACTACACCACTGCTTAGGCTTTCATTTGTGATTTGTGCATAAAAGAAACCTAAATACGGCACAGAATCCTTAAAAACGCTTTCAGATAGTAATTTTTCCCCTCCCTTCTTGTTTTTAAACTTCTGGATTATATCTTTGATATCCTTAGCTGTTACATGATTAAATTTAAAGCGAGTATTTGACAGATGAGATATATTAGTGTCTCTATCAACAACTTCTTTATTGCTGCTTATATCTGCAATGCTATCTACAAAAAACTTATTTAAATTGTCTACAATAGCTAGCTCATTATCAAGCATTTAACCGTTGATAACAACCTTATTAATAGAAGAATTTTCCTTCCCCATACTTATTGCTTGTTTTAGGCACTTCCACATCATTCTACTATCGTGTATGTTGTTATCTATCTTAAATTCCATATGTTTCACTTTTTTAGTTCTTACTCATTTTTTGTATGCTTTCTTTATATTTCGATATTCCTCCCAGTCTCCCGATATTTTGGCCATTTTATACAATTCAAATGTGTGCTTGTAAAGATTGGCTAACCCATTATCATACCACTTGTTCATGACTTTTAATTGAATTTATTTTTCATACGTCAAATTTCGCATAACATTAAGAACACTGCAGTTAATCAACGACACCTTGCTCTCCAAGTCAATTACATCAAAATTACTGAAGTCGCATAGGCGCAGTTGATTCATAAGCGCTGCACTATTATAACACTCCCATGGATTATTTTTATCCTGCTTCGCATATGAAATTTAGGGCTATGTTTAATTTTAAATTGGATCGTTTCATGATCGGATATTTGATATTCTTTTGATATTCATTTGAAGTCAACGAGTTAAATGGTTCTTGAGGAGTTCTTGATAAAGCATGTGCAACAACGTTAACTTTCCCCTTTCCTTTATTTTGACCCTATTCATAGACATATAGTTGTTTGTTCAGTGATGTTTACCTAAACGGTTTTCATCGACGTAATCTGTAGATATTCTATTAACTTTCTATGAAAAAAAAGTTGCGCTACTGGTGCGCACTTTTGCAGAGTTCGATTTCTGTATGTGCACTTAAGGAAAAATATGCATATGCGGTCCGTGAAAACAAAATTTGTTCCGACTCTGAACTTCAAATTATTGCAATTATGTAACCAATGTCGAACGACCTCATCCACCTCGGCCACCGCTGCAAGTACTAATTTTACGCGCCAGTGTTATCTACCATTCGGCAGTCAATGCATTTTGCACAATCAAATTCCATCCGGTCAGTTGCAACGTAAGCAGAAGCGGCGTAATCAATATGCGATACATTTTGGGCAAGCGTGAAAATGCTAAGACGGCAACGAGGTCTAACTTGCCCGTGAAAACGTTTGACATGGGGAATATTATATTATATTATAAAAAAAAACAAATCTTTATTTTGAAAAAATAAAGATAAAGATAAGCACGATCGAAGCTAAATCTCCAACTAAGCTGTATCAAAAGGAATTTAAAAAAAATATTAAGTTTTGTAGTCTCACGAAGGTTTTAAACTTTATGTATTGCCTATACACAAATTTAAGGAAAAATAGAAAATTTAACCTTGTGAAACTAAAGATGTTTTTTCTGGTTACAGTTATTATTTTAATATACCTGATTTTTGGTTTTATGTTCTAGATTTTTGCAGTCTGCTAACTGTCGTTCGCTAACTGTCGTTATTTAAACGTAGAGCCATTTTGAGCCCTAGCAAAAGTTTAAGTGCAAACTTCAAAATTGAATATCTCGAAAAGCCCTAGGGAGCCTTTCCAATTTCGATTGTTTCACTAAATTACAAGTATGTAGAACACGTTTGCAAAGTTTCAGCTGCAGAGGCCTGCAGACCTGCATGAAATTCATTTTTTATAGCGGCATCTTTTGTAAAAATTCGTAAGCTATTTCATGTGTAGCTGTCGGCGCGTAATTTAACGACCGGCTGGCACTACAAATGAATGCAAATATTATAAACTTAGGAGCGAATTAAAGAGGAGTCAACATAAAAAACATCGAAACTTAAAAAAATGGCAAAATATACATATGTACCGAATTCATTTGAGGCTTATACGAACTTTTAAAGTAGGCGTGGTAGACTGCCCATTTTTAGCACAATTGTTGATTATATCCTAGTGATATTATGTATAAAATTTTATCTTTCTAGTGTTAGTAGTTGCCAAGTTATCGAATAACAAAGATTTTTTCAATATGGGGGGTGGGCGTGGCAGTAGTTCAATTTTTATAAGTTTACTATTTTTGGCCATGCGATATATGGGGACGCCCCACTGTGCGACGTGATCCTTTCACGTTGTACACTGGCAATAAGAGATTGCCCCAACATCGACAATACGTCACCGGCAGCAAGAGACTGCCGTCACAAGTTCAGCAACAGCACGTGAACATCAGATCGATCAACAATGAAGACAATGGAAGAGTTAGTAGCGGAACAATCTGAACTGGGCCAGGAAGTTCAGCAACATCAAAAAGGACTCGAAGGACAGGAAGTCGCGAATACTACAATGGACGTATCAAGGAACTCTGTGAGTTGTAGAATCAAATCGACCACAACTACACAGCCATAAGAATTTTGCCGGATGTAGACACAACTGATATTTACTTCGTCAAGAACTATTTCGATAACATCAAGGCGTTGTTCGAGAAGTGCAACGGCATTCTGAGCAACGAATTGAATGCACTACAACCTCCGGCCATTCCCATCAAAGAACCTGCAGTATTAACATATCTACCTAAACCGCCGCCATGTGACGAACCAGATGCAAACGCTTCGTGCCTGGTTCGGAAACAAAGATCCATGGGCATTTCACAAAGGCGACTCATCTCAGGCGCCAATTAAATTGGGACATTTGTAAATTTTAAAATCAATCAAAGCCCACCATTAGCCAGCAAAAAGCCTTACACCACAAAGATTCGATTGATGGTGACATTACAGCAATTTGTGCAGCAAAACTAATCGGCAACACAAAAAAGCATACACACAATTAACGACAAAAACAAAAACATTAGCGAATCCCGAATCATCTTCGTTGAAACGACGATGATTCGCCGACTGTCGCCAATTTGCACCAACAAAGCATACGGTGCTGTGTTTGTATACTAGAACGCTCAGCCTATGCCGAAGATAATTTACAAAAACAAATGAGGAACTCGATTCCTCAGCCTATGATGAAGAGCATTTACAAAAACAAATGAGCAACGAGAGCATAGGGCATGGGCACCTCTGTTATATACATATTATATTATTGTACATATTCTTTGGTTATAGTTAAGAAAAAAGGTAAACATTTTTTTTCAAGGAAGTGTGCAATTGCGAAAGCTCCAAAATTTTCCAAACTTTAAGTCCAAATATCTCAACTTCTCATATAGCAGCACCGCTTGCAAAGGCGTGGCAATTTTATTATTCATTGCCATTGAAGCCATTGCTTCCTTGCCACTTTTATTGTGTGCGACCAACTAAACTTTAAAATATGACAGTACATTCCGTTTAGCTGCCTATTTGGTTAGTTGCATTTTCTGCTTAGCTGCATGATTTGGCCAAAATCCTACTTCGCAAACCAAATTTTCTTTGAAAATTTCACATTTAGCTACATTTCACTTAACTGCACTATTCCGTTTAACAGCCCTGTTTTTGAGCAAGTTTCCATTGATTTGTATGAAAAATACTTCGTTTAGCAGCACTGGAAAATTTTTAAGAGTTCAATTTTGTTAGCAATCTACCTCATTTCAACACGCACGCTTCGTTATTTCAACGTCGCTTTCGCAGTGGAGGAAATGGTTGTGAAATTGTCAAAAAAGAAATATTCGCAGGGTAAAATTACCGATTATTTTACGTAAAAGCATATCAGTAAGAATATGTACAGTGGGCGACAAAAGTCTACGTACGATGTCCATTTCTGCTATCTGAGAAGTCCAAATGCAATAAGAAAAAAAGTAATGACGCAGTTTTGTTCTAAATCTTTTTTTATGAATGCATAACAAAACTTGACGTCCTTCATTTAAAACTTAACAAATTATTCACAAAAAACGAAAAAAATTCAATGACAAAAGTCTACGTACGTCACGCATTTCATGCTTTATGTTATTGTGTCTTGCTAGATAATAACGGGAAAGTACCGTTATCTATATTTTGCGTTTGTGCTTGGTAGCAGACACTGTATAGATTGTATTTAGTTGTATTTCAAAAGTGCGCGGTTACGAAAATGGCTCCTCAAAAAGAAATATCAAATTATCTGCGAAACTTAGTCATTAAATACAGACATGAATAAAATTATTAAATTTAACTAAATCAACAGTTTAATCCATCTTTAATAACTACAAAAATAACAAAAGTGTTGAAAATAAACCGCGCATTGGTCATCTAAGGAAGCTGAATCGCCAAGATATATCATTAATTTTGAAAGAAGTTAATCAAAATCCGAAAGTGGAAGCCACTAAGTTGGCCGCAGAGTTAGCAACGAGATCGGATACGACTGTGCATCCAAGAACAGTTCAAAGAGCTTTGAACAATAATGGTTTCCACAGCAGAACTCCACGCAAGAAACCGTTTATAAGTGAAAAGAATCGAAAACTTTGTTTGGAATTTGACTCGAAACACTTAGTTCCTACTGTCAAGCATGGTTGGTTGGCATGTCATGGTTTTGGGCGCTGTCGCTGCATCTGGAGTAGGGAATTTGGTGTTTGTGAGAGGTAATATGGATTGGTATCAGTACAAATCCATTTTGAGTTTGGACTTCTCAGATAGCAGAAAGGGGCGTCGTACGTAGACTTTTGTCGCCCACTGTATATAAATATTTTCATTATGCCCAGTGTATAAGTTTTCGAATTAAAAATTTAAAGTTTTGATGGCTCGTGGAGATGGCTGCGGCTGTTCATTCTGTGCAACAGTTACTTCCTGTAGTGAAACATTGTCGTTTTTATTAGGGATGTACTTGTACCGTTAATTTTAGCCTTCTTTTTGGCATTAATTTTATGGCCAAAATTATCATTAGAATTAGAGTAGTCCCAGATATTCCAAAATTGGTTAGTGATGCTACCATGCCTTTATTTTAGCCTTTATTGTTAGCGTGGCATTCTTTTGCAAAATGGCAGGGAGGGGTTTACCGCTAGAAACTTCATTAGACAAAAATATTTAGTTATCTATTGTGACTGTAGAGTTGTGATATTGTATGGCAAATGAGCCGGTCAAGTGAATTTCTTCTTGGTAGATGTGAACTGTGCCGTTGTGTTGCTTTAGAAGTATTATGCCTGGGAGAATTTCTCCACACGTGGGGATGTGTTGATTGTTTTTCATGATGCAGGTATGTGAATGACTGCGGAGTAGGTGTGGTATGCAGGAGGAGTTACTGATGTCTACAATATTTTTCTTTGTACAGATTTTTATTTCATTATGTTTTTCGCAATTACTTTTTGTGCCGAAAATTTTATTTTTACAAATAAATATACTTTCATATGGTATTTTATAACTTTTATTTCCTTTCTTCAACGCTTTGATTAATAAAGCATCACATAAATTCTCATCGATTATTGGAATATCAATTAAATATAAAATCATAGAATTATTTCAGGCTATTTTAGCATTAGCAAATTCAAAAGATTCTTCGACATTATTAAAAGGGATATTATCTCTAGGCAGGCGCCGTGGCTCAGTTGGTTAGTGCGCGGTCCAGCGAGTCGCATGCAGAGCAATGATAACATGATGTGAAACTGAGAGCGCTCGACCACAATACATACTCAAAATCCGCACTAATACACCGATAACATCAGACCTTAGGGTTGATTTTGCCAAACATCAGACCCGGGGTATGCACAGAACCGTACTGTTGATTTCCTATACAAGGGCCACGGCGAGGGTTGCGTTTACTTTCAATTTGTTAAGCATCGAAAAATCAATTGTTATTTCTTTGTAACTATGTAATCTTTTGGAAGAAAAATGATTAAAAAATTACAATATTTCCCGAAAACCAGTTAAAAGTGTTTTAATACGTGTTTAACACATTTTTTATTCAGCTTTTATTGAATTTTATTCGTGAAATTTAAATGAAATGTGAATTTGATGAAAGCTCCAGAGGAGTTTTTGCGATAATTGCGACAGCCATATTTTGCTATCCCTTTTATACGGGTGCGCATATTATATATACATATATATATGTTATATATATATGTATATGTAATGTATATGTAATGGATATTATATATACATATATATATGTTATATATATATGTATATGTATATATAATATATGTATATATGATATGCGCACCCGTATAAAAAGGGATAGCAAAATATGGCTGTCGCAATTATAATATAATATAGATATATGTATATATATACATATGTTTTCTGATACGATTTTATAATCGCGAAGTAGCAGACTATACTTATAAACATAAATTGTTTACTGTCCGACATTTATAAGTTTCGGCTACTTCTGGTTTTTGTGGTCCGTTTAGTCTGTGTTTTTTGCGAATTGGGAAACAAACGCATTAAATACATTTTTTTTATTTGTTCCTCTCTGAAATCATTGTTAAAAAAATTGTTAAAATGTTACAAAATCGTTAAAAAATGGGTAACGCGCCGTATTGCCTCAGTGGTGGTTCGGAAAATGCAAATTAGTTATTATTAGTTTTTACATATGCACAAAGAAATAAGGATTTCTTTTTTACATCTTTATATCTCTGCATATTACAACTTTTCCCTAACATTTTCATTTAAATTAAATAATTTTGATCATTTCATATATTTTTTCCTTATTTTACACTGCTTCGTACAATAAGACTGCGAACATACTTTTTTACAAGTACATAAAAATTGCAACCCCGCGTTAGGAACAAATTTGCAAGTCAGCTGCTTGCTACAATACGAATTGTTCCACAAAGAGAGAAAGCTGGCAGGGTTGACGATTTTCTTTTCAGCTCACACGGATTGTGTTCGTGTGACCAAAAAAAACGACAAAATTTCGTCAATCCTCTCAGTTTCGCATCATGTTATCATTGATGCAGAGCGACGCAAGATCGAATACTGCATGTAGTAACACCTAAAAAAATAACGGGAAACTCGTTTTCTCTTTCGGTGGCTGTCCTCTCAGCTGGAAATAACAAACCTCTGAGAGTAAAAATTGCCTATGAAAAAGCTCCCAACCTGCCGTTCGGAATCGGCATAAAATTGTAGGTCCCTTCCACCCGCGTACAAAATTCACACGCACAATACGGGTGGTTGCGGGAAGCTAGGCCTTAGTCTCGCGTAAGCGGGCTGTCGTGCCAATCAATTAATTAATTATTAATTAATATTATCTCTATCAAAATCTTTTTTAATTATATTCATTTCGATATTTGAAAATAGATATGATATACTATGCCAACTTTGGCCCAATGTATTGCGTAATTAATGTTTAAAATTTCGTCCTTTATCAATTCTAATTTATACTTTGTATTTACAGCAACATCATGCTGAATATTATCATGATTTTTCAATAGTGCAAGTATTTTGTTTGAAACTTCTGTAATATTATTCATTCTTTCGCTTAAAAGCTTGTTCATTATTATTTGATAATTTTTATTTTCTAACACGTTATTTATATGACATTCTAATATTTCTAAATCTTCATGGTCTGGACTTCCTGCCAGCCATTTCCATGTAGTTCCAAGTGCATTTATTGATCTTTTATTAATTCTTGGTTTGAGTCTATTTAAATAATTTTGGATTTGAGTTAAGGGGGCTTTCGTTTCGTTCGGCTTCCCGTTTTTTCGTCGAAAAATGAGATGTTTTTCAAGAATTAATTTTGGAAAGACAGTTTGATAAAATGTTGTAATTCTTTTTTATTTTGTTTGTTGCTACAATAGTGAGTTTAAAAAAAATTTTTTTTTGGAAAAAAAACAAAATGGCCGCCGGCTTGCCAAGTACTTATGTTGCCTTGTTTGGAAAACATACTCCCAGTTTTTTACACTTTTCTCGGGTACGGTTTATCTGAAATCAAATTGACCATCATTTTCATTAATTACATAGTTTTAGTTATCGCACATCGGAGGATTTTTGAAAAATTTCAACTTGGTGAAATTTGACGCAAATTTAAAAAAAAATCGATTTTTTTTGCAAAATTTTGGTGTTAAAAATCGAAATTTCACAATATTGAAAAAATCCTATGATGTGCGATAGAGAATTCATTTGTGAACACGTGAAATTCAGTTTTATCCAAATCGGTTCATTAGATCCGAAAAAAAGTGTAAAAAAGTCGCAAAAACATGGTTTCGAGGAAAACGCGATTAAAGTTTTTTTAAAGCGTACGCGAGGCTGTGCGCGCCGAAACATTTTTGGCTATAACTTCAAAACTATTGCAGATTTCATTATGAAACTTTGGCTTCATATTGTTATAGTATTTATAAACCGATTTCTGTAAAAAAAAAAACATTTTTTTGAAACCGAAAAACGGGAAAGCCCCCTTAATTCATTATTCAAAAAGGGAAGTAACGGGTTGGTGGACCTTATTCTAAATCTTATTGTGTTATTAAGGTTGTCCAATGTCCTTTGGTATTCGTCTATGTCAATTGTATGGATAATTTTGTAGGTACCGGTTTGTATTTTTGTACATCCTGAGTTGAAGGTAGCTAATTGTGAGCTGGTATAGTCAAGTATCCTGAATTTGCCACTGGCTAGGGGCAGAAGTATTCTGAAAAAGAAAAAATATGAAATTAAGTCCTAATGTTGCTTTTATGTACTGTTCGTCCTTTTTTTGTAATGACTACGCTGGACGTGTCCTCGTTTACTATTTCTTTCCTATATCTGGGAGTAAGTTTCGAGCCTAATCTTTTGTTTATTCGTACGTAAATGATATCACCAGGGGAGTAAGTTTTCATAGGGGTCCTTTTCTTGTTATGCGTCTCTAAGTCCTTTGCCTGTTTCTTCCTAAGTGCTTCAATATTTTTTTGTCGGGAGTTTTCATATTGGTCGGGAGTTTTCAAATACTTCTATTGGTTTCTTTCCTATGGTTGAGTGTACCGTGTAGTTGTATTCGTATACTCATCTGTCTAAAAGTTCAAGGAAGGATTTATGAATGCGCTCGGCTTTTAAGCAACGCATAATTTCGGTGAGGGTTGAATAAAACCGTTCAACTTGTCCGTTTACTGTGCTTGTAAATTTGTATTTCAAGTTGGTCTTCGAGCATGAAGCATATGGAGGCTGAGTTCAAGGCTTTTTCATTATCGACTACTATGGATTTGGGTACTCCAAATGCGAAAATTATCTGTCTTAAAGGTTCTCTAATATCTTCTGCTGCCTTGCTTTCTATTAATCTAACTTGTGCATATTTAGAAAATTTATCGACTGCTGTAAGAACCAATCTTTTTTCTGTATTGTAAATATCGATATGTAGGTACTATTTCCCCGGAATAAGAGTTTCAAGTAATTGCGGTTTATTTAGATGGCGGTCATATTTATACTCTTTACAAATTTTACAGTGTTTAACTTTATTTTCTATTTTGGAACTCATTTTTGGAAAATAAAATATTTAAATGAAAATAAAATTTCTGTAGCAGCTGAGCCTTATTTTCTTGAGCGTTTCTGTGCGCTCGTTTGTGTTCTTTTAAAATGTCGGTTTCCTGTCGAGCTTCGTCAGGCAGATCTTTGACTTGATTTTGAGTGAAACGGACTTTAACTTTAGAGAAATAAGGCGGGTATATTTATTGAATTTTTCCCATAATGGATTCTGATGTAAAAAGACCATTTGTTACTGATGAATTGAGATATCTTTTAAGAATTGAAATTAAATTTTCTTCTGTGTACTTCTGTTGAGTTAGGATTTGTCTGTGATAGGTTGGAAAAGGGATTTTAAATTGTTAACTGTCTTCTTCACCGCTTAAGAGCCAAATTTGGTTTTTGAAAGCGTTTATTGGTCCTTCTATTGCTGGAATAAGGTGATGGGCTGAACTTTCATCGCTATGTAGTGTGCCTGTCAGTGAGTTAATTTGTGGTGGTATTGATAATGCGTCGGCTACATTTGTTTTTCCTGGTTTATAGGTTAGTTCATAATTATATTTTTCTAATATAGCCTTCCCCCTTTTTATTTTGCTATTGTGATTCCTATTGCTAAGGGCAAAGGTGAGTGGTTGGTGGTCTGTAAAGATTTTAACTTTGGCGGAACCGTAAAGGTAATTTCTTAAAAAGTTTAGGGACCAGATTATCGCTAGCATTTCCTTTTCATTTGCTGCGTAATATTCTTCAGTTTTGGAAAGAGTTCTAGAAATTAAAGTTATTGGTTTATCATTCTGTGATAGTACAGCTCCAATCGCATAATTGGAGGCGTCAGTTGTTAATTGAAATTCTTTGGAGTAATGTATGTGAGCATTACGTCTTTGCCGATGACTGAGCGTTTTAATTTTTCGAAAGAATCCGTTGCGTTTTTATTTCGAGAAATTTTTACTTTTTTGGATAGATTTTTGGACACTCGTCCATCTTCCCCTCTTAAATGGACTGTAAGGGGTTTCGCCAGCTTTGCGTAGTCTTTTATGAAGCGGCGGTAATATCCTGAAAGTCCTAAAAAGGAACGAAGATCTTTTAAAGTTTGAGGAACTGGAAACTTCACTATTGCATCTACTTTTTGTGGATTTGTCTTAAGACCATTTTCAGATATTATGTAACCTAAACATTTGATTTCCTTTTTCAAAAATTCGCATTTATCTAGTTATATTTTCAAATTTGCTTTTGTCCAATGTATCAAATATCTGTTTAATATCGTTAAAATGTGTTTCCTGATCTTTACTGAATATGACGCTGTCGTCAATATAGACGTAACATCTTACCCCTATGTGATCCCTTAAAATGTCATCAAGAGCTCTTTGAAAAATTGAAGGAGAATTCTTGAGACCAAAAGGCAATCGCGTGAATTCATATTTTCCATTGTTCACCGAGAAAGCGGTCTTCTCGATATCTGATTCCTTCAGAGGAATCTGATGGAAGCCACTCTTTAAATCAAGTACTGTAAAGAATTTGTTTCTTTCGAGCTCTGAAAGTACTCCATTTATCTCGGGGATAGGATATTTGTCTGGAAAGGAAGGAGGAAAAATTGTATCTCCAAATTTGGTATGCCAAACAGATTAACTTTAGTGTGGCGGCTAATTTTAACATTACCGCCAATGGAATTTGCGAAAAAAATTTTGTCATTTGGTATAGGCTTGGGTACTAACCGGGCTGTATGTAATTTTTGTTGGACCCTATATCTATTAGAATTTTGAGAATTTGTCCACTTCTCGTCTTGCATTCGAAATATGGCAAGGAGGAGTTTGCTAATCTAATAAAAAATGTATATCTGAGAGATCGTTAGTGATTTCTTCCTCTACCTGCTGTTGGTCAAGATTCTCGAGATTATTGGTATATTCCTGAACAGTTTGATCGTAATTACTGTCTTCTATTTCTATAGCTTGTTCATATGTTGCATTGGGGCGTGCTGACGAATCAATATGGAAGTTTCTTTGAAATTTATTAGGTCTTGAAAATTGAGGATTAGGTGGGCGTTTTCCTACAAATTGGTTTAATGCTGGTCGGTTCATATAGTTTACTCTGCGCGTTTGGATGCTTTGGTCTACATCCATCGGTTCAGGTTTTTGCGGGGGTTTAGGAGCAAATGGTCGTGGTAGGGCTTGTTTCCACTGTTGGAAATTCTGTTGTCGTTGGGGAAATTGGGAGTAGAAGTTTTGTTGCCGTGGCCATTGTTGATGCGGCGAGGGTGGGTAATGGGTGGGTTGAGGTCTATGTCCTTGCATTGGTTGGTTCCAGTGAATTAGGTGTGGATAGAATGCTTGTTGCTGGAAAATTCCTGCGTGGAGATAGAGGTGGAGCATGGTGTCCTTTCCGCGAATTATGGAGAGCAGCATTTGCTCTAAAGTTTTGGTTTTCGAGTTTGAGACACAATTGAAGTGCCTCTGGTAAATCTACAGGTTCTCTTATGCCTAGAAGTCTTGGTAGGTCACCATTAAGGGGGCCGATACATGTAAAATGAAGTACTTTTGGAAATTTTGTTTTTCTCGGGAATATGTTCTACAAAGCCTTTTCAATGTATGGCTAAGAGCGTTTTTCAAAATTCTAATCCCTTCCCAGACAAAACACAGGTAGAAGCGGCGGCGTCAGGTATAAGCCTGTCGCTTACTCAACCTTTGAGCCCGTTTATCTCGGAACCATGTTTTTCGGTATGGGCTGCGCGATTGCATGAGAACCGCTTAACCGATCGCGATGAAATTTTAACCACACCTTCGGAAGACTCATCCCTTCGATGTGAACCTACTTGTTTTTACAAATCTGCAAAAATCTCATGTTGGTGCTTGCAAATTCATCAAAACAGCTGCCCCAAAAATTCAATTTTCTGCCGTTTCCAAAAAAATAACAATTTCTTTACTAAACCAGGTTCACATCGAAGCCACAACTGTTTTTTAATTGATTTCCTTTCATTTTTCATTTCAGCCCCATACGAGCAGCGCAATCGCGCAGCGCATCAGATTGGAGGGGGTTTTTTGATCCCACGCGCCGCCGCCATCTTGGATTTTCGGGTCAAAAAAAAAATGGAAAAAGAACCTTTAATTAGTTAATAAAAGATTAAAAACAAAAGAAAATCAATTGCCAAATTCCTTATCCCCCAAAAAAATTCTCAAAAAATACACTATTTACATGTATCGGCCCCCTTAAGCCCTCTTACGAAAGTATCAAGGGCCTTGTTTCTGTAAGTAGAAATTAGTATGCTTTGGGATTCGGGTCCTGCATCTAAACACGAGATTTTGTTTAAGATCAGTGAAAGGTTAGCATAAACTTTTTGGTAAAATTCCTGAATGGAAAGATTGCCTTGAATCAGGCATGTCATCTGGTACTCGAGGGTACCTAGATCACGCTTGTCTCCATAATGTGTGGTGAAGCAACGGGAAATTGCACTCCAATTTAGTGGAGTGTTATACGACTCCAAAACTATGTCGGCTTGACCGATTATTTTATTACGGATAACGTTCAGTATTCCGTAGTATTTATGTGAACCTCGTAAAGGTTCATACATTTGGAGAATTCTTTCTACACTTTTTCTCCATGATCTAAACTCTCCTGGATCTCCGGAAAATTTGCGTAGACAGCGAACAACATTTGGGATTTTATCCATTTCTCCTATGTCATTAACCGCTCCTACATTTACCTGTTCGTCTACTTCAACAACGTCTCTAGCATTTGCCCTTTCATTTAACAATCGGTTTACTATTTGTGCAATCTGTGTGTTCATGTCTCTGTTTTCGGGATTGGGAGGATTTGCAGGACGAATTGGGGGAAGATTTGCAGGAGGAATTGGGACATTAAGGACTGCTGGCCTTACCAAATTATTAGGGTTACTCATGTTTGAAACTGTAGGTCCCCTCCCCCTTTCCCCATCCGCTTGAAATGTGTGCTGTAACATATGTTGGCAAAAACAGAGTTGCATACACAGTTAAAAAACGGGTGAAATATATGGTATCACAATCGGCCTTTCAGGCCTCCGAGTGTATCTCTTATAGAGGCAGCCACCGCAACCTAATCTAACCTTACTCTTGTAAATTTTTGCACAAATTATTAGTTAAAAAAAACATGTTACAATTTTTCAATATTTTTAAAACTCTTTTTTTTCTGTATTTCTACAATTTAAAATGTGTTTCTGAATTCTCAAATATGTTATTTTATTTTTATTTTATAGTTTTTGATCCCTTCTAGGAAGGAAGACTCTTTTACTCTGGAGGGTTCTCTCGGATTCGCAGAGTTGAGTTATGTTATAGGGGGTTTTTTTTTTTGTTTGTTATTGGCTGTACAAGCCGTGAGTTATTTTAGTTTTTGCTTTATGCTTTGACATTTTTGTCACTTTTGTTTTATCTTCTTATCTATACTTCTACACTATTATATAAAAACAAGTGTGACGTTTTTTGAGCCACAATCAGGCAAAAACCACTGAACCGGTTTAGATGAAATAAGCACCAAACATTTTGTTATCTGCGGGAATGGTACATAGGCTATATGAGATTGACCACGCCTCCTTATTACGCCCACCATGGTAACAAAACTCATCTATGGTATGCTTTTATAAGGCAATATGGGTATCAGACGATTCAGCGTTACATTGCGGCAAACATAGGCTATAATATAATCGGCCACGCCCACATTCCGTGCCTACTTTCCACGCCAACTAAACTAACAAAACGAAGCTTCGGTACATGTCAGTAAATCAGTATTAATACCAAATTATTTCGAGTTTTGTTGATGTTAACATAGGATATATAAGATTGACCACGCCCACCTAATACGCCTTCTGGCCACGATCACTATAATAACAAATCAGCCATGATATATATGTCACAGCAAAATTTTCAATATGGAATATCTTCGGAATGAGAAATCGGGCAGCATTAAAATTTGGTGCGGGGCCACCGTTTGATGTGCCGTTTCACTGGTAAAACTTTGTGAGCGTTGGACAAGGGGCGTGACACTTTTTAAGCAACTCAAATGTTTTGAATAGCTTTGGAACTACAAATCACACAGTTAAGAGATTTGACACAAACTTACGATTTAGATGTGCCCTTCGACATGGGGAATGGGGTGGGTATCGGACGAGTGGTCTGGCACTGCCCATACAAACCAAGTTTTTAATATAAATACAACCCAAATTTGTAATGTGGAATATCTTCGGAACAATAAGTTGGAAAGCTTTGAAGTTTTGTATACCATCGTCTCATAGATGTGTCATTCTACTGGCGGTATATTTTTTGCGACTAAATTTTTTGCGATTGTAACATTGGAAATGAAAGTCGCATATCAATGAAACCGGGTCACACCATTCGACCACCACCATTCGAATGGATTGGGCATAATATAAAAGAGGCGTGGCACCGCCCAAAGAGTGTAGCATGAAGAAACTTGATTTATTGGCTTCCCATTGACTTGCGTGCAAAGCCGCAGAGCCCTACTAGTAGGCTATAAAATTTACAATTCTTTAAAAAATTCTTAAATGTTTCCTTTACAGACTTGCTTGCACTTTACGAATTTTCGACACTTTTTTTTCTTTCTTAAAAATATATTTTCGCAAATCTTATCTATCTATTTTTAACTTGTCACAATAAACTTACAAAACTAGGAGTAGCACGGAGTCCCACGCTGGCTGCACGGAGTTGTGCTTTTTGGTCAGTCCAACCTACTACGGTTCCTGTGTTAGCTCCAAGTGCGTGGCGCTTTGCGGACGGACACAACAGAGTCTATTTTATTTTGGCCAGTCGCTGTGCCGGCTGCTGCTTTCGCTGCAGGAGTCTTCCGGTGTTGAGTGTTGAGCGCAGGGGAGTTGTTTTCTCCCTTCAGACAAATTTTTTTTGCACTCGCGAACGCGGCTGAATACTTCAGACTTAAGGCCCAACCATGCTCAACTTTGACATGCACATGGCAACCTATGCAAAACATCCAACGCACGGCATCATATGGAAGCAACTATGCTCAGCATATGCATACTTTCCGTTCAGTTTCTCTCCGTTCGTTAACTTTTTCATGCATGAGAGAGAGCGATCCGCACCGTACCTTGCATATTCCAATAGAGTTGGCATGTAATTTAATAATTGAAATTTTTTAAATGGATATTCTCCGTGTAAAAAAACCAAGCAAAAACATTTGCATTTGTTGTGGTTTGTGTTTTTCAAATGTTTATTGTTGATGCTTATGAAAAAGTCAAGTTTTTGAACTAAAAAGTGAGAAGGTTTAAATGCATTAAATTTTTGTGTTTTGAAGTTGGCAACTCTAAAAAGCAAAACTGGAAAAACAGAATTGTCAAAAAATTTTATTATTATTAATAGCAAAATGGATGAAGAAAATTTTATTGAAAAACTCATCAGTAGTGTCCAAAAGAATAGAAATTTATATGATAAAAGAGAAAAAAATTATTATAACAAAATAAAAAAAGAAAAGGCATGGGAGAATGTAGCTCTAGAATGTGAGCGAAATAGTAAGTACAATTATGATATGACTGTAAAAAAAATGTTGAATGGACAAACATGTCCTTTTCCAGGCGAAATCTGCAAAGCGAGGTGGAAACTATTGAGAGAACGTTTTTGCAAGGAGCTTAAGAAACTAGATACACCTTCTGGTAGTGGTGCGTACTCTAGGGAGCCATGGCAGTATTTTGAAGGCCTGTTATTTTTAAAGGACTGCGTCAATCCACGACGGTAAATAACTAGTTGATAGTTTTTCACTGCAATTTCAAATAATTTAATCTTTCAGAACAATTAGTAATACCAACAACGAAAGCCCATCATTTTTAAATTCCGAGGAAAGTAGCAGCTCATCACCGGCCATAATGACCTTCTCATCTACACCCCTTTCTTCGATAGACTTAACGGAAACTGAAACGACATCAAAATCGGCACAAAGAAAAAGACCTCGACTGTCAAAATTATATGAAAGCTTAGAAGGAACCTTTAAAAAAATGGAGCACCAAATCGCGGAAATGGTTCCTGCTACAACTTGTGGGGTTTTATCTTCGCTACAAGCAATGGATTCTTTATTAACAGATGTGCCGGTGGACTTGAAAGATCGTTTTCTTTTGGAAACATTCCAAAAGTTGATGGAAGTTCGTGCTGAAGCTAGAGGGCGGGCAGCTGGTCCTTCAGAATCAAGTCCGCCAACAATGTAAGGGTTCCTTCTTTGCTTTTGTTGAACGAACATTTTTGCAAGACATACTTTGTGTTTTTATTGTTTTTATTCTGCTTATTCTGTTCTGAAATAAATTTAACATTTTGTTTACACATGATCATGAGTAGCTTATTATTACAAAAAAATTTACATAGTTCTTCCCTTATTTGTGTTGAGGCTCTGCCATTGTAGTGGTTTTGCGTTTCTGATGCACGAATTGATGGCAAAACCTGATTTATATCAGCTCGCCATAATCCATTATGGATATTGCCGTCACTATCCTCCCAATCTATGTAATTTGCCGGACAGTAAGTCATCATATTGTTATTAAACATAATATAATTGTGTAAGAGAACACAGGTTAAAAGTATTTTTTCTGCATTTTCGGGGTACATGTTTAAAGTTGTTTGTAAAATTCGCACATCTTGATACTAAGATCCCAAAAGTGTTCTCTATAGTTCGTCTGGCTCTTGACAGCCGCTTGTTGAACTTTTCTCTATTTGGGAGCAGTTGTTTGCCAGGATATGGCCGCATTAAATTGTTTCCTAATGGAAAAGCTGCATCTCCCACAAGAAAGTGCGGTAACGCAATTTCAGTACCTGGTAAGTTTTTGGGTGGTGGTATTGGTAAGTTACCAGACAATAATTTTTTGCCAAAATTGCAAAGTTGGAAAATGCCTAAAAAATGTTCGAATGCGAATATAAAGGCATTGAAATAACTTTTATATTTAAGTAATTATACCTCCTTCACTTTGAGAACCATAAGCTCCAATATCTATGTTTGTAAAGCGATATTTTGCATCACAGACAGCCAATAGAACTATTGAGTGGAATTTCTTATAATTAAAGAACTGACTTCCGCTATTTGGAGGGCACTTGAGGGCAATATGTTTTCCGTCCACAGCTCCAATGCAGTTTGGCATGTTCCACATGGTCCAAAAATCGTGTTATATTTCACATAGATCGACCAAATTAGGTTCCGAAACGTAGACGCTATAGAGTGCTTTCCATAAAACATCTGCAGACTCAAGGATAATTGATCGTACAGTCTCTTTACCAAGTTTGAACGACCATGCTAGTGTTTGCAAAGAAGCACCTTGCGACAAATGCCTAATGAAACATACATGAAATTTGTATTTTTGCATCAGACATTTCGAAATGAACTTACAACAATAATACAGCAACTCTTGCCTCTGGTTGAATGGATTCATTATGCGAATGTTTTATCACTAGAGGTGTAAATAAGTTCAGCAACGCTTTGAACAATTCAGGGGACATCCGTGTATATACAAAAAATTGTTCGTTGTCGATTTCTTTCATTCGCAGAAAGGTAACTTGAAAAAATCCGCACTCGTTTCTATCGCGATTGAGTGGCCGCACAGCCCAGCTCCTTTTTCGTTTTATTTTTAATTCCTCCTCGATTTCTTCCAGCTCAGTTAAACATCTTACTCCAAGTTGAAGTAGTTTAATGGATTTTAATAATTTAAGATTATTTTCTTTGTTCATTTTAAATACTGATCTAAATTCTTTCAGTGAAGTACGCCTATTTGACAATTTTTTTTTGACATCAGAGCCTGTGCACGAAAGTCTCTATCTCGGTCGCCGTATTGAAACTTTCGTGCTTACTCCTGCTTTTCGTTAAATTTTCTCTCTTCCGTAGGCTTGCACATGCTGAGCATGGTTGGGCCTTTATACATTTTTTACTTCAACGAACGCGACTGGTCCCTGCTCGGGCGCCAGTTTTCAAATTAAAAATTTAAAGTTTTTTTTAAAAAGATTGGAGCATTTAGCTCCGCTTTATTTCACTTAGAATTTAAGACCGACTTCAATATTACAATTTTATTAACTCTAAACTTATTAATACTTAGCTTGCATTTCCGGCACGTTTTTGAATATTGCTTATGTGTTTGCCTCAATTGGCGATTAAAGAGAATTCGAAAATTGCTTACCTACTGTCTTCTTATTTATTTGCCCAATTGGCTACAATATTAACGATATAAGATAAATAAAATAAGAAGTAAAATTAATATTGCGCGTGTTAACTTATACCAAAGAATATGAAGTGTATAGAAGGCGCATCTGAGCTCAAAAATTCAAATTTTTGTTTGCGAGCTTCATAGAGCGGGCGGAAGCCACAAAAGGGAAAGAGTGGTGCCAGCAGGAGAGCAAGCGCTTCAGTTTACGCTCATTGACTGTGTGAACTGAAGCACGCGCTACAACAAACACACATGAAGTGAAAGTACCGCTTCTCCTGTGTACTTTGAGGCGTTGGTGGTTGTTTTGGTCACTCAATAATTTTTTGTGCAAATTTCTCACAGCGACACCAGCCAGCGCAATGATCGTCGTTTCAACTACGCTATTGTTTTTGTTGTTGTAGTTTTTGTGTGTATGCTTTTTTTGTATTGACGATTGCTTTTGCTACATAGCTCGAGAAAAATGTAAACAGCTCTTCTTTTGTTGTTTTTTTATTGTTTATGTTTTGCATCGTTTGGAACTTCCTTTTTTTAATTTACTGTCACAGCATTCATCAGGAAATCTGAAGGAGCAAATAGGTAGCAAAAGTCTGTAACCGATTGATAATTTTTATGGAAAATGTTTCACTTAGCGCAGTGAAAAGGTTATCATTTCTTAGTTTTTGGAAACATATGCCACAATTATTATCCATGGTAATTTTTACTCGATCGTCGAAGTTTTTATCTACAAAATAATTTGTTGTAATAATTGTTGTAATTACTGCTGAAATAAAATAATAAAAAATACAATTTCGTCTGTCTCAGCATGTAGTAGGATTTGATTCTTAGAATCCTGTGTATCTTCGAAATTAGTTATTACACTTGACCGAGTACTACTTGAATTTTGTCCCAAAATTGCAAAAGTACTTTCTAGTTTATCTTGGTTAAACAACTTTTTTGTTATAAAACATTTATGTGGGTTATTGCTTAATTTTATCAGAAAAACGGATTTTAGTTTTAAAAATAAAACTTTAATTGTATTCAATTGTAAAGCCGATCTAAAGCAATTATCCGATTGCCCTATTCATGCAATAAAATATTAGGTCTACTTTTTTGATAAGTTCTTTAGGAACTTTGTTGGTAGCGACCATATAAGTCGTCATGCCAACCATATTTTATTTTCTTTTCTATGATTTTGCGCACACTACAATCTGCAATAAGTTCAGGAGCAATATGCGACGCCGTGTAGGCTTGTAGAAGAAGAACAAAAGCCAGCCAGAAATCAGAAATCGTTTTACAATTTCAGCTTTTCGCCAGCGCAACAACAACAACAACAACAGCGTTCGTCTTCACCTTGCACTCATTTCACGCCACAACGCACACTCGCTGCAGTGAGCGCAACCAAAGAGCGCAACACATAAAACTACATTCTCGCTTGTAAATCCACGATCTCACTACATATGTGATCTATGAGAGCAGAGCGCGGGTTAGAACCCGCCATACAAAATTTTTGCTTGTATGACATGCGCATTCTGTATGTTTATTTTCTTTGCTTATACATAAATATTACCCTGCAAGCAACTCGGTAGTCGACTACAAAAATAACTCACTTCTAGTTAACTTTCATGACCTAACTATAAGCTAACTACAAAGTAATGCAGAACTTCCCAAAAAACAATGCAACTTTTGCTTTTTGGCATATTTTAAAGAACAGTTAATTGCTATTTGTTCTTATGCGATTTTATGTCACTAACTATAAGCTAACTGCAAAGTAATTCAGAACCCACCCAAATTTAATGCGTGCGTTTGTGGCATAGAAATTAAAAAAAACAGTTAATTGGTGTTTGTTTTTTTGCTCTTTGGAATTTTATTTTACATATTTGTCATTTTCTTTCGTGCATTATGAAATCATAATCAGTGCTTTAGCCTCGTGCGTGCGGTCGCAGTCCAGCGAAATAAAATTAATTGTGTAAAACTAAATTAAAAAACGTGAATTGTTAAACAATTTTATATAATTATTTCAAGCGATTGCTTTAATTTTCATTATTTAAGCTAAGCCAAAATGAGAGGTGCAAGCAAAAGAAAGTTTAGAAGGCTTTTGGAAAAGGAAATGGATTCGTATTCAAATAAATTAAATTCATGTAATATTGGTAAATCAGAAGCCACCTGTTCCTCTGCTAATGTGCAGAGCCAAAACAGAATTTATATTGAAAATATTAGTGTCCAAGAAAATTGTAAAAAAAAAAATGCATTAAAAAAAAATCGCTGATTGGTATTTTAAAAATAGGCCATCTCGCAAGTGTTTTGAAGAGTTGTTAGGTATTTAAACATTTTTCAAATAAAAAAGGAAATACAAAAATTTTAAATTTACATAACAATCATAAAAATATCCATTTTTATGGATAAAGACGTAACTAATAGTTGAGTTATAGATGATTTAAATAAAGTAAACTTGAAGTTAACTGAAATGTAATTAGTTTATAGCTAACCACAAATAAGATAACTTTTAACTAACTTTTGAATAACTAACTTCAAGTTAGTCGAAAAGTCATGCAGAGTCGGACAATTGACTACTGCCTAGGCCATCGCCATGTTAAAATAGTCAGTTGGCTCCATTGAAAATAATCCAACTATCAACCACAACTAGTTGAGAATTAGTTAGATTAAAGTGCGTTAAAAGTTAGTTGAGTTGCTGGCAGGGTATATATGCACAAGCATCTATAAGATACCGGTTCATTTGCTAATACAAATTTATTCAATCTTGCACTGGTGTAATCTTTTTAATAATTCAATAGATTCGTTCGCGTAAAATTTTGATATATGAGCCGTTCAGTGCACAAAGTGATTTACTCCATAAAACAAGAAGTTGAGAAATGCGATGAAATATGTAAATTTGTTTTTTAAAATTCCCTTTATAATATGAACTCAAATATATATTGTAGAATACATAAATACATATATAGCTTTCATCTAATGGTATTTAAAATTAATATGAATGAATAGCCCAAAAAATAATTTCAAAAAAGTTACAAATTTCATGTGACTGGTGGAGTTAATCTATTTGGCAACTGAAAAAAAGTAATAAAGTTAAATCAGGTATTTAAATTTTTAAGTTTTTTATTAACCCTGCTGTTAGGTTAGAAAAGGGACCATTTGTTTCATACTGCAATTTTTGTACAAAACAATTTATTCAAATTTTTTTTATTTATTTTGGTTCATTCATTCTTTACTCAACATAACTGATGTAAAAAATAGTTAATAGTTAAATAGTTAAGCAAAAATTACAAAGGAAACAAGCCAAAGATTGGACCAAATGGGCTTAACCTAACAGCAAGGTTAAATAAAAAGTTAGTTATTATACAGTTTTATTACCAATTTTCCATAAAAATAAGTGTTTACAATGCTTTTATTATATATAATGTCTTCTTCATATAAATATATAATGTCTTCTTCATCAGATGTATGTAAGGACTCGTGATTTCGATTTGTTGTCAAGTTTTTAACCCTTTCAGTCACAATGTCCAATATGTTGGACTACAACCCACACAATTCATACAGGACGGGTTTATTTTCATGTCGGAAAGGGTTAAAGTAATTATGGTTAACAGGAGGAATGAATTTAAGCAGATCCATCATGTCTCTTCTTTTTTCCCTTGTCACAGTTCTACTTTAGGATATAATAAAGGCTGATCTACATTTTTCATACTCTGTAGCCTACCTGCTACAGATTTCCTTATGTTAATTTCGTTAAATTCTGAACCTTCATTATAGTCATATTTGAATTGTATGACATGAGATTTGGACCGTTCTAACTTTATGCAGCGTATTTTAAGGGGTCATTCTCATGCGCGGACAGGAAAAATGGACATTCTTCAGAAATTATTTCCTTTGTGAATACGAGGAATTATCAAAAAAAGATATTCCACTTTAATTTATTCATTGTTATGGTACAAAAATAAAAAATAAAATTTTTTTTTTTTAATTTTTTCAAACACTTTTTCGATTAAAGACACGGCTTCTGCCGCGTCAGGGTCAGCTGGCGGGGATTGTTTTGAGTCACAGGATTATCTGAAACATAAATTTCAAAGAAATTCTTAATCAGTATGAACGTACCTCTCGCCCGTAGTAAATTTGAATTTTTTCATAAGAATCTCACAAAATGGCAGGCATTGGAAGTTAGAACAGTAAAAAATGGTTGTTTTTGAAGATTTTATCAATTAAAAAAAATATGAAATTTTTAACATATCGGAGTGAATTTACTAGGGACGATAGCTAACAGTATGTAGAATGACGTGACAAAATCGCAGAGAGATCGGATGAATGGTTGTTTTCAAATCATCCCCGCCATTTCAAAAAAAGGCGTTCCGAGAAAAACACGTTTAAAGTTTTGACTAACCGCTAGAATCCTTGACCGCTCGTTATATAAATGTCTGTAGAAGCCGAAATACTTGAAGTTTTCCAATAAAAATTTGACAGCACCTTCTTCAAGGATGATACATTCCAAATATGTTAAAAAAATTGATTGTTTACAAAATTTCACATGAGAATGACCCCTTAAGCCAATTTACTGGAAATCCTGTGACGGTTACTTTTCTGTTAATGATTGATTGTTCTAAAGGTTTTGTTGAAAAAAATTCTTGGTGGGTCATTTGGATTACATGAAATGGCGCTTTCTTTTTACATGTTTTGATTATATTGTACCAATCATCTGGTGAATAAATGTTTTGAATTTTTTTCGCATGTGACTCAATAATGGCAAAATCTGAGTCATTAGGTAAATAGCTGTGACCACTTACCAAAAATTTCATCTCAATTGACTCAGCTCTCATTTCCGTACTATGAACAAGTTTCAATAAACTTAAGACAGTTTTGATATTTCTATTTTGCCCGGTACACGAATCTGAATATGTTATTATTTTTTCAAAGTTTGCAGCATAAGTTTTTATGTACTTTGTTAGACACGATCAAATTTCTTGAGACCCACGAGATCCTTCAGTTTCTGGTCAAACATGTGGCTTATATTTTTGAATTCTGAAATTGAATTTTGAAATTGAATTTACGTTTTCCGAAATTTAATTTAAGCTTTCTGAAATTGAATTTATGTTTCTGAAATTGAATTTACGCTTTCTGAAATAGTTTTACGCTTTCTGAAATTGAATTTACGCTTTCTGAAATCGAACTTGAAAAGGTGTAGAAGCCTTCGGAGTAAGGATATATTTTTACTTGAATGCGTCAGAACTGTGTACGCTCCCATGCTCCCATATATAGAGCTTTGAAAGAATTTAATCTGCTCTCAAATTCTTTGGCAATTGACTTTTTCATTTCTAAAAATAACTTTAAGCTAATATTAATGAATTAATTGCATAGTAATTAACAGTCATCTCTTTCATTTCCTGCTGAGAGGACAGCCGCTGAAAGAAAAATTGTTGTTTTTCTTTTTTCGATGTTAGCAGCAATGGAGTCTTGAACCTGGGTTCGAGCGACGCATTTGACTCGCGGTCCAACGTACTAGCCAGCTGAGCTACGGCGGCTGCTTGATTTATTTATTAACCCTTATTCTCATACCCAAACTTACTAACGTCGTTTGGTACCCGGGTACCCATTTCATGAAATTTTTAAGTTTTCAATATTTTGTTAATTAAAAAAACAAAATTTTTTAAATATATGATTTGTTCGCTTTTCACCTAAACAACGAGGATCCGGAAGGTAAATAAAAAATTTTCATTATTTGTCAGTTTTTTTCACGAAAATACATCGCAGTGGGCACCCGGGTACCCGGGTATGAGAATAAGGGTTAAAGAAAATAAAAAGATAACGCGTAAAGTCTTAAGAAAAATAATCAGTATCAAGAATAGAGTACAACCATAGAACAAAGAGTATACGGAATGCGCATCTGGTGTAAAGAAAATTTTCTTTGCGAGTTCCAGCAGGTCGAACCGTTTGTTGATGTGGGGGAAGCTGTAAAGGGGTCGAGAACGCACAGAGCGTGAGAGCGCAAAATCAAATTTACGGAGAGAAAACAGATAAAACTATTGATCGCATGCCGGTGTATGAAAAAGTGACGCACCACACGCTGTGGTTGTTGTTATTGGACAAAAAAGCGATGTGCCGCATGCATGTTGGTGGTTGCTCGTGCTTGCTCTCCGCTTGCTTTATTACAAACAAGAACAAGAAGTGGACATGTAAAATTTGCAATTTGTAAAATCGCATAGAAAAAAGATTCAGATTGAGAAGATAAATAAGGTGGTAGCACTACGAAAAAAATTCAATGGATTTTATTAGTGCTGTTGGTTATGATCATTGTGAAAATTAGCTGACAAAATTGAGTGAAAAAATACAGAGCTTACTCTGCTTGTAAAAAAGAATTTGTAAAATGTTAAAATGGCTACAATGAAAATAAATATATGTGCAAAAATATTGAAACAACCAAGGCGCATTAAGAAAATGATAATAAGTGGAAAAATATTGCTATGTCGTGCCAATTACACAGAGCAACAAAATCGACATAAGTTTTTTTCTCTGAAATCAAACCATACTTTTCTAAAGAATTTTTGGACGCAGATCACAACTGCGTGCTTAGTTTTTTTGGTTGTAAGAGCGGCTTAGGAAATATTGATGGTTTTCCTCGGCAGCCGGCTCAGTTGGTTAGTGCGCGGTCAAGCGAGTCGAATGCAGAGCGACGCAAGTTCGAATACTGCATGTAGTAACACCTAAAAAAAATAACGGGAAACTCGTTTTCTCTTTCGGTGGCTGTCCTATAAGCTGGAAATGGCAAACCTCTGAGAGTAAAAATTGCCTATGAAAAAGCTCCCAACCTGCCGTTCGGAACCAGCATAAAACTGTAGGTCCCTTCCACCCGCGTACAAATTCACACGCACAACACGGGTGGCTGCGGGAAGCTAGGCCTTAGTCTCGCGTAAGCGGGCTGTCGTGCCAATCAATTATTATTATTTATTTTCCTCGGAGGGCGTTTTCCATGTTTTTTGACCATTATACGCATGCAGCTCCTACAAACCTGAAGTAAAATGCCATTTTTTGAACATAGATTACCAATACTCTAGCTATGCATCTAAAATTTAAAACATTAAAATTGGTTTAAATTTGCAAGAATTATTCATTTGCAAAGTCAAATTTTCAGTTACTTTGCAAGATTACAAATACACAAAAGAATTTTGCTTATAGAAAATATATATTGTCATATAGTGAAAAAAGAATGTTGGGGCTTTCAATAGAAATTGTGTTCAAATATGTAAGTTCCCCATTCATAAATTCAGCAACAAAAGCAAGGATTTACTTTTCAGCTTTAATATCGGAGCAAAATTTTAAGCAGCAGTATGATAATGCTCACATTCATGAAATGCCCTCAATTCATAAAATTTTCAGCTTTCGAATTTTGATTTTTTTTGTGCCCTATAAATATTGTAACGATAAGACAGTCTGCCGCTGTGCAAAGTAACCCTGTTGCTACGCGCCGTGCTATAATTCAATCTGGTAACGACGGCCGCGATAATAAAGTAAACTTTAAGACCAACCTGGCAATGATGGAAACTTTTAGGCCAACCTGGCAATGATAGCAACTTTTAGTCCAACCTGGCAATGATGGAAACTTTTAGTCCAACCTGGCAATGACGGTCGCGATCATCATGGAAACCTTTAGTCCACTCCGGAATGTGCGAGAACGATCTGCGCGATGGCCGACCAGGTATAAAAGGCAGCCGGGTGCGGGGCAGCGGGTCATAGTATAAACAGAACCAAGTCGTCGGCGAATTTATACGCACCGAAAAATTACGCAGTGCGTCAGTCGTCGTGAAAATACGCACAGTAAAACGGAATGATGCGACATTCGCATCAGCTATTATTTCTGCAAAGACGGCAAACACACAATTGCCTTTTATTTTGAGTGAATGAAATCAACATGAATTCGATAAGTCGAGAAAACGAGCATATGGGTACGTCGTTATGGTTGTCCTTTGAGGGCGGTTAATCTGAATGTGTATATAGGTTACAGACAATCACGATGTGGTCACAAACTATTTCTCGCGCGGCAAGAAACAGGGTCTGCTGTCATTATTCAATTACGCCAAGGAAAGTCTGCTGCCGACGCGCAGCAAGAAGTCCTTCTGAAGGTGCAATGCAACACTTACTCGCTCGAGAACCGCTGGCGAGATTCATTGGACCGCGCGATTAAATGCAATTTTTATTAAGACACATACCTGGCTAAGGATTTATTTATTATTATTTTTTTGTAATAAGCAGCGCGTTTACAAAACAAACATGAGATTCGAATACAGACCACCACAGATACCAAAATACGCCTTCGTTGCCATGTCCACGAACAAACCTGTCTCGACCACGCCCGGTATGAGCAGCAAATCTTCATTCACCGCCTTCCAGTCGAAAACCGTTGTCGACTAAAAGTGCCAGTCAAGTATGAAGTTGCCATTGTCCGTGACGCACGGCCCCGCCTTGGCTACCGCCATGCATGGCCGCAATGCGCTGCCTTATTGGCACACATGCCATGGGCACCACCTCGATCGGAATCCCCTTCTTGTACTGTTCGCCCAGGCGCTGCGAGTTCTTGGTGTAATCCGCTATGACAATAAGCTACTACGCGCAGGCGGCCACTATTTTCTCCTGAAGCAGACAGCCGCCGCCGCCCTTGATCAGTACCATGTCGCTATCGACCTCGTCGGCGTCATCGATGGCCACGGCTGATGCGCCTGAAAGCTAGTGGGCACGCACACCACCTCCAGTCCCTCGGAGCGCACCCGCTCTGCCCGGCGCTCGACGGCAAACACTACCGGGACACTAACGGGCGTATTGTCATATGCGCAAACTTGATTTGTCCAGGCGACGACTTTTGCTACTTTCGGGGCAGCAATATTAGCAAAATTCCTTCACGGCAGCACAAAACCGGCTCCAGCTGCAACTCTAATCAGAAGCGCAACTGCCAGTGGGGGCACGATTTCTTTCGCTGCTCGGTCAATTAGGAGCTCCGTCTTGTCCATTTTCTAAAACAAATTTTCTAAAATAAAAGACAAAATAGATTATTTGGCACCATTTTTTATTAAAATTTGAACCACTTACAACTTTGCAACCTCAAAAAGCCACAAATCACAAAATTTTACCACAATTTTTCGTTTGTTTGTTTTTTCGTTTTTCACCGCTAACAGCTGCACAGCTGATTGGTTCGCACGACGACTGCGACCAAATTAGAATTTGTTCTATCGTCGGACGACCGGTCGTCGGTCGAATATCGCAGTCGTCGTCGTTGTGGGCAATCACATTTACTGCTGTGTGTTTTAATTTTGACAGCGTACGTTCGCTGCGTAAAAATCGCACGACGACTTGGTTGTGTTTATACTATCGGTCTGATTTTGACTAGTGGAGGTGCCACACGGAGTAATTGAGCAAATACTTAAGTGTAAAGACAGTGAAGTGTAAAGTGTGAAATAAAGTGATTGTTGGTTTAGTTTATTGACTGCGTTTGAGAAACTGAGTGTGTTTTATTTTCAAATTACGCAATCCAGAGATACGTAACAGCCCACTAGAACTAGTATTCGTAACATTTGGTGTCAGAAGTGGGATTTTGGGAAATTGAAAATAAACAAGGAAAAAACTAAATAAATAAAATTATAAAAGCACGGACATGGTTAACTCGAGCTGCTGAAGGTGGACCAGCTGAAGAAGGAGCTGGCTGCCTGGAATTTGCCGACTGTTGGCGCTAAAGTGGAGTTGCAGCTGCGCTTGCGAGAGGCGTGTGAGGCACAAGGCATCGATTGGGCTGCGCACGAGTTCGGAACGCAGGAGCTAGAGGCGTCGGCCAAAGTGGAGGAATCGCCTGCGGGTGCGGCGTCGATGCAAAGTACGGCTGCAGCGGCTGCGCCACCACAAGCAATGGACATGCGCAAGCTTATGGTTGCAATGAGACGCATGTTTGAGGAAACTTCTGCAAAAATCGAGAATGTCAAAGGCATGTTCGAGACTTCCAACCGTGAAATGGTAGCGAAGCTGGAAACTACAAATCGAGAAATGGCAGCGAAAATGTAAACGTCGACCCAGGAAATATCGGTGCAAGTGGCGGAGCGAATGGGAGTCAAGCTTCAGGAAAATTCTGCGCGCTTGGAGCAGAAAGTGGAGGGAATCTCAGACAGGATTAATGGGAAAGTCGAGCACCTGGAGACGCGGGTAGAGCACTTGGATAAACGAGTCGACGACCTGGATGATTCCCTGAACAAACGTGTTGACGATCTTGATGATTCCGTGAACAAACGTGTTGACGATCTTGATGATCCCCTGAACAAACGAGTTGATAGTCTGGAAGATTCGATGAGCAGAAAGATGGAAGAGCGGCTTAGGGAGGTACACCCGCGAGAATAGTTGCCGCCGGTTCCGGAAAGTGTTGCCACCCGAGCAGAAGTGCCCACTTATGATGGGACTACGCCGTTCGATATCTTCAAGCTGCAATTCGACCTGGCTGCTCTGGAAAATCAGTGGACCGATGTAAGGAAAGGTCGGAGATTGGCCAGAATGTTTACGAAGTGAGTACGAGACCGTCATAAGGGCGCTGGCAGCCAAATACAGCGACGAGCACAACAGAACGCTGTACTACTGTGAGCTGAAGAACCGCAGGCAAAGATCCAACGAGGCGCTGCAGACATTGAGCGGCTCGTGCAGCTGTGCTACCCGTCCTTCGGCGCTGATTATCTCAAAAGGATGAAGATCGAGACGGTGACCAGCGCGATGAGATATGAGGTAACATGGATTGGGAGCAATCCCGTTCTCGATCGCAATCGCCTGAAGCGAGGAATACTGACGATCGAGGTCCAGCCAACAAGCGCAGGGCTGAGGACGAGGAGTCGTTAAACTAAAACGGGTCAGTCCAAAGGGGCGTGAGCTGATCCCCACAACCGGCTGCCCCCCGTCCTTTTCTCGCAGTTGAAATGACAACCCAGCAGCTTGACGATTGAAGGAAAGATAGATGGAAAGTTGTTCGTGTTGACACTGGATACTGGAGCGTCATATTCGATCATCAAAAGGAAGCTTCTGAAGAACTGGGAACCACTGCATGGCATACAGCTGAAGACTGCGACTGGCGAGCGTGCACCGGTAAGAGGAAAAGTAACAAAAACAATTGCTATCGGCACCAGCAGCCTGGAACATGAGTTCATCGTCGCGGATATAATGGACGATGTGATTATCGGCGTGGATTTCATGATTAGGCACGGTTTTACGCTGAACCTGAAAGAACATGTGCTGGGATATGCCAACGTTGAATTCCCGCTGCACACCGGCTATGAGCGAAGCGTGGCGGTAAGGAAGGTTGTATCGTGTCAACACAGGAGGATACCAGCGAATTCTGAGGCGATTGTGTGGGCAAAGGTGGACGAGGACGATGGGACGAGTCGGCTGTGGGTTGTAGAAGCACCGAAATAAGGACACGACAACATCATCATCGGACGTACATTAGTGGAACATAAGAATGGCAGAATACCAGTTAGAATACTGAACCCCCTGAATGCACCCAGATATGTCGGGAAAGATGAGGTAATTGGCGAGTGTAAGGAAGCTGTAGCCGTGGTCAATTGCGAGAGTAGCCCGCCTGGAGTTAATAAGAAGAGCGGTTTTAACATGGACGCGATACCGCAGGAGAACCAGTGGAGCAGCGAGTTGACGGCCAAGCAGAAACAGAAGGCGAGGTCACTCCTGCAGCATTATGGGTCAATATTTGCGGCAGAAGCAGGCGGAAGAACAGCCATAGTGAAGCACACATCGACACCGGAAGTGCAAAACCGATTCGCCAACCGCCAAGACGAGTTCCTCTGGCCAAGAGGGAAGAGGTCACAAATTTGATTGAGAACATGCGGAAAGACAAGACCATAGGTCAAGGCCTTCTTCGGGCCATTGGTGCTCGCCGGTCGTGCTAGTCAAGAAAAAAGATGGCAGTACCCGATTTTGTGTGGATTATCGGAAGCTCAATGATGTGACCAAGAAGGACAGTTATCCACTACCGCGGATCGATGACACCCTGGACACGCTGTCAGGCACACAGTGGTTCTCCACGCTCGACTTACGCAGCGGCTATTGGCAGGTAGAGCTTGCAGACAAGGACAAGGAGAAAACGGCTTTCAGTGTTGGCGATGGTTTGTGGCAGTTCACCGTCATGCCGTTCGGACTCTGCAACGCACCAGCAACATTCGAGCGGCTAATGGAACGCGTGCTAAAAGGGCTGCATTGGAGGACGTGCCTGGTGTACCTCGACGACAGAATCGTGATGGGTAAAAGCTTCGACGACCACCTGGGAAAGCTGGAGGAGGTATTCGAGCGCCTGGGGAGATGTTTGTGCGTGATACAGATGCAAGCGGGAATAGTATTGGCGGTGTGCTATCACAGATAATAGACGGCTAGGAACAAGTGATAGCGTACTACAGTAGGATTCTATCAAACCCGGAACGCAACTACTGTGACACTGAGAGAACTGCTGGCGGTATTGGACTGCGTAAAACACTTCCACAAATATCTGTATGGACAAAGGTTTCGCCTGCGCACAGATCATGCGGCATTAAGGTGGCTCCTGAACTTTAAGGATCCTGAAGCGCTATTGGCGCGGTGGATCGAGCGACTGCAGAGCTACGACTACACGATAGAGCATCGCAAGGGCAGTAGCCATGGAAATGCCGATGCCTTGTCATGCCGTCCGTGCAAAGTCGAATGCAGGCAGTGCTCGCGAGCCGAAAGCAAAGAACAGATAGTGGACGTCCGGTTGGTAAGCGTTATGCCAGAGGAAGAGTGGTCTGCGGAGAGGCTACAAAAGGACCAGCGTGAGGATACGGATCTTGCAAAAATCATCGAAGGCAAGGAGCAAGGCGCACGCCCAGACTGGCAGGAGATGGCCGGTGAAAGCCCGATCGCTAAGGCTTACTGGGCACAGTGGAAAAGTCTGCGGCTGAAAGAAGGATGCCTGTTCCGCGAATGGGAGAGCGCGGATGGTCGGACCAGCAACTCCCTAATGGTAGTACCGAAATGAAGAATCAACGAGGTCATCGAGGCATACCATAACGACTCCAGTAGAGGGCACCTGGGCATCACCAAAACCGTCGCCAAAATAAAAAGACGATTCTACTGGGAGGATGCCAAGAGTCTGTTGCCGAGTGGATTAAGAGCTGCGACCGATGTTCAGCCGGGAAAGGGCCGTCAAGAAGATCTCGAGGTCGCATGCAGCAGTACAACGTGGGAGCGCCCTTCGAGCGGATTGCTATGGACGTCGCCGGCCCATTCCCAACTAGTACTCAAGACAACAAATATGTGCTGGTGGTAATGGATTATTTCAGCAAATGGCTCGAAGTGTATCCTATTCCTAACTAGAAGGCCACTACGATCTCGGAAAAGCTGGTAAACAACTGGGTAGCCAGGTTCGGAGTTCCGTTGGAGTTACACTCAGATCAAGGCCGGAATTTCGAGTCTGTGGTATTCAAGGAAGTGTGTGAGCTGCTGGGGATAAAGAAAACGCGTACCACTCCTTTGCACCCACAGTCCGACGGCATGGTGGAACGCTTTAACCGGATACTGGAGGAATACCTGCGGAAAGTGGTAGGCAGGAATCAAAAGGATTGGGACACGCATATCCCCCTGTTCCTGATGGCGTATAGGTCAGCCCCGCACGACACGACATCACTCACTCCAGGCCGAGCACTGTTCGGCACAGAGTTGCAGTTACCCGCTGACTTGAAGTTCGGGGTAGTCAGCACGACGGGAGGCGCTAAGACGGACTACGTGGTCAATAAGCGAGCGGAACTGCAGGAATTTCACTAGTTTATAAGGAGCCGCACCAAACTGGTCAGCTGTAAGGCGAAAGCCAACTCAGCAGGGTTCCAAGAAGGCGATCTGGTAATGCTCTACAACCCGCAGCGGAGGAAAGGTTTGTCTCCGAACCTTCAAGCGTCATGGGAAGGACCTTACGAAGTCGTGACTAGGATAAACGACGTAGTAAACAGGATTCAACGTTGCCGCAATAAAGGAGCTAAGCTGAAGGTAGTCCATTTGGAGCGCCTGGCGCCTTATCACAGCGGAACCTCGGCACTTGTTCGGGACGAACAAGTCTAAGTGGTGGGCAGTGTAACGATAAGACAGTCTGTCGCTGTGCAAGGCAACCCTGTTGCTACGAACCGTGCTATAATTCAATCTGGCAACGACGGCCGCGATAATAAAGGAAACTTTTAGGCCAACCTGGCAATGATGGAAATTTTTAGGCCAACCTGGAAATGATGGAAGCTTTTAGGTCAACCTGGCAATGATGGCAACTTTTAGTCGAACCTGGCAATCATGAAAACTTTTAGTCCAACCTGGCAATGACGGTCGCGATCATCACGGAAACCTTTAGTCCACTCCGGAATGTGCGAGAACGATCTGCGCGATGGCCGAACAGGTATAAAATGCAGCCGGGTGCGGCGCAGCGGGTCAGTCTGATTTTGACTAGTGAAGGTGCCACACGGAGTAATTGAGCAAATACTTAAGTGTAAAGACAGTGAAGTGTAAAGTGTGAAATAAAGTGATTGTTGGTTTAGTTTATTGACTGCGTTTGAGAAACTGAGTGTGTTTTATTTTCAAATTACGCAATCCAGAAATGGGTAACAGCCCACTAGAACTAGTATTCGTAACAATATGTTGAGAGTGCTTTCTTATTATATCATGTAATTGAATAAGCCACTATAATCTGTAGAAGATAAATTCTAGTTCCACGCACTCACTTTCTCTTTTACTCATTTGTTTTTGTATGAAGTATTCGGTTAAGCTACAGTGACTCAATAACTTGTCCGTACACCTCTAAGTGCAACATTTGAATATGCGTATCTCAGGCTTTTTTATTATGAGTTCACCAGACGTACGTTTTTTAGTTTTTGTTATTTAATATTTACAATAAAAACGGAATTTGAATAAATGTATGCTTCCTTAAAACTTTACAAGTTTTCCTTTTATTTGATATGAATTTTATAGAATTCGGATGTATAAAGCCTGAGATACACATAATCAAATTTTGCACTTAGAGGTGTACTGACCCTACGGGTCAGGGTCCGAGAATATGCCCGTGGTAAGGCATGCCTCTCATAAGAGGCGACTAAAATCCACCCGTGTGGAGTTGCCTGATCTCCCATCGGACGCGTCCCCAGGTGGCGGATAGGGGGGCCCTTGGTGGACACACGACGTCACTGCGGTACCCTGGGAGGAACAGGAGTCATGTCTGTTGCGTTCACCACAATGATGGTATAGAGTATGGGTACCATCCGTGGACCAAACTGGCTAGGGAGGAGTCCCGAACTAAAACCATTTATTGGCAATGGACATCGAAATGGATATTACTCCAGGTGGAATCCACATAGGTGGCAATCCACCCGCTTCGGCGGCAGGGGCAAGGATTCTGGCGGCCCCAACCATTGCTCAGGTCTCCCGCCTTTACCAGCGGGAGCGCATCCTGGAGGAGAGCGGGGTCGTTACTACGATCTCCTATTCTTCGGAGACGGAAGATTCCAAGGAGCCAGAGGGCCTGCGTCGGGAAGTTGCCACGGTGGCTGAACGACCTCCCAGTGGTTCTAAGGAATCAAACAAAAGGAGTAAGGCGAGGAGGATCAGAAGGAAGCGGACGGCTATGCGCCGGCTTGAAAAGGCAGGCGACACGTTCCTCCGGAACCCGTGTCCTCCAAAAGACCCAGGTCGGCTGAGGTAACACCCACCGAAGCCACTGGTCCAGCGGAGAGCACGGAAGTCTCCAAATCGTCCGGCTCGCGAGGCAAGCGGATGAAGACTGCAGCCGAAAACAGCACGCCTACCTGCCCTGCACCTGCTGTCGTCAGGTGCGCCACGGCCCCCAAAGGCACGAGCGTAACCCCGGCGGTAGCCAAAGCGGCGGAGAAGTGTGTGGAATGTCCAAAGCCTCCGACCTAGCACGTCTGCCTGCCCGGCGAACCTTCGTCAGCGGAGGGCGGCGAGCTGGATCTTCGCCCAAGCACTTCCAAAGGTGCGGCCAAGCCATCGTATAGCGAGAAGGCTGCCGGCCCGCGGCCGATGGTTGGTTGACTGATGCAGAACTCAACTTCTGCAAAAGCCAACTGATGCGTCGGGTCATTGTCTCCGGTCCTGAGACCAATGAGAAGGGCTATGAGACAAAAGACGGCACTATATTGGTGTCGTGTGCATCTCAGGCCAACTTTGACTGGATCAGGAACGCAGTCAATAAGTTGCCTCCTAAGGGGACCACTCGCTTCGCGGTCTACGAAGGCGAGGTCGAGTCCCTAAGGAAAGCCATCTGCTGGATACCGGACCCTGACCTGTCCACAGTGGATGTGCTCTCCTGTCTGCGTGCTCAGAACCCAGGCATCGACACCAGGCTTTGGCGTGCTCTCCACCACCGCAAGAGTACCAACCGGGAAGGTAAGGAAGGTGCTTCTCTTGTGGTGAGAATCGATGAAGCCTCTGCTGATGTCCTGGGCTCCCGGTACGGGAACTGTCTCAGTCTCTTCTTTGGGACTGCCAGTTTTTATGTCTATCCCAAATAGGGGGCTCAGACAGTTCTTGTAGTTATCGGCCTCTGTCGGTAACGCAGATCAACTTGCAGCATTCCAAAGCTGCTACTGCACTTTTAAGTAGTCGGCTCTCCCGGCTGCACACACTACCTCACATAAAAACAATTCAAGAGCCCTGGGTCTTTAGGGGCCGGGTCTGTGGCCTTGAGTCGTTGAAAGGGGCCACTGTACTGTATGATAGGAATTCGACTAGACCTAGAACCTGTCTTATAGTATCATCTCATCTTACGGTGACTAGTCTTGACCCTTTCTGCTGTCAGGACCTGGTTGCTGCTGAGGTGAGCTTCAAGGGTATGCACGGATGGTTGAGGTTCGTGATTGCGTCTGGGTACTTTCCTTACGATGCACTGGAAGCGCCACCACCTGGGAAGGTCGCTAGTCTCGTAAGGTTTTGTGAGCAGCGCAATCTCGGTCTCATTTTATGTTGCGATGCTAATGCCGAGCACACAATCTGGGGCAGCAGTAAATGCAACAACCGACGCTCTCGGCTGTTCGGGTATATTGCATCCACCGGCCTGAATATTCACAACACTGGCAATCAGCCTACGTTTGTGACTACAAGAAGGCAGGAGATGATTGACATCACTCTATCTAATACTAGATTGGGGTGGTCAATCAACAACTGGAGAGTCCTTAACGAAGAATCGTGTTCGGACCACAGGTATATCGAGTTTCAGTGCGTCGAGGAGGCACAAATGCCATTGCCCCCTAGGAACCCTAAAAACGCAGACTGGCCGAAATTTCGGGAGGCATTGCGGAATAAATTCGCGACGCCAAAGAAAATTCGTAAGGAGCGGTGTATTGAGGCGGCTGTTGAGCATCTTAATACTGCCCTAACATCAAGCTTCGAGCTAGCCTGCCCAACTAGACCTCCCCTTGGTCGGACCCCTGTTCCGTGGTGGAATAGGGAGCTTCAGTTGCTAAGGCGTGAGTCTAGAAAACTTCTCAACCGGGCCCTCAAAACGAATCGAAAAAAAAAGAAAAATCCTTGAGCGACACAGCTAGGCTGGTAAAAGTTCTGAAAAAGGACCAAACCGCGAAGCTGGGGTGGCTTAGGAAACCTGATGGCTCCTACACGGAGAGGAAAAATGAGACACTCAGTCTACTGATGGAGTCTCACTTTCCAGGAAATCAGGTCACTGTTGCCCAGCAGCATTCGTCCCTGGATGGAATTATTGTTAGGGCAATCACACCCTCTCGACATGACTGGTACGTCGCCAGAACTGTGGCGAATGAAGCTGCCATTCGATTTGCCATCAAGTCCTTTGACAGCTTCAAATCGCCCGGTCCTGATGGCATTTATCCTATCGTGTTGAGGGAAGGTATAGAGTCAGTAGTCATGGGCACTGAAGAAAATCTTCACTGCATGCCTGGCACTGGCCTATATACCACGCCCTTGGAGGATGGTGAGAGTCGCGTTCATTCCGAAAGTCGGAAAGGACGACTACACTAGCCCCAAGAGCTTTAGACCTATTAGCATGACTTCTTTTATGCTAAAAAGTCTCGAACGGCTGGTGGAGTTGCGGATACGTAAGGAGTCGCTTAAGATGCATCCTCTGTCTCCATTTCAGCATGCATACCAAAGTGGGAAGTCCTGCGAGTCGGTTCTGCAAAATCTGGTTGGTAGGATAGAGCGAGCCATCGACAGGAAGGACTACGTGGTGGGAATCTTTGTGGATATAGAGGGCGCTTTTGACAATGCGACTTTTGACAGTATGTGTAAATTGGATACGTTCAATGCTAGCCCAAAGAATCATGACGTTGCGGGCAGAGGACGATCTGATGGTGTCATCCGGTGTAAATAGAGACTGCCCTCAAGGTGGGGTGCTGCCTCCATTGCTCTGGTGCATGGTGATTGATCCCCTGCCCATCACTCTGAATGACTCTGGAGTCTACGCACAAGCATACGCGGTCGATGTGGCCTGTCTCGTAACCGGCCCTTCCCTTATGCACATCTGCAGAAAGGTGCAGAAAACTCTGGATATGATTGACACCTGGTGTAATGCGAACGGGCTATCTGCTAATCCCGCCAAAACTGGTATGGTTCTCTTTACCAGGAGGAGGAAGCTTGATAGAGTCGTTCTGCCCACACTCAAGGGGGTCACTATCCAGCTATCCAAGGAAGTGAAATATCTGGGAGTTATCCTAGATGATAAACTCCTTTGGAAATCTCACGTAGAACTAAAGACATCGAAAGCACTGTTGGCTTTCTGGCAATGCAGAGGTGTATTTGGGAAAACGTGGGATCTTTCCCCTAGCAAGATCCTCTGGATCTACAAAGCTATGATAAGACCTATCATCTCCTACGCATCGGTAGTCTGGATGAGCAGACTCTCTCTTGCAGGGGTCAAGAGAACCTTGTCCAGACTGCACCGCACTGTGTCCATATGTTGTACTGGAGCCTTTCCAACTACTTCTGGCCCATCGCTAGATGCCTTGGTGAGCCTTCCTCCACTTGATGTTTTCATCCAAAGAGAGACCCTAAAGGTCATCCGAAGACTAAAACACAGTGGCCAGTGGTATGGCGGATAATTGTGCTGGAACCGACATAGACCTCACAGTCATGTCCATGCCCCTCGACTCCATGCCCACAACTGTCATACTAAAAAAGCGGTACATGGTGTTGCTGCCTGAGGCTCACTCTTGGTTGTATCCTGAGGATGAGCCCGGTAAATACTGCTTCTGTATATTCACGGACGGCTCCAGAATGGAAGATGGTTCTGGCTCTGGAGTCTTCGTGGAATCCACGGGGACTAGACGGTTCTTTGCCCTAGGCTCGCACGAATCTGTGTTTCAGGCAGAGGTGCATGCGATACTTGAGGCGATGAACTTTGTCGTAGAGAGTAAGTGGAAAGGCAGGTCTATCTGTGTCTGTAGCGACAGCAAAGCTGCGCTTATGGCCTTGGACAGCCCTCCAACTACCTCTATACTAGTCAAGTCCTGCAGGTTTAATTATGTTGGCAAATACAATAGCCTGATGCTCACCTGGGTCCCGGGACACGCAGGAATTGTGGGTAACGAGACCTCGGATTCCTTAGCTAGAATGGGCTCTGAGGCTTTGTCGGCCCTAAGCCGGTTCTGCCACTCCCATCTGCAGCCATCAAAGCCACAGTTAACGAATGGGTCACTATGACCCAGGAGCGAGCATGGCAGGCTGAGAGCGGCTGCAGGTGGACGAAACTTATGCTTCCCGCCATATCCGACAAATGCTCACAGTTTCTTTTGTCACTAGGCAAAGAGAGACTGCAGGCAGATGGTCGGGTTAATGACGGGCCATTTCCTATGGGCGAAGCACATGGAAATGGTAGGCATATCTGACAGTGCCCTATTTCCTGCCTGTGAGGAGGACGTTGAGACGGCGGAACACTTCCTGTGTCTCTGCCCCGCGTTCGCTCGTATCAGGTTAGAGACGTTTGGCACTGATGTGCTAAGAAGCGACCACTTTGGCTTCTTGGCACCCCAGGATCTATCAAGGTTTCTTCGGAAATCGGGTAGATTTAAAGCATATTAACAGGGAACAACAAGTCGTAGTACAATGGACGTATAATTCTTTGAGTGCTGCGCTTGCTAGATCGTTCCGACAAAGGAAAAAAAAACTCCTAGTTGAAAATTGCAACCCGAATTTAAATGAATTTTTATGAAAAATTCGCGAAAATTGAACTTTGAAGGGCCATAGCCATGTTAACCCTTGGCCAATCCAAATCGAATGGTCCAAATTTTGGCTTGAGGATTGGTTAATGTGTCTTATAAAAATTAAATTATTATAAATTATTAAAATTTTGACTGTTGCTAAGTGTTATCAAAGAAAAAAGTTCAATCAGTTTTTTTAGTGTAGTCTTAATTTTTGTTTTTACAAATTGGAAGAAGGTCCTTAAGTAACAAAGACGCACTTCGCTTTGCCAATAAAGCAAATCACGGCTGCCGAGGCTGCGGCACTGCAAGGATTGGACCTGAGCCAGCTGGTGGTGGCAAAAATATCCTGTCCGACGACCGGTCGTCCGACGATAGAACAAATTCGAATTTTGTCGCAGTCGTCGTGCGAACAAATCAGCTGTGCAAAAAAATTTTTAAATATTTGTGTGTGAATTGAAAAGATGGACAAGATGGAGCAACAAGAAGCAAGTGATGTAGAAACAAAATTGTTGAGTGGCCACACCCACCTTTTTCATCGTAGGCGTTACCATCAAGAACGCTTTCAACCCCCAAAACAATGCTTAGAATTCTGATAGTTTGTACAAAGCAGAAAATCCGTTATTTTGCTTTTGTGGTTTCAACAAAAAAGTAAAAAATAACAATTAAATTATTATTTTATATAAAAGTTAGGAGCGCTAGCTGCAACCACTAGTGGAGTGTGTCAGTCGGAAGAACATGGTAGTCTTCTTGGACACGATGAGACTACTTCCCCCCACCGTTTTCGAGGGTGCTGAAGACGATGGTGCTGGGCAATTTCCTTTTTGGGCCGGGGAAGACCCTCAAAAGGGTTAAAAACCCCCCTTAGTTTAGTGGGCGCGGCAAGTGGGCGTGGCCGATTTTATTATAGCCTATGTTTGCCGCAATGACACGCTGAATCGTTTCATACCCATATTGCCTTACAAAAGCTTTCCATAGATGAGTTTTGTTACCATAGTGGGCGTAATAAGGGAGTTTTTAACCCTTTTGAGGGTCCTCCCCCGCCCAAAAAGCAAATTGCTCCACTCCACTACACAGAATAATCAGTATAGAGAAGCCGCATCTGAAATAATTTTGAGCTTTCATTTCAGCCGCGGGTGGGAAGCAACAAAGGTGAGGAAAATTTAAACGGAACCGAGAGAGTAAGCGCGAATTGATGTACACGCCAGAGATCTGCAAGCGGTCATACTTTTTTGACTAAACATGTATTCATATAAAATGGGGTGCGAATATGTGCCACTGCTTAAAAGAACGGATATAAGTATCAGGTGTACAACTTTGCTTCCGCCGTTTTTTCCAAAATTAAAAGCTTTATTACGAAAAAGTGCTTACAGATGTATTATTCAAAGTATTGTCCGTCGCTAGCGACAACTTTCTCCCATCTTTCCGGCAATTTTCGGATCCCGGCTCGAAAAAAGGAGTCCTCTTTTGACGCTATCCATGAAGCAATCCATTTTTCCAATTCTTCGAAGGATTGAAAATGTTGATCTGCCAGGCCGTGTGCCATCGAACGGAATAGGTGGAAGTCAGAAGGGGCGACATCTGGGGAATACGGCGGGTGGGGCAAGACTTCCCATTTCAGCGTTTCCAGGTACTTTTTGACCACTTTTGAGACGTGAGGCCGAGCATTGTCGTGTTGGAGAACACCACCATGTTTGTCTTCGACATCGAAATCACCATTTTTAAAACGTTGAAACCAATCCCGACACGTTCTTTCACTCAGAGCAGCATCACCGTAAGTTTCTGAGAGCATTCGATGCGCTTCAGCTGCATTTTTTTTCGAATTGTAACAGAAAAGTAAAACTTCCCGCAAATGGCGAGAATTGGGCACATAAACGGACATTTTCGAGCGTGAATAATACGAAAACAAGAACAACTGTCACTGAAACGGCGATGACAATTCGTTAGGCACTGTCCACACTCACTTTAAAGGCATTACCATCTATGTATTTCAACCAGCCTCAGCCGGTACAGCCACCTATCGGAAAACGGCGGAAGCAAAGTTGTACACCTGATATGTATCACCACCGCAAAAGAAGCTTTCATTCTGTATACCACTATGCCGAACGAACGAATCATCAGCTGGCAATACTAAACGAAAGCAAACCAGTGATGGAATTCTTGATACTATTGTACTTTTTTGATACAATCACAGTTTAAGAGGTACGTTGGTACACAAGCCGCATTTTTGGTACACACTGGTAGAGAAACCAAAAGAAAATTTTGTATTGATTTTTAGCACCAAAAACAAAAATTTTTGCAACTTGTGTGGCAACCAGGGTGCGGAGAACGATCAAAATACGATCTTTCTCACGAATAATCGCAACCAAAAACTGAGTGCTACTAATTTCTCGCGAGCGATAAAGTTGCGCTGCGAGCAAAAGCATTTACGATCTCTCACGAGAAATCTAAATGTTCGGAAAAATCGCGAATGAGAAAATGTCGCTGCAAGCGTCGTCAGTTCGATCTCTCGCGATCGTTCGTTTGTTGCGAGCGCTTGTTGTAAAACTCAATCAGTAACTCGTATTGTGAAGATTGAATCTTTGAACGATCGCGATCGTTCGTCTGGGCAATAAATAATGTATATAGGAGTTTGAGCAGTTTGCTATTATACTCGGCTGCTACTGACTGCAGTTTATTTCCTAAAGGAAACTTATGTATAGAAGTTTGTAGATTTTAAAGACCTTTTGTTAGGAAAATTATAACAAAAAAATAGAAAACTTTGTGTTATGTTTGTATATGGTCTCGTAATGCCTTTTAGTGTTTCCTTATATGTATCCTTTAAGTTGTTTTCCACACAAAATGCACTTTGAAAAATCTGTGTCTTTATTATATGTAACAAGTTTCGTCTTGTCAATATTTGACACTTTGCCCATATTGATATAAAAAATGCAAACGCACAAGAAAATAATTTCACAAATCGTCCTTCGTCCGTATATATCGCAAAATAGACTAAATTCAATGATTGTTTGCAGCCACGCTCTACCGACGAACCTTACAAAAATTCGTTCGCGATCGATCAAACATTCGCTCGCGAACGATCGATCAAACATTCGCTCGCGAACGCTCGTTTTGGGATTGTATTTTATCGCGAGAAATACTTGAGCAAACGAGCGGTTGCGAATGATTTTCTGCATCAGCGTTCTTCCCACGACCGATCGCTTTCGTACGCTCGTTCGTTTGAAATGTGTATACATAAACTCGCTGCATACGATCTCTCACGAACGAATACGTAGGCAATGCATTCGCAACCGCTCGTTTGCTCAAGTATTTCTCGCGATAAAATACAATCGCAAAACGAGCCAATATGAGAAGATCGAATTTTCGATCGTTCGCGAGCGAATTTTTCCGCACCCTGGTGGCAACCTTAAAAGGAAAATTGGTGACATAGCTGAACATCTCTAACTAGTTATGGATAGTTTTTGTCAAATTAACATCTTCAATGCAATTGGAAGACGCACAAATTTCTTCTAAGAATTTCTAATTTGTTTCCCCATTTAGCAAGACATTTTTGAAAAAAGAATTTATTGATGGCAAAGATATAAACGACATAAATTTATTTGAAGATCAATTACCTGTTGGTGATGTGTATCGTTGAGTTGGAATAATTTGTTGTCTCAGGGGTTATATCCAATGAAGATGTTTCAAAATTTAAAAGAAATGTCGTGAGTTTTACATAAAGTTTCGTGACTCTTTAAGAAAAAGAGTTAACTTTGGTTAATTTGTTTTAACCAAGCATGTCTTGCTGGGTAAAACAAAAACTGTTGTAGCATTTGTTTCTAAGCTTTTTCCCAAAGAGATTAAATATCTCGAAGAAATTAACCTATACTCATTATAGAAAATTATCAGAATATAAAGAATCCAAATCTTTTAAAATGTTAGAATTACTGAATTTTGGGAAAAAGTTTCTTGCCTAAAAAATTAATTAAACGAGTCTCTTTTCAAAAACATTTTAAGAGTTGCTAAAGATATTTATCTATTCCCCACTCTTCATCCAGTACAGAGCACGTATTTTCTATACAAAACTTTAATCAGAAGCAAGTTACGATCCCGTTTAGTAGAAAGCACTGCTTCGTCCTTAATACAAACAAAAGATTTCTTGAAAGCTAATAATAAATGTTGTTATGGTTTTAAGCTTCCTACTGACTTATCTTATGCAAACGTACCTGAAGATAATGATTCCTATTTAGAATAATTTACATACATTTATATGTTTCTTTTTTAAAATGAGAAGTGAATTCCATGTGTTGTTAAATATACATTTTAGTTTCGAATAAACTTTTGAATTGTTTATTAGAAAAAATGTTATTAAATTGGCCTTTCAATTGGGAGCATGGAAAAACTTTATACAATTTGCTTGAATATGGTACACTCCTATGCTGATGTTTGATACGATACACTTAGGCCCAAATTCCATCATTGAAGCAAACTATCCCATCTTCATTTCACTTCGGCTATGCGGTGGTGCCGATGATCCAAACCGATGTTTGCATAGTTATTTTGGACCATCGGCAATGATCAAAACGAAAGATGGAAACACCGCATAGCAACGCATTCTCATATCACTTCGGCATGTGGTGGTTTCTCTGAGTTCGGTTTGTTGATTATTTGCTACTTACTTAACTGGCCATAACAACCCGTTATCGGGTTACGGCCTGCCGCAAAAATTCTCTCCAAGAGCCTCTGCTTTGCGCGCGCCTTCTCCAGTTGGTAACACCAAGAGATGACAGGACCTCTTCAACTTGGTCCTTCCACCGTAGACACGGCCTCCCTCTTCGCCGTCGACCTCCAACCATCGCATCGAACACCTTTTTCGCCGGAGCTTCGTCGTCCATACGGCAGATATGACCGAGGCAGCGTAGCCGCTGGATGTTAATTCGCTCCGCTACGTCCATGTCTTTATACAGCTCATACAGCTCGTTATTGGTTCGTATACGATAGTCGTCACCAACACGAACAGGGCCGAAGATTTTGCGAAGTACCTTTCTCTCGAACACTCCAAGGGCCGCTATGTCGTTTCGTGTCATTGTCCATGCTTCAGCGCCATAGAGGAGCACGGACAAGATAAGCGTCCTATAGAGTGCGAGGTTTGTCGGTCGAGAGAGGTCTCTACTTCTCAATTGCCTACCGAGACCGTAGTAGCACCTGTTAGCAAGAGTAATCCTTCGCTTTATCTCCAGGCTGTCATCATTGCTGCTGTTGATGGCGGTGCCAAGGTAGACGAATTCCTTGACAACTTCAAAGGTATACCTGTCAGCGTCGACGTGAGACCCTAGCCGACTTCGACAAGACTTCGTCTTGCCCTAATTTACCACCAGACCCATTTTGGCAGATTCTCTTTCGATAGCCGCAAAGGCAGCGGTGACATCTCGCTTGTTACGTCTGAAGACATCAATGTCATCAGCGTAGGCAAGGTGCTGGACACTTTTGTTGAAAATTGTACCATTGCGATGTATATCAGCCTTGCGCAGAACACTCTCCATGGTGAAGTTGAAGAGGTCGCAGGACAAAGGATCGCCCTGTCTTAAACCTCACGAGTTTTGCAGGGATACCAAGTTCAGACAATGCGGCATATAGGCGATCCCTTATCGGGTTATCGAATTCTGCCTTGAAACCGATGAAGAGATGGTGTGTATCGATTTGATTCTCATGGGTCTTCTCCAGGATTTGGTGTAGATGGAATATCTGGTCGATAGTGGACTTACCAGGTCTAAAGCCGCACTGATAAGGTCCAATCAGCGCCTTGGCGAGTGGCTTTAATATTTCACATAGTACGCTCGTCAGGACCTTGTATGCAATGGAAAGTAGGCTGATACCCCTGTAGTTGGCGCATATTATTGGGTCGCCTTTCTTCAGCACAGGGCAATGGGCACTGAGGTTCCAATCGTTGGGCATTCGTTCCTCCAGCCATATTTTTTGCAGAACTTTTTGGAAGAATTTTCGGGTGTCATTCCTGCATTCCGCGATTTCCTCACGCTCGCGCCTTTCTTGCTCCTGATTCTTGGGTCTAAAAAGGCACCTCTCTTTCTTCCTCTCCTCCCGGTATTTTTCTGTCACGGCTCGCGTGGCAGCCGACTGCAGGGTCTTCTTGTATGCAGCATTCTTCACTGCAGTGGCTGCGCGACACTCTTCATCGTACCATTGGTTTTTTGGTGGTGGGCGTCGAAAACCAAGGACATTTTCTGCGGCGGCGCGCATAGAGTGGGATAAGTGAGCCCATAATCCGCCGATGTCATCAGGTGGAGAGGGGGAGCGACCGAGCTGGTTGGAGAGTTGAGCGGAGTAGGCTTCGGCTACCCCTTGTGATCGCAGCTTACTGATGTCCAGCTTTCTTCGCAAACTAGGTTGTGCGGTCTTCGCTGCGCAAAGACGCATGCGTACCTTGGCTGCAACAAGGTAGTGTCGATGTTGGGTCCTCGGAACGTGCGCACATCTAGAATGCTAGAAGCATGCCTTCCATCAATCACAATGTGATCAATCTGGTTGCGGGTGGATTGATCGGAGGATAACCAGGTCGCCTTGTGGATATCGAGGTGCTGGAATCTGGTGCTACTAACTACCATGTTTCGTGCCGCGGCAAAATCGATCAGCCTCAGACCGTTGTTCATAGCGGTGGTCGTATGGAGGCTGAATTGCCCGACTGTGGGACCAAATATACCTTCTCGCCCGACCTTTGCATTGAAGTCCCCGAGGACGATTTTGACGTCAAGGGTCGGGCACCCGTCGTAGACGTCCTCGAGCATTCTTGGTCGCATCGTCCTTCTCTTCCATCGAGGCGTGCGCGCAAATTAGGCTGATGCTAAAGTATTTAGCTTTGATGCGAATCGAAGCCAGCCGTTCGTTCACCAGAGTGAACCGAGAGACGTGGTGGCGAAGTCTCTTGCTGACCACAAATCCGCAGCCAAATTCACGCTTCTCCGCATGGCAGTTGTAGTAGATGTCGCAGTCTGCTCGCTTGGAGCAACCTTGTCCTGTCCATCGCATTTCCTGGATGGCGGTGATTTCAGCCTTACATTTTGTGGGGACTTCCGCCAGTTGGATAGAGGCACCTTCCCTATAGAGGGTCCGGACATTCCAGGTGCATATCCTCAAATCATGGTCCTTGAATCGTTTGCTGTGGTCGTCAACATTGTGGGTTCCTTCCGAGGCTTGTTTTTTGGCTTTCATTTGTAGATGATTTTCCGTGGCGGGCATCAAACCCTGCGCACAACCCAAATTTTAAGTCCTGGGGATTGGACTCGCTGCACACATTAGTTCACTATTCAGCGGGTGCCAAATAGCTATCCAGAAGGGCCGCGCTGAGGCTGTGCATCAGCTTGGATTGGACAGGGACAAGGATCGTTCTGGCGTTCGCCAGGTTGAACGCAATCAGAGTCCCATAGCTATACATAAATTGTTGGTCCATGTATCGTCAATATAAAATATAATGTGACCCTTTAAAGCTAATCTTTTTTCTCCTAGCCTTGTTCGGGTCGGCTCTCATCGTTCGATATCTCCAAGTAGTACGGTCCTAACGTTTCTACATTGCATGTCCTTCTTGATTGTGTTCAACTTGGTTTTCGGCGGTTTAAAGCTAATATGGTGGCTATATCGATATGCAAAGATATTTAACTTGGTTAATTGACGGAATAACGAACAAAAAGATGGATAGCTGCATAGTTGCAGTTTCTTATTATTATTAAATCCTTACATTTGACGCAAAAGTTATTCCTTTATGACATTTGAGTCCAGGGATATGATGTTTTAAAAGTTTGGGGAAGGGGCATTAAACCGCCATCTTTAAACTGCATTTAAAAAAAAACTCGAACATCCCGGGAAAAATCCCTGGCACTTTTTCATCTACTGATGTCCTTTATCGAATGAAACGGGTTTGACCTTGTCCCTTTTTTCAGTGTTGCAATGTGTAATCAAAGAAAGCACAACATTGTAACAAGAGTTTCCCACTAATTATCACTTTCTTAACCCATTAAAGCCTGACCCCAGAAAGGCTTGTGCGATTTCCATAAAAATTTACACAATCTTAGTAATTGACCTAATCAAGAAAAAAAATCAAGCAAATAATTCATACCCCCACCCCCTGAACCAGGAGGGTACGTTGCGCAACGCAATATTGGGCCTTAGTCACATACAAAACCTAAAATTTCAACAAAAAAATTGTTTTCAAAATTTATTTTTAAATATAGGGTGTTTTTTTTAGAGGTATAGAACTTCGAATTGAAATAAAACACAAGAAAATCGTTTTAATGTCCATCAATTTGGCTTTATTGGAAGGATAATTGTATGCCATTAATGTTTAAATATGATTTCGGGCATGTGGCCGCCGCGGCTGGCTCGAATAAAGCCAATTCTACAGGTCCAATTTTCAGTTGATGGACAAAGCTCCAATTGCTGTGCACGGTGGCGAATCGATTCATTCGGGTCCTCTTCAACATTTTGCTCTACAGCGGCAATTGTTTCTTCGGTGCGCACTGTTCGACGTCTCTGCGGATGCGTATTATCACATAGAGTAAACGTAGTGCGAAAATGACCCATGGTTAATCGATGGATGGACCGATTTTGCTCTGATGGACGATTATGTCGACCATAAAATGGACGGAGCTTGCGGTAAACTTCGCGAACTGAACCATTATTTTCGAAATAAATTTGCACGATTTGCAAGCGTTGTTCTTTTGTCAACCTGTTCATGATGAAATGGCAAACCAAACTGAACATAAATGACATTAGAGTTGCCAGATTTGACCACAAAATGCCAGTTTTATCTCTATTCGAAAAACAAACCTCTAAAAAAACACCCTATAGTTTAGCATTGCAAAATGCAGCCCACAAAGGGATTTTGATAGGTTTGAAGAATAAGTATTTTAATTGAATTTAAAAAATTCCCCAAAAAAAACCTTTGACTTTGGATCGAAAAAAAGATATGAATATTTAAAAAATGTTGAAATTTGAGTATGGCAGAATCTAAAACGATCAATTCGAATCCAATTCTACCCATTTTCAAGTCTTATATCTTTATGAATGACTTAATGTAGCGAAATTCCCAAACGTTGCGCAAACGCAACGCTCAGGGCTTAATGGGTTAATGCGCTTTGGTTGTTACAGTATATGTACACAAATATTTATTTTCATTGTAGTCATTTTTACTTTTCACAACATCCAACATCCTTTCTCTTAATCTATATATTCTTCCTGAACCAGCGCAATGCCAAAAGAACTAATAAAATCCATTGACATTTTTTTATTTCCGTACTGCTTCCACCTTATTAATGCGCCTTGGCGATCACTCAATAATTTTTTTTTGGCAAATTTTGCCTGTCCACTTCTTGTTTCTTGTTTGTAAAAAAGCAGGCGGAGAGTAAGCACGAGCCACCACCAACAGGCCAGCTGCACATCGGTTTGTTGTCCAACAAGAAGCACGGTGTGGGCTGCATCACTTTCATACACCGGCATGCGATCAATACTTTTATCTTTTTGCTCTCCGTAAATTTGATTTTGCGCTCTCACAGCTTATCATTTTACGACTCATGCTCTGTGCGTTTTCATCCCCTATACTGCTTCCTCTGCGTCCATTAACGGGTTCTAACCATGGTTGCCACTCGCCTAAAATTGTTTCTACCAAAATCTTTTATAATAAGCTAAAATTTTTTTTATTGACATCAAAAAAATATACAAAACAATGCATTTCATAACAAAGGTACAAAGAATAGTTCACTTTAAAAGTAAACTCATCAAAATAATAGCAGTACATGCATTTATAAACCGCTAGATTAAAGAAACACCAAAGTTGGAAGGATTGCCGCAACATTTTATTTTTACAACATAAACAATTAAGGACTGTATCGAAAAGAAAGTGCACGCTTAGTTTGAAGTATAACCTTAATGGAAATTTTTTTGGTCAGATTTGTTGTTTTAACATTTGTTGCATATACTTTAAGGACTATACATTTTTGTTTAAATAACAAATTTCTTTGTCAAATAAAATTATATCTAATTTTTTGTTTGACCATCTTTATTAAATTTTTTACAGATGTTTGCGCTATGGGTTTTTTGCTTTTCTCCATTTTTTTTTTAATTGCTAAAGATTTTTAGCTTCTTGTCCATCTTTCATAAGGTTTCTTTTGGCTATTGCCCAGTAGCGCTCTATTGGACGTAGTTCTGGTGCGTATAGCGGATTCTCATTTTTTCCTGGCAGTGATATTCAGTTCATTTTTACATATGTCTCGTCATCCATAATGATGCACGAACATTTTTCTTTGCAGAGACGAGTGTATAGTTTTCTGTATCGCGTTTTGCCAGCCACTTTTTGAATCTCGTTTCTTTTTGGTATTTTTTGTTTTTAATATGTTTTTAAGTTATTACTCTGCTTCACTCCTTGCCCCATCGTCTCACTAGTTCTAGCTAAATTTCCAATAGAAATGCACTTGTTTTCGTCAATGGAATGCTTCAGTTTTTCTTCCATTTTTGGCTCTTTGGTAAAAAAATATATGAAACGAAATTGGTATGAAATCAGTATTACAAGGCCTACTCTATTTAACGGCACTTTTAGAATTAGAAAAAAATTATAAGCTGCGAGAAAATTACGTTAGAAAGTGTGCACTTTCTTTTCGATACAGTTCTGGTAAACATAAAATGTTGCGGCAATCTTTTCAAACATTTGGTTTTTCTTTAATCTAGCGGTTTATACATGCATGCCCCACTATTATTTTCACCTATAGCTATATAACATAAGTACACCAATACCTCACTTTGCGTCGTGGTTACGTTCCAAAAAAACACGACGCAAATTGAAACGACGCAAAGTGAATTATGATTTTCTATAGAAAACCGGCAGCCGCCGTGGCTCAGTTGGTTAGTGCGCGGTCCAGCGAGTCGAATGCAGAGCGACGCAAGTTCGAATACTGCATGTAGTAACACCTAAAAAAAAATAACGGGAAACTCGTTTTCTCTTTTGGTGTCTGTCCTCTCAGCTGGAAATGGCAAACCTCTGAGAGTAAAACTTGCCTATGAAAAAGCTCCCAACCTGCCGTTCGGAACCGGCATAAAACTGTAGGTCCCTGCCACCCGCGTATAAATTCACACGCACAACACGGGTGGTTGCGGGAAGCTAGGCCTTATGGGCCAGTTACTCGTGACACAGAACATAAACTTAACCATAACATAAACTTAGAAAATTTGAGCGATTACTCAAAACTTTATTTCCGTAAACATAAACTTAAAAATCAGCTGAGCGACAATATTGCCACTTCGATTTCTCCATCTCGTAAACAATCAAATTCAAACTTTTCGCGACATTTTTTTACTTGCTATTATTAAATGTTTGAGCATCCAACGACTAAAATTATTAATATATTTACGAAACTAATAAAAATTGGAATCCATTTTGTATATTTTACAAATTATTTTAATTTGTTTACTTTTCAATTCATTCCGAAGAGATTGGCAACATTTTTTGCGTTTTCCGTAAACATAAACTTAGAAACCAAAACGAAACAGATTTCTAAGTTAACGGTTAAGTTCTAAGTTTATGTTCTATGTCTCGGGTAACCAGTTGTACAGCTTTCGGGTATGCCAGGCCGTGCTAGCTGAGAAGTAAAACTAAGTTATGTCATGAGTAACTGGCCCATTAGTCTCGCGTATGGGGCTGTCGTGCCAATCAATTAAGTATTAAATTAATTAATTAATAGAAAACCATGTAACATCGAAGATAGGTTCCAGGGTTACGAAACTACTACTTTTTAAAAAGAAAATTGAACAAAGTAAACTTTAAAAAACAAAAATAATATAAAATTTTATTACATGCATACAAAAAACAAAAAAAACAAATTCAATTAAAACAAAATAAAATATTCAATTCATTTGTAAGAACAAAATAAAAATGAATCACTGTCTGATGAGTCCATAGTGGCGGTTGTCGTAAGTCGGCTTTCGGCTTTTCACAAAAGTTAGAAAGGGAATCCCCGAGTTTTGATGGCATGGCGCAATTAGAAACAAAAGTCGTGCAATATTTAAAAACAAAAAAAGAAAAAAAAAATAAATAAATAAAGACTCAAACCCAAAACAACGCAACTTTGAAAATCTAACGACGTACAGTGAAAATTAGTAAGGGAGAGGGCTGGGTTGTGAACCAGGCAGGGTTGTGAACCATTACCGTTTTTCTTTCCCTAATTGACATATCGCCAATTTTTCAACTGTCAAGTTTGTCTTATGATATGACTCTGCTTTTGTGGTTACACCGAAGTACAAACACGTATAGCTTGTGGCGGCTACAGACATCGTGTTTGAAAATCGACTGCGAAAACTTGTTTGCTTTTTTAAAGTGCTATCCAAGTGACTGCCGTGGCTCAGTTGGTTAGTGCGTGGTCCAGCGAGTCGCATGCAGAGCGACGCATGTTCGAATTCTGCATGTAGTAACACCTAAAAAAAATAACGGGAAACTCGTTTTCTCTTTCGGTGGCTGTCCTCTCAGCTGGAAATGGCAAACCTCTGAGAGTAAAAATTGCCTATGAAAAAGCTCCCAACCTGCCGTTCGGAACCGGCATAAAACTGTAGGTCCCTTCCACCCGCGTACAAAATTCACACGCACAACACGGGTGGTTGCGGGAAGCTAGGCCTTAGTCTCGCGTAAGCGGGCTGTCGTGCCAATCAATTATTAATTATTATTATCCAAGTGACTGAGCTTATTGCAAAAAGGTCAGTGTAATACATGTTTATTTAGTGTTTTGATTCTATTTTACGATGCAATATTTATTTATGTCGAATTATAATTGGAAGTGTCGTTTATTTTAAAGTTTCCAAAATGGCATCGTGGTTGGGCTGTGAACCACTAAGGTGGCTGGGTTATGAACCACCTGTTTTTCGTACTACATTTGTTCTAACACTGTCAAATATGGACGGATATATGTTATTAGAATAAAGTAATTTTATGTAATTTCACTCGATTTCGTTGGGTTCACTTGAAGTGGGCCAATGCGAGAACGCGTTCGTATTTCACATGCAAACATTGCGACACCGATTAGGATGAAAATTCAAAAAATTGAGCACTTTCATTCATTGCCGATGTTTTGCCTAAGTGGCGTCATTATAACTTTTTTCACCTCTTGAGGCCTCCTGATTAAATAAATTCTCAACTTACTTAAAAGTTATGGGTGTTTTCTTCGTAGTTTCCGACTTTAATAGGGATTTTCCAGATGGTTCACAACCCAGCCACTTTTTTGGAAAAGCAAAAAATCACGTCCTTAGAAAATTGGACGTAGAGAGTTAAATATCAACCAAAACAATAATCCGTCTTCACAAAAAAGTTTCGTTTTATATTTATCTTTCCAACGATATCGATTTTTCGATATCTTTATTCTGAGAAAAGTTAGAGCCAATAAACAAAACCCGGTTCACAACCCAGCCCTCTCCCTTACTAATTCAGCAGCGAAGCAACTTCGAAAAAACGCAAAACGAAACGACGCAAAGCGAGGTATTGCTGTATTACATTTCAAACATAGAAAAACAATATACAAAACAATGTATTTCATAACATAGGTACATACAAAACAAAAAAAGTTCTCTTTAAAAGTAAATGTTGTTTTTCAACTGTAACACAAAACGTTCGCGATGTTAGTCGAATCAGCACTGTTGCCAGTGCTGCGGATTTAATTTATTTAACAAAGTGACAAATTTATAAATTAAAAAAAAAAGTTTTCTTGTCTATTACTTCAAATCAATTTTTGATTGCAAAAGTTACCAGAATGAAAATAAAGTTACCAAGTTACCAAAAAGTTTAAAAGTTACCAATTTTGGCAGGAAAAAACCAGCCATGGCAGCCGTGGTTCTAACCCGCAAAAAAAATTTTCTTTACACCAGATGCGCATTCTGTATACAGTATACTGTTTGTTCCATGGCTCAACTATAAGGTTGTAGCAAGCCAGGCTGATTGTTTATCGCTTTTGTCAAAATCGTCGGTGCGCTGTATTGCCGCATCGGTTGAAATGAAAATACCTGACTGAAAACAACTGACCTGAGCCATTTTCCCGTTTTTTCACTCAAATACAGCACCGTCTGGCAACAATCACTTTTGTTTGTTTTCAGTTTCTCCCTCTTTCGTCGGAAAATATCAACTGATTTTTACAGTAGCGATAAACGATCCTACCAACAAGATACATGTGGTTTTTGGTGTTGCGGGGATGCTATAACCTTATTATTAGTGATGAGCAAAACGGCGATTTTCAAATCACAGTGTGATTTGCGATTGCGATGTGAAAATCGCTGTGATTCAAAACTGCGATTTTGAATCACAGTTTTCTTGCAAGAACTTATCTATCGCAAGCGGCAGCTCGCGGACTTGTATGAATGCTAAAAAATGAACATGGTTTTCCATTCAAATGTTAGTCGGAAGAAAATCTCTAATATTAAGGAAGTTACACATCCAGTTCTAAGCAATTTACGTCCAAAAAATATTGATTTTATGTCGCTACAGTTTTGCATTATATATGAGGAACTTTCAATACAAATTTCACTTTGATGATGTTGTTGTCATTCGTGGTGGAAACGAAATAGTAACGTCAGCTGTTTCTTGCTTGGGAAAATTTCCGCGACTGGAAGTTGGGCCATCGAATTTTCTTTTATATTAAAATCTGTGCCGGAAGCAGATTGTATGTTATTATTCAAACTTATGAGAAAAGGTAAGGAGGTTATCATCATTAAATGTTAGCCGTTGTTGCTTGTATTGTTACATTTCTGCATTCTTCCGTCGGCTTTTCTCATACAATTTTCGTGCTGCCAATAGGGGGGTTTACACGATCCAACATATGCGACGAACAAGTGCGGTTGCAACAATGTTGGACCGTGTGAACGCAAGAAACAACCGCTTGACCGTCATGTTGGATGGTTTTCAAAAATGTTTGATTTTTGCTTGCTTGTCCAACCATTCAACCAATGTAAACGCTTGTTCGTCGCACATAGTGCATTTTGGCAGTTTCAGAAAGTTCGCGAAGCGTAAACGAAATTTTCTGGAAAGAATTTTTCGAGCTCTACTCGTAGAGTCGCGGAGAGATGTTCATTAGCTGAAATTGAGTCCCTCATTGTTGTATTCTGCCTCTCGATATAGGGCTTTACCATCGCCAATAATTTAAAAAATTCCTGTAATCTGGTATTTCCGTCAACTTCAGCTCCTGCAACAAAGTTGGATGCGATTGTTTTGGCCTCCTTTTTAACCATTCCTTTGTCCATATCCTTTTTTTTCTTGTAATCTCTTCCTCTTCATCCTCCAAAAGTTCGTATACAATGATTGCTGCGAGAAATTTTGTGGTCATGTTTCTTTGAAATCTTGTGCAAGTTAGCACGTGAGCATATCCACACCCCGCACATCCCGCATCACGCAACACAACGAACGACCGTGGCAGGAATTCTCAAATAACAGCGCGGGCAATACCACCATGCCAGCGGTGGTCAATAACCAACCATGGCAAATAATGCTACATCAGCGCTATGGAACGTCGAGCGGATGCGCGTGAATTATATTTTTGTATTGAAACACGTCTGGTCTCTTCAGAGCTAAAATATCTTCTGTTTTATTTTTCAAATATCATCTTAAGTGCTAGCTCAATAATCCTTATCTTAATATACATAATTGTTGCTTATCTATTTTTAACAGTCCCTTTTACTACGCACCCAAACATCTCTTATCAGTTGATTTACGACTGTTTGGATGGTTTACAATATCGGGACTGTTTGGGAGGTTTTATGTTTCCCAGTTTATCTTGAGGTTTCGGTTGGGCACTGGCAATGTCGAGAGTCTGCTCTTATCGCTGGACATTGCCTGTGACGTAACTTCTCCCCTCTTTAACTCAAAACACTCCTGGGTTTTGTTTACAAATTCGATTTTCATTTTTATCTGAAGGGGTTTCTGTCAAGTGGAATTTTGGTTTAATTGGTTTCCTATCGTATTTGGCCCTATTGCAAGTATCACAATTATTTATGAATTTTTGAATAAGTAGTTTTAAATTTTGAAAATAGATAAGGTTTTTCAAACTCGCGTAGTTTTCGTTTATGCCTGCATGTCCAGTTTCATTTTTATGAAAATTTGCTATTTGTTTATAAGTTTCTTCTTCAGTTTTCATGTCTTTGGCATGAAATTCATTTTACAAATTTAATTTGATTACCAAAGTTTTTAATTAATTCTTGTTGAACGATGTTGTATTGATGTTCGCTGAGATCCGAATAAATGCCTACTTTTCCAGTATTTAAATACTTTCGACAAATATTTATTATACTGTTATTTTCAATGTCATTAGAATTGAGATATATTTTTGTTTTATTCAAAAATGTTTCGATTTCTTTTGTTTTATTATTTGTTAAAATTATTTGGGTTTTAAAACGATTGACAATAGTATGAAGTATAGGAAAATGATCGTTTAATTCCTCCTCTTGAGAATGGATAGTTGCGTCAGTTTTGATCGTAATTCCGTCTTCTACTGCATTAATTTCACCTGTTTCTGAATTTATTCGGCTTAAAAAGTCTGCTACGTTGTTGTCTTTTCCTTTTAAATAGTTGATATTTATATTGTATTCTCCTAATTTTAAAAGCCATCGTTGAAGTCTGGGATTAATGTCCTTCCCTTTATGTTTAGCTTGCAACCATTTAAGAGGTTGGTGATCGGTTAGGAGGTCAAAAGGTCTGCCGTAAATATATGGTCTAAAATAATTAACTGCCCATACTATAGCTAATAATTCTTTTTCTGTGGTGGAGTACCCTCTTTCATGATCATTCAGAGTCCTACTGGCATAACTTATAGGATGGTTTTCTTGAGTTAATACTGCGCCTATGGCAAAATCGCTGGCGTCAGTTGCAATGCAAAAAGTCTTTTTATAATCGGGATATTTTAGAATTGGTGGGTTTATTAAAAGTGATTTTAATTTTTCAAAATAATTTATGTAATTAGAATCGTTTGTGTTTATTTTCATCCCTTTTTTGAGGTATTTTGTTAGTCCAGAGGCTACATTTGCGTAGTCTTTAACAAACTTTCTATAGTAACCAGTTATACCTAAGAATGATTTTATTTGTTTAACTGTAGTAGGTAATTTTAAATTTTGAATATTTTTTATTTTATCTAGATTGGGTTTTATACCGTCCACAGTTAAAGTGTGACCAAGATATTCTGTTGATTTTGCAAAAAATTTGCACTTATCTATTTGTATTTTTAAATTGTGTTCATGTAATTTCGTTAGTATTTTCTGTACATTTTGTGTGTGTTCTTCGAGACTTGAGCTGAAGATTAAAATGTCGTCTAAATATACAACACATATCTTATTTATGTATTCCCTAAGCACAGAGTTCATTAGCCTTTGAAAAGTTGCGGGTGCGTTTTTCAATCCAAACGGCATTCTTATAAATTCGTAATGTCCTTGAGGGGTTGAGAAAGCTGTCTTTGGTCGATGTATTTCGTTTATGTTAACCTGGTGGAAACCTTTAGCTAGATCAAGTGTTGTAAAATATTGTGCTCTACCGAGTTTGTCTAAAATAGTCTCAATATTGGGTATAGGAAATTTGTCGTCGATGGTGTCTTCATTCAGTTTTCTATAATCAATGACTATTCGCCATTTTTTCTTTCCCGAATTGTCTAGCTTCTTAGGAACTATCCAAAGAGGTGAGTTGTATGGTGAATTGCTTTCTTTAATTATTCCCTGTCTTAACATATCATTTATTTGATTGCTAATCTCTTCCTCGTGAATTTGGGGATATCTGTATATTTTACAATATATTGGTCTTTCAGATTTTGTTACTATCTCATGTTGAATTTCATGAGTATGGGATAATTGTTCTCCTTCATGGTAAAATACATTTTTATTATTATTTAAAAGTGTTTTTAATTTACTTTTTTCCTCATTGTTCATGTCCTCTCTGATTAAATCTTGTAGTTTGTTTTCTCCTTCTTCTAGTGTGTGAATATTGTTATACTCAAAAGGACATGCATTTAAAAATTTTATTTTGTTATTATTTATTTCTAAGTATTCTTCTTTTAAGTTTATTACCGCATTAAGGGCTTTTAGGATATTTTGGCCTACAAGGGCATCAAAATTTTTATTAATAAATGTTGTTATTTTCCAACACATTAGGTTATTTTCATTAAATTCCAGCGGAAGTTCTGTAATTATTTCCGTGTCTATAGCAGTTTGGCCATTTAGTGTATTAAAATATATCTTCCGTTGTAAACTGTTTCTTTTATAATTTAACAATTTGTTTTTATCTAAAAGGCTAGTTGTGGATCCCGTATCTATTAAACATTTTATTTTTTGGGTTCCAATCGTTAATAATACTATCGGTAGATTCGTTGTTGGCCCGTCGATTGAAAATTTGACTGTTCGCAGTGGTCAATTTCCATCGGTTCAGGTCGGTTATGTCGGAACTGGTTAGATTGATTTGGATAATTTTGCCGAAATTGATTTGACTGATTTGTATAGTTCTGCCTAAATTGATTTGATTGGTTGTAATTTGGTCGAAAATTACTTGACTGATTGGAATTTTGTCTAAACTGACCTGACTGATTGTTATTAAAGTTATTTGACCGAAATTGACTTGACTGATTTGAGTCTCTTGAATAATTTGAATAGTTTTGATTATTTCTAAATTGACCTGATTGATTTAAATTTTGATTATTATTTCCATATAACTCGTTAACACTTTGTTCCTTATGTTTATGGTGTGTATATTTCTGAATCATATTTGATTCTTCTAAGATATAATAAGCATCTCTTAAAGTTACGATATTACGTGAAATTATTATGCTAGCTAAATTTGGATGAATTCCATTTAAAAACGTTTTTAAAATTATCTTCTCATTAGCCTTAGGAGAAAACTCACTTGGCTTTTCTAAGTCGAATTCAAATTTCATATTAAGCTTATCTAGTATACACTTAAGGTTATTAAAATATTGACTTACGTTATACTGCTTTGTCGTGAAGGCTTGGTGATGGAGGCTCAAGTAGCTCTCCCGAATTCCGAAGGAATGGATCAGCTCCGCTTTGATGTCCGTCCATGAGGCGTTAGCGTCTAAAGTCTGGACCGCGTTGAGTGCCGCTCCTTGGATCTTTGTGGTGACGTATCGTCTAAACACGAATTCCTTCATGCTGGGGTTGGTTTCAAAGAGGGGAAGAATTTGGTCCACTTCCCTTATGAAAGACGTCAGACTGTAGTCACCGCTTCCGTTGAATTCCCTTATCCTGGATGCCTCCTTCAGGAGCTCCGACGCTGGTATCGAAAGGGCCATCTCGTCTTCTGTCGCTTCTTCGGGTATGGTATATGGTTTTAAAGTTGCAGGTTTGCTTTTTTGTGTTTTTGGCATAACCTGTTCGCCTTCTTCCCTCAGTTTCTCGCTCTGATCTTCGTCGTGATTGTGTCAGGATCTCAAGACTTCACTTCACTTCACTTTTGAGTTACGATATTAGGATTCGTACTCTTGTTTATTTTAATTTTAAGACAGGATCTTCGGATCACTTGTCCTTATTTTCAAATTCGTGATTTTTCTCGATTTGAACTTCAGTTCAATAAAAATCTTTGAATTCGGTAGGGTTTACCGACTGCGCCAATTATATTTTTCGTATTGAAACACGTCTGGTCTCTTCAGAGCTCAAATATCTTCTGTTTTATTTTTCAAATATCATCTTAAGTGCTAGCTCAATAATCCTTATATTAATATACATAATTGTTGCTTATCTATTTTTAACAGTCCCTTTTACTACGCACCCAAACATCTCTTATCAGTTGATTTACGACTGTTTGGATGGTTTACAATACCGGGACTGTTTGGGAGGTTTTATGTTTCCCAGTTTATCTTGAGGTTTCGGTTGGGCACTGGCAATGTCGAGAGTCTGCTCTTATCGCTGGACATTGCCTGTGACGTAACTCGTGCGGGCACTGACTTCAGCGAATACGGCGGCAGCGACGGCGATGGTGACAGCGGCAAGACTGCGGCAGTTGGATTAAATTTAGTTAGTCGTAATTTGACTGTAAAATCTACCGGTTGCCCTTCGGCAGAATAAAATCACTTTTTTATAAATTCCACATAGTGGAAAGTAACTGCTGCGTTTGATTAAATCTTAACTAATTAGCTTTTTTATAAATTCCACATAGTGGAAGGTAACTGCTGTGTTTGATCAAATCTTAGCTGGCGCCCAACGTGGGGCCACACACAAAAAAGTCCCGGTAAAGGACAGTTAGAAGTGGCCCGAGTGCACGAACCCGCGAGTGCAAAAAACAAACAAAAACAATTTTCAAAAACTAAAAAACAAAAAACATTCAAACAAAAGTAAACAATCGTGCAAAAATTAAATCAACAGTGCAACGATAGAACAGAAACAAAGAAAGAACGGAGGAATTTACACAACGAAAAAGTAAACAATCGTGCAAAAAATCAAACCTAAAGTGCAAAAGAACATAAGGCATTGCACGCCAAGCCGAGGCGTCGCCAACGAGGGAAAACTGCAGGACCGGAGCAATCAACAATAGGAAGAATTTGGAGTGGAATTTTATTGGACTTTCGAATTTTATTACACCGAGCATGCTTTCGTTCATTAGAATTATGTAAGTGAAGTGCCCAGCAACGATTTAAAACGATTTCATTTCAATATAGTTTTTCAATAGAATTTTTCAATAAAATTTTTAAAAATTGTTTTCAATGGAGGTACAAGTAGTTCAGCAGTTGCTAAACGCGGCTATAAAAGCCGCAACAGAGCAAACTAGGGCCGAATTCCGGGCTACCGTAGACGACCTGACTAATAGACTGGCTACCCTAGAGACCCCTACGGCAATCGTCGAATACGAACCAGTGACGATCAGGGACGGCGTAGACTGCGACGAGTCGTTGGACTTGGTGAAGTCTCTGCCTGAATTCCGCGGGGAACAGCTGCATTATGTCTCTTCTAGACAGGCAGCACATGCTGCCTACAAAATTTTTGAAAGATACGAGGGCAGCTCCCGTCATTATCAGGCAGTGGCTATCATACGGAACAAGATTGTAGGGGCTGCCGACACAGTACTAGCGTCCTTCAACACCGTTCTGAATTTTGGGGCAATTATAGCCAGGCTGGACTCCACGTACGCAGACAAGAGGCCGGTGTACTTGATAGAGCAGGAAATGTCCACATTACGTCAGGGTAGGCTTTCTATAACGGAATTTTATGACGAAGTGGAGAAGAAGCTGACATTGATAGTTAATAAAACTATCATGACTCCGAGTCTTCATTTCGGGGCTTAACAGGCCTTTGTGTGACATTCTATTTTCATCAAGACCCGCTGATATGCCTACGGCTTTAGCCCTCGCACGGGAGCTGGAAGCCAACCAGGCCCGCTCTTCATTTGCCCAGTCATTCTTAAACCGAACCGAACAACTTTCAAGGCCTAGACCAAACCAATTTAGCAATCTCCCGCATTATCGGAAGTTGGAAGTCGGACGACAGGCTGCAACACCAATGGAGGTCGATCCATCACTGTCATACTTCAGGCAGAATAGGCCAGCACCACGGCCACCGGTACCTCAAAATCAGGGAAACTACCTTAGGCCCACTCCGGGTCCTTTCGTACAAAGGAACCCTTTCAATGGACGTCCAGTGCCAGAATGGCATGATCAAGAGAGGGCTCAAAAGAGGCGCAATGAAAGCGATAGACAGCCAATTCCGAAACTGCAACGTATAAACCATGTACGGGCTCAAGAACAAGATGACCAATATGAAGGGATCCAGACTTATGACGCCTACGACGAAGGCGAACAACCCGACGATTACTACACCAATCAAGAGACGGACGAGATAAATTTTTTAGGAACAGATTAGGAACTAAAATTTCTGATTGACACAGGTGCTGCAAAGAATTATGTAAAAAATCTTAGTGGCCTTAAGGGTATCAAAGCGGTCAAAAGCCCTTTTGCTGTTAAGACACTTCACGGCACCGACACAATTCGCCAAAAGTGCACCATAAACATTTTTGGCAAAACTACTGACTTTTTCATTTTACCCTCGCTACAAACATTCGACGGCATTATAGGTTTTGATTTCCTTAGAGAAATAAATGCTAAACTGGACTTGAAAAAGGGAACCCTCTATTATGAAGGCGGAGAGGAGATACTGATGTACTTCTACTGCCAGGACGTTAATAGCGTAATGGCAATCCCAAACTATAACGAAAAACTCTCTCGGCTACTCAAGGAACAATCCGGAGTTTTCGCTGACCTAACAGAATCGCTGCCATACAACACAACAGTGGTGGCAACGATCAGGACGACCGACAACGAACCGGTTTACTCAAAGACCTACCCCTATCCCATGGCTGCGACCGAGTTTGTCAACAATGAGGTGGCCAGCCTTCTACGAGACGGCATAATTAGGCCATCACGTTCCCCGTACAACAATCCAATATGGGTCGTTGATAAAAAGGGCACAACAGAGACAGGGGAACGGAAGTTGAGGTTGGTCATCGATTTCAGGAAGCTTAACCAGAAAACAGTATCGGATAGGTATCCCATTCCGGACACTTCCGTCATCCTCGCTAACTTGGGCAAGTCCACCTTCTTCACGACCCTGGATCTCAAATCGGGGTTCCACCAAATCAAGCTAGCAGAACGCGACAGGGAGAAAACAGCATTCTCTGTCAATAATGGCAAGTATGAATTCTGCCCACTGCCATTCGGACTTAAAAATGCTCCAAGCATTTTTCAGCGAGCTATTGACGATGTTCTAAGAGATGAGATTGGCAAGTGTTGCCACGTTTACATCGACGATGTGATCATCTTCTCTGAAAACGAGGACCAACACATCAACGATGTAGGCCGCATTCTCGAAAAGCTTTCCGCGGCAAATATGAGGGTGTCATTTGTTATGGAATATACACTTCAGACTAAAGAAATGGTATCACGTTGGAACTAGAAGATTTTGCTTGTAATAGAATCAATAACTGACCGTGTGCATCTGGCTTTTGTCCCGAAGCTCAGTCTGGGGTGGCTATTAATTCGAAAATCTTCGATACCGGACCAGAATAAGAACAAGAGCAGTGAAAGAAAGAGAAAAAAGTTATGCACACGATAAATAGACAAAGGTTATATATATACATATGTATACCAAGAATGTTGACGAAAAATTTTTGGTATAGACTGTGACGATGTCCGAACACCCTCAAACGCTTACACAAACCTCTTAGCGACATGTGCCCAAACATGCAGCGCAGTTACCTTTGTTGTGCTGCTCTACACCCGCCCTACCATGACTTCCATTAGTTGTTACCGAAAGTCCCATAGCTTCCCCCCCCCCCTTACTAATTTTCAGACCATGTTGAAATTTTAAGTTAACAATTCATTTTTAATATAAAGAATTCATAAAATATGTACGCATAGCAAAAGATTTTGACTGGTATAAATATAAAAGAAAGTGGTATAAATATAAACGTAATGGTGTAAGTGTAAATGCAAGAATGCAAGAGTATGTTGCGTATGGAATGTCATTCGGTATATGTTGCGCGAGAACAAATCCAAATATGTGCGTGCAACTTGTATGAGTATGAGAGAAAATAACATAAGAGCGAACTATATGCACAATAAAGGCAAACAAGTAAAGCAACTTACATGTGAATTCTGCAGCGCGATCAGATGAAGGCCTCCAGCTGAGTCGATGCTCTTATGTTGCTGAGCTGAAAAAAAATATTATTGGTACATATTCGCCGCTCTTTTCTTTTCTCGCGAATGTCAATTTAGACCAAACCACAAATTGAGTACAATTAGAGGAATGTTAAGCTAATGATAATTAAGAACATGATTTTAGGACTAAGAAAATAGTACAAAGTTACATTCCCATTTACATATCTTTTCTCATATTTTTCTTTTCTTACTCTTGCATAGTTTGGATTATGAAGACTTGAAAGAAGTTTAGGATAATTAAGATCAAGTTGAAGATGATTAAGATTAGGATTAAGTTAAAGAATAGCACAATGTTACATTTATAATTTACATTTTTTTTTCCTTTTCTTTTACTTTATCATATTGTGAACTATGAAGATTGAAATGAGTTTACAATAATTAAGATTAAGTTTAAGGTAATTAAGAGTAAATTTAAGATAATTAAGATTAAGGTTAAGTTAAAGAAAATGAAGATGGTTGTCTAATCAGATCCATTGAGGTTTAGGTCCGAAGCGAATCGATGGACTTTATTTAAGTCGACGGAATTGGTCTAAAGTGATGAACGGTACGGCGTTTATTAGCTGATCAATGCTTATTCCTTGCCATTTCTGCCAATCTACAGCGCGGAGTTTGCTATTTGATGAGGATGGCTTATTGCCGATCTTTCGGGGTGGTTCTCCTTCCAGGTGACAGCAACCATGCGGCCAGCACAAGCTGCACCGCAGAAGTAGGCACTAAGTACACAAGCAAATTTAGGTATTTGCGTATAAAAACCTGACAAAGGGTTGAACGGCTAAGAAATTCTTACCAAATCTTCTTCAATTCTAGCAAGTGAATGAAGTTATCCGCTGACCAATGCTGAGTGCTGGGGACGTTCGAGCGCGAGCCACTTGTTACTTTATTCTTTTCGGGTTTTTTCTTTTTTTTCGCGGATGCGCCTAGCGTGACCACCTGATCACACTACATATGCAACGACGCCACACAATATTCAGAGTGTTAAATAGCGAATTTTGTCGCGAACTCTTCTTCTATGCACCGACACCACACAATATTAATAGCGTTAAACAGCAAATTTTGTCGCGAACTTTTTCTTCGTCTGGACTCGATGACGGCTGGGAATAAAAAGAACGAGCCTCGGCGGAAATGCACCGGGGATGGTCAGCGTGGACTACTTTTGACATTTTGGTGCAGTTGGTAGCATACATTTCTGACAGAAATTGTGCCAAAAGTAATCGTTTTACGGAAGAAATTTCCTGGCCACCTCGTTTACAAAATTTTTAGCTATAAGAAAATTTTAATTGCAAAAATGGAAATTCGATTTCTAATTACAAACATTTTAATTGGAAAATTGAAAATTTGATTTTTAATCACAACAAATTTTAATCCAGCACAGGGCAAATTACGCGTCGCAGATGCGGAAATTGAAAAAGGGTTAAAATGATTATCGTTTAAGAATTTCTTCGTTTTATGTCTTTAGCGTGGTACATGCCTACTTTGCCTGTTTCAACATCTTTCAGTTCGTACATGCAGTTGCCTTTTATTGCTATTACTATTGCTTTAACAAACACTGGGGCGAACTTCGCACAGAATCTTTTGCTAGCATCACTTAAGACAAAATTTCTTCTATATACATTGTCTCCAATTGCAAATGGTTTGTTTCTGCTACGGAGATTGTAACGCTTGGCAGAATTTTCGAATGCTTTCTTAATGTTTTCAACTATTTCAGCGCGAATGATTTGTAAGCGATCGGGGCTCGAAATCTCAATATTGCTATTTTCAAGAGATGACAGTTTTCGTAGTAGCGCATATTCGCCTCCATGGCTTAGCATTTGTTGACCAAATAAAGCATAATATGGACTACAACCAATCGTTTGATGATATGAGCTTCTCAACGATTCGGCAATATCTTGTAATTGCCTATCCCACAGAGTTTGATCTTTCGCTAAATAAGTGCGTATACCAACTATGACACTCTTTCGCTCGCATTGGCTTGCGGCGAATATAGTGCTGTGAATTTGTGCTCAATTCCACGCTCTTCTAAGAATTTGTTGAACTGGACACTTTTAAACTGGCTACCGTTGTCGGAAATAATAATTTCTGGTACTCCAAAAATTGGGAATATTGATTCTTTTAAATATTCACAAATTACGGACGAACTAAACTTTTTGATGGCTTTGAGAAAAACAAATTTAGTAACATGATCAAGTACAATAAGAATTCCTATGTTACCGGACTTGGATCGGGGATAAGGGCCTAACAGGTCTATATACAATTTTTGAAACGGACGACGAACGACGTATTGAGCTGACATTGGCGGCCGAAGTATGAAGTTTGGTGACTTGTTTTTATGGCAATCTTCACACTTGGTTATATAATCTTTGACGTCAACGGACATGGACGGCCAATAAAAATTGATTCGGAGCCTTTCCAAGGTTTTTGCAACTCCACCGTGGCATTTATTAGGTGGGCAGTGTGCGTTTTGGATACATTCGTATACTAATTCCTTTGGAAGCCATAATTTCCAATTGAACTGCTCTCTCACTTCTTCACCATTCGTATATTCTGTGCGTTTGTACACCTTACCGTCAATGACTTGAAGATCCGGCAATTTTGCTTGGTTATCGGAAATGTGCTTAATAAGCTTGACGTATTCATTGGACAAAAATGATTCGGACTGTAAATTAACGGACGGAAAATTTGATAATTCGATAATTTCATCTTCGAAATTTTGGCGAGAAAGAGCATCAGGTACAACGTTCTGCGTACCTCGTCTGTGTACGATCTTGAAGCGATAACCCTGCAGTTTAAGGGACCACCGAGCAAGCCTGCCATTTAAGTCAGTTTGACGCATAAGCCATTGCAGACTAGCATGGTCAGTTACAATCGTGAAATCTTGACCCTCGACATACGATCGAAACTTTTTAAGGGCAAGGATTGCTGCTAGACATTCAAGTTCAGTCACGCTGTAATTAGACTGTGCTTTGTTAAGTTTCTGCGAAAAGAATGCGACCGGCATTTCAACATTTTCCCTATTAACTTGAGATAATACGGCTCCTACGCCAAATTTTGAAGCATCACACTGGAAAAGAAAAGGTTTTGAGTAATCAGGATTTACTAAATTTGGAGCAGAACACAGTTGAGATTTTAATTGCTCGAAAGCTTGTTGAGCTTCGTCCTCCCAACGAAATCCTTTGGACTTTTTGAGCAGGTTTCTCATAGGGGTGGTAACAGTTGCATAGTTTGGCAAAAAACGTCTATACCATCCCGCCATCCCAAGAAAACGTCTCAACTGTTTGACAGTTGTAGGAGGAGGATAATTTAAAACTGCTGAGATTTTTTCGGGATCTGTTCTCAGAGTTCCGTTACCTACGACATAACCAAAATATTTTACTTCTCTCAAACAAAACTTACTCTTCTCAATATTTATCGTTAACCCTGCCATTCTCAAATGCTGTGCTACTTCAGCCAGAACACGCATGTGCGAGTCAAAGTCTTCAGAAACGATAAGTAAATCGTCCAAGTAAACAAAAACTTTGTCTTTCAGATGGGCCGGAATAACGCGATCCATCAATCTGCATAATGCTTGTGGAGCATTACACAACCCAAACGGCATGACATTGTACCTATATAATGGTCGATTAGGTACAGTAAAACAGGTATAATCTCTCGAATTCTCGGCCAAGGGTATTTGCCAGAACGCTCGCTTAAGATCAAGCGATGAAATAAATTCGGCTTTTGGCAAGCGACTCAAAATTCCATCAATATGAGGAAGTGGATAAGCATCTTTGATAGTGAAACTATTCACTTTCCGTGAATCTAGGCACAGACGGACTTTGGAACCTTTCCTAACTAAAACTACCGGACTGGACCAAGGACTATTTGGAGCTTCCTCAATTACCCCCATGCTTAACATTTCATCGATCTCTTGGTGTACAAGTTTTTCAATTGCTGGCGATATTGGAAAATAGCGTTGTTTCACCGGACGAACGTTGGACTCGAGTTCGATGACATGCTCTATCAAATTAGTTTTCCCCAAACCTTCTTTAGTATAGGACGGAAATAAGCTCTTAACTTTTTCTAGACGGACTGACTGTTCTTGTGATAAACAATGAGCGTTTGGCGGTTCTTCCTTGCCATCGTCGACATTTTCAAGCGACGCAATAACGTTCGGCGCAATTTTGAATTTGGACCAGAAGTCAACCCCTAAAATTAAATTTTGAGATAAACTCGGCACTATATAAAATAAAATATCTTCCGACAAAGCTTTAAATTTGACTTGAAGATTTACCGTTCCAAAAACGATTTGTTGTTTGCCGTCAGCTGTACGTATTGATGTTTTGTACTTCGCTACATTTTCATTTAAACATACATACTGTCTTGGCAAGTTTACCACCAATACAAGAAATAGCAGCTCCACTATCCAACAAGCCCAAATGTCGTTCATTTAAGATCACGACTTCTGCGTAAGGGCGCAGATCAAAACTTTTCCGGCTAATCGAACTGATAATATTTAGAATATTTCTACGCGTGGTTTTAACCTTATCCCAAAATTTCCTTATTCTGTTCGCTGATCGTTTCCTTGAACATTTTGCTACCTCAAAAACATGGTTTTTGAAAATTTCCGCTTTCTTTTCTTTATAAATTCGCATTCGCTCTTCAACTGGTATAATTTTTAATTCGCCATTTCGACTTTCTAGCGTCCTAGCGAGGAATCAGATTTGCTCCCTCGCTCGCTATCCCGTTTCCCGGATTGCACTTAGCACAATTGGGTTTAAAAGTGTCAGCCAGGCCACAACCATAGCAAAACACTGTGCGAGGCTCTAAGCACTCGGTAAAACGATGACCTTCTTTGCGGCAATTCCAGCAGATGAGTTTGTTAGTCAAGCGACGCGTCAACTCATCTACTTCTATATCAACTACACCAGCATTTTCTATGTCTGCATCTAAATTCACTTCGCTAACTTGTCGTCTAGTCACCATTGGACGACCGAAATGCGAAACTGCAGCTGTATTGGTCTTCGAAATCTCGTTTAGCAGACATTCTCCTTTAAGACAAAGCATACGCAACTGAGCTGTTGAATGTATAGGAACATACAAGAGTTGTTGGCGTATCCTTGGTCTCAAACCTTTTTGCAAAATTTCGACAAGTTCTGACTCTTGAATTGGGTTTTGCAAGTTCTCCGAGATTTTCAAAATCGCATTCTTGTACTCGTCAAAAGTTTCGTTAACCCCTTGCTTACGTGCGCGCATGGCTTCTTTAATATCGGTGTCTGAGCGATGTTCTTGAAAATTGATACGCAAGGCTTGGCATAAACTTGGCCACGTTATCCTATCCACTGAGCGTCGATAACGCCAATACCAATCTTTCGCATCATGTACAAACAAGCTTTGCACATGCTCACACAATAGGTTAAAATTTCCCCCAAGGGTATCTATGACTTGTGACTCAATTCGGTAAATGAAGTTTTCGACCGATAATTTGTTAGTACCGTCAAAGCGAATATGCCAATTCGAAATTAGACTAGCTATTCTGCCTGAGTGGCTCACTACCGAGGAACTACTTGCTCTCGGTTCCTGTATAAATGCATCTGCTCTGTGCAGATTGTTATGCTCTTCGGCGTTTCTCAAAAACGATGGCTCTTCGCGAGGCCAATCAACTGTTGGTTGTTGTTGTACTGCAGCAGCACGCGAATCTTCTTGCTGTTGCACTTGAACTCTTTGCAAGCGATCTACAATAGTATTTAAGGAAGACTCTAGTCGTTCTTCGAAAATTTGAGAAATGTGTTGATCTAAACTCTCAAGCATTGCTGCTTGTCGGGTGGCAAAACCTGAACTAATAACGTCCTGAAGTCTACGATCATCAGCTACTCCGTTATTACCTTCCTCATTTTGAGTGGTGTTTAAAGTTTGTTGTGGTAAGGTACTTGGTGGTTGTTCGTGTTGCAATTGTGCGAGAGATTCTTGAGCGTGCGCTTGCGAAGTTGCAGCGGTAGTCACAGGTATTGAAAGACGGTTACGATCTGGTGGATTGTTGCGCGGGATAGCACCTCTAGATCTGGTGTTTACGCCTCCTCGAGGAGTATTTGTACCACTGAATTCTCGAGCAGTACAAGTCGACCTACACTGTGGACAAGTGTTATTTTGTCTTAACCACGACAGTAAACAGGTGCGATGGAAACTGTGATTACACCTTGTTTTTAAAATGTCCCCACTCTCAGAAAAACTCTCTCTACAAATTACACACGAGGTTTGAGAACTACTCAAATTCTCATTACTATGCCTGAGAGACATAATTAAACCCAAAAATTTTAATCGCAAAAAAAAAGTAAAATCCAAGTTTTTGGCCTTTGAAAATTGAAAATTGGTTGCGTAAAACAACCTCCGCGTAACAGGTTGTGAATTATTAACCAAATAAGAGGTAACCAAATAAAATAGAAAACCACAAACGATATAATAAATCACTCAATCAAACTTGATAATTCCTAAAATCATAATACAAAATAAGCTAAATATCAAAAAGAGAAAAAAAACAAAATATGATAACAAAGGTATGGTCTTACTCGTTAGTAAGGAGGAAGATATGTATCGGCACATGTGCATGCAAGGCGAGTAAGTATTTGAAATGCTTTAGCAATGGTTTTTAATTACCAAGTTTCGCTGAAATTATTTGGCAACAACTAAATTGTTTAGTTCCAAAAATAATAAAACAAAACTGCATAGAAACAAAGCATCCGGTTTTCAGAGTAGGTGAAGGTGATTGAAATTGTTTATTGGCCAGTAAAACTTGCATATAGCATATTTTCAACTGTATTCCTAATAAACAAATTAAAAATATCACAAACTGAAAGAAAACGTGACATCACGAAATTATGAAAGCAAGATAGGTACTTGAGTATCGGTCAAATTGACTGACATATAGTCGAATCGAAATTGCAAATCCAGATACTCTCATATCTCGAATCTCATTCCGGTTCACAGCTATAATTGTGTGTCTGCAGATGTAATGGACAAATCTTGGAACTTGAATTAATCTGATCGCACTATGCGACCAAACAGATTAATCAGGCCCCACGTTGGGCGCCATTTTCTCCCTTTACTCTCCCCTTACTACGTCCTAGCAGTGTCTGTGTTTTTATATATCTATAATCTGTTATGGAATATACACTTCAGACTAAAGAAATGGTATCACGTTGGAACTAGAAGATTTTGCTTGTAATAGAATCAATAACTGACCGTGTGCATCTGGCTTTTGTCCCGAAGCTCAGTCTGGGGTGGGTTATATTATCAGCTATTAATTCGAAAATCTTCGATACCGGACCAGAATAAGAACGAGAGCAGAGAAAGAAAGAGAAAAAAGTTATGCACACGATAAATAGACAAAGGTTATATATATACATATGTATACCAAGAATGTTGACGAAAAATTTTTGGTATAGACTGTGACGATGTCCGAACACCCTCAAACGCTTACACAAACCTCTTAGCGACATGTGCCCAAACATGCAGCGCAGTTACCTTTGTTGTGCTGCTCTACACCCGCCCTACCATGACTTCCATTAGTTGTTACCGAAAGTCCCATAGCTTCCCCCCCCCCTTACTAATTTTCAGACCATGTTGAAATTTTAAGTTAACAATTCATTTTTAATATAAAGAATTCATAAAATATGTACGCATAGCAAAAGATTTTGACTGGTATAAATATAAAAGAAAGTGGTATAAATATAAACGTAATGGTGTAAGTGTAAATGCAAGAATGCAAGAGTATGTTGCGTATGGAATGTCATTCGGTATATGTTGCGCGAGAACAAATCCAAATATGTGCGTGCAACTTGTATGAGTATGAGAGAAAATAACATAAGAGCGAACTATATGCACAATAAAGGCAAACAAGTAAAGCAACTTACATGTGAATTCTGCAGCGCGATCAGATGAAGGCCTCCAGCTGAGTCGAAGCTCTTATGTTGCTGAGCTGAAAAAAAATATTATTGGTACATATTCGCCGCTCTTTTCTTTTCTCGCGAATGTCAATTTAGACCAAACCACAAATTGAGTACAATTAGAGGAATGTTAAGCTAATGATAATTAAGAACATGATTTTAGGACTAAGAAAATAGTACAAAGTTACATTCCCATTTACATATCTTTTCTCATATTTTTCTTTTCTTACTCTTGCATAGTTTGGATTATGAAGACTTGAAAGAAGTTTAGGATAATTAAGATCAAGTTGAAGATGATTAAGATTAGGATTAAGTTAAAGAATAGCACAATGTTACATTTATAATTTACATTTTTTTTTTCCTTTTCTTTTACTTTATCATATTGTGAACTATGAAGATTGAAATGAGTTTACAATAATTAAGATTAAGTTTAAGGTAATTAAGAGTAAATTTAAGATAATTAAGATTAAGGTTAAGTTAAAGAAAATGAAGATGGTTGTCTAATCAGATCCATTGAGGTTTAGGTCCGAAGCGAATCGATGGACTTTATTTAAGTCGACGGAATTGGTCTAAAGTGATGAACGGTACGGCGTTTATTAGCTGATCAATGCTTATTCCTTGCCATTTCTGCCAATCTACAGCGCGGAGTTTGCTATTTGATGAGGATGGCTTATTGCCGATCTTTCGGGGTGGTTCTCCTTCCAGGTGACAGCAACCATGCGGCCAGCACAAGCTGCACCGCAGAAGTAGGCACTAAGTACACAAGCAAATTTAGGTATTTGCGTATAAAAACCTGACAAAGGGTTGAACGGCTAAGAAATTCTTACCAAATCTTCTTCAATTCTAGCAAGTGAATGAAGTTATCCGCTGACCAATGCTGAGTGCTGGGGACGTTCGAGCGCGAGCCACTTGTTACTTTATTCTTTTCGGGTTTTTTCTTTTTTTTCGCGGATGCGCCTAGCGTGACCACCTGATCACACTACATATGCAACGACGCCACACAATATTCAGAGTGTTAAATAGCGAATTTTGTCGCGAACTCTTCTTCTATGCACCGACACCACACAATATTAATAGCGTTAAACAGCAAATTTTGTCGCGAACTTTTTCTTCGTCTGGACTCGATGACGGCTGGGAATAAAAAGAACGAGCCTCGGCGGAAATGCACCGGGGATGGTCAGCGTGGACTACTTTTGACATTTTGGTGCAGTTGGTAGCATACATTTCTGACAGAAATTGTGCCAAAAGTAATCGGTTTTACGGAAGAAATTTCCTGGCCACCTCGTTTACAAAATTTTTAGCTATAAGAAAATTTTAATTGCAAAAATGGAAATTCGATTTCTAATTACAAACATTTTAATTGGAAAATTGAAAATTTGATTTTTAATCACAACAAATTTTAATCCAGCACACATTGGAGAAGACGAAATTCATGAGAAGGGAGGTGGAATTCCTCGGATTTCTTGTCTCCGAGGATGGGATAAGAACTTGCCCGGACAAAGTGCGAGACATCCTGAATTACGAAACCCCACAGACTCTACGTAGCCTACGATCGTTTCTGGGACTATCGGGGTATTACCGACGATTTGTGAAAGACTACGCAGCTATCGCCAAACCGCTGACGAAGTACCTGCGTGGCGAGAACGGGAACATCGGAGCCAATCGGTCCAAAAACGTTCGTATCCAACTCGACGAAGAGGCACTGAGAGCTTTCAACAAAATCAAGGAAATTCTCGCCTCCGAGGACGTCCTCTTACTTTATCCCGACTACGCTAAACCCTTCGAACTGACCACTGACGCGTCCTCGCACGCATTGGGTGCAGTCCTGTCCCAGGGGGGTCGACCCATAACCATGATCTCCCGTACCTTGTCCGCAACTGAGGAAAACTACGCTACCAATGAGCGTGAGCTCTTGGCGATAGTGTGGTCTCTGCAAAAACTAAGAAATTACCTCTATGGTGCTAGGCAACTTAACATCTATACGGACCACCAACCTCTCACCTTTGCCATATCGGATAAGAATCCGAATGCTAAGCTTAAACGGTGGAGAGCGTTCGCAGAGGAATTTGCACCAAATTTTTTCTACAAGCCAGGTAAAGCGAATGTCGTGGCGGATGCACTGTCCCGCCAACATGTCAATGCGTTAGAGGACTCAAGCGCCTCCTCCGCTACAGTGCACAGCGAGGAATCATTGACGAAGGCCATCCCCACAATTGCAAACCCCATCAACTGCTTCAAGAATCAGCTTATTCTGGAGGAAAGACGGACACCAACAAAAAGGACGACAATTCTATTCAGGTCCCAGACCAGACATCATATTACGTTTAGCAATATAAGCGATCTTTTATCCACCATTAAGGAATGTGTTAACCCCAATGTGGTCAATGGACTACTATGTGACATGCCCGTCCTGGCACAAATTCAGAATGAGTTACTTACGATGTTTCCTGGCGTTAGATTTCTCCATACTTCAAAACAAGTAATGGATGTCTTTAATGAAAGCGATCAAAGGGAAATTCTGGAAACAGGACACAACAGGGCTCACCGTTCTGCGCGTGAAAATTTGCAGCAAATACTAGGCGAGTATTTTTTCCCCAACATGCGAAAAAGATTGAAGGAATTGGTTTCAACCTGTACGGTCTGCTGTGAAGCCAAGTATCAGCGCCACCCTCCCAGACCAACAGTAGGTAGCTCCCCAATTCCCCAATACCCCGGCGAAATCTTACATATTGACATCTACTCGACGGACAAAAAGCACTTCCTGACGTGTGTGGACAAATTTTCTAAGTTTGCTATTGTCTCCCCCATAAATTCGAGGTCAATAGTTGACATAAAAGAACCCATCCTACAAATCCTTAACTTTTTCAAGAATACAAAAACCGTAGTTTGCGACAACGAAAAATCCCTAAACTCTCAAACAGTGAAATCCTTATTGAGGGATCACTTTGCAATAGATATATTTACAACACCCCCGCACCATAGTACCACTAACGGCCAAGTCGAGCGATTTCACAGTACTCTATCAGAAATCGCTCGATGCGTTAAGATGAACGCCACCTCGGATTTAATCTTGCTTGCCACGTCCAAATATAACCGATCGGTCCATTCCGTCACGGGACAAAAGCCCATAGACATAATTCACTCTATCCCAAATGCCCTTAAAGAGGAAATTATAACCAGAATCAGCAAGGCACAGGAAAAAGACTTAGAACGATGCAACAGGGACCGGATAACAAAAATGTTCCAACCGGGGGATAAAGTCTTCATTAAAACCAATAGACGAATAGGAAATAAGTTTACGAAGCTCTACGTAGAAAAAACTGTCGAAAGGGATCTAGGGACAACCGTTCTAGTTGAAGGCAAGCAAATTCATAAAGCTAACCTGCGATAATTTGTACTTCTAGGTTCCTCACCCTCGCTATAACCCAACCGGCCGACGCGAAACTACTGAACTACACCAATTCCTTCTACATAACGATCACCAACGGGGACGTGGCCATTTTCGAACAGTATGACCTCTTACTGCACAGAACTAACCTCTCGGACTATGAGACCATGGCACGCGAAACAGAGAGCCTATTCGACCATCTGCCTCACTCTCCCATCAGGAAGATAGTACAAATTGACATTGACCGAATTTTCCACCTATTAAACACCCTCAAAATTCACCACCGGCAAGCCCGTAGCATTAACTTCCTGGGTACAATGTTGAAGTACATTGCGGGGACCCCGGACTTCGACGACTTTAATGACGCAGCGACCAAGGAACAAGCCCTCATAGAGGCGAATGAACGGCAAATGGTCATTAACACGGAAATACAGATGAAGATAAACGAGTTGACCCAAAGACTGAACAACTTACTTGACGAGACAAAGGAAAAGGACGTAAACGCGGGTAACCTGTTCGAACTGCTTACCGCCAGGAATAAAGCAATGCTAACAGACATCGAAAATATTATTTACACAGTAACTCTAGGGAAAGCAAATATAATTAACCCAATTATTCTCGCAAATAAAGAAACTGAGAGGTTAATAGTTGCTGAGCACTCCGCCAACGTTAATATAAATAGCATATTAAGTATTTCCAAATTCAAAATTTTGCAAGATAATAACTGTATTTACTTTATAATTAAGTACCCAAAAATTACGAAAATTTGTAGTAAGATTAGGCTCCTGCCCGTTGTCCACGATCACAAAATAGTAATGCTAGAAACAAATGTAGTGGCTAACTGCGACCACGTCTATCACCCCTTGACGGACTGCAAGGAATCAATAGCTATGCCGTTCTGCAAACCATGCGAAAAGAGTTACTGCGTGCAACAACTGCTCAACCAGCATTCTGCGGCTTGTAAAACGTCCTCAGCCGACCACATTGCACCTATTGAAGAAATCGATGACGGCTTAGTGCTGGTGAACGATCAGACAGCAGAAGTTCGCGATGGAAACAATTCGACGACCATAGTTCGTGGCACATTTCTGGTCGCCTTCGAAAGAAACGCTACCATCAACGGCACTACCTTTACAAACTGGAAGACTACTGCCCGTCTACACCCTGAAGCCCCGCCAGCACAAATAGTTAACCTCACTGAACATGTCCCATGGTTGTCTCTCCCATACTTGAACAACCTCCATATTAAAAACTTGACACATATCGCGAGCTTAAGGGACCTGGTCCAAACTCGTTTTTCACAGTCATTGGGAACCTCCATCCTCCTAATCGGGATACTTGCTGCAATTGTAGTAGGGCTACTTGTTATGCTTGGGAGGCAACGCAGTAATCGCCTAGCAGCACTGAAAAAGGTGTTAACAGAAGCCGAGGACGGCTCCTCTTTAAGAGGGGGGGTAGTTAGCACGTAAGCATATCCACACCCCGCACATCCCGCATCACGCAACACAACGAACGACCGTGGCAGGAATTCTCAAATAACAGCGCGGGCAATACCACCATGCCAGCGGTGGTCAATAACCAACCATGGCAAATAATGCTACATCAGCGCTATGGAACGTCGAGCGGATGCGCGTGCGGGCACTGACTTCAGCGAATACGGCGGCAGCGACGGCGATGGTGACAGCGGCAAGACTGCGGCAGTTGGATTAAATTTAGTTAGTCGTAATTTGACTGTAAAATCTACCGGTTGCCCTTCGGCAGAATAAAATCACTTTTTTATAAATTCCACATAGTGGAAAGTAACTGCTGCGTTTGATTAAATCTTAACTAAATAGCTTTTTTATAAATTCCACATAGTGGAAGGTAACTGCTGTGTTTGATCAAATCTTAACTTACACGAATGATGTTGTAGCAAAAGAGTGACCGTGTGAACGCAAGAGAAGAATTTACCGTTACAGCCTCATTGCACATGTTGGATCGTGTAAACCTGCCTAATGTGTAAAAGATATGCTGGATGGAGACATGCGTGCAAGCGAAAAAGATATACATAGTCTCTCAAAGCGATATCCACCATTTGCCTGTAGTGGAAAAAGGAGCACTAGAAAACGTAATAAATGTTAGCAGCATTGTCACAGAGTAGAGAAACGAAAAAATTGGTGCAAAATCAATCTCAGCCTACCAAAATAAATTAAAAATTAATAAAATGTAAGATTTTCTTCATAAAAACGTTTGCAAATAAATTACCTGTCCATGATTCGTCTTCTTGCACAGAACCTTTTTTACAGAATGAATAAAAATTCAAATTTTCAATAATTTCTTCTTTGTTTAAACCTTTTTTTTTAATAATGAGAATATCCAAAACTACGCGAAAATGTGAATGAATTTGGCCGCTTAAACGTCAAAAAAGTAAAAAGTCTTTATTTAAATGCATGAAGATTTAGGCAGCAACTTCAAAAGAGCATTGAAAAAAAACGCAGGGGGAAAAAGGCTTCGTGTAAATGGCTCTCTATGACATTTAAAATTTTTCTTTTTTACATCCTTCCTCAAATACTGGGTAGGCACATAAATGCATATCGAAAGCAGAGATTTTAAAATCATACAAAAATTAATAGAAAATGTATTAATGAATTGTGTTGCCTACCAAAATTCCTTGCAAATCACAAGAAACCAACCAACCTACCAAAGCCTTAATTTAGGAAATGAAGCTACCAATTTTGGTCCAATTGGACCAAAACTGCGACACTGATCGTTGTATGTGTAGGTGCATTTCGCTTCTCATTTGTTCACACCGATTATTGTAAAACAATGATTTACAATCGCTATTTTCGTTGCCAGTCAAGGTGCGATTCGCTTCTCATTTGTTCACAGCGATTTTAGCAAAACAGCAATTTTCAATCGCTGTTTTCGTTGCCAGTCAAGGTGCGATTCGCTTCTCATTTGTTTACAGCGATTTTGGCAAAACAGTGATTTTCAATCGCTGTTTTCGTTGCCAGTCAAGGTGCGATTCGCTTCTGATTTGTTCACAGCGATTTTGGCAAAACAGTGATTTACAATCGCTGTTTTCGTTGCCAGTCAAGGTGCGATTCGCTTCTCATTTGTTCACAGCGATATTGGCAAAACAGTGATTTACAATCGCTGTTTTCTTTGCCAGTCAATCGCAGCAGTGCTGCCGTTTTCAATTTTGTTTTAGTAGTACATGTTATGATTTTTGGGTAGTATTTACGGACTTTGAGTAGTACCACTAAGCAAATAAACACATAGAGCTGTCAACTGGCACGAATTTGCGTACCAGCGCAGTAGGTCCCATACGCACTTCGGCTATTCGAACATATTCGCGATGACTTCGGCAAACTTCTCAATTCGAAGTCAGCTTTCATAATTTGCTTTATGTTGATGTGGTCAGTCGCACATCAACTGTGCGCTGTGATGATGTTACTGCTGCTGTTATGCGCCTTGCTTTCAGCGCAGCAGGTCCCATACGCACTTCGGCTAGCCGAAAATATTCGCAAAATTGTGTGCGTTGCCTTCACACGCAATGAAATAATCAACCACCAAAAAAGCCAACAAAAGCAACAACACAATTTCGCTTGTTCGCGCTTATTTTTGTGTGTATACCTTTTTTTCGTTGACGATCGCTTTCGCTTCAACAAATTTGCTGATGATGAAACTTCGACTGATGGACATATTTCTTGGTCGATTATTTGCAGGTTATATGAATTGGATAAAAACAATTCAACCCGCCTTTGTCCCAAATTGACAACAAAGCATATTCATCCTAATTCATTTGAAAAAATGAAGGTTAAATACGCAACTCATATTTAGCAATACTGTATCCGCAGCCATAAAATCTTTCGTTGAAAATGGCTGTTATAATGATTGCAAAGAAAAAGCTTCGTCCACAGCTATATTTATTGAAAAAACAAACAGACTTTTTGATTGTTTGAATAGCCATGTTCTTTTTGATAAAAATCCTTTCCGATCAGCTCTTCGTGAGAATAACAATATCCAAAATTATTTGAAGGTAATGAAAAACTATGTCAAAAGTTGTCAGTATTCTAAAACTGTAAACTATTGAAATGGTATAGTTTTATCAATTACTTCCGTTTTGTCTCTTTCACAAGATATCTGGGCGGAAAAATCCAATTTTCTTTTATTATCAAGACTTAATCAAGACCCGCTTGAAAATCTTTTTTATTTGGTAAGAAAAAGCGGAGTTACAAACAATAATCCTTCACTTTTTGAGTTTGACCATATTCTTGCGATAATGATCTCAATGAAAATAATAGCATTTAAGGCAGGAACCTTCAGTTGTGAACCAACTGACGAAGGTTAATTTATAACACTGTGCGACAAAAATGAAAAAATTTTTTCACACTGGAAAAAATCCATATGGGCGTGAAACTAGAGATCAAACATAGTAATACTGCGTACTCAGTTTTTCATTTCTACATCCTTTGTCCTTTTAAAAGGACTTCAAAATTTTGAAAGCGATAAAAAATAAAAAAAATATAAAAAATACTTACCCTCGTTCGAATATGGCGATATGTACATCAAATGAAAGAGGAAAGACTCAAGAATTTTAATAAAATTGGGTTTTTATATATTTCTGAAAAAAGGATATGAAAAAGGTCCTTTGAAAATTTTAATCCTTCATATCCTTGAAAATTCCCATAGAATTATCTTGAAAAGTATGTATGTTAAAACTCAAAATCTCCTTTATCAAATGTCAAAATTTCATTACTCTAACTTTATTGGTTCGAAAGTTATTAACAAAAAGGCGGATGCTGCAATTCAATGAAGTACCAAAGTTCTACTTTAATTGAAAGAAACAAAATAATTCTAATTGAAATGTATTCGTTTGCTTTGCCTCTTCTGCCAACATGTGGCAGGTATTTTTTTCCTTTAAAGCGATTTTCCATAGTTTGAAACAGAATTATAAGAAAAGTGTTCAAAAGTGTAACTGGTGTATTGTAATAATTGACAATAATACCAGTTTGTTTGAACATATGAGTGATGGTTCCCTTCGTTATTCCTCTGGTTTCATATTGATGCAAACTATTGAAAAATTTGACTGTCGTAACTGCAAAAAGTTAATAAAAGATGAGCTTTGTGATTTACAAAGAAACGAAATGTTTATATTTTTCAAAAATTTCAACTATTTTAACAGTAGTTTAAAACTAAAAGCTCCAATCGACTAATTTTTTTTGTTTCAAACATCGTTTACAACACATTTCATACGTTTTTTAAGGAAAACCCTCATTCCTCCAATATAAAAAAGCTTTTGTACAATCTGTGTGTTGCAAACGTAACAAAGTAGATGAATACAAAATGTGATTTTCAGAACCGTCTACTTGTTGGGAACATGAGCAATTTATATTAGACTAGCTGACCCGGCGAACTTCGTCCCGCACGTAGGAAAATATTAATGTATGCTTATTGAAAGAAATGGCAAATAGGCGTTTGCTTCTTGCGTTCACAAAGTTACTTTTGAACCGCTTTTTCGTAGATTACGCTTGTATACCAACATATTCAGTGCTGTTGTCCTCAGCCCTCAGCGTTCACTATATTGAAGTGTTCACTACATAGGGTGTTCACTATACCCAGACACGTTTATATATAGATTTAAGTTATATAGGTGATGCCACGCCCCCTTGTTCAATACCCGCACCATCCCCTCTGCCGAAAGATTTGAATAAATAGTAGGTTCGTACTTAATTTCATTGCTGTGCGACTAATAGTTCAGCGAAATATTTGGGTCACAAAAAATGTGCCACGCCCCTTGTCCAACGCCCATCAAATCTTACCAGTCGAATGACTCATCTATGGGTCGACGCTATACCAAATTTCAATGCTGTGCGCCTTACAATTTCAAAGATATTCCATTATTAAGATTTAGCTTGTATGAGTGGTGCCACGCCCCCTCGTCCAATACCCGCCCCATTCCCTCTGTCGCAGGACATGACTAAATAGTAAGTTCGTAGTGAATTTAATTGATGTGTGACTTATGGTTCCAAAGTTATTATCTGAAAATATGCAAAATTCACGGTCAAATATGGCATGGATTTTCCGAGTTTCCCAATAGATTTTCTGGAATTTTCTTTTGGGCCGAACCTGAACTGACTTAATACGAATCGAACAAAACAAACCCCATGAAAATCGGCCGTTCCGTTTGAGCGTGATGCGGTCACACACATACTGCCACTCTCTTTTATATATATAGATTACTTTTAATAATTTTGCTAAGAAAAAATTGCACATGGTTAGAGAGCAAATTGCAAGTAAAACGAAAAATAAGAATAAAATAAAAATACTAAAGAATACATAAAATTACTAAATAATATAAATTTTAAGGAAATGATAATAATAAATAGTAATATGTTGCTGTTAATATATGAATTTGAAAAATTTATCTGTATGAATTTTATTAGGCCAGAAGGCAACGTAGCCTACATGAATGCCAACATTGCACAGCAGAATTTCATGGTTTTAGTTTTTTTCAATAGGAACGCACACTCTACTGTACGCCTTTGCGAATTCACATGGTTCATTTTTCATAGCAGAACCGAAAGCCATGGAAATTCAATTTGCTTTTTATCTTGTGCAGTTGCTCGTGTTGTTTTCATTCACCTCAGCGCATACACAAGCAACACGCACATTTATTTTCACACGGACACACACCCTTGCATATTCGAATTTGCAAACGATACGCCGCACAGCGTTCCGGAGTGGGACAAAAATAGAAAAATTTTATGTCACCGATTTCAAAGAAATTGGTGTCATTTGAAAGATAATACTTTCATTAAGCAAGATCTTAAATTATTTCTTAATTGGGTAAATTTTGAGAAAGTTATAGCATTTATAAGTTGACCAAATTCTAGAAAAATTGTTTTATGATAAAATGCAGTTTTGAGCGTCAACAATTGAAAACGTAACCAAAACACTATTTTCGCTTCAATCGGAGAAAATGTTACTGCTATGCACTTATAAGAGTCCAAAACATCATTTCAGGAGCTATTTTGAAAAAAAGTTAAATAAAAACGGGGTTGCACGTTAATTAAAAAACACATTTTTTTTACTAAAAGCTATAAAAACTATATATTTTTGTAGATCGCAAATGTCGAATTGCGCATTATTACACCTACTTTTTTACGCAATCCTATAGAATGGACTTTCTTCTTTTGGATCAATAAAAAAAATTCTGCGATTTCATGCGATCTTGGAAAATAATAGAATTTTTGTAAACTACTCTAACTAAAAAAAATTGGATTTTTGTACCCTACTTTGAGGTGCCCACCGGTACATTCACTGTGGTACGGAGCTTGTAACGGCCAGAAAGAGATGTAACTGGAAAGAAAAAGTATAGTAGCACTGTCGCTATTTAAAATGGGCATGGTCCGCCCACTAAAGGTAGAGTTGCCATACGGAAGTCTTTCATAAAATATGAAAATGTCTATATTAACAAATCCAATGTCTCAATTTATCAATGTTCTATATAAAAATGGGTTTGGCTTACCTGTTTAACCCGTTTAGAGCCATATTATCCTATTTTTCCCATTTCTAAAAAATTTTTTGATAAAGTGTGATTTAATGCTCATATTTTTTGGAGAATATGGAAAAGTTGAGGAAGGCAATTTTGTTAAAATTACCTTGCATTATTTACACTTGTTTACAATAAAGAAGAAAACTATGGGAGAAAACTATTTGTATAATAGTTTTATTTCAATTGAACTGTTTGTGTGGGATTAAAAACATCATATTTGATGATAGTGAAACTGAATAAACTGAACGGTTTGAAAAATGGCAGTTATTTTCTTTCATCCTCGACATTTTATCATAGCATTGCATCTTCATAGCTGTGTCATCTGTATGTGAAGCTCTATGGAAATAAAACCAAAAATGGTTTCTTTCAAGCAACTTCATCACCCTCTTTCCATCCTTTGAAGGTCGAATTTTGAAAAACGCTGAAATACGTATTTAGTTATTTCTGTTTGAGTATATATATACAAAATTTGAAAACAATCCGACCAAAACACAATGTCCGTCTATATAAGCTTCACCACCCCGTTTGCGGCCTTTCAAGGTCGAATTTTTTAAAATCGTTCCTTTTTAAAGGTTGACTTTTTAAAATACAACTATTGACCAAATTTCATCATTATAGCTCCAGCGGTTTGGGCTCGGTGGTGATAGCATACTTGGTTATATATATTCGATTTTTTTTAAAGCTATATATTTTTTGGAAAACAAACATCATTTTTTAAGTCAGTAGCCCCAAATAATTCAGATTGCAAATTTTCAGCGAATTTAGAGCACTCCTTCTATTTTTGTCCCAATTTTGTATGGAGTCGAAACACTGTGCGCCGCGGCGCGCCGTTTCGTGCTCATCAGCACAGCACAGCACAGCTTGCAATTGATGTTCCTTGTCGAACATCCCACAAAGAATGAAGATGAACTTCGAAAATTGAAGTTTGGCGAAGCCAGCGACAAAACTTCGTATAGCCGAAGTACGTGTGGGACCTACTGTGCTAGATTTGCGTGACCGAAAAATTTTGTACTGCGTGGTACCTCTATGTGTTTATTTGCTTAGTGGTAGTACACTTACATATTTTCTTCACAATATAAAAAATCGCAAGGATTCATCAACTACTAAATCAAATACTAAGTTTCAAAACACATTAAGAATTTGATTTATAAAAAAGTGAAAAGTGAAAAGTGAAGTGAAAGATTTTATTATATACTAATAGTAATTTGTTTGGTGGCAAAGCAATAATCGTCCTAAGCGATAATCGTTTTTGACCACAGATTTAATAATACTTCTTTTTCGATGGACTTCAACGTAAAACATTTATAAAGTTTTGATACAACACTTAATCTTAACCAAAATGTACTTTATATAATAGTCGAATTATATTAATACATAGGCGTGGTTTAGCATGATTTACATATTTGCTGATATTTGCTCAAATAGGGAAAAACTGGCAAGATCTTTTCAACAATATAGTAGCTTAATATTTGCATATCTAGAATACGTACAAGTTCTCGCCTAATGCAGCCCAATTTATAACTATTTGTCTACTCTAAAAAGCCCATTTTGAAGATATTTTCATAAAAAAATAAAGAAACATATACTGCAATTTGTTTTTAAAGGTTTTTTGGGGTCTAGGGTTTTAAAATACCTGAAGTTTAAAATTCCATAACAAAAATTATGTGTTATTAAATTTTTTTATTAATATCGCTCCAATATTACTTTTAGCACTTCAAACAAGAACAAACAAGAGAAACCAATTAACAGCAAAAAAACGAAACACGACGAACAATATTTTTTGTTTATATTTTCTTAAAAATGGCCCAATTTTGAGCATACTTTAAATTGAAATTTTTAATTTAAAAATTAATTAACCAATAAACTGTCAAAGAAGCGAAAACATAAATTCATTAATATCGTGTTTTTTTTCTAAAACATCCCCAAAATGGTTATAAACCAAGATTTTCGAAATTTGACTCAAGTTCCAATTTCGCCATGCCCTTTATTCCGCTTCTAGAACTTCAACATTCTGTTCTTCAATTAAATGTTTCAATTAAGGGAATTATGGTAGGAGATAAATTTTTTGGATTTAGCCTTTTCAAGCACCCTTAACTAAAGTCGACCTAAGCGACTAGCTAGTAGTAATATTTGCATTACTAGTAGTAGTAGCTTAATATTTGCATTACTAGAATACGTAAAATTTCCCGCATAAGTCAGTCCGATTTATAATTATTTGTCTACGGATTTACTCTATAAACCGCATTTTGAAGATATTTCTATAAAAAAATTAAAAAAAAAAAAACAAGAGAAACCAATCAACACCAAAACAAAACAACAAAGCACGACGAACAATATTTTTCATTTATATTTTCTTTAAAATGGCATAATTAAGAATGGGATAATTTTGAGCATACTTTGAATTGAATTTTTTAATTAAATAATTATTATTTTTTTATTAACAATCCAGCGGAATTTGGCCCTAATTTGCACTGGTTGAATAAAAATGCCAAGCCAAAGAGAAATCGGAAGATTTTATACACTTTTATCAGTATATTCCAATGATTGCGAATTACACGTATCATCTCAGTTTAATTTTTTCTGACTTGTCGACGTCCCAACAACCACTTTATTGTCTTTATCAAATTTTAAAAGATTCCTACAAGAATATGCTAAAATATTGAGTTATTTTGTATTTAAATACAGTAATATAACTGTAGCCGCCGTGGCTCAGTTGGTTAGTGCGCGGTCCAACGAGTCGCATGCAGAGCGACGCAAGATCGAATACTGCATGTAGTAACACCTAAAAAAAATAACGGGAAACTCGTTTTCTCTTTCGGTGGCTGTCCTCTCAGCTGGAAATGGCAAACCTCTGAGAGTAAAAATTGCCTATGAAAAAGCTCCCAACCTGCCGTTCGGAACCGGCATAAAACTGTAGGTCCCTTCCACCCGCGTACAAAATTCACACGCACAACACGGGTGGTTGCGGGAAGCTAGGCCTTAGTCTCGCGTAAGCGGGCTGTCGTGCCAATCAATTAAATTAATTAATTAATATAACTGTATTATTTCATGATGTTCTTTTTTGGGTATCGCATCCGGTGCGTTTGGCAACGCGGTTAAAAGGTGTCACCTTGAAACACAAGTGATAGAGTTGCTCACAAACCAAGGATATTTGGTTAGAAATAAAAAACGGCAAAGACGACTTTTAAAGTCATTGTCGTACATTACATACAAACGACAACGTTGGTTTAAATTTCGGCCTTCGGCAATGTTAAGTTCGGTAACATGTTTGTATATTCTTTTCTTAAAATTACGGTTGCCACTCAACTAAAATTTTTTGTACCAACATTTTTTCAAAAAAGGCCAAAAGTGGAAGCGAAAGGACCATTTTATGTTCGCCAAATTGTTTTTTAACATCGAAGCAAAACATAACTTTGATACCGTAATTTTTTTTGCTTGTACGTTTATATCTCAGAAAATAGTAGTATAATCGGTCTGTGGGTAGTACGGTAGTACAAATGACGAAATAGTAGCAAAATGCTACTATAGTAGTACGTTCGGCAGCACTGAATCGCAGTGTGACACTGTGATTACAAAATCACAGTGAAAAAATCACTGGTTGCGATTCTTTGCTCAACACTACTTATTATTGATGTTTTGTTCTGTGTTGCAACGGGGTTTGCAAAGGTTTTTTCTAATAAGCTGGGGCGAACTGCGGCAATTGCACAGCGATTCTGTTTCACCGGACGTAATTTCATGACGACTGTCGTCCGATGACTTTTTTCGTTGCGAAAAATTCGTATGACGATTTGATTATGTTTTAACCCGCAATTACACAGCTTATGACGACAGCGCATTCCGCTGACGCAGTAGAATAACGATCATGCATCTCGCTCTGGCAAAGGCGAGATGACACAGCAACAACTGGACGGTCATGTTTCGGCCGCAACAGCATTGGCTACCGTTAGGGAATATGGTAAAAATGTTTCGAAGCAATGCTGAAATGTTCGAGAACGAGTTATTCCCCGGTGGGGAAGGTATAAAGAGCCGCCAGATCAGGAGATTTCCTCATAGAATAAGGAGATTCTTGGCCTTATAGGAGTATTTGTAGGAGGAACAATTGTTTAGGAGAAAGTTTAAGAGGTTTATACTTATGTTAAGGGATTTTTCGGATCCTTAGTGGATTTTTGGGAGATTTTTGTAAAACGAAGTATGAAGTATTGGGAACACTGGCAACAATACATATTATGGCAACTTTTTTATGGTCAAAGCACCCTATTGTGTTAAAAATTTGTAAGCTTACAAAATGTAAGCTCCTTTTATCACGTTCTTACGTATTGCTGTCACAATGAAATCCCGTTAAAAATGGCACTTTTTGTTTTTTTTCATTTGTTGTAGGTTTTGTTTTTGTTGTTAAGCTGAAGATGAATAAAAAAGGCTGCATTAAGAAAATTATATCATATGTATATACTAGGGCGGGTTAATTTTTTGTTTGATGAAGCGTATAGCAAAAACGTAATCTATAGGTGATTCTGAGAAATTTTGCTTAAGAGACCATAGCTCTAAGTCGGATTTGGAGCCCCCCAAAATTTCAAAATAGATATTCGGAATTTATTAGTTTAAAGTTAATTTTAGGCTATTTTTCGACAAAAAATTCCTAATATGACTACTAAAAATAAAAAAAATATTGATATCAATACAGATTCTGAAAGGTGATAAGAATACCTTTCAAACAAGCCCAGAGAAATCTACTATAACTCTATCCGATTTTATGACGAATTTAATTAAATTATTCTATGTATATATTGAAAAATATCTATTTTGAAATTTTGGGGGTTCCAAATCCGAGTTAGAGCTATGGTCTCTTGAGCAAAATTTCTCAGAATCACCTATAGATTACGTTTTTGCTATACGCTTCATCAAAAAAATCGTTCCATACAATTTGACCCGCCCTAGTATATACACTAGCCAGAATAAGTTTGCGTACAGGCAAGTTCAAATTATGTTATGATTAATTCTGACCTCAAAAATGGGTTCTCTGTTTATAAAAACTTATCCACATTTTTCATATATGCCTTAACTGCACTTTTTTCAGTTTTAGATGAATTAAAATAATAATTTTCCATGTATTCGTATTTATTGACAATATACTCACAAAACGGTGCAGAATAAATTTGCGTACAAAACTAATAACGGGAATTTCCCGTTATGCTTTTTATTTGTTTTTTGGAAAATTTGTATTCCGTTGAACACTAAACGGACTTGTAAATTATTTTAAACCGTATATGTGCTTGAAATTTTATAGAAAGCAATAGAATCCAACAGAAAAAAAATTAAAAATGGATAAAAGGATAAAAGGATAATCTTACTAAAACTTTCCAAAATTGACAAACAATTTCCTGAAATTAGGGAAACTTTTGGGAAAGCACATTCGTCATTTCAAAAAGCCATTTTAAATCTCCAAAAAAACAGAAAACTTTGCTTCGTTACTACGATCTGACGTTTTTTTTAAGCTACCCGAGCAAGAGGATTATATTGTTTGCAATCAGTGCATCATAATCTAAGGCTAGTTGCATCCAAAATCTTTAGAAATGTTTTACAAGTCAGTAGCACTGACTTTATAAGAAAAATCCTGAAAAAAACATATTTCCTCTACATAACAGCATTTAAGAAGCCCATATTTAGCTTACTATACAAGGAAAACAGAACTGCTTTCGTAAAAGAGTCCACCAAAGAGTCTAGAAAACCGGATTTCCGTGACGATGTGTTGTTAGAAGTTGGGACGATTAATTCTTATCTGATAATGGTTTGGCATATTTTACATTAATACTGCTGACAGACATAGGATTTTTGTACTACGAAGAATACTACAATCAAAGCTCTAAAAAACCCATACTAGCATGCTGACACACACTTGGTTTTTGTACTACGTAGTACATTTTGACAGCGGCGAAAACAAATTTAAAAATAACGGAAATATATTTCCTGTTCATTCTCTATTCCTGCAGTGAGGTTGTCAACGAAGAGCTTTAAGAGCTTAAAGCGGTTTAAGCTTTGCTGTATGTTCCGTTTCTATTCCAGTCGGTTCCCTTTGTAGTAAACTGAAAAATCCCATTCCTGTTCGTGGTATTCTACTGGATTTTTGTACTATGATTGTACTACTATGATTACTACAATCATAGTACAAAAATCCAGTTGCTTTCGAACAAAAGTTGAAAAAACCGATGACAGACATTGGTTTTTTGTACTAGCAGGATTTTTGTACTACATGTCTGTCACGGGTATAAAAGGCATCAACTAATTTGACGAGGATCTTGTTAATAACAAAAATTTTAAATTTACAGTGAAGCATAGCATATGTGGGGCTATGGTATGGGGCTGAATGTCAGGAAAAAGAGTGAGCGGGCTGTTTTTTTTATTTAGAAATGCTTCCGGGGGCTTATGTAAGCCAAGGTTTTAAAACTTTTCCAACCTTTCTTTTCAACCTCAGGGCGCAATGCATACGATGCGAAGCTATGCTTGTAATTAACTGGGCCAACAAAGTTAAAAAAGTTCCTCCCTAGTCACCTAACGTGCATCTAATTAAGTATAAGGTATAATTGAATCCTGAGCCCAACAACACTCCATCTTCAAAGATATAGTAAACCAATATAACAATTCAAGGATATAACAAAATAACCGCTAAAAACCCCCGAATTTAATAAAATTTACTCCGAAACTTCTGCAGGGAGTTTAAGCGAGAAAAGCCTATTCACAAAGTCATTAATTTTTGGACAAAACTTAGTTTCAATTAAATTTTAACTACATAATGTAACGATAAGACAGTCTGTCGCTGTGCAAAGCAACCCTGCCGCTACGTGCCGTGCTATAATCCAATCTGGCAACGACGGCCGCGATGGTAACTTTTAGTCCAATCTGGCAACGACGGCCGCGATAATAACTTTTAGTCCAACCTGGCAATGATGGAAACTTTTAGTCCACTCCGGAATGTGCGGGAACGATCTGCGCGATGGCCTGGCAGGTATAAAAGGCAGCCGGATGCGGCGCAGCGAGGCAGTCTGGTTTTGACAAGTGAAGTTGCCACACGGAGTAATTCAGCAAATACTTAAGTGTACGAACAGTAAAGTGTAAACTGTGAATAATAAAGTGACTGTTGGTTTATTTTATTGTCTGCGTTTAAGAAACTGACTGTGTTTTCAAATTCAATTCAAATTTTCAAATTACACAATCCAGAGATACGTAACAGCCCACTAGACTTAGTATTCGTAACAATAATCGTATCTTGTACGCAAACTTTTTCTGAAATGAATTCATAACATATTTTGTTTTTGGCTCTTCTTTTACAGTTTGGCCAAGTTTTTGATATTGATATCTTAATGGAATAAAAAAACTAGGTTTACGGAAGAAATAAAAAATATTTTGTTTTTGAAAAATTACTTTAACAGGGCTATTCTGGCAAAGACTGTTGAAACACTTTCAAAAGATTATTGAAAGATAGTTTGAAAGACTGAATGAAAGATTTTAGCTATTCCAACGAAAAAATCTTTCGGAAAACGCTTTAAAATCCAACACTCGAGTTGAAAAGCTGTTTTCGGCGAACAGCATTGCCAGCCAACTCTTTTTCTGTGAAATTTGAAGCAATTTTGCAATGATGAAAGAAAATTATTTTTCCAATTTTCGTTATGATTTTCTTTTTAATTACAGACGTGTTTATCAGGGTTATTTTGCAGTTACGTATTTCTTTTAAGAAAAGACAAGAACTGGTGTAAAAATATGAATTCAAATTAATTGTTTTATTTCTTAACCTTAAGGCAATGAACAGCACATGAAGACAAACACTTTCGGCCAATTTATAATATGTACTTTTGCTGTTAACCGTCCGTAGTGAAATAAAAAATTCAAACAAAATTTCAAAAATTTCAATGGCTGAAGAAATCAAGCTGAAAAAATTAAATTAAAAATTAAAAACGTAATTGCATTCTTTTATAAAATATGTCCATATATAAGTTAGCACATGACTCCCACAACACCGGAATGCTACGTGACCAATCCGTAGCATAACCATAACAGATCACCTGGGAAAGCTCCCCATCCCACAATTCGGCAAATTCGTACTTGCACCTGTGTCAACGTCCCACAAACGCTACGTGACTAAACCGTAGTTCAGACGCGACTCAATTCTTGGGATTGGCAGACGACAACTCAGCAGCTCGGCAGATCGACTGAGAAAGCTCCTCTTCCCACGGTGCAATTCGTCAACTTCCAATTGCACCTGTGCCAATGTCATCAGCAGCATCCACCGTGGTGTAATCATGACACCGCATGCTACGATGAGAACGAACCGTTTCCCACAATCAAATTTGCACCTGTGTCAGCACCAGCGCCAGCAGCCAGATCAACAACAATAACAACGTGCCAAACACAGCCAAGAAAAGATATAAAAGAAGGGTAGAATAAGGAATTAGTTTTTAGTTTTTGAAGTACTCTGTAACGTAAAGGAGCGCATAGCGCTTAATTCAATAAACAGTTACAAAATTGGGACATAGTCCCTAGTAAAACTTCGCAGTTTGATTTTAAAACGGGCACATAGTGCCCAATCACTAATTGGCGCCCAACGACTAGTTCGCGATCCTTGTTAAGTGATCGTGCTCCCGGACTCACGGAAAATATAAAGTGGAATAAACTGTGAAAAACTGTAAAAAGTGCAAGGAAAGGTTACTGCAAAGAAATCATAGTGAAGAAAAACACTTGATTCAGCAAAATACGGAAAATATAAAGTGGAATAAACCGTGAAAAACTTTAAAAGTGCAAGGAAAGGTTGCAACAAAGAAATCATAGTGAAGAAAAAACTTGATTTATAAAAATACGGAAAGTATAAAGTGGAATAAACTGTGAAAAAGACAGGAAAAAGTGCAGTAAAGGAATGAGAATTACAAAGAAAGCACTAGAAAAAAGTATTAACTTCCTAGAGAACAGAGTAGAACTGTATTCAAAAGAACTAGAAAGGAAGAAATTTATAAACCTTCTCCAAGAAGCAGAACAACTGTGGGTAGTGACCAACCACAGCAACATAAGCATCCAGCACAACATAGAGACAAACACGTACCGGATTACAATAAGGAAACGCAGCAAAACAACGCACACCAATTGCATCCACTAGGACAACACACCAGCAGGAAATTAGTGTATAAAAAAAACAAATAAAAAAGATTGAAACAGTTGTAAGTAGTAATAAGTATAGAATAAATACATGGTAATTATGAAAATTTGTGTCCTTGGTGTCGTGGTCAGTGAACAGTACAGGCAAACGCTGTGTAAATTCTGCTGTTAGAAAATTTTTTGTGTGCGTAGAATGCCTAGCCGACTAAAAAGGCGAGAATATAAGAAGAACGTACTAAAAGACGAACGAATCAACGACGACAGTAGTGAAGAGCAGCGGTTAAAAACAATCAAAAAGATTTGGGAGACACTCGGAATAGCAGACCGTGGCGAACCCACAAGGGAGGATATTTATGATAGGGACCTTATAGAGTATGAAACGATCTTAATGATAAGGAAATTTGCTAGTGATTTTTAAGGTCGTAAAGGAAAAAGGGGGTTTATAAATAAACTCGCATAACATATTACATAATAATCTTAAATAAATAACTTTAATTAGTATCTGCAAACATGAATGAGGAACAGCTGAGGGCAATACTAAACACAGCTGTCCTCTCGGCGACAGAGAGAACAAAGCTATCCTTTGAAGGGATAGTAAGGGACTTAACCGAAAGATTTAGGGCCCTGGAAACTCCAACTCCAGTAGAGGAGTACAAACCAGTGGAAATTCGTCCAGGAAGGGAATGTAATGAATCACTTGATTTGATAAAATCATTACCCGAGTTTAGCGGTGAGCAGGTTCGGTACGTTTCGTGGCGACAAGCTGCATTTGCCGCTTACAAGCTTTTCGAGGGATATGAAGGTAGCTCAAAGCATTACCAAGCGGTAGCGATAATGAGAAATAAGATTGTTGGTTCAGCCGATCAAGTATTATCATCATTCAACACGGTTTTAAACTTTAAAGCTATAATTGCGCGTCTAGATTTTACTTACGCAGATAAAAGGCCAATTTATCTCATAGAACAAGAAATGTCAACCTTGCGTCAGGGAAAATTGCCTATTGTTCAATTTTATGATGAAGTGGAGAAAAAATTAACGCTCATAATAAACAAGACTATTATGCTGCATGAGGGTAACAGCGATTTAATAAATTCACTTAGCCAGAAATACAGGGGGGACGCCTTAAGGGTGTTTATTTCAGGATTACGCAAACCAATGTGCGATATCTTATTTTCGTCACAACCAAATGACATGCCTAGTGCTTTAGCACTAGCTCAGGAATTGGAGGCGAATCAGGCTCGATATTCCTTTGCGAATTCTTTTAATAATCAAAGTGAAGGAAACAAATCCTTTACACCACACCACTCGCCTCATTATAGGCCGACCAACGGACAACCACCCCAATCGCCTCATTATAAGCCGACCAACGGACAATCTCGAAACACGCCGATTCCAATGGAGGTTGATCCTTCCACATCGAATTTCAGACAAAGAACAAATTTTAATCCAAATTGGAGAACCACGCAGGATTCTTTTAGGACCCACCAGATAACGCAGAACTCTAATCAGAATAACCAACAGTTCGCACAAGAGAGACCAGCTAAAAGGGAACGCGAGAGCGATAGACAACCGCTCCCGAAAATTCAAAGAGTGAATCATTTGGATCACGAGGACGAGGAAGAAAGCTATTCCATTGATGAAACCCAGAGCGAAATATCTGAGGAAATTAATTTTTTAGACGAAAGTCGCTCCTGCCATACGTAAGCAGGGAGTTGGCAGGACGACCAATTAAGTTACTAATCGATACAGGAGCAGAAAAAAATTATATAAAATACAATGAAAACCTAAAAGGGATAAAAGAAATTAAAAAACCATTTAACGTTCAATCCATCCATGCAACCACTGAAATAAAGGAAAAATGTTTAGTGAATATTTTCGGGAAAAATTCAACCTTCTTTCTTCTTTCCGGCTTAAAGACATTTGATGGCATTATCGGCTTCGATTTTTTGAAAGAAATCGGTGCGAACTTGGACTTAAAGACCGGAATTTTACACTATAATGGCGGTAAAGAGCATTTAAAATATTATGACTGTAAAAACATAAATAATGTGATGCCACATGAAAACAATTCTAATGAGTCAAGTAAGGATGAACGCATTACAGACATTCTAAAAAGACACTCTAAAGTTTTCGCAAGTCCGAACGAAGCATTACCATTCAATACAAATGTAGTTGCTACAATAAGAACTACAGATAATGAACCAGTTTATTCTAGAGCATACCCTTACCCAATAGCAGCTTCAGAATTTGTAAATAGAGAAATTTCTAACTTGTTGCGAGATGGTATCATTCGCCAGTCTCGGTCACCATACAACAATCCCATATGGGTTGTCGACAAGAAAGGATTAGATGAAAATGGCCAAAAAAAGATGCGTATGGTAATTGATTTTCGAAAATTAAACGATAAGACGGTTCCTGATAAATATCCAATCCCTGACACGTCTGTTATATTAGCAAATATGGGGAAATCGACACTCTTTACAACTCTTGATTTGAAATCTGGGTTCCACCAGATCAAATTAGCCGAAAAAGATAGAGAAAAGACAGCATTCTCCGTGAATAATGGGAAATATGAATTTTGTAGACTTCCATTTGGTTTGAAGAATGCTCCTGGAATTTTTCAGAGAACAATTGACGACGTCTTAAGGAACGAAATAGGGAAATGCTGCCACGTTTACATCGATGATGTAATTATATTCTCAAATAGTGAAGAACAACACTATGAAGATATTGAAAGAATTTTAACCAGGCTTTACGAAGCAAATATGCGCGTTTCAATAGAAAAATCCAAATTTTTTAAAGAAGAGGTTGAGTTTCTTGGATTTGTAGTATCTAAGGAAGGAATAAAAACATGCCCTGAGAAAGTTAAGGATATAATTAATTATAAGCTACCTACCAATCTTCGGGGTCTTCGATCATTTTTAGGGTTATCAGGCTACTATAGAAGATTCATTAAGGACTACGCCGCTATAGTGAAACCACTTACAAAATATTTAAGGGGAGAGAATGGCCAAATAGGGGCCAATACGTCAAAAAATGTTAAAATGGATTTAGACAATGACGCATTATTAGCCTTCGAAAAAGTAAAGCGAATTTTGTCCTCCGAAGACGTACTTCTTTTATACCCTGAACACACAAAACCTTTTGACCTAACAACCGACGCATCAGCGCACGCCATTGGTGCAGTATTATCGCAGGGAGGTAGACCAATAACAATGATATCAAGAACGTTATCATCCACGGAAGAGAACTATGCCACCAATGAAAGGGAACTTTTGGCAATTGTACGGGCACTTCAAAAGCTCCGAAATTATTTATATGGAGTCAGACAATTAAACATCTTCACTGACCATCAACCTCTGACCTTTGCGGTCTCAGATAGAAATCCCAACACAAAGATTAAACGTTGGAGGGCATTTGTCGAGGAATTTTCACCCAAATTTTTTTACAAACCAGGGAAAGATAACGTTGTTGGCGATGCATTATCTCGACAACACATAAATACCATGGAGTATGAAGAAGATTCGTCATCTGTCACGATGCACAGTGAGGAATCCTCGTCGGAAATCATTCCAACGGTTGAAACCCCAGTGAATTCATTCCGAAATCGAATAATACTAGAGGAAGGAAACACCTTATCAAAAGCAACAAAAATTATTTTTAAGTCAAAAAATAAACATAGGATTACATTTAAAACATTACAGGACATTGTAGCAGTAATTGGGGAATGCATAAATCCTGACGTCGTTAACGGTATCCTTTGCGATTTACCAATTTTAGGGAAAATTCAAAACGAAATTATAGGAAAATTTCCATCAGTAAAATTTCATCATACAACAAAACAAGTAGCTGATGTTTTCAACAATGATGATCAAGATGAAATATTAGCAATGGAACACAACAGAGCACATCGCTCTATCCGGGAAAACATGAAACAGGTTATGAATGATTATTACTTTCCACACATGCGAAGGAAATTAAAAGCAATTGTGTCAAATTGTAAAATCTGCAAGGAGGCCAAATATCAGCGACGTCCACCTAACCCAGAAATAGGGAAAACCCCGATACCAACTCGTCCTGGAGAGATGCTACATATGGACATCTATTCCACTGATAAACATCACTTTTTAACTAGCATAGACAAATTCTCAAAATTTGCCATTGTTATTCCTATTAAATCAAGAGCCATTGTGGACGTTAAACAGGCTCTACTTCAGATTCTCAATTGCTTTCAGAACACGAAAAATGTAACCTTTGACAATGAAAAGTCGTTAAATTCTCAAACAATTAAGTCCCTTTTGAAAGACCATTTTGGCGCGGACATTTTCACAACACCTCCTTTCCATAGCACAACAAATGGACAGATAGAGAGATTCCATAGCACTCTGACTGAAATTGCTAGATGCACTAAGCTGGAGCAAGCTATAAACGATACTGAGGAGTTAATACTTCTTGCCACTTCAAAATACAATAAATCCATTCATTCGGTAACCGGGTGGAAGCCTATTGAGTTAATATGCGCCATACCCAGGGATCTTAAAACTGAAATAATAGCAAGATTAATAAAAGCCCAGAAAAATGAATTGGAAAGGCATAATAAGGGTAAAGTTACACAAAGATTTAATCCAGGGGACAAAGTCTATGTTAGGACTAATAAAAGAATAGGTAATAAGTTTTCTAAGGTTTTTATAGAAAAAACGATACAAAAGGATCTAGGATCAACCGTTTTAATAGATAATAGAAAGATTCATAAAAGTAACTTAAGGTAAAAAAAAAAAAATAAAAACAAAAAATTTTACTACTATAAATAAATTTAATTTTTGTTTTTAATTTTTTACAGAGTATTATTATTAATATTACTACTAGGAATCCGCGGAATGGACAGCAAGATAACTGACTTTTCACAATCAAATTACATACCAGTAATGGACGGAAAAGTAGCAGTTTGGGGGGAATACGAATACATAACGCATTGTATTAACCTAACAAACTACGAAATCGTTTCAGAGGAAACCAAGGCAATACTTGAGGTTTTTCCTCACTCATATATAAGGAACCTTCTCCAATCGGGCATTGACCGGATTTTTCGACTAATCAACACCCTACGAATTCATCATAGACATGCTAGAAGTATAAATATTATTGGTACGGCACTCAAATATATTGCAGGAACACCCGACTTTGACGATTTTAACGAAGTTAAAAACAAGGAAGAAGCGCTTATTGAAGCCAACGAACGACAATTTTCTATAAATACGCAAATACAACAACAGATTAATCAACTCACTCAAACAGTAAACAAAATTTTGAAGAACACAAAGGAAACAGAAATAGATAGGGCACATTTATTTGAGCTACTAACAGCCAGGAATGCGGCAATCATAACAGATTTAGATAATGTTATTTATTCAACGCTTTTGGCCAAGTTAAATGTAGTAAACCCTGTCATTCTCGACACAGAAGAAATTGCTAAAATACTGGTCACTGAACACACCTCAAATGTTAGCATAAGCGATATTATAAGCAACTCCAAAATAAAAATTTTGCAGAATAAGGAATTAATCCACTTTATAATTAAGTTTCCTAGGATACAGAAACTATGTAGTTTAGTTAGGGTTTTTCCTGTGGCACACGGCGAAAAGACCATACTTTTGGAGACCAAAACTGTTGCAGACTGCGGCAATATATTAATTCCTGTTACAAACTGCACAACAGCGCTTACGGCCAATTTTTGTAAAACACTAACAGAGGCCGCATGCGTCAAACAACTATTCAATAACCATAAGGCAAATTGTAAAACAACATTCAACAAACTTGACCCAATAAACAAAGTCGACAGCGGATTAATTATCATAAATGATAACACGGTCAAAATTCAAGAGGAGAAGAATTCATCGGTCACAATAAGCGGCACTTTTTTAATAACTTTCGAGGAGGAAGTCAACATTAATGGCACAATCTTTGTAAACGAGAAAAGGATGGCAACACTCCGGCCAGGAACTCCTTCAACTCAATTTGTAAACTTTACGGAGCATCTAGAAATCCTAAGCCTACCGTACTTACATCAAATTCATTTAAGGAATGTTGGCCACGTTAAAGAATTGCACAGCATTATTCAAACTCGCTCGATCCAAGGAGGAACAGTACTGTTAATCATTCTAATCACCTTTTGCATTATCCTGGTATACAGAAAATTAAGAGCAGGCAAACGTAAAATCAACGCAGTCCATCAAAGGAAAGTTATGGCCGAAATCATTAAGGCGACCGCGGACGGTCTCGACTTACAGCGGGGGCAGTTAGCACATGACTCCCACAACACCGGAATGCTACGTGACCAATCCGTAGCATAACCATAACAGATCACCTGGGAAAGCTCCCCATCCCACAATTCGGCAAATTCCTACTTGCACCTGTGTCAACATTCCACAAACGCTACGTGACTAAACCGTAGTTCCCACATTCAGACGCCACTCAACTCTTGGGATTGGCAGACGACAACTCAGCAGCTCGGCAGATCGACTGAGAAAGCTCCTCTTCCCACGGTGCAATTCGTCAACTTCCAATTGCACCTGTGCCAATGTCATCAGCAGCATCCACCGTGGTGTAATCATGACACCGCATGCTACGGTGAGAACGAACCGTTTCCCACAATCAAATTTGCACCTGTGTCAGCACCAGCGCCAGCAGCCAGATCAACAACAACAACAATAACAACGTGCCAAACACAGCCAAGAAAAGATATAAAAGAAGGGTAGAATAAGGAATTAGTTTTTAGTTTTTGAAGTACTCTGTAACGAAAAGGAGCGCATAGCGCTTAATTCAATAAACAGTTACAAAATTGGGACATAGTCCCTAGTAAAACTTCGCAGTTTGATTTTAAAACGGGCACATAGTGCCCAATCACTAATTTATATTATATATGATATAATACGTATATCGTTTCTTTTCATAACACAAACACAACGCACGTACTTTTTTCAAGCTGAAAGACGACCCCAAAAGCACATCTTTCAAACTGTCTTTCATGTTACGGAAAAAAGCTTGCAAGATAGTTGTTAGAATAGCAAATTGTCTTTCGAAAGAGTTTTGTACTTCGAAAGATTGAGGTGAGTTGAAAAATAGTTGCCAGAATAGCCCTGTAAGTGATTTATGTTTCATATGAAAAAACTATGTACCCCTTGTACGCAAACTTATTCCGACTAGTGTATATATTTTTATTTTGTCATGAGAATCTTAGGTTAGGTTAGGTAAGACAGGCGGCTTGCCGGTTCTCAGCAAGTACACTCGGAGGCCCCAAAGGCCCATTGTGATGCCCGATGAGAGTGTGGCAAGCCCCTGTCATCCTGTATTCGGTGCTGGCTGAAACCACCCTGAGCGTCGAATGAATCTGGCAATATCCTCCAGTGGCGTGGTACAAACCAACCCCAAATCGCCCAGCACTCTGCCTCCTAGATACCGGTGGCGTATGCTGTGAAGCGCAGGGCATTCGCAAGGGAGTTGCTGCACGGATTCAATTTCCTCCTCATCTTCGCAGCTGCGAGTAGTCTCGATGGGGCAGACCGAGTCTTTCCGCATAAATGCCGATGGCGCAGTGCCCCGTTAAGACCCCCGTGAGAGTACGAAGTGTTGATTTACTGAACCGTAAGAGTTGTAGAGTTCTCTTTTGGTCCAGTTTCGGCCACAGCGCGCGTGAGATCCTGCAGTCAGGCCGAACGCTCCATTGACTATTGGTGCGCTGGATTGCCCTCTTATCAAGATCAGTGTAGAAGTCTTGAAGTGGCGGGTAGATTCCTGCCACCATGCTTGCATCCGTAAGCTCCGATCCTTTCCGAGCCAGTTCATCCGCTCTTTCATTGCCGGAAATGCCTTTGTGACCAGGCACCCAGCAGAGTGTGATGTTATGGTCGCTTATGTCATACGGAGACTTACGACATTCCATTACTGTCTTCGATTTTATAGTGTGAGAGGCCAGTGCTTTGATTGCCGCCTGGTTGTCTACACAGATGATTAGGTTAGATGGAGGCAAGTCCAGTACTCCGATCATCCAGGATAATGTAGAATCAAGGACAACCCCCAAGAATTTTGCCTCCTTGGAGAGGTTTAGAGCTTTTCCGTTCATTTTAGGTGTGGTAAAGCATGGAACCTTGTATCTTCTGGTGAATAGTACGAGTTCGGTCTTTGAAGCGTTGACTCCTAGCCCGTTTTCAACTGCCCATCTCCTAAACCCATTCAACGCCGACTCCATGAGTTCGCTAACTATCGGAAGAAATTTTCCTGTTGTTAGTATAACCACGTCGTCCGCATAGGCTGTAATTCGAATGCCCTTGGATCTCATCCGCAAGAGTGCTTGATTAATGACCAGATTCCAAAGCTTGGGTGAGATAACTCCCCCCTGCGGTGTGCCTCTGGTCACACGTTTCCTAGCAGATGTGTTGCCAAGGGTTGAACTGATAACCCTGCACATCAGCATGTTTTTGATCCACAGGTTTACCTTGCCAATTGAACCTGTGTACGCCAAAGCAGTGTAAATGGATTCAATATTGACGTTGTTAAAAGCTCCCTCCACGTCCAGAAACGCCGCAAGGGCGTACTCTTTATGCGCGAGAGCTTTCTCCACGGTGCCGACTACTTCGTGTAGCGCTGTGTCCACCGACCTACCCTTGCTGTAGGCGTGTTGTGCGCTGCAGAAGTTTTGCTTGTTTAGCATACTTCTGATGTAAAGGTCGATTAGTCGTTCTAGGGTTTTTAAAAGAAACGATGATAGACTAATCGGCCTGTAGTCCTTGGGGGTTGAGTGATTTGGCTTCCCGACTTTAGGAATGAACACCACTCGAACTCCTTCGGGATGTAGCTCAAGGCTAAGCACCCCTTGAAAATTCCTTCTAGCCAAGGAATCACCAAGTCCTTTGCCTTCTGCAGCATGATAGGATAGATACGATCCGGTCCCGCTGCTTTGTAGGGTTTGAATGAGTCTATCGCTCAAGCTATCTTTTCTTCCGTAATTATGCTGCTGATGAGCCCCTCCGGACTAGAGGGATAGGTATCCATCGGAATGGTGCTATCCGCATCCACACAGCCCGGGAAGTGTGTGCTCATGAGCAGCTCGAGAGACTTCTTGCTGTTGCTTGTGAAGGTGCCATCTGGTCCGGCTAGGAGGCCCGGTGTACTCGCCTCCTTGGCAAGAACCTTCCGAAGCCTGGCAGCCTCGCCCACGCTAGACACTTCTTCACAAAAACTCTCCCAAGAGTCCCTTTTCGCTTTTTTAATCTCCTTTTTGTACTCGTTGAAACTGCGACGATATGCGTCCCAGTCGCCTATACTCCTACTTCTTTTGGCCCTATTAAAAAGCTTTCTTGTTTCGGTCCGTAACTGTTTGAGCCCTGAAGACCACCATGCGAAAGCACGTGCTCTTGAGGGTCTACTAAGGGGACACGATTTGATGAAAGCCTCGTTAAGGGCTCCTGAAAGCTGCCTGGTTATCTCCTCCACTCGGGCTGTATCGAAGAGTTCCTTCCATGTTGGTGAAGGTATAAGTCGATTGGTCCACGAGTGGAAGGCGGTCCAGTCTGCTTTCCTGGGGTTTGAGAATCTTAATTCCTTTAAAATTACGCAAATCAAACAAAATTTAGGAGATTTTTTGGAACTTTTGGAAGGAATGTCAGTATTTTTTTAAGATTTAGGAGAAAGTCATTTCAAGTATCTGGCAACACTGAGGGCACCAGCCAGTCTTGTTTTGCCAAGCAACGGAACATCACGGAGGAAATGAGTGAATTGCCAGTTAGAAGTGGAAGTGAAGTGAAATAAGGACAAGTGATTTTGGTGAAGTGGAGATTGTAAATAAAGTGAAACCCGGCTGCCGAGCTTGCGGCACTGCAAAGATTTGACGTGAGCCAGCTGCTGGTGACAAAAATATAAAAAATGGAAATCAAGTTCCGACAACACCGAATTCAATCCGAAGATGATACCCCGATCCAGACCAGAAGATTGGAATCACCGGCCAAGCCACTGGAAGTTTCGTCTAAAGACGTTTACTGACTATGTGATAAGACATCCACATGGCACGGGACAGCCGTCGACGAAGGAAACGTTCCCGATCGCCCGAGACAAGGAATAATGGGAACCAAGAGGCAGCCAACAATCGCAGGGCTGAGGAGGAAATGGCTTTAAATTAAAAAGGATCAGTTCAAAGCGTCGTGAGCTGATCCTAACAGCCTCGCAGTTGAAAGAAAACCTTCGATCGAAGGAAGGGTAGATGGAAGGTCGTTTGTTTTGACACTGGATAATGGCGCGTCATATTCAATCATAAAAAGAAGCGTCTGGGTCTAAATTGGCATGCTGCATAGCATACCTCTGAGGACGGGTAAAATATGAGATATAACTCTCATCTCACTCTCTATCCCATGGGTATAGTACACCCGTACCTCACTTTGCGTCGTGGTTACGTTCCAAAAAAACACGACGCAAATTGAAACGACGCAAAGTGAATTATGATTTTCTATAGCAAACCATGTAAAGATCGAAGATAGGTTCCAGGTTGCGAAAATACTGCTTTTTAAAAAGAAATTGAACAAAGCAAACATTTAAAAAACAAACATAATATAAAATTGTATTACATACATACAAAAAACAAACAAAAAACAAATTCAATTAAAACAAAATAAAATATTCAATTAATTTATAAAAACAAAATAAAAATTAATCACTGTCTGATGAGTCCATAGTGGCTGTTGTCGTAAGTGGGCTTTCTTTCACAAAAGTTAGAAAGGGAATCCCCGATTCCCGATTGATGGCATGGCGCAATTAGAAACAAAAGTCGTGCCATCTTTTACAAAAAAAAGACAATTTCAAAAAAAAGTTAAAGACTCGAACCCAAAACAACGCAACTTCGAAAATCTAACGACGCACAATGAAAATTAGTACTAATTCAGCAGCGACGCAACTTCGAAACAACGCAAAACGAAACGACGCAAAGCGAGGTATTGGTGTACAATGGTTCGAAATGGACTGAGTACTATCACAGAACAAACAATATACAGAATGCGCATCTGGTGTAAAGAAAATTTTCTTTGCGGGTTCTAGCGGTAGGACCCGTTTGTAGATGCGGGGGAAGCAGTAAAGGGGACGAGAACGCACAGAGCGCGAGAGCGTAAGCTGAGAAGCTGCGACCGCGCACCACACACTGTGGTTGTTGTTGTTGGGCAACAAAGCGATGTGCCGCTTGCATGTTGGTGGTGGCTCGTGCTTGCTCTCCGCTTGCTTTTTTACAAACAAGAATAAGAAGTGGACAGGCAAAGTTTGCATAGAAAAATTGATTCAGCGGATGGATTTTATTAGTTCTTTTGGTCTGTTTGTAAAATAGATGTTGCAAAAAGTACAAATGGCTACAATGAAAATAAACACATGTGTAAAAATACTGGAACAACCAACCCGCATTAAGAAAGTGATAATAAGTGGAAAACTATTAAAAAGTTCAATCAGTTCTGGTGCTGCAACAACCTATTGAATTTGCCTTGGCGATCGCTTTGTCAAATCAACCACCATTTCAATGTGCCCTAGTAAAGCCAAGCTGGCTTGCTGCGGAAAGCAACAACATTGCGTGTTGTTATCGAAATGAGAATAAAGCCCAAAACCATCGAATCTATGCGTGTACATCAATTCGCGCTTACTCTCTCGGTTCCGTTTACATTTTCCTCACCTTTCTTGCTTCCCGCCCGCGTCTGAAATGAAATCGCAAAATTATTTCAGATGCGCCTTCTGTATACTGTTTATTCTGTGGTGCTATGGAAGGCTTGTAACTTTCTTGTCCACCCTCACAGCACATCACAATTATTTTCCTTTGGTTGAGCTACATCGAAGTCAATAAGCATATTTATTTCCGCGAGCGCGCGCATAACCAGAACCTGGCAAGTATAGTTTGTCCTGCATAAGTCAATAAAACAAGTGTTCGTATGCTGGTTCCGGAAGGCAACATTAAATCCGATCTTACCAAGAAGAGCAAGGCAATCAATTGACCCTTAGATGAGATTTAGCACAAAAAAGCATACAAGGAACATTCGCCTTGAGTGCAACAGTCTCCAAATAAATGAAGCATATTTGAGCCTTGATCATACTGAAACGAAGCATACTTTTAGGTAAGGTTAATTACTTAATTAACAAGTCTAAGTGATGGGCAGTGATACGATGAGAAATTCCGTGCCGTACTGTACAGGAATGCTTTTCTCCGCACGAATGTTTTCCAAGCATACTTTTAGGCATGCACTTTGAAGTACGGCAAATTTGGTATAATTCGCTTGGTATAGTACGATATGGCAAGGATGGTTCTCGAAGAAATGGGCTGTGCGAGAATGGTCGAGCGCTTTCCAATTGGAAGTTGCAAGAAACTTCGGCGCGATAAGAAAACTGGTATAAAAGCAGCAGTGTGCAGCGCAATGGGTTGAGTCTGCGTTGAGCAAGCAATGGGGAATCATGCAATAGTAGTAGTCTAAAGTAGAATAAGTGTAAATTTGTAAATAAAGTGATTGTTAGTTTTGACTACGTTTGCGCTGAATAATTGAAGTTGTTTTATTTTCCAACACAATCAAAATGAACCTTGGAATTTTCGTAACATTTGGTGTCAGAAGTTCAGATTGTGTTACTGAAGATAAACAAAAAATAAATAAATAAATAAAATTATAAAAACACGGACATGGTTAAACTGGAGCTGCTGAAGGTGGACCAGCTGAAGAAGAAGCTGGCTGCCTGGAATTTGCCGACTGCTGGCGGAAAGTTGAAATTGCAACTGCGCTTGCGAGAGGCGTGTGAATCACGTGGCATCGATTGGGCTGCGCATAAGTTCGGAACGCAAGAGCTAGAGGCGTCGGCCAAAGCGGAGGAATCGCCTGCTGGTGCTGCGTCACTGCAAAGTACGACTGCAGTGGCTGCGGCACCACAAGCAATGGACATGAGCCAGCTTATGGTTGCAATGAGAGGCATGTTTCAAGAAACTACTGCGAAAATCGAGACTTCAAACCGTGAACATCGTGAAATGTCAGCGCAAATGGCAGCGAAACTCGAAACTACGAATCAGGAAATTTCGGTAAAACTCGAAAGGACGAGTCAAGAAATAGCAAGAATGGAAACGGCGACCCGTGAAATATCGGAGCAAATGGAAGCGTGCAACCGAGAAATGGTGACAAATTCTGCGCGCATAGAGCAGAAGGTGGAGGAAATTTCCGATAGACTGAACGGGAAAGTTGAGCATCTTGAGACGCGAATGGACAAGTGGGACAAACGAGTTGACAGTCTGGAGGATTCGGTGAACAGAAAAATCGACGAGCGGATTGGAGACGTACAGCTGCGAGCAAGGGTGCAGTCGGTTGATGAAAGTTTTGCCATAGCAGTGCCTACTTATGATGGTACTACGTCGTTCGACACATTCAAACTACAATTCGATATGGCTGCTTTGGAGAGTCAGTGGACCGATGTTAGGAAAGGTCGGAGACTGATACTGGCTCTAAGAGGTCCTGCGGCTGAGGTAATAAAAACAGTTCCGGAAGGTTTGGGAGGTGATTACGAGACCGTCATAAGGGCGCTGGCAGCCAGATACAGTGACGAGCGCAACAAAATGCTGTTTTATTGCGAGCTGAAGAGCCGTAGGCAAAGAGCCAACGAGGCGCTGCAGACATATGCAGCAGACATTGAGCGGCTCGTACAGTTGTGTTACCCGAAATTCGGCGCTGATGACCTCGAGATGATGAATATTGAGTCATTTATTGAAGGTCTTCATGACCCAGAAACACGTCGCAGTGCGTTGACCATGGGCAAGCCGACATTTAAAGAGACGGTGACCAGCGCGATGACGTATGAGGCGGCCTGGAGGGGAAATTTTCGACATTCATCTGCGGAAAGGCGTCGAGCCCAATCTGGACGTCTCACGCAAAGCCAGACAGTGCGCTCGGTGGCAGCAGCGGGGCTGCGGGCAGTGTCATCTAGAGTCGGTTGCTGGCGATGTGGCTAGCAAGGACACATATCACGAGACTGCCATCTGCGAGAAAAGCGTTCAGGACAACAGACGTCGCCAAGAAGGGCTGACGCTCTGCCACACCATTCGTGCAAAACTGAGCGCAGGCATAATTCGCAAGCCGAAAACGAGGGACAGATTTTGGATGTACGGTCGGTAAGAGTTCTGCAAGAGGAAGATTGGCTTGCGGAAAGGCTACAGAAGGACCAGCGCGAGGATACGGATCTCGCGAAGATCATTAAAGGCAAAGCGCAGAGATTACGGCCGGACTGGCAGGAGATGGCTGGTGAGAGCCCGATCGCGAAGGCTTACTGGGCACAATGGCAAAGTCTACGTCTGAAGAATGGCAGCCTATACCGTGAGTGGGAGAGCAGGGATGGCAGGACCAGGAAATCCCTAATAGTGGTCCCGAAAGGCCGAATCGACGATGTCATCGGGGAAAACCATAGCGACTCCAGTGGAGGGCACCTAGGCATCGCAAAAACTGTCGCCACGATAAGAAGGCGGTTCTATTGGGTAGAATGCCAGGAGTCTGTCGCTGAGTGGACCAGAGGTTGTAATTGGTGCTCGGCTGCGAAAGGGCCGAGGAGGAGATCGCGGAGCCGCACTCAACGAGTCGAAAGCAGGTTAACAGCGAGCTATGGTCTACGGGCTAACCCAGAAGGATTTCAAGAAGGCGATCTGGTAATGCTTTACAACCCGCAGCGCAGGAAAGGTTTGTCTCCAAAACATCCAACATCATGGGAAGGACCGTACAAAGTCGTGACAAAGATTAATGACGTCATGTACAGAGTTCAACGCTGCGGCAACAGAAACGCCAGGTTGAAAGTAGTCCATTTGGAGCGCTTGGCGTCTTACTCCGGCGGAGCCTCGGTACTTGTTCGGGACGAACAAGTCTAAGTGATGGGCAGTGAAACGAAAAGGCACTCTGTGCTGTGCATGAACGCTTTTGCAAGCATACTTTTAGGCATGCACTGCGAAGTACGGCAAACTGGTATAATTCGCTTGGTATAGTACGATATGGCAAGGATGGTTCTCGAAGAAATGGGCTGTGCGAGAATGGTCGAGCATTTTCCAATTGGAAGTTGCAAGAAACTTCGGCGCGATAAGAAAACTGGTATAAAAGCAGCAGTGTGCAGCGCAATGGATCGAGTCTGCATTGAGGAAACATGCAATAGTAGTAGTCTAAAGTAGAACAAGTGTAAATTTTTAAATAAAGTGATTGTTAGTTTTGACTACGTTTGCGCTGAATAATTGAAGTTGTTTTATTTTCAAACACAATCAAAACGAACCTTGGAATTTTCGTAACAATACTGAAATGAAGAGGCGCTCTGTGCTGCGCATGAACGCTTTTCCAAGCATACTTTTAGGCATGAACTTTGAAGTACGGCAAATTTGATATAATTCGCTTGGTATAGTCCGATATGGCAAGGATGGTTCGCGAAAGGTGATGAGCTTTGCTAGAACAGTCGAGATAGAAAGTAAAACTGGAATGTGCAAGAAACTTCGGCGCGATAAGAAAACTAGTAAAAAAGCAGCAGTGTGCAGCGCAAGGGGTCGAGTCTTAGTTGAAATAGCAAAATGGTAACAAGTGAAGATACAAGCAAAGTGTAATTCTGTAAATAAAGTGATTGTTAGTTTCCGACTACGGTTTGCGCTAAATAATTGAAGTTGTTTTTTTTTCAAACACAATCCAAACGAACCTGTGAAGTAATTAACGTAACAATACTAAAGTCGTAAATAGCAGTTGAAAGTGTTAAGATCCGAAAAAGTTGAGCAGTTCCGATGGAGTAAACCTAGCATGGCGGCCAGGGACGGACGCAGAAAAAAATTTTGGGGGGGGTCCGATCGAAAAATTTGGATAATTAAACAGTTGTGTGTGACAAACTTAATATTTATAACTTATGATTGTTTATTGAATCGCGTGTTGATTGGCGGTTTGCGAGTTTTATTTTCCAAAAATAAACACAAGACAAAATTAATTTTTGGGTAAAAGTAGCTAAAAATTGTGATCATAATTAAAAAAAAAATTTATTTTCACTCAATTGGAATTTCATTTAACGTTATAATATTTTATAATACCAGGTATGCGCCTATGAAACCGGTAACGACATCTAGCGGTAAATAGCCGAATATTTATAAACTTCGGAACCGTACCAAATGTCATGTTTACTTCTTCTGTCATATGTCAACAATATTCAGTTCACAATTTGTCAAGTTTCATCCAACAACGCATTGTTTGACGCTCCGGAAAATGTCGGATTACGTGCCTACAAATTACGATTTGCGGACACAGTTAATTTTGTGTTACCATTTGAAGAAAAAAACCTTCTAAAACCTGGTGAAACGGTTAACGGTGAACGTTACCAACAACAATTGGCCGATTTGAACCGTGCTATACGCCAAAAACGCCCAGAATATGAAGCCAGGCAACACAAAGTGATTTTCCTCGATGACAACGCACCACCACACCGCACTAGAGCCACCAAAGAATTGGTTGCATCGTACAACCATGCGGCTTACTCACCAGACTTGGCGCCTTCGGATTATCACATGTTCGCATCGATGGGCCACGCATTAACGGAACAGCGCTTCAATTCTCACGCAGAAGCCAAAAAATGGATCGATGATTGGTTTCAGGCAAAAGACGAAACATTTTTTTGGCGAGGCATCCATAAATTGCCTGAGAGATGGGAAAAATGTGTAGCTAGCGATGGCCATTACTTTGAAGAATAAAATTGTAATCATTTCCTCACAATGAACGTGTTTTTTTCAAAAATAATTACCGGTTTCATAGGCATAAGAAGAATCATGGTATAAGAAGCATTAATTGACAGCACACGAATCAAATGATGAAATTGCAATACATATGATCCACTGCCTTTAGTATTAGGCAGACTATTTACAGAGTGATGTCAATTCTTCTTGTTCTTTTTGCGAGAATATCCAGAATTTGATCACTGGTAACATTCACATCTCTGTGAATGTTAAGAAGCGCCAGTCCATTCAGTCGTACCTCTCCAGTCCGGTTGCGCAAGTAAGTTTTTAACCTTCGCAAAGTGGAGAAGGACCGTTCACTAGAGGCAACTGTGACCGGTAGTGTCCCACAAATTTGAAGAAGCCTGTATATCTGGCTGTAAAATCTTCTATTGCAAACGTTTTGGTACTTTTTCTGTCAAACTGTCAAAAAATAAACAAACGAAAAATGCATCTTTCTCGCACTACAGTAGGTTGCGAGTCGTCTAACGATAGTACTATTAATACATGTGGCATGATAATAACACTCAATTACTACTGTGATCTTGACCAGAAAAGTTGTGAAAATAAACTGAAAATTACGAAATAAAGTGGAATGAATCATATTTGTAATGTACCAACTTGTGATGTGGATTTAGTTTATGCGGTTGAAAGACCGTGTGCTGTAAGGGGTTTTGAAAAATTCTGAGATTTCGGGGGGGTCCGGACCCCCCGGACCACCCCCCTGCGTCCGTCCCTGATGGCGGCAATGAAGTCAATATGGCTTGAAAAAATTCACCCAAATACCGAAGAAAACACGCAAATCCCTAAGGCTATTAGCCGTTTGCAACTCTGAGTCCTAAATGTCATAAGAAATACGCAGGAGATTAAGCTTCTAAGTGTACGTTACATGAAAACATTTTCTGACATTAAGGAACAGATAATTTTCACTGCTGCTTAACGTGTTAGAGATCTGATTGCCGAACAGTTGAATGCGTTTCGTGTTTAATTACTGCATATATTTATCGTATAAAAAGATATAGCAAATGAAAAGCAAGCAATTGCAGCAGAAACAGGCGGGAGAAAAGCCATAGTGAAGTAAACATCGACACTGGAAGTGAGGAACCAAACCGCCATGACGAATACCACTTGCCAAAAGAGAGGAAGTCTCGAAGCTGATCGAGGGTATGCAAAAAGAAAAGGTCATAGAGCCCTCATCAGGCCCTTGGTGCTCACCAGTCATGCTTGTCAAGAAAAACGATGGCAGCACATGGTTTTGTGTGGACTACCGGAAGTTCAATGACGTGAGAAAGAAGGCAGCTGTCCACTACCGCGGATCGAATACACCCTGGGCAGACAGTCAAGCACACAGTGGGTTTCCACGACTATTGGCAGAAAGAATTTCATTTAACGTTATAATATTTTATAATACCAGGTATGCGCCTATGAAACCGGTAACGACATCTAGCGGTAAATAGCCGAATATTTATAAACTTCGGAACCGTACCAAATGTCATGTTTACTTCTTCTGTCATATGTCAACAATATTCAGTTCACAATTTGTCAAGTTTCATCCAACAACGCATTGTTTGACGCTCCGGAAAATGTCGGATTACGTGCCTACAAATTACGATTTGCGGACACAGTTAATTTTGTGTTACCATTTGAAGAAAAAAACCTTCTAAAACCTGGTGAAACGGTTAACGGTGAACGTTACCAACAACAATTGGCCGATTTGAACCGTGCTATACGCCAAAAACGCCCAGAATATGAAGCCAGGCAACACAAAGTGATTTTCCTCGATGACAACGCACCACCACACCGCACTAGAGCCACCAAAGAATTGGTTGCATCGTACAACCATGCGGCTTACTCACCAGACTTGGCGCCTTCGGATTATCACATGTTCGCATCGATGGGCCACGCATTAACGGAACAGCGCTTCAATTCTCACGCAGAAGCCAAAAAATGGATCGATGATTGGTTTCAGGCAAAAGACGAAACATTTTTTTGGCGAGGCATCCATAAATTGCCTGAGAGATGGGAAAAATGTGTAGCTAGCGATGGCCATTACTTTGAAGAATAAAATTGTAATCATTTCCTCACAATGAACGTGTTTTTTTCAAAAATAATTACCGGTTTCATAGGCATAAGAAGAATCATGGTATAAGAAGCATTAATTGACAGCACACGAATCAAATGATGAAATTGCAATACATATGATCCACTGCCTTTAGTATTAGGCAGACTATTTACAGAGTGATGTCAATTCTTCTTGTTCTTTTTGCGAGAATATCCAGAATTTGATCACTGGTAACATTCACATCTCTGTGAATGTTAAGAAGCGCCAGTCCATTCAGTCGTACCTCTCCAGTCCGGTTGCGCAAGTAAGTTTTTAACCTTCGCAAAGTGGAGAAGGACCGTTCACTAGAGGCAACTGTGACCGGTAGTGTCCCACAAATTTGAAGAAGCCTGTATATCTGGCTGTAAAATCTTCTATTGCAAACGTTTTGGTACTTTTTCTGTCAAACTGTCAAAAAATAAACAAACGAAAAATGCATCTTTCTCGCACTACAGTAGGTTGCGAGTCGTCTAACGATAGTACTATTAATACATGTGGCATGATAATAACACTCAATTACTACTGTGATCTTGACCAGAAAAGTTGTGAAAATAAACTGAAAATTACGAAATAAAGTGGAATGAATCATATTTGTAATGTACCAACTTGTGATGTGGATTTAGTTTATGCGGTTGAAAGACCGTGTGCTGTAAGGGGTTTTGAAAAAGTCTGAGATTTCGGGGGGGTCCGGACCCCCCGGACCACCCCCCTGCGTCCGTCCCTGATGGCGGCAATGAAGTCAATATGGCTTGAAAAAATTCACCCAAATACCGAAGAAAACACGCAAATCCCTAAGGCTATTAGCCGTTTGCAACTCTGAGTCCTAAATGTCATAAGAAATACGCAGGAGATTAAGCTTCTAAGTGTACGTTACATGAAAACATTTTCTGACATTAAGGAACAGATAATTTTCACTGCTGCTTAACGTGTTAGAGATCTGATTGCCGAACAGTTGAATGCGTTTCGTGTTTAATTACTGCATATATTTATCGTATAAAAAGATATAGCAAATGAAAAGCAAGCAATTGCAGCAGAAACAGGCGGGAGAAAAGCCATAGTGAAGTAAACATCGACACTGGAAGTGAGGAACCAAACCGCCATGACGAATACCACTTGCCAAAAGAGAGGAAGTCTCGAAGCTGATCGAGGGTATGCAAAAAGAAAAGGTCATAGAGCCCTCATCAGGCCCTTGGTGCTCACCAGTCATGCTTGTCAAGAAAAACGATGGCAGCACATGGTTTTGTGTGGACTACCGGAAGTTCAATGACGTGAGAAAGAAGGCAGCTGTCCACTACCGCGGATCGAATACACCCTGGGCAGACAGTCAAGCACACAGTGGGTTTCCACGACTATTGGCAGAAAGAGCTGGCAAGAACATAACGGCTTTTTGTGTTGGCGATGGTTTGTGGCAGCTCACCGTCATGCCGTTTGGACTCCGCAACACACTAGCAACATCGAGCGGCTACTTTGGCGGACGTATCAGGTATACCTCTACGACATCATCGTAATAAGAAGATAAAAAGAATCAAGCATTCGAGTACGCCAAAGAGCAGGAGCAGGCTTTAGTAGTGTTCTACGAGTTAACACAGCAGAGTGCCAGGAAAGCGACCTGGTAATCCTCTACAACCTAAAAATGAGGAAAGGCTTGTCCCCATAACTTCATGGGAAGGACCATACAATGATGTAAATACGCAATTGCGTAGCTGGCAAAGATGACGCACTCGCTCAGCGTAACATGTAATTGCGCAGCAGATTAACGATTGTGCATCTCTGGCATAGGCGATATCGCACAGCAACAATAACTGGACGGACATGTGTCGGCCACAACAGCATTACCTTAATGCTCCGGTCAGCACCAGTCTGTCTGGTTTTAACAAGCCACGGAACAACACGAAGGAGATTAGTGAAGTGCAAATAAGGAGTGAAAGTAAAGTGTAAATAAAATTACCACCAGTGCACATTAGGTCAAATGATCACTTTTTCTATGCGAATGTCAAATTTCGTAAATGCCGTTATAAAATTTGTTCCCCCTCATCATGTTAGAAATACTCCAAAGCAACGAAAAGTCCACTTTGTTTTTTTAAAACATAAAGTACCTTTTGACAGTACTCAGTCAAAGTCACGTTATCGACAAGTCATTGAAAATGTATTTGCTGAATCAGTATTGATGGTAAAGTTTTAAGCTCGTATTGCGAAAACTGTGCGAATAATTTAAAAAAAGTTGGAAATGGAAAACGATGCATTAAATACGTATTAATGATTTTATTAAAAATACATGGATTATTTCTTTTTTTGTTGAACAAAAAATAGTTTTCTAACATGACCTGAAAGCTTTTGCGGTTGACTTCAAAATTTAACTTTATGCAAGCTTTTAAAGTTTTGGCAACATTTGGTAAACTTAAAGTAAAATGTAATGAATAAATTAGGATATTATAAGTTCATTTTATTTCAAGTTGCGCTTTTTTGCGTTTTGCTAGTAATACCAATTTTTAAGGAAACTACGCTATGCAAAAAATCTAATTATTTGAAAATTGCCTCAAGGAACGTTCAAAGGAAAAAAAGCGTGATGCAGTTCTTAATTATGTCATAGAAAATATTTGTGCTACTAAAATTTCCGATGATTGCAGGTAAATTATAGAAGCAAAATTACTCCTTTTCTGCAAGTACTTGACAGCAAAATGACAAAAATGTAGTAGAAAGGTGGAAAAATGTCGAGCTGAAAACTACGCATGGCTTAGTACTGTAATACATTTTGGATTAAAATAATCATCAGTGAAAGCCAGTTCTTCGGCTATTGGACGTCAAAGGAAGGAGAATATGCGAAACTCGAGCTTTCACTAAACATGCAATCTTTGTTGATATTACTGGTGTTGATCAAATCTTAGTGTTCCGCTTTGAAATTATATTGAATTGTTTATCGTGCCAGTTTCTACTAATTAATTGATTGGCAGTTTCTACTAACTTCAAGTAAATTTCAAACGTTCTGCTTTCAAACAGCTGACATTATTCAAAAGTTATATCCTTGTTTGCCGATGACATCTACCGCTGTTATCTGCTGCTGAATCGCGACATAAAATTCATAAAGCCGACAGATTGCATCACATTCGTTAAAATTTAAGCAGACGCATGCAACAACGAAAGCTTGTACACCTTCTACCTGAAGTTATCGAGTTGTTGAATTGTGATGATCCAACGGAGGATATTGACGATTCAAACAAAAAACAATTTTTGGAACAAATGCAAATGTGAAAAAACCCGAAAATTGGATCAAATAGAGCTTATTTTTGTGAATCTAAAATACTGGGAAACGCCCATAAAACGTGTGGCTCGGGGTCAAAGTTCACAATTTTTATCAAAAAACTCAGTTAATATCCAACTGATTTACACGATATGGGTATCAAATCAAAAGGTATTTTTCATACCTTTCTATTAATGTCCAACATTAGATACGTAGTATGTACTAATAATATAATAATAATACAATATTTTAGCCGTTATTAATTTCGCACAGAAAAAGTGGTCATTTGACCTATTGTGCAGTGGTGAGCTACGTTAAAGGAATCCACGTTCTTTATTCTGGGCACAATCCAGTGAGATAAATATGCATGCATTGGCCGGTCGAACCGAGTTTCAGAACTCTTTCTTCCTGCATGTCTAGTTTTTTCTCTTATCGCTCAGAAACATAAAAATATTTGTGCGTGTATGGTTATGCTCTCCAATGTATGAGGACAGAAAGTTAAAACATATAAAAAACTAGAGGTGATGTTTAATAAACACAAAATTGCTAAAAAATGTTTGATTTCGTACTAGAAACTCAGAATTAGATGCTCGAATTTAATTATTCTAATTTGTTTTATATGTGCAATCACAGCAGATATTTCATCCAAAACTAAGAAAATCTTAGGAAGGAAGCACGCTTGCTATCCATCTTGCACAGGACAAAAGATATCATTCGTGGGGTAAGTATTTTAAATCGATTGCATCTGGAATACGAATAGCAAAATCTTTTAGATTAGATTAGATAATTACACTGTACAATATAAAAAAATAACAAGGTTCTGACAATGGATTCTGGTAGAGGAGGCAAAAAAAATATACGTGTATCGGCGCACAGAGCGGCCGAAGCCGCAAAGTGCGGCCAAAAGTCCAAAAAAACAAGTTTCTATTTAGGGGTTTTTCACCCTTGAGTTGGCTGCAATGATCCTTCAAGAAACTAAAATCGTTCATAGTGATGACTAATTCGTCACGCCCCTTCCTTAGGCTCAGTTGGAATGTGGCCTTCGCTCGAGCGTCACTCTACAGTTAATACACTGAGAACGGTTGTATAGGTGAAAAATTTTATGTAATAAAGAAAATCAAATAAGACCAAATGGAATCCACTTCTGAAGGTGAGTAGAACATGTAAAAAAAGCACTAATTATCAATTGTTAAGTAGTGAATTAGGGAAAACATAAACAATAGTGTCATTTTTTCACATAATTTTTCTGAAAATTAGACTTTTCAAATGATACTGCATTAAAACGCTGCAAAACGCTGCTTTGAAACCTTATTGAAATGATAACTAAATATATTATCTATCAAATAAAACAAGATTCAGCTGCCAAGACCTGCCTATTCATCTTTTATGCCCTTTTTTCGAAATCAAATTGATAGAGAGCGAGAGAGAGAACGAAATATACACATGGTGCGTTTCTCTTTTATCTGAGGCTGCTACCTATAGTTTGGGGAAAACTGTTATACTTGTCCGATAGATAAATGCTTGGACCTAAGAAATTCGAAAACCTTAACTAAATTAGACAAATAGTTTTGCTTGTAGATCCCGTCAAAGTAGAGCAATTTTTAGAGTGTGAAATAATATCACCAATTTGCATTAAAAAGCTTTAAAGCTGAAGTTTTAAAATACGGAAAGGAGCAAATTAATTGAAACTTTTTGCACCAGCATCGTAAAAGAAGCATTTGTAGTAAATAATTAAATATAGAAAAAAAAATTTGGTTGTTGTTGTTGTTGTTGTCTTTTCATAGGCACTCACTTGAAGCACTGTTTTTATCACACTTTTTGAACTTTCGATAGACTTTAAAAAAAAGGCCATACTTGCCACGGTTCCGTCTTTGGGAAAATTGTTCACTAGTCTTCTGTGAGTACTGCCCTGAAGAGATCGGGTGCCCGATTTTGCCCGACTGGATTTTACAGCGGTTTTTCTGTGGCCACCTCGCGCAATTTTGTGCTTTCGGGTGCGTGCGTTCGAACAAGTTCGTCAAGATTTTGATAGTAAATCAATTACACGCGATTACAATCGTTGCCAGGGCATGCAAATTTGGATTTTGGCTTCATTTAAGAAGTGATACAAGCTTGCAGCTCCATAGTAAGTCGACTTTTTTTTGGCGTATATTGCTGTAAACTCGAAGTAAAGAGTACTTTTGCAGGATACGCTGTCCGCACGTACGAAAAACAAGTTGGCTTTCATTTCCGGCAATCAGCTATCATGTATCCTTTGATTTAATGCTTTTGTTTTTAACAAAATACTAACACTGTGTCTGTCATACAATTTTATTTTAATTTGCTGCTACATTTGTCGTACAAATTGAAAATCGAGAAATGGCAGGCTCGTAAGCCAGAAGAAAAACAGTCTGTTGAAAACCAAAAAAAAAATAATACAAACTGCGTTTAAAAAAGAGATGGGGTTAAACGTTGACAAGCCTAAATCTGGATCTGGAACATCGAATGATGGTAATACTGCACGACATTTTTTTGAAAAATATCAACAATCGGCAAAAATAACGGGAGTCGATCAGGACATCATATATCGTTTCTACATCATCCTGCAAGCCATTTCAAGTGGACATGAGATAAATATAGGAAACTTCCGGCAGTGTAGTGTAAAGTTGGCTAGAATGATAGTAGACAAATATAATTGGTATTATATGCCAACTTTAGTGCATAAGCTTTTGATTCATGGTCCAGAAATCATTCAAGATGCCGTTTTGCCTATCGGACAAATGTCGGAAGATGCTCAAGAGGCTTGCAATAAATTTTTTGCCATCTATCGCCTGAACTTCGCTAGAAAGAACTATCGTCAGAAAACAATGGAGGACGTGTTTAAACAATTTTTATTAGCTTCTGACCCATACATTTCAAGTTGCAGAAAGTTGCCAGCAAAACCGATGAAGTCTTTGTCAGCAGATACAATTGATTTACTGTTGTCTCCATCTATTGATGCGGAAGAAGTGTTGGAAAGTACTGATTGTAGTTCGGCCTCTGAGACAGAGGCAGATGTAGATGCTGACGATCTTGCTGATAACGAAAATTTTTTCAAATCAAATCAAAATCGTAATCAGCGACCCCGAAAACATATAAATTGACATGCATCTTGATTATGTTCTAGAATATACGCTATTTCACGTGAGGGGGTGGCCGATAGGGGTGGAAGGGGGTGGATTTTCAAATTTTGAAAATCAAATTCGTAATCAGCGACCCCGAAAACCCTCGAGTAAGAAATTTTGAATCAATTACTTGATTTTTCGAGTTTTGGCCAGCTTTTTGGGAATCGGCCGCATTGTGCGGCGTTTTTAATGTTTACGTCTGAATTTTTTTTAGAGCGGTCAAAGTTTTCCCATTTTTGCATATTCTTATGGTGAATCGGTATACGAAAACCATGTTACCTCAAATTTTATGATGTGTTCAGCAATTTGATGTAAAATATTACGAAGAACATTTCTGTGGAGCATTTTAACCCTGTAGATCCTACATGAATGGGTCAATTTGACCCTTTTTTTATAAAATGCCAAAAATGTCCCGTAAAACAGTGGTGGCTTTCCGTAATTCGATAACGAGCAAATACGTGTGTCGAACTATCGTTTTTGCTTTCCGTAACACAAAATGTCGTCGTATCGTATCGAACGTTCGATACAAACAGCTCGATACCAATTTTGCTCTCGTTTTGCTCGTCTGCGCCGTTGTCAACCATAACAAAATGTAAGTATGAAATTTGAAATTTTTTGGAAATTAATAAATGTTTTTAATTTTTTTGGGAGTCAAAAAACGAACGCTGGACAAATAAAGATGTTAATCGAATTCATGGACAACATGCCGAGCTCGCAAAAAATAGTTTGCAGAATTGCAACGGCCACGACAAAAAAACAAAAGTTATGGTTGAGATTGACAGAGTTATGTTATTGAACAGCAGTGGGCCTCCAATGAAGACAACGAAGGGATGGCAGAAAGTAAGTGTTGCGGTTGTTTGCGGTTTTATTATTAAATATTGCGACAAGAGCGTGAACTTATACTAGCAGTAGGAACTATTCTTTTTGCAGCACTGATGCGGTTTGCGGTTTGAACTTTATTTTATGACAGAAGAGAGAGTAAAAAAAAACGGTGGCATTGCCAGCATAACATTTTTAAACTAATTTGCCATAATGGAGCCAACATAGCCCCGGCCTTGAACAAGGTAGCGAAGTTCAACATTAATGCAACAAAATCAAGAATTCAATATACATATTCAAGATACACACTTTCGAATATCGCCTCACAACTACTTTCGTGTAAAAATATCTTGTTCAATAGGCAAACGACAAAGCTTTGTTATAGGGCGAAGGCATTCACCATCAGCTGTTTTCAAACTGACGACTCGCACTAGACCATCCTTGCCTGGGTGGCACTTCGACACTCTAGCCAGCTTCCATTTTGTGGGGGGTGTACCCTTGTCCATCAGAACCACAATGTCACCCTCGAGTAAGCTCGGCGACTGACGAAACCATTTACTGCGGCGTTGTAGACTAACTAAATATTCATCTCGCCAGCGATGCCAGAAATGTTGTCTAATGAGAGTGATGATCCGCCAGCGTTGTTGAAGCGTGCCAGTGAAAACTTCAGCATCAGGTTCAGGCAGCCCTTTCAAAGGCTCTCCAATGATGAAATGGCCTGGCGTCAGAATTTCGAAATCAGTAGGGTCGGATACATTTACACATAGCGGTCGCGAATTCACGCAGGCCTCGATCTCGGTCAGCAAAGTACAGAAGCCTTCGAAGGTAAGCAGCGTCTCTCCGAGTGCCCTCTTCAGATGGTACTTCACTCTCTTTATGCCGGTCTCCCAATACCCGCCCATATGGGGAGCATTCGGAGGGTTGAAATGCCAAGTAATACCGGCATCAGCGAAGTATGACGAAACAGTTTGGTCAGCCATGCATTGATCGAGCATCAAACGAATGGTCTTATCAGCGCCGACAAAATTGGTTCCATTATCGGAATATATGTCCTTGCAATATCCTCTACGATTGACAAAACGTTTAAAGGCGCCAAGGAACGTATCCGAGGAAAGATCTCCAGCAAACTCCAGATGCATGGCACCTGTGCACATACAGATGAAAGAGCAAATGTACCCCTTGGTTGATTTCGATCCACGTCCATATGCGAATTTGTAGTTGAACGGACCGGCGAAATCAACAGCGCTTCGAAGAAAGCAACGACTGTATGTCGTGCGGCAACGCGGTAGTTCAGCCATGAACTGTTGACTGGAAGTTGAATTTAATCGCTTGCACCTTACACAGTTACGATAAATCTTGCGAATTATATTTCGAGAGGATATGACCCAGAAGCGACGTTGCAGTACAACTTGCATTATCTGAGGGCCAGCGTGCAATGTGTTGCGATGAATGTCAGTAATGATGAGATGAGCGAGTGGCGTCCCCTTTGGCAAAACAATCGGATGTTTAGTGTAGTTTGCGATGACTGCATTTTTTATGCGGCCACCGACTCGAAGCAGTCCATCATCATCCAAAAACGGTTGCAAACGGAGAAGGCTACTTCTTAGGGGAATCGGTTTTTTCGCTCTACAAAGAGATATTTCGTTAGAAAATGTATGCCATTGAACATACCTAATTAATGCGAGTTCTGCTTCCTTTAGTTCGATGTAAGTAAGAGACCCAGTTGACAATGTAGCTGCTTTAATTTTGGCTCGTATATTAACGAGAAAGCGCCTGACGTAAGCGGTGACTCTTCTCAGTTTTGCGTAAGTGGAATACCTCGTGAGTAGTTCCCAACACTCTTTTGTTTGGACGACGTTCGCCGCCAGATTGCGGCTCTTCAATTCCAGTTCGGTTGTGTGTTGTGACGTTTGATGCTTCCATTCACTTTTAGCGCTACGCAACCAATGGGGACCATGCCACCACAAGGGGTGTGCAAGCAGATGAGACGGCGTAACGCCTCTAGAGGCACAGTCAGCTGGATTGTGCTCCGAGCGTACGTGTCTCCAACGTTCAGGCGGCAAAACCTCTTGCACATCAGCAACGCGGTTAGCAACAAAAGTTGACCATCGACTTGGATGGCCTTGCAACCAAGCTAGGGTGACAGTAGAATCCGTCCATGCGTACATTTCGTCTAACTCGAATCCGAGACTTAACTGGATCTGTTTTACTAATTTCGCTCCTAGGTGAGCTGCGCATAACTCCAAGCGTGGTAGACTAGGGCTTCTTAAAGGTGCGACCTTAGTACGAGCGGCGATAAGAACTACTTCACTATCTCTATTTGGATAGAGCGTGCAACAATACAATGCGGCGGCGTAAGCTCGTTCCGAAGCGTCAGTAAAAACATGAAATTCAGTGTGTACAGATGCTTGTCCTGTTCCTAGCCAACGACTGATTCGTAGGGCGGACAATTTGTGTAAATCTTGCCGGTGGGCTAGCCATTCCGTTACTACATCAGGCGGCACAGGTTCATCCCAATCAACGTTAGCGCGCCATAACTGTTGTAACCATATTTTAGTACGTATGGTGCACGGAGAGATTAGGCCGAGCGGATCGAATATCTGACTCGAGTCTGAGAGAAAAACCCTTTTTGTCAGTATTGGCGGTAAGGCCTTCAAATTTACGGATATTGAAAGAGAGTCATCGTCAGTATTCCACGTTATGCCCAACGTGCGTACTCCATGCCCGTCAGCCAAAAGGTGTGAAATCTGCTTAGAAGTGTGTGGTATCTCCGCCCTCAGTTCACTGCAATTCGTCGCCCATTTTCGTAGCTGAAAGCCACCACTAGAGAGAACGCGCGAGACATCTTGTCGTAACGTTGCTAATTCTTTAGCCGCAGATGAGCCTGTAAGCAAGTCATCCATATAAAAATCGCGAGTAATGACTGCTGCGGCCTTTGGATAATCGTCGTTCGCGTCTGCAGCAAGTTGATGCAAGGTCCTGATCGCTAGATGAGATGCTGCGGCGACGCCGTATGTCACGCGTAGCAAGCGGTAGTCTGAGATCGAATCGGTCGAGGTTTCTCTCCATACTATGCGTTGGTAGTCGACATCCTCCTTTGCTATATACACTTGTCTGTACATCTTCTCTATGTCACCTGTTATGGCGTAGCGATGCGTTCGAAAACGTACGAGTATCGAGAACAGGTCTTGCTGAAGTTGAGGACCTATCATTAATACGTCATTTAGCGAATTTCCTGTAGACGTTTTCATCGAAGCGTTGAATACCACTCTCAATTTTGTGGTGGAGCTCGTGTCCTTTACGACAGCGTGATGCGGCATGTAGTATGCCTTTGATGAGGCGGCACGAACTAGTTCCATATGACCCATGTCTAATAACTCTTGCATAAAAGCTGAATACTGAACGCGCAGCTGTTCGTTGATCGAAAATCGCCTTTCCATTCGCAGAAGGCTACGTAATGCTGCTGTTCGTGATTCTCCTAGCAATGCGGTTTCCTTAAATGGAAGACGCACGATGTAACGGCCGTCTTCAGCGCGACGACAAGTTTTGCTAAAATGATCTTCGCAAAGTTTTTCTTCTGGTGTGAGGTGTTTCTTTGGTGGTAACTCTTCTAACTCCCAAAATTTGCTGACCATGCGCACAAGTTGAGCGTCGCAATGTAGCGCTGATACGGTAGTAGCCGGAACCGGTGGCCTTGTGGCGTTGCCGAAGAGTACCCACCCAAACTCAGTATTTTGGGCCATTGGGCTCCCCGGTGCAACCTTATGGAAGTCAGGCAAGAGAAACTTGTCCATTTCATCCATACCTATTAGGACGTCGATAGGACCAGGCGTCGCATAGTTTGAATCAGCCAGGAAAAGCTTGTCGAGAGGCGGCGGGAGCGAGATTTTTACGTTGGCTGTGGGAAGATCATTTGTTATTTTCGATAGAATCAAGGCACGAATACGAAATTGTTTATCTGATGACCTCGAGGACAGACACAAGGCAGTCTCGCCTCTTACTTTGCCACCTTGGGAAGAGCCAATCCCAGTGACGTAAACCGACGAAGATTGGCGTGGCAGCCTAAGACGCTGGACGCAAGACTCTGTCACGAATGATGCATGTGAGCCGTTATCAAATAAAGCCCGAGCGGGTTGCTTGCGACCGGCGTGGTCTTGTAAGAAGATTTGAGCGGTGGCCAATAAAATGGCGCGGTCAGCGTTTGTCTGGTGAGACGAAGTGTGTTCAGTTGTATCTGGAGATAGCAGTGCGGCAGTGCTCATCGTGGTAGTCTGATTTGTAGCATATTTAGAAGCGAATGTACATAGAGATGCGGCGGGCTCAGATTGCGGGGCGAAAGACGCTGCATGAGCGTTTAATCCATCAGTCATTACGTTGTTTTCAGGACGGTTGAGATGTAGTAACGTATGGTGACGACGATGACAAATATGGCACGACGACACACTGCGACATTTAGATTGAAGATGGCCTTTGCTAAGACAATTCAAACAAGCACCTAATTTTTTGATGGCGGCCAGTCGGGTAGCTATATCCAGTTGACTAAACTCTGGGCAAGTGTATATTCTATGATTAGCGTTGCAATAGATACATACCGACGTACTCGCCGGAGATTTGGGCTCTAGTTTCTCTGTTTCGTCGATCGCATGTAACACATTTGTGCTCCTTTTTGTTGATGGTTTGCTGCCTGTCGTAGCGGTTGCAGGAGTTGTTGGTAGCATTTCAAGTGAACGCGCTCGAGTTTCTAAAAATTCTCGCAACTCTTCAAATAATGGCAGCTGATCGTTTATAAGAGACAACTCCCATTGCTTACGCGTCTCGAATGCTAATTTGGATACCGTCAGATGCACCAACCAATCGTCCCAAAAATCCACGGATCGACCCAGAGCTCGTAGCGCCCCTACGTGCTGTAATGTAGCATTCAGCACATGCTTGATCGCCTTGCTAGAATCCTTGCCAGCCTTCTCGATCGCGAATATAGCCTTGAAGTGGCCGTCTACGATGACCCGCATGACCTTGTAGCGTGTAGTCAGCAAGCTCCACGCTTCCTTGTAATTTGCATCCCGTATTGCCAAATTGCTGACGAGCTGCAATGGCTCGCCGATTAGACAACCTCGTAAATAATGTAACTTTTGTCCGTCTGACAGGCTCTCACTCGTGTGCACTAGTGCTTGGAAAGCGTCGTAGAAAGATAGCCAATCGGTAGGCTCGCCGTTGAAAGTGGGCAACTTCAATTTTGGTAATTGAACCGATGCGGACGCTGTTGCCGACTGATTAATAGGATTAGCTTGTAAGCATGCATTTCCGAGGCGTTTGAAATTGGACTTCGCGAGATGGTACCACTCTTCAGCTTGTATGCGCGACTGCTCTTCCATGTCAGCACACTCCTCACCACACTGCACTTCTACCTCCTGTTGAGCTCCACAAAAGCGTCGCCATTGCTCATCAAGTAGCTCCACGTGCGTTTGGATGGCTTCAATATCCAATTCACGAGAGTCGCTTTTGCTTATTTGCAAATATCGTTTTAAAGCATTCACTGCCGAGTCGCGGATCTTTACTTGTGACATTTCGCAATAGTAACGTAGTCGAGACAAAATGAATGAACGTTTGAAAACGACGAGGAATGTTTGCCACGTGATTTCCTTGCAGTGAGGTTAGGTTCACGTCAAGTCAGCTCAGTTGCTTCAGCTGTAAAACGTGAGCTTTAATTTCTAATTTGCGGAAAGAATGACCAGGAGAATGGTTTCCTTTATGTTATTCCAAACCAGCGCGGAGTAGCCTATCCGGCTCGAAGGACCAGAAATGTTGCGGTTGTTTGCGGTTTTATTATTAAATATTGCGACAAGAGCGTGAACTTATACTAGCAGTAGGAACTATTCTTTTTGCAGCACTGATGCGGTTTGCGGTTTGAACTTTATTTTATGACAGAAGAGAGAGTAAAAAAAAACGGTGGCATTGCCAGCATAACATTTTTAAACTAATTTGCCATAATGGAGCCAACAGTAAGAAAAAACACTTTCTTTTAAATGTGCAAAACTTTTCCTGTAACTCGTAATATTTTTAGATATGGACTGACTACAAATATAACGCCAAACGAAAATTTACCACCCGAATGAAGAGCCTGACGGAAACGGTTGGTGGACCATATGACGCCGTGCAGTGGAAGAAAGGGTAATAGCTGCAGCAAAAAAAATTCCCAAATAAAATTCCATGGGATCCGCTGAATCTCTTAATCTTCGTCTATTGATTGGAGTTTCACGACGAAACTCCTCCAAAAACAATAAATACCGCCAATTGTACATTTTTATTCCCGACAATTTTTAAATTTGTTTATTTTTACATGTCAAATTTTCTTCGTTTTGTTTACTTCCCCCTGCTTCTGACAGCTTCAAAGTACTTTCCATACACTTCCCAAAAAATGAAAACGAGAGTTCTCATATCGAGTTACGGAAACCGAAACTCTCTTGTTGCGCGTTCGATATCGAATCGATGTGTCAAGCTAACGATGATCGAGTATCGAATTACGGAAAGCGACTTAACCCTTTCGGTACTTCTTTTTTGTTTGTAACTTTAAAAATCATTCTTTTCCATTTTAATACTGTTTAAGCCTATATAATGAATAATCAAAAGTAATTTTTTTTAATATTGTTCGAAAAAGTGGTTTTTGGGCATCATGCCATGTGGCTTAGTAAGAAATAAAAAAAGTCGTACAGCCCTAGTAAACTATATTTCGGATCTAACTTTTTTTACACTGACTAAAGCAATAAATACCTACTAGATTACTTACATAAACCTATGAAATAAATTGATTTTTGTAATAGAATAAATAAAAATACGAAGTGATCTCTTTTTAAATAATCAAAATCCGTGTGATACGCTCATCGAGTACGGACGTGTTTAAATTCGCTCTCGCTATGGTCAGCTGTGCCAAGTGCAAACTGCCCTGCACCGCTGCCGATTCGGTCTCTTGTGGCACCTGTTTGGTCAAGTGGCACTTTAGGTGCTGTAAATTAAATTCTGGTGCCGGGGGAGCTTTAAACTCGAGTCTCAATTTAATTTTCGCCTGTGACTCCTGCATAAAAATTCCGCGTTCAACATGCTCATCCATGGTGCCGTTATTGCTGGACAAGCTAAGTGAACTTCGAGGCCTCATCGACGCTCTTAAAATTTCACACTCTGAGAACTCAAGTGCTGACAAGCCGAACTCTGTTTCTCCTGCTACTGGAAAGCCGTTGCCGATTATTAGTCGCGCCCGCTCTAAAGCTGCGGACGCCCTTGCTGCTGTGTCTAAGTCTGCCATCGCCCGTTCTCAATTGCCTCTATTAGTAAAGGGCAGTAACAAAACAATGCTTCCAATGTTGCTGATGCTGCTCATGCTGTTGCTCCGTGCTCTCATACTCTCGCTGTGAATGCTGTCGTTGATGTTGTTGCTGACGCTGCTGCACCTGCTACCTCGCCTGTTACTTACGCTGCTACGACCGCTGATGAAAATAGTACGCTCACTTGTTCTGCTGATGCCTCGCTCTTCTCGTCACGTGCTGCCGATGCTCCATCTTCTCCTACTCACTCGCATATTGCTGCTGCTGTTGATCTACCTGCTAATGACTGGACTACTGTGCACAACAAAAAACACAGGAACCAAAGGATTGTTGTTTTTGGCTCTAACGTAAGCTCGGGTTTGGTTGTAGCTGTTAGTAAGAAGTGGTTGCACTTGTCATCGTTTCTACCCTCGGTGACTGAGGATATTCTAACTGACTATATTGCAAATCGCGCCGGAGTTGACAAATGTAATCTTTCTTGCTATAAACTAGTAAAGAAAGGCGTCTCTACCGAGTCTCTGAAGCATGTAAACTTTAAACTTGGTGTTGCCTCATCTTCATATGCCAAGCTTCTTGATGCCTCTGTATGGCCAGCCGACGTTAAGGTGCGCCCTTTTCGTTTTTGTCAAAAAATAGACCAGCCAACAGTGACGGCCTAGCATCCCCAAATGTTTCAACTTCCTCGCTCAAGATTATGTACCAGAATGTTTCTGGTCTTAGAACTAAATCTAATGACCTTTATGCAATGAGCTCATATTTAGATTACGACATCTTTGTGTTGGTTGAAACATGGCTGAACTCAACCTTCTACAGGGAGGAATTCTTTGATCCCAACCTGTACAATGTCTTTCGTAAAGATCGCGACGCTGCTAAGACTGGCTTGTGTAGGGACGGTGGTGTACTTATTGCAGTTCGGCGCAAGTTGTCCTCATCGCTTGTGCTACTCTGTGTTTCCATTCAGGGACTGTCCAACTCATTGCTTCTCTGTGCTTCTTACATTCCGCCAAATTCGGCTGAAGTTATCTATAAAGCTCATACCGACAACATCTTATCTTTAGCTTTAAGTAGAGGTGATGAATGTCACTTTTGCGTTATGGGCGACTTTAATTTGTGCAATTTATCTTGGACTCGCCTGGAGGACGATAATTCCGATGGTGCTACTTTTTTCCCCCGTAATATAGTGAGCTCTTCTGAAGGTTACTTAGTTGATAACTTGTACAGCCTGAATTTAGTCCAGGTTAATAATTTTGTAAACAAGCTAAATAGAATCTTAGATTTGGTATTTGTAAGTGATAATGTTAACTTTACAGTTTCTGAATGCTTAAATACTTTTTCTCCTTATAATATGCATCATGTCCCCTTAGTGCTTAAGCTTAAATTTTATGAATTTCAGCCATTGTGCACAGCCAACCGTAATGATTGCAGGGTTCTTAACTTTAAGCTATGCGATTATGTTAAATTGAATTTATTACTTGATGAAATTGATTGGGACTCTTTGCTTCTTGATCTTAATGTCAGTAGCTCTTTTAACGTCTTTAAATCCAAGCTCTGTGAAGTCTGCTCACTTCATGTCCCTGCTTTTCCCAAAAGGATCTATAAGTTACCTTGGTACACAAAAAATTTGAAATATTTGAAAAACTTGCGTAATAAATTTTTCAAAAAGTTCAAGACCATCAACCTCCTGTCTTTCAAGGACAAATACTTGAGGTATTCCAAAGAATTTAATTGTTAGAATAAGTTTCTATATCGGAACTATACTCTAAAGTACGAATCTGAAGTAAAATCGAACCCAAAGGCTTTCTGGCGTTTCATCAAGTCCAAGAGATCCTGTTCTTCTATTCCCACTACCCTGTTCCTGAATGATGTAACTGCTTAATCTCCCTACGAAGCTGCCAACCTGTTTGCTGAGTTTTTCCGCTCTAATTTTGTGTCCGACCGTGATAGTGATGTGAATGCATATTAAAGAGCTGCGCAAGCACTATAAAAATGACTTGCAAGCCATCGCTGTGCTTTCAAGTACTGCCGCTCTTCTTCACTTTCACTACAAAACAAGCACTGCAGTGAAGGAAGCTTTTGATATTCATACAAATACTGCACGAAACGACAATAGAACTTCAAGCACCTTGAAGTATAGAACAACACTGAAGAAGAACAACATTGAAGTAGAACAACACTGGAATAGAACAACACTGAAATAGATCAATACTGCAGTGGAACAACACGGAAGTAGAACAACACTGAAGTAGAACAAGACTGAAGTGCAGCACTGAAGTAGAACATTTTCAAGCATACGGTGTTTTGTTTTGCACGATCGGAGTAGCTGATGTTTGTTTTTGATATTTTGTATGGAATCTGGGCTGCATTTCAAGCATTACAACAACAATAATGAAAAAAACGCAGGCTTAAAACATGTTTTTTCGATATTTATTTAAGTCTGTTTCACTCGTTGTGAAGTAGAAGTTCTGCTTCACACGGTGTGAAGTAGAAGTTCTACTTCACTCCGTGTGCTTGCTATGATTTACCGTTACTTAACCTCATTATAGCTTTCTGTTTTGATGTTTTGTTTCGCAACAGAACACAAGCACTGTCGCTGCTGTAGCGAAAAGGTTTTGGAATGATGCAGTGCTTGCTTTGTTGCAGAATAGAACTATTGAGCATTTGATTTTGCTGTCATTGGGACACTGAAGTACAGTACTTGACAGTACTGTGCAGTAGTGAAGTGTGCCAAATAGAACATTTTGTGCAGCTCTTTAATGCATATGGTGATACTTGCTCTTCCATCAATATTGGTTCTTTTCACTATCCTATGAGGATGTTGCTGAAGGTTTTAGTCAACTTAAACCCTCTTTTCAACCTGACGCTGATGGATTATCTGCGTCCATGTTGAAGCGTTGTCCTTCCCTCGCCCGTCCGCGTCTATTGATTTTTAATAGATCTCTTGCTTCTGGGGTTTTTTTAGATGCTTGGAAAGTAACTTCAATCACTCCAGATTTTAAGAGTGGCAACAAAAATAATGTTACCAATTATCGTCCTATCTCTAAGTTGTCCGCTGTGTCCAAGCTTTTTGAATGTATCATCAAACATAGACTACATTTTGCTGTCAAAAACATTTTATGTCCTATCAGCATGGTTTCATGTCTGGCCGGTCAACTGTAACAAACTTGGCTATTTTCACCGAAGACTGTCTATCCGCTTTTCACTCCGGTTTCCAAGTGGATTGTGTTTATACGGATTTTTCGAAGGCCTTTGATAAGTTAGCCATAGTATTCTTATTTCAAAATTTGCTAAACTAGGTTTTCATTCGGTTTTCTTAGACTGGATTACCTCCTATCTTAGCAATCGCAGTTGTACTGTTGTGATTGACAATGTTTCATCTCGGCCTTTTATAGCGTCATCTGGAGTACCTCAAGGTAGCATTCTTGGGCCACTGTTTTTTATAATATTAATTAATGATATTAGCCGTTGTTTTTCAACCTCCAGGTTTCTTCTTTACGCTGATGATCTAAAAATTTACTCTCCTATAACTTCCTTTACTGATCAGCAAAACTTTCAGTCTGACCTTGATAATGTGTTTGCTTGGTGTTGCAGAAACCGTTTATCATTGAACATCAATAAATGCTCCCATGTTACTTACTCTAAGTCTCTTTGTCCGCTGCAAACCTCTTGCTGTATCGATAACACGCCCCTTAAGTCTCTCAGTGAGATTAGGGACCTTGGACTTATTTTTGACTCTAAGCTTACTTTTTCCAGCCATCTCAACTTTACTGTTTCTAAAGCTTACTCTATGCTTGCTTTTGTTAGGCGGAACAATGTTGACTTCACTGATCCTTATATGGCGTTCAAACTGACGACTTAAACGTGTTTAATGTGCTTAAACAAGTTAAATGAACAAAACCAGTTCGAAAACCTGTTCACTCACATGCAATTGTTGTTGGAAATTAAACGTGTTAAACCATTTAACATGTTTTGAAACGAGTTTAACGCAAGGTTGCATCCGAAAGCTTTCTATGAAAAAGCTTTTTTGTCAACTGAATACAGCGCACACCCTAGACACAAGCCAGAAAAAACATCCCTACAGATTCAGCTGTCAATTTATCGCAACAAAACCAAACAAACATTGAAAATGTGAAAATGTTGAAATATATAAAAATTATCGTTTTGCTCGCACTGCTTTCATTCTATTCATCGCCTTTTTGTGGCATCTGAATACAAGGCGTCTAATATTGAATGAAGTTGAGTACGATGCCGTGGTTTATGAAATATGCGCCAATATTTCGCTCGAATTATGCTCCCAGCACATCAGTTTACAAAAATATTTGTTTGTTGTGTGTAAACAAACTGCTGTCAAATTAAACTTCATTGAGCAGTCTGGACGGTTGTGTTCAACAAAAAGCTCTTTTTACTTAAACTAGTTTAAATGAGTCAGTTTGAACGCAATATTACACCGTAAAAACGCTTTTTAATGCTTATGTCCGGTCAGTGCTTGAATATGCGGTTTTCATTTGGAGACCATATCACAGTATGCATATCAAACGACTTGAACGAGTCCAGAAAGTGTTTTTAAGATATGCACTTCGATCTTTGAGATTTGTTGACCCTGTTCCGTCGTACGACTCTATGTGCTCCTTATTGCATATCAAGTCCCTCGAAGACAGGAGGAAGATTCTCTCCATGATCTTTGTATTCGATTTAGTTACTGGTGGTGTTGACTGTCCCTTATTGCTTGATAGAATCAACTTTCATGTTTCTGCCAAACAGTTGCGGAATTATGAAATTTTCAATCTTGCCTGCTGTCGTACTAACTACGCCGAATTTGCGCCCTTGGCTAGAACTTTGGCTGAAGTTAATTCACTTTATAATTTTATTGATTTTTCATCTTCCAAATTGTCTTTTAGACATAGTTTAAACACTTACTTTAAGTAACTAATCTGTAGTTAGTCTGTAAGCTACTTAATTGTACAATAGACTCAAATAAATAAATAAATACGCAGCTCGATAGGACTGTGCACTTTCTGAACCCTTCCAATTTACTTGGTACACTAATCAAAATATTTGTTTCATTATTTGGTATAGAAACCTTCAGAGAAAAATACAAAAATATAGTATCCACAAGTTTTTGACCTAAAACAGGCACTGAAAAGAGGCTATGCCATATGGCATAGAATAACCGAAAGGGTTAAGGACAAGATGTACCACGAAAATATTCGCCATAAAATTCGACTACAGGTCTCTGAATACATCAAAGCTCAGAAATTAACTTAAACGCCAGAATTAAGCCAAAACTGGAAATGTGTTTAAGTTTATTTCGTATTTATTCAAAATTGGTACTAAAATCTCCTACACAACTTCATTTTTTGTGTGTATGGGAAAAAATGTTGAACGCAAAATTTCACTATAAGTCACCGTACAAAAAGAAGGTCTAGATATAATATTCTTATATATGTATATTTGTGGCAATAAAATATTACATCATTACAACATTATTGTCAATGAAAACTTCGACGGCGACAATATTTCCTTTTACAAATTTATTTGTTCACATTAACAAACGCTGGGACTCGCGTGTTACGCTTTGGTGGCGTCCGTGGCTTAACTGACTAGGGCGAATACAAAGATATGAAAAGTAAAACTATGGCGAACAGTGTTGCATTTAGGAAGGCACCAGGGTGCGGCTACATCCCGGCTCCCCGTGAATCCATAGGGGATTCACAACTCCAAAGCGGCTAGCTTAGACGTCGGTCTGCGTATGGTACCATGGCTCGTACGAACAGTCGCACTTCGGACTTGACCGTCTTTCGCAGTGATGACGTCAATGATACGACCTGTTTGCCACCGACTTCGTGGCAGTTGCGGATCACAAACAATTACCAGTTGACCCACTTGTAACGGCTTGACCTCATCGCGCCACTTCGAACGCGTTAACAGCTGTGGCAAGTACTCATCTATCCAACGTTTCCAAAACCTGTTTTTGAGATTCTACGCTATACGCCATTGTTTGCGCAAGCAGATGTTCTCTTCACTGGGCGCGGGAGTCTGCGTTGAGTTTAAGCAGCCCAGCAAGAAGTGATTCGGTGTCAACGGGTCCGGATCCTCTGGCGTCACGGGAATTTCTGTCAACGGGCGACTATTTATAATGTTTTCTGCTTCTATTAATACGCTGCGGAACGTTTCTATGCGTGGTGCGTCATTTTTGAACACCCTATGAAGTATGCGTTTAACACATTGAACAAGGCGCTCCCAACACCCGCCTGCAGCTGGGTTGGCAGGGCAGTTAAAAACCCATTCGATTCTGTTCTTGGCGGCTTCTCGTTGTACGGCATCGAAATCGAAGATTTGCTGATCCTTTTCCAATTCACGTTGTGCCCCAATAAAGTTCGTGCCATTATCGCTTCTCATGCGAGTGGGCACACCTCGACGATTAATGAAATTTCTCAGGCATATGATAAACGCATCTGTTGACAAGTCGTCCGCTATCTCGATGTGTACCGCTCGGGTCGTAAGGCACGTAAATAACGCTACCCAACGTTTTTCACGGCGGCGGGCAATGGCTACAAAAAATGGCCCGCAATAGTCGACACCAGCGTACGAGAATGGGCGTACGTATGGCGTGAGACGGTCGGGTGGCAACTGGCCTATGAGTGGCGCCGCTGGTTTAGCATTACTACGAATGCATGTAGGGCACTTCCTTTTCACTGTCTTCAAAAGGCAACGGGAACGCGGAATCCAGAAACGTTGGCGCATTTCGTTGATCGTGAGTTGATCATTTTGATGATGTCTCTTCCTGTGGAAATGATCCATTACCAAATGCGCAACATGATGGTTATTGGGTAATATGATTGGATGACGCGCCGTATGTGGCAAACAGTAAGCAGCATCGATTCTGCCGTTAATTCGTAAGACCCCTTCCTCATCCAGTCTCGGCGTGAGCTGGTACAGTGGGCTTGATTTCGGCAAACACTTTTTGTTTCCCAAAATGCTGACTTCTTCTTGGAACAAATCACGCTGAGCTTGGCGACATATATACTTCTCGGCGTTATTTAATTCTTCTGCTGTGAGCTCTCCTTGCTGACGATGTTGAGATTTCAAGTTTTTGGCGAATCGCATCACCCAGGCCATAACTCTTAACAATTTCAAATACGACGAAAATTTGTTGATCTCAAGAATATGAATTTCTTTGTTGGCTATAAGCAAGAGACCTTTCTTGCATTCTTCTTTGACACAATCTTCAGAAAACAGCAGCGGTGGTTCTACTGGCCAGTCGATCTCATCAGCTTTGAGAAACGATGGGCCACTGATCCAGCGTGAATCGGAACGGCATATAAACGATGGTTTGAGTTTGGTGGCTTCATCGGCTACGTTTAGCGCTGACGGTAACCAGCGCCATTGTGTTGGCGACGTATTCTCCAATATGTCCGCTATTCGGTTGGCTACAAATTGTTTGTAGCTACGTGTCGTGGAACGAATCCATAAAATAACTGTTTTGGAATCGCACCAGAACGTAACGCTTCTGATTTTTCGTTCGAAACTTCCTTCCACAACTTTTCTTAGACGACTTCCCAATACGGCTGCTTGTAGCTCAAGCCGTGGTACGCTTAATTCTCTTTTCGGCGCACATCTCGATTTTGCAGCTACAAATGCTATGTCAGTGTAGTTAGCTTGTCTGATGCGTATGTACGCGACGGCGGCATAGGCGACTTCACTTGCATCTACGAAAACGTGAAGCTGTACATCTTCGGCGGTTGAGAAATGAGGTGAGTAGCATCGGCCCACTTGTAGGTGTTGGACGTGTTGGAACGATCTCCACCAAGCAAACCACAATGCTTGTGACTCGTTGGGCAATGAATCATCCCAGTCGATTTGCTGCTTCCACGTACTTTGCAACAAAAGTTTGACGGTGACCGTAGCATTTGCAATGAGCCCGAATGGGTCGTATATAGCCATGGCTAAGGCAAGTAGTTCTCGTTTAGTTGGAGCGCGTACGCAGTCGATCACCTCACGGCATATTTTGTAAAACCTGAAGTGAAATTCCAATACATCTGCCTCGGAGTTCCAGTACATGCCAAGAATTTTGTCAGTTTGTGACGTATGATCCATCTTGATGACATTCGATGACATGTTAGAGTGACCGTTTAACTGGCTTTGTAACTGCTTACAATTGGATACAAAATTTCTCAGCTTGAAGCCAGCGTTGGCGTTGATAGTTATGGCTTCGGCGATTACTTCGGCAGCTTCTTGGGCGTCATCAAAACTGATAACGAGGTCGTCGACGTACGTCTTTTGCATGACTGCCCTAGCACCGCGGGGCATCGATTGTACAAATTGTTCAGCGTTTCTGTTCTTAATGTGTTCGGCGCAGCATGGGGAACAAGTGGCACCGAAGATCATGGATGACATCACGTAAACTCGTATGGGCTCGGCTTGGTTCCCATCTCGCCACAGGAAGCGTTGAGCGTTTCTGTCTGCTGATCTGATTTTTACTTGGGAGAACATCTCTTCGATGTCCCCGGCGACGGCGATTTAGCGTTGGCGAAATTTGTGCATAATATCCAGAAGCGGTTGGGCATGCTCTGGTCCCTTCAGCAATACCGAGTTCAACGACGTGTTAGATACTACAGCGGCGGCGTCAAAGACAATTCGCAATTTATTCGGCTTGTTCCGGTTTATGACTCCGAAGTGTGGTAGATACCAGGTAGTAGACGTGTGTTGTTCTGCTTCGCATGGAGTTAATTGTTGCGCATAGCCCTTTTCGATGTATTTGGAAATTTCGGTTTTGTATCTAGCGGCGTAAGTAGTGTCTTTAGCCATTTTGAGCTCGACGTTGGCTAGTCTGCGCTTGGCCATATCGTAGCTTGGCGGCAACCGCATATGGTCTTCACGCCACAGCAAGCCAACTTCGTATCGCTGACCAATATATGTTGTCGTGTCTTCTAAGATTTTTCGGGCGCGGCTGTCTTCGTCGGACTCTAAAGGTGAACTCAAAGGTTTTACCCCGAAATTTTCAATACTAAACTATTCTTCGACGAGTTGATGCAAATGCAGATCCGTGACTGCCTGTCGGACGTGAAAGATTTTTGCTGCACTGCCCACTGCCTCTACGGGTCCGTAAGCTACCCAGCCTAGTTTAGTGGCAGCTGCCATGGGCTCATCTGGACCGGCCGCTACTGTGTTACCTGACATACACAAAAAACTATTGTCAAGCCCGATCAGCAATGCAGGTTTAACGTTACTATAATCTGCGACAAGCGAGTTTGCCAAATGACTGTAGGTATCTTTATAAAACGACTGGACTGGCAAGTCCAAGTTCTTTACGGTTCGCACATTCTTTAACTGATACGATTTTGAATCTGCACCACGAATTTCTACATTTACCACACGAGACCTTTCGGTGGTTTGTTTGTCGTTGTACCACTGCAAGGTGAGTGGGGCGAGGCGACCTCTTACTCCTAAGGCATCGGCGACCGAGTCTTCCAAAAGAGTGACGGATGAGCCTTCATCCATCATAGCGTAGACTGTGACACTTGACTTGGGACCAGTCAACTGGACCGGAAGAATTTTGAATAAGCACGCAGTATTATTCTGTTGGCAGCTCAAAATGTGACCATTAGTTTGAGATTGAGACGATGCAGTATCAGGTTTGGGTTCCACCGGCGTAGGCGTAGCACGAGCTGCTTGATGAAGGAGTGGATTATGCCTCCGAGTACAGGCATCAATTCCGCACGGCTGTATTGACTGGCAGTTACTCAAATTGTGACCATTTTGAAGGCAACTAAAACATAGACGGCGTTGTTTGACAAACTCCCACTTATTATACACGGAAAGTGCTTTAAATTGACGGCACTCTTCCAGTTGGTGATGCTGGCTGCATTTCACACAGGGCTCTGGAGGTTTAGACCCACCTGGATCGGACGTGTGCAACATTCGGCGAGGTGCATTGGAATGCTGGACGGTCTGACGTGACGTTGCGTTGACAGATGGCTGCGCTGTAGCATAAACCGACGGCATGAGACTAACCACCTTGGCCAAACCACTCAACCAATCGGCGAAGACTTGGAGTGTAGGATGAGGTACACTGACGATGTGACGACTCCATTCGAATTGTTTCGAAACTGGCAGTTTACAAACAAGTAGCTCCAACAGCATTGGATTCAAAAGATGGTGGTGGCAATCGGCAGCCTTCAAAAAGGCCACAATATTGCGCACTTGGTTTGAGAAACCGACGATTTGTTCAATATTTCGTTCGTTAATTGCAGGGAACTGTTGTATTTTTTGCATTTGTACCCGTACAAGTAGCTCAGGACGACCAAAATTAAATTCGAGCTCTTCCAATACACGTGGCACTTCATCTGGGAATATAAGTAGCGCAGACACCTTCTGCTTAGCATCTCCATGCAAGGCCTTTTGCAGCCTCATCAAATTTTGTTTGTTGTTATACCCGAACTCTCTAGTGGTGTCGATATAACTTGCCTTAAACAGCGGCCAGTCTTCTGGATCACCACTAAAATTTGGCAACGAATATAATTTTGCGGTTATATTATCGACGTATGTGGCCATTCCCGAATGCGGCGCTGATGCAAATGATGGGCGATATTGTTCCGGCTGGAATGTGTATGGTGGTTGCGCAGCTTGCGCTGGTGGCAAAAGTCGGACTTGTGGCTGCATTGTACCATTGCAGCACGGTGTGGATGACAATTGCGGTGGCTGTAGTACAGACATATTCGGCACACTAACAGTACCGATGGTGTATAATGGCGAAACGTTTGTTGAAGTAACAGCAGCAGCTGCTTTCAATGGCAAAGTCTCCGCTGAAGAAACGGCGACAGTAGCTGTACCTTGACGTGGCACAAATTCTGGAAAAGAAGAGACGTTAGCGGCGAACTGACGACATGGTGGATTACCAGGCGCAGTGGCAGCAGCGACAGTAGCAGCCATGCCCTGATGTGGGAATAAGTCCATTGAAGAAACGGCGGCAGTAGATGCGACTTGGCGTGGCACAAATTCAGGAAAAGAAGAGACGTTAGCGGCGAACTGACGACATGGTGGATTACCAGGCGCAGTGGCAGCAGCGACAGTGGCAGCCATGCCCTGATGTGGGAACAAGTCCATTGAAGAAACGGCGGCAGAAGACGTGCCTTGGCGTGGCACAAATTCAGGCGCAGCGGCGGCAGCGACAGTGGCAGCCATGCCCTGATGTGGCGACGATTCCATCGATGAGACGGCGGCGGTAGCTGAGTTTTGGCAATATAAATTATTCGGTGCAATGGCAGCAGAGACGGCAATGTCTCTGTTTAGACGAAGTTGCTGGTTATCGCGACGTAATTCATTTACTGACTCTTTCAATGAATTTACACTGGCTAGCAATGCAGCAAATTGATCTTGTGAAATATGGTCCTCTTGCGACGATATTTCTGCAACATTTTCCTCGTTATGCTCAGCAGCGTCACTCATGCCGATTAGCGTGTTGTCAAAACTCTTTTCCTCGTCAGACTGCTGCTCTGCTTCAGTTTCTTTTTCATTATTCTCCTCTTCATCCTTTGCTCTTCTTCTTGTCCGAATCATTTCAGCAATTTAAAACGTATGTGCGCGAATGAGATGAGTGTAGGCTGGCGAATTCGTTTGCACTGCTTTAGTTTGAATCGCACGGACGAACGGATTGTAACGGTTGTACAAATGATGAGGGTAAGCGAAGTGACGAGTACTGCGGCATCGGCTGCTACGATCGGCAAATTCGTTCGAATTGTAACGTACAAACGAATGGTGAGGACAAACGAAGCGACGAGAACTACGACGTGAGCGACGACGATGATTTCACTGTTTTTTTGAGTTATTATACGGCACTACTCGTAATCGAGTCTTTTAGGACGCAAAGCGTAAACTTAATGTCAATGAAAACTTCGACGGCGACAATATTTCCTTTTACAAATTTATTTGTTCACATTAACAAACGCTGGGACTCGCGTGTTACGCTTTGGTGGCGTCCGTGGCTTAACTGACTAGGGCGAATACAAAGATATGAAAAGTAAAACTATGGCGAACAGTGTTGCATTTAGGAAGGCACCAGGGTGCAGCTACAATTATTATATTTTTCGTTAAGCTCTTGGTAATTCAAAAATACTTTTTCGATGAAACTTGGTGGGATGGTTTTCGTGGTGGAAATTAAGAAATTTACAAAAAAATTATTAAAATTGGACCACTGTCACACCCACTCCCCATACTAAAGGAACTGTAATATTGAAATAACTTTCCTTATATTAGGGATAGAATTATGAAATTTTTTATTTGAGCTTAAAATAATGACATAAAAGCTCACACTGGCGGTCTGGCACGCCCAATTTCAAAAATATTCGTATTTTACCACAACTAAAACTGTATTTTCAGAAGGGTGTTTGCGATACTCAATCCACGATGCAATTTTAATTGGTAAGCTTTCTAAAACCTTAAAGTAGGCGTGGCAGCTGGAGGATATATATAAAGTGGCCAAAACTTTTCCTTTATGAATTCATGTTTGATTTTTTTCAGCTTGTGACACCATATTTTGGTATAAATGTTTAGATTTTTAAAGTGGGGGTGGCATTTTGCCTACTTTTGATGATACGAACAATATGCCAACCTTGTCCTTTATGCAGCTCATCATTTCAGCAGCTGCTTTGCCGCCACTTTCATTGAACGTCGGAAGCCATACTTCGGAAAACTGCAAAGACTGCAAAAAGTAAATGTTTAGGTGGGGACGCAAACTTTGCTTTTGTTCATGATTAACATCGACGCCTGTTTTATCTTTAATTAAATTTATAAGAAAATCAAGTTTTATTGACCGCTTTCTGGATTCAGCTTTACGCCACACTTCGAACAAATCCCGTATTTTTAGTGGAGGCGTCACTAGAAAAATGCGAATAACAACAACAAGGTTGGAACTAAAAAAGTTTTTTAAACTTTTTTCCACCAAACTTTTGGTTCTTTGTTAGAAGCAAACCGAAAAAAGTAATTTTTCAATGTAACGGGATTTCACAGTTATTTCTAAGCACAAACCAAAAAATAGTACTGCCATACAAAAAATTTCAACATTTTATTTAATATAGAACATGACTATATTAGTACATTAATTATATTTGTATTTGATTTTTCATTCAGCATACTGAATTACCCACAAACTTGGAACGAATGCGTACTTGTTAACATCAACTTTGAAGCTACATAAAAATGGAACGGAGTGGGATATTGGAGATCGGATAAATGCTTTTTCTTAGTTGAGATATTATCTGTCGATTGTCATACTCATTTTGTAACATTGGTTACCATATTTGGCCACACTCGCAACACTGCAGCGTTATCAAATAATGTCCAACATACATCAGCTGAAAAATGAATACTCTTGCCTTTATATCGTTCTGCGATGGGGGCCAGTGGTGGATTTAAGGAGGGAAGGTTTGTGGGTTGAAACCCCCCAAAATATTAGGACTAACCTTAAAACTACATACAAATTAAAAGGCCTTTTGTAAATGTAGTGAAAACACGTGCATTAGGTTCGATTGTTTAAAACACAGTATTTATTATAATTTATTATTATGAAATTGTATTATAATTTAAGTAGATGTTATTACAGGTAAGTCTTCTGGTACTTGGCGGTGCTTACAATTGGCGGTTACGACTAGGAGTGGCAGCGATTAATCATTTGATTAAAATAATCGATTATTTTTGTGTAATTTTCGATTTAATTGTATCGTAAAAATCTTTCGGATTAATCGATTAATAGCACAATAATCGCAAACTACATTTTGAAATTTAATATATTCTATAAAAAATCTAAGTTGTCGCAAGGCGGGCAGTCGAATTAGTAGCAAATGAATGTAAACGCTGCACAATGGGGTAAACATGACAGAAACCCGCGCATTGCCTATTTTATGCTGTAGTATCTAAACGGTTAAAGATAAATACCTCAAATTTGGACACCTTCAAAACTCTTCAGAGATTAGCCCACTATATTTTTTTTTATTTATTGTACCGTGCACCGCCACCCTACAGTCGGCAATTAGGCATTTTTAAAATCGTCATTAGTGAAAACAAAACCAAAGTTATGGTATTTAAATCGACCCAAACTGACTAATGAATACTCTAGATTGTAGCCACGCCCCAATTTTTCGCCTCCTTTCATAAAATACCCACATAAAATACAATCATGTAGGGTAACTCGTATTTAAACAAAAACCATTTGATACGGGTTGATACGGCTCATAACGGGTTAATGGGGAGTATCACGCCCACTTACCGTTATAAATAAGCACAAAAGTGCAGATGACGTTGGTTAGTATATAAATATAATAAATTTTCCCAATTTAACAAAGTATGCTTATATGGCAACCCTACGTAAGAGTAGGCGTACCATGCCCATTTTTACGTCAGAGTTTAGTTAAGCCGCTTGTAAATTCCTTACAAAGTTTTATTGAAATATATTGCCTTTTTCAAGAATCATCCTGCGTACCAGCCGCAAAAATTTATAAAAAATATTTTGTTTTAGCATATTTATTAATTCAGGTGATAAATCACATCAATTTTTATTTATTTATTTTTTTTAATACTACTTCTTACTAAGAGACGTGAATAAAAGAATAAATAAATAGATAAAATAAATATCTAACCATTCCGCAGCTTTCCGCAGACAAGTTGGGTACCATTTTTTTTATGAAGGTTCCCACTTATCTTCCTTAAAGATTTTCGATGATCCATGATGAACCATAAAAGTTATACACCACGAAAGTAAGACATTTTCCTAAAAAATCGTCGTTTTTGCCCAAACTTTGAGAACTTATATCTTTACAAGAAAATGTGCCATGTAAAAGAATTATACGTCAAATTAATTGTAGGAATATGCTTATTATGTGTGCTAAAAATTATTTGATTATATTTATAAACAACGATTTTATTGAGATTTTTGCACACCCATCAAAAAAGTTACGTCGACAAAATGAAATTGAGTATAAAAACACCCAACTTTGAATGGCTATATGCAAAAAGCGTTTTCTGACTGCTACATGCATGTAGATTACAAAAAATCCCCAAAAGAAGTTAGGCCCGTAACCCTAAGATTAGCCGTAATGCGCGGGTTTTCGGCATGTTTACCCCATTGTGCGCTGTAGACAATTGCGATATGCACTCATGATGCAATTATAAAGGTGAGATCTTCCTTGACAGCTCGTTTTTGACACTGTCTTATAGAACGAGAACCAATGTTGTCTGGTACGCATTCAAAAGAAAGGGAAAAACCACTAAGTAAATTAAAAGTTTCAAATACAAATTAATAAATAGTGATTGCAGCAAAAGGTTAAAGTGACAGAATTTAGCGCGATTTTGAAGTGCGCTGTGGCACAATGAGCAGCTAGAGCTTGGAATTTTTTAAAATTTGCACAACGGTTTGAAAAATCTGATGTTTTTTGACAATTGAAATGACAGTGATACCAAATTTCAAAGTCAATAAAACGATTAAAGGAAAGCACAATTGTTATTAGTATCGCCTATAGAAATATATGCTGAAATTGTTCCCCCCTTTTTTTTAAAGAAAAAATACAACATTATTTTCATCGACGTTTCTAAAAGATAGAATGTCAATAAATTTTTTCAGTTTTCTGTCAATGAAGAACTCACCTTTATAATTTCATCATGATATGCACTGATGTAGACGTAGTTTAATATCCACAAAACTAAATGTTGGCAACACAACATATTCATATGCATACTGAAAATGCAACCATGCAAATGTAAATAAAAGACACCCTGATGACGCTTCAAATTGAAACAGTTATTTTTCTGCGTAAAAACTGTGTTCGGACGTGCTTTTAGCAGCTGCTTTTAATTCTTTGAAGAAAAATGGCGCCGGTAAAAAGCGAAGTTTGGAAATATTTCATAAAAATCAACGACAAGTGCGTAAAATGTGAACTGTGCGGCAAAAGTTTGAAATTTTCAAACACCACAAATATGTCGCAGCATTTAAAATTAAAGCATGAAAACAGAAGCATCCAAATTGATGGTCAGCTATAAAAATATTCGCCAGTACTATATTTGACAAATTTTCATACATATATATAAATATATACGTTAGACGCCGAGTGCAAAGAGTAAGGACAACAATTTCTTAAGCCTTAGTGATGAAAGCAGAGAAACTGTCATTGAAAAGCCAAGTTGCAGCAGCAAGAAAGCAAATGAGAATAGTTTGTGTGAGCAGCCTAACCTTAACAACAAAAATCCACAACCGCTTATTTCTAAAGCTTTTCAAAACATCGAAAACTTTTCGTTCAACGGTTCAAAGAGCCAAAAGCTGACGAATGGCATCGTGGAAATGGTTATCATAGATAATCTGCCTTTTGACTTCGTTGAAGGTATTTTAAAATACATAATGAAATAAATTGAAAATTAATGACCCCTTTTGCTTACATTTGTTAAAGGTATAGGCTTTTTGAGTTTCATCAAGCAACATTTCCCTTTATATAAGGTCCCAACAAGAAACACAATTAAAACGCAAATTGAAAAAATGTATGATGTAGAAAAGGAAAAATGTCTAGTGATGCTTAAAAGCCTTACATATTTGAGCGTGACGACAGATATCTGGACGGATGTGGAAATGAATAGTATGCTTGGTCTCACCATCCATGGTTTAAATGGTACTAAGCAGTTTAATGGAACTATTGGGGTTTATAAATTAACAGAAGCGCATACAGCATCACACATTTCAGAGGTTCTCCTTGCTGCTCTGAAAGACTTTTCTATTGATAAAAATCAGGTAATGGCTGTAGTGACCGACAATGCGGCAAACATTGTAAAAGCAGTGCATGATACATATGGCAGAAAACGTCATATTCCTTGTTTTGCATACACCCTTAATTTGGTCTGTGAAAACTCCCTGAACATTCCTGAAACAGAAACAATTGTTGCTAAATGTAGACAAATCGTTAAGTGGCTAAAAAGAAGTGATGATGAAATTATGATTTTCGAAAAATGCAAATTTCTGCTGGTAGTGAAGGCAAAATGCTCAAACCAATACTAGACGTAAAAACAAGATGGAATTCTACGTACTACATGCTCGAACGGTTTGTCAAACTAGGTTCATATATCAGCCAAATATTGCTTAATTATTCTGACGCACCGATAATGATAACATCAAAAGAAAAAGATGATATAACGGAAATTCTAAGTATATTGCGACCTTTGGAAGCAATGACTGTACAACTAAGTGGCGAACATCGCGCAACGTTAAGCCAGGTTATTCCATTAATGCATTGTGGTCGCGAACAAATAGTTAGAGTACCAGTTAAACAGCCAGGAAGGATGACGATTGTGCTCACCCACACGATGAGATGAGTTTTTATTTAAATTGTCAAGTCTTAGAATTAAACCGAAACATTATTGATGCTTGGGACGAAATGAAAACAGTATACCCAAAACTTTACGCGCTTTCAAAAAATATTGCCTTTTAGTCGGTACTTCAGTTCCAGCAGAGCGCCTCTTTTCAAAAGCTGGTGCAACGGCTACCGAAAAACGCAACCGTTTAACAACAAAACGACTGTCAAAATTATTGTTTCTGCAAACTTGGTTGAACAATAAATAATTTTTATTAACTCCAACAACTCTTGTTTTATTTTATTTAAGCTCAATTCCACATTTTTCAAAAATAAGCATTGCGCAATTTAACAAAATGATTTGAATATATTTGAATAAATAGATTAATAATCGATTATTTTACATTAATTGCAATTATTTTTTTTGTGTTGCGATTAAACATATGATTAATTAATCGATTAAATTTTTGTTTCTGCCATCCCTAGTTACGACAACGACTGACTCCCGCTTTTTGATGGACGTTCCTGTTCGTTCCCTGTTTTGGTGTTACCACCTATTTTCTTATTACCTTTCTGCTTTCTGGGCGCTTCCTACTCCCCTTCCCTTCCCGGCCGTCCTGACCTGTTATTCGACCTCGAATTACTAGACCCAACGTTTCATGTTTTCGGCTACTGTTGTGGTTCTGTATGGTCCTTCCATATTTCCCACTTTCTCTACCTCATATCTCCCGTGCTGTAACTTTGCGGTTTCTTTATATGGTCCAAGATATTTCGGTCTCAATTTCATGGTAGTCTCAAACTGAGTCTTTTAACCCATTCCAGCCGGATGGGGTGAAATTTCACCCCCTGGAAAGGTGATTTTCCTTTGACTTCCCTGACTAAATGTGTTATGCGATTTGACTGAAATTTTGGCAGAATGAATTGGAATAGATGCAGGTTTATTTCGTTTTTAATAATATTAAAGAATTGTGACATTAAGTTATCCCAATCCGTCTTTAAAGTTGACTAACTTTTTTTGTTTACTTTATCGAGAAGTTTAAAATTCTTAAAAAATAGTAAATATTGGAAATTCCAGCAGTTTTTTCTGGAGTATGTAGTGCATTGCCCTGCCTATCTTCTGTGAATTTTTGGTATTGCTTGTACTATCTACCTGTGTACAATGAATGATTTTCCAGAATGGGGTGAAATTTCACCCGTCCGGCACCAGGTGTACCGAAGTTTCAAAAATTGCGCGTTATTATTTAGTACTTAGAAAAAGAGTTTTTGGTACTTAGAAGCAATTTTAATAGTACAATATAATAATAATAATATTGTAATAGTTTTGATATCAATAAAATCAATGTGTTGTTCGTTTGGTCGGATTTTCACCATTATGATATTTTTCGAAACAGTTTTTTGGATGCAGGCACACGTCACACTTCATGCATGCAAAGAAGGTTTTTCCTTGGCAATGGTTGCAACGACGGTATTTGTCTCCTCGTTGCGGTAAGTAGCCAATGCAATTTCCAGGCGTTTACCGCATCGAACACATTACTTATCAAAGGCCAGTACCATTTTTTTTCACGAACCCGGATTCTGTAGTGCGCAATGCCTTTATCTACTAAATCAACTCCACTCATTCGTTGGTTGTATGTAAAAATGGGAATATGGTTGGTCAATGAAAATGTGCTTAGATTGCTTACGGTCATATCTTTTAGCTCTATGTATTGGGTGACTCCATTACTTCCATTACTCCGGCTACCTCAGATGGTAAATTTTGATCAGTGTCGTTGATCACAAGTTTGTCATCGTCGGTCAAGTCAATCACACGATCGGGTGGTAAAGCACTACGTCTATATTGTCTGCTCAGCCAAGACTTGCGATGTCTTCGAGCTCACTCCATTCTTCCTCAATTATGTCATTTATTTTGAAGGTGCTCAAAACTTCACGTCTGCGAATCATTTTCATTGATTTTTTGTTAATTCTCGCTTTCATTTATAATTTTACGTGCAAAACATAGAATGGAAAACCGTCATTTATGTTGGCGTCAATTTCATGCGCCGACATTGTCATACACATTTTCTTTTGTTAGTAGTCAAGATAATAGATACTAGATTTTAATAATTTAGCAAGTTTACTGTCGTAGGGTCCTAGATAGGAAGAAAGGTAGGAATAGCTCCAGGGCGAGAAGGTAGGTGGAATTAGTAGCTGGGATTGGCCCCATTTATGAAAGCTGAAGACCCCAGCTACTTTTTTTTATAATAGATAATGCTTTCCATAATTAAATAAACGTAAAAATAAAAATAATTAATTATATCGGCAATTTTCAAGAGGCAATAAGAAATCAACCAAGCTTCTTGCAATATATGGATATTTCGGCACACCTGGTGCCGGATGGGTGAAATTTCACCCCCTCCATATCTCAGGTGGTATATAAGGTAGATACCTGAATTTTTGTGTATAACTATTCTAAGCACCCCTTACCAACATATGTAAATTTAGACAAAATTCGCTGGCTAGAACTATATGCAGGCAGTAATGGGTTAATCGCCACTAAGTCATTTAAGTTATAATCGATCTCTATTTTCCTATTTTTGTTAAAAGTGTCTTTATTTCGTATTTTTCTCAAATTTTCATGGGCCTACCTCCATCTCTTTCGATGTTTAATTCGTCTACCTCTAAGTCAGCAGTCACCGTAGCTCAGTTGGCTTGTGCGTTGGGCCTCGTGTCAAATGCGACGCACAAATCCAGGTTCAATACTCCGTAGCGTTAACACCGAAAAAAAAGAAAAACAACAATTTTTCTTTCGGTGGCCGTCCTCTCAGCAGGCAATGGCAAACCTCTGAGAGTAAAATTGCCTATGAAAAAGCTCCCAGCTCGCCGTTCGGAATCGGTAGCTAGGCCTTAGTCTCGTAATCGGGCTGTCGTGCCAGTCAAGAAGAAGAAGAAGAAGAAGACCTCTAAGTCATTCAAAATATTTCGTAAGTCTGGGAAATCTGCTACTCATGTCTGCAGGTGCTGTTTTCGTGCTTCGGGGTGCAGTGTTGTTTATAACTTGTTGCATTTTTGGCACGTGCTTATACAACTAGGCCGCGTTGCCCTGACACCTTTCTGCAAGCATTGGAATAACCGTTTTGTGGACGCGTTCCATCTGTCCGTCGCCGCGAGGTATCCCTGTTGCAATTATTTATTTATTTATTTATTAAATAAAGTCTAATCAAATTACAGACTTTGAGAAATAAGGGGTGTAAATTCAAACAAATTCGAAAAATATTCTTAAAGATACTTATAATTAGATAACAAGGTACAAAATACGCTTAAAGGTAATGCGAGATCAATATCCAAAGAATTTGAGAGGCTATTGAATTCAATTAGAACTCTTGTAATAGGAGCATTTTTGGCATAATTGGTCTTGTTAAAGCAAGTGTTGGATGTTTTCGCGATTGCAATACTCTTTGAAAAAGTTTGATGTAAAGGGTTATTCACGCCAATTGATAAAGCCTCCGAACCGTTGGGGACGTAGCAGATCGACCACGTTGGGCCGTTAACAGAAACACGGAAAAGGTATAACCACATTCTCGTGATAGTAGATGGATTCCCAAAATTCGTTTGGCTATACCCAACGAAGTCTACCAACAGCTCCTTGACGAGCTCGTAATACACCGATTCATTCCTCCAAAAAATTTTTCGTAATTCCCGGATTTCTTTCGGAAACTTCAGTATTGCACACGCGACTCAACGCATCCACGTGCCTCATGCGAGAACCGACTCTGTGTTCTACTACATAGTTGTATTTTTGTAGATACATTGCCCACCTCATGATCCTGTCTGCTACGTCTTGTTTCTTTACTGTTATTGCGAAAGCGTTGCAATCACTTCCGATTTTTAACTTAATGTTCTTTAAGTAATTTCGCCATTTTTTTAGTGCCTGTGTTACGGCTAATACCTCGAGTTCGTACGCGCTATACCGATGCAACAAAACTGCACCATACCCATGTTTTGAGGCATCCACGTGTACTTCTGTTTCCGCTATTGGGTTAAACAATTTAAGTGCTGGTGTGCTTTAACTCTTTAATTGTCAACAACTGTTCCTCGCTCAATCTAAACTTTTCGTCCATTCTCAACATATCTGACAGTGGTTTAGCAACTATGCTTAATTTGGCACGAAACGTCTAAAGAATGACGTTAACCCCAAAAATCGTTGCACTTCCTTCCTATTTGTGGGTATAGGAAAGTTTTTAACGGCCTTGTTTTCTCTTCTAATGGCAAAATGTTCCCGTTTTCAATAACGTTCCCCAAGAAAGTAATTTGCCTTTTCAGGAACTGGCACTTCTCCCACCTGATTTTCAGTCCACATTCACTCGCGAGCTCAATGACTATCTGTAATCTCCGGAGACCTTCCACTTCATCCTTAGCGGAAATTCCGATGTCGTCCATATATACTATTACGGTGCCATCGTTAAGTAAATCTTGAAAAATCGCGTGAATATATCGGCAAAACACTGCCGGTGAATTTGTAATCCCAAATTCATATTGGCCACTATGGGTCACAAACCCAGTATACTTTCGAGAATTCTGTTCAATCGGGACATGGAAAACCCATTCTGTTGACGTCGGCGGAGCGGTAGGAAATTAAACACGGTTGGTTCGGGTTTATGGGGTGTACGTCTTTATTGCTAGACGGGTGAATATCGAGTGTTACAAAGAATACATAAACGTTGAACGAGACAAACGGCCGAAGCCGGGGAGCAGAAAATAGGGGGAAATATTCGTACAAAAGGACAAGGAAAGGAAGGGATTAGCGGTGGGAACGACAGATCATTAGAGACAGCACTCATTTAGCCATCGCGGCCGCCATTGCATATTGCAATTAATTTATGCCGCGGGCCAGACGGGCGAGGACTCCGGGATGAAGCTTTTACGGGTGCGGAGGGGCCGTCCATCGTCGCCTCGTCCTCGAGGAAGTGCTGCTGCAGAGGTTGGGGCGTAGTCACCGATCTGCAAATGGTAAAAGATGTCGGTTACTTGGAGATTAAGGTTTTGAGGCTGCCATCATGGGTATGGGAAAGCGTGGCTAAGCTGCGGGATTCGCTTAAGCTAAAGCCAGGGGAACATGGGAAGATACATATTAAATACATATAGATTTCGAGAGGGCCCGAAGGCTGTTTATAAAATAAGCCAATTCCGCTCGGGATAATTGGCTGCACATTAGGCTCGAGAGAAGCAGGAGAACCGAGCGAGAATGTCGGTTTGCTCTTCGAGAGGGTGGTGGCAGTCAACCGCTCTTTGATCCGGGATTGGACTTGTACGAGCATGACCGTTTGGCTCAGCATGGAAGAATTGCTGGAGCCGTGCCACCCAAGAGGGAGATCTTGTAGATCTTGGAGCTTATACCCGATCAGTCCGACGTCTGCGGGATTTGCAGCGCTTGGAGCGAGTCGCACTGGAGTGGCAACTGTCCTCTTTTCGGACCCGGGAAAGGTGGTGCAATGAGGAACTGCGGGGAAATGCAATTTCCGTCAGTTGCTGTGTGGACCGTTTTCTCTGTTTCATTAGAGGCGAAAGCCATCCTTCGGGGCCGAAACGTTTGGCAGCGAAGGGGGTAATTTGCCGGTTTGAGAATGGGTTTGCAGGAGTGGTGGGTTCAAAGTGATTTTCCATTATTTCCGGGATGGAAACCCTACGGGATTGAGGGCGGCAATCACTTGTGAAAGGGCTTTCTTTAGTGCGGGAAGATTATTTTGAAGGGCGGGTCCAGTATGCATATGGCGACTTGGTACCTCTGTGGCACATGTCAAATGCGAAGGGGGGACTGGACCGCTTAATACCCAACCGAATACTGTATGCTGAGCAAGTAAGCTGCCACATACATTTCGGTGGATACCTTCGAGCATGATCTGCGGGATGAGATCACTGCCAATCATTATATCAATCTGCGCTGTCTCGAAGGGGTTTGGATCAGCGAGATCTAGCATAGCTAAATCTTTCAAATTGGGTGATTTTATATGTACAGGTGGGAGCAATTTCGTAAGCTCTTGGAGCACGATAGCTTGCACGGGGATTTTCGTGCTCGATTGGGGGACTGCCAATGTCAAGAAGCAAATGTGATTGGCGTTTTGCACAATCTGACCGCCCATACCCGAGATTTGGAAGGGGGATTTCTCGATTGGCAATTTGAGGTATTTTTGGACATTCGAGGAAATGAAGGTACGCTGAGAGGCTTGGTCGATCAACGCTCGCACTTCAAACAACTTTCCTGCATGCTCAATAGACACCAGTGCCGTAGGCAAAAGGGATTGGATGCCATTATTAGAGTGTAGGGCTTGTACTTTGGGCGTACTTTGCCTGGAAGATGTGCGGGGTTGCGCATCCGAAAGGGGGGAATGAGTAGCAGAGTTGATGTGCGTTCGTTTTGGAGCTGTTGCGACCTGTGGAGTGGTCGAATGCGACCGATTAGGAGATTGAGAGAGTTGCGCATTGCCTTTAGGGAAATGAAGCATGGAATGGTGCTTCTTTTGGCAATATACGCACGTGAAATTGCTTGTAAAATCTTTAGTGAGGTGTGATGTAGCAAGACAATTCACGCAGAGATTTTGCTTCTTAACGTATTTAAGTCGACTCTGAGGGTTGAATCCTTTGAAGCTCTGGCAGGTCCGTATGGGATGATTTGCGTTGCAGAGTTTGCACGCGAAGTCCCTTTATACTTGAGTGTAATAATTTAGGGATTTGTGTGGCCGATTTGAGAGGACATTGGAAGTCGAAGGTTGAGACGGTTTCGGCTTAGAAGGGCGAATACTTTGCAACCGTTCAAGTACCTCATATCTGCCGGTCAGGAACTCATCCATTTGCGACCAGGGTGGCAGATCCTTCCGGGATGTCAATGATTGCTCCCATAGAGCGAGTGTCTCTTGGGGCAATTTGGTACAACATATGTAAACCAATAGCGGATCCCAATTGTCAGTGTCTATGGCCTGAGAATTGAGAACAAACAGACAATTGTTTATAGTGCTTTGGATCCGCTGTAGCGCCTCACTATTTTCAGTGTGGGCAGGAGCGATATTCAGAAGGGATCGGATTTGAGTATCAATGAGTATGCGTTTATTTTCGAAGCGGGATCTTAGGGTTTCCCACGCGAGTCCGAAGTTCTCATCGGTTAATGCATATTGCTTTACAATAGCACCGGCTTTACCTTGCGTCTTGTATCGGAGGTGATACAATTTTTGGGCTGGAGTGAGCTGGGGGTGGTTAATGTAAACCGCAGTAAACGTGTGCTCATAGCCCCCGAAGAAGGTTTCGGTATCACAAGGTGGAACTTGTAGGCAAATGTAAGGGGTATTTGCTGGTTCTAGGGGTCGAACCGGTTCCATATGCGCAGCGGGCTGGGGGGACTGAATTTGGAGCATCTCAATGATGTCCAACATCTGAGCCATGCACAACTCGTACTGGTCTGTGTAGGCGTCGATTTGTTGCCTAGCCGACTCTTTGAAACCGTCGGGCTGGCTGTTGTCTTCAGCAATGAAGACTGCCTCATGTGCGCACATAAGCCTCTCCCATTGGGCTTGCACATTTTTTTGCTTAATTTGGACCAGGGATTTGGTCAAATCCTCAATGGGAACCGGTGAAAATTGTGTGCATAATAGCACGAGTCTATCGTATTCGAAAGTAAATTTGGCAACACTGGGATCGGTTACTTTCGGACTAGAGAGTTTGGAGCGAGTGTTTGGTGGCTCCCGAGTGACAGGAACTGTCAAACGTGCATTGGCTGACTTTGGGGATCTGGAGGAAGGAGTCTCCATCGTAACAAGTTTTCGTTTGGGTGATCGCTCAACAGGCATTTTGTTTGAAAAGCTCGACAAAGGGTAAAAAGTTTAAATAAATATATGTGTGTAGGGTATTGGGGAAATAGACGTGTAGTCTTACCGCGTCCGCGCGAACGATATTTGAAAATGGGAAGAGTTGAGAATGAGCAAATTCGTTTAACCGAATATATATTTTTGTCGAGCAAAAAGGGGTTACACCCGTGTGTATAAATGTGAAAAATGTGTGTATGGGTAATAAGAAATGTGTATATGGGAAATAAGCCAATTTTTGGGAAATGTGAGTGGGGAATGTATGTAAAAGCTGTAAAATATAAATATAATATAAATGTGAAGTCAAATGTGTATGATATTGTATTGTATTTGCTTTTATTTGTAAAATAGATATGTATGTGTACACCTAATTCTGTTTTACACGGTCTGTTTTTACATGATTTTGATTTAACACGGTTTGAAAATAAAAAAATTTTTATTTTTTTACACGATTTTATTCTATTTAGCACGAAAAATTGAAATTTTTTAATTTTCTAACCGTGTTAAATCAAAACCGTGTAAAAACAGACCGTGTAAAAACAGAATTATGTGTATATATGTATATGGGAAACAAATAAATTTTTTGTAAATGTAAATGCGTAATAAATAGAAATGTCTATATGAGAATTAGTACAGTAAATAGAGACAAATAAATCACATTTACTAAAAAAAAATACTTAATGGCTGAAATTTTGAGGGTATGTTCGGGGGCATGTCCTGAGTCTAAAACTGAGTTTTCGTATTCGAGGGGGTGGGGGAAGATACTACCCCCTTGCTTATTTAGGGGTGAGCTCGTTTTAACTCCTTATCTCCGGATGTTGAGCCGCGCACGGCGCGAGAAGTACTCATTGCGCATACATTGCACTCTCTACGTGCTCGCACGTACAGCGCGCGCGGTCAACTTGGTCGTTGGATTGACGGCAAACTATTTATAGTAGATGAGTGTTCGAGCACTCATTTTGTAGGTAATTTCAAGTACTTTAAAATGGTACCGAAGCAGTATGCGAAAAAACATACCGGTTTCACGGTATTCACGAAAAACGAAAACTATCCCTCACTTTTGACCTTTGACCGGCCATTGTGATTCACCTAATCGACCTATGACCTCGATTTTATTATCATTAGATAGATAATTTTATTCCCCACAAATTTGATCCCTCGGACTTGTCGGTACGAGCAATAGCACCGGAGATAAGGAGTTAAAACGAGCTCACCCCTAAATAAGCAGGGGGTAGTATCTTCCCCCACCCCCTCGAATACGAAAACTCAGTTTTAGACTCAGGACATGCCCCCGAACATACCCTCAAAATTTCAGCCATTAAGTATTTTTTTTTAGTAAAATATACCTATTTACTGTACTAAATAGGGAATGGAACAAGCAAATTTGTTGTCAATATGAATGGGGAATGTATGTATAAAATAATTATAATGCAACAAATATCTAGTCAAATGTGTGTGAAAATATGTTTTTATTTGTGAACAAGTGATTTTATTTGTATGGGAATGTGAATACGTATGTATATATTTGTGTATAAATATATATTTGAATATATATATGTGTGTGTATGTAATTATTTTTGTTAAATGGAATATAAATATGTATGTGAATATGTGTGTGAATATACACGAGTTATATGTTATATATATGTTATATGTTATATGATATACTTGTTGAATTTTACTTGTTGAATTTTATAATTTTGTAATCAAGTATTAAGGAGAGTTATTTGTTAAAAATATTTTCTAGAAAATTGTTCAGTGAAAATAAATTATTCAAATAGAAAGCAATCGAATTTGATTTCGAAAAATAATAAAAAACAAAACTGGCGACGAGGATGGGATGCGTATAAAAAAAAAAAACCCATCCAGTGATTCACCCACGACTTTTTTCGCGTAGTTGCAAATTTATATTGGAACATTTTTCATCCGCGAGTGTTTCGTGTAGCTGCAACTTTATATTGAACATTTTATATGATATTATAAAAACTATATAAAAACAATATATGATATTATAAAAACTATATAAAAACAATATACGATATTATAAAAACTATATAAAAACAATATAATAGCTATAAAAAAAAAATAAAGACAACTATATTTCATCTTTACGCTTAATAAAACAAAAAAATATATATACAACAATGGCTTTGGCGCTGCAACAACAACAACTATAAAGAATAAAGAAACTGCAATACTAATAAATTAACAACAACAAAACAATCACGAGTGTTTAAACAAAAACAACAGTAGCAGCAACCACATCCCGTAAAGACAACAACAATGGCTTTGACGCTTGCCGAAAGTCTGAGAGAAGCAAGAAGCTTGCCACCATTTAGTGGGAGCGGAGACTATAAGCTGAGCAATTACCTTCGAGATGCTGCAACGGTTCTACAGTTAACGCCAGCTGAACATCAAGGTACGCTACAGGCAGTCTTAAGCAATCGGTTGCAAGGTAAAGCACTAAAAGCTGTAGAGACGCTAGTGAACCCTACCTGGCAGGATATTTTAGCAAAACTGAAGGAAGAATTTGGTGTTAAAAGATCATTCTTCAACTTGAGGAGCGATGCATTAAACGTTGATGCAAGGACCATCGAAGAGCTGCATTTTAAATTGAGGGATATTTTAAGTGAAATGAACACAAAATTTAGTTTAGAACCAGATAACTTGTACACACCGGAAAATAATGATAAACTGATTTTTGATATTTATGTTAATTACTTACCCATTAGTATAAAAACGCTGTTAATTCAAAATAATATTAGATCTATAAGCACTTCGTACACATTTCTCTTAGAAAATAACTTATTAAAAGACATAAAATTAGTAAATACTAAAGCAGCATATATTTTTCCAAGAAATAATTTCCTAACTAACAATAATTTCAAAAATAATAACAACTTACAGAATACCGATTTTCAAAATAGCAACAATTTTTCAAATGGTAAGAATGTTCGTTATAATACTAATTTCCAACCATTTCAATTTCCAAACCATAACAGATATTTTGAAAATAACAACTCGCATAGTTTTAACACTAACAATACTAGAAATGATAATACAATAGTTACCACAAATTTAAGAAAACCACAAAATTTTAACAATTCTGGAAATTTTCGCAATCAAAATTATTTAAGCAATTTTAGAAACACAAATATCGATTCCGGTAATTTTAGAAACCAAAATTATTACAATTTTAACACTCCAACACAAGAACCAATGGAAATTGATACTATTAATGCAACTGAAAATTTTCGTTTACAGCCTCGGAATCAATATTACCCATAATAACACTTACAATTAATAATATAAAAACCAAATGTTTAATTGACAGTGGTGCTGCCACCACACTTGGCAATTACCCATTTTTTATTAACATAGGTATACGAAAAAATTTAATAAAACCGATTTTACTAAACACTTTAGTAGGTAATAACATAATAAAAGAAGAAGTAATAGTAAACGTACCAGAAGAATTTAATGCCAAAAATGATACTATGTCTGTTAAATTAACAAATTTTATTAACAAACCCTTTGACTGTATAATAGGAATAAATGTATTAGGCCCAATTGGCGCGATAATAGATTTTCAAAATAATACCATGACAATAAATAATAATGAAATCGACCTTGTTAAAAGAGATTTTAAAATAGATTACGAAGAAATAAATTATTTAGAAAAATTTGAGTTAGATGAATTTAAAAAGTTAATACCCAATAATTTAAATAAAGAAGAAACTATAATACTAGAGAAATTTTTGCATAAAAATAAAAAAACTTTTTATATTGATGGTCAAAATCTAACAACTACTAATTGTGTGAAACATAAAATTATAACAACATCTGATAAACCAATATACTGCAAAAATTACCGTCACCCACAAATTTTAGAAAAGGAAATTGAAAACCAAATTAACGATATGTTAGACCAAAATATAATAAGGCATAGTCGGTCACCCTATAATTCACCATTGTGGATAGTAAAAAAGAAAGCGGATAATTCAAATAAACAAAAATGGCGTTTAGTAATAGACTTTAGAAAACTTAATGATATCACAATAGATGATAAGTTCCCACTTCCGAATATTGAATCATTATTCGACAAGTTAGGTAAAGCACAATACTTTTCATCATTGGACCTTGCAAAAGGTTTTCATCAAATACCAATGGATGAGAATGATATAGAAAAGACTGCTTTCTCGACTTCTCAAGGACATTTTGAGTACATCAGAATGCCCTTTGGATTAAAAAACGCGCCATCCACGTTTCAGCGGATGATGAATTACGTTTTATCTGAATATATTAATAATATTTGCATAATATATATGGATGACATTTTAGTCTTTTCGACATCTTTAACTGAACATATTGAAAGCTTGCAGAAAATTTTTAATAGACTTAATGAATATAATCTTAAAATCCAAATTGATAAGTGTTCATTTTTGGCAAAAGAAACTAATTTTTTGGGTCATATTATAACCAATAAAGGAATAAAACCTAACCCGGACAAAATTAACGTAATTCAAAATTTACAACTACCAAAAACTGTGAAAGATATAAAATCTTTCCTCGGATTGACCGGATATTACCGCAAATTCATAAAGAACTATTCTTTGGTAGCTGGTCCTATAATAAAATACTTAAAGAAAAACACGAAAATAAATTTAAATGATTTAACTTATATAGAAGCTTTCCAAAAATTAAAGAACATATTAATAAATCCTCCTCTACTATGTTACCCAGATTTTAATAAAAAATTCGTTTTAACCACTGACGCTAGCAATATAGCTATAGGAGCAGTTCTAAGCCAAGGAAGTAAGCCAGTGTGTTATGCTAGCAGAACCCTAAATGGCCATGAAAAAAACTATTCTACCTTAGAAAAAGAATTATTGGCAATCGTTTGGTCAATTAAATACTTTCGCCCATATCTATATGGTAGAAAATTTCTTGTTCAAACTGATCATCAACCTTTAAAATGGCTATACTCTCTAAAAGACCCAAACTCTAGAATAATACGATGGAAAATATTGCTGGATGAGTTTCAATTCGATATCGAATTTCTTAAAGGGAAGGAGAATAGAGTGGCTGATTTTTTGAGTAGAATTCAATTATATCAAAACTCTATAGAAAGTATTCACAGCGCAGCAGAAGATTTGAATGACCATTTTTACATAATAGAAAAAATTGTTAATAAATATAGAACTCAGATAAGAATCGTAAAACATAAAGATAAAGAATTTGAAATACTTTTTGGTAAATATAAAATAATTTACGTTTCAGAAAATGACATAAATAATAAGCACTATTTAAATGATTTATTTAGAAGAAAGTTAAGTAAAGGAACTGTGGGAATATTTTCTGAACTTCAAGATGATAAATATAATCAAATACAGCAAATATTAATACAACTATTTTCAAAAGACAATAACATAAAATTTACAAAATGCACGAAACTAGCTAAAGATATAGAATCTGATGAAACCTTGTTAAATATTATTAATGATATTCATTTAAAAGGTAATCATAGAGGAATCCAAGAAAACTATGAACAGCTTAAAGATCTTTACTTTAATCCTAAATTATTTAAATACATAAACAGATTTAATAACAGTTGCCGGGTATGTGCTGAAAATAAATATGATAGAAAACCAATAAAAAAACAATTTTATAATACTTATACACCCGAAAAACCAAACGAAATAATTAATTTAGACATTTTCCAAATTCAAAAAACATGTTTTCTTACCACAATCGATAAATTTACAAAATTAGGCACAGCTCATAAGTTAAGTGATAAAAATATGATAACAGTAAAAACTAAATTAGAAGAAAGAATCGCATTTTTAGGAAAACCAGATAAAATAATAATGGATAATGAATTTAATAATGCATTAATAAAACTATTTTGCCAGGAAAATAATATTGAAACCCATTACACAACACCTAATTCGCACACAGGTAACTCCGACATAGAGCGATTACACTCTACACTACTCGAACACATAAGAATTCTTAAAAATAATGATAATATTAACGATGCTGAAGAACTAGTACTGAAAGCGATTAAATTTTATAATAATTCGATACATTCTACCACTAAATTAAAACCTATTGATTTTATAAATGATTTAAATCTAAATTTCAAACAAGTTAAAGACAAATCTGAAGTAAATAAAAGAAAAGCCATTAATAGAGAAAATTCCAAAAGAGAAAATATTTCCCTTGAGTTAGAAAAACCAAATTTGTTTATGAAAAACCCAAATGCTAATAGACAAAAGACTGCTAAACGTTTTAATAAATATCATCACAGTAATCCAAACAAAGTTGATGTAGCACAATTCAGAAGACCGCTTAGATCCATAAATTAAAACAAAAAAAAAAAATATATAAAAATCGTATATATATAAAACCTTAAAATCTCTTGGAAAATTATATGCTTACTTTAATTAAAAAAAAAAAAAATAATAATAATTCATGTAAATAATTTCAAAATAACCTTTGTAAATAACTTCAACCATGTATACCTTTTCTCAATTTGACACTTTTAACATTACTTTCTCTTTAAATATTTACTTATTTATCTTATTAGCTTTTACTTTAATATTTAATTGTTAAACCTTTGTCATATAAAATTAAAATCTTATATTGTATATTACACAAAAAACAAAAACAAAACAATCAAACAAAAATTCGATGGGACTCGAATCTTTTAAGGAGAGGCGAGTTATATGTTATATATATGTTATATGTTATATGATATACTTGTTGAATTTTACTTGTTAAATTTTATAATTTTGTAATCAAGTATTAAGGAGAGTTATTTGTTAAAAATATTTTCTAGAAAATTGTTTAGTGAAAATAAATTATTCAAATAGAAAGCAATCGAATTTGATTTCGAAAAATAATAAAAAACAAAACTCACGTATGTAAGTGTATGTGTATAAATTGGTGTGTATATATACCCAGCAAACATTAATGACTAATCTCAAATTGAGGTACATTTGAATCAAATTGCTTTCTCAAATCTCAAACGTTTGTTCTCAAATTGATTTCAAATATACTGTTATGGCGTTCTCAACTTAAAAGGCACATTTTTAATATGGAAATTTGCCTTTATTCTCAAATTGAGAATTTAAAATTCTCAAACGTATCTAAAATTGAGAATTTAAAATTCTCAAACGTATCTCAAATTGAGAATTTAAAATTCTCAAACGTATCTGATATTGAGAATTTAAAATTCTCAAACGTATCTCAAATTGAGAATTTAAAATTCTCAAATGTATCTCAAACGAGCGGAACGGATGGAATCCAATTCGCCTCTTGTATAGATTGGCGTTGCAATTCGCGTGATATAAAAAAAGAATAGATACATTTATATGAATAATATTTTCATGGCATTTCATATGTAACGTATATACATTAAGGTCCATTTCATTCATTTTATATTAAGGCAAAAATAACTAGAGTCCGACCGATTAACCGGCATCGGCATCGGCTAAAAAATTTGGTATCGGCAACATAACGTAAAATTTTATTAAGGCACTAAATTCATTTAGTTCATATTAAGGTTAAGAATTATCAAACGTGGTAAATGAACATTTTTCTCAACTCATCTCAAGTAGTTCTCAAGTTGATAGCAAACATTTGAGAAATGTTTGAGAAAATATTCATTTTCAAATTGTAATAATACTGGAAAACAATTTGATATCAAAGGGTTTCTCAAAGGTTTGAGATTTTGTTGTTCAGTGTTTGTTGGGTATATATTTGTATATATATGTATATGTTTTTTTTTTTTTTTTTTTTTTTATATTTAACGAGGAGGAAGCATCGAAAGCCTAATCCCGTCAGTGTGAGACTTTAACACACTAAACCTCCTCACGTCATGTACCGGTTACCCCTCCGGACACTACCGTCAAGTTTTTCGTCGGAGGGCGGATTTGAGCGCTAGGCTCATCGTTTGTCACTGTTCTTGTGCGGTTTGTCTCAAGCTGCACATGCTTGCCTCCCAACTGCCTGTCAGCTAAGTACCGCCCTGTTCGGTTCTTCAACCACCCCACCCGGTTGGCACTATGTCCCGTCTGTTGGTCGCCGTACTAGGGCGTCTGTCGCTATTGCCAGCGCTGGTCCTCAGCTGTTGCCGGAGCGCGACGCCGCTGCTCAGCCTTTCTCAGCTCGTTGTGGATGTGCACCGCCGCATCGCTCACCGCATTCCATACGGCTCGCGAGATTAACATTTTGGACGTGAGGTTCTGCGGGTTTATGTCCTCATCCGTCAGCGCATTGATGCGACCTCGGGCCACTGCGAAGCGAGGGCAGTGGAATAGCACATGCTCCGCGTCTTCGTCGACTTGGCAAACTGGGCATAGTGGCGACTCGTCGTGCCCGAACCGGTACAAATAGCTGCGAAAAGCTCCATGGCCGGTGAGCAGTTGTGTCAGGTGAAAATTCACCTCGCCGTGGTTTCGCCGCACCCATTGCTCGATTTGGGGGATTAGGGTGTGCGTCCACCTGCCCTTTGATGAGCTGTCCCACCGCTCCTGCCAACTGCGTATTGACGCTGCTCTCTCCGCCGCTGCCCTACTGGCAGAGGGGCCATTGCGCTCTTTTTGGTTATGCAATCGCCTGCATTCATCGGCCAGGATGTCTATTGGGACCATTCCTGCCAGCACTAGCGCCGCCTCATCCGACGTCGTGCGGAAAGCGCTGATGACTCTCAATGCGGAAAGTCTGTAGACGCTCTGGAGCTGCCGCCTATTCGTTTTTAATCGCAGCGACGGGGCCCAGACTGGTGCGGCATATAGAAGCACTGAGCTTACTACTTTCGCCAGAAGAAGCCTTCTGCCGCACTGCATACTCTCGCTGCCTTCTGCGCAGTGAGCTCTGCGTGGTGCCTGTAGCTTAGCCTGTCATCGATAATGACGCCAAGGTACCTCAGGTGTCTACGAGATGCGATGGTGCAGCTGCCCACAGTGAAGTTCGCAGTTTCCGGCTTCTTCAGGCTGCTAATTTGCACCGCCTCCGTCTTCTCTTGTGCCAGTGATAGACCGACGTGTTCAAGCCACTGCCTTATCCTTTCTATGGCCGAGTTCGCATTTGCTTCGACCTGCGCGATGTGTTTTGCCACAACCGTTAAGGCCACGTCGTCCGCGAAGCCAATAATCTTTACCCCCTCTGGGTAAGACAGTTTGAATATGCCATCGTACATGATGTTCCACAAGGTTGGCCCTAAAACAGACCCTTGTGGAACACCTGCTGTGACCGTGTAGTTTTTCGGCCCCTCATTGCTGTCATACTCGAGGATTCTATTGCAGAAATAATCTTTGATTATCCTGAACAGATATGCTGGCACGCCCATATTTTTAATTGCCGATAGCATAACGTCCCATCGCGCGGTGTTGAAGGCATTGCGGATGTCCAAAGTTATAATGGCGCAGTAGTGCTTTGCTCCCCCCTTCCATCTTTTGCCCGCTATGGCACTGGTGGCTATAGACATCGCCATGTTGATGGCATCTATCGTTGAGCGCTTTCGTCTGAAGCCAAATTGGCATTCGGATAAGCCACCTTCCGCTTCCGTGTGCGGGAGTAGCCTATTTAATATGACTCGCTCTAAAAGTTTTCCCAGCGTATCCAGCAGGCAGATAGGGCGATAAGCCTGAGGAGTACCAGGTGGTTTTCCTGGCTTTGGAAGCAGGACCAGCTTCTGCCTTTTCCACCTGTCAGGAAATATGCCTTGCTCTAGGCACAGCTGGAGGACGTGGGCTATAGTGTCCGGATGTTCGCAAATCGCCAGTTTCAGTGCCTTGTTTGGAATGCCGTCAGGGCCAGGGGCTTTGCGGTCCCCAATCCGCCTACAGGCTGTCAGAATCTCATCCGCCGTCACTTCTTCAACCTCATCTATCACCACAGCATCACAGGGTGCGCTGTCAGTTTTGCGATGAGGAAACAGGGTCCGAATTATATTGGCCAAGAGTTCTGGGCACTTTTCTTGTGGCGCGCTTAAGGTTTTCGCCATAACTATACGATAGGCGCCGCCCCAAGGGTTGGTGTCAGCGTCCTCGCACAGTTGCTTGAAAGCGTCCTTTTTGCTACGGCGAATTTCATCTCGCAGCTTCTTGCGTTGGGCTTTGTATATGTGCCGCAAGGCTTCACGTTCTATGTCGTTTCGGCATCTCTGGAAGCGACGTCTCGCGTGCAGGCACTCCGCTCTTAGCTGCCTGATCTTCTCGCTCCACCAGTACATTGGTCTGCGATTTGCTGCCTTGGCTATCCTAGGCATCGACGCATCGCAAGCTTTAACTATGCTTCTGGTTAGCTTATTTGCAGCGGCTCTGGCGTCTAGCTCGCTGCCGGATGACAATATCGTTTCGCCAAGTACTATCCGAAATAGTTCGGCGTCCAGCACATTCACCTTCCAGCCCCGTCGTGTGCTACTCGCCGTCGTTGACTTTTCAGTCGCTTGCTTGGCAGTGTCATAGATCAGCGCCTGATGATCACTGTGGGTGTAGCGCTCGCTTACACGCCACGATGTTTGTCTGGCTAGACTGCTGCTCACAAACGTAATGTCGATGACTGACGATTTCTGGTCCTTGCAGAAAGTGCTTGTACTGCCCACGTTGGCTAGCACAATGTCGAGCGTGGAAAAGGATTCCAGCAGTGCCGCGCCTCTTGCGTTCGTTCTTTTGCTGCCCCATTCCGTGGACCAGGCGTTGAAGTCGCCTGCGATTACAGCAGGATGCCTGTGCCTTGCTGAGTTCACAATGTTGTCCAGTAGCGCTTGAAAGTCCGTGTGTGGCAGACTTGGTGGGGCATAGCAGCTACATATGTGAATTCCACACACTTTTACCCACACGAAGCCATCGTCGACTTGCCGATTCGCCTCCTGGAATGGATGGTTGCCACATGCCCACGCAGCCGTTTTTCCCGAGCTATCGGATGCCCAGACACTGCCCTCTACAGTTTTGTAGGGCTCTGATATGATGGCTACGTCAGCTTCTATTTCGCTCACCGTTTGCTTTAGCAGATCCTGGGCTGCCTCACAGTGGTTTAGATTAATTTGAATTACCCTCATTTTGATCTAGCCGAAAGCGCTCTCTGGTAGGCAGGACACCTAATACTTCCAGTAATATGCTTTGCGTCTAGTCCCTCTGTTTTACTGCAAATTATGCATTCTGGCTCGTTTTCACATTCGCGCAGAGCGTGGCCCTCCTTTCCGCATCTTCGGCACATATTGGAGCGATCACAATTTGTACACTCCTTAGCCAGATGACCAAAGTCAAGGCAGCGGAAGCAGCGCGTTGGCTGCGGAGTAAGTTCTCTTAGTCTGCCCACCACCCAGCCAACTTTTAGTTTGCCTTTTTCCAGCAAAGTGTTTGCCATTTTAGCGGGTAGGACAATATGTGCGGTTTGCGTATTGCCGTAGGCTGCTCGGAGGCTTTTTACAGCAGCTTCGCTCACCTCCTTAAAGCCAAACTGGTCATGTATGGCGCGGACTATGTCCTCTTTCGTAGTGACCTCGTCTAGGTCTTTGCACAGTACGCCCATATTATGCGTGAGCGTTCTAACTTCCGCTTCATCTCCCAGTGTTTTGCGCACCATGTCGCAAAAAGTTGCATTGTCGCCTTCACCACTTGTGCCTAATTGCAGCAGCATTTCCCCCTTCTGGGTTTTCCGGATCCGGCTCACGCGACTACCAAGTTCGGCTAAGCTAGGCTCCGATTTAATTTTTCGCAAAATATCTGCGTACGAGCTTTCGCCTTTTTTGGCAATGATAAAAGCGTCTGGCTTTGGCTTGACTTGCTTCTTCACCGGAGCGCGCACCACCTCACCATCATGTACTACATGCGCATACGAGACATTTCTGCTGCCACTCGTAGGCATGTTTCCGGCTATGGCTGGCTTCCGCTTTGGCTTTTGCACTTTGACCCATTCTGCGTCATCATTGGTCGATCGCTGCTCGTCAGACGCAATAGGCAATGTTTGTGCTTTTTCGCCATTTCCTGCTTTGCTATTTTTGCTTCGCTCGCTCACTCGCACTCTTGGCGAGAGTATACGGGTTCGCTTGTTGGCAGGCCGTGGTGAAAATTCACTTTCTTTCCTCAGCCGCTTGCCTTGTGCGCTATCGGTCGGCATAGTTGTTTGTGTAGCTATTGTAAGCCCTGCTTGTTTTGTTGTTGCGCTTTCTTCTGCAGCCTGCTGATACGCTCGCGCAACCGCCGCTGCTAAACTCCTCATCTGGTTGTTCACCCACCTCTGCCCCACTAACATTTTCACAAGCGCCTGGACATTTCTACCCAACTTGCCGAAGGCAGATTGGACATCTGGTGAGAACGCTCCGCCTTCTTTCCAGAAACTCTCTTGGAGAATGTTGGAAAGCTCTCTCGCTGCCAATGAAGAAGCTCCCGTGTCTGAATCCACCTCGTTGAGGGGGATCGTGTTGGGTGCGTGAGCTTCGCATTTAGTCGCTTGGCTCTCCCCATTCGGTTTGGTTGTGCTAATGCGCGTGGGCGAGCGCTGCACTTTGCAGCTTCGAGCAAACGCAGCCACACCGTCTTCTGTGTCTGTCGATACATCACTTGTAACATACGCACTTACCGTCGTTGCGTTGTATATGTGTATATGTATATGTGTATGTGATTATTTGTATTAGTGTGTTAGAGAACGTAAAAAAGTGAAAATAAATTTGTGTACAAAAAATGTTTGTGTGCAAGTGGGGGATATTTGTCCCACTGTATGCACTTTGGATGGCAGCGAATGTGCAATGAATGAGTATGTGCAGCACTATTGAACATTTTCTAAGTCCTAGAAAATTGTTCAATGTGCTGCAGAATAAATGCGACTAGTCCCACTGTGCTTGCGTTAATTTACTTCTGCTAGCGAAGGAGGGGAATTGCTTAGGCAGAAGTATGAAAATGTGATTGCACTTGGAGGCAGCAGCGGGAGTGCTTGCTGCTTGTGCGTGCGTATATCGCACAAAGCGAAACGCGAAAATGTACAGAAGTGGGAGAGCACGATCAACAGCTGGAGTGCTTGCTGCTGATCTGCGATATGCACAATGCAAGAGAAGGGGAAATGTGCAGATTAGCGAGTTAGTGGGATGCAGGCTGCAGCGGGAGTTTTTGCAGCTTTGACTGCGTAGGTCGCAAAAAGGAGAATGCGAACACAAAAAGCGCAAAAATATGTGCAGTAGCGGGATTGCTTACTGCACTGCGCTATTTTGTATGTGTACAGGGGAAATGTACACGAAAAATTGACAGTGGCGGAGTACCAGTCTATAATATTTTATATTGAGTTTAGGGAATGGGAATATTATATTTTCTAGAAATATGTGTTTGTGTTAGTGTATGGGATTGTTTCTGTTACACTAATTAATAAAAATTTGTGGGCTTATCTTATGGGGGCCCAGTGCCCGAGAATGGGAATCTCCTTTGTAGCTGAGTGTCCGCTCCTGTGTTGTACTGTGCTATTCTTGCTGCCCTTATCGTCCACTCTGTGTTCTGCTGTGGGAGTGTTTGTTGTTGTTAGTGCTGTTCTCTGCTGTGGGTGTGTTTGTTGTTGGTATGCGCTGCAGTTCTTTTCTGTGTCACTGCACTGTTCAATGTTTTGTTCTTAATTTCGTGCACTTAAATTCGTGCACTGTTTTAACTATTTGTAATCGCACTTTTTGGATTGTTTCACTGTTTAGCGTTGTCACTCTTCGTATTTGGTTTTTTTTGTTTGTAGTTTAAATTTGTTTGTTAATGTTTTTAGTTTATTTCACAGTGTGTTGTATTTTTCGTGGTGTCTTTTCACTTTTCAATTGTTTTTACACTTGTTTTTTTCCTTGTATTTGAAATTGTTATTTATTTAAAAAATTTTGTATTTCCGCGTCGGCACAATCGCGAGCGGCTCGAAGGACCATGTTTAAATTCGATCGTCGCGGAGCGGTGGAATGAAAATACGGTTGGTATCGGGTTATGGGGTATTTATTCTTCGCGTGTCGAATAATAAGTAACAATAAATACAGTAAACATTAAACGATACACACGGCTGAAGCCGGGGAGCAGAAAATAGGGGGAAACATGAGTACAAAGGGACAAGGAAAGGAAGGGATTAGAGATGGGATCGACAGATCACTTAAGACAGCACTCATTTAGCCACTGAGTTTTCTCGTCTGAGTTCCTGCCAGAGGATACCTGAGGTGCGTTCGACTTATTTGACGATATTTGAGAACCTCTGATTTTCTCATACACACGTATCTGCTCTTTCAGTTCCTTAACGCTCTTGGCCTAATACAACATGCTTTTATTCGGTCGCGTATCGGGTAGTCCCTCTATGAAATATTCCAAAACGCTTTTTTCATCCAATGCGATTGCTTTTCCCATCTCTATTATGGCATATAAGTATTCTTGAAAACTTTCTTTTGTATTTTTGCGCTGTTCCTCAATGCTCTGTACACCTCTGAGGCACATAGTTTTTCCCCGAACTCCTCGACCAGAACCTGCTTTAAATTACTCTAACCTTTAACGCCTACCGAACCGCAAACAAAGAGCTTAGCGGCACATTTAAGCAACTGTTTGGCGGACACGTACCTTTGTAACAGTCAAACCTAAATTGGAGCGTCAGCGGCAAGCAACTGTCAAAATTGCTTCATGCCCATACAAATTGTATGGGGCAAACCGCAATTGAAACGCTCTGACGCTGAGCTGTTCGAATTTCCAGTTTTGACAGCGCGTTAGCAGTTGAAGTTGGCTGCGAGAAACAAAAACGCCTGTGATTTATATTTGATTTGATTTAAATTGTGAGGAATTTATTCAAATAAGAGCTAAGTTTTGCAAAATAATAATAGTTTGTTGTTTTTTTGGCAACTAAACAGATATGTTTTTGACATTTGTTTCCATTTCATGATTTTGACAATCCCAACGCAACGCTTCAATTTCGGTATGCCGCACTGAGCGAGAGCGTTGCGTCAGAAAACGCAACGCTCAACGCTCCAATTTAGGTTTGACTGTAAGTCATTCCAGCACATCGTGTCAGCTACGTCATCAAACTGCGCGGGCCAGCAATTCACGTCTTGATCACTGTCCCCAGAAAATGACGAAACACCATCTTCCACATCTCGCAACGTAAACATCATCTTATGTGCCCCTGCTAGATTTGTTTTTGCGTCCGCATACAACGAATTTGAAGACTCATTGTCACTTTCTAGTTCTTCCTGATCGTTTTCACAAACTATATGGTGTAACAAACGCAATTGTAATTCTTTTTTCCCCCCAGTTACACTTAAGCTCTCTCAGTTTATCCTTCAGCATATCTACCGTCATTGCCCTAACCGTGTCAACGGCCATCTCACAAATTTTACGAATTAAAATTCATATGCCAGCATATAAAAATCAAATTACGTATAAAGCATATAAACATCAAATTACAAAGTTGAAACTTAACCACACTAATTTGGTTAATAAGAAATTTTTAAGTCATTCCACTCACGGCAATGCAAACAAAATAAGTACTAACTACTCAGATAAGTATATTCCGCTCACACTCCTTTTCTTTGCTGGTTTCTCTGCTGTTGGCTTCGCTGTCGTTTTCATAACTGTGCTGCTCTTTCTTCGCTTTCCTTTGCTGTTGACCGTTTGGTGTACTTGAATTGCCTCTCATCTACGTATGCATCACTTATTTCGTCATGCACATAACGGATCTCTGTCATTTGTTAACGCCCACGAGCGTATACGATGTTTTATTATTTTGCTTTACTGTTCTTGCCTTATGTTGACTTTGTCTTTCTATCACACACTCTCCGCGTCCCGTTACTTGTCGCTTTTTTGGTGTTGTTGTTGCTTTACTCGTGCGCACGCTCAGTCCCTTCTAGACGAAATTCAAAAGTAACGGCCACTTTTCCGCCTGAAAAGTAACGGTCGTTTTTCCCGCGCGACTGTACACGTCCAGTGGAGCACCCGACGACAACATTAACAGAGCGCGATTTCACTGTTTCGCACAAGCTTTCGACTGTACATGTCCACGGGGCACCCCGACAACAACACTAACACTGCGCGATTTCACTGTTTCGCACAAGCTTTCGACTGTCTTTATTCTTCCACTGATTTTTACGTATGTATATATGCACTGTTTTCCCGCTGGATGCAAAGTTTTTGTTTTCGAATTCTTCACAATCGTCACTTTCGGCTCAAGTTTTGTACTTTTTAACTTCCCGAACGAGCTTCCAATTTGTACGGAAAACACGTGCACTAGGTTCAATTGGTTAAAACACAGTATTATTATCATTTATTATTATGAAATTGTATTATAATTTAAGTAGACGTAATTACAGGTAAGTCTTCTGGCACTTGGTGACTGACTCCCGCTTTTTGATGAACCTTCCTGTTCGTCTTCAGCGAAGACCACAAGAAGAAAAAATTTATAACAGGAAAAAAAATAACAAAAATGTAACAAAAATAACCAAAATGTTTATTCGACACAAAATAAATAACTCATCCATAAACTTCAAGATTTAAGCAAAATTTTAAAGGATTTTGCCAAATTTGTATGTGGGTGTGACATAAAATAAACATCTAACACGTTCACGCGCAGTAAAACTTTCAGTGAGTTGCGAATTAATTGTTGACTATTTTTAAAACATAGTTATCGATTTAAACAATGCTGTTTACTTTTTTACGAGAAACAGCAATAGTTATGACACTATATACCAATATTATTGCCACTCCCAATATTATTGTGCTCGTTCATTGAAAATAAGAGTTTCTTTGGGAGCTGTGGGCGGAACGCTTATAAAGGAAAATGCGCGGGATTGTGGATTTGCGTGATGTGCTTTATTTGATTGCTAAAACACGAATTACAATATTATGATACATTGGACAACACAAACGGCCGGAGCCGGTCGGAGCTGCTCATTGAGCAGGCCCAATGCCTCCAAGGCTCGCTCGATGAGGGCGCGGGCTCTGACGCGAGGCTCTGGGGTCCCATTGTTGGAGGCCTCGTCATCCCTGAAAGCGATCAGCTTTTCTGCTGCCTCGGCTGCGGGACGGCTGGGTTGGTGTTGGGCCTGCCGGCGGTGGCGAGTCAGCCGGTCCGCGACGGCAGAGCACTGAACCGGGCGCTTCCTCCCGCCCTTGGGTGTGGCCTTGGGCGCCGCTGCTGGGGCTGGCCTTTCCCTTTCCACTTATAACGTTTGTGGAGATCCTTGAGATATCCGTCCTTCCATCGTCGGGCTATTGATGATGAAGGATTTTGAGTTTTTTCCATCGGTTGATTACGGACAGCCCTGAGCACTCGTGTTTGGGGGGGGGGGTGCGAGAGGAGTGCCTCGGAGAAAGTAGTCAGGTGTCAGAGACACTAAATCGCTAGGCTCATGCGATTGAGGAGAGAGCGGACGTGAATTAAGTTTCCCTTCAATGTAAGTAAGAAGAGTCGTAAACTCTTCGTATGTGAACTTATGAGAGCCTTTTTAAGGTGGGTCTTGAAGCTTTTGACTGATTGTCCTCCCATGTGAGGAGCATGTGGAGTGATGAATTGCCACTCGACGCTCTGGGGACCGTATCGGTCGAGAATGTCTTTGGCGATTTTGCCGTTGTCGGTCAGATTTTGAGAGGCACCCTCGTCGAACAGTGAATCGGGCGAATGCTGCGCGGAACGCTTCGGTTGTAAGGTCCGAACAGAGTTCCAAGCGAACGGCTTTCGTGGAGAAGTAAACGAACCCTGCAACATAACCTTTGACGTAGGTTGAGCTACGGAGTATGGAAGCTTTGATCTGGAATGGACCAGCAAAGTCGATTCCGGTTGTGGCGAATGGGATAGTAAGTGTGCATCGTTCGGGGGGGAGCGCTGCCGTAATCTGAGTTCGCAGCCTTTGTTTATGGTTGGCACAAGTTTTGCATTGGAAAATGCACTTTTTCACTTGTGGCTGTAGGCGCGGAACATAATATTCCTGCCGAACCATACGGAGCATGAGTCGTTGGTCCGCATGCAGCAATAGCTTGTTTAGGAATCGCATGAGTTCGCAGCCTTTGTTTATGGATGGCACACGTTTTGCATTAGAAAATGCACTTTTTGACTTGTGGCTTTAGGCGCGGAACATAATATTCCTGTTGAACCATACGGAACATGAGTCGTTGGTCCGCATGCAGCAATAGCTTGTGAAGGAATCGAAGAAGCAAATTGCAGTAGCGGGACTCTGGGGAGAATAATGGGGTGTCGTTCATTGTACGACAATGTCGCATTGGCGAGTCTGCCATTAACTCGCATAACCTTCTGTATGTCTAAGAGCGGATTGAATAAGAAGGGATTGATTGAAGAGAGAACTTTTCCTGGCTATGGGAGGAGATTGAGATAGTGCTTGTCGTTCCTGGGGATAATAGGAACTTTGCGCGAGAGTTATAAGGCGATTCTTAACAAATGCCAACTCTGCTTGGGGCAACAGTGTTCCGTGTATGGGATTATGTTAGCGACGGGAGGAGATGCCGTTATGAACAAAGCAGAACATGAATGCGATTACTCGCAGAGCTCGAGAGAAGCTGGAGAACCGATCGAGAATGTCGGCTTGCTCTTCGAGAACGTGGTGGCAGTCAATCGCTCGTTGTTCCGGGAATGGAACTTTGCGAGAGTGACCCCTTGGCCAAGCATCGGAAGCTTGCTGCAGCCATGATCTTTAAGTGTGATCTTTAAGATCTTGCGGCTTGCATCCGCGCGTTCCTAAGGGATTTTCAGCGCTTGGGACATGTCGCCAGGCAGCGTTGTGCACATTTTGACGTATCTGAGTCGTGCGTTTGGCAACATAAGTTTTCCATGGGCAAGGTGGTTTTTCCAACCAAGCAAGGACAATTTCAGAATAGGTCCATAAATGGATTTCCGATTTATCGAACCCGAGATGAGAGCGAAGAGATGAGCTTATGGTTGCGAGGTGAGCTTATGGTTGGGAGAGGTGCAACTCTTGTTTTTGCAACTAGAAGATGTGACGAAAGGCTGTCACTCTTCGTGCTAGTACGTATGTACAGAGCTGCACAGTATGCCTTTTTACCAAACGTTAGGTTTAGTGGGATAACCGACTATATCGTGCCGTACCTAAGTTTTCAAACGGATTTCGGGGCGAAATTCCCTACGAGGGCCGAATGGGAAAGAACCAGCCTCAGCCAGTCAAGGTTGGTCGAGGAGTGTAGGACGGCTCTGGGCGCGCTAAGTCGCTGCGCTGATATCACCCTCATCTGAGTTCCCGGCCATAGGAACATTGAAGGGAATGAGAGAGAGCGGATGAGCGCTCGGGGGCCTCGCTTGACGCATCACTGGGTGTCTCGGTTCCGACGCCTTGGGATTCGTCAGGAGGGGCTGCTATCTACACTATCTCAGCCTTGCCAATCGGAGTTGGAAATCGCTGTCTTCCTGCCGTACCTCGCGGGAGATGTGGCCCTCCTACAACGAGCCGAGATCTCGCGAGCTTATTAACAAACCACGCACGGACGTCGCTAGGCTTACGGCGATCATCACAGGCCACTGGACTATAGGTCCACATGCGGAGAGGCTAAACATCCCCTTCAATACCCATTGCAGGAGCTGTGGGAATTTAGAAGAGAAAGAAACACCAAATCACTTCCTCTGTCACTGCCCAGCTCTGGCAAGGGCAAGATTTAAGTTTCTATGGAAACACTTTTTCACTTGTATGACCGATTGCTCGACAGTCTGGGGAATCTTCTTGGATACCTAAATTCTATCAGGTGGATTTAGTCATACAACTAACCAGGTTTAGTTTTCGGTGAGCATGTGGTACTAAAACGGCGTCTATGCGCTAACTGTGACTTGCAGGGGGACTGTGAGTCAGCCACCTCAACCAACCAACCATGCCTTTTCAGAGGCATCGCAAAATCCATGGATCTGAACATTTCGTTTGGGGGCGTAGTGAACCCACCGGGGAATTTCGATAAATTCTATGGTTGGCACGTTCTCAATGAATTGCTGCCATTTGACAAGTGATCCTGGCATGCATTCATCCCATTCAGTGCCTTCAAGCCAAATCTCTGGCAGAAGTTTTTTGGCAAGAATCATTATAGGCGAAAGCCATCCTGCGGGATCGAAAAGCTTGGCAACGGAGGAAAGAATTGGCCTTTTTGTAAATGAATTTTCAGGAGTAGTGGGAGAGATGGAGTATGAAAATGAATCCGATAGGGCATTCCAAAGGATGCCAAGAGCCTTAGCAGAACTCGTTGCATCGAACTTGAAGAATTCCGAGTCGAAAATGTCGTCTTCGGAAATTTCCTCTAAGAGTTTTGGGTGATTAGCCATCTTTTTAAGGGGAAAACCTCCGGAGTTGAGGGTGGCTATCACTTGAGAGAGAGCTTCCTTAGTAGTGGGAAGATCATGACCTCCGGAAAGAATGTCGTCGACATACCTATCCTCAAGAAGTATTTTTGCCGCTAGCGGGCTGGATGGCTGAGAATCGTGGGCCAATTGATGGAGCGTTCTGATGGTCAAATATGGCGCTCAGTTAACCCCAAATTTCACCGTTCACGATATATCTACCGTCCGATCCACGGATTATGGTCTTCTGGTGTAACTCTTTGCAGTATGTGTCATGCGCGGAGACAGGTGTTGGAAGTTTAACTTCTTCCTGCTCCCAGAATTGCCTGAGTTGTGAATTAAGTTCCTCATTGGAGACTTCTGCAACGTATGTCAAATAAGATAACACCGTATAGGGTACTGGCCCGTTGAGTATCCAACCGAAAATGGTGTTTTGGGCTAATAAGCTGCCACAGACATTTCGACGGATACCTTCGATTAAGATCTGGCGAATCAGATCGGTGCCAATTACCAAGTCTATCCGCGCTGACTTGGAGGGACTTGGGTTAGCAAGACTTAGCGTGGCAAATTCTTGCCAATTGGGATGGATAATTGTTAAGGGAGGTAGCAATTTTGTCAATTGAGGGAGTACGATAGCTTGCACGTTGAGCTTCTTGCACCTTTTTGCACCTTCCCGGAAATGAAGGAGCGTTGCGAGCCTTGGTCGATTAACGCTCTAACCTAGAACAATTCTCGCAGGTGGCCAATAGACACCAGTGCCGTAGGCAGAAGGGATGCCATTATTGGAATGAAGACTTGTGCAATCCTTTATGATATGCGTTGTGGAAAGACAGTTTTCGCATAGGTTCTGCTCTTTGACGTATTTCAGTCGGCTCTGGGGGCTGAGCTTCTTGAAACTTTGACATGTCCGTATAGGGTGGTTTGCGTTGCAGATTTTGCACTCGAATTCTTTTTTCACCTCAGTGCAGAAGAGAGGCATTGAAATTGGAGGGTTGTGTTTTTGGCTAAGTGGGCCGAATGCTATTAAGTCGTTCCACCACCTCGTACCTGATGGTTATGAACTAGTCCATTTGCGACCAAAGAGGCAGGTCTTTACGAGATGTAAGAGATCGTTCCCAAAGAGTTTTTGTCTCTTCGGGCAATTCGGTGCAACAAAAAATGTTTCGGTATCGCAAGGTGAAACTTCTAAACAAATGTTTGGTGTATTTGTTGGTTCAAGAGATCGAACCTGTTCCCTTTGCGCAGCGTGCTGAGGCTGGAGCATCTCAATGATGTGCGACATCTGAGCCATGCACAACTCATACTGGTCTGTGCAGGCGTCTATCTTCTACCGAGCCGACTCCTTGAAACGGTCGGGCTGGCTACTGTCTTCTGCAATGGAGACTGCCACATATGCACACATAAGCCTTCCCATTCTTCCAAATTCTTTCGACGAATTTGGACGAGGGACTTCCTTTGTTCCTCAATGGGAGTTGTTGAGAACTTTGTGTAATATTGCACGAGCCGATTAGACTCGAATATAAATTTGGCAATGCTAGGATCGGTTGCTCGGAGAATGAGGGATTTGGAGTGCGTTTTTTGAGGCTTACGAGTAACATTGTCTGTCAAAAATAAATCGGTTGACACTTTAGGGGGCTGTTTGGAGGCGGTTGGCTCCATCGCGTCTGGCTGCTTCTTAGGATAACGCTCTACCGGCATTGAAATAAATAAGCGAAACTTGAGGGGGAGAGCGGTCAGGAGCGAAAAATTTGAAGTTAAATTCCCGCCTGAGAATGAGAATAACCGAAAGGGTTAAAGTTGGTGGCGTCCGCACGAACGGTTTAAAATTCGAAAAAATCGAAAAGTTACACGAATGTGTGAAAATTGTTCAATTCTATGGGGATTTGCCTTTAATTGGTTGGCCAACGTTATTCACCGTATGTGGAACAATACGGGAAAATAAAACCACTTCAATTATTCAGCGCCAACGCAGTCAAAACCCAACAATCACTTTATTTACAAATCTACACTTTGCTTGTATCTACACTTATTACTACTTTGCTTATTCACCTAAGATTCCCCCCTGCGCTGCACACTGCTGCTTTTATAGTAGTTTTCTTATCGCGCCGAAGTTTCTTGGACATTCCAGTTGTACTTTCTATCTCGATTGTTCTAGCACAGCTCATCACCTTTCGCGCACCATCCTTGCCATATCGGACTATCCAAGCGAATTATACCAAATTTGCCATACTTCAAAGTGCATGCCTAAAAGTATGCTTGGAAAAGCATTCATGCATAGCACAGAGTGCCTCATCGTTTCACTGCCCATCACTTAGACTTGTTCGTCCCGAACAAGTGCCGAGGCTCTGCCGGAGTAAGACGCCAGGCGCTACACATGGACTACTTTCAGTTTGGCGTTTCTGTTGCCGCAGTGTTAAACCCTGTACACCACGTCAATAATCCTGGTCACGAACTTGTACGGTCCTTCCCATGACGCTTGAAGTTTTGAAGACAAACCCTTCCTCCGCTGGGGGTTGTAAAGCATTTGGTAATGCCTTCTTGGAACCCCGCTGTGTTAGCCCGTAGATCATATCTGGCTTTCATCTTATCGCTGACCAGTTGGATACGGTCCCTTATCCACTTGTGGATTTTTTCCAGCTCTGATCGCTTATTAACTGCGTAAGCAGTCTTAGCGCCTTCCGTCGTGCTGACCACTCCGAACTTCAAGTCAGCAGGCAACAACAGCTCCGTGCCGAACACTGCTCGGGCTGGAGTGAGTGATGTCGTATCTTGCGGGGCTAACCTATACGCCATCAAGAACAGCGGAATATGCGTGTCCCAATCCTTTTGATTCCTGCCTACTACTTTTCGCAGATATTCTTCCAAATCTGGCCACCCAGTTGTTTACCAGCATTTCCGCGACCGTGGTGGCCTCCTGGTTAGGAAGAGGATACACTTCGGGCCATTACCACCAGCACATATTTGCTGCCTTGAGTGCTAAGTGGGAATGGCGCGGCGACGTCCATGGCGATTCGCTCGAAGGGCGCTCCCACGTTGTACTGCTGCATGCGGCCGCGAGATCTTCTTGTCGGCCCTTTCGCAGCCGAACATCTATCGCAGCTCTTAATCCAATCGGCGAAAGACTCCTGGCATCCTACCCAGTAGAATCGTCTTTTTATTTTGGCGACAGTTTTTGTGATGCCTAGGTGCCCTCCGCTGGCGTCGTTATGGTATGCCTCGATCACCTCGTTGATCCTGCATTTCGGGACTACAATTAGGGAATTGCTGGTCCGGCCATCCTCACTCTCCCACTCGCGGTATAGGCAACCATCAGACAGCCGCAGACTTTGCCACTGCGCCCAGTAAGACTTCGCGATCGGGCTCTCACCGGCCATCTCCTGCCAGTCTGGACGTGCGTCTTGCTCCTTGCCTTCAATGATTTTTTCAAGATCCGTATCCTCGCGCTGGTCCTTTTGTATCCTCTCCACAGACAACTCTTCCTTTGGCATAACGCTGACCAATCGTACGTCCACTATCTGCTCTTTGCTTTCGGCTGCAATTCCTGCATTCGGTTTTGCACGCACGGCGAGACAAGGCATCGGCATTTCCATGGCTGCTACCCTTGAGATGATCTACCATGTAGTCGTAGCTCTGCAGCCGCTCGATCCACCGCGCCAATTGGCCTTCCGGATCTTTAAAGTTCAGTAGCCATTTCAATGCCGCATGATCTGTGCGCAGGCGAAACTTTTGCCCATACAGGTATTTGTGGAAGTGTTTCAAGCATTCCAGCTTTTCCTTCAGTCGTGCAAAAGCCTGCTCCTGCTCTTCGCCCCACGCGAAGGCTTGATTCTTTTACGTCAGTTTGTGCAAGCCACTAGCTATGCTCGCAAATTCAGGAACGAATCTTCGGTAGTATGTGCACGGACCCAGGAAACTGCAGAGTTCGTGCAGATTGCGTGGTCGGGGCCACTCCTTCACCGCCGTGATTTTGCCTTCATCCGTATGTCCTCCGCGGGCGGAAACCGTATGACCCAGATACTTGACCTTTTTTTTGGAACAGCGAGCACTTCTTTGGGTTGAGTTTAAGGCCGGCGTTTTGTATTCGCCCAAATACCTCCTTCATCTTTTCCAGGTGGCCGTCGAAGCTTTTGCCCATCACGATTATGTCGTCGAGGTATACCAGACACATCCGCCAATGCAGCCCTTTAAGCACACGTTCCATTAGCCGCTCGAATGTTGCTGGTGCGTTGCAGAGTCCAAACGGCATGACGGTGAACTGCCACAAACCATCGCCAATACTGAAAGCTGTTTTCTCCTTGTCCTGGTCTGTAAGCTCAACCTGCGAATAGCCGCTGCGTAAGTGGAGTGTGGAAAACCACTGTGTGCCTGACAGTGTGTCAAGGGTGTCATCGATCCGAGGTAGTGGATAGCTTCCTTCTTGGTGACGTCATTGAGCTTTCGATAGTCCACACAAAATCGGGTACTGCCATCCTTTATTCCTTCTGTTGCAAATATTGACCCTGCAGTGCTGCAGGAGTGGCCGTGCCTTCTGTTTCTGCTCGGCTGTCAATTCGCTGCTCCACTGGTTCTGCGGTGTGGACTCCATGTAAGAACCGCTTTTCTTACTTCCTCCGGGTGGACTGCTTTCGCATAGACAACTGCTTCAGCCTCTCTACACTCGCCAATGACCGCATCTTTTCCGACATATCTGGGTGTGTTCAGTGGGTTGAGTATCCTGACTGGTATTTTTCCATTTTTGGGTTCCACTAATGTATGTCCGATAATTATGTTGTCGTTTCCTTGTTTTGGTGCTTCTACAACCCACAGCCGACTTGTCCCATCGTCCTCGTCCACCTTTGCCCACACAATCGCCTCGGAATTCGCTGGTATACTCTGGTGTTGACACGAGAAAACTTTCCTTACCGCCACGCTTCGCTCATTGCCAGTGTGCAGGGGGAATTCAACGTTGGCATATATCAGCACATTTTCTTTCAGGTCCAGCGTAAAACCGTGCCTAATCATGAAATCCACGCCTATAATCACGTCGTCCATTATATCCGCGACGATGAACTCATGTTCCAGGCTGTTGGTGCCGATAGCAATTGTTTTTGTTACTTTTCCTCTTACCGGCGCACGCTGGCAGTCGCAGTCCTCAGCTGTATGCCATGCAGCAGTTCTCAGTTCTTCAGAAGCTTCCTTTTTATGATCGAATATGACGCTCCAGTATCCAGTGTCAACACGAACAACTTTCCATCTATCTTTCCTTCAATCATCAAGCTGCTGGGTTGTCGTTTCAGCTGTGAGACAAGGACGGTGGGGCAGCGGGTTGTGGGGATTAGCTCACGCCCCTTTGGGCTGACCCGTTTTAGTTTAACGACTCGTCGTCCTCAGCCCTGAGCTTGTTGGCTGGGCCTCGATTGTCAGTATTCCTCGCTTCAGGCGATTGCGATCGAGAACGGGAACGCCTTTTTTGTTGGCGGCAGTCCCGTGCTATGTGACCCTACTTGCCACATGTCCAGCAAACCACTTTATAGGAGACAACCCGTGGCCTGCCCGGTGTCTCAGAGCTTATGGCCTGGATCGGAATGTCGTTGTCCGACTGACCGAGTGCCTCCAATTCATGTCGCCTCATATGTCATCGCGCTGGTCACCGTCTCTTTAAATGTCGGCTTGCCCATCATCAAGGCACTGCGACGTGTCTCCGGATCATGAAGACCTTCAATGAACGACTCAATCTTCATCCTCTCGAGATCATCAGCGCCGAATTTTGGGTAGCACAACTGTACGAGCCGCTCAATGTCTGCTGCATATGTCTGCAGCGCCTCGCTGGCTCTTTGCCTGTGGTTCTTCAGCTCACAATAGTACAGCGTATGGTTGTGCTCGGTACTGTACTTCGCTGCCAACGCTCTCATGAGTTCCTCGTAATCACTTCTCGAACATTCCGGAACTGATTTCATTACCTCAGCCGCAGGACCTTTCAGCGCCAGTGCCAATTTCCGACCCTTCCTGATATCGGTCCACTGATTTTCCAAAGCAGCTAAGTCGAATTGAAGTTTAACCCCTTCCGGTATTATGACGAGTCTAGCTCGTCATCGGTTTTTCATGCCATACCGCACAATGACGAGCTACACTCGTCATGTGACTAAAGTTACTGTTGATATTAACAATGTGTAAAAATGGATATTAAGTAAGAATATGTAAGAATTATAAAATGAAACAAGTTTTTTGAATAAAAATTAAATGGTTATTTCATGCACAGTTTTTCATTATTAAATCGTACCGGAAGGGGTTAAATGTATCGAACGGCGTAACACCATCATAAGTAGGCACTTCTGTTCGGGTGGCGAAACTTTCCGGAACCGGCGGCAAACATTCTCGTGGCTGTACCTCCCTAAGCCGCTCGTCGATTTTTCTGTTCACCGAATCCTCCAGACCGTCAACTCGTCAGTTCAGGGAATCATCAAGGTCATCGACTCGTTTGTCCAAGTGTTCCACTTGAGCTCCCAGGTGCTCCACCTTCACCTTTAGCTTGTTGGAGATTTATTCCACTTTCTGCTCTAAGCGTGCAGAATTTTCTTGAAAATTGGTTTCCATTCGCTCTGCTACTTCTCGGTTCGCTGATTCCATTTTCGCTATTTCTTGATTCGTAGTTTCCAGCTTCGATGCCATTTCTCGATTTGCAGTCTCGACTTTTGCCGAAATTTCCTGATTCATAGTTTCCAGTTTCGCTGCCATTTCTCGATTTGCAGTCTCAACTTTTGCCGAAATTTCCTGATTCGTAGTTTCCAGTTTCGCTGCCATTTCTCGATTTGTAGTTTCCAATTTCGCTGCCATTTGCGCTGACATTTCGCGATTTTCACGGTTGGAAGTCTCGAACTTGCCTTTCATTGCAACCATTAGCTAGCTCATGTCTTTTGCTTGTAGTGGCGCAGCCGCTGCAGCCGAATTTTGCATCGACGCAGAACCAGCAGGCGATTCCTCTACCTTAGCCGACGCCTCTAGCTCCTGCGTCCCGAACTCATGCGCACCCCAATCGATGCCTCGTGCCTCACACGCCTCTCGCAAGCGCAGCTGCAACTCCACTTTACCGCCAGCAGTCGGCAAATTCCGAGCAGCCAGCTCCTTCTTCAGCTGGTCCACCTTCAGCTGCCGTTCAGCCGTTTAACCATGTCTGCGTTTTTATATTTTTATTTTTTTCTTTGTTTATCTTCAGTAACACAATCCCACTTCTGACACCAAATGTTACGAAAATTACTTCACAGGTTTGTTTGGATTGTGTTTGAAAATAAAACAACGTCAATTATTTAGCGCAAACCGCAGTCAGAAACTAACAATCACTTTTATAACAGAATTACACTTTGCTTGTATCTACACTTGTTACCACTTTGCTTATTCAATTCAGACTCGACCCCTTGCGCTGCCACTGCTGCTTTTATACTAGTTTTCTTATCGTGCCGAAGTTTCTTGCATATTCCAGTTGTACTTTCTATCTTGATGGTTCTAGCATTACCTTTCGCGAACCATCCTTGCCATATCGGACTATCCAAGCGAATTATACCAAATTTTCCATACTTCAAAGTGCATGCCTATAAGTATGCTTGGAAAAGCATTCAGCACAGAGTCCTTTTTTCGTTTTAGTATTATAATCAAGCACACAAGGTCGTGTGAGCAAGAAAGTTATTGGCACCTGTAAGATTTGTCACTCTCGCGAAAAATTTAAACGCAAAACACGCCAATCATGTTGTATTTGTGGATAGCCAGTATGTGCCGACCATTCTTCGCAGTCCGTGAATGCGATAAATGCGTCACCTCAATGGTGAGGATAAATATAATCCATAAAAATAAAAGTTATTTTTGCACAAACAAACATGCACCCGCCGTTTTTCCTACGCCGAGCAGAATATGTTTAGTCGTTCAGCCGAACACTTTAGTGTTAAAGACTAACTCCACGCCCTTAAGAACATAATTACCAATCATCGCAGCATACGGTATGTCTCTTTCCTTTACAACGTGACAAGTTATCCTTAACACCACCTCGTCAATGGCTATGTCGGCCTCGAAGCTGCCTAATGTCGTAAGCTTGCCTCTACCTACTCCAACCAATTGACGCTTTTCCTGACTGAGTTCGATATCACCTAGCGACATAAGGGTATCGTATCTCATCAAGCATGTATCGGCTCCGGTATCTACTAGGGCACTAAAAGTAAAACCGCTAATCGCCACGTCGATGAAAATCAACCGCCATCTTTCCCACCCCTATTTCGATGGCCCAACGTATTTACACGTTCCTTTTTACCGGCCCATTTGTCATCTCCTTTTTGCATTCATGAGCAAAATTTTGTTTTTTTGTTTGCACTTAAAACAAATAACGTTGCCTGAACCTGCATTTGGAGATTCCTTGGCCAAATGGCCCTCTCTGTCGCATTTAAACACTTTCTTTATTGCTGAGTTTTCTCGTCTGAGTTCCTGCCAGAGGATACCTGAGGTGCGTTCGACTTATTTGACGATATTTGAGAACCTCTGATTTTCTCATACACACGTATCTGCTCTTTCAGTTCCTTAACGCTCTTGGCTTAATACAACATGCTTTTATTCGCTCGCGTATCGGGTAGTCCCTCTATGAAATATTCCAAAACGCTTTTTTCATCCAATGCGATTGCTTTTCCCATTTCTATTATGGCATATAAGTATTCTTGAAAACTTTCTTTTGTATTTTTGCGCTGTTCCTCAATGCTATGTGCACCTCTGAGGCACATAGTTTTTCCCCGAACTCCTCGACCAGAACCTGCTTTAAATTATTCTAACCTTTAACGCCTACCGAACCGCAAACAAAGAGCTTAGCGGCACATTTAAGCAACTGTTTGGCGTACACGTACCTTTGTAAGTCATTCCAGCACATCGTGTCAGCTACGTCATCAAACTGCGCGGCCAGCAATTCACGTCTTGATCACTGTCCCAAGAAAATGACGAAACACCATCTTCCACATCTCGCAACGTAAACATCACCTTATGTGCCCCTGCTAGATTTGTTTTTGCGTCCGCATACAACGAATTTGAAGACTCATTGTCACTTTCTAGTTCTTCCTGATCGTTTTCACAAACTATATGGTGTAACAAACGCAATTGTAATTCTTTTTTCCCCCCAGTTACACTTAAGCTCTCTCAGTTTATCCTTCAGCATATCTACCGTCATTGCCCTAACCGTGTCAACGGCCATCTCACAAATTTTACGAATTAAAATTCATATGCCCGCATATAAAAATCAAATTACATATTGTTACGAATACTAGTTCTAGTGGGCTGTTACGTATCACTGGATTGTGCAATTTGAAAATAAAACAACTTTAGTTATGCAAACGCAGTCAATAAAAACCAACTGTCACTTTATTTCACACTTTTCACACTTCACTGTCTTTACACTTGATTATTTGCTTAATCACTCTGTGTGGCACCTTCACTAGACAAAATCAGACTGACTCGCTGCGCCGCACCCGGCTGCCTTTTATACCTGTCCGGCCATCGCGCAGATCGTTCTCGCACATTCCAGAGTGGACTAAAGGTTTCCATGATGATCGCGACCGTCATTGCCAGGTTGGACTAAAAGTAGCCATCATTGCCAGGTTGGCCTAACTGTTCCCCTTATTATCGCGGCCGCAGGGTTGCTTTGCACAGCGGCAGACTGTCTTATCGTTACAATATAAAGCATATAAACATCAAATTACAAAGTTGAAACTTAACTACACTAATTTGGTTAATAAGAAATTTTTAAGTCATTCCACTCACGGCAATGCAAACAAAATAAGTACTAACTACTCATATAAGTATATTCCGCTCACACTCCTTTTCTTTGCTGGTTTCTCTGCTGTTGGCTTCGCTGTCGTTTTCATAACTGCGCTGCTCTTTCTTCGCTTTCCTTTGCTGTTGACCGTTTGGTGTACTTGAATTGCCTCTCATCTACGTATGCATCACTTATTTCGTCATGCACATAACGGATCTCTGTCATTTGTTAACGCCCACGAGCGTATACGATGTTTTATTATTTTGCTTTACTGTTCTTGCCTTATGTTGACTTTGTCTTTCTATCACACACTCTCCGCGTCCCGTTGCTTGTCGCTTTTTTGGTGTTGTTGTTGCTTTACTCGTGCGCACGCTCAGTCCCTTCTAGACGAAATTCAAAAGTAACGGCCACTTTTCCGCGTGAAAAGTTACGGTCGTTTTTTCCGCGCGACTGTACACGTCCAGTGGAGCACCCGACGATAACATTAACAGAGCGCGATTTCACTGTTTCGCACAAGCTTTCGACTGTACATGTCCACGGGGCACCCCGACAACAACACTAACACTGCGCGATTTCACTGTTTCGCACATGCTTTCGACTGTCTTTATTCTTCCACTGATTTTTACGTATGTATATATGCACTGTTTTCCCGCTGGATGCAAAGTTTTTGTTTTCGAATTTTTCACAATCGTCACTTTCGGCTCAAGTTTTGTACTTTTTAACTTCCCGAACGAGCTTCCAATTTGTACGGAAAACACGTGCACTAGGTTCAATTGGTTAAAACACAGTATTATTATCATTTATTATTATGAAATTGTATTATAATTTAAGTAGATGTAATTACAGGTAAGTCTTCTGGCACTTGGCGACTGACTCCCGCTTTTTGATGAACGTTCCTGTTCGTCTGCAGCGAAGACCACAAGAAGAAAAAATTTATAACAGGAAAAAAAATAACAAAAATGTAACAAAAATAACCAAAATGTTTATTCGACACAAAATAAATAACTCATCCATAAACTTCAAGATTTAAGCAAAATTTTAAAGGATTTTGCCAAATTTGTATGTGGGTGTGACATAAAATAAACATCTAACACGTTCACGCGCAGTAAAACTTTCAGTGAGTTGCGAATTAATTGTTGACTATTTTTAAAACATAGTTATCGATTTAAACAATGCTGTTTACTTTTTTACGAGAAACAGCAATAGTTATGACACTATATACCAATATTATTGCCACTCCCAATATTATTGTGCTCGTTCATTGAAAATAAGAGTTTCTTTTGGGAGCCGTGGGCGGAACGCTTATAAAAGGAAAATGGGATTGCGGATTTGCGTGATGTGCTTTATTTATTATTATTATTATTATTATTTATTATTATTTATTATTATTATTTATTAATAGTCAAATAGAAATAGAATCATACTGACTTGCAAATACAATTAAATAAACAAAACACTTAAAATTAAATCAAAATTAATATAGAACAAAATTGACTAAGGTGCCGAAAGAATAACTTCATCGACTTGCCGTTTGAAGCATGATCTAGGAAGAGACAGATCCAAGGGGATAGAATTTGATAGCTTATTGAAGTCACGCATAGCCCGTGTTGTAGGTGCTGCAAGGAGGTAGTTAGCTTTCACAGTTTTTACATAAAAAGGCGGAGAGTAACGCAGTGATTTATAGGACACATTGAAATGGATTTTCTCTAGAAGACAAGGGCAATCAATGACATTGGAGACGAGATCAAAGACGAACATTACAGATTGGACGAATCTTCTAACCTCTAGAGACTGCAAATTAATCAACATTAGACGAGCACTATATGAAGGAAGTGGTTCAGAAAAATGCAGTGACTGTAGGGCAAAACGAAGAAACCTACGCTGAATTCTTTCAAGCCGGGAAGAGTGTAAAGCATACAGTGGGTTCCAAATTACAGAGGCATACTCGAGTTTAGAACGGACGAGAGACGTGAACAGAAGCTTACGCGTATAAGGGTCCTTGAATTCTTGTCCATACCGCCGGATAAATGATAAAAGTGAGTATGCTTTTGGAATGATGTAATTCACATGCTGCACGAATGTAAATTGAGTCATTGAGTCATCATGTAAGAGGAGGGAACAGGACTATGAGATTTAGAGAAACTAACATGAAAACATTTATTGATGTTAAGGGATAACTTATTATTGTGACACCAGATTGCAAGATTATTAATGTCAGTTTGAAGCAAAGAAATGTCAGTGTGATCACGTATACAACGAAATAGTTTTAAGTCGTCGGCATATAACAGAAAATTGGAATGTTGAAAACAATCTCCAATATCATTGATAAACAAGATAAACAAAAGTGGGCCGAGGATACTGCCTTGCGGGACACCAGAAGAGGCAACAAAAATGCGAGAATTAACATTATCGATCTTCACCCTACATACTCTGTTAGTGAGATATGATTTTAGCCAATTAAGAAAGGTTGAGTGAAAGCCAAGTCGTGCAAGTTTTGCAACTAAAATAACATGCGAAACACTATCAAATGCCTTGGAAAAATCAGTATAAATGATGTCCACTTGGTCACCATTCTTAAGGGGGGAAGTACCTCTCGGAGCCGAAAAAAAAGTCCTTTTTTGCGATTCAATTTGTGGAGAAATAAAATGGCGCACATAAAAATTGATATCGTTTATATTTAGAGCAATGTTTAAGGAAAAAAAAACATTTTTTACATTATGAAAAAAAAAAAAATTGAATGACTTATGGTCGATCCCGTAAGACGTGTTGCCGCTGACATTGAAGTTGCCGTACACGATTCTGGCCGCAATTTTCATCTGAAATCATAAAACCAAACATTTTTTTACTCGAGAGGGTTTTTTTTATCGGATAGACTACAATCTTTGCGAAATTCGAATATTAACTATAAAAATCAGTGTTGCAAAGAAAAAACGGCTTTTTTTGCAATAATTTTCGAGTCAAAAATGGTCAAAAAATAATTTTTTTTTTACGCCTGTAGTCTATCCTGTGCAGTTTTTTATGCTCTTTAAAATAAGGGCTGGATGAAGGAAATCGGCCAACAACTTTTTTTGTAATCATGCACGCCAATTTGAAAAACATGGTTTTGAGAAAACGCCGTTTAAAGTTTGCGTCTTGCCGCCAGTCGCGCTCAGCCGCTTCGGCGCCAACCAATATCAAATGGCACAACTTCCACAATTTTGACAATAGGCTTTTGAAATTTTTTGACTGATTTCTCAATGCTTATACCTGTCGATTAAGATAATAAAAAAAAAATCGATTTTTTGAAATTTATTTTCATACTTCCCCCCTTAAAAGTCGACAAACAAAATTCAGAAAAGACGGTCAGATTCGACACAGTAGAGCGGCCTGGCATAAAACCATGTTGATTAGGGCTTATTATTTGTTTCACGGCAAAAAACATTTTAGATTTGACTACCTTCTCAAAAATTTTAGAAACCGTTGTTAATTTTGAGATAATAATTTGGCCTATAATTTGAGATCTCATTTTTTTTCCCAGATTTAAAGATTGGTGTAATATAGGCAACCTTCCATTTATCAATAAATACGCCTTGTCGCAACGACAGATTAAAGATAATGCTTAAAGGAGCAGAGATAGCAGAAGCACAACTTTTGAGTAGGGAGGCGGACAAACCGTCACAGTCTTGTTTTGTTGAACAGGATAAATCTTTAATCGCTACACGAACATCCATAGCAGATACCAAAAGATTACCAAAATTTACTATTGAGTTACCAGTATAAATGGGCGAGGGAGAAAAACTACTATGGTCCTCTACAAAAGTTGAGCTCAAGAAATCAGCAAATAAATTTGAAGTGTCCCGAAAGTTATGAGAGGTTTTGCCATTATATTTCATGCAGGAGGGAATACTAGAGCAACCTTTTTTAGAATTGACAAAGGACCAAAAAGATTTTGGATTGAACTTTAAATCATTCTCAAACTTAGAGATGTACCTCTGGTATAAAAATTTATGGAGCACATTAAACTCCTTCATGTAGCGTTCAAACTTAACTTTACAATCAACAGAGCCTGAAGCTTTATAAAGTTTGTGATACTTATTCCTTTTATTTTTAATAGTTTTAAGATTTTAAGAATACCAGGGCAGCTTGTGCACTCTAGTTGGGAGAAGAGGTATATAGTTAGAGAAAGCCTTAAAAATGGCATCAATACAAATGTCATTTTTATTTTTTTAATTTAATAATTGATTGGCACGACAGCCCGCTTACGCGAGACTAAGGCCTAGCTTCCCGCAACCACCCGTGTTGTGCGTGTGAATTTTGTACGCGGGTGGAGGGGACCTACAGTTTTATGCCGGTTCCGAACGGCAGGTTGGGAGCTTTTTCATAGGCAATTTTTACTCTCAGAGGTTTGCCATTTCCAGCTGAGAGGACAGCCACCGAAAGAGAAAACGAGTTTCCCGTTATTTTTTTTAGGTGTTACTACATGCAGTATTCGATCTTGCGTCGCTCTGCATGCGACTCGCTGGACCGCGCACTAACCAACTGAGCCACGGCGGCTGCTACAAATGTCATAACAAACATTAATGCACTTGCTGGAAAACAGCTCATTCCAATTGGTGTCGAGGATAGTTGAATTGATCAACTCAAAATTAGCTAATTTCAGATTAAATGATTTACTCTCAACGATCGGAAGTTCTGGAAAGTCGTAGAAATCAATCTCAAGTAATAAGGGCTTATGGTGTTTGTCAGACACTGCAAAAGGGAAATCACAAACACACAACTTAGGGCAGACATTATTGCTGACAAAAATAAGGTCCAAGATTCTATTTAGGCTATTCACAAACGAATTAATTTGAAGTAGATCAAGACTCAAAAGGCAATCGAGGAAGTAAACTTCGTGCGAGTGGTGTACATTAGTGGGTGTTAAAACATGATCATCAGCAATATTAGCCCAAACTATGTTATTCAAGTTAAAATCCCCAAGGATACAAAAATTATCATTACAATTCTTATCAACTAAGTGTACAATATGTATTATTAATATCAGTTGGCCAAAGAGAAGAGTTAAAAATAGTACTAAAAGCACTAGGTATTACTCCCAGCTTGAAGTTGACACTCTTCAGCTTCCGAATGTCGGTATCTTTTTTTACTAACTTAAAGCAAGCCAAATGATGCTTATCTAACTGAGTGTGGTTAGTGACATAAGAGATAATATCTTCTTCGGAGACTGAACTCTTGAAGGAAGAGAGGTGAACCCATCTTTTGCGCACAACTACATCATGTTCGGCATTTTCGTTGTTACCAACAACCGTTGTCGGTTTTTTGTCTTCTTCTTACTGACTCTCATCCAACCACCACCATTAGAAGCGACATCAGCGGCATCGGCAGCCGAGGCAGATTCCTCATGGGTTCCAGTATCGGAGTTTGTAAGAGCAGCAGCAGCAGCACCAACATCAGCAAGAGTAGCAGCAGCAGCAGCAGCAGTATCAGCAAAAGTAGCAGCAGAGCGCGAGCTAGTACCATCCATAGCCCAAACAACAGCAGCATCAGCGAGTGAAGTGACATTGTCACTCTTAGCAGTTTTAGCAGGTGTAGAGAGCGACTCAACTCCATCTATTACACCAACAGCAACATTACCAAACGGGGCGGCCTTAGCTCTCATTGTAGTACGAACATCAGACGAAGAGAGCGAAGTCAAATCAACTCCACCAACAGTATTAGTGACAGGAGACTTTCTTATAACTGCAGATTGGACATGCAGCGAGTTAGTGTCAACGACCTTAGCCTTTGATCGTGTCTGCAAAATCGTACTCTGGGAGTCAGAGTTGATACTGCTATTAATTCCCGCAGTGGCCGCGACAGCAGGACTGTTTATGTTACTGCTGCAAGTTGTTGTTGTATGCATCACTGCAAGTTTTAGTACAGAAAGCTCCGACGAGATATGAGCAAGGTGCTTAGTGTTTTCCTCCAACAGCTCCATATGCACATTTTGTTGTTTAACCAACTGTGTATCCAAATGTTCAAATTTTGAAAGTAATGAGGTGCAGTTTGCATTAAGAATATTGCTGAACTTCTCGAAACCAGCCTTTTGGGATTCGATTATAGCACAGTTTACACTTTACTGTTCGTACACTTAAGTATTTGCTTAATTACTCCGTGTGGCAACTTCACTTGTCAAACCCAGTCTGACTCGCTGCGCCGCATCCTGCTTTTATACCTGTCAGGCCATCGCGCAGATCGTTCCCGCACATTCCGGAGTGGACTAAAAGTTTCCATCATTGCCAGGTTGGACTAAAAGTTATTATCGCGGCCGTCGTTGCCAGATTGGACTAAAAGTTACTATCGCGGCCGTCGTTGCCAGATTGGATTATAGCACGGCACGTAGCGGCAGGGTTGCTTTGCACAGCGACAGACTGTCTTATCGTTGCACTGCCCACCACTTAGACTTGTTCGTCCCGAACAAGTGCCGAGGCTCCGCTGTGATAAGGCGCCAGACGCTCCAAATGGACTACCTTCAGCTAAGCGCCTCTATTGCTGCAAAGTTGAATCCTGTATACCACGTCGTTCATTATATCCGCGACGATGAACTCATGTTCGAGGCTGCTGGTGCCGATAGCAATCGTTTTTGTAACTTTCTCTCTTACCGGCGCGCACTCGCCAGTCGCAGTCCGCAGCTGTATGCCATGCAGCGGTTCCCAGTTCTTCAGCAGCTTCCTTTTTATGATCGAATATGACGCTCCAGTATCCAGTGTCAACACGAACAACTTTCCATCTATCCTTCCTTCAATTGTCAAGCTGCTGGGCTGTCGTTTCAGCTGTGAGACAAGGATGGTGGGGCGGCAGATTGTGGGGATCAGCTCACGCCCCTTTGGGCTGACCCGTTTTAGTTTAACGACTCGCCGTCCTCAGCCCTGCGCTTGTTGGCTGGGCCTCGATTGTCAGTATTCCTCGCTTCCGGCGATTGCGATCGAGAACGGGAACGCCTCTTTCGTTGGCGGCAGTCTCGTGATATGTGGCCCTGCTTGCCACATACCCAGCAAACAACTTTAGAGGAGACCACCCGTGGCCTGCCCGGTGGCTCGGAGCTTATTGCCTGGATCGCAATGTCGTTGTCCGGCTGGATCTGGCGTATCCTTGCAGGTGCATACCGAGTGCACCCAATCCATGTCGCCTCGTATGTCATCGCGCTGGTCACCGTCTCCCTAAATGTCGGCTTGCCCATCTTCAACGCACTGCGACGTGTCTCCGGATCATGAAGGCCTTCAATAAACGCATCTATCTTCATCCTTTCGAGATCTTCAGCGCCAAAGGACGGGTAGCACAGCTGCACGAGCCGCTCAATGTCTGCTGCATATGTCTGCAGCGCCTCGTTGGATCTTTGCCTGCGGTTCTTCAGCTCACAGTAGTACAGCGTTCTGTTGTGCTCGTCGCTGTATTTGGCTGCCAGCGCCCTTATGACGGTCTCGTACTCACTTCGTAAACATTCTGGAACTGATTTTATTACCTCAGCCGCAGCACCTCTAAGAGCCAGCGCCAATCGCCGACCTTTCCTTACATCGGTCCACTGATTTTCCAGAGCAGCCAGGTCGAATTGTAGCTTGAAGGTATCGAACGGCGTAGTCCCATCATAAAAAGGCACTTCTGCTCGGGTGGCAACATTTTCCGGAACCGGCGGCAACCATTCTCGCGGCTGTACCTCCCTAAGCCGCTCGTCCATCTTTCTGTTCATCGAGTCTTCCAGACTATCAACTCGCTTGTTCAGGGAATCATCAAGATCGTCAACACGTTTGTTCAAGGAATCATCCAGGTCGCCAACTCGTTTGTTCAGGGAATCATCCAGGTCATCGACTCGTTTATCCAAGTGCTCTACTCGCGTCTCCAGGTGCTCGACTTTCCCATTAATCCTGTCTGAGATTTCCTCCACTTTCTGCTCCAAGCGCTGGGTCGCCGTTTCCATTTTCGCTGCCATTTCTCGATTTGCAGTTTCCAACTTCTCTGACATTGCTCGATTTGCAGTCTCGACTTTTGCCGAAATTTCGAGATTCGTAGTTTCAAGCTTCGCTGCCATTTCATGGTGGAAGGTCTCGAACATGCCTTTAAGTGCAACCATTAGCTGGTTCATGTCCAATGCTTGTAGTGGCGCAGCCGCTGCAGCCGTACTTCGCAGTGACGCAGCAGCAGCAGGCGATTCCTCCACCTTGGCCGACGCCTCTAGTTCTTGCGCTCCGAACTCGTCCAATCGACGCCTCGTGCCTCACATGCTTCTCGCAAGCGCAACTGCAACTCCACCTTTCCGCCAGCAGTCGGCAAATTCCAGGCAGCTAGCTCCTTCTTCAGCTGGTCTACCTTCAGCAGCTCGAGTTTAACCATGTCCGTGCTTTTATAATTTTATTTATTTATTTGTTTACTTTCAATTTTCCACAATCCCACTTCTGAAACCAAATGTTACGAATACTAGGTCTAGTGGGCTGTTACGTATCACTGGATTGTGCAATTTGAAAATGAAACAACTTTGTTTATTCGAACGCAGCCACTTAAAAACCAACAGTCACTTTATTATTCACAGTTTACACTTTACTGTTCGTACACTTAAGTATTTGCTTAATTACTCCGTGTGGCAACTTCACTTGTCAAAACCAGACTGACTCGCTGCGCCGCATCCGGCTGCCTTTTATACCTGTCAGGCCATCGCGCAGATCGTTCCCGCATATTCCGGAGTGGACTAAAAGTTTCCATCAGGGCCAGGTTAGACTAAAAGTTATTATCGCGGCCGTCGTTGCCAGATTGGACTAAACGTTACTATCGCGGCCGTCGTTGCCAGATTGGATTATAGCACGGCACGTAGCGGCAGGGTTGCTTTGCACAGCGACAGACTGTCTTATCGTTACAAAACATTGGACAACACAAACGTCCGGAGCCGGTCGGAGCTGCTCATTGAGCAGGCCCAATGCCTCCAAGGCTCGCTCGATGAGGGCGCGGGCTCTGACGCGAGGCTCTGGGGTCCCATTGTTGGAGGCCTCGTCATCCCTGAAAGCGATCAGCTTTTCTGCTGCCTCGGCTGCGGGACGGCTGGGTTGGTGTTGCGCCTGCCGGCGGTGGCGAGTCAGCCGTTCCACGACGGCAGAGCACTGAACCGGGCGCTTTCTCGCCGCCCTTGGGTGTGGCCTTGGGCGCCGCTGCTGGGGCTGGCCTTTCCCTTTCCACTTATAACGTTTGTGGAGATCCTTGAGATATCCGTCCTTCCATCGTCGGGCAAATTGATGATGAAGAATTTTGAGTTTTTTCCATGGGTTGATTAGGGACAGCCCTGAGCACTCGGGTTTGGGGGGGGGGGTGCGAGAGGAGTGCCGCGGAGAAAGTAGTCAGGTGTCAGAGACACTAAATCGCTAGGGTCATGCGATTGAGGAGAGAGCGGACGTGAATTATGTTTCCCTTCAATTTGAGAATTTGAGTAAGAAGAGTCGTAAACTCTTCGTATGTGAACTTATGAGAGCCCTTTTAAGGTCGGTCTTGAAGCTTTTGATTTCCGACTCCCATAGTCCTCCCATGTGAGGAGCAAGTGGAGCGATGAATTGCAACTCGACGCTCTGGGGACCGTCTCGGTCGAGAATGTCTTGGGCGATTTTGCCGTTGTCGGTCATGATTTTGTTTATGGATGGCACACGTTTTGCATTGGAAAATGCACTTTTTGACTTGTGGCTGTAGGCGCGGAACATAATATTCCTGTTGAACCATACGAAACATGAGTCGTTGGCCGCATGCAGCAATAGCTTGTGAAGGAATCGAAGAAGCAAATTGCAGTAGCGGGACTCTGGGGAGAATAATGGGCTGTCGTTCATTGTACGACAATGCCGCATTGGCGAGTCTGCCATTAACTCGCATCACCTTCTGTTTGTCTAAGAAGGGATTGAATAAGAAGGTATTGAATAAGAAGGGATTGATTGAAGAGATAACTTTTCCTGGCTATGGGAGGGGATTGAGATAGCGCTTGTCGTTCCTGGGGATAATAGGAACTTTGCGCGAGAGTTATAAGGCGATTCTTAACAAATGCCAACTCTGCTTGGGGCAACAGTGTTCCGTGTATGGGATAATGTTAGCGACGGGAGGAGATGCCGTTATGAACAAAGCAGAACATGAATGCGATTACTCGCAGAGCTCGAGAGAAGCTGGAGAACCGATCGAGAATGTCGGCTTGCTCTTCGAGAACGTGGTGGCAGTCAATCGCTCGTTGTTCCGGGAATGGAACTTTGCGAGAGTGACCCCTTGGCCAAGCATCGGAAGCTTGCTGCAGCCATGATCTTTAAGTGTGATCTTTAAGATCTTGCGGCTTGCATCCGCGCGTTCCTAAGGGATTTTCAGCGCTTGGGACATGTCGCCAGGCAGCGTTGTGCACATTTTGACGTATCTGAGTCGTGCGTTTAGCAACATAAGTTTTCCATGGGCAAGGTGGTTTTTCCAACCAAGCAAGGACAATTTCAGAATCGGTCCATAAATGGATTAACCTATTACTCCAAGTAAATTAGAGCTTTATGTTGTAAAATGTATGTTCGGGCTGCATTGAGCATTATAAATGAAAATGTGCAAAAAAACGTATGTGGTAGCACTCTCATCACTTCGAAAGCAGTGCACTACAAATAGTTGACAGTTTGACAATTGTTTTGGCGGCAGGTGCAATTAAAATGGAAAACATTCTAAAAAAGTTGAATCATTTTTGCCTTTAGTTTTTAGTAACGTTTAGTTTTTTAGAATATCGCATGGCGATGGTAATGCGCTTGGGCAGGACGAAGTTTTACCACGCGAAATTGTGCCTGCTACTGAAATTTGCGAGTGCGAGCTCCCAAACAAGAAACAAAATATACACAACAATACAAAAAACAATGGGAAGAACCCGGCACAGGTTAACCCTTTCAGTCACAATGTCCAATATATTGGTCTACAGCCCATACAATTCATACAGCCCGGTTTATTTTCATGTCGGAAAGGGTTAAAGTGCATAGAAGAACGTAAAATACAATTCATGTACAAATACAATGAAATACAATTCATGTACAAATGCAATAAAATACAATTAATATACAATAAAAAAAATCGACCACATTTCATTCAAATTTGCCACATTTCTTTCACTGGGTCTACCACATAAATGAAAAATTAAGTAAGCACACGGCTAGGAGTGCCTATGCGCTTGTTGTTGGCTTTTAGCTTTGGTGTTAGAATACGCGTGCGCTTGTTGGTTGGTTGCAGTCGGCCCTCGGCCGACTGCCGTGAGACTCCGCTGGTTTCAGCTCAGCAGTTTGCGTAGCCTTCTCAGCAACACTAACGACGTTATTGTTGCTATTTGTCACCACCACCTGCGCATACAGTTCGGCGATGCAGCCGACGACAGATTTTATTGGCTGGCTAACGTTCCTCTTACTCTCAATTATGCTTTCCACCTCTCTGATCTTCGTTCCCAACAGTCACAAGGCAGTATTAATCCCACCACTGTCGAGAGCGCAGCCTTCTGCACTCTTTTGTGCTTCTCAACACGCAGTTTGCTGTTCACTCGTCGTTGGCGTTGCATTTCGTGGTACACATGGTGTACAAGGCCCCAAGCCTTGCACACCAACAATTGGGATCCCCTGCTTGTGTACATTTGTTGCACCAAATTGCCCGAAGAAACATTCGCTCTTTGGGAACAATCTCGTACATCTCGTAAAGACCTGCCTCTTCCGATCCACGGATTGTGGTCTTCTGGTATAACTCTTTAACTCTTCGCAGTATGTGTCATCCGCGGAATTGCCTGAGTTGTGAACTAAGTTCCTCATTGGAGACTGGGTGAAGTGGAAAATTGAGTTGTGGAGTTATTGTTTGGTTGTGGATGAGCCGTTGCGACCTGATATGTGGTCGTCTGAGACCTATTGAATGGCTGCGAGGCTTTTGCCTCTTCTCCAAGATCCAGCCGACATTCTCGATCGGTTCTCCAGCTTTTCCCGAGCTCTGCGAGTAATCGCATTCATGTTCTGCTTTGTTCATAACGGCATCTCCTCCCGTCGCTAACATTATCCCATACACGGAACACTGTTGCCCCAAGCAGAGTTGGCATTTGTTAAGAATCGCCTTATAACTCTCGCGCAAAGTTCCTATTATCCCCAGGAACGACAAGCGCTATCTCAATCCCCTCCCATAGCCAGGAAAAGTTATCTCTTCAATCAATCCCTTCTTATTCAATACCTTCTTATTCAATCCCTTCTTAGACAAACAGAAGGTGATGCGAGTTAATGGCAGACTCGCCAATGCGGCATTGTCGTACAATGAACGACAGCCCATTATTCTCCCCAGAGTCCCGCTACTGCAATTTGCTTCTTCGATTCCTTCACAAGCTATTGCTGCATGCGGACCAACGACTCATGCTCCGTATGGTTCGGCAGGAATATTATGTTCCGCGCCTACAGCCACAAGTCAAAAAGTGCATTTTCCAATGCAAAACTTGCACCATTCATTTGCCGTTAGGGAAATGAAGCAGAGAATGATGCTTCTTCTGGCAATAAATACACGTAAAACTGCTTGTGCAATCCTTTATGGTATGCGTTGTGGCAAGACAGTTTTCGCTCTTTGATGTATTTCTCGGCTCTGGGGGATGAGCTTCTTGAAACTTTGACATGTGATTTGCGTTGCAGAGTTTGCACGCGAAGTCTTTTTTCACCTCAGTGTGGAAGTGCTGAGATCTATTTTGAGGCCGATTTTGAGGGGCATTGAAATTGGAGGGTTGTGTTTTTGGCTAAGCGGGCCGAATGCTATTAAGCCGTTCCACCACCTCGTACCTGCTGGTCAGGAACTCGTCCATTTGCGACCAAAGAGGTAGGTCTTTACGAGATGTCTGAGATTGTTCCCAAAGAGCGAATGTTTCTTCGGGCAATTTGGTGCAACAAATGTACACAAGCAGCGGATCCCAATTGTTGGTGTCCAAGGCGTGGGGCCATGCAACGCCAACGACGAGTGAACAGCAAACTGCGTGTTGAGAAGCACAAAAGAGTGCAGAAGGCTGCGCTCTCGACAGTGGTGGGATTAATACTGCCTTGTCATTGTTGGGAACGAATATCAAAGAGGTGAAAAGCATAATTGAGAGTAAAAGGAACGTTAGCCAGCCAATAAAATCTGTCGTCAGCTGCATCGCCGAACTGTATGCGCAGGTGGTGGTGACAAATAGCAACAATAACGTCGTTAGTGTTGCTGAGAAGGCTACGCAAACTACTGAGCTGAAACCAGCGGAGTCTCACGGCCCTCGGCCGACTGCAACCAACCAATAAGCGCACGAGTTAATGTTTTTGAAAATTACCCTGAGAATTCTCTACGCCGAAATTACGTGTCGAATAAAACTCGGGGAACTTTCTGCATTGAACTTTATTTATTCAACTCGGTCTTAAGACTGCCTTTACAGAATTTTACAACTGACTTATATATAATTTCGTTATTGTGTCAGGCCGAATTTTGCTTTGCTTGTCAATTTACATTTCTTGTGTTAATTTTTTGCAGTGACATCGAAACCTCCTGCCCTAGTTATTAAATTTGTTTTGTTTATGTTTATTTTTTGCGGCAATGTTGGAATATGCTTATTATGCATTAAATGGTTTATTTTCTTTTATGTATTTTTGAATGATGTCGTCGACATCGTTTACGGGGTACGTAACTCAAGCGTATTCTAACACCAAAGCTAAAAGCCAACAACAAGCGCATAGGCACTCCTAGCCGTGTGCTTACTTAATTTTTCATTTATGTGGTAGACCCAGTGAAATATTTTGTTGCATTTGTACATGAATTGTATTTCATGGTATTCGTACATGAATTGTATTTTACGTTCTTCTATGCACTTTAACCCTTTCCGACATGAAAATAAACCGGGCTGTATGAATTGTATGGGCTGTAGTCCAATATATTGGACATTGTGACTGAAAGGGTTAACCTGTGCCGGCTTCGCGTGGTAAAAACTTCGTCCTGTCCAAGCGCATTGCCATCGCCATGCGATATTCTAAAAAACTAAACGTTACTAAAAAATAAAGGCAAAAATGATTCAACTTTTTTAGAATGTTTTCCATTTTAATTGCACCTGCCGCCAAAACAATTGTCAAACTGTCAACTATTTGTAGTGCACTGCTTTCGAAGTGATGAGAGTGCTACCACATACGTGACACCAACGCAGCAAGTGCAAGGCAACGGCACGAACAAAGAGGAAGCAAGCAAGCGTTTGCCTGCTGTAGCACACGAGAGTGGAAGTGCGACAGCAAAACCGCCGCAAAGCGAGCAGCCAAAGAAAAGCGATTGGGTCAAGGTCCAAGCCAATCGGCGGGTTAGGAAGAAACCGATCCGACCTGATGCCGTAGTAATAAGAGCGACTGGCCAATCATCTTACGCGGACATGTTGCACAAGGTAAAAGCTGCACCGGAGATAGAGACGCTAAGCAAGAACATCACGCACGTGAGAAAAACTGCCAAAGGCGAACTTATTTTTGAGTTGGCCAAGTCAGCCGACCAATGCACTGCCGAGCTGCAAAAAATAATGGCGGGAGTGCTATTGCATGAAGCGGAAGTGAGGGCTATGAGCCACGTCTCAAGGCTCATTATCAAGGACCTCGACGAGGTGACTACCAGGGAGGATGTACTGGCAGCAGTACTTGCACAGTTTCCCGAGGCTCGCGCGCTATCGCTGGACTCAGTTAAGCCTTTGAAAAGCGGCTATGCCGGCGCGCAGGCCGTAGAACTGGTTTTGCCAACAAAATGGTGGAGGCCAGCAAAATTCGAATCGGCTGGGTTCGCTGCCGCATAAAGGAGAAGCTGCGCCCTACACGCTGCTATAAATGTCTGCATTTTGGCCACATCGCGAAGGACTGCAAATCTAGCGTGGACCGCTCCGGCTGCTGCATCAAATGCGGCAAAAACGGCCACAAGGTACGAGAGTGCGTGGAAACCCCGAATTGCATGCTTTGCCAATCTGAAAAGGTAGACTCAGCGCATATTGCTGGCAGTTCTAAGTACCCAATGTACCAGAGAGCAGTCTCAAACTCTGGCAAACGTAATGAAGATACTGCAAGTCAATTTAAACTACTGCCAACCGGCTTACGATCTGCGCAAACAGATGGTGATTGAACTTGAAGTTGATGTGGCGATCATAAGTGAGCCATACAAGGTCCCAGAAGAAGGCAGACGGGAAAAAGCCTGTACAGGCAAAGCAGCCATATGGGTGTGCGGTTCTTTCCCTTTTAAAAACACACCAACGCCAGGAACCGGGTTCGTACAAGCAAGGGTTGCGGGGATCAACGTTTACAGCTGCTATGGCCCACCTAGCATGTCTACAAGTGACTATGTGAGCATGATCGACAAACTTGTGAATGACACAAAAAGTCTTGGCCACGATTGTGATAGCGGGTGACTTTAATGCCTGGGCTAAAGAATGGGGCTCACGTAGGACAAACGCGAGAGGCGCAATATTGCAAGAAGCATTCGCTTCATTCGATTTGGTGCTTCTGAACACGGGTGAAGAACCAACATTCAGCAGGAATGGCCGCGTATCCTATATTGACTTAACATTTGTTAGTGCATGGCTGGCGAGAGGCGCAAAATGGGGAGTCCATGAAGGCTTCACGTATAGCGATCACCAGGCAATAGTGACGCAGATTCTACGACGCCACTCTACACCCACACCGAGCAGCCAGTCGATACTAGGATGGAAGCAGCGCTCCTTTGACAAGGACTTGCTCCAGCTGACTTTGGACGGCTCGCCGCTAACGGGCACAGCGGAAACCAAGGTGGCGCAGCTAATCAACAGATTGACGAGTGCGTGCGATGCAGCAATGCTGCGCCGCAGGAACCCAGGCCACAGGCAGCCAGTATACTGGTGGAACGGAAACATTGCCGATCTACGCAAGAAGTGTGTGAGCGCGAGACGTAAGTTTCAGCGAGCAAGAGAGGATTGCAGGAGGCGTGCGCTCGGCGTACTATACAAGGACGCAAAAAGAGCCCTCAAGAATGCAATAAAGGAGAGCAAGAGGAGTTGTTTTGCCGATCTATGCGATTCGGTGGACCAAAATCCGTGGGGCAAGGCGTACCAGGTGGTAATGAAGAAGCTCACGGTCTTCAGCTCACCAGCACCTTTCCTTGAGCGCGTTGTAAAGGCCTTATTCCCGCCGCAAAATGGTCTATCGCCGGAGGACAGCTGGCGGTCGCCAAGCACGCCTGAAGATGTGCAGCTGGCGGACATCGACGACCTTCTAGACGCCTGCAACAAAATAAGCGACCAGAAGCCGCCGGGCCCCGACGTCATTCCAATCGTAGCCTTGAAGGCACAATTATGTTGCAGTGCGAAATGTTCATGGACATATATAACTCGTGTCTTACCGAGAGTGTTTCCTGCCTGCTGGAAGAAGCAAAAGCTCGTGCTACTGCCAAAGGGCAAAAAAGACCCAGAGGATCCATCAGCGTGTCGGCCAATATGTCTACTCGACACTGCAGGCAAACTTTTGGAGCGCCTGATATGCACGCGCCTGGAAGCTCCCATCAAAAAAGCTGGTGGTTTGTCGGAGCGGCAATTCGGCTGCAGGAAGTCAAGGTCCACAATTGACGCAATTAGCGTAATGGTCAATGCCGAACAAAAAGCCATAGAGAGCAAGCGCTGGAAGCATGGCAGCCAGGAGTACTGTTGTGTGGTGACACTGGACGTGAAAAACGCTTTCAACACTGCAAGGTGGGCAGACATCGTGGGGGCTCTGCGCCGCCTTCAAATCCCTAGCTACCTAGTGGAACTGGTAGCCAGCTACTTCAGCAGCAAAATCTTGCTCTACAGCACCGACGAGGGCGAAATGCACCACATCCTCACCGGTGGTGTTCCACAGGGGTCAGTACTAGGCCCTACATTGTGGAACGTCATGTACGACGGCGTACTGTGACTTCCATTGCTACAATCAACTACGATTGTTGGCTTCGCGGACGACATAGCTGTAGTAGTGACAGGAAAACACCTACACGACGTTGAGTTAGAATGCAACAGCGCAGTAGAGTCGGTGCAGGAATGGCTGACATCGGTCGGCCTGCAGCTTGCCCAGCAAAAGACTGAGGCGCTGCTAATTTCTAGCAGAAAGATAGTGGAGACAGCGCACATCAAGGTTGGCGACCACACCATCCACTCGCAGCCAGCCATAAGATACCTTGGAGTCAAGCTGGACACGAGGCTAAGCTTCAAGCATCACCTGGCGCACGTAAGCAGCAAGGCTGCGAAAGTAGTAGCTGCCTTATCGCGCATTATGCCGAATATTGGTGGCCCAAAGTAGCCAAGACGCAAGCTGCTAATGAAGGTGGCTGCGTCAACGATGCTTTACGCTGCGCAAGTGTGGGCTCCGGCGATGAGGGTCAAGTCGTACAGGAGCCACATAGAAACCCTCAGCGCGTTGCGGGTCTGTTGCGCCTTTCGTACAACGTCCTACGACGCCGCATGCGTGGTGGCAGGCATGGTCCCCATTGACCTGCTGGCGGAAGAGGCATTTTTGAAAAATCCGTAATGCTGGAGCACTGGTATCTTACGAAAATTGTCCACCTCCGTCAGAAAACAAAAAAAAAACATTTTGGTACATAACTTTCCAACGAATAAATTGATACATAATTCGTTATTTTCACTTAATTAGTTTTTGTTTTATCGATGATGGAAGTAGAAATTTCGAAATTTTTTCATCGGTCATAATTCGATGAACCGGGACTGTATAAGCATGTTTCGGCTGCAGTGGCGGGGAGGAGTTGTCCGTTTCATACGGGGTCGATCTTCCGATGATTCCTGCTTACTCCGGGTCCTCTATCCGCACGGGCTGTTTGTCCACTGACTCCAGCACTGTCCACGGCTTAGGGTATACCCAGCGATGATTTGTCTTTCAAAAGGCCGGCAGCTCTTCCGCGCACTGCAAGTGTATTTTGCTATTTACTTTCACGGTACTTTTTACTGGGCCCCTGCTCGGGCGCCAGTTATTGAAATTTTAATTTGAATGGTTAAAAAAAAGAATATTTTTTACGGCTGTTCGCCGTGTTAGCTGTTTATTCGTTTAATGCTCACTTAAGACTGAATTACAATTTTCATTTCTTAACGAAAGTGCTGCCGAGTCACCTGCCTTGCAGCTCCAAAGAATTTGGTTTCGCGAGTTCACATGCCCTGCCGTAGACATGCCGTCAGCATAAATTGTGCGGACGGTGTCGTATGGCCCAATGCAGCGGATGTGTGCATTTTCGGCGTAGCTGGTGTTAACTTGTACAAGCACAAAGAAAAAGAGGGTAAATGGTGTGTGCGAATATAACAGAAAGCAAAGTGCGTGAACATGTGCACAAGTGGGCGTGCAGAATGTAGCCAGCAGCTGGGCTGTTTGCTGCTGATTTTGTGTGCAAAGCACAAAGAAAAGGAGGGAAAATGTGCAGTATGTGTGTACACGTAGTAGCGCGAAAATGGGGATTAGCGGCTGATTTTTGTCTGCATGTTAAATGTGCAAAATATGAGAAAATTGGCAGTAGCGGAACTGCCTTTTGCGGGATTTTTTTTATCTAGGTGACTATATATATATATATTGTAACGATGAGACAGTCTGTCGCTGTGCAAAGCAACCCTGCCGCTACGTGCCGTGCTATAACCCAATCTGGCAACGACGGCCGCGATAGTAACTTTTAGTCCAATCTGGCAGCGACGGCCGCGATAATAACTTTTAGTCCAACCTGGCAATGATGGAAACTTTTAGTCCACTCCGGAATGTGCGGGAACGATCTGCGCGATGGCCTGACAGGTATAAAAGGCAGCCGGATGCGGCGCAGCGAGTCAGTCTGGTTTTGGCAAGTGAAGTTGCCACACGGAGTAATTAAGCAAATACTTAAGTGTACGAACAGTAAAGTGTAAACTGTGAATAATAAAGTGACTGTTGGTTTATTTTATTGTCTGAGTTTAAGAAACTGACTGTGTTTTATTTTCAAATTACATAATCCAGAGATACGTAACAGCCCACTAGACTTAGTATTCGTAACATTTGGTGTCAGAAGTGGGATTGTGGAAAATGGAAAATAAAAAAAATAAAAACTAAATAAATAAAGTTATAAGAGCATGGACATGGTTAAACTCGAGCTGCTGAAGGTGGAACAGCTGAAGAAGGAGCTGGCTGCCTGGAATTTGCCGACTGCTGGCGGAAAGGTGGAGTTGCAGTTGCGCTTGCGAGAAGCATGTGAGGAACGAGGCATCGAGTGGACTGTGCACGAGTTCGGAGCGCAGTAACAAGAGGCGTCGGCCAAAGTGGAGGAATCGCCTGCGGGGGCTGCGGCGATGCAAAGTACGGCTGCAGCGGCTGCGCCACCACAAGCAATGGACATGAGCCAGCTTATGGTTGCAACGAGAGGCATGTTCGAGACTTCAAATCGTGAAAATCGCGAAATGTCGGCGCAGATAGCGGCGCAAATGGAGGCGAAGCTGGAAACTACGAATCTCGAAATTTCGGCAAAAGTCGAGAAAAATTCTGCGCGCATAGAGCAGAAGGTAGAGGAAATTTCCAATAGGCTGAACTGGAAAGTTGAGCATCTTGAGACACGCATGGACAATTGCGACAAACGAGTTGACAACCTGGATGAGTCCTTGAACAAACGAGTTGACAGTCTGGAAGATTCGATGCACAGAAAGATAGACGAACGACTTCGAGAGGTACAGCCACGAGAATGTTTGCCACCGGTTCAGGACGGTTTTGCTGCCAGAACCGAAGTGCCTACTTATGATGGTGCTGCGCCGTTCGATACGTTTAAATTGCAATTCGACTTGGCTGCTTTGGAAAAACAGTGGACAGATATCAGGAAAGGTCGGAGGTTGGCACTGGCGCTAAAAGGTCCTGCAGCCGAGGTGATCAAATCAGTTCCAGAATGTTTAAGAAGTGATTACGGTGCCATCATGAGAGCGTTGGCAGCGAAGTATAGCAACGAGCACAACCATGCGCTATACTACTGTGAGCTGAAGAACCGCAAGCAAAGAGCCAACGAGGCGCTGCAGACATATGCAGCAGACATTGAGCGGCTCGTACAGTTGTGCTACCCAAAATTTGGTGCTGATGATCTCGAGAGGATGAAGATTGAGTCGTTTATTGAAGGTCTTCATGATCCAGAAACACGTCGCAGTGCGTTGATGATGGGCAAGCCAACATTTAAGGAAACGGTGACCAGCGCGATGACATATGAAGCGGCATGGATTGGGAGCACTCGGTATGCACCTGCAAGGATACGCCAGATTCAGGCGGACAACGACATTCCGATCCAAGCCATAAGCTCTGAGATACCGGGCAGGCCACGAGTGGTCTCCTCTAAAGTTGTCTGCTGGGTATGTGGCAAGCAGGGCCACATATCACGAGACTGCCGCCAACGACAGAGGCGTTCCCGTTCCCGATCGCAATCGCCTGAAGCGAGGAATACTGACAATCGAGGCCCAACCAACAATCGCAGGGCTGAGGACGGCGAGTCGTTAAACTAAAACGGGTCAGCCCAAAGGGGCGTGAGCTGATCCCCACAATCTGCCGCCCCACCGTCCTTGTCTCACAGTTGAAACGACAGCCCAGCAGATTGACAATTGAAGGAAGGATAGATGGAAAGTTGTTCGTGTTGACACTGGATAATGGAGCGTCATATTCGATTATAAAAAGGAGGCTGCTAAAGAACTGGGAACCGTTGCATGGCATACAGCTGAGGACTGCGACTGGCGAGCGCGCGCCGGTAACAGGAAAAGTTAAGAAAACGATTGCTATCGGCACCAGCAGCCTGGATCATGAGTTCATCGTCGCGGATATAATGGACGACGTGATTATAGGCGTGGATTTCATGATTAGGCACGGTTTTACGCTGGACCTGAAAGAAAATGTGCTGATATATGCCAACGTTGAATTCCCGCTGCACACCGGCTACGAGCGAAGCGTGGCGGTAAGGAAGGTTGTATCGTGTCAACGCAGGAGGATACCGGCGAATTCTGAGGTGATTGTGTGGGCAAAGGTAGACGAGGACGATGGGACGAGTCGGCTGTGGGTAGTAGAAGCACAGAAACAAGGACACGACAACATCATCATCGGACGTACTTTAGTGGAACCTAAAAATGGCAGAATACCAGTCAGAATACTGACCCCCTGAATGCACCCAGATATGTCGGGAAAGATGAGGTAATTGGCGAGTGTAAGGAAGCTGTAGCAGTGGTCAATTGCGAGAGTAGTCCGCCTGGAGGTAATAAGAAGAGCGGTTTTAACATGGACGCCATACCGCAGGAGAACCAGTGGAGCAGCGAGTTGACGGCCAAGCAGAAACAGAAGGCGAGGTCACTCCTGCAGCACTATGGGTCAATATTTGCGGCAGAAGCAGGCGGAAGAACAGCCATAGTGAAGCACAACATCGACACGGGAAGTGCAAAACCGATTCGCCAACCGCCAAGACGAGCTCCTCTGGCCAAGAGGGAAGAGGTCACAAATTTGATCGAGAACATGCGGAAAGACAAGGTCATAGAGCCTTCTTCGGGCCCTTGGTGCTCGCCGGTCGTGCTAGTCAAGAAAAAAGATGGCAGTACCCGGTTTTGTGTGGACTATCGGAAGCTCAATGATGTGACCAAGAAGGAGAGTTATCCACTACCGCGGATCGATGACACCCTGGACACACTGTCAGGCACACAGTGGTTCTCCACACTCGACTTACGCAGCGGCTATTGGCAGGTAGAGCTTGCGGACTAGGACAAGGAGAAAACGGCTTTCAGTTTTGGCGATGGTTTGTGGCAGTTCACCGTCATGCCGTTTGGACTCTGCAACGCACCAGCGACATTCGAGCGGCTAATGGAACGCGTGCTAAAAGGGCTGCATTGGCGGACGTGTCTGGTGTACCTCGACGACATAATCGTAATGGGTAAAAGCTTCGACGACCACCTGGGAAAGCTGAAGGAGGTATTTGAGCGGATACCAAAAGCTGGGCCTAGACTCAACCCAAAGAAGTGCTCGCTGTTCCAAAAGGAGGTATCTGGGAGTATCTGGGTCATACGGTTTCCGCCCGCGGAGTGCATACGGGTGAAGGCAAAATCGCGGCGCGGGCCACGCAATCTACACGAACTCCGCAGTTTCCTGGGCCTGTGCACATACTACTGCCGATTTGTTCCGGGATTCGCGAACATAGCCAGCAGCTTGCACAAACTGACGAAAAAGAGCCAAGCTTTCGAGTGGAACGAGGAGCAGGAACAGGCTTTTGCACGTCTGAAGGAAAAACTGTGCAGTGCTCCAATTCTGGCCTTCCCCGTGCCTGGGGAGATGTTTGTGCGTGATACAGATGCAAGCGGGAATAGTATTGGCGGTGTGCTATCACAGATAATAGACGGCCAGGAACAAGTGATAGCGTACTACAGTACGGTTCTATCGAAACCGGAACGCAACTACTGTGTGCCACGGAGAGAACTGCTGGCGGTATTGGACTGCGTAAAACACTTCCACAAATATCTGTATGGACAAAGGTTTCGCCTGCGCACAGATCATGCTGCATTGAGATGGCTCCTGAACTTTAAGGATCCTGAAGGGCAATTGCCGCGGTGGATCGAGCGACTGCAGAGCTAAGACTACACGATAGAGCATAGCAAGGGCAGTAGCTATGGAAATGCCGATGCCTTGTCACGCCGTCCATGCAAAGTCGAATGCAGGCAGTGCTCGCGAGCCGAAAGCAAAGAACAGATAGTGGACGCCCAGTTGGTAAGCGTTATGCCAGAGGAAGAGTGGTCTGCGGAGAGGCTACAGAAGGACCAGCGTGAGGATACGGATCTTGCAAAAATCATCGAAGGCAAGAAGCAAGGCGCACGTCCAGACTGGCAGGAGGTGGCCGGTGAAAGCCCAATCGCTAAGGCTTACTGGGCACAGTGGAAAAGTCTGCGGCTGACGGAAGGATGCCTGTACCGCGAATGGGAGAGCGCGGATGGTCGGACCAGCAACTCCCTAATGGTAGTGCCGAAATGCAGAATCAACGAGGTTATCGAGGCATACCATAACGACTCCAGTGGAGGGCACCTGGGCATCACCAAAACCGTCGCCAAAATAAAAAGACGATTCTACTGGGTAGGATGTCAGGAGTCTGTAGCCGAGTGGATTAAGAGCTGCGACCGATGTTCAGCCACGAAAGGGCCGACAAGAAGATCTCGAGGGCGCATACAGCAGTACAACGTGGGAGCGCCCTTCGAGCGGATTGCTATGGACGTCGCCGGCCCATTCCCAACTAGCACTCAAGGCAACCAATATGCGCTGGTGGTAATGGATTACTTCAGCAAATGGCCCGAAGTGTACCCTATTCCTAACCAGGAGGCCACTACGATCTCGTAAAAGCTGGTAAACAACTGGGTAGCCAGGTTCGGAGTTCCGTTGGAGTTGCACTCAGATCAAGGCCGGAATTTCGAGTTTGCGGTATTCAAGGAAGTGTGTGGGCTGCTGGGGATAAAGAAAACGCGTACCACTCCTTTGCACCCACAGTCCGACGGCATGGTGGAACGCTTTAACCGGACACTGGAGGAATACCTGCGGAAAGTGGTAGGCAGGAATCAAAAGGATTGGGACACGCATATCCCCCTGTTCCTGATGGCGTATAGGTTAGCCCCGCACGACACGACATCACTCACTCCAGCCCGAGCAGTGTTCGGCACAGAGTTGCGGTATCCGCTGACTTGAAGTTCGAGGTAGTCAGCACGACGGGAGGCGCTAAGACGGACTACGCGGTCAAAAAGCGGGCGGAACTGGGGGAAATTCACCAGTTTATAAGGAGCCGCACCAAACTGGTCAGCGATAAGGCGAAAGCCAGATATGATCTACGGGCCAACTCAGCAGGGTTCCAAGAAGGCGATTAGGTAATGCTCTACAACCCGCAGCGGAGGAAAGCTTTGTCTCCGAAACTTCAAGCGTCATGGGAAGGACCGTACGAAGTCGTGACTAGGATTAACGACGTGGTATACAGGATTCAACCTTGCAGCAATAGAGGCGCTAAGCTGAAGGTAGTCCATTTGGAGAGCCTGGCGCCTCATCACAGCGGAGCCTCGGCACTTGTTCGGGACGAACAAGTCTAAGTGGTGGGCAGTGTAACGATAAGACAGTCTGTCGCTGTGCAAAGCAACCCTGCCGCTACGTGCCGTGCTATAATCCAATCTGGCAACGACGGCCGCGATAGTAACTTTTAGTCCAATCTGGCAACGACGGCCGCGATAATAACTTTTAGTCCAACCTGGCAATGATGGAAACTTTTAGTCCACTCCGGAATGTGCGGGGACGTTCTGCGCGATGGCCTGACAGGTATAAAAGGCAGCCGGATGCGGCGCAGCGAGTCAGTCTGGTTTTGACAAGTGAAGTTGCCACACGGAGTAATTAAGCAAATACTTAAGTGTACGAACAGTAAAGTGTAAACTGTGAATAATAAAGTAACTGTTGGTTTATTTTATTGTCTGAGTTTAAGAAAATGACTGTGTTTTATTTTCAAATTACACAATCCAGAGATACGTAACAGCCCACTAGACTTAGTATTCGTAACAATATATACATTTTGTTTCACAGTTATAGGGAAACAAAAATTTTTCAGACATCCGAAAAACGGTATGTGTTTAAAAAAAAATTAATGATGCAGTTTATCGACCGTTACTTTTTGCACACTTGATCAGCTTGCACAAAATATACCGTTAGTAGAAAAAAGTTGTTGTTGTTTTTTTAAGGTGACCACGTGGTCGATAAACTGCATTATTAATTTTTTTAAACACTTTTTTCTTTTTTGTTTTAAACACCGTTTTTCGGATTTCCAAAAAATTTTTGTTTCCCTTTAACTGTAAAACAAAGTGTATACAATATTGAATACTGTATATATATATTGTAAAAGTGGGAAATTAAGTGATCGTTGGCTATTATCGACTGCGTTTGGATAGTTAAAGTTGTTTGATTTTCAAATTGCACAATCCAGTGATACGTAACAGCCCACTAGACCTAGTATTCGTAACATTTGGTGTCAGAAGTGGGATTGTGGAAAATTGAAAGTAAACAAATAAATAAATAAAATTATAAAAACACGGACATGGTTAAACTCAAACTGCAGAAGGTAGACCAGCTGAAGAAGGAGCTGGCTGCCTGGAATTTGCCGACTGCTGGCGGAAAGGTGGAGTTGCAGTTGCGCTTGCGAGAAGCATGTGAGGCACGAGGCGTCGATTGGACGAGTTCGGAGCGCAAGAACTAGAGGCGTCGGCCAAGTTGGAGGAATCGCCTGCTGGTTCTGCTTCGCTACAGAGTAGCGATACAATGCAAGCGTTGGACATAAGACAACTAATGGCTGCACTCAAAGGAATGTCGGCGCAAATGGAAACAGCGAATCGAGAAATGGCAGCGAAGCTGGAAACTACAAATCGGGAAATGGCAGCGAAAATGGAAACGGCGACCCATGAAATATCGGCGCAAATGGCAGCAAAGCTGGAAACTACGAATCTCGAAATTTCGGCAGAAATCCAGACTACAAATCAGAAAATAGTTAAAATGGAAACGGCGAACCGGGAAATGTCAGCAAAACTGGAAAATCCTAATCTGGAATTGTCCAGCAAGATTCAGGAAAATTCTGCACGCTTGGAGCAGAAGGCGGAGGAAATCTCAGACAGGATAAATGGGAAAGTCGAGCACCTGGGGACGCGGGTAGAGCACTTGGATAAGCGAGTCGACGACCTGGATGATTCCCTGAGCAAACGAGTTGGCGATCTGGATGATTCCCTGAACAAACGTGTTGACGATCTTGATGATTCCCTGCACAAACGCGTTGATAGTCTGTAAGATTCGATGAACAGAAAGATTGACGAGCGGCTTAGGGAGGTACAGCCGCGAGAATGGTTGCCGCCGGTTCCGGAAAATGTTGCCACCCGAGCAGAAGTGCCTTTTTATGATGGGACTACGCCGTTCGATACCTTCAAGCTACAATTCGACCTGGCTGCTCTGGAAAATCAGTGGACCGATGTAAGGAAAGGTCGGAGATTGGCGCTGGCTCTTAAAGGTGCTGCGGCTGAGGTAACACAATCAGTTCCAGAATGTCTACGAAGTGAGTACGAGACCGTCATAAGGGCGCTGGCAGCCAAATACAGCGACGAGCAGAACAGAATGCTGTACTACTGTGAGCTGAAGAACCGCAGGCAAAGATCCAACGAGGCGCTGCAGACATATGCAGCAGACATTGAGCGGCTCGTGCAGCTGTGCTACCCGTCCTTTGGCGCTGAAGATCTCGAAAGGATGAAGATAGATGCGTTTATTGAAGGCCTTCATGATCCGGAGACACGTCGCAGTGCGTTGAAGATGGGCAAGCCGACATTTAGGGAGACGGTGACCAGCGCGATGACATATGAGGCGACATGGATTGGGAGCACTCGGTATGCACCTGCAAGGATACGCAAGATCCAGCCGGACAACGACATTACGATCCAGGCAATAAGCTCTGAAACACCGGACAGGCCACAGGTGGTCTCCTCTAAAGTTGTTTGCTGGGTATGTGGCAAGCAGGGCCACATATCACGAGACTGCCGCCAACGAAAGAGGCGTTCCCGTTCTCGATCGCAATCGCCGGAAGCGAGGAATACTGACAATCGAGGCCCAGCCAACAAGCGCAGGGCTGAGGACGAGGAGCCATTAAACTAAAACGGGTCATCCCAAAGGGGCGTGAGCTGATCCTCACAATCTGCCGCCCCACCATCCTTGTCTCACAGCTGAAACGACAGCTCAGCAGATTGACAATTGAAGGAAGGATAGATGGAAAGTTGTTCGTGTTGACACTGGATACTGGAGCGTCATATTCGATCATAAAAAGGAAGCTGCTGGAGAACTGGGAACCGCTGCATGGCATACAGCTGCGGACTGCGACTGGCGAGCGCGCGCCGGTAAGAGGGAAAGTTACAAAAACGATTGCTATCGGCACCAGCAGCCTGGAACATGAGTTCATCGTCGCGGATATAATGGACGACGTGATTATCGGCGTGGATTTCATGATTAGGAACGATTTTACGCCGGACCTGAAGGAAAATGTACTGAGATATGCCAACGTTGAATTCCCGCTGCACACCGGCTATGCGCGAAGCGTGGCGGTAAGGAAGGTTGTATCGTGTAAACACAGGAGGATACCAGCGAATTCTGAGGCGATTGTGTGGGCGAAGGTGGACGAGGACGATGGGACGAGTCGGCTGTGGGTTGTAGAAGCATCGAAACAAGGACACGACAACATCATCATCGGATTAGTGAAACCTAAGAATGGCAGAATACCAGTCAAAATACTGAACCCCCTGAATGCACCCAGATATGTCGGGAAAGATGAGGTAATTGGCGAGTGTAAGGAAGCTGTAGCAGTGGTCAATTGCGAGAGTAGGCCACCTGGAGGTAATAAGAAGACCGGCTTTAACATGGACGCCATACCGCAGGAGAACCAGTGGAGCAGCGAGTTGACGGCCAAGCAGAAACAGAAGGCGAGGTCACTCCTGCAGCACTATGGGTCAATATTTGCGGCAGAAGCAGGCGGAAGAACAGCCATAGTGAAGCACAACATCGACACCGGAAGTGCAAAAACGATTCGCCAACCGCCAAGACGAGTTCCTCTGGCCAAGAGGGAAGAGGTCACAAATTTGATCGAGAACATGCGGAAAGACAAGGTCATAGAGCCTTCTTTGGGCCCCTGGTGCTCGCCGGTCGTGCTAGTCAAGAAAAGGGATGGCAGTACCCGATTTTGTGTGGATTATCGGAAGCTCAATGATGTGACCAAGGACAGTTATCCACTACCGCGGATCGATGACACCCTGGACACACTGTCAGGCACACAGTGGTTCTCCACACTCGACTTACGCAACGGCTATTGGCAGGTAGAGCTTGCAGACAAGGACAAGGAGAAAACGGCTTTCAGTTTTGGCGATGGTTGGTGGTGGTTCACCGTGGCAGTTCACCGTCATGCCGTTTGGACTCTGCAACGCACAAGCGACATTCGAGCGGCTAATGGAACGCGTGCTAAAAGGGCTGCATTGGCAGACGTGTCTGGTGTACCTCGACGACATAATCGTGATGGGTAAAAGCTTCGACGACCACCTGGGAAAGCTGAAGGAGGTATTCGAGCGGATACAAAAAGCTGGGCTCAAACTCAACCCAAAGAAGTGTTCGCTGTTCCAAAAGGAGGTCAAGTATCTGGGTCATACGGTTTCTGCCCGCGGAGTACATACGGATGAAGGCAAAATCGCGGCGGTGAAGGAGTGGCCCCGGCCACGCAATCTACACGAACTCCGCAGTTTCCTGGGCCTGTGCACATACTACCGCCGATTTGTTCCGGGATTCGCGAACATAGCCAGCAGCTTGCACAAACTGACGAAAAAGGGCCAAGCTTTCGAGTGGAACGAGGATCAGGAACAGGCTTTTGCACGTCTGAAGGAAAACCTGTGCAGTGCTCCAATTCTGGGCTTCCCCGTGCCTGGGGAGATGTTTGTGCTGTATACCGATGCAAACGGGAATCGTATTGGCTGTGTGCTATCACAGATAATAGACGGCCAGGAACAAGTGATAGCGTACTACAGTAGGGTTCTATCGAAACCGGAACGCAACTAATGTGTGACACGGAGAGAACTGCTGGCGGTATTGGACTGCGTAAAACATTTCCACAAATATCTGTATGGACAAAGGTTTCGCCTGCGCACAGATCATGCGGCATTGAGATGGCTCCTGAACGTTAAAGATCCTAAAGGGCAATTACCGCGGTGGATCGAGCGACTGCAGAGCTACGACTACACGATAGAGCATCGCAAGGGCAGTAGCCATGGAAATGACGATGCCTTGTCACGCCGTCCGTGCAAAGTCGAATGCAGGCAGTGCTTGCGAGCCGAAAGCAAAAAACAGATAGTGGACGTCCGGTTGGTAAGCGTTATGCGAGAGGAAGAGTGGTCTGTGGAGAGGCTACAAAAAGACCAGCGTGAGGATGCGGATCTTGCAAAAATCGTCGACGGCAAGGAGCAAGGCACACGTCCAGACTGGCAGGAGGTGGCCGGTGGAAGCCCGATCGCTAAGGCTTACTGGGCACAGTGGAAAAGTCTGCGGCTGACGGAAGGATGCCTGTACCGCGAATGGGAGAGCGCGGATGGTCGGACCAGCAACTCCCTAATGGTAGTGCCGAAATGCAGAATCAACGAGGTCATCGAGGCATACCATAACGACTCCAGTGGAGGGCACCTAGGCATCACCAAAACCGTCGCCAAAATAAAAAGACGATTCTACTGGGTAGGATGCCAGGAGTCTGTAGCCGAGTGGATTAAGAGCTGCGACCGATGTTCAGCCGCGAAAGGGCCGACAAGAAAATCTCGAGGCCGCATGCAGCAGTACAACGTGGGAGCGCCCTTCGAGCGGATTGCTATGGACGTCGCCGGCCCATTCCCTGGCCTCGCAAACGACCTTAAAATCCCAGAGTGTCCATAAGCGTGCTCTTTCCACAGGTTGGCCTCTCTCAGTCTGAGGGCGCCTTTTGCGGCACAGCACTTAATGAACTGCTCTATTGGGTGGGGATGTAGTATCATCTCTAGGCCCGCCTGGCCATCGAAATCAATTTCGCCGTCAGCCGCCTCGAGCATCGCTCGCAGAATGCGCGCCTCCACAGAAATCCAGTTTTCCGGGTGAATTTTCTCATCAGGATCGCTCCGGTCCACCACGGCAATCTGCAACTCCTGTGGAGAAGAAGTTAGCTGAGAAGAAGAAGTTAGCTGAGGGCTTCAACTTTTTCCCCTCCCCCCCCGGCTGATCGTCACCCGATCTTCCCTTTTTACGGCCTTTTCCACCGTGTTGGAAGTAGGCCTTCAAGAGGTGGTGGGTCTGTGACCAGTCTTTCTCGACAGAGCGACCGCAGCACTGTTTCCAGGCTTTGCCGTCCCCGTCTTTTCTCCCTCCGGTCATGCAGTGACGGAGGATGTGGCCTTGTTTATAGGATTGTCCGCCTCCACTGCACCTTCGACGAGCCGTGCAGCCGTGGCACTGTCATCAGGCGTTGCTGCAACGGTCGTGCATTTTTCACCAGAAATCGCCGCCTGTTTCTTCTCGAATCTAGCCACTATCTTCTGGTGCTTCCTTACCAAATCCTTCTCCTTATCAGACAATGATCCAGACTCTTTGCTCATTCTACGGAGAAACGCAAGTGAGCGCCGGTAGCCATTTCTGGCTTTCTTCGCAGCACTGCTCGCCTTGCGTTCCCCCGTCGGTAATGTTCCAGGAGTGGAACCAGTGGCCGCAGGTCCGTCTCTCTCCTCCAGGACCGCCGCCTCCGCCTCAGAGTCCACCGACCCGGCGCCGCTACTTTGCGAGAGAATCATAGATTCCCCCTCTATAGCAGCGTCGAGTCGAAGGCCCCGGAGCTGAGTCACCACCCCCGAAAGTGAAGGACCATCCTGTGCGGTGGACTCCTGGGCCTTTTGCCTGCTTAATGCCGGCTTGGGCGCCTTCTCCTTCCCAGTAGCATTTGTAGACTGCGCAGCCTGGGGTCCCGCTGCACAGCCTAAGCGGTCGTTTTATATTTATACCTCCTCCAAACTAGCTTAGCTTAGCGGAACATGCCAGGGTTCACCTGAGTTGGGTCCCTGGGCATAGCGGCATCTCTGGCAACTGTGTGGCGGATGAGCTGGCCAGGAAAGGCACTTTACTTCCGGCACCCACTACGCAATGTAGCATCCCTCTTGCGACTGTCAAACTGATGGTCAGGCAAGCTTATCTTCGCCTGGCTAACCGACTCTGGGCGGAGGAGAGCCATTGTAGGATCTCCAGAGAAACCTGGCCGTCGCTTAACCATGGCAGAACACGCAAATTACTGCGACTAAAGCGGAATTCCATCTATTCCACAGTTTCTGTGCTGACAGGACACTGGACAAACGGCGAACACGCCAGGAGACTCGGCCTCCCCTTCAACGACCACTGCCGCAGCTGCGACGATGTGGGCGCGGAGGAGAGCGTCGAACACCTGATGTGCCACTGCCCAGCACTAGCGAGGAGACGTCTCCGGGTGCTGGGAGCGCCGTTCTTCAGCGGTCTGGCCGACCTCTCAGGACCCAGCATCGGCCGCATCGCCCGATTCATCACGGAATCGGGATGGCTCCTGCCTGACACCCGGGGGGGTGTGTAAGCCTGAAGAGCGGCCACGTCCTTCACGTGGTACCACAACGGGTCGTATTATGGCCTAAGTGAGCTCTTCTAGCTGCCACCCTAACCTAACCTAAGCGGTCGTTCCCAGCTGAAATCACAACAAAAGTTCAAGCGGCGAATTTTTCTTGAAAACTTAGATTTGAGTTTAGTAAACTAAAGATTTTGCGTAGAGCAACGTTACCGAAAGGAAAATCTTCATGCTGACTTCTTTTCTCAATACAGCTAATTTCCCAAACCTTGTCAGAAAATCAGAGCGTAAAAAAGTAAAAAAATATGGAAACACGGTTCCAATTTGGTATCAAAAACAACTGCTTGCAATTCTTGACAAAAGTATGCATGTGGTGTACACAAAGTTTTAGTTAACTACTGCCCTTCCTTGCCCCCTTTCCCCGTCCGTTTGAAATATGTGCTGTAACATATTTTGGAAAAACAGTGTTACATACACATTTAAGAACGAGTGAAATATGAGGTATATCACAACGGATGTCATAATAGGCCTCCGAGTGTCTCTCTTACAGACGCAGCCACATTAACCTAACCTAACCTAGTTGCCCGAATTGCAAGTAATTATAGAAAAAATTGTTAACTTATTTATCTGTAAGATAACAAAGATTATAAAGATTAAAAATAACAAATTATTTTTTATTATAATTGGTCGAATAATTCATTGCGCAGCCGCCGTAGCTCAGCTGGCTAGTGCGTTGGGCCGAGAGTCAAATGCGACGCTCGAACCCAGGTTCAAGACTCCGTTGCTGTTAACACCGAAAAAAAAGAAACACAAATTTTTCTTTCTTCCTTTCTTCTTCTGTCCTCTCAGCAGGAAATGGCAAACTTCTGCCTTGACTACCTATTAATCACTTTTCCAAACCAACCACCATTTCAATGTGCACGAGAAAAGCCAAGCTGGCTTGCTGCGGAAAGCAACAACATTGCGTCTTGTTGTCGAAATGAGAATAAAGAACAAATCCATCGAATCCAGGAGTATAAATCAATTCGCGCTTACTCTCTCGGTTCCCTTTACATTGTCCTAACCTTTGTTGCTTTCCGCCCGCGTCTAAAATGAAATCGCAAAATTATTTCAGATGCGCCTTCTGTATACCTGTATCTATCCTATATTCTGTGGTTCCAAGTAATTACGATCAGGTAAATTTTTTTACAACAGCCTCCGAAAATCATTACCATCGGTCAAACGATTTTGATATTTTTACGATTTCTTTACTTGATATGAATAAATTACAAAAATATAAAATATATTCACTTAAGCATACAATTTATTTTATATCATTGAATAATATTAGGAAAAATACACACGAAATAATCACAAGTGTTCCTATAGAATTCAATGAGAATTCAACTGTGCCATGGAAGCGTTTTCTCTTTCGGTGGCTGTCCTCTCAGCTGGAAATGGCAAACCTCTGAGAGTAAAAATTGCCTATGAAAAAGCTCCCAACCTGCCGTTCTTAACCGGCAGGTAGGTCCCTTCCACCCGCGTACAAAATTCACACGCACAACACGGGTGGTTGCGGGAAGCTAGGCCTTAGTCTCGCGTAAGCGGGCTGTCGTGCCAATCAATTATTAATTATTAAATTTTGATGCAATTATTGGCCGAATATTCTAACAGCCGCCGGAGCTCAGCTGGCTAGTGCTTTGGACCGTGAGTGAAATGCGACGTTCGAACCCAGGTTCAAGACTCCGATGCTGCTAACACCGAAAAAAACAAACATTTTTCTTTCGGCGGCTGTTCTCTCAGCAGGAAATGGCAAACCTCTGAGAGTAAAATTGCCTATGAAAAAGCTCCGAACTCGCCGTTTGGAATCGGCATAAAAAAACTATAGGTTCCTTCCAACCTTGTAAAAATTCACACGCACAACATGGATGGTTGCGGGTAGCTAGGCCATAGTCGCGGTATCGGGCTGTCGTGCCAGGCAATTATTATTATTATTATATTCTGACACCAATGCATGGCACAATATGTAGATATGTCTAAACAAACAATTACGTTACACCGCCATTCAATAAGGTTCTACCAATCATATCCTCATATCTTTAATGAAATACATATCCTAGAGGAAATCGATATTGACAAGCAAGTTCTTGACCATTTATATTATGGCCTAAATGTACAAGAAAAAAAGTTCTTATTAATATTCTTGATTTGTATAAAGACCTGATTTACGTAAAAGGGCAAAATCTTACTAATACTAACATAATTGAACATGAAATTAAAACTATTTCAGACAGACCACCCTGTCAGACAGAAGTAACCACTTCAACAACGCTTTTACAAAATTTTAAGCTTAAACTAATACATGGACAAACATTTTTTGGACCATTTCTTCAAGAGCAAAAGGGACGCTTGGACATTTTGCATGACCCCTATGTTAGAATGAAATAAATAATAATTATCACAACACATTTTCAATGTGGACAAGCCTTCTTGTGTAAAAAATTTGAGTACTATTGGTGAAAGTAAAATACGAAAATTTGCCCCGAAAGCCACTAACATTTCCCAGAACAATTATAAATATTGTAACGATAAGACAGTCTGTCGCTGTGCAAAGCAACCCTGTCGCTACGCGCCGTGCTATAATTCAATCTGGCAACGACGGCCGCGATAATAAGGGAAACTTTTAGGCCAACCTGGCAATGATGGCAACTTTAAGTCCAACCTGGCAATGATGGAAACTTTTAGTCCAACCTGGCAATGATGGTCGCGATCATCATGGAAACCTTTAGTCCACTCCGAAATATGCGAGAACGATCTGCGCGATGGCCGGATAGGTATAAAAGGCAGCCGGGTGCGGCGCAGCGAGTCAGCCTGATTTTGACCAGTAAAGGTGCCACACGGAGTAATTAAACAAATAATTAAGTGTAAAGACAGTAAAGTGTGAAATTTGTGAAATAAAGTGATTGTTGGTTTTCATTGACTGCGTTTGGATAATTAAATTTGTTTTATCTTCAAATTGCACAAGCCAGTGATACGTACTAGCCCACCAAAACTAGCATTCGTAACATTTGGTGTCAGAAGTGGGATTGTGGAAAATTGAAAATAAACAAAAAAATAAATAACTAAATAAATAAAATTATATAAGCACGGGCATGGTTAAACTCGAGCTGCTGAAGGTAGACCAGCTGAAGAAGGAGCTGGCTGCCTGGAATTTGCCGACTGCTGGCGGAAAAGTGGAGTTGCAGTTGCGCTTGCGAGAGGCGTGTGAATCACGAGGCATCGATTGGGCTGCACACGAGTTCGGAACGCAGGAACAAGAGGCGTCGGCCAAAGTGGAGGCGTCGGCCAAAGTGGAGGAATCGCCTGCGGGTGCTGCGTCGATCCAAAGTACGGCTGCACCGGCTGGACCATTACAAGCATTAGACATGAGCCAGCTAATGAGTGGAATTCGAGACTTCCAATCGTGAAATGTCGGCGCAGATGGCAGCGAAAACGGAAACTGCGAATCAAGAGATGGCAGCGAAGCTGGAAACTACGAATCGAGAAATGGCAGCGAAGCTGGAAACTACGCATCGATAGATGGCAGCGAAGCTGGAAACTACGAATCTCGAAATTTCGGCAAAAGTCGAGACTGCAAATCGGGAAATGTCAGCAAAACTTGAAAATGCCAATCGGGAGTTGTCCAGTAAGATTCAGGAAAATTCTGCGCGCTTGGAGCAGAAAGTGGAGGAAATCTCAGACAGGATTAATGGGAAAGTCGAGCACCTGGAGACGCGGGTAGAGCACTTGGATAAGCGAGTCGACGACCTAGATGATTCCCTGAACAAACGAGTTGATAGTCTGGAAGACTCGATGAACAGAAAAATGGACGAGCGGCTTAGGGAGGTACAGCCGCGAGAATGGTTGCCGCCGGTTCCGGAAAGTGTTGCCACCCGAGCAGAAGTGCCCACTTATGATGGGACTATGCCGTTCGATACCTTCAAGCTGCAATTCGGCCTGGCTGCTCTGGAAAATCAGTGGACCGATGTAAGGAAAGGTCGGCGATTGGCGCTGGCTCTTAGAGGTGCTGCGGCTGAGGTAATAAAATCAGTTCCAGAATGTTTACGAAGTGAGTACGAGACCGTCATAAGGGCGCTGGCAGCCAAATACAGCGACGAGCACAACAGAACGCTGTACTACTGTGAGCTGAAGAACCGCAGGCAAAGATCCAACGAGGCGCTGCAGACATATGCAGCAGACATTGAGCGGCTCGCGCAGATGTGTTACCCGTCCTTCGGCGCTGATGATCTCGAAAGGATGAAGATTGAGGCGTTTATTGAAGGTCTTCATGATCCGGAGACACGTCGCAGTGCGTTGATGATGGGCAAGCCGACATTAAGGGAGACGGTGACCAGCGCGATGACATACGAGGCGACATGGACTGGGAGCACTCGGTATGCACCTGCAAGGATACGCAAGATCCAGCCGGACAACGACATTGCGATCCAGGCAATAAGCTCTGAGTCACCGGGCAGGCTACGGGTGGTCTCCTCTAAAGTTGTTTGCAGGGCCACATATCACGAGACTGCCGCCAACGAAAGAGACGTTCCCGTTCTCGATCGCAATCGCCTGAAGCGAGAAATACTGACAATCGAGGCTCAGCCAACAAGCGCAGGGCTGAGGACGGCGAGTCGTTAAACTAAAACGGGTCAGCCCAAAGGGGCGTGAGCTGATCTCCACAATCTGCTGCCCCACCGTCCTTGTCACACAGCGGAAACGACAGCCCAGCAGCTTGACAATTGAAGGAAGGATAGATGGAAAGTTGTTCGTGTTGACACTGGATACTGGAGCGTCATATTCGATCATAAAAAGGAAGCTGCTGAAGAACTGGGAACCGCTGCATGGCATACAGCTGCGGACTGCGACTGGCGAGAGCGCGCCGGTAAGAGGGAAAGTTACAAAAACGATTGCTATCGGCACCAGCAGCCTGGAACATGAGTTCATTGTCGCGGATATAATGGACGACGTGATTATCGGCGTGGATTTCATGATTAGGCACGGCTTTACGCTGGACCTGAAGGAAAATGTGCTGAGATATGCCAACGTTGAATTCCCGCTGCACACCGGCTATGAGCGAAGCGTTGCGGTAAGGAAGGTTGTATCGTGTCAACACAGGAGGATACCAGCGAATTCTGAGGCGATTGTGTGGGCAAAGGTGGACAAGGACGATGGAACGAGTCGGCTGTGGGTTGTAGAAGCACCGAAACAAGGACACGACAACATCATCATCGGACGTACATTGGTGGAACCTAAAAATGGCAGAATACCAGTCAGAGTACTGAACCCCCTGAATGCACCCAGATATGTCGGGAAAAATGAGGTAATTGGCGAGTGTAGGGAAGCTGTAGCAGTAGTCAATTGCGAGAGTAGCCCACCTGGAGGTAATAAGAAGACCGGTGTTAACATGGACGTCATACCGCAAGAGAACCATTGGAGCAGCGAGTTGACGGCCAAGCAGAAACAGAAGGTGAGGTCTTTCCTGCAGCACTATGGGTCAATATTTGCGGCAGAAGCAGGCGGAAGAACAGCCATAGTGAAGCACAACATCGACACCGGAAGTGCAAAACCGATTCGCCAACCGCCAAGACGAGTTCTCCTGGCCAAGAGGGAAGAGGTCACAAATTTGATCGAAAACATGCGGAAAGAAAAGGTCATAGAGCCTTCTTCGGGCCTCTGGTGCTCGGCGGTCGTGCTAGTCTAGAAAAAGGATGGCAGTACCCGGTTTTGTATGGACTATCGGAAGCTCAATGATGTGACCAAGATGGACAGTTATCCACTACCTCGGATCGATGACACCCTGGACACACTGTCAGGCACGCAGTGGTTCTCCACGCTCGACTTACGCAGCGGCTATTCGCAGGTAGAGCTTGCAGACAAGGACAAGGAGAAAACGGCTTTCAGTGTTGGCGTTGGTTTATGGCAGTTCACCGTCATGCCGTTTGGACTCTGCAACGCACAAGCGACATTCGAGCGGCTAATGGAACGCGTGCTAAAAGGGCTGCATTGGCAGACGTGTCTGGTGTACCTCGACGACATAATCGTGATGGGTAAAAACTTCGATGACCACCTGAGAAAGCTAAAGGAGGTATTCGAGCGGATACGAGAAGCTGGGCTCAAACTCAACCCAAAGAAGTGTTCGCTGTTCCAAAAGGAGGTCAAGTATCTGGGTCATACGGTTTCCGCCCGCGGAGTACATACGGATGAAGGCAAAATCACGGCGGTGAAGGAGTGGCCCCGGCCACACAATCTACACGAACTCCGCAGTTTCCTGGGCCTGTGCACATACTACCGCCGATTTGTTCCGGTGTATTGATACCGCGTGACCACTAATGCCAACACAGTAGCGCACAAGCCAATCAGCAAGACCGACGTGCATCGCACTGTGCGCGCGCCGCTTTGTTTACATTGCAAGTGTCAAATGTCGCATGCACAAGAACGCCGGCGTCACTCAAGTGGCCTGTACTTGCACAAGCGACACATGTCACACACATGTGGGCACTTGCACCGATCGCGCATGCAACTCGACGCGACCTACCGCAGGTCAACGCAGAGCGCTGGCCCACTTTGGGAAAGTGCCGCGTCGTCGGATCTGACCCGCGCTGTGAAAATTTTCAATAGTGCTGCACATACACATTCAGTGCACAGCTGTTGTCACCCCAAGTAAATACAGTGGGACAAAAACACCCCACCTGTACTCAAAATTTTGTAATCGTTCACTAAATATAATGAGAATTAATTATTATTACCCACAAACACTAATACACTAATATACATATATTAACTCTTTATATACCAACATATATTCACGTTTGCCCACAAATAAAGACACATTTGAATACACTTTTGACTATGTAAAAAATTTGGTGTTTAATAATAATTTATCCAATTCTCGTCACACATTTTTTGTTTATATATATACCAATTTCTCGACGCGTTTACACACACAGTTGTAAACTTCTATCCTCAACAGAAATACAAATTCGTTTTTAAAACTTTTTACACTTTCGTGTACATTTTCCCATTTCTAAATTATCGTACGCGCGGCCGCGGTAATATTTCTGGTTTATTTATTATATTATAAGCCTTGTAATTATATTCATTCAAATGCCTCTTGGGCGATCCCCCAAGCGTCAGATAAACAAAATGGAGTCTCCTTCCCCAAAATATTCAAAGCAACCGATCCCAGTGTTGTCACATTTGGTTTTGAGTCCGAGAGACTCGTGCAATTATGTGCACAATTTTCATCGGTTCCCATTGAGGATGTGACCAAATCACTGGTCCAAATTAAGCCGAAAAATCTGCAAGCCCAATGGAAGAAGCTAATGCGCGCACATCAGGCAGCCTTCATTGCTTCATTGACAACAGCCAGCCCGACGGTTTCAAAGAGTCGGCTAGGCAAAAGATCAATGTCTGCACAGACCAATACGAGTTGTGCATGGCTAAGATGTCGGACATCATTGAGATGCTCCAGTCTCAGTTCCCCTCCAGGTTCAAACCCTAGAACCAGCAAATACTTCCTACATTTGGCTCCGAGTTCCACTATGCGACACCGAAACATTCTTCGGGGACTATGAGCTGTGGCCGTCCTTTCGGGACATGTTTACTGCGTTGTACATTAACCACGGGATGTAACGTGGGTCTCCTCCACGTGGTGCATCCTGGGTAACGTTAAATGGCCCACACCACCTCCCCCGCCCGAGCTCACAACCTTTAGGTTTGGGTATCGGGTTTTGGCACGACCTGGCTTCGTCTACGGACTCCTTTTTGTCTTCGATTAATTTTCGTTCGCCTTCGAGCTGGTGGCTGTGGCTTCCGGACCTAGTACCACCGGGGTGATACCTTGTGCGAACGGCTCTGGTCTAAGGTCACAGTTCATCTCCGTCCCGTTAAAACACTGGCAGGCCTTAGGGTACGTTCCTGATCGGCCACCAGTAATTTGGTGGCGTAGGTTTGGTTGAGATAAACTCCCAATTTGCACTGGTTCGGCTCTGAACACACTACTCCATAAGGGTGTGTGTCAACCCTCGCATGGCCTCCCTGCTTTTACATAGACAACCATGGAACCTTTAAGGTCACTATGCGCTCCGATTGGGATAGCGGCCTTAACCCTTCGATGAGTGACAATTCTGAACTTCACGGCCGTGTTTTTTTTAAAATTAGGGTTTTTTCATGAAAAAATTTTTTTAATTTTTCTTATTTTTGTGTTTTTATTGTTTATAACTAAATACTACATACTAAAATAAAATTTTTAAATTGTTTTTTTTGCTCCATTTTTCTTAATTTTACTATGAAAAAGCTTTAAAACTATTGTTGTTGAGCGTGTTCCGCTTGTCCCCCGCCCTGTGCGCAAGTGTTGCAGCGATGTAGAACTGTGCTGTGTTCTCCACAAACATCCGAAGCAGTAGGCCCTCGTTTTCCGCTGCCGCCCGTACTCAGAACGGCAAAGGCGACATGACGATTCGCCCTAGCCGCAAACGACGGTGCATCGGCTTCTACCGGTCTTGATATCATCTGAATTCAACAAAAAAAATAAAAAACAAATAAATACACAATCTACTCTTGAATTTGAAGGTGTTTTTTCTTACCCTGACATCAAATGCTTCCATCGCATTGCGTATCTTTGGATATGCGGTTATATGGTTATTCAGGGCACGTTCCTCGATATTTGGTGTGGCCAATTGTTTAGTCGCAGTCGGCCGCCACGCGAGCCATGACAGAAAAATACCGGCAGGAGAGGAAGAAAGAGAGGTGCCTTTTTAGACGCAAGAAACGGGAGCAAGAAGGGCGCGAGCGTGAGGAAATCGAGGAGTGCAGGAGCAGGAATGACGCCCGAAAATTCTTCCAGTCTTACGGAAGGATTTAAGCCTGGGGTATCTTCTTGCAGAGACGAAAACGGGGATCTGGTTACGGATGCGCAGGGTGTGCTGAGGTTGTGGAAGGAGCACTTCACCAAGCTGCTCGCAGGCGACGAAAGGAACAATACCGCCAGTGGTGAAGATGTCCAGATGGCACCAATCGACGACGACGGTGTGGATGTGCCACCGCCCAGCCATGACGAGGTCCGGGTCGCTATCCAGCGACTCAAGAACAACAAAGCTGCAGGGCCGGATGGGCTACCAGCTGAATTTTTCAAGGCCGGCGGCGGTGAGCTGATTGGGTGCATGCATCAGCTCATTTGCAAAATATGGCTGGAGGAACGAATGTCCAACGATTGGAACCTCAGTGGCCTTTGTCCTGTGCTGAAGAAAGGCGACCCAACAATATGCGCCAACTACAGGGGTATCAGCATGAGTGGGGATGATTTCGAGCGCATGCTGACAGACCTGGTAATGGAGGTGCAGGGCAAGACGCCAGCGATAGTGGCAGGCGACTTTAATGCCTGGTCAACGGCCTGGGGCAGCTCACGAACAAACTGGCGAGGAAAAACTCTGCTAGAGTGCATAGCGCCGCTTGAGCTGGAGCTGTTGAACCACGGCGGGCAACACACTTTTGACAACGGCAGAGGTAGGTCTGTGATTGACCTCACCTTCGCCCACAGCTCGATTGCGCGTCATACTCAGTGGTGTGTTAGTAACATGTACACGCACAGCGACCACCTGGCGATAGTGATGGAGCTGAACCTGCAGGTGCGGGGAGTAAAGCCGCAAATGCACAGAGCGCAGGCAAGAAGCTGGAAGAAGCATGCCTTCGACGCCGACATTTTCGATTACGTGTGGCGGGAGGATGAGGTGCAGCTGGGCACAGCGGTTAAAATGGCGTCAGAAATTACAAGCAGGCTGCACAAGGCATGTGACGCTGCAATGCCTAGGATCAAAAGTAAGGTTGGCAGGAAGCCAGCTTACTGGTGGAACAGCGACATAGCTGCTCGGAGAAAAAGCTGCCACCAGGCACGAAGGAAGGCGCAGCGAGCGAGAAACCGCCCGGAATGGGGCGCCTTGTGGGACCACTACAAAGTCTGCAGAAAGGCGCTAACGAAGGCCATTCGCAGCAGCAAAGAGGCCTATTTCAAGGCACTGTGCACCGAGGCCGACGTGGATCCATGGGGCAAGGCCTACAAGGAGGTCATGGGTCGGATTAAGGGGCCTAGAGCACCGCAGCCTTCTGACCCGGCGCTCCTGAGTGCGGTGGTAACTACTCTCTTTCCCCCACAAACGGAACAACACCTCCAAGCTAGCCAGGACATGGGTGATATCCCTGAAGTAACCGCTGATGAGGTCTTGCTAACATTGCATAGAATCAGCGACGGCAAGGCGCCGGGCCTCGACGGCGTTCCAAATATTGCGCTCAAGGCAGCCATCAATGCGAGCCCTGACACTTTTGCCAGCCTATACAACGCATGCATCAAGGAAGGAGTTTTTCCGGACCAGTGGAAACGGCAACGGCTGGTGCTATTACTAAAACCGGAGAAGCCACCCGATCAGCCGTCCTCGTACCGTCCTCTGTGCATGCTAGACACGATGGGTAAGATCCTTGAGCGCATTATCTGTGACCGACTGCAGGAGTCACTGGAAAAACCTGATGGTCTCTCTGAGCGCCAGTTTGGTTTTAGAAAGGCGCGATCAACAGTGGACGCCATTCAAGTCGTCATGGACATAGCGCGTGATGCCACAAGCGGCAAAAGGTGGCGAGGCGGTACAAAAAAATACTGCGCGGTAGTGACGCTGGACGTCAAAAACGCCTTCAACTCGGCCAACTGGGCGCAAATCATGGCGGCACTCAAGCAGTTCCGGATTCCGGCGTACCTGCAGAGCCTGATTGCGGACTACTTCCGTAACCGAGTGCTTCTATACGACACTGACGACGGTGTGAGACAATACACGGTCACAGGTGGAGTTCCACAGGGGTCCGTGCTGGGGCCAACCTTGTGGAACGTAATGTATGATGGCATCCTGCGCCTGAAACTTCCTGACGGCGTCCAGCTGATCGGATATGCAGACGATATTGCGATGGTGGCAGTTGCCAAGCACATAAGCGCGCTGCAGTCAAGCTGCAATGACGCATTAAACTGTGTTTGCGCCTGGTTAAAAGAGGCGAAACTCGAGCTGGCGGCGCATAAGACCGAGGCAGTGCTGATGAGTAGCAGGAAGGTACGCGAGGTGTTCACACTTACAATAAACGGACATCAAATAACATCGCAGCCTCACCTACGATATCTTGGCGTCATACTGGACGCAAAAATGACGTTCAAGGAGCACCTTAAATGCGTGAGTGATAAGGCCACAAAGGTGAACGGCGCGCTTAGCCGCATTATGCCCAACATGGGGGGCCCTCGCTCAGGTCGGAGGAAGCTTCTCTCAAGCGTGGTAGACAGCATACTGCTTTATGCGGCGCCCGTATGGGCAGACGCCGTGAGGTTCAAGGCATACATAAAAGCAGCCCAAGCCACCCATCGACTTAGTGCACTGCGCATCGCAAGCGCCTTTCGCACGGTGTCCGATGATGCCATTTGCGTCATTGCCAGCAAACCGCCAATAGACCTGCTGGCGAAAGAGATGAAACGCCTCTACAAGGCTGGTGCAAGACCTGCGGCAGCGACAAAAACCGCGGAACGCAACGCCACCATTAGTGAGTGGCAGCAGAAGTGGGACCAGTCCAGCAAGGGGAGATGGACGTATCAGCTGATACCCGACATAGCTCGCTGGGTAAACAGGAAGCATGGCGAACTCAACCATCACCTGACTCAGATACTCAGTGGGCATGGGTGTTTTAAGGAATACCTGTTCAGGTTCAAACACGAGCAGGACCCCTTTTGTCCCCTTTGTCCCGGAGTACCAGAAAATGCACATCACGTGCTGCTGGAATGTCCGCGTTTTAGCGAGGCCCGTAGCTCGCTGCGATCGGTATTTGGGCAGTGTCCCACAGCGGCGAACCTCACAAACCACATGTGCGACACACTGGAGAAATGGGAGGCGGTAAGCTCCACGTCCGTCCGTATCATGAAGGAGCTGCGCGTGATTGAACGCCAGCGAAGATCTGTAGCATACGCTGAAATCAGTGTCTAATGTGGTAAGCGCTTAGCTGCGCCGCAACTGTTAGACACGAAGTAATTTTTAACATAAAGTCCCGTGCTAGCAGGTTAGGAGAGAGGGGTTTTTTAGTGGGTGTTTCAAGTCCCTCACTCCGGCTTTCAATGCTTTTTCCCCTCTGCAAAAAAAAAAAAAAAAAAAAAAAAAAAAAACAGGGGTATCAGCCTACTTCCCATTGCATACAAGGTCCTGACGAGCGTATTATGTGAAAGACTAAAGCCACTCGCCAAGGCGCTGATTGGACCTTATCAGTGCGGCTTTAGACCTGGTAAGTCCACCATCGACCAGATATTCACTCTACGCCAAATCCTGGAGAAGACCCATGAGAACCAAATCGATACACACCATCTCTTCATCGATTACAAGGCAGCATTCGATAGCCCGATAAGGGATCGCCTATATGCCGCATTGTCTGAACTTGGTATCCCTGCAAAGCTCGTTAGACTTTGCAGAGCGACGTTGAGCAATACGCGCAGCTCCGTCAAGGTTGGAAGTGACCTCTCCGACCCCTTTGATACCGTTCGAGGTTTCAGACAGGGCGATCCTTTGTCCTGCGACCTCTTCAACTTCACCATGGAGAGTGTTCTGCGCAAGGCCGGTGTACATCGTAATGGCACAATTTTCAACAAAAGTGTCCAGCTCCTTGCTTACGCTGATGATATTGATGTCATCGGACGTAACAAGCGAGATGTTACCGCTGCCTTTGCGGCTATCGAAAGAGAATCTGCCAAAATGGGTCTGGTGGTAAATGAGGGCAAGACGAAGTATATGCTGTCTACACGCAGGGACTCGCAGCGGCTAGGGTCTCACGTCGAGGCCGACAGGTATGCTTTTGAAGTTGTCAAGGAATTCGTCTACCTTGGCACCGCCATCAACAGCAGCAATGATGTCAGTCTGGAGATAAAGCGAAGGATAACTCTTGCCAACAGGTGCTACTACGGTCTCGGTAGGCAATTGAGAAGTAGAGACCTCTCTCGACCGACAAAACCTTCACTCTATAGGACGCTTATCTTGCCCGTGCTCCTATATGGCGCTGAAGCATGGACAATGACACGAAACGCCATAGCGGCCCTTGGAGTGTTCGAGAGGAAGGTGCTTCGCAAAATTTTCGGCCCTGTTCGGGTTGGTGACGACTATCGCATACGAACCAATAACGAGCTGTATGAGCTGTATAAGGACATGGACGTAGCGCAGCGAATTAACATCCAGCGGCTACGCTGGCTCGGTCATGTCTACCGCATGGACGACGAAGCTCCGGCGAAAAAGGTATTCGATGCGATGGTTGGAGGTCGACGGCGAAGAGGGAGGCCGTGTCTCCGGTGGAAGGACCAAGTGGAAGAGGCCCTGGTATCTCTTGGTGTGACCAACTGGAGAAGGCGCGCGCGAAGCAGAGGCGCCTGGAGAGAAGTTTTGCGGCAGGCCGTAACCCGATAACGGGTTGTTATGGCCAGTTAAATAAGTAAGTAAGTAATTGGTTAGTGAGATGTAACAGGAATGACCGTCGTCTGTCACTCCTTTTATCGGATTCATCTCATTATAAATTGTAAAAGCAGCCAATGCAGCGACGTCCAGCATATTATAGAACATGGCCGGTGGCCAGCGTTTCGTTGATCGCTTGCATGTGTACGTGCCAAGCATCTGGTCCATTGTATCAACGCCGCATTTGTTGGCGTTGTAGTCCAATATGCCAAACGGCTTCCGCTTCTCACTTTGCTCGTCGACACGGCAAGTGTAGTGCATTGTAGACAGCACGTTCACAACTTTATTTTTCTTAGGTACATATGAGCACAACGCTATGTCCCCTTCGTTGAACCCGAACAATGTGCTGTTGTTGGGGCGCTTCGGGTTCTTCTTCAATTCCCGTGGAACAAAAGTTTTGTTGTAGCGCACTGTACTAACATATGCGGTCTTCCTCCTCGTCAAAATACGCGCCAAATCCAATGTAGTGAAGAAATTATCCGCGTATATTGTGCGCCCTGCATCCAAATAGTTTTCTGCAAGTTCAAGCACCACGTTCTGCCCCATGATTTACTTCGCGTTCTTGGTTAGGCAATTTGCCGGAATATATCATTCCCTTCAAGGGATAATAAGACTTCGAGTCGCATAACCACCATACTTTTAGACCATACTTAGCCGGCTTTGACGGAATGTAATGCGTGAAGCGGTGCGGCCTCTGTAAGAGAACAACTGCTCATTGACGGTTAGTGCTTCATGAGGAGTGTAAGCTGCTGCCAAGTTATGCTGCAACATTTGCCAAATATCATCGATAGCCGCAGTTTTACTGTTGATAAGTCGCTGTTGTCGAGTATTTCCATTGTCGAATCGAATGAATTGCTTTATGCACATGAAGCGATCGTACGACATCGTAGCTTTGTATATTGTAGAACGCGTCGCGCCCCATAATTCCGTAGCAGGTTCACGATTCGATTTTGTGAGTCCAGCATACAAAAGGATAGCTAGAAAGGCGTCAAACTCTTTCACAGTCACTGGCTTCTACTCCTTTTTCTTCGAGGGATTCGCCAAATTCCATGCAGATGTAACCTCCCTGCCTTTACGATTTGTTTCTCGTACTATGATGTATATTATTTCCTCGCTGATGATTGAACGAAATATAGTGTAGGGGTCATGTACAGTTCCTGATTGTCCTGGTTTCCTTCTTGTGAAGTCGACCACGTTATGAACACGAGTACGAGAAGTTGGTGGTGCTTTTTTTCACCATTGGGTGCCATCTTTAGCAATATAGTAGTTTCCATTTGTTTCCGGTGCATCATTTTCTTCCTCTTCATCATCGTCGTCATCAATATCTTCATTTATCTCTACGTATCCTTCAGTTTTGGCATCTGACTCTTCAGCGGGTTGGTATGTGCAGTCGTCATCATCCTCAGCTTCATTACCAAGTGCAGCAATATCAACCTCTTCATCCATCTCTTCATCCATAAAGTCTGCAAATCTCATATCAGCTGCACGCCTTTCATCCGCACTCATTTGCTGGTAACGTGAACTACGGCGTACAACCATTTCAGCAATGTCTACATTACTTGCATCTGCCATTTTTATATTTTTGTTTTTATTTTATTTGTAATACAATTTCACACACGATTTTACTGTTCACAGTCTAAACTTTGACTGATTTGGTTTACGAAACTACAACTTCTTATATTCTTTCGTACGTATACCTGAACGCATGGATATTGGGGATGAAGTAAATTGAAACAACTGGTTTGGTACGAATACCTGCGCACGTGGACATTTAGGTATAAACATGTATGAACACCTGCGCATATGGACATTTAGGGATAAAGTAAATTCAAAGAACTGGTTTATTGCTTTCAATGAAAGGCACAATAAAAATAAAACAAAAAGTAGCCAGAATTGAAAGAACAAATTAGTTATGTGTTCAAACAATAAAAAAGTATAATGATGCCCAAAAAACATGCATTTATTAGTCATTTTATGAAAATTCAGTACAAGGTCCCTACGGACCTTGTCACACGTCCGCGTACTATTTTCAATAAAACCTCAATAACTCCTAAACTAATGGTCGGATCGCCTTGATTTTTTTTAAACGATGCGCAACAAAATTCTATTGGAATACATGGCAACTTTATGGGGGGGTTGTAGTGGCCGAAATAGGAGTAATTTCAGTTTGAAAATGCAAAAAGGTCGCTAGGGACCTTCTCACTCATCGAAGGGTTAACTTGACTTTACTATCCGTTATATGCTTGGACCGACTCCACCATCACACTTGCTTGGTTGCAAGCCCATCCTAGTCGATGGGTGACTTTTATTGCAAACCGAGTGGCTGATATTCAGGAAGTTTTACCACCAGAAAGCTGGAATCATATTCGCTCTGAACACAATCCTGCTGATTGTGCTTCAAGAGGCATTACTCCCAACGAACTGCTTCATCATCAACTATGGTGGAATGGGCCACCTTTTCTTAAAACTGCAGACGAGTTTTGGAAGTATAGCACGCCGTCACCGCACACTACTGAGCTAGAGCTGCGATCAAGTAAGGTTGACGTTCATGTCGCCGACTCAAACGAACATTGGTCGATTATCACAAAATATTCGTCATACGCCAAATTGAAACGAGTAACTGCCTATGTCCTGCCGAACTAATGCTCGACCAAACTCAAAATCTATTGTAGAAAGGAGAAATGGATCTTTAAGCTGCAAAGAGATCGTTGAAGCTGAACGTGCTCTGAGTAAGTATACACAAAATTTCTATTTTTCTAATGAAATATCTCATTGCAGCGCGAAGAAGCTGTTACCACTGCGTTAGCCTTCTGCGTCAGCAGCCGTTCCTCGATGAGAATGAAACTGTACGTGTAGGAGGCCGACTCAAGAACGCTGCCACTACGAGTGATGTGAAACACCCGATCATCTTACCCAAAAATTCACCGCTAGCGAAAATGATAGTAGCAGACGTTTATACGTGTACCCTTCATGCTGGCTCCCAAATCATGCAAGCTGTTTTGCAGCGCCGGTTTTGGGTCATAGCTGCCCGAAACTTGATTCGAAACATTTACCACAAGTGTGTGAGGTGTACCCGCTTGAATAGAAACTTGGCTAGTCAATCAATGGCGGACTTAGCCGTGGAAATAGCCGTGTCACGTACGCTCACTGCTTCCTGCGTAGCGCTGTCGATCTTGCCGGACCGTATGCGTTCAAATTTTCCCATGGTAGAGGTGCGAAGTCTACAAATGGCTACATTGGCTCGTTTGTCTGCATGAGCATTGGTGCTATACACTCAGAGTTTGTATGTTAGGAGACTTGTGAACCACTTCGTTTCTTAATGCTTTCAAGCGCTCCATAAATAGACGTGGCTAATGCAGTGTTATGTACTCCGACTAGGGATCGCAATTTTTTGCCATTTTGCGATCCCGGGATTTTCGGGATTGAAAAGTCAAATCCCGGGATCCCGGGATTTAATCCCGGGATTCAAATAACAAATTTTTTAAATAAAAAAATTTTACCAAATTGCATAAATACTTGTTTATAATATATTTACCATAAAAATGGACACAGTTTAATCGCATTTGGGGTAGTTTTAAGATTTTTTATCTTGAATTTAATCACATTGTAAGGCGGAAAGGGAGGCAGTCGGTGTTGAGTCGTCGAAGTGGTTGGTTGTGCGCGGCACATCACCAAAATCCAGTTGTCATTTACAATCAGTTGTCAATTACATTCAAAATTGTCAGTTTAAATTTAAATCAAATAAATAAACATAGTCATCCTTGACAACATTTTGTTTAACTTAAAAGTTTTTCATTTGACATTTAACTTCAGTTTGATAACATTTTGTTTTATCCAAAAATGACACTTAAACATAACTTATTGCTTTGCATCAAATGTATCATAAAGTACATATATACGCATATTTGATAAAAAAAATAAAATAGTTAATTTGTTAGTATTGGGTGTACAAGTAGAAAACCGCCGTTTTTTTTTCATAATTTGAGGCTTTATTGCGTATAGCAAGGGAAATGGATTGCTGAGTCACACCCAAAGAATCCGCGAGTTCTTGTTGCGTCTGACAAGAATCTTCATCCAACAGAGTCTCCAAAGCTGCATCTTCAAACTTTTTCACGGGACCCGGCCGATCCTTGTATTTCACGTCATAATCACCATTTTTGAATTTCACGAACCATTCTCGACACGTTCTTTCACTGATACACGACTCACTATAAGTTGCTACAATCATTCGACGCTCTTCAGCTGCATATTTTTTCGAATGAAACGCGAAAAGCAAAATCTCCCGCAAATGACGCTTATTCGGTTCAAATTTCGACATCTTCACGCACCAACAAAAAATGGACAATAAGAATAAACAAGCGAGATGATGTGGAGTTGTTAACCGATATCTTAGCTTGCCATGTGATGTTTCTGATCGGAATTCTCTCACCGATTTCCAAAGGTGGCACCACCCAGTGGAAAACGGCGGTTTTCTACTTGTACACCTGATACTTTTAGTTTTACTTCGATTATTTCGATAAAAAAGTTAAGCGTTGTGATTAACTAAAAACTGAGATCTTAAAAATACTAAGGCATTAAATGTTTTGCCCTCTAATCTAGAGCGAAATTTATTGCAAATAAACCCTGCTGAGAGAAAACATCTTTCAGATTCAACACTTGCTGGTTGAATGCTTAGTAAATAATTATAAGCCTTTTGCAAAAGACGCCCTCTATCCCCTCCCTCCTCCTTCAGATAAGGAATTGGGTTTTTGTGCTTTTAAATTTATTTCATTTGAACTTTGAAGCATCTTTTGCAATCCCGAAAATCCCGGGATTAAAAGATTTGAATCCCGGGATTTTCGGGACTGGAAAAAGTCCGGGATCCCGGGATCCCGGGATTGCGATGCCTAACTCCGACAATGGCACAAATCTCGTTGGTGCCGAAAAAGAACTGCGTAACATGTTTAATCGTTGCATGGCTGATGATAAACTTCAATCTGTTTTCGCTGACTCCAGCATTACTTGGCACTTCAATCCACCTAACACGCCCCACATGGGAGGTTATTGGGAAATTGGCATAGGTTAGGTTAGGTTGGAGTGGCAGCCTCCTATGTGAGAAGCTCACTTAAGGCAGGTTCTCACCTTGTGGAAAAAAAAAACAATTTTTTTTGCCTTATCGTGTAGATATATGTTTCAAAAATGTACTCCAGAAATTTCAGATCAAAATCTGAAAAATTACAAAAGTTACAGGCCGTTACATAGAGCAGTGTAGAGCACCGGCCAAGCGCGCTTTAAACTTTAAACGCGTTTTTCTCAGAACCACATTTTCGGACCTTACGGAAGTGATTGAAGGCGCTGGAATGAACCAATCGTCACCAAATTTTTTCTAAATGTTCCTTAGGGTTTTTTCTAATAAACGAACTACGATCAGCCAAAAATATTGAAAATTGTTTGTTTAAAAAAATAATTAGTGAACAAAAAAATGCGAAAATCGTAATTTTTTTTTCAAAACCTCATAACTTTTTTAATTTCGATTTTTTTTTCATGATCGTAGTTCATTCAATAGATAATACGGTACACATTAAGAATGTGTTCGATTTTTGTGTTTCTGGTCACGGGTTTTGACGGAATCACTTCCGGTAGCGGGACACCTCCTCGCCGACATGCCGCCACTGATGGACGCCCCCTCCCCCTTTTTTTGATTCATTCAATTTTAAAAATTGTATTCTCTAAATAAATGTGTGTTCATATCCAGAAACAATTTTCAGCGTTGTATCTTTAACCGTTTTCTCAAAAAAAATTCCTAAAAAAAATGCACTTTTTCGGATCCACAAGGTGAGAAGCACAACTTATGGCTCACTGTGATACCACAGTGGATGGCGCGACTCCCCCTTACTGCGCTGAGAACTAAGAAGATTCTGTTATGAACCTGGCTATATCCCTGATATTCAGAGGCGATAGCTCGATAGTTAGACTAGTAAAGATAGCTGAGCCGAGAAACTTAAGTCTTCTTTTAGCTAGTGAAGGATACTGACACAGCAGGTGAAGAACGGTCTCCTCCTCCTCCTCGGACCCGCATCCCCGACAGTAGTCGTTGGATTGCAGTCCCATTCTCTCCGCATGCTTACCCATAAGACAGTGACCCGTGAGCACCGAGAACGTTGTGCTTATTGAGTGACGGCCAAGGTTAAGCAGCTGGTTAGTCCGTTTCATGTTATATGAAGGCCAGGTTAATCGAGAGATACTGCAAGTCTGTTCCTTAGACCACAGTTCATTCGCAACTCTTTGGTAGAATTGTCTGAGCATCAATTTAATCGATGCAATAGGAGCTCCCACTGGGAGAAAGGACGAGGCCCCAGTGAGCAGTGTGCCTGCTCTGGCTAGTTCGTCCGCCTCACAGTTGCCTACAATGCCTCTGTGCCCTGGCACCCAAAGTATTAAGACGTTGGAGCGCCTAGCTAGACTGTTCAAGGATTTTCGGCAGTCGCGGACCAGTCTAGATGAAGTGGCCGCTCCGGCAAGCGACTTAATGGCTGCCTGACTGTCCGAATATATATGGACATCCGTATCATGCCCGTACTCGCGGATGAGATAGATTGAGCCCTGGTAAATGGCAATTACTTCCGCCTGAAAGACACTACAGTGGTCAGGCAGGCGGAAGGAGAGACGAAGCCCTAGCTGGCTGCAGAAAATCCCGCAGCCAACCTTGTTCGCCAATTTGGAGCCGTCAGTGTAGATATTGATGGAGTTTCCGGAGGGTAGCTCGCTACCGGTCTACTCTCCTCTACTAGGGATACGGATCGTAAATCAGTTATCAAATTGAGTGGGGGTGCAGATGTGATCCATGACAACTGGCACCGAACAATCTTGAGTAAGAATCCTGGAATGACCAAGATCCGGTTTAGCCCAGCGGGAAATCACATTTAGCCTGATTGTAGAGCATTTCGCATGTAATTTGACTCGCTGCGCGGTTGGGAACCAGTGGAGAAGGGTAAACAATGCTTTTGTGGGTGTAGTGCGGAGAGCCCTGTAACCAAAATGGCCGCCATCCTCTTTACTTTATCAAGAGGCTTCAGCTTGACCGCCTTACTTATGGCAGGCCACCAGAAAACAGCACCATAAAGGACGTTAGGCTCAACTACCGCCGAGTGAAGCCAGGACATGATTTGGGGTTGTAGACCCCATCTAGCACCTAGGGCCCGTTTGCAGCAGTAGAGAGCACATGAGGCTTTCCGTGCCCTTTCAGCAATGTTAGCCTTCCAATTTAGTTTAGAGGATTAGACCTAAGTACCTAACATTGTTGTTGAGGCTAAGTCTAACACCGTTTAGTTTAGGTAATGCGAACTGAGGTATCTTATACTTCCTACTGAAAAGCATAACCTGAGGTTGACATCGAGGCCGAATTCCCGGCACCATTGATATAGAATCCCAAGTGCATAACTTAATTTCTCAGAAAGTGTAGAATGATATTTGCCGGAGACTGCTATCGCAATGTCATCCGCATATGGGCATCTCCCAGTGGCACGGACGTGACATTCGCACGCTTTCAATTACACAAAAAACAAGAAAGAAACACAAAAAGTCGATATGTTTTTTTAGTGTTTTAACGCGCTTAAATAGTGCTACATTTTAGAAATATATTGGAAAGATTTAGTACAAACTAGTACAAAATAAAAAGCAATTATGCAATGAAACGGACGCGACAAACAAAAGACGTTTTTTTGAAGCTCTTATAGAAATATACAAAATTTAGCGATTTTTGGGAACTTTTTTTATATATGTACATGCAAATGAAGGTCAAAGGATAACTTTTCTTCGCAGACTTATGAAATATGTCTTAATAATTAATTTAATAATTGATTGGCACGACAGCCCGCTTACGCGAGACTAAGGCCCAGCTTCCCGCAGCCACCCGTGTTGTGCGTGTGAATTTGTACGCGGGTGGAAGGGACCTACAGTTTTACGCCGGTTCCGAACGGCAGGTTGGGAGCTTTTTCATAGGCAATTTTTACTCTCAGAGGTTTGCCATTTCCAGCTGAGAGGACAGCCACCGAAAGAGAAAAAGAGTTTCCCGTTATTTTTTTTAGGTGTTGCTACATGCAGTATTCGAACTTGCGTCGCATGAAATATGTCTTACCTTTTTTTAATTAGGTATATCATGAATACGGACGCGACATCACGGACGCGACAAATTTTTCCAAGGGAATTCCCCTTATTAAATACAGTAATGGTTTTCATTATAACACTTCAACTTTTAATAAAAATAACACATAACAAGTTAAATTCAAGTTACAGCAATCAAAATAAGGAAAAATTAAAGTTAAAAGTTCTTAGTGTGGTTTATTTAATTTTCCTGAGGAACTCTATTGGAATTAGATCTTGTTTAATATCGTGCGCAAAGCTCTTACATACATTAGCAATGCACCTTTCATTCATCACATCGCAGCAAACTGGTTTTAGAAATAACTTAATAAATTAATTAAATTAAATTAATTAACTAGCTGAACATATTTGTACAGTATTTTTCATTAACCCTTTCCGGAAATTTGTATGATATATCGTATAATGTTTTTTAAAGATTTTTTTTTGACAGCGAACGTATTTTTTATGAAACGGCTTTTTAATTCTTATTAAGTAGGTTATGTTTTACCATTCTGTTTGAAAATATAAATCACAATAGCCGTGGCTATACAGTGTGAGTGCGTTTTGTAAGCAGCTCTTTGCAAGAATTTGGCTATGCGATGCTTCTGCGGAGGAATTTTTAAATATGTAATACTTTTTAGTAGCAAAAAGACAAACAATTTCAAAGTTTGAATCTCAGTTGATATTTAAACTTATTAAATTTAAAAATTTGTTTCTAAATATTTTTCCCGAGCCTTTAAAAAATTGTACGATATATCGTACAAATGACCACAAGGGTTGCAAAGCTTTGTACGATTTATCGTACAAATGGCAGGCGAAGGTTGCAAGTGATTTTAGCATTTTTTTTAAGTTATAAATTTGGTAACAGAATTTTTCTGTTTGCTTGAATGCCACGCCCATCACTAAATCGTATGACTAATAAAATTCGACTGTTCGACTATTTCTATTCAGAAATAACAATTACTTAACGATTTTGTGTTTCACTGGGCAGACACAGATTATGTAAGGTTAGAGATGAGTACTTGCCACTCCCACTACGATAATAAGAATCGGCTATATTCGGTATACAAAGCTATATGGTGTTTAGTTGATTCTGTGTTTTATTGAGGGGAAAAGGGCTTTGCAACAGCAATAACGGTTTTATAAGGCCTGATAAATGTGACTCAATTATTTGTATATATAATTTATATAGGTTTCGGTCAAAATGAAATCACGTCTTGGTTTTTGTTGTTATAATTTATGTTTTCTTATCAAATAAACCAATGAATTGTTCATAAAATTAAAAAAACGAAAAAAAAGTTTCATGCATTTTTACTCCTTTGCGGACCATTGTACAATATAACATACAAATTTGATTGAGCTGTAATTCCCAATCTAAATGATTTTTTTGATATTTTCTTGAATTTTATTGGTAAAATGTTCAATGAGAGTCAATATTAAAAAAAAAAATTGTATCTCAAGAAATGCGGAAATTTACCGGAAATCGAAAAACAATCGAATCGATTCAGAGCTTCCGGTTACGGACGCGACTAATTTCAAACACCCATACATTTTTTTTCCGATTTTGCCGGGAACCAATTATTGTATTTTCCTAACGGGAACAATGCATCTATTTAAAAACTGACAGCTACTTGCATTTGAAAAGTTTGTCCACTAATGGCAACAACTAATAAGGTTTTTTGGCCACGGACGCGACAATAGGATACAGGAAGGAGCAAACTAAAAAACTTCCGTTCTTCGAACTCCACTTTCTCTCGCTTTCTCTAATACATAAGATTGTTGTTAGTAGAAAACTTTTGCATTACAAGAAAAATATTATATTACTTGAATAAGATAAAAACGCGAAGACAAAATGTATATGCACATCATCAAAAGGCTCAGAAAATTTTTTTTCTTTTACAGTAGTATATTTCGGTTAAAAATTAAAAAAAATTAAAAATGCTTTTACATTTATAAAATATAGATATTTAAGCTGTATTATTGGATAATGAAAAGTTTTTCTGAGCAATTTGAAGTTTTCACTCGTGGTGGACCTTTTTTGGGAGATGCCCATATGTTTGCATATTTTTTGTATATTTGTTTCATATTCAATTCAATTTACAATGTACAATACAATCATTATTGAGGGTATTGTCGTTTGGCTCACTAAGCTATTTTTTGGGTCAGCAATGCCCAGCCACAGATAACTCATCATATAGATGTCCAGCGGCCAAGGAAAAAATGTGTCAAAAAGTTCGACAAATTTGGCCTCCAATAAGAGCTTTTGGGCTTCTAATGTCACTCACACAAACACCGCTTCACACGCATTGTGCTCTGTTTTGAGATACAGAAATATGTGATTTTTAGTCAAAACGGCGCTTGTCTGTTATCATACCTTTTAAACAGCCAGTCGGGATTGAGTGTTGATGGCAGCGATTAAGCGATGTGAAACTGGGAGAGTAAGCCGATTTTCGTGGGTATTTTACAATTCACGTACACAGTCCGTGTGTGCTGGCAGTGATCAGCTTTTCACTGTGTCTGCTCTTTTCCCGATATTAGGGATTCCTTTCAACTATTTGCTTTTTAAAGTATGTTCTCATTAATTTTCTGCATCAAATGCCAACACATTAACTTTTTTGGTTTCATTATGTAAATATTAATGGAAAATATACCAAAGAACACAAAGCTAAATGCATTGAATATGACGGCGTCAATTGCCGTCCTTTTTATTTCGCATTTCTTCATTTAGCGAATCTCTAACGATCAGATCAGAACAGGTATGCTTTTGGTGCTAAATGCTCTAGTTTGACCGCAGGGTTGTTTTTTTGGATGCAGCTAATAAAATCTTAATTTAAATAAATTAAAATCATACCCAAGGATTAATTTGGCGCTTTTGGGCAATAATATATTTTTCTAGTCAATTTTATACAAACGTATTACGAAATGGCACCAAAAATATACAAATAAAAAGACACATTTCTTTGGTCACAAAAAATGACTCACACCAGCAACACTGGAATTTTGAAATGAACTAGAACAACAACCCCGTTTTGGAAATTTATATGGAGGAAAAACTACGTTCCTGATCAAGCTTGGGGCCTACTAGTAGGCCCCAAGGTTGCAATTTTGCAATAATATTAGTGTAATTCTGTGCATGTATTTCTACCGGCTCTCCCAGTTTCACATCGCTTAATCGCTGGTTGATGGCCAAACGCGTAAGCGGGAGTGTCTCGGACGACAAGTTCGCGGTTCGATTCTTACTGTAGCTGCTAAGATTTTGATGACTTTTTTTAATAATATATTTTTTTTACGACCCGTGAGAACAATATAAATGAAAAATTTATTTGGTTTCGAGATCTCTTGATTAGTAAATTGTTTGGTTTTGGAGACACATATAATTGTTCGCAAGTTGTAAAATCAAGCAACCAAGCGCAGCATACGGTTACAAACAACCATACAGCAAAAAGATTCGGTTGATGATGACAGGCACTCATGGGCGTACCTAGGTATTTCACGAAGTACTACAATGCAAAAAATATATATTTAATTTTAGTTACATAAACGAAATGGTAGTTTTTTTTACACCCGAATTTCGGGGGTTACAACTAGTATAGTATAAAAGAATTGGACCACTTGACACTTTTTTTTCGGCGTGACACTTTTGTTGCGGCAACACTGGTGAGCTGTGATGCTGTGATCACTACCAGCGCAGCAGGTCCCATACGCACTTCGGCTATTCGAAAATATTCACTGACTTCACACGCAATGAAATAATCAACCATCAAAAAAGAACCAACAGAAGCAAAAACACAATTTCACTTGTTCGCGCTCATTTTTGTGTGTATACTTACAGGGCTATTCTGGCAAAGACTGTCGAAACACTTTCAAAAGATTATTGAAAGATAGTTTGAACAGCAGCCGCCGTGGCTCAGTTGGTTAGTGCGCGGTACAAGCGAGTCGCATGCAGAGCGACGCAAGATCGAATACTGCATGTAGTAACACCTAAAAAAAAATAACGGGAAACTCGTTTTCTCTTTCGGTGGCTGTCCTCTCAGCTGGAAATGGCAAACCTCTGAGAGTAAAAATTGCCTATGAAAAAGCTCCCAACCTGCCGTTCGGAACCGGCATAAAACTGTAGGTCCCTTCCACCCGCGTACAAAATTCACACGCACAACACGGGTGGTTGCAGGAAGCTGGGCTTTAGTCTCGCGTAAGCGGGCTGTCGTGCCAGTCAATTATTATTTAATTAATTGAAGTGGTTTTATTTTCAAGCACAATCCAAAAACGAACTTAGAGAGCTAATTTTCGTGACATTTGGTGTCAGAAGTGGGATTGTGCTACTATAAAAAAATTTAAATTGTAAAACTCAGTGAAGTGCGGCTGCGCTTGCGAGAGGCATGTGAGGCACGAGGCATCAATTGGACTGCGCATGAGTTCGGAACGCAGGAGCTAGAGGCGCCGGCCAGGGTGGAGGAACCGCCAGCTGCTACTGCGTCCCTGCAAAGTACGACTGCAGCGGCTGCGCCACTACAAGCATTGGACATGAGCCAGCTAATGGTTGCACTTAAAGACATATTCGAGACTTCCAAAATGGAAAGAAAATCGTGAAATGTCTGCGCCAAGGGCAGCGAAACTGGAAACTCTGAATCGAGAAATGGCAGCGAAACTGGAAACTAAGAATCAGGAAATTTCGGCAAAAGTCGAAACTGTGAACCGAGAAATTGCGGAATATTCTGCAGGCATAGAGCAGAAGGTGGAGGAAATTTCCGATAGGCTGAACGTAAAAGTTGAGCATCTAGAGACGCGAATGGACATTGAATGTCGAATTTTTTAACGTGAGTGCCGCCACAGTGCGGCCTAACCCCACGGTGCTCAAAAGCACAGTGTATCAAAATTAAGCGTTGATAAGTGCCCCGAGAGACTATCTCCCGGTACCCCTCTTTGGTAGGGATCGAGAGGACAATTGGGACAAACGGGTTGACGACCTGGATGATTCCCTGTACAAATGAGTTGACAGTCTGGAGGAGCGGGTTAAAGAGGTACAGCCGCGAGAATGGTTGCCGCCAGTTCAGGAAAGTTTTACCGCCGGAACAGAAGTGCCTACTTTTGATGGGGCTACGCCGTTCGATACATTCAAGCCACAATTCGACTTGGCTGCTTTGGAAAATTAGTGGACCGATATCAGGAACGGTCAAGATTAGCACTGGGGCTTAAAGATCCTGCGACTGAGGTAATAAAATCGGTTCTAGAATGTTCGAGAAGTGATTACGAGGCTGTCATGAGAGCGTTCTGTATTACATGGGCTGAAAAGTCTTTGGCCTGACATAGAGATGGCGCCAAAAATGTATTGTACAGATGTATTATAACATTTATCAAGCCATGCTTTTGTTTCCACTGTATTTTTGCCCATCAAATAGCAATGTTTTATCAAAACACGAAATTCACTTTTTTCCATTGTTTACAAGAATTCAGAGTTAGCGTCACTTCGAAAGCAATAACTTGAAAACGAGTCAACCAAATGTCATGAAACTTTGACAGAATCTAAGTTGAGGATGGTTTTCCATGTACAACACAATAATTCTTATTTTTGGCGCCATCTCTATGTCAGGCCAAAGACTTTTCAGCCCATGTAGTACTACTGTGAGCTGAAGAACCGCAGGCAAGAAGCCAACGAGGCGCTGCAGACATATGCAGCAGACATTGAGCGGCTCGTACAGTTGTGCTACCCGGAATTCGGCGCTGATCATCTCGAGAGGATGAAGATTGAGGCGTTTATTGGAGGTCTTCATGACCCGGAGACATGGCGCAGTGCGTTGATGATGGGCAAGCCAACATTTAAGGAGACGGTGACCAGCGCGATGACATATGAGGCTGCATGGGCTTGAGGCACTCGGTATGCACCTGCAAGGATACGCCAAATCCAGCCGGACAGCGACATTCCGATCCAGACCATAAGCTCTGAGACACCGGGCAGGCCACGGGTTGTCTCTTCTAAAGTAGTTTGCTGGACATGTGGCAAGCAGGGTCTGCACGGGACTGCCTGAAGTAAGGAATACTCACAATCGGGGCTCAGCCAACACGCGTAGGGCTGAGGACGAGGAGTCGTAAAACTAAAAAGGGTCAGCCCATAGCTGCATGAGCTGATCCCCACAACCTGCTGCCCCACCGTCCTTGTCTCGCAGCTGAAACGAAAACCCAGCAGCTTGACGATTAAAAGAAAAATAGATGGAAAGTTGTTTGTTCTGACACTGGATACTGGAGCGTCATATTCATAAAAAGGAAACTTCTGAGGAATTGGGAACTACTGCATGCCATACAGCTGAAGACTGCGACTGGCTTCCGTGCGCCGGTAAAAGGGAAAATTACAAAAACGATTGATGTCGGCACCAGCAGCCTGGAACATGAGTTCATCGTCGTGGATTTCATGATTACGCACGGTTTTACGCTGGACCTGAAAGAAAATGGAATCCATTTTATGCATCTCATGTCTCACGAATTGAACGAATCCAAAAGTCGTTTGTTCGCTTCGCTCTGAAGTCTCTCAGGTTCACAGATCCTTTACCATCCTATGAGGCACGTTGCAAGCTAATTGACCTAAAGTCTCTGGAAAACAGAAGAGCAACCTTGGCACTGATGTTCGTTTCTGACATCGTGGTGGGAAGAGTTGACTGCCCGTCTTTGCTGCAGTTAATTAACTTCAATGTTCCTTCAAGAGCGCTACGACAGGCAGGCACATTCTACTTAAGCACTTGCCGAGCTAATTATGCTTTAAACTCCCCTTTATACAGAGCTTTAAACGTGTATAACACTGTATCATCTAAATTCAAGTTAGACTTGTTTCTCTCAAAAGATGTTTTTAAAAATGATCTAAAACATGTCCTCTAGTTTTAAGTTTAGTTTGTAATGTCTGTAAGAACAATCTGTTCATAGACTTAAATAAATAAATAAATAAATAAATAAATAAAATGTGCTGATATATGCCAACGTTGAATTCCCGCTGCTCACCGGCTATGAGCGAAGCGTGACGGTAAGGAAGGTTGTCTCGTGTCAACACCAGAGTATACCAGCGATTTCCGAGGCGATTGTGTTGGCAAAGGTGGACGAGAACGATGGGACAAGTCGGCTGTGGGTTGTAGAAACATCAGAACAAGGTCACGACAACATAGTTATCGGACGTACATAAGGGGAACGCAAAAATGGCAAAATACCAGTCAGGATACTAAACCCGCTTAACACACCAAGATATGTCGGAAAAGATGCGGTCATTGGCGAGTGTAGAGAGGCTGAAGCAGTTGTCAATTCCGAAAGTAACCCACCCGGAGGAAGCAGGAAACGCGGTTGTAACATGGACGCCATACCGCAGGAAAACCAGTGGAGCAGCGAATTGACAGCAAAACAGAAGATGCGGTCACTCCCGCAGCACTATGGGTCAATATTTGCAGCAGAAGCGGGCGGAAGAGCAGCCATAGTGAAGCACAACATCGACACCGGAAGTGCGAAACCCATCCGCCAACACGGGTTCCTCTGGCCAAGAGGGAAGAGGTCACAAATTTGATCGAAAACATGGGTAAAGAAAAGGTCATAGAGTCTTCGTCAGGCCCTTGGCGCTCGCCGGTCGTGCTAGTCAAGAAAAAGAATGGCAGTACCCGGTTTCATGTGGACTATCGGAAGCTCAATGACGTGACCAAGAAGGACAGCTATCCACTACCTTGGCTCGATGACACCCTGGACACACTGTCAGGCACACAGTGGTTTTCCACGCTCGACTTACGCATCGGCTATTGGCAGGTGGAGCTTGCAGACAAGGACAAGGAGAAAACGGCTTTCAGTGTTGGCGATGGGTTGTGGCAGTTCACCGACATGCCGTTTAGACTCTGCAACGCACCAGCAACATTCGAGCGGCTAATGGAACGTGTGCTAATAGGGCTGCATTGCCGGACGTGTCTGGCCTACCTTGACGACATACGTGGGTGGTCCGATAAGTACTTAGCCTACAAAAGAAAATCGAAAATTTTGGAAAAGTGGCGGTGTATTTCTCAACGTAGTCTCCTTTCAACGACACACTTGACCCAGCGATGCTCCCGTCTGAAAAATACGTTTTTTGGAGGCCTCCGTGGCGGCGATAACCACCTCATTCGACTCAAATTTCTGCCCGGCGAGTGACTTTTTCAAGTTTGGAAACAAAAAGAAGTCACACGGGGCCAAATCTGGAGAATACGGTGGATGGAGCAGCTGTTCGTAGCCTAATGCGACCAATTTAGCGAATCACCGACCGATATTGCTCTTTTTCCATTTTTCTAAAATCTGCGGACACGTTCGTTTCCACACGCGGTCAAAACAAAACTACAAATCCAGTATGGCTGAAATTGACAGTAGCCGTCTACGAGGATGTACTACACGATAGTAAATTTCTCTTACGATAGTGGCACCATCGGGCGGTGGAGCTAAGTACTTATCGGACTGCCCACGTAATCGTGATGGGTAAAAGCTTTGACGACCACCTGGAAAAGCTGAAGAAGGTATTCGACCAAATACAAAAAGCCGGGCCTAAACTTAACCCAAAGAAGTGCTCGCTGTTCCAAAAAGAGGTCAAGTATCTGGGTCACACGGTTTCCGCCCGCGGAGTATATACGGATGAAGGCAAAATCACGGCGGTGAAGGAGTGGCCCCGACCACGCAATCTACATGAACTCCGCAGTTTCCTGGGCCTGTACACATACTACCGAAGATCGTTCCTGGATTTGCGAACAAAGCCAGCAGCTTGCACAAACTGATGAAAAAAATCAAGCCTTCGCGTGGGGCGAAGAGCAGGAGCAGGCTTTTGCACGACTGAAGGAGAAACTGTGTACTGCTCCAATTCTGGCCTTCCGCGTGCCTAGACAAATGTTTGTGCTGGATAGAAATGCAAGTGAGCATAGTATTGGCGGTGTGGTATCACAGATAATAAATGGTCAAGAACAATTGATAGCACATCAACAAAATTTTGTCGAAACCTGAACGCAACTACTGTTTGACACGAGTGGAGTTGCTGGCAGTATTGTAATACGTGAAACACTTCCACAAATACATGTATGGGCAAAAGTTTCGCCTGCGCACAGATCATGCGGCATTGAAATGGCTCCTGAACTTTAAAGATCCGGAAGTCCAATTGGCGCACTGGATGGAGCGCTGCAAAGCTATGAGTACACAGTAAAACATAGCGCAGGCAGTAGCCATGGAAATGCCGATGTCTTGTCACGCCGTCTGTGCAAAACCGAATGCAGGCATTGTTCGCGAGTCGAAAGCAAAGAGCAGATAGTGGACGTACGATTGGTAAGAGGATACAAAAGAACCAGCGCAAGGATACGGATCTTGCAAAAATCATTGAAGGCAAAGAGCAAGGTGGAAGCCCGATCGCGATGGCTTACTGGGCACAGTGGCAAAGTCTGCGGCTGTCTGATGGCTGTCTATACCGCAAGTGGGAGAGTGAGTATGGCCGGCTCGAATGATTAAAAAAAAAATTGATTTTTAGTGAGTTTTTCGCCAAAAATTCAACCAATATCGTTCTACAACCACCGTAGTCGCCTGAGTTAGCTCCTTGTGACTTCTGGCTGTTCAGCAAACTCAAACGACCGGATAAACCGTTTTGAGTCAATTGAAGACATTAAACGTGAATCGCTACGCGCATTGGAAAAGTGAATTTCAACAACTGTTTCGAGGATAGGAAAAAACGTTGGCACAAGTGTATTGGGGCCGGGGGGATGACGTAGGTTTGGGGGGGGGGACGAAGTAGGTTTGGAAGAATAAATAAAGAATTTTAAAATTATGAATAAAGTCTTACTATTTTTTGCCCACAGTAGTATATTGTAACGATAAGACAGTCTGTCGCTGTGTAAAGCAACCCTGTCGCTACGCGCCGTGCCATAATTCAACCTGGCAATGATGACCGCGATAAAGGAAACTTTTAGTCCAACCTGGCAATGATGGCCGCGATAATGGAAACTTTTAGTCCAACCTGGCAATGATGGTCGCGATCATCATGGAAACCTTTAGTCCACTCTGGAATGTGCGAGAACGATCTGCGCGATGGCCGGACAGGTATAAAAGGCAGCCGGGTGCGGCGCAGCGAGTCAGTCTGATTTTGACTAGTGAAGGTGCCACACGGAGTAATTAAGCAAATAATTAAGTGTAAAGAGAATGAAGTGTAAAGGTGTGAAATAAAGTGATAGTTGGTTTTTATTGACTGCGTTGGGATAATTAAAGTTGTCTTATTTTCAAATTGCACAATCCAGTGATACGTAACAGCCCACTAGACTTAGTATTCGTAACAATATATACCAATGTTTAGACGCGTTTACTCACACAGCTGGAAAATTGTACCCTCAACAGAAACACAAATTTGTATTGAAAATGTGTTACCCATAGACCCCAATAGAGAATTCTTTGGCCTTAAAGGAGTACACAATGGCTGCTTTCTTCGATATAGAGGGGGCTTTCAACAATGACATCACTGAGGCCATAACAAGAGCACTTCGTGCACACAGTTTGGAAAGCTTCGTTGCCGATTGGATTGAAACGATGCTGCAAGCCAGGATAATCAAGTCAACGATAGGATCGGCTTCCATCAGAAGGAAAGCCACAAGGGGAACACCCCAAGGTGGGGTGCTATCCCCTATTTTATGGCTGCTGGTAGTGGATGAGATTCTAAGAGTCTTTCAGAGAAGACGCATTAGAATAGTAGCCTATGCGGACGACATCGTCATCATGATACAAGGCAAATTTTTGCCTACTATCAGTGAACTGATGGAATCCTCATTAGACGAATTGTCAGTGTGGGCGAGAGAAAACGGTCTAGGGATAAATCCCGAAAAGGCCGAACTAGTCCTGTTCACCAAGGAAACGAAGATTCAGGAATTTTCTCTTCCCTGTGTGGAAGGGCATCCCCTGAAACTATCAAAAGAGGCCAAATATCTTGGCATAATTCTGGACTCAAAACTTTCGTGGAAGCGAAACATTGAAGAAAGAATGAAAAAGGGGCTAAATGCGCCGTATGCCTGCAATAGAACCTTTGGTAAAAGATGGGGATTAAAACCCTATATTATCCATTGGATGCATACGGCGATAATCAGACCCATCATTACCTACGGTTCTCATGTTTGGTGGCCAGCCATGGACAAAAAGAGTAACCAGAGCAATCTGGAGAAAGTGCAGAGACTTGCCACGATGGCGATCACGGGGCGGCTAAAAGTGCTCCACGAATGGCTCTGGAAATTTCTCTGGACCTTCCCCCAGTGGACCTGTTCGTAAAGACCAGCGTAGCAAAGACAATCCTCAGATTGAGGAAGTCGAACTAGCTGAAGCCAGGTGGCTACGGACATTCCAGCATTCTGAATGTTCTAATGACTAGCTCTACCGGACAAGGTCTTTTAGAAAAGGCCACCGATATCCTGGTAAAGCACAGTGACTTCGAATTGAAGATTACCATTGACTATCCCTCCAGGGACAACTGGCACTAGCCCGAGGTGGATGACTCTGCAGGAGTCTACTTCACCGACGGCTCGAAGACAGAGGATAGAACTGGTGCGGGTGTCTACTGTGAAACGCAAAACGTCTTCTGGTCTTATAGACTACCAGACTATTACAGCGTTTTTCACTCGGAGTTTTTCACCATCATGAAAGCAGCGGAACACATAAAAGGGTCGGCACTTAGTGTGGCCGTCATTTGTGTTGATAGTCAGGCTGCTCTAAAAGCACTTGAGTCCACTGTAGTGAAGTCAAAGGTAGTACACCCATACCTCACTTTGCGTCGTGGTTACGTTCCAAAAAAACACGACGCAAATTGAAACGACGCAAAATGAATTATGATTTCCTATAGCAAACCATATAAAGATCGAAGATAGTTTCCAGGGTTACGAAAATACTACTTTTTAAAAAGAAAACTGAACAAAGTAAACATTTAAAAAACAAAAATAACATACAATTTTATTACATACATACAAAAAACAAAAAAAAAACAAATTCAATTAAAACAAAATAAAATATTCAATTAATTTATAAAAACAAAATAAAAATTAATCACTGTATGATGAGTCCATAGTGGCTGTTGTCGTAAGTCGGCTTTCTTTCACAAAAGTTAGAAAGGGAATCCCCGAGTTTTGATGGCATGGCGTAATTAGAAACAAAAGACGTGCTATCTTTTAGAAAAAAGATAATTAAAAAAAATGCAAAACTCGAACCCAAAACAACGCAACTTCGAAAATCTAACGACGCACAGTGAAAATTAGTACTAATTCAGCAGCGACGCAACTTCTAAACAACGCAAAACGAAACGACGCAAAGCGAGGTATTGGTGTACTAGACTGTCGGAAGGCACTAGGTGGCATACGGCAATGCAGGGTTCGTCTGTGCTGGGTTCCCGGACATAGTGATATCGAAGGGAACGAGCAAGCGGACGAACTTGCCCGTGCAGGGTCAGCTATGCCAGCGTGCGAGGCGGTCAACACGGTGCTACCACCGATCTCTGCTATGATGGGTTCAATAGGAGAGTGGCTCACACGAGCTACGAATAGAGCCTGGACAACCAGGTGCGATTGCAAGATTGCACGTACCCTGTGGCCAGCACTCAACACGAGGAAAACTAAGAGCCTTCTGCTTGTCGACAAACATGCTGTACGCATGGTCACGGGGGTAATCACAGGTCACTGCGCCATTGGTGTCATGTTATGCAGATGGCGTTTGGCGACCGACGATTTATTCAGAAGCTGTGGAGATAAGGATGCAGTAGAATCGGTCGAGCACCTGCTATGCCACTGCCCATCAGTACAAGGACAACTCCTCCAGACTCTTGGGGCAAGGTTCTTTGATGGGCTCGCGGAAGTAGCAGATGCACAGATAACCGATCTACACAATTTCCTCGCGAAGACCAAAAGATCCCGTTTGGATCTACAGGGTTCCAAACAGATAAGGGAAGGACACCGGTTTTCCGAAAAATTAAGGGATTCGCAATGGACCCAACAGTGTCTCCGGGTGGAAGTGCTTGCCGCACACACCCTTTCCGTAACCTAACCTAACCTAGCCGAGCTTCATTTTGAAAGATGTACATACAGTTCACTTTTCATATTAGTAGCTTCGGCGCTTTGGTCTGGGCGATTATGAATAAGTTAGTATGTATACTTGACCAGATTATTACTTATTTCGATTTTCAATATTTCCGAAATACTTAATCAGAGTTTTAAATATATTGCTTACAATTTAGATCAAGAGAGATGCAAAGCGTATCACGCGAAGGATTTCTTTTTACAGAAATAGAAATAAAAGATGTTCCAACTGTTCGCTATGAAAGAATTGTAACACAGGCACACCTTGATCTTGTAGGTAAGTGGACATATAAATAAAATATTTAAGAAAAATTGTATTCACTTGGGGTATAAATAATATTCAACGTGGAGATAACTAATTTTGTTCACATTATATCTTGATTTTATACAAGGAGTTTATCTTCTCTGCTACTTTTCAGTGCACTCCCATGTTTTATTCACTTTAACATATCACCAGAGCTGATATGATTAGTGCTGAATACTACAAAATACTTCTCGAGAGATTGCTCATCAATTAGCTGTCATTTTTTAAATAAAACTGTTATTAATATAAGTTCTGCAAACGTATTCGCCTCTATGGATTGTGCTTCGAAATAAACCCACTACAATTCTTAAACGCAGTTAACAACCACCAATCACTTTATTTACAAGTTCACACTATACTGTCTTTACTCTCGTTACTTATTGGACTGCTCCGTGTCGGACTATGGCTTTCTTAAATCAAACATGTTCGCTTGTCACGCAGATCGTTCTGGAACATTCTAATTGGACTCTCAATTTCCAGTAGCGATGCGTGTTATCTTTGCGAATGTTATAGCAAAATTATCAGGCCTCTCAAATACGCTAACGCAAGTCGGTCGTATTCTAAAAGTATGCCCCTAAAAGCATGCCAAGCAAACGCATCCAGTGCCATGCCCCTGCGGGACACTGATGCTCAGCTGACCCATCATCTGACTATCAGCGCTAATCAAAGTTTTCATCACCTTTTCCCATCACCTTCTTAAGGGCTTTGTGAAAAAGTGATGGAAACTTTTGTGTACATTTGATCTTGCATCACCTTTCAGCACACGAACTTCAGTAACTTGTGGAACATATAGCTGTCTCATTTACTCCTATTAGAATTGAATGCACGCTTTCAGTCAGCACTGATGAAGAAGTTCAGCACCAATGATGTGTAAACGCATCAGCGCTGATGTAAATATCCATCAACGGTGCTAGTCACCGCTGATGTGAAAGCTCATCACCACTGATGCCTAAATGCATCACCGCTGATATAAATTTCCATCAGCGGTGATGTGAAAATGAAAAACACAAATTTACTTAAATACAAAAATTATTTAAAAATTAATATAAAACAATAGCAAAAATGTTTCCTTTCATACAAAACTTATGTGTACATATAACACTTATCAGTTGCCATATGGAAAACATCAAGACGACATGAGAGAAAGTCCTGAAAAATCATGCAAATATCATGAAAAAGTTGATTAATTTGTTTAATTTAATTAATTTTATTTATACTTATCTTTTAATCCTTTTAGAAAGCCTTTTATTTATCCGCGTCGAGTACTGCGTCACCACGTTCACTGAAATTTCACAACATAATGTCAAAATCGTATCCGACAAGGTACCACGTGGTGGCGATTGGCATAGCTGTCTCTTTTCCACACATAGTTACTTATACGGATGAACTGTTGAGCTCTATCTGTGCACTCGTTTCTATCAGCGCTGAGGCATTTATTCCTAATTGCTGTTGTATAAATGCATCATCGCTGATGCATAAACTGATTAAATGAAAGTTTGATTTTTTCTTTCAAATTTTTAAATGTCAATGTACATAAGCCCTTCATCTCGCTCTCTCTTATAAACTAATTTATTTTTACATCAGCGCTGATGCGTTTACGTATCAGTGATGATGAACTTCTTCATCAGTGCTGACTACCAGCGTGCATTCAATTTTAATAGGAGTAAATGAGACAGCTGTATGTTCCACAAGTTTCAGAAGTTCGTGTGTTAAAACACAAAAGTTTCCGTCACTTTTTTCACAAAGCCCTTAAAAATGTGATGGAAACTTTGATCAGCACTGATAGTCAAATGATGGGTCAAGTGAGCATCACTGTCCCACAGGGAGCCACATTATCGTTACACTGCCCACCACTTGGACTTGTTCGTCCCGAACAAGTGCTGAGGCTCCGCCCTAGTAAGACGCCAAGCGCTCCAAATGGACTACCTACAGCCTAGCGCCTCTATTTCTGAAACATTGAATCCTTAGTACCAAGTCAATATTCCGGGTCGTGACATTGCACGGTCCTTCCCATGACGTTTGAAGTTTCGGAGACAACCCTTTCTTCTGCTGCGGGTTGTTGAGCATTACCAGAACGCCTTCTTGGAACCCTGCTGTGTTAGATAGATCATATCTAGCTTACATCTTATCGCTGACCAGTTGGGTGTGGCTCCTTATAAACTGGTGGATTTCTTCCAGTTCTGACCGCTTATTGACATATCGCAGTCAGTCGTACTGCCTTCCATCGTCCTGACCACTCCGAACTTCAAGACAGCGGGCAACCCCAACTCTGTGCCAAAAATTGCTCGGGCTAGAGTGAGTGACGTCATATTGTGCGGGGCTGACCGATACGCCATTAGGAACAGAGGGATGTGCGTGTCCCAATCCTTTTGATTCCTGCCGACCACTTTCCGTAGACACTCTTCTCTCTGTCCGATTAAATCGTTTCATCGTTGGACTGTGGATGCAAAGCAGTTGTAGGAGTTTTCCTTATTCCTAGTAGCTCACACATTTTCTTGAATACCGCAGATTCAAAATGCCGGCCTTGATCCGAGTGCAACTCTAACGGAACTCCGAACATGGCCACCCAGTTGTTTACCAGTATTTCCGTGACCGTGGTGGCCTCCTGGTTAGGAATAGGATAAACTTCGCGCCATTTGCTCCAATAATCCATTACCATCAGCATATATTTGTTTCCTTGAGTACCAATTGGGAATGCACCGGTGACATCTTCGGTTATCCACGCGAAGAGCTCTCCCACGTTGTATTGTTGCATGCGGCCCCGAGATCTTCTTGTCAGCCCTTTCGCAGCCGAACATCGGTCTCAGCTCTTAATCCAATCGGCTACAGACTCCTGGCATCCTACCCAGTAGAATCGTCTTTTTATTTTGACCTCGTTGATTCTGCATTTCGGGACTACCATTAGGGAGTTGCTGGTCCGACCACCCTGAAGCTCCCATTCGAGGTAGAAGCAACCATCCTTTAGCCGCAGATTTTGCCACTGTGCCGAGTTAGCATTCGCGATCAGACTTTCGCCAGCCATCTCCTTGCCTTTTACGATTTTTGCCAGATCCGCATCCTCGCGTTGGTTCTTTTGTATCCTCTCCGCAGACCACTCTTCCTCTGGCATAACGCTTACTAATCGGATGTCCACTATATGCTCATTGCTTTCGGCCCACGAACAATACATGCATTCGGTTTTGCACAGACAGCGTGACAAGACATCGGCTTTTCCATGGCTACTGCCTCCACTATGTTTTACTGTGTAGTCATAGCTTTGCAGCGCTTGATCCACCACGCCAATTGGCCTTGAGGATTTTTAAAGTTCGGTTGCTATTTCAATGCCGCGTGATCTGTGCGCAGGCGAAACTTTTGACTATACAGGTGTTTGTGGAAATATTTTACATATAAAAAATCCCTACCGCATCTCAAGAAAATCACTATTTTTCCTTACGCAAATATAAATGTTCCCTTCAAGTTTCCGTACATATATTTTCAAACATCGAAATCAAACGTCGCAAGCTGCTCACTTGCATTTGAAGTTATTAGTTTCGATTTTTTCAAGCCATCCCTTGAATTCCTCGATTTCCAGCCAGCTGTCGTTAAATTTTTGTTTTCGATACTTTACGTTTGCTTGCTTCGTAGAACCCGTAGAACAAAAAGATGAATTGGAAGAATTGCTCTATAAACAATTTTAAGTACTGAAAATAAAAAAATAAATAAAAAATAAATACTGAAAAAAATGGATAACATTTGAAGAAACTTACGATTTTCTCTCCTTAATTCAGGATCTGGTTAGTAAATAAAATGAATTGAAAAATGTACTCGACAACGCGACAAAAGTGAAATTAAGCAAATATGCTGCCAAAAGTACATGTTCAAGCACAGACAAAATACATGAAAATCCTTGCTAGCCAGTGGGTGTGTTCAAGCATATATAAAGATGTTACTTGCCAAGATTGCCACATTGAAAAAATTCAACGCATTAATCATAAAAATAAATTATATGCGAACAAAAAATTTTGTTTAATATAGAGACAAATTTCAGATTTTTTAAATTCCCTACTTTTAAGTAAATATTAAAAATCTGTCCAAATTTACAGTTATACGGTGAATTAGCGACGTCTGCAAGGGGAAGCGGACAATTGCGAAAAAACAGGGCACCAAATTGATCTAGCGAGGTCCCCAACCATTCTGCTGTAACCTCCTCACACAACAGATGGGCATACGAGCGGTAGCTTGGAATAACGGAGGCGACGTTCCTAAGCGGCGTTAGATGGCAGATCCATTACTTAAGGCTACCTGCGGCAGGCCAAACACCTACCCTGGCAGAACAACATAACCGATTAACGTAACCAACACAAGGCTGTCTTGTGAAAGCCCTTTGCTCTAGAGAGGAGTGAACAAGGAACAAAATAAATACTTGCAGAAGTTCTCTCCGTATTACACAGTAGTTGCGTTCAGGTTTCACTTGTTCTTTTGCTTCTACACCCCACAGCCGACCTTGCATACGGAATTCGCTGGTATCTTCTGGTGTTGACACGAGATAACTTTTGTTACTGTCACGCTTCGCTCATAGCCGTTGTGCAGCGAAAATGCAATTGTTGGCTGACTCTCGATTCAGGCGATTGCGATCAACAACCGGAACGCTTCTTTCGTCGATGCCAGTCTCGTGCTATGTGACCTGCTTATCATACAGCCAGCAAACAACTTTAGAGGAGACCGCTCGTGGCCTGGCCGGTGTCTTAGAGCTTATGGTCTGGATCGAGATGTCGCTTTCCGGTTGAATTCAGTGTATCTTTGCAGGTGCATACTGAGAGCCCCCAATTCATGCTGCTTCATACGTCATCGCGCTGGTCACCATCTCCTTAAATATCGGTTTGCTCATCATCAATGCTCTGCGACGTGTCTCCGGTTCATTACCACTTTCAATAACCCCTCAATCTTCATTCTCTCGAAAACAAGCGCCAATTTCCGGGTAGAACACTTGTATAAGCTGCTCAATGCAGTGGCGGCTTAAGGTGTTCGGGGGCCCGGGGCGGCGACGGCTGAGGGGGATCCACACAACGGTGCAGAATAAGTTTGCGTACAAAACTAATAACGGGAATTTCCGGTTATGCTTTTTACTTTTTTTTTTTAAATTTGTATTCCATTGAACAGTAAACGGACTTGCAAATTATTTTGAAACGTATATGTGCTTGACATTTTATAGAAAGCAATAGAATCCCAGAGAAAAACTAAAAATTGGATAAAAGGATAATCTTACTAAATCTTTCCAAAGTTGATAAAAACTTTCGTGAAATTAGGAAAATCTCGAAAAAAACAGAAAATCTTGCTTTGCTACTACGATCTAGCCATTTTTTAAGCTACCCGAGCAGGAGGATAAGATTGTTTTGCGATCAGTGCATCATAATACTACTCGACACTTTTTTCCTATTGTTTCAGTTATGAGCACATATCTCCTAAAAGATATATCCGATTAACACGAGCTGTCCGTCGTTCAGACATAATACCTTAGCCTTTCTAGTAACATATAGTAGACAAATCAGATGAGATTTGGGGAAGTTACTGGCGGTGAAAGTTGTAACAAAGTGAATTTTTCGACCAATTTAAAAAATCATAAATTTTCAAATATTTTGTTATAGAAAAAAAATAGATTGTCTCCTCTGATTCTAAGATCTAAAATGAAATATTAAGCCTAACATCAATAGAATTGAAAGAAAAATTACAAAGTTATGATGCAGTGAGTGAAAACACCAACTTTACATTTATTAGACCGTGCGAAAATTTTTTTTATTTTTCCGAGACCCATCCAAATTTTGATCTAAACGTGATACTAGAGATCATTTATAGTATCCTGGCATAGTCAGGACCCAAAGTCCTCCTTAAAGGACTTTAAAATTTTAAGGACATACGAATTTCAAATATATTTTTAAATATATGCGGTAGTGCAATGATGGAGATATGGGTATCAAATGAAAGAGGAAAATTGTCTCCTTTTAACTAAATTTTCTATTTTGAACTTTCGGGACCAAAATATGTCAGGTATGGAAAGCATACATATTTTGGATTTCATTCTGTATACCATATATAGGGTGTTTTTTTTAGAGGTATAGAACTTCGAATTGAAATAAAACACAAGAAAATCGTTTTAATGTCCATCAATTTGGCTTTATTAGAAGGATAATTTTATGCCATAAATGTTTAAATATGATTTCGGGCATTTGGCCGCCGCGGCTGCCTCGAATAAAGCCAATTCTACAGGTCCAATTTTCAGTTGTTGGACAAAGCTCCAATTGCTGTGCACGGTGGTGAATCGATTCTTTCGGGTCCTCTTCAACATTTTGCTCTACAGCGGCAATTGTTTCTTCGGTGCGCACTGTTCGACGTCTCTGCGGATGCGTATTATCACATAGAGTAAACGTAGTGCGAAAACGACCCATGGTTAACCGAATTAATTGCTCTGATGAACCATAAAATGAACGGAGCTTGCGGTAAACTTCGCGAACTGAACCATTATTTTCGAAATAAATTTGCACGATTTGCAAGCGTTGTTCTTTTGTCAACCTGTTCATGATGAAATGGCAAACCAAACTGAACATAAATTACATTAGAGTTGCCAGATTTGACCACAAAATGCCAGTTTTATCTCTATTCGAAAAACAAACCTCTAAAAAAACACCCTATACATCTAAATTTTATTCTATTTCAAAGTTCTTGTCTAGAAAACACTTTTTATTTTTAGGTTTATTTTTCGTGTCGAGTAGTGTAATCTAAATCTTCAGTAGTGTAATCTTAATCTTCCCCTACATAACAGCATGTAAGAAGCCCATATTTAGCTTACTTACAAGGAGCATAGAATTGCTTTCGTAAAAGAGTCTATCAAAGAAGAAAACCGGATTTTCGGGACGATGTGTTGTTATCCAACCAATAATTATAATAATAATAACTGTAAATTTGTTTGACTTCTACAAAGTTTAATGAGGTTAAGTAATTTTGTAATTAACACTAGTTTACAAGCAAACTCTAAGATTGCGATATTTAATTTTTAACTTAGAATTTTGTATTTGCCAATTTTGCACAAAACTTTAAATTAAGAATGAAATATTGCAATCTTCAGGGAACATGTTTTGAAAATTTGCAAACGAATGTTATTTAGAAAGGGTGTTTTCTTGCTTTTATTGAATTTGTTATTGCAATTTCAAAGCCAATTATCGATACTGTGTATCTTTCAATTGATGAAAGTGACAAACAGCTCAGTCTTTCATCAACCATTGTGCCCGGGGCGGTCCGCCCCCCGCCCCCCTTTAAGCCGCTACTGGTTCAATGTCTGCTGCATATGTCTTCAGCGACTCGTTGCCTTTGCCTACAATTCTTCAGCTCGCAGTAGTACAGAACTTTGTTATGCTCGTTGCTGTACTTTGCTGCTAGCGCCCTCATGACGGCCACATAATCGCTTCTTAAACATTCCGGAATTGATTTTATTACTTCAGCCGCAGGACTGCACTTTCCTGATATTGGTCCACTTTGTCTCCAAAGCAGCAAAGTCGAATTGCAGTTTGAATGTGTCGAACGGCGTAGCACCATCATAGGTAGGCACTTCTGTTCTGGTGGCGGAACTTGCTTGAACTTGCGGCAACCATTTTCGCGGCTGTATCTTCTTAATTCGCTCTTCAATTATCCTGTTCACCGAATATTCTAGACTTTCAACGCGTTTGTTCAGGGAACCATCGAGGTCGTCAACTCGTTTATACAAGTGTTCCACTCGAGTTTTCAGGTGCTTCACCTTCACATTTAGCTTGTCGGAGATTTCTTCCACCTTCTCCACTTCCAAACGCACCGAATTTTCATAAAGCTTAGATTCCATTCACTCTACCACTTCTCCGTTTGCCATTTCCAACTTCCCTAAATTTTCGCCGACAATTCACGATTCGCATCATCGATTTTCGTTATTTCTCGATTCGTAGTCTCGAACATGCAACCAGTAGCCGGCTCATGTTCATGCTCATGTCAATTCCATTTCTGGTACCAAATGTTACGAAAATTAGTTTTGCAAGCGTTGCAATTAGTTTTGTCTCGATGGATTATGCTTCAAAATGAAACACACTACAATTCTTAAACGCAGTTAACAACCAGCAATCACTTTATTTACAACTTCAAACTTTACTGCTTAAACCAACCTACGAGTTTCCACTTTTGTGAAACAAGAAAAGCAAAGCATTTAATATAGAGAAATCTGTAGTGGCTGGTGTTTTTTCACGTTATCGCTGTGCAGTTGTTGGAATGCATACTTTTAGAACACGACCAACTTGCGTTGGTATGCTTTTAGAGGCATGATAATTTCGCTAGAACATTCGCCGAGATTACTCACGATGATACTAGAAATGTGGAGACCAATTAGAATACGAGAATATTGCGAGAACGATCTGTGCGACAAGCAAACAAGTATCGAAGACAACCGGGTACAGCGCAGAGAGAAGAGTTTGGGTTTGTGAAAAAAGGCATTGACTGCCTGGAATTTGACGACGGCTGACGGCACGAGCTTGGAGCACAGGAGCTAGAGCCATTGATCAAAGTGGAGGAATCATCTGCCGGTGTTGCATCGCTGCAAAACATGGCCGCGGTTATAGCGCCACCGCAAGGAATGAAAATGAGCCAGCTACTTATGGCAATGAAAGGCATGTTCCATGAAACTTCTGCGATATTGCCAGGTGAATTGTCAACAAAAATGGAAACTACCTATCAGGAAATATCAGCGAAATTCAAGACAATTCTGCGCGCTTGGAGCAGGAAGTGGAAGAAATATCCCACAGACTGAATGTGAAAGTTGAGCACCTAGAGATGCTAATGGACATCTGGGGTCAGCGAGTTGACAGTCTAAAAGATTTGAGGAACAGAAAAATCGACGAGTCATGAGAATAGTTGCCGATAGTTCGAGAAAGTTTTGCCTCCAGGACAAGAAGTGCCTATTTATGATGTTGTTACGCCATTCGATACATTCAAACTGCAATTCAACCTAGCCGCTTTGGAGGACCGCAGAGGACCAATGTAAGGAATGGTCGGAGATTGGCAACGACTCTTAAATGTCCTGCGGCTGAGGTAATAAAACCAGTGCCAGAATGTTGAATAAGTTATTCGTAATAAGAGCGTCATGCGAGCGTTGCCAACGAAGTACAGCAACGAGCACCAAAAAACGCTGTACTACTGCGAGCTGAAGAACCGCAGGCAAAGAGCCAACGAGGCAGAAAGGGTCAGCCCAAAGGGGCGTGAGCTGATCCCCAAACGACAACCCATCAGCTTGACGATTGGAGGAAAGAAAGTTGTTTGTGTTGACACTGAACACCGGCGCGTCATATTTGGTCATAAAAAATAAGCTTCTAAGGAATGGGAACCACTGCATGGCATACAGCTGAAGACAGCGACTGGCGAGCGTGCGCCGGTAAGAGGAAAAGCCACAAAACCGATAGCTTTCGGCCCCAGTAGCCTGGAACATCGTCGTGGAGATAATGGACGACGTGATTATCGGCGTGAATTTCATGATTAGGATACGGATTTACGCTGGACCTGTAAAACGTGTTGAAGTGTGCCAACTGTGCATTCCAGCTGAACACCGACTATGAGCGAAACGCGGCGGTAAGAAAGGTTGTCTCGTGTCAACACCAAAGGATACCATCGAATTCCAAAGCGATTGTGTGGGCAAAAGTGGACGAGGACGATGGGACAAGTTAGCTGTGGGTTGTAGAAGCACCAGAACAAGGACATGACAACATAACTATCGGACGTACACTAGTGGAACCCAAAAGTGGCAAAATACCAGTCAGAATACTAAACCCGCTTAATGCACTCAGATACTTGGGAAAAGATACGGTTATTGGCGAGTGTAGATAGGCTGTAGCAGTTGTTAATTGCAAGAGTAGCCCACCCGAAAAGTGTTTTTAAGATCGACGCCATACCGCCGGAGAACCAGTGGAGCAGCGAACTGTCAGCAAAGCAGAAACAGAAGGCGCAGAAGCAGGCGGAAGAACAGCCATAGTGAAGCACAACATCGACACCGGAAGTGTCACCAAGACGAGTTCCTCTGGCCAAGAGGAAAAAAGTCACAGCTTTGATCGAAAACATGCGAAAAGAAAAGGTCATAGAGCCCTCGTCAGACCCTTGGTGTTCAACGGTCGTACCCGGTTTTATGTGGACTATCGAAAGCTCAACCACGTGACCAAGAAGGACAGCTATCCACTACCTCGGATCGATGACACCCTGGATACACTATCAGGCAGACAGTGGTTTTTCACGCTCGACTTGCGCACCGGCTATTGGCAGGTAATGGAGGTAAAGGAGTAACGGGAAAAAGCTTTGACGTCCCCTTGGAAAAGCTAAAGGAGATATTCGAGCGAATATACGAAGTCGGGCTCAAACTCAATCAAGAAATGCACTGTTCCAAGGTCAAGTATCGGTGTAGGGGTGGCCCAGATCACGCAATCTACACGAACTCCGCAATTTCTTGGACCTGTGCACATATTACCGGCGATTCGTTCCTGGATGTGGGAACATAGCCAGTAGCTTGCCCAAACGGACAACAAATAAACAAGCCTTCGAGTAAAGCGAAGAAGCCTGTTCTTGCTTTTGCATGACTGAAGGAAAACTTTGCTTTGCCCCAATTCAGACCTACCCCGTACACGAAGAGATATTTGTGCTAGATACAGATCCAAGGGGGCACAGTATTGGCGGTGTGCCATCACAGATAATATATGGTCAAGAACAAGTGATACCATAGGTCTCAGTCTATAAAAGAGTCTCTGAGCCGTCGGCGGAATCGTTTTAAAAATGAGAAGACACGGGGTTGCGTGGTAGGTGCGCTTTATTTAAGATATAAAACACGAACGACAATAATGAATACATTGGACAACACACACGGCCGAAGCCGGTGGGACGTGGGAAGTGGAACATGTCTATATAGGGAAACTGGAAGGGAGAGGATTTGAGTGGCGCAGGGTCCACAGATCACTGGAACGAACACATTTAGCCATGGCGGCCCGCGTTGCCTTTGGGAACATTATAGTTAGAGCTGCTCGCTCAGCCGGCCCAAGGCCTCCAAGGCCTGCTCGATCAGGGCGCGGGCTTTGACGCGCGGCTCGGGGGCTCCGTCGGAGGAGGCCTCCTCGTCGCTAAACGCGATGAGCTGGCGCTCAGCTGCTGCCTCGGCTGAGGGGCGGTTGGCTGGACGTCGGGGCTGTCGGCGGTGGCGTGCCAGTCGGTCCGCGATGGCGGAGCGCTACACGGGGCGCGGTGTTGGAGCGCGCTGCTGCCGGGGCTGTGTTGGAGCGGGCTGCTGCGGCTTCTTGCCGCCCTTGGGTGTGGTCTTGGGCGATGTTGCGGCTGGCCTCTCGCTGAAGTGCAGCATCGTGTGGTGCGCTCGGCCGCACTTGCTGCAGCGACCGGCGGAGTGGCACCGAGCGGTGAGGTGGGACCACGCCAGGCATTTAGTGCAGTAGCCCTGGGCGCTGGCCACCTGCTGTCGCTGCTGCGGAGCCATCGCCAGAAAGGCCCGGCAATACCTTATGCCGTGGAGATGGTGGCATAGTCGGCATTGCTGAACCATCTGCTGCTTCCTGGTTGCCCTGCAAAACACAGGGTATGAGAACGTGTGTATGAGAAAGCAGGTTAATGAGTCAAGTGATTTTAAGATGCTATTAAGGGGCATACCTTGACTACTGGTCTTGTCAAGATGCCAGAGTCAGTGCGGATATCCACGACACGGACGTGATTGTCGGGACCGCGATGTATCTTATGAATGCGGCCGAGCCGCCATTCATTGGGGGGAAGCAGGTCGTCTTTAATGACGACCATTTCATTTTCTTCCACTTCTCTTTGCGGATGCTTCCACTTATAGCGTTTGTGGAGATCCTTGAGATATTCGTCCTTCCATCGTCGGGCGAATTGATGATGGAGGACTTTGAGTTTTTCCCATCGGTTTATGAGGGATAGCTCGGAGCACTCGGGTTCGGGGGGGCGGCGAGAGCAGCGCCTCGGAGAAAGTTGCCAAGGTTCAGAGACACTAGATTGAGGAGAGAGTGGACGTGAATTGAGCGTCCCTTCAATTCTAGTAAGAAGAGTCGTAAACTCTTCGTATGTGAATCTATGAGAGCCGGCTACCTTTTTAAGGTAAGCTCTTGACCGCCGACTCCCATAGTCCACCCATTTGAGGAGCATGTGGGGGGATGAATTGCCACTCGACGCCCTGAGGACCGTATCGGTCGAGAATATCTTGGGCGAGTTCTCTCGAGAATTTGGCAAAGTCTTGGGCCATGGTACGTTGAGCACCGACGAACGTTTTGCCGTTGTCGGTCATGATTTTGAGCGGTAGCCCTCGTCGACCAGTCGGGCAAATGCTGCGCGGTACGCTTCGGTCGTAAGATCCGAACAGACTTCCAAGTGAACGGCTTTCGTGGAGAAGCACACGAACACTGCAACATAACCTTTGAGGTAGGTTGAGCTACGGAGCATGGAAGCTTTAATCTGGAATGGACCAGCAAAGTCGATTCCGGTTGTGGCGAATGGGATTGTAAGTGTGCATCGTTCGGGGGGGGGAGCGCTACCATGATCTGTGTTCGCAGCTTTTGTTTGCGGATGACACACGTTTTGCATGGAAAAATGCACTCTGCCGAACCATACGGAGCATGAGTCGTTGGTCCGCATGCAGTAATAGCTTGTGAAGGAAGCGAAGAAGCAAACTGCAGTAGCGGGACTCTGGGGGGAGAATAATGGGGTGTCGTTCATTATACGACAATGCCGCATTGGCGAGTCTGCCATTAACTCCCATCACCTTCTGTTTATCTAGGAAGGGATTGAGCACCAAGAGAGAACTTTTCTTGGATATGGGAGGAGAATGAGAGAGCGCTTGTCGTTTCTGGGGATAATGGGAACTTTGCGCGAGAGTTATAAGGCGATTCTTAACAACTGCCAACTCTGCTTGGGACAACAGTGTTCCGTGTATGGGATTGTGTTGGCGATGGGAGGAGATGCCGTTATGAATAAAGCGAAACATGTATGCGATTACTCGCAGAGCTCGAGAGAAGCTGGAGAACCGAGCGAGGATGTCGGTCTGCTCTTCGAGATGGTGGTGGCAGTCGATCGCTCGTTGTTCCGGGATTGGAACTTTATGAGAATGACCCTTTGGCCAAGCATCGGACACTTGCTGCAACCATTTGGGGCCATTCCACTACAGAGTGTGATCTTTGAGATCTTGCGGCTTGCATCCGCGCGTTCCTAAGTCCGCGGGATTTTCAGCGCTTGGGACATGTCGCCAGGGAGCGTTGTGCACATTTTGACGTATTTCGGTCGTGCGGTTGGCAACATAGGTTTTCCATGTGCAAGGTGGTTTTTCCAACCAAGCAAGGACAATTTCCGAATCGGTCCATAAATGGATTTCCGATTTGTCGAACCCGAGGTGAGAGCGGCGGTATTTGATGAGCTGGGAGAGTAAAACTGTCCGCAAAGCGCTAAGCGAGGTTAGCTTATTGTTTGGAGAGGTGCAACTCTTGTTTTTGCAACAAGGAGATGTGACGAGAGGTTGTCACCGTTCGTGCTAATACGGATGTAAAGAGCTGCACAGTATGCCTTTTCAGAGGCATCGCAAAATCCATGGATCTGAACATTTCGATTGGGGGTGTAGCGAACCCACCGGGGAATTTCGATAAGTTCTATGGCAGGCAAAATTCTCAATGAATTGCTGCCACTTATAAGTGATCCTGGCTTTATGCACTCGTCCCACTCAGTGCCTTCAAGCCAAAGCTCTTGCAGAAGCTTTTTGGCAAGAATGATTATAGGCGAAAGCCATCCTGCGGGATCGAAAAGTTTGGCAACAGACAAAGGAATTTGCCGTTTCGTGAATGCGTTTGCAGGAGTAGTGGGAGAGAAAGGGTATGAAAATGAGTCCGATAAGGCATTCCAACGGATGCCAAGAGTCTTAGTGGAACTCGTTGAATCGAACTTGAAGAATTCCGAGTCGAAAATGTCGTCTTCGGGAATTTCCTCTAAGAGTCTTGCGTGATTAGCCGTTATCTTTTTAAGAGGGAATCCCCCGGAGTTGAGGGTGGCTATCACTTGAGATAGGGCTTCCTTAGTGGTGGGAAGATCATGACCTCCGGAAAGAATGTCGTCGACATACGTTTCCTCGGGAAGTATTTTTGCCGATAACGGGCTGGATGGCTGAGAGTCGTGGGCCAATTGATGGAGCGTTCTGATGGCTAAATATGGCGCACAGTTAACCCCAAATGTCACCGTTTTCAATTTATAATCTTGAATAGGAGATTCCGGGGATCTGCGAAAGAGTATTCGCTGGAATTCCTGGTGATCATTATGGACCCGAATTTGCCTATACATCTTCTGGACATCGCCATTGAAGACAAAGCGGTAAAGGCGCCATCGAAGAATGAGCGATGTGAGGTCATTTTGAAGAGTAGGGCCAGTATGCAGAACGTCGTTCAGTGACTGGCCAGAACTTGAGGACTTTGAGGCATTGAAAACTACTCGGACTTTGGTAGTCTTCTTTTCGGGGCGGATGACTGCGTGATGAGGTAGATAGTATCAAAAGTATTTGCCATTCTGGATTATCTGTGATATATACCTCTAAGACGTCATCGTAGATGGTCTTGAGGTTTCCCTTTCGGGAGAGATTTCGATCCATGCTAACGTATTGCTGGAGGGCGTTTGGGCGGGAATTGCCTAACGCTATCGAGTACGGAAAGTCTGCCTTAAAAGGGAGTTTAACAGTATATCTACCATCCGATCCACGGGTTGTGGTCTTCTGGTATAACTCTTCGCAATAAGTGTCATCCGAGGAGAAAGGTGTCGGGAGTTTGACTTCTTCCTGCTCCCAGAATTTCCTGAGTTGTGAACTTAGTGCCTCATTGGAGACTTCTGCTACGTATGTCGAATAAGATGACACCGTAAGGGGTACTGGCCCGCTGAGTATCCAACCGAAAATGGTGTTTTGGGCTAATAAACTGATCAGATCACTGCCAATAACTAAGTCTATCTGCGCTGACTCGAAGGGACTTGGGTCAGCGAGATTTAGCGTGACAAATTCTTGCCAATTGGGATGGCTAATTGTGAATGGGGGTAGCAATTTTGTCAATTGGGGGAGTACTATTGCTTGCACAGTGAGGGTCGTGCTGGAGTTTGGAACTGCCAACGTTAAAAAGCAAATGTGATTGGAATTTTGCACAATTTTACCGCCCATGCCTGAAATTTCGAAGTGCGATTTTTCAATAGGCAATTTTAGGCGTTTTTGCACCTTCGAGGAAATGAAGGTGCGTTGCGAGCCTTGGTCGATCAACGCTCTAACCTTGAACAATTCTTCTAAGTGGGCAATAGACACCAGTGCCGTAGGCAGAAGGGATTGGGTGCCATTATTGGAATGAAGGGCTTGTACTTGAGGCGTACTTAGCCTTGAAGATGGGCCGGGTTGCGCATCTGAAGTGGGGGAATAAGTTGTGGAGTTATTGTTTGGTTGGTGATGAGCTGTTGCGACCTGAGAAGTGGTCGTCTGAGACCTATTGAGAGGCTGCGGGGATTGGGATTTATTGTTGGGGAAATGAAGCAGGGAATGATGCTTCCTTTGGCAGTAAACACATGTAAAACTGCTTGTGCAATCCTTTATGGTGTGAGTCGTGGCAAGACAGTTTTCACATAAGCTGTGCTCTTTGACGTATTTCAATCGGCTCTGGGGGCTGAGCTTCTTGAAACTCTGACATGTCCGTAAAGGGTGGTTTGCGTTGCAGAGTTTGCACGCGAAGTCTTTTTTCACCTCAGTATGGAAGAGCTGAGATCTGGTTGGTTGGTTAAGTGGCTGCCTCTGTATGAGACACACTTAGGCCTATGGACCCGTTGTGATACCACAAATTCCACCCGTTTGAAATGTGTATGCAACACTGTGTTTTCCAACATGTGATACAACACACATTTCAAACGGATGGTGGAAAGGGAGGGAGGGGACCTACAGTTTTACGCCGAATCCGAACGGCGATTGGCAGTTTTTTTCTTTCACACTTGGAGGTTTTGCCATTGCCTGCCAAGAGCGCACTTGTGCGATTCTTGTAATTCTCATTTCCTTCATGTGGATAGCGATAGAAGTAAATGAGTGTTTTTTCCAGCCCAAGCCAGGAATCGAACCTGGGGCGCTCGGTATGAGAAGCCAGCGCGCTACCCGCTGAGCTATCGAGGCCGACCGAGGCAGTAGCGGAACTGCTTTTGCGGGATTTTTCGGTCCAGTTGAATATTCAACGGAGAATAAATTGGGTCGATATATATATGGGAATATGATCGATACAATTTTAAAAACATTTGTGTTATGTGTAAATATGTGTATATATGGGTTAGAGTATGTGTTAGTGATTTTTAATAGAGATTTTTATGGGCTTATCTTATGGGGCCCAGTGCCCGGGTATGGGGATTTTCCTTCGTTGTTCTTGACGTCCGTCCGTCCGCTTTTTTGGTTGCTGCCAGTGCTTCCTTCTGCGTTGAGTGTGTGTTGTTGCTGCACTGCACTGCACTGTGTGTTTGTAATGCTTGTTCGACAGGGGGGCCGAGGATGGTTTTTTTTTTTTTGAAAGGGGGCCGGGGATGGCTTATTTTTTTTCAAGGGGGGGCGGGGACGGCTTCTCTTTTTTTGTGTTTTTTGGAAGGGGGCCGGGGATGGCTTTTTGTGCTTTTTTTTTTTTTGTCAAGGGGTTCACTTTTCACCTTTCTTTCTTTTTTTTCGTTTTACCTCATTTGTTTGTTTTATTTTTTATTATTATTTTTTTTCACTGTTCTGTTCAGCTTCAATTTGTCACTGTTTTGTATCACTGTTTGTAATTTATTGTTTACTTAGTCACTGTACATTATTGGTTACTGTTACTGTTTTCGTTTACTGTTTATATGTTTTCTGTTTTTACTGTCGCGGGTTCGCGGTGGCTCGAAGGACCATGTAAAAGAGTCTCTGAGCCGTCGGCGGAATCGTTTTAAAAATGAGAAGACGCGGGGTTGCGTGGTAGGTGAGCTTTATTTAAGATATAAAACACGAATGACAATAATGAATACATTGGACAACACAAACGGCCGGAGCCGGTGGGACGTGGGAAGTGGAACATGTCTATACAGGGAAACTGGAAGGGAGAGGATTTGAGTGGCGCAGGGTCCACAGATCACTGGAACGAACACATTTAGCCACAGTCAACTGCTCGAACTGTGCGATTGTGCTTTGTTCGCTATGTCTGCTTGTTCTAAGTGCGGTTTACGCACTGCGGTTAACAAGTGCGATTCATGTGTGCAGAATCCTCGACTGATTTGTGCTGCCAAATTTCTTGAGCTCTGCAACGCTCTTGAAGGTGTCTCAGCTATCTTCAGCATGTCGCTGGTATGATGCTGGTGTGAAGACCAACCAGCCAGCTATCATTAACAATATCAACAATAACAACAACAAAGTTATCACTCGCTCGAAAGCTAAGGTAATGGAGCCGACTCCATTTATCCGCTTCCATCTAACAACAACGACAACAACAAAATCAACAAGCCAAAGGAAGTGAATCAGCTAGAAAAACTGTGCTTAGCTGAGCTACAGTGTGACCGCAATCTTGTGAAAAATTGTAGCACAGAAGAGACCTAAGATGTGTCAAAATGTATCAACTTACTTTTTTAAAGTATCAAATTATCAATATGGAATGAACCCAATAATTTTTATGAAAAACACTATTTAAATTTATTTAATATTTCTTGAAAACAGAAAGTACATGTATCGAAGACATATTGAGTTTTACTTGGTACTAGTCTAATAATAACAAAAATGTCTTACATCAGTGGCGTTCCCAGGATTTCGGGAAGGGGGGAGAATATGCAAAAAAAATTCAGCTTAACGCCATTTTTATACGTTCATGTTTGCGTATTATTTTTAATACATGTTGCAATAAATTGTACATGAGTCATAAGATCCCAACTAAAAAATTCAAGTTTGTTTTCAGTTATTACATTTTTAAAAGTCCTTCTAATACCTGTGACAGACATGTAGTAACAATATCATGATAAAGTTATCATAGTATTCTAATTACTAGGTACGGTGACAGACATAACTTAGTAAATTATTTGTAGTATTTTTTGACAGTTTGAATATAAAAAAATTCACAAATGTAAACAATGCAAACAATTCTAAGTGCATTAATTTCAAACAACGCAAAAATTCGTTGTTCGTAGGCGATTTTGGACTACGGTAAGAAAAAATAAATTTTCATTTTTTGAATCTAATCTGTTTACATATTTGTTACCCAGGTGGAAAAATCAACCTTTTGGGAAGTTGATGTGCCGGCATTTACCGCTGAAAAGTTCAGAAACGTCTTTCGAATGGACAGGTCAACTTTTCAATATTTAACAAAAAAGTTAAGAAACTTGCAAAGGGAAGACACCTTTTGGCGTTGTGCTATACCACTTGAAAAGCGAATTGGTATTGCTATATATGCTCTGGCATCATCGGCAGAGTACCGCACTATTGCGAGTTTATTTGGCGTCGGAAGAACGACAGTAGGAGAACTGGTTTTGGAAATGTGCGAAGAAATAGGTTTGGTTCTTCAAAAGGAAGCTTTCGATGCATATCCGCCCACAGATGCTAAAATCGTGGAAATATTGAATGGCTTTGAGCAACTTGGGTTTCCACAATGCTATGGTGCTATAGATGGGTGCCATATTGAAGTGGAACCTCCAAAGGAAGAGGCTGCTGACTAATTTAATTTTAAGGGATGGTATTCCACTGTTCTGTTTGCTGCTGTAGACTATCGGTACAGGTTTACGTACATCAGCGTTGGAATACCAGGGCGAATTAATGACTCAACAATTTTTGAATGTTCCGCTCTGAAAGTGCACCAGTTAAATAAAGAATATTTCGGAAAATACACAAAAGAAATAGAAGGCGTACAAGTACCCGTGTTGCTGATTGGATATTCTGCATTCAAATTGTCTGAATATGTTGTTAAGCCTTACCCCTTTACCGTTGAGCAACCTGAAAGCGAAAAATTCTTCAATAAACGGCTTTCTGCATGTCGACGCGTTGTCGAAAATGCATTTGGTCAGCTAAAAGCTCGCTTCAGAAAAATTGGACGAGGCTTAGAAGTAGACCTCCAAAACGTCAACATTATAATAAGAGCCTGTTGCATTTTGCATAATATATGCAACAATAAGAACGACAACATTAATAAAACGTGGCTTAAGCAAATAAACGCCGACGACAATCGTAGACAGCAACCAAAAAGAAGTACCGGAGGCAGAAACACCAACAGTGGAATTGCTATAAGAGATGCTATAACTAAACATCTTTTGAAATGTGAGTATGCACATATGGATTTATTAATCAATTAGTTTTGTTTATAAGCTGGGAAAGTAAATCATTGTTCTGCTCCATCAGTTTTATGATTTTTTCATCATTCTCCAGGGACTTATTTAGAAAATGTTCCATAACTTTTTGTTCTTTTGCAGCAATTTCAAAAAATTTGCTATCGCAATGATTGCGCTTTTGCTTATTTGCAGATGCTGAAGATGACCGCTGTGCAGCAGATGTTGAGCAGACCGGGGTTGATGATGACCCTGAAGACGTGCTCGGAATTTCTTCCAACTCAACTCTCGGGAGATTTGAACGCTGCGGCATAGCTGTCTCGGTGTCTGACGACGACGAAAGCAGATTACTTTCTCTCGATCCTCTTGGCGGAGTTGAAATAAGCGCAGAAGGAGCAGATATCGCAAATGTGGGGCTTGGCTCTTCATCGTTTACCATATAACTGCACTGTTCCATCAATTGGCTATCTATAATTAAATGTAAAATTTATTGTTATTTGCAAAGCAAAAAAAAGCTGAAGATACCTACTCCTCCATGAGTTCTGTGTAGTTGCTGCTTTTGAAAGACCCCATAAACTCATGCACTTTGGCAAAATATATCCACTCGCAAGGAGAACCGCCACTTGGACCAATAATCTTTTTTTCCTGTCTGATGGAAAACTTTTTAATGGCAATTAATTTTTGTCAACCAAAGCTTACCTATATTTCTTTGCTAAATTATTTACGCGATTTCTGAGTTCAACAGGCGAAAGATCCACCGCGTACTCTTTGCGGAGTTGCGCACTCATAGCCTTGTAAACGTGAGAGTTTTTGTGCACACCTCTCAACTCCTTTATGGGTTGCCTCCAAATTTCAATGATTTTTAAAGTTTCCGCTGTCCCAAGATACATACGCTTTTCTTTTTTTTCCATTATGAACAATATTTTTCTGTTAAATTTTTGGAATTAAGCTTTCCCTGCATGTCAAAGCTGTGTTCAGATCAGATCAGATCAGATGTGTCAGATGTCAGATTTTTAGCTGTGTTCAGTAGGTTCGAATGTAGCCGAACATAGTATTGTTACTAGCTAAATACTAGGTTGCTCACGTAGTATTTAGCTGGTATTTGGTGACACACATCCGGTATTTGCTCGGTTCGTAGTAACAATACTAGATGTCTGTCACGGGTATAATAGTATTACGAAAAACTCAAAAACCCTATATTAAAAAGCATAATACACCAGCAATATAAAAGAAATCCAACATTTATAAAATGTATGACGTTTTGAAATTTTATTATGATAGAGGTTGACCATGTTTCCATTTCCAAAACGTTAATTGAATTATTTCAAATGTCAACTGACTACTACTTTGGTAAATAGTCGATACTTTTAGGAACAATGAAAATACAACTATTCTGCCAGAACAAATGCAATACTGATTTTTGTATTAATTTATTTTTAACCCTTCTGCGGGCATCCGGTTCTGGCAAACCATATCGAAATTTGGACCCACTTTAGTTATGTTGTAGTTAAGCTATCGAGCTCATATTTCATGATATCCTCAACTGATCCTTTCTAAGCACAAAAACTAAAACCATAGCCTGGCCAGACTATGGTGTATTTTCATACAACTTTTCCAGTAACTCACAATTTTATTTGTTATTTTCTACGTAATTATTGCCTTATTAAGGGGGTCGTCTACGTAGCGGCCCGATTTTCAAGCCTTTTTTTTAATTTATTACGAAATAACGAAAAAAGATATTCACTCACTTTTTTTGTTTTTTGTTTATTTAATCGTAATCTTTCAAGTGGCAAGATCATAAAAATTATATTTCTACATATTCGAGTGCGGGATGACCATGAATCTGCCCTCATCAGAATTTTTATATCAATTTCCCTGCACGATTTTGGGCCAACCACGTAACCTACAACAAAAAATGAAACTAATCTATAATTGATATTACATCAGCTATGTTTAGACACGAGCTTTTTGTAAAATTCAAAAATCTCTCGAAATGGTGGACATTTTTGAAAAAAAAAGTTATTTTTTCCCTTATTTCCAATGTTTATTGCCTGTTATATTAAAAAAAACAATATTTTGTCAAATCTCGTGTCTACTCATAGCGACATGTTTTCTGAGCAAGTAAAAAAAGAAATCGAATCGATGCGTGTAAAACGTTTCTTAAAATCGTGCAAGTAAGTTAGAAAAATACGACTTTCGGGAAAACGCGTTTAAAGTTCACAGGGTGCGTGCGGAAACACCGTGAGCGAGCGTGCTCAATGCTCTACAGCTCAATAACCGTGAAGAGTTTACCCAACAAACATTCCTCACGTCTTCCAAATGAAAATAATGTAAAAAAAACCTTAACCCCCTTAAGCCATTCAAAAAAATATTTTTTCGTCTGTTCCTTATTCAAGCACAAGCGGCTTTGCACGCAAGCTTGAAGTCAATGGGCCCAATAAATCAAGTTTCTTCATACTATACTCTATGGGTGATGCCACGCCTCTTTTATGTAATGCCCAACCCAGTCCTCTAGTCGAAGGGTGTGACCCGGTTTCATTGATATGCGACTTTCAGTTCCAAAGTTACGCGTAAAATTTCAGTCACAAAAAATATGACGCGCCCCTTGTTCAACGCCCATAAAATTTTTGCCAGTAGAATCACACATCTATGGCACGATGGTATACAAAACTTCAAAGCTTTCCAACTTATTGTTCCGAAGAAAATTTCAGTCCCAAAAAATATGCCGCGCCCCTTGTCCAACGCCCATTAAATTTTACCAGTGAAACGGCTGTCTGACTTCTCATTACGAAAATATTCCATATTGAAAATTTATGTTGCATAGGAGGTGCCTACCTATCGGGTGGTATTCGCACCATGTGGTTGACCGAGACTTACTCAAGACGAACATTCCGTGAAAAATGCAACTAATCGGCTATCTAGTTTTTGAGTTTTAGTGTCCTGGGACCAACAAACAAACATACTGTAACGATAAGACAGTCTGTCGCTGTGCAAAGCAACCCTGCCGCTACGCGCCGTGCTATAATTCAATCTGGCAACGACGGCCGCGATAATAACTTTTAGTCCAATCTGGCAACGATGGTCGCGATAATCATGGAAACCTTTAGTCCACTCGGGAATATGCGAGAACGATCTGCGCGATGGCCGGACAGGTATAAAAGGCAGCCGGATGCGGCGCAGCGAGTCAGTCTGGTTTTGACAAGTGAAGGTGCTACACGGAGTAATTAAGCAAATACTTAAGTGTACGAACAGTAAAGTGTAAAACTGTGAATAATAAAGTGACTGTTGGTTTTGAATTGGCTGCGTTGGAATAATTAAAGTTGTTTCATTTTCAAATTGCACAATCCAGTGATACGTAACAGCCCACTAGACCTAGTATTCGTAACATTTGGTGTCAGAAGTGGGATTGTGGAAAATTGAAAGTAAACAAATAAATAAAAGCACGGACATGGTTAACCTCGAGCTGCTGAAGGTAGACCAGCTGAAGAAGGAGCTGGCTGCCTGGAATTTGCCGACTGCTGGCGGAAAGGTGGAGTTGCAGTTGCGCTTGTGAGAAGCATGTGAGGCACGAGGGGTCGATTGGATTGTGCACGAGTTCGGAGCGCAAGAACTAGAGGCGTCCGCCAAGGTGGAGGAGTCGCCTGCTGGTGCTGCTTCGCTACAGAGTACAGCTGCAGCGGATGCACCAATACAAGCGTTGGACATGAGCCATCTAATAGCTGCACTTAAAGGCATGTCGGCGCAAATGGAAACAGCGAATCGAGAAATGGCAGCGAAGCTGGAAACTACGAATCTCGAAATTTCGGCAAAAGTCGAGACTGCAAATCGTGAAATGTCGGCGCAGATGTCAGCGAAAACGGAAACGGCGACTCAGGAAATATCGGCGCAAGTGGCAGAGCGAATGGAAGTCAAGCTTCAGGAAAATTCTGCGCGCTTGGAGCAGAAAGTGGAGAAAATCTCATACAGGATTAATGGGAAAGTCGAGCACCTGGAGACGCGGGTAGAGCACTTGGATAAACGAGTCGACGACCTGGATGATGCCCTGAACAAACGAGTTGGCGACCTGGATGATTCCCTGAACAAACGTGTTGACGGTCTTGATGATTCCCTGAACAACCGAGTTGACTGGAAGACTCGAAAAATGAAAAATGGTTGCCGCCGGTTCCAGAAAGTGTTGCCACCCGAGCAGAAGTGCCTACCTATGATGGGACTACGCCGTTCGATACATTCAAGCTGCAATTCGACCTGGCTGCTCTGGAAAATCAGTGGTCCGATGTAAAGAAAGGTCGGAGATTGGCGCGGGCTCTTAAAGGTGCTGCGGCTGAGGTAATAAAATCAGTTCCAGAACGTCTACGAAGTGAGTACGAGACCGTCATAAGGACGCTGGCAGCCAAATACAGCGACGAGCACAACAGAACGCTGTACTACTGTGAGCTGAAGAACCGCAGGCAAAGATCTAACGAGGCGCTGCAGACATATGCAGCAGACATTGAGCGGCTCGTGCAGCTGTGCTACCCGTCCTTCGGCGCTGATGATCTCGAAAGGATGAAGATAGAGGCGTTTATTTTTTTTTTTTTTTTTATAGACGACCCAACGCGCAGGGGATGACCCCTATAAATGCGAGGCATTGCGCTGGTTCAGGAAGGATATATAGGTTGGGAGATAGGAAGTTGGGTGAAGAATTTATGGACTCTTGCCTTGAATCCATCAAGATCATAGGTGCTGGGGAAAACATCTGCAGGGAGACCATTCCACAATCGCGCTGTTCGGGCCAGGAACGAACTTTCTCTGTAGTGCGTAGTGCGCTGGAACATCGTTTCGACGTGGAATGCATGGGCGCCAGTGTTCAAACGGGTTGCCCGTGGGAATACCCGGAGTGATGGCATCAAGCTGCTCATCTCCACTGAGCAATTACCGAAAAAGTATCGGTAGAATAACACCACAGATGCCACGTTTCGACGATGCTCCAAGGAGTCAATAGAGCTGGATGCCCTACTGTCCCCTATTAGTTTGATCGCACGGTTTTGCACCCGATCCAGGAGCTCCAAATGGGTTTTCGAAGCCCCTGCCCATAGGTGCGAATTAAACTCCATTGTAGGTCGGATATAGGTGGCATAAATAATGCGGAGATCGGACGGGGTGAAATATTGTTTGCACCGCTTTAAGAAGCCGAGGCACTTGGCTGCTTCTTTCGACACGCCAAATATATGATCGCTCCAACGAAGGTCGTTCTTAATGGACATGCCCAGAACATCAAGAGCTGCCGATTCCGCAATACTCACACCATCCATAACCAGGGATGTGTTGGAATGTTGGGAGACTCGTTTGTGGGATAACAGGCAACATTGGGTCTTGCGAGGATTAAAATCGACCCTGTTCGCTTGACCCCACTTGGTGATTGTTTGTAGGTTGCTATTAAGTGTGTCATTCATACGGCGCCTTTCTCTCTCAATCTCCACAGAGCTGGGGCGTTTTGTGAAGGAGTATGAATGACAAATGGTGCCGTCATCCGCAAACGAGTAGATGGGATTCTTCGTCGACGACAATAGGTCGTTGATGAAGATAAGGAAAAGGGTTGGAGAAAGGACCGAACCCTGCGGCACTCCCGCGCTAAGGGAATGCTTTTCCGAGGCTATGCCGTCTATTACAACACGAATAGAGCGATCATAGAGGAAGCTCGTAATCCAACGAGAGAAGATACTACCGACGCCATAGGCAATCAATTTTGACACGAGTGCTTTATGCCACACCCGGTCAAAGGCCTTGGAAATATCCAATGCAACAACCTTGCTTTCACCGAGGTTTAGAATGCTATGGTTCCATTTCTCGGTGAGGACCGCCATAAGGTCTCCCGTCGATCGCTGTCTTCGCTGTCCGTATTGGCGGTCACTTAGCAGTCTATTGTGCTCCAGATATTTCACAAGGTTGAAGTTTACAATGCTTTCCATTACTTTGGAAAGCACCGAACAGATTGCTATAGCTCGGTAGTTCGCAGGGTCAGTAGTCTTGCCTTTTTTAGGAACTGGTTGAACATTTGCCACCTTCCAGCATGTCGGAAATACACCTGTGGTGTATGACATGTTGAAAAGTTTGCGTAATGGACAAGCCAGCGAAGTAGCGCATTTTTTCAAAACAAGGGCTGGAATGCCGCCCGGCCCTGAAGCCTTATTTACATCGAGATTTGCAAGCACTCTTTTAACTACCCGTGTCCGAAAATGAATTTCTGGCATAAAGCAAGATACGTTCTCGAGTACGGGTAGTGGTTGATCGCTGGGGGGCAGAGATGAATTCTCTGCGAAAAGTTTAGCCAACAAATTAGCTTTATCAACCAAGTGAGTGATGATTTGATCATTGTTAAGGAGAGTTGGAATTGAAGACGATGTTTGATTCTTCACTTTCTTAACGAATGACCAGAAGTTCTTACTACCACGCTGGCATTGAAGAACTTTTTTCCTTTGGCGCTGTTCGTGCAGAAACTTTTGGCGCTTTAGGATGGCATTGCATCGATTTCTAGCCTGTTTACGCAGCTGTTCATTCACATTAAGCGCTTCGGGGCTAAAGGCGAAGCATTGCGGATGGAAGAGTATGAAAAAGACGCCAAAATGGTGCAATGGTCCGAGTTTCCAAGAGGTGCGTGCATTTCAACATCATATTTTTCATGATGTGAAGTGAGAAAAAGGTCTAGAGTATTGAGAGCTTGCCCCTCAACGCAGGGGATATGCGTTGGTTCATGCACTATTTGAGTCAAGATATTAGACTCGGCAAAGAGCTCGACATACAAGCCTTCAGGAGTTGGGTGGCTGGAATGGCGTAGCCAATTGGAATTATGAATATTGAAATCACCAGCAACTACAATTTCACTATTCGGATACGATTCCAGAATATGGGAAATAGAATCAGAGAGAAGATCAAACTTGTTATAGGTAAAATATCTCCCTGAATTCGGGCTTCTGTACAGAAAGCAGAAGTGCAGAATGTGCGACTGGATATTGAATTTAACCCACATGGAGCTAAATTCGGCATCCGTCGTGTAAAGTTGTTGCTGGCACTGGTACGCAACATTACTGCACACATAAAGGGCAAGACCCTTGTGGGGAGAGAATAATGGCAGTAGGTGGTACCCTGGGATGTGGAAATCCAGTGGATCTGCATCCCCACACACCTGGGTTTCACCTAGTGCCATTATATGGGGTTTATGGAGGTTAACAAACGCGTATATTGCGAAAAAGTTCGCCGTCAGCCCGCGCACGTCGCAGAAGGCTATACGAAATTTGTCCACCACCATGACCTGGGTTGGTTAAAGGACAAGGAAAGCAGTCGGAAATGCGATCTGATGCACTGGAAAATTGATGATGCCCTGTGGTAAGTGTTATGCCTTTACCACAGAGCAGTCAATTTCCCAATGTTGAACAGGACCGCATGTAGCGCTACTAAAAACGGACGGAGGAAAAAGACAACACGGGAAAAAAAACACAGCAACAACACAACGCGGACGGAGGTCGAATTGGCGGACAGCAAGAATAACGGCACACTGCACTTAAGATTTGTGCGCAAGACGCGTTTAATTTATTTATTATTATTTATTTATTGATTGGGCCGCGCGATTTTGGCCGGCCACAACGCGATATCAGCGACCGTCGGACATTGAACGACACACTAAACATTTGTTTATACATTAAACACGCGCAAACACGAATAAACAGAAAAAAACCGCGGAGCTAGGAAAGGGCACGTCTGCCCACGCGAATTCTTCATTCTTCGCGTATTGAGGGTCTTCATGACCCGGAGACACGTCGCAGTGCGTTGATGATCGCCAAGCCGACATTTAGGGAGACGGTGACCAGCGCGATGACATATGAGGCGACATGGATTGGGAGCACTCGGTATGCACCTGCAAGGATACGCCAGATCCAGCCAGACAACGACATTACGATCCAGGCCATAAGCTCTGAGCCACCGGACTGGCCACAGGTGGTCTCCTCTAAAGTTGTTTGCTGGGTATGTGGCAAGCAGGGCCACATATCACGAGACTGCAGCCAACGAAAGAGGCGTTCCCGATCTCGATCGCAATCGCCTGGAGCGAGGAATACTGACAATCGATGCTCAGCCAACAAGCGCAGGGCTGAGACCGACGAGTCGTTAAACTAAAACGGGTCAGCCCAAAGGGGCGTGAGCTGATCCCCACAATCTGCCGCCCCACCATCCCTGTCTCACAGCTGAAACGACAGCCCAGCAGCTTGACAATTGAAGGAAGGATAGATGAAAAGTTTTTCGTGTTGACACTGGATACTGGAGCGTCATATTCGATCATAAAAAGGAAGCTGCTGAAGAACTGGGAACCGCTGCATGGCATACAGCTGCGGATTGCGACTGGCGAGCGCGCGCCGGTGAGAGGGAAAGTTACAAAAACGATTGCAGCCTGGAACATGAGTTCATCGTCGCGGATATAATGGACGACGTGATTATCGGCGTGGATTTCATGATTAGGCACGGCTTTACGCTGGACCTGAAGGAAAATGTGCTGAGATATGTCGGGAAATATGAGGTAATTGGCGAGTGTAAGGAAGCTGTAGTAGTGGTCAATTGCGAGAGTAGCCCGCCTGGAGGTAATAAGAAGAGCGGTTTTAACATGGACGCCATACCGCAGGAGAACCAGTGGAGCAGCGAGTTGACGGTCAAGCAGAAACAGAAGGCGAGGTCACTCCTGCAGCACTATGGGTCAATATTTGCGGCAGAAGCAGGCGGAAGAACAGCCATAGTGAAGCACAACATCGACACCGGAAGTGCAAAACCGATTCGCCAACCGCCAAGATGAGTTCCTCTGGCCAATAGGGAGGAGGTCACAAATTTGATCGAGAACATGCGGAAAGACAAGGTCATAGAGCCGTCTTCGGGGTAGGTAGGTAGGTAGGTTAAGTGGCCGCCTCACGGGCATCACTTAGGCCTGGTGGCCCATTGTGTTACCACATGGTGGGGAGATGACTCCGCCTACACACTTCCCTGAGGTGAGAGCCATCTAGTGGCTCTGATGAATTTGTTAAGATTGCTTGGGGGCATCTGCTCTAGATCTGCTATGCAGCTGAAGGAGTGCTGTCCCAAGAGACGTAGGCGTGTTCTTGCAAGCGCCGGACATTCGCAGAGGAAGTGCTCAACAGTTTCCTCACAGTCTTCGTTCCTGCAGCTTCTGCAGAAATCATTGTACAGCAGTCCTAGTCTTCTGGCGTGTTGACCGATGGGGCAGTGTCCAGTTATGATTCCTACGACAATCCCTATTGAGGGTTTGTTTAGCAGGATCAATTCCCTGGATCTGCTCAGATCGATTCTTGGCCAGATCTGTCTTGCTGTGTGGCATGTGTCTTCTTCGAGCCATCTAGTGTTTGCTCTACGAAGATAAAAGCTCCTGAGGCGTAATTTGCAGGTAGAGAGTGGAATGCCAGCCTCTTCTGTAGCGTTTATGGATTGCAGCTCCGTGCCTGCTCTGGCCAGCTCGTCGGCTATACAGTTACCCTCTATGTCCCTGTGCCCCGGCACCCAACACAGGTGCACGTTGTACTGCTCGGAGATCTCGTTTAGAGATGAGCGGCAGTGGAGCGCTGTTTTAGAACGGGGGTGTTCGCTTAGTAGCGCTTGTATCGCCGCCTGGCTGTCGGTGTAAATGGTGATTTCCCTGCGGGAGATCGCATTTGATTTGAGCCAGGCGGCCGCCTGACTGATGGCCGTGAGTTCAGCTTGGAATACGCTGCAGTGATCTGGAAGTCTGAAGGACATTCGGAGGTTCAGATGATTGCAGTAAACGCCACTGCCAACTTTGTCGTTCATCTTTGATCCGTCCGTGTAGAAGGTTGCCGAATTATCGGCCTCCTCCGGAATTTCCCGATTGCTCCAGTCATCCCTCGAGGGGATTTTGGCGCTGAAAAGTATTTTAGGGAGTGGTGTTGGAATAACATAGTCAATTTCGGTTGCCTGGAATGGTAACCTGTTGACGATGGAAGCGTGGCCAATATCTGTTCTGGTCCAGGGAAGGATCGCGTTGAGCCTGATAGCCATGCAACTTGCCGCGAGCTCGCCATAGATGTCGATGGGGAGCAAATGCAGCAGGGTATCAAGGGCTTTAGATGGTGTGGTTCTGATAGCCCCAGTGATTAGTATGGAGGCCATTCTTTGAACTTTACTGAGTTGGCTCACGTATGTGGACTTGCTCAGGGCTGTCCACCATACTGTGACACCAAACATGAGAATAGGCCTTACTACTGCCGTGTACAGCCAATGAATGGCGCGGGGTTTCAGACCCCAATTTCTGCTGATGGCCCTTTTACATGTGTAAAGGGCGGTGGTTGCTTTCTGGATGCGATTTGCAATGTTATCCTTCCAGGTGAGCTTACGGTCTAGTATTATTCCTAGATATTTGACTCTATCAATGGGCAGGAGAGGAGTGCCGTTTAGCGTGGGTGATCTGAACCGCGGTATCCTGTGCTTCTTCGTGAAAAGCATGAGATCCGTCTTGGCCGCATTGACACCCAAACCGCAGTCTTTTGCCCATGAAGATAGTGTATCAAGAGCTCCTTGTAATAGGTCGCTTAGAGTGTTGACATGCTTACCCGAGGCCAGGAGAGCGATGTCGTCTGCATAAGCTATAACGTGGCAGCTTGAAGCTGCCAGCTTGGTTATGAGAGGGTTTACTGTTAGGTTCCAGAGCAGAGGTGACAGTACCCCTCCTTGGGGGGTGCCTCTAGTCACGAATCTCGTGACTTTAGAAACACCTAGCTCTGCAGTAATGGACCTCTTTTGAAGTAGGTTCTTCAGTAGCATAGTTAGTCGGCTGTTAAGCTGCAGGTCGACTAAGCATGTAATGATGGCCTCTAGGCGGATGTTGTTGAAGGCTCCTTCGATGTCGAGGAAAGCCGCCAACGTGAATTCCCTGAGCGAGAGTGATTTTTCGACCCTATGTACAAGGTCGTGCAGGGCGGTCTCTATGGACTTGCCCTTGGTATAGGCATGCTGAAGCCCTGAGATCCTGTTATGATCGACAGTGCTTCGGATGTATGCGTCTAGCAATTTCTCAAATACCTTGAGAAAAAAGGAGGTAAGGCTGATAGGCCTAAAGTCTCTTGCCACCGCGTGGCTGCTCCTTCCCCCTTTGGGGATGAAGATGACTCTCGCCATGTTCCATTGGCGTGGAACATCGGCGAGTCTAACACACGCTTTGTAGATGGTGATGAGCCATGGGGCAAGTGACTTTCTGGCCTGCTTTAGTTCCTCCGGGGTGATACCGTCCGGACCTGGCGATTTACCCAGCTCTAGGCTGTCAATAGCCCAGTTCAGACTGTGGTCGTTGATTGCGGCATCGCTGAAGTCGGGGCACGTATGTGTTGCAGTCGATACACAGTTCAAGGATGTGGTTGAGTTGCCCGGAAAATGTGTGTCGATTAGAAGCTCCAGAGTTTCGGAGCATGAACTGGTCCAGTCCCCGTCCGGGTTCTTAATTGAACCCGTGAAGGTGGGGTTAGACGCAAGAATTTTTCGAAGCCTACTGATTTCTGATGCGTTTTCGACGCATTCGCAGTAGGACGCCCATGAGGATCGCTTAGCGTCCCTTAGTGCGCTTTTATAGCGACGTAGGGCCTCCTTGTAGGTTGGCCATGAGTTGTCTGCTTTCGCTTTGTTGAACAGCTTCCTGCATTCGCGACGCAGTGCTGCAATTTCCGCAGTCCACCAGTGCGGTTTGGGTTTGCCTCTGGGGATAACCTTTGGGCAGGAAGCGTTCGAGGCGCTATTACAGATTCTAGTGATGGTATCGACCATCCGTTCAACCTGTTCCAAGGAGCGAGGCTCTGTTGGAGTAGGCGAGGGGAGTCGAGACGAGAGAATATAGTTGTACTTGCCCCAGTCCATCTTTCTCCTATTGTAAAAGGCGGGTGGTTTCGGGACGGACGAGTCTATCTTAAATAGAACATACCTATGGTCAGAGAGGGAGGCGTCACTGGACACCTTCCATTGGAGGACCGCTTCAGAGAGGTCCCATGTAGCCAATGTGATGTCCAGGACTTCCTTCCTGGTGGCAGTAACGAATGTAGGCTCGCGGCCGATGTTACAAATAGACAAATTGAAGGCAAGAATGAAATTGAAAAGAGACTCACCTCTGTCATTGGTGTCCGTGCTGCCCCACATCGTGTGGTGGGCATTTGCATCTGCGCCGATGATGAGATGGGCTCCGCTTCTACGGGCTTCATCGGTTGCGTCACGAACTTCCTGGGCTGGTACCATCAAGTGGTCGTGGGCCATGTAGGCTGAGAGGATCCACATCGGCTTCCTCCCTTGCTCTAGGCATATGGTAGTCGTGTCGCGGTTGCTAAATTTAAAGAGAAGGAAAAATTTAATCTTCCTGCTGATGAGAATGCACGATCTGGGTCGACCCATACCTTGAGTGTAGACCACCGAGTGCGTGGAAGTGCTCAGTCCGCAAACCCTGTCTGCTACAGTCCAGGGCTCTTGGATGAGAACAATGTCCTCCCCCTTTTGGTGAAGGTGGAGGAGGAGGGCGGCCGAGGTCTTCGGGGTAGTCAAGAAAAAAGATGACAGTACCCGGTTTTGTATGGACTATCGGAAGCTCAATGATGTGACCAAGAAGGACAGTTATCCACTACCTCGGATCGATGACACCCTGGACACACTGTCAGGCACACAGTGGTTCTCCACGCTCGACTTACGCATCGGCTATTGGCAGGTAGAGCTCGCAGACAAGGACAAGGAGAAAACGGCGTTCAGGGTTTGTGGCAGTTCACCGTCATGTCGTTTGGACTCTGCAGCGCACCAGCAACATTCGAGCGGCTAATGGAACGCGTGCTAAAAGGGCTGCATTGGCGGACGTGCCTTGGGTACCTCGACGACATAATCGTGATGGGTAAAAACTTCGACGACCACCTGGGAAAGCTAAAGGAGGTATTCGAGCGGATACGAGAAGCTGGGCTTAAACTCAACCCAAAGAAGTGCTCGCTGTTCCAAAAGGAGGTCAAGTATCTGGGTCATACGGTTTCCGCTGCAGAGTACATACGGATGAAGGCAAAATCACGGCGGTGAAGGAGTGGCCCCGGCCACGCAATCGACACGAACTCCGCAGTTTCCTGGGCCTGTGCACATACTACCGCCGATTTGTTCCGGGATTCGCGAACATAGCCAGCAGCTTGCACAAACTGACGAAAAAGAGCCAAGCTTTCGAGTGGAACGAGGACCAGGAACAGGCTTTTGCACGTCTGAAGGAAATACTGTGCAGTGCTCCAATTCTGGCCTTCCCCGTGCCTTGGGAGATGTTTGTGCTGGATACAGATGCAAGCGGGAATAGTATTGGCGGTGTGCTATCACAGATAATAGACGGCCAGGAACAAGTGATAGCGTACTACAGTACGTTTCTATCGAAACCGGAATGCAAATACTGTGTGACACGGAGAGAACTGCTGGCGGCATTGGACTGCGTAAAACACTTCCACAAATATCTGTATGGACAAAGGTTTCGCCTGCGCACAAATCATGCGGCATTGAGATGGCTCCTGAACTTTAAAGATCCTGAAGGCCAATTGCCGCGGTGGATCGAGCGACTGCAGAGCTACGACTACACGATAGAGCATCGCAAGGGCAGTAGCCATGGAAATGCCGATGCCTTGTCACGCCGTCCGTGCAAAGTCGAATGCAGGCAGTGCTCGCGCGCCGAAAGCAACGAACAGATAGTGGACGTCCGGTTGGTAAGCGTTATGCGAGAGGAAGAGTGGTCTGTGGAGAGGCTACAAAAAGACCAGCGTGAGGATGCGGATCTTGCAAAAATCGTCGAAGGCAAGGAGCAAGGCACACGTCCAGACTGGCAGGAGATGGCCGGTGAAAGCCCGTTCGCTAAGGCTTACTGGGCACAGTGGAAAAGTCTGCGGCTGACGGAAGGATGCCTGTACCGCGAATGGGAGAGCGCGGATGGTCGGACCAGCAACTCCCTAATGGTAGTGCCGAAATGCAGAATCAACGAGGTCATCGAGGCATACCATAACGACTCCAGTGGAGGGCACCTAGGCATCACCAAAACCGTCGCCAAAATAAAAAGACGATTCTACTGGGAGGATGCCAAGAGTCTGTTGCCGAGTGGATTAAGAGCTGCGACCGATGTTCAGCCGCGAAAGGGCCGTCAAGAAGATCTCGAGGTCGCATGCAGCAGTACAACGTGGGAGCGCCCTTCGAGCGGATTGCTATGGACGTCGCCGGCCCATTCCCAACTAGTACTCAAGACAACAAATATGTGCTGGTGGTAATGGATTATTTCAGCAAATGGCTCGAAGTGTATCCTATTCCTAACTAGAAGGCCACTACGATCTCGGAAAAGCTGGTAAACAACTGGGTAGCCAGGTTCGGAGTTCCGTTGGAGTTGCACTCAGATCAAGGCCGGAGTTTCGAGTCTACGGTATTCAAGGAAATGTGTGAGCTGCTGGGGATAAAGAAAACGCCTACAACTCCTTTGCACCCACAGTCCGACGGCATGGTGGAACCCTTTAACCGGACACTGGAGGAATACCTGCGGAAAGTGGTAGGCAGGAATCAAAAGGATTGGGACACGCATATCCCCCTGTTCCTGATGGCGTATAGGTCAGCCCCGCACGACACGACATCACTCACTCCAGGACGAGCAGTGTTCGGCACAGAGTTGCGGTTACCCGCTGACTTGAAGTTCGGGGTAGTCAGCACGACGGGAGGCGCTAAGACAGACTACGTGGTCAATAAGCGGACGGAACTGGAGAAAATTCACCAGTTTATAAGGACCCGCACCAAACTGGTCAGCGATAAGGCGAAGGCCAGATATGATCTACGGGCCAACTCAGCAGGGTTCCAAGAAGGCGATCTGGTAATGCTCTACAACCCGCAGCGGAGGAAAGGGTTGTCTCCGAAACTTCAAGCGTCATGGGAAGGACCGTACGAAGTCGTGACTAGGATTAACGACGCGTCGCGACGTGGTATACAGGATTCAACGTTGCAGCTGTAGTGATACCACATATGCACTCATTAATATTCCCACAGTAATAATAATGATATCAATAACATGCAGCGCCACTTCGCTCCGTGCTACAACAACAACACATACACAACCGTATGCTTAACACTTTCGCACACTTTGCGCATAACCAAGCATAAAGCCAATACCCGTGTTTGGTTACCAGCCAACGACACATAATGCTTTGGGAAAATCAATTGCTAACACCAGCAAGTTTGAACTGTTACGAAGGTCTGGAGTTACTGGGTGCATTCGTGGGAACTCAAGGCCACTTGCATTTGCATTAGTTAGCATTATGAAATTTAGTATAAATAAGGGTGAAAACCGAAAATAAAGTTAGTTCAAGCAAATCAAGCTCGGTCTCTTGAACTCCAAAAGTTTCGCTCCAGTTTTACTGTCGAGCGTCTTTGATCTGCCTTAGTCTTGTGGCTTTAAACAAGACCGGACTCCACTCCCATTACTCTCATTACATGGCGATCCTGCCAATTTGTTGGCTGCCACGAACCCTTCCAATTTGATTGACTGCCACAAAACGTACAAAACATATAACAGATCCTGTCAAGCTTCCACGATCCTGCCAATTTGTTAGCTGCCACAAATCATATACCAGATCCCGCCAAGCTGCCACGAATCATACAGAACCGCTCCATATACATCCAACCAATGACAACAAAGGCCGAGTTCGACGAAATTTTTAATAAATGGCAGAAAATACTAAAGAACCACCCACCAGAGGCACAACCAAAACCCCTTACCATTGAAGCCTACAGGGAGAGACAGAAACAGCAGCAACCCCAAAAAACCGAGGAAAAGCAATCCACCCAACCCAGCAAACGTACGCGAAGATCAGGAAAGGCATTCAAACACAGAAAGCAACTAGCCCTCCTATATAGAGAGCTAAATCTGGCAACAACAACAGCGAGCAAAATTAACATTCGGCGACAAATAGAGGAACAGCGGCAGAAGACGAGGAAAGAACGCCTACAACAGCAGAAATAAAATGAAGTTACAACAAACCCACAACAATCAATAATAAACAGCCCAGCCGACATAAGAAACATAATGATACATAAACAATAGATAATAATGTATTTCTATGTAAAGTAACATAATTTTTTTACATAATATAAATAAGTGAATATATTTAAAATATATAACAAAAACCATACCATATGTATACGGTATTTAATATTTGATAATTAAATAACATAATTAATCCTAAATGTAGACATAAAATATTACTTTCTTCTAAACTAACGTAACATGAATTTAAATTATACGAAAAGACACATACAAAGAACAAACGCAGGGAGGCATATAAAATAACTAAATCAGTGGCAGATTTAATTGATAAAATACAAAATATTAAAAAATTATGAAAATATTGTCGTCATTAACAACATTAGAACGTATAGCAACAAATATTAAGAAAAGCAAAAATAGAACATATAGTAAAGCACACATAGAATATCTCTCTAAGTTAATATCTACATCAAAACACAAATTTGAAGAAGAAATAAAAACCATCAATAATGATACTGATAAAGCTCAGTGCCGAGGCATCTTCAACAAATTAGTTCAGTTCACAGAAAGCAGTTTACAAAAACAGCTCGAAATGGCCCAATTTAACGTAATTGAATGCCTAAAGGTGATCCCTGACTTTACAGGACAACAAGAAGACGTTAATAAATTTTCCAGTATAGTGCAAGTACTAAATGAGACAGTACCAGCAGACAAAGCAACCGTGTTTCTAGCACTAGTGAAAAACACTAAACTCCCGGATAACGTACGTACTAAATTAGAATTGATAAACGTGTCGAGCATACCAGAACTGATAGTCGAATTAAAAAATCTGTACAAACCGATCAAAACACCTAATAGCGTTTTAGACGAATTAAACAGAACAAACCAAGGCAATAATAATATCACAAAATTTGCCGAAAAGATAGAGAACCTTATAAATACATTGGACACACTGCAAGTAGCTAATCTAGAAGGAGATGCAAAGAAAGCCATCATACAAAATAATGACCTATTAGCCTTCAATGCATTTAAACACGGAATAACTAAATTTACGACAGTACAGACCATTGAAGCTAGCAGAGTAAAAACATTCAAAGAAGCAATAGAAATCGCAGTGGAAGTAGAAAATAACACGGAAAAGAATATATTTGCATTTAACAAAGCTGGAAATCGCAATAATTACAGACAAAGGAACAATTATGAGTACAATAACCGACACCCAAGCAGTTACCAACGAGACAATAGACCACCATATCGTGGACATAATAATAACAGAAACAATACCAGAAGAGGGAGAACTTTCGAAAACAATAATGAAAATTATCAACCCGCAATTAACCAAAATATAAACAATTGGAATAATCGCGGAAGCCGTCAAAATAACTATCACCAATATAATCGCGCAAATTATCAAGGGAATAATAGAACACAACAGCGAAGGATTCATGTGATAAACAACTCACAAGACTCTCAGGGCGAACCTGAATATGATCATCAGGAAAACTAGCTGCACCCCGGCTTCCAAAAGAAAACACTAGCAGGAACATACCGGGGGAAAACACCACAAATTCAAAAATTTTCCAATGCCACGTACAAAATGCAGTAACAAACCATATCACACTGAACTGCAACGGTGATAAGTCAACATTCTTAATTGATAGTGGAGCAGACATCTCACTTATAAAAGATTCTTTATTAAAATCCTCTCAAATAGACATCAATAACACTTGTACTATTTCAGGAATCTCTAACACAAAATCTACTACATTAGGCACTACTATACCAAATTTATATCTCGATAATGTATGCATTAGGCACAACTTTCACGTAGTTCCAGACTCGTTTCCAATTTTAACCGATGGGTTACTAGGAAGAGATTTCCTAACAAGATTTTTAACCAAAATCGACTATGAGACTTTCACCATCACAATAACAGTTAAAAATACTGATTTCATTTTGCCAATCCATAACAAAATCCATTTCATTAAAATACCTTCAAGAACTGAAATAATCCACCCAATACAAGTAAATATTAAAGAAGACATGCTAATATTAAACAAAGACTTAGGAAATGGAGCATTTATAAGCAATACAATCATTCCAGCAAAAGGTTTAAAACACATCAGGTTACTGAATACAAGCGATAGTTCAATCACGATTCACGATATACAATTTGAAATGAATCCAATACAAAATTACTACTTGGTCACTAAAGATAGAAAAACTAATACGAATCGATGGGAAACTCTAAAACCACTCCTTAATATAAACAATAGAGATCCTGAAACAAAGGCATCAATAATAGAACTATGCCAAGAATTTCAAGACATACTTCATCTAAAAGGAGATAAACTTACAGTCAACCACTTCTACACTCAATCGCTTCAATTATCCGATAAAAACCCAGTATATATTAAAAACTACCGACTACCGCATACTCAACTAGAAACAATCAACAACCAAGTAGAAGAACTTTTAGAATCAGGAATAATTGAACACTCCAAGAGCCCGTACAATTCCCCTCTACTAATAGTACCTAAAAAGACCACCGATGACAACAAACAATGGCGACTAGTAGTTGATTATAGACAACTAAATAAAAAGCTAGTTGATGACAAATTCCCAATGACACGACTGGAAGACGTATTAGACAAACTTGGTAGGGCTAAATATTTCACAACATTGGATATGACTAGTTCATTCCATCAAATTCCTCTAGACAATAAATCAAAACCACTCACAGCATTCTCAACCAATACAGGGCATTTCCAATTCAGAAGTTTACCATTCGGATTAAAAATTTCATCTAATAGCTTTCAACGAATGCTAACAATAGCATTAACTGGATTAGATACTAGCGCATTTCTTTACGTAGACGATATTATTGTCTTCGGAAAATCAGTACGTCATCACAATGACAACCTAAGGAAAGTATTCTCACGACTTCAATCATACAACTTAAAGCTGATTTCAAGTAAATGCAACTTTCTTAAACCAGAGGTGATATTTTTAGGTCATTTAATTACCGATAATGGCATTTTGACAGACCCTGAAAAGTGTAAAGTAGTTGAGAAATACCCAACACCTACAAACAAAGACGAACTCAAAAGATTTGTAGCCTTTTGCAACTACTATAGACGTTTCGTAAATAATTTCGCTGAAATAGCAAAACCACTCACTGCAACACAAAAAAAAATGTAGAATTTAAATGGGATGAGAAATGCCAACAAGCTTTTGAAAAACTCAAACACACCATCACCAACCCACCTATCTTACAATATCCTGACTTTTCTAAAGAATTCATTCTTACAACTGATGCATCTAATCTAGCCCTAGGAGCAATTCTATCACAAGGTGAAATTGGAAAAGACCTACCAATAGCATTTGCTAGTAAAGCCCTAAACAAACATGAAGTAAATAAACCTGTCATTGAAAAAGAACTCCTTGCAATACACTGGGCGATTAAACACTTCAAAGAATACCTGTACGGTACAAAATTTATAGTGATCACGGATCACCGCCCATTAGTGTCATTATTTACTCATCGTGATCCATTTTCAAAGATGACTCGAATTAGATTATATTTAATGGAATATGACTATGACGTAATATTTAAACAAGGAAAAATGAATACCAATGCTGACGCACTGTCGCGCATAGACATAAACTCAGATACGTTAAAAGCAATGATACCAAGGGTCGCAGTTATTACAAGATCTAAAACTGCCATACAAACGAATGAACAACATGTGAAACGGGACGGCCGCCCGATCATATGGAAATGTACTTCGATAAGCGACATAAAGGGGATAAAAAATTTACAGTTTGTGCACAAGAAAAAGAATGAAATGATAAAGGATCCAATTATATATATGAATGCAAAAGATATTACGATCGAGTTTAGTGATAATCCTAATTCTGTCCTCGGTACAATTATGGAGAAACTAATTACGACGTTAAAGAGCCATGGCATAAAAACGGTAGCGCTATCAAAGAAAGATTATATATTTGAACGCATGCAAGAAAAAGAATTTAAAGATTTATATATAAGCATTCAATTAGAAAACGATATGAAGAACATTAATACCCCCACAATAATTTTACATGACCCACCAAAACGTATCACAAACACTGAAGAGCAAACAAAGCTGATCCAAGACCACCACGCGACATCTTATGGAGGACACACAGGAATACGAAGAACCATATTAAAACTCAGACAAAAATATGTCTGGAAAAATCTGACCAAAATGGTCAAGGTCAAAATGGTAGTGACAGACACACCAACCGACAGTTTTCAAACCATAGTAGTAGACACAATGGGACCTTTACGCATTTCAAATGGTTACAGGTATATACTTACCATCCAATGTGAACTGACCAAATTCGTTGAATGTCACCCAATGTACACTAAAGAAGCACAAGAAGTAGCCACTACGTTAGTAGAAAAGTTTATTTTAAGGTATGGACTATTTAAAACATTAAAAACTAATATGGGAAGAGAATTTGTAAATGAACTTAATAAGAATCTATGTCTCACACTAGGAATTGAACACAAAACATCTGCACCATACCATCACCAAACACTAGGCACAGTAGAACAAAACCATAGAGTTTTAAAAGAATATATTTTAACCTCCACAGAACAACAAGAATGGGACAAATACTTACCTTACTATGCATTTTCATATAACACAACACCGCAATCTGACACTGGCTATACCCCATTCGAGTTAATTTATGGAAAGATACCAAAAATACCTTCAGACATTGCAGTTGGCAACCGAGAAAACACATATAACACTTCGTTCAATAATGTGTGTGACTGACACATAGATGGCGGCACTAATACTAAATCAATATATGTTTTCGAAATTGTGAACCTTTTTAGGCTTACTGTCAAGTTACAGTGCTTTAAGTGACACTACTTTTGAGTTTTCAAAAAAATGAATTCAAAGCAATTCCGTGTGCTGATTTATCATTGTTTTTTAATGAAAAAAAATACTGTTCAATGCCAGGAATGGCTTGAAAAACATTATTCGGACTCTGCTCCATCAAAAAGAACCATTTGTTATTGGTATACCGAATTCAAACGTGGTCGTACAGACACCGATGACATTCCATCTACTGGACGGCCAAATGACGCTGTTATTCCGGAAAACGTTGAAAAAACACTGAAAATCATTATGTCCGACCGTAAAGTGAAAGTGGGGGAGATTGCTGACATTCTAAAGATATCAGCAGGCAGTGTACACACCATAATACACGAACATTTGGTTATGAAAAAGGTGTTTTCGAAATGGGTGCCGCGTTTGCTCACACCGGAGCAAAAACAACAACGAATCGATGATTCAAAGAGCTGTTTGGACATGTTTACGCGCAACAAGTCGGAGTTTTTGCGTCGGTACATCACAATGGATGAAAAATGGATCCACCACTTCACTCCAGAGTCAAATCGGCAGTCTGCTGAGTGGCATGCAACCGGTGAAAGCCGCCCAAAGCTTCCAAAGGCACAAACATCGGCTGGCAAGGTTATGGCGTCAGTATTTTGGGATGTGCACGGAATAATATTCATCGACTATCTTGAGAAAGGGAAAACAATCAATAGCGACTATTATATAGCGTTGTTGGAACGTTTGAAAGAAGAAATCGCGATTAAGCGGCCCCATATGAAGAAGAAAAAAGTGTTGTTTCACCAAGACAATGCACCGTGTCACAAGTCGATGAAAACGATGGCAAAAATGCATGAATTGGGCTTCGAATTGCTTCCTCATCCCCCGTATTCTCCAGATCTGGCCCCAGCGACTACTGGCTCTTCGTAGACCTCAAAAAGATGCTCCGTGATAAGAGATTTGGCTCAAATGATGAAGTAATCGCCGAAACTAACGCCTATTTTGAAGGCAAAGAAAAATCGTTCTACAAAGGCGGTATCGAAAGATTGGAAAAGCGTTGGAATGATTGTATCTCCCTAAAAGGGGACTATGTTGATGAATAGAAACGAATTTTGGCAAAAAAATGTGTTTTAATTAGTTAGTCACACACATTATTGAACGAAGTGTTATTAACGATTTAGAAACTAGACTTACACATGCAAGAGATAATGCAAGAAAACTGCTAGATGCGGCAAAAACCAGAAGGAAAACAATTTATGATAAAACTAACAAATGTAATAACTTTAATATAGGAGATTTAGTACTTGTAAGAAATTTAGCAAAGAAAAACTTAGATAAGCCTTAGTTAGGACCATACAAAGTAATCAAGAAGTTAGGAGTAAATACTGTTATATTTAAGAATGATAAAGAAAAAATTGTGCACAATAATAATCTTAAGAAATTTAAATAATACCTATCATAAATATAAGAAAACAAAGCAAAATTAAAATATAAGTTAACACCAAATTGTCCGCAACCAGCGCCCCCCGAGAAGGCGCTAGTGGCGGACCTGACCAGCGGCCAACAAAGAGTGTAACGCAGCTGGACTGTGGCTGCCGGTAGGCGCTGACGGTGCAATATCAACAAGCAACCGTTTGCGCCGGTCGGTCAGTGAACGGACGAAACCCGATACTCCGCACGTTCTGCGTAATCAGCGGAGTTCGGGTGGTCGCAGTGGAGCCGACAACGGTTCACGGCCACACACGAGAATGCGCGGTCAGCAGGCTGGAGCAGGGCTTGCGAAGGAACTTTGTTTGTTGGAGTTTTAGTTTTAAGTAAGAACTGGAAAAGTAAAGGCGCAGCCAACAGCTCGCCACAGCAATTGTTTCTTTTATTAAATAAATTAATTAAAGGCGCAGCCAACAGCTCGCCACAGAAATAGATTCTTTTATTAACTTATATACCTGGAAAAATTTTGTAAGGAATAATTTTATAAACAAAAATTAAAAATTTTGTAAACAAAATTTTTTTTTAGAAGGCCAATGGTGTAGTGATACCACATATGCACTCATTAATATTTCCACAGTAATAATAATGATATCAATAACATGCAGCGCCACTTCGCGCCGTGCTACAACAACAACGCATACACAACCGTATGCTTAACACTTTCGCACACTTTACGCATAACCAAGCATAAAGCCAATACCCGTGTTTGGTTACCAGCCAACGACACATAATGCTTTGGGAAAATCAATTGCTAACACCAGCAATTTTGAACTGTTACGAAGGTCTGGAGTTACTGGGTGCATTCGTGGGAACTCAAGGCCACTTGCATTTGCATTAGTTAGCATTATGAAATTTAGTATAAATAAGGGTGAAAACCGAAAATAAAGTTAGTTCAAGCAAATCAAGCTCGGTCTCTTGAACTCCAAAAGTTTCGCTCCAGTTTTATTGTCGAGCGCCTTTGATCTGCCTTAGTCTTGTGGCTTTAAACAAGACCGGACTCCACTCCCATTACTCTCATTACACAGCAATAGAGGCGCTAAGCTGATGGTAGTCCATTTGGAGCGCCTGGCGCCTTGTCACAGCGGAGCCTCGGTACTTGTTCGGGACGAACAAGTCTAAGTGGTGGGCAGTGTAACGATAAGACAGTCTGTTGCTGTGCAAAGCAACCCTGTCGCTACCCGCCGTGCTATAATTCAATCTGGCAACGATGGCCGCGATAATAAGGGAAACTTTTAGTCTAACCTGGCAATGATGGCTCGCGATCATCATGGAAACCTTTAGTCCACTCTGGAATGTGCGAGAACGATCTGCGCGATAACCGGACAGATATAAAAGGCAGCCGGGTACGGCGCAGAAGTTAGTCTGATTTTGACTAGTGAAGGGCCACACGGAGTAATTAAGCAAATAAATAAGTGTAAAGACAGTGAAGTGTAAATCTGTGAAATAAAGTGATTGTTGGTTTTTATTGACTGCGTTTGGATAATTAAAGTTGTTTTATTTTCAAATTGCACAATCCAGTGATACGTATCAGCCCACTAGAACTAGTATTCGTAACAATATAATAGTATAGATAGGGCTTCAAGCTGAGGGTTTCGTGCCATCCCATGTAGTCGTGACATAAGTTAGTTGGCACAAAATCGATCTGGTCCAAGTAATATTTAATCGCCTTAGCTTTTATTTTCTTTTGCGTTAGTAAATTATTATTTTCGTTGGAAAATAACATCTGAACATATTCAAAATTAATATTTATCCATTATATACGTAATTATGTCAATGTCAATTTAATTATATTCCTGAAGTGAAGGAAGGAGTTGTTGTCGTGTCCTGTCTGGTTTTTTTTTATCAATTCGATTGGGTGTTTTCTGAGGCAAAGTTGGAAGGAAGGAAATGCTACGTGGGGAATAATTTTTTTTTTGTTAACACGTTAAAAACCGCACGTCGGCACAAATTGCAGCGAAACTGGTAACTACGAGCCGGGAAATGTCAGCAAAACTTGAAAATGCATATCGGGAGTTGTCCAGCAAGCTTCAGGAAAATTCTGCGCGCTTGGAGCAGAAAGTGGAGGAAATCTCAGACAAGATTAATGGGAAAGTCGAGCACCTGGCGACGCGAGTAGAGCACTTGGATAAACGAGTCGACGACCTGGATGATTCCCTGAACAAACGAGTTGGCGACATGGATGATTCCCTGAACAAACGTGCTGACGATCTTGGTGATTCCCTGAACAAACGAGTTGATAGTCTGTAAGACTCGATGAACAGAAAAATAGACGGGCGGCTTAGGGAGGTACAGCCGCGAGAATGGTTGCCGCCGGTTCCGGAAAGTTTTGCCACCCGAGCAGAAGTGCCTACTTATGATGGGACTACGCCATTCGATACATTCAAGCTACAATTCGACCTGGCTGCTCTGGAAAATCAGTGGATGATGATCTCGAGAGGATGAAGATTGAGGCGTTTATTGAAGGTCTTCATGATCCGGAGACACGTCGCAGTGCGTTGATGATGGGCACGCCGACATTTAGGGAGACGGTGACCAGCGCGATGACATATGAGGCGACATGGATTGGGTGCACTCGGTATGCACCTGCAAGGATATGCCAGATCCAGCCAGACAACGACATTACGATCCAGGCCATAAGCTCTGAGCCACCGGACAGGCCACGGGTGGTCTCCTCTAAAGTTGTTTGCTGGATATGTGGCAAGCAGGGCCACATATCACGAGACTGCCGCCAACGAAAGAGGCGTTCCCGTTCTCGATCGCAATCGCCTGAAGCGAGGAATACTGACAATCGATGCTCAGCCAACAAGCTCAGGGCTGAGGACGACGAGTCGTTAAACTAAAACGGGTCAGCCCAAAGGGGCGTGAGCTGATCCCCACAATCTGCTGCCCAACGTCCTTGTCTCACAGCTGAAACGATAACCCAGCAGCTTGACAATTGAAGGAAGGATAGAGGAAAAGTTGTTCGTGTTGACACTGGATACTGGAGCGTCATATTCGATAATAAAAAGGAAGCTGTTGAAGAACTGGGAACCGCTGCATGGCATACAGCTGCGGACTGCGACTGGCGAGCGTGCGCCGGTAAGAGGAAAAGTTACAAAAACGATTGCTATCGGCACCAGCAGCCTGGAACATGAGTTCATCGTCGCGGATACAATGGACGACGTGATTATCGGCGTGGATTTCATGATTAGGCACGGTTTTACGCTTGACCTGAAAGAACATGTGCTGAGATATGCCAACGTTGAATTCCCGCTGCACACCGGCTATGAGTGAAGCGTGGCGGTAAGGAAGGTTGTATCGTGTCAACACCAGAAGATACCAGTGAATTCTGAGGCGATTGTGTGGACAAAGGTGGACGAGGACGATGGGACAATTCGGCTGTGGGTTCCAGAAGCATCGAAACAAGGACACGACAACATCTTCATCGGACGTACATTAGTGGAACCTAAGAATGGCAGAATACCAGTCAGAATACTGAACCCCCTGAATGCACTCAGATATGTCGGGAAAGATGAGGTAATTGGCGAGTGTAAAGAAGCTGTAGCAGTGGTCAATTGCGAGAGTAGCCCACCTGGAGGTAATAAGAGGAGTGGTTTTAACATGGACGTCATACCGCAAGAGAACCAGTGGAGCAGCGAGTTGACGGCCAAGCAGAAACAGAAGGCGAGGTCACTCCTGCAGCACTATGGGTCAATATTTGCGGCAGAAGCAGGCGGAAGAACAGCCATAGTGAAGCACAACATCGACACCGGAAGTGAAAAACCGATTCGCCAGCCGCCAAGACGAGTTCTTCTGGCCACGAGGGAAGAGGTCACAAATTTGATTGAAAACATGCGGAAAGAAAAGGTCATAGAGCCTTCTTCGGGCCCCTAGTGCTCGCCAGTCGTGCTAGTCAAGAAAAAGGATGGCAATACCCGGTTTTGTGTGGATTATCGGAAGCTCAATGATGTGACCAAGAAGGACAGTTATCCACTACCGCGGATCGATGACACCCTGGACACACTGTCAGGCACACAGTGGTTCTCCACGCTCGACTTACGCAGCGGCTATTAGCAGGTAGAGCTTGCAGACAAGGACAAGGAGAAAACGGCTTTCAGTGTTGGCGATGGTTTGTATGTGGCAGTTCACCGTCATGCCGTTTGGACTCTGCAACGCACCAGCAACATTCGAGCGGCTAATGGAACGCGTGCTAACAGGGCTGCATTGGCGGACGTGCCTTGTGTACCTCGACGACATAATCATGATGGGTAAGAGCTTCGACGACCACCTGGGAAAGCTGAAGGAGGTATTCGAGCGGACACAAAGAGCTGGGCTTAAACTCAACCCAAAGACGTGCTCGCTGTTCCAAAGAGAGGTCAAGTATCTGGGGCATACGGTTTCCGCCCACGGAGTACATACGGATGAAGGCAAAATCACGGCGGTGAAGGAGTGGCCCCGGCCACGCAATCGACAGGAACTCCGAAGTTTCCTGGGCCTGTGCACATACTACCGCCGATTTGTTCCGGGATTCGCGAACATAGCCAGCAGCTTGCACAAACTGACGAAAAAGAGCCAAGAGTCAGTCTAAAGGAAAAACTGTGCAGTGCTCCAATTCTGGCCTTCCCAGAATGCTGTGCTCGATACATATGCAAGCGGGAATAGTATTGGCGGAGAGAACTGCTGGCGGTATTGGACTGCGTAAAACACTTCCACAAATATCTGTATGGACAAAGGTTTCGCCTGCGCACAGATCATGCGGCATTGAGATGGCTCCTGAACTTTAAAGATCCTGAAGGCCAATTGCCGCGGTGGATCGAGCGACTGCAGAGCTACGACTACACGATAGAGCATCGCAAGGGCAGTAGCCATGGAAATGCCGATGCCTTGTCCCGCCGTCCGTGCAAAGTCGAATGCAGGCAGTGCTGGCGAGCCGAAAGCAAAGAACAGATAGTGGACGTCCGGTTGGTAAGCGTTATGCGAGAGGAAGAGTGGTCTGTGGAGAGGCTACAAAAAGACCAGCGTGAGGATGCGGATCTTGCAGAAATCGTCGAAGGCAAGGAGCAAGGCACACGTCCAGACTGGCAGGAGATGGCCGGTGAAAGCCCGATCGCTAAGGCTTACTGGGCACAGTGGAAAAGTCTGCGGCTGACGGAAGGATGCCTGTACCGCGAATGGGAGAGCGCGGATGGTCGGACCAGCAACTCCCTAATGGTAATGCCGAAATGTAGAATCAACGAGGTCATCGAGGCATACCATAACGACTCCAGTGGAGGGCACCTAGGCATCACCAAAACCGTCGCCAAAATAAAAAGACGATTGTACTGGGTAGGATGCCAGGAGTCTGAAGCCGAGTGGATTAAGAGCTGCGACCGATGTTCAGCCGCGAAAGGGCCGACAAGAAGATCTCGAGGCCGCATGCAGCAGTACAACGTGGGAGCGCCCTTCGAGCGGATTGCTATGGACGTCGCCGGCCTATTCCCAACTAGCACTCAAGGCAACAACTATGTGCTGGTGGTAATGGATTATCTCAGCAAATGGCTCGAAGTGTACCCTATTCCTAACCAGAAGGCCACTACGCTCTCGGAAAAGCTGGTAAACAACTGGGTAGCCAGGTTTGGAGTTCCGTTGGAGTTGCACTCAGATCAAGGCCGGAATTTCGACTTTGCGGTATTCAAGGAAGTGTGTGGGCTGCTGGGGATAAAGAAAACGCGTACCACTCCTTTGCACCCACAGTCCGACGGCATGGTGGAACGCTTTAACCGGACACTGGAGGAATACCTGCGGAAAGTGGTAGGCAGGAATCAAAAGGATTGGGACACGCATATCCCCCTGTTCCTGATGGCGTATAGGTCAGCCCCGCACGACACGACATCACTCACTCCAGGCCGAGCAGTGTTCGGCACAGAGTTGCGGTTACCCGCTGACTTGAAGTTCGAGGTAGTCAGCACGACGGGAGGCGCTAAGACGGACTACGTGGTCAATAAGCGGACGGAACTGGAGAAAATTCACTAGTTTATAAGGAGCCGCACCAAACTGGTCAGCGATAAGGCGAAGGCCAGATATGATCTACGGGCCAACTCAGCAGGGTTCCCAGAAGGCGATCTGGTAATGCTCTACAACCCGCAGCGGAGGAAAGGGTTGTCTCCGAAACTTCAAGCGTCATGGGAAGAACCGTACGAAGTCGTGACTAGGATTAACGACGTAGTATACAGGATTCAACGTTGCAGCAATAGAGGCGCTAAGCTGAAGGTGGTCCATTTGGAGCGCCTGGCGCCTTATCACAGCGGAGCCTCGGTACATGTTCGGGACGAACAAGTCTAAGTGGTGGGCAGTGTAACGATATGACAGTCTGTTGCTGCGCAAAGCAACCCTGTCGCTACCCGCCGTGCTATAATTCAATCTGGCAACGATGGCCGCGATAATAAGGGAAGATTAAGATTAAGATTGATTGGGGCTAGACATTGGCTGTCTATGGCACTGCGTTCATTTTGAACTATTGTGCCTTGCCCGAGTTCAGTACTGGAAGAGACTATTTCCTCCTATTTTCTCAAAGAACATTTTAATTCTTGCGAGATCAATTTCAGACAGTTGAGTAGTCTGTAATATTTCCTTGCCTAGTACCTGCTTTCTTGCATGGACTAAGGCCGGGCATTCAGTTATCAGGTGTATGGAAGTCTCGTCATCCTCCATGCAAAATCTACATATTTCACTGTCTGTTAATTTCAGACGGGTCTTATGTTTGTTTAGCAGACAGTGTCCGCTGATTACTCCTGTCAAGAGTTTTAGTTCCGGTCTGCTCAAGCGTAGGAGAAACTTTGCATTTCTGCTTGAGTATCGCGGGAAAAAGGCTTTGGTACATTCCATACCAATTGATTTTGACCATCTTGCATTTGCTTTGATCAAGTATTCTTGCTTAATACAACCTTTGTAATGAGATTTGCTGACACCTAAGATCGGTTCGGGTCCAAATGGTCGCTTTCCAGCTCCCTCCCTTGCCAATCTGTCTGCATCCTCATTACCGTCATAGCCGCAATGTGCTGGAATCCAGTGTACTATTACTCGATTTCCTGTTGATAGTTGTTGGAGAAGATTAGCTGTCTCCCATACCAACTTAGAGGTAAATGTCGACGCGTGCAAGGCTCTTATTGCGGCCTGGCTGTCTGACATTATGATAATCCTTTTCCGATGAGGGTGAAGGTTCAGAATTTCTCTGGCACACTGATTGATAGCACAGACTTCCGCTTGGAAGACGGTTGCCAAACTACCAAGGCTGACTGACATTTGGGTACTGGAACTATATATCCCAGATCCTGTGCCTTCTCCAGTCTTGGATCCATCAGTGTACCAGATAATGTCATCACAGGTAAGACTGATTTTTGAATTGTCCCAGTCTATTCTGTTAGGAATATGTGTCTTATATTTCCTGTCAAAGATGTGTCGCGGAGGCATTTAGTCAAGAGGCAACCAAAAGCTTCCGTCTCGCCTCCGTTCTTTAACAATGGAGCGGTGACCGCTTGCATGTAGATCCTGTGGTATGAATCCACTATGCATCAGTCTATGTGTACTAATGACCGCATTCATTTGTACGGTTAGGTCCAACGGCAAAACTCCCAATAGTACATTGAGGGCAGCTGTTGGCGTCGTGCGAAGGCAGCCAGTGATGCAGGAGTTAATTACTCTTTGCAACCGTTCCAGTCTGTTCGCAGTCGTTTTCTCTGTGGTTTTTTTCCACCATACTATCGCCCCATAGGTGATAATGGGGAGGATGACTAGGGTGTAGATTTTTTGAAGCCATATCGGTTTCGTTCCCCAGTTTTTGCCACAGATTCGTTTACAAGTCCAGAGAGCGTTGCCCGCCTTCTGAATAGTACGATTCATGTGAGGTTTCCAGTTCAGTTTACTGTCTAGAGTTACCCCAAGGTATTTGGCTTCTTTTACGAAGCCTACATCTTTGCCAAAAACCTTTATCGGTCTCAGGTCATATTTCCTTTTCAGTGTGAACGGTACGAAGATTGTCTTATCAGGGTTTACCGATAGATTCTGCTGGGCGCACCAGTTCTCTACAATTTTTATTGCACCCTGTAGTAGATCAGAGACGGTCTGCCCGTCTTTGCCTCTAACCGCAATAACCAGGTCATCAGCATAGGCAATAACGTCATAGCCTCGATCCGAGAGGATGCGGATTAATCCGTTAATGACCATGGACCAGAGTAGAGGAGATAGTACGCCCCCCTGGGGACAGCCCCGGACCGTTCTGGCTAGGATCTTGATGCCATTTAAGTCGGACTGTATTAGTCTGCTTTTGAGCATCGTGGAGATCCACCTTATAAGTGCAGTCGGCACTTGAAATACCTCTAAAGCAGATCCTATAGCTTGATAGGTGGTGTTGTTGAAAGCCCCCTCTATGTCTAGGAAACCTACTAAACAGATTTCTTTCTCGTCAAGGGATTTTTCGATTTTGCTGACCAGGGCAGATAGGGCTGTTTCCGTAGACCTGCCTTTTCGGTAAGCATGTTGGTGTGCACTTAGAGGATTTCGGATAAGGACTTCGTCTCTGAGGTATCTCTCTATTACCTTCTCCATACCCTTAAGTACACATGACATCAAGCTTATAGGCCTGAAGGACTTTGGATCCTTTTTGTTTGACTTTCCGGCTTTAGGAAGGTAGACAACATTCACTGTTCTCCACACCTCCGGAACGTAGCCAAGCGCCAAACTGCATGTGTATATTTTCGAAAGAATGGGCAACAGACTGTCTGGTCCTCTTTGTAACAGCGCCGGGAAGATTTTATCCTTTCCCGCCGCCTTGTACGGGGAGAACGTTCCTATCGCCCATTCTACAATCGAACGTTTGCAGATGAGATTGGCCAATCTCCAATCATCCCTACTGGGGCAGTGTGACTGCCAGCCGCTATAGTTATTATGGTCGGGGTCGTCTATTATTTCTGATCCCGGAAAATGGACTTTAGTGAGCAGGGCTAATGTATCCTGCGCACTATTTGTGAGTTCACCCTGTTCGTTAGACAAGGATCCAATCGGACATGGTTTATCGGTTGACAGAATCTTTTGGAGCCTACAGCCTGAGTTCGCGTCGTTCACGTCCTCGCAGAAGCGTCTAAAAGATTCCCTCCTGGCTTTCTTAATCTCTTTATTGTATTTGGTGAGAGCATCGGAGTAGGTTTGCCAGTCGTTATTCCGCTTGGCCCTATTGAATAGTTTCCGTATTCCCTTCCTTAGCAAGCTAAGATGACTGCTCCACCAAGGTGTCTGTCTTTTAAAAGTTTTAGTTTTTAAGGGACAGTTTTCTTCATAGGCGTTCACTACGACTTCCTGGAGTTTCCAGGATGCCCTTTCCAGCCTATCTATTGTGTCAACTCTGTTTTCAAGTTGTGTAGTGATGTCGTGCCTTAACTGGTGACAATAGCTGTCCCAGTCGGTCTGCCTTTTTGGCCTAAAGGACACGGCAGTCAGTGACTTGTCACCTAACCTAAACCTTATATGTCTATGGTCAGAACATGAGGGCTCTTCGGATACTCGCCAGTTGCTGACAAGTGATTTCGATAGAGAAGTAGTTAGGGTAAGGTCTAGCACCTCTTCCCTAGTTCTAGTTATGAACGTCGGACTACCTCCGACATTGCATATACTTAAGTCTAGTGAGAGTATATAATCGAATAATGACTCACCTCTAGCGTTGGTGTCCGTGCTTCCCCAGATAGTGTGATGGGCGTTCGCGTCACACCCTAGGACCAGCTCCAGACGATTGTCCCTAGCATAAGCAACAAGCTGTTCTGCTATCGTCGTGGGACATTCGGGTACATCTCCAGGGAAGTATGCTGACGCTATGATCAATTCCCTGGAGTTGCAATTGATCTTGGCCGCGCACAGATCTGGCGTAACAAAATCTGTCAACGGGAAGAAAGAAATGCCATTAAACACAATACACGTTCTAGGCCTATCAGTAGATTGACACCACAGTACATTACCTGACTGTGAGAGGCCCAGGATCTCATTGTTGGTGCTGGTCCACGGTTCCTGCACCAAAGCTATGCTAGGACCGTAGGTGTTGATGGTCCTAGCCAAGACAGCTGACGCTGCCTGTGCCCTATGGAGATTGATTTGGACAATCTCCATATTATTCATGGGGGCCTTTGGTATGAGTACCTGCTCGCTTGCCCCCTCTACCCCTTGTCTGCACCCGTTCATTGCTGCTCGGGGTTTTTGCAGACTTATCCAAAAGGCTTAGTTGCCTGGACGGATTATCCTTTCCAGACAATTGAGTCTTCCGGACGGGTTTAGTTGAGGCATTCTTTACAGGTCTCATTGTTGTCGGTGTTGGCGTTTTGTCGCCAGTTCGGGTTTCAGTCCTTTTCGCGGTCCGGTCTGTCCGTACCACTAGGGCTGCTTGTCGGCTTGTGGACGGTCTTTCGTCATCCACTCTAATCTGGGGAGTCCTGTTCGTCGTCGTCCCACCATCACTGGTCACTGATGGTTTTGTCCCTTGCTCACGCCGCACCCGGAACTGAATCCTTCCCAGCTCAAAGAAAGGGAGGTCGTTCAGCTCAGCGAGCAAGCGGGCCGACACGTCATCAATGGCCAGCGTTAGCGCCGATCCCTGTGCCGTAACAGTTCCGTTCATTACTTTCCAGTTGCCCGTGGGTAATGAGCGGTTCTGCATTCGAAGCATTCGAAGTATTTCATCGGCCGGGAGGGAGCAACCAGGAAAGAAAGCCGAGGCAATGTTGGGTTTGGGAATATCAATTCCCTCTACCAGCTTCAGCTTTTTGTTTCCTGGTTGAATCTTTGGCATCACCTCCTTGAGCCAGTTCTTCGACGCCTCATCGGCACAGTTCACGGTGATCCATCCCGGTTTGAAGGAGCAGCCTAGAAATCGGATTTGAGGACCATCAACGGGGAGCTTATGCAGTTCCTCCTTGATGGTCTTCTCGACATCTTTCTGCCCCTCCAGATCGAGATGGATGGTCGGATATTCTTCTGGAAGAATACCTACTTTGATTGCAGCAGCAGCTTCGGCGTAGGATGGACCTATCTTCATCCTTTTGGGAGCGGGTTGTGCCGCTTCCTTTTTGCTACTGCTGCCGTCCGTCTTTGCTTCTGTGTTGTCCTCTAGGACCACCTTCAGAGCAACCTCGTACGGCTTACCACCCGCCATCAGCTTCCGAAGTCTCTTCTTTTGAGAAGTCGTCAACCGCTTTCTCTTAAGTGAGACGGCTTCGGTAGCTTCTACCAGCGATGGTAATCCGCCCGAAATGGCCCCTTCGGCTACCAAAGTGGACACCGTGGTCAGGCTTGATTGTGAACAATCACTGTCCATGTGACCTTGAGACGGTTGGTCTCTCCAACCGCCCTTGGCCTGGTTTTCAGCGTCACGCTGAGTATTGACGTCGGTCTGTCCTTCGTCCTTTCCATCCGAGGCGAGTTTTAAGGTGCTCATCATCATCTGGTTCTTCGGCCACCTACTCCGACGAGGCGTTTCGGTGGCCTATGGCAATATAGGGGAAAGGGAAAGGACAGCCATGACAGAGCCCCGTATCATGGTAAGTCCTTCATACTATCCGAGGCGGACCGGTATCGGATAGGTTCCGTTAGAATACAGCCGGATACCCCTGGCTGCAAACCATCCAATGGGCACGGATCACATGACACCCTGGATTAGGGGGGGGGTAAGGATGTTGGTACGAGAGGATAATAGTAGGTGGGGGAAATGGAGGGGAAAGCGTGACTAGTTAGCCAGCCACCCGGGAGGAGACATGACCACACCCGGGTGGCTGTTTCCAGCGGCCACCACGAGGAGGTCTAGTCACATTCTGCCAGCCCTTAGCCACCGTTTGCCGTCGGACATCCAACCGCTAGCGGTGGCCATAAGGTAGGCAGAAGACCGAAGGGAAACTTTTAGTCTAACCTGGCAATGATGGCTCGCGATCATCATGGAAACCTTTAGTCCACTCTGGAATGTGCGAGAACGATCTGCGCGATAACCGGACAGATATAAAAGGCAGCCGGGTACGGCGTAGAAGTTAGTCTGATTTTAACTAGTGAAGGGCCACATGGAGTAATTAAGCAAATAAATAAGTGTAAAGACAGTGAAGTGTAAATCTGTGAAATAAAGTGATTGTTGGTTTTTATTGACTGCGTTTGGATAATTAAAGTTGTTTTATTTTCAAATTGCACAATCCAGTGATACGTATCAGCCCACTAGAACTAGTATTCGTAACAATATAATAGTATAGATAGGGCTTCAAGCTGAGGGTTTCGTGCCATCCCATGTAGTCGTGACATAAGTTAGTTGGCACAAAATCGATCTGGTCCAAGTAATATTCAATCGCCTTAGCTTTTATTTTCTTTTGCGTTAGTAAATTATTATTTTCGTTGGAAAATAATAACATCTGAACATATTCAAAATTAATATTTATCCATTATATACGTAATTATGTCAATGTCAATTTAATTATATTCCTGAAGTGAAGGAAGGAGTTGTTGTCGTGTCCTGTCTGGTTTCTTTATCAATTCGATTGGGTGTTTTCTGAGGCAAAGTTGGAAGGAAGGAAATGCTACGTGGCAATAATTTTTTTTGTTAACACGTTAAAGACCGCATATTCACCGGTGGGTCACTCCGCAACAACATTACCGGCCCGCGTGCTCACGGGTGGGCACACGACATGTTTTACCTGGGGACCGCTTGTACACCGGTGGGCATGCGGTTTAAGAGAGTAAATTTACATGTTGGGACCGGGTGATCACCCGTGAGCACTTTAATTGAAATACATCTAGGGGTTAAATAATGTCTACTCAAATTATTGTACACTAAAAACATATTTAAAAAATGAAATACGTTATTAACAATACAAAAAATACCGGTCTCTATGTGAGAAATACGATTTTTCAATGCGCTCTTCAGCGTGTTAAGTTCTAATGAATGAATGAATATCACAAGATCTTGTGTGTAGTAAATAAGGGTGCACGGACTTAAAAATGAGTTTTCAAACAAGAATTATTTGTACTTTGGTTGCCATGTTCGGCATTTTTATGAGCAATATATTAGGGGTATTCACACCGAACTTGTTACTTCGTTAATTCAGTACTTCGTAGTTTTCTATGTGTATTTTGTTTTTGTTCGATTCTTTTAAAAAACCAAAATACACTAACAAAACTACCGAGTACCGAACTAACAAAGTTACGGGCGGTGTGCATATCCTATTGAACATATATTACTTTTTAAGTACCAAATATATTAGCAGTAGTATTATTACCACAATTTTAAAAGTAATACAAGTTGTTTGTAATATATTACTTCGGTTTTAAAATAATATAAAAGGTAAGGTAAAGGTTGATTATTACTTTTCAAAGCCACTAATCTACTAGCCACTATCTAATATTAATATTGTTACGAATACTAGTTCTAGTGGGCCGTTACGTATCACTGGATTGTGCAATTTGAAAATAAATCAACTTTGTTTATTCGAACGCAGCCAATTAAAAACCAACAGTCACTTTATTATTCACAGTTTACACTTTGCTGTTCGTACACTTAAGTATTTGCTTAATTACTCCGTGTGGCAACTTCACTTGTCAAAACCAGACTGACTCGCTGCGCCGCATCCGGCTGCCTTTTATACCTGTCAGGCCATCGCGCAGATCGTTCTCGCACATTCCGGAGTGGACTAAAAGTTTCCATCATTGGCAGGTTGGACTAAAAGTTATTATCGCGGCCGTCGTTGCCACATTGGACTAAAAGTTACTATCGCGGCCGTCGTTGCCAGATTGGATTATAGCACGGCACGTAGCGGCAGGGTTGCTTTGCACAGCGACAGACTGTCTTATCGTTACACTGCCCACCACTTAGACTTGTTCGTCCCGAACAAGTGCCGAGGCTCCGCTGTGATGAGGCGCCAGGCTCTCCAAATGGACTACCTTCAGCTTAGCGCCTCTATTGCTGCAAGGTTGAATCCTGTATACCACGTCGTTAATCCTAGTCACGACTTCGTACGGTCCTTCCCATGACGCTTGAAGTTTCGGAGACAAAGCTTTCCTCCGATGCTCTACATTACCAGATCGCCTTCTTGGAACCCTGCTGAGTTGGCCCGTAGATCATATCTGGCTTTCGCCTTATCGCTGACCAGTTTGGTGCGGCTCCTTATAAACTGGTGAATTTCCCCCAGTTCCGCCCGCTTTTTGACCGTGTAGTCCGTCTTAGCGCCTCCCATCGTGCTGACTACCTCGAACTTCAAGTCAGCGGGTAACCGCAACTCTGTGCCGAACACTGCTCGGGCTGGAGTGAGTGATGTCGTGTCGTGCGGGGCTGACCTATACGCCATCAGGAACAGGGGGATATGCGTGTCCCAATCTTTTTGATTCCTGCCTACCACTTTCCGCAGGTATTCCTCCAGTGTCCGGTTAAAGCGTGCCACCATGCCGTCGGACTGTGGGTGCAAAGGAGTGTCACGCGTTTTCTTTATCCCCAGCAGCCCACACACTTCCTTGAATACCGCAAACTCGAAATTCCGGCCTTGATCTGAGTGCAACTCCAACGGAACTCCGAACCTGGCTACCCAGTTGTTTACCAGCTTTTACGAGATCGTAGTGGCCTCCTGGTTAGGAATAGGGTACACTTCGGGCCATTTGCTGAAGTAATCCATTACCACCAGCGCATATTGGTTGCCTTGAGTGCTAGTTGGGAATGGGCCGGCGACGTCCATAGCAATCCGCTCGAAGGGCGCTCCCACGTTGTACTGCTGCATGCGACCTCGAGATCTTCTTGACGGCCCTTTCGCGGCTGAACATCGGTCGCAGCTCTTAATCCACTCGGCAACAGACTCTTGGCATCTTCCCAGTAGAATCGTCTTTTTATTTTGGCGACGGTTTTGGTGATGCCTAGGTGCCCTCCACTGGAGTCGTTATGGTATGCCTCGATGACCTCGTTGATTCTGCATTTCGGCACTACCATTAGGGAGTTGCTGGTCCGACCATCCGCGCTCTCCCATTCGCGGTACAGGCATCCTTCCGTCAGCCGCAGACTTTTCCACTGTGCCCAGTAAGCCTTAGCGAACGGGCTTTCACCGGCCATCTCCTGCCAGTCTGGACGTGTGCCTTGCTCCTTGCCTTCGACGATTTTTGCAAGATCCGCATCCTCACGCTGGTCTTTTTGTAGCCTCTCCACAGACCACTCTTCCTCTCGCATAACGCTTACCAACCGGACGTCCACTATCTGTTCGTTGCTTTCGGCTCGCGAGCACTGCCTGCATTCGACTTTGCACGGACGGCGTGACAAGGCATCGGCATTTCCATGGCTACTGCCCTTGCGATGCTCTATCGTGTAGTCGTAGCTCTGCAGTCGCTCGATCCACCGCGGCAATTGGCCTTCAGGATCTTTAAAGTTCAGGAGCCATCTCAATGCCGCATGATCTGTGCGCAGGCGAAACCTTTGTCCATACAGATATTTGTGGAAGTGTTTTACGCAGTCCAATGCCGCCAGCAGTTCTCTCCGTGTCACACAGTAGTTGCTTTCCGGTTTCAAACGAACCCTACTGTAGTACGCTATCACTTGTTCCTGGCCGTCTATTATCTGTGATAGCACACCGCCAATACTATTCCCGCTTGCATCTGTATCCAGCACAAACATCTCCACAGGCACGGGAAAGGCCAGAATTGGAGCACTGCACAGTTTTTCCTTTAGACTGACTCTTGGCTCTTTTTCGTCAGTTTGTGTAAGCTGCTGGCTATGTTCGCGAATCCCGGAACAAATCGGCGGTAGTATGTTGCCAGGCCCAGGAAACTGCGGAGTTCGTGTCGATTGCGTGGCCGGGGCCACTCCTTCACCGCCGTGATTTTGCCTCCATCCGTATGTACTCCGTGGGCGAAAACCGTATGCCCCAGATACTTGACCTCTCTTTGGAACAGCGAGCTCTTCTTTGGGTTGAGTTTAAGCCCGGCTTTCTGTATTCGCTCAAATATCTCCTTCAGCTTTCCCAGGTGGTCGTCGAAGCTTTTGCCCATCATGATTATGTCGTCGAGGTACACAAGACACGTCCGCCAATGCAGCCCTTCTAGCACGCGTTCCATTAGCCACTCGAATGTTGCTGGTGCGTTGCAGAGTCCAAACGGCATGACGGTGAACTGCCACAAACCCCGAACGCCGTTTTCTCCTTGTCCTTGTCTGCAAGCTCCACCTGCCAATAGCCGCTGCGTAAATCGAGTGTGGAAAACCACTGTGTGCCTGACAGTGTGTCCAGGGTGTCATCGATCCGATGTAGTGGATAGCTGTCCTTCTTGGTCACGTCATGGAGCTTTCGATTAATTTAATTGATTGGCACGACAGCCCGCTTACGCGAGACTAAGGCCTAGCTTCCCGCAACCACCCGTGTTGTGCGTGTGAATTTTGTACGCGGGTGGAAGGGACCTACAGTTTTATGCCGGTTCCGAACGGCAGATTGGGAGCTTTTTCATAGGCAATTTTTTACTCTCAGAGGTTTGCCATTTCCAGCTGAGAGGACAGCCGCCGAAAGAGAAAACGAGTTTCCCGTTATTTTTTTTAGGTGTTACTACATGCAGAATTTGAACTAGCGTCGCTCTGCATGCGACTCGTTGGACCGCGCACTAACCAACTGAGCCACGGCGGCTGAGCTTTCGATAGTCCACACAAAATCGGGTACTGCCATCCTTTTTCTTGACTAGCACGACCGGCGAGCACCAAGGGCCTGCCGAAGGCTCTATGACCGTTTCTTTATGCTTGTTTTCAATCAAATTTGTGACCTCTTTCCTCTTGGCCAGAGGAACTCGTCTTGGTGGTTGGCGGATTGGTTTCGCACTTCCGGTGTCGATGTTGTGCTTCACTATGGCTGTTCTTCCGCTTGCTTCTGCCGCAAATATTGACCCATAATGCTGCAGGAGTGACCTCGCCTTCTGTTTCTGCTTGGCCGTCAATTCGCTGCTCCACTGGTTCTCCTGCGGTATGGCGTCCATGTTAAAACCGCTCTTCTTATTACCTCCAGGTGGCTACTCTCGCAATTGACCACTGCTACAGCTGCCTTACACTCGCCAATGACCTCATCTTTCCCGACATATCTGGGTGCATTCAGGGGGTTCAGTATTCTGACTGGTATTCTGCCATTTCTAGGTTCCACTAATGTACATCCGATGATGTTGTCGTGTCCTTGTTTCGGTGCTTCTACTACCCACAGCCGACTCGTCCCATCGTCCTCGAACACCTTTGTCCACAGAATCGCCTCAGAATTCGCTGGTATCCTCCTGCGTTGACACGATACAACCTTCCTTACCGTCACGCTTCGCTCATAGCCGGTGTGCAGCGGGAATTCAACTTTAACATATCTCAGCACATGTTCTTTCAGGTCCAGCGTAAAACCATGCATAATCATGAAATCCACGCCGCTAATCACGTCGTCCATTATATCCGCGACGATGAACTCATGTTCCAGGCTGCTGGTGCCGATAGCAATCGTTTTTGTAACTTTCCCTCTTACCGGCGCGCTCTCGCCAGTCGCAGTCCGCAGCTGTATGCCATGCAGCGGTTCCCAGTTCTTCAGCAGCTTCCTTTTTATGATCGAATATGACGCTCCAGTATCCAGTGTCAACACGAACAACTTTCCATCTATCCTTCCTTCAATTGTCAAGCTGCTGGGCTGTCGTTTCAGCTGTGAGACAAGGATGGTGGGGCGGCAGATTGTGGGGATCAGCTCACGCCCCTTTGGGCTGACCCGGTTTAGTTTAACGGCTCCTCGTCCTCAGCCCTGCGCTTGTTGGCCGAGCCTCGATTGTCAGCATTCCTCGCTTCAGGTGATTGCGATCGAGAACAGGAACGCCTCTTTCGTTGGCGGCAGTCTCGTGATATGTGGCCCTGCTTGCCACATATCTAGCAAACAACTTTAGAGGAGACCACCCGTGGCCTGTCCGGTGGCTCAGAGCTTATGGCCTGGATCGTAATGTCGTTGTCTGGCTGGATCTGGCATATCCTTGCAGGTGCATACCGAGTGCTCCCAATCCATGTCGCCTCATATGTCATCGCGCTGGTCACCGTCTCCCTAAATGTCGGCGTGCCCATCATCAACGCACTGCGACGTGTCTCCGGATCATGAAGACCTTCAATAAACGCCTCAATGTTCATCCTCTCGAGATCATCAGCACCGAAAGACGGGTAGCACAGCTGTACGAGCCGCTCAATGTCTGCTGCATATGTCTGCAGCGCCTCGTTGGATCTTTGCCTGCGCTTCTTCAGCTCACAGTAGTACAGCGTTCTGTTGTGCTCCTCGCTGTATTTGGCTGCCAGCGCCCTTATGACGGTCTCGTACTCACTTCGTAAGCATTCTGGAACTGATTTTATTACCTCAGCCGCAGCACCTTTAAGAGCCAGCGCCAATCTCCGACCTTTCCTTACATCGGTCCACTGATTTTCCAGAGCAGCCAGGTCGAATTGTAGCTTGAAGGTATCGAACGGCGTAGTCCAATTATAAATAGGCACTTCCGCTCGGATGGCAACATTTTCCGGAACCGGCGGCAACCATTCTCGCGGCTGTACCTCCCTAAGCCGCACGTCCATTTTTCTTCCAGAATCTTCCAGACTATCAACTCGTTTGTTCAGGGAATCATCAAGATCGTCAACACGTTTGTTCAAGGAATCATCCAGGTCGCCAACTCGTTTGTTCAGGGAATCATCCAGGTCGTCGACTCGTTTATCCAAGTGCTCTACCCGCGTCTCCAGGTGCTCGACTTTCCCATTAAGCCTGTCTGAGGTTTTCTCCACTTTCTGCTCCAAGCGCTAGGTCGCCGTTTCCATTTTCGCTGCGATTTCTCGATTTGTAGTCTCAAACATGCCTCTCATTGCAACCATAAGCTGGCTCATGTCCATTGCTTGTAGTGGCGCAGCCGCTGCAGTCATACTTTGCAATGACGCCGCACCCGCAGTCGATTCCTCCACTTTGGCCGACGCCTCTTGTTCTTGCGCTCCGAACTCGTGCACAGTCCAATCGACGCCTCGTTCCTCACATGCGCAACTGCAACTCCACCTTTCCGCCAGCAGTCGGCAAATTCCAGGCAGCCAGCTCCTTCTTCAGCTGGTCTACCTTCAGGAGCTCGTGTTTAACCATGTCCGTGCTTTTATAATTTTATTTATTTATTTGTTTACTTTTAATTTTCCACAATCCCACTTCTGACACCAAATGTTACGAATACTAGTTCTAGCTGTTACGTATCACTGGATTGTGCAATTTGAAAATTAAACAACTTTGTTTATTCGAACGCAGCCAATTAAAAACCAAAAGTCACTTTATTATTCACAGTTTACACTTTACTGTTCGTACACTTAAGTATTTGCTTAATTACTCCGTGTGGCATCTTCACTTGTCAAAGCCAGACTGACTGCTGCGCCGCATCCGGCTGCCTTTTATACCTGTCAGGCCATCGCGCAGATCGTTCCCGCACATTCCGGAGTGGACTGAAAGTTTCCATCATTGGCAGGTTGGACTAAAAGTTATTATCGCGGCCGTCGTTGCCAGATTGGACTAAAAGATACTATAGCGGCCGTCGTTGCCAGATTGGATTATAGCACGGCACGTAATATGTTACAATATGTTACATTTTAAAGTAATATGTTCCATCACTGCTCTTCACAGTAGTACCAACTTCACATTTATTTTACGTTCAGAATACATAAAAGGTTCGTTCAGTTAAAGACAATGAACTTTTGGATGTATGCTGCCACAGGGGCACACATTTTTTGTAATGCATAAAAATGTACAGATTTTGTTCTTTTGTACTTGGAAACGTATCCAAATTTTCACTGGATGAAAAATAGAAGTGTCCCTCCGAAACTCGTCGCAAAATGCATCACTTTTGATCCGCTTGGATTAAAACGGCCAAACTGCTCAGCTACTCTTGCTCGCTCTGGATCTTCGAAGCATTCTTACCAGTGTTGCCACTTGAAAAGTTTTTTTCCGACCAAATCGGACCTCAACCGACCAAATTCAAAATTTGCGTTATCTTTAAAGTCATTTTTAAATTAAATTTTTTTATAAATAAATTGTTTGTACTAATGAAAAGATTTTCACATCACTGACCGAAATTCGTTTAAGCAGACCAGCGGACCAAAGTAAACTCTGATTCTTACTCTTCCTGCTCTCCGATGCCGAACCGATGCCGTTCTCTAATCATTCTGCGGTTTTTACGCCTGCACTTTCCATCGCTGTCCGTGATGATGCCGCTTCGTGCTCTCTCGCTGCTTCCACTGTTGCTAACCGTGCTGGTGTTGCTACTGCTGCTGGTAATTCTGCTGTGCCTTCTGTCGCTACTTTTGACGCTGCTGCTTCTTGCTCTCTCGCTATTCCTGCTGTTGCTAACAGACTTGCTGGTAATTCTGTCGCTGCTGCTTCGAGTGCTTATGTGACCGCTGCCCCAGCTCGCTTCATGCTCCTTGATCTGCACAGGTCGCGGCTACTGATGCTGTCAACACGCAAAATTATCCAATCCAATCTCGCAACGTAATTCTGATCGGACAAACGCCAAACGCAATCGAAGTAAGTAAAAACAATCGGTAGTCGTTGGTTCAAACAACAACAAAGTCTTAGATGTTGCGGTTCGAATGAAGTGGCTTCTCTTCGTTTCTCCCTAAAGTGACGGAAGCCGATATTATTAATTATGTTTCCAAGCACGCACCTATTGATGTTAAGTACCTTTTGTTAAGAAAGATACCGCTTTAGAATCGTTGGAAAAAGTAAATTTTAAGTTAGGAGTTTCAGAAATCTGTTATGAGAAGGTGCTGTGTTCAAATCTTTGGCCTGCTAACGTGGAATTACGTCCTTTCCACTTTTTTTTCAAAAACCCGCTTTACCTAGGATTTCCAGAAATGTGAGCAGTAAAATCAGCACATTTGAATAAACAACAAAAAGTCAGTACAAAGCAATAAAAATCAGCTAATTTTTCTTAAGCGTATCATGCATTTAAAATTAGTATAAAAATTCATTGGCTTAACAAAAAATAAAAATTGGTATAGGTTCCTACATATTAGTAAGGGAGAGGGCTGGGTTGTGAACCAGGCTGGGTTGTGAACCATTACTGTTTTTTCTTTCCTTAATTGACATATCGCCAATCTTTCAACTGTCAGGTTTGTCTTATGATATGACTCTGCTTTTGTGGTTACACCGAAGTACAAACACGTATTGCTTGTGGCAGCAATCGAGTTTGAAAGACATCGTGTTTGAAAATCGACTGCGAAAACTTTTTTGCTTTTTTTAAAGTGCTATCCAAGTGACTGAAGTTATTGCAAAAATGTAAGTGTAACACATATTTATTTAGGGTATTGATTCTATTTTACGATCCAATAATTGTTTATGTTGAAATATGATTGGAAGTGTCGTTATTTTAAAAGTTTACAAAATGGCATCGTGGTTGGGCTGTGAACCACTGTGGGCGCTGGGTTATGAACCACCTGGTTTTCGAACTACATTTGCACTAGGACGGTCAAATATCGCCGGATTTATTAAAATAAAGTAATTTTATGTAATGTCACTCCATTTCGGTGAGTTCACTTTAAGTGGGCCAATGAAAGAACGCGTTCGTATTTCACATGCAAACATTGCAACACCGATTAGGATGAAAAAAAACAAATATTGAGCACTTGCATTAATTGCGATTTTTGGGCCTAATTGGCGTCATTATAACCTTTTTTCACGTTTTGAGTCTTCCTGATTAAATACATTTTCAACTTATTTCAAAATTATGGGTGTTTTCTTCGTATCTTTCCACTTTAATTGCGATTTGCCAGATGGTTCACAACCCAGCCACTTTTTTGGAAAAGCGAAAAATCACACCCTTAGAAAATTGGACGTAGAGAGTTAAATGTTAATCAAATCGGTAATCTGTCTTCATAACAAATTTGCGCGTTATATTTACCTTTCCAACGGTATCTTCGATTTTTCGATATCTTTATTCTGTGAAAAGTTAGAGTCAAAAAACAAAACCCGGTTCACACCCCAGCCCTCTCCCTTACACTATGATCAATAAGTACCGGGACTGTGTATTTTAAATTTTCCGCCGTTGCCCGATGCAGGTAAAAAATGTAAAAAATTGTAAAATGCGACGAAGTACAAAAAGTTGACTGACGCTTACAGCTGCCAAACAAAAACGAATGATGCAATCCCGCTCAAAATTTGACACAGATGTCAGTTAAGGTCCTACCGACCTAAAAATTTGTTTACCTGGATCGGGCAACAGTGGAAAATTTTAAATACACAGTCCCGGTACTTATTGATCATAGTGTATATAGGCATTCCTATAAATAAAAAACTATAGGTAATGTTTACAAAGGTACATTTATGGAAATCGACTTAGTATTTATTGCCATTACACTTACTACCTTTTTTCAATTAAACAAAAAACTAAAAGCGTTGACGCCCGTGACGGAAGCCCAACAAACTTAAACAATTAGCGGTTTTAACGGTGATTTTTAAAGAGCCTTCGGATTTTATTAAAAAAAAACACATAGGCGCATAATCATAGTCCCGCATAAAAGCCGGCTTTAGTTAGCAAAAGACTAAAAAGATAAAGTCGACTTTAATTTTTCAGTTACCATAGTCAGTTTAGAACATGCTTCTACGTAGCAGCGACTTTTTGAAACAGCAAACGAAACCAACGGCAGCTCTGCAAAAACTAACGATTCGGAGTTACAAATGAGAATTTATTTTTGGAATTATACCCATACCGATTTATTTTGTAATCAATTCTTTTGCAATATTTGTTTTCCTGAACACTAATTAGCAGTTAAAAATGGACGACTACGGTCGGCTACTTGTGAAAAACAGACGGCAGCCTAAAAAAATCGACTGCACAATTTTTCGAGGATTAATCTGCCCATCTCTGACATAAACAGAACAAACAAACAGCTGATCGATATGAAACATTTTGCCTGCTTTACGGAGTAAAGAAAACAATTGTATTCTATTGCCGCTTGGTTCTTGAATGTTCAAAACATCAATTGCAAACTGAGCAGCAACTTTATCGACCGGTAACGACTATAGAAGTCGAAGGGATCCATCCGGCTTTTATATACTTTTTGCCGTCTCAGCACAATGTCATCGTTCATAATATTGAAATTTCTTTCAATTTCCTCGAAACGAAACATTTTACATTTGTTTTAGATTTATTTCGTTTTTTGAATTTAAAGTATTTTGAAGAAGTGACATTTCTGCTCATTTTGACTCATTGCTAACTGGTTTAGCAACAGCTTTTGCTTGTTTTAAAGTTAGAGTATACTTTAAGCGTTAAAGTATGCTCTAACTCGACTATGATTGACTTAGAGCCTACTTTATTTAAAAGTATACTTTATTGAACTTAAAGTGTACTTTATTTCGACTTTGATTATGCGCTATACAATTTAGAGAAATGTATGAAATCTTTATTTGAGCCGATAGATTTCATGTAAATATTGACCGCGGCTGCGCCTCAAATGGTTCATACGCTGGGTTCAATTTTGGCATACTTTCTCCAACATATCGGCCGGTATCTTACGAATAAATTCGTCAATATTGGCTTCCAGTGCGTCAACCGTTGCGGGCTTGTCGCTATAGACCAGTGTTGCCAGATACCTGAAATGACTTTCTCCTAAATCTTAAAAAAAAACAGAAATTTCCTCCCAAAAGTTAAAAAAATCTCCTAAAACATATAATAAACGAAGTAAATAAATGTATAAATAAAATATAAATCTCCTAAACTTTCTCCAAACCAATCCTTCCTGCTAAAAATTCTCCTAAAATGCCAAAAATTTCCAAAATCTAGGAGGAAATCTTCTGGTCTGGCAACACTGCTATAGACATGAGAGACATAATTGTCTAAAGGCGTTAAATCGCACGAACTAGGCGGCCAATTGACCGGCCCCAAACGTGAAATAATTTGGGCCATTGTTTCGCGTGCTGTGTGGCGGACACAGCTGCGATATTTTTCTCTGTCCGCATTCTACGTATGCGTGTTGGTGGTTTAATATTTAATAATGTAAATTTGGTGCGAAATTTAGTCACAAGATTAATTTCATATTTTTATAGTATAACAATCATAGAAAAAGTATACGAACGGATTTTGTCGAATTCATAAACGTCTCTGATATACAGAGCCTCAACTAATTGACCGATTCACTTGATTCTTTCTTTGCTGTATTCAAAACGTTTTGCTCCACGGGTTAACCTACGGAGATTGCGCTCCATTGACTAGCCGATTTTTGGGGGGAGTTTTTAGAGCCAAAAAAAAAGGTGAGTTAAATAAAAAACACGTTAGAACGATGCTGCGGGTCTAATTTTGATCAGATCGGGTTCATTATAGGTCATCCTTTAATTGGAGTAATGCTTTTTAAGAGAAAGTTTTTGGTCATTTCAGACGAACAGAGACAAAGTTAGGATGGCGCAAACGCACCCTTAGAAAAAATACATGGCCGGTACTCAGCTGGCGGACCCCAACAGTGTTCGCGGTAGCACGTGGAAAAACAATTATAATTCAATATGCAAAGAATAAATATACGAAGAATTATCTCATTATCATTTGCAGTTTCTGAAAAAAAATCCCCAAAAAAGCTTTACAAAACACCGTTTGTACTAGAGGACCCCCTTAACCGAGGATGAATTTTGATAAAAAAAATTCAATAATCTGCAAGCGTTGTTCGATTGTAAGTCGATTTATGGTTAAATTATAGACCAAACTGAACATGTTTGACAGTAACAGGTTACACGCGAACAGCTGAGCTGTCAAAAACAGTGTTGCTAAAAAATCACCCTTGCTATTTTACGAAGCGTTAGGAAAAGAAACGCTTAAGGGATTACACTTTTATAAAAATCTTTAAAACATTGTTTTGAGCGTTATTGAAAATGCTTCCGGTGATTGTGGTGGAACGTTGAACAATACAATTTTTTATTATATTTTTTTTTAATATTGACAATTGTTTTTTTCATAATTTGATTCTAAAATGTTTGAAAATAACAATGCACTCGTGCATTTAAACGACCCCCCTCAACTCCGTCAGGGACTTAATAGCCTGCGTCAGCAACGTCTGAGCCTTTCGTCCTCGCAACTGGCTCGTAGTTATGCCCTGTCTGGCGTGGTCGGCTGAACGATGTTGGCGACGCGATGGTACGCTGGCGACGCTGGTGGACGCCTGACGCATGGGCGCGGTCCGCACCCTGGAACGGACCGATCTCTGCTGGTTACGCGACGACCGGTCCCTAGGAGGAGGGGAGCGTGGACGTTGGCGCGAGGATTGCGCTGTCGTGTGGAGTTCGCGGCGTTCTAGACTGCATCGCCAGTTGGGCGCCTCGTCTGCGTTGTCCGGAATGGGCCGTCTGCTGCGGAGTGGCGTTGAAGGGAGGCGTCGCCAGTTGGGCACCTCGCCGTTGTGGCCCGTAATGTGCCGTCTGCTGTAGGGTGTCAATCGGATGCAACATCGTGTGATGTGCTAACCCACACTCCTTGCAACTGCTTGGCGAGTCGCACGCCTCCGTATCGTGGGACCAGGCCAAACAGTTGCGGCAGTAGCCGTGTGCGTACACGACGTCGTCGCGTTGGCCGGGGTTCATGGCTATGAACCCGCGGCAGAACCTCAAGGCATGAGGGCGATGGCAGATTTGGCAATGATGCATATCTTCGATGGTAGAGCTGTGGAGGAAGAATAGAAAACCGGACTTTAGTGGTTTAGAATGATAGATGGGCAGCGATGCCCGCGAAAAATTATAAAGGAATTTATAATAAAGAGAAAAGGGGGTTCTACGCGGTGGGTAGAATGCATAATTTCACAATCGGGCGTGTGAGTATGCCAGATTGTGTCCGGACATCGGCCACTCGGACGTGGCCGTCGGGTCCTCGATGTAGGGCGATGATCCGTCCTAATCTCCATTCGGTGGGGGGCAGCAGCTCGTCCTTGATGACGACTAACTCGTTCAGTTCTATCTCCTTTTGGGGATGGTGCCACTTGTGCCTCTTGTGGAGCTTATGGAGATACTCAGCTTTCCATCTCCGGCTGAACTCATGGTGAAGAGCCTTCAGCTTCTCCCATCGGTTGACTAAGGATAGATCTTCCGAGTTGGGTTCGGGAGGTGACAGGAGAGTGGCGCCTCGCAGGAAGTGACCTGGAGTCAGCGCTAACAGATCAGCTGGATCTTGAGACAGTGGGGACAAAGGTCGGGAATTTAATACGGCTTCAATTCAAACTAGTAGAGTGGTAAACTCTTCAAAATTGAATTTATGATGGCCGGCAGTTTTCTTAAGATGAATCTTGAAACTTTTAACTGCCGATTCCCATAATCCGCCCATATGAGGCGCACTGGGGGGGATGAAAACCCTATCGATTCCTTGTGAAGAATACTTTCTAAGGATGTCGTGGGATACCTCTTTAGAGAATTTGAGGAATTCACGGTTTAGGGCTCTTTGGGTTCCAATAAAGGTTATGCCATTGTCTGACATGATTTTGTGGGGGAGGCCTCGTCTTCCAACGAATGTGGAAAATGCAGCGCGGAATGCATCAGTGGTGAGCTTAGAGCATAATTCCAAGTGTATGGCCTTAGTGGAAAAGCACACGAACACTGCGACATAACCTTTGATAAAGGTTGCCGTTCGAAGTTGAGAGGCTTTGATCTGGAACGGGCCGGCAAAATCAACACCTGTTGTCGAGAAAGGAATTGACAATGTGCAACGTTCTGGCGGGAGAGCTGCCATAATCTGTGATTGTACCTTTTGTCTTTGTATCGTGCAAATCTTACACATATGAATGCATTTTTTGATCTGCGGTTTCAGACGGGGAATGTAAAACTCTTGACGAGCCATTCTAAACATAAGTCGAAGTTCTGCGTGTAGGAGAAGATTATGGAGGAATTTAAGATATAACTTGCAGAATCGAGAAGCATCGGGTAAGATTATCGGGTGTCGTTCATTGTAAGTGAGCGCAGCCTGGGCTAATCTACCATTAACCCTAAGTAAGCCGTCCTTGTCGAGGAAAGGATTGAGAGTTAATATCTTGCTTTTTCTGGGGATGGGGATCTTTTTGGACAATAATGCGATTTCTGTGTGATGAAAACGCGTTTGAGCTAACGTTATGAGCCTCGTTTTGACGAAATGAATCTCATTCTGGGACACGAATGGATTTAGGTCTAGAGGAGAGTTTCTCCTTTTAGCAAATCCGTTATGGAAGAAGCGGAACACGTACGCCAGGACACGTAGGGCTCGGGGATAGGAGGAAAATCAATCGAGGATATCTGGTGGATCTTCTATTGCGAGATGAACTTGGACTTTCCGTTGTTCAGGTGGAACAGCAGTGGCGATAGTTGATTTCGGCCAGACTTCTTCAGGGAATTGAAGCCATTTGGGACCATGCCACCAAAGTGGGTTTTTGGAAAGTTTTTGAGGCTTACACCCGCGAGTGCCCAAGTCGGCGGGATTGTCATTGCTGATGACATGCCGCCATGTGGCGTTACCGACATTTTTTAAAATTTGGGTGATACGGTTGGCAACATATGTCTTCCAAGTGCTTGGAGGTTTCTCTAACCAAGCGAGGACTATTTGTGAATCCGACCAGAAGAAGGTGTCTTCAGGATTTAATTCGAGAGTTTCGGTAATGCATTTAGAGAGTTGGGAAAGTAGAACGGCGCCACATAGTTCTAAACGCGGAAGGCTAACTGTTTGCAAAGGTGCAACTTTCCCTTTCGCTACGAACAAATGACAGGAGATATTGCCATCGCTGTCAGTGGTGCGCAGATATAAAGTTGCGCAGTATGCCTTCTCTGAGGCGTCGCAGAATCCATGGAGTTGGATTTTCTTTAGGGGTGAGAACCGCACCCATCGGGGGATTTCGATCTCATTGATAGACGACAAATTTTTGATAAATTTGTTCCATTTTATGAGGGAACCGTGCTTAACACATTCATCCCAGTCTGTGCCTTCCAACCAGAGCTGTTGAAGGAGTAACTTGGCTTGAATTATTATGGGTGAGAGCCATCCTGCGGGGTCAAAAAGTTTCGCTACCGCAGAAAGAATCTGTCGCTTTGTCGCAGAACTTTTTTCTGAGATGGGAACGACTGAATACGAGAAAGTATCCGATAGAGCATTCCATTTCATGCCAAGTGTTTTTGTTGAACTTGTGCTTTCAAATTTAAGGAAGTCTGAGTTAAGAAGCGCCGAAGTGGGGATGTTTTCCAGGATCTTCGTATGATTAGAAGTAATCTTTCTGAGGGGGAATCCTGCGGACTTTAATGCATTAATCACTTGGGTGAGTGATTCAGCTGCTTCGGATAAGGTGTGGCCACCCGACAGAATGTCGTCAACGTATGTTTCCTTGAAGAGGATCGGTTCCGCTAATGGGAATTCGTCCTTAGAATCATTAGCCAATTGTCGAAGGGTTCGAATGGCTAAAAACGGAGCGCAATTCACTCCAAACGTAACTGTTTTTAGTCTGAAATCTCGAATGGGGGAATTCCGAGACTCGCGAAAAAGTATTCGTTGAAATTCTTGATCGTCTTGATGGACAAGAATTTGTGTGTACATTTTTTCCACATCACCATTGAACACAAATTGGTATAGCCGCCATCTAAGAATCAGTGTCATGATGTCGGGCTGTAATGTTGGACCAATGTGAAGGACATCATTCAGTGAATATCCTGAGCTTGTTGTTTTAGAGGCGTTGAAGACAACACGGACCTTGGAAGTGGTTCTTTCCGGCTTCACTATAGCATGATGAGGCAGATAAAATGAAAAATATTTCAATATATCAGAGATGATTTCTTGGGATTGAGTTGGTTCCATATGATCTAGTTTGAGATACTCTTTGAGCACTTCGTTATATGTGGTTTGGAGATCACCTTTATTTTTCAATGTTCGTTCCATGCTGAGATATTGTGCGTAGGCTGTTGAACGAGAATGACCTAAACGTATTTGAGTACGACAACTCGATTTGAAGGGTAGTCTAACGACGTATCTACCGTCTGGCCGCCGAGATGTTGTCTTCTGGTAGAGATCTTCGCAGAACTGATCCTCTTCGGAGATGAGAGATATTTGTGGAATCTCTTCTTGTTCCCAGAAGCGTTTGAGTTGGGAACTAAGACATTCATTTGAGATTTCTTCCACTTGTGTCGAGAACGTTGACACTTTCTGAGGAAGTGGGCCACTTATGATCCAACCAAATATAGTGTTTTGGGCAAGGAGACTGCCACACATATTCCAGTGGATTCCATCGAGAAGGATCTGAGGAAATAAATCACTTCCGATGACCAAGTCGATCTGGGCCTGTTTAAAGCAGTTGGGATCTGCTAGATCTAGCATAGTAACGTGTTTCCACTCTTTCGTGCTTACGTTGAAAGTAGGAAGAAGTTTTGTTAAGTGTTGAAGAACAATTGCTTGAGTCGTGAGTTTGGTACTAGTTTTAGGAGCGACTAATGTGATTGTGCAGATCTGATTTGAGTTTTGAATAGTTTTTCCACCCATTCCAGATATTTCGATCTGAGTTCTCTGAGTAGGAATCCTCAATCGATTCTGCACCTTGGACGAGATAAATGTCCGTTGCGAACCTTGATCGATAAGTACTCGAATCATGTGGCGTTCGCCGAGATGCTCTGAGGAAACAAGAGCAGTAGGGAGAAGAATTTTTTCTTCGACCGTTGTGCTAAGAGACTGCACAGGCCGATTTTTTGATGTTTGGGATGAGTTGGACTGCTCATCAGAACTTGACTCATCCCATGAGCTCGGAGACTCTCTCGCGGGTGAGGTTCGGGTTTGTGGATTGTGAGAATTAGTCATAGAGACTTGTGCAACTACGTTTCGTTGTCGGTGCTGGTTGTTGTCAGTTGGAATATGAAGCATGGAATGGTGTTTTTTCTGACAATGCAAACATGTGAATTTACTCGTACAGTCCTTTTTCAAGTGAGTATATGAAAGGCAGTTTTCGCACAAGTTGTGTGTTCGTGCTGCCTTCACTCGGTCTCGTACAGACAACTTTTTGAAGGTAGCGCAGAATTTAATTGCATGAGAAGCGTTACAAATCGGACAGGAAAAAGTCCGTTCGCTTTCTACCAAAAAGTTCTGAATTCTGTTGAAACCCCTATTCGGTGGTAAACCTGACTTGACTGGTTTGACGGTGTTGAGTCTTTCCACAACCTCATAGCTCATGGTGAGGAAAACGTCCATTTGCTCCCAAGTGGGGAGATCTTTACGGGAACTAAGAGATTGTTCCCATAGTGATAAAGTTTCCTCTGGAAGTTTTGAAGAACAAATATACACCAGAATTGGATCCCAACTCTCTGTCGAGACACCTTGAGATCGTAAGACGGACAACGAATTGTTTATTGTGGATTGAAGCTTTTGGAGCACTTCACTGTTTTCATTTGCTACTTGAGGGAGGGTCAAGAGCGTTTTGATTTGTTTATCAACTAGGATGCGCCGATTTTCAAATCGGGTTCTTAGTGCATTCCATGCCAGTTCGAAATTTGCATCGTTTAGAGCATACTGTTTGACTATCGCACCAGCTTTTCCGGCTGTCTTATATCTGAGGTGATACAGTTTCTGGGCAGAGGTGAGTTTAGGGTGGTTTATGTACACCGCTGTAAACATATCACGGAATGACGGCCACTCTTCGTACCCACCGGAAAAGATTTCTGTGTCGCATGGTGGCACATTCAGGCAAATGGAATTATTTGCCTGCGCAGATGCTGAATTTTTAGAAATTTCAGCTGGACGTGCTGTTTCAGCGGGGGGAGGTTGCTGAACATCCATCAAATCTGAGATCTGGGCGATAGTCTGGTATGCTCGTTCTCGGCATAGCTCCAACTTGCTTCGAGCAAGAAGCTTGAAATTGCTGGGCAGGTCGTCATCAGGGGTGACACCGACTTTTCTGTACGCTGCCTTCATATCTTCATAATAGCCGTTCAAATCGGCTAGAGCTGCCTTCAGCATGGGCACCGTAGAGTCTTCGATTGCACGCGAGGAGAATTGTGTGCAAAAGTGGACTAAGTTGTCCGCTTCGAAAATGAAAGCACTCATGGAGGGATCATGAGCCACTTCCCTTTGAGATTTTCGAATCTCTACTGTTTGTGCCCTTGTGGTGCGTTTTTTAGGGATTGCACCCAATAAATCTGAAGCAGGGCCTTCCGTTTCGGTGTCAGGCGTCCTAACGAATTTTGTTGACGGCTCTGACGGTACCGAGGGGGGATCCGACTCAGCTTGATTGCTGGTGGATCTGTCGGGCGACCTGTTCACTGGCATGTCGTTTCGTTATTATGAAAAAAAACAAAAACCGATAGTTGATCTAAAAATCACAGCCCACTTGATAAAAGTAAATATCTCGATGTTCGAAAGACGAAATTTATCGAACGAGATGCACGAAAGTTGACCACGCGATTTTGTCCAACACGAGAAAAGGAAATTTCAGAAATTTGGAAAAGCACGTAAACCAATGAGTAAGGAAAACTCGCAATAAATAAATGAAAAGAAAAAAGGGAGCCGCAATGGATATTTACGACGAAATTCGAAATAGGGACCAACGAAACAATGCTATTCAATTAATTTATTTATCAGGTGTACAAATTTGTTTCCGCCGTTTTTTTCCAAAATTAAAAGCTTTATTGCGAAAAAGTGCTTACAGATGTATTATTCAAAGTATTGTCCGTCGCTAGCGACAACTTTCTCCCATCTTTCCGGCAATTTTCGGATCCCGGCTCGAAAAAAGGAGTCCTCTTTTGACGCTATCCATGAAGCAATCCATTTTTCCAATTCTTCGAAGGATTGAAAATGTTGATCTGCCAGGCCGTGTGCCATCGAACGGAATAGGTGGAAGTCAGAAGGGGCGACATCTGGGGAATACGGCGGGTGGGGCAAGACTTCCCATTTCAGCGTTTCCAGGTACTTTTTGACCACTTTTGCGACGTGAGGCCGAGCATTGTCGTGTTGGAGGATGACTCACCATTTTCACTCACCACGAAATCACCATTTTTAAAACGTTGAAACCACTCCCGACACGTTCTTTCACTCAGAGCAGCATCACCGTAAGTTTCTGAGAGCATTCGATGCGCTTCAGCTGCATTTGTTTTCGAATTGTAACAGAAAAGTAAAACTTCCCGCAAATGGCGAGAATTGGGCACATAAACGGACATTTTCGAGCGTGAATAATACGAAAACAAGAACAACTGTCACTGAAACGGCGATGACAATTCGTTAGGCACTGTCCACACTCACTTTAAAGGCATTACCATCTATGTATTTCAACCAGCCTCAGCCGGTACAGCCACCTATCGGAAAACCGCGGAAGCAAAGTTGTACACCTGATATTATTATAAATAATTATAAATAAAAACCTTCCAAAGAACTCGGAATCAATTTGTATAGTGTGCTTATGGGCTCTAAATACACCAGCAGCCTTTATTTTTTCCTGCAGGGTACTATAAATCGGATAAATAGTACCACTGTATGTGTTGTTGGGCTGGGCACTAGCACCGGTTGCCTAGGTACATAAGTGCTATGTACATGCAAACCGCTAAATAAGTATGACGGGTTGGCTCTGTATATACATAGATGATATACAGAGAAAAAGAAATTTTTCCAACCGTCTTTTTTAATATAGATTATGAGAAAATCGGAACGACTCACGCAATTGCCTAGGGGGTAGGCAATATATTATGGTGCTCCCGCGTAGTGCCCGCTGCTGTCGTCAATGCTGCCGCCCCACTGCTTGCTGCCGTTTGCGTCAATATATGCGCCGCTTGCGGTGTGTGTATGTACACGCTGGGCGTGATCTTTGCTGATGTTGATGCTGGTGTTTGGATTTTTTTTTCACCTTTTTAAAATTTTTGTAAATTGCCGCTTTATCCGGCTCGAAGGACGAATGTTTTGAGCGTTATCGAAAATGCTTCCGGTGATTGTGGTGGAACGTTGAACAATAAAATTTTTTATTATATTTTTTTTAAATATTGACAATTGTTTTTTTCATAATTTGATTCTAAAATGTTTGAAAATAACAAGGTAAAAAAAGGTAAAGTACAAAGTATATAATCGACGTGAACAAACATCATTAAGTAGCAATTACACATTTGTACATATTGCTACGAAAATTACTTCACAGATTCGTTTGGATTGTGTTTGAAAATAAAACAACTTCAATTATTTAGCGCAAACCGCAGTCAGAAACTAACAATCACTTTGTTTACAGAATTACACTTTGCTTGTATCTACACTTGTTACCACTTTGCTTAACACAGACTCGACCCCTTGCGCTGCACACTGCTGCTTTTATACTAGTTTTCTTATCGCGCCGAAGTTTCTTACACATTCCAGTTTTACTTTCTATCTCGATTGTTCTAGCAAAGTTCATTACCTTTCGCGAACCATCCTTGCCATATCGGACTATCCAAGCGAATTATAGCAAATTTGCCGTACTTCAAAGTGCATGCCTAAAATTATGCTGGAAAAGCATTCGTGCATAGAAAACCATTCAGCACAGAGTGCCTTATCGTTTCACTACCCATCACTTAGACTTGTTCGTCCCGAACAAGTACCGAGGCTCCGCCGGAGTAAGACGCCAGGCGCTCCAGATGGACTACTTTCAACCTGGCGTTTCTGTTGACGCAGCGTTGAACCCTGTACACCACGACAATAATCCTGGTCACAACCTTGTACGGTCCTTCCCATGACGTTTAAAGTTTTGGAGACAAACCTTTCCTCCGCTGCGGGTTGCAAGGCATTACCAGATCGCTTTCTTGGAACCCCGCTGTGTTAGCCCGTAGATCATATCTGGCTTTCATCTTATCGCTGACCAGTTGGATACGGTCCCTTATCCACTTGTGGATTTCTTCCAGCTCTGATCGCTTATTAACTGCGTAATCAGTCTTAGCGCCTTCCGTCGTGCTGACCATTCCGAACTTCAAGTCAGCAGACAACCTCAGTTCCGTGCCGAACACTGCTCGGGCTGGAGTGAGTGATGTCGTATCGTGGGAGGCTGACTTATACGCCATCAAGAACAGCGGAATATGCGTGTCCCAATCCGTTTGATTCCTGCCTACTACTTTTCGCAGATATTCTTCCAGTGTCCTATTGAATCGTTCCACCATGCCGTCGGACTGGGGATGCAAAGGACAGGTGCGAGTTTTCCTTATTCCTAATAGCTCACACACTTCCTTTAACACCAGAGACTCGAAATTCCGGCCTTGATCCGAGTACAACTCCAGAGGAACTCCAAATCTGGCCACCTAGTTGTTTACCAGCATTTCCGCGACCGTGGTGGGCTCCTGGTTAGGAAGAGGATACACTTCGGGCCATTTGCTAAAATAGTCCATTACCACCAGCACATATTTGTTGCCTTTAGTGCTTTAGTGGGAATGGGCCGGTGACGTCCATGGCAATTCGCTCGAAGGGCGCTCCCACGTTGTACTGCTGCATGCGCCCTCGAGATCTTCTTGTCGGCCCTTTCGCAGCCGAACATCTATCGCAGCTCTTATCCAATCGGCGATAGACTCCTGGCATCCTACCCAGTAGAATCGTCTTTTTATTTTGGGGACAGTTTTTGTGATGCCTAGGTGCCCTCCGCTGGAGTCGTTATGGTATGCCTCGATCACCTCGTTGATTCTGCATTTCGGCACTACCATTAGGGAGTTGCTGGTCCGACCATCCGCGCTCTCCCATTCGCGGTGCAGGCATCCTTCCTTCAGCCGCAGACCTTTCCACTGTGCCCAGTAAGCCTTCGCGATCGGGCTTCCACCGGCCATCTCCTGCCAGTCTGGACGTGCGCCTTGCTCCTTGCCTTCAATAATTTTTTTAAGATCCGTATCCTCGCGCTGGTCCTTTTGTATCCTCTCCGCAGACCACTCTTCCTCTGGCATAACGCTGACCAATCGTACGTCCACTATCTGTTCTTTGCTTTCGGCTCGCGAACAATTCCTGCATTCGGTTTTGCACGGACGGCGTGACAAGGTACAAGGCTACCCGTGCGGTACTCTACCGTGTAGTCGTAGCTCTGCAGCCGCTCGATCCACCGCGCCAATTGGTCTTCCGGATCTTTAAAGTTCAATAGCCATTTCAATGCCGCATGATCTGTGCGCAGGCGAAAGTTTTGCCCTTATAGGTATTTGTGGAATTGTTTCAAGCATTCCAGGTTTTCCTTCAGTCGTGCAAAAGCTTGCTCCTGTTCCTCGCCCCACGCGAAGGCTTGATTCTTTTTCGTCACTTTGTGCAAGCTGCCAGCTATGCTCGCGAATCCAGGAACGAATCTTCGGTAGTATGTCCACAGGCCCAGGAAGCTGCAGAGTTCGTGCAGATTGCGTGGTCGGGGCCACTCCTTCACCGCCGCGATTTTGCCTTCATCCGTATGTACTCCGCGGGCGGAAACCGTGTGACCCAGATACTTGACATCTTTTTGGAACAGCGAGCACTTCTTTGGGTTGAACTTAAGGCTGGCGTTTTGTGTTCGCCCAAATACCTCTTTCAGCTTTTCCAGGTGGCCGTCGAAGCTTTTGCCCATCACGATTATGTTGTCGAGGTATACCAGACACGTCCGCCAATGCAGCCCTTTTAGCACACGTTCCATTAACCGCTCGAATGTTGCCGGTGCGTTGCAGAGTCCAAACGGCATGACGGTGAACTGCCACAAACCCTGAACGCCGTTTTCTCCTTGTCCTTGTCTGCAAGCTCCACCTGCCAATAGCCGCTGCATAAGTCGAGTGTGGAAAACCTCTGTGCGCCTGATAGTGTGTCCAGGGTGTCATCGATTCGAGGTAGTGGATAGCTGTCCTTCTGGGTCACGTCATTGAGCTTTCGATAGTCCACACAAAATCGGGTACTGCCATCCTTTTTCTTGACTAGCACGACCGGCGAACACCAAAGGCCTGACAAAGGCTCTATGACCTTTTCTTTATGCATGTTGTCAATCAAATTTGTGCCTTCTTCCCTCTTGGCCAAAGGAACTCGTCTTGGCGGTTGCCGGATTGGTTTCGCACTTCCGGTGTCGATGTTATGCTTCACTATGGCTGTTCTTCTGCCCGCTTCTGTTGCAAATATTGACCCATAGTGCTGCAGGAGTGACCGCATCTTCTGTTTCTCTTTTGCTGTTAATTCGCTGCTCCACTGGTTCTGCGGTATGGCGTCCATGTTAGAACCACTTTTCTTACTTCCTCCGGGTGGACAGCTTTCGCAATTGGCAACTGCTTCAGCCTCTCTATGCTCGCCAATGACCGCATCTTTTCCGACATATCTTGGTGTGTTCAGTGGGTTGAGTATCCTAACTGGTATTGTTCCATTTTTGGGTTCCACTAATGTATGTCCGATAATTATGTTGTTGTATCCTTGTTTTGGCGCGTGTACAACCCACAGCCGACGTCCCATCGTCCTCGTCCACCTTTGCCCACACAATCGCCTCGGAATTCGCTGGTATCTTCTGGTGTTGACACGAGACAACTTTCAGTGTCCAGTGCCAGTATGCAGGGGGAATTCAACGTTGGCATACCTTAGCACATTTTCTTCCAGGTCCAGCGTAAAACCGTGCCTAATCATGAAATCCACGCCGATAATCACGTCGTCCATTATATCCGCGACGATGAACTCATGTTCCAGGCTGTTGGTGCCGATAGCAATTGTTTTTGTTACTTTTCCTCTTACCGGCGCACGCTCGCCAGTCGCAGTCCTCAACTGTATGCCATGCAGCGGTTCCCAGTTCTTCAGAAGCTTCATTTTTATGATCGAATATGACGTTCCAGTATCCAGGGTCAATACGAAGCACTTTCCATCTATCTTTCCTTCAATCGTCAAGCTGTTGGGTTGTCGTTTCAGCTGTGAGACAAGGACGGTGCGGCAGTGGGTTGTGGGGATTAGCTCACGCCCCTTTGGGCTGACCCGTTTTAGTTTAACGACTCGTCGTCCTCAGCCCTGAGCTTGTTGGCTGGGCCTCGATGGTCAGTATTTCTCGCTTCAGGCGATGGCGATCGAGAACGGGAACCCATTTTTCGTTGACGGCAGTCCCGTGCTTTGTGACCCTGCTTGCCACATGTCCAACAAACCACTTTAGAGGAGACCACTCGTGGCCTGCCCGGTGTCTCAGAGCTTATGGCCTGGATCGGAATGTCGTTGTCCGACTGAATTTGGCGTATCTTTGCAGGTGCATACCGAGTGCCTCCAATCCATGTCGCCCTAATATGTCATCGCGCTGGTCACCGTCTCTTTAAATGTTGGCTTGCCCATCATCAAGGCACTGCGACGTGTCTCCGGATCATGAAGACCTTCAATGAAAGACTCAATCTTCATCCTCTCAAATCATCAGCGCCGAATTTTGGGTAGCACAACGTTACGAGCCGCTCAATGTCTGCAGCGCCTCACTGGCTCTTTACCTGCGGTTCTTCAGCTCACAATAGTACAGCGTATGGTAGTGCTCGGTGCTGTACTTCGCTGCCAACGCTCTCATGACGGCCTCGTAATCACTTCTCGAACATACCGGAACTGATTTCATTACCTCAGCCGCAGGACCTTTCAGCGTCAGAGCCAATTTCCGACCCTTCCTGATATCGGTCCACTGATTTTCCAAAGCAGCTAAGTCGAATTGCAGTTTAAATGTATCGAACGGCGTAGCACCATCATAAGTAGGCACTTCTGTTCGGGTGGCGAAACTTTCCGGAACCGGCGGCAAACATTCTCGTGGCTGTACCTCTCTAAGCCGCTCGTCGATTTTTCTGTTCACCGAATCCTCCAGGCCGTCAACTCGTCTGTTCAGGGAATCATCCAGGTCGTCGACTCGTTTGTCCAAGTGTTCCACTTGAGCTCCCAGGTGCTCCAGCTTCACCTTTAGCTTGTTGGAGATTTATTCCACTTTCTGCTCCAAGCGTGCAGAATTTTCTTGAAGATTGGTTTCCATTCGCTCTGCTACTTCTCGGTTCGCCGATTCCATTTTCGCTATTTCTTGATTCGTAGTTTCCAGCTTCGCTGCCAATTCTCGATTTACAGTCTCGACTTTTGCCGAAATTTCCTGTTTCGTAGTTTCCAGTTTCGCTGCCATTTCTCGGTTCGCAGTTTCGACTTTTGCCGAAATTTCCTGATTCGTAGTTTACAGTTTCGCTGCCACTTGCACTGACATTTCACGATTTTCACGGTAAGAAGTCTCGAACATGCCTTTCATTGCAACCATTAGCTGGCTCATGCCTAATGCTTGTAGTGGCGCAGCCGCTTCAGCCGTATTTTGCATCGGCGCAGCACCAGCAGGCAATCCCTCTACCTTAGCCGACGCCTCTAGCTCCTGCGTCCCGAACTCATGCGCAGCCCAATCGATGCCTCGTGCCTCACACGCCTCTGCAGCTCCACTTTACCTCCAGCAGTCGGCAAATTCCAAGCAGCCAGCTCATTCTTCAGCTGGTCCACCTTCAGCTGCTCGAGTTTAACCATGTCTGCGTTTTTATAATTTTTATTATTATTTTTTCTTGTTTATCTTCAGTAACACTATCCTGACTTCTGACACCAAATGTTACGAAAATTACTACACAGATTCGTTTGGATTGTGTTTGAAAATAAAACAACTTCAATTATTTAGCGCAAACCGCAGTCAGAAACTAACAATCACTTTGTTTACAGAATTACACTTTGCTTGTATCTACACTTGTTACCACTTTGCTTAACACAGACTCGACCCCTTGCGCTGCACACTGCTGCTTTTATACTAGTTTTCTTATCGCGCCGAAGTTTCTTGCACATTCCAGTTTTACTTTCTATCTCGATTGTTCTAGCAAAGTTCATTACCTTTCGCGAACCATCCTTGCGATATCGGACTATCCAAGCGAATTATAGCAAATTTGCCGTACTTCAAAGTGCATGCCTAAAATTATGCTGGAAAAGCATTCGTGCATAGAAAAGCATTCAGCACAGAGTGCCTTATAATAATTATACTTTTTGGTTTATTTTTGATAAATCCGCACAAAAATCAGTACATACTCAAAAATTCAGTACATTTATGTGCTGATTTCGAAATTTGCAAAAATCAGCACAAACAGAAGCGGCATAATAAAAATCATGAAATAATATGTCTCACGTTCATAGAAATCAGTGGCGCTTCAAAAATTGTCCGTGGCTTTTTCAATAAAGCCACGTGAGAGTGGTTTTACAGCAGCGCCACGTTCCGAAGAGCATCGATGAAGGCACGCAAGCAACTCTCACTGCGCAACGATGAAGCCACGCAAGCAACTCTCTCTGCTTGCAGTCGGCAGAGATATGATATGCGTATGATCTCTATGTACTCTTGCGTTGTTTTTTTGGTGGTTGATTGTTTAAATCAACAGCGCACTCGGGACGGGAACAGATTCAAACCCTCTCAAATACAAAAATTAGTTGTGAAATATCCCTCCAACAATAAGTCCTGCCTGCGCCACTGACTTCAACGTATGTGAAGTGAGCGCACATAATTTTGCTTTTGCTTGGCAGCGATCAAAGGCCGTTGTGCTTTGTGTGAGCAAAACAGAAAGCGTTTGTATTGTTACGAAAATTGGCTCCCTAGGTTCGTTTTCGGATTGTGCTTGAAAAATAAAACCCCTTCAAATTTTATTCCTGCAAAAATTTATTCCTGCAAACACGGCAAACTTCCTCAATGAGCAGCTCCGTCTTGTCCATTTTCTAAAACATACGAAAGTGAAAGACAAAATTGATTATTTGGCACAATTTCTTATTGAAATTTGAATCACTTACAACTTTTCAACCTCAAAGTAGCACAAATCACAAAATTTTTTACCGGATTTTTTGTTTGGTTATTATTTTTGATTTTTACCTCTGACACAGCTGATTTGTTCGCACGACGCTGCGATAAATTAAGAATTTGTTCTATCGTCGGACGACCGGTCGTGGGCCGAATATCGCAGTCGTCGTCGTTGTGGGCAATCACATGCACTGCTGTGTGTTTTAATTTTGACAGCGTACGTTATTTGTGTAAAATTCGTTGCATAAAATAAGGCTTTAAGAATTTACTTCCAAAACGTGTCGGGGTTCAGAACGAAATCTGGGGCGTTAAACACAATGAGCTCTTACCTGGATTATTATGGATTAATGCCTATCTTAAGGATATGGATGTTGTGAAAACTAGGTTGTCAAGGGGTGGTGTTACTTGAAAATTACGGTCGTGACTTGCTCCTTTGCAAGACATAGACACTAGAGTGTCCCAAAAATAAAAAAGTATTTTTTTCCAAGGCATACTATCTTATTTTGTTTCAATTATGTCAAAACTATTATAAACACAATTTCACGTATTTAGAACCACGGCACCCGTGCCGACTTGAATTGAAATATGTCGGTACTAGTTTGCTAAGGCGCGCGGGAGCCAACGTATTGATTTACTTGTTGTTACTTGTTTGATTAGTAAACTCATTGTTTTCATTCAATCAACATATCAGTGGAATTCCGCAGTTCTTAAAAGGGGTTATTTTTAATACTTACTTACTTACTTAACTGGCCATAACAACCCGTTATCGGGTTACGGCCTGCCGCAAAATTTCTCTCCAGGCACCTCTGCTTCGCGCGCGCCTTCTCCAGTTGGTCACACCAAGAGATACCAGGGCCTCTTCCACTTGGTCCTTCCACCGGAGACACGGCCTCCCTCGTCGCCGTCGACCTCCAACCATCGCATCGAACACCTTTTTCGCCGGAGCTTCGTTGTCCATGCGGCAGACATGACCGAGCCAGCGTAGCCGCTGGATGTTAATTCGCTGCGCTACGTCCATGTCCTTATACAGCTCATACAGCTCGTTATTGGTTCGTATGCGATAGTCGTCACCAACCCGAACAGGGCCGAAGATTTCGCGAAGCACCTTCCTCTCGAACACTCCAAGGGCCGCTATGTCGTTTCGTGTCATTGTCCATGCTTCAGCGCCATAGAGGAGCACGGGCAAGATAAGCGTCCTATAGAGTCAAAAATTTTGTCGGTCGAGAGAGGTCTCTACTTCTCAATTGCCTACCGAGACCGTAGTAGCACCTGTTGGCAAGAGTTATCCTTCGCTTTATCTCCAGACTGACATCATTGCTGCTGTTGATGGCGGTGCCAAGGTAGACGAATTCCTTGACAACTTCAAAGGTATACCTGACGGCCTCGACGTGAGACCCTAGCCGCTGCGATTACCTGTGCGTAGACAGCATATACTTCGTCTTGCCCTCATTTACCACCAGACCCATTTTGGAGATTCGATAGCCACAAAGGCAGCGGTGACATCTCGCTTGTTACGCCCGATGACATCAATGTCATCAGCGTAGGCAAGAAGCTGGACACTTTTGTTGACGATTGTGCCATTACGATGTACAACGGCCTTGCGCAGAACACTCTCCATGGTGAAGTTGAAGAGGTCGCAGGACAAAGGATCGCCCTGTCTAAAACCTCGAACGGTATCAAAGGGGTCGGAGAAGTCACTTCCAACCTTGACGGAGCTGCGCGTATTGCTCAACGTCGCTCTGCAAAGTCTCACGAGCTTTGCAGGGATACCAAGTTCAGACGATGCGGCATATAGGCGATCCCTTATCGGGCTATCGAATGCTGCCTTGTAATCGATGAAGAGATGGTGTGTATCGATTTGGTTCTCATGGGTCTTCTCCAGGATTTGGCGTAAAGTGAATATCTGTCGTTGGTGGACTTACCAGGTCTAGAGCCGCACTGATAAGGTCCAATCAGCGCCTTGGCGAGTGGCTTTAATCTTTCACATAGTACGCTCGTCAGGACCTTGTATGCAATGGGAAGCAGGCTGATACCCCTGTAGTTGGCGCATATTGTTGGGTCGCCTTTCTTCAGCACAGGACAAAGGGCACTGAGGTTCCAATCGTTGGGCATTCGTTCCTCCAGCCATATTTTGCAAATGAGCTGATGCATGCACCCAATCAGCTCACCGCCGCCGGCCTATAACAATTCAGCTGGTAGCCCATCCGGCCCTACAGCTTTGTTGTTCTTGAGTCGCTGGATAGCGACCCGGACCTCGTCATGGCTGGGCGGTGGCACATCCACACCGTCGTCGTCGATTGGTGCCATCTGGACATCTTCACCACTGGCGGTATTGTTCCTTTCGTCGCCTGCAAGCAGCTTGGTGAAGTGCTCCTTCCACAACCTCAGCACACCCTGCGCATCCGTAACCAGATCCCCGTTTTCGTCTCTGCAAGAAGATGCCCCAGGCTTAAATCCTTTCGTGAGACGCTTAACTTTTTGGAAGAATTTTCGGGCGTCATTCCTGCTCCTGTACTCCTCGATTTCCTCACGCTCGCGCCTTTCTTGCTCCCGTTTCTTGCGTCTAAAAAGGCACCTCTCTTTCTTCCAATCCTCCCGGTATTTTTCTGTCACGGCTCGCGTGGCAGCCGACTGCAGGGTCTTCTTGTAGGCAGCATTCTTCGCTGCAGTGTCTGCGCGACACTCTTCATCGTACCATTGGTTTTTTGGTGGTGGGCGTCGAAAACCAAGGACATTTTCTGCGGCGGCGCGCATAGAATGGGATAAGTGAGCCCATAATCCGCCGATGTCATCAGGTGGAGAGGGGGAGCGACCGAGCTGGTTGGAGAGTTGAGCGGAGTAGGCTTCGGCTACCCCTTGTGATCGCAGCTTACTGATGTCCAGCTTTCTTCGCAAACTAGGTTGTGCGGTCTTCGCTGCGCAAAGACGCATGCGTACCTTGGCTGCAACAAGGTAGTGGTCCAAGTCGATGTTGGTCCTCGGAACGTGCGCACATCTAGAATGCTAGAAGCATGCTTTCCATCAATCACAATGTGATCAATCTGGTTGCGGGTGGATTGATCGGGGGATAACCAGGTGGCCTTGTGGATATCGAGGTGCTGGAATCTGGTGCTACTAACTACCATATTCCGTGCCTCGGCGAAATCGATCAGCCTCAGACCGTTGTTCGAAGTGGTCCCATGGAGGCTGAACTGGCAGACTGTGGGGCCAAAGATGCCTTCTCGCCCGACCTTTGCGTTGAAGTCCCCGAGGACAATTTTGACGTCGTGGGCCGGGCACCTGTCGTAGACGTCCTCGAGCTTCGCATAGAAGGCATCCTTGGTCGCATCGTCCTTCTCTTTCGTCGGGGCGTGCGCGCAAATTAGGCTAATGTTAAAGTATTTAGCTTTGATGCGGATCGAAGCCAGCCGTTCGTTCACCGGAGTGAACCAAGAGACGTGGTGGCGAAGTCTCCTACTGACCACAAATCCGCAGCCAAATTCGCGCTTCTCCGCATGGCAGCTGTAGTAGATATCGCAGTCTGCTCGCTTGGAGCAACCTTGTCCTGTCCATCGCATTTCCTGGATGGCGGTGATGGCAGTCTTACATTTCGTGAGGGCTTCCGCCAGTTGGATAGAGGCACCTTCCCTATAGAGGGTCCGGACATTCCAGGTGCATATCCTCAAATCATGGTCCTTGAATCGTTTGCTGTGGTCGTCAACATTGTGGGTTCCTTCCGAGGCTTTTTTCTTGGCTTTCATTTGTAGATGATTTTCCGTGGCGGGCATCAAACCCTGCGCACAACCCAAATTTTAAGTCCAAAACTTCCGTCTAATCATAGATAGGTGGAAGCAACTATTGAAGAGCTTGGACATAACACTGACAAATATCCTATAGGGAATATCCTATAGGGAAGTCCAAATTCGTACAGCAAAGCGAAAAGTGCGCGAAAGAAGCTATACAAGTTGATTTTCAAAACGAGATACCGGATATTGTAACTGTCTACTGGGATGGCAAACCCTTACCAGCTTAAGATGCACGAAAATCTAAAGAAGAACGTCTACCGACAGTGCTGCCGAACGTTCTACTATAGTAGTATTTTACTACTATTTTGTCATTTGTACTACCGTAGTACCCACAGGCCGATTATACTACTATTTTTCTGAAATATAAGTGTACAAGTTAACCCGACGGCGAACAGTGGCTCAATTTGTCATTTCAGGTTGCAAAATTAATAACTCCTGAACGAATAGAGATAATAATTAATTTAATATAATTTTTAATAATTGATTGGCACGACAGCCCGCTTACGCGAGACTAAGGCCTAGCTTCCCGCAACCACCCGTGTTGTGCGTGTGAATTTTGTACGCGGGTGGAAGGGATCTACAGTTTTATGCCGGTTCCGAACGGCAGGTTGGGAGCTTTTTCATAGGCAATTTTTACTCTCAGAGGTTTGCCATTTCCAGCTGAGAGGACAGCCACCGAAAGAGAAAACGAGTTTCCCGTTATTTTTTTTAGGTGTTACTACATGCAGTATTAAAATCTGGCAACCCTGTAAATAAGCGGTCAAGTGTTCGCGCGCGCTTTCAAAGTATTTTATAAAAAAATAAATTTTCGCGGTTTGTCTGACTGCAAAATTGCAAATTTGCTTTTTCGTGTGTTCCGGGTGAGCATCGCGTGTGCAGGTGCTGTGTGAAATGCGGCTTGAAGTGGTGGTGACTGGTGTGCGGACGCTGCAGAGCCTGGTGTGCAGGCGCTTGGATTCGCTGAGTGAGGGCTCGGTTCGTGCTGTGCTGCATTTTCGTCGCTGCATTTTCATCGTCGCGGAGTGCACGGTGCTAGACTGGTGGAGAGGCGGTTTGCGGACGGGCATTTCCAGAGGTGCTCCAGTGGCCAAAATTGCCCCGGCTCGGCTGCAAGTTGTTTGCCGTTATAACCGTAAACGTACGTACTCACAACGCCATCTGTTGGCCAGGCGCCAAAATTGACTGGCCACAGCGGACCGCGCTGCCATACATAAAATAAAACAAAAGCTGTGAGCGCCATCTGTTGGGTAGTACCCACTTATGGCTGCCGACGGCTGGCGGAGTTGCCACAATCCCGACACAAATAAAAATTTAAAAATAAAAATAAAAAGTGCTAACTAATAACAAAGATTTACAAATTATAAAAAATAGAATCATTATTATTATTAACTATTATTATATTACTTGCTACCTATTACCAACTAATATTCCCACTCTTAGTAGAAAGCATCTACGGGACAGCGCTATTGTCAGCACTGGTTGGCCGGTGGTCTAATGGACCCCCAAAAAGGCAGCGGTGGCGCAAGCGACCAAAAAAGTTTGGCAGTAGAGGCCTCTAAGCCTCAAATACCACCGGAAGTAAAAGTGGGAGCAACTACATCCACGGTTGGCGCAGATAAAGCGGGGCCTTCAGGGGAGCAAAGGCAGAGGCTTAATGGCGCCGGCAAAAAGAGGCTTATCTACCTCCTAAAGCAAGGCATGGATAAGGAGGAGGCATATGAGAAGGCCCGCCTACCGATGCCAAAACAACAACTGTGGAGCAAGCCGTACAGAGGACCCGGTCAGTGGAGGTAACTCCACCAGAGGCCTCCAACAAAAAGAAGCTGAGGGAAGATGAGCCCTCCACATCAAAGGCTGCTATAGCCAGCGCGAAGAGGCAGCCCACTGCCTCATACAAGGACGCCCTGCAGGGCGTAAGAATGGCCATTCTGGCAAAAAACTATCCGGACACGGTTCTGACAACAGAGCAGATGGACTCTATCCAGAGCACAATGCTGGAACAAATCCTTAATTTGGATGGCGGCTCAGCGGGACCTCAGTTCTTGGGTTCTATTTACAAGGCAGGATATCTAGTCCTGCACTGTAAGGGGAACACAACTGCAGAGTGGGTGAGGTCCATCGCCTTAGAAATGGTACCGTGGGAGGGTGCCTCGCTGTGGGCCGTAGAGGAATCCAAAATTCCTAACTCCAGGGTCGCAGTGGGGTACTTTCCAAAATCCGCTGGCGTTGAAACAGCAAGAATCCTGAGGTTCCTTGAGGTCCAAAACAATGGCCTAAATACAAAGGCCTGGAGGGCCCTTAAGAGGGTTGATAAAGGATCGAACACCATGCTAGTACTGGCAGTCGATCAAAAATCGGTAGCGGCCCTAGAGGAACTCAATGGCAGAGCAAGCTACTGCTTTGGAGTAATTAGCCTCAAAATGAAGGCCGCCGATACCAATGCTGAAGAGCTAGCTAAACAACTCGACAACGTGGAGATCGCAGATGATGAGATTAACTCTCTCAGTGGCTCCAGCATACCAACAACACAATGAAATGCCTCCAAGTAAATCTCTATCATGCTAAGGGGGCAGCCGCGGAACTTAGCAGGAGAGTTGCTGGCGGCACTACTGACATAGGGCTTATTCAAGAGCCCTGGATAAATAAAGGCCGTATACGAGGACTATACATAAAAAATCATCAGGTAATCTATGACATTAGTGCTGAGAGGCCTAGAGCCGCTATCATCATAAACACCGATATAAAATTTCTGCCCCTTACAGAATTTCTAAACGGGGACACAGTGGCTATAGCTCTGGAGGTGGAGCAGGGAGGAGTGAGGACAGAGGCTGTTCTAGCCTCAGCCTACTTCCCGGGTGATACCGATGTGGTGCCTCCATCGACGGTAAAGCAGCTAGTGGATTACTGGAAATTCCACAGGAGAAAACTAATCATCGGATGTGATGCAAATGCCCACAATATAGCATGGGCTAGTACGGACACTAACAGTAGGGGTGAGTCGCTCTTTGAGTACCTAATAAGTAGTAATATGAATATTGCAAATAAGGGGAAGAGTCCAACTTTCGTTAATGCCATTCGCCAAGAGGTTTTAGATTTAACTCTAGTAACGAATAACTTTTCTGACATGATCCAGAACTGGAGAGTCTCGGATGAGGACTCTATGTCGGATCATAGGTACATTATGTTCGATGTTGAGGGCCCGGTCAAGAGTGTCGCACTCTACCGTTGTCCAAAAACAACAGATTGGATGAGGTACACTGAAAACCTCTCTAGTAAACTAGATGACCAACATCATTTTAATAGAACAACAGATGAATTAGATAGGGAGGTAGCAAACACAACGAACCTACTTATCTCATCGTATCATGACTGCTGTCCACCAAAAACCAAGACTTCTACACAGAGGGTTCCATGGTGGAACAGCTTCCTTTCAAAACTTCGCAAAAAGGCTAGAATTGAATTCAATAGGGCCAAGAAAACAAACGTATGGGATACCTACAAAGTAGCCCTAACACTATACAACAAAGAAGTAAGAAAATCCAAAAGAAAATCCTGGAGGAAGTTCTGTGAGGATTTAGGGGACATCCCTGCCACCGCTAGGCTGCAAAGGACCCTCTCGAAAGGGACCACCATCCCAATAGGTACACCAAAAAACTCAAATGGGACCTTAACGCAATCGTTTGGAGACACTTTAGAGCTTCTTCTAAGAACTCATTTCCCAGATTGCATGGTACAAGAAAGGGATCCACTCACTCCCGAAAATGACCTACCTGAGTCATGCGGGCCATTGGACACAATAGTGAACAAGGTAATAACCTTTGATAGGGTAAAATGGGGGGTCAACTCCTTCAAACCCTACAAATCGCCAGGACCAGATGGCATATTTCCAGCACTTCTTTCTAGAGGTACGGATAAACTGATTAGGAAAATGGTTCTGCTATTCAGAGTCAGCATAACACTAGAATACGTTCCTAAAATCTGGAGGGAGGTTAAGGTAATGTTTATACCTAAAGGTGGTAACAAACCACCGGACTCCCCCAAATCTTACAGACCTATCAGCCTCTCGTCTTTCATGTTAAAAACGTTGGAAAAAATCATAGATTACTATATAAGGGAGGAGGTGCTAATGGAATCTCCACTAAATAAATTTCAATTTGCCTACCAAAAGGGCAAATCTACGATCAAGGCAATACACTCGCTGGTGAGCAGCATAGGGAAAACACTGGACACAAAAGGCATCGCTCTCTGTACCTTTATGGACATTGAAGGAGCTTTCGATAATGCCAACTTTCAATCAATGGTTTCAGCCCTCGCAAATAGAGGTACTAACCAAAAAATAACCAAATGGATAGGAAAAGTCCTTAGTCAAAGAACGATTAAAGCCAACTTAGGGTCTGTGGAGCTAAGTATCAACGCTGTAAAAGGCTGCCCACAAGGAGGGGTTCTATCTCCTCTTCTATGGTCTATACTAGTTGATGACTTAGTTAAACTTCTCAACTCAAACGGCTTCAAAACCCTAGGATTCGCTGATGATCTGGTAGTAATAATAATGGGCACTCATGAAGAAACACTAAGTGACTTAATGCAGAAAGCCCTAAACGATACATGGTGCTGGTGTAGGGCTGAAGGGTTATCAATCAACCCCGGAAAAACTACAATTGTACCATTTACAAGAAGGAGGAAACTAAATCTTCCGAATCTCAAAATCAATAATACGGTCATTCCCCTAAAAGAAGAGGTTAAGTATCTAGGCATTACTCTAGATCGAAAGCTCACTTGGGAACCTCACCTAAACTCCACACTTAAAAAGGCGACCAAAGCTCTGTGGACAACAAACTGTAGCCTTGGCAAATCTTGGGGCCTATCACCCAAAATGACGAACTGGGTCTACACTCAAATGATAAGACCCATCATTCTATACGGTGCTCTAGTATGGTGGGGCAAAACAAATCAGAGCACAGTCATAAGAAAACTAAACAAAATACAACGGCTTGCATGCCTCAGTATTACAGGGGCTATGAAAACGACCCCGACTGCAGGCATGGAAGCACTAATTAACCTTACACCTCTTCATTTAGCCATCCAAGAGGAAGCGCTATCGAGTGCACTCACATTATACAGGCACAATGGATTCAAACTAGGCAACCTCACAGGTCACCTGTGTATACTAAACGAAATAGAGAATACTCTCTATAAAGCAGCATGTCTTGACATCATAGAACCCCAACTAAGTCACGTGAAGAAGTACACAATAAACTTCCCGACTAGGGGGATGTGGGGCAACAATCCAGTATGGGTAAACGATGACTCACAAAAATGGTACACCGATGGCTCCAAAACCTCTACTGGTGTAGGAGCTGGCATAGTGGGACCAACAATCAAAACATTATTTTCATTAAGCGACGACACGTCCATATTTCAAGCCGAACTCTTTGCACTAATAAAGGCAGTTCGGATCATCACCAAAGATAACCCCAAAAGAGAAAAAATTACAATACTCTCGGACAGCCTTTCGGTCTTAAAAGCTCTAACAGCTACTCTTTCTCATCGAAAACCCTTTTGGATTGCCACAAGGAACTCAACAACCTAGGTACACGAAACCGTGTAGTTTTGGTTTGGATACCGGGGCATGAGGGCCATGAAGGCAATGAAATGGCAGACGCACAAGCCAAAAAGGGAGCAGAGAGCCCATTCATAGGGCCAGCCCCGATGTTCGGGTTTAGCAAAAAAGACCTGAAACAGGACATCAAAAACTGGACACAAAAACGCAAGCAGATATACTGGAGCAACTTGGAAGGTCTACACCACTCCAAAAAGCTCCTAAACTTCAACAGAGAGAGAGCTATCTCTGCTCTAGATCTCAACAGAGGCCAACTTAGGACTCTATGTGGTGCTGTAACAGGCCACTTTTTCTGTAACAACCACCTCTACAAACTTGGACTTACCGACAGCAGAACATGCAGATTCTGCCAGGAAGCTGACGAAACAATGGAACACATCATTACCAACTGTCCTGCCCTGACACACAGACGTGCAAAGTTTATAGGGAAACACAGTCTCGGTGAAGAGGACCTGATGCAAATATCGCAGAAAGGTCTGATTCAATACCTGAGCATATAAAACACCAGATGATTTAAGGGGCACAATAAACCTCTCAGGTTGCGGTGCACAAGGGCGTTGCCCAACCCATAATCATTACATTACATTACATTACATGCAGTATTCGATCTTGCGTCGCTCTGCATGCGACTCGCTGGACCGCGCACTAACCAACTGAGCCACGGCGGCTGCCGTGGCAAGTATGGCCTTTTTTTTGAAAGTCTATCGAAAGTTCAAAAAGTGTGATAAAAACAGTGCTTCAAGTGAGTGCCTATGAAAAGACAACAACAACAACAACCAACTTTTTTTTTCTATATTTAATTATTTACTACAAATGCCTTCTTTTACGATGCTGGTGCAAAAAGTTTCAATTAATTTGCTCCTTTCCGTATTTTAAAACTTCAGCTTTGCCGAAAAAGTGCAAATTGCTGATATTATTTCACACTCTAAAAATTGCTCAACTTTGACGGGCTCTACAAGCAAAACTATTTGTCCAATTTAGTTAAGGTTTTCGGATTTCTTAGATCCAAGCATTTATCTATCGGATAAGTATAACAGTTTCCCCCAAATCGAACATGACAAAATCGACTTTTGCAACCTACGTTGCGAAGTAAACCAGCGACGGCACAGCCCGCTACATTGTTGCGCAAGCAAACAACGCTACCGTCGTCGTCGCTAGCGCAGGCCACCGAACTGAACTTGACGCACAATAACTGCCGTCAGCAAATATGAACATTGTTGGTGGCGATCGGTCACTCGCTTCCTGCACAGAAACAGAATTAAATAATTTACAAGCAAAAACAAAAATTACGATATAAAAGTTATGTTTTGCTTTGATGTTAAAAAAAACAATTTGCCAAAAACATAAAATGGTCCTTTCGCTTCCACTTTGAACCTTTTTTGGGAAAAAAAAGTGGAAACGTAATTCTAAGGCTATTAGAAAAGAATATACAAACATGTTGCCGAACTAAACATTGCCGAAAGGCGAAATTTAAACCAACGTTGCCGTTTTTAAGAAAACAGCAATATAATAATAAAGAATGTACGACATTGATTTTAAAAGTAGTCGGAATATCCTGATAAAAGTGTATAAAATCGTTCGATTTCACTTGGGCTTGGAATTTTTTTCAATCAGTGCAAATTAGGGCGAAATCTCGCTGGATTATTAATCATACAAATAAATTTTTAAATTTAAATTTAAAGTATGCTCAAAAATGTGACATTTTTAAGAAAATATTAAAAAAAATATTGTTCGTCGTGTTTAGTTTTTGACCGCAAATAAAACACGTCCGGTATTCTTGACATTCACAGTCGTAGTAAATTTTATTGAAACGAACAAATTTGAAGTGGAAACAATGGAAGTAGTAGTAATGGAAGTAGTAAGTGTAAACCGTTTAAATTCCAATTGAACAGTGGTTCCAAATACAAATAAATTCCCTGTGGACAGGGTTTCCGAACATACCGCCCCCCCCTGAACGACAGTTCAGGCAAAAGGGAGAGGGGCCACGTTGGTGATGGGCCGTTTATATTCTCCACGTGAAGTCTTAACGGTTACTACTCGAACTCGGTTGTCGTCGCCTCTGAAGACATCGACTACTCTCCCAAGTACCCATTAGGACGGGGGAAGATTCGGTTCCTTCAGAACGACCATGGTTCCGTTCTCGATATTAGTTGTTGATTGTTGCCATTTGTTACGTTGTTGTAGATATGTGATGTATTCTGCGTGCCAGCGCTTCCAGAAACCTTGCACCATCGCCTGTAGATGCTGCCACTGCTGGAGACGATTTGGCTTAACATCCAAAATGGACGGCTCTGGCACACATGTGTAGGGTTCTCCAATGAGAAAGTGTGCAGGAGTGAGTGGGTCGAGGTCATCGTCGGACGTTGCGCATAACGGGCGGGAATTAAGGATGGCCTCGATTTGTGCGAGCACAGTTGAGTACTCCTCAAATGTTAGGACACTGCTACCCACCACTCGCCGGAGATGCAACTTCACAGAACGAACGCCAGCCTCCCACAAGCCACCAAAGTGTAGTGCTGAAGGAGGGATAAAGTGCCAGTGCACCCCATCGTTGGCCAAGGATGACGCCACCTCTGCTAGGTAGACGTGTGAAGTAACAAGTTGTTGTAGCTCGTCCAGGCTCCGCTTGGCACCATGAAATGTTGTGCCGTTGTCGGAGTACAGGTCTGTAGGTTTGCCTCTGCGTGCAATAAACCTGCGAAATGCCGCCAGAAACGCGTCGGTAGTAAGGTCGCTTACCAGCTCGATGTGCAACGCCTTCGTCGAGAAGCAAACAAATATAGAAAACCAAGCTTTTCCAATTTCGGGGCTTTTGACATCTTGATAGATACAGGGCCAGCGTAGTCAACACCGCAATGGATAAAGCATCGGTTGGGTTGGACTCTGCAAGATGGCAAGTCTCCCATCAGCTGTACGCTTGTTGTTCGTCTCTGCATAAAACACCGCTTGCATGAGAACACCACTTTTCGTACCAAATTTCGGCACCCAAGTATCCAGTAGCGTTGACGGAGAATTGTGAAAGTTGCTTCTACGCCAGTGTGAAGATACGTCTCGTGAATGTATCGGACTAAAAGGATTGCAACGAAGGAACATTTAGGCAAAAGAATAGGATACTTAGTGTTGAAGTTAACGTCGGCATGTTTTATTCGTCCACCAACACGTAAGAGCCCTTGTTGATCAATAAACGGAGTGTAACGAATTAATGAAGACTTTTGGTGCAACGGCTTCGACTCCTGCAGCATCTTATATTGAACGCCAAAGCTTGATTGTTGTACATGTCGCAATATGGTGGTTGCCGCGCGACGCAGTTCATCGAAGCTCAATGATGCAACATGGATGGCGTCCGGACGACAGGTCGGTCCAAGACGAAAACAATATGCGACGATATGAAGCAGCCGCATCCATGAAGAGATCTTGTTAATTAGATTGTCAATAACATTGTCTTTGTTTGTGGCAACAAGCAGTTGTTGCTTCTTTGGCTTTTCTTCTGCGAGAACTAACGAGTCACTGTCGGACACACCCGTATGCTTGGTCGATGGCCACTCGACTTCTGGTAATGGAAGCCAATGCGTACCTGTCCACCAAAGTTTGTGTTGTACGAGCTTGGATGGCAATAAACCACGCGATGCACAATCCGCGGGATTATGTTCGGAACGCACGTGTCGCCAATAACTACGTGGGCACACTTCAAGGATTTCCGCCGTACGATTACACACATATGTCATCCACCTACGCGGAGGTGACGAGAGCCAATGGAGCACTATTTCTGAATCACTATAGCAGTAAATTTTTTCAATATTTAGAGTCAACGAAGCTTTAATATGTTTAATTAATTTTGTCAACAATAGCGCTGCGTTCAATTCAAGTCTTGGTATAGAAATAGGTTTTAACGGAGCTACTCGCGTTTTCGACGCAATCAAATTGGTACAAAATTCACCATCAATGTTTACACGGCTGTAAACAACTGCAGCATATGCAACAGAGGACGCGTCCGCGAAACCGTGAAGCTCAATCGAACCGCTTTCCGAAGCTATACGACGTGGAACAGTTATTGCTTGCAAGTAATGCAAATCGTTTGTATATTGCTGGCATCGAGCGCACAAATCGTCAGGAAGTATATCATCCCATTGTAAACCAAGCAGCCACAACTCTTGAAATAAAACTTTGAAGAGAATGACAGCCGGTGCCACAATTCCCAAAGGATCATAAATTTTAGATATTTCCGATAACACTATACGTTTTGTTGGCTTCGAAATGCACGACGTATCTTTAATTTTCAAAAAAAGGTCATCTGTACCAGGGTTCCACTGCAACCCGAGCACTTTTACGAACGAATTTGTTGTATCCGATTTAAACTCAACAGGGCTGTATTCGCGATGTTCTTCCGGAATGGAGTCTAGAAGTGGCCAACAGTTCGAACTCCACTTTCGCAACTTAAAGTTGCCCTTAGCTAATAATGCAGTTAGTTCGGATTTTAGAATTAATAAATCCGCCACTGAATTACACCCGGTCAGTATGTCATCGACATACGCATCGTTTGTTAACACACGCGACGCCGCTACGAATTCACTTTTGTAGTCGTCGGCTAATTGCTTTAATACCCGCACTGCCAAAAATGGTGACGGCGCAAGTCCGTACGTCACAGTAAACGATAATGCTCAACAGGCATATTTTCACTCGCTCGCCATACTATTCGCTGGAAGTCAGCATGCTTATTCGCCACTTGTATGCCGCGAAACATTTTCTCAATGTCTGCACAAAACACGAACCGATATTGTCTAAAACGTAAACACACCCCAAACAGATTTCTCTGTATTGGTGGTCCTACATGTAAGCGTTCGTTAAGCGAAACGCCCGATGAGTCTTTGCACGAGCCATCAAACACGACGCGACATTTTGTAGTTGAACTGTCAGGCTTCAGAACGGCGTGGTGAGGCAGATAGAAACATTTTTGATCTGTTTCAACCTCCTGCACAGACAGCTTCTCCATATGTCCCAATGCTGCATACTCACGCATGAATTCGTGATATTGCTGTTTCAACTCAGGAGCTTTGCAGAAACGCTTTTCCATGTATGCGAGTCGCATACACGCTTGCTGCAAGGTGTTTTGAATTGGCGGTGCTTTCTCCTTAAGGGGCCCGAACACTGTAAACTGCGATTTTTCATATGTTTTTTATTTTATTTATTAAAAAAAAACGGACGTTCCGATTTACATGAAACTTTACACATATGTTAATAAATGTTTAGATTACCTTTTTTACTACCTTTTTTAATTCGATTTGCCCCTTTCAAAACTTAAAACGCGATTATCTCGAAACCATGTTTTTTGACCGCGTTGACAGCATAACTGAAAAAGTTTTTATCCGATCGACCTGATTCAAATTGCATTCTATTCGGGAATAGTGTCGCTTCTGCTCGACGTAGCCGTTTTTCGATATATGCCAAACTTTTTTTTTTATAAATAATTTAGTGCAAAATTTTACGCGAAAAAAAAAACTTTTTCTTCAAACAGCCGCCATTTTTTTTCTAATCAATATTTTTAAAATCCCCTACGTCAAACAGTAGCCAGTAATGTATATTTCAAGAATCTTTTTTGTTTTTTGCTCTAGGAGGCTCCGTTATGCTGATTTGCTGTCAACGCGACAAGGGTCATTTTAAAAAGACGACATTTTGAATCAGCTACAGAATACAAACATGGCCGCCAAAAAAAAAAAAAAAAATGTTTTCGATAATCTAAACATTTATTAACATATGTGTAAAGTTTCATGTAAATCGGAATGTCCGTTTTTTTTTAATAAATAAAATAAAAAACATATGAAAAATCGCAGTTTACAGTGTTCGGGCCCCTTAAAGGGGTATTCGACGACATACGTGCCGTCATTGTTGCGCGTATGAGTAGCAGTGAAGTGTGCTTCTGCAGGATCAACAGGTGTGACAGAAGAGAGTGTGTGTAAATTGTCGACTTCCATGAATGAGCGAATAAGAGAGTCTAAATCAACGAGTGCATGATTTGTAATTGCTGGCGAAGGGGAAGGAACGATTGAATTGTATGGACCTGCAATTACCCAGCCGAAAATGCTGTTAAGCGCAATGGGCATTGTTTTGTCTAATTGAATACGCTCGCCTGTATAAATTGACCACAATTGGTCCGAACCGATTATGGCGTCGATTGGGCCTATAGCACCAAACGACGGATCTGCAAGCGGCAGATTTAGAAGTTCAGTCCACGCACTTGAAGAGCAATCAACAGAGGAATGTTAGCTTTGGCAAAATTAAAACACTGATTTCACAAGTCTTTTCCGATAGGCGCGACATTAAATTGATTTGAGCGCGACCACGAGTAACTCCTGCTGCGCACGCCGAAGTCCAATTTTCTGCACAAATGATTCGGTAACGAATGATGCTGTGGAACCCGTGTCCAGCAAAATTCGGCAATTGATCGTATTTTCCCACTTATCTTTAACGCTCGCGAGCACGGTTGGCAACAGACTGTGAGACACAAACGACGACGATGCACGCTTACTCAGCGTATGTGCAAACACGATAGGGGTATGAGAGTTAGAATCTGCACAGTTAGAATGTGCAGAAGGAGATGGAAGTTCACGCCTGGAATTGGATTCATGACGAGGTTGTTGCATGTTGCTATGCGTTGGCTGGTCCTTGTGTAGGAATGTATGATGTTTTGCACGACAATTTTTGCAGCGGTATTCGGACGTACACTGACTTACGAGATGTGTTGAACTGAGACAATTGAAACACAAGTTATTTTCTTTCACATATGTATAGGCTTCCCAACTGTTAAAACGGTTTAGGGAGGACAAAATTTTTCTTGAGGAGGACTTTATATGGGAACTACTTTGTTTCAGGAGGACATCACATTCCTTCAATATTTCACCATTTTATTAGAAAATACAAGTGTAAAAAGAGAAAACCTCAAGGCAGATGTAAATTTTAACTTTTTAACCACTTTAAAAAATAAAACAAAACGCATGTTTGTGCGACTGTAATCAGGTTTATTTAAAAACTCATTAACAAAAAAGTTAAAACAAAAATATAATAACATTTCAAAAGGGAATAACAAAAAGAGGATAACGTTTCAATAGAGGATAACAAAAAGAGAATAACATTAGATTATTTAATTTTTAAAAACATATTTGGTAGTACTCTTGGCTTCTTTAATCAAGTTTTTGTTGTTTTTAACAACTTCATAAAAGTCTGCGCAGCTTTCTTGCACATTCAAACTTATTATTAACTCGCTCCGTATTAAACTAGTTCTACACCTTCCTCTTTCCTCGCCCCATTTTGCATTCATTACTGAAAAAGCTCTTTCAGCAAATGCACTACTGCACGGAATGCAAAAGAGGTATGATACTATTTTCTTTATATGTATTTACTGTATTTGGAAAAGTTTCAAAAATTTTCATATATTTGTCACATAAATTTGGCAATTCTTCAAGCCGTAATGATATTATGTGTTTTTTAATTAAGCAAACTTCGTCGAATAACTTATCCATATTCAAATCGTCTACAATTTGGTTCATGTTCAGCACATATATAACTTCTTCAATTTCATTGAAACTGGGAAATCCAGAATCCAGTGTTAATTTAGAAATTTTGGCCAACCAACATTCGTCCGAATAATCGAACCATCGATTTACATATTCAAGCGCCGTTTGAATGAAATCAGCAAAATTATTCTCAATAGCGACACTATCTTCGTTTCCTTCGATTTTTAAAAACAGCTTGCGAACTTCGTACCCAAAAAACTTATTATCTAGGCGATCAGTAAGTTGATTTTTAAAATTAAGAAAAATTTTATAAAGTTCAATAGCTGTTCGCTTGTTGGTTTCAAGAGCATTTATTGTTTCATTGAAAACTGTTAAGATATGTGACAAAAATTGAAGGTAAAGTTCAATTTTAGGACATATCTTACCATTTTTGATATTTAAGATCGCTCGCATTTGTTTTGATAGGTTTTCGTCCAGGAAATACGACGACAGCGCTGGCCACGTTTGCAATATTCTATCAATGGCTGGCAGCAATGATAGCCACCTTGTGGGCACATGGCGTAATATTTCCTGGAATTTTATATCAGCAAACGTACAAAAATCAATAAGCTTTTCTCTACGTTTTGCGGTATTAGAAAAGTGCGAATAAATTTTTAAGACAATATTTTCAATATCAACATCGAGATCGAACAATGCTTTTTTTAATGCATTGTGTATTATGTGCGCGTGACAATTGCCTTTTAATATGTTTTGGTTTGAATTCTTAAGATTAACGAAAAGGGAATTATTTTTTACCAAAGTTTGCATTCGTATTATCAGCGCTTAGGCACACAACATTTTTTATTTTTAAGTCTAATTTTTCCAATGCGGCCTTAATCATGTTGAACATTCCAGCAGCTGACTCATCCGCATTTTCAACGAAGTCTATAATTTTATTTTGAATGCCCAAAGCAGAATCGAAATATTGGACACAAATTGGAAAAAATTTCCTATTTTTCCGGTTAGATGCATCAATTTGTAAACCAAAGAAACAATTGTTAGATATCAAATAGGTTGTTACGTTTTTTAAGACAAACGGAGCTAAAACATTTTCAGCAATATTCGATGCTTTTGTGGACCCACAGCACATTTTCTTCACAATTTCGAAGTCAGTAATACTTGTTTTAATCAACTTAATGCTGCAATCTAATGAATTATAAGACAAGTTGTGTTTCACGTTGTGAATAATAATTAATTGATTGGCACGACAGCCCGCTTACGCGAGACTAAGGCCTAGCTTCCCGCAACCACCCGTGTTGTGCGTGTGAATTTTGTACGCGGGTGGAAGGGACCTACAGTTTTATGCCGGTTCCGAACGGCAGGTTGGGAGCTTTTTCATAGGCAATTTTTGCTCTCAGAGGTTTGCCATTTCCAGCTGAGAGGACAGCCACCGAAAGAGAAAACGAGTTTCCCGTTATTTTTTTTTAGGTGTTACTACATGCAGTGTTCGAACTTGCGTCGCTCTGCATTCGACTCGTTGGACCGCGCACTAACCAACTGAGCCACGGCGGCTTATTATCTAATGTAATTATTTTTATATATAAACTTTTGCAGAACTATGGCCGAAGAAACCAGCAGGAAGAAAAAACGCCTCTGTTGTTTTAACGCAGACTGGGTTAATGAATTTGCCTGGCTAGAAAAATCGAAAAATGCTGCATCAACCCATGCACATTGTAAAATATGCCGGACGGATTTTTCAATTGAATACAAAGGGTACTCGGCCCTTCGAATTCATCAAATCGGAAAAGTGCACAAAACGCATGAATCCAACAGCACTACAAATGTAAATATTAGCAGTTTTCTAGTTAACAGCAGCAATTCTCGGGATGAAGCAGCGGTAGCGGAAATTATGCACACCTTTCACAACGTGAAAGCACGACAGCCGAACGGCAGCCGCCGTGGCTCAGTTGGTTAGTGCGCGGTCCAACGAGTCGCATGCAGAGCGACGCAAGATCGAATTCTGCATGTAGTAACACCTAAAAAAAATAACGGGAAACTCGTTTTCTCTTTCGGTGGCTGTCCTCTCAGCTGGAAATGGCAAACCTCTGAGAGCAAAAATTGCCTATGAAAAAGCTCCCAACCTGCCGTTCGGAACCGGCATAAAACTGTAGGTCCCTTCCACCCGCGTACAAAATTCACACGCACAACACGGGTGGTTGCGGGAAGCTAGGCCTTAGTCTCGCGTAAGCGGGCTGTCGTGCCAATCAATTAATTATTATTCACAACGTGAAACACAACTTGTCTTATAATTCATTAGATTGCAGCATTAAGTTGATTAAAACAAGTATTACTGACTTCGAAATTGTGAAGAAAATGTGCTGTGGGTCCACAAAAGCATCGAATATTGCTGAAAATGTTTTAGCTCCGTTTGTCTTAAAAAACGTAACAACCTATTTGATATCTAACAATTGTTTCTTTGGTTTACAAATTGATGCATCTAACCGGAAAAATAGGAAATTTTTTCCAATTTGTGTCCAATATTTCGATTCTGCTTTGGGCATTCAAAATAAAATTATAGACTTCGTTGAAAATGCGGATGAGTCAGCTGCTGGAATGTTCAACATGATTAAGGCCGCATTGGAAAAATTAGACTTAAAAATAAAAAATGTTGTGTGCCTAAGCGCTGATAATACGAATGCAAACTTTGGTAAAAAATAATTCCCTTTTCGTTAATCTTAAGAATTCAAACCAAAACATATTAAAAGGCAATTGTCACGCGCACATAATACACAATGCATTAAAAAAAGCATTGTTCGATCTCGATGTTGATATTGAAAATATTGTTTTAAAAATTCATTCGCACTTTTCTAATACCGCAAAACGTAGAGAAAAGCTTATTGATTTTTGTACGTTTGCTGATATAAAATTCCAGGAAATATTACGCCATGTGCCCACAAGGTGGCTATCATTGCTGCCAGCCATTGATAGAATATTGCAAACGTGGCCAGCGCTGTCGTCGTATTTCCTGGACGAAAACCTATCAAAACAAATGCGAGCGATCTTAAATATCAAAAATGGTAAGATATGTCCTAAAATTGAACTTTACCTTCAATTTTTGTCACATATCTTAACAGTTTTCAATGAAACAATAAATGCTCTTGAAACCAACAAGCGAACAGCTATTGAACTTTATAAAATTTTTCTTAATTTTAAAAATCAACTTACTGATCGCCTAGATAATAAGTTTTTTGGGTACGAAGTTCGCAAGCTGTTTTTAAAAATCGAAGGAAACGAAGATAGTGTCGCTATTGAGAATAATTTTGCTGATTTCATTAAAACGGCGCTTGAATATCTAAATCGATGGTTCGATTATTCGGACGAATGTTGGTTGGCCAAAATTTCTAAATTAACACTGGATTCTGGATTTCCCAGTTTCAATGAAATTGAAGAAGTTATATATGTGCTGAACATGAACCAAATTGTAGACGATTTGAATATGGATAAGTTATTCGACGAAGTTTGCTTAATTAAAAAACACATAATATCATTACGGCTTGAAGAATTGCCAAATTTATGTGACAAATATGTGAAAATTTTTGAAACTTTTCCAAATACAGTAAATACATATAAAGAAAATAGTATCATACCTCTTTTGCATTCCGTGCAGTAGTGCATTTGCTGAAAGAGCTTTTTCAGTAATGAATGCAAAATGGGGCGAGGAAAGAGGAAGGTGTAGAACTAGTTTAATACGGAGCGAGTTAATAATAAGTTTGAATGTGCAAGAAAGCTGCGCAGACTTTTATGAAGTTGTTAAAAACAACAAAAACTTGATTAAAGAAGCCAAGAGTACTACCAAATATGTTTTTAAAAATTAAATAATCTAATGTTATTCTCTTTTTGTTATCCTCTATTGAAACGTTATCCTCTTTTTGTTATTTCCTTTTGAAATGTTATTATATTTTTGTTTTAACTTTTTTGTTAATGAGTTTTTAAATAAACCTGATTACAGTCGCACAAACATGCGTTTTGTTTTATTTTTTAAAGTGGTTAAAAAGTTAAAATTTACATCTGCCTTGAGGTTTTCTCTTTTTACACTTGTATTTTCTAATAAAATGGTGAAATATTGAAGGAATGTGATGTCCTCCTGAAACAAAGTAGTTCCCATATAAAGTCCTCCTCAAGAAAAATTTTGTCCTCCCTAAACGGTTTTAACAGTTGGGAAGCCTACTAGCCACGGATCTGTACCGTTAGAATTGAGAGCATTCAGTCCACGAATTGTTTCATCAGCTTTGTCCGTTAGCTTTCGAAGTGACGCTATGTTGGTACAATTACACGATGGTAAAGACAAAAACTGTTGCACAAGCGACTGTACAATTAGCGATTTTTTGTCGTACCGCTCCACGAGCTTGTCCCAAGCGTTTTTGTAATTATGTTCGGTTAACGGAATATGTTTCACCAAATTGAGGGCTTCATCCTCCAAATATGATTGCAAATAATAAAACTTTTGAATGTTTGATAGGTTTGACTTGCTGTCAATAGCACATTTAAATAAATCGCGAAATGAAGGCCAGTCCGAATATTTGCCAGAAAATGTTGGCAACGAAATTTTGGCAAGATGCACATTCGAACTGCCTGCTGCTGCACTGAAATTGTCGAGAAAGCTTGCTTGATGCGCGGGAAGCCTTTCGAGGGGGTCCTCCAACACACTGCTCGGCGAATATGTTGAACCAGGAGACTCACTGATGAGCTTTGTAATAGCGGCATGGGCTATGAAGTACTTTTCCTCGTACTTTTCGGCATCCTCTGAAGGATCCACGAAATCTTCGATGTCAGCATACTCGTACAGAGATTTGCTGAGCTCCACGAACTCTGCATAAGACGACTCCAACTTGCTTAGACGATTGGTGAGCTGGTCAACAAGTGTAAGCTCATTAAAACTTTACACTCTTGCACACGCGCGCGTGATTGCACCTTTGACCCAGCCACGCTGTTTTAACACTTTTTCCATTTTTCCGACGAAACACCAAATGCGAAATCAAAAAAATCCGGTAGCGAAGGACCAAAACGCGACTATGACCGCAAATAAAACACGTCCGGTATTCTTGACATTCACAGTCGTAGTAAATTTTATTGAAACGAACAAATTTGAAGTGGAAACAATGGAAGTAGTAGTAATGGAAGTAGTAAGTGTAAACCGTTTAAATTCCAATTGAAGCGTGGTTCCAAATACAAATAAATTCCCTGTGGACAGGGTATCCGAACAGTTTTTTTTCTGTTGATTGGTTTCTCTTGTTTGTTTGCTTGAAGTGCTAAAAGAAATATTCGAACGATATTCGATATTAATAAAAAATTTTAATAACACATAATTTTTGTTACGGAATTTTAAACTTCAGGTATTTTAAAACCCGTCTACCAAAAAGCCTTTAAAAACAAGTTGCAGCATATTTTCCCTCATTTTTTTATACAAATATCTTCAAAATGGGGTTTTTAGAGCATATCCGTAGACAAATAGTTATAAATTGGGCTGAATTAGGCGAGAACTTGTACGTATTCTAGATATGCAAATATTAAGCTACTATATTGTTAAAAAGATTTTGCCAGTTTTTGCCCTATTTGAGCAAAATTTCAGCAATATGTAATTCCACTATTATATAAAGTACATTTTGGTTAAGATTAAGTATTTTATCAAAGCTTAATACATTTTGTCCGTTGAAGTCCATTGAAAAAGTATTATTAAGTATTATTAAATCTGTGGTCGAAAACGATTATCGCTTAAGCGATTATTGTTTTGCCACCAAACAAATTACTGTTCCCTTCGAGACAGCGCAGATTGATATAGTGATTGGCAGTGATCTCATCCCGCAGATCATGCTCGAAGGTATCCACCGGAATGTATGTGGCAGCTTACTTGCTCAGCATACAGTATTCGGTTGGGTATTAAGCGGTCCAGTACCCCGTTCTTCGCATTTGACATGTGCCACAGAGGTACCAGGTCGCCATATGCATACTGGACACGCCCTTCGAAATAATCTTCCTGCCCTAAAGGAAGCTCTTTCGCAAGTGATTGCCGCCCTCAATCCCGCAGGGTTTCCACCTCAGGAAATAATGGAAAATCACTTCGAGCCCACCACTCCTTCAAACTCATGCTCAAACCGGCAAATTTCCCCCTTAGTTGCCAAACGTTTCGACCCCGCAGGAGGGCTTTCGCCTCCAATGAAGGCTCCCAAAAGGGGTCGACAAGAGCGTTGGCATGACGCCACTCGTTCTATACATTCACAGCAACTGACGGAAATTGCATTTCCCCGCAATTCCTCATTGCACCGACTCCATCCCGGGTCCAAAAAGAGGACAGTCGCCACTCCAGTGCGACTTGCTCCAAATGCTGCAAATCCCGCAGACATCGGACTGATCGGGTATAAACTCCAAGATCTATAAGATCTCCCACTCGGGTGGAACGGCTTCAGCAATTCCTAAAGCCTAAGGTTATGCTCGTACAAGTCCAACCCCGGACCAAAGAGCGGTTGACTGCCTACACCCTCTCGAAGAGCAAACCGACATCCTCGATCGGTTCCCTTGCTTCTCTCGAGCCCTACAAACATATTTATTATGACGTGCAAAATAATTCCTCATAACCCTCTCGAAATTCTCATTCTCCCTAAAGAAATGAAATGGCAATACAGCCAAAAATGTGTAAATGTGTAAAAATATGTATCTTTTCATATTCCCTTGGCTCTAGCTTAAGCGAACCCCGCAGCTCAGCCACGTTTTCTCATTCCCACGATGTCAGCCTCAATACTGTAATTTCCAATCATCTGACATCTACCTCCTTTGCAGATCGTACGCTAGCCGACCATCGCAGCAGCTGCCTTCAAGTTTATCCCGCATGGCAGCAAGGAGGCTCTCAACGCACTCTCCAGGCTTTCATCATCAAGGATCGACGACAACTCCTCAGCCGTCAGCCCAACCTGCAGCCGTCCGCCGCAGTTCATCGCCAACTCTTCGCAACTTTAATAAATTGCAATATGCAATGGCGGCCGCGATGGCTAAATGAGTGCTGTTTCTAGTGATCTGTCGATCCCACCTCTAATCCCTTCCTTTCCTTGTCCTTTTGTACTCATGTTTCCCCCTATTTTCTGCTCCCCGGCTTCGGCCGTTCGTCTCGTTTAATGTTCATTGTATTCTCTGTACATTCGTTAGTCACTCGTAGACGAATAAAGAACCCCAACAAACCCGAACCATCCGGTATTTTATTTAACCCGCTCCGCGTCGAAATGTTCATGAGGTTGATGTAAACCGCGGTAAACATCGCTGTATATATTTTGTCGAGCAAAAAAGGGTTACACCCGTGTGTGTAAATGTGAAATATGTGTGTATGGGTAATAAGAAATGGGTATATGGGAAATGCAATTTCCGTCAGTTGCTGTGAATGTGTAGAACGAGTGGCGTCATGCCAACGCTCTTGTCGACCCCTTTTGGGAGCCTTCATTGGAGGCGAAAGCCCTCCTGCGGGGTCGAAACGTTTGGCAACTAAGGGGGAAATTTGCCTGTTTGAGCATGAGTTTGCAGGAGTGGTGGGCTCGAAGTGATTTTCCATTATTTCCTGAGGTGGAAACCCTCAGGAAATAAGCCTGAGAGGCTTGGTCGATCAACGCTCGGACTTTAAACAACTTTCCTGAGTGCTCAATAGACACCAGTGCCGTAGGCAGAAGGGATTGGGTGCCATTATTGGAGTGGAGGGCTTGTACTTTGCCTGGAAGATGTGCGGGGTTGCGCATCCGAAAGGGGGGAATGAGTAACGGAGTTGTTATGCGATCGTTTTGGAGCTGTTGCGACCTGTGGAGTGGTCGAATGTGACCAGTTAAGAGTATGAGAGGGTTGCGCATTGCCTTTAGGGAAATGAAGCATAGAATGGTGCTTCTTTTGGCAATATACGCACGTAAAATTGCTTGTAAAATCTTTAGTGAGATGCGAGGTAGCAAGACAATTTACGCAGAGATCGTGCTTCTGAACGTATTTGAATCGACTCTGGGGGTGAGTCCTTTGAAGTTCTGGCAAGTCCGTATGGGATGATTTGCGTTGCAGAGTTTGCACGTGAAGTCCCTTTTCACTTGAGTGTGATAGTTAAGAGATTTGTGTGGCCGATTTGGGAGGACATTGGAAGTCGAAGGTTGAGACGGCTTCGGCTTAGAAGAGCGAATACTTTGCAGCCGTTCAAGTACCTCATATCTGCCGGTCAGGAACTCATCCATTTGCGACCAGGGTGGCAGATCCTTCCGGGATGTCAATGATTGCTCCCATAGAGCAAGTGTCTCTTGGGGCAATTTGGTACAACATATGTAAACCAATAGCGGATCCCAATTGTCAGTGTCTACGGCCTGAGAATTGAGAACAGACAGACAATTGTTTATAGTGCTTTGGATCCGCTGTAGCGCCTCACTATTTTCAGTGTGGGCAGGAGCGATATTCAGAAGGGATCTGATTTGAGTATCAATGAGCATGCGTTTATTTTCAAAGCGGGATCTTAGGGCTTCCCACGCGAGTCCGAAATTCTCATCGGTTAATGCATATTGCTTAACAATAGCACCGGCTTTGCCTTGCGTTTTGTATCGGAGGTGATACAATTTTTGGGCTGGAGTGAGCTGGGGTGGTTGATGTAAACTGCCGTAAACATGTCCCGGAAGGACGGCCACTGCTCATAGCCCCCGAAGAAGGTTTCGGTATCACAAGGCGGAACTTGTAGGCAAATGTAAGGGGTATTTGCTGGTTCTAGGGGTCGAACCGGTTCCATATGCGCAGCGGGCTGGGGGGACTGAATTTGGAGCATCTCAATGATGTCCGACATCTGAGCCATGCACAACTCGTACTGGTCTGTGCAGGCGTCGATTTTTTGCCTAGCCGACTCTTTGAAACCGTCGGGCTGGCTATTGTCTTCAGCAATGAAGACTGCCTCATGTGCGCACATAAGCCTCTCCCATTGGGCTTGCAAATTTTTTTGCTTAATTTGGACCAGGGATTTGGTCAAATCTTCAATGGGAACCGATGAAAATTTTGTGCATAATTGCACGAGTCTATCGGACTCGAAAATGAATTTTGCGACACTGGGATCAGTTGCTTTGGGGGTAGTAAGTTTGGAGCGCGTGTTCGGTGGCTCCCGAGTGACAGGAACTGTCAAACGTGCACTGGGTGACTTTGTGTATCTGGAGGAAGGAGTCTCCATTGTGACAAGTTGGCGTTTAGGGGATCGCTCAACAGGCATTTTGTTTAAAAAAGCTCGACAGGGGTAAAAGATTAAATAAATATATGTAGGGTATTGTAAAATAGACGTGAACCGCGTCCGCGCGAACGATATTTGAAAATGGGAAGAGTTGGGAATGGGCAAATTCGTTTAACCGAATATATATTTTGTCGAGCAAAAAAGGGTTACACCCGTGTGTGTAAATGTGAAATATGTGTGTATGGGTAATAAGAAATGTGTATATGGGAAATGCAATTTCCGACGCTGCTCGACAATCCATAGGTCGCTGGTTCATATCCGGCTCGAAGGACCATGAACATTTTGACGCGGAGCGGGTTAAATAAAATACCGGATGGTTCGGGTTTGTTGGGGTTCTTTATTCGTCTACGAGTGACTAACGAATGTACAGAGAATACAATGAACATTAAACGAGACGAACGGCCGAAGCCGGGGAGCAGAAAATAGGGGGAAACATGAGTACAAAAGGACAAGGAAAGGAAGGGATTAGAGGTGGGATCGACAGATCACTAGAAACAGCACTCATTTAGCCAATTAGTATATAATAAAAACATAAAAAAAGTTTGTTTATATGACTTTTGTAACTGAATTACATTGTTTCTTTCACTTTTTTATAAATCAAATTGTTAATGTGTTTTGAAACTTAGTATTTGATTTAGTAGTTGATGAATCCTTGCGATTTTTTACACTGTGAAGAAAATATGCATGTGTACTACTCAAAGTCCATGTAACGATGTTTTAATGTTGCTATTTTTCAATTATATACCGAATAACGGAGTCGACGTCGACATTGCCTTCCGAGGCTATTTTCCGCATGTGCAACACATACTCGTGGAAGCTCTCCTCTTTTCTCTTTCTTCTTTCACTTAGGTTCTGATGCACCTCCGCGCTTGACAACGTGCGCTTAAACTCCGACACCAATTTGTTTTTTAGTTCTTCATATGTACTCACACACACAGACTCAAGGTACAATTGAGCCGTTTTTGTAATTTTACCGCGCGCTTGTACGTATTTTTGCTTCTCACTCAACCCGTACGCGTCTGCATTTTGCTCAAAATTGGCGAACCAATTTTCGACCGGCACACTTTTACCATCGAAATCTGGCACAATTCTGCAGAAATTTTCTGCTGACAGTTTTGGTTCTTATTTTCGTCCGCTTGTATTTTTAGAGTAAGCAGCTGTATCAAGTCTTGCAAACTCTTATTATTTCTGTCCAACTTTTCTTCCATGTCTTCACTTTCACTCGCTCGTTTTATTGTGACGCCCGCTTTCGGCCGTGTACTGTATTGCTGTCCTTCTTGTGTGATTGTTTTTTTCATAGTCTGCGCGTACCGACATGCAAGCAGAAACGAGTGCTGCCTTTGCTTATGTACACATGAGCGCGCGCCGGCGCGACAGCATCGACCGCAACAACGAACGACCGCTTATGTACGTAACGGCAATAACGCGTGACCCGGAAACTGACTTCTTCTTTTTGTCAATTTCTGAATTTTAGCTCAACTGTTTAACTTCGTTCTATGTTACTTCAACTTTTAAATTTCACTACTTCGGTTCAACTTTTATTATTATTATTTTTTGCGTATCACTTTTCAAATTCCACCACTTTGCTTTCAACTTCCGAATTTCAGCCTTCAGTTCAACTTTTTTATATCGTTCTTTATTACAACTTTTAAATTTCACTACTTCGGTTCAACTTTTATTATTTTTAGGCATCGGTTGAGCCCCCATGTAACGATGTTTTAATGTTGCTATTTTTCAGAAAACTGTTTTACAGGCTGTGGCATAAAATTCAGTGATTAGTAAAAATGCTTGTTCTTCGGCTTCTTCTCTTCTTGTGTGTATGCGCGACTGGCCCACCAGGGCTGCCGAACGTACTACTATAGTAGTATTTTACTACTATTTCATCATCTGTACTACCGTACTACAGGCCGATTGTACTACTATTTTCTGAAATATAAGTTTTAGCAGTTGAATTTTCATATTTTAAGTAAGGCTAAGTTTAAGTTACCAAACTGAACATTGCCGAAGCACGAAATTCCAACCAATGTTGCTGTTTTTTATTTCTAACCAAATATCTTTGGTTCGTGGGCAGCCCTACCACATGTGTTTCCGTATGTTTCACTTTTTGATGGACTTTTTTCAATCAAGCAAATGAGCTCGTCGTAGAGTTACCGTTGTGCGACTAAAGTGACAATTGCACCTTTTTGAACCGCGTTGCCAAATGCTGTTCGTGTTAGTTCATATTATTCTAATCATATGATATAAGATGTAGATAGTCATAATTGTTGTTGATTTATGACTCATAAACATTGAAAACAACGCAGCAGATGCGATACCCAAAAATGAACATCGTGAAATAATAGAGTAATATTACTGTATTTAAATACAAATTAACTTATACATTTTTGTATATTCTTGTAGGAACCTTTTAAAATTTGATAAAGACAATAAAGTGGTTGCTAGGACGTCGACGAGTCAGAAAAATTAAACTAAGGTGAAACTCGTAATCATTAGAATATCCTGATATAAGTGTATAAAATCGTTCGATTTTTCATGGGGTTGACATTTTTTTTAACCATATTCGATAACGATATTTGATATTAATAAAAAATTTTTTAAATACTTAGTTTTATTATGGAATTTTCAACTTATAAAACAAATTACTGGACAATTTTTGTTGAATCATTTTTTTTACATTGTTTAGGAAATATGCATGTGTACTACCACAGAACAAACAATATACAGAATGCGCATCTGGTGTAAAGAAAATTGTCTTTGCGGGTTCCAGCGGTAGGACCCGTTTGTTGATGCGGGGGGAAGCAGTAAAGGGGACGAGAACGCATAGAGCGCGAGAGCGTAAACTGAGAAGCTGTGAGAGCGGTGTATGAAACAGTGACGCACCACACACTGTGGTTGTTCTTGTTGGGCAACAAAGCGATGTGCCGCTTGCATGTTGGTGGTGGCTCGTGCTTGCTCTCCGCTTGCTTTTTTACAAACAAGAACACGAAGTGGACAGGAACAGTTTGCATAGAAAAATTGATTGAGCGATCGCCAAGGCGCATAAATAAGGTGGTAGCACTACGGAAAAAAACAAAATTCAATGAATTTTATTAGATCTTCCGGTCTGCTTGTAAAATAGAAGTTATAAAAAGTACAAATAGCTACAATGAAAATAAATATATGTGTAAAAATATTGGAACAACCAAGACGCATTAAGAAAGTAATAATAAGTGGAAAACTTTTGCTACAAGGTTGTGCTAATTATCAAAGAAAAAAGATTAATTAGTTCTGGTGCTGCAACTACCTATTGAATTTGCCTTGGCGATTGATTTGCCAAATCAACAACCATTTCAATGTGCACGAGCAAAGCCAAGCTGGCTTGCTGCGGAAAGCAATAACATTGCGCTTACTCTCTCGGTTCCCTTTGCATTTTCCTCACCTTTGTTGCTTCCCGCCCGCGTCTGAAATGAAATCGCAAAATTATTTCAGATGCGCCTTCTGTATACTGTTTATTCTGTAGTACTACTCAAACTCCATAAATACTACCCAAAAATCATAATTTGTACTACTGAAGAAAAATTGAAAACGGCAGCACTGCTTCACACGCATTGAAAGCAGTGGCGTAGGCAAAACTTTATTTTGGAGGGATTTTTCACCAATAATTCTTGTATTTGAGGGGTTTTAATCCCCAAACCTTCCCGCCCTGTGTGAGCTACTGATTGAAACAATCTGCTGACACAATAACGGGGCTTTATTCGAAAAGCCACGGCAAATTTTTGAAGCGCCACTGATTTGTATGAACGTGAGACATCTTATACTTTAATTATATTTGGCTTAACCCCATTCGCAAAATAAAGCTTGGGACACTCTAATAGACACTCTCCCGGATCAAGTATGCGTTGCGGTTGAGGGAGCTCTTTATCTGAGTTTCCTATATCCCACCTGTGGATCATCTTTATTAGGCCCATGTGGACAACATTTTAACATTAGCCACGAAATATCCAATGATCACTTCTATTTCCTGGGTGATTTCAATTTGAGTAATAATGAATGGTCTTATCTAGATAATAGTTTGGCCTTATATCCTAATAATGTAATTACTTTTGCGGAGATCTATGTTTTGGACAATATTCAACATATTGTTACGAATACTAGGTCTAGTGGGCTGTAACGTATCACTGGATTGTGCAATTTGAAAATGAAACAACTTTAATTATTCCAACGCAGCCAATTCAAAACCAACAGTCACTTTATTATTCACAGTTTTACACTTTACTGATCGTACACTTAAGTATTTGCTTAATTACTCCGTGTGGCATTTTCACTTGTCAAAACCAGACTGACTCGCTGCGTCGCATCCGGCTGCCTTTTATACCCGTCCGGCCATCGCGCAGATCGTTCTCGCACATTCCCGAGTGGACTAAAGGTTTCCCTGATGATCGCGACCATCGTTGCCAGATTGGACTAAAAGTTATTATCGCGGCCGTCGTTGCCACATTGAATTATAGCACGGCGCGAAGCGGCAGGGTTGCTTTGCACAGCGACAGACTGTCTTATCATTACACTGCCCACCACTTAGACTTGTTCGTCCCGAACAAGTACCGTGGCTCCGCTGTGATGAAGCGCCAGACGCTCCAAATGGACTACCTTCAGCTTAGCGCCTCTATTGCTGCAACGTTGAATCCTGCATTCACGACTTCGTACGGTCCTTCCCATGACGCTTGAAGTTTCGGAGACAACCCTTTCCTCCGCTGCGGGTTGTAGAGCATTACCAAATCGCCTTCTTGGAACCCTGCTGAGTTGGCCCGTAGATCGCATCTGGCTTTCGCCTTATCGCTGACCAGTTTGGTGCGGCCCCTTATAAACTGGTGAATTTCCTCCAGTTCCGCCCGCTTATTGACCACGTAGTCCGTCTTAGCGCCTCCCGTTGTGCCGACTACCCCGAACTTCAAGTCAGCGGCTAACCGCAACTCTGTGCCGAACACTGCTCGGGCTGGGGTGAGTGATGTCGTGTCGTGCGGGGCTGACCTATACGCCATCAAGAACAGGGGGATATGCGTGTCCCATTCTTTTTGATTCCTGCCTACCACTTTCCGCAGGTATTCCTCCAGTGTCCGGTTAAAGCGTTCCACCATGCCGTCGGACTGTGGGTGCAAAGGAGTGGTACGAGTTTTCTTTATCCCCAGCAGCCCACGCATTTCCTTGAATACCGCAGACTCGAAATTCCGGTCTTGATCTGAGTGCAACTCCAACGGAACTCCGAACCGGGCTACCCAGTTGTTTACCAAGATCGTAGTGCCCTCCTGGTTAGGAATAGGGTACACTTCGGGCCATTTGCTGAAGTAATCCATTACCACCAGCACATATTTGTTGCCTTGACTGCTAGTTGGGAATGGGCCGGCGACGTCCATAGCAATCCGCTCGAAGGGCGCTCCCACGTTGTACTGCTGCATGCGGCCTCGAGATTTTCTTGTCGGCCCTTTCGCGGCTGAACATCGGTCGCAGCTCTTAATCCACTCGGCTACAGACTCCTGACATCCTACCCAGTAGAATCGTCTTTTTATTTTGGCGACGGTTTTGGTGATACCCAGGTGCCCTCCACTGGAGTCGTTATGGTATGCCTCGATGACCTCGTTGATTCTGCATTTCGGCACTACCATTAGAGAGTTGCTGGTCCGACCATCCGTGCTCTCCCATTCTCGGTACAGGCAGCCGCAGGCAGCCTTCAGCCGCAGACTTTTCCACTGTGCCCAGTAAGCCTTAGCGATTGGGTTTTCACCGCCCACCTCCTGCCAGTCTGGACGTGCGCCTTGCTTCTCGCCTTCGATGATTTTTGCAAGATCCGCATCCTCACGCTGGTCCTTTTGTAGCCTCTCCGCAGACCACTCTTCCTCTGGCATAACGCTTATCAACCGGACGTCCTCTATCTGTTCTTTGCTTTCGGCTCGCGAGCACTGCCTGCATTCGACTTTGCACGGACGGCGTGACAAGGCATCGGCATTTCCATGGCTACTGCCCTTGCGATGCTCCATCGTGTAGTCGTAGCTCTGCAGTCGCTCGATCTACCGCGCCAATTGCCCTTCAGAATCCTTAAAGTATAGGAGCCATCTCAATGCCGCATGATCTGTGCGCAGGCGAAACCTTTGTCCATACAGATATTTGTGGAAGTGTTTTACGCAGTCCAATATCGCCAGCAGTTCTCTCCGTATCACACAGTAGTTGCGTTCCGGTTTCGATAGAACCCTACTGTAGTACGCTATCACTTTTTCCTGGCCGTCTATTATCTGTGATAGCACACCGCCAATACTATTCCCGCATGCATCTGTATCCAGCACAAACATCTCCCCAGGCACGGGGAAGGCCAGAATTGGAGCACTGCATAGTTTTCCCTTCAGACGTGCAAAAGCCTGTTCCTGCTCCTCGTTCCACTCGAAAGCTTGGCCCTTTTTCGTCAGTTTGTGCAAGCTGCTGGCTATGTTCGCGAATCCCGGAACAATTCGGCGGTAGTATGTGCACAGGCCCAGGAAACTGCGGAGTTCGTGTAGATTGCGTGGCCGGCGCCACTCCTTAACCGCCGCGATTTTGCCTTCACCCATATGCACTCCGCGGGCGGAAACCGTATGACCCAGATACTTGACCTCCTTTTGGAACAGCGAGCACTTCTTTGGGTTGAGTCTAAGCCCAGCTTTTTGTATCCGCTCAAACACCTCCTTCAGCTTTCCCAGGTGGTCGTCGAAGCTCTTACCCATCATGATTATGCCGTCGAGGTACACAAGGCACGTCCGCCAATGCAGCCCTGTTAGCACGCGTTCCATTAGCCGCTCGAATGTTGCGGGTGTGTTGCAGAGTCCAAACGGCATGACGGTGAACTGCCATAAACCATCGCCAACACTAAAAGCCGTTTTCTCCTTGTCCTTGTCTGCAAGCTCTACCTGCCAATAGCCGCTGCGTAAGTCGAGCGTGGAGAACCACTGTGTGCCTGACAGCGTGTCCAGGGTGTCATCGATCCGCGGTAGTGGACAACTGTCCTTCTTGGTCACATAATTGAGCTTCCGATAATCCACACAAAATCGGGTACTGCCATCCTTTTTCCTGACTAGCACGACCGGCGAGCACCAGGGGCCCGAAGAAGGCTCTATGACCTTGTCTTTCTGCATGTTTTCGATCAAATTTGTAACCTCTTCCCTCTTGGCCAGAGGAACTCGTCTTGGCGGTTGGCGAATCGGTTTTGCACTTCCCGTGTCGATGTTGTGCTTCACTATGGCCGTTCTTCCGCCTGCTTCTGCCGCAAATATTGACCCATAGTGCTGCAGGAGTGACCTCGCCTTCTGTTTCTGCTTGACCGTCAACTCGCTGCTCCAATGGTTCTCCTGCGGTATGGCGTCCATGTTAAAACCGCTCTTCTTATTACCTCCAGGTGGGCTACTCTCGCAGTTGACCAGTGCTACAGCTTCCTTACACTCGCCAATTACCTCATCTTTCCCGACATATCTGGGTGCATTCAGGGGGTTCAGTATTCTGACTGGTATTCTGCCATTTTTAGGTTCCACTAATGTACGTCCGATGATGATGTTGTCGTGTCCATGCTTCGGTGCTTCTACTACCCACAGCCGACTCGTCCCATCTTCCTCGTCCACCTTTGCCCACACAATCGCCTCAGAATGCGCTGGTATCCTCCTGTGTTGACACGATACAACCTTCCTTACCGCCACGCTTCGCTCATAGCCGGTGTGCAGCGGGAATTCAACGTTGGCATATCTCAATATGGGAAGAGCTTGATATAGCGCTTGTCGTTCCTGGGGATAATAGGAACTTTGCGCGAGAGTTGTAAGGCGATTCTTAACAAATGCCAACTCTGCTTGGGAGTGTCAGGAGGAGATGCCGTTATGGACAAAGCGGCGGAACATGTATGCGATGACTCGCAGAGCTCGAGAGAAGCGGGAGAACCCATCGAGAATGTCGGCTTGCTCTTCGAGAAGGTGGTGGCAGTCAATCGCTCGTTGTTCCGGGATTGGAACTTTGCGAGAGTGACCCTTTGGCCAAGCTTCGGAAGCTTGCTGCAGCCATTTGGGGCCAGTCCACCATAGAATGTGATCTTTAAGATCTTGCGGCTTGCATCCGCGCGTTCGTAAGTCCGCGGGATTTTCAGCGCTTGGGGCATGTCGCCAGAATGCGCTGGTATCCTCCAAGGTGGTTTTTTCTACCAAGCAAAGACAATTTCAGAATCGGTCCATGAATGGATTTCCGATTTATCGAACCCGAGATGAGAGCGAAGAGATTTGATGACCTGGGAGAGTAAAACTGCCGCTCCAAGCTTTAAGCGAGGTGAGCTTATGGTTTGGAGAGGTGCAACTCTTGTTTTTGCAACAAGAAGATGTGACGAGAGGCTGTCACCCTTCGTGCTAGTACGTATGTACTAGGCATCGCAATCCCGGGATCCCGGACTTTTTCCAGTCCCGAAAATCCCGGGATTCAAATCTTTTAATCCGGGGATTTTCGGGATTGCAAAAGATGCTTCAAAGTTCAAATGAAATAAATTTAAAAGCACAAAAACCCAATTCCTTAACTGAAGGAGGAGGGAGGGGATAGAGGGTGTCTTTTGCAAAAGGCTTATAATTATTTACTAAGCATTCAACCAGCAAGTGTTGAATCTGAAAGATGTTTTCTCTCAGCAGGGTTTATTTGCAATAAATTTCGCTCTAGATTAGAGGGCAAAACATTTAATGCCTTAGTATTTTTAAGATCTCAGTTTTTAGTTAATCACAACGCTTAACTTTTTTATCGAAATATTCGAAGTAAAACTAAAAGTACTAACAAATTAACTATTTTATTTTTTTTTTATCAAATATGCGTATATATGTACTTTATGATACATTTGATGCAAAGCAATAAGTTATGTTTAAGTGTCATTTTTGGATAAAACAAAATGTTATCAAACTGAAGTTAAATGTCAAATGAAAAACTTTTAAGTTAAACAAAATGTTTTCAAGGATGACTATGTTTATTTATTTGATTTAAATTTAAACTGACAATTTTGAATGTAATTGACAACTGATTGTAAATGACAACTGGATTTAGATGATGTGCCGCGCACAACCAACCACTTCGACGACTCAACACCGACTGCCTCCCTTTCCGCCTTACAATGTGATTAAATTCAAGATAAAAAATCTTAAAACTACCCCCAATGTGATTAAACTGTGTCCATTTTTATGGTAAATATATTATAAACAAGTATTTATGCAATGTGGTAAAATTGTTTTATTTAAAAAATTTGTTGGGATAAATGGGATCCCGGGATTTGACTTTTCAATCCCGAAAATCCCGGGATCGCAAAATGGCAAAAAATTGCGATCCCTAGTATGTACAGAGCTGCACAGTATGCCTTTTTACCAAACGTTAAGTTTAGTGGGATAACCGACTATATCGTGCCGTACCTAAGTTTTCAAACGGATTTCGGGGCAAAATTTCCTACGAGGGCCGAATGGGAAAGAACCAGCCTTTTCAACGAATACGACATACACATCTTTACGGATGGATCCAAAATGTCGTGCGGGGTGGGTGCGGGGGTATACTCACAGCACGTGGGGATAAATGAAGCCATACGTCTACCCAATGATGCCACGGTCTTTCAGGCAGAAGTCTTGGCGGTCAGGGAGGCCTGCCGACTGGTAGAGAGAGACATCACTGATAGGTGTAAGGTTGCAATATTAATTGACAGTCAGGCAGCAATAAAGGCTCTACATTCTACCACGGTCCAGTCAAGGTTGGTCGAGGAGTGTAGGACGGCTCTGGGCGCGCTAAGTCGCTGCGCTGATATCACCCTCATCTGGGTTCCCGGCCGTAGGAACATAGAAGGGAATGAGAGAGAGCGCTCGGGGGCCTCGCTTGACGCATCACTGGGTGTCTCGGTTCCGACGCCTTTGGGAGTCGTCAGGAGGGGCTGCTATCTACACTATCTCAGCCTTCCCAATCGGAGTTGGAAGTCGCTGTCTTCCTGCCGTACCTCGCGGGAGATGTGGCCCTCCTACAACGAGCCGAGATCTCGCGAGCTTATTAACAAACCACGCACGGACGTCGCTAGGCTTACGGCGATCATCACAGGCCACTGGACTATAGGTCCACATGCGGAGAGGCTAAACATCCCCTTCAATACCCATTGCAGGAGCTGTGGGAAGTTAGAAGAGAAAGAAACACCAAATCACTTCCTCTGTCACTGCCCAGCTCTGGCAAGGGCAAGATTTAAGTTTCTAGGGAAACACTTTTTCACTTGTATGACCGATTGCTCGACAGTCTGGGGAATCTTCTTGGATACCTAAATTCTATCAGGTGGATTTAGTCATACAACTAACCAGGTTTAGTTTTCGGTGAGCATGTGGTACTAAAACGGCGTCTATGCGCTAACTGTGACTTGCAGGGGGACTGTGAGTCAGCCACCTCAACCAACCAACCAACCAACCATGCCTTTTCAGAGGCATCGCAAAATCCATGGATCTGAACATTTCGCTTGGGGGCGTAGTGAACCCACCGGGGAATTTCGATAAATTCTATGGTTGGCACGTTCTCAATGAATTGCTGCCATTTGACAAGTGATCCTGGCTTTATGCATTCATCCCATTCAGTGCCTTCAAGCCAAATCTCTGGCAGAAGCTTTTTGGCAAGAATCATTATAGGCGAAAGCCATCCTGCGGGATCGAAAAGCTTGGCAACGGAGGAAAGAATTGGCCTTTTTGTAAATGAATTTTCAGGAGTAGTGGGAGAGATGGAGTATGAAAATGAATCCGATAGGGCATTCCAAAGGATGCCAAGAGCCTTAGCAGAACTCGTTGCATCGAACTTGAAGAATTCCGAGTCGAAAATGTCGTCTTCGGAAATTTCCTCTAAGAGTTTTGGGTGATTCGCCATCTTTTTAAGGGGAAAACCTCCGGAGTTGAGGGTGGCTATCACTTGAGAGAGAGCTTCCTTAGTAGTGGGAAGATCATGACCTCCGGAAAGAATGTCGTCGACATACCTATCCTCAAGAAGTATTTTTGCCGCTAGCGGGCTGGATGGCTGAGAATCGTGGGCCAATTGATGGAGCGTTCTGATGGTCAAATATGGCGCTCAGTTAACCCCAAATTTCACCGTTCACGATATATCTACCGTCCGATCCACGGATTATGGTCTTCTGGTGCAACTCTTTGCAGTATGTGTCATGCGCGGAGACAGGTGTTGGAAGTTTAACTTCTTCCTGCTCCCAGAATTGCCTGAGTTGTGAACTAAGTTCCTCATTGGAGACTTCTGCAACGTATGTCAAATAAGATGACACCGTATGGGGTACTGGCCCGTTGAGTATCCAACCGAAAATGGTGTTTTGGGCTAATAAGCTGCCACAGACATTTCGACGGATACCTTCGATTAAGATCTGGCGAATCAGATCGGTGCCAATTACCAAGTCTATCCGCGCTGACTCGGAGGGACTTGGGTTAGCAAGACTTAGCGTGGCAAATTCTTGCCAATTGGGATGGATAATTGTTAAGGGAGGTAGCAATTTTGTCAATTGAGGGAGTACGATAGCTTGCACGTTGCTTGCAGGTGCACTTTTTGCACCTTCCCGGAAATGAAGGAGCGTTGCGAGCCTTGGTCGATTAACGCTCTAACCTAGAACAATTCTCGTAGGTGGGCAATAGACACCAGTGCCGTAGGCAGAAGGAATGCCATTATTGGAATGAAGACTTGTGCAATATTTTATGGTATGCGTTGTGGCAAGACAGTTTTCGCATAGGTTGTGCTCTTTGACGTATTTCAGTCGGCTCTGGGGGCTGAGCTTCTTGAAACTTTGACATGTCCGTATACGGTGGTTTGCGTTGCAGATTTTGCACTCGAATTCTTTTTTCACCTCAGTGTAGAAGTGCTGAGATCTGTTTTGAGGCCGATATTGAGGGGCATTGAAATTGGAGGGTTGTGTTTTTGGCTAAGCGGGCCGAATGCTATTAAGCCGTTCCACCACCTCGTACCTGATGGTCATGAACTAGTCCATTTGCGACCAAAGAGGCAGGTCTTTACGAGATGTAAGAGATCGTTCCCAAAGAGTTTTTGTCTCTTCGGGGAATTTGGTGCAACAAAAAATGTTTCGGTATCGCAAGGTGAAACTTGTAAACAAATGTTTGGTGTATTTGTTGGTTCAAGAGATCGAACCTGTTCCCTTTGCGCAGCGTGCTGAGGCTGGAGCATCTCAATGATGTCCGACATCTGAGCCTTGCACAACTCATACTGGTCTGTGCAGGCGTCTATCTTCTACCGAGCAGACTCCTTGAAACGGTCGGGCTACTGTCTTCCGCAATGGAGACTGCCATATATGCACACATAAGCCTTCCCATTCTTCCAAATTCTTTCGACGATTTTGGACGAGGGACTTCCTTTGTTCCTCAATGGGAGTCGTTGAGAACTTTGTATAACATTGCACGAACCGATTAGACTCGAATATAAATTTGGCAACGCTAGGATCGGTTGCTCGGAGAATGAGAGATTTGGAGTGCGTTTTTGGAGGCTCACGAGTAACATTGTCTGTCAAAAACAGAGACCTAAAATAATTATTATCAATATTTTTGGAAATAAAAAAATTGCCCTTAATTAAGATATTTTTATAAATATTGCTTTATAATAATTATTTCCAATAAAAATTTTTTTACATGGCCTGTACCTATTATCATGTAATAAATATTCTTACGTTGCGTAATAACTGTTAAAATAAAAAATTTCGTCCTCGATAATTATTATTTTGCAAGTTTTTTGTTTTACGTTGCTTCATAACTTTTGTTTTCGATTTTTTTTTTTTACGTTGCCGATAACTATTATTTTCAGAAATTTTTTTTTACGTTGCTTCATAATTTTTTTTAAAGAAAAATTTTTTTTTACGTTGCCTTGCCACATTTTGAGTTCAAATTTTTTTTTTATTGTTTCAATACATTTATTTGTGGTACAACAAATTGACAAACGCAAATTTATTGCAGAAAACCAATTTACACCAACAACTAAAGTGCATTTTAATTTTTGTGCACATGAAAATCGCATATGGCAAACACCTCAGTGTTTGTAATTTAATTTGAAAAAACAAAACCCATATTTATGAAAAAAAAATCTTTCGGACGGTTAGATTTGAAACTACAACCTTCGGAATTGAAGCTTGCGTACACTACTGTGAAGCCACAAGTTGACTTACAACAAGTTAGAAAAAAAAAGAAGATACAAAAGTAGCCACGCGGAAATTAGTTCTATCAATATCATCACGTGTTATTAAGTATTAATCGTAAATAACAGTTATAACGTGTTATGAACAAAATCATTACTATGCATTGTACGTGCACGTGAAGGAATAAGAAGTCTATGTACATTAGGCATCGCAATCCCGGGATCCCGGACTTTTTCCAGTCCCGAAAATCCCGGGATTCAAATCTTTTAATCCCGGGATTTTCGGGATTGCAAAAGATGCTTCAAAGTTCAAATGAAATAAATTTAAAAGCACAAAAACCCAATTCCTTATCTGAAGGAGGAGGGAGGGGATAGAGGGCATCTTTTGCAAAAGGCTTATAATTATTTACTAAGCATTCAACCATAAGCATTTATTTGCAATACATTTCGCTCTAGATTAGAGGGCAAAACATTTAATGCCTTAGTATTTTTAAGATCTCAGTTTTTAGTTAATCACAACGCTTAACTTTTTTATCGAAATAATCGAAGTAAAACTAAAAGTACTAACAAATTAACTATTTTATTTTTTTATCAAATATGCGTATATATGTACTTTATGATACATTTGATGCAAAGCAATAAGTTATGTTTAAGTGTCATTTTTGGATAAAACAAAATGTTATCAAACTGAAGTTAAATGTCAAATGAAAAACTTTTAAGTTAAACAAAATGTTGTCAAGGATGACTATGTTTATTTATTTGATTTAAATTTAAACTGACAATTTTGAATGTAATTGACAACTGATTGTAAATGACAACTGGATTTTGGTGATGTACCGCGCACAACCAACCACTTCGACGACTCAACACCGACTGCCTCCCTTTCCGCCTTACAATGTGATTAAATTCAAGATACAAAATCTTAAAACTACCCCAAATGTGATTAAACTGTGTCCATTTTTATGGTAAATATATTATAAACAAGTATTTATGCAATTTGGTAAAATTGTTTTATTTAAAAAATTTGTTATTTGAATCCCGGGATTAAATCCCGGGATCCCGGGATTTGACTTTTCAATCCCGAAAATCCCGGGATCGCAAAATGGCAAAAAATTGCGATCCCTAATGTACATATAATTGTTTGTCCTGACTAACTGACTGATTAATCACCGCCCAACCCAAAGCTACAAATATGAAATTTGAACTGCAGGTACATATTGAAAAATGAAGACGCTAAGACGGGAGTTTTTGAACATAATGCGCGCCAACTTTTCATCCGATAGGTTACATCTTTGATAACGTAATGTGAGTCGTAGAGCTGAGAACGCCCTTTCCACTGTCACTTGGGTAGCTGGTACAGCGTGTATTATATGTGCCAGTTGTCGCAAAAAAGGAAAGGAAAACTTTTTCTCCTCCCAGTACGTGAGTAGGTCTGCTTCAATTTCTAGACGTTGTGGTTTAAAATGATCAATTTCGGCATACGCAGCCAAAATATCGCGCGATGACCCATTGCTAACGTCATCATCTGAAGACGAATCGACTTCTAGTTCCCTCAGAGCATTTTTGAGCAGAGACGTGGTACTGTGACTGGTAGATTCATCGAAACATACCATAATAGCTTTACTCGGAAAATACACAGAAATATAACACCGTGCGACAAAAATGAAAAATTTTGTTAACACTGGAAAAAATCCATACGCAAATAAATTAGAATTTTTGTTCTTCATTAGACTTGCAGCTTCCACTTTTTTTTAATAATTTTCAAACCAATAAGGTAGAGTAATGAAATTTTTCTGGTTACGGATGCGCAGGGTGTGCTGAGGTTGTGGAAGGAGCACTTCACCAAGCTGCTCGCAGGCGACGAAAGGAACAATACCGCCAGTGGTGAAGATGTCCAGATGGCACCAATCGACGACGACGGTGTGGATGTGCCACCGCCCAGCCATGACGAGGTCCGGGTCGCTATCCAGCGACTCAAGAACAACAAAGCTGCAGGGCCGGATGGGCTACCAGCTGAATTGTTCAAGGCCGGCGGCGGTGAGCTGATTGGGTGCATGCATCAGCTCATTTGCAAAATATGGCTGGAGGAACGAATGCCCAACGATTGGAACCTCAGTGCCCTTTGTCCTGTGCTGAAGAAAGGCGACCCAACAATATGCCCCAACTACAGGGGTATCAGCCTACTTCCCATACAAGGTCCTGACGAGCGTATTCTGTGACCGACTAAAGCCACTCGCCAAGGCGCTGATTGGACCTTATCAGTGCGGCTTTAGACCTGGTAAGTCCACCATCGACCAGATATTCACTCTACGCCAAATCCTGGAGAAGACCCATGAGAACCAAATCGATACACACCATCTCTTCATCGATTACAAGGCAGCATTCGATAGCCCAATAAGGGATCGCCTATATGCCGCATTGTCTGAACTTGGTATCCCTGCAAAGCTCGTGAGACTTTGCAGAGCGACGTTGAGCAATACGCGTAGCTCCGTCAAGGTTGGAAGTGACCTCTCCGACCCCTTTGATACCGTTCGAGGCTTCAGACAGGGCGATCCTTTGTCCTGCGACCTCTTCAACTTTACTATGGAGAGTGTTCTGCGCAAGGCCGGTGTACATCGTAATGGCACAATTTTCAACAAAAGTGTCCAGCTCCTTGCTTACGCTGATGATATTGATGTCATCGGACGTAACAAGCGAGATGTCACCGCTGCCTTTGCGGCTATCGAAAGAGAATCTGCCAAAATGGGTCTGGTGGTAAATGAGGGCAAGACGAAGTATATGCTGTCTACACGCAGGGACTCGCAGCGGCTAGGGTCTCACGTCGAGGCCGACAGGTATGCTTTTGAAGTTGTCAAGGAATTCGTCTACCTTGGCACCGCCATCAACAGCAGCAATGATGTCAGTCTGGAGATAAAGCGAAGGATAACTCTTGCCAACAGGTGCTACTACGGTCTCGGTAGGCAATTGAGAAGTAGAGACCTCTCTCGACCGACAAAACTTTCACTCTATAGGACGCGTATCTTGCCCGTGCTCCTCTATGGCGCTGAAGCATGGACAATGACACGAAACGACATAGCGGCCCTTGGAGTGTTCGAGAGGAAGGTGCTTCGCAAAATCTTCGGCCCTGTTCGGGTTGGTGACGACTATCGCATACGAACCAATAACGAGCTGTATGAGCTGTATAAGGACATGGACGTAGCGCAGCGAATTAACATCCAGCGGCTACGCTGGCTCGGTCATGTCTGCCGCATGGACGACGAAGCTCCGGCGAAAAAGGTATTCGATGCGATGGTTGGAGGTCGACGGCGAAGAGGGAGGCCGTGTCTCCGGTGGAAGGACCAAGTGGAAGAGGCCCTGGTATCTCTTGGTGTGACCAACTGGAGAAGGCGCGCGCGAAGCAGAGGCGCCTGGAGAGAAGTTTTGCGGCAGGCCGTAACCCGGTAACGGGTTGTTATGGCCAGTTAAGTAAGTAAGTAAGTAATGAAATTTTGACACATGATCAAGAAGATTTCGGGTTCTAACATACTTACTTTTCAAGAAAATTCTACATAAATTTTAAAGGATATTTATTCATTTATTTATTTATTATAAGTCTACAGTACAAAGTACCTTACAGACTAGATCAATTAAAAGGTAATGATAATAACAAATCCATATAATGTACAAATTAAGCAAATAAGTCTATCATACAATGTACATTTACAAACTACCAGGTGAAACTAACTACCTATAAAACCGGTAATTAGTTTTGAAAAACACGTTTATTTTGAGGAAATGATTACAATTTTATTCTTCAAAGTAATGGCTATCGCTAGCTACACATTGTTCCCATCTCTCAGGCAATTTATGGATGCCTCGCCAAACAAATGTTTCGTCTTTTGCCTGACACCAATCATCGATCCATTTTTTGACTTCTGCGTGAGAATTGAAGCGCCGTTCCGTTAATGCGTGGCCCATCGATGCGAACATGTGATAATCCGAAGGCGCCAAGTCTGGTGAGTAAGCCGCATGAGCAAGAGCTTCCCAGTTGTACGATGCAACCAATTCTTTGGTGGCTCTAGTGCGGTGTGGTGGTGCGTTGTCATCGAGGAAAATCGCTTTGTGTTGCCTGGCTTCATATTCTGGGCGTTTTTGGCGTATAGCACGGTTCAAATCGGCCAATTGTTGTTGGTAACGTTCACCGTTAACCGTTTCACCAGGTTTTAGAAGGTCATACCATATGACACCACGCTGGTCCCAGAAAACACATAGCATGGCCTTCTTTCCGAAGCGATCTGGCCTTGCGGTCGATTGCGCACTTTCGCCGCGGTTAACATACGATCTTTTTCGTTTGGGATTCTTGAAATAGACCCACTTTTCATCACCAGTTACGATTCGATGCAAAAACGACTTTCTTTTGTACCGGGCGAGCATCATTTCACAAGTGGTTTTTCGGTTTTCTTGCTGCCTTTCAGTCAGTTCATGTGGCACCCATCTACCGACCTTTAAAATTTTTCCCATTGCTTTTAAACGTTTTCCGACGGTCCGACGGTCAACACCCAATTGTTCTGCGAGCTGTTCTTGCGTTTGGCCATCATCTTCATCGAGCAATGCTTGCAATTCGGCGTCTTCAAACTTTTTTGGTGGCCGGTCACGCTCCTCGTTTCTCACATCAAAATCACCACTTTGAAATTTATTGATCCACTCGTTACACTGTGTGCGACCAAGAGCATGCTCGCCGTAAGCTTCCACAAGCATTCGATGCGATTCAGAAGCGTTTTTCTTGAAATGGTAACACAAAACTAACTGTGTCGGCAAATCGTAATTTGTAGGCACGTAATCCGACATTTTCCGGAGCGTCAAACAATGCGTTGTTGGATGAAACTTGACAAATTGTGAACTGAATATTGTTGACATATGACAGAAGAAGTAAACATGACATTTGGTACGGTTCCGAAGTTTATAAATATTCGGCTATTTACCGCTAGATGTCGTTACCGGTTTCATAGCCGCAAATACCTGGTAAATAATGAATGAATTAAACTATATATATGAATTAAACTATATATATATAATATATAAATTTTGATATATTTTGACATTTTTATATAGGTGCGCTTAGGATCTACATTAAACAAATTTAGCTGTTTCCAAAAACTTTTTTAAGATATTCCGCTAAGCTGCATTTTTTGCTTAAGGGGGTAGTCAGGTGGAATCGACCATATTTTTAAATAATTTTTTTTTCATACAAATTTTTATTCCACATGAATAATTTTTTATATGTTATTGTACATATTTTTGATGAATTTTGAATTATGGCATAATTTTATACCATTAATGTTTAAATATGATTTCGGGCATGTGGCCGCCGCGGCTGGCTCGAATAAAGCCAATTCTACAGGTCCAATTTTCAGTTGATGGACAAAGCTCCAATTGCTGTGCACGGTGGCGAATCGATTCATTCGGGTCCTCTTCAACATTTTACTCTACAGCGGCAATTGTTTCTTCGGTGCGCACTGTTCGACGTCTCTGCGGATGCGTATTATCACATAGAGTAAACGTAGTGCGAAAACGACCCATGGTTAACCGAATTAATTGCTCTGATGGACCATAAAATGGACGGAGCGGTAAACTTCGCGAACTGAACCATTATTTTCGAAATAAATTTGCACGATTTGCAAGCGTTGTTCTTTTGTCAACCTGTTCATGATGAAATGGCAAACCAAACTGAACATAAATGACATTAGAGTTGCCAGATTTGACCACAAAATGCCAGTTTTATCTCTATTCGAAAAACAAACCTCTAAAAAAAACAGCCACCATTTATATTTTGTTTTTGTATCATTGCACGGATTGCAAGATTCTGCAATTTTTGCATTTCGTGCACCTTGCAAGGGTTTTGCAAGACATCGAGAATACCCCTAATATGAATTTTAATTGATTCTGTGTTTTACTGCGGGGAAAAGGGCTTTGCAACAACAACAACAACGGTTATATACGGCCGAATAAATGTGACTCAATTGTTTATACATATAATTTATTGAATTATATAATTTATGTAAGTTTCGACCAAATTGAAATCACTTTTTATGTTTTCTTATGTTTTCTACCAAGAAAATCAATGAATTATTCATAAATCTTAATTATTGCTAATATAAGGCTTAATTTCGAGTGCTAAAAGTGTAAATAACTAAACAGATAAGTGATAAGTTTTAATATTATATAACATTATATAAAATGAAAACATATATTTTTCTAAATTGACAAAATGAATAAAAGAACATTTGAAAATTGCATTGAAAAGAGAAGAAAAATTCGAGTCAAATGTGAACAAATTCGAAAGACTCGTGGAATTTTCTCAAGTAACGAAATGTGTGGAAGCAATGGATTGTGAAATCAGTGCTGAAGTTAATTGTGTGTCCAGTGCTATTATTCCTCTCGTAAATTTTAAAGCAGGTGGCTTGCCAGGTCCTGCTTCCATTAAGTGTTTGCTAGAGTGAGAGAAATAGGTGAGGTCAGTAATAGTTCAGGTTCAAGACTCCGTTGCTGCTTACATCGAAAAAAGGAAAAAAATTTTTCTTTCGGTGGCTGTCCTCTCAGCAGGAAATGGCAAACCTATGGGAGTAAAATTGCCTATGAAAAAGCTCCCAACTCGCCGTTCGAAATCGGCATAGAACTGTAGGTACCTTCCAACGTTGTAAAAATTCGCACGCACAACATGGATAGTTGCCGGATGACCGGGGAAGTGCACGACAACACCTTAGACGACATCGCCAGCTCCCTCCTGTTCACATCAGTTGCCGCAGTGGTGGACTTGGAAGAAAATTATAATAACACGGAGTACACGCAGAGAATGGTAATTTTTCCAGACCACGTACCTTCGCAACTTAAAGGGCGCATCTGAGTGGTGCGGAAGATTTTTAGCGACCAGGTGCTGTTTGAGTTCAAATGGGATAGCAGGTGAAGAAAACGTTCGCTTGCGAAACTTATACAGGTAAAAATTAGTTAGTCAAAATAAATAGTAAAAAATTACATGTAATTAATGTTTCCCCATTTCATTTAGAAGTTTTTCAAAATCTCGGCGTGAGTCGTTTTGAAAAGGAGGTGAAGAGGTTCGTGATTATTAATTAGATTAACAAAAGCGCCGTTTTTAATTTTGATTTTGTTTTGTTTGTTTATTTGTTTTGTTAAATCTTTAGAACAGTTTTTTTTTTCTATTTAATGTACATATAGTGAATGAAGTGAATACATACATACATGAATGAATGAAAAAATATAATAAATAACCAATACTTTTATATAAATGTGTCTTCATTACTAAAATAGTCGCAACGAATATATACGCCATGACTACCTGGTATGTCTAACTAATATTTCGGTTAGATGTACCCGATTTGTACGCTAGTCCTAACAAATATCGCACGACAAAAGTGACACAACTCAAAATTTTGCATTTTAGGGTTCATGTGTTAATATTGTGAACAAGGCATAAATCTGCCAATAAGCAAAAGCTCAGTATATTTTGTTGTTGTTACCTGTTGTTGTTACCTGAGCCACGGCGGCTGTTGGCAGCTGTTGGCAGCCGCCGTGGCTCAGTTGGTTAGTGCGCGGTCCAACGAGTCGCATGCAGAGCGACGCAAGATCGAATACTGCATGTAGTAACACCTAAAAAAAATAACGGGAAACTCGTTTTCTCTTTCGGTGGCTGTCCTCTCAGCTGGAAATGGCAAACCTCTGAGAGTAAAAATTGCCTATGAAAAGCTCCCAACCTGCCGTTCGGAACCGGCATAAAACTGTAGGTCCCTTCCACCCGCGTACAAAATTCACACGCACAACACGGGTGGTTGCGGGAAGCTAGGCCTTAGTCTCGCGTAAGCGGGCTGTCGTGCCAATCAATCAATCAATCACCTGTTGCAAAAATACATTTAGGTCTCTCTTCATGTCAGAAGTTTGATGATATTTGATCGCTGCAGGTCAATGCAAAAGAGTCCTAACTCAAATTGTGACACTTTTAACGAAATAAATTTTTGTTGAAGTTTAAGTAAAGTTCTGACAATTTTACTATATTTTTTTTTAATAAAACAATTCGAATTTTCAAAATTTTTCTTTCAACTTTATCATCAAAACAGTCACAACTCAAAATTTTGGATTTTCTCTAGCACAATCTGTAAGGATTTTCTACTGAACGGTCTATACGTTATTTAAAAAAAATGTTTATTTAGCTCAAAAACAGTTTTTTGCGTTTCCTAAAAGATAAAAAATTTTGAGTTGTGTCACTTTTGTAGTGCGTGTGCGATATAAACGTTATGACTACCTGGTATGTCAAACCAATATATTCGTCATAGCTAACTTAAGTGAGCGAGATGGCTATACCTTTGTTCAGACTTTAAAGTGCGTGCGTTGGAAGGTGATACAAAATCACATGTACACAAAAGTTATATATAATTTAAGATTTTCTATGAAAAGATACTTATCTGTAAAAATTTTTTTCCACTTTTTAGTTTCCACCGGCGGAGTTCTTGGGCTATTCATAGGAACATCTTTATTAAACTTTATTGAAGTTGTATACTTTTGCTTGCGTTATAAATTTCCTTCAGTATTTTGAAACATTGTATAATTACAAAATTTGTTAAACTATAATAAAATAAGCACTTTATTGACCAGAATTCTATGTACGGAATCAGTTGAGTTCTACACGCGTCCGCGCACTTCGATTTAAAGGTGGAGAAACATCGATGTTAATATCGATGCATCGATGTTTTTTTATTTTTCCCACCATCGATGTTTTTTTTTGACTATCGATGTTTTTCCATCTTTATTTAAAGCGGAGGAAGCGGACAAATTGTAAGTTAAAGAATTTTTTTGCTAGATTTAATAAAAATGTTGCTATGTACTCATAAATTTACAGGCTAAGGTGTTAGGAGGTGTTGGCCGTAGAGGTGGAGACAGAGAAGAAGCACGTATGGAGAAGTACGTAGAACGTAAGTAATCATTTGCCAATTGCACGTGGAAAATGTCGCATATGCAAATGTGATAATTATTACTTATGTTATATTATAGGAGCATTAAAGGAAGGTTGCAATTCGGAAAGTCCCAAGCGTACTCGGGAATCGTCTAATGTATGGCAGCACTTTAAGAAATCTACCGACAGGCAAAGCGGAATTTGCAATTACTGCGGTAAGATATTTAAAACCGCCGGTAATACAACGAACCTTATGGGGCATTTGAAACGCGTTCATCCAGATCATGTACAAAGATCATGTACAGAAAAAAATCCTATGCCAGTTTGTATGAATAAATTTTTAAGTCGTGAAAAGTTCTATCCTAATGACTCAGCTCAAAAGAAAAGGCTTGACGGTGTTTTAATGCGCATGATTGCAGTAGATGTGCAGCCATTTAATATCGTCAACGACAAAGGATTTTGCGAATTTGTTCATGAACTAGACCGACAGTATAAGTTACCAAGCAAAACCTTCCTTCGAGATGTGGCACTTCCGAATGAGTACGAACATATAAAAAGAAAATTAAAATATGTTTTACAATGTGTTGAGCATGTGGCGATGACAACGGACTGCTGGACTTCAAAAGCGAATGAAGGTTACATTACAATAACATGCCATTTTGTGAATTCAAATTTTAAGCTTCAATCCGTTGTATTGTCAACCGCTAAACTATTAACGCCTACCAATCACACAGCTGTTAATATTTCCGAATCAATTCGCGTTGTTTTAACTGAGTGGGATGTAATCGAAAAGGTCGTTTCCATTGTAACTGACAATGATAGCACAATGAAAAAGGCTTGTGAGCTCCTTGAAATTAAGCATTTACCCTGTTTCGCCCACACGATTAATTTGCTGGTTCAAGATGTGCTGAAATTAGAAACTCTAGTACCAATTTTGGCGAAATGCAAACGGATAGTGACCTACTTTAAAAGCAGCACTATTGCGTACGAGAAATTTAAAAAGGCTCAAGGTAAAGAAAATCCGTATGGTCTAGTACAGGAAGTAGCCACTCGATGGAACAGTGCTTTCCAGATGATGAAAAGAGTTGTGCTTACCAATGAATTTATATCAGCTGTACTCTTAAGTACGCCTAAGGCTCAACAACCGTTTTCCGCAGACGAAATTAGCATTTTACAGGAACTTACCGAATTGCTTTCCCCATTCGAAGATGCAACTTTATCAATTTCCGCTAACAAGAAAGTTACGGTTTCTCTTATTATTCCACTAATCTGCGAGCTGCAACAAAAACTGTATAAATTGAGATATAAAATAAAAACTGCAGAAGCGATTTGTGCATTTGAGTTTTTAAGTCAGCGTTTGCCAGAGAGGTTCTCTGTTTACGAGACACGAACTATTCCTCGGATCGCAACACTGCTTGATCCACGATTCAAAAAGGAAGGCTTTATGTCGCCATCAAATGCAGATCAGGCATCGAAAGCCTTGGAGCAGGACCAGCAGCACCATATTATCCAAAACTCCACGCCAGCAGCCAACACCTCCAGAACAAGACCTCCAGAACAACACCTCAACTACATTTTCATTTTTGCAACAAAAAATTTCGGCCAAAGCCAGGACTAGTCGGTCAGATGCCATAATCATATTGAGGCAGCACCTCGAAAAAATGAATGAGCCTGAGGATTGCGATCCTCTTACGTATTGGGAGGTAAATATTTACACATACATATGTGGGTCATAAAAACATGGTTACTTATTATTTTGTTTTTCAGATGAATACGGATAGTATGCTTGCAGTTAAATCTTTAGCTAAACGGTTTCTGTGCGTCTCTGCATCATCATGCGAGTCAGAAAGAACTTTTAGCAAAGCTGGAGAAATAATTTCTGACCGCAGGTCTCGACTTAAACCTGCTGTCGTCGACAAATTAATTTTTATTTGTAAAAATCACGATATAAGTGAGCAATAATTTTTCAGTTGTTACGCTTTTCTTTTAATTCATTAACTTGAAAATTGATCTCATTAAATGTACTATGTTTCCGAACATATTGTTTCTGAACTACCAAAATCCCAAACTGATTTAAATTAAAGTCATAAACTAAACTCGCTGTTGTTACGTTTATTTGGTTATTCTTATTTTTTTATTTGCATGATCTCATAGTCAATCCGTGGTAAACGAATTTTCAGTGGCCAATGCCATTTTTGTGTAAATTTTACACAAAACATCGATAATATCGATGTTTTGCTTTCAAAACATCGAAAACATCGATACTAGCAAACATCGATGTTTCTCCACCCCTACTTCGATTGTCACACTAAAAGTGAACATGGCGTTCTTCACTGGTCAGCACCGAAGCTCAGGGTCGTATTTCCTGAACTCCGGTGCTGCCAAGTTATTCTACTTAAAGCTATGGCGTTGCCATATTAAATCATTTTACAACTCGGGTAACCTGACACTTTATCGTCCCGATAATTAGCCTACCGTATTGCCCGAATCCCTTTCAACGGCAACCTTTTCACTCGGCTTTGAGGTCCACCTACGTGTTCGATATGCCTCCACCACTCCATCATACGGCAACTGAGTCAATTGGCAGTTATCAATATCACGTACGACATAACGATCGTTTCCTAAGACGTCATGAATCACATATTGGCCTCGGTACTTGGGTATGAACTTTTTATTCGTACCGACGACAGTGTCAACATTCCGAATAACTACAAAATCACCTACTATACTACTGCGATGCTTTTGAGCGTATATCCACTGGATCCCTAGTAACGTCATTCTTTTCGTCAAGATATTCCTTCAGCTCGTCAATCACGCCACCTCGCTGTTCCACACCAAACAACAGGATACTCGGAGTAGTTTTCGTGGCACTATGAACTGAGTTATTGATAGCATGTTCGACCTGTAGTAATCTGCTACACCAATCAGTATGTGTAATTGGATCGCTTATTTTGCTTAGCATGGTTTTGATTACTCGATTCACTCTTTCTATCTGCCCGTTGGCCTGTGGAGATGCCGCAGCCACCTTTACATGTTTAATATTATGTTTTAGCACGTATTCCCCAAATTCGAGTGACGTAAAGCAAGTTCCTCTATCGGATATTATCCGTTTGGGTCAACTATAGTAGTTGAAGTATTTGGCCAACGCGGCAGTAACCTCTCTCGTACTAGTCGAATTAGTAGGATATAATTTTACAAACTTCGTAAAAGCGTCAACCACGACCAAAATATGTTTCCTCTTCGAGTTCAGAGACGGCAGCGGCCCAAAATGGTCGATGTGAATTGTATCAAACGGAATTGGGTTTTTTGGGATATTGTACAGGCATTTTTCGTTTAACCGAGTTGGTGCGGCATACATAATGCATTTCAGACAATTTTCAACCGCCTGGTGGCCTAACTTCTCATGGATCAAACGTATTACATTTTCCTCCATTTCAAGCGGTACGTACAAGAGTTTCCGACCTGATTCAATGACTTTATAAACCACACCGTCAACTAAGTCAAAATCCCTTATCGATTCGTCGCGCTCTTGGGCTATTTGTATCTGGAAGTCTACGTCGTAAACGTCTGTAACCATTGCGACATGGCACCTACTTAGGGCGTCCACATGACCCATGGATGCACCCCGCGATGTTGTAACCTGTAGTCATAGTTCTGCCAGCGCTTCTAACTCAAAGCTGTGATACTTAGACTCGGCAGCAGAAGTGGTTTTAGAGAAATATGATATTGGATGAAATTTGCCATCATTCTGTCGCTGCACTAACACAGCACCAAAACCGGAAGAACTAGCGTCACAATGAAGCTCCGTTTCCCTCTCGGGGCTATAAATAGCTAAAACCGGTGCTTTCGTCAGTTTGGCTTTTAACTCGTTAAAAGCTCTTATGAGGGTCGGCACCCTTTTTCAACAGATCCTTAATGGTTTAGCTAGAGTCGAAAATGATTGTACAAAGTGGCGAAAATATGAAAAAAGACGTAAGCAGGACTGCAATTCTTTCTTATTGGTCAGCAGCGGGCACTTTCTAATAGCTACCACATGAGAATGACTCAATGTTATACCTGTGGCCGTTACCTCGTAACCCAAATATTCTATTTCGTTGTAGCAAAACTTAGATTTCGGAAGATTTAATTTCAATTTTCTACTTGTAATACGTTCGAAAACTAAACGCAACGTCTGATTGTGGTCCTTAAAGTTCTCGGCAGCAATTAGTATATCGTCTACATAGGTTATGATTTTCTTAGCGTCGATGAGATCACGGAAAATATCATTGATGAAAGGTTGGAATACGGCTGGCGCATTTTTAAGCCCAAACGACATTTTTACATATTCGTACTGACCGTCAGGGGTCACAAAAGCGGTGTATGGTATGGAATCAGCCGAGATGCTAACGTGATGAAACCCACTTTTTAGGTCCAGAACGGAAAAATATCGTTTACCCTCTAAATATTCTATACAGTCTTCAATGAGCGGCAGCGGTAAGTTATCCCGTACAGTTATCTTATTAAGTTCCCGATAATCTAAACACAGTCGTGTTTGGTCATTTTTCTTCTTCACCAAAACAATAGCAGACGCGTACGGAGAGTTACTTGGCCTAACAATGCCCTCCTGTTGTAATTCTTTTACAATTTTGTTAACCTCGGTCCGTTCCTTGGGCTACAATAAAAAGGTACGTCGAAACTTAAATGAATCTTCATCTCATATTCGTAAGGGGGAACGGAAATATCTTTCGGCACTAAATGGCAATTCATATCAACTCTATAAGTTTCTCACGTTGTACCCGGCTTAATTCGAAATTTACGTCAAATTCTTGGTCATCAAACGGAATATTAATATTATATATATACGGTACGTCGTCATTGATACTACGGTTTATTGACTCAACCGACCCAGCTGTCGCCGAATTCTGAATAGTTCGGCAGTAATGGCCAACGCAAGTATTTGTACTTCTCAAAAGGTTGTGTTTACTTAGGATTCGTAAGGAGTCGATCGATTCGGAGGAGCAAAGGCTAACTTCATTTTTGATTTCTAGCAGTTGCGTCTTAGAATAACGCAGTTTCTATTTTGTTGAATTTTAAAAGCCCGTAAGAAATTGCGTCCTAAAATAATAGGTACATACAGCACGATGTCGGGTACTATAACAATGGAAATTCGTTTTGTTTGTTTTAAACATTTTATTTTGCAGTGGCTTTCTGCTAAGACATGAATGGTTTGTCCACCCACGGCACGATATTTCGACCGTTTGGATTTACAGACCGAAGCTCGCAGCACCTCGGGCACGCAGGACTGCCGTATGAAACTAACTGGGCTACCCGTATCATATAAGGAGAATAACCTTATAAATTTTTGCCTCCCAACCGAATCGACTCCAGAAGCAATACTTACATTACTGAAATTGTTGACGGAATAGTAGTCATCTTCTTCGGCGGCGACAGCGGCAACGGCAGATGGCTTCAGGACCTTCTTGGGGTTCGGGCACGAACGGTGGCCCATCTCCCAGCAACGGAAACATGACCCGTTTCGACGCAGCGGATACGGGCACTGTGACTTGATGTGGCCCCGCCGCGAACAGTTGTAGCATAGCGGCTCTTCCGGCCCCGCAGACCCTGGCGGAGCAGATATTCGTCTGGCTGACGGTTGTGTGTCGCGGCGCTCTGTCGGTCCCTCGACGAGTTTCCGCTGGTGCCTCTTCACCAGCATCTTCTGCTCTGCAACGCTGTTGGCTCCGATCAGCAGCCCAACGCTACGCACCCCATGGCCGATCCCCTCGATTATGAAATCGCCGACCTCCAATTCACCGATGTCAGACCGCATCGCAGGCCACAGGGCAAATATCTTATGCGGATATGCTTCGAAAGGTTAAAACTGCGCCAGAATTAAAGCAGTTAAGCGAAAACGTCAACCTGGTCAGGAAAACCACGAAGGGCGAGCTACTCTTTGAGCTTAAGAGGTCGGCTAGTGCGTGCACTTCCCAGTTGCAGGAAGTAATCCAAACAGTTCTGAATCAGGATGCGGATGTTAAAGCCTTAACGGAGACGAGGACCGTCGAGATCAGGGACCTAGACGAGGTCACAACAGGTGAGGAGGTGGTGACGGCCTTGTGCGAACAGTTCGCCGATATAGCAGCGCTGCGTGACTTTAAAATAAAATCAATGCGAAACGGTTTTGCTGGAATGCAAATAGCGGAGGTAGTGCTTCCTGCTAGCGCAGCCGACAAGGTTTTGGCCGTGGGAAAAATTCGAATTGGTTGGGTTTACTGCCGAATTAGAGAGAAGCCGCAGGTGCGTAGATGCTTCAAGTGTTTAGAGTATGGGCATTTTGCCAAAAGCTGTCTTAGCGTCATCGATCGCTCTGGAAACTGCTTGAGGTGTGGAGCAAAGGGGCATAAAGTGCGCGACTGCAGTAGTGAGCCTGAATGCATGATCTGCAAGGGCAAAACGGCAGATGCGAGGCACGTGGCCGGCAGCTATAAGTGTCCAGCATATCGCGCGGCAGTTACACACGCTCAACGCAAATGAAGCTACTGCAGTTGAACTTAAATCATTGCGAAGCTGCACAGGACTTGCTGCAGCAAACTCTGTGTGAGTGTCAGATCGACGTGGCTGTGATAAGCGAGCCGTACAAGCAGAAGTCCAATGGTGTGTGGGTAGCCGACACTACAACGAAAGCAGCAATCTGGGCATGTGGTCAACATCCGCTCCAGGACCAACCAAAGACATGCAGAGGCTTTGTAAGAGCAAAAATTGGTGGTGTGTATATTTACAGCTGCTATGCACCTCCGAGCTGGCCACTCAATGAATTTACAACAATGCTGGATGAGATTGTTCAAGACGCGCGTTTTAGATCACCAAAATTAATAGCAGGTGACTTCAATGCCTGGGCGGTCGATTGGGGTTCATCAAGAATGAATGCGCGAGGTAATGCTATACTGCAGGCTTTTGCTGCGTTGGACGTTGTGCTGCTCAACACGGGTAGCGAGCCAACATTTTCGAAGAATGGCCGTGTGTCGTGTATAGACATTACATTTGTTAGCCGGGGTCTATCGCGAGGATCGTCGTGGGCAGTAAGTGACGTATACACACACAGTGACCACCAGGCAATTATCTTCAGTATATCCTGTGGCCAATCACGAAGTGCGGCGGCTCAGACGTGCCGTGCCAGCGGCTGGAAGCAAGATACGTTCGATAAAGAACTGTTTATGATAACATTAGACGGGTCAGCGTTAACTGGTCCCGCAGAGGCAAAAGTGCGACAACTGATAGCTAGACTGATTCGGGCGTGTGACGCATCCATGCAGCCGAGAAAAGTCGGCAAAAAGCGAACTCCAGCCTATTGGTGGAGTCCAGAAATCGCAAACTTGCGAGCGAGCTGCAATCGTGCAAGACGACAATACCAGCGAGCCAGCTGCGAAGCCAGCAAACGCCGCTGCCACCAGGCGTACAAAGATGCGCGTAGAGCCCTGAAGTATAGTATAATCGACAGCAAACGGAAATGCTTCACGGACCTGTGCAAGGCGGTCGATGAAAATCCCTGGGGCAAGGGCTACCAGGTAGTTATGAAGAAACTGGCCACTTTCAATGCTCCGGCGCCATCCTCGGCTGCATTTCTGGCCAAAATAGTTAGCTGCTTATTTCCAACTCAGCAAAGCGCAGCCCGACGAAGGCTAACGCTGCGGCAAGTTGACTCGATTCCGCAAATAACCACCGAGGAGGTGGCTGCGGCATGCGCAAGGATTGGCGACAACAAGGCCCCCGGTATTGACGCTATACCGAATAGGGCGTTAAAAGAGGCAATACGGCTCCATGCGAACATTTTTGCTGACGCATACAATGCATGCCTGAATGAAGCAGTTTTTCCAGACTGTTGGAAAATCCAGAAGCTCGTGCTGCTTCCAAAACCGGGCAAGGCCCCAGACGACCCCTCCGCCTACCGCCCGATCTGCCTTCTGGACACGGCGGGGAAAGTCCTTGAGCGCCTCATTTGCAACCGCCTTGAAATGGCGCTGGAAAGCGTAGGTGGCTTAGCAGAGCTCCAGTACGGCTTTAGGAAGGCCAGATCGACAATCGACGCAATAGACGAGGTGACCAGCATGGCACGTGATGCAATTAGTGGTAAGCGATGGCGGTTCGGTACCAAGGAGTACTGCTGCGTCGTCACCCTAGATATTAAAAATGCCTTCAACTCGGCAAACTGGGGTCAAATACTGGACGCACTCCACCGGAAGCAGGTTCCAGAATATCTGATAAATATAATATCAGACTATCTCAATGATAGAGTGCTGCTTTACGACACTGACGAGGGCCGTAAAACGTACACAGTCACAGGCGGAGTCCCACAAGGTTCAGTTTTGGGCCCTGTGTTATGGAACGTGATGTACGACGGCATCCTGCGCCTACAAACACCGGAAACCGTCAAAATCGTAGGTTTCGCGGACGATATTGCGGTGGTAGTCCGTGAAAAGCAGTTATCAAGCATCGAATCAACGTGTAACAGTGTAATACAGCGAATCGAGCAGTGGCTGAACTCTGTCAGTCTACAGTTGGCAGGAAAAAGGTCGAGTCGGTCTCGGTGAAGGTGGGTGGCCACACCATTAATTCTAAGCCGGCAATTCGCTATCTTGGAGTGATGATAGACACGCGGTTGTGCTTTAAGCAACACTTGCAGCACGCAAGCGATAAAGCGGCGAAGACGGCAAACGCGTTAGCGCGACTTATGCCTAATGTCGGCGGACCAAGTCAGCACAGCAGGCTGCTACTGTCACGGGTCACATCGTCGATGCTCCTGTACGGGTCGCAAATCTGGGCCCCAGCAATGCGGATCAAGTCCTATAGGAGAGTTATTGACTCCACGTATAGGATTGGTGCGATGAGAGTGTGCTGCGCATTCCGCACAACATCATACGAGGCAGCGTGTGTCATAGCGGGGATGATCCCGATCGACATCTTGGTCGAAGAAGCGCATCGGAAGTACGACGCGAAGCGCCAGTCAATGTCCGTTGATGCGGTGGCGGAGCGGCAACGCAGTATGGTTGCGTGGCAACGAAGGTGGGATGGCTCTGACAAGGGCAGATGGACGCACAGCCTCATTCCAGACGTCCATAAGTGGGCTAGCCGAAAGCACGGGGAGGTGACCTACTGTCTAACCCAGCTGCTGACAGGACATGGCTGCTTCAAGTCATACCTCCACCGGATTGGCGTCGAAGCAACCCCATTCTGCGAGGCGTGCCCAACGGCGGTTGAGGATGCCAACCACGTCTGGTTCCTGTGCCCCCGTTATCTGCCGCAGAGGCTTAATCTCGAGGCCACGGTGGGCGCGCAAGTCCGAACCGACAGCGTCGTCGATCTAATGCTGGAATCGGCCCAAAACTGGATGGCAGTGCGCAATTTCGCAACAGTGGTCATGGCCAAGCAACGTTGGTTGGAACAGCAACGGCGCGTGGAGTACAGAAGTGAGCCGACAATATAAGGCTTAACCCCCCCCTACGATGCGATGCTTACGGCAGTTCCGTAGGGGGAATGAAGGGTTAACGGGGGGTGGTTTTAGTCGGTAAGAATCCGGCATGCGGATGGGTTGCCATCAGTATCTATGAAGATTTCCACCTCCTGCGCGCAAAAAAAAAAAAAAAAAAAGACCGCATCGCAATGGTCTGCATCTCCAGGATGTAGCGATGCAGCGACTCCTCCTTCTTGTTCCATCGTCTCCGCTGAAGCATACCATAGACATCCTGGCGCGAGACTGCGACGTCGAATTCAGCAATTAAAGCCCTCCTGAGGTCGGCGTAGCATAGCACGGCAGTCATCGATAAGAAAACCCGTGCCATGCACGTCAGCGAACGGTGCAGGCAGAGCAGCTTGAAGCTGTCGTCAGCGTTGGTGTAACGTCACGTGTAAGTTCGTCAAAGTCACGTAGGAAATGTCCTACGGCATGAGCGGTGTCATCCCCGATAAATTTGGGGATAGCGTGCTCGACGTCACGTCAGCGAAGCTCGGTTATTCTGCGCCGGAGTCGGCACGGAATTCTCCAACTCGCGGATTTGTTGCAGTAACTTGACGATCTCCAAACGCTTCTTCAACATCACCAGTTCCTCATCAACGGCAGCGTCGTAGCAGGCGCCATTGCTGTCAGCACTAAAGCGTCGCCATCTTGGCAACGCGATATAGCGTCTTTCGTGACTTTGCGCATGTGGGCACAAAAGTGTTCTCGGTTGCTATGATGCGAGCGGAAAGAGCGAAGCGTAGGCATTTGAGAATGTTAAGTTCATAACATTTTCTGTTAGATTTTCGTAGGACAACAGCAAAAAGCAATGTTATTGTTCGGAACGGCTTCACTCGTGTATATTGAAATGGTGGTTGTTGCAGCGTAATGTTCGCTCAATCACTTTTTGCATGCATGTTTCTTGATCTTGTTTGCCGAAGCACAAGCAAAAAACAAACAACGAACCAAGGCATCGTCATCATCGTTTCAACGAAGATGTCTCGGGATTTGCTAATGTTTTTGTTGTTGTCGATTATTGTGTGTATGCTTTTTTGTGTTGCCGATTGGTTTTGCTGCACAAATTACTATCATATTTCCATCAATCGAAATAAATTAAATATTCTACACCTGAATGATTCCATGGCGAATGATGTGACCATAAATTTACAATATAAGATTTTCTTAGTTTAGTTCTTTTAACCTTCACACTGTCACTATTAACATATGCTAATATTTCAATTTTGATTTTGCTATAACCTTTTAGTTTTAAGTCCGATTTTCATGCGGCTTCGGCTCAGTGGCCAATTTATCAAGCTCTTTCTAAATATGTAATCAGAAAAGTAAACATTTTATTTTTCCATCTTTTTTTTACAAATGAAAATTTGTACCCCTATTTTGGTTACATATTAACATATGTTAATATTTTTCTTCTCCCGTTTTATAAAGGCCACTTTCATGTTTTGAGCTAAGTTGGTAAGCAAAAACATAAAATGGACTGTGCTAAAGAGATTTTAGGTTCACATGTGGAAGGCGGATAAGGGATAAATGGGGTTTCAGCCCCCACAATGTGGGCGAATTTGTTGCCTTTTTTAAAGAAATGCCATAAAAAGTGCATTTTCAAATATATTCTCATCAAATTTTGTATTTAAGACTTTTAGGTAATACAACATCACATATCCAATTTGAATGAGATCGGCCAGCTATATCATATAGCTGTCATAGAAACGATCGCTCAAAAATGTGTTGCATTTCGATTTGTACAAAAGGGCTAAACTTCTAACAAACGTTTGCACTTGAAAACTGAACTAAGCTTGCTTCGAAATGCTGTTTCTATACTGTAACTATGGTTACAGATTTGCCAAAGGATTTATAAACTTCGATGGTAAAAATTTAGTTTTTTGAAACTTGTGAACGTATCGGTTGACAATTGTCATAGTTGAAGTGCAAATGGCAGATGAAAAAAAGGATTCAAAGTTCTAAGTGCATCGTGTAAGCATTTTTTATCATTATTATTTTATTATTTATTATTCTTTTGCACTGCAGAAGTTTTCCTGCAGTACAAAAGAATACTGAATGCGAACTATCATCAATAAGTACCGGGACTATTTAAAATTTTCCGCCGTTGCCCGATGCAGGTAAAAATTACTGGTGATGAGACATGGGTCTATGAATTCGACGTGACAACTAGCCAGCAATCATCCGAATTGCGTGCTGAAGGTGAGCCAAAACCAAAAAAAGTGCGCCATTGTAAAATGCGACGAAGTACAAAAAGTTGACTGACGCTAACAGCTGCCACACGAAAACTAATGATGCAATCCCGCTCAAAATTTGACATAGATGTCAGTTAAGGTCCTACCGACCTAAAAAAAATTTGTTTGTGTTTGTTTGTGTGCATCGGGCAACGGCGGAAAATTTAAAATACACAGTCCCGGTACTTATTGATCATAGTGTATGTGGGCAGTAAAAATAGTTCCAAAGAACGGGACGGAAAATTATTACGGGCTAATAAAAACGCCTTACTTTCTTTCCAATTTCCCTTTATTTATTTATTATTGCCTGTTACGAACATATAGATCGCCATGCCAGCCATATTTTATTTTCTTTTCTATGATTTTGCGCACACTACAGTCGGCAGTGAGTTCAGGAGCAATATGAGACGCCGTGCAGGCTTATATAGGGTGTTTTTTTTAGAGGTATAGAACTTCGAATTGAAATAAAACACAAGAAAATCGTTTTAATGTCCATCAATTTGGCTTTATTGGAAGGATAATTTTATGCCATTAATGTTTAAATATGATTTCGGGCATGTGGCCGCCGCGGCTGGCTCGAATAAAGCCAATTCTACAGGTCCAATTTTTAAAGTTGATGGACAAAGCTCCAATTGCTGTGCACGGTGGCGAATCGATTCATTCGGGTCCTCTTCAACATTTTGCTCTACAGCGGCAATTGTTTCTTCGGTGCGCACTGTCCGACGTCTCTGCGGATGCGTATTATCACATAGAGTAAACGTAGTGCGAAAATGACCCATGGTTAATCGATGGATGGACCGATTTTGCTCTGATGGACGATTATGTCGACCATAAAATGGACGGAGCTTGCGGTAAACTTCGCGAACTGAACCATTATTTTCGAAATAAATTTGCACGATTTGCAAGCGTTGTTCTTTTGTCAACCTGTTCATGATGAAATGGCAAACCAAACTGAACATAAATGACATTAGAGTTGCCAGATTTGACCACAAAATGCCAGTTTTATCTCTATTCGAAAAACAAACCTCTAAAAAAAACACCCTATAGAAGAAGAGCAAAAGCCAGCCGCCAGAAAATATAAATCGTTTTACAATTTCAGCATTTCGCCAGCGCAACAACAACAACAACAGCACAACGCCTTCATCTCCCAATCATCCCACGCCACAGCAATGTGCTAACGCAGACTCGCTGCAGTGAGCGCAACCAAAAGCAAGCCTTCTGCACAGATAACTCATCATATAGATGTCCAGCGGCCAAGGAAAAAATGTGTCAAAAAGTTCGACAAATTTGGCCTCCGATAAGAGCTTTTTGGCCCCTAATGTCACTCACACAATCACCGCTTCACACGCATTGTGATCGATTTTTAGATACACAAATATGAACGTTTTAGTGAAAACGGCGTTTTGTTTGTAATCAGGGGCGTAGCCAGAACTTGGTCATGGGGGGGGTTTAAGTTTTTTTTTTGCCAGTTTAGTATTACGAGTTTTTTAAAGTAAAATGCACTTTCCCAATAGGGCATTTTGTGGTGGCTTATGTGACTTACTGCATTGGAAATTAATATATTTGCCGATTTTTAGTAAACATTTCATGAAATTTGGTGCACTGAAGTTATTGCATCTGAAATGAAAGTATGTTTGTGTCGTCGTACAAAAATGAGCATCGAACAAAGATCAAATATTAACTTTTGTTTTAAAAAATGTTTAAACTTTAACCGAAGCATTTAAATTAATGAACCAAGTTTATAATGATGATTGTTTATACCGTGGTGCAGTTAATAAGTGGTAAACGCGATTTAAAAACGATTGTCTGGTCATAAATGATGACTAACGTTTTAGCCAACTGAATTCCGCGATCACCGCAGATTCCATCAAAACATGGCGATAATTCATGCAAGATTAGCCAAACTCTTCATTGAAATTCTTAAAATTCGATCAAATCCTCAAATTAACCACAAATTTGATAATTTTCAATTACATGAAAACACATTTTGTTTAGAAATTTTTTTCATGTTTAAAACTGAATTATGTCATCTTGTATACAAAATACCTACCTGGGTGATCCCAGGCGCTTTTGCTGCCATTTTGAATAAAACTCACAATAAATTTTTTTTTACGTACCTAATTATGTGTTCAATAAACCCTCTGGAAAGAAATCTTCTAATACTTTTCATAGTCGCAAAATAAATCATTAATCGTTAGGCCTTTTTTCGAAAAACGAACTATCACCAGAGGAAGATCCTAAATATTGAAGTATGAAAAAAATTTATATGTTACTGTATATTTATTGTGAGTTTTAGTCAAAATAGCGACGTATACAAAAATCTTTGGTAAGGCGAAGGTTAAGCATCTCAATAGCATAAATTTATCACATTTTAACTAAACATTCGGCTATCGAAGGATGCCATCTCATCTATCGACACTTGTTTTGACTGTTTTTTTTTGTTTACTAAAAGTCGAATTTTAACCACCAACCTCTCCTCGTTTTTACCTGATGCGGCACCGTGCGACTTTCACCGTTTCAAAAAATGCATTTGCCGATGAAAAAAAGCGTTTTGAGAACGTAGAAACCATCCAAAAGGCTTGTACCGACATCCTGAAGGACATTTTGGTCGACGAAGTAAAATACTCTTTAGACATGTTGTTAGATCATACAAATCGCTGTATTGAGCGTAAACGAGACTATTACAAAAACAAATTAGTTTCGCCAAAAATTTTGTTTGTTATTATTCTCTTAAATGTTTAAAGATGAAAAGAAATTTTTGCTAATGTGGGAACGTACATACGATGTATAGTTATTGAAAATGTTGACAAATTATAGGCTATGGGGGGGTTCTGACACCCAACCCCCCCCTTGGCTACGCCCCTGTTTGTAATTATTCCCTTTAAGCAATGCTTCGGAGTCGGCTGTGGTGGTCAAGTGTGTAAGCGCGAGTCTATTAAACGTTAGGTGCTCGGTTCAATCCTTGCTAGAGTTTGGATTTTTTTTAATATATTCATTTTTTATACGTCCTGTGAAAAGAAGTGTGTTGATAGTTATATTTATTATCCAGCTTTTAAATATCTTGATTAGTGCATTGTTTCAATTGGGTTTTGTAGGCAATGATAAAAAGAAAAAAAAATTATAAAATTTTGAACTGTTGCTTAGAGTAATAAAAACTTATTTGCTGCCTTTTAGCCGGAAATATTTACCTTTTTTTTTAGATTGTTACATTTTTTTTTTTTTTTTTTTTTTTTTCCCCATTTATTTATACAACTGTCGTTGACATCAAGTATTTGGTTAAACATTTAGGTAGGAAGATCAATAAAAACATCACAATAAGGCCAGTGCCTAGAGCGATACAGTCAGGATTGGAATTTACAATTGTTTCTTAATATTTAGGTAACAGATTTTTAGTTTAGGGACAATAGGTCACATGGTCGATTCCTTTTTAGCCGTCGTCTTGTCTGGTTTTCGCGTCGCAAGAGTGAGTTGATTTCTGTGTTCTTGTGTTTTTTAAGTACGTCAAAATGCCTTGTTGTTACTTTTTTCACCTCGTCATCAACTGTTGATATTTTTAGCATTTCATGAATGTCGGCGTTTGTAGTGTAACGGTCCGATAGTGTTATTATACGATTGTTACATGTTTGTTTTATTTACGAGTATTGTGACCTGTAATAAGCCAAATTTTTTCACGCTTATGGCATTCTTTGCAAGACGGTAATATTTCGTCACAACCAAAATCTAAAAATGGGTCTGATTCTAGTGTGACTATATTGTCATCTTCCATTGGTTCTACACATTCATGACTACTTTCATAGGATAAAAGTAATGAAGGTAATGCATCATCAAATAGTTTCTTTTTTCCAGAACATTTCTTTTCAAAATGTTTCTGGCATATGAGTGGCATTTTCAGATTGGAAATGTGGTCATATGACTCTGAGCATTTCAGAATCCATTTTGCATATTTCTGAGTCCCTTTTATAGGAAAACGGAAAAATACATCATTTTCGGAAGAATTTCCGCAAAATACTATGCAGCACTTGCGTCTATTCGATGGCATCTTGAATACCACGATGTATACAGAAAAATTATTAAAAAGAAAGGATCAACCACGTCAAAAATAGGGAAATAATTTTACTTAGACCGAGTCAAGTCAAGTAAAAGTATTTGTAAAAATTTTCGGTTGGGGTCAACCACGTCAACAAACACTTGCAAAAAATTAAATATTGGAATCAACCACGTCAAAATATTGAGAAATAGTTTCACTCGGCGCGAGCCACGTAAAAATATTTGCAGAAATTTTAAGTTGGGATCGACCACGTCTAAATGTTTGCAAGTTTTAAAATCAATCAATCAAAGTGCAGCATACGCTGACAAGAAACCACACAACACAGAGATTCGATTGGTATTGTTACGAATACTAAATCTAGTGGGCTGTTACGTATCTCTGGATTGTGTAATTTGAAAATAAAACACAGTCAGTTTCTTAAACGCAGACAATAAAATAAACCAACAGTCACTTTATTATTCACAGTTTACACGTTACTGTTCGTACACTTAAGTATTTGCTGAATTACTCCGTGTGGCAACTTCACTTGTCAAAACCAGACTGACTCGCTGCGCCGCATCCGGCTGCCTTTTATACCTGCCAGGCCATCGCGCAGATCGTTCCCGCACATTCCGGAGTGGACTAAAAGTTTCCATCATTGCCAGGTTGGACTAAAAGTTATTATCGCGGCCGTCGTTGCCAGATCGGACTAAAAACTACCATCGCGGCCGTCGTTGCCAGATTGGATTATAGCACGGCACGTAGCGGCAGGGTTGCATTGCACAGCGACAGACTGTCTTATCGTTACAATATTGACAGAAATTTACTTTTCGCAAAGCAGAATGAGCCGACTGACACAGTTTGCATCCAAAACGAATTTAGTTGTTCAGCGAGCAATACAGTTATGGGCCAGTTACTCATGACACAGAACATAAACTTAACCATAAACATAAACTTAGAAAATTTGAGCGATTACTCAAAACTTTATTTCCGTAAACATAAACTTAAAAATCAGCTGAGCGACAATATTGCCACTTCGATTTCTCCATCTCGTGAACAATCAAATTCAAACTTTTCACGACATTTTTTTACTTGCTATTATTAAATGTTTGAGCATCCAACGACTAAAATTATTGATATATTTACGAAACTAATAAAAATTGCAATCCATTTTGTATATGTATTTTACAAATTATTTTAATTTGTTTACTTTTCAATTTATTCCGAAGAGAGTGGCAACATTTTTTGCGTTTTCCGTAAACATAAACTTAGAAACCAAAACGAAACAGAGTTCTAACTTTACGGTTAAGTTCTAAGTTTATGTTCTATGTCTCGGGTAACCAGTTGTACAGCTTTAGGGTATGCCAGGTCGTGCTAGCTGACAAGTTAAACTAAGTTATGTCATGAGTAACTGGCCCATTACGCCGACGCAAAGGCTAGACTTGCTGGCGCCGCAGCTATTGGCAATGCGTACCACATATTGTCGCCTTAGCAACGATGTGTATGTATTGTTACGAAAATTACTTCACAGGTTCGTTTGGATTGGTTTTGAAAATAAAACAACTTCAATTACTCAGCAAAAATCAACAGTAACTAACAATCGCTTTATTTACAACTTTACACTTGTTCTACTTTACACTACTACTACTACCACGCGCAGCAATGGTAGACAGCGGAGCCTAGGCGAGTGGCAGAATCGCTGGAGTGGCTCATCCAAGGGCAGGTGGACTCACCGCCTCATTCCAACAATCAGCGGCTGGCTCAACCGCAAGCATGGCGAGGTGACGCATCAGTTGACGCAACTGCTGACGGGTCACGGGTGCTTCAAGGCATATCTGCACCGCTTTGGGCACGAAGCTGACCCATACTGCACCATGTGCATCAGCGAGGTGGAGGATGCAGAGCACGTGGTCTTCCACTGTCCTCGATACGAGACGCAGCGACAGGCGCTGCAATCAGTGCTAGGCGGCCAGATCTGCGTACAGAACCTGGTCCAACACATGCTGGATTCAGCGGAGAAGTGGAGTGAGGTGTGCAAGTTCGCGGCACAAATCATGGCCGAGCAGCGAAGAGTGGAGCGAGAGCGTAGGGCAGAGGGCCCCAGCAGTAGTGACGAGCCAACCCATTAAGGCTGGAAACCCGCCCGGCGACGCAATGCCCACCGGTAGTCCCGCTGGGATCACGGGTTGGAGACAGGGGGTGGTTTTTAGTCGGTAAGAATCCGGCATACAGCTGAACACGGGTTCGGTTGTATCTTTCGAAGATTTTCCACCTCCTCCGAGAAAAAAAAAAAAACACTACTACTATTGCATGTTTCCCCATTGCTTGCTCAACACCGACTCGACTCAATGCGCTGCACATTGCTGCTTTTATACCAGTTTTCTTATCGCGCAGAAGTTTCACAGCCTATTTCTCGCGAACCTTGCCATATCGGACTATACCAAGCGAATTATACCAGTTTGCCGTACTTCACAGTGCATGCCTAAAAGTATGCTTGCAAAAGCGTTCATGCACAGCACAGAGTGCCTTTTCGTTTCAGTATCATGCCAAAGAAAATAAAGACTTCATATTCTTTGATCATACACAAGAACAATTTGTGCGCTGAAATATTTTTAGTGCCGATTCATTTACATCACAATTTCTCAACACATTATTAATTTCAGGTATTACCGATTAATAAGGTTTATAAAAAAAGCGTTAAATGTTAAGAACAATTTTGCTTCCTCGCCCAGCCTTGAACCCGAGGCGAAATTTACGAAAAAGAAATTACGGATATCTGACGTGCTGTCTACCTGTTACACCAAATACAGTACGTGATCGTCGTAGCTAAAATCATAAATGTATGTTGCAGAAAAAAATATCAGCAAGCAAGAAAAGAAATTCTAAATTAATTCAATCCGGCAAAAGTTCTGGATGAGCACATGCAGCTGTGTGCGTAAAAAAGCTTTGCGGAAAAACCTGTAAAAGCTGTAACTCAGAGCTTGAAATTTGTGTGCCGTTTTCGTCGTATGAGGCTGGACATCTATATGATGAGTTATCTGTGTCTATATGATGAGTTATCTGTGCCTTCTGTATATTTATTTTATTTGCTTCTACTCACATGTTAAGCCGAAGTTGCAGAGATTTCTGCTGTTAGTAACAGAGGGTTCTGCGTTCTATATTACTTCATATTCTTTGATAGCACACATGCATATTTTCTTCACAGTGTAAAAAATCGCAAGGATTCATCAACTACTAAATCAAATACTAAGTTTCAAAACACATTACCAATTTGATTTAAAAAAAATGAAAGAAACAATGTAATTCAGTTATAAAAGTCATATAAACAAACTTTTTTATGTTTTTATTATATACTAATAAGCGGTCTGCTGCCTACTCTTCAGCCACTGCCAGCTAGGATGTCCAGCTGGCGGGAGTTGAGGGGCTGGCGGAATGTGACTAGACCTCCTCGTGGTGGCCGCTGGAAACAGCCACCGGGGTATGGTCTTGTCTTACCCTGTGTGGCTGGCAAACTAGTCACTTCCTATATCCAACTGCCTATACCTGGTATCCTCTCTGCCCCACATCCCCTCCCCCCCCTAATCCAGGGTGTTATGCGACCCGTGCCCATTGGATGGTTTGCAGCCAGGGGGTATACCGGCTGTAATATCACGGAGCCTACCCGATACCTGTCCACCTCGGGTAGTATTTTGGCCTTCCCATGGCATGGGGCTCTGTCATGGGCGACCTTATTTCCCCACAACTTGAAAAGGCCACCGAAAAGCCTCGTCGGAGTAGGTGGCCGAAAGAACCAGATGATGAGCTCTCAAACACGCGCCTCGGATGGTAAGGACGTCGGACAGACTGACGCCACTGATCAGCACGTTGCTGAACTAATAGTAAGCGGTTGGAAAGACCAACCGACAAGAAGAAGTAGGGGGAACAGTGAATGTTCCCATACGAGCGTGACAACCATGTCAACGATCGCGGTTGAGGAGGCATCCTCGCTTGGCGTACCCGCGCTGGTAGAAGCCACCGAGGCCATCTCTCTTAAGAGAAAGCGGCTGACGACTTCTCAAAAGAAGTGGCTGAGGAGGCTAATGGCGTCGGGTAAATCATACGATGATGCCCTCAAGACTGTGCTGGAAGGGCCGACAAAGACGGACGACACTGGTGGCAGCAGCAGAGCGGATACGGCGCAACCCGTACCAAAAAGGACGAAGTTTAGTCCGTCCTTTGCTGAGGCTGCTGCGGCCATCAAAGTTGGAATTCTACCGGACGAATTCCCGGCTGTCCATCTGGGTTTGGAGGAGCAGAGGACGATCGAAGGGCTGATCAAAGAGGAGCTGCGTAAGCTCCCCGTGGATGGGCCTCAGATCAGGTTCCAAGGATGCTCGTTCAAGCCAGGATGGATTATTGTAAACTGCGCCGACGAGGCATCGAGGAACTGGCTAAGGGAGGTCATAACAAAAACCCAGCTGCCGGGAATGAAGGTGAAACTGGTGGAGGGAAAAGACATTCCCAAACCCAGTGTGGCCACCGCATTCTTTCCTGGCTGCTCCCTCCCGGCCGAAGATATTCTTCGAATGCTTCGTACGCAGAACCGTTCACTACCGACAGGAAACTGGAAGGTACTGAATAGATCTGTCGCGGCGCAGGGAACAACGCTGACGTTGGCCATCGACGACACCTCAGTAGGTCGGCTCTCTGAGCTGAAGGACCTTCCCTTCTTCGAGTTGGGAAGAGTTCAGTTCAGGGTGCGGACTGATCAGGGGATGAAGTCGTCGGTTACCAGCCGGGGCGGCACGGAGACGAGGACGCCGAAGACAGTGGTGGAAGAGGACAGACCCTCCACCAGCAAGCCAGCACTGGCGAAGGCATGCGAGGACTGTCCACCTACAAGTGGGCGGACGCAAGCCGTCACTCGGACCGAACGGACCGAACGGACCAGTGACAAGACGCCAGGACAGGCATCGGTTGGGCCCGTAAAGCCTACCTCATCTAAGCCAGTCCGGCAGACTCGGCTGACTGGGTTGGCGAATCCATCCAGACGACTGAGCCTGCTGGATAAGTCTGCACACACACCGAGCAGCAATGAACGGGTGCAGACGAGGGGCAGAGGGGGTAAGCGTGCGGGAACCCACACGAAGGGACCAAAGGCGTAACTATGGAGATTGTACAAGTCAATCTCCATAGAGCGTCGGCAGCCTCGGCTGTCCTAACTAGGACCATGAACACCTTGGGTCCTAGTATAGCCCTGGTGCAGGAACCATGGACCAGCACCAACGGTCAAGTCAGAGGGCTATCCCAGGCAGGTAAGGTATTATGTTGTCAATCAACCACAACCAGAGCCAGGACCTGCATCGTGTTTAATAACATATCTTTCTTCCCGTTGACAGATTTCGTTACGCCGGATCTATGCGCGGGTAAGATTACCTGGAACTCCAGGGAAATCATTATTGCCTCCGCATACTTCCCTGGAGATGACGACCACTGTCCACCCCGAATAGCAGAACAGCTCATTGCCTATGCTAGGGGCAACCACATGGAGCTCGTAATGGGCTGTGATGCGAACGCCCATCACACCATGTGGGGGAGCACGGACATAAATCCTAGAGGTGAGTCACTATTTAATTATATACTTTCCTTAGACCTAAGTATTTGCAATATTGGGAACAGCCCCACATTTGTAACTAGAGTCAGAGAGGAAGTCTTGGATATGACCTTGACAACCTCGATGACAAAAGAACTTGTCAGCAATTGGCGGGTATCTGACGAGCCGTCATGCTCAGATCATAGGCAGATAAGATTCACGCTAGGGAATCAGATGCCAACCGTGGTGACATTCAGACCAAAACGACAGACTGACTGGAACAGCTATTGCTTCCAGTTAGGACAGGACGTCCCAACTCAAATCGAGAATAGGATAGATACCATAGACAGACTAGAAAGGGCCTCTACAATTTTTAGAGATTCCGTTCTGAATGCCTATGAAGAAAACTGTCCCCTCAAGACCAAAACTTGTAGGAAACAGACACCGTGGTGGAGTAGTCATCTTAACAAACTGAGAAGGGAAGTAAGGAAACTATTTAATAGAGCCAAGCGAAACAACGACTGGCAGACCTACTCCCAGACTCTCACCAAATACAACCAAGAAATCAGGAAGGCCAAGAGGGAATCCTTCAAGCGGTTCTGTGAGGACGTATCAGATCTGTCCTCCAGCTACAGGCTTCATAGGGTTCTCTCGATGGAAAAATCCTGTCCGATAGGAACACTGGTGGATGGAGATGGGACAGCCACAAAGTGTGAAAAGGAAACACTTGTCCTACTCACCAATACCCACTTCCCGGGGTCAGTATTCACAAATGATCCTCTGACAGGCAGTACTGGACAGGTGCATCGTCCAGGTAGGGAAGACTGGAGAACTGCCAAAGCTGTGTGTAATGCACTTGTAGTAGAATGGGCGCTGGAATCATTCTCTCCCTACAAGGCGCCGGGAAAAGATGGTATTTTCCCAGCGCTCTTACAGAAGGGAATGGCAATACTAACGCCCATTTTAACCAAAATCTACGTATGTAGTTTAGCCTTTGGGTACATTCCAGAAGCCTGGAGAATAGTTAACGTGATCTATCTCCCGAAACCTGGAAGAGCTGATAAGAAGGACCCAAAATCTTTCAGGCCAATAAGCCTGATGTCTTTTGTGCTTAAAGGCTTGGAAAAGGTCGTTGACCGGTATCTGAGGGAGGAAATACTCACTCAGCATCCCCTGAGCACGAACCAACATGCTTACCAGAAAGGTAAATCCACGGAAACGGCCCTATCGGCACTGGTAGGTAAGATAGAGAAGTCCCTGGCAGAAAAGGAAATCTGTCTAGCAGGCTTCCTGGACATAGAAGGGGCTTTCAACTACACAACCTTCGAAGCGATAGAAACGGCGCTAGAAGGACTACAGGCGCCTGCCACCCTTATAAGATGGATATCATCAATGCTGGAGAGCAGGGTGATTCAGTCCAACTTAGGGGAGGCTGAGCTGTCAGCAAGTACAGCGCGAGGATGTCCTCAAGGGGGAGTACTATCCCCCCTGCTATGGTCTGTAGTCGTTGACGGACTAATCCGCTCTCTTGAAGAGCAGGGACATGAAGTCATCGCATATGCAGACGATTTAGTCATTGTGGTCAGAGGCAGAGACGGACATACCGTCTCAGATTTGCTTCAGAGCGCGCTGAGGATAGTCGAGCACTGGTGTATCAGACAGAAACTGTCTGTAAATCCAGACAAGACAATCATAGTCCCTTTTACACTTAAAAGGAAGATCGACCTTAGACAGATTATGATCTTTGGAAAAGAACTGAACTTCTCGAAGGAAGTTAAGTATTTAGGGGTAATCCTGGACAGCAAATTGAACTGGAAGCCTCATGTTGATCGCATCATCAAGAGGGCAGGCAATGCTCTCTGGAGTTGCAAAAGAATCTGTGGAAAAAATTGGGGACTGAGACCGAAGTGGCTTCAGAGTTTATACTCCCTAATAGTTCTGCCGACTATCACCTACGGGGCGATAGTGTGGTGGAGGAAAACCACGGAAATAACAACTGTGACTAAGCTGGGAAAACTTCAAAGACTAGCGAATACCTGTATAACAGGATGTCTCAGTACTACACCAACGGCAGCCCTAAATGTTATATTGGGGATTCTGCCACTGGAACTAAATGTGCAAATGGCTGCAACCATCAGCGCACACAGACTTATGCATAGTGGATCCATACATAGGGATGCACATGCAATCGGTCACCTATCCATGTTGAAGGATAGGAGGCGAGATGGAGGCTTCTGGATGCCTCTGGATCTGATGCCACCGAAACACCTCTTCAGGAAGAACTACTCTACGTACATACCGCATAGGGAAGACTGGGCTGCTAATAGAATCAGTCTCACGTGTGATGACATTGTCTGGTACACTGATGGCTCAAAGATGGAAGGCGGAACGGGAGCTGGAATATTTAATACTAGCTCCCAATTAGCAGTTAGTCTGGGAGACACGGCCACAGTCTTCCAGGCTGAGATCTTTGCCATAAACGAGTGTGCCAGGATGATACTGACTCTCAATGTCAGGAGAAAGAGGATAATCATAATGTCCGACAGCCAGGCTGCAATAAAAGCTTTGAGCTCGACGACGTTTGATTCCAAACTAGTCTGGGAGACAGCAAATGTTCTCCAAGACATTTCAAAGGATAACCGGGTGATAATACACTGGGTTCCTGCGCACTGTGGGCACGATGGAAATGAGGAAGCGGACAGATTGGCAAAGGAAGGGGCGGCAAAACGACCCTATGGACCTGAGCCAATCATAGGTGTCAGCAGAGCTCATTTCAGGCATTGTGTCAAACAGGAATTCAAAAATCGGGCCAACCAGAAATGGTCCAATACGGTGGGACAACGCTGTTCCAAGCTATTCTTTCCGGCCTATTCGGAAGGCAAATCTAAATACCTATTGGACCTAAGCAGAAAGGAGCTTAAGTTCATGACGGGAATTCTGAGCGGGCACTGCCTGCTAAATATGCATAAAGCGCGGCTGGGATTGACAGATAGCGAACTATGCAGATTCTGCATGGAAGATGATGAAACATCCGTGCACATCATAACCGAGTGTCCCGCTCTCTTACACGCAAGGTAGCGTATACTGGGAAGGGAACTAATTCAGACAAACGAGCTGTCTGGAACTAATCTGGGAAAAATCAAGGAGTTCCTGGACAGTATTGGGGGAGATGAACTCCTCCAATAAAGAAAAGGGATACGACACAATAGTTCTCTTTGGACGCAGTGTCTCGGGCAGTTGATGCTCGGCTCCCGTATCTATTCTATTCTATTCTATATACTAATAATAATTTGTTTGGTGGTAAAGCAATAATCGCTTAAGCGATAATCGTTTTTGACCACAGATTTAATAATACTTAATAATATTTTTTCGATGGACTTAAACGGAAAAAATGTATTAAGTTTTGATAAAATACTTAATCTTAACCGAAATGTACTTTATATAGTGAAGTGGATGAGTCGGAATCTTTTCCTAAACTGAAACTTTATTTCACAAAATATTCCTTATGAGCTAAGATACATAATTTCTTACTTGCTAGTATATAAAACATATGTTATGTATGCAGATGCAGCGCAAGCACTTTTGCATCTGCATGTGGGAACAAAACAAATGAGTGGGTGCAGATGCAACGTCTGCATCTTCACTTATAAATGTAAACAGTGGGATCTCGTTGCTTCTGTATCTGCATGTGCAAGCAACAGGATCCGATGCTTAATTTTATTGTTTACATAAAAGCGTACGTGATAGAATGTGGAACTTAATATTTAGTCTGCAGTGGCTAGCGGGCCATGCATGACTCCACCAACCCCTGTTGAGCTAGGTCGTGCTGACAGTTCTATGTTTACATTTGAGTCTTTCTGTTTCTTATTTCTATTGTACATAATATATAATATGATAATTCCCATTGTAACTAAAATTATGGTTAGTGTGTTTATTCCGTAATTCAAATTTTTATGGAATTTCAATTCTTCGATTTGGTCAATATTTCTTTCTTGATTAATAACAATTTCAGAGAAGTTTATTTGTTTTTCAAAATACAAATCATTAGTTGTTTCCTCTGGGTAGGAATATCTTTCGTTAACAATAGTTCTTGTATTAGAAAATGTCTCGTTTCCTATTTCAATCCTACAGTTGTAAAGTTTATTAAAACATTATTTGTTATTTTGATGTCCCTATCATCGCAGTTCTGTTTTATTCTTATGTTGAAAGCGTTTTTTACAAGTATTGTATCGTCTTCAATTTTTTCAATAGTGGTTTTATTATTATACCTTAGTTTACATTTGTTGGAAGTACAGATTTCACTTTCCTTTAGATTCTTGAAATTTATTTGTTCTTTGTATTCATAAATTCTATCGTTAATAGCAATTACATATTTCTTTTCTTCCGTTATTTCAAAAAATTGTTTGTTTGTCATTGGCGTAATTAATGTTAGGTCCGCCTTTACGTATGTTATGGGCAACTTAATTGCTAATATTAGTGACTTCTCTTCATACGAAAGCAGTCCCATCTCTGCATGTTTTAATTTATAAAAATCAATTTTAAATCTTTGAATTTCTTCGGATGACAAAATGCTAGGGTGTAAAATATTGTGCCTTGCTGATGCTATACTGTCCTGCAATTGTTCGACCCTGTTCTCCAAATGTTTGAGTTTAAGCATTTGATCGGAGTACAACATGTGTTTGACTATTTTACTGTTTATTGTTTTCGATTCCTTAGAAGCGTTCAATATCTTTGTTCTGTCGTCTTCTATAGTTTTCTTTAGTATGTTAATGGATTCTTTGAAGTGTTCGTTTATGTGAATTTGCTTATTGACTGTCTCTATTATGTTATGATTATTTTCGTCCGTTACTTTTAGTCCGAATAACCATTTATACGTGGTGCCTATTGTAGCAATATATATATATGTATGTATGTTTTAATGTTAAACCCCGTAATGTAATATTCGTAGCGATATAAGTGTTTGTTCCTAATGTTAAACCTTGCAATGTAATTAGGTTAAGAGCTGATGAGAAAATAGCATAACACCTAAGGGTTAATATAACTTGCCCGCTAGATTTAAGTCTAACCGTTATTTTATATTCATTTCTCCTACTCATGTTTTGTTGTTGTTTTACTCGTGTCATGTCATTTCGTTCGGATGTAAGCGTTCATGTTAATTTTCTGGTGGAAATAAATTCAATCAAGTTTGTGACGCTGCACAGGACAGAAGTGTTTAATTTTTGCTGCTATAAATTTTCAGAAGTGGGATATTACCCAAATTTTTTTTAAATAAAATTTCATGGCGCGCCTTTAGACTGAAGAAAGAGTGCTGAAGAGACAAATAAAAACGGTTGTAAAAATTATAAAAGTGAGCAAAAAGAGTGTACTTGAAAAGGATTGTTACCAGGCAAACAGTATAAAAGAGTGCTAAAAAGAATAGAAAACGAAAGAAAGAAACTGTGCAAATTATAAAAGTCAGCAAAAGGAGTGTACTTGAAAAGGATTGTTACAAGGCAAACAGTATAAAAGAGTGCTAAAAAGAATAGAAAACGAAAGAAAGAAACTGTACAAAAAGAGCGTACTTTAAAAGAAAAAGGATCGAAAACGAGTGTAAAAATCATAAAATTGCTAACAAAACTGTACTGGACAAAACGAACAATATGGAAAGTTCCATTGACGCCAGCGAATACACGGCGGTACAGCTGCGCGCTTGGTTGCGTAAGCTTGGGCTGCGCAGCAGCGGCACGAAAGGTGAGCTCGCTTTACGCATAAGCGAAGTTCCTTCGAACGAGCGCGGCGAGTGCCCTGATGCAGGAGAAAGCGTTGAAGCATTTCCAGCAGGGGAAAATGAAAACGACGACGAAGAGAGTGAGCATTGTGGTGCGGTTGCGTCGGACGTCGTGGTTGATGCTTCACATATCTACAAACGCGAGCGCGACATGCTGCAGCGCGAACGAGAGCTGCTACAGCGCGAACGAGACCTACTTCGTCGCGAAAACGAGATGCTGAAGAGCGCAGGTGGTTTGCCGAAGGGTGATTCGACCGACTTCAATATGCTAAAAGAGATCGTCGCAGAGTATGACGGTGAAGGATGCCCAGATGCGTGGGTGCGACAAGTTAAGAACATATGCGGCGTCTTCAATGTTGAGGAGAACGCGCTGCGTGCATTGCTCCTAAGCAAACTGAAGGGGAAGGCGCAGGTATGGCTGCATTCACGACCGAATTTTGCTACCGAAAAAATGGAGAGTGTTCTGAGCGATATGGTGGGTGTTTTCGGGTCAGTCGAAGGCAAAATGCTGCTGCGCCGGCGCTTTGAACTTCGGAAATGGCGAACAAACGAAGCGTTCGCTGACTACTATAATGAAAAATTAGCCCTGGCCAGCAAGCTGAACTTCGACGAGGGAGAAATGGTCGACTACATGATTGACGGGATCCCGGACGGACAGTTGCGCATACAGGCGTACATGCAGTGCTACGACAGTGCGGCGAAGTTGTTGCAGGCGTTTGCCAAAATAAATTTGAAGGCCAACACTGGTGCACGAGCGTCGAACCCAGCAGACAAAAGGGACGTGCGTTGCTTTAATTGTAACAGCGTGGGACACTTCGCCGCAGAGTGTAAGAAGCCAAAGCGCGATGTTGGTGCATGTTACGGGTGCGGAAGCAAGGAGCACCGGGTTGCTGTATGTCGGGAAAGAAAGACAGCGGTGCATGTGGTCGAGGAACAGGGATATGTAAGGTATTTTCGGTTTATAGTAAGATGCAAAACTAGTTTTTCTGTTTTTCTAGAATGCTTATTAGACTCTGGAAGCCCGATCAGTTTAGTAAGGAAGTCATGTTTACTAAATAAAATAAATGTAAATGAGTTTTCATGTGTCAATACTTCGTACTTCGGAGTTAATAAAAGTAAATTAAAAGTGTTTGGAAAAATTTCGTGCGTTATTTATTTTGAAGAAAAAGAAATTGAAATTGATTTGATCGTGGTTACTGATGAGTCTATGGGATTCAATGCAATTCTTGGCCGAGATTTTTTGAATGCAAGCAAACTGATTTTAGTTTCTGAAGACAAAATGTTTCTGAAGAATAAATGTTATAATGAAAATGTTGTGAAAAATGAGTGTACGAATTTAGGAAAAATTAAAAGTAAATGTTATGCTGAAAATGAGTGTAAGAATTTAGAAAAAATGGAAAGTATAAACTCTGATGAAAATGTTACTGAAAATGAGTGTAAGAATTTAAAAATGAAAAGTAAAAACTTAGATGAAGATGCTGCTGAAAATGAATGTAAAAGTTTAAACAAAAGGTTGAGTCAAGGGAATGCTAATGATGGTAAGGTTATAGAAGTTAGTTGCGAAAAAGATGACTTTCACACAAATTGTAGGGAGTTAAAAGGAATTGATAGTTTTAAAAATATTTTGATCCAATGTGAGGAAAACTATATAGGTGGTCATAAAAATATTGAGAATGAGAACAACGGTCTTTGCGATAATGCAAGTGAATTCCAAACATGGTTAATGGCGATTGAATATAGTAATAGTGACAAAGTAAACTTAATTGTGGGGGAAAATATTTGTTACAAAGATAGCGAGAAACTTTATGAGATGTTTGAGCAAAAATATTTACAAGCTGATCGTCGTTCAGAGCCGGAAGTTAGGTGTGAAATGAAACTAACGCTTAATGATGCCAAACCATTTCATTGCCCACCTAGACGTTTGTCATACGCGGAGAAATCAAAGTTGCAAGCTTTGATTGACGAATATTTGACGAAAAATTACATTCGGCCAAGTGAGTCAGAATTCGTATCCCCTATTGTATTGGTTCGCAAAAAAACAGGTGATTTGAGAATGTGTGTTGATTACAGGACGTTAAACAAAGTGACAGCTAAGGACAATTATCCCATACCTCTCATTGATGATTTACTATACAGATTGGTTCAAAAGAAACTATTTACGAAACTAGATTTGAAGAATGGATTTTTTCATGTGTTTATGCACCCAGAATCTGTTAAATACACATCCTTTACCACACCGTTAGGACAATTTGAATTTTTAAGAATGCCGTTTGGGTTAAGAAATGCTCCCTCTACATTTCAAAGATTTATTAATAAAATTTTCGCCGATATGATCAAAGAAGATAGATTGACTGTCTACTTAGATGACATAATGATAGCAACGGAAACTGTCAAGGAACACTTAGAAATCTTAGAAGAAGTTCTACAAAGAATAGTTGACAATAACTTAGAGTTGAGGATAGACAAGTGTGAGTTCTTGCGGTCGGAAGTCAAATATTTAGGTTACACGGTTACAGGCGACGGAATAAAAGCTGATGATAAGGGTTTGTTAGCAATAAAAAATTTCCCTATACCTACAAAAGTACAAGCAGTGCAAAGTTTCTTAGGTCTATGTTCCTATTTTCGACGATTTGTAAAAAACTTTTCGATTATAGCTAAGCCCTTATACGACATGACGAAAAAAGATAGAAAATTTAGTTTTGGTCCGGACGAGTTAGAATCCTTTGAAAACCTAAAGAAAAAATTACTTGAATCTCCCATACTAGCTTTGTACGATCCAAAAGATGATACAGAATTGCATTGTGACGCGAGTGCAGTTGGTTTCGGGGCCATTCTCTTGCAGAGAAAAGCAGATGGAAAAATGCATCCGGTGTTTTATTTTTCAAAAAGAACAACAGAGGTAGAGTCCAGATACCATAGTTTCGAGTTAGAAACGTTAGCTATAGTAAACGCGTTGAAACGTTTTCGAGTGTACTTGCAAGGCAAACATTTCAAAATAGTAACTGACTGTAATTCTCTGGCATTAACTCTTAACAAGAAAGACTTGAATCCTCGAATAGCGAGGTGGGGACTAGAATTACAAAACTATGACTATACGTTGGAACATAGGCCTGGGGCACGGATGCAACATGTTGATGCGCTCAGTCGTTATAATAACATTTTAGTATTAGATACAAACACTTTTGAAGACAATCTAATAATATGCCAGAACAGGGACGGAAAACTGAAGGATTTGAAATGCGTATTACAAGAGAGTGAGCACCGTTTATATGAAATGCGGAATGGTATTTTGTATAGGAAGAAAGAAGACGGTACTATTTTATTTTGTGTTCCTGAGGAGATGGAAAGCCATGTTCTATATAAGTATCATGATGAGATGGGCCACGTAGGCATTGATAAAACGGTAGATTTGATTTCGAAGAGTTATTGGTTTCCTAAAATGAGAGAAAAAGTAGCTACTCACATAAAAAATTGTTTAAAATGCATAGTTTACTCAGCGAAAAATGGGCGAGAAGAGGGATTTCTACATAGTATCCCTAAGAGTAATAGGCCTTTCGAAGTCATTCATATCGATCATTATGGTCCAGTAGATCAAGGGAGAGCGAAAAAACACATACTGGTAATAGTAGACGCCTGTAGCAAGTTCGTACGATTGTACCCAACGAAGACAACAAATACGAAAGAAGTAGTGGCCGCTCTTATAGATTACTTTCGAGCTTATAGTAAACCCAGATGTATAGTATCCGATCGGGGTAGCTGTTTCACATCCAACGAGTTTCAGGAATTTTTAGAAAACAAAAGTGTACAACATGTGAAAATAGCAACTGGTTCCCCACAGGCTAATGGACAAGTGGAGAGGGTAAATAGGAGCTTGGGGCCAATGATAGCAAAGTTAGTAGATCTGGAAAATGGTATTTACTGGGATCAAGTAATACAGTGCGCGAAGTTTGCTTAGCCGCACATACTTTCGTGTCGGTGTGAGGCAAAATTAAGTAGTCAAGATTAAGTAAATGATGAAATTTTTTCAGTTTTATTATTCGAAACAAAAATGTAAAAAAATAAATGCATAGTTCAATATAAAAGATTGAGAAGTTTAAAAAATCATAGCAAAGTACTAACAATTAGAGCGAAATTTGTTTAGCCGCACCGTATAAAATTGAAAGAAAACAATGAAAGTAAAAAATGTGTGCGTTTTGAATGTTTAATAACTAGTTGGCCCTCCATCTTTGTTAATTGTTTGGAAAATTCTGGTAGGGAGTGAGTTTATTAATTTCCGAAGTGTGCCCATGTCCAAATCTAACCAAGCTTGTAAAATAGAGGATCTTAACTCTTCTACCGTTAAATACTGTCGTCCATTTGCATAAACGGTTCTGGAAATTATGCCCCAAACATTTTCAATCGGGTTTAGGTCCGGACTTCTAGCTGGCCAAGCAAGTAGTGGTATTGAACGGGTTGAAAAGTACTCCTTGGACGTTTTCGACACATGGATACTAGCATTATCCTGTTGAAATGTGAATTCTATGTCAACATTTCTTTCCAAATAATCAACAAGAACATCGTCCAACATCTCGATGTACTTCTCTGAGTTCATTCTTGTTGTAATAAAACACAAAGTCAACTTTCCATAGTATGAAAATGCTCCCCATATCATGATTGACCCACCTCCAAAGTTTCGGCTCATTCTTGGGGGGTCATTTGCACGAAGATCATGCCAATAATAGCTGAAACCATCGGGCCCATCTAAATTAAACTTTTTCTCGTCGGAAAAAATTATTTTTTGCCAAAGTTCAGTCCAATGCATGTGGTGTTTTGCGAAAGCTAATCTGGTTCTTTTATGAGCAGACGTAAGATGCGGCTTTTTTGAAGGTTTCTTCCATTTTATGTTCCTGTCTGCACTTAAAATTTGTTGCACTCTTCGTTTTCCTACTGAAAGTTGCAATTTCGACACAATCTGTGATGCACTTAAATGATTTTTGGTGGCTTCCTCTTTGACCATGTTGCTTTGACGGCGAAATAACTTGGTATTTCGTTTGCATTTTGAGGAAGAAATGCCGTATTGATCACCCTTTTGCAAAAAGTTTCTCACTACTTTCTCCGATCTATTGATTTGACGACCAATTTCCCGATTCGAAAGTCCATTTCCTTTTAAAATCGTGATTTGACCTTTTTCCACGTCTGTCAAGAATTTGCCCTTTGCCATTTTGATGTTTCTGTCCTTTTATTAAAATTAATTGCCTAAAACATTTAAAAAAAGTTGTATTTTTTTAAATATTCACGAAAAAACCAAAATCGAAAAAAGCACTTACTGATACAACACTTAAACACGACTGCGGCTAAGCAAATTTCGCATCACTTAAGGACACCGAATACACTTATTGACTTCTAGGAACCGTTATGTACCGTTATTTTGATACAAAACTCAGAACGTGAAATGTCTACATCAAACACATTGTTACCCAGACAAAAAATTAAGAGCAATAATATAAACAGTTACTTTTTCGTGAAGTTTTGCATGCGGCTAACCAAATTTCGTTCACTGTAGAAACTGTGGAGTTTGCACTAAATAATACAAAACATAGAACAATCTCAGAGCACCCCAGTGTTATGTTGTTTGACATTAGGCAGAGAGGCAACGTCGAAGATCTGTTAAGGGAAGAGCTAATTGAAATTGAACAAGGGCTACAACAACAGAACCATGTGAGTGTACGAGAACGAGCAACCACGAACCAAGACCGTCTCCAGACTTATAATAAACAGTATGTCGACAAAAAAAGGCAGGAACCGAACAAATACAATGAAGGTGATTATGTCATGGTGAAAAATTTTGACTCACACACAGGAGTGTCCAAAAAATTAATTCCAAAGTTTAAAGGACCGTATAAAGTCATAAAGGTATTACGTCATGATAGATACATGTTGGAAGACGTAGAGGGTTTTCAGCTATCACGGACCCCATATAAAGGCGTGTGGGCAGTGAATAACATTAAGCCTTGGTACAAAGTAAACGATGTAATAAATAACAGGCGTAAGGCAATCAATAACACATGAGATCGGGAGATCTCATTGGTCAGAATGGCCGAATTGTAGCAATATATATATATGTATGTATGTTTTAATGTTAAACCCCGTAATGTAATATTCGTAGCGATATAAGTGTTTGTTCCTAATGTTAAACCTTGCAATGTAATTAGGTTAAGAGCTGATGAGAAAATAGCATAACACCTAAGGGTTAATATAACTTGCCCGCTAGATTTAAGTCTAACCGTTATTTTATATTCATTTCTCCTACTCATGTTTTGTTGTTGTTTTACTCGTGTCATGTCATTTCGTTCGGATGTAAGCGTTCATGTTAATTTTCTGGTGGAAATAAATTCAATCAAGTTTGTGACGCTGCACAGGACAGAAGTGTTTAATTTTTGCTGCTATACTATTACATTAACTAGGCCTCTACGCTTTCTTCCACTATCCGCTGGTATTAGAGTATTAATTTTAGCTTTAACTGTTTTTATTTCTCCGTATAGCAACTCTCTATCTCTTATATCGAATTGATTTAAATTGTTCTCTATATTACTTTCCATTTTGTCAATAATTGATATAATTTCCGTCGGGTTCATTATGTGAAGTATCGCCACTGTTTGATTTATTATTTCCATTTCTCTGATCCTTATCTTCGCGTATCCCATTTCGTTTTCCAATTTATTGATTTGAAGAAATGCGTTGATTGTTGTTATTGTTACTGCGATCTTCGCCATTCCGTTCCTGGAATTTAAATTTTCTTTTTACTTGAGTTTTATAAATGTTTTGGAATTTGTTGTCTTTCGATTTTAGATAATTTCCTTCTTTTTCAAAGTTATCGATTTTCTTATATTTAGGTTGTGATTTACTTACTCTATTATTATTAACGTATTCATTTGCAAAGTCTTCCTCGTTATTATTTCTGTTATTTTCATTCCTTTTATTTATTTGTTTTATTTTTTCCTCGTGTATTGTTTTGGAGAGCTGTATTATATCTTCCTTCGAAATTATGTTATTCAGTAGGTCTATAGGTCTATGTTTTGTTGTGGAATGGATAGAGTTGTTATATGAAGTGATGGCTTTAAAAACTTTTTCTTGGATATCGTCTTTATTTTCTGAATCTGCGTTAAAAAGTCGAACATGTTCGTTAAGTGTAGAGTGCAGTCTTTCGACATCTGCGTTACCAGTTTTGAGATAAGGCGTTGTAAAGTGCGTATTTATCTGGTTGTCTTTTAAGAATTCCCTTATTGTGACGGTATTGAGTTCGTTATCCGTAACCACTAGCTCGGGTTTTCCTAGATATTGTATTCTTAATTTCAACGCTTTGATTATTGACACCCAAGATCGATCTTTGAGGGGCTGTGCTGTAGCGTACTTAGTTAGTTTGTCTATTGTTGTAAGGAACATCACGTTTCTTAAGGGATACCATATGTCGGCATGGATTATCTGATTATGTTTTTGTGGCGTTTGGGTTACAGTCAGATTGTGTTTAGTCGGGTTTCTGTCGAATTTAGATTTGTTGCATATTTTTTGCAATTATTAATATACTTTTGTATTTCTTTTTGTAGGTTTGGGTAGTAATATTTTTGTTTGATTTCCTCGAAAACTTCCTTTATTCCTCTATGGTTATTTCTTTTGTGCTCGTTTTCTATAGTACTAAGTAGTTTTTCTTTGTCCGTGATATCCTCCAGTAACAAATTAGATCTCATTACTTTTAAATTTGAATTATTACTGAAATATTTGATATAAAGGTTTTGAAATTCAATAAATAATTTGTCGTCGGGGCAGAATATTACTGTTAGGCCTTTTCCTGGTAGTTGTTCTTTCATGATTTCTAATAGGTTGCTGCTAGGGTCTACAGATATTATATTTCTTATCTTTTTTTTAAATAGTATTTTTGTGGTGCATGATTGTTTCGTGGACGTTTTCAGGATTATTTGCTTTTTGAAAATATTAGATGGGTTTTCTGAGATTTTTATGAAATCACTACTGTCAGTTTCTGCACTGTGAACAGTGTCGATATCAACATCTTCCAATAATTCATTCATGTTTATTAATGCATCTTCGACTTTTGGTTTTTCGTACACAATGCTACTCAGTCCGTCTGCTATAACGTTTTCTTTCCCTTTTATATATTCAATATCGAACTCGAATTCGTTAAGTTTAATCTTCCAGCGTTGTAACTTTGAATTGGGTTCCTTTAAATTGTTTAACCATACAAGTGGACGATGGTCTGTTTTTATTGTAAATTTACGGCCGAACAAATATGGGCGGAAGTACTTTGTTGCCCAAACTATAGCCAAGAGTTCTTTCTCTATTGTGCTATAATTTTTTTCGTGGCCGTTTAGTGACCGGCTTGCGTAACATATTGCTTTGTTACCTTGCATGAGAACTGCTCCCAATGCATAGTTACTAGCATCAGTGATAAGTGTGAATGTTTTTGTAAAATCAGGATGAATAAATATGGGGTCTGCTTTGATCAATTTCTTTAGTTTTTCAAAAGAGTCGATGTAATCTTGATCTCTCATATTTATTTTAGCGTTTTTCTTTAAATATTTTACCATATGGTAGGCGATTTTCGAATAATCTTTGATGAATTTTCTATAGTATCCCGTAATTCCTAAAAATGCTTTTATCTCCTTAACGCTCTTTGGAAGTGGAATCTTTTCTATTGCTTCCACTTTTTGCGGGTTTGGTTTAACCCATTAAGCCCTGAGCGTTGCGTTTGCGCAACGTTTGGGAATTTCGCTACATTAAGTAATTCATAAAGATATAAGACTTGAAAATGGGTAGAATTGGATTCGAATTGATCGTTTTGGATTCTGCCATACCGAAATTTCAAAATTTTTTAAATATTCATATCTTTTTTTCGATCCAAAGTCAAAGGTTTTTTTTGGGGAATTTTTGAAATGCAATTAAAAATACTTATTCTTCAAACCTATCAAAATCCCTTTGTGGGCTGCATTTTGTAATGCTAAACTATTTAAAAATAAGTTTAAAAAATTTTTTTTTTTTTTTAATTTTATGTTTTGTATGTGACTAAGGCCCAAATTGCGTTTGCGCAACGTACCCTCCTGGTTCAGGGGGTGGGGGTATGAATTATTTTCTTGATTTTTTTTCTTGATTAGGTCAATTACTAAGATTGTGCAAAATTTTATGGAAATCGCACAAGCCCTTTTGGGGTCAGGTTTTAATGGGTTAATGCCTTCCTTTGTAATCAAATGGCCTAGGAACGTTGTCTCTTGCCTTAGAAAATCACATTTATTTATTTGTACTTTTAAATTTTCCTCTTTTAATCTTAGTAAAATTTTATTCAGCGATTCTAGATGTTCTTCTACGCTTGTAGAAAATACTAGGATATCGTCCATATACACAGTACAAATTTTCCCGATATAGTCTTTTAGAATTCCGTTCACTAACCTTTGGAACGTTGCCGGTGCATTTCGCAGTCCAAAGGGCATTCTTAAAAATTCATAATGTCCGTTCGCCGTGGAAAACGCTGTTTTATGTATGTCACGTTCATCCATTTCGATTTGATGAAAGCCTTTGGCTAAATCGAGCGTTGAAAAATATTGACATCTTCCCAATTTGTCAAAAATATCATCTATATTCGGAATTGGAAATCTGTCTTCCGTCGTTATGCTGTTCAACTTCCTATAGTCAATTACAAGACGCCATTTTTGTTCATTGGTTGCGTCCAGCTTCTTTGGTACCAGCCAAATAGGGCTGTTGTAAGGACTCGAGGATGCTCTAATTATGCCTTGGGATAACATTTGGTCTATCTGTTTCTCTACTTCCGGTTTGTGGATTTCTGGGTAACGGTAAATTTTGGAGTAAACCGGAATGTCATTTTTAGTCATTATTCTGTGTTTTGTTGCGCTAGTAAATGTTAAATTATCGTCCTCATTATAAAATACACTTTTATATCTTTTTAGTATATTTATAAGTATGTTTCTGTCCATACCGTTAAGGTGATTAGTGTCAACGAATTCAGTGACGCATTTGTCTTTTACAACATTGTTAAAGATTTCCACCTCATTTTCCTTGTAACTTATTCTGCTGTAGGTTTCTTCTTCCTTTGTTAAATAAAAGTTGATTATTGCTTTGTTCGTCTTTAGAATTCTGTTTGGGTAATCTATTATGCACCCAAGTTTTGTTAAAATGTTGTTACCAATTAGTCCGTCAAAGTTCTTGTTAAAGTCGCATTCGAGAAATTCACCCATGAACTCTTCTTCACTGAATTCCTTGTACATTGGAAATTTACAAAGTTTCCTAACTCGCGTTTCTCTTCCCAGTGCTGTGACTTGCACATTTACTTCACTCTTCCATTTTGGATTGCATACACCTTCATTGATCAAGCTGAACTCTGCCCAGTGTCAATGATGAAATATAGTTTCCTTACGTGTGTGTCGATTACTATATAGGGTAATTGTTTCTTGGGACCGACTGAAAATTTGCGTTGCTGATGTCCATAGGTTCTGGACATCAGCATCTGTTATGATTTGACATTGCTGACCGATTATAATTTCCTGATTGATTGAAATTTCTCGATTGATTAAAATTTCGCATTTGATTCCCATTTCCTTGCTGATTGAAATTTCTCTGCGGGTTAAAATTTCCCGGTTGGTTGTAGTTTGCGTTCGTTGTCTGATTCGACATTCTAGTTTGGCTTGACCTGTTGCCATTGTTGTTATAGTTTTGATTATAGTTGTATTGCCTGCTATTCTGCGGATTATTATAATTTTGATTGTAATTATTTTGCCTGCTATTCTGCGGATTATTATAATTTTGATTATAATTATATTGCCTGCTATTCTGCGGATTATTATAATTTTTGTTATTGTTATAGTGTTGTTTATTGTTCCGCGCGTTGTCGCTAAAATTGGTTCTGAAATTCGGCTTGGTAGCTGGATAAATTCGTGTTGTTGGTCCGTACGGGGTATAGTTTTGTTGTCTCGACTCCAAAATAAGTTTGTACGCTTCGTCTAAGTTTTTCGGGTTTCTGCCAAAAATCATCGTTTTAGTTGGCTCGGGTAAATTCTCCCTAAAGATTTTAAAAGCGATCCTATTGATCTCTTCCGTTGTGTAAATATCGTCCCTATGGGTTAGGTTCCTGTTGTGTAGTCGATTTACCAGTTTAGTTATATTATGGTGGTACTGCTCGATAGTCCCATTTATTTTAATTGTCTTCAATCTGTCCATTAAATCATTACTGGTTTCTTTTTCGCCGAAGTTATTTTTTAAAATTTCTTTCAATTCTGCCCAAGTCTGTGGGGTAGTGTGTCTGTGGAGGACTTGCCTTGTGTCACCTACGCATTTACTTTTAACATAGTCAAACAAAATTCTTTTGTTATTGTCGTCAAACGCTTCTATGGTCGGTAGCACATTCTCTACCTGCGCTATAAAATCAGGCAACTCGTTTATATTTTTTCCATCAAATTCTTTAATATGACGGATACAATTTAACACTAAGTTGAACATATTTATAGTATTTGCCTCCATGATAATTATTTTTATTTATAAAATTTATTTTATAAGCTTACTTAACTTTACTTCGATGTTCTGGACTGCTTCCTGCTTCAAATCTGTGTGATGCTTTGTACTGCAATGTGCACTGTTGTTTTGCCGTCTGCGTCTCGGCTGTTCTGCTTCTGTTTGTTGGGTCGCCGTCTGTGTCTCGGCTACTCTGCTATTATTTGTTGGATCGCCTTTTGTGTCTCGGCTACTCTGCTATTATTTGTTGGATCGCCTTTTGTGTCTCGGCTACTCTGCTATTATTTGTTGGATCGCCTTTTGTGTCTCGGCTACTCTGCTATTATTTGTTGGATCGTCTTTTGTGTCTCGGCTACTCTGCTATTATTTGTTGGATCGCCTTTTGTGTCTCGGCTACTCTGCTATTATTGTTTTTATTTATTATATTTATTATTTATTTATTTTGCTTTTATTATTTTCGTTGAGTCATTTCATTTTAGCATCTGTGAATTTGGCTTTTTACTTTTACGTATTGTGTGTAAATACGTTTTGTGTAACACTTTCGTTTGTTTTTACTCTGTTTTCGCTTTTCGATATTTTCCCACTTTATGTTTTCTTTAATATTTTCCTCGAAGGTTTTTTTGTTTTTTTTTCAATCTGTTTACACTGTTATTATTAGTACTAATTGTTGTTAGTTTTTCCGCTTTGTAACGTTTGGTTAAACTGTTAGCAATTTTATTCGTCGTCACTTGTATTTAATTTGCTGTGCAATTTCTAAGCCGCTCTTGTGTTTCGAAGTTGTGTTTGTTCTTTCTTCCAAAGACAAATCCTTTTGTCTAAGGGCCGATTTGTTAATCCTCGTCGCCAGTGAAGTGGATGAGTCGGAATCTTTTCCTAAACTGAAACTTTATTTCACAAAATATTCCTTATGAGCTACGATACATAATTTCTTACTTGCTAGTATATAATACATATGTTATGTATGCAGATGCAGCGCAAGCACTTTTGCATCTGCATGTGGGAACAAAACAAATGAGTGGGTGCAGATGCAACGTCTGCATCTTCACTTATAAATGTAAACAGTGGGATCTCGTTGCTTCTGTATCTGCATGTGCAAGCAACAGGATCCCATGCTTAATTTTATTGTTTACATAAAAGCGTACGTGATAGAATGTGGAACTTAATATTTAGTCTGCAGTGGCTAGCGGGCCAGGCATGGCATGCATGACTATATAATAGTGGAATTACATATTGCTCAAATAGGGCAAAAACTGGCAAGATCTTTTCAACAATATAGTAGCTTAATATTTGCATATCTAGAATATGTACAAGTTCTTGCCTAGTTCAGCCCAATTTATAACTATTTGTCTACGGATATACTCTAAAAACTCCATTTTGAAAATATTTTTATAAAAAAATTAGGGAAAATATGCTGCAACTTGTTTTTAAAGGTTTTTTGGTAGTCGGGTTTTAAAATACCTGAAGTTTAAAATTCCATAATAAAAATTATGTGTTATTAAAATTTTTTATTAATATCGAATATCGTTCCAATATTACTTTTAGCAACTCAAGCAAACAAACAAGAGAAACCAATCAACAGAAAAAAATGAAACACGACGAACGCGGTTAAAAAGGTGTAATTGTCACCTTGAAACACAAGTGATAGAGTTGCTCACAAACCAAGGATATTTGATTAAAAATAAAAAACGGCAAAGATGACTTTTAAAGTCAATGTCGTACATTCTTTATTATTATATTGTTGTTATTGTTAAAAACGGCAACGTTGATGTAAATTTCGTCCTTCGGCAATGTTTAGTTCGGTAAGTCACTAAGTCGGTTCGGTAAAAAGTCAATTAGAACTTCTTCTATAATGCCGTGTGTGTGCGGGCAGAAAGTTGACCGTGCGCGTTCAAAGGTCAAGTTGATGTCAAGTGTTTCAAATGCAATGAACTGTTTCACCTTGATTGTGTGGGCATTTTGCCAGGTGATCTGGAGTTCCTGAATAAATCAAATAAGCCTTTTTATTGCAAATTTTGTGCAGTTGCCCGCCGTCATTCTATTCGGTCTCCTCCCCATCCGCGGGCTCAGTTGAGGATGCAGTGCAACAAAATGCTAATGGCAATGACAATAAACAACAGTTATCACTGCTGACGCTTTACAATGAAATTGTTGCTGTGAGAGCTGAAAATGCTCGTGCCTGTGCTCTAATCTGCACTCTTCAAGAGGAGAAAAAACTCCTACTCCTAAATACTGAGCTTTTGCTTGCTGAACTACGCTTTCTTCATGACAAATTTCCTGAGGTTGTCTCGACCGTTTCTGCCCTTGCTGGTGAAGTTAAAGTCCTGCGTGGGGCTGTCTCTGCCTATCTCCACAACAAAGTTGTTGCTTCAAATGATAATGGGGCCTCAAAAGCTACTCAAACTGAATCCGCGTATGCTGTTGCTGCTGTTGATGCCTTCGATGCTGATGCTCTCATTGCTGCTAGTTCTTCACCATCTATCGCTGCTACATCTTTGTCTCTTATTGTCGCTGAGGTTGGTGCTTCTGCTGCTTCTTATACTGCTATAGGGTGTTTTTTTTAGAGGTTTGTTTTTCGAATAGAGATAAAACTGGCATTTTGTGGTCAAATCTGGCAACTCTAATGTCATTTATGTTCAGTTTGGTTTGCCATTTCATCATGAACAGGTTGACAAAAGAACAACGCTTGCAAATCGTGCAAATTTCGTTCGTTCGACATAATCGTCCATCAGAGCAAAATCGGTCCATCCATCGGTTAACCATGGGTCGTTTTCACACTACGTTTACTCTATGTGATAATACGCATCCGCAGAGACGTCGAACAGTGCGCACCGAAGAAACAATTGCCGCTGTAGAGCAAAATGTTGAAGAGGACCCGAATGAATCGATTCGCCACCGTGCACAGCAATTGGAGCTTTGTCCATCAACTTTAAAAATTGGACCTGTAGAATTGGCTTTATTCGAGCCAGCCGCGGCGGCCACATGCCCGAAATCATATTTAAACATTAATGGCATAAAATTATCCTTCCAATAAAACCAAATTGATGGACATTAAAACGATTTTCTTGTGTTTTATTTCAATTCGAAGTTCTATGCCTCTAAAAACACCCTATATTACCGCTACAACTGCTCCGATTCCCGCTGATGCTGCTGCTACCGCTGCTTCGTACGCTGCTGTCACCGCTGCTATCACTACGTCTGCTGCTGCTGCTAAGTTGGCGCCTGTTTCTATGACGCCCGCTGTAGACGGCGGTGGTACCAGACGCGCAAAGCCTAGGACTGTGATAGTTGGCTCGAACGAGAACTCTGGTCTTGAGGTAGCTCACGGGAAGAAATGGCTCCACCTATCGTCGTTCCAGCCCTCGGTTTCTGAATCGAATCTAATAGATTACATCGCCAACAGAACTGGTGTGGATAGCAAACACCTTGCGTGCTTCAAACTTATTAAAAAAGATGTGTCCATCGAATCGCTCAAGCGCGTTAATTTTAAGCTTAGTGTAACTGCATCACTGTATGACAAACTTCTACTTCCGTCTGTATGGCCAGCGGATGTCAAAGTACGCCCGTTTCAGTTTTTCCCAAAACCTGCCCTGTTGCCAATGAAAGGTTAGTGTCTGCTCCTGTGGTTCCTGATAATAATCGTTTAAAAATCTACATGCAAAACATTTCTGGGCTTAGAACTAAGTCACAGATCTTGCGCTTATTTGGTTCACATCTTGAATACGACATTTTAGTCATCCTTGAGACTTGGCTGAATGAAATCTTCTTCAACGACGAGTATTTTGATTCTAATCTCTACAATGTCTTTCGTAAAGATAGGGATTCTAATCTAACTGGCTATGCTAGGGGCGGTGGTGTACTCATTGCTGTGCAAAATAAATAAATAAATAATACAGGCTTCTGTAGTTGCGCTTGAGAATCAGGATGCGCTTCTTGACCAACTTTGTGTCTACATTAGGGGTATTTCCGACTCCCTTTTTTTTTGTGCTTCATATATTCCGCCAAATAGTAGTCACAACCTCTACACTGCCCATGTTGACAATGTCACATCACTAGCTCTGAACAATGTTAGGGGTGATCATCTTTGCGTGCTTGGGGACTTTAACCTTTGTAATATTAATTGGTCACGCACTATTTCCAAAGCTGCTGTTATTGCCTTTGATGTCATTAGTATCAACGAAACCTATCTAGTAGATAGTTTCTTAAGTATAGATCTCATGCAAATCAATTGTTTTCCAAATAAACTTGGTCGTACTTTGGATTTAATATTCTTAAGTAACATGGTTAATTTTTCTTTACTTGAATGTACTTTTCCCATTAGTAAACCTGATATGCATCATGTGCCTCTTGTACTTGATCTGGAATTTTATACATTTTTTAAAATTAGTAATGCAAACTCAAACTCATCCTTTAAGTTTTTGAAATTGAATGATCTTTTGATGAACATCAATTGGGACACTTTGTTTCTTCGTCTTGATGTTGTTAAGTGTTTTGAGATCTTTAGGACTGCTGTGGTTGATATCTGCAAAAGTATTTGCCCTGTTCTAATGAAAAAGCAATATAAAGTGCCCTGGCACAATGCGGTTCTGATGAGGCTTCGCAATAAGAGAAACAAATATCATCAGAAATTCAAGAAAAGCAACAATGTGGAATACTACATCTTGTATAAAAAATATTCTAAGAAATTTCTTTGTTTGGATAAATTTCTGCACAATAATTATATCCTAGGCTTTGAATCCAACATAAAATCAAACCCTAAAGCATTTTGGCATTTCGTTAACTCGAAAAAATTTTGCTTCAGTATTCCCTCGGCGCTTTTCCTTGGTGGTAAAGCTGCCAATACACCTGCCGATGCAGCTAATCTGTTTGCGACGTTTTTTAAGTCCAATTTCACAACTGAATTTAGTAGCGATGATAATGTCTCGTTACAACAACAACAACAGTACAACAGTATCTCGATTTCGGCAAGCTTGAGGTGTCTTCTCAAGAGGTACTTGATGGCATTACTCGACTTAAGTCATCCCTGCAAACGGATGTTGATGGCCTTTCTGCTGTGTTGTATGATGCCTGATGTCTCTTTCATCAGGTACTTTTATTGATGCTTGGAAACTGGCCTTTATCTCTCCAAACTTCAAGAGTGGTAACAGAAATGACATTTGCAACTATAGACCCATTTCAAAACTCTCGGCAACATCAAAACTTTTTGAATGCATCATCCAAGCTAAATTATTATTTTTTGTAAAGAATTTAATATGCCCGGAACAGCACAACTTCATTTCATGACGCTCAACAGTGTCGAACCTAGCTATTTTCTCAGACGATTGTATCTCTGCTTTTCATTCTGGTATCCAGGTTGACACTGTTTATACTGATTTCTCTAAGGCTTTCGATAGGGTCTCTCATGCTATACTGCTAAATAAATTAGCATGTATGGGTTTCCACTCAGTTTTCCTGAGTTGGATTTCATCTTACCTACACAATCGTAGGTGCGTGGTTGTTGTCGACAATGTTAGATCGGTTTCTTTTGATTGCTTGCTCAGGGGTACCGCAAGGTAGCATCCTGGGCCCGTTGCTTTTTGTTTTATTCATTAATGATATCTGCACATGCTTCTCGACAGCTAAGTTTCTGCTTTATGCGAATGACCTAAAGATCTATTCGTTGATCAGTGACTACCATGATTCTCAACTACTGCAGATCGATATTGATAATGTCAGCAACTGGTGTATCAAAAATCGATTATCACTTAATATAAACAAGTATTTTCATGTTACATTTTCTAAACGTTGCAAAGTCATTGACACGTCTTATCACATTTCCATTACGCCCCTGTTGCATGTTGATGAAATTAAAGATTTGGGCATAATCTTTGACTCGAAGTTTTCGTTCGCTAATCATATTAATTTCGTCATTTCTAAGTCATATGCCATGCTTGCTTTTGTGAGGCGTCATAGCTCGGATTTCACCGACCCGTATACGCTGAAGCTTTTGTATACGGCACTTGTTCGTTCCAGACTCGAATATGCATCCTTCATCTGGTCTCCATATTTTGCGTGCCATGGTGCTAGGATTGAGAGGATCCAAAAAGTATTCCTTCGCTTTGCATTGCGTAACTTACGCTTTACAGATCCTATGCCTAATTATGAATCGCGATGCCAATTGATTAACTTAAAATCTTTGCAAAGTAGGAGAACAATCCTGTCTTTGTCCTTCATCTTTGATGTACTCAGTGGTGTTGTAGACTGTCCCACACTCCTCGAGAGGATTGGTTTGAATATTCCAGCTAGATCTCTTCGTTGCTCTAAGCTCTTCCATGTAGGTGTTTTGAGCAGAGACCTAAAATAATTATTATCAATATTTTTGGAAATAAAAAAATTGCCCTTATTTGAGATATTTTTATAAATATTGCTTTATAATAATTATTTCCAATAAAAATTTTTTTACATGGCTTGTAACTATTATCATGTAATAAATATTTTTACGTTGCGTAATAACTGTTATGTGAAAAAAAATAAAAAATTTCGTCCTCGATAATTATTATTTTGCAATTTTTTCGTTTTACGTTGCTTCATAACTTTTATTTTCGATTTTTTTTATTTACGGTACCGATAACTATTATTTTCAGAAATTTTTTTTTACGTTGCTTCATAACTTTTATTTTCGATTTTTTTTTTACGTTGCCGATAACTATTATTTTCAGAAATTTTTTTTTTACGTTGCTTCATAACTTTTATTAAAGAAAAATTTTTTTTACGTTGCCTTGCAACATTTTGAGTTCAAATTTTTTTTTTATTGTTTCAATACATTTATTTGTGGTACAACAAATTGACAAACGCAAATTTATTGCAGAAAACCAATTTACACCAACAACTAAAGTGCATTTAAATTTTTGTGCACATGAAAATCGCATATGGCAAACACCTCAGTGTTTGTAGTTTAATTTGAAAAACAAAACCCATATTTATGAAAAAAAAATCCTTCGGACGGTTAGATTTGAAACTACAACCTTCGGAATTGAAGCTTGCGTACACTACTGTGAAGCCACAAGCTGACTTACAACAAGTTAGAAAAAAAAGAAGATACAAAAGTAGCCTCGCGGAAATTAGTTCTATCAATATCATCACATGTTATTAAGTATTAATCGTAAATAACAGTTATAACGTGTTATGAACAAAATCATTACTATGCATTGTACGTGCACGTGAAGGAATAAGAAGTCTATGTACATATAATTGTTTGTCCTGAATAACTGACTGATTAATCACCGCCCAACCCAAAGCTACAAATATGAAATTTGAACTGCAGGTACATATTGAAAAATGAAGACGCTAAGACGGGAGTTTTTGAACATAATGCGCGCCAACTTTTCATCCGATAGGTTACATCTTTGATAACGTAATGTGAGTCGTAGAGCTGAGAACGCCCTTTCCACTGTCACTTGGGTAGCTGGTACTACGTGTATTATAAGTGCCAGTTGTCGCAAAAAAGGAAAGGAAAACTTTTTCTCCTCCCAGTACGTGATTAGGTCTGCTTCAATTTCTAGACGTTGTGGTTTAAAATGATCAATTTCGACATACGCAGCTAAAATATCGCGCGATGACCCATTGCTAACGTCATCATCTGAAGACGAATCGACTTCTAGTTCCCTCAGAGCATTTTTGAGCAGAGACGTGGTACTGTGACTGGTAGATTCATCGAAACATACCATAATAGCTTTACTCGGAAAATACACAGAAATATAACACCGTGCGACAAAAATGAAAAATTTTGTTAACACTGGAAAAAATCCATACGCAAATAAATTAGAATTTTTGTTCTTCATTAGACTTGCAGCTTCCACTTTTTTTTAATAATTTTCAAACCAATAAGGTAGAGTAATGAAATTTTTCTGGTTACGGATGCGCAGGGTGTGCTGAGGTTGTGGAAGGAACACTTCACCAAGCTGCTCGCAGGCGACGAAAGGAACAATACCGCCAGTGGTGAAGATGTCCAGATGGCACCAATCGACGACGACGGTGTGGATGTGCCACCGCCCAGCCATGACGAGGTCCGGGTCGCTATCCAGCGACTCAAGAACAACAAAGCTGCAGGGCCGGATGGGCTACCAGCTGAATTGTTCAAGGCCGGCGGCGGTGAGCTGATTGGGTGCATGCATCAGCTCATTTGCAAAATATGGCTGGAGGAACGAATGCCCAACGATTGGAACCTCAGTGCCCTTTGTCCTGTGCTGAAGAAAGGCGACCCAACAATATGCCCCAACTACAGGGGTATCAGCCTACTTCCCATACAAGGTCCTGACGAGCGTATTCTGTGACCGACTAAAGCCACTCGCCAAGGCGCTGATTGGACCTTATCAGTGCGGCTTTAGACCTGGTAAGTCCACCATCGACCAGATATTCACTCTACGCCAAATCCTGGAGAAGACCCATGAGAACCAAATCGATACCCACCATCTCTTCATCGATTACAAGGCAGCATTCGATAGCCCAATAAGGGATCGCCTATGTGCCGCATTGTCTGAACTTGGTATCCCTGCAAAGCTCGTGAGACTTTGCAGAGCGACGTTGAGCAATACGCGTAGCTCCGTCAAGGTTGGAAGTGACCTCTCCGACCCCTTTGATACCGTTCGAGGCTTCAGACAGGGCGATCCTTTGTCCTGCGACCTCTTCAACTTTACCATGGAGAGTGTTCTGCGCAAGGGCGGTGTACATCGTAATGGCACAATTTTCAACAAAAGTGTCCAGCTCCTTGCTTACGCTGATGATATTGATGTCATCGGACGTAACAAGCGAGATGTCACCGCTGCCTTTGCGGCTATCGAAAGAGAATCTGCCAAAATGGGTCTGGTGGTAAATGAGGGCAAGACGAAGTATATGCTGTCTACACGCAGGGACTCGCAGCGGCTAGGGTCTCACGTCGAGGCCGACAGGTATGCTTTTGAAGTTGTCAAGGAATTCGTCTACCTTGGCACCGCCATCAACAGCAGCAATGATGTCAGTCTGGAGATAAAGCGAAGGATAACTCTTGCCAACAGGTGCTACTACGGTCTCGGTAGGCAATTGAGAAGTAGAGACCTCTCTCGACCGACAAAACTTTCACTCTATAGGACGCTTATCTTGCCCGTGCTCCTCTATGGCGCTGAAGCATGGACAATGACACGAAACGACATAGCGGCCCTTGGAGTGTTCGAGAGGAAGGTGCTTCGCAAAATTTTCGGCCCTGTTCGGGTTGGTGACGACTATCGCATACGAACCAATAACGAGCTGTATGAGCTGTATAAGGACATGGACGTAGCGCAGCGAATTAACATCCAGCGGCTACGCTGGCTCGGTCATGTCTGCCGCATGGACGACGAAGCTCCGGCGAAAAAGGTGTTCGATGCGATGGTTGGAGGTCGACGGCGACGAGGGAGGCCGTGTCTCCGGTGGAAGAGGCCCTGGTATCTCTTGGTGTGACCAACTGGAGAAGGCGCGCGCGAAGCAGAGGCGCCTGGAGAGAAGTTTTGCGGCAGGCCGTAACCCGGTAACGGGTTGTTATGGCCAGTTAAGTAAGTAAGTAAGTAATGAAATTTTGACACATGATCAAGAAGATTTCGGGTTCTAACATACTTACTTTTCAAGAAAATTCTACATAAATTTTAAAGGATATTTATTCATTTATTTATTTATTATAAGTCTACAGTACAAAGTACCTTACAGACTAGATCAATTAAAAGGTAATGATAATAACAAATCCATATAATGTACAAATTAAGCAAATAAGTCTATCATACAATGTACATTTACAAACTACCAGGTGAAACTAACTACCTATGAAACCGGTAATTAGTTTTGAAAAACACGTTTATTTTGAGGAAATGATTACAATTTTATTCTTCAAAGTAATGGCCATCGCTAGCTACACATTGTTCCCATCTCTCAGGCAATTTATGGATGCCTCGCCAAACAAATGTTTCGTCTTTTGCCTGAAACCAATCATCGATCCATTTTTTGACTTCTGCGTGAGAATTGAAGCGCCGTTCCGTTAATGCGTGGCCCATCGATGCGAACATGTGATAATCCGAAGGCGCCAAGTCTGGTGAGTAAGCCGCATGAGCAAGAGCTTCCCAGTTGTACGATGCAACCAATTCTTTGGTGGCTCTAGTGCGGTGTGGTGGTGCGTTGTCATCGAGGAAAATCACTTTGTGTTGCCTGGCTTCATATTCTGGGCGTTTTTGGCGTATAGCACGGTTCAAATCGGCCAATTGTTGTTGGTAACGTTCACCGTTAACCGTTTCACCAGGTTTTAGAAGGTCATACCATATGACACCACGCTGGTCCCAGAAAACACATAGCATGGCCTTCTTTCCGAAGCGATCTGGCCTTGCGGTCGATTGCGCACTTTCGCCGCGGTTAACATACGATCTTTTTCGTTTGGGATTCTTGAAATAGACCCACTTTTCATCACCAGTTACGATTCGATGCCACATTAAAACGATTTTCATGTGTTTTATTTGAATTCGAAGTTCTATACCTCTAAAAAAAACACCCTATACAACCTTCGGAATTGAAGCTTGCGTACAGTACTGTGAAGCCACAAGCTGACTTACAACAAGTTAGAAAAAAAAGAAGATACAAAAGTAGCCACGCGGAAATTAGTTCTATCAATATCATCACGTGTTATTAAGTATTAATCGTAAATAACAGTTATAACTGTTGCATTGTACGTGCACGTGAAGGAATAAGAAGTCTATGTACATATAATTGTTTGTCCTGACTAACTGACTGATTAATCACCGCGCAACCCAAAGCTACAAATATGAAATTTGAACTGCAGGTACATATTGAAAAATGAAGACGCTAAGACGGGAGTTTTTGAACATAATGCGCGCCAACTTTTCATCCGATAGGTTACATCTTTGATCACGTAATGTGAGTCGTAGAGCTGAGAACACCCTTTCCACTGTCACTTGGGTAGCTGGTACAGCGTGTATTATTTATATGTGCCAGTTGTCGCAAAAAAGGAAAGGAAAACTTTTTCTCCTCCCAGTTCGTGAGTAGGTCTGCTTCAATTTCTAGACGTTGTGGTTTAAAATTATCAATTTCGGCATACGCAGCCAAAATTTCGCGCGATGACCCATTGCTAACGTCATCATCTGAAGACGAATCGACTTCTAGTTCCCTCAGAGCATTTTTGAGCAGAGACGTGGTACTGTGACTGGCAGATTCATCGATATCCAAATTATCAGGAGTATTAGGAAGCACAGGAGGAGAGCTGGGTAATGTAATGCTTGGCTAAAAATAGTTTTAAAAGAATGTTTATGTTTATTACTATTTTTAAATTCCTGGAAACATACCATAATAGCTTTACTCGGAAAATACACAGAAATATAACACCGTGCGACAAAAATGAAAAATTTTGTTAACACTGGAAAAATCCATACGCAAATAAATTAGAATTTTTGTTCTTCATTAGACTTGCAGCTTCCACTTTTTTTTAATAAGTTTCAAATCAATAAGGTAGAGTAATGAAATTTTGACACATGATCAAGAAGATTTCGGGTTCTAACATACTTACTTTTCAAGAAAATTCTACATAAATTTTAAAGGATATTAAGGATTAAAATTTTCAAGGGACCTTTTTCATATCCATTTTTTACAAATAGATTAAAAATCAGTTTTATTTAAATGTTTCAGTCTTTCTTCTTTCATCTGATATACATAGCACCATATTCTAACTAGGTTAAGTATTTTTTAATATTTTTAATTTTGTATCCCCTTCAAAATTTTGAAGTCCTTTAAAAAGACCAAAGGATGTAGAAATGAAAAACTGAGTACGCATATTACTTTGTTTGGTGTCTAGTTTCACGCCTATATGCATTTTTTCCAGTGTGGAAAATGCTGTCGCACGGTGTTATATGTTATTAAGAAATATGAACCTGTTTAAGTGCAATCAATTGCCGGGAAAGCTTTTGAAAATGCTGTTTTGCATCTTCTTTCTGCACTGCATTAAGTGTACGGTAAAAACGGGGATCCAAAAAGAGCGCAGCATTCATAACAACGTTGTTTATAACTTGAGGTTCTCTATTTGAAACAAACGTTAAGAGTGCTGTTGCCGTACGTGACTGATTAGATTTGAGAATCACTATTAAGGTGAACCATTCTCTAAAGAAATCACCGAATCCAAGCTGCTCTTTTTGGAGTTTGATGGTGATTTCATGAATTGGTTTCAAAGTTGTTACCAATTCTAAAATTTCGGCCCATTCCTCATCCTTCAATGGATTTTTTAAGTGCTCCGAGCAAAAATCTTTAAATTTCAAAAGTCGTTCCAACATTTTATAAGTGGAGCTCCATCTTGTTGGAACGTCAAGTTGAGGTTTTCCTAAATTCAACATTTTTAATGTATGTCTATAAGTAAGTATAAGACAGCCGCCGTGGCTCAGTTGGTTAGTGCGCGGTCCAGCGAGTCGCATGCAGAGCGACGCAAGTTCGAATTCTGCATGTAGTAACAACTAAAAAAAATAACGGGAAACTCGTTTTCTCTTTCGGTGGCTGTCCTCTCAGCTGGAAATGGCAAACCTCTGAGAGTACAAATTGCCTATGAAAAAGCTCCCAACCTGCCGTTCGGTACCGGCATAAAACTGTAGGTCCCTTCCACCCGCGTACAAAATTCACACGCACAACACGGGTGGTTGCGTGGTGGTTGAGAGAAAAGAAAGAAGACAATTTTAACGTAGTCTCAAATATTTGGTCTATTAACCTTTCTTTACACGTCATTCGTCTGTGAGACCAGTAAATTCATATTTTACTTTCATTGTTCAACTTTATTTACATCCACTTAACTGAAATATTTGAATATCTTGAAAAACCTATCTCAAAAAGAAAGTTTTATATACCCGGTCTGACAGAATGAATTGTGTGTTTGCGTTTGAAAAATTGTGTTGTAACGGACGGATAACACACAAATTCTTACCGAAAATTAGGTGTCCTTAATGTTTTAGTTACTTCACGAGCACGGTGAACGGTTTTGGTCACATTTGCCGCGAGTAAATCTTTGACCGCAAGTTGCAACGTATGTGCGGCGCATTTGATTGATGTTATGGTTGTCCCTTCACCTTGCATCAAATCAAGCTCCTCGTCATCTGCACAATCGTCTGAATCATCCTCCTCGCTTGACGCAGCCAACAAATCAACTGCTTTAATTATATTTCTTCCGTTATCGGTGGTTATTGCGTAGATTTGGCTACTTGTTAATTCGAAGTCTTGCAGTACTTTGTTTAGCTCTTGCTTCAAATTTTCACCAGTTTGGCGGATACAAATTTCCTTCATAGAGAAAGTGTATAAAACACGAGCTCCTTGTTTTGAATGAATTGCACATTTATTCCTAAGACGGACCTATCGTGCCGAGTTGCAGAATCCATTTTTATGCACACCATTCTCTGCTTCATCGATTGGACGATGTGCGTTTTTATTTTGGTGTAACGCTCATCGATTAAATCGCAAATGTTTCCGGCAGTGACAGGCTCCATTTTTAAACCTTTGAAGGTCTGAGCCGAAAACGTCTTGAACGCCTTTGAATCAAAAAATGATAAAGGCTGGGATTGCACCGTCACAAATTCAATGCAAGCTCTTCAAGAACTTCAAGCTCTTCAAGAACTTCTTTCTTCGAAAGTTCCGACGAAAATTTAACTTTTTTTTTCTTCGTCCGTTTCGGTTTGTAATTCTTCTTGGGTTTGCTCCTGCTGGTATATTTCCAAATGAGCGGAAACCATGTGCCTCTTTAAATTTGTAAGATTCTGCCCCAAAAATGTCGAAGAACATATTTTGCATGTGCTTATTTTAGAAGATTCTATGTAATTGAAAAACTCGCGAACAAAAATGTTTCGTTTTCTACCCATAACTTTAAATATTAAATTTAAATCACTTTAAATATCCACTTTCACTTAAATTAAACTGCACTTGATGGTGACAGAATAACAGAATAAACAGTAATACAGAATGCGCATCTCATACAAATTCAAAACTGTTAATTAAACATTACGTCCTCTGCTATTAACATTAAACATTAAAAAAATCTTTATAAATTTGTACGACTCATTTTTTAATTGTAAAGCCGATCTAAAGCAATTATCCGATTGCCCTATTCATGCAATCAAATATTAGGTCTACTTTTTTGATAAATTCTTTAGGACCTTTTTTGTAGCGACCATATGAGTCGTCATGCCAACCATATCCTACAGTCTGCAATAAGTTCAGAAGCAATATGCGACGCCGTGCAGGCTTAAAGAAGAAGAACAAAAGCCAGCCAGAAATTAGAAATCGTTTTACAATTTCAGCTTTTCGCCAGCGCAGCAACAACAACAACAGCGTTCGTCTTCACCTCGCAATCATTCCACGCCACAGCAGTGTGCTAACGCACACTCGTTGCAGTGAGCACAACCAAAGAGCGGAACACATAAAACTACATTCTCGCTTGTAAAGCCACGCTCTCACCACATATATGATCTATGAGAGCAGAGCGCGGGTTCCAATGTTAGAACCCGCCATACAAAATTTTTGCTTGTATGACATGCACATTCTGTATGTTTATTTTCTTTGCTCTTACATATATGGGGAGAAGAGCAATAAGCTATGGTTGTTATTATTGTTACCGGCTCGGAAATGAAACATTGAGTTCGAATTTTTTTTTTTTTTTTTTTTTTTAAACAGGAACAAACGCGCAGGGGATGACCCCTATTAATGCGAAGCATTGCGTTGGTTCAGGAAGGATATAAAGGTTAGGAGATAGGGTTATGAGTGAAGTGGTTATGGACTCTTGCCTTGAACCCATCGAGATCATAAGTGCTGGGGAAAATATCCGCAGGGAGACTATTCCACAACCGCGCTGTACGGGCCAGAAACGAACTTTCCCTGTAGTGCGTAGTGCGCTGGAACAACGTTTCGACGTGGAAAGCATGGGCGCCAGTGTTCAAACGGGTTGCCCGGGGGAATACCCGGAGTGATGGCATCAAGCTGCTCATCTCCACTGAGCAGTTACCGAAAAAGTATCGGTAAAATAACACCACACATGCCACGTTTCGACGATGTTCCAAGGAGTCAATAGAGCTGGATGCCCTACTGTCCCCTATAAGTTTAATCGCACGGTTTTGCACCCGATCGAGGAGCTCCAAATGGGTTTTTGAAGCCCCCGCCCAGAGGTGCGAGTTAAACTCCATTTTAGGTCGGATATAGGTGGTGTAAATAATGCGGAGATCAGACGGAGTGAAATATTTTTTGCACCGCTTTAGGAAGCCGAGGCACTTGGCTGCTTCTTTCGACACGCCAAAAATATGATCGTTCCAACGAAGATCGTTCTTAATGGACATGCCCAGAACATCAAGAGCTGCCGATTCCGCAATACCCACACCACGCATAACCAGGGATGTGTTGGGATATGGGGAGACTCGTTTGTGGGAGAACAGGCAACATTGGGTCTTGCGGGGATTAAAATCGACCCTGTTCACTTGACCCCACTTGGAGATTGTTTGTAGCTCGCTATTAAGTGTGTCATTCATACGGCGCCGTTCTCTCTCAATCTCCACAGAGCTGGGACGCTTTGTGAAAGAGTATGAATGACAAATGGTGCCGTCATCCGCAAACGAGTAGATGGGATTCTTCGTCGACGACAATAGGTCGTTGATGAACATAAGGAAAAGGGTTGGAGAAAGGACCGAACCCTGCGGCACTCCCGCGCTAAGGGAATGCTTTTCCGAGGCTATGCCGTCTACTACAACACGAATAAAACGATCAAAGAGGAAGCTCGTAATCCAACGAGAGAAGGTAGAATCAATTTTGACACGAGTGCTTTATGCCACACCCGATCAAAGGCCTTGGAAATATCCAATGCAACAACCTTGCTTTCACCGAGATTTAGAATGCTATGGTTCCATTTCTCGGTGAGGACCGCCATAAGGTCTCCCGTCGATCGTTGTCTTCGGAAGCCGTATTGGCGGTCACTTAGCAGTCTATTGTGCTCCAGATATTTCACAAGGTTGAAGTTTACAATGCTTTCCATTACTTTGGAACGCACCGAACAGATTGCTATAGGTCGGTAGTTCGCAGGGTCAGTAGTCTTGCCTTTTTTAGGAACTGGTTGAACATTTGCTACCTTCCAACATGTCGGAAATACACCTGTGGTGTATAACATGTTGAAAAGTTTGCATAATGGACAAGCCAGTGAGGTAGCGCACTTTTGCAAAACAAGGGCTGGAATGCCGTCCGGCCCTGAAGCCTTATTTACATCGAGATTGGCAAGCACCCTTTTAACTACCCGTGTCCGAAAATGAATTTCTGGCATAGAGCAAGATACATTCTCGACTACGGGTAGTGGTTGATCGCGGGGGGGCAGGGAGGAATTCTCTGCGAAAATTTTAGCCAACAAATTAGCTTTATCAACCGAGTGAGTGATGATTTGATCATTGTTAAGAAGAGTTGGAATTAAAGATGATGTTTGGTTCTTCACCTTCTTAACGAATGACCAGAAGTTCTTACTACCACGCTGGCATTGAAGAACTTTTTTCCTTTGGCGCTGTTCGTGCAGAAACTTTTGGCACCTTAGGATGGCATTGCATCGATTTCTAGCCTGTTTACGCAGCTGTTCAGTGGTGGCATTTTTATTTGCCTGCCATGCTCTGAAAGCTTCCTCTTTAGACCTGACAGCAATTCTGCATGTCTCATTAAACCATAGATTGTCCTTAGGTTTAATGCAAATTAGCTTATTGGGGATGAAGGACCGCATTCCCAATAATATTATTTCTTCAACCATTTTGGCTGCGGCATTTATGTTTCTATCAAGAAAACACAATTTCCAGTTGAAGTGGACGAAAAATTCATTAAGTCCACTCTAGTTAGCTTTATCATACATCCACACTAGGCGCTTCGGGGCTAGGGGCGAAGCATTGCGGATAGAAGAGTATGAGAAAGACGCCAAAATGGTGCAATGGTCTGAGTTTCCAAGAGGTGCGTGCATTTCAACATCATATTTTTCATGATGTGAAGTGAGAAAAAGGTCTAGAGTATTGAGAGCTTGCCCCGCAACGCAGGGAATATGCGTTGGTTCATGCACTAATTGAGTCAAGTTATTAGACTCGGCAAAGAGCTCGACAAAGTGTTCTCACAAACTCCCACTCAACTCAAGTGCATTTTACATAAGTAGAAAATTATACAATACTCTTACAAGTCAAATTGTATATTTAACATTTTGCAACAATCTTCATGTTTTTGTTTCGTTAAACATTTCGTAAACAAGTCGGCAACATTATCAATAGTAGAAACATATTCAATAGATACATGTTTAGATTCATACAATTCTCTCACATACAATTCTCTCGGCAACATTATCAATAGTAGAAACATATTCAATAGATACATGTTTAGATTCATACAATTCTCTCACATAGTGATATTTTATATCGACGTGTTTACTTCTTTTCTTCGTAACTGGGATACGCACTAAGAACTGCGCTCCCTGATTATCGCAAAATATAACTGTAGGATTTGTACAATATTCAATCAAACCCATCTCTCGCAAAAGATTTCTATGAAAAATTACTTCCCGCGCTCCTTCACATAATGCGACATACTCGGCCTCTGTCGAGCTTAACGACACGGAACTTTGTTTCTTTGATTCCCATGCCACTGGACCGCCTGCTATAAATTGTACATAGCCACTATATGACTTACGATCTTCAGCGTCGGAACCCCAATCCGCATCTGTATAGCAAATGAGCTTTTTGTCTAAACATTAATATTTTATACAAGCATTTTCAGTTTTCTTTATGTAACGCAGTATGTGTTTCGCTGCTGTAAAATGTTCCTTATGAGGATGCGTATTAAATTGCGATAGTTTAGAAAGGGTATGAGCAATGTCGGGTCTCGAAATTACAGCTAAGTACATTAGACCGCCTATCAATGATTTAAAAGTTTTAACATCAACATCAGTACAATCTTTTCGGGTACACTTTTCCAGTAGGGTACCACTCGGAAATGGCGTCGACGTCGGTTTACATTCCGTCATGTTCCACGTTCTGAGAAGATCTGCAGTATATTTTCTCTGGTGAATCGTAATCTCTCCTCTCAAGCCGTCGCGTTCTACTTCCATTCCTAGGTAGTATGAAACCGGACCACGATCTATTGCATCAACGAACTCATACAGTTTCCGAATTATTTCTTCCATTGTTGATTTTCGCGAACACGCTAACAACATATCATCTACATATATCGCCACAACATTTATCTAATTATTTTTGTTCATAACATAAACACAATTGTCGGACAAGCATTCACGGAATCCAATACAGCATAAAATTTCGTTTAATTTTCGATTCCATTCTCGGCCCGCCTGTTTCAGGCCATACAAAGATTTTCGAAGCTTACACACTTTGTGGGGCTGTTCTTCATTTACAAACATTTCAGGTTGTGACATATATACCTCTTCATTCAGTGTTCCATTCAAATAAGCAGCAGCAATATCGAGATAATTGATCAATAGTTTGTGTTGCACAGCAAGTGCTAACATCAATCGAATTGTTGAGTGTCTTACAACGGGGGCATATGTCTCAAAGTAATCAATATTAGGTCTGTTTGGCAGAGAATAATTTGTACGAATTTGTACAAATTTGTAAAAATTTTTACTGGATCCTGTTGACGCCAAATCTCCAGTAACGAGAGAGAAACTGTGAGCGACAGTTCATTTCGTGAGAACTTGCAAGTTTTTACTGGAGAAATTTTGTCCAGTAACTTTTTGCCAGTAAGAAAAAGAACAAGAAATACATATGACTGGCTGCCATATGATCGACTGCAAAGAAACATAAATTTTGAAAACATTTGGAGGCAAATGGAAACAGCAAAGAAATTGTGCGTTCGCAAGTCTGCTGACCCACAACCGTCTTGCTCAGCTGTACCCGCTGAAGCTCAAAGGGAAGAAGTGCAGATTGAGCGCAACGAACTATTTGCATTTTGCATTAAAAGTCTGATTTAACTTAATTTTCCCTACCACTTCAAACCTCAAATGAAACTTTTAGATCAGCTGTTTCGTTCTTTAACCCTCCTGTTTACACGCTTTTTACTGTGTAGTGTGAGTGAGCCAAGTCCCAGTGGTGTAACCAAGAGTTAAAACTTGCAAATTCTTACAAATTGCTGTTTGTTCACTTTTTTGGAAAGTTTCATTTTTGGGAGCGTAAGGTCGCTTACTCTCCTGATATTTTTTACTGGAAATCTGGCCAAACAGACCTATTGTGTTTCTGGAAGCACCCCTGCGCGACTAGTCTCGCTTTATATTTTTCAATATTACCATCTGCGCGCCGCTTTGTTGTAAACACCCATTTATTGCCTATTACATTTTTTCCAGCTGGCTTATCAACAAGCTCCCATGTATTGTTCTTCGTCAGTGCATCGTATTCAGCTTTCATAGCTTCTCTCCACTTTGTTGCATTTTCGCTCTCTAATGCCGCTCTCACAGACGTAGGATCGCACATAACAGCATTGACAACTCCATGCTTGGGCTCAGCCACGGGCTCATTATCAACTGCAAAAATTTTTCGTGGTCTACCTGGACACCCACTTCGCTCAATTCGTGGTTGGCCTCTTTTTCTCTTCGCTGCAACATGCACTTCTGGTTCAGTATATGATTCAGCATCATTCTCACTGTGTTCCGCAATTTCATTATCAGCGACCGTGTCAATGTCAAAGCTAAGCTGTGCGTCTGCACTTCGCACCTCGTCACCGATTGCACTTCGTGTTCCAGCAAGAACAACACCCTCACGCTGTTGATTGCTAACTCCGAAATAACTGTCATGTTGATTAGCAACAACCATATGTGGAATACAGAATTCCTCTCTGTCATGATTATCATGTGACGATGCAGCAGGTCGACTATTGAGAAACGAATTTTCAAAAAATATTACGTCACGTGCTATTACAATGACTCGTCGCTGGTTATCATACAATCGGTATGCCTTGCTGTGATTAGAATAGCCAACAAATATTAACTTTCGACCTTTTGGTTCAAATTTTGATAATTCGCATTCGCAGCCAAACACTTTCAAGTGTGAAACTGAAGGCTTTGCGCCAACCCAACACTCGTATGGCATTTTACCTTGAAGAATTTTTGTAGGCGAACGATTTCGCAGGTACGTTGCCGTGTTAACTGCCTCTGACCACAAGCTTTGGTGCAAATTTGAATCGGCCAGCATACATCGGCTCATTTCTATTAACGTCCTATTTGCCCTTTCAGCAATGCCATTTTGTTGCGGCGTGTATGCAACTGTCGTCTGATGGGCTATACCATTTTCTTTTAAAAACGAACTGAACTCGGAATTAATATATTCCCTGCCGTTATCGCTGCGCAAAATTTTTATGCGAGCGCCAGTTTCATTTTCGGCTTTCCTTTTAAAATCTTTAAATACGCTCAACGCTTCTGATTTGTGCTTTATAAAATATGTGGTCATACATACATATATCTAGAATAGTCATCTATGAACGTTATGAAATATAATGACCCTCCTTGTGATGCCGTGCGCATCGGCCCACATACATCGGTATGAAAAATTTCAAGTCGATTTTTGCTCTGAACATTATTATACGATTGAAACGGTTTGCAAGAAATTTTGCATAGCGCACACGTAACGCATGAGAAGTTATTCGGCATTTGGATTTTCAAGCCTCGAACCATTTCCTTGCTTGACATTACACTCAAATCCCTAGCATTCAAATGACCGAATCTTCTATGCCACTTTTCGCATTCACTAGACTTTGCGTTACTCATCAAAACATATTCTCGTTTACAAAATTTTACTACAAATATACCATAGTTTTGTTCAGCTATAAACAATTTTAAATCCTGCTCGGTAGTAACAAAGGCTTTGTTTCTCGTAAACTTAACTAAATTTCCATTCTTAACAATTTTGCCAACAGACAAAAAATTAGATTTCAACTCTGGCACAAAGAGTACATCGGATAGAATAATGTCAGCATGAACTGATTTTACATTTACATTACCTATCGCTTTCGCTAAAACACTCACCAGATGCCAATGTCACCTTCAGCGTATGCTCTCGTATGGAAGTAGTGTTTTGTTGTTACACATATGGGAAGACGCTCCACTGTCCAAGATCCAAGTGTCGTTGTCAGCTGCACTTTCATTCCCATAAGTACATAGCACAACTTGCGAATTATTATTATTATGTGCCCTCTCCTACCGCAAGCATAACATTTAATGTTTTTCCGCTGCACATTTCGGCTAGTCCATGTATTCTGCTTCGTATTTCGCTCTTCTTTCTTGTTGCTTACTCCATATACCACATGCTCACCATCGCTTGTTCTTCCGCCACGTCGTTCTTCTTCCTCAAATATTTTCACCTTCAATTGTTCGACCTTTGGCAGTTCATCCCGGCTTTCAATAGCCACTACAAAGACGTCGATATCTCTCAAACTTTCAGCTAGCGCACAAAACTGATTTACTTGGTTGCTGTATTTTTGACCACGTTGAAACTGGAACCGCACCTTCTTCTTAAACAGGTTAACTTTTCTGGCAGGACCCTTTGCTTGATGAATGTCCGTCAGCTTTCTCCATGCGTCCTTGGCAGACACACAATATTTTATATGAATCAGCTCCGATGGTTTCACGCTAAGAGTTAAAGGTGCAAGCGCATTTTGGTCAACGGCACTCCAAAATGCTTTCTCCTCCGGTGTTGCATTGCTCCTGCACGGCGACTCGACCACGTGCCAGTAATACAAGGTTATCAAAAGACTCTTCATTTGGCTCGACCAGATAGCAAAATTGTCTCCATCCAACTTATCAATTTGCGACAAAGAATTTGACATTTTATCGACCAACGATTTTCAAAAACTTTCACTTTAAATTTTTCAAAGACACGTGTGAACGCTGGAGCCTTACTCTGGGCCCATAACCGATGTCAGAGTAGAGAGGACCAAACGAAGTAAACCACACGACTGTCTTGTTTCAATGTCTTTAATCACTCCATTTCATGTACAGAGTATAGCTTACAAGCAAGTGTAATTAGGAATAGACAATTAGGAGTAACTGTATAATGTGGTTGAGTTGGAAGTAAATATGTATGGACTTAGAAGTACATAACAGTGTTCTCACAGTAACGATAAGACAGTCAGTCGCTGTACAAAGCAGCCGGTCGCTGTGCAAGGCGCCCTGTCCTGAATGCTTTTACGGGCATACTTTTAGGCACGCACTTTAAATTACAGCGACTTGCTATAATTCGATCTGGCAATGATGGCCCGCGATAATAATGGAAACTTCTAGTCCAATTAGAATGTGCGGGAGCGATCTGCGCGATAACCAGACAGGTATAAAAGGCAGCCCGGTACGGCGCAGCGAGTCCAGCTTGGTTTTGACAAGTGCAGGTGCCACACGGAGTAATTAAGTGTTAAGACAGTAAAGTGTGAAATTTGTGAAATAAAGTGATAGTTGGTTTGACTTGACTTGTTTGGATTGACTGCGTTTGAGAGAGAGAGAGAGACATACTAGCCCACTAGAACTAGTATTTGTAACAATATGTTTGTATGGGCGCGCCACTTTTTCGAATTTTCCTCGACTTTCTTCACGTTTTCGACTGTAATTTCCGAACCAATAATCCTATCCATATGATCTATTTGATCGTAGCACTTCCAATATCTTATGTCTTCTTATTTGACATTAATCAATTTTATGCGTTCTAAATTGGCGTGGTAATAAGGTTTCAAAGTGGGAAAATATGGAATTTCAAGGCGATGTTTCTAATTGTACAGATGTTTCATAAATCAAGTTACGAAGTATATGAATATCTTAAGAAGAAACATCACGCAATGTAACTGAGGCAACATTTTTGGCGGAATACACATAATCATCGAAATAAAAGCAAAAATGTGCTAATGCAAATTTCAACACATTTCAGCCATTTGTCAATTATTTATTTAAAAACAAAGGCCCTCAAAATATGCAAAGCGTTTCCAGGTTTCCATTATCTTTTTCGCATTATCTTATATATAAAATTCTCGTGTCACAGTGTTTGTTACCGTACTCCTCCGAAACGGCTTAACCGATTTTTATGAAATTTTACATGCATATTCAGTAGGTCTGAGAATCGGCTACTAACTATTTATTATACCCCTAAGGGGCGTGGCACATTTTTGTGACCCAATTATTCTGCTGAACTACAAGTCACAGAGGAATGAAGCTTAGCATGAACCTATCATGTAATCATATCTCTCGACAGACGGAATGAGGCGGGTTTTGGACAACGGGGCGTGGCACCACCCATACAAGCAAAATCTTTAAAATAGAATATCTTCGAAATTATAAGTAGCACAACATTAAAATTTAGTACCCCGTCGTCCCATAGATGAGTCATTCTAATGATAAGATTTTTTGGGCGTTGGACAAGGGGCGTGGCACATTTTTTGTGACCCAAATATTTTGTTGAACTATAAGTCGCTCAGCAATGAAACGTAGTACGAACCTACCATTTATTCATATATTTCGACAGAGGGAATGGGGCAAGTATTGGACGAGGGGGCGTGGCACCACCCATACAAGCAAAATCTTTAAAATAGAATATCTTCGAAATTATAAGTAGCACAACATTAAAATTTAGTACCCCGTCGTCCCATAGATGAGTCATTCTACTGATAACATTTGATGGGCGTTGGCCAAGGGGCGTGGCACATTTTTTGTGACCCAAATATTTTGCTGAACTATAAGTCGCTCAGCAATGAAACTTAGTACGGACCTACCATTTTTTCTTTTGACAGAGGGCATTGAATAAGGGGCAGGCATTGAATAAGAGGGCATGGCACCGCCCATATAATTTAAATCCGGTTCAAGCGCAGTCCATTTCTTTACTGAAACTTAACAGCAACACTGTTTATTTGTGGACCTTGATTGCTCCTCCTCTTCCTTCAGTTGGTTTTCTTCGTCAATTTGCATCGCCATAGATTCGCCACCTCGCGTATTTCATTATAAAAAAACAACAAATGTCGTGCGAGACAAAGTTCGCGGGGTCAGCTAGTTATATATATATTGATTTATATATATTTTTAAACGTACCCCAAAGAAACCCCTCTCGAAATCCGTTTTAATGCCAAAATAAGCTGTTTTGTTGTTGATATTCTTTTTCCACTAAGCTTTTGCTTTATTAAGGACCAAACATTTTCGATTGGGTTTGCATCTGGACTTTGAGATGGCCAATTTAGTGTTTCCACACCAAATTTTTTCTACCCCATTTCAGACGATTTTCCACATGTTTTTTACCCAGTAGCGGTTTCGACATAGAACTTCTATGAAGAATGCCAGATTTATGAAGACTACGTCGGATAGTGGCCGTTGATATTTCGACTCTCTTCTGGGACAATCTTTCCTTCGCTTGCTTCAGGCTAAGAGTTGGAGTGTTATCAATAGGGATCGGAGTTATATGCAAGTGCATATTTTTTTGGAGCTTCCGATTTGAACGGGACCAAGACAAACTATTTTTATTGAAAAATATTAAGAATGAACTAATATATGCAGTGCATATTTGAATATTTTTGGCATATTTTGGCATATTTTTGCAAGTTTTTTTATTTATAAATATATACATATTTACGGGTACGTATATAGACTTATATTCTTCTATGCAAACGAACAAGAGTGAGGTTGATGTGATCCTGTGTGTAAAGGAGAGGGGAGGGGTATATTTGGATAAGCCCAGACTTTTGTTATTTCGAGAATGATGTTCTTAAGATCATTATTGAGGGTGTTGTAGTTTGGCTCACTAAGCCATTTTTTGGGGTCGACAATGCCCAGAATACAAGAATAATAAACGTTTTCGTACTCCACGAGCTAGACAAACTATTTTTATTGAAAAATATTAAGAATGAACTAATATATGCACTGCATATTTGAATATTTTTTGCATATTTTGGCATATTTTTGCAAGTTTTTTTATTTATAAATATATACATATTTACGGGTACGTATATAGACTTATATTCTTCTATGCAAACGAACAAGAGTGAGGTTGATGTGATCCTGTGTGTAAAGGAGAGGGGAGGGGTATATTTGGATAAGCCCAGACTTTTGTTATTTCGAGAATGATGTTCTTACGATCATTATTGAGGGTGTTGTAGTTTGGCTCACTAAGCCATTTTTTGGGGTCGATAATGCCCAGAATACAAGAATAATAAACGTTTTCGTACTCCACGAGCTAGACAAACTATTTTTATTGAAAAATATTAAGAATGAACTAATATATGCACTGCATATTTGAATATTTTTTGCATATTTTGGCATATTTTTGCAAGTTTTTTTATTTATAAATATATACATATTTACGGGTACGTATATAGACTTATATTCTTCTATGCAAACGAACAAGAGTGAGGTTGATGTGATCCTGTGTGTAAAGGAGAGGGGAGGGGTATATTTGGATAAGCCCAGACTTTTGTTATTTCGAGAATGATGTTCTTACGATCATTATTGAGGGTGTTGTAGTTTGGCTCACTAAGCCATTTTTTGGGGTCGACAATGCCCAGAATACAAGAATAATAAACGTTTTCGTACTCCACGAGCTGGTGTACGGCATAGGCATGGCATATGCTGACTCTAGAAAACTTGGAGCAAATCTTAGTTATTTACTGTAATAAGTAGTTATTTATTTACATTTCGTTTTAAGTTTTGCTATTATTTGAGTTAAGGTTTTGCTTTGTGGACTTCAAGTTAAGAAATGAATTCTATTTAAAACACAATGTTTTTTTTAACTGTTTTGAACTTCCCAAATTTCACTATATTCCTGGAATATAAGAAATACTACCAGTTATCCCCGGCTTTGCACGGAAGAATTTCATACTTTTATTAAAAAATTGTTCATTCAACAACTAGCAGGACCCCGCGGCCTTGAACGCAAATTTTTAATCAATGGTCTCAATAAATCAAGTTTATCTTAACACTTTGCCGTCCGCCATAAGTTTTACTAATCTCATCGTTAGTTCTCATAAGTTCTCAACCTTGTTCCCTACTTTCATGAAATTTCGAAGATATACAGGGCTATTCTGGCACTATCTTTCAACTCACCTCAATCTTTCGAAGTACAAAAATCTTTCGAAAGATAATTTGCTATTCTAGCAACTATCTTGAAAGCTTTTTTCCGTAACATGAAAGACAGTTTGAAAGATGTGCTCTTGGGGTCGTCTTTCAGCTTGCAAAAAGTACGTGCGTTGTGTTTGTGTTATGAAAAGAAACGGTATACGTATATAATATAATATATATGGACAATTTTATAAAAGAATGCAATTACTTTTTTAATTTTTACCTCAGCTTGATTTCTTCAGCCATTGATTGCAATTTTTGAAACTGCGTTTGAATTTTTCATTTCACGACGGACGGTTCGTTTGCCAACAGTATTGCCAGCATCGAACAGAGCACTTGGTTTACAAATGTGAGATTTTTATGAAGGATGAAAGAAAACGTAAAAATACACCAATTAACAGCAAAAGTACATAATATAAAATGGCCGAAAGTGTTTGTCTTCATGTGCTGTTCATTGCCTTAAGGTTAAATCTGACAACATCGTTAACATCACATAAAAAATAAAACAATTAATTTGAATTCATATTTTTACACCAGTTCTTGTCTTTTCTAAAAAGAAATACGTAACTGCAAAATAATCCTGATAAACACATCTGTAATTAAAAAGAAAATCATAACGAAAATTGGAAAAATAATTTTCTTTCATCATTGCAAAAATGCTTCAAATTTCACAGAAAAAGAGTTGGCTGGCAATGCTGTTCGCCGAAAACAGCTTTTCAACTCGAGTGTTGAATTTTAGAGCTTTTTCCGAAAGATTTTTTCGTTGGAATAGCCAAAATCTTTCATTCAGTCTTTCAAACTATCTTTCAATAATCTTTTGAAAGTGTTTTAACAGTCTTTGCCAGAATAGCCCTGATACATAGGTAATAAGGATTGCAAACCCGGACCAGTTTTACAATCCCGGGATATTTGGGATTGAAAATCACAATCCCGGGATCCCGGAATTTTTTTCGGGATTGAATATTTTACTTTAAGGAACTAGTTCAGACTTTTTTTCAATCAAAGAAATTACATCTATGTATTAAATACAATTCTGTGTACTAAATTTAAAACTAACAACAGAATATTTATGACAAATAACTTAAAAACGCATTTAATGCCATATCATATGGCTAACCTGCAAGGCATCTCTCTGGTTCAATACTAGTAGATCAAATCGTATTATGGTATAAACAGAATCAAATAGTCGACCGATTTTTACGCACCGAACGTACGCTGTCAAAATTAAAACACGCAGCAGTGCTGCGTGATTGCCCACAACGACGACGACTGCGATATTCGGCCGACGATTCTCGTCCGACGATAGAACAAATTCTAATTTTGTCGCAGTTGTCGTGCGAATCAATCAGCTGTGCATCTGTCAGAGGTGAAAATCGAAAATATAAACAAACGAAGAATTCTGCAAAATTTTGTGATTTGTGCTACTTTGAGGTTAAAAATTTGGAAGTGCTTCAAATTAAAAAAAAAATGGTGCCAAATAATCAATTTTGTCTTTCCCCTTCGTATGTTTTAGATAATGGACAAGACGGAGCTCACAATTGAGGAAGTCAGGAAAAATACGTGCCTATTCGACTTATCGTCTTCAAATTACAAGAACGTCACCAAAAATAATTAAATTTGGAAGGTGATCGCCCTTAAATTTTTACAACGCGGTAAATTTTCGGATTCATATTCTTTTTATTCACTAAAAATAAAAGACAATTGTGTGTTTGCAGGATCAGCTGACAGCTGATGCGAATTTCGCACCCAATCTGTTTCACTGTGTGTATTTTGACGACGACTAATGAAGCGACGTAATTTTTGGTGCGTAAAAATCGGCCGACGGTTTTGTTCTGTGTATATCGTTATATGTAAACCTTCAAGTGTTAGCCATCCAAATTAAGTGAAATTCGGTGTGAGTAATAACTATCAATAATTCAAGTTTCGCTATAGTTTTAATTCTTAAATGCTGATGGTTTTATATAAGGTGTTTCTTTCTTAATCCTCTTATTTATTTGTTTTCCCTGTCTATTGCGAATGTGTCAAGTCATATGTAAAGAAGAGTTAAACTCGCATGTTTTAAGAAAATTCTGGTTGTTTACTTTTTTGGATGACTTAATTTGTGGGAGCGTAAGCTTGTTTGCACTTTTGATTTTGGGTCCTGCAAATTTGTACTGGAAAAGTACCAAAACAGAGTTAGTTTGAACAAATTTTGTAAAAAGAAGTTATACTCAAACAGAGCTATTGTGTTAATGCAACACTTATTCAAACGTAACAGGCAATGGGCAAATTTTTTGTTTGTTTAATAAGAAGGGTTAAATTTTTCGAAATCAACCTGACAAAAGCCGTAGTTTTAAGTCTAGTAACTTGGCAGCACCGGAGTAACTTGGCCGCTTAAATCATGTTTCCCTATACAAACTCTAAACCCATTTTTTACCGCCCCTAGATCCCGTGACCGATTTTAAAAAATTTCATAAAACAGCCTATTTAGAGCCTCCGTATGCCATTTCTGCTTTCAAAAAAAATTAAAAAAAAATTTTTTTTAGGCTGGAGCAGATGTTTTTTTTTTTTTTTTTTTTATTTTAAAGAAGGGAAAAGCATTGAAAGCCGGAGTGTGAGACTTTCACCCACTAAAAACCCTTCTATCTCCTACACTGATATCAGGGAACGTCCTGCGAGGAATTACTTCCTGGTATCAGTAGGGTGCGGCACCGTGCCCACCACCTCGGACTACCTCTTTTCCCTACGTTGGCGTTCTAAAACGCGCAGTGTTTTCATAATGCTGGCTGCAGCCGAGCATACAGCTTCCCACTTGCGTGGGGTGTCACACATGTGTGCGGTCAGGTTTGAGACGGACGGATGCTCCCCAAGAGCAACTGCTAATTCCCTTCGGACGGACTTAAACCGCGGGCACTCGAACAGGACATGCTCTGCGGTCTCGTGCTTCGATGGGCACTGCGGGCAGGAAGGGTCGTCCTCATGTTTGAACCTGTGGAGGTATTGCTTGAAGCAGCCGTGCCCACTCAATAGCTGCGTTATGCTGTGGTCTAACTCACCATGCTTACGCTCAACCCACCGTGCGATATCCGGGATTAGTACACAAGTCCAACGTCCCTTGCTGGATCGATCCCATCTGTGCTGCCAGTCTCTAATAGTGGCGCATCTTTCCGCAGCTTTAGCGACGCTCGTCGGCTTGGTGGCAGCATTATATAAGCGTTGCATTTCGCACGCCAGCAGGTCAATGGGCGGCATGCTCGCTATGACTCCTATGGCGTCGTCCGACACTGTGCGGAAGGCGCTGGCAACCCGTATTGCACTTAATCGGTAAGTCGCCCTGATGCCTTTCGTGTATTCTCTCGTTTTCGTCGCATCCGCCCATACTGGAGCTGCGTACAGGATAATTGACGACGTTACTTTAGCCAGTAGTTTTCGCCGGCTGGCGCGTGGACCTCCAGCGTTCGGCATCAGGCGCATGAGTGCACCGTTTACGCGTGCAGCCTTCACGCAGGCTGGAGCAGATGTGATTTTTGAGACACGCTGGCAAAATACGTAAGTAGTTGCAACCAAGGAGAAAGTTGAATATAATGCGATTCCCGTGTTTTTAAGGACACATCAAAATATTTCAAGTTAGAACACGCTTAAAACTTAAAAAAACTGAAAGTTTCATAATTTGTATGTCAACTTTGTTTTTTTGGTAAGCAGTATCAAGGGTTTTATTAAAAACAAAAATTCATTTCGTATTAAAAAAAAAAAAATTGTAAAACCCTTCAAAACGGTGGACCTGTTTATACCAGTTTTACACTAAGTGAAACCCTAAAATTCGGAAATGTCAATGAATGTAGCTTTCCGATAATGTAAAAGTATTTAATATGCGTTAGAAACTGTTATTTTCAGAATTTTTCACAGTTGCGATTTTCGAAAAAATAAAAAATACGTTTCGTTTTATTTATCATTTGGTGCACTTTAACCAAGGTTGAAGACAAAAACCCCATTAAATCATGCTTATCCATACACACTTTAAACCCTTAGTTTACCCTGTTTGATTTCGATCTAAAAAAAAACAGAGCAACTCGTGTTTAATTATTTCGCATTTGAAGTATATTACTTTTACCAAATTTGAAGTCAAACGGGCCAAACAATTTTGTTTCCCCATACAAACATTTAACCCTTGGTTAGTTTTCACAAAAGTAACAAATACGTGTTTAATAATTTTTTATTTCTAATGTTTACACAAATTTTTAAGTCAATAGGATTATCGGTTCATGGTTTTGTCGTAGTCCCTCCGTATACGAACCTTAACCCTTGGTTGACCCCGTTAAGTTTTAATTTTCGAAAAATTGAAAAATACGTGTCAAATTACTTTTTATTTTAAGTGTTTTCACCAAATTTAAAACCAATAGGCCCATTAAAATGCGTTTCTTCATACAACACCTTAACCCATGTTTTGCCCTTTTAGACCCCGAATTTCAAAAAATTCCGCTTCTGTTCTGTTCTGAGTGGTTCTCTTCCTGCCTCTCCGTGGCTCGTCGTCAACATTTCCGACTTAACAAATCGACTGACCCAACTGATGTTTTCGTGTATTTTGCGACTTGTGGAGATTTCATTTTTTTACGCTTTTGGCCCGACCAAAAACACTACTTCGAAACGTTTTTAAAATAAAGCACTAATTTTTAATTCTCAATATTTCAGCGAAAACTTGTTTTGAACTAAAAATAATAATTTCAATAAAGACGATAATCTGATATTAAAACCATGGCAAACTTCTACCGTTAAAAAGATATGGTCAACACTTTATTTTGAAACGCACTGTAAATCATTGACATGAGCAAATTTTTCGAATTATTTCGATGCGAATGTGTATTCTGCCAAATAATTTAGCTGTGCTATATTGCATGAGGTGTCAGCTTTCATTATATATCTAACTCGTTAATTGATTTATGAAAAATGTCTATGTTTCTGACCATCAAAGAAAACACCTTAAAAATCCATATTTTTCGGCTTTGAGGTCCGATTACCGCTGATTTTCAAAACTTATAAAAATAAATTGCATCGGAAAAGAAGTCGTGCGGTGTTGTTAATGCAGCCGGCTTGTTGGTTCAGAAATAACGATAATAAATATGAAAAAGTAGAGGAAAATCTGAAAAAGTGACACGGCACTTATATTTCACTAACTAGAGCGCACCCAAATTAGTAAAAAACAGTAGAAAAACTCCACGCAACAGAAAACCCTGACAAGAGAGAATACGACCCTGCGGCGGAGAGGAATAGCCGCAACAAGCAGACGGACGACAGACAAGCAAACGAACGGCGGACAGTTACGGCATGACGGTTGACGCGGGCTGATGGCTTTTCTGTTGTAATTTGTATATAGTAATACTATAAGTTTAACCATATTTAATAAACAAGAAATGTAAATCAAAGTGCGCGTTTCAATAAGGCATGGAACCCTACAAATGGGGGCTCGACCAGGAATTACTTGCCCCTTGCGCCGCGTATTAAAAAAAAAAATTTTAGTGTGGCAGAAAAGCAGTGCAAAAAACGAAGTCAAGAAGGCTTGCGTAATCGCTCGAAATTCTATGAACTTGAAATTTGCTGTGCCGTAACTGATAGTGCCGCCGTAGCTCAGCTGGCTAGTGCGTTGGGCCGCGAGTCAAATGCGACGCTCGAACCCAGGTTCAAGACTCCGTTGCGTTAACACCGAAAAAAAAGAAAAACCATTTTGTCCTCTCAGCAGGAAATGGCAAACCTCTGAGAGTAAAATTGCTTATGAAAAAGCTCCCAACTCGCCGTTCGGAATCGGCATAAAACTGTAGATCCCTTCCAACCTTGTAAATATTCGCACGCACAACACGGATGGTTGCGGGTAGCTAGGCCTTAGTCTCGTAATCGGGCTGTCGTGCCAGTCAAAAAGAGAAGAAGAAGAAGAACTGATGGTGTTTAGAGCAAAACAGTTGTAGGCTTGACTTTTTAGCGTCGATAGGTGCTGTAGCTGCGCACAGTGGCATTTTTGTTCAATCTAGCCGCTCGAAATTAAAATTTGTAGGGATGAATTATTGAGTTTTTTATGTAATCTCTTCACCTGATATCCACAGAGGATATCGCTTATCACCCTTTCTTTTTAACTTTATTTCTAACAAAGAAATCTGCTTACAAAGTTTTTGAAGTTTTGCTTTTTTTGAACGCGTAGTTCTAATACGAAAATTTGTGTTGTAAAATTAAAAACCTTAATCTTTTGTGCTATATTTTGAAAACTACACGTAATTATATTTGTTTACATATGTTTTCAATATGTTTTGTATGTTTCTTTTGTAAAATTTTAACTATAAAAAAGTTTCCTATTTTTTTTTTGTATGAAATACACTATGATCAATAAGTACCGGGACTGTGAATTTTAAATTTTCCGCCGTTGCCCGATGCAGGTAAAAAAGGTTTTTTTTAGGTCGGTAGGACCTTAACTGACATCTGTGTCAAATTTTGAGCGGGATTGCATCATTAGTTTTTTCGTCGAATGGACTGCATAGCGATACTGCATAGCGATATATGCAGTCCATTCCCCATAGCTTTCTTTAATTGCTCGACATCGTCTTGCACAACTTCCGCTTAATTTTTTGGCATAATCTGGAGGCAAATTCCTCCAAATTTTTTTAGGGTCGCAGAAAGCTGCTTGGTTGTGAATATTTTTTTTTCCACGGATCTTAGCCTTCATAAAAGTCCATACATTTTCAATTGGATTTGCATCGGTACTTTGGGCAGGCCAGTTGTATACCTTCTTTCGTTTTCCAAAATGTGCATAGGTGACTACGGTGTTTTGGATCATGTTCTTGTAGAATCCAACGACTTGTATCCGGCCCCTAAAGTTTTACAGCAGACTTAAGCAAACAATTTTCATAAAGTTTAATCATAAATTTGGCGTCTAGATTTTGTGTAAAGATAGTCAAAGTGCCAAATCCTTTTTTTAAAAAGCATGGAATTTTGTTGGGGCTTAACAGTCCGCTGAAAAAATTTTCCAAACTTTCCTCCAGATATTCGAAACAACGAAACTGGACTCATCCGTGAATATAACTTTACTCCAATCCCGAACCAATTTTTCCTTTTCCCAAACTAGTCATTTTTAGATATGAGTGTCAGTCAATAGCGGTTTGTAAAGTGCTGCTATTTCGAAATTAAGCACAAAAATAAAATGCTTATTACACCGCGCAATAAATATGTATATGTATTGTAAAATTTACCGTTTGATTGGTACCGTTATCATACACGGTAAAAAGTTCAGGCGAATTTCTTTTGTGGAACACTGTATTTTTCTTCTACATAAGAAAAAATTATATTTAACAAAAATTTAATTATCAATCAATCATTATTGTGCCCTTTTACTACTATATATAACCTAAAATTAACAGCCAAAACCATCAAAACACACCCTATGAAGCAAAATGCTATACAATGCGTTATAGGTCCCGGGGACCTTTTCACGACGCTAAGGGCAACGGGCGACTCACTAATCGGAGGGTTAAAAGAGTTCTCGCTGTACAGTTTTTTTATGTACAATTTTGTCATTTTATTGCCTATTCCTTTGTTTGTCTTGACGAATACTTTATCTTCGGGTTGAAACGTTTTCGTTTCCCTAGCTCTATTAACTCGTAATTCTCTTTCCTGGGCTTTTGTGATTTTATCCTGCACTTCTTGTAACGTACAGTGGGGTGTGGAATGAATTATGTCAATAGGTTTCTTATTTGTAACAGAATAACAGGGCTATTCTGGCAACTATCTTTCAACTCACCTCAATCTTTCGAAGTACAAAAATCTTTCGAAAGACAATTTGCTATTCTAGCAACTATCTTGAAAGCTTTTTTCCGTAACATGAAAGACAGTTTGAAAGATGTGCTTTTGGGGTCGTCTTTCAGCTTGCAAAAAGTACGTGCGTTGTGTTTGTGTTATGAAGAGAAACGATATACGTATATATATAATATATATGGACATATTTTATAAAAGAATGCAGGGGAAAGTGGGGTAATGACGGCATAGTTTTCATTTAGCATCAAAACATATCCAAAAATTGATATTTTTGATCAAATCAGAGTTAAGAGCACAACTCGAACACATATGCTAATAAAGTGTATCGGCAGATTTCAAAAATTCTGATTTTAACTATAAAAAATTAGAATCTATAAAAAAAGTTGGTTTTTGTCATTTAGAAAAATGGTGGGGTAATGACGGCCACTCAAAAAAACCAACCAGAAATCGCACAAATATCAACACAAATCGCTGTGAATGCTTAATAAAGGCTCCGTGAAGAAAAACAAATGGAAATTTGACATTTTTGTAATTGTAACTTTATTGATAGCTCACAAAAAGCGGAATGGAAACGAAATTGAAACATATTGAAAAAAATGCCTCAAACTTACAATACAACGATATTAATTTTCATCCTCATCGTCAAGATCTGAGTCGCAGTTGCGACATGTGTAATAAGAGCGCATTTGAACTACTTTTTTTCCACGCATTTCAAATGGAATGACCGCTTGCACGTACTGCACTTAATCGAATTGAAGCGAGAATACGACCCTGCGGCGGAGAGGAATAGCCGCAACAAGCAGACGGACGACAGACAAGCAAACGAACGGCGGACAGTTACGGCATGACGGTTGACGCGGGCTGATGGCTTTTCTGTTGTAATTTGTATATAGTAATACTATAAGTTTAACCATATTTAATAAACAAGAAATGTAAATCAAAGTGCGCGTTTCAATAAGGCATGGAACCCTACAAATGGGGGCTCGACCAGGAATTACTTGCCCCTTGCGCCGCGTATTAAAAAAAAAATTTTAGTGTGGCAGAAAAGCAGTGCAAAAAACGAAGTCAAGAAGGCTTGCGTAATCGCTCGAAATTCTATGAACTTGAAATTTGCTGTGCCGTAACTGATAGTGCCGCCGTAGCTCAGCTGGCTAGTGCGTTGGGCCGCGAGTCAAATGCGACGCTCGAACCCAGGTTCAAGACTCCGTTGCGTTAACACCGAAAAAAAAGAAAAACCATTTTGTCCTCTCAGCAGGAAATGGCAAACCTCTGAGAGTAAAATTGCTTATGAAAAAGCTCCCAACTCGCCGTTCGGAATCGGCATAAAACTGTAGATCCCTTCCAACCTTGTAAATATTCGCACGCACAACACGGATGGTTGCGGGTAGCTAGGCCTTAGTCTCGTAATCGGGCTGTCGTGCCAGTCAAAAAGAGAAGAAGAAGAAGAACTGATGGTGTTTAGAGCAAAACAGTTGTAGGCTTGACTTTTTAGCGTCGATAGGTGCTGTAGCGGCGCACAGTGGCATTTTTGTTCAATCTAGCCGCTCGAAATTAAAATTTGTAGGGATGAATTATTGAGTTTTTTATGTAATCTCTTCACCTGATATCCACAGAGGATATCGCTTATCACCCTTTCTTTTTAACTTTATTTCTAACAAAGAAATCTGCTTACAAAGTTTTTGAAGTTTTGCTTTTTTTGAACGCGTAGTTCTAATACGAAAATTTGTGTTGTAAAATTAAAAACCTTAATCTTTTGTGCTATATTTTGAAAACTACACGTAATTATATTTGTTTACATATGTTTTCAATATGTTTTGTATGTTTCTTTTGTAAAATTTTAACTATAAAAAAGTTTCCTATTTTTTTTTTGTATGAAATACACTATGATCAATAAGTACCGGGACTGTGAATTTTAAATTTTCCGCCGTTGCCCGATGCAGGTAAAAAAGGTTTTTTTTTAGGTCGGTAGGACCTTAACTGACATCTGTGTCAAATTTTGAGCGGGATTGCATCATTAGTTTTTTCGTCGAATGGACTGCATAGCGATACTGCATAGCGATATATGCAGTCCATTCCCCATAGCTTTCTTTAATTGCTCGACATCGTCTTGCACAACTTCCGCTTAATTTTTTGGCATAATCTGGAGGCAAATTCCTCCAAATTTTTTTAGGGTCGCAGAAAGCTGCTTGGTTGTGAATATTTTTTTTTCCACGGATCTTAGCCTTCATAAAAGTCCATACATTTTCAATTGGATTTGCATCGGTACTTTGGGCAGGCCAGTTGTATACCTTCTTTCGTTTTCCAAAATGTGCATAGGTGACTACGGTGTTTTGGATCATGTTCTTGTAGAATCCAACGACTTGTATCCGGCCCCTAAAGTTTTACAGCAGACTTAAGCAAACAATTTTCATAAAGTTTAATCATAAATTTGGCGTCTAGATTTTGTGTAAAGATAGTCAAAGTGCCAAATCCTTTTTTTAAAAAGCATGGAATTTTGTTGGGGCTTAACAGTCCGCTGAAAAAATTTTCCAAACTTTCCTCCAGATATTCGAAACAACGAAACTGGACTCATCCGTGAATATAACTTTACTCCAATCCCGAACCAATTTTTCCTTTTCCCAAACTAGTCATTTTTAGATATGAGTGTCAGTCAATAGCGGTTTGTAAAGTGCTGCTATTTCGAAATTAAGCACAAAAATAAAATGCTTATTACACCGCGCAATAAATATGTATATGTATTGTAAAATTTACCGTTTGATTGGTACCGTTATCATACACGATAAAAAGTTCAGGCGAATTTCTTTTGTGGAACACTGTATTTTTCTTCTACATAAGAAAAAACTATATTTAACAAAAATTTAATTATCAATCAATCATTATTGTGCCCTTTTACTACTATATATAACCTAAAATTAACAGCCAAAACCATCAAAACACACCCTATGAAGCAAAATGCTATACAATGCGTTATAGGTCCCGGGGACCTTTTCACGACGCTAAGGGCAACGGGCGACTCACTAATCGGAGGGTTAAAAGAGTTCTCGCTGTACAGTTTTTTTATGTACAATTTTGTCATTTTATTGCCTATTCCTTTGTTTGTCTTGACGAATACTTTATCTTCGGGTTGAAACGTTTTCGTTTCCCTAGCTCTATTAACTCGTAATTCTCTTTCCTGGGCTTTTGTGATTTTATCCTGCACTTCTTGTAACGTACAGTGGGGTGTGGAATGAATTATGTCAATAGGTTTCTTATTTGTAACAGAATAACAGGGCTATTCTGGCAACTATCTTTCAACTCACCTCAATCTTTCGAAGTACAAAAATCTTTCGAAAGACAATTTGCTATTCTAGCAACTATCTTGAAAGCTTTTTTTCCGTAACATGAAAGACAGTTTGAAAGATGTGCTTTTGGGGTCGTCTTTCAGCTTGCAAAAAGTACGTGCGTTGTGTTTGTGTTATGAAGAGAAACGATATACGTATATATATAATATATATGGACATATTTTATAAAAGAATGCAGGGGAAAGTGGGGTAATGACGGCATAGTTTTCATTTAGCATCAAAACATATCCAAAAATTGATATTTTTGATCAAATCAGAGTTAAGAGCACAACTCGAACACATATGCTAATAAAGTGTATCGGCAGATTTCAAAAATTCTGATTTTAACTATAAAAAATTAGAATCTATAAAAAAAGTTGGTTTTTGTCATTTAGAAAAATGGTGGGGTAATGACGGCCACTCAAAAAAACCAACCAGAAATCGCACAAATATCAACACAAATCGCTGTGAATGCTTAATAAAGGCTCCGTGAAGAAAAACAAATGGAAATTTGACATTTTTGTAATTGTAACTTTATTGATAGCTCACAAAAAGCGGAATGGAAACGAAATTGAAACATATTGAAAAAAATGCCTCAAACTTACAATACAACGATATTAATTTTCATCCTCATCGTCGACATCTGAGTCGCAGTTGCGACATGTGTAATAAGAGCGCATTTGAACTACTTTTTTTCCACGCATTTCAAATGGAATGGCCGCTTGCACGTACTGCACTTAATCGAATTGAAGCGATTCAATTTTTGTGGCATTAACTCCAAACACAATAAGCAGAAGTCTCGATCTTCTTCTTCTGATGAAGGGGATTGACGACGACGCTGCACTTTCGGATAGACATCTGGTGACGGGCGATCGAAGCTCGGCGCATTTGGCGAGAAATTTCAAACAAAGTTAATGTCGCACGACTTTTAATATTACGAAGCGTTAACCGCTACATGAAAAAAAAAAAATTATAAAAAGGATCTTGGAGTTCCTTGGGACTTGTGAGAATGTATAGTGCAGAATAGCTATACCGTCTAGAACGACTGGACAAGCAGTGGATCTCTTTAAATGGCATAAAAGGCCTCAATGATGAACAAATATCATCATGCGGATTCCCAAAATACTTCTTAATGACATGGCCGTCGTTACCCCACCTCTAGTGGCCGTCATTCCCCCACTGACCTCATTTTGCGCAAGCATGCAGTACAAATAAACTATGCAAGACACATGACAAATTTTACTTGATTTAGAAAGCTAATATCAATAGCAACATTTTAACATATTTACATTGATTGTGTAGCTGAAAGTGTTAACGAAATAATCGATATTTTGAACACCTTATAAAACTTTCGGGTAGTTACGTATCGGCACTGGTCTGGAACTACAAGTTATAATAAATCCACACACTTCAGCCTCTACTTAAAAACAAGCTTTCTGTTACAGTAAACGGTTTAGACCTACGTCAACTTTAAGTACCAAAAATGGTGATGGCCGTCATTACCCCATGGCCGTCATTACCCTACTTTCCCCCAATTACTTTTTTAATTTTTACTTCAGCTTGATTTCTTCAGCCATTGATTGAAATTTTTGAAATTTTGTTTGAATTTTTCATTTCACGACGGATGGTTCGTTTGCCAACAGTATTGCCAGCATCGAACAGAGCACTTGGTTTACAAATGTGAGATTTTTATGAAGGATGAAAGAAAACGTAAAAATACACCAATTAACAGCAAAAGTACATAATATAAATTGGCCGAAAGTGTTTGTCTTCATGTGCTGTTCATTGCCTTAAGGTTAAATCTGACAACATCATTAACATCACATAAAAAATAAAACAATTAATTTGAATTCATATTTTTACACCAGTTCTTGTCTTTTCTAAAAAGAAATACGTAACTGCAAAATAATCCTGATAAACACATCTGTAATTAAAAAGAAAATCATAACGAAAATTGGAAAAATAATTTTCTTTCATCATTGCAAAAATGCTTCAAATTTCACAGAAAAAGAGTTGGCTGGCAATGCTGTTTGCCGAAAACAGCTTTTCAACTCGAGTGTTGAATTTTAGAGCTTTTTCCAAAAGATTTTTTCGTTGGAATAGCCAAAATCTTTCATTCAGTCTTTCAAACTATCTTTCAATAATCTTTTGCAAGTGTTTTAACAGTCTTTGCCAGAATAGCCCTGTCCATCTACTGGACGGCCAAATGACGCTGTTATTCCGGAAAACGTTGAAAAAACACTGAAAATCATTATGTCCGACCGTAAAGTGAAAGTGGGGGAGATTGCTGACATTCTAAAGATATCAGCAGGCAGTGTACACACCATAATACACGAACATTTGGTTATGAAAAAGGTGTTTTCGAAATGGGTGCCGCGTTTGCTCACACCGGAGCAAAAACAACAACGAATCGATGATTCAAAGAGCTGTTTGGACATGTTCCAACAAGTCGGAGTTTTTGCGTCGGTACATCACAATGGACGAAACATGGATCCACCATTTCACTCCAGAGTCAAATCGGCAGTCTGCTGAGTGGCATGCAACCGGTGAAAGCCGCCCAAAGCGTCCAAAGGCACAAACATCGGCTGGCAAGGTTATGGCGTCAGTATTTTGGGATGTGCACTTAATAATATTCATCGACTATCTTGAGAAAGGGAAAACAATCAATAGCGACTATTATATAGAGTTGTTGGAACGTTTGAAAGAAGAAATCGCGATTAAGCGGCCCATATGAAGAAGAAAAAAGTGTTGTTTCACCAAGACAATGCACCGTGTCACAAGTCGATGAAAACGATGGCAAAAATGCATGAATTGGGCTTCGAATTGCTTCCTCATCCCCCGTATTCTCCAGATCTGGCCCCCAGCGACTACTGGCTCTTCGCAGACCTCAAAAAGATGCTCCGTGGTAAGAGATTTGGCTCAAATGATGAAGTAATCGCCGAAACTAACGCCTATTTTGAAGGCAAAGAAAAATCGTTCTACAAAGGCGGTATGGAAAGATTGGGAAAGCGTTGGAATGATTGTATCTCCCTAAAAGGGGACTATGTTGATGAATAAAAACGAATTTTGGCAAAAAAATGTGTTTTAATTAGTTAGTCACACACATTATTGAACGAAGTGTTATATATGAAATTATACCTTTGAGCGCATGCGTTACACTTACAGGGATATTCTGGCAAAGACTGTTAAAACACTTTCAAAAGATTATTGAAAGATAGTTTGAAAGACTGAATGAAAGATTTTGGCTATTCCAACGAACAAATCTTTCGGAAAAAGCTCTAAAATTCAACACTCGAGTTGAAAAGCTGTTTTCGGCGAACAGCATTGCCAGCCAACTCTTTTTCTGTGAAATTTGAAGCATTTTTGCAATGATGAAAGAAAATTATTTTTCCAATTTTCGTTATGATTTTCTTTTTAATTACAGATGTGTTTATCAGGATTATTTTGCAGTTACGTATTTCTTTTTAGAAAAGACAAGAACTGGTGTAAAAATATGAATTCAAATTAATTGTTTTATTTTTTATGTGATGTTAATGATGTTGTCAGATTTAACCTTAAGGCAATGAACAGCACATGAAGACAAACACTTTCGGCCATTTTATATTATGTACTTTTGCTGTTAATTGGTGTATTTTTACGTTTTCTTTCATCCTTCATAAAAATCTCACATTTGTAAACCAAGTGCTCTGTTCGATGCTGGCAATACTGTTGGCAAACGAACCGTCCGTCGTGAAAAGAAAAATTCAAACGCAGTTTCAAAAATTTCAATCAATGGCTGAAGAAATCAAGCTGAGGTAAAAATTAAAAAAGTAATTGCATTCTTTTATAAAATATGTCCATATATATTATATTATATACGTATACCGTTTCTTTTCATAACACAAACACAACGCACGTACTTTTTGCAAGCTGAAAGACGACCCCAAGAGCACATCTTTCAAACTGTCTTTCATGTTACGGAAAAAAGCTTTCAAGATAGTTGCTAGAATAGCAAATTATCTTTCGAAAGATTGAGGTGAGTTGAAAGATAGTTGCCAGAATAGCCCTGTTAATGTTCTAACGGCAACTTTAGATTCGGTGCCCTTCCAGCACATTTGCTGTGCAACGGCATCTGTAATAACACTTTTCCAAATTTTTTTGATGAATTTTTCAAATGTGGTGGCAGTCTCTTGACGCATTTGTAGAACCTGTAAATAAATGATGAAGTTAATGTCGTTGCTTTTTGTTATTATTTCTACGCATTATCTTACCAGATTTCCATATTTTTGTTCAGATTCCTGAACTGCCTTTTCGTATACTTTGAATTGAGTTATGTCAGTAAACGCATTTTCGGGTATCTCTGAAGAGCGCTTACTTTCTTGCGTGTTGGTGCTCTCATTTTTCACTTTTTTTGATGCACTCATTTCTTTCTTATTATTTTTTATTTTTTTATTTCTTTTAAAAAGTTATAAAATGTTATAAAGTTATCTTATAAATTACGACGATCCTTACCGACTGTTTGCGACGACACGAATAAACAATATGACATTTTGAATGTAAAAATTCACATTAATTTGAATTCAATTCACTGCAAATTCACAGCCTTCTTCGATCCTCTCAAAATTCAAAATTTTTCAACTTGATTGCTTGAAGTTGATAGCAAGCCGAAGGCAAGCCTTTTGCAAACCTTTGAGAATTCAAAATTTTTCAACTTGATTGTAAGTTGATAGCAAGCCGAAGGCAAGCCTTTTGCAAACCTTTGAGAATTCTAACTTGATATCAACTTGTTATCAAATTGAATTTCAAAAATATATCAAAGGCTTGCTTTAATGTTTACTGGGAAACAATTGACCACGTGTTTGGATGTTCTGTATTCGAATGCTTACAATAACAAAACTACTTTTACGATTTTGCTCGTGGAGCACTTGTTTTCTTTGTAGTTGTGTTTTCTGTTAAATGAGTGTATTAAGAGAGCATTCTATGAAACCCTTGTTTTTATATATTCAAACGAGTGAAAAATGAGCATGTGGTAAATATTTTGTGTTTAATTAAAACGTACAAAATTTCTTAAATAACGTAAATTAATATTTTGTGTATCAACCGTTGACAGTTATAACGGCCTCTATTCTTCCTGGCATGCTTTCGACCAGGTTCTGGCTCACACTGGGTGGTATCTTTCCCCAAGCTTTTACAGTATGCCCCCACAATTCATTCAAGGAAGTTGGAACTCCTACTACACTCCTTTTCAGTTCTCCCCAGAGGTGCTCAATCGGATTGAGATGAGGTGACTGGGGTGGCCATGAAAGCATTTTATATCCGCTATCGTTAAGCCACTTTTGAGTTATTTTGGCGGTGTGTCATTGTCATGCTGAAACACAACATTTGGGGACTGTACATTTAATTTTTGGCAAGTCGCAGGGAGGTTCGTTAACAGAATATTGACGTAATCCTTTGCAGTCTCTCGCCAACTATTCGCTGTGTAGTGCCAACCCCCCCGCCATCATACATCCCCACACCATGACACTACCGCCAGCGATAAAGCGATTGGAAACTGGGAGAGTAAGCCGATTTTCGTGGGTTTTTTGCAATTCACGTACACAGTCCGTGTGTGCTGGCAGCGATCAGCTCTTCACTGTGTCTGCTCTTTTCCCGATATTAGGGATTAGGGATTCCTTTCAATTATTTGCTTTTTAAAGTATGTTCTCATTAATTTTCTGCATTAAATGCCAACACATGAACTTTTTTGGTTTCATTATGTAAATATTAATGAAAAAAGTACCAAAGGAACACAAAGCTAAATGCATTGAATATGACGGGGTCAATTGCCGTCCTTTTTATTTCGCATTTCTTTATTTAGCGAATCTCTAACGATCAGATCAGATCAGGTATGCTTTTGGTGCTAAATGCTCTAGTTTGACCGCAAGGTTGTTTTTTTGGATGCAGCTAATAAAATCTTAATTTAATTAAATTAAAAGCATACCCAAGGATTAATTTGGCGCTTTTGGGCAATAATATATTTTTCTAGTCAATTTTATACAAACGTATTACGAAATGGCATCAAAAATATACAAATAAAAAGACAAATTTCTTTGGTCACAAAAAATTACTCACACCAGCAACACTGGAATTTTGAAATGAACTAGAACAACAACACCGTTTTAGAAATTTATATGGAGGAAAAACTACGTTCCTGATCAAGCTTGGGGCCTACTAGTAGGCCGCAAGGTTGCAATTTTGCAATAATATTAGTGTATTAATAGTAATATTAGTGTGCATGTATTTCTACCGGCTCTCCCAGTTTCACATCGCTTAATCGCTGCTACCGCCACCAAACTTCAAGGTGGGCTTAACGTGCCGTTCTTCTAAAGCGTTGCCAGGTTTTCGCCAAGTCCATTCCCTGCCATCTGATCCCATCCGATTAATTTTGGTTTCGTCCGAAAATATGAAAATTTTCCAATCCTCTACTGTCCAATTTGAATAGGTTCGAGCGAAATCCATGCGAAGTTTTCGATGACGTATTTCTGACTGTTTCGACAGACAGCTTTAAATTGTCGAACTAGATCAAATTTTTGTGAATTTGCACTGCCGTCTCGACTTTCTGCTGGCGAAGATCTCGAAGAATCCGACGCTCTTTTTCCACACTCAAGATTTTCTTTCGACCACTTGCATAAATTAATGGCGGAGAGGCCATATTTTTGCGCAGTTTTATAATGACGCTTGTGCTGACGTCGAGGGTTGCTGTTACTGCACGACAGCTTTTACCTTCTCTTAAAAGCTGGTGAGCGCGCTCCACAATATTCTTCGGCAACGGACGAACCATTGTTTGTCTTTAAAAATAATAAATTTATTAGAAATTTACTTACCAGCTCCAAAATATTGAAAATGTTAACTTTTCTGTTAATAATTCTGTCTTTATTTGCTTCTATGTCCATTCACTCATGTAGAATAACTAAACACAAAAAATTGATCACATGCTCATTTTGCACTTGTTTGAATATAAAAAAACAACAGTTTCATAGAATCCTCTTCTAATACACTCATTTTACAGAAAACACAACTACAAAGAAAACAAGTGCTCCATGAGCAAAATCGTATAAGTAGTTTTGTTGTTGCAAGCATTCGAATACAGAACATCCAAACACGTGGTCAATTGTTTGGGCGTAGCGAGAAAGTAGTATCATTTAGTCCCTCGTTAATTTTGGTGCATCACGCGATTTCTATCAGCGTGCTGTGAAATCTTTTAACTTGGCCGTTCGTTGTGTTATGGTGTGACGGTGTAGGAAATATTTCAGCCGAGAAATTGTCTCTTAGCAGGCAGTCGTCTGGGAATTTAGAAAGTTTTCGTTATCTCATACTGCCTTGGTATTCCTTAAAAAATTTAGAATTTGAAGAATCGGCCCTTTGATGTTCACTGTAGAGTTGATAGATGAACTATAGCTGTTCGTAGGGACACTGGGGAATTGGTGTTTTTCCTACCGCTGGCTTTGGAGCGCGGCATTGCTAGTTCTCCTCGCAACAAATCTTACAGTTTAAAAGGATTTCCTTCAGATTCATCCACATATTGGGTAGTCAGAGTTCAGAGTTTCTTCCGAACGGTCGTGTCTCTACTTAGCTCTGTGGCATTCTTAATTTTTTCCTTTGTGCGAGAGTGAATCGACTCCTAGTTTTATCGCGATCGTTTCACCTGACATTTATCACTAATCTTCTTAAAGTGCCGTGTGGCTGCGGTCAAAAGGTTGATCGAAGTCAACCTAAGTTGCAATGTGCTAATTGCAACGACTCCTTCCATCTCGACTGCGTTAACATTTTGACTTCGGATTTGGAATTTTTGCAAAATTCAAATATGCCTTATCATTGTGAAGCTTGCGCGGCGGTCCGTCGGAACTCTATCCGTTCCCCTCCGCCTCCAGCCGAGAGAACATCTACTAGTGCCAACTCTACTTCGATCTCCGCTAACAGTACTCAACTAGCACTTCAAGTACAATGCAAAAAATAAAGTGCTCTTGTGACTCAGCAGCAGAATCCCCAGCTATCTCAATGTCCTAAATCTAGTCCTACGTTAACACAACAACGCCCCAAGCCCGCTCTTCCTGTGCAACAAAAGTGTGCTAAGGAGACGGTATCGCTCCAGGCAGTTTTCAACGAGGTCGTTGCCGTTAGAGCTGAGAATGCTCGTGCGCTCACCTTAATCGCCTCTCTTCAAAATGACAATAAACTCTTAGCCCAAAAACTCGAAAGCCTGCAAGCTGATTTTCAATCTGTGCATCGCAAACTATCGGATCAGGATCCTACCTCCGCCATTCAGCACATTTCTAGTGATTTTAAAAATCTCCAAAGCAACTTAAGTTGCTTTGTAATCAATCATGAAAATTCTTCCAACATCAAGCATAATCCAGCTGCCCCTGAGCAATCATCTAACGCGACTTTGTCAGCGTCGGGCTCCAACAAGTTCTTACTGCCCGCCGCTTGTGCTGCTAACTCTACGACCGCTGGCGCGTTGTCGGCAGCTCACATCTCCTATGCTGCTGTTGCTGCGAATCGTACGCTCTCCGGGGAGGATGTTGTTGCTGCGAAATCTCACACTCCGTCTGCTGTTGTTGCTGCGAAATCTCCCACTTCGTCTGCTGTTGCTGTCTCTCTTGCTGCTTCTGCTGCCTCACCAACCTGTGCTAATACTGCACCGACTGTTGATGTCGGCATATTTTCTCGGGCCGCTGACACTCCGCAAGATTTTGAGCCGTCTGGTATGCATCGTTCTTCCTCATCTCCGCTGCCTCCGGCCCCTCGTAGCTCTGACTGGATCAGTGTGAAGAGGAATAAGAAGAGATATCAACCACTTGTTGTTGGATCTAACGCTAGCTCGGAGCTCGACGTCGCTGTTCGATTTAAGTGGTTACACCTATCATCATTTGCTCCATCTGTTACGGCTGAAAACATTATTGCCTATGTTGCTAGTCACGCTGGCATTGAACAAAATCTTCTTTCCTGCTGCAAACTAGTTAAGAAGGAAGCGCAATCTGAATCCCTAAAAAAAGTTAACTTCAAATTGGGTGTGACCGATTCTGCCTATGGGAAATTGCTGGTGCCGGATTTGTGGCCAACCAATGTCAATGTGCGACCGTTCCAGTTTTTTCTGCGTGTCGACGCCCAACAGCTAATTCCACTAATTTCTAATTTTAATTTCACTAATTCCTTCAATATCTTTTGGCATTGGCAGCCAATTACTCGGATCGCATTTAAATAAAAGGCGGACCAGATCTCCTTTTTGAGTTCGACAAAGATCGTTGCTCGTCTGCGGGATTCTTCGATCCTGACACCGATCTCCACTATTCCATTGTTGATGAATTCAAAATTTCGAAAATACGATGTGAAACAAAGTGCTTATAGCGTCGCGCGTGAGATCGAAACCATTGTAATATGTACCATTTTGGAATCTGACCAAAATAAATAAAATTATTTTATTCCTGCCAAATCCTACATTCTAAAGTTAGGGCATAAGTACTTACGGTTTGTGTAAAGTAGACCTTTAGAGAAAGCAACAACAAATTACAACAACAACAATGCATTTTATTTAGATAAATGCTGTAAAAGGACACAGAATACTTGTTCAGTTTTGCACCCGAGTACTTATTTATTTTCGGTCGAAACTCCTAAACAATAGTTTTATTAATTGGTAATGCCCTTTTGAGTCTCAAAACATCTTTAATGCGGCTGGGAATGCTTTCTACCAATTTTCTGCATATTTCAATTGGAAATTCTACCCCCACGATCTATAATCTTTCCCTAAACTCCATAATGATATTAGGAGGTGTGTCGTAGCCTCCCAGTCTCCGCTTTACGATGGACCACAAATTTTCAGTAGGATTCAAATCCGAACTTTGTGCAGGACACACCATTGTTGAAAATTCTTCTGTTTCTGAATTTTTTTTTAGGGGGGCTCAAAGTCTCTCGTTTCCTGAAAAGTTTGTGTTTTTTCATCGGTTCCCATCATTACTCGTAAACTTATTAATCGAATTAATAAAAATTGGCACACACACTCTTCAGATGGGTTCGCGTAAACTGGACCATTTTGAGACACATCGTTAAACAAACAAAAAAAGTACACTCATTGTTTATAAGGAGTTCCAGAGTTTTCATTACTTTTCACTCAATTTAGGATCAGTTTACAGACAAATTAGTTCTTAACAGAATGCCATTCGATTTTTTCAGATCTGACGAGATTTGCGAACTGCACGCTGGGAACCATGCAAAATGAATCCCAACTTCACGCCGCGATACGGCGGCCATTTTGTAACACAGCAGACAAAATGTAAATTTTTACATGTTCAAACAATAAAAAATTTATACCAAAAAAGTTTTTGACAGCCAATCTACTCCTTCCTTGAAAAAAAAATAAACAAAAACACACTGTCTAAACCAGGCGCTGGCCTTAACGCATTGTATTAGTAAACCCTGCGCGCATAGAGCAGAAGAAGGAAGAAATTTTCGATAGGCTGCATGCAAAAGTTGCGCAGCTCGAGACGCGACTGGACGGTTGGGACAAACGAGTAGACGCCCTGGACGATTCATTGAACAAACAAGTTTACAGTCTGGAAGATTCGATGAACAGAAAAGTCGACGAGCAGCTTAAGGAGGTACAGTCGCGAGGATGGTTGTCGCCAGCTCAGAAAAGTCCTGCCACCAGAACAGAAGTGCCTACCTGGGATGGTTCTATGCCGTTCGATATATTCAAATTACAGTTCAACTTGACTGCTTTGGAAAATCAGTGGACCGATATCAGGAGAGGGCGGAGATTGGCACTGGCGTTTAAGGGTTAAGAGCCAGTGCCAATCTTCGCCCTTTCCTGATATCGGTCCACTGATTTTCCAGAGCAGTCAAGTTGAATAACTTCTGTTCTGGTGGCAAAATTTCCCTGAACTGGAGGCAATCATTCTCGCGACTGTACCTCCTTAACACGTTGAGTGCCACATGAGACCACCTTGGTCTCATTAAAATTTGAGCATCCTGTTCCGCGTGAGCCCGGAGTGACCTCACAGTCAACACAAAAAAGTTCTGTGGCCTGTGGGGACAATTTTTCGAATTCTATGGTGGCACTCAACGTGTTAAGCTGCTCGTCAATCTTCTTGTTCATCGAATCTTCCAGACTGTCAACTCGTTTGTCCAAATGTTCCACTCGCATTCTTTCGCAACTTTCACAGTAATCCTGTCGGGAGGTCAGGTAAGGTTAGGTAGGGAAGGCTGTGTGCGGCAGGACCGCCAATATGGCCCATTGTGAATCCCTTCTTATGGTTTTCTGGAGCTAACCAACAGCCTCAGTCAGGGGGAAACCAGTTCGGCCTCTTAATAAAGGAGAGCAGATTCGAGATTTCAACTTTCGCCACGCAAGCCAGGTCTGTCAGGAATCTTGACCCCAAGGCGCGGAGTCGGCGTTCCTGCAGAGCTGGGCAGTGCTACAGGAAGTGTTTTAAAGTTTCTACTTCTTCTTCATCTCCACAGCTACGGCAGATATCAATGGACGAGTGGCGCCATTTGGCAAGCATAGATCCAATAGCGCAGTGTCCGGTGATGACTCCAACGAGCTGCTGAACGGAGTTACGACTCAGGGTCAGTACAAATCTCGTTTTTGTTAAGGAGAGGGCCAGTGCCCGGCAGGTGCCGCAGTCGGTCCTGCTTCGCTATGACGACTCACAGTGGCATTTTTAGTCAATCTAGTCGTTCGAAATTAAAATTTTTATGGATGAATTCATTGAGTTTTATTATGTAATCTGTTCATCTGATATCCACAGTGAATATCGGCTATCACCCTTTTTTAACGTTATTTCTAACAACGTTATTTTTAACGTTATTGCTTACAAAGTAAGAGTTTTTGACGTTTTGCTTTTTTAGTGCCAAAAGGGCACTAATACGAATCTAATACGAAAATCTGTGTTGTAAAATTAAAAACTTTGATCTTTTGTGCTATATTTTGAAAGTTACACATAAGTATATTTGTTTTCATAAATTTTGAATATGTTTTGTTTTTTTTTTTGTAAAATTTTAACTATAAAAAAGTGTAAAATTTTTTTGTGTGAAATATATGAAAATGTGAATTCAAAATGTTGCCAAAAGTTTGAATTGCGCCGCATTATTATAACTTTTAGTTATTTACAATATTTTGTAATTTCTTGATGTATTCCTTAGGGATTTTGCTGCCCCTAGCTGCCCCTTTTCGAAAAAATGGAAGTAACAAGAAGAGAGTTATACGACTTTTCGGTTGCAGAACGCAACCAAAAACAAAAAGTTAAAGTCATTCTAGAGAATGTCTGCACTAAATTAGATATAGATAAAGAAAATCAAGTATATACTGATTGTTGCAAAAAAGTAAACAATTTTTTTAACAAATTTGCGTTCGAGATGGGTACAAGCACACAGGACACGCCAGAAGTTTCTGGATAAATTTGCTTCATGGCTTGAATCAAACATTGGTTTTCCCCATGTGACTGGCTTGCAAGATCTTATTCATGCCTTACTTTTTACTTCTGATCCTTTAATCCTCTGCACGGTATGCAGGAAGCATCTATAGGTAGCACAAAAATGTCAACAAAAACTGCAGCTGGGTTGTATTTTTTGATGATTATAGGTGCAAAATCCGATCGAGTTGAAATCCTACCTGCTCCTTTTCAAAATGTATTCATATTTTTATATATCAGATCGGGACAATTTGTAACACAGGACACTCCGGGCAGTAGTGACCGGGTGCAGACAAGGGGTAGAGGAGGTAAGCGTGCGGGTTCCCACACCAAGGGACCGCAGGCGTAATATGGAGATTGTACAGATCAATCTCCATAGAGCGTCGGCAGCCTCGGCTGTCCTCACCAGGACCCTAAATTCCTTGGGTCCCAGCATAGCCCTGGTGCAGGAGCCATGGACCAGCACCAACGGCCAAATCCGGGGGCTAACTCAGGCAGGTAAGGTACTTTGTTGCCAGTCGTCAACAAGAGCAAGAGCCTGCATTATATTTAATAATGTTTTCTTCTTCCCGTTGACAGATTACGTGACGCCTGATCTCTGCGCGGGAAAAATCGTGTTGAACTCCAGGGAGGTTATCATAGCCTCAGCATACTTCCCTGGGGACGACGAACACTGCCCTCCACAAATAGCAGAACAGTTGATTGACTATGCTAGGGGCAAGCAGCTGGAGCTAGTACTTGGCTGTGATGCGAACGCCCATCACACCATGTGGGGAAGCTCGGATGTGAATCCCAGAGGTGAGTCACTTTTCAACTTCATACTGTCCCTAGATTTAAACATATGCAACATTGGGAATAGTCCCACGTTTGTTACTAGAATCAGAGAGGAAGTCTTGGATATGACCTTCACGACCTCAATGACAAAAGATCTTGTCAGCAACTGGCGAGTATCTGATGAGCCGTCCTGCTGAGACCACAGGCATATAAGATTCACGTTAGGGAATCAAATGCTTTCTGAAGTGTCATTTAGACCTAAAAGACAGACCGACTGGAGCAGTTATTGCAACCAGTTAGGACAAGATACTCTAGCTCGAATAGAGAACAGAATAGATACCATAGACAGATTAGAAAGGGCCACCACAACTCTCAAGGAATCCGTTCTAAATGCCTATGAAGACAACTGTCCTCTCAAGACTAAAACCTTTAGGAAACAGACGCCATGGTGGAGTGGTCATCTTAGCAAGCTAAGGAAGGAGGTTAGGAAACTATTTAATAAGGCCAAGCGGAATAACGACTGGCAGACCTACTCCCTGACCCTCACCAACTACAACCATGAGATTAGGAAGGCCAAGAGATAGTCCTTTAGACGGTTCTGTGAGGACGTGTCCTGTCCTCCAGTTTCAGACTTCAAAGGGTCCTCTCGAAGGAGAAAACCTATCCTATTGGAACACTGGTGGATGTTAACGGGTCGTCCACAAGTAGTGAAATGGAATCACTCGTCTTACTCACTAACACCCACTTCCCGGGATCGAAAATATCAGCAACCGTACCTCTGACAAACAGTACAGGACAGACATATTGTCCAAGTAGGGAAGACTGGAGGGTTGCCAGAGCGGTGTGTAGCACGCCAATAGTGAAATACCGCGCGAGAATCGTTCTCCCCTTACAAAGCGCCGGGAAAAGATGGAATTTTCCCGGCACTTCTGCAAAAGGGAATTGATATATTAGCGCCTATTTTAACAAAAATCTACTCATGTAGCTTAGCTTTTGGGCATATTCCAGAGGTGTGGAGAGCAGTGAACGTGGTCTATCTCCCCAAGCCTGGAAGATCCAACAAAAAGGACCCAAAATCCTTCAGGCCGATAAGCTTGATGTCATTCGTGCTAAAGAGCTTGGAAAAGGCCGTTGACCGCTTCCTGAGAGAAGACATTCTTCGTCGATGCCCCCTAAGCGCGAACCAACATGCCTACCAGAAAGGTAGATCCACTGAAACGGCCCTATCGGCGCTGGTAGGCAGGATAGAGAAGTCCCTGGAGGAAAAGGAAATCTGTCTGGCAGGTTTCCTAGACATAGAAGGGGCCTTCAACTACACGACCTTCGAAGCGATTGAAAGGGCGCTAGAAAAATTTCAGGTGCCTACCACTCTTATAAGATGGATATCATCCATGCTTGAAAGCAGGATGATTCAGTCCAACTTAGGGGCGGTAGAGCTATCTGCAAGAACAGGGAGGGGATGTCCCCAGGGAGGGGTACTATCCCCACTGCTGTGGTCTATGGTCGTTGATGGACTAATCCGCTCACTTACGGAGCAGGGATATGAAGTCATCGCCTATGCAGACGACCTAGTCATTGTGGTCAGGGGCAAAGACGGACATACAGTCTCGGACTTGCTACAGAACGCGATGAAAATTGTGGAGCGCTGGTGTGTAAGACAGAAACTGTCTGTGAACCCGGTCAAAACCATTATTGTGCCTTTTACCTTTAAAAGGAAATTTGACCTTGGGCAGATGGAGATCTTTGGTAAGGTGCTGAACATCTCGAATGAGGTCAAGTACCTAGGGGTAACTCTAGACAGTAAATTGAACTGGAAACCCCACGTTGATCGCACTATCAAGAGAGCAGGCAATGCCCTCTGGAGTTGCAAAAGAATCTGTGGTAAAAACTGGGGATTGAGACCGAAGTGGCTTCAAAAACTATACTCCCTGGTAGTTCTGCCAACGATAACCTACGGGGCGATAGTTTGGTGGAGGAAGACCACAGAAGTAACAACTGCGACTAAGCTAGAGAAACTACAACGACTAGCAAATACCTGCATAACAGGATGTCTCAGGACGACTCCGACGGCAGCCCTTAATGTTATATTGGGGGCGATGCCGCTGGAACTCAAAGTGCAAATGGCTGCAATAGCCAGCACTCACAGACTGGTGCATAGTGGATCTATACCGAAGAATACACAGGCAATCGATCACTTATCACTGCTGAGGGACAGGAGGCGAGATGGAGGCTTTTGGATGCCCCTTGATCTGATGCCTCAGAAGCACCTCTTCAGAAGAAGGTACAAAACGTACATACCGCACAGTAAGGACTGGGCTGATAATAGAATCAGTCCGATGCGTGATGATATTGTATGGTACACTGATGGGTCCAAGACGGAAGAAGGAACAGGAGCGGGAATTTATAGCTCTGGCTCCCAACTTTCAGTCAGTCTTGGGGACAAGGCCACAGTCTTCCAGGCTGAGGTCTATGCCATTAATGAATGTGCCAGGACAATACTAACACTTAACTTTAAAAGGAAGAGGATATTCATAATGCCTGACAGTCAGGCTGCAATCAAAGCTCTGAACTCGACGACATTTGACTATAAACTGGTCTGGGAGACAGTCGCTGTCCTCCAAGATCTTTCTAAGGACAACCAAGTGATAATACACTGGGTACCTGCGCACTGTGGACACGATGGTAATGAGGAGGCGGACAGATTGGCAAAGGAGGGGGCGGCAAGACGACCCTACGGACCTGAACCAATCATAAGTGTTAGCAAGACTCATTACAGACATTGTGTAAAACAGGAATTTCTAAATCGAGCTAATCACAAATGGTCGAACACAGTGGGACAACGCTGTTCCAAGCTCTTCTTTCCAGTTTACTCTGCAAAGAAATCTAATTACCTCTTGGAGCTAAGCCGAGCAGAGCTTAGATTCATGACGGGGATCCTAAGCGGACACTGTCTGCTAAATATGCATAGAGCGCGACTGGGAATCACGGACAACGAACTATGCAGATTTTGTATGGAAGACGAGGAGACTTCTGTACACATCATAACGGAATGTCCCGCCCTCATACACGCAAGAAAGCGGGTATTGGGGAGGGAACTGATACGGACAAAGGATCTGTCTGAATTTGATCTAAGGAAAATAAAAGAGTTCCTGGATAATATTGGAGGATACGAACTCCTCCAGTAAGATAAAGGGACGTGACACAATAGTTCAACACTGGACGCAGTGTCTCGGGCAGGTAGTGCTCGACTCCCGCTACCCAATCTTAATCTTAATCTTAACACAGGACAACAAAATCGCACTTTTTTTCTATTGCATGGAATTTGTCTACTGTTTCTTACTAATTTGGGTGCGCTCAGATTTTTTTCTAGCAGCTCTAGTTAGTGAGATATAGGTACCGTGTCATTTTTTCAGTTTTTCCTCTACTTTTTCCATATTTTTCGTTGCATTAACATTGCAACACCGCACCAGTAGATTCGAAATCAGCGTACCTAAGTGAGTAAAAAACAGTAAAAAAAACTCCATGCAACAGAAAACTAGTGCGATTTGGTTGTCCTGTGTTACAAATTGTCCCGATCTGAAATATAATATTTTTAACGGCCAAAGCCCGAAAAGGTTCCCTGGTTCTCTTTTGTAATATTGCATTCAAGGCGTGTAATTGTATAACGTAGTGTTACATAATGTGTTTGTAGATGTGTTTGGAAAGCCAAAAAACTAAGCTTCGTGTATATTTTTTAGTATATTGTTACGAATACTAAGTCCAGTGGGCTGTCACGTATCTCTGGATTGTGTGATTTGAAAATAAAACACAGTCAGTTTCCTAAATGCAGACAATAAAATACACCAACAGTCACTTTATTATTCACAGTTCACACTTTACTGTTCGTACACTTAAGTATTTGCTTAATTATTCCGTGTGGCAACTTCACTTGTCAAAACCAGACTGACTCGCTGCACCGCATCTGGCCACCTTTTATACTCTGTCCGGCCGTCGCGCAGATCGTTCTCGCACGTTGCCAGATTGGACTAGAAGTTTCCCTGATGACCGCGACCATCGTTGCCAGGTTGGACTAAAAGTTATTATCGCGGCCGTCGTTGCCAGATTGGGTTATAGCACGGAACGTAGCGGCAGGGTTGCTTTGCACCGCGACAGACTGTCTCATCGTTACAATATGTACATATAGGGGATTTTTTTTTAAGGTGGTACCGCATAGCTTTTTTGTGCATAACTAGTTAGAACGAATCGCCAATGTTAATATGCCGTTGGAAAGAGGATTTAAAGAGCTTTGATCCAAGGTATGGCTTCCTTTGAATTTTTCGTAAATACGAATTTTACAGCCAACTTCTCAAAGTGTTCAAAATCTACACACTAAAACTTTTTAATGTAAAGTGCCATCCCCTAAAAAACCGCTAAAAACGTAAAAATCTCAAGTAAAAATGTATGATTTAGAAAATGTATGAAAGATTATTGAATTAAATTTGAATTGAATATAAAAAGTCTTTCGGTCTTTTTATATTGAAATATAAATACAAATTTAATGGTAACGAATTAAACGAATAATTGTTTGAAAATTAATAAACAAAACTGAACTAATTTATTTCTTATGATAGGATTAGAGAAACATTGACTAAGAACACTTTAAATTCATCGTAATTGTTTAATGCTGCAGGTTGCCGGTCGAGGTGCTAAATATTAACACTGCACTGATTCACTCTTGAAACTAGACTAATGCTCCGGTCGCCCGGAGTCTTTATTTATAATATTCCTCACAGTACCTACACTATTGTAACGATAAGACAGTCTGTAGCTGTGCAAAGCAACCCTGTTGCTACGCGCCGTGCTATAATTCAATCTGGCAACGACGGCCGCGATACTAAGGGACACTTTTAGGCCAACCTGGCAATGATTGAAACTTTTAGTCCAACCTGGCAATGATGGTCGCGATCATCATGGAAACCTTTAGTCCACTCTGGAATGTGCGAGAACGATCTGCGCGATGGCCGGACAGGTATAAAAGGCAGCCGGGTGCGGCGCAGCGAGTCAGTCTGATTTTGACTAGTGAAGATGCCACACGGAGTAATTAAGCAAATAATTAAGTGTAAAGACCGTGAAGTGTAAAGTGGGAAATAAAGTGTTGGTCTATTTTATTGACTGCGTTTGAGAAACTAAGCGTGTTTTATCTTCAAATTGCACAATCCAGTGATACGTACTAGCCCACTAGAACTATCATTCATAACACTATTTACATATTTCTTATCCTAAGATTTTGCCTGCACATGCACTTAGGTAGCATTACCCAAAGTGCATGAGAGCCTAAATACACAGCACGATAAGAGCATACCGACACCACATGCTGGCCATACGCTCTTATCGTGTCTGTTACCTGAATACTTGCAGCGGTCACCACTTGATAAGTGCAACCAGATGTTGGTTATCTTGAGGTGCCACTACAAGATTCAACAGTAATGACGATTCCGAGCAATAAAAAGTAATTTTACCAATAAAGGACGACAAAACAATGAAAAAAGAGGGGTGGCACCTTACAAAGAATTCCCCTATGAATTTTTTACTACAGACAGATAGGCAAAAACGTATACAATACAAAATAATTTCTTGTGAAAGCGCCATAGGTCCCTATGGACCTTGTTGGGCATCAGAGCGTTAATAACATCCATATCCAAAACCCGCCAACGAGCCTTTAAAAAGGGTAATGATTTTAACGACGAAGTTCTTTCCCTACTCACAGATCCTCAATACGCTTCCACAATAGAAGCACACACAAATTGCTGAATAATATCTGATTCGAGATTTCAACTTTCGCCACGCAAGCCAGGAATCTTGACCCCAAGGCGCGGAGTCGGCATTCCTGCAGAGCTGGGCAGTGCTACAGGAAGTGTTTTAAAGTTTCTACTTCTTCTTCATCTCCACAGCTACGGCAGATATCAATGGACGAGTGGCGCCATTTGGCAAGCATAGATCCAATAGCGCAGTGTCCGGTGATGACTCCAACGAGCTGCTGAACGGAGTTACGACTCAGGGTCAGTACAAATCTCGTTTTTGTTAAGGAGAGGGCCAGTGCCCGGCAGGTGCCGCAGTCGGTCCTGCTTCGCTATGACGACTCACAGTGGCATTTTTAGTCAATCTAGTCGTTCGAAATTAAAATTTTTATGGATGAATTCATTGAGTTTTATTATGTAATCTGTTCATCTGATATCCACAGTGAATATCGGCTATCACCCTTTTTTAACGTTATTTCTAACAACGTTATTTTTAACGTTATTGCTTACAAAGTAAGAGTTTTTGACGTTTTGCTTTTTTAGTGCCAAAAGGGCACTAATACGAATCTAATACGAAAATCTGTGTTGTAAAATTAAAAACTTTGATCTTTTGTGCTATATTTTGAAAGTTACACATAAGTATATTTGTTTTCATAAATTTTGAATATGTTTTGTTTTTTTTTTTTTGTAAAATTTTAACTATAAAAAAGTGTACAATTTTTTTGTGTGAAATATATGAAAATGTGAATTCAAAATGTTGCCAAAAGTTTGAATTGCGCCGCATTATTATAACTTTTAGTTATTTACAATATTTTGTAATTTCTTGATGTATTCCTTAGGGATTTTGCTGCCCCTAGCTGCCCCTTTTCGAAAAAATGGAAGTAACAAAAAGAGAGTTATACGACTTTTCGGTTGCAGAACGCAACCAAAAACAAAAAGTTAAAGTCATTCTAGAGAATGTCTGCACTAAATTAGATATAGATAAAGAAAATCAAGTATATACTGATTGTTGCAAAAAAGTAAACAATTTTTTTAACAAATTTGCGTTCGAGATGGGTACAAGCACACAGGACACGCCAGAAGTTTCTGGATAAATTTGCTTCATGGCTTGAATCAAACATTGGTTTTCCCCATGTGACTGGCTTGCAAGATCTTATTCATGCCTTACTTTTTACTTCTGATCCTTTAATCCTCTGCACGGTATGCAGGAAGCATCTATAGGTAGCACAAAAATGTCAACAAAAACTGCAGCTGGGTTGTATTTTTTGATGATTATAGGTGCAAAATCCGTTCGAGTTGAAATCCTACCTGCTCCTTTTCAAAATGTATTCATATTTTTATATATCAGATCGGGACAATTTGTAACACAGGACACTCCGGGCAGTAGTGACCAGGTGCAGACAAGGGGTAGAGGAGGTAAGCGTGCGGGTTCCCACACCAAGGGACCGCAGGCGTAATATGGAGATTGTACAGATCAATCTCCATAGAGCGTCGGCAGCCTCGGCTGTCCTCACCAGGACCCTAAATTCCTTGGGTCCCAGCATAGCCCTGGTGCAGGAGCCATGGACCAGCACCAACGGCCAAATCCGGGGGCTAACTCAGGCAGGTAAGGTACTTTGTTGCCAGTCGTCAACAAGAGCAAGAGCCTGCATTATATTTAATAATGTTTTCTTCTTCCCGTTGACAGATTACGTGACGCCTGATCTCTGCGCGGGAAAAATCGTGTTGAACTCCAGGGAGGTTATCATAGCCTCAGCATACTTCCCTGGGGACGACGAACACTGCCCTCCACAAATAGCAGAACAGTTGATTGACTATGCTAGGGGCAAGCAGCTGGAGCTAGTACTTGGCTGTGATGCGAACGCCCATCACACCATGTGGGGAAGCTCGGATGTGAATCCCAGAGGTGAGTCACTTTTCAACTTCATACTGTCCCTAGATTTAAACATATGCAACATTGGGAATAGTCCCACGTTTGTTACTAGAATCAGAGAGGAAGTCTTGGATATGACCTTCACGACCTCAATGACAAAAGATCTTGTCAGCAACTGGCGAGTATCTGATGAGCCGTCCTGCTGAGACCACAGGCATATAAGATTCACGTTAGGGAATCAAATGCTTTCTGAAGTGTCATTTAGACCTAAAAGACAGACCGACTGGAGCAGTTATTGCAACCAGTTAGGACAAGATACTCTAGCTCGAATAGAGAACAGAATAGATACCATAGACAGATTAGAAAGGGCCACCACTACTCTCAAGGAATCCGTTCTAAATGCCTATGAAGACAACTGTCCTCTCAAGACTAAAACATGAGTTCGCAGGCAATATTATTTCGATACAGAGTTACTATTTTAATGTTTAATCAATTATTAATAATGTTCAATCATTTGAATCACTCACTGTATGTTAAATCACAAGTGACTCACAAATTTGAACAATTTTCTTTTATACAAATAACTGCACATTCAAGATGATCGTTCGCGAGGTGATTTTGCCAAACAGAAAATACTACGAGAATCGAATTCCTCAATGTATTAGCTATTATATAATTATTAAATTTTATTTTTTTTTTACATTTGAATTATTGAATAAAGTTCCGCTAGATATGCAAAATGCTACACTGTGCGTCGCTTGGTCGACGACTTTTTTCTTCTGACTTTCTTTTGATTTCTTCTGATTTTCTTTTGGCTTTTCGCGAATGGGCATGCTAACTGTCAAAAATTGGTAAAATTGTTTTTGTGTTGCTTGTCTTTTGATTTGATTTTGCCAAGCAGCATGCCCAAAAGCACTAACAAAATACATGGGAATTTTGTTTTTGCAGTAGTGCTATCACCTTATTAAATACACCTTGGTCGACGAGTTTGAGCAAGCGCAAGCCCTTGAAGTTGCGCAGCAGCAGACAGCAGGCGCAGTAACAACAGAAGAGCGAAGCAGAAGGTGGACGAGCATCAATGCGTGAGTAAAGAGGCGATCAGCAGTAGTAACAAAGTAGGTTGAGAACAGTAGCGTTATCGCGTTTGACACTGCGGACGGCGGTGTAGAAATGTTTGTATTGTTTAGCTATAGACGTTAGCGTTGTCGTGTTTGACACTGTGGACGGCGGTGTGAAAACGTTTGTATTGATGAGCTACGGACCAGGGATACCAACTGTCCGGTTTTCGCCCGGACAGTTCGGTTTTAGGAATTTTTGTTCGTGTCCGGTTGCAAACAACAACCGAACACAAAAATGTCCGGTACATAAACTTGCCAAGAAAGTGTTTAGTAAAATGTAGACCTAAGAAATTCTTCTATTTACTGCTACCGTTTCACCAAAAAATCTTTTAATTTTTTTTTTGGTGAATTTCGTTTGTTTCAGTGGTTAACTTTTTGTGAATAACATGGATAATGTATACTCAACATACATTGGTCATTTGTGTTTTAATTTAATTGTGGAATATAATTTCAAAACCCCCACGGCCCCCTTTAAAAGGTTTTAAAACATCTGTACGGTTTTCAAACACTAAAAAGTTGGCATCACTGCTACGGACGGTAGCATTTTCGCGTTTGACACGGACGGCGGTGTAGAAACGTAGGTGTGGCGAGCTGCGGGCGGTAGCGCTGAAAAATATTGAATTAGTTATAAGATTCTAACGTTTGTAAACTTTAAATTTAAGATAATTTTGAAAATATTGTATTGACATGGACTGCGAACAGATTTTCAGGTTAACCGTAAATGAGTTGAAAGAGAAATTGATGGGTTTGAGTCTTGAGAAATGAGAATGAGAAGTTGTTTTATTTAATGTCACCGTTTCACACAAAAATCGATGATTTTTAAAAGCGATGCTCGCTATTAACATCACATACATGTATTAAACAATATGGTAACGATCCATAGTGGAATTATACAGGTGGAGTAATTATTGACAGTTTGTATTTGACACTGCCTTATTTAAAAGTTGCATTGAAAGGTAGCAAGAAAAGGGAAATAATTCGGCCTTTTTCACTAGATGGCGCTAATAATTATTTCAAATAGTTCTGAAATTCAAAAGCACATTTATGTGAATTATCTATTCCATCAACAAAAAAGTTATCGATTGAGTGACTAAAGGCAGAGCCAACTCATTAGTGTATATAACAAGCAAACGCTTAGCAAATGAGCATAATACCAAAGAATATGAAGTAATTACTTCAAGTTACTTCATATTCTTTGATAATACTAAAACGAACATCGAGTGTATTTTACGCTTCTGGCTTTCTCCATCAGTATTTTCCCTTCTCTTCCTTAATTGTGTCGACTTGGCTTCGTGTTAGGATTTTTGCAGGATGTTGTTATTGTTGTTGCATTTTTTTGTGATTTCTGACGGAGGTGGAAAATCTTTGAAAGATACCGGAATATCAATTCCTTGGCATGCTGCGGTACGTGGAAAACGGGGTCCTTTTCCTCCGTCCAAGTACGGTGGCAAAAACTGCAGCTCGACTTCGTCATAGTTCAAATAATTCAAAACCAAATAATCAAATTCAAAGTTCAAATATTGTAGTACAAGTTACGAAATTGTTTTTGTTTTTGTCCCACGCTGCCAAACTTGGCTTGGTACCAAGTGATGCATGCACAAGATGTGGTGAAGACAGTGCCAAGGGTACCCTGGAGCATTTGCTGTGCCACTGCCCTGCTCTCTACAGATCACGGGTCAGCTGCCTCGGATCCGCGTCGTTCCCTTCCTTGGAAAGAATCGCGGAACAAAAAAGCGGCGACTTACTTAGATTTGCCAAAACGTTTTTAAAAAATTACATACAGGTCTGAAGCTCCAGAACCTTTCTGGTATCACTATGGACCAACATGGTCTATGTGAGACCCCCCCCGTGGGTCAGCCAGCCTAACCTAACCTACGAAATTGTTTAGTTACGTTGAAAGAGTTCAGTTACGCACGGTTCAAATATATATTTGAAAAGTAACTTAAACCTAAATTGGAGGATTAGCGTTCGAAAAAAAAATCTTAGTTTTGCAAAAAACAACATTGTTTCTTCAAGGCAGCATGAACTGCCATAATCACAAAAACTGTCATCAGGTTACTCCACCTGTATAATTCCACCATGGTAACGATCTACATTCAGCTGTGCTCATGATACAAAAATATACAGGTAGATTCAATCGAGCAAAATTAAAAGTCATTTGCTTTTTTGACAAATAAAAATAAAATTTTAAGGGTGCAAATACAAGTAAAAAATACAGAAACTGAATGATATACTACATAAACTGATTGTGCCGAATTGCAGCTCTGCAGCACAAATGAAAATAGTAGTACAAAATTTTTAAACAAATATTTTTTTCCGATTGTCAATTTTATTTTTATCTGTCGCATTGAAACGACCTGTATATTTTTGTATCATGGCTGTGCTATACAACAGCAAGATTCATTGAATAGAAGATTGCGCCTTCCGGGGGAAAATAATTTTGAAACCGCACCCAGGGGCGTAGCCAAGGGAGGGGTTTTGGGTGTCAGAACCCCTCCCAAGGCCTATAATTATTTAAAATTTGCAATCGCTATGCATGGTATATACGTTCCCACAATAGAAAAAAAATCGTTTCACCTTTAAACATTTAAAAGAATAATAACAAATTTTGTTGGTGAAACCGATATGATTTTTTGAAATAGTTCCCTTCAGGATCAGTACAGCTACTTGCATGATCTAAAAGCAAAGCAAAGTATTTAAAATCGTCGGCTGGAATATCCTTCAGGATGTCGGTACAAGCCTTTTGGATGGGTTCTACGTCCTCAAAACGCCTTCGTTTTTTTTTATAAGGTGAAAGTCACACAATGCCGCATCAGGTGAAAACGAGGAGTGGTTGATGGTTAAAATTCGACTTTTAGTCAAAAAATCAGTCACAATTGTCTATGGATGGGATGGCGTCTTTCGATAGCCAAAGTGTCCAGTTAAAATGCGATAATGTTATGTTTTTGAGATGCTTACCTTTGGCCTTACCAACGATTTTTGTAATCGTGATAGTCCGTTTTTCGAAAAAAAGCCTAACTTTAAAGATTTATTTCGCGACTATGCAAATATTAGAAGATTTCTTTCCAAAGGGTTTATTGAAGACATACTGAGATACGTAAAAAAAATTTGTTGAGTTTTGTGGCGGAAGCGTCTGAGATCACCTGTGTAGGTGTTCGGTATACAAAATAACAAAAATGATAAAAACATGAATAATATTTAATGAACTCTGCCAAGGGATAAACGATCATCACCATAAGTTTGGTTCATCAATTGAAATATTTTTGTTAAAGTTTTGCCAACTTTAAAGCAAAACTTAATATTGGCTTTTTTTAAGGTTCAGTGTACTTTAAAAAAACATGTAATACTAAATTGGCAAACCATTTTTTTTAAATCCCTCCCATGACCAAGTTCTGGCTACGCCCCTGACCGCACCAGTGACGTCATACAAAATTGCTTCATATTGGCTGAAAATGTTGATTGAATTTTGGAGAGAGAAACACAGTGGGACAAAATTAAATATTTGTTACTTCATTACTTTTTTCCATTTTCAATTCCCTTCTTAAGGGGTTACGCCACTGTAAAATTAAAAAAAAAATCGATTTTTTTTTTATTGGCTTAAAAAATAGTTTGAACCCTATAGAATAAGAAACAAAACGTTTTATGCATAAAATAAAAAATTTTTATGCGAAATACGAGGTTACCGCCAAGTGCGTCACGCGTATGCCGCAGCGGGTGTATACGACGTTCTCGCTTCCGCGAACTTTTCCGCTTTGAGCGACGCGGCGAAAGAGGCGCGCTCGCTTAATAAATCAGTCAGGAAGGAGGCGAATGAGGCATTTTTGAACCTTGAAGGCCAGCTCTATGGTCCTGGCATTGCCGACTAATGGTAAACAATTTTTGCATCTCGAATTTTTCAGTTATGCCCATAGAAAACCATTCCCAAAACTTTGAACGCGTTTTAGTCGAAACACGATTTTTCAAAATGGCACGCGGCACAACTCGAACAATTTTCAATATTTTGACTTAAAATTTTGACTGGATCTTAACAATGCCGGCCTCGATAGTCAAGCGGGTAGCGCGCTGGCTTCTCATACCAAAGGCTCCAGGTTCGATTCCTGGCTCGGGCTGGTGAACAACTCATCTACTTCTATCGCTATCCACATGAAGGGAATGAGAATTACAAGAATCGCACAAGTGCGCTCTTGGCAGGCAATGGCAAAACCTCCAAGTGTGAACGAAAAACTGCCAATCGCCGTTCGGATTCGGCGTTAAACTGTAGGTCCCCTCCCCCCCTTTCCCCATCCGCTTGAAATGTGTGCTGTAACATATGTTGGCAAAACAGTTCAAAAACGGGTGAAATATGTGGTATCACAATGGGCCTTTCAGGCCTCCGAGTGTGTCTCTCATAGAGGCAGCCACCGCAACCTAACCTAACCTAACAATAACATTATCTAGAGAAGATCGTGTGGAATTTTTGATAACTCGATTTGTTGATTTTTAATTAACAAAAGACATGTCATTTTTTACCTCAAAAATCAACAAATTTTTTGAAACTCCCGCCAAAATTTTAAAAATCAATATTTTTAAAAATCCACACGATCTTCTCGAGCAAAAAGCCTCTAGATTAACAGGAATTTTTTATTTTGTCGCAGATTCAAAATTGCACCTTCAGTGCTGCGTGCCGTGAAGCCCTGCAGGGAAAACATAGCCTAGGAGGATGCAGTGGAGCCACCTATAATGTTGATATTGCTGTGTCAAAAAATTCCAAAATAAAGTCGAATATGTGTCCAATAACACCTGTGAATAACTTTTTCTACAAACTTTTTGAAAGCGAGGAAAAAAATCACAAGAAAAACCTATTTTTTGAGCGGTTACAGTGGCGTAACCCCTTAATTCCAGTAAATTTACCCTTACCGATAAATATTGAGTATTTGCCGTTCGAAGTCGTTTTGGGTGAAGTGCAGCGAGCAAACTCTTGCCTTTTGAACATTCAAATAAGTCTCCCGGCCACAGAACTTCACTCAACGCTGTATAAGGCTTGCATCGTTGGGGAACCGGAAGAAGAGCATATATATGCATATATATATATATATATTCCATTTGAAAAGCAGTTCACCACTCATGTACCTTTTTTTCATTATTTTGTGTACACAGGCCCACTGCACACCGCATGATTCTCTTCTTTTTTGCTTTTTTCTTTTTTTGAAATTTTTCCGCGATATTCTCACTACACGCACTTTTACAGCAAGGACTTTTGAAACTCAAAATTATTTAATTATTTTAACAACAAACAATGAAAACAATTAAGCAAAAGCGGCACTATTTACAAAAAACGAAGTATTTGTGAATACAAAATGTTGAACCAATGAAAACAAAGCACGAAATCTGAATTGAATTGCAGGGTTTCCTCCCGAATTTCACTTGTTTTATTTGTGTTATTTATATGAACGAATTATACGAATTTATATTTAATTTTGTAAAGATATACAAATTTCTATTAAACTGTTATGTAAGTATATGCATATATAGGGGCTTAAGTATAAAGAAAGCCATATATTTGCTCAAAAGAGTAAAGCAAAATGTAAGTTCAAAATAAAAGAGTTTAAAAAGTACTGATGGAAACCCTACATATTCTCCGATGACGTCACTGGTGCGGTTTAAAATTGATTTTCTCTCGGAAGGCGCAATCTCTGTATTCAATGAATCTTGATACAACAGTATGGAAGCAGCTCTAAATCAGCTGTGATTTCCTTTTTGATTTAAATTTTTTATTTTTTGAATTGCATTGGTTTCACGTTAACTTTTTGTTATTTACTTACTTCTCCTTTTGTGAGTTAAGGAATCACCGAAGGAATCCTCTAAAAATTTCATCACGAACGACCACGACTTGGCCACCACGAGAGTCAGAAAAAGATTGAGTTAAGCGGGATCGCAAAGCGATTATTTCAATTCCCGATTACAACTGCCCGCAAAATGTGTCTTATTCTACAAAGAAACCTTAAACCAGTGACTACGTGACGCGAAACTGAGCGGGGAAATGATTTTCAGACCATTTTTTGCTTTTTCCAATCGTCCGATAGTGTACGGGTTGTTTTTACCCAAGCATTCGCACAGCACCGGTTACCAGTCAATTGCTTGCATCTTAAAGTGATAACTTTTCTTATTTGCTGTAAATATAGGGTGTTTTTTTTAGAGGTATAGAACTTCGAATTGAAATAAAACACAAGAAAATCGTTTTAATGTCCATCAATTTGGCTTTATTGGAAGGATAATTTTATGCCATTAATGTTTAAATATGATTTCGGGCATGTGGCCGCCGCGGCTGGCTCGAATACAGCCAATTCTACAGGTCCAATTTTTAAAGTTGATGGACAAAGCTCCAATTGCTGTGCACGGTGGCGAATCGATTCATTCGGGTCCTCTTCAACATTTTGCTCTGCACTGCTCGACGTCTCTGCGGATGCGTATTATCACATAGAGTAAACGTAGTGCGAAAACGACGCATGGTTAACCGAATTAATTGCTCTGATGGACCATAAAATGGACGGAGCTTGCGGTAAACTTCGCGAACTGAACCATTATTTTCGAAATAAATTTGCACGATTTGCAAGCGTTGTTCTTTTGTCAACCTGTTCATGATGAAATGGCAAACCAAACTGAACATAAATGACATTAGAGTTGCCAGATTTGACCACAAAATGCCAGTTTTATCTCTATTCGAAAAACAAACCTCTAAAAAAAACACCCTATATAACGTTGCGAAAAACCTTGTTTTACTGGTCGAAGTCATTTTGATTGTTACCCGTACCAACAGAAAGCATAAATAAATGATTTCAGACGGTAAAGTCAGCAGATATTCGGTTGCTTATTCATTCAGTTCATGTCTCATTGAGTTTGCCGTTTCTAGTGCAGCAAGAAACAGTGATGGCAAGTTGAACTCTTTTCAAACGCAGAGCTGCAACGCAAGCAATTCAAACGTTAAGGCTTTGAGGGCAATCAGCAAAAACTGAAGTTAAATCATATTAAAACTAGTTGGAACATACTTATGACGTTTTTCAGCAACAACACTTTTTTTGCAATCAATTTCCTATAAACGTACTACAAAATGAGAGAAAAGAAACAATTATTTCATTTGCAAATAAACTTCGAACGCACCAGCAGCCCTTGCCCTGACTTTTGTATGGCGAATTTGCTGTACGAACCCTAATCAACTCTGGGGCCTGGTTTGACCAAATTTGCGACTCTGGGGCCTGGTTTGACCGAATTAGCAACCGAGACTCCTCTCAGTTTCGCGTCATGTAGTCATTGCCTTAAACCAGTGATGACGTGATACGAAACTGGCAGGGGAAGCGAATTTGTTGACCATTTTTTGCATTTCACATACACAATCTGTGTGAGGTGTCATGGAAATGGGACTGGTTGAACCATGTAGTTTTTCAACTGGTTGCTTGTCAGTCATAGCTGACTTCAGAACTGACTCGTTTCCTCGGAGCAAACTTACCCTTCTAACGTGGCGTCGCTGGCAGTCACTTGAACAAGTAATTGTTAAATTTGCTTACAAAAAACCAGTTGAAAAACCAATAAATTTTGGGAACCAGTTGTCTCAGGTCCGACAGGGGTGGGTCAGTGATTGGTTCAACAGTGTGGTCGCGTTGAAGTTAGAACAAAGCGCAAAGTTGCAATTTAGAGGTAGCTTGTCTTCGTATTTTTTAGAAAAAGGCGTATTAACTCTTCAATTCCCAGTGTCACCTGTAGGTGACAGATGCTTAATATTTTTTTCCTACCACACGTTTTTATTTTTAAATTCTAACACTTGTATAGTAAAGTCAATTAGTAGTACTTCTTTATTTAATTTTCCTAGCAACACTAGCGAAACGTCATTTGTCATTTGGTTTCTTTCAATATAAAAATGAGGGTAGTTTAAAAATTTTTTATATATTTTTTTGTCTTATCCAAACGTATCTAAGCTATTTTATATAAAAAGAAAATTTTCTTCTTCACTATTTTGGACATGGGAATTGAAGGGTTAATACGATGCATGTTATTATTTTCATAATTGTCAATCATTTCAATAGAAAAGACAAAATGAATGTCTTGTTATTATGCATGTTATTATTTTCATAATTGTCAATTATTTCAATAAAAAATGCATACATTTTCTAAACATTGTTCTTTTTTTATGTTATTTGTTATGTTATTATGTGCAGCTGCACATTTAGCAGCCATCCAGGGTCAACCCGATTTGCGTTTCGCAAATTAAACACGAAATCATCGGAGTTCAGAGATGCTTTTGGTGTAAAATGCACTGTTCTAGACACAAGGGTGATTTTTGATAATGAGTCAATGAAAACTTAAATAATGACATGTTAGAGACATATTCAAACGATGTTATTATATTTGTAAGCAGTAATAGAATTTTATATTCATTTTTCTATAAACATATCACAGAACTCTGTGCAAAAAATAAATTAATGTTCTATGCAATTAAAAATGAACCACAACGATAACCCTCATACATGAAAATTTACCAGCACAACAACCCTCCATTTTGGAATTGACCAACACAACAACACTCCATTTTCAGTTTGTATGGAGTCAGGAATATCAGCTGTGGGGCCGGAGTATCAGCTGTTATGTGAGAGTATTGGTGAATTTTATGTGTGTATGGATATATGTTCATAAGAAACATAATTAATGCTATGTTTCGATTGCAATATTTCCCAAAAGTATGGAAAGTGGCGGAAATCATCGCGCTTCCGAAACCAGGAAAGGATCCCACTGACGTAGCATCTTATAGACCAATAAGCCTACTACCGACAATATCCAAGATTGCAGAAAAGCTACTACATGATAGACTCAGCGAAATACTTGACAAAAAACATGTAATACCTGACCACCAATTTGGATTCAGAAAAGAGCATTCTACAATACAGCAGATTCATCGCATAACAAATAAGATCATGACTGATTTCGAAAATAAACGTTACTGTGTCGCCCTGTTCCTAGACGTAGCAAAAGCATTTGACAAAGTATGGCATAAAGGACTATTATACAAACTGAGCATGATCTTACCACTTGACTATTACCTCATCATCAAAAGCTATATCAGTGACCGTACCTTCTACATCAAATACAATGACAAGTACTCGCATATTCACTCGATAACAGCAGGAGTCCCACAAGGTAGCGTCCTAGGACCACTGTTATATGTTTTGTTCACTTCAGACATACCAAAACCAGACAACGTAAATTCGGCTATTGCTACTTTTGCTGACGACACAATTTTATTGGCTTCAGACAAGAACCTAGCAGTTGCTACGGAAAAACTACAAAAGTACACCGACGCAGTTAAGAACTGGTTTGACAAATGGAGTTTGAAAATAAACGAGGACAAGACTGTTCAAGTGATATTTACAACAAAAACAAAATACACAGGCGCTCCAATAAAAATCAATGACAAAAATATAACCATAGAACAAACAGCAAAATATCTTGGTATACATTTGGACTCAAAACTGCACTGGCACTACCATATTAAACAAAAAATCAAACAGATAAAAGAGAAATGCAGACAACTTCACTGGCTTTTGGCTAAGAGATCTAAACTCAGTATTGACAATAAACTGCTGCTATATAAAACAGTTATTAAACCAATTTGGCTATATGGACTGCAAATATGGGGAACTGCTAAGAAGACGCACTTAACAAAAATACAACGACAACAATCAAAAATCCTACGTATAATAACACTATCAGACCGTTACACTACAAACGCCGACATTCATGAAATGCTAAAAATATCAACAGTTGATGACGAGGTGAAAAAAGTAACAACAAGGCATTTTGACGTACTTAAAAAACACAAGAACACAGAAATCAACTCACTCTTGCAACGCGAAAACCAGACAAGACGACGGCTAAAAAGGAATCGACCATGTGACCTATTGTCCCTAAACTAAAAATCTGTTACCTAAATATTAAGAAACAATTGTAAATTCCAATCCTGACTATATCGCTCTAGGCACTGGCCTTATTGTGATGTTTTTTATTGATCTTCCTACCTAAATGTTTAACCAAATACTTGATGTCAACGACAGTTGTATAAATAAATGGGAAATAAGAAAAAAAAAAAAAAAAAAAAAAAATGTGTGTATTGTGGCTTTTTTCACACTTCTCCTCTCACTTTCGCGTCACGTAGTCACTGCCTTAAACTAACTAAACTAAGTGCAACGCTCCCACGATGACCACGGCACGTGTGCTGCGGCAGCACCTGGTTCGCAGGGAACGGTTCTGCAGCGTTAGCAGGTTCCACGGTCGCGGATATGCGAGTCTGCGTCGCGCGAGATCGCATTGCACGGCTAATGCGGCGGTGCGCGTGTAGTTGCGATAGCAGATATACGCGCGGCTGATATTAACTTGGATAACGCTTATTAGACACACAACAAACATAGGTCGTTTGTGTTCAAATTTAACTGTGGAATATAATTTCAAAACTCTCGTGACCTTTTTAAACGGTTTTAAAACATCTGTCCGGTTTTCAAACATTAAAAAGTTGACATCCCTGTCTCGCTCTTTTCTTTCAGTGGCTCAGTTAATCCATCCGTGGAGGAATGGTTGGAGGACAACGCCACTGCAGTACATGGGGCAGTTTACAAAAGTATATTTACGGCAAACAAATACTTAAAGGAGCTCATTAAAGCAGTCATTGAAAAGGGAGTTTAGTGGCGTAGCCGTAGTTGCGGTATCTATTCCGGACTCTCGAGCCAGTAAAAGTAACTTGTATCAAGCAAGAAATGTTACGGAACTGAAGGAGCAACTAAAAATGTATGAAAAGGTTGGGTTTGAACAGAGAACTGTAAGAGGGACAAGAAATAATGTCGAACAGGAGCCCAATAAAAGTCAAAAGCCATAAGGGAGGAAGTGTGGGGAGTCGACACATATCGCTAAAGATTGTCCAAGTAACCAAATCAAATGTTTTTGCTTGGGCACAAATCGTTTGAATGTAAGGCCACAGATAACTTATCAAGTAGATGTCCAGCGGCCAAGGAAAAAATGTGTCAAAAAGTTCGTCAAATTGGCCTCCGATAAGAGCTTTTTGACCTCTAATGTCACTCACACAATCACCGCTTCACACGCATTGTGCTCTATTTTTAGATACAAAAATATGTGAATATTAGTTCAAACGGCGCTTATTTGTTATTAAAGTACATTCCGTTTAGCTGCATTCACCTTCGATGCACATGATTTGGGGCACCTAAGCGAAAAATGCAACTAAGCAGAATATCCTTAGCGCACCTATATAAAAATGACAAAATATATATAATATATATATTGTTACGTGTCTCCCACATTACGGTGGTTAAGATTCGGCGTAGAGGCTCTGCAGGATGCTAACTTCCCATAACCACTTCCGACTTCCCAACCAACTTCCCGAGTGCAGATCCCTCAGCCTAGCTTCTACATATGAGTGTAGGTGTCGTGGAAATTGAGGGGAAAATTAACTTGGGTAACCCGTGTGCATTTGGCTTTTTTATTTACCCGAAGCTTCAGCGGGGGTGGGTCGAATAAGGCCAACCAAGTTCATTAGAACACTAACTCACATGGCATGCATTCAACATCAGCCCGAACCGAATGGGAAAACAACTGTAACCAGAAGAAAAGTTTTATGCGCACGATTGCATGAAAAAATTATACTATCCCAGAATACAACTGCAGAAACCAAACTGGACAGACGTTCGGTTCCGGACACATTGCATTCCCAACCTCTTCCCCCTAGTATCCCAATTAATCTATTGACGGATATTCCTTGCCCTCCCTACCTTTGTTCCTCATTAGCTGTTACCGAGAAACCCAATTACAACCAAATATTTCCTCCACCCTTATTCCCAGGCCAAACTCAAATTAGCTCAATTTAACATATTACAAAAATAACCTTTATTAAATAATTCAACTTAAAATCATAAACTGTTTTTTTAATAAAAACTTCATTGGCTAGAATTAAAATCTGAAACCAACATAAATTTACACAAAAAAATCGTTAGCCTTAAGGCCACCGCCTGGAAATTTTAGAAATTATAAATTTTTGAAATTTTTTTTCCCCCAGAATATGATAGTTTAATATGTTTGGAATTTGAACTTTACTGATCCATATACACTTAAACTACTTTATATTTCCCTGGTTCGCTCAAAATTAGAATATTCGGTCTTTATTTGGAGGCCCTTCTATGAATGCCACATAAAACGTTTAGAACGCATTCAAAAGGCTTTCCTTCGGTTTGCTCTTCGTTCCCTACATTTTGAAAATCCTACTCCCTCTTATAGCTCACGATGCATGCTCATTGATTTGCGCTCTTTAAATAGCAGAAGGTCTTTCCTCTGTATAATGTTTATTTTTGATCTAATTCGTGGCGCTATTGACGCATCGTGCCTACTGCAACGTATAAACTTCCTAGCTCCGATTAGAACTCTACGAAGTCAAGATCTGTTTCTAATTCCACGTTGCAAAACAAATTACTCTTTTAATGCTCCAATTGTGCGAGCTTTGTCTGAGGCTAACTTACTCTCAAATTCTTTAGATTTTTCAGTTCCTAAAAATGTATTCAAGAATTTGTTAGAAAGACTTATAGTATAAGTAGTATAAGTACAGTATAAGTGTCAGTTAGTCTGTATGAATTGTTAATTAATTCTAGGCTATTTTTAAATAAAGAATAAAGAATTATGTCCTAAAATATTTTGCCTCTACTCGAACTCCTTCACGTCCAAATTCAGGAACAAAGCACTGCGCTCCACCTACAACTCCTCCGCCTCCGAAACTTTAAACTCGTTTCCTGAAAAGTTAGTGTTTTTCCATCGGTCCACATCAGGGATCGGACTTTGCTACGATCGTGGTGAATCTGCTACGGTTTTCACAACATTTTTAATTTTGCTTCTCGACTCCGCTTGAGACCCAATCTACTACGATTTTTTCCGAGGCAAAATGTGGAGAAAATGTGCACATTTTATAATCCCGGTCGCTGAATTAGGGCAGGATTTGATATGGTAAATCAACGCATGGATGTCAATTGAATTGGATTGGTCTACATTCAAAAATTCACTACGGAAATTTTAGTTTCACTACGCTTTTTGGCATTTGTCACTACGATTTTGGATTTGCCAGGTCCGAACCCTGGTCCACATCATTACTCGTAAACTTATAAATCGAATTTAATTAAAATTGGCACACACACTCTTCAGATCGGTTCGCGTAAACTGGACCATTTTGAGGCACATCGTTAAACAAACAAAAAAAGTACGCTCATTGTGAGCGTACCCAAAAAGTACCATTTTCCGACTTATGCCACCATTTCCGGAATTTTCATTACTTTTCACTCAATTTAGGTTCAGTTTACTGACAAATTAGTTCTTAACAGAATGAAATTCGATTTTTTCAGATCTGACGAGATTTGCGAACTGCACGCTGGGAACCATGCAAAATGAACCCCAAATTCACGCCGCGATACGGCGGCCATTTTGTAACACAGCGAACAAAAATTTTTTTTTTACATGTTCAAACAATAAAACATTTATACCGAAAGAGTTTTTGTCAACCAATCTACTCCTTCCTTGAAAAAAAATAAACAAAAACACACTGTCTAAACCAGGCGCTGGCCTTAATATTGTTACGAATGCTAATTCTAGTGGGCTAGTACGAATCTCTGGATTGCGTAATTTGAGAATAAAATACACTTAGTTTCTCAAACGCAGTCAATAAAATAAACCAACAATCACTTTATTTCACAATTTTGTACTTCACTGTTTTTGACTAGTGAAGGTGCTGAGTTGGCCCGTAGATCATATCTGGCTTTCGCCTTATCGCTGACCAGTTTGGTGCTACTTACTTACTTAGCTGGCGCTACAATCGTTTATCGGTCTTGGCCGAATCCAAAAGAGCGCGCCAGCCGGTTCTGTCCTGTGCTTGCTGACGCCAGTTGGAGATTCCAAGCGCCGACAGGTTCTGCGACACTTGGTCTTTCCAACGTAGATGAGGACGTCCTCTTCCGCGGCGTCCACCTGAGGGTACCGTCTCGTAGACTCGCCTCGCCGGAGCATCTTCAGGCATACGGGCAACATGGCCAAGCCAGCGCAACCGCTGTATTTTCAGGCGCTTGACTATGTCCATGTCCCTGTATAGCTCGTACAGCTCGTTGTTCCATCGTATACGGTACTCATCACCCACGCGGAGCGGACCAAAGACTTTGCGGAGTATCTTTCTCTCGAATGCTTTCAAGGCACGTTCATCGGTGGTCGACAACGTCCAGGACTCTGCACCCTATAAGAGGACGGGTATGATAAGTGCCTTGTAGAGCGTAAGTTTTGTTCGTCGAGAGAGGGCCCTGTTGGCAAGAGTTATTCTCCGCTTGATCTCCAGGCTGACGTCATTGTTGGTGTTGATGCTGGTACCAAGATAGACAAAGTCCTTTACCACTTCAAAATTACGGCTGCCAACAGTGACGTGTTGTCCAAGACGCGAAGACTCTTTGTGTGTTGACAGTAGGTACTTTGTCTTGCCCTCGTTCACCGCAAGACCAACTTTGCTCGCTTCCTTCTCTAGACTGAAGTACGCTGAACATACGGCACGGCTGTTGAGGCCAACGATGTCGATATCATCGGCATATGCCAGTAGCATGACAATTTTTCTGGAAAATAGTGCCAGCGCGGTTCAGCTCCGCAGCGCGTATAATTTTCTCCAGCAGGAGGTTGAAAAAGTCGCACGAAAGGGGGTCGCCCTGTCTGAACCCTCGCTTGGTATCAGACGGCTCGGAGAGGTCCTTCCCGATTCTGACGGAGCTAGTAGTGGTGTTCAACGTCATTTTACACAGCCGTATCAGTTTGGCGGGGATACCAAAATCAGACATGGCGGCGTAAAGGCAACTCCGACTCGTGCTATCAAATGCGGCTTTAAAGTCGACGAAAAGGTGGTGCGTGTCGATTTTTTTTCTTGGTCCTTCTCTAGGATTTGGCGTATTGTGAAGATCTGGTCGATGGTGGATTTACCAGGTCTGAAGCCACACTGATAAGGTCCAATCAGTTTGTTGACGATGGGCTTCAGTATTTCACACAACACGCTGGATAGGACCTTATATGCGATGTTGATCAGGCTGATCCCGCGGTAGTTAGCGCAGATTGCAGGATCTCCTTTCTTATGGATTGGGCAGAGCACACTCAGGTTCCAGTCGCTTGGCATGCTTTCTTCCGACCATATCTTGCAAAGAAGCTGATGCATACGGCTTGTCAGTTCCTCGCCTCCAGCTTTGAATAGCTCAGCCGACAGGCCGTCGGCTTCGGCGGCCTTGTGTTTTTGAGCCGCATTATTGCTATTCGTACCTCATTACAATCGGGTGGTGGTATGACGATCCCATCATCAGCGAATGGGGGTTCGATTTCAGCTTCATCTACGCCACTCCACAGCTTCAGGTCCACCGTTAAGCAGCTGCGAGAAGTGATCCCTCCATAATCCAAGCATGCTCTGGACATCTGTCACCAGATTACCGTTTTCGTCCTTGCAAGAACTGACCCCGGGCTTGAAACCATTTGTCTGGCGCTTGACCTGCTGGAAGAATTTTCGGGTCATATTCCTGTCTCCCAACATCTCAAGCTCCTCGCACTCGCGTCTTTCCACATCCCGTTTCTTGAGCCTGAAAAGACGTCTCTCTTCCCTCCTTGCCTCGCGGTATCGCTCCGTTGTGGCTCTCGTTGCGGCCATCAGCAAGGTGGCTCTGTATGCTGCGTCTTTCATTGCGGTGGCGTCTCGGCACTCGTCGTCGTACCACGTGTTGCGCGTCTCGCGGAAATAGCCAATCGTCGCTTCGGCTGTCGAACGCATGCAGCAGGCGATAGCATGAAACTGCGCGTTCACGTCGCTATCGAGCGAAGCAATCTGTGTTCGCGTTGATTGATCAGGGGATAACCAGGTAGCCTTGTGGATGTTCCGATGCTGGAATCTGGTGCTACAGACTACCATGTTCCTTGCCGCGGCGAAGTTGATTAACCTCATACCGTTGTCGGAGGTTTCATCGTGGAGGCTGTATTTTGCGACGGTCGGGCCAAAAACGCCCTCTTTGCAAACCCTGGCATTAAAGTCGCCAAGCACGGTTTTTATGTCGTGGCGGGGGCAGCGCTCGTATGCTCGCTCAAGGCGCTCGTAGAAGCCGTCTTTGACTTCCTCGTCTTTCTCGTTCGTCGGGGTATGCACGCAAATCAGGCTTAGGTTGTGGAATCGAGCCTGGCTTCTAAGAATTGCTAGGCGGTCATCGACGGGTGTGAAGCTGGAAACAAGATGTCGTAGTCTCCGGCCAATAGCAAAACCGACTCCGAATTCGTGCTTGGATTCATGGCAGCCGTAGTAGATATCGCAGGTAGATTTTTTCGAGCATCCCTGCCCCGTCCATCGCATTTCCTGGAGTGCGATGATGTCAGCACTGTATTTATCGAGGGCATCTACCAGCTGGATCGCTGCACCTGGTCTGTAGAGTGTTCTTACGTTCCAGGTACATATCCTTAAATCGTTGTCCTTATAACGTAGGCGGCGGTCGTCATCAAGTTGAGGGGTCCATATCCGAGGCTGGTTTGGATTTTTCATTGGATAACTTTTTATGTGGTGGGTCCCAAACCCAACGCAAAACCCTTTAACCCGGGGGAGGGTCGCCGCACACCTCGGCTCACTACGGACAGATGCCCGTAGCTATCCAGCGGGTGCCACGAGGAGGCTGTGTGTCGACTTGGATTGAAAAGGAACAAGGATCGTGCTGGTATTCGCCAAGTTAAATGCTATCAGACACTTTACCTTGTATTCTCGCACCCAGGCCCCCCAGTTTGGTGCGGCTCCTTATAAACTGGTGAAATTCCTGCAGTTCCGCCCGCTTAATGACCACGTAGTCCGTCTTAGCGCGTCCCGTCGTGCTGACTACCCCGAACTTCAAATCAGTGGGTAACCGCAACTCGGTGCCGAACACTGCTCGGGCTGGAGTGAGTGATGTCGTGTCGTGCGGGGCTGACCTATACGCCATCAGGAACAGGGGGATATGCGTGTCCCAATCCTTTTGATTCCTGCCTACCACTTTCCACAGGTATTCTTCCAGTATCCGGTTAAAGAGTTCCACCATGCCGTCGGACTGTGTGTGCAAAGGAGTGGTACGCGTTTTCTTTATCCCCAGTAGCTCACACACTTCCTTGAATACCGCAGACTCGAAATTCCGGCCTTGATCTGAGTGCAACTCCAACGGAACTCCGAACCTTGCTTCTTGCCTTCGACGATTTTTGCAAGATCCGCATCCTCACGCTGGTCTTTTTGTAGCCTCTCCGTAGACCACTCTTTCTCTGGCATAACGCTTACCAACCGGACGTCCACTATCTGTTCGTTGCTTTCGGCTCGCGAGCATTGCCTGCATTCGACTTTGCACGGACGGCGTGACAAGGCATCGGCATTTCCATGGCTACTGCACTTACGATGCTCTATCGTGTAGTCGTAGCTCTGCAGTCGCTCGATCCACCGCGCCAATTGCCCTTCAGGATCCTGAAAGTTCAGGAGCCATCTCAATGCCGCATGATCTGTCCGCAGGCGAAACCTTTGTCCATATAGATATTTGTGGAAGTGTTTTACGCAGTCCAATACCGCCAGCAGTTCTCTCCGTTTCACACAGTAGTTGCGTTCCGGTTTCGATAGAACCCTACTGTAGTACGCTATCACTTGTTCCTGGCCGTCTAATATATGTGATAGCACATCGCCAATACTATTCCCGCTTGCATCTGTATCGAGCACAGCATTCTGGGAAGGCCAGAATTGGAACACTGCACAGTATTTCCTTTAGACTGACTCTTGGCTCTTTTTCGTCAGTTTGTGCAAGCTGCTGGCTATGTTCGCGAATCCCGGAACAAATCGGCGGTAGTATGTGCACAGGCCCAGGAAACTGCGGAGTTCGTGTCGATTGCGTGGCCGGGGCCACTCCTTCACCGCCGTGATTTTGCCTTCATCCGTATGTACTCCGTGGGCGGAAACCGTATGCCCCAGATACTTGACCTGTCTTTGGAACAGCGAGCACTCCTTTGGGTCGAGTTTAAGCCCAGCTTTTTGTGTTCGCTCGAATACCTCCTTCAGCTTTCCTAGGTGGTCGTCGAAGCTCTTACCCATCATGAAGATGTCATCGAGGTACACAAGGCACGTCCGCCAATGCAGCCCTTTTAGCACGCGTTCCATTAGCCGCTCGAATGTTGCTGGTGCGTTGCAGAGTTCAAACGGCATGACGGTGAACTGCCACAAACAAACCATCGCCAACACTGAAAGCCGTTTCCTCCTTGTCCTTGTCTGCAAGCTCTACCTGCCAATAGCCGCTGCGTAAGTCGAGCATGGAGAACCACTGTGTGCCTGACAGTGTGTCCAGGGTGGCATCGATCCGCGGTAGTGGATAACTGTCCTTCTTGGTCACATCATTGAGTTTCCGATAATCCACACAAAATCGGGTACTGCCATCCTTTTTCTTGACTAGCACGACCGGCGAGCACCAGGGGCCCGAAGAAGGCTCTATGACCTTTTCTTTCCGCATGTTTTCGATCAAATTTGTGACCTCTTCCCTATTGGCCAGGGGACCTCGTCTTGGCGGTTGGCGAATCGGTTTCGCACTTCCGGTGTCGATGTTGTGCTTCACTATGGCTGTTCTTCCGCCTGCTTCTGCCGCAAATATTGACCCATAGTGCTGCAGGAGAGACCTCGCCTTCTGTTTCTGCTTCGCCGTCAAATCGCGCTTCCACTGGTTCTCCTGCGGTATGGCGTCCATGTTAAAACTGCTCTTCTTATTACCTCCTGGCGGGCTACTCTCGCATTTGACCACTGCTACCGCTTCCTTACACTCGCCAATTACCTCATCTTTCCCAACATATCTGGGTGCATTCAGGGGGTTCAGTATTCTGACTGGTATTCTGCCATTTTTAGGTTCCACTAATGTACGTCCGATGATGATGTTGTCGTGTCCTTGTTTCGGTGCTTCTACAACCCACAGCCGACTCGTCCCATCGTCCTCGTCCACCTTTGCCCACACAATCGCCTCAGAATTCGCTGGTATCCTCCTGTGTTGACACGATACAACCTTCCTTACCGCCACGCTTCGCTCATAGCCGGTGTGCAGCGGGAATTCAACGTTGGCATATCTCAGCACATTTTCCTTCAGATCCAGCGTAAAACCGTGCCTAATCATGAAATCTACGCCGATAATCACGTCGTCCATTATATCCGCGACGATGAACTCATGTTCCAGGCTGCTGGTGCCGATAGCAATCGTTTTTGTAACTTTCCCTCTTACCGGCGCGCGCTCGCCAATCGCAGTCCGCAGCTGTATGCCATGCAACGGTTCCCACTTCCTCAGAAGCTTTCGTCTTATGATCGAATATGACGCGCCAGTATCCAGTGTCAACACGAACAACTTTCCATCTTACCTTCCTTCAATTGTCAAGTTGCTGGGCTGTCGTTTCAGCTGTGAGACAAGGACGGTGGGGCGGCAGACTGTGGGGATCAGCTCACGCCCCTTTGGGCTGACCCGTTTTAGTTTAACGGCTCCTCGTCCTCAGCCCTGCGCTTGTTGGCTGAGCCTCGATTGTCAGTATTCTTCGCTTCAGGCGATTGCGATCGGGAACGGGAACGCCTCTTTCGTTGGCGGCAGTCTCGTGATATGTGGCCCTGCTTGCCACACACCCAGCAAACAACTTTAGAGGAGACCACCCGTGGTCTGTCCGGTATCTCAGAGCTTATGGCCTGGATCGGAATGTCGTTGTCCGCCTGAATCTGGCGTATCCTTGCAGGTGCATACCGAGTGCTCCCAATCCATGCCGCTTCATATGTCATCGCGCTGGTCACCGTCTCCTTAAATGTCGGCTTGCCCATCATCAACGCACTGCGACGTGTTTCAGGATCATGAAGACCTTCAATAAACGACTCAATCTTCATCCTCTCGAGATCATCAGCACCAAATTTTGGGTAGCACAACTGTACGAGCCGCTCAATGTCTGCTGCATATGTCTGCAGCGCTTCGTTGGCTCTTTGCTTGCGGTTCTTCAGCTCACAGTAGTATAGCGTATGGTTGTGCTCGTCGCATGGTTGTGCTCGTCGCGAAGTATAGCGACGAGCACAAAAAGAAGACGAGCAAATCGAAATCTTGAACATGCCTTTTATTGCAATCATTACCTGGCTCATGTCTAATGCTTGTAATGGTCCAGCCGTACTCTGGATCGACGCAGCACCCGCAGCCGATTCCTCCACTTTGGCCGACGCCTCTTGTTCCTGCGTTCCGAACTCGTGTGCAGCCCAATCGATGCCTCGTGATTCACACGCTTCTCGCAAGCGCAGTTGCAACTCCACCTTTCCGCCAGCAGTCGGCAAATTCCAGGCAGCCAGCTCCTTCTTCAGCTGATCTACCTTCAGCAGCTCGAGTTTAACCATGTCCGTGCCTTTATAATTTTATTTATTTTCAATTTTCCACAATTACACTTCTGACACCAAATGTTACGAATGCTAGTTCTAGTGGGCTAGTACGTATCTCTGGATTGCGTAATTTGAAAATAAAACACACTTAGTTTCCCAAACGCAGTCAATAAAATAAACCAACAATCACTTTATTTCACAGTTTTGCACTTCACTGCCTTTACACTTAAGTATTTGTTCAATTACTCCGTGTAGCACCTTCACTAGTCAAAATCAGACTGACTCGCTGCGCCGCACCCGGCTGCCTTTTATACCTGTCCGGCCATCGCGCAGATCGTTCTCGCACATTCCAGAGTGGACTAAAGGTTTCCATGATGATCGCGACTATCATTGCCAGGTTAGACTAAAAGTTTCCATTATCGCGGCCATCATTGCCAGGTTGGACTAAACGTTTCCATTATCGCGGTCATCATTGCCAGGTTGAATTATGGCACGGCGCGTAGCGACAGGGTTGCGTTGCACAATGACAGACTGTCTTATCGTTACAATGTGTACAGTGTGTTCAACAATAAATGTTCTTCGCTTATTCGCTTAACTTTTAAGTAAACATTTACCGGTTTTGTTTTCATATAAGTGCACATTGTTGCGGTTGTCGATGCATAAATTTTAATCAATTCTCTTTGTACTTTCCGCTGCGACACGTGTAACTAAAATGATTGTGCTATTTAAGAAATGTTTTGGAGCGAGCTTTTTGACGAAGTATCCTAAGGGGCCTAAATGGTCAGTTGAAAAATCTGCAAAATATCTTAAAACCACTTCCACGGTTGTTTAGAGGTGGTTTGAACGTTATGCAGAAATAGGAAACGTTGACGACGAACCAGGAAGAGACCGAAAACCCACCCACCGGCAGGATAAAGTCATTGTTGGGCTTTTTGAAAGAAACCCAATGGTCAGTCTGAGAAAAGAAAACAAAATATTATCAAAGAAGGGCTTGAATATATCCTTAAATACGATTCGCGACAGGCTTCAACAATCAGGCATAAAACGTAGCGGTACTTTGTCGAAACCGTTGCTTTCAAAAAAGCATATTGAAAAGCGTCTTCAGTGGGTTTACACAAATATCGACCGTGATTGGACCAAAGATATATTTATAGATGACTCAACTTTTGTGTTGTTTAATACAATTAGACATGTTTGATTGAAAAAAGGTGAAAAAGTAATTCAACGAAGTGAAAAGCATCCCAGAAGGTTCATGTGTATGGATGCTTCTCTGCCCAAGGATTTGGCGTTCTAAAGTGGTTCACCGGAAATTTAAATGCAGTTAGAATGCTGTAATTGTGCAAGTATTGATCATTGAAGTCTGCTGAGAAATTATATTCGAAAAATAACACCGATTGGATACTACAAGAAGATAACGACCCGAAACACAAAAGTAAACTATGCACTAAGTTGAAAGAGGATCCCGATATTGCAACTTTGGATTGGCCCTCACAGTTACCAGATGCAAATCCCATAGAGAATGTTTAGGCTATAATGAAAGCTAAGATATCAAAAAAGAATATAAAATCATCAAAACATTTATTCGATTTCTCAAAAGAACGTAGAGGACTCTTTCCGTAGATTATGCTGCAATTTTCGCTGCCAGTTGTTGCCAAAGATGTCACGCTATTATAGACTATGCAGGAGATTGGACCCCATATTAAGCATTCTGTCGAAACTTATAATAAGATCTATTTCTCAAAAATAAAACATTTTTTTAAATAAATGTAATGTACATTCTGTGAGAGAAGAACGTTTTTTGTTGAACACACTGTTGACACATTCGCAATTTATAATACGTACTAAACATGTTCTTTAATTCTTAACCTTCACTCTGTGTGATTCCACCGGTGAGTGTGCTCGTGATTTAGAACTTGAGTGGTTCGGAACTTTGATAAGTTTTGCATACAAAATGTATTGGTAAAAGAAACGGGGTCATTAATCCCCAAAGCACAACAAACAGTTTGTGTACTTTTTTTGGCTATATCTGCCTAATCATACTTGAACTGAGATATTCGTTTATGTTTTTAGATTCGTCTCATCAATACCTTTCAAATGACATAATTATAAATATATCGTTTAGAAATAAAAGCCTTCACAATTTCATGTTTTATGTCGTCGTGGGGAACTGTATACCCCAAGCACGGATTGAAGGTTAATATTAACTTTATCTCAATCCAAAGATTTACAATTAAAGAAATTTAACCTTTTTAACCGGGAAAAAAATTTAGCTTGGAACTAGTTTACCTACTTAATTAACTTAATTTTAAGTTTGCGAGAATATACATTTCTATCATTTTAGATTTGAAAATAATTTTAATCCTGTTTTTTCGACATCAAACCTATTTCTAAATTAAGTTAATTTTTAGCAAATTAAAAACTGTAAGATAATGTAGATGAATGCAAGGCCAAAGAAGAAAACATATCGCACACGCACTACAAAAGTGACACAACTCAAAATTTTTCATTTTAGGGTTTATGTGTTAATACTGTGCACAATGCATAAACCTACCAACCAACAAAAGCTCAGTATATTTGTCGTTGTTAACTGTTACAAAAATACAGTTAGGTCTCTTTTCATGTCAGAAGTTTGATGCTATTTGATTGCTGCAATGCAAAAGAGTCCTATCTCAAATTGTGTCACTTTTGACGAAATAAATTTTTGTTAAAGTTAATTTTAAGCAAAATTCCGACAATTTATGTATATATTTTTAATTTTTAAAATTACTTATGAATTTTTAAATTTTTCATTCAACTTTTTAACTGTCATTTATAATTTACATATTAAATTCAGAAAAACTGGCATAACTTGAAATAGTTCCGTAATTATTGAATTAAAATATCATCAAAACAGTCACAACTCAAAATTTTGGATTTTCAAGTGTAAAATAAAAAAAAATTCTTGGAACTTATCAAAAAGCATAATCTGTAAGGATTTTCTACTGAACGGTCTATTCGTTACTAAAAAAATGTTTATTTAGCTCAAAAACAGTTTTTTCGTTTCCTGAAAAATCACAAATTTTGAGTTGTGTCACTTTTGTTGTGCGTGTGCGATATGCTTTATTGAGTTAAAATTTGATTTGGATTTTTTCTCTTTTATTTAATAGGCTCGTGTTTTAGTTAACCATAATCCGCCGTTAGGGTGAGTTTTCACCCATTTTCAACTTTGAGATGCTATAACTTTCCTATATATTAATCAAAATGATTAAGGTTTCTGACCCCTACGGGTCAGGGTCCGAGAATATGCCCATGGTAAGGCATGCCTGTCGTAAGACGCGACTAAAATCCACCCGTGTGGAGTTGCCTGATCTCCCATCGGACGCGTCCCTAGGTGGCGGATAGGGGGGTCCTTGGTGGACAAACGACGTCACTTCTGTACCCTTGGAGGAACAGGAGTCATGTCTGTTGCGTCCATCACAATGATGGTATAGAGTATGGGTACCATCCGCGGACCAAACTGGCTAGGGAGGAGTCCCGAACTAAAACCATTTATTGGCAATGGACAACGAAATGGATATTACTCCAGGTGGAATCCACATAGGTGGCAATCCACCCGCTTCGGCGGCAGGGACAAGGATTCTGGCGGCCCCAACCATTGCTCAGGTCTCCCGCCTGTACCAGCGGGAGCGCATCCTGGAGGAGAGCGGGGTCGTTACTACGATCTCCTCTTCTTCGGAGACGGAGGATTCCAAGGAGCCAGAGGGCCTGCATCGGGAAGTTGCCACGGTGGCTGAACGACCTCCCAGTGGTTCTAAGGAATCAAACAAAAGGAGCAAGGCGAGGAGGATCAGAAGGAAGCGGACGGCTATGCGCCGGCTTGAAAATTTTGGTGACATGGCCGGTCCTCCGGAACCCGTGTCTTCCAAAAAACCCAAGTCGGCTGAGGTAACACCCACCGAAGCCACTGGTCCGGCGGAGAGCACGGGAGTCTCCAAATCGTCCTGCTCGCGAGGCAAGCGGATGAAGACTGCAGCCGAAAACAGCACGCCTACCTGCCCTGCAACTGCTGTCGTCAGGTGCGCCACGGCCCCCAAAGGCACGAGCGCAGCCCCGGCAGTAGCCAAAGCGGCGGATAAGCGTGAGAAGGTGCGGCCAAGCCATCGTATAGCGAGAAGGCTGCTGGCCCGCGGCTGATGGCAGTGATTGGGAAAAGGGGCCCTGACCACAGGTTAACCGATACAGAACTTAACTTCTGCAAAAGCCAACTGATGCGTCGGGTCATTGCCTCCGGTCCTGAGGCCAATGCGAAGGGCTATGAGACAAAAGACGGCACTATATTGGTGTCGTGTGCATCTTAGGCCAACTTTCACTGGATCAGGAACGCGGGTGGAGGAACGCAATGGGTTGCCTCCTAAGGGCACACTCGCTTCACGGTCTACGAAGGCGAGGTTGCGTCCCTCAGGAAAGCCATCTGCTGGATACCGGACCCTGACCTGTCCACAGCGGATGTGCTCTCTTGTCTGCGTGCCCAGAACCCGGGCATCAGCACCAGGCTTTGGCGTGTTCTGCACCACCGCAAGAGTACCAACCGGGTTGGTAAGAAAGGTGGTTCTCTTGTGGTGAGAATTGATGAAGCCTCTGCTGATGTCCTGGGCTCCCGGTACGGGAACTGTCTCAGTCTCTTCTTTGGGACTGTCAGTTTTTATGTCTATCCCAAATAGGGGGCTCAGACAGTTCTTGTAGTTATCGTCCTCTGTCGGTAACGCAGATCAACTTGCAGCATTCCAAAGCCGCTACTGCACTTTTAATTAGTCGGCTCTCCCGGCGGCACACACTACCCCACATAACAACAATTCAAGAGCTCTGGGTCTTTAGGGGCCGGGTCTGTGGCCTTGAGTCGCTGAAAGGAAATTCGATAAGAAATTATGATAGGAAATTCGATTCGACCTAGAACCTGTCTTATAGTATCATCTCATCTCACGGTCACTAGTCTTGACCTCTTCTTCTGTCAGGACCTGGTTACCGCTGAGGTGAGCTTCAAGGGTATGCGCGGATGGTCGAGGTTCGTGATTGCGTCTGGGTACTTTCCTTACGATGCACTGGAAGCGCCACGACCTGGGAAGGTCGCCAGTCTCGTGAGGTTTTGTGAGCAGCGCAATCTCGGTCTCATTTTATGTTGTGAAGCTAATGCCCAGCACACAATCTGGGGCAGCAGCAAATGCAACAACCGAGGCTCCCGGCTGTTCGGGTATATTGCATCCTCCGGCCTGAATATTCACAACACTGGCAATCAGCCCACGGTTGTGACAACTAGAAGGCAGGAGATGGTTGACATCACTCTCTATCTAATATAAGATTGGGGTGGTCAATCAACAACTGGAGAGTCCTTAGCGAAGAGTCGTGTTCGGACCACAGGTATATCGAGTTTCAATGCGGCGAGGAGGCACAAATGCCATTGCCCTCTAGAAACCCGAGAAATGTAGACTGGCAGAAATTTCGGGAGGCACTGCGGAATAAATACGCGACGGCACCGAAAATTCGCATCTCAATACTGCCCTAACATCAAGCTTTGAGCTAGCCTGCCCAACTAGACCTCCCCTTGGCCGGACCCCTGTTCCGTGGTGGAACAGGGAGCTTCAGTTGCTTAGGCGTGAGTCTAAAAAACATCTCAACCGGGCCCTCAAGACGAATCTTGACGAGGACTGGGAGCGCTACCGATGCACTCAAAAGAACTATAAGAGGCTTATTCGAGCTTCGAAGAAGGCCTCTTTTAGAGATTTCTGTAGTGGCATTGAATCCCTGAGCGACACAGCTAGGCTGGTAAAAGTTCTGCAAAAGGACCAAACCGCGAAGCTGAGGTCGCTTAGGAAACCTGATGGCTCCTACACGGAGAGGAAAAGTGAGACACTCAGTCTACTGATGGAGTCTCAATTTCCAGGAAATCAGGTCACTGTTGCCCAGCAACATTCGTCCTTGGACGGAATATTGCTAGGGTCACCACACCCTCCCGACATGACTGGTACGTCGCAAGAACTGTGACGAATGAGGTTGCCATTCGATTTGCCATCAAGTCCTTTGACAGCTTCAAATCGCCGGGTCCTGATGGCATTTATCCTATCGTGTTGAGGGAAGGTATAGAGTCAGTAGTCATGGCACTGAAGAAAATCTTCACTGCATGCCTGGCACTGGCTTATATACCACGCCCTTGGAGGATGGTGAGAGTCGCGTTCATTCCGAAAGTCGGAAAGGACGACTACACTAGCCCCAAGAGCTTTAGACCTATTAGCATGACTTCTTTTATGCTAAAAAGTCTCGAACGGCTGGTGGAGTTGCGGATACGTAAGGAGTCGCTTAAGATGCATCCTTTGTCTCCATTTCAGCATGCCTACCAAAGTGGGAAGTCCTGCGAGTCGGTTCTGCAAAATCTGGTTGGTAGGATAGAGCGAGCCATCGACAGGAAGGACTACGCGGTGGGAATCTTTGTGGATATAGAGGGCGCTTTTGACAATGCGACTTTTGACAGTATGTGTAAATTGGATACGTTCAATGCTAGCCCAAAGAATCATGACGTTGCGGGCAGAGGACGATCTGATGGTGTCATCCGGTGTAAATAGAGACTGTCCTCAAGGTGGGGTGCTGTCTCCATTGCTCTGGTGCATGGTGATTGATCCCCTGCTCATCACTCTGAATGACTCTGGAGTCTACGCACAAGCATACGCGGTCGATGTGGCCTGTCTCGTAACCGGCCCTTCCCTTATGCACATCTGCAGAAAGGTGCAGAAAACTCTGGATATGATTGACACCTGGTGTAATGCGAACGGGCTATCTGCTAATCCCGCCAAAACTGGTATGGTTCTCTTTACCAGGAGGAGGAAGCTTGATAGAGTCGTTCTGCCCACACTCAAGGGGGTCACTATCCAGCTATCCAAGGAAGTGAAATATCTGGGAGTTATCCTAGATGATAAACTCCTTTGGAAATCTCACGTAGAACTAAAGACATCGAAAGCACTGTTGGCTTTCTGGCAATACAGAGGTGTATTTGGGAAAACATGGGATCTTTCCCCTAGCAAGATCCTCTGGATCTACAAAGCTATGATAAGACCTATCATCTCCTACGCATCGGTAGTTTGGATGAGCAGACTCTCTCTTGCAGGGGTCAAGAGAACCTTGTCCAGACTGCACCGCACTGTGGCCATATGTTGTACTGGAGCCTTTCCAACTACTTCTGGCCCATCGCTAGATGCCTTGGTGAGCCTTCCTCCACTTGATGTTTTCATCCAAAGAGAGGCCCTAAAGGCCATCCGAAGACTAAAACACAGTGGCCAGTGGTATGGCGGATAATTGTGCTGGCACCGACATAGACCTCACAGTCACGTCCATGCCCCTCGACTATATGCCCACAACTGTCATACTAAAAAAGCGGTACATGGTGTTGCTGCCTGAGGCTCACTCTTGATTGTATCCTGAGGATGAGTAAACACTGCTTCCGTATATTCACGGACGGCTCCAGAACGGAAGATGGTTCTGGCTCTGGAGTCTTCGTGGAATCCACGGGGACTAGACGGTTCTTTGCCCTAGGCTAGCACGCATCTGTGTTTCAGGCAGAGGTGCATGCGATACTTGAGGCCATGAACTTTGTCGTAGAGAGTAAGTGGAAAGGCAGGTCTATCTGTGTCTGTAGCGACAGCAAAGCTGCACTTATGGCCTTGGACAGCCCTCCAACTACCTCTATGCTAGTCAAGTCCTGCAGGCTTAATTATGTTGGCAAATACAATAGCCTGATGCTCACCTGGGTCCCGGGACACGCAGGAATTGTGGGTAATGAGACGAAACTTATGCTTCCCGCCATATCCGACAAATGCTCACAGTTTCTTTTGTCACTAGGCATAAGGGACTGCAGGCAGATGGTCGGGTTAATGACGGGCCATTTCCTATGGGCGAAGCACATGGAAATGGTAGGCATATCTGACAGTGCCCTATGTCCTGCCTGTGAGGAGGACGTTGAGACGGCGGAACACTTCCTGTGTCTCTGCCCCGCGTTCGCTCGTATCAGGTTTGAGACGTTTGGCACTGATGTGCTAAGAAGCGACCACCTTGGCTCCTTGGCACCCCAGGATCTATCAAGGTTTCTTCGGAAATCGCGTAGATTTAAAGCATATTAACAGGGAACAACAAGTCGTAGTACAATGGACGTAAAGGGTGTTTTTTTTAGAGGTATAGAACTTCGAATTGAAATAAAACACAAGAAAATCGTTTTAATGTCCATCAATTTGGCTTTATTGGAAGGATAATTTTATGCCATTAATGTTTAAATATGATCTCGGGCATGTGGCCGCCGCGGCTGGCTCGAATAAAGCCAATTCTACAGGTCCAATTTTTAAAGTTGATGGACAAAGCTCCAATTGCTGTGCACGGTGGCGAATCGATTCATTCGGGTCCTCTTCAACATTTTGCTCTACAGCGGCAATTGTTTCTTCGGTGCGCACTGTTCGACGTCTCTGCGGATGCGTATTATCACATAGAGTAAACGTAGTGTGAAAACGACCCATGGTTAACCGATGGATGGACCGATTTTGCTCTGATGGACGATTATGTCGACCATAAAATGGACGGAGCTTGCGGTATACTTCGCGAACTGAACCATTATTTTCGAAATAAATTTGCACGATTTGCAAGCGTTGTTCTTTTGTCAACCTGTTCATGATGAAATGGCAAACCAAACTGAACATAAATGACATTAGAGTTGCCAGATTTGACCACAAAATGCCAGTTTTATCTCTATTCGAAAAACAAACCTCTAAAAAAACACCCTATATAATTGTCTGAGTGCTGCGCTTGCTAGATCGTTCCGACAAGCGGGGAAAAAAACAAAAAAAAAAAAGGTTTCTTGTATTTGTAGCAAACCAATATAAGTTTTAGAATTTATTAACAACATATTGATTATTTGATTATAACGGTGATTACAAAAAAAGTTACGTGGGCGACGTTCGGGTGATATTTCACCCATATAGAAAATGTGTGGAAGTTCAACGCAACACATACAGAAAATGCCATACAATTACGTCACTGGATTGAAAGTTTTTAACTACTTTTATAGGCAAAACCTTTTTATGGATCAATGGGCCTCCTGAACTCAACGGAAAAGTAGGAGCCAATTATTTTATTTCAACTAAAGTTGGTATAACTCGCTATGCTTGAAGTCGTGTGTCAGCAATACAAGATGCCAATGAAGACCAATGTTAAAGATAGTAATTGACAAAACTAATGTTGAAGGTTTGCGAGTTATTGGCAGTGAATGGATCTGCGTTGGTGATATTCAGGCATATTTTGGTATTTCAACTTTGAGTGGTGTTTATAAGTCGAATGGAGAATCTCTTGATAATCTGTAGAGTTGCACAACAGGCGGACCAATTTTTCGTTCTGTCGTTGACAAAACCACTCGCCAAGAACGTAACCATTGTAATCAAGAATGAAGCTCGTTAACACCCATAAGAGATATATGAGAAACGTGGGTTCAGCGACAACTGCTATGTAAGTCCTATGAAGAGGACACACTAAGTTAACAAGAGCCTTTGAGCACTTTTCATCATAACCAGAATATGTGGATGACAAAAAATTACCCAAAATTATATCGTTTTACAATAAGTCAAAAGCAGTAGTTGACACTTAGGCCCAATTGATTGATCGCTAAGTATACCGTCAACCAAACAACTAATCGCTGTCGTTCCCAGCTGGCATTACAACAAAAAGCACAAGCGGCGAATTTTTCTTGAAGACTTAGAATTAATTTTAGTAAAGCTAAAGATTTTGCGTAGAGCAACGATACCGAAAGCAAAATCTTCATGCAGACTTCTTATCTCAATACAGTAATTTTTGCAAACCTTGTCAGAAAATCAGAGCGTAAAAAAGTAAAAGAACTATTGGAACACGGCGCCAATTTGGTATCAAACACGATCGAGAGGCATATTCTGCTTGCAATTCTTGAAAAAAAGTATACTTGTGAACACAAAGTTTTAGTTAACTACTGCCCTTCCTTCCCCTCTTTCCCCATCCAATTGAAATGAGTGCTGTAACATATTGTTACGAATACTAGTTCTAGTGGGCTGGTACGTATCTCTGGATTGCGTGCTATGAAATTAACAAAACACACTTAGTTTCTCAAACGTAGTCAATGAAAACCAACAATCACTTTATTTAAATAATTTCACACTTTACTGTCTTTACACTTAATTATTTGCTTAATTACTCCGTGTGCCACCTTCACTAGTCAAAATCAGACTGACTTGCTGCGCCGTACCCTTACTTACTTAACTGGCCATAACAACCCGTTATCGGGTTACGGCCTGCCGCAAAACTTCTCCCAGGCGCCTCTGCTTTGCGCGCGACTTCTCCAGTTGTAACACCAAGAGATGACAGGACCTCTTCAACTTGGTCCTTCCACCGGAGACACGGCCTCCCTCTTCGTCGCCGACCTCCAACCATCGCATCGAACACCTTTTTCGTCGGAGCTTCGTCGTCCATGCGGCAGACATGACCGATCCAGCGTAGCCGCTGGATGTTTATTCGCTGCGCTACGTCCATGTCCTTATACAGCTCATACAGCTCGTTATTGGTTCGTATGCGATAGTCGTCACCAACCCGAACAGGGCCGAAGATTTTGCGAAGCACATTCCTCTCGAACACTCCAAGGGCCGCTATGGCGTTTCGTGTCATTGTCCATGCTTCAGCGCCATAGAGGAGCACGGGCAAGATAAGCGTCCTATAGAGTGAAAGTTTTGTCGGTCGAGAGAGGTCTCTACTTCTCAATTGCCTACCGAGACCGTAGTAGCACCTATTGGCAAGAGTAATCCTTCGCTTTATCTCCAGACTGACATCATTGCTGCTGTTGATGGCGGTGCCAAGGTAGACGAATTCCTTGACAACTTCAAAGGTATACCTGACGGCCTCGACGTGAGACCCTAGCCGCTGCGATTACCTGTGTGTAGACAGCATATACTACGTCTTGCCCTCATTTACCACCAGATCCATTTTGGCAGATTCTCTTTCGATAGCCGCAAAGGCAGCGGTGACATCTCGCTTGTTACGCCCGATGACATCAATGTCATCAGCGTAGGCAAGGAGCTGGACATTTTTGTTGAAGATTGTGCCATTACGATGTACAACGGCCTTGCGCAGAACACTCTCCATGGTGAAGTTGAAGAGGTCGCAGGACAAAGGATCGCCCTGTCTAAAACCTCGAACGGTATCAAAGGGGTCGGAGAAGTCACTTCCAACCTTGACGGAGCTGCGCGTATTGCTCAACGTCGCTCTGCAAAGTCTCACGAGCTTTGCAGGGATACCAAGTTCAGACAATGCGGCATATAGGCGATCCCTTATCGGGCTATCGAATGCTGCCTTGTAAGTGATGAAGAGATGGTGTGTATCGATCTGATTCTCATGGGTCTTCTCCAGGATTTGGCGTAAAGTGAAATCTGGTCGATGGTGGACTTACCAGGTCAAAAGCCGCACTGATAAGGTCCGATCAGCGCCTTGGCGAGTGGTTTTAATCTTTCACATAGTACGCTCGTCAGGACCTTGTATGCAATGGGAAGTAGGCTGATACCCCTGTAGTTGGCGCATATTGTTGGGTCGCCTTTCTTCAGCACAGGACAAAGGGCACTGAGGTTCCAATCGTTGGGCATTCGTTCCTCCAGCCATATTTTGCAAATGAGCTGATGCATGCACCCAATCAGCTCACCGCCGCCGGCCTTGAACAATTCAGCTGGTAGCCCATCCGGCCCTACAGCTTTGTTGTTCTTGAGTCGCTGGATAGCGACCCGGACCTCGTCATGGCTGGGCGGTGGCACATCCACACCGTCGTCGTCGATTGGTGCCGTCTGGACATCTTCACCACTGGCGGTATTGTTCCTTTCGTCGCCTGCAAGCAGCTTGGTGAAGTGCTCCTTCCACAACCTCAGCACACCCTGCGCATCCGTAACCAGATCCCCGTTTTCGTCTCTGCAAGAAGATGCCCCAGGCTTAAATCCTTTCGTGAGACGCTTAACTTTTTGGAAGAATTTTCGGGCGTCATTCCTGCTCCTGCACTCCTCGATTTCCTCACGCTCGCGCCTTTCTTGCTCCCGTTTCTTGCGTCTAAAAAGGCACCTCTCTTTCTTCCTCTCCTCCCGGTATTTTTCTGTCATGGCTCGCGTGGCGGCCGACTGCAGGGTCTTCTTGTATGCAGCATTCTTCACTGCAGTGGCTGCGCGACACTCTTCATCGTACCATTGGTTTTTTGGTGGTGGGCGTCGAAAACCAAGGACATTTTCTGCGGCGGCGCGCATAGAATGGGATAAGTGAGCCCATAATCCGCCGATGTCATCAGGTGGAGAGGGGGAGCGACCGAGCTGGTTGGAGAGTTGAGCGGAGTAGGCTTCGGCTACCCCTTGTGATCGCAGCTTACTGATGTCCAGCTTTCTTCGCAAACTAGGTTGTGCGGTCTTCGCTGCGCAAAGACGCATGCGTACCTTGGCTGCAACAAGGTAGTGGTCCAAGTCGATGTTGGGTCCTCGGAACGTGCGCACATCTAGAATGCTAGAAGCATGCTTTCCATCAATCACAATGTGATCAATCTGGTTGCGGGTGGATTGATCGGTGGATAACCAGGTGGCCTTGTGGATATCGAGGTGCTGGAATCTGGTGCTACTAACTACCATGTTTCGTGCCGCGGCGAAATCGATCAGCCTCAGACCGTTGTTTGTAGTGGTCGTATGGAGGCTGAACTGCCCGACAGTGGGACCAAATATACCTTTTCGCCCGACCTTTGCATTGAAGTCCCCGAGGACGATTTTGACGTCATGGGCCGGGCACCCGTCGTAGACGTCCTCGAGCTTCGCTTAGAAGGCATCCTTGGTCGCATCGTCCTTCTCTTCCGTCGGGGCGTGCGCGCAAATTAGGCTGATGCTAAAGTATTTAGCCTTGATGCGGATCGAAGCCAGCCGTTCGTTCACCGGAGTGAACCGAGAGACCTGGTGACGAAGTCTCTTGCTGACCACAAATCCGCAGCCAAATTCGCGCTTCTCCGCATGGCAGCTGTAGTAGATGTCGCAGTCTGCTCGCTTGGAGCAACCTTGTCGTGTCCATCGCATTTCCTGGATGGCGGTGATGTCAGCCTTACATTTTATGAGGGCTTCCGCCAGTTGGATAATGGCACCTTCCCTATAGAGGGTCCGGACATTCCAGGTGCATATCCTCAAATCATGGTCCTTGAATCGTTTGCTGTGGTCGTCAACATTGTGGGTTCCATCCGAGGCTTGGTTTGCAGTTTTCATTGGTTCTTGGTTTTACGTGGCGGGCACCAAACCCTGCGCACAACCCAAATTTTAAGTCCTGGGGATTGAACACGCTGCACACATTAGTTCACTATTCAGCGGGTGCCAGATAGCTATCCAGAAGGGCCGCGCGGAGGCTGTGTATCAGCTTGGATTAGACAGGGACAAGGATCGTTCTGGCATTCGCCAGGTTGAACGCAATCAGAGACTTTACCTTGTATATCCGCTCCCTTCCTTGCGCCGTAACCGGCTGCCTTTTATACCTGTCCGGTTATCGCGCAGATCGTTCCCGCACATTCCAGAGTGGACTAAAGGTTTCCCTGATGACCGCGAGCCATCATTGCCAGGTTGTACTAAAAGTAGCCATCATTGCCAGGTTGGACTTAAAGGTTCCATCATTGCCAGGTTGGACTAAAAGTTTCCCTTATTATCGCGGCCGTCGTTGCCAGATTGAATTATAGCACGGCGCGTAGCAACAGGGTTGCTTTGCACAGCGACAGACTGTCTTATCGTTACATTGCCCACCACTTAGACTGGTTCGTCCCGAACAAGTGCCGAGGCTCCGCTGTGATAAGGCGCCAGGCGCTCCAAATGGACTACCTTCAGCTTAGCGCCTCTATTGCTGCAACGTTGAATCTTGTATACCACTTCGTTAAGCCTAGTCACGACTTCGTACGGTCCTTCCGTAAGGTTTGTCGGAGACAAACCTTTCCTTCGTTGCGGGTTGTAGAGCACCGGATCGCCTTCTTGGAACCGTGCTGAGTTGGCCCGTAGATCATATCTGGCTTTCACCTTATCGCCAGTTTGGTGCGGCTCCTTATAAACTCGTGAGTTTCCTCCAGCTCAGCCCGCTTATTGACCAGGTAGTCCGTTTTAGCGCCTCCCGTCGTGCTGACTACCCCGAACTTCAAGTCAGCGGGTAACCGCAACTCTGTGCCGAACACTGCTCGGGCTGGTGTGAGTGATGTCGTGTCGTGCGGGGCTGACCGATACGCCATAAGGAACAGGGGGATATGCGTTTTTTTTTTTCGGAGGAGGTGGAAAATCTTCGAAAGATACAACCGAACCCGTGTTCAGCTCTATGCCGGATTCTTACCGACTAAAAACCACCCCCTGTCTCCAACCCGTGATCCCGGCGGGACTACCGGTGGCCATTGCGTCGCCGGGCGGGTTTCCAGCCTTAATGGATTGGCTCGTGACTACTGCTTGGGCCCTCTGCCCTACGATCTCGCTCCACTCTTCGCTGCTCGGCCATGATTTGTGTCGCGAACCTGCACACCTTATTCCACTTCTCCGCTGAATCCAGCATGTGTTGGACCAGGTTCTGCACGCAGATCTGGCCGCCTAGCACTGATTGCAGCGCCTGTCGCTGCGTCTCGTATCGAGGACAGTGGAAGACTACGTGCTCTGCATCCTCCACCTCGCTGGTGCACATGGTGCAGTATGGGTCAGCTTCGTGCCCAAAGCGGTGCAGGTATGCTTTGAAGCACCCGTGACCCTCAGCAGTTGCGTCAACTGATGCGTCACCTCGCCATGCTTGCGGTTGAGCCAGCGGCTGATTGTTGGTATGAGGCGGTGGGTCCACCTGCCCTTGGATGAGCCACTCCAGCGATTCTGCCACTCGCCTAGGCTCCGCTGTCTACCGTTGCTGCGCGCACTGTCATCGTGGGCTTTATTGTGCGCCTCCCACGCTAGCAGATCGATCGGCATCGTGCCGGCCATCACACAGGCGGCGTCGTAGGAGGTCGTGCGGACTGCCCGGCATATTCGCAACGCGCAGAGGCGATACGTAGCCTCCATCTTTCGCCTGTAGGAGCGCACCTTCATTGCAGGGGCCCATATTTGTGCGCTGTATAAAAGCATGGAGGTGGCAGTCTCGTTGCCTGCTTCGGTCCGCCGAGGTTTGGCATTAGCCTTGCTAGCGCCACCACAGCTCTTGCGGGTCTCTCCGCTGCGTGCTGCAGATGCTGCTTGAACGTGAGCCGATAGTCTAGTATGACGCCTAGGTATCTGATTGCGCCCTTTGACGCGATCGTGTGGCCGTTTACATGGACCCGTGCCTGTTCCACCTTCTTCCTGCTTGACTCCAGCAGGACCTCCGTTTTCTGCTCGGCCAGCTGCAGGCCATTCGCCGTGAGCCATTGCTGGATCTTCGCCACCGTGTCGTTGCAGACCGCCTCAATGTTGTGGATGTGCTTGCCAGTGACGACTATTACGATGTCGTCCGCAAAGCCGACGATTGTCGCTGTCTTGTGTACGTCCAGCTGCAGTACGCCGTCGTACATGAGATTCCACAACATTGGGCCCAGCACTGATCCTTGCGGAACACCTCCTGTCACCAGATGTAGTTTTTCTCCGTCATCAGTACTGTATAACAATCGCCTGTTCGAAAAGTAGCTGGCTATGATTGCCACCAGGTGCTCTGGCACGCCTCGTCGGCGCAGCGCTAACAGGATGTGACCCCAATTCGCGGAGTTGAACGCGTTTTTTACGTCCAGCGTAACCAGGCAGCAATACTCCTTTTTACCCCCTTTCCAGCGTGTGCCGCTGATTACGTCTCGAGCTGCTTCAACCACCACCTCGATTGAGTTGATCGTCGACCTTGATTTCCGAAACCCGAATTGGTAGTCGGATAATCCGCCTGCTGCAGTAACAGCCGCTTCTAGCCTGTCGGCTATTACTCTCTCCAAGATCTTCCCTGCCGTATCCAGCAAACATATTGGGCGATATGCGGAAGGGTCGTCTGGGGGTTTGCCCCCCTTGGGCAGCAACACCAGTTTTTGCAGCTTTCACTGGTCCGGGAAAGTCTGCTCTTGCAGGCACGTGTTAAACACGTCCGCGAACAGTCCTGCGTGAAGCCTAATAGCCGCCTTGAGGGCGACGTTTGGCACTCCGTCGTAGCCTGGGGCTTTGCTGTCGCCGATCCTGCTGCAGATGGCAACAACTTCATGTGGCGTCACTTGCTCAATGACGCCGCTGGTTGTGGTTAACCCACTATTACACATGGGTAACCGCTGCTGGTCGGGAAACAGGCATTCCACTATTCTTGCCACAAATGGTGCAGACACTGGTGGCGGGGGGGTGAAGATGGCAAGCTTTTTCATGACCACCTGGTACGCTTTGCCCCACGGGTTCTCGTCTACTGTACTTAGCAGCTCCATAAAGCTCTTTTTTTTGCTATCTTTAATAGCAAATTTTAAAGATTTTCGTGCGTTGCGGTAGGCAACCTGACAGGCATCTCTAGTGAACGGGTCCGTGGCTCGCTGGTAGCGACGTCTGCTTTTGTTGCATTCTGCTCGCAGCTTTTCGATTCTGGCATTCCACCAGTAGACCGGAGTGCGCCGCGCGGAGCCGCCCCTCCTTCGCATCGATGCATTGCACGCGCGTGTGATTCGGCCCATCAACTGCTTCGTTTTCTCCGACGCTGAACCATTCAGCGGCGAACCCTCCATGGACAGCTCGAAAAGTTGTTTGTCGAAAGTTTTTTGCCTCCAGCCTCGCGGACAATGTCTGCCACCAGTCGGTTGCCTGGGTGTGTGTGAGCGCGAAATGCTGCAACAGATCGCTTGATGGTCGCTATGTGTGTATCTGCTGCTAAGCTCCCACGAAGCCCTCGGCGCCAGCCCTGAGCTAACAAATGTAACGTCGATGCAAGAGGTTCTGCCGTTTCTACTAAAAGTGGGCTGCCCGCCAGTGTTGAGCAGCACCAAGTCGAGCGCTGCGAACGCCTCCAACAGCATGGTCACCCTCGCGTTTGTCCTGGACGAGCCCCACTCTGTTGCCCAGGCATTAAAGTCGCCCGCGACTATCTTCGGCGACCTGTCCCTCGCATCCGTCACTATTTCGTCGATAATCGATGCGTATTGCGGCGCATAGCAGCTATACAGGAAGATACCATCCACCTTTGCTCGCACAAAGCCCCTGGCCCCTCTTGCCTGTTCTTGGAGTGGGCTTCTACCACAGATCCGAATCGCCGCTTTTCCCGCATCATCTGCGGCCCACACGCTCTCGTCTCTTTGTTTGTACGGCTCGCTTAGGAGCGCCGCGTCGGCGCCCAACTCCCGCACGGTTTGGCCCAGCAGCTCCTGCGCTGCCTCGCAGTGGTTAAGGTTCAGCTGTATGAACTTCATCAATGATGATTTTTAGCCGCCGCCTGATACACTGGGCATTTGTAGCTGCCGGTGATATGGCTCGCTTCCATCTTGTTTGACGCGCAGTGCATACACTTAGGCGCCGCGGCGCAGTCGCTGATTTTGTGGCCTTTATCGCCACACCGCATGCATAGGTCAGACCAATCGTTGGCGCTGTTACAGTCTCTGGCCAGGTGTCCGAAACCCATACATTTGTAACAGCGACGCATCCGGATTTTCTCTCGGATGCGGCACTGCACCCAAAGGACTCGAATTCTGCCAGCCTTCAACACTGCGTTGGCAGTATTTACCGGAAGCACTAACTCCGCCCGCTGCGTTCCAGCAAAGCTTTGCCGCAACGATGTAAGCTTCGCGTTCGATATGCCTGGCACCTCCGAAAATTGTTGGCAGAGTGCTGCGATAACTTCGTCGCCCATGGTTACTTCATCTAGGTCCATAACTTCCATAATGGTCGTTTCCGTGAGAGCAGTTACTTCCGCTTCACTCTGCAGGAACTTTTCCATCGCTCTCTGCAGGTCATCCGTCGCCGAGCTAGCTGCTTTTTTAGCTCAAACAGCAACTCGCCCTTAATGGTTTTTCGGACCTGTTTTACATTCAAGCTAAGCTCTTTTAGTTCTGACGCAGCTTTGACCTTCCGCAACATATCCGCGTAGGTAGTTTGGCCAGTTACTTTAACTACCAGCGCGTCTGGTCGAGTCTGCCTTTTCCTAGACTTTTGATTGGCCTGTACCTTTACCCAGCCATTTTGCCTGCTTTGCTGGCACCTCGGATGTGTTTGGTCAGCCGATGCGTTTATTGGCTGAGGTAAGTTCTCCTGCGTTTGCTTTAGTTGCTTGTTGTTGTTTTCGCCACGTTGCATTTCATTTGCACTTCGCTTAGTCTTTGGCGATATTATGCGCGTGCGTTTTTTACTCTGCTGAGGTGAGTTCTCCGCTGCTCTTGCATTATCATCATTTGCCGCTCTCGTTCTTTTGATCCGAATTGTTGCTTCTTCCAGCTTCTCAGTTTGCGTGGCCATGGTGTTAGTGCGCGGCTTAGGGTTTTTGTTTCCCATGTTGGCTTGCGCCGCTACACGCTCATACATGTCGACGACGCTGCTGACCACACTCTTCATTTGCTGGCTCATGTTTCGCTTGCTCTCCACCATGCTCCACAACTCTTTTATTTTTTTTGCCGAGTGCCGAGAGAGCAGCACTGCGCATACCATAGTCGTCGGGCGCCGCAAAATTTCCGCTCTCACTTGCTGGTGTAGTAGTTGCTGTCCGGCACCGTATGTGTGGGGAGCTGTTTGTCTCATCTGCTGTTTCTACTGCTGTTGTTGCCATTTCCCTCACTGGCGATCGAGCTAGTTTTGTGCGCGCCTTGAACGGGTTCGCAGTCGTGTCGCGGCTCGGTGCCGAGCTGGATGTCGCTCTGTCATTTTGCGCTGGGGCGATTTTGCTTGGAGATGAATTCCACATACTCCCAAGCTTGGTCGCATGCCCACCTGATTTCGCCGCAGTCTTCGCCGGTTGGTGCCTTCGCTAGTTACGGCTTGTGCTGGAGACTTTCCTCTCACGTTCTCGTGGTGGTGAACAATCGAGGTTCGTGTCCGTGCTGCAGTGTGGGCGGAGCCTAGCGCGACGCCGAGCTTTTAGCATGGCTACAGCCCAGGTCCGAGCAGTACGGTGAACTTGGCTGTAGTTTAGTTGCAGCCGCACTCCTCCCACTAATTCGTTGTTGAGGTTCGTTTTACTTACCTCCGTTCTTCTCTGCCGAGGTGGATTTCGCTAAAACTTCAGCTGCTAAGGCGCGGTGGTTTGAAGAAACAGACACTTCCACTCCAGTGAGTCACAAGCGGAGAGTTGATTGCATTTTTCACTACGCACTTCTCACTGTTAGAGCCTTTACACTCACTTTTAAAATTACTCGGTCACTTTGTCCTCACTTAAAAGAGATTTTTTGTGGATCGCTGTGAAAACACGTCTTCACTCCAGAACGATCACTCTCTCTCTCGAGCGGTACAGTATGTGCCGCCACAACCAGCCCACCTCCAGCATGTGGCTCGGCCTAGAGACACAGGCGATCAGGAAAACGGACCCTTCGTCCTGACTGTGTTGTTGGCGCTGCCGTGCTGTAAGTGCCGCTATCGCTGCTTGCTGGTTGCATGTCCTTTGCAGTATGTAATTCGCTGCCAAGGTCGGTGAATGCTGCTTTCAGGCGGTCAAGCGATACATTTTTGGTACTGCTGCCGATCTTCAGCCTGTATAATTTAGGGCGTCGCTTTAGCACCGTAAATGGTCCGTCGTATGGCTGCTGCAAGGGCGTATGTACGGCGTCGTTTCGGACGAAGACCTGCTTGCAGTGATGGAGCTCTTTTTGTAAAAATGGTTTCTTACCTCCATGGTGTGCAGTCTGCGTAGGTCGTATTTTTGACATTATTTGCCGGAACTGTTGAGCGAATTCCGACTCGCTGCTGCGTGGTTTTTGTGCTATGAAAAACTCGGATGGCAACCGCAAACTTTTGCCATATACGAGTTCAGCTGGTGCGGCCTGGATATCTTCTTTGAATGCTGAGCGCAGTCCGAGCATGATCAGCGGTAACTCCTGCGTCCAGTGAAGGGTGTCTTTGCTTTTCAAAGCCGCTTTTAGGGTACGATGAAACCGTTCGATCAATCCATTGGATTGCGCGTGATAAGCGGTGGTTCGTAGGTGACGAATGCCTAGCCGCTCGTTCAGTTCCCGGAAAAGCTGACTTTCAAATTGCCGTCCTTGATCTGTAGTGATTTTGCTTGGGACGCCAAAGCGCGAGATCCAGGTTTCGATGAGCGTCTTCGCGACGGTTTCTGCTGTGATGTCATAGATGGGTGTTGCTTCTGGCCATCTTCTAGACCTGTCGATTGCCGTGAGTAGATACCGGTAACCGTTCGACGGTGGCAGTGGCCCCACAATGTCGATGTTGATATGGTCGAATCGCGTTTCGTTGATGTCGTAGAACTGCAGCGGTGACTTGTTGTGTTGATGAATTTTCGATTTCTGTTTGGCTCGTATACCCGGATGCGAGATGTTGTGGACGGCGTCGAAGATTTTCTTTCGCATAGCTGCTGGTACAAACGGCTTACATCTGTTGTCAGTCACGTGGCAATAGAGCTGCTGCTTGGAGTTAACGATTGGCAGCTTTGTCAGCGTGAGATGGTAGTGGGGGTCGCTTTGCAAAATCGATTTCACCTCTTCGTCTTTCTCCTGTTCGAGTGCCAACGCGTCATAATTTATCGAGTCGTGCTGAATGGCGCTAATTCTGGAAAGAAAATCGGAGACAACGTTTTCCTTACCCTTCACGTGACGAATGTCGGTCGTGAACTGGCTGATGTAATGGAGTTGCCGCATTTGCCGTGGATCTGCTTTTTCGGGCTTTTGCTTAAATGCAAAGGTGATGGGTTTGTGGTCGGTATAAATGATACATTCCCTGCCCTCGATCTGGTCTGCGAAGTGTTTTACGCCTTTGTAAGCAGCTCCCGTGAGTAAGCGCTCCGCTTGCGTTGTGCTGTAGACAGTTTTTTTGAGAAAAACCCCAATGGTTCCTCTGTGTTGTTGCTGTGCACCTGATGTAGCACTCCTCCGATGCTTGTGTCTGATGCGTCGACAGAAAGTGTAAGCATAGTACCTTCTCGCGGGTAAGCTTACAGCGTTGCGCTTGCTAACGTAGTTTTGAAGTCGTTAAATGCCGTTCTTGCTTCAGCTGTCCACTGTATGATGCGTTTGTCGTTCTTGATGTTTCCTGGTATTAGCGTCTGTAACAGATCTTGCGTCTGCGCTGCCGCTGGAATGAAACGTCTGTAAAACTTTACCATGGCAACGAAACGTCGTAGGTCCTTCGCAACAATTGGCTCTTCGTAGGCTGTGATGACTGCAACTTTTTCGGGCAAGGGTAGGATACCGTTTGGTGTGACCAGATGACCGAGAAATTTTACTTCTGTCTGGCCGAAGACGCACTTGCTGCTGTTTATCGTCAAACCGTGTTGTTAAAGTCGTTCAAAAACGCTGCGCAAATGATGTTTGTGCTCTTCTTCGTCCTTCGATGCGATGCAAATATCGTCGAGATAGGGGATCACGAAATTCAAACCGCGCAGTACGGTGTCTACGGCGAAACTCGAACAACCCAAATGGCGTAATTATTGCCGTTTTGGGTATGTCCGCTGGATTCATCGGGATTTGGTGGTACGCTTTTTCTAGATCGATAGTAGAAAAAATTTTATTACCCGCCAACATGTGATGAAATGTCTGGATGTTGGGTATGGGGTACATGTCCCTATCGGTGATTGCGTTAAGAGCCCTGTAGCCTCCACACGGTCGCCAAGTTGTGTCCTTCTTGGGCGCCATGTGCAGTGGTGAAGCTCATTGGCTGTTTGAAGGTTGGCAAATACCTTTTTTTTTAATAAAAATTCGAATTCTGCTTTTGCTATTTTGAGCTTTTCGGGGTTTAATCGGCGTGGCTTTGCGTGAACTGGCGGACCTTTCGTTACGACGTGGTAGCATGTTTCCAAATTCGGAAGAGGTTTGTTGTCGGGCGATGTCAGGACCTCTTTGAACTCACCAATTAACGTTGCGTATTTGCTGCAGCTGGTGACGAGTTTGATGCTTACGATGCTTGCGGCTTCAACGGCGCCGAAAGTGTGCAAATTTGTTGTTTGGTCCACGAGTGAGGAGTTCGCCAAGTCCTCCAAGAGTCGATAGTGTGTGAGAAAATCCGCGCCGATGATAGGTGTATGGACATTGGCTATGCAGAATGTCCAGTCGAAATCACGGCGGAGTCCGAGGTTGAGGTTGACGTTTTTGCTGCCGAATGTTTTGATTGGCGTGTTATTTGCTGCGTAAATTTGCTGTGCGTTTGGTTGTGGGTGCTGCATATCGGCTGTCGTAGCTGGCAGGACAGATATGTCAGCTCCCGTTTCTACTAAAAAGTGCTGACCGGTAAGGCGGTTTTTGACGAAAAAGCGGAGGTTTTTGTTTGTGGCGAGCGCGCAAGTTTCTCCACCGGCCTGGGCCCGAACGCTTAGTTTTTTGAATTCGTTGATCCTGCGCATTCGACATGTCCAAACTTACACGGCTGTCGGCACTTACGCGCGTCCGCTCCGAATTTGTAGTGATACCAGCAGTTGTCGTATTGCTTTGGAGCTGGAGAGGCCGAACGTACTGGTGTGGAACTGCGACTGCGAGTGTTGTGACGAGATGAACGCATGTCACGTAGTTGATGCGTTATTTCATCGATTTGGCGGCGTAGTTGATCGAAGTTGTCCGCGATGGAGCTAGGCGGTACGTCTTCGGTTGCAGGGTTGCTGGGACCCGGCTGGATCGTGTTTACGTGGACAGAGCTGGTCCTGGTGGCCTCCATGATGCGATCGGCCATCGTTGCTGCGTTGATAAGCGTGATGTGCTCGTCAGCAGATAAAATCGCGCGAACTTGTCCAGGGAGATTGCGCAGCCATAGCTGCTTGAGTAGCTCCTCGGTCACCGGCGTCGCTGCTGCTTTGGAACGCATTTCGGCCAACAACTGCGATGGTTTTCGGTCACCAAGCAATAATGCGCCAAGCAGTTTGGTGATTTTAGTTTGCGTGCTGTCAGCAAATTCGTTGATGATGCGTGTTTTGAGCGTGTCGTACATTTCGTTTTTTACCGGAGGCGTGGAGCGCAGGCCTGCCGGCTTATACATTACCCGTGTGGGCAGCTGTCCGATGATGGTGCAATACTTTTTCTTATCGGATGTGATGCCCGCTGCTTCAAATGCTGCCTCGACCTGCCAAAACCAGAGGTCGGTGTGCTATTCCGCAAAGTCAGGTAACTTGACTTTGCCGTGCTCTATGGCGTCCATGCGGGCTGGTGCATCGTTGGGTCGCACCGTCGAGTTGGCCTGGGTCTGCGAGATGTCCAGCATCGCTGTTTCTTCCTCGTCGCTGGTCATTGGAGCTATCGTGTGAATCGGTTCTCAGAAAAGGCGTTGTACTGACGTCAGGAGTTTGTTGTTATCGGGTGCGTGTAGTCGTCGGTTCTTTGTTGTCGTCGGGGTCACCACTCTTTGGTGAATTTAGTGTCCACCAGCACTTTTTCAGTAAAACACACTGCACTTTTAAATAACAACTTTTTTTTCCACTTTCAACAATGTACTGCTGTCGCGTCCTGACAGTGACTGACTGATCAATTGACTGATGATTGCTTGTGTCAGGACCGCTTCTTTTATAGCAGCGAGCCGGCCGTGGTCCGTTCTGCCGGTCCGCTATGCCGTTGCTTTCGTCGTGGCACAGCTGCGGCCCGCTATGTCGTCGCTGCCGTAGACCGATATGCTGTCGTCGTGGCACAGCTGCGGTCCGCTATGCTGTCGCTGCCGTGAACTGCTATGCTGTCGTCGTGGCACAACTGCGGTCCGTTACGCCGTTGCATGCCATCCGCCACGCTGGCACCGATGCTGACATGTGCCACGCTGGCACCGTTGCTGATATGTCGAGCGGTACAGTTTTTTTTTCGCGCAGGACGTGGAAAATCTTCGAAAGATACAGCCGAACCCGAGCTCGACTGTATGCCGGATTCTTACCGACTAAAAACCACCCCCTTTCTCCAACCCGTGGTCCCGACGGAACTGCCGGTGAGCATTGCGTCGCCGGGCGGGTTCCCAGCCTTAAGTATTCGGCTCGTAGATGCTACTGGGGCCCTCTACCCTACGCTCTTGCTCCAGTCGTCGCTGCTCCATCATAATTTGTGCTGCAAACACACACACCGCGTTCCACTTCTCCACCGTTTCGAGCATTTGCTGCACCATGTTCTGCACGCTAATAGGGCTGCCTATGTTTGATCGCAGCGCCTGTCGCTGTGTCTCGTACCGAGGACATTTTAGGGCTACGTGCTCCGCATCCTCCACCTCGTCGACGCACATGGTGCAGTATGGGTCGTTTTCGTGGCCGAAGGTACCATGCAGGTACGCCTTGAAGCAGCCGTGGCCTGTAAATACCTGCGTCAAGTAATGCATGACTTCGCCGTGCTTGCGGTCCAGCCAATTGCTGAGCACTGGTATCAGGCGGTGCGTCCACCTTCCCTTGGAAGAGCTATCCCAGCGGCTCTGCCAGTCGCTCAGACTTCGCTGCCTGCCGTTGTTTCGCTCATTGCTGTTACCTCCAAAGCTAGGATGTCGACCGGTATCATGCCGGCGACCGCGCAAGCTGCTTCGTACGACGTTGTGCAGAATGCGCGGCATACTCTTAATGCGCATAGGCGGTACGTTGCCTCAATTTTTCGCCGGTACGAGCGAACCGTCGTCGCAGGGGCCCAGATTTGCGCTCCATATAGTAAGGTCGAGGTTGGCACTCTTGACAAGAGTATCCTCGTTGCTTGCTTTGGTCCGCCAAGGTTTGGCATTAGTATGACGCCCAAGTACCTAATTGAGGCCTTTGAAGCAATCGTGTGACTGTTTACTCGAACATGCGCCTGCTCTACCTTCTTCCTGCTTGATATCAGCAGGACTTCAGTCTTCTGTTCGGCCAGCTGCAGGCCATTCGCCGTGAGCCAGTGGTGCACTTTAGCCTCCGTGTCGTCGCAGATTGCCTCGATGTCGTGGATGTGCTTGCCTGTCACCACAATGACTATGTCGTCAGCAAAGCCGACGATTTTTGCCGCCTCATGCACGTCTAATCGTAGCACGCCGTCATACATGAGGTTCCACAACATCGGGCCCAGCACCGATCCTTGTGGGACCCCCCGACACCAGATGAAGCTTCTCTCCTTCGCCCGTGCCGTACAGCAGGCGCCTGTTGGGGAAATAGCTGGCTATCGTGCGTACCAGATATTCTGCCACCATTTTTTCCCGCAAAGCTGCCAAAATATGGCCCCAGTTTGCGGAATTGAACGCGTTCTTGATGTCTAGCGTAACCAGACAGCAGTACTCTTTCTTACCGCCCTTCCAGCGCGTGCCGCTGATTGCGCCTCGAGCCGTTTCCACAACCACGCTAATCGCATCGATAGTTGATCGTGCCTTTCGGAATCAATATTGTTGGTCCGAAAAACCACCAGCTGCTGCGATAGCAGCATCCAGCCTATCGGCAATTATGCGCTCCAACACTTTTCCCGCCGTGTCCAGCAGGCATATTGGGCGATATGCGGAAGGGTCGTCCGGGGGTTTTCCTCCCTTGGGCAGTAGCACCAGCTTTTGGACTTTCCAAAGATCTGGAAAGTATTGTTCGTGCAGGCACGAGTTGTAGGCGTCTGCAAACAACTGTGGGTGGAGCCTCATAGCTGCCTTGAGCGCTGCGTTTGGTATTCTGTCGCATCCTGGGGCCTTGCCGTCACCGATCCTTGAACAGGTTGCAGCAACTTCTTCTGGCGTTACCAGTTGGATCTCATCCGCGCCCCTGTCGAACCCGCTATTGCATGTGGGCAGGCGCTGCTGGTCAGGAAACAGGCATCTGACGATTCTGGCCACGAACGGTGCTGATACTGGTGGTAGGGGAACGAAGACTGCCAGCTTCCTCATTACTACCTGGTACGCCTTACCCCACGAATTGTCGTCAACGGTCTTCAGTAGTTCCAAGAAACTCCTTTTCTTGCTATCCTTGATAGCAGTTTTCAAGGCCTTGCGCGCATTTCGATAGGCAGTGTGCCACACGTTCTTGACTGAAGGATCCGTTGCTCGCTGGTATCGTCGCCTGTTCCTGTTGCAGTCCACTCGAAGTTCCGCAATTCGGGCATTCCACCAGTATACGGGCGGACGCCGTGTGTTGCCACCCCTCCTTCTCATTGAGGCATTGCACGCACGCGTAATTCGCTCCATCAGCTGCCTCGACTTCTGGGGCGCTGGGCCATCCAGCGGTGGGCCATCCATGGCTAGCTCGAAGAGATGCTTATCAAATGTGCGGCTGCTCCAGCCGTAATGCTGTTCCCTTGCATGCGTCGGTTGCACGGTTGCGCGCGAGCCTGAGATGCTGTCGCATATAGCCTGGTGGTCGCTGTGTGTGTAGCCGCTGCTAAGCGCCCAAGAGGCCCTCGTTTGTCCTGGACGAGCCCCACTCTGTTGCCCAGGCATTAAAGTCGCCCGCGACTATCTTCGGCGACCTGTCCCTCGCATCCGTCACTATTTCGTCGATAATCGATGCGTATTGCGGCGCATAGCAGCTATACAGGAAGATACCATCCACCTTTGCTCGCACAAAGCCCCTGGCCCCTCTTGCCTGTTCTTGGAGTGGGCTTCTACCACAGATCCGAATCGCCGCTTTTCCCGCATCATCTGCGGCCCACACGCTCTCGTCTCTTTGTTTGTACGGCTCGCTTAGGAGCGCCGCGTCGGCGCCCAACTCCCGCACGGTTTGGCCCAGCAGCTCCTGCGCTGCCTCGCAGTGGTTAAGGTTCAGCTGTATGAACTTCATCAATGATGATTTTTAGCCGCCGCCTGATACACTGGGCATTTGTAGCTGCCGGTGATATGGCTCGCTTCCATCTTGTTTGACGCGCAGTGCATACACTTAGGCGCCGCGGCGCAGTCGCTGATTTTGTGGCCTTTATCGCCACACCGCATGCATAGGTCAGACCAATCGTTGGCGCTGTTACAGTCTCTGGCCAGGTGTCCGAAACCCATACATTTGTAACAGCGACGCATCCGGATTTTCTCTCGGATGCGGCACTGCACCCAAAGGACTCGAATTCTGCCAGCCTTCAACACTGCGTTGGCAGTATTTACCGGAAGCACTAACTCCGCCCGCTGCGTTCCAGCAAAGCTTTGCCGCAACGATGTAAGCTTCGCGTTCGATATGCCTGGCACCTCCGAAAATTGTTGGCAGAGTGCTGCGATAACTTCGTCGCCCATGGTTACTTCATCTAGGTCCATAACTTCCATAATGGTCGTTTCCGTGAGAGCAGTTACTTCCGCTTCACTCTGCAGGAACTTTTCCATCGCTCTCTGCAGGTCATCCGTCGCCGAGCTAGCTGCTTTTTTAGCTCAAACAGCAACTCGCCCTTAATGGTTTTTCGGACCTGTTTTACATTCAAGCTAAGCTCTTTTAGTTCTGACGCAGCTTTGACCTTCCGCAACATATCCGCGTAGGTAGTTTGGCCAGTTACTTTAACTACCAGCGCGTCTGGTCGAGTCTGCCTTTTCCTAGACTTTTGATTGGCCTGTACCTTTACCCAGCCATTTTGCCTGCTTTGCTGGCACCTCGGATGTGTTTGGTCAGCCGATGCGTTTATTGGCTGAGGTAAGTTCTCCTGCGTTTGCTTTAGTTGCTTGTTGTTGTTTTCGCCACGTTGCATTTCATTTGCACTTCGCTTAGTCTTTGGCGATATTATGCGCGTGCGTTTTTTACTCTGCTGAGGTGAGTTCTCCGCTGCTCTTGCATTATCATCATTTGCCGCTCTCGTTCTTTTGATCCGAATTGTTGCTTCTTCCAGCTTCTCAGTTTGCGTGGCCATGGTGTTAGTGCGCGGCTTAGGGTTTTTGTTTCCCATGTTGGCTTGCGCCGCTACACGCTCATACATGTCGACGACGCTGCTGACCACACTCTTCATTTGCTGGCTCATGTTTCGCTTGCTCTCCACCATGCTCCACAACTCTTTTATTTTTTTTGCCGAGTGCCGAGAGAGCAGCACTGCGCATACCATAGTCGTCGGGCGCCGCAAAATTTCCGCTCTCACTTGCTGGTGTAGTAGTTGCTGTCCGGCACCGTATGTGTGGGGAGCTGTTTGTCTCATCTGCTGTTTCTACTGCTGTTGTTGCCATTTCCCTCACTGGCGATCGAGCTAGTTTTGTGCGCGCCTTGAACGGGTTCGCAGTCGTGTCGCGGCTCGGTGCCGAGCTGGATGTCGCTCTGTCATTTTGCGCTGGGGCGATTTTGCTTGGAGATGAATTCCACATACTCCCAAGCTTGGTCGCATGCCCACCTGATTTCGCCACAGTCTTCGCCGGTTGGTGCCTTCGCTAGTTACGGCTTGTGCTGGAGACTTTCCTCTCACGTTCTCGTGGTGGTGAACAATCGAGGTTCGTGTCCGTGCTGCAGTGTGGGCGGAGCCTAGCGCGACGCCGAGCTTTTAGCATGGCTACAGCCCAGGTCCGAGCAGTACGGTGAACTTGGCTGTAGTTTAGTTGCAGCCGCACTCCTCCCACTAATTCGTTGTTGAGGTTCGTTTTACTTACCTCCGTTCTTCTCTGCCGAGGTGGATTTCGCTAAAACTTCAGCTGCTAAGGCGCGGTGGTTTGAAGAAACAGACACTTCCACTCCAGTGAGTCACAAGCGGAGAGTTGATTGCATTTTTCACTACGCACTTCTCACTGTTAGAGCCTTTACACTCACTTTTAAAATTACTCGGTCACTTTGTCCTCACTTAAAAGAGATTTTTTGTGGATCGCTGTGAAAACACGTCTTCACTCCAGAACGATCACTCTCTCTCTCGAGCGGTACAGTATGTGCCGCCACAACCAGCCCACCTCCAGCATGTGGCTCGGCCTAGAGACACAGGCGATCAGGAAAACGGACCCTTCGTCCTGACTGTGTTGTTGGCGCTGCCGTGCTGTAAGTGCCGCTATCGCTGCTTGCTGGTTGCATGTCCTTTGCAGTATGTAATTCGCTGCCAAGGTCGGTGAATGCTGCTTTCAGGCGGTCAAGCGATACATTTTTGGTACTGCTGCCGATCTTCAGCCTGTATAATTTAGGGCGTCGCTTTAGCACCGTAAATGGTCCGTCGTATGGCTGCTGCAAGGGCGTATGTACGGCGTCGTTTCGGACGAAGACCTGCTTGCAGTGATGGAGCTCTTTTTGTAAAAATGGTTTCTTACCTCCATGGTGTGCAGTCTGCGTAGGTCGTATTTTTGACATTATTTGCCGGAACTGTTGAGCGAATTCCGACTCGCTGCTGCGTGGTTTTTGTGCTATGAAAAACTCGGATGGCAACCGCAAACTTTTGCCATATACGAGTTCAGCTGGTGCGGCCTGGATATCTTCTTTGAATGCTGAGCGCAGTCCGAGCATGATCAGCGGTAACTCCTGCGTCCAGTGAAGGGTGTCTTTGCTTTTCAAAGCCGCTTTTAGGGTACGATGAAACCGTTCGATCAATCCATTGGATTGCGCGTGATAAGCGGTGGTTCGTAGGTGACGAATGCCTAGCCGCTCGTTCAGTTCCCGGAAAAGCTGACTTTCAAATTGCCGTCCTTGATCTGTAGTGATTTTGCTTGGGACGCCAAAGCGCGAGATCCAGGTTTCGATGAGCGTCTTCGCGACGGTTTCTGCTGTGATGTCATAGATGGGTGTTGCTTCTGGCCATCTTCTAGACCTGTCGATTGCCGTGAGTAGATACCGGTAACCGTTCGACGGTGGCAGTGGCCCCACAATGTCGATGTTGATATGGTCGAATCGCGTTTCGTTGATGTCGTAGAACTGCAGCGGTGACTTGTTGTGTTGATGAATTTTCGATTTCTGTTTGGCTCGTATACCCGGATGCGAGATGTTGTGGACGGCGTCGAAGATTTTCTTTCGCATAGCTGCTGGTACAAACGGCTTACATCTGTTGTCAGTCACGTGGCAATAGAGCTGCTGCTTGGAGTTAACGATTGGCAGCTTTGTCAGCGTGAGATGGTAGTGGGGGTCGCTTTGCAAAATCGATTTCACCTCTTCGTCTTTCTCCTGTTCGAGTGCCAACGCGTCATAATTTATCGAGTCGTGCTGAATGGCGCTAATTCTGGAAAGAAAATCGGAGACAACGTTTTCCTTACCCTTCACGTGACGAATGTCGGTCGTGAACTGGCTGATGTAATGGAGTTGCCGCATTTGCCGTGGATCTGCTTTTTCGGGCTTTTGCTTAAATGCAAAGGTGATGGGTTTGTGGTCGGTATAAATGATACATTCCCTGCCCTCGATCTGGTCTGCGAAGTGTTTTACGCCTTTGTAAGCAGCTCCCGTGAGTAAGCGCTCCGCTTGCGTTGTGCTGTAGACAGTTTTTTTGAGAAAAACCCCAATGGTTCCTCTGTGTTGTTGCTGTGCACCTGATGTAGCACTCCTCCGATGCTTGTGTCTGATGCGTCGACAGAAAGTGTAAGCATAGTACCTTCTCGCGGGTAAGCTTACAGCGTTGCGCTTGCTAACGTAGTTTTGAAGTCGTTAAATGCCGTTCTTGCTTCAGCTGTCCACTGTATGATGCGTTTGTCGTTCTTGATGTTTCCTGGTATTAGCGTCTGTAACAGATCTTGCGTCTGCGCTGCCGCTGGAATGAAACGTCTGTAAAACTTTACCATGGCAACGAAACGTCGTAGGTCCTTCGCAACAATTGGCTCTTCGTAGGCTGTGATGACTGCAACTTTTTCGGGCAAGGGTAGGATACCGTTTGGTGTGACCAGATGACCGAGAAATTTTACTTCTGTCTGGCCGAAGACGCACTTGCTGCTGTTTATCGTCAAACCGTGTTGTTAAAGTCGTTCAAAAACGCTGCGCAAATGATGTTTGTGCTCTTCTTCGTCCTTCGATGCGATGCAAATATCGTCGAGATAGGGGATCACGAAATTCAAACCGCGCAGTACGGTGTCTACGGCGAAACTCGAACAACCCAAATGGCGTAATTATTGCCGTTTTGGGTATGTCCGCTGGATTCATCGGGATTTGGTGGTACGCTTTTTCTAGATCGATAGTAGAAAAAATTTTATTACCCGCCAACATGTGATGAAATGTCTGGATGTTGGGTATGGGGTACATGTCCCTATCGGTGATTGCGTTAAGAGCCCTGTAGCCTCCACACGGTCGCCAAGTTGTGTCCTTCTTGGGCGCCATGTGCAGTGGTGAAGCTCATTGGCTGTTTGAAGGTTGGCAAATACCTTTTTTTTTAATAAAAATTCGAATTCTGCTTTTGCTATTTTGAGCTTTTCGGGGTTTAATCGGCGTGGCTTTGCGTGAACTGGCGGACCTTTCGTTACGACGTGGTAGCATGTTTCCAAATTCGGAAGAGGTTTGTTGTCGGGCGATGTCAGGACCTCTTTGAACTCACCAATTAACGTTGCGTATTTGCTGCAGCTGGTGACGAGTTTGATGCTTACGATGCTTGCGGCTTCAACGGCGCCGAAAGTGTGCAAATTTGTTGTTTGGTCCACGAGTGAGGAGTTCGCCAAGTCCTCCAAGAGTCGATAGTGTGTGAGAAAATCCGCGCCGATGATAGGTGTATGGACATTGGCTATGCAGAATGTCCAGTCGAAATCACGGCGGAGTCCGAGGTTGAGGTTGACGTTTTTGCTGCCGAATGTTTTGATTGGCGTGTTATTTGCTGCGTAAATTTGCTGTGCGTTTGGTTGTGGGTGCTGCATATCGGCTGTCGTAGCTGGCAGGACAGATATGTCAGCTCCCGTTTCTACTAAAAAGTGCTGACCGGTAAGGCGGTTTTTGACGAAAAAGCGGAGGTTTTTGTTTGTGGCGAGCGCGCAAGTTTCTCCACCGGCCTGGGCCCGAACGCTTAGTTTTTTGAATTCGTTGATCCTGCGCATTCGACATGTCCAAACTTACACGGCTGTCGGCACTTACGCGCGTCCGCTCCGAATTTGTAGTGATACCAGCAGTTGTCGTATTGCTTTGGAGCTGGAGAGGCCGAACGTACTGGTGTGGAACTGCGACTGCGAGTGTTGTGACGAGATGAACGCATGTCACGTAGTTGATGCGTTATTTCATCGATTTGGCGGCGTAGTTGATCGAAGTTGTCCGCGATGGAGCTAGGCGGTACGTCTTCGGTTGCAGGGTTGCTGGGACCCGGCTGGATCGTGTTTACGTGGACAGAGCTGGTCCTGGTGGCCTCCATGATGCGATCGGCCATCGTTGCTGCGTTGATAAGCGTGATGTGCTCGTCAGCAGATAAAATCGCGCGAACTTGTCCAGGGAGATTGCGCAGCCATAGCTGCTTGAGTAGCTCCTCGGTCACCGGCGTCGCTGCTGCTTTGGAACGCATTTCGGCCAACAACTGCGATGGTTTTCGGTCACCAAGCAATAATGCGCCAAGCAGTTTGGTGATTTTAGTTTGCGTGCTGTCAGCAAATTCGTTGATGATGCGTGTTTTGAGCGTGTCGTACATTTCGTTTTTTACCGGAGGCGTGGAGCGCAGGCCTGCCGGCTTATACATTACCCGTGTGGGCAGCTGTCCGATGATGGTGCAATACTTTTTCTTATCGGATGTGATGCCCGCTGCTTCAAATGCTGCCTCGACCTGCCAAAACCAGAGGTCGGTGTGCTATTCCGCAAAGTCAGGTAACTTGACTTTGCCGTGCTCTATGGCGTCCATGCGGGCTGGTGCATCGTTGGGTCGCACCGTCGAGTTGGCCTGGGTCTGCGAGATGTCCAGCATCGCTGTTTCTTCCTCGTCGCTGGTCATTGGAGCTATCGTGTGAATCGGTTCTCAGAAAAGGCGTTGTACTGACGTCAGGAGTTTGTTGTTATCGGGTGCGTGTAGTCGTCGGTTCTTTGTTGTCGTCGGGGTCACCACTCTTTGGTGAATTTAGTGTCCACCAGCACTTTTTCAGTAAAACACACTGCACTTTTAAATAACAACTTTTTTTTCCACTTTCAACAATGTACTGCTGTCGCGTCCTGACAGTGACTGACTGATCAATTGACTGATGATTGCTTGTGTCAGGACCGCTTCTTTTATAGCAGCGAGCCGGCCGTGGTCCGTTCTGCCGGTCCGCTATGCCGTTGCTTTCGTCGTGGCACAGCTGCGGCCCGCTATGTCGTCGCTGCCGTAGACCGATATGCTGTCGTCGTGGCACAGCTGCGGTCCGCTATGCTGTCGCTGCCGTGAACTGCTATGCTGTCGTCGTGGCACAACTGCGGTCCGTTACGCCGTTGCATGCCATCCGCCACGCTGGCACCGATGCTGACATGTGCCACGCTGGCACCGTTGCTGATATGTCGAGCGGTACAGTTTTTTTTTCGCGCAGGACGTGGAAAATCTTCGAAAGATACAGCCGAACCCGAGCTCGACTGTATGCCGGATTCTTACCGACTAAAAACCACCCCCTTTCTCCAACCCGTGGTCCCGACGGAACTGCCGGTGAGCATTGCGTCGCCGGGCGGGTTCCCAGCCTTAAGTATTCGGCTCGTAGATGCTACTGGGGCCCTCTACCCTACGCTCTTGCTCCAGTCGTCGCTGCTCCATCATAATTTGTGCTGCAAACACACACACCGCGTTCCACTTCTCCACCGTTTCGAGCATTTGCTGCACCATGTTCTGCACGCTAATAGGGCTGCCTATGTTTGATCGCAGCGCCTGTCGCTGTGTCTCGTACCGAGGACATTTTAGGGCTACGTGCTCCGCATCCTCCACCTCGTCGACGCACATGGTGCAGTATGGGTCGTTTTCGTGGCCGAAGGTACCATGCAGGTACGCCTTGAAGCAGCCGTGGCCTGTAAATACCTGCGTCAAGTAATGCATGACTTCGCCGTGCTTGCGGTCCAGCCAATTGCTGAGCACTGGTATCAGGCGGTGCGTCCACCTTCCCTTGGAAGAGCTATCCCAGCGGCTCTGCCAGTCGCTCAGACTTCGCTGCCTGCCGTTGTTTCGCTCATTGCTGTTACCTCCAAAGCTAGGATGTCGACCGGTATCATGCCGGCGACCGCGCAAGCTGCTTCGTACGACGTTGTGCGGAATGCGCGGCATACTCTTAATGCGCATAGGCGGTACGTTGCCTCAATTTTTCGCCGGTACGAGCGAACCGTCGTCGCAGGGGCCCAGATTTGCGCTCCATATAGTAAGGTCGAGGTTGGCACTCTTGACAAGAGTATCCTCGTTGCTTGCTTTGGTCCGCCAAGGTTTGGCATTAGTATGACGCCCAAGTACCTAATTGAGGCCTTTGAAGCAATCGTGTGACTGTTTACTCGAACATGCGCCTGCTCTACCTTCTTCCTGCTTGATATCAGCAGGACTTCAGTCTTCTGTTCGGCCAGCTGCAGGCCATTCGCCGTGAGCCAGTGGTGCACTTTAGCCTCCGTGTCGTCGCAGATTGCCTCGATGTCGTGGATGTGCTTGCCTGTCACCACAATGACTATGTCGTCAGCAAAGCCGACGATTTTTGCCGCCTCATGCACGTCTAATCGTAGCACGCCGTCATACATGAGGTTCCACAACATCGGGCCCAGCACCGATCCTTGTGGGACCCCCCGACACCAGATGAAGCTTCTCTCCTTCGCCCGTGCCGTACAGCAGGCGCCTGTTGGGGAAATAGCTGGCTATCGTGCGTACCAGATATTCTGCCACCATTTTTTTCCGCAAAGCTGCCAAAATATGGCCCCAGTTTGCGGAATTGAACGCGTTCTTGATGTCTAGCGTAACCAGACAGCAGTACTCTTTCTTACCGCCCTTCCAGCGCGTGCCGCTGATTGCGCCTCGAGCCGTTTCCACAACCACGCTAATCGCATCGATAGTTGATCGTGCCTTTCGGAATCAATATTGTTGGTCCGAAAAACCACCAGCTGCTGCGATAGCAGCATCCAGCCTATCGGCAATTATGCGCTCCAACACTTTTCCCGCCGTGTCCAGCAGGCATATTGGGCGATATGCGGAAGGGTCGTCCGGGGGTTTTCCTCCCTTGGGCAGTAGCACCAGCTTTTGGACTTTCCAAAGATCTGGAAAGTATTGTTCGTGCAGGCACGAGTTGTAGGCGTCTGCAAACAACTGTGGGTGGAGCCTCATAGCTGCCTTGAGCGCTGCGTTTGGTATTCTGTCGCATCCTGGGGCCTTGCCGTCACCGATCCTTGAACAGGTTGCAGCAACTTCTTCTGGCGTTACCAGTTGGATCTCATCCGCGCCCCTGTCGAACCCGCTATTGCATGTGGGCAGGCGCTGCTGGTCAGGAAACAGGCATCTGACGATTCTGGCCACGAACGGTGCTGATACTGGTGGTAGGGGAACGAAGACTGCCAGCTTCCTCATTACTACCTGGTACGCCTTACCCCACGAATTGTCGTCAACGGTCTTCAGTAGTTCCAAGAAACTCCTTTTCTTGCTATCCTTGATAGCAGTTTTCAAGGCCTTGCGCGCATTTCGATAGGCAGTGTGCCACACGTTCTTGACTGAAGGATCCGTTGCTCGCTGGTATCGTCGCCTGTTCCTGTTGCAGTCCACTCGAAGTTCCGCAATTCGGGCATTCCACCAGTATACGGGCGGACGCCGTGTGTTGCCACCCCTCCTTCTCATTGAGGCATTGCACGCACGCGTAATTCGCTCCATCAGCTGCCTCGACTTCTGGGGCGCTGGGCCATCCAGCGGTGGGCCATCCATGGCTAGCTCGAAGAGATGCTTATCAAATGTGCGGCTGCTCCAGCCGTAATGCTGTTCCCTTGCATGCGTCGGTTGCACGGTTGCGCGCGAGCCTGAGATGCTGTCGCATATAGCCTGGTGGTCGCTGTGTGTGTAGCCGCTGCTAAGCGCCCAAGAGGCCCTCGGCACCAGCCCTGAGCTTGCAAACGTGACATCGATGCAGGAGGTCCTGCCGTTTCTACTGAACGTCGGCTGCCCGCCAGTGTTGAGCTGCACCAAGTCAAGCGCGGCGTTCGCAGCAAGCGCGGCGTTCCAGAAGGATCGTCCCCCTCGCGTTAGTCCTGGAGGAGCCCCACTCCGTTAAAGCGTTAAAATCGCCCGCGACTATTTTCGGCGACCTGTCCCTCGCATCTGCCACTATTTCATTCATCATCGCTGCGTATTGGTCGATAGCGATGCTCGGCGGCGCATAACAACTATAAAAGAAGATGCCGTCCACCTTGGCTCGCACAAAACCCCTGGCTCCTCTTGCCTGCTCTTGAAGTGGGCTTCTGCCACAGATCCAGATAGCCGCTTTTCCCGCTTCGTCTGCGGCCCACACGCCCTCGTCTCTTTGCTTATATGGCTCGCCTAAGAGCGCTACATCTGCGCCCAACTCTCGCACGGTTTGGCCCAGAAGGTCCTGCGCCGCTTCGCAATGGTTCAAATTGAGTTGGATGAACCTCATTTGCGGTTTTTGACAGCCGCCTGGTAGACTGGGCACTTGTAGCTGCCAGTAACGTGGCTCGCTTCCAGCTTGTTTGGTGCGCAGTGCATGCATTTTGGCGTCGCGGCGCAGTCACTAATCTTGTGGCCTTTTTTGCCACACCGCATGCATAGATCGGACCAATCGTTTACGCTCTTGCAGTCCCTGGCCAGGTGCCCGAAGCCCATGCATTTTTAACAGCAGCGCATCCGGATTTTCTCTCGGATGCGACACTGCACACAACCAATGCGGATTTTGGCCCACCTTCGGCACTGCATTGGCCATATTTGTCGGTAGGACTAGTTCAGCCATTTGCGTTCCGGCGAAACTTGGCCGCAACGTTTTAAGAGCCGCCGCTGATATGCCTGCAGCCTCCGGGACTTGCCGCTTTATTGCAGCAATAACCTCATCGGCTGTCGTGATTTCGTCCAAGTCCTTTAACTATACGGTCGTCGTTTGCGTCAGCGTCTTTACTTCCGCTTCATTCCGCAGAAAATTATCCAGCGCCTGGTGCATGACGTCAGTTGTTGGGTTGGCTGCTTTCTTCAGTTCGAATAACAGATCACCCTTGGCCGTTTTTCGAACCTGGTTAACGCTGAGACTCAGCTCCTTCAGTTCTGGCGCGGCTTTCACTTTCCCCAACATGTCGGCATATGTAGTTTGGCCAGTTACCTTAACGACCAGCGCATCAGGGCGAGCTGCCCTTTTCTTAGGCTTTTGATTGGCCTGCACCTTCACCCAGCCATTTTGCTGGCGTCCTGGCTGCGCTTGCTCGCTCAGCTGCCTGTCGGTATTTTTGGCTTCCCCACCTTGCATTATGTTCGCACTCCGCTTTATGTTTGGTGACACAATGCGCGTGCATTTGTTGCTTTGCTGTGGTGCATTTTCTGCCGCACCTGCACTACCATCGTTGGCTGCTCTCAGTCTTTTACCGCGTGTGGTTGCCTTCTCCTCAGTCTGCGTTGCACAAGTGTTAGTAGCTGCCTTGAAGTTGTTGTTGCCGTTGGAGACTTGCATGGCTAGTCGCTCGTACAATTCGGCAATGCTGCTAACTACGCTCTTCATCGGCTGGTTGATGTGTTTTTTGCCCTCTATTATGCTCATCAACTCTTTCAGTCTCTTGCCGAGTGCCGATAGAGTACGCATTATCGTGTGGCTCCGCGGCATCATTGCGCTCGCCTGCTGAAGCAGCAACCGATTGGTTCGGAACGTCATCTGTTGTTGACTCGCTGGCCGCCAGCGCGGCACTTGACGCTCCCCTCACAGGTGATCTGGCCAGCTTTGTGCTCGCTTTAAACGGATTCGGCGTCGGATCGCAGTTTGCCGCTGCTCTGCTGCCATGAGTGCCGCTGACCTTGTTTGGGGACTTAGACATGCTCTCAAACTGAGTCGCATGCTCGTCCGTCCGAAATTCGCCGCACTTTCGCCGACGCTCTCGGCGCTGGTTTGTGTCACTACTACTTTGCTGTGGACACTTACCTCTTGCCGTACCGTGCTCAAACGACAGTTGGGTGAATGGTTGTCGTCCGTGCTACTGTGTGGGCGGAGCCTCGTGCAGCGAAGGGCTTTTTTTTGATGCAGCGAACTCAGCTGCGGTTCAGTTGTCTTGCACTCTTCACACCTATTCGTTGTTGAAGTACGTCCTGCTCACCTCCGTTCTCCGTTGCTGAGCTGCGCTCAATTTGCTCTGTGCGGTGCTTCTTGCTGTCCCTTACCTTCGCCTTCGCTGAAAAACTTCAGCTGCCAAAACGCGGCGGCTCGAAGAATACAGCCTGTATCGCTTCAGGGAGTCACTCGCGGCAAATTCGTTAGCACAGATCAACACACAACACACTCGGAGAGCCTTTTCACTCACTTTGAACACTTGTTTGACACTTTGTCCTAACTTAACAGAGACTTTTCGTGGATCGCGGTGAAAACACGTCCTCACTCCAAGACGATCTCTTCTCTCTCTCAGGGGGATATGCGTGTCCCAATCCTTTTGATTCCTGCCTACCACTTTCCGCAGGTATTCCTCCAGTGTCCGGTTAAAGAGTTCCACCATGCCGTCGGACTGTGAGTGCAAAGGAGTGGTACGCGTTTTCTTCATACCCAGCAGCTCACACACTTCCCTGAATACCGCAGACTCGAAATTCCGGCCTTGATCTGAGTGCAACTCCAACGGAACTCCGAACCTGGCTGACCCAGTTGTTTACCAGCTTTTCTGAGATCGTAGTGGCCTCCTGGTTAGGAATAGAGTACACTTCGGGCCATTTGCTGAAATAATCCATTACCACCAGCACATGTTTGTTGCCTTGAGTGCTAGTTGGGAATGGGCCGGCGACGTCCATAGCAATCCGCTCGAAGGGCGCTCCCACGTTGTACTGCTGCATGCGGCCTCGAGATCTTCTTGTCGGCCCTTTCGCGGCTGAACATCAGTCGCAACTCTTAATCCACTCGGCTACAGACTCCTGACATCCTACCCAGTAGAATCGTCTTTTTATTTTGGCGACGGTTTTGGTGATGCCCAGGTGCCCTCCACTGGAGTCGTTATGGTATACCTCGATGGCCTCGTTGATCCTGCATTTCGGCACTACCATTAGGGAGTTACTGGTCCGACCATCCGCGCTCTCCCATTCGCGGTGCAGGCATCCTTCCTTCAGCCGCAGACTTTTCCACTGTGCCCAGTAAGCCTTAGCGATCGGGCTTTCACCGGCCATCTCCTGCCAGTCCGGCAGGGAGCAGCCTTCGACGATTTTTGCAAGATCCGCATCCTCACGCTGGTCCTTTTGTAGCCTCTCCGTAGACCACTCTTTCTCTGGCATAACGCTTACCAACCGGACGTCCACTATCTGTTCGTTGCTTTCGGCTCGCGAGCATTGCCTGCATTCGACTTTGCACGGACGGCGTGACAAGGCATCGGCATTTCCATGGCTACTGCCCTTGCGATGCTCTATCGTGTAGTCGTAGCTCTGCAGTCCCTCGATCCACCGCGCCAATTTCCCTTCAGGATCTTTAGAGTTCAGGAGCCATCTCAATGCCGCATGATCTGCGCGCAGGCGAAACCTTTGTCCATACAGATATTACCGCCAGCAGTTCTCTCCGTTTCACACAGTAGTTGCGTTCCGGTTTTGATAGAACCCTACTGTAGTACGCTATCACTTGTTCCTGGCCGTCTATTATCTGTGATAGCACACCGCCAATACTATTCCCGCTTGCATCTGTATCGAGCACAGCATTCTGGGAAGGCCAGAATTGGAGCACTGCACAGTTTTTCCTTTAGACTGACTCTTGGCTCGTTTTCGTCAGTTTGTGCAACCTGCTGGCTATGTTCGCGAATCCCGGAACAAATCGGCGGTAGTATGTGCACAGGCCCAGGAAACTGCAGAGTTCGTGTCGATTGTGTGGCCGGGGCCACTCCTTCACCGCCGTGATTTTGCCTTCATCCGTATGTACTCCGTGGGCGGAAACCGTATGCCCCAGATACTTGACCTCTCTTTGGAACAGCGAGCACTTCTTTGGGTCGAGTTTAAGCCCAGCTCTTTGTGTCCGCTCGAATACCTCCTTCAGCTTTCCTAGGTGGTCGTCGAAGCTCTTACCCATTATGAATATGTCATCGAGGTACACAAGGCACGTCCGCCAATGCAGCCCTTTTAGCACACGTTCCATTAGCCGCTCGAATGTTGCTGGTGCGTTGCAGAGTCCAAACGGCATGACGGTGAACTGCCACAAACAAACCATCGCCAACACTGAAACCCGTTTTCTCCTTGTCCTTGTCTGCAAGCTCCACCTGCCAATAGCCGCTGCGTTAGTCGAGCGTGGAGAACCACTGTGTGCCTGACAGTGTGTCCAGGGTGTCATCGATCCGCGGTAGTGGATAGCTGTCCTTCTTGGTCACGTCATTGAGCTTTCGATAGTCCACACAAAATCGGGTACTGCCATCCTTTTTCTTGACTAGCACGACCGGCGAGCACCAAGGACCTGCCGAAGGCTCTATGACCTTTTCTTTATGCATGTTTTCAATCAAATTTGTGACCTCTTCCCTCTTGGCCAGAGGAACTCGTCTTGGTGGTTGGCGGATTGGTTTCGCACTTCCGGTGTCGATGTTGTGCTTCACTATGGCTGTTCTTCCGCCTGCTTCTGCCGCAAATATTGACCCATAGTGCTGCAGGAGTGACCTCGCCTTCTGTTTCTGCTTGGCCGTCAACTCGCTGCTCCAGTGGTTCTCCTGCGGTATGGCGTCCATGTTAAAACCGCTCTTCTTATTACCTCCAGGCGGCCTACTCTCGCAATTGACCACTGCTACAGCTGCCTTACACTCGCCAATTAGCTCATCTTTCCCGACATATCTGGGTGCATTCAGGGGGTTCAGTATTCTGACTGGTATTCTGCCATTTTTAGGTTCCACTTATGTACGTCCGATGATGATGTTGTCGTGTCCTTGTTTTGGTGCTTCTACTACCCACAGCCGACTCGTCCCATCGTCCTCGTCCACCTTTGCCCACACAATCGCCTCAGAATTCGCTGGTATCCTCCTGTGTTGACACGATACAACCTTCCTTACCGCCACGCTTCGCTCATAGCCGGTGTGCAGCGGGAATTCAACGTTGGCATATCTCAGCACATTTTCCTTCAGGTCCAGCGTAAAACCGTGCCTAATCATGAAATCTACGCCGATAATCACGTCGTCCATTATATCCGCGACGATGAACTCATGTTCCAGGCTGCTGGTGCCGATAGCAATCGTTTTTGTAACTTTTCCTCTTACTCTTGTCGCAGTCCGCAGCTGTATGCCATGCAGCGGTTCCCAGTTGTTCTGCAGCTTCCTTTTTATGATCGAATATGACGCTCCAGTATCCAGTGTCAACACGAACAACTTCTTCAACCCTCTATCCTTCCTTCAATTGTCAAGCTGCTGGGTTGTCGTTTCAGCTGTGAGACAAGGATGGTGGGGCGGCAGATTGTGGGGATCAGCTCACGCCCCTTTGGGCTGACCCGTTTTAGTTTAACGGCTCCTCGTCCTCAGCCCTGAGCTTGTTGGCTGAGCATCGATTGTCAGTATTCCTCGCTTCAGGCGATTGCGATCGAGAACGGCAACGCCTCTTTCGTTGGCGGCGGTCTCGTGATATGTGGCCCCGCTTGCCACATACCCAGCAAACAACTTTAGAGGAGACCACCCGTGGTCTGTCCGGTATCTCAGAGCTTATGGCCTGGATCGTAATGTCGTTGTCCGGCCGGATCTGGCGTATCCTTGCAGGTGCATACCGAGTGCTCCTAATCCATGTTTCCTCATATGTCATCGCGCTGGTCACTGTCTCCCTAAATGTGGGCTTGCCCATCATCAACGCACTGCGACGTGTCTCCGGATCATGAAGACCTTCAATAAACGCCTCAATCTTCATCCTCTCGAGATCATCATCCACTGATTTTCCAAAGCAGCCAGGTCGAATTGTAGCTCGAACGGCGTAGTCCCATCATAAGTAGGCACTTCTGCTCGGGTGGCAACACTTTCCGGAACCGGCGGCAACCATTCTCGCGGCTGTACCTCCCTAAGCCGCTCGTCCATTTTTCTGTTCATCGAGTCTTCCAGACTATCAACTCGTTTGTTCAGGGAATCACCAAGATCGTTCTGCACGTTTGTTCAGGGAATCATCCAGGTCGCCAACTCGTTTGTTCAGGGAATCATCCAGGTCGTCGTCTCGTTTATCCAAGTGCTCTACTCGCATCTCCGGGTGCTCGACTTTCCCATTAATCTTGTCTGAGATTTCCTTCACTTTCTGCTCCAAGCGCGCAGAATTTTCCTGAAGCTTGCTGGACAACTCCCGATATGCATTTTCAAGTTTTGCTGACATTTCCCGGTTCGTAGTTTCCAGTTTCACTGCAATTTGCGCCGACATGCGGTCTTTAACGTGTGTAGTGGTACCGCGTGACTACTCATGCCAACACTATAGTGCACAAGCAAATCAGCAAGACCGACGTGCATCGAACTGTGCGCGCGCCACTTTGTTTACATTGCAAGTGTCAAGTGTCGCATGCACAAGAACGCCGGCGTCACTCAAGTGGCCTGCACTTGCACAAGCGACACATGTCACAACAACTGTGGGCACTTGCACCGATCGCGCATGCAACTCGACCCGACCTACCGCAGGTCAACGCAGAGCGCTGGCCCACTTTGGGAAAGTGCCGCGTCGTCGGATCTGACCCGCGCTGTGATTGGTACGATGCGAATGGACTGGAAATAGAGGGAGGAGCACTGGAATTGGAATAAACAAAAAACTCACAACACGTAGTCCTACCGAGCACCAAAACAGCCCAGGAAATATTTGCAAACGAAACACAATCACCTAAATCAAATCCAGCTCCAATTAGATAACAACACAACAAGAGATCGACGCTATCTTCGAGAAGTGGGTCCATCTGGCAGCAGAAGAGTATATACCAAGGGCCACAACCCCACAAGAAGAACCCCCGAAATACACACCAACACCCAAATCAGCAAGCCCACAACCGCTAAGCTTGGAAAAATACAGGGCACGGCAGAAGAAACACGTCCAGCAATCAACAGAGACCGACAAGCCACAAAAAAGACCACGAGCAGGCCGACACTTAAAAGAACGGAAACGACGAGCCGAGCTATATAGGGTACTAGCGATCACGACAGACAAGGATATCAAGGACCAATTACTACGACAACTGCATGGGGACCACAAGGAGCAAGGAGGAGGTCATCGTAGCCACCAACAACGCAGCCAGCTCCAGCGCCACCACGGGCAGCACGAACAATAACTATCAACTATACATACTAACAATACTAGTAGTACAGTAAATAGGTATATTTTACTAAAAAAAATACTTAATGGCTGAAATTTTGAGGGTATGTTCGGGGGCATGTCCTGAGTCTAAAACTGAGTTTTCGTATTCGAGGGGGTGGGGGAAGATACTACCCCCTGCTTATTTAGGGGTGAGTTCGTTTTAATTCCATATCTCCGGTGCTATTGCTCGCACCGACAAGTCCGAGGGATCAAATTTGTGGGGAATAAAATTATCTATCTAATGATAATAAAATCGAGGTCAAAGGTCGATTAGGTGAATCACAATGGCCGGTCAAAGGTCAAAAGTGAGGGATAGTTTTTGTTTTTCGTGAATACCGTGAAACCGGTAGGTTTTTCGCATACTATTTCAATACCATTTTAAAGTACTTGAAATTACCTACAAAATGAGTGCTCGAACACTCATCTACTATAAATAGTTTGCCGTCAATCCAACGACCAAGTTGACCGCCCGCGCCGATGTTGAGCCGCGCACGGCGCGAGAAGTACTCATTGCGCATACATTGCACTCTCTACGTGCTCGCACGTACAGCGCGCGCGATCAACATCGGCGTGCGCGGTCAACTTGGTCGTTGGATTGACGGCAAACTATTTATATTAGATGAGTGTTCGAGCACTCATTTTGTAGGTAATTTCAATTACTTTAAAATGGTATTGAAGCAGTATGCGAAAAACATACCGGTTTCACGGTATTCACGAAAAACAAAAACTATCCCTCACTTTTGACCTTTGACCGGCCATTGTGATTCACCTAATCGACCTATGACCTCGATTTTATTATCACTAGATAGATAATTTTATTCCCCACAAATTTGATCCCTCGGACTTGTCGGTACGAGCAATAGCACCGGAGATAAGGAGTTAAAACGAGCTCACCCCTAAATAAGCAGGGGGTAGTATCTTCCCCCACCCCCTCGAATACGAAAACTCAGTTTTAGACTCAGGACATGCCCCCGAACACACCCTCAAAATTTCAGCCATTAAGTATTTCTTTTAGTAAATGTGATTTATTTGTCTCTATTTACTGTACTATAGTAATAATGATAATAATAATAGAAGTAAACAACCATTACAAAAACTACGTAAAAAAACTCGTATCCAAAAATGTTAAAACTAGTACCGTAGTTTAAACAATAAACGCATAATAAGAATAAACTATTTTTTATATACAAAAACCACAATTATCTCTAAGAAACATTATCGCATAAGAAAAAAAAAACAAATTTTAGGAAAATGGACAGGAAATACAAAAACCAACGTAGAACAGAAACAGTACTAAGGCACGAAGCAATAGACGAACAGAAAAAATTAGAATTTTTAACAAAACTGTTTAAGACAATAGGAATGCCACGGACACCGACATTAGAGGACGTTAGGAATCCTACAACAAGGGAAGAAGAGACAGTGCGCATGCTAAACATGTTCAATCTTCGACTCTAAATGGAGGACATCCTCAAAGAGTTGAACAAAATACACACAAACTTACGAAAGACGCCAAACCGCCAGTACACAAAAGAGACATCAGAGAACAGCAAACTGTTGCTCAATTAAAAGGACGGTTTGAAGAACAGCTAACCCTTTCGGTTATTCTATGCCATATGGCATAGTCTCTTTTCAGTGCCTGTTTTAGGTCAAAAACTTGTGGATACTATATTTTTCAATTTTTGTATTTTTCTCTGAAGATTTTTATACCAAATAATGAAAAAAATATTTTGATTAGAGTACCAAGTAACTTGTAAGGGTTCAGAAAGTGCGCAGCCCTATCGAGCTGCGTATTTTACAAAAAGAGGTCACTTCGTACTTTTATTTATTCTATTGCAAAAATCAATTTATTTTATAGGTTTATGTAAGTAATCTAGTAGGTATTTATTGCTTTAGTAAGTGTAAAAAAAGTTACATCCCAAATATAGTTTACTAAGGCTGTACGATTTTTTTTTATTTTTTACTATGCCATATTTCATGATGCCCAAAAACCACTTTTTCGAACAATATTTTAAAAAATTACTTTTGATTATTCATTATGTAGGCTTAAACAGTAATAAAATGGAAAATAATGACTTTAGAAGTTACAAACAAAAAAGAAGTACCGAAAGGGTTAACAGCACATACGGACAACGAATATACAACAGGCATAAAAATAGCCTTTAACAAGACATACTATGACATTACCGAAATATTAAAACTAAAACAGATTAATATCGATTCAAGGGAAATACCCAAGCCAACAAACATGTCTACATTCAGCATTGAAACGGCTATGAAAGTCATCCCGAACTTTACAGGGTATTTCAAAGAACTAGAAACTTTCAACAAAATCGCAGAACTGATTAACAAAAAACTTGACACGGTTGGCAAGACAGAGCTGCTAGAATTCATTTTCTACGCCTAATTAAGCCTGACAGTGAGAACAGCACTTGGCAACAATATTCCAACTACACTCGAAGAATTAACAACACTACTTAACGAACGATACAAGAGCACAGCGACAGTGCCTCAAATTCAAAACCAACTATCCTGCCTCCCCCAAAGAAACCTTGACGTCAATACATACAAAAACAAAATACTCAACTTGATAGCAGAATTAAACAAATTACAAATTATCCAAGCCGGTTCCGACACAACCACCATAGAGCGAAACGTCATAACAAAAATAAACGAACAATATAGCTTAACAGTCTTCAAAAACGGACTAAAAAACGAATACAAACAAACCATTTTCGCAGCAATGCCAAAAACTTTTAACCAAGCAGTCGAATTGGCCTTAGAGCTTGAAAAAGACAACCAGCAAAACCAAACAAGAATAATGTTTATCAACAGGAACAGCAACTACAACGGCAACAACAGAAATTACTACAATAATCAGCAAAACTACAGGAACCCAAACAACTATAGAAATCAGAATAATTCTAACAGAAACAATTACCAAAACAGCAACGACAACCAAAACAGAAACAATTACCAAAACAGAAACGTAAACCAAAACAATTTTCGCAATGCCAATAACCAGCAGCGAAACCAACACTCAAATCACTACCAACCGAACCGAAATCAAAACCAGAACGACAGAAACCAATACTACCAAAACAACAACCATGCAACAGAAACAATTCATGGTCATATACCAACAGCAATCGAAATGCTTACCAAAGTAATAACAATAATAACCGACAAGGTCGCCCAACTCGATTAAATTACATACAGGGAAACGAGGGCGACCCGGAGGAACAGAATTCGACTCCTCCGGGGGAGGAAGAACAAACAAACGAATATATTTAATAACAGACAACTTAACCACACAAGACAACTTCAAATGCAGTAAATTTTGCAAACCCATGACATTTCTCATTGACACCGGAGCAGACGTATCAATTTGCAAAATAAACAACGACAACACTTTCGACATTAATACAGAAAACCGATGCAAATTAACAGGAATATCACCTGCAGAAATCAACTCACTAGGAACATTTAGATTGACATTTCCTCTAAGAGACGCAAAAACAGAACTCACCTTTCAAATGGTCAACGACGATTTTCCAATTATCACAGATGGAATTTTAGGAAGAGATTTAGATTTAGAGATCTACTCAAATACATGTGTAAAATAGATAACGAAACCCTCACTTTAACAATTATTATAAACGAAATTGAACACGTATTCCCCATTACAACAAAAACCCCACACAACAAAACACACACAATTCCACCCAGATGTGAAGTCATAGTACCGATAAATTTAAGCCTAGAAGAAGACACAGTCATTTTAAATAAAGAACTCACAAACGGAGTATTCTTAGCCCACTCCATTGCACCAGCAAAAGGCAACTGTCACATCAAAATCATTAACACAACAAACAAAACAGTCACAATAAAGGACATAGAACCACAAATAGAAAAACTGTCATAGCGCATAACCACGCTAAAGCTAGATACCTTTGACCCACAAATTAAACAAGAACTAATGGACATTTTCAGACGGTACCAGTCAATATTTCATTTAGAAGGAGAAGAACTTGCTACAAACAATTTTTATGAACAGCAACTAAATCTAGAAAACACAACACCAGTTTATATAAAGAATTACAGGCTACCACAAACACAACAAGAAGAGATAAAACAACAGGTACAGAAACTAATAGACAGCGACATAATAGAACCTTCAACAAGCCCCTATAATGCACCTCTGCTACTAGTACCGAAAAAGAGTGATGATAACACAAAGAAATGGCGACTAGTTGTGGACTACAGAAAACTCAATGACAAAATAATTAACGACAAATTTCCACTCACACGTCTAGAAGACGTTCTAGACGTCCTAGGAAGAGCAAAATACTTTTCAACTTTGGACCCCGACCAGTTCTTTTCACCAAATCCCTTTAGCACCAAGTTCAAGACCACCCACAGCATTTTCAACTCAAGATGGACACTATCAATTCAAAAGACTCCCTTTTGGACTTAAAATATCCTCCAATAGTTTCCAAAGAATGTTAACAATAGCCCTCAGCGGATTAAGCTCAGAAGCATTCTTGTACGTTGATGACATTATTGTGTTTGGATGCTCACTGAAGCATCACAACGTAAACTTAATCAAAGTATTTGACCGATTACAACAATACAACCTGAAGCTAAACGCAAGCAAATGCCACTTTCTTAGACAGGAAGTTATTTATTTAGGCCATTTAATCGCCGACAAAGGCGTTAAGACAGATCCAACCAAATGCGAAGCAGTTATGAAATACCCCACGCCAAAAAACGCAGATGACGTACGAAGATTCATTGCCTTCTGCAACTACTACAGACGTTTCATACCTGACTTTGCGAATATCGTCAAATGTTTAAACTCTCTCCTCAAGAAAGGGACACCTTTCATTTGGTCAGACGAGTGCAAACAAGCCTTTAAAAATTTAAAAGAAAAATTAATCAATCCACCTGTACTCCAATATCCAGATTTTAACAAACCCTTCATACTAACGACAGACGCATCAGACTTTGCACTAGGCGCAGTACTATTACAAGGTGAAATAGGACATGATTTACCAATCTCTTATGCAAGCAAATCACTACAAAAACACGATATAAATAAACCAATTATAGAAAAAGAACTCTCAGCAATACACTGGGGAATAAGTTATTTCAGATCATATCTCTACGGTAGTAAATTCATTGTAGTAACTGACCACAGACCACTAGTTTCTCTATTCTCCCATAAAAACCCATCGTCAAAAATGACTAGAATTAGACTAGATTTATCCGATTATGATTTCGAAATAATCTACAAACAAGGCAAAATCAATACGAACGCAGATGCACTATCACGCATCAAGCTAGACAGCGACGACTTAAAAGCAATGATACCGACACAAGAAGTACTAGCTATAACACGAAGCAAGACAACAAAAATAGAAACACAAGAAAAATTTGAAAAAGGGCAAGAAAAATGTAAAAAAGGGTAAAATAAGAAGAAAGAAATAAATACACGCATCAACAGGACGGACATATCTCCAAAGGAGCCTGATCAACTCCATATTTGGGAATGTACCTCCATGACTGACGTGAAGAATATGAAAAGATTGAATTTTATTATTGAGAAGCGTCGGCCGACGATCAAAATATGTAATAATGAAGTGCACGTGACTTGTAGTGCACGTGACCCTTTGGAACTAGATCCAATGTTGGAGAAGCTACACAGTTCACTAAGTAAGCTGCAGATAAAGGAGCTAGCCCTTTGCAGACAAAACTTTAAGTTTGAAAATATTGAAATGAATGAGTTCAACAGAAAGTATTGTTACGAATACTAAGTCTAGTGGGCTGTTGCGTATCTCTGGATTGTGTAATTTGAAAATAAAACACAGTTTCTTAAACGCAGACAATAAAATAAACCAACAGTCACTTTATTATTCACAGTTTACACTTTACTGTTCGTACACCTAAGTATTTGCTTAATCACTTCGTGTGGCAACTTCACTTGTCAAAACCAGACTGACTCGCTGCACCGCATCTGGCCACCTTTTATACTCTGTCCGGCCGTCGCGTAGATCGTTCTCGCACGTTGCCAGATTGGACTAGAAGTTTCCCTGATGACCGCGACCATCGTTGCCAGGTTGGACTAAAAGTTACTATCGCGGCCGTCGTTGCCAGATTGGGTTATGGCACGGCACGTAGCGGCAGGGTTGCTTTGCACCGCGACAGACTGGCTCATCGTTACACTGCCCACCACTTAGACTTGTTCGTCCCGAACAAGTGCCGAGGCTCCGCTGTGATAAGGCGCCAGGCGCTCCAAATGGACTACCTTCAGCTTAGCGCCTCTATTGTTGCAACGTTGAATCCGGTATACCACGTCGTTAATCCTAGTCACGACTTCGTAAGGTCCTTCCCATGACGCTTGAAGTTTTGGAGACAAACCTTTCCTCCGCTGCGGGTTGTAGAGCATTACCAAATCGCCTTCTTGGAACCCTGCTGAGTTGGCCCGTAGATCGTATCTGGCTTTCGCCTTATCGCTGACCAGTTTGGTGCGGCCCCTTATAAATTGGTGAATTTCCTCCAGTTCCGCCCGCTTATTGGCCACGTATTCCGTCTTAGCGCCTCCCGTCGTGCTGACTACCCCGAACTTCAAGTCAGCGGGTAACCGCAACTCTGTGCCGAACACTGCTCGGGCTGGAGTGAGTGATGTCGTGTCGTGCGGGGCTGACCTATACGCCATCAGGAACAGGGGGATATGCGTGTCCCAATCCTTTTGATTCCTGCTACCACTTTCCGCAGGTATTCCTCCAGCGTCCGGTTAAAGCGTTCCACCATGCCGTCCGACTGTGGGTGCAAAGGAGTGGTACGCGTTTTCTTTATCCCCAGCAGCCCACACACTTCCTTGAATACCGCAGACTCGAAATTCCGGCCTTGATCTGAGTGCAACTCCAACGGAACTCCGAACCGGGCTACCCAGTTGTTTACCAGCTTTTCCGAGATCGTGGTGGCCTCCTGGTTAGGAATAGGGTACACTTCGGGCCATTTGCTGAAGTAATCCATTACGACCAGCACATATTTGTTGCCTTGAGTGCTAGTTGGGAATGGGCCGGCGACGTCCATAGCAATCCGCTCGAAGGGCGCTCCCACGTTGTACTGCTGCATGCGGCCTCGAGATTTTCTTGTCGGCCCTTTCGCGGCTGAACATCGGTCGCAGCTCTTAATCCACTCGGCTACAGACTCCTGACATCCTACCCAGTAGAATCGTCTTTTTATTTTGGCGACGGTTTTGGTGATGCCTAGATGCCTAGGTGCCCTCCACTGGAGTCGTTATGGTATGCCTCGATGACCTCGTTGATTCTGCTTTTCGGCACTACCATTAGGGGGTTGCTGGTACGACCATCCGCGCTCTCCCATTCGCGGTACAGGCAGCCTTCCTTCAGCCGCAAACTTTTCCACTGTGCCCAGTAAGCCTTAGCGATCGGGCTTTCACCAGCCATCTCCTGCCAGTCTGGACGTGCGCCTTGCTCCTTGCCTTCGACGATTTTTGCAAGATCCGCATCCTCATGCTGGTCTTTTTGTAGCCTCTCCGCAGACCACTCTTCCTCTGGCATGACGCTGACCATCCGGACGTCCACTATCTGTTCTTTGCTTTCGGCTCGCGAGCATTGCCTGCATTCGACTTTGCACGGACGGCGTGACAAGGCATCGGCATTTCCATGGCTACTGCCCTTGCGATGCTCTATCGTGTAGTCGTAGCTCTGCAGTCGCTCGATCCACCGCGCCAATTGCACTTCAGGATCTTTAAAGTTCAGGAGCCATCTCAATGCCGCATGATCTGTGCGCAGGCGAAACTTTTGTCCATACAGGTATTTGTGGAAGTGTTTTACGCAGTCCAATACCGCCAGCAGTTCTCTCCGTGTCACACAGTAGTTGCGCTCCGGTTTCGATAGAACCCTACTGTAGTACGCTATCACTTGTTCCTGGCCGTCTATTATCTGTGATAGCGCACCGCCAATACTATTCCCGCTTGCATCTGTATCCAGCACAAACATCTCCCCAGGCACGGGGAAGGCCAGAATTGGAGCACTGCACAGTTTTTCCTTCAGACGTGCAAAAGCCTGTTCCTGCTCCTCGCTCCACTCGAAAGCTTGGCTCTTTTTCGTCAGTTTGTGCAAGCTGCTGGCTATGTTCGCGAATCCCGGAACAAATCGGCGGTAGTATGTACACAGGCCCAGGAAACTGCGGAGTTCGTGTAGATTGCGTGGTCGGGGCCACTCCTTCACCGCCGTGATTTTGCCTTCATCCGTATGCACTCCGCGGGCGGAAACCGTATGGCCCAGATACTTGACCTCCTTTTGGAACAGCGAGCACTTCTTTGGGTTGAGTTTAAGCCCGGCTTGTTGTATCCGCTCAAATACCTCCTTCAGCTTTCCCAGGTGGTCGTCGAAGCTTTTACCCATTACGATTATGTCGTCGAGGTACACCAGACACGTCCGCCAATGCAGCCCTTTTAGCACGCGTTCCATTAGCCGCTCGAATGTTGCTGGTGCGTTGCAGAGTCCAAACGGCATGACGGTGAACTGCCACAAACCATCGCCAACACTGAAAGCCGTTTTCTCCTTGTCCTTGTCTGCAAGCTCTACCTGCCAATAGCCGCTGCGTAAGTCGAGCGTGGAGAACCACTGCGTGCCTGACAGTGTGTCCAGGGTGTCATCGATCCGAGGTAGTGGATAACTGTCCTTCTTGGTCACATCATTGAGCTTCCGATAGTCCACACAAAACCGGGTACTGCCATCTTTTTTCTTGACTAGCACGACCGGCGAGCACCAGGGGCCCGAAGAAGGCTCTATGACCTTGTCTTTCCGCATGTTCTCGATCAAATTGGTGACCTCCTCCCTCTTGGCCAGAGGAACTCGTCTTGGCGGTTGGCGAATCGGTTTTGCACTTCCGGTGTCGATGTTGTGCTTCACTATGGCTGTTCTTCCGCCTGCCTCTGCCGCAAAAATTGACCCATAGTGCTGCAGGAGTGACCTCGCCTTCCGTTTCTGCTTGGCCGTCAACTCGCTGCTCCACTGGTTCTCCTGCGGTATGGCGTCCATGTTAAAACCGCTCTTCTTATTACCTCCAGGTGGGCTACTCTCGCAATTGACCACTGCTACAGCTTCCTTACACTCGCCGATTACCTCATCTTTTCCGACATATCTGGGTGCATTCAGGGGGTTCAGTATTCTGACTGGTATCCTGCCATTTTTAGGTTCCACTAATGTACGTCCGATGATGATGTTGTCGTGTCCTTGTTTCGGTGCTTCTACTACCCACAGCCGACTCGTCCCATCGTCCTCGTCCACCTTTGCCCACACAATCGCCTCAGAATTCGCTGGTATCCTCCTGCGTTGACCCGATACAACCTTCCTTACCGCCACGCTTCGCTCATAACCGGTGTGCAGCGGGAATTCAACGTTGGCATATCTCAGCACATTTTCCTTCAGGTCCAGCGTAAAACCGTGCCTAATCATGAAATCCACGCCGATAATCACGTCGTCCATTATATCCGCGACGATGAACTCATGTTCCAGGCTGCTGGTGCCGATAGCAATCGTTTTCGTAACTTTCCCTCTCACCGGCGCGCGCTCGCCAGTCGCAGTCCGCAGCTGTATGCCATGCAGCGGTTCCCAGTTCTTCAGCAGCTTCCTTTTTATGATCGAATATGACGCTCCAGTATCTAGTGTCAACACGAACCACTTTCCATCTATCCTTCCTTCAATAGTCAAGCTGCTGGGCTGTCGTTTCAGCTGTGAGACAAGGATGGTGGGGCGGCAGATTGTGGGGATCAGCTCACGCCCCTTTGGGCTGACCCGTTTTAGTTTAACGGCTCCTCGTCCTCAGCCCTGCGCTTGTTGGCTGAGCCTCGATTGTCAGTATTCTTCGCTTCAGGCGATTGCGATCGGGAACGGGAACGCCTCTTTCGTTGGCGGCAGTCTCGTGATATGTGGCCCTGCTTGCCACACACCCAGCAAACAACTTTAGAGGAGACCACTCGTGGCCTGCCCGGTATCTCAGAGCTTATGGCTTGGATCGGAATGTCGTTGTCCGCCTGAATCTGGCGTATCCTTGCAGGTGCATACCGAGTGCTCCCCATCCATGCCGCTTCATATGTCATCGCGCTGGTCACCGTTTCCTTAAATGTTGGCTTGCCCATCATCAACGCACTGCAACGTGTTTCTGGATCATGAAGACCTTCAACAAACGACTCAATCTTCATCCTCTCGAGATCATCAGCACCAAATTTTGGGTAGCACAACTGTACGAGCCGCTCAATGTCTGCTGCATATGTCTGCAGCGCCACGTTGGCTCTTTGCTTGCGGTTCTTCAGCTCACAGTAGTATAGCGCATGGTTGTGCTCGTTGCTATACTTCGCTGCTAATGCTCTCATAATGGCATCGTAATCACTTCTTAAACATTCTGGAACTGATTTGATTACCTCCGCCGCAGGACCTTTCAGCGCCAGTGCCAACCTCCGACCTTTCCTGATATCAGTCCACTGATTTTCCAAAGCAGCCAAGTCGAATTGCAATTTAAATGTGTCGAACGGCGCAGCACCGTCATAAGTAGGCACTTCTGTTCTGGCAGCAAAACCGTCCTGAACCGGTGGCAAACATTCTCGTGGCTGTACCTCTCGAAACCGTTCGTCTATCTTTCTGTGCATCGAATCTTCCAGACTGTCAACTCGTTTGTTCAAGGACTCATCCAGGTTGTCAACTCGTCTATTCAGGGATTCACCCATTTCGTCAACTCGTTTGTCCCAATCGTCTATTCGCGTCTCGAGATGCTCAACTTTCACATTCAGGCTATTGGAAATTTCCTCCACCTTCTGCTCTATGCGCGCAGAATTTTCCGCCATTTCTCGATTTGCAGTCTCGACTCTTGCCGAAATTTCGAGATTCGTAGTTTCCAGCTTCGCTGACATTTCTCGATTTGCTGTCTCGACTTTTGCCGAAATTTCGAGATTCGTAGTTTCCAGCTTCGCTGACATTTCTCGATTTGCTGTCTCGACTTTTGCCGAAATTTCGAGATTCGTAGTTTCCAGCTTCGCTGCCATCTCTTGATTCGCAGTTTCCATTTTCGCTGCCATTTCGCGGTTGGAAGTCTCGAACATGCCTTTAAGTGCAACCATTAGCTGGCTCATGTCCATTGCTTGTGGCGGCGCAGCCGCTGCAGTCGTACTTTGCATCGACGCCGCACCTGCAGGCGACTCCTCCATTTTGGCCGACGCCTCTTGTTCTTGCACTCCGAACTCGTGCACAGTCCAATCGACGCCTCGTTCCTCACATGCTTCTCGCAAGCGCAACTGCAACTCCACCTTTCCGCCAGCAGTCGGCAAATTCCAGGCAGCCAGCTCCTTCTTCAGCTGGTCCACCTTCAGCAGCTCGAATTTCACCATGTCCGTGCTTTTATAATTTTATTTCTTAGTTTTTTTTTTTATCTTCAATTTTCCACAATCCCACTTCTGACACCAAATGTTACGAATACTAAGTCTAGTGGGCTGTTGCGTATCTCTGGATTGTGTAATTTGAAAATAAAACACAGTTTCTTAAACGCAGACAATAAAATAAACCAACAGTCACTTTATTATTCACAGTTTACACTTTACTGTTCGTACACCTAAGTATTTGCTTAATCACTTCGTGTGGCAACTTCACTTGTCAAAACCAGACTGACTCGCTGCACCGCATCTGGCCACCTTTTATACTCTGTCCGGCCGTCGCGCAGATCGTTCTCGCACGTTGCCAGATTGGACTAGAAGTTTCCCTGATGACCGCGACCATCGTTGCCAGGTTGGACTAAAAGTTACTATCGCGGCCGTCGTTGCCAGATTGGGTTATGGCACGGCACGTAGCGGCAGGGTTGCTTTGCACCGCGACAGACTGGCTCATCGTTACAGTATAATGAACTACATGTAAACAAATATTCGCCCATAAAAATATTAATTTACGACACGCCACTCCAAATACTAAGCCCAATACGACAGTATAAACTAATTGACGAATTCCATAACTCATGCACAGCAGGGCACTTGGGTATAAGAAAAACCACACTAAAACTAAAACAAAGATACGTGTGGAAAAATATGAGACAAATGGTTAAAGAGTTTGTAAACAATTGTTCGAAATGCACAACAAACAAAATAACAAGACACACAAAAGAAGCACTGACTAAAGGTCTGTTTGGCAGATAATAATTTGTACGAATTTGTACAAATTTTTACAAATTTTTACTGGATTCTGTTTGTTGACGCCAAATCTCCAGTAACGAGAGAGAAACTGAGAGCGTAAAGTGACAGTTCATTTCGTGAGAACTTGCAAGTTTTTACTGGAGAAATTTTGTCCAGTAACTTTTTGCCAGTAAGAAAAAGAACAAGAAAAACATATGACTGGCTGCCATATGATCGACTGCAAAAAAACATAAATTTTGAAAACATTTGGAGGCAAAACACAGCCTTTTTCCTCCACACGTGTTAACAAAAAAAAAATTATTCCCCAAGTAGCATTTCCTTCCTTCCAACTTTGCCTCAGAAAACACCCAATCGAATTTATAAAAAAACCAGACAGGACACGACAACAACTCCTTCCTTCACTTCAGGAATATAATTAAATTGACATTGACATAATTACGTATATAATGGATAAATATTAATTTTGAATATGTTCAGATGTTATTTTCCAACGAAAATAATAATTTACTAACGCAAAAGAAAATAAAAGCTAAGGCGATTGAATATTACTTGGACCAGACCGATTTTGTGCCAACTAACTTATGTCACGACTCCATGGGATGGCACGAAACCCTCTGCTTGAAGCCCTATCTATACTATTATATTGTTACGAATACTAGTTATAGTGGGCTGATACGTATCACTGGATTGTGCAATTTGAAAATAAAACAACTTTAATTACACTGCGCAACACCATGTCTGTTGTATGGAGTTTTTTACATGAATCTGAATCGTTTTTCCACGCTGTTTTCAAAACCATACTCCGTTTTTATGTAACAGCTCTAGTTTTTGCAAAAAATGGGCGTGTTACTTTTTCGAATTTTCCTCGGCTTTTTTCTCGTTTTCGACTGTTATTTCTGAACCAATAATCCTATCGACAGGATTTTTATATCGTTGCACTTACAACATTTCACGCCATCTTTTCTGACATTAATCAATTTTATGCGTTCTAAATGGGCGTGGTAAAAAGGTTTCAAAGTAAGAAAATATTGAATTTCAAGGCGTTTTTTCTGATGGCGAAAAATGTGCAGATGTTTCATAAATCAAGTTTCGAAGTATATGAATATCTTAAGAAGAAACATCAAGCAATACAACACAGCCAAATTATTTGGCGGAATACACATTCGCATCGAAATAATAACAAAACTGTACCATAGCGATTTTCATCTCTTTTCATACTTTTTCCTTAAAAAATTAGGAGCCTCAAAATATGCTCTTTTATATGTTCCATTTATAGTTTGGAATACAAGCAAAAAACAAAAATATTTTGAATTGTTCGAAACAAAAAAAACTTGAAAGCTTTGCATATTTTCAGGCCCCTAATTTTTTAAGGAAAAAGTATGAAAAGTGATGAAAATCGCGATGGTACATTTTTCCTGTTATTTCGGTGCGAATGTGTATTCCGCCAAATAATTTAGCTGTGTTGTATTGCTTGATGTGTCGACTTTCATTATACACCTAACTCGTTAATTGTTTTACAAAAAATGTGTATGTTTTTGACCATCAAAGAAAACGCCTTAAAATTCAATTTTTTCTAAATTTAAGGTCCAATTACCGCGGCATGTTAACACTTATAAAAATAAGTTGCATCGGAAAAGAAGCCGTGCGGTGTTGTTAATGCGATAAGGTGAAAATCATGTCAATCGGTTTTTGGTTTAGAAACTACGATCGAAAATACGGAAAAAGTAGAGGAAAAACTGAAAAAATGACAGGGTACCTATATCTCACAAACTAGAGCTGCTAGAAAAAATCGGAGGGTAGATTCGGAATCAGCGCACTCAAATTAGTAAGAAACAGTAGAAAAACTCCATGCAACAGAAAAAAAGTGTTTTTTTGTTGCGCTGTGTTATCCAAACGCAGTCAATAAAAACCAACAATCGCTTTATTTCACAGATTTACACTTCACTGTCTTTACACTTATTTATTTGCTTAATTACTCCGTGTGGCACCTTCACTAGGCAAAATCAGACTAACTCCTGCGCCGTACCCGGCTGCCTTTTATATCTGTCCGGTTTTCGCGCAGATCGTTCTCGCACATTCCAGAGTGGACTAAAGGTTTCGATGATGATCGCGAGCCATCATTGCCAGGTTGGACTAAAAGTTTCCCTTATTATCGCGGCCATCGTTGCCAGATTGAATTATAGCACGGCGGGTAACAACAGGGTTGCTTTGCACAGCAACAGACTGTCTTATCGTTACACTGCCCACCACTTAGACTTGTAGACCGAACAAGTACCGAGGCTTCGCTGTGATAAGGCGCTAGGCGCTCCATTACCACTCTGACTACCTTCAGCTTAGCGCCTCTATTGCTGCAACGTTGAATCCGATATACCACGTCGTTAATCCTAGTCACGACTTCGTAAAGTCCTTCCCATGACGCTTGAAGTTTCGGAGACAAACCTTTCCTCCGCTGCGGGTTGTAGAGCATTACCAGCTCGCCTTCTTGGAACCCTGCTGAGTTGCCCGTAGATCGTATCTGGCTTTCGCCTTATCGCTGACCAGTTTGGTGCGGCTCCTTATAAACTGGTGAATTTCCTCCAGTTCCGCCCGCTTATTGACCACGTAGTCCGTCTTAGCGCCTCCCGTGGTGCCGACTACCCCGAACTTGAAGTCAGCGGGTAACCGCAACTCTGTGCCGAACGCTGCTCGGGCTGGAGTGAGTGATGTCGTGTCGTGCGGGGCTGACCTATACGCCATCAGGAACAGGGGGATATGCGTGTCCCAATCCTTTTGATTCTTGCCTACCACTTTCCGCAGGTATTCCTCCAGCGTCCGGTTAAAGCGTTCCACCATGCCGTCGGACTGTGGGTGCAAAGGAGTGGTACGCGTTTTCTTTATACCCAGCAGCTCACACACTTCCCTGAATACCGCAGACTCGAAATTCCGGCCTTGATCTGAGTGCAACTCCAACGGAACTCCGAACCTGGCTACCCAGTTGTTAACCAATGTTGCTGGTGCGTTACAGAGTCCAAACGGCATGACGGTGAACTGCCACAAACAAACCATCGCCAACACTGAAAGCCGTTTTCTCCTTGTCCTTGCCTGCAAGCTCTACCTGCCAATAGCCGCTGCGTAAGTCGAGCATGGAGAACCACTGTGTGCCTGATAGTGTGTCCAGGGTGTCATCGATCCGCGGTAGTGGATAACTGTCCTTCTTGGTCACATCAGTGAGCTTCCGATAATCCACACAAAATCGGGTACTGCCATCCTTTTTCTTGACTAGCACGACCGACGAGCACCAGGGGCCCGAAGAAGGCTCTATGACCGTTTCTTTCCGCATGTTTTCGATCAAATTTGTGACCTCTTCCCTATTGGCCAGGGGACCTCGTCTTGGCGATTGGCGAATCGGTTTCGCACTTCCGGTGTCGATGTTGTGCTTCACTATTGCTGTTCTTCCACCTGCTTCTGCCGCAAATATTGACCCATAGTGCTGCAGGAGAGACCTCGCCTTCTGTTTCTGCTTGGCCGTCAATTCGCTGCTCCACTGGTTCTCCTGCGGTATGAGATCCACGTTGAAACCGCTCTTCCTATTCCTTCCAGGTGGGCTACTCTCGCAATTGACCAATGCTACCGCTTCCTTACACTCGCCAATTACCTCGTCTTTCCCAACATATCTGGGTGCATTCAGGGGGTTCAGTATTCTGACTGCTATTCTGCCATTCTTAGGTTCCACTAATGTACGTCCGATGATGACGTTGTCGTGTCCTTGTTTCGGTACTTCTACAACCCACAGCCGAATTGTCCCATCGTCCTCGTCCACCTTTGCCCACACAATCCCCTCGGAATTCGCTGGTATCCTCTGCTGTTGACACGATACAACCTTCCTTACCGCCACGCTTCGCTCATAGCCGGTGTGCAGCGGGAATTCAACGTTGGCATATCTCAGCACATGTTCTTTCAGGTCCAGCGTAAAACCGTGCCTAATCATGAAATCCACGCCGATAATCACGTCGTCCATTATATCCGCGACGATGAACTCATGTTCCAGGCTGCTGGTGTCGATAGCAATAGTTTTTGTAACTTTTCCTCTTACCGGCGCACGCTCGCCAGTTGCAGTCCTCAGTTGTATGCCATGCAACGGTTCCCACTTCCTCAGAAGTTTTCGTCTTATGATCAAATATGATGCGCCAGTATCCAGCGTCAACACGAACAACTTTCCATCTATCCTTCCTTCAATTGTCAAGCTTCTGGGTTGTCGTTTCAGCTGTGAGACAAGGACGTTGGGGCAACAGATTGTGGGGATCAGCTTACGCCCCTTTGGGCTGACCCGTTTTAGTTTAACGACTCGTCCTCAGCCCTGAGCTTGTTGGCTGATGATCGATTGTCAGTATTCCTCGCTTCAGGCGATTGCGATCGAGAACGGGAACGCCTCTTTCGTTGGCGGCAGTCTCGTGATATGTGGCCCTGCTTGCCACATACCCAGCAAACAACTTTAGAAGAGACCACCCGGGGCCTGTCCGATGGCTCAGAGCTTATGGCCTAGATCGTAACGTCGTTGTCTGGCTGGATCTGGCGTATCTTTGCAGGTGCATACCGAGTGCTCCCAATCCATGTTGCCTCATATGTTATCGCGCTGGTCACCGTCTCCCTAATTGTCGGCTTGCCCATCATCAACGCACTGCGACGTGTCTCCGGATCATGAAGACCTTCAATAAACGCCTCTATCTTTATCCTCTCGAGATCATCAGCGCCGAAGGACGGTGCTACAGCTGCAGGAGCCGCTTAATGTCTGCTGCATATGTCTGCAGCGCCTCTCCGACCTTTCCTTACATCGGTCCACTGATTTTCCAGAGCAGCCAGGTCGAATTGTAGCTTGAAGGTATCGAACGGCGCAGCACCATCATAAGAAGACACTTCTGCTCGGGTGGCAACACTTTCCGGAACCGGCGGCACCCATTCTCGCGGCTGTACCTCCCTATGCCGCTCGTCCATTTTTCTGTTCATCGAGTCTTCCAGACTATCAACTCGTTTGTTCAGGGAATCATCCAGGTCGTCGACTCGTTTATCCAAGTGCTCTACCCACTACTCGACTTTCCCATTAATCCTGTCTGAGATTTCCTCCACCTTCTGCTCCAAGCGCGCAGAATTTTCCTGAAGCTTGCTGGACAACTCCCGATTTGCATTTTCCAGTTTTTCTAACATTTCCCGGTTCGCCGTTTCCATTTTAGCTATTTCCTGATTTGTAGTCTCGACTTTTGCCGAAATTTCGAGATTCGTAGTTTCCAGCTTCGCTGCCATTTCTCGATTCACCGTTTCCATTTGCGCCGACATGCCTTTGAGTGCAGCCATTAGTTGGCTCATGTCCAACGCTTGTATTGGCGCAGCCGCTGCAGCTGTACTCTGTAGCACAGTCCAATCGACGCCTCGTGCCTCACATGCTTCTCGCAAGCGCAACTGCAACTCCACCTTTCCGCCAGCCAGCTCCTTCTTCAGCTGGTCTACCTTCAGCAGCTCGAGTTTAACCATGTCCGTGCTTTTATAATTTTATTTATTTAGTTATATATTTTCTTTTGGGTTTTTGTTTATTTTCAATTTTCCACAATCCCACTTCTGACACCAAATATTACGAATGCTAGTTTTAGTGGGCTTTTACGTATCTCTGAATTGCGAAACACACACAAAACACACTTAGTTTCTTAAACGCAGTCAATGAAAGCCAACAATCACTTTATTTCACCAATTTCACACTTTACTGTCTGTGCACTTAATTATTTGCTCAATTACAGTAGACGAACTTTGATAGGTAATTTTCGTAACAATATGCACAAGATGTCGAACATTTTTTTTTGTTTGATTGCTTTTCCTTAATTTTTATTCCGTTTGTTCACGCAACGTTTTTTCCTCAAATTTGTTTGGTTTTTACTTTAGTTCGTGTGTTGCTCAAAGTTTTTGTAGAACGATTTTCTTTAAGGCTTAACTTAATTATTAGCGCGTTGGCCCGACGGCATTCCACAGTCGCGCAGCGATTCAGCGTGGCAGCCTTCTGTTTAGTCTCCTTTTTTTCTTTCTGGTGTTAGCCCAGCGCTATTTATAAGCGACTCAAAACAACACCGAACCGTTTTGTCACCTTGTTGCGTCCTGACCTTCGTTATAATTCATAACTTCGTTCATCACTTTACATGGACTTGCGCGTTTGTGCATATTTTTATGACCCCACCGAAATTGGTCCGCTTAGCAACAGCGGAAAACAACCAACAACATTCAATAGAATTCTGGTTTTAACAACAACTTCGCGGATCGACACTAACTGTCGATCACAAAAACCAATTTTTATTTGCATTGCGCTACAACACACGATTTGTGCATCACAACAACCACATTTAGTTCCCATTGCGCTACAACACCCAATTCGCGCATGACAACAACCACCTGCGCACTTGCTGGGGCAGTACAACATCCACTCTTAGTCGCTTCCTCAGTTAAGCTCAAACTTACACTTATAAGAATGTATACATTTTTGCGTAGGTAAAGGGTTGAGTGCTGTTGCGTGAGGGGTTTGAGTGCTTGGCGCAGCTTTGAGCCGCTTGCGCAAATTGTTTCAGGGGTTCCAAAACTTTTGAGAATGTAAGCATGCAGACCCCAACAATATATTATATCAATATTGATATATTATATTGAAACGAGGAGTCACTCTGTGCTGTGATATTGAAACAATGAATGCTTTTCCAAGCATACTTTTAGGCATGCACTTTGGAGTACGGCAAATTTCCTATAATTCGCTTGCTATATGGTCCGCGAAAGGTGATGAGCTTTTCTAGAACAATCGAGATAGAAAGTACAACTGAAATGTGCAAGAAACTTCGGCACGATAAGAAAACTAGTATAAAAGCAGCAGTGGCAGCGCAAGAGGTCGAGTCTGTGTTGAGCAAGCAAAGGGGAAACATGCAATAGTAGTAGTGTAAAGTAGAACAAGTGTAAATGTGTAAATAAAGTGATTGTTGGTTTCTGACTGCATTTTGCGCTGAATAGTTGAAGTTTTATTTTCAAACACAATCCAAACGAACCTTGGAAAACTTGGGATTTTCGTAACAATATTGTCGCTGTGCAAAGCAACCCTGCCGGTTCATAATAATTGATTGGCACGACAGCCCGCTTACGCGAGACTAAGGCCTAGCTTCCCGCAACCACCCGTGTTGTGCGTGTGAATTTTGTACGCGGGTGGAAGGGACCTACAGTTTTATGCCGGTTCCGAACGGCAAGTTGGGGACCTGCCGGTTCGCGCGTGCTATAATTCAATGTGGCAACGACGGCCGCGATAATAACTTTTAGTCCAATCTGGCAACGATGGTCGCGATCATCATGGAAACCTTTAGTCCACTCGGGAATGTGCCAGAACGATCTGCGCGATGGCCGGACAGGTATAAAAGGCAGCCGGGTGCGGCGCAGCGGGTCAGTCTGATTTTGACTAGTGAAGGTTCCACACGGAGTAAATAAGCAAATAATTAAGTGTAAAGACAGTGAAGTGTAAAAGTGTGAAATAAAGTGATTGTTGGTTTATTTTATTGTCTACGTTTAAGAAACTGACTGTGTTTTATTTTCAAATTACACAATCCAGAGATACGTAACAGCCCACTAGACTTAGTATTCGTAACATTTGGTGTCAGAAGTGGGATTGTGGAAAATTGAAAGTAAACAAAAAAATAAATAACTAAATAAATAAAATTATAAAAGCACGGACATGGTTAAACTCGAGCTGCTGAAGGTAGACCAGCTGAAGAAGGAGCTGGCTGCATGGAATTTGCCGACTGCTGGCGGAAAGGTGGAGTTGCAGTTGCGCTTGCGAGAAGCATGTGAGGCACGAGGCGTCGATTGGACTGAATTGGAGGAATCGCCTGCTGCTGCTGCTTCGTTGCAAAGTACGGCTGCAGCGGCTGCGCCACTACAAGCATTGGACATGAGCCAGCTAATGGTTGCTCTGAAAGGCATGTTCGAGACTTCCAACCGTGAAATGTCAGCGAAGCTGGAAACTACGAATCTCGAAATTTCGGCAAAAATCGAGCCTACAAATCAGGAAATAGCTAAAATGGAAACGGCGAACTGGGAAATGTCAGCAAAACTGGAAAATGCAAATCGGGACTTGTCCAGCAAGCTTCAGGAAAATTCTGCGCGCTTGGAGAAGAAGGTGGAGGAAGTCTCAGACAGGATTAATGGGAAAGTCGAGCACCTGGAGACGCGGGTAGAGCACTTGAATAAGCGAGTCGACGACCTGGACGATTCCCTGAACAAACGAGTTGGCGACCTGGATGATTCCCTGAACAAACGTGTTGACGATCTTGATGATTCCCTGAACAAACGAGTTGATAGTCTGGAAGATTCCGGAAGAAAAATGGACGTGCGGCTTAGGGAGGTACACCCGCGAGAATGGTTGCCGCCGGTTCCGGAAAATCTTGCCATCCAAGCAGAAGTGCCTACTTATGATGGGACTATGCCGTTCGATACCTTCAAGCTTTGGAAAATCAATGGACCGATATAAGGAAAGGTCGGAGATTGGCGCTGGCTCTTAAAGGTGCTGCGGCTGAGGTAATAAAATCTGTTCCAGAATGTTTACGAAGTGAGTACGAGACCGTCATAAGGGCGCTGGCAGCCAAATACAGCGACGAGCACAACAGAACGCTGTACTACTGTGAGCTGAAGAACCGCAGGCAAAGAGCCAACGAAGCGCTGCAAACATATGCAGCAGACATTAAACGGCTCGTGCAGCTGTGCTACCCGTCCTTCGGCGCTGATGATCTCGAAAGGATGAAGATAGAGGCGTTTATTGAAGGTCTTCATGATCCGGAGACACGTTGCAGTGCGTTGATGATGGGCAAGCCGACATTTAGGGAGACGGTGACCAGCGCGATGACATACAAGGCGACATGAATTGGGAGCACTCGGTATGCACCTGCAAGGATACGCCAGATCCAGCCAGACAACGACATTACGATCCAGGCCATAAGCTCTGAGCCACCGGACAGGCCACGGGTGGTCTCCTCCAAAGTTGTTTGCTGGGTATGTGGCAAGCAGGGCCACATATCACGAGACTGCCGCCAACGAAAGAAGCGTTCCCGTTCTCGATCGCAATCGCCTGAAGCGAGGAATGCTGACAATCGAGGCTCAGCCAACAAGCGCAGGGCTGAGGACGAGGAGCCGTTAAACTAAACCGGGTCAGCCCAAAGGGGCGTGAGCTGATCCCCACAATCTGCCGCCCCACCATCCTTGTCTCACAGTTAAAACGACAACCCAGCAGCTTGACAATTGAAGGAAGGATAGATGGAAAGTTGTTCGTGTTGACACTGGATACTGGAGCGTCATATTCGATCATAAAAAGGAAGCTGCAGAACAACTGGGAACCGCTGCATGGCATACAGCTGCGGACTGCGACTGGCGAGCGCGCGCCGGTAAGAGGGAAAGTTACAAAAACGATTGCTATCGGCACCAGCAGCCTGGAACATGAGTTCATCGTCGTGGATATAATGGACGACGTGATTATCGGCGTGGATTTCATGATTAGGCACGGTTTTACGCTGGACCTGAAGGAAAATGTGCTGAGATATGCCAACGTTGAATTCCCGCTGTATACCGGCTATGAACGTGGCGGTAAGGAAGGTTGTATCGTGTCAACACAGGAGGATACCAGCGAATTCCGAGGCGATTGTGTGGGCAAAGGTGGACGAGGACGATGGGACGAGTCGGCTGTGGGTTGTAGAAGCACCGTAACAAGGACACGACAACATCATCATCGGATTAGTGGAACCTAAAAATGGTAGAATACCAGTCAGAATACTGAACCCCCTGAATGCACCCAGATATGTTGGGAAAGATGAGGTAATTGGCGAGTGTAAGGAAGCGGTAGCAGCGGTCAAATGCGAGAGTACCCCGCCAGGAGGTAATAAGAAGAGCAGTTTTAACATGGACGCCATACCGCAGGAGAACCAGTGGAGCAGCGAATTGACGGCCAAGCAGAAACAGAAGGCGAGGTCTCTCCTGCAGCACTATGGGTCAATATTTGCGGCAGAAGCAGGCGGAAGAACAGCCATAGTGAAGCACAACATCGACACCGGAAGTGCGAAACCGATTCGCCAATCGCCAAGACGAGGTCCGACGAGGTGGATTATCGGAAGCTCAATGATGTGACCAAGAAGGACAGTTATCCACTACCGCGGATCGATGCCACCCTGGACACACTGTCAGGCACACAGTGGTTCTCCATGCTCGACTTACGCAGCGGCTATTGGCAGGTAGAGCTTGCAGACAAGGACAAGGAGAAAACGGCTTTCAGTGTTGGCGATGGTTTGTTTGTGGCAGTTCACCGTCATGCCGTTTGGACTCTGCAACGCACCAGCAACATTCGAGCGGCTAATGGAACGCGTGCTAAAAGGGCTGCATTGGCGGACGTGCCTTGTGTACCTCGATGACATATTCATGATGGGTAAGAGCTTCGACGACCACCTAGGAAAGCTGAAGGAGGTATTCGAGCGAACACAAAGAGCTGGGCTTAAACTCGACCCAAAGGAGTGCTCGCTGTTCCAAAGAGAGGTCAAGTATCTGGGGCATACGGTTTCCGCCCACGGAGTACATACGGATGAAGGCAAAATCACGGCGGTGAAGGACTGGCCCCGGCCACGCAATCGACACGAACTCCGCAGTTTCCTGGGCCTGTGCACATACTTCCGCCGATTTGTTCCAGGATTCGCGAACATAGCCAGCAGCTTGCACAAACTGACGAAAACGAGCCAAGAGTCAGTCTAAAGGAAAAACTGTGCAGTGCTCCAATTCTGGCCTTCCCAGAATGCTGTGCTCGATACAGATGCAAGCGGGAATAGTATTGGCGGTGTGCTATCACAGATAATAGACGGCCAGGAACAAGTGATAGCGTACTACAGTAGGGTTCTATCAAAACCGGAACGCAACTACTGTGTGAAACGGAGAGAACTGCTGGCGGTATTGGACTGCGTAAAACACTTCCACAAATATCTGTATGGACAAAGGTTTCGCCTGCGCGCAGATCATGCGGCATTGAGATGGCTCCTGAACTTTCAGGATCCTGAAGTGCAATTGGCGCGGTGGATCGAGCGACTGCAGAGCTACGACTACACGATAGAGCATCGTAAGGGCAGTAGCCATGGAAATGCCGATGCCATGTCACGCCGTCCGTGCAAAGTCGAATGCAGGCAGTGCTCGCGAGCCGAAAGCAAAGAACAGATAGTGGACGTCCGGTTGGTAAGCGTTATGCCAGAGGAAGAGTGGTCTACGGAGAGGCTACAAAAGGACCAGCGTGAGGATGCGGATCTTGCAAAAATTGTCGAAGGCAAGGAGCAAGGCGTACGTCCAGACTGGCAGGAGATAGGTGGTGAAAGCCCGATCGCTAAGGCTTACTGGGCACAGTGGAAAAGTCTGCGACTGAAGGAAGGATGCCTGCACCGTGAATGGGAGAGCGCGGATGGTCGGACCAGCAACTCCCTAATGGTAGTGCCGAAATGCAGGATCAACGAGGTCATCGAGGTATACCATAACGACTCCAGTGGAGGGCACCTGGGCACCACCAAAACCGTCGCCAAAATAAAAAGACGATTCTACTGGGTAGGATGTCAGGAGTCTGTAGCCGAGTGGATTAAGAGCTGCGACCGATGTTCAGCCGCGAAAGGGCCGACAAGGAAATCTAGAGGCCGCATGCAGCAGTACAACGTGGGAGCGCCCTTCGAGCGGATTGCTATGGACGTCGCCGGCCCATTCCCAACTAGCACTCAAGGCAACAAATATGTGCTGGTGGTAATGGATTACTTCAGCAAATGGCCCGAAGTGTACCCTATTCCTAACCAGGAGGCCATTACGATCTCGGAAAAGCTGGTAAACAACTGGGTCAGCCAGTTTCGGAGTTCCGTTGGAGTTGCACTCAGATCAAGGCCGGAATTTCGAGTGAGCGGTATTCAGGGAAGTGTGTAAGCTGCTGGGTATAAAGAAAACGCGTACCACTCCTTTGCACCCACAGTCCGACGGCATGGTGGAACGCTTTAACCGGACCCTGGAGGAATACCTGCGGAAAGTGGTAGGCAGGAATCAAAAGGATTGGGACACGCATATCCCCTGTTCCTTATGGCGTATAGGTCAGCCCCGCACGACACGATATCACTCACTCCAGCCCGAGCAGTGTTCGGCACAGAGTTGCGGTTACCCGCTGACTTGAAGTTCGGGGTAGTCAGCACAACGGGAGGCGCTAAGACGGACTACGTGGTCAATAAGCGGGCGGAACTGCAGGAAATTCACCAGTTTATAAGGGGCCGCACCAAACTGGTCAGCGATAAGGCGAAAGCCAGATACGATCTACGGGCCAACTCAGCAGGGTTCCAAGAAGGCGATTTGGTAATGCTCTACAACCCGCAGCGGAGGAAAGGTTTGTCTCCGAAACTTCAAGCGTCATGGGAAGGACCGTACGAAGTCGTGACTAGGATTAACGACGTGGTATACAGGATTCAACGTTGCAGCAATAGAGGCGCTAAGCTGAAGGAGCGCCTGGCGCCTCATCACAGCGGAGCCTCGGGACTTGTTCGGGACGAACAAGTCTAAGTGGTGGGCAGTGTAACGATAAGACAGTCTGTCGCTGTTCAAAGCAACCCTGCCGCTACGTGCCGTGCTATAATCCAATCTGGCAACGACGGCCGCGATAGTAACTTTTAGTCCAATCTGGCAACGACGGCCGCGATAATAACTTTTACTCCAACCTGGCAATGATGGAAACTTTTAGTCCACTCCGGAATGTGCGGGAAGGTTCTGCTCGATGGCCTGACAGGAATAAAAGGCGGCCGGATGCGGCACAGCGAGTCAGTCTGGTTTTGACAAGTGAAGTTGCCACGCAGAGTAATTAAGCAAATACTTAAGTGTACGCACAGTAAAGTGTAAAAGTGTGAATAATAAAGTGACTGTTGGTTTATTTTATTGTCTGCGTTTAAGAAACTGACTGTGTTCTATTTTCAAATTACACAATCCAGAGATACGTAACAGCCCACTAGACTTAGTATTCGTAACAATATTGTGTATGTGTGCCATCTTTTTCGTAGCACTCTAGGACTCGCTTTCGAAAACTTTCGCACAAGACCGACGTTTCGGCCAATGATGGCATCCCACTCTTGTTTTACTCTCTCAATGAGTTGAAGTCTATTGGCAGGTTTTGGACTCTGAAATACTGAATCTGAGTTCTGGACCAGATATGTTCAATAAGATCTGGCGAATTTCCCGGCCATCCATACTAGCTTAAATAGATTTCAGTAATACTTATTGACTGCTTTGCCCTATGACATCCCGCACCGTCCTGCATTACAATCGCTGTAGAACTGCTTAGGATTTTCAAAACATCACATTATTGGAGTTTTCCCATTTCGTTTTCAAATAAAACAAGCAATCAGAAATTTAACTAAATTACAATTGAAACGAAGTATGCAGAAACTTTCCGCCCACCCTGTATGTACATAAATATTTTTATTGTATCCAATGTACATATAATGTAGGCATAAGCATCTATAAGATAGCGGTTCATTTGCTAGTCAAAATTTGTTCAGTCTTAAACTGGTGTAATCTTTTCAATAATTCAATAGATTCGTTCATGCAAAATTTTGATATATATTTGATATACTAGTGGGCTGTTACGTATCTCTGGATTGTGTAATTTGAATAAAAAACACAGTCAGTTTCTTAAACATAGACAATAAAATAAACCAACAATCACTTTATTTCACACTTTTACACTTCACTGTCTTTACACTTAATTATTTGCGTATTTACTCCGTGTGGCACCTTCACTAGTAAAAATCAGACTGACCCGCACCCGGCTGCCTTTGATACCTGTCCGGCCAACGCGCAGATCGTTCTCGCACATTCCCGAGTGGACTAAAGGTTTCCATGATGATCCCGACCATCGTTGCCAGATTGGACTAAAAGTTATTATCGCGGCCGTCGTTGCCACATTGAATTATAGCACGGCGCGAAGCGGCAGGGTTGCTTTGCACAGCGACAGACTGTCTTATCGTTACACTGCCCACCACTTAGACTTGTTCGTCCCGAACAAGTACCGTGGCTCCGCTTTGATGAAGCGCCAGACGCTCCAAATGGACTACCTTCAGCTTAGCGCCTCTATTGCTGCAACGCTGAATCCGGTATACCACGTCGTTAATCCTAGTCACGACTTTGTACGGTCCTTCCCATGACGCTTGGAGTTTCGGAGACAAACCTTTCCTCCGCTGCGGGTTGTAGAGCATTACCAAATCGCCTTCTTGGAACCCTGCTGAGTTGGCCCGTAGATCGTATCTGGCTTTCGCCTTATCGCTGACCAGTTTGGTGCGGCCCCTTATAAACTGGTGAATTTCCTGCAGTTCCGCCCGCTTATTGACCACGTAGTCCGTCTTAGCGCCTCCCGTTGTGCTGACTACCCCGAACTTCAAGTCAGCGGGTAACCGCAACTCTGTGCCGAACACTGCTCGGGCTGGAGTGAGTGATATCGTGTCGTGCGGGGCTGACATATATGCCATCAGGAACAGTTGGATATGCGTGTCCCAATCCTTTTGATTCTTGCCTACCACTTTCCGCAGGTATTCCTCCAGGGTCCGGTTAAAGCGTTCCAACATGCCGTCGGGCTGTGGGTGCAAAGGAGTGGTACGCGTTTTCTTTATCCCCAGTAGCTCACACACTTCCTTGAATACCGCAGACTCGAAATTCCGGCCTTGATCTGAGTGCAACTCCAACGGAACTCCGAACCTTGCTTCTTGCCTTCGACGATTTTTGCAAGATCCGCATCCTCACGCTGGTCCTTTTGTAGCCTCTCCGTAGACCACTCTTCCTCTGGCATAACGCTTACCAACCGGACGTCCACTATCTGTTCTTTGCTTTCGGCTCGCGAGCACTGCCTGCATTCGACTTTGCACGGACGGCGTGACAAGGCATCGGCATTTCCATGGCTACTGCACTTACGATGCTCTATCGTGTAGTCGTAGCTCTGCAGTCGCTCGATCCACCGCGCCAATTGCCCTTCAGGATCCTGAAAGTTCAGGAGCCATCTCAATGCCGCATGATCTGTCCGCAGGCGAAACCTTTGTCCATATAGATATTTGTGGAAGTGTTTTACGCAGTCCAATACCGCCAGCAGTTCTCTCCGTTTCACACAGTAGTTGCGTTCCGGTTTTGATAGAACCCTACTGTAGTACGCTATCACTTGTTCCTGGCCGTCTATTATCTGTGATAGCACACCGCCAATACTATTCCCGCTTGCATCTGTATCGAGCACAGCATTCTGGGAAGGCCAGAATTGGAGCACTGCACAGTTTTTCCTTTAGACTGACTCTTGGCTCGTTTTCGTCAGTTTGTGCAAGCTGCTGGCTATGTTCGCGAATCCTGGAACAAATCGGCGGTAGTATGTGCACAGGCCCAGGAAACTGCAGAGTTCGTGTCGATTGTGTGGCCGGGGCCACTCCTTCACCGCCGTGATTTTGCCTTCATCCGTATGTACTCCGTGGGCGGAAACCGTATGCCCCAGATACTTGACCTCTCTTTGGAACAGCGAGCACTCCTTTGGGTGAGCACTCCTTTGGTGAGTTTAAGCCCAGCTTTTTGTGTTCGCTCGAATACCTCCTTCAGCTTTCCTAGGTGGTCGTCGAAGCTCTTACCCATCATGAATATGTCATCGAGGTACACAAGGCACGTCCGCCAATGCAGCCCTTTTAGCACGCGTTCCATTAGCCGCTCGAATGTTGCTGGTGCGTTGCAGAGTCCAAACGGCATGACGGTGAACTGCCACAAACAAACCATCGCCAACACTGAAAGCCGTTTTCTCCTTGTCCTTGTCTGCAAGCTCTACCTGCCAATAGCCGCTGCGTAAGTCGAGCATGGAGAACCACTGTGTGCCTGACAGTGTGTCCAGGGTGGCATCGATCCGCGGTAGTGGATAACTGTCCTTCTTGGTCACATCATTGAGCTTCCGATAATCCACCTCGTCGGACCTCGTCTTGGCGATTGGCGAATCGGTTTCGCACTTCCGGTGTCGATGTTGTGCTTCACTATGGCTGTTCTTCCGCCTGCTTCTGCCGCAAATATTGACCCATAGTGCTGCAGGAGAGACCTCGCCTTCTGTTTCTGCTTGGCCGTCAATTCGCTGCTCCACTGGTTCTCCTGCGGTATGGCGTCCATGTTAAAACTGCTCTTCTTATTACCTCCTGGCGGGGTACTCTCGCATTTGACCGCTGCTACCGCTTCCTTACACTCGCCAATTACCTCATCTTTCCCAACATATCTGGGTGCATTCAGGGGGTTCAGTATTCTGACTGGTATTCTGCCATTTTTAGGTTCCACTAATCCGATGATGATGTTGTCGTGTCCTTGTTTCGGTGCTTCTACAACCCACAGCCGACTCTTCCCATCGTCCTCGTCCACCTTTGCCCACACAATCGCCTCGGAATTCGCTGGTATCCTCCTGTGTTGACACGATACAACCTTCCTTACCGCCACGCTTCGCTCATAGCCGGTATACAGCGGGAATTCAACGTTGGCATATCTCAGCACATTTTCCTTCAGGTCCAGCGTAAAACCGTGCCTAATCATGAAATCCACGCCGATAATCACGTCGTCCATTATATCCGCGACGATGAACTCATGTTCCAGGCTGCTGGTGCCGATAGCAATCGTTTTTGTAACTTTCCCTCTTACCGGCGCGCGCTCGCCAGTCGCAGTCCGCAGCTGTATGCCATGCAGCGGTTCCCAGTTGTTCTGCAGCTTCCTTTTTATGATCGAATATGACGCTCCAGTATCCAGTGTCAACACGAACAACTTTCCATCTATCCTTCCTTCAATTGTCAAGCTGCTGGGTTGTCGTTTTAACTGTGAGACAAGGATGGTGGGGCGGCAGATTGTGGGGATCAGCTCACGCCCCTTTGGGCTGACCCGGTTTAGTTTAACGGCTCCTCGTCCTCAGCCCTGCGCTTGTTGGCTGAGCCTCGATTGTCAGCATTCCTCGCTTCAGGCGATTGCGATCGAGGACGGGAACGCCTCTTTCGTTGGCGGCAGTCTCGTGATATGTGGCCCTGCTTGCCACATACCCAGCAAACAACTTTGGAGGAGACCACCCGTGGCCTGTCCGGTGGCTCAGAGCTTATGGCCTGGATCGTAATGTCGTTGTCTGGCTGGATCTGGCGTATCCTTGCAGGTGCATACCGAGTGCTCCCAATTCATGTCGCCTTGTATGTCATCGCGCTGGTCACCGTCTCCCTAAATGTCGGCTTGCCCATCATCAACGCACTGCAACGTGTCTCCGGATCATGAAGACCTTCAATAAACGCCTCTATCTTCATCCTTTCGAGATCATCAGCGCCGAAGGACGGGTAGCACAGCTGCACGAGCCGTTTAATGTCTGCTGCATATGTTTGCAGCGCCTCGTTGGATCTTTGCCTGCGGTTCTTCAGCTCACAGTAGTACAGCGTTCTGTTGTGCTCGTCGCTGTATTTGGCTGCCAGCGCCCTTATGACGGTCTCGTACTCACTTCGTAAACATTCTGGAACTGATTTTATTACCTCAGCCGCAGCACCTTTAAGAGCCAGCGCCAATCTCCGACCTTTCCTTACATCGGTCCACTGATTTTCCAAAGCAGCCAGGTCGAATTGTAGCTTGAAGGTATCGAACGGCATAGTCCCATCATAAGTAGGCACTTCTGCTTGGATGGCAAGATTTTCCGGAACCGGCGGCAACCATTCTCGCGGGTGTACCTCCCTAAGCCGCACGTCCATTTTTCTTCCAGAATCTTCCAGACTATCAACTCGTTTGTTCAGGGAATCATCAAGATCGTCAACACGTTTGTTCAGGGAATCATCCAGGTCGCCAACTCGTTTGTTCAGGGAAACGTCCAGGTCGTCGACTCGCTTATCCAAGTGCTCTACCCGCGTCTCCAGGTGCTCGACTTTCCCATTAATCCTGTCTGAGACTTCCTCCACCTTCTTCTCCAAGCGCGCAGAATTTTCCTGAAGCTTGCTGGACAAGTCCCGATTTGCATTTTCCAGTTTTGCTGACATTTCCCAGTTCGCCGTTTCCATTTTAGCTATTTCCTGATTTGTAGGCTCGATTTTTGCCGAAATTTCGAGATTCGTAGTTTCCAGCTTCGCTGACATTTCACGGTTGGAAGTCTCGAACATGCCTTTCAGAGCAACCATTAGCTGGCTCATGTCCAATGCTTGTAGTGGCGTAGCCGCTGCAGCCGTACTTTGCAACGACGCAGCAGCAGCAGGCGATTCCTCCAATTCAGTCCAATCGACGCCTCGTGCCTCACATGCTTCTCGCAAGCGCAACTGCAACTCCACCTTTCCGCCAGCAGTCGGCAAATTCCATGCAGCCAGCTCCTTCTTCAGCTGGTCTACCTTCAGCAGCTCGAGTTTAACCATGTCCGTGCTTTTATAATTTTATTTATTTAGTTATTTATTTTTTTGTTTACTTTCAATTTTCCACAATCCCACTTCTGACACCAAATGTTACGAATACTAAGTCTAGTGGGCTGTTACGTATCTCTGGATTGTGTAATTTGAAAATAAAACACAGTCAGTTTCTTAAACGTAGACAATAAAATAAACCAACAATCACTTTATTTCACACTTTTACACTTCACTGTCTTTACACTTAATTATTTGCTTATTTACACCGTGTGGAACCTTCACTAGTCAAAATCAGACTGACCCGCTGCGCCGCACCCGGCTGCCTTTTATACCTGTCCGGCCATCGCGCAGATCGTTCTGGCACATTCCCGAGTGGACTAAAGGTTTCCATGATGATCGCGACCATCGTTGCCAGATTGGACTAAAAGTTATTATCGCGGCCGTCGTTGCCACATTGAATTATAGCACGCGCGAACCGGCAGGTCCCCAACTTGCCGTTCGGAACCGGCATAAAACTGTAGGTCCCTTCCACCCGCGTACAAAATTCACACGCACAACACGGGTGGTTGCGGGAAGCTAGGCCTTAGTCTCGCGTAAGCGGGCTGTCGTGCCAATCAATTATTATGAACCGGCAGGGTTGCTTTGCACAGCGACAATATTGTTACGAAAATCCCAAGTTTTCCAAGGTTCGTTTGGATTGTGTTTGAAAATAAAACTTCAACTATTCAGCGCAAAATGCAGTCAGAAACCAACAATCACTTTATTTACACATTTACACTTGTTCTACTTTACACTACTACTATTGCATGTTTCCCCTTTGCTTGCTCAACACAGACTCGACCTCTTGCGCTGCCACTGCTGCTTTTATACTAGTTTTCTTATCGTGCCGAAGTTTCTTGCACATTTCAGTTGTACTTTCTATCTCGATTGTTCTAGAAAAGCTCATCACCTTTCGCGGACCATATAGCAAGCGAATTATAGGAAATTTGCCGTACTCCAAAGTGCATGCCTAAAAGTATGCTTGGAAAAGCATTCATTGTTTCAATATCACAGCACAGAGTGACTCCTCGTTTCAATATAATATATCAATATTGATATAATATATTGTTGGGGTCTGCATGCTTACATTCTCAAAAGTTTTGGAACCCCTGAAACAATTTGCGCAAGCGGCTCAAAGCTGCGCCAAGCACTCAAACCCCTCACGCAACAGCACTCAACCCTTTACCTACGCAAAAATGTATACATTCTTATAAGTGTAAGTTTGAGCTTAACTGAGGAAGCGACTAAGAGTGGATGTTGTACTGCCCCAGCAAGTGCGCAGGTGGTTGTTGTCATGCGCGAATTGGGTGTTGTAGCGCAATGGGAACTAAATGTGGTTGTTGTGATGCACAAATCGTGTGTTGTAGCGCAATGCAAATAAAAATTGGTTTTTGTGATCGACAGTTAGTGTCGATCCGCGAAGTTGTTGTTAAAACCAGAATTCTATTGAATGTTGTTGGTTGTTTTCCGCTGTTGCTAAGCGGACCAATTTCGGTGGGGTCATAAAAATATGCACAAACGCGCAAGTCCATGTAAAGTGATGAACGAAGTTATGAATTATAACGAAGGTCAGGACGCAACAAGGTGACAAAACGGTTCGGTGTTGTTTTGAGTCGCTTATAAATAGCGCTGGGCTAACACCAGAAAGAAAAAAAGGAGACTAAACAGAAGGCTGCCACGCTGAATCGCTGCGCGACTGTGGAATGCCGTCGGGCCAACGCGCTAATAATTAAGTTAAGCCTTAAAGAAAATCGTTCTACAAAAACTTTGAGCAACACACGAACTAAAGTAAAAACCAAACAAATTTGAGGAAAAAACGTTGCGTGAACAAACGGAATAAAAATTAAGGAAAAGCAATCAAACAAAAAAAAATGTTCGACATCTTGTGCATATTGTTACGAAAATTACCTATCAAAGTTCGTCTACTGTAATTGAGCAAATAATTAAGTGCACAGACAGTAAAGTGTGAAATTGGTGAAATAAAGTGATTGTTGGCTTTCATTGACTGCGTTTAAGAAACTAAGTGTGTTTTGTGTGTGTTTCGCAATTCAGAGATACGTAAAAGCCCACTAAAACTAGCATTCGTAATATTTGGTGTCAGAAGTGGGATTGTGGAAAATTGAAAATAAACAAAAACCCAAAAGAAAATATATAACTAAATAAATAAAATTATAAAAGCACGGACATGGTTAAACTCGAGCTGCTGAAGGTAGACCAGCTGAAGAAGGAGCTGGCTGGCGGAAAGGTGGAGTTGCAGTTGCGCTTGCGAGAAGCATGTGAGGCACGAGGCGTCGATTGGACTGTGCACGAGTTCGGAGCGCAAGAACTAGAGGCGTCGGAGAGAGAGGAGAGGAGAGGAGTCGCCTGCTGGTGCTGCTCCGCTACAGAGTACAGCTGCAGCGGCTGCGCCAATACAAGCGTTGGACATGAGCCAACTAATGGCTGCACTCAAAGGCATGTCGGCGCAAATGAAAACGGTGAATCGAGAAATGGCAGCGAAGCTGGAAACTACGAATCTCGAAATTTCGGCAAAAGTCGAGACTACAAATCAGGAAATAGCTAAAATGGAAACAGCGAACCGGGAAATGTTAGTAAAACTGGAAAATGCAAGGATTAATGGGAAAGTCGAGTAGTGGGTAGAGCACTTGGATAAACGAGTCGACGACCTGAATGATTCCCTGAACAAACGAGTTGATAGTCTGGAAGACTCGATGAACAGAAAAATGGACGAGCGGCATAGGGAGGTACAGCCGCGAGAATGGGTGCCGCCGGTTCCGGAAAGTGTTGCCACCCGAGCAGAAGTGTCTACTTATGATGGTGCTGCGCCGTGCGATACCTTCAAGCTACAATTCGACCTGGCTGCTCTGGAAAATCAGTGGACCGACGTAAGGAAAGGTCGGAGAGGCGCTGCAGACATATGCAGCAGACATTAAGCGGCTCCTGCAGCTGTGCTACCCATCCTTCGGCGCTGATGATCTCGAAAGGATGAAGATAGAGGCGTTTATTGAAGGTCTTCAAGATCCGGAGACACGTCGCAGTGCGTTGATGATGGGCAAGCCGACATTTAGGGAGACGGTGACCAGCGCGATGACATACGAGGCGACATGAATTGGGAGCACTCGGTATGCACCTGCAAGGATACGCCAGATCCAGCCAGACAACGACATTACGATCCAGGCCATAAGCTCTGAGCCACCGGACAGGCCACGGGTGGTCTCCTCCAAAGTTGTTTGCTGGGTATGTGGCAAGCAGGGCCACATATCACGAGACTGCCGCCAACGAAAGAGGCGTTCCCGTTCTCGATCGCAATCGCCTGAAGCGAGGAATACTGACAATCGATCATCAGCCAACAAGCTCAGGGCTGAGGACGAGTCGTTAAACTAAAACGGGTCAGCCCAAAGGGGCGTAAGCTGATCCCCACAATCTGTTGCCCCAACGTCCTTGTCTCACAGCTGAAACGACAACCCAGAAGCTTGACAATTGAAGGAAGGATAGATGGAAAGTTGTTCGTGTTGACGCTGGATACTGGCGCATCATATTCGATCATAAGACGAAAGCTTCTGAGGAAGTGGGAACCGTTGCATGGCATACAACTGAGGACTGCGACTGGCGAGCGTGCGCCGGTAAGAGGAAAAGTTACAAAAACTATTGCTATCGGCACCAGCAGCCTGGAACATGAGTTCATCGTCGCGGATATAATGGACGACGTGACTATCGGCGTGGATTTCATGATTAGGCACGGTTTTACGCTGGACCTGAAAGAACATGTGCTGAGATATGCCAACGTTGAATTCCCGCTGCACACCGGCTATGAGCGAAGCGTGCCGGTAAGGAAGGTTGTATCGTGTCAACAGCAGAGGATACCAGCGAATTCCGAGGGGATTGTGTGGGAAAAGGTGGACGAGGACGATGGGACAATTCGGCTGTGGGTTGTAGAAGCACCGAAACAAGGACACGACAACGTCATCAACGGACGTACATTAGTGGAACCTAAGAATGGCAGAATACCAGTCAGAATACTGAACCCCCTGAATGCACCCAGATATGTTGGGAAAGACGAGGTAATTGGCGAGTGTAAGGAAGCGGTAGCAGTGGTCAATTGCGAGAGTAGCCCACCTGGAAGGAATAGGAAGAGCGGTTTCAACGTGGATCTCATACCGCAGGAGAACCAGTGGAGCAGCGAATTGAAGGCCAAGCAGAAACAGAAGGCGAGGTCTCTCCTGCAGCACTATGGGTCAATATTTGCGGCAGAAGCAGGCGGAAGAACAGCCATAGTGAAGCACAACATCGACACCGGAAGGGCGAAACCGATTCGCCAATCGCCAAGACGAGGTCCCCTGGCCAATAGGGAAGAGGTCACAAATTTGATCGAAAACATGCGGAAAGAAAAGGTCATAGAGCCTTCTTCGGGCCCCTGGTGCTCGCCGGTCGTGCTAGTCAAGAAAAAGGATGGCAGTACCCGATTTTTTGTGTATTATCGGAAGCTCAATGATGTGACCAAGAAGGACAGTTATCCACTACCGCGGATCGATGACACCCTGGACACACTATCAGGCACACAGTGGTTCTCCATGCTCGACTTACGCAGCGGCTATTGGCAGGTAGAGCTTGCAGGCAAGGACAAGGAGAAAACGGCTTTCAGTGTTGGCGATGGTTTGTTTGTGGCAGTTCACCGTCATGCCGTTTGGACTCTGCAACGCACCAGCAACATTGGTAAACAACTGGGTAGCCAGGTTCGGAGTTCCGTTGGAGTTGCACTCAGATCAAGGCCGGAATTTCGAGTCTGTGGTATTCAGGGAAGTGTGTGAGCTGCTGGGTATAAAGAAAACGCGTACCACTCCTTTGCACCCACAGTCCGACAGCATGGTGGAACGCTTTAACCGGACCCTGGAGGAATACCTGCGGAAAGTGGTAGGCAAGAATCAAAAGGATTGGGACGCGCATATCCCCCTGTTCCTGATGGCGTATAGGTCAGCCCCGCACGACACGACATCACTCACTCCAGCCCGAGCAGCGTTCGGCACAGAGTTGCGGTTACCCGCTGATTTCAAGTTCGGGGTAGTCGGCACCACGGGAGGCGCTAAGACGGACTACGTGGTCAATAAGCGGGCGGAACTGGAGGAAATTCACCAGTTTATAAGGAGCCGCACCAAACTGGTCAGCGATAAGGCGAAAGCCAGATACGATCTACGGGCAACTCAGCAGGGTTCCAAGAAGGCGAGCTGGTAATGCTCTACAACCCGCAGCGGAGGAAAGGTTTGTCTCCGAAACTTCAAGCGTCATGGGAAGGACCTTACGAAGTCGTGACTAGGATTAACGACGTGGTATATCGGATTCAACGTTGCAGCAATAGAGGCGCTAAGCTGAAGGTAGTCAGAGTGGTAGTGGAGCGCCTGGCGCCTTATCACAGCGAAGCCTCGGTACTTGTTCGGTCTACAAGTCTAAGTGGTTGGCAGTGTAACGATAAGACAGTCTGTTGCTGTGCAAAGCAACCCTGTTGTTACCCGCCGTGCTATAATTCAATCTGGCAACGATGGCCGCGATAATAAGGGAAACTTTTAGTCCAACCTGGCAATGATGGCTCGCGATCATCATGGAAACCTTTAGTCCACTCTGGAATGTGCGAGAACGATCTGCGCGAAAACCGGACAGATATAAAAGGCAGCCGGGTACGGCGCAGGAGTTAGTCTGATTTTGCCTAGTGAAGGTGCCACACGGAGTAATTAAGCAAATAAATAAGTGTAAAGACAGTGAAGTGTAAATCTGTGAAATAAAGCGATTGTTGGTTTTTATTGACTGCGTTTGGATAACACAGCGCAACAAAAAAACACTTTTTTTTCTGTTGCATGGAGTTTTTCTACTGTTTCTTACTAATTTGAGTGCGCTGATTCCGAATCTACCCTCCGATTTTTTCTAGCAGCTCTAGTTTGTGAGATATAGGTACCCTGTCATTTTTTCAGTTTTTCCTCTACTTTTTCCGTATTTTCGATCGCAGTTTCTAAACCAAAAACCGATTGACATGATTTTCACCTTATCGCATTAACAACACCGCACGGCTTCTTTTCCGATGCAACTTATTTTTATAAGTGTTAACATGCCGCGGTAATTGGACCTCAGAGTTACAAAAAATTGAATTTTAAGGCGTTTTCTTTGATGGTAAAGAACATACACATTTTTTGTAAAACAATTAACGAGTTAGGTGTATAATGAAAGTCGACACATCAAGCAATACAACACAGCTAAATTATTTGGCGGAATACACATTCGAACCGAAATAACAGGAAAAATGTACCATCGCGATTTTCATCACTTTTCATACTTTTTCCTTAAAAAATTAGGGGCCTGAAAATATGCAAAGCTTTTAAGTTTTTTTTGTTTCGAACAATTCAAAATATGTTTGTTTTTTGCTTGCATTCCAAACTATAAATGGAACATATAAAAGAGCATATTTTGAGGCTCCTAATTTTTTAAGGAAAAAGTATGAAAAGAGATGAAAATCGCTATGGTACAGTTTTGTTATTATTTCGATGCGAATGTGTAGTCCGCCAAATAATTTGGCTGTGTTGTATTGCTTGATGTTTCTTCTTAAGATATTCATATACTTCGAAACTTGATTTATGAAACATCTGCACATTTTTCGCCATCAGAAAAAACGCCTTGAAATTCAATATTTTCTTACTTTGAAACCTTTTTACCACGCCCATTTAGAACGCATAAAATTGATTAATGTCAGAAAAGATGGCGTGAAATGTTGTAAGTGCAACGATATAAAAATCCTGTCGATAGGATTATTGGTTCAGAAATAACAGTCGAAAACGAGAAAAAAGCCGAGGAAAATTCGAAAAAGTAACACGCCCATTTTTTGCAAAAACTAGAGCTGTTACATAAAAACGGAGTATGGTTTTGAAAACAGCGTGGAAAAACGATTCAGATTCATGTAAAAAACTCCATGCAACAGACATGGTGTTGCGCAGTGTAATTAAAGTTGTTTTATTTTCAAATTGCACAATCCAGTGATACGTATCAGCCCACTATAACTAGTATTCGTAACAATATAATAGTATAGATAGGGCTTCAAGCAGAGGGTTTCGTGCCATCCCATGGAGTCGTGACATAAGTTAGTTGGCACAAAATCGGTCTGGTCCAAGTAATATTCAATCGCCTTAGCTTTTATTTTCTTTTGCGTTAGTAAATTATTATTTTCGTTGGAAAATAACATCTGAACATATTCAAAATTAATATTTATCCATTATATACGTAATTATGTCAATGTCAATTCAATTATATTCCTGAAGTGAAGGAAGGAGTTGTTGTCGTGTCCTGTCTGGTTTTTTTATAAATTCGATTGGGTGTTTTCTGAGGCAAAGTTGGAAGGAAGGAAATGCTACGTGGGGAATAATTTTTTTTTTGTTACCACGTGTGGAGGAAAAAGGCTGTGTTTTGCCTCCAAATGTTTTCAAAATTTATGTTTCTTTGCAGTCGATCATATGGCAGCCAGTCATATGTTTTTCTTGTTCTTTTTCTTACTGGCAAAAAGTTACTGGACAAAATTTCTCCAGTAAAAACTCGCAAGTTCTCACGAAATGAACTGTCACTTTACGCTCTCAGTTTCTCTCTCGTTACTGGAGATTTGGCGTCAACAAACAGAATCCAGTAAAAATTTGTACAAATTCGTACAAATTATTCTCTGCCAAACAGACCTTTAGTCAGTGCTTCTTTTGTTTGTCTTGTTATTTTGTTTGTTGTGCATTTCGAACAATTGTTTACAAACTCTTTAACCATTTGTCTCATATTTTTCCACACGTATCTTTGTTTTAGTTTTAGTGTGGTTTTTCTTATACCCAAGTGCCCTGCTGTGCATGAGTTATGGAATTCGTCAATTAGTTTATACTGTCGTATTGGGCTTAGTATTTGGAGTGGCGTGTCGTAAATTAATATTTTTATGGGCGAATATTTGTTTACATGTAGTTCATTATACTTTCTGTTGAACTCATTCATTTCAATATTTTCAAACTTAAAGTTTTGTCTGCAAAGGGCTAGCTCCTTTATCTGCAGCTTACTTAGTGAACTGTGTAGCTTCTCCAACATTGGATCTAGTTCCAAAGGGTCACGTGCACTACAAGTCACGTGCACTTCATTATTACATATTTTGATCGTCGGCCGACGCTTCTCAATAATAAAATTCAATCTTTTCATCTTCTTCACGTCAGTCATGGAGGTACATTCCCAAATATGGAGTTGATCAGGCTCCTTTGGAGATATGTCCGTCCTGTTGATGCGTGTATTTATTTCTTTCTTCTTATTTTACCCTTTTTTACATTTTTCTTGCCCTTTTTCAAATTTTTCTTGTGTTTCTATTTTTGTTGTCTTGCTTCGTGTTATAGCTAGTACTTCTTGTGTCGGTATCATTGCTTTTAAGTCGTCGCTGTCTAGCTTGATGCGTGATAGTGCATCTGCGTTCGTATTGATTTTGCCTTGTTTGTAGATTATTTCGAAATCATAATCGGATAAATCTAGTCTAATTCTAGTCATTTTTGACGATGGGCTTTTATGGGAGAATAGAGAAACTAGTGGCCTGTGGTCAGTTACTACAATGAATTTACTACCGTAGAGATATGATCTGAAATAATTTATTCCCCAGTGTATAGCTAAGAGTTCTTTTTCTATAATTGCTTTATTTATATCGTGTTTTTGTAGTGATTTGCTTGCATAAGAGATTGGTAAATCATGTCCTATTTCACCTTGTGATAGTACTGCGCCTAGTGCAAAATCTGATGCGTCTGTCGTTAGTATGAAGGGTTTGTTAAAATCTGGATATTGGAGTTCAGGTGGATTGATTAATTTTTCTTTTAAATTTTTAAAGGCTTGTTTGCACTCGTCTGACCAAATGAAAGGTGTCCCCCATCGTTTTTATTAAGTGGGCTCCCGCTGCTCTCAGGTTGGGCCCAGACGTACCATATGTAAGACTGACCCCAATTTATTTTACCTTTCGGATATTTTTTCTATACACACCTAACCGCTACATCCAACTCTTAAGGTGGCTGCCATACAAAACTATTAATTTTCTATGGAACTGGCTCCACACTTGTAAATGTAGTCAAGTAAGCGAAGAAATATCGTATCTGGCAAAGTACTTAACCGATTTGAATGATTTATTAAAAAATCGTCAACATTCCTGAATGCCAAAAATACAAAATTAATTAAAGTTCAAAAATTCACCCCCAGAAGGCACTTCCCATAAATTTGAAGTAGTGAGGTTGTCAACTTTTGGTTCTGTACGAAAAAAAAATCAAAGTGTACAGTCGAAACTCTATTAACCCCTCTATTTCGAATATAATGGTAATCGTAATTGATTTTCCGAAGCTATCTTCAACAAATTTTTCCATACACCAGCAGAGCATTAATTGACCGATTGCTATTGGCTTTCAACCAAACTGTGAAAATATCGCGAATTTGCACTCAAGTCCTCACCGAAAAATGCCAATAATTTCCATTCGCGCAAATATGCGCAGCTAAGAATTGTACAGCATAATCTACATACTTGCCAAAACAAAATATCAAAAATTTTCAAATGTGATATTTAACTTTTTAATTTTTTAATCACTTTTCAAATTGGAACTCAGTTTTTATTCCCTCGCTTTCTTTACTTAATTTTCATCATAACGGTTCTGCTCATAGGTGAGAGTAATCAGCAGAATGTTGGTCTTGTCAGACCTAGATTATATAAAACTGACGACAATAGTAACTTTTAGAGACCTGCCTCAACCTCAAAGTCAAAACAAAAATTTGCTGTTTGTACACAATTTCTTTTCAACGCTGGAAGAGCGTACTTTAAGAGCTCATAACTTCTATGTTATCCAATATTTTTTCATAAAACTTCGGATTTCTCTTAACTGAAGTATTTCCAACAAAACCTTGTATTCAGATTTTTGCGCTTATACAGTTGCATTTTGGCATTTTTGTCACTACTCGCAACACTGTGCCGCGTGCTTTCTCCTCTGATCTGGAATCTGGCAGTAAACTCTCTCCTACACCGGCTGGACAATACTGGTTGTAGAATTGTCGCGTACGCGGACGACATTGCGATAGCAGTCTCCGGCAAAAATCTCTCTACTCTTTCTGAGAGACTTGGCTATGCACTTAGGATTCTATCCCAATAGTGCCGTGAATTTGACCTTGACGTCAATCCCCTCCAAAACCGAAGTCATGCTCTTTAGCAGGCACTACAAAATACCTCGGTTCGAACTTTCCACTCTGAACGGTTTTAGACTTAGCCTCAGCAATAATGTTAGGTATCTTGGTCTAATACTTGACTCTAAACTGAATTGGAAGGCCAACATTGCTGAAAGGGCGCGGAAAGCCTCTTGTGCTCTCTACTGCTGTAAACGGGCTTTAGGCGCAAGATGGGGACTCCAGCCTCGTGTTGTGTCGTTTACTCGGCATTGGTTGAGCCAAACCTCCTTTATGGTCTTTTGGTGGCCGGCCATTAGCAAGGCGGTCAACCTGAAACCTCTTGACATAGTCAGGAGGATGGCGGCCCTATTGGTTACTGGGGCTCTCCGCACTTCACCGATCAAAGCACTGTTCACCCTCCTCCATCCGAAGTTTTATGAAAAAATATTGGATAACATAGAAGTTATGAGCTCTTAAAGTACGCTCTTCCAGCGTTGAAAAGAAATTGTGTACAAACAGCAAATTTTTGCTTTGACTTTGAGGTTGAGGCAGGTCTCTAAAAGTTACTATTGTCGTACGTTTTATATAATCTAGGTCTGACAAGACCAACATTCTGCTGATTACTCTCACCTATGAGCAGTACCGTTATGATGAAAATTAAGTAAAGAAAGCGAGGAAATAAAAACTAAGTTCCAATTTGAAAAGTGATTAAAAAATTAAAAAGTTAAATATCACTTTTGAAAATTTTTGATATTTTGTTTTGGCAAGTATGTAGATTATGCTGTACAATTCTTAGCTGCGCATATTTGCGCGAATGGAAATTATTGGCATTTTTCGGTGAGGACTTGAGTGCAAATTCGCGATATTTTCACAGTTTGGTTGAAAGCCAATAGCAATCGGTCAATTAATGCTCTGCTGGTGTATGGAAAAATTTGTTGAAGATAGCTTCGGAAAATCAATTACGATTACCATTATATTCGAAATAGAGGGGTTAATAGAGTTTCGACTGTACACTTTGATTTTTTTTCGTACAGAACCAAAAGTTGACAACCTCACTACTTCAATTTTATGGGAAGTGCCTTCTGGGGGTGAATTTTTGAACTTTAATTAATTTTGTATTTTTGGCATTCAGGAATGTTGACGATTTTTTAATAAATCATTCAAATCGGTTAAGTACTTTGCCAGATACGATATTTCTTCGCTTACTTGACTACATTTACAAGTGTGGAGCCAGTTCCATAGAAAATTAATAGTTTTGTATGGCAGCCACCTTAAGAGTTGGATGTAGCGGTTAGGTGTGTATAGAAAAAATATCCGAAAGGTAAAATAAATTGGGGTCAGTCTTACATATGGTACGTCTGGGCCCAACCTGAGAGCAGTGGTAGCCCACTTAATAAAAACGATAGTTTTGTATGGGAGCCTCATTAAAGGTTGGAAATAGGTGGTAGGAATATTCGAAAAAAAGATTCAGGAGGAAAAATTAGTGGGGTCAGTCTAAGATTTCAAACCTCTAAGAGCAATTTCTGAGCAGCCGTGGAGTACTTTATCGTGATTTTATTTTCAATCACTTTTGAAAAAAGCGCATTTTATCTACAGTGGCTCACACCTTATTTGATACAGTACCTATTTTAAGTTGTTTAATGCAGTAACTTCATACTTAAGAAGTTTATCAAAAAAATTTGAATACAGGATTGTAGACGGTTTTTCAACGAACTTTTACCAAAAAAATTTAATTTGCAAAAAGACTCCTCCTCGCTTCGCAAAGAGCGAATAGCAATATCGCAAGGAAAATTCCTCTCACAGCTTATTTGGTACAGGCACTTGTTTGCACTTACAAGCCGATCTTCACGCCGACTTTTATTTTTCTGTCATTTCAATAATGTTCCTAATTAGTTTTCTGAAATTTTTAGTCCAATTTCGCAACCTCAAGTGTTAATAAGCGGTTAAAAAAAATGGGTCGTCGCTCAACAATTGGACAGCGTGAACTGGTCCTACACCATTACAAGAACGGGCAATCAGTGCGGAAAACTGCTCAACTTGTTAACCCTTTCGGTTATTCTATGCCATATGGCATAGTCTCTTTTCAGTGCCTGTTTTAGGTCAAAAACTTGTGGATACTATATTTTTATATTTTTGTATTTTTCTCTGAAGGTTTTTATTCCAAATAATGAAAACATTTTTTTGATTAGTGTACCAAGTAAATTGTAAAGGTTCGGAAAGTGCGCAGTCCTATCGAGCTGCGTATTTTACAAAAAGAGATCATTTCGTACTTTTATTTATTCTATTGCAAAAATCAATGTATTTCATAGGTTTATGTAAGTAATCAAGTAGGTATTTATTCCTTTAGTAAGTGTAAAAAAGGGAGGGAAGGAGCGGACATACAAGGTAAAGTCTCTGATTGCGTTCAACCTGGCGAACGCCAGAACGATCCTTGTCCCTGTCCAATCCAAGCTGATGCACAGCCTCCGCGCGGCCCTTCTGGATAGCTATTTGGCATCCGCTGAATAGTGAACTAATGTGTGCAGCGAGTCCTATCCCCAGGACTTAAAATTTGGGTTGTGCGCAGGGTTTGGTGCCCGCCACGGAAAACCAAATACCAATGAAAGCCAAAAAGCAAGCCTCGGAAGGAACCCACAATGTTGACGACCACAGCAAACGATTCAAGGACCATGATTTGAGGATATGCACCTGGAATGTCCGGACCCTCTATAGGGAAGGTGCCTCTATCCAACTGGCGGAAGCCCTCACGAAATGTAAGGCTGACATCACCGCCATCCAGGAAATGCGATGGACAGGACAAGGTTGCTCCAAGCGAGCAGACTGCGATATCTACTACAGCTGCCATGCGGAGAAGCGCGAATTTGGCTGCGGATTTGTGGTCAGCAAGAGACTTCGCCACCACGTCTCTCGGTTCACTCCGGTGAACGAACGGCTGGCTTCGATCCGCATCAAAGCTAAATACTTTAGCATCAGCCTGATTTGCGCGCACGCCCCGACGGAAGAGAAGGACGATGCGACCAAGGATGCCTTCTATGCGAAGCTCGAGGACGTCTACGACAGGTGCCCGGCCCATGACGTCAAAATTGTCCTCGGGGACTTCAACGCAAAAGTCGGGCGAGAAGGCATCTTTGGCCCCACAGTCGGGCAGTTCAGCCTCCATGAGACCACTTCGAACAACGGTCTGAGGCTGATCGATTTCGCCGCGGCACGAAACATGGTAGTTAGTAGCACCAGATTCCAGCACCTCGATATCCACAAGGCCACCTGGTTATCCCCCGATCAATCCACCCGCAACCAGATTGATCACATTGTGATTGATGGAAGGCATGCTTCTAGCATTCTAGATGTGCGCACGTTCCGAGGACCCAACATCGACTCGGACCACTACCTTGTTGCAGCCAAGGTACGCATGCGTCTTTGCGCAGCGAAGACCGCGCAACCTAGTTTGCGAAGAAAGCTGGACATCAGTAAGCTGCGATCACAAGGGGTAGCCGAAGCCTACTCCGCTCAACTCTCCAACCAGCTCGGTCGCTCCCCCTCTCCACCTGATGACATCGGCGGATTATGGGCTCACTTATCCCACTCTATGCGCGCCGCCGCAGAAAATGTCCTTGGTTTTCGACGCCCACCACCAAAAAACCAATGGTACGATGAAGAGTGTCGCGCAGCCACTGCAGTGAAGAATGCTGCATACAAGAAGACCCTGCAGTCGGCCGCCACGCGAGCCATGACAGAAAAATACCGGGAGGAGAGGAAGAAAGAGAGGTGCCTTTTTAGACGCAAGAAACGGGAGCAAGAAAGGCGCGAGCGTGAGGAAATCGAGGAGTGCAGGAGCAGGAATGACGCCCGAAAATTCTTCCAAAAAGATAAGCGTCTAACGGAAGGATTTAAGCCTGGGGCATCTTCTTGCAGAGACGAAAACGGGGATCTGGTTACGGATGCGCAGGGTGTGCTGAGGTTGTGGAAGAAGCACTTCACCAAGCTGCTCGCAGGCGACGAAAGGAACAATACCGCCAGTGGTGAAGATGTCCAGATGGCACCAATCGACGACGACGGTGTGGATGTGCCACCGCCCAGCCATGACGAGATCCGGGTCGCTATCCAGCGACTCAAGAACAATAAAGCTGCAGGGCCGGATGGGCTACCAGCTGAATTGTTCAAGGCCGGCGGCGGTGAGCTGATTGGGTGCATGCATCAGCTCATTTGCAAAATATGGCTGGAGGAACGAATGCCCAACGATTGGAACCTCAGTGCCCTTTGTCCTGTGCTGAAGAAAGGCGACCCAACAATATGCGCCAACTACAGGGGTATCAGCCTACTTCCCATTGCATACAAGGTCCTGACGAGCGTATTCTGTGACCGACTAAAGCCACTCGCCAAGGCGCTGATTGGACCTTATCAGTGCGGCTTTAGACCTGGTAAGGCCACCATCAACCAGATATTCACTCTACGCCAAATCCTGGAGAAGACCCATGAGAACCAAATCGATACACACCATCTCTTCATCGATTACAAGGCAGCATTCGATAGCCCGATAAGGGATCGCCTATATGCCGCATTGTCTGAACTTGGTATCCCTGCAAAGCTCGTTAGACTTTGCAGAGCGACGTTGAGCAATACGCGCAGCTCCGTCAAGGTTGGAAGTGACCTCTCCGACCCCTTTGATACCGTTCGAGGTTTCAGACAGGGCGATCCTTTGTCCTGCGACCTCTTCAACTTCACCATCGAGAGTGTTCTGCGCAAGGCCGGTGTACATCGTAATGGCACAATTTTCAACAAAAGTGTCCAGCTCCTTGCTTACGCTGATGATATTGATGTCATCGGACGTAACAAGCGAGATGTCACCGCTGCCTTTGCGGCTATCGAAAGAGAATCTGCCAAAATGGGTCTGGTGGTAAATGAGGGCAAGACGAAGTATATGCTGTCTACACGCAGGGACTCGCAGCGGCTAGGGTCTCACGTCGAGGCCGACAGGTATGCTTTTGAAGTTGTCAAGGAATTCGTCTACCTTGGCACCGCCATCAACAGCAGCAATGATGTCAGTCTGGAGATAAAGCGAAGAATAACTCTTGCCAACAGGTGCTACTACGGTCTCGGTAGGCAATTGAGAAGTAGAGACCTCTCTCGACCGACAAAACTTTCACTCTATAGGACGCTTATCTTGCCCGTGCTCCTCTATGGCGCTGAAGCATGGACAATGACACGAAACGACATAGCGGCCCTTGGAGTGTTCGAGAGGAAGGTGCTTCGCAAAATCTTCGGCCCTGTTCGGGTTGGTGACGACTATCGCATACGAACCAATAACGAGCTGTATGAGCTGTATAAGGACATGGACGTAGCGCAGCGAATTAACATCCAGCGGCTACGCTGGCTCGGTCATGTCTGCCGCATGGACGACGAAGCTCCGGCGAAAAAGGTATTCGATGCGATGGTTGGAGGTCGACGGCGAAGAGGGAGGCCGTGTCTCCGGTGGAAGGACCAAGTGGAAGAGGCCCTGGTATCTCTTGGTGTGACCAACTGGAGAAGGCGCGCGCGAAGCAGAGGCGCCTGGAGAGAAGTTTTGCGGCAGGCCGTAACCCGATAACGGGTTGTTATGGCCAGTTAAGTAAGTAAGTAAGTAAGTGTAAAAAAGTTAGATCCGAAATATAGTTCACTAAGGCTGTAGGATTTTTTTTATTTCTTACTATGCCATATTTCATGATGCCCAAAAACCACTTTTTCGAACAATATTTTAAAAAATGACTTTTGATTATTCATTATGTAGGCTTAAACAGTAATAAAATGGAAAAGAATGATTTTTAAAGTTACAAACAAAAAAGAAGTACCGAAAGGGTTTATATGAGTCCATCTACAGTGCAGCATATCATTGAGCGCTTTGTACATGAAAATCGGGTGGAAGATAAGGGTAGAACTGCACCAAACATAATATTCAATGAATCTGACGAGCGTTATATTGTCCGTAAAGTAAACGTCAACCCGAAGCTATCGGACCCAAAGCTAGCTATTGAAGTTCAGGATAAATTGGGGAAGTCATGCAGTGCTGAAACCATCATGCTTCGCGAGCATGATGTCAATGGCCGAGTAGCTCGCAAGAAGCCTTTTATAAGCAAGGAAAATAAAAAAAGCCGGCTTGCCTTGGCGAAACAACATATGGACAAGACTTCTGACTTCTTGAACACCGTCATTTTTGCGGACGAATCCAAGTTCAATGTTTTTGGGTCCAACGAAATGTCATACGTTTGGCAGAAAGCAAATACTGAACTTAACAAAGAAAACCTGAAAGCTACTGCTAAGCATGGTGGCGGTAGTGTGATGGTTTGGGCCCGCATGTCCGCAACCGGCGTGGGCCAGTTGGATATAATTGGGGGAATAATGGACAAAAATAAGTACCTCAGTATACTAAAAGCCAATTTGCTTCAAAGTGCCGAGAAACTTGGTATACGCGAAAACTTTCGGTTTTACCAAGACAACGACCCAAAGCATACGTCGGATATTGGGAAAACCTGGCTCATTTGGAACTGCCCCCACGTAGTAGCACCACCAGCACAATGACCTGAACGCCATCGAAAATTTGTGGGCCTTGCTGGACAACAATATTCGCAAACAGAAAATATCAAACAAGAATGACTTGCAAAATGCATTACAGGAAGAATGGCATAAAATTACACAAAAGCTTGTCGATTCCATGTCAATCAAAGTCCAGGCTGTTGAAAAGGCGAAAGGCTACCACACTAAATGTTAAAAATATCAAATAAACCACTAGTTTGTAAGAATTTTACGACTGAATAAAACTGTATCAAATAAGCTGTGATCTCAAATTTAGTCGAATTTTTAATTTGGGGTCATTTGATGTTAAATGGCGAATTTGAGAAATAAATTAAGTTCGTGAAATTGAAGTATATATTTTATTCTTCCAAATGGCGTTTTTTTCAATATCTTTTTTAGTTTTTCAGTTGTATAAATTTCAATTTTAAAACCGATACTGTATCAAGCAAGCTGTGAGCCACTGTATATACACATTTATAAATAAATCTATATTAAAATACAAATATTTTGAATGTATCTTTTATGAACTGAGATCATTTTCATTGGTAATATCAAAAAGTATGTAACATAAAGAGTGTGCATCTCATACAAGCAAAAATTTGAATGCGGGTGCTGATATCGCCACCCGTCTTCTGGATGCGGGGGGTAGACAACGAGAGGAAACACTTGAAACGACAGCACAATGCTCTGAGCGCAAATCATAGAAACACGAATGCTGCGTCTGCGCTCACTCGTTCATTCTCGCTCAATTGTGCGACGAGGAGGAAGACGATGTGCTGTTGTTCTTGTTGTTGCGCTGGCGAAAAGCTGAAATTGTAAAACGATTTATATTTTCTGACTGGCTTTTGTTCTTCTTCTATAAGCCTGCACGGCGTCGCATATTGCTCCTGAACTCACTGCTGACTGTAGTGTGCGAAAAATCATAGAAAAGAAAATATAATATGGCTGGCATGGCGACCTATACGATCGCTACAGGCAATTCAAAAATAAATAATAAGTAATCAATAAAAATGGAATTGGAAAGAAAAGAAAACGTTTTTATTAGCCGTAATAATTTTCCGTCTCGTTCTTTGGAACTTTTCTTACGGCCCACATATAATGCTTGTTTAAAAGAACTAAAATAAGAAAATCTAATATTGTAAATTTATGATCACATCATTCGCCATGGAATCATTCAGGTGTAGAACATTTAAACTATTTTTAAACGTAGGCATGCCGTAATACCATTTTCTTATGACAAAATACTTGTCTTATTATTTCTTTATTTAGTGCTTTAGTAGTGCTTTCGCCCTATTGAAAGTCAATAGACCTATTAAATTATTTTTTTCCATACAATCTTCTAACCCTCCGTTAGATTTCGATACAAAAAAAACATTAAAACACGCATCTAATTATTTTTAATTTCAAGTGTTTCACGAATTTTGAAGTCAATATGCCTATCAGTTCATTTTTTTCGTAGTTTTCCCATATTCTTAAAATTGTAATTAAGCATGTGAAAATATAAACAAATAATTTTACTTCGAACTCGCCACGTAAAAATATTTGCAAACATTTTAAATTGGGATCAACCACCAAATTTTTAAATTAATCAAAGCATTGGCCAGCAAAAAGCCATACACCACAAAGATTCGATTGATGGTGACATTGCAGCAATTTTTTCAGCAATCACAACACAAAAAAGCATACACACAATAAACGACAACACCAAAAACATTAGCGAATCCCGAATCATCTTCGTTGAAACGACGATGACGAAGCTTTGGTTCGTTGTTTACTCTTCGCTTGCGCTTCGGCGAACAAGATCGCAAACTGTTGAGCGCGAGCAAATTTCCCGCAACCTATGCCTCCGCTCATCTCTTCCCGCCCGCATCAAGAAACACGCTTGACAAATTTTTGAAGATGCGTATTCTTTATATTCTATATTCTTTGGTAATATACAGTTTTTTCAAATCCGTTTGTTTGGGAGGTAGTCGAAGTTTCGGTCCGATTTAATTTTGCACTGTAAGTTATTTACTCATACAATAACTGTATACCATATTTCATTTATGTACGACCACTCCTTCTATTTTTGTCACTCCGCTATATGAACTCGCAACACTGTGCGCCGCCTTGCGGCGTGCCCCTCGTGACCATGCGCTTGATGCGAGTGTTTCCAATAGAGGCGCTGACAACACGCATGCTAAGCAGGCTCTAGACAAATCTGATCAGCTTTGAGTCCAGGTTCAGATTGAAGAGTGCCCTAACGACCGCATTTGGACAGACGTTGTTAAAGGCCCCTTCAATATCGAGGAACGCTGTCAAAGTGTACTCCTTATATGCTAGAGATCTATCGACCGTATCGAGAAGCGAGTGTAAAGCAGTTTCGACAGCCCCTAGTGAAGTCATGTTGCGACTGCAAAAGGAGAGATGGATCGATAGAGTTCCTGATTTGATGGTCTAGAACCCTTGCGAAGGTTTTAAGAAGGAAGGAGGATAGGCAGATGGGCCTTTAGTCCTTAGCCTTAACATGTGACGACTTCCCCGCCTTAGGAATGAATACCACCCTAGATTCTCTCCAACTGAGGGGAATGTAGGAGAGATCCAGACAAGCGTTGTATATACATAGCAGCCGGGGCATTAATACCTCAGCGCTGTGTTGGATATCAGCTGGAATGATGCCATCCGGTCCTGGGGACTTGAATGGATCGAAGGACTTGATGGCCCACTGTAAATGGGAATGGGTCAACCATTCCCATTTGTCTTGTATAAGAAGTCTGACTCTCTAGTGTACCCATTGATGGTAATCATAAGCCTTAAAATAAATAATAAAGAAATTGAAAACGTACAAAGTATTAAGTATCTGGGTATTCAAATTGATGCTAGATTGAAATTTGACGACCATATTGACATCACTATAAGCAAAATAGCTAAGAAAATATGGTTTATTAAAAGAACTTGCAAACATTTAAGTACACCTTATAAAATAAAAATATATAGATCAATTGTTGAGCCCCATTTTATCTACTGTCCCACAATTTTGTTAATTATGAGAGATTTTCAAATTGAAAAGCTGCAGAAAATGCAAAATAAAGCTATGAGATTCATTTTAAATAAACGCTATGATACCCCAATAATAGAAATGCTACATAGCTTAAATTGGCTAAGCGTAAAACAACAAATTTTTTTTCACACCATGAAATTTATATATAACATTAAGAACGGATATTTGCCAGACTATTTAAGAACTAATATTAAATTTAACTACGAGGTTCATGACAGAAACACAAGAAAGAGAAACGATTTTAAATTAATAGGGGAATTCTTTGTAAGGTGCCACTCTTTGTAAGGTGCCACCCCTGCTCGATTTCGACGTTCCAGCAGACCAAGAAACAAAATTCCTATTGTCATTTAAGGTATATATGTCAACATCAATTTAAATATGGTTTTTGAGGAAACCGACGCAATAACACGGTCTGGGTAAATAAAAGTGTCAAATTTGGTTAGGAAAAAACATAAAAATAAAAATTGAAGGTTTTTCTTGTGGTGAAAAATAAACCAAATGCGCGCAAAAAACTTAGGTAAATATCAGTGTTGTAGTTAATTTTTAATGGTTTTTCATAATCCGAAATTATATCCGAGCATATCGTAAAAGGAACAAATTTATACAATGATTTCCAAAATGGCATAAAAATGTAAAGTGCCACCTTTTTTTCTTTGTAAGGTGCCACCCCCCTTTTTTCACTGTTTTGTGGTTCTATATCGGTAAAATGACTTTTTATTGCTCGGAATCGTCATTACGATGAATTTAAAGTGTTCTTAGTCGATTTTTCTCTAATCCTATCATGAGGAATAAATAAGTTCAGTTTTGTTCTATAATTTCCATACAATTATTCGTTTTATTCGTTACCATTTCATTTCGGTTTGCTTTTGGTAATGTCTATTCAATTCAAATTAAATTCAATAATCTTTCGTAAATTTTCTAAATCATGCATTTTTACTTGAGATTTTTACGTTTTTAGCGGGTTTTTAAGGGGGTGGCACCTTACATAAAAAAATTTTAGGATGTCGATTTTTAACACTTTGGGAAACTGGCTGTAAAATTCGTATTTACGACAAATTCAAATGAAGTGTTACCTTGGATCATAGCTCTTTAAACCCTCTTTCGAACGGTATAATAACTTTGGCGATAAGTTAATTTTCTAACGAGTAATGCGCAAAAAAGCTATGGGGTGGCACCTTACAAAGAATTCCCCTAATAATTAATAATTGATTGGCACGACAGCCCGCTTACGCGAGACTAAGGCCTAGCTTCCCGCAACCACCCGTGTTGTGCGTGTGAATTTTGTACGCGGGTGGAAGGGACCTACAGTTTTATGACGGTTCCGAACGGCAGGTTGGGAGCTTTTTCATAGGCAATTTTTGATCTCAGAGGTTTGCCATTTCCAGCTGAGAGGACAGCCACCGAAAGAGAAAACGAGTTTCCCGTTATTTTTTTAGGTGTTACTACATGCAGAATTCGATCTTGCGTCGCTCTGCATGCGACTCGTTGGACCGCGCACTAACCAACTGAGCCACGGCGGCTGCCGATTTTAAATTACCTTTTTATAAAACAGAATCGGAAAAAACAGTCTCTTTTATAAAGGGTTAAAATGCTACAACGAGTTGCCTGAGAGTATTAAAAGCTGTAATATAAATTTATACGGAAAAAAATTATATGATTACACTAAAACGTTGGAGATAAGATAAATGCTGTCGTTTTGTAGTACATAGTTTTATATTTGCAAATTGTTATTTAATATTAAGGTATTTTGAATTAGGTTTGTAAAACCGTAACAAATAAAATAAATAAAAAAAATCTTTAACAAATCTCTTTCATCAGGTACTTTTATTGATGCTTGGAAACTGGCCTTTATCTCTCCAAACTTCAAGAGTGGTAACAGAAATGACATTTGCAACTATAGACCCATTTCAAAACTCTCGGCAACATCAAAACTTTTTGAATGCATCATCCAAGCTGAATTATTATTTTCTGTAAAGAATTTAATATTCCCGGAACAGCACAACTTCATTTCATGACGCTCAACCGTGTCGAACCTAGCTGTTGTCTCAGACGATTGTATATCTGCTTTTCATTCTGGTATCCAGGTTGACACTGTTTATACTGATTTCTCTAAGGCTTTCGATAGGGTCTCTCATGCTATACTGCTAAATAAATTAGCATGTATGGGTTTCTACTCAGTTTTCCTGAGTTGGATTTCATCTTACCTACACAATCGTAGGTGCGTGGTTGTTGTCGACAATGTTAGATCGGTTCCTTTCATTGCTTGCTCAGGGGTACCGCAAGGTAGCATCCTGGGCCCGTTGCTTTTTGTTTTATTCATTAATGATATCTGCACATGCTTCTCGACAGCTAAGTTTCTGCTTTATGCGGATGACCTAAAGATCTATTCGTTGATCAGTGACTACCATGATTCTCAACTACTGCAGATCGATATTGATAATGTCAGCAACTGGTGTATCAAAAATCGATTATCACTTAATATAAACAAGTGTTTTCATGTTACATTTTTTTAACGTTGCAAAGTCATTGACACCTCTTATCACATTTCCATTACGCCCCTGTTGCATGTTGATGAAATTAAAGATTTGGGCATAATCTTTGACTCGAAGTTTTCGTTCGCTAATCATATTAACACTTTCGCGTCCGATCACGTATTTTTACGTTTTTTGCCAAACAATCCTAGGAGCCGTTCACGTATTTTTACGTTTTATGCCTATTGTTTGAATAAAAAATTAATTGATTAATTAATTAATTAATATATTAATATATTAATTAATATATTAATTAATATATTAATTAATTAATTCGCGCTCTGTATGCGCGAAACGCACCTATCACCAGAGCCTTAATTGAGTTCAATAGAATCTCTAAAAATGTTGAGATTGATTTTTCAGTTTCAAAAAATCGCTTCATTTACTCGTTAAATCTATTTTATAAGTAGCTTCATGTGTTCAACTTAGCCTTTAAGAACTTTAATTTGTATTCATTGGCTATTTAATCAATAAATAAATAAATGAATAAATAAATAAATAAAACCAATTTGGAGGGGATACTGTGAGGACCCGGTCGATAAAGGATGCACTTCCAGAAAAGTGAGTGCCAAGCAGAACTTCTAGCGTATCAGACCCCGAAGTTGTCCAGCCACCCTGAGGACTTCGCCAGTTCACCCTTTTGGCTTTCCTGATGGCATATTTGAATTCCCTATGCTTACATTTGTAGGGGGCCCAGTCATTGGAGACTTTGGCCCTGTTAAAAAGTTTGCGGCATTGCTTGCGGAGTTCCGCAATCTCCTGGTTCCACCACCGGGGCTTTGGTTTACCTCTCGGTGTCAGGGGGACGCAGGCAGCCTTGGCAGCAGAATTTAAAAGAGAAGTAACGGAGCCAACCGCACGTTCGATGTCCGTGCAGTTGACAAGAACGGAAGGGATAGCATTCGCGCCCGCTTCGACGCAGGCCCGAAATTTAACCCAGTCAGTGCGCTTCCTATTGATATAGTGATCAGGACCCGCACCGTCGTAGGGATCGTGATCACCAATCGTGAAGCAGATGTACCTGTGATCAGAGAAGGAACACTCATGTGATACCCTCCAATTATTAAGACTGTTAACTAAATGGCCATTGACAAGAGTGATGTCGAGGACTTCCCTCCGATTGGAGGTAAGGAAGGTTGGTTCGTCACCCCTATTGCCAATGACTAGATCGTGCGCAAGGATAAAATCAAAAAGAGACTCACCCCGCTCGTTGTTGTCGGTGCTGCCCCACGTCTCGTGGTGGGCATTGGCGTCCGCACCGATGATGACAGGAACGTGGCTCCGGGAGGCCTCTGAAACCAGTAGCCTCACCTTGTCATGCGGCGGTGTGGAGCCGTGGTCATGCGCCATGTAACAAGAGGCGACCCAGGTCGCTACGCCACCAATAGTGACAGCCACCGTCACATTATCCGCGTCGCTGAACCTGGGGAGAAGAAAAGAATTAAAATTGTTCTTTATGAGGATGCAGGATCTGGGATTACCTTGTCCTGCGATATAGACAGCCCGATAACCATCGAGGCTGAGTCCGCAAACCCGACCATTGACGATCCAGGGTTCTTGGATAAGCGCGATTTCTTCGCCGGTTTGTGCCAGGCGAAGAAGAAGAGCTGCCGAGGCAGCGATGGAGTGGTGCAGATTAATTTGTACAATCTGCACCATCATTCGGATTGGCAATCATCGTGGTGTTTGAATCCTCCTCATCAGACAAAGGGGATTCAGTGACGCCATCGATGCACATGGCCACGTGGTCGAAAAACTCACCGACAAACTCGGAAGCTGACATGACACTGCCAGCTTCGTCGGATGAGTAATCGACCACCTGGGTCGAGGACCTGGATGAGGTTGACGGTACGGGTACCGTTCCCTTGGGTGTACAAGTGTTACCCGGTTGGTCGCACTTGTACACGTTGAGGACGATAGATCCGAACCCGTAATTGATCTCACCGTCCTTTTCGAGAATAGGGGCTAGCGACTCCTCGTTCAAAACAATGAGCGCCTGCCGTTGATGGCCTCTCGGCTCGCTAACCTTGACGACCTTCCAGTCGTGTGCTGGAAGGTGCACATTGCTTAGCTGCAAGTGCTCCAAGATCTTGCTGGGAGAGGAGCGATCGGCTGGGATCCAGGCCTTTGCACGCGGGCGATTAGGGATCTGGTCCATCGTTATCGCGGCTAGCTTCGCGCCAGGCCAGACCTCACCGACTTTGTCGATCGCCAGCTTGTAAAGATCCGCAGAGCGTTGATCCGCGCAGGCGATGAGTTTAACATGCCCTTGGTACCAACCGGCATCGCGGCAAGGTGGTGAGAAACCAGGGTTGGCAGCGACGATCTCTTTATACACAGTAAAGAGTCTGGCCTGTACTAATCTCCAGTTCGCTCCGGAGATAGTACCGTCGCTGTTTGCGTGGTCAGTGATGGCCCAGATAAGGCCACCCTTGACAACCTCGCTAAATGGACGCTGAGGTTTCGGCCTTGCCACTGCCTATCTAGGCCGCTTTGTGTGCTGAAGGACTAAGGGAGCTACCTGTTCGCCCGATCTGTGCCGCTGGGGAGGAACAGGTCGATCATTCCTATGCTGCTGCGCCCAGAGGAGTGCAGCTTTGTCCTTATTGGACAGATGGGTCAGAAGAGCCGAATCTGCTCAGAATCCTGAGTGCAGATCTCCTCGTCCTGTACGCCCGCGTAGACGCACTAATGTGCTGCGGACAGACATTAGAGGAGGAAGGAACGGAAGCAACACCAGTAGTACTTGGTGTTGTTCCAGGTGCTGGTGCTGCGGCTGCACCAGCCGGATGAACGGACGGTCTGCCAACATCGGTGCCGTGGGAGGTGCTTGCTGGGGTAGTGGCAGTGCGACCCTTGGGTGGTGCTGAGGTAGACGGGGCCTGCCTTGAGGCTAAGGGTCTCGCTGCGGTAGCGTCACCCGATGAAGGTGGTGCTCGACTGGACGGCTTCTGCCCCTTTTGGGTTGGCCGAAGAGGTTTTTAAGAATTTGGACCTGTCCATGCTAACAGGGTGCCCACTTAAGGCCGCCATCCCGATCAGAACGCGTTGTCACCTTGATAGTCCCATGGTTATCTATGCCGAAGCAGGGAGGCCATGCAAGGGTTGACGTCCTTATGGAGCAGTGTGTACAGAGTCGAACCAGTGCAGATTGGGAGTTTATCTCAACCAAACATATGCCACCAACTTAACGGTGACCGATCAGGAACGTACCCCAAGGTCTGCCAGGGTTTTAACGGGATGGAGATGGACTGTGACCTTAAACCGGAGCCGTTCGCACACGGTTTCACCCCGGCGGTACTAGGTCTGGAAGCCACAGCCACCAGCTCGATGGCGAACAAAAAGAGTCGGGAGACATGAGAGAGTCCTTAGACGAAGCCGGATCGCGCCAGTGCCCGAATGCCCACACCATATGGTAAATGAGCATCGGTCGGGGGAGGGGTTGGCCCATCTAGCGTTACCCAGAATGCACCTCGAGGAGGCGACCCACTTTACATTCCACATGCACAAGTTAAAGAGCTGCGTTGTTATATCTGGGACTCTCTTAATAGAAATGCTGCGAATGTTAAGCGCAATAATCTCGCGTCTTCTAAACAAGTGCCGATAATTAAGCGCAACTTGTACTCTACAACAACAAGCTCTGCTGTTGCTACTTTTCCTGCTGCTGCTGTTTCGATAGCTTCGCCTGCTGTTATGACTGCTACTCCACCCGCTGTGCATCCAACTAGTACGCACGCTGATTAAACCGCTGCTTCACCCGCTCTGCCTCCAGCTAATCCACAGCTGTGCCCTAACTCTGCTGCTGCTACTTTGACTACTGCTTCACCTATCAATCCCGTTCCAAATCAGACATCAGTCAGTCAGATCTTTCCTGTTGCTGCTGTTTTTGCACCTCCGTGTGCAGATAGGATCGCTGCTCAGCCTGCTGTGCATTCAGCCAGTCCACAGTTGGGCACTACTTCTATTGCTGCTACCGCTTCGTGTCATGAACATGTATCTGCGCCTATCGCTGCTGCCGTCGATCACATTATCGGTGTTGTGAGTGATTCTTAACCTGAAGCATCTTGGAAAATGGCTCAAAACAATAGACACAGGAAACCAAAAAAGGCGCCTAATGTTGTGGTTGGCCTTAATCAAAGCTCATACCTGGATGTATTTGCCAAGAGAAAATGGGTTCATGTATCTTCATTCAAACCCTCAGTTACTGAGGATAATATTATATCGTATGTAGTCAAGAACAAGGATTAAAAGTGATCAACTGGCATGTCGTAAATTTGTTAAAAAGGATGTTGACATCAACGTTCTAAGAAAAGTTAATTTCAAACTCGGTGTTTCGGAATCTCTCCTTGATGAGGTTATGAACCCCTCGCTATGGCCTGCTAATGTCAAGGTGAAACCTTTCCAGTTTTTTCAAGAACGACTTCCGCCCAACTACAGACACGGTTGCCTGCACTTACATTGAATCTACCTCTGCTCTCAGTATATATTTTCAAAATGTTTCTGGTATCAGAAACAAGCCAAGCTTATCCCACAGAATAAACAGTATACAGAAGGCGCATCTAAAATAATTTTGCGATTTCATTTCAGACGCGGGCGGGAAGCAACAAAGGTAAGGAAAATGTAAAGGGAACCGAGAGAGTAAGCGCGAATTGATGCACACGCATAGATGCGATGATTTTGGGCTTTATTCTCATTTCCACAACAACATGCAGTGTTGTTGCTTTCCGCAGCAAGCCAGCATAGCTTTACTCGTGCACATTGAAATGGTGGTTGATTTGACAAAGCGATCGCCAAGGCAAATTCAATAGGTAGCTGCAGCACCACAACTGATTAAACTTTCTTCTTTGATAATTAGCACAACATTGTAGCAATTATTTTCCACTTATTGTCACTTTCTTAATGCGCCTTGGTTGTTCCAATATTTTTACACATATATTTATTTTCATTGTAGCCATTTTTAAATTTTTACAACTTCTATTTTGCAAGCAGACCGAAGACAGAAGCAGAAAAGAACTGATAAAATCCATTGAATTTAGTTTTTTCCGTAGTGCTACCACCTTACTTATGCGCCTTGGCGATCGCTCAATCAATTTTTCTATGCAAACTTTACCTGTCCACTTCTTGTTCTTGTTTGTAAAAAAAGCAAGCGGACAGCAAACACGAGCCAACACCAACATGCAAGCGGCACATCGCTTTGTTGCCCAACAACAACAACCACAGTGTGTGGTGCGTCACTGTTTCATACACCGCTCTCACAGCTTCTAAGTTTACGCTCTCGCGCTCTATGCGTTCTCGTCCCCTGTACTGCTTCCCCCCGCATCGACAAACGGGTCCTACCGCAGTAACCCGCAAAGAAAATTGTCTTTACACCAGATGCGCATTCTGTATATTGTTTGTTCTGTGCTTATACACAGCTAATCTTCAGTCTTTTGGTGACAATCATTTATGCGTCGTAGGTGACTTTAATTTAAGGGGAGAGATCAGTTAAATTTTTTGGAGAGTTGAAATTTTTTTTTCGGAATCGGTCAGTTCAATGCCTTGAAAACATCGTCCTAAGAGGATTTTTCAAAATTCGAACGCGTTCTCTCATAATGCGAGAACAAAGCAAGCGCTCCGCCTACCGCTCGGCCCTGTTTCCAAACTTCAACCGCGTCTCCTGAAAAGTTGCACTTTTTGAAATGGCAACCGTCGTAACTCGGAAAGTTTATGTCCGATTGACTTGAAATTTGGCACACACCTTTATGTACTCTTTTTACGTAATCTGTTCTAAAGCGAATTGTCAAGCTCGCGAAAAAACCCCTCTGGCATCACGTCTATGTCCAAAAACGAGCCTGTTTTTTTCACTTTTTCGGCATTTTCGCGATATTTATTTTTTTTGCATATTTTGTTAGGGGGATTCATAGCTCTATCTATTCTTAACAGAACGTATTTTTTTGATTTCAGATAAAAATTGCGGACTCTACGTTGGTTGCCAATAAAAATGAGGGGCAACTTCAACCCTTTGTAAGTCGGCCATTTTGTGGCGCATCGGAAAAAAAAATTTTTTTTTGTAAACTCAATTAATATACTCTTAAATAAAAAAAAGTTTGGAAAGATTCGAACATTACTTGTACCAAAAAAAGAAAAAAAGACCAGTTTAACTGATCTATCCCCTTAAGGTATCATGGTCATTTGTACGTAATAATAGTATTCTTACGCCGTTCAATGTAAATAAACCACATGAAATGTATCTTATTGATAGTCTTTCTAGTGCTGAGTTGTTGCAGGTTAATTCGTTTTCAAACCAACTTGATAAGATTCTGGATCTAATTTCCATAAGAAATAATTTTAACTTTAAGTTGACGGAGTGTGTTTACCTGTTGGCTAAGTCTGATATGCATCATGCACCACTTATTCTAGAAATCAAATTTTAAAAATTTTTAAGTCTTCCCTCGCAAGACATCAACCAAAATTTTAACTATATATGTTATATTTGGTCACCTTGATGTTTCGGAATGCTTTGACCTGTTCCTGTCTACAACTCTGAGAATTTTCAAAGAGCACATTTCTATAATGCCTAAAAGATCTTATAAACTCCCCTGGTATACTAAGGGTTTGAACAAGTTAAAATATCTCAGAAATAAGTTTTATCACATTTACAAGCCCACTAACAATGTTGAAGCTTTCCAGAAATACCAGAAATACTCTCATTATATGAAAGAGTTCAATTGCCTTAATAAATTCCTGTACAAACAACATATGTATACTACAATGTGAAGTTAACATAAAACAAAATCCTAAATCGTTCTGGAATTTTATTCAATCTGAGAAGTCTAGTTCACAAATTCCAGTTTCGATATTTTATGATGAGAACAGATCAAGCTCGGCTCAAGAAACTACCAATATCTTTGCTGATTTTGTTATTTCCAATTTTGAGCCAACTGATAATAAGTCGGATACCTCTGCGTGTGACATTATTCAACCCTCAATTGATTTTGGCTCTCTTAGTTTTACTGTTGCCGATGTTGCTATTGCCATCAGGAAACTTAAAACTTCCACTAAGCTGGATACTGATGGTCTATCATCATTCTTAATTAAAACATGCATGTCATCTTTAGGCAGCCGCCGTAGCTCAGCTGGCTAGTGCGTTGGGCCGCGAGTCAAATGCGACGCTCGAACCCAGGTTCAAGACTCTTCAAAAAAGAAAACAAATTTTTGTTTCGGCGGCTGTCCTCTCAGCAGGAAATGGCAAACCTCTGAGAGTAAACTTGCCTATGAAAAAGCTCCCAACTTGCCGTTCGGAATTGGCATAAAGCTGTAGGTCCCTTCAAACCTTGTACAAAATTCGCACACACAACATGGATGGTTGTGGATAGCTAGGCCTTAGAGCCTATTTACACGAGGGCTTTCCCCCTGCGTTAAAAGTCATGCGTGACGAGTTTGTTGTCGAGAAGTGGTGAGAAGTCAGCGGGGTAGGCAAACACGCACGGTCAGCGAATTCCAGGGGTTTTTTTGACATTTGCTTTGCTCTTTTTCGCACTTTTCTTCAAATTTCAAACCGGCCGGACGCTTTGCTAACAATTATATTTACATCTTCCCTATTATTTAAATTTGAGCAGTTAATAGCTATTTCAGTGACTTCTAAAATATTTTCAATAATTTCTTCTTTGTTTAAATCCATTTTTCTTTTAATTATGAGAATATCAAAAACTACGCGAAAATGTGAATGAAAGAAGATTGGCCGCTTAAACGTCCAAAAAGCCAAGCAAAGTTGCAAGTAAAAAGTCTTCATGTAAATGCATGAAGATTTACGCAGCAACTTCAAAAGAGAGTTGCAAAAAACGCAGGGGGAAAAAGCCTTCGTGTAAATAGGCTCTTAGTCGCGGTATCGGGCTATCGTGCCAGTCAATAATTATTAATTATTATGTCATCTTTAGTGCGTCCGATAACTTTGATCTTCAATAAATCCCTAAGTAGAGGCACATTTGTTGATATTGATATATTAATATTGATAGATTCAAGATTTCGTTTATTATTCCCATTCATAAAAGTGGCAATAAATATAGTGTATTGTACTACAGACCTATCACCAACTTTCAACAATTTCCAAAGTTTTTGAATGCGCTGTAAAGGATAAATTATACTTTGCAGTGAAAAATTTAATTAGTCCCTGCCACCATGGATTTGTTACTGGTCGTTCGACAACAACTAACCTAGCCGTTTTTTATGACTATTGCATGGAATCATTTGAGTTAGGCCAGCAAGTTGATACTATCTACACTGACTTTTCTAAAGCCTTCGATAAAGTGTCGCACAATATACTTATCGCGAACCTTAAACAAATCTGTTTTCACTCCGTTTTTCTCGTTTGGCTTAAGTCATAAGTGACCGTACCTCTGTTGTAATGGTAGAAAATGTTAAATCTTATCCTTTTGTAGTGACCTCTGGGGTACCACAGGGTAGTATCAAAAAGTATGGAACATAAACAGTGTGCATCACGTACAAGCAAAAATTTGAATGCGGGTCTGATATAGCCACCCGTCTTCATGATGCGGAGGGTAGACAACAAGAGGAAACACTTGAAATGACAGCACAATGCTCTGACCGCAACATGAATGCCTCGTCTGTGCTCACTCGTTTATTCGCGCACAATTGTGCGAAGAGGAGGAAGACGATGTGCTGTTGTTATTGTTGTTGCGCTGGCGAAAAGCTGAAATTGTAAAACGATTTCTATTTTCTGGCTGGCTTTTGTTCTTCTTCTATAAGCCTACACGGCGTCTCATATTGCTCCCAAACTCACTGCCAACTGTAGTGTGTGCAAAATTATAGAAAAGAAAAAAAAATATGGCTTGCATGGCGACCTATATGATCGCTACAGGCAATTAAAAAATACATAATAAGTAATCAATAAAGACAATTAAATAAAAAGGGAATTGGAAAGAAAGGAAGACTTTTTATTAGCCTGTAATAATGTAATAATTCTGTCCCGTTCTTTGGAACTTTTCTTACGGCCCACATACAATGCTTGTTTCAAAGAACTAAAATAAGAAAATCTAATTTTGTAAATTTATGGTCACATCATTCGCCATGAAACCATTCCGGTGTAGAATATTTATACTATTTTTAAGTAATAACATTTTTTTTATGACAAAATACTTGTCTTATTATTTATTTCTTTATTTAGTGCTTTAGTAGTGCTTTCGCCCTTTTGAAAGTCAATAGACCTATTAAATTATGTTTTTCCATACAATCTTTTAAGCCTTGGTTTATCCGTTAGATTTAGATTAAAACAAAAACAGAATTAAAACACGTTTCTAATTATTTTTGATAGCAAGTGCTTTCACGAATTTTGAAGTCAATATGCCCATCAGTTCATTTTTTTTCGTAGTTTTCCCATATTCTCAAAATTGTAATCAACCATGTAAAAATAGAAACAAATAATTTTACTTCGAACTCGCCACATAAAAATATTTGTAAACATTTTAAATTGGTATCAACCACCAAATTTTAAAATCAATCAAAGCATTGGCCAGCAAAAAGCCATACACCACAAAGATTCGATTGATGGTGACATGAAAAGCATACACAATAAACGACAACAACGAAATCATTAGCGAATCCCGAATCATCTTCGTTGAAACGACGATGACGATGCTTTGGTTCGTTGTTTGCTCTCCGCTTACGCTTCCACGAACAAGATCGCAAACTGTTGAGCGCGAGCAAATTTCCCGTAACCTATGCATCCCGCGTCAAGAAACACGCTTACCAAATTTTTGAAGATGCGTATTCTTCATATTGTATATTCTTTGGTAGTTTCTTCGGTCCCCTGCTCTTTCTCCTATTTATCAACGACATTTCATATTGCTTTGAACATTCAATGATTGTTCTATACGCTGATGACTTAAAAGTCTTCCGTCGTGTCAGTAACTTTTCAGATGTCAGTAGTTTACAAGATGATCTTGACAAAGTATTTACCTGGTGTGTTAAAAATCGTTTGACATTGAATATTACAAAGTGTTCTCATGTTACATATTCTAAACTACGGTGCCCATTCCGGTCTTTATACAGTCTTGGAAATTCCAATCTTTCACTTTTGGATGAAACCCTCGACCTTGGAATAGTTTTTGATTTACGTTTCACGTATATTCGGCATCTGAACTACATCATACCTAAGGCTAACTTACTTCTGGCATTTGTCAGACGGAACTCCCAAAGTTTTACAGACCCTTACACGCTTAAACTGTTATATATAACATTTGTAAGAACTAGATTGGATTATGCCTCATTTATTTGGTCCCCTTCTATGCCACTCATATTAATTGTTTAAAACAAATTTAAAAAAAATTCATAAATTTTGCATTCGTTCGCTTCATTTTTCACAACCTCGACCATCATATTGTTACGAAAATCTCAAGTTTTCCCAGGTTCGTTTGATTGTGTTTGAAAATAAAACAACTTCATTTATTCAGCGCAACGTAGTCAAAACTAACAATCGCTTTATTTACAAATTTACACTTGTTCTACTTTACACTACTACTATTGCATGTTTCCCCATTGCTTGCTCAACACAGACTCCACTCACTGCGCTGCACACTGCTGCTTTTATACCAGTTTTCTCATCGCGCTGAAGTTTCTTGCAACTTCCAATTGGAAAATGCTCGACCATTCTCGCACAGCCCATTTCTCGCGAACCTTGCCATATCGGACTATACCAAGCGAATTATACCAGTTTGCCGTACTTCACAGTGCATGCCTAAAAGTATGCTTGCAAAAGCGTTCATGCACAGCACAGAGTGCTTTTTCGTTTCAATATTGAATATACGGCAAACTGGTGTAATTCGCTTGGTATAGTCCGATATGGCAAGATTCGCGAGAAATGGGCTGTGCGAGAATGGTCGAGCATTTTCCAATTGGAAGTTGCAAGAAACTTCAGCGCGATAAGAAAACTGGTATAAAAGCAGCAGTGTGCAGCGCAGTGAGTCGAGTCTGTGTTGAGCAAGCAAAGTGGTAGTAAGTGTAGATACAAGTGAAGTGTAAATCTGATCTAATGTAAGTGTAAATCTGATCTAATTTTTTTTAAATTTGTTTTAAACAGTTAATATGAGTGGTATAGAAGAATAAAATTATAAAAACGCAGACATGGTTAAACTCGAGCTGCTGAAGGTGGACCAGCTGAAGACGGAGCTGGCTGCCTGGAATTTGCCGACTGTTGGCGGTAAGGTGGAGTTGCAGCTGCGCTTGCGAGAGGCGTGTGAATCACGAGGCATCGATTGGGCTGCACACGAGTTCGGAACGCAGGAACAAGAGGCGTTTGTTGATGATGGGCAAACCGACATTTAAAGAGACGGTGACCAGCGCGATGAGGTATGAGGCGGCCTGGAGGCGAAGTTATCGACATTCATCTTCGGAAAGGCGTCGAGCCCAATCTGGACGTGTCACGCAAAGCCAGACAGTGAGCTCGGAGGCACCAGCGAGGCTGCGGGCAGTGTCATCTAGGGTCAGTTGCTGGCGATGTGGCAAGCAAGGCCACATATCACGGGACTGCCATCTGCGAGAAAAGCGGTCCGGACAACAGACGTCGCCAAGAAGGGCTGACGCTCTGCCACACCATTCCACAGTGGGATAAAATCTCAAAAAACTGGCCAAAACTATATAATTCTGTAATTTTGGGTCGCTGATTACGAATCTGGTATTCATTTAAAAAAAAACAAAATGGCGGATGCAAAATGGCGGAATCGTTTCATTTTCCACCTGTTTTCAGTTAGTCAAAATTGGTTAGCTGGTGGTTTTCGGTGTTTTTAATTGCAAATATAATATACAAAAAAAAAAAAAAAATGCTGATAAAAAATGGCTAAGTATTTTTTTCCGGTCAAACCAAATTGACTATACAGGAGTTCTTAAGGTTGCTGATTGTGAATCTGAAATTTGTTCTACAGAAACTCAATGGTGGATAAGAAACTGACGATTACTTTTATTCATTGTGATTTATAAAAAACAATATTTTTAAAAAAAGGAAGGTGGACATGCCATGGTTCTGGGTGCTGTAAAAAATAACTATAACAACAAGCATTTGTGTGTAACTATGATGTTTTCATAGTTTATTCTCACATCACTACACAAATTAAAATTTAATTACATTATTATTCCATTTTCAATTCAAAAAAATTAACAATTTGAATTATTTAAAATACAATTTCCCCGCATAAAAATTATTGAATTAAAGAAAATTAAAAATAATTACAGTGAATCAAAATCAATCCGTACATAATATAGAATTACATTCAAATTATTCCGTATCGCTGCAGCTGCTTTGATCGAGAGAATCGCAATCACTCGTATCTTCACCCGAACTATCATCTTCATTGAGATGTTCAACTGAAGTTTGAACTAAAAGATCAATCGCTTCTGCAGACAATGCTTTTGTTTTTTTTGGAGGAGTTTTCCTCAAACTTGAGATGTATGGATCTGAAGCTATCAAAAGTCTTCGAAAAACATCTTCTAGATTCTTTTCTCTGCTGCATTTACGCGCGAAATCTTGGCGGTATCTTTTAATAAATTTATTACAAGATTCCTGAGCTTCTTCTGACATCTGACCAATCGGGAGCAAAGCGGATTCAATAATAATGTGACCATGTATTAAAATTTTGTGAACACTTGTTGGCATGTAAAACCAGGGGTAAAGTTCAACGAAAAGTCGAGCTGTATCTAAGGCATAAGTTTTGAATTTATCGATGTTAACTTCGAAACCGCAGGAAATCACTTGGAGAATTGTGTGAAATTTTTTTATCAAATTTTCATCAACGCCTGTTATACTGGAAGAAATAGTGGAGTTCTCAAAAAAGCACCTTGCTGTATTCCCGTCATTTGTACTTCCGTACCCTGGCTTTGGCTGATCGACGATCAGCCTCAGCTTTTCACGGAAATTTTTTTGAACTTTTTTTTTTTTTTTTTCGAAAATTTCTTTGTCCTCTGCACCACGGACTTGCCATTTTTCAGTTTCAAGCCGGTAAGATATATGTAGACAACACTCGAAGAATCTAATCCAGGCATGAAGTGATGAAATGCCAAATTTTAAATTATCTTCGGATATGGGCCTTTCTAAAAGTTTGTCTATTTCATTGAAATTTTTTGAGGTTGCCAGGCAAAGATAACAGCGAAGACTGGAAGAAATGTTGGCTATGGAATTGCAAACTTTGCCGTCTACCATTGTTAACATGAGATTGTAATTGACAGTTATTTCTTTGCCATCAATTGTACACTGAGAAGGGGATAAATTTTTTTCTTGCTCTTTAACTTCTTCAACTTCTTTTTGTGTTACTGCAGGTGTTTCATGTAAAAATTGAATTTTAATAGGACGGCAAAATCTAGTTGATGATGGTAAGGGATTTTTCCAAATAATAATCTTTGAGTCGGTTTGTTTTTCAACAGAAAAAATTTCTAATGGAACAAACGAAGTAAAAAAAATGCTCGAATCTGTACTGCAATCTGCTTCATTAAATTTTTGTTTGTAATTGCTTTGTCCAGAGGTCCCGTCACAACCCCATTTCCCAATCAAAGTTAGATCGCGAATATTTTCCGATGAAAGACTTCAGATTGACACAAAATAATACGGTTCACAGTGTGATCTAATAACCCTTGAAGCGAGACACAAGCTTTGCTTTCTGTAAATGTCAGTTGAGAATCATGAGGGTAACACTTTTTTTTTGCTTCTAAAACTTTACTGTAATTTGGATATAACTTGCATTTTTTTGATCGGCTTATTTGTGAGAGCAGTGTGTATTGATTTTTTGACAATCTACATTCAATCATTAACGATAATGCTTCGTCATCAGAGAGTTTTTCTTCGGAAATAAATTTCAAAGATTGTCCATACCTAGACGGTTTTGATGGACTGCCAAAAGTGATGTCGTGCAAAACTTTGGCTGCATCCAATTTCCCCTCTGCCCTCAAGGTCATTCGCGTTGCATACGCCAATTCTTTGCTGCTCCTCTGCTTTCGAATTTCCTCCGTTTTTCGTCGCTTCGTCCTTTCACTCGATTCATCAAAGACAATGGGAGGGCGCCCACCGCGACTAGTTGATGGCGTCGGCGTCGATTGTGGAAAGGGTTCGATCGCGGATCCGACATCGGCAGGTTGGATGACAAAGGTGTCCAACCAGTCTTGAAATTTATTTAGGAATTTTTCTTCCTTTCGATAGACTTCTTGCCACTTCGCGTCCATTTTGCTCACACAAGAACGTATAGCCACTTTATTCGTTTCATTAAGGTCATAACTGTGCTTCAATTTTCGACCCATATCTTTCTCGACTTTAGCATATATATCACTAATTTTATCTCGAAAATGGCCTTTCAGCAAGTAGAACAGTTCCTTTTTTTTCATACCACGTTCACCTGAGTTAGAGAAAACAAACAAATTCAAAAGACTATTAATTCACCATCAAAACTCGTAGGAACGAAGTATCATATTCTAGCAAAATTAATTGAAAATTAGCCCAAAGGCAGAAACGCAGCTAGACGCAAAGTTTTTTTTTAAATTCAGTAAGATAAATATTTAAGGAATAAGCCTACACAAAATTTACACAGGAACAACGCGGACGTTTTTTTAAATCGATCGGTCAATATGATATTATATATTTAAACACCTCAACCTCCACAGTAAATTGTTTATAACAATTAATTATTGAATTAAACCTTTTCACTCGCGATCACGTATTATAATACAATATACATACCTTTCTGTTCATTATCCATTTTGCTGGTTCAAAAAAAACACTTTTTCACTTCAGGATTCACTTTCCCGAGGAGCGCTATTTCACGTGTATCGTCGGCGCGCACGATGCTTCGCGTTCGACGACTATGTTCGAAGTGAAAGTGTACAGCAGGTATTGATACCTGTTTAGTTTGGACTCGAGAATTTGATGGTCCAAACGTTTACTTAAGTGAATCTTATTCGAAAAACGCATTTGAAAAAATTTCTTTTTGGGGTTTGTGGCCAGTTTTTCGAGATTTTATCTCACTGTGCATTCGTGCAAAACCGAGCGCAGGCATAGTTCCCAAGCCGAAAACGAGGGACAAATTTTGGATGTTCGGTCGATAAGAGTTTTACAAGAGGAAGATTGGCTTGCGGAAAGGCTACAGAAGGACCAGCGCAAGGATACGGATCTCGCGAAGATCATCAAAGGCAAAGCGCAGAGATTACGGCCGGACTGGCAGGAGATGGCTGGTGAGAGCCCGATCGCGAAGGCTTACTGGGCACAGTGGCAAAGTCTACGACTGCAGGATGGCTGCCTGTACCGCGAGTCGGAGAGCAGGGATGGCAGGACCAGAAAACCCCTAAAAGTGGTCCCGAGAGGCCGAATCGACGATGTCATCGAGGCAGACCACAACGACTCCAGTGGAGGGCACCTAGGCATCGCAAAAACTGTCGCCAAGATAAGAAGGCGGTTTTATTGGGTAGGATGCCAGGAGTCTGTCGCTGAGTAGATCAGAGGTTGTAATTGGTGTTCGGGTGCGAAAGGGCCGAGGAGGAGATCGCGGAGCCGCACTCAACAAGTCGAAAGCAGGTTGACAGCGAGCTATGGTCTAGGTGGAAAGGTTTGTCTCCAAAACATCCAATATCATGGGAAGGACCGTACAAAGTCGTGACAAAGATTAATGACGTCGCACATTGGGAAAAAACAGGCAAAAACGCTCGCATCGCCTGTTTTGAACTCTAGAATCTATAGTTTTTGCACTAGAGAACTGAAATTTCGCTACTATCTTTAGAATTCCTCATAGAATTGTAGGGTGTAATTTTTTGTAATTTCCTTTACCAGGACCTGGTACCCTACAGTCGGAAATTAAGAGTTTTAAAAAAATGGATAATCAGAAGCAAACAAAATAATTCAATATTTTGATAACTGATTCCAGTAGAAGATCAAAAATAAAGTTAAACGTGTTTTAGGGTTTTTTAATTTGAGCACTTTTTGCAGCACGGTTTATGTTTTCCGAGTGTATAACAAAAGATTTAATAACTTCGGAAATAAAAAAGATAAAGGATTGAATTTTCGCATAACTGTTTCCCATAAGTAGAAGATGATTTATTCCAAAAATGAAAAAAAATCGCCCACGGCCACGCCTACTCTCCATACAGACTTTATTTTTAACAATATTAAAATAAGCTAAAATGTTGCTGTCATGCATTAAAATGTTCTTTAGAGACACTTAGCCCACTTTTATAAAGGTAGGCAAACTCTTTCTTAAAAAAATCTAAACTATTCATTTACTTTTATAAAGCACGGAAAAGGTTAACTGACAAGTATAATATATATTATGTATCTCAAGGGGTTAAAGAGGCATGTCACACCTATTTCCAGACAAACATATCCCTAAACGGACGGTAAATATTTAAAAGTTCATATTTTGAAAAATATCTTTATATGGCAACCCTGTTAAGAATGGGCAAACCACGCCCATTTTAGGCAATATGTTGTTCTCGTGATTTCCAAAGTGTTTGTACGAAATTTCAGTTTCGTGTCTAAACTTCTTCGAAAGCAATTGTGAATACCTTCCATCAGACAGACGAATTGGAAGACATTAACAGACGGACATATATATATACATATCTCAATTCTATACATTTAAATACATATTTATTCCTTTCAACACCAGCCTTGCTGTTTTCCATACGTTATAGTTTTGCTCAGCAATTAAAAATATATCGTTGCTCACCACAACTGAGTACAAAAACTGCTTGGGTTGGCTTGCGAAAATTGCTCGCATTCATTGTGTTACAGAACGTCGCAGATGAGTTTGGTACAATCAGTTAGCTGAATGTTCCACCTAATCAGTGTATACGTATTTCGTTGAATGCTGTTGAATCTCAAAAGTTACAGTCCAGAGAAAATCCCGATTTTTCTCATTTTTATCAAAAAATGAGGCAAAGGTTATATATTTTTTTTTTGCCAAAATAAACATTTTTTAAATACAATTTTTTTTCATATTAATTGCTTAGATATCGGAACCCCACATGTGAAAAATTCTGGAATTTCATTAAAAAATGTAGATTGTACGGGCATTTGAAGACAGTCCTGTTAACGATATTTTGCTAGAAGTGAAAATAATTTAATAAAACGTTCAACTTTGAAAGGCTGTAAAGTCCAGGTCATGGGATGAAGGGACTTAAAAAGTTGATTTTCTATCAGGCTAGAGTATCTATACTACGACAAGTAAAAAAAAATATTCACATTCGCAACTTTTGAATTTGCTCCAATGCAAGCGTTTTCGCCTGTTTTTTCCCAATGTGCGTCGTGTACAGAGTTCAACGCTGCGGCAACAGAAACGCCAGGTTGAAAGTAGTCCATTTGGAGCGCCTGGCGTCTTACTCCGGCGGAGCCTCGGTACTTGTTCGGCACGAACAAGTCTAAGTGATGGGCAGTGAAACGAAAAGGCACTCTGTGCTGTGCATGAACGCTTTTGCAAGCATACTATTAGGCATGCACTGCGAAGTACGGCAAACTGGTATAATTCGCTTGGTATATTCCGATATGGCAAGGTTCGCGAGAAATGGGCTGTGCGATAATGGTCGAACATTTTCCAATTGGAAGTTGCAAGAAACTTCAGCGCGATAAGAAAACTGGTATAAAAGCAGCAGTGTGCAGCGCAGTGAGTCGAGTCTGTGTTGAGCAAGCAAAGTGGTAGCAAGTGTAGATACAAGTGAAGTGTAAATCTGTAAATAAAGTGATGGTTGATTTTTGCTGAGTAATTGAAGTTGTGACAGCAGCCGCCGTGGCTCAGTTGGTTAGTGCGCGGTCCAACGATTCGCATGCAGAGCGACGCAAGATCGAATACTGCATGTAGTAACACCTAAAAAAAATAACGGGAAACTCGTTTTCTCTTTCGGTGGTTGTTCTCTCAGCTGGAAATGGCAAACCTCTGAGAGTAAAAATTGCCTATGAAAAAGCTCCCAACCTGCCGTTCGGAACCGGCATAAAACTGTAGGTCCGGTTCCACCCGCGTACAAAATTCACACGCACAACACGGGTGGTTGCGGGAAGCTAGGCCTTAGTCTCGCGTAAGCGGGCTGTCGTGCCAATCAATTATAAATTATTATTATTATTAATTGAAGTTGTTTTATTTTCAACACAATCGAAACGAACCTTGGAAGACGAGTTTGGAATTTTCGTAACAATATATTGCCGGCTGTTCACTCATTGATTTAAAATCTCTTGAGTCCAGAAGAACTGTCCAATCGTTGATCTTTATCCATAACGTGGCAGAATAGACTGTTGTGCACTTTTAGAACGAGTTAAATGTTAATGTTCCTATTAAGCAACTGCGTCATAATGATCTCTTTTATATTGGTACTCATAGAACTAAGTTTGCAACTAATGAGCCTATAACAAGATCTCTTTTAATATTAAATAAAATGTTAACATGTTGTGAATCGCTCGATGTTACTCTTGATAAAGAATCATTTAAACATATCTTAAATTATATCTTAAGTAATATCTAAGACACGTACTGTATTCTTACTCTGTAAAAATTGTATCCCATTGACGAAATAAGCTAAACTAAACAATTCTCACTGATATGCTTTTATGTAAAATAACACAGGGCAATAAATTTCGACTTTTGGTCGGCTTTTCTGGGTTTGACATCAGTTCTAGGGTAATTAGGGAGCGCTGATTTCGAATCCGCAAACCGTTTTTAAAACTTAGTTTCCGTTTTCCCAAAAAATGGGCGTGTCACTTTTCCGGATTTTCCCTGACTTTTTTCACGTTTGAGTTTGTAATTTCTAAACCAATAAACCGGTTGGACTATCGGAAGCTCAATGATGTGACCAAAAAGGATAGCTACCCACTACCTCGGTTCGATGACACCCTGGACACACTATTAGTCACGCAGTGATTTTCCACGCTCGACCTGCGCAGTGGCTATTGGCAGGCGGACAAGGAGAAAAGGGCTTCCTTTGCCTGCGCGCAGATCATGCGGCATTGAAATGGCTACTGAACTTAAAAGATCCTGAAGGCCAAGTGGAGCGATGAATCGAGCGACTGCAGAGCTACGACTACACGATAGAGCATCGCAAGAGCAGAAGCCATGGAAATACCCAGCCTTGTCACGCCGGCCGTGCAAAACCGAATGCAGGTATTGTTCTCGAGTCGAAAGCAAAGAGCAGATAGTGAACATCCAATTGGTAAGCGTCAGCAAAGCGTAGCAGGAGTCTACTACTCCCGCGGAAATGCTGGTAAACAAAGGGTAGCAAGGTTCGGAGATCCGTTGCAGTTGCACTCGGATCAAGGTCGGAATTTCAAATCTTCGGTATTCGAGGAAGTGTATGAGCTACTGGGAATAAGAAAAACTTGCACCACTTCTTTGCATCCACAGTCTGACGACATGGTGGACTGGAAGAACATCTGCAGAAAGTGGTAGGCAGAAATCAAAATGATTGGGACACGCATATCCCTCTGTTTCTGATGGCTTATCGGTCGACCCCGCACGACACGACACACTCCAGCCCGAGCAGTGTTCAGCACAGAGTTGAGGTTGTCCCTTGTCTTGAAGTTCGGAGTGGTCAGCACGACGGAAGGCGCTAGGACTGACTACGTGGTTATTATGCGGTAGAAACTGGGAGAAACCCACCAGTGTATAAGGAGCCGCACCCAACTGGTCAGCGATAAGATGAAAACTATAAGATGGGCTAACACAACAGGGTTCCAAGAAGGCGATCTGGTCATGCTACCAGCGCCCTCATTACGGCCTCGTAATCACTTCTTAAACTTTCTGGAACTGATTTTATTACCTCAGCCGCAGAACCTTTAAGAGCCGTCTTCAACCTGTACCTCCTTAAGCTACTCGTCAGGTTTCTTGTTCACCGAATCATCCAGACTGTAAACTCGTTTATCCAAATGTTCCACTAGCGTCTGCAGGTGCTCAACTTTCACATTAATCCTGTCGGAAATGTCTTCCACATTCTGCTCCAAGCGCGCAGAATTTTCCCGAAGCTTGCTAGACAACTCACGATTCGCATTTTCGCTGGCATTTCTCGTTTCGACGTTTCCATTTGCGCTGTCGTCAACAACACAGCAATTACAACAACCAGCAATTACTTTATTCACAATTTAACACATTACTGTTGTCGCCTCAGCAAATAAACTTACGAACACTTATAAATTTTGTTTCTTTAATTTATAAATACTTTGTAATAGTTCAACATAAAACTCTTAACTAATCGAATTGGAACACTTTTAAATTTGACTTGGTTTATTCGCTTCTTGCGATTTAGTTCTGTTTAAAATTTGGTGCGCCTCGGTACCAGTGATGGAATTTGGGCCCAAGTGTATCGTATCAAACATCAGCATAGGAGTGTACCATATTCAAGTAAATTGTATCAATTTTTTTTCTAAGCTCTCAAGGCAATTTTGATAACATCGTTATTAAAAAACAATTCAAAATTCATTCACGTAACGGCATTCAAATTCATATACGTAACGGCAGCAACGATAGTTTAAAATGTTATTTACAGGTTGCAAGTACATGCCTATTCATGTTTATACCTCAAATGACATTGAAAATAGTTTAGCGAATGCTGTAAAATTCAAATTAAGTCAGAAACTCTTTTGATTTCTTTGTGAGCACAAGTTTTGTAATGAGGTAAATTTGAAATTAGTAAAATTAGATATGTGGACATGCAAACGGTAAAAAAGATTCATAAGAATTTAGTGAAAGTATTTTGTGAAAACTTTATTTTTAAAATGTTAAAATAAACGTTTAGGGCCCGTGGGCTTGTGCATTGCACTGTTACGTATATGTAACTGTGGGCCATTCTCAGTACTTTTGTGTTTCTTGTCTAAGTTACACATACGTAACAGTGGGCTATTCTCAGTACTTTTTTAACGTAAGTACAAATGTAAATGTAAGATTCGTATGCTTAGATACGGATATTTGACACTGGATGAGGCCACTATATATTTGCAAGAGCTTGCTAGTGATGAGAAAGCAGATAATACAGTGGAAAAGTTGACAATTGAGCCGCCTAGTGGCCATATTTTGGAATCTGAAGAGGATTCTGCGGAAGAAGATGGCGGTGGAGTGCCAAAAAATTTGCCGAGAACACGATTAATGCAACCATGTGAGGTTATTGTGCGGCAATTGACAACAAATGAGGTTGAAACAGCAAGCTCTTCAAGACGTGATATACAATTCGTTCGCAAACTTACATACAGATCTTATAGAGTCACCAAGTGACACACAATGAACGTCTTTCGGGTCGCCCTCTTGTGGAGGAGCCATTTCACTGCTTATGTTTCAGAAGAAGAGCCATTGGAGCCTAGTGACGAACATTTTTCGGCAACAGCTATATGTACACCAACTGTCAACATTCTTATTAAAAAAAACATCGGTAAAGGCTGTTCAACGTACAAAAACTATTCATGCTCGAGCATGTACAACTTCTATTGCTTGTATTACATTTGATCACCAAAATTCTGGATCAAGTACGTCCATAGTAGAAAAACCATTGGCAAAATGTATGAATGGAAAGTGTACCAAAGTAAAACGTACCTACAAACCTTGTAAACCTGTTATTTAGTGGTTCGAAGATGATGACATTAGGTGTCCGGAAATTTTTCCGGAGCCGAACTATTCTGATTGTAGTAACTTACATCCTCATCAGCTGTTGAGAAATTCTTCGACGACGAACTGATCTAGTTCTCGTGCGATGAAAGTAATAGCTATGCTGTGTGTTGAGGTCAAACAAACCCAAACATAACTGTTGAAGAGATGCAAGTTTTTGTTGGCGCTAGTGGAAAGAAGTGGTGGTTTTGCATTTTTTCATGGCTCAATGACGTGTTAATGCAAAATGCGTGGATCTTGCATCGCAAAGGAGGAAGCAGTATGACGTAACTTGATTTCCGTAGAGCCATTGCCGGACGCTATTGCACAACTCTTGGCACAATAAGACCATTCCAGAGCTTTTGTCGAACAACTGCGGCTGAGCCCGACTTCTCAAGCCGCTATGACTGCATTGGGCATTTATTGTAGAAACAATAGATAAAAAGAGGCGCCGCACAATGGGGTAAACATGCCAAAAACCCGCGCATTGCCTACTTTATGCTGTAATATATATACGGTTAAAGATAAATACCTCAAATTTGGACATCTCCTTCAAGACTCTTCAGAAATTTGTTCACCATAATTTTATTTGATTTACTGTACCGTGCACCGGCACCCTATAGTCGGCAATTAGGCACTTTTAAAATCTTCATTAGTAAAAAACAAAACCAAAGTTAAAGTATTTAAATCGACCCAAACTGACTAGTGAATACTCTAGATTGTAGCCACGCCCCAATTTTTCGCCTCCTTTCATAAAATACCCACATAAAATACAATCATGTAGGGTAACTCGTATTTAAACAAAAACCATTTGATACGGGTTGATACGGCTCATAACGGGTTAATGGGGAGTATCACGCCCACTTACCGTTATAAATAAGCACAAAAGTGCAGATGACGTTGCTTAGTATATAAATATAATAAATTTTCCCAATTTAACAAAGTATGCCTATATGGCAACCCTACGTAAAAGTAGGCGTACCATGCCCATTTTTACGTCAGAGTTTAGTTAAGCCACTTGTAAATACCTTACAAAGTTTTATTGAAATATATTGCCTTTATCAAGAATCATCCTGCGTACCAGCCGAAAAAATTGATACAAAATATTTTTTTAGCATATTTATTAATTCAGGTGATAAATCACATATATTTTTACTTTATTTATTTTTTTTAATACTATATATATGCATCAAGTGCTATAAACGTACCGACCCATACGCGCGTTAAAAAGTTTTTAGTTCATATATATTTGTTTTCTTACTAAGAGAAGTGAATAAATGTCCAAAAACTAACCATTCCGCAGCTTTCCGCAGACAAGTTGGGTATCATTTTTTTATGAAGGTTCCTACTTACCTTCCCTAAAGATTTTCGATTATCCATGATTATCCATAAAAGTTATACACCACGAAAGTAGGACATTTTCCTAAAAAATTGTTGTTTTTGCCCAAACTTTGAGAACTTATATCTTTACAAGAAAATGTGCCATGGAAAAGAATTATATGTCAAATTAAATGTAGGAACATGCTTATTATATGTACCAAAAATTATTTGATTATATTTAAAAATAACGATTTAATTGACATTTCAGCATCACCATCAAAAAAGTTGCATCGACAAAATGAAATTGAGTATAAAAACACCCAAATTTGAACGGCTATACAGCAGTTAGTTTCGGTCCAATTTACATGCAAAAAGCATTTTCTGACTGCTTTCTATATGCATGTAGATTACGAAAAACAAAAAAAAGTAAGGCCCGGAACTTTAAGATTAGCCGTAATGCGCGGGTTTTCGGCATTGTGCGCCGCTGCGCTGGAATGAACTGCAAATCGCATCCCACTTCTTTGTGCAAAAAGTGTAATGTTGGTTTGTGCATCAAATGCTCCGAAAAGTACCATTATGCTACAAATCCATAATTTATTGTATCAACCGCATATGTATTTCATTCACCTTTACCTTCACAGTTCAATTTATACAAACATTTCAGGTATTTTTAAGTACTAAGCTGTAAAATTGTCATTCAAACTAAAAACATTTGTTCCACAAAAAAGTACTGGAAATAGCCCACTGTTACATATATGTAACGGCTTCCAGAGCCCAATCCATACAAGGTACAAAACATTTTGTTTCTTATTTACGTTCCTGTGCATCATAAAGCATACGTCTCTAAATTTCAGGCCCCTAGCACTGCTAGATCGCTGTGGGCTAGATCGTTAATGGGTAAACAATACCTGAAATTCACTTCTAATTTAAACAAGAAATATATATATAAAGATTATTCTAAATAGGAATCAGGCTTTCAGGAAATCTTTCTTTTGTATTAAGGAAAAGGCAATGCTTGCTTTTAAACGGTTTCATAACTTGCTTTTGACTGGCTGAAGAGTGGGGAATGGATGAATTACCTTTAACAACTCTTAAAATGTTTTTGAAAAGAGGCTCTTTTAGAAAATTTTTGCCCAAAATTTAGTTATACCAATATTTGAAAAGATTCTCATTGTTAATTTCTTCGAGATATTGAATCTTTGTGAAAAAGCGTGGAAACAATTGGTAGAACAGTATTTGTTTTACCCATCCAGGGTGAAAACTTTGGCAGACAGTTTTATATTTCATCATTCAAGTTAACTCTTTTTCTTAAAGAGTTAAGAAACTTTATGTAAAACTCACGATATTTCCTTAAAATTTTGAAAAATATTGATATAAACTACTGCAACTACACAACACACATCACCCACAGGTAATTGATCTTCAAATAAATTTATGTCTTTTATATCTTTGCAATCAACTACTTCTTTTTCCAAAAATTTCTTGCTAAATGGTGAAATGAAAATGCAATTCTTAAAAGAAATGTGTGAATTAGTGCGTCTTCCGATTGCGTTGACGATGGTGAGAGGAGGTGTTAAGCTATGTCACTAATTTTCATCTTAAAATTGCCACACAATTTGCAAACATTTTTATTTTTGATGCTAGAAGGCAATAAAAAGTTTTCTTTTGGTTACTCGACCAGTGTGTACCAAAAACAAGGCATGTGTACCAACGTACTTTTTAAACTCTGATTGTATCAAAAAAGTACAATAGTATCAAGAATTCCATCACTGCTCGGTACGCTGTCACTCGTCCAGTGAAGTTGGCCGCTGTTCTTCCCTGCAGGGCTGCATGTCCCACACGAGTGACCCAGGGCTGCATGCGCGAGGCATGACTCGGCGATTTACAACTGTCTTTACACTTGTTACTTATTAGACTACTCCGTGTTGCACCTTTGCTTGGTAAAACCAAACTCTTCCCTTTGAGTTGTACCCGACTACCTGCGCAGATCCTTTCCACATATTCCAATTGGACCCAAAATTTCCATTATCAGGCCCTTAAAAGTATGTCACGCAAGTCAGTCGTATTCAAAAAGTATGCCCCAAAAAGCATGCAAAGTAAAAGCATTCCAGTGCCTTGCACAGCGACAGCGTGCAGTGTCAGCACAATTGCACTGCATGTTTTAAGTATTACAAACTAGCAGAGCCCCGCGGCTTTGCACGCAAGTTTAAGGCCAATGGGCCTTCAAGTTTTTTCATACAGCACTGTATGGGCGGTTTCACGCCCTTTTCATACAATGCTCAGCCCATTCTTCCAGATGAAAGGTTCGACCAAGTTTCATTGTTGTGCTACTTACAGTTCTAACGTTACGCGGAAAACTTGTGTTACAACCAATTTGGCACGCCCCTTGTTCAATGCCCATAAAATTTTACCAATAAAATGACACATCTATGGGACAACGGTATAAAAAAAAATTGCAATGCTGTTTGACCTATAATTCCAAAGCCATTCCACATAAAAAATTTGGGTTGTATGGGCGGTACCATGCTCTCTCGTCCAGTACCCACCCCATCCCCCTTTCGAAAGGCACCACTAAATCAATGCAAAACTTTTGGTTCGCTACAAATGTGCCACGCCCCTTGTCCAGCGCCAATAAAATGTTGCCAGTAGAATGAAATATCTATGGAACGACGCTATCCTATTTTCAATGCTGTGCACCTTAGTTAGTTCCCGGTCCAATATGGCAAGGATTTTCCGAATTTTTCAATAGATTTTCCGGAATTTTCTTTCAGGCTTATGCCTGAACTGACTCAAAAGAAATCCAACGAAAACACCCCATGGGAATCGGCCGGTCCGTTTGAGTGTGATACGCTAACACAAATAGATCCACTTTCTTTTATATAAGGGAGAGGGCTGGGTTGTGAACCAGGCTGGGTTGTAAACCATTACCGTTTTTTCTTTCCCTAATTGACATATCGCCAATATTTCAACTGTCAAGTTTGTCTTATGATATGGCTCTGCTTTTGTGGTTACACCGAAGTACAAACACGTATTGCTTGTGGCAGCAATCGAGTTTGAAAGACATCGTGTTTGAAAATCGACTGCGAAAACTTGTTGGCTTTTGTTTTAAGTGCTATCCAAGTGACTGAGCTTATTGCAAAAAGGTCTGTGTAATACATGTTTATTTAGTGTTTTGATTCTATTTTACGATGCAATATTTGTTTATGTCGAATTATGATTGGAAGTGTCGTTTATTTTAAAGTTTACAAAATGGCATCGTGGTTGGGGTGTGAACCACTGAGGTGGCTGGGTTATGAACCACCTGTTTTTCGTACTACATTTGTTCTAACACTGTTAAATATGGACGGATATATTAAAATAAAGTAATTTTATGTAATTTCACTCAATTTCCTTGAGTTCACTTGAAGTGGGCCAATGCGAGAAAGCGTTCGTATTTCACATGCAAACATTGCGACCGATTAGGATGAAAATTCAAAAAATTAAGCACTTGCATTCATTGCGATTTTTTAGCCTAAGTGGCGTCATTATAACTTTTTTCACCTCTTGAGGCCTCCTGATTAAATAAATCCTCAACTTACTTAAAAATTATGGGTGTTTTCTTCGTATTTTCCGATTTTAATAGGGATTTTCCAGATGCTTCACAACCCAGCCACTTTTTTGGAAAAGCGAAAAATCAAGTCCTTAGAAAATTGGACGTAGCGAGTTAAATATCAATCAAAACAGTAATCCGTCTTCATAAAAAAGTTGCGTTTTATATTTACCTTTCCAACGGTATCTTCGATTTTTTGATATCTTTATTTTGAGAAAAGTTAGAGCCAAAAAACAAAACCAGGTTCACAACCCAGCCCTCTCCCTTATATAGATTTAAGTTATATGGGCGGTTCCACGCCCCCTTATTCAATACTCGCACCATTCCCTCTGTCGAAAGGGAAATGGTAGGTTCGTACTAAGTGTGTGTGTGTGTGACTTATGTTTCCAAAGTTATCTTCTGAAAATTGGGCTGATCAAAACGTGCCACGTGCCGTTTTCCTAACATTTTCTTTCATACAAACCTTATTCTGACAACTCCGAATACAACAAAAAACGTAAATTCGGTCCAGCCGTTCTCAAGTGATTCGCACTTAAACATGGCAGGGTTTTTCGGAATTTTCTTTCCGCATAAAACCTGAACGAATCCAAAAAAAAACCCATGGAAATCGGCCAGTCCATTTAAGTGTGATGCGCTTACACAAATACATCCAATCTTTTTGTTTTATATTTATAAATTACAAATATGAAATAGAAAATAAACTATATTCAACATTCGAAAAAACTAAAACAGCAACAATTTCAAAATGAATCGTGTACTGTAATTTAGTGTTTATTGAATGCAGCTACTATAAACCGTTTAAATTCGTTGACATGTTGCGCTAACATGTTGTGTGACCTTTAAAATCCTTTGGAGATTAGTAGAAATCAATGGCTAATATATATTACATGTACGTGCAATGTAGATTGAACATAGACACAATGTATTAATATTTATAAGTAATTAAACGCAACAGTAAAATCATCGTACAGTATAATAAAATTATGCAATTTTGGAATCAGTTAACATATGAAACTTTAGTTTTCTGTATTAAACCTTTATATAGATACCCTATACAAAAAAAATCAAACTCCAGTACCTTACTCTAAGTACGATTATGGGTATTGCCGACATATTTACTGCATTTTATATAACCATTATTTACATATTTATTCAGCTTTTCTTGCTATCTAAACATGATTTAATGTTGCTTATATCGTGGCTGATGAATATAGATTAACAATATAAATCAATGTATAAAACTCAATACGCTGCACTTCACTTAAACTTTAATAGCCGTGGTTAAGAATGGAATAATACTTCTTTGGATCTTTGTGTATGGAGAATAAACGTTTCACTGCTATAAACGAAATATTTTTTGGTAATGCACACATAAAAATACTTTCAAACATTTCGTTTTGCTTTTGTGTACAATAAATATTGTGTAATTTCAGTAAATCAATGTCTTGACTTTATATAGAAAACAATTGATTTTGTAAATATATGTATAAATTAATCTTTATTAGAATAAATATCACATATGAAAGGAGAATGCGAGCAAAATTTTACGAGCCAAAAGTATTTTCCCGGGTAATAGAGAGTGTTTGTCTAGTTGGGAATTTTGCCAAAATCAACGAATTCTGTAACTTGGAAAGACACTCTCACCAAGTATTTTTCTCATTTTATTCAGTCGCCATCGATCGTTTCAAAAGCGCGATCCTTTCTTCGTTCTTATTATCGGCGGGATAAATATTGCTTCGTAATAAGAAAGATTAATAATTCCGTATTGACACCATTTAAAATACTTGTAAGTTAATTTACAACCTACGAATTTTTGAATAAAATGTCTGTTTGGTTAGTAGAGCATGACAGAAATACAAGTATTATGTGTTAAAAATGTTATCCAAAAAAGTATTGGTATATGACTATTTATGCTACAGTTATTTTAATTACGAAAGATTACAGTGTGAAGTATAAAACATCCTTGTGTCTTTGTATTAAATATAAATTGTGCTAATTGTGCAAAGAAAAAAACTGATAAAACAATTGCAAAGTTTAAATAGCCTTCAATTAAACACGTTTAGGCATACAGACACAAACATGTGTTTGAGTATTGTATACATAAAGCAAAAATTCTGTTTTCGAATTATTTTTAGAAGGCATTGAAACCAGTCAAAATCGAGCAAAGCATGTGACAACTTACAGGGCAGCGTAAATAAAATATATGCCTTTTTTGGTATCTACGCATTATACATATATATATATATGCATATATATGTATATACATCTCTATATATGTATATATATATATATGTATATACATATATATATGTACATATATATCATCTCACCAAAATTGCTAATGCTAATGAGTGTGCGCGGTCAGCTTGGACATACACAAATTTGTATACGTTCATGTATATGAATAGGTATATATATGTACATATGTATGTTCATAGATCTATGTATCTTCAAATATTATTCTTATGAATTAATAAAAATTGTTGTACTAATATGACATTTTATTAAAGATATATATAGATACATATATTTATACATACATTATAATATATAATAATAATTTTTGGCTCTGAAGGAAAGAAATGTCTGCCGTATCATAAGTACTGTCGTCACAGGACTAATATGTTCGTAACTACTATTTTCCCTTCGTTTTTGGACTTTTACCCACCCTAGAATTGCATACTTTAAGGAGATATCCGACAAGCGCTTCTCGTGTGCTTTGCATCGTATTTTTCGCCAGCGTCTAGGCGGGAGTTGCTCGGTAGCAATTATCTTATTATTCGCGTGGGGAATTTGAGAAATGTACTAAAAAATTAAATGATTTCATTTTAATGATATTACTACTTAATGCGCAATGCGTCGATATTTTATAGAGCTTGCCATAGGATTGCGCCCTTACATTTTTGATATTCAGAGTATCAAATAGTAAACAAAAAAACAAAAAGCTATTTGCAAAATATCGTGAGCATCGCGTTTTATTCTTCCCTAAGCTACATTTCGTGTTATTTTTATAATCAATTCATCAATTCCATTATCCCAGCAACTAAGTTGTTGAAATAAGACAGTTATTACTTCCACATTTTGTTATTGGCGGTTTATTTAACGGTTATGGTTTATTTAATGCTTTTCGCTACTACTAAAAAATGTAGTGGTAGACAAATATTTTTCCAATAATCACTAGATTTATTTAGTGACAGTGGAAAAGTATCACACAACAAAGTAACTTAGTTGGAGCAAATTGCACTACCACTAAATAACAGACAGAGACAAAAGCTGGGCTAAGTACTTATGGTTGGGCCATTAATGTATGTTAGAATTAGTGTAGCCGTTCAGCTTACAGACGGAGTCGCACTGGGTTACCAGTTGATTAGAATTACCAATGCGATAATTAGTAGTTTTAGCGCAGAGGTGCCCATGCCCTATGCTCTCGTTGCTCATTTGTTTTTGCAAATCCTCTTCAGCATAGGCTGAGGAATCTAATTCCTCATTTGTTTTTGTAAATGATCTTCAGCATAGGCTGAGCATTTTACACCTCTTCAAGTTCGATTTCAGAAAGTGTAAAAACAATTTCAGAAAACTGAAATTGAATTTACGCTTTCTGAAATTGCGTTACGCTTTATGAAATTAAATTTATTTTTCTGAAATTGAATTTACGCTTTTTGAATTTGCTTTTACGGTTTCTGGAATTGCTTTTACGCCTTCTGAAATTGTTTTTACACTTTCTGAAATCGAACTTGAAAAGGTGTAGTATAAACACACAGCACTCCGCACGCATTGGCGACAGTTACTTCAACGTAGGTTTTGTTGTTGTCTAGCGAATGAATTTGCTTCAAAACGTGTGGGCTGTCGATTGAGAAGCACTAGAAAAAAATCGGTGTTTGTTTCGTATTTATAATTTCGAAGCATGCATAATGAACGCGAATTGCAATGAGAAATAGGAACATTATATTTTTGTCAGTTATAGTTTTCAACTAATTCAGGGGAATTTTAAGACATGTCATGCAGGTTGCGTTGCTGACAAGATAGCGGAGGGTTTTAAATTTATTTTATTAATATTATTAATTTATTAGAAGGATCATGGAAGAAGGAAGATTATAATTGTTTTTTTTTTTCAATAACATTACATAAAATGAAAATTTTTTTTCGGTGTACATACTGAATTCCATTTTTTTGTTTGCATTTTTTTGGGCAACTTTACATGTATTGGTGTTTGCTCTTCCATAAGAAGATTTTGGGCACCCCTGTTTTAGCGCTTCAGTTTTTTGAGTTGCTATAGCAGCTAAAAAGCTGCAATTGTGCCTTTGAAAGCTGTGTCAAGACACTCTCTCTCTTTGCACGGCACTGCACTGCACTGGCTCAGTGCAAACAGATCGAATCAGAGCTGCCAGCGAAGAGAAGCAAAACATGTGGGTGCATGACATATGAGAGCTGAGTCTTTGTTGCTTTATAACATTAGTGTGTGCGAAGTTCGCACTGCGAACACACTAAAGGCAATGCACAGTAAAGGCAATGAAATTTACTGCAATGACACTGAATGCAGTAAGTTATACCAAAAAGTATGGAAAAATACTCTTTGGTTATACTAATAGAACAATTAGTGCTTTGTTCTTATTGTAATAATCACGCATATTTTTGAGTTTTTTTAATGGTATTTAATTCAAATTAAATTTCATATTAATTTACAAATAAAATATTTTCACCTAAATTAAAACTATTGTGTTTTATGGACATAAACAATTGAACAGAAAAATTAAATTATATTTACTTGTGCATCTAACTCCTTTTTTTCAAAATTTTTATTTTAATGATGGCGTTGGTTAGCTGATTGCTAGACTAAAAATTACAATAATATTGTAACAACATATACACTAGTCAGAATAAGTTTGCGTACAAAGGGTACGTAGCTTTTTCATATGAAAAATAAATCAGTTAAAGTTATTTTTCAAAAACAAAGTATTTTTTATTTCTTCCGTAAAGTTAGTTATTTCATTCCATTAAGATAATAATATGAAAAACTTGACCAAACTGTAAAAGTAAAGCCAAAAACAAAACATGTTATGAATTCACCTCAGAAAAAGTTTGCGTACCAGATAAGGTTATGTCGTTAAAATGTAATTGAAACTAAGTTTTGAACTCCTTGCAGAAGTTTCGGCGTACATTTTATTAAATTCGGAGTTTTTTCAGCGGTTATTTTGTTATATCCTTGAATTGTTATATTGATTTACTATATCTTTGAAGATGGAGTGTTGTTAGGCTCAGGGTTCAAGGAAACCCTTTATATGCTCAATTAGATGCACGTAAGGTGAATAGGGAGGAACTTTTTCAACTTTGTTGAGTTAGTTAATAGCAAACATAGCTTCGCATCGTATGCATTGCGCCTTGAGGTCATCGTAAAGTTGAATGAAATGTTGGAACCTGATCCAAAATTTTGAGACTTTGGCTTGCATAAGCTTTTAGATAACCCCTTGGAACCATTTCTAAATAAAACAACATAGCCTGCTCACTCCTTTACTAGACATGCTGCCCTATACCATACCCCCTCAAATGCTATGCTTTGCTGTTAATGTCAGATTTTTGTTATTAACTGAATCCTCTTCAAATTAGTTGATGCCTTTTAATGCCAAATATGCTAAACCATTATCAGAGAACAATAAATCTTCCTACTCCATAGATAACAACACATAGTCCTGGAAATGTGGTTTTCTAGACTCTTTGATGGACTCTTTCACGAAAGCAATTATGTGCTCCTTGTTAGTAAGCTAAATATGAGATTCTTACATGCTGTTATGTAGAGAAAATTTGTTTATTTCAGGACTTTTCTTATAAAGTCACTGCTACTGGGCTTTATAAAATATTTCTATACATTTCTGAAGAAATCGGATGCAACTAGCCTTATATTATGATGCACTGATCGCAAAACAATCTAATCCTATTGCCTGGGTAGCTTAGGAAAATGGCCAGATCGTAGCAACGAAGGAAGATTTTCTGTTTTTTTTGTGATTTAAGATGGCTTTTTGGAATAACGAATGTGCTCTTCCAAAAATTTCTCTAATCTCACGAAATTTTTTGTCAATTTAGGAAAGATTTAGTAAGATTATCCTTTTATCCATTTTAATTTTTCTCGCTTGGGTTCTATTGCTTTCTATATAATTTCAAGCACATATACGTTTAAAAATAATTTACAAGTCCGTTTACTGCTCAATGGAATACAAATTTCCAAATAAAAATAAAAAGCATAACTGGAAATCCCCGTTATTAGTTTTGTACGCAAACTTATTCTGCTCCGTTTTGTGAGTATATTGTCAATAAATACGAATACATGGAAAATTATTATTTTATTATATCTAAAACAGAACACAAAGTGTAGTTAAAGCATACCAGGTATGCGCCTATGAAACGCAATTAATTTATTTTTGAAAAAACACGTTTATTGTGAGGAAATGATTACAATTTTATTCTTCAAAGTAATGGCCATCGCTAGCTACACATTTTTCCCATCTCTCAGGCAATTTATGGATGCCTCGCCAAACAAATGTTTCGTCTTTTGCCTGAAACCAATCATCGATCCATTTTTTTACTTCTGCGTGAGAATTGAAGCGCCGTTCCGTTAATGCGTAGCCCATCGATGCGAACATGTGATAATCCCAAGGCGCCAAGTCTGGTGAGTAAGCCGCATGAGCAAGAGCTTCCCAGTTGTACGATGCAACCAATTCTTTGGTGGCTCTAGTGCGGTGTGGTGGTGCGTTGTCATCGAGGAAAATCACTTTGTGTTGCCTGGCTTCATATTCTGGGCGTTTTTGGCGTATAGCACGGTTCAAATCGGCCAATTGTTGTTGGTAACGTTCACCGTTAACCGTTTCACCAGGTTTTAGAAGGTCATACCATATGACACCACGCTGGTCCCAGAAAACACATAGCATGGCCTTCTTTCCGAAGCGATCTGGCCTTGCGGTCGATTGCACACTTTCGCCGCGGTTAACATACGATCTTTTTCGTTTGGGATTCTTGAAATATACCCACTTTTCATCACCAGTTACGATTCGATGCAAAAACGACTTTCTTTTGTACCGGGCGAGCAGCATTTCACAAGTGGTTTTTCGGTTTTCTTGCTGCCTTTCAGTCAGTTCATGTGGCACCCATCTACCGACCTTTAAAATTTTTCCCATTGCTTTTAAACGTTTTCCGACGGTCCGACGGTCAACACCCAATTGTTCTGCGAGCTGTTCTTGCGTTTGGCCATCATCTTCATCGAGCAATGCTTGCAATTCGGCGTCTTCAAACTTTTTTGGTGGCCGGCCACGCTCCTCGTTTCTCACATCAAAATCACCACTTTGAAATTTATTGAACCACTCGTTACACTGTTTGCGACCAAGAGCATGCTCGCCGTAAGCTTCCACAAGCATTCGATGCGATTCAGAAGCGTTTTTCTTCAAATGGTAACACAAAATTAACTGTGTCCGCAAATCGTAATTTGTAGGCACGTAATCCGACATTTTCCGGAGCGTCAAACAATGCGTTGTTGGATGAAACTTGACAAATTGTGAACTGAATATTGTTGACATATGACAGAAGCAGTAAACATGACATTTGGTACGGTTCCGCAGTTTATAAATATTCGGCTATTTACCATATCAGTACACACTGCACCGAATCACACTGTGTGTAGGGAGAAATGAATCATCCATCGCAGCTCTTTAATAGCAGCTTTCGTTTGCGCCCCGTTTAGGGTAATAGCCCACACCTCGTCCACATATGACATAATAGCATTATTCACTGCCATCAATAGTTTCCTCATGGTCTGACTCGGCCCACCTACGTTCGCTTTAGGTCCTAGATCCCCTCAAAGTCTCTGCCACTTTGACGGCTTTTGCTGACACATGTAGGCGTATCTTTAGCACTGTATGAATATACTTCCTCTTTATGAGTAGCAACTCTGTCTTTTGAGTGCCCACCGCTTGTCGCTTATTAAATTGTCTTGATTCGTCGTCTCCGTTGATTGTATCTGGCCATCCTTTTGTAACATAACCGAGTAGTAGCGACAATTGTGTGCTTAGTCATTTCGACTTTGACCATTTTGTGAGTGGCAAATTAAAAAATGTGTTATTTAGAGCTTGCTGCATTCTTCTGTAGTGTTTAAACTTAGTTTCGTTCATTAGTCGTGAAAGAACGTCTGCAAACCAAAACTCTTGCTTTTAAATGAAGTCAAAGTCGTATCCAGTAGTTTCACAATCCAATGTTGAAGTCTGTGAGTTTAATGACTAGCGATGCCGGTTTTCTTTACCGAAGACTGCAAGCAGAGGCTTATGATCCATATGCAGCTTGAACGTTCTGCCATATTTCCATTTATCTTAGATTGTGGAATCTAGATTACGAGTGCCTCTTTTTCAATTTGGCTGTAGGCGTTTTCGTCTGTTGTTAGCGAGCGTGGATGCGTGGCAAATAGCATTAATTTTTAATTTTTTTAAAATGAATTTTGAATCTGTAATCGTATATGCGTTTTAGCACCGCTCGCAGGTTTCCATCATGCTCTTCCTGATTTCTTCCAGATATGAAAATGTGTGTTTTAAATGTAGCAGTCACCCTGCGGGACAGTGATGCTCACGTGACCCATCATCTGACTATCAGCGCTGATTAAAGTTTCCATCACCTTTCCCATCACGTTCTTAAGGGCTTTGTGAAAAAAGTGATGGAAACTTTTGTGTACATGTGATCTTGCATCACCTTTCAACACACGAACAAATGCAAATGCTTCAGTGGTGATGTAAAAATTAAAAACCCAATATTTATGTTTTTAATGTATTTTTTAATATTAATTTTTTCATACAGTAAGTATAAAAGTTATAGTATATAAGTTAATTTACATTTTATATACATTTGTACATGTTTCAAATTGTTTATTTAAAGAAATTATTCAACGTTTGTTCCAACATAACAAAACCTTATATCGCAATTAATTTATATAAAAAGAAAATTAATCGTTAACAAAAATATAATAATAACATGTAAAACAAAACACCACAACAACAACAAAAGTAATAGAAATAACAAAAATGATTTTAAATAAAAGTAAACGAAAATGGCCAAGAGACAACCTAACATGAACAACAAATAAATGTAAACATAAAAACTAAACTAAACACGTTTCATTATAAAGGTACTTTAAAAAAACAATCTTAAGAATACAAAAGTACAAAAGGTGTTAGTTAATTTCTATTTTTGCTTTTTTCGTAACTTTATATTTTCTTTGTAAAACCCGGTGATGACTTAGTTCTATGCATTTTTTCACCTCCCTCTCGAATTCAGACGAATACTTGGATTTGAAAACGCCTGAAAAATGTAATATTAGAGAAAAATGTACTATTAATATCCTTGATATGTTTATCATATCGCTCCTTCGCTGCCAGAACGTCATAACTCCAAAAATTTTTTTTTCAGTTTATGGCAGCCCTGTGTGTATTTGCATATGATCGTTTATCTGTCAAAACCTCTTTGTAAAATATTCAATACTTTGCTCACAAGACGACAGGAAAAATTTTTTTGATACCTTGAACTTCCTGCAATGGTAAATTTGAAGATTGAATTTTCTCGGAATGATGTAGTTTTGAGTTATGACGTTCTTGCAGCAAAGGAGCGATATGTATGTACCTCGAAGGACAGTCTCATCAAGTTTTAATTTGCAGAGAGCCCATTTTTCACATCTGCCGTCCCAATTGAACGCTTCTAGGGCATCATCTGCAAACAGCTTCTTGAGAACTGCCCCTACGTCGTCGTCAACGCCCTTCAGAGTATAACAAAATGTAGTCTGGAAATGTTAAACAAAATTAATGACTTCATTCTAAGGAACAATTAAAATTTAATTTAAAGAAAAGCAACTTACCATCGCCTGTGCGTATTTTTCGTCCTGTAGGTAACTTTCATTTTCGAGCACTGCAGCCAAGGAGGAGAAGGGCACGACGCTCGAAATTTTTTTAATTGTGTTCTCGTCGCATGACTCCCCAGTCATGCGACAAATGCTCTGCTCCACCTGCTGCACCATGACCTTCACTTCCCGTAACACTTTGCTTTGAGCAAGCATTTCACTTTTATCAACCATCTGGAAAGAAAATTTAAAAACGATGATGTATAGGATTTTCGGAGAATACTGTAATTACGATGGTCCCACTTTGTTACTAAAACAGAAACTTCTTTTTTATCATTTAAACTAAATTTGTTGATTTTAGGATTTAAATTATGTCCTTGCCTTTCGTTGAGTCGCAAGGACAGCTGCTGAAGGATATTTTTGGGGTTTTTGATTAATGTTTTTATATATTGCATATAATTTTCAAATTTGTATGCTGAAAATGAATCTAAGGGACCAAAATTCTTAACGCAATTGGATAAATGAAGTAATCCATGAATGTTGAAGCTAACTAAGTGATCGTCGTATAAAGAGCCAAAGGATGTCACAAGGTTAGGTAAGGTAAGGTAAGATAGGCGGCTTGCTGGTTTTTAGCGAGTACACTCGGAGGCCCCAAAGGCCCGTTGTGATGCCCAAAGGATATAAAGGATTATAATTTTCAAAGGACCTCTTTCATATCCTTTTTTACAAATAGATAAAAAATCAATTTTATTTAAATTTTTGAACCTTTCTTCTTTCATTTGATATACATATCGCCATATTCTAACTAGGTTAAGTATTTTTTATATTTTTTTTATTTTTTATCCCCTTCAAAATTTTGAAGTCCTTTTAAAAGGACAACCGATGTAGAAATGAAAAACTGAGTACGCGGTATTACTATATTTGGTCTCTAGTTTCACACCCATATGGATTTTTCCCAGTGTGAAAAATGCTGTCGCACGGTGATACCTGTTAAAAATGCTCTTGCGGGAGCATCGCAAGTAAAAACACGAATATTAAACCGTTTTCTGATTTCTTTAAAACCCACCTTGAGACCAATTTCCCTAAGTAATTGTACTTCAGCACAGAAGTCGGATATGAAACTATCAATATTTTCTGGTTTCTTCAACCCCGAAAAGCAACCAATCCTAAACGGACTAACACTTGGGAAATCTACAATGGCCCCAAGGATAGGCCATAAAACTCGGCTCGAACTATGAAATAACTTTATTCAAAATTTCCTACGCTAGCCAAAAAATCTGCTGCTTGAGCAGATTCCCGAATCCTTTTGTACTCTTGTACATTGGATTCGAAAATTTTTTTTCCCCTGCTCAAGCAGTTTTCAAAAGTACGTTTTTTCATTTTTTTAATATATGTGATACTTATCTTGAAATCATTTTATTTGATGTCGACTTTCTCTTATTTCTTCAGCCTGCGTCCACTTTCACAATTTTTGTTCACTTTCTCTGATTTTTTCGTCGGCCTGCGTCCACTTTCACAATTTTTATTCACTTCCACTGATTTTTGCGCGACCACTTTCTCGAACTTTTTGCGACAGAATGTCAAAATCGAATTTGACAACCGGCCACGTGGTGGCGATTAGTATAGCTGTCCTTTTTCCACACATAGTCAACTATACCGATGTGCCGTTAACTTCTGTCTGTGCTTTTGTTTCTGTCAGCGCTGAGGTATTTATTCCTCATTGATGTTGTTTAAAGGCATCACATCGCTGATGCAAAAGCTGAGAGTTTGATTTTTTTTCAAATTTTGAAATGTCAAAGTGAATTAGCCTTTCATCTCGCTCTCTCTTATAAAATAATTCCCTAGGCAAACTGTCTCGTTTCCACCGAAGTGGCTCCAGTACAAAAATTTGACCACAATGTGTAAATGTGTTAGTTTTTCGATTTATGTGTATGAGTTTCCATCACCCATGTCCCGTAGGGCAGCTCCATCACATCCGGCAATATTTCTTCCATGATTTGTTGAAAAATGGCTGGGAATGTTGTAAGTCCGAACACTATCCTATTGTATCTGAATAGCCCCAGGTGCGTGTTGATGGTTAGAAGCTGTTGAGATTCTTCGTCCACGGCTACTTGAAGGAATGCGGCTGAAAGGTCTATGTGAAGATCGTCGCGTTCGCAAAAATATCCTTTGGCAATAGGTGGGGGTATTGATGAGTTTCAACGGCTTTGTTGAAACCTGTTGAAACATCAGCGCAGACTCGTATCTTCCGGCGTCGTTTCAAGCCTTTTGGCCAGCAGATTTTGTGTAATTGGTATTGTATTTCTGCTTCTTGCCCTCTGATTTCTACTTCGTGTTGTGTTTATTTCCTGTCTTACAGTATCCTTCTTTTTGACAACTTTCTTGCATGGGCCACATGTATGTGTACTGAATAAGCTATCGCCGACGTAATGCATACCACCGCAAAAACCAGCATGGTGATTTTGCAACGAATTTCGCTTTATTTTCTTACGTGCGCAAGATTCCAATAACTGTTTTGTTTTCTATAAGCACTGTATCGATTTTAAGATTAATCATTCACTTGACACTCGCGACAGGCTATCTAACGTAATTGAAGTTGACTCATGCAAGCGATCATTTTGGTGAGCATTTTTCCGATGCAAATTTTAAGTCCATAACAAAATTAAGACACTTAAATTAGTGCAGCGTCATGTTTTTTAGTAAGTACTGTTTGCAGTTTTTGGTAACTGCTGATAGAACTGTCAGCATGTTAAATTGAGACGTGTGCAGGCCGAAGAGTTGCGTAGGAGCCTGCACTATTTCTTTAAAGTGGTAGTGGATGCTTTGGCAAAATTTAATTACTATAAGTATTTGCTGCTTTATCGCGTTCCCGTTGCTGATCCATTTGTTTGAATAACTCCTTCATTTGTGCTGCATTCATATTATTTTTGTATTATTGTATTTTAAGTATTTATTTAAATAGTTTGTACAATGGCCATTGGAACAGGATAGTTTGGAAGTTTCACGCGTTTCGAGTCGGATCCAGATATGCAGTCGGCGCTCGAAAAGTGCAAAGCACAAACTTTCGACCTATGGTTTAAATTCAAACCACAGACTAATCTTTTTTTCTCCTTGATTTTGGAATAAAAAAATATTTTGAAATTGAGTTTGTTTACGAAAAAATCAAAACAAACAAACAAAAATTGGCCTAGTAATGCCCACCTTTTTTGTGGGAGATTGTAGCATTTTTCATACCAATATTTGTTTTTTACTTGTAAAAAAAATAGCGTGCGTTTTAAGAAGCATTACTAATTTGCTAAAGGAGCGAATATTGTCAAATTAGAAAGAAACCGCGTTAAATGTACATCGCCTTTTGTTATTGCACCTCGACCACCACTACCTTATAAATTTGCCTTGCATGCTATCCTTATCATTTCGTGTTGTGGTGCAGCGTGGTGGACTTATACAGGTGGAGTAACCTGATGACAGTTTTTGTGATGCAGTTCATGCTGCCTTGAAGAAACAATGTTGTTTTTTTGCAAAAGTAAGATTTTTGTTCTAAGAACAAAAAATAAACGTATCAAACGATCAACACCGTTGATATAACATCCATATCAGTATATCATATATCAGTATATCATATATTGACATGTTTACAGTACTGTGAAACCTAAATTCGAGCGTTGAGCGTTGCGTTTTCTGACGCAACGCTCTCGCTCAGTGCGGCATACCGAAATTGAAGCGTTGCGTTGGGATTGTCAAAATCATGAAATGAAAACAAATGTAAAAAAATATCTGTTTAGTTGCCAAAAAAACAACAAATTATTATTATTTTGCAAAACTTAGCTCTTATTTGAATAAATTCCTTACAATTTAAATCAAATCAAATATAAATTACAGGCGTTTTTGTTAGTCGCAGCCAACTTCAACCGCTAACGCCTTGTCAAAATTAGAAATTCGAATAGCTCAGCGTCAGAGCGTTTCAATTGCGGTTTGCCCCATACAATTTGTATGGGCATGCAGCAATTTTAACAGTTACTTGCCGCTAACGCTCCAATTTAGGTTTCAGTTACTTTTCAAATACAGTTCATGCTGCCTTGAAGTTACTTTTCAAATATATATTTGAACCGTGTATAACTGAACTCTTTATACGTAACTAAACTATTTCGTAACTTTTCGTACAATATTTGAACTTTGAATTTGATTATTTGATTTTGAATTATTTGAACTATGACGTAGTCGAGCTGCAGTTTTTGCCACCGCACTTGGACGAAGGAAAAGGACCCCACTTTCCGCAGCATGCCGAGGAATTGATATTCCGGTATTTTTCGAAGATTTTCCACCTCCGTCAGGAAACAAAAAAAATGCAACAACAATTACAACATCCTGTAAAAATCCTAACACGAAGCCAAGTCGACACAATTAACCTTCACTCCGTGCTTGGGGTATACAGTTCCCCACGACGACATAAAACATGAAATTGTGAAGGCTTTTAATTCTAAACGATATATTTATAATTATGTCATTTGAAAGGTATTGATGAGACGAATCTAAAAACATAAACGAATATCTCAGTTCAAGTATGATTAGGCAGATATAGCCAAAAAAAGTACACAAACTGTTTGTTGTGCTTTGGGGAATAAATGACCCCGTTTCTTTTACCAATACATTTTGTATGCAAAACTTATCAAAGTTCCGAACCACTCAAGTTCTAAATCACGAGCACACTCACCGGTGGAATAACAGATTCAAAGACGGTGTGCAAATAAATAACATAAAAATACTAATACAAAAAAACAAACAACAACAACATTAATAATATTTCATACAATGTTAATATAGTTCTTTCCCAAAAAAAAACTATTATTTTACTCATTCCCATACAAACTATACTGGTTCAAAAATGGGGAACTCAGTACCCCATTGCACGGGATTAAGGTGCACCATGCACAGAGTGAAGGTTAAGGAAGAGAAGGGAAAAAACTGATGGAGAAAGCCAGAAGCGTAAAATACACTCGGTGTTCGTTTTAGTATTGTGCTCATTTGCTAAGCATGTGCTTGTTAACTTGTATAATTATACACACTAATGAGTTGGCTCTGCCTTCAGTCACTCAATCGATAACTTTTTTGTTGATGGAATAGATAATTCACATAAATGTGCTTTTGAATTTCAGAACTATTTGAAATAATTATTAGCGCCATCTAGTGAAAAAGGCCGAATTATTTCCCTTTTCTTGCTACCTTTCAATGCAACTTTTAAATAAGGCAGTGTCAAATACAAACTGTCAATTATTACTCCACCTGTATAATTCCACTATGGTGGTGAAGGATGTGTCCCGTCCAGTGTTGATAAATGAGTTTTCCCATTTTGTATCAAGAGGCAAAAACAATGTAGGAAAAAAGTACCAAATCTTTTTATAACCAAATGTATTTTTATAAGTCAATATTTATTTTCAGTATTAATTCAATTTTAAAGAATTTTAATCTTAAATTGCGAAAAATGAATTCATAAAAGACAAATTTAAATACTTATTTGCACATTGTTTCGTTAAAGAACTCATTCGTTTCTTTGAGATCATTTGGCATTTCAACTTAAAGTAAATCTTTCAAAATTTTTATGTTACAATAAAAATTATTTTTTGAGCTTTGATTATTTTTATACAAAATTATTGAATTATTTGTGAATCATTTACACAGTATTTTAAAAGGTTCAATGCCTCGAATGGCGGTTGTGCTCTGCCATTAAAAGGTTTAATTTTTCCTCCAATTTTTTGGCCGCATAGGTCGCCGGGTCCAACATTGACCCAATGTACTCGATGTGCTCTTAGCTAATTTCTCCGCACGGATATGGCTTTCGGACGATGCATGGCGCTGAATGTGAGCAAGGCCGCCGACGAGCGATGAAATGCATATGGCACACTTTTTTCTTTGAGGTGATTTCTCTTCTTCCACCCACGAACATTTTTCATTCCACTGTTTTCTAAAAGGCACTTTGTACCTTTCACGGCTTGGTTCTTTGCTAAAATGTTTCATAATTAATAGTAAGACCCATCAACAAGTGCATTTGAAATACTAACGCATCAAAATCAGTGATCACATTGGCTGCTTTTGAATTGCTATTTTCGGGCAGTGCTAGTATGCACCAAAGAGCTGTGCAAGCACTATAAAAATGACTTGCAAGCCATCGCTGTGCTTTCAAATACTGCCGCTCTTCTTCACTTTCACTACAAAACAAGCACTGCAGTGAAGGAAGCTTTTGATATTCATACAAATACTGCACGAAACGACAATAGAACTTCAAGCACCTTGAAGTATAGAACAACACTGAAGTAGAACAAAATTGAAGTAGAACAACACTGGAATAGAACAACACTGAAGTAGAACAATACTGCAGTGGAACAACACGGAAGTAGAACAACACTGAAGTAGAACAAGACTGAAGTGCAGCACTGAAGTAGAACATTTTCAAGCATACGGTGTTTTGTTTTGCACGATCGGAGTAGCTGATGTTTGTTTCTGGTATTTTGTATGGAATCTGGGCTGCATTTCAAGCATTACAACAACATTAATGTAAAAAAACGCAGGTTTAAAACATGTTTTTCGATATTTATTTAAGTCTGTTTCACTCGTTGTGATGTAGAAGTTCTGTTTCACACGGTGTGAAGTAGAAGTTCTGCTTCACACGGTGTGAAATAGAAGTTCTACTTCACTCCGTGTGCTTGCTATGATTGACCGTTACTTAACCTCATTATAGCTTTCTGTTTTGATGTTTTGTTTCGCAACAGAACACAAGCACTTCCAAAGGTTTTGGAATGATGCAGTGCTTGCTTTGTTGCAGAATAGAACTATTGAGCATTTGAATTTGCTGTCATTGCGACACTGAATTACAGATCTTGACAGTACTGTGCAGTAGTGAAGTGTGCCAAATAGAACATTTTGTGCAGCTCTTTAGTATGCACCTATGTATGTATTGTTACGAATACTAAGTCTAGTGGGCTGTTACGTATATCTGGATTGTGTAATTTGAAAATAAAACACAGTCAGTTTCTTAAACGCAGACAATAAAATAAACCAACAGTCACTTTATTATTCACAGTTTAGACTTTACTGTTCACTTAAGTATTTGCTTAATTACTCCGTGTGGCAACTTCACTTGTCAAAACCAGACTGACTCGCTTCGCCGCATCCGGCCGCCTTTTATACCTGTCAGACCATCGCGCAGATCGTTCCCGCACATTCCGGAGTGGACTAAAAGTTTCCATCATTGCCAGGTTGGACTAAAAGTTACTATCGCGGCCGTCGTTGCCAGATTGGATTATAGCACGGCACGTAGCGGCAGGGTTGCTTTGCACAGCGACAGACTGTCTTATCGTTACACTGCCCACCGCTTAGACTTGTTCGTCCCGAACAAGTGCCGAGGCTCCGCTGTGATGAGGCGCCAGGCGCTCCTCCAGCTTAGCGCCTCTATTGCTGCAACGTTGAATCCTGTATACCACGTCGTTAATCCTAGTCACGACTTCGTACGGTCCTTCCCATGACGCTTGAAGTTGCGGAGACAAACCTTTCCTCCGCTGCGTGTTGTAGAGCATTACCAGATCACCTTCCTGGAACCCTGCTGAGTTGGCCCGTAGATCATATCTGGCTTTCGCCTTATCGCTGACCAGCTTAGTGCGGCTTCTTATAAACTGTTGAATTTCCTTCAGTTCCGCCCGCTTATTGACCACGTAGTCCATCTTAGCGCCTCCCGTTGTGCCGACTACCCCGAACTTCAAGTCAGCGGGTAACCGCAACTCTGTGCCGAACACTGCTCGGGCTGGAGTGAGTGATGTCGTGTCGTGCGGGGCTGACATATATGCCATCAGGAACAGGGGGATATGCGTGTCCCAATCCTTTTGATTCCTGCCTACCACTTTCCGCAGGTATTCCTCCAGGGTCCGGTTAAAGCGTTCCACCATGCCGTCGGACTGTGGGTGCAAAGGAGTGGTACGCGTTTTCTTTATCCCCAGCAGCTCACACACTTCCTTGAACACCGCAGACTCGAAATTCCGGCCTTGATCGGAGTGCAACTCCAACGGAACTCCGAACCTGGCTACCCAGTTGTTTACCAGCTTTTCCGAGATCGTAGTGGCCTCCTGGTTAGGAATAGGGTACACTTCGGGCCATTTGCTGAAGTAATCCATTACCACCAGCACATATTTGTTGCCTTGAGTGCTAGTTGGGAATGGGCCGGCGACGTCCATAGCAATCCGCTCGAAGGGCGCTCCCACGTTGTACTGCTGCATGCGGCCTCGAGATTTTCTTGTCGGCCCTTTCGCGGCTGAACATCGGTCGCAGCTCTTAATCCACTCGGCTACAGACTCCTGACATCCTACCCAGTGGAATCGTCTTTTTATTTTGGCGACGGTTTTGGTGATGCCCAGGTACCCTCCACTGGAGTCGTTATGGTATGCCTCGATGACCTCGTTGATTCTGCATTTCGGCACTACCATTAGAGAGTTGCTGGTCCGACCATCCGCGCTCTCCCATTCGCGGTACAGGCATCCTTCCGTCAGCCGCAGACTTTTCCACTGTGCCCAGTAAGCCTTAGCGATTGGGCTTTCACCGGCCATCTCCTGCCAGTCTGGACGTGCGCCTTGCTCCTTGCCTTCGATGATTTTTGCAAGATCCGCATCCTCACGCTGGTCTTTTTGTAGCCTCTCCGCCGACCATTCTTCCTCTGGCATAACGCTTACCAACAGGACGTCCACTATCTGTTCCTTGTATTCGGCTCGCGAGCACTGCCTGCATTCGACTTTGCACGGACGGCGGGACAAGGCATCGGCATTTGCATGGCTACTGCCTTTGCGATGCTCTATCGTGTAGTCGTAGCTCTGCAGTCGCTCGATCCACCGCGCCAATTGTCCTTCAGGATCTTTAAAGTTCAGGAGCCATTTCAATGCCGCATGATCTGTGCGCAGGCGAAACCTTTGTCCATACAGATATTTGTGGAAGTGTTTTACGCAGTCCAATACCGCCAGCAGTTCTCTCCGTGTCACACAGTAGTTGCGTTCCGGTTTCGATAGAACCCTACTGTAGTACGCTATCACTTGTTCCTGGCCGTCTATTATCTGTGATAGCACACCGCCAATACTATTCCCGCTTGCATCTGTATCCAGCACAAACATCTCCCCAGGCACGGGGAAGGCCAGAATTGGAGCACTGCACAGTTTTTCCTTTAAACGTGCAAAAGCCTGTTCCTGATCCTCGTTCCACTCGAAAGCTTGGCCCTTTTTCGTCAGTTTGTGCAGGCTGCTGGCTATGTTCGCGAATCCCGGAACAAATCGGCGGTAGTATGTGCACAGGCCCCGGAAACTGCGGAGTTCGTGTAAATTGCGTGGCCGGGGCCACTCCTTCACCGCCGTGATTTTGCCTTCATCCGTATGTACTCCGCGGGCGGAAACCGTATGACCCAGATATTTGACCTCTTTTTGAAACAGCGAGCACTTCTTTGGGTTGAGTTTAAGCCCGGCTTTGTGTATTCGCTCAAATACCTCCTTCAGCTTTCCCAGGTGGTCGTCGAAGCTTTTGCCCATCACGATTATGTCGTCCAGGTAGACCAGACATATCCGCCAATGCAGCCCTTTTAGCACACGTTTCATTAGCCGCTCGAATGTTGCTGGTGCGTTGCAGAGTCCAAACGGCATGACGGTGAACTGTCACAAACCGTCGCCAACACTGAAACCCGTTTTCTCCTTGTCCTTGTCTGCAAGCTCCACCTGCCAATAGCCGCTGCGTTAGTCGAGCGTGGAGAACCACTGTGTGCCTGACAGTGTGTCCAGGGTGTCATCGATCCGCGGTAGTGGATAGCTGTCCTTCTTGGTCACGTCATTGAGCTTTCGATAGTCCACACAAAATCGGGTACTGCCATCCTTTTTCTTGACTAGCACGACCGGCGAGCACCAAGGACCTGCCGAAGGCTCTCTGACCTTTTCTTTATGCATGTTTTCAATCAAATTTGTGACCTCTTCCCTCTTGGCCAGAGGAACTCGTCTTGGTGGTTGGCGGATTGGTTTCGCACTTCCGGTGTCGATGTTGTGCTTCACTATGGCTGTTCTTCCGCCTGCTTCTGCCGCAAATATTGACCCATAGTGCTGCAGGAGTGACCTCACCTTCTGTTTCTGCTTGGCCGTCAACTCGCTGCTCCACTGGTTCTCCTGCGGTATGGCGTCCATGTTAAAACCGCTCTTCTTATTACCTCCAGGCGGGCTACTCTCGCAATTGACCACTGCTACAGCTGCCTTACACTCGCCAATTACCTCATCTTTCCCGACATATCTGGGTGCATTCAGGGGGTTCAGTATTCTGACTGGTATTCTGCCATTTTTAGGTTCCACTTATGTACGTCCGATGATGATGTTGTCGTGTCCTTGTTTTGGTGCTTCTACTACCCACAGCCGACTCGTCCCATCGTCCTCGTCCACCTTTGCCCACACAATCGCCTCAGAATTCGCTGGTATCCTCCTGTGTTGACACGATACAACCTTCCTTACCGCCACGCTTCGCTCATAGCCGGTGTGCAGCGGGAATTCAAAGTTGGCATATCTCAGCACATTTCCCTCAGGTCCAGCGTAAAACCGTGCCTAATCATGAAATCCACGCCGATAATCACGTCGTCCATTATATCCGCGACGATGAACTCATGTTCCAGGCTGCTGGTGCCGATAGCAATCGTTTTTGTAACTTTCCCTCTTACCGGCGCGCGCTCGCCAGTCGCAGTCCGCAGCTGTATGCCATGCAGCGGTTCCCAGTTCTTCAGCAGCTTCCTTTTTATGATCGAATATGACGCTCCAGTATCCAGTGTCAACACGAACAACTTCTTCAACCCTCTATCCTTCCTTCAATTGTCAAGCTGCTGGGTTGTCGTTTTAACTGTGAGACAAGGATGGTGGGGCGGCAGATTGTGGGGATCAGCTCACGCCCCTTTGGGCTGACCCGGTTTAGTTTAACGGCTTCTCGTCCTCAGCCCTGCGCTTGTTGGCTGAGCCTCGATTGTCAGCATTCCTCGCTTCAGGCGATTGCGATCGAGAACGGGAACGCCTCTTTCGTTGGCGGCAGTCTCGTGATATGTGGCCCTGCTTGCCACATACCCAGCAAACAACTTTGGAGGAGACCACCCGTGGCCTGTCCGGTGGCTCAGAGCTTATGGCCTGGATCGTAATGTCGTTGTCTGGCTGGATCTGGCGTATCCTTGCAGATGCATACCGAGTGCTCCCAATCCATGTCGCCTCATAGGTCATCGCGCTGGTCACCGTCTCCCTAAATGTCGGCTTGCCCATCATCAAAGCACTGCGACGTGTCTCCGGATCAGGAAGACCTTCAATAAACGCCTCAATCTTCATACTCTCGAGATCATCAGCGCCGAAGGACGGGTAGCACAGCTGCACGAGCCGCTCAATGTCTGCTGCATATGCCTGCAGCGCCTCGTTGGCCCTTTGCCTGCGGTTCTTCAGCTCACAGTAGTACAGCGTTCTGTTGTGCTCGTCGCTGTATTTGGCTGCCAGCGCCCTTCTGACGGTCTCGTACTCACTTCGTAAACATTCTGGAACTGATTTTATTACCTCAGCCGCAGCACCTTTAAGAGCCAGCGCCAATCTCCGACCTTTCCTTACATCGGTCCACTGATTTTCCAGAGCAGCCAGGTCGAATTGTAGCTTGAAGGTATTGAACGGCGTAGTCCCATCATAAGTGGGCACTTCTGCTCGGGTGGCAACACCTTCCGGAACCGGCGGCAACCATTCTCGCGGCTGTACCTCCCTAAGCCGCACGTCCATTTTTCTTCCAGAATCTTCCAGACTATCAACTCGTTTGTTCAGGGAATCATCAAGATCGTCAACACGTTTGTTCAGGGAATCATCCAGGTCGCCAACTCGTTTGTTCAGGGAAACGTCCAGGTCGTCGACTCGCTTATCCAAGTGCTCTACCCGCGTCTCCAGGTGCTCGACTTTCCCATTAATCCTGTCTGAGATTTCCTCCATTTTCTGCTCCAAGCGCTGGGTCGCCGTTTCCATTTTCGCTGCCATTTCTCGATTTGTAGTTTCCAGCTTCGCTGCCATTTCATGGTTGGAGGTCTCGAACATGCCTTTAAGTGCAACCATTAGCTGGTTCATGTCCAATGCTTGTAGTGGCGCAGCCGCTGCAGCCGTACTTTGCAGCGACCCAGCAGCAGCAGGCGATTCCTCCACCTTGGCCGACGGCTCTAGTTCTTGCGCTCCGAACTCGTGCACAGTCCAATCGACGCCTCGTGCCCCACATGCTTCTCGCAAGCGCAACTGCAACTCCACCTTTCCGCCAGCAGTCGGCAAATTCCAGGCAGCCAGCTCCTTCTTCAGCTGGTCTACCTTCAGCAGCTCGAGTTTAACCATGTCCGTGCTTTTATAATTTTATTTATTTATTTGTTTACTTTCAATTTTCCACAATCCCACTTCTGACACCAAATGTTACGAATACTAGTTCTAGCTGTTACGTATCTCTGGATTGTGTAATTTGAAAATAAAACACAGTCAGTTTCTTAAACGCAGACAATAAAATAAACCAACAGTCACTTTATTATTCACAGTTTACACTTTACTGTTCGTACACTTAAGTATTTACTTAATTACTCCGTGTGGCAACTTCACTTGTCAAAACCAGACTGACTCGCTGCGCCGCATCCGGCCGCCTTTTATACCTGTCAGGCCATCGCGCAGATCGTTCCCGCACATTCCGGAGTGGACTAAAAGTTTCCATCATTGCCAGGTTGGACTTAAAGTTATTATCGCGGCCGTCGTTGCCAGATTGGACTAAAAGTTACTATCGCGGCCGTCGTTGCCAGATTGGATTATAGCACGGCACGTAGCGGTAGGGTTGCTTTGCACAGCGACAGACTGTCTTATCGTTACAGTATATTTAATTAGAAATATTATTAAAACATTTATAAACTCAATAATTTGCATAAATTACCTATTTACAAATTGTTTCATTCCAATGTGAGCGTCCAACGTCTTTCTTCTTTTAAAATGTAGCCAGATAATTTGACGAAGGCGGGGAAAAAATCACACATATGAATTTGCACTAATTATGAAACGCATGGTCCCATGAGGTTGAATAAGACAACTAGATACTTAGTGGTTATCCTAATCTTTAGTTTCTAAGATAATTCGTAACTACTTGAAATCGAGATTTTCGAGAATAATGTTGCCACTTTACCAAAATGTACCAAATAAATCAATGTAGTACCAATGTACTTTTTAATTTCAAAATTTATCAAAAAAGTACAATTGTACCAACAATATCAGCGCTGGTCCCATCTCTGTGTGTTTTCGCCCCACTTTCTGACTTTCGGCATGTGCAAAGTAAATCCTAAGCAGCACGACTCTTTGAAAACTAGACGTCGATTCTGTATGACAAGAATTGTCAAATTGTTGTTGTTCATATGTAAAATTGAAACCGTGGTGAATAAGTAGAGAATGTGACAGTATTGCGCGCAAATGAAAAAATCCGAAAAAACTGCGGTTTACATGAATTCCTTAAATGTAATTTAACGCGATTTAAACGATTTTTTTTTTTAAGAAGCGCTGATATTTTATATTGCTATCACCAGGGAAAAGAAAGTTAAACGAAATTCTCATAAATTAGTTGGTTTTCAGCTAAATTTATGAACAAATTTTAAATTATTTTGTTGGCTCTTCAAAAACAACTCTGCCTGGGCATATATATTCACCACAAATAATTTTTGGCTGAAATTTAAAATTTAATTTAAAATTCTGCTTTGAACTGGAATTGGTACATGATGAAATAATTTAAATAATAATTTGAAATAAATAATAGGTTATTTCATCCTGGAATTGATGTAGATGGCATAATTACGTAAATGACAAAACTCAGCGAGCCAGTCGGCTGGCTGCACCGCACAATGGGGTAAACATGCCAAAAACCCGCGCATTGCCTATTTTATGCCGTAGTATCTAAACGGTTAAAGATAAATACCTCAAATTTGGACACCTCCTTCAAAACTCTTCAGAGATTGGCCCACTATAATTTTTTTTTATTTATTGTACCGTGCACCGCCACCCTACAGTCGGCAATTAGGCATTTTTAAAATCGTCATTAGTGAAAACAAAACCAAAGTTATAGTATTTAAATCGACCCAAACTGACTAGTGAATACTCTAGATTGTAGCCACGCCCCAATTTTTCGCCTCCTTTCATAAAATACCCACATAAAATACAATCATTTAGGGTAACTCGTATTTAAACAAAAACCATTTGATACGGGTTGATACGGCTCATAACGGGTTAATGGGGAGTATCACGCCCACTTACCGTTATAAATAAGCACAAAAGTGCAGATGACGTTGGTTAGTATATAAATATAATAAATTTTCCCAATTTAACAAAGTATGCCTATATGGCAACCCTACGTAAAAGTAGGCGTACCATGCCCATTTTTACGTCAGAGTTTAGTTAAGCCACTTGTAAATTCCTTACAAAGTTTCCTGCGTACCAGCCGAAAAAATTTATAAAAAATATTTTGTTTTAGCATATTTATTAATTCAGGTGATAAATCACATCAATTTTTATTTATTTATTTTTTTTAATACTACATATATGCACCAAGTGTTATAAACGTACCGACCCATACGCGCGTTATAAAGTTTTCAGTTCATATATATTTGTTTTCTTACTAAGAGACGTGAATAAAAGTCCAAATATCTAACAATTCCGCAGCTTTCCGCAGACAAGTTGGGTACCATTTTTTTATGAAGGTTCCTACTTACCTTCCCTAAAGATTTTCGATGATCCATGATTATCCATAAAAGTTATACATCACGAAAGTAAGACATTTTCCTAAAAAATCGTTGTTTTTGCCCAAACTTTGAGAACTTATATTTTTACAAGAAAATGTGCCATGTAAAAGAATTATATGTCAAATTAATTGTAGGAATATGCTTATTATGTGTGCTAAAAATTATTTGATTATATTCACACCCATCAAAAAAGTTACGTCGACAAAATGAAATTGAGTATAAAAACACCCAACTTTGAATGGCTATATAGCAGCCAGTTTTGGTCCAATTTACATGCAAAGCGTTTTCTGACTGCTACATGCATGTAGATTACAAAAAATCCCCAAAAAAAGTTAGGCCCGTAACTTTAAGATTAGCCGTAACGCGCGGGTTTTCGACATGTTTACCCCATTGTGCACCGGCGACTGGTGCGCAATGTGGCTGACATGAAAGTGATAATGCGATTCAGATATCATACATGATTGCAAATGATATGGCACTAAACCATTGACAGACAACGCTGCAATCACTGCGTTTGACAATAATAATAATTATTATATAATTATTACACATTGTGTGGTAAAAGTGGTAAAATTATTATAAGACAGGGTTGAAATTTTCGCTATCGATGGTGAATATAGAAATGTATTTAAATGGGAAATATTTGAAATGGTTATGATTTCATTGAAATTATTTTAGTCAATTCAGTCGCATCAAAGATATGTAATAATGAATACAAAAATGTTCTCCTGAACTCATTCACCACGTTTTAATAAAATTATCGTGTCGTGCGTTTGTGTTGCCAATAAAAATTAATAAAAACATATTTTAGTACTTATTATGACTTATAAAGATGCACCACATTACTATTACCAAAGAAAATAAATATACAGAATGCGCATGTCACACAAGCAAAAATTTTGTATGGCGGGTTCTAACATTGGAACCCGCGCTCTGCTCGCACAGATCACGTATGTGGTGAGAGCGTTGCTTTACAAGCGAGAACGTAGTTTTATGTGTTGCGCTCTTTGGTTGCGCTCACTGCAGTGAGTCTGCGTTAGCACTCTGCTGCGGCGTGGGATGATTGGGAGATGAAGACGATGTGCTGTTGTTGTTGTTGTTGCGCTGGCGAAAAGCTGAAATTGTAAAACGATTTCTATTTACTGGCTGGCTTTTGTTCTTCTTCTATTTGCTTGCACGGCTTCGCATATTGCTCCTGAACTCACTGCCGACTTTAGTGTGCGCAAAATCATAGAAACGAAAATAAAATATGGTTGGCATGGCGACTTATATGATCGCTATAGACAAAGTTCCTAAAGAATTTATCAAAAAAGTAGACCTAATATTTGATTGCATGAAAAGGGCAATCGGATAATTGCTTTAGATCGGCTTTACAATTAAATAATAAGTCGCACAAATTTATAAAGACTTTTTTTAAATTATTTGAAAGATGTTAAATGTATGGATGATAAATGTTGTTTTTTAGAACAAATAAAATAACAGTGATTGAAATAATAATTTAATCACTGATGAAATTAAGCAAAATAAATAAAAACATACAATAAATAAAAAAAAATAAATTTTGTATAACAAAGAAGATTTTTAACCAAGATAAACTAGAAAATACTTTTGCAATTTTGGGACAAAATTCAAGTATTATTCGGTCAAGTGTAGCAACTAATTTCGAAGATACACATTATTCTATGGAGCAACTCCTATTACATGGTGAGACAGACGAAGTTGTCTTTTGTATTATTTTATTTGAACAATAATGATTACGCAAACTATTTTGTAGATAAGAAATATTAAATTATTAATTAAATAATCAAAAAATTAATTGTAGCATCTGTTTCCAAAAACTAAGAAATGATGACGTTTTCACTGCGCAAAGTTATATAAAGGTTTAATTGGTTCAACCACGTCAAAAAACACTTGCAAGAAATGTAGGATCAACCACGTCAAAATACAAACAAATAATTCTCTTGGAATGAGCCAAGTAAAAATATTTGATTAAATTTTGATTCTGGATCAACCACGTCTAAGTACCTGTAAGTTTAAAATTATTCAATCAAAGCTCAGCATAAGCCAACAAGCGATTGCACGCCTCAGCGATTTGATTGATAATGGCAGTAAACATTCTGTTCAATATTGACGTCACATTTTTCTCGAGCAAACCCAATCGCCAAACAAAAAAGCATACACACAAAAACTACAACAACAAAAAGCATTGGCGTCGTTGAAACGACGATCATTGCGCTGGCTGTGTTGCTGTGAGAAATTTGCACAAAAAATTATTGAGTGACCAAAACAACCACCAACGCCTCAAAGTACACAGAAGAAGCGGTACTTTCACTTCATGTGTGTTTGTTGTAGCGCGTGCTTCAGTTCGTACAGTCAATGAGCGTAAACCGCTTCAGTTTACGCTCATTGACTTGCTCTCCTGTTGGCACCACTCTTTCCCTTTTGTGGCTTCCCCCCGCTCTATGAAGCTCGCAAACAAAAATTTGAATTTTTTAGCTCAGATGCGCCTTCTATACACTTCATATTCTTTGCTTTTACGTACACGTTTTGAGGTAATTTATCAAAAGAAACTTTGTTATGGGCTGTTTAACTTGTACAAGAAAAAAATTACATTAACCTTCATCCGTCCCTCATTTCATTATCCTTATTTGCCCCTAGAGTGTCAATTTTTGATTTTTTATAAAAATCAATAGTTTTTATTGTAATAATGTAAATTGCAGGTTTAGTTTATTTTTCGTGACTAAGTACACATTTTTACACATGACCCGCAGATATTGTAATGATGAACGTTACATACGTATTGTTACGAATGCTAGTTCTAGTGGGCTAGTACGTATCTCTGGATTGTGTAATTAAAAATAAAACACAGTCAGTTTCTTAAACGCAGACAATAAAATAAACCAACAGTCACTTTATTATTCACAGTTTACACTTTACTGTTCGTACACTTAAGTATTTGCTTAATTACTCCGTGTGGCAACTTCACTTGTCAAAACCAGACTGACTCGCTGCGCCGCACACGGCTGCCTTTTATACCCGTCCGGCCATCGCGCAGATCGTTCTCGCACATTCCCGAGTGGACTAAAGGTTTCCCTGATGATCGCGACCATCGTTGCCAGATTGGACTAAAAGTTATTATCGCGGCCGTCGTTGCCACATTGAATTATAGCACGGCGCGAAGCGGCAGGGTTGCTTTGCACAGCGACAGACTGTCTTATCGTTACAGTATTTTCGGCATTTGTCACAACGAGTTCTATGAATGTTGGCATTGCGTTTGTATTCACATTTATAGCAGCGAGCTCGTTTTCGAGTTGGAGAACTATGCGACAATCGAATAGAATCATGTTTACTACTTGATGGTTGGGGATTCCCTTCGAATATCGTTAACGATGGCGAGATCATTTGCTGCTGCCCGAGGTAAACATTTTCGTTTGGCAATATATGGGCGAACTAACTCATGTCCTATTTCAATCAAAAACAATCGACGCCGAAACTTTTTTTTGCTATCATTCCACATCGGATTTAATGTTATGTAAATGACGAATGCGTTATATGCAGAAACGTCTAACATATTGGAAAAGACAGCTAACGGCCATCGATTTGTTTTTCGTTTACAACGATAAGTTGCAATCAATTTGTCGAGAGAATCGACTCCACCTTTGGTTTGATTGTACAAGTTTATAATTTCCGGTTTTTTCGTAGCATCATTGCTTATTTCTTTTTTTGTATGCATTGTTCTAAGTAAAGTGACAAATCTTTTCTTTTTTGGAACATATGAAACAAGTGTGCATCGTAATTTATGGTCAAAAACGAATTCGGAGTGATTAGTTGGTTTGTTTTTTATTGTCAGAAGTAAAGGTGGAATTTCTTTTCGATTTTTTCTGCAAACCTTCTGTCAGATGAAGAACTACTCTCTAACCTTGGTTCCTTTCCACATGGAAATTTCCATGTTATATGCGTAGAATGTTTTTGAGTAAAAAACTGTCCATCCTTTTATCCCATATTTGTCTGGTTTTGACGGTATGTTACAATATGGGTATCAAAAGAAAGGTATTTTTACCTTACCTTTCTATTGATGTATAACATTAGACATATATGTAGTATGCACTAATAAGAAGTTTAAAGCGAAAATGTTTTTTTGTATACATATTAAAAAAAACGGATTTTTTCTCGAAAAACCCCATTATTAAGGTATAATAAGTTTGTTACGATATTGTAGCCTGTGAAATTCCCTTAACAAAGAAATATAAAAATGTATGCTTTCGTTTTTTATGAATAACACTTCGTTCAATAATGTGTGTGACTAACTAATTTAAACACATTTTTTTGCCAAAATTTTTTTTTATTCATCAACATAGTCCCCTTTTAGGGAGATACAATCATTCCAACGCTTTTCCAATCTTTCGATACCGCCTTTGTAGAACGATTTTTCTTTGCCTTCAAAATAGGCGTTAGTTTCGGCGATTACTTCATCATTTGAGCCAAATCTCTTACCACGGAGCATCTTTTTGAGGTCTGCGAAGAGCCAGTAGTCGCTGGAGGCCAGATCTGGAGAATACGGGGGATGAGGAAGCAATTCGAAGCCCAATTCATGCATTTTTGCCATCGTTTTCATCGACTTGTGACACGGTGCATTGTCTTGGTGAAACAACACTTTTTTCTTCTTCATATGGGGTCGCTTAATCGCGATTTCTTCTTTCAAACGTTCCAACGTTCTCAAGATAGTCGATGAATATTATTCCGTGCACATCCCAAAATACTGACGCCATAACCTTGCCAGCCGATGTTTGTGCCTTTGGACGCTTTGGGCGGCTTTCACCGGTTGCATGCCACTCAGCAGACTGCCGATTTGACTCTGGAGTGAAATGGTGGATCCATGTTTCATCCATTGTGATGTACCGACGCAAAAACTCCGACTTGTTGCGCGTAAACATGTCCAAACAGCTCTTTGAGAATCATCGATTCGTTGTTGTTTTTGCTCCGGTGTGAGCAACCGCGGCACCCATTTCGAAAACACCTTTTTCATAACCAAATGTTCGTGTATTATGGTGTGTACACTGCCTGCTGATATCTTTAGAATGTCAGCAATCTCCCCCACTTTCATTTTACGGTCGGACATAATGATTTTCAGTGTTTTTTCAACGTTTTCCGGAATAACAGCGTCATTTGGCCGTCCAGTAGATGGAATGTCATCGGTGTCTGTACGACCACGTTTGAATTCGGCATACCAATAACAAATGGTTCTTTTTGATGGAGCAGAGTCCGAATAATGTTTTTCAAGCCATTCCTGGCATTGAACAGTATTTTTTTTCATTAAAAAACAATGATAAATCAACACACGGAATTGCTTTGAATTCCTTTTTTTTGAAAACTCAAAAGTAGTGTCACTTAAAGCACTGTAACTTGTAAACTAATGGTCGGATTGACATATAATTTTGACAGTAAGCCTAAAAAGGTTCACAATTTTGAAAAAAAATATTGAGTTAGTATTAGTGCCGCCATCTATGTGTCAGTCACACACATTATTGAACGAAGTGTTAGAAATCAGTTATAAATTAATTGAGTTTTTTTTTATAAAAATTCTGAACTTTGACCCCGAGCCACGCCTTTGTAGGCGTATCCGGGGCTAAATATTAAGTTAGTTAGATTTACAAAAACAAGCTCTATATAGTCACATTTTCTGTTTTTTTCATGAGGGTTCGCTATACTGCATTTGTTCCTTTACAAAAAACTGCGCTGTGCTGAACTGTATTGCGTGCATGGCCTGCGTTTTCGTTACGCTTAAGCTAAAAGCAGCCGGGTACAGCGCAGAGAGAAAAGTGTTGTCAGATTAGTATATTTTCCCCTAGATTTAGGAGATTCTTGGACCTTTAGAAGAATTTATGTGGGATCGAGTAGGCCATGCTCGGTCGGCAAGCAGCATAACGGTACATCCTCGCAAACCGCCGAAGTGAGGGAAAGAACGAACAAGCACGAGAGAAGCTAAGAGCAGTTGTAACGAGTCTGCGGACGAAGACGGGCGGCGCGAGTTAAGACGACGACGGCTTCTTTTGTTTAACTCTGTTTTATAAACCTTTTGCTACCTATTAAAGTTAATAAACTTGAATTTCAATTTAAAACCTATAATTTTGGGAGCTCGTCCAGAAAAATAAACGAAGCGAAGTGATTTGAATATGGCGAACCTGCAATCGATCGGACGCGTTTGTGCGAATTTAAAAAGAAGCCGCAAAGAGAATATTACCGCGTTGCATAAATTCGTGTTTGAATGCGAGGGCGACAGATCGAACCGAAATCGGTTGCGCGAATTCGGCGGGTTTCATTACGACGAGTGCAGTGAAGAATATCATCAAAAATTACAATATGTTGCAAAAAATCTAACGCTGCACGACCTAACCTCAATTTGCAACATATTGGACATAAGCTACAAAGTAGCAGACGTTCAATTGCATATATTTCGCAATTTGCAAAAAGGACGCCTATTGGGCGCCAACGACGACGGCGACGTCGACGACGACGACGACGACGCAGAAAGCGCTGATGACGACGCAGAAAACGCTGACGACGAAGAATGTGCTAGAAACGACGAAGAAAGTGCTGGAAACGACGATGAAGGCGAAGGAGGTGACGATGCACGCAGCGACGACGACGAAGCGGTAAGCTATTATAGAAACTTGCCAGAGCGAAGAGGACGAAACGAGGAAGTAACAAGACGCAGAAAGAGGGGAAACGACGCTTTAAATCTTTCGCTTCATGAGAATTTTGCCACTCCGCGAGGGGAATCGAATGAAGCAGCAACAATGGCTGGACGACGACGAAGAGAGCGACGAAATGAAGCGAACGAAGGAGCAACAATGGCTGGACGACGAAGAGAGCAACGCAATGAAAGTGAAAGTGAAATGTACGCAGGCGCAACAGCGGCGAAAAACGATGCACCAATACCAATGCCGCGTTTCTCAATAAGCTTTCGTGATATGGACGACTCAATAAGATCGTTTGATGGTTTGTGTTTGCAAAAAAATCGCTCAAAGGTCTGGCAAAACTGTACATTTTGAGTGAAAGGGGAATTGTTTCGTGGAGCAAATTAAAAGCAGCGTTGTTAAGCGAATTTGAAACGGTTGTAAATAGTGCACAAATACACAAACAACTAACAGAACGAAAAATCGGGAAAAATGAAAGTGTGCGAGAATATTTTTTTATATGAAAGACTTGGCGTCGCGTGGTCATTCGAGACATGTCAATAAACAAAACGGTGCTGTATGGGTGCAAAGATCTTAAAAGTTTTAAAGAAAAGTTAATAATTTACGAAACAATACGAAACGCGAACAAAGCGGTGGCGGGAACGAAAGATAATGAGAAAAGTGCTCAGCCTGTAAACAAAGACGAAGAAAAAAGTCAGCGATGCTACAATTGTGGGGAAAAAGGAGCGCAGTATGTAAGCATAAAGAAAGTGGTACGAAATGTTTTCGGTGTGGTGACTTCGGGCACATCAGCAAAAACTGTGTTAAGTCGGTAGTAATACACGCTTGTTGCTGCCGGAAAACAATTTTATGAACAAATATGTGACAATTGCGGGTAAAAAGTGCGTGGCTTTGTTGGACACGGGAAGTAAATTCAACATAATTTCGGAAGACGTTTACAATTTGCTAAATCAACCTATTATGACCCAGTGTAACGTGTATCTAGTCGGTTTCGGCGAAAATCGCAAAAATAACAAAATAAAACCCTTCGGTGCCGTGAAACATGAGATCGTAATTGAAGATCAAATATTTTGTGTCGATTCGATGGTGGTGCCATCGACATGCATAGACATTGATGTGGTGCTGGGAGAACATTTTTGTGTGCAGGCGGAGATCGTCATCAGTCGCGACGGACTAGTTATTAAAAAACCTGGTAGCAGCCCAGAAGGAAATTCGCCCTTCGCTGCTTATCCGATAATGAAAGTGGAGACAGTAAATTGTGAAATTGATATCGAGGAAGTCGCAAACGTTGAATCGAAGCAAAAAGTGCGCGAGATGGTAATGAATTACCAGCCAAATAAGTGTAAAACCGCGAATGTCGAGATGAATATTGTGCTTAAAGATGAATCGGCAATTTACTCGGCGCCGCGTAGACTACCGATAGCAGAACGGCGCGTTGTAGACGAACAAATCGACCTGTGGCTTAAAGATGGTATCATTAAGCCTTCGAATTCTGAATTTTGTAGCCCGGTCGTGCTGGTTAGAAAACGGGATGTAACACCACGACTATGCATCGATTATCGAAAAATCAATAAGGTTATTGTGAAATATCGTTATCCGTTGCCCCTAATCGAAGACGTTCTTGATTGTTTAAAAGATGCAAAAGTGTTCAGCACGATAGACTTAAAAAACGGATTTTTCCATGTGGCGGTGTCTGACTCGAGTAAACAATATACTTTCGTGACCCACGGTGGGCAGTATCAGTTTTGTAAAGTTCCATTCGGATTATCGAACTCGCCCGGCGTATTTCAAAACTATGTAAACGCGATATTTCGAGACTTAACGCGTAGGGGCATCGCACTGCCCTACATAGACGATATAATTATACCGGGTGATAACGAGGAAGACGCAGTGCGGAAGTTGGAAGAAGTCATGAACGTTTGTAGAGACTATGGACTCCAAATAAATTTTAAAAAGTGCCAATTCTTAAAGAAAAAGGTCGAATTCTTGGGCTACGACATCGAGGATCGTACAATATCTCCATCGCCGAGAAAAACCACAGCGTTAGCCGGGTATAAGGTGCCAAAGACCGTGAAGCAGGTGCAAAGCTTTCTTGGACTTGCTGGCTATTTTAGAAAGTTTATTCCAAACTTTTCTATAATAGCGAAACCACTAAGTGAACTCACCAAACAGGGTAAGCAATTCGAGATAGGGCACCCACAGCTTTCAGCATTTAACGCACTTAAAAAATATATGAGCGAGCGGCCCGTTTTGAGCATTTTCAACCCGAACTATACAACCGAGGTGCACACTGACGCTTCAATTGACGGTTATGGCGCGGTACTTTTACAAAAATCTCCTGAAGATGGGCATTTGTATCCTGTTTATTATATGAGCAAAAAGACAACAGATGCAGAACGCAAGTACAGCAGTTACGAGTTAGAAATACTGGCCGTCATCAAAGCTTTAAAGAAGTTTAGAGTATACCTCCTGGGTATGCATTTTAAATTGATAACTGACTGTAACGCTTTTACTAAGACATTGGACAAGAAAGATTTATGCACGAGGGTGGCGCGTTGGATTTTGTTACTACAAGAGTACGATTACGAGGTTGAGCACCGTGCTGGAACGCAGATGAGGCATGTCGACGCCCTTAGTCGATATGCGGTGATGACGATCAATGACGAGGATTTCCTGACCAGCTTGGGGCGCGCGCAGCAGCAAGACGATGAGTTAAAGGCTATAATTGACATTTTGCGAGAAAAGGGCGAGTACAACGACTACTTTATGAAGGGCAAAGTTTTGCACAAGATAGTTAACGACACCGAGTTGATAGAAGTACCGAAGGGAATGGAAAAGGACATCATTAGGCGTGCACACGAGCGAGGGCATTTTGCCGTGCGGAAGACGAAAGAGCTAATCAGTCGAGAGTATTTCATTCCGAAGTTAGGCGAGAAGATCCAGATACACATCGCCAGTTGTATTCCGTGCATAGTGTCAAATCGAAAGAGGGGAAAACAAGGAGGGGAACTGCATCCGTTGCACAAGGAGGATACTCCTCTCCACACATATCACATAGACTTTCTGGGTCCACTTGAGTCGACGAGCAAGCAATATAAACATATCCTCGCGGTTATAGACTCTTTTACGAAATTTTGCTGGTTGTACCCAACGAAGACAACTTCAGCGCAAGAGGTGATTACGCGATTGCAGGCGCAAAGTGAGCATTTCGGTAATCCGCAGCAGATCATCTCCGATCGTGGGGCGGCTTTTGTCGCAGACGACTTTCGGAACTATTGCGACTTCGAGAACATACGACACTTCAAAATTACAACCGGGTTGCCCTGCGCCAATGGGCAAATCGAAAGGCTCAATAGCATCATCATCGGGGTCCAGGTAAAGCTGAGTGTAGACGAACCAACCAAGTGGTACAAATATGTCGGAAAGGTGCAGCAAACAATAAATTCCACTTATGCTAGAAGCATTGACACAACACCGTTCGAAGTGCTTGTGGGCGTCAAAATGCGCACGAAAGAAGATCTTCAAATCAACGACAGGGGTGAATTACGACGGCGGGCCAAACAACAAATCCTTCGCATGCAAGAAGAAAACAGAAAGGCGTATAACCTTCGGCGAAAACCGTCGAGCAAGTATAGCTTGGGCGATTTAGTAACGATTAAGCGAATGCAGTTTGGTGGAGGCCTAAAGTTGAAGCCAAAGTACTTAGGGCCCTACAGGGTAGTCAAAGTTAAGCCGAAGGACACGTACGACGTTGAGAAGACGGGTAGCGGAGAAGGGCCGAGGCGTAAAACAACAGTGACGAAGACGACGAGGCCTTCGGGGCGAATGCCTAGCAGAATGACCGAGTTGTGGGATCGAAAAGGCCATGCTCGGTCAGCAAGCAGCATAACGGTACATCCTCGCTACCGCCGAAGTGAGGGAAAGAACGAACAAACACGAGAGAAGCTAAGAGCAGTTGTAACGAGTCTGCGGACGAAGACGGGCGGCGCGAGTTAAGACGACGACGGCTTCTTTTGTTTTACTTTATTTTATAAACCTTTTGCTACCTATTAAACCTATTAAAGTTAATAAACTTGAATTTCAATTTAAAACCTACATTTATGGGAGGAAGAATTGTTTAGGAACAGCTTAGGAGATTTTGTTGGTAATAAATTTCATATCATTAGTGTTACCAAAAAATATGTATAATAAGAACGAGCATGTGGACACAAAAGTGTTTTCGACTATTATAATGCGAGGGGGAAGAGCGAAGCGTAGGTATTCGGTCATGTTAGGTTGATGACATTTTCTGTTAGATTCGCGTAGGACAACAGCAAAAAGCAATGTTCTTGTTCTCCGCAACAAGCCAGCGTGGCTTTCCTCGTGTACATTGAAGTGGTGTTGTGGCGTAGTGATCGCTCAATCATTTTTTGCATGTATGTTTATTGATCTTGTTTGTCGAAACGCCAGCAAAGCATCGTTATCCTCGTTTCAACGGATTCGCTAATATTTTTGTTGTTGTCGTTTATTGTGTATATGCTTTTTTGTGTTTAAAATTAGTTTTGCTGTACAAGTTGCTTTAATTTCACCATCAACCGAATCTTTGTGGCTTGTATGGCTTCGTAACATTTTCTGTTAGATTTGCGTAGGACAACAGCAAAAAGCAATATCGTTGTTCGCAGCGGCTTCGCTCGTGTACATTGAAATGGTGGTTGTTGTAGCGTTGTGATCGCTCAATATTTTTTTGCATGTATGTTAATTTATCTTGTCTGTCGAAACGCAAGCGGAGATAAAAAAACTAACCAACTTCGTTTCAACAAAGACTCAGCACATCGCTAATGTTTTTTGCAGTTGTCGTTTATTGTGTATATGTTTTTTTGTTTTACCGATTAATTTCCCTGCATGTCTGATGGAAACTCCAACACATTCATGAAAATGCGGGCTGAAACTAATGAGCCAGTTACCCGAGACGTAGAACTTAAACTTAACCGTCACCGTAAACTTACAAAATTTGAGCGCTCACCCTAAACTTATAGCCTATTTCCACTGGGCCTTAACTGCAGTTTGACATGGCATTTAAATGCTCAAATTCCCATACAATTGTTTTTGTATCAAAGTGCGTAAACTCACTTTCAAAACTGCGTTAAATTAGTTTTGCCATTTACAGACGTCTAACAAAAAATGTTATGTTAAAATAGGGGGCAATACTCACAAATGTACAAATTTGTACATACAAGAGCCGTATGAACACAAACGAAATAAGGGATTTGAAATGCGTTCGGTGTGGTAGATTTTTTGCTAAGACAATTACTTTTTACTGCATTTTTCGCAAAAATACATATCGTCTGTCATAATCAAAGTCGATAATAAATGCTGAAAAAGAAAATAAAAAACGTGGAACTTCTCATGAACCTCTTGACATTAAAAAATCAGACAGCTCTGATATCAATCAGTTGACAACTTTCACAAATGAAATAAACATTGACAAATAAAATAAATGTTCACAAATGAAATACATTTTCACAAATATGAAAACGCAGACAAGTGGAGTGGAGTGGTTTTCACGCAGTAGAGGGGCTACAAGAAACCACACATATGTATACAAGGAGATGGCGGCGATGAGTGTAATTGTGGCTGCCCAGAAATAAATGCAGCATTTGACTTGACCAAATGAAAATGTAATCAAGAACCAGCTGTTGGAGTTAACTCAGTTTCGGTGGAAACGCTTGACAGTTCTCAAATTTAACAGAGCCCTTAACTGCAGTTAAGCGCTCAGTGGAAATAGGCTATATAATGCTGATCGTAATGTTAATAGCAAGGGACGTTATGTTAAATTAACAGTGGACGTAATATTACGACCCCTTAACATTTTTGAATTTGTATGAGATGCGCGTTCTGTTTTACTGTTTATTCTGTGGCCGACGACCACTGGTCGTACATACACAAGCAAATGAGAGGATTTTATTTGTGTTCTATGTGTCAGGATATTTGCTAAGAAAATTACTTCTGCTTGTATTTTTCACATAACTAGATGTTTTCCGACATAAACGAATACATCTATCGTTCGCAAATAACAAATGCTGCAAAAGCAAATAAAAAAGTGGAACTTCTCATGAACTCTCTTAACATTAGAAAGACAGCTTTGGTATAATTGACAAATTAAATAAATTTTCAAAAATATGAAAACGCAGACCTTCCTAGACTGTTGGGAAGGAAAGCGGAGTGGTTTTCATGTAGTGGAAGGGCTACAAGAAACCACACATACGTATACAAGGAGATGACGCGATGAGCATAGTTGTGGCTGTCCAGAAATAAATGAAGAATTTGACTTCCAAATAAAAATGTAACCAAAAACCAGCTCTTGGAGTTAACTCAGTTACGGTGGAAGCGATTGACAGTTCTCATACTTAACAGAGTTCTTAAATGCATTTAAGCGCTCGGCCCAAATACAACATAAGTAAGAGGTAGCGACTTCTGCTCACATAATATGTTACAAATAATTCTGCTTTTAGTACAAAAGCAGTTTGATAAGTCAGTGACTTTTTGAATAAAATAAATTTTTTTCGGCAAAATACTGGTTTTACACAAACACTTTGCGAAAAATGTGGAGTAGGATGCTACAACAAACGCATTAATTACTTTAAAAATTTGCATTTAGAGTTAAACATATTAAAATAAAAAAAATAAGTTTTAATGCTTTGTTGCAGATATGCAACCAAATGTTTTTTACAAAAAAACCTTACAAAATTAAAGTATATTAAAAAATAAAAAACACGTGTTTTTTTAATTTGAGTTTATATCTAAAAACAACATTTGATGAAAAATTTCGCTGTTGCCGTGTAAAGGGTTAAGGATATGTTCGAAAAGTACTTTGAACCTGTCCGAAGCCGTGTTAAATCATAATGAAATTATTGAAGTGAATCAGGTAGAATGACTGCCTCTTTTTTAATGACAAAAGCCTCTTTTTTATATGCTCAGAAAAATTAACCCTGAAAAATATAAAATAGTTTCAAACTTGGTGGGGTTTCAAATATAATTAAAAAACAACAAAAAATTCTAGGATATATTGGCACAAAAACATTCACTTCAGTTTCGTTGCATTTAACAGCTGTTAAAGGGCAAAACGAGAGCAAAAGTGCTATCAAACATTCGATACGACACAGTGGGGCGTCCGTGGCCAAAAATAAAAAAACAAAATCTCTATGTTGAAAAAATAAGTAAGCACGATCGAAGCCAAATTCCCAATTAAGCTATATCAAAATGAATTTGACAAAAATTTTAAGTTTTGTAGTCTCACAAAGGTTTTAAACTTTGTATAAAAAAACGAATTTAACATTTTGAAACTAAAGATGTTTCTTTTTTTGTGGTTACAATTATTATTTTAATATACCTGATTTTTTATTTTATGTTTTAGGTTTTTAATGCTTTTATTTTTGTTTTGGTTATTACTGTTTGCTAACTGTCGTTATTTGAACGTATAGCCATTTTGAGCCCTAGCAAAAGTTTAAGTGCAAACTTCAAAAGGCCTAAGGGGCTTTCCAAATTCAATTGTTTCACTGAATTACAAGTATGTAAAACACATTTGCAAAGCTTTAGCTGCAAAGGTTGGCAGATCCGCATGTAATTCATTTTTTTTATAGTGGCACCTCTTGTACAAATTCGTGAGCTGTTTTATGTGTAGCTGCCGTCGCGTAACTTAACTCGACCGGCTGGCACTACAAATACATGCAAATGTTTGTGGAAAATAAATTTAGGAGCGAATTGAAGAGGGGCTAATATGAAAAAATTCGAAAACTTAAAAAAATGGCATAATATATAAGTACATGTAACAATTAATTCATTTGAGACTTATACGAACTTTTAAATTAGGCGTGGTTGACTGTCCATTTTTGGCAGAATTATAAATTATACCCTAATGATATTTTGTATATAATTTTATCTTTTTAGTGTTAATAGTGGCCAAGTTATCGAATTAAACATATTTTTTCAATAGGGAGTTGGGTGTGGTCAAAATTTCACAAGTTTTCGTATATTTCTTAATTAGGCTAAAAAAGGGGCGGATGCCTAATGTCGTGAAAATTAAACCACGGTTACAATTTTTGGCATTGCGATACATGGCGACGCCCCACAGTGCGACGTCATTTTGTGTTGCTCGATATCACGAAGCAAATAAACACATAGAGGTACCACGCAGTACAAAATTTTTCGGTCACGCAAATCTAGCTCAGTAGGTCCCACACGTACTTCGGCTATACGAAGTTTTGTGCTGACTTCGTCAAACTTCAATTTTCGAAGTTCATCTTCATTCTTTGTGGGATGTTCGACCAATGACTACATGACGCGAAACTGAGAGGAGTCACGGTTGCTAATTCGGTCAAACCAGGCCCCAGAGTCGCAAATTCGGTCAAACCAGTCCCCAGAGTTGATTAGGGTTCGTACAGCAAATTCGCCATACAAAAGTCAGGGCAAGGGCTGCTGGTGCGTTCGAAGTTTATTTGCAAATGAAATAATTGTTTTTTTTCTTTCATTCTGTAGTACGTTTATAGGAAATTGATTGCAAAAAAAATGTTGTTGCTGAAAAACGTCATAAGTATGTTCCAACGTGTTTTAATATGATTTAACTTCAGTTTTTGCTGATTGCCCTCAAAGCCTTAACGTTTGAATTGCTTGTGTTGCAGCTCTGCGTTTGAAAAGAGTTCAACTTGCCATCACTGTTTCTTGCTGCACTAGAAACGGCAAACTTAATGAGACATGAACTGAATGAAAAAGCAACCGAATATCTGCTGACTTTACCGTCTGAAATAATTTATTTATGCTTTCTGTTGGTACGGGTAACAATCAAAATGACTTCGACCAGTAAAACAAGGTTTTTCGCAACGTTATATTTACAGCAAATAAGAAAAGTTATCACTTTAAGATGCAAACAATTGACCTGTAACCGGTGCTGTGCGAATGTTTGGGTAAAAATACCCGTACACTATCGGACGATTGTAAAAAACAAAAAATGGTCTGAAAATCATTTCCCCTGCCAGTTTCGCGTCATGTAGTCATTGTGTTCGACAAGGAACATCAATTGCAAGCTGTGCTGTGCTGATGAGCACGAAACGGCGCGCCGCGGCGTATCGTTTGCAAATTCGAATATGCAAGGGTGTGTGTCCGTGTGAAAATAAATGTGCGTGTTGCTTGTGTATGCGCTGAGGCGAATGAAAACAATACGAGCAACTGCACAAGACAAAAAGCAAATTGAATTTCCATGGCTTTCGGTTCTGCTATGAATAATGAACCATGTGAATTCGCAAAGGCGTACAGTAGAGTGTGCGTTCCTATTGAAAAAAGACTAAAACCATTAATTTCTGCTGTGCAATGTTGGCATTCTTGTAGGCTACGTTGCCTTCTGACCTAATAAAATTCATACCGATAAATTTTTCAAATTCATATATTAACAGCAACATATTATCATACTATTTATTATTATCATTTCCTTAAAATTTATATTATTTAGTAATTTTATGTGTTCTTTAGTATTTTTATTTTATTCTTATTTTTCGTTTTACTTGCAATTTGGTCTCTTAACCAAGTGCAATTTTTTCTAAGCAAAATTATTAAAAAGTAATCTAATATAAATTGCTCATGTTCCCAACAAGTAGACGGTTCTGAAAATCACATTTTGTCTTCATCTACTTTGTTACGTTTGCAACACACAAATTGTACAAAAGCTTTTTTATATTGAATGAGGGGTTTCCTTAAAAAACGTATGAAATGTGTTGTAAACGATTTTTGAAACAAAAAAAATTAGTGGATTGGAGCTTTTAGTTTTAAACTACTGTTAAAATAGTTGAAATTTTAAAAAAATATATACATTTCGTTTCTTTGTAAATCACAAAGCTCATCTTTTACTAACTTTTTGCAGTTATGTTAGTCAAATTTTTCAATAGTTTGCATCAATATGAAACCAAAAAAATAACGAAGGGAACCATCACTCATATGTTCATTTTTTATAATCCCTAAGGCATTTGAAGAATTCGCTTTCTCTGCACCAAATATATCCTTTGATAAGCAAAATTCTTCACCGAACTCTTGATTTATAGCATTTTGAGTTTCATTGTCAATTTCAAACAAACTGGTATTATTGTCAATTGTTATAAATGAACCTTCGTCAGTTGGTTCACAATTGAAGGTTCCTGCCTTAAATGCTATTATTTTCATTGAGATCATTATCGCACGAATATGGTCAAACTCAAAAAGTTAAGGATTTTTGTTTGTAACTCCTCTTTTTCTTACCAAATAAAAAAGATTTTCAAGCGGGTCTTGATTAAGTGTTGATAATAAAAGAAAATTGGATTTTTCCGCCCAGATATCTTGTGAAAGAGACAAAACGGAAGTAATTGATAAAACTATACCATTTCAACAGTATACAGTTTTAGGATACTGACAACTTTTGACATAGTTTTTCATTTCCTTCAAATAATTTTGGATATTGTTACTCTCACGAAGAGCTGATCGGAAAGGATTTTTATCAAAAAGAACATGGCTATTCAAACAATCAAAGAGTCTGTTTATTTTTTCAATAAATATAGGTTTTTCTTTGCAATCATTATAACAGCCATTTTCAACCAAAGATTTTATGGCTGCGGATACAGTATTGCTAAATATTTGAGTTGCGTATTTAACCTTCATTTTTTCAAATGAATTAGGATGAATATGCTTTGTTGTCAATTTGCGAAGTCGAAGTTTCATCATCAGCAAATTTGTTGAAGCGAAAGCGATCGTCAATGAAAAAAGGTATACACACAAAAATAAGCGCGAACAAGTGAAATTGTGTTGTTGCTTTTGTTGGCTTTTTTGGTGATTGATTATTTCTTTGCGTGTGAAGGCAACGCACACAATTTTGCGAATATTTTCGGCTAGCCGAAGTGCGTATGGGACCTGCTGCGCTGAAAGCAAGGCGCATAACAGCAGCAGTAACATCATCACAGCGCACAGTTGATGTGCGACTGACCACATCAACATAAAGCAAATTGTGAACAGGGTTACCGTTGAGAATTTTGAGAAAGTCGCACAAAACGTCGTTTTAAAAACAAAAAGTCGCACAAAAAAGTCGTTTTTCAAAAAAAGGGGCACACTTATTTACTATGGAAAAACACAACTAACAATTCAAATTAACATTTCAACGATATAAATAACTTAGAAATAATGATTAAAAAAGTGTTTACATTGTGACCGAAAAGTTTCCGGAAATTCTCATTTAAAATTCGCGCGCTGTATATTTTTCGATATTTTAAGTTTCTGTAGGTTGGTAGCACTGTCCTTAATTACTATGCCAAAAATGAGCGCGATCTGTTAGACAGTTTGTTTACGGCAGCTGTTGAAACCAGTTCACCTCAGTAGTGCGTTGCGATTTTGTTGAGAATTTTCTTCAAAATGAGTACCGTGAACAGGTCTCTTTGGACGTGCTTGATCGTGCCAATTCCGATCCAACTTTCATAGAACGCATCATAACTGGTGACGAGACATGGGTCTACGAGTACAACATGCAAACAAGCCAACAATCATCGGAATGGAGAGGAAAAGACGAGCCGAAACCGAAAAAACCACGCCAAAGTCGCTCGAAAATCAAGGTAATGCTGATTGTTTTCTTCGATATTCGTGGTGTGGTGCATCATGAATTCGTCCCTGAAGGACAAACAGTCGGTAAAGACTATTATTTGACTGTTTTAAGACGTTTGCGTGAAAATATCCGCCGTAAACGGCCTCAATTGTGGAAGGATAATTCATGGATTTTTCATGACGATAATGCTCCCTCGCACCGAGCCAACATTATCAACGATTTTAAGGCCAAACATTCAATAAATACCATCGAACAGCCACCGTATTCACCTAATCTTGCACCGTGTGACTTTTTCCTGTTTCCCAAACTCAAATTACCACTCAGAGGAACGCGTTTTGAATCCATAGAAGACGTAAAACAGAATTCGCAGAGGGAACTCAAAGCCATACCGGAAAGCGCCTATAAAAAATGTTTTGATGATTGGAAGAAAAGTTGGCATATGTATCGCTTCTAATGGAGCATATTTTGAAGGAGATAAAATAAATATTGATGAAGATTAAGAATTTTGCGTTTTATTTAAAATTTCCGGAAACTTTTCGGTCACAAGGTATATACACTTTTGTGTAATTATTTTACATTTTAAATTTTATTTTTTGTAACTCTGTACTTTTTCAAAAGTTAATCCAGTCTTCTATTTCGGTATCTAGCAAATTTACATTTTAAATTTTATTTTTTTTAACTTCTCTGTATTTTCGCACAAGTTCATCACTCGGCATCCAGTGTTCTATTTCGGTATCTGACAAATTTAGTGCTGATAGCATTGAGTCACAAGTTTCTACTTGCAACCTATTGGTTAATTTATTTTTCATTAATCCTAATTTTGAAAAAATTCTTTCCGCACACGCACTACTGTCAAGTAGAGTTAATACGAGGGCGGGTCAATAAGTCCGTGACTTTTTGAATTTCCCGCCTCTTAATTGAAATGGCAACACTGCTCCCGTCAACAGTCATCTGTCAGTTGACTCTTGTCAAAAATTGAACAAGCTGCGACATTTAGTTTGTTTTTGACAGCCGTTAATATCCGACTACCGCGTTGACTGAGAAGAAAATGGAAAAAAGTGAATTTCGTGTGCTCATGCTTTCCGCCGAGCCATTTCTTCAAGTTTGGGAACAAGAAATAGTCACTTGGGGCTAGATCGGGTGAATAGGCGGGATGAGGGAGCAATTCGTAGCCCAATTCATGGATTTTTGCCATGGAAACTAAAAATAATGCTTAATGAGCACACGAAATTCACTTTTTTCCATTTTCTTCTCAGTCAACGCGGTAGTCTGATATCATGATACAAAAATATACAGGTAGTTTCAATACGACAGATAAAAATAAAATTGACAATTGGACAAAAATATTTGTTTACAAATTTTGTACTACTATTTGAATTTTTGCTATAGAGCTGCAATCAGTTTATGTAGTATATCATTCAGTTTCTGTACATTTTACTTGTTTTTGCACCTTTAAATTTTTATTTTTATTTGTCGAAACAGCAAATGACTTTTAATTTTGCTCGATTGAATCAACCTTTATATTTTTGTATCATGGTCTGACGTTAACGGCTGTCAAAAACAAACTAAATGTCGCAGCTTGTTCAATTTTTGACAAGAGCCAACTGACAGATGACTGTTGACGGGAGCAGTGTTGCCATCTCAATTAAGAGGCGGGAAATTCAAAAAGTCACGGACTTATTGACCCGCCCTCGTACATGCGCTGCTAACTTATATAAATTAAGGGGCACAACTAGTTTGACCGCCTGAAAAAAGGAGATTTTTGTGAATGTTGAATTTTGTGAAGTATTGCATCGAATGTTTTAAAATTTTGCAGATATATTTATGCATAAATAATGAATACAAAGTAATGTTTTCAAATGAAAATATTCGATTTTCAGCAAATTATCCACCATCTCCTGAGTCTTAAAAAAAAACGTTCTCCCACTGCTGCAGTGATTGTAGCCTTCGCAGTGCCTGAAATCAAAAAAACCAAAAATTTTACTTAACTAGGTTATATCATATTTCCTATACAATGAGCCTCGGTTGTAACAAAAAAATAAAATGCAACAAAATGGCGGTTTTTTGAAAAAAAATTAAAATTTTGCTGAAAAATCTGATGGTTTCTGGCCTGGCATAATTATACTTTTCATCCTATCATTAAACTGGAGGGTCATTGTATGGAAAAACAAATACACAATAAGCTAAAAAAAGACCCAAGTCGATCGGATGATTTGTTATCAAGTTACAGCTGCAGCAAATTTGAAAAATGTAGTTTTGAGAAAAACGCGTTTAAAGTTTTAAAACCGTGTTACCGCGTAGTGAACGAGACGGATTTGAGGCTCTGTATCTCAGAGACTTTTACGAATTCGACAAAATCCGTTCGTATACTTTTTCTATGATAGTTATACTATAAAAATATGAAATAAAACAAAAAACCAAATTTTCAAAATTTCAAACTAGTTCTGCCCCTTAAGGATGCTGAAACCAGTTTTGCACTTAAAAATAACAAACTGACCATATTATAAATGAATGACTCTAGAGTCTACGCATAAGCATACGCGGACGATGTGGCCTGTCTCGTAACCGGCCCTTCCCTTATGTAGATCTGCAGGAAGGTGCAGAGAACCCTGGATATGATTGACACCTGGTGTAATGCGAACGGGGGTCACTATCCAGCTATTCAAAGAGGTGAAATATGTGGGAGCTATCCTAGATGATAAACTCCTTTGAAAATCTCACATCGAAAGCACTGACTTTCTGTCAGTGCAGAGGTGTATTTGGGAAAACGTGGGATCTTTCCCCTAGCAAGATCCTCTGGATCTACAAGGCTATGATAAGACCCATCATCTCCTACGCATCCGTAGTCTGGATGAGCAAAATCTCTCTTGCAGAGGTCAAGAGAACCTTGTCCAGATTGCAGCGCACTGTGTCCATATGTTGTACGGGAGCCTTCTCGACTACTTCTGGCCCATCGCTAGATGCCCTGGTGAAGCTTCCTCCACTTAATGTTTTCATCCAAGGAGAGGCTCTAAAGGCCATCCGAAGACTAAAAGACAGTGGCCAGTGGTATGACGCTTGTCCGGCACTGGACAATTGTGCTGGCACCGACATCGACCTCACAGTCATGTTCATGCCCCTCGACTCCATGACTCCATCAACTGTCATACTAAAATAGCGGTACATGGTGTTGCTGCCTGAGGCTCACTCTTGGTCGGATCCTGGGGATGAGCCGGGTAAACACTGTTTCCGAGGTCTTCGTTGAATCCACGGGGACTAAACGGTTCTTTGCCCTAGGCTCGCGAGAATTTATGTTTCAGGCAGAGGTGCATGCGATACTTGAGGCAATGAACTTTGTCATAGAGAGAAGGTGGAGAGGCAGGTCTGTGTCTGTAGCGACAGCCAAGCTGGTTTGAGACGTTTGGCACTGATGTGCTAAGAAGCGACACCTACCAAAAAAACAAACGTCAAAGTAGACGCATACATTTTCTTAAACAAATTGTTTTAAAACAAATAATTTATAAAATGCATTCTAAATGCGTTTTAAATTACTTTTGTTAATTTTTGTATTCCATTGTGAGCACTAGTAGTCACAGTAAGTATGTATCCTCATGCATTCATCTTGTTACTCAATTTTTAAATTTTCAATGTATTGTGGAAAAAAATACTTAGGTTCAAACGCAATTTTGAAATTGCAGAATTAGTGTTTTTAAAATATGTAGGTTGCACTTTATAAAACCAAAATAGGAACTAAGAAATATGATGTACGTATATTTCATCACCTTTTGGAGGTTTGAGTTGTAAATGTATGACTCCTATATAAAAGACATAAGCTAATATATCGTTGTTGAATTTTAAAGCTGAAATTGCTGATGGTATGATAAATGCTGGTGTTATTGCCAATGAAAAAAAACGAGGAAGGCGATCAGATCACAAAAGCACCAGTTCTGCTCTTCTACAACGAAAGAACCCTTGCTCAAAACGAGCAATTTCTGATGTACAATATGATTCCATTGGCCATTGGCCAATACCAGTTAAAAAAGGGGACGATGCAAGTATTGTAACGACAGGGCAGCATTTTCTAGAATTAAATGCCAAAATGTAGTGTTGCTCTGTATTTAACACAAGCCAAGAACTGTTTTTATAAGGCTTGTCCACGAAATAACTTTTACAATGTAAAACGAAAAAAAGTTAGTAAGCACCGAAATTTCTAAAAAAAAAATTCGCTTTTCAGAATCTGTCAAATTTCAGCTATTAGTGGTCAATTGTATTTTGAAATTCAAAGTGATTCAATCAAAATGGCATCTAAAGAAGAGAAAATTCGACAAAAAATAATTGCCCACTTTTTCGAAAATCGAACGGCTTCGTACGCATTGTTGGGAAGACTAGCCAAAGTTTCCAGGGCAACAGCTAGAAATGTGGTAATTAAACACAAGAAGGACCTGTCCACATCCCGTATCGTCGGAGCCGGACGAAAAAAAGGTTTCGTCTATAAAGATATAGCTCGTAAGGTGAAAGTTTCTCTGGAAAAAAATCCAAACCAATCTTTACGAGATTTGGCACGAAAATTTGAAGTTTCGAAATCATACATTGCGAAAATTAAAATACACTACGAGCTCAAATCTTTCGTTGTTCAAAAAGTGCCAAATCGTAACTCCGAAGTGGAAAAGCGTGCCAGAAATCGAGCCCGAATACTTTTATCGAATGATCTGTGTCGTTTTAAAGGCTGCGTGTTAATGGATGACGAAACGTATGTTAAAGAAGATTTCAAACAGCTTCCAGGTCGAGGATATTACACAGCATACCTGAAGGGTGACGTTATGAAAAGGTTCAAGTATAAACGGATGGACAAATATGGTAACAAATATATGGTTTGGCAGGCCATATGCAGCTGTGGCAAATACACTCGTCCTTTTGTTACAACTGGCAGTCTTAACAGTAAAATTTACTTGAAGGAATGTCTCAACAAACGACTTTTGCCATTGTACAGAGAGCACGCTGTTCCACCTTTATTGTGGCCAGACTTAGCAACAGTCCACTATGCAGAAATTGTCAAAGAGTGGCACCAAAGGAATAAGATCCGTGTTGTTGAGAAAAATCACAATCCCCCAAATTGCCCACAGCTTCGGCCAGTCGAACGATTTTGGGCAATAATGAAACGAAACTGAAATATAGAAAACGTGCTAAGGGAAAGATTGATTTTATAAAAAAGTGGAACAGTATGGCCAAAAAAATTGGAAAATCTGGTGTGCAACATTTTATGAGGGGATTGAAAGCAAAAATACGTAGATTTGTAAGAAATCCAATTGAACTTTAAAATATTTGTACATTATCACAAACTTTGAGTTATAAGAGACAATAAATACTCACACAAACATTAGTTCAATATTTTATTTAGTAGCTATTAATAATAGAAAATGTAAAAGTTATTTCGGGGACAAGCCTTATGTTCCAAAACAAATAAGCCTAAAAACGTGTAAATTAATAATGAGTTTCTTCATATAAAACATGTTTTCATTTTGTTGCATTAAGCTACATAAAGCTACACTAGGAAACATTTCACAAGGAAACATGTCGGAAACAGGCAAGAAACACATTTCCCTAGTGTGTAAACTAGGTCATGAAAACTTGTTTCTGTGAAAATGGAAACAATTTCCAGCATTTTTTCCTTGTTTCAACGGCAACGAAATTTTGAAATGTTTCCACATAGTGTACAATATTTGAAAACATCATGAGGGAAGCATTTTCTTAAGTTTCCATATGTTTTCAGTGTCAATGGAAACACTCATAGGAAACATTTCAAGTTGCCCGAAAATTTGTTGTTGTATTGTTACGAATATTAAGCCTAGTGGGCTGTCACGTATCTCTGGATTGTGTGATTTGAAAATAAAACACAGTCAGTTTCTTAAACGCAGACAATAAAATACACCAACAGTCACTTTATTATTCACAGTTTACACTTTACTGTTCGTACACTTAAGTATTTGCTTGATTATTCCGTGTGGCAACTTCACTTGTCAAAACCAGACTGACCCGCTGCACCGCATCTGGCCACCTTTTATACTCTGTCCGGCCGTCGCGCAGATCGTTCTCGCACGTTGCCAGATTGGACTAGAAGTTTCCCTGATGACCGCGACCATCGTTGCCAGGTTGGACTAAAAGTTATTATCGCGGCCGTCGTTGCCAGATTGGGTTATAGCACGGAACGTAGCGGCAGGGTTGCTTTGCACCGCGACAGACTGGCTCATCGTTACAGTATGTTGCATGTATGTTGTATGAAATGCAGGATTCCCTCTCTACACTCTCTCTACCCTGAAGTTTCTGTGCCCATTTTGTGATAGTCGATTCACATGGCAGGAGAAAGCCTTTGCGGTATAAATGATTATACGCCCTGGGGCCAGCTGAGTGCAGCGCAATAGCCCAAGAAACGTCTTCGTGCGCCCAGTGCATTTTTTTTGAGGGCCGCACAAGCTTCTTGATTTGGCCTTCTATGAAAATAGCAGTGAGAGCCTTCCGAAGCGAGCTAAGTTCGTCAACTTGCGCTGTTAGCCTTGCGTTTTGTGTCTGCTGCAACTTGATTTTTTGCGCAGTTGTGCGTTTTCGGACTGCAGCTCACTTTCATTGTGTGAACTACAATAATAATATATAAATAAAAAACACTACATTACGCTTTTTTGTCGTATTCACTCGGTTTGCGTTGAGACGTCTTGCGTGCAAGCTTCAGTACGCTCGTCCCAAGTAGTGAGAAATTCGACTGCCATTGGCACAGCGTCTTTTGCTAGACGGCGTCTCTTCTCGGTTGTTTCAGTCGTCGTAAAGTCGTTAGGGGCGACGTGCAGCGCACACACTCTTGAGCTCGAAGTGAAGTGCACTCTACATAATTCGCTCCATAACGCAACTGATTGCTGCGGTACGTGGAAAAGGGGTACCTTTTCCTCCGTCCAAGTGCGGTGGCACAAACTGCAGCTCGATTTCGGCATTGTTCAAATATTAAAATTGAAATAATCGAATTCAAAGTTAAAATATTGTAAAAGTTGAAATAGTTCCGCTGTGCACGGTTCAAAATATATTTTAAAAGTAACTGTAAACATGTTATATCAACGGTGTTGATCTCTTTATGTTTCTGAAATAAAGTAGTATTCTTCGATACGTTTTTTTTTCTTTGAACAAAAATCGTACTTTTGCAAAGAAACAACATTGTTTCTTCAAGGCAGCATGAACTGTCATAATCAGAAAAACTGTCATCAGGTTACTCCACCCGTATAATTCCACCAACGATTAAGCGATGTGAAACTGGGAGAGCCGGTAGAAATACATGCACAGAATTACACTAATATTATTGCAAAATTGCAACCTTGGGGCCTACTAGTAGGGCCCAAGCTTGATCAGGAAGGTACTTTTTCCTCCATATAAATTTCTAAAACGGGGTTGTTGTTCTAGTTGATTTCAAATTGCCAGTGTAGCTGGTGTGAGTAATTTTTTGTGACCAAAGAAATTTGTATTTTTATTTGTATATTTTTGGTGCCATTTTGTAATACGTTTGTATAAAATTGACTAGAAAAATATATTATTGCCCAAAAGCGTCAAAATAATCTTTGGGTATGACTTTAATTCAATTAAATTAAGATTTTATAAGCTGCATTCAAAAAAACAACCCTGCGGTCAAACTACAGCATTTAGGAAAAAAAGCATACCTGATCGTTAGAGATTCGCTAAATGAAGAAATGCGAAATACAAAGGACGGCAATTGACCCTGTCATATTCAATGCATTTAGCTTTGTGTTCTTTGGTATATGTATTTTTCATTAATATTTACATAATTAAACCAAAAAAGTTTATGTGTTGGCATTTAATTCAGAAAATTAATGAGAACATACTTTAAAAAGCAAATAATTGTAAGGAATCCCTAATCCCTAATATCGGGAAAAGAGCAGACACAGTGAAGAGCTGATCACTGCCAGCACACACGGACTGTGTACGTGAATTGCAAAAAACGCACAAAAATCGGCTTACTCTCCCAGTTTCACATCGCTTTATCGCTGATTCCACCATGGTTCGGAACCGGCATAAAACTGTAGGTCCCTTCCACCCGCGTACAAATTCACACGCACAACACGGGTGGTTGCGGGAAGCTAGGCCTTAGTCTCGCGGAAGCGGGCTGTCGTGCCAGTCAATTATTATTAAAAAAATTATTAATATTTTTCAAGTTCAAATATTAGAGTTAAAAAAACTAGTTGTAACCCGCGAAATTCGGAGCGAGACAAAAAAACTACCATTTCGTTTATGTTACTAAAATGTAATGTATATTTTTTGCATTATACTACTTCGTGAAATATGTACTACATTCGCCGTTGTGTTTAATTTATTTGTCAATAACTGCATTCTTATTAGAGCTGCAAAACTATCGATGGTACTATCGATAGTTTTCATTTTCACTTCACTATCGATGGTTTTCGTTACTATCGATTCGCTGCCATCTGTGTTTTCGATCAGGAAAACACGAGTGTTGTCGCTTTGGTAGAATTCTACCAAACTTGGTGGATTTATGTTCGAATTTTTATTTTATGCAGATTGGTACATTTTATTTGAATTTGGTCGATTTTCCGAAAACTTTATGTGTCTTCATCAATTCGTGAAATAAAAACAAAAGTCTGAGAAGATTGTAAAGAAATGTTAAGCATGACCGGTGCTATAAATACGAGTATTTAAAGCGAAACGTGAGAAGCTGACATATTAGTATCTGTTATTTTGTCAAAGAGGGCGATTGAGACGACTTATGTGCATGTTTCCTCAAGTATTATTACATTACATAACATTTTGTCGTGCTGGCTGCAGCACGACACGACGAAACATACTTAAAAAATAAAAATTTCATTTAGTTTAGCTTTTTGGCTGTGACGCTCTGACGCTATGCGATAGTTTCGATAGTATCGATTGTTTTTTTTTTCAAACTATCGAAACTATCTCATAGTTTGACTATCGATAGTTTTGCAGCTCTAACTCTTATGTCTAATGATGATCGCACCAGACCTAGCGCAACATACAATTGGCCATGTGTGAAGCAATCCTCTTTTAAAAAGACTCCAACTCTTTGGATGTGGTGGTGCTAATCCTGAACATCAACACATAAAAGGGGTTAGTGAATGGTACTCGACTAATCGTAAAATATATGTATTCAAATTGTTTAGACGTCGACCTCGCATAAATTTGAACCAAGCGAGACAAAACTTCCATATGTTTTAAAACGTCGCCAATTTCCAATATGCTGGAATTATTATCGCTATAACAATTAACAAATCGCAAGGTCAAACTTTGATGACCTCTGCAACTACCGCATTTAATGCCATTTTATACAAATTATGCTTTCGGTGTGTACGGTTCTGCGTTTAAAGAATATAAGATTTAAATGCCCACATCTGTTACTTATATTTTTTATTACAGCTACAAATCTCCCTTCGTCCAGTCAAACTAATTTTTCTTTTTTTTGCAGTTGATCCTTTTAATTGCCTTTTTTAAGAAGAGCAGCAACAACAACAGCATATGGTTTTAACCTCACAGCGGATACCAAATGCTTAGCTTTACAATGTGAACATGCACAACAAACTTCCTCCCTTCGTTAAAATTTTGTTTCTTCTTTTTGTAGTCGATATTACCATTTTTCAAAAAGAACTCTAACTACTTTTTTGTAAGATTTGAGTTGGACTCTTAAGAATAACGTAATCAAAACAAAACATAAACATGAAAAATTTGGGACATAGCAACACTGGTTAGCATCAAAGAACAACAAAAGCTGAAGAACAAAAGAAAATCGAAATTTCAGCCTTTCGCCAGCGCAAAAGAAGAACAACATCATTTAATTTTCTCCTCACAATCATCCCCCGCCACGACGATGTGCTTTCGCAAACTCGCTGCGGTGTACGCAAACAAAGAGCACAAATAAAACAACACTGTGGCATGTAAAGCACTGGTCGGCAAAACTTGCTCACATGAGCAGCAGGGATCGGACTTTGCTACGATCGTAGTGAATCTGCTACGGTTTTCACAACATTTTAAAGTCTGCTTCACGACTCCGCTTGAGACCCAATCTACTACGACTTTTTCCGAGGCAAAATGTGGGGAAAATGTGCACATTTTATAATCCCGGTTGCCGAAATTCGTAAATTGTTGTAAGTTTTTTTCCCTCGCGTATTTTCACTACCATATAAAATCAACACATGGATGTAAATTTAATTGGATTTGTCTAAAATCAAAAATTCACTACGGAAATTTTGGTTTCATTACGCTTTTTGGCATATGTCACTACGATTTTGGATTTGCCAGGTCCGAACCCTGATGAGCAGTTCGCTCAGCACACGTACACAGACGCTCTCTCAATCAGCCGTTGTTCAGATCAGTGTTGCCACTAAGAATTTTTTCTCCTACCAAAATTGGTCCAAAATCAATCTCAGCCTACCAAAATAAATTTAAAATTTAATAAAAATTAATATTTTCTTCATAAAAACTTTTGCAAATAAATTACCTGTCCATGATTCGTCTTCTTGCACAGGACCTTTTTTACAGAATGAATAAAAGCGCGAATTTTCAATGATTTCTTCTTTGTTTAAACCTTTTTTTTTTAATAATGAGAATATCAAAAACTACGCGAAAATATGAATGAATTTGGCCGCTTAAACGTCAAAAAAGTAAAAAGTCTTCATGTAAATGCATGAAGATTTACGCAGCAACTTCAAAAGAGCATTGAAAAAAAACGCAGGGGGAAAAAGCCTTCGTGTAAATGGCTCTTTCTGACATTTTGCTTTTTTCTTTTTTACATCCTTCCTCAAAAACTGGGTTGGCAAATAAATGCATGTCGAAAGCAGAGATTTTAAAATCATACAAAAAGTAATAGAAAATGTATTAACCCATTTCCTTCCTCTGTTGCGTATACGCAACGTTACTATTTAAAAAATTCGTATGTGCAGTGTGTGTGAGGTATTGCGATAAATTTTTTTTGTTCGGAAGGTATATCCTTAGGCTTTCTTCCCCTCCATATCTCAACCACCTACAAAACACACACTGACACACACACTTGTATATGTAGACACATGTTTTTCAAACAAATTTTGAATCGCACACTAAAAATTGACAAACGTTAATTCTTTTTTTGGTCGACATGAAAATACGTTCACATAAAGGCAAGGAAAAATTATAATTCGTTTGTGAATTATCTGTGTGTCATTATGCGTGTTCTAGATAAGTCTCGAATCTGTGTTGCGTGTACGCAACGTTGGCGCGTTGTTCGACAAATGAATTTAAATTAAAATGAAATTATATAAAATAAGTTTTTTAAGAATAACTGATAGCATATACATACACTAGTCAGAATAAGTTTGCGTACAAGGGGTACGTAGTTTTTTCATATGAAAAATAAATCACTTAAAGTAATTTTTCAAAAACAAAATATTTTTTATTTTTTCCGTAAACTTAGTTCTTTTATTCCATTAAGATAATAATAACAAAAACTTGACCAAACTGTAAAAGGAGGGCCAAAAACAAAATATGTTATGAATTCACCTCAGAAAAAGTTTGCGTACAAGATGAGATTATGTAGTTAAAATTCAATTGAAACTAAGTTTTGTCCAAAAATTAATAACTTTGTGAATTTTCTTTTCTCGCTTGAACTCCCTGCAGAAGTTTTGGCGCAAATTTTTTTAAATTCGGTGTTTTTTCAGCGGTTATTTTGTTATATCCTTGAATTGTTGTATTGGTTAACTATATCTTAGAAGATGGAGTGTTGTTGGGCTCAGGGTTTAACTGAACCCCTTATATACTCAATTAGATGCACGGTAGGTGACTAGGGAGGGACTTTTGCAACTTTGTTGAGCCAGTTAATAGCAAACATAGCTTCGCATCGTATGCATTGCGCGCTAAGGTTGAAAAGATATGTTGGAATCTGATCCAAAGTTTTGAAACCTTGGCTTACATAAGCTTTTAGAATATGTAAATAACCCCCCGGAAACATTTCTGAATAAAACAACACAGCCTGCTCACTCCTTTTCCTGACATGCAGCCCCATACCATATCTCCACATATGCTATGCTTCACTGTTAATTTCAGATTTTTGTTATTAACAGGATCCTGTTCAAATTAGTTGATGCTTTTTAATTCCAAATATGCCAAACCATTATCAAATAATAATGAAAGGTCCCACTTTCTATAGATAACAACATTTCGTTCCGGAAATCCGGTTTTTTAGACTCCTTGATGGACTCTTTTACGAAAGCAATTCTGTGCTCCTTGTAAGTAAGCTAAATATGGGCTTCTTACATGCTGTTATGTAGGGGAAGTATGTTTTTTTCAGAACTTTTCTAATAAAGTCACTGCTAATGGGGTTATAAAATATTTCTGTACATTTCTGAAGATATTGGATGCAACTAGCCTTAGATTGTGATGCACTGATCGCAAACAATAGAATCGTCTTGCTCGGGTAACTTAAGAAAATGGTCAGATCGTAGTAACCAAACAAGATTTTCTGTTTTTTTTTTTAGATTTAAGATGGCTTTTTGAAATGACGAATGTGCTCTCCCAAAAGTTTCCCTAATTTCATGAAATTTTTTGTCAATTTTGAAAAGTTTTTGTAAGATTATTCTTTATCCATTTTTAATATTTTTCTGTTGAATTCTATTGCTTTCTATTAAATTTCAAGCACATATACGGTTCCAAATAACTTACAAGTCCGTTTAATGTTCAATGGAATACAAATTTTCCAAAAAAAATAAAGAGCATAACCGGAATTTCCCGTTATTAGTTTTGTACGCTAACTTATTCTGCACCGTTTTGTGAGTATATTGTCAATAAATACGAATACATGGAATATTATTATTTTAATTCATCTAAAACAGAACAAAAAGTGCAGTTAAGGCATATATGAATAATGTGGATAAGTTTTTATAAACAGAGAACCCATTTTTGAGGTCAAAATTAATCATAAAATATTTTTGACTTGCCTGTACGCAAACTTATTCTGACTAGTGTATATCGATTTTACTTACGTTTTCGCAAAAACGGCGAAAATGGGTTAATGCAGTGTGTTGCCTACAAAAATTCCTTGAAAATCACAACAACCCAACCCCCCTACCAAAGACTTAATTTAGGAAACGAAGCTAGCAATTTTGGTCCAATTGGACTAAAACGGCAACACTGGTTCAGATATAATTTACAAAGTGGAGAGAAATTTCACTGCGCTCACTAACACCATCTCATTGTCAATTTTGCCAACCCCTGATGTAAAGTAACGCCCTCACCCACTGTTGCCATTTTGGTGTGTTTCGCACTAAATTTAGTGCTTTTTGAAAATCAAAACGCGGAAATATTGAGTTTGGTGCTTGGTGCGTTTTTAGTGCTTTTATTTCATTTAAAAGACACCAAGCCTAATTGTTCCTTAAATTTTTTTTTAAACTGCAGTGTTTGTATCTCATTTAACAACTATATAACACTGGAATAATAATTTAATTAATAGTAATAATAAAAACAATAATAATAATAAAATAATAAAAAAAAACCATCGTTTGGATATTACATGACAACTGAAGTGATCCTCCTTGGTTGAATTGCTACGATTGCTCGTATTTAGGTCATGGTTGCCACTGATTTGCAATATATTTCCTAGTATATTACACGAAACATTACGACAACTACCACCATTTGCTTGTTTTTTTGCTCATCAGTAGAGATCGGAATTATATGCAAGTGCATATTTTTTTTGGAGCTTCCGATTTGAACGGGACCAAGACAGAAACTATTTTTATTGAAAAATATTAAGAATGAGCTAACATATGCACTGCCTATTTGCATATGTTTACATATTTTGCATACTTTTGCATTTTTTGCATACTTTTTGCATATAAATCCGATACCTACTCATCAGTGCTTTCTGAATGGGAAAACGCGGTATTTAGTGCTTTCTGAAAATGAAAAGTTGCCAACCGTGCTCTCATCACATGCGTGTGTGGAACGTGTGGGTTCCATGCACGATTTTTTTGTTTGCTCATTCCCATCTTCTCGCTCAAGCGCACAGCTTTCTGATTGGATTTGATAAACGTAAAGAGCAATGCTGTTTCCAATAGGGACAGCAACTTTCGATGCAAATATCTCATCTGCATTTTAAAAAGTTTGTGCAAATATGTTCATCAGCTTTCAAATTATGTATCATATGACATTGTACGATGTGTGGATAGCGAGATCTCAGCACCCTTATTCAAATAAATACAGTATAATCTCGATAGTCCGGACAATTAAAAACCGGACACTGGCGTCCGGATTACAGAGTCTACAATATAAATTGAGTGTCCGGATTACAGAGTCTACAATAGAAATGAGTGTCTGGATTACCGCGTTGTCCGTATTAGCGAGTGTCCGAATTATCGAGATTATACTGTATATAGATTTACACCTTAATTTTGTGCAGGGTTTTTCAGGCATACATTGCCAAAATCCGTGATTGTGTTAGTGCCCATCACTGCCTTAGACGCTAAGAATATTCTACAAGATTTCCATTTTGATAATTTTCGTTTGTTTTGATTTTGAACTGTCAAAAAAAAAAACAAAAACTTTTGAAAGGGGTTTCATTTTGTGATGCGTTCGACAAAATTGGTCATGTAAAACATGACCATGACCATCAATGACGCATTTGCTTCGTCGTTTTGTTGAAATGAGTAATTTCGTAGATTTGAATTTGTATGAAGAAATGCGTGATTTGGCTTCGCATTTGAGAATTTTTGCCCAAATCACACATTAAAGGCTTGATTACACGTAACGAGTAGAGTGAGAAGACAGCAACTCGAACGAGTACTCGTTTCGTCTAAACAGTAAGGCGAGTTGCTGATTGAGTCAGAGACCGATGAAAGTGGCGAGAGAGTCACTAGAATCACATTTTGTTTGCTAGGCCCATGGCACAATAACAAGGTAGTGTTACGGGGGACAGGATTTTATTTTTTTTTCTCGTCAGAGTTCGGTAGATTGCCAAAAATTGTTGTTGGTTTTGTTTACATTCGGCGAACAGCATTGCCAGCCAACTCTTTTTCTGTGCAATTTGAAGCATTTTTCGATGCTGGCAAGTGAACCGTCCGTCCGATTTTGACAATGAACCGAAAAAAAACACTAACAAAATACACGTGAATTTTTTCGCTCTTTCCTGCAACTACCTTGTTATTGTGCCATGGCTAGGCCGAGCACTACTTTACCGTTACATTTTTCTCTTTTTCGCAGCGATTCGCGGAATCGCTCGTCACATGCGGAATGCGTCACACACCACTTTTCGCTCGGTTGAGTTTAATTGCGCGAGTTGCTTAGTTCATTTTGTGCATTGTAAAACCGAACTGACTCGCCATGTGTCAAAATACGTTTGAACAACTCGTCGCTTTTGCTCGCTATCCCAATTCTTTCGGCCTAGTACCATTTTGATGTCTCGTCACTCGACTCGTTACGTGTAATCAAGCCTTTAGGCTCAATGTAAACGTAGTACATATAAACGTTGTATAACTTTGGGCCACGGAATACGAAACTAAAAATCAGAAAACTTTGTTGTTTCACTTATGAGCACATGTCTTGTAAACGAATCATCCGACTAACACAAATAAGATGAGATTTGGGGAAGTTACTGACGGTGAAAGTTGTAAAATAAGGCTTGCGCACGATGAAATTAGTGCACAAATAAACTCAAATTACTTCTGAACTAGTTAACATATTAAAAAGAAAAAAACGTTATATTAAAAGAAATTTAATTCATGTTTTTATACATTAACAAAATATTTTGTGTGATTAACTTTAAAACAAATTTTTGATTTTTTCCGAAATGCCTGACATTCGGCTTTTTATAGTGTTTTCAGGCATTTTTTTTGTTGATGATAGCCATTTTTTGGAAAAAATAGTAGTGGTTTCAGCAATCTGTTTTGTGCCTTTCATGGTCCTTTTTACCAGAGTCCTATATCTTTCTATTGGTTTGAGCTCTGGGCAGTTAGGTGGATTCGCATATCTGGGTACAAATGTTACATTATTCTTTTCGTACCACCACAGAATAAACAGTATACAGAAGGCGCATCTGAAATAATTTTGCGATTTCATTTCAGACGCGGGCGGGAAGCAACAAAGGTGAGGAAAATGTAAAGGGAACCGAGAGAGTAAGCGCGAATTGATGTATTGTATACGCATAGATTCGATTTTTTTTGGGCTTTATTCTCATTTCGACAACAACACGCAATGTTGTTGCGGCTGGCTTGCGCAGCAAGCCAGCTTGGCTTTACTCGTGCACATTGAAAGTGGTTGATTTGGCAAAGCAATCGCCAAGGCAAATTCAATAGGTAGTTGCAGCATTCTTTGATAATTAGCACAACATTGTAGCAATAGTTTTCCACTTATTATCACTTTCTTAATGCGTCTTGGTTGTTTCAATATTTAACACATACATATATTTCATTGTAGCCATTTGTACTTTTTACAACTTCTATTTTACAAGCAGACCAAAAGAACTTATAAAATCCATTGAATTTTGGTTTTTCCCGTAGTGCTACCACCTTATGTTCCTTGGCGATCGCTCAATCAATTTTTCTATGAAACTGCCTCTCCACTTCTTGTTCTTGTTTGTCAAAAAGCAAGCGGAGAGCGAGCACGAGCCAGCACCAACATGCAAGCGGCACATCGCCTTGTTGCCCAACAACAACAACCACAGTGTGTGGTGCGCGGTCGCAGCTTCTCAGCTCACGCTCTCGCGCTCTGTGCGTTCTCATCCCCTTTACTGCTTCCCCCCGCATCCACAAACGGGTCGTACCGCTGGAACCCGCGAAGAAAATTTTCTTTACACCAGATGCGCATTCTGTATATTGTTTGTTCTGTGGTACCACTCAACTGTTGCTTTACTGTAATGGCATGCTGCCAAATCAGGCCAAAAGAAAGCAAAAACTGCGTGCTGTTTTATAAATGGCAACAGTCGTTTTTGCAGACACTCCCGGATATATATATCGGTGTTTATTGCCCCAGTTGTTACAAATGAACTGCTTCGTCTACCACAGCTACAGATTCCCTGCCACACCAAAACCTTCTTGGGGAATTTCGACTTCTTTTGGGTCTTATACTGCTCCTGGACGTTCCCTCTACGATCTGCAGCATAATAAGCCATACCTGGAAGTTGTGAAAAGTCACCCAGTGCATAGGTCTCATCGTCCATAATGCAGCAATCAAATTTCCATATGAAATCACGGTGCAATATTTTGGCTCGCTCTTTTGACTCGCTGTTCTTCTTCGAATTTCTATCTGGAACTTTTTTTTACCTTGTATGACTTCAGCCCTTCCTCCTTCTTAACTTTTCTAACAAATGTTTCAGAACATCCTACTTTTTCCGCCAGTTTTCTGCCTGATGTATTGGGATTTTTTGTTAAAAGAGCTATCACCTTCTTGCCCATGGCAGGGTTATTAAGCCCCTTCTTTTTGCCACTTCCTTGTTTCCTATTAATCGTCAGACGTTCATTGTATACTTTAATTACAGACTAAACGGTATTTCGCGAAACGCGTGCTTTTCGAGCAATTGTTTTGAAAGTTAAATTAGGATTTTCATTGCACAGTCTAATAATTTTTTCACGCACTTCTATTTCACTGCTCATTTTAAAGGCAAAAACTATCGAATGGTCTCAAAATTTTACATGAGGACCAAGTCATGTTTAACAAAGCTATTTTGATGTGGAAAAAATTTCAAATTTGAACTAGGAGAACACTAGGAGTTAAAACGTATGCACTAATTTCATCGTGCGCAAACCTTAGTAAATTTTTGGAGCATTTAAAAATATAAAATTTTGAATGTTTTTTTCATAGATAAAATAAATTATCTCCTCTGGTTTTAAAATCTAAGATGAAAGATATATTAATTGAGCAAATATCAAGCCTAAGAACAATAAAACAACATACTGCATTGCAGTGATTGCAACAATAACAATTACCACACAAAATCCTTTAAAACGCGCAAACGAAAAATAGCACCAAACGAATTTTCAGATAACAACAGCCACAAGCAGATTAACGGTTAGCAGCATGGGAATAGCGGCATACACGACAGCAGCGAGCGCTTTGTGGGAGCACCCGACCTTAAGTGTTGTCTGGCCCCTTGCCAATGTTGACTGTAAGTTGACTTATTTAATTTACTATACCGAGCGGTTGGTGCCCATTGTGTATACTTCCTTTATACAGAACCAACCCCCTCAATTATAGTTGCACTTGCAGTCGGAACATACTTTGCATGTGTACATTTTCCCATATGTATATATGTGGCACTGCATGAACCTCTTTATGTAGTACACTGAAGTGAAAGAAATAGGTTGTGGAAAGAGTTAAATAATAAACAATATTTTATTAACGCCTTAACGAAAATTAATTATAAGCTTGTTGTTTTCAATTCCTTTGGAGACATTACTTCGTTTTCCTGGGCAACAACGCAAATTTGATTTTTCCTCAAAAATCGTCAACTTGTCTTCCCATCATGAAATTCGTTCGTGTGTTTACTCAAAACACCTTTGAGGTGGGACACTTCGAAAAATTGCATGCACTTTTCGTGAATGTTATTCAGTTTGCGACATTTCTAGGTGGTTCTAAAAGCTTTTTAGCAAGTCACCCCCGATGACGACTTGCCTGCAATTTTCAAGTTGATCGCTCGCTATAAAATGGAAATGTGCCGAGAACGAGTGTATGAAACCATGGTCCAGATTTTGGACCTCATAGACGCTCAGCAACCTCCATTCGCTGAAATCATTCGTCCAGCAAAAATCCCCTTCCCTTCTGCAACAGAGCAGGAAAGTAATTCTATTTGTCTAAATATCCCTTGCGACATCGAAATCTGCCCCGTCCTTCTGCGGCATGCTTTCGGCGGTTTATATTAACCACCCGAAACTCACCTCAGCGCAAAAATTATATCATCCCCAATATAACACGACCGGAAAGGCTGGCGCCATCGTTAGGCAGTATACATTGAGCTATTCAAACTTCGAGTAGCTGTTGAAGACAGTGAAGTGCTGCAAAGCCTTCAAAGTGCAATAAACAATTCTCGGTTCGTCTCGACAGAGAGTTAGGACCTGATCCTGGTCTATATTTGGTCTAACTCACGGAAGACTTTATCCTTGTGGGAACAGTCCCTTGGTTCCCGAAAAGATCTTCTAACTTGGGAGCAAATGAACACTTTCTTGACCAGCAGATATGAGGTCTTGGAAAGATTACAGCTTATGAGGCCGACCAAGTCCGTGTTTTCTCAACACCGGAATCATGACAGGGCTCAAAGCTTGTATGAGAGCAGATGGACTTCCCCTGTCCGGTTTGCTACGCGGCTCATGCGCTCAAACTATGCTGAAAGTTCAAAATGTTATCTGTTTACGACCGAGTAAAGGCAGTACGAGCCCACAGCTTGTACACGAACGGCCTTTCCCATACTCACTTGGATCGGGATTTCACAAGTAAACACATTTGTTCGTAATGTCAGAAGCAGCATCATTCTATGCTTCACCTCGCTTCTGACACAATCCCAAATCAGCAAAGAGGAACCATCTTACCAATTTTCACGACTCAACCTCGCAGTCCATCAAACAGCTCATCCATCTCGAAAAAATCCCGGAGTTCTCAAGATGAGTCATCTTCCGTCACCTCGCGAAGACGGAACAACCGATCAGTGCAGTTTTTTTTTAACGAGCCAACGCGCAGGGGATGACCTCTATAAATGCGAGGCATTGCGCTGGTTCAGGAAGGATATATAGGTTGGGAGAGAGGAAGTTGGGTGAAGAATTTATGGACTCTTGCCTTGAATCCATCAAGATCAAACATCTGCAGGGAGACCATTCCACAATCGCGCTGTACGGGCCAGGAACGTATTTTCTCTGTAGTGCGTAGTGCGCTGGAACGTCGTTTCGACGTGGAATGCATGGGCGCCAGTGTTCAAACGGGTTACCCGTGGGAATACCCGGAGTGATGGCATCAATCTGCTCATCTCCATTGTGCAATTACCGAAAAAATAACAGTAAAATAACACCACACATGCCATGTTTCGACGATGCTCCAAGGAGTCAATAGAGCTGGATGCCCTACTGTCCCCTATAAGTTTAATCGCACGGTTTTGCACCCGATACAGGAGCCAAATGGGTTTTTGAAGCCCTGCCCATAGGTGCGAGTTAAACTCCATTTTAGGTCGGATATAGGTGGTATAAATAATGCGGAGATCGGATGGGGTGAAATATTTTTTGCACCGCTTTAAGAAGCGAAGGCACTTGGCTGCTTCGTTCGACACACCAAAAATATGATCGTTCCAACGAAGATCGTTCTTAATGGACATGCCCAGAACATCAAGAGCTGCCGATTCCGCAAAACTCACACCATCCATAACCAGGGATGTGTTGGGATGTTGGGAGACACGCTTGTGGGATAACAGGCAACATTGGGTCTTGCGCGGATTAAAATCGATCCTGTTCGCTTGACCCCACTTAGAGATAGTTTGTAGTTCGCTATTAAGTGTGTCATTCATACGGCGCCTCTCTCAATCTCCACAGAGGTGGGGAGCTTTGTGAAGGAGTATGAATGACAAATGGTGCTGTCATCCGCAAACGCGTAGATGGGATTCTTCGTAGACGAAAATAGGTCGTTGATGAAGATAAGGAAAAGCGTTGGAGAAAGGACCGAACCCTGCGGCACTCCCGCGCTAAGGGAATGCTTTTTCGAGGCTATGCCGTCTATTACAACACGAATAGAGCGATCATAGAGGAAGCTCGTAATCCAACGAGAGAAGATACTACCGACGCCATAGGCAATCAATTTAGGCACGAGTGCTTTATGTCAAAGGCCTTAGAAATATCCAGTGCAAAAACATTGCTTTCACCGAGGTTTAGAATGCTATGGTTCCATTTCTCGGTGAGGGCCGCCATAAGATCTCCCGTCGATCGCTATCTTCGAAAGTCGTATTGGTGGTCACTTAGCAGTGTATTGTGCTCCAGATATTTCACAAGGTTGAAGTTTACAATGCTTTCCATTACTTTGGAAAGCACCGAACAGATTGCTATAGGTCGGTAGTTCGCAGTAGTCAGTAGTCTTGCCTTTTTTTTTAACTGATTGAACATTTGCCACCTTCCAGCATGTCGGAACACACCTGTGGTGTATGACATGTTGAAAAGTTAACGTAATGGACAAGCCAGCGAAGTAGCGCATTTTTTTAAAACAAGGGCTGGAATGCCGTCCGGCCTTGAAGCCTTATTTACATCGAGATTTGCGAGCACTCTTTTAACTACCCGTGTCCGAAAATGAATTTTTGGCATAGAGCCAGAAACGTTCTCGACTACGGGTAGTGGTTGATCGCTGGGGGCCAGAGAGGAATTCTCTGCGAAAATTTTAGAATGGTGTAGAATTTTGGAATGGCGTAGCCAATTGGAATTATGAATATTGAAATCACCAGCAACTACTATTTCACTATTCGGATACGATTCCAGAATATGGGAAATAGAATCAGAGAGAAGATCAAACTTGTTATAAGTAAAATCTCTCCCTGAATTCGGGCTTCTGTACAGAAAGCAGAAGTGCAGAATGTGCGACTGGATATTGAACTTAACCCACATGGAGCTAAATTCGGCATCCGTCGTGTATAGTTGTTGCTGGCACTGGTACGTAACATTACTGCACACATAAAGGGCAATACCCCGGGATGTGGAAATCCAGTGGATCTGCATCCTCACGCACCTGGGTCTCACTTAGTGCCATTACATGGGGCTTGTGGAGGTTAACGAACGCGTATACAGCGAAAAAATTCGCCCTGAGCCCGCGCACGTTGCAGAAGGCTATGCGAAATTTGTCCAACACCATGACCTGGGTCGGTTAAAGGACAAGGAAAGCAGACGGAAATGTGATCTGACGCACTGAAAAACTTATGATGCCCTGCAGTAAGTGTTATGCCTTTACCACAGAGCAGTCAATTTCTCAGTGCCGAACAGGACCGCATGTAGCGCTACTGAAAACGGCGCTCAAAGAAACAACCCTTCTCCCCGTACCTAAATCTAGACCGTTTGGTCACACCGCAGCAGATACGCAACCCCCTGCGAACCATTCTTTCCCAATCAGCAACAAGCCTTAGACACGACCGCAGGACTTTAGTCGAACTCCTTCCACGAGCCATCCAAACCCTAGTGGTCCTCCGGAGGGTCTTATAAATGCACTAGTGCATCCGGTCCCAGGATGTTAAGATCACTAAACACCGCCTGTAGCACGGCTCCTAAAATTAAGTATTTGTCGATAGTATTGTTATGCGTGTTTTTTTTTCTCGTAGGAGGTGGAAATCTCCTTGAACCCGTGTTCAACCGCGTGCCGGATTTTTACCGGCTAAAACCAACCCCCTTTATATCGCCAGCCCGTTCATGCCCGCGGAACTGCCGCTAAGCATTGCATCGCAGGGCGGGCAACTGACCCTATTGGTCTGGCTCGGGTCTATTGCACGAGATTTGAGCCCTACGCTCTTGCCGTCGCTGTGCTGTCATTATGATTGCAGCGAACTTGCAGACTGCTTTCCACTTCTCTGCGCATTGAAGCATTTGTGGAACTAAGTTTTGCACATTTATTGGCGTGCCGAGTGCGCGTTCCAGCAACTCTCGCTCGGCCCTGTAGCGAGGGCACTGAAATAGGACATGTCCCGCGTCCTCAGCCTCGCCAGCACAAACTGTACAGTCCGTAGTTTCTTCATGGCCGAACCGGCACAGGTATGCCCTGAAGCAGCCGCGAACTGTAAGCAATTGTCAGAGGTAATGGGTTACCTCACCATGCTTCCGGAGCAGCCAATCTTCCTCCCTAGGTATAAGCTGGGGCGTCCACCTTCCCTTCTGCGCAGTATTCCACCGTTGTTGCCATTCGCTGATGCTCTGCTGCCTCTGGTGGCTATCTCCTGGGCCGTTTGCTTTTGTGTGCGCCACGCGTGGCAGGATATCCACTGGGACCATTCCCGCGACAACACATGCTGCTTCGTATGATGTGGTACGAAAAGCTCAGCATATTCTCATGGCGCAGAGCCTGTATACAGACTTATGCTTCCTCCTATAGGCTTTTATAGCCATAGCCGGAGCCCAGATTTGCGCTCCGTACAGCATTGTTGAGGTTGCCACTTTTGACATCAACAATCTCGTTAGCTATCTTGGTCCTCCCACGTTTGGCATGAGCCTTGATAGCGCAAAGTGCTGCTTAAATGTTAGCCTGGTATCTAGAATGACACCCAGGTATCGGATCGCACCACTTGAAACGATTGTGTGGCCGCCTACGCACACTTTCTGTTTCCAGCTTTTTCCTGCTAGATATAAGCAGTACTTCTGTTTTCTGCTCCGCTAGCTGGAGTCCAGCTTCGCCTAGCCAGTGCTGTACTTTCAAGACTGTATCATTGCAGATCGTCTCAATGTCCTCTATATGTTTGCCAGTCACGACTATAACTATATCGTCTGTAAATCCTATTATTTTGGCTGCTCTATGTATGTCTAGCTCTAACACGCCATCATACATAATATTCCAAAGCAAGGGCCTAGCACCGACCCCTGTGGAACGCCACCGATAACGATATGCGTCTTCTCACCTACATCTGTACAGTAGACAAGACAAGTATTCTGGTGCACTTTTTTTCCGAAGAGCTGATAATATTTGGCTCCAATTTGCGGAGTTAAACGAATTTTTAACATCAAGCGTCACTAAGCAGCAGTACTCCTTACTGCCACCCTTCCATCGCTTGCCGCTAATTGCGTTTCGTGCTACTTCAGCTACCACTCCGATGGCGTCTATTGTTAAGTGTGTGTGTCCCTTGATGTGTTTTTATGTAAGGATGGCAACCCTGGTCATCACGAAGGGAGCTTGCGCGACCGGCGAGCACTCGACGTACGAATCAGGGATCTGCAAGCGGTCATATTTTTATGACAATATGTATTCATGTAAAATGCGGTGCGAATATGTGCCACTACTCAAAAGAACGGATGTGAGTAGCATTTATTCTATGTAAAACTAAACGAAAGCAAACTATCACATCTTCATTTCACTTCAGCTATGCGATGGTGCCGATGATCCAAACGAACTATGCAAACATTCGTTTGGATCCAAACATATTTATCATTCATCCAAACATCTCTGGTACGAACTCCGGCGAATTAAAACCAATCCACCACGGCCCACACAAAACCCAACCCATATACATAGTTCAACAAACACTCAAAATGTCATAAGAGATTACACATAACCTGACTCAAAACGAATCGATTAGATCGTTCTTTTCTTTCAACGCGTTAGCGCGATTTACGTTCTTCTGACTTTTAATCACCATTCAAATGTTGATATAGATGTAAAACTAGAGGTCATAATAGTAACCTGACATAATGATTTGTACATTTTCTGACCCAAAGTCCTTTTTAAACGGCAGCTGGTGTTAGTTGGATGTTTCTTTTACGAGATATACACTAGTCAGAATAAGTTTGCGTACAAGGGGTACGTAGTTTTTTCATATGAAAAATAAATCACTTAAAGTAATTTTTCAAAAACAAAATATTTTTTATTTTTTCCGTAAACTTAGTTCTTTTATTCCATTAAGATAATAATAACAAAAACTTGACCAAACTGTAAAAGGAGGGCCAAAAACAAAATATGTTATGAATTCACCTCAGAAAAAGTTTGCGTACAAGATGAGATTATGTAGTTAAAATTCAATTGAAACTAAGTTTTGTCCAAAAATTAATAACTTTGTGAATTTTCTTTTCTCGCTTGAACTCCCTGCAGAAGTTTTGGCGCAAATTTTTTTAAATTCGGTGTTTTTTCAGCGGTTATTTTGTTATATCCTTGAATTGTTGTATTGGTTAACTATATCTTAGAAGATGGAGTGTTGTTGGGCTCAGGGTTTAACTGAACCCCTTATATACTCAATTAGATGCACGGTAGGTGACTAGGGAGGGACTTTTGCAACTTTGTTGAGCCAGTTAATAGCAAACATAGCTTCGCATCGTATGCATTGCGCGCTAAGGTTGAAAAGATATGTTGGAATCTGATCCAAAGTTTTGAAACCTTGGCTTACATAAGCTTTTAGAATATGTAAATAACCCCCCGGAAACATTTCTGAATAAAACAACACAGCCTGCTCACTCCTTTTCCTGACATGCAGCCCCATACCATATCTCCACATATGCTATGCTTCACTGTTAATTTCAGATTTTTGTTATTAACAGGATCCTGTTCAAATTAGTTGATGCTTTTTAATTCCAAATATGCCAAACCATTATCAAATAATAATGAAAGGTCCCACTTTCTATAGATAACAACATTTCGTTCCGGAAATCCGGTTTTTTAGACTCCTTGATGGACTCTTTTACGAAAGCAATTCTGTGCTCCTTGTAAGTAAGCTAAATATGGGCTTCTTACATGCTGTTATGTAGGGGAAGTATGTTTTTTTCAGAACTTTTCTAATAAAGTCACTGCTAATGGGGTTATAAAATATTTCTGTACATTTCTGAAGATATTGGATGCAACTAGCCTTAGATTGTGATGCACTGATCGCAAACAATAGAATCGTCTTGCTCGGGTAACTTAAGAAAATGGTCAGATCGTAGTAACCAAACAAGATTTTCTGTTTTTTTTTTTATATTTAAGATGGCTTTTTGTTTCCCTAATTTCATGAAATTTTTTGTCAATTTTGAAAAGTTTTTGTAAGATTATTCTTTATCCATTTTTAATATTTTTCTGTTGAATTCTATTGCTTTCTATAAAATTTCAAGCACATAAATACGAATTCTGGCAACTATCTTTCAACTTACCTCAATCTTTCGAAGTACGAAAATCTTTCAAAAGACAATTGGCGATTCTAGCAACTATATTGAAAGCTTTTTTCCGTGACATGAAAGACAGTTTGAAATATGTGCTTTTGAAGTCGTCTTTCAGCTTGAAAAAAGTATGTGCGTTTTATTTTGTGAAAATAAACGATATACAATGGAAGAATTGTCCTTAAGCGTTCTGGTAACGAAGAGCTCCAGGCAGGGTCGTATTTTAGAGAAGCGACGTCGCTTAAGGCAGCTTCGTGAAAAATGTGATCCGTTTACTGTGACCGAGGAATCATTTCGGAAAAATTACAGACTGCCGAAAAATCTTTGTGCTGCACTCATCGCCGAGTTGGAACAATTCGATGTGCAACAATCCCAGATTTCATACACAACATGCTTTTTGGCAGCTATGCACTTTTTCAGCCACGGTTCTGACCAGTAGTGTGTTGAAAACTCTTTTGAAATTGCAATGAGCCAATCGTCAGTGTTACGCTGCGTCCATACGATTACGGCATTGATAGTGTAGCACAAAGGTAGCGAAATTCGCTTTCCCCAAAGCAATGCTGAGCAAGCTACGGCAAAATTAGGATAAATAATCATGAAAAATGTATTATGCATTGAGCGCACATTCATAATGTTAGCGCTTTCAGTTTTCATCAGCATTTCGACATCAAAAGTACGATAGGCGCGCTAGATTGCACACATGTGTCAATCATCACTCCATCATCTGCCGCCAGTGAAAATCATGTAACACTTTAAATTCATCGTAAAGGAGCCGTCCGCTCAGCCTTTGTGTGCCTATGACATATAAGTATATGTACCTAAATATTACAATTACTTTTTTAATACATTTTCAATTTTTACTCACTTCAGTTCGATTTCTTTCGCCATTGATTGAAATTGAAGAAATTTTATACTTGTTTTGTTTTTTTGAAATTTTGTCAAACAGCTTTTCAACTCGAGTGATGAATTTCAGAGCTTTTCCCGAAAGATTTTTTCGTTGGAATTGCTAAAATCTGTCAGAGGATGTCTGTAATGGAGGATGTGTTTGTTTTTCTACGCGACTTCAGCTCCACCTATATAAGAAACAATATGCTAAAAAACAATTTTTGTTGTGTTCCTTAAACTATCAATATATTGTAAAAAAAGATTGATAATAAAGGAGCTGAAAAATAAATAATTTTGTTAATCATTTAAAATTCCCCTTTCTAACGTGCCATGATACCTTAAAGATACCAGCATTGAAATTGTCCTGCTCTTTAGGCTTTTTTGCTAATGGCAGTTACCAAAAAAGTGTTCGTAATGACTTTGAGCTGGGCTTTCTCGATTATACTAAAGAAAATCTTAAGAGAAAAATCTTCGAATTGCCTTGAATGGATTAATTAATTTTGCATTGAATGCGGATTGCCTGGTGTTCTTGGATGCGTTGATGAAAGACATATTGGTATTGTTCCTCCAAATCACTTGAAGCATCAATACTTGAACCGAAAATGTCTTCAGTAGAAAGAAGGGGCACATCGCTCTGTAATTTATATTACTTCAATGATGAAGGCCTGCGACCACAATATGGTGATAAAATTACATATCACATGACACCATTCCGTAGTGCAGAGAGTCAGTCTATAAAAAACATGCCTAGGGTAGAAATATTGCAGAAAGAAAAATCGGTGTGCTAAAGTACCGTTTCTGATGTCTATTAGGCGGGAGAAACTTACACTGTTTCCCACAAAAGGCAACACAAATAATCAACACATGTTCTTTGCATAATATTTGCATGCACTTCAAGTAGACCCACTGATCAGTGATAAAATATTGGAAATTCAAGCGAGTTCATTCACATGAGTTTCATTTTAACTTGTTTCGAAATTTGTCGAATAAAATATTTATTCAACCGATTTTGAACTTTTGTGGCGAACGAAACTCAAGCGAGTCGCTCACGATAATATGCATTTTTTTCTCATTCGATTGATTTTGATAGTTCAGGCGCATGATGCAATTATTAAAGGTGATGTACGTTGTGACAGCCGAGTTTTGACACTCCCTTAGCTCAATGCTGTATTGCAGAAGCAGGGGGTAATGGGGAATAAATTGAGGCCTTTTCCTGAAAAGGTATTTAAAAAAGTAGTATTTAATGCGTGTTCAACTGCGTAAATGGAAGAAAATCCATTATTAGAATTTAACATATAGGAAGAAATCTTGACCCTTAAATTCCCGAGGATTGATTAAAAAATAAATTTTGATTAAAAAATAAATAAAAGTAAAAAAAAAATCATGCATGATGTGCGGAAAGTCAAAATATATAAGAAAGTTATTAAAAAAAATGTTACCATCAGAATGCTTTTGGGTGGGTTCGGATAATTTACAACGATTTAAGAGGTTTTAATGATTGTATCTTTAAAGATACTGTTATCTTGAAAACAAATAATGATAATAATTTCCAGTTTGAAAAGAAAAGAAATGCAAATATTTTTTGTTGATTTTATTTTTCATGCACTTTAAATATTGTATGCGAAAGTGCATTCGGCATTTAAAAAATGCAACAAGACGGTAGCGCGCGCTTTCTCGGCCTGGGCCTGAGCGATTTGCAGTATCTGTATGTATAATCGAGGACGTCTACGACGGGTGCCCGGCCCATGACGTTAAAATCGTCCTCGGGACTTCAATGCAAAGGTCGGGCGAGAAGGTATATTTGGTCCCACAGTCGGGCAGTTCAGCCTCCATACGACCACCACGAACAACAGTCTAAGGCTGATCGATTTCGCCGTGGCACGAAACATGGTAGTTAGCAGCACCAGATTCCAGCACCTCGATATCCACAAGGCGACCTGGTTATCCCTCGATCAATCCACCCGCAACTAGATTGATCACATTGTGATTGATGGAAGGCATGCTTCTAGCATTCTAGATGTGCGCACGTCGAAGAGGGAGGCCGTGTCTGGAAGGACCAAGTGGAAGAGGCCCCGGTATCTCTTGGTGTGAGCAACTGGAGAAGGCGCGCGCGAAGCAGAGGCGCCTGGAGAAAAGTTTTGCGGCAGGCCGGGTTGTTATGGCCAGTTAAGTAAGTAAATAAGTAAGTATGTAGAATCGCTGCAGCGGGTGGGAATTGCAGTTGTTGTTGTTTGTGCAGCTGAATTAGTCGCCAGTTTCCACGTAGTGGATGGTAAAATTATTAAATATATTTGAATTTCAACGAAAAGAATCAAAACAAACAGCGTGAAATGGTTCAGTAATACCCACCTTTTGTTTTTAGAGAATGTTACTATTTGTAAGTACTTTTTTCCAATTTGCTTCTAAATAAAAAAGAATTTTTTCAAAGAAGCATTACTGATTTGCTAAGGGAGCCAACATTGTCAAATTAGAACGAGACGGCTGCCTACGTACATCACCTTTAATTATTGCATCAAGGTTCAGGCGAATTGACTCGGCGACTCGCAAACCATAATACAAAATGCAGCGACTCGCTCAAATTTTCAGGCGACTCGCGAATGGTAATAGGGCTATAAGCAGTGCTGCCGTTTTCAATTTTGCTTCAGTAGTACATGTTATGATTTTTGGGTAGGATTTATAGACTTTGAGTAGTACACATGCATATTTTCTTCACATTGTAAAAAATCGCAAGGATTCATCAACTACTAAATCAAATACTAAGTTTCAAAACACATTAACAATTTGATTTATAAAAAAGTGAAAGAATCAATGTAATTCAGTTACAAAAATGCATATAAACAAATTTTATATTGCTTTATTATATACCTACTAATAATAATTTCTTTGGTGGCAAAGCAACAATCGCTTAAGTCCTGAGCGATAATCGTTTTTGACCACAGATTTAATAATACATACTTCTTGTGCGATGGACTTCAACGGAAAACATTTATAAAGCTTTGATAAAATACTTAATCTTAACCAAAATGTACTTCATATAATAGTGGTTGTACATGTGTAATTGTACATATTGCTGATATTTTGCTCAAATAGGGCAAAAACTGGCAAGATCTTTTCAACAATATAGTAGTTAAATATTTGCATATCTAGAATATCGATCGCCTAAGTCAGACCAATTTATAACTATTTGTCTACGGATATACTCCAAAAACCCCATTTAGAATATATTTTTATAAAAAAAAAACAGAAAAACATACTATTTGTTTTTAAAGGTTTTTTGGTAGTCGGGTTTTAAATACCTGAAGTTTAAAATTCCATAACAAAAATTATGTGTTATTAAAATGTTTTATTAATATCAAATATCGTTCGAATATTACTTTTAGCACTTCAAGCAAACAAACAAGAGAAACTAATCAACAGCAAAAAAAAAAAACGAAACACAACCAACAATCTTTTTTATTTATATTTTTTTCAAAATGGCACAATTTTGAGCATACATTTTTGAGCATACATTTTTGAGCATACATTTTCAATTTAAAAATTAATTTGTTTGATTAATAATCCAGCGGGAGTAAGCCCTAATTTGGAGTGGTTGAATAAACATGCCAAGCCCAAGAGAAATCGAACGATTTTATACACTCTTATCAGCATATTCCAATGATTGCGAATTACACGTTTCATCTCAGTTTAATTTTTTCTGACTTGTCGACGTCCCAACAACCACTTTATTGTCTTTATAAAATTTTAAAAGATTCCTACAAGAATATGTAAAAATATTGAGTTATTTTGTATTTAAATGCAGTAATATTGCTCTATTATTTCATGATGTTCATTTTTGGGTATTGCATCCGTTGCACTGTTTTCAAAATTAAACACTTTATCAAAAGCTTAAATCATTTACTTACAATCCTGTGAAGTATTGTACGAACAGCAATTTGCAACGCGGTTAAAAAGGTGTAATTGTCACCTTGGAACACAAGTGATAGAGTTGCTCACAAACCAAGGATATTTGGTTAGAAATAAAAAACAGCAAAGACGACTTTTAAAGTCATTGTCGTACATTCTTTATTATTATATTGTTATTGTTAAAACGGCAACGTTGGTTTAAATTTCGGCCTTCGGCAATGTTCAGTTCGGTAACATGTTTGTATATTCTTTTCTAATAGCCTTACTGTGAAACCTAAATTAGAGCGTTGAGCGTTGCGTTTTCTGACGCAACGCTCTCGCTCAGTGCGGCATACCGAAATTGAAGCGTTGCGTTGGGGCTGTCAAAATCATAAAATGAAAACAAATGTCAAAAAAATATCAGTTAAGTTGCCAAAAAACAACAAAATATTATTATTTTGCAAACTTAGCTCTTATTTGAATAAATTCCTTACAATTTTAATCAAACAAATATAAAACACAGGCGTTTTTGTTTGTCGCAGCCAACTTCAACTGCTAACGCCTTGTCAAAATTGGAAATTCGAATAGCTCAGCGTCAGAGCGTTTCAATTGCGGTTTGCCCCATACAATTTGTATGGGCATGAAGCAATTTTGACAGTGGCCTGCCGCTAACGCTCCAATTTAGGTTTGACTGTTACTTAGAATTACGGTTGCCACTCAACTAAAATATTTGGTACCAAAATTTTCCAAAAAAAAAGGCCCAAAATGGAAGCGAAAATACCATTTTATGTTTTCGGCAAATTGTTTTTTAACATTAAAGCAAAACATAACTTTTATATCGTCATTTTTGTTTTTGCTTGTACACTTAGTATATTTCAGAAAATAGTACTAATCGGCCTGTGGGTAGTACGGTAGTACGAATGACGAAATAGTAGTAAAATACTACTATCGTAGTACGTTCGGCAGCACAACCTGTAAGTTTTACTTCCTGAAAAGCAATAATGAGTCACTGGCCCGTGAACAAATTTGTGTAGTTTATGGTGACGATGCTCTATCAACACGTGTAGCACAACGATTCCAATCACCGGAAATGTCGATAAATAGTGGAAAGCAGTCCATGAAACCCCACATGCGACTGTTGAATTAGTTAAGAAGCTCGATGTCCTGAGTCCGAAAATTTTAATCGACCAAATTTCCGCATGCAAAATAAAGTCGCAAAAGATCGCTACTTTCAACAACTAACGAGACTACGTAAAGCAATTAAGAGTGATCAGAATTGACGATATCCCGGGTACCGCGTACCCTAGTTTGCAAAGAAAGCTGGACATTAGCGTTAAAACCAACATCGATGTAAGATCGATACTGGCTAAATGTAATCGTAGTATTAGGGTCTACTTGTGAGATAAATTTAAAATATGATTTTAAAAAATATATTGCGCATCCACTACAAAGTGAGACAACTCAAGATGTTTCAATTTTCCAGGAAACGCAAAAAACTGTTTTTGAGCGAAATAATCATTTTTTTAAATAACGTGTAGATCGTTTAGCAGCAAAACCTTACAGATTAAGCTTTAAGTTACAAAGGTTTTTTTTAATTTTACACCAAAAAATCCAACATTTTTAGTTGGGACTTTGTTGATGAAATTTAATTCAATAATTACCGAAATTACTTTAAGTTATGTCACTTTTGTTGATTTTAATAATTACAAATGACAGTTAAAAAGTTAGAAGAAAAATTTTGAAAACTCGAAATTAATTATTTCATTTGAAAATATATACTAAAGTTGTCACAACTTTACTAAAATTAACTTCAACAAAAATTTATTTGGTCAAAAGTCTCAATTGGAATTCGGACTCGTTGGCTTGAGCTGCAGCGATCAAATAGCATCACAATTCTCGACGTGGAAAAAGACCTAACTGTATTTTGGCAACAGTTAACAACAACAAAATATACTGAGCTTTTGATTATTGATAGATAGATGCATTGTGCACAGTATTAACACAAGGTTTATAAATTAAAGGTTACGCCACTCGCCATGTTGTGACTTAGAATGAGCAATTCGTAGTGTTGCCACATTTGTATATTATTTATTCGTATTTTATGAATACGAAAAATGGATAAAATTATAGAATAATCTCATATGCATATGTACATATTTCAATTTCCTAAATTTTCATGTTCTTCCGAAGCAAAAACAAAATAATTCAAGTCGATTGTAATAGACAAAACGTTCCCAGAATATATTTAAATTGTATACAATTGTTAAAACGTATTGTATGGCAACTACTTTTTCTCGGTTTTGTTTACATTTCCTAACATTTGACAAACTCGACCAATCAAAGCTCACTTCTGTGTGACGTCACACGAGCACAACAAATGTTTTGACGTTTAAGTGGCGGGACCTTTCTTCCATAGACCTTGGTATTAACACATAAACCCGAAAATTAAAACATTTGAGTTGTGTCACATTTCAAGTGGGTGTGTTATTATAAAAGGTATACTAAACGAAGTTACCAAGAGTGAAGCATTTATCCAGAGTAAAGTAATGAAAAACAATACAGGAAATTTGACATTTGTTTTTATAAAGTTTTTGTGTACTTTTGTATGAGCTGCAAAAGATTTTACATTCGTAACTTCAATATATTTTCTGAATGCTCAAAATAATTGTCGGTATCTGGCAACAATGTGGTATTGTGTTTGACAGCTTACTTCAAATCTAAAAAGATGGTGCGAATAACGTTATTCTAATTGTAGAGACTGCAATTTCAAGGAGAAGTTAGGATCTGTTTCATAGATTACATCAAGTGAAAAGAATAGTCCAAGCACCTGAAACTCAAGCTGCAAATTTTCGTATTGAGCACACGCCAAAAGCTACACGTGCAGTATTAGAGTTGTAAAAAAGTAGGAATAGCTATCAAGCACCTGCTGGCCAAAGTAAACAATTTTTTAAACATTGTTGAACAAGTATGTAACTTTTATTTACTTGCGTCGTTTGACGGTCTAAAACATTTCTTTATGCTTCTACAAACTGAAATTACGTTATAGTTTGCGAGGTTGGCTATGAAGCAACTTGTGTGGAGGTTATACCTATATATGCAGCTGTTAGTAATTCTTGGCTTTAATATACATAATTTCGTAAAGGCTACATTTACATTATCGCGTTAGATAGATAATGGTCACAGATGGGAGCAAAATTCTTACTAATATTACTACTATATGGACAGTTGAATGAAAAAATAAAATAAAATAAAATTTTCGATATTTTTAATATGAACTCTGGAACTACCATTGTAATCCACATGGATTAAACGAAAAATGAAAGTTTCAAATGTGCATAGTGAAATTATTCAAATTAACCAGGTTGAATGACAGCCTCTTTTAGTATGGCAAATAGAGAGACATTTTAAAAATGAATTGTCATTTATGCCATAATGCTAAAAAATTAACCCTAAATAATACAAAATATGTAGTTTCAAACTTGGTAGGATTTCGAACAAATTTAAAAACACAAAAAAATTCAGGGAAATTATTAAGGTATTGGCGGCAGCACATCTAACATGACAATATTTGTAGCGCCAGTGTAGTAACTAATCGCATAAAAGTTAACAACATAAGTTAATAATATACTCATACACACTGAAACTTAATAACAAAAAACAGAAGAGAAATACTAAAAATTCTAAAAGAACTTCATTCAGTACAGTTTTGCCCGTTATACTCTACACAGCAAATGATCGATTCTAGTTCAATTTGGCGCTCAACTAAACCTATAAATGTATCTTTACCTTAGGAACACATTTGGAGCGTATGGACGTGTGGGCGCACGGCGTTAATACGCTGTCGAAATACGTTCAGACGGTGCCTTGCTCACAATTCCAGCGTGAGCAGCAACGTATAAAATACTCAAAATACGTTTTTCAAGTGTCGAAAAATGAATAATACGCCCATACGCGGCGTAAAAAATAGAAATAGATCTAGATGAGCGTACCACGCTTTTACGTTCATACGCTTGCGTCGTCAATTGTGTGCGCTTTCATAGAAATACATTAAATTTAATTTGCTAACGCAATACGTCGAACATAAATACGCTCATACGCTCCAATTGTGTTCCTACGGTTACTTGAATTTTTCTTTATCTGGAACACCTGCAGAATGTTGGCTAGATTCATCATTTGGAATTGATCCTAGTTTATAAAAGCATTTTAAATCAAGTGTAGACAACCACATGTGTTTTACATACAAAATGCGAAATGTATCATAATAAATAAAGGAGGGAACCTAATTTTAGTAAAAAGTGGTGTTTCGACGAATGCAATAAACAAATTTACAACCTTCTGCAGCCACTACAAGGAAACGACGAACAGATTTTATTCTTCGAACGTTGGAAGACGTTCACTGCCGTAGACGAACGCTGATGCTAGACAAATGGTGAAAAGCCTGACCAAATCAAATTGTAAGTCAACAACGACACACAAAAAATAAAGGTGTCAGTATGTGGACCACTCGGAGGGTGCTTAGGAGAATTGGGCTCTTAAACGTACTTATGCAAAGCAGTGCTGTGTCAATACTGCCGCAGTGAAACATTTTCCCAATGCTACTGCGATGCTTTGCATCAATCAGATTGGCGACACTATTTTGTTTAGGAATTCATTTCATGTGCATCATTGTGAATGAAGATTGAAGTCGTAATAAATTATATGTTGGATTTATTTTCGGATTTGGCAAATGAACCAATATACAACAACGCAAAATACATTGGAAAACTGATCGCTGCCCACAAATTCCAGTGCGACACGTCCAACTCCGCCATCTTGCACACAGAAACATGAACGCATCGCCAAAATTTGTGATGAGCAGTTTGCGCTTCCGATGCTTATCGATTACTTGATGCCTGCGTTTAGGAATAGGATGCACGTGCAGCAATTTTTTGTTTGCGTTTAGGAACATACTGCTTTGTACTTATGCAGTGCAACTGACGTCGAAACAAATAAACTGTTTATCCGGAAAATACATCACTGTTCATTTAAAGTTTTTTAAAGCACATAAAACTGGAGCGTCAAAGATTGGAATCGAGTAATTGGATCGAGTTAATCAAAAGTCAACTAATTTCGATCAAATGACAAACAGTAATATTAACATCACCCATACGAAACGAACACGTTGAACTAGAATCGTGGAATTATTAAAAAAAAAGCTAGGAGATATTCTTAAGACGACGTTACATGATTATATAGACCAATGTCCTTATCCCGACGAAGAAATCGTTTTCTAACAGGCCAACGATTTAATGCACACAACCAAAATCGATAGAAGCTGGTTCCGCAGGTAAAGTAATCAGTAATCTGCAGTAAAGTAATCACAAAGCCCCGAATCCAACCCATAAAATATTTGGAACAAGTGCAGAATACCACACCCTCTTAAAAAAATTTTTTATTTTTTTTGTCGGAAAGAGGGGCATTTTCTTATTCTAACAAACTTAAAATGTTGCCCCGGAAACATTCACCGCCCCCAAAGTCCCAGTTATATATCCGAATTTCTCAATAAATAATCAACCGATTCTAACGATATAGGTGTCATATGAAAGGTATTTTCTTCCTCTTTCGATTAATGTATAACATTAGATATGTAATTTGTACTAATAATGAGTTATAAGCAAAGATTTGTTTTTTTTACAAAAATTTTTTAAAAACTTTTTTTCTCGAAAAAATACGTTATTAAGCTATTATAAGTTTGCTACTATATTATAGTCTGTGAAATTCCCTTTACAATGAAATATAAAACTGCACCGTTTTATGTTTTTAAGTATTTTTTTTAATTTTTTGTAACTTGACTCTTGGTCTTTTCTTGGTAATAAGTTTTTCCCAGCTGGCCGGCCTTCGGCCGGGCGCTAAAAAAATAACTCTCATGGGAGTCACCACCACATCAGGCAGCAGTTAGGTGTGCACAGTATGTTTTTGTTCAAATCCATAGTTCCAAGCCATAGTTTTCTTGGCAATAAGTTTTTCCCAGGTGGCCGGCCTTCGGCCGGGCGCTAAAAAAATAACCCTCATGGAAGTCACCACCACATCAGGAAACAGTTAGGTGTGCACAGTATTTGTTTGTTCAAATCCATAGTTCCAAGCCATAGTTTTCTTGGCAATAAGTTTTTTCCAGGTGGCCGGCCTTCGGCCGGGGGCTAAAAGAATAACCCTCATGGGAGTCACCACCACATCAGGCAACAGTCAGGTGTGCACAGTATTTTTTTGTTCAAATCCATAGTTTTCTTGGAAATAAGTTTTTCCCAGGTGGCCGGCCTTCGGCCGGGCGCTAAAAAAATAACCCTCATCGGAGTCACCACCACATCAGGCAACAGTCAGGTGTGCACAGTATTTTTTGTTCAAATCCATAGTTCCAAGCCATAGTTTTCTTGGATATAAGTTTCTCCCAGGTGGCCGGCCTTCGGCCGGGCGCTAAAAAAATAACCCTCATGAGAGTCACCACCACATCAGGCAACAGTCGGGTCTGCACAGTATTTTTTGTTCAAATCCATAGTTCCAAGCCATAGTTTTCTTGGCAATAAGTTTCCCCAGGTGGCCGGCCTTCGGCCGGACGCTAAAAAAATAACCCTCATGGGAGTCACCACCACATCAGGCAACAGTCAGGTGTGCACAGTATTTTTGTTCAAATCCTTTCATAGCAGAAGATCGTTCTTAAGCAAAACCTTCATAAGCGCTTTTTCAATACGGTGCTTTTACCTCAACTTAAATTTTATTATTAAAGCAAAATTACAGTTTCTAAATGTTTTATATTTCGTTGTAAAGGAAATATGGTTACAAATGGTTACAATGGCAATAATATGGTTACAAACTTATAATAGTTTAATAATGGATTTTTTCAAGAAAAAAATCCGTTTTTAAAAAATTTTTGTAAAAAAAAAACAATTTTCGCTTATAACTCATTATTAGTACAAATTACATATCTAATGTTATACATTTATCGAAAGAGGAAGAAAATACCTTTCATATGACACCTATATCGATTATTTATTGAGAAATTCGGATATATAACTGGGACTTTGGGGGCGGACCACGCCCTCTGTGAATGTTTCCGGGGCAAAATTTTAAGGTTGTTAGAATAAGAAAATGCCCCTCTTTCCGATAAAAGGAAAAAATAATTTTTTTAAGAGGGTGTGGTATTCTGCATTTAAGCCAAATATTTAAGGGCTTTTGTTAAAAACACTGGAAATATAAAAGTGCGTCTTACTCGAACTAAAAGAGTAAAGGGCATGTCAAACTATAATAATCGAAAATGTAGTTGAAAATATGCCAAAACGTATGAAAGGTGCTAAACGTTTTTTTATTATTAAGTTTCAGTTTGTATGGGCATTTTATTCTGTAATAAAAGAGGAATTTCCACTCAAAATTTGGTGGTGTTTAGATTACTGCTTAGAATTCTAAAGCACTCGAAGTGCAAAAGTGGCAAACATCCGAACGGTATTGCACGCCACTGTATGTATTTATAAAAGATAAAACGAGATGACGATAGTCATAGTCAAATAATGAAGTCAACTCGCTAGTGACATTTTATGTGAAGCACTTTTATTTAGACAACTATTCTTAGACACAGTTAAATAAACCAAGTGATCCAAATAGATACAGCACTCTTATTTTGACAAGGGGTGGTTAATTGCTATTCTATCAATAAACTATTTGAACTAATTGTACCTTAAGGGGACTAAGAAAAAAAATATGTACATGAATACTGTCACTCACGAAACTGATTGAGCTGTTTTTAGAAAGCACTAATAGAAGGAAAATTTATCTGCGAACGAAAACTTCTATTTTTCCACAATATTGTACAATAAACAAAGTTAGAGAGAAATTAATTTAAAATTTTAATTCTTATTACACAAAAACTAAGAAACACAATAAGTAGCTTGGGCACTTATGTGACTTCCATACATTGAGTTTTTTTATATTTAATATTTTGTATAGCCCAATTTAGCGTCATTTGGCGCAATCATGGCCTGAATTCTGCGTGGCATGCTTTCTACAAGATTCTGGCATACTTCCTGTGGGATATTTTCCCAAGCTTTTCCGTACTACTTATTTCCCAGCTATGCGTTTTCATGATTCCCCCTAGATGTTATATGGAGTTAAGGTCAAGAGGTTGTGAAGGTCAATCAAAAGTTTTGAAATTATTTTTCGACCATGTTTTAGTAAGTTTAGCTGTACACTTCGGATTATTGTGTTGCTGGAAGACAATATCCAAAGCACTTACGTCAAACTTTTCGGGTGATCCTGCAAGCTGCGTGCTCAAAATGCCAACATGTGATGCGGTTGTCATATTTCCCACAATATTGAACACTCATCCAACACTTTTGGCCATCATACAACCCCGGACCATTAGGGAACCGCCGCCGAACTTAAGACTAGGTTTTACATAACATTTTCAAACCCACTCTGGTTCATCAGGATCCAATCGATTTATTTTGGCTTTCTTCCGAATTGCTATTTTAGCCTGTTTGTGATGAAATTAGACGGTGAGGCAAGCCTTGCTTCAACAATTCTTCTTTGTTATTGGCGCCCATGTTGTGGATTGTTTGTCTAAAGTAATAAGTTTTATTTATGAATTTTATTGTACAAAAATGTACTTTATTAATTACGTACTTACAATAAAAATCAATTATTACCACATTTTTACACACAGCTTCACGAAATTTTTGTTTGTTCGTACTCGTTTACACAACTCACAAAACTGATAACAGCTAACTGATAACAGAACTAACCAACGAAGCGAACACAAACGAATAAAAACAATGTTCTGTCGGCATATTTATTCGTTAGATAAATATAGTTAAAATACACACATACCAATATTACGTTCTTTTTCAGATAAAATCCCCATTTGATTCTTCATCAGACTCGGGGTCAAAATAAATGCCTTCCATGAACTCCACACTTTCTCCATCAGATAAATTTTACAGTTTATTCCTTGTCGTGGCATATCTAAACAAATGAAAGGCCAATATGAGCAACAAAGGTCGTAAAATGTTGCGTAGCCTGGCAGGTCCGCCTGTAGGCGGCCAATGATTAGAAGGCTTTTTTGTAACCTTTCACTTTTGTAACACTTTTGTTAAAAACGCCGTTGGATTAAGAACACTTTTATTTGCTTACCAGTAATTTTTTAAGCTTTATCAAATATCTCTAGATATTTTAAATAAATTTTTGAAAATCACAACGTCTCACAAATTAGTTTTAACCTGTTCGACACAAATTTTACGCTTTAAATGATCATGGCGCCGAAAATATGACCACAACGATAAAAAAAAATATCCCCTGTGCATGCATTGAACAGTTTCTCAAAGTCTTGAGACAATGAAGTGACCGCTGAACAATTCCATTAGTTTTGGCAGATTGTGCCGATGTTTTCATTCTTTTTTGCGAAAAGCAAGTGCCTGGGCGTACCCAGCAACAAATTAAAGGGGGTAAAGACATAATTACATTTCCAAATTCAGAATATAAAATTCAAATAGAATACAATATAGATTTCTGTGCATATGTAAATAAAATATGGAATTACGAAGGGGAACTACCATCCTCTACCCATACCTAGGTACACCCATGAGCGCCTGTCATCATCAACCGAATCTTTTTGCTGTATGGTTGTTTGTACCCGTATGCTGCGCTTGGTTGATTGATTTTACAACTTGAGCCCGTTTTCGTCAGGCTCTTCATTCGGGTGGTCAATTTTCGTTTGGCGTTATGTTTGTAGTCAGTCCATACCTAAAAATATTACGAGTTACAGAAAAAGTTTTGTACATTTCAAAGAAAGTGTTTTTACTTACTTTCTGCCATCCCTTCGTTGTCTTCATTGGAGGCCCATTGCTGTTCAACAACTCTATCAATCTCAACCATAAATTTTTTTTTGTCGCGGCCGTTGCAATTCTGCAAACTATTTTTTGCGAGCTCGGCATGTTGTCCATGAATTCGATTAACATCTTTATTTGTCTAGCGTTCGTTTGTTGACTCCTTAAAAAATTAAAAACATTTATTTATTTCCAAAAAATTTCAAATTTCATACTTACATTTTGTTATGGTTGACAACGGCGCAAATGAGCAAACGAGCAAAATTGGTATCGAGCTGTTTGTATCGAACGTTCGATACGACACGACTACATTTTGTGTTACGGAAAGCAAAAACGATAGTTCGATACACGTATTTGCTCGATATCGAATTACGGAAAGACACCCCAGGACAATACGTTTGGAGAATACGTTTGCTGTGTTAAGGCAAAAAGGAGGTAATAACTGTAACCCCTCTGTAGCTGAACTTAATCACTCAATGACTCATATGATTCAATGACTGATATAATTTCAAGCGCTTCTTTTAGTGAGGATGTTTTGCATGCTAATAACGATGATAATGACAATGAAATGTCCTGGATAACCTTGATCTAAGTAACAAGATGCACGAGACCTATTTTGGGGGTGACACATTTTTTAATCCGAGAGAGATTGGATACGTGGCGTACAAAATCATTCCGAAATTAAATTGTAGGTACAAAATACAGTGTCGAATTGAGAAAAAGGGATGAAGTTTTGACTGCTCCAAGTAAAATTTTTATTTTTCACAAAAATTATCAATCAATTTCAGATTTTGGGAATCTTTTTGTTCATAAAATCTTCGAAGCAATACCTGAAACAATTAGTATTAAGGCTACACCTGCATGGTTCCATGGCGAGTGCTGTAACCTTAGAGTCACAATCTTGGGTTTTCTTATTTTATAAAAGCTGGCCAATAAAAAAATTATTATTAAAAATTATTATTATTTTTCGAAGGATAAATTAAAACAAAAGTAAACCAATAAACATAAAACCTTATAATAATTTTTTTTATAAGAATTATAAACTCTTGTGTAACATATTTGCGCCCATATTTCACTACACCAAGCTCATGAATTTCCTTAATAATTAATAATTGACTGGCGCGACAGCCCGATACCGCGACTAGCTACCCGCAACCATCCATGTTGTGCGTGCGAATTTGTACAAGGTCGGAAGGGACCTACAGTTTTATGCCGATTCCGAACGGCGAGTCGGGACCCTTTTCATAGGCAATTTTACTCTCAGAGGTTTGCCATTTCCTGCTGAGAGGACAGCCGCCGAAAGAAAAATTTTTGTTTTTCTTTTTTCGGTGTTATCAGCAACGGAGTCTTGCTTGGTTCGGGCGTCGCATTTGACTCGCGGTCCAACGCACCAGCCAGCTGAGCTACGGCGGCTGCCAATTTCTTTGCTAATTGTAATATGCTTGTGATTTTATAAAACAAAGCAGAAAAAGCGACGCAATAATTACCAACAACATCAATAAAATGTTCAAAATGCGTCTATAGTTATGCACCAGCCAAAAACTACATTTTTAATCGCAGTGTTCAAAAAACTGTTTTTTTTTAATTTGCACAAGAACCTAAAGTTAATAACTTGTAAAGCTCTTTCACCCTGTATCATTAGATTTTTCTCAAAAATTTTTAATTGCTCAAAAATGGAAAAATGTGGGTGCGTCTATAGTTATGCTCTTCAGTGTAGTATAACACCTAGATATTTCACCTCCTTCTATCTCTGTCCCATCCAAACGTATAGGTTTAAGAGCTTTCTAGATACTATATGCACATTGCGTGCTTCTCTTATGTATGCCGCATGCATTGTGTTCCTCCGTGGCATGTTGCTTTTGTAGATGGATATACGACAACTCACTTTCTAAAACTTGAAATTTTGTTGCTGCAAAGTCGATAGTTTTACGGTAGTTTTACGAGTTGGTCGTTTTAGTAATGAATGTGAAGTATTAAAGGGATGCATTTCTAGCACCCTTAAGTGGGAATGGCAATAGCGGAAGATGCTTCGAAGTGTGCACGAGGCAAAACAGGAGTGGGAGTTGCTTCGGTGTTCAAAACAGAAATATTGTCTTTGTTCTTAAAATTATTTTTCTGTAAATTTCGATCAGCTGAGAGGATGAAGAGACATTGTATAATGCTGCAGGTTGCCGGGTCGAGCTGCGACAAATTAAAACACTGCACTTCACCTCTGAAACTAGACTAATGCTCCGGTGGCCCGGAGCCTTTATTTATAATATTCCTTACACTATTTACACTATTTCTTATCCTAAGAATTTGGCTGCACATGCACGTAGGTAGCATGACCCAAAGTGCATGGCAGCCTAAATACACAGCACGATAAGAGCATACCGACACCACATGCTGGCCGCACGCTTTTATCGCGTCTGTTACTTGAATTCTTGCAGCGGTCACCACTTGATAAGTGCAACCAGATGTTGCTTATCTAGTGGTGCCATTGCAAGATTCAACATATTGCCCCCGTTGAAAGGAGGCGGTTTTCTTAACCTACTAAACCTCTTAGAGCTAGGGCAGCAGCGGGCAACAACGTTGATCTCAGCTTCCTGATATTAGCGCCGGTGATGGTAACTGCTGGTCGTCAATTGGGATCTGCGATGTCTTCACTTTTCAATTTAGCCTAACTCCAGCTACTTGACTACTGGCCGCTAAGTGCTGATGTTGATGGTGCGCGTCGCAAGCCACGTTTGCTCACTTCAGGTCACAATTTTCCTGCTGCGGTCGCCTTACTGCCTAAAGTTGCAGTATGCCTTACCCCTCTAAAGTCATTTTCACCGGGGAGGCTGTCTCACGCTTCTGCGCGGTCTTGGAGTTACCTCAATTCCTCGTTGATGAGCTTCAACGATCTTCATCTCGTTAACGTATTTGCTTCATGCTGACGGTTCTGTCACGCAACGAATTAGCACTGACAGGACGGCCCAGTTGCCCTCAATGTTTTCAAGGTTGTCGTACTCGGGATCAATTGGAAGAGAAACTTCTTCTTCCTCCTGAGTTTGTTCGGCACCCCACCATGTTCCTCTAGCCTTGCGCCTTTTGCGCTTTCAGCCTTTTTAGGAATTGGTTCCTGCTACATCTTTTGGGTCAGACGACGTCCTTCAACTTTGCGAGGTTGGTCACCGACCTTGTGTCTCTTTTCTGCTACATTTTATCAGTGCTCGACAGCCAGTCAATGCGAAACACTTCGATTTCAGGAAGCTTCTGCATGGCATCAAACTTGCGATGGGCCGCGGAATCTAACGTCGACCATGTTGCAGTATCCCAGATGGCGCTGCTTGTTCAAGCGTATATACATAGTTTTAGTCAGATAATAATCAAGTATGAAAACAAACAATTGTAGGCTTACATATGTACATACATAACGACTTCTAGCCAATGGTTCATTTTTCGACCACTGAAAAGTACGCGGTGCTGAGAGGTAAAAATATTTGCATAATCTTATGGATATCAATTGATTGTGGTAATTTGGTCTTTAGTCTTGGTAAATAATCAATAATAAATCGATAATTTGAAAAGGTTATATATTTTTCAAAATATTCAAAATATGACTAAAAAAATGCTTTTTTTCGTGCCTTCGCCAACATCTCTAAATTGATCTTTTTAAAAAAAAATTATTATTTCGAGGGGTTACCAAAAGACCAAAGCTATTATATGCATCAAAAGTTCAAAGATATAATGTCTAAGTGCAGAGCTACTCTCCTTCAAAGTGGCTGGTCGAAAAATCGACCAGCGGCCGAAAATGGGTTAAATCGTAGAAATCCTTAACTTCTTAACGTTAAATTTCCTTTTTAATTATAATTTAGTAATTATACTCTTTATCTTTTGTAGTAGGAAAAGGATAAACCGCATACAAGTCGCCTGATCCTTGCGTCTACTATGTCACCAAGACCATTTTCAGCGAAACTGGCGTTGGTCACCCTGACCCCTGCAATTTTTTGCAGAAAACCAATTTTTCGGATTGCAACCCTAGTTCTTCTGTCGTTTGGAAGACTGAGTCACATCTGGCTTCTTTTTTGGGCATTTATAGCACGCGCGTACAACTTGCGCTGCTACTTGTCTTCCTCGCAACGGCCAATATTTTTGCCGCGTGAGTTCTAGCAACTCTTTCGTTCCACTATGTCGGTTCTCTCTGTGAATACCTGAAATTAATGATTTAGTTAATAAGCATGTGGATGGTAGCAGAATTGGAGCTTCGTGTCATCCGACCTCGCCACCTTCTGCGATCGAACGTCCACTCGAATGATTCCATCTTCACCTAAAACTGGAGACAAAGCGGTTAGTTTCGATGATCGATTTACCATTTTCCCTTCCTTTAACCTTTTAATTTCTTCAGAAAAGTACCTTTGCTGTTCTTTCCTTTTTAAAATTTCAGCTTGTTTATTATCGTTTGACCTGTGTTTCGTAGTTCCACAGTTCTTTACCTTAGGTTTAATTGACGCAGCTCCAATTATAACCCAACCAAATACCGTGTTCTCCATATAAAGACTCGAGCTCAAATATCTTCTCTTTTTCTTTAATATGGTTCCCATAACTTCAGCCCCTAGTAGTATGTCAACTTGATTTGGGATGTGAAATTTTGGGTCGGCTAACGGAGTTCTTTTTGGGAGATTAGATATCTCAATCTTTTCCCCCGGTAAATTTGGAGTAATTTTTGGGAGAACCGTTGACTCAACTTTGATTTTGAAATCATTGTGAGATGATTCTATTTCCATCATTACTTCCTCCTTTACTTTTGATTTCGTTCCTGAAACCCCTTCTATGGTTGTGTTTGCCCTTGTTTTAAATCCTAATTTATGTCTGAATTGTTCCGTAATGAAACTTCCCTGAGAACAGTTGTCCAGCACTGCTCTTGCTGTTATGTATTTGCCTTGGTGGTTTTTTATTTGCACCAAGGCCGTTGCCAGTAATATGCGCTTCTTATTGCTGCCTATCGCTAACGCAACATTCGGTTTACTACTACCGAAGTTGTCATTATGCAGCAGCGTGTGGTGGTTATTTGCCGCTTATCAGAATATCTCCTCTGAAGAATATTCCACGCCACGTTAAAGTTCGCATCACTTATACCTAAGTGATCAACCAACCTTAACGCCTCACCCCTTAAATATGATTTCAACGCAATCATTTTATGGGTGTCTCCCACATTTTTATGGAGGAATATTTCCGCGAAAATATCCCTAAAGAATATCCAACTACTATAATCCCCACTAAATATGGGAATCTGAATTTGAGGCAGGTTATATGGCAATAGATAGACATATAGACAATAGGCAATAGAGAACCTTTATCCATTAGGTCCTCATATTCTTCGCACAACTCGTCCTCTCCGAAGAACTCATTGTACTCGAACTTGAGATCTGTCGCACGGTCCTCGAACTTGTGCAACCGTGGCAGATCTTTCCATCCCATATGGATGCGTTCGTGACACCTTTTCAGTTCTTTTAAGGTGCCCTGAAACCTCGCTTGAACAGATGCGGCTTGGTCCCTTTGACGCTCCGCCGACAGCAATTTACCTGTGCTGTCAGTTCGCACTTCCATATTTTCCAATGGAGAACTGACCGCGCCCTTCCCTCATCTTGCCTCTACATCACCTACTCGCTTGATTGTACTTTCGTACAACGCCTGAACTTTTTCATAGTATTTCTTTTCGAAATACACCTTGTACTCCCTTAGCGCTTGCTTGGGAGCTAAACTGCAGTGATTCGTTGTTAACTCCTCGAACAACGAATTCAACTGCCCTTGCAGCCCTTCATTTTGACTCTCAGCGTTTAGCTGGTTGCAAATGCTAAGAATAGCATTGCTAAGCTCTTCCTGTTTCCTGAGCATTTCCTTTGCCATTTTCTGTTATTTTCAAAAAACCTACTTTTTCTCAAAAAACTTTTCCGTACTAATTTATCTTATTAATTTTTTCTCTTTCCTTACCAGTCGGTTTGTGTGTTGCGGGGTCACCAATGTATAATGCTGCAGGTTGCCGGGTCGAGCTGCGACAAATTAAAACACTGCACTTCACTTCTGAAACCAGACTAATGCTCCGGTCGCCCGGAGCCTTTATTTATAATATTCCTTACACTATTTACACTATTTCTTATCCTAAGAATTTGGCTGCACATGCACGTACAGCTGCGATCAATATAATAGTAGTACGCATACAACGAAAAGAAAATTAAGAAAAAATAATCTGCTTTTCTTTACAAATATTTACTTTGTATTTTTTGTAATAAGTTATATGTGTTAGCAATGCAATCATAAAAGAAAACTTAAGAATTAAACTCAGTTTGGTTTGATTTAAATTAAATGCGCCAAAAGCTCCAACATATGGACGGTCAAAAAAAAAATAGTAGTTCGCTTTACTTTCATAAAAATGAAGCAAAAATTGTGTTTCATTTTAAAAGATTTAATGGTTAAATAGTAATAACGTAATTTTTCTTCAAATTAATATTTAGTTGCGTGACTGTTGTTCGCTATTACTGCAGCACAGAGCCAATGCATTGAATTAACCAAATTTTCATATCTTTTTCTAGGGGCGTGGTCTACTGCTTCTCAAAGTTGATTATTATTTAAAGGATTATTGTGAGCAACTGCTCTCTTCACGTCACACCACAAATTTTTAATTGTATTGAAGTCTGGTGATTGTGCGAGCCATTCCATAACCCTAATCCTGCTCTTGCGAAGCCCCTTTCGTGCGACCTTGCTTGTATGCTTTAAGTTATAATCCTGTTGGAAGACCCAAAGCATTGGCGTTTTTTCACGGACACGATTTTCTGCAAGATTCGTACACATACACATCGATCCATCGTTTTCTTTATCAAATAAATAGCGCCACCTCCATAAAACGTAAGACATGTATTTATTTATTGAGCATGTCTTACGTTTTATGGAGGTGGCGCTATTTATTTGATCAAGAAAAGTGCATGCAGCCTAAATACATAGCACGATAAGAGCATACCGACACCACATGCTGGCCGCACGCTTTTATCGCGTCTGTTACTTGAATTCTTGCAGCGGTCACCACTTGATAACACTTCGTTCAATAATGTGTGTGGCTAACTAATTAAAACACATTTTTTTGCCAAAATTCGTTTTTATTCATCAACATAGTCCCCTTTTAGGGAGATACAATCATTCCAACGCTTTTCCAATTTTTCGATACCGCCTTTGTAGAACGATTTTCTTTGCCTTCAAAATAGGCGTTAGTTTCGGCGATTACTTCATCATTTGAGCCAAATCTCTTACCACGGAGCATCTTTTTGAGGTATGCGAAGAGCCAGTAGTCGCTGGGGGCCAGATCTGGAGAATACGGGGGATGAGGAAGCAATTCGAAGCCCAATTCATGCATTTTTGCCATCGTTTTCATCGACTTGTGACACGGTGCATTGTCTTGGTGAAACAACACTTTTTTCTTCTTCATATGGGGCCGCTTAATCGCGATTTCTTCTTTCAAACGTTCCAACAACGCTATATAATAGTCGCTATTGATTGTTTTCCCTTTCTCAAGATAGTCGATGAATATTATTCCTTGCACATCCCAAAATACTGACGCCATAACCTTGCCAGCCGATATTTGTGCCTTTGGACGCTTTGGGCGGCTTTCACCGGTTGCATGCCACTCAGCAGACAGCCGATTTGGCTCTGGAGTGAAATGGTGGATCCATGTTTCATCCATTGTGATGTACCGACGCAAAAACTCCGACTTGTTGCGCGTAAACATGTCCAAACAGCTCTTTGAATCATCGATTCGTTGTTGTTTTTGCTCCGGTGTGAGCAAACGCGGCACCCTTTCCGAAAACACCTTTTTCATAACCAAATGTTCGTGTATTATGGTGTGTACACTGCCTGCTGATATCTTTAGAATGTCAGCAATCTCCCCCACTTTCACTTTACGGTCGGACATAATGATTTTCAGTGTTTTTTCAACGTTTTCCGGAATAACAGTAGATGGAATGTCATCGGTGTCTGTACGACCACGTTTGAATTCGGCATACCAATAACAAATGGTTCTTTTTGATGGAGCAGAGTCCGAATAATGTTTTTCAAGCCATTGAACAGTATTTTTTTTCATTAAAAAACAATGATAAATCAGCACACGGAATTGCTTTGAATTAATTTTTTTTGAAAACTCAAAAGTAGTGTCACTTAAAGCACTGTAACTTGTAAACTAATGGTCGGATTGACATATAATTTTGACAGTAAGCCTAAAAAGGTTCACAATTTCGAAAAAAAATATTGATTTAGTATTAGTGCCGGCATCTATGTGTCAGTCACACACATTATTGAACGAAGTGTTAAGTGCAACCAGATGTTGCTTATCTAGTGGTGCCGTTGCAAGATTCAACAGACTTAAAACATGAAAAGCAGGGTGCGGAGAACGATCAAAATACGATCTTTCTCACGAATAATCGCAACCAAACACTGAGTGCTTCTAATGTCTCGCGAGCGATAAAGTTGCGCTGCGAGCAAAAGCATTTACGATCTCTCACGAGAAATATAAATGTTCGGAAAAATCGCGAATGAGAAAATGTCGCTGCAAGCGTCGTCAGTTCGATCTCTCGCGATCGTTCGTTTGTTGCGAGCGCTTGTTGTAAAACTCATTCAGTAACTCGTATTGTGAAGATTGAATCTTTGAACGATCGCGATCGTTCGTCTGGGCAGTAAATTATGTACATATATAGGAGTTTGTGCAGTTTGCTATTAAACTCGGCTGCTACTGACTGAAGTTTATTTCCTAAAGGAAACTTATGTATAGAAGTTTGTATATTTTAAAGACCTTTTGTTAGGAAAATTATAACAAAAAAATAAAAAACTTTGTGTTATGTTTGTATATGGTCTCGTAATGCCTTTTAATGTTTCCTTATATGTATCCTTTAAGTTGTTTTCCACACAAAATGCACTTTGAAAAATCTGTGTCTTTATTATATGTAACAAGTTTCGTCTTGTCAATATTTGACACTTTGCCCATATTTATATAAAAAAAGCAAACGCACAAGAAAATAATTTCACAAATCGTCCTTCGTCCGTATGTATCGCATAGACTAAATTCAATGATTGTTTGCAGCGACGCTCTACCGACGAACCTTAAAAAAATTCGTTCGCGATCGATCAAAAATTCGCTCGCGAACGATCGAAAATTCGATCTTCTCATATTAGCTCGTTTTGCGATTGTATTTTATCGCGAGAAATACTTGAGCAAACGAGCGGTTGCGAATGATTTTCTGCATCAGCGTTCTTCCCACGACCGATCGCTTTCGTACGCTCGTTCGTTTGAAATGTGTATACATAAACTCGCTGCATACGATCTCTCACGAACGAATACGTAGGCAATGCATTCGCAACCGCTCGTTTGCTCAAGTATTTCTCGCGATAAAATACAATCGCAAAACGAGCTAATATGAGAAGAGCGAATTTTTCCGCACCCTGATGAAAAGTAATACAAAGCGGGGTACATTGAGAGCGAAGTTATATGTTAACAAAATAAATTTATAATCTTGTTGTTTTTGCTCCTGTACTCAGGGTTACGTTAATTATCTGCGAGTTACGTGTTGGAATATACATAGGGTAGGCACATTTAGAAGAAACATTTGGATAGAAAAATAAATAGGGCCAGTTTTACATTTAACACGTCTTGGGGCAAGCTGAGAGCATGGGAGCTCATCTTATAAAAACGATGGTTTTTATGGCTGCCTCATTAAGAGTTCAGGACGAAAAATTATTGGGAGTCAGTCTTAGATTTTAACCCTTTAAGAGAATTATTCTGAACAGCTGTTGAGTAATTTGTCGAATTTCATACCACTTTGACTTCGATGCATGTACTCCCACTCTAGCTCTACAACTTTCTGGCACACGAATTTTTTCGTCAAACCGCATAAAATGAGAGGTTCCGGAGTATATTTTCTAACTGGCCCTAACACCTCGTTACTACAACCTGCCGCAATTGTTTTTCTCCTTGCGCCTCTGCTTTGCGCGCTCCTTATCCAGTTGGTTACACCAAGAGATGATGGAGCGCCACCAACTTTGCCCTTCCACCGGAGATACCGTCTCACCCTTCGCCGTTGACTTCCAACTACCGCGTCGAACACCTTTTTTTTCGGAGCTCTATTGTAGGTGGATGTTAATTTGCTGCGCTACGTCGCACAGTGTTGTAACTAGTGACAAAAATGCCAAAATGCAATGTTATAACCACAAAAGTCTGAGTATGAGGTTTTGTTGCAAATATTTCAATTAAAGGAAATCCCAAGTCTTAAAAAAAAATATTGTATTATTAAATATCTATATAAAATATATAAATCTTACAGCATTGAAAAAAATTATGTACAAACAGCACATTTTTGCTTTCACTTTGAGGCTCAATGTTTAAAAATCAAATATGAGCGGGTCCCTAAAACTGACTTGTCTTTAATTTAAGTCTGACAAGACAAAAATTCGGCTGATTCTTCTCACCTCTGAGCAATACCAGTATGAAGAAAATGAAACAAAGAAAACAGGTGAATAAAAACTGACTTTAAACTTTAACACTAGAACACAAAGGTCAAAATGACCGGTTGTATGAATTCATCACAAAATTTTTTACATAAAAAATATTTTTTTTTTTGTAAATGTATTATGTATTGTACTAAATTTATGTAATCTTTAATATTAGAAATTGTTAGATTCGTGCGCTTTTATTTTACAGAGATAAGTATGTGGTATACCTATTTATACCAACCGGTCATTTTGACCGGTATATAAAAACATAAGCGGAGTTCACGATTGCTTGTGTAAATGCAAACAAAACCATGTTATAATGTTGCTAGAGTGTAGTGAAAACTGTGGCAACATTATAGCATATCCAAAAGCATATTTTTTCCCACGAATACGATCCAGCTTCCACTCCAGGACGAAGAACAATACACACAATTTTCAAAAAGACCAATGGGTTTACAGCGTTTGCAAAACGAAACATAATAAAGGGCACTGTGAGTAGTGCATTTTCATTGGTAATTGATCGTCAAATTATAGTTCATATTATAACATGCATAGAATTAGAAGCTTTCCGAGTACTTGGAAACAAAATTGTTTAAAAATTTATCTCATGAAAAGTTTAATGCTTTTCTTGCAGTTTTCGTATGCACGTGGCGCATACGAGGCTAAGAACTTAAAATTATCTTATTTATGGTCAAAACGATGGGACCATCTTTTTTTTGCAAACACTTTTTCCAGAAACGATTTCACAGATATTTTACGGTTTGTACGCTTTGATAAAAAAATGAAAGAAGTCAACGATTGAAGAATGACAAATTTGCAATGATCTCACATGTTTGGGATTCATTTATCAAAATAGCCAAAATTTCTATGTACCAGGACAGAAAATTACAATTGACGAGCAATTATTCCCAACAAAACCCAATAAGTTTGGAATAAAATTTTGGTTGACATCTGATGTAAATAGTAAATATGTTGTTAATGGGTTTTCTTATTTGGGAAAGGACGAAACAAAGCCATCGACAAGTCCTTTGAGTTAATTGTCGTCCTCAAATTAATTGAACCGTTTACCTTTTCATGGAGAATTGTAGCGACTGAAAATTTTTTTACCAGCTTATCACTAGCATCAAATTCATTGCAGAACATACTACGTTGGTTGGAACTATCCGTGCAAACAAAAGGGAATAACCTAAACTTGCTAAGTTAAAAAAATATAAATTACATCTATATTCATCTGTAATTTATAGAACAAATTATGCTACATTGTCAGTATATAAAAATAAGTCAACGAAAAAGGTCCTGGTGCTGAGTACGCTTCATAATTCGGTCAAAATTGAAGGGGACAAAACTAAGCCTCAAACTATAATATTTAATAACAAAACTAAGTTCGGGGTAGATATTACCGATCAAATGGCCAGAAAATACACTGTGAAGTCCTGTTCTCACAGATGGCCTCTCCAAATATTTTTCAATGTTCTTGACTTGGCAGAAATAAATGCATGGGTTTTGTATAATGAAACATGTGGAGAAAATATATCAAGAAGAGATTTCCTGTTTCAATTAGCTTTCATCAAAATATGAAGATTCATCCGAACTAGAAATTTTTACCAATCTTTTGACAAACTATCAAAGTTTCAATACACAAAAAACTTGCCAAAGAGGTTTATGCAATGAAAATAAAACCACCAATATCTGTGGTGGTTGTAGAAAATATGTTTGCGGTAAATGTACTTTGAAACAAATCTCTATTTGCAAAAAATGTGGTATATACAGCTGCGGTCAAAATAATAGTAGTACGCATACAACGAAAAGAAAATTAAGAAAAAATAATCTGCTTTTTTTACAAATATTTATTTTGTATTTTTTTTAACAAGTTATATGTGTTAACAATGCAATCATAAAAGAAAACTTAAGAATTAAACTCAGTTTGGTTTGATTTAAATTAAGGCTTGTCCACGAAATAACTTTTACATTTTCTATTATTAATAGCTACTAAATAAAATATTGAACTAATGTTTGTGTGAGTATTTATTATCTCTTATAACTCAAAGTTTGTGCTAATGTACAAATATTTTAAAGTTCAATTGGATTTCTTACAAATCTACGTATTTTTGCTTTCAATCCCCTCATCAAATTTTGCACACCAGATTTTCCAATTTTGTTGGCCATACTGTTCCACTTTTTTATAAAATCAATCTTTCCCTTAGCACTTTTTTATATTTCAGTAAGTTTCGTTTCATTATTGCCCAAAATCGTTCGACTGGCCGAAGCTGTGGGCAATTTGGGGGATTGTGATTTTTCTCAACAACTAGGATATTATTCCTTTGGTACCACTCTTTGACAATTTCTGCATAGTGGACTGGTGCTAAGTCTGGCCAAAATAAAGGTGGAACAGCGTGCTCTCTGTACAATGGCAAAAGTCGTTTGTTGAGACATTCCTTCAAGTAAATTTTACTGTTAAGACTGCCAGTTGTAACAAAAGGACGAGTGTATTTGCCACAGCTGCATATGGCCTGCCAAACCATATACTTTTTACCATATTTGTCCATCCGTTTATACTTGAACCTTTTCATAACGCCACCCTTCAGGTATGCTGTGTAATATCCTCGACCTGGAAGCTGTTTGAAATCTTCTTTGACATACGTTTCGTCATCCATTAACACGCAGCCTTTAAAACGACACAGATCATTCGATAAAAGTTTTCGCGCTCGATTTCTGGCACGCTTTTCCACTTCGGAGTTACGATTTGGCACTTTTTGAACAACGAAAGATTTGAGCTCGTAGTGTCTTTTAATTTTCGCAATGTATGATTTCGAAACTTCGAATTTTCGTGCCAAATCTTGTAAAGATTGGTTTGGATTTTTTTCCAGAGAAACTTTCACCTTACGAGCTATATCTTTATAGACGAAATCTTTTTTTCGTCCGGCTCCGACGATACGGGATGTGGACAGGTCCTTCTTGTATTTAATTACCACATTTCTAGCTGTTGCCCTGGAAACTTTGGCTAGTCTTCCCAACAATGCGTACGAAGCCGTTGGATTTACGAAAAAGTGGGCAATTATTTTTTGTCGAATTTTCTCTTCTTTAGATGCCATTTTGATTGAATCACTTTGAATTTCAAGATACAATTGACCACTAATAGCTGAAATTTGACAGATTCTGAAAAGCGAATTTTTTTTTTAGAAATTTCGGTGCTTACTATACTTTTTTTCGTTTTACATTGTAAAAGTTATTTCGTGAACAAGCCTTAAATGCGTCAAAAGCTCCAAAATATGGACGGTCAAAAAAATAGTAGTTCGCTTTACTTTCATAAAAATTAAGCAACAATTGTGTTTCATTTTAAAAGATTTTGTGGTTAAATAGTAATAACGTAATGTTTCTTCAAATTAGTATTTAGTTACGTGACTGTTGTTTGGCTATTACTGCAGCACGGAGCCGATGCATTGAAATAACCAAATTTTCATATCTTTCTCTAGGGGCGTGGTCTACTGCTTCTCAAAGTTGATTTTTATTTAAAAGATTATTGTGAGCAACTGCTGTCTTCACGTCACACCACAAATTTTTAATTATATTGAAGTCTGGTGATTGTGCGAGCCATTCCATAACCCTAATCCTGCTCTTCGAAGCCCCTTTCGTGCGACCTTTCTTGTGGTGGCGCTATTTATTTGATCAAGAAAACGATGGATCGATGTGTATGTGTACGAATCTTGCGGGAAATCGTGCTACCGTATGTCAGTGAAAAAACGCCAATGCTTTGGGTCTTCCAACAGGATTATAACCTAAAGCATACAAGAAAGGTCGCACGAAAGGAGCTTCGCAAAAGCAGGATTAGGGTTATGGAATGGCTCGCACAATCACCAGACTTCAATATAATTAAAAATTTGTGGTGTGACGTGAAGAGAGCAGTTGCTCACAATAATCTTTTAAATAAAAATCAACTTTGAGAAGCAGTAGACCACGCCCCTAGAGAAAGATATGAAAATTTGGTTATTTCAATGCATCGGCTCCGTGCTGCAGTAATAGCCAAACAACAGTCACGCAACTAAATACTAATTTAAAGAAACATTACGTTATTACTATTTAACCACAAAATCTTTTAAAATGAAACACAATTGTTGCTTAATTTTTATGAAAGTAAAGCGAACTACTATTTTTTTGACCGTCCATATTTTGGAGCTTTTGACGCATTTAATTTAAATCAAACCAAACTGAGTTTAGTTCTTAAGTTTTCTTTTATGATTGCATTGTTAACACATATAACTTGTTAAAAAAAAATACAAAATAAATATTTGTAAAGAAAAGCAGATTATTTTTTCTTCATTTTCTTTTCGTTGTACGCGTACTACTATTATTTTGACCGCAACTGTACATATAATGTAACCTAAAAAGATATATAATATATTTCTTCTGTTTATATAAAAAGGTATATATACCATGTATTTTAATTTTTTTAATGTACTATATTTTAGTTTAGATAAAAACAACTTAATCTTATAAAATTTTTTTCAAATTTTAATATTTTTCAAACTAAACATCAAACCGGTCATTTTGACCGGTTGGTAGAAATAGGTATACAACAAATGCTGGTAGTTCTAGTGTTAAAGGTGATTAAAAAAAAAACTTTACTTTTTACTTTTTATCACTTTCGAAATGTTTTTATATTTTGTTTTGGCAAGTATGTACATTATGATGTACAATTTTTAGGTGCGCATATTTGCGCGAATGGCGTAATTGGCGTTTTACGGTGAAGACTTGAGGGCAATTTCGCGATATTTTTAACGTTTGGTTTAATGCCCATAGCAATCGGTCAAGTAATGCTCAGCTGCTGATGGACAAACTTTTGAAGATAGCTTCGGGAAAATCAATTACGATTACTATTATATTCGAAATAGAGCGATTAATGGAGTATCGACACAACACTTTAATTTTTTTTTTTTACCCAAAAGTTGACAACTTAACTACTTCACTTGTATGGGAGACGCCTTCTGATGGTGAATTACACAGTGCAACAAATTCCAAAAAAATTTCGAAGGATAAGGTCAAACCTATCTCATTCGAAAGAGGATCTCAGTAGATGGAAAATTGTCAAGGGATTTTTCCCTTTATGCCCCTTCCCGAAACTTTTAAAACATCATATCTCTTGACTCAAATGTCAGAAAGGAATATTCTATTCATCTATTGATGGGGCTTAATATTTGCTTAAATAATATATCTTTCATCTTAGATCTTAAAACCAGAGGAGCTCATTTATTTTATCTATAAAAAAACCATTCGAAAATGTCTAATTTTTGAAAATGGTAAAAAAATTCATTTTTGTACAACATTCATCGTCAGTAACTTCCCCAAATCTCATTGGATTTGAACAATCTATGTATTGTTGGAAAGGTTAATTACCTTCTGAACGACGGTTTTATTTTCAATCACTTTTGAAAAAGCGCATTTTATCTATATACACATTTATAAATAAATTTATACTAAAAACAAACATTTTGAATGTTGCTTTTATGAACTAAGATACTTCACTTTTATTATGAAGTTTTTTGGGGGTTGGTCGAAGTTTTGGTCCGATTTCATTGAAATTTGGCATAATAAGTTCTTTACAATAACTGTGTACCGAATTTCATTTATGTTTTACCACTCTATTTTTGTCACTCCGCTGTATGAACTCCCAATACTGTGCGTCACTGTCTTTATCCAGCTTATGCCACTCGTTCTTGGTTCGTATACGATAGTCATCGCCAATACGAACAGGGCCGAAGATCTTGCGAAGTAGAGTAAGTTCGGGTAATGTGATATAGTGGCTTACTTCACAAGTACGTTGACCTTTTGAGTTTGCGAGATCCGCTCTTCTTAAGGCAGGTTCTCACCTTGTGGAAAAAAAAAACAATTTTTTTTTTGCCTTATCGTGTAGATATATGTTTCAAAAATGTGCTCCAGAAATTTCAGATCAAAATCTGAAAAATTACAAAAGTTACAGGCCGTTACATAGAGCAGTGTAGAGCACCGGCCAAGCGCGCTTTAAACTTTAAACGAGTTTTTCTCAGAACCACATTTTCGGACCTTACGGAAGTGATTGAAGGCGCTGGAATGAACCAATCGTCACCAAATTTTTTCTAAATGTTCCTTAGGGTTTTTTCTAATAAACGAACTACGATCAGCCAAAAATATTGAAAATTGTTTATTTAAAAAAATAATTAGTGAACAAAAAAATGCGAAAATCGTAATTTTTTTTTCAAAACCTCATAACTTTTTTAATTTAGGTTTTTTTTTATGATCGTAGTTCATTCAATAGATAATACGGTACACATTAAGAATGTGTTCGATTTTTGTGTTTCCGATCACGGGTTTTGACGGAATCACTTCCGGTAGCGGGACACCTCCTCGCCGACATGCCGCCACTGATGGACGCCCCCTCCCCCCCTTTTTTTGATTCATTCAATTTTAAAAATTGTATTCTCTAAATAAATGTGTATTCAAATCCAAAACCAATTTTCAGCGTTGTATCTTTAACCGTTTTCTCAAAAAAATGCACTTTTTCGGATCCACAAGGTGAGAACCTGCCTTAACAAAATTATTAATGTTTTTTTATAATATTTTTCCGCAAAAAGTCAATTTCGGGTAATGTGATATAGTACATCACAGTACCCAAACTTATGACAGTAGTAAGGGAGAGGGCTGGGTTGTAAACCGGGTTTTGTTTTTTGGCTCTAACTTTTTTAGAATGAAGATATCGAAAAATCGAAGATACCGTTGGAAAGGTAAATATAAAACGCAACTTTTTTATGAAGACGGATTACTGTTTTGATTGATATTTAACTCTCTATGTCCAATTTTCTAAGGACGTGATTTTTCGCTTTTCCAAAAAAGTGGCTGGGTTGTGAACCATCTGGAAAACCCCTGTTAAAGTCGGAAAATACGAAGAAAACACCCATAATTTTTAAGTAAGTTAAGAATTTATTTAATCAGGAGATCTCAAAAGTTACAATGACGCCACTTAGGCCAAAAAATCGCAATGAATGAAAGTGCTCAATTTTTTTTTTATTTTCATCCTAATCGGTGTCGCAATGTTTGCATGTGAAATACGAACGCGTTCTCGCATTGGCCCACTTCAAGTGAACTCACCGAAATCCAATGAAATTACATAAAATTACTTAATTTTAATATATCCGTCCATATTTGACAGTGTTAGAACAAATGTAGTACAAAAAACAGGTGGTTCATAACCCAGCCCCCACAGTGGCTGGATGCCATTTTGGAAACTTTAAAATAAACGACACTTTCAATCATAATTCGATATAAACAATGATTGCAATGATAGAATCAAAGCACTAAATAAAGATGTATTACACTTACCTTTTTGCAATAAGTTCAGTCACTTGGATAGCACTTTAAAAAAAGCAAACAAGTTTTCGCAGTCGATTTTCAAACACGATGTCTGTAGCTGCCCCAAGCAATACGTGTTTTACTTCCGTGTAACCACAAAAGCAGAGTCATATCATAAGACAAACTTGACAGTTGAAAAATTGGCGATATGTCAATTGGGGAAAGAAAAAACGGTAATGGTTCACAACCCAGCCTGGTTCACAACCCAGCCCTCTCCCTTACTATTTGTATAATATATATATATTTTATTTTATAAGATTTGAAGTGGAATATTCTCAAAACTCTGTTATGGTTAAGTTTCAGATTAAAAAAATCCATGAAATCACGTTTCTCGATACAAATTTTTAACCCTTAGTTTACCTCGTCAGATTGTGATTTTCTAAAAAAAATGGGAAACACGTCTCTTATTATTTTTGATTTGGAGTATTTTCACCAAGTTTGAAACCAATAGTCTGTTAATTAACGTTTTTTTGGGTATATCACATTACCCGCCGATGGTATATCACATTACCCGCCACTTTTATCAGACGCCAATATTTGGATATTTTCATTTGTAATTAAAAAACTCGTAAAAACTTGTAATTAAAAACCAGCTTATCTAAAAGAGTTAACAATTATAATTTTAGATATACACAGTGTGTCACATGGAAAATGGAACTTTTTCAAAATAAAGACAAACTCAATATTCCGGCAAATCTCATTTATTTTATTCAAAATAATCTCCTTCCGCATCAATGCAACGTTTTGCACGATCAATTAACATATCGAATGAGTTTTTGAGATAATTTGTATCCATCGACTTTAGTATGTCGGTCGTCCCTCTATGGATGGCCTCTACGTCGGCATAACGTTTTCCTTTCATAAGCAAGTGGAATTTGGAGAACAAGTATTAGTCGCACGGAGCCAAATCCGGCGAGTACGGTGAATGGTTGATAGTTTAAATGGAATTTTTGATCAAAAAATCCGTATCAAGTTCGATCGATGAGACGGGACATTATCATGCAACAAAAGCCAGCTCCCGTTTTCACGGTATTGTGGCTGCACACGACGAAAACGGCTGAGCAAACGCTTCATAACACCAAGATAAAACACAGCAGTAATCGTTTGACCAGATGGAACGAATTCACGATGAATAATACCCTCCGAATCGTATAAACAAATCAACATTGTCTTCACTTTTGACTTCGATCCACGGTATTCGAAGGACATGGATGTTCGTCGTCCTGAATGTCTTCACGACCTTCCTGGAACCGCTTATACCACTCATTCACTCTGGTACGGGATAGACAATTATTGCCATAAACTTGTTTCAGCAAATTATGCGTCTCAGTAAAGGATTTACCGAGTTTAAAAAGAACTTAATATTTGCTCTTTGTTCGTTTTTCGACCGATGCCACAAACACACTGTCACTTTGAGTGCGATATTTTGGTTTCCATTAAACCAAATGTCATAAAATTTTGAGAGGATGTCAGCTAAGAATGTACCTTTCCATTGCTAACATCCACCAATAGGTGGCGCCAATATAAATCGATGTTTTAAAAAACTTCCGTTATCCATGGGACACTAAATAATGTGTCAGTGAGCAGTTTGAGACCAAAAACAAGTGTCTTTTAAGGCAAAGTGTGTCGGGAATCGCCGTAAAACAAACAGGTATATCACATTACCCGAACTTACTCTACCTTCCTCTCGAACACCCCAATAACTGCTATGTCGTTACGCGACAGTGGTAATGCTTGTGAGCCATAAAGGAGCATGGACAGAATGACTATAGAGTGCAAGTTTTGTCGGTCAAGAAAGGTCTCTGCTATTCAATTGTCTACCGAGCCCATAGTAGCAACTATTGACAAACGTGGTCCTTAACTTTATCTCCAGGCTGGCATCATAACTGCTGTTTAGGACGGTGCAAAGATAAACGAATTTCTTCACAACTTAAGGCAGGTTCTCACCTTGTGGATCCGAAAAAGTGCACTTTTTTTAGGAATTTTTTTTGAGAAAACGGTTAAAGATACAAAGCTGAAAATTTTTTCTGGATATGAACACACATTTATTGAGAGAATACAATTTTTCAAATTGAATGAATCAAAAAAGGGGGGGGAGGGGGCGTCCATCATTGGCGGCATGTCGGCGAGGAGGTGTCCCGCTACCGGAAGTGATTCCGTCAAAACCCGTGATCGGAAACACAAAAATCGAACACATTCTTAATGTGTACCGTATTATCTATTGAATGAACCAAGATCATGAAAAAAAAAGTCAAAATTACAAAAGTTATGAGGTTTTGAAAAAAAAATTAAGATTTTCGCATTTTTTTGTTCACTTATTATTTTTTTAAATAAACAATTTTCAATATTTTTGGAATATCGGTGGTTCATTTATTAGAAAGAACCCTAAGGAACATTTGGAAAAAATTTGGTGACGATTGGTTCATTCCAGCGCCTTCAATCACTTCCGTAAGGTCCAAAAATGTGGTTCTGAGAAAAACGCGTTTAAAGTTTAAAGCGCGCTTGGCCGGTGCTCTACACTGCTCTTTGTAACGGCCTGTAACTTTTGTAATTTTTCAGATTTTGATCTGAAATTTCTGGAGCACATTTGTGAAACATATATCTACACGATAAGGCAAAAAAAAAAAATCGTTTTTTTTTTCCCCCACAAGGTGAGAACCTGCCTTAAAGAGTTGGCCTCGACAATTGTCGTAGGTGGAAAATTGTGCGAAAAATCATGTCTAATATACAAGGCGCCTTACCTGAACGAAACAGGAATGGTTGAAAGTGCTCGTAAAAGTTCCGCAGTGTAAGACTACAGCGTCCTTAAAAATAATCATCTAAATGCCACAAGTCACTAGAGTTTCGCAACGTTCAGAGGTCAGAAACAACTGTTTCATAGTAATTTCTTTCCTAATATTGATGTAATTTGGATGCTTACTGTTGGGTAGTTTTTATCTTAATTTTATCTTGTATTGAACAGTTTTTGAAACGTGTCTGTTTACAATTAAAATTTGCAATCAGTATTTGTATTTCTTGTTCTATTTGTAATCTACGAATTTGACTTTTCTTAATTGTAGAGTTGCAGAGCGTTGAGTATTAAGCAATAATGGAAGACGGCCACGCTAAAACCGTCGAACAGGCATTAAATTTTTTTGGCACGGATGCTGAGCGCGGACTTACTGTTGAACAAGTGAAAGCCAATCAGAAAAAATATGGTCCCAATGGTAAGTTTTGAGAAATACAGATTCATTAATTATACACCATAAACAGCGATCATATACGATTTCGGACGATTTCAATTAAAGCGATAAAACTGCTGCTGTGTTAGACGCTTATGTTAGACTGTTGCAAATGCTCGGTTGATACTTCTTCAGTGAAACTAAAATAGTTCAATTAGTCACAGATATTCCTTTTATTTGCTCCATTGCAAGGAATACAGTTATTCCAACACTTTCTGCAATATTTAAAAACACCTTTCATAGGCTGATTTTGAGATCGCCTTCGACTCCTTCTGCGAGCTTTCCTTTATCGCTTCAACCATTTAAAAATGCTTTCCGCGGAGTGAGAAGTCTGGTGAATACGGAGACCAGATAGACGTTGATCACACAGATATTTGAGCACTAGATGGCAGGTGTACCAACCAAAAAAAAAAAACTAACAATATATCAAGCGTGGTTCATTTGGATAGAAAATTCAAGGTATTTTTTTATCAAAAGGTATATACTGATACGCTAAACATTTAATGGTTACAGTTTACGCGCGTCGCACAGTCTCGCGAGTAGGGACAAAAAACAAAAAAAATGAATGTCGTAAATGTACAAAAATAAGTTTGTAGTACTGAAGTAAATACCTCAATATACTAAAATGTGAAAACAGATTTTAAAAATATCAATTTATATACCGATGGCAGGCCACCAAACTTGCACTTTGTGAAGGTTTGTAATTTGGGTAGAAATTATTGCAATTTGTTGAATGTAAGTTCGAGGACTTTTGTCGAAAAATTTCCATGGAATCTTATGTTAAGTAAATATATTTTTTAAATATACACTTTTTGGAACTCTTTGGAAGCTTTTGCTTTTGTTTTGCTTTCCATATTCCAAGTAACGGTTACTTGAAAAAACGTCAATTCGTAGGACTAAAAGTGCAATGTCATCAAACTTTAGATAAACTTATAAAAAAACTACTTCTTACTACTTCGAGATTTTACAGTGTGATATAGGTGAAAGTATGTACTAATAGAAACCATGGACTTTAGGTGCACAAACTTTAAGAAATGTAACATTTTCAGTGACGTATACAGTCAAAAATAGGGACCTTTTTGCAGCATGGTTGGCAGGAAAACATAGCTGAGTTGAGCTCTAAATTTTTGTTTGTAAAATATGCAAACACCACTTGATTTACAAAAATTAAAAAAAAAGTAGATTCGATGGATGGCTTCGGTAATACTGGGTAGCTTGCCATCGAAATAAGGCAACTTTCGAAAAGAAGCAAAACTTGTTAATGTCTGCAGAACCAATTACATCAGTTAATAGAAAAATTAAAGGTAAACATGAAAACCGAAACTCTGATATAATGCAATTTAAAAAAAATTAATTTAAAATTTTGTCAAAAATAGATGCAAAGGGTTTTGAATGAAAATATATGCTATACTCAGTTTAATAAAATGTATTATTATTTTCTATTTGGGGTTGAAATAACTTGGGTGCGCATAACTATGCACAGATATTTGTAGTTTTTGTAATATTTAATTTTTTTATCACAAGCGTATTTGTAACTTAATCGAAGTTTGGTATATATCTTTATATTGATGATGTGAGTTGCTGTACTAAATTTCATCAATATATCTTTTATAGTTTTCGAGATACTGTCAACTTAGTATTTGGTTTGTATGGGAGGTGGGCGTGTCCGTAGGGCGATTGAAGTAATTTTTGTCGTATTAACTTCTTTTTATAACAAAATCATATGTACACAATTTTGTTGTCTACTTCTACTTTTGTCCCTCGCTACTATGGACTCGCGACACTGTGCGTCGTGTTTCAACTACGGGATAAAACTAGCTACAATAAATGTACATTCTCCCAAGTTCAAAGGGTACGGTAATTTATTAAATGTAAAAATTGTCCTTGTCCCTTTTATTTACAGAACTGCCAACTGAAGAAGGTACTTTAACGCCTCATCAAAATATTTTTATATATATACTACTTTTGTTATACATCTTTATGCAGGCAAGTCCATTTGGCAACTTGTTTTAGAGCAATTTGACGATCTTCTTGTAAAAATCTTGCTACTGGCTGCAATTATCTCATTTGTAAGTATTTGATTAATTTTTAAGACATATTTGTTGTATTTCTTCTGACTAAACTGATTTTGACACAGCCCTCGGTAAAAACCATGATACAAGAATATAAGGTAGAGCCAATGCTTCTTCTCGGCCGCCATATTGCGCATCTGACACTAATAGTTTTTCACGTTCTTCTTTGAAAATGTGCTGCCGTTCTGTTGTTAGAAAATCTATTGGACATTTTTTTAACACTGCAATGAATCATCTGCTGTTGAATTCGCATTAACATTTTTATTCTTTCACCCAAGATATATTAGTCGTAGTGAAAGGTCTATTCTGTGTTTATTTTAAAAAGATCTTAAAATTCGTAGAACCTTGACAGCCGTTCTACCGTTTGTATCATGGGAAAAACATTTGTCTTGTCAAATATTTTATATCATTTCCCATAATGAATATCTATATCGAGTATTTCAATCAAAAAATGTTTCTAATCGAAATAAATGCGTTGCTTGGAGTTCGGAGAAAAATAAAAATCAAATGACTATCAAAAATTTTACGGTAGGGTTACCGTGAGTAAATGTTTTTTTTTCAAGCGACTTGACCGAGCCAACTCTTCACTTGCACCACTGACTCCTCTGTTGTAGAAAAGTATTACGCTCCCAGAAAATTTTTTTGTTTACGATTGGGCTTTCTACGTGTGTGCTTGTAAAGCGCCCATGTTAAAAGATACATTGGTCCCGAAACTTTGTGACACAATCGTGCGTGACAGCTCCTAGTTTTACTATTCCGACTACCAACAGGAAAAACAAAACTTTGTGAAAGAAAGTGGAATACTTCTTAAAAATTTGCACGGAAAAGGCAGCCTTTATTTTAAAATCGATAGTGATGCGGAGGCACGTGAGCAAATGCTGTAGGTCGGACGAGGGCAAACGAGGAACACTCAGCACAAATTTCTCATACTGTATTTCCACCGTGGACTTAAATGCACTTCTGCCCCTCTGCTGCACGAAAACAACTCCGTTTTCCCTTTCCAATAGTCTACATAGGAAGGTCTGTTTCTCATAGCTCCATTTCCGTCGTGTCATATTTTTACATTCTTATTGTCTTCCTATTTGTCAAATTTTATTTTGTTTGTAAAAGTTCTCAGCTGGTTAATACCAGAGCTGACTACTTTTTTAATGTCAAGAGGGTTCATGGGAACCTTGCTTTTTATATTCATTTCGTTAATGACAAATGTATTTATGCGAAAAGTATGAGAACAAGTAATTTTCTTAGCAAACATTTTGCCACACAGATCACAATTCCAATCCTTTCTTTTGTTTATGTACTTACGGTACTTGTTGCGGTAGCGAGCAAGGTCAAATTGTTTATATTTGTGAGTACGGCTCACAGTGTTGCGAGTTCATATAGCAGAGTGACAAAAATAAAGGGAGTGGTGGTACTACATGGGCTGAAAAGTCTTTGGCCTGACATAGAGATGGCGCCAAAAATTAAGAATTATTGTGTTGTACATGGAAAACCATCCTTAACTTAGATTCTGTCAAAGTTTCATGACATTTGGTTGACTCGTTTTCAAGTTATTGCTTTCGAAGTGACGCTACCTCTGAATTTTTGTAAACAATGGAAAAAAGTGAATTTCGTGTTTTGATAAAACATTGCTATTTGATGGGCAAAAATACAGTGGAAACAAAAGCATGGCTTGATAAATGTTATAATACATCTGTATTTTTGCCCATCAAATAGCAATGTTTTATCAAAACACGAAATTAACTTTTTTCCATTGTTTACAAAAATTCAGAGGTAGAGTCACTTCGAAAGCAATAACTTGAAAACGAGTCAACCAAATGTCATGAAACTTTGACAGAATCTAAGTTAAGGATGGTTTTCCATGTACAACACAATGATTCTTAATTTTTGGCGCCATCTCTATGTCAGGCCAAAGACTTTTCAGCCCATGTAGTACTTATCCCTAATTCCCAGAAGTGAGCGTCACAGTAGGCATGATTTAGTGCAAGATTTTTCGATTTCGATGCTCTGCAACCTCTCATTTTATGCGGTTTGGTGAAAAAGTGTATGAGCCAAACAATTTTGGGGCTAAATGGCGTCGCATCAAGGTCAAAGTTCACAAAAAAACTGGGAAATTTCTCCACAGCTGGTCAGAAGTTGCTCTTAGAGGGTTAAAACCTATGACTGACCCCACTAGTTTTCTCTACTAAACATTTCTTTCAAACATATTTATACCCCATCTCCAACCCTTAATGGGGCTCCCATACAAAATGGTTGTTCTTATAAAATCGGCTCCCACTGCTCTCAGGTTGCCCCCAGACGTGTCAAATGTATGACCGACACCCATTTATTTTCCCTTCCAAATGTTTCTTCCAAACATACCTACCCGCTATCTCCAAGTCTTAAGGGGCTGCCGTATAAAATTGGCCATTTTCTATGCCATTGGCTCCCCACTTGTAAATGTAGTAGTTAAGTAAGCGAGAAAACATCGTATCTCGGAAACTACTGAACCGATTTAAATGATTCAGCGATCACTAACATTCTTGAGTACAAAAAATATAAACTTAATTTCGGTTCAGAAATTTACCACCAAAGGGCGTCTCCCACGCGAAAATTAAAAATTAAAATTTCAATAATCAATCAAGAGAAATTGCCAAAGAGAAATGTTTACTTGCGGTAAAGAGGCAATCGCGTATCGAAGACTTTTTCACTGTACACACATAGCCATATTTGTATTTTGAAAATGCTGGAATAAAACAAGATATTTGTTTGACCTTTTGTCTGTCTTTTGCTCAAAATTGCGATCGCTATCCTTTGGGGTCAGGATGACCCCAATCAAACAGTTATATAATTTACTGACAAAACATGAAGAAATATTACACTTCAATCACAAAAGAAAAGGGAAAAGCTCCGAAAAGTGTTTTTCTCGATTTGTTATTGAGTTGTAAGCGCGATTAACACTAAATAACCGTTTTTTAATTCCGGCTGGGGGACTTATTTCTTTAAAAAGGATGGTTTAAAACAAACAAAAATTCTGTTTGGTTTAACGAATTTTTTGATTTAACAAATTGGGGTTACAACATAAGATTCGTTATAGATCAAAATAGATCAACGACGGGTTAAAAGTATGTATGGAGAAACAAATTGTTTCGAGCCTTTTGACTTCAAACTTGGTGAAAGTACTTTAAATGTAAAATAATACGATACGTGTAATTTTTCCGAATATTAAAATCGGACGGGGCAACGACAGGGAAATGTATAGATTATGGAGAAACTGTGAAAAAACATGAAGCCCATTGACTTCAAACTTGGCGAAAGTACTCTTAGTGAGAAATAATTTGACACGTGATTTCCACTTTTTTTAATATGAAAATGTAACGGGGTCCGCAGTGGGTTTACAGTTTTATGGAGAAACAAGATTTAGTGGGCCTTTCGACTTTAAACTTAGCAAAAGCATTTCTATCGGGAAATAATTTAAACGAAATCTCTCGTGGTAAAACAAGGGTTAAGAATTTGTTTAGAGTTAAAGTGAAAACACATGATTTAATGGGCTTTTGACTTCAAAATTTTTGAAAACACCTTAACCCATTGCTGCCTGGTACCAGTTCCGCCCATACGATTTTCATACAATTTCATACACGACCTAGAAGTGACCCAAAATGATCACAAAAAAGCCTTCTATCTCTGCACGTTACTGAGATATTCATTGGGTATTTTTTTACCCATTAGGCAGCAATAATAGCTATTTTCTGAACTTTTTGACATGATCAGCTATGCACGTTAACAAACAAATGTGTTTACAGAGCAATAAGGAGGACCGCGTGGTAGATTTTTGTGTAGTTCCAAGGCCACTACGTTCCGTAACTATACGTCTCCTTATACTCCTGGCAGACATAGGATTTTTATTCGGATTTTTTCGGATATTCGGATATAAGCATTGGGTACTCGCTTCCTCAGGAGGGTACTGTTTCCAGTATCTATTTTTATTACACCGTGCGACAAAAATGAAAAATTTTTTTCACACTGGAAAGAATCGATATGGGCGTGAAACTAGAGACGAAACATAGTAATACTGCGTACTCAGTTTTTCATTTCTACATCCTTTGTCCTTTTAAAAGGACTTCAAAATTTGGAAAGGGATAAAAAATAAAAAAAATATAAAAAATACTTAACCTCGTTAGAATATGGCGATATGTATATCAGATGAAAGAGAAAAGGCTCAAAAATTTAAATAAAATTGATTTTTTATCTATTTGTAAAAAAAGGATATGAAAAATGTCCTTTAAAAATTGTAATCCTTTATATCCTTGAAAATTTATAACGAATTTTCTTGAAAAGTAAGTATGTTAGAACCCAAAATCTCCTTGGTCACGTTTCAAAATTTCATTACTCTAACTTTATTGGTTCGAAAGTTTTAAAAAAAAAAGGCGGAAGCAGCAAGTCTAATAAAGTACATATGGATTTTTTCCAGTGTGAAAAATGCTGTCGCACGGTGTTATATAAAAGCAAGTGTGGCGTTTTTTGAGCCACAATCAGGCAAAAACCACTGAACCGATTTAGATGAAATAAGCACCAAACATTTTTTTATCTGTGGGAATGGTACATAGGCTATATGAGAATGACCACGCCCCCTTCTTACGCCTACTATGGTAACAAAACTCATCTATGGTATGCTTTTGTAAGGCAATCTGGGTATCAAACGATTTAGCGTATCATTGCGGCAAACATAAGCTATAACATAATCGGCCACGCCCACTTTCCGTGCCAACTAAACTAACAAAACGAAGCTACGGTACATGTTGGTAAATCAGTATTAATACCAAATGATTCCGTGTTTCATTGATGTTAACATAGGATATATAAGATTGACCACGCCCACCTGATATGTCTTTTCATCAAGCCCACTATAATAACAAATCAGCCATGGTATATTTGTCATAGCAATATGGGTATCAAACGATTCAGCGTGTCATTGCGGCAAACATAGGCTATAATATAATCGGCCACGCCCACTTTTCGTGCCCTCTAAACTAACAAAACGAAGCTACGGCACATGTCAGTAAATCAATATTAATATCAAATGCTTCCGTGTTTCATTGATGTTAACATAGGATATATAAGATTCACCACGCCCATCTGATATGCCTTATCGTCACGACCACTATAATAACAAATCAGCCATGATATATTTGTCACAGCAAAAAGGGTGTCAAACGATTCAGCGTGTCATTGTGGCAAACAAAGGCTATAATATAATCGGCCACGCCCTCTTTTCGCGCCCACTAAACTAACAAAACAAAGCTACGGTACATGTCTGAAAATTAGTGTTATGTAAACTGATTCTATGTTTAATGGCGGTAAAAATAAGCTATATAAGGTTGACCACGCCCACCTTTTACGCCTTCCTGCAATGCCCATTACGATGACAGAAAATATTTGTGCAAAACAATATGGATACAAAAAAAATTTGCGAGTCATTGCGACACTAAAACTCAAATACTAGACAGCCGGTTAGCTGAAGTTTGCACGGAATGTTCATCTTGAGTTAATCTCGTTAAACCACATAGTGCGAATACGACCCGATAGGTAGGCGTGGCAACTACCATACAACTTAAATTTTCAATATGGAATATTTTCGTAATGAGAAGTCGGACAGCATTAAAATTTGTTGCGGGGCCACCGTTTAGATGTTTAATGGACATTGGACAAGGGGCTTGGCACTTTTTAACTCTTCAATTCCCAGTGTCACCTGTAGGTGACAGATGCTTAATATTTTTTTCCTACCACATAGGTTTTTATTTTTAAATTCTAACACTTGTATAGCAAAGTCAATTAGTAGTACTTGTTTATTTAATTTTCCTAGCAACACTAGCGAAACTTCATTTGTCAAATTTATTCATTTGTTTCACGCGTAATTAAAGCAGTGCGAGTTTGTGTGGTTTCTTTCAATATAAAAATGAGGGTAGTTTAAAAATTTGTTATGTATTTTTTTTGTCTTATCCAAACGTATCTAAGCTATTTTATTTAAAAAGAAAATTTTCTTTTTCACTATTTTGGACATGAGAATTGAAGGGTTAAACGCCGGTGTAACTTTGGAACTATAGCGTTCACATCAATGACACTCGGTACAAACGTACGATTTAGTTGTGTTTTTCGATAGGGGAATGGGGCGGGTTTTTGACAAGGGGGCGTGGCACCGCCCATACAACTTAAATTTTCATACATGGATTATCTTCGGAATGAGTAATCGGGCAGCATTAAAATTTGGTGCGGGGCTACCGTTTAGATGTGCCGTTTCACTGATGAAACTTTTTAAGCAACTAAAATGTTTTTAATAACTGTGGAACTACAAACCACACATCAAAGATTTACGATTTAGATGTGCCCTTCGACATGGAGAATGGGGTGGGTATTGGACGAAGGCCATGACACCACCCATAGAACCCAAATTTTTAGTGTGGAATAGCTTCGGAACAATAAGTTGGAGAGCTTTGAAGTTTGTCCCACCGTCCCATAGATGTGTCATTCTACTGACAAAATTGTATGGGCGTTGAAGGGGCGCGGCATATTTTTTGTGACTGATATTTTCCGCGTAACTTTGGAACTGATAGTCGCATATCAATGAAACCGGGTCACATCCTTCGACTGGAGGAATGGATTGAGCATTACATAAAAGAGGCGTGGCATCGCCCATAGAGTGTAGTATGAAGAAACTTGATTTATTGGGCTCATTGAATTCAAGCTTGCGTGCAAAGCCGCAGGGCCCTACTAGTATTCCATACGCCGGAGCATCGATTAATAAACAAGAAAGTATGGGCCTTGGAGAAAGAGTCATTTTGCAACTAATGTCACATGTTGCTTCGCCAGGAATTCACACTGTTACATTTGACAATTATTTTACCAGATACAAACTAATGCACCGTTTGTCAGAGTTAGGTTACTTCGCCACTGGAACAGTAGGTGAAAATCGGACTTCTGGTGCTCCACTGACTCCCATAAAACAATTGAAGAAGAAATCAACGGCTCGGGGAACGTATGAGCATTGTTACGAGCGTTACAAAGAGATTTATACTGTGCGTTGGAAAGACAGCTCGGTAAATTTTATTCGTATTGTTACGAATACTAGGTCTAGTGGGCTGTTACGTATCACTGGATTGTGCAATTTGAAAATAAGACAACTTTAATTATCCGAACGCAGTCAATAAAAGCCAACAATCACTAAATTTCACAGATTTACACTTCACTGTCTTTACACTTAATTTTTTGCTTAATTACTCCGTGTGGCACCTTCACTAGTCAAAATCAGACTGACTGCTGCGCCGCACCCGGCTGCCTTTTATACCTGTCCAGCCATCGCGCAGATCGTTCTCGCACATTCCAGAGTGGACTAAAGGTTTCCATGATGATCGCGACCATCCTTGCCAGATTGGACTAAAAGTTTCCATCATTGCCAGGTTGGACTAAAAGTTTCCTTCATTGCCAGGTTGCACTAAAAGTTTCCCTTATTATCGCGGCCGTCGTTGCCAGATTGAATTATAGCACGGCGCGTAGCGGAAGGGGTGGCTTTGCACAGCGACAGACTGTCTTATCGTTACAGTATTTAAATTGCAATTGCTCGAAATCTAAATTAACATTATAAGTAGGTTGTCACGATGATGTCAAATGACCATGTGATAAGCAACTACACTGCGTTAAGAAATGATAGCACCATTGACCTTTTGTATCATAACTTCCATACTAATGATCGAAGAATGGAAAAACTTGGTCGAAATATCCATTGCATATATTTAAATAATGTCCCGCACCCAAAATTCCGAAATTTTCGATACAAAGGACCAAATATGAATTTACATAAAAAAGTCACTTTCACAAGCATTAAGAAATGATAGCACCACTTACAATATTTTATTTTTGTACGACCTTTGATTTTTTTGTCAAACTTCTATTGTAAAAACTAAAGAAGTGAAGAAGAAATGAACGCAATGGGCAGAAAGGCGGAACTGGAACAAGAGAGAAAAGCCGTCATAAGCGCTCTTAAAGACGAAGGTCTAACAAACCGCGAAATTGGACGTCGGATTAGCCGTTGTCACACGGAAGTTGGCAAATTTTTGCGCAATCCCACAGCTTATGCAAGTAAGAGAAGCCCAGGTCGTTCATGCGGTCTCTCCGAAGCGGATAGACGTATAATTTGTAGAGCTGCTTATAATTCAACAAAGGGAACGCGTCATTTAAGAAGCGAATTTTCACCACATGTGTCCCATGTTACAGTTTGGAAGGCACTAAAGGATACTAAATTCATAGAATATAAAACAATTACCAAAGCTCCTGCTCTAAAACGTACGCATATCGACAAACGAGCCGAATTTGCAGATGCGCACCAAACATGGTGCATCGAGTGGGCATCGGTAAGCATAAGAAACAAAACTAAGCCTAGAAAATCAAATTTAAGCCTGAAATTTAAGTCCAGATCGTCTGGTCTGACGAAAAAAAATGCAATCTAGATGGACCACATTGATTTCGACATTACTGGCATGATCTGCGCAAGGAACCAAGGCTTTTCTAAAAAAGTGTTTTCAGTGGTGGATCATTGATGGTTTGGACAGCCTTTCAGCTCATGGAAAAGCATCTCTGGCATTTACTGATACACGCTTGAACTCTGCGCGGTATCAAGAGCTCCTTCAGGAACATCTTCTTTCATATATCGACAAGTTTCCCGCCGTTGATTTTACGTTCATGCAGGATAACGCAGCAGTGCACGCATCGAGAAGTAGAAAAGAATGGTTACAATCGCGTAATATTCTTCGAATGGCCAGCAAGATCGCCGGATCTGAACCCAGTAGAGAACCTATGGGGCATCATGGTACGGCAAGTTTACGACGATTGTCGGCAGTTCGAGGATGTGACACAGCTCCAAAAAGAAATTGTCTGGGTCTGGGAAGGATTACATCATAATCTTCTACAAAAGTTGATCGAGTCCATGCCAAAGAGAATTAATTTAACAATTAAGAGTAGAGGAACCCCCATTTCATATTAAACACAAAAATAAAGTGCATTGCGAAAAAATAAAAAGAAGTTTTGTAAGTGGTGCTATCATTTCTTAACGCTTGTGAAAGTGACTTTTTTATGTAAATTCATATTTGGTCCTTTGTATTAAAAATTTCGGAATTTTGGGTGCGGGACATTATTTAAATATATGCAATGGATATTTCGACCAAGTTTTTCCATTCTTCGATCATTAGTATGGAAGTTATGATACAAAAGGTCAATGGTGCTATCATTTCTTAACGCACTGTATAATAAAAATATGGGTGGCGTTGATTTATTTGACAATGCAATGAATAATTATCGTATTCGTATCCGAGGAAAAAAATGGTACTGGCCACTTTTTACTACTGCTTTGGACGCAGCGATGGTGAATGCCTGGTTACATTGTTACATTGTTACATACAAGTTACATTGCTTGTTCGCAAAGTACGAGGGTAAAACGCCTATGAACCAATATGAATTCCGCCTTGCCGTCGTCGAAGACATAGTCATTCCTATAGGTAGTGCCCGTGGTGGCAGAGGTAAATCACAAGCAACCGTGCCAGAATTGGCTTCAAGAATGGACCACGTTGACCATTTTATAACTAAAGTCAATAAACACTCTCGCTGTGTTCAGTGTGGTGGAAAAACTTAGTAGGGATGTCGAAAATGCAATGTAAATCTACATTCCTAGTGCTTTGTGAACTACCATAGCAATGAGCCGCGCGACCAAGCAAAAAATTCCAAATCTAAGTAAACAATTTTCCATATTTCTTGCATATATATAAAAATAAGCAAAAGCAATAAAAAGTCTTTTTTTTACTAAAAGTAAATAAAATAAATAAAAAAGACGTTTTTCAATACTAAATTATGATTATCTTGTTATTCCGAAAATACCAGAAAAATAGCTACCATTGCTGCCTAATGGGTAAAAAACTACCCAAAGCGGTAAATTAGCTATAACTTTCTTATAACTGGCGCGATTGAAATAATGTTGGTATCGATGGAAAGGCAAGATATGAGGCTAAATGCTCGTTTTCAGATTTGATTCAATTTTCCATTTTCCCATTTTCCACCTCCGGAAAATTCAATATTTTTGGAGTCTGGTAACTCTAGCTAGATGGCGAAATTTTAGGGTGACCTTCACTAGGTTAAGGTAGTTCCATCTTTACCCTAACTATCCCTATCAATGGTTTTGAGAGATCTCAAACATTGACTTTTTTGTGATTTAAAAAAAGATCAATTTTCATGGGTAAAATTTCACCCATTAGGCAGCAATGGGTTAAAACAAACAAAACTAGGCAGATGTTTTTTAATCAAAAACAGACGGGCAACAATGGGTTAAGAATTTGTATCGGAGGGAACAATACAACCTCTTAACCCATAGCTGACCCCATTAGGTTTAGATTTTCGAAAACATAAAACACGTGTCGAATTATTTCTTACTAAGAGTACTTTCACTAAGTTTGAAGTCAATAGGCTCATTAGCACGTTGAGCTCGGCTCCGAATTTGCTGTTCTTTCCGTTCAGCCGGCGAACGATACCATGCTGTAGGGTATTTAGAATGTTTCAATAAATTTTTTTAAAACTACATTTGATCACATTTCATTGAGACTTTATTTATTTTTTAACTTTAATACTGTCGGTCCTATGGACCGACGCCAGCCAAACGAAAATTGTAGTGCCGGGCCCAACGTGTTGACTGTTTCTCCATATAAACTTTTAACCCGTCAGTGACCCCGTAAGTTTTTTATTAAAAAAAAAAAATAAAAAATACGTATCGGAATTATTTCTCACTAAGACTGCTTATCACTGCGGCTTTAAACATGGTAAGTCCACCATCGACCAGGGACTGCCCTGTTCATCGAATTATGACCGATAAAAAAATTTCGAAATTTCTCCTTCCATCATCAATAAAACAAAAACTAATCAAGTAAAAATAACAAATGGAGTATCGGTTTATTCGTTGGAAAGTTTTGGGTTGGGTTTCCCCAACTATACACTTTGGATTTCAAGTATGCCTAGCAGTTCTCTATCGGATTAAGATCGGAAGAATTTCCAGGGCACGCCAACACATCTGAATTTAATGTATTAATAGCGGCTACGTTTGCTCGCGATGTGTGGCAAGGATGTATTCCTCTCTGGGCTGCTGCAGGGTATCGATATACGGTGCTAAAACACCTTGAAGTATTGGTTAAGGGGGGGGGGGGGTAAGGGTTTCAGCGTAAATAAACCACCTTTTTATGAATTTTTTTTAAACCTTTTTATTTATTATTTTATTTATTTAAACTTTTTGTACATTATTAAGCATACTTTAACAATATTCTGTAATTTTTTCATGCAGAAATATTACAAAACAAGCCGGTGACAGAGCTTGCCCCAGAACGTCTTTGAAAATATATAATTTGCGGTGTTCACTGTATCTCGGTCGGAAATTATCTGAAATCAAAAACCATTACAATTTAGTCAAAGTATTATCAAATCCTCCCCCAACATTCTCCGATTATTTTTGTTTTTCATTTAAACATTTTTGGTGGCCATCTAAACTGTTATTTTCCACGAAAATGTGTACCAAGTTTCAAATGAATCGGTTTAGTAGTTTTTAAATGACAGCGAACACGGACTTTGAAAAAGTAGTTTTGAGACCATAACAATAGAAGAGAATAAGCTGTGTACCTGCACTAAAGGACAGGGGAGTAACTATAGACCAGAACTTCAAGAGTGTTGCTCCGATCGACTTAAAATTTTGAGAATATATTCTTGAAATGTTTAACAATAAGATAAGACAACAAAAAAATTCGATTTTTCGAAATTGTAAACCCTTAAGGTAAGGTCCCACGATTGCCGCAATGCGTAGAAATTGTACGCATTTTTAAAAAACTCAAATGCCAATCGTATGAACTCGGCGCAAATGTCAAAAATATTCGATCTGTCTTCTGTTGCGCTGAACGAAATCGGTACTGTAGCGTCAACAGCGTGTGAACAGTTGAAGCCAGACAAAAAAAATTTAAAAATTGAGCCGAATTTTGTCGGCAACTCGAGCGCCAACCATAGGGGCCGACAAATGTTGCTTTGAAATTTTTTGAGAATTGATTTCAATTTTTTTCGATTCGGGCAATCGTGTGACCTACCTATGAAATCGTTCGGCACAATATTTCTGTTCGCTAGCTTGAGCCGACAAAATTTGTCGAAATTGGGGCAATCGTGTGATCCAAATAAAAAACCGTTTTGCTCAATTGACTATTTCTGCGTAGTCAATGCCCGACCGGGTCGGGCTATGATCGGCGCATTTGCGGCAATCGTGGGACCTTAGCTTTACCCCCTTAACTTTGGCTTTTTTGCTGGACGCCTGCATATCAACCCGTTTTCGTATAAGCGACAACGCACCATCATCAGCGACACTGTGACACCATAACACTTTAGGTCTTCTAAAATGACCCTACATGGAGCATTTCGGTTCTTCAAAGCTTTTTGTACGATTCTACGGTCGGTTCTTGGTGTAGTTTTGCGAATACCGCGGCAGTTCTTCCTATTAGTTTTACAAACTGAAGGCAAGTCCTCAGTATTTTTGCAAGATTGACCACGGATACCGTTGAAACTTGCAGTTTTGCAGCACTTGCCCTCCTTCACCAAAGCCACAATTTGAAACTTTTGTTCCACTGTTAGGTCACGTTTTCTACCCATTTTGTTTCACAAGTCTTCAATAGATCCAACACAGATTTTATATAGTATTAAACAAATATAATTATATACTTTACTTACTTACTTCTTAGTCTTTAATACGTAATTTCGTAAATGATTTGTGTTTATTTCTTTTTTTTTCTGCCACAATCTGACTTTGAAAGTAAAGTTGTGATGACACCAACCATTGGAAATTGTGACGATTTGCTTGGTTACCACGAGTTTACCGGCATCGACAAAGTTTTCATATACCATAGTGAGTTTCCTTTAACAGGATTTCAAGGAAAAGTTTCCAATGAATAAATTGATTTCTCATTTGTTAATTTTACTTGATTGGTTTTTGTTTTATCGATGATGGAAGTAGAAATTTCGAAATTTTTTCATCGGTCATATTCATTCTAAGCCATATGCCGCATTGTCTGGACTTGTTATCCCTGCAAAACTTGTGAGACTTTGCAGAGCGACGTTGAGCAATGCGCGCAGCTCCGTCAAAGTTGAAAGTGAACTCTCCGACCCATTTGATACCGTTCGAGAGTTCAGACAGGGCGATCCTTTGTCCTGCGACCTCTTTAACTTCACAATGTAGAGTGTTCTGCGCAAGGCCGGTGTACATCGTAATGGCCCAATATTCAACAAAAGTGTCCAGCTCCTTGCCTACGCTGATGACATTGACGTCATCGGGCGTAACAAGCGAGATGTCACCGCTGCCTTTGCGGCTATCGAAAGAGAATCTGTCAAAATGGGTCTGGTGGTAAATGAGGGCAAGATGAAGTATATGCTGTCTACACGCAGGGACTCGCAGCGGCTAGGATCTCCCATTGAGGCCTACAGGTATACTTTTAAAGCTGTCAAGGAATTTTTCTACCTTGGCATCGCCATAAACAGCAGCAATGATGTCAGCCTGGAGATAAAGCGAAGGATCTCGATAGGCAACTAGGTAGCAGAGACCTCTCTGGACCAAGAAAACTTGCACTCTATGGGACGATTATTCGGCCCGTGCTCCTCTGTGGCGCAGAAGTATGGACACTGTCGCGTAACGACACAGTGGCCCTTGGGGTGTTCGAGAGGAAGATACTGCGCAAAATCTTCGGCCCTGTTCGTATTGGCGACGACTATCGTATACGAACCAAGAACGAGCTGTATGAGCTGTATAAGGACATGGACGTAGTGCAGCGAATTAACATCCAGCGGCTACGCTGGCTCGGTCATGTCTGCCGCACGGATGACGAAGCTTCGGCGAAAAAGGTGTTCGGTGCGATGGTTGGAGGTCGACGGCAAAGAGGGAGGCCGTGTCTCCGATGGAAAGACCTAGTTAAAGAGGCCCTGGTATCTCTTGGTGTGACCAACTGGAGAAGGCGCGCGCAAAGCAGAGGCGCCTGGAGAGAAGTTTTGCGGCAGGCCGTAACCCGATAACGGGTTATGGCCAGTTAAGTAAGTAAGTAAGTGAAGAGGGATTCGGTGGAAGGACAAAGTGGCGGACGGCCTATCTTCTCTTGGTGTAACCAACTGGAGTAGGCGCGCGCAAAGAACAGGCGCCTGGAGAGAGCTTTTGCGGCAGGCCGTAACCCGGTAATTGGTTGTTATGGCCAGTTAAGTAAGTAAGTGAGAGTACTTTTACCAAGTTTGAAGTAAAAAGGCAACCAAAAAATTATATTTCTTCACACAAACTTTTAACCCTTGGTGCACCCTCTTAAATTCTAATTTTCAAAAAATGAGAAACACGTGTGAAATTAGTTGTGATACCAAAGGTTTTCACGAACTTTGAGGTCAATAGGCCAATCGGTTCACGGTTCTTTCGTAGTCTTCCGTATATGCACCTTAACCAATTGTAAACCGCGCTAAATTTTGATTTATTTTATTTATTTATTTTATTTGAAGTGTTTTAACCAAATTTTAAATCAATAGGCCCATTGAATCGTGTTTTTTCTTACAACACCTTAACCCATGTTATGATTTTTTAGACCCCCGAATTTCGAAAATGAATCCCACCTTAGGAGGAGGTTCATTTTTCAAGCTGTACTTACCGTTTAAATTTTTGTTTAGCATCAGTGGTTTGGGCTGGGCGATGATGCATGACGATGACGCCACTCTGTGTCACATTTTTCCTCTAAAAATGGCAGCAGGCTACTCTCAAGGAGTTGTATGTAGTCAGTGCTCTTCATCCGACAAGTTGTTATTTGGAGTTCCAAGTAATCCTGAGCCGAAAACGCGATCCACACCAGAGATCAGCAATGAGTACCGCAACTTTGGATACCACGGCATTAATACTTATTTTTTTTACTACCTGCTACTCATAAGCACCGCATAAGTATCGCAACCGCACGCATACAAAACCCGAACGAGTTTGCGATCATCGATTCATTTCGCGTATTGCTTACACGACCACTTCGTAATCGTATGCATATTGCACAATTCACGTCGCGCAATTTTGGTCACCACCGGTCATTCTTTTTACTACCTACTGCTCATAAGCACCGCAAATCATAAGTATCCTAAATTCAATCATTATGCGGTATGCGTTGTTTGCAGTGAGCGAAAGCAATAAATACAAGTATACATAATTCACAATTCGCGAAGCGTATGAAGCAGGTATACGCATTTGGAAGAAATGTTTGCAACATGGATTTTGCCACCTCAACTGCTGCTATTTTTTAAGTAAGTTGAAGTCTAAAAATTATAGAATCATACAAAACAAAAATGGTTAAATACTTTAAAAACACGATGGAACTCCAAATATGATGGTTGAATCAATTGTCGGTAATTGGATCCACATCAATGAAATACCCTATGACAACGGGCAAAGCCATCGACTTTTCGACCATTCGTATCCTAAAAATTTTTAACATTACAAATTATAATCTATTACACGTATTATGAATTAAATATTACTTCGTTCGATAAAGGAAATTTTTTCATGTTTAAAACTATTACATTTAATTTATTATTTTAGTATGTATAGGGGAATGGGTCCGGTTGTGGGCACCTTTTTGTTTTTGGCTCATAACTTTTTACCAAGTTCTTCTTAATCGGACATATGGACATCTATGGAAAGCTAGAAACCTTAGCTAACAAGTAATGACAAAAGTAAATCGATTCCGTCAAATAGAAAACTTTTTTTTTAAATTTTGTAAAGTAGTCATTTTTAACAAAAATTTTTTTTGGGTTCGGTTGTGGGCACCCTTGGAAAATCTGCTGGAAACGAGGAAATATTAAGAAAAACCAACACGAATATAGAAAAATATTAAGTTTTAATTATTTGAAGCACAATGCACGCATGTGAAGTAGCTGGTACGCATGTGGGCACATTTTAGATGGACGGGCATTTCAAAATGTAAGTGACCAAGTCATTCTCCTGGGCTGTCAAGAAGACCTAAAGTAAAATGAAATTCAACCTAATTAATCAACACTCTTCAAGTGCTGTGACGTGAAGAAGGTGGAAAACACCAGTCAACCTGATTCGATAACATCCACGAAAAGAAGAAAAAGAAGAAAACACCACCGTCGACAGCTTTGATGTCTCCGAAATTTTCTTCCACCTTCTTTTTGTAGCGTTGGGAAATCGCATACGCTGCGGCAGTCGATTTTGTGGTTAGCTTATCTGCAGAACAATGTTAAATTACATCCAACACATTAAAAAAATATCGGAGGATTTTTGTTATTTTCCCTCGGAAGATAAGCTAAAACAACCAAAAAATGCGTTAAAAGACCATTTTTGATGAAATAACTTACCATAACTTACAAAATCACTAAAAGACGGGTGCCCACAACCGAACTAATTGCGGTGCCCACAACCGAATTTGGCAGCCATTTTGAGAAGTAGTGAAAAATTTGTTCGGGGTAAACATATTGGTTGTAATCAATATTGGATCACAAAGTATAATAAATTAACTAAATAAAAACGCACTTTACTCGCCTTCTCGATGGATTCACTTCGATTTATGACACCATTTAAAATGTGTAAAAAATTTTTTGTCTTATTTTTTAAGCACAGAAAGATATATATGGTCCCAGCACAAAGCAGGCGTGTCTGTTCGACTTAGTATTTGGCACAAAAAGATCGTGGTTCCATAATGAACAAATGGCCTTAGTCAAAAAAACCCAGCCTGCTTTCTATCAAGAGATACGAAGGGGTGCCCACAACCGAACTATGCCCACAACCGAACCTTTTACCCTACATTTATTGTAAAACAAAAAAATTGGGTATATCCTAAAAAATACCTGTCATTTCTTTTCTTTTCTACAAATCCTTAATCACAATAAGAGTCAAAAAACAAGTGCGAAGCGATATGAACATGCGGAGGTATGCGGTGTTTCAGGGGCGGATTCAGAAAAATATTTCGGGGGGGTTTCAAAAAGTAGTTCTTTGATATTCATAAATTGTCTTTTAATTTGTATGTAGTTTTAATGTCGATCCTAATATTTCGGGGGGGGGGTTTCAACCCCCAAAACACCCCCCTGAATCCGCCACTGCGGTGTTTCCATCCTTCCTTTGGATTATTCGCACCACCGTATTCTCATATCGCTTCGGAATGCGGTGGTGCGAATGATTCAAACGAATATTTCCATCTTTCGTTTGGATCATTGCCGATCATTGCCGTCTTCGTTTGAATCATTCGCACCACCGCATTCCGAAGTGCATAGTTCGTTTGGATCATCGGCATAGCCGAAGTGAAATGAAGATGCAATAGTTTGCGTTCGTTTAGTATTGCAAGCTGATGATTCGCTCGTTCGGATTACTAGTATTCGGAATGAATGCTTCGCTTGCGGTGGAGATACATACAGATATCCGTTTTTTTGAGCAGTGGCCCATATCGCACCGCATTTTACGCGAATACATACTGAGCGATTAAAATATGACCCCATGCAGATCTCTGATCCACACCATTACACTGCCACCAGCAAAATTCCGTTTTGTAAACCGCAATGGTTCCTTCCGGACATCACGCCAATAGCCTCGAAAACCATCTGACCCATCTTGATTCCACTTCTTTTCGTTGGAAAATATAACCTAAAGTAATTTGTTTCAATATAAAGGACTATTGCAAAGCTAATAAAAACAGGACTTACTCTTTCCCAATTGGTGTGGACCTTTTTTAGAGCAAAATCAACTCTACCTTCCTTTCGGCGCTTTGTTAGCTCAGGCATTCGTTGCTGCTTCTTGCTTGTACCAACGTCCTTAAGCCTGTTAATGAAGTGGATGAGTTGCTAGCTTCGCGTAAAATGCGAGCCTCGGTGCGCGAATCGAGATTTCTCTTGGCTTCAGGACGCTTCTGGGTACCGTAAACTTACGGATTTCGCAACAAATTTTGCACAACACATAGACTACGGTTAATTTATCTCCCGATTTCCCTCATCGCTACTGCGCGAACGCGTAAAGCAGTAATTTGACCTTTCTCAAAGTCCGAAAGCTGCGTACCTCGTGGCATTTTTACGATTTTACAATATTCAATTGTTTCTGATGCCGAAAAATCCAATGTCAAATTTCTCTGCGATAGTTTTACTATTGACCTTATAATTGTGAAACACCTGCATTTTTGTTATTGTTGTTGTATAAATACAACATACGTTAGTTAAAAAATTTTTATCAGCTGTTGCCTCTACTTCTTATTAGCTACACATTTTTTTTGAGAGTGTTGATACCCTATAGTCATTCATTTTATGAATTTTTTTTTATTTAATGACCTTATAATTATGAAACGCACCTTATATAGTAAAGAGCTGTAATGGATGATTCAATTCTCCCTACACACAGTGTGATTCGGTGCAGTGTGCACTGATTGCCAGCATTCACTGTAGTAAGAGAGCAGTATGAGAATGACAACAAAACGCAAACCGCAACAGCAGTCAACACTCAATTGCTTGTCTCTGCAAGGCACGCACTGTTTTCTCTCTGCTATATACACTGCAAGCAATGCTAATGAATCGTTGACAGTGCGTAACGGGCCAAAATGCTACCTGTACACTGAATGCAATGAGTGATTGCAAGAAGAGTTTGCTACTTGACACGCGTAATTAAGTGAGGGAGTTTTGTAAAACATTTTAGTTTCTGACAAAATTCCAATTAAAATGGGGGTTAATGATGTGAGTAAATATAATATATTTAAATAAATAATTTAAATGTAATATTAATGTAATATATAAATGTTATTTAAAAAAATTAAATAAATGTAATATTAAAAAATACACTAGTCACAATAAGTTTGCGTACAGGCAAGTCAAAATTATGTTATGATTAATATTGACCTCAAAAATGGGTTCTTTGTTTATAAAAACTTATTCACATTTTTCATAAATGCTTTAACTGCACTTTTTGTTCTGTTTTAGATATATTAAAATAATAATTTTCCATGTATTTGTATTTATTGACAATATACTTACAAAACGGTGCAGAATAAGTATGCGTACAAAACTAATAACGGGGATTTCCAGTTATGCTTTTTATTTTTATTTGGAAACTTTTATTCCATTGAGCAGTAAACGGACTTGTAAATTATTTTTAAACGTATATGTGCTTGAAATTATATAGAAAGCAATAGAACCCAAGCGAAAAAAATTAAAATGGATAAATTAATGAATAATCTTACTAAATCTTTCCTAAATTGACAAAAAGTTTTTGGAAGAGCACATTCGTTATTCCAAAAAGCCATCTTAAATCACAAAAACAACAGAAAATCTTGCTTCGTTACTACGATCTGGCCATTTTCTTAAGCTACCCAGGCAATAGGATTAGATTGTTTTGCGATCAGTGCATCATAATCTAAGCCTAGTTGCATCCGATTTCTTCAGAAATGTACAGAAATATTTTATAAAATCCGGTAGCAGTGACTTTATAAGAAAAGTCCTGAAAAAAACATATTTTCTCTACATAACAGCATGTAAGAATCTCATATTTTGCTTACTAACAAGGAGCTTTCGTGAAAGAGTCCATCAAAGAGTCTAGAAAACCGGATTTCAAGGACTATGTGTTGTTATCTATGGAGTAGGAAGATTTATTATTCTCTGGTAATGGTGTGGCATATTTGGCATTAAAAAGCATCAACTAATTTGAAGAGGATTCAGTTAATAACAAAAATCTGACATTAACAGCAAAGCATAAAATTTGAGGGGGTATGGTATGGGGCTGCATGTCTAATAAAGGAGTGAGCAGGCTGTGTTGTTTTATTTAGAAATGGTTCCGAGGGGTTATTTACATATTCTAAAAGCTTATGCAAGCCAAGGTTTCAAAATTTTGGATCAGGTTCCAACATTTCATTCAACTTTACGATGACCTCAAGGCGCAATGCATACGATGCGAAGCTATGTTTGCTATTAACTAACTCAACAAAGTTGAAAAAGTTCCTCCCTAGTCACCTTACGTGCATCTAATTGAGCATATAAAGGGTTTCCTTGAACCCTGAGCCCAACAACACTCCATCTTCAAAGATATAGTAAATCAATATACCAATTCAAGGATATAACAAAATAACCGCTGAAAAACACCTAATTTAATTAAATGTACGCCGAAACTTCTGCAGGGAGTTCAAGCGAGAAAAGCATATTCACAAAGTTATTAATTTTCAGACAAAACTTAGTTTCAATTAAATTTTAACTACATAACCTTATCTGGTACGCAAAGTTTTTCTGAGGTGAATTCATAACATATTTTGTTTTTGGCCCTTCTTTTACAGTTTAGTCAAGTTTTTGATATTATTATCTTAATGGAATAAAATAACTAACTTTACGGAAGAAATAAAAAATATTTTGTTTTAAAAAAATAACTTTAACTCATTTATTTTTCATATGAAAAAACTACGTACCCCTTGTACGCAAACTTATTCTGACTAGTGTATATGTTGTTACAATATTATTATAATTTTTAGTCTAGCAATCAGCTAACCAACGCCATCATTAAAATAAAAATTTTGAAAAAAAGGAGTTAGATGCACAAGGAAATATCATTTAATTTTTCTGTTCAATTTTTTATGTCCATAAAACACAATAGTTTTAATTTAGGTGAAAATATTTTATTTGTAAATTCATATGAAATTTAATTTGAATCACAAATACCATTCAAAAAACTCAAAATATGCGTAATATTGTTCTATTAGTATAACTTACTGCATTCAGTGTCATTGCAGTAAATTTCATTGTCTTTACTGTGCATTGCCTTTAGTGTGTTCGTTTGCACACACTAATGTTATAAACAGGTGATAGCGTAAGGACAGCAACAAAATTTCAATGTATTTTGTTTTTGTTTTCTGGGTTTAGATTGTCAAAATCAGCCAATCAGAACAAAGCTTGCTTTTTCATTTTTAAACTGTCAAAGTTTTACACAGGCACTTTGACAATCTAGACCTTTTCCACCACAAAAAAAATCAATTCGCCTGATTTAACGCTATCACCTGGTATAAATTCGCCTTGGTTTGAACTGAGCAAGTGCAGTGCAGTGCCGTGCAAAGAGAGAGAGTGTCTTGAAACAGCTTTCAAATACACAATTGCAGCTCTCTATTATATAGTAAATATTGAGTTTCTTAGAACATACTTGTTTAGTTTGCGGCGGTGCGGATAAATAAAAACCACGGTGGTTCGGGTTTGGGGTTGGGGACCAAATCGATACGATCTACACAGATTTTTCCATAGCAATTGATAGAGTGAGCCATTCAGTTTTGATTTCAAAACTGGCTTGCCTGGAGTTTCATTCCTCATTTCTTTGATTGATGAAATCGTACCTAACTAATCGGCGTTGTGTTGTCACGATTGATGGCACGTCTTCTAAATCATTTATTGCCTCTTCTGGTGTCCTTCAAGGCAGCATATAAGGTCCGCTGTTGTTTGTTTTGTTTATAATCGACATTGGTCAGACAATGGAGGATGCCACTGCATCGGTGGGAAATGTGATATACCTGAAAAAACGCTATTTAACATAACAGATTCATTGGTTTCGAACTTGGTGAAAATACTCCAAATCAAAAATAATTAGATACTTGTTTCTATTTTTTTTGTAAAATCACAATTTGACGGGGTTGGGTAAAAAATTTGTATAATTTGTAAATTTGTATGGAAACACATGATTTCATATATTTCTTATCTAAAACTTGGTAAAACAAAAATAAATAACTAAATAATATAAATAGGGGAAAGTGGGGTAATGACGGCCATGGGGTAATGACGGCCATCACCATTTTTGGTACTTAAAGTTGACGTAGGTCTAAACCGTTTACTGTAACAGAAAGCTTGTTCCGTAAGCTTGTTTTTAAGTAGAAGCTGAAGTGTGTGGATTTATTATAACTTGTAGTTCCAGACCAGTGCCGATACGTAACTACTCGAAAGTTTTATAAGGTGTTCAAAATATCGATTATTTCGTCAAAACTTTCAGCTACACAATCAAGGTAAATATGTTAAAATGTTGCTATTGATATTAGCTTTCTAAATCAAGTAAAATTTGTCATGTGTCTTGCATAGTTTATTTGTACTGCATGCTTGCGCAAAATGAGGTCAGTGGGGGAATGACGGCCACTAGAGGTGGGGTAACGACGGCCATGTCATTAAGAAGTATTTTGGGAATCCGCATGATGATATTTGTTCATCATTGAGGCCTTTTATGCCATTTAAAGAGATCCACTGCTTGTCCAGTCGTTCTAGACGGTATAGCTATTCTGCACTATACATTCTCACAAGTCCTAGTCGTTGTATTGTAAGTTTGAGGCATTTTTTTTCAATATGTTTCAATTTCGTTTCTCTTCCGCTTTTTGTGAGCTATCAATAAAGTTACAATTACAAAAATGTCAAATTTCCATTTGTTTTTCTTCACGGAGCCTTTATTCAGCATTCACAGCGATTTGTGTTGATATTTGTGCGATTTCTAATCGGTTTTTTTGAGTGGCCGTCATTACCCCACCATTTTTCTAAATGACAAAACCCAACTTTTTTTATAGATTCTAATTTTTTATAGTTAAAATCAGAATTTTTTAAATCTGCCGATACACTTTATTAGCATATGTGTTCTAGTTGTGCTCTTAACTCTGATTTGATCAAAAATATCAATTTTTGGATATGTTTTGATGCTAAATGAAAACTATGCCGTCATTACCCCACTTTCCCCTAGATAAATAATTCGTCCCCTTTTTTTTATTTCTTGAATCCAAAATATTGCGGGTTCAACGATGGGTTAAGAAGTTTGTATATTACTGACGTACAATTCAGTGAAAACACTTCAAATAAGTAACAATTCAATGTGTTTAACAATTTTCGGAACATCTTTGCAACTACACCCCGTCTCAAAATTATAACCGCATTCGATTTTTACTAATATCTTTTGTTGTGGGCATCAGAACCGTTTTACCGTTAGAGAAGTGTGTTGACAACAATTGAACGAACAAGAACAACAACAACATTCACACACTCAAAAAAATTACATACGGAAAATACCAAAAATTGTGACAACACTGGTATCGGCGTAGATTGGGACTTTGATCGGTGAGCAAGTGGCGGATAAAAATCGGCCCATTTTTACAATTCGATTGCACTAGATTGGACTAAAGAGCGTTCACATTATCAGCACAGTGCGGTTGATTTCCCGATAATAGCGCAAAGAATATTTTGAAAACAAGAAAGTTAAAGAAAATCGCCGCTGCATTGTCAGCAGCACATCTTTTGTGCTCGAGTATGTAAGCTGCGTTTTAATGAATCAGAAAACGATTTCAAGGGTGTTGTGTTAATATTTTTGTTAGTAGAAATATTTGTCATGTTTTTTATGAAGCTATATCAAAATCTGGTCTACTGTAGTTACATTCTGGCACAGATCAGTCAAGTAGTTTACTTAGCGCCGTGCTCCTTAATAAACGCGTTTTTCTCGATTTCCACTTTGTGCTATTAGTGGGCAGTTAAACCCAATATGAAGTTTTCGCATGCTCTTATCAATTGATTTTTATTCAGACCCAAAACGGGTCCAAAATTTTTATAATAAGCCACAGTATTGTACAACCACATTTTTATTCTTTTGCAGGTTTTGGCTCTATTTGAAGAACACGAAGATACATTTACAGCATTTGTAGAACCGTTAGTTATTTTACTAATTTTGATAGCAAATGCCGTGGTTGGTGTATGGCAAGAACGAAATGCAGAATCAGCTATAGAAGCCTTGAAGGAATACGAGCCTGAAATGGGTAAAATAGTCCGTCAAGATAAATCGGGCATACAGAAAATAAGAGCTAAGGAAATAGTCCCAGGGGATATCGTTGAAGTGTCAGTTGGTGATAAAATCCCGGCCGATATTCGTATAACCCATATATACTCAACTACCCTACGAATTGATCAATCTATTTTGACTGGTGAATCTGTATCAGTTATTAAACATACTGATGCAATTCCCGATCCTCGAGCTGTAAATCAAGATAAGAAAAATATACTATTTTCGGGCACAAATGTGGCGGCAGGCAAGGCCCGAGGCGTTGTCATTGGTACGGGACTGAATACTGCAATCGGTAAAATTCGTACCGAAATGTCAGAGACAGAAGAAATTAAAACACCTTTGCAACAAAAGCTTGATGAATTCGGTGAACAACTATCGAAGGTGATATCAATTATTTGCGTAGCAGTATGGGCAATTAATATTGGTCATTTCAATGACCCAGCTCACGGAGGCTCGTGGATTAAAGGAGCCATATACTACTTTAAGATCGCAGTTGCCTTGGCGGTTGCCGCTATTCCTGAAGGCCTGCCTGCTGTTATTACAACCTGTTTGGCCCTCGGCACGCGTCGAATGGCTAAAAAAAATGCTATTGTACGTTCATTGCCTTCCGTTGAAACTTTGGGATGTACATCAGTAATATGTTCTGATAAAACTGGTACTCTTACCACGAATCAAATGTCTGTCTCACGAATGTTTATTTTCGAAAAGGTTGAAGGTAGTGAAAGTAGCTTCCTTGAGTTTGAATTGACTGGATCTACATATGAGCCGATAGGAGAACTTTTCTTGAACGGACAACGCGTCAAGGCTGTAGATTATGACGCGCTGCAGGAACTAGCGACCATATGTATTATGTGCAATGATTCCGCTATTGATTATAACGAATTTAAGCAATGTTTTGAAAAAGTTGGCGAAGCTACTGAAACAGCTCTTATAGTGTTGGCTGAAAAACTGAATCCATTTAATGTGATTAAATCTGGACTAGATCGGCGCTCTGCAGCCATCGCTGTGCGACAGGAAATCGAAACTAAGTGGAAAAAAGAATTTACACTCGAATTCTCCCGTGATCGCAAATCCATGTCATCTTATTGTAGTCCATTGAAAGCGTCACGTCTCGGTAATGGACCAAAACTCTTTGTCAAAGGTGCACCGGAAGGTGTTCTAGAGCGCTGCACACATGCCCGTGTTGGTACTAGCAAAGTGCCACTTACTTCAGGGCTTAAAAATAAAATTATATCTCTCACTGGGCAATACGGTACCGGACGTGATACCCTTCGTTGTTTGGCTCTTGCCGTTGCTGACAGTCCTATGCGACCGGATGAGATGGACTTGGGTGACTCTACAAAGTTTTATCAATACGAAATTAATCTCACTTTTGTTGGTGTCGTCGGAATGTTGGATCCCCCGCGTAAAGAAGTTTTTGATTCCATAGTTCGTTGCCGTGCTGCTGGCATCCGTGTAATTGTTATTACCGGTGACAACAAAGCCACCGCTGAAGCTATTTGCCGAAGGATTGGAGTATTTTCCGAAGACGAAGATACAGCAAACAAATCATATTCCGGTCGTGAGTTTGATGATCTCTCGCCTACCGAACAAAAGGCAGCATGTGCACGGGCTAGGCTTTTCTCTCGTGTTGAGCCACAGCATAAGTCAAAAATTGTTGAATACCTTCAAAGTATGAATGAAATCTCTGCAATGACAGGAGATGGTGTAAATGACGCCCCAGCACTCAAAAAGGCAGAGATCGGTATTGCCATGGGTTCTGGTACTGCGGTTGCCAAGTCCGCTGCAGAAATGGTGCTCGCTGACGACAATTTCTCGTCAATCGTATCCGCTGTTGAAGAAGGCCGAGCTATTTACAATAACATGAAACAGTTTATTCGATATCTCATTTCATCCAACATTGGCGAAGTAGTTTCCATATTTTTGACAGCTGCGCTTGGACTCCCAGAAGCGCTGATACCGGTACAGTTGTTATGGGTTAACTTGGTAAGTCTGCGTTTAATTATTATATTCAGAGACCTAAAATAATTTTCTTCCATATTTTTGGAAATACAAAAAATTGTCCTTAATTAAGAAATTTCTAAAAATATTGCTTTATAATAATTATTCCCAATAACAAACTATTTACATGACCTGTAGCTATTATCATGTAATAAATATTTTTGAGTTGCATAATAACTATTATAAGAAAGAAATATATTTTTCGTTGTCGATAATTATTTTGAGATTTTTTTTTACGATGTTTAATAACTTTTATATACGATTTTTTTAATTAACGTTGCCGATAATTATTATTTTGAAAAAAACCATTTTTTTACGTTTAATTACCACAGTTTGGGTATGAATTGATTTTTAATTTTTTCAAATTGACAAACGCAAATTAACTGCAGAAAACCCAACTAAACAATTAAAAATCAATTTTTACTCAAAATGTGATAAGGCAACGTAAAAAGAAATTCTTTCAAAAAAGTTATGAATCAACGTAAACGTTACGACGCACAGTGTTGCGAGTAGTGACAAAAATGCCAAAATGCAACTGTAAAAGCGCAAAAATCTGAATACGAGGTTTTGTTGGAAATACTTCAGTTAAGAGAAAGAAAGAAGAGTTTTATGAAAAAATATTGGATAACGTAGAAGTTATGAGCTCTTAAAGTACGCTCTTCCAGCGTTGAAACAAAATTGTGTACAAACAGCAAATGTTTGCTTTGACTTTGAGGTAGAATATTTTAAAATAAATTATGAGCAGGTTTCTAAAAGTTACTATTGTCGTAAGTTTTATATAATCTAGGTCTGACAAGACCAACATTTTGCAGATTTCACCTATGAGCAGTACCGTTATGATGAAAATTAAGTAAAGAAAGCGAGGGAATAAAAAGTGAGTTCAAATTCTAAAAGTGATTTAAAAAAAAACGTTAAATATCACTTTTGAAATTTTTTGATATTTTGTTTTGGCAAGTATGTATGTAGATTATGCTGTACAATTTTTAGCTGCGCATATTTGCGCGAATGGAAGTTATTGGCATTTTACGGTGAAGACTTGAGTGCAAATTCGCGATATTTTCACAGTTTGGTTGAAAGCCAATAGCAATCGGTCAATTAATGCTCTGCTGATGATGGAAAAATTTGTTGAAGATAGCTTCGGAAAATCAATTACGATTACCATTATATTCGAAATAGAGGGGTTAATAGAGTTTCGACAGTACACTTTGATTTTTTTTCGTACAGAACCAAAAGTTGAAAACCTTACTACGTCAATTGTATGGGCGCCCTCTGGGGGTGAATTTTTGAACTTTAATTAATTTTGTATTTTTGGCATTCAGGAATGTTGACGATTTTTTAATAAATCATTCAAATCGGTTAAGTACTTTGCCAGATACGATGTTTCTTCGCTTACTTGACTACATTTACAAGTGTGGAGCCAGTTCCATTGAAAATTACTAGTTTTGTATGGCAGCCACCTTAAGAGTTGGATGTAGCGGTTAGGTGTATATAGAAAAAATATTCGAAAGGGAAAATAAATTGGGGTCAGTCTTACATATGGTACGTCTGGGTCCAACCTGAGAGCAGCGGGAGCCCACTTTATAAAAACGATGGTTTTGTATGGCAGCCTCATTAAGGGTTGGAGATAGGTGGTAGGTATGTTCGAAAGAAATATTCAGGAGGAAAAATTAGTGGGGGTCAGCCTAAGACTTTAACCCTCTAAGAGCAATTTCTGAGCAGCCGTGGAGCACTTCATCGCGATTTTATTTTCAATCACTTTTGAAAAAAAGCGCATTTTATCTATGTATATACACATTTATAAATAAATTTATATTAAAATACAAATATTTTGAATGTATCTTTTATGAACTGAGATAATTTTCATTTTTAATACAAAGTTTTTTCAAATCCGTTTGTATGGGAGGTAGTCGAAGTTTCCGTCCGATTTCATTGAAATTGCACAGTAAGTTCTTTACTCATACAATAACTGTGTACCAAATTCCATTTATATGCGACCACTCCTTCTATTTTTGTCACTCCGCTATATGAACTCGCAACACTGTGCGACGCTGATACATTCATAGAAATACATGAAATTTAATTTTTACAACACAATACATCGAACGTAAATACGCTTATAAGCTCCAATTGTGGGCCTACTGTCATATATAAAAGTTATGAAGCAACGTAAAAAAAATTCCAAAATAATAATTTTCGAGAACGAAAAAAAATGTGTTTCTCATAACAGTTATTACGCAACGTAAATATTTATTGCTGCAAATAATAATTCTAATTAACAAAACAAAATTTGTGTTGCATTGTAGTAGTTACATTAGAATTATTTTCTTACAAAAAACTTATAATATTCCCCTGATTATATTTTATTGATGGCATCATAAGAGCTGCATCAATCTTGATCTCTTCCAAGCAAAAATTATTGAGCATGACTAGTGCCCGACGGAGTTTTCGGTTTCGGCTTGGCGCAAAATCGGGAAACGAAATTTCGTAAATTTCGTACAGTAAAATTCATTTTGAATCATGACGTGAATGGCAGCGAAAATACACTTTATTACACTTTTCTTATAAAAGCATTTTGTGTGCTCCTGCACTGTAACGTTTTATATTGCTTTCTACGCTTCGAAAGCAGAGTTTGTGTATGTTTATGAAAATAAACTACTCTGACCACAAATAATTCGGACACTTCACTTTTCTCTTACATTAGAATTAGAATGTGTATTTTTTATAAAAAGTGAATTTAATAACGAATAGAAAATATATAACTTTTTTTAAGGAGTCATTTTCCCAACTTGCAAAAAATCTGTAAAGATTATGATGTAGGAGAAAAGTGAAGTGCACGAATTATTTGTGGTTAGAGTAGTATATATTAGTTAAACAATTCCAGTTTCTCTTTGTTGAAGTAATAGAAAGTTTACCAAAAAGTTGTTCTCGGTTTTGGCCTGGAAACTTATTTCAGTTTCGGTCGGAAATTAATCATAACCGATAACATGAAGAAATCAATATGCACGTCAAACTTTTTAAAGGTCAAGTGTTGTAAAACTGCGGGCAATATGATCTTCAACAAATATATTATATTCTTTTCAAGTAAAAAAATTACAATCCCCAAAGATAAGAAAAGATAAACTCAACAAAGCACATTTTTCTTCCGTTCTTTTAAATACAAATACTATTGTTAACTTTATTAAAAAAAAATCTCTTTTCCATTTTAATATACTGCGATGACCAAACCTTTGTGCTTTATTTTAAATGCAACGTATCGTCTGAGATTTTAAGGTTCTTTTGAAAAATGTCTGACGTAGTTTTATTACATTTGACCTCTACTTTGAAGCGCATATCGGTTTCTTCACGGTGTAATATTATTATCCAAAGAATGTGAAACCGTTTCTACATGGACCGTTTCAAAAATTATGACTACGATGCGGGAGCCATTTAAAAAACTGCATTTATTCTCATAATTTCTCGCAGGTGACAGATGGTCTTCCAGCTACTGCTTTGGGTTTTAATCCACCTGATTTAGATATTATGGAAAAGCCACCACGCAAAGCCGATGAAGGATTGATTTCTGGATGGCTTTTCTTCCGGTAAACTTTTACATATTACGGATCGTATGTTCAAAATTGTTTAATTTGTTTATTTAGATACATGGCTATTGGAGGCTATGTTGGAGCTGCCACTGTTGGCGCAGCTGCTTGGTGGTTCATATTTGCTGAGACTGGTCCTCATCTCACTTATTGGCAACTTACACATCATCTGTCGTGCTCAGGAGCTGGTGATGATTTCAAGGGAGTCGATTGTAAAATATTTAGTGATCCTCATGCGATGACAATGGCTCTGTCTGTGCTTGTAACAATTGAAATGTTAAATGCTATGAACAGGTGATTTAGTAAAATTCGATTATGAAAATTGTTTCGTACTTATGCATATCACGTGTTTTACAGTTTATCGGAAAATCAATCATTGATGAGTATGCCACCATGGTGTAATATGTGGTTGATTGGTTCCATGGCTCTTTCGTTTGCACTTCATTTTGTTATTCTTCACGTGGATGTCCTTTCTGTAAGTAATTTGCAATAATTTGTATGTTTTGTACTTATTAAATGCAGTCGTCAGTATTAAGCAGTTTATATTGTGTATGATTCATTAAACATGATTTAGTACCCGAATTTTCAGTTTTGATACTCCGAAACCTTAAATTGTATGAAGTTTGATTACAAAATATATAAACCAAAATATTGGGGACTAGAGTGAGGATAAGTAGCTTTAAAGCGGAAATACAGATTGCAAAAGTGCTAGCAAATTTTTCACATTCCTCCACTGCTGCTAAGACATTTTTTTTAGGGTTAAAATCATTAGTTTTTGCTTCCAACCATTTTTTACCCCTATCCCCATCTCCGATAGTTACCAAATGCCTAAATGCAATGTTATAACTAAAAAAATCTGAGCACGAGGAGCTGTCGGAAATACTGCAATTAAAAGAAATACCATGTTGAAATTGAAATCATATTTTCTTATATTACGGTCTTACAGCGTTAAAAAATTTGGTGTACGTACACACAGAAAATTTTTGCTTTCACTTTGAGGTTCAATATTTCAAAATAAATTTTTGCTGTTTCTTTTCACGTCTGAGCAGTACCATTTTTAACACTAGGATGAACGACTACTTTGCAGGCGCTAAGTGGAGAAACTCAGCCTCGTGCGGCCCATAAGCGATGATCAGCTGTTTCTACGACTTTCGCCCAGTTAGGTGTGGTATAGACAGCTGATATTGGGCACACGTACTCTATGATAGTATAGCTATGGGTCGATGTAATTATTAAGGGGGATTTCTTACGAGAGTGGGGGTTGAGGTGCCCTAAAAAGTAAAACTGATATTTGTATATGGCACAACATTTAATTAAGTTATTTATTGATTAAATTCAAATCAAGCAAAAAAGATACAGGTTATTCTGCAGCACGGCCATGGCACAAACATATTTTATTTACAGAGCCGTGTTCAAGGCACATGAGTTTTTTTCATGTTTTACAAGACAATAATGTTTTGCGCCGTTTTTCGTCAAGTTGAAGATCACACCATGCACAGTCCTTTCGTTCTTTCTTTCCTGGTCGTGCGGATGTGCTTGGTGCTGGGTAATGACAGTGTGTTTGTAATAATAAACACAAAATTCACAATGCAAAATAATTTATTTTTTATAATTTCTTACAAAAACATCAAATTTTGATATAGCTTCACTGATATTAGGCCAACGACTAACGTGACTTTTCATTGTCCTATGTACCATGTGAGGATTGACCAACTAGCACATTAAAAGCTTTAGGTATTCACGACGTTTATCGGGGCTGATTGATCGACTGATTGATACAAACTCGATTACGCGATCAATGCAAAACATTTCGAATAGCATACTTGTACACCTGACCAAAAGCTTATAAGAAGCGAAATTTCTTACGGTAAATAACAGCTTAACATATACACAATGTGGCACACAGGATTTCACACATAACTTTTGAGCCTAACATTATTCGAAGGAACATTTTCCAGCCGCATTTTTTGTAACAAACAGATATAATTAAGGGCTTTGTAACCCCCCTTGCGTGCGCCACTGCACACATACATTGTAGTAAAGTTACCAAACATGGTGGCTCGTGTTTGAATAATTTTTGTTTAATGGCTTACGTTACATTTTAGGTACATTTGTCTTATATTTACGATTGGGCCTCGCCAGGCCCAGTTGCTCCACTTAGCGCTTACATACATAAAGTGGCCACGTTTGTTCTACGAAATCGATGCAAATAAACTTTTGTTGGTTTCATTCGTTAAGAAAACATTAGCGGTAGTTGGCATGAAATATTTCGGCGATCAGAGCTATGGAAAAAATTTGGCGATTGATCAAAGTCAAAAGGGGCCTGGAAAAGCCCAGTTGCACTCCATTACTATCGTCAGGGTGGAATCCACCCTGTGAGTTCAATTTCTCAGTAAAATATAGATTTTTTAATCAAAACCAACATAAAGTTATAATGTAATCCACATTTGCATATTTCGGAAGGTTTTAAAGTATATTGCATTTGTATTAAGAAAGCAATTGTCTTAAAAAGTAACTGGGTGTATTAAACCCACGATAGTAATGGCGTTATCAAATTGCTGGATGCTTAACACCCATTATTAGTAATGAAGTTTTATTTTTTTATGAATTACATTTACCTATTCGTACTCACTTTTTGGCCACAACTTTTTTCAATAACGTATAGACCATTCACTTAGTAGAAAATCCTTAAAAATTCTCTAGGATAAGTTAAAAACTTCTAACATTAAATTTGTTATATCTTAAACTAATAAAGTTAGAAGGACGAAATTCAAGGATGTAGTAGTGTACATATTAGTCCTTAGGATATCTTTTTTTCAAATTTTGTTTCCAATAGTTTTTGGAAATTTCCAAGGATATTCAAGGACAAAGTTTTAAAAGGACATTTTTAATACCTCTTCGTCCTTTTGAACCAAAACATTAAATTTTATAATATTCTAAGGATTTTTCTGTTTCATTTGATACCCATATTGTTATTCTACAACGCGCTCAATTTTTTAAATAATTCCTTGAAATAAACATATCCTTGAAATTTCAAAGTCCTTTAAAAAAAATCCTGACGTCAGAGAGAAAAAATAAAAGCAGTTTTACTACATTTGGCCCCTAGTTTCGCAAGTATATCGATTTTTTCGTGTGTTTGAAAATTTTTTGATTTTTGTCGCACGGTGTAACCTTAAAAAGTAGCAGATATATTGTTGATTTTTGTTTGAGTTTTTACGCAAAATTTTACCCCGATCCGAAAACAATTATGAGAAAATTATTTATTCTTTTAGCTTTCTAAATCACTAAGCCCAAGAAACATAACTTAAATATTGTGCAAGATGTGGCTATTTACAACATTTTATTTCATCTTTTTTTCCTTGAAATGAGATGCACAGAAACAAATGTTTATATAAAATAAATGAATAAACAAAATTATACAATTTATTTTTGTTTTTACATGTTATGATGTTCTGATTATGAAAAAATTTGGTTTTTGTTTATTTTACCTCAATGGATAAGTAAAACGGATAATACAAAGTTGTGGGTGGATTACACCCACGATAGTAATGGCGTTAGTGTAGTAGACGATAGTAATGGAGGGTTAAGAAAATGAAAAAAAGACAAGTGAATACAAACAGTTAAAACTTTGAAGGTGATTTAAAAACAAAAATACATTTTAAATATTTTCGAACATTTTTGTTTTGGCAAGTATGTACAGTATGCATTTATCCAGTTAAGACTCTTGTGCAATATCGCCATATTTTCAACGTATAGTTGAATGCCAATAGCAATCGGTCAACTAATGCTTTGTTGCTGGTGGAAAAGTTGGTGAAGCTTCGGAAAATCAATTACGATTACTATAATATTCGAAATAAGGGGTTAATGGAGTTTCGGCAATCCATTTTGATACATTTTGCTTCGTACAAACCCAAAGATTGACAGTCTACAACTTCTTTTGTATAGGTGGTCTGGTGGGGAATTTTTAGAATGTTAAAGATTATTAAACAACTAATTAAAATAGGTTCCGTAGCAGGGACCGTAACAGTTATAAGTTTTATTATAAAAATGTTTAATGTTTAAGAGTTAATTTTTACCTTTAATTTAATTACTCAACAAATAAAAGATATTTTTTATTTATATTTAAAAAATACTATAATAACAATTATTTTTGATTTTTTTTGTAGTCCACAAATAACATTTTTTTTCGATTTTTATTTTAGTTGTCCTATGATAACAATTATTCGTGACTTTTATTTACAAAAGTCATCAATAAAAATCATTCAGTGACTTTTATTTATAAAAGTCATCAATAAAAATTATTGAATGACTTTTATTTTTTTATTGATGACTTTAGTAAATAAAAATCACTATTGATGACTTAAAAAATAAAAGTAATTGAATGATTTTTATTGATGACTAAAAAAATAAAAGTCAACAATAATTGCTATCATATCGCAACTATAATAAAATTCGAAATAAAACTGTTATTTGGGGACTAATATGAAAAAATCACAAATAATTCTGTGGAATTTTGACAAAAGCACTTAAGTCGACTTAAGTCAAATTTCCAATTTTTTTAATCGTAAAGAAACAATTTAAAGACGCTTCTTTTGGTGTAATCGGTTTGTTTCTATGACATTTAGTTACAGAGATATGACGTGTATAATTTCAACTTTTCTCGAGTTTTGTATGAGATTTGGTCTGCACCTCATCAGTTTTTTCGCTCTCCTGAACATTTTGAAAATTAGACTTAGGTTGTTTTGTCAAAATGCCACAGAATTGTTATTAAACGATTTTTAAAATATAAATAAAAAGTAATTCTTATTTTTGAATTTTGCCGTAAAAACTACAAAAAAACATTTTCATGTATTGGTATATTTCATTTATTTGCATGTTTTTTGTTAATAGTAAAATTTTTTGCTATGAAGGAATTTTTATAGTTTTCATAAATAACTGTTATTTCCGGTCCCTGTTTCGTAGTTTCCGAAATGCGATGTTTCCTCGCTTACTTTACTACGATTACAAGTGGGTAGCCAATTCCATTGAAACTTATTAGTTTTGTAACACGAATTAGCCCACGTAAATTTGTGTTTCCAATTTCAAAAAGGTTTCAGGAGCATACCCTTTAGGAGCATACCCGACGTATAGCATCTGTTCGGTGCTTTCCAAGGTAATGGAAGGCATTGTAAACTTCAACCTTGTGAAATATCTAGAGCACAATAGACTGCTTAGTGACCGCCAATACGGCTTTCGAAGACAGCGATCGACGGGAGACCTTATGGCGGTCCTCACCGAGAAATGGAACTATAGCATTCTAAACCTCGGTGAAAGCAAGGTTGTTGCATTAGATATTTCCAAGGCCTTTGACCGGGTGTGGCATAAAGCACTCGTGTCAAAATTGATTGCCTATGGCGTCGGTAGTATCTTCTCTCGGTGGATAACGAGCTTCCTCTATGATCGCTCTATTCGTGTTGTAATAGACGGCATAGCCTCGGAAAAGCATTCCCTTAGCGCGGGAGTGCCGCAGGGTTCGGTCCTTTCTCCAACCCTTTTCCTGATCTTCATCAACGACCTGTTGTCGGCGACGAAGAATCCCATCTACTCGTTTGCGGATGACAGCACCATTTGTCATTCATACTCCTTCACAAAGCTCCCAGCTCTGTGGAGATTGAGAGAGGCGCCGTATGAATGACACACTTCATAGCGACCTACAAACTATCTCTAAGTGGGGTCAAACGAAAAGGGCCGATTTTAATCCCCGCAAGACCCAATGTTGCCTGTTATCCCACAAACGAGTCTCCCCACATCCCAACACATCCTTGGTTATGGGTGGTGTGGGTATTGCGGAATCGGCAGCTCTTGATGTTCTGGGCATGTCCATTAAGAACGATCTTCGTTGGAACGATCATATTTTTGGCGTGTCGGAAGAAGCAGCCAAGTGCCTCAGTTTCCTAAAGCGGTGCAAAAAATATTTCACTCCGTCAGATCTCCGCATTATTTACCCTAACTATATCCGGCCTAAAATGGAGTGTAACTCGCACCTCTGGGCGGGGGCTTCAAAAACCCATTTGGAGTTCCTCGATCGGGTGCAAAACCGTGCGATTAACCCATTACTGCCTGCATATAGTTCTGGCCAGCGAATTTTGTCTAAATGTACATATGTTGGTAAGGGATGCTTAGAATAGTTATACACAAAAATTCAGGTATCTACCTGAAATAACCCCTGAGATATAGAGGGGGTTAAATTTTACCAGTCCGGCACCATGATGGGTGAAATTTCACCCCTTTCTGGAAAATCATTCATTGTACACAGGTAGATTGTACAAGCAATACCAACAATTCACAAAAGATATGCAGTTCAACATACTCCAGAAAAAACTGCTGGAATTTCCAATATTTCCTATTTCTAAGAATTTTCTGAATAAGGTACACAAAACAAGTTAGTCGACTTTAAACACGGATCGGGATAACTTAATGGCACAATTCTTCAAAATTATTAAAAGCGAAATAAACCTGCATCCGTTCTACAAAATTTCAGCCAAATCGCATAACACATTTAGCCAGGGAGGCCAAAAAAGGATCACCATTGCAGGGGGTGAAATTTCACCCCATCCGGCTGGAATGGGTTAAACTTATAGGGGACAGTAGGGCATCCAGCTCTATTGACTCCCTGGAGCATCGTCGAAACGTGGCATGTGTGGTGTTATTTTACCGATACTTTTTCAGTAACTGCTCAGTGGAGATGAGCAGCTTAATGCCATCACTCCGGGTATTCCCCCGGGCAACCCGTTTGAACACTGGCGCCCATGCATTCCACGTCGAAACGATGTTCCAGCGCACTACGCACTACAGGGAAAGCTCGTTTCTGGCCCGTGCAGCGCGGCTGTGGAATGGTCTCCCTGCGGATATTTTCCCCAGCACTTATGATCTCGATGGGTTCAAGGCAAGAGCCCATAAACACTTTACTCATAACCCTATCTCCTAACCTTTATATCCTTCCTGAACCAACGCAATGCTTCGCATTAATAGCGGTCATCCCCTGCCCGTTTGTTCCTGTTTAAAAAAAAAAAAAACAATATGCAAAATAATAAAAACTGCTCATTCGTTTTTTAATCCTGGCCACAGGACGCTCGGATTGTCCGGTTGCAATATGGCAGCAGGCACAAAAAACTTAAAAAAAATATCACAAACGTATTTTTTAGAGTAGCACACTTATGGGACATTACCTTCTTCTTCAAACACTTAAAAAAACATATTTCATTACGCGATCAAGATGATAAGTATATTTTTTAAGTAGATCTAAACTTACTTAATTTTTCTTGCCCCTTTTCTTTTGCACTCAACATTATGTCTTCACTTTACCATGCACTACTTAATACAAACAAACACGCACTGTTGCCCAAATGATTTTAAGTGAAATCAGGATCAATTCTGCGTTAAAATGTGTTTCAATGTAACGGTATCTATATTTGTTTGTATGTTATGATCGTTTGCAAATATGTCTATCGTGTCTATCGGGTTAAGAGTTGGAGTTAGCGGTTAGGTATGGAAAAAATAAACATTCGAAAAGGAAAATAAATGGGAATCAGTCTATGAAGGTGCGCCAAGATCGGATTTATAAGGCACAAGTGTATTTTTAAGTTACAAAGTATTCTTTATTAAAAGCAGGGACCTTAACAGTTATAAGTTTTATTGTAAAAATCAATGTTTAAGAGTTATTTTTTGACTTTTATTTTATGACAGTTTTTTTATTTATATTTTAAAAATCCTATAATAATTAGGTATCGGATTTATATGCAAAAACTATGTAAAAATTGAAAAAATATGCAAACATGCAATTATGCAGTGCATATGTGAGCTCATTTTTAATATTTGTCAATTAAAATAGTTTCTGTATTGGTCCCGTTCAAATCAGAAGCTCCAAAAAATATTCACTTGCATATAGTTCCGATCCCTAATAATAATAATTTTTGATTCTTTTCTTATTAGCCTACAAATAACATTTTTTTAAATTTTTATTTTAGTTGTCCTATGATAACAATTATTGGTGACTTTTATTCAAAAAAGTCATGAATAAAAATCAGTCAGTGACTTTTATTTACAAAAGTCATCAATAAAAATCATTCAGTGACTTTTATTTTTTGAATCACAAGACAAAAGTAATTTTCATTATTCACAGTACTGGATCGACTCGATTCTTGATCGACTCAACAATACCTGACTTGACAATTCTGTTTTCTGGATGAATCATAACTTTTGCATGCATTAATGATTCTCGGTGCGAAAAGAAGTATATTAGTATATTTATTTACTTGTATGACATTTCCTTCATAGTAATTTTTTCAAATATAGTTTCATAAATAACTGTTATATCCGGTCCCTGATCAAAAGTAACGTTTTCGGACCCGAGCCCGCACTCACGCAGCACCTCCACACTCGACGGCGGTTCAACTAACCCTCCCCTCCTTCGTCATTCGACAGCTTGGCCGTTCCTGACCCTTCGTTGCTCTGTGACGACTCTTTGTCGCTTCTGTCGCCTTCGTCTTCTTCTGGTCCTGTTATACACCTTGGCTTCATATGGTCACTCGCCCATACGCCGGAATATCTACGGTGTGTTCTTGGAGCATCCGGTAGGTCTTCAACCAGATAGCGGTCATGAGTCAACACCTTTGTGATGACGTACGGACCCTTAAAGTGCGGATCCAGTTTGTGCGTAGTCGCTCGTTGCTCATGGCTTCGTGTGCAGCATGAGCTGGGATTGACCCTGCTGCTGTCTCCGTTGGCTCATCTTGAACTGCTTGGATGAATTGGTTAGTTGTGAAATCTCATGCATCATAATTGAAAATCAAATGATTCGGGCTGAATTTCGTCGTCGCGTTGATTTGGGGACTCAGATTCCACTAGAGAACGGGCAAAGCGACGTCCCACTCTTTTCCGTTCTGGGTGGAACATTTGAGGGAAGCCAGCAACGTATTGTTCCTTGTTCGGCTTAACCGTTCTCTCGTGGTGTTTGAATTAGCGGTTCGATTAGCTGGATACTTCGCCGCAAACACTTCAAACTCTTTCGAGGTAAAAGCCGTACCCCGGTCTGTCGTAATTTGTAATGGTTGGCCATAGACTGACATAATTTCTCGCAGCGCGCTGATGACGGGCGCTGACTTTGTATACAATACTTACAGAAAAAGCACATAATTACCAGAATGTGGAAGTTGCCCTTCTTGCTTCTTGGAAAGTGCCCAGGATGGTGCATATGTAGGCTTCGGAATAGAATTGGCAACACTTCGCCAGTGTGTAGTCGACCCTCTGGCTCTCCACTTTTAACCTTGTAGAGACAGCATTCTGGACAGGCGCCAATACCACCAATTGGTTTCAATTATTTCCCTTTCGATGCAGGTGGCCCGCCTGCACCACATATATTTGCCTAACTGCGTTGCGCTGGAAGCGGCTTGCCCCCTAACGATATTCATGATGTTCTTCACCTTCTCGTCTTGACGCTGTATCGACGCTACCAAATCTTCGTTGCGTTCATCGAACTTCATGACGCTTTCTGCAACTATTGCTATTCCACTCGCAGTCAGCGCCGGAGATCGGCTCATGCTGTCGACGTGTGCCATCTTTGAACCCGCACGATGTACACACTCGAAATCGTACTTCTGTAGTCTTAACTACCAACGGGTATGCGTGGTGGAAGGGGGGTGACTACCTTCATTAAAGCCACCGCGTTGCAATCGGTGATGAGTGTGAAGTGTTTGCCCAGTAGATACGTCCGGAACCTCTGTAGTGTCTCAACTATCGCTAGTACCTCCAGTTGATGGCTGGCGTATCGTTGTTCGGGCTCGCTGCACTGTCGACTATAATAAAAGAAATGTTTAGTTTCCTTACCATCGTGCTGCAACAGAACTCCTGATAGTCCCATTGAGCTGGCATCCGTATGAACTTCGTGCTTCGCCTCTGGATCAAATAACGCAAGAATAGGGTGGGATGTGATAGCTTTATTTAACTGCTGCGATGCTTCTTCTTGCTTCGCTTGCTAAACAAACTCCGCTTCCTTCCGCTCCGCTCCTCACCCCCCAGAAACTGTCGAACTACAGTTGTTGTCGTTGGTTTTGCCAAATCAGTAATGCACTTTGTCTTCTCTTGACCTGGTACCTTCTTGATCAATAATGTGCCCCAAAACGTTAACTAACATTTTAGGAACACACATTTCTATGAACGACCATGATGATGATTTTACGATGTCTGTTATGCAGGTTTTTGATGACGTTGACAATAATTTCTTAGAATACCATTGGAGCATTGACGAGTCCAAATAGCATCACTTTGTGCTCGAATACTCCCTTGTGCGTCAAAAATGCTGTATAGTTCTTCGATTCTTCTTCTAGCGGAATTTGATAATATACCTACGTCATGTCGAGACTTGTTAACACCTTATTAAGCCAACCGTGATAATTGCTCTTCCACAATTGGCATAATACACAGTGCGACAATTATGTATTAAGAACCATATCTCAGCAACCAAGCGCGCCATCTATGTGCGAGCACATGCGTTTTGAAGCTTCAACCTTCCTCTCCTAATTTCATGACATTTGGTTGACATTTAATATTTATTAAAATTCATTTTGCAAAACACGTTTTCGTTTGATGTTAAAATTCCACGTCATTAAATTCCACGCAAAAATAGGTAGAAGTGCATCAGAAACATTCCGAATGATGCAGCAAGCGTATGGCGATGCTTGTTTATCAAGATCAAATGTTTTTTATGGCAGAGAGTCGCTGGAAGATGAAATAAAAGAAGGAAGGCCAATTTCAGTTCAGACACCGGAAATGATCCAGAAAGTTCATGATTTTATTGCAGAAGACCGCAATGCTTCACTGAAAATGATGGAAGAGCCCTTAAACATCAACAGAGAAACTATCCGACTCATTCTTCACGAAGATTTGTGCAAAACAAAGGTCTGCGCAAAATTTGTTCCAAACACATTGAACGAGGAGCAAAAATTAATGAGAGTCAGTCATTCTACAGACATCGTTGCAGCCGAAGAAAATGATCCAAACTTCCTGAAAGCAATTGTTACGGGTGATGAAACATGGTGTTTCCAATACGATCCAGAAACCAAGCGTCAAAGTGCGGAATGGAAATCAAAAAACTCACCACAAGTGAAAAGTTCCATAAAAAATCAAAACAATGCTCATCACATTCTTCGATAGCAAAGAAATTATTAAAGAATTTGTTCCAACTGGTCAAACAGTTACTGCCGCATATTACCTCGAAGTGTTGAAGCGTTTGATGGCCAGAATCCGTCGTACTCGACCAGAATACCGCGATCCAAAAAGTTGGTCTCTGTTGCACGATAATGCACCGAGTCACACAGCACTCATTGTTCGTCAATTTTTGGCTCGGAATCAGGTCTGTGGGTTGAATCATCCGCCGTATTCACCTGATTTGGCACCGTGCGACTTCTCTTTGTTCCCGAAACTGAAATTGAAGTTGAAAGGATGCTTTTTGCTGCTGCCGGCCTTGCTGATATTCTGCGCTATTGGTACTTAATACCTCTAACCAATGATAGGTGTGTCCGTGTTGACCTCGATCTGTTGTTCATCTGCAGCAGATTAAAAGAGCTGCTACAAAAGTACGACGACCGATTTGCAGAAGATCTCGATAGATTGAAATCGAGGTTAATAGCGCAACGCCCCAGGATATCAGCAAGGCCTGCAGCAAAAAGCATCCTTTCAACTTCAATTTCAGTTTCGGGAACAAAGATGAACAGATCTGTTCATGTCGTCACGCATCTCTTTCTCGTCGCCTCTACTAAGCGGAAATCTAGATGGCATAGCACATCTCTGCCAATAGAACCTGGTACGGCTTATCTTATCTGGGATAACATATAGCTTCGAGTTGATGGACCGTCCGTCCATCTCGATGATCGTTTCAACTTTGCCCAACACTTGAACCTCTGACCCTCCAAAACCAATCTGCCGTCTCGCTGCTGGTAGTTGCTTCATGTCGGACGCTGTTGCCTCTTGGACCAGTGACATATCACTCTTTGTCTATGCAAACGTTTTATATTGCTTACCTTCCATCGCAATTAACTTAATGACGGCTGTCACCACTGGCTCTCGTTGACCGGCTTCTGGATTAGCAGTTCTCGTGTTAACGGTCTGCAGTTCTTAGCCTCATATCCTGCCTTTTTTTGCAGATATTTCGCTGCGATATGTCCAAACTCCTGGCGATTGGAGCACTTGACCCCTTTCCGCTCAGTATTCTGCGACTGGTCCTCACACTTTATCTTGCCCTCTGCTTCTCCTCCGGATGTTGGTGGGGTGTTCTTCAGTGAGTTCAACAACTCGTTGCATGTCGTTGAGCCCGTCGCAATAGAAGATATTATTCAGTGCTCATCTAGTTCACCTTTACGCCCTGAGTTAAGCATGGCGTAGTAATACTGCCGCAGTGATCCGTTTGCTTTGCGTTTTCGCTTGGCCATCTCGTGATGCACATCTGCTACCCTTACGACGCTTAGAAAGTCCCGAAGAATTGTCCTGAACACTGGCTACACATCTGCCCACTCTTAAGCCACCCCTATGAGTTTGCGGTGGACCGCAAATAGAACCGCTTTTTCAGACCACATGTACAGCTCTCGCATCTGCTCGACCTTGTCAGTAAACTGGTTGGCTTATATAACGTTCGCATTGGCTGCATTTACACACCGTGCTGGAGCCCTAGGACAACTCGCCGCTAGCTCGTTGATAGTCTTTGCGAGACTTACAACGACTTCCTTTAAATCGTTGAATTCTCGTTGGAGCTGGGTCTGGCTGTTCGTCGTCGGCCTCGTCGCTCCTATAGACCTCCGTTAGTTTTGCCACCTTATAGGATTTGTGGCCGGTCACTTGCTCGTCGTGGTTCCGGAGCAGTTTAGCTGTTCTACTTTGCGCGCTGCCAGCTTCACCATGGCTCCGCACGTCTGAACTCGTTCTCTGCTTTTCACCAACTCCTCCATTGTACTTTTTTTCTATCGCGTAGCGTTTATCACTCACGCCCTCGGTTTAATTTTGAAAACGTCTATCGTTCTCTTTCGCTTTATTCTCGGGTCTCTCACTCACGCCACCTTTTAACTGGCTATGGCGTCCATCACGCCTCGTCCTGGGTTTAGTTCTGGAAATGTCTTATCATTCCCCTTCGCTTTACTCTCGTGTCTCTCGCTCACGCCACCTTTTACTCGCGATGCCGTCCATCATGCCTCGTCCTCAGTTTTGGTCTGGAAACGTCTCTCGTTTCCCTTCGCTTATTCTCACGCCACCTTTCAACTCGTGAATTCGTCAATTGCGCTTGCGCTCAGTTCTCTACTTCGAGCGTCTATCGCATACGCGGTGCTGTACTGTGGGTGTTTATAACTCACACAGCCGTTTACCTGGGGTAGGCGTCTGTCGCTTCAGTCCCTTGTTTCGTGTTCTGCTGTAAGCGTTTTCCGCTTTCGTCTTTGCATTCTTTTTGCACTCAATGCCCCTGCGCATGCGCCCACACACGCACAGCGGGGCGTTGCACTAACTCTCCCCTCCTTCGTCATTTGACAAGTCTTACATATGATACATTTAGGGCACCCTGGGAGCAGTGGAATTCCATTTAACAAAAGCTATGATGTTGTATGGGAACTTTATTAAGAATAAGTAATAATTAAATAATAATAATTGACTGACACGACAGCCCGATACCGCGACTAAGGCCTAGCTACCCGCAACCATCCATGTTGTCCGGGCGAATTTTTACAAGCTTAAGGGACCTACAGTTTTATGTAGAGTCCGACCGATTAATCGGCATCATCTAGTATCGGCCAATAAAATTGGTATCGGCATCGGCTAGTATCGGCATCGGCCAAAAAAAAGAATCGGCATCGGCTTCGGCCTTTTTTGGCCGACGCCACATCGGTTTTTTTTGGTCGATTTTCCTGCTTTCATTTCTTGTTTGTTTTTATTTGCAGCTGAATCACACTGTTTTTCATATCTCGCTTTGTATATTTATTACATTTTTATTATACGTTACAACCCAGTGTTGCCTGTTGCCAGAGGGGGTTTCTCCTTAGATTTGTTTGGATTTTATGACAAATATTTAAGGGGACAATATTTTACAGATATTTTTAATATATTTTTGCTACATCAACACCTTGTATATTGGCTATTGAGTCTTTTGTTAATTGCTTGTGCCAAATAGAATGAGCAATTTTCATGAAATATTAATTTTATGTGTTATAAATTTGGGGGAAATTTTAGTTTAATGTATTTAAATTCTGAATTTTCTTGTAATTTTATTTAGTTTTTAGTTGTTTATTTTCTCGTTTTTGTTTGTTAATTTGTGATGAATGTGATGAAATGTACTATATATGTAATAGTTTCTTTTGTTGTTTTATAAAATAAGCTGTGTTTTTGATTCAATTCATTCGTGTTTTTTTTTCTATGGAATCGGCATCGGCCAAAAAATTTGGTATCGGTCGGACTCTAGTTTTATGCCGATTCCGAACGGCGAGTTGGGAGTTTTTTCATAGGCAATTTTTACTCTCAGAGCTTTGCCATTTCCTGCTGAGAGGACAGCCGCTGAAAGAAAAATTCTTGTCTTTCTTTTTTCGGTGTTCTGGTGAACACCGTTCTTTTGACAGCACATGTCGAAAGTTTTAAAAAGCGAAAGAAATGTTAAAAATCAAGACACTGGAAAAACGCTGCATTCGCAATACCCTCAAGAAGTATAATGCCTCGTTCTGACTACGTCATACTCACTAACGACAAAAACTGCCTTATATGTCGTGTTCGTTTCGTTCGTTCATTGCACGGCTAAAACTGACGAAAAATACATATGAAAATGTTTGCCATTGATTGAAGTCAAATTTCGGCGTCAGTCGACTGACATGCTGTTCTCACTTTGATAGCACTGCACAACAGCATGTCTGTTGCATGGAGTTTTTTACATGAATCTGAATCGTTTTTCCACGCTGTTTTCAAAACCATACTCCGTTTTTATGTAACAGCTCTAGTTTTACCAAAAAATGGGCGTGTCACTTTTTCGAATTCCTCGGCTTTTTTCTCGTTTTCGACTGTTATTTCTGAACCAATAATCCTATCGACATAATTTTTATATCGTTGCACTTACAACATTTCACGCCATCTTTCCTGACATTAATCAATTTTATGCGTTCTAAATGGGCGTGGTAATAAGGTTTCAAAGTAAGAAAATATTGAATTTCAAGGCGTTTTTTCTGATGGCGAAAATTGTACTGATGTTTCATAAATCAAGTTTCGAAGTATATGAATATCTTAAGAAGAAACATCAAGCAATACAACAAATTATCAAAATATGCTCTTTTATATGTTCAAATTTTAGTTTGGAATACAAGCAAAAAACAAAAATATTTTGAATTTTTCGAAACAAAAAAAAAAATTAAAAACTTTGCATATTTTCAGGCCCCTAATTTGTTAAGGAAAAAGTATGAAAAGTGATGAAAATCGCTATGGTACATTTTTCCTGTTATTTCGATGCGAATGTGTATTCCGCCAAATAATTTAGCTGTGTTGTATTGCTTGATGTGTCGACTTTCATTATACACCTAACTCGTTAATTGTTTTACAGTGATATTGTGGTCGGACATTATTTTGTGGTCAGATTGTTAAAATTGTGTAAACCTTATCCAGTGACCAATGTCATTAGCCAAGCACCAGACATTGCGTATGATTTTTTTCTATTTCCAAAACTCAAATTGCCACGCGTTTTGAGACCATCGTGGCCATAAAAGAGAATTCAATGCGTGAGCTGAAGGCCATACCTTTGGCGGCCTGTAAAAAATTTATGGAAAATTGGATCAAACGTTGGCATTGACGCATGAGGAGAGTATTTTAAAGGGGGCATAATAAAAAAATTTATTAAAACTTGTAATTTACGGTTTTTTTCTTTTATTTTCCGTTCTTTTTTGATCATGAGGTATATGGTACCTTATTGCAATTAAGATGTCGATGACAGCTAACGCTTACAGCGTTTTTTATTATTAATTTTATTAGATAATTTGTTTGTATGAATTTTTCTGCAATTTGATTTCCTTGCAGCAGAATAACAAAAACAAAACGAAAAAACATGATAACAACAAAAATTCATAACTCCGCAAAGATCAATCGAAATCACACAATTTGACACTGACTTTGAAGCACTAAAACTTAAATATTTCAGAAAAGGCACAAAAGTGCACTTAAATTTTTTGCAATATATTGGATGAGTGCATAAGTTCGTGCCCGATTTGAAGTCAAAACTCAAATTGAAATTTTTCAAAACAAAATATTAATCAATTATGTATTCGTTATCATGTTCGGCAATCCAATCCCAACAATCAACCAACTTACGGATGCCGGATTCATAAAAATCACGCTTTTTTTCGTTAAAAAAGAGGACATGGTGGCTTTTCGTCCACGGTTTTAAATCTTTTTCCATTCAAATTGTTCTTTCCTTTCTTCAGAAGGCGCGATGTCTGGTGAATATGGAGGATGCGACATGATTTCGCAGTTCATCTGCTTCAGTTTGGACAGTGTCGGTTTTGCAACATGTGGTCTGGCGTTGTCGTGGTGGAAGAGGACTGCTTTGCGATTGGCCAAAATCGAACGTTTTTCTTCAATTGCTTTCTTTAATTGGGCCAATTGCTGACAATACTTATCGCGGTAATCGTTTCGCCAACAGGCAAGAGCTCAAAATATATCACTCCTCGGATATCCCACCAAACACACAGCAACACCTTCATCGGATGCAATCCACCTTTGGAGACCGGTTCCGCCTTCTCGTGTGCCTGTTTCCATGTTCGTTTTCGTTGGAAATTGTTGTACAGAATCCATTTCTCGTCACTTGTCACTAACCGTTCCAGAAAAGGCTCATTTTTGATACGTCGAAGCAAAGAAATGGCTGTTAAACGCTCCACTTTATTTTTTTCACTCAACTGATGCGGCACCCAAGTATCGAGCTTCAAAGTGTACCCAACTTTTTTTAAATGACGAAATGCAGTTGATTTGTTGACGTTCAGTTCTTGGGCAACCTCTTCCGTTGAAATGCGTGAATTTTTCTTAGCAAGAGTGCAAATAACGTCGTCGTCAAGGTCGGAAGGCCATCCAGCACCAGGTTGGTCTTTGAGGCTAAAATCACCAACTCGAAATTTAGCAAACCATTTCTTCACTGCGCTAAGCGCTAGTGCACGGTCCAAATAAACTGTTTGAATAGCTTTCGTTGCGGCGCCAACAGTTTTTCCCTTCCGAAACTCGTATAACATAATATGACAGTATTTTTTTCCCCCCCCTTGTCGGAACGATCTAGCAAGCGCAGCACTCAGACTATTATACGCCCGTTGTACTACGACTTGTGGTTCCCTGTTAATATGCTTTAAATCTACCCGATTTCCAAAGAAACCTTGATAGATTCTGGGATTCTGGGCGTGTCCGGGACCCAGGTGAGCATCAGGCTGTTGTATTTGCCGACATAATTAAGCCGGGATTTGCAGGACTTGACAAGCACAGAGGTGGTTAGAGGGCTGTCCAAGGCCATAAGTGCAGCTTGGCTATCGCTACAGACACAGATAGACCTGCCTCTCCACCTATTCTCTATGACAAAGTTCATCGCCTCAAGTATCGCATGCACCTCTGCCTGAAACACAGACGCGTACGAGCCTAGGGCAAAGAACCGTCTAGTCCCCGTGGGTTCAACGCAACACTATTTACCGCTTTTTCAGTATGACAATTGTAGGCATGGAGTCAAGGGGCATGGACATGACTGTGAGGTCGATGTCGGTGCCAGCACAATTGTCCAGTGCCGGACAAGCGCCATACCACTGGCCACTGTGTTTTAGTCTACGGATGGCCTTTAGGGCCTCTCCTTGGATGAAAACATCAAGTGGAGGAAGGTTCACCAGGGCATCAAGCGATGGGCCAGAAGTAGTTGGGAAGGCTCCCGTACAACATGTGGCCTGCAGTTTGGACAAGGTTCTCTTGACCCCTGCAAGAGAGAGTCTGCTCATCCAGACTACCGATGCGTAGGAGATGATGGGTCTTATCATAGCTTTGTAGATCCAGAGGATCTTGCTAGGGGAAAGACCCCACGTTTTCCCAAATACACCTCTGCATTGCCAAAAAGCCGGCAGTGCTTTTGATGTCTTTAGTTCTGCGTGAGATTTTCAAAGGAGTTTATCATCTAGGATAACTCCCAGATATTTCACCTCTTTGGATAGCTGACCCCCTTGAGTGTGGGCAGAATTTATCAAGCTTCCTCCTCCTGGTAAAGAGAACCATTCCAGTTTTGGCGGGATTAGCAGATAGCCCGTTCGCATTACACCAGGTTTCAATCATATCCAGAGTTCTCTGCACTTTTCTGCAGATGTGTAGAAGGGAAGGGCCGGTTACAAGACAGGCCACATCGTCCGCGTATGCTTGTGCGTAGACTCCAGAGTCATTCAGAGTGATGAGCAGGGGTTCAATCACCATGCACCAGAGCAACGGAGACAGCACCCCACCTTGGGGGCAGCCCCTATTTCTCTTAAGCGACTCTTTACGCATCCGTAACTCCACCAGCCGTTCGAGACTTTTTAGCATAAAAGAAGTCATGCTAATAGGTCTAAAGCTCTTGGGGCTGGTGTAGTCGTCCTTTCCGATCTTCGGAAAGGACGTGAAAATCATGTCAATCGGTTTATTGATTTAGAAATTACGATAAAAAATATGGACACAGTGTCTGTATCTCACTAACTAGAGCTGCTACAAAAAATCTGAGGGTAGAAATCAGTGCACCCAAATTAGTAAGAAACAGTAGAAAAACTCCATGCAACAGAAAAAAGCGCGATTTTGTTGTCCTGTGTTATTAATACATATATTCTGCAAACACAATTTTGTTTAAACATAAATACAATACCTGAGATTGAAGCTTCCATAATAAGAAGAATTAAGTTTAACGAGAATTATTATATTAAAAAAAAGCACTTCAAATCGCTAGCAGTTGCGTAAAGCGCACTTAACAAAACGGGGCAATAAACAAATATGCATTTTGCAAAGCGTGCTGGCACGATACATCAATGCATCAATTACCCCACTGTGCGACCTAATGAAGCTTAGTTGCTTACGGGAGAGAAGGTGACAATCTATTCTGCAAGCCAGTATTGACCCAGGTGTTGCCTCCTGCTGCGACATATCGCATCGCAGTGCAGTATGATGTGCTGTTGTTTCGCAGAGTCTACAGACGCTTACCTGTTCTAGCCCGATTTTATACATGTGTTTTCTCAGTCTGCAATACCCCGTTAACAGCCTGGTGACCATTCTAAGTTTTTTTCCCCCAGTCTGAGACATTTTTCACTCCATTTGGAGTTATAACCCTTAATAAAAATTTTCGATTGTCTAAAACTTGAGGCATTAGACCAGTGATTCGTTCCATAGACAAAGCTGAAACGTTTACTTCACTTTTAATTAAAAATTTTTTGTAAATTAAAAATCTGAAAATTAGCAAAACTTAGAGGGAAAATATATGCAAGTATGTTCCTGGATTTTGCTTATTTTAAGAAGCATTCTTTCTTTGTCGGAGAATTTAATTACATCCGATATCCGATATCTTTCAATCTCAGAAAATAATTCAATTGGAAAAGTGGTCTAAACACTTATTTTTCTACAAAATTTATTTTGTTCATCCCTAACACTTCGTTCAATAATTTGTGTGACTGACACATAGATGGCGGCACTAATACTAAATCAATATTTTTTTTCGAAATTGTGAACCTTTTTAGGCTTACTGTCAAAATTATATGTCAATCCGACCATTAGTTTACAAGTTACAGTGCTTTAAGTGACACTACTTTTGAGTTTTCAAAAAAATGAATTCAAAGCAATTCCGTGTGCTGATTTATCATTGTTTTTTAATGAACAAAAATACTGTTCAATGCCAGGAATGGCTTGAAAAACATTATTCGGACTCTGCTCCATCAAAAAGAACCATTTGTTATTGGTATGCCGAATTCAAACGTGGTCGTACAGACACCGATGACAATCCATCTACTGGATGGCCAAATGACGCTGTTATTCCGGAAAACGTTGAAAAAACACTGAAAATCATTATGTCCGACCGTAAAGTGAAAGTGAGGGAGATTGCTGACATTCTAAAGATATCAGCAGGCAGTGTACACACCATAATACACGAACATTTGGTTATGAAAAAGGTGTTTTCGAAATGGGTGCCGCGTTTGCTCACACCGGAGCAAAAACAACAACGAATCGATGATTCAAAGAGCTGTTTGGACATATTTACGCGCAACAAGTCGGAGTTTTTGCGTCGGTACCTCATAATGGATGAAACATGGATCCACCATTTCACTCCAGAGTCAAATCGGCAGTCTGCTGAGTGGCATGCAACCGGTGAAAGCCGCCCAAAGCGTCCAAAGGCACAAACATCGGCTGGCAAGGTTATGGCGTCAGTATTTTGGGATGTGCACGGAATAATATTCATCGACTATCTTGAGAAAAGGAAAACAATCAATAGCGACTATTATATAGCGTTGTTGGAACGTTTGAAAGATGAAATCGCGATTAAGCGGCCCCATATGAAGAAGAAAAAAGTGTTGTTTCACCAAGACAATGCACCGTGTCACAAGTCGATGAAAACGATGGCAAAAATACATGAATTGGGCTTCGAATTGCTTCCTCATCCCCCGTATTCTCCAGATCTGGCCCCCAGCGACTACTGGCTCTTCGCAGACCTCAAAAAGATGCTCCGTGGTAAGAGATTTGGCTCAAATGATGAAGTAATCGCCGAAACTAACGCCTATTTTGAAGGCAAAGAAAAATCGTTCTACAAAGGCGGTATCGAAAGATTGGAAAAGCGTTGGAATGATTGTATCTCCCTAAAAGGGGACTATGTTGATGAATAAAAACGAATTTTGGCAAAAAAATGTGTTTTAATTAGTTAGTCACACACATTATTGAACGAAGTGTTAAAAGTATGCAATTAGCATAGGTTAGGTTAGGTTGTAGCAAAAAGTATAGAACATAAAGAGTGTGTATCACGTACAAGCAAAAATTTGAATGCGGGTGCTGATATCTCACTGACTCAATGTGCGCAAAATCATAGAAAAGAAAATAAAATATGGCTTGCATGGCGACCTATGTATATGATCGCTACAGGCAATCAAATATAAATAATTAGTAATAAACAAAGCCAGTCAAATAAAAAGGACAATTGGAAAGAAAGGAAATAGTTTTTATTTGCCCGTAATAATTTTCCGTCCCATTTCATTCAGGTGTAGAATATTTATAAGGGAGAGGGCTGGGTTGTGAACCAGGCTGGGGTGTGAACCATTGCCGTTTTTTCTTTCCCTAATTGACATATCGCCAATCATTCAACTGTAAATTTTGTCTTATGATATGACTCTGCTCTGTGGTTACACCGAAGTACAAACACGTATTGCTTGTGGCAGCAATCGAGTTTGAAAGACATCGTGTTTGAAAATCGACTGCGAAAACTTGTTGGCTTTTTTTTAAAGTGCTATCTTAGTGACTGAGCTTATTGCAAAAAGGTCAGTGTAATACATGTTTATTTAGTGTTTTGATTCTATTTTACGATGCAATATTTGTTTATGTCGAATTATGATTGGAAGTGTCGTTTATTTTAAAGTTTCCAAAATGGCATCGTGGTTGGGCTGTGAACCACTGAGGTGGCTGGGTTATGAACCACCTGTTTTTCGTACTACATTTGTTCTAACACTGTCAAATATGGACGGATATATTAAAATAAAGTCATTTTATATAATTTAACTCGATTTCGTTGTGTTCACTTGAAGTGAGCCAATACGAGAACACGTTCGTATTTCACATGCAAACATTCCGACACAGACTAGGATGAAAATTTAAAAAATTGAGCAGTTTCATTCATTGCGATTTTTTGGCCTAAGAGGCGTCATTATAACTTTTTTTCACCTCTTGAGGCTTCCTGATTAAATAAATTCTCAATGTACTTAAAAATTATGGGTGTTCGTATTTTCTGACTTTAATAGGGATTTTCCAGATGGTTCACAACCCAGCCACTTTTTTGAAAAAGCGAAAAATCACGTTCTTAGAAAATTGGACGTAGAGAGTTAAATTTCAATCAAAACGGTAATCTGTCTTCATAACAAAGTTGCGTTATATATTCACCTTTCCAACGGTATCTTCGATTTTTCGATATCTTTATTCTGAGAAAAGTTAGAGCCGAAAAACAAAACCCGGTTCACACCCCAGCCCTCTCCCTTACTATTTTTAAACGTAGGCATGCCGTAATAACATTTTTCTTATAGCAAAATACTTATTATTTATTTCTTTATTTAGAGCTTAAGTAGTGCTTTCACCCTATTGAAAGTAAATATACCTATTAAATTATGTTTTTCACGAATATTGAAGTCAATATGCCCATCAGTTCATTTTTTTTTCGTAGTTTTCCCATATTCTCAAAAGTGTACTCAACCATGTGTAAAAATAAACAAATAATTTTACTTCCAAACACACCACGTAAAAATATTTGTAAACATTTTAAATTGGGATCAACCACCAAAGTTTCAAAGCAAAAAGTCATCCACCACAAAGATTCGATTGATGGTGTAAAGAATCCCTCAGGCCCCAAATGGGGTAATGAAGCTACCTGCTCCGATTAAGGCCATGGGGACTTGCTGGTATTGGTTGTAGTGCAATTTCGAGCGGGCGTGCATGCTAGCTGGGTACCAGGTCTAAGCTCTTCGGGTTGTGGGGGGGTTCTTGCTCAAGCACTTGCCGCTACATACCAACAATACACAAAAGTTATTCATGCACGTGGTTTTTTCTTACAAGAAAACACCTAAAAGAAAGAAGATTAAGCTCTCACACCGCGGACAATTCCTCTATCTATCAATCGGCCATGCAACTTGACATACGGACAATCGGACGGACAATACCACTTACGGACCTACTCGTCCACCCCGCAGGTGTAGAGTATTAGTTCACGCAAGCAGCAGTAAGGCGACAACGCAAAAATAGCAACAATAAGCTTGGAAACCTTTAGGTGGTCCTTCGTCTCCGGCTCTCCCCTTCCCAACCTTAAGCGAGAGCGTTTCCGTCTCTCCCAACCCATCCATTTAGGCAACAACGATGATCACATTTAAAAATGATAGTTTTACATTTTATTCGTGATCCCCCTTAGCCTAAATACAATACGAGGCTGAAGCAGCCAAAAGAGATATATATATAAATGGATAACGGAAGCGACTCGGAAGCAGCAAAAGAGATGTTGATATAAATAGATAACGATAATCAAAAGGAAGTACGGTATGTTCGTTTTCCGTCGGTATGTCTATGCACTTACATGACCTGATCGGCGATCCCTCGTTGTTTGCGCAAACAATTCGGCGATGCGGCGAAGGTCAGGAGAAATTCGTTGATTGCTGGACCTCAGGATCTATTCCTGTTTCTCTGTTGCTGCCTTTACAGCGACGCCAAAAAAAGAACAAAATTTTAAAAGTTCAAAATTTCAAAAATGATGGTCGATACCGCACATGGGGTTGTTCCCCGCCCCCTTTCCCGAAAAAAAAAAATAACAAAACGTGGTGTGGCTGCGACTGCTCTGCTCGCGGCGCTTTGCTGCGACCGCGCCGAATTTCCACTGCGACAGCGCCGAACTTTGGTGGCGACAGCACCGCACGTGGTGTTGACTCACTGCGACTGCGCCGGATTTTGATGGCGACAGCGCCGCACGTGGTGTTGACTCACTGCGACTGGGCCGAATTTTGATGGCGACAGCGCCGCACGTGGTGTTGACTCACTGCGACTGGGCCGAACTTTGATGGCGACAGCGCCGCACGTGGTGTTGACTCACTGCGACTGGGCCGAATTTTGATGGCGACAGCGCCGCACGTGGTGTTGACTCACTGCGATTGCGCCGAATTTCCACTGCGACTGGGCCGAATTTTGATGGCGACAGCGCCGCACGTGGTGTTGACTCACTGCGACGACGCCGAATTTCCACTGCGACAGCGCCGAACTGTGATGGCGACCGCGCCGCACGTGGTGGCTTTTCTCACCACCCGGAAAATCCCCAAAAGCTCCAACTCACTGCTCCTCGCGCCTTTTTTTTCTGTTCCTCCTCGTTCGGTAGTTCGTCCCCGTCTGTCCAGCCGTGTCCCTTCGCTCGTTATTCTTCAGTTCTCGTCAAGTCAGCAATTCGAGTTCGGTGTTATTGTTCAGTGGTTGTCAAGTCAGCCGTTCGAGTTCGTTGTTAATCTATTACTGCGGAGAGTGCACCCATGGTTGCATTCCTAATCTTTTACCTAAAAAAAAACAGCCATCACAAAGCAGCTTCAAAATTTAAGGTTAGCTTAAAATTTGAATCTGGAAAATGGGTGCAATTTTACGAAAAGGCTTTACAGCGGTTGCATATCCTTGCCGTGATATGTTCCTAAGAGCTTCCCTGATTCATCTTCAAGCACATAATATGCCGTACCTACTCGACTTCGAACCCGCGCCTTGAGAAAAGTATGCGCTAGTTTGCTGTTAAAATTGTTAGCTTGTTTACTAAGTGCAAAATTCCTCCTTAGCACTATTTGTCCTGGCTTGTAACTAATCGGCCTAGAGCGCATGTTGTATATTTTGGCATTAGCATTGTACGATTTCTGAATGTTAGTGCGCACAGTATCTCGAATGAGCGGCAGCAAGGAGAGCCGATGTTCTTGATCCTGTATACACCCTTCTTCGATCATGTTAATGTTCCTCAGAAGCTCATAATTATCCCCATGCGTAACCATGTGCTGTCCAAAGACAGTAAAATACGGACTTTTAGATGTGGACTGATGAGTCGAGTTGCGCAACGCGCAGTTGATACTGCTTAAATGAACATCCCACTCGCGCTGATCTTCTTTTATGTACGCTCGGAGGGCAGCATTAATCGAGCGATTAACTCTTTCGGAGCTGTTGCTTTGAGGTGAATACACAGTAGTGCATAGATGTTTTATGCCACACTTGGTTAGAAACGATTCGAACTCCCCCGATTTGAATTGGCTACCATTATCGCTTACGAGATACTCTGGTACACCGAAAACGTCAAATACATGCTCCTTGAGAAAGTTTATTATGGGTGTTGAACTAAATTTATTTAAGGGACAAAGGAAGGGAAAGTTTGACAACTGGTCTAAGACGATTAAAATGCCAATGTGACCATTTTTCGACCGGGGAAATGGGCCGATTAAATCAACGTACAATCGTTGAAAAATCCTTTCAGTTGGTACGAAATTTCCCATGGGTGGTCTCATAACTTTAGTCGGATATTTAGTAGTCTTACATATTTCGCATTTAGAAACATACTCGCGTACAGATAGCGAGAGCCCTGGCCAGAAAAAGAAACGCCTAATCCTATCGGCAGTTTTGGCTATACCGCCGTGGGCACCTAACGGTACGTCATGAGCGTTGTGAATCACTTTTTCCTGTAAAGCCTTCGGTACGACTAACTTCCATGTCAAGTCTTGTTGTTCAATATCGCCTGAATAAGGTTCAGTCCGGTGGTATATGAAATTCTCACGAACTTGAAAATCAGGATATTTATCCGAATTGGCTAAAATTCTCTCCCGCAACTCTACATAGTCCAAGTCATTAAAACAGGGTGATGCAAGATCGATATCTGGTGCATAGTCTACCTGCAGCGCAGCTAAATTTCCTAAACTGTTGGAGCGCGAACCACCGTTAGCACTACCTTTGCGATGCGGAACTTCTTGACTGCCAGCACTGCTGCTAAACACTCTTGCTCAGTCACGGAATAGTTGCGCTGTGCTTTGTTGAGCTTCTGTGACATATAGGCCACAGGGACTTCAACGTTTTCTTCATTTAACTGGGCTAACACTGTCCCTATTCCATGCTGACTTGCATCACATTGAATGATGAACGGCTTTGTAAAATCGGGGTTTACCAAGAACGGTGCTGATGTCAACCGCTCCTTCAGCTTACTAAATGCTTTCTGTGCCTCCTCAGAGCAGTCAAATGACCTAGATTTTTTTAATAGCTCCGTTAGCGGATGTGTCAAATCGGCAAAATTAGCGATAAAACGCCGGTACCAACCTGCCATGCCCAAAAATCTGCGGAGTTGGCGTACCGTTTTAGGGGGTGGGTAGTCAACAATGGCAGAGACCTTAACATAGCCTAAATAGCTAACTTGCTTGAAACCGAATTTACTCTTTGCTATATTGATCGTCAGGCCTGCTTTTTGTATGTGATATGCTACTTCCTTCCACGGCAGCCGCCGTGGCTCAGTTGGTTAGTGCGCGGTCCAACGAGTCGCATGCAGAGCGACGCAAGATCGAATACTGCATGTAGTAACACCTAAAAAAAAAATTACGGGAAACTCGTTTTCTCTTTCGGTGGCTGTCCTCTCAGCTGGAAATGGCAAACCTCTGACAGTAAAAATTGCCTATGAAAAAGCTCCCACCTGCCGTTCGGAACCGGCATAAAACTGTAGGTCCCTTCCACCCGCGTACAAAATTCACACGCACAACACGGGTGGTTGCGGGAAGCTAGGCCTTAGTCTCGCGTAAGCGGGCTGTCGTGCCAATCAATTATTAAATTAAATTATTATGCTACTTCCTGCAACAGCTGAATATGGGAAGAGAAATTTTCCGATTCTAGCAAAAGATCATCCAGATATACGAATACGCGCTCCTTCAAATTATAAGGAATCACCTTATCCATTAGCCGGCACATTGTTTGTGGAGCGTTGCACAGGCCAAATGGCATTACCTTAAACTGGTAAAGAGGCCGGTTTGGCACTGTGAAAACCGTTTTTTCGCGAGAACTCGCCTCCAATGGAATCTGCCAGAAGGCGTCTTTCAAATCCAAGCTTGAGATAAGTTCTGCGCGAGGAAGTCGGCTTAAGATTCCCTCAATATGTGGCAGTGGATAAGCGTCCTTTACCGTTACTGAATTGACTTTACGGCTGTCTAGGCAATGCCTCACTTTTCCTGGCTTCCTCACTAATACAACCGGGGAAGACCAGGCGGTAGGTGATTCTTCGATTACGCCCATCTGAATCATTCGATCTATCTCCTGACCCACTAACTTTTCCACAGCTGGTGAGATGGGGAAGTGCCTCTGCTTAATCGGCTTCGCTGATCCCACATCGATCACATGCTCCAGGAGCGAAGTTTTCCCGAGGCCATTCTCTTCGTAAGATGGAAAGCAACTGATGGCTGCGTTTAGCTTTTGCCTTAGCTCCGGTGTTAAGTTATGTGTTATAAACGTTTTGAGACAACGTCGGAATAACATAAAACTCAACCGGTTTTGTGGCTAAGTTACTTCCAATTCCATAACACCTACAACTTCCTGTGCCGCCCCATTCGCTGTGCGAGCGTGCAGTTTAAGCGGTTTGAGGCCTAGATCGTGCTTGCGCTGGAGTATACGTTGAGCCAGCTCTCCTCCTATACAACTAATCGTTGCCCCCGAGTCGAGCAAGCCTAACATAGGAGTGTCAAGTAACACAATTGATGCGTACGGCCTAACGTCACCAGGTTTGCATAGAATTGAAGATACAAGCTCTGTGCGCTTGTAATTCACCTTTCGCCAATACTCACTTGCCAGTACAGCCGAGCGAGAGTCCTGTTGGTTAAAAATTTGTCTACGCCTAGTTTTATATTCTTCCAATCGTTGGTGGAATGGCTTAATTGGGTGTAATTTCGTAAGTCCCGGGGTGTCAAAAGAAATTTGAGGTTTGTGAATTGTTATTTGTTGTCTTCGATTTGACATTTGTTGCGGGTGCTTGCTGGTGTTGTTGCGAGCACCCCTCAGCGGGTTTCCCTGCTTGTTGCATTTGGGGCAATTAGGAAGGAAAAATGCTAGGAGACCGCATCCATAGCAAAATACGCGACGCTGTTCTACGCATTGCTTATATCGATGGCCTGCCTCGTCACAATTCCAGCATTTCATGTCACTAATTTCATTAACAGCATCCATCTCAGCGAAGGATTCGCTGTCATCACCAGAATTGATCCCTACTTCGTCAATTTTAGAAATATACCTCCTAGTGGCATTAGCAGTCCTTGCAGGGAAGATGTGTGTAGCCTGCACATGTTCAAAGAAATTCTCATGCCTACGACAATAATAATAATTGATTGGCACGACAGCCCGCTTACGCGAGACTAAGGCCTAGCTTCCCGCAACCACCCGTGTTGTGCGTGTGAATTTTGTACGCGGGTGGAAGGGACCTACAGTTTTATGCCGGTTCCGAACGGCAGGTTGGGAGCTTTTTCATAGGCAATTTTTACTCTCAGAGGTTTGCCATTTCCAGCTGAGAGGACAGCCACCAAAAGAGAAAACGAGTTTCCCGTTATTTTTTTTAGGTGTTACTACATGCAGTATTCGATCTTGCGTCGCTCTGCATGCGACTCGTTGGACCGCGCACTAACCAACGCCACGGCGGCTGCCTACGACAAGCACGACGTAAATCTGACAGAGTGCCGATGTTAAGGTGCAATAACTCAAACCTGATTTCGGGTCGAAGATTGCGAATGACTGTTTCGATCAACTCTTCTTCAGTCAAAGGGGAACTCAGCGCATCGCACAGGGTCATAATGGACTCTAAAACCTGTCAAAGGTCTGATTAGCTTTTTGTTTGCGATTGCGTATCGATTCTTTGATATCGTAGTCAGACCGAAAATCTTTATATTGTCTACGTAATGCTTCACATAGGTCAAACCAGTCTAAGCTGTGGGTTGTACGGTGATCACGCCAGAACCAACTTTTAGCTTTTTCCTCAAATAGTATGTGAGCGTTTTGACATAGTGCATTAAAATTACCGCGTAAAGATGAGACAGTCAGAGCATTGACTCGATAGATAAATTCGTCCACAGAAACACTTTCGATTGACCCATCAAATACGAGCTTCCAATCAGAAATGATTTTTGCAACAGAACTAAGTGAATGGTTAGTAGCCTCACCGGGCCTTTGCGGAGCGCGAGAGCTACTACTTTGTGCTGAACTACGTTGGATTCCCGAACGCGCGCGACTCTCTTCACTATTCAGCCTAGCTTGATGTACGTTTCTAACAGGAAAAGGTTCCTGTTGAGGCCATTCCTGCTGAGCTGAGCTTTCCACAGGGTTGGCAACAATATTCGGTTGTACACGATTAACATTTAAATGCGCGAAAATATTGCTCTAAGGAGTTGGTAACTAACTGCTCAACTGTATCTTGGATTACGCGTGTATTAACTTCTTGCTGTTTTTGTACCGTGGTTTCTACAATTTCTTGTAGGCGCATCGAGTCAGAGTTAGAGGTTTGTCTTGTTGGGTTATTTTGTACGTTCGAGTTTTTTGGACGTCTGCCACGACGACGAGCACTGTTCATGGCCGGGTTAGTAGTTCCGAAGAAAGGTCGATTAAGGGTCTCAGCGCCAGTGGTGTGTGAGCGTGTAACTGGACCTTCGCCAACTTTTGTTTGCGGAATAGCTCCAGATGACGTTTGTGGGTGTACTTCTGGGCGTGAACCTTGTTCATTAAAGTCGTTTATTGAGTGTGTGTCGATTACGCGACGACACAACGGACAGGTATCATTATCGTTCAACCAGATTGCAATGCATGTACGGTGGAACTCATGGTTGCACGGTGTGGTGGTGCAATTTGTTTCCGTAGTTGCCTCATCGCAAATAGAACACAAACCTCCTGGTGTGACCAGTTGAGGCAAATTCTCATCACTATGCCGAACAGCCATGTTTAAAAGTTATTTTCCCCACGGAATCCGATAAAATGTCAAATTACGATTTTCGAAAAAAATGTTTGTTGTACTTACAGGGGAAAAAAATTTTACCCCCTTTTTTTTTTTTGAAAGAGTTCTTAACAAAGTTTTAAATGTGATCATGCGTCGTTAACAAAGAGAGAAGTGTTGTTGCTACTCTACATTCACCCTACGACGTGTACAGAGAAAATTAACTTGGTGTTGAAGAACGAGCTCGCTGCTATTATTTATGAGCTACGCAACTACCTTAAGTCGACTTTGTACTCATAAAAGGATAACAGCTTCAAAAGGAAAACATGGACTTTTAGGTATAAAATAATGGTAGAGTGTACCTTTAAGGACAGATACTTCACCCCTATTCCGAAATAAATTAAAGCCTAAAAGAACAATGCTCAGGAGAAAGTTCGTTACGATTTCTTCAGGTTGGTTAGCTGAACGTCTACAAAGCATTCACGACTAATTCCGACACCTTCCAAAACGTAACCTTTTTAATGAAAATAAAAATAAATTGATTTGGGTATCCGAAAGGTTTTGTGGGCCCCACGTTGGGCGCCATTTTTATGTAATGTAACGAGCCCCACGTTGGGCGCCATTTTAATGTAATGAGCTCCTCAGGCCCCAAATGGGGTAATGAAACTACCTGCTCCGATTAAGGCCATGGGGACTTGCTGGTATTGGTTGTAGTGCAATGTCGAGCGGGCGTGCATGCTAGCTGGGTACCAGGTCTAAGCTCTTCGGGTTGTGGGGGGGTTCTTGCTCAAGCACTTGCCGCTACATACCAACAATACACAAAAGTTATTCATGCACGTGGTTTTTTCTTACAAGAAAACACCTAAAAGAAAGAAGATTAAGCTCTCACACCGCGGACAATTCCTCTATCTATCAATCGGCCATGCAACTTGACATACGGACAATCGGACGGACAATACCACTTACGGACCTACTCGTCCACCCCGCAGGTGTAGAGTATTAGTTCACGCAAGCAGCAGTAAGGCGACAACGCAAAAATAGCAACAATAAGCTTGGAAACCTTTAGGTGGTCCTTCGTCTCCGGCTCTCCCCTTCCCAACCTTAAGCGAGAGCGTTTCCGTCTCTCCCAACCCATCCATTTAGGCAACAACGATGATCACATTTAAAAATGATAGTTTTACATTTTATTCGTGATCCCCCTTAGCCTAAATACAATACGAGGCTGAAGCAGCCAAAAGAGATATATATATAAATGGATAACGGAAGCGACTCGGAAGCAGCAAAAGAGATGTTGATATAAATAGATAACGATAATCAAAAGGAAGTACGGTATGTTCGTTTTCCGTCGGTATGTCTATGTACTTACATGACCTGATCGGCGATCCCTCGTTGTTTGCGCAAACAATTCGGCGATGCGGCGAAGGTCAGGAGAAATTCGTTGATTGCTGGACCTCAGGATCTATTCCTGTTTCTCTGTTGCTGCCTTTACAGCGACGCCAAAAAAAGAACAAAATTTAAAAAGTTCAAAATTTCAAAAATGATGGTCGATACCGCACATGGGGTTGTTCCCCGCCCCCTTTCCCAAAAAAAAATAACAAAACGTGGTGTGGCTGCGATTGCTCTGCTCGCGGCGCTTTGCTGCGACTGCTCTGCTCGCGGCGCTTTGCTGCGACTGCGCCGAATTTCCACTGCGACAGCGCCGAACTTTGGTGGCGACAGCGCCGCACGTGGTGTTGACTCACTGCGACTGCGCCGGATTTTGATGGCGACAGCGCCGCACGTGGTGTTGACTCACTGCGACTGGGCCGAATTTTGATGGCGACACTGCGACTGCGCCGAATTTCCACTGCGACTGGGCCGAATTTTAATGGCGACAGCGCCGCACGTGGTGTTGACTCACTGCGACGGCGCCGAATTTCCACTGCGACAACGCCGAACTGTTGTGGCGACCGCGCCGCACGTGGTGGCTTCTATCACCGCCCGGAAAATCCCCATAAGCTCCGACTCACTTCTCCTCGCGCCTTTTTTTCTGTTCCTCTTTCGGTAGTTCGTCCCCGTCTGTCTGTTCAGCCGTGTACCTTCGCTCGTTATTCTTCAGTTCTCGTCAAGTCAGCAATTCGAGTTCGGTGTTATTGTTCAGTGGTTGTCAAGTCAGCCGTTCGAGTTCGTTGTTAATCTATTACTGCGGAGAGTGCACCCGTGGTTGCATTCCTAATCTTTTACCTCAAAAAAAACAGCCATCACAATGGTAACATTACAGCAGTCTGTGCAGCAAAACCAATCGGTAACACAAACAAGCATACACACAATAAACAACAAAAACATTAGCGAATCCTGAATCATCTTCGTTGAAACGACGATGACGATGCTTTGGTTCGTTGTTTGCTCTCCGCTTGCGCTTCGACGAACAAGATCAATAAACATGCACGCAAAAAACGAACGGAGCCGTTGCGAACAAAAACATTGATTTTTGCTGTTGTCAAACGAACGAGCGAGAGAAAATGCCGAAAAAATATCCAATCAGTGTTTGCGTTCTCGCAAACTGTTGAACGTGAGCAAATGTCCCGCAACCTATGCCTCCGCTCATCTCTTCTCCCCCGCGTCAACAAACACGCCTGCAAAATTTTTGAAGATGCGTATTCTTAATATTGTATATTCTTTGGTTGTAGTGTCTGCCTCCGTATGAGACACACTTAGGCCTCTTTATGGGCCCATTGCGATACCACAAATTGTACCCGTTTGAAATGTGTATGCAACACTGTTTTTGAAGTGAAACTTCTTTACGCACGCTTGGCATGGGGAGTAAGCTGGCAAACGCGTAACGTAAGCGTTACGAAAAGTGTGATCGGGCGAGGCGAACGGGAGTTGAGTGGTTTACGCACGCTTGACTTGGGGAGTAAGCTGGCGAACGCGTGACGTAAGCGTTACGAAAAGTGTGATCGGGCGAGGCGAACGGGAGTTGAGTGGGGGATATAAGCAAGAGACAGCAGTGCGCGCGCACATTTTCTTTCTCTCTTCCTCTCATAGCACACTGCACGCCTATTGTCTGTATCACAGTATAGGAGCAAGAGAGAGCAGTGCGCGCGCACACTTTCTTTTCTTTACGAAAATAAAAGATCTATGCAAAAATATTAATTTACCAATGAGAACATAAAATAAGTTTAAATATTTGTAGAAAATTAATATATGTATATGTACATATATGTATATATTGTACACACACATATATATATATACATACTAGGGATCGCAATTTTTTGCCATTTTGCGATCCCGGGATTTTCGGGATTGAAAAGTCAAATCCCGGGATCCCGGGATTTAATCCCGGGATTCAAATAACAAATTTTTTAAATAAAACAATTTTACCAAATTGCATAAATACTTGTTTATAATATATTTACCATAAAAATGGACACAGTTTAATCACATTTGGGGTAGTTTTAAGATTTTTTATCTTGAATTTAATCACATTGTAAGGCGGAAAGGGAGGCAGTCGGTGTTGAGTCGTCGAAGTTGTGCGCGGCACATCACCAAAATCCAGTTTTTGTTTACAATCAGTTGTCAATTACATTCCAAATTGTCAGCTTAAATTTAAATCAAATAAATAAACATAGTTATCCTTGACAACATTTTGTTTAACTTAAAAGTTTTTCATTTGACATTTAACTTCAGTTTGATAACATTTTGTTTTATCCAAAAATGACACTTAAACATAACTTATTGCTTTGCATCAAATGTATCATAAACTACATATATACGCTTATTTGATAAAAAAAATAAAATAGATAAAAAAGTTAAGCGTTGTGATTAACTAAAAACTGAGATCTTAAAAATACTAAGGCATTAAATGTTTTGCCCTATAATCTAGAGCGAAATTTATTGCAAATAAACCCTGCTGAGAGAAAACATCTTTCAGATTCAACACTTGCTGGTTGAATGCTTAGTAAATAATTATAAGCCTTTTGCAAAAGACGCCCTCTATCCCCTCCCTCCTCCTTCAGATAAGGAATTGGGTTTTTGTGCTTTTAAATTTATTTCATTTGAACTTTGAAGCATCTTTTGCAATCCCGAAAATCCCGGGATTAAAAGATTTGAGTCCCGGGATTTTCGGGACTGGAAAAAGTCCGGGATCCCGGGATCCCGGGATTGCGATGCCTAATACATACAGATGGAGCGAAAGAAGTTTCGCTTCATTCGTGTGGTCATAAGCACACTCGTTTTTTGTTTGTGAACATGTATATCACAACCAGCAGCCGTAGCTCAGCTGGCTAGTGCGTTGGGCCGCGAGTCAAGACTCCGCAAGGTCAATACTCCGTAGCGTTAAGGGGGTCATCTACGTAGCGGCCTGATTTTCGAGCCTGTTTTTCAAAATTTATTACGAAGGTACGAAAAAAGATATTCACTCACTTTTTTTTGTTTTTCCTTTATTTAATCGTAATCTTTCACGAGGCAAGGTCATAAAAATTATATTTCTACATATTCTAGTGCAGGATGACCTTGAACGTGCCCTAATCAGAATTTTGATATAAATTTTCCTGCAAGATTTTGGGCCAACCACGTAACCTACAACAAAAAATGAAACTAATCTATAATTGATATTACATCGGCTATGCTTGGACACGAGCTTTTTGTAAAATTCAAAAATCTCTCGAAATGGTGGACATTTGTGAAAGAAAAGTTATTTTTTTCCTTTTTTTATGTTTATTGCCTGTTATAATAAAAAAAAAAAACCAATATTTTGTCAAAAGCTCGTCTCTAACCATAGCGACATGTTTTCTGAGCAAGTAAAAAAATAAATCGAATCGATGCGTGTAAAACTTTTCTTAAAATCGTGCAGGTAAGTTAGAAACATACGACTTTCGGGAAAACGCGTTTAAAGTTCACAGGGAGCGCGCGGAAACACCGTGAGCGAGCGTGCTCAATGCTCTACAGCTCAATAACCGTGAATAGTTTACCCAAATCCTTTGAAAATAACATTCCTCACGTCTTTCAAATGAAAATTATGTAAAAAAAAACGATTTTTTGAAACTTTATACGTAGACGACCTCCGAACACAAAGAAAAACCGAAAAATAAAGAAAAACAAAAGCTCCAAACTCGCCGTTCGAAATCGGCATAAAACTGTAGGTCCCTTCCAACCTTGTAAAAACATTCGCACGCACAACAGGGTTGGTTGCGGGTAGCTAGGCCTTTGTCTCGTAACCAGGCTGTCGTGCCAGTCAAGAAGATGAAGAATGTTTTTGGGCTAATTTTTGTTTACATATATATTTATGTATATTGTATACAAAAAGCAAACATTCATTCGAAATGTCCGCCTTTGGCCTACACGCACGACTTAAGTCGGACTGGCCAATCATCAATAGCCGCACGCACCTCGTCCATTGGAAAATTGGCCACAGCACGAATCAAAGCTGTCTTAAGAGAATCAATGTTGGGGTATCTTTTGTGGCAAACCATGTATTCTAAAACTGTCCACAATTTGTAATCGAGCGGGTTCAAATTAGGACTGCCGGAGGGCCATTGTTCAGAGGAAATAAATGCTGGTAAATTGATTTGCTTTATGGGCCGCACAGTGCTTCGAGAGTGGACAAAAATAAAAAAAAAGTTAACGCGGATTTTGGCAAAAGTACTATCTTGTTAAAGGTAATTGTTTAATTAAGCTGGATCCGAAATACTTTCCCAAAAAATTCTCGAGCTTAGGATAGGATAGCTTGTCAAAGTCGGATATATTTTTACTAAAATGTATGAAGGGGAAAAATTCAATTTAACAGGTGATTGTATAAAAAAAATTGTAGAAAATATGTTGTAGATAGGCTACTAATTTCTTTTCATATTAAACCTACATTGATAGGAGCGAGATCTCTGATGGGTTTTTTTGTTTAGCATAAATAACTTTTTCTGTACGAATTTTCAAAATGAATGTTTTTTTAACCAAATTTAGAAAGGCAATTTAAATCGAAATGAACTGGCGTAAATCCGTTCTATTACCTTTTTTAGATGGAATTTCTTCTCTTAACACTTTTGAGACTTTAATCAAAATTATTTAATTCCAGGTTTCTATTTTTCTTGAACATAGTGTACGACTTTTTCTATAATATATAGCTGTTTAATTTGTCAATATATATTTTTCTTCTTCTTTCGTTTTTCCTGATAAAAATACGGATTCTACCGTTGTCTACCCTGAGCGGTCTTTTTACCGCTAGAATATATATGAAATTTCATGAAAAAACAGTAGTTTTCCAAGAAAATTTCATCCGATTGTGTTCTAGGAAAACACCATGTGCTGACAGTTTGTTTTATGCTGGGTACAGAGCGACTGCTGGTAACTCACGAGGTGAGGCAAAATAGCGATCATTCAAATTAGATTACTGGCTCTGGCAAACAACTGGAGAAAGGATATCGCGACAAGAATTTTTATTTTAGTTGGCAGAGGAACTTGCCACCTAATACCGCGATATACATGAACAAGACAAAATGGAAAGTATGGCGAAAACTTCAACAGATTCCACTACAATTTCTGAAAGACGACAAACGTGTCAAATTGGATATTGAAAAAAAAAAAAATAAAACCATAAACATTTGTTCTACATGTAAAAAACATGTTTGTGGAAAATGTTAACCGGGTCTCTTCCTCCATCTCCATCCGTCTCCATCTGTAAAAAGTGCGACAACGAATAAATTTTATTTTAGTTTGAATAAGGATATGTATGTAAATTACTGAAGTAACATATAATTTTTCAGTTTCGAGCCTTCTTTCTAAAACTGTACTCCTAATGCCCGAAAAATAAATGTTTTTTAATTATTATATGATAATTATTTTGTGTTTATTGTTTATGCTAAATTCTGTATTAATTACAATCAACTGGAAAAGACTATAATCAGCCCTGCTCCAGAATCGGAACCGGATTCGAATCGAAATGAAATCCGATTCCGATTTGAAGAGGTGTTCTGCAATCCGAACGGAATTGTCACATTCGAAGTTTATTTCGAATCCGATTGTTAGCAAATTAACAAACCTTCAGCTGATTGAATGTTCAAATGAAAAAGGCAATTGTAAAATTTTGTAAGATTTTTTATTTTATTTAATGAGTTGGGTTATTTTTTTGGCAGTATTGCTTGAGAACGAGCAGTCCGCCGTTGAAAAAGTAAAGCGCAGAATTTTGCGAGGCTTTGCAATTTCTTGCCGAAGGAGGCTATCAACGATCGGTAGAAAAGGCAACCGCCTTTTCCATTTCGGAAAGTGTGTGCTTCTTAAAAGGTCCACCGCCGGTCGCTAAAGCTTCTCTTCTATTATACGCCAGCTTCCTTCTTACTTCACTTTTCCAATCAACTCAGATCTATGATTGAAGAAAATTTTACAAAATTAATTGATTTAATTTACTTCTCACCTTTTTTCACCCCGTTACACTTTTTATTGGTCGTCCTTGCCCGTTCAGCAACTGCATTAAATGTTTCCATTTATTTTCAAATTCGACTTTGTCGCCTCTGCAGAAACCTTTCGCGACGTCCGCATTCTCCTCCATAAAATCCAAGAGCATTTTGCGCTGACCAGAACAAAATGCTCTTGGAGTCTTATGCTTCCCGTGATTAAAAATTTATTTATTAGTTTTATTTAACACGATGTTTCATTTATTTGCTTACATTTTCGTTATTTGTTTTCGTTTTGCTGCTTTCCGATTTCAATTCCACCAGCTGTTTGTTTAGCGGATTATTTTCGACAAAAATTTCCGATAATCGGAATGCAGAACACCAAATTTCCGATCCAAATTCGTTCGAACTTAATCGGATTTGAGAACAGGGTTGCATCGGAAAATATTTCCGATAATCGGAATGTAGAACACCGACGGTCGGAATCAAATCCATTTCCGATCCGATTCGGATTCTGGAACAGGGCTGAATGTTTATTTCAAAAGCGGTCATTTAACCGCCATCGGTAGAAATAGGTATGGTATAGGTATATAACTATGAATGTTTTTTATAAAAATAGGTTTGGCACGCCTATTTAACCCATTATGTGTCACATTATCAAATTTTTTCACTATTATTGAATTTGTTTGCTAAAATGTGATTTAACCCATTTTCGCCGTTTTTGCAAAAAAAATTATTATTCAAGTAAAATCGATATATATGCTATCAGTTATTCTTAAAAAACTTATTTTATAATTTTTCATTTTAATTTAAATTCATTTGTCGAACAACGCGCCAACGTTGCGTACACGCAACACAGATTCGAGACTTATCTAGAACACGCATAATGACACCCAGATAATTCACAAACCAATTATAATTTTTCCTTGCCTTTATGTGAACGTATTTGCATGTCGACCAAAAAAAGAATTAACGTTTGACAATTTTTAGTGTGTGATTCAAAATTTGTCTGAAAAACATGTGTCTACATATACAAGATTGTGTGTCAGTGTGTGTTTTGTAGGTGGTTGAGATATGGAGGGGAAGAAAGCCTAAGGATATACCTTCCGAACAAAAAAAAATTTATCGCAATACCTCACACACACTGCACATACGAATTTTTTAAATAGTAACGTTGCGTATACGCAACAGTGGAAGGAAATGGGTTAACGCTAATATATTCTAAAAAAAGGAGGAATGTCTAATTTTGAAGAATAATTTGTTTAATAGTCTCACCGTTATAAATTGAGCTGCACTGCATATTCACCTGTTTTATCTCCATGTTACGCTCTACGGATATCAAATGAACAAAAAAATAGATCCTTTAAGCAACTTTACCGCCCTCTTTCCACCCTTTAAATGTCGAATTTAGAAAAACCCTAAATATGTATTTTGTTATTGCTTTTTTAGTATTCATATACACAATTTTAAACAATCCGACCAAAAAACAATGTCCGTCCATATGAGCTTCACCACCCCCTTTCCGCCCTTTCATGGTCGACGTTTTTGAAATCGCTTCTTTTTAGGGGTTCACTTTCTAAAGTGCAACTTTTGCCCAAATTTCATTATTATAGCTCCAGCGGTTTGGGCTCGGTGATGATAAAATAATATATAACGATATACAGTGGCGGACAAAACTGTTCACGAATTTTCGTAAGTTAGAAAGTTTATTCAATTTTTTACTTTTTAACAACAAAAACAAAAATTTAAGTACAGCTAGCCCTCCTACAACGCGGGGAATAGGTTCCCAAAAAATACAACGCGGCATTTTTTGGGAACCTAAATCGTGTTGTAGGAGATATGAACTCCATACAAAAATCAGAGTTTGGTTCCAAAGAAAACAATTTTTCAATAAAATATTGGAATTTGTATAGTAAAAATATGTGCTTAATAAATTTTTGTGTATTTATTTGTTGAGTCATAAGAACATACATATTATGTTATTTAATAACACTTCATTTATTTAAACAAAAACTATTTCACAAATTTTTTATAATTTAACTGGAATTAGACTGAATATTTTTTCGCAATTTTTTACAAGCGTTTTTAGATTGATGCTCTTATTTGCTATGGCGACAACAAACTAACAAAAAAATTACTACATCAAATCAAAGTAGCATAAATCGTTGTGTGATGTTAGAACCGCGGGGAAACCCCTTTTTTTAATTTTGTCGTTGTACATTATTTTGACAGCTCTTAAGATGTTGGACAAGAGACTACACAATTACGTATTTGATTGTCACTTTGTAAACACATGTTCAAGTGTAGGGTGGCAATGCTATAAAAAAGATAGGTATCAAAGTATGAACAAAATGCAAAGAATTTTATTTGGGAAAGAAAACCTTTTTCAAATTAAAATAGTAAATATTTGAAAAAAATTGCGTTGTAAGAGTAGCGTTGTAAGAAAATGTCCGCATTTTGGGAACCGCGTTGTAGCGAAAACGCGTTATAAGAACCCGCGTTGTAGGAGGGTTACCTGTACATAGTTTTAAAATTGAATATTTTGTTTACTGAAAAACAACAAACAAAATATTATAATTATATAATAATAAATAAAGAAACACTAAAATTCAACAAAAGTGGTGTGAACAGTTTTGACGCATATAAGCAAAAATCGATTGATATTATCTTTTATATTTTGGGTGGTCTCCGCGGGCCTTTATAATGATTCGGCATGCTTTGTACTAGATTGTGTAGTATTTTTGAGGGTATTTCCAACCACGCTGGTGAAGTTTTTTCCCATAATCTGTCAATATCCTTTGGTAAGTCTTTTTGGGCATAATTTTTCTCTTTAAGGCAAACCACTAATGTTCTATGGGGTTTAAGTCCGGTAATTGGGGTGGACAATCAAACTCTTTGGTGGCTCTGGCTGTATGTTTTAGATCGTTGTCCTGCACAACAATTTTATCTTGACCATGCTTTTTATAAAAGATATCTAAACTTAGTAGGTAGGAGCCCTCTCAAATCGTAATAAAGTCGCTTACCATCATTTTACTTTTGATACGGCGCAAAATTCCGACATCACTTCCACGGAACCAACCGCATGCTATAAGAGAAACAACTTCCAAACTTTAGAGTTTTTTCTATATTGCAGTTTGGGACTTCAATTTGCTTGTCTACCCAAGTGTAACGTTTACCGTCAGACCCCAAACGATGAATTTTTGTTTCATCCTACCAAGTTACTCTCCGCGAGTCATCAACGGGAGTCATTGCGTACTTCTTAGCAAATGCCAACCTGACCTTGCGATGACAACCAGTCAACAATGTTTTTGAAGTGAAACTTCTTTACGCACGCTTGGCATGGGGAGTAAGGTGGCAAACGCGTGACGTAAGCGTTACGAAAAGTGTGATCGGGCGAGGCGAACGGAAGTTGAGTGGTTTACGCACGCTTGACTTTGGGAGTAAGCTGGCGAACGCGTTACGAAAAGTGTGATCGGGCGAGGCGAACGGGAGTTGAGTGGTTTACGCACGCTTGACTTTGGGAGTAAGCTGGCGAACGCGTTATGAAAACTGTGATCGGGCGAGGCGAACAGGAGTTGAGTGGTTTACGCACGCTTGACTTGGGGAGTAAGCTGGCGAACGCGTGACGTAAGCGTTACGAAAAGTGTGATCGGGCGAGGCGAACGGGAGTTGAGTGGGGATATAAGCAAGAGACAGCAGTGCGCGCGCACATTTTCTTTCTCTCTTCCTCTCATAGCACACTGCAGGCCTATTGTCTGTATCATAGTGCAGGAGCAAGAGAGAGCAGTGCGCGCGCACACTTTCTTTTCTTTACGAAAATAAAAGATCTATGCAAAAATATTAATTTACCAATGAGAACATAAAATAAGTTTAAATATTTGTAGAAAATTAATATATGTAAGTATATGTACATATATGTAAGGGAGAGGGCTGGGTTGTGAACCAGGCTGGGGTGTGAACCATTGCAGAGTCTTCCGACTTTAATTGCGATTTGCCAGATGGTTCACAACCCAGCCACTTTTTTGGAAAAGCGAAAAATCACGTCCTTAGAAAATTGGACGTAGAGAGTTAATTTTTAATCAAAACGGTAATCTGTCTTCATAACAAATTTGCGCTTTATATTTACCTTTCCAACGGTATCTTCGATTTTTCGATATCTTTATTCTGTGAAAAGTTAGAGCAAAAAAAAAAACCCGGTTCACACCCCAGCCCTCTCCCTTATATATTGTACACACACATATATATATATACATACAGATGGAGTGAAAGAAGTTTCACTTCAGTCGTGTGGTCATAAGCACACTCGTTTTTTTTATGTTTTGATCTTGGCTACAAATCCGCTTTCGTTTAATGTCTTTTGGACGGTTCTAGTGGTGACTTGTATACATTAATCAGCTTGTAGTACTTTTGTGATGTCTGCAGCAGTGTTAGTGGCAACAGTTAAAATCAATCTGCGAACAACACGCTGAACCACCGGAAACTACTTTTTCTTGCGACCATTTTTGCTCGATCTGGGTGTTATATTATAGCAGTCTTTAATTTTTTTAGCTACACCTATTGATATTTTGTGTTTTCCAGCAAATTTCCGATAGGTGAAACTACTTTCAATGTCTCTTGCAAAAGTTTTCTTTAAATTCTGCAAACAATTTTCGACCTATTTCAAATCAGCAAATTTAATTAGAAGTTATGTACTTTGAAAAGTTTTTTGGAGCATAATGTTATATATTATTTATCTTCTCAATACACCGACGCGGTTCCGAATAGAACTAATAGCGATTGTCGAGACAAATGCTCTAATACGTAGCTTTGACCGATCGCGGTCAAAACTCTTCACACGTGCCTGCAAATATTTCTTTAGAAAACGGTATTTTGCAGAAAATATAAACAGCTAAAATTATCATGGTTTAACATGCTAGCTTGAAGTAAAAATGTGGCAAACTACGATTGCTATACTCCAAACAAGTACCCGCGAATTTAACATTTTGTGAAATTTAATTTTTTTGTGAACAGTTTTGTCCGCCACTGTATATTCGATTTTTTTTAAACTACCCATATATTTTTTTTGGAAACAAACACAAATTTTGAAATCAGCAGCCCAAAATGACTTTGACTGCAAATTTTCAGGGAATTTCACGTACTCCTATTTTTGCCTCAATTTTGTATGGAGCCAAAGAAATATGGGCCGGCGCAGAATCTTGCTGGAAAGTCCACGGCTGGTTTTTGAACAAAGAATGGTTAAGTGGTTTTACAACAGCTTTCAAAACGGTTTCTTGGTAAACTGTGGCCGATGCTTTGACCCCTTGTTCGCAGATATGCAAGTCGGTGACCCCATCGTAAAAGACACCCCACCAAACCATGACTGAAGCTGGGTGAGGACCATTTTCGACCCGTGGAATCAGTTCAGATGCTTCCTTAGATGACCGTGCATACACCCTATCATTTTGCTTGTTAAATTTTTCCTGCACGGTAAAAATTTTTTCATCGGTAAACAAGATTTGTCTGTGCAAATTCTCAGCGTACTTACTTAGCTGGCCATAACAACCCGTTATCGGGCTACGGCCTGCCGCGAAACTTCTCTCCAGGCGCCTCTGCTTTGCGCGCGCCTTCTCCATTTGGTCACACCAAGAGATGACAGGGCCTCTTCAACTTGGCCCTCCCACCGGAGACACGGCTTCCCTCGTTGCCGTCGACCTCCAACCATCGCATCGAACACCTTTTTCGCCGGAGCTTCGTCGTCCATACGGCAGACATGACCGAGCCAGCGTAGCCGCTGGGTGTTAATTCGCTGCGCTACGTCAATGTCCTTATACAGCTCATACAGCTAATTATTGGTTCGTATACGATAGTCGTCACCAACACGTACAGGGCCGAAGATTTTGCGAAGTACCTTCCTCTCGAACACTCCAAGGGCCGCTTTGTCGTTTCGTGTAATTGTCCATGCTTCAGCGCCATAGAAGAGCACGGGCAAGATGAGCGTCCTATAAAGTGCAAGTTTTGTCGGTCGAGAGAGTTCTCTACTTCTCAATTACCGAGACCGTAGTAGCACTTATTGGCAAGAGTAATCCTTCGCTTTATCTCCAGGCTGACATCATTGCTGCTGTTGATGGCTGTGCCAAGGTAAACGACTTCCTTGAAAACAAAGGTATACCTGTCGGCCTCGACGTGAGACCCTAGCCGCTGCGAGTCCCTGCGGGTAGACAGCATATACTTCGTCTTGCCCTCATTTAGCACCAGACCCATTCAAGGCAAGGCAAGGAGCTGGACACTTTTTTTTTGAAAATTGTGCCATTACGATGTACACCGGCCTTGCGCAGAACACTCTCCATGGTGAAGTTGAAGATGTCGCAGGACAAAGGATCGCCCTGTCTGAAACCTCGAACGGTATCAAATGGGTCGGAGAGGTCACTTCCAACCTTGATGGAGCTGCGCGTATTGCTCAACGTCGCTCTGCAAAGTCTCTCGAGTTTTGCAGGGATACTAAGTTCAGACAATGCGGCATATAGGCGATCCCTTATCGGGTTATCGAATTCTGCCTTGTAATCGATGAAGAGATGGTGTGTATCGATTTGATTCTCATGGGTCTTCTCCAGGATTTGGCGATGATGGTCGATGGTGGACTTACCAGGTCTAAAGCCGCACTGATAAGGTCCAAATAGCGCCTTTGGCAAGTGGCTTTAATTTTTCACATAGTACGCTCGTCAGAACCTTGTATGCCGTGGGAAGTAGGCTGATACCCCTGTAGTTGGCGCATGTTGTTGGGTTGCCTTTCTTCAGCCATATTTTCCAGATAAGCTGATGCATGCACCCAATCAGCTCACCGCCGCCGGTCTTGAACAATTCAGCTGGTAGCCCTGCAGCTTTATTGTTCTTGGGTCGCTGGTGGTGGCACATCCACAACGTCGTCGTCGATTGGTGCCATCTGGACATCTTCACCACTGGCGGTATTGATCCCTTCGTCGCCTGCGAGCAGCTTGGTGAAGTGCTCCTTCCACGACCTTAGTACACCCTGCGCATCCGTAACGAGATCCCCGGTTTCGTCTCTGCAAGAAGATGCCCCGGGCTTAAACCCTTCTGTGAGATGCTTAACTTTTTTGAAGAATTTTCGAGCGTCATTCCTGCAGTCCTCGGTTTCCTCACGCTCGCGTATTTCTTGCTCCCGTTTCTTGCGTCTAAAAAGGCACCTCTCTTTCTTCCTCTCCTCCCGGTATTTTTCTGTGACGGCTCGCGTAGAAACCGACTGCAGGGTCTTCCTTGTAGGCAGCATTTTTCGCTGCAGTGGCTGCGCGACACTTTTCATCGTACCATTGGTTTTTCGGTGACGGGCGTCGAAAACCAAGGACATTTTCCGCATCGGCGCGCATAGAACGGGATATGTGAGAACATAATCCGCCGATGTCATCAGGTGGAGAGGGGCAGCGACCGATCTGGTTGGAGAGTTGAGCGGAGTGGGCTTCTCCTTGTGATCGCAGCTTACTGATGTCCAGCTTTCTTCGCAAACTTGGTTGCGCGGTCTTCGCTGCGAAAGACGCATGCTGCAACAAGGTAGTGGTCCGAGTCGATGTTGGGTCCTCGGAACGTGCGCACATCTAGAATGCTAGAAGCATGCCTTCCATCAATCACAATGTGATCAATCTGGTTGCGGGTGGATTGATCGGGGGATAACCAGGTCGCCTTGTGGATATGAAGGTGCTGGAATCTGGTGCTACTAACTACCATGTTGCGTGCCGCGGTGAAATCAATCAGCCTCAGACCGTTGTTCGTAGTGGTCGTATGGAGGCTGAACTGCCCGACTGTGGGACCAAATATACCTTCTCGCCCGACCGTTGCATTGAAGTCCCCGAGGACAATTTTGACGTCTTAGGCCGGGCACCCGTCGTAGACGTCCTCGAGCTTCGCATAGAAGGCATCCTTTGTCGCATCATCCTTCTTTTCCGTCGGGGCGTGCGCGCAAATTAGGCTGATGCTAAAGTATTTGGCCTTGATGCGGATCAAAGCCAGCCGTTCGTTCATGCTCAGCGTGCTTCACCAAAAGACGCATGCATTTTTCTATTATTTTTTTTTTCTTCAAAGCTGTCAACAAATGTCTGGTACGACGTTTGAAAGCTCCAAGTCCCAAGTCTTTTTTAATAATTCAAAATTACAAAACTTTATTTATAATAAACATTAGAACAAAATCGATACAATAAATTCAATTTCAGAAATTAATTTTAGTTGACCAAAAAAGAAAAAGTAAATAAATGTCAAATTGTGTTTTGGACAGGTAGAATCACAATAGTGCCTTGAAGATCTTAATGCCAATTAATGAGGTAAAACTGTGTTTTGTAAAAACACTATTAATTTTCCTCCAGGAAAAAATGTGAACCTATCCTGGTGACCCGGAGTGTATCCTTGATTTCAAGTGTTTTAAAAAATTCATCAAATCAAAAGGCCTATTAAATCATGTGTTTTCACATGCCGCCGTAGCTCAGCTGGCTAGTGCGTTGGGTCGCGAGTCAAGACTCCGTTAGTTCAATATTCCGTTGCGTTAACACCGAAAAAAAAAGAAAAACAATTGTTCTTTCGGCGGCTGTCCTCTCAGCAGGAAATGGCAAACCTCTGAGAGTAAAATTGCCTATGAAAAAGCTCCCAACTCGCCGTTCGGTATCGGCATAAAACTGTAGGTCCCTTCCAACCTTGTAAAAACATTCGCGCGCACAACACGGTTGGTTGCGGGTAGCTGGCCTTAGTGCGCGTACACACATGAAGCGGTGGTGTGCTGTGCGTCGCTGTGCTTCACCGAGCGCTGCTTTCAAACTGCCGTTATCAAATGCGAGTGTTCACACATGCTACTTTTTCAACAGCGCCACGCAGCGCGACGCAGCGCTTGGTTTGAAATTTTCAAAATATTTTATTTCGTCGCCGCGTGACGCTGCTGCAGTAAGCATGGACTGTGAAAATTTAATATCGGAAATTGTTATTCGGCGTGCGTTGTGGGAATTCATGATTTTTAATTAATTAATAATTTTTCTCATTTATTTTTATTTAATATGAATTAATATTAATTTTTTACTTTTCCTTTATTATTATGAGTTATCTTTTTTTCACAATAATATTCGCCGACTTTGGAGGGGCTGAAACCTCATTGATCCAGTTTCCCCTTTCACGTTTGGACCTAAAATCTCTTAAAAACAGTCCATTTCCTGTTTTTGCTTACCAACTTAGCTCAAAAAATGAAAACTGTCTTTACAAAATGGATGAGAAGAAAAATATTAACACATTAAAAGCGGGCCGGGTAAAATTACCCGTTGTGAAAACTGCTGCTTATAAGCGGGGCGGGTATTTTTACCTTTTGAATGTAGGCACTTTAAAAGCGGGAGACGGTATTTTTACCGGATTGGTTTTCATATAAAACTGAACGTATTATTTCATATAATTATTTTAGTTTCATAAATTTCATGTTTTATTTATTTTGGATCGCGCAATTTTTGCTTGTTTTGCAAGTAATGCCCGCTACGCAGCATAGTTTCATATACTAGGCTACCCGCTTAAAATGTGTTAATATATGTCAATAGTGTCGGTTTCCGTATATAAAAAATGGTATCGGTGTAAAGGTTATAAAACAGAAATCACTGAGAAATGAAAAATCTTCACTGCACAGCCACATATTGACAACGGGTTGATACTTTCAAAAGCTCCGCTCCGCACCGCGTTAAGTGTGAACACTGAAAGCTTAGCATGGCGCCGCTCCGTAAAGTACAGCGCCGCACAGCACAGAATCGTAATCGGGCTGTCGTGCCAGTCAAGAAGAAGCTTTCACATTTACTCTAAACAAATTCTTAACACTTGGTTTATCACGGTAGATTTCAATTTTCAAAAAAAATTAAAAGCATGTATTAATTATTTCCCGATTGAAGTGCTTTTGCTAAGTTTTAAGTCGAAAGGCGCAATAAATCTTGTTTCTCCATACAAACTGTTACCCCATTGTTGACCCCGTTAGATTTTGATTTTCAAAAACGTGAAAAACACGTGTAAAATTATTTCGCTAAGAGTACATGCACCAAGTTTGAAGTCAAGGGGTCCACTAATTAATATTTTTACACAGTTTCTCCATACAAACTTTTAACCTGTCGTTGACCGCGTCCGATTTTAATATTCGGAAAAATGAAAAACATGTATCGAGTTATTTTATATCGAGTATTTTCACCAAGTTTGAAGTCAAAAGGCTTAAAAATGTGTTTCTCCATACATACTTTTAACCCGTCGTTGATCCATCCATCCATCGGTTCAGGTTTGTTTTTCGGAGTCTTCCCGTAAACAAACCTTAACCCATTGATAAAATATACAATACGTGTCGAATTATCTTTGATTTAGAGTATTTTCTGGAAATTTGAAATTAATATGCTTATTAAAACTTGCGGCCATTTTTGATGAAAAATTAACTTAAAAGTGCCGTAACTTCCTTATTTCTAGTAAAGAGTTGTTTTCCTTTGGACTCAGTGACTAATTTTATGACTCTTAAACGAGTACTCGTTCGAGTTGCTGTCTCGTCACTCTACTCGTTACGTGTAATCAATCCTTAGATTTCATCTGGTTTACTTGCATATGAGCAACTATACCAATTTCGACATTAGGGGCCATTTTACGACTTATAGTACTGAACGTAAAAATTGGTCCATACGATGTAAATTTTATTAGATTTGGTTTCAAAGTCTCGGATATATTTTTCTGGCATTTTTGTTTTGTGTTGGTAAGAGGGCGAGGCGGTAGCTATACAACCCTTTTTACTATGAAGTGAAGCTATGAGTAATACGTCATTGCAATTTCGTGCAGCGTCCCAATGTAGACCATATTGTTCCACTGGAAATATTTCATGGGCGTTTAATAATGGGCGTGGCACTCTTTTAACGATCCAATTTTTGTACATAACTTCGGAACTAGTAAGTCGCACATCAATGACACTCAGGTCGAACTTACTATTGGGTCATGTTTTTTGACAGGGGAAAAGAGGGGAAAGGGATTTAATAAAGGGCGTACAATGAGCAGTACAACAGCTTATAAACATTTTTGAACTAACGTTATATTTATACAACAACAATAACAAAAACGCAGGTGTGAAGCAGAAAGGTCAAATTACCGCTTTATGCGTTCGCGGAGTAGCGATGAGGGAAATCGGGAGACAAAATTAATCGTAGCCTATGTGTTGTGCAAAATTGTTTGCGAAGTTAACGGTACACAGAAGCGTCCTGTAGCCAAGAGAAAGCTCAATTCGCGCACCGAGGCTCGCATATTACGTTTTCGGCTCAGGATTGTTTGGAACTTCAAATAACATCTTGTCGGATGAAGAGCGCTGACTAGATACAACTCCTTGAGAGTAGCCTGCTGCCATTTTTGGAGGAAAAATGTGACACAGAGTGGCGTTTCCAACAAGATAATGCTCGAATCCATGTTAGACGAGAGACAAAATGGTGGTTTTCGTCGAAATCCATCACAGTTTTTGAGTGGCCTGCATGCTCACCTGACATCAACCCCATAGAGAATCTGTGGGGCATTCTAACACAACGAGTGTATGGGGGTAATCGACAGTTTGAGTCAACTGAAACTCTCATAACCGCTGTAAAGTAAGAATCACAAAAAATTGACCAAGGCATAATTAATAGTCTCATTACAAGTAAACAAAAAACGGATTGAAGATCTTTATAATAAGAGAGGAGAGTGTATTCAATAATCCTTTTTTAGTAAATATTGACGTTTGTTACATTACATATCAAATCATAGTTGACCTTATAATTGTGAAACACGTAAACTTTTGTTGCTGTTCTTGAACAACATGATCATTTGTCAAAAGTATTCTTCTGTTGTTGTCTTTACTCTTAACCTGCTACACAATTTTTATAAAAAATTTCGGTACCCTACAGTCAGTCGTTTCGGAGATATGGTGTAAAATTGAATGACCTTTTCATTATAAAACGCACCTTATCAACGAAAGAGGTGTCTGAAAAGTACGAAAGTACTGATGAAGGGCTTTAAAGTGCGGGTAGTTTAGTGTGAAAAAGATTTCTAATAATTTTCGTTAATTTTTAATTTCAATAAGAATTTTCACATTTAAGTTAATTTTTTGTTTGTCACTTAAAGATTTCAACTTAAGCAGTTATTTAAAGGAATAAGTTCCAAACAAATACAAATTTGTTAAAAACAAATACTGATACCTACTTTAATAAATTAAATAGAAAATAAAAACAAACACATGGTTATTTCGAAAAGCTCATAAGGTTACTCAAAGAAATACCAATGCTACCCAAAAATAGCATGTGCATTATGGGTCATAAACGATTTATAGCATAAATTTCTACAATTTTTCCTTGCACCTATGTTTGACGAAAACTAATTGTAAAATTTTGTTTTTAATTTCAGACTGTGTTTCAAGTGACGCCGCTGTCTTGGGAAGAATGGATAACTGTGATGAAATTTTCAATTCCTGTAGTTTTATTAGATGAGACTCTGAAATTTGTTGCTAGAAAAATTGCTGACGGTGAGAATCCCATTGATAAAATGCATGGGATTGTTTTGATGTGGGCTGTATTCTTTGGCCTTTTGTATGTTCTGACGCTTTAAGAATTTTGTTCTGAAAATTTACACATTTATAGCAAAGATAGTTAAAAATTATTTAATATCAAGTTTACACTAATTTTCCATACAATGACAAAACTATAACCTGATAACATTGCAGTCACCTCTTATTATTGAGTCTAGTTTAAGAGCTTGGAGAATGTTAGTTTAGAGTAATTTTAAATAAACAGCAAGATGATAATGCCTTTAACAAAATTGATTGAAGATGCTAACTACCAAAAGCTTGTGCCCATTGTTAATTAAAAAGTTTCTTATAATTTTTACCTATACTCTTAACAATAGGAATGCCACTAATATCCCAGTTTTCTGTACCGGTACTTCTGCCTAGCAAATATTTGGTTTAGTTATTATTTCAAAGTAAAACACTTTTTGCTTTAGAACATGTAAATAAAAATCTTAAACAGTTCTCACAAAACTTTTTTAAATAAAGGCGGTATAGAATTTCCAAACGTGCATTTTAAGTATTGGAAGTGGTGGTAATAAGGCCCCTCTTCAATGTTGGTCAATCTATGGTGAAAAAATCATTATATTCTACTAGCGGACCCGGCGAACTTTGTCTTGCCCAAAACTCCAAATTCGATGGACGGGAATCAAATGGAATGCATAACCTTATTAAACGCGCAAATAGTTCAATTCACCTAATCTAAGAAATTAATGGTTTTCGAATAATTTTGGCACAATTAAAATAATAAAGACCCGATAATGCCCAAAAACTATTTTAAATTAAAATGACAAAGCAAAAACGACATTTGTCAAATTGTGTAGGCTAAATTGTGTATTCGAATAACAACGCCATCTTGTGGATTTCGACATCTACGATCTCGTTACGTTATTGATCTTACAAACAAAAATTATTAATGTGTGGGCAGTGTGATTGCGTGTAAATGTGTGAGAAAAGGTTTTTCACACATTTACAAAGTGATCAAAGTGAAAGAAATAAAATTTACAGACGAAATGTATGGAATTTTTCCGAATTTTCCGGGAGAATTTTTTAATTTCCTCGCCCCAGAAAGTTTATTTTGGCAGAATGAAAACAACAGTTTAAATGAGACGATCCGTTCTCTAGTAATGTTTCAAAGTCTCCAATTTAACTGTAATATTACGATTAAAGTACAAACAAATTTTTCGGCGCAGACGAACTTGGGCGGAGACGAACCCAATAAAAGAAGACCGGAAATCAGACGACGCGTTCCCGAGAGATGTTGGTTTTTACGTACCGCACTCTGTTTTATAATATCTACATATTGAAAATGAATCTTGGTCCGTTCGGATGCTTAAAACGACTGAACCAAATTGGATTCTTCCTTCGGCGGGTTTGTTCGTAATTGCTACCCGAGGATTGCTACGGTTTAGGAAAAAAGAAAAGTCGGAAAAACGGGGCATGACACCACCAGCATAAATTTGTAGATATTAACTTTGGAACCATAAGTCAAATATTAATTAAATTTGGTACGAACTTTATATTAAGTAATATCCTTCGATAGAGGAAATAGGGAGGGTGGAACGGGGGGGTATAGCACCGCCCATGCAACTCAAATTTGTTATATGGAATAGCTTTGGAATTATAAGCAGCACAGCATTGAAATTTGGGATGACATTGTCCCATAGAAGTGTCATTCTACTGTCATAGCAGCCAAACCAAAGTAGGTATGACAATGAAATATTAATATTACAGAGATCAACATCGTGTTGAACAGAAAAAATGGGCGTGATCCGCCCACTTTTTCGACGAGTCCCCATATAAGGTGTCATTTCAGATGACCATAATTTCTAATTTAATAGCATTTGTCAAGTTTTTTAATACTTTTGCATTAGATAAAAAAACACCTGTTAAGTCTAAATTTTTCGATAACCAGTAACCGGTTATTTACTCAGTGGTAATGTTCCCATCTTGAGCGAAAATCATGACAGATTTTCTTCACATATGATTTTAATTTGAAGTGATCAACATCCCTTCCAATTTAACTCAAAATATAATTAAGTAGAGTAAGTTCGGGTAATGTGATATACTTGTTTGATTTATGGTGATTGCCGACACACTTTGCCTTAAAATACACTTTTTTTTTGGTCCCAAACTGCTCACTGATGCATTATGTAGTATATCTAAGATTATTAACTCTTTAAGATAAACTGTTGACTATTTTTTTGTGATCGGCGGGTAATGTAAAAAAAACGTTATTTAACAGACCGATTAGTTTCAAACTTGGTGAAACTACACCAAATCAAAAATAATAAGAGGCGTCTTTCTAATTTTTGTTTTTTTTGGAAAATCACAATCTGACGGGGTAAACCAAGGGTTGAAAATTTGTGTCGAGAAACATGATTTCATAGATGTTTTTTATCTGAAACTTAACCATAACAGATTTTTGAGAATATTCCACTTCAAATATTATAAAATAAAGTATAAATTGTACCGCTGTCATAAGTTTCTTGTACTGTGATGTACTATATCATCACATTACCCAAACTTTGGTGTATCACATTACCCGAAATTTAGTTTTTGCGAAAAGGACATTAACAATAAAAATCTCATCAGTCCCTAAAAGCTCACATCTCTACGATGAACCGTTACGAAGTTTGAGAAAAAACAATTTTATCGTATGTCCACTTCAAATTTTTCCTTCATTTTTTTGTGCCTGCGACCTACTATGCGTTACGATAAAATTACTTTAGTTGCGAAAAGTTAATTTTTACTTAACCCATTCGAGACGACGATTTTTTTCGAACACGGTCCCCAGGAGCGAAATTTTTTTCCTCTGTATTTTACATGTAAGAAATCTTCAGATAATTTTTAGATTTTTTGGGACACAGAATGCCAAATTTTGTTTACTGTTTAAATTAAAAAATTGTGTTACAATAAATCGTACAGTTGAGAACATTTGAATACTGAAAAGTGAATCTATATCCATTTAACTGTTTATCCTGACTGACTGATTCATTATCGCCCAGCTCAAACCGCTAAAGCTACAAATATGAAATTTGAACTGTAGATACATCTTAAAAATCAACCTCCGCTAAGACTGGATTTTTTGAAATTCGGGGTCCAAAAGGGCAAATCATGGGTTAAGGTGTTGTATGAAGAAATGCGATTTAATAGGCGTAGTGATTTAAAATTTGGTAAAAATACTTCAAATCAAAAATTATGCGACACGTATTTTGTATATTTTCGAATATCAAAAGATAACGGGGTGAACCAAGGGTTAAGGTTCGTATATGGAAAGACTACGAAAAAACATGACTCGATAAGCCTTTTGACTTCAAAGTTGATGAAAACACTTAAAATCAAAAATAATTTGCCACGTGTTTCTCATCTTTTTCAAAATCAAAACATAAAGGGGTGAACGAAGGGTTAAAAGTTTGAAATATGAAAGAAATATGAAGAAGTATGATTTTTACGCTTTTTGACATAAAACTTGGTTAAATGTTTGTTGATTTTAAATGTAAAATAATTCGATATGTGTTTTTCATTTTTTCAAAATCGATATCTGACGAGATCTACGATGAGTTAAGAGTTTGTATGGGGAAACACGATTTTGTGAAAATACATTATACCAAGAAAACATTATTTGTTTACTTAGAAACGATTTTATCGTATGTGCCACTGCAATCGCTCATAATAGTGCCCGCACAAATTATCATTTGTCAAAAATAACACCGTTGCGTGTGTTTACCAAAAATCATGCAACTATGTTGCGCCAATGCGGAGAAAACCCAAAAAAACGTCTCCTGTAATATTTGGTTTTTGGATAAAAACGCGGGAAGGGCTCGATATGATATTACCCGTTCCACAGAATAAACAGTAATACAGAACGCGCATCTCATACAAATTCAAAAATGTTAAGGGGGTCGTAATATTACGACCACGGTTAATTTAACATTACGTCCTCTGCTATTAACATTACGAACAGCACTAGACAGTTTTATATATATCTGTGGAATTTTGACAAAATCACTTAAGTCGACTTAAGTCAAATTTCCAATTTTTTTAATCGTAAAGAAACAATTTAAAGACGTTTCTTTTGGTGTAATCGGTTTGTTTCTATGACATTTAGTTACAGAGATATGACGTGTATAATTTCAACTTTTCTCGAGTTTATTATGAGATTTGGTCTGCACCTCATCAGTTTTTTCGCTCTCCTGAACATTTTGAAAATTAGACTTAGGTTATTTTGTCAAAATGCCACAGATAACATATATATCACAGAACAAACAGTACCGAGATTAGAAGCATTGATCGCATGCGGCTGTGTGAAGCATTGAAGGGAAAATAGCATCGGCTGTGGTTGCTGTTGTTGTCGGCCAACAAAACGAAATGCCACTTGCTTCTTAGGGCCAATTTTTCAGTGCGAGTTTAACCCTCTAGTTCCCAAAAAGGCCTGTAGACATCCTAAGCTTAAAAAAATTCTGTAAATTTCACCTTATGATTTTTCTAGCTGATTTTACACGTATGCACAATAGGTCAAATGACCACTTTTTCTGTGCGAAATTAATAACGGCTAAAATATTGTATTATCTGAAGCCAAAATCATAGCAAAGGCAAAAGTAGGTAAAATATTAACAAATTAAACAAAAAAATGTTAACCCTTTCACGCCCATCAACTTGTTTGAGGTCAAAATGGAAAAAAAATTGAAACAAATAAATGAGTATGCTTTTACAGTTGGTCAAGTAAATGTTTACAAACTTAAAAAAGGTAGATCAATTATTTTGGAAAGCTTATAAATATAACAGGCATTGCAATATTTTGAATTTTTTTAAAATATAGATTACTAGTAGGTCCCTGCGGCTTTGCACGCAAGTTTGAAGTCAATGGGCCCAATAAATCAAGTTTCTTCATACTAAACTTTATGAGCGATGCCACGCCTCTTTTATGTAATGCCCAATCCATTCTTCCAGTCGAAGGGTGTGACCCGGTTTCACTGATATGTGCCTTTCAGTTCCAACATTACGCGGCAAATTTCAGTCGCAAAAAATATACTGCCAGTAGAATGACACATCTATGGGACGATAGTATACAAAACTTCAAAGCATTCCAACTTATTGCTCCGAAGATATTCCACATTAAAAATTTGGGTTGTATGGGCGATGCCATGCCCCTCGTCCAATACCCACCCTACTCTCCCTGTCGAAGGGCACGTCGAAATCGTAAGTATGTGCCAAATATCTTGATGTGTGATTTGCAATTCCAATTGAAAACAATAAGGTCGCTTAAAAAGTACCACGCCCCTTGTCCAACGCCCATACAATTTAACCACTTGAACGACACGTCTAAGCCATAATGCTATATCAAAATTCAATGCTGACCGACTTATAATTCCGAAGATCTTTCATATTAAAAACTTTGGTCCGATACCCACCCCATTCCCCATGTCGAAGGGCACATCTAAATCGTAAGTTCGTGTCAAATCTCTTAACTGTGTGATTTGTAGTTCCACAGTTATTGAAAACATTTGAGTTGCTTAAAAAGTGTCACGCCCCTTGTCAAACGCTCACAAAGTTTTACCAGTCAAATGGAACATCAAACGGTGGCCCCGCACCAAATTTTAATGCTGCCCTATTTCTCATTCCGAAGAAATTCCATATTGAAAATTTAAGTTGTATGGGCGGTGCCATGCCCCCTTGTCAAAAACCCACCCCATTCTCCCTATCGAATCGCTAAATCGTTTGACACCCATATTGCTGTGACATACTACATGGGCTGAAAAGTCTTTGGCCTGACATAGAGATGGCGCCAAAAATTAAGAATTATTGTGTTGTACATGGAAAACCATCCTTAACTTAGATTCTGTCAAAGTTTCATGACATTTGGTTGACTCGTTTTCAAGTTATTGCTTTCGAAGGGACGCTACCTCTGAATTTTTGTAAACAATGGAAAAACGTGAATTTCGTGTTTTGATAAAACATTGCTATTTGATGGGCAAAAATACAGATGTATTATAACATTTATCAAGCCATGCTTTTGTTTCCACTGTATTTTTGGCGCCATCTCTATGTCAGGCCAAAGACTTTTCAGCCCATGTAGTAGTATATCATGGCTGATTTGTTATTATAGTGATCGTGGCGAGAAGGCGTATTAGGTGGGCGTGGTCAATCTTATATATCCTATGTTAACATCAATGAAACACGGAATCATTTGGTATTAATACTGATTTACCAACATGTACCGTAGCTTCGTTTTGTTAGTTTAGTGGGCACGGAAAGTGGGCGTGGCCGATTATGTTATAGCCTATGTTTGCTGAAATGATACGCGGAATCGTTTGATACCCATATTGCATTACAAAAGCATACCATAGATGAGTTTTGTTACCATAGTGGGCGTAAGAAAGGGGCGTGGTCATTCTCATATAGCCTATGTACCATTCCCACAGGTACAAAAATGTTTGGTTCTTATTTCATCTAAATCGGTTCAGTGGTTTTTGCCTGATTGTGGCTCAAAAAACGTCACACTTGCTTTTATATAATAGTATAGATTAGTAATGTCTATTTGATACGCGAAAACAGTGTAAAAAATCAAAAAAGGAATGAAGCTATATTTCAAACTGACAAAAAATTCGTCTTCTTTCAAAACCAAGATTGCATTGAAAATTTGGCGCCGTACAGTTCCGAATAGTTGCATGAGATACATCAGTTCCGCATTCTATTTTTGTATATCCAAAGCAATTTCCCTTATTGAGACACGGGGGTTTTCACGAACTTTTCGGATGATTTTTCTTTCTTCTCTGTCAGAGATTTCTGGGTTGCCCAGGAGATACTTTCAAATCAATTCGCCCTTCAATACGCGAATCAAATAGATATTACTTTGATATTATACGAGAATGAAATATTCAATTAATCTGTATTTTTCAAAGAATTCCAAACTATTGCAATTTCTGTTATATTATAAGCTTTTCAAAATAATTTTCTACCTTCTTTAAATTTGCAAACATTTACTTGACGAACTGTATATAGAGAGTTGGTTCCTGAATCTAGCAAACTAAAAATGTTGCCTGGGAACCGCCCATAAAAGGCGGGGTTCAAGGTCAAAGTTCAAAGTTTTTATCAAAAAAACTCAGTTAATCGCCAACTGATTTACACGATATGGGTATCAAACGAAAGGTCATACCTTTCCTCTGAGTTGCAACATTAGATACGTAAGATGTACTATTAACACTAGGATCATACCTTTCTTCTGATTTGCAACATTAGATACGTAAGATGTACTATTAACACTAGGATGAGCGACTACTTTGTAGGCGCTAAGTGGAGCAACTGGGCCTCGCGAGGCCCACAAGCGATGATCAGCTGTTCCTACGACTTTCGCCCAGGTAGGTGTGGCATAGACCGTTGATATTGGACACACGTACTCTATGATAGTATAGCTATGGGTCGATGTAATTATTAGGGGGATTTCTTGTGAGAGTAGGGGGGTTAAGGTGCCCTAAAAAGTAAAACTGCTATTTGAATATGGCACAACATTTAATTAATTTATTTATTGAATAAATTCAAATTAAGCCAAAAACGATACAGTTTATTCTGCAGTACAGCCATGTCATAAAGATATTTTATTTACAGAGCCGTTCATGGTTTACAGGACAAGAATGTTTTGCGCCATTTTTTGACATGTTGAAGATCACACCATGCACAGTCCTTTCGTTATTTCTTTGCTGGTCGTGCGGATGTGCTTGGTGCTGGGTATTGACAGTGTGTCTGTAATAATAAAGACAGAATTCACAATGCAAAATAATTTATTTTTTATAATTACTTACAAAAACATCAAATTTCGCCATAGCTTCACTGATATTAGGCCAGCGACTAACGGGACTTTTCATTGCCCTATTTGCCATGTGAGGAGTGACCAACTGGGAAATTAAAAGCTTTAGGTATTCACGACGTTTATCCGGGTTGATTGATCAATTGATTGATACAAACTCGACTACGCGATCAATGCAAAACATTTCGAATAGCATACTTATACACCTGACCAAAAGCTTATAAGAAGCTAAATTTCTTACGGTAAATAACAGCTTGACATATACACAATGTGGCACACAGGATTTCACACATAACTTTTGAGCCCAACATTATTTGAAGGAACATTTTCCAGCCGCATTTTTGTAACAAACAGATATAATTAAGGGCTTTGTAACCCCCCTTGCGTGCGCCACTGCACACATACATTGTAATAAAGTAACCAAACATGGTGGCTCGTGTTTAAATAACTTTTGTTTAACGGCTTACGTTAAACATTACACGTTAAACGTTACATTTTAGGTACATTTGCCATATATTTACGAATGGGCCTCGCCAGGCCTAGTTGCTCCACTTAGCGCCTACATACATAAAGTGGCCATGTTTGTTCTACGAAATCGATGCAAATAAACTTTTGTTGGTTTCGTTTCGTTTAGGAAACATTAGCGGTAGTTGGCATGAAATATTTCGGCGATCAGAGCTATGGCAAAAATTTGGCGACTACTCAAAGTCAAAATGGGCCTGGAAAAGCCCCGTTGCACATCCTAGTGTTAAAAAGTTTTAAGCGAAAACATTTTTTTTATAATATGTATATATCCGTTTTGTAAAAAACGCCTAAAACTTTTTATTAGTACATACTACGTATCTAATGTTGTACATTAATAGAAAGGTATGAATATTTCGTTTGATACCCATATCGTGCAAATCAGTTAGATATTAACTGAGTTTTTTGATAAAAACTGTGAACTTTGACACCGAGTCACGCGTTTTATGGGCGTTTCCCAGGCAAAATTTTTAGTTTTTTAGATTCACAAAAATAAGCTCTATATGATCAAATTTTCGGGATTCTTTCACATTTGCCTTTGTTCCAAAAATTGTTTAATTGTTTTTTGTTTGAATCGTTAATATCCTCCGTTGGGTCATCACAATTTAACAACTCGATAACTTCAGGTAGAAGGTGTACAAGCTTTCGTTGATGCATGCGTCTGCTTAAATTTTAACGAATGTGATGCAATCTGTCGGCTTTATGAATTTTATGTCGCGATTCAGCAGTAGATAACAGCAGTAGATGTCATCGGCAACCAAGGATATAACTTTTGAATAATGTCAGCTGTTTGAAAGCAGAACGTTTGAAATTTACTTGAAGTTAATAGAAACTGGCACAATAAACAAATCAATATAATTTCAAAGCGGAACACTAAGATTTGTTTTGCATATTCTCCTTCCTTTGACGTCCAATAGCCGAAGAACTGGCTTTCACTGATTATTATTTTAATCCAAAATGCATTACAGTACTAAGCCATGCATAGTTTTCAGCTCGAAATTTGTCCACCCTTCTGCTACATTTTGCTGCCAAGTACTCGCAGAAAAGGAGTAATTTTGCTTCTATAATTTACCTGCAATCATCGGAAGTTTTAGTAGCACAAATATTTTCTATGACATGATTAAGAACTGCATCACGCTTTTTTCCTTTGAACGTTCCTTGAGGCAATTTTCAAATAATTCTATTTTTTGCATAGCGTAGTATCCTGAAAAATTGGTATTACTAGCCAAAGTTTGCCAAATGTTTCCGAAACTTTAAAAGCTTGGATAAAGTGAAATTTTGAAGTCAACCGCAAAAGCTTTGAGGTCATGTTAGAAAACTATTTAAAAAAAAAAAAAACAAATTCCATGTATTTTTAATAAAATCATTAATACGTACTTAATGCATCGTTTTCCATTTCGAACTTTTTTTAAATTATTCGCACAATTTTTACAATAGGCGCTGTAAACTTTACTATCAATACTGATTCAGCAAATAAATTTTGACAAATGACTTGTCGATAAAGTGACTTTGATTGAGTACTGTCAAAACGTACTTTATGTTTTAAAAAAACAAAGTGGTATTTTCGTTACTTTGAAGTATTTCTAACATGATGAGGGGGAAAACATTTTATAACGGCATTTACGAAATTTGACTTTCGCACAGAAAAAGTGATCATTTGACCTAATGTGGTATGGAATGGGAAATTTCCATTTTATAAAATAGATGTAGTCAGATAACAGTAATTGCAAGACAAAGCTGAAGTTTCGTGAGAAAGTAAGCAAATAATTATTTTTGAAATTGTGCGAAAAACAACAATTTTTTAAAATAAATTGAGAGCCTCAATAAAACTAAAAAAATTATTGGTGAGTAGCGGTTAATGTATTGTTTGAGAAAATAAAAGAAAATTATGAAAAAAAGTTGTTACACTCCTCCTACCTAACCCAAACCCTAGAGTGTCTGGCCTGCTTGGGGTGAAAAGCGTAAATAATTAACGGTCCTTGAGGATGTTTTTTCGCAATTTAAGCATTATTTATCGATTTGAACCGAAATTTTTATACACCACAATGTAAAACAGATTATTACTGCAAAAATGTATACTTAGGCGTAGTCCGCGGGGGTAGATGAGAGAACTAGTCTCCCCTAGTCCTTTATTTCATGGAGTATATTTGTCGACATCTGTGTGAAAAGATAACAAGGCATTAAAAAAAATAAGAATCGCCATATATATATATATCTACACATCCATATACATCCTAGTTTATACACCCCCAAAAGCAGTGTATAAACTACCCCATGACACATTACCCCTCGCCTTACCCCACCCATTTTTATTTATGGTCTCTTACGTGTATGAACTGAAACTGTTACCCGTTATTTATGCTTACATAGATTAAAAACAAATTAAAAATTTAAATTAATTTAAAAAAAAAATTTTCATATGGAATTTTTTTTGGCTTTGTTTCCCAAGCAGGCCTGTAGGCCTTTTACTTTTTACACCCTCTATGACGCCTCCTATGGACATGACATTTTTTCCCCCGAACAAACATTAATTCTCCACCCCAAAACTATCACTGGTAATTTGTTTAACAAGATTAAAATCTTGGGAACTAGAGAGTTAACTCAGTTTCTAGTTTAAACTTAGTCTTTAGTTTTTAGTTTAGTTAGTAGTTTAACACGTTCACGCCGGGGCCGATTTTCATTGTTTTTGCTGTGAGGCGGCGCTGAAATTAATGCTGTGCTTCATCTGGCTTTCATTTAATGTTTTTAATGAAAATACGTTAAATTTTCATTATTTTAATTTTCAGCGTCTATTAGCACAATTGAATGCGTACCAACGGCAGTACGCGTCGCCCGATTTGACAATCTAGTGCGGGCCACCGGTGGTACACGCCGTCCGATGAGACAGCCAAGCGCGGGCCACCGGTGGCCCGTATTTCGTATTTCGTAAATCGTATTTTTCACTCATGTTTGACTGAAGTTTAAACTAAGTTTAAACTTTGGAAGTTTGAAAATTCTCCTTCCGTTTTCTCTTGCCTGTTGTGAGCGGGATTCTTTTTTTGCACTTTTTTATATTCTTATACTTTGTACAAGAACACATTCGCTTTCCCGAGACGAAAGATTTGCGTTCCGTTTGCTTATTTTGAATGTTTTTGATAAAATACCATATTTGAGCGCAAAGAATTTATTTACAAATGACAATCAAAACAAAGGAAAATTATTATCTAGATAAAAATAATGCCGGCATTGCCACACTCAAATGACAAATATTTGCTCCAGTTAAACTAGCACTGAAAAACTGCTTTGTCATTTAAACTTAGTTACACTATAAACGAAGTTCAAGCAAACTACATTTGAACTGGGTTTGCGCAGTGAGTACATACGCTGTTGGTAGCAACTTTACGACGGAGTGTAGCGTGAAAAATGTATGAGAACGAATGTTAATAGGGGGTACCTTATCGACTTAAAGGCACTACAGTATAAAGATATCACACTATTTTAAACTTTGCAAATAGTTTAAGGATTTGGAAACAACCGTTATGTACGAAAAATATTTTAAATTGTGGATATATAGGGTTTTCCAGCAAGAGGTGTTATTTTGAATCACCCGGTATTTCGATAGCTGTCACTTTTGAAGCTTTTATTCTTTGACATTTGACAAGTAGAAACTACGCCATTACTAAAAATGGAACGATACATGCTTCAACGACGCATTGAAATTATTCAAATTCACTACAAAAATGGTGAAAATTTTGCAGTCACAGTTCGCAAAACTAAAGCATTTTTGGGTCGTCGTGAAGCACCTTGTCGGACCGCAATACAGAAATTGGTGGAAAAATTCGAGCTGTTGGGACAAGTTAGTGATGTGAAGAAGGTGCGAAGATGTGAAGGTGCGGTTTATGGTCCGGCGGGGTCATTGGACCTTACTTTTTCGAAAATGAGGTTGGATCAACAGTTACGGTGAATGGATTGCGCTATCGAGAGATGATTAATGATTTTTTATGGTCGGAGTTGGATTGTATTGATCTGGACAACGTTTACTTTCAACAAGACGGCGCTACATGCCACACAAGCAACGAAACCATTGCTCTTTTACGGGAAAAGTTTCCGGACCGTGTTATCTCTGGTAGAGGTGATCACAATTGGCCACCGACATCTTGTGATTTAACACCTTGCGACTTCTTCCTTTGGGGCCACGTGAAAGATAAGGTGTACGCCAACAGCCCAGCGTCGATTCAAGACCTCAAAGATAGAATTCGTGAGGCTATCGAGGACATAGGGCAGCCACTTTGCGATTTTGTTATGGAAAATTTCATGAAAAGGATATGGTCCTGTAAGCGTGGTCGTGGTGGCCATTTGGCTGATGTTGTTTTTCATTATTAACGGCATACCTTCCTCTTTATTATGAAATAAACATCCGATCATTTATCTCAAAAATGGCATTATTCTTTGAATACCAAAATAACACCTCTTGTTGGAAAACCCTATACATACATATATCGAAAAAAGCAAAACAAACTTTTTATTATACCATCTTTCGGAATCGTCGTTGCTTACTTACTTTTTTCTTATAACTTTTTGCATATCATATGTAGATATGTACATACATTACAAATTTGCGATTACAATACTCCGCAACCTCTCATTTATTTAGGTTTGACAAACAAATGTTTGGGCGAAAAGACTGGGGACCTAGAGTGGGGATAAAAGGCGAAGGGATAAAATAATAAATCGCGACCAGAAGTCAATTACGCCAAAATTAGCGAAGCCTTAGCCTTCAAGTGCTCATAAGGAGATACAATTTTTTTCACGCAGAAGTTCGATTACATAATAACGTGGACAAAACTTTTTTTAAACCGACACACGTCGGCAATTGGCAGCGTAAGTCAGCTAGAAACAAAAATTCAAATTTTGAAATTTTCAACTGCTGATCAACACGACAACAACGAGAACACATCGCCCGTCGTTCACTTCATTGAAAATAACAATAACTTCTATGGCATGCGTCGAGCGCACGAACTCGCTCTGCACTTCTCGGCACCCAGCGAAGTTGACAATAACAGAGATCATCGTCGCACGACAAATTAACAGAGGCAAAAGTTCTTTTCATCAAACTCTGTTATCTCCTCCCTGCTTTCGGCCCACACCAGAAATTCAGTTTGCCTGGCTGGTCGACATGCGCATTCTGTACACTGTTTATTCTGTGCTAATATCAACGAACAGCACCCGCCGTGGCTCAGTTGGTTAGTGCGCGGTCCAGCGAGTCGAATGCAGAGCGACGCAAGTTCGAATACTGCATGTAGTAACACCTAAACAAAAAATAACAGGAAACTCGTTTTCTCTTTCGGTGGCTGTCCTCTCAGCTGGAAATGGCAAACCTCTGAGAGTAAAAATTGCCTATGCAAAAGGTCCCAACCTGCCGTTCGGAACCGGCATAAAACTGTAGGTCCCTTCCACCCGCGTACAAATTCACACGCACAACACAGGTGGCTGCGGGAAGCTAGGCCTTAGTCTCGCGTAAGCGGGCTGTCGTGCCAATCAATTAATTAAATTAATATTAATATCAACGAACATGAAGTAATATAGAATGCGCATCTCATACAAGCAAACGCATTCTATGGCGTGTACTACTGGTAATACCCTCTGCTATTGACAGCAGAACCCTCTGTTACTAACAGCAGAATTCTCTGTTACTTCAGCGTAAAGCGGCCCATACACGATACAATCCGGTCGTGCAACAGGTTAGTCGTTAGAACACACACGTTGCGATTTCCGACAAAACTCGTTCGCCAAACTTCATTTTTCTCATAAATTTTGTTGAGTGCACACGAACTGACAAACAAAATATTTAGTTGCGCTTCTGATCATCAATGAAATTATAGAAGAGGAAGAAAGCATTGGAAAAGAAAGTGGTCGAAAAGATGGTTGAAAGATAAAACTAATTTACAAATATGGAACTTTTGAAAAAATTACAAAATACAGAAACCAAAGATTACAAAAAGTATTTGCGGATGGATGACAACACATTAAAAAAAACTTTTATTTTTGTATTTTCCACATTTGCTGTTCCATAGTTCCGGAAAATTTTCGATAAAATCGCTCCAGTTTTCGTTGCGCTCGGCCATTTCTTTCGCAACGCACAAAAGCTGAAACACGAATGAAATCAGAAAATTGCTCGAAATTGTACAACATTCCCATACACGTTGCGACCGCTCACACAACACGACCGAAATATCAAAATATTTTTATTTTCATACAACCGGTTGTACGACACGTACAACTGCGCAACACACGTGCATGGGCCGCATAACATGTGAGTAGAAGCAAAGAAAATAAACATACGGAAGGCTTGCTTTACAAGCAACAACGTAGTTTTATATGTTGCGCTCTTTGGTTGCGCCAAAGAAAATAAACATACAGAATGCGCATGTCATACAAGCAAAAATTTTGTATGGCGGGTTCTAACATTGGAACCCGCGCTCTGCTCGCACAGATCACGTATGTGGTGAGAGCGTTGCTTTACAAGCGAGAACGTAGTTTTATGTGTTGCGCTCTTTGGTTGCGCTCACAGCAGCGAGTGTGCGTTAGCACATTGTTGTGGCAGCGATTGAATCGCTGGTTGTGGCGTGAAATGATTGCAAGGTGAAGACGAACGCTGTTGTTGTTGTTGTTGCGCTGGCGAAAAGCTGAAATTGTAAAACGATTTCTGATTTCTGGCTGGCTTTTGTTCTTCTTCTACAAGCCTGAACGGCGCCGCATATTGCTCCTGAACTTATTGCAGACAGTAGTGTGCGCAAAATCATAGAAAAGAAAATAAAATATGGTTGGCGTGACGACTTATGTGGTCGCTACAAAAAAGGTTCCTGAAGAATTTATCAAAAAAGTAGACCTAATACTTGATTGCATGAATAGGGCAATCGGATAATTGCTTTAGATCGGCTTTATAATAAAAGATTTATAAAGATTTTTTTAATTATTTGAAAGATGTTAAAGTTGTATTTTTAGAACTAAAATCTGTTTTTTAATCACTGATAAAATTAAGCAATAACCCACATAAATGTTTTATAACAAACAAGTTTTTTAACCAAGATAAATTAGAAAATACTTTTGCAATTTTGGGACAAAATTCAAGTAGTACTCGGTCATTTCGGTAATTTCGAAGATACACAGGATTCCATGAATCAAAACCTACTACATGCTGAGACAGACGAAACTGTATTTTTATTATTTTATTTCAGCAGTAATTACAACAATTATTACAACAAATTATTTTGTAGATAAAAACTTCGACAATCGAGTAAAAATTAACATAGATAATAATTGTGGCATATGTTTCCAAAAACTAAGAAATGATAACCTTTTCACTGCCCTACGTGAAACATTTTCCATAAAAATTATCAATCGGTTACAGACATTTGCTACCTATTTGCTCCTTCAGATTTCCTGATGAATGCTGTGACAGTAAATTAAAAAAAGGAAGTTCCAAATGATGCAAAACATAAACAATAAAAAAAACAACAAAAGAAGAGCTGTTTACATTTTTCTCGAGCTGTGTATACATAAAAACTACAACAACAAACAATGGCGTCGTTGAAACGACGATCATTGCGCTGGCTGGTGTTGCTGTGAGAAATTTGCACAAAAAATTATTGAGTGACCAACACAACCACCAACGCCTCAAAGTGCACAGGAGAAGCGGTACTTTCACTTCATGTGTGTTTGTTGTAGCGCGTGCTTCAGTTCGCACAGTCAATGAGCGTAAACTGAAGCGCTTGCTCTCCTGCTGGCACCACTCTTTCCCTTTTGTGGCTTCCCCCCGCTCTGCGAAGCTCGCAAACAAAAATTTGAATTTTTGAGCTCAGATGCGCCTTCTATACACTTCATATTCTTTGGTTGCGCTTACTGCAGCGAGTCTGCGTTAGCACACTGCTGCGGCGTGGGATGATTGGGAGATGAAGACAATGTGCTGTTGTTGTTGTTTCGCTGGCGAAAAGCTAAATTGGTAAAACGGTTTCTATTTTCTGGCTGGCTTTTGTTCTTCTTCTATAAGCCTGCACGGCGTCGCATATTGCTCTGAACTCACTGCCGACTTTAGTGTGCGCAAAATCATAGAAAACAAAACCAGATATGGTTTGCATGGCGACTTATATGATCGCTACAAGCAACAAAAAAGAATTAATAATAAGTAATCAGCAAAGACAATTAAAAAGGGAAATTGAAAGAAAGAAATAAAACACTTTTTTGTTAGCCCAAAATAATATTTAAAGAACCGTTGTTTGGACGGCCCACATAAATATAATGTTTGCTTAAATGAACTAAAATAAGAAAATCTAATACTGTAACTTTATGGTCACAGCATTCGCCATGGAACCATTCAGGTGTCGAATATTTATACTATTCTCAAACGTAGGCATGCCTTTATAAAAATTGTTTAAGGTTCTGCTTCGAAAATTATCAGGGCCCGGCGATTCTGCACGCAAGTTTGAACTTAATGGACCCAATAAATCAAGTTTTTGTCCCTCTTTGTAGAGCTAAGATTTTTAAGACATAATACTTGTCTAAACACTTTTGACCCTTGCTTTCCCCGTTAGATTTAGATTTTCAAAAATGAAAACCACGTGTATAATTATTTTTGATTTCAAGAGTTTTTATCAAATTTTAATTGTTTTCCCGTGTTTTTCAAAATTGTAATCAACCCTGTCACAATATAAAGAAATACTTTTCTTGGAACTCGCCACGTAAAAATATTTGTAAACATTTTAAATTGGGATCAACCACGTATAAATATTTGCAAGTTTTTAAAACAATCAAGGCGGACAGCAAAAGCCATGCACCACAAAGATTCGATTGATGGTGACATTACAGCAATTTTTGGAGCAAAATCAATCGGCAACACAAAAAAGCATACGCACAATAAATGACAACAACAAAAAACATTAGTGAATCCCGAATCATCTCCGTTGAAACGACGTTGACGATGCTTTGGTTCGTTGTTTGCTCTCCGCTTGAGCTTTGACAAACAAGATCAATAAATATGCATACAAAAAATGAGTCACTACGTCAAAACAACCACCATGTACACGAGCGAGACCGTTGCGAACAACAACATTGCTTTTCGCTGTTGTCCTACGCAAATCTAATAGAAATTGTTATGAACTTAACATCCCCCAAATACCTACGCTTCGCTCGTCCCGCCTGCATCATAACAACCGAAAACACTTTTGTGCCCACATGCGCGTTCTATATAGGTAGGTAGGTAGATGTGGCGGCCCTTACGAGAGCACACGTAGGCCAAAATAGGCCCATTGTGATGCCACTGGATCGTTATCCCCTTCAACTTAGTAGGTCTCAAACCAACCTGAACAGTTAATGAAGCGTATTAGGCCTTTGGTGTCGACATTCGATATATCGGCTAGGTTGGCGGTGTAGTAAAAACCTAAGTGTTTTTTGCGAGTCCTGCAAAGAGCAGGACAGGTGCAGAGGAAGTGTAGAATGGTTTCTTCCTCTTCTACGTCTCTGCAGCTACGGCAGAAATCGTTGGCTAGATGGCCCAGCCCTAGCCTTCTTGCGTGGCCACCGAGGATGCAGTGCCCAGTGATTACCCCGACAACAGCCCTGAGCGCGCCCCTTTTGAGGTTTAGCAGACTTCTGGTGCGCATCCAGTCCAACTTTGGCCAGATTTGTTGCGCTGTCTTGCCTGTCTCCGAGGCCGCCCAGGCGATGTTGGCGGCTTTAGTCACGGCCTCCTCTAGCATCAGCTTGCAAGTGCTTAGCGGGACACCCAAGCCAGCAAATTCTGCGGATAGCCCTTTGGTTGTGCCTAGTCTGGCCAGTTCGTCCGCCCTACAGTTCCCCGGGATGTCTCTGTGACCTGGGACCCATAATAGGTGTATGTTAAGCTGCTCAGCCATCTCGTCGAGAGATCTGCGGCAGCTGATCATTGTTTTTGATGTTAGGACATGAGACCCTAGGGCCCTGATAGCCGCTTGGCTGTCAGAGAGTATGCTAACATCTCGTACTGAGATGTTGCGCTCGTTGACCAGCTTCAGGGCGGCTTCAATGGCCGTCACTTCCGCCTGGAACACACTACAGTGGTCCGGTAGTCTAAAGGAGTAGTCTATACCCAATGAGTCCGAAAAGACGCCTCCGCTGACCGCTCCATTTACCTTGGAGCCATCGGTGAAGACCTGACATGAGCTACCTGTTAGTGGTGTTGAACCGTCCTCCCAGCTGCTTCTATCTGGGATGGTACAGAGGAACTTCTTGTTGAAGAGAAGTTGAGGAGGAGAGTAATCGAGTTCTCCGGTTTGTCCTAAGAGAGAGAGAATCCTGCTATGACCCGTATTTGATTCCGACCAATGGCCGAAAGCACGAAGTCTTCGGCTTGTAATTGCCGCCGACTTTTTGCAATGGAGGTCTAGTGGGATGAGGTGAAGTAAAGCTTCTAAGGCTGAGGTTGGGGTAGTTCTTAGAGCGCCTGAGATGATGACACAGGCTGCCCTTTGAACTTTCTGAAGGTGTTGGAGAAGTGTGACTTTTTCTAAGGCTTCCCACCAAACCAAGCACCCATACGTTAGGATAGGCCTAACTACGGCGGTATAGACCCAGTATGTTAGATTTGGTCTTAGACCCCAGGTTTTACCCAGTGCCTTCTTGCAGGTGTATAAGGCAACCCTTGCCTTTTCAACCCTATGGAGGATATTTGGTTTCCAACTTAATTTCCTGTCAAGAATGACTCCTAAGAATTTAGCCTCATTCTTATATGGGATTGCTGTGTTGTTAAGTTTTAGAGGGGGTATGGAAGGTGGCTTGTACTTCCTCGTAAAGAGGACCACTTCCGTTTTCCCGGGGTTGATGCCTAGCCCACGACAGGTTGCCCAGTCGTTGACCTTATTTAGCAGTGCTTGCATGAGGTCTCTGATCGAGTGAGGAAACTTTCCTGAGACAGCGAGAACTATATCGTCGGCGTAAGCAGTCACCTTGCATCCACCCCCTCCTAAGGACTGAAGTAGTTCATTGACCACAAGGTTCCAAAGGAGAGGGGAGAGGACCCCACCCTGTGGGGTACCTCTACTCACCGCTCTTGAGATGGACGATTCACCCAGTTCAGCGCAGATAACTCTGCTGCGCAGAAGCTTATCCACCCAGTTCACCAGGTCACGCTCCACCCCAAGCCCGGCGAGTGCGCCAGTGATAGCCAACGGTTCGACGTTATTAAAAGCTCCCTCTATATCCAGGAAAGTTGCTAACGTGTATTCTTTGTAATCAAGAGATTTCTGGATCGTCTGAGTCAGAGAGTGTAGAGCAGTGTCTACGGATTTACCCTTGATGTAGGCATGCTGGTTGTTTGAGATGAGGTCATGCCTTATAGTTAGACGTAGGTGTAGATTCAGTAGTCTTTCCAGAAAAGAGGAAAGACTACTGTTTTCAATAGAAAAGAGGATAGACTAATGGGTCTGAAGTCCTTAGGATTAGTGTGAGAGTTCTTACCCGCTTTCGGGATGAACACCACCCGAACTCTGCGCCAGTTTTCTGGAATGTAGTTCAAGCTTATACTGGCTGAAAAGATTAAATTGAGGAGCCTAAGGGCTGACGGTCCAGCCCTTTCTAGCTGTGCTGGGAATATGCCATCTGGTCCCGGTGATTTAAATGGAAGGAACCCTGTGATAGCCCATTTTATTTTGTCCTCCGATATGAGGTTGTCTACATTAGCGACCCTATTCGTGTCTATCTGGTCTTCTGCCAGCGAGTTGAGGCTGGTCGGAAAGTGAGTGTTTGTGAGAAGCTCGAGTGCTTCAGCTTCTGAAGATGTCCAAGAGCCATCTGGTTTTTGTAAAGCACTTGGAACAAATGGTGATGAGGCTAGTATTTTCCTAAGCCTAGAAGTCTCGGAGACACTTTCAATGTTGCCACAGAAGTCGCTCTAAGAGCTTCTCTTAGCATCCCTAAGACATTTCTTGTAGGACCTGAGGGAGTCCTTGTAAAGGTCCCAGTCTGTTGCAGTTTTGGTCCTCCTCGCTCTATTGAAGAGTCTCCTGGAGGTTTTTCTGAGCCCCCCAAGTTCTTGGTTCCACCAGGGGGGTTTGTATTTCCCCCTTGGTACAAACAAGGGGCAGGCAAGGTTTTGTGCCTTTGAAAAGGCCGATGTTAAGTGATCAACAGCCGTCTCTAACATCGCGTGACTGTTGATTTCAGTGATTTGAGTCGCATTGATGTGTCTGTCTACTGTGCGAACGAACAGATCCCAGTTCGTTTTTCTAGGATTGAGGACAGGTTTGGTCTTCTGAGCGCTGCTTCCAAGAGCAAATTCAATGTACCTATGGTCAGAAAAGGAGTGTTCACTAGAAACTCTCCAATTTCTAACCCTATCGGCTATAGTTACAGAGGCAAGGGTGAGATCTAGGACCTCTTCTCTGTTTCTAGTAACAAAGGTTGGTGTACGCCCTATATTGCATACTAAAAGGTTGGTGGTAGATAAGTATTCAAAGAGAGACTCACCTCTGTCGTTAGTATCCGTGCTGCCCCATATGCTATGGTGAGCGTTTGCGTCGCATCCAATAATCAAGTTGATGCTGGATTTTGCGGCTTCTTTTGCCAGCTCCTTGAGGGAATTTGGCGGTGGAGGCTCTGGGTCGTCGTGAGCCATATAACAGGAGGCGATCCAGTGGCACTTACCCTTTAGTACCAGGGAGATGGAGACTAGATCATCGTTACTGAAATTTGGGAGCAGATATGCATTTAGTGATTTTTTCACTAGGATACAGGATCTGGGTCTACCTGCATTATGAGCATGGACCAGCCTGTAGTTGGTCGCTCCCAATCCACAAACCTTGTTGGCTACAAGCCAGGGTTCTTGGATGAGAGCGATGTCGTCGCCCCCCTTAGAGAGGCGTAGGAGTAGTGCGGCTGAAGCCGCTTTAGAGTGGTGGAGGTTTACTTGAACTACTCGGACCATGGTCTTTTTCGTTCAGCTTCGCTTCCACCACAGTGGCGTCAAGGTCGTCATCGGTTTCGAGAAGCTCGGACTCTCTCCAGAAGTTCCCAAAAGCCGTGGCCATATCCGATCCCGAAGAGGAGATCGAAACTGTTCGGGATAGGCGACGTAACGGCTTAGGGGAAGATGGCTGGTCGTCCATCGCCTCTTGTGTGCTGGTTGTGCTGGCCGGCAGCCCCTGCAGGCCACCTTCGTCGGAAATGGTCGTGGCTAGTAACCCCTGTGGGCCGCTTTCGCCAGAGTCGGTGCTTACGTTGGTCACGGTTTGCTCATCCTTCTTGTACACTTTTAATTTTATGTGTCCAAACCCGAAGGCCACAACACCATTGGACTTCGCTAGGTGCTCAAGGGATTCTGTGTTCACGATAATGGTGGCACAACGAGATCCCCTGAGCTCCTCCAGTTTGGCGATTTTCCAATTGTGCGTGGGAAGTGCCGGGTTGGACAGCTGTAGTGTCTCGAGGACTCTTGCCGGATCCGCGGGTTTCATTGGGATCCAGGCTCTAGTCCTAGGTCTGCTGGGGATAGATTCCCTGGGCACCACTTCAAGTTTGGCACCCGGCCAGATTTCTCCCGTCCTGGAGATTGCCAAGCAAAAGAGATCCAGAGCCCTCTTGTCTGCGCACGCGACCAGTTTTACATGGCCTTGATGCCAGCCACACATTTGGTATGTGGGCACGGGGCCTGGATACTCCTTTATGACATCCAGGAAGATATCGGCTAGGAAATCCTCCACCAGCTTCCAGTTGGTAGGGGATATGCTACCGTCGGGGTCAGAGCGGTCAACGACTGCCATGACGAGACTATCCTTAAGGATCTCGCTGTAGGACGCTGTCGTTCTATGTGAACTGCGCACTTTCTTGGCATGTGGAGCCTCCTCATCTGTGGATCGCTGTCGTTTGGCTGCGGTCTCGATGTTCGAGGCGTTTTCGAGCTCCTCTAACCTGGCAGTAGCCCAGGTGAAGGAGGCTTTTTCGCGCGAGTCCTGCGGTTTTCCGGGATACTTTGTATCCGTGCAATTACGCGCTTGGCACTCTGGCGCTCTCTATAGCGGATTTTTGAGTCCTTTATATGTCGCGTGCCCTCTGCACCCATAGCTTCACCGTGTTTGTTGCTTTTGCTGGACGAAGGTCCGGCTTTGGCAACCATGGTGTTGCTGCGGTCAGGTATGGCACTTGTGTCAGTTTTTACACTTGCGGACACAGAGCCTTGGCATTGGATCTTCTGATCAACCAAGGATGCGTCCTTATTGGCGGTGGGCGCTGGCTTACGTGCTTCACCCATCCCCGGCTTTTTGAGAGGGCCGGCCTCTGGTTCCGTCTTTCCGTATGCGTTAGTTTGTTTTGTTGTAGTTTTTGTTGTTGATTTGTCCATGTTTGAGTCCCACGAGTGGCGGAGAAGGGGTGGTCCACCTGTGCAGAGATCCGCAATGCACAGGTAAGGCTATGTAATCCGGAGGGCGCCAGGTATCCGGATACTCCGTTCGCGACTGGGCTATTTGTGAGGGCCCCCAGCCAGGCTGACCATCGGCACGGGTCGTATTACACCTTGGTCCGGCCCCTACCTCGATCCTATGGAAGGAGCCACAACTCATGCATCTTCACTATTGAAGAGTGAGGTCACACGAGCGAGACTCAACCCTTGGCTGGCTATCACTAAAGTGAACTAAAGTGAACTGTTTAGCCATTACCGGCCGGCACCCACGTGGAGGGTTTGGAGGAGGAATTTTTGCCAGCCCGCGTTCTATATAACTTCATTTTCTTTCCCCGTACTTATTCTACCGCACCATTCTTATTTTTTTACTCGGAGCAACAATTCAGTGCAGAATCTTAAACCGTGCACATTTTTCATCAATGTGGTTATAAGCATAACATGAAAACCTACGAAACTATATAACTTTTACCACAGAACAAACAATATACAGAATGCGCATCTGGTGTAAAGAAAATTTTCTTTGCGGGTTCCAGCGGTAGGACCCGTTTGTAGATGCGGGGGAAGCAGTAAAAGGGACGAGAACGCACAGAGCGCGAGAGCGTAAGCTGAGAAGCTGCGACCGCGCACCACACACTGTGGTTGTTGTTGTTGGGCAACAAAGCGATGTGCCGCTTGCATGTTGGTGGTGGCTCGTGCTCGCTCTCCGCTTGCTTTTTTACAAACAAGAACAAGAAGAACAGGCAGTTTTCATAGAAAAATTGATTGAGCGATCGCCAAGGCACATAAGGTGGTAGCACTACGGGAAAAACCAAAATTCAATGGATTTTATAAGTTCTTTTGGTCTGCTTGTAAAATAGAATTTGTAAAAAGTACAAATGGCTACAAAGAAAATAAATATATGTGTAAAAATATTGGAACAACCAAGAAAGTATTAATAAGTGGAAAACTAATTATCAAAGAAAAAAGTTTAATCAGTTCTGGTGGCAACTACCTATTGAATTTGCCTTGGCGATAGATTTGCCAAATCAAACACCATTTCAATGTGCACGAGCAAAGCCAAGTTGGCTTGCTGCGGAAAGCAACAACATTGCGTGTTGTTGTCGAGATGAGAAAACCATCGAATCTATGCGTGTACATCAATTCGCGCTTACTCTCTTGGTTCCCTTTGCATTTTTCTCACCTTTGTTACTTACTTAACTGGCCATAACAACCCGTTATCGGGTTACGGCCTGCCGCAAAACTTCTCTCCAGGCGCCTCTGCTTCGCGCGCGCCTTCTCCAGTTGGTCACACCAAGAGATACCAGGGCCTCTTCCACTTGGTCCTTCCACCGGAGACACGGCCTCCCTCTTCGCCGTCGACCTCCAACCATCGCATCGAATACCTTTTTCGCCGGAGCTTCGTCGTCCATGCGGCAGACATGACCGAGCCAGCGTAGCCGCTGGATGTTAATTCGCTGCGCTACGTCCATGTCCTTATACAGCTCATACAGCTCGTTATTGGTTCGTATGCGATAGTCGTCACCAACCCGAACAGGGCCGAAGATTTTGCGAAGCACCTTCCTCTCGAACACTCCAAGGGCCGCTATGTCGTTTCGTGTCATTGGCCATGCTTCAGCGCCATAGAGGAGCACGGGCAAGATAAGCGTCCTATAGAGTGAAAGTTTTGTCGGTCGAGAGAGGTCTCTACTTCTCAATTGCCTACCGAGACCGTAGTAGCACCTGTTGGCAAGAGTTATCCTTCGCTTTATCTCCAGACTGACATCATTGCTGCTGTTGATGGCGGTGCCAAGGTAGACGAATTCCTTGACAACTTCAAAAGCATACCTGTCGGCCTCGACGTGAGACCCTAGCCGCTGGGAGTCCCTGCGTGTAGACAGCATATACTTCGTCTTGCCCTCATTTACCACCAGACCCATTTTGGCAGATTCTCTTTCGATAGCCGCAAAGGCAGCGGTGACATCTCGCTTGTTACGTCCGATGACATCAATATCATCAGCGTAAGCAAGGAGCTGGACACTTTTGTTGAAAATTGTGCCATTACGATGTACACCGGCCTTGCGCAGGACACTCTCCATGGTGAAGTTGAAGAGGTCGCAGGACAAAGGATCGCCCTGTCTGAAACCTCGAACGGTATCAAAGGGGTCGGAGAGGTCACTTCCAACCTTGACGGAGCTGCGCGTATTGCTCAACGTCGCTCTGCAAAGTCTAACGAGCTTTGCAGGGATACCAAGTTCAGACAAAGCGGCATATAGGCGATCCCTTATCGGGCTATCGAATGCTGCCTTGTAATCGATGAAGAGATGGTGTGTATCAATTTGGTTCTCATGGGTCTTCTCCAGGATTTGGCGTAGAGTGAATATCTGGTCGATGGTGGACTTACCAGGTCTAAAGCCGCACTGATAAGGTCCAATCAGCGCCTTGGCGAGTGGCTTTAGTCTTTCACATAATACGCTCGTCAGGACCTTGTATGCTACTCGTTTGCGGATGACAGCACCATTTGTCATTCATACTCTTTCACAAAGCGTCCCAGCTCTGTGGAGATTGAGAGAGAACGGCGCCGTATGAATGACACACTCAATAGCGACCTACAAACAATCTCCAAGTGGGGTCAAGCGAACAGGGTCGATTTTAATCCCCGCAAGACCCAATGTTGCCTGTTATCCCACAAACGAGTTTCCCCACATCCCAACACATCCCTGGTTATGGGTGGTGTGGGTATTGCGGAATCGGCAGCTCTTGATGTTCTGGGCATGTCCATTAAGAACGATCTTCGTTGGAACGATCATATTTTTGGCGTGTCGAAAGAAGCAGCCAAGTGCCTCGGCTTCCTAAAGCGGTGCAAAAAATATTTCACTCCGTCTGATCTCCGCATTATTTACACTACCTATATCCGACCTAAAATGGAGTTTAACTCGCACCTATGGGCGGGGGCTTCAAAAACCCATTTGGAGCTCCTGGACCGGGTGCAAAACCGTGCGATTAAACTTATAGGGGACAGTAGGGCATCCAGCTCTATTGACTCCTTAGAACATCGTCGAAACGTGGCATGTGTGGTGTTGTTTTACCGATACTTTTTCGGCAATTGCTCAGTGGAGATGAGCAGTTTGATGCCATCACTCCGGGTATTCCCACGGGCAACCCGTTTGAACACTGGCGCCCATGCATTCCACGTTGAAACGATGTTCCAGCGCACCACGCATTACAGAGAAAGTTCGTTTCTGGCCCGCACAGCGCGGCTGTGGAATGGTCTCCCTGCGGATATTTTCCCCAGCACTTATGATCTCGATGGGTTCAAGGCAAGAGTCCATAAACACTTCGCTCAAAACCCAATCTCCTAACCTTTATATCCTTCCTGAACCAACGCAATGCTTCGCATTAATAGGGGTCATCCCCTGCGCGTTTGTTCCTGTTAAAAAAAAAAAAAAAAAAAAAAAAATGGGAAGTAGGCTGATACCCCTGTAGTTGGCGCATATTGTTGGGTCGCCTTTCTTCAGCACAGGACAAAGGGCACTGAAGTTCCAATCGTTGGGCATTCGTTCCTCCAGCCATATTTTGCAAATGAGCTGATGCATGCACCCAATCAGCTCACCGCCGCCGGCCTTGAACAATTCAGCTGGTAGCCCATCCGGCCCTGCAGCTTTGTTGTTCTTGAGTCGCTGGATAGCGACCCGGACCTCGTCTTGGCTGGGCGGTGGCACATCCACACCGTCGTCGTTGATTGGTGCCATCTGGACATCTTCACCACTGGCGGTATTGTTCCTTTCGTCGCCTGCGAGCAGCTTGGTGAAGTGCTCCTTCCACAACCTCAGCACACCCTGCGCATCCGTAACCAGATCCCCGTTTTCGTCTCTGCAAGAAGATGCCCCAGGCTTAAATCCTTCCGTAAGACGCTTAACTTTTTGGAAGAATTTTCGGGCGTCATTCCTGCTCCTGCACTCCTCGATTTCCTCACGCTCGCGCCTTTCTTGCTCCCGTTTCTTGCGTCTAAAAAGGCACCTCTCTTTCTTCCTCTCCTCCCGGTATTTTTCTGTCATGGCTCGCGTGGCGGCCGACTGCAGGGTCTTCTTGTATGCAGCATTCTTCACTGCAGTGGCTGCGCGACACTCTCATCGTACCATTGGTTTTTTGGTGATGGGCGTCGAAAACCAAGGACATTTTCTGCGGCGGCGCGCATAGAGTGGGATAAGTGAGCCCATAATCCGCCGATGTCATCAGGTGGAGAGGGGGAGCGACCGAGCTGGTTGGAGAGTTGAGCGGAGTAGGCTTCGGCTACCCCTTGTGATCGCAGCTTACTGATGTCCAGCTTTCTTCGCAAACTAGGTTGTGCGGTCTTCGCTGCGCAAAGACGCATGCGTACCTTGGCTGCAACAAGGTAGTGGTCTGAGTCGATGTTGGGTCCTCGGAACGTGCGCACATCTAGAATGCTAGAAGCATGCCTTCCATCAATCACAATGTGATCAATCTGGTTGCGGGTGGATTGATCGGGGGATAACCAGGTGGCCTTGTGGATATCGAGGTGCTGGAATCTGGTGCTACTAACTACCATGTTTCGTGCCGCGGCGAAATCGATCAGCCTCAGACCGTTGTTCGAAGTGGTCCCATGGAGGCTGAACTGCCCGACTGTGGGGCCAAAGATGCCTTCTCGCCCGACCTTTGCGTTGAAGTCCCCGAGGACAATTTTGACGTCATGGGCCGGGCACCTGTCGTAGACGTCCTCGAGCTTCGCATAGAAGGCATCCTTGGTCGCATCGTCCTTCTCTTCCGTCGGGGCGTGCGTGCAAATCAGGCTGATGCTAAAGTATTTAGCTTTGATGCTGATCGAAGCCAGCCGTTCGTTCACCGGAGTGAACCGAGAGACGTGGTGGCCAAGTCTCTTGCTGACCACAAATCCGCAGCCAAATTCGTGCTTCTCCGCATGGCAGCTGTAGTAGATATCGCAGTCTGCTCGCTTGGAGCAACCTTGTCCTGTCCATCGCATTTCCTGGATGGCGGTGATGTCAGCCTTACATTTCGTGAGGGCTTCCGCCAGTTGGATAGAGGCACCTTCCCTATAGAGGGTCCGGACATTCCAGGTGCATATCCTCAAATCATGGTCCTTGAATCGTTTGCTGTGGTCGTCAACATTGTGGGTTCCTTCCGAGGCTTGCTTTTTGGCTTTCATTGGTATTTAGTTTTCCGTGGCGGGCACCAAACCCTGCGCACAACCCAAATTTTAAGTCCTGGGGATAGGACTCGCTGCACACATTAGTTCACTATTCAGCGGATGCCAAATAGCTATCCAGAAGGGCCGCGCGGAGGCTGTGCATCAGCTTGGATTGGACAGGGACAAGGATCGTTCTGGCGTTCGCCAGGTTGAACGCAATCAGAGACTTTACCTTGTATGTCCGCTCCCTTCTGTGCTTTTACTCTATGGAAAAAGGGAACAATTTATGGAGTCACCAAAATTTTAGTGACTACCTATTTGAATCGATAAAAAACTAAAAAAAAATTAATTAAAGCCAGCGTTTCAAAATGGTGTTTTTCGGTCACCCATATCTCCCCCGGATATAAACGAAAATGTATAAAAAAAATTTTGTTCAGTACTCAAACCTATGTACAATAACATATACAAAAATTTTTAATGTGGAATAAAAATTTGTATGAAAAATAAATTACTTAAAAACATGGTCGATTCTTCCTGACTACCCCCTTAAGTATGTATATAAACATATTGATACGATGAGAAATTCTGTGCTGCACTGTACAGGAATGCTTTTCTCCGCACGAATGTTTTCCAAGCATACTTTTAGGCATGCACTGTGAAGTACAGCAAAACTGTTATAAACTCGCTTGGTATAGTCCGATATGGCAAGGATGGTTCTCGAAGAAATGGGCTGTGCGAGAATGGTCGAGGGCTTTCCAATTAGAAGTTGCAAGAAACTTCGGCGCGATACGAAAACTGGTATAAAAGCAGCAGTGGCAGCGCAATGGGTCGAGTCTGTGTTGAGCAAGCAATGGGGAAACATGCAATAGTAGTAGTGTAAAGTAGAACAAGTGAAAATTTGTATATAAAGCGATTGTTAGTTCTGACTACGTTGCGCTGGATAACTGAAGTTGTTTTATTTTCAAATACAATCAAAACGAACGGTCGATAACGAACTGTGGAATTTCGTAACATTTGGTGTCAGAAGTTCGGATTGTATTACTGAAAGTAAAATAAAATTATAAAAACGAAAACATGGTTAAACTGGAGCTGCTGAAGGTTGACCAGCTGAAGAAGGAGCTGGCTGCCTGGAATTTGCCGACTGCTGGCGGTAAGGTGGAGTTGCAGCTGCGCTTGCGAGAGGCGTGTGAATCACGAGGCATCGATTGGGCTGCACACGAGTTCGGAACGCAGGAACAAGAGGCGTCGGCCAAAGTGGAGGAATCGCCTGCGGGTGCTGCGTCGATGCAAAGTACGACTGCAGCGGCTGCGCCACCACAAGCAATGGACATGAGCCAGCTTATGGTTGCAATGAGAGGCATGTTTCAGGAAACTTCTGCGAAAATTGAGAATGTCAGTCGTGAAAATCGCGAAATGTCGGCGCAAATGGCAACGAAACTGGAAACCACGAATCAGGAACTTTCGGCGCAAAAGGCAGCGAAACTGGAAATTACAAATCAAGAAATAGTGAAAATGGAATCGGCGAACCGAGAAGTAGCGGAGCGAATGGAAACCAAGCTTCAGAAAAATTCTGCGCGCTTGGAGCAGAAAGTGGGAGAAATCTCCAACAAGCTTGATGTGAAGGTGGAGCACCTGGGAGCGCAAGTGGAACACTTAGATAAACGAGTCGACGGCCTGGATGATTCTCTGAACAGACGAGTTGACGACTTGGATGATTCTTTGAACAAACGAGTTGACAGTCTGGAGGAGCGGCTCAGAGAGGTACAGCTGCGAGCAAGGGTGCAGTCGGTTGAGGAAAGTTTTGCCATAGCAGTGCCTACTTATGATGGTACTACGTCGTTCGACACATTCAAACTACAATTCGATATGGCTGCTTTGGAGAGTCAGTGGGCCGATGTTAGGAAAGGTCGGAGACTGATACTGGCTCTAAGAGGTCCTGCGGCAGAGGTAATAAAAACAGTTCCGGAAGGTTTGAGAGGTGATTACGAGACCGTCATAAGGGCGCTGGCAGCCAGATACAGTGACGAGCACAACAAAATGGTGTATTATTGCGAGCTGAAGAAACGCAGGCAAAGAGCAGACGAGGCGCTGCAGATGTATGCAGCAGACATTGAGCGGCTCGTACAGTTGTGCTACCCGAAATTCGGCGCTGATTATCTCGAGAGGATGAAGATTGAGGCGTTTATTGAAGGTCTTCATGACCCGGAGACACGACGCAGTGCATTGATGATGGGCAAGCCGACATTCCGTGAGACGGTGACAAGCGCATTGACGTATGAGGCGGCCTGGAGGGGAAGTTTTCGACATTCATCTGCGGAGATGCATGGAGTCCAATCTGGACGTGTTACGCAAAACCAGACAGTGAGCTCGGTGGCACCAGCGGGGCTGCGGGCAGTATCATCTCGAGTCAGTTGCTGGCGATGTGGCAAGCAAGGCCACATATCACGAGACTGCCATCTGCGAGAAAAGCATTCCGGACAAAAGACGTCGCCAAGAAGGGATGACGCTCTGCCACACCATTCGTGCGAGACCGAGCGCAGGCATAATTCGCAGGCCGAAAACGAGGGACAAATTGTGGATGTTCGGTCGGTAAGAGTTCTGCAAGAGGAAGATTGGCTTGCGGAAAGGGTACAGAAGGACCAGCGCAAGGATACGGATCTCGCGAAGATCATCGAAGGCAAAGCGCAGATATTACGGCCGGCCTGGCAGGAGATGGCTGATGAGAGCCCGATCGCGAAGGCTTACTGGGCACAGTGGCAAAGTCTACGTCTGCAGGATGGCTGCCTATACCGCGAGTGGGAGAGCAGGGATGGCAGGACCAGAAAATCCCTAATAGTGCCCGAGAGGCCGAATCGACGATGTCATCGAGGAAAACCATAACGACTCCAGTGGAGGGCACCTAGGCATCGCAAAAACTGTCGCCAAGATAAGAAGGCGGTTCTATTGGGTAGGATGCCAGGAGTTTGTCGCTGAGTGGATCAGAGGCTGTAATCGGTGTTCGGCTGCGAAAGGGCCGAGGAGAAGATCGCGGAGCCGCACTCAACTAGTTGGAAGCAGGTTGACAGCGAGCTATGGTCTACGGGCTAACCCAGAGGGGTTCCAAGAAGGCAATCTGGTAATGCTTTACAACCCGCAGCGGAGGAAAGGTTTGTCTTCAAAACATCGAACATCATGGGACGGACCATACAAGGTCGTGACCAGGATTAATGACGTGGTGTACAGGGTTCAACGCTGCTGCAGCGGAAACGCCAGGCTGAAAGTAGTCCATTTGGAGCGCCTGGCGTCTTACTCCGGCGGAGCCTCGGTACTTGTTCGGGACGAACAAGTCTAAGTGATGGACAGTGATACGATGAGAGATTCTGTGCCGCACTGTACAGGAATGCCTTTCTCCGCACGAATGTTTTCCAAGCATACTTTTAGGCATGCACTGTGAAGTACAGCAAAACTGTTATAAACTCGCTTGGTATAGTCCGATATGGCAAGGATGGTTCTCGAAGAAATGGGCTGTGCGAGAATGGTCGAGCGCTTTCCAATTAGAAGTTGCAAGAAACTTCGGCGCGATAAGAAAACTGGTATAAAAGCAGCAGTGGCAGCGCAATGGGTCGAGTCTGTGTTGAGCAAGCAATGGGGAAACATGCAATAGTAGTAGTGTAAAGTAGAACAAGTGAAAATTTGTAAATAAAGCGATTGTTAGTTCTGACTACGTTGCGCTGGATAACTGAAGTTGTTTTATTTTCAAATACAATCAAAACGAACGGTCGATAACGAACTGTGGAATTTCGTAACAATATTCATATAGATTTATGTTCTTCTATGCAAACGAACAAGATTGAGGTTGATGTGATCCTGTGTGTAAAGGGGTTGGGAGGGCAGGGGGTCAATTTGGACAAGCCCAGACTTTTGTTATTCCGAGAATGATGTTCTTACGATCATTATTGAGGGTGTTGTACATAGTTTGGCTCACTAAACTATATTTTGGAGTCAGCAATGTCCAGGTGGACGGCATATGCTGGCCGTAGAAAACTTGGCGCAAGTTTTAGTTATTTACTGTAATACGTAGTTAATTTGTTTCATTTAATTTTAAGCTTTGTTATTATTTGAGTTAATGTTTTGTTTTGTGGACTTCAAGTTTTTATTTTTATTTTTTGTTATTTGAATGAATTAGAGAATTAAGTAAATTAATATCTAATTACAAAAAAATTTAGCAGCAATAGCAGCTTCAGCTGCTTACATGCTGAGAAGGGAGTAAAAGGTTAAATTATCAGGTGTACAACTTTGCTTCCGCCGTTTTCCGATAGGTGGCTGTGGCTGGTTGAAATACATAGATGGTAATGCCTTTAAAGTGAGTGTGGACAGTGCCGTTTCAGTGACAGTTGTTCTTGTTTTCGTATTATTCACGCTCGAAAATGTCCGTTTATGTGCCCAATTCTCGCCATTTGCGGGAAGTTTTACTTTTCTGTTACAATTCGAAAAAAAATGCAGCTGAAGCGCATCGGATGCTCTCAGAAACTTACGGTGATGCTGCTCTGAGTGAAAGAACGTGTCGGGAGTGGTTTCAACGTTTTAAAAATGGTGATTTTGATGTCGAAGACAAACATGGTGGTGGAAGAGAAAAAACCTTCAAAGATGAACAACTAGAAGCATTGCTTGATGAAGATTCGTGCCAAACCCAAGAAAAGCTTGCCGAATCGTTGGGAGTGAGTCAGCAAACCATTTCAAAACGTCTCAAGGCCCTGGGCATGATTCAGAAAGAAGGAAACTGGGTGCCGTACGAGTTGAAACCGAGGGACATCGAGCGTCGTCTATTTGTATGTGTGTTTGTGTGGTCAAAAAGTACCTGGAAACGTTGAAATGGGAAGTCTTGCCCCGCCGTATTCCCCAGATGTCGCCCCTTCTGACTTCCACCTATTCCGTTCGATGGCACACGGCCTGGCAGATCAACATTTTCAATCCTTCGAAGAATTGGAAAAATGGATTGCTTCATGGATAGCGTCAAAAGAGGACTCCTTTTTTCGAGCTGGGATCCGAAAATTGCCGGAAAGATGGGAGAAAGTTGTCGCTAGCGACGGACAATACTTTGAATAATAAATTTGTAAGCACTTTTTCGCAATAAAGCTTTTAATTTTGGAAAAAAACGGCGGAAGCAAAGTTGTACACCTGATAGATAATATAGTCTGGACGATTTTAAAAACTTTAGTATTTTTCAATATCTGTAGGAGTGGGGTTGGAAAGGAGAAGTAAGGGGTCGTAGTGGGAAAAGGCATTAAATCGGAATCTGTTTGGTTCGGGGCATTCGCGGAGGTAATGAAGTAGGAAATTATTTGGGGTTTCGAGTGAGCAATTACACAGGATGTCAGTATCTATTTTCATTAAATGTCTGTGTGAATGGCCTAGTCGTAGCCGTAGAAATTTTATACAGTCTAGTCTACTTATATTTTCTGGCACTCGATGTAGGTAATCATTAAAGGAGATGCGGTTAGGGTTAATATTTCTGAACCAATTAGATGACAGATTCCAGATTTGCTTATTGATTTTGGTGTGATGAGATTTTAGGAAGTGTTTGATGTTGGTGGATTTGTGGTTAGGTATAGACGTCAGAGGAGCGTGGCTTGTCGCCGTCCGTTTTTGACATTATCGCGAAATTATTAATTCTTAAGTTTAACTAATCTCATCGTAAGTTCTCGTAAGTTCTCAACCTTGTTCCCCTACTTTCATGAAATTTCAAAAAAAAAACATACGTAACTAAATACAAAATTGTTTTGTTTGATATAATTCGCGCACGACATCACTGTAGTGTCGCCGGACGGCATAGTGTTGTCCCAGTCAGATTCGTACGAAAAAATAATTGTCTAATTATATCTTTTTTAAAGGGCTTGAACCCGTTAAGTTTTGATTTTCAAAATATTGAAAAATACTTGTCGAAGTATTTTTATTTTGAAGTATTTTCACCAAATTTGAAATCAATTCGCTTATTAAAATGCGTTTCTTCATACAACACCTTAACCCATGTTTTGCCCTTTCAGACCCGGAATTTCAAAAAATCCCTTTTTAACGAAGGTTCATTTTTCAAGATGTTCCTACACTGCAAATTTCATGTTTGTAGCTTCAGCTGTTCGACCTGGCTGGAGTGCATATGTTTTACATATATATATTTTGCATATTTCGTGCATATTTTGTGTGCATATAAATACCTTGATACCTTGTCATAAAAAATCTGTCAATAGATATGACTAAATGGTAGGTTCGTACTAAGTTTCATTGATTTGGGACTAACAGTTCCAAAATCATGCGAATAGTTTGGGTCAAACAAATGTACCACGCCCCTTGCCCATCGTTCATCAAACTTCCAAAGCTGTGCGGCTTACAATTTTGAAGGTCTTTCACATTAAAAAAGTTGGGTTGTAGCCCAGCCAATTTCCTCTATCGAAGGACATAACTAAATAGTCACTTCGTACTAAATTTAATTGATGTGTGACTTATTGTTCCAAAGTTACTGTCTACACATGTATGCTGGTAGTGCTACGCCCTGTTTACGCGTCTTTCCTTTTTTCCTAAACCTTCGCGTAGCAATTATGAACAAACCCGCCGAAGGAAGTATCCAATTTGATCCAGTCGCTTTCAAGCTGCCGAACGGACCAAGATTAATTTTTATGTATACAGTATCTGCCCATTGAATTACGAACGGTGGGAAAATATCCAACATTTTGACTTTGAAGCTTAATAAATGAGAAACTTTTTAAAATAAATTAGCAAAATACAATTTAATTTATTCAGCAATAAATTTATTTGTATTCCTTTAAATTTAAAAGTGTATAGTAGTTTTTCAATACAGCTTTTATTCTATCGGGCATACTGCGAATGCAAGCATCAATAATTATTTTTAAATCGGCATCATTTGCCTACACATTTTTGATGTTATATTTCAAAATTTCAATTGTGGTATTTTGTCGCTGAAAGACCGTTTGAAATAAGCCCAACAGTTCTCTATCGGGTTTAAGTCCGGAGAATTGCCGGGCCACGGTAGCACGTCCAAGTCCAATGAATTTATGTGGTTAATGCTATGGAAAGGCGTCCCGTCTTGCATAAAAATGTATTCTCCCGCTGGATACTGAAGACAGATAAAATATGGTACCAAAACATTTTGAAGGACATCAATGTACTGGGCAGACCGCATTGTATCCTCAATGAATTTTACCGGTGCAGGACCTTCACTGTTAATGCAACTCCAAATCAGTACCGCGGGGTGATGTTTGATTGTGATAAGAGTGCAGGCATCAGAAAATCGTTCTCCCACTCTTCTTTATGCGAAATTCGCCACTTCTTTCACCGCCTCCAGACGGCATTCGTCACTGAAGATGACCTAAGGTGCGTAACATAATTATAAGACACTCAGAAAATTTCACTTTCCAGCTTCGCCAAATCTAAACAGTAATTTTTTTTTAGAAAAGCAAAAACGCAGAATAATTTTGTGAAGTATCAGTTTTAATTTTAGGCATAAAATAAATTCCTAGAAATTCCTGTCAAATATACCGTTAGCTTTTATGATATCTCAACCCCATAGTTTCTAGCCTCATTCTCAATGCTCAGGGACGTTGCGGTTCGAACTTCTAAGGCTTTTTGCACAATCAAGCGGCTCTCTCTAGCAGTGGTCTTCCGATTACCTTTGAAATTTTGACAACGTAACTATTGCTTACGCCCTTGATCGAAAAGTAGGCGGATCTTATATTATCAAATCAAAGCCGAAATACTTAAAATAATGTATGCAAAGCCAACTGCTTCATTTTTATATTTTTTTATAGTGAAAAATCTTCATAGAAAGTGAATATCATGAAAAATTTTCCTCGTTCGTAATTCAATGGACAGATACTGTATAGATAAACGTTCTAAACCACTTTTGTTTTTCTGTCAGAGGTGGAAAATCTGCGGAGGGAACTAAGCTCCAGCCCAGCATGCCAGATTTTTACCGGCTAAAAACCGACCCCCCCTCGTCAACTTTATCCCCGCGGGACCGCCTCCCGGCATTACGTCGCGGGGAAAGTTTGGTCTCAGATAGACCTCAATCTGTTAGTCGAGCCTCCGTGCGTCGCTCCCATTCGTATCGCTGTTGTAATGTCATCACTTCCGATGCGAAATGGTCGACTGCTGCCCAATACGTTTCCGTTTCCAACATCTTGTGGATTACCCTGCAAGAACACTTCCAGTCATATGACTAGTCATCTGATCGGAATGTGTGATGGGAATTCAGTCAGATTTCTCATCAGTTTCTGAAGAGCCCAGTGAAAAATCTGATGGGAAATTTTGTGTACCTGCGATTTTGTATCACATTCTAACACACTGGTCTTCCATACCTAATCAAACGTATAGTTGTCCTAATTAATTTAATTGATTGGCACGACAGCCCGCTTACGCGAGACTAAGGCCTAGCTTCCCGCAGCCACCCGTGTTGTGCGTGTGAATTTGTACGCGGGTGGAAGGGACCTACAGTTTCATGCCGGTTCCGAACGGCAGGTTGGGAGCTTTTTCATAGGCAATTTTTACTCTCAGAGGTTTGCCATTTCCAGCTGAGAGGACAGCAACCGAAAGAGAAAACGAGTTTCCCGTTATTTTTTTAGGTGTTACTACATGCAGTATTCGAACTTGCGTCGCTCTGCATTCGACTCGCTGGACCGCGCACTAACCAACTGAGCCACGGCGGCTTGTCCTGCTCACTCAAAATCAGCTGACCAGAATTCGGTCAGAACTGATCAGTCAGGTCTCATGCTTTTACAATCAGTCCTGATCGAACTGCTTTTCAGCAGATCCATACCGTCTTTCAAACACAAACTATATAGCGCACAACACATACTATAGCGTGGCGAGAAGCCATATCAGCTGGGCGTAGTCAATCTTATATATCCTATATATATAGTATATCCTTAATACTGATTTACCGACATGTACCGTAGCTTCGTTTTGTTAGTTTAGTGGGCGTGGCCGATTCTATTATAGCCTATGTTGTTTCGTTTGCGGCGGAGCGCATAAATAAAACCACGGTGGTTCGGGGTTGAGGTCGTTTATTCGCCGAGATACGAATAACAAGTAGCAGATAGTGCAAGAAACATTAAACGATACAAACGGCTAAAGCCGGGGAGCAGCAAATAGGGGGAACATTAGTACAAAAGGAGAAGGAAAGATTGGGATTAGTGATGGGATCGACGGATTACTAAATACAGCACTCATCTGAACATCGCGGCCGCCATTGCAGATTGCAATTATATGCGGGTGCCGGGGTCTCGTTCAGGGATACGGCCGACGGCTGGCTGGTGATAATTTGGCCGTTGATGCGCGCCTGCCTGGCTGTAGGAAGGGCTGATGGCTGAGGGTGATGCTCGGTGCGGACGTCTAGGCTGCTGCGGGGGTCGCTAGCGCTGGATCCGCAAAAGAGGAGATGTCAGTTGTGAGAAAAGATAATGTTGACATCGTTTGTGTGGAGGAGTCGGAGGAGTGAAGGCGCTTAGGGCAGGTCGCACGGGAATGGCGACTGACTCGGACCCGGGATGGGTGCGCTCGATGTTTATGGTATGGAGGGGTGCAATGAGGAAATGCGAGGGACTGCAGTTTCCATCGATTGCTGTGCAAGTTAATTTATTTCGAACACTATGTGTTGTTTTGTATATAAGTTAATTTATTACGAACACTATCAGCCTGATTCTCAGCCTGATTCTGTGTATTCTTGACACATTTTTTATCAAGGAATTTTGTCAAGATTTTTATCAAGCAAAAGCTTTGCTGGTATTCTCATGCAACATTGATAAAGTAAAAAGCTCATTTAATTCAACATAAGGTGAATATGCGACAGCTGTCAAAAAAGTTTAAGTAAAGTAAGTTTTGCAAAAAAAACCGGCCTTGATAGCCCAGCGGGTAGCGCTTTGGCTTCTCATACCGAGCGCCCCAAGTTCGAATCCTGGCTGGGCTGGAAATAAGTTCGTGCGTTTTTTTTCAATAGTTTCACAATAGGCGCTTTTTGCATACAAAAAATAATTCGTGGGAGGTAACGGAATTATTTTTTTTTATTTTCTCTGATGTAAAAGTGTAAAAATGCACAATTCTTCCATTTTCAATAGGCAAAATTTCAATTTGTATGCTGTTGTCAATAGCATTCACACTTTTGACAATTTATCAAGAAAAGAGCTTTTATTTTTGGGAATATGTTAGAATACCGATTCTTGAAAAATTATAAAATCTTGACAAATAGTCGATATGGTGAATTTATCAAGTGTACAGAATTGGGCTGTGTGTTGTTTTCTATAGATTTAATTTTCCACTTTGTGGAATTGATGCGCTTTTGTTCACGATACAAATTCTACTGATCTAAAAACTAAAACTTAAACCTAAGTCGCAATCCGGAAGCTGTTGCGGAAGGCTTTGTTGACGTTGTTGTTGTCACCGCTTTTGTGCTGTCGCTGCACAAGTCGCTCGTGGGAATGGCAAACTGTCTCGTCTTTAGTTCAGGTTACAGTTTGCCAGACCGATCGTCAGCGATTTTGGTGGGAATTACGCGCGTGTTAAAGCGCTAGCGTTAACTTCCTCCCTCTTAGGTTCAGAGCGTCTTTGCTACGGTTTGCTATCTGTTCCAAGATATCGCCGATGTCTTGCTCGACCGTGTCTGATCTTTTGCTTCTTCGCGCCGCCAATATAATTATTGCCATGTTCCCGTGGGAATGATGGTGATGGGCCAACCATATATAGTATTTTCTGTTGTGCAACTTCCTCTCTTAGGGTCATAATATGGTTTGTGTTTTCTAGATACATTTTGTGGAGGAAGGGCAATGATAATGTGTTCTCGTGCCCCAGGTACTTGAGCTTCAGAATCTTTGGTGGATGTAAGTCGCTGAATGCTGTTTCCTTCTCGACACGGGAGACGGTTTCGTTGATTTTTACCGATTCGGAACCATTTACTGTTATACTCTGCCCATCGAAAATTGTTGGGTGCTGATCTTCGTTTCGAATTATTGTTCCCTGCTGGACTTCTTGAATTCGTGGTACGTGGTAGTCGGTTTCCGTTGAGCATGCTGCCGAGTTGTTCTTCAGAAGTTGGAACAAGCAAATAGATATTGTAGGCTGACAGACCTTGATTTCCATGGTTTTGATGCAGTTCTTTATGGGCTCCATTACGTTGTTGCAGTGGGCAACCTTTTAGGTGTCTAGCTTAATTCTGGAATGATTATGTCTTACCGGAAGTATTTTTACAAAATCGCAAAATTTTACAAACAATGGCATTTTTACAACGTAGTGAATTACATTATTGTTTTGTAACACTTTAACTGTAGCTTTGCTTAGAATATTATTTATACTAAGGGGAACATTTTCAGAATCGACCAGATGTTTTAGTTCGACGTTGTCAAAAATAAGTGGGTTAATTATATTTCCTCTGGCTAGAACTACGGATAGGGCCACATTGTTGAGGTGGCTAAGTATCTCGTTATTGCGGTTGACTATAATGTCAAAGAGTATCGCTTCTTTATTTGTCACTGTTTCGGTTCACGCGGAGCGGTAGAAATAAATACGCCGTGGTTGAGTCGGGTTTGGGTGTTTATTCCGTGACGTATGAATAACAAGTAACAGAGTGTACACAAAACATTAAACGATACGACCGGCTGAAGCCGGGGAGCAGAAAATAGGGGGAACATAAGTACACAAGGAGAAGGAAAGATTAGGATTAGTGATGGGATCGACGAATCACTAATACAGCACATCTGTACATCGCGCCCGCCATTGCAGATTGCAATTATATTAGGGGGCCGGCGTCGCGTCCAGGGTTACGGCGGACGGCTGGCTGGCGGCAATTTGGCGGTGATGCGCGGCTGCCTGGCTGTAGGACGGGCTGACGGCTGGGGGGTTGTCGCCGTTCCGCGATGCCGGAGCTCAGGGAAGTGCGCTGAGGGCCTCTCTGCTGGCGATGCTCGGCGCGGGGCAGTCTGGGGGGCAACTGCTGGGGTGGTCGCTGGCGCCGGATCTGCAAAAAGAGGAGATGTCAGATGTGAGAAATGATGAAGACATCTTTGGTGTGGGGTGTGACAGGTTTGTCGAGCGATGGGGTTCGCTTGAGTTGCCGTCAGAGGAGTGAAGGCGCTTGGAACAGGTCGCACGGGAGTGGCGACTGACTCGGACCCGAAATGGGTGCGCTCGAGTTTTGTTGTATGGGGGCGTGCAATGTGAAAATTCGAGGGGGCTGCAGTTTCCATCAATTGCTGTGCATATTGACGCGTGGCGTCGAGCCAACGCTTGTATTTTACCCTTTTTCGCGGTCTCATTGGGGGCGATAGCCATTCTGCGGGGGGCGAAACGTTTGGCAGCGAAGGGGGGTGTTTGCCGTTTTGAGTCTGAGTTTGCAGGAATGGCGTGTTTGACGTGATTTGCCTTTATTTCCCTGTGTGGAAACCCTACGGGATTGAGGGCGGCAATTACGTCAGAAGGGGCTTCCTTGAGAGTAGAAAGGTTTTCTCGAAGGGCGGGACCAGTGTGCGTATGGTGATTTGGCACCACGGCGACATTTGTCAAAGGTGATGACAGGGGTACTGGACCGCTTAATATCCAACCGAATACTGTAAGTTGAGCGAGTAAGCTGCCACATACATTTCGGTGGAAACCTTCGAGCATGATCTGCGGGATGAGATCACTGCCAATCACTATATCGATCTGCGCTGCCTCGAAGGGGTTGGGATCAGCGAGATCTAGCGTGGCGAAATCGTTCAAATTTGGGGAGTTTATTTTGGAAGGGGGGAGACATTCCGTTAACTTTGGAAGCACGATGGCTTGCACGGGGAGGTTTGTGCTTGTTTTAGGGACTGCCAATGTCAAGAAGCATATATGGTTGGCGGTTTTCACAATCTGTCCGCCCATGCCCGAGATCTGGAGGTTAGATTTCTCGATTGGCAATTTTAGGCGTCTCTGGACCTTCGAGGAAATGAAGGTGCGCTGAGAGCCTTGATCGATCAACGCTCGAACTCTGAACAACTTTCCAAAGTGTTTAATGGACACCAGTGCCGTAGGCAGAAGGGAGTGTGTGCCATTATTTGGTTGAAGGGCTGGTACTGGGAGCGTACTTTGCCTTGAAGATGTGCTGTGTTGCGCATCGAAATGGGGAGAATGAGTGCTGGAGTTGTTGCTCGGTTTTTGGATAACCGTTGTCGAAGGTGATCGATTGGGGGATTGAGTGAGTTGCGTTTTGCCTTTGGGGAGATGAAGCAAAGAGTGGTGCTTTTTCTGGCAGTAAACGCATGTAAAATTGCTTGTACAGTCCTGAATTAGGTGAGATGTAGCAAGACAATTTACACAGAGCTTGTGCTTCTTCACATATGTATGTTAACCGACACTGGGGGGTGAGCCTTTTAAAGCTTTGGCAAGTCCGTACGGAATGATTTGCGTTGCAGAGTTTGCACGCGAAGTCCTTTTTCACTTCAGTGTGAAAATTTAGGGATCTGGGGGGTCGAACATTGGAAGATGAGGATTGTGGTTTAGACTTGGGCCGAAAGAGATTTAGCCGTTCCGTTACCTCGTATCTGCAGGTCAGAAACTCATTTATTTGTGACCAGGGGGGCAGATCCTTCCGGGATGTCAATGACTGTTCCCATAAAGCTAAGGTTGCTTCAGGCAATTTGGTAGAGCATATAAATTATTTTATTCTGGTTTATTCATCTTTACAGGTTGAGCTCTGTCTAGAGACTGCTCGTTCACTTAAAACTAAAACTAAACCTAAGCCCCGCAGTCACAGTCGCAGTTGGAGGATTGCTGACTCCGCTGTATTCACGCGGTCCGCAGTCGCAGTCCGCGCAGCAATTCGCAGTGGCGACGGCGCTTGTCGCTGACACAGCTATTTGCGCCGCATATCCTATTTCGCCGTCCAACGGCGGTCGCTAGCGAGTCACGTAGTGTCGTGTCAGCGCGATGTAGCCGCTGCATACCGATCGTTGACCGGACCAGCGGTCGCCAACGTAGCACAGCGTGGCTACTCAGGCGGGTTCGCTCTTACGCTAACTCCTCCCTCGCTTAAGTGAAGGCCGTCCTCGGGCTTCCCGGTTGCCGCACTTGGCCACAATGTTACTGCCTGCGAGATGCATGATTTTTCCGGAGCGGGGGACGGGGAAAACGCTAATTTTCTTACAAATAGTCTTAGGCTTAGGATATTGGATTACAAAGTGTAAAATATAATTATTCTGTAAAACCCTAACTCTAGCAACATTCATTATTTCTGATACGCTAATATTTGTGAAATGTTCATTCATGAGAATCTCTAGATCGTCATTATCTAAAATGGCCGGGTTAATCAAATTTACTTTTGCGAAAGATATTGAGGTCATCACATTCTGCAATTCGGTGGTGATAATTCTATTTCTTGCTAATAGGGTCTCATATAAATGACCAGTATCAACTTGTTCCTTTTTACTATTTGCTAATATTGAATTCACAGTGTTTGTTAACTTATTGATTTGGGCTTGCGTTTTTGTGTTAATTTCGATCTGCCTATTATTTGACTCTATCAGCTGCCCCTGTTTAAATCGCACTTCTTCAAAGTCGTCGAAGTCCGGGGTTCCAGCAATTACTTTTAGTGCTGTACCTAGGAAATTTAGGCTTCGTGCGTGCCTGTGGTGAATTTTACCTGTTCGAAATCATCAAAATCGGGATTGAAGCTGCTGTCACTTATCCGCTGGTCTGGGGTAAAAGTTGTCGCTGCTCTTTGTGTTACTGGGTTCGGGATCGAAGCTGCTGCCACTTATCCGCCGGTCTGGGGTAAAAGTTGTCGCTGCTCTTTGTGTTACTGGGTTCTGGATCGAAGCTGCTGCCACTTATCCGCCGGTCTGGGGTAAAAGTTGTCGCTGCTCTTTGAAGTAAAGTTGCTCGTTGAAGCAAAGTTGCTTGTTGAAGTAAAGTTGCTTGTTCAAATAAAGTTGCTTGTTCAAATAAAGTTGCTTGTTGGGATAAAATTGCTTGTTGGTCCGTTTCCACGTTGGGCGCCAATTGACGGCCTGCTGGCCACCCCCCTGAACTTGGGGGGCCCCACGTTGGGCGCCAATTATTTTATTCTGGTTTATTCATCTTTACAGGTTGAGCTCTGTCTAGAGACTGCTCGTTCACTTAAAACTAAAACTAAACCTAAGCCCCGCATTCACAGTCGCAGTTGGAGGATTGCTGACTCCGCTGTATTCACGCGGTCCGCAGTCGCAGTTGGAGGATTGCTGACTCCGCTGTATTCACGCGGTCCGCAGTCGCAGTCCGCGCAGCAATTCGCAGTGGCGACGGCGCTTGTCGCTGACACAGCTATTTGCGCCGCATATCCTATTTCGCCGTCCAACGGCGGTCGCTAGCGAGTCACGTAGTGTCGTGTCAGCGCGATGTAGCCGCTGCATACCGATCGTTGACCGGACCAGCGGTCGCCAACGTAGCACAGCGTGGCTACTCAGGCGGGTTCGCTCTTACGCTAACTTATATACACCAACAGCGGATCCCAATTGTCCGTGTCTACGGCCTGAGACTTGAGAACGGACAGACAATTGTTTATAGAATTCTGGATCCGCTGTAATGCCTCACTATTTTCGGTGTGGGCAGGAGCAATATTCAATAGAGATCGAATTTGGTTGTCAACGAGGATGCGTTTGTTTTCATAGCGGGAGCTTAGGGCTTCCCACGCGAGTTTGAAATTCTCATCGGTTAATGCGTATTGTTTAACAATAGCACCGGCTTGGCCTTGTGTTTTGTATCGGAGGTGATACAATTTTTGGGCTGGAGTGAGCTGGGGGTGGTTAATGTATACCGCAGTAAACATGTCCCGAAATGACGGCCACTGCTCATAGCCCCCGAAAAATGTTTCGGTGTCGCAAGGAGGAACTTGGAGGCAAATGAAGGAAGTATTTGCTGGTTCTAGGGGTTGAACCGGTTCCATACGCGTAGCAGGCTGGGGGGACTGAGATTGGAGCATCTTAATGATGTCCAACATCTCAGCCATGCACAACTCGTAATGGTCTGTGCAGGCGTCGATCTTTTGCCTAGCCGACTCTTTAAAACCGTCGGGCTGGCTGTTGTCCTCAGCAAGGAAGACTGCCTGATGTGCGCGCATTAGCCTCTCCCATTGGGCTTGCAGATTTTTCTGCTTAATTTGGACCAGTGATGTGGTCAAATCCTCGATGGGAGTCGATGAAAACGCTGTGCATAATTGCACGAGTCTCTCGGACTCAAAACCAAATGTGGCAACACTGGGATCGGTTGCTTTGGGACTAGAGAGCTGAGAGCGAGTTTTAATTGCCTCGCGAGTGACAGGAACTGTCAAATGTGCCTCGGTTGACTTTGAATATTTTGGAGAAGGAGACTCCATTTTGTTTATTTGACGCTTGGGGGATCGCTCAACAGGCATTTTAATGGCTTAAAAAAGCTCAAAAGGGGGTTTAAAATTCGTTTGAATATAAATATAAGGTTTATGGGGAATAAACCTGAAGTATTACCGCGTCCGCGCGAACGATAATTAAAGAATGGGGAAAATACACGAAAGTGTAAAAAATTTTCAATGCGAATTTGTATATCTGTTGAGGATAGAAGTTTACAACTGTATGTGTAAACGCGTCGAAATAAAACAAGAAATATGTAAATAAGGATTGGGGATATTATTATTAAACAACCAAATTTTTAATATATAGTCAAATGTGTATCTTAATCTGTCTTTATTTGTGTGCAAACGTGAATAAATGTTTGTTTGTAAAGAGTCAGTGTTTGATAATATATGTATATTAGTGTATTTGTGTTTGTGGGTAATAATAATTAATTCTTATTTAGTGAACGATTAAAATTTTTGAGTACAGGTGGGGTGTTTTTGGCCCACTGTATTCGCTTGGGGTGATAACAGCTGCGCAGTGACTGTGTATGTGCAGCACTATTGAAAATTTTCTAAGTCTCAGAAAATTGTTCAATGTGCTGCGAAAACAGGCTACTTGTCCCACTGTATTTGCGTTTGCTTACTTCTGCCAGCGAGAGTGGGGAAATTGCTTAGGCAGAAGTGCGTATATGCAATTGCACTTGGAAGCAGCAGCGGGAGTGCTCGCTGCTCAGTGCTTGCGTATATCGCACAAAGCAAAACGCGAAAGTGCGTGCAAGTGGGTGAGTGGGAATGCAGCGGGAGAAATGCTGCGTGCCTATTTACTGCACTAGAACAGTGCGTTTTGGGTGCTGGCAGCAGCGGAGTTTTTGCTGCTTCGGCAGCGAAGGTCGCACAAAGGAGACGGCGAAAATGTACAAAGCGCCGAATTATGTGCAGTAGCGGAATTGCTAACTGCACTGCGCTGTTTTGTACAAAGGGAAATATGCACACGATAAGCGGGGTACCAGAATGAAAATTTTTATTCTGGATTTTGGGGTGTGGGTATATATTGGGGTATATATATTTATAAAAATATTCCGCTTATCTGTTTTTTGGGCCCCGTGCCCGAGAATGGGGATATCCTCTCTTGCTGTGGTCCGCTCCTGTGTTGTGATGCTGTTGTAGTTTGGGCAGTTCTCCTATGTTTCCTTTGTTTTCTCTGCGTTGTGGGTGTGTGGTGTTGTTTGGTGATGTACGCGTTTTGGTTCTTGTGCGCGTTTTTGTTCTTGTCTTTGTAGTTCACTGCACTGTCCAATATTTGGTTGCACTTTTTGTTTGCTGCTTTGTGTTCTCATGTGGTTGTGTTTGTTGTTCTTTGTTTTTTCGCTTCGTTATTGCGCTGCACTATATGTTTTGCTGTCTTGCACTGCACTGTATTTGTTTTGTTTAGAATTTTTTGCACTTTTTTGTTTGATTTATTGTCACCGTTTGTTCATTATTTTGGGTTTGTCACTTGTTCCCTTGTAATTTTTCGTTGTGACTATGTTTGTTTTTTTTTTGTTTTTTGTTGTCTTTTCACTTTTAGTTTGTGCACTTTTTAATTGTCACTGTTTGTAATTGTTTTGTATTTGAAATTGTTTTATGTTACTGTTTTTTGTTGTTTTTTGTGTTTTGTATATCGCGGTGCGAGTTCGCGATGGCTCGAAGGACCATGTTTCGGTTCACGCGGAGCGGTAGAAATAAATACGCCGTGGTTGAGTCGGGTTTGGGTGTTTATTCCGTGACGTATGAATAACAAGTAACAGAGTGTACACAAAACATTAAACGATACGTCCGGCTGAAGCCGGGGAGCAGAAAATAAGGGGAACATAAGTATACAAGGAGAAGGAAAGATTAGGATTAGTGATGGGATCGACGAATCACTAATACAGCACATCTGTACATCTGTACATCGCGCCCGCCATTGCAGATTGCAATTATATTAGGGGGCCGGGGTCACGTCCAGGGTTACGGCGGACGGCTGGCTGGCGGCAATTTGGCGGTGATGCGCGGCTGCCTGGCTGTAGGACGGGCTGACGGCTGGGGGGTTGTCGCCGTTCCGCGATGCCGGAGCTCAGGGAAGTGCGCTGAGGGCCTCTCTGCTGGCGATGCTCGGCGCGGGGCAGTCTGGGGGGCAACTGCTGGGGTGGTCGCTGGCGTCGGATCTGCAAAAAGAGGAGATGTCAGATGTGAGAAATGATGAAGACATCTTTGGTGTGGGGTGTGACAGGTTTGTCGAGCGATGGGGTTCGCTTGAGTTGCCGTCAGAGGAGTGAAGGCGCTTGGAACAGGTCGCACGGGAGTGGCGACTGACTCGGACCCGAAATGGGTGCGCTCGAGTTTTGTTGTATGGGGGCGTGCAATGTGGAAATTCGAGGGGGCTGCAGTTTCCATCAATTGCTGTGCATATTGACGCGTGGCGTCGAGCCAACGCTTGTATTTTACCCTTTTTCTCGGTCTCATTGGGGGCGATAGCCAGTCACTAAATTGGTTGACTCAGTTTTAAGTTTATTGATCCTCTCCGTCATTTCGTTGATTCGGTCCTGTATTGCTTAACTAATTTTTGTTTACTTATTGCTGTTCTCAATTAACATATAGTATTTTCTTTAGTCAAAATTAATTCATAATCACTGTGATCCGATGTACCTGCCACAAACTTTAAAGCCCAAAAAATCTATCGCTCTAGCGAATCTCCTTATCACCTTCAGCGTGTTTATGATACGATTCATTTCGTTGATTTGGTGTGTCAAAACGCCCTTATGCTTAGGTAGATCGATGAGCTGGTATGATGTTTCTATACTGGTCTGAACTATTTCCTCGTATTCCGTTAAGTTTGTGGTATGAATAAGGTGTAGTCATAATAGGTCGCAACTTTACCCTGCGTGGTGGCGATGAAGTGTGCAGGGATGTAGTCCAGTATCTTACTCATAGATAACGGCAAGAAGGCGTGTAGTAATCTGAAAGATTTTAACTAAGGGTATCTTTGTGAACTAGCTTCCCATCTATTTGTACAGTCGTTCCTAAGTCTTTTTGTACTGTATTCTCTATAAAAACCCTGTCAAGCTTGTTCCCTATACGTTTGTTCTTCCGAATAAACACAATGTCGCCGGGTTGGTAAATTCTATGGTCAGCTGCTTTGTTATGCCGTTCTTTTGTCTTTTCTTGGGCTACTATAAGTTTTTCTTTAAGGGGTTATATACCTTTTTCTGTAGGGAAATACAGGGTTTTAATTTTTTTTAAGCATGTTACCATAGTTTTATTCAAATGCAATACAAAGTTTATAAAAGTACATGTCCTTATGTGAATTTGTATAAAATTTCAAGCGAAAATTCGAAAAATTGGGGAAGTTACAGTCCTTGCCGCAGAACTCCTTTTGTTAGCAGTGGTTGACGGTGAGCATGAAATCGAGGTAACGGCTCAGCTGAAAAAAAAAAACAAAAAAAAAACACGTTAGTACATAGTGTTACCTTGTTCGTGAACGAAGGATTTTCCCAAAAAAAAATTTTTACAGTTACAGTGCTATTTTTTCCAAAAATGTCGATTTTTTAAGGTCAAAAAATTGAGTTTTTTGCCAAGAAAAAATAGAAGAATTTGTCGAAAAAAAAATTCCTTCGTTCACGAATTAGCTATTGTATGTACAAACAACCCCTCAAAATTTCAAATTGATCGATGTAGTGGTTAGCGGGATATCGTGCTCACCGCGATGGCATTTTTCAAAAAACATCATTTGGAGAAAATCACGTTTAAAGTTTGAGTTGAATACTTGAGTTTCGGAAACTGCGCGCTATGAACGGCCGTATTTAGGTTCTAGTGCCCCGATCTCGATGAAATTTTGCAGAAAAATTGTTAAAAGTATGTACTTCAAAAATAAGTCCTACAAATTTTTTTCGATTTTTGAGCCACAAAAAGGTATATAACCCCTTAATAGCCCTCAGATCACCCTCCGTGTAGTTATGAATTATATCAGTTGGTCTCATTCCAGTGACCGAGTGGATACTGTTGTTGTACTTGAATGTTGCCAGTAGGAACAATTCTGTAATGTCTGCAAAGTTCTGTTATCTTTTGACAATGTCGAATAGAATCTTTCGACCTGTCCGGAAAACTGATCTCTTAGTAAACCAACATTTGCAAAAGGCCCATTTTTATGTCTATAGAGGACCATGATGCGATTGGAGTCAATATAGCATGTTTGGAGAATTTATCGATACAAGTTAAAAAATATAGCTTATTTGCAATTAGTATATCTAAATGTAAGATTTCGCCGGGGTTATTTGGTATGGGGGTATTTGTCATTTCAGTTTCGGGGGCTTCCTTTGGTATTTATTTTCCCTACAGATTTTACAATTTGAAATAATAGTTATAGTTATTAAAAGTAATAGAATAATAATAGAATAAAGAATAGTAATAGAATAATTCTTCATACCCGGGAAATAATATTTATCTATTATTTGCAGAAAACTTTCTTGGAGGCATCTGTGAGCGCGGTTGGGCTCCGTTGTTGCTATTTCCAATTGATAGTCTTCTTTTGTAATATATATTACGAGTTTCTAAGTATGAATAAATTTGACTGACGGAAATGAAAATAGTTGGGTGGCTTGAATTTCACCCAAAGTTGGCAGGTCACAATGGATTGCGTTAACAATATCAGGGTTTACGCTGTCCGATAAATATTTATTAAGTGTCTCTAGCCTTGCGAAATTAATTGTGTGGCGTAAGAAGACTATTTTCTTCTTTTCTTTGATTTTTCGAAATTAAGGTCCTAGCTGGTAGTTTTTTCCAATATAATGCCGTCTCATCGGCGTTAAAAATCTGATCAGGTGAATAACCTCTTTCATTGATAATTCTGGCTAGCTACAACTTATAATTTTCGCCTTAGCATCTGTTGAGGCCTGTTCTCCTTGAAACTTAATATTGTGCAACGTGTACCTTTTTTAGTTTTTCAAACCATCCTTTCTCGTACTGCGAAAGAGCTCTGAGACGATTGAAACCGAAGCCGTAAACGGCTAAGAGATAAGCTGGATATGTTTATATAAACATTCAAGTTTATATAAACATATCCAGTTAACCCTCCGATGGGCAGTAAATAGTTACTACACATTTGCACTTTGTCGTCTGACCAAACGAAAACTGGGTGAGGCTTCTGACAAAGGTAAAGCACAATGACAGATGACGTTAATTATGGTAGGCAACGTATGTAAGTTTATATATATATACAAATTATGTTCATATATACTAACATAGTTACCCACAAATACACTGTAAAAGGGAGATGAATCTGTCAGTTTTTTATTTGTTTGAATCATGTCGTCTGGCCAGACGACAAAGTCCATCCGAGGGTTAAAATCATTCATTGGGTGCACGGAAAGAACTGATGGGACGTTGTTGAACGGAAACCGCGCTGTAAGAGTACCGCGTTATAGGAGGGCTGTCGCAATTTTAGCTCCGCGTTATATGGAAACCGTGTTCTGAGAGTACCGCGTTATAGGAGGGTTGACTGTACTGGATATTTTACTGTTTTTATGACCTCTGTACACGATGCCTCACTATGTACGGTGTCGTCGTTCGTATCATTTTCCAAATGATTATGAATGTATTGTCTTGAAAGCGCATCGGCCACAATGTTCTCCTTTCCGGGCTTGTAATATAATTTTGGCGAAAATTCCTCAATGAAGGCTCGCCATCTCTTAATTTTTGTGTTCGGGTTCTTGTCAGAGATAGCGAATGTTAGGGGTTGATGGTCTGTAAAAATGTTTATGTTCTGTATACCATAGATATAGTGTCTGAGTGCTTTTAGTGCCTAAACGATTGCGAGTAAATCGCGCTCATTTGTGGCGTAGTTCTGTTCTGTTGGGGATAGTGTGCGGGGTATCATTGTCATCGGTCTGCTTTTCTGGGATAGTACTGCGCCCAGAGCGACTGACGAAGCGTATGTTGTTAGCTCAAAAGATTGATTATAGTCGGGATAGTACAAAAGCACGTCTTCAGATGCTAATATTCGTTTTACTTTTTCAAACGCGTATAAAGCCTACTGATCGAGTGTTATTTTTACATTCTTTGATTTTTTAATAAAAGTAGTTTATTTAATTACGTCTGTGCACTCCAATGGTCACACAATAACAGTCAAACCTAAATTTGAGCGTTGTGCGTTGCGTTTTCTGACGCTCTCGCTCAGTGCGGCATACCGAAATTGAAGCGTTGCGTTGGCATTGTCAAAATCATGAAATGAAAACAAATGTAAAAAAAATATCTGTTTAGTTGCCAAAAAACCAACAAACTATTATTATTTTGCAAAACTTAGCTCTTATTTGAATAAATTCTTCACAATTTAAATCAAATCAAATATAAATCACAGGCGTTTTTGTGTGTCGCAGCCAACTTCAACTGCTAACGCGCTGTCAAAATTGGAAATTCGAATAGCTCAGCGTCAGAGCGTTTCAATTGCGGTTTGCCCCGTACAATTTGTATGGGCATGAAGCAATTTTGACAGTTGCTTGCCGCTGATGCTCCAATTTAGGTTTGACTGTAAGTGAAGATTGCGTCCCTGCTGGGCAGCACCGAAGCCCAGGGTCGTATTTCCTGAACTCCGGTACTGCCAAGTTATTCGACTTAAAACTACGGCGTTACCATATTGAAACACCTTACAACTCGGGCAACCTGACAAGTTATCGTCCCGATAATTAGCCTATCGTATTGCCGAAATCCCTTTCAACGGCAACCTTTTCAGTCGGCTTTGAGGTCCACCTACATACGTCTTCGATTCGCCTCCGCCACTCCATCATACGGCAGCTGCGTCAATTGGCAGTTATCAATATCACGTACGACGTAACGATCGTTTCCTAAGACGTCATGAATAACATACGGGCCGCGGTACTTGGGTACACACTTTTTATTCGTACCGACGACAGTGTCAACATTCCGAATAACTACAAAATCACCTACGTCATACTTTTTAGCGTCAGTACTATGCTCGAGAAAATACTTTAGATTATATTCCTGTGCATCCTCTATCGCCTGCGATGCTTTTGAGCGTATATCCACTAGATCCCTAGTAATGTAATTCTTTTCTTCAAGATATTCTGTCAGCTCGTCAATCACGTCACCTCGCTGTTCCACACCAAACAATAGGGTACTCGAAGTAGTTTTCGTGGCACTATGAACCGAGTTATTGATAGCATGTTCGACCTGTTGTAATCTGCTACACCAATCAGTATGTGTAATTGGATCGCTTACTTTGCCTGATTACTCGATTCACTCTTTCTACCTGCCCGTTTGGCTTGTGGAGATGCCACAGCTACCTTTACATGTTTAATATTATGTCTCAGCACGTATTCCCCAAATTCGAGTGACGTAAAGCAAGTTCCTCTATCGGATATTATCCGTTTGGGTCGGCTATAGTAATTGAAGTATTTGTCCAACGCGGCAGTAACCTCTCTCGTACTAGTCGAATTGGTAGGATATAATTTTACAAACTTCGTAAAAGCGTCAACCACGACCAAAATGTGTTTTCTCTTCGAGTTCAGAGACGGCAGTGGCCCAAAATGGTCGATATGAATTGAATCAAACGGAATTTGGTTTTTGAGGATATTCCGGCATTAGGCATTCCGGATATTAGGCATTTTTCGATTAATCGAGTTGGTACGGCATACATAATACATTTGAGACAATTTCTTGCAAAGGTCTCTATCTTGCGGCGCATGCTCGGAATCCAGTAGTGCAGTCGGATTTTCTGGTAACATTTTTCAACCGTCTGGTGGCCTAACTTCTCATGGATCAAACGTATTACAATTTCCTCCATTTCACTCGGTACGTACAAGAGTTTCCGACCAGATTCAATTACTTTATAAACCACACCGTCAAGTAAGTGAAAATCCTTCCATTTCCCTGGCTTGTAAGGACTGTATCGAAAAGAAAGTGCACACTTTCTAACTTAATTTTTCGCAGCATATAATTGTTTTGTTAATTCTAAACCGTTAAATAGAGTAGGCCTTGAAATACTGATTTCATACAAATTTTTATATTACGAAAATGACGCGTATCGACTTCTTACAGAAAAATGATTCTTAAGTATGGTAAAGTAAGTAAAGTAACATTGCACTATCAACGACCTACCAAAAAGTGGCCGTAAAAAGGGTCCTAACACTTCGTTCAATAATGTGTGTGACTAACTAATTTAAACACATTTTTTTGCCAAAATTCGTTTTTATTCATCAACATAGTCCCCTTTTAGGGAGATACAATAATTCCAACGCTTTTCCAATCTTTCGATACCGCCTTTGTAGAACGATTTTTCTTTGCCTTCAAAATAGGCGTTAGTTTCGGCGATTACTTCATCATTTGAGCCAAATCTCTTACCACGGAGCATCTTTTTGAGGTCTGCGAAGAGCCAGTAGTCGCTGGGGGCCAGATCTGGAGAATACGGGGGATGAGGAAGCAATTCGAAGCCCAATTCATGCATTTTTGTCATCGTTTTCATCGACTTGTGACACGGTGCATTGTCTTGGTGAAACAACACTTTTTTCTTCTTCATATGGGGCCGCTTAATCGCGATTTCTTCTTTCAAACGTTCCAACAACGCTATATAATAGTCGCTATTGATTGTTTTCCCTTTCTCAAGATAGTCGATGAATATTATTCCGTGCACACCCCAAAATACTGACGCCATAACCTTGCCAGCCGATATTTGTGCCTTTGGACGCTTTGGGCGGCTTTCACCGGTTGCATGCCACTCAGCAGACTGCCGATTTGACTCTGGAGTGAAATGGTGGATCCATGTTTCATCCATTGTGATGTACCGACGCAAAAACTCCGACTTGTTGCGCGTAAACATGTCCAAACACCTCTTTGAATCATCGATTCGTTGTTGTTTTTGCTCCGGTGTGAGCAAACGCGGCACCCATTTCGAAAACACCTTTTTCATAACCAAATGTTCGTGTATTATGGTGTGTACACTGCCTGCTGATATCTTTAGAATGTCAGCAATCTCCCCCACTTTCACTTTACGGTCGGACATAATGATTTTCAGTGTTTTTTCAACGTTTTCCGGAATAACAGCGTCATTTGGCCGTCCAGTAGATGGAATGTCATCGGTGTCTGTACGACCACGTTTGAATTCGGCATACCAATAACAAATGGTTCTTTTTGATGGAGCAGAGTCCGAATAATGTTTTTCAAGCCATTCCTGGCATTGAACAGTATTTTTTTTCATTAAAAAACAATGATAAATCAGCACACGGAATTGCTTTGAATTCCTTTTTTTTTGAAAACTCAAAAGTAGTGTCACTTAAAGCACTGTAACTTGTAAACTAATGGTCGGATTGACATATAATTTTGACAGTAAGCCTAAAAAGGTTCACAATTTCGAAAAAAAATATTGATTTAGTATTAGTGCCGCCATCTATGTGTCAGTCACACACATTATTGAACGAAGTGTTATTATGTCTTTCTGTATATTGTGTTCCTGTCAGCATCGGACATCCATTGATTATATCTTCTATTGTTTCTGTATGAAGGCTACATCGTCTGCATTTATCGGTCGTTATGGTGTTGCGTTTTATTATATATTTTAAGAAGTTTCTTGTGGGTATTATTTGATCTTTTATTGCTATTATTTGTCCTTCTATTTCCGGTTGTAGTTCACCTCAATTAAGCCATGTATTGTTTATGTGTTGTCTTTATCTATGTTGATGTTTTGCGTTATGTGTGAATGTCTTCCATGTAGCTCCTTTTGTGGCCATTGTGTATTTTTTTCTTTTATTGATTGTATATTGTACTGTTTATCCAGGTTACTGAGATGGAGTGGTGTGTATTGTTCGTCGACTTTAACTATTGCAGCATGTAGGGGGTCATCACTTTGTTGAAAGTAGTATCTTACAGCCCTATTCTGGCGAAAGTCTGACAATTGATTTTCTATTCAACGCTTGTTAGAATTTTAACCAGAATATTTTGTTAGCCTATTCTTACGCAAATCTGACAAGCAGAAAGCTATTAAATTTCACCACAGCGAGTTGAGAAGTTTTGTTTGCTTTGGTTTCACTGTGAATGGCAAATTAGTGGAAAAGAAGAAGAATTTGAACACTTGGAAATAAATTCAAAGAAAATGTCCACTAGGATTCTTTACAAATTCGACTGGTTTGATTGTTAAATATTTATTATGTCTCAAGATTTCAGCGAACTACGCAGGAGCAGCTAGAATTTTTGAGGGACAGTCCCGAGCTGCAAGTTGGGGAAAACAGCCCCAATGCACCGCGCATTGTCCAAAAATTATTCCCGGCAAGAGCGATTTTGGAAAACGAAAATTTTGAACGAAAATCCTTTCCTGCATAGTAAAAGGGTGGCTTTCGTCGCGCAAGGTCCTCAAGAGCCTTTTCCTCTTCACAATTTCATTTTTTTTAGCCAGAGCAAGTGCACACGCTAATAATAGCTGCTCTTCCATTGCAAACACCGAAATTTGCTTAAATGTTTCCAAATTTTTAACTTCAATTGCTTCTTTACAAGTATTTTTTGCGCTTGTCAGCTCCTTTTACGTACCTGACAACTTCTCTGACAAGTGTTAGATAAAGAGCTTTTCAAAAATGGTCAGAATACGAAAATCTAACAATTGATAGAATCTATTCAATTGTCAGCATGGTGAGTTTTGTTAGGTTTGCCAGAATAGGGCTGTTAGTTTTATAATTTGTTTGTTGTGTAAGTGTATCGGTGTTTGTATATCGGTGAGCCCCCGCCCTCTTAATTTCCGTGGTATGGTAATTCATTGTGTACACGATCTAGGATGTAGTTTGCCATGTCTTGTAAGTTGTTTGCGGGTGAGTCTTTCAAGGTCTTCAATGCCGATTTTTGACCAGTTTATTATTCCGAAAGAATATGTCAGGATGGCTATGGCATATGTGTTTATTGCTTTTAAGAGATTTCTTGAGTTGAGGTATGATTTTAGTATTTGGTTTAAGCGAGTATTGTAGTTTGTTTTAGTTCGGTTTTAATTTTGCTGTGGTCTATTTTTGCATTTTGTTGAAAGCCGAGGTATTTGTATCGTGTTGTTCTAGGTAGGTAGGTTAAATGGTCGCCTCTAGGGCATCACTTAGGCCATGTGGCCCATTGTGTTACCACGTGGCGGGGGGAAACTTCACCTATCCGATTCCGGTATTCATTGGAGCCACTTAGAGGCTCTAATGAATTTGTAAATGTTGCTCGGTGGCATCTTTTCGAGGTCAGCTGAGCAGCTCAGCAAGCGCTGGACACGTGCAGAGGAGGTGCTCGACGGTCTCCTCGCAGTCCTCTGCAGCTTCTGCAGAAATCGCTATAAGGCAGACCAAGTCTGCTAGCATGTAGGCCAATGAGGCAGTGTCCAGTAATGACTCCCACAACAATCCCTATCGAGTGTTTGTTCAGCAGAATCAATCTAGTGTTCGCTTTGCTCAAGTATACCTTTCCAAGGTGTAACTTGCAAGTGGAGAGTGGTAGTTGTTCTAGGTTGCTCATTATTTCATCGTTGACTGTGATTGTTGTGTTTTCATCCTTCCAAATTCCTTTATTAATGTGTAGCGTTTTGCATTTTGAGATATAAAATTCCATTTTCATGTAATTTGTTATTAGTTTTTATAGTTGTCTAATGTTACCAGTATACAGTTTGATGTCGTCCATGTGCACAGTGTGTCCCATGGAAAACGGAACTTTTTCAAAATAAAGACAAAAACTCAATATTTCGGCAAATCTCATTTATTTTATTCAAAATAGTCTCCTTCCGCATCAGTGCTGCCGTTTTCAAATTTTTTTCAGTAGTACAAATTACGATTTTTGGGTAGTATTTATGAACTTTGAGTAGTACCAAAGAATATGAAGTAATATAGAACGCGCATCTCATACAAGCAAACGCGTTGTACTTGGGTACTGCTGGTAGTACCCTCTGTTATTGACAGCAGAAATCTCTGTTACTAACAGCAGAAATCTCTGTAACTTCGGCGTAACATGTGAATTGAAGTCGCTTCTGTACTCATTCGTATTCTCGCTGCTGTTGCGCCACTTGATAAACATGACGATGAACGCTGCTTTTGTTGTCGCGGGGAATAGCATTATAATATTGGCAAACAAAACAAAGTTAGCGGTATACTGTTTTTTGCGCTGTGCCGTGCAGGCGGGATAGCATTGATGTTGTTGGTAATTGTTGCGTCGTTATTTCTGCTTTCTTTTTTATAATCACAAGCAAATTACAATTAGCAAAAAAAATGCGTGAACTTGGTGTAGTAAAATATGGGTGCAAACATGTTGCACAAGAGCGTTTATAGTTATTTATTAAGAATATTATTGTAAGGTTTTATGTTTATTGTTTTACTTTCGTTTAAATTTATCTTTCATAAATAATAATTTTTAATAAGAATTTTTTTATTTGCCAACAATTATTTTCAATTTTCGTTCTTTCGAACTTCCTTTTTGCACAGCCCACATGCAGTGTTTTCGTAGAAGAACTAAAATAAGAAAATCTAAAATTTGGACTCTATGGTTACAGCACTCACCATGGAACCATTCAGGTGTAGCATTTTTACAAGATTGTAAAACATGTGCCTTAATACCAATTTTTTCAGGTTCTGCTTCGAAGATTTTATGAAAAATTAAAATATGTTTTATGCATACATTCATTAGGGAATTGGAAGGAGCAAAAAGATTACCAAAATCAGAAATTGACTGATAATTTTTGTGAAAAATAAAAATTTCACTTGGAGCAGTCAAAACTTCATCCCTTTTTCTCAATTCGTCACCGCATTTTTCACAATTTAATTTAGGAATGATTTTGTACGCTACGTATCCAACAAAATACCTCATGGGAACCAGCTCTAAGTTAATATCTTTCAGATTACAAAAGGTGTCACCTACAAAATACGCCTCGTGCATCTCACTACTTAGATCAAGATTTTCCAGGATTTCATTGTCATTATCATCGCCATTAGCCTGCAAAACATCCTCATTAAAAGAAGCGCTTGAAATTAAATTAGTCATTGAATCATGCGTCTCTTCACAATTGGTAGAGGAGCTAAACTTTATTATTTTAAAGGCTAATAACCTGGCTAAGATATTATTAAGTTCAGCTACAGAGGGGTTACAATTATTACCTCCTTTTTGCCTTAACACAGCAAACGTATTCTCCAACTTGTCCTGGTTAAGGGCCTTTGTCATAATAAAAAACTTGTCCGAATTATCTTTTAATATTTCATCTACAAGTAGAAGGACCGATTTTAAGGATAGTTTCATGCCATCTAGGAAGAAAACTCGTTTTTTTTCATCAACAAATTTCACTTCCTCTAGATAATATAAAAATGTTTGAATAAATGTGTGCGATTCTTTCTTAATCTGAAGAGCAGATCGGTAGCAGTTATCTGCATACAAAGATCCACTATTCATGCAATCAAATATTTGATCAATTTTTGCTATAAAATCAGCTGTGGATAACGCTACCTCTTGTGTGATTTTTTTAAATCCACTTATGTCTGAAATTGTTCTGATAGCAGCTTCAACTGTTTTACTGAACACTTGCGTGGCAAATTTAACACGCATTTTTTCAAATGAATTTGGAAATATGTGTTGTCTAGTCAATTTTGGGCACATTTTGGTTTTACAATTTTCTTCCCTCTCCCAAAGCTCTTGAACTACTTTAAAGCTAACTAAACCATCAGGCGTTTTCAAGTCGCATTTAAGCCAACCATTTCGCAATGACTTGATTAAATGTGGGAAATCGAACATGCAATAAATTTTTTGATTTTGAAATTGAAAGTATGGTTTCTCTATACATACGCCTAAGTCGGAGAAACACTTTCTATTAGAAGACCCCTGATCACAAACCAAAACGTTCACTACTATACCAAAATTGCTTAAAATTTTAAGATTTTCTTTAATTATTTTGCACAACGTATCTGCTGTTAATCCATTCTCTGACACAAAATAGTTTAAAATTGAACACCAACTCGAGAACATGGACTTCAACATAAATACACATACTTGCTTACCAATTTTTTTTGTTCTTTCGAAGCCTGTGCATTCAAATCCGTCAATTAAATCTAGTTTTTGATTGTATCGTAATTCTCTACGTATTGCCATTTCGTCCATTAAAAGAACCATATTATTTTCATTTTTTTCCTCCAACTCTAAGCACATCTTTTTAATGAATTCAAAAGCCACATTGTTGATACCGGGCTGAAGGAACTTTATTGGAGCCCACCGATTTAAGGTGCTGATATGTGGCAAATTGAAATTTAACTTATCTCTTAGGAAAGAATATGTTGATTGTGAAATATAAAAAATATTTTGCGCTAAATATTTCACTTCGTCAGAATATTCTTTTGGCCGGGTGCTAAGTAAAAGTTTACAAAATGTTTTGGATTCCAAGTTGATATGTTTTAAAGAATCAATTGAATTTTTTAAAGTCTTTGAACAACAATTCTTGGATTTTAAAATAAAGCGCTTTTCTTTTCGCAATTTTTCGTGAATTTTTTTGAATTTTTTTAATAGGTCGCTGTATTTCTTTTTGTAATAATGGGTTATTTTGACGTTTTTTTCGCAATTACTGCATACTATGTCATCATAACGTGGTCGTTTCAATGAAGAATCTGGTTCTAAAAATTCTTCATCCGAAATCTCATGATCTTCGTCTAAGTTTAAGGTTGGAATCGCATCCTTTTTTAGAAACCTTTTTCCTACATAAGTACTGGAGAAATGATTTTCACAAATATACAGTTTTCGGTTATAGTCGTCATAAGATATATTGCATTTTTCGCGCCAAATTTGGCCAAACACGAAATCAGCAGCGGGGAATCTAAATAATCTAAGATTCTCGCATTGTCGTCTCGATTTTTTGCAACTGCGAACACAACATTGAATTCCAGACGTTGAGGAATTTCTATTTGTCTTTATATTTGTAGCCATATTGTAACAAACCGAAACACAAAATAGAATTACAATGTTGGACAATGGCGTTAAAATACTTCTTAAAAAAATTCAAAATTGGTATCAACCACGTCAAAATATAAACAAATAATTTTACTTGGAATGCGCCACGTAAAAATATTTGTAGAAATTTCAAATTGGATTCAACCACGTCAAAAAAAAAACGCTGCAAAAGGTTCAAAATTGGTATCAACCACGTCAAAATATAAACAAATGATTTTACTTGGAACTCGCCACGTAAAAATATTTGTGAAAATTTCAAATTGGATTCAACCACGTCAAAAAAAAACCGCTGCAAAAGGTTCAAAATTGGTATCAACCACGTCAAAATATAAACAAATGATTTTACTTGGAACTCGCCACGTAAAAATATTTGTGAAAATTTCAAATTGGATTCAACCACGTCTAAATATTTGCAGGTTTTAAAAATCAATCAAAGCGCAGCATTTGAGCAAACAGCCATACACCACAAATCTTCGATTGATAGTGACATTACAGCAAAACCAAAAAGCATACACACAATAAACGACAACAACAAAAACATTAGCGAATCCCGAGTCATCTTCGCTGAAACGATGATGACGATGCCTTCGTTCGTTGTTTGTTTTTTGTTTGCGCTTCGGCAAACAAGATCAAGAAACATGCATGCAAAAAATGATTGAGCGAACACTACGCTGCAACAACCACCACTTCAATGTACACGAGTGAAGCCGTTGCGAACAATAACATAGCTTTTTGCTGTTGTCCTACGCAAATCTAACAGAAAATGTTATGAACCTAACATTTTCAAATGCCTACGCTTCGCTCTTCCCGCTCGCATCATAGCAACCGAAAACACTTGTGTGCCCACATGCGCGTTCTATATTACTTCATATTCTTTGGTAGTACATATGCATGTTTTCTTAACAGTGTAAAAACCGCAAGGATTCATCAACCACTAAATCAAATACTAAGTTTCAAAACACATTAACAATTTTATTTATACAAATGTGAAAGAGGCAATGTAATTCAGTTAAAGAAATTCATATAAACACATTTTATATGTTTTAATTATATACTTAAAGTAAGTTTTTTGGTGGATCCCTTTTTTCCGTAAAAGTTTCTCCTAATAAACTTTTCGAAGATAAATCGAGTGGACAGTAACATTTTCTTTTCTAGTCTTTAATTAAATTTACTTCGGACTACTATGCGGAAACGCAATTACAGTACCAATAAACTGTCAAAGAAGCGGAAACATAAATTCATTAATATCGTGTTTTTTTCTAAAACATCCCCAAAATGGTTATAAACCAAGATTTTCGAAATTTGACTCAAGTTCCAATTTCGCAATGCCCTTTATTCCGCAACATTCTGTTCTTCAATTAAATCTTTCAATTAAGGGAACTATGGTAGGAGATAAATTTTTTGGATTTATCCTTTTCAAGCACCCTTAACTAAAGTCGACCTAAGCGACTAGCTAGTAGTAATATTTGCATTACTAGTAGTAGTAGCTTGATATTTGCATTACTTGAATATGTACAATTTCCCGCCTAAGTCAGTCCGATTTATAATTATTTGTCTACGGATAGAGTATAAACCCCATTTTGAAGATATTTCTATAAAAAAATAAAAAAAAAAAAACAAACAAGAGAAACCAATCAACACCAAAACAAAACAACAAAGCACGACGAACAATATTTTTCATTTATATTTTCTTTAAAATGGCATAATTAAGAATGGGATAATTTTGAGCATACTTTGAATTGAATTTTTTAATTTAATAATTATTATTTTTTTATTAACAATCCAACGGAATTTGTCCCCAATTTGCACTGGTTGAATAAAAATGCCAATCCGAAGAGAAATCGAACGATTTTATACACTTTTATCAGCATATTCCAATGATTGCGAATTACACGTTTTAGCTCAGTTTAATTTTTTCTTACTTGTCGACGTCCCAACAACCACTTTATTGTCTTTATCAAATTTTAAAAGATTCTTACAAGAATATTCAAAAATATTAAGTTATTTTGTATTTAAATACAGTAATTTACTCTATCATTTCACGACGTTAATTTTTGGGTATCGCATCCGTTGCGCTGCTTAAAGTTTATCACTTTATCAAAAGCTTATGCGTATTATGTGATTACAACAATGTTAAGTATTGTACGAACAGCATTTTGCAACGCGGTTAAAAAAGGTGCAATTGTCACTTTAGTCGCACAACGGTAACTCTAGAACGAGCTCAATTTCTTGATCGAAAAAATTGAGTAAAAAGTGAAACATACGAAAACACATGTGATACAGTTGCTCACAAACCAAGGATATTTGGTTAGAAATAAAAAACGGCAAGATTGGTCTAAACTTCGTGCTTCGGCAATGTTCAGTTCGGCAACATTTTTTTATATTCTCTTCTAATAGCCTTACCTAAAACATGAAAATTAAATAGCTAAAACTTATATTTCAGAAAATAGTAGTACAATCGGCCTGTGGGTAGTACGGTAGTACAGATGATGAAATAGTAGTAAAATACTACTATAGTAGTACGTTCGGCAGCACTGTTCCGCATCAATACAACGTTTTGCACGATCAATTAACATATCGAATGAGTTTTTGAGATCATTTGCATCCATCGACTTTAGTATGTCGGTCGTCGCTCTTTGGATGGCCTCTACGTCGGCATAACGTTTTCCTTTCATAGGCAAGTGGAATTTGGAGAACAAGTAACAGTCGCACGGAACCAAATCCGGCGAGTACGGTGAATGGTTGATGGTTAAAATGGAATTTTTTATCAAAAAATCCGTGATCAAGTTCGATCGACTTTTCGTAGTCGGTCAATTTGTGTGGAACAAAGCGTGCTACGTGTTCCGTAGATTCAAATGATCGGTCAAAATGCGATAAATTGAATTTTTGGACATATTCAATTCCATTTCCATGTATCGCAACGAAGATTTTGGCTCATTTTTTATAAATTCACGCACTTTTTCAATGTTACTTTGAGTAACCACGCTGTGGATCTCATCCACGTATATGGCACACGACGACCCTGTGGACCCCCACCGCGACTGAGAAGGCTGGTGGAGACAGCGAGCAGTCACAGAATGCCATTGGTTATCGGGACAGACGCCAATGCGCACCACACAGTTTGGGGTAGCTCCGACATCAACCCGCGAGGTGAGTCACTTTTTGAGTTCATCATTAGTTCTAACCTAAGTATTGCCAATATTGGTCATGAGCCCACTTTCATCACCTCTATTCGTAAAGAGGTTCTCGATATTTCTTTGGCAAATACATTTGCCACTAATTTTCTCAGAGGGTGGAAGGTCTCCAATGAGCACTCTTTTTCTGACCATAGGTATATTGACTTCTGCATAGAAGTTGAAAGCCCTCAGGTCACTCCCTACCGGAATAGGAAACGTACTGACTGGGACAAGTTTAAAGCAGTCTTCACGAGATCTCTTCCAGCTGAAGGCCCTCCAAAAATTGGATCCACTCAGCAGCTTGATAAAGCGGTATCATCCCTCACCACTGCCTTTAAGGTCGCCACTGCAGAGTCATGCCCTGCGAGAGTCCTCTGGGGCAAAACCAAGCCCAAGTGGTGGACTTCTGAGGTGGCTGTACTGAGAAGGGACTGCCGCAAACTTTTAAATCGTGCTAAAACGACAAACAACTGGACTGAGTATAAGGATAAACTTAGACTCTTCAAAAAAGCGGTGAGATCAGCAAAGCGCTCCTCCTGGAGACAATTCTGCCAGGATATAGGCAGCAACTCGGAGGCTAGTCGCCTGCGCAAGATCCTCACTTCCTGCCCGTCAGTCCCTGGCTTCCTACAAAGGGAAGACGGCAGCTGGACATCGTCTAGTCAGGAGACCATAGAACTCCTAATAGACACTCATTTTCCGGGCAACAGTTTCTTTGACGCTGGGGCCCAGGACATAGATAACCTTCCCTGTTTGCCACGCAATACCAGTGGACAGGACATAGTTAGTAGCGAAAAACTACACTGGGCAATAGATAGCTTTCTGCCCTTTAAATCTCCAGGCCCTGATGGTATTATTCCAGCTGATCTGCAAAATACATCAAGCCTGGTGATACCATGGCTCTTGGAAATTTTCTTAGCCATTTTTCATTTGGCTTACATCCCATCCATATGGACGGAAGTCAATGTGATCTTCATTCCTAAGGCTGGGAAATCCTCTCATTCCAAAGCAAAAGACTACAGACCAATAAGTCTGTCCTCTTTTCTCCTTAAAACCCTAGAAAGGCTCATTGATATCTATATTAGGGAAAAAGTAGGTCATCTACTTTCCCCTAATCAGCACGCTTACACGAAGGGCAAATCCATAGAGACAGCTCTTCACGCACTTGTGCAACAATTTGAATACTCCCTACTCTACAAGGAATTCACTCTGGTGACCTTCCTTGATATTGAGGGAGCCTTCAACAACATAATTCCGTCGGCCATCACAGGCTCACTTTTCAACGTGGAGCTACGGAAACCGCTGGTTGACGTAGTCTACAAACTCTTAACCAATAGGGTTATCAATTCTTCACTAGGGGCCTCCTCTGTAAAAAGGCGGGTAAGTAGAGGCACCCCGCAAGGAGGTGTCCTTTCCCCCCTCCTTTGGAACTTGGCGCTTAATGAACTACTTCTGCAACTAAACAAAACAGGGTGTAATGTGGTTGCATACGCCGACGATGTAGCGATTGCGGTATCAGGGAAGAATCTTCCGACACTGGTCGATCTTCTCCAGGGTGCCCTCAACCTACTCGTATCATGGTGCAATCAGAACGGTTTGGGCGTCAACCCTTCCAAAACCGATCTGGTTCTCTTCACTAGAAAACACGATATTCCTGCTTTTAGTCCCCCCATTCTTAGTGGTACAGCTTTAAGCATTAAATCGCAGGCCAAGTATCTTGGTATACTGCTGGACAGAAAACTAAGCTGGAAAGCGAACATACTGGATAGGGTTCGCAAGGCTACAGTCGCATTGTACTCCTGCAAAAGAGCAGTTGGTAAAAAATGGGGTCTGCAACCACGGATAATGTACTGGATCTTCATTTCAGTGATCAGGCCCATTCTCTTCTATGGAGTGATAGTCTGGTGGACGGCTCTAGATAAGAGGGCCTATCAGAAGCCATTGGACTCGGTTCAAAGGTCAGCGGCGCTCATTGTAACCGGCGCCATTCGATCAACACCATCCAAGGGGCTATATGCCTTGCTCCACCTTCTCCCCGTTGACCTTTACGGGAAACAAGCTGCAACCCTCTCCGCAGTGAGATTGAACACTATCTGGGGATGGGCGCGCACTGATTTCGGTCATTGCCGTATCCTAGGTAAAGTAACCGACCTTCCCAACAACATAGATCACTCCCTACCGTCATACCTCTTTGACTCCAAATTCTCAACCCACATACCTCAAAGATTGGAGTGGGTGCAAGACACGGTGTCTAGAACTAGAGTATGTTTCTACACAGACGGCTCCAAGTTGGATGGTAGGGTAGAGGGTGGTGTATTGTGTGTTGACCCTCCCATGGAGGATTGTTTTCGCCTTCCAAACTTCTGCAGTGTCTTCCAAGCGGAGATACTGGCAATTTTTAAAGCCCTGTCCTTGCTAAAACAGCATAACCTTTCTGGTGAAACCGTAAGGATCTTCACGGACAGTCAGGCAGCAATCAAGGCCCTCAAGAAGGCCTTCACCACATCCAAAGTGGTCTCTCTCTGCCGATCCCTGCTGAATGAGCTAGGGCGGGTGTACAACATCACTCTGACTTGGGTACCGGGCCACAGTGATATTAGGGAAAACTGCATAGCCGATGAGCTCGCTAGACGTGGCACCACCCTTTCAGATGACAACGTTAATATTACAGTAGGCATCCCTCTCGCTACATGTAAACTTATTATTAAATCTTCCTTCCTCAACATAGCCAACAAGAGATGGCAGGATGAGAGTACTTGCTCAATTACAAGGCAACTTTGGCCCACCCTAAACCCCGGGCGCACTAGAACTCTTGTCTCGCTCAGCAGACAACATATCAATACGATCGTCTCGATCCTTACGGGACATTGTACCTTTGGTCGTCATGCCTACAGATTAGGTCTTGACAGTCGGGACTTCTGCCGTAGCTGTCAGAATGCGGAGGAGGAAGAGTCTATCAGCCACCTTCTCTGTCATTGCCCGGCTCTCTCTATACGAAGGTGGAAAGCCCTCGGCTCCACATTCTTCGACAACCTGGATGACCTCAGATCAGTCAATATTAGGGACTTGCTGGGTTTTATCCACAAAACAAATTGGCTTGTATAGGCACCTAACTTACAGGTAGTCAGATCACTCACTCTTTGTGGTATCACAATGGGCCCTTTTCGTGGCCTAAGTGTGTCTTTCGGCAAGTCCCGTGCCTAGACAGCCACTTTAACCTAACCTAACCTTGAGTAACCACGGTATTCGAAGGACCTGGATGTCTCAGTCTCAATAAAGGATTTACCGAGTTTAAAACAGAACTTAATATTTGCTCTTTGTTCGAAGTTCATTTTTCGACCGATACCACAAACACACTGTCACTTTGAGCGCGATTTTTTGGTTTCCATTGAACCAAATGTCATACAATTTTAACAGGATGTCAGTTAAGAATGTACCTTTCCATTGCTAATATCCACCAAAAGGTGGCGCTAATATAAATCGCTGTTTTGAAAAAGTTCCGTTTTCCATGGGACACACTGTGTATAAAAGATGATTGATTTTGTGTTTTTGGTCTTTTTTATGGATAATATTAAAACCGTATGTTGTATTGTTTAGTGCAGGGATACCCAAAATCTTCTTATGAAAGAGCAAACTCCAATACAAATAAACGAATTCATACGCTAGACAACAACAAAACCTACGTTGAAGATAACTGTCGCCAATGTGTACCAACAAAACATACGGTGCTGTGTGTGTACACTAGAATGCTCAGCCTATGCCGAAGATCATTTACAAAAACAAATGAGGAATTGGAATCCTCAGCCTATGCTGAAGAGCATTTACAGAAACAAATGAGCAACGAGAGCATAGGGCATGGGCACCTCTGGTTTAGTGTGTTTGATAATGGATTAAGGTCCATACAAAACCATAGAGCGCGTTAAGTTGTCTGTAGAATAGTTTTTCGTTATGTATGAATGTTCTGTTTTGTATTCTTCGAGCGTTTGATTCGAAGTATCTACGCAGTCTTGCAGCAAACGGCAAGTTTTTGTTTCGTAGTGTCTATTATTTCATTGAAGGTTCTGTTTACATGTTTAGCTTTTATCATTTCTATGTGTTATACTATTATAAAAAATACAATCCTACTGGCACAAAACCAAGATATTCCACAAAAATGCCTTGTGAAAAAGTAAAGATGTTCACCTGCCTAAGAATTGGGCACACAATAACCACCCACGCCCATTTACTTAATGGCTCAATCACACCTAGCTGCCCTTTATGTAATTCAAGCGACGCATAGTAGCGAGGGACAAAAATAGCAAGAATAGAACGACAATAAAATGTTGTACATATGATTTTGTTATAAAGAGAAGTTAATACGCCAAAATTTACTTCAATCGCCCCACGGACATGCCCACCTCCCATACAAACCAAATACTAAGTTGACAGTATCTCGGAAACTTTAAAAGATATATTTATGAAATTTGGTACAGCAACTCATATCATCAATATAAAGGTATATACCAATGGTATCGATCAAACTGCAATTACGCTTGCCATAAAAAAGGAAACATTGAAAAAACTACATACATATATATAAGTAATTTCAAACCCAAATAGAAAATAATAATACCTTTTTTAAATTCAGTATAGCATATATTTTCATTCAAAATTACAATTTGTTAATCTGTACTGCTAGGACAATCGGTTTCCTATGATGAATTATTCAAATTAAACCCTCTGCATCTATTTTTGACAAAATTTTAAATTGAATTTTTTTTAAATATTGGATTATATCAGAGTTTCAGTTTTCATGTTTACCTTTAATTTTCCTATTAACTGATATAAAGGTCTCCCTCGTATAGCGCGGTACTTCTACAACGCGTTTTCGATATAACGCAATTTAAAAAAAAAAAACAGTTTTTTTCATTCTGTTTTTTAAATAAAGTCTGAATTTTGATTTTGAGTTGGAATGTACATACATCTTTAATTTAGTACCTATTTTATTTTGGAAAAAGCTTATTGGAACATAACCCTAAAATGTATATGAAAGTTAAGTCTTCTATAACGCGAATCACATAATGCGGAATTTTGCTGGAACGTAACCACCGCGTTATACGAGGGAGACCTGTAATTAGTTCTGCAGGTATTAACAAGTTTTGCTTTTTTTCGAAAGTTGCCTTAATTCGATTGCAAACCACCCAGTATTACCGAAGCCTTCCATCGAATCTACCTTTTTTTTGTAATTTTTCTAAATTTACAATGGTCGCTATGTTTTCCTGCGAACCATGCTGCAAAAAGGTCCCATTTTTGATTAGATACGTCACTGAAAAAGTTGAATTTCTTAAAAACGTGCAAGGTTGTGCAGCTAAAGTCCAAGGTTTCTATTAAAACATACTTTCAGCTATATCACACTGTAAAATCTCGAAGTAGTAAGAAGTAGTTTTTTTTAAAGCTTATCTAAAGTTTGATGACACTGCACTTTTATTCATACGAATGGACGTTTCTTCAAGTAACCGTTACTTGGAATATGGAAAGCAAAACAAAAGAGGGAAAGCTTCCAAAAAGTTCCAAAAATAGTATATTTATTTTAAGGTTCCATGGGAAATTTTTCGACAAAAGTCCTCGAGCTTACATTCAACAAATTGCAATAATTACCCAAGTTACCAGCTTCACAAAGTGCAAGTTTGGTGGCCTGCCATCGGTATATAAATTGATATTTTTAAAATCCCTTTTCACATTTTAGTAATAGAGGAATTTAATTCAGTACTACAAACTTATTTTTCTACATTTACGACATTCATTTTTTTGATTTTTGTCCCTACTCGCGACACTGTGCGACGTCACAACAACACACCTCCTCGACATCTGCCAGGAACTGTAGCAAATAAGAGCTTCCATATTTGCAAATAATAAACCGTCCGATCTATTAAAAATCACAGACAATAATAATATTAATACAATTTGTAAATTCATTTCAACAGTAAATTAAAGATTTGACTTTTAATATGCCCCTGAACCATCCACTTTTTGGTAACCATGTATTTTTATAATTTTTTTACTCAATAGACTAAGAAACAGTACAATAATGGTGAAGCGTGTATGTCGAAAACACGAGCATACGAATGGTATAAAAGGTTTAAAGGCGGCCGAGAGAGCCTAGAGTCCAATAAGATTCCTGGACGACCATCAACGTCTGTTACCGTTGTGTATCGATTAGAGAGCTTGCCGTGTTGTTGAGCATCTCATTTGGATCAGCCGAATACATTTTAACTGATATTTTGGGCATGAAACGCGTCGCTCCTCGGCTGGTGCCAAAAAAGCAAAAAACCATCTCATACGGCCTTGATTATTTCGGAATTTTTGGCCAAAAATTCGGCCAATGTCATCAGCCAAGCGCCATACCAAGGGGGGCTACTCTGTAATGCGATGCGAACATAAAATTTATCGCATTCGCACACTTAGTACTCTGAAATGCGTCAATCGCATTAAAATTTGCTACTTTCGTATTTCGATTTTCCCCTTTCGCATTGGTAGCACTCCGTGTTTCGATTTTAAATATCAAAACAATGCGATTTTTATACTTTTAATTCAATAGTTATTTTACGAACGTAGTGTACGAAAATGTATGTTGAAGAGAATATTTTCACACCAATTACGCCTTGAATACCACACTTTGTGAAGAAATGTTTGTTTGCACGCCTTTTTTCCTCTTCGGACATTTCAAATACAATATGCTTTGGACATAGGATCTTTTCTATTGCATTGCACACTGCCCAAATGCAACTCGAAACTGATTGCTGAGCCCAACTCCAGTTTCGATCTTTACCAATTTGGTGTTGGTATCCCCCTGTGAAAGAAACGTCAATGCTGTGGATAGCTTCACAACTGCAGGAATAGTTTTCAATGCTGCTCAGGACATATATGAAGGCATCTTTTCTAAGGCGAACATTTTTTACAAAACTGTAAAAAAAACATATGTATGTATGTACGTTACTGTAACTGCATCATTATAACGTACTTTCTTAGATTCGCTGAGATTCATAATATCGGAATTATCACGAAAAATTCTCCGCTGAATCCTCTCATGATCATCGTCACTATCCTAAAGAGGTACACAATCCATGATAAAAGTTTCTTTCTTAAAATTACTGCGACAAAACTTTTCAAATTCAATTTATTTTCTTCGTTTCACTTGTTTTGCTTTATTATGTTTACATTTTATGACACTCGACGCTAGTAATGCCAATTTATTCTCGAAACAAAATAAGGGCCGTTTTTCAACGATGCGAAAGCGGTACAGAACTCCTCTTGCCTTTCGCATCGCAATTGACTTTCGCATCGCTTTCGACTTTTTTCTATTTCCAAACTCAAATTACCATTGCGGGAAACGCGTTTTGATACCATAGAGGCCATAAAAGAAAATTAGCCGCGTGAGCTGTAGGCCATACCTTTGGCGGCCTATAAAAATGTATGAAAAATTGGATCAAACGTTGGCTTACATGTATTGGCTCATGAGGAGAGTATTTTGAAGGGGATATTAAAGAAATTCATTTAAAATTGAAATTTTGCGTTCTTTTTGTTAAATTCTCGTTCTTTTTTGATCAGAAAGTATAAACACTTTCCGCTTATAAACAGTGCATATCCGGAAAAAATTAATTTAAATTAAGTTTGAATTTATTTTTAATTTATAAAACAATCGAAAAACCCGATACAGGAATTTAAGTATTTTCCATAGAAGTATCGTGCAAGGCAACATTCGACGTGAAAATTATACCACAATTATTAAGGCTTGAATTACTAAAATCCTAATAACATAGTTTGGTCGTTGCTTTTATTGTATGTTAAGTTAATATATTATTACATAATATTTCCTCCCTTTTAAATATACTTTTCCCACAGTAAATCCCGCGTTTCACTAAAAACAAACCTTCCGAACATGCAGTTTGACATTTCATGTAATAAGCAACTTCCATAAGATGGTACCCGCCTTGCAACTCCCACAAATACAAAAGATGACAAGCTGTATATGCAATATCCAAAATTGTGGTTTATAACACGACCACGACTATGTCAAGTACTTCTGTATGATAAGCAAGTTTGGAATTCATTTCTTAAATTATAATATAATATACATAAGTATAAGATTCAAAATGTTTGACCTTTAAAGTTAAATATCAAATATCCGCAAACTAACTTATGCTGATCATTTTAAATTTAAGATTCAATCGCAGTTTTTCTATGGAATGTCTTCTGTAGATTTCCCAAAAAGTTTGAATCCCCGTCATTTAGATTATTTATTTATCTATGAACATACACATTAAACATGATTTAGTGCACGAGTTTTTGATCACGATACTCTGAAACCATTCAATTTATTAAATTTGACGAAAAAAATGCATGAGCTAAAAATTGGGGGCTGGAAAATGGCCTCGCATCGAGACCAAAGTTTATAAAAGTGATAATATAGAAGTGAATCGAATATATAGAGAAGAGTGGAAAAATCTAGAGTAATTTAAAGAGAGTTTAAATCTATGACTGACTCTTACTTATGTCTGTATGAACATATCTCTTATCGCTAACCTCTAATGAAGCTTCAATACGAAGTGATTGTTTTTATCAAATGGGCTGCCTACGCAAGGAACACGCGTCATATATCTAAATGAATTCAATTCACACCGCGAAAATAAAATTATATCTTATCAACACTCAGTAAGGATTACAATTACATATGTATATTTGAAGTGGAGTGGTGAATGGTGTTTGCCAATATATTTTGATTTTTGCTTTGTAGAAGCTAAATAGTTGATAACTTCACAAAATCGTTTGTACGGGAGGCGTTGTCTGGTTTGAAGTTTTGGAACTATTTTTTGCACTTTTTTCAATTAAAAATGTTGTTCAATGCTAAATGAATCGTAGAAATCAGTATTTTAGTAATTTCCGAGATGTATTGTTTACTGACTTAAATAAATGTCACTTTTACAAGTAGAACTGATTTCATAGAAAATGGCTCCTTAAGAGTTGAAAATAAAGGGTAGGTATATTTGGATGAAATATTTGTCACATCTGAGAGGAAATCTGGGAACCAAAGGGAGCCCAGTACTTATAAACATCGTCATCTTTTTATTGTGTATGGGAGCTTCATTAAAGGTTGGAGATAGGGAGTAAGTATGCTGGAAAGGAATTTTCAAAAGAGAAAAATAGTGCGGGTTAGTCATAGAGTTTAAACCTTTAAAAGAAAATTCTAAGTAGCTGTGGAGCATTTTTCGCAATTTTGTAAGCTTTAGCTTTAATGCGACGCCACGTAGCCCCACTCTATCTACTTTTTTGGCTAATGCGTTTTTCACCAATCCTCATAAATGAAAGGTTCCGGAATATCGAGAACCCTTTATTTAGAATCTCCATTCAAAACCAAACCATGTTTAATACACATATATACAGGTGTCCCTCGTATAACGCGGTGGTTACGTTCCAGGAAAATTCCGCGTTATGTGATTCGCGTTATAGAAGACTTAACTTTCATATAAATTTTAGGGTGTTCCAATAAGCTTTTTCCAAAATAAAAAAAGGTACTACATTAAAGATGTATGTACATTCCAACTCAAAATCAAAATTCATACCTACTTTATTTAAAAAAATTAAAAAACATAATGAAAAAAAAACTGTTTATTTTTAAATCGCGTTATATCGAAAACGCGTTGTAGAAGTACCGCGTTATACGAGGGACACCTGTACTTACATATATCTCCTTGCCCCATCCGTTTTAAATGTGTGTTGTAATACATGATGAGAAAACAGTGTGCATACACATTTCAAACGAGTGGAATTTGTGATATCACAACGGGCCCACTTAGAGGCCTAAGTGTGTCGCATACAAAGGCAGCCATCTACCTACCTACCTACATGTAGGTTTTATTACAAAACATATTTTAATGTTTATATAATGATCAATTATAGTTCCTGAAGTCGTTGTCGATAAATGGTAAGAATATGTGGACCTTGGCTATACAAATGCATTATGCTGTAAAATCTCTTCACAAGAATACTAAGCCGAATACTGTACCTAATGAGGTGTATATAACTGACAGTGTTAGTATAATTAAAACAAATGTAATCCACCTTTAAGACATCCAAATCTGCGAGGTAATGGAATTAAGAAATAAAATGTATATTAATGAGAGAAAGGTTTGGACTTTTTTCTTTAAATATGTAAGTAATACTTGGTCTTCCGTTTTTAGAAATACAGTGCATTCCTTTTAGCTGCATACACCATCGATGCACATGATTTGGGGCATTTAAGCGAAAAATGCAGCTAAGCGGAATATCTGAAAACGTTTTTGGAAACAGCTAAATTTTTTTATGAAATTTTAGCGCACCTATATATACAATAGAGTGTCCCAAAAAAATAAAAGTATGTTTTTTCCAAGGCATACCCTCTTATTTTGTTTCAATGATGTCAAAACTATTATAAATAAAATTTCGCGTATTTAGAACCACGGCAACCCGTGCCGACTTGCATCGAAATATGTCGGTACTTGTTTACTAAGGCGGGAGCCAACGTACTGATTTACTTTTTGGTGAATTTAGTGTCCACCAGCACTTTTTCAGTAAAACGCACTGCACTTTTAAAATAACAACTTTTATTTCACCACTTTCAACAATGTACTGCTGTCGGTGTCGCGTCCTGACAGTGACTGACTGATCGATTGACTGATTGCTGGTGTCAGGACCGCTTCTTTTATAGCAGCGAGCCGGCCGTGGTCCGTTCTGCCGTTCCGCTATGCCGTTGCTGTCATCGTGGCACAGCTGCGGCCCGCTATGTCGTCGCTGCCGTAGACCGCTATGCTGTCGTCGTGGCACAGCTGCGGTCCGCTATGCTGTCGCTGCCGTGGACCACTATGCTGTCGTCGTGGCACAGCTGCGCTCCGTTACGCCGTTGCATGCCATCCGCCACGCTGGCACCCATGCTGACATGTGCCACGCTGGCACCGTTGCTGATATGTCGAGCGGTACAGTATGTGCCGCCACAACCAGCCCACCTCCAGCATGTGGCTCGGCCTAGAGACACAGGCGCTCAGGAAAACGGACCCTTCGTCCTGTCTGTGTTGTTGGCGCTGCCGTGCTGTAAGTGCCGCTATCGCTGCTTGCTGGTTGCATGTCCTTTGCAGTATGTAATTCGCTGCCAAGGTCGGTGAATGCTGCTTTCAGGCGGTCAAGCGATACATTTTTGGTGCTGCTGCCGATCTTCAGCGTGTATAATTTAGGGCGTCGCTTTAGCACCGTAAATGGTCCGTCGTATGGCTGCTGCAAGGGCGTATGTACGGCGTCGTTTCGGACGAAGACCTGCTTGCAGTGATGGAGCTCTTTTTGTAAAAATGGTTTCTTACCTCCATGGTGTGCAGTCTGCGTAGGTCGTATTTTTGACATTATTTGCCGGAACTGTTGAGCGAATTCCAACTCGCTGCTGCGTGGTTTTTGTGCTATGAAAAACTCGGATGGCAACCGCAAACTTTTGCCATATACGAGTTCAGCTGGTGCGGCCTGGATATCTTCTTTGAATGCTGAGCGCAGTCCGAGCATGATCAGCGGTAACTCCTGCGTCCAGTGAAGGGTGTCTTTGCTTTTCAAAGCCGCTTTTAGGGTACGATGAAACCGTTCGATCAATCCATTGGATTGCGCGTGATAAGCGGTGGTGCGTAGGTGACGAATGCCTAGCCGCTCGTTCAGTTCCCGGAAAAGCTGACTTTCAAATTGCCGTCCTTGATCTGTAGTGATTTTGCTTGGGACGCCAAAGCGCGAGATCCAGGTTTCGATGAGCGTCTTCGCGACGGTTTCTGCTGTGATGTCATAGATGGGTGTTGCTTCTGGCCATCTTGTAAACCTGTCGATTGCCGTGAGGAGATACCGGTAACCGTTCGACGGTGGCAGTGGCCCCACAATGTCGATGTTGATATGGTCGAATCGCGTTTCGTTGATGTCGTAGAACTGCAGCGGTGACTTGTTGTGTCGATGAATTTTCGATTTCTGACATGGTATGCAGCTCCTCGACCAAGCAGCGACATCTCTGTGGACATTCGGCCAAATGAATCTGTTCTTGATGAGTCGGCAAGTGGCTCGTATACCCGGATGCGAGATGTTGTGGACGGCGTCGAAGATTTTCTTTCGCATAGCTGCTGGTACAAACGGCTTACATCTGTTGTCAGTCACGTGGCAATAGAGCTGCTGCTTGGAGTTAACGATTGGCAGCTTTGTCAGCGTGAGATGGTAGCGGGGGTCGCTTTGCAAAATCGATTTCACCTCTTCGTCTTTCTCCTGTTCGAGTGCCAACGCGTCATAATTTATCGAGTCGTGCTGAATGGCGCTAATTCTGGAAAGAAAATCGGAGACAACGTTTTCCTTACCCTTCACGTGACGAATGTCGGTCGTGAACTGGCTGATGTAATGGAGTTGCCGCATGTGCCGTGGATCTGCTTTTTCGGGCTTTTGCTTAAATGCAAAGGTGATGGGTTTGTGGTCGGTATAAATGATACATTCCCTGCCCTCGATCTGGTCTGCGAAGTGTTTTACGCCTTTGTATATTGCAAGCAGCTCCCGTGAGTAAGCGCTCCAGTTGCGTTGTGCTGTAGGCAGTTTTTTTGAGAAAAACCCCAATGGTTCCTCTGTGTTGTTGCTGTGCACCTGATGTAGCACTCCTCCGATGCTTGTGTCTGATGCGTCGACAGAAAGTGTAAGCATAGTACCTTCTCGCGGGTAAGCTAACAGCGTTGCGCTTGCTAACGTAGTTTTGAAGTCGTTAAATGCCGTTCTTGCTTCAGCTGTCCACTGTATGATGCGTTTGTCGTTCTTGATGTTGCCTGGTATTAGCGTCTGTAACAGATCTTGCGTCTGCGCTGCCGCTGGAATGAAACGTCTGTAAAACTTTACCATGGCAACGAAACGTCGTAGGTCCTTCGCAACAATTGGCTCTTCGTAGGCTGTGATGACTGCAACTTTTTCGGGCAAGGGTAGGATACCGTTTGGTGTGACCAGATGACCGAGAAATTTTACTTCTGTCTGGCCGAAGACGCACTTGCTGCTGTTTATCGTCAAACCGTGTTGTTAAAGTCGTTCAAAAACGCTGCGCAAATGATGTTTGTGCTCTTCTTCGTCCTTCGATGCGATGCAAATATCGTCGAGATAGGGGATCACGAAATTCAAACCGCGCAGTACGGTGTCTACGGCGAAACTCGAACAACCCAAATGGCGTAATTATTGCCGTTTTGGGTATGTCCGCTGGATTCATCGGGATTTGGTGGTACGCTTTTTCCAGATCGATAGTAGAAAAAATTTTATTACCCGCCAACATGTGATGAAATGTCTGGATGTTGGGTATGGGGTACATGTCCCTATCGGTGATTGCGTTAAGAGCCCTGTTGCCTCCACACGGTCGCCAAGTTGTGTCCTTCTTGGGCGCCATGTGCAGTGGTGAAGCTCATTGGCTGTTTGGAGGTTGGCAAATACCTTTTTTTTTAATAAAAACTCGAATTCTGCTTTTGCTATTTTGAGCTTTTCGGGGTTTAATCGGCGTGGCTTTGCGTGAACTGGCGGACCTTTCGTTACGACGTGGTGGCATGTTTCAAAATTCGGAAGAGGTTTGTTGTCGGGCGATGTCAGGACCTCTTTGAACTCACCAATTAACGTTGCGTATTTGCTGCAGCTGGTGACGAGTTTGATGCTTACGATACTTGCGGCTTCAACGGCGCCGAAAGTGTGCAAATTTGTTGTTTGGTCCACGAGTGAGGAGTTCGCCAAGTCCTCCAAGAGTCGATAGTGTGTGAGAAAATCCGCGCCGATGATAGGTGTATGGACATTGGCTATGCAGAATGTCCAGTCGAAATCACGGCGGAGTCCGAGGTTGAGGTTGACGTTTTTGCTGCCGAATGTTTTGATTGGCGTGTTGTTTGCTGCGTAAATTTGCTGTGCGTTTGGTTGTGGGTGCTGCATATCGGCTGTCGTAGCTGGCAGGACAGATATGTCAGCTCCCGTTTCTACTAAAAAGTGCTGACCGGTAAGGCGGTTTTTGACGAAAAAGCGGAGGTTTTTGTTTGTGGCGAGCGCGCAAGTTTCTCCACCGGCCGGGCCCGAACGCTTAGTTTTTTGAATTCGTTGATCCTGCGCATTCGACATGGCCAAACTTACACGGCTGTCGGCACTTACGCGCGTCCGCTCCGAATTTGTAGTGATACCAGCAGTTGTCGTATTGCTTTGGAGCTGGAGAGGCCGAACGTACTGGTGTGGAACTGCGACTGCGAGTGTTGTGACGAGATGAACGCATGTCACGTAGTTGATGCGTTATTTCATCGATTTGGCGGCGTAGTTGATCGAAGTTGTCCGCGATGGAGCTAGGCGGTACGTCTTCGGTTGCAGGGTTGCTGGGACCCGGCTGGATCGTGTTTACGTGGACAGAGCTGGTCCTGGTGGCCTCCATGATGCGATCGGCCATCGTTGCTGCGTTGATAAGCGTGATGTGCTCGTCAGCAGATAAAATCGCGCGAACTTGTCCAGGGAGATTGCGCAGCCATAGCTGCTTGAGTAGCTCCTCGGTCACCGGCGTCGCTGCTGCTTTGGAACGCATTTCGGCCAACAACTGCGATGGTTTTCGGTCACCAAGCAATAATGCGCCAAGCAGTTTGGTGATTTTAGTTTGCGTGCTGTCAGCAAATTCGTTGATGATGCGTGTTTTGAGCGTGTCGTACATTTCGTTTTTTACCGGAGGCGTGGAGCGCAGGCCTGCCGGCTTATACATTACCCGTGTGGGCAGCTGTCCGATGATGGTGCAATACTTTTTCTTATCGGATGTGATGCCCGCTGCTTCAAATGCTGCCTCGACCTGCCAAAACCAGAGGTCGGTGTGCTATTCCGCAAAGTCAGGTAACTTGACTTTGCCGTGCTCTATGGCGTCCATGCGGGCTGGTGCATCGTTGGGTCGCACCGTCGAGTTGGCCTGGGTCTGCGAGATGTCCAGCATCGCTGTTTCTTCCTCGTCGCTGGTCATTGGAGCTATCGTGTGAATCGGTTCTCAGAAAAGGCGTTGTACTGACGTCAGGAGTTTGTTGTTATCGGGTGCGTGTAGTCGTCGGTTCTTTGTTGTCGTCGGGGTCACCACTCTTTGGTGAATTTAGTGTCCACCAGCACTTTTTCAGTAAAACACACTGCACTTTTAAATAACAACTTTTTTTTCCACTTTCAACAATGTACTGCTGTCGCGTCCTGACAGTGACTGACTGATCAATTGACTGATGATTGCTTGTGTCAGGACCGCTTCTTTTATAGCAGCGAGCCGGCCGTGGTCCGTTCTGCCGGTCCGCTATGCCGTTGCTTTCGTCGTGGCACAGCTGCGGCCCGCTATGTCGTCGCTGCCGTAGACCGATATGCTGTCGTCGTGGCACAGCTGCGGTCCGCTATGCTGTCGCTGCCGTGAACTGCTATGCTGTCGTCGTGGCACAACTGCGGTCCGTTACGCCGTTGCATGCCATCCGCCACGCTGGCACCGATGCTGACATGTGCCACGCTGGCACCGTTGCTGATATGTCGAGCGGTACAGTTTTTTTTTCGCGCAGGACGTGGAAAATCTTCGAAAGATACAGCCGAACCCGAGCTCGACTGTATGCCGGATTCTTACCGACTAAAAACCACCCCCTTTCTCCAACCCGTGGTCCCGACGGAACTGCCGGTGAGCATTGCGTCGCCGGGCGGGTTCCCAGCCTTAAGTATTCGGCTCGTAGATGCTACTGGGGCCCTCTACCCTACGCTCTTGCTCCAGTCGTCGCTGCTCCATCATAATTTGTGCTGCAAACACACACACCGCGTTCCACTTCTCCACCGTTTCGAGCATTTGCTGCACCATGTTCTGCACGCTAATAGGGCTGCCTATGTTTGATCGCAGCGCCTGTCGCTGTGTCTCGTACCGAGGACATTTTAGGGCTACGTGCTCCGCATCCTCCACCTCGTCGACGCACATGGTGCAGTATGGGTCGTTTTCGTGGCCGAAGGTACGATGCAGGTACGCCTTGAAGCAGCCGTGGCCTGTAAATACCTGCGTCAAGTAATGCATGACTTCGCCGTGCTTGCGGTCCAGCCAATTGCTGAGCACTGGTATCAGGCGGTGCGTCCACCTTCCCTTGGAAGAGCTATCCCAGCGGCTCTGCCAGTCGCTCAGACTTCGCAGCCTGCCGTTGTTTCGCTCATTGCTGTTACCTCCAAAGCTAGGATGTCGACCGGTATCATGCCGGCGACCGCGCAAGCTGCTTCGTACGACGTTGTGCGGAATGCGCGGCATACTCTTAATGCGCATAGGCGGTACGTTGCCTCAATTTTTCGCCGGTACGAGCGAACCGTCGTCGCAGGGGCCCAGATTTGCGCTCCATATAGTAAGGTCGAGGTTGCCACTCTTGACAAGAGTATCCTCGTTGCTTGCTTTGGTCCGCCAAGGTTTGGCATTAGTATGACGCCCAAGTACCTAATTGAGGCCTTTGAAGCAATCGGTTGACTGTTTACTCGAACATGCGCCTGCTCTACCTTCTTCCTGCTTGATATCAGCAGGACTTCAGTCTTCTGTTCGGCCAGCTGCAGGCCATTCGCCGTGAGCCATTGCTGGACCTTCGCCACCGTGTCGTTGCAGACCGCCTCAATGTTGTGGATGTGCTTGCCAGTGACGACTATTACGATGTCGTCCGCAAAGCCGACGATTGTCGCTGTCTTGTGTACGTCCAGCTGCAGTACGCCGTCGTACATGAGATTCCACAACATTGGGCCCAGCACTGATCCTTGCGGAACACCTCCTGTCACCAGATGTAGTTTTTCTCCGTCATCAGTACTGTATAACAATCGCCTGTTCGAAAAGTAGCTGGCTATGATTGCCACCAGGTGCTCTGGCACGCCTCGTCGGCGCAGCGCTAACAGGATGTGACCCCAATTCGCGGAGTTGAACGCGTTTTTTACGTCCAGCGTAACCAGGCAGCAATACTCCTTTTTACCCCCTTTCCAGCGTGTGCCGCTGATTGCGTCTCGAGCTGCTTCAACCACCACCTCGATTGAGTTGATCGTCGACCTTGATTTCCGAAACCCGAATTGGTAGTCGGATAATCCGCCTGCTGCAGTAACAGACGCTTCTAGCCTGTCGGCTATTACTCTCTCCAAGATCTTCCCTGCCGTATCCAGCAAACATATTGGGCGATATGCGGAAGGGTCGTCTGGGGGTTTGCCCCCCTTGGGCAGCAACACCAGTTTTTGCAGCTTCCACTGGTCCGGGAAAGTCTGCTCTTGCAGGCACGTGTTAAACACGTCCGCGAACAGTCCTGCGTGAAGCCTAATAGCCGCCTTGAGGGCGACGTTTGGCACTCCGTCGTAGCCTGGGGCTTTGCTGTCGCCGATCCTGCTGCAGATGGCAACAACTTCATGTGGCGTCACTTGCTCAATGACGCCGCTGGTTGTGGTTAACCCACTATTACACATGGGTAACCGCTGCTGGTCGGGAAACAGGCATTCGACTATTCTTGCCACAAATGGTGCAGACACTGGTGGCGGGGGGGTGAAGATGGCAAGCTTTTTCATGACCACCTGGTACGCTTTGCCCCACGGGTTCTCGTCTACTGTACTTAGCAGCTCCATAAAGCTCTTTTTTTTGCTATCTTTAATAGCAAATTTTAAAGATTTTCGTGCGTTGCGGTAGGCAACCTGACAGGCATCTCTAGTGAACGGGTCCGTGGCTCGCTGGTAGCGACGTCTGCTTTTGTTGCATTCTGCTCGCAGCTTTTCGATTCTGGCATTCCACCAGTAGACCGGAGTGCGCCGCGCGGAGCCGCCCCTCCTTCGCATCGATGCATTGCACGCGCGTGTGATTCGGCCCATCAACTGCTTCGTTTTCTCCGACGCTGAACCATTCAGCGGCGAACCCTCCATGGACAGCTCGAAAAGTTGTTTGTCGAAAGTTTTTTGCCTCCAGCCTCGCGGACAATGTCTGCCACCAGTCGGTTGCCTGGGTGTGTGTGAGCGCGAAATGCTGCAACAGATCGCTTGATGGTCGCTATGTGTGTATCTGCTGCTAAGCTCCCACGAAGCCCTCGGCGCCAGCCCTGAGCTAACAAATGTAACGTCGATGCAAGAGGTTCTGCCGTTTCTACTAAAAGTGGGCTGCCCGCCAGTGTTGAGCAGCACCAAGTCGAGCGCTGCGAACGCCTCCAACAGCATGGTCACCCTCGCGTTTGTCCTGGACGAGCCCCACTCTGTTGCCCAGGCATTAAAGTCGCCCGCGACTATCTTCGGCGACCTGTCCCTCGCATCCGTCACTATTTCGTCGATCATCGATGCGTATTGCGGCGCATAGCAGCTATACAGGAAGATACCATCCACCTTTGCTCGCACAAAGCCCCTGGCCCCTCTTGCCTGTTCTTGGAGTGGGCTTCTACCACAGATCCGAATCGTCGCTTTTCCCGCATCATCTGCGGCCCACACGCTCTCGTCTCTTTGTTTGTACGGCTCGCTTAGGAGCGCCGCGTCGGCGCCCAACTCCCGCACGGTTTGGCCCAGCAGCTCCTGCGCTGCCTCGCAGTGGTTAAGGTTCAGCTGTATGAACTTCATCAATGATGATTTTTAGCCGCCGCCTGATACACTGGGCATTTGTAGCTGCCGGTGATATGGCTCGCTTCCATCTTGTTTGACGCGCAGTGCATACACTTAGGCGCCGCGGCGCAGTCGCTGATTTTGTGGCCTTTATCGCCACACCGCATGCATAGGTCAGACCAATCGTTGGCGCTGTTACAGTCTCTGGCCAGGTGTCCGACATACATTTGTAACAGCGACGCATCCGGATTTTCTCTCGGATGCGGCACTGCACCCAAAGGACTCGAATTCTGCCAGCCTTCAACACTGCGTTGGCAGTATATACCGGAAGCACTAACTCCGCCCGCTGCGTTCCAGCAAAGCTTTGCCGCAACGATTTAAGCTTCGCGTTCGATATGCCTGGCACCTCCGAAAATTGTTGGCAGAGTGCTGCGATAACTTCGTCGCCCATTATTACTTCATCTAGGTCCATAACTTCCATAATGGTCGTTTCCGTGAGAGCAGTTACTTCCGCTTCACTCTGCAGGAACTTTTCCATCGCTCTCTGCAGGTCATCCGTCGCCGAGCTAGCTGCTTTTTTAGCTCAAACAGCAACTCGCCCTTAATGGTTTTTCGGACCTGTTTTACATTCAAGCTAAGCTCTTTTAGTTCTGACGCAGCTTTGACCTTCCGCAACATATCCGCGTAGGTAGTTTGGCCAGTTACTTTAACTACCAGCGCGTCTGGTCGAGTCTGCCTTTTCCTAGACTTTTGATTGGCCTGTACCTTTACCCAGCCATTTTGCCTGCTTTGCTGGCACCTCGGATGTGTTTGGTCAGCCGATGCGTTTATTGGCTGAGGTAAGTTCTCCTGCGTTTGCTTTAGTTGCTTGTTGTTGTTTTCGCCACGTTGCATTTCATTTGCACTTCGCTTAGTCTTTGGCGATATTATGCGCGTGCGTTTTTTACTCTGCTGAGGTGAGTTCTCCGCTGCTCTTGCATTATCATCATTTGCCGCTCTCGTTCTTTTGATCCGAATTGTTGCTTCTTCCAGCTTCTCAGTTTGCGTGGCCATGGTGTTAGTGCGCGGCTTAGGGTTTTTGTTTCCCATGTTGGCTTGCGCCGCTACACGCTCATACATGTCGACGACGCTGCTGACCACACTCTTCATTTGCTGGCTCATGTTTCGCTTGCTCTCCACCATGCTCCACAACTCTTTTATTTTTTTTGCCGAGTGCCGAGAGAGCAGCACTGCGCATACCATCGTCGTCGGGCGCCGCAAAATTTCCGCTCTCACTTGCTGGTGTAGTAGTTGCTGTCCGGCACCGTATGTGTGGGAAGCTGTTTGTCTCATCTGCTGTTGTTGCCATTTTCCTCACTGGCGATCGAGCTAGTTTTGTGCGCGCCTTGAACGGGTTCGCAGTCGTGTCGCGGCTCGGTGCCGAGCTGGATGTCGCTCTGTCATTTTGCGCTGGGGCGATTTTGCTTGGAGATGAATTCCACATACTCCCAAGCTTGGTCGCATGCCCACCTGATTTCGCCGCAGTCTTCGCCGGTTGGTGCCTTCGCTAGGTACGGCTTGTGCTGGAGACTTTCCTCTCACGTTCTCGTGGTGGTGAACAATCGAGGTTCGTGTCCGTGCTGCAGTGTGGGCGGAGCCTAGCGCGACGCCGAGCTTTTAGCATGGCTACAGCCCAGGTCCGAGCAGTACGGTGAACTTGGCTGTAGTTTAGTTGCAGCCGCACTCCTCCCACTAATTCGTTGTTGAGGTTCGTTTTACTTACCTCCGTTCTTCTCTGCCGAGGTGGATTTCGCTGAGACTTCAGCTGCTAAGGCGCGGTGGTTTGAAGAAACAGACACTTCCACTCCAGTGAGTCACAAGCGGAGAGTTGATTGCATTTTTCACTACGCGCTTCTCACTGTTAGAGCCTTTACACTCACTTTTAAAATTACTCGGTCACTTTGTCCTCACTTAAAAGAGATTTTTTGTGGATCGCTGTGAAAACACGTCTTCACTCCAGAACGATCACTCTCTCTCTCGAGCGGTACAGTATGTGCCGCCACAACCAGCCCACCTCCAGCATGTGGCTCGGCCTAGAGACACAGGCGATCAGGAAAACGGACCCTTCGTCCTGACTGTGTTGTTGGCGCTGCCGTGCTGTAAGTGCCGCTATCGCTGCTTGCTGGTTGCATGTCCTTTAATAATAATAATAATAATAATTGATTGGCACGACAGCCCGCTTACGCGAGACTAAGGCCTAGCTTCCCGCAACCACCCGTGTTGTGCGTGTGAATTTTGTACGCGGGTGGAAGGGACCTACAGTTTTATGCCGGTTCCGAACGGCAGGTTGGGAGCTTTTTCATAGGCAATTTTTACTCTCAGAGGTTTGCCATTTCCAGCTGAGAGGACAGCCACCGAAAGAGAAAACGAGTTTCCCGTTATTTTTTTTTAGGTGTTACTACATGCAGAATTCGAACTAGCGTCGCTCTGCATGCGACTCGCTTGGACCGCGCACTAACCAACTGAGCCACGGCGGCTGCATGTCCTTTGCAGTATGTAATTCGCTGCCAAGGTCGGTGAATGCTGCTTTCAGGCGGTCAAGCGATACATTTTTGGTGCTGCTGCCGATCTTCAGCGTGTATAATTTAGGGCGTCGCTTAAGCACCGTAAATGGTCCGTCGTATGGCTGCTGCAAGGGCGTATGTACGGCATCGTTTCGGACGAAGACCTGCTTGCAGTGATGGAGCTCTTTTTGTAAAAATGGTTTCTTACCTCCATGGTTTGCAGTCTACGTAGGTCGTATTTTGGACATTATTTGCCGGAACTGTTGAGCGAATTCCGACTCGCTGCTGCGTGGTTTTTGTGCTATTAAAAACTCGGATGGCAACCGCAAACTTTTGCCATATACGAGTTCAGCTGGTGCGGCCTGGATATCTTCTTTGAATGCTGAGCGCAGTCCGAGCATGATCAGCGGTAACTCCTGCGTCCAGTGAAGGGTGTCTTTGCTTTTCAAAGCCGCTTTTAGGGTGCGATGAAACCGTTCGATCAATCCATTGGATTGCGCGTGATAAGCGGTGGTGCGTAGGTGACGAATGCCTAGCCGCTCGTTCAGTTCCCGGAAAAGCTGACTTTCAAATTGCCGTCCTTGATCTGTAGTGATTTTGCTTGGGACGCCAAAGCGCGAGATCCAGGTTTCGATGAGCGTCTTCGCGACGGTTTCTGCTGTGATGTCATAGATGGGTGTTGCTTCTGGCCATCTTGTAAACCTGTCGATTGCCGTGAGGAGATACCGGTAACCGTTCGACGGTGGCAGTGGCCCCACAATGTCGATGTTGATATGGTCGAATCGCGTTTCGTTGATGTCGTAGAACTGCAGCGGTGACTTGTTGTGTCGATGAATTTTCGATTTCTGACATGGTATGCAGCTCCTCGACCAAGCAGCGACATCTCTGTGGACATTCGGCCAAATGAATCTGTCCTTGATGAGTCGGCAAGTGGCTCGTATACCCGGATGCGAGATGTTGTGGACGGCGTCGAAGATTTTCTTTCGCATAGCTGCTGGTACAAACGGCTTACATCTGTTGTCAGTCACGTGGCAATAGAGCTGCTGCTTGGAGTTAACGATTGGCAGCTTTGTCAGCGTGAGATGGTAGTGGGGGTCGCTTTGCAAAATCGATTTCACCTCTTCGTCTTTCTCCTGTTCGAGTGCCAACGCGTCATAATTTATCGAGTCGTGCTGAATGGCGCTAATTCTGGAAAGAAAATCGGAGACAACGTTTTCCTTACCCTTCACGTGACGAATGTCGGTCGTGAACTGGCTGATGTAATGGAGTTGCCGCATTTGCCGTGGATCTGCTTTTTCGGGCTTTTGCTTAAATGCAAAGGTGATGGGTTTGTGGTCGGTATAAATGATACATTCCCTGCCCTCGATCTGGTCTGCGAAGTGTTTTACGCCTTTGTAAGCAGCTCCCGTGAGTAAGCGCTCCGCTTGCGTTGTGCTGTAGACAGTTTTTTTGAGAAAAACCCCAATGGTTCCTCTGTGTTGTTGCTGTGCACCTGATGTAGCACTCCTCCGATGCTTGTGTCTGATGCGTCGACAGAAAGTGTAAGCATAGTACCTTCTCGCGGGTAAGCTTACAGCGTTGCGCTTGCTAACGTAGTTTTGAAGTCGTTAAATGCCGTTCTTGCTTCAGCTGTCCACTGTATGATGCGTTTGTCGTTCTTGATGTTGCCTGGTATTAGCGTCTGTAACAGATCTTGCGTCTGCGCTGCCGCTGGAATGAAACGTCTGTAAAACTTTACCATGGCAACGAAACGTCGTAGGTCCTTCGCAACAATTGGCTCTTCGTAGGATGTGATGACTGCAACTTTTTCGGGCAAGGGTAGGATACCGTTTGGTGTGACCAGATGACCGAGAAATTTTACTTCTGTCTGGCCGAAGACGCACTTGCTGCTGTTTATCGTCAAACCGTGTTGTTAAAGTCGTTCAAAAACGCTGCGCAAATGATGTTTGTGCTCTTCTTCGTCCTTCGATGCGATGCAAATATCGTCGAGATAGGGGATCACGAAATTCAAACCGCGCAGTACGGTGTCTACGGCGAAACTCGAACAACCCAAATGGCGTAATTATTGCCGTTTTGGGTATGTCTGCTGGATTCATCGGGATTTGGTGGTACGCTTTTTCTAGATCGATAGTAGAAAAAATTTTATTACCCGCCAACATGTGATGAAATGTCTGGATGTTGGGTATGGGGTACATGTCCCTATCGGTGATTGCGTTAAGAGCCCTGTTGCCTCCACACGGTCGCCAAGTTGTGTCCTTCTTGGGCGCCATGTGCAGTGGTGAACCTCATTGGCTGTTTGAAGGTTGGCAAATACCTTTTTTTTTTAATAAAAATTCGAATTCTGCTTTTGCTATTTTGAGCTTTTCGGGGTTTAATCGGCGTGGCTTTGCGTGAACTGGCGGACCTTTCGTTACGACGTGGTAGCATGTTTCCAAATTCGGAAGAGGTTTGTTGTCGGGCGATGTCAGGACCTCTTTGAACTCACCAATTAACGTTGCGTATTTGCTGCAGCTGGTGACGAGTTTGATGCTTACGATGCTTGCGGCTTCAACGGCGCCGAAAGTGTGCAAATTTGTTGTTTGGTCCACGAGTGAGGAGTTCGCCAAGTCCTCCAAGAGTCGATAGTGTGTGAGAAAATCCGCGCCGATGATAGGTGTATGGACATTGGCTATGCAGAATGTCCAGTCGAAATCACGGCGGAGTCCGAGGTTGAGATTGACGTTTTTGCTGCCGAATGTTTTGATTGGCGTGTTGTTTGCTGCGTAAATGTGCTGTGATTTGGTTGCGGGTGCTGCATATCGGCTGTCGTAGCTGGCAGGACAGATATGTCAGCTCCCGTTTCTACTAAAAAGTGCTTACCGGTAAGGCGGTTTTTGACGAAAAAGCGGAGGTTTTTGTTTGTGGCGAGCGCGCAAGTTTCTCCACCGGCCGGGCCCGAACGCTTAGTTTTTTGAATTCGTTGATCCTGCGCATTCGACATGGCCAAACTTACACGGCTGTCGGCACTTACGCGCGTCCGCTCCGAATTTGTAGTGATACCAGCAGTTGTCGTATTGCTTTGGAGCTGGAGAGGCCGAACGTACTGGTGTGGAACTGCGACTGCGAGTGTTGTGACGAGATGAACGCATGTCACGTAGTTGATGCGTTATTTCATCGATTTGGCGGCGTAGTTGATCGAAGTTGTCCGCGATGGAGCTAGGCGGTACGTCTTCGGTTGCAGGGTTGCTGGGACCCGGCTGGATCGTGTTTACGTGGACAGAGCTGGTCCTGGTGGCCTCCATGATGCGATCGGCCATCGTTGCTGCGTTGATAAGCGTGATGTGCTCGTCAGCAGATAAAATCGCGCGAACTTGTCCAGGGAGATTGCGCAGCCATAGCTGCTTGAGTAGCTCCTCGGTCACCGGCGTCGCTGCTGCTTTGGAACGCATTTCGGCCAACAACTGCGATGGTTTTCGGTCACCAAGCAATAATGCGCCAAGCAGTTTGGTGATTTTAGTTTGCGTGCTGTCAGCAAATTCGTTGATGATGCGTGTTTTGAGCGTGTCGTACATTTCGTTTTTTACCGGAGGCGTGGAGCGCAGGCCTGCCGGCTTATACATTACCCGTGTGGGCAGCTGTCCGATGATGGTGCAATACTTTTTCTTATCGGATGTGATGCCCGCTGCTTCAAATGCTGCCTCGACCTGCCAAAACCAGAGGTCGGTGTGCTATTCCGCAAAGTCAGGTAACTTGACTTTGCCGTGCTCTATGGCGTCCATGCGGGCTGGTGCATCGTTGGGTCGCACCGTCGAGTTGGCCTGGGTCTGCGAGATGTCCAGCATCGCTGTTTCTTCCTCGTCGCTGGTCATTGGAGCTATCGTGTGAATCGGTTCTCAGAAAAGGCGTTGTACTGACGTCAGGAGTTTGTTGTTATCGGGTGCGTGTAGTCGTCGGTTCTTTGTTGTCGTCGGGGTCACCACTCTTTGGTGAATTTAGTGTCCACCAGCACTTTTTCAGTAAAACACACTGCACTTTTAAATAACAACTTTTTTTTCCACTTTCAACAATGTACTGCTGTCGCGTCCTGACAGTGACTGACTGATCAATTGACTGATGATTGCTTGTGTCAGGACCGCTTCTTTTATAGCAGCGAGCCGGCCGTGGTCCGTTCTGCCGGTCCGCTATGCCGTTGCTTTCGTCGTGGCACAGCTGCGGCCCGCTATGTCGTCGCTGCCGTAGACCGATATGCTGTCGTCGTGGCACAGCTGCGGTCCGCTATGCTGTCGCTGCCGTGAACTGCTATGCTGTCGTCGTGGCACAGCTGCGGTCCGTTACGCCGTTGCATGCCATCCGCCACGCTGGCACCGATGCTGACATGTGCCACGCTGGCACCGTTGCTGATATGTCGAGCGGTACAGTTTTTTTTTCGCGCAGGACGTGGAAAATCTTCGAAAGATACAGCCGAACCCGAGCTCGACTGTATGCCGGATTCTTACCGACTAAAAACCACCCCCTTTCTCCAACCCGTGGTCCCGACGGAACTGCCGGTGAGCATTGCGTCGCCGGGCGGGTTCCCAGCCTTAAGTATTCGGCTCGTAGATGCTACTGGGGCCCTCTACCCTACGCTCTTGCTCCAGTCGTCGCTGCTCCATCATAATTTGTGCTGCAAACACACACACCGCGTTCCACTTCTCCACCGTTTCGAGCATTTGCTGCACCATGTTCTGCACGCTAATAGGGCTGCCTATGTTTGATCGCAGCGCCTGTCGCTGTGTCTCGTACCGAGGACATTTTAGGGCTACGTGCTCCGCATCCTCCACCTCGTCGACGCACATGGTGCAGTATGGGTCGTTTTCGTGGCCGAAGGTACGATGCAGGTACGCCTTGAAGCAGCCGTGGCCTGTAAATACCTGCGTCAAGTAATGCATGACTTCGCCGTGCTTGCGGTCCAGCCAATTGCTGAGCACTGGTATCAGGCGGTGCGTCCACCTTCCCTTGGAAGAGCTATCCCAGCGGCTCTGCCAGTCGCTCAGACTTCGCTGCCTGCCGTTGTTTCGCTCATTGCTGTTACCTCCAAAGCTAGGATGTCGACCGGTATCATGCCGGCGACCGCGCAAGCTGCTTCGTACGACGTTGTGCGGAATGCGCGGCATACTCTTAATGCGCATAGGCGGTACGTTGCCTCAATTTTTCGCCGGTACGAGCGAACCGTCGTCGCAGGGGCCCAGATTTGCGCTCCATATAGTAAGGTCGAGGTTGGCACTCTTGACAAGAGTATCCTCGTTGCTTGCTTTGGTCCGCCAAGGTTTGGCATTAGTATGACGCCCAAGTACCTAATTGAGGCCTTTGAAGCAATCGTGTGACTGTTTACTCGAACATGTGCCTGCTCTACCTTCTTCCTGCTTGATATCAGCAGGACTTCAGTCTTCTGTTCGGCCAGCTGCAGGCCATTCGCCGTGAGCCATTGCTGGATCTTCGCCACCGTGTCGTTGCAGACCGCCTCAATGTTGTGGATGTGCTTGCCAGTGACGACTATTACGATGTCGTCCGCAAAGCCGACGATTGTCGCTGTCTTGTGTACGTCCAGCTGCAGTACGCCGTCGTACATGAGATTCCACAACATTGGGCCCAGCACTGATCCTTGCGGAACACCTCCTGTCACCAGATGTAGTTTTTCTCCGTCATCAGTACTGTATAACAATCGCCTGTTCGAAAAGTAGCTGGCTATGATTGCCACCAGGTGCTCTGGCACGCCTCGTCGGCGCAGCGCTAACAGGATGTGACCCCAATTCGCGGAGTTGAACGCGTTTTTTACGTCCAGCGTAACCAGGCAGCAATACTCCTTTTTACCCCCTTTCCAGCGTGTGCCGCTGATTGCGTCTCGAGCTGCTTCAACCACCACCTCGATTGAGTTGATCGTCGACCTTGATTTCCGAAACCCGAATTGGTAGTCGGATAATCCGCCTGCTGCAGTAACAGCCGCTTCTAGCCTGTCGGCTATTACTCTCTCCAAGATCTTCCCTGCCGTATCCAGCAAACATATTGGGCGATATGCGGAAGGGTCGTCTGGGGGTTTGCCCCCCTTGGGCAGCAACACCAGTTTTTGCAGCTTCCACTGGTCCGGGAAAGTCTGCTCTTGCAGGCACGTGTTAAACACGTCCGCGAACAGTCCTGCGTGAAGCCTAATAGCCGCCTTGAGGGCGACGTTTGGCACTCCGTCGTAGCCTGGGGCTTTGCTGTCGCCGATCCTGCTGCAGATGGCAACAACTTCATGTGGCGTCACTTGCTCAATGACGCCGCTGGTTGTGGTTAACCCACTATTACACATGGGTAACCGCTGCTGGTCGGGAAACAGGCATTCCACTATTCTTGCCACAAATGGTGCAGACACTGGTGGCGGGGGGGTGAAGATGGCAAGCTTTTTCATGACCACCTGGTACGCTTTGCCCCACGGGTTCTCGTCTACTGTACTTAGCAGCTCCATAAAGCTCTTTTTTTTGCTATCTTTAATAGCAAATTTTAAAGATTTTCGTGCGTTGCGGTAGGCAACCTGACAGGCATCTCTAGTGAACGGGTCCGTGGCTCGCTGGTAGCGACGTCTGCTTTTGTTGCATTCTGCTCGCAGCTTTTCGATTCTGGCATTCCACCAGTAGACCGGAGTGCGCCGCGCGGAGCCGCCCCTCCTTCGCATCGATGCATTGCACGCGCGTGTGATTCGGCCCATCAACTGCTTCGTTTTCTCCGACGCTGAACCATTCAGCGGCGAACCCTCCATGGACAGCTCGAAAAGTTGTTTGTCGAAAGTTTTTTGCCTCCAGCCTCGCGGACAATGTCTGCCACCAGTCGGTTGCCTGGGTGTGTGTGAGCGCGAAATGCTGCAACAGATCGCTTGATGGTCGCTATGTGTGTATCTGCTGCTAAGCTCCCACGAAGCCCTCGGCGCCAGCCCTGAGCTAACAAATGTAACGTCGATGCAAGAGGTTCTGCCGTTTCTACTAAAAGTGGGCTGCCCGCCAGTGTTGAGCAGCACCAAGTCGAGCGCTGCGAACGCCTCCAACAGCATGGTCCCCCTCGCGTTTGTCCTGGACGAGCCCCACTCTGTTGCCCAGGCATTAAAGTCGCCCGCGACTATCTTCGGCGACCTGTCCCTCGCATCCGTCACTATTTCGTCGATCATCGATGCGTATTGGTCCATGGCCATGCTCGGCGGCGCATAGCAGCTATACAGGAAGATACCATCCACCTTTGCTCGCACAAAGCCCCTGGCCCCTCTTGCCTGTTCTTGGAGTGGGCTTCTACCACAGATCCGAATCGTCGCTTTTCCCGCATCATCTGCGGCCCACACGCTCTCGTCTCTTTGTTTGTACGGCTCGCTTAGGAGCGCCGCGTCGGCGCCCAACTCCCGCACGGTTTGGCCCAGCAGCTCCTGCGCTGCCTCGCAGTGGTTAAGGTTCAGCTGTATGAACTTCATCAATGATGATTTTTAGCCGCCGCCTGATACACTAGGCATTTGTAGCTGCCGGTGATATGGCTCGCTTCCATCTTGTTTGACGCGCAGTGCATACACTTAGGCGCCGCGGCGCAGTCGCTGATTTTGTGGCCTTTATCGCCACACCGCATGCATAGGTCAGACCAATCGTTGGCGCTGTTACAGTCTCTGGCCAGGTGTCCGAAACCCATACATTTGTAACAGCGACGCATCCGGATTTTCTCTCGGATGCGGCACTGCACCCAAAGGACTCGAATTCTGCCAGCCTTCAACACTGCGTTGGCAGTATATACCGGAAGCACTAACTCCGCCCGCTGCGTTCCAGCAAAGCTTTGCCGCAACGATTTAAGCTTCGCGTTCGATATGCCTGGCACCTCCGAAAATTGTTGGCAGAGTGCTGCGATAACTTCGTCGCCCATTATTACTTCATCTAGGTCCATAACTTCCATAATGGTCGTTTCCGTGAGAGCAGTTACTTCCGCTTCACTCTGCAGGAACTTTTCCATCGCTCTCTGCAGGTCATCCGTCGCCGAGCTAGCTGCTTTTTTAGCTCAAACAGCAACTCGCCCTTAATGGTTTTTCGGACCTGTTTTACATTCAAGCTAAGCTCTTTTAGTTCTGACGCAGCTTTGACCTTCCGCAACATATCCGCGTAGGTAGTTTGGCCAGTTACTTTAACTACCAGCGCGTCTGGTCGAGTCTGCCTTTTCCTAGACTTCTGATTGGCCTGTACCTTTACCCAGCCATTTTGCCTGCTTTGCTGGCACCTCGGATGTGTTTGGTCAGCCGATGCGTTTATTGGCTGAGGTAAGTTCTCCTGCGTTTGCTTTAGTTGCTTGTTGTTGTTTTCGCCACGTTGCATTTCATTTGCACTTCGCTTAGTCTTTGGCGATATTATGCGCGTGCGTTTTTTACTCTGCTGAGGTGAGTTCTCCGCTGCTCTTGCATTATCATCATTTGCCGCTCTCGTTCTTTTGATCCGAATTGTTGCTTCTTCCAGCTTCTCAGTTTGCGTGGCCATGGTGTTAGTGCGCGGCTTAGGGTTTTTGTTTCCCATGTTGGCTTGCGCCGCTACACGCTCATACATGTCGACGACGCTGCTGACCACACTCTTCATTTGCTGGCTCATGTTTCGCTTGCTCTCCACCATGCTCCACAACTCTTTTATTTTTTTTGCCGAGTGCCGAGAGAGCAGCACTGCGCATACCATCGTCGTCGGGCGCCGCAAAATTTCCGCTCTCACTTGCTGGTGTAGTAGTTGCTGTCCGGCACCGTATGTGTGGGGAGCTGTTTGTCTCATCTGCTGTTTCTACTGCTGTTGTTGCCATTTTCCTCACTGGCGATCGAGCTAGTTTTGTGCGCGCCTTGAACGGGTTCGCAGTCGTGTCGCGGCTCGGTGCCGAGCTGGATGTCGCTCTGTCATTTTGCGCTGGGGCGATTTTGCTTGGAGATGAATTCCACATACTCCCAAGCTTGGTCGCATGCCCACCTGATTTCGCCGCAGTCTTCGCCGGTTGGTGCCTTCGCTAGGTACGGCTTGTGCTGGAGACTTTCCTCTCACGTTCTCGTGGTGGTGAACAATCGAGGTTCGTGTCCGTGCTGCAGTGTGGGCGGAGCCTAGCGCGACGCCGAGCTTTTAGCATGGCTACAGCCCAGGTCCGAGCAGTACGGTGAACTTGGCTGTAGTTTAGTTGCAGCCGCACTCCTCCCACTAATTCGTTGTTGAGGTTCGTTTTACTTACCTCCGTTCTTCTCTGCCGAGGTGGATTTCGCTGAGACTTCAGCTGCTAAGGCGCGGTGGTTTGAAGAAACAGACACTTCCACTCCAGTGAGTCACAAGCGGAGAGTTGATTGCATTTTTCACTACGCACTTCTCACTGTTAGAGCCTTTACACTCACTTTTAAAATTACTCGGTCACTTTGTCCTCACTTAAAAGAGATTTTTTGTGGATCGCTGTGAAAACACGTCTTCACTCCAGAACGATCACTCTCTCTCTCGAGCGGTACAGTATGTGCCGCCACAACCAGCCCACCTCCAGCATGTGGCTCGGCCTAGAGACACAGGCGATCAGGAAAACGGACCCTTCGTCCTGACTGTGTTGTTGGCGCTGCCGTGCTGTAAGTGCCGCTATCGCTGCTTGCTGGTTGCATGTCCTTTAATAATAATAATAATAATAATTGATTGGCACGACAGCCCGCTTACGCGAGACTAAGGCCTAGCTTCCCGCAACCACCCGTGTTGTGCGTGTGAATTTTGTACGCGGGTGGAAGGGACCTACAGTTTTATGCCGGTTCCGAACGGCAGGTTGGGAGCTTTTTCATAGGCAATTTTTACTCTCAGAGGTTTGCCATTTCCAGCTGAGAGGACAGCCACCGAAAGAGAAAACGAGTTTCCCGTTATTTTTTTTTAGGTGTTACTACATGCAGAATTCGAACTAGCGTCGCTCTGCATGCGACTCGCTTGGACCGCGCACTAACCAACTGAGCCACGGCGGCTGCATGTCCTTTGCAGTATGTAATTCGCTGCCAAGGTCGGTGAATGCTGCTTTCAGGCGGTCAAGCGATACATTTTTGGTGCTGCTGCCGATCTTCAGCGTGTATAATTTAGGGCGTCGCTTAAGCACCGTAAATGGTCCGTCGTATGGCTGCTGCAAGGGCGTATGTACGGCATCGTTTCGGACGAAGACCTGCTTGCAGTGATGGAGCTCTTTTTGTAAAAATGGTTTCTTACCTCCATGGTTTGCAGTCTACGTAGGTCGTATTTTGGACATTATTTGCCGGAACTGTTGAGCGAATTCCGACTCGCTGCTGCGTGGTTTTTGTGCTATTAAAAACTCGGATGGCAACCGCAAACTTTTGCCATATACGAGTTCAGCTGGTGCGGCCTGGATATCTTCTTTGAATGCTGAGCGCAGTCCGAGCATGATCAGCGGTAACTCCTGCGTCCAGTGAAGGGTGTCTTTGCTTTTCAAAGCCGCTTTTAGGGTGCGATGAAACCGTTCGATCAATCCATTGGATTGCGCGTGATAAGCGGTGGTGCGTAGGTGACGAATGCCTAGCCGCTCGTTCAGTTCCCGGAAAAGCTGACTTTCAAATTGCCGTCCTTGATCTGTAGTGATTTTGCTTGGGACGCCAAAGCGCGAGATCCAGGTTTCGATGAGCGTCTTCGCGACGGTTTCTGCTGTGATGTCATAGATGGGTGTTGCTTCTGGCCATCTTGTAAACCTGTCGATTGCCGTGAGGAGATACCGGTAACCGTTCGACGGTGGCAGTGGCCCCACAATGTCGATGTTGATATGGTCGAATCGCGTTTCGTTGATGTCGTAGAACTGCAGCGGTGACTTGTTGTGTCGATGAATTTTCGATTTCTGACATGGTATGCAGCTCCTCGACCAAGCAGCGACATCTCTGTGGACATTCGGCCAAATGAATCTGTCCTTGATGAGTCGGCAAGTGGCTCGTATACCCGGATGCGAGATGTTGTGGACGGCGTCGAAGATTTTCTTTCGCATAGCTGCTGGTACAAACGGCTTACATCTGTTGTCAGTCACGTGGCAATAGAGCTGCTGCTTGGAGTTAACGATTGGCAGCTTTGTCAGCGTGAGATGGTAGTGGGGGTCGCTTTGCAAAATCGATTTCACCTCTTCGTCTTTCTCCTGTTCGAGTGCCAACGCGTCATAATTTATCGAGTCGTGCTGAATGGCGCTAATTCTGGAAAGAAAATCGGAGACAACGTTTTCCTTACCCTTCACGTGACGAATGTCGGTCGTGAACTGGCTGATGTAATGGAGTTGCCGCATTTGCCGTGGATCTGCTTTTTCGGGCTTTTGCTTAAATGCAAAGGTGATGGGTTTGTGGTCGGTATAAATGATACATTCCCTGCCCTCGATCTGGTCTGCGAAGTGTTTTACGCCTTTGTAAGCAGCTCCCGTGAGTAAGCGCTCCGCTTGCGTTGTGCTGTAGACAGTTTTTTTGAGAAAAACCCCAATGGTTCCTCTGTGTTGTTGCTGTGCACCTGATGTAGCACTCCTCCGATGCTTGTGTCTGATGCGTCGACAGAAAGTGTAAGCATAGTACCTTCTCGCGGGTAAGCTTACAGCGTTGCGCTTGCTAACGTAGTTTTGAAGTCGTTAAATGCCGTTCTTGCTTCAGCTGTCCACTGTATGATGCGTTTGTCGTTCTTGATGTTGCCTGGTATTAGCGTCTGTAACAGATCTTGCGTCTGCGCTGCCGCTGGAATGAAACGTCTGTAAAACTTTACCATGGCAACGAAACGTCGTAGGTCCTTCGCAACAATTGGCTCTTCGTAGGCTGTGATGACTGCAACTTTTTCGGGCAAGGGTAGGATACCGTTTGGTGTGACCAGATGACCGAGAAATTTTACTTCTGTCTGGCCGAAGACGCACTTGCTGCTGTTTATCGTCAAACCGTGTTGTTAAAGTCGTTCAAAAACGCTGCGCAAATGATGTTTGTGCTCTTCTTCGTCCTTCGATGCGATGCAAATATCGTCGAGATAGGGGATCACGAAATTCAAACCGCGCAGTACGGTGTCTACGGCGAAACTCGAACAACCCAAATGGCGTAATTATTGCCGTTTTGGGTATGTCCGCTGGATTCATCGGGATTTGGTGGTACGCTTTTTCTAGATCGATAGTAGAAAAAATTTTATTACCCGCCAACATGTGATGAAATGTCTGGATGTTGGGTATGGGGTACATGTCCCTATCGGTGATTGCGTTAAGAGCCCTGTAGCCTCCACACGGTCGCCAAGTTGTGTCCTTCTTGGGCGCCATGTGCAGTGGTGAAGCTCATTGGCTGTTTGAAGGTTGGCAAATACCTTTTTTTTTAATAAAAATTCGAATTCTGCTTTTGCTATTTTGAGCTTTTCGGGGTTTAATCGGCGTGGCTTTGCGTGAACTGGCGGACCTTTCGTTACGACGTGGTAGCATGTTTCCAAATTCGGAAGAGGTTTGTTGTCGGGCGATGTCAGGACCTCTTTGAACTCACCAATTAACGTTGCGTATTTGCTGCAGCTGGTGACGAGTTTGATGCTTACGATGCTTGCGGCTTCAACGGCGCCGAAAGTGTGCAAATTTGTTGTTTGGTCCACGAGTGAGGAGTTCGCCAAGTCCTCCAAGAGTCGATAGTGTGTGAGAAAATCCGCGCCGATGATAGGTGTATGGACATTGGCTATGCAGAATGTCCAGTCGAAATCACGGCGGAGTCCGAGGTTGAGGTTGACGTTTTTGCTGCCGAATGTTTTGATTGGCGTGTTGTTTGCTGCGTAAATGTGCTGTGCGTTTGGTTGTGGGTGCTGCATATCGGCTGTCGTAGCTGGCAGGACAGATATGTCAGCTCCCGTTTCTACTAAAAAGTGCTGACCGGTAAGGCGGTTTTTGACGAAAAAGCGGAGGTTTTTGTTTGTGGCGAGCGCGCAAGTTTCTCCACCGGCCTGGGCCCGAACGCTTAGTTTTTTGAATTCGTTGATCCTGCGCATTCGACATGGCCAAACTTACACGGCTGTCGGCACTTACGCGCGTCCGCTCCGAATTTGTAGTGATACCAGCAGTTGTCGTATTGCTTTGGAGCTGGAGAGGCCGAACGTACTGGTGTGGAACTGCGACTGCGAGTGTTGTGACGAGATGAACGCATGTCACGTAGTTGATGCGTTATTTCATCGATTTGGCGGCGTAGTTGATCGAAGTTGTCCGCGATGGAGCTAGGCGGTACGTCTTCGGTTGCAGGGTTGCTGGGACCCGGCTGGATCGTGTTTACGTGGACAGAGCTGGTCCTGGTGGCCTCCATGATGCGATCGGCCATCGTTGCTGCGTTGATAAGCGTGATGTGCTCGTCAGCAGATAAAATCGCGCGAACTTGTCCAGGGAGATTGCGCAGCCATAGCTGCTTGAGTAGCTCCTCGGTCACCGGCGTCGCTGCTGCTTTGGAACGCATTTCGGCCAACAACTGCGATGGTTTTCGGTCACCAAGCAATAATGCGCCAAGCAGTTTGGTGATTTTAGTTTGCGTGCTGTCAGCAAATTCGTTGATGATGCGTGTTTTGAGCGTGTCGTACATTTCGTTTTTTACCGGAGGCGTGGAGCGCAGGCCTGCCGGCTTATACATTACCCGTGTGGGCAGCTGTCCGATGATGGTGCAATACTTTTTCTTATCGGATGTGATGCCCGCTGCTTCAAATGCTGCCTCGACCTGCCAAAACCAGAGGTCGGTGTGCTATTCCGCAAAGTCAGGTAACTTGACTTTGCCGTGCTCTATGGCGTCCATGCGGGCTGGTGCATCGTTGGGTCGCACCGTCGAGTTGGCCTGGGTCTGCGAGATGTCCAGCATCGCTGTTTCTTCCTCGTCGCTGGTCATTGGAGCTATCGTGTGAATCGGTTCTCAGAAAAGGCGTTGTACTGACGTCAGGAGTTTGTTGTTATCGGGTGCGTGTAGTCGTCGGTTCTTTGTTGTCGTCGGGGTCACCACTCTTTGGTGAATTTAGTGTCCACCAGCACTTTTTCAGTAAAACACACTGCACTTTTAAAATAACAACTTTTTTTCCACTTTCAACAATGTACTGCTGTCGCGTCCTGACAGTGACTGACTGATCAATTGACTGATGATTGCTTGTGTCAGGACCGCTTCTTTTATAGCAGCGAGCCGGCCGTGGTCCGTTCTGCCGGTCCGCTATGCCGTTGCTTTCGTCGTGGCACAGCTGCGGCCCGCTATGTCGTCGCTGCCGTAGACCGCTATGCTGTCGTCGTGGCACAGCTGCGGTCCGCTATGCTGTCGCTGCCGTGAACCGCTATGCTGTCGTCGTGGCACAGCTGCGGTCCGTTACGCCGTTGCATGCCATCCGCCACGCTGGCACCGATGCTGACATGTGCCACGCTGGTACCGTTGCTGATATGTCGAGCGGTACAGTTTTTTTTTCGCGCAGGACGTGGAAAATCTTCGAAAGATACAGCCGAACCCGAGCTCGACTGTATGCCGGATTCTTACCGACTAAAAACCACCCCCTTTCTCCAACCCGTGGTCCCGACGGAACTGCCGGTGAGCATTGCGTCGCCGGGCGGGTTCCCAGCCTTAAGTATTCGGCTCGTAGATGCTACTGGGGCCCTCTACCCTACGCTCTTGCTCCAGTCGTCGCTGCTCCATCATAATTTGTGCTGCAAACACACACACCGCGTTCCACTTCTCCACCGTTTCGAGCATTTGCTGCACCATGTTCTGCACGCTAATAGGGCTGCCTATGTTTGATCGCAGCGCCTGTCGCTGTGTCTCGTACCGAGGACATTTTAGGGCTACGTGCTCCGCATCCTCCACCTCGTCGACGCACATGGTGCAGTATGGGTCGTTTTCGTGGCCGAAGGTACGATGCAGGTACGCCTTGAAGCAGCCGTGGCCTGTAAATACCTGCGTCAAGTAATGCATGACTTCGCCGTGCTTGCGGTCCAGCCAATTGCTGAGCACTGGTATCAGGCGGTGCGTCCACCTTCCCTTGGAAGAGCTATCCCAGCGGCTCTGCCAGTCGCTCAGACTTCGCTGCCTGCCGTTGTTTCGCTCATTGCTGTTATCGCGCGCTTTGTAGTGCGCCTCCAAAGCTAGGATGTCGACCGGTATCATGCCGGCGACCACGCAAGCTGCTTCGTACGACGTTGTGCGGAATGCGCGGCATACTCTTAATGCGCATAGGCGATACGTTGCCTCAATTTTTCGCCGGTACGAGCGAACCGTCGTCGCAGGGGCCCAGATTTGCGCTCCATATAGTAAGGTCGAGGTTGCCACTCTTGACAAGAGTATCCTCGTTGCTTGCTTTGGTCCGCCAAGGTTTGGCATTAGTCTCGCTAGCGCCACCACAGCTCTGGTAGCTCGCTCCGCTGCGTGCTGTAGGTGCTGCTTGAACGTCAGCCGGTTGTCAAGTATGACGCCCAAGTACCTAATTGAGGCCTTTGAAGCAATCGTGTGACTGTTTACTCGAACATGCGCCTGCTCTACCTTCTTCCTGCTTGATATCAGCAGGACTTCAGTCTTCTGTTCGGCCAGCTGCAGGCCATTCGCCGTGAGCCATTGCTGGATCTTCGCCACCGTGTCGTTGCAGACCGCCTCAATGTTGTGGATGTGCTTGCCAGTGACGACTATTACGATGTCGTCCGCAAAGCCGACGATTGTCGCTGTCTTGTGTACGTCCAGCTGCAGTACGCCGTCGTACATGAGATTCCACAACATTGGGCCCAGCACTGATCCTTGCGGAACACCTCCTGTCACCAGATGTAGTTTTTCTCCGTCATCAGTACTGTATAACAATCGCCTGTTCGAAAAGTAGCTGGCTATGATTGCCACCAGGTGCTCTGGCACGCCTCGTCGGCGCAGCGCTAACAGGATGTGACCCCAATTCGCGGAGTTGAACGCGTTTTTTACGTCCAGCGTAACCAGGCAGCAATACTCCTTTTTACCCCCTTTCCAGCGTGTGCCGCTGATTACGTCTCGAGCTGCTTCAACCACCACCTCGATTGAGTTGATCGTCGACCTTGATTTCCGAAACCCGAATTGGTAGTCGGATAATCCGCCTGCTGCAGTAACAGCCGCTTCTAGCCTGTCGGCTATTACTCTCTCCAAGATCTTCCCTGCCGTATCCAGCAAACATATTGGGCGATATGCGGAAGGGTCGTCTGGGGGTTTGCCCCCCTTGGGCAGCAACACCAGTTTTTGCAGCTTCCACTGGTCCGGGAAAGTCTGCTCTTGCAGGCACGTGTTAAACACGTCCGCGAACAGTCCTGCGTGAAGCCTAATAGCCGCCTTGAGGGCGACGTTTGGCACTCCGTCGTAGCCTGGGGCTTTGCTGTCGCCGATCCTGCTGCAGATGGCAACAACTTCATGTGGCGTCACTTGCTCAATGACGCCGCTGGTTGTGGTTAACCCACTATTACACATGGGTAACCGCTGCTGGTCGGGAAACAGGCATTCCACTATTCTTGCCACAAATGGTGCAGACACTGGTGGCGGGGGGGTGAAGATGGCAAGCTTTTTCATGACCACCTGGTACGCTTTGCCCCACGGGTTCTCGTCTACTGTACTTAGCAGCTCCATAAAGCTCTTTTTTTTGCTATCTTTAATAGCAAATTTTAAAGATTTTCGTGCGTTGCGGTAGGCAACCTGACAGGCATCTCTAGTGAACGGGTCCGTGGCTCGCTGGTAGCGACGTCTGCTTTTGTTGCATTCTGCTCGCAGCTTTTCGATTCTGGCATTCCACCAGTAGACCGGAGTGCGCCGCGCGGAGCCGCCCCTCCTTCGCATCGATGCATTGCACGCGCGTGTGATTCGGCCCATCAACTGCTTCGTTTTCTCCGACGCTGAACCATTCAGCGGCGAACCCTCCATGGACAGCTCGAAAAGTTGTTTGTCGAAAGTTTTTTGCCTCCAGCCTCGCGGACAATGTCTGCCACCAGTCGGTTGCCTGGGTGTGTGTGAGCGCGAAATGCTGCAACAGATCGCTTGATGGTCGCTATGTGTGTATCTGCTGCTAAGCTCCCACGAAGCCCTCGGCGCCAGCCCTGAGCTAACAAATGTAACGTCGATGCAAGAGGTTCTGCCGTTTCTACTAAAAGTGGGCTGCCCGCCAGTGTTGAGCAGCACCAAGTCGAGCGCTGCGAACGCCTCCAACAGCATGGTCACCCTCGCGTTTGTCCTGGACGAGCCCCACTCTGTTGCCCAGGCATTAAAGTCGCCCGCGACTATCTTCGGCGACCTGTCCCTCGCATCCGTCACTATTTCGTCGATAATCGATGCGTATTGCGGCGCATAGCAGCTATACAGGAAGATACCATCCACCTTTGCTCGCACAAAGCCCCTGGCCCCTCTTGCCTGTTCTTGGAGTGGGCTTCTACCACAGATCCGAATCGCCGCTTTTCCCGCATCATCTGCGGCCCACACGCTCTCGTCTCTTTGTTTGTACGGCTCGCTTAGGAGCGCCGCGTCGGCGCCCAACTCCCGCACGGTTTGGCCCAGCAGCTCCTGCGCTGCCTCGCAGTGGTTAAGGTTCAGCTGTATGAACTTCATCAATGATGATTTTTAGCCGCCGCCTGATACACTGGGCATTTGTAGCTGCCGGTGATATGGCTCGCTTCCATCTTGTTTGACGCGCAGTGCATACACTTAGGCGCCGCGGCGCAGTCGCTGATTTTGTGGCCTTTATCGCCACACCGCATGCATAGGTCAGACCAATCGTTGGCGCTGTTACAGTCTCTGGCCAGGTGTCCGAAACCCATACATTTGTAACAGCGACGCATCCGGATTTTCTCTCGGATGCGGCACTGCACCCAAAGGACTCGAATTCTGCCAGCCTTCAACACTGCGTTGGCAGTATTTACCGGAAGCACTAACTCCGCCCGCTGCGTTCCAGCAAAGCTTTGCCGCAACGATTTAAGCTTCGCGTTCGATATGCCTGGCACCTCCGAAAATTGTTGGCAGAGTGCTGCGATAACTTCGTCGCCCATGGTTACTTCATCTAGGTCCATAACTTCCATAATGGTCGTTTCCGTGAGAGCAGTTACTTCCGCTTCACTCTGCAGGAACTTTTCCATCGCTCTCTGCAGGTCATCCGTCGCCGAGCTAGCTGCTTTTTTAGCTCAAACAGCAACTCGCCCTTAATGGTTTTTCGGACCTGTTTTACATTCAAGCTAAGCTCTTTTAGTTCTGACGCAGCTTTGACCTTCCGCAACATATCCGCGTAGGTAGTTTGGCCAGTTACTTTAACTACCAGCGCGTCTGGTCGAGTCTGCCTTTTCCTAGACTTTTGATTGGCCTGTACCTTTACCCAGCCATTTTGCCTGCTTTGCTGGCACCTCGGATGTGTTTGGTCAGCCGATGCGTTTATTGGCTGAGGTAAGTTCTCCTGCGTTTGCTTTAGTTGCTTGTTGTTGTTTTCGCCACGTTGCATTTCATTTGCACTTCGCTTAGTCTTTGGCGATATTATGCGCGTGCGTTTTTTACTCTGCTGAGGTGAGTTCTCCGCTGCTCTTGCATTATCATCATTTGCCGCTCTCGTTCTTTTGATCCGAATTGTTGCTTCTTCCAGCTTCTCAGTTTGCGTGGCCATGGTGTTAGTGCGCGGCTTAGGGTTTTTGTTTCCCATGTTGGCTTGCGCCGCTACACGCTCATACATGTCGACGACGCTGCTGACCACACTCTTCATTTGCTGGCTCATGTTTCGCTTGCTCTCCACCATGCTCCACAACTCTTTTATTTTTTTGCCGAGTGCCGAGAGAGCAGCACTGCGCATACCATAGTCGTCGGGCGCCGCAAAATTTCCGCTCTCACTTGCTGGTGTAGTAGTTGCTGTCCGGCACCGTATGTGTGGGGAGCTGTTTGTCTCATCTGCTGTTTCTACTGCTGTTGTTGCCATTTCCCTCACTGGCGATCGAGCTAGTTTTGTGCGCGCCTTGAACGGGTTCGCAGTCGTGTCGCGGCTCGGTGCCGAGCTGGATGTCGCTCTGTCATTTTGCGCTGGGGCGATTTTGCTTGGAGATGAATTCCACATACTCCCAAGCTTGGTCGCATGCCCACCTGATTTCGCCGCAGTCTTCGCCGGTTGGTGCCTTCGCTAGGTACGGCTTGTGCTGGAGACTTTCCTCTCACGTTCTCGTGGTGGTGAACAATCGAGGTTCGTGTCCGTGCTGCAGTGTGGGCGGAGCCTAGCGCGACGCCGAGCTTTTAGCATGGCTACAGCCCAGGTCCGAGCAGTACGGTGAACTTGGCTGTAGTTTAGTTGCAGCCGCACTCCTCCCACTAATTCGTTGTTGAGGTTCGTTTTACTTACCTCCGTTCTTCTCTGCCGAGGTGGATTTCGCTAAAACTTCAGCTGCTAAGGCGCGGTGGTTTGAAGAAACAGACACTTCCACTCCAGTGAGTCACAAGCGGAGAGTTGATTGCATTTTTCACTACGCACTTCTCACTGTTAGAGCCTTTACACTCACTTTTAAAATTACTCGGTCACTTTGTCCTCACTTAAAAGAGATTTTTTGTGGATCGCTGTGAAAACACGTCTTCACTCCAGAACGATCACTCTCTCTCTCGAGCGGTACAGTATGTGCCGCCACAACCAGCCCACCTCCAGCATGTAGCTCGGCCTAGAGACACAGGCGATCAGGAAAACGGACCCTTCGTCCTGACTGTGTTGTTGGCGCTGCCGTGCTGTAAGTGCCGCTATCGCTGCTTGCTGGTTGCATGTCCTTTGCAGTATGTAATTCGCTGCCAAGGTCGGTGAATGCTGCTTTCAGGCGGTCAAGCGATACATTTTTGGTACTGCTGCCGATCTTCAGCCTGTATAATTTAGGGCGTCGCTTTAGCACCGTAAATGGTCCGTCGTATGGCTGCTGCAAGGGCGTATGTACGGCGTCGTTTCGGACGAAGACCTGCTTGCAGTGATGGAGCTCTTTTTGTAAAAATGGTTTCTTACCTCCATGGTGTGCAGTCTGCGTAGGTCGTATTTTTGACATTATTTGCCGGAACTGTTGAGCGAATTCCAACTCGCTGCTGCGTGGTTTTTGTGCTATGAAAAACTCGGATGGCAACCGCAAACTTTTGCCATATACGAGTTCAGCTGGTGCGGCCTGGATATCTTCTTTGAATGCTGAGCGCAGTCCGAGCATGATCAGCGGTAACTCCTGCGTCCAGTGAAGGGTGTCTTTGCTTTTCAAAGCCGCTTTTAGGGTACGATGAAACCGTTCGATCAATCCATTGGATTGCGCGTGATAAGCGGTGGTTCGTAGGTGACGAATGCCTAGCCGCTCGTTCAGTTCCCGGAAAAGCTGACTTTCAAATTGCCGTCCTTGATCTGTAGTGATTTTGCTTGGGACGCCAAAGCGCGAGATCCAGGTTTCGATGAGCGTCTTCGCGACGGTTTCTGCTGTGATGTCATAGATGGGTGTTGCTTCTGGCCATCTTCTAGACCTGTCGATTGCCGTGAGTAGATACCGGTAACCGTTCGACGGTGGCAGTGGCCCCACAATGTCGATGTTGATATGGTCGAATCGCGTTTCGTTGATGTCGTAGAACTGCAGCGGTGACTTGTTGTGTTGATGAATTTTCGATTTCTGTTTGGCTCGTATACCCGGATGCGAGATGTTGTGGACGGCGTCGAAGATTTTCTTTCGCATAGCTGCTGGTACAAACGGCTTACATCTGTTGTCAGTCACGTGGCAATAGAGCTGCTGCTTGGAGTTAACGATTGGCAGCTTTGTCAGCGTGAGATGGTAGTGGGGGTCGCTTTGCAAAATCGATTTCACCTCTTCGTCTTTCTCCTGTTCGAGTGCCAACGCGTCATAATTTATCGAGTCGTGCTGAATGGCGCTAATTCTGGAAAGAAAATCGGAGACAACGTTTTCCTTACCCTTCACCTGACGAATGTCGGTCGTGAACTGGCTGATGTAATGGAGTTGCCGCATTTGCCGTGGATCTGCTTTTTCGGGCTTTTGCTTAAATGCAAAGGTGATGGGTTTGTGGTCGGTATAAATGATACATTCCCTGCCCTCGATCTGGTCTGCGAAGTGTTTTACGCCTTTGTAAGCAGCTCCCGTGAGTAAGCGCTCCAGTTGCGTTGTGCTGTAGACAGTTTTTTTGAGAAAAACCCCAATGGTTCGTCTGTGTTGTTGCTGTGCACCTGATGTAGCACTCCTCCGATGCTTGTGTCTGATGCGTCGACAGAAAGTGTAAGCATAGTACCTTCTCGCGGGTAAGCTTACAGCGTTGCGCTTGCTAACGTAGTTTTGAAGTCGTTAAATGCCGTTCTTGCTTCAGCTGTCCACTGTATGATGCGTTTGTCGTTCTTGATGTTGCCTGGTATTAGCGTCTGTAACAGATCTTGCGTCTGCGCTGCCGCTGGAATGAAACGTCTGTAAAACTTTACCATGGCAACGAAACGTCGTAGGTCCTTCGCAACAATTGGCTCTTCGTAGGCTGTGATGACTGCAACTTTTTCGGGCAAGGGTAAGATACCGTTTGGTGTGACCAGATGACCGAGAAATTTTACTTCTGTCTGGCCGAAGACGCACTTGCTGCTGTTTATCGTCAAACCGTGTTGTTGGAGTCGTTCGAAAACGCTGCGCAAATGATGTTTGTGCTCTTCTTCGTCCTTCGATGCGATGCAAATATCGTCGAGATAGGGGATCACGAAATTCAAACCGCGCAGTACGGTGTCTATATACCGTTGGAATGTCTGTGCAGCATTGCATAACTCAAAGGTCATGTAGCGAAACTCGAACAACCCAAATGGCGTAATTATTGCCGTTTTGGGTATGTCCGCTGGATTCATCGGGATTTGGTGGTACGCTTTTTCCAGATCGATAGTAGAACAAATTTTCTTACCCGCCAACACGTGATGAAATGTCTGGATGTTGGGTATGGGGTACATGTCCCTATCGGTGATTGCGTTAAGAGCCCTGTAGTCTCCACACGGTCGCCAAGTTTTGTCCTTCTTGGGCGCCATGTGCAGTGGTGAAGCTCATCGGCTGTTTGAAGGTTGGCAAATACCTTTTTTTTTAATAAAAATTCGAATTCTGCTTTTGCTATTTTGAGCTTTTCGGGGTTTAATCGGCGTGGCTTTGCGTGAACTGGCGGACCTTTCGTTACGACGTGGTAGCATGTTTCCAAATTCGGAAGAGGTTTGTTGTCGGGCGATGTCAGGACCTCTTTGAACTCACCAATTAACGTTGCGTATTTGCTGCAGCTGGTGACGAGTTTGATGCTTACGATGCTTGCGGCTTCAACGGCGCCGAAAGTGTGCAAATTTGTTGTTTGGTCCACGAGTGAGGAGTTCGCCAAGTCCTCCAAGAGTCGATAGTGTGTGAGAAAATCCGCGCCGATGATAGGTGTATGGACATTGGCTATGCAGAATGTCCAGTCGAAATCACGGCGGAGTCCGAGGTTGAGGTTGACGTTTTTGCTGCCGAATGTTTTGATTGGCGTGTTGTTTGCTGCGTAAATGTGCTGTGCGTTTGGTTGTGGGTGCTGCATATCGGCTGTCGTAGCTGGCAGGACAGATATGTCAGCTCCCGTTTCTACTAAAAAGTGCTGACCGGTAAGGCGGTTTTTGACGAAAAAGCGGAGGTTTTTGTTTGTGGCGAGCGCGCAAGTTTCTCCACCGGCCTGGGCCCGAACGCTTAGTTTTTTGAATTCGTTGATCCTGCGCATTCGACATGTCCAAACTTACACGGCTGTCGGCACTTACGCGCGTCCGCTCCGAATTTGTAGTGATACCAGCAGTTGTCGTATTGCTTTGGAGCTGGAGAGGCCGAACGTACTGGTGTGGAACTGCGACTGCGAGTGTTGTGACGAGATGAACGCATGTCACGTAGTTGATGCGTTATTTCATCGATTTGGCGGCGTAGTTGATCGAAGTTGTCCGCGATGGAGCTAGGCGGTACGTCTTCGGTTGCAGGGTTGCTGGGACCCGGCTGGATCGTGTTTACGTGGACAGAGCTGGTCCTGGTGGCCTCCATGATGCGATCGGCCATCGTTGCTGCGTTGATAAGCGTGATGTGCTCGTCAGCAGATAAAATCGCGCGAACTTGTCCAGGGAGATTGCGCAGCCATAGCTGCTTGAGTAGCTCCTCGGTCACCGGCGTCGCTGCTGCTTTGGAACGCATTTCGGCCAACAACTGCGATGGTTTTCGGTCACCAAGCAATAATGCGCCAAGCAGTTTGGTGATTTTAGTTTGCGTGCTGTCAGCAAATTCGTTGATGATGCGTGTTTTGAGCGTGTCGTACATTTCGTTTTTTACCGGAGGCGTGGAGCGCAGGCCTGCCGGCTTATACATTACCCGTGTGGGCAGCTGTCCGATGATGGTGCAATACTTTTTCTTATCGGATGTGATGCCCGCTGCTTCAAATGCTGCCTCGACCTGCCAAAACCAGAGGTCGGTGTGCTATTCCGCAAAGTCAGGTAACTTGACTTTGCCGTGCTCTATGGCGTCCATGCGGGCTGGTGCATCGTTGGGTCGCACCGTCGAGTTGGCCTGGGTCTGCGAGATGTCCAGCATCGCTGTTTCTTCCTCGTCGCTGGTCATTGGAGCTATCGTGTGAATCGGTTCTCAGAAAAGGCGTTGTACTGACGTCAGGAGTTTGTTGTTATCGGGTGCGTGTAGTCGTCGGTTCTTTGTTGTCGTCGGGGTCACCACTCTTTGGTGAATTTAGTGTCCACCAGCACTTTTTCAGTAAAACACACTGCACTTTTAAATAACAACTTTTTTTTCCACTTTCAACAATGTACTGCTGTCGCGTCCTGACAGTGACTGACTGATCAATTGACTGATGATTGCTTGTGTCAGGACCGCTTCTTTTATAGCAGCGAGCCGGCCGTGGTCCGTTCTGCCGGTCCGCTATGCCGTTGCTTTCGTCGTGGCACAGCTGCGGCCCGCTATGTCGTCGCTGCCGTAGACCGATATGCTGTCGTCGTGGCACAGCTGCGGTCCGCTATGCTGTCGCTGCCGTGAACTGCTATGCTGTCGTCGTGGCACAACTGCGGTCCGTTACGCCGTTGCATGCCATCCGCCACGCTGGCACCGATGCTGACATGTGCCACGCTGGCACCGTTGCTGATATGTCGAGCGGTACAGTTTTTTTTTCGCGCAGGACGTGGAAAATCTTCGAAAGATACAGCCGAACCCGAGCTCGACTGTATGCCGGATTCTTACCGACTAAAAACCACCCCCTTTCTCCAACCCGTGGTCCCGACGGAACTGCCGGTGAGCATTGCGTCGCCGGGCGGGTTCCCAGCCTTAAGTATTCGGCTCGTAGATGCTACTGGGGCCCTCTACCCTACGCTCTTGCTCCAGTCGTCGCTGCTCCATCATAATTTGTGCTGCAAACACACACACCGCGTTCCACTTCTCCACCGTTTCGAGCATTTGCTGCACCATGTTCTGCACGCTAATAGGGCTGCCTATGTTTGATCGCAGCGCCTGTCGCTGTGTCTCGTACCGAGGACATTTTAGGGCTACGTGCTCCGCATCCTCCACCTCGTCGACGCACATGGTGCAGTATGGGTCGTTTTCGTGGCCGAAGGTACGATGCAGGTACGCCTTGAAGCAGCCGTGGCCTGTAAATACCTGCGTCAAGTAATGCATGACTTCGCCGTGCTTGCGGTCCAGCCAATTGCTGAGCACTGGTATCAGGCGGTGCGTCCACCTTCCCTTGGAAGAGCTATCCCAGCGGCTCTGCCAGTCGCTCAGACTTCGCTGCCTGCCGTTGTTTCGCTCATTGCTGTTACCTCCAAAGCTAGGATGTCGACCGGTATCATGCCGGCGACCGCGCAAGCTGCTTCGTACGACGTTGTGCGGAATGCGCGGCATACTCTTAATGCGCATAGGCGGTACGTTGCCTCAATTTTTCGCCGGTACGAGCGAACCGTCGTCGCAGGGGCCCAGATTTGCGCTCCATATAGTAAGGTCGAGGTTGGCACTCTTGACAAGAGTATCCTCGTTGCTTGCTTTGGTCCGCCAAGGTTTGGCATTAGTATGACGCCCAAGTACCTAATTGAGGCCTTTGAAGCAATCGTGTGACTGTTTACTCGAACATGTGCCTGCTCTACCTTCTTCCTGCTTGATATCAGCAGGACTTCAGTCTTCTGTTCGGCCAGCTGCAGGCCATTCGCCGTGAGCCATTGCTGGATCTTCGCCACCGTGTCGTTGCAGACCGCCTCAATGTTGTGGATGTGCTTGCCAGTGACGACTATTACGATGTCGTCCGCAAAGCCGACGATTGTCGCTGTCTTGTGTACGTCCAGCTGCAGTACGCCGTCGTACATGAGATTCCACAACATTGGGCCCAGCACTGATCCTTGCGGAACACCTCCTGTCACCAGATGTAGTTTTTCTCCGTCATCAGTACTGTATAACAATCGCCTGTTCGAAAAGTAGCTGGCTATGATTGCCACCAGGTGCTCTGGCACGCCTCGTCGGCGCAGCGCTAACAGGATGTGACCCCAATTCGCGGAGTTGAACGCGTTTTTTACGTCCAGCGTAACCAGGCAGCAATACTCCTTTTTACCCCCTTTCCAGCGTGTGCCGCTGATTGCGTCTCGAGCTGCTTCAACCACCACCTCGATTGAGTTGATCGTCGACCTTGATTTCCGAAACCCGAATTGGTAGTCGGATAATCCGCCTGCTGCAGTAACAGCCGCTTCTAGCCTGTCGGCTATTACTCTCTCCAAGATCTTCCCTGCCGTATCCAGCAAACATATTGGGCGATATGCGGAAGGGTCGTCTGGGGGTTTGCCCCCCTTGGGCAGCAACACCAGTTTTTGCAGCTTCCACTGGTCCGGGAAAGTCTGCTCTTGCAGGCACGTGTTAAACACGTCCGCGAACAGTCCTGCGTGAAGCCTAATAGCCGCCTTGAGGGCGACGTTTGGCACTCCGTCGTAGCCTGGGGCTTTGCTGTCGCCGATCCTGCTGCAGATGGCAACAACTTCATGTGGCGTCACTTGCTCAATGACGCCGCTGGTTGTGGTTAACCCACTATTACACATGGGTAACCGCTGCTGGTCGGGAAACAGGCATTCCACTATTCTTGCCACAAATGGTGCAGACACTGGTGGCGGGGGGGTGAAGATGGCAAGCTTTTTCATGACCACCTGGTACGCTTTGCCCCACGGGTTCTCGTCTACTGTACTTAGCAGCTCCATAAAGCTCTTTTTTTTGCTATCTTTAATAGCAAATTTTAAAGATTTTCGTGCGTTGCGGTAGGCAACCTGACAGGCATCTCTAGTGAACGGGTCCGTGGCTCGCTGGTAGCGACGTCTGCTTTTGTTGCATTCTGCTCGCAGCTTTTCGATTCTGGCATTCCACCAGTAGACCGGAGTGCGCCGCGCGGAGCCGCCCCTCCTTCGCATCGATGCATTGCACGCGCGTGTGATTCGGCCCATCAACTGCTTCGTTTTCTCCGACGCTGAACCATTCAGCGGCGAACCCTCCATGGACAGCTCGAAAAGTTGTTTGTCGAAAGTTTTTTGCATCCAGCCTCGCGGACAATGTCTGCCACCAGTCGGTTGCCTGGGTGTGTGTGAGCGCGAAATGCTGCAACAGATCGCTTGATGGTCGCTATGTGTGTATCTGCTGCTAAGCTCCCACGAAGCCCTCGGCGCCAGCCCTGAGCTAACAAATGTAACGTCGATGCAAGAGGTTCTGCCGTTTCTACTAAAAGTGGGCTGCCCGCCAGTGTTGAGCAGCACCAAGTCGAGCGCTGCGAACGCCTCCAACAGCATGGTCCCCCTCGCGTTTGTCCTGGACGAGCCCCACTCTGTTGCCCAGGCATTAAAGTCGCCCGCGACTATCTTCGGCGACCTGTCCCTCGCATCCGTCACTATTTCGTCGATCATCGATGCGTATTGGTCCATGGCCATGCTCGGCGGCGCATAGCAGCTATACAGGAAGATACCATCCCCTCTTGCCTGTTCTTGGAGTGGGCTTCTACCACAGATCCGAATCGTCGCTTTTCCCGCATCATCTGCGGCCCACACGCTCTCGTCTCTTTGTTTGTACGGCTCGCTTAGGAGCGCCGCGTCGGCGCCCAACTCCCGCACGGTTTGGCCCAGCAGCTCCTGCGCTGCCTCGCAGTGGTTAAGGTTCAGCTGTATGAACTTCATCAATGATGATTTTTAGCCGCCTGATACACTGGGCATTTGTAGCTGCCGGTGATATGGCTCGCTTCCATCTTGTTTGACGCGCAGTGCATACACTTAGGCGCCACGGCGCAGTCGCTGATTTTGTGGCCTTTATCGCCACACCGCATGCATAGGTCAGACCAATCGTTGGCGCTGTTACAGTCTCTGGCCAGGTGTCCGAAACCCATACATTTGTAACAGCGACGCATCCGGATTTTCTCTCGGATGCGGCACTGCACCCAAAGGACTCGAATTCTGCCAGCCTTCAACACTGCGTTGGCAGTATATACCGGAAGCACTAACTCCGCCCGCTGCGTTCCAGCAAAGCTTTGCCGCAACGATTTAAGCTTCGCGTTCGATATGCCTGGCACCTCCGAAAATTGTTGGCAGAGTGCTGCGATAACTTCGTCGCCCATTATTACTTCATCTAGGTCCATAACTTCCATAATGGTCGTTTCCGTGAGAGCAGTTACTTCCGCTTCACTCTGCAGGAACTTTTCCATCGCTCTCTGCAGGTCATCCGTCGCCGAGCTAGCTGCTTTTTTAGCTCAAACAGCAACTCGCCCTTAATGGTTTTTCGGACCTGTTTTACATTCAAGCTAAGCTCTTTTAGTTCTGACGCAGCTTTGACCTTCCGCAACATATCCGCGTAGGTAGTTTGGCCAGTTACTTTAACTACCAGCGCGTCTGGTCGAGTCTGCCTTTTCCTAGACTTTTGATTGGCCTGTACCTTTACCCAGCCATTTTGCCTGCTTTGCTGGCACCTCGGATGTGTTTGGTCAGCCGATGCGTTTATTGGCTGAGGTAAGTTCTCCTGCGTTTGCTTTAGTTGCTTGTTGTTGTTTTCGCCACGTTGCATTTCATTTGCACTTCGCTTAGTCTTTGGCGATATTATGCGCGTGAGTTTTTTACTCTGCTGAGGTGAGTTCTCCGCTGCTCTTGCATTATCATCATTTGCCGCTCTCGTTCTTTTGATCCGAATTGTTGCTTCTTCCAGCTTCTCAGTTTGCGTGGCCATGGTGTTAGTGCGCGGCTTAGGGTTTTTGTTTCCCATGTTGGCTTGCGCCGCTACACGCTCATACATGTCGACGACGCTGCTGACCACACTCTTCATTTGCTGGCTCATGTTTCGCTTGCTCTCCACCATGCTCCACAACTCTTTTATTTTTTTTGCCGAGTGCCGAGAGAGCAGCACTGCGCATACCATAGTCGTCGGGCGCCGCAAAATTTCCGCTCTCACTTGCTGGTGTAGTAGTTGCTGTCCGGCACCGTATGTGTGGGGAGCTGTTTGTCTCATCTGCTGTTTCTACTGCTGTTGTTGCCATTTTCCTCACTGGCGATCGAGCTAGTTTTGTGCGCGCCTTGAACGGGTTCGCAGTCGTGTCGCGGCTCGGTGCCGAGCTGGATGTCGCTCTGTCATTTTGCGCTGGGGCGATTTTGCTTGGAGATGAATTCCACATACTCCCAAGCTTGGTCGCATGCCCACCTGATTTCGCCGCAGTCTTCGCCGGTTGGTGCCTTCGCTAGGTACGGCTTGTGCTGGAGACTTTCCTCTCACGTTCTCGTGGTGGTGAACAATCGAGGTTCGTGTCCGTGCTGCAGTGTGGGCGGAGCCTAGCGCGACGCCGAGCTTTTAGCATGGCTACAGCCAAGGTCCGAGCAGTACGGTGAACTTGGCTGTAGTTTAGTTGCAGCCGCACTCCTCCCACTAATTCGTTGTTGAGGTTCGTTTTACTTACCTCCGTTCTTCTCTGCCGAGGTGGATTTCGCTGAGACTTCAGCTGCTAAGGCGCGGTGGTTTGAAGAAACAGACACTTCCACTCCAGTGAGTCACAAGCGGAGAGTTGATTGCATTTTTCACTACGCACTTCTCACTGTTAGAGCCTTTACACTCACTTTTAAAATTACTCGGTCACTTTGTCCTCACTTAAAAGAGATTTTTTGTGGATCGCTGTGAAAACACGTCTTCACTCCAGAACGATCACTCTCTCTCTCGAGCGGTACAGTATGTGCCGCCACAACCAGCCCACCTCCAGCATGTGGCTCGGCCTAGAGACACAGGCGATCAGGAAAACGGACCCTTCGTCCTGACTGTGTTGTTGGCGCTGCCGTGCTGTAAGTGCCGCTATCGCTGCTTGCTGGTTGCATGTCCTTTAATAATAATAATAATAATAATTGATTGGCACGACAGCCCGCTTACGCGAGACTAAGGCCTAGCTTCCCGCAACCACCCGTGTTGTGCGTGTGAATTTTGTACGCGGGTGGAAGGGACCTACAGTTTTATGCCGGTTCCGAACGGCAGGTTGGGAGCTTTTTCATAGGCAATTTTTACTCTCAGAGGTTTGCCATTTCCAGCTGAGAGGACAGCCACCGAAAGAGAAAACGAGTTTCCCGTTATTTTTTTTTAGGTGTTACTACATGCAGAATTCGAACTAGCGTCGCTCTGCATGCGACTCGCTTGGACCGCGCACTAACCAACTGAGCCACGGCGGCTGCATGTCCTTTGCAGTATGTAATTCGCTGCCAAGGTCGGTGAATGCTGCTTTCAGGCGGTCAAGCGATACATTTTTGGTGCTGCTGCCGATCTTCAGCGTGTATAATTTAGGGCGTCGCTTAAGCACCGTAAATGGTCCGTCGTATGGCTGCTGCAAGGGCGTATGTACGGCATCGTTTCGGACGAAGACCTGCTTGCAGTGATGGAGCTCTTTTTGTAAAAATGGTTTCTTACCTCCATGGTTTGCAGTCTACGTAGGTCGTATTTTGGACATTATTTGCCGGAACTGTTGAGCGAATTCCGACTCGCTGCTGCGTGGTTTTTGTGCTATTAAAAACTCGGATGGCAACCGCAAACTTTTGCCATATACGAGTTCAGCTGGTGCGGCCTGGATATCTTCTTTGAATGCTGAGCGCAGTCCGAGCATGATCAGCGGTAACTCCTGCGTCCAGTGAAGGGTGTCTTTGCTTTTCAAAGCCGCTTTTAGGGTGCGATGAAACCGTTCGATCAATCCATTGGATTGCGCGTGATAAGCGGTGGTTCGTAGGCGACGAATGCCTAGCCGCTCGTTCAGTTCCCGGAAAAGCTGACTTTCAAATTGCCGTCCTTGATCTGTAGTGATTTTGCTTGGGACGCCAAAGCGCGAGATCCAGGTTTCGATGAGCGTCTTCGCGATGGTTTCTGCTGTGATGTCATAGATGGGTGTTGCTTCTGGCCATCTTGTAAACCTGTCGATTGCCGTGAGGAGATACCGGTAACCGTTCGACGGTGGCAGTGGCCCCACAATGTCGATGTTGATATGGTCGAATCGCGTTTCGTTGATGTCGTAGAACTGCAGCGGTGACTTGTTGTGTCGATGAATTTTCGATTTCTGACATGGTATGCAGCTCCTCGACCAAGCAGCGACATCTCTGTGGACATTCGGCCAAATGAATCTGTCCTTGATGAGTCGGCAAGTGGCTCGTATACCCGGATGCGAGATGTTGTGGACGGCGTCGAAGATTTTCTTTCGCATAGCTGCTGGTACAAACGGCTTACATCTGTTGTCAGTCACGTGGCAATAGAGCTGCTGCTTGGAGTTAACGATTGGCAGCTTTGTCAGCGTGAGATGGTAGTGGGGGTCGCTTTGCAAAATCGATTTCACCTCTTCGTCTTTCTCCTGTTCGAGTGCCAACGCGTCATAATTTATCGAGTCGTGCTGAATGGCGCTAATTCTGGAAAGAAAATCGGAGACAACGTTTTCCTTACCCTTCACGTGACGAATGTCGGTCGTGAACTGGTTGATGTAATGGAGTTGCCGCATTTGCCGTGGATCTGCTTTTTCGGGCTTTTGCTTAAATGCAAAGGTGATGGGTTTGTGGTCGGTATAAATGATACATTCCCTGCCCTCGATCTGGTCTGCGAAGTGTTTTACGCCTTTGTAAGCAGCTCCCGTGAGTAAGCGCTCCAGTTGCGTTGTGCTGTAGACAGTTTTTTTGAGAAAAACCCCAATGGTTCGTCTGTGTTGTTGCTGTGCACCTGATGTAGCACTCCTCCGATGCTTGTGTCTGATGCGTCGACAGAAAGTGTAAGCATAGTACCTTCTCGCGGGTAAGCTTACAGCGTTGCGCTTGCTAACGTAGTTTTGAAGTCGTTAAATGCCGTTCTTGCTTCAGCTGTCCACTGTATGATGCGTTTGTCGTTCTTGATGTTGCCTGGTATTAGCGTCTGTAACAGATCTTGCGTCTGCGCTGCCGCTGGAATGAAACGTCTGTAAAACTTTACCATGGCAACGAAACGTCGTAGGTCCTTCGCAACAATTGGCTCTTCGTAGGCTGTGATGACTGCAACTTTTTCGGGCAAGGGTAGGATACCGTTTGGTGTGACCAGATGACCGAGAAATTTTACTTCTGTCTGGCCGAAGACGCACTTGCTGCTGTTTATCGTCAAACCGTGTTGTTAAAGTCGTTCAAAAACGCTGCGCAAATGATGTTTGTGCTCTTCTTCGTCCTTCGATGCGATGCAAATATCGTCGAGATAGGGGATCACGAAATTCAAACCGCGCAGTACGGTGTCTACGGCGAAACTCGAACAACCCAAATGGCGTAATTATTGCCGTTTTGGGTGTGTCTGCTGGATTCATCGGGATTTGGTGGTACGCTTTTTCTAGATCGATAGTAGAAAAAATTTTATTACCCGCCAACATGTGATGAAATGTCTGGATGTTGGGTATGGGGTACATGTCCCTATCGGTGATTGCGTTAAGAGCCCTGTAGCCTCCACACGGTCGCCAAGTTGTGTCCTTCTTGGGCGCCATGTGCAGTGGTGAAGCTCATTGGCTGTTTGAAGGTTGGCAAATACCTTTTTTTTTTTAATAAAAATTCGAATTCTGCTTTTGCTATTTTGAGCTTTTCGGGGTTTAATCGGCGTGGCTTTGCGTGAACTGGCGGACCTTTCGTTACGACGTGGTAGCATGTTTCCAAATTCGGAAGAGGTTTGTTGTCGGGCGATGTCAGGACCTCTTTGAACTCACCAATTAACGTTGCGTATTTGCTGCAGCTGGTGACGAGTTTGATGCTTACGATGCTTGCGGCTTCAACGGCGCCGAAAGTGTGCAAATTTGTTGTTTGGTCCACGAGTGAGGAGTTCGCCAAGTCCTCCAAGAGTCGATAGTGTGTGAGAAAATCCGCGCCGATGATAGGTGTATGGACATTGGCTATGCAGAATGTCCAGTCGAAATCACGGCGGAGTCCGAGGTTGAGGTTGACGTTTTTGCTGCCGAATGTTTTGATTGGCGTGTTGTTTGCTGCGTAAATGTGCTGTGATTTGGTTGCGGGTGCTGCATATCGGCTGTCGTAGCTGGCAGGACAGATATGTCAGCTCCCGTTTCTACTAAAAAGTGCTTACCGGTAAGGCGGTTTTTGACGAAAAAGCGGAGGTTTTTGTTTGTGGCGAGCGCGCAAGTTTCTCCACCGGCCGGGCCCGAACGCTTAGTTTTTTGAATTCGTTGATCCTGCGCATTCGACATGGCCAAACTTACACGGCTGTCGGCACTTACGCGCGTCCGCTCCGAATTTGTAGTGATACCAGCAGTTGTCGTATTGCTTTGGAGCTGGAGAGGCCGAACGTACTGGTGTGGAACTGCGACTGCGAGTGTTGTGACGAGATGAACGCATGTCACGTAGTTGATGCGTTATTTCATCGATTTGGCGGCGTAGTTGATCGAAGTTGTCCGCGATGGAGCTAGGCGGTACGTCTTCGGTTGCAGGGTTGCTGGGACCCGGCTGGATCGTGTTTACGTGGACAGAGCTGGTCCTGGTGGCCTCCATGATGCGATCGGCCATCGTTGCTGCGTTGATAAGCGTGATGTGCTCGTCAGCAGATAAAATCGCGCGAACTTGTCCAGGGAGATTGCGCAGCCATAGCTGCTTGAGTAGCTCCTCGGTCACCGGCGTCGCTGCTGCTTTGGAACGCATTTCGGCCAACAACTGCGATGGTTTTCGGTCACCAAGCAATAATGCGCCAAGCAGTTTGGTGATTTTAGTTTGCGTGCTGTCAGCAAATTCGTTGATGATGCGTGTTTTGAGCGTGTCGTACATTTCGTTTTTTACCGGAGGCGTGGAGCGCAGGCCTGCCGGCTTATACATTACCCGTGTGGGCAGCTGTCCGATGATGGTGCAATACTTTTTCTTATCGGATGTGATGCCCGCTGCTTCAAATGCTGCCTCGACCTGCCAAAACCAGAGGTCGGTGTGCTATTCCGCAAAGTCAGGTAACTTGACTTTGCCGTGCTCTATGGCGTCCATGCGGGCTGGTGCATCGTTGGGTCGCACCGTCGAGTTGGCCTGGGTCTGCGAGATGTCCAGCATCGCTGTTTCTTCCTCGTCGCTGGTCATTGGAGCTATCGTGTGAATCGGTTCTCAGAAAAGGCGTTGTACTGACGTCAGGAGTTTGTTGTTATCGGGTGCGTGTAGTCGTCGGTTCTTTGTTGTCGTCGGGGTCACCACTCTTTGGTGAATTTAGTGTCCACCAGCACTTTTTCAGTAAAACACACTGCACTTTTAAATAACAACTTTTTTTTCCACTTTCAACAATGTACTGCTGTCGCGTCCTGACAGTGACTGACTGATCAATTGACTGATGATTGCTTGTGTCAGGACCGCTTCTTTTATAGCAGCGAGCCGGCCGTGGTCCGTTCTGCCGGTCCGCTATGCCGTTGCTTTCGTCGTGGCACAGCTGCGGCCCGCTATGTCGTCGCTGCCGTAGACCGATATGCTGTCGTCGTGGCACAGCTGCGGTCCGCTATGCTGTCGCTGCCGTGAACTGCTATGCTGTCGTCGTGGCACAACTGCGGTCCGTTACGCCGTTGCATGCCATCCGCCACGCTGGCACCGATGCTGACATGTGCCACGCTGGCACCGTTGCTGATATGTCGAGCGGTACAGTTTTTTTTTCGCGCAGGACGTGGAAAATCTTCGAAAGATACAGCCGAACCCGAGCTCGACTGTATGCCGGATTCTTACCGACTAAAAACCACCCCCTTTCTCCAACCCGTGGTCCCGACGGAACTGCCGGTGAGCATTGCGTCGCCGGGCGGGTTCCCAGCCTTAAGTATTCGGCTCGTAGATGCTACTGGGGCCCTCTACCCTACGCTCTTGCTCCAGTCGTCGCTGCTCCATCATAATTTGTGCTGCAAACACACACACCGCGTTCCACTTCTCCACCGTTTCGAGCATTTGCTGCACCATGTTCTGCACGCTAATAGGGCTGCCTATGTTTGATCGCAGCGCCTGTCGCTGTGTCTCGTACCGAGGACATTTTAGGGCTACGTGCTCCGCATCCTCCACCTCGTCGACGCACATGGTGCAGTATGGGTCGTTTTCGTGGCCGAAGGTACGATGCAGGTACGCCTTGAAGCAGCCGTGGCCTGTAAATACCTGCGTCAAGTAATGCATGACTTCGCCGTGCTTGCGGTCCAGCCAATTGCTGAGCACTGGTATCAGGCGGTGCGTCCACCTTCCCTTGGAAGAGCTATCCCAGCGGCTCTGCCAGTCGCTCAGACTTCGCTGCCTGCCGTTGTTTCGCTCATTGCTGTTACCTCCAAAGCTAGGATGTCGACCGGTATCATGCCGGCGACCGCGCAAGCTGCTTCGTACGACGTTGTGCGGAATGCGCGGCATACTCTTAATGCGCATAGGCGGTACGTTGCCTCAATTGTACGAGCGAACCGTCGTCGCAGGGGCCCAGATTTGCGCTCCATATAGTAAGGTCGAGGTTGGCACTCTTGACAAGAGTATCCTCGTTGCTTGCTTTGGTCCGCCAAGGTTTGGCATTAGTATGACGCCCAAGTACCTAATTGAGGCCTTTGAAGCAATCGTGTGACTGTTTACTCGAACATGTGCCTGCTCTACCTTCTTCCTGCTTGATATCAGCAGGACTTCAGTCTTCTGTTCGGCCAGCTGCAGGCCATTCGCCGTGAGCCATTGCTGGATCTTCGCCACCGTGTCGTTGCAGACCGCCTCAATGTTGTGGATGTGCTTGCCAGTGACGACTATTACGATGTCGTCCGCAAAGCCGACGATTGTCGCTGTCTTGTGTACGTCCAGCTGCAGTACGCCGTCGTACATGAGATTCCACAACATTGGGCCCAGCACTGATCCTTGCGGAACACCTCCTGTCACCAGATGTAGTTTTTCTCCGTCATCAGTACTGTATAACAATCGCCTGTTCGAAAAGTAGCTGGCTATGATTGCCACCAGGTGCTCTGGCACGCCTCGTCGGCGCAGCGCTAACAGGATGTGACCCCAATTCGCGGAGTTGAACGCGTTTTTTACGTCCAGCGTAACCAGGCAGCAATACTCCTTTTTACCCCCTTTCCAGCGTGTGCCGCTGATTGCGTCTCGAGCTGCTTCAACCACCACCTCGATTGAGTTGATCGTCGACCTTGATTTCCGAAACCCGAATTGGTAGTCGGATAATCCGCCTGCTGCAGTAACAGACGCTTCTAGCCTGTCGGCTATTACTCTCTCCAAGATCTTCCCTGCCGTATCCAGCAAACATATTGGGCGATATGCGGAAGGGTCGTCTGGGGGTTTGCCCCCCTTGGGCAGCAACACCAGTTTTTGCAGCTTCCACTGGTCCGGGAAAGTCTGCTCTTGCAGGCACGTGTTAAACACGTCCGCGAACAGTCCTGCGTGAAGCCTAATAGCCGCCTTGAGGGCGACGTTTGGCACTCCGTCGTAGCCTGGGGCTTTGCTGTCGCCGATCCTGCTGCAGATGGCAACAACTTCATGTGGCGTCACTTGCTCAATGACGCCGCTGGTTGTGGTTAACCCACTATTACACATGGGTAACCGCTGCTGGTCGGGAAACAGGCATTCCACTATTCTTGCCACAAATGGTGCAGACACTGGTGGCGGGGGGGTGAAGATGGCAAGCTTTTTCATGACCACCTGGTACGCTTTGCCCCACGGGTTCTCGTCTACTGTACTTAGCAGCTCCATAAAGCTCTTTTTTTTGCTATCTTTAATAGCAAATTTTAAAGATTTTCGTGCGTTGCGGTAGGCAACCTGACAGGCATCTCTAGTGAACGGGTCCGTGGCTCGCTGGTAGCGACGTCTGCTTTTGTTGCATTCTGCTCGCAGCTTTTCGATTCTGGCATTCCACCAGTAGACCGGAGTGCGCCGCGCGGAGCCGCCCCTCCTTCGCATCGATGCATTGCACGCGCGTGTGATTCGGCCCATCAACTGCTTCGTTTTCTCCGACGCTGAACCATTCAGCGGCGAACCCTCCATGGACAGCTCGAAAAGTTGTTTGTCGAAAGTTTTTTGCCTCCAGCCTCGCGGACAATGTCTGCCACCAGTCGGTTGATGGTCGCTATGTGTGTATCTGCTGCTAAGCTCCCACGAAGCCCTCGGCGCCAGCCCTGAGCTAACAAATGTAACGTCGATGCAAGAGGTTCTGCCGTTTCTACTAAAAGTGGGCTGCCCGCCAGTGTTGAGCAGCACCAAGTCGAGCGCTGCGAACGCCTCCAACAGCATGGTCCCCCTCGCGTTTGTCCTGGACGAGCCCCACTCTGTTGCCCAGGCATTAAAGTCGCCCGCGACTATCTTCGGCGACCTGTCCCTCGCATCCGTCACTATTTCGTCGATCATCGATGCGTATTGGTCCATGGCCATGCTCGGCGGCGCATAGCAGCTATACAGGAAGATACCATCCCCTCTTGCCTGTTCTTGGAGTGGGCTTCTACCACAGATCCGAATCGTCGCTTTTCCCGCATCATCTGCGGCCCACACGCTCTCGTCTCTTTGTTTGTACGGCTCGCTTAGGAGCGCCGCGTCGGCGCCCAACTCCCGCACGGTTTGGCCCAGCAGCTCCTGCGCTGCCTCGCAGTGGTTAAGGTTCAGCTGTATGAACTTCATCAATGATGATTTTTAGCCGCCGCCTGATACACTGGGCATTTGTAGCTGCCGGTGATATGGCTCGCTTCCATCTTGTTTGACGCGCAGTGCATACACTTAGGCGCCGCGGCGCAGTCGCTGATTTTGTGGCCTTTATCGCCACACCGCATGCATAGGTCAGACCAATCGTTGGCGCTGTTACAGTCTCTGGCCAGGTGTCCGACATACATTTGTAACAGCGACGCATCCGGATTTTCTCTCGGATGCGGCACTGCACCCAAAGGACTCGAATTCTGCCAGCTTTCAACACTGCGTTGGCAGTATATACCGGAAGCACTAACTCCGCCCGCTGCGTTCCAGCAAAGCTTTGCCGCAACGATTTAAGCTTCGCGTTCGATATGCCTGGCACCTCCGAAAATTGTTGGCAGAGTGCTGCGATAACTTCGTCGCCCATTATTACTTCATCTAGGTCCATAACTTCCATAATGGTCGTTTCCGTGAGAGCAGTTACTTCCGCTTCACTCTGCAGGAACTTTTCCATCGCTCTCTGCAGGTCATCCGTCGCCGAGCTAGCTGCTTTTTTAGCTCAAACAGCAACTCGCCCTTAATGGTTTTTCGGACCTGTTTTACATTCAAGCTAAGCTCTTTTAGTTCTGACGCAGCTTTGACCTTCCGCAACATATCCGCGTAGGTAGTTTGGCCAGTTACTTTAACTACCAGCGCGTCTGGTCGAGTCTAATTTTAGTAAAAGTATTCCGTGATCCACCATGTCAAATGCCTTGGTAAAATCTAGAAGCATCAGAATTGTCAGCTCATTGTTATCATACACAGGCCGTAAATCCTCAAATATTTTTAACATAGCCGTGGCACAACTATGACCACATCTAAATCCTGACTGGAATTCCGAGAGCAAATTGTTTTCATTCAAGTGGCTAGTTATTTGTTTCGATAGAAATTTTTCATACACCTTAGATAAGGCAGACAATATGCTTATCGGTCTAAAATGTTGCACCGAGTCCGGATTCGTAGTTTTAGGAACTGGGATTATGTTCGCTAATTTCCACTGGCGAGGCACCACACACGACGTAATAGAAAAGTTTACTACATGGGTAAGAGAAGGAATGACAAATGGAAGGATCAATTTAATAAATCTTAAGCTCACTCCATCAATACCAATAGCATTGGATTTTATTGCAAATATTGCATTGACTATATCGTTTTCAGTCGCCATGGCGAAATCAAATTGAGTATTTCTTTTGTATTTTTCATTATCTAGAACCACCGCACCCGAGTTACTTTGAGGAATACATATATTCATGAAATATTCATTCATTACCTCAGCATCAAGGGTGCACTGAACTCTCTCTTTGCCAGATATTCCCATGGATCTTAGGTTATTCCAGAGCACTCTAGGGGGCAGATTTGTATTTAATTTGTTATTTAAATACGTTCTTTTTGCACGACGCACAGACACGACGACGTTATTACGCAGAAGGCGATATTTTTCCCAACGTTCCTGGTTCTGATTATTTTTCCATTGTATATATACTCTATTGCGTTCTTTTATCAAGCGAATGATTTCAGTTGTCAGCCAAGGCTTCCTGTGACCATGAATTTTAACTGTTCTTAAAGGAACGTGATGATCAAAAAGATAGTTTACCAGCTGGTTAAGATGTTCCAACTTTTTATCAACACTTGGGTACTCCGTGCAATTATTCCAGCTTAGTAACGCAGCTTCTTTGTATAATTCTTCAAGGTTAATATTTTTAAAGTCTCTGAACGTTAGGTCAGAATTACGTTTAATCCTATCAAACTCCAATCTATAAGATAAGAACAGTAGTTCGTGGTCCGAAATTCCACCCAAAGGAAGCTGGTCTATATGGATAACATCGTCACTGTTATTGACACATAGTAAATCCAGTAAGCTAGGTTTAGAATTTGGTGCAAAACGAGTAGCATATTGATTAATAACGTCTATGCCATAAGTACGAAAATTATTAAGCAAATCCTTGGAACGAGGGTCAGTACAAAGAAGGTCAACATTAAAATCCCCACAAACAATGATACGCTCATATTCAAGCATGTATTCTGCTAATTTACTAAAAATATTTGAAAGGTCATTTGTTCTATTCGGGTTATAAACACAAGCAACAAAACATTTAAGTGCTGAGCCACCTACCTCAACAAAGATACACTCAACTTCACAAGAACTATCAGACTTATATATAACTTTCGGGTTTAAAGTACTGTTGCAGTATATGGCAACACCTCCGCCACGCATATTGCACGTCCTATCATTTCGTAGCAACACATAATTACACAACGCATAGGAACTATCATCGAGACAAGACTTAAACCACGTTTCAGTAATACAAATCATATCAATAGTCAAACCATCAAACACATAATTAAAGTAGTCAAGTTTCTCAGCAGTGAGACTGCGAGCATTCAAATGGCACATTTTCAACCCTTTATGATTATCACAGATATGCTTCAGAATCGGTCTCAAATGCCCATTGTTAGCGTGAGTTTTTAGTGCGTTGCACATATGTATCTATATTTTACAATTTCATATGTTCGATGTTTCTGATATTGCAGTAACAGGGACAAAGTTGCAAAGTTGAAAGGGAGAAAGAGTGGAGTGAAAACGAGGGAGTGATAGTCAGTGGAACATACACAGTAGAGTTGTAAGTAAAGAGATAAACAAAGAAAACAGAAAACAATTTGAAGGGTATACATATATGAATAGAATATATAACTATAAGCTTAAAATAATGATAAGATTTAATAATACTCCTCATGTGTTGTTGCTTGCTGCCAATCGTTCAACGCTCTCTTTACTATGGACTTTTACTGCTTCACTTTGTGGACGAATTCGAACGTAGACTTGCCCACGAATAGAAAAAGCTGCCGTGAGACGCTTTTGCTTTTTAAGCTGAGTAGCGAGCTGCATAATCTCGCGGTTGTTCTTTGTGAGGCATTCGTGTACAAATATTCTTCCTTTTTCATGCCCTTCATACCCGATGTCACACAGTGCAAGCGCCCTTCTATTTGCTTTGTAGAAACGGGCAATTGCGCTGAATAGCAAAGAGCGATCGTTGGGAGAAACAAGCTTTACTATAACGGGCGCCGAATTTTTGTTTACTTTTCGCACCCGAAAAGCAGCTCGAATTGGTGGAACATTCAGCTGAATTGAGCGACAAAGCTGAGCGAACTTTTCGCCCAGGTTCTCATTATGTGTGTAAGGAATCCCACTAATAATGAAATCCGTTGACATCACATTGTTTTCATATTCATTTAGCTGCGCTGCCAAAACACCCATATCGCTGCGCAGCTGTTTAATCTGGGCACACTCACGCTCAGCCTGTTCCATACGCTCCTCCAATTTTCTGCAATGCAATTTTAAATTTGCCAAATCTGCTACCATTTCGCCAATCCTCTGCATGACCCGCTCTTCTGACTCTCTCACGCGCGCCGCCAATTGCTCCACGATGCTTTCCTTTTGCGCCTCTATTCTCAAGATCCAAGCTGAAGAGGGCGGACTCTCAATCTTCGCAGCTTTATTCAGCAGAGTTAGAGTTTTTTGGGGAGAAGAAATCGCTGTGCGCGCGGATTTTGTTCTTGTTGTCATTTTAGCAAGCCAGTCAACAAAATTACTTTATTTATTTATCAGTTTTGTATTGTTCGCGGTTGGTATCACTCACGAGCCCTGGTAGACAGCACGTTCACCAAAACTTTTGAGGAGTCGTTTTTGTAAATCAGACGGTGGAATTTAAATAAACAATTATTGATTTGCAGCAATTTGAAAACACGTCTACTCTGAACTTAGCATTTCTCTCTTTTTCAATTTTCAATTATTTAATTTTGTTTTGAAATTTTCTTCATGTTAAAATTGAATTATGTCATTTTGTATAAAAAAACGTACCTGGGTGATCCCAGGCGCTTTTGCTGCCATTTTTAATTAAAAGTCACAATAAATTTTTTTTACGTACCTAATTATGTGTTCAATAAACCCTCTGGAAAGAAATCTTCTAATACTTTTCATAGTCGCAAAATAAATCATTAATGGTTAGGCTTTTTTTCGAAAAACGAACTATCACCAGAGGAAGATCCTAAATATTGAAGTATGAAAAGAATTTATATATTACTGTATATTTATTGTTAGTTTTACTCAAAATATCGGTGGAAGTGCCTGGGGTCATTTGAGTGAACGACATTGGTAAACGACGTATACAAAAATCTTTGGTAAGGCGAAGGTTAAGCATATCAATAGCATAAATTTATCGCATTTTAACTGAACATTGGATCATCATCATCATCTATCGACACTTGTTTTGATTGTTTTTTTGTTTACTAAAAGTCGAATTTTAACCATCAACCACTCCTCGTTTTTACCTGATGCGGCACCGTGCGACTTTCACCTTTACAAAAAAAGGATTTGCCGATGAAAAAAAGCGTTTTGAGAACGTAGAAACCCTCCAAAAGGCTTGTACTGACATCCTGAAGGACATTTTGGTCGAGGAACTAAACTACTCTTTAGACATGTTTTTAGATCACACAAATCGCTGTATTGAGCGTAAGCGGGACTATTAAAAAAACAAATTAGTTTGGCAAAACAATTTTTTTGTTATTATTCTTTTAAATGTATAAAGATGAAAAGAGATTTTTGCTAATGTGGGAACGTACATACGATGCATATTGATTGAAAATGTTGACAAATTATAGGCTATGGGGGGGGGGGGGTTCTGACACCCAAAACTCCCCTCCTTGGCTACGCCCCTGCCTCTCGGTACAGTCAGAGCCGTCTGCGAAATTCGTTCGGACGCCTGACACCGAGACGGAGGGCCTTAGTTCCGACCTATTGGGTGCAATCCCCAAAAAACGCACCACCAGGGCACAAACAGTCGAGATTCGAAAATCTCAAAAGGAAGTGGCTCATGATCCCTCCATGAGTGCCTTCATTTTCGAAGCGGACAATCTAGTCCACTTCTTCACACAATTCTCCTCGCGTGCAATCGAAGACTTCACTGTGCCCATGCTCAAGGCAGCTTTAGCCGATTTGAACGGCTATTATGAAGATGTAAAGGCAGCATACAGAAAAGTCGGTATCACCCCTGATGACGACCTGCCAAGCAACTTCAAGCTTCTTGCTCGAAACAAGTTGGAGCTATGCCGGGATCGAGCATACCAAACAATCGCCCAGATCTCAGATCTTATGGACGTACAGCAACCTCCCCCCGCTGAAACAACACGTCCAGCTGAAAGTTCAGCAAATTCAGCGTCTGAGCAGGCAAATAATTCTATTTGCCTGAATGTGCCACCATGCGACACAGAAATTTTCTCCGGTGGGTACGAAGAGTGGCCGTCCTTCCGTGACATGTTTACGGCGGTTTACATAAACCACCCTAAACTCACCTCTGCCCAGAAACTGTATCACCTCAGATACAAGACAGCCGGAAAAGCTGGCGCGATTGTGAAGCAGTACGCATTAAGCGATGCTAACTTTGAACTGGCATGGAATGCGCTGAAATCACGATTCGAGAATCGGCGCATTCTAGTTGACAAACAAGTCAAAACGCTCTTGAGCCTCCCTCAAGTAGCTACTGAAAATAGTGAAGCGCTCCAAAGACTTCAATCGACAATCAACAACTCTCTGTCCGTCTTAGCATCTCAAGGCGTCTCGACAGAGAGTTGGGACCCAATTCTGGTATACATTTGCTCCACAAAACTTCCAGAGGAGACTTTATCTCTGTGGGAACAATCTCTCAGTTCCCGTAAAGATCTCCCCACGTGGAAACAAATGGATGACTTCCTTACCAGAAGATATGAGGTCGTGGAACGGCTCAACACCGTTAAACCGATCAAGTCCGGGTTGCCTCCGAACCGGGGTTTCAACAGAACTCAGAATTTTTTGGTGGAAAGTGAGCGGACTTTTTCATGTCCGATTTGCGGCGCTCCTCACGCGCTCAAATACTGCGCCACCTTCAAAAAAATGTCTGTTCGAGACCGAGTGAAGGCAGTACGAACACACAACTTGGGCGAAAACTGCCTGTCATACACTCACTTGAAGCGGGATTGTACGAGTCAATTCACTTGCTCGCACTGTCAGAAAAAGCACCATTCGTTGCTTTACATTTCGGCTGACAACAACCCGCCTCGGCAACGAAACGTAGTTGCTCAAGTCTCCACGACCCAGCCTCACAGTCCACAAACGCGAAAGTCCCCCGTAAGAACGGCCCGGAGTTCTCGGGATGAGTCAAGTTCTGATGAGCAGTCCCGCTCATCACGAACATCAAAAAATCGGCCAGTGCAGTCTCTTAGCACCACGGTCGAAGAGAAAACACTTCTCCCCAATGCTCTTGTTTCTTTAGAGCATCTTGGCGAATATCATAAGGTTCGAGCCCTTATCGATCAAGGTTCGCAACGGACATTTATCTCGTCCAAAGTGCAGAATCGACTGAGAATCCCTACCAGATCTGCAACATAACGCTAGTCGCAACTCGACCTGGCACGAAACTCACCACACAGGCAATCGTACTCCCACAGTTGACCAAACTTCTTCCCACTTTCAATGTGGGCCTAAAGGAGTGGAAACATGTTGCCATGCTGGACCTAGCAGATCCTAACTGCTTCAAACAGGCGCAAATCTACATGGTCATCGGAAGTAATTTACTCCCTCAAATCCTTCTCGATGGAATCCACCGAAATATGTGTGGCAGCCTCCTTGCCCAAAACACTATATTCGGTTGGATCATAAGTGGGCCACTCCCCCAGAAAGTGTCAACATTCTCGACACAAGTGGAAGAAGTTTCCAATGAGCTCCTAAGTTCCCAGCTCAAACGCTTTTGGGAACAAGAGGAAATTCCACAGCCTCCTCCAATTTCCGAAGAGGATCGGTTTTGCGAAGACCTCTATCAAAAGACCACATCCCGGCGGTCAGATGGTAGATATGTCGTCCGACTCCCCTTCAAGGCAAGTTTTCCCAGCCAACTGGCTTTAGGTCAATCCCGTACCACAGCCTTCTCGCAATACCTCAGCATGGAAAGGACTTTGGCAAAAAAAGGCGATCTCCAAGCCACATATGATGAGGTCCTCAAAGAGTATCTCACTCTCAATCATATGGAGCCAACTCAGTCCAATGAGATCATCTCTGATGGCAAATACTTCTCATTTTATTTGCCTCACCATGCTGTAGTAAAGCCGGAAAAGACCACTTCCAAGGTCCGCGTTGTCTTCAACGCATCTAGAACAACCGGCTCAGGGTATTCACTTAATGATATCCTACATATTGGTCCCACATTACAGCCCGACCTGATGACCCTCATTTTAAGATGGCGGCTGTACCAATTTGTATTTAATGGAGATGTGGAAAAAATGTATAGACAAATTCTTGTCCACCAAGATGATCAAGAGTTTCAGCGAATCCTCTTTCGTGAGTCTCGAAATTCCCCCATTCGAGACTTTAGGCTCAAAACAGTGACGTTTGGTGTGAACTGTGCTCCTTTCCTAGCCATTCGAACACTTCGACAACTGGTTGAGGATTCAAAGGACAAATTCCCGTTAGCGGAAACAGTCCTTCTCAAGGAGACCTATGTTGATGACATTGTGTCCGGTGCTCATACCATTTCTGAGGCAGTCGACTCACTGACACAAGTGATTGATGCCCTTAAGTCCGCAGGATTTCCTCTTAGGAAGATTACTTCTAATCATCCGAGGATCCTGGAAAATATTCCCACCTCGGCACTTCTCGATTCCGACTTCCTAAAGTTCGAAAGTGCCAGCTCTACAAAAACACTTGGCATGAGATGGAACGCTTTGTCGGATACTTTCTCGTATTCGATCGTTCCCATCTCAGAAACGAGTTCTGCCACGAAGCGACAGATTCTCTCTGCGGTCGCAAAACTTTTCGACCCGGCAGGATGGCTCTCGCCCATTATAACTAAAGCCAAGTTACTCCTTCAAGAGCTTTGGTTGGAGGGCACGGACTGGGACGAATGCGTCAAGCCCGGTTCCCTCATAAAGTGGAATCAATTCATCAAGAATTTGTCGTCCATCAGCGAGTTCGAGATCCCCCGATGGGTACAATTCTCCCCTCTAAAGCGAATCCAACTTCACGGATTTTGCGATGCTTCAGAAAAGGCATATTGCGCAACTCTTTATTTGCTTCTATTCCTTTAGACCTTAAGGCCAAAATTAAAACGTCCGAATAGTTTCGGGGTTGGAATCAGAATAATTTTTCTTTATTGAAATAGTCTTAAGCTAACCTCTTATTCCTATGTACAAAATATTTCTTGTGTATTTAGGAGTATGACCATCGAGAAGGCGAAGGGAATGGAGGAGAGAGAAATTGAAAATGTTTGGGCAATTGGTTTTTTGTTGTGACAGCGATTGAACGAATTTACGACCATTGAAACATGATCGCCGCGATTGGCCGCTTTGTACTACATTGGCGCAATTCGTTCTTCGCTGTAACAGCACTTAAGTGTGTTTATGGAAAGATGATCGTTTGACCGAATTTATGGTTGCAACGAGTTCTTCGCTGTAACAGCACTTCAGTGTGTTTACGAAAAATGATCGCTTGACCGAATTTATGGTTGCAACGGAAAAACTCAAAAGTGATTCCGGGTTGATTGACATCGGTCAAGTGTTTGTTTTATTGGTCGGCTTGCTTTGTAGCGAGTTTTATGCTGACCAATCTATTGCTAAGCCCTTGGGGTAGTCTGGTGGCGTTGACGTTGGCGGTAACGGCAACGGCCACGTAACTCCTCCTTCCCTTGATTGAGCACACTCCTGGGTGATCATATTTGTGATTTTAATTTTTAGGTTTTTGTGCTTAATTTTAATAATGACAATAATTATAGTAATGGTTATGAGAAATAAAGTAATTGTTGATCCGTATATAGTATAGTGTGTTTTCTTATTGTATTTGATTTCTTCAATTTTGGAAATGTTTTCGATTTCATCTAGTACGATGTCGTCAAATATTAATTCCTTATTTGTATTTTTCATATTTTGTATAATATAGCTGTTGTTAACAAAGCCGTGTTTAAAGGTTATTTCCTTATTATAAAATTCCTTAGGTCCTATTTTTAGTGAACAGTTATTAAAATGTATCAGATAATTTCCATGCAATGTCTCTTCGTTATTATTACATGTGTTTGTTAAAATCGTGTTCATTTGATTTTTTGCAAATACTATTCCCGATCTTATTTCTATAATTTCAGAAGCATTGTTAAAAATTTGGAGGCAGTTGTTTTTTATTAAACAATTTCTTAGTGGTAGCAAGTTTTTAAGTTCTTTATTTTTCTCGTAAATCACGGTATTATTATTGTAACGTATTATTGTTTGGGGTTCGAACATAAGTTCCCTGTGATTTTCGTTTCCTATTGGTATGACTAAATTTACTTGAGGTGAGATTATATGTTTTGGAATTTTGATTGCAAATATAATATTTCCGTGAGTATCTATAAGGGTTCCTAGTTTTATGTTTTGTAGTTTGTCAAAGTCGATCTCAAAGGTGTTAATCTCGTCATTTGTAAGTATGTTTTCGAAAAAGGTCCCAGTTTTAGATGCTGCTATGTTTTCCTGAATATGTTCCACGTTGTCTTGTAAGATTTTAAGTTTGAGTACAAAGTCGGTATATAAAATTTGCTTTTGTATGCTTTTGTATTTGTCGTTTATATCGTTTATTCTTCCGAGTACCGTCTTCCTGTCATTTTGTATGATTGTTTTAAGTCTGTATAAGGTTTCGTTAAAATGTTGGTTAATTGAAATCTGTTTATTGAGATTTTGTATTGCATTGTGGTTATTTGTTTCTACAGTACTAAGATGTTCTTCTATTTCTTGGCGATCATTGTCGTCCATGGTGCCAAACAACCATTTCTGTGCGGTTCCTACTATGTTAATCAGGCCTCTTTTCTGTCTGTGTGGTATTAGAGTCAAAGTTTTAGTTTTTATAGTTTTCAACTGTATTTCTAAAAGTTCTGTTTTGTCTCCCAGATCGGCTGCCTTGATGTTAATGTGAAGACTGTCTATTATGTTAAGAATTTCGTGTGGGTTTACAATATGAAGTATTGTGTTGTATGTTTCTGCAAAACTTGCCTCTTCTACTCGGATTTCCATGAACCCTTGGTCAGTTTCGATTTTCTCCATTGTCATGTGGGCTTGGATTATCGTCGATGCCAGTATTATTAGGAAGGTTGTTAATATCCATTTCACCTGAAAATTTGTATTTCCTTTTAATATTGCTGAGGTGTATGTTCTGTAAATTGGCTTTTGTGAATTTTGGAGTTTCTTTGTGTCTAACGTTCTTGTAGTTTTTTATATATCCTTCGTCCCTTGTCTCTGTATATCGTTCTCTTGTCTTGTTACGTTTGTTTATGTATTTCTGTTTTTCCTCATGCATCCGTTTGTAAATTTCATCCTTATTGCATTTTCCTGTCTCTACGTTAATTGGCTTTTCTCTGATTACTGAGTGGTAGCTATTGTTGTACCATTCGATAGCTTTACTTACTTTATTTTTGATGTTCATTTCTTTTTCTTCTATGCCTAACGCTCTAATTTTCTCTGTTAGTGTGTTATGTAGTCTCTCTATGTCAGAGTTACCGGTGTGATTATTTGGTTTTACGAGGTGTAGTTCGATGCTTTCCTGTCTGAGAAAATCCTTAACGTTTACACTCTTAAACTCGTTGTCTGTGATGAGTTTACTAAAATGTCCTCTCTGCGATTTGTATTGCCTAATTTTTTCTATAATTGTTTGGTTATTTCTGTCTTCTAAAACAAATGCTGTCGCGAATTTTGAGAATCGGTCTATGAAAGTTAAGAAATTTGTCTTTGAATTTGTGTATACGTCCATGTGTACTATTTCTTTAGAGTCCTTTGGTGTTTCTGTTAGTTCAAATTTGTTTTTTATTGGTTGTCTGTCGTACTTTGCTCTGTTGCAAGTGTCGCAATTATTTATAAATTTATGTATTAGTTTTTTAAGATTTGGGATGTAAATACATCTGTTTAGTCCTTCGTAATTCTCAAATATCCCTGTGTGTCCGGTTTCAAATTTATGGTATTTTGCAATGTGTTTATATGCTTCGTTCTCATTATCGATGTCTTTTGCATGAAATGTGCACTTCACAAACTTTATGTTATGAATGCCATCGAACAAGTCGATAATTTTCTGCTGTAGTTTATTGTATTCGTGATCGCTAACTTCACTATAAATACCTACTTTGCCTGAGGTTATGTGTCTCCTCAATATGTCTGCTATATTATTTGTAAAATCTGTTGGGCATATGTAAATTTTTTTGTTTTTGTGTTTAATGTCGAATTCTCTTGTTTTGCTATGTGTTAATATTATTTGGGTTTTAAATCTGTTCACTACGGTTTCTAATATTGGGATGTGGTCATTAAGGTTTTCTTCCTGGGAATGAATGGTGTCTATGCTTGTGTTGTCTGCGTTATTGTACATTGATTGGTTGTCAGTATTTTGTTGTAAACTATTTTCTAATACGTTTACTTGTCCCCCGTCAATTCTGCTTAAAAAATCTGCGACTTTATTTTCCTGTCCTTTTATGTAATCCACGTTCATATCGTATTCCCCTAGTTTTAGTAGCCACCTTTGTAAGCGTGGGTTTATATCTTTACCTTTTGCTTTACTATGCAGCCATTTGAGTGGTTGGTGGTCTGTTAATAGGTCGAATGTCCTACCATACAGATAAGGTCTGTAATAATTGGTAGCCCATACGATGGCTAACAATTCTTTTTCGGTAGTTGAGTAATTTCTTTCATGTTCGTTCAGAGTCCTGCTTGCATAGCAAATGGGGTGGTTCTCCTGTTGCAGTACTGCACCAATTGCAAAATCGCTTGCATCTGTCACTACCTTAAATCTTTTGTTAAAGTCTGGGTATTTTAGTACTGGAGTGTCTGTAATAATTTCCTTTAATTTTTCGAAAGCGTTGATGTAGTTGGGGTCGTTTACATTCACTCTTGCCCCTTTTCTCAGATATTTTGTCATGGGTTCTGCTACCTTGGCGAAATCCCTAATAAATTTTCTGTAATACCCTGCTGCTCCAAGAAATGATTTTATCTGCTTAGGCGTTCGTGGAATATTTAGTTGAAGTATTTTTTCAATTTTATTTGGATTTGGTTTTACTCCATTACGGGTTAAGATATGCCCTAGAAATTCTGTTTCTTTGGAAAAGAATTTACATTTATCGAACTGAACTTTTAGTTTATACTCTTTTAATTTGTTGAAAACTTTCCTAATGCTTTCTGCATGTTCTGTGAGAGATGTGCTAAAGATAAGTATATCATCCATATATACGACACAAATTTTATTAATATAGTCCTTTAGGACGAAGTTCATCATTCTTTGGAATGTGGAGGGAGCATTTTTTAAACCGAATGGCATACGGATGTATTCGTAGTGACCAAGTGGCGTGGAGAAGGCGGTTTTTCTTCTATCTTCTTCTGCTACGAGAATTTGATGAAAGCCTTTCGCCAAGTCGAGGGTTGTGAAATACATTGCTCTGCCCAATTTATCCAGTATATTTTCCATATTTGGAATAGGAAATTTGTCGTCGACAGTGATTTCGTTGAGTTTGCGATAATCTATTACAATTCGCCACTTCTTTTTCCCTGAATTGTCAACTTTCTTTGGTACTATCCATAGTGGGCTGTTATAGGGTGAATTGCTTTCCCTAATTATACCTTGAGCCAGCATTTCCTCAATTTGTCTACGAATTTCCTCTTCGTGTATTTGGGGGTATCTGTATATTTTCGAATATACAGGTGTATTAGATGTGGTTATTATTTCGTGTTGTATCGCGGTTGTGCATGTCAGTTGGTCCCCTTCTTTAAAAAATATTCCTTTATTTTGTGTTATTAATTTTTCTAATTGTCTTCTTTCTTCAAAATTTAATGACTGAAAAAGGTCCTGAAAATCTGTTATCGTGTGTTCTTGGCTTTCTAATTGGTGTATTTCCTCAGCTGTGTAAGGGCATGCATTAACGAACTTTATGTTATTGTCTTTTATACTAAGTGTGTTAGTTTTTAAATTAAGTATTGCTCCAAATGGTTTTAATATATTTTGTCCTATTAAGCCGTCAAATTCTTTATTCTTAAAACTTGTAAGTTTCCAGCTCATGAATCTGTTGTAGTTGAATTCCTTCGGGAGTTCTGTTATGATTTCATGAATTGTTGCTTGTCCGTTTAATGTATTAAATTGTATACCGTCCTTTAGTGCTAGTCGTTTGTATTTGGTTAACTTGTCGTCGCTTAACAAAGTTGTTGTGGATCCTGTGTCCACAAGACACCTCAACTTTTCATCACCTATCGATAGCTCGATTATCGGAAGACTTGATTCCCGGCTGGTAACTGAAAATTTACCTCACTTTGAATGTGTTCGACGTCCATTGGCTGTGTTCTGTTATTCTGGTAATTGTTCGTGTTTCTAGTGTTACTAAACTGTCTTATCTGTCCTGAATTGTATTGTGGTCTGGATTGTCCCGAATTACTTTGTTGTCGGAGTTGTCCCGAGTTATTTTGTTGTCGGAATTGTCCCGAGTTATTTTGTTGTCGGAATTGTCCCGAGTTATTTTGTTGTCGGAATTGTCCCGAGTTATTTTGTTGTCGGAATTGTCCCGAGTTATCTTGTTGTCGGAATTGTCCCGAGTTATTTTGTCGGTATCGGTTTTCTGTGGGGGGGGAAAATTTCGGGTAGTCTCTTCTGAGCATACCAGTTTCTTCTAATGTATAGTATGCCTGTCTTAGTTTATTAATGCCTCTACTATATATTATACTAGCATACATCGGGCTTATATTATTAAGGAATGTTTTTAAAATGAGTGCTTCGTTCACAGCTGGTGTGAATTCCGCTGGTTTATTTTTGTCGAACTCGAATTTTACATTAAGCTTATCTAATAAATTTTTTAGTTTGTTATAATAATCACTCACATTTGTGCACTTTGCACTTACAGCTTCCTGCACCAGTCCGTAGTAAGTCTCCCTTATGCCGAAGTTCCGTACAAGCTCCTCCTTCACTTCTTCCCACGATGCATTGTCTCCCAAGGTCCTTACTGCTTGCAATGCCGCTCCCTGGATTTTCGTCCTGATGTGGCGGAGGTACACATAGTTTTTTAACTGTGGGTTGTCCCCGAAGAGCTGCAGCATCAGTTCCACCTCCCTCACGAAAGTGGAGAGATCTCCGGATTTGTCCCCGTGGAACTCTTTGATCCTTGATGCCTCTTTTATTAACTCAGTTGCCGTGATTGAGAATGCCTGCGGCTGCAGTTGCTGTTGTTGTGTCGTCATCGTTGTTTGCTGCCTTTCCTCTTTATGTTTTTCACTGCTCTTTACTTTTTTCGCTGCTCTTCACTTTTCTTTTTTTTTTTTTTTTCACTGTTTGCCTTGTCTCGGTGTCTCAGTTCTTCAAAATAGTCGGCGTAGTCTACTGTATCGTCCTCCTCGCCGTAGTTGCGTCCTCTATGGGCTTCCTCTTCGTAGCCTAGGGGTTTAAAAGATGATGTCCCGATGTCTGCTTCCGCTGTAGAGTTTTCTTCCGATGGTTGCATATGACTTCAGTTCACTAGATTTGCACTTCGCACTTCGTGTTTAAATTTTCGCGTTTAGGCTTGTCTTTGGACAAGTTTAATTTGTATAGTTCTTTTCGTCTTATCTTTGGATAAGACGCCGTCGACTGCGCCAGTTAGGTTGCTTCTATTCCTTTAGACCTTAAGGCCAAAATTAAAACGTCCGAATAGTTTCGGGGTTGGAATCAGAATAATTTTTCTTTATTGAAATAGTCTTAAGCTAACCTCTTATTCCTATGTACAAAATATTTCTTATGTATTTAGGAGTATGACCATCGAGAAGGCGAAGGGAATGGAGGAGAGAGAAATTGAAAATGTTTGGGCAATTGGTTTTTTGTTGTGACAGCGATTGAACGAATTTACGACCATTGAAACATGATCGCCGCGATTGGCCGCTTTGTACTACATTGGCGCAATTCGTTCTTCGCTGTAACAGCACTTAAGTGTGTTTATGGAAAGATGATCGTTTGACCGAATTTATGGTTGCAACGAGTTCTTCGCTGTAACAGCACTTCAGTGTGTTTACGAAAAATGATCGCTTGACCGAATTTATGGTTGCAACGGAAAAACTCAAAAGTGATTCCGGGTTGATTGACATCGGTCAAGTGTTTGTTTTATTGGTCGGCTTGCTTTGTAGCGAGTTTTATGCTGACCAATCTATTGCTACGGCAACGGCAACGGCCACGTAACTCGCCACTGACAGCGATGGCAATATCTCGTGTCACCTGCTCATGGCAAAGGGTAAAGTTGCACCTCTGCAGACGGTTAGCCTGCCGCGCTTAGAATTGTGCGGCGCCGTTTTACTTTCGCAATTATCCAAATGCCTTACGGAAAATCTCGATGTGAACCCCGAAGACACCTTCTTCTGGTCGGATTCACAAATAGTTCTCGCCTGGCTAGAAAAACCTCCAAACACTTGGAAGACGTATGTAGCCAACCGAACAGCCCAGATTCTGAAAAATGTCGGCAACGCCACTTGGCGTCATGTCATCAGCCATGACAATCCCGCCGACTTGGGCACTCGCGGGTGCAAGCCCCACGAACTTGCAAGAAACCCACTGTGGTGGAACGGCCCCAAATGGCTTCAGTCACCTGAAGAAGCCTGGCCCAAATCAACTCCCTCCAATGTTGCACCACCTGAGCAACGAAAGGTCGAAGTTCATCTCGCGCTGAAGGAACCCTCAGACATCCTCGATCGGCTCTCCTCCTATTCTCGCGCGCTACGTGTCCTAGCATACGCGTTCCGTTTTGTCCATAACGGACTCGCTAAGAAGAGCAACTCTCCCCTCAACTTGAATCCATTCGTTTCCCAGAATGAGATTCAGTTTGTCAAGACAAGACTCCTCTCGTTAGCCCAGACACGTTTCCACCACCTAGAACGTACCGCGTTGTCCAACAAGACCCCTATTCCACGAAAAAGCACGATTTTGACTCTCAATCCGTTCCTCGATAAGGACGGCTTGATGAAAGTTGATGGTAGATTGGCCCAGGCGGCGCTTAGTTACAATGAGCGCCATCCGATAATCCTACCAGAGGCATCTCGGTTCTGCACGTTGTATCTTGAGTTCCTCCACACTCTTCTCCTACACGCAGAACTTCAGCTCATGTTCAGAATGGCTCGTCAAGAGTTTTACATTCCCCGTCTAAAGCCTCAGATCAAGAAATGCATTCGCCTATGCAAGGTCTGCACGGTTCAGAGACAAAAGGTCCGATCACAAATAATGGCAGCTCTTCCACCAGAGCGTTGTACCCTGTCAATCCCATTCTCGACGACAGGCGTTGATTTTGCGGGCCCATTTCAGATTAAGGCGTCTCAGCTCCGAACGGCAACCTTCATCAAAGGTTATGTCGCGGTGTTTGTCTGCTTCTCAACCAAGGCCATTCCCTTGGAATTGTGTTCTGCCCTTACCACAGAAGCATTCCGTGCTGCTTTCGCCAGATTCATTGGCAGACGAGGCCTCCCCCGCAAAATCATGTCGGACAATGGCACCACCTTCGTTGGTGCCCACAGAGCCATGAGCCGAGAGTTCCTCAAGTTCTCAAAAGAGGTATCCCACGACATCCTGAAGAAATATTCCATTCAAGGAGTCGATTGGGCATTCATCCCCCCCAGTGCCCCTCACATGGGCGGGTTGTGGGAATCTGCAGTCAAGAGTTTCAAAACTCATCTCAAGAAGACTGCCGGCCACCACAGATTCAACTTCGAAGAGTTCACAACTCTTCTTGTTAGAATTGAGGCCGTCCTGAATTCCCGGCCACTATCACCTCTATCACAAGATCCATCTGATCTCGTAGCGCTTACTCCAGGTCACTTCCTGCGGGGCGCCCCCCTCCTGTCACCTCCCGAGCCCAATTCGGAAGATCTATCCTTGATCAACCGTTGGGAGAAGCTGAAGGCTCTTCATCATGAGTTCAGCCGGAGGTGGAAATCTGAATATCTCCACGAGCTCCAAAAAAGGCACAAGTGGCGCCATCCCCAAAAGGAGCTAGAATTGGACCAATTAGTCGTCATCAAGGACGAGCTGCTGCCCCCCACCGAGTGGAAGCTGGGACGTATCGTCACGCTGCATCGAGGACCCGATGGCCACATCCGAGTAGCCGACGTTCGCACGCAATCCGGAACTCTTACGCGCCCGCTCGTGAAGTTGTGTGTTCTACCCACCGTTTAGAACACCTTATGCTTTATTATAAATTCCTTTATTATTCTTTACGGGCATCGCTGCCCCCTTTCAATATAAGACACTAAAGTCCGGTTCTTATGTTCTCTCTCCGCAGCTACCCCATGGACGATATGCACAGGTGTCAACTGTGCCACCGCCCTCATCCCTTGAGGTTCTGCCGCGGGTTCTTGGCTATGAACCCCGGCCAACGCGACGATGTCGTGCATGCGCACGGGTACTGTCGCAACTGTTTGGCCCGGTCCCACGACACGGGGATGTGCGACTCGCCGAACAGTGGCAAGAAGTGCGGGTTGGCGCATCATACAATGCTGCATCCCGTTGACATCCTGCAACGGATGGCATCTTCCGGGCGAAAACGAGGTGCCCGAGCGACGAAGCAGCCTGTCAACCGGACGCAAGGCCAACACCGCAGCCGACGCCGCGACCCCCGCACTTCGGCGCATCCCTCGCGCCAACGTCCACGCCCCCCTCCTCCTAAGACGCGGTCGTCCCACACCCATCAGAGACCAACCCGTTCCAGGGTGCGGACCGCGCCCATGCGTCAGTCGTCCACTAGCACCGCTAACATACCAACGCGTCGCCAGCATCGTTCGACCGATCATGCCCGCCCGGGCATCACCACCGGCCAACTTCGAGGACGCAAGGCCCAGGCGCTGTTAACACAGGCCATCAACTCCCTGACGGAGTTGAGGGGGGTGTTTTAAATGCACGAGTGCATCCGGCAACAGGATGTTCACGTCGTTGCTGCCGTCACCGCGCACAACCTAAAATAGCAAAATAAATCATCCATGATATTTTGTACATATTCTCCGCCTTGTCCGTTTACTTACCTATTTACATTCCTATATACTTACCCTTACATACCTACCACTTGTTACTTACCTCTATTCCTTGTCCGTTATCCTCTCTCTCCTTATGTACTTACCGCTATCTCCTTATTTACTGACCGACGGCATCCCTCGCTGTCCTAAACGGTGCTTGCGCGGCTGACGGCAAAATCACTCATCATCCGATCACCGGCGACGACACCACGAGACGATCATCAAGCGACCAACCGAACATTCACAACAATCAACCTTACGTTCACCTGGAAAAAACACCAAATCATATTTCACGCAACACAAACGAAACATAAAAGCACCTTGCACAAATACCTTGCACAAAATAGTGCACAACATCTACACACCGAATTATCAATTATACATAAGAATTACATTGTACATTTATTATCACATCTGACATCCAAAGCTCAAGATCACATACGTTTACATATTGTACATACCTCCATCTATTAGCATTGTTCACACATATAAAAGCCCGCGGAATCACATTGTAACATTGAATTCTATCGCTGGAATAAATTTTATAACGTTTGAAGAACATTTAGTGTGTCCTCATTTAGTGCGCGATCACCAATTTCGTCGTGACGCAAACAATACATAACATGTATGTATACACTAGATATAAGGTTTTCCAACAAGAGGTGTTATTTTGGTATTCAAAGAATAATGCAATTTTTTGAGATAAATGATCGGATGTTTATTTCATAATAAAGAGGAAGGTATGCCGTTAATAATGAAAAACAACATCAGCCAAATGGCCACCACGACACGCTTATAGGACCATATCCTTTTCATGAAATTTTCCATAACCAAATCGCAAAGTGGCTGCCCTATGTCCTCGATAGCCTCACGAATTCTATCTTTGCGGTCTTGAATCGACGCTGGGCTGTTGGCGTACACCTTATCTTTCACGTGGCCCCAAAGGAAGAAGTCGCAAGGTGTTAAATCACAAGATGTCGGTGGCCAATTGTGATCACCTCGTCCAGAGATAACACCCAGAGGACCCAATCAGCAAAGACACGACGTTGTTGATGATCGGTCGGCTTGAGTTCTTGTGTTAACTGAACTTTATAAGCCTTAAGACCCAAGTCTTTATGCAAAATACGGTGTAATGACGTTTTGGAATGCCCAATTCCAAAGAGCGACGAGGAATCGACAAACCTGGGTTTTCTTCAACACTTTGGGCTACAGCAGCAATATTCTCAGTTGTTCTTGAGCGACGTGCCCGGGTTTTATTCTTCACATCACTAACTTGTCCCAACAGCTCGAATTTTTCAACCAATTTCTGTATTGCGGTCCGACAAGGTGCTTCACGACGACCCAAAAATGCTTTAGTTTTGCGAACTGTGACTGCAAGATTTTCACCATTTTTGTAGTGAATTTTAATAATTTCACTGCGTTGTTAAAGCGTGTATCGTTCCATTTTTAGTAATGGCGTAGTTTGTACTTGTCAAATGTCAAAGAATAAAAGCTTCAAAAGTGACAGCTACCGAAATACCGGGTGATTCAAAATAACACCTCTTGTTGGAAAACCCTATATAATGAAAATATTTATGTACATATTCTTACTGATATACTTTTACGTAAAATAATCGGTAATTCTACCCTGCGAATATTTTTTTTTTGACAATTTCGTAAAAATTTCCCAGTGCAAATCAAAGGAAACTTGCTCAAAAACAAGACTGTTAAACGAAATAGTGAAATGCAGCTAAATGTGAAATTTTCAAAGAAAATTCGGTTTGCGAAGTAGTATTTTGACCAAATCATGCAGCTAAGCAGAAAATGGACCTAAGCGAATAGGCAGCTAAACGGAAACGGAATGTACTGTACACAGCTAAGTTACAACCTGTTACAGTGGCGCACACAAAATTTAATATTAGGGTGATTGCGTACAACTTTTTTAAATAAAAATTGCAAATGAAAGGAAAATTGCAAAACAATTAAATTTTTCTATAAATATGAACAACCATTAACTTCAACTCAATATACGGAAATGTTTAAAAAGGATCACGAATGAAAACATTTCTAACTCAGATGGTATCTAAATTAGAAGAAGTTAACTAGAACCGAGTAATTTGCTATCAAACACATGGTAAAGCAAGTCATTTGTTCCAGTAGATAAATCCGATTTTTTCAATACACAGACATTATTAATTAAAACATTCACATCAAAAAGTATGTGGAAAGAATAAAGCTTTTATATAATTGTCATCGGGGTTCGAATTTTTCAGCCGTTAAGGACCAACGTGACGTATACGTCACAATGCTTAGCACATCTTTATGGGCTGAGAATAAAAAATTGGCGTAAAGTCAAGCTTTCATTGCGAAAAGACGTGTTAACATCGAAAATGACAAAACTCAAGAAGTAAATATATATGACGTTGATACAAATACAGAGCAAGTACGTACATAACATATGTCCACTAAATATTGAGACTAACTTCCGGCGCGTGCCATTTGAAAACAGACAATTGAATTAAAAATGTATTTTATTTGGTACTTCAGTCTATTGGTCATCTGTCAAAAAAATACACTTAGGACCGTTTTCTCAACTTAACTTTAAAGTTCACTTTAGCGGGCCAATAAACGCATTTTCGTTTTCTCAAGCGCTTGTTAAGCTATGCTCCCGATAAAACTTACCGGTCAGATTGAGTTCCTGTTAAACTTTAAAGTGAACTTTAAGTGGAAGTGGTGCCAAGTACATGCATATTGTAACGATAAGACAGTCTGTCGCTGTGCAAGGCAACCCTGTCGCTACGCGCCGTGCTATAATTCAATCTGGCAATGACGGCCGCGATAATAATGAAAACTTTTAGTCCAACCTGGCAATGATGGCCGCAATAATGGAAACTTTTAGTCCAACCTGACAATGATGGCCGCGATAATGGAAACCTGTAGTCCACTCTGGAATGTGCGAGAACGATCTGCGCGATAGCCGGACAGGTATAAAAGCCAGCCGGATACCGCGCAGCGAGTCAGCCTTGGTTTAGACAAGTGAAGGTGCCACACGGAGTAATTAAGCAAATAATTAAGTGTAAAGACAGTAAAGTGTGAAATTGGTGGAATAAAGTGATTGTTGGTAGAACTAGCATTCATAACAATATGTTTGTTTACAAACAAAAAACAGCTGGTTAAAAATTGTAATTTGAAATAAAATATGAATTTTACATCTTTCGGTATGGAAAATAGACGTGTTTTTTATATTCATGCACAGGAAGACGCTTTTGAAGGTACGGAGACGCAAAATGCGGCAAATAGAACATATAACAGCCGATTGAAGTATTTCACTGCTTTGCATTGCTGACATGTCCAATCGCTGCTGGGCCGCCACCTGTGCGATACGTCTCGCTCTTCTCCGCAGCAAGTTCCAGCTTGGACTTGCGCTTCAACTTGTCAAACTGTCGAACTTGTCCCTCAACGATTTCCAACGTCGGAACACGCCCCATATAGCAGTAAAAGCATCAGCAAGATTTTGCCAGGTAACATCTTTCTTTTTTTTCTTCAAAAATAATTATAATTTTACAAAAACAGCTGATTGCGCCACCATCGTAGACCAGAGTTGGCAAAAATCAGACTTGTTAAATTTATATTTATCAGGCAGTTGAGAAAACGAAAATAGTTCCGAGCGCTTTAAAGTGACCTTTAGTTAAAGGTCACTTTATCGGTAAGTTGAGAAAACGGCCCTTGGAGTACACTCAATGGATCATTGTCTTCGATTTTTCTCAGTGTCAGTTGATTTGTTTCAACTTTTGCTTGGTTCGATTAATCTACTCTTGCGCGTTCCGTGCCTTCCAACCCTTTTCGTACTCCATACGTTTGAAAACTGCCCAGAAATTTTCGGTTGGACGTGCCTGAGACACGTTTGGAGAATTGTCCTTCTTCGGCAAACAATTTTATTCTAACTCGGTCAGCCAATCCAACTTTTGTTCGGATAGTGACAGCTTGCAAGATCCGCCCAAAATATGATTTCGTCGCCAGTGTGATATTTGCCAGTGAATTGCTTCAATTGTGGCAAGCATTGACCGATATAAACGTCAGCATTGACCGCTTTGGCTTTGTTTGTGCGAATCAATAGCGCTGAGACACCCTTCGAAGAAATGGCCACCCACACACACCTTTGGTTCAAATTTTGATTTGCTGGCGTATTTAACTCCGTTTGGTGTTGTTTCGGTGTTGTCAGTGTAAAACCGTCGTTGCCGCTTAATTCATGGTGCGAAAATGTGAAGTACGATTCATCATCCAAAATGATGAAATTTTCATTCACGAAGTGTTCACAACGAAGTGCACGGCAGCATTTTAGTATATTTGCAAGTTGTTTCGCGGAATACTTTGGTACTGGTTTACGTTTGCGATAGATTACATTGTTCCTCGTCAAAATCTTGTGAACACCAGACTTTGAAATGCCAAATTTTCGTGCTAATTTGCGTGTTGATTGTCCAACTTTGTTTTTTACACTTCTCAGCAGTTTTTCTTCCTTATGGCACTTAACTTTGGCAGACGACCAGGTATGACTTCGTTTTCCGGTCCTTTCCCATTACGGCAATCTTTCAAAACACAAAAAATAGTCGCCCAGGAGATTTCCCATGTAGTGAGTCGTCCAAACAGATTGGCAACAGACTTTCTTAAACCCAGCTGTTACGACATTTTGAGTGGAATGTATTGCGTAATTTGAGTTTGGCAGTTGAGTAGAAGCCCACTTAAGTATGGTAAGGGCGCTGTTATGCAGACGGTCAAATGACCGTCGGTCACGATAGTTGTTGTTGCTTCAATGTAAAATGAAAAATTGAGAGAGAGAGCGGGAGAGTAAAATTTGACCGCGTCGGTCAAAAATGATGAGGCTCTCGATGCCAAATCATGCGATCAAAACAGTGTTGCGTTGTGAAATTATTCACAACACAAGTGTTTTCGGAACAAAATGGCACACTTGGCGCGAAAATATGTATCTAATGATGGAAAAAATGGTTCGTAGCAACCCTCATCGTTTGTTTACATTTGTGTAAACACTTTCTGATGACTCTCCTGTGTTCGTCCCGCCAAAATACAACTTTTTTGGCGTATGCGTTGCCAAATTTAAGTGCTTCTAAGCCAATATCCATTTTTATTTATTTAATTTCACAAGACTTCGTTCAGGCAGTGTTGCTAAGAACAGAAAAACGCAGCGTCGAAATGAAAAAGTACGGAAAAAGTGCTGCAAGTAAGCGAAAAGTGTACTGGTGACCGGCGATCAAATGACCGTCTGCATAACAGGGTTTTGGCACAGAGTAGAAAAAACAAAACGAGAGCGTAAAAAGTATCGTGACCGACGGTCATTTGACCGTCTGCATAACAGCGCCCTAAGTGTATTGAGTGACATCTCCATGTTTGCTTATGCAGTCAAATAAACGGCTGAAGTTAGTCTCAATATTTAGTGGACATATGTTACATACATACATACAGTCTGTCCAGTAGAAGCGTGATCGCCGTAACTTGGAAACTATTTGTCCGATTCGGTTCAAACAAACTGCATTTTATGCGTTTATAATATTTATTGTACGCAATATTTTTAATAACAGGTATAGTCGCCGCCATTCGCCTCAAACCTCCGACCCATACTTTGGGCTAAGATCTGAGCAAGTTGCCGAGGCAATCGACTTCAAATCAGCCGAATTTGCCTAGATAACGGTTTTGCTGTCAATATACTATTTGCTCTGAGTTTCTGCTTTACTATTTCCCACACATTTTCTATCGGGTTGGCATCAGGCGACTGTGAGGGCGAATCTAACACCTCTACCCCATTTTGCTGTTTCCACTCAGCACACATTCGGCTGCGATGCTTGTGGTCGTTGTCTTCTTGTATAGTCCAAGAGCGTCCTCTTCTCCCGAACAGCTTCGCAGCTGATGGTAATAAAGCTTTTTCATAAATTTTGTTCATCAAAACCGCGTTCAAGTTGGTGGTAATACCGAAAAGTCGCCCAAATCCTTTTTCTGAGAAGTAGCCCCAAACATGGACCTTTACTGGGTCTTTAACAGTTCGTTGGAACAATCGGTTGATGGCGGCACACCAAGATCGATTTATGCTACTGTTTGCCCAAAATTGGAGTTCATCCGTAAATATTACATCATTCTAAATCCGATTTGAATTGGCATAAGCCCAGGCAAGTCGTTTTTGAACGTGTGATGATGAGAGCAACAGTTTTTTCAAAGAGTTCCGGTATTTAACGTCGTTAGTTCTTAAACGTCCTCGACCCGTCTCTTTTGATATTTGAACATCACTTTTCTCTAAAGCTGCTTTAGCTTTACGCAACGATAAGCCCGGCTTCGTCGCAAATAAATCAATGATCTTCTTGTCCTGTTTTGGGGAGGTCTTTTTTTTCAAGGCCCCGCCCAGCCAAATCGTCGACATTTTTTGCTTCTATATACCGATTCGTCCACCTCGTTACGAATGACTTCGACTTCTTCATATATTTTGCTAAAGCTAAACGTGACATTTACGGCCCTCTAGAGTGTAGACAAAGGAATACGGCTCACGCGGAGCTCATCTTGTTAAAACACCCTGTACTTTGTAATTGTTTCACGAGACTGAAAATTTTTGCAGTGCGTATTACAAAAATGATACGGCTACTTAGGTGCATTCAAATTTTTTTGATAACGGTACTCTAAGTGATAATTTGGTCGATCGGCATAGATGTTTGAATGCATTTTCACCAGAAGTCACTTATATAAATTTAGCTCTCACGGTTTCCAGGATATTCAAGGATACAAATTTAATTGAGGTCCTTCATATCCTTTTTCATTAAATTTTTCTAAAAAAGATACTGTCATCGACTTCATATCATTAGCTTTCATTTGACGTAAAAATTATTCCTTTCTGACATTTGAGTCAAGAGATATGATGTTTTAAAAGTTTCGGGAAGGGGGATTAAGCCGCCATCTTTAAACTGCATTTTAAAAAAAACTCGAACATTCCGGGAAAAGTCCCTTGACGCTTTTTCATCTACTGAGGTCCTCTATCGAATGAGATGGGTTTGACCTTGTCCCTTTTTTCAGTGTTGCACTGTGTAATCAATACTGTTAACAAAACAGTTAGGTCTCTCTTCATGTTTCTATCGAGAGTAAGTGGAGAAGTTTGGTGCTATTAAATACTTAAAAAATGCAGAAGAAATGTTAGATTATGTGGAAAGTTTACAGAGTGATGATGAAAATATTGATAAAGTGTACAGAGTGTGTACACTGTGTTCACACTGTGTAAGTTTGTAGAGCCTCCCTATGACGCTCAGGCGCCCGAAAAAATTTTGGTAAGAAAGGCTGCGGCGGTACTTTCGAAAATACAGACAAGAAGTAACTACAAGCGCCTAGTGACTTGATGCAAAGAATATTAAGGCGCATCTGAGCTCAAATATTCAAATTTTTGTTTGCGACTTTCATAATGCGGGTGAAATCATAAAAAGGAAAGAGCAGTGCCAGCAGCAGGGCGAACAAACACACATTAAATGATATATATATATATATATAATACTATATTCTATTCTATTTGCATTCTATATTATGAATTTTCAAATGAAGTTACAGTTGCGGTCAAAATAATAGTTGTGCTGCTCTAAATATAGTGTGGCATGTTGAATTTGCTGCATCACCTTTTTTTGCTAGGATACTTATATAGAGACAGAACCAAACAAAAAAGCATTGTTATAATTGCATGCGTTTGTAGCTGATGTCAAAATGTGATTTTTTTTTGGTTATATTTACTCGGATTTATTGGGCATGTTTTACGGAGGTGGCCCTATTTATTAGATCAGGAAAACGATGCACAGTGCTTCGAGAGTGGACAAAAATAAGAAAAAAAATTATCGCGGATTTTAGAAAAAGTAGTATCATGTTAAAGCTAATTAATTAAGCTGGATCCAAAATACTTTCTCGAAAAATTGTCGAGATTAGGAGATATAGCTTGTCAAAGTCGGATATATTTTTACAAAAATTTATGAAGGGGAAAAATGTTGTTGTAGATAGGCCACGAATTTCTTTTAATATTAAAACTACATTAATAGGAGCGAGACCGCTGATCGGTTTTTTGTTTAGCATAAATAATTTTTTTGTACGAATTTTCAAAAACCAATGTTTTTTAACCTATGATATGATGATATAGAGATGATATAGAGATCTTATAGATGCTTATGCATACATAACATGTATGTATACACTAGATATAAGGTTTTCCAACAAGAGGTGTTATTTTGGTATTCAAAGAATAATGCAATTTTTTGAGATAAATGATCGGATGTTTATTTCATAATAAAGAGGAAGGTATGCCGTTAATAATGAAAAACAACATCAGCCAAATGGCCACCACGACACGCTTATAGGACCATATCCTTTTCATGAAATTTTCCATAACCAAATCGCAAAGTGGCTGCCCTATGTCCTCGATAGCCTCACGAATTCTATCTTTGAGGTCTTGAATCGACGCTGGGCTGTTGGCGTACACCTTATCTTTCACGTGGCCCCAAAGGAAGAAGTCGCAAGGTGTTAAATCACAAGATGTCGGTGGCCAATTGTGATCACCTCGTCCAGAGATAACACCCAGAGGACCCAATCAGCAAAGACACGACGTTGTTGATGATCGGTCGGCTTGAGTTCTTGTGTTAACTGAACTTTATAAGCCTTAAGACCCAAGTCTTTATGCAAAATACGGTGTAATAACGTTTTTGGAATGCCCAATTCCAAAGAGCGACGAGGAATCGACAAACCTGGGTTTTCTTCAACACTTTGGGCTACAGCAGCAATATTCTCAGTTGTTCTTGAGCGACGTGCCCGGGTTTTATTCTTCACATCACTAACTTGTCCCATCAGCTCGAATTTTTCAACCAATTTCTGTATTGCGGTCCGACAAGGTGCTTCACGACGACCCAAAAATGCTTTAGTTTTGCGAACTGTGACTGCAAGATTTTCACCATTTTTGTAGTGAATTTTAATAATTTCAATGCGTTGTTAAAGCGTGTATCGTTCCATTTTTAGTAATGGCGTAGTTTGTACTTGTCAAATGTCAAAGAATAAAAGCTTCAAAAGTGACAGCTACCGAAATACCGGGTGATTCAAAATAACACCTCTTGTTGGAAAACCCTATATAATGAAAATATTTATGTACATATTCTTACTGATATACTTTTACGTAAAATAATCGGTAATTCTACCCTGCGAATATTTTTTTTTTGACAATTTCGTAAAAATTTCCCAGTGCAAATCAAAGGAAACTTGCTCAAAAACAAGACTGTTAAACGAAATAGTGAAATGCAGCTAAATGTGAAATTTTCAAAGAAAATTCGGTTTGCGAAGTAGTATTTTGACCAAATCATGCAGCTAAGCAGAAAATGGACCTAAGCGAATAGGCAGCTAAACGGAAACGGAATGTACTGTACACAGCTAAGTTACAAACTGTTACAGTGGCGCACACAAAATTTAATATTAGGGTGATTGCGTACAACTTTTTTAAATAAAAATTGCAAATGAAAGGAAAATTGCAAAACAATTACATTTTTCTATAAATATGAACAACCATTAACTTCAACTCAATATACGGAAATGTTTAAAAAGGATCACGAATGAAAACATTTCTAACTCAGATGGTATCTAAATTAGAAGAAGTTAACTAGAACCGAGTAATTTGCTATCAAACACATGGTAAAGCAAGTCATTTGTTCCAGTAGATAAATCCGATTTTTTCAATACACAGACATTATTAATTAAAACATTCACATCAAAAAGTATGTGGAAAGAATAAAGCTTTTATATAATTGTCATCGGGGTTCGAATTTTTCAGCCGTTAAGGACCAACGTGACGTATACGTCACAATGCTTAGCACATCTTTATGGGCTGAGAATAAAAAATTGGCGTAAAGTCAAGCTTTCATTGCGAAAAGACGTGTTAACATCGAAAATGACAAAAATCAAGAAGTAAATATATATGACGTTGATACAAATACAGAGCAAGTACGTACATAACATATGTCCACTAAATATTGAGACTAACTTCCGGCGCGTGCCATTTGAAAACAGACAATTGAACTAAAAATGTATTTTATTTGGTACTTCAGTCTATTGGTCATCTGTCAAAAAATACACTTAGGACCGTTTTCTCAACTTATCTTTAACTTTAAAGTTCACTTTAGCAGGCCAATAAACGCATTTTCGTTTTCTCAAGCGCTTGTTAAGCTATGCTCCCGATAAAACTTACCGGTCAGATTGAGTTCCTGTTAAACTTTAAAGTGAACTTTAAGTGGAAGTGGTGCCAAGTACATGCATATTGTAACGATAAGACAGTCTGTCGCTGTGCAAGGCAACCCTGTCGCTACGCGCCGTGCTATAATTCAATCTGGCAATGACGGCCGCGATAATAATGAAAACTTTTAGTCCAACCTGGCAATGATGGCCGCAATAATGGAAACTTTTAGTCCAACCTGACAATGATGGCCGCGATAATGGAAACTTTTAGTCCCACCTGGCAATGATGGCCCGCGATCATCATGGAAACCTGTAGTCCACTCTGGAATGTGCGAGAACGATCTGCGCGATAGCCGGACAGGTATAAAAGCCAGCCGGATACCGCGCAGCGAGTCAGTCTTGGTTTAGACAAGTGAAGGTGCCACACGGAGTAATTAAGCAAATAATTAAGTGTAAAGACAGTAAAGTGTGAAATTGGTGGAATAAAGTTATTGTTGGTTTTCATTGACTATGTTTGAGAAACTAAATGTGTTTTGTTTATTTCAAATTACGCAATCCAGAGATACGTACTAGCCCACTAGAACTAGCATTCGTAACAATATGTTTGTTTACAAACAAAAAACAGCTGGTTAAAAATTGTAATTTGAAATAAAATATGAATTTTACATCTTTCGGTATGGAAAATAGACGTGTTTTTTTTGGAAGGTACGGAGACGCAAAATGCGGCAAATAGAACATATAACAGCCGATTGAAGTATTTCACTGCTTTGCATTGCTGACATGTCCAATCGCTGCTGGGCCGCCACCTGTGTGATACGTCTCGCTCTTCTCCGCAGCAAGTTCCAGCTTGGACTTGCACTTCAACTTGTCAAACTGTCGAACTTGTCCCTCAACGATTTCCAACGTCGGAACACGCCCCATATGGCAGTAAAAGCATCAGCAAGATTTTGCCAGGTAACATCTTTCTTCTTTTCCTTCAAAAATAATTATAATTTTTCAAAAACAGCTGATTGCGCCACCAAGTGCTGCCCATCGTAGACCAGAGTTGCCAAAAAATCAGACTTGTTAAATTTATATTTATCAGGCAGTTGAGAAAACGAAAATAGATCTGAGCGCTTTAGGTCACTTTAGCTAAAGGTCACTTTATCGGTAAGTTGAGAAAACGGCCCTTGGAGTACACTCAATGGATCATTGTCTTCGATTTTTCTCAGTGTAAAGCGAATGTCCCGATTTAGGTTTTGGACGGTGTTTATCTTGATTTGTTTCAACTTTTGCTTGGTTCGATTAATCAACTCTTGCGCGTTCCGTGCCTTCCAACCCTTTTCGTACACCATACGTTTGAGAACTGGCCAAAAATTTTCGGTTGGACGTGCCTGAGACACGTTTGGAGAATTGTCCTTCTTCGGCAAACAATTTTATTCTAACTCGGTCAGCCAATCCAACTTTTGTTCGGATAGTGACAGCTTGCAAGATCCGCCCAAAATATGATTTCGTCGCTAGTGTGATATTTGCCAGTGAATTGTTTCAATTTTGGCAAGCATTGACCGATATAAACTTCAGCATTGACCGCTTTGGCTTTGTTTGTGTTTCGTACAGGGATGATCTCCTGTGCGATGGAGTTGTTCGCACAGGGACGATCGTCTCTGGCCGAAATGTCAGTCGTGCAGTGAGCGTGAAGCGGACAAGACGTCCATTTTTTGGTGCAAGATTAATTTATAGGTGCAAGATGTGCGTGTGCTTGTAGTGCGGAAAATAAATTGGGTTTTTGAGCACTCCTTTCCCAAGGAGTGCGCGTTTTATTTAAACCAGGTTACATTTCGCAGTTTCCACCGCTGATCGAAGATGGTGGGAACATTGTGGTACGTGTCGAACCAGATGTTAGCGGCCTATGAATCGCTCATTTTTTGTTTTCGATTCCTTTGTGCGCGAAAGAAACGGAACATTTCCAGCGAGCAGCGTTGTGCTAAGAGCTCTCGCGTGGAATGTGTGCTAGATGGAGCGAGTCGCCGATTGTTACGCAATTCGTTTCTCTTCCATTCGATCAGCGAACGCAGAAGTGAAAACATCGTTCTTCGGGAGTGAGCAATTGTGTCAAAAAGTTGGTGAATTTCAGGAAAAAAGAGGAGAAAGAAGAAGCAGCAGCAATCGGTGAGCTACAGTCCACTAGGAGCGTGGTGCGGGTAATCGGATTTAGAGCAAATCTGTTATTATTGTGGTGAACGGAAAATCGTTTGAGCTTCAGTTGAGTGCTTGTTTGGTGCATGCGTTTTGGTTCGAGTAAGCATATTGTTGTGCAAGGAAATTTCGTTTGTGTGCGTTCTTGGCGCACGCGTTTGGTGCGGGCAGGTTTATTGTTGTTATTGTGCAAGGAAATTTCGTTTGTGTGCCTGCTTGGCGCACGCGTTTGGTGCGAACGAATTGGTCGCTCGGAAATTTCGTTTGTGTGCCTGCTTGGCATACGCGTTTGGTGCGAACCAGTTGGTCGTTGCTGTTGTGCTCGGAAATTTCGTTTGTGTGCTTGCTTGGCGCACGCGTTGGTGCGACCGAGTTTATTGTTGTTGTTGTGCTCGGAAATTTCGTTTGTGTGCCTGCTTGGCATACGCGTTTGTTGCGAACGAGTTGGTCGTTGCTGTTGTGCTCGAAAATTTCGTTTGTGTGCCTGCCTGGCGCACGCGTTGGTGCGAGCGAGTTTATTGTTGTTGTACACGCAGGTTTCGTTTGTATGCCAGTCAGGTGCTTGCGTGGCGTATGTGGTTTGGTGCGAGTGAAAGCTCATTGTTGTTGTTGTACACGAAAATTTCGTTTGTATGCCTGCTTGGCACATGCTTTGGTGCGAGCGAATTTATTGTTGTTGTTGTATACGAAAATTTCGTTTGTGTGCCTGCTTGGCGCATGCGTTGGTGCGAGCGAGCTTATTGTTGTTGTTATACAAGAAAGTTTCGTTTGTGTGCTGTCGGGTGCTTGCTTGGCGCATGCGTTTTGGTGCGAGTGGGCTTATTGGTGTTGTTGTGCATGGAGATTTCGTTTATTGTGTGCTATTTAATGTTTGTTTGGTGCATGCGTTTGGTCGGTGCAAGTGGCCACATAGTGGTTGTTGTGGTGCAAGGAAAAATCTGGAAACATGTGCCTGCAGGGCGTATGGTTTCGGAGGTGCGAGTGTGTGCGCAAGGGACGCGCGTAACTGCGGTCCCGATGTTACTGAGCTGGTGGTGCGAGTGTGTCCGTTATTCTTGGAATGAAAGTGTGCTAGATTGATATGAATATCTGAGCTAGAGCTGCAAGAATAAGAAAATGAAAAGAGAGCTAGAATAGCAAGAATGAGAAAATGAAAAGAGAGCTAGAAAAGAGAGAGCAAGAACGCTTGCAAGCAGTCGGCTAGTCGGAGTGCTAGGAATTCCAAGAATGAATTCGGAACAGAAAACTGTACTTAGCGACAGGTTGAAGCCCGTTGTTATGACACAGTGTGCGTTGTGTGCAAGAAATTACCTTGCAGGGGCAAGAACAGTTGATAATTTTGGACTTTGCTCCAATCCTTGGTGCTTGTTTTCTATCTCATTGCAGTGAAATGGCAGCACGCAATACATTGGAGGCGTTGGCGGCTACGATCAGGCGCACACTGTGCTTCGTAAAGGGGCCAGAGTTTGAGGACGTCACGCTGGAGCAAGCGAAGGTACGCCGTACCAATCTAGAAGTAGTTTGGGCGAAATATAACGACGCCTACGAGAAGGTGGTAGGGGCGACGGCCATGGATCAGATGGGCCAGCTGGAGCAAGTCACGCTGGTGCGGGTTGAGGAAGAGTATTTTGAGGCGCACGCTTTGTTCAACGCCAAAATCAATCAATTGGAGCCAAGACAGGTGCAAGTACAAAATGAGCCAGAGATCAGGGTGCAGGTGCAGATGCCGGTGCAGCAGAACGACATAAAGAACACGTGGGGCGAGTTTGATGGGGCACCAACCAAATGGCCAGGGTTTCGCGACCGGTTCAAGGCAGCGGTGCATGAAAATGCGGGCGTGGACCCGGCGTACAAATTCTTGTATTTATCGAGCTCGCTGGTGGGGCATGCTAAGCTCACGTTTGGGCAATGGCAATTTTTTGCGGAGAATTACATGCAGGCATGGGAGCGTCTGAACCAGAGCTACCTGATCGGGCGCGAGCATTTGCGCAATTTTATAAGGCTCCCAGAGCTGAGGGGTCAGCCGAGGGCCAACGATTTGCGGCGCATGTCAAATGTAACGCATGTGGTGCGACGGCAGCTGCAGGCGCAGGGGCTACCGGTGGACCACTGGGACTTCTTTATGGTGCACATGCTACACGAGCGGCTAGATAGCGAGACAGCCAGGCAGCTAGCCCGGGAGAGTGACACCCTGTCAGTGGATCAAATGCTGTCTTTTATTGACAGGCAGGCGATCGCGCTGGCCAACACAGCGAATAATCGCAGGCGCATGGAGTCGGTGGTTGTGGTGCCAGAGAGAGCTAGACCGCCAAAGGCTACAGGTGCTGGGGCTGGCGCTAGAATGGCGCAAGGGAGGGCTTCGATATCGCGATGGCCAGATCCGCGGACAGCGGCGCGCAAAGACTATATTACCAGGCGCAATTTGTGCCCGAATTGTTTCAAGAAGGGTCATGGGGCTGACAATTGTTATCAGGGCGATTGTTGGAAGTGCTCAGGTAGGCCAAAGCACAACAGCGTGCTATGTCCAAACCGCGAGCCACCGAAGCAGACTAACAGCGTGCAAGCCAGGATTGAGGGCAAGAATCTGCCAAAGCAGAAACGCAAAGTAGACCGACGCCAGAAGGGGGCCAGAATGATTGACGGGGAGCGAGGGCAAGGTGTGCCAGTAAGTTTAAGCGAACCAGACGAAAAACGATCGAAGCTTGAGCAAGAAATAAATGTTAAATGGTCTGAACAGTATTCAGCTGGTGCTAATATTAATGCAAATCCGACCATGACGTTGTTACCGACGGCCATGGTTGGAATTGTAGACGATGGGTGCAGGTATGGGCCGGTGCGTGCATTGCTGGATACGGGAGCACAGGTCAATTTGATGACGTTCGCATTGCAGCGAAAATATCGTGTAACCACGCAACCTATAGCGCAGAAGATGGTGGGCATTGACGGCGAGCCAATGCAAGTGGGCAAGAAGGCTAACATAAAAATAAAGCCATGGTTTGCAGCGGCATGTGAGCTAGAGGCAGAGCTGTGGGTTCTGCCAAAAGAGAGCCAGTGGGGGCCTGTATTACCATCCGGTAGTATACGGATGATGGCGCAAGATGGTTTGCCAGATCCGCTTGCAGATCCGGATTACTGGCAACCGAAAACTGTGCATGTCTTACTAGGTGCAAGTTTTTTGGCAAGGATTGTCATCAGTATTATGCCGAATAAATTGAACAACATGACGTTAATGGAAACGGTGCTAGGTCATTTTTGGAGAACATGCGCAGAAAGTCAACGAGCAAACAGGTGAGCTAGTGTCTATGATTGAGTGCGAGAATAATGAGGAGCTTGACAAGTTGTTCAAAAAGTTTTGGGAGCTTGATTAAATCAAAGAGCATGTAATGAGAACGCCAGAGGAGGAGCTAGTTTAAAACAATTTTATTAATACATATCGCAGAGCCAGTGACGGCAGATTTGTTGTTACCATACCACTGAAAACAGTTAATGACATTGGGAGCTCAAGAGAGATTGCGTTGCGTCGCTTCTTATATTTGGAGAAGCGATTGGAAATGGAGCCAGAACTCAGAATGTCCTACATTGAATTTATGAGAGAATATGAGGGGCTTGGGCATATGGAGCTAGTTAGTGAGCGTGCTAGACAAGGTGCATTAGTTTACTATATACCACATCATTGTGTTACCAAAAAGTTTCGCGTGGTATTCGATGCTAGTTGTTGTACCAATAAGTACTAATAAAGGCATATCGTTAAATGAGGTGCAGTTGCTAGGTGAAAAGTTGCAAAGGGATTTGCATGAAATAATTATGCGTTTTAGAAGGCATAAAGTCGCTTTCTCTTCGGATATCAAAATGATATTCCGGCAGGTGCGGATTGCTAGACATCAATGGGATTTGCAAAGAATATTTTGGCGCGAGAATAGGCAAACCCCATTGAGAGAATACTGGCTGACTGTGGTCACCTATGGCATGACGTCATCAGCACATAATTCAGTGCGAGCAGTTATACAGTGTGCAAGAGATGCAGAGGAGAAATATCCTGAAGCTGCGAATGCAATCATAAATTACATGTACATGGATGACTGCGTATCTGGTGCTGGCAGCGAGCAAGATGCCATTACGTTGGCAAAACAAATGGCTTTGATTTTGATTGGGGCAGGGTTTGAGCTTCGTAAATGGAAGTCGAACAGTAGGTCGTTCATGAAGGAAATGCATTCAAATGAAAAGCAAGAGATGGTGCAGTTCGATGAAGAAGCTAAGGTGCTTGGGCTAGTATGGTTAGTGGCGCAAGACAAGTACACATTCATTGTGAAAACACCAGTTATAAGGGAGCCAGGTACAAAGCGTCTGGTTGCAAGTCGGGTGCTGCAGTTGTTTGACCCAAATGGATATATTTCCCCAGTAACAGTCGTGGGCAAGATTATTATACAGGACTTATGGCGCTTGAAAGTGGCATGGGACGAAAAATTGTCAAAGGAGCTAGAAGATAAATTTAGAGATTATTGGGACCAGATTAAGGAGCTAGAAAACTTTAAGGTCCCTAGATGGATTGGTGCAAAAAATAATGCAAGGTTATAGGTGCATGGGTTTGCTGACGCCTCTGAGAAGGCATATGGTGCTGTTATCTATGTGAGGATAGAACGTGAAAATGGGGCAATAGCATGTAATTTGCTAGTATCCAAGACAAAAGTGGCGCCAGTTAACAAATTGACGATACCGAGACTAGAATTGTCAGCGTGCGAATTGTTAGCTAGATTAGTAAGGAGTGCTAGACAGTCAATGGAATGGAGCGATGTTAGCTATACATTGTGGACAGATTCGTTTGTGGTGTTGTATTGGCTAGGCAAGCAGCCAAGAGATTTGAAGACCTTTGTTGGTAATCGTGTTGCAGCGATACAACAAAGCGTTGGGGCAGGTAGATGGAAGCATGTGAGCACAGCAGATAACCCAGCAGATTTGGCGAGTAGGGGTTTGAAAGCAAGTGAACTGGTGGATAACAAATTGTGGCTGCAAGGTCCGGCCTGGTTATCTAAACCAAAGGAGCAGTGGCCAGCTGATAAGTTTGAGCAAGCAAAGGAGCAGTGGCCAGCTGACAAGTTTGAGCAAGTGAAGGAGCAATATTCGATAGAGGCGGAGCAAGAAATCAAAGAAAATGTAGTGAAAGTGTGCGAGGGGCCATTGAGTATTTTTGTGCCAAAAATGGGGGGAGGCGGTGTGGTCGTTCCACTCAGACAGTATGAGGGCAAGTTGGAGAGAATATTAAATATTTTGGTATATTGCAAGCGCTTTATAGATGCCTTAAGGGTGAGATATTTGAAAAGAGAGAGAGTTAGAAGATCGCAAGTTGGTCGTAGGCCAAGGAGCAAGAATGCGAGAATACCACTTCCAAGTAATGAGGAAATATCGTTTGCGATGGAATATTTGATAAAAGAATCACAGGAGCAAGACTTTATAAAGAGCTAGCTATGATACGGAAAGAAAATCGGTTGCCAGATCGAAGTAAGCTAGAGCCATTACGACCGATCTTGGACAAAAATGGATTGATAAGAGTCGGGGGCAGGTTAATAAATGCAGAAAAAGAATATGAAATGAGGCATCAGGTTATCATTGCGAAGGGTTCAAGGTTAGCGCATTAATTGATTATGCGCATAGACAAACCAAACATGGAGCAGTGCAAGTTATGACCCAGTATATTCGGCAGAAATATTGGATTCCTCGTATAAGGGATGAGCTCAGAAGATTCTTACACAAATGTGTGGTGTGCGTGCGTTACAACTACAAGCTGGAGCAACAATTGATGGCGAATTTACCAGCCGATCGAGTGCCAATGGGCAAGCCTTTTTTACATTCTGGGTTAGACTATGCGGGGCCATTCAATGTCCATTTGAGGGTGCGAGATGATTACGTAGCGAAAAGCAAATGCTGGATCGCGATATTTGTGTGCCTGAACACCCGAGCTATTCATATTGACATGGTGCTAGATCTAACTACTCAGTTATTCATTGCGTGCTATGAGAGATTTATCGGAAGACGTGGAAGATGTGAGCGCATGTACAGTGACAACGCGACGACGCACTATGGCCCAACGGTCGGTAAAACGTTGCAAAAATCAAAAATTTCATGAAAGCGTTCGATAAAATGAATACACGCATCTTATTGAGAATTTTCCAGGGATTACGAATATGTAACTTTCATTAAATTCAGATTAGTAGTTTGGGAGATAGAGCCGCTCAAAGTTGACAATTTTTCCACATCGAGAAAAATGTGTATTTTTTGGTTTTTTTTCCTCTTCAAGATTGATTTGTATGTAAATGAAGCGACCAATCGGTAACTTGATAGTTTTTTCTAAAAGGTACGTTAATTGTTAATATAATAAAAATAAAAAATGTTTATTTTGTTTTAAAAGTTGTTCGATCTACCGATTGCTCGAAAAGTCTATATTTCGACCTTTTTTTCAACTTTGATCGAAAATAAAAAAAAAATACCAAAAATGACCTCCGCGAAATTGAGGGAGGTTATTTGCTATTCAATTATTCACCTAACTTCCAAAACTCAGCTGCAACTTTTTGCAACTTTACTTTCCAGAGCAATAAAAGTGAAGCAACTTCGGGTCGAAAACCACGTAATTATACGGAAAATTGCGCACATTTAGTACGGTCAAAAACCCTTTTGTGTTGCTGGCATTTATCTATATCTATATACACTCCGGGCCACCAGAATAGGTTCACACTTTTTTCTCGAGGAAAATGAGTAGTGTTCTTTCAAAACACCGTTTTACCTCATTTATTGGTATCAAGATGTTCAAAGCATCTATTGTGAACCTACATGTCCAAAACACAATTTGACATTTATTTCATTTTTCTTTTTTGGCCCAATTTTGTAAAGTGAACCCCAAAACTGAGTACATTTTAGTGGGCCACCAGAATAGGTTCACTCTGAAAATTAAGATTGAAACAGTGGTAAATGCAAATAATATGGACTCAGTGGCGTCCCCAGGGGGGGGGGGGATTAGGGGGATGGATCCCCCCCCTTGGTCGGAGAATTCACTTATGCAATTTGCTATAACAATATGGAATTGTGAAACATTTTTATTATTTGCTTTATCGCTTCTGTAATCACCCACTTAAAACCTAATAACTGAACCACCCATGATCTGGCCAGACCATAATGTAAACAAGATGAAGAAGATGAAGAAGAAGATATAAAAAAACCAGAAAGTGTGAATACAATGATTTCTTTTGCTTGTCTACATTATTTTTACGTAAAACGGTGAAAATATACTAGAATAATTAGGTAAATAGCGAGTTTCAACTTTAATGAGTTAATTTTGAAATTAAAAAAATACGGCAGTAAAGCAAAAAAATAAAAAAAATGTATAAATGTAAAATACGTTACTTATGGATCTACTTCAGCTGCTTGACCAATGCAATTATTTCAACAATATAATGCAGTATCATGACTAAACCACATTGAGATTTTACATTCGACACATACAAATCGGGTTTTGATATATATATTTCTGGATTCCTTGCACTGTTAATAATTCTGAACTGCTTTGCCAAAGAAAAATATGCAAAACATGCTCTACATGTTGTTGTTCATGCTGAATTGGCCGGATATCGTTTTCCTTGTCGCCTTCGTCGTTGCTATCTTCACATTGAACTACAATCTAAACGACCATTTTTTCTATCAGTATCAGAAGCTTCGTTTTGTTCAGGGCCAAATGAAAGCGTGAAATTGGCAGCACCGTTATTATTGCCTCTCGCAGCAAATTATTTAATATCTTAAATTCGTTGCTCTAAAGCATTAGTTTCCGCTATTGCTAAGGAAATTTTTTTAGAGATTTTCCTCTCTGATTTAACTCCAGCGTCGAAGTTCAAAAACAATGTCCACCTGATTCTCAAAATAGCATTCTCTTCCTTTCATCTCTGTCACAGAAAACACCCAATCGAATTGGAAAATGGATAAGTATTAATTTTGAATATGTTTCAACATTATTTTCCAACAAAAATTATAATTTATTAACCCAAAGAAAATAAAAGCCAAGGCGAACGAAAAACACTTGGACCAGGTACATTTTGCGCCAGCTAATTTACGTCACTATTAACGGGATGGCACGAAAAAAGGTGCTTCAAATCGGGTCAGATGGAAAAACCTAGTTGAAACTATATATATAATATAAAAAAAATATTTATAAACAATTCTGACAATAATTACGTCGAAAATAACAAAAAAAAAACTGAAAATAACTGGCAAATTTGTATGAAAATACACCATGGTCTGGCCAAGCCATGGTTTTGGGTTTTGTGCTTAGAAAGGATCAGTTAAAGATATCATGAAATTTGAGCTCGATAGCTTAATTACAACATTACTAAAGTGGATCCAAAGTTCAATATGGTCTGGACTGTAGCTTGTTGCCACTTTGCCTTATTTGGATTGGTATAATCACGCACAGCAGCATCCATTTTTCAAAAAACCATTGAAAACATATTACGTGATATACCAAACGTAGTTAATTACTTGGATGACATCCTAATAACAGGATCTAATTTTAATGATCACGTTAAAACAATTGGTAGAGTATTAGAAAGATTAGAATCGGTTGGTTTACGCTTAAACGAGAAGAAGTGCGAATTTTTTTAAAGATACAATTTCCTACTTAGGCTTCATTATTGATCGAAATGGTCTAAGTAAATCTAAAGACAGATTGAATGCAGTTTTGAAGGCTCCAATACCTCAAAATGTTTCAGAGATAAGAGCTTTTGTGGGCATGTTAAATTATTATTCGAAGTTCATTCCTAATTTCGCACACAAGATGAGTCCATTGTACGAGTTACTTAGAAAAGGTATTACCTTCAAATGGACAAAAGCGTGTCAAGATGCATACGAGTTGCTAAAGCGAGATGTTACATCTGACAACGTATTAACCCATTTCAATCCAAAACTTCCAATAATGTTATCGACTGATGCTTCTAATGTAGCAGTGGGAGGAATTTTATCTCATTCTTTTTCTGATGGTATACAGAAACCTATTGCATTTATTTCACGTGCCTTGACACAAGCAGAACGAAATTATAGTACAATTCAAAAAGAAGCCTTAGCAATAATATTTTGTGTAAGCAAACTTAAACATTACCTTTTAGGCAATCATTTTACTTTGCAAACAGATCATAAACCACTTATTACAATTTTCGGTGAAAATAAAGGTTTACCTGTTATGGCAGCAGCAAGAATGCAGAGATGGGCATTTATTCTTTCTGGATTTAACTACACGATTCGACACATAAAAGGTACAGCAAATTCGGCTGATTTTTTGTCACGGTTGCCCCAACAAAAAGTGGTGGACACCGAAGATGACTTCAATTATATAAACTTTATAGAAAACAATAATCAACTTAACTTAAATTTTAAAAACATAGCGAATGCGACTAGAAAAGATCCAATTTTATCCAAAGTTATGGATGCAATTCATAACGGAACTTTAAATACATTAACAGGCGAAGAATATAGCCCTTTTCGCAATAAAAGAGACGAATTATCCATAGAATATGACTGTGTATTGTGGGGATACAGAGTAGTTATCCCAACAAAGCTTCGTAATAGGGTATTACAAGAACTACATCGTTCACATTTTGGCATTGTCAAAACTAAAGTCTTAGCCCGATCATTCGTTTGGTGGCCAAGGATAGATAGTTCTATCGAGCAACTTATTGCAAATTGTGTCCCATGCAGACAAGCTCAACCTAGTCCTGAAAAAAGTGCATTGATTACTTGGACACCTACTGACTCAGCTTGGTCTAGAATTCATGTGGACTTTGCTGGTCCTATAAATAATTTTTATTTTTTTATAATCATTGATTCTTTTTCAAAATGGGCGGAAGTGTTCAAAACAAAAGATATCACCACAAATTTTGTAATATCAAAATTACGAGAAGTTTTTAGCAGATTCGGGTTAGTAGACAATTTAGTTAGTGATAATGGTACTCAATTTACCTCTAGCGAATTCAATCGATTTTTGTCAACATATCACATCAAACATACCTTAACAGCTCCTGGCCATCCCGCTACTAATGGTCAAGCTGAAAATTTTGTGAAAACATTTAAGAAGTCGATATATGCTAACCTTAACTACGCTTCAGATAATATAAATACAATTTTAGATAACTTTCTGTTTGATTATCGGTGCACAAAACATTGTGCAACGGGAGAATCCCCTGCAAAATTATTACTAGGAAGAGAAATAAAAAACCACTTAAGTTTACTTAAACCCCCCTTAATAAAAGAACAAATTTGCAAAACTCAACGGTCAAATATTAAAAGCCATAAAGGGAAGAGAGATGTGAGTTTTGAGAAAGGTGCAAACGTTTTTGTGCGTGATTATACCAATCCAAATAAGGCAAAGTGGCAACAAGCTACAGTTTCAGAACGAATTGGTCCACGAACTTACAATTGCATTTTAACTCACAACAAGAAAGGTATAAAAAGACACTTAGATCAAATTATCCATGGTACTACAATTGACCATAATCAAGGTGTCGCTAATAACGCCATACAGGACAGTAGCACGCTCTTAACAACTACGTCAGTATCCTCAAATGAAAATGAATCCAATCGAGACCTGAATGTGGATGGAGAAGCGCGTGTTCTGCGAAAATTGCAAAGAATTAACTATAAAGAGTAGTATGTTTAGTAATAATAATAATAAGTTTTTATATACATTCTACAACATATGTTTGCCAATACCCGTTGTGTATCAATCTTTAGTGAGGAGTTGTAGAGTAGGCTGTTTATAAATCTATGTATGTATGCCTACCTTAGAATCGTATGTCATATACCCTTTTTATAAAATAAATCATTCATCAACTTGCCCTGGAATATATCACAATGACTTAAAAATACATGTCACTTGAATTTTTTGTTTTAAGATGTTTATGTTAGTACATATATGTATACATATATGTATGTATGTACAATTTTATTCAACATGTATTAAAAATAATACGCAAAGATGAAAGTATAAAAATGGCGTTAAACTGGATTTTTTGCATATCCCCCCCCTTCCCGAAATCCTGGGGACGCCACTGTATGGACTGTTTGGTAAACAACACTTAAATTTATTGGTTTTAAAAGCGAGTATGGCCACCTTTATTTAGTATGGCTTCAAAAGTTCGCGGCAACATTGACTCGTATAAAGACTTAATTAAATCTAGAGAAATAGTCTCCCACGCTGCTTCAATGGCACCAATAAGTTCATCGTTGTTGTCGAACTGGCGTCCGAAGGCATAGACCTTCCTCACCAACCATCCCCAAACGTTTTCAATGATATTAAAATCAGCAAAATAGGGGGCCCGCTCCAGCTGATCAAAGTTTTGCTGCATCAACCACTGCTTCACGACCCGTAAAGTATGGATGGGTGCATTGTCCTGCTGGAATATCCACTTAATAGGACCAAACAAGACAGACAATTGTGGAAAAACTCTCTCAAGCATGGTTTTATAGCCCATTACCGCCATTCTAGCCGTTTGAAATTTCAGCTTGACAGTTCCGTAGTAGGAAATCGCTCCCCATATCATAATTCCACCTTCTCAAACGTGGTGGCGTGTTAAAAAGGGTTCATTTTTTCTAAGGTCATGGAAATACAAATTGTATTCATCGGGTCCATCAAGATTAAACCGTTTTTCGCCCGAAAACTCGACGTACTTCCATTTGTCGTTCCATGCCATATGATTTCTGCGAAATTCCAACCGGTTTTCTTGGCGCTGAGCAGTTAGCAGTGGTTCTTTTTGCAGTTTTTTTCTTTTTAGGTTGGGGACATTCCGAATGACACGTTTGATAGTAGAATAGCTTGCAGAAGTCCAGTTTTAGCCTTGATTTTGGCAACTGAGTCAGCGGAATTTGAAGCACATCGCAGTATGGCACGCTTGTCTGCAGACGTTGTCACCGAATGCGTGCAGCCTTTCATGTTTTTTCCATTAGTGATTTTATTTCGCAAATAATTGCTCACCAAATTTTGACTTCTATTTATTTTAAACGCTATTTTATGCAAAGAATAATTTTCGCTTTCAAGCACTTTAATTTGAGCGATTTCTTCGGAAGTTAGAGCTTTTCCGTGGCCCATTTTCATACAAACGTTAAGAAAAACATTTAATGGAATGATCAAATTTGGTTTTACTCCCAAAAGTCCCGTTATTCGCCAAAAAAGCAGCGATTTTGAATGTGAACCTATTCTGGTGGCCCACTAAAATTGGCTAAATGAGTGCTGTTTCTAGTGATCTGTCGATCCCACCTCTAATCCCTTCCTTTCCTTGTCCTTTTGTACTCATGTTTCCCCCTATTTTCTGCTCCCCGGCTTCGGCCGTTCGTCTCGTTTAATGTTCATTGTATTCTCTGTACACTCGTTATTCGTAAGCCGACGAATAAAGACACCACCCAACACCCGAAAACTAACCCGTCTATTTATTTCCACCGCTCCGCCGCGCTCGATTTTACATGGTCCTTCGAGCCAACCGCGAACTCGCGCCGCGGAAACACAAACTTTAAAAAAAAATTTAAATAATAACACTTTTAAAACAAACTTCAAACAATATACAAAGTTACACGAAAAGTGAAAAGTGACACAAAAAAAAAACAACCAAATACAAAGAGTGACAACTCAACAAACAGTGTGAACCAAGAGCAAAAAGTGAAACAAGCACGAAGGTGATACACACAACAAGATCAAAAAACAGTGCACAAACCATACAATATACAAATCACAGAACCACAATTTTACATAAATTAAAACAAAAATTCTAAACAAGACATTGAACAGTGCAGTGACACTTAAATTCACGTGATCACGTAAAAAAAAATTATCACTTTTTCACAAATAAAAACATATTTTCATACACATTTGACTACACATTTAATTTATATTTATATTATAATAATTTTACATACATTCTCAATTCCCATATTCACATTTATATTTATTACCCATACATATATATTTCCCTTCACATTTACACACACAAGTGTACAATTTTTTATTTATTTATTTATTTGTTGCTCGACAAGTGTTCAAATTCGTTTGAACGAATTTTCCCATTCCCAACTCTTCCCATATTCAATTATCGTTCGCGCGGACGCGGTTAGACTTCACGTATATTTTACAATACCCTACATATACTTATTTAAACTTTTACCCTTGTCGAGCTTTTTTAAACAAAATACCTGTTGAGCGATCCCCTAAACGCCAACTTATCACAATGGAGACTCCTTCCTCCAGATCCCCAAAGTCAACCAATGCATGTTTGACAGTTCCTGTCACTCGGGAGCCACCAAACACTCGCTCCAAACTCTCTAGTCCGAAAGCAACCGATCCCAGTGTTGCCAAATTTACTTTCGAGTACGATAGACTCGTGCTATTATGCACACAATTTTCATCGGGTCCCATTGAGGATTTGACCAAATCCCTGGTCCAAATTAAGCAAAAAAATTTGCAAGCCCAATGGGAGAGGCTTATGTGCGCACATGAGGCAGTCTTCATTGCTGAAGACAACAGCCAGCCCGACGGTTTCAAAGAGTCGGCTAGGCAGAAAATCGTCGCCTGCACAGACCAGTATGAGTTGTGCATGGCTCAGATGTCGGACATCATTGAGATGCTCCAAATTCAGTCCCCCCAGCCCGCTGCGCATATGGAACCGGTTCGACCCCTAGAACCAGCAAATACCCCCTTCATTTGCCTACAAGTTCCGCCTTGTGATACCGAAACCTTCTTCGGGGGCTATGAGCAGTGGCCGTCTTTCCGAGACATGTTTACCGCGGTTTACATTAACCACCCCCAGCTCACTCCAGCCCAAAAATTGTATCACCTCCGATACAAGACGCAAGGTAAAGCCGGTGCTATTGTAAAGCAATATGCATTAACCGATGAGAATTTCGGACTCGCGTGGGAAGCCCTAAGATCCCGCTTCGAAAATAAACGCATACTCGTTGACACTCAGATCCGATCCCTTTTAAATATCGCTCCTGCCCACACTGAAAATAGTGAGGCGCTACAGCGGATCCAAAACACTATAAACAATTGTCTTTCAATACTAAATTCCCAGGCCGTAGATACAGACAATTGGGATCCGCTACTCGTTTATATATGCTCTACAAAATTGCCCCAAGAAACACTCGCTCTATGGGAGCAATCATTGACATCCCGGAAGGATCTGCCACCCTGGTCGCAAATGGATGAGTTCCTGACCGGCAGATATGAGGTACTTGAACGGCTGCAGAGTATTCGCCCTTCTAAGCCGAAACCGTCTCAACCTTCGACTTCCAATGTCCTCCCAAATCGGCCACACAAATCCCTTAACTATCACACTCAAGTGAAAAGGGACTTCGCGTGCAAACTCTGCAACGCAAATCATCCCATACGGACTTGCCAGAGCTTCAAAAGACTCACCCCCCAGAGTCGATTAAAATACGTTAAGAAGCACAATCTCTGCGTAAATTGTCTTGCGACATCCCACCTTGTTGAGAATTGTACAAGCAATTTTACGTGCGTATATTGCCAAATGAAGCACCATTCCATGCTTCATTTCCCCAAAGGCAATGCGCAGCTCTCTCAATCGCTTAATCGGTTACATTCGACCACGACCCAATCACAGGTCGCAACAGCTCCAAAACGAAAGCACAACAACTCTGCTACTCATTCTCCCCTTTCGGATGCGCAACCCCGCACATCTTTCAGGCAAAGTACGCCCAAAGTACAAGCCCTACACTCCAATAATGGCACCCAATCCCTTCTGCCTACGGCACTGGTGTCTATTGACCACGCAGGAAAGTTGTTTAAAGTGCGAGCGTTGATCGATCAAGCCTTTCAGCGTACCTTCATCTCCGCGAAGGTCCAGAAACGCCTCAAATTGCCGATCGAGAAATCCCCCTTCCAAATCTCGGGCATGGGCGGTCAGATTGTGCAAAATGCCAATCACATTTGCTTCTTGGCAGTCCCCCAAACGAGCACGAAACTCCCCGTGCAAGCAATCGTGCTCCAAGAGCTTACGAAATTACTCCCACCTTCTCATATAAACCCCCCTAATATGAAACATTTCGCCATGCTAGAACTGGCTGATCCAAATCCCTTCGAGACAGCGCAGATTGATATAGTGATTGGCAGTGATCTCATCCCACAGATCATGCTCGAAGGTATCCACCGGAATGTATGTGGCAGCTTACTTGCTCAGCATACAGTATTCAGTTGGGTATTAAGCGGTCCAGTACCCCCTTCTTCGCATTTGACATGTGCCACAGAGGTACCAAGTCGCCATATGCATACTGGACCCGCCCTTCGAAATAATCTTCCCGCCCTAAAGAAAGCCGTTTCGCAAGTGATTGCCGCCCTCAATCCCGTAGGGTTTCCACCCCAGGAATTAATGGAAAATCATTCTGAACCCACAACTCCTGCAAACTCATTCCCAAACCGGCAAATTCCCCCCTCGTTGCCAAACGTTTCGGCCCCGCAGGATGGCTTTCGCCTCTAATGAAACAGAGAAAAAGGGTTCGACAAGAGCGTTGGCTTGACGCCACTCGGTCCACATTCACAGCAACTGACGGAAATTGCATTCCCCCGCAATTCCTCATTGCACCGACACCATCCCGGGTCCGAAAAGAGGACAGTTGCCACTCCAGTGCGATTCGCTCCAAGCGCTGCAAATCCCGCAGACGTCGGACTGATCGGGTATAAACTCCAAGATCTATAAGATCTCCTTCTCGGGTGGAACGGCTTACGGTTATGCTCGTACAAGTCCAACCCCGGACCAAAGAGCGGTTGACTGCCTACACCCTCTCGAAGAGCAAACCGACATCCTCGATCGGTTCCCTTGCTTCTCTCGAGCCCTACAAACATACTTATTATGACGTGCAAAATAATTACTCATAACCCTCTCGAAATTCTCATTCTCCTTAAAGAAATTAAATGGCAATACAGCCAAAAATGTGTAAATGTGTAAAAATATGTATCTTTTCATATTCCCTTGGCTCTAGCTTAAGCGAACTCCGCAGCTCAGCCACGTTTTCTCATTCCCACGATGTCAGCCTCAATACTGTAATTTCCAATCATCTGACATCTACCTCCTTTGCAGATCGTACGCTAGCCGACCATCGCAGCAGCTGCCTCAAGTTTATCCCGCATGGCAGCAAGGAGGCTCTCAACGCACTCTCCAGGGTTTCATCATCAAGGATCGACGACCACTCCTCAGCCGTCAGCCCATCCTGCAGCCGTCCGCCGCAGTTCATCGCCAACTCTTCGCAACTTTAATAAATTGCAATATGCAATGGCGGCCGCGATGGCTAAATGAGTGCTGTTTCTAGTGATCTGTCGATCCCACCTCTAATCCCTTCCTTTCCTTGTCCTTTTGTACTCATGTTTCCCCCTATTTTCTGCTCCCCGGCTTCGGCCGTTCGTCTCGTTTAATGTTCATTGTATTCTCTGTACACTCGTTATTCGTAAGCCGACGAATAAAGACACCACCCAACACCCGAAAACTAACCCGTCTATTTATTTCCACCGCTCCGCCGCGCTCGATTTTACAAAAATGTACTCAGTTTTGGGGTTCACTTTACTAAAGTGGGCTAAAAACAAAAAATGAAATAAATGTCAAATTGTGTTTTGGACATGTAGGTTCACAATAGATGCCTTGAACATCTTGATACCAATAAATGAGGTAAAACGGTGTTTTGTAAGAACACTACTCATTTTCCTCGAGAAAAAAATGTGAACCTATTCTGGTGGCCCGGAGTGTATGTAATGACGCTCAACCGGACTGGCCGATTTCAATGAAATTTTCTTTATTGGATTCGTCTTGTGTCAGTTCAGGTTCGTGCGAAAAGAAAATTCCGGAAAATCTATTGGAAAAGTCGGAAAACCCCTGTAATTTTTGACTGTGAATCCTGAAAATTGTCAGACGATAACTTTGGAACTATAAGTCACACATCAATTAAATTCACTAAGAACTTACTATTTAGTCGTGTCCTTCGACAGATGGAATGGGGCGGGTATTGGACGAGGGGGCGTGGCACCACTCTTACAAGCCAAATCTGAATAATGGAATATCTTCGAAATTGTAAGGTGCACAGGATTGAAATTTAGTATTGTGTCGTCCCATAGATGAGTCATTCTACTGGTAAGATTTGATGGGCGTTGGACAAGGGGCGTGGCATATTTTTTGTGACCTTAATATTTTGCTGAATTATAAGTCGCACAGCAATGAAACTAAGTACGGACCTACCATTTATTCATATCATTCGACAGCGGGAATTGTGCGGGTATTAAACAAGGGGGCGTGGCACCGCGCATTTAACTTAAATCTGGTTCAAGCGCAGTCGATTTCTTTACTAAATCTTAGCAGTCTCGATTGCAGCCTCGATTGAGTTTTTTAGAGAAAAAACTTACTCCTACGGTGCATAAAATTGAAGCACATGGAAAGGATTTTATAGTATACCAGTGCTTACCAAAAGGGGATTTGTCTGAAGAAGCTCAAGAATGCAAAAATAATGACTACAAAAGGTATAGATGTATGAACGCTTGCAAAATATCACGAGCTAGACAAAATGAAGACCTTTTCAAGATGTTAGCAGTCTCTTCTGATCCAGTTATTTCATCTATGAGATCTGTAAGATCACAAAAAGAACTTACAGATACTTATAGCTTAGAAATGATTTCATTATTAGACATTCCTTCCAGTGTAGATAGCGATTTTGAAAAAATTTAACTTTCCAAAAAATTTTTTTTTGTAAAAAATTACGTATGAATCAATAAATTATATTAATTTATTAAAAAAAAATATATCAAAAAAATAATTTTTTAATGCAAACAAATAAGTAATTTCATTGTAGTATGAAGTTTTACTAAATCTTAACTTTGGCAACGAATTTTAAAGCCCCCTGTTACTGTGGCACCCTGTTTTCCCCCATTTTAAAGCTTAGATATTACACTTTCAGATGCAGTTTAAATTTTTTAAATATCTTTATTGGTTCAGAAGTTATGATTTTTGCAACGAAAAATGGCAAACCGGGCCATAGTGCGACGTTTGTTGGTGCAGATAGGATGATCAAGAGAGCAATTGACTATTGGAGGGAGCAAGAGATGCTAGAGCATTTGAGTATGAAAGGCACAGAATGGCACTTTATGATTCCAGCTGCCCCACATCAAGGTGGAATTTACGAAGCAGCTGTGAAGTCCATGAAGGATCATTTGACGAGAGTTTTGGGCCAGAGAACGCTGGCACAGGACCAGCTTGCGACGTTATTGGTGCAAGTTTAGGGTGTTTTTTTTAGAGGTTTGTTTTTCGAATAGAGATAAAACTGGCATTTTGTGGTCAAATCTGGCAACTCTAATGTCATTTATGTTCAGTTTGGTTTGCCATTTCATCATGAACAGGTTGACAAAAGAACAACGCTTGCAAATCGTGCAAATTTATTTCGAAAATAATGGTTCAGTTCGCGAAGTTTACCGCAAGCTCCGTCCATTTTATGGTCGACATAATCGTCCATCAGAGCAAAATCGGTCCATCCATCGGTTAGGTTAGGTTGCAGAGACGTCGAACAGTGCGCACCGAAGAAACAATTGCCGCTGTAGAGCAAAATGTTGAAGAGGACCCGAATGAATCGATTCGCCACCGTGCACAGCAATTGGAGATTTGTCCATCAACTTTAAAAATTGGACCTGTAGAATTGGCTCTATTCGAGCCAGCCGCGGCGGCCACATGCCCGAAATCATATTTAAACATTAATGGCATAAAATTATCCTTCCAATAAAGCCAAATTGATGGACATTAAAACGATTTTCTTGTGTTTTATTTCAATTCGAAGTTCTATACCTCTAAAAAAAACACCCTATAGAAGCGATTCTGAATTCGCGGCCGTTGTATCCGATATCAGACGATCCGACGGATGTGCAAGCATTGACACCGGGGCATTTTCTTGTTGGAGAGCCGCTGGTATTACCACCTCCCTTTGCATTGGATGAGCAACCAAACACGGAGGGCATTAAGCTTTGGAAAGAGCGCCAGACTATGTTAAAGCATTTTTGGGCTAGATGGCAAGTTGATTTTTTGAATAGTTTGCAGGAGCGCAAGAAATGGCGCAGAGAGAGAGAGAATTTGAGAGTGGGCCAGCTAGTTCTCATTAAGGCAGAGAACTTTCCACCAGCGCAGTGGGCGCTAGGCAGAGTGTGCAAGTTAATTCTGAGCAAGGACAATCTTGTACGAGCCGTGGAGATTGAGACCCAGACAAGCAGATTGACCAGACCTGTGCAGAAAGTATGCATATTGCCGGTGGAGCCTGCCAATGTGGAGCCGGAGTGACTAGAATGCTAAGTTTAGAATTAAGTTGATTGTTAATTGTATTGTTATTAATTGTTGGTGCAGGCTGATTGTGCTGATTGGGCTGATTTAATGAAAACCGTTGGTTTTCGCTGGCACTGTTTCGTACAGGGACGATCTCCTGTGCGATTGAGTTGTTCGAACAGGGACGATCGTCTCTGGCCGAAGTATCAGTCGTGCAGTGAGCGTGAAGCGGACAAGACGTCCATTTTTTGGTGCAAGATTAATTTATAGGTGCAAGATGTGCGTGTGCTTGTAGTGCGGAAAATAAATTGGGTTTTTTGAGCTGATGGCTTTTTCCCAAGGAGTGCGCGTTTTATTTAAACCAGTTTACATTGCGCAGTTTCCACCGCCGATCGAAGATGGTGGGAACAGTTTGTGCGAATCAATAGCGCTGAGACACCCTTCGAAGAAATGGCCACCCACACACACCTTTGGTTCAAATTTTGATTTGCTGGCGTATTTAACTCCGTTTGGTGTTGTTTCGATGTTGTCAGTGTAAAACTGTCGTTGCCGCTTAATTCATGGTGCGAAAATGTGAAGTACGATTCATCATCCAAAATGATGAATTTTTCATTCACGAAGTGTTCACAACGAAGTGCACGGCAGCATTTTAGTATATTTTCGAGTTGTTTCGCGGAATACTTTGGTACTGGTTTACGTTTGCGATAGATTACATTGTTCCTCGTCAAAATCTTGTGAACACCAGACTTTGAAATGCCAAATTTTCGTGCTAATTTGCGTGTTGATTGGCCAACTTTGTTTTTTGCACTTCTCAGCAGTTTTTCTTCCTTATGGCACTTAACTTTGGCAGACGACCAGGTATGACTTCGTTTTCCGGTCCTTTCCCATTACGGCAATCTTTCAAAACACAAAAAATAGTCGCCCAGGAGATTTCCCATGTAGTGAGTCGTCCAAACAGATTGGCAACAGACTTTCTTAAACCCAGCTTTTACGACATTTTGAGTGGAATGTATTGCGTGATTTGAGTTTGGCAGTTGAGTAGAAGCCCACTTAAGTATGGTAAGTATATTGAGTGACATCTCCAACGGCTGAAGTTAGTCTCAATATTTAGTGGACATATGTTACATACATACTAGGCATCGCAATCCCGGGATCCCGGGATCCCGGACTTTTTCCAGTCCCGAAAATCCCGGGATTCCAATCTTTTAATCCCGGGATTTTCGGGATTGCAAAAGATGCTTCAAAGTTCAAATGAAATAAATTTAAAAGCACAAAAACCCGATTCCTTATCTGAAGGAGGAGGGAGGGGATAGAGGGCGTCTTTTGCAAAAGGCTTATAATTATTTACTAAGCATTCAACCAGCAAGTGTTGAATCTGAAAGATGTTTTCTCTCAGCAGGGTTTATTTGCAATAAATTTCGCTCTAGATTAGAGGGCAAAACATGTAATGCCTTAGTATTTTTAAGATCTCAGTTTTTAGTTAATCACAACGAATTCTTTGTTGACAGTATAACTGAAATAAGAAACAGTATCGAGACAGTAATAGGCAGGGATATCCCCGTACCGATTCAAGGCAACTCACCTTTTAAATTTAGTCAGGTATCAGCAGATGAGATTGAAGAAATAGTCAAAAAGAATTTCAAATATAAAATAGGGGGAAAAAGTTGCTCTCGGAAGGTGTTGTTAAGGATTCAAGCATATACATGGGTTATTTTTTTGCACAAGTTATTAACGAAAGTCTGGCCAGAGGCGTTGTTCCAAATATTTGGAAAACGTCAGTAATAGTTCCAATTGAAAAGGTTAAAAATACTATAAAAGCTGAAGAGTTGAGACCGATAAATACTTTGCCGTGTGATGAGAAGATTCTTGAGACTGTTGTAAAAAATCAAATTGTGCAATATTTAGAAAGTAATAATATTCTTATACAACAACAATCAGGATTTAGAAACAAACACTCATGTGAAACTGCGTTGAATTTGGTTTTAGCTAATTGGAAGGAACAGCTAAACGATAAGAAATCTACTTTTGCCGTATTCGTTGATCTAAAGAGAGCTTTTGAGACGATTGATCAAGAAATACTTTTAACCAAATTATTTAATATTGGGATTAAAAATGTCGAGCTAGATTGGTTCAAAAGTTTTCTAACAAACCGCAACCAGCGTGTGGTAATTGGGTCGTCGGTTTCCAGGGAAATTGATGTCAAAATTGGGTTGCCTCAAGGTTCTGTGTTGGCTCCTATTTTGTTTAATATATACATCAATGATATTGTATCTGTGCTTCATTATAGCACGATCAAACTATTTGCTGATGATGCTTTAATTATGATTAGTGGGACTAATATAGATGAAATTCAACATAAGTTGCAATTGGACTTGGATTCTCTGTATATGTGGCTGTGTACTAACAGATTAAAATTAAACATTGATAAAACTAAATATATGGTCATTTCACGAAATAATAACTTAGTATTGAAAAATATAAAAATTAATAACATCGAAATAGAAAAAGTTCATAAAATAAAATATCTGGGCATTCAGATCGACGAAACATTAAAATTTAACGATCACATTGATTACACTTTGGGAAAAATTGCAAAAAAAATTTGGTTTATGAAACGAACGTGTAAATTTTTAAGTAAAAAATACAAAATCATGGTATATAGATCGATAATCGAGCCACACTTTATCTATTGCCCCACAATATTTTTCATTATGAAAGACTCTCAAATTAATAAATTGCAAAAAATGCAGAACAAGGCAATGCGTTTTATCCTTAAAATGAGGTATGATGCTTCGGTAGTGAACATGTTACATTCCCTTAATTGGCTTAGTGTTAGGCAGCAAATATTTTTCTATACAATGAAGTTTATAAATAATCTCAAAAATGGCTTATTACCTGAATACCTAAGCACTAATTTAGTTTTAATCAGTAATACACATAATGTGAACACTCGAAATAAACATAATTTTAAGCTACCATTTTTTAGAACCGAATCTGATAAAAATAGTCTTTTCTATAAAGGCCTTAAGTGTTTTAATAATTTGCCTGAAGAACTTAAAAACGGTGATAAAACTATGTTTAAACGAAATCTTTTTAATTACTGTAAAACTTTAAATATTAGGTAACTGTTAAGTAGGAATATTAGTATTGTTATATAATATAATATCCTATTTTTAGTAGTGTATGAACTAGGCGTAATGTAGCCGTAAGAAATAAATAAATAAATAAATAAATAACTTTTTTATCGAAATAATTAAAGTAAAACTAAAAGTACTAACAAATTAACTATTTTATTTGTTTTTATCAAATATGCGTATATATGTACTTTATGATACATTTGATGCAAAGCAATAAGTTATGTTTAAGTGTCATTTTTGGATAAAACTAAATGTTATCAAACTGAAGTTAAATGTCAAATGAAAAACTTTTAAGTTAAACAAAATGTTGTCAAGGATGACTATGTTTATTTATTTGATTTAAATTTAAACTGACAATTTTGAATGTAATTGACAACTTATTGTAAATGACAACTGGATTTTGGTGATGTGCCGCGCACAACCAACCACTTCGACGACTCAACACCGACTGCCTCCCTTTCCGCCTTACAATGTGATTAAATTCAAGATACAAAATCTTAAAACTATCCCAAATGTGATTAAACTGTGTCCATTTTTATGGTAAATATATTATAAACAAGTATTTATGCAATTTGGTAAAATTGTTTTATTTAAAAAAATTGTTATTTGAATCCCGGGATTAAATCCCGGGATCCCGGGATTTGACTTTTCAATCCCGAAAATCCCGGGATCGCAAAATGGCCAAAAATTGCGATCCCTAATACATACATACAGTCTGTCCAGTAGAAGCGTGATCGCCGTAACTTGGAAACTATTTGTCCGATTCGGTTCAAACAAACTGCATTTTATGCGTTTATAATATTTATTGTACGCAATATTTTTAATAACAGGTATAGTCGCCGCCATTCGCCTCAAACCTCCGACCCATACTTTGCGCTAAGATCTGAGCAAGTTGCCGAGGCAATCGACTTCAAATCAGCCGAATTTGCCTAGATAACGGTTTTGCTGTCAATATACTATTTGCTCTGAGTTTCTGCTTTACTATTTCCCACACATTTTCTATCGGGTTGGCATCAGGCGACTGTGAGGGCGAATCTAACACCTACCCCATTTTGCTGTTTCCACTCAGCACACTCAGCTGCGATGCTTGTGGTCGTTGTCTTCTTGTATAATCCAAGAGCGTCCTCTTCTCCCGAACAGCTTCGCAGCTGATGGTAATAAAGCTTTTTCATAAATTTTGTTCATCAAAACCGCGTTCAAGTTGGTGGTAATACCGAAAAGTCGCCCCAATCCTTTTTCTGAGAAGTAGCCCCAAACATGGACCTTTACTGGGTCTTTAACAGTTCGTTGGAACAATCGGTTGATGGCGGCACACCAAGATCGATTTATGCTACTGTTTGCCCAAAATTGGAGTTCATCCGTAAATATTACATCATTCTAAATCCGATTTGAATTGGCATAAGCCCAGGCAAGTCGTTTTTGAACGTGTGATGATGGGAGCAACAGTTTTTTCAAAGAGTTCCGGTATTTAACGTCGTTAGTTCTTAAACGTCCTCGACCCGTCTCTTTTGATATTTGAACGTCACTTTTCTCTAAAGCTGCTTTAGCTTTACGCAACGATAAGCCCGGCTTCGTCGCAAATAAATCAATGATCTTCTTGTCCTGTTTTGGGGAGGTCTTTTTTTTCAAGGCCCCGCCCAGCCAAATCGTCGACATTTTTTGCTTCCATATACCGATTCGCCCACCTCGTTACGAATGACTTCGACTTCTTCATATATTTTACTAAAGCTAAACGAGACATTTACGGCCCTCTAGAGTGTAGACAAAGGAATACGGCTTCAAGTCGCTTCTCTCACGCGGAGCTCATCTTGTTAAAACACCCTGTACTTTGTAATTGTTTCACGAGACTGAAAATTCTTGCAGTGCGTATTACAAAAATGATACGGCTACTTAGGTGCATTCAAATTTTTTTGATAACGGTACTCTAAGTGATAATTTGGTCGATCGGCATAGATGTTTGAATGCATTTTCACCAGAAGTCACTTATATAAATTTAGCTCTCACGGTTTCCAGGATATTCAAGGATACAAATTTAATTGAGGTCCTTCATATCCTTTTTCATTAAATTTTTCCAAAAAAGATACTGTGTCATCGACTTCATATCATTAGCTTTCATTTGACGTACAAATTATTCCTTTCTGACATTTGAGTCAAGAGATATGATGTTTTAAAAGTTTCGGGAAGGGGGATTAAGCCGCCATCTTTAAACTGCATTTAAAAAAAAACTCGACTCGACACTGCGGTACGACGCAGCCTGAACGCCTTTCCAACTTCACCTGTCAAATGTATGCTAGCTGAAGCAGGCCTTCCCTCCATTATGGAACGACGAGACCTCGCTACTTGGAGACTGATCCCAAAGTTGGTTAATACCACAAACAAAATGCTTTTCAACACTTTCCGTCTCGCAGCATCCCACAAACGTAACTATTCCACCAAGTCGACAATTCGTCGGTGCATATCTCACTGCAAAGAACTAGAGATTCAAATACCACCAAAATGCAATCAAATCAGTAGCCATGCGCCGTGGTTGCTGCCACCAGCTTCTCTTAGAGAACACCTACACAACTACCCTAATACCCGTGACAGACATGTAGTACAAAAATCCTGCTAGTACAAAAAACCAATGTCTGTCATCGGTTTTTTCAACTTTTGTTCGAAAGCAACTGGATTTTTGTACTACAATCATAGTACAAAAATCCAGTAGAATACCACGAACAGGAACGGGATTTTTCAGTTTACTACAAAGGGAACCGACTGGAATAGGAACGGAACATACAGCAAAGCTTAAACCGCTTTAAGCTCTTAAAGCTCTTCGTTGACAACATCACTGCAGGAATAGAGAATGAACAGAAAATATATTTCCGTTATTTTTAAATTTGTTTTCGCCGCTGTCAAAATGTACTACGTAGTACAAAAACCAAGTGTGTGTCAGCATGCTAGTATGGGTTTTTTAGAGCTTTGATTGTAGTATTCTTCGTAGTACAAAAATCCTATGTCTGTCAGGAGTATAAAGCACACACCAGCAACGAATGCTTTCAACAATTATTCATTGAACACTTTAACAAAAGCCACATGACCTATTGGACGCCCATATTTAGTGATGGATCTAAAACCGATCACAGAACAACATTTGGTGTAGTGCAGCAAAACGGCGCACTCATAACAGCCGGATGGCTTCCGTTACATTGTTCTATTTTTACAGCAGAAGCAGTCGCGGTGCTGCAAGCCGCAGAATTTGCATCCAAAAGCAAAGGGAATTTTTGTTATCTGTACAGACAGTATGTCTGTACTCTCAGCAATAAAAAATGTCTTCAACGATAATCCGATAATCAATCAAATTAGGGACAGGCTTATAAAACATAAAAAAAAACTCCAAATCCTTTGGGTTCCTGGACATAAGGGTATCTCAGGCAACGAGTTTGCCGATAAAGCAGCGAAAGACGCAGTCTTATCACCCTCCCCAATTTTCAATGCAGCGCCGAATAAGGATTTACAAAAGCTGATAAACAGACATTTTCGTAACAAACAAATCTCTGACTGGACTCATTTTCAACACCTTTATTCCATAATTAATCGAGATTGTACGAAAGCCCTCTACCCAGCGGAGTTATCAAGAAAAGAAATCACCTACTTTACACGACTAAGACTCGGCCACACAGTGATAACTCATAGCCACCTTTTACAATGTGACCCCCCACCTTCCTGTCCGCATTGTTCAAACCGCTTAACTGTCCAACATATCCTTGACCATTGCCCAAACTTAGCGACATTTCGTGCAACAAACTTCGATACCAATGTACCGTCAACCTTATTAAATGATATTAATCTAGTAAACGTTAAAAGAATTGTTAAATATATAAATGACATTAACCTAAGCAGCAAAATTTAACCAATTTATTATAAAACCTAAATATTAAGCATTGAACAGAATTGTCACAGACGTACACGCACCAAAAAAAAAAAAAAAAAAAAAAAAATAAATAAATAAAACAAAGTGCAAAAAGAAGATACACAAAGAAGAAAACAACATATATGTACATTGATCGCACCGTAGGCCTTGGTAGCTAGAGTGCTTTGTAAATTAGTTTAATATTTTATATTACTCTAATAAATAATAATAATAATAATAAATCCGATCTGAATTGGCATAAGCCCAGGCAAGTCGTTTTTGAACGTGTGATGATGAGAGCAACAGTTTTTTCAAAGAGTTCCGGTATTTAACGTCGTTAGTTCTTAAACGTCCTCGACCCGTCTCTTTTGATATTTGAACATCACTTTTCTCTAAAGCTGCTTTAGCTTTACGCAACGATAAGCCCGGCTTCGTCGCAAACAAATCAATGATCTTCTTGTCCTGTTTTCGGGAGGTCTTTTTTTTCAAGGCCCCGCCCAGCCAAATCGTCGACATTTTTTGCTTCCATATACCGATTCGTCTACCTCGTTACGAATGACTTCGACTTCTTCATATATTTTACTAAAGCTAAACGAGACATTTACGGCCCTCTAGAGTGTAGACAAAGGAATACGGCTTCAAGTCGCTTCTCTCACGCGGAGCTCATCTTGTTAAAACACCCTGTACTTTGTAATTGTTTCACGAGACTGAAAATTTTTGCAGTGCGTATTACAAAAATGATACGGCTACTTAGGTGCATTCAAATTTTTTTGATAACGGTACTCTAAGTGATAATTTGGTCGATCACGCTTCTACTGGACAGACTGTACATAAGTCGGCCTCGATAGTCCAGCGGGTAGCGCGCTGGCTTCTCATACCGAGTGCCCCAGGTTCAATTCCTGGCTCGGGCTGGTGAAAAACTCGTCTACTTCTATCGCTATCCACATGAAGCAGATGAGAATTACAGGAATCGCACAAATCAATATCCTTTTTTGAAAAACTTTATGAAGAAGGACATCAACTAAATTTTTATCCTTGAATATCCTGGAACCCGTGAGAGCTAAATTTATATACGTGATTTCTGGTAAAAAAGCATTCAAAGATCTATACTGCATATTAATTTTATTTCAATCACTTTAACTGTTAAGCCACTACAGCGTTTCATTATACACTGATAAATTCATGTTTTTATGTACAGAATATCTCGTAGCTGCTTCCTAAAAACATCGAATGTAGCAAAGCACATTTTTTTAATCGTTGTAGAGTCTTAACTTTAAAAGTTATTTATAAGCAGCATAGATGTTTGAATGCTTTTTTACCAGAAGTCACTTATATAAATTTAGCTCTCACGGTTTCGAGAATATTCAAGGATACAAATTTAATTGAGGTCCTTCATATCCTTTTTCATTAAATTTTTCCATAAAAGATACTGTGTCATCGACTTCATATCATTAGCTTTCATTTGACGTAAAAATTTTTCCTTTCTGACATTTGAGTCAAGAGATATGATGTTTTAAAAGTTTCGTTTCATTAAGCCGCCATCTTTAAACTGCATTTAAAAAAAAACTCGAACATTCCGGGAAAAGTCCCTTGACGCTTTTTCATCTACTGAGGTCCTCTATCGAATGAGATGGGTTTGACCTTGTCCCTTTTTTCAGTGTTGCACTGTGTAATCAATACTGTTAACAAAACAGTTAGGTCTCTCTTCATGTTTCTATCGAGAGTAAGTGGAGAAGTTTGGTGCTATTAAATACTTCAAAAATGCAGAAGAAATGTTAGATTATGTGGAAAGTTTACAGAGTGATGATGAAAATATTGATAAAGTGTACAGAGTGTGTACACTGTGTTCACACTGTGTAAGTTTGTAGAGCCTCCCTATGACGCTCAGGCGCCCGAAAAAATTTAGGTAAGAAAGGCTGCGGCGGTACTTTCGAAAATACAGACAAGAAGTAACTACAAACGCCTAGTGACTTGATGCAAAGAATATGAAGGCGCGTCTGAGCTCAAATATTCAAATTTTTGTTTGCGACTTTCATAATGCGGGTGAAATCATAAAAAGGAAAGAGCAGTGCCAGCAGCAGGGCGAACAAACACACATTAAATGATATATATATATATAATACTATATTCTATTCTATTTGCATTCTATATTATGAATTTTCAAATGAAGTTACAGTTGCGGTCAAAATAATAGTTGTGCTGCTCTAAATATAGTGTGGCATGTTGAATTTGCTGCTTCACCTTTTTTTGCTAGGATACTTATATAGAGACAGAACCAAACAAAAAAGCATTGTTATAATTGCATGCGTTTGTAGCTGATGTCAAAATGTGATTTTTTTTGGTTATATTTACTCGGATTTATTAGGCATGTTTTACGGAGGTGGCCCTATTTATTAGATCAGGAAAACGATGCACAGTGCTTCGAGAGTGGACAAAAATAAGAAAAAAAATTATCGCGGATTTTAGAAAAAGTAGTATCATGTTAAAGGTAATTAATTAAGCTGGATCCAAAATACTTTCTCGAAAAATTGTCGAGATTAGGAGATATAGCTTGTCAAAGTCGGATATATTTTTACAAAAATTTATGAAGGGGAAAAATGTTGTTGTAGATAGGCCACGAATTTCTTTTAATATTAAAACTACATTAATAGGAGCGCGACCGCTGATCGGTTTTTTGTTTAGCATAAATAATTTTTTTTGTACGAATTTTCAAAAACGAATGTTTTTTTAACCTATGAAAATTAAAAATAACCAAATTTAGAAAGGCAATTTAAATCGAAGGGCGTGAACTGGCGTAAATCCTTTCTATGACCTTTTTTATTTATTTATTTATTTCAGTCTAACTTACAGACTAACAGAAGTAACAGATAGAAGAATGGTGAAGCCCACTCCCGGTTTTTCTGCACGAGGTAACCAGACTACTGGGAATCCTCCCGCCGATCCGTCGGCGGCTTGGGCATTGGATGTGCAGGCCCAAAGCTCACCTTCCCTTATGACCGGGACTGACACCCAGGGTCCCGGAGGAAGCAAATTACTAGCGGTGGACGATGGCACATTGACTATGTCAATGGAGAGCCTAATGTTGGAGGATAATGTGGACAGACTAATGTCAGAAGCATCAAAGTCAGCCGTCGAGGTTGATGGAGATGTGGAGATGTTAGATAGCCCACCTACTTCAACGAGTCGAATTCGGGTACCACGCGTATCTCCGAAAACGGTTAAACCTGGTGCGAACCAGGAGAGTGCCGGTAAGGAGTGCCGGTTGCTGGCATCGAGGGTTCGAAGGCAGGTGAAGAGCTGTCTGCCAGACAGAGCAAAAGGAGGAGGCAGAACAAGAGGAAAGCTGCCGTGAAAGCAGCGGCAAGTACTCAAGTTTTGCCAACCTCAACACCTGTGATGGCCACAGGAAAGCGTGACAGAACGGGCGATGATTCGTCTGCTATGGCACACTCTTCTGAGGCCGCTCTGGGGTCTGAGCACTCGGATGTGAAGAGTAGCAAGGCAAAGAGGAGGAAGGTCCTTGGACCGGAATCGGACGTGCCGGCACGCTCGACGCTGGAGTCTACAGGTCAGCCGTTTACTGAAATGGAGACGGCTGCAGGATCCCGGAAAATGTCGGATGACACTCAGCCATCGACTTCTGGTGCCACTTTCGCGGAAGCGGCTGTCAAAGCGATGATGGTTGAGATACATACCGACAAAGGAAATGGTCTGTTGTCCAAAGGACAGCAAGACTTTTTCGACTCCTACCTTTGGAAGGCAATCGGTGATTCGAAAGAAACACCGATGTTCGAAGGAAAGCGCGTTGAAAACGGCATCATTAAGGTGCAATGCTCCAACGCGGTTTCTCGAGAATGGCTGGAAAAAGTCGTAGCGAAGATGCCAGCCTGTGAAAAGAGTAAGTTCGTGCTCACGGACGGAAATAGCATCAGATTGGTGAGGGCTTCAGCCTGGATACCGGGTATTCTCCGGAAACCAGGTGAAATCCTCGCACGTATCCGTGCCCAGAACGCAGGTCTGGACACGAGTCTATGGCGAATATACTCGCTAACCAGGAATGTATCGGCTGTCAACAAAGAAGTCGGTTCACACCTGGTGGTGGGTATTGACTTAGACTCGTTGAAGGTCCTGAAGTCGAAGTACGGGTACCGTCCGCACCTACACCTGGGGCGGGTGCACTTCCGCCTACAGGACAAGGAGGAGGATAAGGCGTGACGGAAGTTTCGGTCCCTGACATGACTGAAATTATTATCACGCAAATCAACTTGCAGCATAGCAAATCGTCTACTGCTCTACTATGCAGCAGGCATGTGAAACTGCAAACATGTCCTCAAATAATATTAATCCAAGAGCCATGGGTGTGCTTTAAGCGTATCTGTGGTCTGGGTGCCATTACGTGGGGACAAATCCTTCAACACGAAGGGAGTGATAGACCGCGAGCATGTATCATCATGCCGCGGTCGATCGAATGCACTATGCTTAGACAATTCTGTTCTCAAGATGTCGTTGCGGTTAAAATAATGTACTGGATTGGTGGGAACAGCGTCGAAACTGTAATAGTAACGGCCTACCTGCCGTATGACTCTATACTTCCTCCTCCATCGAGGGAGTTAATGGAAGTCGTCCAGTATGCTGAATCCAGGGGTTTGGTACTCATAGCGGGCTGTGACGCGAATTCACAGAACATTGTTTGGGGTAGCAGTAAATGCAACCCCAGGGGTACTAAACTTTTGGAATTCATAATGTCGGAATGATTCAGAACGTTGGTAACAAACCAACTTTTGTGACCAGCAGAAGACAACAAGTGATTGATCTGACACTGACCAACAAGAAAGTGGCAGATCAGATCATGCAATGGCGGGTATTGGAGGAGGTCTCTCTTTCAGATCACCGCTTTATCGAATTCCGACTCAGTATTGATCTAATGTCGATACCAGGAATCCTCGCAAGGCGGACTGGACCAGGTCCAACGACTCTGGTCCTATTTACTAGGATGGTCTTGAACTGCCAGTACTGAAAGGTGTGACCCTGAGTCTATCCACGGAAGTGAAATATCTAGGGGTAATCCTAGATAGGAAACTAATGTGGAAGACGCATATCTTGACAAAGGTAGACCGTGCGCTGAAGGTTTTCCAACAGTGCCGTCGAGCTTTTAGCAAGAACTGGGGCCTGCAGCCGGCGGTGGTCCTTTGGATAAGTTAACACCAAATTGTCCGCAACCAGCGCCCCCCGAGAAGGCGCTAGTGGCGGACCTGACCAGCGGCCAAAAAAGAGCGTAACGCAGCTGGACTGTGGCTGCCGGTAGGCGCTGACGGTGCAGAATCGACAGCAACCGTTTGCGCCGGTCGGGGTCGATGCACGGACCACCAGGGCATCGAAATACGAAACCCAGCACGAGCCGCGAACGCAGCTAAACTCCAACGGCTGAAACAACAACAACGCTGCCGTTTAGCACGAACTGCGAATGCAGCGAAAAGCTCGAAGACAACAACAACACTGCCGGTTAGCACGAGCTGGGAACAACAACGTCCATCGCCGTCGAGGAGTGTAGGGTTTAGAATTAAGTATCAATTTTGTAAGAAGAGTTGGAAGAATAAACGCAAGTAAAACGGTTGAGCTCCAAAGAGCCAACTACTTACATACCAAATTATTAATTGGCGCCCAACAACAAGGAACCACAACTACAGGAAGGAACCAACAACAAGGAACCACAACTACAGGAAGGAACCAACAACAAGGAACCACAACTACAGGAAGGAACCACAACAAGGAACCACAACTACAGGAAGGAACCACGGCAAAGAACGACAACCACGACAATGAACCAAAAAGAATCACAGCAGGAAAATGTATTGGAGGATAAAAATATCACTGTAAGTAGAGTGCTCGTAAATGAAATAAGAAAACCTAAAAATAAGAAAACCCAAAAATAAGAAAACCCAAAACTAAATAAAGGCATATGAGCGGTAGTGAATTAGAACAAATTTTAGATAGGATTGCTAAGTTAACTGTAGAAGATAAAAGAGTTCAAGACAATAAAATGGATGCGGAGCAGATAACGGCTATCGTGGAGGCAGCAGTGTCGGCCGCCCTCGCAAGACAGAAACAAGATTTTGAAGAACAAATCCGAACATTGACAGCGCGGGTGACTTCACTAAATACTGACACGACAGTGGTGACGTACGAACCAGTGGTGATAGATCCCAGAGCTCCAAAGTGCGACGAGCCTTTGGATCTAGTAAAATCTCTGCCTGAATTCGACGGACAGGCCAACAATTACGTATCGTGGCGCCAAGCGGCCCACACAGCTTATGAGTTATTTAAGAATTACCCCAAAAGCTCTAGGCACTTTCAAGCCGTAGGAATAATCCGTAATAAGGTCAAAGGCTCTGCTGACGCAGTGTTAGCGTCTTTTAACACAGTCTTAAACTTTAACGCGATTATCGCGAGACTGGACTTTACTTATGCGGATAAACGTCCGGTCTATTTAGTCGAGCAGGAGCTGTCTACCTTAAGACAAGGTAGCCTCACAGTGCTACGATTCTTCGACGAAGTCGAAAAAAAGCTAACGCTGTTAACGAACAAAACCATTATGACATATGAGGGCGAAATGGCTGCGACAATCTGCAGCAAGTACAGAGCGGACGCTCTGAGAATTTTTATTTCTGGCTTAAAAAAGCCACTTTGTGACATTCTCTTCGCGGCACGACCTGAAGATCTTCCTAGCGCTTTGGCACTGGCCCAAGAGGTGGAAGCAAATCGCGAACGATACCTCTTTGCATCCAGTTACGCGGCGCGGAATGATGAACAAAATAGGAATAACAAATCTAACTACAATGACCAAAGCAAACCACAGAGCCGGGAGCAGCAAAGGAATCCTCATCTTGCGGGCAGACAATCGTGGGGAACTGGAAATAATAGGCAGGTGTCACGGGATCAACCCACACCGATGGAAATCGATCCCTCTGAGTCGCGATTGCGCCAGAATACAAACTGGCGGCGCAGTCCCTCGCAACAGACAGGACTACAGCAACCCAAACCCAATAATCAACAGGACTTTCAGCCAAGCAAGCGGCGGGCAGAAAGATCGGAAAGATTCACCGGACCAAAATTGCAGAGAGTGAACAACATCGAACAGGGGGAAGTTCTGGAATTGGACTATGAGCGGGAAGCGGAAACAGCTGCAGAAAATCTGGATGAGGAACAGCTTAATTTTTTTGGGGCAGTCCCTGCTCCCGTGGATCAAGCGAACCATAGGCGAAGCAGGAAGGCAAATAATGTTACTGGTGGACACAGGTGCATCAAAAAACTACATTAAACCGTTACCAGAGCTGAAAGGAATCATACCGGTATTAACTCCTTTTGTAGTTAAGTCCATCCATGGCAATAATATTGTAAAAGAAAAATGTAAAATAAAACTGTTCGGAAAAAACGCAGACTTCTTTATATTACCGGGGCTTACGACGTTTGATGGTATCATAGGTTTGGACCTACTAAACCAAGTAAACGCGAAGATAGACTTGAGTAAAAATGTAATACACTATAATAATACAGAGGAAACTCTATTATTTCTTGAATGTAAAAATGTTAATTTTATTAAAATACAAAATGAGGAAATCCCGACAGCAGTAAGAGACCAATTTTGCAAAATGATAAAGAGCAGGTTAAAGGTATTTGCGGATCCTAACGAATCCCTTCCCTACAACACTAACGTTCTTGCCACTATACGAACCAGGGACGAAGAGCCAATCTACTCCAAGCTCTATCCATATCCAATGGGAGTTACAGAATTTGTTAACAATGAGATACGGGACCTTCTAGCGAACGGTATCATTAGGCCCTCGAGGTCTCCGTACAATAATCCTATCTGGGTCGTAGATAAAAAGGGCACGGACCAGTCAGGCAATAAGAAAAAACGTTTGGTTATAGATTTCCGAAAGTTAAACAATAATACGATTGATGATAAATACCCTATGCCAAATGCTATGATGATATTGGCAAATATGAAAAATGCCGAGTATTTTACTACTATAGACCTCAAGTCGGGGTTTCACCAAATTGAGTTGGCCGAGCGGGACAGAGAGAAGACGGCTTTCTCAGTAAACAATGGCAAGTACGAGTTCTGCCGCCTGCCATTTGGATTGAAGAATGCCCCAGGCATTTTTCAACGGGCAATAGACGATGTTCTTAGAGAACAAATCGGCAAAACATGCCACGTTTACGTAGATGATGTTATCATCTACTCAAAAACCATGGACCAACATGTGAAAGATGTGGATTGGGTTTTAAGGAACCTTTATGAAGCCAATATGAGGGTCTCGGTTGAAAAATCGAAATTCTTCAAAACTGAAGTCGAGTATTTAGGATTTATAGTAGTAAGTGGAGGGGTGAAATCATGCCCTGAAAAGGTCAACGCCATAAAAAATTATGAAAAACCTACCACCTTACGCGGACTCCGATCGTTCTTGGGTCTCGCGAGTTACTACAGATGCTTTATAAGAGATTTTGCAAGCATAGCAAAACCACTCACGGATATCCTAAGAGGTGATAATGGCAAGGTTAGCGCCAGTCAGTCCAAAAAAATTAAAATTGACTTAAATTCGGAAAGCCTTAAAGCCTTCAACAGACTCAGAGAAGTACTCCCATCGGAAGACGTCATGCTGACCTACCCGGATTTTAATAAGCCGTTTAGTCTAACGACAGACGCATCGTCTCGTGGTATAGGTGCGGTACTCTCTCAGAGTGGAAAACCTATCACAATGATATCGAGAACACTTAGGGAAAATGAGGAACATTTTGCAACGAATGAAAGAGAACTGCTTGCGATTGTTTGGGCCTTAAAGAGCCTAAGAAATTACCTTTACGGTGTGAAAGAGTTGGACATTTACACTGATCACCAACCACTAACGTTTGCGGTCTCGGACAAAAACCCTAACGCCAAGATAAAAAGGTGGAAGGCGCTTATAGAAGATTATAACGCGAGAATTCACTATAAGCCAGGTAAAGAAAATCATGTTGCGGACGCATTGTCCAGACAACACATGAATATGATAAACGTGGACGCAAGCTCAGACTGCGCTACTATTCATAGTGAGGAATCTCGGACCTACACTATTGAATCTGTCGTAAAACCAGTTAATTGTTTTAGAAATCAAATTATAATAGAAGAAGGCGAGCTCCAATCGAAACGATCATTTATTGTATTCGGTACCAAAACAAGACACGTAATTTCTTTTTCCGAGGACGAATTTTTGATGAGAACACTCCAGGGAGTTATAAATGATAGTGTAGTAAATGCTATCCACTGTAGCCTACCAGTCCTAGCACGAATCCAAAGTAGGCTGGTTGAGTTATACCCAGCAGTAAAATTCCGCCACACGCAGAAAATGGTAACAGACATTTATGACATATCGGACCAGAATGAGATTGTAGTTGCTGAACACAATCGAGCCCACAGGGCAGTACAAGAAAACGTTAAGCAAATACTGAACGACTATTTTTTTCCAAAAATGGAAAAAAAACAAAAGAAGTGGTTCTTAATTGCAAAATTTGTTCGAAAGCGAAATATGACAGACACCCGAAGAAACATGCTATTGCGGAGACACCAATACCATCCCACCCGGGGGAAATACTCCATATTGATATATTTTCCACGGACAAAAAATATTTCCTAACTTGCTTGGATAAATTTTCCAAATTCGCGGTGGTGCAAAAAATCGCATCTAGGACTATTACCGATATAAAACCGCAAATTTTACAACTTATGAATTTTTTCTCGGGAACCAAGACAGTTTACTGTGACAACGAAAAATCACTAAATTCGCAGACTATAAAAACCATCCTTTGGAATCATTTTAACGTGGAAATAGCTAATGCCCCACCGTTGCACAGCACGTCGAACGGCCAGGTTGAGCGGTTCCATAGTACTCTAACAGAGATAGCTAGGTGCCTAAAGCTCGAAAAAAACCTGGATGACACGGATGATTTGATTCTTTTAGCAACTATTGAATATAACAAGTCCGTACATTCGGTTACTAACAAGAGACCAATTGACGTTCTTCACTCCACATCGCCATTGACCGAGGAAATAAGACGGAAAATCGAAAAAGTTCAGAGAACCAACCTAGAAACACATAACAAGGGTAGGGAAAACCGGACATATAACGCTGGTGACAAGGTCTTAGTGAAAACAAACAGAAGATTGGGAAACAAGTTGACCCCCCTCTATGTAGAACAGGTTGTTAAAGAAGACCTTGGCACCACCGTTCTCATAAAGGGGAGGAGGGTCCATAAAGATAATTTAAGACCTCCTTAAGATTCACTAACAAAAAATGCTAATTTCATTTGTTTCTTACGATTAGGTTACTGGAAATCATATTCTCCATTACAATGACTGAGGCGATGAAACTAATTGACTACACCAACTCGGACTACATACCAATCATGGACGGGGAGGCAATAATATGGGAACAATATGACTACCTGATGCACTTTACAAACCTAACATTTTATGCTTCAACAATAGACGAGACAAGGAGACTTTCTGAGTTTTTCCCTCAATCACATATGAGGAAATTATTGGACTCGGACACGGGCCATATTGAGACCTTGCTGCAGACAGTCGGGATCCATCATCGACACACAAGGAGCATTAACTTCCTTGGTACGGCTCTGAAGGCGGTAGCTGGTACGCCCGACTTTGACGACTTTCAGAAACTACAGACAAGACAGGACAGGCTAATCGATTCAAACAACAAACAGTATGAAATAAATACCTGCACCCAACTTAAAATTTTAGAATTAACCAATACCGTTAACAAAATCATTGGCATTAAGAAGATAGAGGAAATCGACACAGGCCACCTTTATGAAACGCTCTTAGCCAGAAATAGAATGATAATATCAAATTTGGAAACAATCATAATTTCAGTAACTTTAGCCAAGATAAATGTAATTAATCCAGTCATATTAGATAGTCAAGACATTGATAAAATTGTAAACGAGCACTCTACGAATTTTACAATAACAGAAGTAATGGGGATATCTAGTGTTAAGGTATTACAAAATAAGGAGTATTTAGTGTTTATTATAAAATATCCAAAACCTATGTTAACATGTAAGAAATTAAGTCTTTTTGGAGTCCAACATGGAAATAGGATCCTACATTTTGGGCAAACCAACAACGTGGCGAAATGCGGAAATGACGTCTACGCTGTCGATTGCCAACGCTCAGTAACAACGACCTTCTGCAAGAAAATCGGGGTCAAAACGTGTGGCCAGCAACTTGTCTCTGGTGGGGTGGCGAATTGCAGTACAACCTTCAACAACCAGGGTGCCATAATTGAGGTCGACGACGGTATCATCCTCATCAACAATCAAGTAGCTCACGTGAAGGGTGAAGGTCAGGCAGTGAGAACCGTTAAGGGGACGTACCTACTTACCTTCCAAAATCAAGTCGAAGTCAACGGTACGGTGTTCCGAAACATGAATTCCGAGTCCAAACGAAAACCAGAAGCACCGGCATTTCCCCAAATTAATCTGAATGATGAACTTGAGGTTCTGAGCTTACCTTATCTGCATGACCTGAATCTGCAAAATATCAACCATATCGAAAATCTACGGCAGGAGGTTGTCTCAAAAACAACGGTATTTGCTTGCGCAGTATCTAGCATAGTGGTACTTCTGGCTATCTGGCAGGCAGTGGTTATTTGGAGGAGACGAGCGGCCGCTAAAGCTGTGGACGTCGCCTTACGAGAAATACCGAAGAGGATCGCGGACGCCTCTCACTTAGGAAGGGAAAAGTTAACACCAAATTGTCCGCAACCAGCGCCCCCGAGAAGGCGCTAGTGGCGGACCTGACCAGCGGCCAAAAAAGAGCGTAACGCAGCTGGACTGTGGCTGCCGGTAGGCGCTGACGGTGCAGAATCGACAGCAACCGTTTGCGCCGGTCGGGGTCGATGCACGGACCACCAGGGCATCGAAATACGAAACCCAGCACGAGCCGCGAACGCAGCTAAACTCCAACGGCTGAAACAACAACAACGCTGCCGTTTAGCACGAACTGCGAATGCAGCGAAAAGCTCGAAGACAACAACAACACTGCCGGTTAGCACGAGCTGGGAACAACAACGTCCATCGCCGTCGAGGAGTGTAGGGTTTAGAATTAAGTATCAATTTTGTAAGAAGAGTTGGAAGAATAAACGCAAGTAAAACGGTTGAGCTCCAAAGAGCCAACTACTTACATACCAAATTATTAATTGATATATACCGCACTCATCAGGCCCATAATTACGTATGCATCGGTAGTTTGGTGGAGACGAACAATGGTTAAGTCCACAGCTTTGGCTCTGAACGGACTACAAAGAAGTGTATGTATATGCATTACGGGTGCCATGAGCACTGTCTCGGGTGACGCCCTTAATGCCATGCTTGACTTACTTCCCCTGGATCTAAAAGTTCAAGAGGAGGCGATGAAAGCGACATGTCGGCTGTATTCCTATGGATACTGGCATGACAACAAGGGCTCAAGTCATAGATACATCTTCAAGAGGTTGTCAGTGCAATATCCGTTGCTGCTGGCCCCTAAGGATTGCCTAATACCCGTAGTATCCTTTAGGAGAAACTTTGAAGTGAGGTTCCCAACGCGCGGCCAGTGGGACTACTCAGAGACCATGCTAGGGGATCTGACGGATAGTTTCTTCACTGACGAATCCAAGACTGTTAAAGGTACTGGAGCTGGATGGCACCTCGAAGGAAGTGTCAGATGCTACTACTCACTGGGTGGGCTGACTACCGTCTTTCAGACGGAAGTCTTCGCCATTCTGAAAGTAGCGGAATGGATAATCGGGAGGAAATGGTGCGGGAAACATATAGGAGTCTGTAGTGACAGTCAAGCTGCACTTAAGGCCCTGGAGAACGCGCGTGTTACCTCTAAGATTGTCCAAGACTGTAAGATGAAACTTAAATCAGTCGCGAGGCGTAATAAGCTCGAACTTATCTGGGTTCCGGGACACTGCGGTGTTCTGCCCTGTGTGATATCCTGAGATTCATTAATGAGTCCGGGAAATATGCACAGGAGAATCCATAACACCGTCTCCCCTTCCACCCACTTTCTCTTTTTCTTTTCCCATTCCCATTTCCTCTATCAACCTGTTTCCTGAACCTTAAGTACAGTGGGCTATAGAGCCTGAGTGCTTGGGGTAATGACCTCCCTTACGTTATTTCCTCGGCTCCCCTTCACATCCAACCATCCATCCATCCAACAGATAGAAAGATAGCAATTCAAATTACGTAAGAAACTTAGAATGAGACAAAGTATTGCAAAAAACATTTTTAGATAGACAAAGATCAATATCCAAAGAATTTGAGAGATAATTATGTTCCGTTAGTACTCTAGTCAAAGGAGCATTTCGAGCGTAGTTTGATTTACTCAAGCCAACATTAAGAAGAGACGCGCAGTCAACAAGTCCATTAATGACACCAAACAAGAATTTCAGTGATAGAAATAATCTCCTACTATCAAGCGAGTTTAAATTCAAAAGCTGACACCGAGCACTATAGGAAGGGATCGGATCGACAAAATTCAGAGACCGAAGAGCGAAGCGGATAAAAACCTTCTGAACTCGCTCAAGGCGAGAAATACCAGAGGCATAAGACGGCCTCCAAATAAAGGCCGCATATTCGAGTCTAGAACGGACAAAAGCGGAATATAGTAATTTGAGGGTGTAGGGATCCGAAAAGGGAGAACAATTACGACGAACAAAAACTAACATGGAATATGATTTGGAGATGGTAGAGTCAATATGTGCAGAGAAGGAAAATTTGGAATCAAAATAAACACCCAAATTTGTAATTATATTGACTACGTTTAAAACGGAGTTAGAAATGCAGTATGAAGAGGGAAAGGGATTTAACTTTTTGCAATAGGTTACTTATATGGAAACATTTCTTGATGTTAAGATGAAGACGATTAATGACACACCAGTCATATAAGTTATTAAGTTCAACTTGAAGCCGAGAAGAGTCCTCAGGGGATCTAATCTCAGAGTAAACTTTGAGATCATCCGCATATAATAAAAATTTTGAATTCGAAAAACAAGAACTGACGTCATTAACAAAGAGCACAAATAAAAGCGGACCTAGGATACTACCTTGGGGAACACCAGAGGTCGCCGTTAAGGGTTGAGAGGATGTATTATCAAGGGTCACAACACAGAGACGGTCACTAAGATAGGATTTTAACCAGTTGAGAAAGACAGAGTGAAATCCCACTCCAGCAAGCTTAGATACTAGACACTTATGAGAGACTCTGTCAAATGCCTTAGAGAAGTCAGTATAGACCGCATCAATTTGATAACCTTTCTGAAAAGCCGAAATGAAGTCTTCAGAGAAGACAGCCAAATTAGTAACGGTGGATCGACCAGACACAAAGCCATGTTGATATGGGAAAATACGATTTTTTACCGCAAAATACACCTTTTTATTAACAATGGATTCAAAAAGTTTCAAAACCGAAGATAACTTAGAATTTGGCCTGTAGTTAGTCACATCATTCTTGTTACCACTTTTAAAAATAGAGTAATTAAGGTTCTTTTCCAGTCATTAACAAAAACTCCCGAGGAAAGAGACTTATTAAAAATAGTTGTGAGAGGTTCAGCGAGGGAGGGACAGCATTTAAGCAGGCGAGAAGAGAGGCCATCAATATCCGTCTGCGAGGAAAACTTTAAATCGCGAATACCGTTCAATACATCGTCAGAAGATACCTCCAAAGGCACCAAAGACACCTCCATTAATGGACTCATTGACTTCATCACAAGTATCCAAGACAAAATTGGAATAAAAGAATTCCGCAAAAAGGTTGGCAGCATCTTCAATCTTCCATTGAAAGAAGACAGAAGAAGGAATATTTGAGCACGCTTTTTTGGATTTAATAAAACTCCAGAAATTTTTAGGATTGCGCTTGATATTTGATTCAAAGTTTCGAACGTAATTATTATAGAGAATTTCATCTAAATTATTAAATTCATTCAAGTAATAAAGGTATTTACCGTAAAAGACACAGTTATTCGTTAACTTAAACTTCTTATGAAACGTATTTCTCAAATTCTTTAGATGTTTTAACTCTTTCGTGTACCATGGGAGCTTATAAACATTTTTGGCATAAGTAGGAATGTTGCTGAAGCATATATCATAGACTAGGGTCCTGAACGAATTATAGCATTCGACAACATCTGCTTGTAGGAAAAGTGAGGCCCAGTCAGTATTAAGAAATAATGAATCGAGATTGGCGAAGTTACACAAGTTATAGTTAAAGGCTGCTTTGTAAGCGGCAGAGGGCACATAAACAAACTCATAAAATTTAAGATATAAAAGTAATGGGAAGTGTTGCGAATTCGCCGGAGAAATTGCACAGGAACTATGAGACAAATTACAGTTTATGTTATTACTAATGAAAATTAAATCTAAGATACGGTTGAGATTATTTACAAAGCCATTAACTTGGAGTAAACCAATACTTAACAAATTGTCAATAAAGAGTGATTCAACAGAACTATTTACATTGGAAGGTGTGAGAGAAAACTTATTATCTAAGTGAGACCAACAAATATTACTTAAGGGGGTCCTCTAGTACAAACGGTGTTTTTTAATGCTTTTTTTGGAATTTTTTTTTCAGAAACTACAAATGATAATGAGATAATTCTTCGTATATTTATTCTTTACATATTTAACTACCCCGAACACTGTTGGGGTCCGCCAGTTGAGTAACGGCCATGTTTTTTTTTTGTAAGGGTGTTTTCGCGCCATCCTAACTTTGTCCCTGTTCATCTGAAATGTAATTAAAAAAATTGTCTCTTAAGGGGGTCCTCTAGTACGAACGGTGTTTTTTAATAATTTTTTTGGAATATTTTTTTTTCAGAAACTTCAAATGATAATGAGATAATTCTTCGTATATTTATTCTTTACATAGGGTAGCGTGGTCCGAAACCGACCCCCTAATTGGCAAATGCAATAAAAGTGCTTTCAATTGATATTTTTTCACAAACCAAATTTTTTTTTTAGAATAAACATTATTCTAGGTTGTAAGTAGCTTGACAAGGTTTTTGGAAACTTTTTTCTTTAAATAACGAGGTCATATTCAAAGTTTGCATATTTGTTGTTTTCAAAACTCGTGGTCTGAAACCGACCCCACCCATGGATTCACTTACAACAATAAAATTCATCAAAATTTGATAGCATCTATTCAAGCTTAGGTCATAACGAATATAAAAAACTTACCTTTTGATTTTTCAAAAAACAATAAAGCACTTGTAACTGAAGTTCCGTGTGGGCTCAAAAATGAATTGTATTCCTGTGAAAACACAACTCGTCACATAACCACGAAATAAAATGTGTAATATGATGGCTCTCAGCCTACAACTTGTAAGTGTTGTAAGAGCTTTTAAATGCCCCCACCGACAGTTTGGGGGGCAGCATAATGACTGAGAAACATGTGGAGGTCGGTATGGGACCACCGGTCGGTTTCGGATCATGCTACCCTATTGAATTATAAACAAAAAATTTTTTCCACGTGCTATCCCGAACACTGTTGGGGTCCGCCAACTGAGTAACGGCCATGTTTTTTTTGTAAGGGTGTTTTCGCGCCATCCTAACTTTGTCCCTGTTCATCTGAAATGTAATCAAAAAATTGTCTCTTAAAAAGCATTACTTCAATTAAGGGATGACCTATAATGAACCCGATCTGATCAAAATTGGACCCGTAGCATCGTTTTAAAATCAAAAAAAAAATTTTTTCAAACTTTAAAACTAGAGGACCCCCTTAAAAAGCATTACTCTAATTAAGGGATGAACTATAATGAACCCGATCTGATCAAAATTGGACCCGCGGCATCGTTTTAACTTTTTTTTTCGAAATTCGTCATTTTTTTGCTCTAAAAACTCCTCCCAAAAATCGGCTAGTCAATGGAGCGCAATCTCCGTAGTTCAACCCCTAGAGCAAAAAGTTTTGAATACAGCAAAACAAGAATCAAGTGAATCGACCAATTAGTTTCGACGGAATCATGGCGCGATGGTCAAAAAATGTGTTTTCGAGAAAAACGCGTTTAAAGATATAACAACCGTGTACGTGACGTACTGAATGAGACGGATTTGAGGCTCTGTATCTCAGAGACGTTTACGAATTCGACAAAATCCGTTCGTATACTTTTTCTATGATAGTTATACTATAAAAAAATATAATTAAAAAAAAAAATGTTTTTTCAAAATTTAAAACTAGAGGAAGGAAATTAAAGTACACAAAACTGGGTATCACCGACCTTGTCATGTAGCGCCATCACATTATCAACGTGGGATTTATAAAGGGATTCCTGAGAGGCTGGAGGGATGTAAGAACAACACAGGAAAAGCAGAACACAGAGTTGATCCAGTAGTGAGTCGTCATGATCCAGTGAGATGAGCGATGCCCGAAGCATACGACGAGCAGCGATAAAAACACCACCTCCTCTGCAGCACCCCGTCCTAACTGCATCCCTGTCCTTGCGGAAAACATCAAATAAGATGGACTTAGTTGGACTTTAGATGGACTTTCTTCTCTTAAGTCTGCAAAAAAAATACTGCGTCTTTTTGCGCCTTTGGGATATATTCAATTTTTTCGAAACTATTAATGTTGATTTTTTTATAGAAATCGCTTGTGTTAAAATTGCGACCAAAATGTGTAACCAAGTCAATGCCACGAACTATGAAGGTTTTTTTATAAAAATAGGTTTCGCGCGCCTATTTAACCCATTATGAGCCATATTATCGGTTGTTTTTTCTCATTATTATGGAATTTGTTTGCTAAAATGTGATTTAAGGGGGCTTTCCTGTTTTTTCGTCGAAAAATGAGGTGTTTTTCAAGAATTAATTTGATAAAATGTTGTAATTCTTTTTTATTTTGTTTGTTGTTACAATAGTGAGTTGAAAAAATTTTTTTTTTTGGAAAAAAAACAAAATGGCCGCCGGCTTGCCAAGTACTTATGTTGCCTTGTTTGGAGAACATACTCCCAGTTTTTTACACTTTTCTCGGGTACGGTTTATCTGAAATCAAATTGACCATCATTTTCATTAATTACATAGTTTTAGCAAAGAATATGAAGTAATATAGAACGCGCATCTCATACAAGCAAACGCGTTGTACTTGGGTACTGCTGGTAGTACCCTCTGTTATTGACAGCAGAAATCTCTGTTACTAACAGCAGAAATCTCTGTAACTTCGGCGTAACATGTGAATTGAAGTCGCTTCTGTACTGATTCGTATTCTCGCTGCTGTTGCGCCACTTGATAAACATGACGATGAACGCTGCTTTTGTTGTCGCGGGGAATAGCATTATAATATTGGCAAACAAAAAAAAGTTAGCGGTATACTGTTTTTTGCGCTGTGCCGTGCAGGCGGGATAGCATTGATGTTGTTGGTAATTGTTGCGTCGTTATTTCTGCTTTCTTTTTTATAATCACAAGCAAATTACAATTAGCAAAAAAAATGCGTGAACTTGGTGTAGTAAAATATGGGTGCAAACATGTTGCACAAGAGCGTTTATAGTTATTTATTAAGAATATTATTGTAAGGTTTTATGTTTATTGTTTTACTTTCGTTTAAATTTATCTTTCATAAATAATAATTTTTAATAAGAATTTTTTTATTTGCCAACAATTATTTTCAATTTTCGTTCTTTCGAACTTCCTTTTTGCACAGCCCACATGCAGTGTTTTCGTAGAAGAACTAAAATAAGAAAATCTAAAATTTGGACTCTATGGTTACAGCACTCACCATGGAACCATTCAGGTGTAGCATTTTTACAAGATTGTAAAACATGTGCCTTAATACCAATTTTTTCAGGTTCTGCTTCGAAGATTTTATGAAAAATTAAAATATCGTCGGCTTAAGGTGAAAAGGTGCTAAGTCCACTTTTTTACAAATATCAGATTTTGATGTACGATTTCTTGTTTTTATCTGCTGTTTTACAATGATGCGCAAATGTGCTAAATCCATAGTTCGCTTATTTAGAATGAAAATGTTCTAAGTCCACTTATTTTGATTTTGAGGAAAGACAAGAGTGCAGTAAAACCCACTCAAGTAGAAAAGAAATACAAAGGTATAAGACTGAAGAGTTAATTGTTTTAACTGTTGACCTTCAAGCAATGTAAATGGCCCCAAAATCGAATGTTAGTAGCCAATATAACCGTACAAAATTACAAGTGCACAATTTAGTATTTTATAAAATAATAAATCAAAAAGGGTACTGTTTCATATGGAATGAAGTAGAAGGAGGAGTGTCTTCCAAAGAATTTCCAAGTATTTGGGTCTATTTCATTGAAAACAAATTCTTCCTGATCTCATTGGAAATGAATCGAACACAAAAATCATATTTCATAGCGATGGATGTACATACCAAAACCGAAACGTTACTATGAGTAAAGCCCTAATGAATGCAGCTGCTAAACATGAAATAACCATTGCCAAACCAAAAAATTTTAGAAACTGGACACACACAAATGAAAGCGGACAGTGTCCATTCTACCATAGAACGTGCGATGACAAATCGCACAATCGATGTTCCTGCGGAATATATTGGTATATGCATGGCCGCTCAAAAAAGCAAAAACGAGGTCGAATATTAAGATCATACATTTTAAAAACATTTTTAAGAACTTTCTTTTTGTAAAACGTATTCGTCCAGGACGGCTAAAAGGCGATGCTAAAGTCACAAACATTCGGGCCATAAAATACACTCCACAAAAAAAAAAATACTTTACAAATTAAGATTCTCACATTCATGGCAACTTCTTCCACAAAGAGTTGATAAATCTATTGTACCGTTAGACTGAACTGACTTAAAACCATTATACTCTGAAAGAAGAAAACTTACAGCAAGAAAATATGAAAACCTTCAACGCTTAAAGACAACATTGCCAAAAGAACCATCATCGATTTTATGAGGAATTACGTCACGAGTAATATTCTATTTTGATATGTATTTTTTTTAAGCAGCAATGACGAAAGACTGCGTTGTTTACTTTTAAAATACTTGCTTTTTACTTTTCTCACTTTAATGTAACTGTTTACTACTTTACTGTTTAAATATTTTTTCGCAGCATGGAAGTAAGACTGTACAAATTCCTTTCTTTTACAATGAAACTATTGCTACAAGTATTAAAAGCAACAAATTAGGTTGTGGTATTTGTATATAAACAAATTGTGTTTTGTGAAAACGTGCTAAGTCCTGTGCACAATTTAAAAATAACTGAAGAAAATGTGTTAAGTCACAAAGGTATATATAAATCGGAAGTAAAATTTTTTTTGTATTTCTTCATATTCTTTTCATTACTCTAAGATATTGTTTAGTAACATTACATAAAAAAATAAAACAATTAATTTTCATTTAAATTTTTACACGGTTTTTTGTCTCTCCTGAAAAATTTGAAAAAGTGGACTTAGCACCTTTTCACCCTAAGCCGACGATATGTTTTATGCATACATTCATTAGGGAATTGAAAGGAGCAAAAAGATTACCAAAATCAGAAATTGACTGATAATTTTTGTGAAAAATAAAAATTTCACTTGGAGCAGTCAAAACTTCATCCCTTTTTCTCAATTCGTCACCGCATTTTTCACAATTTAATTTAGGAATGATTTTGTACGCTACGTATCCAACAAAATACCTCATGGAAACCAGCTCTAAGTTAATATCTTTCAGATTACAAAAGGTGTCACCTACAAAATACGCCTCGTGCATCTCACTACTTAGATCAAGATTTTCCAGGATTTCATTGTCATTATCATCGCCATTAGCCTGCAAAACATCCTCATTAAAAGAAGCGCTTGAAATTAAATTAGTCATTGAATCTTGCGTCTCTTCACAATTGGTAGAGGAGCTAAACTTTATTATTTTAAAGGCTAATAACCTGGCTAAGATATTATTAAGTTCAGCTACAGAGGGGTTACAATTATTACCTCCTTTTTGCCTTAACACAGCAAACGTATTCTCCAACTTGTCCTGGTTAAAGGCCTTTGTCATAATAAAAAACTTGTCCGAATTATCTTTTAATATTTCATCTACAAGTAGAAGGACCGATTTTAAGGATAGTTTCATGCCATCTAGGAAGAAAACTCGTTTTTTTTCATCAACAAATTTCACTTCCTCTAGATAATATAAAAATGTTTGAATAAATGTGTGCGATTCTTTCTTAATCTGAAGAGCAGATCGGTAGCAGTTATCTGCATACAAAGATCCACTATTCATGCAATCAAATATTTGATCAATTTTTGCTATAAAATCAGCTGTGGATAACGCTACCTCTTGTGTGATTTTTTTAAATCCACTTATGTCTGAAATTGTTCTGATAGCAGCTTCAACTGTTTTACTGAACACTTGCGTGGCAAATTTAACACGCATTTTTTCAAATGAATTTGGAAATATGTGTTGTCTAGTCAATTTTGGGCACATTTTGGTTTTACAATTTTCTTCCCTCTCCCAAAGATCTTGAACTACTTTAAAGCTAACTAAACCATCAGGCGTTTTCAAGTCGCATTTAAGCCAACCATTTCGCAATGACTTGATTAAATGTGGGAAATCGAACATGCAATAAATTTTTTGATTTTGAAATTGAAAGTATGGTTTCTCTATACATACGCCTAAGTCGGAGAAACACTTTCTATTAGAAGACCCCTGATCACAAACCAAAACGTTCACTACTATACCAAAATTGCTTAAAATTTTAAGATTTTCTTTAATTATTTTGCACAACGTATCTGCTGTTAATCCATTCTCTGACACAAAATAGTTTAAAATTGAACACCAACTCGAGAACATGGACTTCACCATAAATACACATACTTGCTTACCAATTTTTTTTGTTCTTTCGAAGCCTGTGCATTCAAATCCGTCAATTAAATCTAGTTTTTGATTGTATCGTAATTCTCTACGTATTGCCATTTCGTCCATTAAAAGAACCATATTATTTTCATTTTTTTCCTCCAACTCTAAGCACATCTTTTTAATGAATTCAAAAGCCACATTGTTGATACCGGGCTGAAGGAACTTTATTGGAGCCCACCGATTTAAGGTGCTGATATGTGGCAAATTGAAATTTAACTTATCTCTTAGGAAAGAATATGTTGATTGTGAAATATAAAAAATATTTTGCGCTAAATATTTCACTTCGTCAGAATATTCTTTTGGCCGGGTGCTAAGTAAAAGTTTACAAAATGTTTTGGATTCCAAGTTGATATGTTTTAAAGAATCAATTGAATTTTTTAAAGTCTTTGAACAACAATTCTTGGATTTTAAAATAAAGCGCTTTTCTTTTCGCAATTTTTCGTGAATTTTTTTGAATTTTTTTAATAGGTCGCTGTATTTCTTTTTGTAATAATGGGTTATTTTGACGTTTTTTTCGCAATTACTGCATACTATGTCATCATTGGCAGCCGCCGTGGCTCAGTTGGTTAGTGCGCGGTCCAGCGAGTCGCATGCAGAGCGACGCAAGTTCGAATTCTGCATGTAGTAACACCTAAAAAAAAAATAACGGGAAACTCGTTTTCTCTTTCGGTGGCTGTCCTCTCAGCTGGAAATGGCAAACCTCTGAGAGTAAAAATTGCCTATGAAAAAGCTCCCAACCTGCCGTTCGGAACCGGCATAAAACTGTAGGTCCCTTCCACCCGCGTACAAAATTCACACGCACAACACGGGTGGTTGAGGGAAGCTAGGCCTTAGTCTCGCGTAAGCGGGCTGTCGTGCCAATCAATTATTATTATTATTATTATGTCATCATAACGTGGTCGTTTCAATGAAGAATCTGGTTCTAAAAATTCTTCATCCGAAATCTCATGATCTTCGTCTAAGTTTAAGGTTGGAATCGCATCCTTTTTTAGAAACCTTTTTCCTACATAAGTACTGGAGAAATGATTTTCACAAATATACAGTTTTCGGTTATAGTCGTCATAAGATATATTGCATTTTTCGCGCCAAATTTGGCCAAACACGAAATCAGCAGCGGGGAATCTAAATAATCTAAGATTCTCGCATTGTCGTCTCGATTTTTTGCAACTGCGAACACAACATTGAATTCCAGACGTTGAGGAATTTCTATTTGTCTTTATATTTGTAGCCATATTGTAACAAACCGAAACACAAAATAGAATTACAATGTTGGACAATGGCGTTAAAATACTTCTTAAAAAAATTCAAAATTGGTATCAACCACGTCAAAATATAAACAAATGATTTTACTTGGAACTCGCCACGTAAAAATATTTGTGAAAATTTCAAATTGGATTCAACCACGTCTAAATATTTGCAGGTTTTAAAAATCAATCAAAGCGCAGCATTTGAGCAAACAGCCATACACCACAAATCTTCGATTGATAGTGACATTACAGCAAAACCAAAAAGCATACACACAATAAACGACAACAACAAAAACATTAGCGAATCCCGAGTCATCTTCGCTGAAACGATGATGACGATGCCTTCGTTCGTTGTTTGTTTTTTGTTTGCGCTTCGGCAAACAAGATCAAGAAACATGCATGCAAAAAATGATTGAGCGAACACTACGCTGCAACAACCACCACTTCAATGTACACGAGTGAAGCCGTTGCGAACAATAACATAGCTTTTTGCTGTTGTCCTACGCAAATCTAACAGAAAATGTTATGAACCTAACATTTTCAAATGCCTACGCTTCGCTCTTCCCGCTCGCATCATAGCAACCGAAAACACTTGTGTGCCCACATGCGCGTTCTATATTACTTCATATTCTTTGGTTTTAGTTATCGCACATCGGAGGATTTTTGAAAAATTTCAACTTGGTGAGATTTGCCGCAAATTAGACAAAAAAATCGATTTTTTTTGCAAAATTTTGGTACTAAAAGTGTTGTTAAAAATCGAAATTTCACAATATTGAAAAAAGCCTATGATGTGCGATAGAGAATTCATTCGTGAACACGTGAAATTCAGTTTTATCCAAATCGGTTCATTAGATCCGAAAAAAGTGTAAAAAAGTCACAAAAAAATGGTTTCGAAGAAAACGCGTTTAAAGTTTTTTTAAAGCGTACGCGAGGCTGTGCGCGCCGAAACATTTTTGGCTATAACTTCAAAACTATTGCATATTTCATTATGAAACTTTGGCTTCATATTGTTATATTGTCATATTGTTGGCCTCATATTGGTATTTATAAATCGATTTCTGTAAAAAAAAACGATTTTTTGAAACCGAAAAACGGGAAAGCCCCCTTAACGCTAATATATTTAAAAAAGGAGAAATGTCTAATTTTGAAGAAGGTATATTTTTTAAGAATAATTTTTATAATAGCCTCGCCATTATAAGTTGAGCTGCATTGCATATTCACCTGTCTCATCTTCATGTTAAGTTCTACGGATATCAAAAAAACAACAAATATATCCTTTAAGCAACTTTACCGCACTCTTTCCACCCTTCAAATGTCGAATTTAGAAAAACGCTAAAATACGTATTTTATTGCTTTTTTAGTATACATTTGGGCTGAAAAGTTCGTATCGTTTTATAGAAAAACACATTTTTTTGGCAAAATTCGATTTAATTATTCAACATAGTTGCCATCGAGGGCGATACACCGATTATAGCGATCTTCCAACTTTTCAATACCATTTTTGAACATTGCTCTGAAGCATCGACACGTTCTTGTTTTTGGTCGATTGTGAGCTCGCGCGGCACCCACTTTGCACATAGCTTTCGCATACCCAAATATTCATGAACGATATGTCCAACACGTTCCTTTGATATCTTTAGAGCAGGGGTGCCCAAAATCTTCTTATGGAAGAGCAAACACCAATACATGTAAAGTTGCCCAAAAAAATGCAAACAAAAAAAAGGAATTCAGTATGTACACCGAAAAAAAATTTTTCATTTTATGTAATGTTATTAAAAAAAAAACAATTATAATCTTCCTTCTTCCATGATCCTTCTAATAAATTAATAATATTAATAAAATAAATTTAAAACCCTTCGCTATCTTATCAGCAACGCAACCTGCATGACATGTCTTAAAATGCCCCTGAATTAGTTGAACGCATACTGTGTATTGCGCTTCACCCTTAAAATTATAACTGAAAAAAATATAATGTTCCCATTTCTCATTGCAATTCGCGTTCATTTTGCATGCTTCGAAATTATAAATTAGAAACAAACACCGATTTTTTTCTAGTGCTTCTCAATCGACAGCCGACACGTTTTGAAGCAAATTCATTCGCTAGACAACAACAAAACCTACGTTGAAGTAACTGTCGCCAATGCGTGCGGAGTGCTGTGTGTGTATACTACAACTTTTCAAGTTCGATTTCAGAAAGTGTAAAAACAATTTCAGAAAGCGTAAAAGCAATTCCAGAAACCGTAAAAGCAATTTCAGAAAGCGTAAATTCAATTTCAGAAAAATAAATTTAATTTCAGAAAGCGTAAATTCAATTTCAGTTTTCTGAAATTGCTTTTACACTTTCTGAAATCAAACTTGAAAAGGTGTAGAATGCACAGCCTATGCTGAAGATCATTTACAAAAACAAATGAGGAATTAGATTCCTCAGCCTATGCTGAAGAGGATTTGCAAAAACAAATGAGCAACGAGAGCATAGAGCATGGGCACCTCTGCTTTAGAGTGTCAGCTATACAAATCAACCTCAATTTACGATCTTCCAAAATCATTTTGTGGATTTTTTTGATGTTTTCGTCCGTAACAGCCTCTTTTGGACGTCCACTGCGTTCATCGTCTTCGGTGCTCATATGGCCTGTACCATTTTTTTTTTTTTTTTTTTTTAACAGGAACAAACGCGCAGGGGATGACCCCTATTAATGCGAAGCATTGCGTTGGTTCAGGAAGGATATAAAGGTTAGGAGATAGGGTTATGAGTGAAGTGTTTATGGACTCTTGCCTTGAACCCATCGAGATCATAAGTGCTGGGGAAAATATCCGCAGGGAGACCATTCCACAGCCGCGCTGTGCGGGCCAGAAACGAACTTTCTCTGTAATGCGTAGTGCGCTGGAACATCGTTTCAACGTGGAATGCATGGGCGCCAGTGTTCAAACGGGTTGCCCGTGGGAATACCCGGAGTGATGGCATCAAACTGCTCATCTCCACTGAGCAATTACCGAAAAAGTATCGGTAAAACAACACCACACACGCCACGTTTCGACGATGTTCTAAGGAGTCAATAGAGCTGGATGCCCTACTGTCCCCTATAAGTTTAATCGCACGGTTTTGCACCCGGTCCAGGAGCTCCAAATGGGTTTTTGAAGCCCCCGCCCATAGGTGCGAGTTAAACTCCATTTTAGGTCGGATATAGGTAGTGTAAATAATGCGGAGATCAGACGGAGTGAAATATTTTTTGCACCGCTTTAGGAAGCCGAGGCACTTGGCTGCTTCTTTCGACACGCCAAAAATATGATCGTTCCAACGAAGATCGTTCTTAATGGACATGCCCAGAACATCAAGAGCTGCCGATTCCGCAATACCCACACCACCCATAACCAGGGATGTGTTGGGATGTGGGGAAACTCGTTTGTGGGATAACAGGCAACATTGGGTCTTGCGGGGATTAAAATCGACCCTGTTCGCTTGACCCCACTTGGAGATTGTTTGTAGGTCGCTATTAAGTGTGTCATTCATACGGCGCCGTTCTCTCTCAATCTCCACAGAGCTGGGACGCTTTGTGAAAGAGTATGAATGACAAATGGTGCTGTCATCCGCAAACGAGTAGATGGGATTCTTCGTCGACGACAACAGGTCGTTGATGAAGATCAGGAAGAGGGTTGGAGAAAGGACCGAACCCTGCGGCACTCCCGCGCTAAGGGAATGCTTTTCCGAGGCTATGCCGTCTACTACAACACGAATAGAGCGATCATAGAGGAAGCTCGTAATCCAACGAGAGAAGGTACTACCGACACCATAGGCGATCAATTTTGACACGAGTGCTTTATGCCACACCCGGTCAAAGGCCTTGGAAATATCCAATGCAACAACCTTGCTTTCACCGAGGTTTAGAATGCTATGGTTCCATTTCTCGGTGAGTACCGCCATAAGGTCTCCCGTCGATCGTTGTCTTCGGAAGCCGTATTGGCGGTCACTTAGCAGTCTATTGTGCTCCAGATATTTCACAAAGTTGAAGTTAACAATGCTTTCCATTACTTTAGAAAGCACCGAACAGATTGCTATAGGTCGGTAGTTCGCAGGGTCAGTAGTCTTGCCTTTTTTAGGAACTGGTTGAACATTTGCCACCTTCCAACATGTCGGAAATACACCTGTGGTGTATGACAAGTTGAAAAGTTTGCGTAATGGACAAGCCAGTGAGGTAGCGCACTTTTGCAAAACAAGGGCTGGAATGCCGTCCGGCCCTGAAGCCTTATTTACATCGAGATTTGCAAGCACTCTTTTAACTACCCGTGTCCGAAAATGAATTTCTGGCATAGAGCAAGATACATTCTCGACTACGGGTAGTGGTTGATCGCTGGGGGGCAGGGAGGAATTCTCTGCGAAAATTTTAGCCAACAAATTAGCTTTATCAACCGAGTGAGTGATGATTTGATCATTGTTAAGAAGAGTTGGAATTGAAGATGATGTTTGGTTCTTCACCTTCTTAACGAATGACCAGAAGTTCTTACTACCACGCTGGCATTGAAGAACTTTTTTCCTTTGGCGCTGTTCGTGCAGAAACTTTTGGCGCCTTAGGATGGCATTGCATCGATTTCTAGCCTGTTTACGCAGCTGTTCAGTGGTGGCATTTTTATTTGCCTGCCATGCTCTGAAAGCTTCCTCTTTAGACCTGACAGCAATTCTGCATGTCTCATTAAACCAGATATTGTCCTTGGGTTTAATGCAAATTTGCTTATTGGGGATAAAGGACCGCATTCCCAATAATACAATTTCTTCAACCATTTTGGCTGCGGCATTTATGTTTCTATCAAGAAAACACAATTTCCAATTGAAGTGGGCGAAAAATTCATTAAGTCCACTCCAGTTAGCTTTATCATACATCCACACTAGGCGCTTCGGGGCTAAGAGCGAAGCATTGCGGATAGAAGAGTATGAGAAAGACGCCAAAATGGTACAATGGTCCGAGTTTCCAAGAGGTGCGTGCATTTCAACATAATATTTTTCATGATGTGAAGTGAGAAAAAGGTCTAGAGTATTGAGAGCTTGCCCCGCAACGCAGGGGATATGCGTTGGTTCATGCACTAATTGAGTCAAGTTATTAGACTCGGCAAAGAGCTCGACAAATAAGCCTTCAGGAGTTGTGTGGCTGGAATGGCGTAGCCAATTGGAATTATGAATATTGAAATCACCAGCAACAACAATTTCACTATTCGGATACGATTCCAAAATATGAGAAATAGAATCAGAGAGAAGATCAAACTTGTTGTAAGTAAAATCTCTCCCTGAATTCGGGCTTCTATACAGAAAGCAGAAGTGCAGAATGTGCGACTGGATATTGAATTTAACCCACATGGAGCTAAATTCGGCATCCGTCGTGTATAATTGTTGCTGGCACTGGTACGCAACATTACTGCACACATAAATGGCAAGACCCCTGTGAGGAGAGAATAATGGCAGTAAGTGGTAACCAGGGATGTGGAAATCCAGTGGATCTGCATCCCCACACACCTGGGTTTCACTTAGTGCCATTACATGGGGTTTATGAAGTCTAACAAACGCGTAAACTGCGAAAAAGTTCGCCCTAAGCCCGCGCACGTTGCAGAAGGCTATACGAAATTTGTCCAGCACCATGGCCTGGGTGGGTTAAAGGACAAGGAAAGTAGCCGGGAATGAGATCTGCCGCACTAAGAAATTGATTATGCTCTGTGGTAAGTGTTATGCCTTTACCACAGAACAGTCAATTTCTCAGTGTCGAACAAGACCGCATGTAGCGCCACTGAAAACGGACGGATGAGGGAGACACGGAAAATGAACCATAACAAAGACAACGCGAGCAGAGGTCAACGCAGCGGACAGCGAGAACGGTTTAACGGCAATTTATGTTTAATTTTTGGTTTTGCATTTGCATTGGATCGGATTATTAGTGATTTATATTATTTTAAGTTATTTAATTGTTGGGCACACGCGGCGTAGCAGCAACGCAACGGGACGAGATCATTCGGACGAACACCAAAACACGCGAGCGACGGACAAAAACAATAAGAGCCGCGGAGCACAAGACGGCACGTCTGCCCACGAGTAACACTTGTAACTACATGGCACAATAACATAACCATGGCACAATAACAAGGTAGTGGCAGGAAAAAAGCAACAAAATTCACGTGTCTTTTGTTAGTGTTTTCGTTCGGTTCATTATCAAAATCGGACGGACGGTTCACTTGCCAACAGTATTACCAGCATCGAATAAACGTATACATACCCTGCAGGAAAAGTAACTAATTTTAGACTAGTTTATAACTAGTCCTTTTCTGTACAGGACTGATTACAAATTAGTTATTTTGCTTGAAAAGAAGTGATTATTTTAACGTGGCGATGTCCTAGCAGCACATCAATTGTCTACCTCTGCATGACTTCCCAACCAGTTTATAACTAGTTGTTTTCAAACCAATTAATAATTAGTCCACAATCGACTGATTTAAAACTAGTTGTTTTGGGACTAGTTAAAAATTAGTTAGTTTGTAACTGATTTTAAACTAGTCAAATAGTAACTCATTACAAATTACTTACATATAACCCCTTCAAATGAATTTTCAAATATATTGGATTCAATTCATAATTTTTTATTAAAATGTTTCAAAAACAAAGTGCAATTTTTTAAAATAATATAAATAAATAAATATAATATTTACATCTTATAACTAAAACCAAACAAAATAGAAAACATTAAAGGCATTTCATTAAGAATAACAATGTAATTCATTTAGTAACAAAAACATATATTTTTCTAATAATATCCATTTATAAACTGTATAAGTCAAAAAAACATAACAGGAACGTGTTTTTTGCGGCGGCGTACTTTCTGCCTCAGGCTCGCTGTAATTTTCCGCGCACAAATGCTCAACTTGCACGTCTTCACTCGTCCTTTCAGCCGTCTTTCCACTTGTAAGTCGGTTAAGATAAATGTCTCTCTGTTATTTTATTTTTCGGCGAATGCTTCTTGCTTTTGTTGCATTCATTTTTAAAAATGAAATAATTAACACAATTATTTTACGCACCTCTTTTTAATACGCACTTGATTTTCCACGCGCACGCTTTGACGGATACACACGATATGGCGTCGTTTTTGGTTAGCAATGTTGCCAAACCATTAGATTCACTTAAAAATGCTAAGGGTAGCCAACGCAAACCCAGAAAATATAAACAAACAATAGGCAGCCCTTATTCATGGCGCAGGCGCCTTTTCGTTTTTACGAACAACGCAACGAGTGCGGCGCATGCGCTCGTGAACTGTATTGCCATGCATGATTTTTCAATCAGTTACAAATTAGTTGTCAAATAATTAGTTTAAAATTAGTTACTTTTGCCAACTGACTACTTCTTTCCTACAGGGTAATAATAACATTCAAATGTGTTGTAAAGTGTAGGTTATTGTGCACAAACAGAACTAACTACGAACTATGAAGCTATGAAGTGTATACGGAAGCCAATTAGGGCGATAAATAATATAAACCATCGGCTTGGATTGGAAAGGGGCTAAGACCACTTGGTTGACAAATATTACATTTTGATGAAAGATGAAAGAAAACGTAAAAATACACCGATGAACAGCAAAAGTACATAGCTTTCTTGTTTTTATCTGTTGTTTTACAATGAGGAGCAAAAATGCTAAGTCCATAGTTCGCCGATTGTGCGTTAATTCACAAAAGTTAATCTAAATCGGCCGAAAATGTTTGTTATACACCTTCATAAGCTCTTCATTAGCTTAAGGTAAAATCTCTTAACATCAATAACATCACATAAAAAATAAAACAATTAATTTAAATTCATATTTTTTTACACGGTTTTTTGTCCTTCCTGGAATATGTGATAAACTGGACTTGGCACCTTTTTACTCTAAGCCGACGAAATGCTCAAATATAGTTTCCATTACATTTGCATTCAGAAATTCCAAGGTACACGAAGTAGACTTTATTGATTCCAGATTCCTGCCCACTGTTCGTAGTTTCAAAACGCCGAGCAGGGATATTCGCTTTGCGATGATTGCTTAGTATTCACCTTCTACGTAACTGCAAAATAATCCTGATAAACACATTCGTAATTAAAAAAGAAGATCATAACGAAAATTGGAAAAATAATTTTCTTTTATCATTACAAAAAAGCGTCAAATTGCACAGAAAAACAGTTGGCTGGCAATGCTGTTCGCCTAATGTAAACAAAACCAACAACATTTTTTTACAACCTACCAAACTCTGACGAGAAAAAAATAAGTCTGTCCGCCCGTAACACTACCTTGTTTATTGTGCCATGGCCTGTACGGAATTTAGCAAACCACTTACGAATGGTTGCTTCGCCCGACGCAGAGTCCGGAGTCCGGAGGAGTCCACTCATCAAGCCACTGTTTACTATCAGCAGCACTTTTTTTCATCACAAAATAGTGTTTCATTAAAACACGAAATTCCTTTTATCCATTTTTTTCAAAATAACAAAAGTTGCTTCACTCAAAATGCTGTATCTCACAAACATATAATCAGACAGCTGTCAAATTTATACACGTTTCTTTTGAAGGTTGATACCGTCTCATAGAAACGATACATGATGCAATTATAAAGGTGAGATCTTCCTTGACAGCTCGTTTTTGACACTGTCTTATAGAACGAGAACCAATGTTGTCTAGTACACATTCAAAAGAAGGGGAAAAACGACGAAGTAAATTAAAAGTTTCAAATACAAATTCATAAATAGTGATTGCAGAAAAAAGGTTAAGGTTAGTTTGAAGGCTTTCGAACCATGTCAGATATGGAATCATATTCATATCCACGTCTTTCATTTCATCAGAACATAGTACACAATGAGCAGTTAGAGCTTGGCATTTTTTTTAATTTGCACAACGGTTTCAAAAATCTGATGTTTTTTGACAATTGAAATGACAGTGATACCAAATTTCAAAGTCAATAAAACGATTAAAGGAAAGCACCATTAATATTTGTATCGCCTATAGAAATGTATGCTGAAATTGTTTCCCCTCTTTCTTTTAAAAGCAAAAAATACAACATTCTTTTTATCGACGTTTCCATAAGACAGAATATCAACCAATTTTTTCAGTTTTCTGTCAATGAAGAACTCACCTTTATAATTTCATCATGGAAACGATACAAACTTTTCAGCCCAACTGCTATACAGATTTTTTAAACAATCCGTCCATATAAGCTTCATCACCCCCTTTGCGTCCTTTCAAGGTCGACATGTTTGAAATTGCTTATTTTTAAGGGTTGACTTTCTAAAATAAAACTTTTGACCAAATTTTTTCAATAGCTCCAGCGGTTTGGACTCGGTGATGATACAATAATATATAACGATATACACTATGATCGATAAGTACCGGGACAGTGTGTGATTTTCCGCCGTTGCCCGATGCAGGTAAAAAAATTATTTTTAGGTCGGTAGGACTTTAACTGACATCTGTGTCAAATTTTGAGCGGGATTGCATCATTAGTTTTTGTTTGGCAGCTGTTAGCGTCAGTCAACTTTTTGTACTTCGTCGCATTTTACAATGGATAATTTTGCACCACGATAATGCGCCGTCTCACAAACCACACATTATTCGCGATTATTTGAACAAACACAGTGTGATCAGGCTCCCTATCCTGCAGATATGGCACCATGTGACTTTTTCCTGTTCTCCCGACTCAAGTTACCGTGGAAAGAGATTTGAGTCCATAGAGGTCATAAAAGAAAATGCGACGCGAGAGCTGAAGGCCATACCTGCTTCGGCTTATTGCTTCAGATGGGGCTTATTTTGAAGGGGATAAAATAAATTTACCAGAAGAATAAAAAAATTTTGTTTTTTTTGACACAGTCCCGGTACTTATTTTGCAATTTTGTATGGAGTCGAAGCACTGTGTGATGGATCACTGTACGAATCTTGCAGGAAGTCGTGCTGCCGTATAACCGTTAAAAAAAGCCACTACTTTGAGTCGTCCAACAGGATTATGAACAAAAGCATACAAACAAGGTCGCGCGCAAGGGTCTTCGCAAGAACGAGATAAGGGTTATGGAATGGCCCACACCATCACCATTCAATACATTTGAAAATTTGTGGTGCGACGTGAAGAGAGCAGTTGTTCACTATAATCTAAACAATAATAATCAAGTTTGAGAAGCAGTGGACCATGCATGGAAGTTAATACCTAGAGAGAGATATGTAAGTTTGGTTAATTCAATGCTTCGGCTCTGTGCTTATGTAATTAATTAATTTAAAAAAAAATTATTAAAGCGTACTACTAATTTTTGACCGTCCATATTTTGGAGCTCTGGCGGATTTAAATTGAAACGAATTAAACTGAATTTAATTTTTAATTCTTTCTTTTATGATTTTATTGTTAACACGTATAACTTGTTACAAAAATAAAAAATATTTGTAAAGAAAATTAGATTATTTTTTCTTTATTTTCTTTTTGTAGCGTACTTCTATTATTTTGACCGAAGCTGTATGCCTTCCCCTCTAAATTTGTTCCTGGGTCCATGTGTGTGTTCATTAATTTATTGGTGGCTGCATGGGTCGCTCAATAATTTTTTTGTAAAAAAATTCAAGATTGTTTGTACTTGAGTTGCTGGTTTCGCTTTTATGTTACAACTGGTCCGTGGATCACAATTTATTCCCTCTTATTATAATGGTTACAATTGTACTCTTTCTTAAGTATATCGAGCCCTTCCCGCGTTTTTATCGTTTGAGCCAAAAAACAAATTTTACAGGAGACGTTTTTTTTGGTTTTCTCTGCATTGGCGCAACAAAGCTGCATGATTTTTGGCATACACACTTTATTTACACACATACACACTTTATTACAGCCGCCGTGGCTCAGTTGGTTAGTCCGCGGTCCAGCGAGTCGCATGCAGAGCGACGCAAGTTCGAATACTGCATGTAGTAACACCTAAAAAAAAATAACGGGAAACTCGTTTTCTCTTTCGGTGGCTGTCCTCTCAGCTGGAAATGGCAAACCTCTGAGAGTAAAAATTGCCTATGAAAAAGCTCCCAACCTGCTGTTCGGAACCGGCATAAAACTGTAGGTCCCTTCCACCCGCGTACAAAATTCACACGCACAACACGGGTGGTTGCGGGAAGCTAGGCCTTAGTTTTGGGTAAGCGGGCTGTCGTGCCAATCAATTATTAAAAAATTATTACACTTTATTTAGGATTACACAGTTGGAATAGGTTATTTTAGTAACTTCAGCAAAGCGCAACGGTGTTAATTTGGACATACGATAATTTGTGCGGGCACTATTTTGAGCGATTCAAATATTGCAGTGGCATATACGATAAACTCGTTTCTTAGTAAAAAAATAATGTTTTCCTTGGTATAATGTATATTCATTTATTAAATACAAAATAATGTTACTTTCAGATTGACATAGTGTAATTCATAGTGATATAGTGTAGTTTTATATAAAAAATAAAAAAAATTTCAGAAAAAATTAAATACAGTGGACGTCCAATATAAAGAATCTTATCGAAATTTAGAATCGATCAAAATTTTTTTTGTTTTAAACCATCCTTCTTAAAGAAATAAATCTCACATATTAAGTTTTTAACCTTCTGCCTGTCCCTTGGGGTCTATTTGACCCTAGGCGGAATTAAAAAAAAAAAACGGTTGAGCGGCTTTGTGTACTCGTGTACTTGTGTTATTTAGTGTTAATCACGCTTAAATCAAGAAAAACACTATTCGCTTCTCTTTTGTGATTTATGTGTAAGTTTTCTTCATGTTTTGTCAATAAATTATATAACAGTTTGATTGGGGTCATCTTGACACCAAAGGACAGCGAAAGCAATTTTGAGCAAAGGACAGGCAGAAGGTTAAAAAATATCATGTTTTATTCCAGCATTTTCAAAATACAAAGTGGCTATGTATGTACAGTGAAAAGTCTTCGATGCGGATTGCTTCTTTACCGCAAGTAAACTTTTCTGTATGCACATTTTTCTTGATTGATTATTGAAATTTTAATTTTTAAAAGAAAACGCCGACCGAACAAAACAAATCCTGTGAAAATGATCAACAATGCATAGAAACAGAACTTGAAAATATTGGTAACTTGACGTAAATTTGAAAGTTTTAACGTAACAAAAACAATTGAGGTACCGTTCACTTGACGAAACCAAACATTAAATCCATAATTCGTTAAATGGAAAGTTCGTTATACTGGACGTCCACTGTACTGTATTCGTCATCTGTTTTGACTAGCACATATTTTATCATTCCATCAAATTTTAAATCTAAATATTCGTGAGCCAACTCGGCTGTTCGCCTGATTTTCAACTCTTTTTGGCAAATTCTTATTTCTCCTTCCCCGCTTTCCTACACAAATTTCTGGTTCTTCATTACAACTTGTATCGCTGTCACTATAAGGGACCAGCGTTGATAATGCCTTGCGGTTGGGGCACTGAAACAGAAAATTTTTTTTAGAACTTTTATTTCTTTTTTCTTTACTATTTTTTATTATTAAAGCATTTACTTAATTATTATTTTTTATTTTATCATCAAATTAATGAACCTCAATTTACTCAATACGTAACTATGAACATGAAAAAAACCTTTTCCTGCAAATAGGCCATTGTTCACCTTCAGCAATTATATTATTAATAATATTCACTTTTCACTATTAAAATATTTTCAATTTCACACTTTTGCAATAAAGTTAAAAATTTACTTTTGGCAACTAGAGCAATTTTATCGTAACACATAGCTAGTCGCGGGCACAAAAAATGAAGGAAAAATATGAAGTGAAATATGAACGATAAAATGGTTTTTTCTCTAACTTCGTAACGGTTCATCGTAGAGAAGTGAGCTTTTAGGTACTGATGGCTAGTTTATAGTGCTATTGTTTTCGGAAAAAAAATAATTTCGGTAAAAATGGCTCATACGCTGAAATCGCGGAAAGGGCTCGATATAGACAAGGTAGCAAAAAGCGGTACAACAAGTAAATACAAACGGCGCGGTAAGACAGTACAATTCGAGCGGTAAGTAAATACAATAACGCTATTTCTTGCGTTGCTGCAGGATCAGAAGAAAATTCTTGGACCACGCCCGCTAGAACTGCTGCTTGAGGACCACCTTCTGCCATATACTTAAATTGTTCACCCATATGTCTCGAACCTACCTACCTACCTGCACAGCTCGAGTAATCGGTTAAGTATCGACATATTAATATGTACCAGTCTATGGCTTTGCCCGTTGTCATAGAGTATTTCATTGATGTGGGTCCAATTACAGACCATTTTTTTTGTATGTTCTATAACTTCTAGACTTCAACTTGCTTAAAAAATTAGCAACAGTTCTTCCAAACGCGTATACCTACTTCATACGCTTCGCGAATTGTGCATTATGTATACTTCTATTCATTGCTTTCACTTACTGCAAACAACGAATACCGACGAATACAAAGTATTCGTGTAGGCAATATACATAAAGATTAGGTTTGGGATACTTATGTTATGCGGTGCTTATGAGTTGTAGGTAGTAAAAAGAAGTATTAATGTATTAAGGGAAGTAAAAAGTATTAATGCGGTGGTATCCACAATTGCGCGACGCGAATTGTGCAATGTGTATACGAATACCGACGAATACCAAGTGATCGTGTAAACAATACTTAAAATGATTCGATGATCGCAACTCGTTCGGGTTTTGTATTCGTGCGGTTGGGATACTTATGTTATGCGGTGCTTATGGGTAGTAGGTAGTAAAAAGAATGAGTATTAATGCGGTGGTATCCAAAATTGCGGTACTCATTGCTAATCTCTGGACTGCATGACCTGGGGTTCCACCACACAGCCTGAGAAGTTGCTTGATATCGACGCCAGGTGGCCTACTCGCTCACCACCTACCGCCGGTACTAGAATCCGACTCTGCACCATCAATTCGATCTCAGAAGCTGCAGACGGACGAAAGACAGTTCTTCCCTGTGGGATTTCTTTTGAGTTGCCATCCCACGTACAAAAAGACTCGGACTCGACCGCCCCCAACCTGATAGTTACAATCAGTTACAATCTTGAAAGATATACCCTCTAGGTAAACTTTCAATTGTCTTAAAGCATATATGATGGCACTTCTTACTCGAAGCTATGGTACTTGAACTCTGCAGCGAATGTTGTTTTAGAGATGTATGATATTGGATGGAATTTGCCATCATTTCGTCGCTGCACTAGAACAGCGCCAAAACCGGCATAACTAGCGTCACAATGAAGCTCTCTTAGTGGTTTAGCTATAGTCGAAAACGATTAAACGAAGCGGTGAAAGTATGGTAAAAGACCTAGGTACGACTGCAATTCTTTCTGGTTGGTCGGCAGCGGGTACTTTCTAATATCTACCACATGAGAATCATTCAGTTATATACCTGTGGTTATTACTTTGTATCCCATATATTCTATCTCGCTGTAGCAGAACTTACATTTCGAATTTCAGTTTTTCTACTTTTAATTCGTTCCAAAACTAAGCGCAACGTCTGATTGTGGTCCCTAAAGTTCTCGGTAGCGATTAATATATCGTCCATATAGATTACGATTTTCTTAGCGTCGATGAGATCACGGAAAATATTGTTGATGAAACTTTGGTATACGGTTGGTGCATTCTTAAGCCCAAGCGGAATTTTTAAATATTCGTACTGGTCATGAGGGGTCACAAAAGCGGTGTATGGTATGGACTCAGTCGAGATGCTAACGTGATGAAAACCACTTTTTAGGTTTAGAGCGGAAAAATACCGTTTACCCTCCAAATATTCTATACAGTCTTCAATGAGCAGCAGCGGATAGTGATCCCGTACAGTTACCTTATTACATAAAAACCGGTACAGAAAGTTCTGCAAATTTTGAACTTGTTCCTAAAATTTTTCTAGAAATTCAGTAGACCTCTAGTAAATTGTTTTGCTTGCATCCATGGTTCAAGTTTTCAAAATAATATTAATCAACACAGTCGGAATTGTACAAGCAACAGAAATGAACTCCAACGGAGAGCTTCGCAAACAAATGTTGTACATTTGGACGAATAATTTACATATTGGATACAAAAAGTTGGCAAAACTCGCTAGTTCATCGTATGCTACGGCGCGAAGGACCATTTTGCGATTTCAACAGGATCCCTCAGTCAAGGATAAGCCAAGAAGTGGGCGTCCAAGAAGCTCAGTAGACGCAATTCTGGAGAAGAAGGTGGTAGCAATAGTAAAGAAAAACCGTTCTATGTCGACAAGAGATATTGCCAAAATAGCCAAAACTACACATGTGCAAAATGTTCGTATCAAACAAAGAAATGGTATAAAGACTAAAGAAAAAAGTTCCAAAGCGCAGCGAAAAACAGTTTGCAAGAAGTATTTCCCTTGCACGGAAATTGTACGAGATGAAACCAGCAAGCAACAATTTTTGTGTGGTTATGGACGACGAAACCTAAACTTTGCCAGGTCAGCAATTTTACTCTATGCAGGGGAAGATATTCCTGATTAAAAAAAAACCATTAAAATGGAAAAGTTTGACAAAAAAATTCTAATTTGGCAAGCCATCTGCCAATGTGTGAAAAAATCAGCTCTGTACTTCACCAGAGACCTAAAATAATTATTAGGTGTACAAGTAGAAAACCGCCGTTTTCCACTGGGTGGTGCCATCTTTGGAAATTGGTGAGAGAATTCCGATCAGAAACATCACATGGCATGATAAGATACGCAACAAGAACTCGCGGATTCTTTGGGTGTGACTCAGCAATCCATTTCCCTTCGCCTGAAAAGCTTGGGAATGATATTATGAAAAAAAACGGCGGTTTTCTACTTGTACACAATATTATCAATATTTTTGGAAATAAAAAATTGCCCTTATTTAGGATATTTTTATAAATATTGCTTTATAATAATTATTTCCAATAAAAATTTTTTTACATGGCCTGTAACTATTATCATGTAATAAATATTTTTACGTTGCGTAATAACTGTTATGAAAAAAAAATAAAAAATTTCGTCCTCGATAATTATTATTTTGCAATTTTTTTGTTTTACGTTGCTTATAACTTTTATTTTCGATTTTTTTTATTTACGTTACCGATAACTATTATTTTCAGAAATTTTTTGTTTACGTTGCTTCATAACTTTTATTTTCGATTTTTTTTATTTACGTTGCCGATAACTATTATTTTCAGAAATTTTTTTTTACGTTGCTTTATAACTTTTATTAAGGTTAGGTTAGGTTGCGGTGGCTGCCTCTATGAGAGACACACTCGGAGGCCTGAAAGGACCATTGTGATACCACATATTTCACCCGTTTTTGAACTGTTTATGCAACACTGTTTTGCCAACATATGTTACAGCACACATTTCAAGCGGATGGGGAAAGGGGGAGGGGACCTACAGTTTAACGCCGAATCCGAACGGCGATTGGAAGTTTTTTCGTTCACACTTGGAGGTTTTTGCCATTGCCTGCCAAGAGCGCACTTGTGCGATTCTTGCAATTCTCATTCCCTTCATGTGGATAGCGATAGAAGTAGATGAGTTGTTCACCAGCCCGAGCCAGGAATCGAACCTGGAGCCTTTGGTATGAGAAGCCAGCGCGCTACCCGCTTGACTATCGAGGCCGACTAACTTTAATTAAAGAACAATTTTTTTTTACGTTGCCTTGCTACATTTTGAGTTCAATAATTTTTTTTCAATACATTTATTTGTGATACAACAAATTGACAAACGCAAATTTATTGCAGAAAACCAATTCACACCAACAACTAAAGTGCATTTTAATTTTTGTGCACATGAAAATCGCATATGGCAAACACCTCAGTGTTTGTAATTTAATTTGAAAAAACAAAACCCATATTTATGAAAAAAAAATCCTTCGGACGGTTAGATTTGAAACTATAGGGTGTTTTTTTTAGAGGTTTGTTTTTCGAATAGAGATAAAACTGGCATTTTGTGGTCAAATCTGGCAACTCTAATGTCATTTATGTTCAGTTTGGTTTGCCATTTCATCATGAACAGGTTGACAAAAGAACAACGCTTGCAAATCGTGCAAATTTATTTCGAAAATAATGGTTCAGTTCGCGAAGTTTACCGCAAGCTCCGTCCATTTTATGGTCGACATAATCGTCCATCAGAGCAAAATCGGTCCATCCATCGGTTAACCATGGGTCGTTTTCGCACTACGTTTACTCTATGTGATAATACGCATCCGCAGAGACGTCGAACAGTGCGCACCGAAGAAACAATTGCCGCTGTAGAGCAAAATGTTGAAGAGGACCCGAATGAATCGATTCGCCACCGTGCACAGCAATTGGAGCTTTGTCCATCAACTGAAAATTGGACCTGTAGAATTGGCTTTATTCGAGCCAGCCGCAGCGGCCACATGCCACATTAAAACGATTTTCTTGTGTTTTATTTCAATTCGAAGTTCTATACCTCTAAAAAAAACACCCTATACAACCTTCGGAATTGAAGCTTGCGTACAGTACTGTGAAGCCACAAGCTGACTTACAACAAGTTAGAAAAAAAAGAAGATACAAAAGGAGCCACGCGGAAATTAGTTCTATCAATATCATCACGTGTTATTAAGTATTAATCGTAAATAACAGTTATAACTGTTGCATTGTACGTGCACGTGAAGGAATAAGAAGTCTATGTACATATAATTGTTTGTCCTGACTAACTGACTGATTAATCACCGCCCAACCCAAAGCTACAAATATGAAATTTGAACTGCAGGTACATATTGAAAAATGAAGACGCTAAGACGGGAGTTTTTGAACATAATGCGCGCCAACTTTTCATCCGATAGGTTACATCTTTGATCACGTAATGTGAGTCGTAGAGCTGAGAACACCCTTTCCACTGTCACTTGGGTAGCTGGTACAGCGTGTATTATTTATATGTGCCAGTTGTCGCAAAAAAGGAAAGGAAAACTTTTTCTCCTCCCAGTACGTGAGTAGGTCTGCTTCAATTTCTAGACGTTGTGGTTTAAAATTATCAATTTCGGCATACGCAGCCAAAATTTCGCGCGATGACCCATTGCTAACGACATCATCTGAAGACGAATCGACTTCTCGTTCCCTCAGAGCATTTTTGAGCAGAGACGTGGTACTGTGACTGGTAGATTCATCGATATCCAAATTATCAGGAGTATTAGGAAGCACAGGAGGAGAGCTGGGTAATGTAATGCTTGGCTAAAAATAGTTTTAAAAGAATGTTTATGTTTATTACTATTTTTAAATTCCTGGAAACATACCGGAAAATACACAGACATATAACACCGTGCGACAAAAATGAAAAATTTTGTTAACACTGGAAAAATCCATACGCAAATAAATTAGAATTTTTGTTCTTCATTAGACTTGCAGCTTCCACTTTTTTTTTAATAATTTTCAAACCAATAAGGTAGAGTAATGAAATTTTGACACATGATCAAGAAGATTTCGGGTTCTAACATACTTACTTTTCAAGAAAATTCTACATAAATTTTAAAGGATATTAAGGATTAACATTTTCAAAGGACCTTTTTCATATCCATTTTTTACAAATAGATTAAAAATCAGTTTTATTTAAATGTTTCAGTCTTTCTTCTTTCATCTGATATACATATCACCATATTCTAACTAGGTTAAGTATTTTTTAATATTTTTTTATTTTTTATCCCCTTCAAAATTTTGAAGTCCTTTAAAAAGGCCAAAGGATGTAGAAATGAAAAACTGAGTACGCATATTACTTTGTTTGGTGTCTAGTTTCACGCCTATATGCATTTTTTCCAGTGTGGAAAATGCTGTCGCACGGTGTTATATGTTATTAAGAAATACGAACCTGTTTAAGTGCAATCAATTGCCGGGAAAGCTTTTTTAAATGCTGTTTTGCATCTTCTTTCTGCACTGCATTAAGTGTACGGTAAAAACGGGGATCCAAAAAGAGCGCAGCATTCATAACAACGTTGTTTAAAACTTGAGGTTCTCTATTTGAAACAAACGTTAAGAGTGCTGTTACCGTAGGTGACTGATTCGATTTGAGAATCGCTTTTAAGGTGAACCATTCTCTAAAGAAATCACCGAATACAAGCTGCTCTTTTTGGAGTTTGATGGTGATTTCATGAATTGGTTTCAAAGTTGTTACCAATTCTAAAATTTCGGCCCATTCCTCATCCTTCAATGGATTTTTTAAGTGCTCCGAGCAAAAATCTTTAAATTTCAAAAGTCGTTCCAACATTTTATAAGTGGAGCTCCATCTTGTTGGAACGTCAAGTTGAGGTTTTCCTAAATTCAACATTTTTATGTATGTCTATAAGTATACAAAAAAAGTTAATTGAGAGAAAAGAAAGAAGAGAATTTTAACGTAGTCTCAAATATTCAAATATCTATTAACCTTTCTTTACACGTCACTCGTCTGTGAGACCAGTAAATTCATATTTTACTTTCATTGTTCAACTTTATTTACATCCACTTAACTAAAAAAATTGAAATATTTCGAATATCTTGAAAAACCTATCTCAAAAAGAAAGTTTTATATACCCGGTTTGACAGATTGAATTGTGTGTTTGCGTTTGAAAAATTGTGTTGTAACGGACGGATAACACACAAATTCTTACCGAAAATTAGGTGTCCTTAATGTTTTAGTTACTTCACGAGCACGGTGAACGGTTTTGGTCACATTTGCCGCGAGTAAATCTTTGACCGCAAGTTGCAACGTATGTGCGGCGCATTTGATTGATGTTATAGTTGTCCCTTCACCTTGCATCAAATCAAGCTCCTCGAGGTTATTGCGTAGATTTGGCTACTTGTTAATTCGAAGTCTTGCAGTACTTTGTTTAGCTCTTGCTTCAAATTTTCACCAGTTTGCCGGATACAAATTTCCTTCATAGAGAAAGTGCATAAAACACGAGCTCCTTGTTTTGAATGAATTGCACATTTATTCCTAAGACGGACCTATCGTGCCGAGTTGCAGAATCCATTTTTATGCACACCATTCTCTGCTTCATCGATTGGACGATGTGCGTTTTTATTTTGGTGTAACGCTCATCGACTAAATCGCAAATGTTTCCGGCAGTGACAGGCTCCATTTTTAAACCTTTGAAGGTCTGAGCCGAAAACGTCTGGAATGCCTTTGAATCAAAAAATGATAAAGGCTGGGATATTCAATGCAAGCATCAAGAACTTCTTTCTTCGAAAGTTCCGACGAAAATTTAACTTTTTTTTTCTTCGTCCGTTTCGGTTTGCAATTCTTCTTGGGTTTGCTCCTGCTGGTATATTTCCAAATGAGCGGAAACCATGTGCCTCTTTAAATTTGTAACATTCTGCCCCAAAAATGTCGAAGAACATATTTTGCATTTGCTTATTTTAGAAGATTCTATGTAATTGAAAAACTCGCGAACAAAAATGTTTCATTTTCTACCCATAACTTTAAATATTAAATTTAAATCACTTTAAATATCCACTTTCACTCAAATTAAACTTCACTTGCGGGTGACAGAATAACAGAATAAACAGTAATACAGAATGCGCATCTCATACAAATTCAAAACTGTTAAGGGGTCGGAATATTACGACCACTGTTAATTAAACATTACAGCTATTAACATTAAACATTAAAAAAATCTTTATAAATTTGTACGACTCATTTTTTAATTGTAAAGCCGATCTAAAGCAATTATCCGATTGCCCTATTCATGCAATCAAATATTAGGTCTACTTTTTTGATAAATTCTTTAGGAACTTTGTCTGTAGCGACCATATGAGTCGTCATGCCAACCATATTTTATTTTCTTTTCTATGATTTTGCGCACACTACAATCTGCAATAAGTTCAGAAGCAATATACGACGCCGTGCAGGCTTAAAGAAGAAGAACAAAAGCCAGCCAGAAATTAGAAATCGTTTTACAATTTCAGCTTTTCGCCAGCGCAGCAACAACAACAACAGCGTTCGTCTTCACCTCGCAATCATTCCACGCCACAGCAGTGTGCTAACGCACACTCGTTGCAGTGAGCACAACCAAAGAGCGCAACACATAAAACTACATTCTCGCTTGTAAAGCCAAAATTTTTGCTTGTATGACATGCGCATTCTGTATGTTTATTTTCTTTGCTCTTACATATGTATATGGGGAGAAGAGCAATAAGCTATGGTTGTTATTATTGTTACCGGCTCGGAAATGAAACATTGAGTTCGAATAATTTTTGCTTTGTGGTTCATTCTGCGTGCAGCGCGGTGCGTACATACGATGGAGTGTAGCGTGCAAAAATATATGAGAACGAATGTCAAAAGGGGGTAACTTATCGACTTAAGGGGGAAAGCCACTGTGACGGGTCAAAAAATTAGTGATATTAAACATTTTTTTTGACCGAGTAAATATAGGAATGTTTGGATCGGGTTTTTTTTATTTTATTAACATCTAATAATATTTCCACAAATTTTTATTAAAAAATATTAAATAGTTTAAACAATAGAGATGATCCCGTAGCGCTTGAAAAAAAATTCCCCCTCCATGGCGGCATCGATTTCTCAAAAACCCGTACTCAGAAAAAAAAAAAAAATTTTATTGTAATCTGTATGAATGTAGCTTTCTTTGTACGTAGCCGTTTTTTTTTATTTTGATTTTTCACAAAATGGCGACCGATTGAAAATATTTCCATGTTATCGACCTTGTTTTTTTGGTTTTGAGACAGTTTCAAAAATAGTAAAAAACAAAATTTTCCAAATCGGCTACGCTTAACCTTAACCACTACGAAGACGAACAAAACAAAAAAAAAAATTAGAAATCGGTTCATAATTGTTCGAGTTATTGATGCCGCCAGTTCAAAAAAAGTCGTTTCGAGAAAAACGCGTTTAAAGTTTTGAGTCCATTTCTCTCGTAATGAAATCATGTATCTTTTAAAATTTTAAAATAGTTGTAACTTAGTCAATTTTTGAAATTATGACTTGAAATTTTGTACACATATTTGTGAATATATAAGCTTTGATTTAAAACAAAAAAAATGTAATTTTTTTTTACCGGTCACAGTGGCTTTCCCCCTTAAAAAGTCACTACGCTATAAAGTTATCACACTATTTTTAATATCAAAGATAATTAAACGATTTGGTACAATCGTTATGCACGAAATATCTTTTGTGGATTTACATACATTCATATATCGAAAAAAAAGCAAAACAAAAAATTGATTCTGCCATCATTCGGGATCGTTGTTGTTTACTTACTTTTTTCTTATAACTTTTTCCATATCATATATATTGTTACGAATATTAAGTCTAGTGGGCTGTCACGTATCTCTGGATTGTGTGATTTGAAAATAAAACACAGTCAGTTTCTTAAACGCAGACAATAAAATACACCAACAGTCACTTTATTATTCACAGTTTACACTTTACTGTTCGTACACTTAAGTATTTGCTTGATTATTCCGTGTGGCAACTTCACTTGTCAAAACCAGACTGGCTCGCTGTACCGCATCTGGCCACCTTTTATACTCTGTCCGGCCGTCGCGCAGATCGTTCTCGCACGTTGCCAGATTGGACTAGAATTTTCCCTGATGACCGCGACCATCGTTGCCAGGTTGGGCTAAAAGTTACTATCGCGGCCGTCGTTGCCAGATTGGGTTATGGCACGGCACGTAGCGGCAGGGTTGCTTTGCACCGCGACAGACTGGCTCATCGTTACACTGCCCACCACTTAGACTTGTTCGTCCCGAACAAGTGCCGAGGCTCCGCTGTGATGAGGCGCCAGGCGCTCCAAATGGACTACCTTCAGCTTAGCGCCTCTATTGCTGCAACGTTGAATCCGGTATACCACGTCGTTAATCCTAGTCACGACTTCGTAAGGTCCTTCCCATGACGCTTGGAGTTTCGGAGACAAACCTTTCCTCCGCTGCGGGTTGTAGAGCATTACCAAATCGCCTTCTTGGAACCCTGCTGAGTTGGCCCGTAGATCGTATCTGGCTTTCGCCTTATCGCTGACCAGTTTGGTGCGGCCCCTTATAAATTGGTGAATTTCCTCCAGTTCCGCCCGCTTATTGACCACGTAGTCCGTCTAAGCGCCTCCCGTCGTGCTGACTTCCCCGAACTTCAAGTCAGCGGGTAACCGCAACTCTGTTCCGAACACTGCTCGGGCTGGAGTGAGTGATGTCGTGTCGTGCGGGGCTGACCTATACGCCATCAGGAACAGGGGGATATGCGTGTCCCAATCCTTTTGATTCCTACCTACCACTTTCCGCAGGTATTCCTCCAGTGTCCGGTTAAAGCGTTCCACCGTGCCGTCGGACTGTGGGTGCAAAGGAGTGGTACGCGTTTTCTTTATCCCCAGCAGCTCACACACTTCCTTGAATACCGCAGACTCGAAATTCCGGCCTTGATCTGAGTGCAACTCCAACGGAACTCCGAACCTGGCTACCCAGTTGTTTACCAGCTTTTCCGAGATCGTGGTGGCCTCCTGGTTAGGAATAGGGTACACTTCGGGCCATTTGCTGAAGTAATCCATTACAACCAGCACATATTTGTTGCCTTGAGTGCTAGTTGGGAATGGGCCGGCGACGTCCATAGCAATCCGCTCGAAGGGCGCTCCCACGTTGTACTGCTGCATGCGGCCTCGAGATTTTCTTGTCGGCCCTTTCGCGGCTGAACATCGGTCGCAGCTCTTAATCCACTCGGCTACAGACTCCTGACATCCTACCCAGTAGAATCGTCTTTTTATTTTGGCGACGGTTTTGGTGATGCCTAGGTGCCCTCCACTGGAGTCGTTATGGTATGCCTCGATGACCTCGTTGATTCCGCTTTTCGGCACTACCATTAGGGGGTTGCTGGTACGACCATCCGCGCTCTCCCATTCGCGGTACAGGCAGCCTTCCTTCAGCCGCAGACTTTTCCACTGTGCCCAGTAAGCCTTAGCGATCGGGCTTTCACCAGCCATCTCCTGCCAGTCTGGACGTGCGCCTTGCTCCTTGCCTTCGACGATTTTTGCAAGATCCGCATCCTCATGCTGGTCTTTTTGTAACCTCTCCGCAGACCACTCTTCCTCTGGCATGACGCTGACCAACCGGACGTCCACTATCTGTTCTTTGCTTTCGGCTCGCGAGCATTGCCTGCATTCGACTTTGCACGGACGGCGGGACAAGGCATCGGCATTTCCATGGCTACTGCCCTTGCGATGCTCTATCGTGTAGTCGTAGCTCTGCAGTCGCTCGATCCACCGCGCCAATTGCCCTTCAGGATCTTTAAAGTTCAGGAGCCATCTCAATGCCGCATAATCTGTGCGCAGGCGAAACTTTTGTCCATACAGATATTTGTGGAAGTGTTTCACGCAGTTCAATACCGCCAGCAGTTCTCTCCGGGTCACATAGTAATTGCGTTCCGGTTTCGATAAAACCCTACTGTAGTACGCTATCACTTGTTCCTGGCCGTCTATTATCTGTGATAGCACACCGCCAATACTACTCCCGCTTGTATCTGTATCCAGCACAAACATCTCGCCAGGCACGGGGACGGCCAGAATTGGGGCGCTGCACAGTTTTTCCTTCAGACGTGCAAAAGCCTGTTCCTGCTCCTCGTTCCACTCGAAAGCTTGGCTCTTTTTCGTCAGTTTGTGCAGGCTGCTGGCTATGTTCGCGAATCCCGGAACAAATCGGCGGTAGTATGTGCACAGGCCCAGGAAACTGCGGAGTTCGTGTAGATCGCGTGGCCGGGGCCACTCCTTCACCGCCGTGATTTTGCCTTCATCCGTATGTACTCCGCGGGCGGAAACCGTATGACCCAGATACTTGACCTCCTTTTGGAACAGCGAGCACTTCTTTGGGTTGAGTTTAAGCCCGGCTTTTTGTATCCGCTCGAATACCTCCTTTAGCTTTCCCAGGTGGTCGTCGAAGCTTTTACCCATCACGATTATGTCGTCGAGGTACACCAGACACGTCCGCCAATGCAGCCCTTTTAGCACGCGTTCCATTAGCCGCTCGATTGTTGCTGGTGTGTTGCAGAGTCCAAACGGCATGACGGTGAACTGCCACAAACCATCGCCAACACTGTAAGCCGTTTTCTCCTTGTCCTTGTCTGCAAGCTCTACCTGCCAATAGCCGCTGCGTAAGTCGAGCGTGGAGAACCACTGTGTGCCTGACAGTGTGTCCAGGGTGTCATCGATCCGCGGTAGTGGATAACTGTCCTTCTTGGTCACATCATTGAGCTTCCGATAGTCCACACAAAACCGGGTACTGCCATCTTTTTTCTTGACTAGCACGACCGGCGAGCACCAGGGCCCCGAAGAAGGCTCTATGACCTTGTCTTTCTGCATGTTTTCGATCAAATTTGCGACCTCTTCTCTCTTGGCCAGAGGAACTCGTCTTGGCGGTTGGCGAATCGGTTTTGCACTTCCGGTGTCGATGTTGTGCTTCACTATGGCTGTTCTTCCGCCTGCTTCCGCCGCAAATATTGACCCATAGTGCTGCAGGAGTGACCTCGCCTTCTGTTTCTGCTTGGCCGACAACTCGCTGCTCCACTGGTTCTCCTGCGGTATGGCGTCCATGTTAAACCCGCTCTTCTCATTACCTCCAGGCGGGCTACTCTCGCAATTGACCACTGCTACAGCTTCGTTACACTCGCCAATTACCTCATCTTTTCCGACATATCTGGGTGCATTCAGGGGGTTCAGTATTCTGACTGGTATCCTTCCATTTTTAGGTTCCACTAATGTACGTCCGATGATGATGTTGTCGTGTCCTTGCTTCGGTGCTTCTACTACCCACAGCCGACTCGTCCCATCGCCCTCGTCCACCTTTGCCCACACAATCGCCTCAGAATTCGCCGGTATCCTCCTGTGTTGACACGATAAAACCTTCCTTACCGCCACGCTTCGCTCATAGCCGGTGTGCAGCGGGAATTCAACGTTGGCATATCTCAGCACATTTTCCTTCAGGTCCAGCGTAAAACCGTGCCTAATCATGAAATCCACGCCGATAATCACGTCGTCCATTATATCCGCGACGATGAACTCATGTTCCAGGCTGCTGGTGCCGATAGCAATCGTTTTTGTAACTTTCCCTCTTACCGGCGCGCGCTCGCCAGTCGCAGTCCGCAGCTGTATGCCATGCAGCGGTTCCCAGTTCTTCAGCAGCTTCCTCTTTATGATCGAATATGACGCTCCAGTATCCAGTGTCAACACGAACAACTTTCCATCTATCCTTCCTTCAATTGTTAAGCTGCTGGGCTGTCGTTTCAGCTGTGAGACAAGGACGGTGGGGCGGCAGATTGTGGAGATCAGCTCACGCCCCTTTGGGCTGACCCGTTTTAGTTTAACGACTCGCCGTCCTCAGCCCTGCGCTTGTTGGCTGGGCCTCGATTGTCAGCATTCCTTGCTTCAGGCCATTGCGATCGGGAACGGGAACGCCTCTTTCGTTGGCGGCAGTCTCGTGATATGTGGCCCTGCTTGCCACATACCCAGCAAACAACTTTAGAGGAGACCACCCGTGGCCTGTCCGGTATCTCAGAGCTTATGGCCTGGATCGGAATGTCGTTGTCCGCCTGAATCTGGCGTATCCTTGCAGGTGCATACCGAGTGCTCCCAATCCATGCCGCTTCATATGTCATCGCGCTGGTTACCGTCTCCTTAAATGTCGGCTTGCCCATCATCAACGCACTGCGACGTGTTTCTGGATCATGAAGACCTTCAATAAACGACTCGATCTTCATCCTCTCGAGATCATCAGCACCAAATTTCGGGTAGCACAAATGTACGAGCCGCTCAATGTCTGCTGCATATGTCTGCAGCGCCTCGTTGGCCCTTTGCTTGCGGTTCTTCAGCTCACAGTAGTATAGCGCATGGTTGTGCTCGTTGCTATACTTCGCTGCCAACGCTCTCATGATGGCACCGTAATCACTTCTTAAACATTCTGGAACTGATTTGATCACCTCGGCCGCAGGACCTTTCAGCGCCAGTGCCAACCTCCGACCTTTCCTGATATCTGTCCACTGATTTTCCAAAGCAGCCAAGTCGAATTGCAATTTAAATGTATCGAACGGCGCAGCACCATCATAAGTAGGCACTTCTGTTCTGCCAGCAAAACCGTCCTGAACCGGTGGCAAACATTCTCGTGGCTGTACCTCTCGAAGTCGTTCGTCTATCTTTCTATGCATCGAATCTTCCAGACTGTCAACTCGTTTGTTCAAGGACTCATCCAGGTTGTCAACTCGTTTGTCCCAATTGTCCATGCGCGTCTCAAGATGCTCAACTTTCCCGTTCAGCCTATTGGAGATTTCCTCTACCTTCTGCTCCAAGCGCGCAGAGCTTTCCTGAAGCTTGACTTCCATTCGCTCCGACACTTGCGCCGATATTTCATGGGTCGCCGTTTCCATTTTCGCTGCCATCTCTTGATTTGCAGTTTCCATTTTCGCTGCCATCTGCGCCGACATTTCACGATTTTCACGATTGGAAGTCTCGAACATGCCTTTTATTGCACTCATTAGCTGGCTCATGTCTAATGCTTGTAGTGGTCCAGCCGGTGCAGCCGTACTTTGGATCGACGCAGCACCCGCAGGCGATTCCTCCACTTTGGCCGACGCCTCTTGTTCCTGCGTTCCGAACTCGTGTGCCCCAATCGATGCCTCGTGATTCACACGCCTCTCGCAAGCGCAGCTGCAACTCCACTTTCCCGCCAGCAGTCGGCAAATTCCAGGCAGCCAGCTCCTTCTTCAGCTGGTCCACCTTCAGCAGCTCGAATTTCACCATGTCCGTGCTTTTATAATTTTATTTCTTTAGTTTTTGTTTTTATCTTCAATTTTCCACAATCCCACTTCTGACACCAAATGCTACGAATATTAAGTCTAGTGGGCTGTCACGTATCTCTGGATTGTGTGATTTGAAAATAAAACACAGTCAGTTTCTTAAACGCAGACAATAAAATACACCAACAGTCACTTTATTATTCACAGTTTACACTTTACTGTTCGTACACTTAAGTATTTGCTTGATTATTCCGTGTGGCAACTTCACTTGTCAAAACCAGACTGGCTCGCTGTACCGCATCTGGCCACCTTTTATACTCTGTCCGGCCGTCGCGCAGATCGTTCTCGCACGTTGCCAGATTGGACTAGAATTTTCCCTGATGACCGCGACCATCGTTGCCAGGTTGGGCTAAAAGTTACTATCGCGGCCGTCGTTGCCAGATTGGGTTATGGCACGGCACGTAGCGGCCGGGTTGCTTTGCACCGCGACAGACTGGCTCATCGTTACAATATTATAATATATATGTACATACATTAGACATGATTAAATGCGCAAATTTGTAATTACGATTCTTTGGAACTTCTCATTTTTTTAGGTTTGACATACATTAACATACATACATTCACGCAGAAGGTCGATTGTATAATAACATGAAAAAAAGTCTGCAATTGCCAGCTAATGTCAGCCAGAATCAAAAATTCAAAATTTACTATTTTCATTCGCTGATCAACACAAAACACGATAGCACATCGCGCTTCATTCGCTTCATTGAAAATAACAGTAACTTCTATGGCCGGCATCGAGCGCGCGAGCTATATCTGCACACCTCGGCACTTACCGAGGTTACGATAACAGAAATCATCGTAGCACGAGAAATTAACAGAGACAAAAGTTCTGTTCAACCAACTCTGTTATCTTCCCTTCTGCTGCTTTCCGCCCGTATCCGAAATTCAGATTGCTTCGCTGGTCGATATGCGCATTCTGTATACTGTCTATTCTGTGGTAGAATATCATTGATTTAATTGATAACACGTGATAACATTGGCATAACTTATTTCCGCGTGGCTAAAAGTAGGATTTTTTATACGAGCCAACAAAATCCTATTTTCCTAATTTTGCTAAATTGTTGTCAGCTTGTGGCTTCACAGTAGTGTACGCTTCAATTCCGAAGGTTGTAGTTTCAAATCTAACCGTCCGAAGGATTTTTTTTTCATAAATATGGGTTTTGTTTTTTCAAATTAAATTACAAACACTGAGGTGTTTGCCATATGCGATTTTCATGTGCACAAAAATTAAAATGCACTTTAGTTGTTGGTGTAAATTGGTTTTCTGCAATAAATTTGCGTTTGTCAATTTGTTGTACCACAAATAAATGTATTGAAATAATAAAAAAAAAATTTGAACTCAAAATGTAAAAAAAAATTTTTCTTTAATAAAAGTTATGAAGCAACGTACAAAAAAAATTTCTGAAAATAATAGTTATCGGCAACGTAAAAAAAAAATCGAAAATAAAAGTTATGAAGCAACGTAAAAAAAAATTTCTGAAAATAATAGTTATCGGCAACGTAAATAAAAAAAATCAAAAATAAAAGTTATGAAGCAACGTAAAAAAAAAATTTCTGAAAATAATAGTTATCGGCAACGTAAATAAAAAAAATCGAAAATAGAAGTTATGAAGCAACGTAAAACAAAAAAAATTGCAAAATCATAATTATCGGTAACGTAAATAAAAAAAATCGAAAATAAAAGTTATGAAGCAACGTAAAAATTAATTGTTGCAAATAATAATTAAAATCAACAAAAAAAATTTATGTTGCATCGTAATAGTTACGTTGCAATAAGTTTCTTAAAAAACTTATAATATAGGGTGTTTTTTTAGAGGTTTGTTTTTCGAATAGAGATAAAACTGGCATTTTGTGGTCAAATCTGGCAACTCTAATGTCATTTATGATCAGTTTGGTTTGCCATTTCATCATGAACAGGTTGACAAAAGAACAGCGCTTGCAAATCGTGCAAATTTATTTCGAAAATAATGGTTCAGTTCGCGAAGTTTACCGCAAGCTCCGTCCATTTTATGGTCCATCAGAGCAATTAATTCGGTTAACCATGTGTCGTTTTCGCACTACGTTTACTCTATGTGATAATACGCATCCGCAGAGACGTCGAACAGTGCGCACCGAAGAAACAATTGCCGCTGTAGAGCAAAATGTTGAAGAGGACCCGAATGAATCGATTCGCCACCGTGCACAGCAATTGGAGCTTTGTCCATCAACTGAAAATTGGACCTGTAGAATTGGCTTTATTCGAGCCAGCCGCGGCGGCCACATGCCCGAAATAATATTTAAACATTAATGGCATAAAATTATCCTTCCAATAAAGCCAAATTGATGGACATTAAAACGATTTTCTTGTGTTTTATTTCAATTCGAAGTTCTATACCTCTAAAAAAAACACCCTATAGTTAAGTCCCTGTACTTCACCATGGGCACAATAAACACAGAAATTTATGTCACAGAGTGCCTCCAAAAACATTTATTGTTTTTTTTCGTAAACGTCCAACGTTGTTTTGGCCAGATTTGGCTCCGGCACATTTCGCCAATGTGACTCAGAGATGGTTAAAGGATCATAAAATTAATTATGTGAAGACATGAATCCCCAATTGTGTCAGAATGGCACCCAATCGAGCGGTTTTGGGCTCTGATGAAGGCAATTCTTTAGAAATTGGGTAAACCTACCAAAACTGTAGCAGAAATGCAAAAGCATCCCAAAAAGTAAACGAAACGGTTGTACAAAATTTTATGAAAGGTATTGTAAGAAATGTCCGGGCTTATGGACAACGACGTATCAACTGATTTTATTTTAACTATTATTATTACTACACGGATATGCCTTTGTACTAGTAAAAACAAAAATTTCAATAAACCTACGATTGCACCACTAAAAGAAATTTTAAATTTTGCAGAACTTTCTGTACCGGTTCTTATGTCCCCGGTAATCTACTCACAGATTCGATTTTTTTTAATCGAATATTTAAGCCCGTGAGAAATTCCGTCCCAAAATAATAGGGATAATACAACACGTCATCGGGTACTATAATATCGAAAATTCGTTTTATTTGTTTTAAAAACTTTATTTTACATTGGCCTTTCGCCTCTATATGGAATGTGTCCACCAACGGCACGATATTTTAAACATTTTGGTTTCGAGAACGAGGCTCACAAGTCCTCAGGCTCGCATGACTGCGGTATGAAGTTGGGCTACCCGTGTCAAATAAGGAGATTCTTTTGATAAATTTTTGTCTCCCAAATGAATCGACTATTGACAGTTCAATGATCATCCTCTTCGTCAGCGGCGACGGCAGATGGCTTCAGAGCTTTCTTGGGGTTTGGGCACTAACGGTGGTCGTGGCCCGTCTCCAGCAACGGAAACATGATCCATTATTAGAAAATGTTCGTGTGGGTGTCGGTTGTGTGCCGCGGCATTGTGTCGGTCCTTTTATCAGCTTCCGCTGGAATCGCATCATTTATATCTTTAGTTCTGCGATGATGCTAGCTCCGACAAGCAACCGGTAATGCCGTCGACGATGAAGTCGATCACCTCTTACTTGTCGACGTCCGAGCGCATCGCGATAGCTTGCATGGTGAGGATTAGGGATCGCAATTTTTTGCCATTTTGCGATCCCGGGATTTTCGGGATTGAAAAGTCAAATCCCGGGATCCCGGGATTTAATGCCGGGGTTCACATAACAAATTTTTTATATAAAACAATTTTCCCAAATTGCATAAATACTTGTTTATAATATATTTACCATAAAAATGGGCACAGTTTAATCACATTTGGGGTAGTTTTAAGACTTTTTATCTTGAATTTAATCACATTTTGTTTAACTTAAAAGTTTTTCATTTGACATTTAACTTCAGTTTGATAACAATTTGTTTTATCCAAAAATGACACTTAAAGATAACTTATTGCTTTGCAACAGATGTGTCATAAAGTGCATATATATGCATATTTGATAAAAAAATAAAATAGTTGATTAACTAAAAACTGAGATCTTAAAAATACTAAGGCATTAAGTGTTTTGTCCTCTAATCTAGAGCGAAATTTATTGCAAATAAACCCTGCTGAAGAGAAACATCTTTTAGATTCAACACTTGTTTGTTGAATGCTTAGTCAATAATTTTAAGCCTTTTGCAAAACGCCCTCTATCCCCTCCCTCCTCCCACAGATAAGGAATTGGGTTTTTGTGCTTTTAAATTTATTTCATTTGAACTTTGAAGTATCTTTTGCAATCCCGAAAATCCCGGGATTAAAGGATTTGAATCCCGGGATTTTCGGGACTGGAAAAAGTCCGGAATCCCGGGATTGCGATGCCTAGGAGGATATACCGATGCAGGGACTCCTCCTTCTTATTCCATCGTCTCTGCCGAAGCAGGTGACGTGAAACGGCGACGTCGAACTCGGCAATCAGAGCCGTTCTAAGGTCTGCATAGCTCAAAACGGCAGTCATCGGCAAGAACACCTGCGCCGTGCCCTTCAGCTCACAGGCAGAGTAGGTTGAAGCTCTAGTCGGCGTTAGTGAAACGCATGAGCTCCTCGAAATCGCGTAAAAAAAGTTTTATGGCATGAGCAGCGTCATCCCCGCTAAATTTAGGGATAGCGTGCTCGACGTCGGCGAAGCTTGGTGGTCGTTCCTGCGTCGGAGTCGGTGCGGGATTCTTAAAGTCGCGGATTTGTTGGGTCTCCAGACGCTTCCTCAACATAATCAGTTCTTCGTCAACCGCAGCATCGTAGCAGACGGCATTGCTGTCAGCACTGATGGCGTCGGCAGAGAAAGCGCCGCCATCTTGGCAACGCGATATAGAAACTTGTCGGTGGCAGCGGTAATGTTGGCTGCAACGGACTTATCGGCGGCAACAGAGGTAGTGTTGGCTGCAGCGGCAGTTTTGGCCGAAGCGGTCTTTTCGGGGGCAGCAGTAGCATCGGCAGTGTTGGCGGCAGCCGGATCGCCGCCGGTGTCCAGCGGATTTCAAACCCAGCAAGGCACGTACCGGTTATGTCACTGGTAACATGACCGGTACGCATAACCAAGGTTTCCGTTACAGCTCCTAGTGACATTCTTAGGGCGATGGGAAAAAAGTGACTCACATGTATACGTGTGAGCTTCCGTCCTGCTCGCACTCATGTAGTATGTAGAAATATGGTCCATATAGTTTTCTCGCTCACTCTTATGTCACACGTACCGGTACCGTATCAGTGACAGTACCAGTTACAGTATCGGTTAAAGTACCAGTTACATCCATCATAAAATTGCGGAATGAATAAGAATTTATTTTTAATTATGGTTTGTTTTTATTTACAATTTTTCTTTTAAACAAATATAAACAATTATACAAATTATTAAATAACAATCACGAACGTGGAATCATTGGCAACCGATATTCGTATTTTCGTCTCGTCCACCGCTTCCCTCGACACGCGTTGAGCTCGGTTGTGACCACTGCTTCATGGCCACTCAGGCTTCTGGACCATCTGTAAAAAAGGGTGCAAATTATTTAAAATGTTATACACAGAAACATGATTCAAGAGGTAACACCACTCTATGATTTTGGAATCATTATGTTTTTGTCGGTGCCTCGGAGCCTCAACAAGGTTTCCTATGTATAGCTACACTATTGCGAAATGCTCTTTTTCTTTGCTCAGGCAGTTACAAAGAGCTTTCTCTTAATGTCATGCCTAATTTAACGACAATAAAATGTACTTATCCTTTTTTCCTTGCTGTTTTGTGCAACAATTTCTCCTTTCCTCCAATTTTCTTGTAACTTTCACAAATATCAGCACTTCACTTTTTAAAAATGGCTGGAGAAGTCTAAGCTCGACAACCACGTGATATTCGGAATGTTGTTGTTTCACTCTTGGGAACGTATTTGCATTTGAATGTAAAATATTGTTGTTTCACTTAGTCTTGTTCAATGTTGAATTTTTACAAATTGATGGGCACAAAGAAATCTGTGAGTCACAATTTGTTTGCAATATTTGGTTTGAATCATTGAATATCGACTTTAAGTAGATATTTTTTATCCTATTCCAACACATGTTTTTTTGAAAAAGCCAACGTGTCTCTTTCGCTCTTAGTAGGAAGTTCAGGAATTTTTGTGTGTATATATTAGTAAAAGTCCAAAATTTCGTAAAAGTGTTAGTGATTTGCTGGGAAACCCTGGATTGGAGGCAAACAATGTTATGTTCAGTGTTTAGAATGATTGGAAGGGAAATGCCTATTACAAGCTGCTTCAGCCGGGTGCAACAGGCAATTCGATTCTCTACTGTTGTCAACTTGTTCGCATGAAGGAAGAAATCAAGGAAAAGCGACCAGAATTGGCAAATAGGTGTTAGCAGCAACGGAGTCTTGAACCTGTGTTCGAGCGTCGCATTTGATTCGCACTCCAACGCAAAACTACAAAAAGGTTTAACAATAATAGCCAATACATACATGATACAATTGATTGAAAAACAAAGTACGATACCAGACCAAACGGCAATGATAAAAAACCATTGCATTTATTTAATTAAATTCTGTAGAACAAAGTTTATATTCCCTTATTTATGTAAAGTTGTACTATAGAAGATTTAGTTCATCCACTTCCTGCAATTGGGGGCGCCACACATACAGGAAATTTTATGAGCGTCGTCTTCAATATCAAATTTATAATCGTAAGAAAGCTAGAAGAAGAAAACCAAAAAATATACGCTATTATTATATTGTTAAAAATGTCTGTATATTTCTTAACCTAGTAACACTTCTTGGTGCAATTAAATGTGTTTCACAAAATAGATTCGTCTGTAGAATTTTAAAGAGTGTTTCAAAGTTGTATTACTTGTTTACTGTTAGACACCTAAATACCCAGTGCGCGATATACTTAATATGCAGTGCATTCCCCATTGCTGTCTATAATTGCTTGACATCGTCTTACACAACTTTCGCATTTTTTGGCATAATCTGGGGGCAAATTCCTCCCATTTTTTTTAAGGTCGCGGAAAGCTGCTTGGTTTTGGATTTTTTTTTCACGGATCTTAGCCTTCATAAAATCCCATACATTTTCAATTTGATTAGCATCGGGACTTTGGGCAGGCCAATCTAGCTGTTGTATACCTTTTTTCGTTTTCCAAGATGTACATAGGTGACTACGGTTTTTTGGATCATTATCTTCTTGTAGAATTCAATGTCTTGTATCCGGCCCGTAAAGTTTTGCAGCTGACTTCAGCAAACATTTTTCATAAAGTTTAATCATGAATTTGGCATCGAGGTTTTGTGTAAAGATAGTTAAAGTGCCAAATCCTTTTTCTGAAAAGCATCCATAAACATGAACCTTTGTAGGGTACTTAACAGTCCGCTGAACAAATTGTTGGCCTTTAGCAATCCAAGCTTTCCTCCAGATATTCGAAACAACGAAAGTGGACTCGTCCGTCTTTACTCCAATCCCGATTCAAGTTTTCCTTTGCCCAAACTAGTCATGTTTAAATATGAGCTTCAGTCAATAGCGGTTTCTAAAGTGCTCCTATTTCGAAATTTAGCACAAAAATAAAGTACTTATTACACTGCGCAATAAATATTTATATGTTTTTAAAATTTACCGTTTGATTGGTACCGTTATTATACACCCTAACAATTTAGGCATATTTGTTTCGTGAAACACACTGTTTAAAAAATGTGCAAGTTTGTATGATACAAGATGGTGAGAATTAAAAAAATGAATTCATTATAATAATAAGGCCAGAGCCGAATAAGGAAGGGCAAAGTGTCCCAGCCAATTTCGATTGTCATACTTTTTCAATATTACTAATGATATAAGTAACAATTAACCGGAGTTCAAGCCCTTAATAACATTGTGCAAGTCGAAAATTGCAACAAGCGGGGGACCTACTGAGCCACTTTTCTATAGGTATACTGAGTTGAGATCCACCAGGCGTTTGGCTGGATTGGCTCTAGTTTAAAAGAAATCCGACTTTGAATTTTGCTCATTTCAGTCGAGTTCGTTGCTTAAGTCTTCGAACGTTTAAATGCTAATTGGTCCTAAATCGTTCTGAATATCGCTTAACTTTCTTCGGCAAGTTTGTAGATATTTTAACGAGAAATTTGCTTAAGGCATCAATCCAAAAAAAATACATTCAAACTGTGTTTTCGACAAAAATGTCCCAAAAACCCCACTTTCGTCGAGGCATAAATGCAGTATACCGAACCCTCGTGAAAGAAATAAATGAGTATGCTTTTATATAGAGGGCCAGAATGCATAGGGTAAATGAGACCGCTCCATGCTCTCCGAGAGATTGCTAACCGTTGGTGAGAGTGATAGCAATTCGGTCATGGCAGAGGTCGGACGAGGATGCTCCCATTGTGGTGTCCTCTCTCCACTGCTGTGGTGTTTCGTGGTCGACTCTCTACTAAGGGAGATGCAAGATCTCGGAATTCATGTCCAAGCATACGCGAACGATGTCTGTGCCATAGTGTCAGGACGATCCCTCAGGATGATTTGCAAAAAAAAGCAGAAAGTCCTGGATAAGATTGATAACTGGTGCACAGGACAGGGTCTTTCCGTCAATTCCAGTAAAACGACTCTGGTCCTATTTACTATGAAGCGGAGGCTGGATGGTCTCGAACTGCCAGTACTGAAAGGTGTGACCCTCAGTTTATCCACGGAAGTGAAATATCTAGGGGTAATCCTAGAGAGGAAACTAATGTGGAAGACGCATGTCTTGACGAAGGTAGACCGTGCGCTGAAGGTTTTCCAACAGTGCCGTCGAGCTTTTAGCAAGACCTGGGGCCTGAAGTCGGCGGTGGTCCTTTGGATATATACCGCACTCATCAGGCCCATAATTACATACGCATCGGTAGTCTGGTGGAGACGAACAAAGGTTAAGTCCACAGCTTTGGCTCTGAACAGACTACAAAGAAGTGTATGTATATGCATTACGGGTGCCATGAGTACTGCCTTGGGTGACGCCCTTAATACCATGCTTGACCTGCTTCCCCTGGATCTAAAAGTTCAAGAAGAGGCGATGAAAGCGACATGTCGGCTGTATTCCCATGGATACTGGCATGACAACAAGGGCTCAAGTCATAGAGAAATCTTCAAGAGGTTGTCAGTGCAATATTTGTTGCTGCTGGCCCTAAGGATTGCCTAATACCCGTAGTATCCTTTAGGAGAAACTTTGAAGTGAGGTTCCCAACGCGCGGCCAGTGGGACAGAGGCCCAGAGGCCATGCTAGGGGATCTGACGGATATTTTCTTCATTGACGGATCGAAGACTGTTAAAGGTACTGGAGCTGGATGGCACCTCGAAGGAAGTGTCAGATGCTACTGCTCACTGGGTGGGCTGACTACCGTCTTTCAAACGGAAGTCTTCGCCATTCTGAAAGTAGCGGAATGGATAATCGGGAGGAAATGGTGCGGGAAACATATAGGAGTCTGTAGTGACAGTCAAGCTGCACTTATGGCCCTGGAGAACGCGCGTGTTACCTCTAAGATTGTCCAAGAATGTAAGATGAAACTTAAATCAGTCGCGAGACGTAATAAGCTCGAACTTATCTGGGTTCCGGGACACTGCGGTGTTCTAGGTAACGAAACTGCCGATGAACTGTGAATCAGGGTGCACACCCATGGGACCAGAACCAATTATCGGCACCAGTCTAGCGGGCACCCTGGGCTGGATCAAGTCCTATGTCAACAAACTACATAGAGAACGTTGGTCTAGCTTGGGAAGCTGTAAGACTGCCAAGTGTTTTGTGAAAAGCCCGAACAGGAAAGCAGGGAATTTCCTCCAGAATCTGAAAAGGAAAGACCTCCGACGAATGGTCGGGTTAATCGCAGGACACAATCCATGGGGGCGACATATGGCCAACATAGGCATCATCGAAGATGCGACTTGCGTGTCTTGCCTGGAGGAGGTAGATAGTACAGAGCACTTTCTCTGTGCATGTCCGGCCTTCTCTAGAACGAGATTGCGCACGCTGGGTTCAGATGTTATGAGAATGGACGAAGTTCATTCTCTCGCCCTGTGTGATCTCCTGAGATTCATTAATGAGTCCGGGAAATATGCACAGGAGAATCCATAACACCGTCTCCCCTTCCACCCACTTTCTCTTTTTCTTTTCCCATTCCCATTTACTCTATCATCCTCTTTCCTGAGCCTTAAGTACAATGGGCTATAGAGCCTAAGTGCTTGGGGTAATGACCTCCGTTAGGTTTTTTCCTCGGCTCCCCTTCACATCCATCCATGCTTTTATATAGAAGGTTGGATGCAGGCATCTAACAAATTAAAAATTTTGCCTGGGAAACGCCCATAAAAGGCGTGGCTCGGGGTAAAAAATCAAAGTTTTTATCAAAAAAACTCAATCTGCAACTGATTCACTCGATATGGGTATCAAACGAAAGGGATTTTTCATACCTTTCTTTTGATTTGCAACATTAGATACTGTTACGAAATTCCACAGTTCGTTATCGACGGTTCGTTTTGATTGTATTTGAAAATAAAACAACTTCAGTTATCCAGCGCAACGTAGTCAAAACTAACAATCGCTTTATTTACAAATTTGCACTTGTTCTACTTTCAACACAGACTCGACTCATTGCGCTGCACACTGCTGCTTTTGTACCAGTTTTCTTATCGCGCCGAAGTTTCTTGCAACTTCTAATTGGAAAGCGCTCGACCATTCTCGCACAGCCCATTTCTTCGAGAACCATCTTTGCCATATCGGACTATACCAAGCGAATTTATAACAGTTTTGCTGTACTTCAAAGTACATGCCTAAAAGTATGCTTGCAAAAGCGTTCATGCACAGCAAATAGTGCCTTTTCGTTTCACTGCCTATCACTTAGACTTGTTCGTCCCGAACAAGTACCGAGGCTCCGCCGGAGTAAGACGCCAGGCGCTCCAAATGGACAACTTTCAACCTCGCATTTCTGTTGCTGCAGCGTTGAACTCTGTACACCACGTCATTAATCTTCGTCACGACTTTGTACGGTCCTTCCCATGATGTTTGATGTTTTGAAGACAAACCTTTCCTCCGCTGCGGGTTGTAAAGCATTACCAGATTGCCTTCTTGGAACCCCTCTGGGTTAGCCCGTAGACCATAGCTCGCGTCCAACCTGCTTTCAACTAGTTGAGTACGGCTCCGCGATCTTCACCCCGGCCCTTTCGCAGCCGAACACCGATTACAGCCTCTGATCCACTCAGCGACAAACTCCTGGCATCTTACCCAATAGAACCGCCTTCTTATCTTGGCGACAGTTTTTGCGATGCCTAGGTGCCCTCCACTGGAGTCGTTATGGTTTTCCTCGATGACATCGTCGATTCGGCCTCTCGGGACCACTATTAGGGATTTTCTGGTCCTGCCATCCCTGCTCTCCCACTCGCGGTATAGGCAGCCATCCTGCAGACGTAGACTTTGCCACTGTGCCCAGTAAGCCTTCGCGATCGGGCTCTCATCAGCCATCTCCTGCCAGTCCGGCCGTAATATCTGCGCTTTGCCTTCGATGATCTTCGCGAGATCCGTATCCTTGCGCTGGTCCTTCTGTACCCTTTCCGCAAGCCAATCTTCCTCTTGCAGAACTCTTACCAACCGAACATCCACAATTTGTCCCTCGTTTTCGGCCTGCGAATTATGCCTGCGCTCGGTCTCGCACGAATGGTGTGGCAGAGAGTCATCCCTTCTTGGCGACGTCTTTTGTCCGGAACGCTTTTCTCGCAGATGGCAGTCTCGTGATATGTGGCCTTGCTTGCCACAGCGCCAGCAACTGACTGGAGATGATACTGCCCGCAGCCCCGCTGGTGCCTCCGAGCTCACTGTCTGGCTTTGCGTGACACGTCCAGATTGGACTCCATGCATCTCCGCAGATTAATGTCGAAAACTTTCCCTCCAGGCCGCCTCATACGTCAATGCGCTTGTCACCGTCTCACGGAATGTCGGCTTGCCCATCATCAATGCACTGCGTCGTGTCTACGGGTCATGAAGACCTTCAATAAACGCCTCAATCTTCATCCTCTCGAGATAATCAGCGCCGAATTTCGGATAGCACAACTGTACGAGCCGCTCAATGTCTGCTGCATACGTCTGCAGCGCCTCGTCTGCTCTTTGCCTGCGGTTCTTCAGCTCGCAATAATACACCATTTTGTTGTGCTCGTCACTGTATCTGGCTGCCAGCGCCCTTATGACGGTCTCATAATCACCTCTCAAACCTTCCGGAACTGTTTTTACCTCAGCCGCAGGACCTCTTAGAACCAGTATCAGTCTCCGACCTTTCCTAACATCAGCCCACTGAATCTCCAAAGCAGCCATATCGAATTGTAGTTTGAATGTGTCGAACGACGTAGTACCATCATAAGTAGGCACTGCTATGGCAAAACTTTCCTCAACCGACTGCACCCTTGCTCGCAGCTGTACCTCTCTGAGCCGCTCCTCCAGACTGTCAACTCGTTTGTTCAAAGAATCATCCAAGTCGTCAACTCGTCTGTTCAGAGAATCATCCAGGCCGTCGACTCGTTTATCTAAGTGTTCCACTTGCGCTCCCAGGTGCTCCACCTTCACATCAAGCTTGTTGGAGATTTCTTCCACTTTCTGCTCCAAGCGCGCAGAATTTTCCTGAAGCTTGGTTTCCATTCGCTCCGCTACTTCTCGGTTCGCCGATTCCATTTTCACTATTTCTTGATTTGTAATTTCCAGTTTCGCTGCCTTTTGCGCCGAAAGTTCTTGATTTTCACGACTTTCTCAATTTTAGCAGAAGTTTCCTGAAACATGCCTCTCATTGCAACCATAAGCTGGCTCATGTCCATTGCTTGTGGTGGCGCAGCCGCTGCAGCCGTACTTTGCATCGACGCAGCACCCGCAGGCGATTCCTCCACTTTGGCCGACGCCTCTTGTTCCTGCGTTCCAAACTCGTGTGCAGCCCAATCGATGCCTCGTGATTCACACGCCTCTCGCAAGCGCAGCTGCAACTCCACTTTACCGCCCGCAGTCGGCAAATTCCAGGCAGCCAGCTCCTTTTTCAGCTGGTCAACCTTCAGCAGCTCCAGTTTAACCATGTCTGCGTTTTTATAATTTTATTTTACTTTCAGTAATACAATCCGAACTTCTGACACCAATGTTACGAAATTCCACAGTTCGTTATCGACGGTTCGTTTTGATTGTATTTGAAAATAAAACAACTTCAGTTATCCAGCGCAACGTAGTCAAAACTAACAATCGCTTTATTTACAAATTTGCACTTGTTCTACTTTACACTACTACTATTGCATGTTTCCCCATTGCTTGCTCAACACAGACTCGACTCATTGCGCTGCACACTGCTGCTTTTATACCAGTTTTCTTATCGCGCCGAAGTTTCTTGCAACTTCTAATTGGAAAGCGCTCGACCATTCTCGCACAGCCCATTTCTTCGAGAACCATCCTCGCCATATCGGACTATACCAAGCGAATTTATAACAGTTTTGCTGTACTTCAAAGTACATGCCTAAAAGTATGCTTGCAAAAGCGTTCATGCACAGCAAAGAGTGCCTTTTCGTTTCAATACGTAAGATGTAGGGTAAAAGGTTCGGTTGTGGGCATAGTTCGGTTGTGGGCGCCCCTTCGTATCTTTTGATAGAAAGCAGGCTGGGTTTTTTTGACTAAGGCCATTTGTTCATTATGGAACCACGATCTGTTTGTGCCAAATACTGAGTCGAACAGACACGCCTGCTTTGTGCTGGGACCATATATATCTTTCTGTGCTTACAAAATAAGACACACATTTTTTTAAACATTTTAAATGGTGTCATAAATCGAAGTGAATCCATCGAGAAGGCGAGTAAAATGCATTTTTATTTAGTAAATTTATTATACTTTGTGATCCAATATTGATTACAACCAATATGTTTACCCCGAACAAATTTTTCACTACTTCTCAAAATGGCTGCCAAATTCGGTTGTGGGCACCGCAATTAGTTCGGTTGTGAGCACCCGTCTTTTAGTAATTTGGTAAGTTTTGGTAAGTTATTTCATCAAAAATGGTCTTTTAACGCATTTTTTTGGTTGTTTTAGCTATATCATCCGAGGGTAAATAAAAAAATCCTCCGATATCTTTTTTAATGTGCTGGATGTAATTTTACATTGTTCTGCAGTTAAGCTAACCACAAAATCGACTGCCGCAGTGTATGCGATTTCCCGAACCACTCTCCAACGCTACAAAAAGAAGGTGGAAGAAAATTTCGGAGACATCAAAGCTGTCGACGGTGGTGTTTTCTTCTTTTTCTTCTTTTCGTGGATGTTATCGAATCAGGTTGACTGGTGTTTTCCACCTTCTTCACGACACAGCACTTGAAGAGTGTTGATTAATTAGGTTGAATTTCATTTTACTTTAGGTCTTCTTGACAGCCCAGGAGAATGACTTGGTCACTTACATTTTGAAATGCCCGTCCATCTAAAGTGTGCCGACATGCGTACCAGCTACTTCACATGCGTGCATTGTGCTTCAAATAATTAAAACTTAATATTTGTCTATATTCGTGCTGGTTTTTCTTCATATTTCCCCGTTTCCAGCAGATTGTCCAAGGGTGCCCACAACCGAACCAAAAAAAAATTTTCGTTAAAAATTACTACTTTACAAAAAAAAAACTTCTATTTGACGGAATCGATTTACTTTACTTCATTACTTGTTAGCTAAGGTCTCTAGCTTTCCATAGATGTCCATATGTCCGATTAAGAAGAACTTGGTAAAAAGTTATGAGCCAAAAACAAAAAGGTGCCCACAACCGAACCTATTCCCCTACTAATAAAAGTTTTAAGCGAAAAAAGCATTTTTTTATAAAATTTTTTTTTACGGATTTTTTTCTCGAAAAAATCCATTACTAAGGTACAATAAGTGTGATACCATAATGTAGCCTGTAAAATTCCCTTTACAATGAAATATAAAACATTTGATATTTTTGTTTTTTCTGAATATATTTTTTAACATTAAATTGATTGCGAAGGTGAATATGAAATGGATTTTTTAATACATCTTACGTATCTAATGTTGTACATCAAAAGAAACGTATGAAAAATACCTTTCGTTTGATATCCATCTCGTGTGAATCAGTTGGAGATTAATTGAGTTTTTTTAATAAAAACTTTGATTTTTGACCCCGAGCCACGCCTTTCATGGGCGTTTCCCAGGCAAAATTTTTAGTTTGTTAGATACCTGCATCCAACCTTCTATATAAAAGCATGGATGGATGTGAAGGGGAGCCGAGGAAATAACCTAACGGAGGTCATTACCCCAAGCCCTTAGGCTCTATAGCCCATTGTACTAAAGGCATACTCATTTATTTCTTTCACCAGGGTTCGCTATACTGCATTTATGCCTCGCCGAAAGTGGGGTTTTGGGGACATTTTTGTCGAACACAAAGTTTGAATGTATTTGTTTGGATTGGTGCTTTAAGGGGGGCACTCCATGAAATGGTTTCAAAACATCGATTTTTTTTTTTCTTTAATCGAAAGATATATTATCCGAGAACATTATTGCAAAGTTTCAAAGTCGAACTCTGAAAACACCAGGTGTTCCGAATAACTTTGGAACGCGTTTCCTCATAAACACGTTTTTGTAGTCCGTCCACATGATAAAAAAAACTACTGAACCGATCTACACGAATATACACTCGTTTTGTAGGATATTGAACAAAGAAGTGCATGAACCTCTGAAATCTATTAAAAATCTATTTTTTTTTACTGTTTTTTTAATAAAGAAAAGTAAGAAAAAACGAACTTTTTTGTAGTTTATATGGCTTTGTTGCTAAATTTTGAAAATTTTTATAGTTTTCGAGGTTTACGCACTTGCGACAAGCCTGCTGATGAATTTGATATATAATTTGTATGTTTCAGACTTTAACTTCGGACGGCATCGTGTGGACGGGAAGACGTCTTTTTTTAAACCAAGCCTAGGAAGATGTTCAATATGTTTGCCATTTTTAATTTTTTTACGTATAATTTTTTTTTTTTTGAACTTTTAACTAATACCTACAGATGTTCCAAACGGATTGTTCCCGTCTCTTCCTTTTTTGTACAGTAAAATAAAGAAAATTGGTCCTTAAGCAAATTTTTTGGTCGTTAAAATATCTACAAACTTGCCGAAGAAAGTTAAGCGATATTCAGAACGATTTAGGACCAATTAGCATTTAAACGTTCAAAGACTTACGCGACGAACTCGACTGAAATGAGCAAAATTCAAAGTCGGATTTCTCATAAACTAGAGCCAATCCAGCCAAACGCCTGGTGGATCTCAACTCAGTATACCTATAGAAAAGTGGCTCAGTAGGTCCCCCGCTTTTTGCAATTTTTGAGAGTAAATTTCACGCACAGTGTAATTAATCCCCAAACTGGAAAAGTATAATCTATATTAGGGATTGCAATCACGGGATCGCGGACAATTTCAGTCCCGAAAAATCCCGGGATTGACAAAATCCGATCCCGGGATCGAAACAAAAACAAAAAGGTTACTTTGCTTTTGTCACGTTGATTTCAAAAAATGTAACTCTTCTTATTTAACACAAAAAAAAATTGCCCATTGCCTGTGACGTTTGAATAAAAGTTAATGCAACAAAAGCTCTGTTTGTGTAGAACTACTTTTTACAAATTTGTACAAATTAGCTCTGTTTTGGTACTATTCCAGTACAGATTTGCCAGTAACCAAAACCAGAAGTGCAAACAAGCTTACGCTCCAAAAAAAATGAATCCATTCAAAAAAGTAAACAACCAGAATTTTCTAAAAACATGCAAGTTTAATTCTTCTTTACACTAATATGACTTGTCACATTCACAATAGGCAAGAAAAATGGTGTAAATAAGAGAATAAAGAAAGAAAAAGTTAATATAAAACCATCAGCATTTGTGAATTAAAACTATAGCGAAACTTAAATTATTGTTAGTTATTACTCACACCGAATTTCACTTATTTTGAATGGCCAAAACTTGAAGATTTACACATAATACGATTTGATTTACTTGTATTGAACCAGAGAGATGCCTTTTTTAGCAGGTTAGCCAGATGATTTGGCAATTAAATGTGTTTTTAAGTTATTTGTCATAAATATTTTGTTCTTAGTTTTAAATTTAGTACACAGGATTGTATTTAATACATAGATATAATTTATTTGATTGAAAAAAAGTCTGAACTAGTTCCTTAAAATAATATATTCAATCCCGAAAAAAATCCCGGGATCCCGGGATTGTGATTTTCAGTCCCGAAAATCCCGGGATTGTAAAACTGGTCCGGGATTGCAATCCCTAATCTATATATATAAAAATGAATCGTGGTCCGTTCGGCTGCTTAAAACTTGAAAACGACTGGACCAACTTGGATACTTCCTTCGGCGGGTTTGTTTGAAATTGTTACGTGAAGGTTTAGGAAAAAAGAAAAGTCGGGAAAACGGGGCGTGGCACCACAAGAATACATTTTTAAGCTGCGTGTACACTGTAGAGAAATTTCGATAGAGCTCTATCTACTCTCGAACTCTCGTCTATCAAATGTGTTTACACTATAGAGGATCTCTACTAGTGATTTGACTCTACGTAGAGTTTGATAAACTCTATACAACGATGAACTCTATTCGACGTATACACTATGACAATTTTTTCTCTCGGCTAGAGCTGTAGAGCAAATTTTTATTCTTGCGAACGAAATTCGGAAAAATGAGTGCGCGCCAGAAGCAAGCAACCGCTGCAGTTGTAGTTTATTTGAAGAAGAATTAAAAAAAAAGAGTCGAGAATGTTGGGTGCAAAATTGGATCGCGAAACGGCAAAGTGCGGGTGTTTATCGGGAACTACTTGGTGAATTAAAAAATAGTGATGCAGCGGCGTATGCCAATTTTTTGCGAATGTCATCCACAAATTTTGAAGCATTGCTACAAATTGTGGCCCCGGTAATCACAAAAAAAGACACACATTTGCGCAAAGCGATTCCTGCAGGAGAAAGGTTGGCAGTGACCTTGCGATTTCTTGCTACAGGTATGGTACATACATAGTATATGTTTTTGAAAGATTTTTATATTTAATGCGTTGTGCACATTTTGCAGGGGACAGTTACCATTCGCTTTTGTACCTCTTCCGCATACCCGTTTGAACAATCGCTAAAATAATTCCAGAAGTGTGTGACGCTATGTACCATGGATTGAAGAACAAATATTTGAAGGTAAATGCGTAAGACTAAAGTTAAGGACAGGTTAGAAATTCCATATTTTTGCAAAAGAAGTAATTACAAATGGAAGATATTAACTTTGAAGCTGCATTACACCTTTTCGAATTGTAAATCATAAAATTGCATGTGCTACGGTTTTGTTGTCAATCTACTGCATATAGATATAATGTATTTAAAACCATATTTGAAAGTGTAGTTAGTACATATATTAACAATTTCAACGATTAATCAATTACATTTTGAAATGCTTGCTCAATTAAAGAAGGTGCCGACGGTATTTGTAAAACAGTTATATCGTCAGGCCCTTCTTCTAGTTCCACAATTGTTCTTTGTACTATTAGCTTTAAGCGCTTTCGCTTTCTGTCGTTCATGTGGCGCATTTGGTCAGCCACATAATCACCAAATATTTGGTGTGAGTCAGCGGGAGTGTTCAATATCTTCAATGCGTTATTTAAAGTTGATAATTTTCCATGTTGGTCTTAGATTTTTTTCTATATGATCCTTTTGGCATATCTAGGCTTTCCGTAGTGGAATTATCTCCGCTTACATCCACCCATTTTCTCCCTCGATTTCCTACAAATACTAAAAATTCCCTTTTACTTAGGTGCCGAACACTGACGATGAATGGATGCTGCATGCCATTGCATTCAACAAAAACTGGAACTTCCCGAATTGTTTAGGCGCTCTAGACGGAAAACATGTTACCATGTTTGCACCTCCGAATAGTAGAAGCATGTTTTAGAACTACACTCTTTGTTTATATGAATTAGTTTTGTTACATATATGCATTTAAATAAATAAAATAAATTACATAAATTACAAATACAAGAGCAAATATTTACTTACTAAATTTTAAATCGTGTTACAGGACTGCCCAGCTTTTGATATGCATTCATATAAACAAAAAAACCTGCATGCGAGAGTTCTAAACTCTATTGAACTTGTTCAATAGAGCTAGAGTTCTCGTAGAGCCAATGAAAAACGTGTGTATACTACGAAAAACTCTCGACTAAAAAATCTCGGGTAGAGACTGTGACGAGCTCTCGTGGAGAGCTCTACTGAGTGTCTAGACTTCTCTAGGCGAGATTTTTCTCTAGCTCTCGGTATTTTTCTCTACAGTGTATACGTAGCTTTAGACAATAACTTTGGAACTATAAGTCACACATAAATTAAATTTGGTACAAACTTACTATTTTATCATGTACTTCAATAGAGGGAATCGGGTGCGTATTGAACAAAGGGGTGTGGCACCGCCCATACAACTCAAATCTTTTAAATGGAATAGCTTCGGAATTGTACGCACAGCATTTAAATTTGGTATACCGTCATTTCATAGATGTGTCATTCTACTGTTAAAATTGTATGGGCGTTGAACAAGGGGCGTGACACATTTTTAATGCAGAAGAACTGTAAGTCGCACATCAATGAAACTTGGTACGAACCTACCATTTAATCATATCTTTCGGCAGAGGGAAAGGGGCGGGTATTTAACAAGGCGCGTGGCACCGCCCATACAATTAATTTCTTTTATATGGAATAGCTGCGGCATTGTAAGTCGCACAGCATTGAAATTAAGTGTACCGTCGGCTCATAGATGTGTTTTTTTTTTGTTTAACGCAGGGGCTGACCCCTATTAATGCGAAGCATTGCGTTGGTTCAGGAAGGATATAAAGGTTAGGAGATAGGGTTATGAGTGAAGTGTTTATGGACTCTTGCCTTGAACCCATCGAGATCATAAGTGCTGGGGAAAATATCCGCAGGGAGACCATTCCACAACCGTGCTGTACGGGCCAGAAACGAATTTCCCTGTAGTGCGTAGTGCGCTGGAACATCGTTTCGACGTGGAATTCATGGGCGCCAGTGTTCTAACGGGTTGTCCGGGGGAATACCCGAAGTGATGGCATCAAGCTGCTCATCTCCACTGAGCAGTTACCAAAAAAGTATCGGTAAAATAACACCACACATGCCACGTTTCGACGATGTTCCAAGGAGTCAATAGAGCTGGATGTCCTACTGTCCCCTATAAGTTTAATCGCACGGTTTTGCACCCGATCGAGGAGCTCCAAATGGGTTTTGAAGCCCCCGCCCAGAGGTGCGAGTTAAACTCCATTTTAGGTCGGATATAGGTGGTGTAAATAATGCGGAGATCAGACGGAGTGAAATATTTTTTGCACCGCTTTAGGAAGCCGAGGCACTTGGCTGCTTCTTTCGACACGCCAAAAATATGATCTTTCCAACGAAGATCGTTCTTAATGGACATGCCCAGAACATCAAGAGCTGCCGATTCCGCAATACTTACACCATCTATAACCAGGGATGTGTTGGAATGTTGGGAGACTCGCTTGTGGGATAACAGGCAACATTGGGTCTTGCGAGGATTAAAATCGACCCTGTTCGCTTGACCCCACTTGGAGATTGTTTGTAGGTCGCTATTAAGTGTGTCATTCATACGGCGCCGTTCTCTCTCAATCTCCACAGAGCTGGGGCGCTTTGTGAAGGAGTATGAATGACACATGGTGCTGTCATCCGCAAACGAGTAGATGGGATTCTTCGTCGACGACAACAGGTCGTTGATGAAGATCAAGAAGAGGGTTGGAGAAAGGACCGAACCCTGCGGCACTCCCGCGCTAAGGGAATGCTTTTCCGAGGCTATGCCATCTATTACAACACGAATAGATCGATCATAGAGGAAGCTCGTAATCCAACGAGAGAAGGTACTACCGACGCCATAGGCAATCAATTTTGACACGAGTGCTTTATGCCACACCCGGTCAAAGGCCTTGGAAATATCCAATGCAACAACCTTGCTTTCACCGAGGTTTAGAATGCTATGGTTCCATTTCTCGGTGAGGACCGCCATAAGGTCTCCCGTTGATCGTTGTCGTCGGAAGCCGTATTGGCAGTCACTTAGCAGTCTATTGTGCTCCAGATACTTCACAAGTTTGAAGTTTACAATGCTTTCCATTACTTTGGAAAGCACCGAACAGATTGCTATAGGTCGGTAGTTCGCAGGGTCAGTAGTCTTGCCTTTTTTAGGAACTGGTTGAACATTTGTTACCTTCCAGCATGTCGGAAATATACCTGTGGTGTATGACATGTTGAAAAGTTTGCGTAATGGATAAGCCAGTGAGGTAGCGCACTTTTGCAAAACAAGGGCTGGAATGCCGTCCGGCCCTGAAGCCTTATTTACATCGAGATTTGCAAGCACTCTTTTAACTACCCGTGTCCGAAAATGAATTTCTGGCATAGAGCAAGATACGTTTTCGACTACGGGCAGTGGTTGATCGCTGGGGGGCAGAGAGGAATTCTCTGCGAAAATTTTAGCCAACAAATTAGCTTTATAAACCGAGTGAGTGATGATTTGATCATTGTTAAGAAGAGTTGGAATTGAGGATGATGTTTGGTTCTTCACCTTCTTAACGAATGACCAGAAGTTCTTACTACCACGCTGGCATTGAAGAACTTTTTTCCTTTGGCGCTGTTCGTGCAGAAACTTTTGGCACCTTAGGATGGCATTGTATCGATTTCTAGCCTGTTTACGCAGCTGTTCAGTGGTGGCATTTTCATTTGCCTGCCATGCTCTGAAAGCTTCCTCTTTAGACCTGACAGCAATTCTGCATGTCTCATTAAACCAGATATTGTCCTTGGGTTTAATGCAAATTTGCTTATTGGGGATGAAGGACCGCATTCCCAATAATACAATTTCTTCAACCATTTTGGCTGCGGCATTTATGTTTCTATCAAGAAAACACAATTTTCAATTGAAGTGGGCGAAAAATTCATTAAGTCCACTCCAGTTAGCTTTATCATACATCCACACTAGCCGCTTCGGGGCTAAGAGCGAAGCATTGCGGATAGAAGAGTATGAGAAAGACGCCAAAATGGTACAATGGTCCGAGTTTCCAAGAGGTGCGTGCATTTCAACATCGTATTTTTCATGATGTGAAGTGAGAAAAAGGTGAAAATCCAGTGGATCTGCAACCCCACACACATGGGTTTCACCTAGTGCCATTATATGGGGTTTATGGAGGTTAACAAACGCATATACAGCAAATAAGTTCGCCCTGAGCCCGCGCACGTTGCAGAAGGCTATGCGGAATTTGTCCACCACCATGGTCTATATGGGCTAAAGATCAAGGAAAGTAGCTGGGAATGAGATCTGCCGCACTAAGAAATTGATTATGCTCTGTGGTAAGTGTTATGCCTTTACCACAGAACAGTCAATTTCTCAGTGTCGAACAAGACCGCATGTAGCGCCACTGAAAACGGACGGAGGAGGGAGACACGGAAAATGAACCATAACAAAGACAACGCGAGCAGAGGTGAACGCAGCGGACAGCGAGAACGATTAACGGCAGTTTATGTTTGTTGTTTGGTTTTGCATTTGCATTTGGGTCGGATTATTAGTAATTAAGGGGCACAACTAGTTTGACCGCCTGAAAAAAGGAGTTTTTTGTGAATTTTGAATTTTGTGAAGTATTGCATCGAATGTTTTAAAATTTTGCAGATATATTTATGCATAAATAACACTGCACAACAGCATGTCTGTTGCATGCAGTTTTTTACATGAATCTGAATCGTTTTTCCACGCTGTTTTCAAAACCATACTCCGTTTTTATGTAACAGCTCTAGTTTTTGCAAAAAATGGGCGTGTCACTTTTTCGAATTTTCCTCGGCTTTTTTCTCGTTTTCGACTGTTATTTCTTAACCAATAATCCTATCGACATTATTTTTATATCGTTGCACTTACAACATTTCACGCCATCTTTCCTGACATTAATCAATTTTATGCGTTCTAAATGGGCGTGATAATAAGGTTTCAAAGTAAGAAAATATTGAATTTCAAGGCGTTTTTTCTGATGGCGAAAATTGTACAGATGTTTCATAAATCAAGTTTCGAAGTATATGAATATCTTAAGAAGAAACATCAAGCAATACAACACAGCCAAATTATTTATCGGAATACACATTCGCGTCGAAATAATAACAAAACTTTACCATAGCGATTTTCATCTCTTTTCATACTTTTTCCTTAAAAAATTAGGAGCCTCAAAATATGCTCTTTTTTATGTTCCATTTATAGTTTGGAATACAAGCAAAAACAAAAATATTTTGAATTTTTCGAAACAAAAAAAAATTAAAAACTTTGCATATTTTCAGGCCCCTAATTTTTTAAGGAAAAAGTATGAAAAGTGATGAAAATCGCGATGGTACATTTTTCCTGTTACTTCGATGCGAATGTGTATTCCGCCAAATAATGTAGCTGTGTTGTATTGCTTGATGTGTCGACTTTCGTTATACACCTAACTCGTTAATTGTTTTACAAAAAATGTGTATGTTTTTGACCATCAAAGAAAACGCCTTAAAATTACATTTTTTCCAACTTTGAGGTCCAATTACCGCGGCATTTTAACATTTATGAAAATAAGTTGCATCGGAAAAGAAGCCGTGCGGTGTTGTTAATGCGATAAGGTGAAAATCATGTGAATCGGTTTTTTGGTTTAGAAACTACGATCGAAAATATGGAAAAAGTAGAGGAAAAACTGAAAAAATGACAGGGTACCTATATCTCACAAACTAGAGCTGCTACAAAAAATCGGAGGGTAGATTCGGAATCAGCGCACCCAAATTAGTAAGAAACAGTAGAAAAACTCCATGCAACAGAAAAAAAGTGTTTTTTTGTTGCGCTGTGTAATGAATACAAAGTAATTTTTTCAAATGAAAATATTCGATTTTCAGCAAATTATCCACCATCTCCTGAGTCTTAAAAAAAAAGTTCTCCCACTGCTGCAGTGATTGTAGCCTTCGCAGTGCCTGAAATCAAAAAAACCAAAAATTTTACATAACTAGGTTATATTTCCTATATAATGACCCTCGGTTGTAAAAAAAAATAAAATGCAACAAAATGGCGGTTTTTTGAAAAAAAAATTTAAATTTTGCTGAAAAATCTGATGGTTTCTGGCCTGGCATATACTTTTCATCCTATCATTAAACTGGAGGCTCATTGTATGGAAAAACAAATACACAATGAGCTACAAAAAGACCCAAGTCGATCGGATGATTTGTTATCAAGTTACAGCTGCAGCAAATTTGAAAAATGTAGTTTTGAGAAAAACGCGTTTAAAGTTTTAAAACCGTGTTACCGCGTAGTGAACGAGACGGATTTGAGGCTCTGTATCTCAGAGACTTTTACGAATTCGACAAAATCCGTTCGTATACTTTTTCTATGATAGTTATACTATAAAAATATGAAATAAAACAAAAAACCAAATTTTCAAAATTTCAAACTAACACTCTTCGTTCAATAATGTGTGTGACTAATTAAAACACATTTTTTTGCCAAAATTCGTTTTTATTCATCAACATAGTCCCCTTTTAGGGAGATACAATCATTCCAACGCTTTTTCAATCTTTCGATACCGCCTTTGTAGAACGATTTTTCTTTGCCTTCAAAATAGGCGTTAGTTTCGGCGATTACTTCATCATTTGAGCCAAATCTCTTACCACGGAGCATCTTTTTGAGGTCTGCGAAGAGCCAGTAGTCGCTGGGGGCCAGATCTGGAGAATACGGGGGATGAGGAAGCAATTCGAAGCCCAATTCATGCATTTTTGCCATCGTTTTCATCGACTTGTGACACGATGCATTGTCTTGGTGAAACAACACTTTTTTCTTCTTCATATGGGGCCGCTTAATCGCGATTTCTTCTTTCAAACGTTCCAACAACGCTATATAATAGTCGCTATTGATTGTTTTCCCTTTCTCAAGATAGTCGATGAATATTATTCCGTGCACATCCCAAAATACTGACGCCATAACCTTTCCAGCCGATGTTTGTGCCTTTGCACGCTTTGGGCGGCTTTCACCGGTTGCATGCCAGTCAGCAGACTGCCGATTTGACTCTGGAGTGAAATGGTGGATCCATGTTTCATCCATTGTGATGTACCGACGCAAAAACTCCGACTGGTTGCGCGTAAACATGTCCAAACAGCTCTTTGAATCATCGATTCGTTGTTGTTTTTGCTCCGGTGTGAGCAAACGCGGCACCCATTTCGAAAACACCTTTTTCATAACCAAATGTTCGTGTATTATGGTGTGTACACTGCCTGCTGATATCTTTAGAATATCAGCAATCTCCCCCACTTCCACTTTACGGTCGGACATAATGATTTTCAGTGTTTTTTCAACGTTTTCCGGAATAACAGCGTCATTTGGCCGTCCAGTAGATGGAATGTCATCGGTGTCTGTACGACCACGTTTGAATTCGGCATACCAATAACAAAGGGTCCTTTTTGATGGAGCAGAGTCCGAATAATGTTTTTCAAGCCATTCTTGGCATTGAACAGTATTTTTTTCATTAAAAAAAAATGATAAATCAGCACACGGAATTGCTTGGAATTCATTTTTTTTGAAAACTCAAAAGTAGTGTCACTTAAAGCACTGTAACTTGTAAACTAATGGTCGGATTGACATATAATTTGGACAGTAAGCCTAAAAAGGTTCACAATTTCGAAAAAAAATATTGATTTAGTATTAGTGCCGCCATCTATGTGTCAGTCACACACATTATTGAACGAAGTGTTAGTTGTGCCCCTTAATATTATTTTAAGTTATTTAATTGTTGGGCACACGCGGCGTAGCAGCAACGCAACGAGACATATCAGTCGGACGAACATTAAAACACGCGAGGGACAAGACGGCACGTCTGCCCACGTGTAACACTTGTCACAGTGTTATTCTACTGTTAAAATTTTATGGGCGTTGAACAAGGGGCGTGGCAAATTTTGTATGCAGCAGAACTGTAAGTCGTACATCAATGAAACTTGGTATGAACCTACCATTTAATCATATCTTTTGATAGAGGGAATGGGGTTGGTATTGAAGAAGGGGGTTTGGCATCGACCATACAACTCAAATCCTTTAAATGGAATAGCTTCGGAGTTGTAAGCCGCACAGCATTTGGTGTACCGTTGTTTCATAGATGTATCATTCTACTGATGAGATTTGATCGGCGTTGGTCAAGGGGCGTGGCACATTTTTTATGATCCAACAGTTATGTAGTACACACACATCAGTGAAACTTGGTACGAACTTTCCACTTAGTAGCACAATTCGACTCGAAGTAAGTTGTGAGCCTTGGACAAGAGGGCGTGGTAAGGCCTCCATTTGTACATATATTCACAGATTGTTTGCTCTGACTGATTGATTGATTGATTCATCATCGCTCAGTCCAAACCGCTGAAGCTACGAACATGAAATTTTAACTAAGATACATCTTGAAAAATGAACCTCCGTTAAGACGGGATTTTTTGAAATTCGGGGTGTAAAGGGGCAAAACATGTGTTAAGATATTATATGAAGAAAAGTGATTTAAGAGACGTCAAAATTTAACTGGACCCATAATGGGTTAAGATTTGTTTAAGGGTAGACTCGAAAAAAACAGGAACCAATAGGCCTATTGACTTCAAAAATTGTAAAAATACTTGAAATAAAAAAAACTAAACACGCGTTTCTCATTATTTTCAAAATCGAAATCTTACTGGATCAATGACGGGTTAAAAGTATGTATGAAGAAACAATTTTGTTTGAGCCTTTTGACTTCAAACTTGGTGAAAGTACTTCAAATGTAAAATAACTCGATACCTGTTTTTCATTTTCTCCGAATATTAAAATCGGACGGGGTCAGCGACCGGTTAAAAGTTTGTACACCCATACCTCACTTTGCGTCGTGGTTACGTTCCAAAAAAACACGACGCAAATTGAAACGACGCAAAGTGAATTATGATTTTCTATAGCAAACCATGTAAAGATCGAAGATAGGTTCCAGGGTTACGAAAATACTACTTTTTAAAAAGAAAATTGAAGAAAGTAAACATTAAAAAAACAAAAATTATATACAATTTTATTACATAGATACACAAAACAAAAAAAAACAAATTCAATTAAAACAAAATAAAATATTCAATTTATAAGAACGAAATAAAAATTAATCACTGTCTGATGAGTCCATAGTGGCTGTTGTCGTAAGTCGGCTTTCTTTCAAAAAAGTTAGAAAGGGAATCCCCGAGTTTTGATGGCATGGCGCAATTAGAAACAAAAGTCGTGCCATCTTTTAGGAAAATAAAAGAAAATTAAAAAAAAAATTAAATACTCGAACACAAAACAAGGCAACTTCGAAAATCTAACGACGCACAGTGAAAATTAGTACTAATTCAGCAGCGACGCAACTTCGAAAATACGCAAAACGAAACGACGCAAAGCGAGGTATGGGTGTATTGTGAAACTGTAAAAAAACATGAATTAATGGGGGCCACGGACTTCTAACTTTGTGAAAGTACTCTAAATGAGAAATCATTTGACACGTGTTTTTCACTTTTTTGAAAATCCAAATCTAACGGGGTCAACAATGGGTTAACAGTTTGCATGGAGAAACACGATTTATTGGTCCTTTTGACTTCAACCCTAGACAAAAAGCACTTTAATCAGGAAATAATAAAAATGTGTTTTTCATATTTTTGAAAATCGAAATCTACCGTGGTAAAGTAAGGATTAATAAAATGTTTAGAGTAAATGTGAAAACTCATGATTTAAAGGGCCTTTTGACTTCACAGTTTTTAGAACCACTTGACATCAACGATAATAGACATATGTTTTTTAAATCAAAATCTGACGGGATCAACAATCGGTTAAGCATGAAATGAACAAAGCCAGTTCGAAAACCTGTTCATTCACATTCAATTGTTGTTGGAAATTAACCGTGTTAAACCATTTAACATGTTTTGAAACGAGTTTAACGCAAGGTTGCATGCGAAAGCTTTCTATGAAAAAGCTTTTTTGTCAACTGAACACAGCACACACCCTAAACACAAACCAGAAAAAAACATCCCTACAGATTCAGCTGTCAATTTATCACAACAAAACCAAACAAACATTAAAAATGTGAAAATTTTGAAATATATAAAAATTATCGTTTTGCTCGCACTGCTTTCATTCCATTCATCGCCTTTTTGTGGAATCTGAATACAAGGCGTCTAATATTGAATGAAGTTGAGTACGATGCCGTAGTTTATGAAATATGCGCCAATACTTCGCTCGAATTATGCTCCCAGCACATCAGTTCACAAAATTATTTGTTTGTTGTTTGTAAACAAACTGCTGTTAAATTAAACTTCATTGAGCAGTCTGGACGGTTGTGTTCAACAAAAAGCTCTTTTTACTTAAACTAGTTTAAATGAGTCAGTTTGAACGCCATATAAGATTTGCGTAGGACAACAGCAAAAAGCAATGTTGTTGTTCGCAACGGCTTCACTCGTGTACATTGAAATGGTGGTTGTTGAAGCGTAGTGATCGCTCAATCATTTTTTCATGCATGTTTATTGATCTCGTTTGTCGAAACGTAAGCGGAGAGCAAACAACGAACCAAAGCATCGTCATCGTCGTTTCAACGAAGATGTTTCGGGATTCGCTAATGTTTTTTTTTGTTGCCATTTACAGCCCTATTCTGGCAACCGTAACAATAGTCACCTCGGTAACAATTGAATACTTGGTAACAATTGTCACTTTTTGGTATTCTGGAGCAAATTCAAAAGCTAAAAAGGTGACAATTGTTTCGAAATTTACAATCAATTTACAGGGTGCTACGTAATAGTTTGTCAAAGTTCGGCTTACTGTAAATAAGAATAATGCGAGCAACAATGTTAACTTTTAGTTGCAAAATTAATGAAAATTCATTAAAAAAGATGAAAAGTAATAAGAAATTTAAGAAATAAGCTGAAAGAGTCAAATTTAAAGATAAAAATTAATAAATTTCGCTTTCAAAATTAGAACCAGAATTCGAAAAATTTACGTAAGAAGTCAATTTTTTTGGACAATCCTAAGTTCAAAAACAATGCTAAAGCTTCATTAGGACTATATTTGATCGGGAGCACATTGCGTGGGGTGGGAATACTGTTTTTAATTCTTTTAACACGATCCGAGTTTGCTGGTAAAACTGCTTTCACTATAATGCCTTTAATTTTCTCCTGATCCTTATTTTATTTTATGGTCAAAGCTTCTGAAAAGTGGATGGTAGTTATTTTTCCTGTTGCTTCCTTGTTTTAGTGAATGACGCACCGACCTCAGTTGACTTTTTCGGCCTTCCTATTGCCGCCTTTGATGTCGATGGTTGGTCATCGCTTATGCTGCATGCATCTCCTGCATCGAAGTAAGTTGTTTTTTTCAACCACTCCTCATTATTCTGGACAAAATTGAATTGGGTACGGTTTGCCGCAATCCATTTCCACTTTATAGTACGATAAGTCCTGGATATCTTTTCTTTAGTCGTAGATACGTTGGATGCAGGCAAACTTTTTTCGACGTAACCAATTTCTTTAGCGACAGCCAGAACGAACTTCTCATTTGTCTTCGAAATAGTAAATATTTCAAACGGCTTCGAATTTTTCAGAAACATTTTTGTGCTTCTTCTTCGGTTTAGTTGCAGTGGCGGAATTAAAGTGATGTTTAGTTCAAATTAAAATCGAAACTAACTTTACTTACTCTAAACTCTTTTATTTATAAGTAGGATTTGCATATGCATTCAAATAGCAGGTACTAAGCTTCTAGTACTAGCAGGTACCTGCAGTTCTTAGGTTTTTACCCGTTGTGGGATTTTTGAACAGCCCAGACACATAAGTGGGTTTTAAGCTAAGGTCCCACGATTGCCGCAAATGCGCCGATCTGGTCGGGCAATGACTACGCAAAAATTGTCTATTGAGCAAACAATTTTTTATTTGGATCACACGATTGACCCAATTGCGACAAATTTTGTCGGCTCAATCTAGCGAGCAGATTTCATAGGTAGGTCACACGATTGCCCGAATCGAAACAAAAATTGAAATAAATTTTCAAAAAATTTCAAAGCACCGACAAAATTTGTCGGCCCCTATGGTTGGCGCTCGAGTTGCCGACAAAATTCGGCTCAATTTTTATTTTTTTGTCTGGCTTCAACTGTTCACACGATTGACGCTATTGTACCAATTTCGTTCGGCGCAACAGGAGGCAGATCGAGTATTTTTGACATTTGCGCCGAAAAAGAATCGAGTTCACACGATTGGCATTAGGATTTTTTCAAAATGCGTAAAATTTCTACGCATTGCGGCAATCGTGGGACCTTACCTTTAGACAGTACACATAGATATAAGTCTGCTTTTTGTTTTTCAATAACTGTTTCATTGGCGCGGTTCAACTCAAAGACTAATGGCGACTGACTGAGTTTTGCTCAAATTAAAAAAAAAAAATTGTATGACAGACACAGTGTTAGTAACCAACTTTTTTTTCTATATTTAATTATTTACTACAAATGCCTTCTTTTACGATGCTGGTGCAAAAAGTTTCAACTAATTTGCTCCTTTCCGTATTTTAAAACTTCAGCATTGCCGAAAAAGTGCAAATTGCTGATATTATTTCACACTCTAAAAATTGCTCAACTTTGACGGGCTCTACAAGTAAAACTATTTGTCCAATTTTGTTAAGGTTTTCGGATTTCTTAGGTCCAATCATTTATCTATCGGACAAGTATAACAGTTTCCCCCAAATCGAACATGACAAAATCGACTTTTGCAACGTACGTCGGCAGAATCAGCCACTGTGCGACGCGTCGTGCGCTTAAACTTAGGAACTCTAAAAACCAAAAGAATATATACATACATTGTGAAGAAACTCCCAAAACCAAGACTTGCTTCGCCAGATTTTCTGCATTTGCCATTTTTTGTTTGTTTATTTTTTTACAGTTTGACAGAAAAAATACAAAAAAACAGCTGTTTCGACAGTAAAAGAGCTTTCACCTCGAGTGGTGAATTGTTTGAACTTTCTTCTTGTCACCATTTTTCCCGAATACGGAAACAATCAAATTCAATTCAATTGTTACGGGGGGGTAACAATTGTTACGGTAGTGCCAGAATAGGGCTGTTATTGTGTGTATGCTTTTTTGTGTTGCTGATTGGTTTTGCTGCACAAATTGCTGTAATATCACCATCAATCGAATCTTTGTAGTGTATGGCTTTTTGCTGGCTTATGGTGCGCTTTGATTGATTAAAAAATTTGCAGGTATTTAAACCTGGTTGATTCCAATCTAAAATGTTCGCAAATATATTTACGTGGCGAGTTCAAAGTAAAATTATTTGTTTATATTGATTGGTTTGGTTGATTACAATTTTGAGAAACACGGAAACACAATCAAAATTGATAAAAACACTTGAAATCAACCATAATTAGACACGTGTTCTACATTTTTGGAAACCAAAAGGTTTCCAAGGAAACCAAGGGTTAAAAGTTTGTATGGAAAAACATACCTTAATAGGTCTATTTACTTTAAACATGGTGGAAGCACTACAAATGAGAAATACTTAGACAAGTATTTTGTCATAAAATTTCGGGCTCAACAAAGGGTAAAAGAAATTTGATTTATTAGGTCCATTGATTTCGCCCCGGGCCCTAATAATTTTCGAAGCAGAGACTTAAAAAACAGTTATTAAGGCATGCCAGTCTGTCGCTGTGCAAAGCAGCCGGTCGCTGCGCAAGGCGCCCTGTCGCTACGCGCCGTGCTATGAATGCTTTTACGGGCATACTTTTAGGCACGCACTTTAAAGTACAGCGATTTGCTATAATTAGATCTGGCAATGATGGCCCGCGATAATAATGGAAGCTTCTAGTCCAATTAGAATGTGCGGGAACGATCTGCGCGATAACCGGACAGGTATAAAAGGCAGCCGGGTACCGCGCAGCGAGTCAGTCTTGGTTTAGGCAAGTGAAGGTACCACACGGAGTAATTAAGCAAATAATTAAGTGTAAAGTGTGAAATAAAGTGTGAAATAAAGTGATTGTTGGTTTTTATTGACTGCGTTTGAGAAATTAAGTGTTTTTTTATTTTAAATTGCACAATCCAGAGATACGTCCCAGCCCACTAGAACTAGTATTCGTAACATTTGGTGTCAGAAGTGGGATTGTGCTACTGAAAATAATCAAAAAAAAATAAATAAAATTATAAAAACGCAGAAATGGTTAAACTCGAGCTGCTGAAGGTGGACCAGCTGAAGAAGGAGCTGGCTGTCCGGAATTTGCCGACTGCTGGCGAGAAAGTGGAAATACAGCTGCGCTTGCGAGAGGCGTGTGAATCACGAGGCATCGATTGGGCTGCACACTAGTTCGGAACGCAGGAACAAGAGGCGTCGGCCAAATTGGAGGAATCGCCTGCGGGTGCTGCGTCGATGCAAAGTACGGCTGCAGCGGCTGCGCCACCACAAGCAATGGACATGAGCCAACTTATGGTTGCAATGAGAGGCATGTTTCAGGAAACTTCTGTGAAAATTGAGAATATCAGTCGTGAAAATCGCGAAATGACGGCGCAATTCGCAGCGAAACTGGAAACTACAAATCAAGAAATAGCTAAAATGGAAACAGCGAACCGGGAAATGTCAGCAAAACTTGAAAATGCAAATCGGGAATTGTCCAGCAAGCTTCAGGAAAATTCTGCGCGCTTGGAGCAGAAAGTGGAGGAAATCTCAGACAGGATTAATGGGAAAGTCGAGCACCTGGAGACGCGCGTAGAGCACTTGGATAAACGATTCCCTGAACAAACGAGTTGATAGTCTCGATGAACAGAAAAATGGACGAGCGGCTTAGGGAGGTACAGCCGCGAGAATAGTTGCCGCCGGTTCCGGAAGTGCCTACTTATGATGGAACTACGCCGTTCGATACCTTCAAGCTACAATTCGACCTGGCTGCTCTGGAAAATCAGTGGACCGATGTAAGGAAAGGTCGGAGATTGGCGCTGGCTCTTAAAGGTGCTGCGGCTGAGGTAATAAAATCAGTTCCAGAATGTTTACGAAGTGAGTACGAGACCGTTATAAGGGCGCTGGCAACCAAATACAGCGACGAGGACAACAGAACGCTGTACTACTGTGAGCTGAAGAACCGCAGGCAAAGAACAAACGAGGCGCTGCAGACATATGCAGCAGACATCGAGCGGCTCGTACAGCTGTGCTACCCGTCTTTCGGCGCTAATGATCTCGAGAGGATGAACATTGAGGCGTTTATTGAAGGTCTTCATGATCCGGAGACACGTCGCAGTGCGTTGATGATGGGCAAGCCGACATTTAGGGAGACGGTGACCAGCGCGATGACATATGAGGCGACATGGATTGGGAGCACTGAATATGCACCTGCAAGGATATGCCAGATCCAGCCAGACAACGACATTACGATCCAGGCCACAAGCTCTGAGCCACCGGGCAGGCCACGGGTGGTCTCCTCTAAAGTTGTTTGCTGGGTATGTGGCAAGCAGGGTCACATATCACGAGACTGCCGCCAACGAAAGAGGCGTTCCCGTCCTCGATCGCAATCGCCTGAAGCGAGGAATACTGACAACCGAGGCTCAGCCAACAAGCGCAGGGCTGACGACGAGGCGCCGTTAAACTAAAAAGGGTCAGCCCAAAGGGGCGTGAGCTGATCCCCACAATCTGCCGCGCCACCGTCCTTGTCTCGCAGTTGAAACGACAACCCGGCAGCTTGACGATTGAAGGAAAGATAGATGGAAAGTTGTTTGTGTTAACACTAGATACTGGCGCATCGTATTCGATCATAAGAAGGAAGCTTCTGAGGAATTGGGAACCATTGCATGGTATACAACTGAGGACTGCGACTGGCGAGCGTGCGCCGGTAAGAGGAAAAGCTACAAAAACGATTGCTATCGGCACCAGCAGCCTGGAACATGAGTTCAACGTCGCGGATATAATGGACAACGTGACTATCGGCGTGGATTTCATGATTAGGCACGGTTTTACGCTGGACCTGAAAGAAAATGTGCTGAGATATGCCAACGTTGAATTCCCGCTGCACACCGGCTATGAGCGAAGCGTGGCGGTAAGGAAGGTTGTATCGCGTCAACACCAGAAGATACCAGCGAATTCCGAGGCGATTGTGTGGGCAAAGGTGGACGAGGACGATGGGACAAGTCGGCTGTGGGTTGTAGAAGCACCGAAACAAGGACACGACAACATCATCATCGGACGTACATTAGTGGAACCTAAGAATGGCAGAATACCAGTCAGAATACGGAATCCCCTGAATGCACCCAGGTATGTCGGGAAGCATGAGGTTAAAAAAAAAAAAAAAAAAAAAAAAAATTGGCGAGTGTAAGGAAGCTGTAGCAGTGGTCAATTGCGGGAGTAGCCCACCTCGAGGTTATAAGAAGAGCGGTTTTAACATGGACGTCATACCGCAGGAGAACCAGTGGAGCAGCGAGTTGACGGCCAAGCAGAAACAGAAGGCGAGGTCACTTCTGCAGCACTATGGGCAGAAGCAGGGGGAAGAACAGCCATAGTGAAGCACAACATCGACACCGGAAGTGCAAAACCGATTCGCCAACCACCAAGACGAGTTCCTCTGGCCAAGAGGGAGGAGGTCACAAATTTGATCGAGAACATGCGGAAAGGCAAGGTCATAGAGCCTTCTTCGGGCCCCTGGTGCTTGCCGGTCGTGCTAGTCAAGAAAACAGATGGCAGTACCCGGTTTTGTGTGGACTATCGGAAGCTCAATGATGTGACCAAGAAGGACAGTTATCCACTACCGCGGATCGATGACACCCTGGGCACGCTGCCAGGCACACAGTGGTTCTCCACGCTCGACTTACGCAGCGGCTATTGGCAGGTAGAGCTTGCAGACAAGGACAAGGAGAAAACGGCTTACAGTGTTGGCGATGGTTTGTGGCAGTTCACCGTCATGCCGTTTGGACTCTGCAACACACCAGCAACAATCGAGCGGCTAATGGAACGCGTGCTAAAAGGGCTGCATTGGCGGACGTGTCTGGTGTACCTCGACGACATAATCGTGATGGGTAAAAGCTTCGACGACCACCTGGGAAAGCTAAAGGAGGTATTCGAGCGGATACAAAAAGTCGGGCTTAAACTCAACCCAAAGAAGTGCTCGCTATTCCAAAAAGAGGTCAAGTATCTGGGTCATACGGTTTCCGCCCGCGGAGTACATACGGATGAAGGCAAAACCACGGCGGTGAAGGAGTGGCCCCGGCCACGCAATCTACACGAACTCCGCAGTTTCCTGGGCCTGTGCACATACTACCGCCGATTTGTTCCGGGATTCGCGAACATAGCCAGCAGCTTGCACAAACTAACGAAAAAGAGCCAAGCTTTCGAGTGGAACGAAGAGAAGGAGCAGGCTTTTGCACGTCTGAGGGAAAAACTGTGCACTGCTCCAATTCTGGCCTTTCCCGTGCCTGGGGAGATGTTTGTGCTGGATACAGATGCAAGCGGGCATAGTATTGGCGGGGTGCTATCGCAGATGATAGACGGCCAAGAACAAGTGACAGCATACTACAGTAGGGTTCTATCGAAACCGGAACGCAACTACTGTGTGACACGGACAACCGCCAGCAGGCGGTATTGGACTGCGTAAAACACTTCCACAAATATCTGTATGGACAAAGGTTTCGCCTACGCAAAGATTATGTGGCATTGAGATGGCTCCTGAACTTTAAAGACCCTGAAGGGCAATTGGCGCGGTGGATCGAGCGACTGCAGAGCTACGATTACACGATAGTGCATCGCAATGGCAGTAGCCATGGAAATGCCGAGGCCTTGTCACGCCGTCCGTGCAAAATCAAATTCAGGCATTGTTCGCGAGCCGAAAGCAAAGAACAGATAGTGGACGTCCGGTTGGTAAGCGTTATGCCAGAGGAAGAGTGGTCTGCGGAGAGGCTACAAAAGGGCCAGCGTGAGGATGCGGATCTTGCAAAAATCGTCGAAGGCAAGAAGCAAGGCGTGGCACATTTTTTATGATCCAACAGTTATGTAGTACACACACATCAGTGAAACTTGGTACGAACTTTCCACTTAGTAGCACAATTCGACTCGAAGTAAGTTGTGAGCCTTGGACAAGAGGGCGTGGTAAGGCCTCCATTTGTACATATATTCACAGATTGTTTGCTCTGACTGATTGATTGATTGATTCATCATCGCTCAGTCCAAACCGCTGAAGCTATGAACATGAAATTTTAACTAAGATACATCTTGAAAAATGAACCTCCGTTAAGACGGGATTTTTTGAAATTCGGGGTGTAAAGGGGCAAAACATGTGTTAAGATATTGTATGAAGAAAAGTGATTTAAGAGACGTCAAAATTTAACTGGACCCATAATGGGTTAAGATTTGTTTAAGGGTAGACTCGAAAAAAACAGGAACCAATAGGCCTATTGACTTCAAAAATTGTAAAAATACTTGAAATAAAAAAAACTAAACACGCGTTTCTCATTATTTTCAAAATCGAAATCTTACTGGATCAATGACGGGTTAAAAGTATGTATGAAGAAACAATTTTGTTTGAGCCTTTTGACTTCAAACTTGGTGAAAGTACTTCAAATGTAAAATAACTCGATACCTGTTTTTCATTTCTCCGAATATTAAAATCGGACGGGGTCAGCGACCGGTTAAAAGTTTGTACACCCATACCTCACTTTGCGTCGTGGTTACGTTCCAAAAAAACACGACGCAAATTGAAACGACGCAAAGTGAATTATGATTTTCTATAGCAAACCATGTAAAGATCGAAGATAGGTTCCAGGGTTACGAAAATACTACTTTTTAAAAAGAAAATTGAAGAAAGTAAACATTAAAAAAACAAAAATTATATACAATTTTATTACATAGATACACAAAACAAAAAAAAACAAATTCAATTAAAACAAAATAAAATATTCAATTTATAAGAACGAAATAAAAATTAATCACTGTCTGATGAGTCCATAGTGGCTGTTGTCGTAAGTCGGCTTTCTTTCAAAAAAGTTAGAAAGGGAATCCCCGAGTTTTGATGGCATGGCGCAATTAGAAACAAAAGTCGTGCCATCTTTTAGGAAAATAAAAGAAAATTAAAAAAAAAATTAAATACTCGAACACAAAACAAGGCAACTTCGAAAATCTAACGACGCACAGTGAAAATTAGTACTAATTCAGCAGCGACGCAACTTCGAAAATACGCAAAACGAAACGACGCAAAGCGAGGTATGGGTGTATTGTGAAACTGTAAAAAAACATGAATTAATGGGGGCCACGGACTTCTAACTTTGTGAAAGTACTCTAAATGAGAAATCATTTGACACGTGTTTTTCACTTTTTTGAAAATCCAAATCTAACGGGGTCAACAATGGGTTAACAGTTTGCATGGAGAAACACGATTTATTGGTCCTTTTGACTTCAACCCTAGACAAAAAGCACTTTAATCAGGAAATAATAAAAATGTGTTTTTCATATTTTTGAAAATCGAAATCTACCGTGGTAAAGTAAGGATTAATAAAATGTTTAGAGTAAATGTGAAAACTCATGATTTAAAGGGCCTTTTGACTTCACAGTTTTTAGAACCACTTGACATCAACGACAATAGACATATGTTTTTTAAATCAAAATCTGACGGGATCAACAATCGGTTAAGCATGAAATGAACAAAGCCAGTTCGAAAACCTGTTCATTCACATTCAATTGTTGTTGGAAATTAACCGTGTTAAACCATTTAACATGTTTTGAAACGAGTTTAACGCAAGGTTGCATGCGAAAGCTTTCTATGAAAAAGCTTTTTTGTCAACTGAACACAGCACACACCCTAAACACAAACCAGAAAAAAACATCCCTACAGATTCAGCTGTCAATTTATCACAACAAAACCAAACAAACATTAAAAATGTGAAAATTTTGAAATATATAAAAATTATCGTTTTGCTCGCACTGCTTTCATTCCATTCATCGCCTTTTTGTGGAATCTGAATACAAGGCGTCTAATATTGAATGAAGTTGAGTACGATGCCGTAGTTTATGAAATATGCGCCAATACTTCGCTCGAATTATGCTCCCAGCACATCAGTTCACAAAGTTATTTGTTTGTTGTTTGTAAACAAACTGCTGTTAAATTAAACTTCATTGAGCAGTCTGGACGGTTGTGTTCAACAAAAAGCTCTTTTTACTTAAACTAGTTTAAATGAGTCAGTTTGAACGCCATATAAGATTTGCGTAGGACAACAGCAAAAAGCAATGTTGTTGTTCGCAACGGCTTCACTCGTGTACATTGAAATGGTGGTTGTTGAAGCGTAGTGATCGCTCAATAATTTTTTCATGCATGTTTATTGATCTCGTTTGTCGAAACGTAAGCGGAGAGCAAACAACGAACCAAAGCATCGTCATCGTCGTTTCAACGAAGATGTTTCGGGATTCGCTAATGTTTTTTTTTGTTGCCATTTACAGCCCTATTCTGGCAACCGTAACAATAGTCACCTCGGTAACAATTGAATACTTGGTAACAATTGTCACTTTTTGGTATTCTGGAGCAAATTCAAAAGCTAAAAAGGTGACAATTGTTTCGAAATTTACAATCAATTTACAGGGTGCTACGTAATAGTTTGTCAAAGTTCGGCTTACTGTAAATAAGAATAATGCGAGCAACAATGTTAACTTTTAGTTGCAAAATTAATGAAAATTCATTAAAAAAGATGAAAAGTAATAAGAAATTTAAGAAATAAGCTGAAAGAGTCAAATTTAAAGATAAAAATTAATAAATTTCGCTTTCAAAATTAGAACCAGAATTCGAAAAATTTACGTAAGAAGTCAATTTTTTTGGACAATCCTAAGTTCAAAAACAATGCTAAAGCTTCATTAGGACTATATTGGATCGGGAGCACATTGCGTGGGGTGGGAATACTGTTTTTAATTCTTTTAACACGATCCGAGTTTGCTGGTAAAACTGCTTTCACTATAATGCCTTTAATTTTCTCCTGATCCTTATTTTATTTTATGGTCAAAGCTTCTGAAAAGTGGATGGTAGTTATTTTTCCTGTTGCCTCCATAAGCTTCCTTGTTTTAGTGAATGACGCACCGACCTCAGTTGACTTTTTCGGCCTTCCTATTGCCGCCTTTGATGTCGATGGTTGGTCATCGCTTATGCTGCATGCATCTCCTGCATCGAAGTAAGTTGTTTTTTCCAACCACTCCTCATTATTCTGGACAAAATTGAATTGGGTACGGTTTACCGCAATCCATTTCCACTTTATAGTACGATAAGTCCTGGATATCTTTTCTTTAGTCGTAGATACGTTGGATGCAGGCAAACTTTTTTCGACGTAACCAATTTCTTTAGCGACAGCCAGAACGAACTTCTCATTTGTCTTCGAAATAGTAAATATTTCAAACGGCTTCGAATTTTTCAGAAACATTTTTGTGCTTCTTCTTCGGTTTAGTTGCAGTGGCGGAATTAAAGTGATGTTTAGTTCAAATTAAAATCGAAACTAACTTTACTTACTCTAAACTCTTTTATTTATAAGTAGGATTTGCATATGCATTCAAATAGCAGGTACTAAGCTTCTAGTACTAGCAGGTACCTGCAGTTCTTAGGTTTTTACCCGTTGTGGGATTTTTGAACAGCCCAGACACATAAGTGGGTTTTAAGCTAAGGTCCCACGATTGCCGCAAATGCGCCGATCTGGTCGGGCAATGACTACGCAAAAATTGTCTATTGAGCAAACAATTTTTTATTTGGATCACACGATTGACCCAATTGCGACAAATTTTGTCGGCTCAATCTAGCGAGCAGATTTCATAGGTAGGTCACACGATTGCCCGAATCGAAACAAAAATTGAAATAAATTTTCAAAAAATTTCAAAGCACCGCCAAAATTTGTCGGCCCCTATGGTTGGCGCTCGAGTTGCCGACAAAATTCGGCTCAATTTTTATTTTTTTGTCTGGCTTCAACTGTTCACACGATTGACGCTATTGTACCAATTTCGTTCGGCGCAACAGGAGGCAGATCGAGTATTTTTGACATTTGCGCCGAAAAAGAATCGAGTTCACACGATTGGCATTAGGATTTTTTCAAAATGCGTAAAATTTCTACGCATTGCGGCAATCGTGGGACCTTACCTTTAGACAGTACACATAGATATAAGTCTGCTTTTTGTTTTTCAATAACTGTTTCATTGGCGCGGTTCAACTCAAAGACTAATGGCGACTGACTGAGTTTTGCTCAAATTAAAAAAAAAAAATTGTATGACAGACACAGTGTTAGTAACCAACTTTTTTTTTCTATATTTAATTATTTACTACAAATGCCTTCTTTTACGATGCTGGTGCAAAAAGTTTCAACTAATTTGCTCCTTTCCGTATTTTAAAACTTCAGCATTGCCGAAAAAGTGCAAATTGCTGATATTATTTCACACTCTAAAAATTGCTCAACTTTGACGGGCTCTACAAGTAAAACTATTTGTCCAATTTTGTTAAGGTTTTCGGATTTCTTAGGTCCAATCATTTATCTATCGGACAAGTATAACAGTTTCCCCCAAATCGAACATGACAAAATCGACTTTTGCAACCTACGTCGGCAGAATCAGCCACTGTGCGACGCGTCGTGCGCTTAAACTTAGGAACTCTAAAAACCAAAAGAATATATACATACATTGTGAAGAAACTCCCAATACCAAGACTTGCTTCGCCAGATTTTCTGCATTTGCCATTTTTTGTTTGTTTATTTTTTTACAGTTTGACAGAAAAAATACAAAAAAACAGCTGTTTCGACAGTAAAAGAGCTTTCACCTCGAGTGGTGAATTGTTTGAACTTTCTTCTTGTCACCATTTTTCCCGAATACGGAAACAATCAAATTCAATTCAATTGTTACGGGGGGGTAACAATTGTTACGGTAGTGCCAGAATAGGGCTGTTATTGTGTGTATGCTTTTTTGTGTTGCTGATTGGTTTTGCTGCACAAATTGCTGTAATATCACCATCAATCGAATCTTTGTAGTGTATGGCTTTTTGCTGGCTTATGGTGCGCTTTGATTGATTAAAAAATTTGCAGGTATTTAAACCTGGTTGATTCCAATCTAAAATGTTCGCAAATATATTTACGTGGCGAGTTCAAAGTAAAATTATTTGTTTATATTGATTGGTTTGGTTGATTACAATTTTGAGAAACACGGAAACACAATCAAAATTGATAAAAACACTTGAAATCAACCATAATTAGACACGTGTTCTACATTTTTGGAAACCAAAAGGTTTCCAAGGAAACCAAGGGTTAAAAGTTTGTATGGAAAAACATACCTTAATAGGTCTATTTACTTTAAACATGGTGGAAGCACTACAAATGAGAAATACTTAGACAAGTATTTTGTCATAAAATTTCGGGCTCAACAAAGGGTAAAAGAAATTTGATTTATTAGGTCCATTGATTTCGCCCCGGGCCCTGATAATTTTCGAAGCAGAGACTTAAAAAACAGTTATTAAGGCATGCCAGTCTGTCGCTGTGCAAAGCAGCCGGTCGCTGCGCAAGGCGCCCTGTCGCTACGCGCCGTGCTATGAATGCTTTTACGGGCATACTTTTAGGCACGCACTTTAAAGTACAGCGATTTGCTATAATTAGATCTGGCAATGATGGCCCGCGATAATAATGGAAGCTTCTAGTCCAATTAGAATGTGCGGGAACGATCTGCGCGATAACCGGACAGGTATAAAAGGCAGCCGGGTACCGCACAGCGAGTCAGTCTTGGTTTAGGCAAGTGAAGGTACCACACGGAGTAATTAAGCAAATAATTAAGTGTAAAGGCAGTAAAGTGTGAAATAAAGTGATTGTTGGTTTTTATTGACTGCGTTTGAGAAATTAAGTGTTTTTTTATTTTAAATTGCACAATCCAGAGATACGTCCCAGCCCACTAGAACTAGTATTCGTAACATTTGGTGTCAGAAGTGGGATTGTGCTACTGAAAATAATCAAAAAAAAATAAATAAAATTATAAAAACGCAGAAATGGTTAAACTCGAGCTGCTGAAGGTGGACCAGCTGAAGAAGGAGCTGGCTGTCCGGAATTTGCCGACTGCTGGCGAGAAAGTGGAAATACAGCTGCGCTTGCGAGAGGCGTGTGAATCACGAGGCATCGATTGGGCTGCACACTAGTTCGGAACGCAGGAACAAGAGGCGTCGGCCAAATTGGAGGAATCGCCTGCGGGTGCTGCGTCGATGCAAAGTACGGCTGCAGCGGCTGCGCCACCACAAGCAATGGACATGAGCCAACTTATGGTTGCAATGAGAGGCATGTTTCAGGAAACTTCTGTGAAAATTGAGAATATCAGTCGTGAAAATCGCGAAATGACGGCGCAATTCGCAGCGAAACTGGAAACTACAAATCAAGAAATAGCTAAAATGGAAACAGCGAACCGGGAAATGTCAGCAAAACTTGAAAATGCAAATCGGGAATTGTCCAGCAAGCTTCAGGAAAATTCTGCGCGCTTGGAGCAGAAAGTGGAGGAAATCTCAGACAGGATTAATGGGAAAGTCGAGCACCTGGAGACGCGCGTAGAGCACTTGGATAAACGATTCCCTGAACAAACGAGTTGATAGTCTCGATGAACAGAAAAATGGACGAGCGGCTTAGGGAGGTACAGCCGCGAGAATAGTTGCCGCCGGTTCCGGAAGTGCCTACTTATGATGGAACTACGCCGTTCGATACCTTCAAGCTACAATTCGACCTGGCTGCTCTGGAAAATCAGTGGACCGATGTAAGGAAAGGTCGGAGATTGGCGCTGGCTCTTAAAGGTGCTGCGGCTGAGGTAATAAAATCAGTTCCAGAATGTTTACGAAGTGAGTACGAGACCGTTATAAGGGCGCTGGCAACCAAATACAGCGACGAGGACAACAGAACGCTGTACTACTGTGAGCTGAAGAACCGCAGGCAAAGAACAAACGAGGCGCTGCAGACATATGCAGCAGACATCGAGCGGCTCGTACAGCTGTGCTACCCGTCTTTCGGCGCTAATGATCTCGAGAGGATGAACATTGAGGCGTTTATTGAAGGTCTTCATGATCCGGAGACACGTCGCAGTGCGTTGATGATGGGCAAGCCGACATTTAGGGAGACGGTGACCAGCGCGATGACATATGAGGCGACATGGATTGGGAGCACTGAATATGCACCTGCAAGGATATGCCAGATCCAGCCAGACAACGACATTACGATCCAGGCCACAAGCTCTGAGCCACCGGGCAGGCCACGGGTGGTCTCCTCTAAAGTTGTTTGCTGGGTATGTGGCAAGCAGGGTCACATATCACGAGACTGCCGCCAACGAAAGAGGCGTTCCCGTCCTCGATCGCAATCGCCTGAAGCGAGGAATACTGACAACCGAGGCTCAGCCAACAAGCGCAGGGCTGACGACGAGGAGCCGTTAAACTAAAAAGGGTCAGCCCAAAGGGGCGTGAGCTGATCCCCACAATCTGCCGCCCCACCGTCCTTGTCTCGCAGTTGAAACGACAACCCGGCAGCTTGACGATTGAAGGAAAGATAGATGGAAAGTTGTTTGTGTTAACACTAGATACTGGCGCATCGTATTCGATCATAAGAAGGAAGCTTCTGAGGAATTGGGAACCATTGCATGGTATACAACTGAGGACTGCGACTGGCGAGCGTGCGCCGGTAAGAGGAAAAGTTACAAAAACGATTGCTATCGGCACCAGCAGCCTGGAACATGAGTTCAACGTCGCGGATATAATGGACAACGTGACTATCGGCGTGGATTTCATGATTAGGCACGGTTTTACGCTGGACCTGAAAGAAAATGTGCTGAGATATGCCAACGTTGAATTCCCGCTGCACACCGGCTATGAGCGAAGCGTGGCGGTAAGGAAGGTTGTATCGCGTCAACACCAGAAGATACCAGCGAATTCCGAGGCGATTGTGTGGGACAAGGACACGACAACATCATCATCGGACGTACATTAGTGGAACCTAAGAATGGCAGAATACCAGTCAGAATACGGAATCCCCTGAGTGCACCCAGGTATGTCGGGAAGCATGAGGTAAAAAAAAAAAAAAAAAAAAAAAAAAACATTGGCGAGTGTAAGGAAGCTGTAGCAGTGGTCAATTGCGGGAGTAGCCCACCTCGAGGTTATAAGAAGAGCGGTTTTAACATGGACGTCATACCGCAGGAGAACCAGTGGAGCAGCGAGTTGACCGCCAAGCAGAAACAGAAGGCGAGGTCACTTCTGCAGCACTATGGGCAGAAGCAGGGGGAAGAACAGCCATAGTGAAGCACAACATCGACACCGGAAGTGCAAAACCGATTCGCCAACCACCAAGACGAGTTCCTCTGGCCAAGAGGGAGGAGGTCACAAATTTGATCGAGAACATGCGGAAAGGCAAGGTCATAGAGCCTTCTTCGGGCCCCTGGTGCTTGCCGGTCGTGCTAGTCAAGAAAACAGATGGCAGTACCCGGTTTTGTGTGGACTATCGGAAGCTCAATGATGTGACCAAGAAGGACAGTTATCCACTACCGCGGATCGATGACACCCTGGGCACGCTGCCAGGCACACAGTGGTTCTCCACGCTCGACTTACGCAGCGGCTATTGGCAGGTAGAGCTTGCAGACAAGGACAAGGAGAAAACGGCTTACAGTGTTGGCGATGGTTTGTGGCAGTTCACCGTCATGCCGTTTGGACTCTGCAACACACCAGCAACAATCGAGCGGCTAATGGAACGCGTGCTAAAAGGGCTGCATTGGCGGACGTGTCTGGTGTACCTCGACGACATAATCGTGATGGGTAAAAGCTTCGACGACCACCTGGGAAAGCTAAAGGAGGTATTCGAGCGGATACAAAAAGTCGGGCTTAAACTCAACCCAAAGAAGTGCTCGCTATTCCAAAAAGAGGTCAAGTATCTGGGTCATACGGTTTCCGCCCGCGGAGTACATACGGATGAAGGCAAAACCACGGCGGTGAAGGAGTGGCCCCGGCCACGCAATCTACACGAACTCCGCAGTTTCCTGGGCCTGTGCACATACTACCGCCGATTTGTTCCGGGATTCGCGAACATAGCCAGCAGCTTGCACAAACTAACGAAAAAGAGCCAAGCTTTCGAGTGGAACGAAGAGAAGGAGCAGGCTTTTGCACGTCTGAGGGAAAAACTGTGCACTGCTCCAATTCTGGCCTTTCCCGTGCCTGGGGAGATGTTTGTGCTGGATACAGATGCAAGCGGGCATAGTATTGGCGGGGTGCTATCGCAGATGATAGACGGCCAAGAACAAGTGACAGCATACTACAGTAGGGTTCTATCGAAACCGGAACGCAACTACTGTGTGACACGGACAACCGCCAGCAGGCGGTATTGGACTGCGTAAAACACTTCCACAAATATCTGTATGGACAAAGGTTTCGCCTACGCAAAGATTATGTGGCATTGAGATGGCTCCTGAACTTTAAAGACCCTGAAGGGCAATTGGCGCGGTGGATCGAGCGACTGCAGAGCTACGATTACACGATAGTGCATCGCAATGGCAGTAGCCATGGAAATGCCGAGGCCTTGTCACGCCGTCCGTGCAAAATCAAATTCAGGCATTGTTCGCGAGCCGAAAGCAAAGAACAGATAGTGGACGTCCGGTTGGTAAGCGTTATGCCAGAGGAAGAGTGGTCTGCGGAGAGGCTACAAAAGGACCAGCGTGAGGATGCGGATCTTGCAAAAATCGTCGAAGGCAAGAAGCAAGGCGTGGCACATTTTTTATGATCCAACAGTTATGTAGTACACACACATCAGTGAAACTTGGTACGAACTTTCCACTTAGTAGCACAATTCGACTCGAAGTAAGTTGTGAGCATTGGACAAGAGGGCGTGGTAAGGCCTCCATTTGTACATATATTCACAGATTGTTTGCTCTGACTGATTGATTGATTCATCATCGCTCAGTCCAAACCGCTGAAGCTACGAACATGAAATTTTAACTAAGATACATCTTGAAAAATGAACCTCCGTTAAGACGGGATTTTTTGAAATTCGGGGTGTAAAGGGGCAAAACATGTGTTAAGATATTGTATGAAGAAAAGTGATTTAAGAGACGTCAAAATTTAACTGGACCCATAATGGGTTAAGATTTGTTTAAGGGTAGACTCGAAAAAAACAGGAACCAATAGGCCTATTGACTTCAAAAATTGTAAAAATACTTGAAATAAAAAAAACTAAACACGCGTTTCTCATTATTTTCAAAATCGAAATCTTACTGGATCAATGACGGGTTAAAAGTATGTATGAAGAAACAATTTTGTTTGAGCCTTTTGACTTCAAACTTGGTGAAAGTACTTCAAATGTAAAATAACTCGATACCTGTTTTTCATTTTCTCCGAATATTAAAATCGGACGGGGTCAGCGACCGGTTAAAAGTTTGTACACCCATACCTCACTTTGCGTCGTGGTTACGTTCCAAAAAAACACGACGCAAATTGAAACGACGCAAAGTGAATTATGATTTTCTATAGCAAACCATGTAAAGATCGAAGATAGGTTCCAGGGTTACGAAAATACTACTTTTTAAAAAGAAAATTGAAGAAAGTAAACATTAAAAAAACAAAAATTATATACAATTTTATTACATAGATACACAAAACAAAAAAAAACAAATTCAATTAAAACAAAATAAAATATTCAATTTATAAGAATGAAATAAAAATTAATCACTGTCTGATGAGTCCATAGTGGCTGTTGTCGTAAGTCGGCTTTCTTTCAAAAAAGTTAGAAAGGGAATCCCCGAGTTTTGATGGCATGGCGCAATTAGAAACAAAAGTCGTGCCATCTTTTAGGAAAATAAAAGAAAATTAAAAAAAAAAAATTAAATACTCAAACACAAAACAAGGCAACTTCGAAAATCTAACGACGCACAGTGAAAATTAGTACTAATTCAGCAGCGACGCAACTTCGAAAATACGCAAAACGAAACGACGCAAAGCGAGGTATGGGTGTATTGTGAAACTGTAAAAAAACATGAATTAATGGGGGCCACGGACTTCTAACTTTGTGAAAGTACTCTAAATGAGAAATCATTTGACACGTGTTTTTCACTTTTTTGAAAATCCAAATCTAACGGGGTCAACAATGGGTTAACAGTTTGCATGGAGAAACACGATTTATTGGTCCTTTTGACTTCAACCCTAGACAAAAAGCACTTTAATCAGGAAATAATAAAAATGTGTTTTTCATATTTTTGAAAATCGAAATCTACCGTGGTAAAGTAAGGATTAATAAAATGTTTAGAGTAAATGTGAAAACTCATGATTTAAAGGGCCTTTTGACTTCACAGTTTTTAGAACCACTTGACATCAACGATAATAGACATATGTTTTTTAAATCAAAATCTGACGGGATCAACAATCGGTTAAGCATGAAATGAACAAAGCCAGTTCGAAAACCTGTTCATTCACATTCAATTGTTGTTGGAAATTAACCGTGTTAAACCATTTAACATGTTTTGAAACGAGTTTAACGCAAGGTTGCATGCGAAAGCTTTCTATGAAAAAGCTTTTTTGTCAACTGAACACAGCACACACCCTAAACACAAACCAGAAAAAAACATCCCTACAGATTCAGCTGTCAATTTATCACAACAAAACCAAACAAACATTAAAAATGTGAAAATTTTGAAATATATAAAAATTATCGTTTTGCTCGCACTGCTTTCATTCCATTCATCGCCTTTTTGTGGAATCTGAATACAAGGCGTCTAATATTGAATGAAGTTGAGTACGATGCCGTAGTTTATGAAATATGCGCCAATACTTCGCTCGAATTATGCTCCCAGCACATCAGTTCACAAAATTATTTGTTTGTTGTTTGTAAACAAACTGCTGTTAAATTAAACTTCATTGAGCAGTCTGGACGGTTGTGTTCAACAAAAAGCTCTTTTTACTTAAACTAGTTTAAATGAGTCAGTTTGAACGCCATATAAGATTTGCGTAGGACAACAGCAAAAAGCAATGTTGTTGTTCGCAACGGCTTCACTCGTGTACATTGAAATGGTGGTTGTTGAAGCGTAGTGATCGCTCAATCATTTTTTCATGCATGTTTATTGATCTCGTTTGTCGAAACGTAAGCGGAGAGCAAACAACGAACCAAAGCATCGTCATCGTCGTTTCAACGAAGATGTTTCGGGATTCGCTAATGTTTTTTTTTGTTGCCATTTACAGCCCTATTCTGGCAACCGTAACAATAGTCACCTCGGTAACAATTGAATACTTGGTAACAATTGTCACTTTTTGGTATTCTGGAGCAAATTCAAAAGCTAAAAAGGTGACAATTGTTTCGAAATTTACAATCAATTTACAGGGTGCTACGTAATAGTTTGTCAAAGTTCGGCTTACTGTAAATAAGAATAATGCGAGCAACAATGTTAACTTTTAGTTGCAAAATTAATGAAAATTCATTAAAAAAGATGAAAAGTAATAAGAAATTTAAGAAATAAGCTGAAAGAGTCAAATTTAAAGATAAAAATTAATAAATTTCGCTTTCAAAATTAGAACCAGAATTCGAAAAATTTACGTAAGAAGTCAATTTTTTTGGACAATCCTAAGTTCAAAAACAATGCTAAAGCTTCATTAGGACTATATTTGATCGGGAGCACATTGCGTGGGGTGGGAATACTGTTTTTAATTCTTTTAACACGATCCGAGTTTGCTGGTAAAACTGCTTTCACTATAATGCCTTTAATTTTCTCCTGATCCTTATTTTATTTTATGGTCAAAGCTTCTGAAAAGTGGATGGTAGTTATTTTTCCTGTTGCCTCCATAAGCTTCCTTGTTTTAGTGAATGACGCACCGACCTCAGTTGACTTTTTCGGCCTTCCTATTGCCGCCTTTGATGTCGATGGTTGGTCATCGCTTATGCTGCATGCATCTCCTGCATCGAAGTAAGTTGTTTTTTCCAACCACTCCTCATTATTCTGGACAAAATTGAATTGGGTACGGTTTGCCGCAATCCATTTCCACTTTATAGTACGATAAGTCCTGGATATCTTTTCTTTAGTCGTAGATACGTTGGATGCAGGCAAACTTTTTTCGACGTAACCAATTTCTTTAGCGACAGCCAGAACGAACTTCTCATTTGTCTTCGAAATAGTAAATATTTCAAACGGCTTCGAATTTTTCAGAAACATTTTTGTGCTTCTTCTTCGGTTTAGTTGCAGTGGCGGAATTAAAGTGATGTTTAGTTCAAATTAAAATCGAAACTAACTTTACTTACTCTAAACTCTTTTATTTATAAGTAGGATTTGCATATGCATTCAAATAGCAGGTACTAAGCTTCTAGTACTAGCAGGTACCTGCAGTTCTTAGGTTTTTACCCGTTGTGGGATTTTTGAACAGCCCAGACACATAAGTGGGTTTTAAGCTAAGGTCCCACGATTGCCGCAAATGCGCCGATCTGGTCGGGCAATGACTACGCAAAAATTGTCTATTGAGCAAACAATTTTTTATTTGGATCACACGATTGACCCAATTGCGACAAATTTTGTCGGCTCAATCTAGCGAGCAGATTTCATAGGTAGGTCACACGATTGCCCGAATCGAAACAAAAATTGAAATAAATTTTCAAAAAATTTCAAAGCACCGACAAAATTTGTCGGCCCCTATGGTTGGCGCTCGAGTTGCCGACAAAATTCGGCTCAATTTTTATTTTTTTGTCTGGCTTCAACTGTTCACACGATTGACGCTATTGTACCAATTTCGTTCGGCGCAACAGGAGGCAGATCGAGTATTTTTGACATTTGCGCCGAAAAAGAATCGAGTTCACACGATTGGCATTAGGATTTTTTCAAAATGCGTAAAATTTCTACGCATTGCGGCAATCGTGGGACCTTACCTTTAGACAGTACACATAGATATAAGTCTGCTTTTTGTTTTTCAATAACTGTTTCATTGGCGCGGTTCAACTCAAAGACTAATGGCGACTGACTGAGTTTTGCTCAAATTAAAAAAAAAAAATTGTATGACAGACACAGTGTTAGTATTTTGTTAAAAACAAAATCAAAGGATACATTGATGATTGACTGGTTGCCGGAAATGAAAGCCAACTTGTTTTTCGTATGTGCGAGCTGCGCATCCAGTAAAAGTATTCTTTACTTCGAGCTTACAGCAATATACGCCAAAAAAAAGTCGACTTAATATTGAATTGCAAGCTTGTATCACATCTTATAGCCTAGACAGACGGCAGCGTTAATGCGCAGTAAGAGCCTTAATGCACATTATTTCGTGCATTAGCTCACTCAAATGCACATTAGCGCTGGCGCAAATGCACGAAATTAATGAGCATTTGTACTGCATTTAGGAATTTCAATATGACAATGCCGTCGAAATAAATCGATAATTTTCTGAAAGTGACAAGTCAAAATAAAACAAAAACGAAAATTTGAAAAAAAAAAAAATTTCCACAACCGTCTTGCTCTTATCTCAGAGGGTGAAACTTGGATCCCAGCTTGTACCATCACATTGATATTTGTGTGAGCTATTGCATTGATGGTTCTGGCATTGTAAAGTAGTTTCAGCAAAAGTAATTGCAGCTTTCTTTGAATTGCATTTTGCTTTTGAATCAAGACCGCTGCCGCGAATAGTAATTTTTGTCGCCTTTCCATTTCAACAAAATAAAACTCAGATGTCAGTTTGTCGTCTGTCAGAGTGAATTTCTAATTTGCATTTGTGAGTCAGTTTGTCGTCTGTCGGGGTGAATTTCTAATTTGTATTTGGGAGTTTTTAATGCACATTAACGCTGCCGTCTGTCTAGGCTATTAAATGAAGCCAAAATCCAAATTTGCATGCCCTGGCAACAAGTATAATCGCGTGTAATTGATTCACTTTCAAAACCTTGACGAACTTGTTTGAACGTACGCACCCGAAAGCACACAATTGCGCGAGGTGGCCACAGAAATAATAATTTTTTAATAATAATAATAATAATTGATTGGCACGACAGCCCGCTTACGCGAGACTAAGGCCTAGCTTCCCGCAACCACCCGTGTTGTGCGTGTGAATTTTGTACGCGGGTGGAAGGGACCTACAGTTTTATGCCGGTTCCGAACGGCTGGTTGGGAGCTTTTTCATAGGCAATTTTTACTCTCAGAGGTTTGCCATTTCCAGCTGACAGGACAGCCACCGAAAGAGAAAACGAGTTTCCCGTTATTTTTTTTAGGTGTTACTACATGCAGAATTCGAACTAGCGTCGTTCTGCATGCGACTCGTTGGACCGCGCACTAACCAACTGAGCCACGGCGGCTGGCCACAGAAATATCGCTGTAAAATCCAGTCGGGCAAAATCGGGCACCCGATCTCTTCATGGCAGAACTCACAGAAGACTAGTAAACAATTTCCCCAAAGACGGAACCGTGGCAAGTATGGCCTTTTTTTTGAAAGTCTATCGAAAGTTCAAAAAGAGTGATAAAAACAATGCTTCAAGTGCGTGCCTATGAAAAGACAACAACAACCAACTTTTTTTTCTATATTTAATTATATACTACAAATGCCTTCTTTTACGATGCTGGTGCAAAAAGTTTCAACTAATTTGCGTATTCCGTATTTTAAAACTTCAGCATTGGCGAAAAAGTGCAAATTGCTGATATTATTTCACACTCTAAAAATTGCTCAACTTTGACGGGCTCTACAAGTAAAACTATTTGTCCAATTTTGTTAAGGTTTTCGGATTTCTTAGGTCCAATCATTTATCTATCGGACAAGTATAACAGTTTCCCCCAAATCGAACATGACAAAATCGACTTTTGCAACCTACGTCGGCAGAATCAGCCACTGTGCGACGCGTCGTGCGCTTAAACTTAGGAACTCTAAAAACCAAAAGAATATATACATACATTGTGAAGAAACTCCCAAAACCAAGACTTGCTTCGCCAGATTTTCTGCATTTGCCATTTTTTGTTTGTTTATTTTTTTACAGTTTGACAGAAAAAATACAAAAAAACAGCTGTTTCGACAGTAAAAGAGCTTTCACCTCGAGTGGTGAATTGTTTGAACTTTCTTCTTGTCACCATTTTTCCCGAATACGGAAACAATCAAATTCAATTCAATTGTTACGGGGGGGTAACAATTGTTACGGTAGTGCCAGAATAGGGCTGTTATTGTGTGTATGCTTTTTTGTGTTGCTGATTGGTTTTGCTGCACAAATTGCTGTAATATCACCATCAATCGAATTTTTGTAGTGTATGGCTTTTTGCTGGCTTATGGTGCGCTTTGATTGATTAAAAAATTTGTAGGTATTTAAACCTGGTTGATTCCAATCTAAAATGTTCGCAAATATATTTACGTGGCGAGTTCAAAGTAAAATTATTTGTTTATATTGATTGGTTTGGTTGATTACAATTTTGAGAAACACGGAAACACAATCAAAATTGATAAAAACACTTGAAATCAACCATAATTAGACACGTGTTCTACATTTTTGGAAACCAAAAGGTTTCCAAGGAAACCAAGGGTTAAAAGTTTGTATGGAAAAACATACCTTAATAGGTCTATTTACTTTAAACATGGTGGAAGCACTACAAATGAGAAATACTTAGACAAGTATTTTGTCATAAAATTTCGGGCTCAACAAAGGGTAAAAGAAATTTGATTTATTAGGTCCATTGAGTTCGCCCCGGGCCCTGATAATTTTCGAAGCAGAGACTTAAAAAACAGTTATTAAGGCATGCCAGTCTGTCGCTGTGCAAAGCAGCCGGTCGCTGCGCAAGGCGCCCTGTCGCTACGCGCCGTGCTATGAATGCTTTTACGGGCATACTTTTAGGCACGCACTTTAAAGTACAGCGATTTGCTATAATTAGATCTGGCAATGATGGCCCGCGATAATAATGGAAGCTTCTAGTCCAATTAGAATGTGCGGGAACGATCTGCGCGATAACCGGACAGGTATAAAAGGCAGCCGGGTACCGCGCAGCGAGTCAGTCTTGGTTTAGGCAAGTGAAGGTACCACACGGAGTAATTAAGCAAATAATTAAGTGTAAAGGCAGTAAAGTGTGAAATAAAGTGATTGTTGGTTTTTATTGACTGCGTTTGAGAAATTAAGTGTTTTTTTATTTTAAATTGCACAATCCAGAGATACGTCCCAGCCCACTAGAACTAGTATTCGTAACATTTGGCAGAAGGAGCTGGCTGTCCGGAATTTGCCGACTGCTGGCGAGAAAGTGGAAATACAGCTGCGCTTGCGAGAGGCGTGTGAATCACGAGGCATCGATTGGGCTGCACACTAGTTCGGAACGCAGGAACAAGAGGCGTCGGCCAAATTGGAGGAATCGCCTGCGGGTGCTGCGTCGATGCAAAGTACGGCTGCAGCGGCTGCGCCACCACAAGCAATGGACATGAGCCAGCTTATGGTTGCAATGAGAGGCATGTTTCAGGAAACTTCTGTGAAAATTGAGAATATCAGTCGTGAAAATCGCGAAATGACGGTGCAAATGGCAACGAAACTGGAAACCGCGAATCAGGAACTTTCGGCGCAAATGGCAGCGAAACTGGAAACCACGAATCAGGAAATTTCGGCAAAATTCGAAACGACGAATCAAGAAATAGCAAGAATGGAAACGGCGACCCGGGAAATATCGGAGCAAATGGAAGCGTGCAACCGAGAAATGGCGACAAATTCTGCGCGCATAGAGCAGAAGGTGGAGGAAATTTCCGATAGACTGAACGGGAAAGTTGAGCATCTCGAGACGCGAATGGACAAATGGGATAAACGAGTTGACAGTCTAGAGGAGCGGCTTAAAGAGGTACAGCTGCGAGCAAGAGTGCAGTCGGTTGAGGAAAGTTTTGCCATAGCAGTGCCTACTTAAGATGGTACTACGTCGTTCGACACATTCAAACTACAATTCGATATTGCTGCTTTGGAGAGTCAGTGGACCGATGTTAGGAAAGGTCGGAGACTGATACTGGTTCTAAGAGGTCCTGCGGCTGAGGTAAAAACAGTTCCGGAAGGTTTGAGAGGTGATTACGAGACCGTCATAAGGGCGCTGGCAGCCAGATACAGTGACGAGCACAACAAAATGCTGTATTATTGCGAGCTGAAGAACCGCTGGCAAAGAGCAGACGAGGCGCTGCAGACGTATGCAGCAGACATTGAGCGGCTCGTACAGTTGTGCTACCCGAAATTCGGCGCTGATTATCTCGAGAGGATGAAGATTGAGGCGTTTATTGAAGGTCTTCATGACCCGGAGACACGACGCAGTGCATTGATGATGGGCAAGCCGACATTCCGTGAGACGGTGACAAGCGCATTGACGTATGAGGCCGCCTGGAGGGGAAGTTTTCGACATTCATCTGCGGAGATGCATGGGGTCCAATCTGGACGTGTCACGCAAAGCCAGACAGTGAGCTCGGAGGCACCAGCGGGGCTGCGGGCAGTATCATCTCCAGTCAGTTGCTGGCGCTGTGGCAAGCAAGGCCACATATCACGAGACTGCCATCTGCGAGGAAAGCGTTCCGGACAAAATACGTCGCCAAAAAGGGATGACGCCCTGCCACACCATTCGTGCGAGACCGAACGCAGGCATAATTCGCAGGCCGAAAACGAGGGACAAATTGTGGATGTTCGGTCGGTAAGAGTTCTGCAAGAGGAAGATTGGCTTGCGGAAAGGCTACAGAAGGACCAGCGCAAGGATACGGATCTCGCGAAGATCATCAAAGGCAAAGCGCAGAGGTTACGGCCGGACTGGCAGGAGATGGCTGGTGAGAGCACGATCGCGAAGGCTTACTGGGCACAGTGGCAAAGTCTACGTCTGCAGGATGGCTGCCTATACCGCGAGTGGGAGAGCAGGGATGGCAGGACCAGAAAATCACTAATAGTGGTCCCGAGAGGCCGAATCGATGATGTCATCGAGGAAAACCATAACGACTCCAGTGGAGGGCACCTAGGCATCGCAAAAACTGTCGCCAAGATAAGAAGGCGGTTCTATTGGGTAGGATGCCAGGAGTCTGTCGCTGAGTGGATCAGAGGTTGTAATCGGTGTTCGGCTGCGAAAGGGCCGGGGAGAAGATCGCGGAGCCGCACTCTACTAGTTGAAAGCAGGATGAAAGCGAGCTATGGTCTACGGGCTAACCCAGAGGGGTTCCAAGAAGGCGATCTGGTAATGCTTTACAACCCGCAGCGCAGGAAAGGTTTGTCTCCAAAGCTTCAAACGTCATGGGAAGGACCGTACAAGGTCGTGACCAGGATTAATGACGTGGTGTACAGGGTTCAACGCTGCTGCAGCGGAAACGCCAGGCTGAAAGTAGTCCATTTGGAGCGCCTGGCGTCTTACTCCGGCGGAGCCTCGGTACTTGTTCGGGACGAACAAGTCTAAGTGATGGACAGTGATACGATGAGAAATTCTGTGCCGCACTGTACAGGAATGCCTTTCTCCGCACGAATGTTTTCCAAGCATACTTTTAGGCATGCACTGTGAAGTACAGCAAAACTGTTATAAATTCGCTTGGTATAGTCCGATATGGCAAGGATGGTTCTCGAAGAAATGGACTGTGCGAGAATGGTCGAGCGCTTTCCAATTAGAAGTTGCAAGAAACTTTTCGTAACAATATATTAACAATTTCAACGATTAATCAATTCAATTTTTAAATGCTTGCTCAATTAAAGAAAGTGCCGAGGTATTTGTAAAACAATTACATCGTCAGGCTGTTCTTCTAGTTCCACAATTGTTCTTTGTACTATTAGCTTTAAGCGCTTTCGCTTTCTGTCGTTCATGTGGCGCATTTGGTCAGCCACATAATCACCAAATATTTGGTGTGAGTCAGCGGGAGTGTTCAATATCTTCAATGCGTTATTTAAAAGTTGATCATTTTCCATGTTGGCCTTAGATTTTTTTCTATATGATCCTTTTGGCATATCTAGGCTTTCCGTAGTGGAATTATCTCCGCTTACATCCACCCAAATTCTTCCTCGATTTCCTACAAACACTAAAAATTTCCTTTTACTTAGGTGCCGAACACTGACGAAGAATGGATGCTGCATGCCCATGCATTCAACAAAAAATGGAACTTCCCGAATTGTTTAGGCGCTCTAGACGGAAAACATGTTACCATGTTTGCACCTCCGAATAATGGAACCATGTTTATATGAATTAGTTTTGTTACATATATGCATTTAAATAAATAAAATAAATTACATAAATTACAAATACAAGAGCAAATATTTACTTACTAAATTTTAAATCGTATTACAGGACTGCCCAGCTTTTGATATGCATTCATATAAACAAAAAAACCTGCATGCGAGAGTTCTAAACTCTATTGAACTTGTTCAATAGAGCTAGAGTTCTCGTAGAGCCAATGAAAAACGTGTGTATACTACTCTCTACTAAAACTCTCGACTAAAAAATCTCGGGTAGAGACTGTGATGAGCTCTCGTGGAGAGCTCTACTGAGTGTCTAGACTTCTCTAGGCGAGATTTTTCTCTAGCTCTCGGTATTTTTCTCTACAGTGTATACGTAGCTTTACAGCAAATTTAATTTTGTTGTAGGTACAAAATGCCAAGGATTTCCAAAAACTCTCCTGACGTGTTTTGCTACATTTGTAGTGAATTTACCATAAAATCTCAACGGAACACATTGACTAGTCTGGTTAAAATCGCTTATGAGCGTTATTTTGGGATTCCGGTCGATGATAGAGACAAAAATTGGCTCCCAAAAATATTCTGCAACAGTTGTTCAAGGACGTTAAGAGATTGGCTCGAAGGAAGTCATAAAACCATGCCATTCTCAACGCCCATGATTTGGATAGAACCTCAAAACTATCAAAATGATTGTTATTTTTGTATGACTTCGACAAAGGGAAAAAAATAAACATAAAATTACATATCCGAACATTCCATCTGCACAAAAACCAGTACCTCGAAGCAGTAATACTGCACTTCCAGTGCGTATTAACAGCGACATAACGACTGATGATGAAAATACTTATCAGCATAGTCGATCGAGTACCTTTTCTGTTTTTATCCACAGACTTATCAAAACTCATCTTCTTACTCAATCTGATTTACATGATCTCGTTCGGGACTTGGGACTCTCAAAATCGAAGGCTCAACTTCTTGGGTCAAGATTAAAACAATGGAACTTGTTAAATGATTTTTGCTAATGTGGGAACGTACATACGATGTATAGTGATTGAAAATGTTGACAAATTATAGGCTATGGGGGGGGTTCTGACACCCAAAACCCCCCATTGGCTGCACCCCTGGGTGGAACGCATTTACCGCATCGTGGTGCCGATGTTGGCGAAGCTTTCTCACCAAAACGCAGCACATTGGTACAAGCACGTGAGAAAAGTTCAACAACTTATTAATAATTCACCTCCCAGAAGTACACACATTTCACCTTTTAAAATATTAACCGGGTGTGACATGAGAATAAAAGAAGATACAGAGCTTAGAGAACTACTTAAGGACCAAACTATAGAGTTATTACATACTGAGCGCGATAGGGTGAGAGGTATTGCCAAAGAGAATATAAGAAAGATACAGGCAACGCAAAAACGCGAACCAGAGGTGCAGTATCGCTTAAACGACCTGGTAGCCATAAAACGGACACAATTCGACATGAGTATGAAACTCAGAGCGAAGTACCTAGGGCCTTATAAAATAGTGAAAATACGTCAACATGGGAGATATGAGGTTGAGAAGGTTGGAAATGGCGAAGGGCCTCAGAGTACGGCGACGGTTACCGAAAACATGAAGAAGTGATGAACGCTATTCGGGGCGAATGCGTTGTCAGGCATGGCCGCATGGCCAAATAATATTGTGCTATATTTAAGATACATTTTGCATCAGTGTGCAATATTCTAAAAAATAACCAAATGGGATCAAAAATCATAAAATAACCAAATCTAATTTTCAAAAATAAAAATAACCATTTATGGTTAAAAATAAATCAAAACGGTAACGCTGGTTACGGCATGACGGCGGACGCGAACGGACGGCTTTTGTCCTGTTTTGTAATTCGAATACAATAAAACACTAACTTTAAAATAAACAATAAATGTAAATAAATCAAAACGCGCGTTTCAATCGGCAAAGAAATCTTCATAAATAAATACAAACTGATTTTAAAATCATAAACAAATTAGTAGAAAATTTATAAATGCAGTGTGTTGCCTACCAAAATTCCTTGAAAATCACAACTAACCTACCAAAGCCTTAATTTATGAAGCGAAGCTACCAATTATGGTCTAATTGGACCAAAACGACAACAATGATTGCAGTAAAAACAGATAGATTTGGCACTTGTGGACTTGGCGAGTGAGCTTGTAGCGGAGCTGCGACGACTTCGTTCCGATGAACATAATTTTAAAAATTATTCCAAAGTTGTGAACATGCAAAAAAAAATGGACATTGAGATCAAAAAGAGGCGAACTAAGCGCGATCATATGTCGCAAACATACAGCCTAACTGATCATTTTAACCCTTTACACGGCAACAGCGAAATTTTTCATCAAATGTTATTTTTAGATATAAACCCAGATTAGAAAAACACGTAGGGGAATTCTTTGTAAGGTGCCACCCCATAGCTTTTTTGCGCAAAACTCGTTAATGTTAATAATAATAATGTTAATAATGTTAATATACCATTGGAAAGAGCTATGATCCAAGGTAACACTTCATTTGAATTTTCCGTAAATACAAAATCGACACCCTATAATTTTCTAATGTAAAGTGCCACCCCCTAAAAATACCGCTAAAAACGTAGAAATCTCAAGAAAAAATGCATGATTTAGAAAATTTACGAAAGATTATTGAATTTAATTTGAATTGAATAGAAAATAACCGAAAGCAAAATGCAAATTGATTGGTAAAGCAGTCTCAGTTGACTGCTTGAACTGTGCGGTTGTGCTCTTTGCCTTGTCTGCTATGTCATCTTGTTCAAAGTGCGGTTTGCCTACCGCTAATCAAGTATCAATAGCGTGTGTCTTGTGCTGTAGCTGCCTACACGTAAGCTGCGCTAACATCAGTGGTGATTGTCTAAAATTTCTGAAGTCGTCGCAGAACATCACCTACAAGTGCGATTCTTGTGTCCGGAATCCCCGCCTGATTTGTGCTGACAAATTTTTTGAGCTCTGCAGCACACTTGAAGCTGTCTCCGCTGTCTTCGAATCATGGAAAGGTGCGCATACCCAGCGTGCCGCTGGCATTGATGTTGGTGTCAAGCCCAACCTGCCAGCTTTCATCAACAACAACAACAAAGTCCTGACTCGCTCGAAGGCTAAGGTAATGGAACCGGGACGTCTGGTCACAGCTGGAGGTACAGCTGACCCCGTTTCTCCGCTTCCATATAACAGCAATGACAACAACAAAATCAGTAAGCCAAAGAGGAGTGATTCTGTTGGCAAAACTGTGCTTAGCTCAGCTACTCGCTCTGGATCTTTGAAGCATGCCTGCTCTCCAACCGATGCCGCTCTCTCTGATCTCTCAGTGGTTGTTGCGCCTACGCCTTCCACCGCTGTCCGTGTTGATGCTGCTTCGTGCTCTCTTGCTGCTCCCACTGTTGCTAATGGTACTGGTGTTGCTACTGCTGCTGGTAATTCTGACGCGCCTTCTGCGGCTGCCTTTGACGCTGCTGCTTCCTGCTCTCTCGCTCCTCCTATTGTTGTTGACGGACCTGCTGTTAAATTGGTTGATGCTTTGGACGATGCTGCCTCGAGTGCTGCTGTGGCCGCTGCCCTAAGCTCGCTTCAAACTCCTTGGTCTACACAGGTTGCGGCCGTTGATGCTGTTAACTCGCAAAACTCTCCCACTCCAACCTCGCAACGTAACCCCGAATGGACAGTTGTCGCCAAACGCAATCGAAGTAAGCAAAGACAATCGGTGGTTGTTGGTTCCAACAACAACAAAGACTTAGATGTTGCGGTTCGAATGAAATGGCTTCACATCTCTTCGTTTCTACCTAAAGTGAAGCACCTTTTGTGCTATAAACTTATTAAGAAAGATATTGCCTTAGAATCGTTGAAAAAAGTAAATTTTAAGCTAGGAGTTTCAGAAATCTATTATGGGAAGGTACTGTGCTCAAATCTTTGGCCTGCTAATGTAGAATTACGTCCCTTCCGTTTTTTTCAAAGACCCGATGCACCTCAGACAGGTGCCTAGCGGATGCAAAGAGCACAAGGGTTAATAATGATTTAAGAATTTACTTTCAAAATGTGTCGGGTCTCAGAACGAAATCTGGGGCGTTGTTTACTATGAGCTCTCACCTGGATTATGACATTTTTGTCCTCGTTGAGACCTGGTTAACTAAGGATTTCTTTGATAATGAATTTTTTGATGCTAATCTTTATAATGTCTATCGTAAAGATAGGGATGCTGTGAAAACTGGGTTGTCTAGAGGTGGTGGGGTCCTCATTGCAGTTAGTTGCAAATTACGGTCGTGGCTTGTTCCTTTGCGGGACTCAGACTCTCTCCTGGATTAACTTTGCGTTGCGGTTGAGGGAGCCTCAAAGCTATTTATCTGTGCTTCCTATATCCCACCTGCTAGTGTGGATTATCTTTATAAGGCCCATGTAGACAACATTTTAACATTAGCAATGAAATACCCTGATGATCACTTTTGTGTCCTTGGTGATTTCAATTTGTGTAATGTTGAATGGTCTTATTTGGATAATAGTTTGGCCTTATACCCTAATAACGCAATTACCTTTGCGGAGACTTATGTTTTAGACAATCTTCAATATTTAAACCTAATTCAGATAAATAGTTTTGTAAATAAACTTAATAGAATTCTGGATTTGATGTTCATTAGTGATGGCATGAACTTTTCCTTACATGAATGTCACTTGCCTCTCTCTTGCTCGGGTATACATCATGTTCCCCTTGTTCTTGAAATGCAGTTTTATGAGTTTAAGAACAAATTCTTGCTTAACCAGAAATCTTGCTTTAACTTTAAAAAATGTAACTTTCTATTAGTAAATAATTTACTACATTCGTTGCATTGGGACTCTCTTTTCTCAGGGCATGATGTTTCTAATTGCTTTGATATTTTCAAAAATAAGGTGTATGACATTTGTGTTGAACACACCCCACTGTTAAAAAAGAGATGTTATAAAATACCTTGGTTTACTAAAAAGTTAAAAAAACTAAAGAATTTGAGAAATAAGTTCTATAAAAAATTTAAAGTTACTTGTAATTCCCACTTTAAGCTTAAATACCTGTTTTACTCTAAAAAATTCAATTCGTTGAGCAATTCGCTGCGTAAGAATTATAACCGGAAGTTTGAATCTGAGATCAAAACGAATCCGAAAGCCTTTTGGCGTTTCGTCAATTCTAAAAAACTTTCTGCAAATATTCCTACCAAAGTATTTTTGAAGGATGTTACGGCGGAAAGCCCCTCTGAGGCAGCTAACCTTTTTGCGGATTTTTTCTGTTCAAATTTTGTACGTGATACTGGAGCCCCCGCAAATTTTGAGACGAACATTAACTCTCACATAAACTTTGGCTCATTGTGCTTATCTCGGGAGGACGTAATTGAAGGCATTGGTTGTCTCAAGTCCTCTACGCAAACTGATGTAGACGGGCTTTCGGCGTGCCTATTTAAGAATTGTGATTCATTTGTCTCTCCGCTCTTAAATATCTTTGATCGTTCACTGGAATCGGGTGATTTTATTGATGCGTGGAAAGCTACTTCCATCACTCCCATTTTTAAAAGTGGCAACAAGAATAACATTACTAACTATAGGCCGATTTCCAAATTATCGACTGTTTCTAAATTGTTTGAATCCCTGATTAAGAAAAAGCTTTACTTTGCAGTCAAAAGTTTAATCTCTCCTTACCAGCATGGCTTTGTCTCCGGCAGGTCAACAGTTTCTAACCTTGCCGTTTTCTCTGAATATTGCTTAGCAGCATTTAGTGAAGGTCTCCAAGTTGACACTATTTACACGGACTTTTCTAAAGCTTTTGACACTGTAAGTCATTCAATCCTGGTCTCAAAAATGGCTGCACTAGGTTTTCACTCTACTTTTCTTCAATGGATCTACTCGTATCTCTCTAATCGTAAATGTGTTGTAGTGGTTGACAATGTTTCTTCTTTACCTTTTATTGCTTCCTCTGGTGTTCCCCAGGGTAGTATTATTTTAGGTCCTCTTTTCTTTGTTATTTTTATTAATGATATTTCAAGTTGCTTCACTAATTCTAACTTTCTACTATATGCTGATGACTTAAAGATCTACACTTCCATTAGGAATGCCTCAGATGCGGCTTTTCTCCAATCAGATTTACACAAGGTTACCGATTGGTGTCGTGTCAACCGTTTATCGTTAAACATCAATAAGTGTTTTCATATGTCATTTTCTAAGTCTCGTGCTCCTATTCCTACTTGTTATTCTATCTGTAATACTCGTCTTAAAGCCATTACCGAGGTTTCGGATTTAGGTGTCTTCTTCGACTCAAAATTTTTGTTTCACAAGCACCTAAGCTACACAATTGCTAAATCTTATGCTATGCTTGGTTTCATCCGCCGTTTCAGTTCGGACTTTACTGATCCATATACACGTAAACTACTTTATATTTCCCTGGTTCGCTCAAAATTAGAATATGCGGTCTTTATTTGGAGGCCCTTCTATGAATGCCAAATAAAACGTTTAGATCGCATTCAAAAGGCTTTCCTTCGGTTTGCTCTTCGTTCCCTACATTTTGAAAATCCCACTCCCTCTTATAGCTCACGATGCATGCTCATTGATTTGCGCTCTTTAAAAAGCAGAAGGTCTTTCCTCTGTATAATGTTTATTTTTGATCTAATTCGTGGCGCTATTGACGCATCGTGCCTACTGCAACGTATAATCTTCCTAGCTCCGATTAGAACTCTACGAAGTCAAGATCTGTTTATAATTCTACGTTGCAAAACAAATTACTCTTTTAATGCCCCAATTGTGCGAGCTTTGTTTGAGGCTAACTTACTCTCAAATTCTTTAGATTTTTCAGTTCCTAAAAATGTATTCAAGAATTTGTTAGAAAGACTTATAGTATAAGTAGTATAAGTACAGTATAAGTGTCAGTTAGTCTGTATGAATTGTTATTTAATTCTAGGCTATTTTTAAATAAAGAATAAAACGAATAATTGTATGGAAATTGATAAACAAAACTAATAATAAATAATTGACTGGCACGACAGCCCGCTTACGCGAGATAAGGCCTAGCTTCCCGCAACCACCCGTGTTGTGCGTGTGAATTTTGTACGCGGGTGGAAGGGACCTACAGTTTTATGCCAGTTCCGTACGGCAGGTTGGGAGCTTTTTCATAGGCAATTTTTACTCTCAGAGGTTTGCCATTTCCAGCTGAGAGGACAGCCACCGAAAGAGAAAACGAGTTTCCCGTTATTTTTTTTAGGTGTTATTACAGGCAGTATATGAACCTGCGGTTGCTGCTTTTGACTCGTTGTCCAACGCACTAACCAACTGAGCCACGGCGGCTGCCGACTGAACTAATTACAACTGAACTAATTTATTCCTCGTGATAGGATTAGAGAAAAATTGACTAAGAACACTTTAAATTAATTATAATGACGATTCCGAGCAATAAAAAGTCATTTTACCGATATAGGACCACAAAACAATGAAAAAAGGGGGGTGGCACCTTACAAAGAAAAAAAGGTGGCACTTTACATTTTTATGCCATTTTGGAAATCATTGTATAGATTTTTTCCTTTTACGATATGCTATTTACCTTAGTTTTTTATGTTTTTGGTTACTTTTTTACCGCAAGAAAACTCTTCAGTTTTCGTTTTTATGTTTTTTCTTAACCAAATTTTACATTTTTATTTACCCAGACCGTGTTATTGCGTATGTTCCCTCAAATTACACATTAAAATTGATTTTGACATATACCTTAAATAACAATAGGAATTTTTTTTCTTGGATTGCTGGAACGTCGAAATCGAGCAGGGGTGGCACCTAACAAAGAGTGGCACCTTACAAAGAATTCCCCTAAATGTAAAATACGTTGTTAATGGCTTTGCTTCAACTGCTTCACCAATGCAGTCGTTGCAACGATATAATGCAGTATAATGATTCAAACACTTTGAGGGTTTACATTGGACACATACAAATCGTGTTTTAAGATATATCTATTATTATTTCTGGATTCCTTTCACTGTTAGCAAATATGCTTTGAAGTCGAAAAGGTAGCTGACTAATACAGAACAGTGCCAATTGTTGTCTATAAATAAGGATCTTCTATTGACGACTTAGTTCCATCTATCCCAAGGAAAAAACATTCCGTTCAAGCAGAACATGCTCAAAATGTTATTGTTCTTGCTGAAATGTTCGGATATCGACTTTATGAAGTGAAGCACAACATCGACACCGGAAATGCGAAACCAATCCACCAACCGCCGAAACGAGTTCCGCTGGCCAAGAGGGAAGAGGTCACAAATTTGATCGAAAACATGCGGAAAGCAAAGGTCATAGAGCCCTCGTCAGGCCCTTGGTGCTCGCCGGTCGTGCTAGTCAAGTAAAATAATGTCAATACCCGGTTTTGTTTGGACTATCGGAAGCTCAATGACGTGACCAAGAAGGACAGTTATCCACTACCTCGGATCGATGATACCTTGGATACACTGTCAGGCACGCAGTGGTTTTCCACGCTCGACTTACGTAGAGGCTATTGACAGGTAGAAATTGCGGACGAGGACAAGGAGAAAACGGCTTTCAGTGTTAGCGATGGGTTGTGGCAGTTTGTAGTTTGGCTCTGCAACGGACCAGCGACATTCGAGCGGCTAATGGAACGTGTGCTAAAAGGGCTACATTGGCGTGTCTGGTAAACCTGGGCGACATAATCCTGACGGGCAAAAGCTTCGACGACCACCCGGAAAAGCTGAAGGAGGTACACTATGATCAATAAGTACCGGGACTGTGTATTTTAAATTTTCCGCCGTTGCCCGATGCAGGTAAAAAATGTTTTTTAGGTCGGTAGGACCTTAACTGACATCTGTGTCAAATTTTGAGCGGGATTGCATCATTAGTTTTTGTTTGGCAGCTGTTAGCGTCAGTCAACTTTTTGTACTTCGTCGCATTTTACAATGGATAATTTTGTTTAATCAACGTATTTGTTTGAAATTTTGTCACACATTATTCGCGATTATTTGAACAAACACAGTGTGAATATCATCGATCAGGCTCCCTATTCTCCAGATATGGCACCATGTGACTTTTTCCTGTTCTCCCGACTCAAGTTACCGCTTCGTGGAAAGAGATTTGAGTCCATAGAGGTCATAAAAGAAAATGCGACGCGAGAGCTGAAGGCCATACCTGCTTCGGCTTACCAGAAGTGCATGGACGATTGGACTAAGCGTTGGCATATGTGTATTGGTTTAGACAGTCCCGGTACTTATTGATCATAGTGTATTCGAGCGAATACAAAAAGCCGGGCTTAAACTCAACCCACAGAAGAGCTCGCTGTACGGATGAAGGTAAAATCACGGCGGTGAAGGAGTGGCCCCGACCACACATTCTACACGAACTCCGCAGTGTGTGTAGTGGGCGTGTACACATAAATATTACTGAAGATTCGTTCCTGGGTTTGCAACATAGCCAGCAGCTTGCACAAACTGACGGATAAACTGACAAACTGAGAAATAATCAGTGCTCAGCCTTGGGGTGCCAAATGAGGTGACCATAGTCGGCTACGCAGACGATATAGCAATTGTGACAGTTGCACAGCACACCGACACGCTGCAGAGAAGCTGCAATGACGCGATAGCTCGAGTGAAGCAATGGCTAACTGGCGCGAAACTGGAGTTGACGGCGCACAAAGCAGAAGCAGTGCTGCTCAGCACCAGACAGGTGCTCACCATGACGGTTGGTGGTCACTCAATCACGTCCCAGCCTTACCTTCAGTACTTGGGGGTCATCATTGACGCCAAAATGACCTGCAAGGAGCACTAAAAAACAGTGCGAGTGAAAGCAACCCGAGTAAACGGGATAGGGAGCCCACGCACCAGCAGACCCTTTCACGAGTCACGGCGTCAATAATACTGTACGCAGCGCCACAGTCAATTCAGACGCTGTGGTGAGTGGACGTATTTGCTAGTGCGATTTAGTGCGTGAATATACAGCGTGTGATTCGGTGTGCCCGAGTAGCGGTATATTGTGAGTACATTTTGTAAACAAGTTACCGTTGGTAACTTGTGGGCAATTGTTCTTGCGTATTTTGCGTAAACAAGTTACCGTCGGTAGCTTGTGTGTAAATTGTTGTTGTGCACAAAAGTGTAAACAGGTTGCCGTTAGGTGATTTAGGCATTTAGGCATTATTTGTGCAAGTGCTTCAGCCCAAGCAAGTGCCCTAAGGCACTTGCGGCGTGTACAGTAGTTGTTGCTGCAACAACTCGAGTTGAGTGATTGTTGTTATTGTTGTAGAGTAGAGTAAATAGAGGTAATAAGTCTAGTGTTAGATAGAGTGTAGAGTGTGAACGGGGTGCCCTAAGCGCAAGGGAAGTGTCAGGTGCGACTCTGCCCGGGAGCCGTCCGGTCGGGATACAACCGACATGACGTCATTCGATGCGGAGTCAGTGTCGGCGGACGCCCGGTTTCCACTTCGTAAGAGGCTTGGGCGCGCAGCTTCGCTCGCCGACACTGTAGGCGGAGTAAGTATGGATGAGGCCAGCACGAGCGCAAAAGGTGCTGAGTCATCAGCCGTGAAGGTGCGTGCGGTCGTGCCCGTCGTTGTGGCTGGCGGTGAGGTGTCGGATACGCCGTGTTTGGTAGCGCGAAAGAAGAAGAAGGGGGTAAAGGCGGCGGCTGTTGACCAGGGGCCACCTGCGTCAGAGGCGCAGTGATCGGTGCGGATGGTGTCAGCGCCGCCGCCATGAAGAAGGTGGTTGAGGTCACGAGCGAGTATGAACTGCCTTTAACCCTTCTGTTCGTGAGAAGGTCCCTGGGGACCTTTTCGATTTTCAAACTCTCATAACTTTTTATTGTTGTAGGATGCAATATTCGAACCGGATATGTATTCCAAGAGAAAATTGTGCTAAAGCGGTAAAGAGGTTTAACAACGTTTAGTACGTGGATTAGTGAATAGGTCCCTAGGGACCTTGTACTACTATTTTCAGAAATAGCTAAAATTTGCACTAATTCGTCTGGCCAGACGAAAGTAGCATGGGGCTAGGGATATATTAGTATATATATACACAAACCATGTTATTTATACATTGTACAAATACAGTGTAAAAAGAAGGATATGATTATATGACTTTTTTTACTTTTTTTTAATTTTAACGTTTTTAGCTACTACTTATATTTTATTTTTTGTAGTTATATGTATCTATTTATATAATATGTAATACGCATATTTTGTTAAACTTTTGTTTTTCATGCAATGCATCTTTGGCACTTGCGTGAAAGCAAAGAATATAGAATATAAAGAATACGCATCTTCAAAACTTTGTCAAGCGTGTTTCTTGATGCGGGCGGGAAGAGATGAGCGGAGGCATAGCTTGCGGGAAATTTGCTCGCGCTCAACAGTTTGCGATCTTGTCAGTGTTGCCGTTTTGGTCCAATTGGACCATAATTGGTAGCTTCGTTTCATAAATTAAGGCTTTGGTAGGTTGGTTGGTTTGTTGTGATTTTTAAGGCATTTTGGTAGGCAACACACTGCATTCATAAATTTTCTACTAATTTTTTTATGATTTTAAAATGACTCTGAATGTATTTATATATTTTATGTTAATTTTAATTTAATACTTTCAATTGCAGCATATTTAATATGCTAAACTGTGTCGTTTTTGTACTGAATTTAATTGTTTTTGCTTTTAAACAATCTATTTATGTTTCTGTGTTTAAAACTAAATTTTTGTTTTACAAATTTATTTTGGTAGGCTGAGATTGATTTTGGACCAGTTTTGGTAGGGAAAAAATATTCTTAGTGGTAACACTGGATCTTGTTCGTCGAAGCGCAAGCGAAGAGTAAACAACGAACCAAAGTATCGTCATCGTCGTTTCAACGAAGATGATTCGGGATTCGCTAATGTTTTTGGTGTTGTCGTTTATTGTGTGTATGCTTTTTTGTGTTGTGATTGCTTTTGCTGCAATGTCACCAGCAATCGAATGTTTGTGGTGTATGGCTTTTTGCTGGCCAATGCTTTGATTAATTTAAAAATTTGGTGGTTGATCCCAATTTAAAATGTTTGCAAATATTTTTACGTGGCGAGTTCGAAGTAAAATTATTTGTTTATATTTTCACATGCTTGATTACAGTTTTGAGAATATGGTAAAACTACGAAAAAAAAGAACTGATAGGCATATTGACTTCAAAATTCGTGACACACTTGAAATTAAAAATAATTAGATGCGTGTTTTAATTTTTTTTTTTCGAAATCTAATGGAGGGTTAGAAGATTGTATGGAAAAACATAATTTAATAGGTCTATTGACTTTCAATAGGGCGAAAGCAGTACTAAAGCACTAAATAAAGAAATAATAAGAAAAGTATTTTGTCATAAGAAAATTGTATTACGGCATGCGTACGTTTAAAAATAGTTTAAATGTTCTACACCTGAATGATTCCATGGCGAATGATGTGATCATAAATTTACAATATTAGATTTTCTTATTTTAGTTCTTTTAAACAAGCATTATATGTGGGCCGTAAGAAAAGTTCCAAAGAACGAGACGGAAAATTATTACGGGTAATAAAAACGTTTTCTTTTCTTTCCAATTCCATTTTTATTGATTACTTATTATTTATTTTTTAATTGCCTGTAGCGATCATATAGGTCGCCACGCCAGCCATATTTTATTTTCTTTTCTATAATTTTGCGCACACTACAGTCGGCAGTGAGTTCAGGAGCAATATGCGACGCTGTGCAGGCTTATAGAAGAAGAACAAAAGCTAGCCAGAAAATATAAATCGTTTTACAATTTCAGCTTTTCGCCAGCGCAACAACAAGAACAACAGCACATCGTCTTCCTCCTCTTCGGACAATTCAGCGAGAATGAACGAGTGAGCACAGACGCGGCATTCGTGTTTCTATGATTTGCGCTCAGAGCATTGTGTTGTCATTTCAAGTGTTTCCTCTTGTTGTCTACCCCCCGCATCCAGAGGACGGGTGGCGATATCAGCACCCGCATTCAAATTTTTGCTTGAATGAGATGCACACTCTTTATGTTTCATACTTTTTGGTGAAAGGCAAACATGGTCATCACATTGCTGGCAACGAAATCCAGTTTTGCGGTGCTTGCAGGCCTGAATTCTTATACACAGCGTTAAGAAATGATAGCACCATTGACTTTTTGTATCATAACTTCCATGCTAATGATCGAAGAAAGGAAAAACTTGGTCCAAATATCCATTGCATATATTTAAATAATGTCCTGCACCCAAAATTTCGAAATGTTCGATACAAAAGACAAAATATGAATTTAAATAAAAAAGTCACTTTCGCAAGCGTTAAGAAATGATAGCACCACTTACAATATTTTATTTTTGTACGGCCTTTGACTTTTTTGTCAAACTTCTATTGTCAAAACTAAAGAAGTGAAGAAGAAGTGAACGCAATGGGCAGAAAGGTGGAACTGGAACAAGAGGAAAAAGCCGTCACAAGCGCTCTTAAAGACGAAGGTCTAACAAACCGCGAAATTGGACGTCGGATTAGCCGTTGTCACACGGTAGTTGGCAAATTTTTGCGCAATCCTACAGCTTATGCAAATAAGAGAAGCCCAGGTCGTTCATGCGGTCTCTCCGAAGCGGATAGACGTATCATTTGTAGAGCTGCTTCTAATTCATCAAAGGACACGCGCCATTGATGAAGCGAATTTTCACCACATGTGTCCTATGTTACCTTCTGGAAGAAACTAAAGGATACTAAATTCCTAGAATATAAAAAAATTACCAAAGCTCCTGCTCTAAAACGTGCGCATATCGACAAACGAGCCGATGCGCACCAAACATGGTGCAGTGAGTGGGCATCGGTAAACATAAGAAACAAAACTAAGCCTAGAAAATCAAATTTAAGCCTGATTTACCCTTCCAGATCATCAGGTCTGACGAAAAAAAATTCAATCTAGATGCACCACATGGATTTCCACATTACTGGCATGATCTGCGCAAGAAACCGAGGCTTTTCTCAAAAAGGATTTTCAGTGGTGGATCAATAATGCTTTGGACAGCATTTCAGGTCATGGAAAAGCATCTCTGGCATTTACTGATACACGTTTGAACTCTGCGCGGTATCAAGAGCTCCTTCAGGAACATGTTCTTCCATATATCGACAAGTTTCCCGCCGTGGATTTACGTTCATGCAGGATAACGCAGCAGTGCACGCATCGAGAAGTAGCAAAGAATGGTTACAATCGCGTAATATTCCTATCCTCGAATGGCCAGCAAGATCGCCGGATCTGAACCCAATAGAGAACCTATGGGGCATCATGGCACGGCAAGTTTACGACGATTGTCGGCAGTTCGAGGATGTGACCTAGCTCCAAAAAGAAATTGTCCGGGTCTGGGAAGGATTACCTCATAATCTTGTACAAAATTTGGTCGAGTCCATGCCAAAGATAACTAATTTAACCATTAAGAATAGAGGAACCCCCATTTCATATTAAACACAAAAATAAAGTGCATTGCGAAAAAATAAAAAGAAGTATTGTAAGTGGTGCTATCATTTCTTAACGCTTGTGAAAGTGACTTTTTTATGTAAATTCATATTTTGTCCTTTGTATCGAACATTTCGGAATTTTGGGTGCAGGACATTATTTAAATATATGCAATGGATATTTCGACCAAGTTTTTCCATTCTTCGATCATTAGCATGGAAGTTATGATACAAAAAGTCAATGGTGCTATCATTTCTTAACGCACTGTAGGTATACGAATTGACCAAGGATGCAATGAATATATCAAAAAATAAAGGCTTGTTTTATGCATAGTTTAGTTAGTTAGTTTTTGAAAGTTTTACTTAACTTTACTTAATTTTCCATTTTTTCGCCTGGCGAAGACGAAGATGTGCATAAACAAATTGACTTTGTTAATTCATAAACGCGCTTGCAAATTGTTTCGATTTCTTACGTTTTATATAGAGGGTTAAAGTTCTAAAGTTTCATAAGCCCAACCATATAAAGTTTCGATATTGAACAGTGAATCGAGTGCGGAAATTTGAAAATTGTGTAAAAGTAAATTATGTCATATACAGTGTGTTTTACAAAACAGATTTGATTGTAGAATTTTAAAGAAAGAGTGTTTCAAAATTGTATTACAGTAGCGACTCGGTAAAAGCAACCCTCGATTTGCGCAACTCCTCGATTATCGCAACCACCGAATTTTATGCATTATAGACTCAGTAAAAGCAACTGCTGCCGAAAAAACCTCAATAATCGCAACTTTTTCTTCGTCTTATATGCTTTTTGTGGAGTAGAGTGTCAGTTGATGTCCCGTTTCTCTCTCTAGTTTCTTTAAATCAGTAAAATAAATTGTTAATCAAACTGTTTTGTTAATTAAAGCCTTTTTAACAAATGTTTGGAGTTCTTGTTTCTGTTTGATTTTTCTTAAACACAATGAATGTGATTAGTTTAGGTTTTTTTTTTTTGTAATACAACAAAATATGAATAAAATAATAATGAATTCTAATGAAACCCTTGAAGATGTCAAACGCTAGGGTGGATGAGGAAAGACCATCCACAAGCACACAAGCACTGGCGAGGGTGAGCGGGGACCGACCGCCGTTTGGCGGACGGACGCAAACCGTCATTCGGACTGACAAAACAGCTGAACGGACCAGTGACAGGACGCCAGGACAGGCATTGATAGGGCCCACAAAGCCTACCTCAGCTAAACCCGTCCGACAGACTAGGTTAACTGGAGTGGCAAATCCGTCCAGACGACTGAGCCTGTTGGATAAGTCTGCAAATACTCCGGGCAGTAGTGAACGGGTGCAGACGAGGGGTAGAGGGGGTAAGCGTGCGGGTTCCCACACTAAGGGACCAAAGGCGTAACTATGGAGATTGTACAAGTCAATCTCCATAGAGCGTCGGCAGCCGCGGCTGTCCTAACTAGGACCATCAATACCTTGGGTCCTAGTATAGCCCTGGTGCAGGAACCATGGACCAGCACCAACGGTCAAGTCAGAGGGCTATCTCAGGCAGGTAAGGTATTATGTTGCCAATCAACAACAACCAGAGCCAGGACCTGCATCGTGTTTAATAACATATCATTCTTCCCGTTAACAGACTTCGTTACGCCGGATCTATGCGCGGGTAAGATTACCTGGAACTCCAGGGAAATCATTATTGCCTCCGCATACTTCCCTGGAGACGACGACCACTGTCCACCCCGAATAGCAGAACAACTTATTGCCTATGCTAGGGGCAACCACATGGAGCTCGTAATGGGCTGTGATGCGAACGCCCATCACACCATGTGGGGGAGCACGGACATTAATCCCAGAGGTGAGTCACTGTTCAACTATATACTCTCCTTAGACTTAAGTATTTGCAATATTGGGAACAGCCCCACATTTGTAACTAGGGTCAGAGAGGAAGTCTTGGATATGACCTTGACAACCTCGATGACAAAAGACCTTGTCAGTAATTGGCGGGTGTCTGACGAGCCGTCGTGCTCAGATCATAGGCAGATAAGATTCACACTAGGGTATCAGATGCCAACCGTGGTTACATTCAGACCAAAACGACAGACCGACTGGGACAGTTATTGCCTCCAGTTAGGACAGGACATCCCAACTCAAATCGAGAATAGGATAGATACCATAGACGGACTGGAAAGGGCCTCTAAAATTCTTAGAGATTCCGTTCTGAATTCCTATGAAGAAAACTGTCCCCTCAAGGCCAAAACTTGTAGGAAACAGACACCGTGGTGGAGTAGTCATCTTAACAAACTAAGAAAGGAAGTAAGGAAACTTTTCAATGGAGCCAAGCGCAGTAATGACTGGCAGACCTACTCCCAGACTCTCACCAAATACAACCAAGAAATCAGGAAGGCCAAGAGAGAATCCTTTAAGCGGTTCTGTGAGGACGTATCAGATCTGTCCTCCAGCTACAGGCTTCATAAGGTTCTCTCGATGGAAAAATCCTATCCGATAGGAACACTAGTGGATGGAGATGGGACATCCACAAAATGTGAAAAGGAAACACTTGTCCTTCTCCCCAATACCCACTTCCCGGGGTCAGTATACATAAGTGATCCTCTGACAGGCAGTACTGGACAGGTGCATCGTTCAGGTAGGGAAGACTGGAAAACTGCCAAAGCTGCATGTAATGCACCAGTAGTAAAATAGGCGCTGGAATCATTCTCTCCCTACAAGGCGCCGGGAAAAGATGGCATTTTCCCGGCGCTCTTACAGAAGGGAATGGCGATACTAACGCCCATTTTAACCAAAATCTACGTATGTAGTTTAGCTTTTGGGTACATTCCAGAAGCCTGGAGAATAGTTAACGTGGTCTATCTTCCGAAACCTGGAAGAGCTGATAAGAAGGGCCCAAAATCTTTCAGGCCAATAAGCCTGATGTCTTTTGTGCTTAAAGGCTTAGAAAAGGTCGTTGACCGGTATCCGAGGGAGGAAATACTCACTCAGCATCCCCTGAGCACGAACCAACATGCTTACCAGAAAGGTAAATCCACGGAGACGGCCCTATCGGCACTGGTAAGCAAGATTGAGAAGTCCCTGGCGGAAAAGGAAATCTGTCTAGTAGGTTTCCTGGACATAGAAGGGGCTTTCAACTACACAACCTTCGAAGCGATAGAAATGGCGCTAGAAGGACTACAGACGCCTGCCACCCTTATAAGATGGATATCATCAATGCTGGAGAGCAGGGTGATTCAGTCTTACTTAGGGGAGGCAGAGCTGTCAGCAAGCACAGCGCGAGGATGTCCTCAAGGAGGAGTACTATCCCCACTGCTGTGGTCTGTAGTCGTAGACGGATTAATCCGCTCTCTGGAAGAGCAGGGACATGAAGTCATCGCATATGCAGACCATTTAGTCATTGTGGTCAGAGGCAGAGATGGGCATACCGTCCCAGACTTGCTTCAGAGCGCGTTGAGGATAGTCGAGGACTGGTGCATCAGACAGAAACTGTCTATGAATCCGGACAAGACAATCATAGTCCCTTTTACACTCAAAAGGAAGATTGACCTAAGACAGTTTATGATCTTTGGAAAGGAACTGAACTTCTCGAAGGAAGTTAAGTATCTAGGGGTAATCCTGGACAGCAAATTGAACTGGAAACCTCAAGTTGATCGCATCATCAAGAGGGAAGGTAATGCTCTCTGGAGTTGCAAAAGAATCTGTGGCAAAAATTGGGGACTGAGACCGAAGTGGCTTCAGAGTTTATACTCCCTAATAGTTCTGCCGACTATCACCTACGGGGCGATAGTGTGGTGGAGGAAAACCACGGAAATAACAACTATGACTAAGCTGGGAAAACTTCAAAGACTAGCGAATACCTGAATAACAGGATGTCTTAGTACTACACCAACGGCAGCCCTTAATGTTATACTAGGGATACTTCCGCTGGAACTAAATGTGCAAATGGCTGCAACCATTAGCGCATACAGACTAATGCATAATGGATCCATACATAGGGATGCGCATGCAATCGGTCACCTATCGCTGCTGAAGGATAGGAGGCGAGACGGAGGCTTCTGGATGCCTCTGGATCTGATGCCACCAAGATACCTCTTCAGGAAAAACTACGTTACGTACATACCGCACAGGGAAGACTGGGCTGTTAATAGAATCAGTCTCAAAGACGGAAGGCGGAACGGGAGCTGGAATATTTAATACTAGCTTTCAATTAGCAGTCAATCTGGGTGACACGGCCACGGTCTTCCAGGCTGAGGTCTTTGCCATAAATGAGTGTGCCAGAAAGATACTGACTCTCAATAAACCAGGAGAAAGAGGATAATCATAATGTCCGACAGCCAGGCTGCAATAAAAGCTCTGGGCTCGACGACGTTTGTTTCCAAACTGGTCTGGGAGACAGCAAATGTTCTCCAAGACATTTCACAGGATAACCGGGTGATAGTACCCTGGGTTCCTGCGTACTGTGGGCACGATGGGAATGAGCAGGCGGACAGATTGGCAAAGGAAGGGGCGGCAAACCGACCCTATGGACCTGAGCCGATCATGGGTGTCAGCAGAGCTCATTTTAGGCATTGTGTCAAACAGGAATTCAAAAATCGGGCCAACCAGAAATGGTCCAATACGATGGGACAGTGCTGTTCCAAGCTATTCTTTCCGGCCTATTCGGAAGGTAAATCTAAATACCAACTGGACTTAAGCAGAAGGGAGCTTAAGTTCATGACGGGAGTCCTGAGTGGGCACTGCCTGCTAAATATGCATAAAGCGCGACTGGGATTGACAGTTAGCGAACTATGCAGGTTCTGCATGAAAGATGACGAAACATCCGTGCACATAATAACCGAGTGTCCCGCCCTCCTACACGCAAGGAAGCGTATACTGGGAAGGGAACTAATTCAGACGAATGAGCTCTCTGGAACTAATCTGGAAAAGATCAAGGAGTTCCTGGACAGTATTGGGGGAGATGAACTCCTCCAATAATGAATAAGGGATACGGCACAATAGTTCTCTTTTGACGCAGTGTCTCGGGCAGTTGGTGCTCGGCTCCCGTATCTATTCTATGAAACCCTATAAAACTTTGTGAAATTTGCAAATTTTCATACAAAAATTTAGACTCGATAATTGCAACAAACTCGGTAGTTGCAACTGCCCCTGTCATTAATCGGTTGCTATTACCGAGTCGCTACTGTACTTGTTTACTGTTGCACACCTAACTACCTAGTGCGCGATATAGTTAATATGCAGTACATTCCCCATAGCTTTCTATAATTGCTTGACATCGTCTTACACCGCTTAATTTTTTGGCATAATATGGAAGCAAATTCCTCCAAATTTTTTTAGGGTCGCAGAAAGCTGCTTGGTTGTGGATATTCTATTTCCACGGATCTTAGCCTTCATAAAAGTCCATACATTTTCAATTGGATTTGCATCGGGACTTTGGGCAGGGCAATTTAGCTGTTGTGTACCTTCTTTTGTTTTCCAAAATGTGCATAGGTGACTACGGTGTTTTGGATCATGTTCTTATAGAATCCAACGACTTGCATCCGGCCCCTAAAGTTTTACAGCAGACTTTAGCAAAAATTTTTCATAAAGTTTAATCATAAATTTGGCGTCTAGATTTTGTGTAAAGATAGTCAAAGTGCCAAATCCTTTGTTTTTTAAACCATGGACTTTTGTAGGGGCTTACCAGTCCGCTGAACAATTTTTTGGCCTTTAGCGATCAAAGCTTTCCTCCAGATATTCGAAACAACGAAAGTGGACTTATCCGTGAATATAACTTTACTCCAATCCCGAACCAATTTTTCCTTTTCCCAAACTAGTCATTTTTGGATATGAGTGTCAGTCAATAGCGGTTTGTAAAGTGCTCCTATTTCGAAATTAAGCACAAAAATAAAATGCTTATTACAGCGCGCAGTAAATATTTATATGTATTTTAAAATTTACCGTTATATTGGTAACGTTATCATACACGGTAAAAAGTTTACGAACATTTATTTTGTGGAACACACTGTATTTTTCTTCTACATAAGAAAAATTTATATTTAACAAAAATTTAACTATCAATCAATCATTATTGTGCCCTTTTACTACTATATATAACCTAAAATTAACAGCCAAAACCATCAAAACACACCCTATGAAGCAAAATGCTATACAATGCGTTATAGGTCCCTGGGGACCTTTTCACGACGCTAAGGCCAACGGGCGACTCACTAATCGGAGGGTTAAGAAAGGCGTCCGTATGGTGAGTCGCCCGTGGACCGTTGGTTCTGGTGGAGCATCGAACGTTGTGATGGAGGGGAATGAAGGCTTGCTTTCGTCCCTTCTGGAGGCGGAACAATGCTACATCAAGTGGTTTTCATTTTGCTTGCGGCCCTTCATGCCGATACCTGGCTGCTTTAGGTGTCTGAGCTTTGACCACAGAGTGGCTAAGTGCAGAATGAAAGCGGACGTGTCGGCGCTGTGGCCAGAGCGGTCATCGCGTCCAGCAATGAGCTGCATTGAGCGTATGGACATTGAGCGCCCACAAAAAGTCATAGTCGCCTATAACCCGCCAGTTACGAAAGCAAGAGGACGCCCGAATATGCAATGGTTTGTCCAAGTCATCTCAGTCCTGAAGAAGCTGCGAGTGAACAACTGGAGGTCGGTGGCCAAAAATCGCGAAGCCTGGAAGAAAAGTGTAAATGAAGCTAAAGCTTACCCCGAGCTGTAACGCTGCCTGATGATGATGATGATAGAATGCTCCGCAAGCAAAATGAAAACCACTTGATGTAGCATTGTTCCGCCTCACAGTGTTTGTTAATCTAACCATTAGCTGAAAGTTTGCTGAAGACAAAAAAAATTATGAATACTTAGGACTTACCGACTGCTAGCCTTTGCCGTAGCCAAGACCGCAGTGCGCGGTGCGGAGACACATCCTGCTCGAGGTGACACTGCTGCGGTGTCCGCTACAGCGAACACCTATACAGAATAGTAGGGATCTAGACTGGGATGTCAATAAACTTCCCCCTAAAATTAGGGTGTTATGCGACCCGAGCCCCTGATTGGTTTACAACCAGGGGGTGATTAACCTGGTTGTATTTGGACGGAGCCTCCCCGATACCGTGCCGAATCGGGGGTAGTACTTGGTCCTGCAATGGCAGCCTTCGCCGCCCTATTCGTTCTCGATAAGATAGAAGAAAATTAAAAGAAGAGCGTGGCGGTTGAGACGGACGCAGCCGACAAGCGCGGTACCTTCGCTCGGCAGTCGTCGATGAGTACCTCACAGCGCAGGCTCGAGCAGAAGAGCAAACTGACCACCAGTGAGAAGGCAGATGCCACGCTGAAAAGGGTTAGGTTCCAAGAATCTGCCGATATCCATGCCAAACGAGTGAAACACGCCAGAGGCGCCCCGCGGAGGAAACCGCACTCCTCGAGCGAGCAGGCCGTCTCTTCAGTGAAGCGGCTAAGGATCAGCTCTGCATAGCATTGGTGGACGAGAAAAACAGCACTGGTCGATAGATCAGCGAGCGATGGGATAAGATCGAGGCGAAGCTTTCCGACCTTGTGTTGGGAAAGCTGAGAGCAAAACCAGGATCTATCCCCAGTTCCAACTGTTCAGACGTGATCGGGGGCCATCCGGTGATCAGATGTGACGACGAGGCCTCGAGGGTGTTCTAGTTTGAGTGCGTCGCTGGGAAGGTCTGAAGCTCAGACTGGTACCAGCCAGCGAGATCCCCAAGAGACGAAGGGTGCACATCTGGTGGTTAGAGGCAGACTGACCATGCGAGGATAGTAGTAGAGATACTCGCTCTGCAGAATCCGGAGGTGCCAATGTATGACTGGGTCATCATTCGTGGTCCTTATCAACCTAGAGAGTGTTGAGGCCATCGAATAGGCTGATGGCAGATTGAGGTATGGCATCAGGAAGGCCAGGATCCGTGTCTAGACACCGGCTCTTAATCCAGATGAGGTGGAAAACACCAACAAGTTGTTGGACGACCTGGTATATCCAGGGATATAGCGTTCTGTACAGGGCTTCTTAAGGTACAGCTTGAATATTAGCTAAGAAACATACTAACGCTTATCTATGTTGCAGCCTGAGCAGTGACGATCTCGACGTTGTAAGCAGTGAAGACAACGAAAAGGGTTTTATTTTAGATAATAACCTTAACGTTTGTAACTTGGGTAACTCGCCTATTTTCATATTCCCGAGCTCAGAGAGCTTTCAGGGGTGGGAGAAGGGTTCTAGACGTAACTCTGCTACTCGTCCAGACTAATTTGGGTATTGAAGGTTGGAGGGTGTCCGATTAAAAATCTTTCTCGGACCACAAGTACATCATATTCAGTGTTGACACACCGGTGTGTACTCCAAAAAAGTTTAGGAACCCTCGGACGACAGACTGGGACAGGTACGAGGGAATTGTGAGGTCCCAATTCCAAAGGTTCACGAAGTCTAGCATCAGCTCCAGAGAAGAGAGCTCGAAAAAACTCTGGGTGGCCTGTTTGACCAATCTTGTCGGATCCATCACGAAAGGAAACCAATTCCACCGTGGTGGAACAGTGAGCTATCTGAGTTGAGAGAGGAGACCAGAGAGGTCTTTAATGAGTCCTATAGGACCAAGGTTTGGCAGCCGGATGGGACAGCCACGGAATCAGTGGCGGAATCATTGGAACTCCTAACGTCCACTCATTTCCCCGGATGGGTTATGACCGCTTTCAGGGTGCTACCAATTTGAAGTCCTAGGGCGAGAACGAACGCCTAGACGGTGATCTCTAGGAGGTGATCCGCTGGGCTATTAGCTCTTTTTCTCCGTATAAAAGTCCCGGTTCAGACAGAATCCTGCCCATCATGTTACAAAGATTAGGGGGAGACGTAATTAACTGGCTTCGAGAGCTCTTCGCCAACTGCAAAGCACTGAACAATGTAACTAAATCATGGCGGAAAGCCAGTCCTTCCGAAGGACTTTAGGTCAATTAGTCTGACTTTGTTTGTGTTAAAAACACTCGAGCGTATACTGAAAACGTATATAGGAGGAAGCCTGGAAGAGTACTATCTATCCACAGCTCAACAGGCATACATTAAAGGTAAATCTACCGAGACGGCTCTGCACGAGGTCGTGAAGACGGTAGAGAGATCTCTGTCGTTTAAAGACCCCCTTATCAGTCAGTTTCAAAAAATCGATTATTTTTTTTTTGTTTCAATCGTTAGAACTTTTATCTGAGAATATTCTTGCAAAGTTTGAGAGTTCAACTCAAACTAGTTTAGGAGTTACAGGTTCGGGGAGAGTCTCGCGCGGGGCAAGCGCGAGCCAAGTGAAAACTTTACAGCCCACGTTCTGAAAACCATTTTTTTTTTAATTCCGTGCACGATTTAAAATAAACCATAAAAGCTATGTATACAAGTAAGATACTGTTTTTTAGATTATTTAATTGTGCATAGACTGAACTAAAAAAATTTTTTAAAAGATTTTTATTTTACAATGTAGTTAACGCGCTTACTTAAATACAAGGCCGAAAAATCGAGTACTTTTTTAAAGAATGACAAAAATATTTAAATTACATCTTTTAAGCACCATAATAGTCTATACTATGCAGGAAAGCCTTCTGAATAAAAAAGTATTTCAATTTCTTGTTTCAGGTAAAAATTACGGGCTGAATCTTGCACGGAGTTTGAGTTGTCCGCGTCGAGCTGCTGCGCAAGATTGTTCATAAATCGTCCATTTTTATTTATTTTGAAATTACATAAACTTTTTTTTGTTGAATAAACGTATGTTAAAAAATATGCAAAAGATCATTTGTTTCTCTTGTTGTTCTCATGTTCAAAAAAAATCCTGAAAAACTACCTTTTTTCCAAGCTACTGATGAGGAGACCCCCTTAACGAATACACTCTAGTGGCGTTTCTTAACTTAGAAGGAGCATTCAATAACGTGTATAAAGAAGCCATAGTTAACACCCTGCTAGACCTACAAGTCCAGAGTTGCATCTGTTCGTGGATCTCGGCTCTGCTAAGTAGCAGACAGATCCAGGCTGAACTCGGCAACTCTAGTGTCACGCCATATGCAAAGAGAGGGACACCCGAAGGAGGGTAATATCTTCATTGCTGTGGCTAATTACTTTGAACCCCATACTGAAGGCTATTAATCCTGGTGGTGTCAAGGTGGTTGCGTACGCCGATGACATCTTTATGGTGACAGGAACCTTCCTAGATACAATTAGTGGCATCATGGAGGGTGCTCTGAGGACTCTGAGCAGCTGGGCCGCTCGATGCGGGCTGGAGATAAATCCTACCAAAACCGAACTGCTACTGCTTACAAGAAGGTTCCCCCATTTCGACTGCCAAAGCCTCAGAAGCTAAATAATAATTAATAATAATTGATTGGCACGACAGCCCGCTTACGCGAGACTAAGGCCTAGCTTCCCGCAACCACCCGTGTTGTGCGTGTGAATTTTGTACGCGGGTGGAAGGGACCTACAGTTTTATGCCGGTTCCGAACGGCAGGTTGGGAGCTTTTTCATAGGCAATTTTTACTCTCAGAGGTTTGCCATTTCCAGCTGAGAGGACAGCCACCGAAAGAGAAAACGAGTTTCCCGTTATTTTTTTAGGTGTTACTACATGCAGTATTCGATCTTGCGTCGCTCTGCATGCGACTCGTTGGACCGCGCACTAACCGAGCCACGGCGGCTGCTGCTGCTGCTCAGAAGCTAAATATCTTGAAGTAATATTGGACACCAAATTCAGCTGAAAACTAATATACAAGAGAGGGCTAAGAAAGCACTGGTAGTGTACTTTTCGTGCAGCAGACTCTTCTGTATAGGGTGAAGCCTACAACCGAAGACGGTTCGTTGGACCTACACAGCAATTGTTCGACCAATTCTCACGTCCGGAGCACTGATGTGGTGGCCGGCGCTTGAGAAGAACCACAACATCAATAGACTCAGTGCACTGCAGAGGGCAGCGTGTGTCGGGATTACGACGGCCTTGAGGTCCTGCCCTTCTGACGCGTTGAACACGCTTTTCCATCTTCTGCCAATTGAATTTTTTATAAGAAGGACGGCCGCTTCGAGCGCATTGACACTGAGAGAATCATCTCAAGCCGAAAGACCTTATGGACATAGCAATATCCTCATGAAGGTTCCAATGTACTTAAGTGGGGATATGGACTACTTGCTTGGACTATGGACTACTACCTTGCTCTTCTCTTCCAAAAGGGAGTGGAAGCGTTACGAACCTTCTTTTACAAAAGTAGAATCCTTCGTGTACACAGACGGTTCAAAGATAGTTTCGAAACTCAGAAGAGCGACGGCCGCGCAAACGATTTTAAAATACAAGAAGCAAATGTTTTGCGTTGGTTTTTTGTGTGAAGTTTTATTAAATGTTGTACGTATCATTGTTTATAAGATTATGTAGAGATTAAGTGTTAGATTTAAGTTGATCGCGGGGAATCGGTGCTCGTTAGCCGGAGTTCGTACGTCGAGTGCTTGCCGGCCGCGCAAGCTCCCTTCGAGATGGCCAGGGTTACCATCCGTACGTATAAACACATAAATGGACAAACAATACAATATTATTGACAAATATTAAATTCTAAAAGCTGCGTGGCCGGCAGTGTTTAGCAATTTTAACAGATAGACTGTGGAGTTGGGGCAGGTATTTACTTCAGGGATTTGGTAGTGAAAAAAGCCTTTCACCTACCAGACATATGCAGTGCTTTTCAAGCGGAAGTCTTTGCAATAAGAGAAGAAGTTCAAGGTAGGGATGCTTACATCTTTTCAGACAACCAAGCAGCCACTCACCAAACCCATAGTCAAATCAAAACTTGTCAAAGACTATTAGGAATTGCTAAGGTTGGTGAGCGGCCGGGTGGATCTCAACATAAGTTGTACACCCTTGAATCTGCGGAAACGAGTCGGCTGATGAACTGGCCAAGGGGGGATCTGCCATGGACTCGCAGCCCGAAAAGCTGGCATCGCCTTTAAGTGCAAGGCTAAGACAGTCAAAGGACTGTTCTACTTTCCTGCGAAAATTAGATAGTAGGTGGCGCAATCTTTCCAGCTGCAGAGTTTTTTGGAAGATCTGGTCACACTTCAACTCCCATAGAACCAACGACCTGCTGCTTAGTTCTCGTAGAAATGTTTGTAGGCTAACAGCTAGCAGGGAAATAGACGAGAGGGAGACACTCGAACAGTTCCTCTGCGGCTGCCCTGCCTTAGCATTTCAAAGACTAAATTCCTTGGGGAAGAGTCCGATGAGCTCTCTAGCTGATTTGGCTGAGACAAGACTGAAATGCATCAGGACCTATTTGGACGATGCGGGTTAGCTTTAAGGCCACGTATCTTTTTCCACGCAAGGAAGAACCAGTCGAGGAAGCGACAACAGAACGGCGTAAAAAGTACTAATTGGGCATGCCCAGTGAACATGCAGTCGCCGCCACCTACCTACCTAGAACTTATGAACGAAAAGAACACAAAAACTATCGACGGCTGTAACTTCTAAAAGGAAAACTAACTTTTTAAAGCCCAGCTAGACTCTATACCAGTACTACCGATTACTTCTGACCAATTTCAGGTCAGATTCCATGACCCCGAAATTGTCCCAAAGTGTTATCATCGTTTGGTACTTTTTGTACACGATCATGATGGTGTAAGAAAAGAACGGTGATGATCAAATATGAAACCTGTTATAAACTGTAGTGTGAAAATTTCGTAACATATAATTTACCTCTTCTCCTCTGTTGATCCTACGCTTAGCAAATATTATAATCCGAAGTTCGCGGTCCACATCAACTATTTCTGTTACACAGTTTGGATTACAAGCGTGATTGACATACCGAGCTAATCCTCCCGATAAAGTTGCATCTACAACTCGTTCTTCATCTAATCGAAACATGTAGATACCTCGATTCTGAAAAATCAAAATTAATTGTTATCATCAGTGGCATGGGGTTAGAGGGATAGATCCCGCCTTGGTCGATAAATTAATTTATCCAATTTAATGTAAAAATATCAAATGGTGGAAATTTATTATTTGCATTTGGCGTCTCCATAAATAGAAAGAAATATAACCTGCTGCAGCAACGGCTGAGTAATTAAAAAAAAACACCAAAAAACAAACAAACAGAGGTTAAAATTCGTAGGCTTTTTTTCTGAATTTCCTTTTTGGTAGATTGGTAGATTTGATTGCGATTTGGTATCAATCTTTAATTCAACATATATTATCTTTTTCGATTAAAAAAAAAACTCCCAGGCATCAAAAAAGCCTGGCAAGATTGTTAAAAAAAAAATTTGGCATGACTGGTGTTATAAATACAAGCCCTAACCACTATTAATTCGTACCCCTACGCTTTTTCTCATATTAATTTTTAGTATTACGTTTTAACCATTATTTGCCAAAGGTTCCGTGCAGTATTTATACTCTTTTGAAAGGCTGAAGAATCTACGACTTAGCAACAACTTAAAAAAGTTGCAACTAAAAGTGGATACTAATAATTCGTACGACCACAAATGAAAGAAAAATTAATATCGGGTTACATCTCCCTTTGCTGCGATTACAATCTGGCATCGACTCTGTATTGAGGAATTACGTTTCTCACACTCTTCCGGTGTAATAGAGTCCCAAACCTCTTAAATTTTGTTTTCTACTACCAAGAGGGTTCGTGAGGGTCAATTCCTCAATCTTCTTTTCATTAGGGCCCACAAGGACTCTATTGGACTTAAATCTGGGCTAGACGAAGGCCTAACTAAAACTAAAACTACAATATTCAGCCCTATTCCCGTTGTCGAAACGACAGCCCTATTCCCGTCGTCGAAAATTTCGACAAGTCGCATTCTCGTTGTCGTTCCGACACAAATTTCCACTAAATCTATTACGATTTGAGATTCCCGTTGTCGTTTCAAAACGACATACGACAGGAAAATTCGTTGATTTGAGTCGTAGGCATTTTTGTTCACGACAGGCAGTCGAAAGCGAAAGATTGTGAGATTTTTTTGCAAAATGGTCAGTATTTAAGAACTTGTTATTATTAGGAAATTAATTTATAGGGGAAAGTGGGGTAATGACGGCCATGGGGTAATGACGGCCATCACCATTTTTGGTACTTAAAGTTGACGTAGGTCTAAACCGTTTACTGTAACAGAAAGCTTGTTCCGTAAGCTTGTTTTTAAGTAGAAGCTGAAGTGTGTGGATTTATTATAACTTGTAGTTCCAGACCAGTGCCGATACGTAACTACTCGAAAGTTTTATAAGGTGTTCAAAATATCGATTATTTCGTCAAAACTTTCAGCTACACAATCAAGGTAAATATGTTAAAATGTTGCTATTGATATTAGCTTTCTAAATCAAGTAAAATTTGTCATGTGTCTTGCATAGTTTATTTGTACTGCATGCTTGCGCAAAATGAGGTCAGTGGGGGAATGACGGCCACTAGAGGTGGGGTAACGACGGCCATGTCATTAAGAAGTATTTTTGGAATCCGCATGATGATATTTGTTCATCATTGAGGCCTTTTATGCCATTTAAAGAGATCCACTGCTTGTCCAGTCGTTCTAGACGGTATAGCTATTCTGCACTATACATTCTCACAAGTCCCAGTCGTTGTATTGTAAGTTTGAGGCATTTTTTTCAATATGTTTCAATTTCGTTTCTCTTCCGCTTTTTGTGAGCTATCAATAAAGTTACAATTACAAAAATGTCAAATTTCCATTTGTTTTTCTTCACGGAGCCTTTATTCAGCATTCACAGCGATTTGTGTTGATATTTGTGCGATTTCTAATCGGTTTTTTTGAGTGGCCGTCATTACCCCACCATTTTTCTAAATGACAAAACCCAACTTTTTTTATAGATTCTAATTTTTTATAGTTAAAATCAGAATTTTTTAAATCTGCCGATACACTTTATTAGCATATGTGTTCTAGTTGTGCTCTTAACTCTGATTTGATCAAAAATATCAACTTTTGGATATGTTTTGATGCTAAATGAAAACTATGCCGTCATTACCCCACTTTCCCCTATATTTTACAAATCTAGCTAAAGTTTTACCACAGAACAAAAGGTATACTATTTGTTCTGTGGTATTACATAGTTTACACATCTATTTTATTTAGTATACTTACTACCATTGTGTTCAGACTATATAACCCTTTCCGGTTATAAAACAGATGGGGGTCTGTGCTTGGTGACAGAATCGCAATGGGAGTGCTATCAACACACCTATAACACCAGGAAAATTAGTTTTTGTGTAAAAGAATTGCGTTGCTTCACTTTTATCAATCATCTCAAACTGCGTCGGCTGCGATAGGCCTAACTTAAAGACGTTGTCGTCCCCAAGCTGATAGCCTTCTTCTTATTCTTGACTGACACGGCAGTCCGATTACGAGACTAAGGCCTAGCTACCCGCAACCAACCGTGTTGTACGTGTGAATGTTTTTACAAGATTGGAAGGGACCTACAGTTTTATGCTGATTCCAAACGGCAAGTTGGGAGATTTTTCATAGGCAATTTTACTGTCAGAGGTTTACCATTTCCTGCTGAGAGGACAGCCGCCGAAAGAAAAATTGTTGTTTTAATTTTTTTCGGTGTTAACGCAACGGAGTATTGAACTCGCGGAGTCTTGACTCGCGGCCCAACGCCTAGCCACCTGAGCTACGGCGGTTGCGATAGCCGCCCTCTGCCTGGTCACTCATCTGAAACTGTATCCACTTGGGGCATAAAACGCTTTACAAGGCAGTGATCAGTTCTGTCAAGCACTTCGAAACAGTCGGCTGCGCTAGGCTCAACTTTAAGTCGTTGCCGGCCCCAAGCTGATAGCCACCCTCTACTAAAACGCGTAATGTTGTTGCCAATTTTATTGCCGCACGTATCGCGGATAATAGCACTCGCCTTTTTAATTTTGCTCCAACTCATCAAGGACATACTCATGCAGTTGAAAGATCACTCTGTTGACAGCTCAACAAGAAGAAGCTATCACATTTTATGCTCATTCAATCTTGTACAAAAGCTGTCGTGTCGAAAATTTTCGGGAATACCAAAATAAAAACGACACGACTCAAAAAACGACAGTCGAAAAAAACGACTCACGACACTCGGAATAGGGCTGATTATTATTCTGGAACCGTTTTTTCGTAATTTTTGCTGTATGGGGCGTAGCACCGTCTTGCTGAAAGATGTATTCGCTCATGCCAAGCATTTGCACCGACGGAGGCAAGTTGGATTCCAATAAGTAAATGTAATCTTGAGCTTTCAGTATCCCCTTTATGAAGTGCAGCTTACTAACACCTTATGCTGACATGCAACCCTATACCATGACACTTGCCGGGAACCTTACAACACGCCTTAAACAATCAGCCCTATTCCGAGTGTCGTGAGTCGTTTTTTTCGACTGTCGTTTTTTGAGTCGTATCGTTTTTTTCGACCGTCGTTTTTTGAGTCGTGTCGTTTTTATTTTGGTATTCCCGAAAATTTTCGACACGACAGCTTTTGTACAAGATTGAGTGAGCATAAAATGTAATAGCTTCCTCTTGTTGAGCTGTCAACAGAGTGATCTTTCAGCTGTGAAAACAAAGTTGTATTAAAAAATAACACGAAATGGACAGCCTAGCGCTTTATTTTAGTTCCGACGAAGATGAGGAAGCACGTGAACAAATTTTGCAGCTGATAAAAGAGCGTCGAGTTCTTAGACAGCAAACAAATGTGTATGATTTACCAGATGCTGAGTAAGTACCACCAGCACCAACCTAGAATTGTTTATGAATTTCTAAAGTTATTGACGACGTTTCTTAGGTTTGTTCACAATTTCCGTCTCACAAAAGACGCTTTTAAGTATGTCCTGGATGAGTTGGAGCCTAAATTAAAAAGGCGCGTACGATCATCAGCAATACCTGCGGCAATAAAATTGGCAACAACATTACGCGTTTTAGCAGAGGGCGGCTATCAGCTTGGGGCCGGCAACGACTTTAAGTTGGGCCTAGCGCAGCCGACTGTTTCAAAGTGCTTGACAGAAGTGGTCACTGCCTTGCAAAGCGTTTTATGCCCCAAGTGGATACAGTTTCAGATGAGTGACCAGGATAAACGCGAAGCAATGCAATACTTTTACGCAAAAACTAATTTTCCTGGTGCTATTGGGTGTGTCGATGGCACTCACATTGCGATTCTGTCACCAAGAACGGACCCCCACCTGTTTTACAACCGGAAAGGGTTCTATAGTCTCAACGCAATGGTTGTAAGTATCACGTTATACTAAATAAAATAGATGTGTCAATTATGTAATACTCTAACTAGATTTGTGACCATAAAATGAGAATTCGATTCTTCGATGCCAGATATCCAGGTGCCAGTCACGATGCACTTATATGGAATACCAGTCAAGCGAAAATGATTTTAGAAAGCAACCATCAAAATGGTGAAAAAAACTCTTGGCTACTAGGTAAACAAGCTGACATCATATACACCTGCAAAGCTTTGGTTAACAATTCAGTTTTTCAGGAGATGCAGGATATCCGTTAGAACCGTGGTTGATAACTCCCTTTAGAGCTGTGGAAAGCAATAGTCCCCAGAGCAAGTTCAATGCAGTGCATGCTAAAACCCGAAACATAGTGGAAAGGACCATCGGGTTGTTAAAAAACCGTTTCCGCTGCCTGTTAAGAGCCCGCCAGTTACACTACAGCCCTGAAAAAGCAACTACGATTGCAAATGTTTGTGCTGCATTACACAATGTATGCATACAATATGGTTCGCCGAATCAAGTAGCGGATATACCTGACAGTGATTTGCTCTCCGGCACCGAAAGCAATATTGAGGAGATCGACGCCGTCCCAGAGAGTGCAATTGCTAGAAGAATACGCAATCAAATTATGAATTTATTCTCGTAATTTATTTGTTTTAAAAAGTAATGGGCTCATGCACAGGTTGACTTCACTCACTTTCTGACGACACGCAGCTGCAGCGACAACGTCTCACATATTTTAATTTAATTTTAATTTTAGTGTTGTAACTTCTATTTGTTTAATGAAATGGGTATTAACACCCCATAAACATATAATGAATAAAAACATAACATGAAAACATAACATGAAAACATAACAATTGAGTATTCAACATTTGTTTAAATATACAGCAATACTAGGCAGTCTTGTTAATTTGTTCAGACCGCAACCCCATTTTGATTTCTTCCAACTGTATTTCTCGTTGTTTTATTTGGAGTTCCATTAATTTGATTTTGTTGGCTTCCTTTTTCAGTTCTTCATTTGTTTTTGTATGTTGTTTATAAAATTTTAACTTTTCCCTTTTAAGGAAATATATTTTTCTGTGGTAACGTTCCGTATTTTGCGCGTGTTCTTCAATTTTCATAAGTCTTTCTTTCACTTCTTTGTATAAATTAGTTTGTATATTAATTTGTTTCTCCAACAAATCCTCTTTCCTCGCCTTCACGGTCTTCTGCCTAGGCTCAGGCGAAACAACCGACTCATAGCACTCGGAATGGGACTGATTAGTTGCCGTTGTTTCGACTTCAGCGTCGACTTGCTCACTTTGATCGGTTGATGAGTGCTCAGTTGCCCCAACTGCCACACCAGATGGATTAAGCATTTTCTCAAACGCCATCAAGTTGGCTACAGATTGCTCAATTGAGGACAGCGTTTTCAGATTACTAATGCCACCGCCAGTTGCCTGCTGTTCCTTTTTGTTGTGCAATATTTTTCTTTTTATTTTGAATTTCAAATCTGACCATACCTTTGTTTGTATGTACAAATGTAGAGAACAGAGAAATTCATGGTATTAAAAAATGCCATTACCCAAGATGATTATTGGAATTACCTTCAACCAACCATCACCATTGCGAACTGGTGGGCCTAAACTGTTTAGTTTTTCTGCAATGGTGCTCCACTCTTTTTTTGAATCCAACTTTTCCATACCTTTGTTGAATCCCCGTGCCAATTGAGGAAGCTTCTCCATCTCCTCAACTAATAATGCAAACTGAGCCTGATTTGTTACTTTTAACTAAAATTCAGTAATAATAGAACAAATATAAATTAATTTCCTAATAACAAGTACTTAAATACTGACCATTTTGCAAAAAAACCCTCAACCTTTCGCTTTCGACTGCCTGTCGTGAACAAAAATGCCTGCGACTCAAATCAACGAATTTTCCTGTCGTATGTCGTTTCGAAACGACAACGGGAATCTCAAATTGTAATAGATTTAGTTGAAATTTGTGTCGCAACGACAACGAGAATGCCACTCGTCAAAATTTTCGACGAACGACTGTCGTTTCGACAACGGGAATAGGGCTGAATATTTGTGGTAGAGATTCATGTTTTCTGCATTAGACTCTTGATTCGTCGTCACCTACACATACCTTAAATATCGATTCATCGCTAAAAATAATGGAATAACATTGCCTCTGGACCCAGTTGCGTCTGGCTTTTGCCCATGCCAATCACTGTTTCTTCTGCAAAGCAGTCTATGAATATTTGTTTTCACTTGGAGATTAATAGAGGACAATTTTAACCCAATAGCAATTTGGTTAAGCAACAACGGTAGCTTATAAATTTTTGTTATGCAACTTATGAAGATATTTTCTGGTCCACTCGCGCCCCACTTGCTTTCCGATTCTTTCTGACTACTTTGCAGACAGGTGTCTTAAAGAGCGTCGCCTATTTTTCTTCACAATCGATGACAAGATGCGCATATTGCGAGGTATAATTGTCGATGTTCAAAAATTAATAAAAACAATATTATGTAATAAAAAAATTTAAAAAAATTGTTTCTAATAGTAGATTCTTCAAAAGAGTATAAATACTGCACGGAACCTTTGGCAAATAATGGTTAAAACGTAATACTAAAAATTATAATGAGAAAAAGCGTAGGGGTACGAATTAATAGTGGTTAGGGCTTGTATAAGTAGTTTCATAGTTTTCTTGAATGTCTGTTTTTGCCGTGTTTACTGTAGCAATTGTGTTGAGAACGTAAATTTAATGTTTATTAAATAATAAGTAAACACCTTTACCTCTTAATATACTTTACCTCTTAATACTTCTAAAATAATTCCAAATTAAAATGTTAATTTCATCTGAGCCATTTTATACGTATTAGAGAGCTGCAATTGTGATTTTGAACGCGGGTTCAAGACACTCTCTCTCTCTTTGCACGGCACTGCACTGCACTTGCTCAGTGCAAACAGATCGAATCAGAGGTGCCAGCGAAGAGAAGCAAAACATGTGCGTGCATGACATATGAGAGCTGAGACTTTGTTGCTTTATAACATTAGTGTGTGCGAACAAACTAAAGGCAATGCCAGTGGCTGATCCAGGGGGGTTTTGGGGGTTGAAACCCCCCGAAATATTTGGATTGACTAAAAAACTACATACAAATTAAAAGGCACTTTATAAATATTAAAGAATTACTTTTTAAACCCCCCCCCCGAAATATTTTTCTGGATCCGCGCCTTGTTTTTGTAATAATCACGCATATTTTTGTGTTTTTCGAATGGTTGTTATTTGAAATTAAATTTCATACGAATTTACAAATAAAATATTTTCACCTAAATTAAAACTATTGTGTTTTATGGACATAAAAAATTGAACAGAAAAATTAAATTATATTTACTTGTGCATCTCCTTTTTTTCAAAATTTTTGTTTTAATGATGGCGTTGGTTAGCTGATTGCTAGACTAAAAATTACAATAATGTAACGATGAGACAGTCTGTCGCTGTGCAAAGCAACCCTGCCGCTACGTGCCGTGCTATAACCCAATCTGGCAACGACGGCCGCGATAGTAACTTTTAGTCCAACCTGGCAATGATGGAAACTTTTAGTCCACTCCGGAATGTGCGGGAACGATCTGCGCGATGGCCTGAGAGGTATAAAAGGCAGCCGGATGCGGCGCAGCGAGTCAAGTGAAGTTGCCAGACGGAGTAATTAAGCAAATACTTAAGTGTACGAACAGTAAAGTGTAAAACTGTGAATAATAAAGTGACTGTTGGTTTTGAATTGGCTGCGTTGGAATAATTAAAGTTGTTTCATTTTCAAATTGCACAATCCAGTGATAGGTAACAGCCCACTAGACGTAGTATTCGTAACAATAATATTGTAACAACATATACAGAAAGCAATGGTTCGTGAGTAGACGTGTTTTCTAGTGCGCTGCAGCAAACATTTAATTTGTGAATATTACCGGCAGTTTAAATTGTGTTTGCGGTGTTCATCTCAACAATCCTTGTGTCTGCTTTTTGCAAATTAAAACTAAAACGCCTTAATTATTGCTTGTACTGAATAATTTCTGATTCAAATGAGAATGACAACTAGAGCTGTAATAACTAAAGTTTCGCGCCAAGTGGTTTCCACACCTCAAAACAGTTCGAGCAGTTCAGGGAGAGCTGAGAGTTCGCCACATTCGGCATGGTTCGTGCGTATGGAGGAGCAACTCGAATTGCAGAGAAAGAGCATTGTTGAACAGATCACGGAACGTATGAGGGAATATGAAGAACGGGTGATGCAGCGGTTTGGTGAGATGTCGGCTGAAATTGCTATTTTCAAAAAGGAGATACGAAGAATTGAAGAGCGTGTGGGTAAGGCAGAGGCACAAATTGCACAAAATCAGCAGCTGAAAGATGAGGTTCTGTTGCTTAAAGAGGAGCTTAACGTGTGTCAGAACCAAGCTGTATCTGCGGATATCGTTATTAATTGTCTCCCGCTAATTGATGGGGAGAAGATTGATGAAACTTTCCATAAGCTGTGCGATTCTATCAAGTTGTCTCCGCCTCGCATTCGCACTGCTTTTCGGGTGTCAAATTATAACAACAATGCTGCTGCACCTGTTATTGTGAAACTTGAATCTCCTGACGACCGCTCAATGCTCTTCAGATCAATTATTCGTTTTTGCAAAGAGAACAAGCGGTCGCTGCTGCTTAGTGATGTTGGGCTCACAACTGTTGGGAAACTACACGTGCATGAAAGCCTCACCAATTACAACAGAGAACTAATGCGTTCAGCACTGCAGCTGAGGAAACAAAAGAGATTAGTAGCTGCTTTCTCAATTCGTGAGTTTGTGTACGTGCGTGTTCATCAAAAAAGCCAAGCTGTCAGGGTGTCAAGCAAAGAGAGTTTGAAGAATATTGTTGCTGCAGGCTAGTGGAAATTTGTTAATACAAGATCATTGCTTATGTTTTGTTTGTGCTTACTTTTTACTTGCTCTTGTTCATTCTCTCATTTCTTTTGGTGTATTTTTCATTTCTCGTGCTTATTTCTATATCTCAGCTACTCACTTTCTGTTCATCTCCTAACCTGTCTGTCTTTGGTTGTTTCTGTTTTGTTCCTTTTCTGTGATGATGGGGCTGACTGATAAATCAGACTCTGGCGTTAGTGAAAATCAAAAAATTCTTTTAATCATTTTTGGTAAACAAGTTGTTAGTCTTAATGTAGTGCATTTTAATGCGAGAAGTTTAAGTCATGACAAACTTGATCATGTTAGGTATGTTTTTGAAGGGTCTTCTGTGGATATAATTTGTGTGTCTGAGACCTGGTTTCAAAGTGATGTCCCTGATTTCAACTTGTCTCTTGATGGGTATAACGTACTAAGACATGATCGCGTGCACAGGAAAGGGGGGGAGTTGCAATATATTGCAAAAAAACACTTAAGTTACGACTGCTGTCTACGTCTATCAACTGTGACACAGAATTTATTCTTAGTGAAGTGTCTGATGGTGTATCTAAAGTTTTAATTGTGTGTGCGTACAATCCTCACAGATGTTGTTCCCTTGATCCCCTTTTTGTTGAGTTGTCTGAACTGTTAGTTGAGTATGAACGTATTCTGATTTGTGGTGATTTCAATGTTAATTTATTAATTAATGACCCCAGCAGAAATAATCTATTTGACTGGTTAGAAGCTACAGGACTATGTGTGATTAATAACACAATACCAACTAGGTATGCGAATAATGCCTTACCCAGCCTCCTTGACTACTTCATTACCACTGACCCGTCGCATATCTTGAAGTTCGAACAAATGTCTTTCATTTCTGACCATGATTTAATATTCTGTAGTTGGGATGTTGTGATGAATCGTTCTGACCTTAGTAATACTTTTGTATACCGTGATTTCAAATCGTTGAATGTCAACTACTTGCTTTCTGACTTGTGTAGTGTGGATTGGAATAAGTGTTGGTCTCTTGAAACTGTTGATAAAAAACTTGAATTCATTAATAACAACTTGACTTTTTTGTTCAATCTACATGTTCCTCTCCGTACTTTCTATGTTGTAAATAGTTCATGCCCCTGGTTTAACGCTAAAGTACGTTTATCTATTAGAAAACGCAATAAAACGCGTAAAACTAGGTCAGATACTGCTTGGTGTCAATATAAAGGTGCCCGTAATGAAGCAACAGCTACAATTAGACATGCAAAGCGTTGCTACAGCAATTCACAGCTTGACCCTTCACTCCCATCTAGGAAACTATGGCGCAATCTAAAAAATTTGAAAATTCATGGCAAGGAAAACTGTGGTTGTGACTTGAATCCTAATGACTAAATGATTTCTTTATTGGTGCCAATGATAAAGAGAGTCGCACTGTTTTGCCAAAACATTTATCATCTTGTTGTGGTGTTAAAGAGAAATTCGAATTTATAGCAGTAAGTGAGGCTGATGTGTTCAAGTCAATAATGGGTATTAAATCTAATGCAATTGGTGAGGATGGCATATCTTTAAAATTTGTGAAGCTTGTGTTACAATTTGTTATTGGTCCACTTACTCATGTAATAAATCACTGCTTCACTAGTTCTTGCTTTCCTTCTGCGTGGAAAAGAGCAGTTATTTTGCCTGTTGCAAAAAAGTCGAATGCTTCTTGTCCTGGGGATTACAGGCCTGTTAGTATACTGCCAGCCTTTTCAAAGGTGTGCGAAAAGTTGATGGCAGTGCAAATCTCTACTTTCATAAAAAAACACAACCTTCTTTCCCCTCTACAGTCTGGTTTTCGGCCTAGGCATAGTTGCTCTACTGCTATGGTAAAAATACTTGACGACATTAGACTTAAGTTTGACATTGGAGACTTGACAATTCTTTGTTTGCTTGATTTCTCAAAAGCCTTTGACTCAGTTGACCATACTCTCTTGTGTGCAAAGCTTGAACATTATTTTGGTTTTAGTGGCAGTGCGTTGAAGCTTATAGCCAGTTATCGAGAGGGACGGACGCAAAAAGTTATATCTAACAAATCTATGTCTCAGTCTCAGTTGGTATGTGCAGGTGTTCCACAAGGATCAGTCCTTGGTCCTCTGTTGTTTAGTCTCTTTGTCAACGACGTATTCTCTGTGTGCCAGTATGTGAATGTTTATGCATATGCAGATGATATTCAAATGCACCTGTCTAGCCGAATTGGCCTTGTTGAGGATTTGTGTTTCAAAATGAACAGTGATCTGTCTGCTATCTCTAAGTGGGCTACTGCCAATTATTTGTGTCTAAATGCGTCTAAGTCCTACGTTTTGCCTATTTGTCATAGTGTAGTTCACCTTGATAGTATTCCTAAGCTATATTTAGGTTCTAGTGTGCTTACATTTACTGAAAAAATAAGAAATCTTGGATTTATTGTAAACCACAATCTAAGTTGTCGTGATCATATAAATGGGGTTGTGAGCAAGGTATATGCTACAATGCGTAAACTGCGTATCTCTGCTTCGTTTACCCCCTTGGAAACCAGGCGTAAGCTGGTTGTTCAGCTTATTGTGCCCCTTATCGCCTACTCAGAGATTGTGTATAGTAAGCTTGATTCCGTGTCTTTGCATAAAGTTAACGTAGCATTTAATAATGCCACGCGATATGTCTACGGACTCAAAAGGTATGAGCACATTTCCCTTTGGCAGAATAAGGTACTAGGCTGTAGTATTGAAAATTACCTATCTCCTAAAAACTGCATATTTATCTACAGACTAATGGAGTGGAAAATCCCTCACTATTTGTTCGAAAAGCTCATACCTTTCAGGTCCAGGAGACACCACAATTTGATTGTCCCAGAATATAACTTTTTAACATCATCAAGACTATTTTTCATTAACGCTGTGAGGGTCTGGAACACGGTTCCTGAGGTCATAAGGGCGGGGCTGAACAGGAACAACTTTAAGACAAGAATTTATGAGTATTTTAAAGCACTTTAATCGCAGGGTACCAAGGTACTTTTGTGTTGGATGCAGGTCACCTCTTATTCTTCTCCTTCTTCTTTATGTATTCTCCTCTTTCATTTCTAATTTTCCTACTATTTTTGCCTTCTACTTCTAGATGTAAGATTAAATATATTATTATTGTTATTAGATTTATGTTTTGGTTTCATTCCTGTAAAATTTATTAATGATTGATGTGCATTTAAAAGACTTAGTTCTTATATTGTACAGATGTGTAACTTTTTTCTAAATAAATATATAAATAAATAAATATACACTAGTCAGAATAAGTTTGCGTACAAGGGATATGTAGTTTTTTCATATAAAAATTAAATCACTTAAAGTAATTTTTCAAAAACAAAATATTTTTTATTTCTTCCGTAAAGTTAGTTATTTTATTCCATTAAGATAATAATATCAAAAACTTGACCAAACTGTAAAAGAAGGGCCAAAAACAAAATATGTTATGAATTCACCTCAGAAAAAGTTTGCGTGCCAGATAAGGTTATGTAGTTAAAATGTAATTGAAACTAAGTTTTGCCCAAAAATTAATACCTTTGTGAATATGCTTTTCTCGCTTGAACTCCCTGCAGAAGTTTCGGCGTACATTTTATTAAATTCGGTGTTTTTTCAGCGGATCTTTTGTTATATCCTTGAATTGTTATATTGATTTACTATATCTTTGAAGATGGAGCGTTGTTGGGCTCAGGGTTCAAGTAAACCCCTTATATGCTCAATTAGATGCACGTTAGGTGACTAGGGAGGAATTTTTTCAACTTCGTTGAGTTAGTTAATAGCAAACATAGCTTCGCATCGTATGCATTGCGCCTTGAGGTCATCGTAAAGTTGAATGAAATGTTGGAACCTGATCAAAATTTTGAAACCTTAGCTTGTATAAGCTTTTAGAATATGTAAATAACCCCTCGGAACCATTTCTAAATAAAACAACACAGCCTGCTCACTCCTTTATTAGACATGCAGCCCCATACCATACCCCCTCAAATTTTATGCTTTGCTGTTAATGTCAGATTTTTGTTATTAACTGAATCCTCTTCAAATTAGTTGATGCTTTTTTATGCCAAATATGCCAAACCATTACCAGAGAATAATAAATCTTCCTACTCCATAGATAACAACACATAGTCCTTGAAATCCTGTTTTCTAGACTCTTTGATGGACTCTTTCACGAAAGCAATTATGTGCTCCTTGTTAGTAAGCAAAATATGAGATTATGTAAGAATCTCATGTTTTGCTGGTATGTAGAGAAAATATGTTTTTGTCAGGACTTTTCTTATAGTCACTGCTACCGGATTTTATAAAATATTTCTGTACATTTCTGAAGAAATCGGATGCAACTAGGCTTAGATTATGATGCACTGATCGCAAAACAATCTAATCCTATTGCCTGGCTAGCTTAAGAAAATGGCCAGATTGTAGTAACGAAGCAAGATTTTCTATTTTTTTTTGTGATTTAAGATGGCATTTTGGAATAACGAATGTGCTCTTCCAAAAATTTTTCTAATTTCACGAAATTGTTTGTCAATTTAGGAAAAATTTAGTAAGATTATCCTTTTATCCATTTTTATTTTTTTCGTTATTAGTTTTGTACGCAAACTTATTCTGCTCCGTTTTGTGAGTATTATTTTAATTTATCTAGAACAGAACAAAAAGTGCAGTTAAAGCATATATGAAAAATTGGATAAGTTTTTATAAACAAAGAACCCATTTTTGAGGTCAATATTAATCACAACATAATTTTGACTTGCCTGTACACAAACTTATTCTGACTAGTGTATTTTTTTATATTACATTTGATTAATTTTTTAATATAATATTTAAATATTACATTAATATTACATTTAAATTATTTATTTAAATATATTATATTTGGCTTAAATGCACAATACCACACCCTTCTTAAAAAAAATATTTTTTCCTTTTATCAGAAAGAGGGGTATTTTCTTAGTCTAACAAACTTAAAATTTTGCTGCGGAAACACAGAGAGCGTGGTCCGCCCCCAAAGTCCCAGTTATATATCCGAATTTCTCACGAAATAATCAACCGATTCTAACGGCGTCATATGAAAGGTATTTATTTCCTCTTTCGATTAATGTATAACATTAGATATGTACCAATAATGAGTTATAAGCGAATTTCTCGAAAAAATACGTTCTCGAAATTATAAGTTTGCTACCATATTATAGCCTGTGAAATTCCCTTTACAATGAAATATAAAACGTTTAAAACTTTGTTATTTTGCTTTCATTTTTAAATTTAAGTTGAGGTAAAAGCACCTGTTTACCGTATTGATAAGGCGCTTATGAAGGTTTTGCTTAAGAGCGCTCTTCTGCAATGAAAGGATTTGAACAAAAAATACTGTGCACACCTGACTGTTGCCTGATGTGGTGGTGACTCCCATGAGGATTATTGTTTTAGCGCCCGGCCGAAGGCCGGCCACCTGGGAAAAACTTATTGCCAAGAAAACTATGGCTTGGAACTATGGATTTGAGCAAACAAATACTGTGCACACCTGACTGTTGCCTGATGTGGTGGTGACTCCCATGAGGGTTATTTTTTAGCGCCCGGCCGAAGGCCGGCCACCTGGGAAAAACTTATTGCCAAGAAAACTATGGCTTGGAACTATGGATTTGAGCAAAAAATACTGTGCAAACCTGACTGTTGCCTGATGTGGTGGTGACTCCCATGAGGGTTATTTTTTAGCGCCCGGCCGAAGGCCGGCCACCTGGGAAAAACTTATTGCCAAGAAAACTATGGCTTGGAACTATGGATTTGAACAAAAAAATACTGTGCACACCTGACTGTTGCCTGATGTGGTGGTGACTCCCATGAGGGATATTTTGTAGCGCCCGGCCGAAGGCCGGCCACCTGGGAAAAACTTATTGCCAAGAAAACTATGGCTTGGAACTATGGGTTTGAACAAAAAAATACTGTGCACACCTGACTGTTGCCTGATGTGGTGGTGACTCCCATGAGGGTTATTTTTAGCGCCCGGCCATGCGCGTCGGCCTAATATAACCATTAAACCGATACTTATTTTATGCATGGTGGACGGCAAAGTGTGCAATGCTTATAACTCATCTCAAACTTGCTATATATGTGGAGCAACACCAGCTTCTATGAACAATCCGGATGCCTTTTCGCAAAAAACAAAACTGATCCCAAAATGTTATCTTTGGGACTTTCATCCTTGCATGCGTATGTAGTGTGTGCTGCACATCACATTTCATATTGCTTAGAGATACGAAAATAGCAAGGAAGTGGTGAATACAAAGAAAATGTTTTGCAAAGAAAGTTGCACATCCAAAAAAAATTTAAGATGAAACAGGATTATTAATAGATGTACCGAAACATAATTGTGAAAATAGTAATGACGGAAACACAGCGAGGTGTTTTTTCCACAATTCCGAAGTATCAGCCGCCGTAACTGGCATCGATTTAGAGCTAACCGGTTTCGCACTCTACTCGAAAGTTTAAACTCTGGTCTTCCGATCAATGTGAAAGCTTTCAAAGAGTACGCTGCAAATATTTCATACTGTACTGTCCGAAGAGGCACAAGAAGCGCGTAACAAGGACGTTAGGCGATATCGAGAGTTATACACCCGGAAGACATCAAGGGAAGAGAACAATACGGACGTAATGAATCGTCTTTTAATATCATTAGATCCATATATTACTACTTTGTGAACAATTTCTAAAAAAAAGCGTAAAGAACTGACTTTAGAAGCTCAAAAACTAATTGTAATTCCTATAATCAATGAAAATGAAATACATGTAAATTCAGACAGTTTTTCTGACTCTGAATAACTCATTTTACAAATTAAAGCTGTTTTCATAATTATGATTGGAATGCGTGGTTTTTTCATTAATATTACCCGACATTTTTAGCTACATACAAGGAGGAGTATCAAAATTCAGTGATTTTGTAATTTAGCGTATATATAAAGTAGCGTGAGAGTTATCCGATTTTCACAATTTTTTCCCCAAATAGCAATTATCATTTGGTAATACCTTCTACAAAATTTTATTTCTCTATCGCTCATAGTTCCAGAGATAGAGAGTTAAATGAGTCGCAATTCGAGCCACTGTGAGACGGCGAGCCAGAACTCAAAAAGAAGTTAGCGGCTGAAGAACCAGAAGAAAGTGTAGTTTCCAGTGAAATGCAGAGGGAAGAACACTAGAAAAAATACAGCGTTAATGATATTGCCCGATTTACTAAAAGAAGGATTGTCTTTCGATCGAGGACAGACCCGAAAATGTTACGAATTTGTGGGTGCCTCACAGTCGACATATATTTCCGAAGTTTGCTCAGCGTGGTCTGAAATTTCAGTACAATTGGCTTAACCAGTATAACTGGTCGGCTTATTCGAAATTGCACAAAGGAGCATATTGTAAATTATTGTATATAAATTATAAATAAATAAATTATAAATTATTATACTGTAAATATTGTATTGTGTTGCTTTCGCGAAGGCCGATGGAAAACATGGCATTACATTCGGTAATTACTTAACATCTAAATTCTATAATTGGAAAAAAGCCCAGGATGTATATACTCACAAAACTTCTAATATGTGGTTTAAAACTTAGAATGTTCGGTCCTTTAGTCTTTCAAAGATCACGAACGCAAAATGTACCACGTGAATGCTATAACACATGCAGCAGCCTTCAAATTTCATACGGTTAATTCCATCATAAATCAAATCGGCACATCGGGTAGAGAGAAGGCGGCAGAAAATCGACGAAAAATTACCCCCATTATCGAGGCTTGGGACTCGCAGGAATGCCATTGAGAGGCCATCGCGATGGTGACGATGGAGAGGTAACTTCGGATTTTGTTTTACAAAGCAAAGGTGACCTTTTATTTAAGGGGTCATTCTCATACGCGGACAGGAAAAATGGACATTCTTCAGAAATTATTTCCTTTGTGAATACGAGGAATTATCAAAAAAAGATATTCAACTTTAATTTATTCATTGTTATGGTACAAAAATAAAAAATTAAAATTTTTTTTTTTTATTTTTTAAAAAATTAAAAATTTTTTTTTTTATTTTTCCAAACACTTTTTTTCGATTAAAGACACGGCTTATGCCGCGTTATGGTCAGCTGGCGGGGATGGTTTTGAGTCACAGGATTATCTGAAACATAAATTTCAAATAAATTCTTAATCAGTATGAACGTACCTCTCGTCCGTAGTAAATTTGAATTTTTTCATAAGAATCTCACAAAATGGCAGGCATTAGAAGTTAGAACAGTAAAAAATTGTTGTTTTTGAAGATTTTATCAATTAAAAAAAATATGAAATTTTTAACATATCGGAGTGAATTTACTAGCGACGATAGCTAACAGTGGGCCTAATGAATAAACTATAAGCAATTGCTTTTTCTTAAGATTTCTGGCCTTTTACTTAAATTTGTATGAATAAAAATTTAAGCAATTGCTTTTTTTGTAAGCAATTGCTTAAATTTGCAGTAAATGCTAAATTTGTCTAGTAATTGCTAATTTTGTAAGCAATTGCTAAATTTAGAATGAATAAAACAAGCGATTGCTTTTTCTAGGTAGCAATTGCTTACGATTTTTTAAGTCTGCTGAACCCCATGCTAACTTTTGCTGAAATTAGTCTCTGTTCGGTTTTCTTTGCTCTCGCACGTAACAATGTCGCAGTTTTTGACGATTCGCAAGAAAAAGCACTATAATGGGCGAAAGGAATGCAAAACTGAAGACTTCCGAAAGCTATATCGCTTCAATCGTCAAAATGTCGAGTGGTTGGCTACATATTTTTTGGAAAATACAGGCGAAAAACGAGGTGGGTGCGTTAACAGCGTTTGAAAAGATGAAAGTGTTTCTGCGGAGAGTTTCCGATCCAGGCTATCAGAATAGCGTAGCAGAAGAGCTTGGAATTCATCAAACAACTGTGTGCAAAACTTTTAATTTGGTAATGACTGAAATTTTGAAGTCTGCTGCAGAAATGATTGTAGCTAAAAATGGATGGAGGGAAGTATACTCTTTTCCAAATTGTAACGGTGTGATAGACTGCACACATGTGAGAGTTCCGAAATTAGAAGCATTTGGTAACGAGTACGTCAACAGAAAGGGATTTACAAGGGTAAACGTGCAGGCTACTTGTAATGAAAACGAAGTATTTACAAGTGTCAAAGCAACCGTTGACACATGCTCGTATGTGTTGCCTAGCAACGATCTAGCAAAAGCTTAAACTGGATAGCAAGAGCAGCAATGACTTAAATTGTTATTCATAAAAAAATAAGCAATTGCTTTTTGGTTCAAGCAATTGCTTTCTAAGCAATTGCTTTTGCTAGTCAGCAATTGCTTACTAGCAATTGCTTCATTTTTATTCATTAGGCCCAGTATGTAGAATGACGTGACAAAATCGCAGAGAGATCGGATGAATGGTTTTTTTTTTAAATCATCCCCGCCATTTCAAAAAAAGGCGTTCCGAGAAAAACACGTTTAAAGTTTTGACTAACCGCTAGAATCCTTGACCGCTCGTTATATAAATGTCTGTAGAAGCCGAAATACTTGAAATTTTCCAATAAAATTTTGACAGCACCTTCTACATTCCAAATATGTTAAAAAAAAATTGATTTTTACAAAATTTCACATGAGAATGACCCCTTAAGCCAAGATTGTGTGCCAATTAGGCCTAAGAACACGATGTGAAATGCAGGAAATTTCAAAGCCATTTGGCCTTCAGAGCTTTGGGAGATGACGAGTTTAGAAATGTTTTACAACATCCGGTAGGAAACGTGAAATATACTTCCGCTAAAATCAAAAATGAATACTGCAGTGCTGTGATGAAATCATATTTAGGAAGAAGGAAACGACAGATATATCTACTATTGAGCAGGTATTATATTCACCTGTAACTTTTTTGTACATTTCCCTCTTTTATCGGGTGTTGAAAGTAGTGAATATTTTAAATGCATGAATCGGAAAAGCATTACGTTCAAAATTATTTAGTATTATAGGTTTCTATTTGCATCCGACACGTTGAAACAACTAACGTTACAAATATTAAATTGAGGGAAGATTTCCTTCGTTTTATAGTAACAATCTCATTAACAAGAAAACATTTAGCATCTCTTATTTTGCAAACTCTTAATGAGTGTAATATTGATTGTGGAACACCACTGAAAGAGTGCGAGGTGTGGTGATGCCGCTGAATGACGCTCGTCTTAAAACGGGCACATATGGCAACGATGACTTGGTAAACGGGGGAAGTGCGTTATTGGAGGCAAGCGGTCGTACGGGAAGGAAACCAAAAGTAAGGAAGCAAAAGAAAAATATTTAATTTGTACCAATTAATTGTACTACCATTTCTTTTAAAATAAGAAGTGTTTAAAGCTGTTCGCTCATCGAGGATAGTGCGATTTCATTGGAGTGGGCTGCTGATTAAAGTTGGGGCACCAACATTTCTTTAAAAATTTTGAAACTTTCCGAGGCCAAATTTTGGAATTCGAGCAAGGCAGAGGAGAGTGGTTCCTGTGAAGAATTTGCATCTTCGAGCAAAACAAGTCACAATGAGCGTGCGCTCCGGAGTTTCGGTTGACTGCGGCATATGCAAGGAGCCCGAGGGGGGCGATATGGTCCAGTGCGACGACTGTGATAAGTTTCACCCGGCATCGAATCAATCGACTGGGTGTGCACCGAATGTACCATAAATAATACAGTTGTCAACATGGAGACTACAGAGCAGCCAACAAATACATTCACAGCGACGGCGCAGCCGGTGCTCAACGCCGCGCAGGCGCCATGCAACACGCAGCTGCAAGGGGCAAATACAAGCAGCGTTTTTGATGCGAATTTGGAACTTCAACGCTTGGAAGAGGAGAAACAAGCAAATATTTACTATCTCGAAAAGAAATACGACATCTTGCGAAAACAGTATGAGGCGACGAGCGGCGGTGGTATTACGTTGATCAAGGGCACAGAAATTTCTCGCGTGCCGAGGTGAGGGCACGTAGGGCGCACCAAATTCTCGTGCGCAAAATGGCGGTGCTTGCGTCCCACTTCACACACAAGGCATACACACGTATGGTATGCGAGGCGTAGCAAATCCTTGTGCACGAGTCGACGGGGCACGTGCTACAGTTTACGTACAAGGCACATCGAGTTTTCCTGTATCCAATTTGATCGCGAATGGCACCAAGGATCTAACAGGTAATTCTCCTTATGATTGCGATTGATGTATGCAAGTGCACGGCGGTGGTGGTTGCGCTGGCGCTAATGGTAACGGTACCGGTCGAAATTATGAACGTCAGAGCTACCAAGAAATGTCTCCGGCTACAACGATGCTACGACCTGAGCAGATACAAGCGAGGTATGCAGTTCCAGAGGAATTGCCAACTTTTAGCGGCAAACCAGAAGAGTGGCCAATTTTCATCAGTAGTTATGAGAACTTCAGGCCCTTGAATTTGTGAGCAGTCAATTGTTGCACTCCGAGTTGGTTTTCACGATGAAGAAGCGAGTCATGACGTTCCTGAAGAGGTGGGTGTTCAGCATCACCGCGAAAGCCGTAATTGTTTACTTTGCAACGAGGGTCATTGTATTGCTCAATGCAAGAAATTTAGGGCGATGACATACAATTACAAAGGGAACACCCTTCATCGCCTAAAGCTATGTCATTCATGTTTGAAACCGCACAATCCCCAGTTTTGTAATGAGCGTAAAGAGTGTGGCGTAAATAAGTGCACAGCGAAGCATCACTTCTTGATGCACAAGCCGGAAGAAAATGCAAGAGCGAAGCGAATATGGTTGCCATACATGCTCAAAAGACGTCAAATATTTTGTACAGAGTGGTGCCCATCACAATTTATGGGCCTCACGCAGCTGTTGATGTGTACGCTTCCTTGGACGATGGGTCTGGACCAACTATCATTAAGCACGGTATCATAAAGCAGTTGCAGCTAACTGGTGAGGAAAAAGGATCTATGTTTGCGCTGGATTGATGGCTCTATTAGAGTGGAAAATAATTCAGTGCACCTCAACCTTCAAATATCAGCGAAAGGCAAGAATAAAAAGTTTTATACTGCGCGACGTTCGCATCGTAACTAAGCTTGACCTGCCTTCACAATCGTTGGTGATGCCAGAGCTCGCAACCAGGTACAAGCATCTCAAAGGCTTGCCTGTAGATTCTTACCAAGATGCGATGCCACAAATGATTATCGGGGTAAACAATGCCGTTGAAGTTCAGAGAAGGCAAAACTGATGAACCGGCTGCAACCAAGACTCGATTGGGGTGGACATTGTACGGTGTTATCGAGGGGAGTGAACGCGAAAGTTCCAACAACCTGCAGCTGCACGTATGCGAATGTGACAATGACATGGCGCTCCACAAACTTATGGTTGATAGCATGAAACTTGAATGTGCAGGGCTAGATGAACAGAAACGTATCTACGATGACGCCGGTAAGACTGATATACTTGTAAATGCCGTCAAACGTAAGGGCGATGTCTTCACAACCAAGCTACTCTGGCGCTCTGAAAATATATCCTTGCCAAACAATTACGAATCTGCAATGCGCAGGCTCGTCTGCTTTGAAAAGAAACTGAATAAGGACCCAGATTTGAAAAGCAGAGTTACGACGCACATTGGGAAAAAACAGGCAAAAACGCTCGCATCGCCTGTTTTGAACTCTAGAATCTATAGTTTTTGCACTAGAGAACTGAAATTTCGCTACTATCTTTAGAATTCCTCATAGAATTGTAGGGTGTAATTTTTTTCATTTCCTTTACCAGGAGCTGGTACCCTACAGTCGGAAGTTAAGAGTTTTAGAAATATGCATAATCAGAAGCCAAAAAAATAATTCAATATTTTGATAACTGCTTCCAGTAGAAGATCAATAATAAAGTTAAACGTATTTTAGGGTTTTTTAATTTGAGCACTTTTTTGCAGCACGGTTTATGTTTTCCGAGTGTATAACAAAAGATTTAATAACTTCGGAAATAAAAAAGATAAAGGATTGAATTTTCGCATAACTGTTTCCCATAAGTAGAAGATGATTTATTCCAAAAATGAAAAAAATTCGCCCACGGCCACGCCTACTCTCCATACAGACTTTATTTTTAACAATATTAAAATAAGCTAAAATTTTGTTGTCATGCATTAAAATGTTGTTTAGAGACACAAAAGTGGGCTACTTTTATAAAAGTAGGCAAACTCTTTCTTAAAAAAATCTAAACTATTCATTTACTTTTATAAAGCACGGAAAAGGTTAACTGACAAGTATAATATACAGTGGTGAGCAAAATAATAAGAACAAGAATATGTATGCATATAAACTTCGCACAATAATTAAACCAATTAAAAAATTACCATACAAGTTTGCAGATCATTTTATTTATAGGTTCGTTAACAGTGGCTAAGCATTGTTTTATTTTCAAGATTTTTTGCAGCCCAAGGAAAGAATGTAATTGACAAAAACATAGAAAACAAGTTGTTCAAAATAATAAGAACAAGTTAAATGCTAATGTTTTTTTTGCTATTTAAAATACCAAAACCACTCTATTGTTTAATATTTTGTATTGTAGCCCTTGCTGGTCTCCACTGCAATGCACCGCCTATCCATGGAGTCAATAAGGTCTCGACATCGTTGTACAGAGATTGCATTCCATGAAATTTGTGCCGCAGCCCATAATTCGTCCGTATTTTTAAATCTTTTAGTACCAATGGCGCGTTTTAAGTCCGCCCATAAATGTTCAATGGGGTTTAGGTCTGGACTTTGCGCGGGCCACTCCAAAAGATTAACATTTTGCGCTGCAAACCAATCTTTGGCCAGGCGAGATGTGTGTTTGGGGTCATTATCCTGTTGGAAAATGACTCCAGGGCCCATGACTTGTTGCGCATAAGGAAGCATTTCAGTGGACAGTATGTCAATGTATTTTTGGCTGTCCAGGTTGCCTTTTATGAGATGTATGGGCCCCACACCGTACCATCCAAAGCAGCCCCATAACATAATGCTTCCACCTCCATGCTTAACAGTCTTCTGCGTGTATTTGCTGTCATACGCACGGTTCACAGGGCGGCGAACATACTTTTTGCCATCGGATCCAACTAGGTTTACCTTTGTTTCGTCACTAAAAAGTACGCTACGCCACTTCGATTGGTTTCTATCAGCTAAGTGCTTTCTGGCAAACTTAAGTCGTTCTTTCACATTTTTCGCCCGCAACATCGGCACCTTGCGCACCGTAGCCTTCTGCGAATGGTAGAGCTGCTAACTTTTGCACCACATTCAAGTCCAATTACTTCTGAGGACTTGAATGGGTCGTCTTTTGCCGCTTTTATAATTCGCCTGTCCATTTTTTCGCTCGTTTTCTTTTTTCGGCCTCGAGTTTCTGGTTTTGGCGTCCAATTTACGGCGTTATGGATTTTGCAAAGCGATATCTTAAATATCGTGGATATTTCGCGATATGTTTTTCCTTCTTCTACCATCGCCCTGATCATTTGTCTTTCCACATCTGTGCAAGTTTTACCGCGACCCATTTCTATGGTTAATGAACAAATTTTTTTTTTTTTTACATGCATTATGCAAGCTTTTATATTTTTATGCAATAACTTACCGTTACGTTAAGTGAAATTTGCGAAAATGTTGCTTTAGAACAGGTTTGACAACGTGTTCTTATTTTTTTGCACAATAAAATTTTTCTCGAATCGATAAAAAAAAGCGGGTTGCGGACAATGTAGTCATACGATTTTTTGTAAAACAGTAACATTTGTGTGAAAATGACAGTTAAGACAATGTGGGTAGATCAAAAGTTTTTGTAACAGCACAGTTTACTTAAAATATATGCCAACATAATAGTAAAAGTATTGTTCTTATTATATTGCTCACCACTGTATATTATGTATCTCAAGGGGTTAAAGAGGCATGTCACACCTATTTCCAGACAAACAGGGATATGATGTATAAACGAACGGTAAATATTTAAAAGTTCATATTTTGAAAAATATCTTTATATGGCAACCCTGTTAAGAATGGGCAAACCACGCCCATTTTAGGCAATATGTTGTTCTCGTGATTTCCAAAGTGTTTGTACGAAATTTCAGTTTCGTGTCTTAACTTTTTCGAAAGCAATTGTGAATACCTTCCATCAGACAGACGAATTGGAAGACATATTAACAGACGGACATAGATAAATCAATGCGATATATATATATACATATCTCAATTCTATACATTTAAATACATATTTATTCCTTTCAACACCAGCCTTGCTGTTTTTCATACGTTATAGTTTTGCTCAGCAATTAAAAATATATCGTTGCTCACCACAACTGAGTACAAAATGTGCTTGGGTTGGCATGCGAAAATTGCTCGCATTCATTTTGTTGCAGAACGTCGCAGATGAGTTTGGTACCATCAGTTAGCTGAATGTTCCACCTAATCAGTGTATACGTATTTCGTTGAATGCTGTTGAATCTCAAAAGTTACAGTCCAGAGAAAATCCCGATTTTTCTCATTTTTATCAAAAAATGAGGCAAAGGTTAGATATATTTTTTTTGCCAAAATAAACATTTTTTAAATAAAATTTTTTTTCATATTAATTGCTTATATATCGGTACCTCACATGTGAAAAATTATGGAATTTCATTAAAAAATGTAGATTGTACGGGCATTTGAAGACAGCCCTGTTAACGATATTTTGCTAGAAGTGAAAATAATTTAATAAAACGTTCAACTTTGAAAGGCTGTAAAGTCCAGGTCATGGGATGAAGGGACTTAAAAAGTTGATTTTCTATCTGGCTAGAGTATCTATATTACGACAAGTAAAAAAAATATTCACATTCGCAACTTTTGAATTTGCTCCAATGCAAGCGTTTTTGCCTGTTTTTTTCCCAATGTGCGACGCTTATACATATTGGGTGTACAACTTAATAACCGGAATTTGACGCTAGATGTCCGTACTAACAAATATCGTGAAAGTTCTAACCTTATATATATGTCATTTTGAAGGTACATTTGACAGCTATCAAAATCAGTCAACAAAACAATTTTATCTTGTGTGCATCATTATTATTTTTCACGATGAATAACTTCGAAAATTGGAGAAAAAGACAGCATTTGCGGGAGGTTCTGTTGGGTCATTTTTTTGCAAAGAAAACTGCTGCGGAAAGTCATCGTTTGCTTGTAGAAGTTTATGGCGACGATGCTTTAGCGAAAACACAGTGTTTTGAATGGTTTCAACGCTTCAAAAGTGCCGATTTTGACATCAAAGACAAAGAACGCCCAAGACAGCCAAACAAGTTTGAAGACGAAGAATTGGAGACGCTACTCGATGAGGATTCGTGTCAAACACAAGAAGAACTTGCCAAATCGTTGGGAGTGACTCAGCAAACAATTTCGAAACGTTTGAAACCCGCCGGATACATTCAGAAGCAAGGTAATTGGGTCCCCTACGAGTTGAAGCCGAGAGACGTTGAACGGCGCTTCTGTATGTCTGAAATGCTGCTTGAGCGCCATAAAAAGAAAGCATTTTTGCATCGGATCGTGACTGGGGATGAAAAATGGATCCATTATGACAATCCCAAGCGCAAAAAGTCATACGTGAAGCCCGGCCAACCAGCCAAATCAACGGCGAAGCCAAATATCCATGGCGCCAAGGTTATGCTGTGTATTTGGTGGGATCAGAAGGGGCCGTTATATTGAGTTGTTGAAATCGGGCCAGACAATCAATGGTGACCTGTACCGAACACAATTGATTCGTTTGAAGCGTGCCATCATCGAAAAACGCCCGGAATATGCGACCAGCCACGAGGCCATAATTTTCCATCATGACAACGCTCGGCGTCATGTTGCTATTCCGGTTAAGAACTATTTGGAAAACAATGGCTGGGAAGTTTTACCTCACCCGCCTTATAGCCCAGACCTTGCCCCGTCCGACTACCATTTATATCGCTCGATGCAAAACGCCCTCACCGGAATACGCTTCACTTCAGAGCAAGGCATCCGAAATTGGATATATAGATGGAATTCATAAATTGCCTGAAAGATGGGGAAATGTTGTAGCTTCCGAGGGACAATACTTTGAATAAAATATATTGTAAGATTTTTCCACAATAAAACATCAAATTTCCCTGAAAAATTCCGGTTATTAAGTTGTACACCAAATAGTATGGAGAAAAAACAGTACATACGAAAGCTCGATGGTCACGAAGTTGACCAAGAGTTTATACGTAAGTGGTATTTGCCAATATTTTCTGTAAACAACCCTAACAAGCCAAACAAGACACGAGTGGTCTGGGATGCCGCTGCGGTACATCAAGGTAGCTCTCTTAACCCGGCGTCATTGTGGCTACTAAACAGAACTTGGCCGTTGTGGCCGGGTAAATTTTACCCATGTACATTATTGTACACTGAATCAAGCTTATGTCAATATTAGTTTTCTATAATAGGGAAATAGGTAGTTAAATACATTATTAATAAAAATCAAACATTTATTTATCATAAAATGAGCATATTACTCATCAAATTAAATCTTTTTATTCTGCGATAATTTTTTTAGAACATAACTTAAAACGTTTATTCGAAAACATAACATAATAGACATTTAGAGACAAAACATAAAATTTTCTTTAGAACATAAACATGAAATCATGAACTATATAAAACAAAGCTTATTTACTAATAATATACCGACTTATTCGCTATCGAGATCAACGCAACTTTGGCATAATGGGATAATGTGTTGCATACAAATAGGCTTATTACACTTATTGCAGTTATGCCTAGTTTTTTTGTCTTTGGCAGAAGGACAGTCTTTGCATCTCGTATATGTTTTAGAACTTTTATTCGGAGGGTAGGTCATCATTTCACCGACTTGTTCGTGAATACGTTTACGTAAGCCTCTCGGTAAGTTCTCCATATTTTTTCTCACGCGAAGATGACCTTCAAGCATTGATAGACCGAGTCTTCTAAGGAAATCACGCCGGTTTGTTTTCGTTATTATTTTCACGAAAAATAATCACACCATTTATTGCAGCTACATTAATGACCGCATAAAATACTGTCATTGGCCAGCGTTTTGAGTTTCGAGATACATCATAGGTAGCACAGAGCTCATCAACCACATCGACGCCAGCTTTCGTAGAATTGTAAAATGTAATTATCTCTGGCTTCCTTTTTTCACCACTAGCAGGATCAATGTTTTGGTCATGATGAAGAGAAGACAATACCAGCACCACTTTAGACCGTTTAGGCATGTAGGAAATAAGCGTCATATCTTTTTGGAATGCAAACTGAGTGATGTATACTTCTTTTCTTCGCGTGGTTATAAAGTTTGGTGGGATTTCTTTTTTGTTTTTACGTAATGTACCTGTAGATGTTAGTTTATGATTTTGTTGCAAATGTGTTACCAGTGGAATGCTCGTGAACCAATTGTCCATTGTAATATTTCTATTACTTTTAGAAATAGGATGCACTAATCTGTCTACAACATCGAAGGCTTTATTACTTTGCAAAAACGGCCCCTCAGGCTGCTTACCGGGATAAATTTCAAGGTTGACTGTATAAAAATTTTTTGCATCAACCAAAGCATAAATTTTGATGCCGTATTTCGCAGGTTTATTCGGGATATATTGACGAAATGAGCACCTGCCGCGAAATGCGTCCAGTTTTTCATCGATTGTAAGATACTCATTGGGAGTATAAGTATTTTTACAGTTTGAGACAAACTCTTCAAAAATATATCTAATTGGAGCCAGATTGTCCAGTTGCTTTCGCTCTTGGCGTGTTGTTGCATCATCAAAACGCAAACAGCTTTGTAAAAAGTAAAAACGCTGCAAAGACATAGTAGTACTAAAAATTTTCACACCAGTACCATCGGTTCTCCACAAGTCGCTCAAATTTTGGCGATTAGAACGATTTAGTCCATCCAAGTACAACAAGCCAAACAAAGCTAATAGTTCGTCTATAGTTGTTTCTTTCAATAAATACTGAAGCGATTGTTTATTGTTAGACAACTGTCTCTGTTTTATCTTAGCATTAGTATGACAAAGTATTTGTTCCAGCATATTATTATTTATAAAGCGTCTCCAACACTCTATTTCAGTCTTATCATTTTGCGCAATAGGCTTTACCCCAGGTTTTTGTAAAATTATGTTTTCTAACCTTGTGCGGACGTTGGTCCGAGGTGGTTGCGAAGACCATTTGGTGGAATTGTCTTTACCAATATAAAACTGCTGGTTACTTGTTGAAACAATTACTTCTTGCTCATCATCGCTGCATTCCTGTTCCGTATCACTGCCTTGACTTCGCTCTGAAATATGGTCGATTTCACCCTCGTCGTCTGAACTGCACTGTTCATTTTCATTGGCGTCAGCTTGTTCAAACAAGGCTAGGAGTCGACGTTGTTCGCTTTCGTAAGACATGGTTCATAAAACTATGAAAAACGATATGCAATTTATCAATAAACAATAAAAAACAACAAACACGCTGTCTTTATAAATGTTACGTGGCCATTGTGGCCGGGTATAACTTACCCGCGCGCTCTTTACACACGTCTACACTACGAGGTAGCCGCAGCAACACTGAATAGAGAAGAGAATACGCGAACAGAGGTTAACGACCGCAGCTACTGTAACGGACAAAAGACGCGTGCATTTTGTTTTAAAATTATGACAGTTTTAAAATGCGTCGGGTATTAGATACCCGGCAACAATGACGCCGGGTTAATGGGTGTCTTGAGAAAGGCCCAGATTTGTTGCGGCCGTTAATATACGTGTTATTCAACTTCCGAATAGGTAAGATTGGCATCTGTGGCGAAATATGTGAAATGTTTCACAGAATCAGAGTACACGAAGAAGATCAGCACTCGTAGCGTTTCCTTTGACGTGACTGCGATATGAATCGAACGCCAAGCACGTATGTGCTGCAGGTAATGTCATTTGGTGCAAGTTGCTCTCCTGCTATTGCCCAATTCGTGAGGAATAAAAATGCGGAAGATTATGCTGAAGAATTTCCACGGGCCGCCAAGTCAATAACAGAGAGACATTACGTAGACGACATACTCGATAGCGTCGAGACACCACAGGAAGCCATTCAATTGGCCAAGCAAGTAAAAGAAGTGCACAAGCATGGCAACTTCCATATAAGAGGCTGGTTGACTAATTCCGCCGAGGTAGCTGCCGCTCTTGGAGACTGAGGTTCAAGTGAGGAGTTTTGTAACGCTGGGAGAACGATTGACCAAGTGATCGAGCCCGAAAAGGTTCTCGGGTTGTGGTGGCAGACAGATAACGACGCGTTCACCTTCAGTACGAAGTTCACAAAGGCAAGCAAAGAGATTCTGCGTGCTGAGAATGTCAGTTTACGACCCTCTAGGGTTCTTATCGTTCTATAGCGTTCGCATAAGAATTATTCTGCAGTGGTTGTCACTTCTCAAAAATGTACACGAGGTTTAGATCCCAAGGTGCTACTTTGGAGAGATAAGTACCAATAATTGTAGAATCGAACTGCATGTGTTCGTAGACGCCAGCGAGGTGGCAAGCGCAGCTGTAACTTATTTTCGAATCGTAAACGGCGAAAATATTCATGTCGCCGGTGTAAGCTCAACGACGAAAGTGGCACCTCTGCGTCCAATAACCAATTTCGCGAATGGAGCTGCTCGAAGCAGTGATAGGATCTCGACTCGCCACTGCAATCATTAAAGGTCATGACCTTGAAATTCACGATAAATACTACTACACAGATTCAAGAACAGTGCTCGCTTGGCTGCACTCCGACCCACGCAAGTATAAGCAATTTGTCATGTTTAGGATTGCAGAAGTGCAAGAGAATACAGACACTACAAAGTGGAGCTACATTGCGTCAAAACAAAATGTTGCTGACGCAACCACAAAGTGGACGAACACCAATGAGTTTGACACGCATAATCCTTGGTTCTCGGGCCCAAAGTTCTTATGCCTACCACGTGACCAATGGCCCAAGCACAGTCACAGCAACGAAGAATGTGGCCAAAATATGGAGGTAAGACCAGAGACACAGCACGTTGCGGTCCAAATAAAGGTCAATTCGATGTTGGATCTTACTCGCTTTTCAAAGTGGGAGCGCCTCGAAAGATGCATGGCATACATTGTGACCGAAAAGTTTCCGGAAATTCTCATTTAAAATTCGCGCGCTGTATATTTTTCGATATTTTAAGTTTCTGAAGGATGGTAGCACTGTCCTCAATTACTATGCCAAAAATGAGCGCGATCTGTCAGACAGTTTGTTTACGGCAGCTGTTGAAACCAGTTCACCTCAGTAGTGCGTTGCGATTTTGTTGAGAATTTTCTTCAAAATGAGTACCGTGAACAGGTCCCTTTGGACGTGCTTGATCGTGCCAATTCCCATCCAACTTTCATGGAACGCATCATAACTGGTGACGAGATGTGGGTCTACGAGTACGACATGCAAACAAGCCAACAATCATCGGAATGGAGAGGAAAAGACGAGCCGAAACCGAAAAAAACACGCCAAAGTCGCTCGAAAATCAAGGTAATAGCATAAACACAACCAAGTCGTCGTGCGAATTTATTCGCACCGAAAAATAACGCAGTGCGTCGTCGTCGTGAAAATACGCACAGTTAAACAGAATGATGCGACATTCGCATCAGCTATTATTCCTGCAAACACACAATTGCCTTTTATTTTGAGTGAAGGAAATCAACATGAATTCGCTGTCGAGAAAACGAGCATATGGGTACGTCGTTATTGTTGTACTTTGAGGGCGGTTAATCTGAATGTGTATATAGGTTACAATCACGATGTGGTCACAAACTATTTCTCGCGCGGCAAGAAACAGGGTCTGCTGTCATTATTCAATTACGCCAAGGAATGTCTGCTGCCGACGAGCAGCAAGAAGTCCTTCTGAAGGTGCAATGCAACACTTACTCGCTCGAGAACCGCTGCCGAGATTCATTGGATCGCGCGATTAAAAGCAATTTGTATTAAGACATATACCTGGCTAAGGATTTATTTATTATTATTTTTTTGTAATAAGCAGCGTGTTTACAAAACAAACATGAGATTCGAATACAGACCACCACATATACCAAAATACGCCTTCGTTGCCATGTCCACGAACAAACCTGTCTCGACCACGACCGGTATGAGCAGCAAATCTTCATTCACCGCCTTCCAGTCGTAAACCGTTGTCGGCTCAAAGTGCCAGTCAAGTATGAAGTTGCCATTGTCCGTGACGCACGGCCCCGCCTTGGCTACCGCCATGCATGGCCGCAATGCGCTGCCTTATTAGCACATATGCCATGGGCACCACCTCGATCGGAATCCCCTTCTTGTAACATACTGTTCGCCCAGGCGCTGCGAGTTCTTGGTGTAGTCCGCTATGACAATAAGCTGCTTCGCGCAGGCGGCCACTATTTTCTCCTGAAGCAGACAGCCGCCGCCGCCCTTGATCAGTACCATGCTATCGACCTCGTCGGCGCCATCGATGGCCACGGCCAGCTTTGGATGCCGGTCCAGATCGCCCAGCTGCAGCTGATGCCCGACAATCGGCTGATGCGCCTGAAAGCTAGTGGGCACGCACACCACCTCCAGTTCCTCGGAGCGCACCCGCTCTGCCAGGCGCTCGATGGCAAACACTACCGGGACACTAACGGGCGTATTGCCATATGCGCAAACTTGATTTGTCCAGGCGACGACTTTTGCTACTTTCGGGGCAGCAATATTAGCCAAATTCCTTCACGGCAGCACAAAACCACCTGCAACTCTAACCAGAAGCGCAACTGCTAGTGCGGGCACGATTTCTTTCGCAATTAGGAGCTCCGTCTTGTCCATTTTCTAAAACATACGAAAGGGAAAGACAAAATAGATTATTTGGCACAATTTTTTATTAAAATTTGAGCCACTTACAACTTTGCTACCTCAAAAAACCACAAATCACAAAATTTTACCACAATTTTTCGTTTGTTTGTTTTTTCGTTTTTCACCGCTGACAGCTGCACAGCTGATTGGTTCGCACGACGACTGCGACCAAATTAGAATTTGTTCTATCGTCGGACGACCGGTCGTCGGTCGAATATCGCAGTCGTCGTCGTTGTGGGCAATCACATTTGCTGCTGTGTGTTTTAATTTTGACAGCGTACGTTCGCAGCGTAAATATCGCACGACGACTTGGTTGTGTTTATACTATAATGCTGATTGTTCTCTTCGATATTCGTGGTGTGGTGCATCATGAATTCGTCCCTGAAGGACAAACAGTCGGTAAAGACTATTATTTGACTGTTTTAAGACGTTTGCGTGAAAATATCCGCCGTAAACGGCCTCAATTGTGGAAGGATAATTCATGGATTTTTCATGACGCTAATGCTCCCTCCAAAGGCCAAACATTCAATAAATACCATCGAACAGCCACCGTATTCACCTGATCTTGCACCGTGTGACTTTTTCCTGTTTCCCAAACTCAAATTACCACTCAGAGGAACGCGTTTTGAATCCATAGAAGACGTAAAACAGAATTCGCAGAGGGAACTCAAAGCCATACCGGAAAGCGCCTATAAAAAATGTTTTGATGATTGGAAGAAACGTTGGCATATGTGTATCGCTTCTAATGGAGCATATTTTGAAGGAGATAAAATAAATATTGATGAAGATTAAGAATTTTGCGTTTTATTTAAAATTTCCGGAAACTTTTCGGTCACAAGGTATGTCAAGCGCTTCATTAACTATTGTAGAATGAAGAAGACGGAAGAACGAGCTAGCCATCCCTCTCTAAAGTCAGGGAACTTGACCGCCGAGGAGCTGCGCTGGGGTCAGTGCTGCCTTTACCGCATTGCACAAGCCGATGCATACCCAAATGAAATCGCACTTCTGCAGGGGAGTTCGAAACATCCTTTGCCGAAACTAAGTAGTCTTCGAAAACTGTCACCGACGATTGATGCTGAGGGAATTGTACGCCTACGAGGCCGCCTAGAAAATGCACCAAACCAAGACGCGGCTAAGAATCCGATAATACTGCCTAGGAATCACAAAATTACACGACTTGTTATCGGTTGGTTACATCGAAAGTATCACTATAGACATCACGAGACCGTAATCAATGAGGCGTTTCAACAATTCTACATTCCAAGGTTGCGACGCACACTACGGTCAGTCCGCCACGACTGCCAGTTCTGCAAATTGCGCCGTAGTCAACCTGCTCCGCCGGAAATGGGATCGCTACCTGAAGCTCGTCTGGCCCCATACACAAGACCATTTTCGTACGTGGGAATTGAATATTTTGGTCCATTTTCGGTTACCGTTGGAAGACGCTCTGAAAAGCGGTACGGTGTCTTATTCACCTGTCTGACGTGCCGAGCTATACATGTTGAAGTAGCACACTCGCTGTCCATGAATTCGTGTGCGATGGCTATTAGAAACTTCATTAGCAGAGGAGGCACACCTATACACGTTTTCAGCGATAATGGAACCAATTTCGTGGCAGCGGAAAACAAACTGCGCGAGGCTTATCGTCAGTTAGATGTCAATACCCTGCAGGCACAATTTGTGAGCGCTGAAACAAAATGGACATTTATTCCACCGGCAAGTTCTCACATGGGAGGCGCATGGGAACGCATGATTCGAACGTTCAAAGACGTACTGTACCAGATTATATCGCCAGAAACAAAACTAACCGACGAAAAATTATATCACCTGTTTTTGGAAGTTGAGAGCGTCGTGAATAGCCGTCCGCTCACGTATCTATCATTGGAGACTGATGAACAAGAATCCTTAACTCCTTACCACTTTTTGTTGGGGGTCCGGACATAAACCACCAGGCCTGTTTTGCCCCAACGATCAGTACGTCAGAAACTCGTGGCGTCATTCCCAGTACTTAGCAGATAAGTTCTGGAAACGATGGGTACTGGAGATGCTGCCGTCGCTTACCAGAAGGAGCAAGTAGTACGATGAGGTGAAGCCAATTGAGAAGAATGACATCGTGGTCATAGTGGACCCAAATCTTCCTCGCTATTCCTGGCCTAAGGGCATCGTTACGGCCACATTCGCTGGTAAAGATGGCCAAGTAAGAAGCGCTACGATACGTACAGCGACCGGTGAATATCACCGTCCTGCTGCTAAGATAGCAGTACTAGACATAAAAGGAGTAGGAGACGAGTGATGTTGCCCTGTATAAGGTATTGTCTCACGAAGATCGTCATACCGGGGGAGAGAATGTGGCAACACCACTAAAAGAGTGTGAGGTGTGGCGCTGAATGACGCTCGTCTTAAAACGGGCACATATGGCAACGACGACTTGGTAAACGGGGGAAGTGCGTTATTGGAGGCAAGCGGTCGTACGGGAAAGAAACCAAAAGTAAGGAAGCAAAAGAAAAATATTTAATTTTTACCAATTGTACTACCATTTCTTTTAAAATAAAAAGTTTCTAAAGTTGTTCGCTCATCGAGGATAGTGCGATTTCATTGGAGTGGGCTGATGATTAAAGTTGGGGCACCAACATTGATTGTCAATACTTTTTCGGCCAAGGATATGACGGTGCGGAAATTGCGCGCAACACACACAAAAATGTTCGGTCGTACGTAAACCAATCGTACGTACCAAGAAAGTATTTATTAATATGTAGAAATGAGAAATTGTTTTATTTACTGTTACTGTTTTACTCAAAAATCTATAAGTATTATAAATGCTGTTCGCTATGAACATCACATACATGTACTAAACAACACTTTTGAATAAGCTGTGATTTCCTTTTGTTGTTTTGATCATTTTCTTCGTGCGGATACAAACGTTGTAATTTAAATTGAAAGAGCAAAATGAGCGGATTATCTAAAAAATTCAAAGACGTAACTGTAATTTTAGTGATGAATGGATTTTAAACAGGGACTTAACTATTATAAGTTTTTTAAGAAAATGTAAATGAAAATGTTACAATGTACATAAACAACAATACAATGCAATTACAATGCAACATAAATTTTTTTGTTGATTATAATTCTTATTTGCGACAGTTAATTTTTACGTTGCGTAATAACTGTTGAGAGAAACACATTTTTTGCCGTTCTCGATAGGTATCATTTTGGGATTTTTTTTGTTTACGTTGCTTCATAACTTTTATTTATGGCTTTTTATTTACGTTACCGATTACTATTATTTTGAGAAAATTTTGTTTACGTTGCTTTATAACTTTTATTTATGATTTTTTTTATTTACGTTACCGATAACTACATTTTTAGAATAAAAAACATAAAAAACTTATTTTTGAATGGTTGTTATGAATTAAGGAATTCAATTTGTTTGCCTTTTTAATTCTTTTTTTTCTAACGTATTTATGGTAATTGTTAATATTTTGCTTACTGCTCTTTTATGGATTTTTGTTGTTTTGGTTGTTAATTTTTTTGTAAATCATATGAATAATATGACACATACAACATGCATAGGTTGTTTGTGTTTTAATTAAATTGTGGAATATAATTTCTAATACCGGGCCCCCCCCCCACCCCTTTAAACCATTTTATAAAAGTTTGTCCGGTTTTTAAAAACTAAAAAGTTTGCATCCCTGATTGGATGACATACGCGATTGGAACGACACATCATCGCCCGATGCAATAATATTTCATCGCAGTATGGATTTCGAATTCATAGCATCGCTTGTTATAATAGGAGAAATCTTTTCTTACATTTCGCCTATGTGCAACAAATTGCAGCCAGTGTTGCCACTAAGAACTTTTTTCCGTACTAAAATTGGTCCAAAATCAATCTTAGCCTACCAAAATAAATTTGTTAAACAACACAACGAAACAAGTGTCATTAAAAGCGGTGCCATCAGGCAACCCTGCTCCTGTCGGCATACTCGCCGCGCCGCTACTCGTAAGTGCTAACGAGTAGTCGGCATAAGAAGAGGGTAGTCGTAGTGTATGGCAACGGCCATACAGCATTGTTAAATATAGTCGGTGTTTCAATAATTCTATTAATTACAATATTAGAAGTGGGATGGAGGATCTGCACCACCTGAATGTGCGACGGCTAAAAGAAAAGCTGGTCCAGCTCGGGTTAAAATCGACGGGCTCAAAAACGGAGCTGATCGCGTGACCGGCAGTGATTTCGTGGCGCTGGAGGACGATGAGGGCGATGTGAGTGCAGGAACTGGGCTGCGTGAGGATGTTAATGCTCTACGGTGTGTAGTGGAGGCATTAACTTCGCAGGCACTGGTGACATCGTGTAGTGGTACCACATGACCACTTATGCCGAAACCAGTCGATCGCGCTACACTTATTACTTCACATGTGTCAAATGACACCACGCGCACGACAAGTGCAGCACTCAAGTGGCTGAGCCAGCGAATAGCCGAGCGGCGTGCCATCCAACAACACCTACCGCAGTGCAGTGTCCCACTTACGGAAAATTGCACTAATCGGCATGTTTTGTGATGTCACCTACCGCAGGGCACGGGCACTTGAGGAAAGTGCTGAGTTGACCCAATGGTCCAGTGACGCTGATTGGACGTAGCTTTTGGTCACTGGAATAATGGGCGGAGCGCTGGAAATGCTCCGCTGTATAACAGTTTGTAAATTAGTATTTAAGTAACCAATTTTTTGAAAATAAACCAGCTTCTTTAGAACTGTCATGCGGCGCGTTTCTTTTGAAGACACTGAGGCTCTAACTTAGCCATACCAGTTGAGGCGAGGTCCGCCAAAAGACCAGAATACACACACACTTACACAAACACTATACATTACCCCTACAATCGGCAGCGGCCGTCCAGCGGCGTCCAAGCGAGGCTGTACACGAATGTGATAACGGTTGTGAAGCGACAGCAGCCGACGTAATGGCGCCGAGCGCAAGCGCACCGGCAGCGTGCTTTGCTGACACCGCGACGATGGCGCAAACATGTAACGACGTGTACGCGACAGTGGCACAGCCAACATACACACAATCTGTGTATGCGAGGCCAACAAGCAGCAACACGTATGCAACAATGACGCAACCAGCATACACACAATCGGCGTATGCAGCACCGAACAACACATACGATACTTCAGGGAACGCGAGTAGCTTCCGAACGAATTCGCCGTGGGTGTCAACAAGTGTCGCAACGAGAGGACCAAGTGATCGACAATTCGACACTCGCCGGACATTGCCAGTGCAGGCAATGGGGGTGAACGCGTACAGTGCGGGACAAAGTGCTGTGGCGGATATCAGCACTGGGGGTTCCATTTGGAACGAACGCGACGTGTCGGCAATTTTGCCGGATTTTAATCCATGTCAAAGCAGCTTGCGGTCGGTGGACTTTGTAGAACGTGTGCAGCAGCTACAGTCTGCATACGGGTGGGACGCAAAAATAGTATTGCTCGCAGCTCAAACAAAGCTGAAGGGAGTCACAAAGATGTGGGTCGATGCCCAGCCAGTATTTCGTGAGTGGACGGAATTTGTAGCAATGTTTTTGAATGACTTTCCGTGTGTGGACAACATGGCCGACATCCACATGCAGCTCATGCGGGAGCATGCAAAAAAGGGTGAGCCAAGTACGGAGTATTACTATCGAGTGCTGGCGTTGGGGAAGCGCGCGTGTCTTGTTGATCAAGCGATCATTAAATACTTGATAAACGGTTTAACCCTCAATCGCCCACCCTGAGTCCATGGGACTCACTACGAACTTTAATAAGTTGGTACACGTTGTGTTTTTATGTTTCGGCGCCCAGCTTTCGTATACCTTCCTAAAGGGTCGCTCTGAACGCGAAGACGATCGGAAGTTAGCGCACTACAATTACAAGGCTGAGTTTTGGCACAGAGTGAGTCCCAGGGACTCAGGGTGGTGTTTTGTGTTACAAAAATTGTACTTGTAATTTTTTAAAATCGTGTTAATTTAAATTTAGGATGCCAAAAATGGCCGCGAAAAGTTTAATAATTGAGACTGTTAACCCTTTGAGAAGTTTTGCTACTAACAATTTGCCTTAGTTGTGCTGGAAAAGTATGTGAGGTATGCGCACAACATATGAAATTCAACCTGATGCACGTTTTCTTATTTTATATAATGAAGTATTAGTTTAAGTTTTTTTTCTGAACAGTTATTTAATTTTTAGGTTATTTATGTAAAAAGAATTGTTTTTGTTAATTTATTTATATCTTTTATTTCTATCAAATGTTTCAAAAAAATGGAACGACATCTGTAACAAGAGATCTTAATGTGTCCTACAAAAATATAAAAAACCATAAAAATTTAATAGATGTTGCGTTATTTCGTAAACAAAAATTTTGAGTCCCGGGGACTCAGGGTGGGTAGATACGTGATTTTAATAGGGGTGGGTGATTGAGGGTTAAGTGACGAAACAATGAAAAGAACACTATCGGTAATGAAGTTTGAGAAATGCTCTGACATGTTGCAATCTCTCGTCAACGGGTCGGCGGGAAGAAACTACACAAAAGTGAATGTGCTGCCAGAGGGCAGGCAAGCTAATAATGCGGTGAAAAGAGATGCATCTGGTAGTGCGGCAGATGGGCGTATTTGTTATAATTGTCGAGAGCGTGGTCACATTCGGGTGAATTGCCCGCAACTGCCGCGACAGATAAAGTGTCAAAAATGTAACGCTACTAATCACGAAACGAAAAATTGCCGAAAGAACACTACCGTGAATGCCATTGACGAGAATGTAGACAATGAACTGAACTCAAGCAAAAGTGCAGGTCTCATTATCAAGCCAATTGTTGTCGGGGGACAAACTTGCCATGCGCTTATAGATTCTGGAAGTTGCCGGTCATTAGTGAAGAAAACTGTGGCCGCTGGGTGCGACGGACATACTGAAATGTGTTAGCGCCACTTTTATTGCGCGTGTTTATTTGTCGAGCGCTGCTCCAAGACTGAGTTTATTGGCAAAAGTAACAAATTATGATAAATTGAAAAGTGACAAATTGAGAACTCAAATATTACAAGATAATGAATAGATAAATGAAGAGAGGGTGACAAATAGGAATAGTGAAATTAAGAGAGTATCAACATACATAAATACTTAATACAATGCATAAAGTAGTACAAGCTCCGCTGTTCACATTCGGTCATCCTGCATATTAATCGCCCTCGATTAATAATTTATGTATGCAAATCTCGTTTTTTCCGCAGTCGCTCGCTTCTTCTAGGTAGATTACTTGGGCCGTTGTCATCTTCATTGTCGTACTGCAACAATGGATCAGCACACGCTGGCACGTCACTGCTGTTCTCTGATGAGTCGTCAACTAAAGCCATTACATCGTCGTCAGTGGTTTCATCTTCCGGCATTGCTACGCGCTTTATTTGATCGACAGCAACAACACCATCGTAAAATTTTGATGTTCGCTGCAATCCAGGGATGTCTGAGACTCGGTAGCGGTCGTTCGGCAATACCTGTGTTATGATGTATGGGCCTTTGTAGTGTGGCAGCAATTTGGATGATTCTCCTGGTGCAGAAACTGTAACGCGCTTAATCATAACAGTGTCTCCTGGCAAATAGACTCGAGCCTTGCATCGTTTGCGATCGTACCGTGTCTTTTGTTTTAACTGGTCGTCTATAATGTTTATGATCGCTTTTTCACGTACTTCGTCTGTGCTCTCTTTACTTTTAATTTTGCTTAAACATTCATCTTCCATCGGGCAACCAAATGTACTTCTTGGATCATAGTTGAACAGCAATTGAAAAGGGGTTGTTTTTATCGCCCGGTGATAAGTGTTGTTGAGGCTGAACTGTGCTATACCTACAAAACGGTCCCAATCTTTGCTGTCCGCCTTTCCACTCATGGTTGCCAACATCGGAGTAATGCTTCTGTTAAGCCTTTCTACTTGTCCGTTGGCTCTCGGCGTAGCAGTAGCATTCTTGATGTGAATAATGTTTTTCTCATGACAAAAAGTTTTAAATGCGGCTCCCGTAAATGACGTTCCTAAATCGGTAACAATACGTTTCGGGGCGCCAAATAAACAAATGAATTCGTTGACAGCTTTAACGGTAGTGGCAGACTTTGTATTGCGAACTTCTTTCAAAATGCAAAATTTTGTAAAGCCATCAATTGCTGCTAAAATGTACATATTGCCCCTGCTACTTTTGACAAAAGGTCCCAAGTGGTCCAAGTGAACAGTGTGAAATGGAATTCCGATTTTCTCAATAGGATGCAGCATGCCTTGCTTCTTCCCTCCCGGCTCCTTATGGTACAAGCATTCTGCACATGCGGCGATATAGTTTTTGACGTACCTTTTTAGTCGCGGAAACCAATATCGCTCTTTAATTTTCGCGACTGTTTTATCTAAACCGATGTGAGCAAATTTATCGTGGTAATTATGTACAACACGCCATCGCGCCTTGTTGGGAACGTAAAACTTTTCACAATCACCCTCTTTACGGTATAATTTATTTTCTCGTAGCACGAAAAAATTACGAAGTTCACGATCTCGTGCGTTTAGGGTGGATGTCTTTCGCAGTGATTCCGAAATAATTTGCAAATCCGAGTCACCTCGCTGCAGAAGTGTCAGCCAGTCGTTTTCGCTCAATGTATTATAAAGAATTGCTACATCTGCAACCGTTCCGATGTCTTCGGCGCTGCCCGTTGGATTGCGGCTGAGTGAGTCTACGTGAAGCATACGATCTCCAGAGCGATGAATGATTTCGAAATTGAACTCCTGCAAGCGCAGCCACCAGCGACCAATGCGAGGTATAAGGTTTCTTTTCGACAATGCACTCCGCACAGCGCTGCAGTCAGTAACAACTGTAAAATTTAAACCAATTAAGTATATTCTGAATTTTTCTAATGTCCAAACAACAGCAAGTGTTTCCAATTCAGTTGAATGGTATTTCGCCTCTTCAATCGTTGTTTGCTTGCTCGCGTATGCAATAGGGTGTAGCTTTTTATCAGCATGCTCTTGTAATAGAATTCCCCCAAATCCATATTGACATGCATCAGTGTGAACTTCTGTTCGCGCATCTGCAGAGTACATCGCTAGGATTGGTCTTTGTGTCAACAATTTTTTTAGGGTTTGAAAAGCGTTCTCCTCAGCACTGGACCAATTCCATATTTCGTTTTTACGTGTAAGCTTTGTCAGCGGTTGGGCAATTATGCCGAAATTTTTTATAAATTGACGAAAATAACTAGCTAAACCAAGAAACTGTTTGAGCTTGTGTACATTTGTTGGCTGTTGAAAATTTGCTACACAATCAATTTTATTTTCGGACGGTCTAATTGTACCGTTCTCAATTTCGAAACCCAAATAATCAATTTTAGTGTACAAGAATTTACATTTTGCTAAATTAAGTTTTAAATTGGCATTGCTCAGCACAACTAAAATTGTTTCTAAATTTTTAACACACTCTTGTTCGGTGCTAGCAGGTATTAAGATATCATCAAAGTACGCTAAAGCAATTGTAAAACGGAGCGGGCCCAAAATTTTATTGATCATGTTTTGAAAAACTGCGGGGCCATTGCAGACGCCGAAAGGCATTCGCAGAAATTCAAAGTGGCCATCCGGCGTGATAAATGCGGTAAGGTGGCGGCTTTCCTTTTTGACAGGGATTTGGTAATAGCCGCTTTTCATATCTAATGCGCAAAAAAATTGTTTATCACGCAAGCGATCAATATTGTCGTTGATTACTGGCAACGGGTATTGTATCTTCTTTGTAACCTTATTTAATAATCTGTAATCAATACAAATTCTCTTCTCGCCGTTTTTCTTACTAACAATCAAAATCGGACTTGAGTAGCTTGAAGATGAGTCGCATATGATGCCTGCCGCTTTCATTTTTTCCATTTCTTGTCTCACAAACTCACGTTCTTTGTGACTCAAACGATAAGGCCGAAAAGTTACTGGTTTCTCATCTAGTAAGTCGATTGTGAACTCAACTGCGTTACTCAAACCCAAATCACTCAAATTGTTAGCAAAGCAGCTACTATATTTGGTTATTACACTCATTAACATTTCCTTACCACTCTCGCTTGCAGTAGCGCCTACGTTTAGCTTATTAATGTCGAATTCTTTTGTGCATATACTCATTGCAGCTTCCACTCTTCTCTCATCGCCCTGTTCAATACTCTCTTTTACATCTTCAATGCAAATTTCTCCGCTTGTTATGTGGTCGTTTCGGTCAAATGTTATTGTTGTTGCAGTTAAATTTAGAATCGGCACCTGCGTCTCACCATGATTGTTCTTAACAATGCAGTTCGGTATTACAGACCCGTGTTTGTTGCTACTGTTGTTAATGAATATGTTTTCGTCGCGTCTTAAGTTGCTGTATGTGGAAATTATGCCTATATAGTTTGGTGGTATCACTGCGGCTTCTTTTGCCCACAACTTTACATTGGTCCGCGGCAGCTCTGGCACTTCCAAATTTTTTAAGCAGTCATCCGGTTCCTCGAGAATTTTTTCCTCAAACAAACGAAGAGTATTACCGCGTCGTATCATTGTAATATGTTCTTTCTCGGTGAAGGGCTGGCCTACTAAAAGAGGTATGCTTAAATTTTCGTCATGCACCACATGTATTTCTACGTCAGCACTGGCTTGGTCTACTTGTAAGTTCGCATTAAAAACGCCAATTGGTGTTACAGTACTATTGCCGAAACCTCGAACAATAAGATTTTTATTCGGCAGGCCATACTGTATACCTAACTCCTCTGTCGCCGACTTCTTTATCATGACCAGTGCACTACCTGGGTCTACATATGTTTTGATAGGCTTACCATTCAAATAGGCATCTTGAAAATATTTGCGGTTCTCTTCAGCTGTCGCAATAGCGGGGTGAGTTATAAGGGCTCCTTTGGCTTGAGTTGCAACTTCTCTTTGAACAGGCGGTATATTAGGTAATGTTCGACACTGACTCTGAATGTGTCCTTCTTTATGACATCGTAAGCATCGAATCGGCGCTGTGCAGGCATTTTTGGTATGCCCGATTCCTTCGCAGGGGAAGCATTTTAGCGTTGATGATTCTTGTGTACAGAATCGCGCAAAATGTCCAAGTTCACCACATTTATAACACACTAAATCACCGTTCATAGTTTTATCTCCACGATAAAATCTAGAAGATGAAGGCATACGATTCGTTGTGCTTGCACGTGGTTCACTGCTCTGGCAACCTGCATTAAAATAATCTCGAATATTTGAATAAATATCATTAAACGAACGATGATAACCTTGCAGTACAAATTTTCTCAAATCTGGAGATCGCAATCCTTTAATGATTTGCTTGCGCGCATCTTCAAAGTCGAGATCAATTTCTTGCGTAAGTCGAAGCTTTTCGAAAAAATAATCGGCTACATCTTCAGATGCACATTGTTGCCTTGAAGCCATTCTTTCCCATATATCGGCTTTTGATTGTAAACCCACAAAAGTTTCTTTGAACTCGACTTCAAAATCGCTCCAACTATGGAACTCAACAGCATTGTACCAGTTCAGCGCTGGTCCAACTAAATTGGCTCTCGCGCACTGCAAGCGTACAGAATCGGACCAGTTGTTCATATTACCGATGCCATTTAACGATTTTAGCCAATCGTTCGCAGCGGCTGATATTTTTCTACCGTCAAATTTTTGTAAGGAATTATTTAGATCAGGCATTACATGGAATCTGTTTCTCTCAGAACGCAACGTATTAATCAGCATTTGATTTTGTTGGAGTAGTATTGTCAATATCGAGTTGCCGCCTGCCACTGCATCAATCACGCCACCACCACCACTCTCACCACTTACGAAGCCACTATTCACACGCTGAAGGTCATCTCTGCTAAAGCCATCTCTGCTAAAGCCTCTTTCCGCGCGTCACGAGTCACGCCACCAATGTCTTGCTGTCCGACATGTGTGCTAAAATTCGCCTCCTCTCGCTTACCATGATCCATAGCATCGCGTTCCGCATACCTTGCCTCTTGGATATCACCCCGCCTCTCAAAACGTACCTCCTCCCTCCGCATAGTCTCTCTCTTTCTGCTTGCTTCGTAGCCATTTCGGTGTAATTCGCTGTCGATCACGCGAGCGCTTTCGCCCGACGTCCTGCTCCTCGCACCCAAGCTATTCATCATGCCATCAGCCTTTCCAGCTCCGTTATTGTTTTGCGTAAGATCCCTGTCACCACGTGGAGTACTCGCCTCGGGATGGACAGTAGGTTCCATATTTCTGGTGGTTCCACGGGACAACATCTGCCGCTCCTCGCCAACAATCTCGCGAACTTCAGCGCCGCACGACTCGCTCGTGGATGAGTTAAACATGATTTTTAAATTAGGATTATCAAAGTTCTCCAAAGTTAAATAAATTTTTGAGCTTAGAGCTTCCGGATTCTTAAATCCCACTTCTGAGATGTTAGCGCCACTTTTATTGCGCGTGTTTATTTGTCGAGCGCTGCTCCAAGACTGAGTTTATTGGCAAAAGTAACAAATTATGATAAATTGAGAAGTGACAAATTGAGAACTCAAATATTACAAGATAATGAATAGATAAATGAAGAGAGGGTGACAAATAGGAATAGTGAAATTAAGAGAGTATCAACATACATAAATACTTAATACAATGCATAAAGTAGTACAAGCTCCGCTGTTCACAAATGTGTGCCGAAGAAGTAGTGGGTTTTGCTGGGGGCAAACTCGTTGGCAGGGAAAAGCTCATGACAGAAATGCAACTGGACGAAAAGAATGTTAAGTGTGATTTGCTTGTGGTCGACGACGCCATGATGGCATATGACGTTTTAATCGGAGTGGATATTTTATCGAAAGGCCGTGTAGTGATGGAGGGCGGCCAGTGCAAAGTGATGGCGATAGACACAAAAGAGTTGTGCTATGACGAAACCTTGACAAAAAATGACATAAACAATTTGACTGAGCTACTTGGACAGTACTCGTGCTGTATAAGTGAAAATATAAGCAATATTGGAAAGTGTGGACGAGTTAAGATGGAAATTGCGCTAACAACAACAAAGCCAATTGTCCAAAAACCATATGCAATACCAATACCGAAGCAACAAGTGGTAGATCGTATTATAAGTGAACTGTTGACTCTTGATATTATTCGCCCATCCAAGTCGCTGTACGCTTCACCCATTGTACTGGTGAAGAAACAGAATGGGGAAGGCAGACTTTGTGTGGACTATAGAGCATTAAATGCAATAACAGAGAAACAGCCATGGGCCATGCCATATGTTGACGGTGTTTTGTCGACGCTCGCGGGTAAAAAGTAGTTTACAACGCTAGACCTCATGTCAGGTTATTACCAGGTCGAAGTAGAGGAAGAATCGCGTCGCTATACCGCGTTTGTGACACACAACGGACACTTTGAGTTTAATCGCATGCCGTTCGGGCTGCGGAACGCGCCATGTACGTTCCAGCGGATGATGGCTGAAGTGGTCAGACCATTAAGAGGAAAAGTTGTGAGTTATGTGGACGAGGTGATTGTGGCGTCCAAGACAATTGCCGAAGGTCTACAGTATGTGAAAGAGTTCCTTGACATTATTAAAGAAGAAGGGCTAACACTGCGTGTGTCGAAATGTGCATTCTTAAAGAGAAGTGTATTATTCCTAGGCCACAAAGTCGACGAACGTGGTTTAACCCCAGGTGACATAAAAACGATTACAATTGCACAATTTCCGGCTCCGCGGAATGCAGTAAAGGTGCGACGATTTCTGGGCCTTACGGGGTTTTTTCGCAAATTTATACCAAAATATGCGCACATAGCAGCGCCGCTAATAAGGTTGATGAGACAGACAGTTGTGTTCGAATGGACCGCCCACTGTGCTGAGGCTTACAGTCAGCTAATATGACTCTTAACTGACGGTCCGGTACTGGGAATATACGATATAACCAAAGAGCACCAGATTCACACTGATGCTAGTAGTGTGGGGCTAGCTGCTATCCTACTCCAGGAGGAGGCGAACAACGAGTGGAAGCCAATTGCGTATTTCAGTCGGCTGTGTAACAGTTTGGAGCATAATTATTATAGCTACGAGCTTGAAGTTCTGGTAATGGTGGAGGCGTGCGAGCGTTTCCGAATGTTCCTCATGGGCAAACGGTTCAGTATTGTGACTGATTGCCAAGCTATCACAAGTGTTAAAACAACTACACCATTCATACCATGCATCGCAAGGTTGTTCTTGAAGTTGCTCGAATACGACTACGAAATTGTACATAGGTCGGGTAAGCAGATGCAGCATGCGTATGCTTTGAGTCGGGCTCCTGTTGAGAAAGAAGTCGTGGCTGAAGATGCCAGCTCACGTATACTGATGGTGAACATCTCGACTGACGACTGGGTGTCAACTATGCAGCAGCAGGACCCAAATGTGAAAACTATCATCGACGTGATGAGGGGCAGCCACTCATCGGACCAAGCTGAAAGGCATAACCAGGAGTTTGTACTAAAGAAATTTCGTCTCTTTAAGCAGGTCCCAGAGGGAAATCTGCTTCTTGTCGTGCCAAAGGGGATGCGCTGGCGAATCGTGAACCTCTGTCATGATGATGCTGGGCATCCCGCAGTGGACGGTACCATCAAGAGAGTGCGACAGCATTTCTGGTTCCCGCGCCTGAAGAACCTCACCAAAGGGTACATCAGGTCATGCATTGAATGTAATTTCAATCGCGATCCTGCGAAGAAGGAGTGCGAGCTGTACGGGATGCCTATTCCGAAGGTGCCGTTCGAGGTACTGCACATGGACCACCTGGGCCCATTTATCAGAACGCGCAGGGGCACCGAGCACATCCTGGTTGTTGTGGATGCGCTGACACGTTATGTTATGTTAACACCGGTTAGATCGACGAAGACAAAACCTGTGATTGACGTGCTAAAGAATCTGACGCTATACTTTGGATTGCCGCAGCGTATAGTCACAGATCGAGGCACTGCATTTACATCTAGTGAATTTGCGGATTTCTGCCGTGAGTGTGACATTCAGCATGTGAAGGTTGCAGTCCGTACACCGCGGGCTAACGGGCCGCCGAGAGGGTTAACAAGTCTGTGCTGGCTTTCTTGAAGACGTCATCATCCGATGTTAAGGGATGGGATGACGAATTGCGATCGCTGCAGTGGACGATTAACACCAAAGTTAACTCCACCACGAAGTTCGCGCCAATTGAACTAATATACGATTTCCCGCTACGAGACAGCAGTGGCAACAAGGTGCTTGCTGCATTGGACGAAAGCGATGGTGAGCTGGCCGTTAACAGTCGTCGCGGGGAAGCCATCAAGAACATCACAGAAGCACGAAAGTTGTGGAAGGCACGTTTTGACGCAAAGTTTGCCAAGCCACGAATTTACAACGAAGAAGACTTAGTGTTGGTGGAATGCCCAGCGCCAAGTACCGGGGAGTCCCGGAAACTCGAAATGAAGTACCGAGGGCCATACGAAATTGCGAAGGCGTTGCGATTCGACCGTTATGTCGCCGAAGATGTCGATGGGCTGCAGTTAAAGAAGCGTAAATTCAGCACTGTCGTCAGCAACTTAAGCCGTGGTGCGAAGTCTTTCCGGAGGTCGATGAGGATTACGACAGAGACGACGAAGACGATCCAGCTGCGGCCATCGTCATTAAAAGTGGTGCCATCAGGCAACCCTGCTCAGGTCGGCATACTCGCCGCGCCGCTACTCGGAAGTGCTAACGAGTAGTCGGCATAAGAAGAAGGAAGTCGTAGAAGTGCAGCGGTCGAGAGCAGACCAAATAAAAGGCAACGGCCATACAGCATTGTTAAATACAGTCGGTGTTTCAATAATTCTATTAATTACACAAGGCACAGTAAAGTGCGTAGCAGTGAAGGCGTGAGAGCAGAAAACAAGAGTCGTGCGTTGTGTGGCGATGGCCGTATAACACAGCGACGAGCGTGGAGAAAGTGTAGCAACTGGATTAACCCATTAAGCCCTGAGCGTTGCGTTTGCGCAACGTTTGGGAATTTCGCTACATTAAGTAATTCATAAAGATATAAGACTTGAAAATGGGTAGAATTGGATTCGAATTGATCGTTTTAGATTCTGCCATACTCAAATTTCAAAATTGTTTAAATATTCATATCTTTTTTTCGATCCAAAGTCAAAGGTTTTTTTTGGGGAATTTTTGAAATTCAATTAAAAATACTTATTCTTCAAACCTATCAAAATCCCTTTGTGGGCTGCATTTTGTAATGCTGAACTATTTAAAAATAAGTTTTAAAAAATTTTTTTTTTTTAAATTTTATGTTTTGTATGTGACTAAGGCCTAAATTGCGTTTGCGCAACGTACCCTCCTGGTTCATGGGGTGGGGGTATGAATTATTTGCTTCATTTTTTTTCTTGATTAGGTCAATTACTAAGATTGTGTAAAATTTTATGGAAATCGCACAAGCCCTTCTGGGGTCAGGTTTTAATGGGTTAAGCAGAGCGACTGCGTGGCAAGACAACTAACGTAACATTCAACAAAATAAGAAACAATATTGCAAATTCTGATTATTTAAATAAGAAATATCCTAATTACTTATTTATAAGAAACTATTATAAGACTTGACAATATGGAGGCAGCGACTGTGTTACAGATGACAGTGGTAGAACTGTAAGCAAAACTTAGGGGCGAAGGGCTGGCTGTAAGTGGGCGTAAAAGTGATCTCCGGAATAGACTTCTTACCTATTACGGACTGGTTAATGATGATGACGACGGAATCGCCGAGGTATGAAGAGACACCTGAGCAAATACAATCAACGTCAATGAGAACACATTTCATTTTCAAAGATATTGAGGAAAATCTCTTTCCATTCTCGGGTACTGACACTCTAGACATAAAGCAGTGGATCGAAAATTTTGAAGAAAATGCCGATACCGTGGGTTGGTCGGATATACAAAGATTTATTTATAGAAAGAAAATATTCGGAGTTGGGCATTACTCAAATCAGCTCTCATTAAAGAGTTCGGAACAGTATTGTCTTCTGCAGAGGTTCACAGATCGTTGAGAATGCGTACTAAGAAACAAAGCGAGACTTTTCTTGAGTACATATATTCAGTGATGGAAATAGGGAAAGCGATTGAATTGGATGAGGCTAGTCTACTCGATTATTATATCCAGGGCATACCCGATTCCAGATTCAATAAAGCTGTTTTGTATCAAGCGAGAAATATTTCACAACTGAAGGTGAAGTGAAGATTTTTGAAAAGATCGGATTTAGGCAGAGAACTGAAGGAGGGAGAAGAAGTAATATTAAACAAGAACCAATTAAGAGCGAACAGACGAAACGGGATGAGCGGAAGTGTTTAAGTGGTGATTTGGCACATATTGCCAAAGATTGTCCAAGTCAACAAATCAAATGGTTCAAGTGCAAGTAGACGGAACACTAAGCGTTTGAGTGCAAAACCATGCCAAGTAATAACTTCAAGTCAGGAAATGGTGGGGTTAACGTAATCGATGAGTGGAAGGCGAATCTAAAGATGGTTCCTGTAGGTGATCAAACATTTTCTGCACTGTTGGACTCATGTAGTTGCTATTGTCTTATGAAAAGAGGTACGATCAAGCGCTTGAATACAGGAGTTCAGTTGAGTAAAGATAGACGTAAACTCTGGGGCATTGGTCAAGTTCAGATAGAAACAATCGGTACTTTCGATTGCAATGCGAAAGTTGGTGACAGAGATGTGCATTACATTTCATGTCGTCAACGACGACGACATTGAATACGACGCATTTATTGGAAGATCCGTGTTAGATCAGGTCGATATTATCATGCGAGCAGAAAGTGTGGAGTTCAAAGGAAGGTTTTCGAGCGTGATCATAGCCAAACCGAAGTGGCCGTTGTAAACGAGTTACATAATATAGACGTCGGCGAAAATCAACGTGAATACAATCTGGCTCATCTCAGTAAAGAAGAGTCAGCAGGGATTGAAGCGTTGATTGAGGCATATAGACCTATGCGATGTAGGGACTCACTAGTAGAAATGAGAAGATGAAGAAACAGTATACGACAGGGCAAGGAAAGTAGCACAGGTAGATTAACATTGCAACGACGAACAAATATCTCAATGGTCAGATGAGGGGGTAATTGTGCCAAGTACATCTGATTACGCCTCTCCGGTAGTCTTGGTGTCCAAGAAAGATGACACCAAACGTCTTTATTGTGACTATCGTAGGCTGAACGAAAAAATTATTCGAGATAACTTTCCGATGGTTTTGATGGACGATGTGATAGAGAAGTTACAGGGATTTTAAGTCTTCACAATATAAGACCTCGCTAATGGGGTTTTCCACGTTCCCGTAGAGAGGGACTCAAGAAAATATACATCATTCGTGACTAACAAGGGACAATATGAGTTCTGAGTTCTATGAGTACGTGCCAATCGGCATATCCAATTCTCCCGCAGTGTTTTGCAGATTTATAAATGCAGTGTTCAGAGAACAAATTAAAGATGGAACTACAATTGCGTATATGGATGATCTTATTATTAAATCGACTGATGAAGCGTAAGGGATAGAGACGCTAACGAGGGTGTTCAAACTGCAGAAGAAAGGTTACATATCAGATGGAAAAAATGTCAATTCTTGAAACGTAAAGTAGACTTTCTCGGGTACATTATTGAAATTAATACCATCAAACCATCAGTCGAAAAAACGCGGGCAGTCGTAAACTTCCGACCCCCTCGCGATAATAAAGCGGTTCAAAGGTTTGTGGGGCTAACATCGTACTTTCGTCGTAACATCGTACTACCCACAAATTGCGAAGCCCCTAACTGATATGTTGAGGAAGGACGCCAAGTTTAAGAGGGAAGATGAACAGATGTTATCTTTTCAACAGTTAAAGTTAGCACTTGTTCAATCGCCGGTTCTTAGATTGTATAACTCAAAAGCGGCTACAGAGATACACATTGACGCTTCAATGCATAGCTACGGCGCCGTGTTGTTACAGAAAGACGAGGAGGATTCCGAATATCATCCTGTGCAGTATATGAACAGAAAATCCAAACCAGCCGAAGAGAAATACCACTCATACGAATTGGAGGTATTAGCAATAGTTGAGGCCTTGAAGAAATGGAGTTTACTTTTTGGGGACGGATTTAAAAATCGTTTCAGATTGCAATGCGTTTGCAATGACGTTGAAAAAAAAAGATGTACCGGCGCGGGTAGCATGATGGGCAATGTTTTTACAGGAGTTTAGTTATACTGTTGAACATCGGCCTGGTACGTAGATGAAACACGTAGACGTCTTGAGTCGACTCGCTTGGTTGTTAATAGATGACACCTTACGACATAGATTGAGGGAAGCACAAAATGAATATAATTGGATAAAAGCAGTAAGGAAAACTCTAGAAGACGGACACTACGAACATTTTTACATACAACATGACATTCTACTCAAGGACCCTGTAAAAGAGCTGATAGAGGTTCCAAAGCAAATGGGGAAGAAATTATTTCGGTGGCTCACAAACAAGGACATTTTTCAATCAAGAAAACGTGTGATTGCGTGACCAAAACTTATTACATATCGGAGTTGGAGGCAAAAGTTGCAAAGCTTTTAAGGGGGTGTATACAGTGTTTGATCATGAATTCGAATGCAGGTAAAAAAGAAGGGTATTTGGTACCTATTGATAAAGAATATTGTCCGTTAAAAACATATCATATAGATCTCGTAGGTCCATTAACCGTAACTGGAAAACAGTACAATTACATATTTGTTGTCGCTTTTCGGAATTCGTTTGGCTATATCCGACGAAAGATACCGGTGCTGAGGCTGTAGTCGAACGATTAAGGCAACAGGCTGGGGTATTTGGCAACCCTAAGAGACTTATCTCAGACCGACGGCCGGCCTTTACGTCATATTGCACAGTGATTCGACTCCATACAACCGCGGGACAAAATTAGGAGTGGTCCGTTCTTCATGGTATACTAGTTAAACATGGTCTGCTGAATTGAAATCTCCATTTGGTTTTTCTTAGACTGTTATAGTTTAGCAATGCCTGCGACTTAAATTTTGAATTTTCGTCGTTTTTGGTGAGCTATAGCAACGAGTGTGTTGGCTAGATTTTTCAGATTTTACATTTAATCGGTAACGTCAACATTGATTGTCCCAAAGAGTAACAGAAATTGTCTTAGGACCCTCTGGTTTTGCAATAAAAGCGATAATAATAGATGTATGTTTTCATTTTTGCAGATTTTATCATTTTTCATGCTGATTGCATACTTTTAGGGATAAATAAAATAAATATTGTCGAAAAATACGTGTTTAGAACACTTTTCAAATTAAATTATTTTCTGAGATCGGAAGATATCGGAGGATGTAATTACATTATCGGACAAAGAAAGAATGCTTCTTAAAATAAAAAAAATCCAGGAACATACTTTCACATACTTTTTAGATATTTTCCTCTAAGTTTTGCCAATTTTCAGATTTTTAATTTAGAAAAATATTTTGATTTAAAAGTGATGTAAAAGCCTCAGCTTTGCAAATTTTTGAGATAACATTAAAAGCGAAAATGGCCACATCATTTCTTGTTCTATATTGAAAGTTCCAGCAACTTCTTGCTAACCATGTATTTTTTAAATTTTTTCTTCCTCGATAGACTAAAAAACAGAAAAGATGTGTTTAATTTTTTTTGTGAAAAAAGTTTCAACTTTGAGCCGCTTTTGCACACACACTAATTAATTTTTTGCACAGATTTTTTTGGGTTTTCTTAGTTGGAGTTTTACCTTTCAAATGACATGAAAATCATTAAATTCTGAGACTATAAATTTTTGGAATTTTGTCTATGGAACGAATCACTGTGCATTGTTTTAATAATTATTGCGAGGAAAATGAGATACAAAACTCTTTGATAACGACGGGTGTCCCGAGGGGAAACGGTCAGGTGGAACCAGGGGCGTAGCCAGAACTTGGTCATGGGTGGGGTTTTAAATTTTTTTTTTTGTCAGTTTAGTATTACGAGTTTTTTAAAGTAAAGTGCACTTTCCCAATAGGGAAATGTGACTTACAGCATTGGAAATTAATATATTTCCCGATTTTTAGTAAACATTTCCTGAAATTTGGTGCACTGAAAGCGAAGTTATTGCATTTGAAGTGAAATTATGTTTGTGTCGTCGTACAAAAATTAGCATCGAACAAAGATCAAATATTAACTTATGTTTTAAAAATGTTTAAACTTTAACCGAAGCATTTAAATTAATGAACCAAGTTTATAATGATGATTTTTTATACTGTGCTGGAGTTCATAAGGGGTTAACGCGATTTAAAAACGATTGTCTGGTCATAAATGATGACTAACGTGTTAGCCAACTGAATTCCGCGATCACCGCAGATTCCATCCAAACTTGGCGGTAATTCATACAAGATTAGCCAAAATCTTCATTGAAATTCTTAAAATTCGATCAAATCCTCAAATTAAACACAAATTTGATAATTTTCAATTACATGAAAACATATTTTGTTTAGAAATTTGTTTCATGTTTAAAATTAAACTATGTCATTTTATAAACAAAATACCTACCAAACCCTGGGTTACCCAGGCGCTTTTGCTGCCATTTTGAATAAAACTCAAAATAAATCAAATCTTCTAATACTTTTCATAGTCGCAAAATAAATCATTAATCGGTAGGCCTTTTTTCGAAAAACGAACTATCACCAGAGGAAGATCCTAAATATTGAAGTATGAAAAAAATTTATATCTTATATATAAAATTCTCGTGTCACAGTGTTTGTTACCGTACTCCTTCGAAACGGCTTGACCGATTTTTATGAAATTTTACATGCATATTCAGTAGGTCTGAGAATCGGCTACTAACTATTTTTTATACCCCTAAGGGCGTGGCACATTTTTGTGACCCAATTATTCTGCTGAACTACAAGTCACAGAGGAATGAAACTTAGCATGAACCTATCATGTAATCATATCTCTCGACAGACGGAATGAGGCGGGTTTTGGACAACGGGGCGTGGCACCACCCATACAAGCAAAATCTTTAAAATAGAATATCTTCGAAATTATAAGTAGCACAACATTAAAATTTAGTACCCCGTCGTCCCATAGATGAGTCATTCTAATGATAAGATTTTATGGGCGTTGGACAAGGGGCGTGGCACATTTTTTGTGACCCAAATATTTTGTTGAACTATAAGTCGCTCAGCAATGAAACTTAGTACGAACCTACCATTTATTCATATATTTCGACAGAGGGAATGGGGCAAGTATTGGACGAGGGGGCGTGGCACCACCCATACAAGCAAAATCTTTATAATAGAATATCTTCGAAATTATAAGTAGCACAACATTAAAATTTAGTACCCCGTCGTCCCATAGATGAGTCATTCTACTGATAATATTTGATGGGCGTTGGCCAAGGGGCGTGGCACATTTGTTTTGACCCAAATATTTTGCTGAACTATAAGTCGCTGAGCAATGAAACTTAGTACGGACCTACCATTTTTTCTTTTGACAGAGGGCATTGAATAAGAGGGCATGGCACCGCCCATATAATTTAAATCCGGTTCAAGCGCAGTCCATTTCTTTACTGAAACTTAACAGCAACATTGTTTATTTGTGGGCCTTGATTGCGTTAATCAGTAGCTCCTCCTCTTCCTTCAGTTGGTTTTCTTCGTCAATTTGCATCGCCATAGATTCGCCACCTCGCGTATTTCATTATAAAAAAACAACAAATGTCGTGCGAGACAAAGTTCGGGGTCAGCTAGTATTACTGTATATTTATTGTGAGTTTTACTCACAATAGCGGCGGAAGTACCTGGGGTCATTTGAGTGAACGACATTGGTAAACGACGTATACAAAAATCTTTGGTAAGGCGAAGGTTAACCATCTCAATAGCATAAATTTATCACATTTCACAACATTCGGCTTTTGAATGATGCCATCTCATCTATCGACACTTGTTTTGACTGTTTTTTTTTTGTTTACTAAAAGTCGAAATTTAACCATCAACTTCTCCTCGTTTTTACCTGATGCGGCACCGTGCGACTTTCACCTTTTAAAAAAATGCATTCGCCGATGAAAAACAGCGTTTAGAGAACGTACAAACCATCCAAAAGGCTTATACCGACATCCTGAAGGACATTTTGGTCGACGAACTAAACTACTCTTTAGACATGTTTTTAGATTATACAAATCGCAGTACTGAGTGTAAACGAGACTATTAAAAACACAAATTAGTTTCGCCAACATTTTTTTTGTTATTATTCTTTTAACTGTTTAAAGATGAAAAGAGATTTTTGCTAATGTGGGAACGTAAAAACCCAAAAAACCCAAAACCCTGGGTGGAACGCATTCACCGCATCGTGGTGCCGATGTTGGCGAAGCTTTCTCACCAAAACGCAGCACATTGGTACAAGCACGTGAGAAAAGTTCAACAACTTATTAATAATTCACCTCCCAGAAGTACACACATTTCACCTTTTAAAATATTAACCGGGTGTGACATGAGAATAAAAGAAGATACAGAGCTTAGAGAACTACTTAAGGACCAAACTATAGAGTTATTACATACTGAGCGCGATAGGGTGAGAGGTATTGCCAAAGAGAATATAAGAAAGATACAGGCAACGCAAAAACGCGAACCAGAGGTGCAGTATCGCTTAAACGACCTGGTAGCCATAAAACGGACACAATTCGACATGAGTATGAAACTCAGAGCGAAGTACCTAGGGCCTTATAAAATAGTGAAAATACGTCAACATGGGAGATATGAGGTTGAGAAGGTTGGAAATGGCGAAGGGCCTCAGAGTACGGCGACGGTTACCGAAAACATGAAGAAGTGATGAACGCTATTCGGGGCGAATGCGTTGGCAGGCATGGCCGCATGGCCAAATAATATTGTGCTATATTTAAGATACATTTTGCATCAGTGTGCAATATTCTAAAAACTAACCAAATGGGATCAAAAATCATAAAATAACCAAATCTAATTTTCAAAAATAAAAATAACCATTTTTGGTTAAAAATAAACCAAAACGGCAACGCTGGTTACGGCATGACGGCGGACGCGAACGGACGGCTTTTGTCCTGTTTTGTAATTCGAATACAATAAAACACTAACTTTAAAATAAACAATAAATGTAAATAAATCAAAACGCGCGTTTCAATCGGCAAAGAAATCTTCATAAATAAATACAAAGTGATTTTAAAATCATAACACAATTGACAGATTTTATAAATCCAGTGTGTTGCCTACCAAAATTCCTTGAAAATCATAACTAACCTACCAAAGCCTTAATTTATGAAGCGAAGCTACCAATTATGGTCTAATTGGACCAAAACGACAACACTGATTGCAGTATAAACAGATAGATTTGGCACTTGTGGACTTGGCGAGTGCCCTTGTAGCAGAGCTGCGACGACTTCGTTCCGATGAACATAATTTTAAAAATTATTCCAAAGTTATTCCAACATGCAAAAAAAACATTGAGATCAAAAAGAGGCGAACCAAGCGCGATCAAATGTCGCGAACATACAGCATAACTGATCATTTTAACCCTTTTCACGGCAACAGCGAAATTTTTCATCAAATGTTATTTTTAGATATAAACCCAGATTAGAAAAACACGTAGGGGAATTCTTTGTAAGGTGCCACCCCATAGCTTTTTTGCGCAAAATTCGTTAGAAAATTAACGTATCGCCAATGTTAATATACCATTGGAAAGAGTATTTGTTTAGACCAAATCTCTTTCAAAGTCTCCGCTAAAGCTGCACTTAGTGTAACAACTCTGAACTTTTTGTAAGCCGTTAGCAACAAAAGCTTTCGCCCTCTTGTTGCGCGGCAATCCAGGCCTCGGCCCTTTTCTCATTTTCTTTACTTGATCATCCGACGTCAGCGAGGCAGCAGCATCAATAAAACCCTACAGCAAAATCCATCACCCGTTGCGTTTTTCTTCTTCACCGTTTTACTCGTGGTTGCTTCCGAACCGCGCACGTGAGTATCGAGCCATAATATCGTTTGGCTACTTATTGCACTTTTTCTAATGGTATTTCGATTTCCTTCTTTCTAATATCGTGCCGACAATTCCCAACATTCTGGTCCTTCGAGCCGGATATCATACGCGCATTCCGGATCTTCGTCCACGCACTTGGGATTTTGTCCACGCACTTCGGATATTCGTCCACGCACTCCGGATCTTTGTCCACGCATTCCGGATCTTCGTCCGCGCACTCCGGATTTCTCGTCCATACACTGCTGCCTACACTCCTGCGTTCTCCCTCAATATCTTCTGGTGGGACTTAACATCTTCTCGCGATCATCAACCACCATATTGTGCACGGGTTTTTCATCATCCTCATCTCTATTACAAGCTATCACAGGTGCGTTGAACCGATATTTGCATATTACAAAAGTTGATTTATTGAGCATATAGTGTGTTTTGTTGTACCTGCTGTAAGGTTCGCGTGTTTACATAATTTTTCTAACAAACAAAACCCAAAATCGCGAGTGTAAAAACAAAAAAAAAAAAAACAAAACGCTTTTCTTATGTGTCGAAAATACATAAGAAAATAACAACAACGTTTTTGACTAAACTTGGCGCAAAATTAATTACATATTTTTAGTTCTCTCGGGTTCCGTTAACGAACCAGCTAGTTATATAGATACACGGTTATATATATATGCATACATTTACATATCGGTTAACGGATTCAAACTGCCTTTCATATAAAATACCTTTTAGCATCGCGCATATCACGCGACCCTGTATTCGGTAAACTCAGTGCTACGTTGTCGCGACTTTGCTTTTCTTCTCTATTTCTCTTGTACGTGCACATCCGTAGTGCAACAACAACCACTAGTGCATATGTACATAGCTGCCAAGCAATAACAATTGCTGGTACGTACATACGAAAGTAAAGGCACAAGTAGGCCTTGCGCGAATACATTTTTTTTTGGCATTTCGGCATTCGTTTCTGCATTGTGCACCTTCTACTGAAGTACGAGGTGACACATAACACTATAAATTTTTTGAATTCAATTCTATGCGTAGGGCAAATTACTTGTCATACCTATTAATTGGATTTACATTTTTGAAGTGCATAAGCGAAATATTGTAACAATACATAATAAAGCAAGCGTTGAGTTAATTTTCTATTGGTTTCCTTTTTTTTATATCTCGTGTCGCAGTTTTTTTTGGCCTCTTTCTTTCGCATTTCACCTTTGTTGCGCTAAGGTGAAAAAGTTTGGGTTACTTCGATTTTACCTTTTTGATTTTGATTTCTTCTATTCAAATCGAAATGTCCAAACTTGACGATTTCACCCGTGCTTCTGATCGCGTTTTCAAATTTGAGTCATACTAAATTTTCTTTGGAAATTCAAAGCTCCGAGCTAAAGGAGTTGTGGGCTACCGTAAAGGCACAGTATGAAAAGTGTCTAATTCAATTTGAATCTCAAACAAAAAGAAGTGCTGCAGATGATATTGCTGTCGTTGATGCGAAATACACTAGCACCTATCGGACATATGTTTCATGCTTAGCGAAGATTAATGAGAGAATTCATGATTTCGACATCGCTTCATCCGGTCTTCGCCATACTTCTACTCTTGATGGTTCTGCCTTTGCAGAGCCTACTTCATCCAATAATATCGCACTTCCGCCTTGCGATACTGAAATTTTTAAAGGTGACTATACGTCTTGGCCAACTTTCCGCGATTTATTTACGGCCATATACATAAGAAACAGTCGTTTGAGTAATGTCGAAAAATTGTATCACCTCATTCAGAAAACGAGCGGAGAAGCGAGAGAAATAGTTCGAAAGTCCCCTCTCACCAATGAAGGTTTCGAACTCGCTTGGACTAATTTAAACCAAGCCTTTAATAATAAACGAATTTTAGTTAATGCTCAAATTAAACTTCTTTTTGACTTACCAGCTCTTTCTTCTGAAACTGGTTCTGGGCTTAAGAGTTTGCAACGCGGCATTAATAATTGTTTGAATTCGCTGAAATTATACGACGTTAATACTTCCGATTGGGATCCAATCATTGTGTATATGTGCATGCAGCGTTTACCTCAACGCACTATTGCTTTTTGGGAGTCAGGTGTTAAAGACAAATCGGCTTTACCAAAGTGGTGCGAACTTGACGAGTTTCTTACTACGCGATACCGAACTCTCGAATGCGTCGATGAGTTAAAGACTTCTACTTCCAACAAATCAAATTCGAACAGACCGGCATCTAGCGAGGTTAGCGGTTCTAAACGACTTACACATACTTTTCACGCGAATGTGGTTGATTCAAGCTGTGCTCTTTGCAAGCAACCACACATATTGCGCAATTGTAAACGTTTTCTTAACATGCAAATTTGCGATCGGTTTTCCAGTGTTAAGCGTTTTCAGTGCTGTTTAAACTGCCTATCGAAAGGCCATCAATTAAAGGATTGTAAAAGCGCCTACAATTGTTCCGTATGTCATCAACGTCATCACACGTTGTTACATCGCGAATCACCTTCTTCTACGAAGACTCAGTCGGGATTACGTCCAACTAACACTACTTCTAGAGTGGCTGCGTCGTCCGAGTTACGCTCCACCGCGCCAGGATTTCAACCTTCGAGTGCTTCTTCGGGGCTTCGCTCCAATCAGCCTTCTACTTCTTCCGTAGCTCCAACGAGTGAGCATCATAGCTTCCATCAAAAAATACAGTCCACTACTAAAACATCTTCGAATAGTGATTCTCCGAATCTCGCGTTTCCTCGAAACCAACGTGTACTTTTAGGTACAGCGCAAATCTACATTTGCCATTTAAATACCAATTATTCTGCTAGGGCTTTAATTGATCCAGGATCAGAAGCATCTTTCATTTCGGATCGCCTTCGTAAATTGATTAACTTGCCTACGTTTGCTACACAAGCCAGCATATCTGGGGTTAATCAATCGTTTGCTGCAAGCGCTAATCGACTTAGCTCATTTGTTCTCGGATCACCTACGGATCCAAACGTGAAAATCGAAGCCCTCGCTTTCGTACTTCCGCACATCACTTGGGAATTTGCCATCCTGTACAGTCGATTCAGGAATACGTCATAAACTACCGAACCTTAATTGGGCAGACGGAGACTTTTGGAGGACTTCCGCCATAGACGTCCTTATCGGCGCCGATTTGTACCCACAGGTGGTGCTCCATGGAATTCATCGCAATCTACTCGGAAGTCTGACAGCCCAGCAAACCGTTTTCGGATGGACTCTTACTGGCCCCATTCCGGATTCCGAAGTCAGGTGTTTTACAACGAAGGTGGACATCTCAACGGATTCTGGGTTGGACACAATTCTTTCTCGCTTGTGGGAAATTGAAGAACCCCCTAGGAAAAGGATTCTATCGGAAGCTGATCAATGGTGTGAGGACAACTACATGGCTACTACTCGGCGGAATTAAGATGGGAGATACATTGTCTCTCTTCCTTTTAAAGTTAATTATCCTAACGAACTTTGCTTGGGAGATTCTCGTAATAGTGCTTTACGGCAGTTCCTTCGGAACGAAGCTTCGCTTCTTAAAAAACCCGAATTCAAAGTTCTTTATGACCAGGTAGTTGACGAATACTTGCAGTTATCGCATATGAAGTTAGTCGGTCCGCCTTCAAATCAGAGTTTGGTCACATATTGTTATCTTCCGCATCATGCTGTCATTAAACCAGAAAGTCTTACAACAAAACTTCGTGTTGTTTTTAACGCTTCAAATAAAACTTCCAGTGGTAATAGTTTGAATGATGTGTTGTACGTCGGTCCGGTGCTACAGTCTGACTTAGTTTAACTTCTCCTAAGATGGAGACTTTTTCGATTTGTTTTCAATAGTGATATTCAAAAAATGTATCGACAAATTCTTGTCGACCCAAGGCATCGTCCATTCCAACGCATTCTACATCGCTCTTCTACTGATGTGGAAGTCTCGGATTACGAATTACAAACGGCAACCTTTGGCGTCAACTGCGCACCATATCTGGCGATTCGCACTCTCCTTCAACTTGCAGCCGATTCTCAAGACACTTCTCCCCTTGCCGCACATATTCTCCGACGATCCATGTATGTTGACGATGTTCTCGCCGGTGCGCATGATTTGCCTTCTGCTATAAAGGCCCGGAATGAACTTATTGACACTTTACATGGTGCTGGACTTTCCTTAAGAAAATGGACTTCAAATCGCAAAGAAATTCTAGTGGACCTTCCGAAAGAGCACCTATTAAAGGAAGACTTCTTAAGCTTTGAAGATTCCAGTTCTACAAAGGCTTTAGGGGTACGTTGGAACGCTTGTACTGATAATTTCTATTTCAAGGTTCCTGCTATTGAGCGAAAGGATTCGCACACCAAAAGGGAACTTCTCTCCATGATTGCCAAATTGTTTGACCCGGTCGGATGGCTTGCACCTGTAGTTATTGTTGCCAAAAATTTAATGCAACTTGAGAACATAGGCTGGGATGATTGCCTTTCTGAGCCCATTGAAAGAAAATGGCAGAAATTTTTGGATGGATATATGGATATCAACCTGATTCAAATACCACGCTGGGTGAATTATTCTTTGCAAGACCAAGTTCAAATTCATGCTTTCTCCGATGCTTCCGAGAAAGCATACGGGGCGGTGATCTTCATTCGCGTACGTAAATCGTTTACTAGTTTCTGCTCCCACTTGCTTACGTCAAAAACAAAAGTCGCTCCAGTCAAAACTGTCTCGTTGCCAAGACTAGAATTATGCGGTGCAGTGCTCCTATGTGACATGCTGGATTCTCTTCTATCCGAACTTGATATAAAAGTTCACGATGTCTTCTGTTGGACTGATTCAACAATTGTTTTATCATGGCTACTAAAAACACCATCTACATGGACTACCTTTGTTGCTAATCGTGTTAGCAAAATTCAAGACAAACCATACGCTAAAAATTGGTATCATGTCGATTCACCTGATAATCCTGCCGATTTATGTAGCCGCGGTCTTACTCCACAGGACTTAAGTATGAATACGTTATGGTGGCATGGCCCATCCTGGCTTGTTAAGGATAGGTCCGAGTGGCCATCTTCTAGCCCTACTCATCTTGAAACTTCAATCGAAGCAAAAAAGGTTGCAGTACACAACTTGCTCGTAAATGTTGAGGAAGACATTCTCTCTAGATTTTCGTCATTTTCGAGAGCTCTTCGAGTGGTCTCATATATGCTTCGGTTTTACTATCGCACTCACCGTCCTGCAGAAAATTCTAAGGGCTATACTTCCATAGTGTTGTCTAATGCAGAACTCCATAACACCAGAAAATTCTTGACAATTCTCTCTCAGAAAACGCACTTTCAAACTGAATATAGTTGTCTTCTAAATTAAAACCCACTTAATTTTAAGAGCAGCATATTGACTCTAAATCCCTTTTTGGATAAAGAACAAGTTATGCGTATTAATGGTCGTTTAGCTAACGCACCAACTCTTTCCTTTAGTGAACAGCACCCAATTATCCTTCCGTATGGTTCTCAGTTTTCGAAACTTTTAGTTGCCTTTATACATAAAATCACGATTCACGGTGGCAACTCACTTCTACTTCGATTGCTTCGTCAGGAATATTGGATTCCGAAGGCGAAAAATCTCATTAGATCTACTATTCATCGATGTAAAACTTCAGATCATGGCTGCTGTACCCCCCGAACGGACTACTCTCAGTCGTGTATTCTCCATTACTGGTGTCGACTTTGCAGGTCCTTTTGACATAAAGAACTTTACAGGTATAGCTTGCCTTATAACGAAAGGTTATGTTTGTATTTTTGTCTGTTTCTCTACAAAGGCAATCCATTTGGAGGCAGTCAGTGATCTTTCGACACCGGCTTTTCTCGCTGCTTTTATTCGATTCGTTTCTCGTCGTGGTTGCCCAAAAACCATTTTCTCCGATAATGGTACTAACTTTGTTGGTGCGTCTAAAGCTTTCAAAAAGGATTTTAAAGCATTTCTAAAGCAGTTTCGTGATTCCTTTTCCAATCACTTTTCCCATCAGCCTGTTGAATGGAATTTTATTCCTGCTGGGTCGCCTCATATGGGTGGCTTATGGGAAGCGGGAGTTAAAAGTTTCAAACTCCATTTTCGTAAAATGGCTCTTCCTCATAAATACACATTCGAGGAACTATCAACAGTTTTATCTCGTATTGAAGCGTGTTTAAATTCTCGACCTATTAGTCCTATGTCAGAAAACCCTGTGGATGTATCTGCCTTGACTCCGGGTCACTTCCTTATTGGGTCTCCACTTCTGGGTCCCCCAGAGCCAGTTATTTCTGATATAAGCGCGAGAAATAGATGGGAAAAAATGAAAGCTTTGGGTCAACAGATCGCCTTAAGATGGAAAGAAGAGTATCTTAAAGAAATGCATAGGCGATACAAATGGAAATATCCATCGCGCGATCTTGCTGTTGACGATTTAGTTGTTGTTAGTCAAGAAAATCTTCCCCCTACTGCGTGGCGGCTGGGAAGAATTCTTCGAGTATATCCCGGTAGCGATAAACGCGTCCGCGTCGCCGATATTAAAACCGAACGAGGAATAATTAGGCGGTCCATTACGAAATTAATCGTCTTATCTGACTAGACCTTCCACCATTTCTTAACAATTTTGTTATCCTAATCATAGGTCGCCATGAGTGATAACGTTTCATCGACTCCTCTCGATAACAACAAAAGATGCAGATTATGCCAACGCACTCATCCTCTACGCTTCTGTAAAAAGTTCCTTTCGATGAACTTAGAAAAGCGATTACGGGTCATATTGTTGCATCGTTATTGCTCTAGATGTTTGGCACATTCACACATAGCGAAACACTGCACTAGCAAGATGGTTTGCAAATATTGTCAGCGTCATCATAATACGCTTCTCCATGCGAATGAACGTCTAATTATTCAACGCGAGGCTCGTCCTTTCGCTACGAGTGCTTCCGTTCAACGCGTCACCGTACTTTTTCCGACGGCCTCCGTCTTCATACGCGTCCGTGCCGCCAGCTATCCTGCTCGAATCCTTATAGATTCTTGCTGCTGCACCAGTCGCATCTCGTCGTCCATGGTACGCCAGCTGCATCTTCCAGTTTCCAAGGTTGATCTTCATCACTTTTGCCGAGTCACCTTGGTCTCGCGTCATGATTCATCTCAGCGCATCGACGTGCATGCCAAGGTCGAACAAACGCTCGCCTTTAAAACTCCGCTGGAAGACATTGACGGGCGAGTAGCGGAACGTTTTTCGAATTTTCGCCTTGCGGATCCTTATTTTTATCGATCCACCGCCGTCTCGCTCATCCTTGGCTCAGAGATCTACCACAAGATCATCCGATCGGGATTCATTTGTAACCCTGGCCTACCTCTGGCACAGGATTCTATTTTCGGATGGGTCCTTTCAGGCCCATGTTAACCAACCTTTTAGATGGATCCTTATTGATCCTGATTTCAGAAAATTATTTACAATCAAACATCTATAATTTGAAATGCTCAATGAATTAACTCTTAGATCGGTTATCAACGCCTAGTTATTAAGTTAATATGTATGAATTTGAAATTGAACTGAAATGTATTCCATCCACAAATCATTATTTCTTGTTTTTTTTTCGTAATTTTGCAGCGCGAGACACTGCAAGAGTGGCGGCAATGTTTAGACCAAATCTCTTTCAAAGTCTCCGCTAAAGCTGCACTTAGTGTAACAACTCTGAACTTTTTGTAAGCCGTTAGCAACAAAAGCTTTCGCCCTCTTGTTGCGCGGCAATCCAGGCCTCGGCCCTTTTCTCATTTTCTTTACTTGATCATCCGACGTCAGCGAGGCAGCAGCATCAATAAAACCCTACAGCAAAATCCATCACCCGTTGCGTTTTTCTTCTTCACCGTTTTACTCGTGGTTGCTTCCGAACCGCGCACGTGAGTATCAAGCCATAATATCGTTTGGCTACTTATTGCACTTTTTCTAATGGTATTTCGATTTCCTTCTTTCTAATATCGTGCCGACAATTCCCAACAGTATTTAAAGTGCTATGATCCAAGGTAACACTTCATTTGAATTTTCCGTAAATACAAAATCGACACCCTATAATTTTTTTATGTAAAATACCGCTAAAAATACCGCTAAAAACGTGGAAATCTCAATTAAAAATGCATGATTTAGAAAATTTACGAAAGATTATTGAATTTAATTTGAATTGAATAGAAAATAACCGAAAGCAAAATGCAAATTGAATGGTAACGAATAAAACGAATAATTGTATGGAAATTGATATACAAAACTAATAATAAATAATTGACTGGCACGACAGCCCGCTTACGCGAGACTAAGGCCTAGCTTCCCGCAACCATCCGTGTTGTGCGTGTGAATTTTGTACGCGGGTGGAAGGGACCTACAGTTTTATGCCGATTCCGAACGGCGAGTTGGGAGCTTTTTCATAGGCAATTTTACTCTCAGCGGTTTGCCAATTCCTGCTGACAGGACAGCCGCCGAAAGAAAAATTGTGGTCTATATTGTTGTTGGAAGCAAATCGTGGAAATATTTACCAAAACGCCAAGCAAATTCGGCAAGAATTCGTGGAATATTTCATGAATGAGGGAGGGACACCGTGGCAGTTGTATCATATAAAATAATGAATCACGCTAGATTTTAGATTGAGGTTTTCGGCTTTATATTACCCAACTACCAAAATGTTGAATAGCTGATGGGCTTTACTTATTAATTTCAATGTATTTAAATCCGCTGAATACAAATCAGAGGTCCAAGTTTAAATGTTAGCTTGAATTTTTAACGTAAAAATTAAAAAAGTACATAAGAGCACTACTGATCGCCAATTTTGGACTTGAAAGAAGTCAAGCAAATTATTTTAAAATTTCAGGGTGATATAAAATTCGTTGTTGAATGCCTTAAACGAATTGGATTTTGTATTCGTGCACATTATGCGTGCACGAATTTTTCAAACTATACGACACAAAGGGGGCGATTATACGGTGCGTACAATGCACGAATTTTTATTCGAGACGAATGCGCACGCACTTAAAGTTCGTGTACATTCGTCATTATATAGGGTGTTTTTTTTAGAGGTATAGAACTTCGAATTGAAATAAAACACAAGAAAATCGTTTTAATGTCCATCAATTTGGCTTTATTGGAAGGATAATTTTATGCCATTAATGTTTAAATATGATTTCGGGCATGTGGCCGCCGCGGCTGGCTCGAATAAAGCCAATTCTACAGGTCCAATTTTTCAAGTTGATGGGCAAAGCTCCAATTGCTGTGCACGGTGGCGAATCGATTCATTCGGGTCCTCTTCAACATTTTGCTCTACAGCGGCAATTGTTTCTTCGGTACGCACTGTTCGACGTCTCTGCGGATGCGTATTATCAGATAGAGTAAACGTAGTGCGAAAACGACCCATGGTTAACCGAATTAATTGCTCTGATGGACGATGCCAACCATGAAATGGACGGAGCTTGCGGTAAACTTCGCGAACTGAACCATTATTTTCGAAATAAATTTGCACGATTTGCAAGCGTTGTTCTTTTGTCAACCTGTTCATGATGAAATGGCAAACCAAACTGAACATAAATGACATTAGAGTTGCCAGATTTGACCATAAAATGCCAGTTTTATCTCTATTCGAAAAACAAACCTCTAAAAAAAACACCCTATATTACACAGTGCACGAATGAAATTTTTTCAATATAACGAAAAATTCGAGCATTGCACGCATCGTGTAAACGTACCTTAAAAGTACCTTCTCAAGTGTTTCAATTAAAACGCGTTTCTTCATACAACACTTTAACCCATGTCTCACCCCTCAGCGGAGATTCATTTTTCAAAATGTACATTTGATGAATCAGTCAGTCAGGACAGACAATTATATGTATATAGATAATAGGTATCTTTTGAACGACGGACTACTTTTGTTATTCGGATGATTTGTAAGTTATAACACGTTATTTTATGAACGACGGACCACTTGTGTTATTCGGATGATTCGTTTACGAGATTTGTGCTCATAACTGAAACAACAGGGAAAAATCTGGTTTTTCGAAAACGCTTCTTAACAAATGTTTTTGATTTTCAGTTTCGTTTTAAGCGGCGTTAAGTAAGTCTAGAAAATACTTTTCTTTTTAGGTGTACGCGATTAACCTATTTGTCGAGTAGTGTAAGATAATTATATTATATTTATTTTATCTTTCTTTATTGGTTGGTAATCTGTATGAATTGTTAATTAATTCTAGGCCAGTGGCGGCCCCAGGATTTCGGGAAGTGGGGGGATATGCAAAAAATCCAGTTTAACGCCATTTGAAAATACAGTCGTGTCTGGGTATACGATGATTCCCAATCCTAATGATGGTGCAGATTGTACAAATTAATCTGCACCACTCCATCGCTGCCTCGGCGGCTCTTCTTCTTCGCCTGACACAAACCGGCGAAGAAATCGCGCTGATCCAAGAACCCTGGATCGTCAATGGTCGGGTTTGCGGACTCAGCCTCGATGGTTATCGGGCTGTCTATATCGCAGGACAAGGTAATCCCAGATCCTGCATCCTCATAAAGAACAATTTTAATTCTTTTCTTCTCCCCAGGTTCAGCGACGCGGATAATGTGACGGTGGCTGTCACTATTGGTGGCGTAGCGACCTGGGTCGCTTCTTGTTACATGGCGCATGACCACGGCTCCACACCGCCGCACGACAAGGTGAGGCTACTGGTTTCAGAGGCCTCCCGGAGCCACGTTCCTGTCATCATCGGTGCGGATGCCAATGCCCACCACGAGATGTGGGGCAGCACCGACAACAACGAGCGGGGTGAGTCTCTTTTTGATTTTATCCTTGCGCACGATCTAGTCATTGGCAATAGGGGTGACGAACCAACCTTCCTTACCTCCAATCGGAGGGAAGTCCTCGACATCACTCTTGTCAATGGCCATTTAGTTAACAGTCTTAACACTAGATTTACGGACCGAGCCAATTTGACTCATTAAAAATTTGTTCACTATATATCTATAAAACTTCAATACTACATTTTAAAAACATACGTTGGTTTTTAGTTAAGTAATGAAATATATGTAAACGTTCATTCGTCTTCCCCGCAGACACCTTCATTTCGTATTATCGAATGTGGTATACCTATTTTCACGGTTGTGAGCCAATTTGACTCATAGAATGGTTTAACAGTTAATCGCATAACTGGCCCTATCAGGCCCGGGCAACAGTCAAGTCGCACGATATTTGTGTGTATATGGGAGCCATTGTCATTTCTGTCATCACTGTCACTGTATAATTTCGATTTTCCATCGCGTGTGAGCAGTGCAGTGCAGTGCAGTAATTTATAATTTTATAAAATTCATTTTTTTGGCAGAAAAATTTTACCCACAAAGGTAATTTTGTAATTTATTTGTAAAAGGTATTACAATTGATATTTATTTTATCTAGTTATCTAGGGTTTCTATTATGGGGAAAAATCAGAAAAATTTTCTTTTGTTGAAAAAACTAATCGAAATAAAAAAAGACCAATCAGATAATGAATCGGATGCATTTGATATAGACCAATGTGATAACGACATTGAATTAGAGGAGGAAGTCAATAAAATTGAATCTTCAAGCGGTGAAGACGAAGATCTGTGTTATATAGCTCCAAACAAAAAAAGAGCCAGGGTGATTTCCGATTCTGAAACCGAAAGCGAAGATGAAGTTTTTCGTTACACAGCTCCTAACAAAAAAAGAGCTAGAGTTATTTCCGATTCTGAAACCGAAAATGATTTAGACGCTATCGATACATCTTCTGAAAAAGAAATTTCAGTCGAAAAAGCTGCTGATGGGACTTTATGGGAAACATTGAACGAAGGCAGAAACGTAGGTAGATCACCGATTTATACCATATTCAAAGACGTTTCTTGTGCAACTGCCTATGCTAAAAGGCATATTATGCTTGGTTCAGCAAGTAGCGCATTCAATTTGATAATTGACGAAGGTATGATGGCGTATATAAAATCATGTACCGAACTCGAAGCTCGTCAAGTTTTGAATAATAAGGAATGGACGGTTACAAAATCACAATTGTGGGCCTTTGTAGCAATTTTATTTGCTAGAGGAGCATATGAGGCAAAAAATTTGAAGTGTTCATATTTGTGGTCTGCGAAGTGGGGTCCGGCTTTTTTCGCCCAGACAATGTCTAGAGATAAATTTATAGACATACTTCGGTTCATACGTTTTGATAAAAAAAATGAACGCAGTGAAAGACTGAAGACAGACAAATTTGCCTTGATTTCAAAAATATGGGAAAAATTTATAGAGAACAGTCAGGCTTGTTACAAACCTGACGCAAACATAACGATCGATGAGCAATTATTCCCTACTAAAGCTAGATGCCGATTTACGCAGTACATGCCGAATAAGCCGGATAAATTCGGCATCAAATTTTGGCTGGCATCCGATGTTAGAAGCAAATATCTTGTAAACGGTTTTCCGTACTTGGGCAAGGATGAAACCCGAGGATCAAACATTCCCTTGAGCGAATTTGTAGTAACTAAGCTTGCAGAGCCATATTTAGGCTGTGGACGAAATATTACCACAGATAATTTTTTTACTAGCATTTCACTTGCAAAAAAGTTACTTGCAAAGAAAACTACTTTGGTTGGCACTATACGTGCAAACCGAAAAGAATTACCTACAATTGCGAAAGCCAAGAAAGATAAAATGACAAAGTTTTCTACAAAACTGTATAGATCTGAGAATTGTACCCTGACCATTTATAAAAGCAAACCTAATAAAAAAGTCTTATTACTAAGTACCAAACATAAAAATATAACAATTGAAAAAAATAAAAAACTTGTCCCAGAAACAGTTACCTATTATAATAGCACCAAGTATGGCGTTGATGTACTTGACCAAATGGCCCGAAAATATAGCGTTAAAGCAAGCTCACGCAGATGGCCTCTACAAGTTTTCTACAACATTTTAGATATAGCAGCTATCAATGCTTGGATTCTGTATAAGGAGACGACTCAAGCAAATATTTCGCGAAAAGATTTTATTTTCCAATTGGCTGAAGAGCTAAGAAGTAAATATAGAGAAGAAGTCGAGAACAGTTCTATTCCAATGACAGAAATTCATGCTACTGACGCACGGAAGAATTGTCAAGTTTAACAATCATGCAAAAGAAATAGATGTAGAAACCATTGTGCTAAATGTAATAGAAATGTTTGCGGAAAATGTGTTTCAAAAACAGAGTTTATATGTAAAAAATGTTTTCCATGAATTTGTTGATAATAAACATTTAATTTAAATTGATTTGGAACTATTTTCTTTACAAAGAACTTAAATTTTCTTCTATGAGTCAAATTGGCTCACTTCAGTAAAAATAGGTATATAATCAGCACCCGTAAATCTAGTGTTAATAATTGGAGGGTATCACATGAGTGTTCCTTCTCTGATCACAGGTACATCTGCTTCACGATTGGTGATCACGATCCCTACGACGGTGCGGGTCCTGATCACCATATCAATAGGAAGCGCACTGACTGGGTTAAATTTCGGGCCTGCGTCGAAGCGGGCGCGAATGCTATCCCTTCCGTTCTTGTCAACTGCACGGACATCGAACGTGCGGTTGGCTCCGTTACTTCTCTCTTAAATTCTGCTGCCAAGGCTGCCTGCGTCCCCCTGACACCGAGAGGTAAACCAAAGCCCCGGTGGTGGAACCAGGAGATTGCGGAACTCCGCAAGCAATGCCGCAAACTTTTTAACAGGGCCAAAGTCTCCAATGACTGGGCCCCCTACAAATGTAAGCATAGGGAATTCAAATATGCCATCAGGAAAGCCAAAAGGGTGAACTGGAGAAGTTTTTGTGAAAATATCGAAAGCTCCTCCGAGACCAGCAGACTTCGTAGGATACTCAGCTCCTCTCCCAGGCACCTGGACTGTATTCAGAGTCCACAGGGTGGCTGGACGACTTCGGGGGCTGACACGCTGGAAGTTCTGCTTGACACTCACTTTCCTGGAAGTGCATCCTTCATCGACCACGACCACAGTCCTCCTGAGGTCGACCAGGTCCTCACAGTTTCTCCTCCAACTTGGAGGAACTCCAACCCATTCCCATCTACAGTGGGCCATCAAGACCTTCGATCCATTCAAGTCCCCAGGACCGGATGGCATCATTCCAGCCGACATCCAACACAGCGCTGAGGCATTAATGCCTCGGCTGCTACGCATATACAACGCTTGTCTGGATCTCTCCTACATTCCCCTCAGTTGGAGAGAATCCAGAGTGGTTTTCATTCCTAAGGCGGGGAAGTCGTCCCATGTTAAGGCTAAGGACTACAGGCCCATCTGCCTATCCTCTTTCCTTCTCAAAACCTTCGAAAGGGTTCTAGATCACCAAATCAGGAACTCTATCGATCCGTCTCTCCTTTCTCAGTCGCAACATGCCTACACTAGGGGCAAGTCTGTCGAAACTGCTTTACACTCCCTTCTCGAGACGGTCGATAGATCTCTCGTGCACAAGGAGTACACTCTGACAGCGTTCCTCGATATTGACTTACTTACTTACTTACTTAACTGGCCATAACAACCCGTTATCGGGTTACGGCCTGCCGCAAAACTTCTCTCCAGGCGCCTCTGCTTCGCGCGCGCCTTCTCCAGTTGGTCACACCAAGAGATACCAGGGCCTCTTCCACTTGGTCCTTCCACCGGAGACACGGCCTCCCTCTTCGCCGTCGACCTCCAACCATCGCATCGAATGCCTTTTTCGCCGGAGCTTCGTCGTCCATGCGGCAGACATGACCGAGCCAGCGTAGCCGCTGGATGTTAATTCGCTGCGCTACGTCCATGTCCTTATACAGCTCATACAGCTCGTTATTGGTTCGTATGCGATAGTCGTCACCAACCCGAACAGGGCCGAAGATTTTGCGAAGCACCTTCCTCTCGAACACTCCAAGGGCCGCTATGTCGTTTCGTGTCATTGTCCATGCTTCAGCGCCATAGAGGAGCACGGGCAAGATAAGCGTCCTATAGAGTGCAAGTTTTGTCGGTCGAGAGAGGTCTCTACTTCTCAATTGCCTACCGAGACCGTAGTAGCACCTGTTGGCAAGAGTTATCCTTCGCTTTATCTCCAGACTGACATCATTGCTGCTGTTGATGGCGGTGCCAAGGTAGACGAATTCCTTGACAACTTCAAAAGCATACCTGTCGGCCTCGACGTGAGACCCTAGCCGCTGCGAGTCCCTGCGTGTAGACAGCATATACTTCGTCTTGCCCTCATTTACCACCAGACCCATTTTGGCAGATTCTCTTTCGATAGCCGCAAAGGCAGCGGTGACATCTCGCTTGTTACGTCCGATGACATCAATATCATCAGCGTAAGCAAGGAGCTGGACACTTTTGTTGAAAATTGTGCCATTACGATGTACACCGGCCTTGCGCAGAACACTCTCCATGGTGAAGTTGAAGAGGTCGCAGGACAAAGGATCGCCCTGTCTGAAACCTCGAACGGTATCAAAGGGGTCGGAGAGGTCACTTCCAACCTTGACGGAGCTGCGCGTATTGCTCAACGTCGCTCTGCAAAGTCTAACGAGCTTTGCAGGGATACCAAGTTCAGACAATGCGGCATATAGGCGATCCCTTATCGGGCTATCGAATGCTGCCTTGTAATCGATGAAGAGATGGTGTGTATCGATTTGGTTCTCATGGGTCTTCTCCAGGATTTGGCGTAGAGTGAATATCTGGTCGATGGTGGACTTACCAGGTCTAAAGCCGCACTGATAAGGTCCAATCAGCGCCTTGGCGAGTGGCTTTAGTCTTTCACATAATACGCTCGTCAGGACCTTGTATGCAATGGGAAGTAGGCTGATACCCCTGTAGTTGGCGCATATTGTTGGGTCGCCTTTCTTCAGCACAGGACAAAGGGCACTGAGGTTCCAATCGTTGGGCATTCGTTCCTCCAGCCATATTTTGCAAATGAGCTGATGCATGCACCCAATCAGCTCACCGCCGCCGGCCTTGAACAATTCAGCTGGTAGCCCATCCGGCCCTGCAGCTTTGTTGTTCTTGAGTCGCTGGATAGCGACCCGGACCTCGTCATGGCTGGGCGGTGGCACATCCACACCGTCGTCGTCGATTGGTGCCATCTGGACATCTTCACCACTGGCGGTATTGTTCCCTTCGTCGCCTGCGAGCAGCTTGGTGAAGTGCTCCTTCCACAACCTCAGCACACCCTGCGCATCCGTAACCAGATCCCCGTTTTCGTCTCTGCAAGAAGATGCCCCAGGCTTAAATCCTTCCGTAAGACGCTTAACTTTTTGGAAGAATTTTCGGGCGTCATTCCTGCTCCTGCACTCCTCGATTTCCTCACGCTCGCGCCTTTCTTGCTCCCGTTTCTTGCGTCTAAAAAGGCACCTCTCTTTCTTCCTCTCCTCCCGGTATTTTTCTGTCATGGCTCGCGTGGCGGCCGACTGCAGGGTCTTCTTGTATGCAGCATTCTTCACTGCAGTGGCTGCGCGACACTCTTCATCGTACCATTGGTTTTTTGGTGGTGGGCGTCGAAAACCAAGGACATTTTCTGCGGCGACGCGCATAGAGTGGGATAAGTGAGCCCATAATCCGCCGATGTCATCAGGTGGAGAGGGGGAGCGACCGAGCTGGTTGGAGAGTTGAGCGGAGTAGGCTTCGGCTACCCCTTGTGATCGCAGCTTACTGATGTCCAGCTTTCTTCGCAAACTAGGTTGTGCGGTCTTCGCTGCGCAAAGACGCATGCGTACCTTGGCTGCAACAAGGTAGTGGTCCGAGTCGATGTTGGGTCCTCGGAACGTGCGCACATCTAGAATGCTAGAAGCATGCCTTCCATCAATCACAATGTGATCAATCTGGTTGCGGGTGGATTGATCGGGGGATAACCAGGTGGCCTTGTGGATATCGAGGTGCTGGAATCTGGTGCTACTAACTACCATGTTTCGTGCCGCGGCGAAATCGATCAGCCTCAGACCGTTGTTCGAAGTGGTCCCATGGAGGCTGAACTGCCCGACTGTGGGGCCAAAGATGCCTTCTCGCCCGACCTTTGCGTTGAAGTCCCCGAGGACAATTTTGACGTCATGGGCCGGGCACCTGTCGTAGACGTCCTCGAGCTTCGCATAGAAGGCATCCTTGGTCGCATCGTCCTTCTCTTCCGTCGGGGCGTGCGCGCAAATCAGGCTGATGCTAAAGTATTTAGCTTTGATGCGGATCGAAGCCAGCCGTTCGTTCACCGGAGTGAACCGAGAGACGTGGTGGCGAAGTCTCTTGCTGACCACAAATCCGCAGCCAAATTCGCGCTTCTCCGCATGGCAGCTGTAGTAGATATCGCAGTCTGCTCGCTTGGAGCAACCTTGTCCTGTCCATCGCATTTCCTGGATGGCGGTGATGTCAGCCTTACATTTCGTGAGGGCTTCCGCCAGTTGGATAGAGGCACCTTCCCTATAGAGGGTCCGGACATTCCAGGTGCATATCCTCAAATCATGGTCCTTGAATCGTTTGCTGTGGTCGTCAACATTGTGGGTTCCTTCCGAGGCTTGCTTTTTGGCTTTCATTGGTATTTGGTTTTCCGTGGCGGGCACCAAACCCTGCGCACAACCCAAATTTTAAGTCCTGGGGATAGGACTCGCTGCACACATTAGTTCACTATTCAGCGGATGCCAAATAGCTATCCAGAAGGGCCGCGCGGAGGCTGTGCATCAGCTTGGATTGGACAGGGACAAGGATCGTTCTGGCGTTCGCCAGGTTGAACGCAATCAGAGACTTTACCTTGTATGTCCGCTCCCTTCCTTCCCTCCTTCCTCGATATTGAAGGGGCCTTTAATAACGTCTGTCCACAGGCGGTCGTTAGGGCACTCTTCAATCTGAACCTGGACTCTAAGATGATCAGCTTTGTCGAGAGCCTGCTCAGTATGCGTGTTGTCAGCGCCTCTATTGGAAACACTCGCATCAAGCGCATGGTCAGGAGGGGCACACCGCAGGGCGGCGTGCTTTCTCCTCTGATCTGGATCTGGATCTGGCAGTAAACTCTCTCTTACACCGGCTGGACAATACTGGTTGTAGAATTGTCGCGTACGCGGACGACATTGCGATTGCAGTCTCCGGAAAATATCTCTCCACTCTCTCTGAGAGACTTGGTTATGCACTAAGGATTCTATCCCAATGGTGCTGTGAATTTGGCCTTGACGTCAATCCCTCCAAAACCGAGGTCATGCTCTTTAGCAGGAAGTACAAGATACCTCGGTTCGTACTTCCCACTCTGAACGGCGTTAGACTTAACCTCAGCAACAATGTTAGGTATCTTGGTCTAATACTTGACTCTAAACTGAATTGGAAGGCCAACATTGCTGAAAGGGCGCGGAAAGCCTCGTGTGCTCTCTACTGCTGTAAACGAGCTTTAGGCGCAAGATGGGGACTCCAACCTCGTGTTGTGTCGTGGCTTTACTCGGCAGTGGTTGAGCCAAACCTCCTTTACGGTGCCGTCTTTTGGTGGCCCGCCATTAGCAAGGCGGTCAACCTGAAACCTCTTGACAAAGTCAGGAGGATGGCGGCCCTTTCGGTTACAGGGGCTCTCCGTACTACACCCACCAAAGCAATGTACACCCTCCTCCACTGGCTCCCAACTGCACAACGGGTCAAATTACACGCGAAGTGTTCTGCAGTCAGACTTCACGCAATTTCCCGCTGGGCTAGATCGGATCTTGGTCATTCCAGGATTCTTATTGAGGACTGCTCGATGCCCACCGGCATCGACCTCATTAGCTCCCCTATCAAGCCTGATCACGGCTTCACTATACGCATCCCTCATAGAGATGAATGGACAGGTAACGAACTAGCGACCGATGACTCCATCAACTTCTTTACCGACGGCTCCAAATTGGACAACAAGGTTGGCTGCGGGATTTTCTGCAGCCAACTGGGGCTTCGACTCTCCTTCCGCTTGCCTGATCACTGCAGTGTCTTCCAGGCGGAGGTAATGGCCATATATCAGGCCTCCATCTGGCTTACTCGCGACAGCGCACACAGGGCAGATATCCACATTTACTCAGACAGTCAGGCAGCTATCAAGTCGCTCGCAAGGGCGACCACCTCATCTAAGCTGGTCCTGGACTGCCGTGAGTCTCTAAACGCCTTAGCCAGACGCTCCAATGTCTCACTACTCTGGGTGCCAGGGCACAGGGGCATCGTAGGCAACTGCGAGGCGGACGAATTAGCCAGAGCGGGTACGTTGCTCTCTGGTGCTTCGTCCTTCCTCGCTGTTGGAGCTCCTCTTGCATCAGTTAAACTGATGCTCAAGCAGTTTTACTATAAAATAGCAAACGATTTGTGGTCTGAGGAACAGACCTGCAACATCTCCCGACAAACCTGGCCAACTTTCAACCTGAAACGGACAAATCAGCTGCTCAACCTCAGTCGTCACTCGATAAGTTTAACGGTCTCGGTGCTTACGGGACACTGTATCATGGGTAAGCACGCTAAAAGACTGGGTCTGCAATCCAACGACCTATGTCGAGGATGCGGCTCTGAGGAGGAGGACGAAACTGTTCTCCACCTGCTATGTCAATGTCCTTCTTTAGCCAGAAGAAGATTTAAATTCCTCGGCTCAGCCTTTTTCGATAGTCTAACTGGACTATCTCCTCTGAACATCAGGGACATAGCCAGATTCATCATGGAATCTTCATGGTTCCAGGCGCGTTAAGGGGGAGTCGCGCCATACACTGTGGTATCACAACGGGCCAATAGTTGTGCCTACGTGAGCGTTTTCACACTGAAGGCTGCCACTCCAACCTAACCTAACCTGGGTATAGTGAACTCCCTATATAGTGAACAACTCGATATAGTGAACACCCAAATTTTGACATCGAGACTCTAAATATAGACAAACATTTTCAAGCAAAAAACAAAAAGTGTATTTTGCGCAAATAAAACGAGTTTTTCAACCAAAATGTTAACCTTCATATAGTGAATAACCGCAATACTGTGAACAGGCCTTGCAATAATTAGTTCACTATATCCAGACTCCACTGTATATTCTAAAATTGTCAGAACTTTGTTTAAAATCAACTTCAACAAAAATTTATTTCGTCAAAAGTGTCACAATTTGAGTTAAGACTGTTTTCCATTGAGCTGCAGCGAACAACATCAAATTTCCGACATGAAGAGAGACCTAACTGTATTTTTGCAACTGTTAACAACAACAAAATAACTGAGCTTTTGCTTATGGGTGATTGATGCCTTGTCCACAGTATTAACACATAAACCCGAAAATTAAAAATTTAGAGTTGTCACTTTTGTAGTGCGTGTGCGATATGTATACATATACTAACACAAACTTCTTAAAAAAAAAATTCAATTGCCATGTATTTTGAAGTAATAAAATCCCAACTAAAAAATTCTAGTTTTTCTTAAGTTATGGCATTTTGAAAAATTCTTGTAATAGAATTACGAAAAACTCAAAAGACCTATTTTAAAACGCTCCAGCTATGTACAAGAAATCCAACATTTACAAATTGTATGACGTTCTGAAATTTAATTATGATAGAGGTGACCATGTTTCCATGTTTACACACAATTCACTAAAAATATGTGAGTGAATTTTTTTTTTTATTTCAACATCTGATGCAGGGTTGGCATGAATCCTGCGTTTGATTACTTCTTTGGTAAATAGTCGATACTTTTAGGAACACTGAAAATACAACTATTCTGCGAGAACAAATGCAATGCTGATTTTTTTATTCATTTATTCTTAACCCTTCTGCGGGCTTCTATTTCTGGCCAGACCATATTGAACTTTGGATTTACTTTAGTAATGTTGTAATTAGGCTGTCGAGCTCATATTTCATGATATCCTTAACTGATCCTTTCTAAGCACAAAACCCAAAACCATGGTTTGGCCAGACCATGGTGTATTTTCATACAAATTTGCCAGTTATTTTCAGTTTTTTGTTGTTTCGACGTAATTATTGTCAGAATCGTTTATAAATATTTTTTATATTATATATATATTTTCAACTAGGCTTTTCCATCTGACCCGATTTGAAGCACTTTTTTCGTGCCATCCCGTTAATAGTGACATAAATTAGCTGGCGCAAAATGTACCTGGTCCAAGTGTTTTTCATTCGCCTTGGCTTTTATTTTCTTTGGTTTAATAAATTATAATTTTTGTTGGAAAATAATGTTGGAACATATTCAAATTAATACTTATCCATTGTTTTCATGGTTATGTCCGTGTTTTGGTTTAAATTCAATTACAATCTTGAAGTGAAGAAAGTATTTGTTGTCTTGTCGTGTCTGGTTTTTTAACAATTCGATTGGGTGTTTTCTGTGGCAGAGATGAAAGGAAGGGAATGCTTTTTGAGGATCAGGTGGACATTGTTTTTGAACTTTGACGCTGGAGTTAAATCAGAGAGGAAAATTTCTCTAAAAAAATGTGCTTAAAAAAACTAATGCTTTAGAGCAACGAATTTAAGATACTAAATAATTTGCTGCTAGAGGTAATAATAACGGTGCTGCCAATTTCACGCTTTCATTTGGACCTGAACAAAACGAAGCTGCTGATACTGATAGAAAAAATAGTTGTTTATGTTAGGTAGTTCAATGTGAAGATAGCGACGACGAAAGCGACAAGGAAAACGATAGCCGACCAGTTCAGCATGAACAATAACATGTAGAGCACGATTTGCATATTTTTCTTTGGCAAAGCAGTTCAGAATTTTTAACAATGCAAGGAATCCAGAAATAGATATATCAAAACGCGATTTGTGTGTGTCGAATGTAAAATCTCGTAGAAATAATTGCACTAGTCAAGCAGTTGAAGTAACTGCTGCTCCATATGTAACGTATTTTACATTTATACATTTTTTTTATTTTCTCTGTTTCTGCAGTATTTTTTTTAATTTCAAAATTAACTCATTGAACACCGCTTTACGTAAAAATAATGTAGGCAAGCAAAAGAAATCATTGTGTTTACACTTTCTGGTTTTTTTATATCCTTAACAACAATCCTCGACTATCATCTTGTTTACATCATGGTCTGGCCAGATCATGGGAGGTTCAATTATTAGGCTTTAGGTGGGTTTACACAAGAGATAAAGCAAAAAGTATAAATGTTTCACAATTCCATATTGTTATATCAAATTGTATAAATTAATTCTTCGCCCAAGGGGGGATTCATCCCCCTAATCCCCCCTGGGGACGCCACTGTTCTAGGCAATTCTTTAAATAAATAAAGTAAATAATAATAGTATTATTTGCAAAGTGAGAGTGTAGGGCAGTCGCCACACAAACGTTAAGGGCCGAGTTGCGGACCGTTTTGCGTTCCTTGAACTTGTGGTTTGAACACGCCGGGCCAGTTTGTCGGTGGCATGATCAGGGGTAGGTCCATCATAGGCCTGGCAGCTAGTTAAACGACCTGGAAAGTCCTCAATATATACACAGGAAGTGACCAAACCGCTACAGAACGTAACTTTACATTGACGTCTCACACACTCGAGCGCCAAATCTAACCACTCATCTGACAAAATGCGGCCTTCGATGCTGAAGCTTTTGATGTCGTCTGCAGCACAAGGATGAGCTAACCGCAACGGCCCTGCCCGAAGACGTATCGAAAAGCAACAACAAGATCTCCCGTGTGCCGGTTTACCGGCGAGATCGCGACGATCAGGAAGTGTATGAAGACCTTCAAAAGAAATATACAAGAATAAATGCTTGCAAGAGCTCCGAAAGAACGTGGAATACCTATTGAGTTTTGCGCAGCGGACGGTCATAGTCAAGTAAAAGACCTTAGGGCACCAACGTGCCCGGTTTTAATGAAACGCGTAGTGGCAACGCTTTTTCCGCTGCATGGAGAATGCGGTACCCGTGGTTAGTAGGTCCTGACGACGCTACTTAAAGTGGTTCAAAACCAGGCCCCGGGACATGACGTCGTCAAGAAACACGAAGTGTTTGCGGCACTATGCGTGCGTCAAAGAAGCCGTGTTTCCAGACCAGTGGAAAAGGTAGAGGCTGGTCCTGCTTCGCGAAAAGGGTAAACAGCTAGGCCAACCGTAATCATATCGTCCATATCGTAGTGGTGTACAGGCCAGCACAACCACGACATCGAGGCAATCTGCGACGACACGGTGTCTAAAGTGCACCACTGGCTTACTGCAATTGGCTTACAGCTGGCCGAGCAGAAAACGGAGGTCCTGCTGGTGTCAAGCAGGAAGAAGGTGGAACAGGCACGGGTCCATGTAAACGGCCACACGATCGCGTCAAAGGGCGCAATAAGATACTTCGGCGTCATACTAGACCATCGGCTGACATTTAAGCAGCATCTGCAGCACGCAGCGGAGAGAGAGCCACAAGAGGTGTGGTGGCGCTAGCGAGGCTAATGTCAAACCTTGGCGGACCGAAGCAGGCAACGAGGCTGCTCTTGGCAAGAGTGGCAACCTCCACTCTTCTATATTGGGAACAAATATGGGCCTCTGCAACGGAAGCGCGCTCCTACAGGCGAAAGATGGAGGCTATGTATCGCCTCTGCACGTTGCGAATATTTCCGGCATTCCGCACGACCTCGTACAACGCCGCACATTGGGAAAAAAACAGGCAAAAACGCTTGCATTGGAGCAAATTCAAAAGTTGCGAATGTGAATATTTTTTTTACTTGTCGTAATATAGATACTCTAGCCAGATAGAAAATCAACTTTTTAAGTCCCTTCATCCCATGACCTGGACTTTACAGCCTTTCAAAGTTGAACGTTTTATTAAATTATTTTCACTTCTAGCAAAATATCGTTAACAGGGCTGTCTTCAAATGCCCGTACAATCTACATTTTTTAATGAAATTCCATAATTTTTGACATGTGGGGTACCGATATCTAAGCAATTACTATGAAAAAAAATTGTATTTAAAAAATGTTTATTTTGGCAAAAAAAATATATCTAACCTTTGCCTCATTTTTTGATAAAAATGAGAAAAATCGGGATTTTCTCTGGACTGTAACTTTTGAGATTCAACAGCATTCAACGAAATACGTATACACTGATTAGGTTGAACATTCAGCTAACTGATGGTACCAAACTCATCTGCGACGTTCTGCAACAAAATGAAAGCGAGCAATTTTCGCATGCCAACCCAAGCACTTTTTGTACTCAGTTGTGGTGAGCAACGATATATTTATAATTACTGAGCAAAACTATAACGTATGAAAAACAGCAAGGCTGGTGTTGAAAGGAATAAATATGTATTTAAATGTATAGAATTGAGATATGTATATATATATCGCATTGATTTATCTATGTCCGTCTGTTAATATGTCTTCCAATTCGTCTGTCTGATGGAAGGTATTCACAATTGCTTTCGAAAAAAATGAGACACGAAACTGAAATTTCGTACAAACACTTTTGAAATCACGAGAACAACATATTGCCTAAAATGGGCGTGGTTTGCCCATTCTTAACAGGGTTGCCATATAAAGATATTTTTCAAAATATGAACTTTTAAATATTTACCGTCCGTTTAGGGATATGTTTGTCTGGAAATAGGTGTGACATGCCTCTTGAACCCCTTGAGATACATCACTACATTGTATAAAGCAAAGTCGCTGTCGCTGTCTGTCCCTATGTATGCTTAAATCTTTAAAACTACGCAACGGTTTTTTAAGCGGTTTTTTTTTAATGGATAGAGTGATTCAAGAGGAAGGTTTATATGTATAATACATGTTAGTACGGCAGGTGGGCGTGGCACCTCCCATACAACCTAAATTTTTAATATGGTATATCTTCGGAATTAAAAGTCGAACAGCATTGAAATTTAGTACAGTGTCATGGTGTAGGCGTGTCTTTTCATCGGTCAAATTTAATGGGCGTTGGACAAGGGGGAGTGGCACCGCTCATACAACTCAATTCTTTAATATGGAATAGCTCCGAAATTATAAGTTGCTCAGCATTGGAATTTGGTACAGTGTCATGGCGTAAGCGTAACATTCCACCGGTAAAATGTAGTGGGCGTTGGATAAGGGGCGTGGCACTTTTTAAATCCAGGTTTGACTTTTGAACTATAGCATTCACATCAATGACACTCGGTATAAACTTATTATTTAGTCATGTCCTTCGGCAGGGGGAATAGGGTGGATTTTGGACAAGGGGGCGGGGCACCACTCATGCAACTCAAATTTTTAATATGGAATAATTTCGGAATTATAAGTCATACAACACTAAAATTTAGTACCCTGTCGTCTCATACATGAGTCATTCTAATGATAAGATTTGATGGGCGTCAGACAAGGGGCGTGGCGCATTGTTTGTGACCCAAATATTTTGCTGAACTTTAAGTGGCACAGCAATGAAACTAAGTACGAACCTACCATTTTCCCTTCCGACAGACGGGATGGTGCGGGTATTGAACAAGGGGGCTGTGCACCGCCCATATAACTCAAATCTATATATATATACAAGAAAGTGGCTGTATGTGAGTTACGGCATCACACTCAAATGGACCGTTTGGGCGAGACGAAGTTTGCCGGGTCAGCTAGTAATATATATTATACTTGTCAGTTAACTTTTTCCGTGCTTTATAAAAGTAAAGGAATAGTTTAGATTTTTTTAAGAAAGAGTTTGCCTACTTTTATAAAAGTGGGCTAAGTGTCTCTAAAGAACATTTTAATGCATGACAGCAAAATTTTAGCTTATTTTAATATTGTGAAAAATAAAGTCTGTATGGAGAGTAGGCGTGGCCGTGGGCGAATTTTTTTCATTTTTGGAATAAATCATCTTCTACTTATGGGAAACAGTTATGCGAAAATTCAATCCTTTATCTTTTTTATTTCCGAAGTTATTAAATCTTTTGTTATACACTCGGAAAACATAAACCGTGCTGCACAAAAGTGCTCAAATTAAAAAACCCTAAAACACGTTTAACTTTATTTTTGATCTTCTACTGGAATCAGTTATCAAAATATTGAATTATTTTTTTTGCTTCTGATTATGCATATTTCTAAAACTCTTAACTTCCGACTGTAGGGTACCAGCTCCTGGTAAAGGAAATGAAAAAAAAATTACACCCTACAATTCTAAGAGGAATTCTAAAGATAGTAGCGAAATTTCAGTTCTCTAGTGCAAAAACTATAGATTCTAGAGTTCAAAACAGGCGATGCGAGCGTTTTTGCCTGTTTTTTCCCAATGTGCGCCGCCTGTGTGATTGCCGACACGTTGCCGATCGATTTACTAACGTGGGAGTCGCACAATAAAGCCCACGATGACAGTGCGCGCAGCAACGGTAGACAGCGGAGCCTAGGCAAGTGGCAGAATCGCTGGAGTGCCTCGTCCATAAATAATCAGCGGCTAGCTCAACTGCAAACATGGCGATGTGACGCATCACTTGACGCAACTGCTGACGGGTCACGGGTGCTTCAAGGCATATCTGCATCGCTTTGGGCACGAAGCTGATCCATACTGCACCGTGTGCACCAGCGTGGTGGAGGATGCATAACACATAATCTTCCATTGTCCTCGATACGAGACGCAGCGACAGGCGCTGCAAGCAGCGCTAAGCGGCCAGATCTGCGTGTAGAATCTGGTCTAACACATGCTGGATTCAGCGGAGAAGTGGGATGAGGTGTGCAGGTTTGCGGCACAACTCATGACCGAGCAGCGACGAGTGGACCAAGAGCATAGGGCAGAGGGCCCCAGCAGCAGCTATGAGCCAATCTATTAGGGCTGGAAACCCGCCCGGCGACGCAATGCCCACCGGTAGTCCCACCGGGATCACGGCTTTGAGACAACGGGTGGTTTTTAGTCGGTAAAAATTCGGCATACAGCTAAACACGGGTTCAGATGTATCTTTTGAAGGTTTTCCACCTACTCCGCGAAAAAAAACACCATTTATCTCGACTCTAGCTCACAGTTAGGCTTCTGCATTTTTTCATGAAACCTCGCAAAACTCCGGAGCATCGTAGTAAAAAAATCGTATAGTAAATAGAACATGTCTTATGCGCCTAAAAAGATGTATACCTCATACGGTTTTATAATCCCGTTATGGGTATAATCAAAGACAATTAAACAATGAGATGTCTTACGGCCATACAACCGAATGGCATACGGCGAGCTCGAATTTGCAAAATTTTCATTATCGAGAGCAAGCAAGCGTCGGTACAGTGAGAGCGTAATAATATTAACGCTCTTTGTTTTGCTCGCACAAAGTACAACGGTTTTGATCACTGCCAAGCAAAAGCAAAATTGTGTTGCGCTCACTTTACATGCGTTAAAGTCAGTGGCGCAGGCAGGATTTCTTTTTGGCGGAATATTTCACTACGAATTTTTGTATTTGAGGGTGTTTGAATCCCCAAACATTCTCGTCCCGTGTGCACTACTGATTAAAACAATCAACCACCAAAAAAATCAACACAAGAGCACATTGAGATCACACGCATATCCATATCTCTGCCGACTGCAAGCAGGGAGAGTTGCTTGCGTGGCTTCATCGTTGCTCTCCGGATGTGGTGCTGCTTTACAAACCACTTTCATGTGGCTTTATTGAAAAAGCCACGGCAAATATTTGAAGCGCCACTGATTTGTATGAACGTAAGACATCTTATATTGGATGAGTGCATAAGTTCGTGCCCGATTTCACTAGGTGGCGTTTCAATCGTTCACGGTTGGTGACTGATTGATTCAAATGTATACTTGTTGTAATTCTTTGTAAAGGTGACAAATTCAAAGTTTGGAATTAAGCGTCAAATCATTTTGATTTCTTTGAGTTTGCTTGTTGGAAAAGCGCATTGAAAATGGATAACTAAAACGAATATTACCATCATATTATGTTATACGAGTTTCGGAAAACTGTTGGCGCCGCAACGAAAGCTATTCAAGCAGTTTATTTGGACCGTGCACCAACGCTTCGCACAGTGAAGAAATGGTTTGCTAAATTTCGAGTTGGTGATTTTAACTCAAAGACCAACCTCGCGCTGGATGGACTTCCGACCTTGACGGCGACGTTATTTGCACTCTTGTTGAGAACAATTCACGCATTTCAACGGAATAGGTTGCCCAAGAACTGAACGTCAACAAATCAACTGCATTTCGTCATTTAAAAACTTTGGGTACACTTTGAAGCTCGATACTTGGGTGCCGCATCAGTTGAGTGAAAAAAATAAAGTGGACCGTGTAACAACAGCCATTTCTTTGCTTCGACGTATCTGGATCGGTTTGTGACAGGTGACGAGAAATGGATTCTGTACAACAATGTCCAACGAAAACGAACATGGAAACAGGCACACGAGAAGGCGGAACCGGTCTCCAAAGCTGGATTGCATCCGATGAAGTAGTTGCTGTGTGTTTGGTGGGATATCCGAAGAGTAATGTATTTTGAGCTCTTGCCCGTTGGCGAAACGATTACCGCGATAAGTATTGTCAGCAATTGGCCCAATTAAAGAAAGCAATTGAAGAAAAACGTCCGATTTTGGCCAATCGCAAAGGAGTCCTCTTCCACCACGACAACGCAAAACCACATGTTGCAAAACCGACTCTGTCCAAACTGAAACAGATGAACTGGGAAATCATGTCGCTTCCTCCATATCCACCAGACATCGCGCCTTCTGATTACCACTTATTCCGATCATTGCAGAACAATTTGAATGGAAAAAGATTTAAAACCGTGGACGACGTTAAAAACTACCTTGTCCTCTTTTTTAACGAAAAAACGCGTAATTTTTATGAATTCGGCATCCGTAAGTTGGTTAATTGTTGAGAGGGGATTGCCGAACATGATGGTGAATACATAATTGATTAATAAAGATTTTGTTTTGAAAAATTTCAATTTTAGTTTTGACTTCAAATCGGGCACGAACTTGCACTCCAGTCCAATGCACTCATCCAATAGTTTAATTATCTTTGGTATAATAATATTGGCAAAAATAGATTTAAGATTTCTTATATTAAACTTTAAAATAGTATGTTTACCTTTGCTTCATATTGTTTCTCCCGAATCTCAGAAACTTCCGTTCGTATCACTTCTCCAATGTACTCGATAATCATAGTGTGTTTCTCTATATCACGTGCTGCATATAGGCCCAGTCCCTGAATTTTTGATCTAAAATGTTTATACCAAGTAACAAAATTTTTAGTAAGTAAAAAGTAACTTTTCGATAATTATACTGTAACGAATACTAGTTCTAGTGGGCTGATACGTATCCCTGGATTGTGCAATTTGAAAATAAAACAACTTTAATTATCCAAACGCAGTCAATAAAAACCAACAATCACTTTATTTCACAGATTTACACTTAATGTCTTTACACTTAATTATTTGCTTAATTACTCCGTGTGGCACCTTCACTAGTCAAAATCAGACTGACTCCTGCGCCGTACCCGGCTGCCCTTTTATACCTGTCCGAGGACCTGTGGACTACAGGTTTCCATGATGATCGCGAGCCATCATTGCCAGTTTGGACTAAAAGTTTCCCGTATTATCGCGGCCATCATTGCCAGGTTGGACTAAAAGTTTCCCTTATTATCGCGGCCATCATTGCCAGGTTGGACTAAAAGTTTCCCTTATTATCGCGGCCGTCGTTGCCAGATTGAATTATAGCACGGCGCGTAGCGACAGGGTTGCTTTGCACAACGACTTATCGTTACACTGCCCACCACTTAGACTCGTTCGTCCCGAACAAGTGCCGAGGCTCCGCTGTGATAAGGCGCCAGGCGCTCCACTACCGCTCTGACGACCTTCAGCTTAGCGCCTCTATTGCTGCAACGTTGAATCCTGTATACCACGTCATTTATCCTAGTCATGACTTCGTACACTCCTTCCCATGACGCTTGAAGTTTCGGAGACAAACCTTTCCTCTGCTGCGGGTTGTACAGCATTACCAGATCGCCTTCTTGGAACCCTGCTGAGTTGGCCCGTAGTGTGAATTTCCTCCAGTTCCGCCCGCTTATTGACCACGTAGTCCGTCTTAGCGCCTCCCGTCGTGCTGACTACCCCGAACTTCAAGTCAGCGGGTAACCGCAACTCTGTGCCGAACACTGCTCGGGCTGGAGTGAGTGATGTCGTGTCGTGCGGGGCTGACCTATACGCCATCAGGAACAGGGGGATATGCGTGTCCCAATCCTTTTGATTCCTGCCTATCACTTTCCGCAGGTATTCTTCCAGTGTCCGGTTAAAGCGTTTCACCATGCCGGGGGACTGTGGGTGCAAAGGGGTGGTACGAGTTTTCCTTATCCCCAGCTGCTTACACACTTCCTTGAATACCGCAGACTCGAAATTCCGGCCTGGATCTGAGTGTAACTCCAACGGAACTCCGAACCTGGGTACCCAGTTGTTTACCAGCTTTTCCGCGACCGTAGTGGCCTCCTTGTTAGGAATAGGGTACACTTCGGGCCATTTGCTGAAATAATCCATTACCACCAGCACATACTTGTTGCCTTGAGTGCTAGTTGGGAATGGGCCGGCGACGTCCATAGCAATCCGCTCGAAGGGCGCTCCCACGTTGTACTGCTGCACGCGCCCTCGAGATTTTCTTGTCGGCCCTTTCGCGGCTGAACATCGGTCACAGCTCTTAATCCAGTCGGCTACAGACTCCTGACATCCTACCCAGTAGAATCGTCTTTTTATTTTGGCGAAGGTTTTGGTGATGTCTGATGCCCTCCACTGGAGTCGTTATGGTATGCCTCGATGACCTCGTTGATCCTGCATTTCGGCACTACCATTAGGGAGTTGCTGGTCCGACCATCCGCGCTCTCCCATTCGCGGTACAGGCATCCTTCCTTCAGCCGCAGACTTTTCCACTGTGCCCAGTAAGCCTTAGCGATCGGGCTTTCACCGACCATCTCCTGCCAGTCCGGACGTGTGCCTTGCTCCTTGCCTTCGACGATTTTTGCAAGATCCGCATCCTCACGCTCGTCTTTTTGTAGCCTCTCCGCAGACCACTCTTCCTCTCGCATAACGCTGACCAACCGGACGTCTACTATCTGTTCTTTGCTTTCGGTTCGCGAGCACTGCCTGCATTCGAATTTGCACGGATGGCGTGACCGCGCCAATTGCCCTTCGGGATCCCTTAAAGTTCAGGAGCCATTTCAATGCCGCATGATCTGTGCGCAGGCGAAACCTTTGTCCATACAGATATTTGTGGAAGTGTTTTACGCAGTCCAATACCGCCAGCAGTTCTCTCCGTGTCACACAGTAGTTGCGTTCCGGTTTCGATAAAACCCTACTGTAGTAAGCTATCACTTGTTCCTGGCCGTCTATTATCTGTGATAGCACACCGCCAATACTATTCCCGCTTGCATCTGTATCCAGCTCAAACATCTCCCCAGGCACGGGGAAGGCCAGAATTAGTGCACTGCACAGTTTTTCTTTCAGACTTGCAAAAGCCTGCTCCTGCTCTTCGTTCCACTCGAAAGCTTGGCTCTTTTTCGCCAGTTTATGCAAGCTGCTGGCTATGTTCGCGAATCCCGGAACAAATCGGCGGTAGTATGTGCACAGGCCCAGGAAACTGCGGAGTTCGTGTTGATTGCGTGGCCGGGGCCACTCCTTCCCCGCCGTGAGTTTGCCTTCATCCGTATGTACTCCGCGGGCGGAAACCGTATGCCCCAGATACTTGACCTCCTTTTGGAACAGCGAGCACTTCTTTGGGTTGAGTTTAAGCCCAGCTTTTTGTATCCGCTCGAAAACCTCCTTTAGCTTTCCCAGGTGGTCGTCGATGCGTTTACCCATCACGATTACGTCGTCGAGGTACACCAGACACGTCCGCCAATGCAGCCCTTTTAGCACGCGTTCCATTAGCCGCTCGAATATTGCTGGTGCGTTGCAGAGTCCAAACGGCATGACGGTGAACTGCCACAAACCATCGCCAACACTGAAAGCCGTTTTCTCCTTGTCCTCGTCTGCAAGCTCTACCTGCCAATAGCCGCTGCGTAAGTCGAGCGTGGAGAACCACTGTGTGCCTGGCAGCGTGCCCAGGGTGTCATCGATCCGCGGTAGTGGATAACTGTCCTTCTTGGTCACATCATTGATCTTCCGATAGTCCACACAAAATCGGGTACTGCCATCCTTTTTCTTGACTAGCACGACCGGCGAGCACCAGGGGCCCGAAGAAGGCTCTATGACCTTTTCTTTCCGCATGCTTTCGATCAAATTTGTGACCTCTTCCCTCTTGGCCAGAGTAACTCGTCTTGGCGGTTGGCGAATTGGTTTTGCACTTCCGGTGTCGATGTTGTGCATTACTATGGCGGTTCTTCCACCTGCTTCTGGCACAAATATTGACACATAGTGCTGCAGGAGTGACCTCGCCTTCTGTTTCTGCTTGGCCGTCAACTCGCTGCTCCACTGGTTCTCCTGCGGTATGACGTCCATGTTAAAACCGCTCTTCTTATTACTTCCATGTGGGCCACTCTCGCAATTGACCACTGTTACAGCTTCCTTACACTCGCCAACTACCCCGTCTTTCTCGACATATCTGGGTGCATTCAGGGGGTTTAGTATTCTGACTGGTATTCTGCCATTCTACAGCCATTCTACAGCGTTCTGTTGTCCTCGTCGCAGTATTTGGCTGCCAGCGCCCTTATAATGGTCTCGTACTCATTTCGTAAACATTCTGGAACTGATTTTATTACCTCAGCCGCAGCACGTTTAAGAGCCAGCGCCAATCTCCGACCTTTCCTTACATCGGTGCACTGATTTTCCAGAGCAGCCAGGTCGAATTGTAGCTTGAAGGTATCGAACGGCGTAGTCTCATCATAAGTAGGCACTTCTGCTCGGGTGGCAACACTTTCTGGAACCGGCGGCAACCATTCTCGCGGCTGTACCTCCCTAAGCCGCTCGTCCATTTTTCTGTTCATCGAGTCTTCCTGACTATCAACTCGTTTGTTCAGGGAATCATCAAGATCGTCAACACGTTTGTTCAGGGAATCATCCAGGTCGCCAACTCGTTTGTTCAGGTAATCATCCAGGTCGTCGACTCGTTTATCCAAGTGCTCCACCCGCGTCTCCAGCGCGCAGAATTTTCCTGAAGCTTGACTTCCATTCGCTCTGCCAATTGCGCCGATATTTCATGGGTCGCCATTTCCATTTTCGCTGCCATTTCTCGATTTGTAGTTTCCAGCTTCGCTGACATTGCTCGATTTGCAGTCTCGACTTTTGCGAAATTTCGAGATTCGTAGTTTCCAGCTTCACTGCCATCTGCGCCGACATTTCGCGATTTTCACGACGGACATTCTCAATTTTCGCAGAAGTTTCCTGAAACATGCCTCTCATTGCAACCATAAGCTGGCTCATGTCCATTGCTTGTGGTGACGCAGCCGTACTTTGCATCGACGCAGCACCCGCGGCCGATTCCTCCACTTTGGCCGACGTCTCTTGTTCCTGCGTTCCGAACTTGTGTGCAGCCCGATCGATGCCTCGTGATTCACACGCCTCTCGCAAGCGCAACTGCAACTCCACTTTTCCGCCACCAGTCGGCAAATTCCAGGCAGCCAGCTCCTTCTTCAGCTGGTCCACCTTCAGCAGCTCGAGTTTAACCATTTCTGCGTTTCTATAATTTTCCCACTTCTGACACCAAATGTTACGAATACTAGTTCTAGTGGGCTGATACGTTTCATTGGATTGTGCAATTTGAAAATAAAACAACTTTAATTATCCAAACGCTGTCAATAAAAACGAACAATCACTTTATTTCACAGATTTACACTTAATGTCTTTACACTTAATTATTTGCTTAATTACTCCGTGTGGCACCTTCACTAGTCAAAATCAGACTGACTCCTGCGCCGTACCCGGCTGCCCTTTTATACCTGTCCGAGGACCTGTGGACTACAGGTTTCCATGATGATCGCGAGCCATCATTGCCAGGTTGGACTAAAAGTTTCCCGTATTATCGCGGCCATCATTGCCAGGTTGGACTAAAAGTTTCCCTTATTATCGCGGCCATCATTGCCAGGTTAGACTTAAGGTTTCCCTTATTATCGCGGCCGTCGCACAGTGGGGTATTGAGCATTGAAAACGGCGATCAATTCTCCTGAGCTATTAAAATGAATGTAAAGTATTTTTTTACATAGATGAAGCATATATAAGACAAATTGAAAAAAAAATATTGTTGTTGTTGTTGTTTTTTTATTAAATTTATTCAATTTAAGTAAATATTTCAAGTTTTGGGCTTCTCACACTAGAATTATTAAATGTCATCGCTATTATTATCATCATTATCATCATCATCGTCATCATCATCATCATTATCATCATCATCATCATCATCATCATCATCATCATCAAACGCAATATCATTACCAGACTGGAAATTAGTATTATCTGTTGAAGTTTTTACAAAGTTCAATAGCTGATAGTGGTAGGTGTTGGATCTTTTTTTTAGGAAGTTTCCTTAAACTTGATAAAATTGGATCGGAAGCAACAAGAACTCGATGCAAAATATCATGATTTGTTTTTTTCTCTGCTAGTCTTGCGTGTAAAATGTTCTCTGTATTTTTTAAATTCTATATTCAGTGCTTCTTGAGCTTCCTCAGTTAATTGGCCAATTGGTAACAGAGCGTGGTGTATTATTTCTGGCCCATGAATTAGAAATTTGTACACCGTAGGTGGCATATTGCACCATGGATACTTTGATACAAAATATCTCGCAGTATCATGTGCCAAATTTCGAAACTTTGCAATATCTACCTCATGGCCACAAGAAACCACTATCAGTATAACGTGCAACCTTTTTATCAAGTTCAAGTCAACATTCGTGATTTCAGACGATAGCTCTGCGTTTCGAAAGAACCTTCTTGCCGTATTTCCATCATTTGAGTTGCAGAATCCGGGTTTCGGTTGATCATCAAACCTGCTTTCTCTCTGAATCCCTTTTGAATATTTTTTTTTGTTTCGTTTTCTGACCTTACTTACCATTTTTTTATTGGTAATTTGTACGATAAATGAAGAAGGCATTTAAAAAAATCGTATCGAACCATGCAGTACTGACAGTCCAAAATTAGGATCAGTGCTTTCAACATTTCTTGCAATCATTTCGTCAATTAAGTTGAATTGTGTTCTAGTTGCACCGCATAAGTAACACTTTTGAGTTGAAGTAGTCTCAGTGCCTTATTTGTAGTGCCTTGCAGTAGAATAACAAAAACAAAACACATGATAACAACAACCTTCATTACTCCATGAAGATCAATCGAAATCACAAAATTTGGCACTGACTTTGAAACACTAAAACTTAAATATTTCAGAAAATGCACAAAAGTGCACTTTAATTTTTTGCAATATAGTAGTCAAATATATGTTCTTTACATATCATATAAAATTATTACGGCCTTTCACAGCCAAAGCAACTATATGTCTACCTATATCCTTTAAATATGTACAATTTAAAGACTATAACTAACAAATTTTTATAAATTATTAATACACATATTCTACAAACATAATTTTGTTTAAGCATTAGTACAATACCGGAGGTTGAAGGTTCCATATTAAAAAAAAATAAGTTTTGCAAGAATGATATTAAAAAAAGCACTTCAAATCACTGGCAAATGCGTAACGCGCTCTAAACACAACGGAGCAATGAACAAATATGCATTTTGCAAAGCGCACTGTGACAATACCGTTCAATGTAGATCATTTATTTTTTCACCCAGTGATGCACAATTTTATCTACTTTTCCCCCATACCAAATATTATCAAGATATTTGAATTTCATTTTTTGAATTAATCGCCATTTTGGGCATCAAATACCCCACTGTGCGTCGTTGCCAGTTTGAATTATAGCACGGCGCGTAGCGACAGGGTTGCTTCGCACAGCGACAGACTGTCTTATCGTTACAATATAATGACTAGAAAAATCTAAATATTTATACTAAATTGAAGAACCGATGCGGACAACAATATACGAACATTTAATTTTTGGAATTTAAACACTTTTAAAATTTGTCAGTTGTATGGGTACAGTTGTTGGCGTAGTTGGTGTTTCAATCAGCCCTATTCCGAGTGTCGTGAGTCGTTTTTTTAGACTGTCGTTTTTTGAGTCGTATCGTTTTTTTCGACTGTCGTTTTTTGAGTCGTGTCGTTTTTATTTTGGTATTCCCGAAAATTTTCGACACGACAGCTTTTATACAAGAATGAGCATAAAATGTGATAGCTTCTTCTTGTTGAGCTGTCAACAGAGTGATCTTTCAACTGCATGAGTATGTCCTGGATGAGTTGGAGCCCAAATTAAAAGCCGCGAGCGATAAGCGATACTTGCGGCAATAAAATTGGCAACAACATTACGCGTTTTAGCAGAGGGCGGCTCTCGCAGCCGCTGTAGCTCAGGTGGCTAGGCGTTGGGCCGCGAGTCAAGACTCTGTTGCGTTAACACCGAAAAAAAGGAAAAACAACAATTTTTCTTTCGGCGGCTGTCCTCTCAGCAGGAAATGGCAAACCTCTGAGATTAAAATTGCCTATGAAAAATCTCCCAACCCGCCGTTCGGAATCGGCATAAAACTGTAGGTCCCTTCCAACCTTATAAAAACATTTACACGTACAACACGGTTGGTTGCGGGTAGCTAGGCCTTAGTCTCGTAATCGGGCTGTCGTGCCAGTCAAGAAGAAGAAGAAGGCTATCAGCTTGGGGCCGACAACGTCTTTAAGTTAGGCCTATGGCAGCCGACTGTTACGAAATGCTTAACAGAAGTGGTCACAGCCTTGCAAAGCATTTTATCCCTCAAGTGGATACAGTTTGAGATGATTGACCAGGATAAAAGTTAAGCAACGCAATTCTTTTACACAAAAACTAATTTTCCTGGTGTTGTAGGTGTGTTGATAGCACTCCCATTGCGATTCAGTCACCAAGGACAGACCCCCATCGGTTTTATAACCGGAAAGGGTTATATAGTCTGAACACAATGGTAGTAAGTATACTAAATAAAATAGATGTGTAAACTATGTAATACCACAGAACAAACAGTATACCTTTTATTCTGTGGTAAAATTTTAACTAGATTTGTGAAATATAAATTAATTTCCTAATAACAAGTACTTAAATTTTTATACCAGAGATACATCTCTAAGTTTGAGAATGATTTAAAGTTCAATCCAAACTCTTTTTGGTCCTTTGTCAATTCTAAAAAAGGTTGCTCTAGTATTCCCTCCTGCATGAAATATAATAGCAAAACCTCTCATAACTTTCGGGACACCTCAAATTTATTTGCTGATTTCTTTAGCTCAACTTTTGTAGAGGACCATAGTAGTTTTTCTCCCTCGCCCATTTATACTGGTAACTCAATAGTCAATTTTGGTAATCTTTTGGTATCTGCTATGGATGTTCTTGTAGCGATTAAAGACTTATCCTGTTCAACAAAACAAGACTGTGACGGTTTGTCCGCCTCCCTACTCAAAAGTTGTGCTTCTGCTATCTCTGCTCCTTTAAGCATTATCTTTAATCTGTCGTTGCGACAAGGCGTATTTATTGATAAATGGAAGGTTGCCTATATTACACCAATCTTTAAATCGGGGGGAAAAAAATGAGATCTCAAATTATAGGCCAATCTCAAAATTAACAACGGTTTCTAAAATTTTTGAGAAGGTAGTCAAATCTAAAATGTTTTTTGCCGTGAAACAATTAATAAGCCCTAATCAACATGGTTTTATGCCAGGCCGCTCTACTGTGTCGAATCTGGCCGTCTTTTCTGAATTTTGTTTGTCGGCTTTTAAGAATGGTGACCAAGTGGACACCATTTATACTGAGTTTTCCAAGGCATTTGATAGTGTTTCGCATGTTATTTTAGTTGCAAAACTTGCACGACTTGGCTTTCACTCAACCTTTCTTAATTGGCTAAAATCATATCTCACTTACAGAGTATGTAGGGTGAAGATCGATAATGTTAATTCTCGCATTTTTGTTGCCTCTTCTGGTGTCCCGCAAGGCAGTATCCTCGGCCCACTTTTGTTTATCTTGTTTATCAATGATATTGGAGATTGTTTTCAACATTCCAATTTGTTTGTTATATGCCGACGACTTAAAACTATTTCGTTGTATACGTGATCACACTGACATTCCTTTGCTTCAAACTGACATTAATAATCTTGCAATCTGGTTGCACAATAATAAGTTATCCCTTAACATCAATAAATGTTTTCATGTTAGTTTCTCTAAGTCTCATAGTCCTGTTCCCTCCTCTTACATGATTTCTAACTCACTGCTATCTACTGCAGACAAATTTCGTGACCTTGGAGTGATTTTTGATACTCAATTTACATTCGTGCAGCATGTGAATTACATCATTCCAAAAGCATACTCACTTTTATCATTTATCCAGCGGTATGGACAAGAATTCAAGGACCCTTATACGCGTAAGCTTCTGTTCACGTCTCTCGTCCGTTCTAAACTCGAGTATGCCTCTGTAATTTGGAACCCACTGTATGCTTTACACTCTTCCCGGCTTGAAAGAATTCAGTGTAGGTTTCTTCGTTTTGCCCTACAGTCACTGCATTTTTCTGAACCACTTCCTTCATATAGTGCTCGTCTAATGTTGATTAATTTGCAGTCTCTAGAGGTTAGAAGATTCGTCCAACCTGTAATGTTCGTCTTTGATCTCGTCTCCAATGTCATTGATTGCCCTTGAGAAAATCCATTTCAATGTGTCCTATAAATCACTGCGTTACTCTCCGCCTTTTTATGTAAAAACTGTCAAAGCTAACTACTTCCTTGCAGCACCTACAACACGGGCTATGCGTGACTTCAATAAGCTATCAAATTCTATCCCCTTGGATCTGTCTCTTCCTAGATCATGCTTCAAACGGCAAGTCGATGAAGTTATTCTTTCGGCACCTTAGTCAATTTTGTTCTATATTAATTTTGATTTAATTTTAAGTGTTTTTAATTTTAAGTGTTTTGTTTATTTAATTGTATTTGCAAGTCAGTATGATTCTATTTCTATTTGACTATTAATAAATAATAATAATAATAATAAAGAGTGTGCATCTCATACAAGCAAAAATTTGAATGCGGGTGCTGATATCGCCACCCGTCTTCTTGATGCGGAGGGTAGACAACGAGAGGAAACACTTGAAACGACAGCAGAATGTTCTGAGCGCAAATCATAGAAACACGAATGCCGCGTCTGTGCTCACTCGTTCATTCTCGCTCAATTGTCTGAAGAGGAGGAAGACGATGTGCTGTTGTTCTTGTTGTTGCGCTGGCGAAAAGCTGAAATTGTTAGGGCCGTTTTCTCATCTTCCCGTTAACTTTAAAGTTCACTTTAGCGGGCCGATAAACGCATTTTCGTTTTCTCATCTGCCCGTTAAGCTATCAGCTATAGCTGATAATGAAATTACAATTTGAAATTAAATTTGAATTTGAGATCTTTCGGTATGGAAAATAGGCGTGTTTCTTAAATTCATGCACTGGAAGACGCTTTTGAAGGTACGGAGGCGCAAAATGCGGCAAATATAACATGTAACAGCCGATTGGACTATTTCACTGCTTTGCACTGCTGATATGTCCAATCGCTGCTGGGCCGCCACCTGTGCGATACGTCTCGCTCTTCTGCGCTGCAAGTTCCAGCTTGGACTTACGCTTCAAGCTGTCAAACTTGTCCCTGAACGATATCCAACGTCGGGACACGCCCCATTTGGCAGTAAAAGCATCAACAAGATTTTGCCAGGCAAAATTTTTATTTTTTTCCTTCAAAAATAATTATAATTTTTCACAAACAGCTGATTGCGCCGCCAAGTGCTGCCCATCGTAGACCAGTGTTGCCAAAAAATCAGACTTGTTAAATTTATATTTATCAAGAAGATGTAAAAACGAAAATATTTACCGGGCACTTCAAAGTGACCTTTAGCTAAAGTTCACTTAGCTACAGGTCACTTTAATGGGAAGATGAGAAAATGGCCCTAAAACGATTTCTATTTTCTGGCTGGCTTTTGTTCTTCTTCTATAAGCCTGCACGTCGTCGCATATTGCTCCTGAACTAACTGCCGACTGTAGTGTGCGCAAAATCATAGAAAAGAAAATAAAACATGGCTGTCATGGCGACCTATATGATCGCTACAGCCAATTTAAAAATAAATTATAAGTAATCAACAAAGACAATTAAATAAAAATGGAATTTGAAAGAAAAGGAAACGTTTTTATTAGCCCGTAATAATTTTCCGTCCCGTTCTTTGGAACATTTCTTACGGCCCACATATAATGCTTGGTTAAAAGAACTAAAATAAGAAAATCTAATATTGTAAATTTAGGGTCACATCATTCGCCATGGAACCATTCAGGTGTAGAATCTTTTTTACATTTTTCTTATGACAAAATACTTGTCTTATAATTTATTTCTTTATTTAGTGCTTTCGCCCTATTGAAAGTCAACAGACCTATTAAATTATGTTTTTCTATACCATCTTTTAACCCTTGGTTTCTTCGTTAGATTTCGATTTTCAAAAAACAAAGCAAAATTAAAACACGCATCTAATTATTTTTGATTTCAAGCGTTTTACAAATATTGAAGTCAATATGGCTGTTAGTTCATTTTTTTTTCGTAGTTTTCCCATATTCTCAAAATTGTAATCAACCATGCGAAAATATAAACAAATCATTTTACTTCGAACTCGCCACGTAAAAATATTTGTAAACATTTTAAATTGGGATCAATCACCAAATTTTTAAATCAAAGCATTGGCCAGCAAAAAGCCATGATGGTGAGCTGACAGCAATCTGCAACACAAAAAAGCATACACACAACAAACGACAACACCAAAAACATTAGCGAATCCCGAATCATCTTCGTTGATACGACGATGACGATGGTTTGGCTCGTTGTTTACTCTCCGCTTGCGCGTCGACGAACAAGATCGCAAACTGTTGAGTGCGAGCAAATTTTCCGCAGCCTATGGCCGCTCATCTCTTCCCGTATGCGTATTCTTTATATTGTATATTCTTTGCTTCAACGCAACGTCCCAGCGTTCATTTCGACAACGGAATGGCCATCGTCTTCACCAGACCTCAATCCTATGGACTTTGCCATATGGGGTATTTTGGAAAGTAAGGTGTCGCAAACAAAATATGAGAGCATCGATGCCCTGGAACGTGCTCTGATCCGTGAGTGGACGAAAATTCCGCAGGATGTGATTCGAGCTTCTTGCGATGCATTTGATTGTCGATTGGCTGCTGTTATTGAGTCGAAAGGAGGTCATATTGAAAATTAAATAAAAGTCCTTAAAAAGAATATAGTTTCTGACAATTTGAGACCAATTTCAAATCAAAATTACTAATACTGATTAAAGAAATCACTATTTAACATGTTACACTTCAATTGAAATGCCCTGTATATAAAAAAAACTTAAGCTTCTGTAACGTTCCAGTGTTTGCGAAAACGGCTCATTCTTTCAGGAAAATTTTTTTTGTGTGTGATAGAAGATGTCAATGCGATGGTTTGTAGCGATATTACATGTTTGTACGGCAGGTGGGCGTGGCACCTCCCATACAACCCAAATTTTTAATATGGTATATCTTCGGAATTATAAGTCGGACAGCATTGAAATTTAGTACAGTGTCATGGCGTAAGCGTGTCATTGCGCCGCTAAAATTTAATGGGCGTTGGACAAGGGGCGTGGCACGTTTTGAATTCCGGTGTTACTTTTGAACTATAGCAGTCACATCAATGACATTCGGTACAAACTAACGATTCGCCGGGTCCCTCGATGGGGGAATAGGATGGATTTTGGACAAGGGGGCGTGGCACCGCCCATACAATCCAACTTTTTGATATAGAAAATCTTCGGAATTATAAGTCGGACAGCATTGAAAGTTGGTGTACCGCCATCTCATAGAAGTGTGTTCCTATTGCTAAAATTTAATGGGCGTTGGACAAGGAGCGTGGCACTTTTTTAATTCCGGTGTTACTTTTGAACTATAGCAGTCACATCAATGACACTCAGTACAAAGTTACCATTTGGTCGTGTCCTTCAACAGGGGAAATGGGGTGGGTTTTGAACAAGGGGGCGTGGCACCGCCCATACAACTCAATTTTTAAATATGGAATATCTTCGAAATGATAAGTCGGACAGCATTGAAATTTGGTACAGTGTCATTTGGCGTAGACGTGTCGTTCCACCGGTAAAATTTACTGGGCGTTGGACAAGGGGCGTGGCACTTTTTAAAATCCGGTGTAACTTTGGAACTAGAACGTTCACATCAATGACACTCGGTACAATCTTACGATTTGGTCATGTCCTTCGGCAGGGGGAATAGGGTGTATTTTGGACAAGGGGGCGTGGCACCGCCCATACAACTAATTTCTTTAACATGGAATATCTTCGGAATCATAAGTTACACAGCATTGAAATTCGGTACAGCGTCATGGCGTAGACGTGTCATTCCACCGGTAGTATTGTATGGGCATTGGAAAAAGGGCGTGGCACTTTTTAAATGGTGAAACTTTGAAACTATAGCGTTCACTTAAATGACACTCGGTACAAACTTATTATTAGTTGTGTCCTCCGACAGGGGGAATAGGGTGGGTTTTTGACAAAGGGGCGTGGCACCGCCCATACAACTACATTCTTCAATCTGGAATAGCTTCGGAATTATAAGTCGCTCAGCATTGAAATTTTGTACAACGTCATGGCGTAGACGTATTATTTCACAGGTTGTATTGAATGGGCGTTGGACAAGGGGCGTGGCACTTTATAAATTCCGGTGTAACTTTGGAACTATAGCATTCACATCAATGATACTCGGTATCAAGTTATCGGCAGGGGGAATAAGGTAGATTCTGGACTAGAGGCGTGGCACCGCCCATACAACTCAACTCTTTAATAAGGAATCTTCTCGGAATCGTTAGCTGCACAGCATTGAAAGTTGGTGTACCGTCGTCTCATAGATGTGTCATTCTACTAATGATCTTTGATGGGCGTTTGAAAAGGGGGTGGCATATTTTGTATGACCCAACATTTCAGCAGAACTGTAAGTCGCAAATCAATGAAAGTTGGTACAAACTGTCCACTTAGTAGCACAACTCGGCTAGACGAAAGTTGTGCGCATTGGACAAGGGGGCGTGGTACCGTCTCCATTTTTTTGTATACATAGATTGTTTATCCTGACTGACTGACTGGTTGATTTATTGATTGATTTATTATTGCCCAGCCTAAACCGCTGAAGCGACAAACATGAATTTTAGACTGTAGGTACATCTTGAAGAATGAACATACGCCTAGACGGGATTTTGGAAATTCGAGGTCTAAAAAGGGTTAAAGTGTTGTATGAAGAAAAGTGATTTAATAGACATATTGATTTCGAACTTCCTGAAAATACTCTAAATCAAAAGTAATTCGAAACGTATTTCATAATATTTCGAAAAATCAAAATTTAACTGGACCAACAATGGGTTAAGATTTGTTTACGGGAAGACTCGAAATCAACATGACCCGATAGACCTATTGATTGATTTCAAAATTTGTAAAAAATACTTGAAATAAAAAAATTAAACACGCGTTTCTCATTATTTTCAAAATCGAAATCTAACTGGATAAAAGACGCACACTGGGGTAATTCATGCCGATTTTGGCGATTAATTCACCCGGACTATTTAGACATGAAAAAAGTATTAGGTTAAGTTAATTATAGATAAAGAAGTAGAAAATAAATGTATTTGAACATACTTTAGTGGATTTTTTTTTATTTATGACCAAAAATGCAAAATTGTTACAAAAGGGTTACACAGAATTCCTCGCTTATTTATTAATTACTATCGGAATCATCATCGTATTCACCCACGCTTTCACCTTCGCATCCATTGTTCATATCATCGCGTTCTTCTTCCGCAATTATCAACAAATCCAATGGTTCCCTTGGCATGAGCGTAACTGCTTTATGCGGCAATTTCATTTCTGTCGATATAATGGGATCAGAATTTATAAGCAGTCTTTTTAGAACGTCTTCGTTGGTTTTTTCTCGGCTACTTTTTCGAGAAAAATATTTCCTGAAAGCCTTAAAATCTTTTTTTCTATTTCTATTTCTCGCTTCCCTCGCTTCTTCAAATAATTCACCGATTCGCAACAAGGCGTGAGCTATGACCTATGGTCCATTAATTAAATATTTATGAACAGTCGTAGGCATGTTATACCAGGGATAGTACTCAACGAAAGATTTGGCACAATTTAAGGCAAAGAGTTAGTCATTAGGTAATAAAGACTTAAACGAGTATACCAAATAACATTGGATTTCGTTCCTAAATGAAAACAACCACCTTTTTTAATATCTTGAAAAAGTAGTCTTTTGCAGTTACCCTTTACCTAATTAGTTTAATGCACATCACTGCGGTTATTTCAATCGATTTAATAATAATTGATTGGCACGACAGCCCGCTTACGCGAGACTAAGGCCTAGCTTCCCGCAACCACCCGTGTTGTGCGTGTGAATTTTGTACGCGGGTGGAAGGGACCTACAGTTTTATGCCGGTTCCGAACGGCAGGTTGGGAGCTTTTTCATAGGCAATTTTTACTCTCAGAGGTTTGCCATTTCCAGCTGAGAGGACAGCCACCGAAAGAGAAAACGAGTTTCCCGTTATCTTTTTTAGGTGTTACTACATGCAGAATTCGATCTTGCGTCGCTCTGCATGCGACTCGTTGGACCGCGCACTAACCAACTGAGCCACGGCGGCTGGCTCAGCTGGCTTCAATCGATTACTCATAAGTAATACAAACAATAACAATGCCCAATACTGCAACTTCTGATAAATAAGGTCAGCTGACCTAGTTTTGCACACACCGTACAACAAAGTCAAGTTAAATAATCTAAGATATTGAAATTTTATTTGGTTCTGCATCATTTGAGATTATTTTGTATTGTGTTTCATAAATATCTTAAAAACCAAAAATCCTCACGTGTCGCGATATCCCGCCTAATATGTCGTCTAATATGCTGGTTAATATAAATCTAACATGGGGGGCCGCGTAATGTAGGTTAAAAAGCATAAAGAAATACTAAAAACCATACATTGAACAACAACAAAACTAACATAAAACATATCGCTTGTTGCTTTTCTCATATTTTTTGCATTTACATTTATTTTTTGTCTTTCCTTTCACGGACCGCGTGCATATTTTGCCAAAACTTCACATACAAAAATCGAAATGCTGCAAAAGTGCGCAACAATAGCGCAACTTTTTTTTCATAGAAAGTTGCTAGAATATCCACAGATTACGACTATGACAATATTTTAGGTGAACATCACTGAACAAACAACTATATGTTTATGAATAGGGCCAAAATAAGGCAACTTTTAGGCTTTTTAAAAATAAAATAACAAAAATATTTACGAACACTTAAAAAACAAAAAAAATGTGTATTTTAATACTTAAATACCTGAACAAGAAGCCTCCATCATCAGTTTTATGCTACTTTAAAAACTTGTAAAACAAATTTGATTTAAATAATTGAAAAATTCACGTTTCACGCTGTGCGCACGTCAAATGAAAATAAATGTCAACTTTCAGAGTGCTTTGTGGGAAAACGGTAAACTATTTTGCAACAACTCTTCCACGTCGTGATGCAGAATTTTATCCACTTTAACCCGGTACCAAAAACGTATCTGTATCTTAATTTTTCGTTTTTGAATTAATCGCCACTTTACTTATATATTACCCCAGTGTGCGACGGGTTAAAAGAATGTATGGAGAAACACATTTTTTAGCCTTTTGAATTCAAACTTGATGAAAGTACTTCAAATGTAAATTTACGCGATATGTGTTTTTCATTTTTCCAAATATTAAAATTGGACGGGGTCAACGCCGGGTTAAAAGTTTGAATAGAGAAACTGTGAGAAAACATGAATTAATGAAGCCACTGCCCTCAAACTTTGTGAAAGTAAGAAATAATTTGACACGTGTTTTTCACTTTTTTTAAAATCAAAATCGAACGGAGTCAACAATAACGGGGTTAACAATTTTTATGGAGAAACAAGCTTTATTGGGCGTTCTGACTTCAAACTTATCAAAAGCACTTTAATCGGGAAATAATAAAAACGTGCTTTTAATTTTTTGAATATCTAAATCTACCATGGCAAACCAAGAGATAAAAATTTGTTTGGAGTAAATGTGAGAACACATGATTTAATGGGCCTTCTGACTTTAAAATTTTTAAAACTCTCGAAATCAAAGATAGATAGACACATGTTTTTTTTTAAATCAACATCTGATGGGCTCAACAATGGGCTGAGAATTCGTATCGGGGGAAACAGGAGAGCTTGCGTGCAAAGCCACAGGGCCCAGCTAGTATCTTTTTAACTGTAGAAGTTTGCCATGGTTTTAATATCAGATCATCTTCTATATTAAAATACCTTTTTCGCGTGTGTTTCTGTTTTCTTAGGTGGGTACAAATTTCGCGGAAATATCAAGAACTAAAAATTAGTGCTGTATTTAAAAAACGTTTTAGTGTTTTTAGTAAAGCATCCAAATCGTCTAAAAATGAATCCTTCACAAGTCGCAAAATACACAAGAACATCTGTTTTATTTGTGAGGAAGTGGGTTAGTCGATTCAAAGAGTTCGGAAATGGTGACGACGAGCCACGGAGACGCAGGAAGAGAACCACTCAGAACAAAGCGGATAAGGCGATAGTCCGGATGTTTGATAACACTCGAACTCTTAGCCTAAAGCTAGCGAAGAAAATATTGTCGCAGAAGAGAGTCGAACTATCAACGGCCACTATCCGATGCAGGCTTCTGAAATCGGGCATACCTCATAGAAGTACCATGTCGAAATCGCTATTTGGTAAAAACATGTGGAAAATCGTCTGAAATGGGATAAAGAAAATTTGGGGTGGAAACACTCAATTGGCCATCTCAAAGTCCAGATGCAAACCCAATCGAAAATGTTTGGTCCTTAATGAAGTCCCAAAGCTTAGAGGAGAACGAATATCAACAACAAAACAGCTCATTTTGGCGCTAAAATGGATTTCGAGAGGGGTTTCTTTGGAGTACACTCAAAAATAAGCCCAATTTGTAACAAAAGATGCCAAGCTATTACACTACTCGACAAAAAAAGGGTTCATCGAGTGCTCTTAAAAACAAAAATATTTTTTAGACTAATCTTCCGCTGCTGAACATGAAACTGAAAATCAAAAAATTTTCTTAAGAAGCGTTTTCGAAAAATCTACGAAAAACTCGTTTTCCCCTCTTATTTCAGTTATGAGCACATATTTCGTAAACCAACCATCTATTTTTTTTTCTATTTTTAACTTTCAGGACCAAAATATGTCAGGTATGGGTCAAATTTTCTCAAGTGGGCCACTTTAAAATCGATGGTCTCAGTTTTCGTTGATCAATACGGTTTTCGATCGGCTTGGAGGTAAAAACGACACCCCAAAAATAATTTTGAAAAAAAATGTTTTTTTCATTAGTTATTTACAGTTAAAGTTTTTGATCATGTTTTTTTCAAAAATGCATAACTCACGAACGGTTTATCGGAACTCAACGTTTTCTACATTATCGTGTCACACGATGACGATTCGGTCACACGATGACGATTGGGTCACATGATAACTAAGCGCGCGCGCGTCAATACGTGCTCGTGCAGCGCTAGAGGTAGGAGCGCGGTCACAAAAACATGTATAACTTTTGACCTAATGCAAAATAATGACTTTTTTTTCACCAAAATTTTTGTAAGGGATTGTAGAATTGAATGAAATGTGTCAAAATTTTCTCGCTGGCGGAGAAGTTTCATTAATTTTCAATTATTTACAACAAATAGGATTTTCTAGCTAAATAATAATTTATTGTGAAGAAGGATTTTTTCATGGCAAAGTATATTAATTGAAAATATCGCAGCCCTATTTGCCGTCTATTCCGTTCGTGCACATAGGCGTTGCAACCACATGAGTAAGATTTTTTTACTCAAAAACCGAGAGAGATATCGAAAAAATACCAAGAACAGTTTGTATTTGTATTTTTACGTAGAATACGAAAAAATTTGTTTTTCAAAATCTCGAATTTTTGACTTTACCGTCCGCCATATTGGATCCGCCATCTTGAATTTCCAAAATCTGACCTCGGATTCGGATTCAGCGCGGCTCAGGACCCTATGAACTGTAAACAGTTTCCCCGTACCATAGCTGTAACTCTTATGTGCACGAAAGGGTTAAACTAAATTTAAGCTGTCAACAGCGTCTGACAATAAATTTAATTTGCAACTTTGAAAATCCTCCTCCTGTTTTGCACAGCACTTGCCTGTCGTAAGCGATATTCTTGTTTGCACTTTTTTTAGATTTTTATACTTTGTGCGCGACGTTTTCGCGCACCGGAAGTAATCAACAAACTTTGAATTGAAATCGTCCTCAATTTATTTTAATTTGGTTTGTTTTTCTTCGGCACTCACGTGGCCTGTCTTCTTGAACTCGAGAACTTGTTTATTTTTTTCCATAAGTGCAAGAAAACATTCGATTTCCCGAGACGAAAAATTTGCGCTCCGTTTGCTCATTTTTTTTTATGAAATACATTACTTTTATTATGCCACACTCACACCAGGTATTATCACACTCAAATCACAAAAATTTGTTCCAGTTAAACTAGCACTCAAAACAGCTGTAAACTTAGTTAAAACTTAAACCAAGTTCAATCAAACTACGTTTGAACTGGGTTTAAACTCGCACTGAAAAATTGGCCCTAAGAAAATTTATTAGGAAGACCAAAATCAAAGTCTACGGACACAAACAGTCCATTGATATCTATCAAAGCTCTAGAAAGGGGAGGATTCAGCCTCAGCCTCGTCCTCCCGAAGCTAACTTAAAACGGCACAGGGTTTCGAAGGAATCTTAGCGGCGAATTAAAGAATATCCTGCCCAAAACAGCAGTTCAATTAACAGTACCATTAATTATATCTGTGGAATTTTGACAAAAGCACTTAAGTCGACTTAAGTCAAATTTCCAATTTGTTTAATCATAAAGAAACAATTTAAAGACGCTTCTATTGGTGTAATCGGTTTGTTTCTATGACATTTAGTTACAGAGATATGACGTGTATAATTTCAACTTTTCTCGAGTTTTGTATGAGATTTGGTCTGCACCTCATCAGTTTTTTCGCTGAACATTTTGAAAATTAGACTTAGGTTGTTTTGTCACAATGCAACAGATATTGAACTCAAAGAAAAGAGATAGAAAGAAAGATACTTCTACTTTGAAGGGACTTTAAATTGATGAGCTTAAGCCGCGCTATATTGGAGGGGATAGCATCCATTAAGCGAAGGGGGCGCAGGGCGAAGCGAACAATAACTTTCTGAAGGCGCTCAATACGATTAATGTGACCATGAATGAAAGAATACAAAATTACGACATTCGAGTGCTGACGTCATGCCTACTCACTGCTAGAGTTACCACCCCCACCTTCAAAAAATTTTAGTTCTAAACGTAGTCAATTATCGTAATATAAGGTCAACTAAATCTGTTCTGATTAAGATTAAGATTAAGATTGATTGGGGCTAGACATTGGCTGTCTATGGCACTGCGTTCATTTTGAACTATTGTGCCTTGTCCGAGTTCAGTACTGGAAGAGACTATTTCCTCCTATTTTCTCAAAGAACATTTTAATTCTTGCGAGATCAATTTCAGACAGATGAGTAGTCTGTAATAGCCTAGTGCCTGCTTTCTTGCATGAACTAAGGCCGGGCATTCAGTTATCAGGTGTATGGAAGTCTCGTTATCTTCCATGCAAAATCTACATATTTCACTGTCTGTTAATTTCAGACGGGTCTTATGTTTGTTTAGCAGACAGTGTCCGCTGATTACTCCTGTCATGAGTTTTAGTTCCGGTCTGCTCAAGCGTAGGAGAAACTTTGCATTTCTGCTTGAGTATCGCGGGAAAAAGGCTTTGGTACATTCCATACTAATTGATTTTGACCATCTTGCATTTGCTTTGATCAAGTATTCTTGCTTAATACAACCTTTGTAATGAGATTTGCTGGCACCTAAGATCGGTTCCGTTCCAAATGGTCGCTTTCCAGCTCCCTCCCTTGCCAATCTGTCTGCATCCTCATTACCGTCATAGCCGCAATGTGCTGGAATCCAGTGTATTATTACTCGATTCCCTGTTGACAGTTGTTGGAGAAGATTAGCTGTCTCCCATACCAACTTAGAGGTAAATGTCGACGCGTGAAGGCTCTTATTGCGGCCTGGCTGTCTGACATTATGATAATCCTTTTCCGATGAGGGTGAAGGTTCAGAATTTCTCTGGCACACTGATTGATAGCACAGACTTCCGCTTGGAAGACGGTTAGCAAACTACCAAGGCTGACTGACATTTTGGTACTGGAACTATATATCCCAGATCCTGTGCCTTCGCCAGTCTTGGATCCATTAGTGTAGCAGATAATGTCATCACAGGTAAGACTGATTTTTGAATTGCCCCAGTCTATTCTGTTAGGAATATGTGTCTTATATTTCCTGTCAAAGATATGTCGCGGAGGCATTGAGTCAAGAGGCAACCAAAAGCTTCCGTCTCGCCCCCGTTCCTTAACAATGGAGCGGTGACCGCTTGCATGTAGATCCTGTAGTATGAATCCACTATGCATCAGTCTATGTGTACTAATGACCGCATTCATTTGTACGGTTAGGTCCAACGGCAAAACTCCCAATAGTACATTGAGGGCAGCTGTTGGCGTCGTGCGAAGGCAGCCAGTGATGCAGGAGTTAATTACTCTTTGCAACCGTTCCAGTCTGTTCGCAGTCGTTTTCTCTGTGGTTTTTTTCCACCATACTATCTGTTCTGATACAAAATTGTTTGATAAGTATCTTAATCTATGCAAATACTTTGAAGGAAAGTCCAATTTTACACAGAACAAGAACTTCTTGCACCTAGTTTGAATTTCAAAATAAAAAGAAACGACTTTCAATTTCAAAAAATGTCACTCGGCAGCTCTATTTAGAAACTATTTGAAGCAATGAATTTTGATTGGCCGACGTTTTCGTTTGAATTTTTGCGAGTTTTACTGAATATTATTATTTTAAACTCTAAAAGTGATTTTTGCTCAAAAAACGTAAGTATTGAAATGCATTTCCTGTAAAAATTTGCTGTGAAAACGTGTTTTTTTTTCAAAATAGAAAATACAAATATCTGTCAGAAAGCGTTGTGCAGTGGGCAAATGTGCGCAAAACAACAGGAACTTTAGTGAGTATCTCTTATTTTGAAAAAGATAGAAGAAATATTAGCAAAACGCATATTTTCTAGGAGTCAGCCGCCATGCTCAGCGATTTGAATACGCGACACACAGTGTCGCGAGTAGGGACAAAACTAAAAAAACAAACAGAATGTCGTTAATTTAGAAAAATTAGTATGTAGTACTGAAGTAAATACCTCAATTTACTAAAATGTGAAAACGGATTATAAAAATATCAACCTATATACCGATGGCAGGCCACCAAAATTGCACTTGGTGAAGGTTGGTGACTTGGGTAGAAATTATTGCAATTTGTTCAATGTAAGTTCGAGGACTTTTGTCGAAAAATTTCCCATGGAACCTGTTGTTAAGTAAATATATTCTATAAATATAATTTTTGGAACTCTTTGGAAGCTTTCCCTCTTTTGTTTTGCTTTCCATATTCCTTGTATCGTTACTTGAAAAAAGTCAATTCGTAGGAATAAAATTGCAGTGTCATCAAACTTTAGATAAACTTATAAAAAAACTACTTCTTACTACCTAGAGATTTTACAGTGTGCACTTGCACGTTTTTAAGAAATTCAACATTTTCAGTGACGTATGCGGTCAAAAATGGGGTCCTTTTTGCAGCATGGCTGGTAGGAAAACATAGCGACCACTGCTGCATTTCGCTCGAGCTATAAATGTTTGTAAAATATGCAAACACCACTTGATTTAGAAAAATTACAAAAAAAGGTAGATTCGATGAAAGGCTTCGGTAAAACTGGGTGGCTTGCCATCGAATTTAGGCAACTTTCGAAAAGAAGCAAAACTTGTTAATGTGTGCAGAGCCAATTACATCAATTAATAGGAAAATTAAAGGCTAACATGAAAACAGGAACTCTGATATAATGCAATATAAAAAAAATTTAATTTAACATGTTTTCAAAAATAGATGTAGAGGGTTGAATTTGAATAATTCATCATCGGAAACCGATTATGCTAGCTGTACAGATTAACAAATTGTAATATTGAATGAAAATATATGCTATACTGAATTTAATAAAAGGTATTATTATACCAGCCAGCCGCCGTGGCTCAGTTGGTTAGTGCGCGGTCCAACGAGTCGCATGCAGAGCGACGCAAGATCGAATACTGCATGTAGTAACACCTAAAAAAAATAACGGGAAACTCGTTTTCTCTTTCGGTGGCTGTCCTCTCAGCTGGAAATGGCAAACCTCTGAGAGTAAAAATTGCCTATGAAAAGCTCCCAACCTGCCGTTCGGAACCGGCATAAAACTGTAGGTCGCTTCCACCCGCGTACAAAATTCATACGCACAACACGGGTGGTTGCGGGAAGCTAGGCCTTAGTCTCGCGTAAGCGGGCTGTCGTGCCAATCAATTATTATTATTAGTATTATTATTATTATTATTATTTTCTATTTGGGGTTGAAATAACTTAGGTGCGCATAAGTATTGTTATTTATAGTTTTATTTATAGTTATTTGTAGTTTTTGTAACATTTCCTTTTTTTATTATAAGCGTATTTGTAGGTTGATCGAAACCATTTTTGGTAAATATTTTGATGATGTGAGTTGCTGTACCAAATTTCATCAATATATCTTTTATAGTTTCCGAGATATTGTCAACTTAGTATTTGGTTTGTATGGGAGGTGGGCGATTGAAGCACTGTTTGGCATATTAACTTCTCTTTATAACAAAATCATATCTACAAATTTTTATTGTCGTACGACTATTCTTTCTATTTTTGTCCCTCGCTACTAAGGACTCGAGACACTGTGAGTTATGATTTTCTATAGCAAGCCATGTAAAGATCGAAGATAGGTTCCAGGGTTACGAAAATACTACTTTTTAAAAAGAAAATTGAACAAAGTAAACATTTAAAAAACAAAAATAATATAAATTTTTATTACATACATTAAATTAAAACAAAATAAAATATTCAATTAATTTACAAGAACAAAATAAAAATTAATCACTGTCTGACGAGTCCATAGTGGCTGTTGTCGTAAGTCGGGTTTCTTTCACAAAAGTTAGAAAAGGAATCCCCTTTTGATGGCATGGCACAATTAGAAACAAAGAAAATTTCAAAAAAAAATTAAAGACTCGAACCCAAAACAACGCAACTTTGAATATCTAACGACGCACAGTGAAAATGAGTACTTACTAATTCAGCAGCGACGTAACTTCGAAAAAACGCAAAACGAAACGACGCAAAGCGAGGTATTGGTGTATTCAATAAACCTTGAATGTGACACACATGATCCAAACAAATTATGCATATTCGAGCTTTGAACGGACAAAAAAGATGTAAAGCAATTTGAGCGTATATGGTTGGAAAATTCGGAGCAATTGCGTCTTACAAATGCCAACATAGCATATGCCTTAGAAATAGTGAAGTTAATGGGGCTGGAAAAGGAGAACTTAGGCTAAAAAATTACACCCAAATCTTTGGTTTCGGAAGCCAACTTCAAAGGGAAATTGGAAATGCAATAATAAGTTTTCAGGACATTTGGACACTTAGAGTAGGTCGAACAATTACATTTGCTGATGTTTAAAGATAGGCAATTACTGCGCTACCAGGCGTGGACATTCTCAATGTCCGCCTGAAGCAACTGAGTATCAGCACTAAGCAAATAAACGCATAGAGGTGGCACGCAGTACAACATTTTTCGGTCACGCAAATCTAGCACAGTAGTTCCCACACGAACTTCGGCTATACGAAGTTTTGTCGCTGGTTCGGCAAACTTCAATTTTCAAAGTTCACCTTCATTCTTTGTTGAGATGTTCGACAAGGAACATCAATTGCGAGCTGTGCTGTGCTGATGAGCACGATACGGCGCGCCGCGGCGCACAGTGGCTCAATTTGTCATTTCAGGTTGCAAAATTAATAACTCCTGAAGGAATAGAGATAATTGGAAAATTTTTTTTGCTGTTGATTAGAAATTCATCAGGGTATTGTATTCTCAAAAATAAACTCAATCGAGATACAGGGTGCTACGTAATACTTTGCCAAAGTTCGGCTTACTGTAAATAAGAATAATGCGAGCAACAATGATAAATTTTAGTTGCAAAATTAATGAAAATGCATTAAAAAAGATGAAAAGTAATAAGAAATTTAAGAAATAGGCTGAAAGAGTCAAATTTAAAGATAAAAATTTACAAATTTTGCTTTCAAAATTAGAACCAGAATTCGAAAAATTTACGTAAGAAGTCAATTTTTTTGGACAATCCTAAGTTCAAAAACAATGCTAAAGCTTCATTAGGACTATATTTGATCGGGAGCACATTGCGTGGGGTGGGAATACTGTTTTTAATTCTTTTAACACGATCCGAGTTTGCTGGTAAAACTGCTTTCACTATAATGCCTTTAATTTTCTCCTGATCCTTATTTTATTTTATGGTCAAAGCTTCTGAAAAGTGGGTGGCAGTTATTTTTCCCGTTGCCTCCATAAGCTTCCTTGTTTTAGTGAATGACGCACAGTCCTGAGTTGACTTTTTCGGCCTTCCTTTTGCCGCCTTTGATGTCGATGGTTGGTCATCGCTTATGCTATATGCATCTCTTGCATCGAAGTATATTATTTTTTCTAACCACTCCTCATTACTCTGGACAAAATTGAATTTGGTACGATTTGCCGCAATCCATTTTAACTTGATAGATAAGTCCTGGATATCTTCTCTTTAGTCGTAGATGTTTTGGCTGCAGGCAAACTTCCTCCGACGTAACCAGAACGAACTGCTCCTTTGTCTTCGAAATAGTAAATATTTCAAACACCTTCGAATTTTTTAAAAACATTTTTGTGCTTCTTCTTCGGTTAAGTTGCAGTGGCGGAGTTGAAGTGATGTTTAGTTTAAATTAAATTCGAAACTAACTTTACTTACATTCAAATAGCAGGCACTAAGCTTCTAGTAATAGCAGGTACCTGCAGTTCTTAGGTTTTTACCCGTTGTGAGATTTTTGAACAGCCCAGACATATAAGTGGGTTTTAGGCAATGCACATAGATATAAGTTGTTTTTCAATAACTAATTCTTTCATTGGCGCGGTTCAACTCTAAGACTAATGGCCACTGACTGAGTTTTGCTCCAATTAAAAAAAAAAAATGTATGCCAGGCACAGTGTAAGTATTTTGTTAAAAACAAAAGCATTACATCAAAAGATACATGATAGCTGATTGCCGGAAATGAAAGCCAACTTGTTTTTCGTACGTGCGAACTGCGCATCCAGCAAAAGTACTCTTTACTTCGAGCTTACAGCAATATACGCCAAAAAAAAGACGACTTAATATGGAGTTGCAAGCTTGTATCACTTCTTAAATGCCTGGCATGCCCTGGCAACGATTATAACGCGTGTAATTGATTCACTATCAAAATCTTGACGAACTTGTTCGAACGCACGCACCCGAAAGCACAAAATTGCGCGAGGTGGCCACAGAAAAATCGCTGTAAAATCCAGTCGGGCAAAATCGGGCACCCGATCTCTTCAGGGCAGTACTCATAGAAGACTAGTGAACAATTTTCCCAAAGACGGAACCGTGGCAAGTATGGCCTTTTTTTTGAAAGTCTATCGAAAGTTCAAAGAGAGTGATAAAAACAGTGCTTCAAGTGAGTGTCTATAAAAAGACAACAACAGCAACCAACTTTTTTTTTCTATATTTAGTTATTTACTACAAATGCCTTCTTTTACGATGCTGGTGCAGGAAGTTTCAATTAATTTGCTCCTTTCCGTATTTTAAAACTTCAGCTTTGCCGAAAAAGTGACAATTGCTGATATTATTTCACACTCTAAAAATTGCTCAACTTTGACGGGCTCTACAAGCAAAACTATTTGTCCAAATTAGTTAAGGTTTTCGGATTTCTCAGGTCAAGCATTTATCTATCAGACAAGTATAACAGTTTCCCCCAAATCGAACATGACAAAATCGACTTTTGCAACCTACGTCGGCAGAATCAGCCACTGTGCGGCGTATCGTTTGCAAATTCGAATATGCAAGGGTGTGTGTCCGTGTGAAAATAAATGTGCGTGCTGCTTGTGTATGCGCTGAGGCAAATGAAAACAATACGAGCAACTGCACAAGATGAAAAGCAGATTGAATTTCCATGGCTTTCGGTTCTGCTATGAATAATGAACCATGTGAATTCGCAAAGGCGTACAATAGTGTGTGTTCCTATTGATTAAAAGACAATACCATGAATTTCTGCTGTGCAATGTTTGCATTCATGAAGGCTACGTTGTCTTCTGGCCTAATAAAATTCATACCGATAAATTTTTCAAATTCATATATTAACAGCAACATATTACTATTTATTATTATCATTTCCTTAAAATTTATAGTATTCAGTTATTCAGTATATTATTATTCTTATTTTTCGTTTTACTTGCAATTTTCTCTTTTAACCAAATGCAATTTTTTCTTAGCAAAATTATTAAAAAGTCATCAAATATAAATTGCTCATGTTCCCTACAAGTAGACGGTTCTGAAAATCACATTTTGTATTAATCTACTTTTGTAACGTTTGCAACACACAAATTGTACAAAAGCTTTTGGAGGAATGAGGGGTTTTCTTAAAAAACGTATGAAATGTTTGTATGTAAAACATTTTTGAAATTAAAAAATGAGTCGATTGGAGCTTTTAGTTTTAAACTACTATTAAAATAGTTGAAATTTTTGAAAAATATAAACATTTCGTTTCTTTGTAAATTACAAAGGTCATCTTTTATTAGCGTTTTGCAGTTATAACAGTCAAATTTTTCAAAAGTTTTCATCAATATGAAACAAGAGAAATAATGAAGGGAGCCATCACTCATATGTTCATTTTTTATAATGCCTCAGGCATTTCAAGATTTCGCTATCTCTGCATCAAATATATCCTTTGATAAGCAAAATTCTTATAGCATTTCATTGTCAACTTCCAACAAACTGGTATTATTGTCAATTGTTATAAATGAACCTTCCTCAGTTGGTTCACAATTGGAGGTTCCTGCCTTAAATGCTATTACAGTCGTGTTATAAGCTGTTTTTTAACCTTAGTGGTTATGTTTTTTGTCGAATGCAAACCGACTGTGGTTGAAAGTGGACTTGTTTATGTGTATCTAAAACTTTGTGAACGCAAGACAGTGTGCTTACTTAATTTTTCATTTATGTGGTAGACTCAGTGAAAAAAATGTGGTAGATTTTAATGAAATGTGGTAGATTTTTTGTATTGTACATTAATTGTGTTTTATTGCATTTGTACATTTATTGTATTTCATTGTGTTTGTACAGCCGCCGTGGCTCAGTTGGTTAGTGCGCGGTCCAGCGAGTCGCATGCAGAGCGACGCAAGATCGAATACTGCATGTAGTAATACCTAAAAAAAAAATAACGGGAAACTCGTTTTCTCTTTCGGTGGCTGTCCTCTCAGCTGGAAATGGCAAACCTCTGAGAGTAAAAATTGCCTATGAAAAAAAGCTCCCAACCTGCCGTTCGGAACCGGCATAAAACTGTAGGTCCCTTCCATCCGTGTAAAAATTCACACGCACAACACGGGTGGTTGCGGGAAGCTAGGCCTTAGTCTCGCGTAAGCGGGCTGTCGTGCCAATCAATTATTAAATTATTGTGTTTGTACATTAATTGTATTTTACAATCTTCTATGCACTTTAACCTGTGCCGTGTTTCTTCCCATTGTTTTTTGTATTGTTGACTATATATTTTTTCTTTTTTGGGAGTTCGGATTCGCAAATTTCAGCAGTAGGCACAACTTCGCGTGGTAAAACTTCGTCCCGTCCAAGCGCATTGCCATCGTCATGCGATATTCTAAAAAACGAAACGTTACTAAAAAATAAATGCAAAAATTATTCAACTTTTTTAGAAATTTTTTTTATTTTAATTGCACCTGCCGCCAAAACAATTGTCAAACTGTCAACTATTTGTAGTGCACTGCTCTCGAAGTGATGAGAGTGCTACCACATAAGTGTTTTTTTGCACATTTTCGCTTAACATGTTCAATGCAGCCCTAGCAGAAATTTTACAACATAAAGCTCTAATTTACTTGGAGTAATAGGTTGGTTAATAGAAAAATTTATGTTCCACAAAAATGTGGTAGATTTTAAGCCCTCCGTGCTAGATGTAGTATAAACTTGATTTTAAAAATAAATGTGGTAGATCTACCACATATGTGGTAGAAGTAAGCATATTGACGCAAGAAGCAAACGTCTATTCGCTATGTCTTTCAATAAGCATACATATATGTCTTCCTACTAATTCATTTTTTATCTCTTGAATTTATATACACAAAGTGTATTTTGAGCAAATAAAACAAGTGTTTGAACAAAAATGTTTACCTTGATAGATTGAACCATAGTGAAATAAATAAAGTGTACCAGGTAGATGACGTACACTTATTTCTCAGAGTAGCAATTGTCAGGGTGTCAATTTATTTGTGTCCGTTCAGTTAACCTTTATTTTTGTTGTCGCTAAAATAGCCCAAAATTTAAAATTTACTTTCAATACTCCAGAAATATAAATTTTTGTTATGTATTTTATGTTCGAAAAACACAGAAACTGCTTTGCCATGCTTTTTTTTGGAGAGACAGCACGTTCTTCCTGGCACGTTATTGCCTTTTTTGTGTCGGTTTTGGGCCAAAACATATTTTCAAACAATAATTTATTTTGAAATTTTTTCATACAGCACAGACGGGTTATGAACTCTGACATTTGTCAGCATAATGACATTAACTGTCAGAAAATAAGTGTACGATGAAGAGAGAGTGTCTGCTATCTGGCACACTTTATTAATTTCACTATGGATTGAACAACCTCAATACTGTGAACAGGCCTTGCAATAATTAGTTCACTGTTCTGAAATATTCATTTTTCGGAATTTTAAAAAGCCGAACTTTTAAGGGACCCGAAATCATTCATATAGCTCCTTTGACAGGAAAAAATAGCGCATTTTTTGTTATTTTTACGCTTTTTGTCGCAATTATTTATATTCATGATAAAAACTTGATGGTGTTAATACAAGTAAAATCAGGTCAAGTTTGAAAAAAAGGGTCGTCAATAAAATTTTTCGGGGATTCAACCACGTCAGATTTCGCTTAAATTTTTCAATTTAAACAAAATTTTTAGGAATTCATCCACGTCAAAAATGTTTTCAAATCAGTTAACACAAGGCATACGAAAACACGCAACCAGGCAGCGCAACGATTAGATTGATAAGCTGTTCTCAGCAAATTTGTTGAAGCGAAAGCGATCATCAACGAAAATAAGTATACACACAAAAAATGAGCGCGAATAAGTGAAATTGTGTTTTTGCTTTTGCTGGATTTTTTGGTGGTTGATTATTTCATTGCGTGTGATGGCAATGCACACAATTTTGCGAATATTTTCGAATATCCGAAGTGCGTATGGGACCTGCTGCGCTGACAGCAAGGCGCATAACAGCAGCAGTAGCACAGTTGATGTGCAACTGACCACATCAACATAAAGCAAATTATGAAAGCTTACTTCGAATTGAGAAGTTTGCCGAAGTCATCGCGAATATGTTCGAATAGCCGAAGTGCGTATGGGACCTACTGTGCTGGTTCGCAAATTTGTGCGAGTTGACACCTCTATGTGTTTATTTGCTTAGTGGTATCAAACAAGTTTTTAACCGTCGGATGGACCCTGTCGTCTGGTCAGAAGAAATGGTTCCAAAAAACTAAAAAAATCACAGATACATCTCCTTTTTTACAGTGTATTTGTGGGTAACTAAGTAAGTACAGTCTGTTCACTAAAAAACGATCATCTGTTACACCCTTTGTAACGATGACACATGACGGTAAATACATTAGCTGATTTTGTTTAACCGTTTTGAAGTTTGAGAAATCCATTTTATACAAATTTTGCGAAAGTTGTTGGTTATTTGAGCTGTTTTTGCAATGAGTGCCATTTACAAAAGACGGTTTGAAGCGTACTTCTTGACAAAGCATCCGCAGGGCCCAAAATGGACCTCAGAGCAGGCCGCCAAGTATATGGTGGCGACGCGTACTTTTCTCAATTACCTTAAGAGGACGCAAAAAAAACTTACCGATCGTGAAATAGATATATCACTGAATACGATAAGGAAAAGACATAAGGAAAAAAGCAACGTGTACCATAGTGTACGGAACAAACCTCTATTATCACAACAACATATAGAAAAACGCTTGCACTGGGCAAAGGAAAATATGAATCGTAACTGGACTAAAATAATTTTCACCGATGAAACTTCTTTTTGGTTAAACAAGGGAATGAAACGTGTTTGGTCAAAAAAAGGTGTTAAAATTGTGCAAAGAACGGTTAAGCACCCAGCAAATGTCCATGTTTATGGCTGTTTTTCAGCAAAGGGTTTTGGAGTTTTGACATGCTTTACTGAAAACTTGAACGCACCAAAAATGTTAAAACTTTACCAAAAAGGCTTATTACCATCTGCATGGAAGCTGTATGGAAAAATAATCGCGCCTGGGTACTGCAGGAGGACAACGATCCAAAGCATCGAAGTCGCCTATGTACTGAGTGGAAAGAAAAAAAGCGATATCGAAACGATCCCATCCCATCCCAGTCGCCCGATGCAAACCCAACCGAAAATGTTTATGCTCTAATGAAACAGAAAATTGCCAAAAAAAATGTGATAACAAAACAGTTAAAAGCTGCACTGAAAAAATATGGAGAAGTTTGTCATTGACGTATGTACAGAATTTAGCAGCAAGTTGTGAGCGAAGATGTCAGGCTATTTTAGATAGTAATGGTGATTGGACGAACTATTAATTTATATTCAAAATATACGTCCGATACAATTTTCAAGAATATAATAAATTAAAAACAAAAAAGTTATTTATTTTCTTTTTATGGGTGATCGTTATTTAGTGAACAGACTGTGTATATGAATATAATTTGTATATATATATACATATTAGGCATCGCAATCCCGGGATCCCGGGATCCCGGGATCCCGGGATCCCGGACTTTTTCCAGTCCCGAAAATCCCGGGATTCAAATCTTTTAATCCCGGGATTTTCGGGATTGCAAAAGATGCTTCAAAGTTCAAATGAAATAAATTTAAAAGCACAAAAACCCAATTCCTTATCTGAAGGAGGAGGGAGGGGATAGAGGGCGTCTTTTGCAAAAGGCTTATAATTATTTACTAAGCATTCAACCAGCAAGTGTTGAATCTGAAAGATGTTTTCTCTCAGCAGGGTTTATTTGCAATAAATTTCGCTCTAGATTAGAGGGCAAAACATTTAATGCCTTAGTATTTTTAAGATCTCAGTTTTTAGTTAATCACAACGCTTAACTTTTTTATCGAAATAATCGAAGTAAAACTAAAAGTATCAGGTGTACAAGTAGAAAACCGCCGTTTTCCACTGGGTGGTGCCACCTTTGGAAATCGGTGAGAGAATTCCGATCAGAAACATCACATGGCAAGCTAAGATATCGGTTAACAACTCCACATCATCTCGCTTGTTTATTCTTATTGTCCATTTTTTGTTGGTGCGTGAAGATGTCGAAATTTGAACCGAATAAGCGTCATTTGCGGGAGATTTTGCTTTTCGCGTTTCATTCGAAAAAATATGCAGCTGAAGAGCGTCGAATGATTGTAGCAACTTATAGTGAGTCGTGTATCAGTGAAAGAACGTGTCGAGAATGGTTCGTGAAATTCAAAAATGGTGATTATGACGTGAAATACAAGGATCGGCCGGGTCCCGTGAAAAAGTTTGAAGATGCAGCTTTGGAGACTCTGTTGGATGAAGATTCTTGTCAGACGCAACAAGAACTCGCGGATTCTTTGGGTGTGACTCAGCAATCCATTTCCCTTGCTATACGCAATAAAGCCTCAAATTATGAAAAAAAAACGGCGGTTTTCTACTTGTACACCCAATACTAACAAATTAACTATTTTATTTTTTTTATCAAATATGCGTATATATGTACTTTATGATACATTTGATGCAAAGCAATAAGTTATGTTTAAGTGTCATTTTTGGATAAAACAAAATGTTATCAAACTGAAGTTAAATGTCAAATGAAAAACTTTTAAGTTAAACAAAATGTTGTCAAGGATGACTATGTTTATTTATTTGATTTAAATTTAAACTGACAATTTTGAATGTAATTGACAACTGATTGTAAATGACAACTGGATTTTGGTGATGTGCCGCGCACAACCAACCACTTCGACGACTCAACACCGACTGCCTCCCTTTCCGCCTTACAATGTGATTAAATTCAAGATAAAAAATCTTAAAACTACCCCAAATGCGATTAAACTGTGTCCATTTTTATGGTAAATATATTATAAACAAGTATTTATGCAATTTGGTAAAATTTTTTTATTTAAAAAATTTGTTATTTGAATCCCGGGATTAAATCCCGGGATCCCGGGATTTGACTTTTCAATCCCGAAAATCCCGGGATCGCAAAATGGCAAAAAATTGCGATCCCTAATACATATGTACATACGTTGCCTACCATATAAACATAATAAACTTTATCTGTCATTGCGCTTTGCCTTTGTCAAAAGCCTCACGCAGATTTCGTCAGGCCAGACGACAAAGTGCAAATGTGTAGTAACCAGTGTTGTGACTAATATATTAAAGTAGTGTAACTAATTACGTAGTATATTACTTTTGCTTTAAAAATGTAGTGTAACTAGTTACTTTTCTCATAAGTAATCACCTTCAGTAATATAACTACTTTTCTTCAAGTTACTTATTATAATATTACTTTTTAGTCAACAAAGTTCTAACTTTCATGTAAAACAGCAGCACTGTTATAATTAATTATAATTATACAACGCTGCACTTGTTCACACTAAACATAGCTCGCGTGTTTTATTTCCAACTGAGTTTGGTAGTGGAGAAACAATTAACATTTGCAAGCAAATTCAAGCGGTTTTAACAAAAAAGGTAGCGAAATTCAAATTGTAATTCAAAATGAAATAAACATTTAACCTGACTATTTTTTTGCAGAATGACTACTTTTAATAGCTGGAAATTCCGCAAATATTTCGATTTGTTGACGGAAAATAATATATTACTTTTTGTGATACATTACTTTACATTTCCAGTAATAAGTAATGTAATGATATTACTTTCAAATGTCAGTAATGTGTAATAAGTAATATGTTACTGTGAAAAGTAATAAGTCCCAACACTGGTAGTAACTAATTACTGCCCATCGAAGGGTTAACTGCGGAATAAATTTCAAGGTCAGCAGCATAGGGTAAAATCTTGCCGTCGAGAAGCAACTGCTTATGTCGTTGATGAATAAGACAAAGAGCAATGGCCCAAGGATATTACTTTGTGGAACACTCGGAGAGGCTACAAAGGAGTCGTAGCGAACATGGTTAACCACACATGGACGGTTTCTTAGATAAGACTTGGCCCATTCGAAGAAAACTGAGTGAAAACCCAAACACAAAAATCGAATGTGAAACCCTATCGAAAACCTTGGAAAAGTCAGTATAGATTGTTGGACGTTGGACACGGTGGACCGTCCAGGAACAAACCCATGTGGATGCGCAGAGTTACACATATCGTTTTTATTTATTTTATTGTAAATTGGCGTAGTAAATGCAAGCTTTCAGTGATCTATAAAAACACCAGAGGATAGCGATTCAGGGGCGTAGCCAAAACTTTGTCATGGGGAGGTTTTACAAAATTTTTGTTTGCCAATTTAATATTACGTTCTTTTTAACCCTCCATTTCCCTCTTTAGGGTGGATCCACCCTGTGAGTTCAATTTCTTAGTAAACCATACATTTTTTTCCCAAAACCACCATAAAATTATGATGCAATCCACATTTGCATATTTCGGAAGATTTTAGAGTATATTGCATTTGTATAAAGAAAGTAATTGTTTTTTTACAATTATTTTCAAAAGTAGCTGGTTGTGTTACACCCACGATAGTAGTAGCGTTATAACATTGCTGGATGCTTAACACCCATTATTAGTAATGATGTTTTATTTTTTATAAATGACATTTATATACCATTATAGACCATTTACTTAGTAGAAAATCTTTAAAAATTATGCTCTAGGATAAGTAACAAAATTTGTATAACATGAAATTTGTTTTATCTTTAACTAATAAAGTTAGAAGGACGAAATTCAAGGATGTAGTAGTGTAAATATTAGTCCTTAAGATATATTTTATTAAAAACAAACTATTGGAAATTTCTAAGGATACTCAAGGATAAAGTTTTAAAGGACATTTTCAATACCTCTCCGTCCTCTCGCAACAAACATTAAATTTTCTAAGATTCTAAGGATTTTTCTGTTTCATTTGATACCCATATTGTTATTCTACAATGCGCTCAATTTATGAAATAATTGGTTGAATTAAACATGTCCTTCAAATTTCAAAGTCCTTTAAAAAAACCTGACGTAAGAGAGAAAAACTAAAAACGCACTTTTACTACATTTGGCCCTCGTTTCGTGAATATATAGATTTTTTGTGTGTTTGGAAATTTTTTGATTATTGTCGCATATATTGTTGATTTTTGTTGTAGTTTTTACGCAAAATTTTACCTCGGTCCGAAAAAAATTATTAAATAATTATTTATTACTTATCTTTTTAGTTTTCTAAATCACTAAGCCCAAGAAACATAGCTTAAATATTGTGCAAAATGTTTCTATTTTCCCAAAACAACTTTTTGTATTATCTTTTTTCCCTTGAAATGAGATGCACATAAACAAGTCTTTATATTAACAAAATTATACAATTTATTTTTGTTTTTACATGTTATGATGTTCTGATTATGAAAAAATTTGGTTTTTGTTTATTTTACCTCAATGGATAAGTAAAACGGATAGTAAAAAGTTGTGGGTGGATTACATCCACAGTTGGTAATGGTGTTAGTGTAATAGACGATAGTAATGTTAAGGCAGTCATCTATTTTTCTCTTCACAGAGTCTTTCAAACTATCAACTCCTTTATTCAATGAATCGTCCAGGTCGGCAATTCGTTTGTCCCAATTGTCTATTCACGTTTCCAGATTATCTTTCACGTTCAGCTTATAGGAAATTTCTTTCACATTCTGCTCTAAAACACACTACAATCCTAACACCGCACAATAGCACAAATCATGGCCGAGCAGCGAAGAGTGGAGCGAGAGCGTAGGGCAGAGGGCCCCAGCAGTAGTCACCAGCCAACCCATTAAGGCTGGAAGCGACGCAATGCCCACCGGTAGTCCCGCCGGGATCACGGGTTGGAGACAGGGGGTGGTTTTTAGTCGGTAAGAATCCGGCATACAGCTGAACACGGGTTCGGTTGTATCTTTCGAAGATTTTCCACCTCCTCCGAGAAAAAAAAAAACACCGCACAATAGGTCAAATGACCACTTTTTTGTGCGAAATTAATAACGGCTAAAATATTGTATTATTTGAAGCCAAAATCATAGAAAAGGCAAAACGAGGTAAAATATTAACAAATTAAACAAACAAATATTAACCCTTTCACGCCCATTAACTTGCCTGACGTCAAAAATTGGAAAAAATATTGGGTATGAATTTAGAATAGCGAACCCTCGTGAAAAAATAAATGAGTATGCTTTTATATAGAGAGTTGGTTCCTGAATCTAACAAACAAAAAATTTTGTCTGGGAACCGCCCCTGGTTCAAGGTCTAAGTTCAAAGTTTTTATCAAAAAACTCAGTTAATATCCAACTGATTTACACGATATGGGCATCAAACGAAAGGTCTTTTTCATATCTTTCTTCTGATGTGCAACATTAGATACGTAAGATGTACTAATCAAAAGTTTTAAGCGAACATTTGTTTTTTATTAAAAAACATCCATTTTGTAAAAAAAACGCCTAAAACTTTTTAGTAGTTCATACTACGTATCTCATGTTGTACATTTATAGAAAGGTATGTAAGGTAAGGTCGTTTGATACCCATATCGTGTAAATCAGTTGGATATTAACTGAGTTTTTTGATAAAAACTTTGAACTTTGACCCCGAGCCACGCGTTTTATAGGCGTTTCCCAGGCAAAATTTATATTTTTTAGATTCCCAAAAATAAGCTCTATATGATCCGATTTTCGGGTTTTTTTCATGAGGGTTCGCTATACTGCATTTGTTCCAAAAATGGTTTCATTGTTTTTTGTTTGAATCGTCAATATCCTCCGTTGGATCATCAAAATTTAACAACTCGATAACTTCAGGTAGAAGGTGTACAAGCTTTCGTTGTTGCATGCGTCTGCTTAAATTTTAACGAATCTGTCGGCTTTATAAATTGTGTGTCGCGATTCAGCAGCAGATAACAGCAGTAGATGTCATCGGCAACCAAGGATATAACTTTTGAATAATGTCAGCTGTTTGAAAGCAGAACGTTTGAAATTTACTTGAAGTTAATACAAACTGACCGATAAACAAATCAATATAATTTCAAAGCGGAACACTACGATTTGATCAACGCCACTGCTATCAGCAAAGATTGCATGTTTAGTGAAAGCTCGACGCGTAGTATTTCCGTCATTTGTGCTACCAAAGCCGCTAACGTTAGGCATATCCACACGAAGACCTAGTTCCCTCCACAACGAGTTTTGCATATTCTCCTTCCTTTGACGTCCGTCGACGTAATTCGATTTTTTGCATAGCGTAGTATCCTGAAAATTTGGTATTACTAGCAAAACGCAAAAAAGCGCAACTTGAAATAAAATGAAATGAACTTATAATATCCTTATTTATTAATTTCTTTTTACTTTAAATTTGCCAAATGTTGCCGAAACTTTAAAAGCTTGCATAAAGTTAAATTTTGAAGTCAACCGCAAAAGCTTTCAGGTCATGTTAGAAAACTAATTAAAAAAAAAATCCATGTATTTTTAATAAAATCATTAATACGTACTTAATGCATCGTTTTCCATTTCCAACTTTTTTTAAATTATTCGCACAATTTTCACAATACGCGCATGAAGCTTTACTATCAATACTGATTCAGCAAATAAATTTTCAATGACTTGTCGATAAAGTGACTTTGATTGATTACTTTCAAAAGGTACTATATGTTTTAAAAAAACAAAGTGGTATTTTCGTTGCTTTGGAGTATTTCTAATATGATGAGGGGGAAACAATTATATAACGGCTTTTACGAAATTTTACTTTCGCACAGAAAAAGTGATCATTTGTGACCAGGTTTCTGGAAATTAAAAAAAAAAATCATTTCTGTGACAGTAATGTAGCAGTAATGGCCAATAAAATGTTCAAAGTGAGGCCTCTTATGGATATATTGCAAGCAAAATTTTTTACAGTGGGGTGTTTTGCAAAAATTAAATACTTTGGACATCATTCATCAAAGCAATTTATAAGAGGCAAACCCCCGTCAGATTTCGAGTTTTGAAAAAATAAAAAACACGTTTCGTTTTATTTATCATTTGGTGCTCTTTAACCAAGCTTGAAGACAAAACCCCCATTAAATCATGCTTATCCATACAAACTTTTAACCCTTACTTTACCCTGTTTCAGTGGCGTCCCCAGGGGGGGATTAGGGGGATGGATCCCCCCCTTGGTCGAAGAATTCATTTATGCAATTTGATATAAAGATATGGAATTGTGAAAAATTTTTACTATTCGCTTTATCTCTTCTGTAATCACCCACTTAAAACCTAATAATTGAACCTCCCATGATCTGGCCAGACCATGATGTGAGCAAGAGGATAGTCAAGGATTGTTGTTAATGATATAAAAAAAATCAGAAAGTATAAAGAAATAATTTTTTTAGCTTGCCTACATTATTTTTACGTAAAACGGTGAAAATATACTAGAATAATTAAGTAAATAGCGAGTTTCAACTTCAATGAATTAATTTTGAAATAAAAAAAAAACGACAGTAAAGCAAGAAAATAAAAAAAAATTTTTTAATGTAAAATTCGTTACTTATGGATCTACTTCAACTGCTTGACCAATGCAATTATTTCAACGATGTAATGCAGTATCATGACTAAACCACATTGAGATTTTACATTCAACACATACAAATCGCGTTTTGATATATCTATTTCTGGATTCCTGCACTGTCAATAATTCTGAACTGCTTTGCCAAAAAAATATGAAATGAAATGAAAAATATGCAAAACATGCTCAACATGTTATTGTTCATGCTGAACTGGCCGGATGTCTTTCTCCGTGTCGCTATCTTCACATTGAACTATCTAAACGACCATTTTTCTATCATTATCAGAAGCTTGGTTTTTTTTAGGGCCAAATGAAAGCGTGAAACTGGCAGCACCGTTATTATTACCTCTAGCAGCAAATTATTTAATATCTTAAATTCGTTGCTCTAAAGCATTAGTTTCCGCTATTGCTTAGACATTTTTTTTTGGGAAAATTTTCTTCTCTGATTTAGCTCCAACGTCGAAGTTCAAAGGCAATGTCCACCTGATCCTCAAAATAGCATTCCCTTCCTTTCATCTCTGCCACAGAAAACACCCAATCGAATTGATAAAAAACCAGACTCTACAAGACCACAAATGCTTCCTTCACTTCAGGATTGGAATTGAATTGACACCAAAACACGGATATAACCATGAATACAATGGATAAGTATTAATTTTGAATATGTTCCAATATTATTTTCCAAGAAAAATTCTAATTTATTAACCCAAAGAAAATAAAAGCCAAGGCGAATGAAAAACACTTGGACCAGGTACATTTTGCGTCAGCTAATTTATGTCACTATTAACGGGATGGCAGGAAAAATGCTTCAAATCGGGTCAGATGGAAAAGCCTAGTTGAAAATATATATAAAATAAAAATATATTTATAAACAATTCTGACAATAATTACGTCGAAAATAAAAAAAAAAACTGAAAATAACTGGCAATTTTGTATGAAAATGCACCATGGTCTGACCAAGCCATGGTTTTGGGTTTTGTGCTTAGAAAGGATCAGTTAAGGATATCATGAAATATGAGCTCGATAGCTTAATTACAACATTACTAAAATGCATCCAAAATTCAATATGGTCTGGCCCGAACCGGATGCCCGCAGAAGTGTTAAGAATAAATGATTAAAAAAATCAGCATTGCATTTGTTCTCGCAGAATAGTTGTATTTTTAGTGTTCCCAAAAGTATCGACTATTTACCAAAGTAGTAGTCAAACGCAGGCTTCAGTCAACCCTGCATGATCTGTTGAAATTTGGAAAAAAATGCACTTACATTTTTTTGGTGAGTTGTGTGTAAACATGGAAACATGGTCACCTATATCATAATTAAATTTCAGAACGTCATACATTTTGTAAATGTTGGATTTCTTTTACATAGCTGGTGTGTTATGCTTTTTAAAATACGTCTTTTGAGTTTTTCGTAATTCTTTTAGAAAGTTTTTTCAATATGTAATAACTTAAAACAAAGTTGAATTTTTTAGTTGGGATTTTATGACTTTAAAATACATGTCACTAAAATTTTTTGTTTTAAGAAGTTTATGTTATATGTATACATATATGTATGTATGCACAATTTTATTCAACATACATTAAAAATAATACGCAAAGACGAAAGTATAAAAATGGCGTTAAACTGGAGTTTTTGCATATCCCCCCCTTCCCGAAATCCTGGGGACGCCACTGCCCTGTTTGATTTCGATTTAAGAAAACTGAAAAACACGTGCTTGATTATTTCGCATTTGAAGTACTCTTACCAAATTTGAAGTCAAACGGGCCAAAAAATTTTGTTTCCCCATACAAACATTTAACCCGTGGTTAACCTCGTTAAATTCAGATTTTTACAAAAGTAAAAAAATTGTGTTTAATTATGTTTTATTTCTGATGTCTTCACAAATTTGTAAGTCAATAGGCCTATCGGTGCATGTTTTTTTCTCGAAGTCTGTCCGTATTCGAACCTTAACCCTTGGTTGACCCCGTTAAGTTCTGATTTTCGAAAAATTGAAAAATACATGTCGAATTATTTTTTATTTGAAGTGTTTTCACCAAATTTGAAATCAATAGGTCCATTAAAATGCGTTTCTTCATACAACACCTTAAGCCATGTTTTACCTTTTTGACCCCGAATTTAAAAAAATCCCTTTTTAACGAAGGTTCATTTTTAAAGAAGTACCTACACTTGCAGCCGCCGTGGCTCAGTTGGTTAGTGCGCGGTCCAACGAGTCGCATGCAGAGCGACGCAAGATCGAATACTGCATGTAGTAACACCTAAAAAAAAATAACGGGAAACTCGTTTTCTCTTTCGGTGGCTGTCCTCTCAGCTGGAAATGGCAAACCTCTGAGAGTAAAAATTGCCTATGAAAAAGCTCCCAACCTGCCGTTCGGAACCGGCATAAAACTGTAGGTCCCTTCCACCCGCGTACAAAATTCACACGCACAACACGGGTGGTTGCGGGAAGCTAGGCCTTAGTCTCGCGTAAGCGGGCTGTCGTGCCAATCATTTAAATAATTATACCTACACTGCAAAGTTCATGTTTGTAGCTTCAGCGGTTCGATCTGGATGGAATGCATATGTTTTGCATATATTTTGCATATTTTCTGCATGACCATAGTAAATGGGCTTCTGCATTTGGACGTGCGACAAAAATAAAAAAATTCAAAACACACGAAAAAATCGGTATACTCGCGAAACTAGGGGCCAAATGTAGTAAAACTGCTAAAGGACTTTGAAATTTAAAGGACATGTTTATTTCAACCAATTATTTCAAAAATTGAGCGCATTGTAGAATAACAATATGGGTATCAAATGAAACAGAAAAATCCTTAGAATCTTAGAAAATTTAATGTTTGGTGCGAGAGGACGAAGAGGTATTGAAAATGTCCTTTTAAAACTTTATCCTTGAAAATTTCCAATAGTTTTTTTTTTCAAAATATATCTTAAGGACTAATATGTACACTACCACATTGAAGAAAGCTCTATTTCTTAGTTTTCAATGTTTTGTGAGAAGAAATCCTTAGGTTCAAAGGCAATTCTAAAATTTCAGAGTTATTGCATTGAACCTCTTGTTATAGCAGTAATCCGATTTATACATGAGTTGATTAAATACTTTATTTTTGTCGTACGGTGCAATATATCTTTGTTTAATAGAGAGAAGTATTAATTTTTTTGTATCCTTAACTAATAAAATTAGAAGGACGAAATTCGAGGAAGTGGTAGTGTACATATTAGTCCTTAAGGTATATTTAAAAAAAAATACTATTGGAAATTTCCAAGAATATTGAAAGATAAAGTTTTAGAAGGATATTCTTAATACCTCTTCGTACTTTTACACCACAATATTAAATTTTCTGAGATGCTAAGGATTTTTCTGTTTCATTTGATACCCAACTGAGCCGCCGTGGCTCAGTTGGTTAGTTCGTTGGACAACGAGTCAAAGGCAGCAACCGCAGGTTCAAATACTGCCTGTAATAACAACTAAAAAAAAAAATAACGGAAAACTCGTTTTCTCTTTCGGTGGCTGTGCTCTCAGCTGGAAATGGCAAACCTCTGAGGGTAAAAATTGCCTATGAAAAAGCTCCCAACCTGCCGTTCGGAGCCGGCATAAAACTGTAGGTCCCTTTCACCCGCGTACAAAATTCACTCGCACAACACGGGTGGTTGCGGGAAGTTAGGCCTTAGTCTCGCGTAAGCGGGCTGTCGTGCCAGTCAATTATTAATTACACCGTGCAAGTCGAAAATTCAGACATGGGGGGACTTACAGAGCGAGTTTTCATAGGTATACTGAGTTGAGATCCACCAGCCGTTTGGCTGGATTGGCTCTAGTTTAAGAGAAATCCGACTTTGAAGTTTGCTCATTTTCAAATGCTAATAGGTCCTAAATCATTCCGAATATTGCTTCACTGTCTTCGGCAAGTTTGTAGATATTTTAACGACCAACAAGTTTTCTTAAGACACCAATCCAAAAAAAATATATTCAGACTGTGTAATCGCGATATGTGAATTTTTTTGATCCTCGCATCAGCCTATCTGCCGTACGAGGAGCAGGACCCACCATCCCAGGCGGTCCGCGATCTGGCCAGCTTCGCCAGAGCAAAAGGACGAGCTTTGCTGTTGGGCTGTGACGCCAATGGCCATCACACGCAATGGGGAAGCAGCGATATCAACTCGCGGGGTGAGTCTATTTTCCAATTCATTCTTTCCACTTCTCTTAATATCTGCAATAAGGGCAATACGCCCACTTTTCAGAATAGGGTCAGGGAAGAAGTTATAGACTTAACTCTACTTTCTGAGGCAAATGACGTTAGGGTGGACAACTGGAGAGTGTCAGGTGATGGCTCCTTCTCGGACCATAACCGCATACTCTACGATGTCAACTTTGGCGTAGTTTGCAAACCACCATTCCGAAATCCAAGAAGGGCAAATTGGGAAAAATTCTCTAACATCGTGAAGTCGAGACTGGAGTCGAAACGATTCGACGTGGTCACTGACAAACACGATATTGAGAACTCAATTGAACTTCTAACGGGGACATTGAATACTGCTTTCAAGTTTTCCTGCTCGTTAAGTCGGGTCAAAAAGAAGCACAGCGATAGCTGGTGGAATTCTGATCTTCGACTACTTCGACAGGAAACGAGACGGCTGTTCAACAGAGCACAGGTAAGAGGGGAGGAAAGAGACTGGAACGCTTATCGATCCAGTTTCAACGCCTTTAAAAAAGCTATTACCGCGGCCAAAAAAGAATCTTGGAGAGCCTTCTGCGAATCTTAGAGGCATCCGCAAGCCTGACGGTACTTGGACAGAGTCCAGTGAGGAATCGCTCGAGACTCTAGTAGAGGCACACTTTCCCCAGTGTGAAGTTTCTGCTGACTCCGATAACCCCGGGTTCCAGCTCGGAACTACGACACTACCAGAAGATGTCGGCAAGATAGTGGACGCAAAAAAGGTCGAATGGGCAATCAAGTCGTTCGACTCTTATAAGTCCGCAGGGCCTGACGGCATCATCCCAGCGATGCTGCACCAGGCCGGACACTGTATTCTTCAGCCCCTTGTGAACATCTTCAGTGGATGCTTACTAAGGAATGTAGTTCCAAAGCAGTGGAGAGAGGTCAAAGTAGTTTTTATACCAAAGGCAGGCAAACCAAGCCACACGACGGCTAAGGACTACAGACCTATTAGCCTCTCCTCATTCTTATTGAAAACGCTGGAAAGGCTATTGGACAGATACATACGAGACTATCAGGGACTAGCTTCTACGCTGTGCAGGGGCAGCACGCCTACCTCCAAGGGAGGTCGGTCGACAGCGCACTTCACAGTGTCGTCAGTCCCATAGAGAGTTCCTTGGCCTTGAAGGAGTACACAATGGCAGCCTTCCTCGACATAGAGGGGGCTTTCAACAATGTCACCACTGAGGCTATAACAAGAGCGCTTAACACACAGGGTGGAAAGGTTTGTTATCGATTGGATTGAAACTATGCTGCGCGACAGGATAATCAATTCAACGATAGGACCAGCCTCCATCAGAAGGAGAGCCACAAGAGGAACTCCTCAGGGAGGGGTGCTATCACCTCTTTTGTGGCTATTGGTTGTGGATGAGATTCTGAAAGTCTTTGAAAGAAGACGCACCAGAATAGTAGCCTATGCGGACGACATCGTGGTCATGATTCAGGGCAAATACCTGCCAACTGGTCATTGGCTGTTTTATCTTCGTGGGCGAGGGACAACGGTCTAGGTATAAATCCTGCAAAGACTGAACTAGTCCTATTCACGAAGAAGACCAAGATTCAGAACTTTGTCCTTCCCTGCGTTGATGGGCACTCCCTGAAACTGTCCAGGGAAGCCAAGTATCTGGGCATCATTCTGGACTCAAAACTTTCGTGGAAGCGGAGCATTGAGGAAAGAATGAAAAAAGGACTAAATGCGCTGTATGCCTGCAAGAGAGCCTTCGGTAAAAGATGGGGACTAAAGCCGTACATAATCCACTGGATGTACACGGCAATAGTGAGACCTATCATTACCTATGGTTCTCACGTATGGTGGACAGCCATGGATAAAAAGAGCAATCGAGGCAATCTGGAGAAAGTTCAAAGACTTGCCATCCTGGCAATCACAGGTGCAGCGAGAAGCGCACCGCGGATGGCCCTGGAGGTTTTTCTACACCTTTCTCCGGTGGAACTGTTCATTAGGGCCAGTGCAGCAAAGACAATCCTCAGACTGAGGGAGTCTAACTAGCTTAAACAGGCCACTCATGGACACTCCAGCGTACTGAACGCCCTCGCAATTAGCGATACCACACAAGGCCTTCTTAACAAGGCCACTGATTATCTGGTAAAGCGAAATGATTTCGATTCGAAGATACCCATCGGGTATCCCTCCAGGGATTGCTGGCAAGAGCCCGAAGTTAACGACGCGTCAGCGGTCTACTTTACGGACGGCTCGAAGACAGAGGAGGGAACCGGTGCTGGTGTTTACTGTAGAACGCAGCAGGTCCACTGGTCATACAGGCTGCCGGACTATTGCAGCGTTTTTCAATCAGAGGTTTTTGCCGTCATGAAAGCAGCCGAGCATATCAAAAACTCCACACTTAATGAGGCCATCATTTGTGTGGATAGCCAAGCTGCTCTAAAAGCAATTGAATCTGCTGTGGTCAAGTCGAAGGTAGTGCTGGACTGCCGGAGCGCACTGGTCAGTATAAGGCACTGCAGGGTAAGTCTGCGATGGGTTCCACGCAGACGAACTGGCTCGTGCAGGGTCAGCGATGACTGCCAGTGAGGCGGTCGACACGGTGCTACCACCGCTCTCTGCCACAGCGGGTTCAATCGGAATGTGGCTCATTCAAGCTACAAACAGAGCCTGGTCAACCAAGAGCGATTGTAAGATTGCTCGCACGCTGTGACCAGCGCTGAACATGAGAAGAACTAAGAGCTTGCTGCTCCTCGACAAGCATGCTATGCGCATGGTCAGGGGGTAATCACAGGTCACTGCGCCATCGGCGTAATGCTATGCAAATGGCGTCTGGCGACCGACGATTTATGCAGAAGCTGTGGAGACGAGGAGGCTGTGGAATCGGTCGAACACCTGCTTTGCCACTGTCCATCACTATAGAACCGACGGCTCCAAATTCTTGGGGCAAGGTTCTTCGGTGAACTTGTGGAGGTAGCGGATGCACAGATCACTGATCTACACAACTTCCTCGCGAAGACCAATTGGTTCCCAAAAGATCCGGTCTGGATCTACAGGGAACCGAACAGATAAGGGAAGGCACCGGTGAAATAAAAATGAAGGGAATCACAATGGGCCCAACAGGGCCTCCGAGTGGAAGTGCAAATGCACACTCCCCTTCTTTAACCTAACCTAACCTAATTAAATGACACTCATACGCCACATTGCGCTGCGCAAAAAAATTCACATATCGCAATTAGACAGTTTGAATGTATTTTTTGTGGATTGGTGTCTTAAGCACATTTGTTGGTCGTTAAAATATCTACAAACTTACCACAGACAGTAAAGCGATATTCGGAACGATTTAGGATCTATTAGCATTTAAACGTTCAAAGACTTAAGCGACGAACTTGACTAAAATGAGCAAACTTCAAAGTCGGATTTCTCTTAAACTAGAGCCAATCCAGCCAAACGGCTGGTGGATCTCAACTCAGTATACCTATGAAAAGTCGCTCTGTAGGTCTCCCCCATGTCTGAATTTTTGAGGGTAAATTTCACGCACAGTGTTATTATTGTTATTCTATTCCATATTGAAATAAACATGTCTTTGAAATTTCAAAGTCCTTTAAACAAAAAATCCTGACGTTAGAGAGAAAAACTAAAAATGCAGTTTTACTACATTTGGCCCCTAGTTTCGCGAGTATATATGTACATTTTTTTGGTTGTAATCAATTGGTTGTAATTAATATTGGATCACAAAGTACGTATATCGTATAATAAATTTACTAAATAAAAATTGATTGCACTCATCTTCTCGATGGATTCAATTCGATTTATAACACTATTTAAAATATTTAAAAATATTTTTGTCTTATTTTTTAAGCACAGAAAGTTATATATGGTCCCAGCACAAAGCAGACGCGTCTGCTCGACTCGGTATTTACCACAAAAAGATCGTGCTTCATAATGAACAAATGGCATTAGTCGAAAAATTTTAGCCTGCTCTCTATCAAAAGATACGGAGGGGTGCCCACAACCCAACTATGCCCATAACCGAACCTATTACCCTACTTATTAACCCTTTCGCGGACACACGAAATTTAGAAAATGTTAGCAGAATGACACATGCATTTACTTGGTGACGTGATATTTTTCTCCCACTCACGAAAATTTCCGTTATAGTTAAACAAGAAAATTAAAAAAAAAAAATCGAATTGGGGCACTAACTTAAATCTGATTGCTTCTGCAGTGTTACACAATATGCTTCTACATATAAAACCAATGCAGTTGACGTCGTCTATGTCCGACGTGTTTATACACGATTTTTTTTCAATGTCGGCATATACCGACCAGTGTTACCACTAAGAATTTTGTTCTCCTACCAAAATTGGTCCAAAATCAATCTCAGCCTACCAAAAAAAATTTAAAATTTAATAAAAATTAATATTTTCTTTCGAATTTTCTTTGTTTAAACCTTATTTTTAATAATGAGAATATCCAAAACTACGCGAAAATGTGAATGAATTTGGCCGCTTAAACGTCAAGAAAAGTCAAGCAAAGTTGCAAGTAAAAAGTCTTCATGTAAATGCATGAAGATTTACGCAGCAACTTCAAAAGAGCATTGAAAAAACAAACGCAGGGGGAAAACCCTTCGTGTAAATGGCTCTTTCTAACATTTTGCTTTTTTCTTTTTTAAATCCTTCCTCAAATACTGGGTTGGCACATAAATGCATATCGAAAGCAGAGATTTTAAAATCATAAAAAAATTAATAGAAAATGTATTAATGCAGTGTGTTGCCTACCAAAATTCCTTGAAAATCACAACAAACCAACCAACCTACCAAAGCCTTAATTTAGGAAACGAAGCTACCAATTTTGGCCCAATTGGACCTGTTGCCGACGGCAGTCAGGAGCTCGAATAAAACACTGGTGATGTTTAACGGTTTAGCGTGCGTGCGTGCGTTTATTTCTGTTCGGGAAACAAACAATGAAATATAAGTTTTAAATAATGCAGTCGAGCTTACCGCAGTTTGCACCCCTGACTTCTCTCTGCAACAAACAAATACTGACTGCCCAGGTATACAAACTGCCCGCGCAACCACGCAGGGCTGCCACTGCCCACACAACCACGCAGTGCTGCCACTGCCCACACAACCACGCAGTGCTGCCACTGCCCACACAACCACGCAGGGTTGCCACTGGTTACATATGAATCATCCACATCCCCCACCCCGTGAATCACCCGGATTCACCACAACATCCAGTACGGCTAACTTAGACACAGGGCGGCGGAGGATACCTGATGCGGTGCGTACATCGGCTCTGCGCACGATCCCATCGGACCCTTCATACGTCCGCTCCACACGACCACGGCACCAGCTTCTCCTCGGCATGTTCGCGTCGCAGATGAACACCAAATCTCCGATTTTTATTGGCTCACTTTTTCGGCACCACTTGACGCGTCGGGTCAACGTTGGCAGATATTCGTTGATCCAGCGTTTCCAGAAACGATCCCTTAGCTGACGCGCAATTCGCCACTGCTTACGTATGAAACGCGGCGTAACATCGACTTCCTTCAAAGCTGGCGTCAGCGCCGTATTGGCAGAACCGAGCAAAAAATGGTTTGGAGTAAGTGGCTCTTCATCCTCGGCTGACACAGGCAGATGCGTCAATGGACGCGAGTTTACCACATTCTCCGCTTCGATGATCAGGCATTGGAGAGTATGTTCCCTTGGCGACACCTCCTTCAATGTGTGACGCAAGACCCGTTTTACGCATTGGACCATGCGTTCCCAGACTCCACCTTCAGACGGATTATTCGGGCAGTTGAATATCCATTGGACACCCTTTGAAGCCAGCCCATCTTGTATGCGTTCACAGTCGAACACCTCTGCGAACCGTTTGGCTTCCTCGTTGGCGCCGATAAAGTTCTTACCGTTGTCACTGCGAAGCATGGTCGGAATCCCACGGCGATTGATAAAATTGCGAATAGCAAGAATACAAGCCTCAGTCGACAAATCGTACGCCACTTCCAAATGAATAGCGCGAATCGCAAGGCACGTGAACAAGGCGATCCATCTTTTCTCTATGTGTCTGCCCACGGTTATCGTTACCGGCCCGAAGTAGTCCAATCCTGTGTTGGTGAACGGGCGAAGATATGGCGTCAATCTGTCCTCTGGCAGGACCCCCATTCTCGGCGTTTCAGGCGCGGCTCTGTTAATGCGACACTCTTGGCAAATCGAAACTACGTGTCGCACCACTTGCCTCAGCCTCGGGATCCAAAATCGTCGACGGACCTCACAAATGACAGCCTCATGATTCTGATGCATCATTCGGCGATGATGGTGCATCACAATCAACTCGGTGAGCGGGTGACTCGGTGACAAAATGATGGGACGCTTCGTGCTGTAGGGAAGGCAGCTGGCAGCATCGATGCGACCACAGACACGGATTAGTCCGGCTTCATCCAGATATGGCAACAGCGTAACGAGCGCACTCTTATCGGGCACGCGTCCGTTGCGTTGGATGTGTGTTATCTCGACGCCATAGGCTTCGGCTTGAGCCTGGCGGCATAAGACAACTTCGGCGGCGTAAAGTTCGGCGGCGGTCAGCCCATACAGCTGTGACGGCTCAAGGCGTTTGCGGCAGGCGTCGCAGAAACGTAGCACCCAGGCTATAGTCCTCTTCAGGCGGCTATAAGAGGAAAATCGATTAAAATGAACAAAGTGATCGCTCGTCACCAGGAGCGTCGTCTTCCGGCGCAGCTCTTCATTGGCGGCAGAAACATCCACGGGCGCGTCAGGCGGCAGGAATGTCCAAGACTCTTCCGATTGACGTAGGAAGGACGGACCTTGGAACCATCGTGACTTTGGCGACATGTCAATGGTATGACTGACTCTGGTGGCTTCATCGGCGACGTTCTCATAAGTTGGAAGCCATTTCCAGTTAGACTCTTTCGTGGCAGATAAAATCTCAGCAACACGATGAGCCACAAAGGGTTTGTAAAGACGGCTAGGTGAATTAATCCACTGTACGACGGTTTTCGAATCACTCCACAGGAAGCAATTAGCAATGTTAACGGGATGCTCTTTCAGGACCATTTGCAACAAGCGCGTTCCAAGAACGGCAGCTTGTAGCTCCAAACGTGGGATGGTCATCGGCGCCAAAGGAGCACACCTCGTTTTGGCGCAGATCAACGACACGTGTACGTCCCCCTTCTGGTTTGTTGATCTCCAATAAGCGACAGCAGCATAGGCATTTTCACTGGCGTCCACGAACATGTGCAGTTGCATTTGAACTGGGCCACCGACTGAGAAGTAGTAGCGTGGCACTTGGACGTCCGAAACTCGGCAGAGGCTTTCACGTAACTTTTTCCATTCTGCATTAATGCCGTCAGGCAGTGGCTCATCCCACCCAACATCTCGCATCCAAACAGCGCGCATGACCAACTTGGCAGCTATCGTCACCTGGCTCAAAAATCCAAGAGGGTCAAAAATAGACATTACTATGCTCAACAGTTCTCTCTTGGTTGGACATCTTTGTCCGTCTGCTACCGCTTTGTTGACTCTGTGAAAGTGTAGATGGTATCGGAATGTATCGGTGGCAACATGCCAGTACATGCCGAGCACTTTCTCGTTGGCTAGCAGAACGTCACTCCTGCGTTCTTCACCCATTTGACTGGCAACAGCAAGTGAATTCGATGCGAAGTTACGCAACAAGAATCCGGCAGCGTGATGGATGGACCGGACACGCAGGCTGATCTCGATAGCTTCCTCCTCAGAATTGAAGCTATCCACGAAGTCGTCGACGTAGTGGCGTTCCAAGATAGATTTCACAGCGCGTTCTTCACAATCGCCGTGCATCAAGGCGTTCCTGTTTTTGATATACTGGGCCACACAAGGCGAACAAGTGGCTCCAAATATCATAACCATCATTTCGTAAACATCTGGCGGGCGTGTGTTATCGCCATGTCTCCACAGGAACCGTTGAGCGCACCTATCTTGCGGCTGAATGACGACCTGATGAAACATTTCTTTAATGTCGGCACAAACGGCGACGGATTCATAACGGAAGTTCAGTAGGACCGTCGTCAGTGGCTGATATTGCTGAGGTCCCTTCAGCAATTGGTCGTTCAACGAAGTCCCACCAACTGTGGCGGCGGCATCAAACACCAGGCGCAGCTTACCCGGCTTGTTGGGATTTCGTACGGCGAAGTGTGGCAAGTACCAAGTCTTTGGTCCCACCACGGCGGCTTCTGCTGGCTGCAGCTTTCTGGCGTATCCTTTGTTGACATAATCGTTGATGATGAAGTTGTAGGCAGCAGCAAACTCATCATCCTTCTCCAGTTTTCGCTCGACTCCACCTAGTCGCTTCAGGGCCATAGGATAGCTATCCGGTAGAGAAACGTCATCTGACTTCCATAGCAGTCCCGTTTGAAAGCGACCAGCAACATGTTTGGTTGTGCTCTCCAGTAGCTGGCGTGCTCGAACGTCATCAAAACTTTCCACCTCAGGAGCTGCTCTCACACCAAAGCTTTCGATCGAATAATAGTCAGCAACCAGATCATGTAAGCGTTGCTCCCCCCTGCGGCTGGATGAGGAGGCATGACGTCGATGCAACACTCCGCTGAGTCGGACCAAAAACGACCCAGCCCAATTCGGTTTGCGCAGCATATGGTCCACCTTCACGCATTGTGACAATATCTTTCGGAAGACCCAAACGACAATGGTCAAGTCCGATTAGCAATTGCGGCCTGACGCTGCCGTATGGCTGAAGTGGAAGCTCTCGGTCCGTCGTTGAACCTCCTGGCAGATCAGATTCGTGCAAGCTTTGCATAGGCAACTGCAGATTGTTGACGCCATACACGTTGCGCAGCATGTGTCTTTTCGTCATGCCGGCACCACTCACGCTCACGTTCACAACCTTTGCCAGTTCGTTGGATGACCTACCTCCGAACCACTGTATATTCAGTCGACGAGATCGACTCTGCAACCCAAGTTGATCTGAGAGCTCGTTATCGATCATCGTTATCGATGAGCCTTCATCCATTAACGCGGAAACATCCCTCTGCCCCCTTGGACCATACAACGTCACTGGCAGCACACGAAACAACAGCTTGTTGTTCGCCTCACTCGCACGGCAACTGAGCACTGTCTGACCTTCGCGCCGACCCGGAGTTGCAGGTGGCTGCTCTGCCTCCTCCGTCCGAGGCTCAGTTGTGTATGTCTTTGACGCAGTGTGCAGCAGCTCATGATGCTTCCTAGTACAACCTGTGCTAGGACATCGCTTTTGACGGCGGCAGTTGTGCAATGAGTGACCCAATGTCAAACACCCAAAGCACAGACGGATCTTCTTGCACAAGTCCCATCTTTCCGTAGCACTGCGGGCAAGAAACTGCTGACAGGCGGGCACTTTATGTTCACCTTTGCAGACAGGACAAACGTCTGTTTTCTCGTTGGCATAGAGTACAGGACGGCGTTTGGGCTCTGCACGCGTCTGGCTGACATTTTGTTGGACGGCACTAATAAGATTTGCGACCTCGTTCAACCAATTACTGAAGTCAACAATTGTCGGATATGGCTTGATGGGCGCAGCATATCTGGCCCATTCTATCCTTTTGTTCATGGGCAGCTTGGCGATCAACTCCTCAAGTAGGGTTGGATTGGCGATATGCTGGGTTGCGTCTGCTGTCTGCAAAAACACAACCAGATTTCTGGTCCTTGTGGCGAATGGGATCAGCTTGTCTATTTCTGAGTCCAAAATCGGCGGTATCTCTCGAACTTGCTGCAACTGTCCACGTATGAGCTGCTCCGGACGTCCAAACCGGAATCGAAGCTGCTCAACTACTGCGGCGACATTATCCGGATGAATCAGCAGCGACTTCACTGTCTCTCGCGCCTCCCCCTTTAGGCACTTCTGCAGGCGCAGGCAGTTCTCAAAATTCGAATAATTGTACATGGCGGTGGACTGCACATAAGTTGTAAAAAACATGGGCCACTCCTCCGAGTTTCCCCCAAAATATGGCAAATCCAATAAATGCCTCGGCGACGACCAATTCAATGCGGCGGCAGAGTTCGTTTGAGTATTCGCTGAAATCCACTCAGAATTTGTGCTTGTTGGCAACCTCGGCTGGCAATAAGTTGGCAACGCAGGCGTGTAACTATTGATGCCTGCAGAACAAAAGTTTGAATAAACGGCTGAATTACAAAACGGCGCTGGCGTCATCATGGCGGCACTCGCTGCTAACGGAATAGGCGACGGCGTGGCGGCACTCGCTGCTAACTGTATAGGCGACGGCGTGGCAGCGGTCGCTGTTGACAAGACAGAACATGCTTGTTCGGTAGAAGCTCCCTTGATTTGTGGCAAGCTATTCTCCTGCATGATATGCAGCTGAGCCTCCAAGGCTGCTATTTTTGCTTCCATCTGATGCAGAAAACTTGTACTCACGCTGCGGTTATTGATTTGACTTCCACTGACTGGTGCTACATTAGCACACTCGGCGACATTCTCAACTGAAGGTACGACGGCACTAGACATTCCACCGTTCTCCCCTCTGACTGTTACGGGAACAGCAACAGATTTGGCTCCTTGGCCGGCGACACTTGTGTTGATGGCTCCTGCGTTGGCTGAGGCGGATGCCCCGGCGGCCGACGACGCAGTATCAACTTTCCTTGGGTCCATTCTTTCGGCGATGCGCTCGCTCTTTCGCATGTCCTGCTGGCTACAGGATTCCCAGTGACGTGTTCTCTGGCGGCTATGCGTCACAATTGCACTACACGGCGGTGGTAGTGGCTGCACGGCTGGGGCAGCTCCGTTTATTTGACTCCGAAACTTCACAATTCGCACTGCACGGCGGTGGCAGTGGCTGCACGGCTTGGCAGCGCAACGACTGCGAAATAAAAGATTGTTGCCGACGGCAGTCAGGAGCTCGAATAAAACACTGGTGATGTTTAACGGTTTAGCGTGCGTGCGTGCGTTTATTTCTGTTCGGGAAACAAACAATGAAATATAAGTTTTAAATAATGCAGTCGAGCTTACCGCAGTTTGCACCCCTGACTTCTCTCTGCAACAAACAAATACTGACTGCCCAGGGATACAAACTGCCCGCGCAACCACGCAGGGCTGCCACTGCCCACACAACCACGCAGTGCTGTCACTGCCCACACAACCACGCAGTGCTGCCACTGCCCACACAACCACGCAGTACTGCCACTGCCCACACAACCACGCAGGGTTGCCACTGGTTACATATGAATTATCCACAGGACCAAAACGGCAACACTGATACCGACGTGTCCCATTTTAAGCCATTCGTAGTGTCGGCTTATGCCGACGTGTCCGCGAAAGGGTTAAGAAACTCAGTTCAAGTGTCAGAGGAACGTGGTGAGTCAGCCGAGGAAACTGGGGATAGACACTCCATCAATTTAACTTTCATGTTAATACTAATTAAGATGAGTTCTAAAATTTTAAGAAACCTGTTTTTGAAACCGTTGACTTGCGCAAGGTCTATATTTAAGAAGTTGTCATCCAGCCCTCGAGCATCCAATGACTGACTGACCACATCTCTGTCTTTGCGGAACACTTGAAAGAGATTGGAGTATAAAAACACGTGTGACGTTGCTTTTTTGTACCACAATCAGGCAAAAACCACTGAACCGATTAGATGAAATAAGCAGACAATTTTTTTTTGTCATTCCCTTCCTGTGTCCTGGAACCTAGAGGATTTTAACCTGGTTATATGTACTCAGTTTATTCAATGCTTCAATGCCTTCCAGCACCAACCCTGAGGTAATCTCATACGAGATTAGTGCTTTGATGGCTGCTTGACTGTCAGAACAAATGACTATGTTTTGCTTCCTGTACAAACGCTCCATAAAAACTTGCAGGCTTTCAACTCGTTTGTTTAGGGAATCATCAAAGTTGTCATTTCGGTGCCATTTTCCCATTCGTCGCCGTACTTTGAAGCGACGTAGCACCAGCAGGCGATTTCTCCAACTTAGCCGGAATGTGGGAATGGTAAAGGAAAAGGGAATGGTAATGGAAAAAGAAAAGACAGGAAAACTAGGCGTGGCACCACCAGCATACATTTTTAGACAATAACTTTGGAACCATAAGTCACACATCAATTAAATTTAGTACGAAGTTACTATTTTGTCATGTCCTTCGATAGAGGAAATGGGGGCGGGTATTAAACGAGGGGGTGTGGCACCGCCCATACAACTACAATTGTTTATATGAAATAGCTTCGGAATTGTAAGTCGCACAGCATTGAAATTTGGTGTGTCATCTCATAGAAGTGTCATTCTACTATTAAAACTTGATGAGCGTTGGACAAGGGCCGTGGCACATTTGTATGACCCAAACTATCCCCATGACAGGAACTGTTAGTCGCAAATCAATTAAACTTAGTACGAACCTACCATTTAGTCATACCTTTCGACCGATTTTTTATGACTGTACTGTAGATGAAACTTGGTACGAATTTTCCACTTAGATTGTTTGTCCTGACTAACTGACTGATTGATTTATCCTTGCCCAGCCCATATCGCTGAAGCTACAAACATAAAGTTTGAACTGTAGATAGATCTTGAAGAATGAAACTCCGTTAAGACGGGATTTGTATGTTAAGGTGTTGTATGAGAAACGTGATTTAATAGATATATTGATTTCGAACTTCCTGAAAATACTCTAAATCAAAAATAATTCGACACATATAGTATTGTATAATTTTCGAAAATCAAAATTTAACTGTTTCTCATTATTTTCAAAATCGAAATCTAACCGCATCAACGACGAGATAGAAATTCAAGTAATCAAATCAAATTAATATCAAATTTGTTTGGGCCTTTTGACTTCAAACTTGGTAAAAGTCCTTCAAATGTTAAATAACTCGATACATGTTTTTCATTTCCTGAATATAAAAGTTTGACGGGTCAGCAACGGGTTAAAAGTTTGTATGGAGGAACTGTAAAAAAAACCATGAATTAATTGACTTCCAACTTGGTGAAAGTACTCTTAGTGAAAAATATGTTAATTATAATAATTAATTATTATAATAATTAATAATAATAATATATAATAATTAATAATAAGTGTTTTTCACTGCCAACTTACTCTCGAAACACAATAAGGGCCGTTTTTCAATGATGCGAAAGCGATACAGAGTACCGATTGACTTTCGCATCGCAATTCACTTTCGCATCGCATTACAGAGTAGCCCCCCTGGCGAATTTCCCGGCCAGTCTTCCCATATTAGCTTAAATAGACTTTTAGCAACACTTATTGACTGTTTCGCCGTGTGACACAGCGCGCCGTCCTGCATTAAAATCGATCTTCTCGATCGATCAGATCTTCGAGGGAACTGCTTAGGATTTTTGCAGCAATTTCCATATACGGGAAGCATACGTATTTCCCATCAACAGTCCGTTTTTCATCGACAATTATTAGCTCAGACTTTCCATGTGTGCTTATGCCGCCCGCAATCATTATTTTCAACCCTTGTTTTGGCCGTTGAAATGGTTTAAATGATGATGGATCACTAGTTCTTGTCCTGGTATTTAGGCGATTAGGCTTTGGAAACAGTTCCACTGGTGATTATCCGTGAAAAGTATCCTAGCTCGTAGGTTTCGCCTGATTTCATTATATTGTGTAAATTTTTCTTTTGTCATCCTTTTACAAAAGTTTAAGCGGTCTCGAATGTTTTTTTCAGTTAAAAGAGTCTTTACAGGGCACACATATGCATACTTTTCCCAAGAAGTTTTTCTAATATAGTTTACTATCTTCAGGAGGAGATGCATTTAGCTGTTTTGTCACTATTCGCGTTCCAATGCTAGTTTTTTCTTTCGCTAAATTTCTTATCTATGTTTTGATTGATGTTGTTAATTTTGTTGGACGACCACTTCTCGGCTGGTCAGCTATGTTGTTGACCGTTGTCCGAGTCCACTTTAACACAGTATTATAAGACACTTTTAATTGCGTACTTATTCGTAATTTAGGAACCCCATTGTTATGAAGTGTTTGAATGTAAATTCTTAAGACCTTCGTTTTCTTGAAAACAATATAGGCTTTGGATAAAAATTGTCTAACATTTGTGCAAAGTAATTAAAAAATGCATAACCTTAGTTTTGGGTAAAAAGACATTACGAAAACATGTCGATAAACACAGAAATAAATTTGATATTTATGAAATGCTATGCATTTAGAACACAAATAAAAAAAATTACGTTATTTTGTTCCAAAATAAAAGCCGTGGTCACAAAAAATTGCTGCAAGATGCGATCAAATTGAAGCTCACTTTACAATTAATCTTCTACCTGTCCCTTGGGGCCTATTAGACCCCAGGCAGAATTGAAGAAACGGTTGAGCGGTTTTGTGCGCTCGTCTACTTGTGTTATTTAGTGTTAATCGTGCTTGCAACCAAATATTTTCCCGTTCCCAGCTACTTTCCATGATCTTTAGCCCATCCAGACCATGGTGGTGGATAAATTCCGCATAGCCTTTTGTAACGTGCGCGGGCTTAGGGCGAACTTTTTCGCAGTTTACGCGTACGTTAACCTCCATAAACCCCACATAATGGCACTAGGCGAGACCCAGGTGTGTGAAGATGCGGATCCACTGGATTTTCACATCCCGGGGTACCACTTACTGCCATTATTCTCTCCTCACAGGGGTCTTGCCCTTTTTGTGTGCAGTAATGTTGCGTACCAGTGCCAGCATCAACTTTACACGACGGATGCCGAATTTAGCTCCATGTGGGTTAAATTCAATATCCAGTCGCACATTCTGCACTTCTGCTGAATCCAATTCTACATGTTAAAATCTATGTAACAATTGTTATAAAACATACCAAAGGTCAATAATTTCACTGTAATTCAAAACCAAAAATAATGGGTCGGACCAAAATGCAACAATTCCATATCTATGCAATATATAACTTCGAGATATTAGTGAAAAGTCAATGATATAAATTATTTTTATTCTTATGGTACCTCTACAATAAAATTTAAATTTATTGTTATGGTTACTCTACAATGACTATAAACGGTAAGAATTTTATTGAGTTTTTGGGCGTGTTGAAAAAGCTTTGCGAAAAGATACTACAATTTTTGTTGAAGAAGGTTATAACAAAGTTTATTCCGTGCACGGGCAAGTTAAGATTTTAGGAAAGGATTGGGACCTTAAGGAATTAAAAATGTTGGCAGAATATTACCGTCTTATAACGGCATACAGAGTATCAATGTACATTAAAACTTCTAAATCTTACATAATTGACGGCGAAGAAAAATTAACCAGCTATCATAAAAGATGCAAAATACCCCTTCGTTTGCCTGATGGAATTCCTCTTGGTGTTGCAATTAAAGAAAGATATTGTTAAACTCTGGAAAACCTGGCCAACAGTAGTCAAACATTTCGGGGTTAGAATTTTAGACGAACAAGGAAATAGTTCCAATTAAGGGGAGGTGGGGGGGAAGGGTTTACACTTTCGAAAAATCGAATTTTTTGTTTTTATTTATCTTATTGTTAAACATTTTAGCTTTAGCTTTTTCTCTTCTATCGCGTTTTTCTCAAAACTACTTTTTCAAAGTCCGTGATCACTGTCATTTAAAAACTACTAAACCGATTAATTTGAAACTTGGTACACATTTTCTACATATAAAATACCTCCCCCCAATGTTTAGTAAACAATTTTTTTTACATTAAGGGGGTTACAAAATGGCGGAATTTTTCGTCGAAAATATCAGTTTACACTTTAGATGGCCACCAAAAATTTTTAAATGAAAAAAAAATAATCGGAGAACGTTGGGGGGAGCATTTGATAATACTTTGACTACATTTTAATGGTTTTTGATTTCAGATAATTTCCGACCGAGATACAGTGATCACCGCAAATTGTATTTTTTCAAAGACGTTCTGGTCTGCCACCGGCTTGTTTTGTAATATTTCTGCATGAAAAAATGACAGAATATTGTTAAAAGTATGCTTAATAATGTACAAAAGGTTTAAATTTGATCAATCCATACTTTCAAAAAAAGTTCATAAAAAAGTGTTTTTTTACGCTGAAACCCTTACCCCCCCTTAAACCGATGATATAACCTTATGTGACTGTTAGGAGTTAATATGAGATGTAACACAATGTTGATTTTTTTTTAATATCATACTTGAATACTTATATACTTTTGTAATACTTGAATGTACTTGTGTAATATAATAAAACTTATGCAATTCAAATTAAAAAGATTTCATTTCTATGTTGTTCACAGCAAAACGCCACAATTCCAAACCTAGTTCATATCAAAACGCAACATTTCCATAGGGTTCATAGCAAAATGAAATAAATACTATGTGTCGGACCAAAACGCAATATTTCCAAATTTGTTTTCTAAATAACTAAAAAAGTAATTGCAAAATAAATTAACTTATTTATGATTTGTATTGTTCCTAGAAAACTATTATTCCACAGCAACTATTAAAAGAAAAATATATATCCTACTGACTTTAATTACATTTGTTCGTTTATCCAAAAAATTGTTAAGGTGGGATTATTGCGTTTTGTTATGGACCTCCTCAGTTGTAGTTGCTGGTGATTTCAATATTCATAATTCCAATTGGCTACGCCATGCCAGCCACACAACTCCTGAAGGCTTCTTTGTCGAGCTCTTTGCCGAGTCTAATAACTTGACTCAATTAGTGCATCAACCAACGCATATCCCCTGCGTTGCGGGGCAAGCACTCAATACTCTAGACCTTTTTCTCACTTCACATCATGAAAAATATGATGTTGAAATGCACACACCTCTTGGAAACTCTCTCTTGGAAACTCTCTATCCTTTACTCTTCTATCCGCAATGCTTCGCCCTTAGCCCCGAAGCGCCTAGTGTGGATGTATATGATAAAGCTAACTGGAGTGGACTTAATGAATTTTTCGCCCACTTCAACTAGAAATTGTGTTTTCTTGATAGCAACATAAATGCCGCAGCCACAATAGTTGAAGAAATAATATTATTGTGAATGCGGTCCTTCATCCCCAATAAGCTAATTTGCATTAAACCTAAGGACAATCTATGGTTTAATGAGATATGCAGAATTGCTGTCAGGTCTAAAGCGGAAGCTTTCAGAGTATGGCAGGCAAATAAAAATGCCACCACTGAACAGCTACGTAAACAGGCTAGAAATCGATGCAATGCCATCCTACGACGCCAAAAGTTTCTGCACGAACAGCGCCAAAGGAAAAAGTTCTTCAATGCCAGCGTGATAGTAAGAACTTCTGGTCATTCGTTAAGAAGATGAAAAACCAAACATCGTCTTCAATGTCAACTCTCCTTAACAATGATCAAATCATCACTCACTCGGTTGATAAAGCTAATTTGTTGGCAAAAATTTTCGCGAGAATTCCTCCCTGCCCCCCAGCGATCAACCACTGCCCGTAGTCGAAAACGTATCTTGCTCTATGCCAGAAATTCATTTTCGGACACGGGTAGTTAAAAGAGTGCTTGCAAATCTCGATGTAAATAAGGCTTCAGGGCCGGACGGCATTCCAGCCCTTGTTTTGCAAAAGTGCGCTACCTCACTGGCTTGTCCATTACGCAAACTTTTCAACATGTCATACACCACAGGTGTATTTCCGACATGTTGGAAGGTGGCAAATGTTCAACCAGTTCCTAAAAAAGGCAAGACTACTGACCCTGCGAACTACCGACCTATAGCAATCTGTTCGGTGCTTTCGAAAGCAATGGAAAGCATTGTAAACTTCAACCTTGTGAAGTATCTGGAGCACAATAGACTGCTAAGTGACCGCCAATACGGCTTTCGAAGACAGCGATCGACGGGAGACCTTATAGCGGTCCTCACCGAGAATTGGAACCACAGCATTCTAAACCTCGGTGAAAGCAAGGTTGTTGCATTGAATATTTCCAAGGCCTTTGACCGAGTGTGGCATAAAGCACTCGTGTCAAAATTGGTTGCCTATGGCGTCGGTAGTACCTTCTCTCGTTGGATTACGAGCTTCCTCTATGATCGCTCTATTCGTGTTGTAATAGACGGCATAACCTCGGAAAAGCATTCCCTTAGCGCGGGAGTGCCGCAGGGTTCGGTCCTTTCTCCAACCCTTTTCCTGATCTTCATCAACGACCTATTGTCGTCGACGATGAATTCCATCTACTCGTTTGCGGATGACAGCACCATTTGTCATTCATATTCCTTTACAAAGCGCCCCAGCTCTGTGGAGATTGAGAGAGAACGGCGCCGTATGAATGACACACTTAATAGTGACCTGCAAACAATCTTCAAGTGGGGTCAAGCGAACAGGGTCGATTTTAATCCTCGCAAGACCCAATGTTGTCTGTTATCCCATGGGTATGGGTATTGCGGAATCGGCAGCCCTTGATGTTCTGGGCATGTCCATTAAGAACGATCTTCGTTGGAACGATCATATTTTTGGCGTGTCGAAAGAAGCAGCAAAGTGCCTCGGCTTCTTAAAGCGGTGCAAAAAATATTTCACCCCGTCCGATCTCCGCATTATTTATACCACCTATATCCGACCTAAAATGGAGTTTAACTCGCACCTATGGGCAGGGGCTTCGAAAACCCATTTGCTCCTGAATCGGGTGCAAAACCGTGCGATTAAACTTATAGGGGACAGTAGGGCATCCAGCTCTATTGACTCCTTGGAACATCGTCGAAACGTGGCATGTGTGGTGTTATTTTATCGATACTTTTCCGGTAATTGCACAATGGAGATGAGCAGCTTGATGCCATCACTCCGGGTATTCCCACGGGCAACCTGTTTGAACACTGGCGCCCATGTATTCCACGTCGAAACGATGTTCCAGCGCACTGCGCACTACAGAGAAAATACGTTCCTGGCCCGTACAGCGCGATTGTGGAATGGTCTCCCTGCAGATGTTTGATCTTGATGGATTCAAGGCAAGAGTCCATAATTACGTCTCTCAAAATCCTATCTCCTAACCTTTATATCCTTTCTGAACCAACGCAATGCCTCGCATTAATAGGGGTCATCCACTGCGCGTTTGTTCGAGTCAAAGAAAAAAATAATAACAAATCGAGAAAAACACTTTTCGGGGCTTTCTCCTTTTCTTTTGTGATTTATGTGTTATATTCCTTCATGTTTTGTCAATAAATTATAAAACCGTTTGGTTGGGGCCATCCTGACCCCAAAGGACAGCAAACGCAATTTTGAGCAAGGGACAGGCAGAAGGTTAATACAAAAATGCTTGTGCGACTCAAAACTGAAATAATAGCTGATAGTTTTGCCAACGTTCCAAACCATCACATTATAGGGATTTCCCTATTTCGTTTTCAAATATACAATTGGTATATTACAATTGAAACGACTCGTAAGGAGCGGTGTAGTGAGGCGGCTGTTGGGCATCTTAATACTGCCCTAACATCAAGCTTCGAGCTAGCCTGCCCAACTAGACCTCCCCTTGGCCAGACCCCTGTTTCGTGGTGGAACAGGAAGCTTCAGTTGCTAAGACGTGAGTCTAGAAAACTTCTCAACCGGGCCCTCAAGACGAATCTTGACGAGGACTGCGACCTCACCAATGCACTCAGAAAAACAATAAGAAGCTTATTCGAGCTTCGAAGAAGGCCTCTTTTAGAGATTTCTGCAGTGGCATTCGTCCTTGGATGGAACTATTGCTAGGGCAACCACACCCTCTCCACATGACTGGTACGTCGCCAAAACTGTGGCGAATAAAGCTGCCATTCGATTTAAAATCAAGTTCTTTAACAGGTCCTGATGGCATTTATCTGATCGTGTTGAGCGAAGGTATACGTGCCTACTAGGCATCGCAATCCCGGGATCCCGGGATCCCGGACTTTCTCCAGTCCCGAAAATCCCGGGATTCAAATCTTTTAATCCCGGGATTTTCGGGATTGCAAAAGATGCTTCAAAGTTCAAATGAAATAAATTTAAAAGCACAAAAACCCAATTCCTTATCTGAAGGAGGAGGGAGGGGATAGAGGGCGTCTTTTGCAAAAGGCTTATAATTATTTACTAAGCATTCAACCAGCAAGTGTTGAATCTGAAAGATGTTTTCTCTCAGCAGGGTTTATTTGCAATAAATTTCGCTCTAGATTAGAGGGCAAAACATTTAATGCCTTAGTATTTTTAAGATATCAGTTTTTAGTTAATCACAACGCTTAACTTTTTTATCGAAATAATCGAAGTAAACCTAAAAGTACTAACAAATTAACTATTTTATTTTTTTTATCAAATATGCGTATATATTTACTTTATGATACATTTGATGCAAAGCAATAAGTTATGTTTAAGTGTCATTTTTGGATAAAACAAAATGTTATCAAACTGAAGTTAAATGTCAAATGAAAAGCTTTTAAGTTAAACAAAATTAGCGCCACCTCCATAAAACGTAAGACATGCTCAATAAATAAATACATGTCTTACGTTTTATGGAGGTGGCGCTATTTATTTGATCAAGAAAACGATGGATCGATGTGTATGTGTACGAATTTTGCAGGAAATCGTGCTACCGTATGTCAGTGAAAAAACGCCAATGCTTTGGGTCTTCCAACAGGATTATAACCTAAAGCATACAAGAAAGGTCGCACGAAAGGAGCTTCGCAAAAGCAGGATTAGGGTTATGGAATGGCTCGCACAATCACCAGACTTCAATATAATTAAAAATTTGTGGTGTGACGTGAAGAGAGCAGTTGCTCACAATAATCTTTTAAATAATAATCAACTTTGAGAAGCAGTAGACCACGCCCCTAGAGAAAGATATGAAAATTTGGTTATTTCCATGCATCGGCTCTGTGCTGCAGTAATAGCCAAACAACAGTCACGCAGCTAAATATTAATTTGAACGAAACACAATTGTTGCTTCATTTTTATGAAAGTAAAGCGAACTACTATTTTTTTGACCGTCCATATTTTGGAGCTTTTGACGCATTTAATTTAAATCAAACCAAACTGAGTTTAATTCTTAAGTTTTCTTTTATGATTGCATTGTTAACACATATAACTTGTTAAAAAAATACAAAATAAATATTTGTAAAGAAAAGCAGATTATTTTTTCTTAATTTTCTTTTCGTTGTACGCGTACTACTATTATTTTGACCGCAACTGTATCTATCGTGTAAAAAGAGAATTAGGTGTATATGTAAATATTAATTCTAATGCAAAAATACAATCGCCCTGTTTGGCGCAACATACTTGAAAGTATTTGTTCAGATGTACTGTGCTGTATCTAGTGATTTGTCGATCCCATCACTAATCCTAATCTTTCCTTCTCATCTTGTATTAATGTTCCCACTATTTTTGCTGCTCCCCGGCTTCGGCCGTTGGTATCGTTTAATGTTTCTTGTATTCTATTGTTACTTGTATTTCATTCGTCGGTCAATAAAGATCACTAAACCGAGCCACACCACGTATTTTTATTTATCCGCTCCGCCGCGAACCGAAAAATATACATGGTCCTTCGAGCTATCGCGGACCCGCGGATCGAAACAAAACACAAAAAACAATAAAAAACAGTGAACAAAAAACAATCTCAAAAACAAAATAATCAACAAGTGAACAACAAGTGAACTCAAAGTGAAACGACACTCACATCAAAACAAAAACAAACATAGTTACACCAAAAAAAAAACAAAACAAAAAATACACAAAAAAAGTGCACAAATTCAAGAAAGTAAAACAAAAATGCAGTGGACAGTGCAGTGCAAGAAACAATAGCAACAAAAACACGCACATCAAAACAACAACACACACCCACGACGCAGAGAAAAAAAGGAAACAGAGGAGAACTCTACAAAGAACAAAAAAAGCAGCAGCGTCACAGCACAGCAGCGGTCAAACAACAGCAATAGAGGATCTACCCAATCTCGGGCACGGGGCCCATAAAATATAAGCCACACATTTATATTATCTCAATATAAATAACATAATAACAAATATATTTCCCCCAAATATATACCCACTCCCCAAAAATTTAGCATTTTGGTACCCCGCCACTGCTCGCTTATCGTGCATTTCCCCAAGTACAAAACAGCGCGGTGCAGTTGTACATTTCGCAGTCTCTTTTGTGCGACCTTCGCTGCCGAAGCAGCAAAATCTCAGCTGCAGCCAGCAAAGACGCACTGTTCTAGTGCAGCATTTCTCCCGCTGCATTTCCACACTCCCACTTGTACGCATTTCGTGTTTTGTTTTTGTGCGACACACGCAAGCACTGAGCAGCGAGCACTCCCGCTGCTGCTTCCAAGTGCAAGTGCACATTCGTACTTCTGCCTAAGCAATTTTACCACTCTCGCTGGCAGAAGTAAGCAAACTCGAATACAGTGGGACGAGTAGCCTTTTTTCGCAGCACATTGAACAATTTTCTGAGACTTAGAAAATTTTCAATAGTGCTGCACATACAAATTAAATTATTTTTTAAATAAAATAGTTTTTTAAAAAAGGTTGCGGAGCGAGCTCCGCCTTTATTACTTGTAAGTCGAAAATAGACTGAACAAAACATTTTGCTTAAAACTAAAGCATAGCCGAAAAATGCAAGCCATATCACCTGCATTGCCGCGTGAGGTGTTTCCAGGAATTCGGTTTAGGCAATCACACGGTTTGCAGCAGACATAGCGTCAGCGTAATTTTAGCGTAAGCGGAGAATGGTGGCAACTGCTTTGCAGGTCAAGCGATGTGGACATTTTATTTTTTGTATGTGTCAGCGCGGCTAGCGTTAACTCCTCCATGCCCAAAATCGATTGTCCTCAATCGTCAGAAATATGGGACGTCGTTGAACCTTATGCTTTGAGCATAGTTGGTGTTTCCAGGTTGAGTGACTGTTGGAGTAACTGGCGACGGTGGGCCCGCAGTGGATTCTGAGGTGTTTATTTCCTTGATTATCATCTTTCTCGATGATTTGCGTTGGCGTATCCACAGGGATATGATTGCGGAGATTAAGATCAACGATATTATTGATGTTTCGCTCGCTAGCGTTCCTAATTTTAGTGCCCGAATTTCATGGGTGTTGCTAATGTGAAGTTAGTTCAAGTTTTGAAGTGTCAAAAGATTTTCCCATTTTTCTTCAGTTGGTGTCGGCTGTAGGGAGGCAGGGACAACTTTCAGCGGTGGAGCCTGTAAGCTTCGGAAAATTTGACCGTTTATAGTGACTGTGGCGTTGCTGAATTTTAAGAGGAGGGTACCAACGAGGTGGTGGTTAGTTTCATCTATCTTTATCGTTCCATTGTAATCGTTTAAAATAATCATTCCGGGGTGTATCTCTTCTACGGATGCTCTGCTGTGGCTATTTCTGAAGGTGCAGAGTGACGCTTGGCTTTTCATAATATTCGGTATGCACGTATCATTACTTATATTTAACAATTGGTCTTGGTTACAAATTTTTATATCATTATATTCATTAGATTTGCTTCTTACCACATATATTTCGTTTTCATGTTTTATAATTTCGTTGAATGATAATTTTAAAACTTTCCCTGCTTTCTTCACAGGTCTTAGGATATAATTTTCGTATAATATCTTGCTAGTCAGTGGTATTTTAATTACGTATAAAATTGCTGAGTTATTATGTAAGACATTTACTTTTGCGTATTCTAATGCTTCTTCTGTCGATGCAAACGGCATATTTTCTTCTTCCAATTTTTCTATCGCTAACTTTATTTCAATCTTATTTAACAATATTGAGTTTATCATCCCATTTGTCGCCCATTGTACGGCGTATTTGATATTTATTAGTTCTTCTTTGATCAATCTTATTCTATTCTGTAAATTTATCGCAATTTCATTCTCTATATAGTTGTTTTTCTTGATTGTATTAATTAGGTTATTTACTATTTGTGTTACATTGTGGTGGATTTCTTCTAAGTGCGTGATTGGCAGTACGTGTAGAGGATTTTTGTGCGGAGGGGCAATTCCAGTGCTCCTCCTTCCATTTCCAGTCGATGAGCATCGAGCCAATCACGGCGCGGGTCAATTCTGACGACGCGGCATTTTCCCTAAGTGGGCCAACGCTCTGCGTCGACCTGTGGTAGGTCGGGTCGTATTGCAATGCGCGATCGGTGCAAGTGCCCACATGTGTTGTGACATGTGTCGCTTGTGCAAGTGCAGGCCACTTGAGTGACGCCGGCGTTCTTGTGCATGCGACACTTGACACTTGCAAAATGTAAACAAAGTGGCGCGCGCACCGCAAAGGGCGAGCCGCGCCAGTTACAAGTGGCTAAAAAGCCGACGTTATGAGCAGTATTTCAGTGAAGGAAACGAACAGTTTGCCTCATGTCATAAAGCTGATCTTTATTTTGAAAAACAAGGTCTTATATACTAAAATTTACAACGGTTGTGCGGAGGGGCAATTCCAGTGCTCCTCCTTCCATTTCCAGTCGATGAGCATCGAGCCAATCACGGCGCGGGTCAATTCTGACGACGCGGCATTTTCCCTAAGTGGGCCAACGCTCTGCGTCGACCTGTGGTAGGTCGGGTCGTATTGCAATGCGCGATCGGTGCAAGTGCCCACATGTGTTGTGACATGTGTCGCTTGTGCAAGTGCAGGCCACTTGAGTGACGCCGGCGTTCTTGTGCATGCGACACTTGACACTTGCAAAATGTAAACAAAGTGGCGCGCGCACCGATTGATGTACGTTTGTCTTGTCGATTGGCTTGTGCGCTATACTGTTGGCATAAGTGGTCACGCGGTACCACTACAACATTATTGATTTGATCATTAAAGGCGTTATTTATAACAATCTGCTTATTATTGTTGGCGTTTAATTCATTTATATTATTGCCTAGCATTTGGAAGTCATCGTGATCAGGAGTACCAGCGATGTACTTCCACGCTGTACCTAAGATATTTATTGATCTCTTTTTCCTACTTTCATCTAGTGGTTTTAAGCTTTGTAGAATGTCTATGGTTTGGGAAATTTCTTTGATTAACAGCGGATGGAAAAGGTTATACCCGTGACAGACATGTAGTACAAAAATCCTGCTAGTACAAAAATCCAATGTCTGTCATCGGTTTTTTCAACTTTTGTTCGAAAGCAACTGGATTTTTGTACTACAATCATAGTACAAAAATCCAGTAGAATACCACGAACAGGAATGGGATTTTTCAGTTTACTACAAAGGGAACCGACTGGAATAGAAACGGAACATACAGAAAAGCTTAAACCGCTTTAAGCTCTTAAAGCTCTTCGTTGACAACCTCACTGCAGGAATAGAGAATGAACAGAAAATATATTTCCGTTATGTTTAAATTTGTTTTCGCCGCTGTCAAAATGTACTACGTAGTACAAAAACCAAGTGTGTGTCAGCATGCTAGTATGGGTTTTTTAGAGCTTTGATTGTAGTATTCTTCGTAGTACAAAAATCCTATGTCTGTCAGCAGTATTAGTTCTAGGAATATTTTGCTCTGTATAGGAGTGAGCTTGGTGGAGGAAAGTTGCGTACATGGTCATGTCGATCGGATGAATTACTCTAAAGTGTCCGTCCTTTATTTTCGTCTGTCCAGAATTTATAGTTATAAGATGTGTCGCTGTGTAGTCCAGTATTCTGAGCTCTGCGCTGATCAAACCGAAGGATAGCTTGTTGGAAAGAGTGAAAAAATGTTTAAGTTTTTATATGGCTTTTGTGGATAGTCTTCCCGGATTCTGTTATGACTGTTGTGTTTTTGTCTTGAGCAACCACTTCTTTTCTGTATCTAGGCGTTAATTTATTGCCAAGTCTTTTATTTATTTTGACGTAAATTGTTTCTCCTATTGTATAAGTTTTAATAGGTTGCTTGCCTTGATTGTGGTAGCGAAGGTCTGAGTCTTGTTTGTCCTGTAGCTTTTTGACTGTCTCCCTTCTGTCCTTCTCTAGTAGAGTCGGGTCGCTGCTAACTCGTCTGCCGAAAAATGTCTCTATAGGTTTTTTTCCTGTCGTTGAATGGATAGTGAGATTATATTCTCTAACTGATCTTTCTAAAAGTTCCTCAAAGGACTTATGGCTATTTTCTGTTTTAAGGCAGCGCATTATTTCTTGGAGTGTGGAGTGGAAACGTTCAATTTGGCCATTTGCACAACTGGTATATGGGAGTGTTCTAAAAATTTGCATACCAAATTCATTCTCTATCATAAAATTAATGGAAGCTGAGCTGAATGATTTTTCGTTATCGATTATAACAGTTTCAGGGATCAGAAAAGAGAGAATATCTCTTAAAGGTGTTTTAATATCTTCTGTCGCTCTGGATTTTAGGGTTATTTATTTATTTATTTATAATAATTTACATAGAAAAAAAATTTTTATATAAATTAAAGTACGCAGCACTGGCTTCAAGGCCTTCAGCCGCCTTGTAATTAAATCTAAGAGTTAAGAACTTACGCTATGTGTTAGTACGTCCGTTGTTAGATAAATCTTAAGAGGTCATTGTCTTTTAGAAAACTATATACATAATTGATGTTTTTTTCTGACGGTTCGCTTAGAGCGTTAATGAGGTTATTGTTGCCGTTAGAACGGTTTTTTTATTTGTTAGGAATATGTCAAGGTGAACTAATTGTCCTGGATACTGCGGGAACGGAGTGGGTTGAATTTCTGGTTTTGCTGGGTGGCGGTCATATTTGTTTTCCTTACACACCGTGCATTTTTTTATAACTCTATTTATCTTTTTCGTCATGGAAGGGAAATAATATTTTTCGATTATTTGGTTTTTGTTTTCACGGTTATTCCTGTGCGCTCGCCTGTGTGTGTGGATAATGGTTTCCTCTTGTTTTTGTTCATTAGTGACGTCTTCTACCTGTGTCTGAGTAAATCTTACTTTGTATTGGTTAAAATGCATAGAGTATAGTTCCTGTATCTGTCCCCTAGTTCGTTCGTCAGTTTTTATGCAGTTTATAACAGAAGGGTTTAAGTAGCGTTTAAGAAGTTGTATTAATTTGTCAGGGTCAAAACTCGGTTCAGTAATAATGTGTCTGTGATATGTAGGGAATACGATTTTAAATTGGTACGACGAGGTATCATCTATTGTTAGGAAGATCTGGTTTTTGAATACATTAATTGGTACGTTGACGCTATAGATTAAATTATGGGAGGAGCTTTCGTCACTGTGTTCGGTTGCTGTTAGAGAGTTAATTTGTTCGTGAGGGGTTCTTGATAAAGCGTCTGCCACCACGTTGGCTTTTCCCGGCTTGTAGCACAATTCATAATTGTATTCCTCGAGAATCGCCTTCCATCTTTTCATTTTACTTATTATTATTATTGTTATTTTTGCTGCTCAGAGCATAAGTGAGCGGTTGATGGTCTGTATAGATTTTTACCTTGGATTTGCCGTATAAGTAACTTCTTAATGAATTCAGTGACCATATTATTGCCAGCATTTCCTTTTCGTTGGTGGCATAATTTTCTTCGGTCCTGCTTAATGTTCTTGAAATGAACGTAATGGGTTTGTCATTTTGCGTCTATGGCGTAATTAGAAGCGTCGGTTGTTAACGTAAATTCTTTTTCGAAGTTTGGATATGATAGTATCAGATCTTCTGAGATGAGAGTTGCTTTAATCTTTTTGAAAGCTTCAATGGCTTCAGGGTTTAAAGTAATTTGAATTTTGGAAGATTGGTTTTTGGGCATACGCCCCTCCTCCCCCCTTAAAAGGGATGTTAGGGGTTTAGCTAGTTTGGCGTAGTCACGCACGAAGCGGCGGTAATACCCCGACAGACCTAAGAATGAGCGTAATTCTTTTAGTGTTTTGGGGTATGGAATTTTTGCAATGGCCTCAACTTTGGCCGGATTTGTTTTAATTCCGTCTGAAGAAATTATGAATCCTAAGAATTCTACCGAATTTTTAAAGAAGTTGCATTTATCAAGTTGTACTTTCATATTGGCTTCATTGAGAGTTTTGAAAACTTCTTTTAAGTGATAAATGTGCTCGTTTTCAGTTTTACTGAAAATAATTATGTCATCAATGTAGACATAGCATATTTTCCCGATATGATAGCGCAAAATATCGTCGAGCGCCCTTTGAAAAATTGAGGGGGCGTTCTTTAGGCCAAATGGTAATCTGGTAAATTCATATTTACCATTGTTAATCGAAAATGCTGTTTTTTCGATATCAGATTCTTTTAACGGAATCTGATGAAAGCCGCTCTTTAAGTCAAGCACGGAAAAGAATTGGTTTTTCCCTAATTGTGCAAGAACTTCGTTGATATCCGGAATGGGATATTTGTCCGCAATTGTGAGTTCGTTTAGTTTTCGGTAGTCGACGACTACTCTGTATTGCTTATTACCAGCAGAGTCCGGTTTCTTTGGGACGATCCAAACCGGTGAATTGTATGGCGACCGCGATGGTCTAATTATGCCGTCCTTAAGCATTGCTTGAATTTGATTTTCTACCTCTGACTTCAACGACATTGGGTATGGGTAGTAGCGAGTGTAAACAGGTGTGTCAGTATTGGTCCGAATTTCGCCTATTACCTTCGTAGTATAAGTGAGCTTTTTGTTTGGTTCGGCAAAGAGGTTTTGAAAATGGCTTACTAAATTTTTGAGTTGGGTTTTTTGACTTTCCGTCATGTGTTCATCTTTGATATTTATTGCATTGACGTCCTGTGAGCTCGTTTGCCTTATTTTTTTTTTCAGATTATTGTCTATTACCATATAATTGCCTCTGGCGTGAATGACAGCGCCAAGAGCTTTGAGGCTTTCGTTTCCGAGTATCGCGTGAAACGACTTTAGACTGGGAAGGAATTAAAATTTGAGGTCTATGTCCCTACGATCGAAGAGATTGATGAAGGTGTGTTCAGTGATTTTTACGTCCCCTGCTATTGATTTTGCGTAAAAACAGTGTTCATTTGGAATACGTTTTTTTATTAGGTTTGGCTGAATGTAATTTTTCGTAGATCCCGTGTCAATTAACAGTTTCAAGATGCGTCCACTCTTCGTTCTACATTCGACGTATGGCAACGAAGAGTCCGTCAGTCTAAAAAATGTATGTCGCTAATATATAAAGAATCGTTGTAGTTGTCGGTCTCGTCGAGTTTCTCAGTGTACTGTTCAAGGGAAACGTCTTGATTGTTGTCGGAATTTGCAAGAGTTTGTAGATAGTCCAATTCTTCCTGTTGGTAATCGGTTTCTTGATTGATGTGAAAATTCCTCTGATATTTTCGAGGTTCCTGGGGTGGGTTTGGGCTGGGCCTTTTACCAGCAAAGTCGTTTGGTCTCGGCCTGTTGATATACCATAACAACCGCGGTTGTGGTTTTGCTGCTATGGGACGGGTTGGGTGGGTGAAATTATTCCCAAAGTTATTGGTGTTGGGGAAACGGTGGTTGTTGTATGGTGATTGTTCATAACTTCTGTAAACTGGCATCGGCCTTGGCAGGTATGCTAATTGTGGGTAAAACGGTGCGGCATAGGGGGTATTCTGCCTTGGAGGATTATTGTGTCTACGTGGTGGTAACGGCGGCGGTGCGGGGTTAAATGGCTTCCTGAATGCTCCGTTGTTCGTGTTTGAGAATTGGGTTCTATAATTTTGATTTTCTAATTTAAGGCATAGATGAAGGGCTTGGGGTAGATCTGCCGGCTCTCTCATTGCTAGCAGTCTCGGTAGATCGTCCCTCAATCCGCGTATAAACGTATCAAGGGCTTTGTCTCTATATGTTTGTGTTAATAAATTTGTAGATTCGGGTGATATTTCCATGCATCCGATTTTGTTTAATATGAGGGATAGGTGTTTGTAAACTGTCTGGTAGAAGTCCTGTATCGAAAGATTTCCTTGTATCAAAGTCGTCATTTGGTATTCTAAGGTCGAGATGTCGCGTTTATCTGCGTAATGTAACGTCAGACATTTGCATATGGCTTTCCAATTCAGCGGAGTGTTGTAAGATTCCAGGGCCGCATCTGCGTCGCCGATCACCTTGTTTCGTATCACACTCAATATACCGTAATACCGAGGTGTTCCTACTGAAGGTTCGTAAATCCTGAGAATTCTCTCAACACTCTTTTTCCAAGAGCTGAATTCGTCTGGTTTCCCTGAAAAATCCCTAATTGATCTTACAATGTCGGGAATTTTGTCCAAGTCTGTAGGGTTCCGTAGGAATCGCAGCTATCTATTGTATTTATTTATTGGCTGTACGAGCCAGTAGTTATTCACAAAATTATTTTAGAAATCTTAAAATACGTTTCTTAACTTACAAATTACAATGTTATTATTCCCCTTTTTCTTTATATTACAAAAAATTTCGCAAATTATTTTCTCTTTTCAACTTTTTTTTTCTTTCACTTTATTAACAATGTTATTTTTCTTTTTCAACTTACAAGGCTATTACTAATAGTTTCGGCATTCCAGCTCCCAGCATTCAAGCTCTTTGCATTCCAGCTCCTTCCTCGGGTGGGTGTAGTCCTGGTCCAGCAGAGTGGCTTGGCTTAATTACCGTCCCGTTCGTCTGCAATGCAGTTACTAGGGGGCCGCTCTCCGCAACGCGAAAAATCACTCTCGTGCGGGTGCAGGACTTGCGTGTCGTTGGGTCTCCGGACCCGATGACTTTTCGCAGCGCGACGTGCTGTTTGAAGACGATTTACGGCCGTCGAATTGTCACTCACGACACGGGGGACCAACAAGTTTAAATTCACTGTACGAATTTTTCACGTTTTCCGTTTGCGAGGCACTACGGCGGTTTTAAGGCACTATTGAGACCACCACGGATTATTGTGCGCACTTGTTGGTCCCTGCTCGGGCGCCAATTAAATTATTTTTTAAATAAAATAGTTTTTTAAAAAAGGTTGCGGAGCGAGCTCCGCCTTTATTAAGTCGAAAATAGACTGAACAAAACATTTTGCTTAAAACTAAAGCATAGCCGAAAAATGCAAGCCATATCACCTGCATTGCCGCGTGAGGTGTTTCCAGGAATTCGGTTTGGGCAATCACACGGTTTGCAGCAGACAGCGTCAGCGTAATTTTCGCGTAAGCGGAGAATGGTGGCAACTGCTTTGCAGGTCAAGCGATGTGGACATTTTATTTTTTGTATGTGTCAGCGCGGCTAGCGTTAACTTACATACTCAGTGCACAGCTGTTGGCACCCCAGGCGAATACAGTGGGACAAAAACACCCCACCTGTACTCAAAATTTTATTAATCGTTCACTTAATATAAAAAGAATTAATTATTACCCACAAACACTTATACACTAATATATTAACACACATTGACTTTTACATACAAACATATATTCACGTTTGCATACAAATAAAGAGAAACTCACATACTCCTATATATTAAAAAATTTGTTGTTTAATAATAATTTCCCCAATTCTTGTTTACACATTTCGTGTTTATTTCAAATATATATATACCAATTTCTCGACGCGTTTACACACACAGTTGTAAACTTTTATCCTCAACAAAAATAAAAATTCGCATTGAAAATTTTTTACACTTTCGTGTACATTTCCCCAGTTCTAAATTATCGTTCGCGCGGACGCGGTAATACTAACGGCTTATTCCTCATAAGCCTTATATTTATATTCAATCGAAACCCCCTTCGAACTTTTAAGCCATTTCAATGCCTGTTGAGCGATCCCCCAAGCGTCAAATAAACAAAATGGAGTCTCCTTCTCCAAAATATTCAAAGTCAACCGAGGCACATTTGACAGTTCCTGTCACTCGCGAGGCAATTAAAACTAGCTCTCAGCTCTCTAGTCCCAAAGCAACCGATCCCAGTGTTGCCACATTTGGTTTCGAGTCCGAGAGACTCGTGCAATTATGCGCACAGCTTTCATCGGCTCCCATTGAGGATTTGACCAAATCACTGGTCCAAATTAAGCAGAAAAATCTGCAAGCCCAATGGGAGAGGCTAATGCGCGCACATCAGGCAGTTTTCCTTGCTGAGGACAACAGCCAGCCCGACGGTTTTAAAGAGTCGGCTAGGCAAAAGATCGACGCCTGCACAGACCAATACAAGTTGTGCATGGCAAAGATGTTGGACATCATTAAGATGTTCCAATCTCAGTCCCCCCAGCCTGCTACGCATATGGAACCGGTTCAACCCCTAGAACCAGCAAATACTTCCTACATTTGCCTCCAAGTTCCTCCTTGCGACACCGAAACATTCTTCGGGGGCTATGAGCAGTGGCCGTCCTTTCGGGACATGTTTACTGCGGTATACATTAACCACCCCCAGCTCACTCCAGCCCAAAAATTGTATCACCTCCGATACAAAACGCAAGGCCAAGCCGGTGCTATTGTTAAACAATACGCACTAATCGATGTGAATTTCGGACTCGCGTGGGAAGCCCTCAGATCCCGCTATGAGAACAAACGCATCCTCGTTGACAACCAAATTCGATCTCTATTGAATATTGCTCCTGCCCACACCGAAAATAGTGAGGCACTACAGCAGATCCAGAATTCTGTAAACAATTGTCTGTCCGTTCTCAAGTCTCAGGCCGTAGACACGGACAATTGGGATCCGCTGTTGGTATATATATGCTCTACAAAATTGCCCGAAGCAACTCTAGCTTTATGGGAACAATCTTTGACATCCCGGAAGGATCTGCCACCCTGGTCACAAATGAATGAGTTCTTGACCTGCAGATACGAGATAGTGGAACGGCTGAATTTCTTTCGGCCTACTAAGCCGACACAACAATCCTCATCTTCCAATGTCCGACCCCCCAGATCCCTAAATTTTCACACTGAAGTGAAAAAGGATGTCGCGTGCAAGCTCCGCAACGCAAATCATTCCATACGGACTTGCCAAAGCTTTAAAAGGCTCACCCCCCATAGTCGATTAGCATTTGTGAAAAAGCACAAGATCTGCGTGAATTGTCTTGCTACGTCTCACCTAATTCAGGATTGTACAAGCAATTTCACATGCGTATATTGCCAGAAAAAGCACCACTCTTTGCTTCATCTCCCCAAAGGCAATGCGCAACCCATTCACTCCCCCAATCGATCACCTTCGACCACTTCTCTGATCTCAACGGTTCTCCAACAACCGAGCAACAACTCCATCACTCATTCTCCCCATTTCGATGCGCAACCCAGCACATCTTCAGGGCAAAGTACGCTCCCAGTACCAGCCCTTCACTCAAATAATGGCACCCAATCCCTTCTGCCTACGGCACTGGTGTCCATTAAACACGGTGGAAAGTTGTTCAGAGTTCGAGCGTTGATCGATCAAGGCTCTCAGCGCACCTTCATTTCCTCGAAGATCCAGAGACGCCTAAAATTGCCAATCGAGAAATCGAACCTCCAGATCTCGGGCATGGGCGGACAAATTGTAAAAAACACCAATCATATACGCTTCTTGACATTGGCAGTCCCCAAAACGAGCACAAATCTCCCCGTGCAAGCAATCGTGCTTTAAAAGCTTACGGACTTTCTCCCCCCGTCCAAAATAAACCACCCCAATTTGAGCGATTTCGCCATGCTAGATCTCGCTGATCCCAACCCCTTTGAGGCAGTGCAGATCGATACAGTGATTGGCAGTGATCTCATCCCGCAGATCATGCTCGAAGGTTTCCACCGAAATGTATATGGCAGCTTACTTGCTCAACTTACAGTATTCGGTTGGATATTAAGCGGTCCAGTACCCATGTCATCACATTTGACACATATCACCGAATTGCCAAATTACAGGCACACTGGTCCCGCCCTTCGAAATGACCTTCCTACTCCACAGGAAGCCCTTTCTGACGTGAGTGCCGCCCTCAATCCCGTAGGGTTTCCACCCAAGGAAATAAAGGCAAATCACGCAGAACCCACCATCCCTGTACAATCAGACTCAAAATGGCAAACACCCCCCTTCGTTGCCAAACGTTTCGCCCCCCGCAGGATGGCTATCGCCCCCAATGAGACCGCGAAAACAGCTACGACACAAGCGTTGGCTCGACGCCACGCGTCAATATGCACAGCAATTGATGGACACTGCAGCGCCTTCGCATTTCCACATTGCACCACCCCATACAACAAACCTCGAGCGCACCCATCCCGGGTTCGAGTCAGTCGCCGTTCCTGCGCGATCTGTCCCAAGCGCCGTCACTCCTCTGACGGGAACTCAAGTGAACCCCATCGCTTGACAAACCGATCAGACCCCACACCAACGATGTCAACATCATCACTTCTCAATATTGACATCTCCTCTTTTGCAGATCCGGCGCTAGCGACCACCACAGCAGTTGCCCCCCAGACTGCTCCGCACGTCCGCAGCGAGCATCGACCGCAGAGAGGCCCTCAGCGCACTCCCCAGCGCTCCGGCATTGTGGAAAGGTGACAACACTCCAGCCGTCAGCCCAATACAGCCAGGCAGTCACGCATCACCGCGAAAACGCAACCCTGGGCGAGACCGCGGCACCCCATATTATTGCAATTTGCAACGGCGGCCGGGATGTTCAGATGTACTGTGCTGTATCTAGTGATTTGTCGATCCCATCACTAATCCCAATCTTTCCTTCTCATCTTGTATTAATGTTCCCACTATTTTTTGCTGCTCCCCGGCTTCGGCCGTTGGTATCGTTTAATGTTTCTTGTATTCTATTGTTACTTGTATTTCATTCGTCGGTCAATAAAGATCACTAAACCGAGCCACACCACGTATTTTTATTTATCCGCTCCGCCGCGAACCGAAAAATATACAGTATTGTTACGAAAATCTCAAGTTTTTCAAGCTCGTCTTCCAAAGTTCGTTTTGATTGTGTTGAAAATAAAACAACTGCAATTATTCAGCGAAAACGCAGTAAAACTAAGAATCACTTTATTTACAGAATTACACTTTGCTTGTATCTACACTTGTTACCACTTTGCTTATTCAAGTAATACTCCACTCATTGCGCTGCACACTGCTGCTTTTATACCAGTTTTCTTATCGCGCCGAAGTTTCTTGCAACTTCCAATTGGAAAGTGCTCGACCATTCTCGCACAGCCCATTTATTCGAGAACCGTCCTTGCCAGGCGCTCCAAATGGACTACTTTCAACCTGGCGTTTCTGTTGCCGCAGCGTTGAACCCTGTGCACCACGTCATTAATCCTGGTCACGACCTTGTACGGTCCTTCCCATGACGTTTGAAGCTTTGGAGACAAACCTTTCCTTCGCTGCGGGTTGTAAAGCATTACCAAATCGCCTTCTTGGAACCCCGCTGTGTTAGCCCGCAGATCATATCTGGCTTTCATCTTATCGCTGACCAGTTGGATACGGTCCCTTATAAACTGGTGGATTTCTTCCAGTTCCGATCGCTTATTAACTGCGTAATCAGTCTTAGCGCCTTCCGTCGTGCTGACCACTCCGAACTTCAAGTCAGCAGGCAATCTCAGCTCTGTGCCGAACACTGCTCAGGCTGGAGTGAGTGATGTCGTATCGTGCGGGGCTGACTTATACGCCATCAAGAACAGCGGAATATGCGTGTCCCAATCCTTTTGATTCTTGCCTACTACTTTCCGCAGATATTCCTCCAGTGTTCGATTGAATCGTTCCACCATGCCGTCGGACTGGGGATGCAAAGGACAGGTGCGAGTTTTCCTTATTCCTAGTAGCTCACACACTTCCTTTAATACAAGAGACTCGAAATTCCGGCCTTGATCCGAGTGCAGCTCCAAATCTGGCCACTCAGTTGTTTACCAGCATTTCCGCGACCGTGGGGGCCTCCTGGTTAGGAATACGGTACACTTCGGGCCATTTGCTGAAATAGTCCATTACCATCAGCACATATTTGTTGCCTTGAGTGCTAAGTGGGAATGGCCCGGCAACGTCCATGGCAATCCGCTCGAAGGGCGCTCCCATGTTGTACTGCTGCATGCGGCCCCGAGATCTTCCTTTCGGCCCTTTCGCAGCCGAACATCGATCACAGCTCTTAATCCAAACGGCGACAGACTCCTGGCATCCTACCCAGTAGAATCGCCTTTTTATTTTGGCGACAGTTTTTGGGATGCCTAGGTGCCCTCCGCTAGAGTCTTTATGGTATGCCTCGACCACCTCGTTGATCCTGAATTTTGGGACTACAATTAGGGAATTGCTGGTCCGACCATCCTCACTCTCCCACTCGCGGTATAGGCAACCATCAGACAGCCGCAGACTTTCCCACTGCGCCCAGTAAGACTTCGCGATCTGGCTATTACCGGCCATATCCTGCCAGTCTGTACGTCCACCTTGCTCCTTGCCTTCAAGGACTTTTTTAAGATCCGTATCCTCGCGCTGCTCCTTTTGTATCCTCTCCGCAGACCACTCTTCCTCTGGCATAGCGCTGATCAATCGTACGTACACTATCTGCTCTTTGCTTTCGGCTTGCGAACAATGCCTGCATTCGGTTTTGCACGGACGGCGTGACAAGGCATCGACATTTCAATGGCTGCTACCCTTGCGCTGCTCCACCGTGTAGTCGTAGCTCTGCAGTCGTTCGACCGCGCCAACTAGCCTTCCGGATCCTTAAAGTTCAGCAGCCATTTCAATGCCGCATGATCGCTGCGCAGGCGAAACTTTTGCCCATACCGGTATTTATGGAAGTGTTTCACGCATTCCAATACTGCGAGCAACTCCCTTCGGGTCACACAGTAGTTGCGTTCAGGCTTTGATAAAATGTTGCTGTAGTAGGCTATTACTTGTTCTTGGCCATCTATTATCTGTGATAGCACACCACCAATACTATGCCCACTTGCATCTGTATCCAACACAAACATCTCTCCAGGCACGGGGAAGGCCAGAATTGGAGCAGTGCACAATTTTTCCTTCAGCCTGCTCCTGTTCTTCACCCCACGCGAAGGCTTGATTCTTTTTCGTCAGTTTGTGCAAGCTGCCAGCTATGTTCGCAAATCCTGTAACGAATCTTCGGTAGTTTGTGCACAGGCCCAGGAAACTGCGGAGTTCGTGTAGATTGCGTGGTCGGGGCCACTCCTTCACCGCCGTGATTTTGCCTTCATCCGTATGTACTCCGCGGGCGGAAACCGTGTGTCCCAGATACTTGACCTCCTTTTGAAACAGCGAGCACTTCTTTGGGTTGAGTTTAAGCCCGGCTTTCTGTATTCGCTCGAATACCTCCTTTAGCTTTCCCAGGTGGTCGTAGCTTTTACCCACCACGATTATGTCGTCCAGGTAGACCAGACATGTTCGCCAATGCAGCCCTTTCAGCACACGTTCCATTAGTCGCTCGAATGTTGCTGGTGCGTTGCAGAGTCCAAACGGCATGACGGTGAACTGCCACAAACCGTCGCCAACACTAAAAGCCGTTTTCTCCTTGTCCTTGTCTGCAAGCTCCACCTGCCAATAGCCACTGCGTAAGTCGAGTGTGGAAAACCACTGTGTGCCTGACAGTGTGTCCAGGGTGTTATCGATTCGAGGTAGTGGATAGCTGTCTTTTTTGGTCACATCATTGAGCGATAGTCCACACAAAATCGGGTACTGCCATCCTTTTTCTTGACTAGCACGACTGGCGAGCACTAAGGACCTGACAAAGGCTCTATGACCTTTTCTTTATGCATGTTTTTAATCAAATTTGTGACCTCTTCCCTCTTGGCCAGAGGAACTCGTCTTGGCGGTTGGCGGATTGGTTTCGCACTTCCGGTGTCGATGTTGTGCTTCACTATGGCTGTTCTTCCGCAAGCTTCTGTTGCAAATATTGACCCATAGTGCTGCAGGAGTGACCGTGCCTTCCGTTTCTGCTCGGCTGTCAATTCGCTGCTCCACTGGTTCTGCGGTATGGCGTCCATGTTAGAACCGCTTTTCTTGCTTCCTCCGGTTGGACTGCTTTCGCAATTGACAACTGCTGTAACCTCTCTACACTCGCCAATGACCGCATCTTTTCCGACATATCTGGGTGCATTCAGGGGGTTCAGTATTCTGAGTGGTATTCCGCCATTCTTAGGTTCCACTAATGTACGTCCGATGATGATGTTGTCGTGTCCTTGTTTCGGTGCTTCTACAACCCACAGCCGACTTGTCCCATCGTCCTCGTCCACCTTTGCCCACACAATCGCCTCGGAATTCGCTGGTATCTTCTGGTGTTGACACGAGACAACTTTCCTTACCGCCACGCTTCGCTCATAGCCAGTGTGCAGGGGGAATTCAACGTTGGCATACTTCAGCACATTTTCTTTCAGGTCCAGCGTAAAACCGTGCCTAATCATGAAATCGACGCCGATAATCACGTCGTCCATTATGTCCGCGACGATGAACTCATGTTCCAGGCTGCTGGTGCCGATAGCAATTGTTTTTGTTACTTTCCTTCTTACCGGCGCACGCTCGCCAGTCGCAGTCCTCAGCTGTATGCCATGCAGTGGTTCCCAGTTCTTCAGAAGCTTCCTTTTTATGATCGAATATGACGCTCCAGTATCCAGTGTCAACACGAACAACTTTTCATCTATCTTTCCTTCAATCGTCAAGCTGCTGGGTTGTCGTTTCAGCTGTGAGACAAGGACGGTGGGGCAGCGGGTTGTGAGGATCAGCTCACGCCCCTTTGGGCTGACCCGTTCTAGTTTAACGGCTCGTTGTCCTCAGCCCTGCGCTTGTTGGCTGAGCCTCGATTTTCAGTGTTCCTCGCTTCAGGCGATTGCGATCGAGAACGGGAACGCCTCTTTCGTTGACGGCAGTCTCGTGATATGTGACCCTGCTTGCCGGATGCCCAACAAATAATTTTAGAGGAGACCACCCGTGGCCTGCCCGGTGGCTTATAGTTTATTGCCTGGATCGCAATGTCGTTGTCCGGCTGGATCTGGCGTATCCTTGCAGGTGCATACCGAGTGCTCCCAATCCATGTCGCCTCGTATGTCATCGCGCTGGTCACCGTCTCCCTAAATGTCGGCTTGCCCATCATCAACGCACTGCGACGTGTCTCCGGATCATGAAGACCTTCAATAAACGCCTCAATGTTCATCCTCTCGAGATCATCAGCGCCGAAAGACGGGTAGCTCAGCTGTACGAGCCGCTCAATGTCTGCTGCATACGTCTTCAGCGCCTCACTGGCTCTCTGGCTGCGGTTCTTCAGCTCACAGTAGTACAGCGTGTGGTTGCGCTCGTTGCTGTACTTCGCTTCCAACGCTCTCATGACGGCCTCGTAATCACTTCTCGAACATTCCGAAACTGATTTAATTACCTCAGCCGCAGGACCTTTTAGCGCCAGTGCCAATCTTCGACCTTTCCTGATATCGGTCCATTGATTCTCTAAAGCAGCCAAGTCGAATTGCAGTTTGAATGTATCGAACGGCGTAGCACCATCATAAGTAGGCACTTCTGTTCGGATGGCGAAACTTTCCGGAACCGGCGGCAAACCTCTCTAAGCCGCTCGTCGATTTTTCTGTTCACCGAACCCTCCAGACCGTCAACTCGTTTGTTCAAGGAATCATCCAGGTCGTCAACTCGTCTGTTCAGGGAATCATCCAGGCCGTCGACTCGTTTATCTAAGGGTAGAAACCTGGTGAGCAGGTCGAGATAACTAACAGGCTGACTAACAAGCTGACTAGTAAGCTGACTATCAGGTTCTGCTCGAGGTCATGTGCACATAACGGAGTAGGTTATTTGTTAGTCAAGAAATTTTGTAAAGGCATCAAGCTATATAAAACTTAAAAAATGAATCAAGATAGTTCTGAAAGCGACTACTTGGTGGTACTAGTTGGTGGCTATTGGCAAACATTGGAATAAGACAATATTCAGTACATCCACTAAATACAGACCGACTAAGTTATGACGAGTTCCATTATTTATATAAAGAAATAAAAGAGCTTGTTTGTTTGTTTAGCTGGCGCTACAACCGTTTATGGGTCTTGGCTGAAACCAAAGGAGCGCGCCAGCCGGTTCTGTCCTGTGCTTGCGATTTCCCCAACTTCCTTCCAGTATTTGTCCATCAAGAACCTATTCAGATGGTCCTTATTTTTGGCATCCCAAATAGGGACCCCATCATGGACGGCAATTATCAGTTTTTCTTTTTTATTTGCGCACATTTTCTTCACACATACAATGCTTGAGTTCAAAATCTGTTCATTGTTTGAGAAATTTAGCTGACTACCTGACTGACAAAAACAAACATGTAGAAAGTCAGCAAAACTTTCTAGTTAGCTGAGTAGCTAGCTGAGCATGATGTGTGCTCTCGTATTGTTTCCTATGTTTGTCACACGCCTCTCGCAAGCGCAGTTGCAACTCCAACTTTCCGCCAGCAGTCGGCAAATTCCAGGCAGCCAGCTGGTCCACCTTCAGCAGCTCCAGTTTAACCATGTCTGTGTTTTTATAATTTTTTTGTTTATCTTCAGTCACACACTCCGAACTTCTGACACCAAATGTTACGAAAATCTCAAGTTTTCCAAGCTCGTCTTCCAAGGTTCGTTTTGATTGTGTTGAAAATGAAACAACTGCAATTATTCAGCGAAAACGCAGTAAAACTAACAATCACTTTATTTACAGAATTACACTTTGCTTGTATCTACACTTGTTACCACTTTGCTTATTCAAGTAAGACTCCACTCATTGCGCTGCACACTGCTGCTTTTATACCAGTTTTCTTATCGCGCCGAAGTTTCTTGCAACTTCCAATTGGAAAGTGCTCGACCATTCTCGCACAGCCCATTTATTCGAGAACCGTCCTTGCCATATCGGAATTATACCAAATTGGCCGTACTTCAAAGTGCATTCCTAAAAGTATGCTTGGAAAAGTGTTTATGCACAGCACAGAGTGCCTCCTCGTTTCAGTATGATGTTGTGTATACGCCAATCTTTTTGCATGAAAAACTTGTTCAAAAAAGTACTTAACCCATCTTCGGCCGCTACCAGAAATAGCCAATATCTTTTTAATTTCTGTAAAGGACTTCTGTAAGCCCTCAATGAAGAATATTTTTGGAAATAAATTGTTTCCCGACTTACCGTTCTCTTTATGTGAACAGGTCGAAAAATCGACCGCTGGCCAAAAGTCGTCATGTATGTATTTAAGCCAAACAATTTATGTTTTCATGCTTTTCCGACATGATTATGTAACTAAAACTAGGTATATTTCTTATGATCAAAAAACAACGGGAATTAAAAAAACGTAAAATTTCAATTTTAATAAATTTCTTTATTATCCCCTTCAAAATACTCTCCTCCTGCGTCGATACATGTAGGCCAACGTTTGATCCAATTTCCCACACATTTTTTATAGTCCTCCAAAGGTATGGCGTTCAGCTCACGCAGCGAAATTTCTTTTATGTCCTTTATGGTCTGAAAACCCGTTAAAAATGTATGTTTTTTTAATTCCCATTCTTTTTTGATCATAAGGTATGTAGGACAAAATTTATAAATGATATCGGTGATATCAAAACACTTAGGGCCAATTTTTCAGTGCGAGTTTATACCCAGTTCAAACGTAGTTTGCTTGAACTTCGTTTAAAGTTAAACTAAGTTTAAACGACAAAGCAGTTTTTCAGTGCTAGCTTAACTAGAGCAAATGTTTGTCATTTGAGTGTGGCAATACTGGCTGTTTAATGCGCTGATCGCCAGTCGCTCCGGAATTGATGAAATTAAACTGCACTGAATTACCTTTGAAACTAGACCTATGCCCCGGTCGCCCGGAGCCTTTATTTATAATATTCCTTATTTTCTACTACCTGCTTATTTACAATATTTCTTATCTTAAAAATGACCTGCGCATGCCATACTTAGGTAGCATGACCCAACGTGCATGGCAGCCTAAATACACAGCCCAATAAGAGAATGCTGGCCGCAAGCTCTTTTGGCGGTTGTTACTTGAATTCTTGCAGCGGTCACTACTTTATAAGTGCAACCATTTGTTGGTTATCTTGTGGTGCCGTTGCAAGATTCAATATACTACCCCCGTAGAAAGGAGTAACCTTTCAACATAAAAACATGCGGTTTTCTTAACCTCCTATACATATTAGAGCTGGGGCAGCAGCTGGCAGCGATGATGACCCCAGCTTCCTGACCTTCCAAGCGCCGGAGATGATTACTGCTGGTGTTGTCAACTGGAATCTGCGATCTCTTCACTTTTCAATTTCACATCTTAACTCCAGCTACTTGAACTCTGGCAGCTAAGTGTTGATGTCGATTATTCGAGTCGCAAAGCCACGTCTACTTCCTTCAGATCACCATTTTCCGGCTGCGGTCGCCTTACTGCAAAACGCTGCAGTACGCCTTGCCCCTCAAAAGTGACGGCTCGACAGTCATTTTCACGCGGGGTGGCTGTCTCACGCTTCTGCGCGATCCTTGAGTTCCTCACTTTATCGTTGATGACCTTCAACAATATTTATCATGCTGACGCCTCTGTCAGTTTTTAAATATTGCTGACAGGACAGGCCCAGTTGCACTCAAGCAGGCGATTATCCACTTCTCTGGAATCTGATCGCCCTCAATGTTGTCAAGGTTTCCGTACTCAGGATCAATTGGAAGAGAAACTTCTTTTTCCTCCTGAGTTTGTTTGGCACCCCATCATATTCCTTTAGCTTTGTGCCTTTTGCGCTTTTAGCGTTTTTAGGAATTGGTTCCTGCTACAGTTGGGCCAAACGACGTCTTTCAATTTTGCGAAGCTGGTCACCAACTTTGTGGCTCTTTTCGGCTTCAATCTTCCCGTAGTCGACAGCCAGTCAATGCGAGTCGACATCAGTGCGCGCAGCAACCTTCTTGCTGAACGAATTACACTTCGAGTGGAGGAAGCTTCTTCATCGCATCAAACTTGCAATGGGCCGAGGAACCTTACGTCGAACGTATTGCAGTATGTTATTCCAGATGACGCTGCTTGTCCAAGCGTTGGTACTTCGTCATAGCTGCATTCTTCTTACGGTCCCACGATGTTCGCGTTGACTCCCGCTGCCCTGCTCTTATAACCTATCCCTGGCTTATATTAACCAAGCGGGATTTCACTTAACATTGCAAATTACTGGCCATTTAGAGTAATTTCGGGTAATGTGATATACCTGTTTGTTATACTGCGATTCCCGACACACTTTGCCTTGAAAGCCACTTTTTTTGGTCTCAAACTGCTCACTGACGCATTATTTAGTATATCTAAGATTTTTAACTCGTTAAGATAAACTGTTGACAAGTTTTTTCATTACAAATGAAAATATCCAAAAATTGGCGTCTGAAAAAAGTGGCGGGTAATGTGATATACATCGGCGGGTAATGTGATATACCCGAAAAAACGTTATTTAACAGACCTATTAGTTTCAAACTTGGTGAAAATACTCCAAATCAAAAATAATTAGAGACGTGCTTCTCATTTTTTTTAAGAAAATCACAATCTGACGGGGTAAACCAAGGGTTAAAAATGTGTATCGAGAAGCATGATTTCATGGGTTTATTTATCTGAAACGTAACCACAACAGATTTTTGAGACTATTCTAATTTATTATAAAAGAACAATAATAATTTTGTTAAGAAGACCGTACCTCGCAAACTCATAATCGATATCACTGATTTACTTCTGATTAGTCTCGAACTTTCTTATAATATTTTTTTGTACCTTTTATGCTTTCAAACTTAATGACCAAAAACTTGTGCAAGCACTACTCAAAGCACTTCATCACACTGACTGTAAACTATTTAACCAAATACATCCAAAATCATGCAGCACGAGTTTTTTAGCTTTTATGATGTTTTAAAAAGGTTAATTTTGAAAAAAGTCAACGCACTTGTGAAATAAGCCACTATATCACATTACCCGACCATATCACATTACCCGAACTTATTCTATTCTTATTTCCAGCTATTGTCATTACAATCTTAGCAAGATTTGTCTTCCTTTTTTCATTACATTTACATTTGGGCATCTCCCAAAAAAGGTCCACCACGAGTGAAAAATTCAAATTGCTCAGAAAAACTTTTTATTATCCAATAATACAGCTTAAATATCTATATTTTATAAATGTAAAAGAATTTTTAATTTTTTTTAATTTTTGACCGAAATATACTACTGTAAAAGAAAAAAAAAATTTTCTGAGCCTTTTGACGAATTACATGCACATTTTGTCTTTGCGTTTTTATCTTATTCAAGTAATATTATATTTTTCTTGTAATGCAAAAGTTTTCTACTAACAACAATCTTATGTATTAGAGAAAGCGAGAGAAAGTGGAGTTCGAAAAACGGAAGTTTTTTTAGTTTGCTTCTTCCTGTATCCTATTGTCGGGTCCGTGCCCAAAAAACCTTATTAGTTGTTGCCATTAGTGGACAAACTCAAATGCAAGTAGCTGTCAGTTTTTAAATAGGTGCATTGTTCCCGTTAGGAAAATATAATAATTGGTTCCCGGCAAAATCGGAAAACAATTTTATGGGTGTTTAACACTTTGTTCAATAATGTGTGTGACTAACTAATTAAAACACATTTTTTTGCCAAAATTCTTTTTATTCATCAACATAGTCCCCTTTTAGGGAGATACAATCATTCCAACGCTTTTCCAATCTTTCGATACCGCCTTTGTAGAACGATTTTTCTTTGCCTTCAAAATAGGCGTTAGTTTCGGCGATTACTTCATCATTTGAGCCAAATCTCTTACCACGGAGCATCTTTTTGAGGTCTGCGAAGAGCCAGTAGTCGCTGGGGGCCAGATCTGGAGAATACGGGGGATGAGGAAGCAATTCGAAGCCCAACTCATGCATTTTTGCCATCGTTTTCATCGACTTGTGACACGGTGCATTGTCTTGGTGAAGCAACACTTTTTTCTTCTTCATATGGGGCCGCTTAATCGCGATTTCTTCTTTCAAACGTTCCAACAACGCTATATAATAGTCGCTATTGATTGTTTTCCCTTTCTCAAGATAGTCGATGAATATTATTCCGTGCACATCCCAAAATACTGACGCCATAACCTTGCCAGCCGATGTTTGTGCCTTTGGACGCTTTGGGCGGCTTTCACCGGTTGCATGCCACTCAGCAGACTGCCGATTTGACTCTGGAGTGAAATGGTGGATCCATGTTTCATCCATTGTGATGTACCGACGCAAAAACTCCGACTTGTTGCGCGTAAACATGTCCAAACAGCTCTTTGAATCATCGATTCGTTGTTGTTTTTGCTCCGGTGTGAGCAAACGCGGCACCCATTTCGAAAACACCTTTTTCATAACCAAATGTTCGTGTATTATGGTGTGTACACTGCCTGCTGATATCTTTAGAATGTCAGCAATCTCCCCCACTTTCACTTTACGGTCGGACATAATGATTTTCAGTGTTTTTTCAACGTTTTCCGGAATAACAGCGTCATTTGGCCGTCCAGTAGATGGAATGTCATCGGTGTCTGTACGACCACGTTTGAATTCGGCATACCAATAACAAATGGTTCTTTTTGATGGAGCAGAGTCCGAATAATGTTTTTCAAGCCATTCCTGGCATTGAACAGTATTTTTTTTCATTAAAAAACAATGATAAATCAGCACACGGAATTACTTTGAATTCATTTTTTTTTTAAACTCAAAAGTAGTGTCACTTAAAACACTGTAACTTGTAAACTAATGGTCGGATTGACATATAATTTGGACAGTAAGCCTAAAAAGGTTCACAATTTTGAAAAAAAAATATTGATTTAATATTAGTGCCGCCATCTATGTGTCAGTCACACACATTATTGAACGAAGTGTTAAAATTTGTCGCGTCCGTAACCGGAAGCTCTGAATCGATTCGATTGTTTTTCGATTTCCGGTAAATTTCCGCATTTCTTGAGATACAATTTTTTTTCAAAATACTGACTCTCATTGAACATTTTAGCAATAAAATTCAAGAAAATATCAAAAAAATAATTTTGGTTGAGAAAAACAGCTTCATCAATTTTGTACGATATATCGTACAATGGTCCGCAAAGGAGTAAAAATGCATGAAACTTTTTTTTTCGTTTTTTTAATTTTATGAACAATTCATTGGTTTATTTGATAAGAAAATATAAATTCAACAACAAAAATCAAAACGTGATTTCATTTTGAACGAAAACTATATAAATTATATATATAAACAATTGAGTAACAGCTATCAGGCCTTATAAAACCGTTATTGCTGTTGCAAAGCCCTTTTCCCCTCAATAAAACACAGAATCAACTAAACACCATATAGCTTTATAGAAAGATACCGAATATAGCCGATTCTTATTATCGTAGTGGGAGTGGCAAGTACTCATGTCTAACCTTACATAATCTGTGTCTGCCCAGTGAAACACAAAATCGTTAAGTAATTGTTATTTCTGAATAGAAATAGTCGATCAGTCGAATTTTATTAGTCATACGATTTAGTGATGGGCGTGGTATTCAAGCAAACAGAAAAATTCTGTTACCAAATCCATAACTTAAAAAAAAAATGCTAACATCACTTGCAACCTTTGCCTGCCATTTGTACGATAAATCGTACAAAGCTTTGCAACCCTTGTGGTCATTTGTGCGATATATCGTACAATTTTTTAAAGGCTCGGGAAAAATATTTAGAAGCAAAAATTTGTTAAATTTAATAAGTTTTATAAATCTACTGTGATTAAAACTTTGAAATTGTTTGTCTTTTTGCTACTAAAAAGTATTACATATTTAAAAATTCCTCCGCAGAAGCATCGCATCGCCAAATTCTTGCAAAGAGCTGCTTACAAATCGCACTCACACTGTATAGCCACGGCTATTGTGATTTATATTTTCAAACAGAATGGTAAAACATAACCTACTTAATAAGAATTTAAAAGCCGTTTCATAAAAAAAACGTTCGCTGTCAAAAAAAAAATCTTTAAAAAACGATATACCGATATATGTACGATATATCATACAAATTTCCGGAAAGGGTTAATGAAAAGTACTGTACAAATATGTTCAGCTAGTTAATTAATTTAATTTAATTAATTTATTAAGTTATTTCTAAAACCAGTTTGCTGCGATGTGATGAATGAAAGGTGCATTGCTAATGATTGTAAGAGCTGTGTGCGCGATTTTAAACAAGATCTAATTCCAATAGAGTTCCTCAGGAAAATTAAATAAACCACACTAAGAACTTTTAACTTTAATTTTTCCTTATTTTGATTGCTGTAACTTGAATTTAACTTGTTGTGTTATTTTTATTAAAAGTTGAAGTGTTATAATGAAAACGATTACTGTATTTAATAAGGGGAATACCCTTGGAAAAATTTGTCGCGTCCGTATTCATGATATACCTAATTAAAAAAAGGTAAGACAAAATTCTCATATTTCAAAAGTCTACGAAGAAAAGTTATCCTTTGACCTTCATTTGCATGTGATATATATAAAAACAAAGTTCCCAAAAATCGCTAAATTTTGTATATTTCTATAAGAGCTTCAAAAAAACTTCTGTTTTTTGTCGCGTCCGTTTCATTGCATAATTGCTTTTCATTTTGTACTAATTTGTACTAAATCTTTCCAATATATTTCTAAAATGTAGCACCATTTCAGCGCGTTAGAACACTAAAAAAACATATCGACTTTTTGTGTTTCTTTCTTGTTTTTGGTGTAATTGAAAGCGTGCGAATGTCGCGTCCGTGCCACTGGGAGATGCCCATTTGCATTACATTTACATTTGCATTACATTTACATATGCATTACATTTATTCCTTTAAACTTAATTTTTCTATTTGCCGAATTATGCATTCGGCTATCCATTCATATTTTTATAACTCGTAAAAATTCTTTTCCGTTTTATTCAAATTTAAATTTCCTTTTTGAATTATAATTTTTAAATTTTGTATTTAGTAGGAAAAGGATAAGCCGCATATATGTAAGTCGCCTGATCCTTGCGTCTACTATGTCACCAAGACCATTTTCAACGAAACTGGCCTTAGTCACCCTGCCCCCCTGCAATTTATTGCAGACCAACCATTCCTCGCGGAGGATCACACACCTAGTTACTCTGTCGGTTGGAAGACTGAGTTACATTTGGCTTACTTTTTGGACATTTCTAGCATGCGCGTACAGTTTGCGCTGCTATTTGTCTTCCGCGTAGTGGCCAATATTTTTGCCGCGTGAGTTCTAGCAACTCTTTCGCTCCACTATGCTGGTTCTCCTTGTGAATATCTTTAATTATTGAGTTGGTTAATAAGCTCGTGGAAGGTAATAACATTGGAATTTTCGTGTCATCCGACATCGCCGTCTTTTGTGATCGAACGCCTATTCGAATGATTCCATCTTTACCTAAATTTTGAGATAAAGTAGTTAGTTTGGATGATCTTTTAACCGTTTTCCCTTCCTTTAACCTTTCAATTTCCTCAGAAAAGTACCTATGCTGCTCCTTTCTTAATTAAAATAAGTGTCAGTTCGTTTATTATCTTTTGTTGACCTGTGTTTCGTAGTTCCACAATCCTTTTCCTTAAAGATTCGAGCTCAAGTATCTTTTTGTTTCGTTCTTTAATATAAAAATTAATTAATAATTGATTGGCACGACAGCCCGCTTACGCGAGACTGAGGCCTAGCTTCCCGCAACCACCCGTGTTGTGCGTGTGAATTTTGTACGCGGGTGGAAGGGACCTACAGTTTTATGCCGGTTCCGAACGGCAGGTTGGGAGCTTTTTCATAGGCAATTTTTACTCTCAGAGGTTTGCCATTTCCAGCTGAGAGGACAGCCACCGAAAGAGAAAACGAGTTTCCCGTTATTTTTTTTAGGTGTTACTACATGCAGTATTTGATCTTGCGTCGCTCTACATGCGACTCGCTGGACCGCGCACTAACCAACTGAGCCACGGCGGCTGCTTTAATATGGTTCGCATAATTTCCGCCCCTAGAAGTATGTCTACTTGATTTGGTTTGTGAAATTTTGGGTCGGCTAAAGGAGTTCCTTTTTGGAGATTCCATATCTCAAGCTTTTCCCCTGGTAAATTTGGATTAATTTTTGGAAGAACCATTGACTCAACTTTGATTTTGAAATCATTGTGAGACGATTTTACTTCCATTACTTCCTCCTCTACTTTTGATTTCGTACCTGAAACCCCTTCTATGGTTGTGTTTGCTCTTTTTGTTTTAAATCCTAATTTGTGTCTTAACTGATGAAACTTGCCTAGGAACAATTGTCCAGCACAGCTCTTGCTGTTACGTATTTGCCTTGGTGGTTGTTTACTTGCACCAAAGCCGTCGCCAGTAATATGCGCTTCTTATTACTGCCTATCGCTAATGCAACATTCGATTTACTACTCCCAAAGTTGTCATTATGCAGCAGCGTGTGGTGTGGCTTCTTGCATCTTTGGCAAGGTTCCACGTCACAGCTCTTGAACAAATGCCCTTTCCTTAGGCATTTGGTGGATATTATATTTTCCAGTGCTACTTTAATTCGCATTTCTACTGCGAGTTTTTTAAACTCGTCGCAGATAAACAAATTATGTTCACTGTCACAACCTAATAAACATTTTCTTGCATTATTTTGGCTCTTAGTAGTTTCATTTTGAAATCCTACACCTATATCGCTCACTTCCTTCAAGTGCTTTGAATTGCTTTTCGAGAAATATTTAGAGATTTTCTATTGATGGTACTTCTGTTGAATCTGGCAAGGATTCCTCGTACCGAACCTTTTTGTGTGAGTCTAGCTTCCTCACAATTATGAAGTCAATGAGCGCTTCTTTAATTTCAGTATCTGAGAGCTTAGGAGCCTCTAACGCTCTCATATTAGCCGACACAGGTTCCGCAGGAGTACGAGAACATATTTGCCTGGCGTCAAGCAAATTTCCGAACTTATTAGATGTTATTTGCCGCTTATCAGAATATCTCCTCTGAAGAATATTCCACGCCACGTTAAAGTTCACACCACTCATACCTAAGTAATCAACCAACCTTAATGCCTCACCCCTTAAATATGATTTCAACGCAATCATTTTATTGGTGTCTCCAACATTTCTATGGAAGCATATTTCAGTGAAAATATCCCTAAAGGATACCCACATACTATAATCTCCACTAAATATGGGAATCTAACTCTGAGGCAGGCTATACGGCAAGAAAGGCGACGCATTTTGCTCTAACAGCTTTTGCTTTTCCGCGAAAATATGAGACCCTTTATCCATCAGGTCCTCATATTCTTCGCACAACTCGTCCTCTCCAAAGAACTCATTGTACTCGAACTTCAGATCTGTCGCACGGTCCTCGAACTTGTGCAACCGTGACAGACCTTTCCATCCCATCTGGATGCGTTCGTGACACCTATTTAATTCTTTTAAGGTGCCCTCGCCTGAACCAATGCAGCTTGGTCCCTTTGACGCTCCACCGGCACCGATTTACTTATGCTGTCAGTTCGCGCCACCATCTTTTCACTCTTCTCCACTCTCGCCTGTACATCACCTACTCTTTTAATTGTACTTTCGTACAACGCCTGAACTTGACCAAAGAATTTCTTTTCGAAATACACTTTGTATTCCCTTAGCTCTTGCTTGAGAATTATAGGGACTGTTGGTTGGTTTGTTGTAGTGGTATCTGTATGAAACACACGTAAGACACGTTGTGATACCACAAATTCCACCCGTTTGAAATGTGAATGCAACGCTGTCTTTTTCAACATGTGATACGACACACATTTCAAACGAATTGGAAAAGGGAGAGAGGAGACCTACAGTTAAACGCCGAATCCGAACGGCGGGCTTCTGGCAATTTTCCTTTCACACTTAAAGGTTTTGCCATGGCCTGCCAAGAGCGCACTTGTGCGATTATTTTAATTCTCATCAGCTTCATGAGGATATCGATAGAAGGAGACGAGCGTTTCACCAGCCCAAGCTTGGAATCGAACCCAGGGCCTAGGTATGAGAAGCCAGCGTGCTACCCGCTAGACTATCGGCCGGAGGGACTGTTGAAACCGAACGAAACCATCACTGGAGAACGGTATCGAACTCAATTGATTCGATTGAGCCGAGCACTCCACGAAACACGGCCGCAATACGAGCAGAAGCAAGAAAAAGTGGCAACGCTCGGCATCACGTTTATTGATATCTTTGTTTTTACTTGTACAAAGGCTTATCCGTATAGTAATAATAATACAATTTAACCCTAAGAGCTCCGTTGGCTCCGCTACGGAGCCTTCCGTCATTTGTTCCGTAACTCCGTAGGCTCCGCTGCGAAGCCCAATGTTTTTATAATGATTACGCTTAAGAGATCACACCATGGTGAATTATAAAATTTCAAACTTATCTTCCATTTACAAGAACAAACTGCATATGTAAAAAATAAATGAAATTAAACACATTCACAAGTACGTGTTAATCTTCTCACTTAAAATAAGACTCCTTCTTCTCACTCGTTTCAGTGCGAAAATGTGCCGGAGTTACTGGTAGGCAATGGTAAAAAAAACGTGCGGAGCCCTAAGGACTAATTTCGTACGATTTCCGTGCAAGGGAAATGCATCTTGTAGACTGTTTTTCGCTTTGGAAATTTTTTCCTTTTTAAGTTTTTATACAATTTCTTTGCTTAATGCGAATCTTCTCCAGAATTGAGTCTTGGAAGCCCACTTCTTGGCATATCCTTGACTGAGGGCTCCCGTTCAAATCTCAAAACAGTCGTTCGTGTCTTAGCAAACGATGAACCACCCAGTTATGCCAACTTTTTGTACCGAATATGTAAATTATTAATCCAAATGTTGGTATTAATTTTTGAAGCTTGAAAAATTTCGACTGTTTGATTTATATTATTGTTACGAAATTAAGTTCTTTAGGCTTATTCGTCTCTGGATTGTGTTTGAAAAATAAAACACACTTCAATTACTCAGCGCAAAACGCAGACAAAAACCAATAATCACTTTATTTAAAAATTTACACTTTGCTTGTCTTTACACTTGCTACTACTTTTCTTGTTCAAATAAGACTCGTCCTCTGCGCTACACCCGGCTGCCTTGTATACTTATCTGCTAATCACGCCGATTGTTCTCGCATATACCAATTGGCCTATCTGTCGATCGTTCTCGCACATCCCATTACCATCGCGAGCCATCTTTGCCATATCGAAATTATAGCAAGTCTGCCGTACTCTTAAGTGCGTGCCTAAAAGTATGCCCGTAAAAGCGTGTATGCAGGGACAGGGTGCCTCATCGTTACACTGCCCACGACTTAGACTTGTTCGTCCCAAACACTTGCCGAGGCTCCGCCGGAATAAGGCGCTCCAAATGGCCTTCCTTCAGCCTAGAGTTTCTGTTGCCACGTCATTAATCTCTGTCACTAGTTTGTACGGTCCTTCCCATGAGGTTTGAAGTTTTGGGGACAAACCGTTCCTCCGCTGTGGGTTGTTGAGCATTACCAGATCACCTTCTTGGAACCCTGCTGTGTTAGCCCGTAAATCATATTTGGGCTTTAACCTGTTTTTGACCAGTTGAGTGCGGCTCCGCGATCTCCTCATCGGCCCTTTTGCAACCTGTGATCCACTTGGCGACAGACTCCTGGCATCCTACTCAATAGAACCTCCTTCTTAGCTTGGCGACAGTTTTCGCTATGCCCAGGTGCCCTCTGGAGTCGTTATGGTTTTCCTCGATGACATCGTCGATCCGGCCTTTCGTGACCACTATTAGGAATTTTCTGGTCCTGATATTCCTACTCTCCCACTCGCGGTATAGGCAGCCATCCTTCAGACATAAACTGTGCCACTGTGCCCAGTAGCTTTTGCGATCGGGCTCTCACCAGCGATATCCTGCCCTTCCGGCCGTACACTCTGCCCTTTGCCTTCGATGATTTTTGCGAGATCCGTATCCTCACGCTGGTCCTTCGTGGCCTTTCCGCAAGCCAATCTTCCTCTTGTAGAACTCTTACCATCCGAACATCCACAATCTGTCCGTTGATTTGAGCTTGCGAATGATCCCTCCGCTCGGTTTTGTAAGAATGGTGTAGCAGGGCGACAGCACATCTTGACATCTGTTGTCCGAAACGTTTCTCTCGCAGATGACAGTCACGTGTTTTGTGGCCTTGCTTGCCACATCGCCAGCAACTGACTCTAGCTGAAAAAGCCCGCGACCTCGCTGTTGCCTCTGAGCTCACTGTCTGGCTTTGCGTGACAGGTCCAGATTGGGCTCGACGCCTTTCCGCAAATGAATGACGAGAGCTTCTTATCCAGGCCGCCTCATACATCAATGCGCTTGTCACCGTCTTCCTGATTTTCGGCTTCATCATCATCAACGTACGCACACGTGTCTCCGTGTCAATAATGCCTTCGATAAACGCCTCGATCTTCAGCCTTTCCAAAACTTCCATGCTGAATTCTGGGTAGGACAGTTGTACTAGCCGCTCAATATCTGCGGCATACATCTGCACCGCCTCGTTGACTCTTTGTATACGGTTCTTCAGCTCGCAATAATACACCATTTCGTTGAGCTCGTCACTGTATTTGGTTCCCAGCGCCCTTATGACGGTCCCGTAATCACCTCTCAAACCTTTCGGAACTGTTTTTATAACCTCAGCAGCAGGACCTCTTAGAGCCATTATCAGTCTCCGACCTTTCCTAACATCGCTCCACTGACTCTCCAAAGCAGCCATATCGAATTGTAGTTTGAATGTGTCGAACGACGTAGTCATAAGTAGGCACTTCTATGGCAAAACTTTCCTAAACTGACTGCACCCTTGCTCGCAGCTGTTCCTCTCTAAGATGCTCGTCTATTTTCCTGAATCTTTCAGACCGTCAATCTGGTAACTTAAGGGGGTTCTTTTTTACATAAGTGAACTTTACATATTGAACTTTAAACGCGTTTTCCCGAAAGTCGTATTTTTCTAACTTACTTGCACGATTTTAAGAAAAGTTTTACACGCATCGATTTGATTTCTTTTTTTGCGTGCTCAGAAAACATGTCGCTATGATTAGACACGAGCTTTTGACAAAATATTGTTTTTTTTATTATAACAGGCAATAAACATTTGAAAAAAGGGAAAAAATAACTTCTTTTTCAAAAATGTCCACCATTTCGAGAGATTTTGAATTTTACAAAAAGCTCGTGTCTAAGTATAGCTGTTGTAATATCAATTATAGATTAGTTTCATATTTTGTTGTAGGTTACGTGGTTGGCCCAAAATCGTGCAGGGAAATTGATATCAAAATTCTGATGAAGGCACGTTCAAGGTCATCCTACACTCGAATATGTAGAAATATATTTTTTATGACCTTGCTTCTTGAGAGATTAAGATTTAATAAACAACAAACAAAAAAAAAGTTAGTGAATATCTTTTTTCGTTCCTTCGTAATAAATGTTGAAAAACAGGCTCGAAAATCGGGCCGCTACGTAGACGACCCCCTTAACTTTCACGTTCAGCCTATCGGAAATTTCCTCCACTTCCTGCTCTATCCGCGCGGAATTTTCCGCCATCTCTCAGTTCGCAGTTTCGACTTTTGAACGACATTTTTTGATTCGTAGTTTCCAGTTTCGCTGCCATGTGCGCCGAAATTTCGCGATTTTCCCGGTTGGAAATTTCAAAAATGCGTTTCATTGCAACCATTAGCTGGCTCATGTCCAATGCTTGTAATGGCGCAGCCGCCACAGCCGTACTTTCCAGCGACGCAGTACCAGCAGGCGACACTTTGGCCGACGCCTCTAGCTCCTGCGTCCCGAACTCGTGCGCAGTCTAATCGATGCCTCATGATTCACACGCCTCCCGCATGCGCAGCTGCAACTCTACCTTTCCGCCAGCAGTCGGCAAATTCCAGGCAGCCAGTTCCTTCTTTAGCTGATCTACCTTCAGCTGTTCGAGTTTAACCATGTCTGCGTTTTATAAATTGATTTTATTTTGTTTAATTAATTTTTAGTAGCACAATCCCACTTCTGACACTAAATCTTACGAAATTTAGATCTTTAGGCTTATTCGTCTCTGGATTGTGCTTGAAAAATAAAACGCACTTCAATTATTCAGTGCAAAACGCAGTCAAAAACCAACAATCACTTTATGTACATATTTACACTTTGCTTTTCTTTATATTTGCTACTACTTGCCTTGTTCAAATAAAACTCATCCTCTGCGCTGCACCCGGCCGCCTTTTATACTTATCTGCTTATCGCGCAGATTGTTCTCGCACATTCCAATTGGACTGTTTGTCGATCGTTCTCCCACATCTTAATTGGCCTATCTCTCGATCGTTCTCGCATATCCCATTACCACCGCGAGCCGCCTCAGCCATATCGAAATTATAGAAAATCTGCCGTACTCTTAAGTGCGTGCCTAAAAGTATGCCCGTAATAGCATTCATGTATAGCGCAGCGACAGGGTGCCTCATCGCTACATTATTTTAAAATTTGAAATATGAATGCAAACAAAACCATTTACTTGAGCTCTCCTGAATTTATAGAAACATTTTAGGAACAAGCCAAAATTTTGCAGAACTTTCTGTACCGGTACTTAGTTGCGTACCTAATACTACATAAATGTTCAATAAATGTGTTTAAAAAATTTTATATACATAAACAGATAAAACCTTTCATTAGTCAAACCAAAACTATGTTCAATAACAGCTAATTTGAGGTGTGTGAACAGCAAAAGCGATAAACTCAATTAAGAACTAAATTTCCTCAATTTATTTGGCTTTCTGAAAAGGACACTAATGATTGCCAGCGGTCTGGAAATTCTATGCACTTACCTCGCAAGATAAACGTTGTTACGCCACTCTTGTTTCATTTTTTTATATTGGGAGCTTTTAGAATGAACAAATTGTTTACTATAAGGACACGCAATTTCGCCAGCTATTGCAGTAGATGTAGAATTGACTATTCTCTGATTTGAAGAAGATCCAGTGCGTTGTGTATGTGGCTTTCGCCAATTGAAAACTAATCGCTGCTTCGGCTCTGTACGTGCAGCTCCAGACGGATTGATAGCAAGTGGTAGTTCCAACAGAGGGTTACGACCGTATTTGAATCGATAGTCCGTTAACGTCTCCACTCCAGGCAAACTCTCTATAATTCGAACAACAGACGGTTCTGTAAGCCCAAAGAGATCTTCACCAGAAATAAATCGAGGAAAAAGTTGAACGAGCTTATTTTGTTTCCGCATTAAAGTAATGGGAGTAAGAATTTGCTTCCACACTGCATTTGGTGTAATATCCCGTAAATCTATTTCACACCCATCTGGATCCTGTACTTGAATTCTGAATTCGGGGCGGCCAGCCACTTCTGCTATGGAACAAATGTAACGGCATCGTTTGTTAGGTTTCCTCATTGACCAGTAGAAACGTATCTAAAATAAAGCCGACACGAAACAGTTAAAGCCTAATAAACCATAACAATTGTAAAATTGTTTTTGTCTTTATCACTTTTAAGTCGTCCGGTAGACGAAATTGTTAAAGAATATACATAATTGTAATTATTATTATAAGTATCTGCATTGTATTCCTTTTGCACTTTAAGAACCTTAAAATGTGTACTTTACTCAAAAAGAAATAGGTTTTAATCCGAAACGTACTTATGCAAAGCAGTGATGCATCACTACTGCCGCAGTGAAACATTTTTTGAATGCTACTGCGAAGCTTTGCATAAATCAGATTGGCAACACTTTTTTGTTTAGGAATTAATTTCGTGCGCAACATTGTGAATGAAGATGGAAACCATAATAAATTGTATGTTGAAATGTTTTTCGTATTTGGCAAGTGAGTCAATAAACAGCAACGCAAAATACATTGCAAAACTTAGGAGCCGAAAGCTAAAACGTTTTATCGCTGTTCAAAAATTCCAGTGTCAAACCAAAGCATCGACAAAGTTTGTGATGAGCAGTTTGTGCATCTGATCCTTATCGATTACTTGATGGCTGCGCTTAGAAACAGGGTGGACGTGCAGCATTTTTTGTTTGTATTTAGGAACACACAGCTTTGTACTAATGCAGCGCAACTGAAGTTCATACTATGTTTACACAGCGAGATTAACTCATCGAGATTACGATAATCTCGTTGCCCGTTTACATAGAGATTAACTTGAATACGAGATTAGTTTTGACGTTTCACATTTTCTCTTTGCTATTGTTTTGCAAACGGGACTATTTCGTAAAATTTGAATAAAAATGAGTGAAATTTTTAATAAAAATGTAGAAACGGATATCGAAGAAGATTTTTTAAATGTTTTAATGCTTTTCACTTCTTCTACGAATGCAAGAAAGTCTGAGCTACATCGCTTTACATCCAAATTATACAAACCTTTTCGCGCTACAATTAATTTTTTTGTTTATTTTTGCATGACATTCGCTTAGTGATGATACAAAAATAACTGATTTCAGCCAAATTTGCAGAGTTGCTTTGGGGAAATACGAGATTACTTTGTGAGAATAAATTTTAATCGCGCTTTTTGCGAGGTTAACTTTGTATGGGTAATCGCGCATTTTGATACGAGATTAACGACTTAAGGGGGTCGTCTAGTGTGACTGGTCAAAAAAATGTTTTTTTTTTTTTTTCATAAATCACTTCTAAAACATGTTTAGAAGACGTGTATAAATGGATTTTTGTAAATTCGAAGCCGTTATCAAGTTGCACTTGTAAACCGGAGTAGGTATGCGGAGCGCATACCTACTCCGATCCAACTTAAAAACGCGTTTTTCTCAAAACACGTTTTTTCAAAACTGCTGCCACGATATCTCAAAAACTATTTCACTATTAATGCTCAACTTTTTACACCATCTTGAGTACATGTCCAACTACAAATTAAGCTAAAAGAATTAAGATTGCTTCGTTACTTTTTTTTTCTTCAATTATATGCACGTGAAAAATAGTCGAAAAACTCATATTTTTTTTATGTTTAGGCAAAAAAATCCTTTTTTTTTGAATTCGAACTTTCTTTTAGCTCAATTTGCAGTTTGAAGTCTCAGGAATGAAATGGCGTTTGGTTTTTTGATTTCAGATAATTACAACGCCCGGAATCATGGCAGCAGTGAAGCAACTTTTTTTTTTACGTCTTCCTGTTGAGTGGTGTAACTCCGATACTAATCAATAGATTGGCTTCAAATAATTATAAAACTTTGTCGAAATGTACTCAAAGAAGAAATAAAATTCAAAAGTTATTTTACTTGAACGGTTTTTTTTAATAATGACTGTCAAAAAAGGCATAAAAATACGGCCTTCACACTAGACGACCCCCTTAATCGCGCAAATCGGGATAATCTCGTCTGTGTAAACGTGGTATAAGGAATACAGCCTATGGCTTATATTCTTATTGCACAAACGAAGTAAATAAATAAATGTAATGAAATTCGGTCATTTACGCGAACAAATTGCAACCAATGAATATTTTATGAAGTGAAAGAGATAAGCTTGATATCTTATCACCAGGGAAAGGATTTTGGGGACCTTAAAAACTATAAAAAAAGGCAAAATAAAATAGCAAATAGGGCAGGGAAGGCAGGGAAGGCAGGGAAGGCACTAAAAACTGCCAAAAAAAGGCAAACTAGGGCGTTAAAAACTGTTAAAAAGGCAAAAACAGGGAAGAAAAATACTAGAAAATCTGCATATTTCTCGAAAAATGATTTGAACTCTGCACATCCCAGTTTATAGAGGGAAATATTGCACGAAATCATTTTTACTAAATCTGCGAAAAATTTGTTTCGGTTCAATCAGTTGTGCCTTTTTTTGTTGTAGTTGCATCGCTCTAACATGTTTTTCGCGATGAATATACTGCTGGTCGCATTGGCATTTTTTTTCGTTAAATTTTCTACTGCACTACAAAGAATAACGGCTTAGGAATGATCAGCTCAATGTAAAAACATCGATAAGTTAACAAAATTGCCAGTTGCCACCTAATTTTTTTTTAGTTTCAAGGTCTTTTTGCGAAACAAAAGGGGAAAAATATTAAAAACGAAAGAAAAATAAAAAAGCGCTCGACAAATCTTGAAAAAGGCATTTTGTGGCATTAATAGGTAAAATAGGCCCTAAAAAAGGCATTTATGGGTGGAAAAGGCAAACTGGCTTTTTGAGGCAAAAAAAAGGGGTATATTTCTAATCAGGAGGACCTAATTCGTGCTTATTTTCAATCAGAAATCCTCTATGTAGCAGTAAACAAAAAAGTCAATTTTCACAAAATCGTTTCCCTGCTTATCAGATCTTTCTAAACCAAATCAACAAGTTTATGATTTTGCATACCTCTGAGATATACTCTCTAGATTTTTCAAATCGGTTCAGAAATAGTAGCATAAAAGTACACAAACTAAAATGTGTCAACATATTAATATGGATATAGTGCAGGTAGGTAGGTGTGGCTGCCCCAAGAGGAGCATATCTTGGCCAAGACGGTCCATTGTGAAACCACAAATGATCAATCGTAGAACCGCTCACTCGTTGAACTATTTGGAGCTGTTAACGAAGCTAAGTAGACTGAGAATGGCCTTAACAGCTAGATCCTCTAGACTATCGCAGAAATTGCCCATGTTCAGTGGAGTTCTTTAAAACGTCGAAGGTTTAAGGCTGGCCAGATTTGGTGTGCAAGGAAACTTGTGTTGCCTTCAGCGCATCTTAAATTAGTGTCGTGTATAGAGCGCATATGGGTACGAAGCTTACAGGTTAAGAGAGGGACACCGAGCGCTGTCATGTCTTGATTAAACTGCTCGGTAGTACTCGGTAGTGTCATGTCTTGATTTAACTTCTCGGTAGTACTCGGTAGTGTCATGTCGGTAGTATCATCAGCTCCACAGTTCCCTGTATATCAAGCCGTAACCGCAAAAAAGATGTAACCAACAAAATTAAATCAACAAAACCAACAGGAGAAGGTTTTTAAAATTATCTTTTGTCTCAAGATTTTCTTTGACGAGAATATTTATACACAATCTTATAGCCTATTTCCACGGGGCCTTATCTGCAGTTTACGCTTAACTGCAGTTTGACATCGCATTTAAATGCTCACATTTCCATACAATTGTTTTTGTATCAAAGTGCGTCAACTCACTTTCAAAACTGAGTTAACTCAGTTTTACTATTTTCAGACGTCTAACAGAAAATGTTATGTTAAAAGCGAGAGCAATACTCTCAAATGTACAATTTTTTATAGCATGCTTTGAAGGACTGCAAGAGCCGTACGAACACAAACGAAAGAAGGGATTTCAATTAAGTTCGGTCTCGTTGAAGACCTTTGTGCCAGGTTGAACGATGACCTGAACGCAATAGAAGCATGGGCCGGGGACAATAAGTTGAGGTTAAATCCTATAAAGTCTTTTGTTTTGCCAATTTCTAAAAATGCCTACTCATTTGCTGAACTACCACCAATTCAGCTCAAAAATGTACCTTTAAAATTTGTAAGCAAGGTAAAAAACTTAGGGTTTTATATAAACTGTACTCTTTCTTGTGAGGATCACATAAGTTCTGTGGTGAGCAAAGTTTATTGCACCCTACATAATCTGAGACATAATCATAATCATAAGACAGCCGCCGTGGCTCAGTTGGTTAGTGCGCGGTCCAGCGAGTTCGAATTCTGCATGTAGTAACACCTAAAAAAAATAACGGGAAACTCGTTTTCTCTTTCGGTGGCTGTCCTCTCAGCTGGAAATGGCAAACCTCTGAGAGTAAAAATTGCCTATGAAAAAGCTCCCAACCTGCCGTTCGGAACCGGCATAAAACTGTAGGTCCCTTCCACCCGCGTACAAAATTCACACGCACAACACGGGTGGTTGCGGGAAGCTAGGCCTTAGTCTCGCGTAAGCGGGCTGTCGTGCCAATCAATTATTAAATTATTACATAATCTGAGAAGGACTGCATCATTCGTAACAGTTGAAACTAGACGGAAACTGGTACTTCATCTGATACTGCCAGTCATATCCTACTCGGAGGTAGTCTATTGCTCGTTTGACTCTAGGTCCAAGCAAAAACTTCAAGTCGCTTTCAATAATGCAATTCGATATGTGTACGATCTTAGAAAGCATGACCACATATCTGATCATAGTCATCTGCTGCTTGGTTGTAGCTTACCAAATTTCTTAGCTGCTGCTTATTTCTGCACAGGCTAATTCAGATTCTGCAAGTCTAGGAGGAGCATGAACCTTGTAGCACCGACATCTAACGTTGTCAATTCCGGCAGGCTATTTTACGTGACCGCAATTAGAATGTGGAATTCATTGCCAATTAATGTCAAAAGTGAATCCAATAGCCACATCTTTAAGCATCTTCTTTTCCAGCATTTCTCCTAATTATCTATCCACTTTAATCCTCTTATCCTATCCTTTCCTTTAATCCTATCCTTTTTAACATAATTTATATTTAATATTATTTATTATCATTGTTATTTCTCTGTTTTAATGTCTTTTGGTTTTGTAGCATTTAAAAGTCAAAACTTGAACGCTGACATAAATCAATAAATAAATAAATAAAATGTGGTAATTGCATTTTTGCCAGTGTGAATTGTTTGCCAAGACAATTACTTTTTACTACATTTGTCGCAAAAATACATAATGTCTGTCATAATCAAAGTCAAAACTTATATTATTTGCCAATAATAAATGCTGAAAAAGAAAATAAAAACGTGGAAGTTCTCATGAACCCTCTTGACATTAAAAATTCAGACAGCTCTGATATCAAACAGCCGAGAACTTTCACAAGTGAAATAGACATTGACAAATGATAAATAAATTGATAAAAAAAATAAATAAATTGATAACTTTCCACAAATATAATAACGCAGACATTCCTAGACTGTTGAGAAGGAAAGCAGAGTGGTTTTCATGCAGTAGAGGCATGCAGTAGAGGGGCTACAAGAAACCACACATACGTATAAGTTAACACGACCACCCAGCAGCAAAGTTGGCAAGCCAAACACTGTAAACACTCCAAACGCTTCAGCAGTTTTTGCGGACGTCGCACTGCAGCGCCAGCTTTAGCTGACGACAATGTTGCGGGTATTGCTCCGCGACCAACAATGCGCCATCAGCAATTCTTGCGGACGTCGCACTGCAGCGCCAGCTTTGGTTGGCGACAATGTTGCGGGCATTGCTCCGACGCTGGCCTGATTGACCGATTCTCGTGGTCAGCATATTTGGGGTGTTGGGAGAGGTTTAGCTTTAAGTAGAATTGTAAGTAGCAGTTAGTTGATCATTGGAAATAAAGAGACTCGGCTCGCGGTCGCGACCGAAGTCAAACTAAAAATCGCTTTGTGATAATTGCCGCCCAACTCGCTATCCGGACCAACATTAACGGCCGCAATGTAAAAACGAAGCAACAACAGCAAATAAAACTACGGCAAACGTCAACACCGACGGCAGCGGCAGTGGAAAAACGGAAACAACAACAACAAATAAAACTACGGCAAACGTCAACTCCGACGGCAGCGGCAGTGGAAAAACGGAAACAACAAAAGCAAATAAAACTACGGCAAACGTCAACACCGACGGCAGCGGCAGTGGAAAAACGGAAACAACAACAGCAAATAAAACTACGGCAAACGTCAACACCGACGGCAGCGGCAGTGGAAAAACAGAAACAACAACAACAATTAAAACTACAGCAAAAGTCGACTGAACATGTAAGTGGACCTCTCATTGAGAATATTCTGTTGATTTTGATTTAAAAAATTGTACCGTATTGGAATTACCAGGTATGCCTATGAAACCGGTAATTATTTTTGAAAAAACACGTTTATTGTGAGGAAATGATTACAATTTTATTCTTCAAAGTAATGGCCATCGCTAGCTACACATTTTTCCCATCTCTCAGGCAATTTATGGATGCCTCGCCAAAAAAATGTTTCGTCTTTTGCCTGAAACCAATCATCGATCCATTTTTTGGCTTCTGCCTGAGAATTGAAGCGCTGTTTCGTTAATGCGTGGCCCATCGATGCGAACATGTGATAATCCGAAGGCGCCAAGTCTGGTGAGTAAGAGCAAGAGCTTCCCAGTTGTATGATGCAACCAATTCTTTGGTGGCTCTAGTGCGGTGTGGTGGTGCGTTGTCATCGAGGAAAATCACTTTGTGTTGCCTGGCTTCATATTCTGGGCGTTTTTGGCGTATAGCACGGTTCAAATCGGCCAATTGTTGTTGGTAACGTTCACCGTTAACCGTTTCACCAGGTTTTAGAAGGTTTTTTTCTTCAAATGGTAACACAAAATTAACTGTGTCCGCAAATCGTAATTTGTAGGCACGTAATCCGACATTTTCCGGAGCGTCAAACAATGCGTTGTTGGATGAAACTTGACAAATTGTGAGCTGAATATTGTTGACATATGACAGAAGAAGTAAACATGACATTTGGTACGGTTCCGAAGTTTATAAATATTCGGCTATTTACCGCTAGATGTCGTTACCGGTTTTATAGGCGCATACCTGGTACACTATGATCAATAAGTACCGGGACTGTGTATTTTAAATTTTCCGCCGGCTTTGGGGATAATACGAAACAAAATTAAGGGGCCAGCTGACATGGTGCTGGCATCGTTTAATACTCCCTTGAACTTCAAGGCAATGATAAATAGGCTCGATTTCACGTACGCTGACAGGCGCCCCATATACTTAATAGAAAAGGAAATGTCGACGCTCAGACAGGGAAACATGAAGCTATTACGACGAAGTAGAAAATAAGCTTACATTGCTTACGAATAAGACGATAATGACCTACGACAATACCGTGGCTGCGTCGCTTAACGAAAAATACCGAATGGATGCACTGCGAGTATTCATTTCAGGAGTAAGGAAGTCATTGAGTGACGTTCTCTTCTCAGCTAGACCAAAGGATCTTCCTTCCGCTTTGGCCTTGGCTCAAGAAGTGGAATCGAATCATGAACGTTACACGTTCGCGAGCAATTTCGCTAGGAGTGTAGAGGAAAGGGCTGAAAGGAACGAACAGAGACAACAGGTCAGAGGAAACAATATGGCAAGGGATATCGGCAACTATGAACAAGGAAAGAATCCCTATTTTAATAAACGACAGGGGCATTCTGGCGGAGCTCCACCTAAACAAGAACCGGTGCAACCGATGGACGTGGACCAGTCATCACGTTTCAGACAGTCCACACAATTCCAAAGGGGCTCATCGCAGGGCCAACATTTTGGAAACCAGTGGCCAACGCAGCAAGAGGGGGCCAGAGTTACACGTACAATAATCAGGGAGGACAGACAGCGAAAAGGCCGAACAGCGGCACCACAAGGTTTACAGGTCCGAAACAACAGCGAATCAAGCATTTGGCTCAGGACGAAGCTACACTGGACCAAGAAGGTGCTGAATACCAAACCGAGGCAGACCAGGAGGTAGAGGAAATTGACGACGAAGTTAACTTTCTAGAAGACGATGCACCGTCCGACATTGCCACAATACACAGCGAAGAATCACTAACCTACACTATCGAATCGACTGACAAACCTGTCAACTGCTTTCGAAATCAAATAGTAATAGAAGAAAGCGGGGTATCCTCGGATCGTACTGTTATGTTTCGAAGAAAAACCCGACTCGGAGAGAGAAATGCTACTTGAGAGAATATGTGATGTTGTAAAAAAGGATGTAGTAAATGAAATTTACTGTGAATTTCCAATATTAGCGTTCGTGCAGCATAAACTGGTAGAAACATTCCCGACGACAACATTTCGCCATACTAAGCGAATGGTAACGGACATTCTAGACAGAAACGAGCAGAGGGAAATAGTTGTTGCAGAACACAATAGGGCCGCGCAGGAAAACGTAAAACAAATTTTGCAGGACTATTGTTTTCCAAAAATGACCCAATTAACAAATGAGGTTGTTGCGAATTGTAAGGTTTGCCAGAGAGCAAAATATGACCGCCACCCACAGAAACAGGTACTTGGAGTGGGCGAAATCTTACATATTGATATATTCTCAACTGACAAGAAATATTTCCTTACTTGCGTGGACAAATTTTCGAAGTTTGCGATTGTCCAACCCATTGCCTCTCGAACAATAACGGACGTGCAATCGGCAATTTTGCAGCTTATGAATTTCTACCATCGTACTACAACAATATATTGTGACAATGAACCCTCCATAAAATCCGAAACAATAAAATCACTTTTAGGTAATAGATAAAACATCCAGCTTGTAAACGCACCGCCACTCCATAGTACTTCGAATGGACAGGTTGAAAGGTTCCCTGGCACTCTCGTTGTAATCGCGCGGTGTCTGAAGTTTGAAAGGAGTATCAATGACACGGTCGATGCGATACTTCAAGCAACCATAGAGTACCAAAGAACAATCCATTCAGTTACGGAATTCATTCGTCCTCCCCAGAACTTGATGCGGAGGACGAACCAACTCAGCAGGGTTCCAAGAAGGCGATCTGGTAATGCTCTACAACCCGCAGCGGAGGAAAGGTTTGTCTCCGAAACTTCAAGCGTCATGTGAAGGACCTTACGAAGTCGTGACTAGGATAAACGACGTGGTATACAGGATTCAACGTTGCAGCAATAAAGGCGCTAAGCTGAAGGTAGTCCATTTGGAGCGCCTTGCGCCCAGCGCACAGCGGAACCTCGGGACTTGTTCGGGACGACCAACCTGGCAACGATGGGAACTTTTAGTCCAACCTGGCAATGATGGTCCCTTTTGTCCAACCTGGCAATGATGGAAACTTTTAGCCCAACCTGGCAATGATGGTCGCGATCATCATGGAAACCTTTAGTCCACTCCGGAATGTGCGAGAACGATCTGCGCGATGGCCGGGCAGGTATAAAAGGCAGCCGAGTGCGGCGCAGCGAGTCAGTCTGATTTTGACTAGTGAAGGTGCCACACGGAGTAATTAAGCAAATAATTAAGTGTAAAGACAGTAAAGTGTCAGTGTAGTCTGCTAGCATGTAGGCTAATGAGTTAGTGTCCAATAATGACTCCCACAACAATCCCTATCGAGTGTTTGCTCAGCAGGATCAGTTCCTTGAATCTGCTCTGGTTGGCCGCAGGCCAGATCTGTCTAGCTGTGGTGTTCGTTTGTTCGCTGCGCCATCTAGTGTACGCTCTGCTGGGGTATACCTTTCCAAATTCCTTGACAACTTCAAAGGTATACCTGTCGGCCTCGACGTGAGACCTTAGCCGCTGCGAGTCCCAGCGTGTAGACAGCACATACTTCGTCCGCAATAGCCGCAAAGGCAGCGGTGACATCTCGCTTGTTACCTCCGATGACATCAATGTTATTAGCGTAGGCAAGGAGCTGGACACTTTTGTTGAAAATAGTGCCATTACGATGTACAGCCTTACACAGGCTGTACGGCCTTACACAGAACACTCTCCATGGTGAAGTTGAAGAGGTCGAGGGACAAAGGATCTCTCTCTATGATTCCTCGAACGGTATCAACTTGGTCGGAGAGGTCACTTCCAATCTTGACGGAGCTGCGCGTATTGCTCAACGTCGCTCTGCACAGTCTCACGAGGTTTGCAGGGATACCAACCTCAGACAATGCGGCATATAGGCGATCCCTTATCGGGCTATCGAATGCTGCCTTGTAATCGATGAAGAGATGGTGTGTATCGATTTGATTCTCATGGGCCTTCTCCAGGATTTGGTGTAAATTGAATATCTGGTCGATGGTGGACTTACAAGGTCTAAAGCCGAAATGATAGGGTCCAATCTTGTTTGGCTTTATTCTTTCACATAGTACGCTCGTCAGGACCATGTATGCAATGGGAAGTAGGCTGATACCCCTGTAGTTGGCGCATATTGTTGGGTCGCCTTTCTTCAGCACAGGGTAAAGGGCACTGATGTTCCAATCGTTGGGCATTCGTTCTTCCAGCCATTTTTTGCAGATGAGCTGATGCATGCAACAAATAAGCTCACCGCCGCCGGCTTTGAACAATTCAGCTGGTAGTCCATCCGGCCCTGCAGCTTTATTGTACTTGAGTCGCTTGAGCGACCCGAACCTTGTCATAGCTGGGCGGTGGCACATTCACACGGTCGTCGTCGATTGGTGCCGTCTGGACATCTTCACCACTGGCGGTATTATTCCCTTCGTCGCCTGCAAGCAGCTTGGTGAAGTGCTCCTTCCACAACCTCAGTACACCCTGCGCATTCGTAACCAGATCCTCGTTTTCGTCTCTGCAAGAAGATGGGCTTAAATCTTAACTTAACCGTGAGACGCTTAACTTTTTGGAAGAATTTTCGGGCGTGATTCCTGCTGCTGCACTCCTCGATTTCCTCACGCTCGCGCCTTTCTTGCTCCTGTTTCTCGCGTCTAAAATGGCACCTCGCTTTCTTCCTCCCCTCCCGGTATTTTTCTGTCACGGCTCGCGTGGCAGCCGACTGCAGGATCTTCTTGGTGCTGACCACAAGTCCGCAGCCATATTCGCGCTTCTCCACATGGCAGCTGTAGTAGATATCGCAGTCTGCTCGCTGGGAGCAACCTTGCCCTGTCCATCGGATTTCCTGGATAACCGTGATGCCAGCCTTACATTTCGTGAGGGCTTCCGCAAGTTGGATAGAGGCACCTTCCCTATAGAGGGTCCGGACGTTCCAGGTGCATATCCTCAAATCGTGGTCCTTAAATCGTTTGTTGTGGTCGTAAACATTGTGGGTTCCTTCCGAGGCTTACTTTTTGGCTTTCATTGGTAGTTGATTTTACGTGGCGGGCACCAAACCCTGCGCACGACCGAAATTTCAAGTCCTGGGGATTGGACACGCTGCACACATTAGTTCACTATTCAGCGGGTGCCAAATAAGTATCCAGAAGGGCCGCGCGGATGCTGTGTATCAGTTTGGATTGGACAGAGACAAGGATCGTTCTAGCGTTCGCCAAGTTGAACGCAATCAAAGCCTTTACCTTGTATGCCTGCTCCCTTCCTTAATAATCAATAGTATAATTTTAATTACAATTCATTTTAATTATTTTTATACAGTGCAGAGAAATTCCACAGCGCTCACCATCTCATTGCCGACCACTGATTTAGCTACATCCACATACATATTTGTTTTCTACTTAATTTTGTAACGGTACATCCCAAAGCTTCCACATTTGGAGTAAAGATTCTTAAAAAGTTATCGATTTCGTAAAAAAAAAACAAATTTGATGAAAATTGTGCTTACATCTCTTTTGCGATTAAGGCTCGATATAGTGCAACATAATTAAAATTTTAAACTACACACACTTCTTTATTTTATTACCTTACCACCATCGAGTTTATCGATGTTGTATTACGGGTGTGATTTTATTCTTATCTATACTATTACTAGCTGACCCAACGCACTTCGTCTCGCACGACATTTGTTTTTTTTTATAATGAAGTATGCGGGATGACGAATCTTTATTTTTGGTTCTCGTTACAGCAGAACGATTAGGGACCACGCTAGAACCATTTGGTGCGCTGTTTTTCGCAATTGTCCGCTTCCCCTTGCAGACGTCGCTATTTCACAGTGTAACTGTAAATTTGTTTTCTTTTTACACCAGCACAGCGCATAATTGCGCGTTATATTGCGTGGAAGTGAGTGGGATACGGGTAACTTGGGTTGGAAATTAATTCAATTATTCAATACTCGCCCTCTGTCGAAAGAAAAAAATTTAAGTTCGTGCTAACAGGGCTATTCTGGCAAATATACAGGGCTATTCTGGAAAATATAGTTGAAAGACATTCAAAAGATTATTGAAAGATAGTTTGAGAAGACTGAATGAAAGATTCCATTCTATTCCAACGAAAACATCTTTCGGAAAAAGCTCTAAAATTCACCGCTCGAGTTAAAAAGCTGTTTGCCGAAAATTCAAAAAAACTTTCAAATAAACAAAACAAAATTCAAACAATTCCTGAGTCATGACAAGACTGCAATTTTGCATTGAGTGCACCATGCGATGATCACATACATATCTAAAATATTTAGCTTAGAAAATTTATATTTTTAGAAACATATACAGTGCGTTTCAACAATAAGTGTTGATTATAAAACATACAAAAGAAGGTATGGTAATGAATTATATATATTTTCTGAAAGGCTGTGCAAATATTTTTTTCGCATTATTATCAATACTTTGTCCAGTCTCCGTTGTTGTCAGTAACACTACTCGTCACGAAAAATGCTCCTCAAAATAAAAGTATTTTTTAGACTTATTTTCGGCTGTTGAACACGAAACTGAAAATCAAAAAATTTTCTAAGAAGCGTTTTCGAAAAATCTTCGAAAACCACGTTTTCCCCCTCTTATTTCAGTTATGAGCACATATTTCGTAAACCAACCATCCGACTAACACATGTGGCCCGTCAATCAGAAGGGCATTAACTAGCCTTTCCAACAGTATATGGATTGTCCAAATTCGATTCCCAAACAAATTCCCCCAGATTTGGGCAAGTTACTGACGATGAAAGTTTAAAACAATTGAAATTTTTGACCATTTTCAAAAATTATACATTTTCGAATGGTTTTTTTTATGGATAAAATAAAGGAGCTCCGCTGGTTTTAAGATCTAAGATGAAAGATATATTATATGAGCAAATCGGATCACTAATCTTGGCATCAGGATCAATTCCTCGTTGTCTTGTGAGGACCACATAAACTCGGTCGTAAGCAAAATATATCTAACGGTACGAAATCTTAGAATGACTGCTGCATTCGTACAAGACGTGAGACAAGACGAAAATTGGTTTTACAGCTAATTTTACCCATAATTACATATTCAGAAGTTGTTTATAGCAAACTTGATTCCAGGTCGGAACATAAACTGCTTATTGCCTACAACAATGCTGCACGTTACGCCTATGGATTAAAGAAAGGGGATCACGTTTCTTCTTATAGTAGACAGTTGCTTGGTCTTGACCTCAAAAGCTACTTAGAAGCACGAAACTGTATGTTTTTACATAAACTTATACATACGAAGCGTCCCTGCTACCTTTTTTAAAAACTTTTGTTTTGCAAGTCAAGTCGAAACTACAATCTCCTAATTCCTAGCCATAATTTCAAAAATTCCAGTAGGCTATTTTTCGTTAGTGCCATAAGGTCTTGGAACTCCCTCCCTAGTGCCATCAAATGTATTTCGGGTAGTAGTAACTTTAAGCATCTACTCTTCAAACATTTCTCATAACATCTCAAACTTTTCTTTTACTCTTTACTCTACTTCTCTACTTTCACTTACCCATAGTTAAGATTTTTCTTTGTAAATTACACAGTGCTACAGTGATCTTGCACTTTTCAAGTGACCTAGTAAACGTTGTTGGTATTATTGAGTACATCATGAAAATATGTTTCAAAATTGTCTAACACCCCCAAATTTTAAAGTTATTGTTAAAAAACCGTTTTTTGTGTACTCCGCGCACTCAAACAATTGTAACTCCGTCATTTTTTTACCGATTTTCGATTTCTCAATGGTGTTGGAAGAAGAATTGAGCTTTTAAAATATCCATACTTGTTCATACTTTCTACGAAAAAATTAGGGCATTTTTTAAAAGTTATCTAGGATTTACCCTATTTTTTCAGGTTTTTTCAAGTTTGACGTCTTTTTTATGTAACATATCGTTAAAAACAATCAATTTCGTACAATTATTCTGAAAGTAAATTCTATCTGCAATAAAAAAAGCCATGGCTCATCAAAATTGGTTGAAAACTGTTAAAGTTACAACGCTTTTTGTAAACAAGAAAATTTAACTCTCATCATGAAATCAATGTCGTGCCATGTCAGGATTGCACATATGATTTCAGTATATCATAACCATCATATTAATCATGATGATCGTTTCTGAGTGTCCTAGTATTATTTATGTTGTAAATAATTTATCATTACAATTAATTTGGAATAGTTTTTCGTGATTTATTAAACAATTTGGACAGTATATATAATATATATATATATTGCTTTTCGTAATTGATGGAGTGTAAGCTTTATTCGTTTCTAATTTTACACGATGTTGCTTGTCAACAAACAACCCACAGATGTAACAAAACTTGTTACGATTATCACACATTGTATTAAAAAATATAAGAACGATAAACCTTTGCACGAACGACTACAACCACTGACTAATGTAATTGTACTCAAACTGCAGTAGCCTAGGTTTCGTCTTATCTAGGTTTCGTCGTATCGAATTTTCGCATTAGATTGCCTACTTCATACTTCGTTTACTTTACAGGTGTTTTTGTTGGTCCGCAAATACGGAAAATTTTTTCCGACAAACAATTTTTCGAAAAATTAAACACAGTAGAGCAAAAGGCATGGACGGGCTTCATTTCTTTATGTGAAAACTTTCTGGGAAACAACAAGAGTGGTAACTACGTTGAAATAGTAAATGAGTTTTTAAAGGCTTATGGGGAAATGGGATGCAGAATGTCAATCAAAGTCCATTTTTTGCATTCCCATTTGGATTTCTTCCCCGAAAATCTTGGAAAACTAAGCGATGAACAAGGAGAACGATTTCACCAGGAAATATCATCAATTGAAACGCGTTTTGTTGGCAAGAGTCAGATCAGAATGCTGGCTAACTACTGCTGGTCTCTTAAACGTGAAACTAAAGATGCGGTCTATAAACGTAGGAGATCAAGCAAACATTTTTAACGACTCATAAAATTCAAAGTTGTAAGGGAGAGGGCTGGGTTGTGAACAGGGGTTTTGTTTTTTGGCTCTAACTTTTCACAAAATAAAGATATCGAAAAATCGAAGATACCGTTGGAAAGGTGAATATATAACGCAACTTTGTTATGAAGACAGATTACCGTTTTGATTGAAATTTAACTCTCTACGTCCAATTTTCTAAGAACGTGATTTTTCGCTTTTTCAAAAAAGTGGCTGGGTTGTGAACCATCTGGAAAATCCCTATTACAGTCGGAAAATACGAAGAAAACACCCATAATTTTTAAGTACATTGAGAATTTATTTAATCAGGAACCCTCAAGAGGTGAAAAAAAGTTATAATGACGCAAAAAAATCGCAATGAATGAAACTGCTCAATTTTTTAAATTTTCATCCTAATCTGTGTCGGAATGTTTGCATGTGAAATACGAACGTGTTCTCGTATTGGCTCACTTCAAGTGAACACAACGAAATCGAGTGAAATTATATAAAATTACTTTATTTTTATATATCCGTCCATATTTGACAGTCTTAGAACAAATGTAGTACGAAAAACAGGTGGTTCATAACCCAGCCACCTCAGTGGTTCACAGCCCAACCACAATGCCATTTTGGAAACTTTAAACTAAACGACACTTCCAATCATAATTCGACATAAACAAATATTACATCGTAAAATAGAATCAAAACACTAAATAAACATGTATTACACAGATATTTTTGCAATAAGCTCAGTCACTTGGATAGCACTTTAAAAAAAAGCCAACAAGTTTTCGCAGTCGATTTTCAAACACGATGTCTTTCAAACTCGATTGCTGCCACAAGCAATACGTGTTTGTACTTCGGTGTAACCACAAAAGCAGAGTCATATCATAAGACAAAATTGACAGTTGAAAAAGATTGGCGATATGTCAATTAGGGAAAGAAAAAACGGCAATGGTTCACAACCCAGCCTGGTTCACAACCCAGCCCTCTCCCTTACATGTAATAAGTGCATCAAATAATATAACATTCTTACTACAGAAATTGGAAATCAATTATTTTTCCCTCCTTATATATACTGTTCAAATTGTTTAATAAATCACGAAAAACTATTCCAAATTAATTGTAATGATAAATTATTTACAACATAAATAATACTAGGACACTCAGAAACGATCATCATGATTAATATGATGGTTATGATATACTGAAATCATATGTGCAATCCTGACATGGCACGACATTGATTTCATGATGAGAGTTAAATTTTCTTGTTTACAAAAAGCGTTGTAACTTTAACAGTTTTCAACCAATTTTGATGAGCCATGGCTTTTTTTATTGCAGATAGAATTTACTTTCAGAATAATTGTACGAAATTGATTGTTTTTAACGACATGTTACATAAAAAAGACGTCAAACTTGAAAAAACCTGAAAAAATAGGGTAAATCCTAGATAACTTTTAAAAAATGCCCTAATTTTTTCGTAGAAAGTATGAACAAGTATGGATATTTTAAAAGCTCAATTCTTCTGGTTTCCAACACCATTGAGAAATCGAAAATCGGTAAAAAAATGACGGAGTTACAATTGTTTGAGTGCGCGGAGTACACAAAAAACGGTTTTTTAACAATAACTTTAAAATTTGGGGGTGTTAGACAATTTTGAAACATATTTTCATGATGTACTCAATAATACCAACAACGTTTACTAGGTCACTTGAAAAGTGCTTTTAATTTTTTTGATTTTGTAGCACTGTGTTATTAAACATTGTAATGATATTGTATTTATTGTGTAATGCTTAAAACGAATGTGTTCCTAATTGGCATGCAAAAGATTGCATCTTATATGCCTCTATTATCTGCTAAATAAATAAATAAATAAATAAAATATTAAGCCTAACATCAATAGAATTGAAAGAAAAATTACAAAGTTATAATGCAAGGAGTGAAAACACCAACTTTTCCATCCAAATGTTGATATAGGCGTGAAACTAGAGGTCATTTATAATATTCGGGCATAGTCAGTTTTTCATTTTCTGACCCAAAAACCTTATTAAAGGACTTTAAAATTTTTAGGATATACACATTTAAAATATTTTTTTAAATATTTGCGATTGTGCAATGATGAAGATATGGGTATCAAAGGAAAGAGGAAAATTGTCTCCTTTTAACTAAATTTTCTATTTTTAACTTTCAGAACTATGAAATAGGAAAAAATTTAGATGCATGAATCTACAGACTGAGATCCAAAACATTTATGTTTTGCATACGGGTCAAATTTTCTCAAGTGGGCCACTTTAAAATCGATGGTCTCAGTTTTCGTTGATCAATACGGTTTTCGATCGGCTTGGAGGTAAAAACGACACCCCAAAAATAATTTTGAAAAAAAATGTTTTTTCATTAGTTATTTACAGTTAAAGTTTTTGATCATGTTTTTTTCAAAAATTCATAACTCACGAACGGTTTATCGGAACTCAACGTTTTCTACATCAAAATTTTTGTCAATTAATATACTTTGCCATGAAAAAATCTTTCTTCACAATAAATTATTATTTAGCTGGAAAATCCTATTTGTTGTAAATAATTGAAAATTAATGAAACTTCTCCGCCAGCGAGAAAATTTTGACACATTTCATTCAATTCTACAATCCCTTACACAAATTTTGGTGAAAAAAAGTCATTATTTTGCATTAGGTCAAAAGTTATACATGTTTTTGTGACCGCGCTCCTACCTCTAGCGCTGCACGAGCACGTATTGACGCGCGCGCGCTTAGTTATCATGTGACCGAATCGTCATCGTGTGACCGAATCGTCATCGTGTGACACGATAATGTAGAAAACGTTGAGTTCCGATAAACCGTTCGTGAGTTATGCATTTTTGAAAAAAACATGATCAAAAACTTTAACTGTAAATAACTAATGAAAAAAACATTTTTTTTCAAAATTATTTTTGGGGTGTCGTTTTTACCTCCAAGCCGATCGAAAACCGTATTGATCAACGAAAACTGAGACCATCGATTTTAAAGTGGCCCACTTGAGAAAATTTGACCCATACCTGACATATTTTGGTCCTGAAAGTTAAAAATAGAAAAAAAAATAGATGGTTGGTTTACGAAATATGTGCTCATAACTGAAATAAGAGGGGAAAGCGAGTTTTTCGTAGATTTTTCGAAAACGCTTCTTAAGAAAATTTTTTGATTTTCAGTTTCATGTTCAGCAGCGGAAGATTAGTCTAAAAAATATTTTTGTTTTTAAGAGCACTCGATGAACCCTTTTTTTGTCGAGTAGTGTAATAGCTTGGCATCTTTTGTTACAAATTGGGCTTATTTTTGAGTGTACTTGGAGTAACCCCTCTCGAAATCCATTTTAGCGCCAAAATGAGCTGTTTTGTTGTTGATATTCGTTCTCCTCTAAGCTTTGGGACTTCATTAAGGACCAAACATTTTCGATTGGGTTTGCATCTGGACTTTGAGATGGCCAATTGAGTGTTTCCACCCCAAATTTTCTTTATCCCATTTCAGACGATTTTCCACATGTTTTTACCAAATAGCGATTTCGACATGGTACTTCTATGAGGTATGCCCGATTTCAGAAGCCTGCATCGGATAGTGGCCGTTGATAGTTCGACTCTCTTCTGCGACAATATTTTCTTCGCTAGCTTTAGGCTAAGAGTTCGAGTGTTATCAAACATCCGGACTATCGCCTTATCCGCTTTGTTCTGAGTGGTTCTCTTCCTGCGTCTCCGTGGCTCGTCGTCACCATTTCCGAACTCTTTGAATCGACTAACCCACTTCCTCACAAATAAAACAGATGTTCTTGTGTATTTTGCGACTTGTGAAGGATTCATTTTTAGACGATTTGGATGCTTTACTAAAAACACTAAAACGTTTTTTAAATACAGCACTAATTTTTAGTTCTTGATATTTCCGCGAAATTTGTACCCACCTAAGAAAACAGAAACACACGCGAAAAAGGTATTTTAATATAGAAGATGATCTGATATTAAAACCATGGCAAACTTCTACAGTTAAAAAGATACTAGCTGGGCCCTGTGGCTTTGCACGCAAGCTCTCCTGTTTCCCCCGATACGAATTCTCAGCCCATTGTTGAGCCCATCAGATGTTGATTTAAAAAAAAACATGTGTCTATCTATCTTTGATTTCGAGAGTTTTAAAAATTTTAAAGTCAGAAGGCCCATTAAATCATGTGTTCTCACATTTACTCCAAACAAATTTTTATCTCTTGGTTTGCCATGGTAGATTTAGATATTCAAAAAATTAAAAGCACGTTTTTATTATTTCCCGATTAAAGTGCTTTTGATAAGTTTGAAGTCAGAACGCCCAATAAAGCTTGTTTCTCCATAAAAATTGTTAACCCCGTTATTGTTGACCCCGTTCGATTTTGATTTTTAAAAAAGTGAAAAACACGTGTCAAATTATTTCTTACTTTCACAAAGTTTGAGGTCAGTGGCTTCATTAATTCATGTTTTCTCACAGTTTCTCTATTCAAACTTTTAACCCGGCGTTGACCCCGTCCAATTTTAATATTTGGAAAAATGAAAAACACATATCGCGTAATTTTACATTTGAAGTACTTTCATCAAGTTTGAATTCAAAAGGCTAAAAAATGTGTTTCTCCATACATTCTTTTAACCCGTCGCACACTGGGGTAATATATAAGTAAAGTGGCGATTAATTCAAAAACGAAAAATTAAGATACAGATACGTTTTTGGTACCGGGTTAAAGTGGATAAAATTCTGCATCACGACGTGAAAGAGTTGTTGCAAAATAGTTTACCGTTTTCCCACAAAGCACTCTGAAAGTTGACATTTATTTTCATTTGACGTGCGCACAGCGTGAAACGTGAATTTTTCAATTATTTAAATCAAATTTGTTTTACAAGTTTTTAAAGTAGCATAAAACTGATGATGGAGGCTTCTTGTTCAGGTATTTAAGTATTAAAATACACATTTTTTTTGTTTTTTAAGTGTTCGTAAATATTTTTGTTATTTTATTTTTAAAAAGCCTAAAAGTTGCCTTATTTTGGCCCTATTCATAAACATATAGTTGTTTGTTCAGTGATGTTCACCTAAAATATTGTCATAGTCGTAATCTGTGGATATTCTAGCAACTTTCTATGAAAAAAAAGTTGCGCTATTGTTGCGCACTTTTGCAGCATTTCGATTTTTGTATGTGAAGTTTTGGCAAAATATGCACGCGGTCCGTGAAAGGAAAGACAAAAAATAAATGTAAATGCAAAAAATATGAGAAAAGCAACAAGCGATATGTTTTATGTTAGTTTTGTTGTTGTTCAATGTATGGTTTTTAGTATTTCTTTATGCTTTTTAACCTACATTACGCGGCCCCCCATGTTAGATTTATATTAACCAGCATATTAGACGACATATTAGGCGGGATATCGCGACACGTGAGGATTTTTGGTTTTTAAGATATTTATGAAACACAATACAAAATAATCTCAAATGATGCAGAACCAAATAAAATTTCAATATCTTAGATTATTTAACTTGACTTTGTTGTACGGTGTGTGCAAAACTAGGTCAGCTGACCTTATTTATCAGAAGTTGCAGTATTGGGCATTGTTATTGTTTGTATTACTTATGAGTAATCGATTGAAGCCAGCTGAGCCAGCCGCCGTGGCTCAGTTGGTTAGTGCGCGGTCCAACGAGTCGCATGCAGAGCGACGCAAGATCGAATTCTGTATGTAGTAACACCTAAAAAAGATAACGGGAAACTCGTTTTCTCTTTCGGTGGCTGTCCTCTCAGCTGGAAATGGCAAACCTCTGAGAGTAAAAATTGCCTATGAAAAAGCTCCCAACCTGCCGTTCGGAACCGGCATAAAACTGTAGGTCCCTTCCACCCGCGTACAAAATTCACACGCACAACACGGGTGGTTGCGGGAAGCTAGGCCTTAGTCTCGCGTAAGCGGGCTGTCGTGCCAATCAATTATTATTAAATCGATTGAAATAACCGCAGTGATGTGCATTAAACTAATTAGGTAAAGGGTAACTGCAAAAGACTACTTTTTCAAGATATTAAAAAAGGTGGTTGTTTTCATTTAGGAACGAAATCCAATGTTATTTGGTATACTCGTTTAAGTCTTTATTACCTAATGACTAACTCTTTGCCTTAAATTGTGCCAAATCTTTCGTTGAGTACTATCCCTGGTATAACATGCCTACGACTGTTCATAAATATTTAATTAATGGACCATAGGTCATAGCTCACGCCTTGTTGCGAATCGGTGAATTATTTGAAGAAGCGAGGGAAGCGAGAAATAGAAATAGAAAAAAAGATTTTAAGGCTTTCAGGAAATATTTTTCTCGAAAAAGTAGCCGAGAAAAAACCAACGAAGACGTTCTAAAAAGACTGCTTATATCTTATCTGATCCCATTATATCGACAGAAATGAAATTGCCGCATAAAGCAGTTACGCTCATGCCAAGGGAACCATTGGATTTGTTGATAATTGCGGAAGAAGAACGCGATGATATGAACAATTATGATGATGATGATAACAATGGATGCGAAGGTGAAAGCGTGGGTGAATACGATGATGATTCCGATAGTAATTAATAAATAAGCGAGGAATTCTGTGTAACCCTTTTGTAACAATTTTGCATTTTTGGTCATAAATAAAAAAAAATCCACTAAAGTATGTTCAAATACATTTATTTTCTACTTCTTTATCTATAATTAACTTAACCTAATACTTTTTTCATGTCTAAATAGTCCGGGTGAATTAATCGCCAAAATCGGCATGAATTACCCCAGTGTGCGTCTTTTATCCAGTTAGATTTCGATTTTGAAAATAATGAGAAACGCGTGTTTAATTTTTTTATTTCAAGTATTTTTTACAAATTTTGAAATCAATCAATAGGTCTATCGGGTCATGTTGATTTCGAGTCTTCCCGTAAACAAATCTTAACCCATTGTTGGTCCAGTTAAATTTTGATTTTTCGAAATATTATGAAATACGTTTCGAATTACTTTTGATTTAGAGTATTTTCAGGAAGTTCGAAATCAATATGTCTATTAAATCACTTTTCTTCATACAACACTTTAACCCTTTTTAGACCTCGAATTTCCAAAATCCCGTCTAGGCGTATGTTCATTCTTCAAGATGTACCTACAGTCTAAAATTCATGTTTGTCGCTTCAGCGGTTTAGGCTGGGCAATAATAAATCAATCAATAAATCAACCAGTCAGTCAGTCAGGATAAACAATCTATGTATACAAAAAAATGGAGACGGTACCACGCCCCCTTGTCCAATGCGCACAACTTTCGTCTAGCCGAGTTGTGCTACTAAGTGGACAGTTTGTACCAACTTTCATTGATTTGCGACTTACAGTTCTGCTGAAATGTTGGGTCATACAAAATATGCCACCCCCTTTTCAAACGCCCATCAAAGATCATTAGTAGAATGACACATCTATGAGACGACGGTACACCAACTTTCAATGCTGTGCAGCTAACGATTCCGAGAAGATTCCTTATTAAAGAGTTGAGTTGTATGGGCGGTGCCACGCCTCTAGTCCAGAATCTACCTTATTCCCCCTGCCGATAACTTGATACCGAGTATCATTGATGTGAATGCTATAGTTCCAAAGTTACACCGGAATTTATAAAGTGCCACGCCCCTTGTCCAACGCCCATTCAATACAACCTGTGAAATAATACGTCTACGCCATGACGTTGTACAAAATTTCAATGCTGAGCGACTTATAATTCCGAAGCTATTCCAGATTGAAGAATGTAGTTGTATGGGCGGTGCCACGCCCCTTTGTCAAAAACCCACCCTATTCCCCCTGTCGGAGGACACAACTAATAATAAGTTTGTACCGAGTGTCATTTAAGTGAACGCTATAGTTTCAAAGTTTCACCATTTAAAAAGTGCCACGCCCTTTTTCCAATGCCCATACAATACTACCGGTGGAATGACACGTCTACGCCATGACGCTGTACCGAATTTCAATGCTGTGTAACTTATGATTCCGAAGATATTCCATGTTAAAGAAATTAGTTGTATGGGCGGTGCCACGCCCCCTTGTCCAAAATACACCCTATTCCCCCTGCCGAAGGACATGACCAAATCGTAAGATTGTACCGAGTGTCATTGATGTGAACGTTCTAGTTCCAAAGTTACACCGGATTTTAAAAAGTGCCACGCCCCTTGTCCAACGCCCAGTAAATTTTACCGGTGGAACGACACGTCTACGCCAAATGACACTGTACCAAATTTCAATGCTGTCCGACTTATCATTTCGAAGATATTCCATATTTAAAAATTGAGTTGTATGGGCGGTGCCACGCCCCCTTGTTCAAAACCCACCCCATTTCCCCTATTGAAGGACACGACCAAATGGTAACTTTGTACTGAGTGTCATTGATGTGACTGCTATAGTTCAAAAGTAACACCGGAATTAAAAAAGTGCCACGCTCCTTGTCCAACGCCCATTAAATTTTAGCAATAGGAACACACTTCTATGAGATGGCGGTACACCAACTTTCAATGCTGTCCGACTTATAATTCCGAAGATTTTCTATATCAAAAAGTTGGATTGTATGGGCGGTGCCACGCCCCCTTGTCCAAAATCCATCCTATTCCCCCATCGAGGGACCCGGCGAATCGTTAGTTTGTACCGAATGTCATTGATGTGACTGCTATAGTTCAAAAGTAACACCGGAATTCAAAACGTGCCACGCCCCTTGTCCAACGCCCATTAAATTTTAGCGGCGCAATGACACGCTTACGCCATGACACTGTACTAAATTTCAATGCTGTCCGACTTATAATTCCGAAGATATACCATATTAAAAATTTGGGTTGTATGGGAGGTGCCACGCCCACCTGCCGTACAAACATGTAATATCGCTACAAACCATCGCATTGACATCTTCTATCACACACAAAAAAAATTTTCCTGAAAGAATGAGCCGTTTTCGCAAACACTGGAACGTTACAGAAGCTTAAGTTTTTTTTATATACAGGGCATTTCAATTGAAGTGTAACATGTTAAATAGTGATTTCTTTAATCAGTATTAGTAATTTTGATTTGAAATTGGTCTCAAATTGTCAGAAACTATATTCTTTTTAAGGACTTTTATTTAATTTTCAATATGACCTCCTTTCGACTCAATAACAGCAGCCAATCGACAATCAAATGCATCGCAAGAAGCTCGAATCACATCCTGCGGAATTTTCGTCCACTCACGGATCAGAGCACGTTCCAGGGCATCGATGCTCTCATATTTTGTTTGCGACACCTTACTTTCCAAAATACCCCATATGGCAAAGTCCATAGGATTGAGGTCTGGTGAAGACGATGGCCATTCCGTTGTCGAAATGAACGCTGGGACGTTGCGTTGAAGCAAAGAATATACAATATAAAGAATACGCATCTTCACAAATTTGTCAAGCGTGTTTCTTGACGCGGGCGGGAAGAGATGAGCGGCCATAGGCTGCGGGAAATTTGCTCGCACTCAACAGTTTGCGATCTTGTTCGTCGACGCGCAAGCGGAGAGTAAACAACGAGCCAAACCATCGTCATCGTCGTATCAACGAAGATGATTCGGGATTCGCTAATGTTTTTGGTGTTGTCGTTTGTTGTGTGTATGCTTTTTTGTGTTGCAGATTGCTGTCAGCTCACCATCATGGCTTTTTGCTGGCCAATGCTTTGATTTAAAAATTTGGTGATTGATCCCAATTTAAAATGTTTACAAATATTTTTACGTGGCGAGTTCGAAGTAAAATGATTTGTTTATATTTTCGCATGGTTGATTACAATTTTGAGAATATGGGAAAACTACGAAAAAAAAATGAACTAACAGCCATATTGACTTCAATATTTGTAAAACGCTTGAAATCAAAAATAATTAGATGCGTGTTTTAATTTTGCTTTGTTTTTTGAAAATCGAAATCTAACGAAGAAACCAAGGGTTAAAAGATGGTATAGAAAAACATAATTTAATAGGTCTGTTGACTTTCAATAGGGCGAAAGCACTAAATAAAGAAATAAATTATAAGACAAGTATTTTGTCATAAGAAAAATGTAAAAAAGATTCTACACCTGAATGGTTCCATGGCGAATGATGTGACCATAAATTTACAATATTAGATTTTCTTATTTTAGTTCTTTTAACCAAGCATTATATGTGGGCCGTAAGAAATGTTCCAAAGAACGGGACGGAAAATTATTACGGGCTAATAAAAACGTTTCCTTTTCTTTCCACTTCCATTTTTATTTAATTGTCTTTGTTGATTACTTATAATTTATTTTTAAATTGGCTGTAGCGATCATATAGGTCGCCATGACAGCCATGTTTTATTTTCTTTTCTATGATTTTGCGCACACTACAGTCGGCAGTTAGTTCAGGAGCAATATGCGACGCCGTGCAGGCTTATAGAAGAAGAACAAAAGCCAGCCAGAAAATAGAAATCGTTTTAGGGCCATTTTCTCATCTTCCCATTAAAGTGACCTGTAGCTAAAGTGAACTTTAGCTAAAGGTCACTTTGAAGTGCCCGGTAAATATTTTCGTGTTTACATCTTCTTGATAAATATAAATTTAACAAGTCTGATTTTTTGGCAACACTGGTCTACGATGGGCAGCACTTGGCGGCGCAATCAGCTGTTTGTGAAAAATTATAATTATTTTTGAAGGAAAAAAATAAAAATTTTGCCTGGCAAAATCTTGTTGATGCTTTTACTGCCAAATGGGGCGTGTCCCGACGTTGGATATCGTTCAGGGACAAGTTTGACAGCTTGAAGCGTAAGTCCAAGCTGGAACTTGCAGCGCAGAAGAGCGAGACGTATCGCACAGGTGGCGGCCCAGCAGCGATTGGACATGTCAGCAGTGCAAAGCAGTGAAATAGTCCAATTGGCTGTTACATGTTATATTTGCCGCATTTTGCGCCTCCGTACCTTCAAAAGCGTCTTCCAGTGCATGAATTTAAGAAACACGCCTATTTTCCATACCGAAAGATCTCAAATTCAAATTTAATTTCAAATTGTAATTTCATTATCAGCTATAGCTGATAGCTTAACGGGCAGATGAGAAAACGAAAATGCGTTTATCGGCCCGCTAAAGTGAACTTTAAAGTTAACGGGAAGATGAGAAAACGGCCCTAACAATTTCAGCTTTTCGCCAGCGCAACAACAAGAACAACAGCACATCGTCTTCCTCCTCTTCAGACAATTGAGCGAGAATGAACGAGTGAGCACAGACGCGGCATTCGTGTTTCTATGATTTGCGCTCAGAGCATTCTGCTGTCGTTTCAAGTGTTTCCTCTCGTTGTCTACCCTCCGCATCAAGAAGGCGGGTGGCGATATCAGCACCCACATTCAAATTTTTGCTTGTATGAGATGCACACTCTTTATTATTATTATTATTATTTATTAATAGTCTAATAGAAATAGAATCATACTGACTTGCAAATACAATTAAATAAACAAAACACTTAAAATTAAAAACACTTAAAATTAAATCAAAATTAATATAGAACAAAATTGACTAAGGTGCCGAAAGAATAACTTCATCGACTTGCCGTTTGAAGCATGATCTAGGAAGAGACAGATCCAAGGGGATAGAATTTGATAGCTTATTGAAGTCACGCATAGCCCGTGTTGTAGGTGCTGCAAGGAAGTAGTTAGCTTTGACAGTTTTTACATAAAAAGGCGGAGAGTAACGCAGTGATTTATAGGACACATTGAAATGGATTTTCTCAAGGGCAATCAATGACATTGGAGACGAGATCAAAGACGAACATTACAGATTGGACGAATCTTCTAACCTCTAGAGACTGCAAATTAATCAACATTAGACGAGCACTATATGAAGGAAGTGGTTCAGAAAAATGCAGTGACTGTAGGGCAAAACGAAGAAACCTACACTGAATTCTTTCAAGCCGGGAAGAGTGTAAAGCATACAGTGGGTTCCAAATTACAGAGGCATACTCGAGTTTAGAACGGACGAGAGACGTGAACAGAAGCTTACGCGTATAAGGGTCCTTGAATTCTTGTCCATATCGCTGGATAAATGATAAAAGTGAGTATGCTTTTGGAATGATGTAATTCACATGCTGCACGAATGTAAATTGAGTATCAAAAATCACTCCAAGGTCACGAAATTTGTCTGCAGTAGATAGCAGTGAGTTAGAAATCATGTAAGAGGAGGGAACAGGACTATGAGACTTAGAGAAACTAACATGAAAACATTTATTGATGTTAAGGGATAACTTATTATTGTGACACCAGATTGCAAGATTATTAATGTCAGTTTGAAGCAAAGGAATGTCAGTGTGATCACGTATACAACGAAATAGTTTTAAGTCGTCGGCATATAACAGAAAATTGGAATGTTGAAAACAATCTCCAATATCATTGATAAACAAGATAAACAAAAGTGGGCCGAGGATACTGCCTTGCGGGACACCAGAAGAGGCAACAAAAATGCGAGAATTAACATTATCGATCTTCACCCTGCATACTCTGTAAGTGAGATATGATTTTAGCCAATTAAGAAAGGTTGAGTGAAAGCCAAGTCGTGCAAGTTTTGCAACTAAAATAACATGCGAAACACTATCAAATGCCTTGGAAAACTCAGTATAAATGGTGTCCACTTGGTCACCATTCTTAAAAGCCGACAAACAAAATTCAGAAAAGACGGCCAGATTCGACACAGTAGAGCGGCCTGGCATAAAACCAGGCCCTAGAAATGGCATCAATAAAAATGACATAACAAACATTAATGCACTTGCTGGAAAACAGCTCATTCCAATTGGTGTCGAGGATAGTTGAATTGATCAACTCAAAATTAGCTAATTTCAGATTAAATGATTTACTCTCAACGATCGGAAGTTCTGGAAAGTCGTAGAAATCAATCTCAAGTAATAAGGGCTTATGGTGTTTGTCAGACACTGCAAAAGGGAAATCACAAACACACAACTTAGGGCAGACGTTATTGCTGACAAAAATAAGATCCAAGATTCTATTTAGGCTATTCACAAACGAATTAATTTGAAGTAGATCAAGACTCAAAAGGCAATCGAGGAAGTAAACTTCGTGTGAGTGGTGTACATTAGTGGGTGTTAAAACATGATCATCAGCAATATTAGACCAAACTATGTTATTCAAGTTAAAATTCCCAAGGATACAAAAATTATCATTACAATTCTTATCAACTAAGTGTACAATATTATCTGCATGTGAGCAATATAGGGAATCTAAACTATTAGGCGGGATGTATGAGACACAAATAAAGAGGCGGTCCTTCGAGCCAGTAATGCAAACACAAAGTTGGTCAAGGAGGGTGTCAGCTATTTCCAAATCGATCAAGGCGGAGCGCAAAGTGTTTCTGGTAGCAATCAGAACACCACCACCCCTAGTAAGACTAGTCTTTAATGGATCTCTGTCCTTCCTATATACACTATAGAATTTAGGATCAAAGAATTCCCCATCAAAAAAATCTTGGTTGAGCCAGGTTTCGGTGAATACAACTACATCAAACTCACACTGTGAGGAAGCAACAAAAATATCAGTTGCCTTTGTTCGCATCCCTGACATGTTTTGACAGTAGACCTTAAAGGTTCCAGATGAAGGCACAAGGTTTTGAGAGAGGCTTGTAGCTAAGCCATTGGCTCTACACTTGGGGGCTTTTGAGAAAACTTAAACGGCCGGACTTTAATATCAGTTGGCCAAAGAGAAGAGTTAAAAATAGTACTAAAAGCACTAGGTGTTACTCCCAGCTTGAAGTTGACACTCTTCAGCTTCCCAATGTCGGTATCTTTTTTACTAATTTAAAGCAAGTCAAATGATGCTTATCTAACTGAGTGTGGTTAGTGACATAAGAGATAATATCTTCTTCGGAGACTGAACTCTTGAAGGAAGAGAGATGAACCCATTTTTTGCGCACAACTACATCAAGTTCGGCATTTTCGTTGCTACCAACAACCGTTGTCTGTTTTTTAGTCTTCTTCTTACTGACTCTCATCCAACCACCACCATTAGAAGCAACATCAGCGGCATCGGCAGCCGAGACAGATTCCTCATGGGTTCCAGTATCCGAGTTTCTAAGAGCAGCAGCAGCAGCACCAACATCAGCAAGAGTAGCAGCAGCAGCAGCAGCAGCAGTATCAGCAAAAGTAGCAGCAGAGCGCGAGCTAGTACCATCCATAGCCCAAACAACAGCAGCATCAGCGAGTGAAGTGACATTGTCACTCTTAGCAGTTTTAGCAGGTGTATAGAGCGACTCAACTCCATCTATTACACCAACAGCAACATTAACAAACGGGGCGGCCTTAGCTCTCATTGTAGTACGAACATCAGACGAAGAGAGCGAAGTCAAATCAACTCCACCAACAGTATTAGTGACAGGAGACTTTCTTATAACTGCAGATTGGACATGCAGAGAGTTAGTGTCAACGACCTTAGCCTTTGATCGTGTCTGCAAAATCGTACTCTGAGAGTCAGAGTTGATACTGCTATTAATTCCCGCAGTGGCCGCGACAGCAGGACTGTTTATGTTACTGCTGCAAGTTGTTGTTGTATGCATCACTGCAAGTTTTAGTACAGAAAGCTCCGACGAGATATGAGCAAGGTGCTTAGTGTTTTCCTCCAACAGCTCCATATGCACTTTTTGTTGTTTAACCAACTGTGTATCCAAATGTTCAAATTTTGAAAGTAATGAGGTGCAGTTTGCATTAAGAATATTGCTGAACTTCTCGAAACCAGCCTTTTGGTATTCGATTATAGCATCAAGCGATTTGGTTAACTTCCCAGTCAACCCAATGCAGTCCTTGCAGAAATATCCAAGATGTCTATTGATCTTCAACAGCTTCACATCATATTCGGAGACTGGTCCGTCGCAGCAGGCTCGATGAAACACCCCTCGGCAGAGGCCACTACATGGCACAATTAGGCTGTCATTTCTAGCAAAGCTTTTATCACATTTGCCACAGAAGTCGTCCATGGCGATGAATACACGAAGGCAAATATGCAGAGAAAAAGCACGAAGAGCGAGCAATAACACGTCTTTATAGCACAGTAGCTAGAGACTGACTTATGTTTCATACTTTTTGGTTGAAGCCAACACTACGTAGTTCGAACCTTATGAGCAGGTGCAGAGTCCTGCTGGAATATCCAACGCTCTTTTTTTTAAAAGCTTGGCTGCCCAGGTTTTAAACCAACCTTCCTGTACAATTTCTTGGTATGGTCGAGCGTTAATACCAATACTTCAGGAACAAAAACATGCGGTTACTCCGGCCCAAACCATCACAGACGCGGGTTTTTGGCGTTGATAGGCTCGCAGTTGGTCTTCGTTGATAGCTGAGCGTTGTCTCAGCCAAACGCTGTCATTTTGCTTGTTGACAAACTGCTGCACGGTGAAAAGTTTTTCGTCGGTGAACACACAATTTGTGAACTCACCACATACGAGCCTCTGACGGTGCGCTTTTGCTCTAAGGAGTCGCATTTTCTTTTGCGTTGCCGTAAGGTGTTGAACCTTTTGAATATTGAAGGCTGCGCCTCTAACTTATTTCTCAAGATTCGATGCATGCTTACGGGCGAAACACGTATGTCCTTTGCCATCAAGTTTCCGCTGCGACCAGGATTTCGGGATCATTTGCTTCTCACCTTTTTTGTTTTTTTTTTTTTAAACAGGAACAAACGCGCAGGGGATGACCCCTATTAATGCGAAGCATTGCGTTGGTTCAGGAAGGATATAAAGGTTAGGAGATGGGGTTATGAGTAAAGTGTTTATGGGCGCTTGCCTTGAACCCATCGAGATCATAAGTGCTGCGGAATATATCCGCAGGGAGACCATTCCACAGCCGCGCTGTACGGGCCAGAAACGAACTTTCCCTGTAGTGCGTAGTGCGCTGGAACATCGTTTCGACGTGGAATGCATGGGCGCCAGTGTTCAAACGGGTTGCCCGGGGGAATACCCGGAGTGATGGCATCAAGCTGCTCATCTCCACTGAGCAGTTACCGAAAACGTATCGGTAAAATAACACCACACATGCCACGTTTCGACGATGCTCCAGGGAGTCAGTAGAGCTGGATGCCCTACTGTCCCCTATAAGTTTAATCGCACGGTTTTGCACCCGATCGAGGAACTCCAAATGGGTTTTTGAAGCCCCCGCCCAGAGGTGCGAGTTAAACTCCATTTTAGGTCGGATATAGGTAGTGTAAATAATGCGGAGATCAGACGGAGTCAAATATTTGTTGCACCGCTTTAGGAAGCCGAGGCACTTGGCTGCTTCTTTCGACACGCCAAAAATATGATCGTTCCAACGAAGATCGTTCTTAATGGACATGCCCAGAACATCAAGAGCTGCCGATTCCGCAATACCCACACCACCCATAACCAGGGATGTGTTGGGATGTGAGGAGACTCGTTTGTGGGATAACAGGCAACATTGGGTCTTGCGGGGATTAAAATCGACCCTGTTCGCTTGACCCCACTTGGAGATTGTTTGTAGGTCGCTATTAAGTGTGTCATTCATACGGCGCCGTTCTCTCTCAATCTCCACAGAGCTGGGGCGCTTTGTAAAGGAATATGAATGACAAATGGTGCTGTCATCCGCAAACGAGTAGATGGGATTCTTCGTCGCCGACAACAGGTCGTTGATGAAGATCAGGAAAAGGGTTGGAGAAAGGACCGAACCCTGCGGCACTCCCGCGCTAAGGGAATGCTTTTCCGAGGCTATGCCGTCTATTACAACACGAATAGAGCGATCATAGAGGAAGCTCGTTATCAATCAATTTTGACACGAGTGCTTTATGCCACACCCGATCAAAGGCCTTGGAAATATCTAATGCAACAACCTTGCTTTCACCGAGGTTTAGAATGCTATGGTTCCGTTTCTCGGTGATAAGATCTCCCGTCGATCGCTGTCTTCGAAAGCCGTATTGGCGGCCACTTAGCAGTCAATTGTGCTCCAGATACTTCACAAGGTTGAAGTTTACAATGCCCTCCATTACCTTGGAAAACACCGAACAGATTGCTATAGGCCGGTAGTTCGCAGGGTCGCAGGTCTTGCCTTTTTTAGGAACTGGTTGAACATTTGCTACCTTCCAACATGTCGGAAATACACCTGTGGTATATGACATGTTGAAAAGTTTGCGTAATGGACAAGCCAGTGAGGTAGCGCACTTTTGCAAAACAAGGGCTGGAATGCCGTCCGGCCCTGAAGCCTTATTTACACCGAGATTTGCAAGCACTCTTTTAACTACCCGTGTCCGAAAATGAATTTCTGGCATAGAGCAAGATACGTTTTCGACTACGGGCAGTGGTTGATCGCTGGGGGGCAGAGAGGAATTCTCTGCGAAAATTTTAGCCAACAAATTAGCTTTATCAACCGAGTGAGTGATGATTTGATCATTGTTAAGAAGAGTTGGGATTGAAGACGATGTTTGGTTCTTCACCTTCTTAACGAATGACCAAAAGTTCTTACTACAACGCTGGCATTGAAGAACTGTTTTTCTTTGGCGCTGTTGAAACTTTTTGCGCCTTAGGATGGCATTGCATCGATTTCTAGCCTGTTTACGCAGCTGTTCAGTGGTGGCATTTTTATTTGCCTGCCATGCTCTGAAAGCTTCCTCTTTAGACCTGACAGCAATTCTGCATGTCTCATTAAACCAGAGATTGTCCTTAGGTTTAATGCAAATTTTCTTATTAGGGATGAAGGACCGCATTCACAATAATATTATTTCTTCAACCATTTCGGCTGCGGCATTTATGTTTCTATCAAGAAAACACAATTTCCAATTGAAGTGGGCGAAAAAATCATTAAGTCCACTCCAGTTAGCTTAATCATACATCCACATTAAGCGCTTTGGGGCTAAGGGCGAAGCATTGCGGATAGAAGAGTATGAGAAAGACGCCAAAATGGTGCAATGGTCCGAGGTTCCAAGAGGTGCGTGCATTTCAACATCATATTTTTCATGATGTGAAGTGAGAAAAAGGTCTAGAGTATTGAGAGCTTGCCCCTCAACGCAGGGGATATGCGCTGGTTCATGCACTATTTGAGTCAACTTATTAGACTCGACAAATAAGCCTTCAGGAGTTGTGTGGCTGGAATGTCGTAGCCAATTGGAATTATGAATATTGAAATCACCAGCAACTACAATTTCACTATTCGGATACGATTCCAGAATCTGAGAAATAGAATCAGAGAGAAGATCAAACTTGTTGTAAGTAAAATCTCTCCCTGAATTCGGGCTTCTATACAGAAAGCAGAAGTGCAGAATGTGCGACTGGATATTGAATTTAACCCACATGAAGCTAAATTCGGCATCCGTCGTGTATAATTGTTGCTGGCACTGGTACGCAACATTACAGCACACATAAATGGCAAGACCCCTGTGAGGAGAGAATAATGGCAGTAAGTGGTAACCAGGGATGTGGATATCCAGTGGATCTGCATCCCCACACACCTGGGTTTCACTTAGTGCCATTACATGGGGTTTATGAAGTTTAACAAACGCGTATACAGCAAAACAGTTCGCCCTGAGCCCGCGCAAAGTGCAGAAGGCTATGCGAAATTTGTCCAGCACCATGGCCCGGGTGGGTTAAAGGACAAGGAAAGTAGCCGGGAATGCGATCTGCCGCACTAAGAAATTGATTATGCTCTGTGGTAAGTGTTATGCCTTTACCACAGAACAGTCAATTTCTCAGTGTCGAACAAGACCGCATGTAGCACCACTGAATACGAACGGAGGAGGGAGACACGGAGAATGAACCATAACAAACAGCGTAAGCAGAGGTCAATGCGACGGACAGCGAGAACGGGATAACGGCAATTTATATTTGTTATTTTGTTTTTTGCGTTTTTAGTTATGATTTAGTTATTATTTAGGATTATTAGTTATTGTTTTTATTATTAGTTATTAATAAGGCACACGCGGCGTAGCAACGATCAAGACATATCAGGCGGACGAACATTAAAACACGCTAGGGACGGACAAAAACAATTAAAACCGCGGAGCACAAAACGGCACGTTTGCCCACGCGTAACACTTGACACTCCACTTCCACACCTCTTTTACGTTCTCAGCGGACGTCGCAGTTTGTTGACGGCCGCCACCATACCGTTTTTTAATAGAGCCAGTCTGCTTGTATCGTTTTATGGTGCGAAAAACAAAAACTCTATTTATGTGCAAATGTTTCAACTCTGAAATGATTGCAGAAGTCCATTTTTTAGCCAAAATAAGTGGGATCACAGTATTACGCTTCGCGTTTAGGTTCATTGCGTTTGTCATTACTCTCATTTTAGAAAGCCGTTATATGCATGACAGATAATTCAATGGCTATTAAGTGGTTAAAAAAGTATTTAATTCTATTTAATACCGCAGTATTTTTGACGTTTAAAGTTTGTTACACTTCAATTGAAATACCCTGTATAAGATGACCAACACTAATTACACAGTACAACAATTTTGCGATTTACAAAAAACCCGCGGAGTTTCTCAACTGTTCCTTATATTTTCGGAGTCGCTGATCACGAATATGTAATTATTTTTTTCCGGTCAGGTCTAGTTTGGGTTTTACAGGGTCTTCAAGTTACAAGCTACACCCCAATTAAAAAAATTAATTTAAATGGTTGAACTTATCCTAGTCTAACAATATTGGTATCAAAAGAAAGGGAATTATATCTCCAACTCAAATCAAATAATTTTGTCGTAATTATCCTGGCGGAAGGATATAAAAATGTCCTTTTAAGAATGTATCCTTTATTATCCTGGAAGTTTGAAAAGTTCAAATTTTGAAAAAAATATATTACAAAACCCTTACCATGCACCAACACATTGTGGAATTTCATGTTGATCAGTCCATTGGTTCGGCTGAAAAAAAGTTTATTTCAACTCACAAACTTAAATCATTCCAAAATTTTTCACAGTGCAAACAATTTCAACTCTTCACAAAAACCCGCCCAGTTTCTGAACTGTTCCTTATAATTCCGGAGCTGCTGATCACGAATATGTAATTTTTTGTTTTGGGTCACCTCTAGTTTGGGTTTTACAAGGTCTTGAAGTTGCCAGCAACACCCACCTTGAAAACGGATTTGAAGTGTTGAACTCATCTTAGTCCAACAATATTAGTATCAAATTAAAGAGAATCAATTCTTTTGCCCAAAGCTATGTCAATGTCAATTTTACGTTATATTTTGAACAATTCTTGAACTAGAAAACATTGCAACAGTCGTGTTTATTTAATATAATACAAGGACAAGTAATTGGTACTACCAAAGAATATACAATATAAAGAATACGCATCTTCACAAATTTGTCAAGCGTGTTTCTGACGCGGGCGGGAAGACATGAGCGGAGGCATAGGTAGGGAAATTTGCTCGCACTCAACAGTTTGCGATCTTGTTCGTCGAAGCGCAAGCGGAGCGTAAACAACGAGCCAAAGCATCGTCATCGTCGTTTCAACGAAGATGATTCGGGATTCGCTAATGTTTTTGGTGTTGTCGTTTGTTGTGTGTATGCTTTTTTGTGTTGCAGATTGCTGTCAGCTCACCATCATGGCTTTTTGCTGGCCAATGCTTTGATTTAAAAATTTGGTGGTTGATCCCAATTTAAAATGTTTACAAATATTTTTACGTGGCGAGTTCGAAGTAAAATTATTTGTTTATATTTTCGCATGGTTGATTACAATTTTGAGGATATGGGAAAACTACGAAAAAAAAATGAACTAACAGCCATATTGACTTCAATATTTGTAAAACGCTTGAAATCAAAAATAATTAGATGCGTGTTTTAATTTTGCTTTGTTTTTTGAAAATCGAAATCTAACGAAGAAACCAAGGGTTAAAAGATGGTATAGAAAAACATAATTTAATAGGTCTGTTGACTTTCAATAGGGCGAAAGCACTAAATAAAGAAATAAATTATAAGACAAGTATTTTGTCATAAGAAAAATGTAAAAAAGATTCTACACCTGAATGGTTCCATGGCGAATGATGTGACCATAAATTTACAATATTAGATTTTCTTATTTTAGTTCTTTTAACCAAGCATTATATGTGGGCCGTAAGAAATGTTCCAAAGAACGGGACGGAAAATTATTACGGGCTAATAAAAACGTTTCCTTTTCTTTCCACTTCCATTTTTATTTAATTGTCTTTGTTGATTACTTATAATTTATTTTTAAATTGGCTGTAGCGATCATATAGGTCGCCATGACAGCCATGTTTTATTTTCTTTTCTATGATTTTGCGCACACTACAGTCGGCAGTTAGTTCAGGAGCAATATGCGACGCCGTGCAGGCTTATAGAAGAAGAACAAAAGCCAGCCAGAAAATAGAAATCGTTTTAGGGCCATTTTCTCATCTTCCCATTAAAGTGACCTGTAGCTAAAGTGAACTTTAGCTAAAGGTCACTTTGAAGTGCCCGGTAAATATTTTCGTGTTTACATCTTCTTGATAAATATAAATTTAACAAGTCTGATTTTTTGGCAACACTGGTCTACGATGGGCAGCACTTGGCGGCGCAATCAGCTGTTTGTGAAAAATTATAATTATTTTTGAAGGAAAAAAATAAAAATTTTGCCTGGCAAAATCTTGTTGATGCTTTTACTGCCAAATGGGGCGTGTCCCGACGTTGGATATCGTTCAGGGACAAGTTTGACAGCTTGAAGCGTAAGTCCAAGCTGGAACTTGCAGCGCAGAAGAGCGAGACGTATCGCACAGGTGGCGGCCCAGCAGCGATTGGACATGTCAGCAGTGCAAAGCAGTGAAATAGTCCAATTGGCTGTTACATGTTATATTTGCCGCATTTTGCGCCTCCGTACCTTCAAAAGCGTCTTCCAGTGCATGAATTTAAGAAACACGCCTATTTTCCATACCGAAAGATCTCAAATTCAAATTTAATTTCAAATTGTAATTTCATTATCAGCTATAGCTGATAGCTTAACGGGCAGATGAGAAAACGAAAATGCGTTTATCGGCCCGCTAAAGTGAACTTTAAAGTTAACGGGAAGATGAGAAAACGGCCCTAACAATTTCAGCTTTTCGCCAGCGCAACAACAAGAACAACAGCACATCGTCTTCCTCCTCTTCAGACAATTGAGCGAGAATGAACGAGTGAGCACAGACGCGGCATTCGTGTTTCTATGATTTGCGCTCAGAGCATTCTGCTGTCGTTTCAAGTGTTTCCTCTCGTTGTCTACCCTCCGCATCAAGAAGGCGGGTGGCGATATCAGCACCCACATTCAAATTTTTGCTTGTATGAGATGCACACTCTTTATTATTATTATTATTATTATTTATTAATAGTCTAATAGAAATAGAATCATACTGACTTGCAAATACAATTAAATAAACAAAACACTTAAAATTAAAAACACTTAAAATTAAATCAAAATTAATATAGAACAAAATTGACTAAGGTGCCGAAAGAATAACTTCATCGACTTGCCGTTTGAAGCATGATCTAGGAAGAGACAGATCCAAGGGGATAGAATTTGATAGCTTATTGAAGTCACGCATAGCCCGTGTTGTAGGTGCTGCAAGGAAGTAGTTAGCTTTGACAGTTTTTACATAAAAAGGCGGAGAGTAACGCAGTGATTTATAGGACACATTGAAATGGATTTTCTCAAGGGCAATCAATGACATTGGAGACGAGATCAAAGACGAACATTACAGATTGGACGAATCTTCTAACCTCTAGAGACTGCAAATTAATCAACATTAGACGAGCACTATATGAAGGAAGTGGTTCAGAAAAATGCAGTGACTGTAGGGCAAAACGAAGAAACCTACACTGAATTCTTTCAAGCCGGGAAGAGTGTAAAGCATACAGTGGGTTCCAAATTACAGAGGCATACTCGAGTTTAGAACGGACGAGAGACGTGAACAGAAGCTTACGCGTATAAGGGTCCTTGAATTCTTGTCCATATCGCTGGATAAATGATAAAAGTGAGTATGCTTTTGGAATGATGTAATTCACATGCTGCACGAATGTAAATTGAGTATCAAAAATCACTCCAAGGCCACGAAATTTGTCTGCAGTAGATAGCAGTGAGTTAGAAATCATGTAAGAGGAGGGAACAGGACTATGAGACTTAGAGAAACTAACATGAAAACATTTATTGATGTTAAGGGATAACTTATTATTGTGACACCAGATTGCAAGATTATTAATGTCAGTTTGAAGCAAAGGAATGTCAGTGTGATCACGTATACAACGAAATAGTTTTAAGTCGTCGGCATATAACAGAAAATTGGAATGTTGAAAACAATCTCCAATATCATTGATAAACAAGATAAACAAAAGTGGGCCGAGGATACTGCCTTGCGGGACACCAGAAGAGGCAACAAAAATGCGAGAATTAACATTATCGATCTTCACCCTGCATACTCTGTAAGTGAGATATGATTTTAGCCAATTAAGAAAGGTTGAGTGAAAGCCAAGTCGTGCAAGTTTTGCAACTAAAATAACATGCGAAACACTATCAAATGCCTTGGAAAACTCAGTATAAATGGTGTCCACTTGGTCACCATTCTTAAAAGCCGACAAACAAAATTCAGAAAAGACGGCCAGATTCGACACAGTAGAGCGGCCTGGCATAAAACCAGGCCCTAGAAATGGCATCAATAAAAATGACATAACAAACATTAATGCACTTGCTGGAAAACAGCTCATTCCAATTGGTGTCGAGGATAGTTGAATTGATCAACTCAAAATTAGCTAATTTCAGATTAAATGATTTACTCTCAACGATCGGAAGTTCTGGAAAGTCGTAGAAATCAATCTCAAGTAATAAGGGCTTATGGTGTTTGTCAGACACTGCAAAAGGGAAATCACAAACACACAACTTAGGGCAGACGTTATTGCTGACAAAAATAAGATCCAAGATTCTATTTAGGCTATTCACAAACGAATTAATTTGAAGTAGATCAAGACTCAAAAGGCAATCGAGGAAGTAAACTTCGTGTGAGTGGTGTACATTAGTGGGTGTTAAAACATGATCATCAGCAATATTAGACCAAACTATGTTATTCAAGTTAAAATTCCCAAGGATACAAAAATTATCATTACAATTCTTATCAACTAAGTGTACAATATTATCTGCATGTGAGCAATATAGGGAATCTAAACTATTAGGCGGGATGTATGAGACACAAATAAAGAGGCGGTCCTTCGAGCCAGTAATGCAAACACAAAGTTGGTCAAGGAGGGTGTCAGCTATTTCCAAATCGATCAAGGCGGAGCGCAAAGTGTTTCTGGTAGCAATCAGAACACCACCACCCCTAGTAAGACTAGTCTTTAATGGATCTCTGTCCTTCCTATATACACTATAGAATTTAGGATCAAAGAATTCCCCATCAAAAAAATCTTGGTTGAGCCAGGTTTCGGTGAATACAACTACATCAAACTCACACTGTGAGGAAGCAACAAAAATATCAGTTGCCTTTGTTCGCATCCCTGACATGTTTTGACAGTAGACCTTAAAGGTTCCAGATAAAGGCACAAGGTTTTGAGAGAGGCTTGTAGCTAAGCCATTGGCTCTACACTTGGGGGCTTTTGAGAAAACTTAAACGGCCGGACTTTAATATCAGTTGGCCAAAGAGAAGAGTTAAAAATAGTACTAAAAGCACTAGGTGTTACTCCCAGCTTGAAGTTGACACTCTTCAGCTTCCCAATGTCGGTATCTTTTTTACTAATTTAAAGCAAGTCAAATGATGCTTATCTAACTGAGTGTGGTTAGTGACATAAGAGATAATATCTTCTTCGGAGACTGAACTCTTGAAGGAAGAGAGATGAACCCATTTTTTGCGCACAACTACATCAAGTTCGGCATTTTCGTTGCTACCAACAACCGTTGTCTGTTTTTTAGTCTTCTTCTTACTGACTCTCATCCAACCACCACCATTAGAAGCAACATCAGCGGCATCGGCAGCCGAGACAGATTCCTCATGGGTTCCAGTATCCGAGTTTCTAAGAGCAGCAGCAGCAGCACCAACATCAGCAAGAGTAGCAGCAGCAGCAGCAGCAGCAGTATCAGCAAAAGTAGCAGCAGAGCGCGAGCTAGTACCATCCATAGCCCAAACAACAGCAGCATCAGCGAGTGAAGTGACATTGTCACTCTTAGCAGTTTTAGCAGGTGTATAGAGCGACTCAACTCCATCTATTACACCAACAGCAACATTAACAAACGGGGCGGCCTTAGCTCTCATTGTAGTACGAACATCAGACGAAGAGAGCGAAGTCAAATCAACTCCACCAACAGTATTAGTGACAGGAGACTTTCTTATAACTGCAGATTGGACATGCAGAGAGTTAGTGTCAACGACCTTAGCCTTTGATCGTGTCTGCAAAATCGTACTCTGAGAGTCAGAGTTGATACTGCTATTAATTCCCGCAGTGGCCGCGACAGCAGGACTGTTTATGTTACTGCTGCAAGTTGTTGTTGTATGCATCACTGCAAGTTTTAGTACAGAAAGCTCCGACGAGATATGAGCAAGGTGCTTAGTGTTTTCCTCCAACAGCTCCATATGCACTTTTTGTTGTTTAACCAACTGTGTATCCAAATGTTCAAATTTTGAAAGTAATGAGGTGCAGTTTGCATTAAGAATATTGCTGAACTTCTCGAAACCAGCCTTTTGGTATTCGATTATAGCATCAAGCGATTTGGTTAACTTCCCAGTCAACCCAATGCAGTCCTTGCAGAAATATCCAAGATGTCTATTGATCTTCAACAGCTTCACATCATATTCGGAGACTGGTCCGTCGCAGCAGGCTCGATGAAACACCCCTCGGCAGAGGCCACTACATGGCACAATTAGGCTGTCATTTCTAGCAAAGCTTTTATCACATTTGCCACAGAAGTCGTCCATGGCGATGAATACACGAAGGCAAATATGCAGAGAAAAAGCACGAAGAGCGAGCAATAACACGTCTTTATAGCACAGTAGCTAGAGACTGACTTATGTTTCATACTTTTTGGTTGAAGCCAACACTACGTAGTTCGAACCTTATGAGCAGGTGCAGAGTCCTGCTGGAATATCCAACGCTCTTTTTTTTAAAAGCTTGGCTGCCCAGGTTTTAAACCAACCTTCCTGTACAATTTCTTGGTATGGTCGAGCGTTAATACCAATACTTCAGGAACAAAAACATGCGGTTACTCCGGCCCAAACCATCACAGACGCGGGTTTTTGGCGTTGATAGGCTCGCAGTTGGTCTTCGTTGATAGCTGAGCGTTGTCTCAGCCAAACGCTGTCATTTTGCTTGTTGACAAACTGCTGCACGGTGAAAAGTTTTTCGTCGGTGAACACACAATTTGTGAACTCACCACATACGAGCCTCTGACGGTGCGCTTTTGCTCTAAGGAGTCGCATTTTCTTTTGCGTTGCCGTAAGGTGTTGAACCTTTTGAATATTGAAGGCTGCGCCTCTAACTTATTTCTCAAGATTCGATGCATGCTTACGGGCGAAACACGTATGTCCTTTGCCATCAAGTTTCCGCTGCGACCAGGATTTCGGGATCATTTGCTTCTCACCTTTTTTGTTTTTTTTTTTTTAAACAGGAACAAACGCGCAGGGGATGACCCCTATTAATGCGAAGCATTGCGTTGGTTCAGGAAGGATATAAAGGTTAGGAGATGGGGTTATGAGTAAAGTGTTTATGGGCGCTTGCCTTGAACCCATCGAGATCATAAGTGCTGCGGAATATATCCGCAGGGAGACCATTCCACAGCCGCGCTGTACGGGCCAGAAACGAACTTTCCCTGTAGTGCGTAGTGCGCTGGAACATCGTTTCGACGTGGAATGCATGGGCGCCAGTGTTCAAACGGGTTGCCCGGGGGAATACCCGGAGTGATGGCATCAAGCTGCTCATCTCCACTGAGCAGTTACCGAAAACGTATCGGTAAAATAACACCACACATGCCACGTTTCGACGATGCTCCAGGGAGTCAGTAGAGCTGGATGCCCTACTGTCCCCTATAAGTTTAATCGCACGGTTTTGCACCCGATCGAGGAACTCCAAATGGGTTTTTGAAGCCCCCGCCCAGAGGTGCGAGTTAAACTCCATTTTAGGTCGGATATAGGTAGTGTAAATAATGCGGAGATCAGACGGAGTCAAATATTTGTTGCACCGCTTTAGGAAGCCGAGGCACTTGGCTGCTTCTTTCGACACGCCAAAAATATGATCGTTCCAATGAAGATCGTTCTTAATGGACATGCCCAGAACATCAAGAGCTGCCGATTCCGCAATACCCACACCACCCATAACCAGGGATGTGTTGGGATGTGAGGAGACTCGTTTGTGGGATAACAGGCAACATTGGGTCTTGCGGGGATTAAAATCGACCCTGTTCGCTTGACCCCACTTGGAGATTGTTTGTAGGTCGCTATTAAGTGTGTCATTCATACGGCGCCGTTCTCTCTCAATCTCCACAGAGCTGGGGCGCTTTGTAAAGGAATATGAATGACAAATGGTGCTGTCATCCGCAAACGAGTAGATGGGATTCTTCGTCGCCGACAACAGGTCGTTGATGAAGATCAGGAAAAGGGTTGGAGAAAGGACCGAACCCTGCGGCACTCCCGCGCTAAGGGAATGCTTTTCCGAGGCTATGCCGTCTATTACAACACGAATAGAGCGATCATAGAGGAAGCTCGTTATCAATCAATTTTGACACGAGTGCTTTATGCCACACCCGATCAAAGGCCTTGGAAATATCTAATGCAACAACCTTGCTTTCACCGAGGTTTAGAATGCTATGGTTCCGTTTCTCGGTGATAAGATCTCCCGTCGATCGCTGTCTTCGAAAGCCGTATTGGCGGCCACTTAGCAGTCAATTGTGCTCCAGATACTTCACAAGGTTGAAGTTTACAATGCCCTCCATTACCTTGGAAAACACCGAACAGATTGCTATAGGCCGGTAGTTCGCAGGGTCGCAGGTCTTGCCTTTTTTAGGAACTGGTTGAACATTTGCTACCTTCCAACATGTCGGAAATACACCTGTGGTATATGACATGTTGAAAAGTTTGCGTAATGGACAAGCCAGTGAGGTAGCGCACTTTTGCAAAACAAGGGCTGGAATGCCGTCCGGCCCTGAAGCCTTATTTACACCGAGATTTGCAAGCACTCTTTTAACTACCCGTGTCCGAAAATGAATTTCTGGCATAGAGCAAGATACGTTTTCGACTACGGGCAGTGGTTGATCGCTGGGGGGCAGAGAGGAATTCTCTGCGAAAATTTTAGCCAACAAATTAGCTTTATCAACCGAGTGAGTGATGATTTGATCATTGTTAAGAAGAGTTGGGATTGAAGACGATGTTTGGTTCTTCACCTTCTTAACGAATGACCAAAAGTTCTTACTACCACGCTGGCATTGAAGAACTGTTTTTCTTTGGCGCTGTTGAAACTTTTTGCGCCTTAGGATGGCATTGCATCGATTTCTAGCCTGTTTACGCAGCTGTTCAGTGGTGGCATTTTTATTTGCCTGCCATGCTCTGAAAGCTTCCTCTTTAGACCTGACAGCAATTCTGCATGTCTCATTAAACCAGAGATTGTCCTTAGGTTTAATGCAAATTTTCTTATTAGGGATGAAGGACCGCATTCACAATAATATTATTTCTTCAACCATTTCGGCTGCGGCATTTATGTTTCTATCAAGAAAACACAATTTCCAATTGAAGTGGGCGAAAAAATCATTAAGTCCACTCCAGTTAGCTTAATCATACATCCACATTAAGCGCTTTGGGGCTAAGGGCGAAGCATTGCGGATAGAAGAGTATGAGAAAGACGCCAAAATGGTGCAATGGTCCGAGGTTCCAAGAGGTGCGTGCATTTCAACATCATATTTTTCATGATGTGAAGTGAGAAAAAGGTCTAGAGTATTGAGAGCTTGCCCCTCAACGCAGGGGATATGCGCTGGTTCATGCACTATTTGAGTCAACTTATTAGACTCGACAAATAAGCCTTCAGGAGTTGTGTGGCTGGAATGTCGTAGCCAATTGGAATTATGAATATTGAAATCACCAGCAACTACAATTTCACTATTCGGATACGATTCCAGAATCTGAGAAATAGAATCAGAGAGAAGATCAAACTTGTTGTAAGTAAAATCTCTCCCTGAATTCGGGCTTCTATACAGAAAGCAGAAGTGCAGAATGTGCGACTGGATATTGAATTTAACCCACATGAAGCTAAATTCGGCATCCGTCGTGTATAATTGTTGCTGGCACTGGTACGCAACATTACAGCACACATAAATGGCAAGACCCCTGTGAGGAGAGAATAATGGCAGTAAGTGGTAACCAGGGATGTGGATATCCAGTGGATCTGCATCCCCACACACCTGGGTTTCACTTAGTGCCATTACATGGGGTTTATGAAGTTTAACAAACGCGTATACAGCAAAACAGTTCGCCCTGAGCCCGCGCAAAGTGCAGAAGGCTATGCGAAATTTGTCCAGCACCATGGCCCGGGTGGGTTAAAGGACAAGGAAAGTAGCCGGGAATGCGATCTGCCGCACTAAGAAATTGATTATGCTCTGTGGTAAGTGTTATGCCTTTACCACAGAACAGTCAATTTCTCAGTGTCGAACAAGACCGCATGTAGCACCACTGAATACGAACGGAGGAGGGAGACACGGAGAATGAACCATAACAAACAGCGTAAGCAGAGGTCAATGCGACGGACAGCGAGAACGGGATAACGGCAATTTATATTTGTTATTTTGTTTTTTGCGTTTTTAGTTATGATTTAGTTATTATTTAGGATTATTAGTTATTGTTTTTATTATTAGTTATTAATAAGGCACACGCGGCGTAGCAACGATCAAGACATATCAGGCGGACGAACATTAAAACACGCTAGGGACGGACAAAAACAATTAAAACCGCGGAGCACAAAACGGCACGTTTGCCCACGCGTAACACTTGACACTCCACTTCCACACCTCTTTTACGTTCTCAGCGGACGTCGCAGTTTGTTGACGGCCGCCACCATACCGTTTTTTAATAGAGCCAGTCTGCTTGTATCGTTTTATGGTGCGAAAAACAAAAACTCTATTTATGTGCAAATGTTTCAACTCTGAAATGATTGCAGAAGTCCATTTTTTAGCCAAAATAAGTGGGATCACAGTATTACGCTTCGCGTTTAGGTTCATTGCGTTTGTCATTACTCTCATTTTAGAAAGCCGTTATATGCATGACAGATAATTCAATGGCTATTAAGTGGTTAAAAAAGTATTTAATTCTATTTAATACCGCAGTATTTTTGACGTTTAAAGTTTGTTACACTTCAATTGAAATACCCTGTATAAGATGACCAACACTAATTACACAGTACAACAATTTTGCGATTTACAAAAAACCCGCGGAGTTTCTCAACTGTTCCTTATATTTTCGGAGTCGCTGATCACGAATATGTAATTATTTTTTTCCGGTCAGGTCTAGTTTGGGTTTTACAGGGTCTTCAAGTTACAAGCTACACCCCAATTAAAAAAATTAATTTAAATGGTTGAACTTATCCTAGTCTAACAATATTGGTATCAAAAGAAAGGGAATTATATCTCCAACTCAAATCAAATAATTTTGTCGTAATTATCCTGGCGGAAGGATATAAAAATGTCCTTTTAAGAATGTATCCTTTATTATCCTGGAAGTTTGAAAAGTTCAAATTTTGAAAAAAATATATTACAAAACCCTTACCATGCACCAACACATTGTGGAATTTCATGTTGATCAGTCCATTGGTTCGGCTGAAAAAAAGTTTATTTCAACTCACAAACTTAAATCATTCCAAAATTTTTCACAGTGCAAACAATTTCAACTCTTCACAAAAACCCGCCCAGTTTCTGAACTGTTCCTTATAATTCCGGAGCTGCTGATCACGAATATGTAATTTTTTGTTTTGGGTCACCTCTAGTTTGGGTTTTACAAGGTCTTGAAGTTGCCAGCAACACCCACCTTGAAAACGGATTTGAAGTGTTGAACTCATCTTAGTCCAACAATATTAGTATCAAATTAAAGAGAATCAATTCTTTTGCCCAAAGCTATGTCAATGTCAATTTTACGTTATATTTTGAACAATTCTTGAACTAGAAAACATTGCAACAGTCGTGTTTATTTAATATAATACAAGGACAAGTAATTGGTACTACCAAAGAATATACAATATAAAGAATACGCATCTTCACAAATTTGTCAAGCGTGTTTCTGACGCGGGCGGGAAGACATGAGCGGAGGCATAGGTAGGGAAATTTGCTCGCACTCAACAGTTTGCGATCTTGTTCGTCGAAGCGCAAGCGGAGCGTAAACAACGAGCCAAAGCATCGTCATCGTCGTTTCAACGAAGATGATTCGGGATTCGCTAATGTTTTTGGTGTTGTCGTTTGTTGTGTGTATGCTTTTTTGTGTTGCAGATTGCTGTCAGCTCACCATCATGGCTTTTTGCTGGCCAATGCTTTGATTTAAAAATTTGGTGGTTGATCCCAATTTAAAATGTTTACAAATATTTTTACGTGGCGAGTTCGAAGTAAAATTATTTGTTTATATTTTCGCATGGTTGATTACAATTTTGAGGATATGGGAAAACTACGAAAAAAATGAACTGATAGGCATATTGACTTCAATATTCGTAAAACACTTGAAATCAAAAATAATTAGATGCGTGTTTTAATTTTGTTTTTTTTTTTTAAATCGAAATCTAACGGAGAAACCAAGAGTTAAAAGATTGTATAGAAAAACATAATTTAATAGGTCTATTGACTTTCAATAGGGCGAAAGCACTACTAAAGCACTAAATAAAGAAATAAATGATAAGACAAGTATTTTGTCATAAGAAATATGTAAAAAATATTCTATACCTGAATGGTTCCATGGCGAATGATGTGACCATAAATTTACAATATTCGATTTTCTTATTTTAGTTCTTTTAAACAAGCATTATATGTGGGCCGTAAGAAAAGTTCCAAAGAACGGGACGGAAAATTATTACGGGCTAATAAAACGTTTTCTTTTCTTTCCAATTCCACTTTTATTTAATTAATGCTTTTGCGCACACTACAGTCGGCAGTGAGAAGAAGAACAAAAGCCAGCCAGAAAATAGAAATCGTTTTACAATTTCAGCTTTTCGCCAGCGCAACAACAAGAACAACAGCACATCGTCTTTCTCCTCTTCGCGCAATTGTGCGACAATGAACGAGTGAGCACAGACGCGGCATTCGTGTTTCTATGATTTGCGCTCAGAGCATTGTGCTGTCATTTCAAGTGTTTCCTCTTGTTGTCTACCCCCCCCGCATCTAGAAGACGGGTGGCGATATCAGCACCCGCATTCAAATTTTTGCTTGTATGAGATGCACACTCTTTATGTTTCATACTTTTTGGTACTACACTTATTTGGTAAGCTAACAATATATTAAATTTTAAAATTGACTTAAAGCCCATGACAAAGCTGAGTCGATGGCGTAAGCTTCAGCTTGGTACACTGCGCAAGCATGTGCTTGTGAACATGTGCTTCTTCCAGCGGTTTTCAGAGAAAAGAACGACGCATGCCGAGCCGCAGTCATCTGTTTTAAGTTTGCTGCCGTTTTTGTATACACAATGATCAATAAGTACCGGGACTGTGTATTTTAAATTTTCCGCCGTTGCCCGATGCAGGTAACGTAGGTAGGTCGGTAGGATCTTAAGGGGGTGTTCTGTAGTAAAATGTTCAAAAAATCTATTTTTTTTTTTGAATTTTTCAACAGGCAAACTTCTGAGAGTAAAAATTGCCTATGAAAAAGCTCCCAACCTGCCGTTCGGAACCGGCATAAAACTGTAGGTCCCTTCCACCCGCGTACAAATTCACACGCACAACACGGGTGGTTGCGGCCTTAGTCTCGCGTAAGCGGGCTGTCGTGCCAATCAATTAATTAATTATTTTTCAACAGGTAATGTTGTTATCTATCGTATAAAAAAAGGTCTTTGATGAATTCGGACCGGAAAGTCATTTGTAAAGGAGGCATCGCCGATTAAATGTAAGTGTGAACATGAAAAAAAAGTGAACAAAAAACTTTAAACGCGTTTTTCCCGAAACCATGTTTTTCGAACTGGTTCACACGATTACAAATGATTGAGTAGACGGATTTTGATAATTTTTTTTTTTTTTAATGTTTCTAAAAGTTGTCGCTATCGTCCGACGAGCGTTTTTTTCAATTTTGTTATTAGTTAGTGTTAAATAAATTTTTTCATTTGAAAAAATGGGAAAAAAAAAATTTTTTACTTTCAAGTCGCGCCATTTTGAGAATTTTGATGAAAAACAAAAAAGCTCCCGTCGGACGATAATCGCACTCATATAGATTACAACAACAAAAAAATTTTCCGATTTCCATGTTTCAGACTTGGGCAATCGTGTGAACCGTCAACGCATGTTTTTTTGGAGGGCATCACTTTGCGGCGCTGCAATGCAGCAACGAATCAATATTTTTTTAAACCTTATACTGAATTTTGTAGTTAAAAGTATAATAAAACATTGAAAAAAAACCGCATAAAAAAAAATTTAATAGTTACTTCACAGTAGAATTTCAAAAAACACCTAAGAAAACGAGCTGTTACTACAGAACACCCCCTTAACTGACATCTGTGTCAAATTTTGAGCGGGATTGCATCATTAGTTTTTGTTTGGCAGCTGTTAGCGTCAGTCAACTTTTTGTACTTCGTCGCATTTTACAATGAATAATTTTGTTGATCAACGTATTTGTTTGAAATTTTGTCTTAGGAACGAAATTTCTTGTGCCAATGCGCTTAAAATGTAATGTACTTATTGATCATAGTGTATGTGGTTTTCTCAGGAAGCAAAGATGTTAAACAAAATTTCATAGGCAGCCACAAATCAAAACACTATAGAGAATTAGTACAACGAATGATTTCTGCATTCACAGATTTTAACGTACTCATATATTTGAAAATTCATATGTTCCATAATCATATCTGGGTTTTCCCTTTAAATATGGATGAATTATCTGATCAACATAGCAGGATTCCACCAGAAAATGCTCCAAATGGAAACTAGATATAAGGGAAAAGTTCTGGAGTGTGAAGGATAGGATAGGACCGTTGTGTGAAAAGCAAGAAAGTAGTTTAATTATTTCATCCTTTTGACACAACGGCTGCTTCATCTTTCAAGTCATCTTGCTTCACACTATTCTGTACGCAGAGTATCCTGCAACCATGGCATGTAAACGCTTTCCCTTATATCTAGTTTCCATTTGAAGCAGTTCCTGATGGAATTTCTCGCCTTGTAAAACCCAAACTAGAGGTGCCCCTAAAAAAAAAAATTACATATTCGTGATCAGCAGCTCCGGAATTATAAGGAACAGTTCAGAAACTGGGCGGATTCTTGTGAAGAGTTGAAATTGTTTGCACTGTGAAAAATTTTGGAATGATTTAAATTTTTTAGTTGAAATAAACTTCAACAATTTTTTTCAGCCGAACCAATGGACTGATCAACATGAAATTTCACAATGTGTTGGTGCATAGTAAGGGTTTTGTAATATATTTTTTTCAAATTTTTTTGTAGAAAAACTTCCAGGATAATAAAGGATACATTCTTAAAAGGACATTTTTATATCCTTCCACCAGGATAATTACAAAAAAAGCATTTGATTTGAGTTGGAGATATAATTCCCTTTCTTTGGATACCAATATTGTTAGACTAGGATAAGTTCCACCGTTTAAATTAATTTTTTTAATTGGGGTGTAGCTTGTAACTTGAAGACCCTGTAAAACCCAAACTAGACCTGACCCGAAAAAAATAATTACATATTCGTGATCAGCGACTCCGAAAATATAAGGAACAGTTGAGAAACTCCGCGGGTTTTTTTTACTGTTGTACTGTGTTATTGAAACGCACTGTATGTTAATAATATCGTACTGCTTCAACGTTAATGCTGTACAATCCTTTACAATTCATGTAAAATTATACAGGATTTTCACTGCCGGCAGATGATGGAGTGATGATCTATCCAGCGGGCCTATCGTACTTTCAATGTCGAAATATTAGCTCAGCTAATAGCTGTCGTCGAGTTCGGACGTGTTTGCTCTTCGCTCCGCTATGACCTGCTGTTTTAATTGCAAATTGGTCTGCAGTGCTCTTGACACGGTGCTCGTGTTTATCTATCAGGTGTACAACTTTGCTTCCGCCGTTTTTTTCCAAAATTAAAAGCTTTATTGCGAAAGTGCTTACAGATGTATTATTCAAAGTATTGTCCGTCGCTAGCGACAACTTTCTCCCATCTTTCCGGCAATTTTCGGATCCCGGCTCGAAAAAAGGAGTCCTCTTTTGACGCTATCCATGAAGCAATCCATTTTTCCAATTCTTCGAAGGATTGAAAATGTTGATCTGCCAGGCCGTGTGCCATCGAACGGAATAGGTGGAAGTCAGAAGGGGCGACATCTGGGGAATACGGCGGGTGGGGCAAGACTTCCCATTTCAGCGTTTCCAGGTACTTTTTGACCACTTTTGCGACGTGAGGCCGAGCATTGTCGTGTTGGAGGATGACTTTGTCATGTCGCTCTTGATATTGTGGCCGCTGTTCTTTTAGCGCGCGACTAAGGCGCATCAGTTGCGTTCGGTAGCGATCTCCTGTGATTTTTTCACCCGGTTTTAAGAGCTCGTAGTAAATCACACCGAGCTGATCCCACCAAATACAAATCATAACCTTGGCGCCGTGAATATTCGGTTTTGCCTTCGACGAAGAAGCATGCCCGGGCTTTCCCCATGATTTTCTGCGTTTAGGATTATCGTATCGAACCCACTTTTCATCACCGGTTACGATTCGATGTAAAAACCCCTTACGATTTTGTCTTTGAAGCAGTTGCTCACATACAAATAGACGGCGCTCGATGTCCCTCGGTTTCAACTCGTACAGCACCCAGTTTCCTTCTTTCTGAATCATGCCCAGGGCCTTGAGACGTTTTGAAATGGCTTGCTGACTCACTCCCAACGATTCGGCAAGCTCTTCTTGGGTTTGGCACGAATCTTCATCAAGCAATGCTTCTAGTTGTTCATCTTTGAAGGTTTTTTCTCTTCCACCACCATGTTTGTCTTCGACATCGAAATCACCATTTTTAAAACGTTGAAACCACTCCCGACACGTTCTTTCACTCAGAGCAGCATCACCGTAAGTTTCTGAGAGCATTCGATGCGCTTCAGCTGCATTTTTTTTCGAATTGTAACAGAAAAGTAAAACTTCCCGCAAATGGCGAGAATTGGGCACAGAAACGGACATTTTCGAGCGTGAATAATACGATAACAAGAACAACTGTCACTGAAACGGCGATGACAATTTGTTAGGCACTGTCCACACTCACTTTAAAGGCATTACCATCTATGTATTTCAACCAGCCTCAGCCGGTACAGCCACCTATCGGAAAACGGCGGAAGCAAAGTTGTACACCTGATAACTCGTCAATTCTATTGAATTACCGATTTTCGGCATAAATCCGGCGGACCAATACACCCCAAATATTTTCCATGGGGTTAAGGTCCGGCGAACACGCTGACCACTCTAGAACACGTACGGATTTCGCCCTCAACCATGCAATTATTTTCTTGCTAGTGTGTATGGCTGCGTTATCCTGTTGAAAACACCAGTTTCTTTTTCGTTGCGTTGAGGAAATGGATGGGACTGCTTTGACGGACTGTTATGTAGTCGGAAATTTTAATCCGGCAGGAACAAAACTGAAGGTACAAAGTTTACTCTGCAGTAAACGCGCCCCAAACCATTAAGCTACCACCTCCAAAATTTCTGGGCGAACAAAATTTTCGTTCTTTTCTAATGTCATGCTAATATCCATTAAAACCATCTGGACCATCCAGATTAAATTTATTTTCATTCGAAAAGATTATCTGCATAACAAAATTAAAGGATAATTTGGGAACCAAACAATTTTTGAAGTTATTTACTGAAGTCCTGTCAGTTCATTGCTTTTTGCAGCAAACTGCATGCTAATGTCCTTGTGACGCTTCAATAATCGTGACGTAGACATAATTTTTAAGCGTTTGATGTAATCAGTGCATTTTATTGTCCTCCATACCGTTTGGCGACTTACTGGGGTTGAGGAAAGCGTAACTAGAAAGCGGCAGCTTTTTGATATGTTGCTTGCTGTCCTCATTATTTTTCGTTCATCCCGTTCACTTAACTTTTTTTTCCTTCCTTGTCCTTTTTTGCAGTCATACCCATCAGAATTTTTTAAAAAAGTGGTTACAAGCCAAGCCCTTCTTCCAATATCGCGAGCTATTTACCTTATGGATGTTCCCGCACTTTTCATGCCTTCGATCCGTCCTTTTTCAAAATCCGTCAATCATTTTCCTTTTGGCATATTTTTTACTTACATACTTTTTGAATGTGTTGTTAACAATAACTTAGCTTTTTGTGTCCAAAATCTTATTTGCCCAAATCAACATGGCTTCGTAAGAGGCAGGTCCACTGTCTCAAATCTAGCAGTTTTCACTGAGGACTGTCTCTCCGCCTTCCAAAAGGGGAACCAAATCGAAACGATTTACACAGATTTTGCCAAAGCATTTGATAGAGTGAGTCATTCAGTTCTGATTTCAAAACTGGCTTGCCTGGGGTTTCATTCCTCATTTCTTCGATGGATGAAATCATACCTAACTAATCGGCGTTGTGTTGTCACGATTGATGGCACGTCCTCTAAATCATTTGTTGCCTCTTCTGGCGCCCCTCAGGGCAGCATTTTAGGTCCGCTGCTGTTTGTTCTGTATATAAATGACATTGGTTCCTGCTTTTCATTCGCTAATTATCTATTATATGCGGATGATCTCAAGATATATGCAGTAGTTAATAACGAGACGGATTCCTCTGCCTTGCAAATGGATCTTGACAAAGTTCTTTCGTGCTAAATATCCTATATGGGGAAATTGATTGTCCTGCACTTCTCTCTAAAATCGGATTTAATGTTCCAATCCGGAACTTGCGGCATGCGAACACCTTTCTAATTGCTTTTTGCCGGTCGAACTATGCTCGGCAGGCTCCGCTTGCGCGAGCCCTGTCGGAGTTGAACGAATTCTCAGATCTCGATGTCGCTCTGCCAAAGAACGACGTCCTCACTAAATTAAAATTTTTTTTATAATTACCATTACCAATTACTCTTAATGTTATCTGTTAGTCAGTAAGTCTTATTGTACATTTGGCTAAATAAATAAATCTAAAAGCGCTAACATTATGAAAGTGCACTCAATGCATAATAAATATTTCTTGACTATTTACCCTAGTTTTGCCGTAGCTTGCTTAGAATTGGTTTGGGGAAAGCAAATTTCGGTACCTTTATGCTGCACTATCAATGGCGCAATCGCATGGATGCTCCATGACACTGACGATTGACTCATTGCAGTTTCGAGGGATTTTCCAACACACAGCTGGTCAGAGCCGTAGCTGAAAAAGTGCATAGCTGTCAAAAAGAGTGTTGTGAATGAAATTTTCGATTGTTGCACATCGTATTGTTTCAACTCGGCGATGAGTGCGGCACAAAGATTTTTTGGCGGTCTGTAATTGTTCCGGAATGACTCCTCCGTCACAGCAAACGGACACATTTTTCACGGAGCTGCCTTAAGCGTCGTCGCTTATCGAAAATGCGACGTCGCACAGTGGCTGGTTCTGCCGACGCAGGTTGCAAAAATCAATTTTGTCATGTTCGATTTGGGGGAAACTCTTATACTTTTCCGATAGGTAAATGCTTGGATCAAAGAGATCCGAAAACCTTAACGAAAGTGGACAAATGGCTTTGCTTGTAGAGCCTGTCAAAGTTGAGAAATTTTTAGAGTATGAAATAATATCACCAATTTGCACTTTTTCAGTGAAGCTGAAGTTTTAAAATACGGAATGGAGCAAATCAATTGAAACTTTTTGCACCAGTATCGTAAAAGAAGGCATTTGTAGTAAATAATTAAATATAGAAAAAAATTTGGTTGTTCTTATTGTCTTTTCATAGGCACTCATTTGAAGCACTGTTTTTATCACACTTTTTGAACTTTCGATAGACTTTTAAAAAAAGGGTCATACTTGTCAGAGTTCCGGGAAGTTCACTAATTTTCGCGTGCGTGCGTTCGAACAAGTTCGTCAAGATTTTGATAATGAATCAAATACAGGCGATTATAATCGTTATCAGTGCATGCAAATTTGGATTTTGGCTTCATTTAAGATGTAATACAATCTTGCAACTCCATAGTAAGTCGACTTTTTTTGGCGTATATTGCTGTTAGCTCGAAGTAAAGAGTACTTTTGCTGAATGCGTAGTTCGCACGTATGAAAAACAAGTTGGCTTTCATTTCCGGCAATCAGCTATCATGTATCCTTTGATGTAATGTTTTTGTTTTTAACTTAATACTAACACTGTGTCTGGCTGTCCACTTCTGCAAAACATTTTTTTTTTAATTTGAGCAAAACTCAGTCAGTCGCCATTAGTCTTTGAGTAGAACCACGCCAATGAAACAATTAGTTATTGAAAAACAAAAAGCATATTTATTGTTTTAGTATGATCATATCTACATATAAGTTAAAACCCCACATATCTATGTGCACTTATGTGTCTGGGCTGTTCAAAAATCCCACAACGCTTTGAAAGCTGTTTGAAATATTTACTATTTCGAAGACAAAGGAGAACTTCGTTCTGACTGTCACTCAAGAAATTGGTTATGTCGAAGAAAGTTTGTCTGCAGCCAACATATCTGCGACTAAAGAGAAGATATCCAGGACTTATCGCACTATAAAGTTGAAATGGATTGCGGCAAACCGTACCAAATTCAATTTCGTCTAAAGTAATGGGAAGTGGTTGGAACAAATAATTTACTTCGATGCAGGAGATGCATGTAGCATAAGCGATCACCAATCATCGACATGAAAAGCGGCGTCATTTACTAAAAAAGGAAGCTTATGGAGGCAACGGAAACAATAACTACCACCTACCTGTCAGAAGCTTTGATCATAAAATAAATTGAGGATCAGGAGAAAATGAAAGGTGTTTTAGTGAAAACAGTTTTACCAGAAAGCCCGGGCCGTGTTAAAGGAATAAAAAACAGTATTTCCACCCCACCCAATGTGCTGCCGATCAAATATAGTCCTAATAAAGCTGTAGAATTTTTTTGAACTCACGATTGTCTAAAGAAAAATTGACTTTTTACGTTATTTTTTCGAATTCTGGTTTTTTATTTTGAAAGCAAAATTAATGAATTCTTATCTTTAAATTTGACTTTTTCAGTTTATTTCTTAAATTTTTTATTACTTTTCATCTTTTTTAATGTATTTTCATCAATTGTGCAACTAAAACTCAAATTTGTTGTTCTCAATATTCTTATTTACAGTAAGCCCAACTTTGACAAAGTATTACGTAGCACCCTGTATCTCGATTGAATTAATTTTTGGGAATACAATAGCCTGATGAATTTCTAATCAGCAGCAAAAAAAATTCTCTATCTCCAATTATCCCTATTCTTTCAGAAGTTATGATTTTCGCAACCTAAAGTGCCAAATTGAGGCACTGTGCTTCGTGTGGAGCTCTTCATTACCAATACGCTTAAGAACAATTCTTCCATTGTATGTCGTTTCATTTCACAAAACAAACACGTACTTTTTTCACGCTGAAAGACGGCCCCAAAAGCACATCTTTCAAACTGTCTTTCATGGTACGGGAAAAAACCTTTCAAGATAACATAGTTGCTAGAATAGCAAATTGTCTTTCGAAAGATTTTTGTGCTTCGAAAGATTGAAGTGAGTTGAAAGATAGTTGCCAGAATAGCCCTGTAAGTTTCATTACTGACCGACTTATAGTTCAGCAACATATTTGGGTCGCACAAAATGTGGCACCCCTTTTCCAACGCGCATCAAATCTTACCAGTAGAATGACACATCTATGGGAAGACGCTATACTAAATTTCCGGGTTGTACGACTCACAATTTCGAAGATATTCCATTATTAAGATTTGGGTTGTATGGGTGGTGCCACGGCCCCTTGTTCAATGCCCGCACCATTATCTCTGTCGAACTATATGAATAAATGGTAGGTTTGTATTTAATAATAATAATATTTTGCGTGGTAAGATCAGGTGTCCTGAGTTATAAAATTTTTTTTATCAATCGGACTTTGATACATAATCTGTCTCTGTCACAGTACATCAAACAAATTATTCCAAATCTAGATTTTAGTGCAAAGGAATATAGCTGTAGAGTATAGTAGTAGAATATAGTTATTTCGTCTCTTTAATTAATTCTTTAAGAACTTATTGTTGTGAACTTATTGTTGTGAGAACCTATTGTGAACTGAATATATAAATAACTAGTAGAGCCCTGCGGCTTTGCACGCAAGCTTGAAGTCAATGGGCCGTGACCCGGTTTCATATGCGTCTTTAAGTTCCAAAGTTACGCGGAAAATTTCAGTCGCAAAAACTGTCAGTAGAATGACACATCTATGGGACGATGGTATACAAAACTTCAAAGCTTTCCAACTTATTGTTCCGAAGATATTCCACATTAAAACTTTGGGTTCTATGGGCGTTGCCATGCCCCTCGTCCAATACCCACCCTACTCTCCCTGTCGAAGGGCACGTCGAAATCGTATGTATGTGCCAAATATCTTGATGTGTGATTTGCAGTTCCAAAGTTGTTGAAGACAATAAGGTCGCTTAAAAAGTACCACGCTCCTTGTCCAACGCCCATACAATTTAACCGCTTGAACGACACGTCTAAGCAATGATGCTTTATCAAAATTCAATGCTGGCAGACTTATAATTCCGAAGATATTTCATATTAAAAACTTGGTTTGTATGGGCAGTGCCAGACCTCCTCGTCCGATACTCACCCCATTCCCTATTTCGAAGGGCACATCTAATTCGTAAGTATGTGTCAAATCTCTTAATTGTGTGATTTGTAGATCCAGAGTTATTCAAAACATTTACTTACTTACTTAACTGGTCATAACAACCCGTTATCGGGTTACGGCCTGCCGCAAAACTTCTCTCCAGGCGCCTCTGCTTCGCGCGCGCCTTCTCCAGTTGGTCAAACCAAGAGATACCAGGGCCTCTTCCACTTGGTCCTTCCACCGGAGACACGGCCTCCCTCTTCGCCGTCGACCTCCAATCATCGCATCGAATACCTTTTTCGCCGGAGCTTCGTCGTCCATGCGGCAAACATGACCGAGCCAGCGTAGCCGCTGGATGGTAATTCGCTGCGCTCGAACACTCCAAGGGCCGCTATGTCGTTTCGTGTCATTGTCCATGCTTCAGCGCCATAGAGGAGCACGGGCAAGATGAACATCCTATAGAGTGCAAGTTTTGTCGGTCGAGAGAGTTCTCTACTTCTCAATTGCCAACCGAGACCGTAGTAGCACCTGTCGGCAAAAGTAATTCTTCGCTTTATCTCCAGACTGACATCATTGCTGCTGTTGATGGCGGTGCCAAGGTAGACGAATTCCTTGACAACTTCAAAAGTATACCTGTCGGCCTCGACGTGAGACCCTAGCTGCTGCGAGTCCCTGCGTGTAGACAGCATATACTTCGTCTTGCCCTCATTTACCACCAGACCCATTTTGGCAGATTCTCTTTCGATAGCCGCAAAGGAAGCGGTGACATCTCGCTTGTTACTTCCGATGACATCAATATCATCAGCGTAAGCAAGGAGCTGGACACTTTTGTTGAAGATTGTGCCATTACGATGTACACCGGCCTTGCGCTGAACACTCTCCATGGTGAAGTTGAAGAGGTCGCAGGACAAAAGATCGCCCTGTCTGAAACCTCGAACGGTATCAAAGGGGTCGGAGACATTTAAGTTGCTTAAAAAGTGCCACGCCCCTTGTCCAACGCTCACAAAGTTTTACCAGTGAAACGGCACATCAAACGGAGGCTCCGCACCAAATTTTAATGTTGCCCGATTCCTCATTCCGAAGATATTCCATAATGAAAATTTAAGTTGTATGGGCGGTGCCACGCCCCCTTGTCAAAAACCCACCCCATTCCCCTATCGAATCGCTAAATCGTCTGATACCCATATTGCTATGACAAATATACCATAGCTGATTTGTTATTATAGTGGGCGTGGCGGAAAGGCATATCAGGTGGGCGTGGTCAATCTTATATATCCTATTTTTTCATCAATGAAACACGGAATCATTTAATATTAATACTGATTTACAGACATGTACCGTAGCTTCATTTTGTTAGTTTAGTGGGCGCGGAAAGTCGGCGTGGCCAATTATATTATAGCCCATGTTTGCCGCAATGACACGCTGAATCGTCTGATACCCATATTGCCATGACAAATATACCAGGGCTAATTTGTTATTATAGTGGGCGTGGCGAAAAGACATATCAGGTGGGCGTGGTCAATTTTATATATCCTATGTTAACAACAATTAACACGTTCACGCCGGCGCGCTTGACTGTCTCATCGGGCGGCGTGTACCACCGGTGGCCCGCACTAGATTGTCTCATTGGGCGACGCGTATCGCCGGTGGCCCGCACTAGATTGTCAAATCGGGCGATGCGTACTGCCGGTGGTACGCATTCGATTGTGCTATTAGACGCTGAAAATTAAAATAATGAAAATTTAACGTATTTTCATTAAAAACATTTAATGAAAGCCAGATGAAGCACAGCATTAATTTCAGCGCCGCCTAACAGCAAAGACAATGAAAATCGGCCCCGGCGTGAACGTGTTAAACACGGAATCGTTTGATATTAATACTGAGTTACCGACATGTACCGTAGCTTCCTTTTGTTAGTTTAGTGGGCGTGGCTGATTATGTTATAGCCTATGTTTGCCGCAATGACACGCTGAATCGTATGATACCCATATTGCTATGACAAATATACCATAGCTGATTTGTTATTATAGTGGACGTGGCGAAAAGGCATAACAGATGGGCGTGGTCAATCTTATATATCCTATGTTAACATGATTGAAACACGGAATCATTTGATATTAATACTGATTTACCGACATGTACCGTAGCTTCGTTTTGTTAGTTTAGTGGGCGTGGCCGATTATATTATAGCTTATGTTTGCGGCAATGATACGCTGTATCCTTTGATACCCATATTGCTATGACAAATATACCATGGCTGATTTGTTATTATAGGGCGTGGCTAAAAGGCATATCAGGTGGGCGTGGTCAATCTTAAATATCCTATATTACCATGAATGAAACACGGAATCAGTTGATATTAATACTGATTCACCGACATGTACCGTAACTTCGTTTTGTTTGTTTAGTAGGCGCGGAAAGTGGGCGTGGCCGATTATGTTATAGCCTATGTTTGCCGCAATTGCACGCTGAATCGTTTGATACCCATATTGCCTTAAAAAAACATACCATAGATGAGTTTTGTTACCATAGTGGGCCTAAGAAGGGGGCGTGGTAATTCTCATATAACCTATGTACCACTCCCGCAGATAACAAAATGTTTAGTTCTTATTTCATCTAAATCGCTTCAGTGGTTTTTGCCTGATTGTGGCTCAAAAAACGTCACACTTGCTTTTATATAATAGTATAGATATAGATGCATACAAATACTTACAACTTTGTACCCAACAGGATATATGTGGTCGAAATTATGAAAAGATTCCAATTGATGCGGTAGCAGTTGTCCAACATTAAGGAAAATAAGAGTACCTATCCGAAGTATATTCGTCAACTCGGAGTGATGCATTACCCTTGCTACTTGTTGGTTCTCTTCGCGCTCCACAAACACGCGCCTTTGGACAATCAGAGATGTAAGTTCATCTTCTTTTTCCATGCGAGTGGTATGTTGTTGGCAATGTATAGTTTTGTTTTTATAGAAAACACACTGTTCTTTAATAGCACAAGGTAGATGGAAAATAAGCCCGCAACGGGCTTTAAAACAGCGAACAGTAGCACCCAATTGCTGGCAAGAGGAGCACGATTGATTAAGACCAACTTGTAGAGCTGCTGGGAAGTTCATTAGGCCGCCGCTTATGGTTTCATACACTTCGTTTGACCAGAGCGCGCAGTTTAAATGTACCTATTGCAAAAACAAAGAATTACTGTTAAACGTTTTTACATTTCATTTACATTTCAAACAACTACAAACCCATTTGTTTATTTCAAAATTCAGCAAACGTGATGGACCATCTGGTGAACCGTCTCCACGTTGATAGCAGAAAACACACTGGCGGCTATCTTCAATCGAATTTTTTAAAATACTGTCCGCAGACTTATATTCTTCTCCAGTTTGTTTACTGGTAGAGATAATTGTAAAGAAATTTATGTTTTTATCATCGACGTTTTTTAGTTGCTGACGCTGGGGGAAGCAACTTGCACTGAAATATTTATACCTCACATTTTTTAATTTTGAAGCATTCATGCTATTATGCGCTTTTTCGTCTGCTTTACTTTTGGGAAAAACTTTATTTGCATTAGTTTCGCTTTCTGGCTTAAAATCCAATCGGATAACAGAACTATGAGTTTTTTGCACATCTCGAACATTATTTATTTTTTTCGAGTGGTCATAACACTTTTTACTGCAAAAATTTAATTTCATTGGTGCTATGAACGAAGAGTTTGAATTTGAGCCACAGAAAGGCGTTTTATGAGCCCTTATTCCGAAGACACCAACAGGTTGACCACAAGTGTAGCAATATTTGTTTTTGCCACACAGGATGTTTTGGAGGGCATTCCAACGAATGTTCCTTTTATTGATCGTGTTTTTTTTTTTATTTACTAGATGTTGCTTGGGAGATTTGTATGTTGGAGCATCAACAATTTTGTAAATTGTAGGTGGTGATATATGTAGGAGATTAGCAAGATCTTTCAACACTCCGATAACGTTATCAACAGATGATAAGGGCATGGAAAGAGTTACGACTTGGTTTCTGGACTCTTTTTCACTCGAGATTCTGGAAATAAAAATATTTACAGTATTGAAGTAGTCACATACACAACAGGCTATTCTATATCTTAACTTCAACAAAATATTGTAATTTGCAAGTACAAAATAATTTAAATAATCAACCATTGTTTCAATGGTTCAACTTATTAGTGCGATGAACTGAGAGGAGGAGTGATAGCTTATATTTTAACTTTTTTTTTGTTTTATTTTTTTTACTTTGAACGTTTAATAAGAACTGTGTGTTTTTTTCAAGATATGTGTGTTTTCTGTTTATCCGACAACCTTAGATCGATATGGCCTGTAGTGATAGCATAAATTTCACCCGTTTGAAAGTATTCCATGAATACTGTTTTTTAACATGGCTTATAACACACATTTTAAACGAATAGTTATTCGTTATTACGTATAATTAATATTTTAATTAAAATAATGTAAACTATAGGTCGAGATCTGATATTCTAGAGGCGAAAAAAAGTTATGCCTTTTGTAGTGCAAGCACAGTAACTGACGCCATTCTATCACGAATGCAATTCAGCAATTGACCCAATAGACTGTATTCAGTTGTAATGTACACAGCGTGGCCCGACAGCTATTTGGCACCCACTGAATAGTTAACAAATGTGAGCAGCATGTCCAATCCCCAGGACTTGAAATTTGGATTGTGCACAGGGTTTGCCACGTAAAATCAACAAAAAAGCCACTATGTTGGCGACCCCAGCAAACGGTTAAAGAACCACGAAGCAGAAGCCCTAAAAAAACCTAAGGCTGACATCACCGCGACCCAGAAAATGCGAACTTGGCTGCAGATTCGTGGTCAGGAAGAGACGTTGTCACCACGTCTATCGACCCACTTCGGTGAAAGAACGGCTGGCCTTGATCCGCATCAAGGCTAAATACTTTAGCATCAGCCTAATTTGCGCGCACGCCCCCGACGGAAGAGGACGATGTGACCAGAGATGCCTCTGATGCGAAGCTCGCGGACGTCTACGATGGGTGCCCGGCCCCAATTCAATTCAAACTGAAGGTCGGGGGAACATTTAGTTCGTCGTCAGTAGTAAAGTTGTGCAGATGGCATCAACCGATGACGACAGTGTGGATCTGCCACCGTCCCAGCTTCCCAAAAAGCAGCTATCTGGAGCTGTGGAGCAAAACAATTGGAAAAAACGCCAATTACATCTGAGACTTGTTTCGTCTGTGCTAAAGTGGCAGATACTTTCATATACAGTTGCTACATCCCTCCAAGCGTCCATCTAGAAGAGTTTCAAGCCATTATAGACGAATTGGTTAGTGATGCCAACGGGAAGTCACCGTTATTGGTTGCTGGAGATTTTAACGCGTGGGCCGTTGAATGGGGCCGCCGCAAGACGACAGCAAAAGGAAAGACGTTGCTCGACGCATTTTCAACCCTAAATGTGAACCTAATGAACACGGAGAACCAACATACGTTCAGCAAAAATGGTGTTGGGTCGGTCGTTGACTTAACTTTTGTTAGCAGCGGCCTTTATTTACACTCGACTTGGCGCCTGAGTGAGATTTACACCCACAGCGACCACCAGGCAATAATATGTGACCTCAAGCGCAATACACGAATGGCGCTTCAGATACTAGACCAGCGACCGAGATCACCACGTGGGTGGAAAGTTGCGTCGCTAGACAAAGCTATGTTCAGCGAAGCGTTTGGAAAACCGGATATGAGCTCGTCGGTGCAACAAACAGCAATCAACATTGTGGAAAACATACAGAAGGCATGTGATGCATCTATGAAGCGCAAAGCGATACACAAGAAACATAACCCAGTCTATTGGTGGAACGACTCTATTGCTGCCCTGCGATCAAATTGCAACAGCGCTCGACGGAGGTGTCAAAGGGCAAGGCAAAGCGAAAACTTTTCGGCCCTGCAAACACAGTACAGAAATTGAAAAAGGCTTTGACTTTAAAGTGCAAGGCCGTGGGGCCCTGCTAGTCATGAAAAAAAAAAAAAAAAAAGGCGATCGAAACGAGTAAGCGTCAGTGTTTCCAGAAGCTCTGCGAGGACACAGAAAGCAACCCTTGGGGCTTAGGCTACAAGGTGGTCACAAAAAAGTTAAAGAGCAATAAACAAGCTCAACCAAAGTGCCCCCACCTGCTGCAGAACATTGTGAACACACTATTTCCAACCCAGCCAGCACTCGTTCGTGAGGACTTCGGTGACAGCCCACTGCAGTACGCAGAAGTGTCCGCGGGGGAATTACTACAAATAGCGGAACGGTTTAAGGACGATAAAGCGCCTGGCCCGGACAGTATCCCAGATGCAGTGCTGAAGATGGCGATTAAGCAGCAGACGTCATCGTTCATTGCAGTTTTTAACAAATGCCTATCCGAGGGAGTCTTCCCGGACATTTGGAAATGCCAGCGCTTGGTATTATTGCCAAAAACGGGGAAAATAACAGATAATCCGTCTGCCTACCGCCCCATCTGCATGCTGGACACGGTCGGAAAAATCTTGGAGAAAGTCATCGCAAACCGGCTTGTTGCCGCAATCGACGAGGATGGCGGACTTTCCGAAATGCAATTTGGTTTCCGGAAGGGGAAATCCACCATAGATGCGGTTAAGGTGGCAGTAGACTTAGCGCAAGAGGCAATCAGGGGTGAGCGATGGCTGGGCGGCTCTAAGAAATACTGTCTCGTAGTCACGCTAGATATAAAAAACGCGTTTAACTCAGCCAATTGGACTCAAATTCTGTCGGTATTAAGAAGACGAAATATCCCAAAATACCTCCGAAAAATCATGGAAAGCTATTTTACGAACATGCGACTTTTCTATGATACAAAAGAGGGCAGCAAAAAGTATCTTGTCACTGGCGGAGTGCCGCAAGGCTCGGTGCTGGGTCCCCTATTATGGAATGTGATGTATGACTATGTGCTGAGGCTAAACGTGCCCCAGAAGTCAAAATAATCGGATTTGCCCTCGATATAGCTGTGGTGATAGTAGCCAAACACACGACGAAGATAGTGAGTACGGCAAACAAGACGGTGCAAACCATACAAGAGTGGCTTAGCAGCGTAGGCTTGACATTAGCCGAGCACAAGACGGAGGCAGTCCTTATTAGTAGCCGAAAGAAAAAGGAGACGGTCACGTTCATGGTAGGCGAACACTGCATTACGTCAAAAGCGGTGGTAAAGTATCTCGGCATACTATTGGACTCAAGGCTTAACTTTAAAGATCATCTTGAGTACTCGAGCAATAAAGCGGCAAAAGTCGGAACTGCGCTGGCAAGACTTATGGCCAATGTGAGAGGGCCAAAGCAGCGCCGTAGACTGCTGTTTGCAGGTGTGGTAAAGAACGTGCTCCTCTACGGTGCACCAATATGGGCGAGAGCGCTCAATACAAAAGCATACGCGAAGGAAGTCAGGGCCGTATATCGCCGGTCCGCTCTCCGCGTATGCTCCGCGTTCCGTACGGTGTCAGAAGAAGCGGTACTTGTCATTGCGGGAATGTACACAATTGACATATTGACACAAGAGCAAATCCTCGACGCAGCAGAGCAGCAGCAGAAAGAAAACAAAGAGGTGGTGCAACAGAGCAGCCTCAGAAGTTGGCAGCGTAGGTGGGACGCGGCCAGATCAGGGCGTTGGACACACCGCCTTATACCCGACTTAAAAGTGTGGATCGGCAGGGCAGGCGGAGAGGTCGACTACTACCTGACCCAAATTATGAGTGGCCACGGGTGCTTTAGAGCTTACCTGCACCGGTTTAAACGGGAAAATTCTCCCTACTGCGACGCCTGTGGAAATCTGGAGGAAGATGCCTACCACGTTTTCTTTATCTGCCCACGTTTTGACACGCTGCGCGAGAGCTTGGCCGACTCCTTCGGCGAGCGGCCAACACCAGAGAACTTGGTGACGCAAATGACGTCGTCGCCAGAAAAGTGGAACGCAGCGTGCAACATGGCGGCCAGTGTTATTACTGGTCTTAGAGTGGCAGAAAGATGGCGAAACCGGAGGTAATTGTAGGTAGTACAAGAACTGTTGACGAGTAGGAACTATAACGGACGATTGAGCTTAGTGCTAAACCCTCCTCCCGACGAAAAACCTGACGGTAGTACCGGGTGGGCCAAAGGACGAGAAAGAGATGGTTTTAGTGCGGTTAAAGTCCCACACTGACGGGGTTTTGGCTTTCGATGCTTTCCATTTCTATAAATAAAAAAAAAAAACCGTCCAGCTATGACGAGTTCCGGGTTGCTATCCAGCGACTCAAGAACAATAAAGCTGCAGGGCCAGACGAGCTACTAGCAGAATTGCTCAAGGTCGGCGGTGGTGAGCTGACTGGGTGCATTTAAGGAAGGTGCACTAAAGGAACGTAGGCCCAACCATTGGAACCTCAGTGCGCTTCGCCTTATGTTGAAGAAAGGCGATTCAACAATTTGTGCCAACTACAGGGTATCAGCTCACTCTCCATCACCATCGTAACCATCCTTTCCATCCTAACGAGCGTATTATATAAAATATAGAAGTCACTCGCCAAGGTATCAATGCAAAGCTGGTGAGACTTTGCAAAGGAACGTTGAGCAATAACAGTTGGGCTGAAAAGTTCGTATCGTTTTAGAGAAAAACACATTTTTTTTTGGCAAAATTCGATTTAATTATTCAACATAGTTGCGAGGGCGATACACTGATTATAGCGATCTTCCAACTTTTCAATACCATTTTTGAACATTGCTCTGAAGCATCGACACGTTCTTGTTTTTGGTCGATTGTGAGCTCGCGCAGCACCCACTTTGCACATAGCCAAATATTCATGAAAGATATGTCCAACACGTTTCTTTGATATCTTTAGAGTGTCAGCTATACAAATCAACCTCAATTTACGATCTTCCAAAATCATTTTGTGGATTCTTTTGATGTTTTCGTCCGTAACAGCCTCTTTTGGACGTCCACTGCGTTCATCGTCTTCGTTGCTCATATGGCCTGTACGAAATTTAGCAAACCACTAACGAATGGTTGCTTCGCCTGGCGCAGAGTCCGGATAACACTCATCAAGCCACTTTTTGGTATCAGCAGCACTTTTTTTCATCAAAAAATAAAAATCAAAAATTGTCAATTAAGCAAAACATTTTATATTTGGATCACACGGTTGTCCCAATTTCGATAAATTTTGATTCTGATTTTTTTTTTCAAATATGCGTTAATTTTCTACGTAATGCGGCAATCGTGGGACCTTACCTTAAGTGTGTTTCACACAGAGGCAACCACTACAACTAACCCTTGCCAATAGGTGCTACCAAAAAGTATAGTACATAAAGAGTGTGCAAGCACGTACAAGCAAAAATTTGAATGCGGGTGCTGATATCGCTACCCGTCTTCAAGATGCGGGGGGTAAACGACAAGAGGAAACACTTGAAATGAGAGCACAATCCTCTGAGCGCAAATCATAGCAACACGAATGCCGCGTCTGTGCTCACTCTTTCATTCTCGCACAACTGTGCGCAGAGGAGGCTGTTGTTATTGTTGTTGCGCTGGCGAAAAGCTGAAATTGTATAACGATTTCTATTTTCTGGCTGGCTTTTGTTCTTCTTCTATAAACCTAGGCGTATACGAACACGCAGGCCGCACACGCAGCACAGCTCAGCGTAGTTAAATTTTTTGTAAATAATGCAGTACCACATGACAGCGTATACAGCGACATAGTCGCGTGCGGCGGAGAGACGTGCCTGCGCACAACTGCGTCGCGTTGTAGTTGAAATACAGTTTTCTACGCGCAGCCGACACGTTGTCTTGCAAAAATTGAAGAATAAATTGAAAAAGTGCGTGGACGGCTCATATTACACTCATATTATATAGGTTATATTTCAAAGTCTGATTTACACAAATAACTCATATTACTGGTTTTATGGAATGAATACGGAACACGTGTGCTGGTTTTCCGAGATTCGTATACGCTGTTCAAACATGTGCTGCGTAACACAGTTTAATTTACGTTGCGCTGCCCTGTGCTGTGTTCAGTGTTGGGACTTATTAGTTTTGATAGTAACATATTACTTATTACACATTACTGACATTTGAAAGTAATATCGTTACATTACTTATTACTGGAAATGTGAAGTAATGTATCACAAAAAGTAATATATTATTTTCCGTCAATAAATCGAAATATTTGCGGAATTTCCAGCTGTTAAAAGTAGTCATTTTGCAAAAAAACAATCACGTTAAATGTTTATTTCATTTTGAATTACAATTTGAATTTCGTCACCTTTTTTGTTAAAACCGCTTGAATTTGCTTGCAAATGTTAATTGTTTCTCCACTACCAAACTCAGTTGGAAATGAAAGAGGCGAGCTATGTCTAGTATGAACAAGTGCAGTGTTGTATAGTTGTAATAGATCTTAATCATGCTACCAGTGCTGCTGCATAGCATATTATTCGATTATTAATATTCGAATAGCGTTATTCGACTATTCGAAGGCAAACGACTATTCGATTAGTTGTTCTTTTTAGACTAGTCGATTTCCCGTTGGTATTCGATTATTCGAATAGCAATAATGTATAATAAAGTCAACTTTGTTTAGCCACACAAACTCGAATTGTAAAAATTTATTGAAATTGTGAAGAATTTGTGAACAAATAACAATAAGCATATAAAAGCAAAATTTAGACAGTATCAGTTACATTCATAAATCGTTTGTTTTGATTAAGGAATGTTAGCAAATGAACATTTTGTGGTAATAAACAACTTCTGCGGGGCACGACAATATTTCCAGCAATAGAAAATGTTCTTTCCGACTCAGCCGAAGTAGCTGCGATGCATAAATAACGATAATTCGAACGAATAACGAATATTCGATTATTCGAAAACAATTATTCGACTATTCGAAACACATCGACTATTCGAATAGCACTATTCGAATACTATTCGTACAAACAACTACTATTCGAATAATCGATTTTTAGACTATTCGATTACTTTTAAGAGCTCTACTAAGCCTGCACGGCGTCTCATATTGCTCCTGAACTCACTGCCGACTATAGTGTGCGCAAAATCATAGAAAAGAAAATAAAATATGGCTGGCATGGCGACCTCCTACATTGTGACCGAAAAGTTTCCGGAAATTCTCATAAAAAATTTTATATTTTTCGATATTTTAAGTTTCTGTAGGTTGGTAGCACTGTCCTTAATTACTATGCCAAAAATGAGCGCGATCTGTCAGACAGTTTGTTTACGGCAGCTGTTGAAACCAGTTCACCTCAGTAGTGCGTTGCGATTTTGTTGAGAATTTTCTTCAAAATAAGTACCGTGAACAGGTATCTTTGGACGTGCTTGATCGGGCCAATTCCGATCCAACTTTCATGGAACGCATCATAACTGGTGACGAGACATGGGTCTACGAGTACGACATGCAAACAAGCCAACAATCATCGGAATGGAGAGGAAAAGACGAGCCGAAACCGAAAAAACCACGCCAATCACCGTCGCTCGAAAATCAAGGTAATGCTGATTGTTTTCTTCGATATTTGTGGTGTGGTGCATCATGAATTCGTCCCTGAAGGACAAACAGTCGGTAAAGACTATTATTTGACTGTTTTAAGACGTTTGCGTGAAAATATCCGCCGTAAACGGCCTCAATTGTGGAAGGATAATTCATGGATTTTTCATGACGATAATGCTCTCTCGCACCGAGCCAACATTATCAACGATTTTAAGGCCAAACATTCAATAAATACCATCGAACAGCCACCGTATTCACCTGATCTTGCACCGTGTGACTTTTTCCTGTTTCCCAAACTCAAATTACCACTCAGAGGAACGCGTTTTGAATCCATAGAAGACGTAAAACAGAATTCGCAGAGGGAACTCAAAGCCATACCGGAAAGCGCCTATAAAAGTGTTTTGATGATTGGAAGAAACGTTGGCATATGTGTATCGCTTCTAATGGAGCATATTTTGAAGGAGATAAAATAAATATTGATGAAGATTAAGAATTTTGCGTTTTACTTAAAATTCCCGGAAACTTTTCGGTCACAAGGTATATGATCGCTACAGGCAATAAAAATAAATAATAAGTAATCAACAAAGACAATTAAATAAAATGGGAATTGGAAATAAAGGAAGACGTTTTATTAGCCCGTTATAATTTTCCGTCCCGTCCTTTGGAACTTTTTTACGGCCCACATATAATGCTTGTTTAAAAGAACTAAAATAAGAAAATCTAATATTGTAAATTATTGGTCACATCATTCGCCATGGAACCATTCAGGTGTAGAATTTTAATACTATTTTTAAACGTAGGCATGCCGTAATAACATGTTTCTTATGACAAAATACTTGACTTATTACTTATTTCTTTATTTAGTGCTTTCGCCATATTGAAAGTCAATAGACCTATGAAAATATGTTTTTCCATGCAATCTTTAAACCCTTGGTTTGCCTGTTAGATTTCGATTTCCAAAAAACAAAATTCAAACACGTATCTAATTATTTTTTATTTCAAGTGTTTTCACGAATTTTTGAAGTCAATATGACCCTCAGTTCATTTTTTTCGTAGTATTCCCATATTCTCAAAATTGTAATCAACCATTTGAAAATATAAACAAATACTTTTACTTGGAACTCGCCAAGTAAAAATATTTGTAAACATTTTAAATTGGGATCAACCACCAAATTTTTAAATCAATCACAGCGCACCATTGGCCAGCAAAAAGCCATACACCACAAAGATTCGATTGATGGTGACATAACAGCAATTTGTTCAGCAAAACCAATCGGCAACAAAAAAGCGTTGAAACGACGATGACGATGCTTTGGTTCGTCGAACAAGATGTTTATGCAAGAAATGAGCGATCACTACGCCACAACAACCACCATTTCAATATACACGAGCGGAGCCGTTGCGAACAACAACATTGCTTTTCGCTGTTGTCAAACGCAGTGTTTTCGTTCTCGCAAACTGATGAGCGCGAGCAAATTTCCCGCAACCTATGCCCCCGCTCATCTTTTCTCCCTCGCGTCAAGATACACGCACCCTATGCCGAGCATGATACAATCAATAGAGGTGTATTCAACATAGGTGTGCTCGCAAACACACTCGTTTCAATAAAGTTTTTGATATGAAAACAGTGTGGTTTCTTTTTTGTTTGCATATTTTATTTTAAATTTCTTGCGTGAGGATTATGTTTTTAGTTCCTACCAAAGCCAGGCCACACAAAAGAGCTTTAAGTGGCAACCAACCAAGTTGTTCGTGGAGTTCAATTAATGTAATTCCTCCTCATACATAGGTAACTTTCCATATAAGACATTGTCATTTTTACTTTCCTTCGGAATACACTACCTGTGTAATTAAATTGATGATTACACAAATTAATCATTAATCATTCAAATATTATTGATGATAAATGGAAGAATGAAACCGCAATATCTTTATCTATCAAACCACGCTTATTGCCGGACCACGTCACTCGCTCGTGCACAAAAATGAAGTGAGCGAGCGAATGTCAGCGAATGACAGTTACAGCAAAGGGCAAAGGCAAAGAGTAGGTGGTTACAGTAGCGGGCAAGCCAATTTACATAAAAATAATGTAAAGTATTACAAAGATGGCACAGTGGTTTCCGTTCACGAACATCCCGTTTCAGAATAACGGCAGTACAGCGAGCTAGAATTGTAATGTAATGATAATGGGTAGGGACAATGCCCTTGCGCACTGCAACTAAGTAGGTTTATTGTGCCCCGATTGTACAGCGAGCTTGGTTATAGGTCTAGTAAATTCCCCACGAGCCGTACGAAGCTTGACGGCGCGTATGAGGCCATCAGCGCCTGGGTAGGTTTCGAGCACCTTGCCCATAGGCTACATAGCGGGCGGTGTGTTGCTCTTCTTTAAGACTACGACGACACCAACAGACACGTTTGTAGTGCGCCAGCACCATTTCGGTCGATTCTGAAGCAATGTTAAATACTCTTGATGCCACTGTCCCCAGAAGCCTTAATACATATTTTGGATCTGCTGCCAGTAATCAAGTTTGTTCTCGCTAACGTCCTGCAGGCTACCTTCAGGTACCATAATGAGCGGTCTGCATAGTAGGAAGTGAGAAGGAGAAAGATAGTTAGTGTCGGTGTCTGATGCGACACCCAATGGCCGCGAATGCACGACAGCTTCAATCTGGATCAGAAGTGTATTCATCTGCTCGACGGTGAGTACGGCGCTCGCAATTACGCGGCGCATGTGAAGTTTTACAGAGCACACTGCTGACTCCACCCCAGTGGGCTGCATGGGGTAGAATGTAATTCCATCGGATGCCGTCCATAGCTAAGGATTCGGCCACGATGACATTATGCTTTTCCGACCTTATCACTTGTTGCATCTCATTCAACACACGAGAAGCACCACGAAAGTTGCGTCCGTTATCGCTGAAGATCTGCGTGCATTTGCCTCTCCATGAGACAAACCGTCTTATTGCAGCTAGAAAGCACTCTGTCGTTAAATCCGTGACTAGCTCGACGTGGATGGCGGAGGTTGTAAGGCACACAAATATGCAGATGTAGCCCTTTGTCTGACGTGCATTCTTACCCCGGTACAATTCCAGTGGGATAGGGCCTGCATAATCGCACCCAGCGTGTTGGAAAGGAAAGGCCTGTCGTACGCGTATATGCGGCAGATCCGCCATCAGCTGTTGCGTCAATGTCTGTCTTTGGCGAAAGCATTTGAAACGGTTGTGTGTAATTTTGGGAATGAGATTTCTTCCTCCCAATATCCAATCTCTTTAACGCACAATTACGAATAGCGCCGATACGCCAGGGTGAAGATGTCGATCGTGCTCATCGACAAGCAAAAGATGCGTTATCCTGTGCTGTTTAGGTAAAATTATTGGATGTTTTGCTCCCATATCTAGCGCCGAGTTAGAAATGCGTCCACCCACTCGAAGAGGTTGATGTTCAGCCAAAAATGGTGTTAGCTTTAGTAGTCTAGAGCGAGGGTGTATTTCATTGTTGCGCAGTAGAGATTTCCGCTCCTCCTCAAAACAGTCTTGTGCATGACGAAGCAATTCCCTGCGTGCGCAGCTGATTTCATAAAGGTTAGGCTGACCGAGAGGTTGTCGGGTGTACGTTTGCTGCATCGATGAATAAATCGAATCACGTACGCAATGGTGCGAAGTACCCGTTGCCACGCGCGATCAGGCAGCATGCTTATTGGGTCGCGCAGCTCACTTTCAGAAGCTAGTAAGTTGACTGTGACACTCTTGACTTCTAGTGCAGCTTCACACCCTGTAGAAGGAACAAATGAATTACTTTTGCGTAGAATACCTTTCTAGTTCATGTTGATCATTTAACCAGGAAGGCCCACTCCACCAGAGCTTGAAGTTGAGGAGATCCGCTGCTCGCTTCCCGCGTGAGGCGCAGTCTGCAGGATTATCCGCTGATGCTACATGGTTTCATACGCTCCGTAGTAGAGTGCCCAGTATTTCGCTGATTCTATTCCCGACGAAGGTCTTTAGCTTCACCGGAGGGACCGAAAGCCAAGACAAAACCACTGTGGTGTCACACCAGGCGTACACAGTGGCTGCTCGGTGGGGCAGTGCCTCAAGTATAAGCGTAATGAGACGCGCTAAAAAATGCGCATCGCATAACTCCAATCGCGGTAACGACACTGTCTTCAACGGTGCAACGCGTGTCCTTGCTGCTATCAACGATACAACGACTTCTCCACCTTTGTTCTCGACCTGCAGTAGACAGGAGCTGCATACGCCTTGATTGAAGCGTCCGAAAAACCGTGGATTTCCAATTCGTCCAAGGAACTGGGGACAAACCGCGGTATTGACAGAGCTGCTACGTGGCAGAGATAGTGGCGGAACTGCGCCCACACATTAGCTAGTGCTTGAGGCAATGGGTCATCCTAAGTCAGTTTTTGCAGCCAAAGCTCCTGGAACATAGTTTTAAAGCGAACAATGACGGGCGCCAAAAATCCGAGCGGGTCGCAAACCCGTGAAGCATCAGACAAAACCTGTCTTTTGGTGACGATAGATGTATGCTCTACGCGAGTGTTGTAGGCCAACGTATCTTCCTTAGGTCTCCAATAAAGCCCAAATACCTTTGATATTTCCTCCGCAAACATTTCATGTTGAATAGAAGGGTCAGACATGATGACCGCTGAGTTGGACATACATTTTCGTAGCTCCATGCCGGTGTAGGTTAGCAGTTGTATGAGTTCGTTGCGTTTATCGATAAGCTCTTCCTCTGTTGAAGCACCCGTTCGAACATCGTCGACGTAAGAATCTTCGAGCACCACTCGGCTGGCGCTAGGGAATTGATGTTGGTAATCACGCGCTAGCTGCTCAAGCACCCTTACCGACAAAAACGGAGCACAGGCGGTTCCATAGGTGACCGTGCACAACTGGTAGTGCTTCAGCGGCTGATCTGGGCGCTCCTTCCAAAGGATTCATTGAAAATCACGATGATGATCAGACACCCATACCTGTCAGAACATTTTGACAATGTCCGCTGTAAATACGAAACGATGAAAACGAAATCTTAAACAAACGGCAAATAGATTGCGCTGAATACTCGGCCCGATGTGCAGCGCGTTGTTAAGTGACACTCCGCTCGCATCTTCAAATGCTCCATCGAACACGACTCGCAACTTCTTGCCAAGAAGTGGGTGATGTGGTATATAGAATACATGTCCATCGTTGCCGGCATGGTGTGGGTGCTGGATCTCCCTCATATGCCCTAGTGCTTCATATTGTTGCATGAAGTCCGTGTATTGGTCCTTCAGGTTTTTATTTTTTGGCAACCGGCGCTCGACGACATGAAAGCGCGAAAGTGCCCCCGCAGGGTGTTTGCAAAACGTGGGTTGTCGTCCTTGAACATTATAACGCGAGTGAGTACTCTGAAAGTGTTGCTCCACGAAAAGATCTTCAGATTTCGTGGGCTGAAGACTACTGGGCTCCTCTATTTCCCAGAACATTCGGAGCGAACCATCGATGTCGATCACGGTGACGAATGATGCAGTGGAAGAGGTTTCTTCCCAACCTGCTATAGAGGTGACGATCCAACCGAAAACTGAAGAAACAGCAAAATAGTTGCCGCTAGCGTCGGCCAATTTGTTGCCTGTGAACACTTCCCATACATGTTGTGCTCCTAATAAGATATCTAATAATAATTAATAATAATTGATTGGCACGACAGCCCACTTACGCGAGACTAAGGCCTAGCTTCCCGCAACCACCCGTGTTGTGCGTGTGAATTTTGTACGCGGGTGGAAGGAACCTACAGTTTTATGCCGGTTCCGAACGGCAGGTTGGGAGCTTTTTCATAGGCAATTTTTACTCTCAGAGGTTTGCCATTTCCAGCTGAGAGGACAGCCACCGAAAGAGAAAACGAGTTTCAAGTTATTTTTTAGGATGTCTACTGATGTCAAAATGTTGAAAGTTGGGTCAGCCAGTTCAAGTCCCTAAAGTTGTTCTTTTGAATCAATGTTGATTGTTGCCACAGGAAGATTTTAAGTTATGCTATTCAGAACATGTGCCAAGGCGGCGAGCGTGTGCTCGGACACACGGGACTTGAGAGTAAGCGTGAAGCAGCCACGTGTTGCTTCAGCTTTCGACGAGGCTATTCCCCTAACTGCAATTTTTGAAGGAGAGCGTTGTATTCCAAGTTTCTGGGCACAGAGCTCAAATATGTAGGATAGTTCAGATGCTGAATCAATCAAAACGCGACAGGGTATAAAGTAGCCTTGCGCTGTTCGAACATCAACGAGGGCCGTGGGTAACAACGCTCTAGAGCATCCATGCCATGGAGGCGAAACCGCCGCATGATGTCGTCGGTTGCAAGGTCGGCAGCGACACTTGGAGTTGCATGTGCCCGAGGTGTGGCCTGCACGTAGGCAGTTGAAACACAAGCTTTTCTTCTTGGCGAATAAGCGTCGATCATCAATCTGGAGCGCTTCGAATGCCGGGCACTTGGCAAGTGCGTGATCTGCTGCGCAAAACTTTGCGCATTTCTGAGCTGCCCTCGAACCATCCATCGAAACAAGAGAACGCGACGTGTCATGGCGTGACTTACCCTGTGAAGAAGTCCAAGTCTTAGAATTAAAAGTAGACTTGTGCTGTGATAGCTCAAGCTCCTCGCAACGGGAATCTAAGAAGTCAAAGAATTCGATGATAGTAGGTGCGTTGTTGTCTCGGCTTGCCTCAATCCACTTGCGTTGTGATTCTGGGTCAAGTGTTGACTCCAGCAGGTAAATTAGCCAGCAATCTCGCTCGCTGTGCGCCAAGCCCCTTATGACCTCATTGGCTCCGTCTGAGATCTTGCGTAGTACTGCTGAGTTTTCCGCGGATGATGACGGCAAAGCCATGAAGGTGTCGATGAAAGATGCAACGATATGACACGGTCGGTCGTAGCGGTCGTTTAATCGGACCCAGGTTCATTAAACTGTTTCGTTGACAAATAGCGTGGACTGTATAAAGGTTTTCGACGTGATCCGGCTCGAAGGACCAGCTTTTGATGATAAATGGAAGAATGAAACCGCAAAATCTTTATCTATCAAACCCCGTTTATTGCCGGACCACGTCGCTCGCTCGTGTACAAAAATGAAGTGAGTGAGTGAATGTCAGCGAATGACAGTTACAGCGAAGAGCAAAGACATTGAACAGGTAGTTGCAGTAGCGGGCAAACAAAATTACATAAAAATAATATAAGATTAAATATAAAGATGGCACAGTGGGTTCCGTTTACGAACAATTATTGCATGATTTTTTATGCTAATCGGGTAATTAATGATTACTTTTTTTAATGATTATATTTACTATAAAGGGTGATTATTTAAAGTAATCATTTAATCATTAAAAAAATTATTACAGATTACGATTAATTTGTAATTAGAATGTAATGATTAATGGCCAACCCTACTCTCGATCAACAAAACTTTCACTCTATAGGGCGCCCAAGAACAATCTTAATGCTTTTCTTCTCTCTAGGTTCAGCGACTCGGACAATGTAGCGGTGGCAGCCTTTATCAATGCCATGGCGGCCTGGGTCACCTCATAGTACATCGCACACTGCCTACTGCCACACTGTGTTACTCTCCTCAAAATTCAATCAACATTTTTAGGGAATAGGAGACAAGTTTGTATGACGTGCGATGCGGCTTCAAATTTCTTTTGTCCCGGGAGTCGCAATCTTCTATTCAATGAATCTTGATTACTAGGCCGTAATGAGGGCGCCAATTTTTCAACTAAACTTGTGTTGTGCCTTGCGAAACTACAGATTTTGTTTTCTTATGTTTACAGTTATTATTTTAATATACATAATTTTTTATTTTATGTTTTAGGTTTTTACAGTTTGATGTTTTTTGTTTGTTTTGTTTATTGCTGTTCACTAACTGCCGTTATTTGAGCGTAGAGCCAGTGTGAGCCCTAGCAATCGTGTAAGTGCAAACTTCAAAAGCGAATATCTCAAAACGGCCTAAGGAGCCTTTTCAAATTTGATTGTTTCACTGAATTACAAGTATTTAGACCACGTTTGCAAAGTTTCAGCTGCAGAGGCTTGCAGATTCGCATGTAATTAATTTTTTTACAGCGGCACCTCTTGTACAAATTCTAGATCAACCCCTTCTATTTTTGGCTACTCTAAGCACTGGGTCGCCACGTTTTTAACGCATTGTATTCGGCTGGCAATACAAATGCATGCATGAAAAAGTTCGATAACTTAAAAAATGGCCAAATATACATAAGTAGCGATTAATTAATTTGAGGCTTATAAGAACATTAAAAGTAGGCGTGCTAGACTACCCATTTTTGGCAGAATTTTAGTTTATATCCTAATGATATTTTATCTTTCTAGTGCTAACAATGGCCAAGTAAGAATAAACAAAAGCGGCATGGATTGGGGACACTCGGTATGCACCCGCAGAGATATGCCGAATCCGACCGGAGAGCGACATTCCGATCCAGGCAATCGCCCGAAGCGAGATATACTGACAATCGAAGCTCAGCCAACAATTGCAGAGCTGAGGAGGAGTCACAACACTAAAAGGGGTCAGCCCAAGGGGCCGTGGTTGATCCCCACAACCTGCTGCCCCCCACCATCATCGTTCTGCAGCTAAAACGACAACCCAGCAGCTTGACGATTCAAGGAAAGATAGATCGAAAGTTGTTTATGTTGACACTGGATGTTTGTCATTGTAAACCACTGCATGGCATACAGCTGAGCATAGCCAGTGGCGAACGTGTAATGTAAAAAGAAAAGTCACAAAAACGATCACCATCGGCACCGACACCCTGGAGCATAAGTTCATAGTCGCGGATATAATGGACGACGTGACTGTCAGCGTGGATTTCATGATAAGACAGGGTTTCCTGCTGGACCTGAAGGAAAATGTGCTGAAGTATGCCAACGTTGAATCCCCCTGCACATCGGCTATGAACAAAATGTGGCGGTAAGAAAAGTTATCTCGTGTCAACACCAAAGGATACCAGCGAATTCCGAGAGGATTGTGTGGCCAAAGGTGGACGGGGACGATGGGACAAGTCGGCTGTGGGTTATAGAAGCACCGCAACAAGGACACGACAACATAATCATCGGATGCACACTACTTACTTAACTGGCCATAACAACCCGTTATCGGGTTACGGCCTGCCGCAAACTAGTGCACACTAGTGGAACCTAAAAACGGTAAAATACTAGTCAGAATACCAAACCCGCTTAACCCATTGCTGCCGGGTACCAGTTCCGCCCATTTGATTTTGATAAAATTTCATACACGACCTAGAAGTGACCCAAAATGATCAGGAAAAAATTCCAGCTTTATATCTCTGCACGTTGCTGAGATATTCATTAGGTATTTTGTACCCATTACGCAGCAATGGTAGCTTTTTTCCATACTTTGTGAAGTGATCAGCTAAGCACGTGAACCAAAGTTGTATTTTTTACAGGTGAGTTAGGAGGCAGATTTTTGTTAAGTTCTAAGGCCACTACGTTTCGCCACATTTTCCACTTCCGGAAAATTCAAGATTTTTGGAGTCTGGTAACTCTAGCTAGATGGCGAAATTTTAAGGTGACCTTCACTATGTTAAGGTAGTTCCATCTTTACCCTAACTACCCCTATCAATGGTTTTGAGAGATCTCAAACATTGACTTTTTGTGATTTAAAAAAAAATCATTTTTCATGGGTAAAATTTCGCCCATTAGGCAGCAATGGGTTAATACATATATGTCGGATAAGATGCGGATGTAGAGGGGATGTAGCAACTGTCAAATATGAGAGTAGTCCACCAAGAGGAAGGAAGAAAAATGGATGCAATAACGTAGGGCAACTAGCGGAGCAGCAAATTTACAGCAAAGCAGAAACAGTGCGCGCGGTCACTCCTACAAAAATAGCGGTCAATATTTGCAAAAGATGCAGGCGGAAGGACCTCCATAGTGAAACACAAATCGACACCGGGAGTGCAAAACAGATCCGCCAACCGCCAAGACGAGTTCCTCTGGCCAAAAGAGAAGTCACAAATTTAATCGAAAACAAGCAAATAGAAAAGGTCACAGAACCTTCGTCAGGCCCTTGGTGCTCGCCGGTCGTGCTAGTTAAGAAAAAGGATGGCAGTATCCGGTTTTGTGTGGACTATCGAAAGCTCAATGACGTGACCAAGAAGGACAGTTATCCACTACCTCGAATCGATGACACCCTGGACTCACTGTCAGGCACACAGTGGTTTTCCACACTCGACTTACGCAGCGGCTATTGGCAGGTGGAGCTTGCAGACAAGGACAAGGAGAAAACGGCTTTCAGTGTTGGCGATGGATTGTGGCAGTTCACCGTCATGCCGTTTGGACTCTGCAACGCACCAGCGACATTCGAGCGGCTAATGGAACATGCGCTAACAGAGCTACTTTGGCGGACGTGTCTGGTGTACCTCGACGACATACCCGTTAAAGGTCAAGGCTTCGACGGCCACTTGGAAAAGCTGAAGGAGGTATTCGAGTGAATACAAGAAGCCGAGCTTACACTCAATCCAAACAAATGCTCGCTGTTCCAACAGGAGGTCAAGTATCTGGGACACACGGTTTCCGCCCGCGGACTATGATACATACGGATTAAGGTAAAATCACGGCGGTGAAGGAGTGGCCCCGACCGCGCGATCTACACGAATTTCGCAGTTCCCTGGGCCTGTGCACATATAACCGACGACTCGTTGCTGGATGTGCGAACATAGCCAGCAGCTTGCACAAACTGACGAAAAAGAATCAAGCCTTCGAGTGGAGCGAAGAGCAGGAGCAGGCTTTTGCACAACTGGAGGAAAAACTGTGTACTGTTCCAATTTTGGCCTTCTCCATGCTCGGAGAGATGTTTGTGCTAGACGCAGATGAATGTGGACATAGTATATACATATAGTATAGGCAGTGTGCTATCACAGATAACACTACTCGACGAAAAATGGGCTATTCGCGTGCACCTAAAAACAAAAGTATTTTCAAAACTAACTTTGGGTCACGAAATACGAAACTGAAAATCCAAAAATTTTTTTAAGGCGCGTTTTCGAAAAATCTTAGAAAAGCGAGTTTTTCTCTGTTGCTTCAGTTATCAGCACATATCTCGTAAACGAATCATTTGACTAACACAGTCCGTCTGTCAGAAGATACTACCTTAGCCTTTCCAGTGATATACAGATTGTCCAAATCAGATGAGATTTGGGGAAGTTACTGACGGTGAAAGTTGTAAAAAAGTGAATTTCTCGACCAATTTAAAAAATCATAAATTTTCGAATATTTTTTTATACATAAAACAAATGATCTCCTCTGGTTTTAAAATCTAAGATGAAAGATATATTGTTTTAGCAACTATTAAGCCTAACATCTATAGAATTGGAAGAAAAATGACAAAGTTATGATGCACTGAGTGAAAACACCAACTTAACATTTATTACACCGTGCGAAACAATTTTGTTTGTTTCCGAGACTCATCTAAAAGTGACGTGAAACTGAACGTGACGTGAAATATATATTGCAAAATAACGTAAAAAAATATTCCTCATTCATAATAGTTACTGGCAACGAAACAAATATTTTACAAAATATAAACGTTACCGAGCAACGGAAAAAATATTTTTCCAAAAATAAACGTTACCGAGCAAGGTAAACAATACTTTTCTCTGATAACAGTTATGCGATTGCGAAAAAAATATATTTTCAAAACAAAAAACAGTAGCAAAAATAATAGAAAAATAGAATAGAAAATATAATGGAAAAATAGTTACGAAATGACGAAAAAAGTATTTTTTTTTCATAATAGTTTCATAATAATTTCAACATTTATACACAGTGTGTCCCATGGAAAACGGAACTTTTTCAAAATAAAGACAAAAACTCATTTATTTCTATTCAACTATTTCGGCAAATCTCATTTATTTTATTCAAAATAGTCTCCTTCCGCATTAATACAACGTTTTGCACGATCATAAGTTAACATATCAAATGAGTTTTTGAGATCATTTTTATCCATCGACATTAGTTTGTCAGTCGTCGCTCTTTGGATCGCCTCTACGCACAGTGCTTCGACTCCATACAAAATTGCGGCAAAAATAGAAGGAGTACGTGAAATTCGCTGAAAATTTGCAGTCTAAGTCATTTTGGGCTGCTGATTTCAAAATTTGTGTTTGTTTCAAAAAAAAATATATAGTTAAAAAAAAATCGAATATATATGGTTATATATTATCTTGTCATCACAGAGCCCAAACCGCTGGAGCTATTATGATGAAATTTGGTCAAAAGTTGTATTTTAGAAAGTCAACCCTTAAAAAGAAGCGATTTCGAAAACGTCGGCCTGGAAAGGGCGGAAAGGGGGTGGTGAAGCTTATATAGACGGACATTGTTTTTTGGTCGGATTGTTTAAAAATTATGTATATGTATACTAAAAAAGCAATAACAAAATACATATCTTAGCGTTTTTCTAAATTCGATATTTAAAGGGTAGAAAGAGGGCGGTAAAGTTGCTAAAAGGATATAGTTTTTGTTTATTAGATATTCGTAGAGCTTAACATGGAGATGAGGCAGGTGAATATGCAATGCAGCTCAACCTATAACGGCTAGACTATTCTTCAAGACTTATTCTTCAAAATTAGACCTTCTTCAAAGTTATACATTCCTTTAGAATATATTAGCGTTAAATCACATTTGAGCTAACAAATTTCATAATAATAAAAAAAATTTGGATTATATGGCTCATAATGGGTTAAATATGCGTACTAAACCTATTTTTTATAAAAAAACATTCATAATTCGTTGCATTGCCTTAGTTAAACATTTTAATCGCAATTTTAACTCAAGCGATTTCTATACAAAAATCAACATTAGTAGTTTCGAAAAAATTGAATATTTTCCAAAGGCGCAAAAAGACGCAGCATTTTTTTTACGGATTTAAGAGAACAAAGTCCATCCAAAAAGGGTCATAAAAAGGATTTACGCCAGTTCACGCAATTCGATATTAATTGCCTTTCTAAATTTGGTTCTTTTTAATTTTCATGGGTTAAAAAACATTCATTTTTTTTAATTCGTACAAAAAAAATTATTTATGTTAAATAAAAAAAATGATCAGTGGTCTCGCTCCTATCAATTAAGTTTTAATATTAAAAGAAATTGGAAGCCTATCTACAACAACACATTTTCTACCATTTTTTTTATACAAGCACCTAAATTTCATTTTTCCCCTTCATAAATTTTTGTAAAAATATATCCGACTTTGACAAGCTATATCTCCTAATCTCGACAATTTTTCGATAAAGTATTTCGGATCCAGCTTAATTAAACAATTTCCTTTAACATGATACTATTTTGGTCAAAATCCGCGATAATTTTTTTCTTATTTTTGTCCACTCTCGAAGCACTGTGCTACGTCGGCATAACGTTTTCCTTTCATAGGCAAGTGCTTTTGGAGAACAAGTAAAAGTCGCACGGAGCCAAATCCGGCGAGTACGGTGAATGGTTGATACTTAAAATGGAATTTTTGATCAAAAAATCCCTGATCAAGTTTTCAAGTGATTTTTCGTAGTCGGTCAATTCGTGTGGAACAAAGCGTGCACACACCTTCCGTAGATTCAAATGATGGGTCAAAATGCGATGAATTGAATTTTTGGACATGTTCAATTTCATTTCCATGTATCGCAACGAAGATTTTGGCTCATTTTTTATAAATTCACGCACTTTTTCAATGTTACTTTGAGTAACCACGGTATTCCAAGGACCTGGATGTTCGTCGTCCTGAATGTCTTCACGACCTTCCTGGAACCGCTTATACCACTCATACACTCTGGTACGGGATAGACAATTATCGCCATAAACTTGTTTCAGCAAATAATGCGTCTCAGTAAAGGATTTTAAAACAGAACTTAATATTTGCTCTTTGTTCGAAGTTCATTTTTCGACCGGTGCCACCAACACACTGTCACTTTGAGCGCGATATTTTGGTTTCCATTGAACCAAATGTCATACAATTTTGACAGGATGTCAGTTAAGAATGTACCTTTCCATTGCTAACATCCACCAATAGGTGGCGCCAATATAAATCGATGTTTTGAAAAAGTTAAAAAAAAATCATAATTGTTATTTTGGGTCAGATTCATTTGTATTTTTTGCACTCACGAATGTTGACCATTGCAGAATCAAAATCATTCAAATCGGTTCAGTAGTTGCCGAGATACTATGTTTCCTCGCTTATTTTAGCCAATTCCATTGAAAATTAATTGTTTCGTTTTGCAGCCCCTTAAGAGTTGCAGACAGTGGGTAGGCATATATGGAAAAAAACATTTGAAAGGGAGAATAAATGGGATCAGTCTTACCAAAGAAAATAAACATACAGAATGCGCATGTCATACAAGCAAAAATTTTGTATGGCGGGTTCTAACATTGGAACCCGCGCTCTGCTCTCATAGATCACATATGTAGTGAGAGCGTGGATTTACAAGCGAGAATGTAGTTTTATGTGTTGCGCTCTTTGGTTGCGCTCACTGTAGCGAGTGTGCGTTAGCACATTGTTGTGGCGTGTAATGATTGCAAGGTGAAGACGAACGCTGTTGTTGTTGCGCTTGCGAAAAGCTGAAATTGTAAAACGATTTCTAATGTCTGGCTGGCTTTTGTTCTTCTTCTTTAAGCCTGCACGGCGTCGCATATTGCTTCTGAATTTATTGCAGATTGTAGTGTGCGCAAAATCATAGAAAAGAAAATAAAATATGGTTGGCATGACGACTCATATGGTCGCTACAGACAAAGTTCCTAAAGAATTTATCAAAAAAGTAGACCTAATATTTGATTGCATGAGTAGGGCAATCGGATAATTGCTTTGGATCGGCTTTACAATTAAATAATGAGTCGTACAAATTTATAAAGATTTTTTTAATTATTTGAAAGAAAGATTTTTTTTAATTATTTGAATCAAATCCTACTACATGCTGAGACAGACGAAACTGTATTTTTTATTATTTTATTTCAGTAGTGATTACAACAATTATTACAACAAATTATTTTGTAGATAAAAACTTCGACGATCGAGTAAAAATGAACATGGATAATAATTGTGGCATATGTTTCCAAAAACTAAGAAATGATGACCTTTTCACTGCGCTAAGTGAAACATTTTCCATAAAAATTATCAATCGGTTACAGACTTTTGCTACCTATTTGCTCCTTCAGATTTCCTGATGAATGCTGTGACAGTAAATTAAAAAAGGAAGTTCCAAACGATGCAAAACATAAACAATAAAAAAACAACACAAGAAGAGCTGTTTACATTTTTCTCGAGCTATGTAGCAAATTGCCTATGAGAAAGCTCCCAACCTGCCGTTCGAAACCGGCATAAAACTGTAGGTCCCTTCCACCCGCGTACAAAATTCACACGCACAACACGGGTGGTTGCGGGAAGCTAGGCCTTAGTCTCGCGTAAGCGGGCTGTCGTGCCAATCAATTATTAATTATTATTATTATGTAGCAAAAGCAATCGTCAATACAAAAAAAGCATACACACAAAAACTACAACAACAAAAAACAATAGCGTAGTTGAAACGACGATTATTGCGCTGGCTGGTGTTGCTGTGAGAAATTTGCACAAAAAATTATTGAGTGACCAAAACAACCACCAACGCCTCAAAGTACACAGGAGAAGCGGTACTTTCACTTCATGTGTGTTTGTTGTAGCGCGTGCTTCAGTTCGCACAGTCAATGAGCGTAAACTGAAGCGCTTGCTCTCCTGCTGGCACCACTCTTTCCCTTTTGTGGCTTCCCCCCGCTCTTTGAAGCTCGCAAACAAAAGAATTTTTGAGATGCGCCTTCTATACACTTCATATTCTTTGGTCTTACATATGACACTTTTGGGGTAACCTGGGAACAGTGGGAGCCCACTTTATAAAAATGATGATTTTGTATGGGAGCTTCATTAACCCATTAAGCCCTGAGCGTTGCGTTTGCGCAACGTTTGGGAATTTCGCTACATTAAGTAATTCATAAAGATATAAGACTTGAAAATGGGTAGAATTGGATTCGAATTGATCGTTTTAGATTCTGCCATACTCAAATTTTAAAATTTTTTAAATACTCATATCTTTTTTTCGATCCAAAGTCAAAGGTTTTTTTTGGGGAATTTTTGAAATTCAATTAAAATACTTATTCTTCAAACCTATCAAAATCCCTTTGTGGGCTGCATTTTGTAATGCTAAACTATTTAAAAATAAGGTTTAAACAAATTTTTTTTTTTAATTTTATGTTTTGTATGTGACTAAGGCCCAAATTGCGTTTGCGCAACGTACCCTCCTGGTTCAGGGGGTGGGGGTATGAATTATTTGCTTCATTTTTTTTCTTGATTAGGTCAATTACTAAGATTGTGTAAAATTTTATGGAAATCGCACAAGCCCTTCTGGGGTCAGGTTTTAATGGGTTAAGGGGAGATAGGGGATAATTAAGGAAATATTTCGAGGGAAAATTAATGGGGGTCAGTCACAGATTTTAACCGTCTAAGAGCAACTTTTAAGAAGCTGTGGAGCAATTTATCAATATTTTATTTGAAAACTTTTTTATATCTATGTATACATCAATAAATAGATGTAAGTACATATACCGTCTAAGAGTAACTTTTAAGAAGCTGTGGAGCAATTTATCAATATTTTATTTGAAAACTTTTTTATATCTATGTATACATCAATAAATAGATGTAAGTACATATAATAAAATGCAAATATTATGATCGTAGCTTTCGTGGACTAAGATAACTTTCTTTGTTAATATGAAGTTTTTTTCAAATACGGTTGTATGGGAGATGGTCGAAGTTTTGGTCCGATTTCATTGAAATTTTGGACAGTAAGTTCTCTACTCATACAATAATTGCATACCAAATTTTATTTATTATTTTATTTATTTATTTATTTATTTTATAATTTGTGTACGACCACTCCGATTTTTGGCACTCCGCTATACGAACTCGCAACATCGTGCGCCACCCCTCGTGCACCTTACAAAGAAAAACCACTGCTCCAGGTTTTAATAAAATTTCACAAAATAGGGGATTTCGCAGAGTTGATGCCAAAAACCCGAGCGCGTAATCATATCCAATGACCTTCGATATACTTTACTTATAGGAATGACAGCTAATTTTTTACATACCTCTGTTTAAAATCCAACGAAGTTCTCTGTCTAATATTTTCTATGTTAATTATTTGAGCGTCATTCTGTAACACTACGTATTTCTTTCCATTTGATGACGGATCAACCATCGGTAGAACTGGAGACATTCGTCCTAAGTAATTACTATTACTTTTATTCATCAGAACTAAGCCAGGGTAGAGTATTTGAGGCATAGGAATCAAATTTTTACTAGAGTTTTCCATAGAACAGTTCATATCGTAGTAGGTGTTACGGTTAGTGTTTATAACATCCAATGCTTCTATATTACGATCACGTACAATACCAATAAACTGAATTGATTTGTCTTGCTCAATATTACGCATACTAGTAAAGAATTCTTGGTCGTAAAAATCGTTTTGAATAGCAGAAAACTGCTTTTGTGACTCTTTACTTATTATGGTAAATGGCACCGTGTCGTACATAGCGAGTGCGCTCGAAAGTTTTGCACATCCATATTCACCTCGCAACGGAAAAACTATTGCTTGATCTCCACTTTCGTCAAACGAGCATGTTGACCTGTTCATGCCATACGCATTGCAAACAACAAAGTTTCGATTAAGCAATGGCTCAAGAACTTGTAAGGGTCTCATTTGCCGTAAATGAGTTATCAAACTTTCGATAAAAGTATCGTAATCTTCTTCAACTTTCGTAAACTTTCGTGGCTTTTTCTTTGTATTAGACGTCGTCAGTGCAGAATTGACCACATTAATGGAAGTATCTTTGCTGTTAAGAAGCTGCCTGCGTTGTTTCTGATACTCTCTTTTGCGTTTCTTTCGTGTTTCTATATTCTTAGTTGCATGATTTCCTTGCGTTTCCTTCTCGGGTAACGAATTGTTTTTTGAATTTTTGTCAGTAGAAATATACGGACACGCTTCATCGCTATCTTGTTTTGCAGACAGATTTGCGTTGTTTGCTGCGCTTATAACATTCCTATTGAAAACTCTTGGGGATTTGGCGATACCGCTACATTTGTCTCCATTGTCGTTACTAAGTAATGTAGTAGTTAGACTTGATGCATTTCCAGGTAAAATTGGGTTAACTTGATTGTCGGGTCCAGTATTTTTCTGTGAGACTTTAGATATTGCATTGAGAGTCATACTTCCATCACAAGTTTGAAGCTTTAATTTGCTGGTGGCATTAGAGCTTCTGTAATATCAAAACAAGAAAATGAAAAATGGCAATTTTAGAACTTTACATTAAAAATGGATTGTAACTTTCTAAAAACCAATCTCTTAATAAACATATCTTCTAGTAAATAACCAAAAATTCATTCTAAACGATACCTTCCATTTATTTTTCTTATAGGGGAATTCTTTGTAAGGTGCCACTCTTTGTAAGGTGCCACCCCAGCTCGATTTCGACGTTCCAGCAATCCAAGAAAAAAAATTCCTATTCTTATTTAAGGTATATATCAGAGAACGGCACGAGTGCACCGCAACAATAAGTACACCGCATACATACTCTGTATTTTGTATACTCGAGTGCCATAAACACCGCAAAAGAAATTGTGCGGTGTTGATTTTACTCGTCGTTCATTTGCTGAGAGCCTCATGCGATCATAACATACTCAATACTTTTCGTTCTGTTCATATTTCTACTATGTAAAAGCAATGAGCGCTAAAAACAGTACCAGTAAATACCGTAACCAGCATGAGCGAAATTTTGAGTAATGTGCGTTTTCGCACTCAAGCTTGTTTTTAATATTTCGTTCTGCGCTTTACCTGCAGGAACAATGCTAGCTCGTAACACCTACACAACTTCGGCTCGCGCTCGACTTGTGGGTGACGAGCCTACTCAGCTTCTACACATAGCGCGTATATTGCTCACGCACTACAAAAGTGACACAACTAAACATTTTTGATTTTTCAGGAAACGCAAAAAACTGTATGAGCTAAATAAACATTTTTTTTTAAATAAAGTATATACCGTTTAATTGAAAATTCTACAGATTATGCTTTAGGATAAGTTACAAGAATTTTGTTTTATTTTGCAAAAGAAAATCCAAAATTGTTAGTTGTGACTGTTTCGATGATATTTTAATTCAATAATTACCGAATTATTTCAAGTTATGCCACTTTTTCTGAATTTAATAATTATAAATGACACTTAAAAAGTTGAAAGAAAAATTTTGAAAATTCATAGTTAATTTTAATAATTAAAAATATATACAAAAATGGTTAAAATTTTATAAAAACCTAACCATTTAAAATTAACTTCAACAAAAATTTATTTCGTTTAAAGTGTCACAATTTGAGTTAGGACTCTTTTGCATTGAGCTGCAGCGATCAAATAGCATCAAACTTCTACATGAAAAGAGATCTAACTGTATTTTTGCAACAGTAAACAACAACAAAATATACTGAGCTTTTTCTTATTTGTAGATCAATGCATTGTGCACAGTATTAACACATAAACCCGAAAAATAAAAATGTTGAGTTGTGTCACTTTTGTAGTGCGTGTGCGATATGTATCTTTTGCGCGACTGAATATCGAAAAAAATTCAATACATGCATATAAAAATCGTCTACGAGGGCCATTAAGAAGGAACGTTTTGGTGACAGGGAGTAAGTTCCATTCGCAATATATTCAGCAACCAAATCATTGTTTGACGCCATGCCGAAATTGTTCCAACTGCTTGCAGTAACACTTCAAAACTAATAAACTTTTTGCAACAATTGACTTTTTTCTCAGTAAGAAACAGAATCATCAATATACGCACAATCATTGATAACGCTAAATAGGCCGTTTACCGTTATATGAGAATGCTACAAACAAAAACAGTAACATCGCGGTGTCAATTTTGCGGCCGGCTGCATAGTTATTCTGATTTGCTACTGAGTTCACTCATCTTCACTTTGCCCAATATGTATCTCTGCATTCTCTTATACATATACATATTATTTATGTTGTGCACACGAAGTACGAGTAGCACTCATACTAGTCATCGTACTCGTCGGGTACGATTGCCGAATGTGATAAAAAAAATTACGAAGCAAAGTAAAGCAGATACCGCGAAATCATATGCTTGCATATGCTAGTAGCTTAAACGCACCAATACTCAAATCGACATGGGTATGGTAAATACTCATACAAAATCAATGCGGTGGCGATCACACCGCAACCGCTTTTAAGGCGAGTATACTCAGAGTCATAAAAATAGGCACTCGTGCAGTTCTCTGGTATATATGTCAACATCAATTTTAATGTGTTTTTTGAGGGAACAGACGCAATAACGCGGTCTGGGTACATAAAAGTGTCAAATTTGGTTAAGAAAAAACAAAAAAATGAAAACTGAACGTTTTTCTTGCGGTGAAAAAGTAACCAAAAACTCATAAAAAAGCTACGGTAAATATCAGTGTTGGACTTAATTTTTAATGGTTTTTCATAATCCGAAATGATATCCGGGCATATCGTAAAAGGAACAAATTTATACAATGATTTCCAAAATAGCATAAAAATGTAAAGTGCCACCTTTTTTTCTTTGTAAGGTGCCACCCCCCTTTTTTCATTGTTTTGTGGTCCTATATCGGTAAAAATTACTTTTTATTGCTCGGAATCGTCATTACAATGAATTTAAAGTGTTCTTAGTCAATTTTTCTCTAATCCTATCATGAGGAATAAATTAGTTCAGTTTTGTTCTTTCATTTCCATACAATTACTCGTTTTATTCGTTACCATTCAATTTTGGTTTGCTTTTGGTCATTTTCTATTCAATTCAAATTAAATTCAATAATCTTTCGTAAATTTTCTAAATCATGCATTTTTACTTGAGATGTTTACGTTTTTAGCGGTTTTTTTAGGGGGTGGCACTTTACATTAAAAAATTTTAGGGTGTCGATTTTGAACACTTTGGTAAACTGGCTGTAAAATTCGTACTTACGAAAAATTCAAATGAAGTGTTACCTTGGATCATAGCTCTTTAAATCCTCTTTCCAACGGTATATTAAAATTGGCGATACGTTAATTTTCTAACGGGTTATGAGCAAAAAAGCTATGGGGTGGCACCTTACAAAGAATTCCCCTACAATAAGGTTCTTTATTTACAAATGCTGAGTCACACCAAATTGAAATGGTGCAACTCCATAACACGCTTTGTTTAGAGCAACGCTTTCGGTTCGTTGGAAAGATGGGAGCGCACATACAAGGTAAAGTATTTTTAAAAAAATTTAGCGCATTGTAGAACAACAATATGGGTAGCAAATGAAAGAGAAAAATCCTTAGAATCTTTGAAAATTTTATGTTTTGGTGCAAAAGGACGAAACATTTTTTAATTTGGCAAGAAAAAGAGGAGTTACAAACAATAATCCTTTACTTTTTGAGTTTGACCAGATTCTTGCGAAAATGATCTAAATGAAAATAATAGCATTTAACCCTTTCGCTACATGTTTTTACTGGGGAAAGTTAAAATTTTAAATTTTACGTTTTAGGCTACTATGTTATATTAGCAACATTCCAAAAGAAATTTTTTAATTTTTATACTCAGACCCTGTATTTAAGAGTATTTTTCTATGAGAGCAACCACATCGTTGTGGCTGTAATAATTACTTAAACATAAAACGTTTTACGCATAACGAAAATTTGAATATTTCATTTACTGCAGCCACAAAAAGAGTATCTAAATGGAAAGAAAACGTCAAATTAAAAAGTCATCTAATTGTTCTGCTTCTTCTTCCTTTACTAGTCATGATATACCATTAAAAAAACGTGTACCAGGTATATAAGCTTAAATCCGCTGTTTGCTCATAGATGACGTTAGTGAGCGTATTACCAGCTACTATGGAAATGTCTTACTGTTTTTGTATAAGCTCGACATCTGTTCACATCAATCAGTGCACATCATAAGTGATTTCATACAACAACATACATTTTTCTTTGTGTAATCATGTCTAGTTTTGTGCCAAAAAAAGAGCATATGCGGGAAGCTCTGCTTTTCTGCTTCAATTTAAAGAAATCGGCTGCCGAATCACATCGAATGCTTGTGGAAGCCTATGGTGACAGTGCTTTATCGGAAACAACAGATGGAGCAGATGGAGCGACGCCAAAACACATGCGAAATCTTGCTTGCCAGACAAAAAAGAAAGTCATTTCTGCATCGTGTGGTGACTGGCGATGAGAAATGGATTTATTTCGAGAATCCAAAACGCAAGAAATCGGTGTTACCCCACCCCGCTTATTCGCCAGACCTGGCTCCTTCTGACTATCACCTGTTTTCGTCGATGGGCCACGCACTCGCAGAACAGCACTTCGATTCTTACGAAGACGTGCGAAAATGGCTGGACGAGTGGTTTGCCTCGAAAGAAAAGGAATTCTTTTGGCGTGGTATTCACAAATTGCTCGAGAGATGGGAAAAATGTATTGCTAGCGAGGGAAAGTACTTTGAATAAAATTCTTTTTTGCTTTTTATACAAAACAAATGTGTTTTTATTACTAAAAAACAGCGGATTTAAGCTTATACACCTGGTATACTTCTCTTCTTTAAACTTAAATATTCAGTTTATTAATTTCGTATTTTTCTTTAAACTTCAAACTATTCTAAGCACCAACAAAAAATGTATTCTTGAAACCACAGAGGGTTCAGATGTCCACAAAGTTGCATGTTGCCACATGGCAACAAAATAGCGAAAGGGTTAAGGAAGGTACCTCCAATTTAAAACCAACTGACCAAGGTTCATTTATAACAATTGACAATAATACCAGTTTGTTGGAAGTTGACAATGAAACTCAAAATGCTGTAAATCAAGAGTTCGGTGAAAAATTTTGCTTATCAAAGGATATAATGCAGGATTTGATGCAGAAATAGCAAAATCTTCAAATGTCTTAGGGATTACAAAAAATGAACATATGAGTGATGGCTCCCTTCGTTATTTCTCTGGTATTGATGAAAATTATTGAAACGATTGTCATAACTGCAAAAAGGTAATAAAAGATGAGCTTTGTAATTTACAAGGAAACGAAGTGTTTATATTTTTCAAAATTTTCAACTATTTTAGTAGTAGTTCAAAACTAAAAGCTCCAATCGACTAACTTGCTTTATTTAAAAAATCGTTTACAACACATTTCATGCGTTTTTTAAGGAAACCGCTCATTCATATAAAAAATTCCAATATAAAAAAGCTTTCGTACAATTTGTGTGTTGCAAACTTAACATCTGAATACAAAATGTAGTTTTCAGAACCATCTACTTGTAGGGAACATAAGCAATTTATATTAGATTACTTTTTAATAATTTTGCTAAGAAAAAATTGCATTTGGCAAAAAGAGCAAATTGAAAGTAGCACGAAAAATAAGAGTAAAATAAAAAAAACTAAAGAACACATAAAATTTCCAAATTATATAAATTTTAAGAAAATAAGTTATAATAATAAATAAAATAAATAAATAATGAAGAAAAAGTTAGAAATACCACCTAAATAACAATAATCACAATAACAAAAAAAAAACAAAAAATTTCAATTTGTAAGCTATTGTCAATAGCATTCAAACTATTGGCAATTTATCAAGGAAAGAGCTTTTATTTTTAGAAATAGAATGCCAATTCTTGACAAATAGTAAAAACATGACAAATAATCAATATGGTGAATTTATTAAGTGTACAGAATTAGGCTGTTAATATATCGTTACGAAAAGGACTTCTCTAAGTTCGTATCTGGATTGTGCTTGAAACTAAAACCACTTCAATTACTCAATGCAAAACGCATTCCAGAACCAGCAATCACTTTATTTACAAATTTACACTTTGGTTATCTTTACACTACCACTATTGCATGTTTCCCCTTTGCTTCCTCAAATCAGACTCGTCTCTCTGCGCAGCAACCGGCTGCCTTTTATACTTGTTTGGTTATCGCGCTGATTGTTCTTGCACATTCCAGTTGGGCTCTCTCTCTCGATCGTTCTCGCACAGCCCATTACCATCGCGCAGCAACAGAGTGCCTCATCGTTACAATATGAATTTGAAAATTGTATAGGTAAAATTTTTATCAGGCCAGAAGGCAACATACCTAGCCTACATCAATGATACTCAACCTTTTTTTGTTCTCGGGCCATATACATATATTTGTAAAGCTACGCGGGCCGCAACACCATACTGGTATGACGAAAAAAAAATCATGAAACCCCCCCACTCTCCATTTTTTTGGAAAACAATTTGAGATTTTAAAAATTATAAACTAAAACAGAATAATAATGGTACATATTACCAGCATACGGTGCGTTAAAAAATAATGAAAAATTAAAACTCAAAAGTAACATGTATCCAACCCGTTTATTTCAAATTTAGTGTGATTTTTGACATTGAGATAAATCTTGAACAATTTTAGACAAATCGGGTTTAAAATTGCTGCATGCTACCCTCAATACGTCATCAAGGTCAGCGTCAGTAAGTAGATTCCTGTATACGTTTTTTGCATATTTCATTTTTGGATATGATGATTCACAAAGATATGTTGATGCAAACAATGTCAGGAGCAGGAAAGCACAATTTCTTACAGTCTTGTATTTTTCAGGAACTAATTGCCAAAAATGGATGTACTCAATTTCCTCTCTTTTTTCTTCAAAAATAGCTTTCAGATTAGTATCGTTCTTAAATTCGATAAATTCGTCAAAAAGCTTTGTATAACCATATCCCAATGCAGCTAAATTTGTTAAAGTGACTGTTTCTAGGTGCCAAGGATTTTCTATAAGTAACAAACAATTCTTGATACAACGTAAGTCCTGAAATCTGCTCGTAAATTCCTTAGCTAAGGCAGCTGAATCCAACGAGTCGCATGCAGAGCGACGCTAGTTCGAATTCTGCATGTAGTAACACCTAAAAAAAATAACGGGAAACTCGTTTTCTCTTTCGGCGGCTGTCCTCTCAGCTGGAAATGGCAAACCTCTGAGAGTAAAAAATTGCCTATGAAAAAGCTCCCAATCTGCCGTTCGGAACCGGCATAAAACTGTAGGTCCCTTCCACCCGCGTACAAAATTCACACGCACAACACGGGTGGTTGCGGGAAGCTAGGCCTTAGTCTCGCGTAAGCGGGCTGTCGTGCCAATCAATTAATTAAATTAAGGCAGCTAAATAATTTAAAAATATTGTATAATTTTCTTCAGAAACATGTATACCATCTTATCTTGTTTAGCTTGTATTAAAATTGGAAAGTTATGCAATACTTGGTTCTCTATTTCTTCTCTTCAAAAGCAAATACTTTACTCGCCATCTGCGAAATGAGTTTATTTTCGCCCTGCAAGCCACGATTGAGCGCATTAAGTTTTTCTGTGATATCACACAGAAAAGCTAAAAGACACCACCATCCGTCATTATTAAGTTGGCTGTAAATTTTATTATTTTGCTTTAAAAACAAAATAATTTCATGCCTCAAAGAATAAAACCGTTCCAGAACTTTCCCTCGGCTTAGCCATCTCACCGAGGTATGTAAAAGTACGTCACTATAGTTACTGTTCAATTCTTTCAAAAGACTTTTGAATGTCCTGTGGTTCAGTTCATGTGCTCTAATATAATTAACTATACTTATTACAGTCTTCATTACGGCGTCTATTTCGGCAATGGTTATACGTGCTGCTAAGTTCTCTTGGTGTATGATGCAGTGGAAAGATAAGAGATTTCTTAAATTATATTTCTTTTTCAACAAATCCTTTTTCGGGTCCGACCATTGAAGGACAACCATCCGTGCACACACAAACCAATTTTATTGTATCAATATCATTGTTTTCCAGAAATGAACTGATAGTATTGAGATAGTCCGTGCCTCTGGTTTGATTTTTCATAGGAAGAAATTTCAAAAAATCTTCGTGAACTGAATTTTGTTGGGTACAATATCTAACAAAAACGGAGCATTGTGATGTTGCTGAAATATCGGTGCTAGAATCAAAAGCCAAACTAAAATATTTGCATTTTTTCATATCTTCTATGATGCGATTAAATATGTGTTTTGCAATATCTTCAATGCGTCGAGCAAAGGTAGAATCAGAGATACTTTTGATTTGAGATATTATTTGATTTTTATTGCTAAATTTATCAAAGAACACGTTGGAAGCACCGAGAAAACATTCTTTCACAACCTCTGCGTCAGTAAATGGTTTCATATATTTACCAAGTATGTAACAAATTTCATACGACGCTCTTGTCACCGCTTCGTCATGTGATACCGCTGTTGATATAATATTTTGTTGATGTTGTAAAGACTTCTTGAAGAATGTTAACTTTTCACGTCTTATTAAAGAGCCACGAGGAAAAGTATCATTAAATGTTTTGTGCTTCGTGGTATAATTACGAAGAATGTTATATTTTTTTAATATAACACTGCCACGACAGATCAAGCATGTGGTCGAACCATGTTTATTTGCAACAACGAAATATTCTTCTTCCCATCTGTCGTGAAACACTCTATTTTCGTCCGACATTTTTCGATTGCATTTCGAAGACACTCCCGCCATTATGAGTAATTAAATTATTACCAAACAATATTTTATAATTCAGCAAGAAATGCTATTTTATCCGTCTTTCACGTAATGTTTACTTGAAAAAAATCCACAACGCTGTCTTTGGAGCTGTCAAACATTTATGTGTTGCCAGATCTGATGTTGACACGACAACAACAATCCTCTTTGGATGTTACTATGATCTCTGTTACACGATAGAATTTCTTGCCGCGAGTGTCTTGCCAACAATTTGCTTACAACTTGCTTACAATTCACGAATTTTCTCGCTGCGATAAATGTATCGTGTAGTAGTGGTCTATCTGTACGCCAAAGTCGAAATTAATCTCAAGATATACGAAATTCTAGATTTTGTAAACCATGTCCCTTTATAACCAATGTGTTTAGGGCCGCACAAAAAAGCTTGGCGGCTTGCATGCGGCCTGCGTGCCGCAGGTTGAGTATGGTTGGCCTACATGAATGCCAACATTGCACAGCAGAAATTCATGGTATTGTTTTATGTATCAATAAAAACGTACACTCTGTACGCATATACAGTCTGTCCAGTAGAAGCGTGATCGACCAGATTTTCAATTAGAGTACCGTTATCAAAAAAATGTTAATGCACCTAAATAGCCTCATCATTTTTGTAATACGCACTGCAAAAATTGCCAGTTTCGTGAAACAATTAAAATGTACACCAAAGAAAATCCTAAGTAGCGACACTGTTTGACAACCGGACGTCGATTTTTTTTTAAGGCTCCTGTCAAATTGTTGTTGTTCACGTGTAAAACGGTCACTGTGGTGAATAAGTACATTAACTTTCAGGGTTACGTGCACTTGACAAACCCTGTAAAAACTGTAGATTTAATGAATTTGTTAAGTGTAGTTTAACCCATTAAGCCCTGAGCGTTGCGTTTGCGCAACGTTTGGGAATTTCGCTACATTAATAATTCATAAAGATATAAGACTTGAAAATGGGTAGAATTGGATTCGAATTGATCGTTTTAGATTCTGCCATACTCAAATTTCAAAATTTTTTAAATATTCATATCTTTTTTTCGATCCAAATTCAAAGCTTTTTTTTGGGGAATTTTTGAAATTCAATTAAAAATACTTATTCTTCAAACCTATCAAAATCCCTTCGTGGGCTGCATTTTGTAATGCTTAACTATTTAAAAATACGTTTACAAAAATTTTTTTTTTTTTTAATTTTATGTTTTGTATGTGACTAAGGCCCAAATTGCGTTTGCGCAACGTACCCTCCTGGTTCAGGGGGTGGGGGTATGAATTATTTGCTTCATTTTTTTTCTTGATTAGGTCAATTACTAAGATTGTGTAAAATTTTATGGAAATCGCACAAGCCCTTCTGGGGTCAGGTTTTAATGGGTTAAAACGATTTTATATTTCGGACACGGACTTTTTATGCTGGCATGACTAGGGCACAGAGAGATAATTATTATTCCCACAAATTAGATGCTTTCCAACTAAAATCATGAAACAATTTTATATAATTTCGAATGCTTTGCAAAAGCAACTCTACCCGACAATATATATTCATTACAATTATTGTCAGTTTAAAATTTGAATTTGAAATTTATTTTTTGTATTTTTACACAAAAGTTGCCAGGGCACAAGAACATTTTGTGTTGATCGGGGGTTGTTTACAATGAAATGCGATATGTTGTAGCGCTGCACGGCCGAGAGTATATGACTGTGTGCGCTCAACATCACCGGACCGCGCTCCACCACGAACAACTCCTCCAGCTTGACCAACTCAGGCAGCAGCCCGGGCGGTCGCCGGCCAATGAGCCGGCGCCACACTGCAACACAATCCTCGTCGGCCAGTAGAAGTTTAGAACCGTCCACAGAGCTGCAAACACCGCAGCTCCACCGCAAACGTCTACTGGCCAACTGCAGTGAGTACACCGGCGATTTGGCCAGGGGCGACACAGACCGCAGCTCTAGACAAAACAATTTTCAATGGCTCACATTTGTAAAAATAATTTTGTGAGCAATGACAGTTCGATTTTTGTCTTCGTGGTGAATTTTTACACATTGTGTGGTGGAGATGCTAATTGAAGTTGAGGTAGAGTTGATAGTTTTGTTACATATGTTTAGTATAGAAATGTATGAAAATGGACCATTTTCCAAAAGTTTTTGATTTTATTTTAAATATTTTTACCACTTTAGCCACATTTATATATTCAGCAATAGGTAAAGAAATGTTTTAGTGAACTCAAATGCGTTCCGAACTCAAATGCATTCCGATTTAAAATCCCGCATATAAATGTTCTACATTAATATATGTTGGTAAACACATTTGTAGTGCTTATTAAGATACAACAAATTATATTTAAACAAAATTCTTGAAATAATTTATAAGAAATAACTTTTTCGCTGGCATTTCCTTGCACTGGAGCAAAATTACATTGACATTGATTCCGAATGTTCAATGTTTACATAATCAAATTGCCTGCACAAAAAGCAATTTCAAAATTTGTATTCAAATCTTTTCTGTTTCAGTTAATTATATTGACACCTATTGAATTACTATCTAAAGATATTTATTTTCCCAAACAAATGCTTACTGCTTGTTTCGAAAAGTAGTAAGAAAATTAGGTATTAAATTTACTACCAAAACCAAGAGAAAATCGCATCGGGGTAACACGATCAACCAGACTTAATGTACCACTACCAGCTCAAAAAAAAGAGTGTCGGTACTTAGAGTATACTTTGATGTACACAGTGTTTTAACAAGATGAGCTTCGCGTGAGAGAACCTACTTGAAACCGTATTACTTTGTCTACACCCTAGAGGGCCTTAAATGTCAGGTTTAGCTGCAGAAAAATATATGAAGAAGTCGAAGGCATTCGTAACGAGGTGGACGAATCAGTATATGGAAGCAAAAAATGTCGACGAATTGGCTAGGCGAGGCCTTGAAAAAAGACCTTTCCAAAACAGGACAAGAAAATCATTGATTTGTTTGCGACGAAGCCGGGCTTATTGTTGCGCAAAGCTAAAGCAGTTTAAGATAAAAGTTTGTTCAAATATAAAAAGAGGCGATTCAAGGGCATTTAAGATCTAACGTGAAATACCGGAGCTCTTTGAAAAAACTGTTGCTCCCATCATCACACGTTCAAAAACGGCTTGCCTGGGCTTATGCCAATTCAGAGCGGAATTTAAATAATGTAATATTCAGGGATGAATCCTAATTTTGGGTAAATAGTAGCATAAATCGATCTTGGTGTACCGCTAACAACCGATTGATCCAACGAACTGTTAAGGACCCAGTAAAGGTTCATGTTTGGGGCTGTTTCTCAGAAAAAGGATTTGGGTGATTTTTCGTTATAACCACCAACTTGAACGCGGTTCTGACGAACAAAATTTATGAAAAAGCTTTATTACCATCAGCTGCGAAGATGTTCAGAAGAAAAGGACTCTCTTGGATTGTACAAGCCGAATGTGTGCTGAGTGGAAACAGCGAAATGGGGTAGAGGTGTTAGATTGGCCCTTACACTCGCCTGATGCCAACCCGATAGAAAATGTGTACAGAATAGTAAAGCAGAAACTCAGATAAATCTATATAGACAGCCAAATCGTTACCGAGAAAACTTCGGCAGATTTGGAATCGATTGCCTCGGCAACTTGCTCAGAACTTATCGCAAAGTGTGGATCGGAGGTTTGACGCCATAATAGCGAATGGCGGCGACTATACCTGTTACTAAAAACATATCGCGTACAATAAATATTATAAACGCATAAAATGCAGTTTTTTTGAAACGAATCGGATAAATACCATTTTTTTTTTTTTTTTTTTTAAACTCGAACAAACGCGCAGGGGATGACCCCTATTAATGCGAGGCATTGCGTTGGTTCAGGAAGGATATAAAGGTTAGGAGATAGGGTTAAGAGTGAAGTGGTTATGGACTCTTGCCTTGAACCCATCGAGATCATAAGTGCTGGGGAAGATATCCGCAGGGAGACCATTCCACAGCCGCGCTGTGCGGGCCAGAAACGAACTTTCTCTGTAATGCGTAGTGCGCTGGAACATCGTTTCAACGTGGAATGCATGGGCGCCAGTGTTCAAACGGGTTGCCCGTGGGAATACCCGGAGTGATGGCATCAAACTGCTCATCTCCACTGAGCAATTGCCGAAAAAGTATCGGTAAAACAACACCACACACGCCACGTTTCGACGATGTTCCAAGGAGTCAATAGAGCTGGATGCCCTACTGTCCCCTATAAGTTTAATCGCACGGTTTTGCACCCGGTCCAGGAGCTCCAAATGGGTTTTTGAAGCCCCCGCCCATAGGTGCGAGTTAAACTCCATTTTAGGTCGGATATAGGTAGTGTAAATAATGCGGAGATCAGACGGAGTGAAATATTTTTTGCACCGCTTTAGGAAGCCGAGGCACTTGGCTGCTTCTTTCGACACGCCAAAAATATGATCGTTCCAGCGAAGATCGTTCTTAATGGACATGCCCATAGATTCCAAGTTACCACGCTTCTGCTGGACAGACTGTATGTAGTACTTCTATATTGGCAGTAAGCTCAGAGTACATTCGCCAACATCACAGTACAGCTATAGTGAAATATGAGCGAGAAAGCGTATGAACGAATGTACCTTAACAAATGTCAAAAGTGTCACAAAGTCAGGTGGGAAAAAAATTTACTGGAAGAAAATAAAAATTCGTCGAAATTAACTGAAAAGCCTACCTTTTTCTTCAACCGCCCCTGGAGCAGTTTGGCAGTTGTTCATGTGTTGAAGTGCTCATATACATATATATGTACGTATAGAAATACATTCACAAAATTTCGTGTTTTCTGTCTCATCCTACATATATGACTGTACGCCTTTGCGAATACATACATAATACGAAAGCCATGGAAATTCAATTTGCTTTTCATCTTGCGCAGTTGCTCGTATTGTTTTCATTCGCCTCAGCGCATACACAAGCAACACGCTCATTTATTTTCACACGGACACACACCCTTGCATACTCAAATTTGCAAACGGTGCGCCGCACAGTGGCTGATTCTGCCGACGTAGGTTGCAAAAGTCGATTTTGTCATGTTCGATTTGGGGGAAACTGTTATACTTGTCCGATAGATAAATGCTTGGACCTAAGAAATCCGAAAACCTTAACTAAATTGGACAAATAGTTTTGCTTGTAGAGCCCGTCAAAGTTGATAAATTTTTAGAGTGTGAAATAATATCAAGCAATTTGCACTTTTTCGGCAAAGCTGAAGTTTTAAAATACGGAAAGGAGCAAATTAATTGAAACTTTCTGCACCAGCATCGTAAAAGAAGGCATTTGTAGTAAATAATTAAATATAGAAAAAAAAAGTTGGTTGTTGTTGTTGTCTTTTCATAGGCACTCGAAGCACTGTTTTTATCACTCTTTTTGAACTTTCGATAGACTTAAAAAAAAAGCCCATACTTGCCACGGTTCCGTCTTTGGGAAAATTGTTCACTAGTTTTCTTTGAGTACTGCCCTGAAGAGATCGGGTGCCCGATTTTGCCCGACTGGATTTTACAGCGATTTTTCTGTGGCCACCTCGCGCAATTTTGTGCTTTCGGGTGCGTGCGTTCGAACAAGTTCGTCAAGATTTTGATAGTGAATCAATTACACGCGATTATAATCGTTGCCAGGGCATGCAAATTTGGATTTTGGCTTAATTTAAGAAGTGATACAAGCTTGCAACTCCTAATTAAGTCGTCTTTTTTTTTTGCGTATATTGCTGTAAGCTCGAAGTAAAGAGTACTTTTGCTGGATGCGCAGTTCGCACGTGCGAAAACCAAGTTGGCTTTCTTTTCCGGCAATCAGCTATCATGTATGCTTTGATGTAATGCTTTTGTTTTTAACAAAATACTTACACTGTGCCTGGCATACATTTTTTTTTTTAATTTGAGCAAAACTCAGTAAGTCGCCATTAGTCATAGAGTTGAACCGCGCCAATGAAAGAATTAGTTATTGAAAAACAACTTATATCTATGTGCATTGCCTAAAACCCACTTATATGTCTGGGCTGTTCAAAAATATCACAACGGGTAAAAACCTAAGAACTGCAGGTACCTGCTATTACTATAAGCTTAGTGCCTGTTATTTGAATGTAAGTAAAGTTAGTTTCGAATTTAATTTAAACTAAACATCACTTCAACTCCGCCACTGCAACTAAACCAAAGAAGAAGCACAATAATGTTTTTAAAAAATTCGAAGCTGTTTGAAATATTTACTATTTCGAAGACAAAGGAGCAGTTCGTTCTGGTTACGTCGAATTGGTTACGTCGAAAAATGTACAAAAAGTCAATTTTTCTTTGGACAATCCTAAGTTTAAAAACAATGCTAAAGCTTCATTAGGACTATATTTGATCGGTAGCACATTGGATGGGGTGGGAATACTGTTTTTTATTCTTTTAACGCGACCCGGGCTTGCTGGTAAAACTGCTTTCACTATAACGCCTTTCATTTTCCCCTGATCCTTATTTTATTTTATGATCAAAGCTTCTGAAAAGTGGGTGGCAGTTAGAACTTCCTGGTTCTCATTTTGAAAGCAAAATTTTTGAATTTTTATCTTTAAATTTGACTCTTTCAGCCTATTTCTTAAATTTCTTATTTCTATTCATCTTTTTTAATGCATTTTCATTAATTTTGCAACTAAAATTTATCATTGTTGCTCGCATTATTCTTATTTACAGTAAGCCGAACTTTTTCAAAGTATTACGTAGCACCCTGTACCTCGATTGAGTTTATTTTTGAGAATACAATACCCTGATGAATTTCTAATCAACAGCAAAAAAAATTTTCCAATTATCTCTATTCGTTCAAGAGTTATTAATTTTGCAACCTGAAATGACAAATTGAGCCACTGTGCGCCGTCTCGTACCCATCAGCACAGCATAGCTCGCAATTAGGGATGGCAGCGATTAAGCATTTGATTAAAATAATCGATTATCTTATATATAAAATTCTCGTGTCACAGTGTTTGTTACCGTACTCCTCCGAAACGGCTTGACCGATTTTTATGAAATTTTACATGCATATTCAGTAGGTCTGAGAATCGGCTACTAACTATATTTTATACCCCTAAGGGGCGTGGCACATTTTTGTGACCCAATTATTCTGCTGAACTAAAAGTCACAGAGGAATGAAACATAGCATGAACCTATCATGTAATCATATCTCTCGACAGACGGAATGAGGCGGGTTTTGGACAACGGGGCGTGGCACCACCCATACAAGCAAAATCTTTAAAATAGAATATCTTCGAAATTATAAGTAGCACAACATTAAAATTTAGTACCCCGTCGTCCCATAGATGAGTCATTCTAATGATAAGATTTTATGGGCGTTGGACAAGGGGCGTGGCACATTTTTTGTGACCCAAATATTTTGCTTAACTATAAGTCGCTCAGCAATGAAACTTAGTACAAACCTACCATTTATTCATACACTGCGTTAAGAAATGATAGCACCATTGACCTTTTGTATAACTTCTATGCTAATGATCGAAGAAAGGAAAAACTTGGTCCAAATATCCATTGCATATATTTAAATAATGTCCTGCACCAAAAATTTCGGAATGTTCGATACAAAAGACAAAATATGAATTTAAATAAAAAAGTCACTTTCGCAAGCGTTAAGAAATGATAGCACCACTTACAATATTTTATTTTTGTACGGCCTTTGACTTTTTTGTCAAACTTCTATTGTCAAAACTAAAGAAGTGAAGAAGAAGTGAACGCAATGGGCAGAAAGGTGGAACTGGAACAAGAGGAAAAAGCCGTCACAAGCGCTCTTAAAGACGAAGGTCTAACAAACCGCTAAATTGGACGTCGGATTAGCCGTTGTCATACGGTAGTTGGCAAATTTTTGCGCAATCCTACAGCTTATGCAAATAAGAGAAGCCCAGGTCGTTCATGCGTTCTCTCCGAAGCGGATAGACGTATCATTTGTAGAGCTGCTTCTGATTCATCAAAGGACACGCGCCATTGATGAAGCGAATTTTCACCACATGTGTCCTATGTTACCTTCTGGAAGAAACTAAAGGATACTAAATTCCTAGAATATAAAAAAATTACCAAAGCTCCTGCTCTAAAACGTACGCATATCGACAAACGAGCCGATGCGCACCAAACATGGTGCAGTGAGTGGGCATCGGTAAGCATAAGAAACAAAACTAAGCCTAGAAAATCAAATTTAAGCCTGATATACCCTTCCAGATCATTAGGTCTGACGAAAAAAAATTCAATCTAGATGGACCACATGGATTTCCACATTACTGGCATGATCTGCGCAAGAAACCGAGGCTTTTCTCAAAAAGGATTTTCAGTGGTGGATCAATAATGCTTTGGACAGCATTTCAGGTCATGGAAAAGCATCTCTGGCATTTACTGATACACGTTTGAACTCTGCGCGGTATCAAGAGCTCCTTCAGGAACATGTTCTTCCATATATCGACAAGTTTCCCGCCGTGGATTTACGTTCATGCAGGATAACGCAGCAGTGCACGCATCGAGAAGTAGCAAAGAATGGTTACAATCGCGTAATATTCCTATCCTCGAATGGCCAGCAAGATCGCCGGATCTGAACCCAATAGAGAACCTATGGGGCATCATGGCACGGCAAGTTTACGACGATTGTCGGCAGTTCGAGGATGTGACACAGCTCCAAAAAGAAATTGTCCGGGTCTGGGAAGGATTACCTCATAATCTTCTACAAAATTTGGTCGAGTCCATGCCAAAGATAACTAATTTAACCATTAAGAGTAGAGGAACCCCCATTTCATATTAAACACAAAAATAAAGTGCATTGCGAAAAAATAAAAAGAAGTATTGTAAGTGGTGCTATCATTTCTTAACGCTTGTGAAAGTGACTTTTTTATGTAAATTCATATTTTGTCCTTTGTATCGAACATTTCGGAATTTTGGGTGCGGGACATTATTTAAATAAAGCGTGATCCATTTCGAGGTTCCCTACTTTTTTAAAGAAAAAAACACAGAAAATTAAAATTTAACGGGGAATGTTTATTATCATTCGAAAGAACATTCTTTGGCATTTATTTTTTGAAGATTATCTCGTTCAAATGTTGGCCGCGGCTACGTCTCAGATGGTCCATCCGTTGAGTCCAATTTTCGATGACTCGTTCGAGCATTTCGACTGGTAACTGGCGAATGACACGCGTGATGTTTTGCTCCAAGGCCTGAATCGAAGCGGGTTTATCCGTATAGACTTAAGACTTTACTTATCCCCACAGAAAAAAGTCTAACGGTGTGATATCACACGATCTTGGTGGCCAATCGACCGGCCCATTACGTGAAATTAGCTGTTTTCACCGGCATCATTTTTGAAGAAATATGGACCGATGAACGATTTGTAAACGTTTTTCAGGCGTAAGTCTTTCCATGATGAAATGCCAAACAATACTGAACAAAAATAATATGACAGCTTGACACGACTCACGCGTGATCTGTCAAAAAAAGGTTATTGAAAAAAGTACCTCTAGTTGGATCACCCTTTATATGCAATGGATATGTCGACCAAGTTTTTCCATTCTTCGATCATTAGCATGGAAGTTATGATACAAAAAGTCAATGGTGCTATCATTTCTTAACGCACTGTATATTTCGACAGAGGGAATGGGGCAAGTATTGGACGAGGGGTGTGGCACCACCCATACAAGCAAAATCTTTAAAATAGAATATCTGCGAAATTATAAGTAGCACAATATTAAAATTTAGTACCCCGTCGTCCCATAGATGAGTCATTCTACTGATAACATTTGATGGGCGTTGGCCAAGGGGCGTGGCACATTTTTTGTGACCCAAATATTTTGCTGAACTATAAGTCGCTCAGCAATGAAACTTAGTACGGACCTACCATTTTTTCTTTTGACAGAGGGCATTGAATAAGGGGCAGGTATTGAATAAGAGGGCATGGCACCGCCCATATAATTTAAATCCGCTGCAAGCGCAGTCCATTTCTTTACTGAAACAACAGCAACATTGTTTATTTGTGGGCCTTGATTGCGTTAATCAGTAGCTCCTCCTCTTCCTTCAGTTGGCTTTCTTCGTCAATTTGCATCGCCATAGATTCGCCACCTCGCGTATTTCATTATAAAAAAACAACAAATGTCGTGCGAGACAAAGTTCGCGGGGTCAGCTAGTTTTTGTATAATTTTCGATTTAATTGTATCGTAACACTCCATTTGATTGATCGAGTATTAATCGATTAATAGCAAAATAATCGCAAACTACATTTTTGAATATAATTCGCAATTAATCGAATATTCCTTTTTGCAAGCTTCATCAACATTACTCGACCCAAGATTCAAAAACTTTCATTTTAAAGATCAATTAGCACTGGCCTCAGTTATCAAGTTTTTACGTACTGATATAACAGTTGCAGATTATGCCATAGAAACGGGTTGGAATCGTTAGAGAATGACTTTGATCTTTGGGCTCCTCATAAAACTCTAGTGCACAAAAGAAGGGGGAAGAATGACGATTGTGCTCACCCACAAGATGAGATAAGTTTTTATTTAAATTGTCAAGTCTTAGAATTAATCCGAAACATGCTTGGGACGAAATTAAAACAGTATACCCAAAACTTTACGCGCTTTCAAAAAAATAGTGCCATTTAGTTGGTACTTCAGTTCCAGCAGAGCACCTCTTTTCAAAAGCTGGTGCAACGGCTACCGAAAAACGCAACCGTTTAACAACAAAACGATTATCAAAATTATTGTTTCTGCAAACTTGGTTGAACAATAAATAATTTTTATTTACTCCAACAACACTTGTTTTATCTTATGAAAGCTCAATTTCACATTTTTCAAAAATAAGCATTATTAATCGATTATTTTACATTAATTGCAAATAATTGCAATTATTTTTTTTTTGTCTTATGATTAATCATATGATTAATTAATCGATTAAATTGTTTTTTCTGCCATCCCTACTCGAAATTGATGTTCCTTGTTGAACGTCCCAACAGAGAATGCAGGTGAACTACGAAAATTGAAGATTGCCGAAGCCAGCGACAAAACTTCGTATAGCCGTAGGACCTGCTGTGCTAGATTTTCATGACCGAAGTTTTGTACTGCGTGACACCTCTAAGTGTTTATTTGCTTAGGGGTCGTACGCAGCAGAGTCGTACATACACAAGCACATGAGAGGACTTGATTTGTGTTCTGTGTCATAATTTGTACTATGAAAATTACTTCTGCTTGTATTTTTCGCATAAATAGATGTCTTCCGACTTAAGCGAAATTAATAATTAATTAATCTGCAAATAAGAAATGCTGAAAAAGCAAATAACAAACGTGGAACTTCTCATGCACCCTCTTGACATTAAAAATTCAGACAGCTCTGCTATCAAACAGCTGACAACTTTCACCAATGCATTGACAAATGAAATACATTTTCACAAATATGAAAACGCAGACATTCCTAGACTGTTGGGAACGCAAGTGGAGTTGGTTTCAGGCGGCGGATGGACTACAAGAAACCACACATACGTATACAAGGACATGGCGGCTATGCGCATAGCTGTAAAAAATGCACAATTTGACTTCCAAATAAGAAATTAAACAAAAACCAACTGTTGGAGTTAACTCAGTTTCGGTGGAAACGCTTGACAGTTCTCAAATTTAACAGAGTTCTTAAATGCATTAAAACAAGCGCCAGTTCAGTTGCCAGGCAAGAGAGAACGATTTGGAGTTCAACCCGGTACCAAGTATTTGTATCTTGCAAAAATTGTAGATACAAAAAATAGTTTCAACTGGCATTGTGCTTGGAAGTTGTGGACGTAACCCTCCTCAAAATGAAGTCCTATGTGCGCCACTGTGCCAGTTGATAAACATAACGAACACCCTTTTGTTGAAATATTATTGGCAAACAAAGTCAGTGCAGGGCAGTGTATTGGTTTTGGCTGTGGCTGTTTTTGCATTTTTTATTTGTTACTTTTGTTTTAATTTATCCTTTTTAAAATTCATAAGATTTATTGCACAGCACTTATTTTAAATATTCGTTCTTCAATCCTCCTTTTTATACAGCTCATAGGCAGTGTTTTCTTAGGAGTGGTAAAATAAGACCAACTAATATTGTAACTTTATGGAATCATTCATGTGTAGCAAACTTTAAACGTAGGAATGCCTTAATAACAATTTTTACGGTTCTGCTTCGAAAACTATAAGGGCCCGGCCGCTCTGCAATCAATTTTGATATCCATGGGCTCAATAAATCAAGTTTCTTTTACCATTTGTTGAACCCTTCAGATTTTTATGACAAAACATTTGTAGTGCTTTCACCATATTTTAAGTCAATAGACCTATTAAATGATGTTTTTCCATATAAACATTTAACCCTTGGTTTCCCCGTTAGATTTCGATTTAAAAACAAAGGAAAACACGTGTCTCATTTTTTATTTCAAGTGTTTTCACCGATTTTGAAGTCAAAATCAGTTCATTTTTTTTTCATGGTACGGGAAATTCTCAAAATTGTAATCAACCATATCAAAATATATACAAATATTTTACTTGAAACTCGCCACGTAGAAATATTTGTAATAATTTTAAATTGGGCTCAACAACCTCTAAATATTTTCACATTTTTAAATCAATCAAAGCGCACTAGCACATTAACCAGCAAAAACACAAAGATTCGATTGATGGTGACATAACAGCAATTTGTGTGGCAAAACCAATCGGCAACACAAAAAAGCATACCCACAATAAACGACAACAACAAAAACATTAGCGAATCCCGAATCATCTTCGTTGAAACGACGACGACAATGCTGTGGTTCGTTGTTTGCTCTCCGCTAGCGCTTCGCCAAACAATAGGGGTATTCTCGATGTCTTGCACGGAGGAAGAATTCGTAAAAATGCAAACGTGCAAGACTGGAAAATGCTACACATCGAGAACGCACAAAAAGCACACATTGCAAATATTGCAATAAAGCCGCAAACAGCCACAAACTTTCTCCATTTCTTTTTAATTTGGTTTTCGGTTGATCCATTTCCACCTACAAGCAATACATATATGCAAATTATATAAAAAGATTGAAATAAAACCAAATATAAAGAAAATACGCTTGCGCACACGAATTAAATGGCTGTCGCACAATCGTGTCGTGTTGTGTGTCGTGTGCACCTACACACGATGTCACACACAAAACAAGGGTTTTTGCGTAGCATGATATGCAAAAAATGCAAACTTTTTTTGCTTGTATTTTGTTTTTGTATCATTGCACGGATTGCAAGATTCTGCAATTTTTGCATTTCGTGCACCTTGCAAGGGTTTTGCAAGACTTCGAGAATACGCCTGATATCAATAAACATACATACAGTCTATCCAGTAGAAGCGTAATCGACCAAATTTTCACTTAGAGTACCGTTATCAAAACAATTTGTGGCTAAATGAGTGCTGTGATTGTTCAATGATCTGTCGATCCCACCTCTAATCCCTTCCTTTCCTTTCCCTTTTGTACTCATGTTTCCCCCTATTTATGCTCCCCGGCTTCGGCCGTTTGTCTCGTTCAGTGGTTCTTGTACTTATTGTCATTCGTGTGTTATCTAGCAAATAAAGCGCACGCAATTCCGCAAAACTCCCCGCGTCTCATTATTTCCCCAGCGTTCCGCCGACGGCTTCAGAGTACTTTAACATGGTCCTTCGAGCCATTCGCGAGTGAGCCGCGAATGTTTAACTCACAAATAATAAACAGAAAACATTTACAAACTAAACTACAAACCACAAACGTGAAAAGTGAAACAAACAAAAGAGAAAAAACCAAATTGAGTGACAATATACAAAACAGTGAAATCAACAATTAGAAACAGTGACACAACGATTAACAAGTGAACGAAACTAAAAAGTGTAACTACAAATATTAAAAGCCATCCTCGGCCCCCCCTTTCTCAAAAAACAAAAAAAACACAAAAGCCGTCCCCAGCCCCCTGTTCGAAACAAAATACAAATTTAAAAGTTAAGTGCAGTGCAGAACAAAGCATAAAAGCACACAGTGCAGTGCAGTGCAACACAAACAAATTCAACACCCAAACGAGAAACCATCAAACAACAACAACACACAAACCCTACACAGGCGAAACGAGAAGAGACAGCAAAAAACAAAAGGGCATACATGATCAGCGGCACATCACAACGTTGGACAGACAACAACCAACAACATATCGAGGAAACCCTCATTCTCGGGCACTGGGCCCTAATAAGATAAGCCCGAAAATTTTTAATAACAATTAACAATCACATTCACTAACACCCACATACACTTACACTTTGCAAATAACAAAAAAATAATAATTTTTGTGAAGTCAATTTTATATACCCACAAAATTATTTTGACGTTGAATATTGTACATATATACAATATTCAACTGGATCAAAAATCCCGCAAAAGCAGTTCGGCTACTGCCAAGTTATATTTTGCACATTTCCCGTGCACATAAAAATCAGCCGCTTATCCCCATTTCCAGCGCTCCTCCGTGTGCGCACATATTGCCCATTTCCTCAGCAGCAAACTGCCCAGCTGCTTTTTACATTCTGCGCGTCCACTTGTGCACATATTCACGCACTTTTCCTTGTGCTAAATTCGCACACACCAGTTGCCCACTTTGTCTTTGCGCTTGTACATAAGATCAGCAGCGACAGCCCAGCTGCTGTGTACACTCTGCGCGCCCACTGCTGCACTTATTTCCGCATTTCTTTTTGTGCTATATTCGCACGCACTTGGCAGCACGCATTCCCGCTGCTTGGCCCAAGTGCATATATATAAACAAGAAAGCACAAAGCGGATACAGTGGGACAAACTTCTCATTTTCATTGCACATTGAAAATTTTCTCCGACTTAGAAAATTTTCAATCGTGCATATATATATATATATATATACTCATACACACACTTATATTTAAAATACACATTCAATTCAATATATACATTGGGACAACAATAATCATTTAAAGTACATTGACAATTTTCGACTTAGAAAATTTTCAATTGTACATAACAAACATTCACTGCACATTCGCTGCCATCCCAAGTGCATACAGTGGGACAGATATCGCCCACTCGCACACAAACCTTTTTGTACATACAATTATTTTTACACTTTTTTACGTTCACTGACACAATAACACAAATACTCACATACACATATATATACACATACACATATATACACATATACATATATAATATTTCCTACAGTGGACAAAGCCAAAAACGAGACGGCGCTACCACTATGGCGGCGACGACGACGACAGACGTTGGCCGCGACGGCAACAGCGACGTCGGCGAAAAAAATCAGCTTCTTTTTCCCCTGCAAAAGCCGGTATTTTCTGCCGAAATCCGATAGTGAGCCGCACAACAACGTAAACAAACAGTTAACCCCACGAGTTGTTTCATCTTTCACCTGTCAACGTCATCGCCCGAGCAGGGTTCTTTTTTGCACTTGTTGCGCGTTGCCAACTGCGCATATTAGTACACTGGTGTGCATACGCGTGCTGCCACACGGGAAAAATTTAATGCAAGCATGCCGAAGCCTTCGGATGACGAACCACCTCCTCATCGCTTGACTCGCGGAAGAAACGTTGATGATGACATAATCTCGTGCGAAACGCGCTCACCTTCAGCGACCGTGGTGCAAGGGAAATCTTGTATAACGCAGCCACCCGAGCAGGACGGTAAAAATACTTCCTCTACGCTGATCGTAAATGCGGTGCCGAAGGTTCGGCCAGGTGAACCTGTTACACTCAAAGAAAAGGTAAGGAAACTAGAAAAGCTTTTGAAAGAGTTAGGAGACGAACTTTTCCTGGTGCTGGACAAAAGAAGTGTGACCAGAGCCCACAGGAAACTGTACGGCGCCATCCAGGACCAGTTTACCAGTATGGTTGACGAACTGATGAAAGCCGATGCTGCCTGCTTTTCTGCATGTTCGGCATCGGATACTGCCCCGAAAAAGCAGTTCAATGGAAGGAGTGAAACAAATGTGCAAATAAATAAAAGAGTGCGCTCCGCCAGTCTGGGCGACACGGTGGATGATGTACCTTTTACAACAGTGGTAAATGCGAAAAAGAAGCGTAGACAGGGAGAGGCGACCATGCCGGCTAACCCGTCACAACCGAAGTCTTCACGGAAGCCAACAACATCCATACGCCCGTCAATGCGCACCAGGCCCGACGCCATAATCCTCGCGGCTAAAGAAGGGGTATCATACAGTGACATTCTTAAAATGGTGAAAACTGACGCAAGCCTCAAAGTCGTGGCGGATAATATTGTGAAAATCCGCAGAACCGCCAAAGGCGAAATGCTATTCCAACTGACGGGCAGCAAGAGCGAAGAGACAGGTCAGCTTCGGGAGCGGATGGAGAAGGCCATTGGCGAGCAAGCCAACGTCAGGTCCAAAACGCACGAGGTGCTGATCGAGGTACGAGACATCGCAGAGTTTTCAACCAAAGAAGAGGTTGCGGATGACATTAGCAAAGCCTTCCCCACAATGGCAACAGTTGCTCCTGACGCTATTAAAAGCATGCGATCTGCACACGGTGGTACACTGACCGCCACAATAGCGGTGTCATCTGCGGTGGCAAACACTCTACTTCAAGCCGGCAAGGTTAGGATTGGTCTTGCCATTACGAGAATCCGCCAAAAGGTGTCGCTTACGCGGTGCTATAGGTGTCATGTTTTCGGACACGCCGCCAAATCATGTAAAGGGGTTGACCGGTCGGATTGCTGTCTCAAATGCGGGTTGCAAGGGCATTTTGCAAAGGCCTGCAATAACCCCCCGAGTTGTGTGCTGTGTAAGGCCGCAGGTGCGACTCACAACCACCGCATTGGTAGCTTTGGCTGCCCCGCAGCTCAGAACGCCAAGCCACTGCCATGAAGATTCTGCAACTCAATCTGAACCACTGTGTGGCTGCGCAGGACTTACTGCAGCGTACAGTAGTCGAGTTAGGCATCGATATCGCGCTACTTAGTGAACCATATCGCATCCCTGCTAACAACGCAGACTGGGTTGCTGATGTAACCAAAAAAGCAGCCATATGGACATGTGGTGGTCATGCTTTTGAAACACTGCCATCAACGCGCAACTATTATGCCAGGGCAGTCATATGTGGTATACACTTCTACAGCTGCTACTTCCCCCCCAGCCTTGGACACGAAGAGTTTGAACAAGCACTTGATGCGCTCATAGATGACGCGAGAGACAAGTCACCGCTAGTAATAGCAGGGGATTTCAACGCATGGTCTACATCCTGGGGCAGCGTACGATCTAATAAACGAGGTCTGGCGGTAGTCGTAGCGCTCTCGGAGTTAAATGTAGCGCTCCTTAACGTGGGAGACTCACCAACCTTCACCAAAGGCAGCGCATCGTCCATCATCGACCTGAGCTTCGCAAGTGACTGCATTGCCCGCGACCCCAAGTGGCAGGTTACGGATGTGTTCACCAACAGCGACCATAACGCCATCACCTTCGAGCTGAGGGTTAAGTCGAGTAGCACATCACAGCAATCAAAGCCCGGCTGGGTTACGGCTAAACTAGACAGTGCCACACTCAAACTACTGCTCACCGATCTAAGGTACACCCCGCGCCCTAACATAGACAAAAGCGTTACACACTTCGTGCAGCAGATCAAAGATCTGTGTGACGCAACGATGCCGAGGAAAGGTGGTTCTCACAAGAAACCAGTCTATTGGTGGAATAATCAGATCGCGACCCTTCGTGCAGACTGCAACCGCCTGAGACGACGACAGCAGCGTGCTATCAGAAGAGATAGACCCTGCTCTTACACTGCGGAGCTCAAAACTGCGAAAGCCGCGCTTCGCAAAGCAATCAAGGCTAGCAAGCGGAAAGCCTTTAGCGACCTGGTTGATGAAATTGATGGAAATCCGTGGGGCAATGCCTATAAGATTGTGGTGAAAAAACTGGGTAGGCAACGCACCAATTCACCAACATGCCCTTTGATGCTGAACCGGATAGTAAACGCGCTCTTTCCGGCGCAGGCTTTACGGCGGCGACCGTGCAGCGGCAGCGGACTTGAAAACATCGAGACTTTCACCGAAAACGAGGTTTTAGCAGCGGCAGCTCGTCTTAAAGCCAACAAGGCGCCGGGCCCTGACGGCGTTCCAAACGCGCTACTAAAAGCAGCAATTTGCGAGAAGCCGAAACCGTTTTGTGACGCATACACACACTGTCTTCAACACAGCACTTTTCCGCGCTGCTGGAAACTCCAGCGCCTTGTCCTCCTACCTAAAGCAGGAAAACCGCCAGGGGAAGCATCGGCATACAGGCCCCTGTGTATGCTGGACACCTTAGGCAAACTCCTTGAAAGGCTTGTTTGCACAAGGCTAGAGCAGTACACGGAGAGCTCGAATGGTCTCTCATCACGTCAGTTCGGCTTTCGCAAGGGTAAAAGCACCACTGATGCCATAGCTATGGTAGTGGATATCGCGTCAAAGGCCATCGAGGGAAAGCGATGGCGAGAGGGGGCGAAACAATATTGTGCTGTCGTAACATTGGACGTACGCAACGCTTTCAACTCTGCACGCTGGGACAAAATAATTGCTGCGCTTCAGACCCTAGGTACGCCATCGTATCTTCTCCGCATGGTCAGCAGCTATCTGAGCGACAGGGTACTCAGCTTCGAGACTAGCGACGGTCATCGGACGCATACCGTCACTTGTGGCGTCCCCCAGGGATCCGTACTTGGGCCTCTTCTCTGGAATGTGGCGTACGATGGACTGCTACGTACAGTAGTACCGGACGGTGTTACTGTAATCGGATATGCTGATGACGTAGCGCTGACTGTGGTGGCTAAGCACCTACATGAAGTAGAAGCGAAGGCAAATGAGGCGATAGAGCGGTTAACCACCTGGCTTACTGCAGCGGGCCTGAAACTAGCGGGAGAGAAAACCGAAGCTGTTCTGTTTAGCAGCAGGAAAGTGCTCGAGAGTCTGACGATCAGCGTTGGTGGCCATCGCATTCAATCGCGCCCTGCAATAAGGTACCTTGGCGTCCTACTCGACTGCCGATTAAACTTCAAAGCGCACCTATCCAACGTCGGAGACAAAGCACTCAATGTGACCACCAGGCTAGCACGGTTGATGCCAAACATGGGTGGACCGTCGACACGAGCTAGAACTTTACTGGCAACAGTTAACACTGCGGTAATAACGTACGCCTGCCCAGTGTGGCATAAGGCGGCCATGGTGAAAAACTATTGTAGAGGCATCAGGTCTGCTTACCGGCTCAACTCTCTGCGAGCATGCCGGGCCTTCAGAACGGTCTCCGGCGACGCAGCTGAAGTTATAGCAGGCAGGCCGCCTATCGAGCTTGTAATCACACGGCAAGCAAACGCTTACTGGGCCAAGCACGGTACGCACCTGGTACGTGAGGACATGGAGGTTGCCTGGCAGCGAAAATGGAGTATGTCTTCGAAAGGTTCCTGGACGCGGACACTCATTCCGATACTGGCACCTTGGCTCCGGCGGTCGCACGGAGAACTCAACTTTTATTTGACGCAGTTTCTCACTGGCCATGGTTGCTTCCGTGCATATTTGTGCAAATTTAAGCACGTCGAGAAGCCAGACTGCAACAAGTGCGATGGTGTGGCGGAAACAGCGCAACACACATTCTTTGAATGCGCAAAGTATGAGGACGAGAGGTCCGACCTTGAAAAGGACATCGGACACGCGGTGACACCAGGCACAGTTATGGCCTTCATGCTGGCATCTGCTGAGTCGTGGGAGCGCGTGTGCAGATTTATCGCACGCATCTTACTCCTTCAAAGGATTGACGTACGGGACAGTTCGCGGACAAACACATAAACTGACTTTCCGTCCGTCCGGTGACCATACATTTTCTTTTCGAGATGGGATATAGCTCTCAATCTCAGACGTAGCTATACGCTAATATCTTATCCGCTCTCCTCGTGAAGTAATACTTTACGGTGGTGCCATGAGGAGGGTTTCACGGACTGTGCACAGGGGTTTTAGCGTGTTGAAGTCTCGCACACGTAAGGCTTTTGATGCTTTCCCCTACTGAAAAAAAAAAAAAAAAAAAAACATATACATATATACACAAATATATATATATACACACAAATTTATACACATACACATGTAGAAGAAGAAGTTGTTTTTTTAGTGGAGGTTGCATATTCTTTCGTCTCCGCAAAGCAAAGTGTTTTCTTCTTTTTGAAGTGTGTCTTGGAGTACTAAAAGTGTTTACAACAGAGTGTTAAAACGTGGTGGTTCGAATGCAAATCGAGTGCTAGTGGCCACTACCGCAAATTAGTTAAATCGGTTTGTAAAGTCAACTTGAGCCGGCGCAGTGAGTTGTCTTTTCCCTTTTTTGCTTATCTCTGTTTATCTTTTCGGCGCCCTTTCGGTGCACCGAGTGTTTAGCATTATAAACAAAAACAAAGATCAGCTGACCACAGCTGAGGATAGCAGCGCGTTGCCAACTACACTTGTCGTGGCCAATCGTGCTGTGAAACACTAAACCGCGTTGCCAACTGCCGTTTTTTGTGAGCCTGGGTGAAGAATGCCGAAGCCCTCGGCCGATGAGCCACCCCCTCAGCGGCTGACGCGTAGCACCAATGTTGATGAGGAAGAAAATGCTGGTAATGCGCCCATTTTTGTCAATTTGGCTAAAAAGGGTCTAACGCTACAAACCAAACCTGGCGCGAAAGATGTGCCTACGGTGTGCAGCGCAATATCTGCACGTACTGAGAACGTGCTAGCCGAACATTTGCACGAGTCTAGCTCACTAAAGGAGAAACTAGCAAAGTTAGACAAGTTGCTTAAAAAACGAGCGGCCGAAGTTTTCCTGGATTTGGACAGACGGACCGTCACTAGGGTGCATAGGAATATGTTTACCGCAATCCAGGTGCAGTTCTCAGCTGTCGCTGAGGAGATTAACAAGAGTGAAGCCAAAACCCATCTGGCGAGCACAGCTCCACCAAACGGCGCTACGCGTACTACTGCTGGTCAAACTGACAAACGCAAAGCTGCAGAGCAGCTAAACAAGAGGACGCGATCCGCAAGCTTAGGGGACACAAGCACCGAAGCCCCTTTCACAACTGTGATAAATCCGGCGAAGAAGAAGCGACGACAAGCTGACGCGGATCTGATCTGATCTGGCCATAAAGCCGCAAGAGCCGAAACCCGGAAATAAGGCAAGGCCCATCGCACGAAGTAGGCCTGATGCAATAATCCTGGAGGCGAAAGCGGGTGCGTCTTATAGCGACATTTTGAAGCTAGTGAAGACGGATGCGAGTTTCCGAACGGAGGCGGAAAACTTTGTAAAAATACGCAGAACGGCTAAAGGTGAAATGCTTTTCCAGCTAGCGAGAAACAATAAAGAGGATAGCTGAGTTCTCAACCAAAGAAGAAGTGACTGAAGATATAACTCGCGCTTTCCCGTCAATCCCTGCATTATCCCCGGATGGCGTCAAAAGCATGCGCGCAGCGCATGGAGGTACTCTGACCGCTACCATCAGCGTGCCAGCCGCAGTTGCGAACACGCTACTCAAAGCTGGTAAAGTGCGGATTGGCCTCACAATCGCTCGAATCCGCGAGAAGGCGGCGCACACAAGATGCTATCGGTGTCTCGCCTTTGGTCATACCGCGAAAACGTGCAAAGGGGATGATCGCTCCAAGTGCTGCATTAAATGCGGCGAAAAAGGGCATTTCGCTAAGGACTGCGGCAGTACACCTAGCTGTCCACTGTGCAAAGAGGCAGGCGTGCGCCACGACCATCGAATCGGAAGCTACACCTGCTCAGCGGCGCAAAATCCCCAAATACGATCATGAAGATTTTTCAGCTGAACCTCAATCACTGTGAAGCTGCACAAGACCTGCTGCAGCCCACGGTAGACGAGCTGGGCATCGATGTCGCTCGTCTCAGTGAGCCATATCGGGTGCCGCCTGAAGCCCCCAACTGGGCAGTAGATGCAACCAAAAAAGCTGCTATCTGGGTGTGCGGTGCTCACTCGATTGAATCCCTACCGCAGCCTAGAAGCTACTACGCACAGGCAGTTATCCGGGGAATACACTTCTTCAGTTGCTACTTCCCTCCTAGCTTAGCACACGACGCTTTCGAGCAGGCGCTGGACCAACTCGTAAACGACGCAAGAAACAAGTCACCGGTGGTAATCGCAGGTGATTTTAATGCGTGGTCCACGACATGGGGTAGCGTGCGAACAAACAAGCGTGGCTTAGCTGTCATGGCCGCACTCACTGGTCTAAACGTAACGATGCTAAACTCAAGCAATACGCCGACCTTCGAAAAGGGTGGCGCATCGTCTATCATCGACCTCACGTTCTCCACCCCTTGTCTCGCACATAACTCCAAATGGCAGGTTGCAGACACTTATACTCATAGCGATCACAACGCCATCACTTTTGAGCTAAATGCGAAGCCGCGTGCCACCAGACAACAAGTGAAGCAAGGCTGGATAGAGCACAAGCTGGACCGAGGCACATTAGAACTGCAGCTTACCGGGCTAACTTTCACTCCATGTTCGAGCCCTAAAAAGAGTGTGGGTCTTTTCATGCAGCAGCTGAAAGACCTCTGCGATGCGTCTATGCCGAGAAAAGCCGCGGGTGCCTATAAAAAGCCCGCCTATTGGTGGAACAGCGAAATCGCGACACTTCGCGCCAACTGCAACCGTTTGAGACGCCTCGTACAGCGTGCCGTCCGACGTGGCAGGCCCTGTGTATACGCGGCGGAGTATAAACGCAAAAAGGACGCACTGCGTAAGGCGATTAAGGCTAGCAAGAAAAAAGCTTTCAGCGACCTGGTAGAGGAGGTAGAGCAGAACCCGTGGGGCAACGCCTACAAAGTCGTAGTGAAGAAACTCGACAGGAGGCAATCTCAGCCGCCCTTATGCTCATCTCTGATGAACCGCATAGTCTGCGCGCTTTTTCCGCACTCACCGCCACGGTGCCAGTCTTCCCGTGTCTGTGTTCACGACAGGGCTGAGCCGTTCTCGGTAGATGAGATGCTTGCAGCGGCAAGCAGACTCAAGCCTCATAAGGCCCCAGGTCCGGACGGCATCCCGAACAGCCTCTTAAAAGTAGCAATCAACTCGAAACCGACAGTCTTCTCTGACGTCTTTTCATACTGCTTGCAACTCGGCGTCTTCCCACGCTGCTGGAAGCGACAGCGCTTAGTGCTTCTACCAAAAGCAGGTAAACCCCCTGGTGAAGCGTCTGCATACAGGCCACTTTGTATGCTGGACACCATGGGGAAACTGTTCGAAAGATTGCTCTGCGGCAGACTCGAGCACTTCACGGAAGGCGCAAACGGACTCTCGCCGTTACAATTTGGTTTCCGTAAAAGACGCAGCACCACGGACGCTATAGCCATCCTAGTAGATATCGCTACGAAGGCAATTGAGGGTAAACGCTGGAGAGAAGGCACAAAGCAGTACTGCGCTGTCGTGACGCTTGATGTGCGAAACGCCTTCAACTCGGCCAGCTGGGACAGAATCCTCGCCGCGCTTCGCAATATGGGCACGCCCGGGTACTTAATGCGCGTAATAGACAGCTATCTCAGCAATCGGCTGCTGATTTTCGATACGAGTGATGGGGCACGCAAGCACATCGTCACGTGCGGCGTGCCACAAGGGTCCGTTCTAGGACCATTACTCTGGAACGCCATGTACGACGGCCTACTACGCGCACGGGTACCCACCGGAGTGACAATCATAGGATACGCCGACGACGTAGCTCTTACAATAGTCGCCAAGCACCTTCACGAGGTTGAAGAAAAGGCAAATGAGACGATCGCGCGATTGACAGTCTGGCTGGCGGAAGCAGGCCTGCAACTTGCTGGCGAGAAAACCGAGGCCCTGCTCATCTCTAGCAGAAAGCGTCTCGAGAACATCACGATAACCGTTGGCGGCCACAAGATCGAGTCCCGACCCTCAATTAAATACCTGGGAGTGTTGCTTGATTCCCGATTAAGCTACAAGGCACATCTAATACATGTCGGCGACAAGGCCTGTAACGTGACGACGAAGCTCTCTCGGCTGATGCCAAACATGGGGGGACCCTCCACTCAAGCCAGAGCCCTGCTGGCTACGGTCAACACCGCGATCATTACATATGCCTGCCCAGTGTGGCATAAAGCTGCGATGGTTGCATACTATTGCAGGCACCTAAAGACTGCGTATAGGCTTAACTCACTACGAGTATGTCGGGCCTTTAGGACGGTATCGGAAGAGGCAGCCGATGTGATATCTGGCAGACCCCCTATCCAGCTAATCATCCTCCGCCTCGCAAACGCATACTGGAACAAACGTGGTGCAGAGCGGGCAATTGAAGACACGATCACTGCGTGGCAACGAAGTTGGAGCTCTACCACAAAAGGCACCTGGACGCGAATGCTCATACCCGTGTTAGAACCGTGGCTGAAACGGTCACATGGTGAATTGAACTTCTTCTTGACACAGTTCCTCTCCGGTCACGGATGTTTTCGAGCCTATTTGTTCAAGTACAAACATGTAGACAGCCCTGACTGCAACCTCTGCAGCGGTGTCCCGGAAACTGCATACCATGTTTTCTTCCAATGCGATAAATATAGCCGCGAGAGAGCGGACTTGGCAGAGGCTATCGGCAGCGCTGTGACGCCCAGCTCGCTGATGTCGTATATGCTGACATCAGCTGAGACCTGGGAGCGAGCATGTAGGTGCATCGCTAGGATAATGCTTATACAGAGGCAAGACTTACGGGACAGCTCGGGGACAAATGCGAGTAACTGACTATCCGTCCGTCCGAACGAACGACAACTTTCGGTTGAGTATTCATACTCATGTCCAGACGTAGCTGAACGCTAACTTTTCCGCCTTCATCGTGAAGTAATACCTTGCGGTGGTGCCACGATGAAGGAACACGGACTGAGATCACAGGGGTTTTAGCGTGTGAAAGTCGCGCACTCGTTTGGCTCTTAATGCTTTCCCCTACTGGAAAAAAAAAAAAAAACATACACATACATTCACATTCCCATACAAAATAAAATTCACTTTTTCACGAATAAAAACACATTTAATACACAATTGACTACACATTTGTTATATTATAATAATTTTAACATACATTCCCAATTCCCACATACATACACATCTCTATTTATTACCCACTCACATTTACCAAAAATTAATTTCCCATATACACATTTCTTATTACCCATACACACATATTTCACATTTACACACACGGGTGTAACCCTTTTTTGCTCGACAAAAATATATATTCGGTTAAACGAATTTGCCCATTCCCAACTCTTCCCATTTTCAAATATCGTTCGCGCGGACGCGGTTAGACTTCACGTCTATTTTACAATACCCTACATATATTTATTTAAACTTTTACCCCTGTCGAGCTTTTTTAAACAAAATGCCTGTTGAGCGATCCCCTAAACGCCAACTTGTCACAATGGAGACTCCTTCTTCCAGATACACAAAGTCACCCAGTGCACGTTTGACAGTTCCTGTCACTCGGGAGCCACCCAACACACGCTCCAAACTTACTACCCCCAAAGCAACCGATCCCAGTGTTGCAAAATTCATTTTCGAGTCCGATAGACTCGTGCAATTATGCACAAAATTTTCATCAGTTCCCGTTGAGGATTTGACCAAATCCCTGGTCCAAATTAAGCAAAAAAATTTGCAAGCCCAATGGGAGAGGCTTATGTGCGCACATGAGGCAGTCTTCATTGCTGAAGACAACAGCCAGCCCGACGGTTTCAAAGAGTCGGCTAGGCAAAAAATCGACGCCTGCACAGACCAGTATGAGTTGTGCATGGCTCAGATGTCGGACATCATAGAGATGCTCCAAATTCAGTCCCCCCAGCCCGCTGCGCATATGGAACCGGTTCGACCCCTAGAACCAGCAAATACCCCTTACATTTGTTTACAAGTTCCACCTTGCGATACCGAAACATTTTTCGGGGGCTATGAGCAGTGGCCGTCCTTTCGGGACATGTTTACGGCAGTTTACATTAACCACCCCCAGCTCACTCCAGCCCAAAAATTGTATCACCCCCGATACAAAACGCAAGGCAAAGCCGGTGCTATTGTAAAGCAATACGCATTAACCGATGAGAATTTCGGACTCGCGTGGGAAGCTCTAAGATCCCGCTTCGAAAATAAACGCATACTCGTTGACACTCAGATCCGATCCCTTTTAAATATCGCTCCTGCCCACACTGAAAATAGTGAGGCGCTACAGCGGATCCAAAGCACTATAAACAATTGTCTGTCTGTTCTCAATTCTCAGGCCGTAGACACTGACAATTGGGATCCGCTATTGGTTTACATATGTTGTACCAAATTGCCCCAAGAGACACTCGCTCTATGGGAGCAATCATTGACATCCCGGAAGGATCTGCCACCCTGGTCGCAAATGGATGAGTTCCTGACCGGCAGATATGAGGTACTTGAACGGTTGCAAAGTATTCGCCCTTCTAAGCCGAAACCGTCTCAACCTTCGACTTCCAATGTCCTCCCAAATCGGCCACACAAATCCCTTAATTATCACACTCAAGTGAAAAGGGACTTCGTGTGCAAACTCTGCAACGCAAATCATCCCATACGGACTTGCCACAGCTTCATAAGACTCACCCCCGAGAGTCGACTTAAATACGTTAAGAAGCACAATCTCTGCGTGAATTGTCTTGCTACATCACATCTCACTAAAAATTGTACCAGCAATTTTACGTGCGTATATTGCCAGGTGAAGCACCACTCCCTGCTTCATTTCCCCAAAGGCAATGCGCAGCCTTCTCAATCGCTTACTCGGTCACATTCGACCACTCTACAGGTCGCAACAGCTCCAAAACGAACGCATAACAATTCTGCTACTCATTCTCCCCTTTCGGATGCGCAACCCCGCACATCTCCCAGGCAAAGTACGCTCCAAGTACAACCCTTACACTCCAATAATGGCACCCAATCCCTTCTGCCTACGGCACTGGTGTCTATTGACCACGCAGGAAAGTTGTTTAAAGTGCGAGCGTTGATCGATCAAGCCTCTCAGCGTACCTTCATCTCCGCGAAGGTCCAGAAACGCCTCAAATTGCCGATCGAGAAATCCCCCTTCCAAATCTCGGGCATGGGCGGTCAGATTGTGCAAAATGTCAATCACATTTGCTTCTTGACATTGGCAGTCCCCCAAGCGAGCACGAAACTCCCCGTGCAAGCAATCGTGCTCCAAGAGCTTACGAAATTACTCCCACCTTCTCATATAAACCCCCCTAATATGAAACATTTCGCCATGCTAGAACTCGCTGATCCAAATCCCTTCGAGACAGCGCAGATTGATATAGTGATTGGCAGTGATCTCATCCCGCAGATCATGCTCGAAGGTATCCACCGGAATGTATGTGGCAGCTTACTTGCTCAGCATACAGTATTCGGTTGGGTATTAAGCGGTCCAGTACCCCCTTCTTCGCATTTGACATGTGCCACAGAGGTACCAAGTCGCCATATGCATACTGGACCCGCCCTTCGACATAATCTTCCCGCACTAAAGAAAGCCCTTTCGCAAGTGATTGCCGCCCTCAATCCCGTAGGGTTTCCACCCCAGGAATTAAAGGAAAATCACTTCGAACCCACCACTCCTGCAAACTCATACTCAAACCGGCAAATTTTCCCCTTCGTTGCCAAACGTTTCGGCCCCGCAGGAGGGCTTTCGCCTCTAATGAGTTCTCCCAAAAGGGTTCGCCAAAAACGGCCCACATTCACAGCAACTGACGGAAATTGCAATCCCTCGCAATTCCTCATTGCACCTACTCCATCCCGGGTCCAAAAAGAGGACAGTCGCCACTCTAGTGCGACTTGCTCCAAACGCTGCAAATCCCGCAGACGTCGGACTGATCGGGTATAAGCTCCAAGATCTACAAGATCTCACAATCAGGTGGACCGGCTCCAGCAATGCCCATGCTCACACAGTTCCAACTCCGGATCAAAGAGCCAGCCACCACCCTCTCGAAGAGCAAACCGACATTCTCGTTCGGTTCTCCTGCTTCTCTCGAGCCCTACGTGCAGCCAATTATCCCGAGCGGAATTGGCTTATTTTATAAACAGCCTTCGAACCCTCTCGAAATGATTTTCACTTTCCCTTAAGACATGGCAATGCAGCCAATTTATATATGTATTTTCTCATATTCCCTCAGCTATAGCTTTCGCAAACCCTGCAGCTTAGCCACTATTTCCCATTCACACGATGTCCACAGTATAATTTCCAATCATCTGACATCTACCTCCTTTGCAGATCGTACTCTAGCCGACCATCGCAGCAGGTACCCCCTTGGACTGCCCCGCACGGCCGGATGGATCACCCCCCGCAAGAGAGGTCATCGGCGCACCCCTAAGCGCACCCACAGCCAGCCAGCCGTGAGCCGCACCGCCACCAGCCAGACCTCAGCCGCGTCTCGGCAACCATCCACCCGGACACTTTCTTAATTGCACTCTGCAATGGCGGCCGCGATGGCTAAATGAGTGCTGTGATTGTTCAATGATCTGTCGATCCCACCTCTAATTCCTTCCTTTCCTTTCCCTTTTGTACTCATGTTTCCCCCTATTTATGCTCCCCGGCTTCGGCCGTTTGTCTCGTTCAGTGGTTCTTGTACTTATTGTCATTCGTGTGTTCTCTAGCAAATAAAGCGCACGCAATTCCGCAAAACTCCCCGCGTCTCATTATTTCCCCAGCGTTCCGCCGACGGCTTCAGAGTACTTTAACAATTTGAATGCATCTAAGTAGCCTCATCAGTTTTGTAATACGCACTGCAAAAAATTGTCAGTCTCGTGAAACAATTACAAAGTACAGGGTGTTTTAACAACGTTTAACTGCAGCAAAATATATGAAGAAGTCGAAGTCATTCGTAACGAGGTGGACGAATCGGTATATGGAAGCAAAAAATATCGACGATTTGGCTGGGCGGGGCCTTGAAAAAAAGGCCTCCCTAAAACAGGACAAGAAAATTATTGATTTGTTTGCGACGAAGCCGGGCTTATCGTTGCGTAAAGCTTAATCAGTTTTAGAGAAAAGTGATATTCAAATATCAAAAGAGACGATTCGAGGACGTTTAAGAACTAACGACGTTAAATACCGGAGCTCTTTGAAAAAACTGTTGCTCTCATCCTCACACGTTCAAAAACGGCTTGCCTGGGCTTATGCCAATTCAGATCGGAATTAGAATAATGTAATATTTACGGATTAATCCCAATTTTGGGCATATATTAGCATACATCGATCTCGGTGTGCCGCCATCAACCGATTGTTCCAACGAACTGTTAAAGACCCAGTAAAGGTCCATGTTTGGGGCTGCTTCTCAGAAAAAGGATTTGGACGACTTTTCGTTGTTACCACCAACTTGAACGCGGTTTAGATGAACAAAATTTATGAAAAAGCTTTATTACCATCAGCTGCGAAGATGTTCGGGAGAAGAGGACGCTCATAGATTATACAAGAAGACAACGACCACAAACATCGCAGCCGAATGTGTGCTGAGTGAAAACAGCAAAATGGGGTAGAAGGGTTAGATTGGCCCAAACAGTCGCCTGATGCCAACCCGATAGAAAATGTGTGGGCAATTGTAAAACAGAAACTCAGAGGAAATACTATATGGACAGCAAAACCGTTATCGGCTGATTTGAAGTCGATTGCCTCGGCAACTTGCTCAGAACTTAACGCAAATTATGGGTCGGAGGTGTGAGGCCATTTTAGCTAATGGCGGCGACTATACCTGTAATTAAAAATATTGCGTACAATAAATATTATAAACTTATAAATGCAGGTTGTTTGAAACGAATCGGAAAAAATAGTTTCCAAGTTACGACGATCACGCTTCTATTGGACAGACTGTGCATACATGCAAAATAGAATTGAGTGATCACTACGCCACGACAACCATCATTTCAATGTACACGAGTGATGCCGGTGCGAACAACATTGCTTTTTGCTGTCCAACGAAATTCTTACAGAAAATGTTATGAACTAAACATGCTCAAATGCCTGCGCTTCGCTCTTACCTCTCGCATCATAACAGCCGAAAACACTTTTGTTCCCACATACGCGTTCTTACTACACATAGTCTTTAACATTTTTAACTTTAACTTTTAACATTCTGTCAAGATCTCTTCGGCAATTTGATTTGTTCAATGTGTGTCGAGTCAAAACAACGTATGCTTTAACTGCTCCTATCTTGCGTTCTATAGTTGAGTTTAATATAGTATTTCGAGGAACATTTTGTGGATTTTGCGTCTTCCAAAAAAATTTTTTTTAATCTCTTGTACCTTATTTATTGATAATTTTATTACTATTAAATATATCCTCAGTTTGACCCTCATTAGTCTGTAAACTTTTGTATTAGACTAATTAATTTACAATAAATTAAATGAAAATAAATTGAAATGAAAAGTACATGCATTTAAGGACAGGTAGATCAAACATTAAAGAGGCCGACAGCGTATTTACTTCAGCTAAGGTTCGAGGAATAGGTGCGTTACTACCGTATTTCGTTTTAGAGAATGACTTTATCCCGCCTTGGCAGATAAATTAATTTATCCTATTTAATGTAACAACATTGATTTATTAAAAATGTATTATTTGCTTTATTTGGCGTCTCCATAAATCAGTTTTTGCAAAATGCAAGGCTACAAAGCATGCAAAAGCAGCAGCAAAGAAACGAAGAAGTACAAACTGCTGCAGCAGAGGTTAAAATTGGAAGGCTTCTACCAACAAACTATTCTTATAATACAAAGTATTGTTTTCAGTGCTTGAACCGTTTTCGGTGGCTCTCTTGACTATTTTCCTTTAAGGGGTCATTCTCATGCGCGGACAGGAAAAATGGACATTCTTCAGAAATTATTTCCTTTGTGAATACGAGAAATTATCAAAAAAAGATATTCCACTTTAAGTTATTCATTGTTATGGTACAAAAATAAAAAATAAAAAAAATTTTTTTGAATTTTTTCAAACACTTTTTTTTGATTAAAGACACGGCTTCTGCCGCGTCATGGTCAGCTGGCGGGGATTGTTTTGAGTCACAGGATTATCTGAAACATAAATTTCCAAGAAATTCTTAATCAGTATGAACGTACCTCTCGCCCGTAGTAAATTTGAATTTTTTCATAAGAATCTCACAAAATGGCAGGCATTGGAAGTTAGAACAGTAAAAAATGGTTGTTTTTGAAGATTTTATCAATTAAAAACAATATGAAATGTTTAACATATGTGTGAGTGAATTTACTTGGGGCGATAGCTAACAGTATGTAGAATGACGTGACAAAATCGCAGAGAGGTCGGATGAATGTTTTTTTTTAAATCATCCCCGCCATTTCAAAAAAAGGCGTTCCGAGAAAACCACGTTTAAAGTTTTGACTAACCGCTAGAATCCTTGACCGCTCGTTATATAAATGTCTGTAGAAGCCGAAATACTTGAAATTTTCCAATAAAATTTTGACAGTACCTTCTTCAAGGATGATACATTCCAAATATGTTAAAAAAAAAATTGATTTTTACAAAATTTCACATGAGACTGACCCCTTAACACTTCTAAGGACACCCTCTTAAACCCTCATAGTTGAAACCCCATGGTCTGGGCAGACCAAAGAGAGGATAGCAGATGCAAAAAAGAGGGTATTTGAGGATTGTGGGAGTCAATATAGTTTTTTATATTTTTGTTTATGAGTTTATGTGCAGCTGCCGTGGCTCAGTTGGTTAGTGCGTTGGACAACGAGTCAAAGGCAGCAACCGCAGGTTCAAATACTGCCTGTAATAACACCTAAAAAAAATAACGGGAAACTCGTTTTCTCTTTCGGTGGCTGTCCTCTCAGCTGGATATGGCAAACCTCTGAGAGTAAAAATTGCCTATGAAAAACCTCCCAACTTGCCGTTCGGAACCGACATAAAACTGTAGGTCCCTTCCACCCGCGTACAAAATTCACACGCACAACACGGGTGGTTGCGGTTAGCTAGGCCTTAGTCTCGCGTAAGCGGGCTGTCGTGCCAGTCAATTATTATTATTAATTAAAATAAAAAATTATGAGTTTATGTGAGTATTGTGTACAGCCCCTGTTTATCGAATTATGACCGATGAAAAAATCTAGAAATTTCTACTTCCATCATCGATAACACAAAAACTAATCAAGTAAAAATAATTTAATTTAATTTATTTAACAGATAATAGAGGCATATAAGATGCCAATTAGGAACACATTCGTTTTAAGCATTACACAAAGTTTGAGATGTTATGAGAAATGTTTGAAGAGTAGATGCTTAAAGTTACTACTACCCGAAATACATTTGATGGCACTAGGGAGCGAGTTCCAAGACCTTATGGCGCTAACGAAAAATAGCCTACTGGAATTTTTGAAATTATGGCTAGGAATTAGGAGATTGTAGTTTCGACTTGACTTGCAAAACAAAAGTTTTTCAAAAAGGTAGCAGGGACGCTTCGTATGTATAAGTTTATGTAAAAACATACAGTTTCGTGCTTCTAAGTAGCTTTTGAGGTCAAGACCAAGCAACTGTCTATTATAAGAAGAAACGTGATCCCCTTTCTTTAATCCATAGACGTAACGTGCAGCATTGTTGTAGGCAATAAGCAGTTTATGTTCCGACCTGGAATCAAGTTTGCTATAAACAACTTCTGAATATGTAATTATGGGTAAAATTAGCTGTAAAACTAATTTTCGTCTTGTCTCACATGGTACGAATGCAACAGTCATTCTAAGATTTCGTAACTCGGAATTGATCCGGAAGCCAAGATTAGTGAGCCGGTCCCCGAACTGCAGCTGAGATCCATTGAGATAAATTTGAGGAATTGAGATAAAATTGAGCGGTGATTTGGAGATCGGGAGAACGTAGGACTTTAGTGGATTAAGCTTGAGTTGGTTCTCGCAGGCCCATCTATAAATGGCACATAGGTCTTCATTTACCCTCACACATAAGTCCTCAACAAGACCTACAGGCCTAGACAGATAAATTTGGATGTCATCCGCATATGCATGCATAGACACATGGCTACAAACACTGAAAATGTCATTTATAAACATAGTGAAGAGGAGCGGACCAAGTACTGAGCCTTGAGGGACCCCTGTATTCACTAAATTATAAGAGGAAAAGTTACACCCAACCCTAACCCTCTGAGATCGGCCATGTAGATAACTTTCCAAAAGTTTTACCGCACTATCCGCAAACCCAAAGTAACATTTGAGCTTTTGACACAAAATTGAATAATTTACGCAGTCAAATGCCTTAGAAAAATCCAACAAACACAGTAAGGTAACTTTACCAAGGTCGTAAGGTATTCTTATGTCATCCAGGACTTTAATAATAGCTGTGGAACAACTATGCGCCGGACGGAAACCTGATTGATGGGGTGACATTAGTGTGACTAGAGATCTGCTCAGCCATGAGAGATTGGAAGACTTTGGAGAGTGAGGACAATATGCTGATAGGTCGGAAGTCACCCGGAAGTGAAGCCACTGATTTCTTTGCTACAGGAACAATTGTAGCCACCTTCCAAATCTCCGGAAAACACGAACTTCTGATGCAGTGATTTATTATATACGTGATGGCAATCCCATCCTCACCAACAGCATTTGATTTTATTCTACTGATGCAGCGAATCACATCAAGTTCACTAACAGTGTCAAACTGAAAACTACAAAGGGAGACGGCAAGTCTATCTAATGAACACAGGTTAGGCGTGCAAGACGAGCTAGACACAGAACTGGCAACAAAGTAATCATTTAGTACATCAGGGTCAAGACAACAGGTATCCGAATTTTTACTGCACACTCCGACCCTTTTCATGTTATTCCAAAGCTGCTTGGGCGGTAGAGAAGGACGTAGCTTAGAGCTAAAGAAATTCTTTTTGGACTTTCTGAATATAGAAACAGCTTCATACCTAGCCCTACGGTGCATCTGCCAATTGTAGTCAGTTGGATTTCTCTTCCATTTTCTATAGGTTTTATGACGCTTCTTTAGGGCCAGTTTCACTACAGCAGTAAACCAAGGACAGCTGCTATTGATGACGCGACGTGTACGTATTGGCACATGAGGGTCAAACAATTTGGAAATCTTATCAATCAGAATATTCAGTTTATCATCAACTGAAGAGTACCACCAGCATTCAGACCAATTTACACGTGACAAGTCATTCAACAAACAAACAGGATCAACGGACGGAGAGAGTATTTTCAACAGTAACAGTATTAAACATAATATTCAGAGTACAAAAAATTAAATCATGATCCGAGATAAATGATATTTGGTCGAACAACAACAGCGAAGAAGTATCAGAGACAACAAACATATCCAACAGGCTAGGACAGGCATTGGCCGCAAACCTGGTTGGCATCATAGTATTCACTACTTGCAGGCAAGGCTGTCATTGGCAAGAGTATTAACATTAAAATCACCACATAAAACAAAATGATCATAGTCAATCGCATAACAGGATAATGAAGCAAACAAAGGGTCCAAGCTACAGTTACGGCTAGGATTGTAGACACAAGAAAGAAACACTTTAGTTTTATTGTCAAAGATTTCAATGTTCAGAAACTCCACCTCTGATCCAGAAGACTTACTCAGTACATTGACCTTCAAGTCAGCTTTGCAATATATGGCAACTCCTCCCCCTCTCTCGACAGATCTATCATTGCGGAAAAGTTTAAAATTTTTTAACATTAGGTAAGAATCATTCACATCATTCTGAAACCAAGTTTCAGAGACACAAATAACATCAACAGAGGAGTTCTCAAAGGTGTACCTAACGCAGTCAAGTTTGAAATCGTTTAAACTGTGGGCATTAAAATGAACGATTTTTAGCCCCGAATGCTGCTTGCACAAAACACTGATTAACGTTTTATAATTATCGCTTGCGCCAGAGTCGGAACTATTAATATTAAGCATAATAATAATAAATATAAGTTGCGCAACAGGTGATTGAACTAAAAGCATCCAGATTGGGGAATATAGACAGCTCTAAGATTATAGAGAAGGAAAGGTGTACAAATAGGTTGAAAAAGAAAAAGAGAAAGACGAAGAGAGTATGAGAGAGAGCAAAAAAGAGATAGACAGTAAGAGTAGGCAGAATTAAGGTTAAAATTACAACTAAAGTAGAGTGCAATAATAAATAAATATAATATATATTTAGTTGTAAGGCACATCTCGACCAAAAAGTACCCATGTTTAACAACGCGTAGTCCCACATTTCTATAATCGGTACCCTATCTTCCGTTTTCTCGCCTCAAGCTGATTAAGATACACAGGGCATTCTATACTCGTTGAAGAGTAATTTTCATCAAGACCTATGCGCCGAGTTTGATTCGTGCGAATACAATTAATGCATTTATTAATCGCCTCTTTACTGCAATCACTAGTTTTGTGTTCTCCCAAGCATTTTGAACATGTTTCCTTGTTTTTACAATTTGCCGCCTTATGATTAAAGCCCTTGCACTTAAAACAACTCAGGACATCCACGCCATCATAAATCTTGCAAGTTTCCCACCCTACATACAGTGTTCCAGCCGCAAGGAGTTTCGAAAACGACTCTGCACCCGTTTCAATTAAGGCATTGAAGTAATTTCCGGTTCTTCGTTTCGCTTCGAAAATTTTCACCACAGCTATCTCACACGAACTGATGCTTTGATTTCGCTTTTTGATCCCACTGACTAGATTTTCCTTATCCAATCTCTGCTTTATGCCCACCACAAGTAATTTCGGTTTAATGACCGTCGGTATTTTAATTTCGTACTCAGCTCCCAGTTTTTCAGATAACACTCCTTTGATTTTATCCCGATCCATTTCAGTGTTGCTTTCTATTACTACAACGCCATTGCGATTAGCTTTTACATTCGAAAATTGCAAGTTCAGTGGGTCTACTTTTGCAGCCAGTTCCACTTTAGTCCTCTCACCCGCTTGCTTATTCTTAGGCTGAATAATTAACTTTAGTTCATTTTTTAATTCTGGCAATACTCTTTTCACTTGTGCTCTTTGTTCACTTCGCACCACATCCGCAAATGATGGGTTTGCACTACTGATTGTCCCACTATTATTGTTTACAATTTTCGCAGCACTCATTACTCGTTCGCTTTCTTTCTTTATTATTTCAGCATGTTGTTGTATTTCTTTGGACACCTCGCGAATTTTTTCGTGTTCGTTTTGAACCAATTTGGCTTGCTTTACCAAAATGTCCACCTGATCCCGTATTGTACCCAAGTCAGCCACATTAATTTCACATTTTTGTTGAACTGCCTTAACATATTCCACTCGTTCAGAATACCGAGCTTCGATCGCCTGAAGCAAACTCATGATTTCTGCTTCATTTCTTTCAAGAGCACGCACAAACTCAGTTTTATACTCCTTGAGCTGATTTGCATTTCTTTGGAGCCGTTGTCAACCGTGCTCCGTTGGAGCACCAAGTCAACATTATGGATGTAAAGGACACAGTCATCACACATAAATTTGATTTTTGCACATTCATCGAGCATTCTAAGGCTACATTGGTCCAGTGCACAGCATTTTGAAGCGGAGTGATATATTTTGCCACACACTCCTACACATCGCACACCCGATTCACCACGTATCGCGCCCTTGCACTTAGCGCACTCGGGCATTTCAGCCCAATTTTAAAATTTTGGCGATAACAGGCACAACAAACAGGTAACAGGTTATATCAAAAGAAAAATGAGGCATCAAACTATTCATTGGAAAGTTTTGGTTGAAATCCTGCTAAAGCAAATTCATTATGGTATATAAAAACTCTGTCGATGCTGGTAAACTCGTGGCAACTAGGAAAAATCACCAAAATTTCCAATTGTTGGCGTCATCATAACTTTGTTTTAAAGGGAAATTGTGACAGAAAAAAGAAATAACAAACAAAAATCATTTATGAAATTACGTATTAAAGACTAAGAAGTAAGTAGGTAAGATATATGTATCATCATTATAATGGTTTAATACTATGTAAAATCCGTGTTGGATGTATTGAAGGCTTTTAAACAAAATGGGTAGAAAACATGACCTAACAGTGGAAAAAAGTTGCAAATTGTGGCTTTGGTGAAGGAGGGCAAGTGCAGCTACTCTCCAATAGCCAAAAAACTGCAAGCTTCAAAGGTATCCGTGGTCAATCTTGCAAGAAAGAGCCGAAATACTGACGACTTGCCTTCAGTTTGTAAAACTAATAGGAAGAACTGCCGCGGTATTCGCAAAACTACACCAATAACCGACCGTAGAATCGTGCAAAAAGCTTTGGAGAACCGAAATACTCCATGTAGGGTCTTTTTAGAAGACCTAAAGGGTTATGGTGTCACAGTGTCGCTGATGACGGTGCGTCGTCGGTTATATGAAAATGGGTTCATATGCAGGCGTCCAGCGAAAAAGCCCAAGTTAACCAAAGTAATGCGTCAGCGGCGGTTATATTGGGCACAGTTGCATAAGGCACCAGACAAAACTACTGGACCAAGGTAAATCCATTAAATTTGCTCTTTCCTGCGATTTTTAACAATAACTCCTATTAACCACTTTTTTGCGAAATTCTTGTTATCTTTAGCGCTGAATATCGCTTAGCAGCGGTTACTGAAGAAAAACTATTTGTGCGAAGGAGACAGGGGGAACGATATTCGGACGAATGCATCGTTCCCTGCATTAAACATCCGCCAGCAGTAATGGCTTGGAGCTGCATTACATCGGAAGGTCCTGGTCCAATACATTTCGTTAACCCATTTCCTTCCTCTGTTGCGTATACGCAACGTTACTATTTAAAAAATTCGTATGTGCAGTGTGTGTGAGTTATTGCGATAAATTTTTTGTTCGGAAGATATATCCTTAGGCTTTCTTCCCCTCCATATCTCAACCGTATCTCAACAGTATCGGAAGATGCAGCTCTGGTCATCGCGGGGCTCCTACCGCTAGACCTACTGGCGCACGAGCGCAGCATACTGCAGCAATCTAGACGCAGAGGGGAACCGAGCACCAGTGCCGCTTCCAAAGCCACACTGCGAGACGACAGCATATCTAAGTGGCAAACGCGCTGGAACAATACAGCTAACGGCAGGTGGACCTACCGGCTAATACCTGACATCAAAATGTGGCTCAGCAGGAAGCGAGGCGAGGTGGATTTCTTCCTCACCCAAGTCATCAGCGGCCACGGCTGCTTTAAAGCCTACCTCCACCGCTTTGGGTTCGAGCCTGACCCCCTGTGCGAACTCTGTGACACCCCAGAAGACGCAGAACACGCCTTCTTTGCATGCCCCCGCTTCGAGGGCCAGCGGCGGAGGCTCCACGAGGCACTGGGCTCCACCGCCACCACAGCGAACCTGGTTGCCCTCATGATCGCGAACGACGAGGCATGGAGCGCGGTATGCTGCATGGCCGCTGAGATAATGACCAAACTCCGCATCAATGAGCAAGCCAGGCGAAGACGTGAGCGGGAGCAGCTCTCTCAGGCGCAGAGGCCAGCTGAAGGGTAAGATATGACGAACGACGACTAAACCGGGACAACGGACCATGACGAATAAAAAGTGGACAAACAAACGCTAATAGAGTTTGAGCTATATGCTCAATCCCGCCTCCTGACGAAATGCCTGACGGTCGTACCAGGGGGATAATTCGGACTTGAGAGGGATGGTTTTAGTGCGGTTGAAGTCCCACACTGACGGGGACCTTGGCTTTTGATGCTTTCCATCTCTATATAAAAAAAAAAAAAAAAAAAAAACACTGACACACACACTTGTATACATGTAGACACATGTTTTTCAGACAAATTTTGAATCGCACACTAAAAAATGTCAAACGTTAATTCTTTTTTTGGTCGACATGAAAATACGTTCACATGAAGGCAAGGAAAAATTATAATTGGTTTGTGAATTATCTGGGTGTCATTATGCGTGTTCTAGATAAGTCTCGAATCTGTGTTGTGTGTACGCAACGTTGGCGCGTTGTTCGACAAATGAATTGAAATTAAAATGAAATTATATAAAATAAGTTTTTTAAGAATAACAGATAGCATATATATCGATTTTACTTGAATAATAATTTGTTTCGCAAAAACGGCGAAAAAGGGTTAAAGGAACAATGCGCTCTGCCCAATATATAGACGTACTTTAAAGTGTTTTAGCGTCGTATATCGACACCCTGCAGCAGCCCAAAGAGGAATACATCTTCATGCAAGATGTGCTCCTTGCCACACAGCGCGATCAAGCATAGCCGCTATTAATTCATTACATTTAAATGTATTGGCGTGGCCTGGCAATTCTCCCGATCTTAATCCGATAAAAAAGTGCTGGGCATACTTTACATCCAAAGTGTATAGTCGTGGAAACCCCACGGTAGCCATTCTTAAAGAAAATATTACAGATATTTGGCAAAATGATAGCCAATTGTGAACGATGATGTCCAATTGCATTGATAGCATGCCTCAACGAATAGATAAAATATTAAAAAATACAAACTATAATTTACATATCTTGGTACAAAACTTTCCAAAAACATTAGCGAATCCCGAATCAGCTTTGTTGGAACGATGACAACAATGCTTTGGTTCGTTGTTTGCTCTCCGCTAGCGCTTCGACAAACAATAGGGGTATTCTCGATGTCTTGCACGGAGGAAGAATTCGTAAAAATGAAAACGTGCAAGACTGGAAAATGCTACACATCGAGAACGCACAAAAAGCACACATTGCAAATATTCCAAAAATGCCGCAAACAGCCACAAACTTTCTCCATTTCTTTTTAACCCTTTCCTTCCCATGGTAGCCATATGGCTACCAAATTCAAATTTGGAATTTCGATGTATAATTTTCGATTTCCCCATTCTATGAATTGTATCGCTTAAAAGAAACATTGTTCTGAGGTTTTCCAGCAAAATATGTAGTTTGTTTTTATGGGAACATTGAAAATTGTGCAACGGTTCCCGCTCGACAGGGCAGCAGAATTAAATGGCAAAATTGTGATATTGCTCTATGTTTAACAAAGGACATGTGGCGGCACATACTGTACCGCTCGACATATCAGCAACGGTACCAGCGTGGCACATGTCACGTCGGTGCCAGCGTGGCGGATGGCATGCAACGACGTAACGGACCGCAGCTGTGCTACGACGACAGCGTAGCGGTCTACGGCGGCGACAGCATAGCGGACCGCAGCTGTGCCACGACGACAGCATAGCGGTCTACGGCAGCGACGACATAGCGGACCGCAGCTGTGCCACGACGACAGCATAGCGGTCCACGGCAGCGACAGCATAGCGGTTCACGGCAGCGACAGCATAGCGGGCCGCAGCTGTGCCACGACGACAGCATAGCGGTTTACGGCAGCGACGACATAGCGGACCTCAGCTGTGCCACGACGACAGCATAGCGGTCCACGGCAGCGACAGCATAGCGGTTCACGGCAGCGTCAGCGTAGCGGGCCGCAGCTGTGCCACGACGACAGCATAGCGGTCTACGGCAGCGACGACATAACGGGCCGCAGCTGTGCCACGACGACAGCAACGGCATAGCGGACCGGCAGAACGGACCACGGCCGGCTCGCTGCTATAAAAGAAGCGGTCCTGACACCAGCAATCATCAGTCAATCGAGCAGTCAGTCACCGTCAGGACGCGACACCGGCGGCAGTCGCATTGTTAAAATTTTTAAATAAAAAGTTGTGATTAAAAGTGCAGTGCGTTTCATTTAAAAGTGCTGGTGGACACTAAATCCACCAAAGACACCAAATAACTCTAAAATTCTAACAAATAACTCTAAAAACTTGTAAATAAGGGACATTTTGTTTTCATATAAGAAAAGGTTTTAATTTTGCTTCATAAAAGCCCAGTGTAGTCTAGTGTAGTATGGCTACCTCCTCCTCGCACCTCCCACTGGAAAGTCGAAACCATTTTAAATATGATGCAGACTATTTTTAAATAATTCTCTCGTTTCAAATCACCAATTTCCAATTTGTTTCTATGGCTATTTCATAATTCGGGAAGGAAAGGGTTAATTTGGTTTTCGGTTGATCCATTTCCACCTACAAGCAATACATATATATAAAATATAAAAATATTGAAATAAACGAATTAAATGGCTGTCGCACAATCGAGTCGTGTTGTGTGTCGTGTGCACCTACACACGATGTCACACACAAAACAAAGGTTTTTGCGTAGCATGATATGCAAAAATGCAAATGTTTTTGTATCATTGCACGGATTGCAAGATTCTGCAATTTTTGCATTTCGTGCACCTTGCAAGGGTTTTGCAAGACTTCGAGAATACGCCTGATATCAATAAACATACATACAGTCTATCCAGTAGAAGCGTAATCGACCAAATTTTCACTTAGAGTACCGTTATCAAAAAAATTTGAATGCATCTAAGTAGCCTCAACAGTTTTGTAATACGCACTGCAAAAAATTTTCAGTCTCGTGAAACAATTACAAAGTACAGGGTGTTTTAACAAGATGAGCTCCGCGTGAAAGAAGCGACTTGAAGCCGTATTCTTTTGTCTACGCTCTAGAGGGCCGTAAATGCCACGTTTAACTGCAGCAAAATATATGAAGAAGTCGAAGTCATTCGTAACGAGGTGGACGAATCGGTATATGGAAGCAAAAAATTTCGACGATTTGGCTGGGCGGGGCCTTGAAAAAAAGGCCTCCCTAAAACAGGACAAGACAATTATTGATTTGTTTGCGACGAAGCCGGGCTTATCGTTGCGTAAAGCTTAATCAGTTTTAGAGAAAAGTGTTGGAGAATAAAACTCAGCGATCGCAGTGTCGTGTGATTTATTTGAGGAGTAAAAAACGAGAGAGCGAGTAAATGACAAAATAGAAAGAAGGAAGCAATGTCTGTAGCAATAGAAAGCAATAGTGTTGCCAGATGTGTAAAGTATATCCAACACCCTCACTTATTGAATTAATGAATTACAAGAATATGGAAAGGAATTATTATCTCAAGATACAAAATTATACGTTATGACAATTTAATTTCGATTAATTAATTTCAATATAATTGGTGATGCCCATCCCACTTGCGCATGTCAAAATCCTGCTGCTAGGCACTGCTTTTGTTAGGCAATCCGCTACCATTTCTTCTGTGGGAATATACTGGACTTGTATTGACCTCTGGTTGATGTGGTCTCATATAAAGTGATGTCGCACGTCGATGTGCTTTGACCTTGCACGGAAGGAGTCGGTTTCTGCCAACGCTAAAGCAGATTGATTGTCACATGCGATTTTGATAGGTTGCTGTGCGATGGATGAGTCGAAATCTTTGCCGAATTGTTGCAACCAAATAGCTTCTTGCACAGCTGACGACATCGCCATATACTCAGCTTCAGTGCTGGACAACGCGACTGTTGGCTGCCCCAAGATACAGCTCCGCCACTCAAAGTGAATACGTATCCAGTGCAAGAACGCCGCTTATCGATGTCGGATGCCCAGTCGGCATCTGAATAACCCATGAGGTTTTCAGATCTGCAGAAAGATAGTTTATAATTAACAGTTCCCTTTAGATACCTGAAGATTCGTTTAACAGCAGCCCAATGGGCCTTTCCATGTTCGGCGTTGAATCGACTGACATTATTAACGGCAAACGCGATATCTGGTCGTGTGCCCTGTGCCAAGTATAACAGGCTTCCCAAGGCTTCCTGATACGGCACGTCTGTTAAGCCGTCGCTGCAGTCTCTCACTGATAGCTTCTGGGAGACGACGCTTGGGGTTGACACAGGTTTCGAATTCTCGAATCGTTTCAGGATTTCATTAATGTATTTCATTTGGTCTAAGTAAATACCATTTGCGTCGTATGTTATATTTAACCCAACACAACTTTTTACAACACCTCGATATTTCATCTTAAATGTTGTGGTGAACTCTTTCTTTAACTCATAACGTACTGCTGGAACGTCCCAAAAAACTAATATGTCATCGACATATATGGCAACTATTAGTTTTGCGTCATCTCTAAAGTAAACACATGGATCTGCTTTCGATTTTAGCAACCCAAAACCTCGCAGCGTCTTGTCCAATAGAATGTTCCACTGCCTACCACTTTGTTTTAATCCATAGAGCACTTTTTGTAATTTGCAAGTTTTTCCACTACTTTCACCACCCCCCATTTCGACTTGATCGCTTTACGATTAGCGGGCAGCTCGCATAAAACTTAAGTTTTATTCTCGTCGTGCGAATGCATCTCCGATTGCATGGCTAATTTCCAATTTTCACGATCATCACAGAATATGGCTTCTTCTACAGTTAGTGGGTCGTCGTACGTATTTTTTGTTGCAGCGAAGTGGTTTACAAAACCTTGACTTGCAAAATCACGCAGTGCAGCAGGTCTTGATGATTTTCATATGGATTGAGGGAGCGAGATGTCAATATCGGGAATAAACGTATTATCTGAAGCGGAATCGAACGTCTCATCGTTTGTGTCGTCAGCATAAGAGTCGTCATCGTTTTCGGTTTTGTTCCTCTGTTCTGATGCCCTCACTGAAACTGATTATTCTTGAGCATCCACTGGAACGTGAGAGACAGCGCTTGGCTCGGTTTCCATGAAGACAACGTCACGGCTCGTCGAGACCTTCTTCGTATGTGGATCTAACTTCTTCGCCTTTGGGTCCCACGTGCGTCTGCGGCCTTTTGGGATACGGACCATGACGGGAGTACCAAAAATGCGCATTCCACTCATATCAACATCACGCTGTGTCCACAGTGTTTCTGGAATTTGGCCATTCAATGCGGAACTAGGTGGACGATTTATTATATACACCGCTGTGTTTGCGGCTACGGCCCAAAACGACTTGCACAAGTTAGCATCAAACAACATGCACTTGGCACGCTCCACAATCGTTCGGTTGTACCTCTCCGCTACGCCGTTTTGTTGCGGAGTGTAGACTGCCGAAGTTTGGTGTAAAATGCCGAATGCACGACAGAGTGCCTCGAATTGCTCATTGATATATTCGGTCCCGTTGTCTGTACGTATAACCTTGATGCTTTTGCCGAATTGCTTCTCAACGAAACGCTTGAAATTTGTGAAACAATTAGAAACTTCGGATTTGTTTTTTAAAAAATATACAAACACCATCCGTGAGTAATCATCCACGAAGGACAGGAAATACTTTGAACCTCCAATTGATGCTGTTTCCATCGGTCCGCACAGATCAGAATGGATGAGTTGAAGTAATTCCGTAGCACGAGATCCGACGTGTTTGAATGGTGCGCGTGATTGCTTGCCTTTGTAACAGGCCTCGCAATTCGCCAGCATGCTTGCATCGCCACCGAATTTAATGTTATTGTTGTTTCGGAGTTTGCATAAATCAGCAAAGTTCAAGTGGCCAAGGCGGCGATGCCACGTTATCACACTCGTTTTTTCGTTTGCAAGCATGCATGAAACAGGCTCAACGCGAAGTTTGTAGACGCCCGAACGACCGATAGCTTCGGCGACAAGTTCGCCACACGGGCCGAATAATTGGCATCTCCCCTTGTTAAACACGACTTCGTTCCCGTTTTCGGTAATTTGCGAAACAAACAGCAAATTTGAAGTTGACTGGGGTACATATAACACTTGTTTCACTTCAACCTATATTTGTCCTATGCGAAGTATTACGGTACCGATGCCTTCCACGGCCATTTTCTCATTATTTGCCGTAATTATTTCGCGAATTGGGGAAGCGTTTAGGTTATTTATGCAGTCTTTAAAGGGTTTCATGGGCTTTGAAGCACCGCTATCTATGTACCAATCGTTTCGATTTAGCTCGTTTGTACCCGATGCCTTTGCACTGAATGCTACTTTACTTAAATTTTGCCGCATTTTCTTACTGTCATTGCAGTCCCTACTGAAGTGTCCTTTTCGACCATAATTGTAGCATCTAAGCTTTTGCTTGTTGAGTTTGGTACCATTTTTTTTTTACACTTAGGAAGGCACTTCCACCGGTTGTCGTTTTTTCGTAGTCTCCGTCAAGTAGCTTCATTTTAATATTTTCGCCGGTTATGCATACTCCGCTACTTTCAATACCCATAATAAACGGTTTAAAGTCATCACTCAGCCCTGCGAGCATTATCGCGCCTAGCCACTCGTCACTTATATCGAAACCGATCCCCGACACCTTATTAGCCGTATTCACTAGCTGATTTACGTAGGCCGACATAGTTTCGCAATTTTCAAGACGTACGGTGATTAATTTCCGCAACAAACCAATTTTTCGCGTAAGTTCGCAATCTTCGTACAGGTTTTGGAGCGTTTTCCAAATGTCACTACCCGTTTTTTGATTTTGAATATGTAAGGGAGAGGGCTGGGTTGTGAACAGGGGTTTTGTTTTTTGGCTCTAACTTTTCACAGAATAAAGATATCGAAAAATCGAAGATACCGTTGGAAAGGTGAATATATAACGCAACTTTGTTATGAAGACAGATTACCGTTTTGATTGAAATTTAACTCTCTACGTCCAATTTTCTAAGAACGTGATTTTTCGCTTTTTCAAAAAAGTGGCTGGGTTGTGAACCATCTGGAAAATCCCTATTAAAGTCGGAAAATACGAAGAAAACACCCATAATTTCTAAGTACATTGAGAATTTATTTAATCAGGAAGCCTCAAGAGGTGAAAAAAAGTTATAATGACGCCTCTTAGGCCAAAAAATCGCAATGAATGAAACTGCTCAATTTTTTAAATTTTCATCCTAATCTGTGTCGGAATGTTTGCATGTGAAATACGAACGTGTTCTCGTATTGGCTCACTTCAAGTGAACACAACGAAATCGAGTGAAATTATATAAAATGACTTTATTTTTATATATCCGTCCATATTTGACAGTGTTAGAACAAATGTAGTACGAAAAACAGGTGGTTCATAACCCAGCCACCTCACTGGTTCACAGCCCAACCACGATGCCATTTTGGAAACTTTAAAATAAACGACACTTCCAATCATAATTCGACATAAACAAATATTGCATCGTAAAATAGAATCAAAACACTAAATAAACATGTATTACACAGACTTTTTGCAATAAGCTCAGTCACTCAGTCATAGCACTTAAAAAAAAAGCCAACAAGTTTTCGCAGTCGGTTTTCAAACACGATGTCTTTCAAACTCGATTGCTGCCACAAGCAATACGTGTTTGTACTTCGGTGTAACCACAAAAGCAGAGTCATATCATAAGACAAAATTGACAGTTGAAAGATTGGCGATATGTCAATTAGGGAAAGAAAAAACGGCAATGGTTCACACCCCAGCCCTCTCCCTTACATATATGGCTTCATCAATGGATAAAACAATTTTGGCTTGCGCCTTGCGCAGTTTTTTTTTCGTCCGTTTCTTTAACAGGATCTGTGATAGCATTGTGGAGATCGCATAGCTCCAAAATGCTTTCCATCGCGAATTTCCACGTGTGGAAATTTTCACTACCGCGAAGTTTCTCGATCACGTGAGACTCTTGACCGGCCATTTTTGTTATTACAACGAATGTAAAGTCCTTTACCGGCGGTCTCGCTTTTATTTTCAGTTAGCAACGAATGCTCCCTCGACTCACACTTATTCACAGAACTTAACTTAGGCTTAGGCAATTATTTCGGCAGGCACGCGGTTGCCTGGGCCCATAACCTGTTGGAGAATAAAACGCAGCGATCGCAGTGTCGTGTGATTTATTTGAGGAGTAAAAAACGAGAGAGCGAGTAAATGACAAAATAGAAAGAAGGAAGCAATGTCTGTAGCAATAGAAAGCAATAGTGTTGCCAGATGTGTAAAGTAAGTATATCCAACAAAAAGTGATATTCAAATATCAAAAGAGACGATTCGAGGACGTTTAAGAACTAACGACGTTAAATACCGGAGCTCTTTGAAAAAACTGTTGCTCTCATCATCACACGTTCAAAAACGGCTTGCCTGGGCTTATGCCAATTCAGATCGGAAATCGAATAATGTAATATTTACGAATGAATCTCAATTTTGGGCATATATTAGCATAAATCGATCTCGGTGTGCCGCCATCAACCGATTGTTCCAACGAACTGTTAAAGACCCAGTAAAGGTCCATGTTTGGGGCTGCTCCTCAGAAAAAGGATTTGGGCGACGTTTCGTTGTAACCGCCAACTTGAACGCGGTTTAGATGAACAAAATTTATGAAAACAGCTTTATTACCATCAGCTGCGAAGATGTTCGGGAGAAGAGGACGCTCTTGGATTATACAAGAAGACAACGACCACAAACATCGCAGCCGAATGTGTGCTGAGTGGAAACAGCAAAATGGGGTAGAAGAGTTAGATTGGCCCTAACAGTCGCCTGATGCCGACCCGATAGAAAATGTGTGGGCAATTGTAAAGCAGAAACTCAGAGGAAATACTATATGGACAGCAAAACCGTTATCGAGACAAATTGGGCTGATTTGAAGTCGATTGCCTCGGCAACTTGCTCAGAACTTAACGCAAAGTATGGGTCGGAGGTGTGAGGCCATTTTAGCTAATGGCGGCGACTATACCTGTAATTAAAAATATTGCGTACAATAAATATTATAAACTTATAAATGCAGGTTGTTTGAAACGAATCGGAAAAAATAGTTTCCAAGTTACGACGATCACGCTTCTATTGATTAAAAATATGATGAATTAAAAATATTGCGTACAATAAATATTATAAACCTATAAAATGTAGTTTGTTTGAAACGAATCGGGCAAATAGTTTCCAAGTTACGACAATCACGCTTCTATTGATTAAAAATATGATGAATTAAAAATATTGCGTACAATAAATATTATAAACTTATAAAATGCAGTTTGTTTGAAACGAATCGGACAAATAGTTTCCAAGTTACGACGATCACGCTTCTATTGAACAGACTGTACATACATGCAAAAAAGGATTGAGTGATCACTACGCCACGACAACCATCATTTCAATGTACACGAGCGAAGCCGGTGCGAACAACATTGCTTTTTGCTGTCCAACGAAATTCTTACAGAAAATGTTATGAACTAAACATGCTCAAATGCCTGCGCTTCGCTCTTACCTCTCGCATCATAACAGCCGAAAACACTTTTGTTCCCACATACGCGTTCTTACTACACATAGTCTTTAACATTTTTAACTTTAACTTTTAACATTCTGTCAAGATCTCTTCGGCAATTTGATTTGTTCAATGTGTGTCGAGTCAAAACAACGTATGCTTTAACTGCTCCTATCTTGCGCTCTATAGTTGAGTTTAATATAGTATTTCGAGGAACATTTTGTGGATTTTGCGTCTTCCAAAAAAATTTTTTTTAATCTCTTGTACCTTATTTATTGATAATTTTATTACTATTAAATATATCCTCAGTTTGACCCTCATTAGTCTGTAAACTTTTGTATTAGACTAATTAATTTACAATAAATTAAATGAAAATAAATTGAAATGAAAAGTACATGCATTTAAGGACAGGTAGATCAAACATTAAAGAGGCCGACAGCGTATTTACTTCAGCTAAGGTTCGAGGAATAGGTGCGTTACTACCGTATTTCGTTTTAGAGAATGACTTTATCCCGCCTTGGCAGATAAATTAATTTATCCTATTTAATGTAACAACATTGATTTATTAAAAATGTATTATTTGCTTTATTTGGCGTCTCCATAAATCAGTTTTTGCAAAATGCAAGGCTACAAAGCATGCAAAAGCAGCAGCAAAGAAACGAAGAAGTACAAACTGCTGCAGCAGAGGTTAAAATTGGAAGGCTTTTACCAACAAACTATTCTTATAACACAAAGTATTGTTTTCAGTGCTTGAACCGTTTACGGTTGCTGTCTTGACTATTTTCCTTTAACTCTTCTAAGGACACCCTCTTAAAACCTCATAGTTGAAACCCCATGGTCTGGACAGACCGAAAAGAGGATAGCAGATGCAAAAAAGAGGGTATTTGAGGATTGTGGGAGTCAATATAGTTTTTTATATTTTTGTTTATGAGTTTATGTGCAGCTGCCGTGGCTCAGTTGGTTAGTGCGTTGGACAACGAGTCAAAGGCAGCAACCGCAGGTTCAAATACTGCCTGTAATAACACCTAAAAAAAAATAACGGGAAACTCGTTTTCTCTTTCGGTGGCTGTCCTCTCAGCTGGAAATGGCAAACCTCTGAGAGTAACAATTGCCTATGAAAAGCTCCCAACCTGCCGTTCGGAACCGGCATAAAACTGTAGGTCCCTTCCACCCGCGTACAAAATTCACACGCACAACACGGGTGGTTGCGGTTAGCTAGGCCTTAGTCTCGTGTAAGCGGGCTGCCGTGCCAGTCAATTATTATTATTATTAATTAAAACTAAAAATTATGAGTTTATGTGAGTATTGTGTACAGTCCCTGTTCATCGAATTATGACCGATGAAAAAATCTAGAAATTTCTACTTCGATCATCGATAAAACAAAAACTAATCAAGTAAAAATAACAAATGAGGTATCAAATTATTCATTGGAAAGTTTTGGTTGAAATCCTGCTAAAGCAAATTCATTATGGTATATAAAAACTCTGTCGATGCTGGTAAACTCGTGGCAACTAGGAAAAATCATCAAAATTTCCAATTGTTGGCGTCATCATAACTTTGTTTTAAAGGGAAATTGTGACAGAAAAAATAAATAACAAACAATAATCATTTATGAAATTACGTATTAAAGACTAAGAAGTAAGTAGGTAAGATATATCATCATTATAATGGTTTAATACTATGTAAAATCCGTGTTGAATGTATTGAAGGCTTTTAAACAAAATGGGTAGACAACGTGACCTAACAGTGGAAAAAAGTTGCAAATTGCGGCTTTGGTGAAGGAGGGCAAGTGCAGCTACTCTCCAATAGCCAAAAAACTGCAAGCTTTAAAGGTATCCGTGGTCAATCTTGCAAGAAAGAGCCGAAATACTGACGACTTGCCTTCAGTTTGTAAAACTAATAGGAAGAACTGCCGCGGTATTCGCAAAACTACACCAATAACCGACCGTAGAATCGTGCAAAAAGCTTTGGAGAACCGAAATACTCCATGTAGGGTCATTTTAGAAGACCTAAAGGTTTATGGTGTCACAGTGTCGCTGATGACGGTGCGTCGCCGGTTATATGAAAATGGGTTCATATGCAGGCGTCCAGCGTAAAAGCCCAAGTTAACCAAAGTAATGCGTCAGCGGCGGTTATATTGGGCACAGTTGCATGAGGCACCAGACAAAACTACTGGACCAAGGTAAATCCATTAAATTTGCTCTTTCCTGTGATTTTTAACAATAACTCCTATTAACCACTTTTTTGCGAAATTCTTGTTACCTTTAGCGCTGAATATTGCTTAGCAGCGGTTACTGAAGAAAAACTATTTGTGCGAAGGAGACAGGGGAACGATATTCGGACGAATGCATCGTTCCCTGCATTAAACATCCGCCAGCAGTAATGGCTTGGAGCTGCATTACATCGGAAGGTCCTGGTCCAATACATTTCGTTAACCCATTTCCTTCCTCTGTTGCGTATACGCAACGTTACTATTTAAAAAATTCGTATGTGCAGTGTGTGTGAGTTATTGCGATAAATTTTTTGTTCGGAAGATATATCCTTAGGCTTTCTTCCCCTCCATATCTCAACCGTATCTCAACAGTATCGGAAGATGCAGCTCTGGTCATCGCGGGGCTCCTACCGCTAGACCTACTGGCGCACGAGCGCAGCATACTGCAGCAATCTAGACGCAGAGGGGAACCGAGCACCAGTGCCGCTTCCAAAGCCACACTGCGAGACGACAGCATATCTAAGTGGCAAACGCGCTGGAACAATACAGCTAACGGCAGGTGGACCTACCGGCTAATACCTGACATCAAAATGTGGCTCAGCAGGAAGCGAGGCGAGGTGGATTTCTTCCTCACCCAAGTCATCAGCGGCCACGGCTGCTTTAAAGCCTACCTCCACCGCTTTGGGTTCGAGCCTGACCCCCTGTGCGAACTCTGTGACACCCCAGAAGACGCAGAACACGCCTTCTTTGCATGCCCCCGCTTCGAGGGCCAGCGGCGGAGGCTCCACGAGGCACTGGGCTCCACCGCCACCACAGCGAACCTGGTTGCCCTCATGATCGCGAACGACGAGGCATGGAGCGCGGTATGCTGCATGGCCGCTGAGATAATGACCAAACTCCGCATCAATGAGCAAGCCAGGCGAAGACGTGAGCGGGAGCAGCTCTCTCAGGCGCAGAGGCCAGCTGAAGGGTAAGATATGACGAACGACGACTAAACCGGGACAACGGACCATGACGAATAAAAAGTGGACAAACAAACGCTAATAGAGTTTGAGCTATATGCTCAATCCCGCCTCCTGACGAAATGCCTGACGGTCGTACCAGGGGGATAATTCGGACTTGAGAGGGATGGTTTTAGTGCGGTTGAAGTCCCACACTGACGGGGACCTTGGCTTTTGATGCTTTCCATCTCTATATAAAAAAAAAAAAAAAAAAAAAACACTGACACACACACTTGTATACATGTAGACACATGTTTTTCAGACAAATTTTGAATCGCACACTAAAAAATGTCAAACGTTAATTCTTTTTTTGGTCGACATGAAAATACGTTCACATGAAGGCAAGGAAAAATTATAATTGGTTTGTGAATTATCTGGGTGTCATTATGCGTGTTCTAGATAAGTCTCGAATCTGTGTTGTGTGTACGCAACGTTGGCGCGTTGTTCGACAAATGAATTGAAATTAAAATGAAATTATATAAAATAAGTTTTTTAAGAATAACAGATAGCATATATATCGATTTTACTTGAATAATAATTTGTTTCGCAAAAACGGCGAAAAAGGGTTAAAGGAACAATGCGCTCTGCCCAATATATAGACGTACTTTAAAGTGTTTTAGCGTCGTATATCGACACCCTGCAGCAGCCCAAAGAGGAATACATCTTCATGCAAGATGTGCTCCTTGCCACACAGCGCGATCAAGCATAGCCGCTATTAATTCATTACATTTAAATGTATTGGCGTGGCCTGGCAATTCTCCCGATCTTAATCCGATAAAAAAGTGCTGGGCATACTTTACATCCAAAGTGTATAGTCGTGGAAACCCCACGGTAGCCATTCTTAAAGAAAATATTACAGATATTTGGCAAAATGATAGCCAATTGTGAACGATGATGTCCAATTGCATTGATAGCATGCCTCAACGAATAGATAAAATATTAAAAAATACAAACTATAATTTACATACACTATGGAGCAAAAGTGAACACTTAAAAGTCGAGTTTTGACACTAAGTAAAATAACTTGCATAATACATGTTGTTTAAATAAATGTTTACTTTCTTAAAACAGTTCATTATTGATAAAAAAGATGGCATTGAAAAATAATAACTAAAACATCAACTTCATTGTTACAAAATTCCTTAAGATTCATATAGATAAGTGTTCGGTTTTGCACTCTTTACTTTATTTGTGAATAAAGGGGTACAAATCTTTAGTTAATATTTGCTGAAGCCTCCTTTGCTCTTAAGGACTTCTTTAACTCGCTTTGGCATACTTTCAAGCAGATTTTGGCAAGTTTCGATTGGTATATCGGCCCAAATTTGCTGTACTCGATCCCAAAGGTCCATTATACTATTTGGAGGGGTTTCGTAGTTTCCCAGGCGTCGTTTGACAATGGACCACAAATTTTCTATTGGATTGAGGTCTGGACTTTGGGCTGGCCAGGTCATTATGCTGATTGTTTGCGTTTTGAGCCATTTTTTTACATCTTTGGATGTGTGTTTCGGATCATTATACTGTTGAAACACAATATCCTGTTCTCTAAAATACATCTGGCCCATTGCAACTGGGAGATTTTCATAGAGCATATTCAGATAAACTTCTTTAGTCATTATGCCTTTGATTAAAATTAGTGGACCAACCCCAAACTGCGAGAAACATCCCCAAACCATCAGAGATCCACCACCGTGTTTTACTGTCTCAATTACTTGGTGCTGCTGAGTTGCTCTGCCGGTATTAGACCAAAAGTAATAGATACCATCTGAATTAATACGGTTAATTTTGCACTCGTCTGACCACAAAACACGTTTCCAGTCATTCACGGTCCAATGCTGGTAATACAATGCAAACGCCACACAGTGGCTCAATTTGTCATTTCAGGTTGCAAAATTAATAACTCCTGAACGAATAGAGATAATTGGAAAATTTTTTTTGCTGTTGATTAGAAATTCATCAGGCTATTGTATTCTCAAAAATAAACTCAATCAAGTTACAGGGTGCTACGTAATACTTTGTCAAAGTTCGGCTTACTGTAAATAAGAATAATGCGAGCAACAATGATATGTTTTAGTTGCAAAATTAATGAAAATGCATTAAAAAAGATGAAAAGTAATAAGAAATTTAAGAAATAAGCTGAAAGAGTCAAATTTAAAGATACAAATTCATAAATTTTGCTTTCAAAATGAGAACCAGAATTCGAAAAATGTCCAAAAAAGTCAATTTTTCTTTGGATAATCCCAAGTTTAAAAACAATGCTAAAGCTTCATTAGGACTATATTTGATCGGTAGCACATTGGGTGGGGTCTGTGGGGAATACTGTCTTTTATTCTTTTAACGCGACCCGGGCTTGCTGGTAAAACTGCTTTCACTATAACGCCTTTCATTTTCTCCTGATCCTTATTTTATTTTATGATCAAAGCTGAAAAGTGGGTGGCAGTTATTTTTTCCGTTGCCTCCATAAGCTTCCTGTTTTTAGTGAATGACGCACAGTCCTGAGTTGACTTTTTTGGCCTTCCTTTTGCCGCCTTTGATGTGGATGGTTGGTCATCGCTTATGCTATATGCATCGAAGTATATTATTTTTTTTTACCACTCCTCATTATTCTGGACAAAATTGAATTGGGTACGGTTTGCCGCAATCCATTTCCACTTTATAGTACGATAAGTCCTGGATATCTTCTCTTTAGTCGTAGATATGTTGGCTGCAGGGAAACTTCCTTCGACGTAACCAGAACGAACTGCTCCTTTGTCTTCGAAATAGTAAATATTTCAAACAGCTTCGAATTTTTCAAAAACTTTTTTGTGCTTCTTCTTCGGTTAAGCTGCAGTGGCGGAGTTGAATTGATGTTTAGTTTCAATTAAATTCGAAACTAACTTTACTTACATTCAAATAGTAGGCACTAAGCTTCTAATAATAGCAGGTACCTGCAGTTCTTAGGTTTTTACCCGTTGCGAGATTTTTGAACAGCCCAGACATATAAGTGGGTTTTAGGCAATGCACATAGATACGGCAGCCGCCGTGGCTCAGTTGGTTAGTGCGCGGTCCAGCGAGTCGCATGCAGAGCGACGCAAGATCGAATACTGCATGTAGTAACACCTAAAAAAATAACGGGAAACTCGTTTTCTCTTTCGGTGGCTGTCCTCTCAGCTGGAAATGGCAAACCTCTGAGAGTAAAAATTGCCTATGAAAAAAGCTCCCAACCTGCCGTTTGGAACCGGCATAAAACTGTAGGTCCCTTCCACCCGCGTACAAAGTTCACACGCACAACACGGGTGGTTGCGGGAAGCTAGGCCTTAGTCTCGCGTAAGCGGGCTGTCGTGCCAATCAAAAAAAAATTATTAATTACATAGATATAAGTTTGCTTTTTGTTTTTCAATAACTAATTGTTTTATTGGTGCGGTTGAACTCAAAGACTAATGGCGACTTACTGAGTTTTGCTCAAATTAAAAAAAAATTGTATGACAGACACAGTGTTAGTATTTTGTTAAAAACAAAAGCATTACATCAAAGGATACATGATAGCTGATTGCCGGAAATGAAAGCAAACTTGTTTTTCGTACGTGCGAACTGCGCATCCAGCAAAAGTACTCTTTACTTCGAGCTTACAGCAATATACGCCAAAACAAAGTCGACTTAATATGGAGTTGCAAGCTTGTATCACATCTTAAATGAAGCCAAAATCCAAATTTGCATGCCCTGGTAACGATTATAATCGCGTGTAATTGATTACTATCAAAATCTTGACGAACTTGTTCGAACGCACGCACCCGAAAGCACAAAATTGCGCGAGGTGGCCACAGAAAAATCGCTGTAAAATCCAGTCGGGCAAAATCGGACACCCGATCTCTTCAGGGCAGTACTCACAGAAGACTAGTGAACAATTTTCCCAAAGACGGAACCGTGGCAAGTATGGCCTTTTTTTTGAAAGTCTATCGAAAGTTCAAAAAGAGTAATAAAAACAGTGCTTCAAGTGAGTGCCTATGAAAAGACAACAATAACAACCAACTTTTTTTTCTATATTTAATTATTTACTAAAAATGCCTTCTTTTACAATGCTGGTGCAAAAAGTTTCAATTAATTTGCTCCTTTCCGTATTTTAAAACTTCAGCTTTGCCGAAAAAGTGCGAATTGCTGATATTATTTCACACTCTAAAAATTGCTCAACTTTGACGGGCTCTACAAGCAAAACTATTTGTCCAATTTAGTTAAGGTTTTCGGATTTCTTAGGTCCAAGCATTTATCTATCGGACAAGTATAACAGTTTCCCCTAAATCGAACATGACAAAATCGACTTTTGCAACCTACGTCGGCAGAATCAGCCACTGTGCGCCATTCGCGCCTTTTTATTTTTCGCTGATAGCTTGGGCTTTTTTGGCTTTTTAGCAGGAATACATCCAACACTCTTGAGTGCACGTCGCACGGTCCATATACTGGCATCTTTGTTTATCCTTTGGGCTGCTTGTTTTGGTGTTTTTACCTTTCCCGACATTAGAGACCGCGCCATTTGCCTAGCATCCGCAGAGTTCAGGATTCTTGGACGTCCATTTTTGTTACTTTTGTTGAGCACACACTTATTTTTTTTAATTTTCATGACGTAGCTTTGTGATATTTTTAATTCTTTTGCTATTTCACGTGTAGACTTGTCCATTCGGAGCCGTCTTTCAACTTCCGCCACAATTTTTGCATTGCACTTCCTCATTTCACGGTAGATAAAATAGAATCAAGATAATTGCAAAACTACTGCACCAAATTGATATGAATGTTTACTTGTAATTGCTTTAGCACGAATTGAGCACAACTAGAGAAAATAACGATACATTCATCAAGCCTACTGCTTTAAATTTTTCAATTTTGGAACAGTGCAAAACTGAACACTAATCTATTTAAATCCAAAGGAATTTTTTAGCAATGAAGTTTATATTTTAGTTGTTTTTTTTAAGATAGCATATCTTTTTATCTAATATGAACGGTTTTAAGAAAAAATTTTTTTTTAGAAATAATGTTTATTATGCAAGCTATTTTACCTAGTGTCAAAACTCGATTTTTAAGTGTTCACTTTTGCTCCATAGTGTATCTTGGTACAAAACTTTCCAACGAATACATTGATACCTCATTTGTTATTTTTACTTGATTAGTTTTTGTTTTATCGATGATGGAAGTAGAACTTTTGAAATTTTTTCATCGGTCATAATTCGATGAACAGGGACTTTATTATTATGTGTGTAAGTATGTAAAATAGTAGAAATTGTGAATACCATAATTTCTCTTCCTTGCTTACGTTTAATTCAGTGTTGCCATATTTGCATTAGCTTTTTTCTAACTGTGTTTAGCCTAGCAAATTCCTGAGTGAAAACATTTTGTAATTATATAAAGGACTTTACGTTTAAATATTTTACTGAACCTCAAAGTAAAGTAATTTATGTTTTGCTCACGTTCTTTTAAAGACAAATAGTTCTGTGGTATAACCGCTTAAGTCGACTTAAGAAGGAAGTTAATGTTAAGAAGAGTTATGGAAGCCAACACAATCCCTTGACTGTGCTCTATGTTTGTGTAAAATCGGGGAGTTTCTAACTTTAAATTTAAAAAAGTTATTAATAAAAACCTACTCGCATTCCCATAACGAACCACTACGCGCTAAAACTTTAAAACGAGATTGCTCGAACCAGCAATTTTCGACTTAGGCGGTTATTGCTTTTGACCACAGAATTTTAATTAGTAAATTCAAGCGAATGGCACTGGCTGCTAATATGGCGTTCAAACTGACGACTTAAACGTGTTTAATGTGCTTAAACAAGTTAAATGAACAAAACCAGTTCGAAAACCTGTTCATTCCCATGCAATTGTTGTTGGAAATTAAACGTGTTAAACCATTTAACATGTTTTGAAACGAGTTTAACGCAAGGTTGCATCCGAAAGCTTTCTATGAAAAAGCTTTTTTGGCAACTGAATACAGCGCACACCCTAAACACAAACCAGAAAAAACATCCCTATAGATTCAGCTGTCAATTTATCACAACAAAACCAAACAAACATTGAAAATGTGAAAATTTTGAAATATATAAAAATTATCGTGTTGCTCGCACTGCTTTCATTCCATTCGTCGCCTTTTTGTGGCATCTGAATACAAGGCGTCTAATATTGAATGAAGTTGAGTACGATGCCGTGGTTTATGAAATATGCGCCAATATTTCGCTTGAATTATGCTCCCAGCACATCAGTTTACAAAAATATTTGTTTGTTGTGTGTAAACAAACTGCTGTCAAATTAAACTTCATTGAGCAGTCTGGACGGTTGTGTTCAACAAAAAGCTCTTTTTACTTAAACTAGTTTAAATGAGTCAGTTTGAACGCCATATAAGGCTATCTTTTATGTTCAGATACCTTAATTTTAGAAAAAACGTAGACTTTTTAGCTTAAAAAAATTATATAGCTGTGGCGGCACATACTGTACCGCTCGACAACCTAGCAACGGTGCCAGCGTGGCACATATCAGCAAAGGTGTCAGGGTGGCGGAGACACCAACGATATAGCGGATCGCAGCTGTGTCATGACAACGTAGCGGTCTAGGGCAAGCAACAGCATAGCGTACGGTAAGCAACGACGGTATAACGGACCACGGCCGGGCAGCCTGCGAGGTTCGCTGCTATAAAAGAAGCGGTGCTGACACCAGCGATCATTAGTCATAGTCAGGACGCGACACCAGCGGCAGTGAATTCAATAATATTTGTAATACACTTGATCCTTTTTTTACGCGGATTATTTGTACGCGGATTTTTTGTACGCGGTTTTTTAAAACTACTCCCACCTACTTTTTCTACGCGGTTTTATTTTTTGTACGCGGTTTTTTCTTACTCGTTATTTTTTCGTTTGCATCAATTATGTGCCTTTTGTGAGCATACTTTATGCTACACATGAAATAAAATGCAACTCTGTTGCCATTGAAAGAGAAAAGAAGGAAATGTCAAAAATTCTGATATGTAAAAAAATGACATATCGCAATGGCGCCAACACGAAATACTTTCAACTTTCGCGAAAAAATACACATCTTGGATAAAATAAGAAGCGGCGAGAAGATAGCGGCCATTGCTAAACAGCAAAAGGTTAATGAGTCGACTATACGAACAATTCGAAAGAATGAAAAGGCCATTCGTAGTGCAGTTCAAACCAGTGGAGTAGAAAGCTCAAACTTATTCTATGTGAGGGACATAGCGCTGATTAAAATGGAACGCGCATTGGCTTGTTGGGTGGAAGATCACATCCAAAAGAGAATACCCGTTGATACAAGATGTATTCAGCAAAAAGCAAGGCAATTTTACCATCGCTTGAAAGATGAGGAGCCATCCATTTCGAAAGCTGCAAACTCGCCTACGTTTACTGCCAGCAATGGGTGGATCAAAGGGTTCCTGCAACGACATTCACTGCATAACGTAAAAATACGTGGTGAAAGTGCATCTGCAGATGAGCAGGTGGCACAGGAATTCCCGAAAGTCTTTTGTGAAGTCATTGCTGCCGGAGGATATGTTGCAGACCAAGTGTTTAACGCCGACGAGACAGGCCTCTTTTGGAAAAAAATGCCTAGTCGCACGTATATCGCCAAGCATGAAAAATCGGCTAAAGGCTTTAAAGCAGCAAAAGAACGTGTGACATTCTTGCTATGCAGTAATGCTTCTGGCGACAAACTTTTGAAACCGCTGCTTGTAAACAAGTATCTCAAGCCAAGAGCTTTAAAAGGTAGCCTTTTTATTTAACGGGTAGACAGATTAACATTTTTCCTGTTTTATAGGCGCGGACTTGAAACATTTGCCAGTTCATTGGATGGCAAACAGGAAAGCATGGGTAACTGCCTCACTTTTTAAGACATGGTTTGAAGAATGCTTTGTTCCTGAAGTTCGAGAATACCTTTACTACAGGAATCTTGACTTTAAAGTTTTGTTGCTAATTGATAATGCTCCTGGTCATCCATTAATAGAACATCCGAACATTAAAGTAATGTTTCTACCGCCAAACACAACATCACTTATCCAGCCACTTGACCAGGGCATTATCGCAACATTCAAGTCTTACTACATAAAACATTCTTTTCAGTATGTTTTGGATAAAATCGAAAATGACACCGAGTTGGATGTAGTTTCTGCATGGAAGGCGTTTACAATAAAAAACTGCATAGATTGCGCTAAGCGCGCTTTGAAGGAAATTAAAAAGAGTACTCTCAATAAATGCTGGAAAATTCTCTGGAAAGATGTATTATTGCAAGGCGAAGGTGAAAGTGAAAGCGCGAGTTTGACTGCTTATGCCGACATTTTTGAGCTGGCTAGAAATATTGGAGGCGAAGGATTCGAAGATATGGATGTAGAAGACATCAACGAACTTTTTGAAGATGGTGTTGCAGAAGACGATGAAATCATCGAAGCGTTGTATGAAAACAACAATAATGAAGATCCTTTGGAAGAGGATATAGAATGCTTTGATGCTGCACCACTTACAGCAAGTTTGATTAAACAAGGCTTAAAAAAGGCAATGGATCTGGAAGAATTTTTTGTAAATCATGATCCAAATATTGAGCGGTTGACCATATTTCGTCGCGAATTAAAACAAGCTATGAACCGCTATCACGACTTGTATGAGGAAGCCAAAAATAAAATGCCTCAACGGTTGATGACGGATTATTTCAAGACTTAATTAAAAGCTATAAGTGCTTCATTTATGATCTCATTGATTTGCTTATGTGCTATATGAATTGTTCCTTTACTGTAAAGCAGTGTAAAATATATATTATTTTTCATTTTATGTCCTTTTTTAAATAAATGCGAATGTTTACATACATAACTAAAACGAAACATATTTTTGTACTGTGGTGGAACGAGTTAGATATTTTGTATGGGAATATAGTTTTTTCTGCGCGGATTTCGTTTTTACGCGGTATTTTTCAGAATATAGACCGCACAAACAATTTTGTATGAGAATATGTTTATTTTTACGCGGTTTCTTTTGCGCGGTATTTTTTTGGTCCCAGTATACCGCGTAAAAACAGGATCAAGTGTATTGTGTAAATAAACTAATAAATTTGTTGTTGTTTGAAGTGCAGTGTTAATTAAAAAGTGATGGTGGACACTAACTCCTTCAAATAGCCTATATAGCTTAAAAAAATATATACCGTTTTTTGTCATTTTTCGCCCGTTTAGTCTTTTTCCCAAAAAAATTATTACAACACTGATTTTATTAAGTAAAAATATCCTTGAATAATAAAATAAATATCGAAATTAAACTTCAATGAATTCAAAAAATTCAAATTAAAAAATATGACTAACGCAAAAAATAAAAAATTATAAAACACGTTGTTTATGGATCTGCTTCAACTGATTGACCAATATGGTGATTGCAACGATATAATGCAGTATAATGACTCAAAGACATTTACAGTGGGTGGTCAAGCAATTAGCACGCTTCAAGCAATCAAATGCTTTTTATGTTTAACCGTAGATCGAGCTTAAAAAAAATAAAGGAATCCTATCCTTTGTATCATTTTTGATACATACTGAAATTCATATGGAAAAATGAAAAAAATTAGGAAATTGTGTTACAAATGGGGTTTCTTTTTAAAGTAAGAATTTATTAGTGCAATCTGTGCAAATATTTGTGTCTTTACAATATGGTTTTTCAGATAGGTAGTAGAATAAGGAGGTCAATTTATGTTTGCCCATTCCAGAATAGTAGCATTTAGGACACCTTGCTCGGTTCTTCTTGGATGATTTATCAGTTGTTAATTGTTACAGAAGCCCAGTCTCATTATTTTCAGAGCTTGAAAAATTGCAATGTAAAAGTTTCGAAAGCAACTCCATAGATGCGTCGTTTCTTGGAAGTTGCTTTCTGTTCTAGATATAAGGTGAAGCCAACGAAATGACAAGCTCATGCAAGAATCGCTTAGTTTTTTCAACTGTATTAACACCTCTCTTCGTTGTGTTAGAAAAAGAAATAATTTCCAGCAATATCTTTGAATTGTTGACAATATTAGGCCCGTGATGCATTGTACTGTATTTTCCATACATAGCACGTATTTGAATCAACAATAAGCCATATCTTTCGGGTTTAGAGAGAATGTACTGCCGTAATTTGCAGCGGCCATGAAATAATTTAATTAATTAAGTAATTTTTCATCAAAGGTCACGGAATCGTGAAGATTGTAGAATATTGAAAGTAGCTCAACCCATTCATCCCAAAGATTACGAATCGGCGCAAATTTGTGACATTTTTCTTTCTCAACCGACCACTAGTGTATGGTTTGTCGCTCCAAATAGTGTCGTCTTTCGAGTCAATATGAATCACTTTCACTGTCTATTTCAATGTCCCCATTGGAAATGTTTTCATTTTTGAATTCATCCTCTGAACTGTTATCCAAGACCTCGATTACTAGTTCTTCCAACGTAAAAAATCGTGGACGCAACATTACTTCAACAATCCACAAAATTACACATAAATCGATATATTGCAATATATATCAACCAGAATTGTTTTTACACGTCTATCAGCAAATAATTTCACACGCCATATGAAGAAACAGAACGCAAATAACATTCACCATGGCATAGAAATGTTTGAAATTCCATATGTATCAAAAGTGATACAAAGGATAGAATTATAAACTTTTCAATTTTCTCACGCTCTTTTTCTTAAAAAAGTGTGAATGATGGTTCTAAACAAGCATAATCCCAACACAAACAAAGTCATAAAGAGTGGTTCAATTAATTATATCCTGAAAGAAGTTATAATAAAACAAAAAACCAAATGTATCATTTTTGATACAAAGCTCGATCTACGGTTAAAACAAACTCTTAAAATTTTATTTTTTGAATTCAATTATACATATTGTTACGAATACTAAGTCTAGTGGGCTGTTACGTATCTCTGGATTGTGTAGTTTGAAAATAAAACACAGTCAGTTTCTTAAACGCAGACAATAAAATACACCAACAGTCACTTTATTATTCACACTTTTACACTTTACTGTTCGTACACTTAAGTATTTGCTTAATTACTCCGCGTGGCAACTTCACTTGTCAAGACCAGACTGCCTCGCTGCGCCGCATCCGGCTGCCTTTTATACCTCTCAGGCCATCGCGCAGATCGTTCCCGCACATTCCGGAGTGGACTAAAAGTTTCCATCATTGCCAGGTTGGACTAAAAGTTATTATCGAGGCCGTCGCTGCCAGATTGGACTAAAAGTTACTATCGCGGCCGTCGTTGCCCGATTGGATTATAGCACGGCACGTAGCGGCAGGGTTGCTTCGCACAGCGACAGACTGTCTCATCGTTACAATATTTTTGTTTCAGAACGAATAAGAAGATATTTTTAAAGTGAATTGTACAGATTTTTGCATCATCCTTAAAAAACAGAAATTTGTTTAATACACCGTTCCAAACAACTTAAAACAATAATTACCCAGCCTTAATGCGAGTATTTTTTAATATATCGTTTTTCTTTTTATTTTATTCCCAAAAGTTCACGAGTTTCTCATTATGATTTCACAATTCGAATGCACACTTCACTATTACAGATTTGCAACAAATGTTCAATTTAATACTGCTGCTAACAAAGTCCCGTTATCGTGCTCACTCACGGCACATAACCTCACAAATACCATTAGAAATACTGTGTGACAAACAAGCTAAGCAAACAAGAAAACAAAAAGCGTTTGGAAACTATTTTAGTACGTCTTACATCCACTTAAACATGAAAATTTAGATTTTTCGTAAGCGTGCTAATTGCTTGACCACCCACTGTACATTGGACTCGTACAAATCGTGTTTTGATATATTTCTTTTTTATGGATTCCCTCCACTGTTGACAATCTTCTTTTATATACACTAAGCGTCAAAACTCTACGCTCCTTTTGAAATAATATGTTTCTACGTTAAAATTTAGTCAATCATTGCCAAAATAATTAAAAATTGTAATCTGAGATATTCGCCATAGCAAACCGAGATGCTGGCGCCACAAATTTTTCAACACACTCGAAAGCGTGCGACGCCGCAATGACTGCCAGCGAGGTACTGCAAACACTGGGCAAAATAGCCAACAACAAATCCCCTGGGCTTGACGGCATTCCGAACGTGGCGCTGAAAGCTGCAATGCGAAGCAGGCCGGAAGTTTTCGCCGGCTTATATGATGCGTGCCTGAAGGAGGGCGTTTTTCCTGATAAGTGGAAGCAGCAGAGGCTGGTGTTATTGCTCAAGCCCGCCAAACAGCCGGATCAACCCTCATCGTATCGGCCACTGTGTATGCTCGACACAATAGGCAAGGTGCTAGAACGCATCATATGTGACAGACTGCAGTCAACGCTGGAGAAGCCAGGCGGGCTGTCGTCACAACAATATGGCTTTCGAAAAGCACGCTCCACGGTTGACGCGATACAGGCGGTGATAGGAACGGCGCGCGAGGCAACGAGTGGCAAACGATGGCTTGGGGGTGCGAAAAAGTATTGCGCCGTCATCACGCTTGATATTAAAAACGCCTTTAATTCAGCTAACTGGGGTCGTATCAAAGATGCTTTGCTAGCACTTAAGGTCCCTGTGTACCTGCAGCGGATCATATCGAGCTACTTCAACAACAGGCTGCTGCTGTATGACACGGACGATGGCGTGCAGCAGTATGCGGTGTCCGATGGCGTTCCACAGGGCTCAGTGCTCGGCCCAACACTGTGGAACGTCATGTATGACGGCATCCTCCGCCTTGATCTGCCGGAGGATGTGAAAATTATTGGTTATGCTGATGATATCGCGATAGTTGCTGTGGCGAAACATACCGAGACGCTACAACGAAGATGCAACGACACTATAGTCCGCGTGAAACAGTGGTTGACTGACGCAAAGCTGGAGCTGGCGGCACACAAAACTGAAGCAGTGCTGCTCAGCACTAGAAAGCAGAGGGAGGTGCTCACCATCACAGTAGGAGAGCACGAAATCTTGTCCCAGCCCTATCTTCGATACCTTGGGGTCGTCGTTGACACGAAATTGACGTTCAAGGAGCACCTCAAAACTGTATGCGAGAAGGCTGCACGCGTAAACGGTGCACTCATGCGCCTGATGCCGAACGCTGGAGGTCCACGCGCCAGCCGGCGAAAACTACTGGCTAAAGTAACGTCGTCAATTATCCTGTACGCAGCTCCAGTATGGGCGGACGCGACGAAAACGAGAGAATACACGAAAGGCATCAGGGCGACTTACCGATTAAGTGCAATACGGGTTGCCAGCGCCTTCCGCACAGTGTCAGACGACGCCATAGGAGTCATAGCGAGCATGCCGCCCATTGACCTGCTGGCGTGCGAAATGCAACGCTTATATAATGCTGCCACCAAGCCGACGAGCGTCGCTAAAGCTGCGGAAAGATGCGCCACTATTAGAGACTGGCAGCACAGATGGGATCGATCCAGCAAGGGACGTTGGACTTGTGCACTAATCCCGGATATCGCACGGTGGGTTGAGCGTAAGCATGGTGAGTTAGACCACAGCATAACGCAGCTACTGAGTGGGCGCGGCTGCTTCAAGCAATACCTCCACAGGTTCAAACATGAGGACGACCCTTCCTACCCGCAGTGCCCATCGAAGCACGAGACCGCAGAGCATGTCCTGTTCGAGTGCCCGCGGTTTAAGTCCGTCCGAAGGGAATTAGCAGTAGCTCTTGGGGAGCATCCGTCCGTCTTAAACCTGACCGCACACATGTGTGACACCCCACGCAAGTGGGAAGCTGTATGCTCGGCTGCAGCCAGCATTATGAAAACACTGCGCGTTTTAGAACGCCAACGTAGGGAAAACAGGTAGTCCGAGGTGGTGGGCATGGTGCCGTACCCTACTGATACCAGGAAGTAATTCCTCGCAGGACGTTCCCTGATATCAGTGTAGGAGATAGAAGGGTTTTTAGTGGGTGAAAGTCTCACTCCGGCTTTCAATGCTTTTCCCTTCTTTAAAATAAAAAAAAAAAAAACTCGTACGTCGCCAGAGATAACGGCACTTTTGCTGCTACAGCCTTGTATTGCGTGTGTCAAAAGTGTACGCTCATCGCACTTCAATTCAAGCTGTCGTATCCTGCGTACGTAGTATTTGACTGTAGCAGCGTTTTTTTTTTGTTTAAATAATATTAGTAATACTATATTTTGTAGGTTTTCACATTCGCGGTTCTTTTGTTAAAAATGGAGACAAGGAGAAAAGAAATCGACGTAAGCGAAAGAAAAATTATTGTTAAACTTCACAAAGATGGTCAAAACTACCGCCAAATTGCAAGGATTGTTGGAAGGGCTTGGACATCAGTACGGACAGTTATGAAAAATTTTGAGCAAACAGGAATAATAACATCTAAGCGAAGATCCGGGCGACCGCCTATATTAACACACAGGGAAGCAAGAAGTATTATGTCCCTTGTTAAGAAAAATAGTATGATAACTTCGTCGCAAGTAACCCTGGATATTCGTCAGAAGTTTCAAAAAACTATAAGTGCTTCTACGTCCAGAATAATTTTTAAAAAAGCAGGATATCATGGACGAGTTGCCAGAAAGAAACCATATATTTCTTTGGTAAATCGTCAAAAACGCATTGCTTTTGCATTTTTGGAATAAAAGGGCGGAAAATTGTATGGAGAAAATCGGGCACAGCGCTAAACAAACAAAATCTATTACCGACTGTGAAACATGGTGGTGGAGGAGTAATGATGTGGGGGTGTATGGCAGCTGGTGGTGTTGGAAATTTTGAATTCATTGAATCCACTATGGATAGGTACGCATATTTGGACATTTTAAAAGCTAATTTAAGGCAAAGCGTTGCAAAGTTGGGGCTCCAAAACTAGTATTACTTTCAACAAGACAACGACCCCAAACATACAGCCCAAGTTGTTAGGTTGTGGCTCCTTTATAATGTCCCTAAAATGCTACCAACACCCCCACAATCACCGGATTTGAATCCAATAGAACACGTGTGGGCGTTATTGGAACGTAATATCAGGAAACACAATATTTTAAGTAAATCAATGTTAAAAGAAGTCATCAAAGAGGAGTGGGAAAAAATTACTACTGAAGAGACTGCCAATCTGGTTAATTCCATGCCGAGAAGACTTAGGGAAGTGCTTAAACGTCATGGATACCCAACTCATTACTAACATGTCTAATTTGTTTTACGAATATTTATATTTTTTGTCTTTTAAATAACCTTTAATTTGTGAGCGTAGACTTTTGACGCGCATACTTCTGAAGTATAAAACTGAAACTTTTATTTTTATAAAAACTGTAAATAGTACGCTGAAATATTAAACACAATAACTTGTCTATTGAAGTACTTTATTAATTATTAATAAAACAGTTGGACTGAAAAACGTTATATCCTCTTTTCCTAATGTTTTTAAATAGCATACCTTAGGAGCGTAGACTTATGGCGCCTAGTGTATATAAAAACTAGCTGGGACCCTCTGCTTGCACGCGCACTCATGTTATTTTTAACCCACTGTTGAACCGTCAGTTGTTGATTAAAAACAAACAACATGTGCCTAAGCCGCCGTAGCTCAGCTGGCTAGTGCGTTGGGCCGCGAGTCAAATGCGAGGCTTGAACCCAGGTTCAAGACTCCGTTGCTGCTAACACCTAAAAAAAGAGAAAAACAATTTTTCTTTCGGCGGCTGTCCTATCAGCAGGAAATGGCAAGCCTTTGAGAGTAAAATCGCCTTTGAAAAAGCTCCCAGCTCGCCGTTCAGATTTGGCATAAAACTATACGTCCCTTCCAACCTTGTATGAACTCGGATGGTAGCGGGTAGCTAGGCCTTAGTCTCGTAATCGGGCTGTCATGCCAGTCAAGACCAAGAAAAAGAATAATATGTGCCTAATCATCTTTGTTTTAGGTGTTTTCAAAAATTTTGAAATAAAAAGTCCCATTAAATCATGTGTTTTCACATTTACTCTAAACAAATTTTTTAACCTTGGTTTACCACGGTAGATTTCGATTTTCAAAAAAATTAAAAGCACGTTTACATTATTGCCCGTTTGAAGTGCTATTACTAAGTTTGAAGTCAAAAGGCCCAATAAATCTTTTTTCTCCATACAAACTTTAAACCCATTGTTGACCCGTTAGATTTTGATTTTCAAGAAAGTGAATAACACGTGACCCCGTCCGATTTTTATATTCAGAAAAATTAAAAACACGTATCGAGTTATTTTACATTTGAAGTACTTTCACCAAGTTTAATGTCAAAAGGCTAAAAAAAAATGTGTTTCTCAATACATACTTTTACTTTTAACCTGTCGTTGTGGCATCGCCCATACAACTAAAATCTTTTATTTGGAATCGCCTCGGAGTTGTAAGCTGTACAGCATTGAAATTTGGTGTGCCGTTGTCTCATAGATGTGTCATTCTATTGGTGAGATTTGATAGGCGTTGGACAAGGGGCGTGGCACATTTTTTATAACCCAACATTTACGCAGTACTGTAAGACTATATCAATGACACTTGGTACCAACTTTCCACTTACTAGCACAATGCGACTAGAGGAAAGTTGTGAGCATTGGACAAGGGAGCGTGGTACCGCCTCCATTTTTGTATGCACAGATTGTTTGTCCTGACTGATTGATTGATTTATCATCGCCCAGCCCAAGCCGCTGGAGCTACAAACATAAAATTTGAACTGTAGGTACATCTTAAAGAATGAAACTTCGCTAAGACGTGATTTTTTGAAATTCGGGATCTAAAAGGGGAAAACATGTGTTAAGGTGTTATATAAAGAAATGTTATTTAATAGAAATATTGATTTTAAACTTTTTGAAAATACTCTAAATCAAAAATAATTCGACACGAAAAATCAAAACTTAACTGGGCCAGCACTTTAGAGTACGGCCGGCTTACTATAATTTCGATATGGCAAGGATGGCTCACGATGGTAACGAGAGACGAGAACGAACGAGAGATAGTCCAACTGGAATATTCGAGAATTATCGCCACGATAAGCAGACAAGTATAAAAGGCAGTGGGGTGCAGCGCAGAGGGACAGTCTTATTTGAACAAGCAAAGTAATAGCAAGTGTAAAAACAAATAAAGTGTAAATTTGTAAATAAAGTGATTGTTAGGTTTTGACTGCGGTTTGCGCTGAATTGAAGTGTGTTTTAGTTTTCAAGCACAATCCAAAGAGACGCACTAAATAACTAATTTTCGTAACAGTATGTATGGAGAGACAAATTTTGTTGAGCCTTTCGGGGTAAACTTTTGTGAAAGTATCTACTTCAAATGTAAAATAACTCGATATGTAAGGGAGAGGGCTGGGTTGTGAACAGGGGTTTTGTTTTTTGGCTCTAACTTTTCACAGAATAAAGATATCGAAAAATCGAAGATACCGTTGGAAAGGTGAATATATAACGCAACTTTGTTATGAAGACAGATTACCGTTTTGATTGAAATTTAACTCTCTACGTCCAATTTTCTAAGAACGTGATTTTTCGCTTTTTCAAAAAAGTGGCTGGGTTGTGAACCATCTGGAAAATCCCTATTAAAGTCGGAAAATACGAAGAAAACACCCATAATTTCTAAGTACATTGAGAATTTATTTAATCAGGAAGCCTCAAGAGGTGAAAAAAAGTTATAATGACGCCTCTTAGGCCAAAAAATCGCAATGAATGAAACTGCTCAATTTTTTAAATTTTCATCCTAATCTGTGACGGAATGTTTGCATGTGAAATACGAACGTGTTCTCGTATTGGCTCACTTCAAGTGAACACAACGAAATCGAGTGAAATTATATAAAATGACTTTATTTTTATATATCCGTCCATATTTGACAGTGTTAGAACAAATGTAGTACGAAAAACAGGTGGTTCATAACCCAGCCACCTCACTGGTTCACAGCCCAACCACGATGCCATTTTGGAAACTTTAAAATAAACGACACTTCCAATCATAATTCGACATAAACAAATATTGCATCGTAAAATAGAATCAAAACACTAAATAAACATGTATTACACAGACTTTTTGCAATAAGCTCAGTCACTCATTCATAGCACTTAAAAAACAAGCCAACAAGTTTTCGCAGTCGGTTTTCAAACACGATGTCTTTCAAACTCGATTGCTGCCACAAGCAATACGTGTTTGTACTTCGGTGTAACCACAAAAGCAGAGTCATATCATAAGACAAAATTGACAGTTGAAAGATTGGCGATATGTCAATTAGGGAAAGAAAAACCGGCAATGGTTCACACCCCAGCCTGGTTCACAACCCAGCCCTCTCCCTTACTATTTTTCCGAATATTAAAATCGGACGGGATCAACGACGGGATAAATGTTTGTATGGAGAAACTGTGAAAAAACATGAATGAATGGGCCCATTGACTTCAAACTTGGTGAAAGTACTTTTATATAGAGATATAATTTTGAACGTGTTTTTCAATTTAAAAAAATTAAAGTCTAACGGGGTCGAAAAAGAGTTAACCCTTTTTATGGAGAAACCAAATTTATTGGCCCTTTTGACTTCTAACTTAGCAACAGCACTTCAATCGGGAAATAATAGCTTTTCATTTTTTTTTAATCTAAATGCACCGTGGTAAACTAAGGGATGAGAATTTGTTTATAGTAAATGTGAATTTAACGGGCCTTTTGACTGAAAATCTTTGAAAACACTTGAAATCAAAAGAAATTGGACACATGTTGCTGTTTTAATCAAAATCTGACGGGTCAACAAAGAGTTATGAATTTGTATGGGGGGAAACAAGAGAACTGGCGTGCAAAGCCGCAGGACCCAGCTAGTTCTGCTATAAAGGTAGCATTCATACAGAACAGTGAGTGTTGTTGGCTATAAAATAAAAAAAATCTTCTATTGACCACTTTGTTTCATCTAACTCGATGGACAACATTCTGTTCAAACATAACATGCTCAACATGTTATTGTTCATGCTGAATCGGTCGGATATCGTCTTCCTTACCGCCTTCGTCACCGCTATCTTCTCGTTTAAACTACCTAAATGACTACTTTTCCTATTAGAAGCTTCGTTTTGTTCAGGGTCAAAAGATAATTTACAGCACCGTTATTATTACGTCTAGCAGCTAACGAATTAATATCTAAATTGTGTTGGTCTCGTTTAAACTATTGTTTTATTTTAGAGAAAACGTCCTTTCTGATTTAACTCCAGCGTTGAAATTCGAAAACAACTTTCACCTTATCCTCAAAATAGCATTCTCTTCCTTTCATCTCAGTCACAGAAAACACACAATCCAAATGACAAAAAATCAGACACGACAAGACCTCAAATACTTCCTTCACTTCAAAAGTGACACCAAAAACACGGATATAAATATATAAATACTAATTTCGGATGTATTCAGACATTCTTTTCCGACGAATATAATAATTTTCTAACCTAAAAGATGGGTGGGATGTAAAGTGGGTCGCCTCCTCGTGGTGCATCCTGGGTAACGTTAAATGGCCCTTCCCCGCCCGATGCTCACCTACCACATGGTGGGCATTCGGGCTCTGGCGCGATCCGGCTTCGTCTGACTCTCCTGTTTCTGTTTTGTTCGCCATCGAGCTGGTGGCTGTGGCTTCCGGACCTAGTACCACCGGGGTCAAACCTTGTGCGAACGGCTCCGGTTTAAGGTCACAGTTCATCTCCGTCCCGTTAAAACCCTGGAAGGCCTTGGGGTACGTTCCTGATCGGTCACCGTTAAGTTGGTGGCGTAGGTCTGAGATAAACTCCGAATCTGCACTGGTTCGGCTCTGTACACACTATAAGGGTGTGTGTCAACACTCGCATGGCCTCCCTGCTTAGGCATAGATAACCATGGGACCATAAAGGTGACTACGCGCTCCGATCGGGATAGCGGCCTCAAGTGGGGACCCTTTTAGCATGGACAAGTCCAACTTTTTAAAAACTTCTTCGGCCAACCCAAAAGGGGAGCCCAAGCGATTGGTTCGGCAGAAGCCGTCCAGTCGAGCACCACCTTCATCGGGTGACACTTCTGCAGCGAGACCTGTGGTTCTCCGGAGCGAACTGGAGGTTAGTACAGTCCAGACTCTTTGCTGTCTACAAAGAGATCGTCGCCGCCAACCCTGGTTTCTCGCCAACCTGCCGCGATGCAGGTTGGTACCAGGGTCATGTAAAACTCATCGCCTGCGCGGATCTACGCTCTGCGGATCTATAGAAGCTGGCGATCGACAAAGTCGGTGAGGTGTGGCCTGACGCGAAGCTAGCCGCGGTAACGATGGACCAGATCCCTAATCGCCCGCGTGCAAAGGCCTGGATCCCAGCCGATCCCTCTTCTCCCAGCGAGATTTTGGAGCACTTGCAGTTAAGCAATGTGCACTTTCCAGCGCACGACTGGAAGGTTGTTAAGGTTAGCGAGCCGAGAGGCCATCAACGGCAGGCGCTCATCGTTCTGAACGAGGAGTCGTTAGCCCCTATTCTCGAAAGGACGGTGAGATTAATTACGGGTTCCGATCTATCGTCCTTAACGTGTACAAGTGCGACCAGCCGAGTAACACGTGTACACCCAAGGGGACGGTACCCGTACCATCATCCTCATCCAGGTCCTCGACCCAGGTGGTCGATTACTCATCCGACGAAGCTGGCAGCGTCATGTCAACTTCCGAGTTTGTCGGTGAGTTTTTCGACCACATCGCTATGTGCATCGATGGCGTCACTGAATCCCCTTTGTCCGATGAGGAGGATTCAAACACCACCATGCACCACTCCATCGCTGCCTCGGCAGCTCTTCTTCTTCGCCTGGCACAAACCGGCGAAGAAATCGCGCTGATCCAAGAACCCTGGATCGTCAATGGTCGGGTTTGCGGACTCAGCCTCGATGGTTATCGGGCTGTCTATAACGCAGGACAAGGTAATCCCAGATCCTGCATCCTCATAAAGAACAATTTTAATGCTTTTCTTCTCCCCAGGTTCAGCGACGCGGATAATGTGACGGTGGCTGTCACTATTGGTGGCGTAGCGACCTGGGTCGCCTCTTGCTACATGGCGCATGACCACGGCTCCACACCGCCGCACGAAAAGGTGAGGCTACTGGTTTCAGAGGCCTCCCGGAGCCACGTTCCTGTCATCATCGTTGCGGACGCCAATGCCCATCACGAGATGTGGGGCAGCACCGACAACAACGAGCGGGGTGAGTCTCTTTTTGATTTTATCCTTGCGCACGATCTAGTCATTGGCAACAGGGGGTGACGAAACAACCTTCCTTACCTCCAATCGGAGGGAAGTCCTCGACATCACTCTTGTCAATGGCCACTCAGTTAATAGTCTTAATAATTGGAGGGTATCACATGAGTGTTCCTTCTCTGATCATAGGTACATTTGCTTCACGATTTGTGATCACGATCCCTACGAGGGTGTGGGTCCTGATCACTATATGAATAGGAAGCGCACTGACTGGGTTAAATTTTGGGCCTGCGTCGAAGCAGGCGCGAATGCTATCCCTTCCGTTCTTGTCAACTGCACGGACTTCGAACGTGCGGTTGGCTCCGTTACTTCTCTTCTAAATTCTGCTGCCAAGGCTGCCTGCGTCCCCCTGACACCGAGAGGTAAACCAAAGCTCCGGTGGTGGAACCAGGAGATTGCGGAACTCCGCAAGCAATGCCGCAAGCTTTTTAACAGGGCCAAAGTCTCCAATCAGTGGCGCACACAGGGGGGTTTTGTGGGTTTAAACCCCCCGAAATATCTTACGTTAGTACAGACATTTAAGGCAGGTTTCTACCTTGTGCGGCCGAGAAAAAATTTTTTTTTTTTTTAATTTTTGATGGGAAGGTTTTTAAGATAAACACTGGACAATTTTTTCAGATGTAGGTATATGTTTATTGTACAAGTAAAAAAAGTTTCAAGATAAAATATGCAAAGGGGGGGAGGGGGCCATCGAGCAATAGCGGCAGGACTTCCTTACTCGCGGAAGTCCTGCCGCTGTTTGAGATGACTTGAAACACAAAAATGAAATTTTTTCTTATTCTGTATCCTTTTGTCTATGGCTGGAACTAGGGTTTAAAAAAAAAAATGAAGAATGAAGGATATATGCGATTTTGACTAAAAAACTCGATTTTTACCTACTTTTTTCAATACAAATTTCTATTTTTAATGAAAAAAATTATTATTTCTTGAAGATCCTAGTACGGGCCATAGCTAAGGCCTTGATAAATGACTCTTTAAAATTTCGTAGCTATTGCTCAACTCGTGTGGCCTAAATCACTTCCGCAAGGTCAAAAAATGTAGTTTTGAGAAAAACGCGTTCAAAGTTTTGCTTCAGTACTCGGCGCGCTCGACACCGCTACCTGTTTCGATAAATTGCTTCCGTAATTCGAAAGATTTCAACTTCAAATTTTGGGAGCGTATTCTACAATCGTGGCAGCCGCCGTGGCTCAGTTGGTTAGTGCGCGGTCCAGCGAGTCGCATGCAGAGCGACGCAAGATCGAATACTGCATGTAGTAACACCTAAAAAAAATAACGGGAAACTCGTTTTCTCTTTCGGTGGCTGTCCTCTCAGCTGGAAATGGCAAACCTCTGAGAGTAAAAATTGCCTATGAAAAAGCTCCCAACCTGCCGTTCGGAACCGGCATAAAACTGTAGGTCCCTTCCACCCGCGTACAAAATTCACACGCACGCACGGGTGGTTGCGGGAAGCTAGGCCTTAGTCTCGCGTAAGCGGGCTGTCGTGCCAATCAATTAAAATTAAATTATTCTACAATCGTGTAAAGCGTGATCCATTTCGAGGTTCCCTACTTTTTTAAAGAAAAAAACACAGAAAATTAAAATTTAACGGGGAATGTTTATTATCATTCGAAAGAACATTCTTTGGCATTTATTTTTTGAAGATTATCTCTTTCAAATGTTGGCCGCGGCTACGTCTCAGATGGTCCATCCGTTGAGTCCAATTTTCGATGACTCGTTCGAGCATTTCGACTGGTAACTGGCGAATGACACGCGTGATGTTTTGCTCCAAGGCCTGAATCGAAGCGGGTTTATCCGTATAGACTTTAGACTTTACGTATCCCCACAGAAAAAGTCTAACGGTGTGATATCACACGATCTTGGTGGCCAATCGACCGGCCCATTACGTGAAATTAGCTGTTCTCACCGGCATCATTTTTGAAGAAATATGGACCGATGAACGATTTGTAAACGTTGTTCAGGCGTAAGTCTTTCTATGATGAAATGCCAAACAATACTGAACAAAAATAATATGACAGCTTGACACGACTCACGCGTGATCGGTCAAAAAAAGGTTATTGAAAAAAGTACCTCTAGTTGGATCACCCTTTATTAATCCAAAAATGCATGAAAAAAATCGATTTTTTTGACCGCACAAGGTAGAAACCCCCCTTAATTTATAACCGTCACATATATATAAAAAAACTTTGCATATCTGGAAGCCCTTTGTTTTTTAATAAATCTTGACAAATGGCTGAAAAATTTTGAAATTAACATGAGCACATTTTTAGTATTATTTTGATGCGAATCTGCTTTCCGGCAAATAATTTGGCTGTGTTTTATTGCTTCACGTGTCGGCTTTCATTTTACACCTAACTCGTTAGTTGATTTACGAAAAATATGTATCTTTTTGATCAAAGAAAACGCCTTAAAATTCCATATTTTCCGACTTTGAGGTGCAATTATCGCGAAATTTAAAACCTATAAAAATAAATTGCATAGAAAAAGAAGCCCTACGGTGTTATTAATACAAAAAAGGAAAAATCATGTCAACCGGTTTATTGGTTTAGAAATTACGATAAAAAATATGGAAAAAGTAGAAGAAAATCTGAAAATGTAACACGGTACCTGTATCTCACTAACTAGAGCTGCTACAAAAAATGTTAGGATAGATTTGAGGTCAGCGCACTCAAATTTGTAAAAAACAGTAGAAAAACTTCATGCAACAGAAAAAAGTGCGATTTTGTTCTCCTGTGTAATCAATTATTGAACAGGTGGCATTGGCCATCTCCATTGAACAGGTGTCATCTCAATTAAACAACTTGATTAGTGTACCATCCCTATTGATCAGCTGACATTGCCCACCACTATGTAAATAAATTTCTGAAACAATGAAGCGCCAAAAAGATTTGCTAAGCTTTTGTGGAAAAAAAGCAAAAATAAATGGAAGTTTGGGTAAGAACTTAAATATTGAAATGTATTTCAAATTTACAATGTCTAATTGTTTAATTAGACTATGCTGAGTCCTCCACCTCACCGAAATCATCTTGCACGGAACAGGAAAAAGAAATTGGACAGAAACCCACAAGTGAAAATTTCGGTAAACAACTAGGACATACAAAAATTCTTTGAATTCATTTAGAAATCTATTAGATTGCAAGTCTGATGTCTACTCAAGTACGTCGGCAAGCTTAGATATAAATAATATCATGCATAAAGAGCTGAACAATGCTGAGAAAATCGATATACTGGAGAATATTTGGGTGCCACCCGCAAATTTTGAATTTCCGTCAACGGGGTCTCGGAACCTCAAATTCCAGTATAAATGGCTAAATCAGTGGAACTGGTTATGCTATTCCAAAGAAGTGGATGGTGCATTTTGCAAATATTGCGTGCTTTTTAAGAACAAATTTGAGTGTGGGAAAGGGAATCACCAAAAATTTGGCAAGTTGGTGGAAGAAAAATTTTCCAATTGGAAAAAGGCTCGTGAACGCTTTTCCGAGCATAGCACTGCTCTTTACCTATTAACCTATTTAACCTATTATAGAGTCAGTACTATTTTGTGCAAAACAAGGACTTGCGCTCAGAGGGCATCGTGATTCTGGAAGACTGGGCGACGTCGTTGATTCTAATGACGGAAATTTTAAAGAACTTTTACGATATAGACAAAAGTACGATGAGCATTTTAGAGTTTCGTTGTATTCCAGTAATCACAATGCTCTTTCCACGGGCTGGAGAATACAGAACGAAATAATAACATCATGCGAAAGTTTAATTTTAAGACCTTTAGTCATGCAAATTAATTCTGCAAAGTATTTTTCTGTCCTCGCGGATGGGTCTACCGATGTTTCGGGTATTGAACAAATGTCTCTTTGTGTTAGATATTTTGACAGCAGTTCGTTTGAAGTCAGGGAAGTTTTTTTAAAATTCGTTCCACTGGAAATTTTAACTGGGGAAGGGATTTCCAGTGTTATTCTAAAAGAATTGCAAGCAATTGGGGTCGATTTAAGTAAACTGTGGGGGCAAGGATTCGATGGAGCTGCTGCAATGAGCGGGCAGTTTAGGGGTGTACAGGCGTATATATCAAAACAATTTCCGAAGGCTTTATATGTGCACTGCGCTGCTCATTCGTTAAATTTAGCTGTTTCAAGTTCGTGCGGGGTAGTAAAAATAAGAAACTGTTTAAGTCTTATCGGAAAATTGTACGATTTCTTTAATACCCCAAAGAGACAACTTATTTTAAAACAGTGTTTAGAAGAATTGAACATTTGTGACCATAAAAAACTAAAAAAAATGTGTCCTACCAGGTGGGTTGAAAGATATAACTCAGTTACAGGTTTTGTGAAGTTCTATAACGGCATAGTATTGGCTTTAAGTAAAATGTCTTCTTGGGATAATTCAAAAGTAGCTAGCGAAGCTAATTTACTGCATTCTGCTTTACAAAAAACCGATTTTTTAATTTCATTGCATTGTATTAGTCAAGTATAGGGTGTTTTTTTTAGAGGTATAGAACTTCGAATTGAAATAAAACACAAGAAAATCGTTTTAATGTCCATCAATTTGGCTTTATTGGAAGGATAATTGTATGCCATTAATGTTTAAATATGATTTCGGGCATGTGGCCGCCGCGGCTGGCTCGAATAAAGCCAATTCTACAGGTCCAATTTTCAAGTTGATGGACAAAGCTCCAATTGCTGTGCACGGTGGCGAATCGATTCATTCGGGTCCTCTTCAACATTTTGCTCTACAGCGGCAATTGTTTCTTCGGTGCGCACTGTTCGACGTCTCTGCGGATGCGTATTATCACATAGAGTAAACGTAGTGCGAAAACGACACATGGTTAACCGAATTAATTGCTCTGATGGACGATTATGTCGACCATAAAATGGACGCTTGCGGTAAACTTCGCGAACTGAACCATTATTTTCGAAATAAATTTGCACGATTTGCAAGCGTTGTTCTTTTGTCAACCTGTTCATGATGAAATGGCAAACCAAACTGAACATAAATGAAATTAGAGTTGCCAGATTTGACCACAAAATGCCAGTTTTATCTCTATTCGAAAAACAAACCTCTAAAAAAAACACCCTATATTTAGTTCTGCAAGCATCTTATGCAAATTTCTTCAAACTCGTAAGATTGACTTAAAGCAAGCTGTCAATTTAGCCAACATTTGCTTGCTAGAAATAAAACAGTTACGAGATAATGCGGAAGTTGAGTTTAAAAAGCTGTATACAAGTGTTGAAATTCAAGCTAAATCCAATGACTTTGTTTTAACGAATCACCGACGCACAACTTTCCAAACACAAAAATATAACCTGCAGAAGACTGAATATTATTTTCGCGTCTCACTGTACATACCTTATCTAGATTCATTCATTGCTAATCTAAGTGATCGGTTTTTAAATCACACAGATATATTACTTGGATTTCAAATACTTTTCCCTAATGATAAACAAAAGCTGGACGACAGTGCAATGCGACACTTTAAAAAATTCGTTTTGTTTTATGAAGACGATATGGAAGGGGATTTGGATGAAGTTATAGTGGAACTAAAAGCTTGGCATAACATAATTAAAGGCTGTCCACACCAAAATTTGGCCACTTTAAAATGTATATAAAATAAAAAACAATGATATTTTTCTAAAAAAAATTTTTGTATTTGTAACTAGATACTTTAAAGAAATGTTACATAACATTCGTTTTAATATGCTGTTTTTCGTATGCTACCAGGCGCACTTTTTGCCGAACTGTTCCCATCATTTTTTTGCACGAGGTCCTGCGCGACTTTTTTTAACGCCCACAACCATTTCGAACGGAACTCTTTTTCTGTATTGATGGAGCCACGTGTGCTTTTTAAGATTCTCTTAACAATAGACCAATAATTCTCTATTGGTCGCAGCTCCGGGCTATTGGGAGCATTGCAGTCGCGAGCAACGAAAAACACTCCATTGTCCTTATACCACTTTAGGACGTCTCGAGCATAGTGATAACTAGCGAGGTCGGGCCAAAACAGAGTACTCACATTATGGCTTTTTATAAAAGGCAGAATACGCTTTTCCAAGCACTCCTTTTTGTAAATTTCTGCATTTATTGTGCCCGATGTAATGAAAGGATCCGTTTTCCTACCACAGGAGCAAATCGCTTGCCACACCATCAGTTTTTGTGGAAATTTGGAACGTTTTTTATTTTTACGTCATCAGGTGCATCTTGTCGTGATTCTGCAGTGTAAAACTCTTGTCCCGGGATATATTTAAAATTCTTAAAACAGTAAGTTTCATCATCCATTACAACACATTTAAATTAGGTCAATTGTGTTTCATAAAGTTTTCTGCATCGCTGTTTTGCTGTCAAATTTTGTTTGGCGTTACGATCGGGCACCACTTGAGCTTTATAAGTTTTCAAACCTTCTTTTTCTTTTACTTTTTGTACAAACGATTTCGACATGCGAATTTTTTTTTGCTACTGCACGAGTGGATATCCTTGGATCCTTTTTAAACTCTTGCTTCACTTTTTTTGCGCTGCGAATATCGCTTTGGTTATTGTTTCCACTTCCTTTTTTCCAATCTAAGCACAAACGATTATTGAAGTTTTTTAAAACATTTATCACCGTGGATGGTGCGAAATTTAGTTTTTTTGCAATTTTTCGTGCGCTTTGTTGTCTGTTAGAATTGAATTCGTGTAAAATCAATTTTCGCTTATCCAATTGGCTTGCCATTTTAAAAGAATCAAAGAACTTAATTAAAATAATTTTAATGGAGAACTTACATTTGAATCATCGCATGTTTAGATTTTAAAATTTTTTTGAAAAATAAGTCGTAACGTGAGGCACAGGGGTGTTTTTTAGTGACCAAATTTTGGTGTGGACAGCCTTTAGTAATTTAGAATCCGAAGAGAAGCCAAAAACCGTTTCTGAAGCTATGCGACAATACAATAGGGACATTTTGCGGAATATTTTCAATTTATTAACCATTCTTGGTACTCTGCCTATAACTACTTGCGAAAATGAAAGAAGTTTTTCAGTACTTCGTCGACTCAAAACTTATTTGAGAAGCACAATGACGGAGGAGCGGTTGAATGCTTCAACACTACTTTACATCTATAGAGACCTTACCCCTTCAGTGGATACAATTTTAAACAAACTTGCTGAAAACAAACGAAGGATAGACACTACTTATTACTTATTTATGTTGAATTATAAATTTGAGTTTATTTGCTTCAATAATTTAGACGTAATAATTTATATTATAATAAATCAAAAACTGACTTTATTGCATGTGATCTCATGAAAAAACTTGTTACTTTTTTAACAAATACTTGATTTAAATCATTTAATGAAATAATTAATTTTTTGTTCAGTTGTTTGTGTTGAATTCTAAGTCTGAATAATTTAGATTTATTTAATGTGTTTTGTGTTCATGTACTTAGGAGTTAGTACTTTTGTTCTGTGTTAATTTTAATAAATAACATATTGTTTGAAAAAATTGCAACCTGTGTTGGATGGATTTTATTTCAATAAGTGATTATGTATTTGCGATATGGGTTCATAAATACGCAAATTTGTATGGAACAAAAACATGCAACCTAGTGCATTGCAAAAAAACATTGTAGGTGGAGAGAGCGATTTTAAATTTTACTCAAAAAATGGCACAAAACCCCCCCGAAACAAAATCCTGCGTGCGCCACTGTCTCCAATGACTGGGTCCCCTACAAATGTAAACATAGGGAATTCAAATATGCCATCAGGAAAGCCAAAAGGGTGAACTGGAGAAGTTTTTGTGAAAATATCGAAAGCTCCTCCGAGACCAGCAGACTTCGTAGGATACTCAGCTCCTCTCCCAGGCACCTGGACTGTATTCAGAGTCCTCAGGGTGGCTGGACGACTTCGGGGGCTGATACGCTTGAAGTTCTGCTTGACACTCACTTTCCTGGAAGTGCATCCTTCATCGACCACGACCACAGTCCTCCTGAGGTCGACCAGGTCCTCACAGTATCTCCTCCAACTTGGCTGACCCATTCCCATCTACAGTGGGCCATCAAGACCTTCGATCCATTCAAGTCCCCAGGACCGGATGGCATCATTCCAGCTGACATCCAACACAGCGCTGAGGCATTAATGCCTCGGCTGCTACGCATATACAACGCTTGTCTGGATCTCTCCTACATTCCCCTCAGTTGGAGAGAATCTAGAGTGGCTTTCATTCCTAAGGCGGGGAAGTCGTCCCATGTTAAGGCTGACTACAGGCCCATCTGCCTATCCTCTTTCCTTCTCAAAACCTTCGAAAGGGTTCTAGATCACCAAATCAGGAACTCTATCGATCCATCTCTCTTTTCTCAGTCGCAACATGCCTACACTAGGGGTAAGTATGTCGAGACTACTTTACACTCGCTTCTCGAGACGGTCGATAGATCTCTCGTGCATAAGGAGTACACTTTGACAGCGTTCCTCGATATTGAAGGGGCCTTTAACAACGTCTGTCCACAGGCGGTCGTTAGGGCACTCTTCAATCTGAACCTGGACTCAAAGCTGATCAGATTTGTCGAGAGCCTGCTTAGTATGCGTGTTGTCAGCGCCTCTATTGGAAACACTCGCATCAAGCGCATGGTCAGGAGGGGCACACCGCAGGGCGGCGTGCTTTCTCCTCTGATCTGGAATCTGGCAGTAAACTCTCTCTTACACCGGCTGGACAATACTGGTTGCAGAATTGTCGCGTACGCGGACGACATTGCGATTGCAGTCTCCAGAAAATATCTCTCCACTCTCTCTGAGACTTGGTTATGCACTTAGGATTCTATCCCAATGGTGCCGTGAATTTGGCCTTGGCGTCAATCCCTCCAAAACCGAGGTCATGCTCTTTAGCAGGAAGTACAAGATACCTCGGGTCGTACTTCCCACTCTGAACGGCGTTAGACTTAACCTCAGCAACAATGTTAGGTATCTTTTTCTAATACTTGACTCTAAACTGAATTGGAAGGCCAACATTGCTGAAAGGGCGCGGAAAGCTTCGTGTGCTCTCTACTGCTGTAAACGAGCTTTAGGCGCAAGATGGGGACTCCAACCTCGTGTTGTGTCGTGGCTTTACTCGGCAGTGGTTGAGCCACACCTCCTTTATGGCGCCGTCTTTTGGTGGCTGGCCATTAGCAAGGCGGTCAACCTGAAACCTCTTGACAAAGTCAGGAGGATGGCGGCCCTTTGGGTTACTGGGGCTATCCGTACTACACCCACCAAAGCACTGTACACCCTCCTCCACTGGCTCCCAACTACACAACGGGTCAAATTACACGCGAAATGTTCTGCAGTCAGACTTCACGCGATTTCCCGCTGGGCTAGATCGGATCTTTGTCATTCCAGGATTCTTATTTAGGACTGCTCGATGCCCACCGGCATCGACCTCATCAGCTCCCCTACCAAGCCTGATCACGGCTTCACTATACGCATCCCTCATAGAGATGAATGGACAGGTACCGAGCTAGCGACCGATGACTCCATCAACTTCTTTACCGACGGCTCCAAATTGGATAACAAGGTTGGCTGCGGGATTTTCTGCAGCCAACTGGGGCTTCGACTCTCCTTCCGCTTGCCTGATCACTGCAGTGTCTTCCAGGCGGAGGTAATGGCCATATATCAGGCCTCTATCTGGCTTACTCGCGACAGCGCGCACATGGCAGATATCCACATTTACTCAGACAGTCAGGCAGCTATCAAGTCGCTCGCAAAGGCGACCACCTCATCTAAGCTGGTCCTGGACTGCCGTGAGTCTCTAAACGCCGTAGCCAGACGCTCCAATGTCTCACTACTCTGGGTGCCAGGGCACAGGGGCATCGTAGGCAACTGCGAGGCGGACGAATTAGCCAGAGCGGGTACGTTGCTCTCTGGTGCTTCGTCCTTCCTCGCTGTTGGAGCTCCTCTTGCATCAGTTAAACTGATGCTCAAGCAGTTTTACTATAAAATAGCAAACGATTTGTGGTCTGAGGAACAGACCTGCAACATCTCCCGACAAACCTGGCCAACTTTCAACCTGAAACGGACAAATCAGCTGCTCAACCTCAGTCGTCACTCGATAAGTTTAACGGTCTCGGTGCTTACGGGACACTGTATCATGGGTAAGCACGCTGAAAGACTGGGTCTGCAATCCAACGACCTATGTCGAGGATGCGGCTCTGAGGAGGAGGACGAAACTGTTCTCCACCTGCTATGTCAATGTCCTTCTTTAGCCAGAAGAAGATTTAAATTCCTCGGCTCAGCCTTTTTCGATAGTCTAACTGGACTATCTGCTCTGAATATTATTGTTTATTGTTTATTATTATTGTTTATTGTTTATTAAATTAAGTCTAATCAAATTACAGACTTTGAGAAATGAGGGGTGTAAATTCAAACAAATTCGAAAAATATTCTTAAAGATACTCATAATTAGATAACAAGGTACAAAATACGCTTAAAGGTAATGCGAGATCAATATCCAAAGAATTTGAGAGGCTATTGAATTCAATTAGAACTCTTGTAATAGGAGCATTTTTGGCATAATTGGTCTTGTTAAAGCCAACATTAAAAACATCAGACCGCCGTAGAGGAATATTACGGTGGATATCTGGCAGGAATATTAAAATTAATTTTTTCAAGAAGAGACGAGCAGTCAATAAGTCCATTCACGATATTATATAAAAATTTTAATGAGAGAAAAGATCTTCTATTAAGTAGCGATTTCAAGTTTAGAAGCTGACAACGTGCGTCATAGGAGGGAATCGGGTCTGCAAAATTCAGGGAACGAAGGGCAAAGCGAATAAAGACCTTCTGCACTCGTTCGAGTCGATTTATACTTAAGGCATAAAATGGCCTCCAAATCACGGCTGCATATTCTAGCCTGGAACGACAAAGGCGGAATAAAGTAACTTGAAAGTATAAGGGTCAGAGAAGGGAGAACAGTTGCGACGAACAAAGGCTAACATAGAATACGATTTGGAAATGATAGAGACGATATGTGCAGAAAAAGAAAAGTTAGAATCGAAGAAGACACCTAGGTCTTTGATCACACTGACCGCTTTAAGCCCCGAGTTTGAAATAAAATAGGAGGCAGGAAAATAAATACGTTTTTTAGCGAAAGTCAGTTGGAAACATTTGTTGGTGTTAAGGAAGAGACGATTTCGGACACACCACTCATTTAAGATGTTAAGCTCAGATTGAAGCGCAGAGGAGTCCTCAGGGGTTCTAATCTCAGAGTATATTTTAAGGTCGTCTGCATACAATAGAAATTTGGAGGTTGAAAAGCACGTACAAACATCGTTAATAAAGAGCACAAATAATAGCGGACCTAAAATACCACCCTGGGGAACACCGGAGGTCGCCGTAAAAGGCCGGGAAGAGGTGTTGTCAAATGACACAACACAGAGACGTTCACTAAGATAGGATTTTAACCATTCAAGAAGCACAGAATGAAAACCAAGACTAGACAGCTTGGCAAGTAAAATTTTATGAGAGACTATCAAATGCTTTAGATAAGTCAGTATAAAGAGGTTTGCAGCATCCTCCAATGAGTCAGCTGATTTGCCTAAAAGGGAAACAGAGGATGGAATATTGGAGCACGTTTTTTTTTAGATTTAATAAAGCTCCAAAAATTCTTTGGATTGCGTACAATATTTCGTTCAAAACTCTGTATGTAATTATTATATAGTATTTCATCCAGGTTTCTGAATTCATTAAGGTATTGAAGATATTTGTCATAGAAAACAAGGTTCTTAGTTTAAACTTTTTGTGGAACTTATTTCTCAGATTCTTAAGATGCATTAGTTCTTTTGAGTACCACGGGAGCTTATACGTTCGAGTAGCAAAAATGGGGACATTAGCTAAGCAAATATCGAAGATCAAAGATTTAAATTTGCTATAACAATTGGAGACATCAGCATTAAAAAAAAAGGGCGACCCAGTCAGTATTAAGAAAAAAAGAATCAAGAGAAGCGAAGTTACACAAATTGAAATTGAAAGAAATTTCCCTGCTGGCAGAAGGCACTTCAAAAAATTTATAAAACTCGATGTCTAAAGTTAATGGAAAATGATGCAAGTTCGACGGGGAAATTGCAGAGGAACTACGAGATAACTTAAAATTTACATTATTGCTAATAAAAATTAAATCTAAAATACGATTGAAGTTATTAACAAAGCCGTTAATCTGAGCCAAATCAATACTTAACAGATTATCAATAACAAATGTTTCGAACGGCCTATTTACATTAGACGGTGTGAGAGAAAAATTATTATCCAAATGAGACCAACAGATACCACTTAGATTAAAATCACCCAGAACACACAGTTGGTTATCACCGACAAGGTCCTGTAACGCCAGCACATTGTTCACGTGCGATTTGTAGAGCGATTCATTGGCTGCAGGTGGGATATAGGAGCAGCACAGGAACAGCAGGCCAGACGAACCTTGCAAGCTTACACAGAGTTGATCCAGGATAGTGTTATCATTAGCAAGTGGGATGAAAGTCGCCCGAAGTTTACGACGAACAGCGATCATTACACCACCACCTCTACTACACCCAGTCATAGTAGCATCTCGGTCTTTGCGAAAGACGTCAAATAAATTAGGATCAAAATATTCCGAGTCAAAGAAGTTCACAGTCAGCCAAGTCTCCACAATGACATAAATGTCGTGGTCCGATTGTGTGCTAAATTTTCGGACACATTCAGCTTTAGTTCTAAGTCCAGAACAATTTTGAAAATACAGCTTAACTCCATTGCGCACAGGACCAGCCTTAGACGATGAAACTATCCTGTTGCCGGTTGTTGCCCTTGCTTTAGAAAAAACTGGAAAGGGCGTACGGTCACATTTGCCGGCCACAATTCAGGACTAAGCAGTTTTTCAATTGCGTTTTCAGGAACACCCAGCTTAACATTTATTCGCCTTAAAGATTCCACCGAGGTGTCTTTTTTGACAAGACTGTAGCACGAAATAACGCTCTTCTCGATGTTTGCATGCTTCATAACATACTCAATGATGTTATCAGCAGTAACAGTGGGCAAGAAAGAAGAAAGGTGCAGCCACTTAAGTCGAACAGCAACGCCAAGTTCGGAGTTGGCATTAGATCCAACAACACGCAATTGTTTAAGTCTGTTGTTTTTCTTCCCAGCAGTAACCCAGCCAGGTGTAGTGGGCTGTCTGGGAGGCGAGGAGACTTCACGACGCACGGCAGCGGAATCAGCAGAAGGCAGAGCAGCAGCAGAATCAGCGGAGGCAGCGGCGGCAGCAGTGGCAGCATAAGAGCAAGGAAGCTTTGAGTGGCCAGTAGAAACAGCAGGAAGAGAACGGTCAGCACGAATCGAAGAAGCAGCAGCAGCAGGCGGACAATGCGCATTGGAACGGGCGGAAACGACGGGTTGAGCGTGCTCAACGACACCAGAGCGACGGGCATCCGAGGACGCAGTATTATTGTTGGAGAGAGTACGAGTGTCAGGTACCAAAGTGGCTCTCTTATCCAGAAGATCGCAGATGTTATTTCCAATGACTTTGACATCGTTAGTTAGGACAGATAATTTAGGGACAGTATCATTGTCACTTAACTTGCGTTGTATTGAATGAAGCTCTTCTTGCAGGCATTCGAGTTTTTCGGCTAGAAGCTTTTTTTCATCTTGCAAAGAGTTCAACACAGAGAGCAAACGCGCGTTGTCAGCTCTTAGGGCGACAAGCTCACTGAAAATCGTCTTCAGCGTAACTTCTTGCTTATCACTCTTTTGCTGTTGAGAGACAATCGGTTTAGGCAGCTGAGCTTGTTGTTGCGGTTTAGGCTGATGCACTTGTTGTTGGGCTTTAGGCAGTTGAGCTGCAGTGCTTGTTGTTGCGGCTTAGGCTGTTGTGGTTGTTGTTGCAAAGCTAAGCTCTGGTTATTGCACTGCACTTGTTGTGATATGTCGCTGTCCGAGCACACTCGATCGGCGCGGGCGGTAGACGTTAGGGGCGACTGAATAGAATTTCGGCGCGCACTTAAGGGGACAGTCCCCTCAAACGTCCGAGAAAAAAGCGTTTTTTCCTGATTTTTTTTCTTACAGAAAGAAAGATCGGAGACATAAGAACTTTGGGATATGTTTTAGTCATACTTTCAACTTTATTCACAAAAAAAATTACATCTGGGAAATTCTAAATGACTGAGTTTTCCACGTTTTCCGGCAGCGTTTCGGCACGGTCGGAGTCCATTTGCGGGAACGATAGCAGCCGTTGTTTTCAACTAAAATCAAAAAATTTTTTTTTGTTTTCTTCGTCAGACTTAGGCTAAAAACATAGTGGAGCGGCGAGCAAAGCGACGAGCAAAGCGCAGAGCTATCCATAAGGCATTTTTTGCGAATATTGCGCTTATCAATCCATCCACATAAATTTTTTTTGTTTTGTTCACACACATTTTTTAATAGCAAACATTTTTGGATTTTCAAGTAGAGCAAAGCGGCGAGCAAAGCGATGAAAACAAAATATTTTGAAATCGTCGCTTTGCTCTTTTCAGCTTTCTTCGCTTTGCTCGTGACTATGTGCGCTTCGATTCAAAAGCGTTGATTTGTTCTCGACGCTTTGCTCGCCGCTTTGCTCTTCGCTTTGCTCGCCGCTCCACTATGTTTTTAGCCTTATTTGTTCTATGTGAACTACGGAAATTCCAAAAATCCAAAATTTAGACGAAAAATTATGATTTAAAAAAAAAAGTGACTTTTTTTACATTTATTTGTTAATAAAAAAGGTATTAAAAATCGGAATTTTTCAAAATCCGTAGTTCGCATAGAGTAGTTTTTCATACTGAATAAAATAAATTTTAGTTTAAGAAAATCTGTTGATAACTTTTATAGTTATCTTTCCCGCAAATTGTGAAAACATGGTTTTGAGAAAACGCACTTTAAATTTCCGTGCGTGGCCGCCAGGCACCGTGCGCGACCGACTGCATTTTCGTGCAACTCCTGAAATACTTCGAATTTGGAGCTAAAACTTTACATACATAATCTTAAATAGATGCCCAATCGATTAAGCAAAAAAAAAAAACGATTTTTTGAGACCTCTTGAGGGGACTGTCCCCTTAAGCAGTCATTACAATGGTACGGTCTACCGTTTTTTTGCATAAACTCGAGGTCAGCAGGCTGAAAGTTCACGCAGTCCAAATGAAAAAATTCGTTGCATTTGGCACATTGCAGCTTCGCCTGACCTCGATCAACTTTTTGACCACAAACACACGGCGTTTAGCGATAATGAAATAGAGAAAAAGTGTCCAAGTGAAAACGAGCGACTCGCCTCACTCTCGCACGCGCAGAGAAGTGGAAATAAAGAAATAAGACACGAAACGCGGAGCACAGAAACACGTCTGCACAGTACAAGGTCAGACACTGTATGTGCATATCAGGGACATAGCCAGATTCATCATGGAATCTTCATGGTTCCAGGCGCGTTAAGGGGGAGTCGCGCCATACACTGTGGTATCACAACGGGCCAATAGTTGTGCCTACGTGAGCTTTTTCACATTGAAGGCTGCCACTCCAACCTAACCTAACCTAAAAGAAAGTAACAGTCAAGACAAGTGGAAAAAAGACTTGGACCAGGTTGATTTTGCGCCAACTTATGTCACTATTAAGGAAATGGCACAAAAAAAGGGGCTTAAAACCGGGTCAGAAGGAAAAGCCTAGTTGAAGCCCTATGCTTTGTAGAGGACTGAATAAGGAACAAATGAAAAACATATAAAGGGTGGTTTCGGGAATGGTGCTATGGTCGGGTAATGTGGTATAGCACTTATTCTCGGAAACTACAGGCACTCAGATAACAAAACCACAATAAAATCTTGACAATGCACAAAAAAGTAAGGAATCTGGCATCAACCATGCTTTTCTCAACTGTTGCTTTTGATCAGTTTTTAAAAAACTGCTTTGCCATGAGACCGATTTTTTTCAAAGCTTGGGAAAAAGTTTTTTTTAAGGCAGAAAAAGAATACATTTTAGTTCTAGACTTAAAACCAACTACTGACTGTTGTTTTAAATTTGGCATAAACGCATAATTACTTTATTAGACATTTATTTATTTTTTCATTATTTTAAAAGAAGTTAAGTTCGGGTAATGTGGTATAGGTCGTGGAGGGTAATGTGGTACCAGTACAGTACTAAATAGGCCGAAAAAGAAAAATAGGCCGCAAATACAACGCCAAAATCATGAGAAATGTAGTTGTTACTACGTTTACATTGAGCCCGATTTGTGATTTTAGCAAAAATTCTTAATTGCGAAGCCAAATCACGCATTTCCCCATACAAATTTAAATCTACGAAATGACTCATTTCAACAAAACGACGAAGCAAATGCGATAAAAAATTACAAATATTATCGAACGTTTCACGAACTGAAAGCGCTTTCAAAAGCTTCTCCTCTTTTGACAGTTCAAATTTTCGTCGGCTTGAAATATTTAAACGATGAGGCACTCTGTGCTGTGCTATGCATGAATGCTTTTCCAAGCATACTTTTAGGCATGCACTTTGGAGTACGGCAAACTTGCTGTAAGTCGCTTGCTATAATATGGCGAGGATGGTTCGCGAAAGGTGATGAGCTGTGCTAGAACAATTGAGATAGAAAGTACAACTAGAATGTGCAAGAAACATCGACGCGATAAGAAAACAAGTATAAAAAGTAGCAGTGTGCAGCGCAAGAGATGAGTCTGTGTTGAGCAAGTAAAGTGGAAACATGCAATAGTAGTAGTGTAAAGTAGTAACAAGTGTAAATTAGTAAATAAAGCGATTGTTGGTTTTTGACTGAGTTTGCGAACTTGGAATTTCGTAACAATACGTCGGCAGTCTGATAAGTACTTAGCCCCATCGCCCGATGGTGCCACTATCGTAAGAGAAATTTACTATCGTGTAGTACATCCTCGTAGACGGCTACTGTCAAACTTTCAGCCATATTGGATTTGTAGTTTTGTTTTGACCGCGTTTGGAAACGAACGTGTCCGCGGATTTCAGAAAAATGGAAAAAGAGCAATATCGGTCGGTGATTCGCCAAATCGGTCGCATTAGGCTACGAACAGCTGCCCCATCTACAGTATTCTTCAGATTTGGCCCCGTGTGACTTCTTTTTGTTTCCAAACTTGAAAAAATCACTCGCCGGGCAGAAATTTGAGTCGAATGAGGAGGTTATCGCCGCCACGGAGGCCTCCAGAAAACGTATTTTTCAGACGGGTTAAAGAAGTTGGAGCATCGCTGGGTCAAGTGTATCGAGTTGAAAGGAGAATACATTGAGAAATAAATCGCCACTTTTCCTAAATTTTCGTTTTTCTTTTGTAGGCTAAGTACTTATCGGATCACCCACGTATGTAGAATATTCGTAGCATGTAGAGTATGTAATGTCAAAGAATATGAAGTGATATAGAACGCACATGTGGACACAAGAGTTTTTTGCGGTTGTTATGATGCGGGGGAAGAGCAAAACGTAGGTATTTGAGTATGTTAAGTTCATAACATTTTCTGTTAGATTTTCGTAGGACAACAGCAAAAAGTAATGTTGTTGTTCGCAACGGCTTCACTCGTGTACATTGAAATCAGTGGCGTCCGCAGGGGTATTAGGGGGGTAGATCTCCCCCCTTGGTCGATAAATTCATTTATGGAATTCAATGCAACAATATCGAATTGTGGAAAATTTATTATTTGCTTTATATCTTCTGTGAGCATCCACTTAAAACCTCATAGTTGAACCTCCCATTGTCTGGCCAGACCATGGTGCAAAAACGAGGATAGTCGAGGATTAATAACAATCAAGATATTTTAAAAATACCAAAAAATGTGAACAAAGTAATTTATCTTGATTGCTTACGTTTTATTTAGGTAAAACGGCAAAAATATATGTTCAGATGAGTTCAGTGATCGTTCGATCCCATCACTAATCCGAACCTTTCCTCCTCTTTTTGTACTTATGTTCTCTCTCAATTTTCTGGTCCCCTGCTTCAGCCGTTTGTACAGGGTTTTCCAACAAGAGGTGTTATTTAGGTATTCAAAGAAAAATGCCATTTTTGAGATAAATGATCGGATGTTTATTTCATAATAAAGAGGAAAGTATGCCTTAAATAATGAAAAACAACATCAGCCAAATGGCCACCACGACCACGCTTACAGGGACCATATCCTTTTCATGAAATTTTCCATAACCAAATCGCAAAGTGGCTGCGCTATGTCCTCGATAATAATAATAATAATTGATTGGCACGACAGCCCGCTTACGCGAGACTAAGGCCTAGCTTCCCGCAACCACCCGTGTTGTGCGTGTGAATTTTGTACGCGGGTGGAAGGGACCTACAGTTTTATGCCGGTTCCGAACGGCAGGTTGGGAGCTTTTTCATAGGCAATTTTTACTCTCAGAGGTTTGCCATTTCCAGCTGAGAGGACAGCCACCGAAAGAGAAAACGAGTTTCCCGTTATTTTTTTTAGGTGTTACTACATGCAGTATTCGATCTTGCGTCGCTCTGCATGCGACTCGCTGGACCGCGCACTAACCAACTGAGCCACGGCGGCTGCGCTATGTCCTCGATAGCCTCACGAATTCTATCTTTGAGGTCTTGAATCGACGCTGGGCTGTTGGCGTACACCTTATCTTTCACGTGGCCCCAAAGGAAGAAGTCGCAAGGTGTTAAATCACAAGATCTCGGTGGCCAATTGTGATTACCTCTTCCAGAGATAACATGGTCCGGAAACTTTTCCCGCAAAAGAGAAATGGTTTCGTTGCTTGTGTGGCACGTAGCGCCGTCTTGTTGAAAGTAAACGTTGTCCAGATCATTACCATCCAACTCCGACCATAAAAAATCATTAATCATCTCTCGATAGCGCAATCCATTCACCGTAACTGTTGATCCAACCTCTAACTGGGCATTGCAGATTGAGAAAACACATGCATACAATCGGGATAGAACAGGTAAGCGTCTGTAGACTCTGCGAAACAGCAGAGGAGACTCCCGAACACATCATAATGCACTGTAATGCGGCTTGTCGCAGCAGGTTGCGTTACCTGGGCGAGTTTTGGTTTGCTGAAGAGGACGTCAAACACCTACACCCCCGCGAGTTACTAAGTTTCATTAGGGCGGTAGGTTTAGGGGATGTACTCTAACATTTGTAAGGGGCACAATAGATCAATTTAGATTTAGCCGCCGTGGCTCGGTCCAACGAGTCGCATGCAGAGCGACGCAAGATCGAATACTGCATGTAGTAACACCTAAAAAAAATAACGGGAAACTCGTTTTCTCTTTCGGTGGCTGTCCTCTCAGCTGGAAATGGCAAACCTCTGAGAGTAAAAATTGCCTATGAAAAAGCTCCCAACCTGCCGTTCGGAACCGGCATAAAACTGTAGGTCCCTTCCACCCGCGTACAAAATTCACACGCACAACACGGGTGGCTGCGTGAAGCTAGGCCTTAGTCTCGCGTAAGCGGGCTGTCGTGCCAATCAATTATTAATTATTACAATAGATCAATCCTGGTCTCAGTGCAGTTTACTCTAATCAATTCTATTATATTCTGATCCAACCTAATTTTCGAAAAAGTAAGGTCCAATGACCCCGCCGGACCATAAACCGCACCAAACAGTCACACGTTGAGGATGGAGAGGCTTTTCAACAATAACTCTTGGGTTTTCCGAGCCCCAGATGCGACAATTTTGTTTTTGGCGTAGCCACCGAGGTGGAAATGGGCCTCATCAGTCAAGATGATTTTTCGATGGAATTCCGGATCATTTTCATGCATTTCAAGGACCCAATCAGCAAAGACACGACGTTGTTGATGATCGGTCGGCTTGAGTTCTTGTGTTAACTGAACTTTATAAGCCTTAAGACCCAAGTCTTTATTCAAAATACGGTGTAATGACGTATTTGGAATGCCCAATTCCAAAGAACGACGAGGAATTGACAAACCTGGGTTTTCTTCAACACTTTGGGCTACAGCAGCAATATTCTCAGTTGTTCTTGAGCGACGTGCACGGGTTTTATTCTTCACATCACTAACTTGTCCCAACAGCTCGAATTTTTCCACCAATTTCTGTATTGCGGTCCGACAAGGTGCTTACGACGACCCAAAAATGCTTTAGTTTGGCGAACTGTGACTGCAAGATTTTCACAATTTTTGTAGTGAATTTTAATAATTTCAATGCGTTGTTGAAGCGTGTATGGTTCCATTTTTAGTAATGGCGTAGTTTTTACTTGTCAAATGCCAAAGAATAAAAGCTTCAAAAGTGACAGCTACCGAAATACCGGGTGATTCAAAATAACACCGCTTGTTGGAAAACCCTATATGATTACACAATGCAACAAATTCAAGTCCCTTGAAGTCCTTTTCATTACATTTTTCCAAAAAGGATATTGTGTCATCGACTTAATTTCATTAGCTTTCATTTGACGTAAAAATGATTCCTTTCTGACATGAGTCAAGAGATATGCTGTTTTAAAAGTTTCGGGAAGGGGCTTTAAGCCGCCATCTTTAAACTCAATTTTAAAAAAACTCGAACATTCCGGGAAAAATCCCTTGGCACTTTTTCATCTACTAAGGTCCTCTATCGAATGAGATGGGTTTGACCTTATCCCTTTATTCAGTGTTGCACTGTGTTATTATAATACTTGTTATTTATTCCACACCCGATGAATAAGAACCCACAAATTAAATCAAGCGTGTCCTTATTTTCCCCGCTCCGCCACGAACTTTAACAAAATACTTGAATAATAAAATTAATTGCGAATTTCAACTTTAACCCTTTCGGTACTTCTTTTTTGTTTGTTACTTTAAGAATCATTCTTTTCCATTTTATTACTGTTTAAGCCTACATAATGAATAATCAAAAGTCATTTTTTTAAATATTGTTCGAAAAAGTGGTTTTTGGGCATCATGAAATATGGCATAGTAAGAAATAAAAAAAATCTTACAGCCTTAGTTAACTATATATGGGATCAAACTTTTTTTACACTTACTAAAGCAATAAATACCTACTAGATTACTTACATAAACCTATAAAATAAATTGATTTTTTTAATAGAATAAATAAAAGTACGAATTGATCTCTTTTAGTAAAATACGCAGTTCGATAGGACTGCGCACTTTTTGAACCATTACAATTTACTTGGTACACTAATCAAAATATTTTTTTCATTATTTGGTATAAAAACCTTTAGAGAAAAATACAAAAATTTAAAAATATAGTATCACAAGTTTTTGACCTAAAACAGGCACTGAAAAGAGGCTATGCCATATGGCATAGAATAACCGAAAGGGTTAATGAAATTACAAAAATACACCAGAAAAGTTAGAAAATAAAAAAATATATATAAATGTAAAAAACGTTGCTAATGGATTTGCTTCAACTGCTTCACCAATGCAGTCGTTGTAACGATATAATGGAGTATAATGACTCAAACACTTTGAGATTTTACATTTTACATTGGATACCGTCCGTTCAAGCAGAACATGCTCAACATGTTATTGTTCTTGCTAAAATGGTCGGACATCGACTTTATCATCGCCTTCGTCATCGCTGTCTTCACGTCAAACTACCATATTTTACATCAGTATCGAAGCCAGTATGCTTACTTAATTTTTCATTTATGTGGTAGACTCAGTGAAAAAAATTTGGTAGATTTGAATGAAATGTGGTCGATTTTTTGTATTTTACATTAATTGTATTTTATTGCATTTATTATTAAATTTGTTATGTTATTAGCCGGCCTTGATAGTCCAGCGGGCTACAGTCATACCAAAGGCTCCAGGTTCGATTCCTGGCTCGGACTGGTGAACAACTCGTCTACTTCTATCGCTATCCACATGAAGGGAATGAGAATTACAAGAACCGCACAAATGCGCTCTTGGCAGGCAATGGCAAAACCTCCAAGTGTGAACGAAAAACTGCCAATCGCCGTTCGGATTCGGCGTTAAACTGTAGGTCCCCTCCCTTTCCCCATCCGCTTAGAATGTGTGCTGTAACATACAGTTGCGGTCAAAATAATAGTAGTACGCGTACAACGAAAAGAAAATTAAGAAAAAATAATCTGCTTTTCTTTACAAATATTTATTTTGTATTTTTTTTAACAAGTTATATGTGTTAACAATGCAATCATAAAAGAAAACTTGAGAATTAAACTCAGTTTGGTTTGATTTAAATTAAATGCGTCAAAAGCTCCAAAATATGGACGGTCAAAAAAATAGTAGTTCGCTTTACTTTCATAAAAATGAAGCAAAAATTGTGTTTCATTTTAAAAGATTTAGTGGTTAAATAGTAATAACGTAATTTTTCTTCAAATTAATATTTAGTTGCGTGACTGTTGTTTGGCTATTACTGCAGCACAGAGCCGATGCATTGAAATAACCAAATTTTCATATCTTTCTCTAGGGGCGTGGTCTACTGCTTCTCAAAGTTGATTATTATTTAAAAGATTATTGTGAGCAACTGCTCTCTTCACGTCACACCACAAATTTTTAATTATATTGAAGTCTGGTGATTGTGCGAGCCATTCCATAACCCTAATCCTGCTTTTGCGAAGCTCCTTTCATGCGACCTTGCTTGTATGCTTTCGGTTATAATCCTGTTGGAAGATCCAAAGCATTGGCGTTTTTTCACGGACATACGGTAGCACGATTTCCCGCAAGATTCGTACACATACACATCGATCCATCGTTTTCTTGATCAAATAAATAGCGCCACCCCCATACAACGTAAGACATGCTCAATAAATAAATGCATGTCTTACGTTTTATGGAGGTGGCGCTATTTATTTGACATACGGTAGCACGATTTCCTGCAAGATTCGTACACATACACATCGATCCATCGTTTTCTTGATCAAATAAATAGCGCCACTTCCATAAAACGTAAGACATGCTGAATAAATAAATGCATGTCCTACGTTTTATGGAGTGGCGCTATTTATTTGATCAAGAAAACGATGGATCGATGTGTATGTGTACGAATTTCGCAGGAAATCGTGCTACCGTATGTCAGTGAAAAAACGCCAATGCTTTGGGTCTTCCAACAGGATTATAACCTAAAGCATACAAGAAAGGTCGCACGAAAGGAGCTTCGCAAAAGCAGGATTAGGGTTATGGAATGGCTCGCACAATCACCAGACTTCAATATAATTAAAAATTTGTGGTGTGACGTGAAGAGAGCAGTTGCTCACAATAATCTTTTAAATAATAATCAACTTTGAGAAGCAGTAGACCACGCCCCTAGAGAAAGATATGAAAATTTGGTTATTTCAATGCATCGGCTCTGTGCTGCAGTAATAGCCAAACAACAGTCACGCAACTAAATATTAATTTGAAGAAAAATTACGTTATTACTATTTAACCACTAAATCTTTTAAAATGAAACACAATTTTTGCTTCATTTTTATGAAAGTAAAGCGAACTACTATTTTTTTGACCGTCCATATTTTGGAGCTTTTGACGCATTTAATTTAAATCAAACCAAACTGAGTTTAATTCTTAAGTTTTCTTTTATGATTGCATTGTTAACACATATAACTTGTTAAAAAAAATACAAAATAAATATTTGTAAAAAAAGCAGATTATTTTTTCTTAATTTTCTTTTCGTTGTATGCGTACTACTATTATTTTGACCGCAGCTGTATGTTGGAAAGACAGTGTTGCATACGCATTTCAAAATCGGTTGAAATATGAGATATAACTCTCATTTTCCTACCCTACCCTCCATGGGTATAGTACAATGGTCTGAAATGGACTGAGTGCTATTGAAGGCTTGTAGCCTTCCTGCCCACCCTAACAACCATCCATCCCATTTTATTGCATTTGTACATTTAATGTATTTTACGTTCTTCTATGCACTTTAACCTGTGCCGTGTTTCTTCCCATTGTTTCATGCATTGTTGAATATATTTTTTTTCTTTTTTGGGAGCTCGGACTCGCAAATTTCAGCAGTAGGCACAACTTCGCGGGGAAAACTTCGTCCCGTCCAAGTGCATTGCCATCGCCATGCGATATTCTAAAAAAACTAAACGTTACTAAAAAATAAAGGCAACAATTATTAAACTTTTTAAAAAAATTTTCCATTTTAATTGCACCTGCCGCCAAAACAATTGTCAAACTGTCAACTATTTGTAGTGCACTGCTTTCGAAGTGATGAGAGTGCTACCACATATGGGCATCTCCCAAAAAAGATCCACCACGAGTGAAAAATTCAAACCGCTCAGAAAAACTTTTTATTAGCCAATAATAAAGCTTAAATATCTATATTTGATCAATGTAAAAGAATTTTTAATTTTTTTAATTTTTTGACCGAAATATACTACTGTAAAAAAAAAACAAATTTCTGAGCCTTTTGACGAATCATATGCACTTGTTTTCTTTGTGTTTTTAACTTATTCAAGTAATATTATATTTTTCTTGCAATGTAAAAGTTTTCTACTAACAACAATCTTATGTATTAGACAAAACGAGAGAAAGTGAAGTTCGAAGAACGGAAGTTTTTTGAGTTTGCTTGTTCCTGTATCCTAATGTCGCGTCCGTGTTCAAAAAACATTCTTTATTGTTGTCATTAGCCGACAAACTTTTCAAATGCAAGTAGCTGTAAGTTTTTGCATTCTTCTCGTTAGGAAAATATAATAATAGGTTCCCGGAAAAATCGGGAAGAAAAGTATGGGTGTTTAAAATTCGTCGCGTCCGTAACCGGAAGCTCTGAATATTTGATTCTTTTTCGATTTCCGGTAAATTTCCGCATTTCTTGAGATACAAATTTTTCTTTCAAACGATTGACTCTCATTGAACATTTTAGCAATAAAATACAACAAAATATCAAAAATATAATTTAGGTTGAGAATTACAGCTCAATCAAATTTGTACGATATATCGTACAATGGTCAGCAAAGGAGTAAAAATGAATGACACTTTTGTTTCGCTTTTTTAAGTTTTATGAATAATTCATTGGTTTTTTTTTATAAGAAAACATAAATTATAACAACAAAAAAATTAAAACGTGATTTCATTCAGTCACATTTATCAGGCCTTTTAAGCCGTTATTGTTGTTGCAAAGCCCTTTTCCCCTCAATAAAACACACAATCAACTAAACACCATATAGCTTTGTAGAAAGACACCGAATATAGCCGATTCTTATTATCGTAGTGGGAGTGGCAAGTACTCATGTCTAACATTAAATAATTTGTTTCTGCCCAGTAAAACACAAAATCGTCTAGTAATTGTTATTTCTGAATAGAAATAGTCGAACAGTCGAATTTTATTAATCAAACGATTTAGTGATGGGCGTGGCATTCAAGCAAACAGAAAAATATTGTTACATAATCCATAACTTAAAAAAAAATTCAAACATCACTTGCAGCCTTTGCCTGCTATTTGTACGATACGGTACGTACAAAGCTTTGCAACTCTTGTGGTCATTTGTTCGATATATCGTACAATTTTTTAAAGGAGAGAATTCTTTAGAAGCAAAAAATTTTAAATTTAATAAGTTTTATAAATCTGACTGAGATTCAAACTTTGATATTGTTTGGCTTTTTGCGACCAAAAAATATTACATATTTAAAAATTCCTCCGCAGAAGCATCGCATCGCCAAATTCTTGCAAAGAGCTGCTTACAAAACGCACTCACACTGTGTACCCACGGCTATTGTGATGAATTATATTTTTAAACAGAATGGTACAACACAACCTTCTTAATAAGAATTAAAAAGCCGTTTCATAAAAATACGTTCGCTGTCAAATAAAATATCTTTAAAAAAAAATTGTACGATATATCGTACAAATTTCCGGAAAGGGCTAAAGAAAAATACTGTACAAATATGTTCAGCTAATTAATTAATTAAATTTAGTTAATTTATTAAGTTGTTTCTAAAACCAGTTTACTGCGATATGATGAATGAAAGGTGCATTGCTAATGATTGTAAGAGCTGTGTGCACGATATTAACCTTCATCCGTCAATAGTGTCAAATTGACACTACTTTTGTCTTTAAATTCGTACAACTTTTTTATTAACAGTAATATTGAAATGATATTTTGCAACTTAAGCTTATTTATTGTCATAAATACAACCATGTAACCATAGAAACCGTGGTATTCATGCAACACCATCAGTGCAAAAAGTTGCAAATAAGTCCCTACAGTGTCAAATTGACACTACTACCAAAAAAGCCGTTATTCCTTTCTTTATTGCGCAATCTCCTTTATCAAAAATCATTTTGTGAAATATTGCGTCAAAAATATGCATGAATTGTTTGAACTAAATGCAATCAGTGCGGAAGAAGGCCGGGAAAGTGACGAATTTGATGTGAGCCGTGATGATGACCGCCAAGTGAAGAACCTGAAGAATGTAGTGAGCCAAGTGACGCTGAATATTCCGACACCGACGATGAACATTTGCAAATGCTTGAAGATGTGGTTTGTGATGAGAACAATTGGATTTTGTCAAAAGATAAAACAATTCAATATTGTAAGGAACCCTCCACCTCCAGCAAGAGCGATGCCCTTTCACCCAATACATACCGTCAAAACCAGACAAATATGGGATAAAAGGATGGACAGTTTTTGACTCAAAAACATTCTACGCATATAACATGGAAATTTCCATGTGGAAAGGAACCAAGGTCAGAGAGTAGTTCTTTATCTGACAGAAGGTTTGCAGAAAAAATCGAAAAGAAATTCCACCTTTACTTCTGACAATAAAAAACAAACCAACTAATCACTCTGAATTCGTTTTTGACCATAAATTACGATGCATATGTTCCAAAAAAGAAAAGATTTGTCACTTTACTTAGAACAATGCATACAAAAAAAGAAATAAGCAATGATGCTACGAAAAAACCGGAAATTATAAACTTTTACAATCAAACCAAAGGTGGAGTCGATTCTCTCGACAAATTGATTGCAACTTATCGTTGTAAACGAAAAACAAATCGATGGCCGTTAGCTGTCTTTTCCAATATGTTAGACGTTTCTGCATATAATGCAATCGTCATTTACATAACATTAAATCCGATGTGGGATGATAGCAAAAAAAGTTTCGGCGTCGATTGTTTCTGATTGAACTAGGACATGAGTTAGTTCGTCCATATGTTCAAACGAAAATGTTTACTTTGGGCAGCAGCAAATGCTCTCGCCATAGTTAACGATATTCAAGGGAATCCCCAACCATCAAGTAGTAACAATGATTCTATTTGATTGTCGCATAGTTCTCCAACTCGAAAACGAGCTCGCTGCTATAAATGTGAATACAAACGCAATGCCAACATTCATAGCACTCGTTGTGACAAATGTCGAAAATACGTATGCAACGTTCATCATTACAATATTTGCGAGTCATGTGTTAAAAAAATAATAAAAATAAACTAAAACTGCAATTTACACTATTACAATAAAAATTATTGATTTTTATACACTGTTTTCATGTAGTGTCAAATTGACACTCTAGGGGCAAATGAGGATAATGAAATGAGGGACGGATGAAGGTTAAAAAGATCTAATTCCAATAGAGTGCGTCAAGAAAATTATAATAAACCACACTAAGAACTTTTAACTTTATTTTTTCCTTATTTTGATTGCTGTAATTTGAATTTAACTTGTTATGTGTTATTTTTATTAAAAGTTGAAGTGTTATAATGAAAACCAAAACTGTATTTAATAAGGGGAATACCCTTGGAAAAATCTGTCACGTCCGTGATTCTTGCTGTACCTAATTAAAAAAAGCTAAGAGAAAATTCTCATATTTCATAAGTCTACGAAGAAAAGTTATCCTTTAACCTCCATTTGCATGTATATATATAAAAAGAAAGTTCCCAAAAATTGCTAAACTTTGCATATTTCTATGAGCTTGAAAAAAATAAATATTTTTTGTCGCGTCCGTTTCATTGCAAAATTGCTTATAATTTTGTATTAATTTGTACTTAATCTTTCCAATATATTTTTAAAATGTAGCACTATTTCAGCGCGTTAAAACACTAAAACACATATCGACTTTTTATGTTTCTTTCTTGTTTTTGATGTAATTGAAAGCGTGCGAATGTCGCGTCCGTGCCAATCGGAGATGCCCATATTTAAGTTTTTTTTTGCACATTTTCACTAATAGGGTTTAATGCAGCCCTAACATAAATTTTACAACATAAAGCTCTAATTTACTTGGAGTAACAGGTTGGTTAATAGAAAAATTTATGTTCCACAAAAATCTGGTAGATTTTAAGCCCTCCGTGATAGATATGGTAGAAACTTGATTTTAAAAATAAATGTGGTAGATCTACCACATATGTGGTAGAAGCAGTGTTGGGACTTATTACTTTTGATAGTAACATATTACTTATTACACATTACTGACATTTGAAAGTAATATCGTTACATTACTTATTACTGGAAATGTGAAGTAATGTATCACAAAAAGTAATATATTATTTTCCCTCAATAAATCGAAATATTTGCGGAATTTCCAGCTATTAAAAGTAGTCATTTTGCAAAAAAAAAAACAATATTGTTAAATGTTTATTTCATTTTGAATTACAATTTGAATTTCGTCACCTTTTTTGTTAAAACCGCTTGAATTTGCTTGAATTTGCTTGCAAATGTTAATTGTTTCTCCACTACCAAACTCAGTTGGAAATGAAAGAGGCGAGCTATGTCCAGTATGAACAAGTGCAGTGTTGTATAGTTGTAATAGATCTTAATCATGTTATCAGTGCTGCTGTTTTACATGAGAATTAGAACTTTGTTGACTAAAAAGTAATATTGTAAAAAGTAATATTGAAAAAAGTAATAATATTACTGAAGGTGATTACTTATGGGGAAAAATAACTAGTTACACTACATTTTTAAAGCCAATATACTACGTAATTAGTTACACTACTTTAATATATTAGTCACAACACTGGGTAGAAGTAAGCACACTGATCGAAGCTTCGTTTTCGAAGCTGCCCTCAGTATCAATAATCCCTTCACCAGGTTATTGCAATTAGTGATGGGAAAAAAATGCATTAATCGATTAATTAATCATATGATTAATTGAAACAGAGCGATTATTAATTGCAATTAATCGAAAGAAATGGAAAATAATCGAATGATTTTTTTAATAATTAAACTTAACTGTGTAATTTTAAATTATGTTAATACGTAAATTTTTACCAATTGCCTTATAAAAACAATAACAATTAAGTAATAAATGAAAGTAAGTACATATCAAAGGAAAAAATATATACATATTTCAGTGGCCACAAACCATAATGACCTAACTCGAGTTAGGTCACTTTTTGTTGCCATCGTGTTCAGCGTGTCTAAATCTATTTGCTGTCAATTTATCATGTTTGTATCTTTCTTAGGACAGAAGTTATCCATTAAAAACCAAATAGCTTAAGTTTATTGTTTTTAATGACTGTTTTGGAATAACAGCCTAATTCATAATTTTTCGACTTCAATTTCCTAACTCAAGTTAAGCGTTTCCTGATTCTATATTTTTAGTTTGGAATAACCGCCTATCTTAATTTAGGATTACAACAATTAGAAACGTTATTTTTTCATTATTGCCTAAATCAACTTAAGTCAATATTTCGCAAAATGAAGAAAACATTTAATTTTCCTATCTTGAGTTAAGCTATTATTCCAAATTACAATATTAATTTTTGAAAATCATAAAATCAGTTAAGCTCTTTTTCAAGCAAAAAATTTACTTTACTAAAATACTATTTCAACTTAAGTTTTTAATCCAAATTTGAATTTGAAAAAACTACTGTCTAACAGCCTGATTCTGTGTATTCTTGATAAATTTTTTATCAAGAAATTTTGTCAAGATTTTTATCAAGCAAAAGCTTTGCTGGTATTCTGATGCAACATTGATAAAGTAAAAAGCTCATTTAATTCAACATAATGTGAATATGCAACAGTTGTCAAATTGTCAAAAAATAAGACAAAAAGTTTGTTTTACAAAAAAAAAACCGGCCTTGATAGCCCAGCGGGTACGCGCTGGCTTCTCATACCGAGCGCCCCAGGTTCGAATCCTGGCTGGGCTAGAAATAAGTTCATGCGTTTTTTTTTTCAATATAGGCGCTTTTTGCATACAAAAAATAATTTGTGGGAGGTAACGAAATTTTTTTTATTTTCTCTGATGTAAAAGTGTAAACATGCACAATTCTTCCATTTTCAATAGGCAAAATTTCATTTTGTATGCTGTTGTCAGTAGCATTCACACTTTTGACAATTTATCAAGAAAAGAGCTTTTATAGGGATAGAATACCGATTCTTGACAAATAATAAAAACTTGACAAATAGTCAATATGGTGATTTTATCAAGTGTACAGAATTGGGCTGTAAGTAGACTTAGGTTGTTATTTAAAAACAATGAATATTGAAAATTTTTCAAAAGTGAGTCATTGAGTTAGGTCGAGCGCACAGGTCGCTGTGAAAGTGTGTTACAGTGGTGATTTATTTAAAAGTGATATATTTTAACAATTGTGAAAAATACATGCAAAATGTCAGAGCAGCAAACATGGTTGAATTGGCAAAGATGATGGCAGTGTCCTAAGGACAAAAGTAAGTGAAGTAAGAATAAGTTTATTGGTATTGTCGAACTTTGTTGAAAAATTTAAGTTTCATTTAATAACAAATAATTTTACGTAGATATTTTTGAACTGTAAAAATAACTGATACTGGTATCATTTTTCTTTAATTACACCATTTGTAGAGTGAAAATCCGCTTCTTGAGAAAAAGGCATTCGGTAAAAAGTAGTTATCAGTTTTTTTACGCTATACATACATATTAGGGATCGCAATTTTTTGCCATTTTGCGATCCCGGGATTTTCGGGATTGAAAAGTCAAATCCCGGGACTCATATAACAAATTTTTTAAATAAAACAATTTTCCCGAATTGCATAAATACTAGTTTATAATATATTTACCATAAAAATGGACACAGTTTAATCACATTTGGGTAGTTTTAAGATTTTTTTATCTTGAATTTAATCACATTTTGTTTAACTTGAAAGTTTTTCATTTGACATTTAAATTCAGTTTGATAACATTTTGTCTTGTTTTGTGTCCACAAATGACACTTGAACATAACTTATTGTTTTGCAACAGATGTATCATAAAGTGCATATATATGCATATTTGATAAAAAAAAATAAAATAGTTAATTTGTTTGTACTTTTAGTTTTACTTCGATTATTTCGGTAAAAAGTTAAGAGTTTTGATTAACTAAAAACTGAAATCATAAAAATACTAAGACATTAAGTGTTTTGTCCTCTAATCTAGAGCGAAATTTATTGCAAATAAACCCTGCTGAATAGAAACATCTTTCAGATTCAACACTTGTTGGTTGAATGCTTAGTAGCGATCTCGATGTATCGCTTCCCAAAGGGACATTATTAAATTTGTTATTGAATAGGTTAAGTTGAAGCTTGTTTTCTCACTTGTGTGATCTTTTTTTATTTATTTTTGCCTTTAGTCAGTAAGTTCTAAATGTTCATTGGCTTATTAAATAAATAAATAAAAAAAAAAATGAATAATTATAAGCTTTTTCCAAAAGACGCCCTCTATCCCCTCCCTCCTCCCACAGATAAGGAATTGGGTTTTTGTGCTTTTAAATTTATTTCATTTAACTTTGAAGCATCTTTTACAATCCCGAAAATCGCGGGATTAAAGGATTTGAATCCCGGGATTTTCGGGACTGGAAAAAGTCCGGTATCCCGGGGTCCCGGGATTGCGATGACTAATACATATATAAACGACTGTCATATCATATACAAATCTAGGTTAGGTTATACAAATTTACCTCAATACAAAATCTAAGAGCCTTGTTACAAATTTTACTCTAGTCAGACGTTTTGAAACCGGCTCATCTCAGGTAGAGAACATGCAAGAAATTTCAGATAGTTCAGGCAAGTACAATGAAAGCTTTCGAAATGATTTCATTCCAAATTTTGTACCACGCATTCTGGACTTGCTCAAAAGTAAGCGAAATTTTTTTTTAGTGGAAATCAAAATTGGAATAATTTATTATTTAAAACTCGAATAATGGTGTGTATTGCGATTGCGATTGGTACAAAAGGGCTAAATTGGTAACAATTGGTGCATTTTCAAATATATTTTTCATCAAATTTCGTATTTAAGACTTTTAGGTAATACTACATCACATATCCAAATTTGAACGAGATCGGCCAACTGTATCATATAGCTGCCATAGAAACGATCGCTCAAAAATGTGCTGCATTGCGATTGGTACAAAAGGGCTAAATTGGTAACAAACGTTTGCATTTAAAAACTGATAGTTGGCCGATCTCGTTCAAATTTGGATATGTGATGTAGTATTACCTAAAAGTCTTAAATACGAAATTTGATGAAAATATATTTGAAAATGCACCAATTGTTACCAATTTAGCCCTTTTGTACAAATCCCAATGCAACCATTTTTGAGCGATCGTGTCTATGGCAGCTATATGATGTAGTTGGCCGATCTCGTTCAAATTTGGATATGTGATGTAGTATTACCTAAAAGTCTTAAATACGAAATTTGATGAGAATATATTTGAAAAAGAATTTATGGCATTTCTTTTAAAAAAGCAACAAATTCGCCCACATTGTAGGGGCTGAAACCCCATTCATTCCTTTTCCCCCTTCCACATGTGAACCTAAACTCTTTAGCACAGTCCATTTTATGTTTTTGCTTACCAACTTAGCTCAAAAAATGAAAACTGTCTTTATAAAACGGATGAGAAGAAAAATATTAACATATGTTAATATGTAACCAAAATAGGGGTAAAAATTTTCATTTGTAAAAAAAAGATGGAAAAAATTAAATTTTTAGTTTTCTGATTACATAGAAAGAGAAAGAGGTTGACAAATTGGCCACTGAGCCGAAGCCGCATGAAAATCGGACTTAAACCCAAAAAGTTATAGCAAAATCAAAATTGAAATATTAACATATGGGCATCTCCCAAAAAAGGTCCACCACGAGTGAAAAATTCAAATTGATCAGAAAAGTTTTTATTATCCAATAATACAGCTTAAATATCTATATTTTATAAATGTAAAAGAATTTTTAATTTTTTTTAATTTTTGACCGAAATATACTACTGTAAAAGAAAAAAAAATTTTTCTGAGCCTTTTGACGAATTACATGCACATTTTGTCTGCGTTTTTATCTTATTCAAGTAATATTATATTTTTCTTGTAATGCAAAAGTTTTCTACTAACAACAATCTTATGTATTAGAGAAAACGAGAGAAAGTGGAGTTCGAAGAACGGAAGTTTTTTAAGTTTGCTTCTTCCTGTATCCTATTGTCGCGTCCGTGCCCAAAAAACCTTATTAGTTGTTGCCATTAGTGGACAAACTTTTCAAATGCAAGTAGCTGTCAGTTTTTAAATAGGTGCATTGTTCCCGTTAGGAAAATATAATAATTGGTTCCCGGCAAAATCGGAAAACAATTTTATGGGTGTTTAAAATTTGTCGCGTCCGTAACCGGAAGCTCTGAATCGATTCGATTGTTTTTCGATTTCCGGTAAATTTCCGCATTTCTTGAGATACAATTTTTTTTCAAAATACTGACTCTCATTGAACATTTTAGCAATAAAATTCAAGAAAATATCAAAAAAATAATTTTGGTTGAGAATAACAGCTTCATCAATTTTGTACGATATATCGTACAATGGTCCGCAAAGGAGTAAAAATGCATGCAACTTTTGTTTTCGTTTTTTTAATTTTATGAACAATTCATTGGTTTATTTGATAAGAAAATATAAATTCAACAACAAAAATCAAAACGTGATTTCATTTTGAACGAAAACTATATAAATTATATATATAAACAATTGAGTAACATCTATCAGGCCTTATAAAACCGTTATTGCTGTTGCAAAGCCCTTTTCCCCTCAATAAAACACAGAATCAACTAAACACCATATAGCTTTATAGAAAGATACCGAATATAGCCGATTCTTATTATCGTAGTGGGAGTGGCAAGTACTCATGTCTAACCTTACATAATCTGTGTCTGCCCAGTGAAACACAAAATCGTTAAGTAATTGTTATTTCTGAATAGAAATAGTCGATCAGTCGAATTTTATTAGTCATACGATTTAGTGATGGGCGTGGTATTCAAGCAAACAGAAAAATTCTGTTACCAAATCCATAACTTAAAAAAAAAATGCTAACATCACTTGCAACCTTTGCCTGCCATTTGTACGATAAATCGTACAAAGCTTTGCATTTGTACGATAAATCGTACAAAGCTTTGCAACCCTTGTGGCATTTGTGCGATATATCGTACAATTTTTTAAAGGCTCGGGAAAAATATTTAGAAGCAGAAATTTGTTAAATTTAATAAGTTTTATAAATCTACTGTGATTCAAACTTTGAAATTGTTTGTCTTTTTGCTACTAAAAAGTATTACATATTTAAAAATTCCTCCGCAGAAGCATCGCATCGCCAAATTCTTGCAAAGAGCTGCTTACAAATCGCACTCACACTGTATAGCCACGGCTATTGTGATTTATATTTTCAAACAGAATGGTAAAACATAACCTACTTAATAAGAATTTAAAAGCCGTTTCATAAAAAAAACGTTCGCTGTCAAAAAAAATCTTTAAAAAACGATACACCGATATAACGATATATGTACGATATATCATACAAATTTCCGGAAAGGGTTAATGAAAAGTACTGTACAAATATGTTCAGCTAGTTAATTAATTTAATTTAATTAATTTATTAAGTTATTTCTAAAACCAGTTTGCTGCGATGTGATGAATGAAAGGTGCATTGCTAATGATTGTAAGAGCTGTGTGCGCGATTTTAAACAAGATCGAATTCCAGTAGAGTTCCTCAGGAAAATTAAATAAACCACACTAAGAACTTTTAACTTTAATTTTTCCTTATTTTGATTGCTGTAACTTGAATTTAACTTGTTACGTGTTATTTTTATTAAAAGTTGAAGTGTTATAATGAAAACGATTACTGTATTTAATAAGGGGAATACCCTTGGAAAAATTTGTCGCGTCCGTGATGTCGCGTCCGTATTCATGATATACCTAATTAAAAAAAGGTAAGACAAAATTATCATATTTCAAAAGTCTACGAAGAAAAGTTATCCTTTGACCTTCATTTGCATGTATATATATAAAAAAAAAGTTCCCAAAAATCGCTAAATTTTGTATATTTCTATGAGCTTCAAAAAAACGTCTTTTTTTTGTCACGTCCGTTTCATTGCATAATTGCTTTTTATTTTGTACTAATTTGTACTAAATCTTTCCAATATATTTCTAAAATGTAGCACCATTTCAGCGCGTTAGAACACTAAAAAATCATATCGACTTTTTGTGTTTCTTTCTTGTTTTTGGTGTAATTGAAAGCGTGCGAATGTCGCGTCCGTGCCACTGGGAGATGCCCATAACACTTCGTTCAATAATGTGTGTGACTAACTAATTAAAACACATTTTTTTGCCAAAATTCGTTTTTATTCATCAACATTGTCCCCTTTTAGGGAGATACAATCATTCCAACGCTTTTCCAATCTTTCGATACCGCCTTTGTAGAACGATTTTTCTTTGCCTTCAAAATAGGCGTTAGTTTCGGCGATTACTTCATCATTTGAGCCAAATCTCTTACCACGGAGCATCTTTTTGAGGTCTGCGAAGAGCCAGTAGTCGCTGGGGGCCAGATCTGGAGAATACGGGGGATGAGGAAGCAATTCGAAGCCCAATTCATGCATTTTTGCCATCGTTTTCATCGACTTGTGACACGGTGCATTGTCTTGGTGAAACAACACTTTTTTCTTCTTCATATGGGGCCGCTTAATCGCGATTTCTTCTTTCAAACGTTCCAACAACGCTATATAATAGTCGCTATTGATTGTTTTCCCTTTCTCAAGATAGTCGATGAATATTATTCCGTGCACATCCCAAAATACTGACGCCATAACCTTGCCAGCCGATGTTTGTGCCTTTGGACGCTTTGGGCGGCTTTCACCGGTTGCATGCCACTCAGCAGACTGCCGATTTGACTCTGGAGTGAAATGGTGGATCCATGTTTCATCCATTGTGATGTACCGACGCAAAAACTCCGACTTGTTGCGCGTAAACATGTCCAAACAGCTCTTTGAATCATCGATTCGTTGTACTTCCGGGAAATTTACTCGCGCTCAACAGTTTGCGATCTTGTTGGTCGATGTGCAAGCGGAGAGTAAACAACGAACCAAAGCATCGTCATCGTCGTTTCAAGGAAGATGATTCGGGATTCGCTAATGTTTTTGTTGTAGTCATTTATTGTGTGTATGCTTTTTTGTGTTGCCGATTGGGTTTGCTGAACAAATTGCTGTTATGTCACCATCAATCGAATCCTTGTGGTGTATGGCTTGATTGATTTAAAAATTTGGTGACGAGTTCGAAATAAAATTATTTGTTTATATTTTCACATGGTTGATTACAATTTTGATAATATGGGAAAACTGCGAAAAAAATTAACTAATGGGCATATTGACTTCAAAATTCGTGAAACACTTGAAATCAAAAATAATTAGATGCGTGTTTTAATTTAGTTTTTTTTTAATCGAAATCTAACGGCCACGTCTATTGACTTTCAATAGGGCGAAAGCACTACTAAAGCACTAAATAACGAAATAAATAATAAGACAAGTATTTTGCCATAAGAAAAATGTTATTAAGGCATGCCTACGTTTAAAAATAGTTTAAATATTCTACACCTGAATGGTTCCATGGCGAATGATGTGACCATAAATTTACAATATTAGATTTTCTTATTTTAGTTCTTTTAAACAAGCATTATATGTGGGCCGTAAAAAAAGTTCCAAAGAACGGGACGGAAAATCATTACGGGCTAATAAAAACGTTTTCTTTTCTTCCCAATTCCATTTTTATTTAATTGTCTTTGTTGACTACTTATTATTTATTTTTTAAATGCCTGTAGCGATCATATGAGTCGCCATGCCAGCCATATTTTATTTTCTTTTCTATGATTTTGCGCACACTACAGTCGGCAGTGAGTTCAGGAGCAATATGCGACGCCGTGCAGGCTTATAGAAGAAGAACAAAAGCCAGCCAGAGAATAGAAATCGTTTTACAATTTCAGCTTTTCGCCAGCGCAACAACAAGAACAACAGCACATCGTCCTCCGACGCGGCATTCGTGTTTCTATGATTTGCGCTCAGAGCATTGTGCGATCATTTCAAGTGTTTCCTCTTGTTGTCTACCCCCCGCATCGTGAAGACGAGTGGCGATATTAGCACCCGCATTCAAATTTTTGCTTGTACGTGATAAACACTCTTTATGTTCCATACTTTGTGGTTCTATTTACGCGATCATTTGCAGAAAACGCTCGTTATTCATGCTTGTCAAATTATTTTCCCACCATACTATAGACTTCGGTACGGTTAATAAATCTTCATTCAATTCGTGGAAGATTTCCATTATTTTCTTTTTAACGTCCCTGCTTTCCTTTTTTAAGTTACAATGAATTGGGGGCTTACGGGTAGGTGCACCATTTCAATACCGCAAACAGGTGCTTTTAACTCAACGTAAGTTTAAATACAAAAGCAAAATAACACCGTTTCTGAATGTTTTACATTTAAAAATAACTTAATAGGGGTTCTCGAAAAAAAATTTCTGTATTGGTACATACTACATACCGAATGTTGCACATTGTTCGAAAGAGGAAGAATAAGGTCTGGTCACTGTAAATCGGCACTGAATAGAAAATGAAATTACTCGGGTAAACATTGTCGCAGAATAATATGCTTTTTATTGAAATGTTGGTAATTAATTGTAGTTTATATACATAAAGAAACTAATTTTCAACAACACCATTGCGCCGAATTAAATCCAATCGCGACTTTGTACTAGCTGCTAAGCCTTGTACAACGTTTGCATCGATTTTAGTCAAGCAATACTTTATCCGGTTAATTAATTGAGCAATATTTTCGGCTTTCAAGTTCTTTTCATAAACTTTTGATTTTAAAACGCCCCAAAAAGTTTCAATTGGTCGTGCTTCTGACACATTTGCTGGGTTACCTTCGTTCTCCACAAATACTATGTTCATCGCGTAAGAACTCTAACATTTTTTTGTAATAGTGGGCGCTGGCAAGGTCGGGCCAAAACACATAATTACCTTGCGGATACGTTTTTTTAATAAAAGGCAACAACCGCAATCGTATACAGTCGTCAAGGTAAGTTTTTCTCTTTACGGCGTACCCAGACCGACGTATCAAGACTCGTGACAATCCTTTGCAGCTCATAGCTACCCACACCAGTACCTTCTTTTCAAATTTGGTTTTTGTTTGAAATTTCACATCTGTCGCAGGCAAGGATATTGATACGATGAGAAATTCTGTGCCGCACTGTACAGGAATGCTTTTCTCCGCACGAATGTTTTCCAAGCATACTTTTAGGCATGCACTGTGAAGTACAGCAAAACTGTTATAAATTCGCTTGGTATAGTCCGATATGGCAAGGATGGTTCTCGAATAAATGGGCTGTGCGAGAATGGTCGAGCGCTTTCCAATTAGAAGTTGCAAGAAACTTTGGCGCGATAAGAAAATTGGTATAAAAGCAGCAGTGGCAGCGCAAGGGGTCGAGTCTGTGTTGAGCGAGCAAAGTCGTAACAAGTGTAGATACAAGCAAAGTGTAATACTGTAAATAAAGTTAGTTTCTGATTGTTGATTTTTGCTGAGTAACTGAAGTTGTTTTATTTTCAAATACAATCAAAACGAACCGTCGATAACGAACTGAGGAATTTCGTAACAATATGTTAGATGAGTAAAATCCTCCATTTCCATTTACTTTCGAGTTCGTTAAAGTAAAATAAGACTCATCGTCCAATATGAAGTCTTGATGGGAGAATTTTCTGTAAAGTGGACCACCCTTTACTTTTGCTGCAGTAATTTGCTGGAAAATACGCTTTGGAATACTATATTTTTTTCTATATCGAATGTTGCTTTTATGGCGCAAAATATCTGCAACATAGCTTTTCGAGCTGTCTACTTTTCTTGCGGTAATGCGTTGAGAAACTCCATCCTTTTTATCAAACATCTGCTTCAAGCTTTCAACTTTACTCTTCTGAGGCATTTTGAGAGCTTTCCGTGGTTTCCCGACTTTTCTTTCTGTTGGCAGACCACTTTCGTATTTTTTAATGATGGAATAGACAGTTTTCTTCGCGACGTTTTCTTGCAAAAAATGTTTTACAGTAAATAACACAGGCCGACAAAATTCGAACAAATTTCAGAACCAGAAACCAGAGTACACTTTTCCGAAAGTTTTTGGAAGAAGAATCTGGCCTCAGAACTGCTCCATCACGTCAGGTTTTCGAGATATCCTAACCTAAAAGTGCGAAAATTGCGGTTTTTGCCTATATTTGAGGTTATGTAGCATAGCTATTTTAACTTTTTTTGTCAAATAACTGCTGGCATCTTAAAGTACAAGCCTTTCCCTTTCAAATGCGCCTTAGTTTGCTCAAAAGTAATTTTTCGTCTTTGAGATATCCAAAATTGAAGTTTGGAATACACATGAATTTCTCAAGTTTTGTACACCTCCCTGTTTAGTAAACACAAGGTATAGAGAGACAATTCTGAGATATGATAGATATTGTTCAGCGAACCAAAAACCTTCGTAAAGTATACTCTGGTTTCTGGTTCTAAAATCTTGTCGGCCTGTGTAACTTCCACAACTTTCATGCTCAGAGTAAAATTTGTACACACGCTTTCTTAAGTTCACTTCGTTATTTGTCATGTTGTTAGACAGAAAAATGATTGCGAACTGTTTATTTTGGAACGTGTGTAGACAGTACAAGCACAAATCGAACCAAGAATGATAAAATAAAGATTACGACATCCGGCTGATGACGTCACTGGTGAAAATTTATAAGGTGTCCATTTCAGAGTGTAATAGTTTATTTTTATTATTCGTACGTATATTCCTTTTTAAGACCGAAAACACGTTGATACACATATTTTTTGACAGTTTAATGAATAGCTGTCAATTCTGCAATGACAAGTGCAGAATTTTGCTAAAACAAAATTTTGCTTCTCCTTGTATTTTTCCTCATCTTGGAAAAAAAATAAAAACAAAATTTGAATCCTATGTCAATTGGGCACCTTAAAATTATTTTCATTCGTTATGAAAAATTTGATTGGCCAACGGAATTTTTGAATTTTGTTACTATTTAACACGAAAATTTTACCAACACGGTGTGGAGCAATTGTAATGAGTTTTTGATAGAAAACAAAACGTAAACAATGAAGTGTGCAGTGGGCCAATGTTGGCAAAATAATACAAAAAAGAGCATGTGAGTAATTTGTGAATTTAAATATTCGTGATTGTTGTGCCATATGTTGCGTTATTTATATTTAATACGATTTTTACACATTTTGAGTAATCCGCATATTCACACGCGGTGCATTTTTTGAGGTTCTCAAAAGGCGCATTTGGGAACTTTTGTGGACGCGACAGTATCAATTTCATTACTAAAAGAATTCGATGAGCAGGACTATTTTCCAAGTTAAAATCCAAACCAAGTTAATCATTTACAAAAACCTGATGGTTTTTAATTTTAAAAATAATATTGATGAAGCTATTAAAATATGAATTGATATAAACTATTGAAAAATAGTATTTTGAATAAAATATATATATTGTATTTATTGTGTAATGCTTAAAACGAATGTGTTCCTAATTGGCATGCAAAAGATTGCATCTTATATGCCTCTATTATCTGTTAAATAAATTAAATTAAATTAATTTTATTGAATAGCAAGAGAATTATATTGGTAACACAGAGAGTCCAAATTTGCCTAACCTCTATCTTAATTCCTTTAAGCAATTGATAACTGAGTATGTATGTGTATATATTAAATACAATGAAACGAAATAAATAACTTCGCATGCACTTCATATAATCTTTTTTTTTTGGAAATATTAATTTTGTAAAAGGTCGTACTCGTCCCACTGTTCCTTGACAATTTGAAACAATTCGTACTACGTCACTGGTGAAAACTTCAAATTTCCTGTCATTGATGTCGTAACCTTGTTTTCTATCAACCTTGAATCGAACGGTACATTTTCTATGCATATACGATCAAAAGTTTAGAAAATATTGATATTAGAACTCAGTGCCGATTTAGAGTGGACACACCTTATACATATCATGACACCTATATCAATAGAATCGGTTGAATATCTTGAGATATATAACTGGAACTTTGGGGGTGGACCATGCCCCCTATAATTGTTTCCGCGGCAAAATTTTAAGTTTGTTAGCCTAAACAAATACTCAACTTTCCAACAAAAAAAATTTAAGACAGTGTGGTATTCTGCACTTGCTCCGAATTGAGTTGTTAATTTATACTCGTATTAAGTCGGTTACCGTCAATAGCATATAATTCTGTAAGTAATTGCTTCATCGGTAATGTTTTGATGCTAAGACAACACAACTAATTTTTTCAAAAAAATTCTTAAATGGAAGCAAATATTTACATATGTAAAATTTGTGGGAAATAGAGGTAACAATTTTAATTTATAAAAAAAAGATGGAAGAAATAAGTGTACGTATTCAAATCACATACATATTTGGAAAAAACATGTGATACAAGCCATTGAGTCTAAAACTAAACTAACTAAATCTAACTAAAAAGTAGCAAATTTAACGCTTTCACTATTTTATTGCCATATGGCAACATGCTACGTTGCGGACGTCTGAACCCTCTGTGGTTTCAAGAATATATTTTTTGTTGGTCCTTAGAATAGTTTGAAGTTTTAGGAAAAATACAAAATTAATAAAGTGAATATATAAGTTTAAGGAAGAGAAGTCTACATGATTTTTAATGGTATGTTTTGACATAGTAAAGGAAGAGGAAACAGAGAAATTAGATGACTTTTTAACTTGACGTTTTCATTCAATGTAGATACTTTTTTGTAATTTTGGCTGAAGTAAATGAAGAAATATTAAAATTTTCGTTGTGCGTAAAACGTTTTGTTTCGGTAATTATTACAGCCACAACGATGTGGTTGCTCTCGTGGAAAAACAGTCTAAAATACAGGGTCCGAGTATAAAATTAACAAATTTTTTATGGATTATTACTAATATAACCACATACTAGAAGCCTTAAGGGGTTACGCCACTGTAACCGCTCAAAAAATAGGGTTTTTTTGTGATTTTTTTCCTCCCTTTCAAAAAGTTTGTAGAAGTTATTCACAGGTGTTATTGGACACATATTAGACTTTATTTTGGAATTTTTTGACACAGCAATATCAACATATAGGTGGCTCCACTGCATCCTACTAGGCTATGTTTTCCCTGCAGGGCTTCACGGCACGCAGCACTGAAAGTGCAATTTTGAATCTACGACAAAATAAAAAATTCCTGTTAATCTAGAGGCTTTTTGCAAGAGAAGATCGGGTATATTCTTAAAAATATTGATTTTTAAAATTTTGGCGGGAGTTCCAAAAAATTTTTTGATTTTTGAGGTAAAAAATGACATGTCTTTTGTTAATTAAAAATCAACAAATCGAGTTATCAAAAATTCCACACGATATTCTCTAGATAATGTTATTGTTAAGATCCAGTCAAAATATTGAAAATTGTTCGAGTTGTGCCGCGTGCCATTTTGAAAAATCGTGTTTCGAGAAAAACGCGTTCAAAGTTTTGGGAATGGTTTTCTATGGGCATAACTGAAAAATTCGAGATGCAAACATTGTTTACCATTAGTCGGCAATGCCAGGACCATAGAGCTGGCCTTCAAGGTTCAAAAATGCCTCATTCGCCTCCTTCCTGACTGATTTATTGAGCAAGCGCGCCTCTTTCGCCGCGTCGCTCAAAGCGGAAAAGTTCGCGGAAGCGAGAACGTCGCATACACCCGCTTCGGCATACGCGTGACGCGCTTGGCGGTAACCTCGTATTTCGCATAAAAATTTTTTATTTTATGCATAAAACGTTTTGTTTCTTATTCTATAGGGTTCAAACTATTTTTTAAGCCAATAAAGAAAAATCGATTTTTTTTTAATTTTACAGTGGCGTAACCCCTTAACAAGTTCTACCCGGCGCATTTTTTTGCTGTTTCTGCGCGTTGCGTGCACGAGATGAGAAGTTGTTCGTATAGCGGCACTGTTTTACTGCGCAATTGTTTTCGTTATTGTTGGTAGACAGCAGAATGTTAGTTAGTAGGTTTTTGAAATAAAATTATAAACCACCACCAGTGGACCACCAGTGGTCCGTGCCGCCAGATAAATGAATTGAGTGGCCCGTGGACCACCGGTGGTCCACGCCGGGTAGAACGTGTTAAAGGTAAAATTTAAAATGTTAACTTTCCCCAATAAAAATCTGTAGTTAAAATTTAAATATTTACATATTGTTACGAATACTTGTTCTAGTGGGCTGATACGTATCACTGGATTGTGCAATTTGAAAATGAAACAACTTTAATTATCCAAACGCAGTCAATAAAAACCAACAATCACTTTATTTCACAGATTTACACTTCACTGTCTTTACACTTAATTATTTGCTTAATTACTCCGTGTGGCACCTTCACTAGTCAAAATCAGAATGACTCGCTGCGCCGTACCCGGCTGTCTTTTATACCTGTCCGGTTATCGCGCAGATCGTTCTCGCACATTCCAGAGTGGACTAAAGGTTTCCATGATGATCGCGGGCCATCATTGCCAGATTGGACTAAAAGTTTCCATTATCGCGGTCATCATTGCCTGATTGGACTAAAAGTTTCCATTATCGCGGCCATCATTGCCAGGTTGGACTAACGGTTTCCATTATTATCGCGACCGTCATTGACAGATTGAATTATAGCACGGCGCGTAGCGACAAGGTTGCTTTGCATAGCGACAGACTGTCTTATCGTTACACTGCCCACCACTTAGACTTGTTCGTCCCGAACAAGTGCTGAAGCTCCGCTGTGATAAGGCGCCAGGCGCTCCAAATGGACTACCTTCAGCTTAGCGCCTCTATTGCTGCAACGTTGAATCCTGTATACTACGTCGTTAATCCTAATCACGACTTCGTACGGTCCTTCCCATGACGCTTAAAGTTTCGGAGACAAACGTTTCCTCCGCTGCGGGTTGTAGAGCATTACCAGATCGCCTTCTTGGAACCCTGCTGAGTTGGCCCGTAGATCATATCTGGCTTTCACCTTATCGCTGACCAGTTTGGTGCGGCTCCTTACAAACTGGTGAATTTCCACCAGTTCCGCCCGCTTATTGACCACGTAGTCCGTCTTAGCGAATCCCGTCATGCTGACTACCCCGAACTTCAAGTCAGCGGGTAACCGCAACTCTGTGCCGAACACTGCTTGGGCTGGAGTGAGTGATGTCGTGCCGTGCCCTTGTTTCGGTGCTTCTACTACCCACAGCCGACTCGTCCCATCGTCCTCGTCCACCTTTGCCCACACAATCGCCTCAGAATTCGCTGGTATCCTCCTGTGTTGACACGATACAACCTTCCTTACCGCCACGCTTCGCTCACAGCCGGTATGCAGCGGGAATTCAACGTTGGCATATCTCAGCACATGTTCCTTCAGGTCCAGCGTAAAACCGTGCCTAATCATGAAATCCACGCCGATAATCACGTCGTCCATTATATCCGCGACGATGAACTCATGTTTCAGGCTGCTGGTGCCGATAGCAATCGTTTTTGTAACTTTCCCTCTTACCGGCGCGCGCTCGCCAGTCGCAGTCCGCAGCTGTATGCCATGCAGCGGTTCCCAGTTCTTCAGCAGCTTCCTTTTTATGATCGAATATGACACTCCAGTATCCAGTGTCAACACGAACAACTTTCCATCCATCCTTCCTTCAATCGTCAAGCTGCTGGGCTGTCGTTTCAGCTGTGAGACAAGGACGGTGGGGCAGCAGGTTGTGGCGATCAGCTCACGCCCCTTTGGGCTGATCCGTTTTAGTTTAACGACTCGTCGTCCTCAGCCCTGCGCTTGTTGGCTGGGCCTCGATTGTCAGTATTCCTCGCTTCAGGCGATTGCGATCGAGAACGGGAACGCCTCTTTCGTTGGCGGCAGTCTCGTGCTATGTGACCCTGCTTGCCACATACCCAGCAAACAACTTTAGAGGAGACCACCCGTGGCCTGCCCGGTGCCTCAAAGCTTATGGCATGGATCGTAATGTCGTTGTCCGGCTGGATCTGGCGTATCCTTGCAGGTGCATATCGAGTGCTCCCAATTCATGTCGCCTCATATGTCATCGCACTGGTCACCATCTCCCTAAATGTCGGCTTGCCCATCATCAACGTACTGCGACGTGTATCCGGATCATGAAGATCTTCAATAAACGCCTCAATTTTCATCCTCTCGAGATCATCAGCGCCGAAGGACGGGTAGCACAGCTGTACGAGCCGCTCAATGTCTGCAGCGCCTCGTTGGCTCTTTGCTTGCGGTTCTTCAGCTCACAGTAGTACAGCGTTCTGTTGTGCCCGTCGCTGTATTTGGCTGCCAGCGCCCTTATGACGGTCTCGTACTCACTTCGTTAACATTCTGGAACTGATTTTATTACCTCAACCGCAGCACCTTTAAGAGCCAGCGCCAATCTCCGACCTTTCCTTACATCGGTTCACTGACTTTCCAGAGCAGCCAGGTCGAATTGCAGCTTGAATGTATCGAACGGCGTAGTCCCATCATAAGTAGACACTTCTGCTCGGGTGGCAACAATCTCCGGAACCGGCAGCAACCATTCGCGCGGCTGTACCTCCTAAGCCGGTCGACCATTTTTCTGTTCATCGCGTCTTCCAGACTATCAACTCGTCTTTTCAGGGAATCATCAAGATCTTCAACACATTTGTTCAGGGAATCATCCAGGTCGTCGACTCGTTTACCCAAGTGCTCTACCCGCGTCTCCAGGTGCTCGACTTTTCCATTAATCCTGTCCGAGATTTCCTCCACTTTCTGCTCCAAGCGCGCAGAATTTTCCTGAAGCTTGCTGGACAACTCCCAATTTACATTTTCAAGTTTTGCTGACATTTCCCGGTTGGCCGTTTCCATTTTAGCTATTTCTTCATTCGAAGTTTCGAGTTTCGCTGCAATTTGCACCGACATTTCACGATGGGAAGTCTCGAACATGCCTTTGACATTCTCGATTTTCGCCAGAAGTTTCCTCAAACATGCCTCTCATCGCAATCATAAGCTGGCTCATTTTTTTTGTTTTTTTAAATACGAGCCAACGCGCAGGGGAAACCCCTATAAATGCGGGCATTACGCTGGTTCAGGAAGGATATATAGGTTGGGAGAAAGGATGTTGGGTGAAGAATTTATGGACTCTTGCATTGAATCCATCAATATCATAAGTGCTGGGGAAAACATCTGCAGGGAAACATCTGCACCATTCCACAATCGCGCTGTTCGGGCCAGGAACGAACTTTCTCTGTAGTGCGTAGTGCGCTGGAACATCGTTTCAACGTGGAATGCATGGGCGCCAGTGTTCAAACGGGTTGCCCGGGGGAATACCCGGAGTGATGGCAGCAAGCTGCTCATCTCCACTGAGCAATTGCCGAAAAAGTAACGGTAAAATAAAACCACACATGCCACGTTTCGACGATGTTCCAAGGAGTCAATAGAGCTGGATGCCCTACTGTCCCCTATAAGTTTAATCGCACGGTTTTGCACCCGATCCAGGAGCTCCAAATGGGTTTTTGAAGCCCCTGCCCATAGGTGCGAGTTAAACTCCATTTTAGGTCGGATATAGGCAGTGTAAATAATGCGGAGATCAGACGGAGTGAAATATTTTTTGCACCGCTTTAGGAAGCCGAGGCACTTGGCTGCTTTTTTCGACACGCCAAAAATATGATCGTTCCAACGAAGATCGTTCTTAATGGACATGCCCAGAACATCAAGAGCTGCCGATTCCGCAATACCCACACCACCCATAACTAGGGATGTGGGGAGACTCGTTTGTGGGATAACAGGCAACATTGGGTCTTGCGGGGATTAAAATCGACCCTGTTCGCTTGACCCCACTTGGAGATTGTTTGTAGGTCGCTATTAAGTGTGTCATTCATACGGCGTCGTTCTCTCTCAATCTCCACAGAGCTGGGACGCTTTGTGAAAGAGTATGAATGACAAATGGTGCTGTCATCCGCAAACGAGTAGATGGGATTCTTCGTCGACGACAACAGGTCGTTGAAGATCAGGAAGAGGGTTGGAGAAAGGACCGAACCCTGCGGCACTCCCGCACTAAGGGAATGCTTTTCCGAGGCTATGCCGTCTACTACAAACCGAATAGAGCGATCATAGAGGAAGCTCGTAATCCAACGAGAGAAGGTACTACCGACACCATAGGCAATCAATTTTGACACGAGTGCTTTATGCCACACCCGGTCAAAGGCCTTGGAAATATCCAATGCAACAACCTTGCTTTCACCGAGGTTTAGAATGCTATGGTTCCATTTCTCGGTGAGTACGGCCATGAGGTCTCCCGTCGATCGTTGTCTTCGGAAGCCGTATTGGCGGTCACTTAGCAGTCTATTGTGCTCCAGATACTTCACAAGGTTGAAGTTTACAATGCTTTCCATTACTTTGGAAAGCACCGAACAGATTGCTATAGGTCGGTAGTTCGCAGGGTCAGTAGTCTTGCCTTTTTTAGGAACTGGTTGAACATTTGCTACCTTCCAACATGTCGGAAATACACCTGTGGTGTATGACATGCTGAAAAGTTTGCGTAATGGACAAGCCAGCGAGGTAGCGCACTTTTGCAAAACAAGGGCTGGAATGCCGTCCGGCCCTGAAGCCTTATTTACATCGAGATTTGCAAGCACTCTTTTAACTACCCGTGTTCGAAAATGAATTTCTGGCATAGAGCAAGATACGTTCTCGACTACAGGTAGTGGTTGATCGCTGGGGGGCAGGGAGGAACTATCTGCGAAAATTTTAGCCAACAAATTAGCTTTATCAACCGAGTGAGTGATGATTTGATCATTGTTAAGAAGAGTTGGAATTGAAGACGATGTTTGGTTCTTCACCCTCTTAACAAATGACCAAAAGTTCTTACTACCACGCTGGCATTGAAGAACTTTTTTCCTTTGGCGCTGTTCGTGCAGAAACTTTTGGTGCCTTAGGATGGCATTGCATCGATTTCTAGCCTGTTTACGCAGCTGTTCAGTGGCGGCATTTTTATTTGCCTGCCATGCTCTGAAAGCTTCCTCTTTAGACCTGACAGCAATTCTGCATGTCTCATTAAACCAGAGATTGTCCTTAGGTTTAATGCAAATTTTCTTATTAGGGATGAAGGACCGCATTCCCAATAATATAATTTCTTCAACCGTTTTGGCTGCGGCATTTATGTTTCTATCAAGAAAACACAATTTCCAATTGAATTGGGCGAAAAATTCATTAAGTCCACTTCAGTTAGCTTTATCATACATCCACACTAGCCGCTTCGGGGCTAAGGGCGAAGCATTGCGGATAGAAGAGTATGAGAAAGACGCCAAAATGGTGCAATGGTCCGAGTTACCAAGAGGTGCGTGCGTTTCAACATCATATTTTTCGTGATGAGAAGTGAGAAAAAGGTCTAGAGTGTTGAGAGCTTGCCCAGCAACGCAGGGGATATGCGTTGGTTCATGCACTATTTGAGTCAAGTTATTAGACTCGGCAAAGAGCTCGACAAATAAGCCTTCAGGAGTTGTGTGGCTGGAATGGCGTAGCCAATTGGAATTATGAATATTGAAATCACCAGCAACAACAATTTCACTATTCGGATACGATTCCAAAATATGAGAAATAGAATCAGATAGAAGATCAAACTTGTTATAAGTAAAATCTCTCCCTGAATTCGGGCTTCTATATAGAAAGCAAAAGTGCAGAATGTGCGACTGGATATTGAATTTAACCCACATGGAGCTAAATTCGGCATCCGTCGTGTATAGTTGTTGCTGGCACTGGTACGCAACATTACTGCACACATAAAGGGCAAGACCCCTATGAGGAGAGAATAATGGCAGTAAGTGGTACCCTGGGATGTGGAAATCCAGTGGATCTGCATCCTCACACACCTGGGTCTCACTTAGTGCCATTATATGGGGCTTGTGGAGGTTAACGAACGCGTATACAGCAAAAAAATTCGCCCTGAGCCCGCGCACGTTGCAGAAGGCTATGCGAAATTTGTCCAGCACCATGACCTGGGTGGGTTAAAGGACAAGGAAAGCAGACGGAAATGTGATCTGACGCACTGAAAAACTGATGATGCCCTGTGGTAAGTGTTATGCCTTTACCACAGAGCAGTCAATTTCTCAGTGTCGAACAGGAGCACATGTAGCGCTACTGAAAACGGACGAAGGAAAAGACAAGACGGGAAAAAAGAACGCAGCAACACAACGCGGACGGAGGTCGAACTGGCGGACAGCGACTGTAACGGCACTTGCACTGCAGTTTAGCGTTTGCAAGTGCATTACGCGTTTAAATAATTTTAATTTTAATATTTTTTGATGTGGCCGCGCGATTTTGGTGGGCCACAACGCGATAGCAGCGACAGACGGACAATACGCGAGACTCTGAACATGTATACGTATATTAAGCACGCGCACACACATAAAAACATTAAAAAACCGCGGAGCAACGAAAGGGCACGTCTGCCCACGCGAATTCTTCACACACCATGTGGCTCATGTCCATTGCTTGTGGTGGCGCAGCCGTACTTTGCATCGACGCAGCACCCGCAGGCGATTCCTCCACTTTGGCCGACGCCTCTAGCTCCTGCGTTCCGAAGTCGTGCGCAGCCCAATCGATGCTTCGTGCCTCACACGCCTCTCGCAAGCGCAGCTGCAACTCCACATTACCGCCAGCAGTCGGCAAATTCCAGGCAGCCAGCTCCTTCTTCAGCTGGTCCACCTTCAGCAGCTCGAGTTTAACCATGTCTGCCTTTTTATAATTTTATTTATTTATTCTTATTTTTTTTCTCTTCAGTCACACAATCCCACAATCCCCCACATTCTGACACCAAATGTTACGAATACTAGTTCTAGTGGGCTGATACGTATCACTGGATTGTGCAATTTGAAAATGAAACAACTTTAATTATCCAAACGCAGTCAATAAAAACCAACAATCACTTTATTTCACAGATTTACACTTCACTGTCTTTACACATAATTATTTGCTTAATTACTCCGTGTGGCACCTTCACTAGTCAAAATCAGAATGACTCGCTGCGCCGTACCCGGCTGCCTTTTATACCTGTCCGGTTATCGCGCAGATCGTTCTCGCACATTCCAGAGTGGACTAGAGGTTTCCATGATGATCGCGGGCCATCATTGCCAGGTTGGACTAAAAGTTTCCATTATTATCACGGCGCGTAGCGCCAGGGTTGCTTTGCACAGCGACAGACTGTCTTATCGTTACATCATTATCATTATCATTAATATGATGCAAAATATGTACTTATATTTTGATTTTTAAATAAATATTATATCTATTATTCCTTACTATATCTAAGAACGCGCATGTGGGCACCAAAGTGTTTTCGGCTGTTAAGATGCGAGGGGAAGAGCGAAACGTAGGCATTTGAGCATGTTAAGTTCATAACATTTTCTGTTAGATTCGCGTAGGACAACAGCAAAAGTAATGTTGTTGTTCGTAACGGGTTCACTCGTGCACATTGAAATGGTAGTTGTCGTAGCTAGTTATCGGTCAATTGATAATTTTTTGCATGTATGTATGTTTATTGAACTTATTTGTCGAAACGCGAGCGGGGAGTAAACAACGAACCACAGCATCATCATCGTCATTTCAACGAAGATGATTCGTGATTCGCTAATGTTTTTGTTGTTATCATGCATTGTGTGTATGCTGTTTTGTGTGCCGATTTTGCTGCACAAATTGCTGTAAAGTCACCATCAATTGAGTCTTTGTGGTGTATGGCTTTTTGCTGACTAATTGTGCGCTTTGATTGATTTTAAAATTTGAAAATATTTAGCGGTGGTTGATCCCAATTTAAAATGTTTACAATTATTTTTACGTGGCGAGTTCCGAGTAAAATTATTTGTTTATATTTTGACATGATTGATTGTATTTTTGAGATTACGGGGAAACTACGACAAAAAATGAACCGATTGACCTATTGACTTTAAAAATGGTAAAAACACTTCAAATCAAAAATAATTGTTTTCATTTTTTTCGAAAATCTAACAGGGAAACAAAGGTTTAAAAATTTATATGGAAAAACGTAATTTAATAGGTCTATTGACTTCAAATGTGGTGAAAGCACTACAAATGAGAAATAATCAGACAAGTATTTTGTCATAAAAATCTGACCTATGTTTAACAATAGTGTTACAATATTAGACTTTCTTATTTTACCACTCCTACGAAAACACTGCCTGTGGGCTGTATAAATAGGATGAAAAAACGAAAATTGAAAATAATAACAACAACAACAGGTAACAAAATCCACAAAATAATATAACGCTACTCGCCCCAACAACAAAAGCAGCGTTCATCGTCATGTTTATCAACTGGCACAGTGGCGCGCATAGGATTTCATTTTAAGGGGCTTATATCCACAACTTTCAAGCCGAATGCCAGTTGAAACAATTTTTGGTAACTAAAAGTTTTGCAAAGTACAAATGTTTGAGAGGGGTATGAACCCAAAATCTTCCCCTCTTGCGTGTGAAGATATATTATCTACAAATATAATAAAACATTTAAACAATATAATTAAAATAATATGAACCTTAACGCTATCACTTTTAATTGACGCATCTTTGATTCAATTAGGAACAAACAATATTTACAATCAAATTTTTACTTAGTTTGAAATTGGCTTCTATACAACATGCTATTTTTCAAAAGCCATATCTTTTATCTGTTCCCAAAAAAGTTAAATGTTGCTATTTAAGAATAAGATAGGGAAAGAGTTATGCCAAGTTATATTTTAAGCGTAATTTAAATTTTTTGGGACAATTACTTACATTTCAGATGTGACGCCGATATTAGACGTTGAAATATTTAAAACTGTATTTCCTCCATATAAGTACGAATTGTATTCTAGCAACTCGCTGGTATTGTTATGTGAAATGTTTTCGCTTTCTTCACCTCTTTCTAATTTGGAAGCAGCTTGAGCGTTCGCATTTTTTCCATTCGAATCAGTATAAGAGGCAGGTACGACGGCAATGTCAAGGCTTGTTTTAGGTGATTGTGAATGATTTGGGTCATCTGAGGAATTTAATTTATTTGGATTCGAAACGAACGATGTCTCCTTTGAAATTATTTGAACTATAGGCTTTGGTTTACTATCGCTCTTATTTTTGTTGCTCTCAAAATCTAATCTTTTTTGTAAAGTTTCTGTAATTTCGGGCGTTTTGGGAATGGTTGGCTTCGCATCAGTTGCTTGTGCAGAAGTGGTCGTAGGCACCGGCGGAATGACAGGGCGTGCCAGTTGTGCTTCAAGGGAGCTGACCAAACCCAAGCTAGGTGCACGTACATTTATAACTTTTCGTGCAGAAAGAACTTGACTGCAAATGGGTGATGTTGATGACGAATTCACATTGGCGGAGATTGACAAATTTATTTGGTTACTGGTACTTGAGTTTTGAAGAAGTTGTTTTAACAATGCATTGTTAGACTCGTCTGATTTTGAAATTGATATTGTTTTGTCCTCTCCTATTAAGCCAAGCACGCAGCAATCGTTGTTTGTTTTGTCTGGGTTGGTCTTTGCATCGTAAACACTAGCAACATTTATTAATTTGTGTTCACTAGTGTTGTCTGTTCTGCTTCGTTTTAAGGGTAAAACATCCGGACTTTGTGAGCTTGAGACATTATTTTGAGGCAATACCGAACGTGGATCTGGTTCCAAACTTTCAAGCACTTTAGCGCATTTATCAACGTATCCTAGAGCAGGTATATTATAAGACGTTAGTTTGACTGGTTTATGTGAAAATACAGATGTCTCCGACGAGTTCAATGAACTAGGAGATTGCACCGACACCGATATAACTGCTTGCTTAGTGGTCGACTCTGATGATTGGGAAATACCTCCATAGGATTGGGACACAGTTAATGGAGACATATTACTTCCATTGGCCATCGATAGATTTACTTTCTTTATCCTTTGTTCCGCCGTCGACGTGGCCTTTGCTGCAACAAAAGCCGTTTTTCTCTGCTGGGTAATGTTATTCTTTGCCAGCATAAAAGAAATATTCCGCGGGATAGATATTACCGGAGTAGCATTTAGCTTCCCACAGAACGAATTTATACTAATCGCCGATTTATTAGTATTTGGTTCTGATTGGATATTTGAGTCAGACACATTGGTGGATGTTGAGAGGCAAGTGCCGGTAGCTGATGTCGTAATGAGTTGTGGAGTCGTCTGTCGAATTATACTAACAGTTGGATACATGTTAGTCAACATTTGTTGATCGGTACTTTTCGATAAAGGAGTTAGTAGTGGTAATATGTTAACATTTGCTGAGCCCAGTACTCTCTTGATAGGAGATGAACTCATATTTTCATCAGAGGAGATTTTTTCAATACTCCCATGGTTTATTTGTAATGAATCGCTTTTTTCTTTTTGTGTTTTTTGAATGTTGTTTAAGACTGATTTGGACTCATTTTGCAATAGCTCTATTGAATTATCTGTGACTTCTGTAGGAATAGTGGCTCCGGTTGCTTTCAGTTCATCCTCCGCAGTACTAGCAGGAAATTCTCCTTTTTTCGTGCAAAATACGGTCGATGTGAAGTTTTGATTTGGTTTTGATGCTGTAATTGTAACAACGCCAGCATTCGGCTGGACACTTGTGGGCAAGGTATATGCGACTTGCGGCAATTTTTTATTCAAAACTTTTGCTTGGACCAATTTAGCAGTAGATACTGGCTTGATCTGCAGCTGAGATAATGAAACAATTGTGGGTTGATTTCCCTTCTGACTGCGTTTGACATTCAATATTTTGCTTAGATTGAACTGGGTCTGTGAAGTATGCGACTGCACTGCCGTAACTTGGGAACTCTTGTGCGAATCACCAATCAAATTACTTGAATGTATAAGCTGCGGAGTGTTGAGTGGCTTCAACAAAGGAACAGAAATCGTTGTGTTCCCAATTGAAACTTTTGCAGTGGTTTGCGTAACTTCAGATGGAATTTTTTTCGTAGTAACCATCAATTGTTGTGTTTTTAAAGGAGGCACATTCATGCGGCTCAATATTGCGGCGGTAGATTGTAACCCACTTGGTACACTACTAGCAGTAGTTATGCGAGTATAAGTAACGGTTCCCTGACGCATTACATTACCATTTGATGAGATTGAACGTGCCCCGGTTGCAACAATTTTTGGGCTTTCAGAATTTGTTTGTAAGGATGCTTTGGTATCCTGAGCAGATGGCAGAAGAACCAGCTCGATTTCATTAGCTATACTCGATTCTGAAACTTCAATACTTAAACCGTTTGCAGAATCTTTTAGAGGCTTTATGCCGACAATGTCCTTCCGTGAAATAGGATTAATGTTCATTGATGAGGCAATAACGGGTTCCATAGATAAGGCAGTTTCAGTACTATTAGAGACAGCTATTGACTTATTTTTTGAACACTCACCGTCATTTACATAATCCGTTAAATCGGATGCATATAACACATATTCATTTGAACGTTCCTCCGTATTGTATTGAGGACTTAATGAATTTAAGTCGTCTAAAGTTTTCAATGTCAGGTTTCGTGTAACAATGCGTTCATTATTCGTTGCAGGTATTTTTGAATTAACAGCAATCGATTTGGCCTTACTTGCAAACGATTCACTATTCGCAGACATTGTGAAGGCTTTTTCTGTGCAATCGTTCATTCCACTGACTTTCAAAATGTCATTTTCCTCTCTCCATGCACTTACGTTACCAGCAACATCCAGTTTGATTTTCTTGCTGGCATTGTCAACATATTCCAGTGAATTAAATCGCTTCGCCGATGTACCTCCAGTAGTGTTACTGCACAAATTTTGAAGGTGTTTTAACTTCTCGGGGCCGGATGAATTTATGCTGTGATTGCTCATCGCAAATTTTATTTAAGCCATTAACAAAACATCAAAATATTTAATTTGTTCACTGCGATAAGAATATACTGAAGCACAACATAAATCAAGATCTGAAAGAAAAAAGAACAGGAAAAATATATAATATGGAGGACCATCTCTAATAACAATTTCTTTATTTCAGATGATGTTGGTACCCATAAATTTGACAGCACTAGTCCGATAATGTTAAACGAACACATGTTTGATATGTGGCATTTCAGGCAACATTTTATGTGAAGCCAGTTATGAAATTTCCACTTGTGCAAAGAGTTACATTAATTAAAAAATGAGTGAAATTTCTGAAGAAATACCACTTTACCGAGAAAGTTGTGCCATTTGCGGTGATGATCCTGTGAGTGAACACCGAACCCAGGAGACCCACTAAGATATACCTCGCTCTGGTCAGTCAGTCACTAAAAAAACCTAAAGTTGTCAAGAGATAACGGAGGCACTAAACATCAGTCATATGACACAAGGAATAATTAAAAAAGATTAGGTTTCGCAAACACTTTCGATGTTTGGATACCACATAAATTAACAGAAAAAAATTTCACTGACCTAATTATCATCAGTTACCCTGTTTATACGACAGATCAAGTCGCTATGAGTCAATACGCATCGACTCAAACAGTCGTATAAACACGATTTCAAACCGGTTAGAAGGCGCAGCAGAATTACCAGCAGCAGTATCAACACCAGTACCATTAGCAACAGTGGGAGCAGCGAGAGAGCACGAAGCAGCATAATCACGGACAGCGGTGGAAAGCGTAGGCGCAAAAACTGATGAATGATTGGAGGGAGCAGCATCGGTTGCAGAGCAGGCAGAGGAAGAATGCTGCAAAGATCCAGAGCGAGTAGCTGAGCTGAGCAGTTTTGCCAGCTGATTCACTTCTCTTTGGCTTGCTGATTTTGTTGTTGTTAGATGGAAGCGGAGAAACGGAGTCAGCTGTACCTCCACTTGTGACCAGATGTCCAGGCTCCAATACCTTAGCCTTCGAGCGAGTCAGAAATTTGTTGTTATTGTTGATGATAGCTGGCAGCTTGGCTTTACACCAGCATCAATGCCAGCGGCATGCTGGGTATGCGCACTTCTCCATGACTCGAAGATAGCTGAGACACCTTCAAGAGCGCAGAGCTCAAGAAATTTGGCAGCACAAATCAGGCGGGGATTCTGAACACATGAATCGCACTTGTAGGCAATGTTCTGCGTCGACTTCAGAAAATTTAGGCAATCACCACTGATGTTAGCGTAACTCACATGCAGGCAGCTAGACACAAGCTATTGATACTTGATTAGCGGTAGGCAAACCGCTCTTAGAACAAGCAGAAATAGCGGACAAAGCAAAAAGCACAACCGCACAGTTCGAGCAGTCAACAGCAGCAGTCAATGTAGGCAAGCAAGGTTTCATTAGAGGTTCAACTGTTTAAGGTTTTAAGTGGGTGCTCACAGCAGAGCTAAAGCAAATAGTAAAAAATGTTTACAATTCTATATTACATTAAATTGTTATCCACCAAGGGGGGATCTATCCTCTAATCCCCTCTTATGGGGACGCCACTGCAACGAAATGACTCATTTCAACAAAACGACGAAGAACATGCGAAAAAAGCAAAATAAAACACGACCAATTTTATCGAACGCACAAAATTAAGGTGCTTTCAAAAGCTGACAGTTACAAATCACAACAAACAAAAATTATCAAAATAGAAATTTTAAATTGAAAAATTTGTTTGCCTTAAATTTGTAGAATATTCTTAGCATGTAAAGTATGGAATATATTTTTGTTTAAATATTCAAGCGCAGTCTTCGTCTGACACTCATCGAGAGCAGACCGCACTTCTTAGAGCCCAGCTTAACCGCACTCATAGTGAATTGTTGGTGTTGTTTATTTTCGGTGTTTCTTTTCTCACCTTGCAAATCCATTAAAGTTCGGCATACTCTTTTTTCGACAGTTCTTCCACGTTAAGTGTGACTGGTGTAAGTGCAGTGTTAAATAATGGCCCCAGGGCCCCCTCTAATAGGGTCAAACCGTTTTGCGGTGCTAACAGAAGGCCCTGTCAACAAAAAAAAACGTCTTAATCAAAAAACCAATTCCGACTACCCGGGCCTCCCAACCATCCAGCTACCTAACCCGAAATATGTAGTTGCTTCTTCTACAAATGAGCAAAAGCCACTTTCGTCATACTCTTGTTTCGCCGTGCAAAAGGCTCTGCAATTGATCAGCAAGGAAATAATTTCAATCTCCGAGTTACGCGATGGCAACCTGCTCCTGCTCGTAAAAGACCTATCAGTCGCTAGCAAATTCCTATCAGCAAAGGAACTATTCGGTATTTGTCCCATCAAGTGTAGCCTACATAACACACTCAACGCCACAAAGGGTACAGTCTACGCACCGTGCCTAAACAACATTCCTAATGAGGAGATCATAAAGGAGTTGGGAGGTCAAGGTGTCATTGACGTGTACAAGTTCACGAAAGTCATAGACGGCAAACCACAACCAAGCGGCGTCGCACTCTTAACCTTCGACCAATACCATCTGCCCTCCAAAATTGATATTTCTTGGCACTCGGTCGTCGTCAGAGAGTACATACCTAATCCCATGCGGTGTAAGTCATGCCAACTACTCGGTCACACAGCCAAACGATGCAAGAACAATCCTACTTGTGTCACTTGTAACCTCCCCCCACACTCCCCCTCCGAATGCACTCGCACATATTGTGCCAACTGCGCCGAAAATCATCCCGCCTCTTCCAAAGAGTGCACAAAATTTATTCAGCAGAAAGAAATTCTGCAAATAAAAACAAAAAACAAATGCACTATGCGTGAAGCAAAGCAAATACACAGAGCTCAGTCAACAAATCACACTTCCAATGCCAGCTACTCCTCAGTTGCCGGTCAAAGCAATGTCACTCACACAACACAGTCCACAACTCATTCTCACACGAATAACACCCAACTCTCACAGCCCACTACTTCTCTCACAAACACACCAACCTCAATCAACCAACCCACAACAACAAAACCTACTCATACAGAAAACAATACATCAATACCTTCAAAAACTAAAGATAACCACTCAAAAATAGAGCCCAGCATTCTGAATACATCGTACACAACACCCAAAAACGACTTAAGCCAAAGCAAAAGAACGTCCCCTACCTTACTACATGTACCCACAACAACAATCGTAAATCACTCCAACCTTGAGACTAATGATAGCAGCTCAATATCAAGCAACGAAGACTTCTTAATAACCAATCCATCCCCAGTTACTTCCAACACAGCCAACGCAAAAAGAAAAACGCATACAAGTTGTAGTTAAAGACACAAACTGCATAAACTCCTTATCGCCTCTAAATCCTCCCCCTCCCCCTTTACAGCCCATGGTAATTAAAATCATTCAATGGAATATGAAAGGATACACCAACAACTATCACGAACTCCAACTTATAATCAAAGATTTAGACCCCGACATATTATCCCTGCAAGAAACTCACATCCCATTTAATTCCAGCAATATACCGACACACAAGCAATACAAGGGATATTTCCATAATCTCCCATCCAGCACCACAGCCAAACAAGGCATTGGCATCTTAATAAAGAAACACATCCCACACAAATTTATTGCCCTAAATTCAACCATATCAACTATCGCCCTTGAAATACACTTAGATTCCACACTTTCAATCTTTAATATGTACATACCACCCCAACAACAATTCACATCACAGGAAATTATCTCCAGTATCCAACAAGTCCGCACTCCATATATTATAACAGGCGATTTTAACGCGTGGAGCCCCTTATGGGGATCCAACATATGCAATTATAGAGGCAAAATCATTGAAGATATTATTTTAAATGAAAATCTGATTATCCTTAATGATGGTTCCCCCACCCATTTTTCTACCCACAATTCTTTTAGTCACATAGACCTTACTATGTGCACCTCCCATCTCGTACCTAAATGCTCAAGCAAAACATTGCAAAATCTTCATGGCAGCGACCACTTCCCGATCCTCACAGAACTAACCTCTAACCTCAACTTTGAAAAAATAAGGCCCATGCTTAAATTTAAAACTGACTTTGCTAACTGGACAGCCTTCCAAAACTCCTGCGATCAAAAAACTAAAACAATAAAGATATCTCAAAACATAAATCAAGAAGCAGCAAATATAGCCGCAATAATTAGATCTGCCGCAAACGCTGCAATTCCACAAACAAAACCAATTTTAAAAAAAGCCTACCTCCCTTGGTGGAGTAGTAACCTCGAAAAACTTAGAACGGATAAGCAAGCCCTCTGGCACAACTACAAGCGTTTCAGGACAATAACCCTTCTAATTTCTTATAAAAAAGCCAATGCGTTATTCCGAAGAGCAGTTAAATTTGCTAAAGCTACAAGCCTCGAAAAGTTAACCGCCAAAATCAACCCTAGCTCTAGCGTAAAAAAAATTTGGGCCGATATCAATATGCTTAGTGGTAGAAAAAGCAGCACCATTATAAAGTCAATTAAAAGCGGACCGCAAATCTTAACATCCACCTCAGAAATAGCAACTTTATTCGCTTCGACCTGGTCCAATCTTTCCAACGACAACAATTTCCACCAAGAATTTATTTCTAGCAAAACTCACAGCCTTCAAACACAGTATACACGCAGCTCTCTTTCCCCTTCTGCAAAAAAACTCGAATCAAAAATAACAACTATCGAAGTAGAAAATGCTATACGTAGCGCAAAAGGCAAAACACCTGGCTCTGATCGTGTTTCATACCCCATGTTAGCTAACCTTTCTACTTCGATGCGGGATAGATTGCTACACATATACAATGATATTTTTGACAAAAGTATTTACCCACAAAACTGGCGCACTGCTGTAATCATTCCAATCCTCAAACCAAAGAAATCTGGCTCCGATGTTACTGATTATCGCCCCATATCTCTTTTACCTTGCATGGGAAAGATAATAGAAAAAATCATCGCCACTAGATTGATGTGGTATCTAACAACAAATAACTTAATAAGCCCCAATCAAGTCGCGTTTAAGCGCAAACAAAACACCTCCGACGTCCTACTTCACCTTCAGCATTATGTGTCTTCCGCCCTTTCAAACAAAAATCACGTAACTATCCTATCTACGGATTTCGAAAAAGCGTTCGATCGCATTGGGATTCACGTGGTACTGCGCCAACTTTCAAATTGGAAGGTAGGTCAAAAAATCTTTAACTTAACTAAAAAGGCTTTAACACTTTTTGACAAACCGCAAATTCCGAGTAAGAATTAACTCCGAACTCTCCCCGTCGTTTCCACTCCATAATGGGATCCCTCAAGGTTCTCCACTGTCGGTGACTTTATTTATAACTGCATTTGATGAACTCAGCAAAATACTAATAAAATACAACAAATTAGAACACTCCATATACGCCAATGATGCTATAATATATTCCAAACTAAACGACAACAATAAAACGAAAGAAACCTTAACCACTGCCCTAAACGAAATAAGAAATTGGGGTAAAACATCAGGTGCTAACTTAGCTTTAGAAAAATGTAAACTTCTCCATATTTGTAGAAAAAGAAACTGTTCAAGATTTGTTCTAAGCTATAACAATGTAAATATCGAATTTGTAAATTACCTAAAAATACTAGGCATAATATTTGACTCTAGATTTACCTTTAAGCACCATTGTTTAGAATTAAGAAAAGATCTGGCTGCCAGGCTCAATATCATAAAATACCTCTCCTCTAAACATTTCTTTATTCATATTACAACTCTAACCAATGTAACACGATCAATAGTCCTCTCCAAAATCGATTATGGACTCCCAGTATTCGGATGGTGCGCCAAAAATAACATTAAACAGTTGGGCGCCCCGTATCACGCCGCTGTTCGAAGAAGCATCAGCGCTTTCCCTACGACTCCAACAAAAAACATTTTAACCGAAGCCGGCCTTCCTTCAATTCCTGAACGCATAGCAGCTGCTACCTTCCAACTCATCCCGAAACTTTTTAACAGCAACAACCCGGCCATTCACAAAGATGTAACAAACGCTCTAAAACTAAAAAGAAACAAAAAAATCAAATCCACAATCCAAAAATGCATTGATTTTACAAAAGCTATAAGCCTCGACTTAAAACCACGACGCACAACGCAAAAATGCGAACCTTCGTGGCAGCTTAAAGCTTCTTCTTTTATCACCGATCTGGAGCCATACACCAAACGTACAACCAGCAATACGATATACAAGCAACTTTTTTCAGAAGTTGCACACCGCTACAAAAGCATGAAGTGGACACTACTCTTTACTGACGGATCCAAAACCCAAAATCATACCACATTCGCGATTGTTGACGAAAACGGAATAATAATAATCACCGGATTAGTTGCACCGCCTTGCTCGGTCTTCACAGCAGAAGCACTCGCCGTCAAACTCGCTACCGAACATGCCAAGAAAAATAGTGGTAGATTTGTCATTTGCACAGACAGCAAATCTACAATAGATGCTGTCCAAAATATAAACAACGACAGCGAACTTATAAAAACCATAAGAACCAACTGCATCCAAAACCCCAATAAAATAAAAATAATGTGGGTCCCAGGTCACGCTGGAATAAAAGGCAACGAGCATGCGGACGAAGCTGCATCCCTAGCAGCCCAAACTCCGCTGCATGCTTTTTACACCGCCGTAAACGAAGACATACTCAAACACATCCAGTTACATCTACAATCAACAAAAGCAGCCGAATGGTCCTCGTACACACACAGATACAAATCCTTCAACATCAACGGCTCAAAACCGGTTTACCCTGCTTCTTGTACACGCCAGCAAACCCGAATATTTCTCCGGCTACGTATGGGACACACCAAACTCACCCACGAACACATACTTCGCGGGGATATCACGCCCAACTGTAATTTTTGTAATACTCCAACATCCGTTTCACACATTCTGAACAACTGTCCAAATTTAATGACCATTAGGAAAAAAATATTTGGAAATAACATACCAGAAAATTTACTCACCGAAGCATCAGTACAAAATATTACAAAATTTGAAAAATTTATAAAATCTTGCAACCTAACCCCTTTTATATAAACATCACTTACAGTATTCAGTCGAGCTGAAAGCCCTGGCAGCTATTGCTCCTCTTTCTTAGTTATAGAATTTTATATTTTATAATTAACAATAATAATAATAATAATATTCAAGTGTGTAGAGGCAACAAAATCTTGAGTCAGCAGCTGGAAAAGAGCTGCAGTAGATGGGCATTTAGGCTCAATGTAAACGTAGTATTAGGTAAATTATCTACAGTGGGTGGTCAAGCAATTAGCACGCTTCAAGCAATCAAACGCTTTTATGTTTAAAACAAACTCGTAAATTTTATTTTTTTAATTCAATTATATTTTTATTTCAGAACAAATAAGAAGATCAGCCTTATCGGGAGTTTCATTGCGGGTGGAATATTTCATTTTTCTCCTTAATGTGAGTTTCGCCCGAAACTCGTTCGAAAGAAATTTCACCTATCGGCAACACTTATTCCGTGTAAAATGTTTTGTCATTTAACGAAAAATCTTTCACTTATATTTTGAACGTGAACATTAAACAAACGGCAAGTTATTGATTTTGATGCAAAAGAAATTTACATTGCAGCCACAGTTAATTTTTATTTTAGGAATAAAACGACAAATAAAGCGCAAAGCGAACTACTGCTCAATAGGATTCAAGAGAAACCGAATAATGCAAGGTTTCATAAAAGGAAGCCAGGAAAAATTCGCAGTTTTGGAGGAATCTGACACTGGAGCTGAATAGTGCCGGCCCTCCAATGAAAATCGAAGTGGAGTGGAAGAAGGTGCAAATTGTGTTATTCGTACATAGACATGTGGGCATCTCCCAAAAAAGGTCCACCACGAGTGAAAAATTCAAACTGCTCAGAAAAATTTTTTATTATCCAATAATAAAGCTTAAATATCTATATTTGATAAATGTAAAAGAATTTTTAATTTTTGGAAGAAATATAAGGGAGAGGGCTGGGTTGTGAACCAGGCTGGGTTGTGAACCAGGCTGGGTTGTGAACCAGGCTGGGTTGTGAACCAGGCTGGGTTGTGAACCAGGCTGGGTTGTGAACCAGGCTGGGTTGTGAACCATTACCGTTTTTTCATTCCCTAATTGACATATCGCCAATCTTTCAACTGTCAAGTTTGTCTTATGATATGACTCTGCTTTTGTGGTTACACCGAAGTACAAACACGTATTGCTTGTGGCAGCTACAGATATCGTGTTTGAAAATCGACTGCGAAAACTTGGTTGCTTTTTTTAAAGTGCTATCCAAGTGACTGAGCTTATTGCAAAAATGTCAGTGTAATATATGTTTATTTAGTGTTTGGATTCTATTTTACGATGCAATATTTGTTTATGTCGAATTATGATTGCAAGTGTGGTTTATTTTAAAGTTTCCAAAACGGCATCGTGATTGGGCTTTGAACCACTGAGGTGGTTGGGTTATGAACCACCTGGTTTTCGTACTACATTTGTTCTAACACTGTCAAATATGGACGGATATATTAAAATAAAGTAGTTTTATGTTATTTCACTCGATTTCGGTGAGTTCACTTGAAGTGAGAACGCGTTCGTATTTCACATGCAAACACTGCGACACCGATTAGGATGAAAATTCAAAAAATTGAGCACTTTCATTCATTGCGATTTTTTGGCCTAAGTGGCGTTATTATAACTTTTTTTCACCTCTTGAGGCCTCTTCATTAAATAAATTCTCAACTTACTTAAAAATTATGGGTGTTTTCTTCGTATTTTCCGACTTTAATAGGGATTTTCCAGATGGTTCACAACCCAGCCACTTTTTTGAAAAAGCGAAAAATCACGTCCTTAGAAAATAGGACGTAAAAAGTTAAATATCAATCAAAACAGTAATCCGTCTTTAGAAAAAAGTTGCGTTTTATATTTACCTTTCCACCAGTATCTTCGATTTTTCGATATCTTTATTCTGAGAAAAGTTAGAGCCAAAAAACAAAACCCGGTTCACAACCCAGCCCTCTCCCTTACCACTGTAAAAGAAAAACAAAAAAATTCGGAGCCTTTTGACAAATTATATGCACTTTTTTTCTTTGTGTGTTCTTTGTCAGTACTTAATATAGTACAGAATAAATTTAGCATCAAATTCCTAAACAATGGTGTCTATAAAATTAACGTCTCTGATAGCACTGACTACAGAGCATTAACGAAACAATTATCCCTGGATAAACTCTCGTGGTACTCATACGAAAATAAACAGGACAGACCTATCAAAGTAATGGTCAAAAACTCCACCATTCCTGGGATGGGAAAGAAGTTGTAGAAGATTTAGAAAATCAAGGCTTTAAAGCTATTGCTGCTATAAATAAACTAAAGTGGAAAAGTAAAGAGCCACTCGATATGTTCTTTGTGTCATTTGATTCATGTGAGGATATTAAAAAAATATACTCAATTAACAAGATTTTAAATACTCTTGTTCGAATCGAGCCAGTTAAGCGGCAAAAACAATTACCACAGTGCAAGCGTTGTCAGTCTTTCGGCCATACGCAAAACTATTGCGGAAAGCAACCTCGTTGCGTGAAATGTACTGGCAAACACCCCACCAGAGAATGCAATAAACCAATCTCCTTAGAACCTAAATGCTGTAACTGCGGTAAAAATCACCCTGCAAGTTACCGTGGTTGTGATGTAGCAAAAGAACTTCAAAAAATAAGAAACAAAAAACAAAAAGAAAATAAAACCGGAAAATCGCAACAGGTCAAACAACCCCTACCCACCAATGTGGCTAGGACAAATATCCTCTATGCAGATGTTGTAAAAAGAATTGGTACGAAGAACAAACCACCATCCGCACAGTCTCAAGATATGACTACACCTAATAGCAATGATATTCTAAGACAAATACTTGCAAAAATCAATGAGCAAGAAAGCCTCTACAAATCGCTTGAAGGACGACTAAACATAATAGAAAATAGCCTAGCAAACAAAAACAAAAAACGCAATGAATAATTCGCTAACGATACTTTGTTGGAATTCTAATGGGCTCATTAAGGGGCCCGAACACTGTAAACTGCGATTTTTCATATGTTTTTTATTTTATTTATTAAAAAAAAACGGACGTTCCGATTTACATGAAACTTTACACATATGTTAATAAATGTTTAGATTATCGAAAACAATTTTTTTTTTTTTTTTGGCGGCCATGTTTGTATTCTGTAGCTGATCCAAAATGTCGTCTTTTTAAAATGACCCTTGTCGCGTTGACAGCAAATCAGCATAACGGAGCCTCCTAAAGCAAAAAACAAAAAAGATTCTTGAAATATACATTACTGGCTACTGTTTGACGTAGGGGATTTTAAAAATATTGATTAGAAAAAAAATGGCGGCTGTTTGAAGAAAAAGTTTTTTTTTTCGCGTAAAATTTTTCACTAAATTATTTATAAAAAAAAAGTTTGGCATATATCGAAAAACGGCTACGTCGAGCAGAAGCGACACTATTCCCGAATAGAATGCAATTTGAATCAGGTCGATCGGATAAAAACTTTTTCAGTTATGCTGTCAACGCGGTCAAAAAACATGGTTTCGAGATAATCGCGTTTTAAGTTTTGAAAGGGGCAAATCGAATTAAAAAAGGTAGCAAAAAAAGGTAATCTAAACATTTATTAACATATGTGTAAAGTTTCATGTAAATCGGAACGTCCGTTTTTTTTTTTTAAATAAAATAAAAAACATATGAAAAATCGCAGTTTACAGTGTTCGGGCCCCTTAAGCATCATGAATCATTGGAATTTATCCTAAATACACAAAAAATTGATATTTGCCTTATCTCTGAAACTCATTTTACTAATGAATCTCATTAAATTTAAAAACTATGAGCTCTACAGTGCTATAAATCCAAGCAATTGTGCAAGAGGAGGTAGTGCAGTCATCATTAGAAAACACATCAAGCATTGTGAAGGTCCAAATGTTTCTTCAGAAGAATTTCAAGCCTCATCAGTTTTGGTGGAGACTGATAAGTCCAAAATTGCAATTGTTTCTTTATACAGCCCACCTAGGCATGCAATTAAAAGTGCACAGTACAAAAGCTTTTTCGACAATTTTGGAGAAAATTTCATTATTGGCGGTGATTTCAACGCCAAGCACACTTACTGGGGTTCACGCCTGATCACACCGAAAGGCAGAGAGTTGTTGCAGGCAATACGCTCTGGCAACTGTGAAGTAATGTCTACTGGCAAACCTACTTATTGGCCTACTGACCTCGCAAAATCTCCGGACTTGATCGACTTCTTCATCACCAGGAAAATTACTAAGCACTACATGCGAATTGAGGAAAGCTTTGATCTAAACTCAGATCACTCACCCATTTGCTTGACTATAAGTAAGCAGTTAATAAAGAAAGATCCGTCACCATACCTAACAAACAAACTGACTAACTGGCAGCTGTTTAAAACTTTACTTTTAAAATACAACTGTCCGCAAATCAACGACGTTGAGGACCTTGAACACCAACTATGGTTATTCATTGAATCCATTCAAACAGCAGCATGGAATAGTACACCTCCTATGAAAAAGACTCTGCCTGGGCACAATTTCCCACGCGAAATCAAAGAATCACTGAAACAAAAACGCAGACTGCGATGGCAATGGCAACAGACTCGCTGCCCTGAAATAAAAACCAAATTAAACAAGCTAAGTAAAGCTATAGGTCAGGCAGCCGCCGTGGCTCAGTTGGTTAGTGCGCGGTCCAGCGAGTCGAATGCAGAGCGACGCAAGTTCCAATACTGCATGTAGTAACACCTAAAAAAAATAACGGGAAACTCGTTTTCTCTTTCGGTGGCTGTCCTCTCAGCTGGAAATGGCAAACCTCTGAGAGTAAAAATTGCCTATGAAAAAGCTCCCAACCTGCCGTTCGGAACCGGCATAAAACTGTAGGTCCCTTCCACCCGCGTACAAAATTCACACGCACAACACGGGTGGTTGCGGGAAGCTAGGCCTTAGTCTCGCGTAAGCGGGCTGTCGTGCCAATCAATTATTATTAATTAAGTAAAGCTATAACACATGAAATACGAGCCTTAAATAATGCAACTTTTAAGAAATACATAAGTAGCTTAACATACGACAAAAGTACAGATTACTCCCTGTGGAAGGCCGGGAAAAATTTCAAGCGTCCGATCATCCAAGCTTCACCATTAAAGCTGAGTAATAGCTGGGCAAAAACCAACCAACAGAAAGCAGAAGCGTTTGCGCATCATCTTGAAAATGTCTTTTCTATTCTAACAAAAATCTACTCATGTAGCTTAGCTTTTGGGCATATTCCAGAGGTGTGGAGAGCAGTGAACGTGGTCTATCTCCCTTAGCCTGGAAGATCAAAAAAAAAAGGACCCAAAATCCTTCAGGCCGATAAGCTTGATGTCATTCGTGCTAAAGGGCTTGGAAAAGGCCGTTGACCGCTTCCTGAGAGAAGACATTCTTCCTCGATGCCCCCTAAGCGCGAACTAACATGCCTACCAGAAAGGTAGATCCACTGAAACGGCCCTATCGGCGCTGGTAGGCAGGATAGAGAAGTCCCTGGAGGAAAAGGAAATCTGTCTGGCAGGTTTCCTAGACATAGAAGGGGCCATCAACTACACGACCTTCGAAGCGATTGAAAGGGCGCTAGAAGACTTTCAGGTGTCCCCACTGCTGTGGTCTGTGGTCGTTGATCGACTAATCCGCTCACTTACGGAGCAGGGATATGAAGTCATCGCCTATGCAGACGACCTAGTCATTGCGGTCAGGGGCAAAGACGGACATACAGTCTCGGACTTGCTACAGAACGCGATGAAAATTGTGGAGCGCTGGTGTGTAAGACAGAAACTGTCTGTGAACCCGGACAAAACCATTATTGTGCCTTTTACCTTTAAAAGGAAATTTGACCTTGGACAGATGGAGATCTTTGGTAAGGTGCTGAACATCTCGAATGAGGTCAAGTACCTAGGGGTAACTCTAGACAGTAAATTGAACTGGAAACCCCACGTTGATCGCACTATCAAGAGAGCAGGCAGTGCCCTCTGGAGTTGCAAAAGAATCTGTGGTAAAAACTGGGGATTGAGACCGAAGTGGCTTCAAAAACTATACTCCCTGGTAGTTCTGCCAACGATAACCTACGGGGCGATAGTTTGGTGGAGGAAGACCACAGAAGTAACAACTGCGACTAAGCGAGAGAAACTACAACGACTAGCAAATACCTGCATAACAGGATGTCTCAGGACGACTCCGACGGCAGCCCTTAATGTTATATTGGGGGCGATGCCGCTGGAACTCAAAGTGCAAATGGCTGCAATAGCCAGCACTCACAGACTGGTGCATAGTGGATCTATACCGAAGAATACACAGGCAATCGGTCACTTATCACTGCTGAGGGACAGGAGGCGAGATGGAGGCTTTTGGATGCCCCTTGATCTGATGCCTCAGAAGCACCTCTTCAGAAGAAGGTACAAAACGTACATACCGCACAGGAAGGACTGGGCTGATAATAGAATCAGTCCGATGTGTGATGATATTGTATGGTACACTGATGGGTCCAAGACGGAAGAAGGAACAGGAGCGGGAATTCATAGCTCTGGCTCCCAACTTTCAGTCAGTCTTGGGGACAAGGCCACAGTCTTCCAGGCTGAGGTCTATGCCATTAATGAATGTGCCAGGACAATACTAACACTTAACTTTAAAAGAGGATATTCATAATGTCTGACAGTCAGGCTGCAATCAAAGCTCTGAACTCGACGACATTTGACTCTAAACTGGTCTGGGAGACAGTCGCTGTCCTCCAAGATCTTTCTAAGGACAACCAAGTGATAATACACTGGGTACCTGCGCACTGTGGACACGATGGTAATGAGGAGGCGGACAGATTGGCAAAGGAGGGGGCGGCAAGACGACCCTACGGACCTGAACCAATCATAAGTGTTAGCAAGACTCATTACAGACATTGTGTAAAACAGGAATTTCTAAATCGAGCTAATCACAAATGGTCGAACACAGGGGACAACGGTGTTCCAAGCTCTTCTTTCCAGTTTACTCTGCAAAGAAATCTAATTACCTCTTGGAGCTAAGCCGAGCAGAGCTTAGATTCATGACGGGGATCCTAAGCGGACACTGTCTGCTAAATATGCATAGAGCGCGACTGGGAATCACGGACAACGAACTATGCAGATTTTGTATGGAAGACGAGGAGACTTCTGTACACATCATAACGGAATGTCCCGCCCTCATACACGCAAGAAAGCGGGTATTGGGGAGGGAACTGATACAGACAAAGGATCTGTCTGAATTTGATCTAAGGAAAATAAAAGAGTTCCTGGATAATATTGGAGGATACGAACTCCTCCAGTAAGATAAAGGGACGTGACACAATAGTTCAACACTGGACGCAGTGTCTCGGGCAGGTAGTGCTCGACTCCCGCTACCCAATCTTAATCCTAATCTTAATTACTGCTGAAATCTTAAAAAATCTTCCATATCACAGCATACTACAACTAAGGCGCATAGTAAACTCGTGCTTCGCACTAAAGTATGTTCCTCGTGCATGGAAAGTGGCGGAGGTATTAATGATTTGCAAGCCAGACAAAATTGCGCATGAAATCTCTTCATACAGACCAATATCTCTTCTTCCAACAATGTCGAAGATCTTGGAAAAACTCTTCTATGCAAGACTCATGAGAATAGTGGAGGAACAAGCCCTAATTCCTGCCCATCAATTCGGTTTTAGGAAGGCGCACTCTACTATCGATCAAGTGCACCGTATCACCAATATCATTGAAAACTCGTTTGAGGAAAACAAGATTTGTTCTGCAGTATTTCTTGACATTTCTAAGGCTTTTGATGAAGTTTGGCACAAAGGACTTATCCATAAGTTACGAAACCAATTGCCAGAACAATTTTGCGACTTTCTGCAATCATACCTGTCTGAAAGATTCTTCCGGATCAAACAAGAAGATTGTTACTCCAGTCTACGGCGTATAGAAGCTGGTGTCCCCCAAGGCAGCGTATTGGGACCATTGCTATATGTACTATACACCAACGATGTCCCACCCATGGACAATTGTACGATTGCGACTTTCGCAGATGACACCGCGCTATTAGTCACAGGCGATACAGCAGCAATGGCTGCGAACACATTGCAGAACGCAATCAATAAATTCCATGCTTGGACACAACAATGGCGTCTTGAGCTGAATGGGGCAAACTCAACACACGTTGACTTTGCGTTAAAAACGTCTACGCATCACCAGTTATGTATAGGTACATCTATGATACCTCACGCAAACACAGCCAAATACTTGGGCATGACGCTGGACGCGAAACTGCGTTGGAAAGAGCACGTCAAAAAGAAAATACAAGCACTTAATCTAAAATTTCGTAGCATACAATGGCTGGTAGGCAGACATTCGGTACTGTCTACACACAATAAATTAATGATTTATAAACAAGTCCTGAGACCAGTGTGGACGTATGGAGCGCAGTTGTGGGGTTGTGCCAAAAAAAAAAATTTTAACTCAATTCAAACATTTCAAAATAAAGTACTAAGATGTGCTGTCAATGCACCTTGGTATGTCCGTAACGATGATCTACACCGTGATCTTGGCATCGAAACAGTGGAAGCTGTCATCAAAAGATGTGCTTTATCCCACAAAGTTAGGATACAAAAACACGTCAATACCGAAATGGCCAGGCTTTCTGATGCCTCATCTGCAGTGCGTAGACTAAAACGCACAGTACCATCTGATTTAATGGATAGTTAGAATGCCACGTCGGTGTATTAACTCCGTTGTATTTCAATTTTTAATATTAACCTTTAAATGCAAAATGTTTGTTAGCTATGTATATACTAGGCATCGCAATCCCGGGATCCCGGACTTTTTCCAGTCCCGAAAATCCCGGGATTCAAATCTTTTAATCCCGGGATTTTCGGGATTGCAAAAGATGCTTCAAAGTTCAAATGAAATAAATTTAAAAGCACAAAAACCCAATTCCTTATCTGAAGGAGGAGGGAGGGGATAGAGGGCGTCTTTTGCAAAAGGCTTATAATTATTTACTAAGCATTCAACCAGCAGGTGTTGAATCTGAAAAATGTTTTCTCTCAGCAGGGTTTATTTGCAATAAATTTCGCTCTAGATTAGAGGGCAAAACATTTAATGCCTTAGTATTTTTAAGATCTCAGTTTTTAGTTAATCACAACGCTTAACTTTTCTATCGAAATAATCGAAGTAAAACTAAAAGTACTAACAAATTAACTATTTTATTTTTTTTTATCAAATATGCGTATATATGTACTTTATGATACATTTGATGCAAAGCAATAAGTTATGTTTAAGTGTCATTTTTGGATAAAACAAAATGTTATCAAACTGAAGTTAAATGTCAAATGAAAAACTTTTAAGTTAAACAAAATGTTGTCAAGGATGACTATGTTTATTTATTTGATTTAAATTTAAGCTGACAATTTTGAATGTAATTGACAACTGATTGTAAATAACAACTGGATTTTGGTGATGTGCCGCGCACAACCAACCACTTCGACGACTCAACACCGACTGCCTCCCTTTCCGCCTTACAATGTGATTAAATTCAAGATAAAAAATCGTAAAACTACCCCAAATGTGATTAAACTGTGTCCATTTTTATGGTAAATATATTATAAACAAGTATTTATGCAATTTGGTAAAATTGTTTTATTTAAAAAATTTGTTATTTGAATCCCGGGATTAAATCCCGGGATCCCGGGATTTGACTTTTCTATCCCGAAAATCCCGGGATGGCAAAATGGCAAAAAATTGCGATCCCTAGTATATACTTAATGCTAGGTACATTGTTGAAAATCATGAAGAATGTACTGTAATGTTAATACTACTGTAACATTCTTATGAAAATAAGAAAAAAAAATGTGTACGATAAATCGTACAACGCTTTGCAACCCTTGTGTTCATTTGTACGATATATCGTACAATTTTTTAAAGGCTCGGGAAAAATATTTAGAAGCAAAAAATTTTAAATTCAATAAGTTTTATAAATCAACTGAGATTCAAACTTCGAAATTGTTTGGCTTTTTGCTACTAAAAAGTATTACATATTTAAAAATTCCTCCGCAGAAGCATCGCATCGCCAAATTCTTGCAAAGAGCTGCTTACAAAACGCACTCACACTGTGTAGCCACGGCTATTGTGATTTATATTTTCAAACAGAATGGTACGACATAACCTACTTAATAAGAATTAAAAAGCCGTTTCATAAAAAATACGTTCGCTGTCAAAAAAAAAATCGTTAAAAAAATTGTACGATATATCATACAAATTTCCGGAAAGGGTTAATGAAAAATGCTGTACATATATGTTCAGCTAGTTAATTAATTTAATTTAATTAATTTATTACGTTATTTCTAAAACCAGTTTGCTGCGATGTGATGAATGAAAGGTGCATTGCTAATGATTGTAAGAGTTCTGAAAATTAAATAAAACACACTAACAACTTTTAACTTTAATGTTTCCTTATTTTGATTGCTGTAACTTGAATTTAAGGGGGCTTTCCCGTTTTTCGGTTTCAAAAAAATCGTTTTTTTTTTACAGAAATCGATTTATAAATACTATAACAATATGAAGCCAAAGTTTCATAATGAAATATGAAATAGTTTTGAAGTTATAGCCAAAAATGTTTCGGCGCGCACGTTTTTTACACTTTTTTTCGGATCTAATGAACCGATTTGGATAAAACTGAATTTCACGTGTTCACAAATGAATTCTCTATCGCACATCATAGGATTTTTTCAATATTGTGAAATTTCGATTTTTTAACAACACTTTTAGTACCAAAATTTTGCAAAAAAATCGATTTTTTTTTTTTCAAATTTGCGCCAAATTTCACCAAGTTGAAATTTTTCAAAAATCCTCCGATGTGCGATAACTAAAACTATGTAATTAATGAAAATGATGGTCAATTTGATTTCAGATAAACCGTACCCGAGAAAAGTGTAAAAAACTGGGAGTATGTTTTCCAAACAAGGCAACATAAGTACTTGGCAAGCCGGCGGCCATTTTGTTTTTTTCAAAAAAAAAAATTTTTTTCAACTCACCATTGTAACAACAAACAAAATAAAAAAGAATTACAACATTTTATCAAACTGTCTTTCCAAAATTAATTCTTGAAAACCACCTCATTTTTCGACGAAAAAACGGGAAAGCCCCCTTAACTTGTTATGTGTTATTTTTAGTAAAAGTTGAAGGGTTATAATGAAAACCATTACTGTATTTAATAAGGGGGGAAAAATTTGTCGCGCCCGGGATGTCGCGTCCGTATTCATGATATACCTAATTAAAAAAAGGTAAGACAAAATTCTCATATTTCATAAGTCTACGAAGAAAAGTTATCCTTTGACCTTCATTTGCATGTATATATGTATATAAAAAAAAAGTTCCCAAAAATCGCTAAATTTTTTTATATTTTGTATATTTGCATAATTGCTTATTATTTTGTACTAATTTGTACTAAATCTTTCCAATATATTTCTAAAATGTAGCACTACTTCAGCGCGTTAGAACACTAAAAAAACATATCGACTTTTTGTGTTTCTTTCTTGTTTTTGGTGTAATTGAAAGCGTGCGAATGTCGCGTCCGTGCGACTGGGAGATGCCCATATGTCTTAACTGCACTTTTTGTTCTGTTTTAGATGAATTAAAATAATAATTTTCCAAGTATTCGTATTTATTGACAGTATACTCACTAAACGGTACAGAATAAGTTTGCGTACAAAACTAATAACGGGAATTTCCGGTTATGCTTTTTATTTTTTTCGGAAAATTTTTATTCCATTGAACAGTAAACGAACTTGTAAATTATTTTGAAACGTATATGTGCTTGAACTTTTATTGAAAGCAATAGAATCCAACAGGAAAAAATTAAAAATGGATAAACGGATAATCTTACTAAAACTTTCCAAAATTAACAAAAAATTTCATGAAATTAGGGAACTTTTGAGAGAGCACATTCATCATTTCAAAAAGCCATCTTAAATCTAGAAAAAACAGAAAATCTTGGTTCGTTGGTGCGATGTGGCTATTTTCTTTAGCTACCCGAGCAAGAGGATTAGATTGTTTGCGATCAGTGCATCATAATCTAAGGCTAATTGCACGCAATATCTTCAGAAATGTACAGCAATATTTTATAAAACCCAGTAGCACTGACTTTACAAGAAAAATCCTGAAAAAAACAGAGTTCTCCTACATAACAGCATGTAAGAAGCCCATATTTAGGTTACTTACAAGGAGCACAGAATTGCTTTCGTAAAAGAGTCAATCAAAGAGTCTAGAAAACCGGATTTCTGGCACGATGTGTTGTTATCTATAGAAAGTGGGTAAATTCATTATTATCTGGTAATGGTTTGGCATATTTGGCATTAAAAGACATGAACTAATTTGAAGAGGATCCTTTTAATAACAAAAATCTGAAATTAACAGTGAAGCATAGCATATGTGGTGGTATGGTATGGGGCTGCAAGTCAGGAGAAGGAGTGAGCAGGCTGTTTTTTTTATTCAGAAATGCCTCCGAGGGGTTATTTACACATTTTAAAAGCTTATGTAAGCCGAGGTCACCTAACGTGCATCTAATTGAATATATAAGGGGTTTACTTGAACTATGAGCCCAACAACACTCCATCTTCAAAGATATAGTAAACCAATATAACAATTCAAAGATATAACAAAATAACCGCTGGAAAAACACCGAATTTAAGGGGACCCGGTGGTCTAGAACACGAAAATTTCACCTGTTTTCACGGTTTTTTTTGCCATTACAAATTTAAAAAACGATGTTTCAACTTTTTGGGCTTATTACTACGTTTATTGAGCATACAAAACATTTTTGTTTGCATTATAAAAACAATATTTTTTATTATAAAAATGCTGCTAAAGATGACCCTCTCGAAAAATCGGACCCGGACGGCGTACGTGATTTCGAGACTTCTACTCATCTGAAACACAAAATTCAAGAAAACTCTTAATCAGAAAGAGTGCAGTTATGGTCGGAACTAGAACAAATCGAAAAAATTAAAAAGTGACAAAATGGCGCGCTTTTGAAAAAAAGTTCGTATAATCGGGTCTTTTTTCACTAGTTTTTTAGTGTAAACAATAAGAAATTATTTAAATAAAATTATGATTCTAGTTCCGACGATAGTCATACATGTTGTGAACAACATATCCAAATTTCAAGTGATTCGGTTAAATAGTTTTTTTGTTTTCATCCGCGGCATACCGAAAAAAGTCGTTTCGAGATAAATGAGTTAGTTTGAGGTACAGACGTATAGAGCGCGGACCGCTCTATACCTGGTTAATGGGCTGTAGAAGCTATAATATTGGGAATTTCCGCATGAAAAGTTCACTCTTACATTCTTTTCTTAAGATACTATACTTTCGAAATATCGAAAAAAAAATGGATTTTTTGAAATTTCTAGACCACCGGGTCCCCTTAATACAATTTGCGCCGAAACTTCTGCAGGGAGTTCAAGGGAGAAGAGTATATTCACAAAGTTATTAATTTTTGGACAAAACTTAGTTTCAATTAAATTTTAACTACATAACCTTATCTTGTACGCAAACTTTTTCTGAGGTGGATTCATAACATATTTTGTTTTTGGCCCTTCTTTTACAGTTTGGTCAAGTTTTTTATATTATTATCTTAATGGAATAAAAGAACAAAGTTTACGGAAGATGTTCAGATGTACTGTGCTGTTTTCAGTGATCCGTCGATCCCATCTCCAATCCCAATCTTTCCTTTTCCCTTTGTACTCATGTTCCCCCTATTTTCTGCTCCCCGGCTTCGGCCGTTTGTATCGTTTCATGTTTCGTGTACCACTTAATTGTAATTCTAACGTCGATCAATAAAGATCACAAAACCCCGAATTACCGCGTATTTATTTTATCCGCTCCGCCGCGACACGAAAATTTACATGGTCCTTCGAGCCATTCGTGATCGAGCCGCGAATGTTTTTATTAATAAATAAAAAAGAAAAGAAAACATTTAAAAATCAAATCAACACAAAAACACTACAAACGTGAAAAGTGACACAAACAAAAAGGAAAAAACAATTAACAAGTACAAAAAGTGCGATTTTCAACAGTTTTAAAACAACAAAAAAAAAACAATTCAAAACAACTTCAACAATGTCAAGTGCAAAAACTTAAAGTGACAAAACAACCAAACACAAAGGTGAACCCGCACTAAATAAAGTGATAAATACATTAAAAAAAACTACAAACAAAATAAAATTGTGCAAACTCAAAATAAAAATTTAACATATAATAATAATACAAAAACAGTAACAACGCAAGCAAACAAAGAAGTGCAACGAAACACTAAAGTACAAAAAACATACATAACCAAAGAGTGCACAAAAACAAAAATTGATATTAAAAACAAAAAAAAAAACACCGAGACACATTGGACAGTGCAGTGTAGTGCAACAACAAAAACGCATATCATCAATACAATAACAACACACTCCCACAACGCAGAGAAAAGAGGAAACGAAGCAAAGAACAGCACAAACAACAACAGCACAAGCAACAGCATCACAACACAGGAGCGGACCACAGCAAGAGAGGATATCCCCATTCTCGGGCACGGGGACTAACAACAGATAAGCGGAACAATTTTATAAATATATCTACCCCGAATATATACCCACTCCCCAAAAATCCAGGATAAAAATCTTCATTCTGGTACCCCGCTTATCGTGTGCATTTTTCCCTTTTTACAAAACAGCGCAGTGCAGTTAGCAATTCCGCTACTGCACATAATTCGGCGCTTTGTACATTTTCGCCGTCTCCTTTGTGCGACCTTCGCTGCCGAAGCAGCAAAAACACCGCTGCTGCCAGCACCCAAAACGCACTATTCTCCTTGTGCAGTAAATAGGTACGCAGCATTTCTCCCGCTGCATTCCCACTCACCCACTTGCACGCATTTTCGCGTTTTGCTTTGTGCGATATACGCAAGCACTGAGCACTCCCGCTGCTGCTTCCAAGTGCAATTGCACTTTCGCACTTCGGCCTAGGCAATTTTTCCACTCTCGCTGGCAGAAGTAAGCAATCGCAAATACAGTGGGCCGAGTAACCTGTTTTCGCAGCACTTTGAAAAATTTTCTGAGACTTCGAAAATTTTCAATAGTGCTGCACATACACATTCAGTGCACAGCTGTTGTCACCCCAAGTAAATACAGTGGGACAAAAACACCCCACCTGTACTCAAATTTAATTCGTTCACCAAATATAATAGGAATTAATTATTATTACCCGAAAACACTTATACGTTAATATACATATGGGGCATTCCACCTCAAGTGTTCCCACCTCAAAAACGAAACATTTCCGATTTTGATGATATTTGGTAGAGTTGTTGTACTATCAGAGTACATTGATTGTGGAAAAGGAGGGGCGGATTTATGCACGGGTTGCAGTGATACAGGGGCTTGAATTTTCGCCCTTTATTTCGGACGTCGATTTTAATTAAATTCTCAGTCCAAAAAGCTGTTGCTAACGAAAAAACAACATGCACGTATCTTTCAGTATTTTTTCCGTACTTTCCAAAAAAAAGTATATAAAAAATTTTTTATGAAATTTAATAACATTTTTTTTAATTTAAACTTTGTTAATAAAATTTTTTTAACAAGAGCCTGTTCGGATTTTTTTCAAACTTACCTTATAATACGGTTCATTCCCTCCCCTACAAAAGTGTATATGGTATTTTATGGGCAAAGTTGAATTTCTTCTCTTTTTGAGGCTCCAAACCCACAGCGTCTACCGCGCCCGATGCGCGACTCAGCCGTGGTACATTTTACTTGTGTCGCGCCTAAACGATTTTATATTTCGGACACGGACTTTTTATGCTGGCATGACTAGGGCACAGAGAGATAATTATTATTCCCACAAATTAGATGCTTTCCAACTAAAATCATGAAACAATTTTATATAATTTCGAATGCTTTGCAAAAGCAACTCTACCCGACAATATATATTCATTACAATTATTGTCAGTTTAAAATTTGAATTTGAAATTTATCTTTTGTATTTTTACACAAAAGTTGCCAGGGCACAAGAACATTTTGTGTTGATCGGGGGTTGTTTACAATGAAATGCGATATGTTGTAGCGCTGCACGGCCGAGAGTATATGACTGTGTGCGCTCAACATCACCGGACCGCGCTCCACCACGAACAACTCCTCCAGCTTGACCAACTCAGGCAGCAGCCCGGGCGGTCGCCGGCCAATGAGCCGGCGCCACACTGCAACACAATCCTCGTCGGCCAGTAGAAGTTTAGAACCGTCCACAGAGCTGCAAACACCGCAGCTCCACCGCAAACGTCTACTGGCCAACTGCAGTGAGTACACCGGCGATTTGGCCAGGGGCGACACAGACCGCAGCTCTAGACAAAACAATTTTCAATGGCTCACATTTGTAAAAATAATTTTGTGAGCAATGACAGTTCGATTTTTGTCTTCGTGGTGAATTTTTACACATTGTGTGGTGGAGATGCTAATTGAAGTTGAGGTAGAGTTGATAGTTTTGTTACATATGTTTAGTATAGAAATGTATGAAAATGGACCATTTTCCAAAAGTTTTTGATTTTATTTTAAATATTTTTACCACTTTAGCCACATTTATATATTCAGCAATAGGTAAAGAAATGTTTTAGTGAACTCAAATGCGTTCCGAACTCAAATGCATTCCGATTTAAAATCCCGCATATAAATGTTCTACATTAATATATGTTGGTAAACACATTTGTAGTGCTTATTAAGATACAACAAATTATATTTAAACAAAATTCTTGAAATAATTTATAAGAAATAACTTTTTCGCTGGCATTTCCTTGCACTGGAGCAAAATTACATTGACATTGATTCCGAATGTTCAATGTTTACATAATCAAATTGCCTGCACAAAAAGCAATTTCAAAATTTTTATTCAAATCTTTTCTGTTTCAGTTAATTATATTGACACCTATTGAATTACTATCTAAAGATATTTATTTTCCCAAACAAATGCTTACTGCTTGTTTCGAAAAGTAGTAAGAAAATTAGGTATTAAATTTACTACCAAAACCAAGAGAAAATCGCATCGGGGTAACACGATCAACCAGACTTAATGTACCACTACCAGCTCAAAAAAAAGAGTGTCGGTACTTAGAGTATACTTTGATGTACACAGTGTTTTAACAAGATGAGCTTCGCGTGAGAGAACCTACTTGAAACCGTATTACTTTGTCTACACCCTAGAGGGCCTTAAATGTCAGGTTTAGCTGCAGAAAAATATATGAAGAAGTCGAAGGCATTCGTAACGAGGTGGACGAATCAGTATATGGAAGCAAAAAATGTCGACGAATTGGCTAGGCGAGGCCTTGAAAAAAGACCTTTCCAAAACAGGACAAGAAAATCATTGATTTGTTTGCGACGAAGCCGGGCTTATTGTTGCGCAAAGCTAAAGCAGTTTAAGATAAAAGTTTGTTCAAATATAAAAAGAGGCGATTCAAGGGCATTTAAGATCTAACGTGAAATACCGGAGCTCTTTGAAAAAACTGTTGCTCCCATCATCACACGTTCAAAAACGGCTTGCCTGGGCTTATGCCAATTCAGAGCGGAATTTAAATAATGTAATATTCAGGGATGAATCCTAATTTTGGGTAAATAGTAGCATTAATCGATCTTGGTGTACCGCTAACAACCGATTGATCCAACGAACTGTTAAGGACCCAGTAAAGGTTCATGTTTGGGGCTGTTTCTCAGAAAAAGGATTTGGGTGATTTTTCGTTATAACCACCAACTTGAACGCGGTTCTGACGAACAAAATTTATGAAAAAGCTTTATTACCATCAGCTGCGAAGATGTTCAGAAGAAAAGGACTCTCTTGGATTGTACAAGCCGAATGTGTGCTGAGTGGAAACAGCGAAATGGGGTAGAGGTGTTAGATTGGCCCTTACACTCGCCTGATGCCAACCCGATAGAAAATGTGTACAGAATAGTAAAGCAGAAACTCAGATAAATCTATATAGACAGCCAAATCGTTACCGAGAAAACTTCGGCAGATTTGGAATCGATTGCCTCGGCAACTTGCTCAGAACTTATCGCAAAGTGTGGATCGGAGGTTTGACGCCATAATAGCGAATGGCGGCGACTATACCTGTTACTAAAAACATATCGCGTACAATAAATATTATAAACGCATAAAATGCAGTTTTTTTGAAACGAATCGGATAAATACCATTTTTTTTTTTTTTTTTTTAAACTCGAACAAACGCGCAGGGGATGACCCCTATTAATGCGAGGCATTGCGTTGGTTCAGGAAGGATATAAAGGTTAGGAGATAGGGTTAAGAGTGAAGTGGTTATGGACTCTTGCCTTGAACCCATCGAGATCATAAGTGCTGGGGAAGATATCCGCAGGGAGACCATTCCACAGCCGCGCTGTGCGGGCCAGAAACGAACTTTCTCTGTAATGCGTTGTGCGCTGGAACATCGTTTCAACGTGGAATGCATGTGCGCCAGTGTTCAAACGGGTTGGCCGTGGGAATACCCGCAGTGATGGCATCAAACTGCTCATCTCCACTGAGCAATTACCGAAAAAGTATCGGTAGAATAACACCACACATGCCACGTTTCGACGATGCTCCAAGGAGTCAATAGAGCTGGATGCCCTACTGTCCCCTATAAGTTTAATCGCACGGTTTTGCACCCGGTCCAGGAGCTCCAAATGGGTTTTTGAAGCCCCCGCCCATAGGTGCGAGTTAAACTCCATTTTAGGTCGGATATAAGTGATATAAATAATGCGGAGATCGGACGGGGTGAAATATTTTTTGCACCGCTTTAAGAAGCCGAGGCACTTGGCTGCTTCTTTCGACACGCCAAAAATATGATCGTTCCAACGAAGATCATTCTTAATGGACATGCCCAGAACATCAAGAGGGAGACTCGCTTGTGGGATAACAGGCAACATTGGGTCTTGCGAGGATTAAAATCGACCCTGTTCGCTTGACCCCACTTGGAGATTGTTTGTAGGTCACTATTAAGTGTGTCATTCATACGGCGCCTTTCTCTCTCAATCTCCACAGAGCTGGAGCGCTTTGTGAAGGAGTATGAATGACAAATGGTGCTGTCATCCGCAAACGAGTAGATGGGATTCTTCGTCGACGACAATAGGTCATTGATGAAGATAAGGAAAAGGGTTGGAGAAAGGACCGAACCCTGCGGCACTCCCGCGCTAAGGGAATGCTTTTCCGAGGCTATGCCGTCTATTACAACACGAATAGAACGATCATAGAGGAAGCTCGTAATCCAACGAGAGAAGGTACTACCGACGCCATAGGCAATCAATTTAGGCACGAGTGCTTTATGCCACACCCGGTCAAAGGCCTTAGAAATATCCAGTGCAACAACCTTGCTTTCACCGAGGTTTAGAATGCTATGGTTCCATTTCTCGGTGAGGACCGCCATAAGGTCTCCCGTCGATCGCTGTCTTCGAAAGCCGTATTGGCGGTCACTTAGCAGTCTATTGTGCTCCAGATACTTCACAAGGTTGAAGTTTACAATGCTTTCCATTACTTTGGAAAGCACCGAACAGATTGCTATAGGTCGGTAGTTCGCAGGGTCAGTAGTCTTGCCTTTTTTAGGAACTGGTTGAACATTTGCTACCTTCCAACATGTCGGAAATACACCTGTGGTGTATGACAAGTTGAAAAGTTTGCGTAATGGACAAGCCAGTGAGGTAGCGCACTTTTGCAAAACAAGGGCTGGAATGCCGTCCGGCCCTGAAGCCTTATTTACATCGAGATTTGCAAGCACCCTTTTAACTACCCGTGTCCGAAAATGAATTTCTGGCATAGAGCAAGATACGTTTTCGACTACGAGCAGTGGTTGATCGCTGGGGGGCAGGGAGGAATTATCTGCGAAAATTTTAGCCAACAAATTAGCTTTATCAACCGAGTGAGTGATGATTGATCATTGTTAAGAAGAGTTAGAATGGAAGACGATGTTTGATTCTCCACTTTCTTAACGAATGACCAGAAGTTCTTACTACCACGCTGGCATTGAAGAACTTTTTCCTTTGGCGCTGTTCGTGCAGAAACTTTTGGCGCCTTAGGATGGCATTGCATCGATTTCTAGCCTGTTTACGCAGCTGTTCAGTGGTGGCATTTTTATTTGTCTGCCATGCTTTGAAAGCTTCCTCTTTAGACCTGACAGCAATTCTGCATGTCTCATTAAACCAGATATTGTCCTTGGGTTTAATGCAAATTTGCTTATTGGGGATGAAGGACCGCATTCCCAATAATACAATTTCTTCAACCATTTTGGCTGCGGCATTTATGTTTCTATCAAGAAAACACAATTTTCAATTGAAGTGGGCGAAAAATTCATTAAGTCCACTCCAGTTAGCTTTATCATACATCCACACTAGCCGCTTCGGGGCTAAGAGCGAAACATTGCGGATAGAAGAGTATGAGAAAGACGCCAAAATGGTACAATGGTCCGAGTTTCCAAGAGGTGCGTGCATATCAACATCATATTTTTCATGATGTGAAGTGAGAAAAAGGTCTAGCGTATTGAGAGCTTGCCCCGCAACGCAGGGGATATGCGTTGGTTCATGCACTAATTGAGTCAAGTTATTAGACTCGGCAGAGAGCTCGACAAATAAGCCTTCAGGAGTTATGTGGCTGGAATGGCGTAGCCAATTGGAATTATGAATATTGAAATCACCAGCAACTACAATTTCACTATTCGGATACGATTCCAGAATCTGAGAAATAGAATCAGAGAGAAGATCAAACTTGTTATAAGTAAAATATCTCCCTGAATTCGGGCTCCTATATAGGAAGCAGAAGTGCAGAATGTGCGACTGGATATTGAATTTAACCCACATGGAGCTAAATTCGGCATCCGTCGTGTATAGTTGTTGCTGGCACTGGTACGCAACATTACTGCACACATAAATGGCAAGACCCCTGTGAGGAGAGAATAATGGCAGTAGGTGGTAACCAGGGATGTGAAAATCCAGTGGATCTGCATCCCCACACACCTGGGTTTCACCTAGTGCCATTACATGGGGTTTATGGAGGTTAACAAATGCGTATACGGCAAAAAAGTTCGCCCTGAGCCCACGCACGTTGCAGAAGGCTATGCGGAATTTGTCCACCACCATGGTCTATATGGGCTAAAGAACAAGGAAAGTAACTGGGAATGAGATCTGCCACACTATGAAATTGATTATGCTCTGTGGTGTTATGCCTTTACCACAGAACAGTCAATTTCTCAGTGTCGAACAAGACCGCATGTAGCGCCACTGAATACGGACGGAGGAGGGAAACACGGAAAGAGAACCACAAACAACACCACGCGAGCAGAGTTTAATGCGGCGGACGGCGAGTTAACGGATTCGGTGATCGATTTCGTTTTTGCGTTTTTAATTTATATTTGCAATATGCAATTTGTAATTTGTTTGACGGCACACGCGGGGTAGCTGACACTGTGTAAAAAGACAGACACAACAGGCGGAGGAACATTAAAACACGCGCGAGACGGATAAAAACATTAAAAACCGGGAGCAAAAAAGGCACGTCTGCCCACGCGTAGCTGTGTTTACACATATTTTCTAACGCATTTACACAGATTTGAAAAAGTAACATTTTTTATAACACGTTATAAAAGAAATATCTATATCTATCTATATCTAAATATCTGCTGGCCCATAAAAACAAATGTTTATGTTCCCACAAGCATGTCCTTCTGCGCAAGAGCATCCCCATGAAACGTCGAACTGTGCTGGATTGCTCTGGCGCAGTCGCCTCCAGTAACAGTGCACTTTGCATCGTCCACTATTTTTTCTAAAGTCTGAACCGCTGCTCCATAATGGCCGGTGATCGGACGTCTGGCACAGTCATATGCGACTTAACGAACGACTTTATTTGCGACCATATATTTTCTATTGGATTGAGCATCGGTGAATCGGTGACCTAGACGTAGCACTTCCGCAAGACCACCTGAGTGTGCTGCTACGGCTGTTTCCATTGAACTATGGCATGGCGCATTGTCGCCCAAAATCACAAGGTCATTTACATTATTCCCATTTTCCTGCCATTTGTTTATTAGGCCTTGCAGCTATTCAGCACAAGCTGCAGATGTTAATGAGCCCCTGCGACGCTCCAAAAGCAGCACACCTCCTGTGGCCCACCTTGTTTCGTACGTAATTCAAATATTAGGGAAAGTGCATTTTTCATAAAACATTTCTGAAATTGAATTTACGTTTTCCGAAATTGAATTTACGCTTTCTGAAATTTAATTTACGGTTTCTGAAATTGAATTTGTGTTTCTGAAATTGAATTTACGCTTTCCGAAATTGAATTTACGCTTTCTGAAATTGAATTTATGTTTCTGAAATTAAATTTACGCTTTCTGAAATTGAATTTACGCTTTCTGAAATTGAATTTATGTTTCTGAAATTGAATTTACGCTTTCTGAAATTGAATTTGTGTTTCTGAAATTGAATTTACGCTTTCTGAAATTGAATTTACGCTTTCTGAAATTGCTTTTACGCTTTCTGAAATCGAACTTGAAAAGGTGTAGCCGAGGATATCTATCTCTATCTAGACGAAGATGAAAAACCGTAGGCTCTCCTTTCTTCGAAAACTTGAATGACCTCAGTTCAGTTAGTATCAAAAACTTGCTTTAATTCATCCACAAATCGAAATGGCTTGAATAGGCTTCTCGACTTGCAGTAAGACAGACCTTTCAACTTCCGGTATCACAACGGGCCCATTCCGTGGCCTAAGTTGTCTCACAGCAAGTCCCATGCCAAGACAGCCACTTTAACCTAACCTAATCTAATGTTGATATCAGGAGAAGGGCATTTAATTTTTCAATCTTATCCTTCTTGTTTAATCGGAAGCATTTTTTTTAACAGGCCTTTTATTTTTTCCAAATTTGTCTTCTGACTTGTTCCCACTGCATCTGTACAACGGGTCGCAATTTGAGAGTACAAATTTTAATATAAAAATCGTAATTCTACGTTGAATACAAAACTGAATTAATATGCAATATTTGCGTCACTTTTTTGTTTCCCTCTCAGTGGATAAATGTGATATATTATTTTTTTAATACATGTTAAAGTATTAGGATTCTGAATTCCCTTGTTATTTTATTTAGTTTTTAATTATTTCTTTTCTCGTTTTTTCTTCTCTGATGAATATTACAAGAATATGTAATAGTTCCTTTTGTTATTTTATAAAATAGACTGTGTTTTTGATTGAATTCATTCGTGTTATTTTTTTCTATGGAATCGGCAACGGCCGATTTTCGCCCTTTCGGCCGATTAATCGACATCGGCCAAAAAATTTGGTATCGGTCGGACTCTACAAAGCAGTGCTAACACATAAATGTATGCAATATATCACGACTGCATACCTAACTGGCATCACGACAGTAGTGATAGAGCATTACTACTTTGCATAGGGATGATTAAGACAGCCTAAATATTTTTCATTGCGTTTTGCTGCTTTAATCAGACTTATATTGCATTTAATGAGATCATAAACTCAACTCAGATTATTATAATGCATTTTGTGTTTGTTAACAAAGGCTATATGCTCGTAGAAGACATTTTACCCAGGACATTTGAGTAATTTGAAGGACTGTCCTCCACAATGAAAGACGGATGGCAAGCAAAGCTATACTGCACTTGGGCTTAATTAAGTATGCTTTTACAAAGAACCTTGGCTTCTGAATCTAAAGCTACGTGTACACTAGGAAATATTTTACAAGGAAGCATGTCGGAAACAGACTAGAAACACGTTTCCCTAATGTATAAGGTCATGAAATCTTGTTTCTGTGAAAAAGGAAACAGTTTCCGGCATTGTTTCTTTGTTTCTGGGCAACGAAAATTTTGAAATGTTTCCTCATAGTGTACAATATTTGAAAACAACATGAGGGTAGCATTTTCTCAAATATTTTATATGTTTTCTGCTTCTTCTTCCTTTACTATGTCAAGAAATACCATTAAAAAAACGTGTATAGAAGAGAAGTCTCTTCTCAAAACCTAAATATTCAGTTAATTAATTTCGTATTTTTCCTAAAACTCCAATCGATTTACGCGATATGGGTATCAAACGAAAGGTCTTTTTCATACCTTCATTGATGTACAACATTATGTACTTTATATGTACGAGTAAGAAATTATAAGGAAAAATATTTTCTTTTAATATAAAATTTACAAAGTTTGACTTTTTGTTCTCGAAAAAACCATAATAAAGATATAATAAATTTGTTACCATATATTCTCTGAGGAAATCAATGAACAATAGAAATATAGAACATATTGAAGCCGTATTCCTTTGTCTACACCCTAGAGGGCCGTAAATGTGACGTTTAGCTGTAGCAAAATATATTAAAAATTCGAAGTCATTCGTACCGAGGTGGACGATTCATTATATGGAGGCAAAAAATTTAAACGATTTGGCTGGGCCGGGCCTCGAAAAAAAAGACCTTTCCAAAACAGGACAAGAAAATCATTGATTTGTTTGCGACGAAGCCGGGCTTATCGTTGCGTAAAGCTAAATCAGTTTTAGAGAAAAGTGGTATTTAAATATCAAAAGAGACTATTCGAGGATGTTTAAGATCTAACGACGTTAAAGACCGGAGCTCTTTGAAAAAACTGTTGCTCTCATCATCACACGTTCAAAAACGGCTTGCCTGGGCGTATGCCAATTCAGATCGGAATACTGTAATATTCAATGAAACCTAATTTTTGGCAAATAGTAAATCGATCTTCGTGTACCGCCATCAACCGATTGCTAAAACGAACTGTTAAAGACCCAGTAAAGCTCCATGTTTGGGGCTGCTTCTCAGAAAAAGGATTTGGGCGACTTTTCGTTATTACCACCAACTTGAACGCGGTTTTGATGAACAAAATTTATGAGAAAGCTTTATTACCATCAGTTGCGAAGATGTTCGGGAGAAGAGGACTCTCTTGGATTGTACAAGAAGAAAACGACCACAAACATCGCAGCCGAATGTGTGCTGAGTGGAAACAGCAAAATAGGGTAGAAGTGTTAGATTGAAAAGAAAAAATGTGTGGGCAATAGTAAAGCAGAAACTCAGAGGAAAATCTATATGGTCAGCAAAACGGTTATAGAGGCAAATTCGGCTGATTTGGAGGTTTGAGGCCATAATAGCGAATGGCGTCGACTATACCTGTTATTAAAAATATAGCGAACAATAAATATTATAATCGCATAAAATGCAGTTTGTTTGAAACGAATCCAAGTTGCGACGATCGCGCTTCTACTGGAAAGACTGTATATATGTTTTATATTTTATTGAAAAGAGAATTCCACACGCTATAATATTTGTAAGGGAGAGGGCTGGGTTGTGAACCAGGCTGGGTTGTGAACCATTACCGTTTTTTCTTTCCCTAATTGGCATATCGCCAATCTTTCAACTGTCAAGTTTGTCTTATGATATGGCTCTGCTTTTGTGGTTACACCGAAGTACAAACACGTATTGCTTGTGGCAGCAATGGAGTTTGAAAGACATCGTGTTTGAAAATCGACTGCGAAAACTTGTTGGCTTTTATTTAAAGTGCTATCCAAGTGACTGAGCTTATTGCAAAAAGGTCTGTGTAATACATGTTTATTTAGTGTTTTGATTCTATTTTACGATGTAATATTTGTTTATGTCGAATTATGATTGAAAGTGTCGTTTATTTTAAAGTTTCCAAAATGGCATCGTGGTTGGGCTGTGAACCACTGAGGTGGCTGGGTTATGAACCACCTGTTTTTCGTACTACATTTGTTCTAACACTGTCAAATAAGGACGGATATATTAAAATAAAGTAATTTTATGTAATTTCACTCGATTTCCTTGAGTTCACTTGAAGTGGGCCAATGCGAGAACGCATTCGTATTTCACAAGCAAACATTGCGACACCGATTAGGATGAAAATTCAAAAAATTGAGCACTTTCATTCATTGCGATTTTTTGGCCTAATTGGCGTCATTATAACTTTCTTTCACCTCTTGAGGCTTCCTGATTAAAAAAATCCTCAACTTACTTAAAAGTTATGGGTGTTTTCTTCGTATTTTCCGACTTTAATAGGGATTTTCCAGATGGTTCACAACCCAGAAACTTTTTTGCAAAAGCGAAAAATCAAGTCCTTAGAAAATTGGAAGTAGAGCGTTACATTTCAATCAAAACGGTAATCTGTCTTCATGAAAAGTTGCGTTATATATTCACCTTTCCAACGGTATCTTCGATTTTTCGATATCCTTATTCTGTGAAAAGTTAGAGCCAAAAAACAAAACCCCTGTTCATAACCGAGCCCTCTCCCTTACATTAATAACGGGGTTTTTCGAGAAAACAAATCGGGTTTTGTAAAATTTATTAAAAACAAAATAGTTTTTGGATCCTACTAAAAATGCGTTGGTAAAAACTGTAATTTGCGTATGAGCCAATCATCTGTCTCACAAAATTGTAAAAATTTTCATTATAAATTTCAAAATAATTAAAAAAAAATTACTTCTTCCAATTTTTTATTTGTCTTATTTTTTGACAATTTGACAGCTATCGCATATTTACCTTATGTTGAATTAAATGAGCTTTTTACTTTATCAATGTTGCAACAGAATGCCAACAAAGCTTTTGCTTGATAAAAATCTTGATAAAAAATTTGTCAAGAATACACAGAATCAGGCTGTAAGTCAACTTATGATGTTTTACCCTATTTTAGCTTAAATAAATCTGCCGTAAAAGTACTTTCAATGCGTTCATTCGCTGTTTTCATATTCCGTATCATTACTTTTTTCTACGCGAAAACGTTTCGAAGATTCTATAGAAACTGTATGGAAATCAATTTTTTTTCAATTGCGTTTTTTTCCGTTCGCTGTTTTTCGACATAAGCTACTCTGTTTTATTGCCACAGATATTATAGCCTGTGAAATGCCCTTTACAACAAAATATAAAACATTCAGAAACTGTGTTATTTTGCTTTCATATTTAAATTTAAGTTGAGGTAAAAGCACCTGTTTATCGTATTGAAAAGGCGCTTATGAAGGGTTTGCTTAAGAACGAACTTCTACAATGAAAGAATTTGAACAAAACATACTGTGCACACCTAACTGTGCCTGATGTGGTGGTGACTCCCGTGAGGGTTTTTTTTTGCAGTCCGGCCGTAGGCCGGCTACCTGGGAAAAACTTATTGCCAAGAAAACTATGGCTTGGAACTATGGATTTTAACAAAAAATACTGTGCACACCTGACTATGCCTGATGTGGTGGTGACTCCCATGAGGGTTATTTTTTTTAAGCCCGGCTGAAGGCCGGCCACACAAAAGGTATTTGAATGCAGAGATACTGTTGACCGCGAAGCCGAAGTTATGTAGAAGATGAAGATTATTGCTTGGGAACGACCAAACGCACACAAAGGTTTTGAATACAAAAATACTACCCAACAAACACTGAACAAAAAAAACTCTCGAGCCTTTGAGAAAACCTTGATCCCTTTGAGATCAATTTGAGAACAAACGTTTGAGATTTGAGAAAGCAATTTGATTCAAATGTACCTCAATTTGAGATTAGTCATTAATGTTTGTTGGGTATAAACACCTGACTGTTCCTGATGTGGTAGTGACCCCCATGAGGGGTTTTTTTAAGCCCGGTCGGGAGCCGGCCACCCCAGAAAAACTTTGGCTATGGCAAGAAATTTATGGCTTTCGGTACTTTGTACAACCCATACAATCATTACTGTCCAATCCATCACTGTCTAAATATAGTGACGAAGGTGATTTTGAAATTGTGCTGGGCCAAGAGTAAAGTTAAAAACATACTTAAAAACATAAAACTGTACATTTTTAAATTTCATTGTAAAGGGAATTTCACAGGCTATAACATGGAAGCAAATGGTCATCGTCAGTCGTCAGAGAGAAAGGACATGTTTATTTGTTCCTGACCTGCGTTGCTGTGCTTTTATTTTCGCTTAAAGTGGACTGCTAGGGTCCGGTTTACATCTTTGCCCATGGATGATTTCTGCGGGAAATGTGGTAATCAATTTACCAGAGGAGATAGCCAAATTATTCCTTGCAGTGGTCTCTGCAAGCAGCTCTTTCATCGTGGCTGTTGCGTTGGAGTCGTCACCAAATATGAGTTGAAGCTACTCAAACTAACAGGAACTTTGCGTATTTCTGCACAGAATGTAATGGAATGGCTACGAAATTCATTGGTGCCCGTGATGCAGTACTGGAATCTTAGAGATCCGGGTTCAACAAAATTCTAAGTGCCGTGGAGGAAATTTGCAAGCATTAGTCACCCAGTTTGATGATTTAAAATCATTTATTGCTGCGGAAATCACAAAGTCGCTTGCTTTGGAGCAGGAGAATGCTAAGCGCTTGGTTCTCGTCTGCTGCTAAGTCTCCTTCGCGCCCTGTAACGGCACGGTCGTCCGCTGTCCACGCTCACAACAACCTCACTTGGGCCCAACAGGTAGCTGGCGTCTCCCCGAAAATCTCGCTTGCTGTTGATGGAGTGTTTGCACGCTGTTGATGTTGTCGCTGACGTGCAGTCGAATTAATTGCCTGCTGCTATTTCGTCGCTTGATGCTGTTGTTGTCGCTGACGTGCAGTCGAGTTCATTGCCTGGTGCTATTTCGTCGCTCGATGCTGCTTCGCATCCAACTTTATCGGCCACTTCGATGCTTGAACAAAACAATGCTGAGTGCATTACCGTGAGTAAGAAAAAACGAAACGAGCAACCGAGTTCCTTGCCTACTGCTCATTCGTCGCTTGATGCTGTTGTTGTGCCGCCTGCTGCCACTGGCTCTCAGAGGGTCCGCCGTGAATGTGCGTGCAAATCTATTGCGTCGCCAATTGCTCTCAGTACTCCACATGCTGCTTCTGATGCCAGGTTCTCTGATCGGTCGGTTGTTGTTCCTGTTGCTGCTACACATCCAACTTTATCCGCCAATTCTCAGCCCACCAAAAGTAATGCTGAGTGGACTACTGTCAGTAAGAAGAGACTAAACGATGGTTTTCACGTTGTTGGCTCAAACACGAATTCTGATCTTGACGTTGCTGTTCGCCTCAAGTGGCTACATCTTTCATCTTTCTCTCCTACCGTTTCTGAAGACAACATTATGGATTATGTTGCTAAACATTCTGCTGTGGACAACAATTTGTTGTCCTGCTATAAACTGGTCAAGAAAGATGTTTCGATCTCGTCGCTCAAAAAGATTAACTTCAAGTTCGGTATTCCTGAAATTTCATTTGAAAAACTGCTTAATTCTGATTGCTGGCCTGCCAATGTTTGCATCCGCCCCTTTCTTTTTTTTTTCAACACAAAGGAGAGAAAGTGATGCAGTCTTAGCACCCTCATCAGTCCCCTTTGATCTTAATGGCATACAGATTTACTTTCAAAATGTTTCGGGCCTTAGAACTAAATCCTCAAAATGGTTCCTGTTCAGCTCTCACCAGGATTATGACCACTTTGTTTTCGTGGAAACCTGGCTGAACGGGAATTTTCTCGATCATGGATTTTTTGATGCCAACGTTTATGATGTTTTTCGTAAAGACAGAGATGCGGCTAAAACTGGCTGCTCTAGAGGCGGCGGGGTCTTGATCGCTGTTAAGCGCAATTTCCATGCATCGCGCTTTACACTCGATGATGAAGATTTAATTCTTGACCAGCTTTGTGTTCGTATCAAAGGTTCTTCTGGATTACTCTTTCTTTGTGTTTCTTATATTCCCCCGGATAGTGTTTACTCTTTGTACAAATCTCATGTCGACAATATCGTTTCCTCAATCACCGATAAGATTGGCGATAACCATATTTGTGTTCTCGGTGACTTTAATCTCTTTAGTGTCAATTGGTCTACTGCAAACGATGTCACCTCCCTTATTCCGTCCAATGTAAATTCCCCATCTGAACTTTATGTTATAGATACTTTGCTGAGTCTGGACCTTCATCAAATAAATGACCTTTCTAACAAATTGGGTAGAATCTTAGATCTCATTTTCCTTAGTGTTAATGTTAAGTTTAGATTGCTTGAATGTCTTTCCCCCTTCTCGTCCCCTGACAGGCATCACGTTCCAGTTATTCTAGAATGTGAATTCTATGTTTTCCCCTTGTCATCTGGTAGTCCTAGACTCTCTTTCAATTTCACCCATGCTGACTTTCCTACTTCGAATAATGTACTTCTTTATGTTGACTGGAATATTCTTTTTGCGAACTATGATGTCTCTGAATGTTTCTCTCTCTTTCTGTGTTGATATTATTCCGATTACACTGTGCGACAATTTCGGGGTCATGGAATCTAACCCGGAACCGACCTAGAATAATCGATAGTACTCTTATAGAGTAACAAAACCCTAGCTGGGTTTTGCAAAGTTAGTTGCCTTTTACAAGTTACAGCCGTGTAAAGTTTGTGTGTATTCGGGTTTTTTCAACCAGTTTTTTCTTTATAAGTCTTAAGATATTCAAAATTTTGTATTACTGTCTTCAGCAAACTTCCTGCTAATTCTTAGATGAGCAAATTTTCTGAACACTGTGTAACAAAATTATTACACCTTATCGAAATTTTGGGGGGTCAATGTTAAAAAAATTGTCTTTTTTTGATTGTAATAAAAAAAACCTGTTTTTTATTCTATTAATATTAATGCAAAAACGCATTTGTATTGCCAAAAATAAAAAAAATATGCTAAGCCCTCTAATGTCACAAAGACATGTTTTTTTGCAAAATAAAGTGAAGAAATGTTCAAATCAAAATTTGAAATTTAATTGTTCACATTGTCTGTTTAAAAAGTTTTGTGGTGTCTTTTATACCTGGACTTATTAATGGTCCACATATACGGAAATGAATCAAAACAGAGACATTTGATCTTGTATTAGTTGGTGATGAATTGAAAACATGGCAATCGATTAAAGAAGTTATTACTGGATTTTTGGGGAAATATCGTTCTGAAAACTATAAGAGTTCAGTACAGCGTATGAAGAGATTGAGAGAGAACGGCGCCGTATGAATCACACACTTATTAGCGACCTACAAACAATCTCCAAGTGGGGTCAAGCGAACTGGGTCGATTTTAATCCTCGCAAGACCCAATGCTGTCTGTTATCCCACAAACGAGTCTCCCCAGATCCTAATACATCCCTGGTTATGGGTGGTGTGAGTATTGCGGAATCAGCAGCTCTTGATGTTCTGGGCATGTCCATTAAGAACGATCTTCGTTGGAACGGTCATATTTTTGGCGTGTCGAAAGAAGCAGCCAAGTGCCTCGGCTTCCTAAAGCGGTGCAAAAAATATTTCACTCCGTCTGATCTCCGCATTATTTACACTAAAACCACTTCTCTCAAAATCCTATTTCCTAACCTTTATATCTTTTCTGAACCAACCCAATGCTTTGCATTAATAGTGGTCATCCCCTGCGCGTTTGTTCGAGTCAAAAAAAAATTATGGATGCATTTGCAAATATAGGCGTTCACATGTTGCTAAAGATTCATTACTTGCATCATCATCTGCATTACTTCAGCCAACAATTACCAACAGAATCAGACGAACAAGGCGAGCAATATCATCAGACCGCGCTTCCGTTTGAATTAATTTGCTCAGATACAAAGGAAAGAAATCTCCTGAAGTCACTGGTGGAAATTTGTTGGTGTAGTCAGCAAACGTAACGAAGGATTTTTAGGAGAAAACGACGCTAAAACTGGATGCACAAAACTTTTCAAACAGACTGAAATATGTGAACAATAAAATTTCAAATTTAGATTTGAACATTTCTTTGTGACATAAGAGGGCTTAGCATATTTTTTTTAATTTTTGGCAATACAAATGCGTTTTTGCATTAATATTAATAGAATAAAAAACAGGTTTTTTTTATTACAATCAAAAACAGTCGATTTTTTTAACATTGACCCCCAAAATTTCGATAAGGTGTAGTAATTTTGTTACACAGTGTTCAGAGAATTTGCTCATCTAAGAATTAGCAGGAAGTTTGCTGAAGACAGTAATACAAAATTTTGAATATCTTAAGACTTATAAAGAAAAAACTGGTTGAAAAAACCCGAATACACACAAACTTTACACGGCTGTAACTTGTAAAAGGCAACTAACTTTGCAAAACCCAGCTAGGGTTTTGTTACTCTATAAGAGTACTATCGATTAGTCTTGGTCGGTTCCGGGTTAGAAAAAGCTGTCGCACAGTGTTATCAAAAAGAGGAAGTATAAAATCCCTTGGCATACAAAAAGGCTTAAACACCTAAAGAATTTAAAAAGCAAATATTACAAGAAATACAGGCAAAGCTCTAGTAATTATTACTATCTTTAGTTTCTCAGTGCCCAGATGGATTTTAATTGCCTCAATAAATTTGTATATCGTAATTACATTTCCAACTTTGAAGCCAACATCAACTCTAACCCTAAGGCCTTTTGGCGATTCATTAATTCTAAAAATAACAGCTCATCTATCCCCTTGACTGTTTTCTTTAGAGATAAATCTGACAGTTCTGCTCCGGAAGCTGCTGATCTCTTTGCGGACTTTTTCTTTTCTAACTTCGTTTTGGATTCTGCGTCCAGTAGCAACTTTTCCTTTAAATCTGATTCATCAATCAATTTCGGTTCCCTAACTCTATCCCTAAGTGACGTGCTCAGTGGTATCAAACGATTGAAGCCATCAACACAAACCGATGCCGATGGTCTTTCACCCATTCTCCTAAAGAACTGTCCCTCGCTCGTATACCCTCTACAATTAATGTTCAATATGTCGCTTTCCTCTGGTGTTTTCATCGATGATTGGAAACTACCGACAATTACACCTATTTTTAAAAGCGGGAACAAAAACGACGTCTCTAGGCGATAAGCCCAATCTCCAAGCTCTCCACGGTTTCAAAACTTTTCGAAGGCATAATCAAGGAGAAGCTGTACTTTGCTGTAAAGAGTTTAATATCACCTAACCAGCATGGTTTTGTCGCGTCCCGCTCAACTGTCACTAATCTTGCGGTCTTTAGTAATTACTGTTTCTCAGCTTTTCAGAATAATTCCCAAGTGGACACAATCTATACCGATTTCTCCAAGGCTTTCGACAAAGTTTCTCATGACATACTCCTGTCTAAGCTTTCGATTTTGGGGTTTCATTCAGTTTTCTTGGATTGGATTAAATCTTATTTAAGCAACCAACAGTGCGTCGTCGTTGTTGATCATACCACCTCGAAGCCTTTCGTCGCCACTTCTGAAGTCCCGCAGGGAAGTATTTTAGGCCCTTTGTTCTTTGACCTCTTTATAAATGATATCAGTGATTGCTTCTCCTTCTCTGGTTTCTCTGTTGTCCATTCTTCGTCTGATTCTTTAAACATTCAGTCCGACGTCAATAATGTCGTCGCGTGGTGCAGGAAAAATCGTTTATGCTTACACGTCAGCAAATGCTTTCACTCAACTTTTTCGAAATCCTCTGAATCCTGAGACCAAGAATCTGGGCGTTGTTTTTGATTCAAAGTTTAGCTTCACTTCCCATGTTTGTCCGCCGCAATTCTTCCTCCTTTTCCAATCCCTATACGCTTAAGCTCTTGTATACTACTTTTGTTAGGTCCAGACTGGAATATGCTGAGTTCATCTGAAGACCGTATCATGCGTCGCATTCTAATCGTTTAGAGCGTATCCAAAAAAGATTCCTAAAGTTTGCCCTTCGCTCCATTCGTTTTTCTGAGCCCCAGCCTCCTTACAGGTCTAGATGTCTTCCGCTTGGTTTAAAATCTCTTGAAACCAGGAGGGCTGTCATTTCAATGGCTTTAATTTTTTACATAGTCAATAGACATATTGATTGCCCCTCTCTCTTGTCCAAATTAGCCTTCAATGTGTCATCTCGCTCCCTCAGACATGTTTCCCCTTTTTCTGTTGAGTTCTCTAGGACGCGTTATGGTAGTAACGCGCCTATTCCTCGAGCCTTATCCGAGCTAAACGTGCTGTCGTCCTCTTCTATGTTTGACCTATCTGTACTTAAACCCCAGTTTATTTCGTTTCTTTATTCCCACCTTCCCGTTTAAGTTTAAGCTTAAGATTAAGTCCTATTTTGTTAATTAGTCTGTAAGAATTGTTCAAATACTACTACTACTAAATAAATAAATACACTTATAATAGCTTAATAATGGATTTTTTCGAGAAAAAAATCCGTTTTTACATTTTACATTTTCGCTTATAACTAATTACATACCTAATGGTATACATCAATCGAAAGAGGAAGAAAATACCTTTCATATGACACCTATATCGTTATCGGTTGAAAATTTCGTGAGAAATTCGCATATGGGCATCTCCCAGTGGCACGGACGCGACATTCGCACGCTTTCAATTACATCAAAAACAAGAAAGAAACATAAAAAGTCTATATGTTTTTTAGTGTTCTCACGCGCTGAAATAGTGCTACATTTTAGAAATATATTGGAAAGATTAAGTACAAATTAGTACAAAATTATAAGCAATTTTGCAATGAAACGGACGCGACAAAAAATATGTTTTTTTGAAGTTCATAGAATAAGGCAAAATTTAGCAATTTTTTCAACTTTCTTTTGATATACACCTAAGTCTGTTTTTACACGGTCTTTTTTTACACGGTTTTGATATAACACGGTTTGAAAATTGAATATTTTTAATTTTTTTACACGATTTTATTCCATTTAGCACGATTTGAAATTTTATGTACTTAAATTTTTTTTGTCAAATTTAATTTTTGCGAAGTATGTTCATATCACAAAAAAGTATTTATGAAAGAAAAAAGTCTGAAACCATCGATAGTGTCGATAGTGCTATCGATAGTTTGCGAACACTAGCTTAAAGATTTAAGTGAATTCCCTTTTAGCGCGTACAAGCAATTTTTACTGGTCAAAGCAAATGTGAATAGCACTAATTTAGGGGAATTCCCTTTATGTGCATACAATAAAATTTACTGGTCAGAGCAATTGAAACGTGTTAATATTTTGTGAACTGTCAATGCAATAAGACGTGTTTGGTAAAGAAATTTTAATAGGTTTTAGAGATTAGGAACAAATCACCCATTTTTGTATACCATCAATGTCTTTTTTTGCACGGTTTTTTTTTACACGGCTTCTTCTGGAACCAATCTACCGTGTAAAAACAGACTTAGGTGTATATACATGCAAATGAAGGTTAAAGGATAACTTTTCTTCGTAGACTTATGAAATATGAGAATTTTCTCTTAGCTTTTTTTAATTAGGTACAGCAAGAATCACGGACGTGACAGATTTTTCCAAGGGTATTCCCCTTATTAAATACAGTAATGGTTTTCATTATAACACTTCAACTTTTAATAAAAATAACACATAACAAGTTAAATTCAAATTACAGCAATCAAAATAAGGAAAAAATAAAGTTAAAAGTTCTTAGTGTGGTTTATTATAATTTTCTTGACGAACTCTATTGGAATTATATCTTGTTTAATATCGTGCACACAGCTCTTACAATCATTAGCAATGCACCTTTCATTCATCATATCGCAGCAAACTGGTTTTAGAAACAACTTAATAAATTAATTAAATTTGATTAATTAATTAGCTGAACATATTTGTACAGTATTTTTCATTAGCCCTTTCCGGAAATTTGTACGATATATCGTACATTTTTTTTTTAAGATATTTTATTTGACAGCGAACGTATTTTTTATGAAACGGCTTTTTAATTCTTATTAAGTAGGTTATGTCGTACCATTCTGTTTGAAAATATAAATCACAATAGCCGTGGCTACACAGTGTGAGTGCGTTTTGTAAGCAGCTCTTTGCAAGAATTTGGCGATGCGATGCTTCTGCGGAGGAATTTTTAAATATGTAATACTTTTTAGTAGCAAAAAGCCAAACAATTTCGAAGTTTGAATCTCAGTCAGATTTATAAAACTTATTAAATTTAAAATTTTTTGCTTCTAAATAATTTTAGATTTTTCCTTTAAAAAATTTTACGATAATCGAACAAATGACCACAAGAGTTGCAAAGCTTTGTACGTACCGTATCGTACAAATGGAAGGCAAAGGCTGCAAGTGATGTTTGAATTTTTTTTTAAGTTATGGATTATGTAACAGAATTTTTCTGTTTGCTTGAATGCCACGCCCATCACTAAATCGTATGACTAATAAAATTCTACTGTTCGACTATTTCTATTCAGAAACAACAATTAGTTAACGATTTTGTGTTTCACTGGGCAGACACAGATTATGTAAGGTTAGACATGAGTACTTGCCAATCCCACTACGATAATAAGAATCGGCTATATTCGGTATCTTTCTACAAAGCTATATGGTGTTTAGTTGATTCTGTGTTTTATTGAGGGGAATATGGCTTTGCAACAGCAATGCAAACAGCAGCAGCAAAATGTGACTCAATTGTTTATATAATTTGTATAGGTTTCGATCAAAATGAAATCACGTTTTGATTTTTGTTGTTATAATTTATGTTTTCTTATCAAATAAACCAATGAATTGCTCATAAAACTTAAAAAAGCGAAACAAAAGTGTCATTCATTTTTACTCCTTTGCTGACCATTGTACAATATATCGTACAAATTTGATTGAGCTGAAATTCTCAACCTAAATTATATTTTTGATATTTTGTTGTATTTTATTGCTAAAATGAACATTTCATGAACATTCAATGAGAGTCAATAGTTTGAAAGAAAAATTTGTATCTCAAGAAATGCGGAAATTTACCGGAAATCGAAAAATAATCAAATATTCAGAGCTTCCGGCTACGGACGCGACGAATTTTAAACACCCATACTTTTCTTCCCGATTTTTCCGGGAACCTATTATTATATTTTCCTAACGAGAAGAATGCAAAAACTTACAGCTACTTGCATTTGAAAAGTTTGTCGGCTAATGACAACAATAAATAATGTTTTTTGAACACGGACGCGACATTAGGATGCAAGAAGAAGCAAACTCAAAAAACTTCCGTTCTTCGAACTCCACTTTCTCTCGTTTTGTCTAATACATAAGATTGTTGTTAGTAGAAAACTTTTACATTAAAAGAAAAATATAATATTACTTGAATAAGCTAAAAACACAAAGAAAACAAGTGCATATAATTCGTCAGAAATTCAGAAATTTGTTTTTCTTTTACAGTATTATATTTCGGTCAAAAACTTTAAAAAATTGAAAATTCTTTTACATTAATCAAATATAGATATTTAAGCTTTATTATTGGCTAATAAAAAGTTTTTCTGAGCAGTTTGAATTTTTCACTCGTGGTGAAAAATAGGAGATGCCCATATATAACTTGGACATTGGGGGCGGACCACGCCCTCTGTGAATGTTTCCGCAGCAAAATTTTACGTTTGTTAGAATAAGAAAATACCCCTCTTTCCGATCAAAAAAACACATTTTTTAAGAGGGTGTGGTATTCTGCACTTGTTCCATAGTTGCTCCTATGAGGGTTATTTTTCAAGCAACCCGACCGAAGGCCGGCCACACAAAAGGAGTTTAAATGCAGAGGGGTTATTACCCCTCTCTGCTCTTTTTCCACCTCACCACTGCACCTTATTGGCAAGTAATTACAATTGTTCTCGCTTTGGAAGTAAAATTAAAAAAATGCATTAAAAAAAAACTATATACAGTGCGTTTCAAAAATAAGTGTTGGCCATATCTTTTTAACCGTTTGACAGTTTGCCATGGTTTTAATATCAGATCATCTTCTATATTAAAATGCCGTTTTCGCGTGTGTTTCTGTTTTCTTAGTTGGGTACAAGTTTTCGAAATATCAAGAATTAAAAATTAATGCTATATTTTTGAATCGTTTCGAAGTAGTGTTTTTTGGAAAACCCGTCAAAGGGTGCAAAATTGAAACCTCCACAAGTCACAAAATACACGAAAATCATTTGTGAGGAAGTGGATCAGTCGATTTATAGAGTTCGGTAATGTTAACGAAGAGTCACGGGGCGACAGAAAAATAACCTCTTAGAACAAAGCGGGTAAGGATGTTTGATAACATTCTCACTCTTAGCCTGAAGCAAGCGAAGGAAACATTGTCGCAGAAGAAAGTCGAAGTATCAACGGCCACTATCCGACGCAGGCTTCTGAAATCGGGCGTTCTTCATAGAAGTACCATGTCGAAATCGCTATTGGGTAAAAACATGTGGAAAATCGTCTGAAATAGCATAGAGAAAATTTGGGAAACACTAAATTGGCTATCTCAAAGTCCAGATGCAAACCCAATCGAAAATGTTTGGTCTTTAATGAAGCCAAAGCTTAGAGGAAAAAGAATATCAACAACAAAAAGCTCACTTTCGCATTAAAACGGATTTCGAGAGGGGTTTCTTTGGAGTACACTCAAAAATAAGCCAAAATTGTAACAAAAGATGCCAAGCTATAACTGACAATAACGGAGACTGGACAAAGTTTTGATAATAATGAGAAAAAGATATTTGCACAGCCTTTCAGAAAATATATATAATTCATTACTATACCTTTTTTTTAAGTTTTATAAGCAACACTTAAGAGAGAGGTATGTGGGGGACCCCCCCTACCCCTCTACCAAATTTTATCACCCTCCTCGACCGAACAGATATAAGAGTCCTTCCCATATTACATACCTAATGTTATACATTAACCGAAAGAGTAAGAAAATACCTTTCATATGACATCTATATTTTTTTTGCTTAACACTCATGTGATCGGGTAGTTTTACTTACTTACTTACTTACTTAACTGGCCATAACAACCCGTTACCGGGTTACGGCCTGCCGCAAAACTTCTTTCCAGGCGCCTCTGCTTCGCGCGCGCCTTCTCCAGTTGGTCACACCAAGAGATACCAGGGCCTCTTCCACTTGGTCCTTCCACCGGAGACACGGCCTCCCTCTTCGCCGTCGACCTCCAACCATCGCATCGAATACCTTTTTCGCCGGAGCTTCGTCGTCCATGCGGCAGACATGGGCCATCGGGTAGTCTTACCTTACGTAAATGATCGGCATAGGTACAAATGTACCTATACTTCATTTATACGTAAATACGTTTTTTATCCACGTCTGTGTGTTTGTGTGTGTATCTGTGCATGTATGTATGTTTCAAAATCCAACATGAAAGAATGGAACACTAGCGCTTGACCCTGGAATCGAAGTTTTGGGTTGCATAGGCTGGCTCTCTAAGTTGGATTATCGAATCGAATAAAACGTCCAATTTGCCGAAACCTTATCAAGTTGTTGTCTACCTTCGCACCGCCATCAACAGCAGCAATGATGTCAGCCTGGAGATAAAGCGAAAGATTGATTACTCTTCCAACAAGTGCTACTACGGTCTCGGTAGGCAATTGAGAAGTAGAGACCTCTCTCGACCGACAAATCTTGCACTCTATAGGATGCTCATCTGGCCTGTGCTCCTCTATGGCGCTGAAGCATGGACAGTGACACGAAACGACATAGCGGCCTTTGGAGTGTTCGAGAGGAAGGTACTTCGCAAAATTTTCGGCCCTGTTCGTTTTGGTGACGACTATCGTATACGAACAAATAACGAGCTGTATGAGCTGTATAAGGACATGGACGCAGAGCAACGAATTAACATCCAGCGGCTACGCTGGCTCGGTCATGTCTGCCGTATGAACGACGAACCTCCAGCGAAAAAGGTGTTCGATGAGATGGTTGGTGGTCGACGGGGAAGAGGGGGGCCGTGTCTCTGGTGAAAAGCCCAAGTTGAAGAGGCCCTGGTATCTGTTGGTGTGACCAACTGGAGAAGGCGCGCACAAAGCAGAGGTGCCTGGAGAGAAGTTTTGCGGCAGGCCGTTACCCGATAACGGGTTGTCATGACCAATAAGTAAGTGTCAAGGCAAAAGTTGTATTGTAAATGGGCAAAGCATCTGGTTTCCACATTTCAAAGATATTCTCAGTAGAAGCTCCATTCACACCAGCTACAAGTAGAACACCAATGTATACGTAGATCTCTGTGTCCGTCACTGCTTTCCAAGTTTGAGGTTCTTTATCTGGAATAGTAGCATTCAAATTTGCGAATGCATCCGTCTCTGACGCAGTCCTCCTTGGTTCCGAATAATGTTATGACATCTAATATGACTGCTAGTGGGTTCCTGTTTAGCTCACTGCATGCCGTCTTTGCCGTAGAAGCCGGCTCATCGACTTAAACACCTTCTATTTCGTCATCAGTAGACACACTGCATTATCAGCTTCTTCATTATACTCAACCCCCAAATCGTGTGCGGCTTCAGACTCTTCTTCTTGGCTATCATCTTCTGAATCGGCACTCAGAATTTGTCTACCCAATTCTTCCAGCGATACTTGTGCTGTTCGTAGGATAAAACAATGCTCATTCCATACAAATAGCTTGTATTCCCCCATAGGTACAAATGTACCTATACCGATCATAATCGCACTACTATTTTGTAAACCCATACTGTTACTCCCACGCCCCTTTTTTTTTACTCCCACTTCAGAAATAGGTTCAAAATACATCAATAGAGGATAACCTGAAACCGCGTTAGTTTCAATGCTCATTTGCGATTGTGATCGCAATTAAAATAGCGTCATAAGTACATTTGTACCTATCCGATCACATGAGTGTTAAATGTAGAATACCACACCCTCTTAAAAAAAAATTTTTTCTTCTTTTATCAGAAAGAGGGGTATTTTTTTAGTCTAACAAACTTAAAATTTTGCTGCGGAAACATTCGCAGAGGGCGTGGTCCGCCCCCAAAGTCCCAGTTATATATCCGAATTTCTCAAGAAATAATCAACCGATTCTAACGATATAGGTGTCATATGAAAGGTATTTTCTTCCTCTTCCGATTAATGTATAACATTAGATATGTAATATCAAAGAAAATAAACATACAGAATGCGCATGTCATACAAGCAACAATTTTGTATGGCGGGTTCTAACATTGGAACCCGCGCTCTGCTCTCATAGATCACATATGTAGTGAGAGCGTGGATTTACAAGCGAGAATGTAGTTTTATGTGTTGCGCTCTTTGGTTGCGCTCACTGCAGCGAGTGTGCGTTGTGGCGTGAAATGATTACAAGGTGAAGAGGAACGCTGTTGTTGTTGTTGTTGTTGTTGCGCTGGCGAAAAGCTAAAATTGTAAAACGATTTCTGATTTCTGGTTGGCTTTTGTTCTTCTTCAACAAGCCTACACGGCGTCGCATATTGCTCCTGAACTTATTGCAGACTGTAGTGTGCGCAAAATCATAGAAAAGAAAATATGGTTGGCATGACGACTTATATGGTCGCTACAAACAAAGTTCCTAAAGAACTTATCAAAAAAGTAGACCTAATATTTGATTGCATGAATAGGGCAATCGGATAATTGCTTAAGATCGGCTTTACAATTGAATAATGAGTCGTACAAATTTATAAAGATTTTTTTTAATTATTTGAAAGATGTTAAATGTATGGATGATTAAAGTTTTATTTTTAAAACTAAAATCCGTTTTTCTGATAAAATTAAGCAATAACCCACATAAATGTTTTATAACAAAAAAGTTTTTTAACCAAGATAAACTAGAAAATACTTTTGCAATTTTGGGACAAAATTCAAGTAGTACTCGGTCAAGTGTAATAACTAATTTCGAAGATACACAGGATCCTATGAATCAAATCCTACTACATGCTGAGACAGACGAAATTGTATTTTTTATTATTTTATTTCAGCAGTAATTACAACAATTATTACAACAAATTACTTTGTAGATAAAAACTTCGACGATCGAGTAAAAATTAACATGGATAATAATTGTGGCATATGTTTCCAAAAACTAAGAAATGATGACCTTTTCACTGCGCTAAGTGAAACATTTTCCATAAAAATTATCAATAGGTTACAGACTTTTGCTACCTATTTGCTCCTTCAGATTTCCTGATGAATGCTGTGACAGTAAATTAAAAAAAGGAGGTTCCAAACGATGCAAAACATAAACAATAAAAAAACAACAAAAGAAGAGCTGTTTACATTTTTCTCGAGCTATGTAGCAAAAGCAATCGTCAATACAAAAAAAGCATACACACAAAAACTACAACAACAAAAAACAATAGCGTAGTTGAAACGACGATCATTACGCTGGCTGGTGTCGCTGTAAGAAATTTGCACAACAACAACCACCAACGCCTCAAAGTACACAGGAGAAGCGGTACTTTCACTTCATGTGTGTTTGTTGTAGCGCGTGCTTCAGTTCACACAGTCAATGAGCGTAAACTGAAGCGCTTGCTCTCCTGCTGGCACCACTCTTTCCCTTTTGTGGCTTCCCCCCGCTCTATGAAGCTCGCAAACAAAAATTTGAATTTTTGAGCTCAGATGCGCCTTCTATACACTTCATATTCTTTGGTAATATGTACCAATAATGAGTTATATGCGAAAATTTGTTTTTTTACAAAAATTTCTTAACAACGGATTTTTTTTCTCGAAAAAATACGTTATTAAGCTATTATAAGTTTGCTACCATATTATAGCCTGTGAAATTTCCTTTACAATGAAATATAACGTTTAAAAACTGTGTTATTTTGCTTCCATATTTAAATTTAAGTTGAGGTAAAAGCACCTGTTTACCGTATTGATAAGGCGCTTATGAAGGTTTTGCTTAAGAGCGATCTTCTGCAATGAAAGGATTTGAACAAAAAATACTGTGCACACCTGACTGTTGCCTGATGTGGTGGTGACTCCCATGAGGGTTATTTTTTTAGCGCCCGGCCGAAGGCCGGCCACCTGGGAAAAACTTATTGCCAAGAAAACTATTGCTTGGAACTATGGATTTGAAAAAAAATACTGTGCACACCTGACTGTTGCCTGATGTGGTGGTGACTCCCATGAGGGTTGTTTTAGCGCCCGTCCGAAGGCCGGCCACCTGGGAAAAACTTATTGTCAAGAAAACTATGGCTTGGAACTATGGATTTGAACAAAAAAAATACTGTGCACACCTGACTGTTGCCTGATGTGGTGGTGACTCCCATGAGGGTTATTTTTTTAGCGCCCGGCCGAAGGCCGGCCACCCTGGATATTGTAGAAAAATTTTGTAATATGGCAGGTAATTTATACAACCCCCTTCAGCTATCACTGTCTGAATTTGGTGACGAAGGTGATTTCGAAATTATTCTGGACCAAGTTAGAAAAAATTAAAAAAAAATACTTAAGGCAGGTTCTCACCTTGTGGAAAAAAAAACAATTTTTTTTTTGCCTTATCGTGTAGATATATGTTTGAAAAATGTGCGCCAGAAATTTCAGATCAAAATCTGAAAAATTACAAAAGTTACAGGCCGTTACATAGAGCAGTGTAGAGCACCGGCCAAGCGCGCTTTAAACTTTAAACGCGTTTTTCTCAGAACCACATTTTCGGACCTTACGGAAGTGATTGAAGGCCCTGGAATGAACCAATCGTCACCAATTTTTCTAATAAACGAACCACGATCAGCCCAAAAATATTGAAAATTGTTTATTTAAAAAAATAATAAGTGAACAAAAAAATGCGAAAATCTTAATTTCTTTTTTCAAAACCTCATAACTTTTGTAATTTTGATTTTTTTTTTCATGATCTTGGTTCATTCAATAGATAATACGGTACACATTAAGAATGTGTTCGATTTTTGTGTTTCCGATCACGGGTTTTGACGGAATCACTTCCGGTAGCGGGACACCTCCTCGCCGACATGCCGCCACTGATGGACGCCCCCTCCCCCCCTTTTTTTGATTCATTCAATTTTAAAAATTGTATTCTCTAAATAAATGTGTGTTCATATCCAGAAACAATTTTCAGCGTTGTATCTTTAACCGTTTTCTCAAAAAAAATTCCTAAAAAAAGTGCACTTTTTCGGATCCACAAGGTGAGAACCTGCCTTAACCCTTTCGGGACTACTGGGATAATACGTCCCAGCAAGTTTTTAATTACCCTCAACAAAATTATTAAAATCTTACAACTCACGCAAACTATTTTTTCGATTTCGGTGATCCCGCATAAAAGGATGATTTCAGAGTTTGTGAGCATTCAATATAATTTTCTAACCCCAACTTTCATAGCATGAGAATATTTCTACTGAGAGTGTTTTGAATTTCAAAATTAAACTCCGTCCCGAAAGGGTTAAAAACATAAAACGGTGCATTTTTATATTTCATTGTAAAGGGAATTTCACAGGCTATAATATGGTAGCAAACTTATAATAGCTTAATAAAGTATTTTTTCGAGAAAAAAATCCGTTTTTTTTAATTTTTGTAAAAAAACAAATTTTCGCTTATAACTCAATGTTGGTACATAACACTTCGTTCAATAATGTGTGTTACTAACTAATTAAAACACATTTTTTTGCCAAAATTCGTTTTTATTCATCAACATAGTCCCCTTTTAGGGAGATACAATCATTCCAACGCTTTTCCAATCTTTCGATACCGTCTTTGTAGAAATATTTCTATTCTTTGCCTTCAAAAAAGGCGTTAGTTTCGGCGATTACTTCATCATTTGAGCCAAATCTCTTACCACGGAGCATCTTTTTGAGGTCTGCGAAGAGCCAGTAGTCGCTGGGGGCCAGATCTGGAGAATACGGGGGATGAGGAAGCAATTCGAAGCCCAATTCATGCATTTTTGCCATCGTTTTCATCGACTTGTGACACGGTGCATTGTCTTGGTGAAACAACACTTTTTTCTTCTTCATATGGGGCCGCTTAATCGCGATTTCTTCTTTCAAACGTTCCAACAACACTATATAATAGTCGCTATTGATTGTTTTCCCTTTCTCAAGATAGTCGATGAATATTATTCCGTGCACATCCCAAAATACTGACGCCATAACCTTGCCAGCCGATGTTTGTGCCTTTGGACGCTTTGGGCGGCTTTCACCGGTTGCATGCCACTCAGCAGACTGCCGATTTGACTCTGGAGTGAAATGGTGGATCCATGTTTCATCCATTGTGATGTACCTACGCAAAAACTCCGACTTGTTGCGCGTAAACATGTCCAAACAGCCAAACGCGGCACCCATTTCGAAAACACCTTTTTCATAACCAAATGTTCGTGTATTATGGTGTGTACACTGCCTGCTGATATCTTTAGAATGTCAGCAATCTCCCCCACTTTCACTTTACGGTCGGACATAATGATTTTCAGTGTTTTTTCAACGTTTTCCGGAATAACAGCGTCATTTGGCCGTCCAGTAGATGGAATGTCATCGGTGTCTGTACGACCACGTTTGAATTCGGCATACCAATAACAAATGGTTCTTTTTGATGGAGCAGAGTCCGAATAATGTTTTTCAAGCCATTCCTGGCATTGAACAGTATTTTTTTTTCATTAAAAAACAATGATAAATCAGCACACGGAATTGCTTTGAATTCATTTTTTTTGAAAACTCAAAAGTAGTGTCACTTAAAGCACTGTAACTTGTAAACTAATGGTCGGATTGACATATAATTTTGACAGTAAGCCTAAAAAGGTTCACAATTTCGAAAAAAATTATTGATTCAGTATTAGTGCCGCCATCTATGTGTCAGTCACACACATTATTGAACGAAGTGTTATAACATATATAATGTTATACATTAATCGAAAGAGGAAGAAAATACCTTTCATATGACACCTATATCGTCAGAATCGGTTAATAATTTCTTGAGAAATTCGGATATATAACTGGGACTTCGGAGGCGGACCACGCCCTCTGTGAATGTTTCCGCAGCAAAATTTTAAGTTTGTTAGACTAAGAGGAACAAGTGCAGAATAGCGTACCCTCGTGAAAAAAAAAATAAAAAATTTGGCTGTATAGAGCCAAATGGTTTTGTGAATGTAACAAACTAAAAATTTTTCCTGGGAAACGCCTACGCAAGGCGTGGCACGGTGTCAAAGTTCAAAACTTTTATCATAATAACTCAGTCAATTTTCTATCGATTTATTCAATATGGGTATCAAACGAAAGGTCTTTTTCATACCTTCCGTTTGGTGTACCACATTATATACTTTATATGTACGAGTAAAAAATTATAAGCAAACAATTATTTTTTTTTTATAAAATTTACAAAACCCGATTTTTTTCTCGAAAAAAAACCAAAATAAAGATATAATAAATTTGTTACCATATATTCTCTAGGGAATTCCCTTTACAATGAAATATAGAACATTTGAACTTTTTTTGTTTTTGTTTTTATATTTAATTTTATATTGAGTTAAAAGAATCTGCCTGCAAGGGGATTCTACGGTTTCCGTGGCGCCGCCATTTGATGATGTTAGATAGAGATAGATGTTAGTTAGAGATAGATTGACCGAAAATAAATCGAAAATGAAGAATACAAATTTTCGATATCTCGCTCCGTTTTCGAGATACCGAGGTTCAAAGTTTTTATATTTCCATATTGTGCACACCTGACTGTTGCCTGATGTGGTGGTGACTCCCATGAGGGTTATTTTTTTAGCGCCCGGCCGAAGGCCGGCCACCTGGGAAAAACTTATTGCCAAAAAAACTATTGCTTGTAACTATGGATTTGAACAAAAAATACTGTGCACACCTGACTGTTGCCTGATGTGGTGGTGACTCCCATGAGGGTTATTTTTCAAGCGCCCGGCCGAAGGCCGGCCACCTGGGAAAAACTTATTGCCAAAAAACTATGGCTTGGAACTATGGATTTGAACAAAAAATACTGTGCACACCTGACTGTTGCCTGATGTGGTGGTGACTCCCATGAGGGTTATTTTTCAAGCGCCCGGCCGAAGGCGGGCCACACAAAAGGTACTTGAATGCAGAAATTCTTTGCTTAGGCGCGATATTTAATTAAAACTCGCACAAAACTGTATGTTTCTATAATTCATTGAAAAGAGAATTCCACAGGCTATAATATAGTGTAAATTTTTTTGTATCTTAATAACGAGGTTTTTCGAGAAAAAAATCGGGTTTTGTAAATTTTATAAAAAAAAAATAATTTTTTGCTTATAATTTTTTACTCGTACATATAAAGTATATAATGTGGTACACCAAAATAAAGGTATGAAAAAGACCCATATCATATAAATCGATTGAAAATTGAATGAGTTATTTTGATGAAAGTTTTGAACTTTGACCCCGTGCCACGCCTTTGGTAGGTGTTTCCCAAGCAAAATTTTTAGTTTGTTACATTCACAAAACCAAGCTCTATACAGCCAAATTTTTTGTTTTTTTTTCACGAGGGTACGCTATTCTGCACTTGTTACAAATTTTGTATAAGAGGGTTCAGGAATACCAATTCTGCACCGGTTCCCTATTCGCTCCTAGAGGGTTATTTTTCAAGCAGCCCGGCCGAAGTACTGTAAATATTTTACTGAATCTGAAGCCCTACTTGCACTTAAGAGGGTTATTACCCCTTCCCCTCCTTTTCTACCTAATCAGTCAACCTAATTGGCAGGTTATTACAATTGTGTTTCCACTTCGAAGATACAATTTAAAAAAACTATACATTTCCGACGGTTTTCCTTTCAAGGGGGATTTATTGGGGCCCCGTACCCCCGCCGTATTTCATTCCAGTCATCGACAGATAAAGGTTCTTCACAGAATAGAACGAAACTAGGGACAAGCACGAAATTAAGTGCATTTACCTTAATACAAAAAACATCGAGGTTGCTGGTTGTTTCACAGATTATATATTAAGGTAAGCACTACATCGCAAGTCATACGATTTCGCTGTATGGATTGTAAGATTTGCACGTAAATTCAACAACACCTCACACAAATTCGATTAATCTTTGTTTTAAATCCAAACATTTGCCATTGTGCAATTATACGAAATACTTAACTCAACGAAATGAGTTTGGTTGTGAAAAACGGAACAGACGACAGGGCGCTTCGAAAGTGTATTAATACAACGCAATAGCAAAGTAAAGGCTGCGGTCCATAGAATCAGTTGCGTACGTGAGAGCGACGTATTCAACTGACAGCGACGGAATGAAGGAGAGACTCGACCCAATGAATACGTTGTCAACGGATACAAAATATATTCTGTTTTTCTGTGAGTAAACATAAATTGTGTGATTGTTTTGAGCTTTGGCAAACATTTTAATAAATATGGAAATTGACGACGTCTTTGAGTTGGTAATAATGGTCATATTTCTGCATGAAGTGTATGATCAGCTGAAAATCATAAAAAATAAACGAAGAATTCGGGTACGGACATTGTACCAAAATCGCGACAAACGAAGAATTTTCGCCTCCAGGTTTGAAGGAATGTGCAACAATGATTTCGAACAATTTAAAAAGACCGCTTCTATTAATTTTTCCTCAAACATATTGGCAAAACTGAAAACCAACCAAATTTCTGCTTCGAACGAATTATAAATAAAATTTAAATTAAAAGAAAACAATAATCCGTTATGTGTCAAAGTATTCAACGTACGGCAAAAGTTGAAAGTTGCTCAACTTTGTACGTTACTTCAACGTAACCGTTGCGTATGGGTAACATCCCATAGAATTTCATACATTCAACTCAGTTATCAGTTGAATACTTCGCTCTCACGTATGCAGTGGATTCTATGGGCCACAGCCTTAAATCCTAAGTAGTGCGAATCTTTGACAACCAGACGTCGATTCTGTATGACAAGAACTGTCAAATTGTTAGTGTTCACGTGTAAAATTGAAACCGTGGTGAATAAGTACAGAATGTGACAGTATAGCGTGCACATGAAAATAACTGAAAAAACTGCAGTTTACATGAATTCCTAAAATGTAAGTTAACACGATTTTACATAAGAAGCTATCACCAGGGAAAAGAAAGCTAAACGAAACTCTCATAAAATAGTTGGTTTTCAACAAAATTTATGAACACATTTTAAATTCTTTTGTTAGCTATTCAAAAACAACTCTGCCTGGTATTCACCACAAAAAATTGTTGGTTGAAATTTTTTAATTTAATTTTAAATTCTGCTTAGAACTAGAATTGATACGTGATTAAATAATTTTAATAATAATTTGAAATAAATAATAGGTTATTTCATCATGGAATTGGTGTAGATGGCATAAATGACAAGACTCAGCGAGCCAATCTAGCTAACATGAAAATGATAATACTATTTAGATATTATACATAATTGTAAACGATGAGCCACTGAACCGTTGGCAGGCAACGCTGCAATCACTGCGTTTTGGGCCAGTTTGCAAATTTTCCTTTATTTTGCGTGAGTTTCCGTGATATTTTTTTATAAACAAATTAGGTTATTTGCGCTCCATGGTGAATAATTCCATATTGTGTGGTGAAAGTGGTAAAAGTATTTTAAGACAGGGTTGAAATGTTTGCTATCGATGGTGAATATAGAAATGTATTTTAATGCGAAATGTTTGGAACCATCACCCATCACCCATTACCCCCCCGTAACAATTGAATTGAATTTGATTGTTTCCGTATTCTGGCAAAATGGTGACAAGAAGAAAGTTCAAACAATTCACCACTCGAGGTGAAAGCTCTTTTACTGTCGAAACAGCTGTTTTTTGTATTTGTTCTGTCAAATTGTAAAAAAATAAACAAACAAAAAATGCCAAATGCAGAATATCTGGCGAAGCAAGTCTTTTTTTGGAGTTTCTTCACAATATTTGTATCTTAATATCGTGTATGTAGATATTCTTTTGGTTTTTAGAGTTCCTAAGTTTAAGTGCACGACGTGTCGCGACGCAGGAGCAGCTGACGCATTTTTTTCAGTTTCTCAAGACGCATTTGAACACGAAATTTGAATTTTATAATTTTTGTATGCTTGTCACCTGCTCCTACGGAAGTAACAAATTTCGAAACAATTGTCACCTTTTGAGCTTTTGAATTTGCTCCAGAATACCAAAAAATGACAATTGTTACCAAGTATTCAATTGTTACTGAGGTGACTATTGTTACGGTTGCCAAAATAGGGCTGTAAATCATCGTGTCGTGCGTTTGTGTTGCCCTTTTTCCACAGGGTACAATATGGTAACAAACTTATAGTACCTTAGTAATGGATTTTTTCGAGAAAAAAATCCGTAAAAAAAAAATTTTATAAGAAAATGTTTTTTCGCTTAACACTTTTTATTAATGCATTTTACGTATCTAATGCTCTACATTAATAGAAAGGTATAAAAAAGACCTTTCGTTTGATACCCATAGCGTGTAAATCAGTTGGAGATTAATTGAGTTTCTTGATAAAAACTAAAAACTTTGGCTTTTCCCAGGCAAAATTTTTAGTTTGTTAGTTGCAGGAGCCAACCCTCTATATAAAAGCAGACTCATTTTGCCTCGACGAAAAAGTGGGGTTTTTGGGACATTTTTGTCGAAAACACAGTTTAAATGTCTTTTTGTTTGGATTGGTGTCTTAAGCAAATTTGCTGGTCGTTAAAATATCTACTAACTTGCCGAAGACAGTTAAGCGATATTCAGAACGATTTAGGACCAATTAGCATTTAAACGTTCGAAGTCTTAAGCGACGAACTTGACTGAAATGAGCAAAATTCAAAGTCGGATTTCTCATAAACTAGAGCCAATCCAGTCAAACGCCTGGTTGATCCCAACTCAGTATACCTATAGAAAAGTCGCTCAGTAGCTGCCCCGCTTGTTACTATTTTTGATAAAAAAGTTCAAGCACAGTGTAATTTATCAAAATAAACTTTGTTGAGGGCTTTTTAACTAGTACAAGAAGAAAATAACATTAATATTGATTCGGAAAGTTTATTGTTTTCATTATAAAATAAAAATTAGCGGCAGCCGCCGTGGCTCAGTTGGTTAGTGCGCGGTCCAGCGAGTCGCATGCAGAGCGACGCAAGTTCGAATTCTGCATGTAGTAACACCTAAAAAAAAAACGGGAAACTCGTTTTCTCTTTCGGTGGCTGTCCTCTCAGCTGGAAATGGCAAACCTCTGAGAGTAAAAATTGCCTATGAAAAAGCTCCCAACCTGCCGTTCGGAACCGGCATAAAACTGTAGGTCCCTTCCACCCGCGTACAAAATTCACACGCACAACACGGGTGGTTGCGGGAAGCTAGGCCTTCGTGCCAATCAATTATTATTAGTATTAAATTATTATTATTATGATAAGAACTATTGTATTTTAACAGTAATTGCCCAGTTATCTTAACACATTTTAAGCGGGTAGCCTAGTATATGAAACTATGCTGCGTAGCGGGCATTACTTGCAAAACAAGCAAAAATTGCGCGATCCAAAATAAATAAAACTTGAAATTTATGAAATTAAAATAATTATATGAAATAATACTTTCAGTTTTATATGAAAACCAATCCGGTAAAAATACCGTCTCCCGCTTTTAAAGTGCCTACATTCAAAAGGTAAAACAACCCGCCCCGCTTATAAGCAGCAGTTTTCACAACGGGTAATTTTACCCGGCCCGCTTTTAATGTGTTAAGATATTTTATCTCTCAAACATTTCTTTAATACTTTAAGGGCCACTTTTTCAGTGCGAGTTTAACTCAGTTTCTAGTTTAAACTTGGTTTAAACGCAAAATCGAATTTTTCAGTCATATTTGACTGAAGTTTAAACTTGGTTTAAACGCCCAACCCTGCACGGTTAAACTAAGTTTAAACTGTCAACTGCCAGTTGACAGTTTGACAGTTCACTTTATTTGGATATTTGAAAAGCGCAACTACAATTTTTCTGCATCAAATAAATATAAATCGACCAAAAATAGCTATGAGTTCTTGTTCTGACGAGGAAGATCATAGCGACGCAGTAGAAGATTAAAAGTTGTGTGAATGCGGCCGGACCACTTTCATTCATTTGACGATAAAGACTTTTACGATCGCTTCCGAATGAGCAAAGCTTCTGCTTACAATATTTTACAGCTCATCGGTCCCCATATAAAGCATCCTACAAATTGGTAAGTCAATAATTCCATTACTTCCGATAGCTGTTTCTTACTAGACTCTTTCAGGAACAATGCGTTATCAGAGGAGCAAATGCTTTTAATTACTTTGCGCTTGTATGCAACTGGCGGGATGTTACGAACAATTGGAGACTTGTATGGAGTATCACAAGCAACTGTTTCAAAAATAATAACTGTGGTATCTCATTACATTGCATTGTTAAAGGACAGATTCATACAATTCCCAAGTAACGAAGCTGAACGCCATACAAATTATAAAGACTTCTATAACATAGCGAAATTCCCAAAAGTAATTGCAGCACTGGATTGTACGCAGATTAGAATTATTTCACCAGGTACTGTAATTAAATGACTTACATGTGGGGTCAACTTTTGATATAATCGAATTTATAACTTTAATCTTTCATTTCAGGTGGAGACAACGCTGAGCTGTATCGAAATCGTAAAGGATTTTTTTCAATAAATGTACAGACTATGTGCGATGCTAACCTTAAGATCTTAAATATAGTTGCTCGTTGGCCAGGATCTGCGCACGACTCGAATATCCTCAGGAATTCCAAGGTTTACTCTCGTTTTGAAAGTGGCGAATTTGGCGATAGCATTGTATTAGCGGACAGTGGATATCCAAATAAACAGTTTCTTTTGACTCCTTTGACAAACGTTAGAAGCCCAGAGGAAAATCTGTACAACGAATCGCTAATAAGAACCCGGTGTTGTGTCGAAAGGAGCTATGGTGTTTGGAAGAGGCGGTTTCCCATTTTGTCATTTGGGATACGTCTAGATTTTAAAAAACTTCAAAGCATAATTGTTGCCACTGCTGTATTACATAATATTTGTTGCATGAATAATGAAACGGAATTGCCTAGTTTACCTACCAATGTTTCGGAAGCTGTTGAGTTCGTTATTTCTGTGCCAAATAATAGAACAGGAGGAAATTCAAGTATCAATAACAGCACGAGATCGGTTTTAATTAGTCAATATTTCAAAAATCTATCATCTATCTATAATTTACGACTACGAACTAATACATATATTAATAATAAACATGTTAATAACAATTAACTTAATTATTTGAATTTAACTGTTTGCTCAAAATTTCGTTTTTCTTTTGTAAGGCGTCTATTTCCAGGTTTCGTTTTATTTTTTCTAATTCGTGCAACTCCTTCATCTGCTGTATTTCCAACTCCAGCTTTTGTTTTATCAGGTCGTGCTCTTCGCTTTTGCACTTCATGTCCAAATCACATTTCTTCGACTTCTTCTCCGCAACGTCAGCCCACATGTTTGTTGTTGCTTTTCTTTTTTTTGTTGTCAGAGACTCATGCCGCGGTTTCTTTAACCCATTTTCGCGGTTTTTGCGAAAAAAATTATCATTCAAGTAAAATCGATATATATGCTATCAGTTATTCTTAAAAAACGTATTTTATATAATTTCATTTTAATTTAAATTCATTTGTCGACGTGGCGCCAACGTTGCGAAGGCGCACCACAAATTCGAGACTTATCTAGCACACGCATAATGACACCCAGATAATTCACAAACCCATTTTATTTTTTCTTTGCCTTTATGTGAACGTATTTTCATGTCGACCAAAAAAAGAATTAACGTTTGACAGTTTTCAAAATTTCAAATTCAAAATTTGTCTGACAAACATGTGTCTACATATACAACTGTGTGTGTCAGTGTGTGTTTTGTAGATGGTTGAGATATGGAGGGAAGAAAGCCTAAGGATATACCTTCCGAACAAAAATTTATCGCAATACCTCACACACACTGCACATACGAATTTTTTAAATAGTAACGTTGCGTATACGCAACAGAGGAAGGAAATGGGTTAAAAGGTTGGGCGTATATTTTTCCCAAGAAGCCCTGGACTTTCCCATGTTAACTGTAAAGAGCAAAAATACATAGCTACATGGTTTGGAAGTGTAATAATACATAGTTAAGTGAGCATACCTGCTGGCTGAGCATGCAATTGCGAAGTAGTTGGGCCATCGTAATCAGCGAGCTCGCACTCAGCCCCAGCGTTCGTAATAATTGCGCCACTACCTCCCGAACTACTATTTTCCAGAACAATGAAGTCTTCTGTTATGATAGAAGGAAATATAAAAATACGATGTGTAAATATACATGCATATGTACATTAATTTAAGCCAAATTATTACCTGCTGCGCTTTGAGCATCGTCGTCGTACGTGGCAGTTAGTCCGGTAAGCTGCTCGGATTGGCATATTTCTAAAATCATGTCATCCACATGATTTGAAGCAGTGGCACTTTTTGTGCCTCCTCCTGTTTTATATGTTTCTTGCCGGTCGTGCGCGAAATTCTTTTTTGCACTTTTTTTCAAGTTTTCATATTTTGTGCGCAACGCTTTCGCGCACCGGAAGTTGTCCACAAACTTTGAATTAAATTCCCCTTCAATTTCTTTCCACTTGCAATTCTTTTCTTCGGCACTCACGCGATCTGTCTTCTTGCACTCGAGCACTTGTTTATTTTTCTCCACAAGTGCAAGTAGACATTCTATTTCGAGGGATGAAAAATTTGCGCTGCGTTTGCTCATTTCGAATTGTTTCTATTAAATACAGTATTTGAGCGCAAAAAATTTATTTACGAATGACAATCAAAACAAAGGAAAATTATTATCTAGATCAAAATGTTGCTGAAAAACTGCTTTGGCGTTTAATAATAATTTAATAATTAAATAATAATAATTGATTGGCACGACAGCCCGCTTACGCGAGACTAAGGCCTAGCTTCCCGCAACCACCCGTGTTGTGCGTGTGAATTTTGTACGCGGGTGGAAGGGACCTACAGTTTTATGCCGGTTCCGAACGGCAGGTTGGGAGCTTTTTCATAGGCAATTTTTACTCTCAGAGGTTTGCCATTTCCAGCTGAGAGGACAGCAACCGAAAGAGAAAACGAGTTTCCCGTTATTTTTTTTAGGTGTTACTACATGCAGTATTCGATCTTGCGTCGCTCTGCATGCGATTCGTTGGACCGCGCACTAACCAACTAAGCCACGGCGGCTGCCGTACCACAGTTATTATTTTTGAAACAGTTGCTTGTGATACTCCATACAAGTCTCCAATTGTTTGTAACATCCCGCCAGTTGCATACAAGCGCAAAGTAATTAAAAGCATTTGCTCCTCTGATAACGCATTGTTCCTGAAAGAGTCTAGTAAGAAACAGCTATCGGAAGTAATGGAATTACTTACCAATTTGTAGGATGCTTTATATGGGGACCGATGAGCTGTAAAATATTGTAAGCAGAAGCTTTGCTCATTCGGAAGCGATCGTAAAAATCTTTATCGTCAAATGAATGAAAGTGGTCCGGCCGCATTCTCATAACTTTTAATCTTCTACTGCGTCGCTATGATCTTCCTCGTCAGAACAAGAACTCATAGCTATTTTTGGTCGATTTATATTTATTTGATGCAGAAAAATTGTATTTGCGCTTTTCAAATATCCAAATAAAGTGAACTGTCAAACTGTCAACTGGCAGTTGACCGTTTAAACTTAGTTTAACCGTGCAGGGTTGGGCGATTAAACCAAGTTTAAACTTCAGTCAAATATGACTGAAAAATTCGATTTTGCGTTTAAACCAAGTTTAAACTAGAAACTGAGTTAAACTCGCACTGAAAAAGTGGCCCTAATTCTTACAAAGCAATCAGAAAAATAGGCATACAATTTGCTACCTAAACCAAAAGAAAATGGCGTTGGGGAAACACTACCACATTATGTACTTTGCGGCAATACTGCCACATTCTGTACCACTGACAGCTCGAAAAAAGAGTTACGCTACTTGTGTGACCATTGGAGTGCACAGACGTAATTAAATAAACTACTTTTATTAAAAAAATCAAAGAATGTAAAAATAACACTCGATCAGTAGGCTTTATACGCGTTTGAAAAAGTAAAACGAATGTTAGCATCTGAAGACGTGCTTTTGTACTATCCCGATTATAATCAATCTTTTGAGCTAACAACATACGCTTCGTCAGTCGCTCTGGGCGCAGTACTATCCCAGAAAAGCAGACCGATGACAATGATATCCCGCACACTATCCCCAACAGAACAGAACTACGCCACAAATGAGCGCGAATTACTCGCAATCGTTTAGGCACTAAAAGCACTCAGACACTATATCTATGGTATACAGAACATAAACATTTTTACAGACCATCAACCCCTAACATTCGCTATCTCTGAAAAGAACCCGAACACAAAAATTAAGAGATGGCGAGCCTTCATTGAGGAATTTTCGCCAAAATTATATTACAAGCCCGGAAAGGAGAACATTGTGGCCGATGCGCTTTCAAGACAATACATTCACAATCATTTGGAAAATGATACGAACGACGACACCGTACATAGTGAGGCATCGTGTACAGAGGTCATAAAAACAGTAAAATATCCAGTACAGTCAACCCTCCTATAACGCGGTACTCTCAGAACGCGGTTTCCATATAACGCGGAGCTAAAATTGCGACAGCCCTCCTATAACGCGGTACTCTTACAGCGCGGTTTCCGTTCAACAACGTAACCTTCAGTTATTTCCGTGCACCCAATGAATGATTTTAACCCTCGGATGGACTTTGTCGTCTGGCCAGACGACATGATTCAAACAAATAAAAAACTGACAGATTCATCTCCCTTTTACAGTGTATTTGTGGGTAACTAAGTTAGTATATATGAACATAATTTGTATATATAGGGTGTTTTTTTTTAGAGGTTTGTTTTTCGAATAGAGATAAAACTGGCATTTTGTGGTCAAATCTGGCAACTCTAATGTCATTTATGTTCAGTTTGGTTTGCCATTTCATCATGAACAGGTTGACAAAAGAACAACGCTTGCAAATCGTGCAAATTTATTTCGAAAATAATGGTTCAGTTCGTGAAGTTTACCGCAAGCTCCGTCCATTTTATGGTCGACATAATCGTCCATCAGAGCAACCATGGGTTAACCATGGGTCGTTTTCGCACTACGTTTACTCTATGTGAGCTGTAGAGCAAAATGTTGAAGAGGACCCGAATGAATCGATTCGCCACCGTGCACACCAATTGGAGCTTTGTCCATCAACTTTAAAAATTGGACCTGTAGAATTGGCTTTATTCGAGCCAGCCGCGGCGGCCACATGCCCGAAATCATATTTAAACATTAATGGCATAAAATTATCCTTCCAATAAAGCCAAATTGATGGACATTAAAACGATTTTCTTGTGTTTTATTTCAATTCGAAGTTCTATACCCCTATATATATAAACTTACATACGTTGCCTACCATATTAACATAATTAACGTCATCTGTCATTGTGCTTTACCTTTGTCAGAAGCCTCACCCAGTTTTCGTTTGGCCCGACGACAAAGTGCAATTGTGTAATAACTATTTACTGCCCATCGGAGGGGTAACTGGATATGTTTACATATATAAACATTCAAGCTTATCTCTTAGCCGTTTACGGCTTCGGTTTCAATCGTCTCAGAGCTCTTTCGCAGTACGAGAAAGGATGGTTTGAAAAACTAAAAAAGGTACACATTGCACAATATTAAGTTTCAAGGAGAACAGGCCTCAACAGATGCTAAGGCGAAAATTATAAGCTGTAGCTAGCTAGAATTATCAATGAAAGATGTTATTCACCTGATCAGATTTTTAACGCCGATGAGACGGCATTATATTGGAAAAAACTAACAGCTAGGACCTTCATTTCGAAAAATCAAAGGCGTGCTCAGGGGTTTAAACCTTCAAAAGAACGTTCAATAAAAGAAAAGATGAATTCAATAAAAATAATTTTTAATTTTTCTTGTCTTTTGTATTTATTGGTCTCCATATAACGCGGTACGAATGATGTGATTTGTACTAATTCTGAGTTTCTTATAGCGCGGTTTCCATACAACGCGGTAGACGGTTTCCATATAACGCGGTATGAATGATGTGATTTGTACTAATTCTGAGTTTCTTATAGCGCGGTTTCCATATAACGCGGTACGCACTTACCGCGTTATAGGAGTGTTGACTGTAAATCAATTTAAAAACTAAATTATCCTTTCAAGATCCACTCACGGCTTTAGGGGGAAGAAAATAGTCTTCTTACGCCACACAATTAATTTCGCAAGGCTAGAGACACTTAATAAATATTTATCGGACAGCGTAAACCCTGATATTGTTTACGCAATCCATTGTGACCTGCCAACTTTGGGTGAAATTCAAGCCACCCAGCTATTTTCATTTCCGTAAGTCAAATTTATTCATACTTAGAAACTCGTAATAGATATTACAAAAGAAGACTATCAATTGGAAATAGCAACAACGGAGCCCAACCGCGCTCACAGATGCCTCCAAGAAAGTTTTCTGCAAATAATAGATAAATATTATTTCCCGGGTATGAAGAATTATTCTATTACTATTCTTTATTCTATTATTATTCTATTACTTTTAATAACTATAACTATTATTTCAAATTGTAAAATCTGTAGGGAAAATAAATACCAAAGGAAGCCCCCGAAACCGAAATGACAAATACCCCCATACCAAATAACCCCGGCGAAATCTTACATTTAGATATACTAATTACAAATAAGCTATAGTTTTTAACTTGTATCGATAAATTCTCCAAACTTGCTATATTGACTCCAATCGCATCATGGTCCTCTATAGACATAAAAATGGGCCTTTTGCAAATGTTGCTTTACTAAGAGATCAGTTTTCCGGACAGGTCGAAAGATTCCATTCGACATTGTCAAAAGATAACAGAACATTGCAGACATTACAGAATTGTTCCTACTGGCAACATTCAAGTACAACAACAGTATCCACTCGGTCACTGGAATGAGACCAACTGACATAATTCATAACGCTACAATTTAGGTTTCACAGTGACAGTTACACCTAAATTGGAGCGTTGAGTGTTGCGTTTTCTGACGCAACGCTCTCGCTCAGTGCGGCATACCGAAATTGAAGCGTTGCGTTGAGATTGTGAAAATCATGAAATGAAAACAAATGTCAAAAAAATATCTGTTTAGTTGCCAAAAAAACAACAAATCATTATTATTTTGCAAAACTCAGCTCTTATTTGAATAAATTCCTCACAATTTAAATCAAATCAAATATAAATTACAGGCGTTTTTGTTAGTCGCAGCCAACTTCAACCGCTAACGCCTTGTCAAAATTGGGAATTCGAATAGCTCAGCGTCAGAGCGTTTCAATTGCGGTTTGCCCCATACAATTTGTATGGGCATGAAGCAATTTTGACAGTTGCTTGCCGCGAACGCTCCAATTTAGGTTTGACTGTTAGGATTTACTTTGTCAATAAGCTGTTGTCAGAATGCGCCTGTTATTTATCACTCCGCAATATTTGATCTTTTTTTTGTTCCTTGTTCACTCTTCTCTGGAGCATAGGGCCTCCACAAGACAGTCTTGTGATGGTTACGTAAATGGGTTGTGTTGTTTTGCCAGGGTAGGTGATTGGCCTGCTGCAGGTAGTCCTTACTAAAGGGGCTGCCACTTAACGTCACCTGCGTTATTTTCGAGCTACCGCTCGTAGCGCCATCTGTTGTGTGAGGAGGTTACAACAAAATGATTGTGGACCTCGCTAGATCAATTTGGGGCTCTGTTTTTTGCAATTGTCCGCTTCCCCTTGCAGAAGTCACTAATGCACCGTGTACAGTGTTGCCGTTGTGCGACTAAAGTGTCAAATTGACCCATTTTGGAGACCGATGCTACCTGACACCGACTTTTAAAAAATATGCTTATTTTGACACTTTTCTTCAAAATCATGCGCCCCTTTTTTTATCAAAAAGTTTATATATTCATGCAAGTAATTTTTTTTTTAATATTTACGTGTTTAAAAATACTTATAATATGCCTTCCTTTTAGTATTTACTTTTCAACGGTAACACTTAAGTACTTAAAAATTACACCTCTGGCAACATTTAGCCTTCTGCCTGTCCCTTGCTCAAATTTGTGTTCGCTGTCCTTTGGGGTCAAGATGACCCCAACCAAATGGTTATATAATTTACTGAAAAAAAAATGAAGGAATGTAACATCACAAAAGAAAAGGAGAAAGCCTCGAAAAGTGGTTTTCCCGATTTGTTATTAGGTTGTAAGCGCGATTAACACACAAGTAGACGAGCGCAAAAAACCGCTCAACAGTTTTTTTTATTCTGCCTGGGGTAAAATAGACCCAAAGGGAAAGGTAGAGGGTTAAACCACTTGCAACCCTTTAATTATGTCAAATTTTTCCCGCAAAAATGCACAAAATTAATCTGAATTAACGCGCTTTTTTGTGGCATTGCCGAAGTTGTTTGCTAAAATAATTTTAATGGCTCCCAGTGGATAAGTAAGTACAGTCTGTCCAGTAGAAGCGTGACCGTCGTAACTTGGAAACTATTTGTCCAATACAACTCAAACAAACTGCATTTTATGCGTTTATAATATTTATTGTACGCAATATTTTTAATAACAGGTATAGTCACCGCCATTCGCTATTATGGCATCAAACCTGCGACCCATTCTTTGCGCTAAGTTCTGAGCAAGTTTCCGAGGCAATCGACTCCAAATCAGCAGAATTTGTCTCGATAACTGTTTTGCTGCTCATATGGTTTTTCCTCTGAGTTTCTGCTTTACCATTGCCCACCCATTTTCTATCGGGTTGGCATCAGGCGATTGTGAGGGCCAATCTAACACTTCTACCTCATTTTGCTGTTTTCACTCAGCACACATTCGGCTGCGATGTTTGTGGTCGTTGTCTTCTTGTATAATCCAAGAGAGTCCTCTTCTCCTGAACATCTCCGCAGCTGGTGGTAATAAAGCTTTTTCATAAATTTTGTTCATCGAAACCGCGTTCAAGTTGGTGGTAATAACGAAAAGTCGCCCAAATCCTTTTTCTGAGAAGCAGCCCCAAACATGGACCTTTACTGGGTCTTTAACAGTTCGTTGGAACAATCGGTTGATGGCGGCACACCAAGATCGATTTTTGCTACTATTTGCCCAAAATTAGGATTCATCCGTGAATATTTAGTACATTATTCCAATTCCGATCTGAATTGGCCTAAGCCCAGGCAAGCCGTTTTTGAACGTGTGATGATGAGAGCAACTTTGTTTTCAAAGAGCTCTGGTATTTAACGTCGTTAGTTCTTAAACGTCCTCGAATCGTCTCTTTTGATATTTGAACACCAGTTTTCTCTAAAACTGCTTTAGCTTTACGCAACGATAAGCCCGGCTTTGTCGCAAACAAATCAATGATTTCGTTCACCTCCTTACGAATGACGTCGACTTCTTCATATATTTTGCTGCAGCTAAAAGTGACATTTACGGCCCTCTAGGGTGTAGACAAAGGAATACGGCTTCAAGTCGCTTCTCTCATGCGGAACTAATTTTGTTTAAACACCGTGCACTTTGTAATTGTTTCGTTTCACGAGACTGAAACAATGCGTTTGCTTTGCAATGCGTATTACAAAAATGATGAGGCTACTTAGGTGCATTGAAGTTTTTTTGATATCGGTACTCTAAGTGACAATTTGGTCGATCACGCTTCTACTGGACAGACTGTATATCACGCATATGCTTTGAAATGCAAATGTATTCCTACAAAACATGCATATTGGGACTTTTTTATATATCCCTCATCAATTAAATTAAGGGGAAAACAGTTTTTTTCACAGAAAATTATCTCCTTTAGAAATTTATTATTAGAAATTTAATATTATTATACATATATTTCAAAAGTAAAATAAATACTTTCATTATTTTATATATTTATATACATGGCATAACAAAATTGGATCACTTGATGACACTTTTTTTCCGGCTGTGACACTTTTTTTGCGACTTTTTAAAAATTGTCAGCGGCAACACGGTCCATGTAGCTGTAAATATGTTTCTATTTTTACAGCCGAACAGAGCGTAATTGCGCGTTCTATTGCGTGAAAGTGAGTGGGATAGGACAACCTTGGGTTGGGAGTAATTGAACTTGGGCATGTTGCAGGGTTTTAGGAAAAATTAGTTCGAAAAGTGCGGGGACCGTGCACGCGATGGCAGTTGAACACGACCTCTGGGACGACAGTCTAGTGCACTCACTCACGGCTGCCGATTCAAGATACAGGAATGATTTTTCCAAGAAATCAATGAAAACTCAAATAATGGCATTTTAAAGACATTCAAAAAATGTGTACGAAATTGTACAAATTAATGAAATTAATTAAATGAAACTGAGAGCGTTCATTTCGTTAGTGAGACAGTTCATTTCGTTAAAACTTGCAAGTTTTTACTGGAGAAATTTTGTCTAGTAGCTATTAGTTAGCAAGCAGAACAAGAAAAATATATGACTGGCTGTCATATGATCGAAATAATTTTTGCAAACTTTTGGAGGCAAGTGAAACCAGCAAAGAATTTGTGCGTTCGCGAGTCTGCTGACCCAGAACAATCTTGTTCAGCTGAAAGGGAAGAATGGCAGCTAGAGCCCAACGAACCATTTGACTTTTGCATTAAATGTCTGATTAAACTTAATTTTCCCTACCGCTTCAAACCTCAAATTAAACTTTTAGATCCGCTGTTTCTTTCTTTAACCCTCCTGTTTACACCCTTTTTACAGTGTATTGTGGGTGTGCGAAATACACCTGCTGTAACCAAGAGTTATTATAATTTGGAATTTCTTACAAATTCCTGTTTGTTTACATTTTGGATAGTTTCATATTTGGGAGCGTAAGCTCGCTTACAAGGTTAAACATGTCTCATTCGATAGAGGACCTCAGTAGGTAAAAAAGTACTAAGGGATTTTTTCCGGGATGGTCGAGTTTTTTTTTTTAATGCAGTTTAAAGATGGTGGCTTAGTGCCCCTTACTGAAACTTTTAAAACATCATATCTCTTGACTTAACCCTAATCCGTTGTTCGAGTGATTTTTCACTCATTTTCAACTTTAGGATGTTATAACTTTCCTATATATTTATCAAAAATAAAATGCCATAAGATGACGTCACTGGATTGAAAGTTTTGAACTGCTTTTATAAGCAAAACCTTTTTATGGATCAATAGGCCTCCTGAATTTAACGGGAAAGTAGTAGCCGATTATAGTAGTTCAACTAAAGTTGGTATAGCTCGCTATTCTTAAAGTTGTGTGACAGCAATACAAGACGCAAATGAAGACCAATGTTAGAGATAATAAATGACAAAACTAATGCTGAAGGTTTGCGAGTTTATGGCAGTGCATGGATCAGCGTTGGTGATATTCAGGCATATTTTGGTATTTCAGTATTGAATGGTGTCGAATGGATAATCTCTTGATAATCTGGTATGAGGTATGAAAGTATAATGAGTATAATGAAAAAGGACACACTAAGTAAACAATTGCTGGCTTTTCGCGGAAGATGCCCCTTTGAGCACTTTTCATCATAATCAGGGAATGTGGGTGACAAAAAATTACCCGAAATTATATCGTTTTACAATAAGTCAAGAGAAGTAGTTGACACTTTAGACCAATTGGTTGTTCCCTAACTATACCATCAAACGAAAAACTAATCGCTGTCGATCCCAGTTGGAATCACAACAAAAAGTTCAAGCGGCGAATTTTTCTTGAAGACTTAGATCTTAGTTTAGTAAAGCTAAAGATTCTGCATAGAGCACCGTTACCGCAAGGAAAATCTTAATGCTGACTTCTTATCTCAATATAGCCAATTTACCAAACCTTGTCAGAAAATCAGAGCGTAAAAAAGTAAAAGAACTATTGAAAAACGGTGCCAATTTGGTATCAAAAAAGATCGAAAGCATATTCTGCTTGCAATTCTTGAAAGAAGTATACATGTGGTGACCACAAGTTTTAGTTAACTACTGCCCTTCCTTACCCCCTTTCCCCATCCTCTTGAAATATGTGTTGCAACATATATTTGAAAAAACAGTGTTTCATACGCATAAAAAAATTACGTTAAATTTGTGGTATATCACAAGGGGGGTCTCATAATAGGCCTCCGAGCGTGTCTCTTACAGAGGTAGCCACAATAACCTAACCTAACCGCCCTAATTGCAAGTAAATATAGAAACATTTGTTAACTTATTTATCTGTAAGATAACAAAGATTAAAGATAACAAATGATTTTTTTTTATAATTGGTCAAAAAATTCATTAAAACAATACAAAGTATCAGGTGTACAACTTTGCTTCCGCCGTTTTTTTCCAAAATTAAAAGCTTTATTGCGAAAAAGTGCTTACAGATGTATTATTCAAAGTATTGTCCGTTGCTAGCGACAACTTTCTCCCATCTTTCCGGCAATTTTCGGATCCCGGCTCGAAAAAAGGAGTCCTCCTTTGACGCTATCCATGAAGCAATTCATTTTTCCAACTCTTCGAAGGATTGAAAATGTTGATCTGCCAGGCCGTGTGCCATCGAACGGAATAGGTGGAAGTCAGAAGGGGCGACATCTGGGGAATACGGCGGGTGGGGCAAGACTTCCCATTTCAGCGTTTCCAGGTACTTTTTGACCACTTTTGCGACGTGAGGCCGAGCGTTGTCGTGTTGGAGGATGACTTTGTCATGTCGAAATCACCATTTTTAAAACGTTGAGACCACTCCCGACACGTTCTTTCACTCAGAGCAGCATCACCGTAAGTTTCTGAGAGCATTCGATGCGCTTCAGCTGCATTTTTTTTCGAATTGTAACAGAAAAGTAAAACTTCCCGCAAATGGCGAGAATTGGGCACATAAACGGACATTTTCGAGCGTGAATAATACGAAAACAAGAACAACTGTCACTGAAACGGCGATGACAATTCGTTAGGCACTGTCCACACTCACTTTAAAGGCGTTACCATCTATGTATTTCAACCAGCCTCAGCCGGTACAGCCACCTATCGGAAAACGGCGGAAGCAAAGTTGTACACCTGATACCATATGGGTGAAATTTCACCCGAACATCTTATGTGTGAGTTTTTTTGAACGTCGGATGAGGTTTAAATGTCAGAAAAAAATTTTGAATTTAATTTTTACATCAAACGAAAGCTAATGATATGAAGTCAAAGAAACCATATCCTTTTTTGAAAAATTTTATAAAAAGGACATAGAGGACATCAACTAAATATGTATCCTTGAATATCCTGGAAACCGTGAGAGCTAAATTTATACATATAAGTGATTTCTGGTAAAAAACCATTCAAAGACCTACACAGCATACAAATTTCATTTCTATCACTTTCGGAAAAAAATCCCCTAACACTTCATCTACTGAGGTCCTCTATGGAATGAGACATTTTGCTTTGCTTTTTTCGCACTTTTCTTCAAATTTCAAACCGGCCGGACGTTTAATTTTTTATTGTTAAAATAAAATGTGGACAAGGGAGTTGGTGGAGCTTCTCTTGATAAAATATCAAGAAAACGAAAACTTGTTCAATGTTAAGCATTCGGACTATATGGATCGCGTGAAAAGAGCAAATTCACTTTTCAAAATATATGAGGTAGGTAGGTAGGTGGGTGTGGCTGCTCCAGGAGGAGCACACTTAGGCCAGGCGGCCCATTGTGATCCCACATGAGATCGAGCATCATATCGCTCACTCGTTAAACCAGTTGGAGCTATTAAGGCAGGTTCTCACCTTGTGGAAAAAAAACAACAATTTTTTTTTTACCTTATCGTGTAGATATATGTTTCAAAAATGTACTCCAGAAATTTCAGATCAAAATCTGAAAAATTACAAAAGTTACAGGCCGTTACATAGAGCAGTGTAGAGCACCGGCCAAGCGCGCTTTAAACTTTAAACGCGTTTTTCTCAGAACCACATTTTCGGACCTTACGGAAGTGATTGAAGGCGCTGGAATGAACCAACCGTCACCAAATTTTTTCCAAATGTTCCTTAGGGTTTTTTCTAATGAATGAACCACCGATCAGCCAAAAATATTGAAAATTGTTTATTTAAAAAAATAATAAGTGAACACAAAAATGCGAAAATCTTAATTTTTTTTCAAAACCTCATAACTTTTGTAATTTTGATTTTTTTTTTCATGATCTTGGTTCATTCAATAGATAATACGGTACACATTAAGAATGTGTTCGATTTTTGTGTTTCCGATCACGGGTTTTGACGGAATCACTTCCGGTAGCGGGACACCTCCTCGCCGACATCCCGCCACTGATGGACGCCCCCTCCCCCCCTTTTTTTGATTCATTCAATTTGAAAAATTGTATTCTCTAAATAAATGTGTGTTCATATCCAGAAACAATTTTCAGCGTTGTATCTTTAACCGTTTTCTCAAAAAAAGTGCACTTTTTCGGATCCACAAGGTGAGAACCTGCCTTAACGAAGCTTAGTAGACAGCGTACGGTCTTATCAGCTAGATCTTCTAGACTTCCGAAGAAGTTGCCTAAGTGGGTCAGCCTTGTTCTGGATAAAGCAGGACAGTGTCATAGTATGTTAAGTGAGGAATATTTTCTTCCTCCTCCTCGTCCAAACAGCTGCAAACAGAAGTTGTTCGAAAACAGCCCTATCATTTTTGCGTGGGTGCCGATGAGGCAGTGACCCGTAAGGACACCGATAATGGTTCTGACGTGGGCTCTGTTTAATGAAAGGAGTTCTTTAGAACGTCGAAGATTAAGGTTGGCCAAAGTTGGTGCGCATGGAGGCTTGTGTTGCCTTCAACCCATCTTAAATTCGTAGAGAGCTCACAAGGGTACGAAGCTTATACTTATGTTAAAAGAGGGACACCGAGTGTGGTCAACTCGTGGCCTAACTGCTCAGTAGTACCCTGTCTCGCGAGCTAGTCTGCTCTACAATTCCCTGGAATATCCCTAGGACCTGGAACCCAGCATAGGCGAATATAAAGCTCTTTGGCAGTCTCGTTAAGGGATTTTCTGCAGCTGAGAACAGTCTTTGATATTATTTTGACCGCATCCAGAGCTCTAAGAGCTGATTGGCTGTCCGATAGTATCAGGATACCAGTAGCCGATATCCTGTTTACCCTGATCCAATCGGATGCTGCGCAGATTGCTGTGACCTCAGCCTGGAAGACACTGCAGTAATCTGGCAGCCGGAGCTTTAAGTTAAGGTTTAATCCTTCTGAGTAGATACCACAGCCCACCTGACCAAGCAGTTTCGATCCATCCGTATAAATATGGACATCACCGCTGACAGGGGGCACACCCAGCTCCCATTCGGCTCTAGATAACAACCTGATAGTCCTTATCAAAAGACAAGCTGAGTGTCATGTAGTCAACATTATGAGATATGCCTTTAAAATAATTTAGAATAGAAGAGTTCCCGTAATGCTGGATGGCTGCATTGGCGGCCAAAGATCTCAAAGCTTTTGAATCGTGGTGTTCATTGAACCACTTACATCTGAATGTTAATAAATGTTTCGTGGTATCATATACAAAAAGAAACAATTTCCTTGTTCCCTATTATACTCTCAATAGCCGTAGTTTGGAACGAAAGGATTAAATCAAAGACTTAGGTGTTTTATTTGATTCCAAGCTCACGTTCACTAAACATATTGATTACATCATTTCTAAGGCATTTGGAATGCTAGGTTTTATACGTCGGAGTACAGAAAATTTCTCAGATCCGTTAACGCTTAAATCGCTTTATATATCTTTAGTGAGGAGTCATTTAGACTATTGTTGCTTAATATGGAATCCTTTTTATCAAATTCATTCTGACAAAATTGAAAGAGTTCAGAGAGTGTTTACCAAATTCGCTTTGAAGAGACTGAACTGGCCAAACCTCCCATGCTATGTTAGCAGAAGGAAATTGCTAGGTTTGCAGTCGCTGTCAGATAGAAGAATTTATATATCGATTATGTTCGCTTATAGTGCTCTAAACAGTAAGATAAGCTGCCCAGAAATCGCAACATTCTTCAATTCTCATTCTTCGCGTCATGATTTAAGGCAAATTCGCCTTTTTGAAGATTACTCTCACAAGACTAATTATGCATACAATGAGCCTATTACAAGATGCATTCGGTCAACTAATAAATATGCCAATGTCTTACATTTTAATTTAGATGTAAATAGATTCAAACTTTGTTTATTTGAAATTTTCAATTAATGCCTTAGTCTGTAAGTAAATCCTGTAGACTGAAGTATATGCATAAATATTGTTACGAATACTAAGTCTAGTGGGCTGTTGCGTATCTCTGGATTGTGTAATTTGAAAATAAAACACAGTCAGTTTCTTAAACGCAGACAATAAAATAAACCAACAGTCACTTTATTATTCACAGTTTACACTTTACTGTTCGTACACCTAAGTATTTGCTTAATCACTTCGTGTGGCAACTTCACTTGTCAAAACCAGACTGACTCGCTGCACCGCATCTGGCCACCTTTTATACTCTGTCCGGCCGTCGCGCAGATCGTTCTCGCACGTTGCCAGATTGGACTAGAAGTTTCCCTGATGACCGCGACCATCGTTGCCAGGTTGGACTAAAAGTTACTATCGCGGCCGTCGTTGCCAGATTGGGTTATGGCACGGCACGTAGCGGCAGGGTTGCTTTGCACCGCGACAGACTGGCTCATCGTTACAATATATAAATAAAAACTGAGTTAACTCAGTTTTGCCGTTTACAGACGTCTAACAGAAAATTTTATGTTAAAAGCGGGAGCAATATTCACAAATGTACAAATTTTGATAGCATGCTTTCAGGGGCTGCAAAAGCCGTACGAACACAAACGAGGGAAGGGATTTGAATTGCGTTCGGTGTGGTTAATTTTTTCCCAAAAGAACTACTTTTACCAGCATTTTCAGCATAAATAGAAATCGTCTGTAATAAACGAAGTGAATACTTCTATTATTTGTAAATAATAAATGCTGAAATAGCAAATAAAAAAAGTAAATTTTCCATGAACCCTCTTGACATTAAAAATTCAGACGGCTCTGATATTAAACAGCCGACAACTTTCACAAATCAAATAGACATTGACAAATCACTACATAGTATAAAGCAAAGTCGCTGTCGCTGTCTGTCCCTATGTATGCTTAAATCTTTAAAACTACGCAACGGTTTTTTAAGCGGTTTTTTTAATGGATAGAGTGATTCAAGAGGAAGGTTTATATGTATAATACATGTTTGTACGGCAGGTGGGCGTGGCACCTCCCATACAACCTAAATTTTTAATATGGTATATCTTCGGAATTAAAAGTCGAACAGCATTGAAATTTAGTACAGTGTCATGGTGTAGGCGTGTCTTTTCATCGGTAAAATTTAATGGGCGTTGGACAAGGGGGAGTGGCACCGCTTATACAACTCAATTCTTTAATATGGAATAGCTCCGAAATTATAAGTTGCTCAGCATTGAAATTTGGTACAGTGTCATGGCGTAAGCGTAACATTCCACCGGTAAAATTTAGTGGGCGTTGGATAAGGGGCGTGGCAATTTTTAAATCCAGGTGTATCTTTTGAACTATAGCATTCACATCAACGACACTCAGTATAAACTAACGATTTGGCCGTGTCCTTCGGCAGGGGGAATAAGGTGGATTTTGGACAAGGGGGCGTGGCACCGTCCATACAACCCAAATTTTGATATGGAATATCTTCGGAATTATAAGTCGCTCAGCATTGAAATTTTGTACAGCGTCATGGCGTAAAAGTGTCGTTCCACAAATAAAATTTAATGGGCGTTGGAAAGGGGCGTGGAATTTTTTAAATTCCGGTGTAGCTTTTGAACTATAGCATTCACATCAATGACACTCGGTATAAACTTATTATTTAGTCGTGTCCTTTGGCAGGGGGAATAGGGTGGATTTTGGACAAGGGGGCGGGGCACCACTCATGCAACTCAAATTTTTAATATGGAATAATTTCGGAATTATAAGTCATACAACACTAAAATTTAGTACCCTGTCGTCTCATACATGAGTCATTCTAATGATAAGATTTGATGGGCGTCAGACAAGGGGCGTGGCGCATTGTTTGTGACCCAAATATTTTGCTGAACTTTAAGTGGCACAGCAATCAAACTAAGTACGAACGTACCATTTTCCCTTCCGACAGACGGGATGGTGCGGGTATTGAACAAGGGGGCTCGGCACCGCCCATATAACTTAAATCTATATATATATATATATACAAGAAAGTGGCTGTATGTGAGTTACTGCATCACACTCAAACGGACCGTTTCGGCGAGACGAAGTTTGCCGGGTCAGCTAGTGATAAATAAATTGATAAAAAAATAAATAAATTGATAAATTTTCACAAATATGAAAACGAAGACATTCCTAGACTGTTGAGAAGGAAAGAAAAGTGGTTATCATGTACTAGAGAGGCTACAAGAAACCACACATACGTATAGAAGGAGATGGGTATAGCTGGGGCTGCCCAGAAATAAATGTAGAATTTGATTTTTCCAAATGAAAATGTCAACAAAAACAAGCTTTTGGAGTTAACTCAGTTTCGGTGGAAACGCTTGACAGTTGTCAAACTTAACAGAGCCCTTAAATGCATTTAAGCGCTCAGTGGAAATAGGCTATTAGACTTGTTCGTCCCGAACAAGTACCGAGGCTCCACCGGAGTAAGACGCCAGGCGCTCCAAATGGACTACTTTCAACCTGGCGTTTCTGTTGCCGCAGCGTTGAACCCTGTACACCACGTCATTAATCCTAGTCACGACCCTGTACGGTCCTTCCCATGACGTTTGAAGTTTCGGAGACAAACCTTTCCTCCGCTGCGGGTTGTAAAGCATTACCAGATCGCCTTCTTGGAACCCCGCTGTGTTAGCCCGCAGATCATATCTGGCTTTCATCTTATCGCTGAGCAGTTGGATACGGTCCCTTATAAACTGGTGTATTTCTTCAAGATCCGACCACTTATTGACTGCGTAATCAGTCTTAGCGCCTTCAGTCGTGCTGACCACTTCGAACTTCAAGTCAGCAGGCAACCTCAGCTCCGTGCCGGACACTGCTCGGGCTGGCGTGAGTGATGTCGTATCGTGTGGGGCTGACCTATACGCCATCAAGAACAGCTGAATATGCGTGTCCCAGTCCTTTTGGTTCCTGCCTACTACTTTCCGCAGATATTATTCCAGCGTCCGATTGAATCGTTCCACCATGCCGTCGGACTGGGGATGCAAAGGACAGGTGCGAGTTTTCCTTATTCCTAGTAACTCACACACTTCCTTCAATACCAAAGACTCGAAATTCCGGGCTTGATCCGAGTGCAACTCCAAATCTGGCCACCCAGTTGCTTACCAGCATTTCCGCGACCGTGGGGGCCTCCTGGTTAGGAATAGGATACACTTCGGGCCATTTGCTGAAATAGTCCATTACCACCAGCACATATTTGTTGCCTTGAGTGCTAAGTGAGAATGGCCCGGCGACGTCCATGGCAATTCGCTCAAAGGGCGCTCCCATGGTGTACGGCTGCATGCGGCCCCGAGATCTTCTTGTTGGCCCTTTCGCAGCCGAACATCGATCACAGCCCTTAATCCAATCGGCGACAGACTCCTGGCATCCTACCCAGTAGAATCGCCTTTTTATTTTGGCGACAGTTTTTGTGATGCCTAGGTGCCCTCCGCTGGAGTCGTTATGGTATGCCTCGCCTACCTCGTTGATCCTGCATTTCGGGACTACAATTAGCGAATTGCTGGTCCGGCCATCGTCACTCTCCCACTCGCGGTATAGGCAACCATCAGACAGCCGCAGACTTTGCCACTGCACCCAGTAAGCCTTCGCGATCGGGCTCTCACCGGCCATCTCCTGCCAGTCTGGACGTGCGCCTTGCTCCTTGCCTTCAATGATTTTTTTAAGATCCGTATCCCCGCGCTGGTCCTATTGTATCTTCTCCGCAGACCACTCTTCCTCTGGCATAACGCTGACCAATCGTACGTCCACTATCTGCTCCTTGCTTTCGGCTCGCGAACAATGCCTGCATTCGGTTTTGCACAGACGGCGTGACAAGGCATCGGCATTTCCATGGCTGCTACCCTTGCGATGCTCTACCGTGTAGTCGTAGCTCTGCAGTCGCTCGATCCACCGCGCCAACTGGCCTTCCGTATCTTTAAAGTTCAGTAGCCATTTCAATGCCGCATGATCGCTGCGCAGGCGAAACTTTTGCCCATACAGGTATTTATGGAAGTGTTTCACGCATTCCAATACTGCGAGCAACTCCCTTCGGGTCACACAGTAGTTGCGTTCAGGCTTTGACAAAATGTTGCTGTAGTAGGCTATTACTTGTTCTTGGCCATCTATTATCTGTGATAGCACACCACCAATACTATGCCCACTTGCATCTGTATCCACCACAAACATCTCTCCAGGCACGGGGAAGGTCAGAATTGGAGCACTGCACAATTTTTCCTTCAGCCTGCTCCTGTTCTTCACCCCACGCGAAGGCCTGATTCTTTTTCGTCAGTTTGTGCAAGCTGCCAGCTATGTTCGCCAATCCTGGAACGAATCTTCGGTAGTATGTCCAAAGGCCCAGGAAACTGCGGAGTTCGTGTAGATTGCGTGGTCGGGGCCACTCCTTCACCGCCGTGATCTTGCCTTCGTCCGTATGTACTCCGCGAGCGGAAACCGTGTGACCCAGATACTTGACCTCTTTTTGGAACAGCGAGCACTTCTTTGGGTTGAGTTTAAGGCCGGCGTTTTGTATTCGCCCAAATACCTCCTTCAGCTTTTCCAGGTGGTCGCCGAAGCTTTTGCCCATCACGATTATATCGTCAAGGTATACCAGACACGTCCGCCAATGCAGCTCTTTAAGCACACGTTCCATTAGCCGCTCGAATGTCACTGGTGCGTTGCAGAGTCCAAACGGCATGACGGTGAACTGCCACAAACCGTCGCCAACACTAAAAGCTGTTTTCTCCTTGTCCTTGTCTGCAAGCTCCACCTGCCAAAAGCCGCAGCGTAAGTCGAGTGTGGAAAACCACTGTGTGCCTGACAGTGTGTCAAGGGTGTCACCGATCCGAGGTAGTGGATAGCTGTCCTTCTTGGTCACGTCATTGAGCTTTCGATAGTCCACACAAAATCGGGTACTGCCATCCTTTTTCTTGACTAGCACGAACGGCGAGCACCAAGGACCTGATGAAGGCTCTATGACCTTTTCTTTATGCATGTTTTCAATCAAATTTGTGACCTCTTCCCTCTTGGCCAGAGGAAATCGTCTTGGCGGTTGGTGGACTGGTTTCGCACTTCCGGTGTCGATGTTGTGTTTCACTATGGCTGTTCTTCCGCCCGCTTCCGTTGCAAATATATACCCACAGTGCTACAGGAGTGACCGTGCCTTCTGTTTCTGCTCGGCTGTCAATTCGCTTATCCACTGGTTCTGCGGCATGGCGTCCATGTTAGAACCGCTTTTCTTACTTCCTCCGGGTGGACTGCTTTCGCAATTGACAACTGCTTCAGCCTCTCTACACTCGCCAATGACCGCATTTTTTTCGACATATCTGGGTGTGTTCAGTGGGTTAAGTATCCTGAATGGTATTTTTCCATTTTTGGGTTCCACTAATGTACGTCCGATAATTATGTTGTCGTTTGTTGTTTTGGCGCTTCTACAACCCACAGCCGACTCGTCCCATCGTCCTCGTACACCTGTGCCCACACAATCGCCTCGGAATTCGCTGGTATCTTCTAGTGTTGACACGATACAACTTTCCTTACCGCCACGCTTCGCTCATAGCCGGTGCGCAGCGGGAATTCAACGTTGGCATATCTCAGCACATTTTCCTTCAGGTCCAGCGTAAAACCGTGCCTAATCATGAAATCCACGCCGATAATCACGTCGTCCATTATATCCGCGACGATGAACTCATGTTCCAGGCTGCTGGTGCCGATAGCAATTGTTTTTGTAACTTTCCCTCTCAACGGCGCGCGCTCGCCAGTCGCAGTCCGCAGCTGTATGCCATGCAGCGGTTCCCAGTTCTTCAGCAGCTTCCTTTTTATGATCGAATATGACGCTCCAGTATCCAGTGTCAACACGAACCACTTTCCATCTATCTTTCCTTCAATCGTCAAGCTGCTGGGTTGTCGTTTCAGCTGTGAGACAAGGACGGTAGGGCAGCAGGTTGTGGGGATCAGCTCACGCCCCTTTAGGCTGACCCGTTTCAGTTTAACGGCTCCTCGTCCTCAGCCCTACGCTTGTTGGCTGGGCCTCGATTGTCAGTATTCCTCGCTTCAGGCGATTGCGATCGAGAACGGGAACGCCTCTTTCGTTGGCGGCATTCTCGTGCTATGTGACCCTGCTTGCCACATGTCCAGCAAACAACTTTAGAGGAGACCACCCGTGGCCTGCCCGGTGTCTCAGAGCTTATGGCCTGGATCGAAATGTCGCTGTCTGGCTGGATTTGGCGTATCCTTGCAGGTGCATACCGAGTGCCTCCAATCCATGTCGCCTCATATGTCATCGCGCTGGTCACCGTCTCCACGACTCACCGTGCAGCGCCTCACTGACTCTCTGCCTGCGGTTCTTCAGCTCACAGTAGTACAGCGTATGGTTGTGCTCGTTGCTGTACTTCGCTGCCAACGCTCTCATGGCGGCCTCGTAATCACTTTTCGAACATTCCGGAACTGATTTCATTACCTCAGCCGCTGGACCTTTTAGCGCCAGTGCCAATCTTCGACCTTTCCTGATATCGGTCCATTGATTATCTAAAGCAGCCAAGTCGAATTGCAGTTTAAATGTATCGAACGGCGTAGCACCATCATAAGTAGGCACTTCTGTTCGGGTGGCAAAACTTTCCGGAACCGGCGGCAAACATTCTCGTGGCTGTACCTCTCTAAGCCGCTCGTCGATTTTTCTGTTCACCAAATCCTCCAGACCGTCAACTCGTTTGTTCAAGGAATCATCCAGGTCGTCAACACGTCTGTTCAGGGAATCATTCAGGCCGTCGACTCGTTTATCTAAGCGTTCCACTTGCGCTCCCAGGTGCTCCACCTTCACATTACGCTTGTTTGAGATTTCTTCCACTTTCTGCTCCAACGCGCAGCATTTTCCTGAAGCTTGGTTTCCATTCGCTCCGCTACTTCTCGGTTCGTAGTTTCGACTTTTGCCGACATTTCTTGATTGACATTTTCGATTTTCGCAGAAGTTCCCTGAAACATGCCTTTTATTGCAACCATTAGCTGGCTCATGTCCATTGCTTGTGGTGGCGTAGCCGCTGCAGTCGTACTTTGCAGTGACGCAGCACCAGCAGGCGATTCCTCCACCTTGGCCGACGCCTCTTGTTCCTGCGTTCCGAACTCATGCGCAGCCCAATCGATGCCTCGTGATTCACACGCCTCTCGCAAGCGCAGTTGCAACTCCACCTTTCCGCCAGCAGTCGGCAAATTCCAGGCAGCCAGCTCCTTCTTCAGCTGGTTCACCTTCAGCAGCTCCAGTTTAACTATGTCTGTGTTTTTATAATTTTTTTGTTTATCTTCAGTAACACAATCCGAACTTCTGACACCAAATGTTACGAAAATCCAATGTTGTTTTCCAAGGTTCGTTTGATTCTGTTTGAAAATAAAACAACTTCAAGTACTCAGCGCAAAAACGCAGTCAGAAATCAACAATAACTTTATTTACAGATTTACACTTCCTTGTATCTACACTTGTTACCACTTTGCTTATTCAAGTAAGACTCCACTCATTGCGCTGCACGCTGCTGATTTTATACCAGTTTTCTTATCGCGCCGAAGTTTCTTACAACTTCCAATTGGAAAGCGCTGGACCATTCTCGCACAGCCCATTTCTTGGAGAACCATCCTTGCCATATCGGACTATACGAAGCGAATTATTTGCCAAATTTGCCGTACTTCAAAGTGCATGCCTAAAAGTATGCTTGGAAAATTGTTCATGCACAGCACAGAGTGCCCCTTCGTTTCAATACATTGCATTTCAGTATTTCAAAATGTCTCAGAATTCGGGGTTATCGGAAGAATTAATTGAAAATTTTTTTGGAATTGGTTAATTATTTAATTATTAATTAGTTAAGTTAATTAGTTAGTTAATTAGTGTACAAGTAAGTTAGTTACACAGATAATTAGAATTGTAAAAAATTAGTTATATTTTTTTATTTTTTTGCTTTTTATTTGTTTTTTAAGGAATTATATATGTGTTTCTGTCTTCATAAAGAAGCTATGTATTGTTCTTCACTGTATTTTATAAGGGATAATAAGGGAAACTTTTAGGCCAACCTGGCAATGATGGAAGCTTTTAGGCCATCCTGGCAATGGTGTCAACTTTTAGTCCAACCTGGCAATGATGGAAACTTTTAGTCCAACCTGGCAACGATGGTCGCGATCATGGAAACCTTTAGGCCACTCCGGAATGTGCGAGAACGATCTGTGCGATGGTCGGACAGGTATAAAAGGCAGCCGGGTGCGGCGCAGCGAGTCAGTCTGATGTTGACTAGAGAAGGTGCCACACGTAGTAATTGAGCAAATACTTAAATGTAAAGACAGTGAAGTGTAAATCTGTGAAATAAAGTGATTGTTGGTTTATTTTATTGTCTGCGTTTGAGAAACTGAGTTTGTTTTATTTTCAAATTACGCAATCCAGAGATACGTAACAGCCCACTCGAACTAGTATTCGTAACAATATTGTAACGATAAGACAGTTTGTCGCTGTGCAAAGCAACCCTGCCGCTACGTGACGTGCTATAGTCCAATCTGGCAACGACGGCCGCGATAGTAACTTTTAGTCCAACCTGGCAATGATGGAAACTTTTAGTCCACTCCGGAATGTGCGGGAACGATCTGCGCGATGGCCTGACAGGTATAAAAGGCAGCCGGATGCGGCGCAGCGAGTCTGTCTGGTTTTGACAAGTGAAGTTGCCACACGGAGTAATTAAGCAAATACTTAACTGTACGAACAGTAAAGTGTAAAACTGTGAATAATAAAGTGACTGTTGGTTTTGAATTGGCTGCGTTGGAAAAATTAAAGTTGTTTCATTTTCAAATTGCACAATCCAGTGATACGTAACGTAATAAAATTATAAAAGCACGGACATGGTTAAACTCGAGCTGCTGAAGGTAGACCAGCTGAAGAAGGAGCTGGCTGCCTGGAATTTGCCGACTGCTGGCGGAAAGGTGGAGTTGCAGTTGCGCTTGCGAGAAGCATGCGAGGCACGAGGCGTCGATTGGACTGTGCACGAGTTCGGAGCGCTAGAACTAGAGGCGTCGGCCAAGGTGGAGGAATCGCCTGCTGCTGCGTCGCTGCAAAGTACGGCTGCAGCGGCTGCGCCACTACAAGCATTGGACATGAGCCAGCTAATGGTTGCACTTAAACGCATGTTCGAGACCTCCAACCATGAAATGGAAGCGAAGCTGGAAACCACGAATCTCGAAATTTCGGCAAAAGTCGAGACTGCAAATCGAGCAATGTCAGAGAAGCTGGAAACTACAAATCGAGAAATGGCAGCGAAAGTGGAAACGGCGACCCAGCGCTTGGAGCAGAAAGTGGAGGAAATCTCAGACAGGATTAAAGGGAAAGTCGAGCACCTGGGGACGCGGGTAGAGCACTTGGATAAACGAGTCGACGACCTGGATGATTCCCTGAACAAACGAGTTGGCGACCTGGATGATTCCTTGAACAAACGTGTTGACGATCTTGATGATTCCCTGAACAAACGAGTTGATAGTCTGGAAGATTCGATGAACATAAAGATGGACGAGCGGCTTAGAGAGGTACAGCCGCGAGAATGGTTGCCGCCGGTTCCGGAAAATGTTGCCATCCGAGCAGAAGTGCCTACTTATGATGGGACTACGCCGTTCGATACCTTCAAGCTACAATTCGACCTGGCTGCTCTGGAAAATCAGTGGACCGTAAGGAAAGGTCGGAGATTGGCGCTGGCTCTTAAAGGTGCTGCGGCCGAGGTAATAATATATGTTCCAGAATGTTTACGAAGTGAGTACGAGACCGTCATAAGGGCGCTGGCAGCAAAATACAGCGACGAGCACAACAGAACGCTGTACTACTGTGGGCTGAAGAACCGCAGGCAAAGATCCAACGAGGCGCTGCAGACATATGCAGCAGACATTGAGCGGCTCGTGCAGCTGTGCTACCCGTCCTTCGGCGCTGATGATCTCGAAAGGATGAAGATAGAGGCGTTTATTGAAGGTCTTCATGACCCGGAGACACGTCGCAGTGCGTTGATGATGGGCAAGCCGACATTTAGGGAGACGGTGACCAGCGCGATGACATATGAGGCGCCATGGATTGGGAGCACTCGGTATGCACCTGCAAGGATACGCCAGATCTAGCCGGACAACGACATTACGATGCAGGCCATAAGCTCTGAGCCACCGGACAGGCCACGGGTGGTCTCCTCTAAAGTTGTTTGCTGGGTATGTGGCAAGCAGGGCCACATATCACGAGACTGCCGCCAACGAAAGAGGCGTTCCCGTTCTCGATCGCAATCGCCTGAAGCGAGGAGTACTGAGAAGCGAGGAGTACTGACAATCGAGGCTCAGCCAATCAGCGTAGGGCTGAGGACGAGGAGCCGTTAAACTGAAACGGGTCAGCCTAAAGGGGCGTGAGCTGATCCCCACCATCTGCCGCCCCACCATCCTTGTCTCACAGCTGAAACGACAACCCAGCAGCTTGACAATTGAAGGAAGGATAGATGGAAAGTTGTTCGTGTTGACACTGGATACTGGAGCGTCATATTCGATCATAAAAAGGAAGCTGCTGAAGAACTGGGAACCGCTGCATGGCATACAGCTGCGGACTGCGACTGGCGAGCGCGCGCCGGTAAGAGGGAAGGTTACAAAAACGATTGCTATCGGCACCAGCAGCCTGAAACATGAGTTCATCGTCGCGGATATAATGGATGATGTGATTATCGGCGTGGATTTCATGATTAGGCACGGTTTTACGCTGGACTTGAAAGAACATGTGCTGAGATATGCCAACGTTGAATTCCCGTTGCACACCGGCTATGAGCGAAGCGTGGCGGTAAGGAAGGTTGTATCGTGTCAACACAGGAGGATACCAGCGAATTCTGAGGCGATTGTGTAGGCAAGGGTGGACGAGGACGGTGGGACGAGTCGGCGGTGGGTAGTAGAATCACCGAAACAAGGACACGACAACATCATCATCGGACGTACATTAGTGGAACCTAAAAATGGCAGAATACCAGTCAGAATACTGAACCCCCTGAATGCACCCAGATATGTCGGGAAAGATGAGGTAATTGGCGAGTGTAAGGAAGCTGTAGCAGTGGTCAATTGCGAGAGTAGCCCGCCTGGAGGTAATAAGAAGAGCGGTTTTAACATGGACGCCATACCGCAGGAGAACCAGTGGAGCAGCGAGTTGACGTCCAAGCAGAAACAGAAGGCGAGGTCACTTCTGCAGCACTATGGGTCAATATTTGCGGCAGAAGCAGGCGGAAGAACAGCCATAGTGAAGCACAACATCGACACCGGAAGTGCAAATCGATTCGCCAACCACCAAGACGAGTTCCTCTGGCCAAGAGGGAGGAGGTCACAAATTTGATCGAGAACATACGGAAAGGCAAGGTCATAGAGCCTTCTTCGGGTCCCTGGTGCTCGCCGGTCGTGCTAGTCAAGAAAAAGGATGGCAGTACCCGATTTTGTATGGACTATCGAAAGCTCAATGACGTGACCAAGAAGGAAAGCTATCCACTACTTCGGATCGATGACACCTTGGACACACTGTCAGGCACACAGTGGTTTTCCACGCTCGATTTACGCAGGGGCTATTGGCAGGTAGAGCTTGCAGACAAGGACAAGGAGAAAACGGCTTTAAGTGTTGGCGATGGTTTGTGGCAGTTCACCGTCATGCCGTTTGGACTCTGCAACGCACCAGCAACATTCGCGCGGCTAATGGAACGCGTGCTAAAAGGGCTGCATTGGCGGACGTGTCTGGTGTACCTCGACGACATAATCGTGATGGGTAAAAACTTCGACGACCACCTGGGAAAGCTAAAGGAGGTATTCGAGCGGATACGAGAAGCCGGGCTTAAACTCAATCCAAAGAAGTGCTCGCTGTTCCAAAAGGAGGTCAAGTATCTGGGTCATACGGTTTCCGCCCGCGGAGTACATACGGATGAAGGCAAAATCACGGCGGTTAAGGAGTGGCCCTGGCCACGCAATCTACACGAACTCCGCAGTTTCCTGGGCCTGTGCACATACTACCGCCGATTTGTTCCAGGAATCGCGAACATAGCCAGCAGCTTGCACAAACTCACGAAAAAGAGCCAAGCTTTCGAGTGGAACGAGGAGCAGGAACAGGATTTTGCACGTCTGAAGGAAAAACTGTGCAGTGCTCCAATTCTGACCTTCTCCGTGCCTGGGGAGATGTTTGTGCTGGATACAGATGCAAGCGGGAATAGTATTGGCGGTGTGCTATCACAGATAATAGACAGCTAGGAACAAGTGATAGCGTACTACAGTAGGGTTCTATCGAAACCGGAACGCAACTACTGTGTGACACGGACAACCGCCAGCAGGCGGTATTGGACTGCGTAAAACACTTCCACAAATATCTGTATGGACAAAGGTTTCGCCCGCGCACAGATCATGCGGCATTGAAATGGCTCCTGAACTTTAAAGATCCTGAAGGGCAATTGGCGCGGTGGATCGAGCGACTGCAGAGCTACGACTACACGATAGAGCATCGCAAAGGCAGTAGAAATTCCGATGCCTTGTCCCGCCGTCCGTGCAAAGTCGAATGCAGGCAGTGCTCGCGAGCCGAAAGCAAAGAACAGATAGTGGACGTCCGGTTGGTAAGCGTTATGCCAGAGGAAGAGTGGTCGGCGGAGAGGCTACAAAAAGACCAGCGTGAGGATGCGGATCTTGCAAAAATCGTCGGCCGGTGAAAGCCCGATCGCTAAGGCTTACTGGGCACAGTGGAAAAGTCTGCGACTGAAAGAAGGATGCCTGTACCGCGAATGGGAGAGCGCGGATGGTCGGACCAGCAACTCCCTAGTGGTAATGCCGAAATGCAGAATCAACGAGGTCATTGAGGCATACCATAACGACTCCAGTGGAGGGCACCTGGGCATCACCAAAAGCGTCGCCAAAATAAAAAGACGATTTTACCGGGTAGGATGTCAGGAGTCTGTAGCCGAGTGGATTAAGAGCTGCGAGCGATGTTCAGCCGCGAAAGGGCCGACAAGAAGATCTCGAGGCCGCATGCAACAGTACAACGTGGGAGCGCCCTTCGAGCGGATTGCTATGGACGTCGCCGGCCCATTCCCAACTAGCACTCAAGGCAACAAATATGTGCTGGTGGTAATGGATTACTTCAGCAAATGGCCCGAAGTGTACCCGATCCCTAACCAGGAGGCCACTACGATCTCGGAAAAGCTGGTCAAAAACTGGGTAGCCAGGTTCGGAGTTCCGTTGGAGTTGCACTCAGATCAAGGCCGGAATTTCGAGTCTGCGGTATTCAAGGAAGTGTGTGAGCTGCTGGGGATAAAGAAAACGCGTACCACTCCTTTGCACTCACAGTCCGACGGCATGGTGCAACGCTTTAACCGGACACTGGAAGAATACCTGCGGAGTGGTAGGCAGGAATCAAAAGGATTAGGACACGCATATCCCCCTGTTCCTGATGGCGTATAGGTCAGCCCCGCACGACACGACTTCACGCACTCCAGCCCGAGCAGTGTTCGGCGCAGAGTTGCGGTTACCCGCTGACTTGAAGTTCGGGGTAGTCAGCATGACGGGAGGCGCTAAGACGGACTACGTGGTCAATAAGCGGGCGGAACTGGAGGATATTCACCAGTTTATAAGGAGCCGCACCAAACTGGTCAGCAATAAGGCGAAAGCCAGATATGATCTACGGGCCAACTCAGCATGGTTCCAAGAAGGCGATCTGGTAATGCTCTACAACCCGCAGCGGAGGAAAGGTTTGTCTCCGAAACTTCAAGCGTTATGGGAAGGACCGTACGAAGTCGTGACTAGGATTAACGGCGAGGTATACAGGATTCAACGTTGCAGCAATAGAGGCGCTAAGCTGAAGGTAGTCCATTTGGAGCGCCTGGCGCCTCATCACAGCGGAGCCTCGGCACTTGTTCGGGACGAACAAGTCTAAGTGGTGGGCAGTGTAACGATAAGACAGTCTGTCGCTGTGCAAAGCAACCCTACCGCTACGTGCCGTGCTATAATCCAATCTAGCAACGACGGCCGCGATAGTAACTTTTAGTCCAACCTGGCAATGATGGAAACTTTTAGTCCACTCCGGAATGTGCGGGAACGATCTGCGCGATGGCCTGACAGGTATAAAAGGCAGCCGGATGCGGCGCAGCGAGTCTGGTTTTGACAAGTTGTCTGGTTTTGACAAGTGAAGTTGCCACACGGAGTAGTTAAGCAAATACTTAAGTGTACGAACAGTAAAGTGTAAAACTGTGAATAATAAAGTGACTGTTGGTTTTGAATTGGCTGCGTTGGAATAATTAAAGTTGTTTCATTTTCAAATTGCACAATCCAGTGATACGTAACAGCCCACTAGACGTAGTATTCGTAACAATATGATTACCCTTCTAGCGTTAAAGAATTGCAACAGCAAAGAAAGCGGTGTTGGAACTGACGACATTTACGTACTAAAGCTGTGGTGCTTCGATCAGCTGGAATTTTTGAAAATTCATTGCGCTATAAGAAATTCAACATCGAACATTTCCAGCGTAACTTATGATATTTTTATTAACAAACTTCTCTTAATAAATAAATATCTACAGAGTGATGAATAAAGTGAAATTTGCCAAGTTTGTCTTCTTGGTTGAAGTACTCTTCAAATCCTTGCCGCACATTCTGTTCAACACCTTTTGCAGTCCTTCGGATCGTGGAACATCGGTAGAGTCTGTAGACGGCAGCATGCACAAATAGTTGGCATTTTTATGGCTCAGTAAATTGTGTAAAACACAAAAAGTCTTTGTTATGAGCTCTAAATTTTGAACAGAAGTGTGCATTTTATGGGTCTGGTGGTAAATGAGGGCAAGACGAAGTATATGCTGTCTACAAGCAGGGACTCGCAGCGACTAGGGTCTCACGTCGAGGCCGACAGGTATACCTTTGAAGTTGTCAAGGAATTCGTCTACCTTGGCACCGCCATCAACTGCAGCAATGATGTCAGCCTGGAGATGAAGCTAAAGATTACTCTTGCCAACAGGTGCTACTACGGTCTCGGAAGGCAATTGAGTAGTAGAGACCTCTCTCGACCGACAAAACTTGCACTCTATAGGACGCTTATCTTACCCGTGCTCTTCTTTGGCGCTGAAGCATGGACAATGACACGAAACGGCATAGCGGCTCTTGGAGTGTTCGAGAGGAAGGTACTTCGCAAAATCTTCGGCCCTGTACGTGTTGGTGACGACTATCATATACGAACCAATAACGAGCTGTATAAAGACATGGACGTAGCGCAGCGAATTAACATCCAGCGGCTACGCTGGCTCGGTCATGTCTGCCGTATGGACGACGAAACTCCGGCGAAAAAGGTGTTCGATGCGATGGTTGGAGGTCGACAACGAAGAGGGAGGCCGTGTCCCCGGTGGAAGGACCAAGTTAAAGAGTTGTTGTTGTTGTTGAGTTGAAGTTTTGCGGCAGGCCGTAACCCGATAACGGGTTGTTATGGCCAGTTAAGTAAGTAAGTAAGTGCATTTAATGCTGCAAAATTCGGAATCTGTTGGCCAGAATTCCGAACGCTTGTTCCACTACATGCCGAGCGCGAGATATCCGAATATTAAATATTTGTCTTTCTTTACTGTTTGTATTAAACGGATATGGCTTCATAATATGCTTTTGAAGCAAAAAAGCATCATCGTCGACTAGGACATAGGGTAGTTTTCGTCCGTTCCCAATTATTCCATGAGGCGGAAAGTGTTTGTCCGCACTGTCGATAATTTTTTGTAAGTCGCTTTGCAGCAAAACACCAGCATCATGAGTGCGTCCATTGCATCCCATATCTATATGAATAAAGCGACAATCTGCATCCACTAAAGCCAGTAGCACAATACTGTTAGTTCCCTTATAACTGTAAAAGTAGTACCCATCTTTACGCAGAGATTGAAACGTAGTGTGTTTTCCATCTATTGCCCCTAAGCAATGAGGAAATTGCCATTTGATTGCAAAATGGTCTGCTATAGTTTTACATTCAGTAATTGTTGTCGGAAACTAAAAAAAAATTGAAAAATGGCAATGAAAAATAATGTGAATTTTTTATTTATTTCAGAAAACGGCTACAAGTTTTGGTGAGAGCATTACACAGGTGAAGAATTTGCTTGTGAAGCGGCTGGAAGATAGGTGCGACTATGATTGGCTTGGGCAACAAGTTGTTATCGAAATGAAGTCCATTAGAAGTGAAGAAATACGCAAAGACGCTGCATGGAAAATTCAGAAGATCATGCGAGAAGCTGCATTGAAGGTTAGACCAAAAAGTGGTCGATCTACTACCGAATCATATGAGAGCGTATTTCAGAACGAATCAGAATCGAGTTGCTGTAGTACAATGTCATTTCGTCCAGTATCGGATAACGCAAGTACGGCGTACTCGCAGGATATTCTGGAACAATCTTTGGTTGAAATGCTGGAAGATGAAGATTGCTTTTAAAAGCAGTGGTTGTCTAGCTAACGATCTCATTCTCTCCTTTATGAATACAAACAAATGAAATACATGTGATAAATAAAGTATAGGGTGTTTTTTTAGAGGTATAGAACTTCGAATTGAAATAAAACACAAGAAAATCGTTTTCTTAATGTCCATCAATTTGGCTTTATTGGAAGGATAATTTTATGCCAATAATGTTTAAATATGATTTCGGGCATGTGGCCGCCGCGGCTGGCTCGAATAAAGCCAATTCTACAGGTCCAATTTTCAACCACTTTTTCGAGCATTTGGGGCCGTATGTCAGCAATAACGCCACGAATGTTGGCTTCCAAGTCCCCTAACGTTTCTGGTTTGTTGGCGTAGACGAGCGACTTCACATATCCCAAAGAAAATAATCCAATGGTGTCAAATCACACGATCTTGGTGGCCAATTGACAGGTCCATTCCGCGAAATTATGCGCTCATCGAATGTTTCCTTCAATAAATCGATTGTGACGTGCGCTGTGTGGCATGTAGCGCCGTCTGGTTGGAACCACAACTCATCCACATTCATGCCATCCAATTCGGGAACAAAATAGTCGGTTATCATGGCTCTATACCGGTCTCCATTAACGGTAACTGACTCTCCAGCATTATTTCGGAAGAAGTATGGCCCAATGACTCCACCAGCTCATAGAGCACACCAAACAGTCAGTTTTTGTGGATGTAATGGCGTCTCAAGGGTCTCATGTGGATTCTCTTCACTGCAAATGCGGCAATTTTGCTTGTTGACGTAGCCATTCAACCAAAAATGAGCCTCATCACTGAACAAAATTTTGCGATGAAAATCAGCATCGAGATCAATCTCATTTTCGGCCCATACACCAAAATCACGACGCATTGCATGGTCTCGCGGCTTTAATTCTTGCACAAGCTGGATCTTGTAAGGTCGCAAGCCAAGATCTTTGCGCAAAATCTTCCATAAAGTTGATGGACAAAGCTCCAATTGCTGTGCACGGTGGCAAATCGATTCATTCGGGTCCTCTTCAACATTTTGCTCTACAGCGGCAATTGTTTCTTCGGTGCGCACTGTTCGACGTCTCTGCGGATGCGTATTATCACATAGAGTAAACGTAGTGCGAAAACGACCCATGGTTAACCGAATTAATTGCTCTGACGGACGATTATGTCGACCATAAAATGGACGGAGCTTGCGGTAAACTTCGCGAACTGAACCATTATTTTCGAAATAAATTTGCACGATTTGCAAGCGTTGTTCTTTTGTCAACCTGTTCATGATGAAATGGCAAACCAAACTGAACATAAATGACATTAGAGTTGCCAGATTTGACCACAAAATGCCAGTTTTATCTCTATTCGAAAAACAAACCTCTAAAAAAAAAACACCCTATATTATTACAAACCTTTAAAAATTCGTCTATGAAATTATTCCATATTGCTTGGCAGACCTCTGGAATAGCACCACAAAGGAGTGGACCCAACAAACGAGTCTGAAAACCTGTGCTTTGGATAATTCGCCTGTACCAAGGTACCGAAGAGTGGCAGCCAACTTTTCTGTTGGCGATATCGATTCCCTCATTACAGTATCCTGTTTTTTATATCCTTTTTAATTGACAAAAGAATATAGTTAAATGTTTCTTCATCCATGCGTATATATTCGAAAAATGAGGACTTGGCAATAGACAGCTCTTTCGCCATAAAAGTAAATGACCCTTTTTCTTTCCGCTGTTACCTCCATGGTTTTCCCCATTCCGTCTTCCTTTTTTATTTGGGAAATCATTTGCACTTTCGCAGCAGTCCAGCAAACCAACAATTATTTTCACATCTACCCTATTATTTAAATCTGAACAGTTAATAGCCATTTCGGTGGCTTCTAAAGTATTTTCTGTAATTTCTTTTTTGTTCAAATCCATTTTTCTATAATCATAATATCTAAAAACTTGGCGAAAATGTGAATGAAATTGTTAATGTGAATGAAAGATTAAACAGCTTAAACGAAAAAAAAATCAAGCAAAGTTGCAAGTAAAAAGTCTTCATGTAAATGCATGAAGATTTACGCAGCAACTTCAAAAGAGAATTAAAAAACGCAGGGGGAAAAGCCCTCGTATAAATAGGCTCTAAGTCATAGGAAGTAAATTTAGTTTGTAACAAAACAAACAATTCGGGTGCTTTGTAGAGCAGCCGGCAGGAGTTATATCTTATCTTATATATAAAATTCTCGTGTCACAGTGTTTGTTACCGTACTCCTCCGAAACGGCTTGACCGATTTTTATGAAATTTTACATGCATATTCAGTAGGTCTGAGAATCGGCTACTAACTATATTTTATACCCCTAAGGGGCGTGGCACATTTTTGTGACCCAATTATTCTGCTGAACTAAAAGTCACAGAGGAATGAAACTTAGCATGAACCTATCATGTAACCATATCTCTCGACAGACGGAATGAGGCGGGTTTTGGACAACGGGGCGTGGCACCACCCATACAAGCAAAATCTTTAAAATAGAATATCTTCGAAATTATAAGTAGCACAACATTAAAATTTAGTACCCCGTCGTCCCATAGATGAGTCATTCTAATGATAAGATTTTATGGGCGTTGGACAAGGGGCGTGGCACATTTTTGGTGACCCAAATATTTTGTTGAACTATAAGTCGCTCAGCAATGAAACTTAGTACGAACCTACCATTTATTCATATATTTCGACAGAGGGAATGGGGCAAGTATTGGACGAGGGGCGTGGCACCACCCATACAAGCAAAATCTTTAAAATAGAATATCTTCGAAATTATAAGTAGCACAACATTAAAATTTAGTACCCCGTCGTCCCATAGATGAGTCATTCTAATGATAAGATTTTATGGGCGTTGGACAAGGGGCGTGGCAAATTTTTGTGACCCAATTATTCTGCTGAACTATAAGTCGCTCAGCAATGAAACTTAGTACGAACCTACCATTTATTCATATATTTCGACAGAGGGAATGGGGCAAGTATTGGACGAGGGGCGTGGCACCACCCATACAAGCAAAATCTTTAAAATAGAATATCTTCGAAATTATAAGTAGCACAACATTAAAATTTAGTACCCCGTCGTCCCATAGATGAGTCATTCTAATGATAAGATTTTATGGGCGTTGGACAAGGGGCGTGGCAAATTTTTGTGACCCAATTATTCTGCTGAACTATAAGTCGCTCAGCAATGAAACTTAGTACGAACCTACCATTTATTCATATATTTCGACAGAGGGAATGGGGCAAGTATTGGACGAGGGGGCGTGGCACCACCCATACGAGCCAGATCTTAATAATGGAATATCCTCCAAATTGTAAGTTGTACAACACTGAAATATAGTACCCCGTCGTCTCTCATTCTAATTATAAGATTTGATGGGCGTTGGACAAGGGGCGTGGCACATTTGTTGTGACCCAAATATTTTGCTGAACTATAAGTCGCTCAGCTAATTGATTCCCAACGAAATTATTCCTATTCCACTTACTTCCACGCAGTAGAACGTGCAATTATGCGCTGTGCGGCTGATAAAAGCAAACACATAAACAGTTACGCAAAACAGGCGCACGAGCGACATCTGCAAGGGGAAGCGGACAACTGCGAAAACAGCGCGCACCAACCTGATCTAGCGAGGTCCCCAACCATTCTGCTGTAACCTCCTCACAACAGATGGCGCTACGAGCGAAGGCGACGTTTCTGAGCGGCGTTAGATGATTCCATCACTTAGGACTACCTGCGGCAGGCCAATCACCTACCCTGGCAGAACATCACAACTGATTAATGTAACCAACACAAGGCTGTCTTGTGGAGGCCCTATGCTCCCGAGAGGAGTGAACAAGGAACAAAAAAAAGTCGCTCAGCAATGAAACTTAGTACGAACCTACCATTTTCTCTTTCGACAGCGGGCATTGAATAAGGGACAGGTATTGAATAAAAGGACATGGCACCGCCCCACAGTGGGGTATTTGATGCCCAAAATGGCGATTAATTCAAAAAATGAAATTCAAATATCTTGATAATATTTGGTATGGGGGAAAAGTAGATAAAATTGTGCATAACTGGGTGAAAAAATAAATGATCTACATTGAACGGTATTGTCACAGTGCGCTTTGCAAAATGCATATTTGTTCATTGCTCCGTTGTGTTTAGAGCGCGTTACGCATTTGCCAGTGATTTGAAGTGCTTTTTTTAATATCATTCTTGCAAAACTTAATTTTTTTTAATACGGAACCTTCAACCTCAGGTATTATACTAATGTTTAAACAAAATTATGTTTGTAGAATATGTGTATTAATAATTTATAAAAATTTGTTATAGTCTTAAAATTGTACATATTTAAAGGATATAGGTAGACATATAGTTACTTTGGCTGTGAAAGGCCGAAATAATTTTCTATGATATGTAAAGAACATATATTTGACTACTACATTGCAAAAAATTAAGGTGCACTTTTGTGCATTTTCTGAAATATTTAAGTTTTAGTGCTTCAAAGTCAGTGCCAAATTTTGTGATTTCGCTTGATCTTCATGGAGTAATGAATGTTGTTGTTATCATGTGTTTCTGTTTTGTTTTTGTTATTCTACTGCAAGGCACTACAAATAAGGTTGGGCATATTAGTTTTGTTAATATTTTTATTGTACCTTCGTAAAAAAATGTTATATGAAATTGTTATAATTTTTGATTTGATCATATATTTTGTTGAGAATTCTCTTCAAAATGAGTACCGTGAACAGGTCTCTTTGGACGTGCTTGATCGTGCCAATTCCGATCCAACTTTCATGGAACGCATCATAACTGGTAACGAGACATGGGTCTACGAGTACGACATGCAAACAAGCCAGCAATCATCGGGATGGAGAGGAAAAGACGAGCCGAAACCGAAAAAACCACGCCAAAGTCGCTCGAAAATCAAGGTAATGCTGATTGTTTTCTTCGACATTCGTGGTGTGGTGCATCATGAATTCGTCCCTGAAGGACAAACAGTCGGTAAAGACTATTATTTGACTGTTTTAAGACGTTTGCGTGAAAATATCCGCCGTGAACGGCCTCAATTGTGGAAGGATAATTCATGGATTTTTCATGACGATAATGCTCTCTCGCACCGAGCCAACATTATCAACGATTTTAAGGCCAAACATTCAATAAATACCATCGAACAGCCACCGTATTCACCTGATCTTGCACCGTGTGACTTTTTCCTGTTTCCCAAACTCAAATTACCACTCAGAGGAACGCGTTTTGAATCCATAGAAGACGTAAAACAGAATTCGCAGAGGGAACTCAAAGCCATACCGGAAAGCGCCTATAAAAAATGTTTTGATGATTGGTTTCTTCCAATGGCATATGTGTATCGCTTCTAATGGAGCATATTTTGAAGGAGATAAAATAAATATTGATGAAGATTAAGAATTTTGCTTTGAAACTTTTCGGTCACAAGGTATGTGTAGGCTTCTATATAAGGATAGAAGTAGAAGGATAGAAGTCGCATTATGCAGATTATAGTGTACTTTTGAAATCTTCCTTCTTCTGTTTCTGTTTATTTGGTATAATTGTTGTTTTGGTTTTGTCAACGTGCGCCTGTTTTATCATTTGTGCTAATAACAATAAAAGTGATGTCAACATAACTTGGGAAAGGTAAAAGGGAAAAAATATTACCTTTTAGCTCTTTGATAACACGAAAATGTTTGTTTTTGTAGGAACCACATCAAACACGATTTTCATTTCACGCCAAAATCTCTATGACATTATGAAAAACTCAGGGTTTGAGAGGTTACAAGATAAATTCCAATTTTTAAGAGAAGAGATTAAACATCGTACTGGTGCGGCGGATAATGATACAACAAATTTTAATAATGTCGCACATGATACTGCGAGATATTTTGTATCAAAGTATCCATGCTGCAATATGCCACCTACGGTGCACAAATTTCTAATTCATGGGCCAGAAATAATACACCACGCTCTGTTACCAATTGGCCAATTAACTGAGGAAGCTCAAGAAGCACTGAATAAAGAATTTAACAAATACAGAGAACATTTTACACGCAAGACTAGTAGAGAAAAAACCAATCATGATATTTTGCATCGATTTCTTGTTGTTAATTTATATATATAAATATATAAATATTAAGTTTAAGGAAACTTCCTAAAAAAAGATTCAACACCTACCACTATCAGCTATTGAACTTTTAAAATCACCATCTGTAAAAACTTCAACAGATAATACTAATTTCCAGTCTGGTAATGATATTGCGTTTGATTATGATGATGATGATGATGATGATGATAATGATGATGATAATGATGATAATAATAGCGATGACATTTAATAATTCTAGTGTGAGAAGCCCAAAACATGAAATACACTCCGGGCCACCAGAATAGGTTCACATTTTTTTCTAGAGGAAAATGAGTAGTGTTCTTACAAAACACCGTTTTACCTCATTTATTGGTATCAAGATGTTCAAGGCATCTATTGTGAACCTACATGTCCAAAACACAATTTGACATTTATTTCATTTTTTGTTTTTAGCCCACTTTAGTAAAGTGAACCCCAAAACTGAGTACATTTTAGTGGGCCACCAGAATAGGTTCACATTCAAAATCGCTGCTTTTTTGGCGAATAACGGGACTTTTGGGAGCAAAACCAAATTTGATCATTCCATTAAATGTTTTTCTTAACGTTTGTATGAAAATGGGTCACGGAAAAGCTCTAACTTCCGAAGAAATCGCTCAAATTAAAGTGCTTGAAAGTGAAAATTATTCTTTGCATAAAATACCGTTTAAAATAAACAGAAGTCAAAATTTGGTGAGCAATTATTTGCGAAATAAAATCACTAATGGAAAAAACATGAAAGGCTGCACGCATTCGGTGACAACGTCTGCAGACAAGCGTGCCATACTGCGATGTGCTTCAAATTCCGCTGACTCAGTTGCCAAAATCAAGGCTAAAACTGGACTTCTGCAAGCTATTCTACTATCAAACGTGTCATTCGGAATGTCCCCAACCTAAAAAGAAAAAAACTGCAAAAAGAACCACCGCTAACTGCTCAGCGCCAAGAAAACCGTTTGGAATTTCGCAGAAATCATATGGCATGGAACGACAAATGGAAGTACGTCGAGTTTTTGGGCGAAAAACGGTTTAATCTTGATGGACCCGATGAATACAATTTGTATTTCCATGACCTTAGAAAAAATTAACGCTTTTTAACACGCCACCACGTTTGAGAAGGTGGAATTATGGTATGGGGAGCGATTTCCTACTACGGAACTGTCAAGCTGAAATTTCAAACAGCTAGAATGGCGGTAATGGGCTATAAAACCATGCTTGAGAGAGTTTTTCCACAATTGTCTGTCTTGTTTGGTCCTATTAAGTGGATATTCCAGCAGGACAATGCACCCATCCATACTTTACGGGTCGTGAAGCAGTGGTTGATGCAGCAAAACTTTGATCAGCTGGAGCGAGCCCCCTATTTTGCTGATTTTAATATCATTGAAAACGTTTGGGGATGGTTGGTGAGGAAGGTCTATGCCTTCGGACGCCAGTTCGACAACAACGATGAACTTATTGGTGCCATTGAAGCAGCGTGGGGGACTATTTCTCTAGATTTAATTAAGTCTTTATACGAGTCAATGTTGACGCGAACTTTTGAAGCCATACTAAATAAAGGTGGCCATACTCGCTGTTAAAACCAACAAATTTAAGTGTTGTTTACCAAACAGTCCATATTATTTGCATTTACCACTGTTTCAATCTTAATTTTCAGAGTGAACCTATTCTGGTGGCCCACTAAAATGTACTCAGTTTTGGGGTTCACTTTACAAAATTGGGCCAAAAAAGAAAAATGAAATAAATGTCAAATTGTGTTTTGGAGATGTAGGTTCACAATAGATGCCTTGAACATCTTGATACCAATAAATGAGGTAAAACGGTGTTTTGTAAGAACACTACTCATTTTCCTCGAGAAAAAAATGTGAACCTATTCTGGTGGCCCGGAGTGTATTTACTTAAATTGAATAAATTTAATTAAAAAACAACAACAACAAAAATTTTTTTTTCAATTTGTCTTATATATGTTTCATCTATGTAAAAAACATTACATTCATTTTAATAGCTCAGGAGAATTGATCGCCGTTTTCAATGGTCAATACCCCACTGTGCGCCCATATAACTTAAATTCGGTTAAAGCGCAGTCCATTTCTTTACTGAAACTTAGCAGCAACATTGCTTATTTGTGGGCCTCGATTGCGTTAATCAGTAGCTCCTCCTATTCCTTTAGTTGGTTTTCTTCGTCACTTTGCATCGCCATAGATTCGCCATCTTGCGTATTTTATTATAAAAAAACAACAAATGTCGTGCGAGACAAAGTTCGCGGGGTTAGCTAGTATACATATAAATATGTACTAGCTGGGCCCCGCGGCTTTGCACGCAAGCTCTTTTGTTTCCCCGATACAGCCAATCTCAACCCGTCAGATTGTGTTTTAAAAAATTTTAAAGTCAAAAGGCCAATTTAAATCGTGTATTTTCACATTTACTCAAATGGTGTTCCATTGTAGATTTTAATTCTCAAAAACATGAAAAGCACGTTTTAATTACTTCCCGATTGCAGTCAAAAGGCTCAAAAAGTCTTGTTTCTCCATACAAACTGTTAACCCATTTGTGACCATTGTTGATTTTGATATTTTCAGGAAGTTTAAAATCAATGTTTAGATCGCTAAACACTGCCGGCCCCACAGCTCTTAGAAATTTAAATTGTCAATATTATTGTATTGTGTTTGTCCATTTATGTGTTTATACGTACGGATGACAACCCTGGCCATCCCGAAGGGAGCTTGCGCCGCCTGCAGGCACTCTTAGGGATAGGACGATACCTCAGAGTATCGATACTTGTACTCACTTAAAATTTTAGCTCTTAGTATCGAGTACCAAGTAGGTTGGGTTAGGTTAGGGTGGCAGCTGAGGAGCTCACATAGGCCAAAGATAGGCCCGTTGTGTTACCACATTCGAAGAGAGTGGCTGACCCCACAGCTAGTCACCCCCCCGGACGGTGAAGGGGGTGACTAGCGCGTCCATCGCGATTTCCTAATGCAGCGGGCTATGCCGTTAATGTGGATGGTCGACAGTTCTTGTAGATCAACCAGAAACGGGACCCCTAGGTGTCGAAGCCTAGTCCTGGCTAAGGCCGGGCAGTGGCACATAAAGTGTGCGATGCTCTCCTCCGAGTCATTTTCGAACGCGGGTAGTTAAAAGAGTGCTCGCAAATCTCGATGTAAATAAGGCTTCAGGGCCGGACGGCATTCCAGCCCTTGTTTTGCAAAAGTGCGCTACCTCACTGGCTTGTCCATTACGCAAACTTTTCAACATGTCATACACCACAGGGGTATTTCCGACATGTTGGAAGGTAGCAAATGTTCAACCAGTTCCTAAAAAAGGCAAGACTACTGACCCTGCGAACTACCGACCTATAGCAATCTGTACGGTGCTTTCCAAAGTAATGGAAAGCATTGTAAACTTCAACCTTGTGAAATATCTGGAGCACAATAGACTGCTAAGTGACCGCCAATACGGCTTCCGAAGACAACGATCGACGGGAGACCTCATGGCGGTCCTCACCGAGAAATGGAACCATAGCATTCTAAATCTCGGTGAAAGCAAGGTTGTTGCATTGGATATTTCCAAGGCCTTTGACCGGGTGTGGCATAAAGCACTCGTGTCAAAATTGATTGCCTATGGTGTCGGTAGTACCTTCTCTCGTTGGATTACGAGCTTCCTCTATGATCGCTCTATTCGTGTTGTAGTAGACGGCATAGCCTCGGAAAAGCATTCCCTTAGCGCTGGAGTGCCGCAGGGTTCGGTCCTTTCTCCAACCCTCTTCCTGATCTTCATCAACGACCTGCTGTCGTCGACGAAGAATCCCATCTACTCGTTTGCGGATGACAGCACCATTTGTCATTCATACTCTTTCACAAAGCGTCCCAGCTCTGTGGAGAATGAGAGAGAACGGCGCCGTATGAATGACACACTTAATAGCGACCTACAAACAATCTCCAAGTGGGGTCAAGCGAACAGGGTCGATTTTAATCCCCGCAAGACCCAATGTTGCCTGTTATCCCACAAACGAGTCTCCCCACATCCCAGCACATCCCTGGTTATGGGTGGTGTGGGTATTGCGGAATCGGCAGCTCTTGATATTCTGGGCATGTCCATTAAGAACGATCTTCGTTGGAACGATCATATTTTTGGCGTGTCGAAAGAAGCAGCCAAGTGCCTAGGCTTCCTAAAGCGGTGCAAAAAATATTTCACTCCGTCTGATCTCCGCATTATTTACACCACCTATATCCGACCTAAAATGGAGTTTAACTCACACCTCTGGGCGGGGGCTTCAAAAACCCATTTGGAGCTCCTCGATCGTGTGCAAAACCGTGCGATTAAACTTATAGGGGACAGTAGGGCATCCAGCTCTATTGACTCCTTGGAACATCGTCGAAACGTGGCATGTGTGGTGTTATTTTACCGATACTTTTTCGGTAACTGCTCAGTGGAGATGAGCAACTTGATGCCATCACTCCGGGTATTCCCCCGGGCAACCCGTTTGAACACTGGCGCCCATGCTTTCCACGTCGAAACGATGTTCCAGCGCACTACGCACTACAGGGAAAGTTCGTTTCTGGCCCGTACAGCGCGGTTGTGGAATGGTCTCCCTGCAGATATTTTCCCCAGCACTTATGATCTCGATGGGTTCAAGGCAAGAGTCCATAACCACTTCACTCATAACCCTATCTCCTAACCTTTATATCCTTCCTGAACCAACGCAATGCTTCGCATTAATAGGGGTCATCCCCTGCGCGTTTTTTCCTGTTAAAAAAAAAAAAACAAAAAACCGAATTGCAACTACGGCAGTGTTCGTTGAAAGGCAGACCCAGTCTCTGAGCATGTCTGCCGACGGTCCAGTCTCCTGTTATTACCGCCACAGTGTTAGCGTAGTGCCGCGCCCTAGGCGCAGGAGTTGTCTGGTTCGGTTGCGGTTTAGCGAAGGCCAGGTTTCTCGGGGAATCCTATAAGCGCTTTCTTCCGCCCATGACCTGTTTGACAGGCGTAGATAACCTGCTTTATGCTCATTTTGGCTGACGCTAACGGTGCCCCTACGGATTCAATTACGTCCCGCCGCGTGGTGCCACTTCTGGCCAGCTCATCTGCCACGCAGTTGCCGATGATGCCCCTGTGACCAGGGACCCAATGTAAGTGAACCTCCTTGCACTCCGAAAGGTTGTTGAGAGCGATTCGGCACCGGGCGACTAGTTTTGAGGTGGTGTACGCACCCGCAAGTGCCTTGATCGCCGCCTGGCTATCGGAAAAAAGTATACACAGGAGGAAGCAAAACTAAGCTCTCATAATCGTTCAGCTGCCATCAGTATCGCCATAGTTTCCGCCTGGAACACGCTGCAGTGGTCGGGTAGACGGGCTGTTGCCCTGATGTCTAGTTCCTCACAGAAGACACCACAACCAACCTTGTTGTCCAGCTTCGAGCCATCGGTGAAGACTTCCACTGAATTTGGGGCCGAGTATCGGCCCTGTTGCCAGTCCTCCCTACTGAGAATTTTTGTGGAAAACCCATGTGCCACAACCGGGGTGTAGACTGCATAATCAATGTCTAAGCAGGTTTGTATGTCCTGCCCGAGAATAGTGGAGTGACCTATGTCGATCCTAGACCATTTGCTTATGGCGTTTAAGCGGACAGCGGTCAACTTAGCTGACTGTCTGATCAGAAGGTCAGATGGGACCCCAGTTAAGGAGAGTGTAGAGCGCTCTTGTAGGAGTGGAGCGGATAGCCCCAGTGATAAGGACGGAGGCAAGTCTCCTGACTTTATCAAGCTGTTTCAGGTTTGTTGAGCGGCTACCCGCCGGCCACCATACAACAGCCCCATAAAGAAGGACCGGCTCCACTACAGCTGTATAAAGCCAGGAAATGACGCATGGCGTAAACCCCATTTTGCTCCGACAGCCCTCTTACAGCAGTAGATTGCGCCGTACGCCTTCCGAACCCTTTCGACGATGTTTGAGCTCCAAGTGAGCTTGGAATCGAGTATGAGCCCCAGGTATCTCACCTCGCTACTTAATTTGAGCTCGGTGCCTTCGAGGCGTGGAAGACGAAAGTCCGGGATCTTGTACTTCCTAGTGAACAGTACAAGTTCCGTCTTTTTAGGGTTGGCCTTCAAGCCGTATTTCACACACCATGCGGAGAGCTTCCCCAGTGAATAGGACATCCTCTCAGAGAGGGTACTGAGATGCTTGCCTGCAATGCCAATAGCAACATCATCAGCGTAAGCCACAACCTTGCAGCCAGAACGCGCGAGGTCTGAGAGGGGCTTATTTAAGGTGAGGTTCCAGAGTAGGGGCGAGAGGACCCCCCCTTGCGGGGTGACGCTCTTGCGCACCATGGCCGTTCCCAAGGTAGACCTGATGGAGCGGCCTCGCAAGTAAGTATCGAACAAAAAGTATCGATATTACTTGGTATCGCAAGTAGTTTTGCAATAAAACGCAACCTACAAGCATTTTAAAACCTTATAAAGAAAGCAAAACTAAATTTGTTTGTTTAATGTTTTGTTTTTGAAACATGTGTAAGCGGTGGCAACTCCGTCCCATCCGCGGGACGGGGTGGCAACGCCGTCGATGAAGGAAGAATTCATTCGATCAGTGGCGCGTGCCGAGTGCAGACATACATTTCGATACATTTGAATGAAAACGTTACTATACCCTAAGAGTTCAGTTATCTCGTTTTCAGTTCAGAAGTGGGATCTGGAGTCCGCGCGTAGGACTTGGATTTCAATTTCGCGACGAAATTCCCTGACGCCGGAGAACAACGAAGTGCTCGCACGCACCATCACGTAAACGAGCGGCGGAGTCCCGCCAACGCAACAACGAAGTGCTCGCACGCACCATCACGTAAACGAGCGGCGGAGTCCCGCCAACGAAAAAACGAAGAGCTCGCACGCACAAAACGAAGGGAAAAAGAACGAAAATCGGCAGCATGGCCAGCGCAACAAAGTGCTCGCACACACCACCACGTCAACGAGCGGCGCTAAAGCAGCATAGTGCTCGCACGCACAAGCGAAACAAAAACGGAAAATTGGCAACAGGGCCGATCCGCTAAAACATATTTAAAAAAAGGAAACCGAACATGCGAATGTCGAAAATAAAGGATTTGAAAGTGGACCGCTTGAAGTTCTGTTTGCGCGAAAGACAGTTGCCAGTTGCAGCTCCGCGATATGGTGGCGCAGCTTATGCAAGCGCAAAACGGCAACGACAACACTCGCGCCGCGCAGCCGGCGGGTGCAGACGCTGGGCAGGCCGCAGCGCTGCCAACGATGAACGATAGCACAATCGCGACCAGTGACTACGCAGCCGCGCCGCCATATGCGAACGACTCGTTGGGCTCCACCACACGGCACGCCTCGATCAGGGAAATCGCCGACACCCTCCAGCGTCACGGTGGACGAGTTCATTGACCGGGTCAACAAGGTGGCCGAAGCATACCAATGGGATGACCGGTTCCTGCTGCTGGCCATCTATACGCGGCTACGAGGGTTTGCCAGATTGTGGCTGGATGCGTCGCCTGTCCTGCATAACAAGTGGGCCGACGCGTTGCGGGCCGAGTTTGGCACGACTCGCGATGAAGCGGAGGCCGAAAGAAACAATCAAAGAATATTGTTTCCGCATTTCCTCGCTAGGTGTTCGCTACCACCTGAGCGAAGCCGCCGTGATACGCTACGCCAGGTTTGAGCTTAAGTAGAGCCTAGCTGCAGTGAAATTCACTACCATGATGCAGATGAGGGACGCCGTCGAAGACTACTTCGCCAATCGTGCCCGGCTATCATACCAAAGACCGAGCAACCGACAACACGGGAAGAGCCCAGCGTGAAGACGGACGATGCAAGTCAGCAAAATGGCTCCAGAGCGCAGTTAAAGTGCTATAACTGCAATAAACCGGGACATTTTGCTAACAAATGCCCACTGCCACAAAAACGTCACCACTGCACGACGTGCGGCAAAGTGCACCCGAATGGTGCAAATTGCAGCGGTCTCACGACGACTGGGCGCGATGGATTTGAACGAATGCTTTCAAAAGATCGTCTACATACAATCACTGCCGTACAACGCATTCATCGACACGGGCAACCAGTGCAGCATCATCCGCTAGTCGGTGGCCGAACGAGGCAACGCAGAGCGACGTCAGTGCTGTATGCAGATCAGAGGTATCTGTGGGGGAATACGTATCATCACCCAAGCAATCATCGTGGACGTAACTATCGACGAGGCTGTCATCACAGCACAACTCTACATTGCTGACGACGGATTGGGCCAACAAGACATCCTAATAGGCCAGGATGTAATCGTTAACATTAACATCACAATGAAAATCGAGAGTGGACGCACCGTGTTCCAGAACAGACGAGCAGTCCAGCAAACGGTAGGGCCTGCGGCAAAATTTACGACACTTTTGTCTAATTTCAGTGAAGGACCAGAACGGGACAAGATGGGCGGTCTCCTGGAAGAATTCGCTGATGTGTTCTTCAGCGGACTCAATGACATCGGGAAAACGGAAGTGGTTAGGGCCAGCATCGAGCTTGGGAGCAACCAAGTCATCGCCCAAGCACCTTATCGAATCCCTGAGCCGAAACGTTGCATTGTCAACCGTATGATCGACGAGTTGCTGCAGTACGACATCGTAACCGAGTCCACATCTGAATACGCCAGTCCGGTGGTATTAATCAAAAAACAGAGTGGAGGCGATCGACTGTGCGTTGATTATCGGTGCATTAATAAACTAATGAAAAAGGAAAACTTTCCCGTTCCTAACATCGAAGAATGGCTGCAAGAGGCGAAGCGGTACCGGTACTTCTCGTCCTTAGTGTAGAAACATGGTGAGCAGGTCGAGGTGACTAACAAGCTGACTAGTAAGCTGACTATCAGGTTCTGCTCGAGGAACCTATTCAGATGGTCCTTATTTTTGGCATCCCAAATAGGGACCCTATCATGGACGGCAATTATAAGTTTTTCTTTTTATTTCCGCACATTTTTTTCAAACAAACAATTCTGTTCAAAAACTGTTCACTGTTTGAGAAATTTAGCTGACTACCTGACTGACAAAAACAAACATGTAGAAAGTCAACAAAACTTTCTAGTTAGCTGATTCGTTAGCTGAGTAGCTAGCTGAGCATGATGTGCGCTCTCGTATTGTTTCCTATGTTTGTTTCATCAGTCAGCTTGCTAGTCAGCTTGTTAGTCACCTCGACCTGCTCACTATGTTTCTACTCTTAGACTTGAATAGCGGGTACTACCAGATAGCCATGTCACTGGAGAGCCGAAAGTTCACGGCATTCATCACCACCGACGGCTTGTACGAGTTCAAGCGACTGCCGTTTGGGCTGAAGAACGCGCCCGCCGTTTTTAATCGTCTCATGGCAGAGCTGCAGAAGCGGGTACAGAAAGACGGCATGCTCCACTACATGGACGACATCCTCATTGGCAGCAACTCCTTTGACGAGATGTATGCGAAGCTGTCTCGAATACTTCTCGTGCTCCGCTCGTGCGGGCTCACATTGAACGTGAACAAATGTGGGCTTTTCAAGCAGACCGTTACATTCTTGGAGCATCAGTTACATCCTGCCGGCATCAGCCCCGGCGAAATCAAGACCAACGCCATCGCCAACTTTCCGCCGCCGAGAAACGTCACAGAGGTGCGCAAATTCCTAGGTCTCAGAGGCTACTTCCGCAAGTTTGTTGCCGGATATTCAATCATCTCTGAGCCACTGCGGAAGCTGTTGCGCAAAAACGTCAGCTTCGAATGGGGGTCACCACAAGACTCCGCCTTCAAAGAGCTAAAACGCCACCTATGCTCGAACCCGATCATGGTCAGCTACCGCGTCGACGCTGAACACGAAATACACACGGACGCTAGTTCTATCGGCCTCGCTAGTGTCCTGATGCAAGTGGAAGACGCGCAACGCCAACCGGTCGCCTACTTCAGCCGATCCACCACCGAGAACGAAAAACGGTTTCACGATTTCACGGTTTACGTCTACGGAAAGAACGTCAAAGTTATCACTGATTGAAGCGCTTTACGAACAACGATGGACAAACGCGAACCATGCATCGCACGATGGTGGTTGAGAATCCAGGACTTCGACATTGAAATTCTTCACCACCCGGGTTCCCGAATGGAACATGTGGACGCGCTGAGTCGCGCTCCTTACGAAGAAGCTCACGAATTAGACACCGCCGACCTGAAAATCTCCAAAACGATCATCGGCAGAGCGGATTGGCTGTTCAGCATCCAGTTGCAGGATGCCAACATCAGAAACATTGTCAACGAGATGCAGACCGGCATGAAGCCCGACTATGTCGATTACGTCATCGAATTAGGTTGCTTGTACCAAAAATGCAAAAACAAGCTACTATAGGTCGTTCCGAAGCAGCTACGGTATCACATCCTTTACGAATGCCACGACAAGGCCGGACATATGAGCGTCGACAAGACGGTCGACCGAATTCTGAACCTGGCTTGGTTCCCCCGCATGCGAAATTTCGCCAAGAGCTACATTAAGTCCTGCGTCGCATGTACTCTGTACAAACAACCGGGTGGCCGAAAGAGGGCGAATACCACGACGACGACATTAAACCTGTCCCCTTTTCCACTGTCCACATCGATCATTTGGGTCCGTTCCCCAAAAGCTCCAAGCGGAACGAACACGTATTCGTCCTAGTGGACTCGTTCACGAAATTCACCATTATCCGCGTAGTTAAAAGCACCGCAACCAGTTATGTCCTCCAGATCTTGCTTGAGGTCACCAGCTATGTGGGAATGCCGGAGCGCATTATCTCAGATCGAGGAACAGCGTTCACCTCGAAAGCTTTCGAAAAGTTTTGTCGAGATAGCAACGTCAAACACACTCTAAACGCAGTACGCACGCCCCGCGCCAACGGCCATGTTGAGCACGCGAATCGAATAATTTTGTCCATGCTGTTACCTTCCACAGATGACGAGAGATGATGGGATGACAAGATACGCCAGATCCAGTGGAGCCTTAATACCATGACCAATAGGACGACTGGACGCACGCCTCATCAGCTGTTGTATGGGTACACGCCACGCGACATCACCCAAAACCAGCTAATACAAGCCCTGCAAGATGACCACATGGAGGCGATGACTGGCCAAAGTGCGGTACGACGCCAAACGCTCGCGGCCTAAAATCTACCACGAGGGTGACATCGTCCTGGCCACGAACGAGCCGGTAAGCACCGGGACGTCGCGCAAGTTGGAGCCGAAATATAGGGTGTTTTTTTAGACGTTTGTTTTTCGAATAGAGATAAAACTTGCATTTTGTGGTCAAATCTGGCAACTCTAATGTCATTTATGTTCAGTTTGGTTTGCCATTTCATCATGAACAGGTTGACAAAAGAACAACGCTTGCAAATCGTGCAAATTTATTTCGAAAATAATGGTTCAGTTCGCGAAGTTTACCGCAAGCTCCGTCCATTTTATGGTCGACATAATCGTCCATCAGAGCAATTAATTCGGTTAACCATGGGTCGTTTTCGCACTACGTTTACTCTATGTGATAATACGCATCCGCAGAGACGTCGAACAGTGCGCACCGAAGAAACAATTGCCGCTGTAGAGCAAAATGTTGAAGAGGACCCGAATGAATCGATTCGCCACCGTGCACATCAATTGGAGCTTTGTCCATCAACTTTAAAAATTGGACCTTTAGAATTTGCTTTATTCGAGTCAGCCGCGGCAGCCACATGCCCGAAATCATATTTAAACATTAATGGCATAAAATTATCCTTCCAATAAAGCCAAATTGATGGACATTAAAACGATTTTCTTGTGTTTTATTTCAATTCGAAGTTCGATACCTCTAAAAAAAAAACCCCCTATACAAAGGACCCTTCGTAATCAGCAAAGTCCTGCCGAACGACCGTTACGTCATCGGGGACCTGCCACATGCCCAGCGGGGTTTCTATAATAAAATAAAATATTTTAAATAACCTAAATTGCAGCAAAGAAAAATTGGGGTCGCCTTAATTCAATTCCATGCACTTTCAGGTATTTGTGCAAATTTGAAGTATTTCCGCAATGTGGTGAACACTTTACTTGCAGGTTGCTATTGATTCATCTCTTTTTTCGAAAAATTTCCACACTTTTGATATCGTTGGAGACATTTCTCAGCGCAATTTTTTTTCTTTTTTAGATTTGTCGATCTTACGCTCACGAATAACAAGTTAAATTTAAAAACTAAAACAATGTTGCCAACCCCGTAATTGTTGGAACGTACTGCCTATTTTTCAATAATTGGATATTTTCCAGTACGTTGGAAAAAGGTGTCGAAAGAAAGTATCGATAAATATACTTGCTATTTTTTTAAATTGTATCGATACCAAAAGTACTCACATTTCGAGGGAAAGTATCGATACTTTACTTGTATTTACTTGTATCGTCCTATCCCTAGGTACTCTACGTACGAACTCCGGCTAACGAGCACCGATTCCCTGCGATCAACTTAAAACCAACACTTAATTTCTAAATTTATAAAGAATCACATAAGGCGAATTCATGCAGGTGATAGCGTAAGGGCAGCAACAAAATTTCAATGTATATTGTTTTTGTTTTCTGGGTTTAGATTGTCAAAATCAGCCAATCAGATATAAGCTTCCTTTTTTTCATTTTTAAACTGTCAAAGTTTTACATAGGCATTTTGACAATATAGACCTTTTCCAAAACAAAAAAATCAAATCAGCTGACTCAACGAGGTCACCGGTATTAATTCGCCTTGCAATCACCCAAACAACATTTAATACATTCTATAACATTCCCAACACATTTATGATATTCTTATTTTGGCAATCCTTGGCGCGGACCTCCCCAGAACTTAAACATGGTCCTTCGACGCCAAATTTGAAACTGGCACATAAACAAAAAACAAACTAAAAGTGAACAAAATAAATGAAAACACAGTGACAAAATACAACAAAAAGTGCAAATGCATAAACTAAAAATCACAAAGTGAAAACAATCGAAAGCACATAGTGAACGAGACAATAACAATTGTCCTAGACGAAATCAACACAAAACGCGCAAACGAAAAAATAACAATTATAAACGCAAGCACAAATAGTCGCACGATCACCAATAACAACCACATACGGAGCACTAAACAAAATCACGAGCAACAACAACCACAAGCAGAACAACAGAGCAACGGTCAGCAGCGGCATATACGGCAACAGTGAGCGCTACGTGGGAGTCCCTGACGCTAAGTATTGTCTGTCCCCTTGACAATACCGGCTCTCAATTGATTTGTTTTTCATTTTTCTCATTTTTTGTAACGAGTGGTTGGATCCCTACACTGTATATCACCAGCTCGGTTGTAGTCGCACTGGTAGTCGGAACATACCTCGCATGTGTACATTATCCCATATGTAAATAGTATCGCTGACCTCTCCGTGCAGTTCCGCATACTTAAAGTGGCCATGAACCTCTTTATATAGTACCAAAGAAAATTATAAAAGTTCTCTTGAGGAGCCGTCACGAATGACAATAATATGTTACAGTGGACAACACAAACGGCCGGAGCCGGTGAATTAGGGAAGTGGAACATATGTACAAAGGGGAATTGGAAGGGAGAGGGTTTGAGTCGTGCAGGATCCACAGAACACTGGAACGATACATTTAAACAAAAATAAGCATACAGAATGCGCATGTCATACAAGCAAAAATTTTGTATGGCGGGTTCTAACCAGCGTTGCCACAAGAGAAAAAAATTTATAACCAGGAACAGAAATAAAAATAACCAAAATGTAACAAAAATAACCAAAATGTTTATCTCACATAAAGCAAAACATAACAAACACATAAACTTCGAGATTTAAGGAACATTTAAAACGCTTTTGACTCATATGTGTGTATGTGTGACATAAAAGAAATGATTAACACGTTCACGCACAGTGAAAATTTCAGTAAGCTGCAAAAATAGACAGGCGAAATTCTTTTTAATTAGTTGCGAAACACCGCAAACGTGTTCTTGACTCTTTTTAAAACATAGTTAATGATTTGAACAATGCTGCTTACTTTTTACGAGAAACTGTAATGGCTATGAGTTGCCACTATCAATCAATATCAATACTATTGCCACTCCAAATAATATTGTGCTATATTTAATATACATTTTGCATCAGTGCGCAATATTCTAAAAAATAACCAAATGGGATCAAAAATCACCAAATAACCAAATCTAATTTTCAAAAATAAAAATAACCATTTTTGGTTAAAAATAACCAAAACGGCAACACTGGTTCTAACATTGAAACCTGCGCTCTGCTCGCACAGATCACGTATGTGGTAAGAGCGTTGCTTTACAAACGAGAACGTAGTTTTATGTGTTGCGCTTACTTACTGCTGCGGCGTGGGATGATTGGGAGATGAAGACGATGTGCTGTTGTTGTTGTTGTTGTTGCGCTGGCGAAAAGCTGAAATTGTAAAACGATTTCTATTTTCTGGCTGGCTTATGTTCTTCTTCTATAAGCCTGCATGGCGTCGCATATTGCTCCTGAACTCACTGCCGACTTTAGTGTGCGCAAAATCATAAAAAAGAAAATAAAATATGGTTGGCATGGCGACTTATATGATCGCTGCAAGCAATAAAAAAATAAAAAAGTAAAAAATAAATAATAATAAGTAATCAGCAATGACATTTAAAAAGGGAAATGAAAAGAAAGAAAGAACTTTTTTATTAGTCCGCAATAATTTTTAAATTATATTAAATTTTGTTTACGGGCCACATAAAATGCTTGCGGAAAAGAACTATAATAAGAAAATCTAGGATTTTAAATTTACTGTCCCAGTATTTGTTACTGAACCATTCCGAATTAAAATTCTTGCAGTAATCGGATATATGCACATATGTATATGCCTCAATACCGATTTTTCGGGCTCCGACTAAAAGATTTTGAAGCAAAACCAATTAGCAACACAAAAACGCATACACACAAAAACTACGAGAACAAAAATCATTAGCGCTGTTTGAATCATGTTCGCTGAAACGGCGATCATTGCCCTGGCTAAGGGCGCTGTTATGCAGACGGTCAAATGACCGTCGGTCACGATACTTTTTACGCTCTCGTTTTGTTTTTTCTACTCTGTGCCAAAACCCTGTTATGCAGACGGTCATTTGATCGCCGGTCACCAGTACACTTTTCGCTTACTTGCAGCACTTTTTCCGTACTTTTTCATTTCGACGCACCATTTTTTCCGTCATTAGATACATATTTTCGCGATAAGTGTGCCATTTTGCTCCGAAAACACATGTGTTGTGAATAATTTCACAACGCAACACTGTTTTGATCGCATGATTTGGCATCGAGAGCCTCATCATTTTTGACCGACGCGGTCAAATTTTACTCTCCCGCTCTCTCTCTCAATTTTTCATTTTACATTGAAGCAACAACAACTATCGTGACCGACGGTCATTTGACCGTCTGCATAACAGCGCCCTAAGTGAGGCGTACCCAGAAACAAATTTAGAGGGAGCCATAACTACATTTAAAAACTTATAATATAGAATACAAATATATTAGAAGATAGAATTCTATATATTTACAGAACATAGAATTTTGAATTTTAGGGGGCGCAAATACCGATCTGTGCCTCTACCCTGATACGCCCATGTGTACACAGGTGAAGCGGCATTTTTATTTCATGTGTGGTTGTTGGGTGAGTGTGCTTCAGCATGGTTGCCACTCGCCTAAAATTTTTTCTACCAAAATTTTTTATAAAAAGTGACCAAAAGTTACACATTTTTGTATTGAAAAAAAGAAACTATACAAAACAATGCATTTCATAACAAAGCACAGTGATTCGACTCCATACAACCGCGGGACAAAATTAGAAGGAGTGGTCCGTTCCTCATAAAATTTGGCATACTAATTAATCATGGTCTGCTGAATTGAAATCTCTAATTGGTTTTTCTTAAACTTTTGTAGTTTGGCAATGCCAGAGTCTTAAATTTTCAAATTTCGTCACTTTTGGAGAGCTATAGCACCAAGTGTGTTGGCTAAATTTTTCAGATTTTACATTTAATCGGTAACATCAAATTGATTATTGCAAAGAGTAACAGAAATTGTCTCAGGACCCTTTAGTTTTGCAATAAAAATGATAATAATAGATGTATATTTTGCTTTTTTGCAGTTTTCTCAATTTTTCATGCTGATTGCATACTTCTAGGCATGAAAGAAAGAAATTTAGTCGAAAAATAGGTGTTTAGACCACTTTTCAAATTGAATTATTTTCTGAGATCGGAAGATATCGGAGGATATAATTAGATTATCCGAAAAAGAACGAATGCTTCTTAAAATAAAAAAATCCAGGAACATACTTTCACATACTTTTTAGATATTTTCCTCTAAGTTATGCCGATTTTCAGATTTTTAATTTGGAAAAATATTTTTATTTAAAAGTGATGTAAAAGCCTCAGCTTTGCAAATTTTTGAGATAACATTAAAAGCGAAAATGGCCACATCATTTCTTAATCTATATTAGAGTCCTGCACGAGTATGCATTTTTGCTATTCGAAAACATTCAAATGCTTTTGAATAGAATACTTCACTTCATCTCTGCGGACCGGTCCGAATGAATACGAGTACAGCTCTCTTCGAGTACGAGTAAGCTCCGAACAGAAACGAGTAGACGTACACTATTTATTCATATTCGCTCGAAGCGGGAAAACGAGCACAAAAGCATTCGAATAATAGTACACACTGCTTCGAATATATTCGAATATACTCGTTTTATTATTCCTTAGATTATTTAGAAATATTTATGTTATATATAAATATTTATTCATTTGTTATGCTACTTTCTTCAATAAATTCCATTTTGCGTATTAACCAATAACCCACTTCAATCGCAGCACAAGTATACACATGGAAAAGTGACATACTGCGCATAAAAATATTCGGTGAAACTGTTGATATTCGAATACTTCGCAAAGTTCTCGATTACCGAATACGAGCACTGCAGTATTCGCTTCTCACCGAATACGAGCACTGCAGTGTTCGCTTTCACCGAATACGAATAGAAACGAGAAGCGACGCTCGCTGGTTCTCGTTTCTATTCGTTTCGTTGTACGCATTCTTCGAATACCAAGTACCCGTACAGTATGTACAGTAGTGTAGCCGCCAAAATGAATATATTCATGCAGGACTTTAATCTATATCAAAAGTTTCAGCAACTTCTTGGTAACCATGTATTTTTACAATTTTTTTTCCTCAATAGACTAAAAAACAGAAAAGATGTGTTTACATTTTTTTGTGAAAAAAGTTTAAACTTTGAGCCGCTTTTGCACACAGACTAATTAATTTTTTGCATAGATTTTTTGGGGTTTTCTTAGTAAGAGTTTTACCTTTCAAATGATATGAAAATCATTAAATTCTGAGACTATAAATTTTTTGAATTTTGTCTATAGAACGAATCACTGTGCAAAGGTACAAAAAATAGTTCACTTTAAAAGTAAACTCATCTCATGTACACCTACGGTCAAAATAATAGCAGTACATGCATGTATAAACCGCTAGATTAAAAAAACACGAAATTGGAAAGGATTGCCGCAACATTTTATTTTTACAACATAAACAATTTTATAAACAATTATTATATTATATAAACAACATTAACAATTAAAAATGTAAACATGAAATGTTGCGGCAAGCTTTTCAAAAATTTTGTTTTTCTTTAATCCAGGCTTATACTGTAGTATAACATACTTTTATACTGCTGTATAACTTAAGTATTACATTTCAAACATAAAAAACAATATACAAAACAATACATTTCATAACATAGGTTCATACAAAACAAAAAATAGTTCACTTTAAAAGTAAATATCAATTCAAATTCAATATTAACCCTGGAATACTAATCTTGTTTTTCAACTGTATCACAAAACTTTCGCGATGTTAGTCGTTTTTAATTAATCGAATAGTAGAAGTGTGGCCAACAATGCTGCCATTGAACCGGGCTGAAGGCACTGTTGTCAGTACTGCGTATTTAATGTATATAACAAGATGTGATTTAAATTTATAAATAAAAAAAACAAATTTTCTTGTCTATTACTTCAAATCAAATTTTGATTGCAAAAGTTACCAAAATGAAAATAAAGTTACCAATTTACCAAACAGTTTAAAAGTTACCAATTTTGGTAGAAAGTTACCAATTGTGGCAACCGTGTGCTTCAGCTTGCACAGCTAATGAGCGCAAACTAAACTGCTCGCTCTCCTGCTGGCACCGCTCTTTCCCTTTTGTGGCTTCCATCCATGGCACAATAAACAAGGTAGTGGCAGGAAGGAGCGAATTTTATTTTTTTCTCGTCAGAGTTCGGTAGGTTGTCAGAAATTTTTGTCTGTCTTGTTTACATTCGGCGAACAGCATTGCCAGTCAACTCTTTTTCTGTGAAATTTTAAGCATTTTTGCCCCTAATTCTGTGGTTAAAAGCACTAACCGCTTAAGTCGACTTAAGAAGAAATTGAGTTATGGATGCCACCACGTTCCCTTGACTGTGCTCTACGTTTGTGTAAAATCGGGGAGCTTCTAACTTTAAAATAAAAAAAGTTATTAATAAAAACCTATTCGCATTCCCATGGCGAACACACTACGCGCTAAAACTTTAAAGCGAGATTACTCGAAACAGCAATTTACGACTTAGGCGGTTATTGCTTTTGACCACAGAATTGTAAAACAACAGATTAAAACAAAGAAGCTATGTACTTTTGCTGTTAATTGGTGTATTTTTACGTTTTCGAATAGACCAAGTGGTCTATTCGATGCTGGCAATACTGTTGGCAAGAGAACCGTCCGTCTGATTTGACAATGAACCGAACAAAAACACTAACAAAATACACGTACATTTTTTCGCTCCTTCCTGCCACTACCTTGTTTATTGTGCCATGCTTCCATCCACACTATGAAACTCGCAAACAAACATTTGAATTTTTGAGCTCAGATGCGCCTTCTATATACTTCATATTCTTTGGTAGTACACTGGAGAGTAAAAAATAAGTTTTGGAATAACTTTGCTAAAACTTTATAATTTCTTAACGTCTGTAAGAAAATGAGCCTTAAGCTTTTGCATTCCAATTCCTTTGGGAAAATTTGTTCGTTTCTCTGCGGAAACACGCACATTAGATTTTTTCTCCCAAAATCCTAACATTTTCTTCCCATCACAAAATACTTTCATCTGTTCACTCAAAACCCCTCTGAGGTGATTTAATTAATTTAATAATTAATTGATTGGCACGACAGCCCGCTTACGCGAGACTAAGGCCTAGCTTCCCGCAACCACCCGTGTTGTGCGTGTGAATTTTGTACGCGGGTGGAAGGGACCTACAGTTTTATGCCGGTTCCGAACGGCAGGTTGGGAGCTTTTTCATAGGCAATTTTTACTCTCAGAGGTTTGCCATTTCCAGCTGAGAGGACAGCCACCGAAAGAGAAAACGAGTTTCCCGTTATTTTTTTTAGGTGTTACTACATGCAGTATTCGATCTTGCGTCGCTCTGCATGCGACTCGTTGGACCGCGCACTAACCAACTGAGCCACGGCGGCTCTGAGGTGATACACTTCGAAACATTTCTTGCACTCTTCGCGAATGCGCTCCACTGTGCGACATTCCTAGTCGGCTTTGTGCAACATTTGTTGACAATTCAAATATCTTTCGAATTCTGTTTTTTCTCTACTCTTGCCTCCTGTATCTATCAACCATCGATTTATTTGTTTATTTAAATTCTATATTCTGTATTTCGACATGCCAATTCCAAAATCATCAGGAGAGTCTCATTTCGAAGCGGACAATTTGGTTTACTTTTGTTCCACATTCTTTTCTGTTCCTAGAGTTAACGCCCGCAATCCTCAAAGCGTATTTAGCCGATCTCAATGGCTATTATGGGCTATTATGCGGATTTAAAGGCAGTTTTTTCGCAAGTCGGCATCACACCCGATGACGACCTGCCTAAAACTTTCAAGTTGACCGCTCGTTCCAAAATGAAACTGTGCCGAGAACGGGTGTATTAAACCATGGCCCAGATTTCGGACCTCATGGACGCTCAGCAACTTCCTCTCGCTGAAACCACTCGTCCAGCTGAAATCCCCTTCCCTTCTGCAACAGAGCAGGCAAGTTATTCTATTTACCTGAATGTCCCTCCTTGCGACACCGAAATCTTCTCCGGTGGGTATGAAGAGTGGCCGTCCTTCCGCGACATGTTTTCGGCGGTTTGTATTAACCACCTGAACCTCACCTCTGCCCAAACATTGTATCACCTCCGATATAAAACGATCGGAAAGGCTGGCACCATCGTTAGGCAGTATCCGTTGAGCAATTCTACCGTCGAATTGGCATGGAATGCGCTGAAGTCCTGATTCGAAAATCCACGTATTCTGGTTGATAAACAGGTCAACACGCTCTTGAACCTCCCTCAAATAGCTGCTGAAGACAGTGAAGCGTTGCAAAGCTTTGTAATGTAATACAAATTTATCTGTCCGTCTTATATTCTCAAGACGTGTCGACAGAGGGTTAGGACCCGATCCTGGTCTATAATTGTTCAACAAAACTCCCGGAAGCGACTTTATCCCTGTGGGAATAGCCCCTTAGTTCCCAAAAGAATCTTGCAACTTAGGAGCAAATGAACACTTTCTTGACCAGCAGATATGAGGTCGTGGAAAGACTAAACCTTATGAAGCCGACCAAGTCCGTCTTTTCTCACAACCGGGGTTTCAACAGAACACAGAACTTTCTGGTGGAAAGTGAGCTTTGTGACTTTGTCATGTCCGATTTGCAGCGCTCCTCACGCGCTCAAATTCTGCGCCCCCTTTAAAAAAATGTCTGTTCGAGACCGAGTGCAGACAGTACGAACACATAACTTATGCGAAAACTGCTTTGTCATACACTTACTTGAAGCGGGATTGGACACGTAAACACATTTGTTCGCAATGTCAGAAGCAGCATCATTCTATGCTTCACTTCACTTCTGACACAATCCCAATCCCAAAGAGACACCATCTTACCAATTTTCACGACTCAGCCTCGTAGTCCGTTTAATGGAGCTCATCCGTGTCGAAAAAATCCTGGAGTTCACGAGATGAGTCATCTTCCCTCACCTCGCGAAGACGGAAAAACCGCCCTGTGTAGTCCCTTAGCACGACGGTTAAGGAAGCAGCCCTTCACCCCGTGTCCGAATATAGACCGTTTGGGCACACCGCAGCAGATACACAACCCCCGCACAACATTCATCCCAGTCAGCTGCAAGACGTACATGACGACTGCAGGAATCCAGTTGGACTCACTCGCCTCGCCTCGACAGCGCACCCCTCGACTTACGAACGTCCTTCGGGACGCTATTAAAAAAATATATAACTTTAAAGTTTTCACTGTTTTATTTCATGAGTACAATCACCAACTGCACAATTGTTCTGTTCTTACTACTATTTATATTCTATATTTGCCTAACTTAGCACTTAATCCATTTGCTGATTTTGTGGTTTAAGCGGTGACCCAATTTATTGGGAATTGATTTGTCGGCGTTCTCGTCACCGTCCGCAATTCTGCTGCTGTTAGCGTTTTCGTTACTGTTGGCGCTTCTGCTATTGTTGGTGTTTTCGTTGCTGTTGGCGTCACTGTTACTGTTGGCGCTGCTGTTGTTGTAAGCATTTTGGTTGCCGTCACAGTCGGCGTAGCCGTAACTCCTCCTTCGTTTGATTGAAGATTCTCCTGAGGCTTCGGTATTATATTGATTTTATATGTTCTTAATTTGTTGTTGAAATATATGTATATATCCATTAACAAGACGATAACTGCCAAAATTAATGTAAAGGCTAAAAAATTTTATATTGTGTGTTGTTTCTTATGGAATTTTAATTCTGTATGTTTAGACTAAATCTCCTCTTTCAATGTCTCCGCTAAAGCTGCACATATTGTAACAACTCTGAACTTCTTGTAAGCCGTTAGCAACAAAAGCTTTCGTCCTCTTGGTGCGCGGCAATCCCGGCCTCGGCCCTTTCCTTTTTACTTTGCTTCGTTACTTGATTATCAGACGGCAACAAGGCAGCATCACCGCAAATAAAATCACACGAAGCGCATCCCACGTTTACTTTTTCTTCTTTTCCTGCTTGCTCGTGGTTGATTCTTTTTCGCACACGTAAGTAACGAGCCGCAATATTATCTTTGTATGAATATCGGCATTTTTCTAACAACATTTGATTTACGTTTCCCTGTGAATATCTTGCCGACGATCCCAACACTGTAATTTCTTCGATATTTGCAACTTATTGTATAACAATTTCATCAAACGTTGGCTGTAACTTATTTTTAGGTTCCTTTATATTAGATTGTATTACAAAGTGTTGGTGGAAAACAGAGTCTTGATTGTTAAACGTTTCATTATTGATTTGAATATTACAATTATGGAAGGTGATCAAAAGGTTTCCGCTTAAATTTAAAGTTCGTTCGTCACAAGTGGTGTTAAGAAATGACTTATTACAATTCTTAATTAATACGAGTCCAGGATGAATTTCTCCTATAGGGTTTTCCAACAAGAGGTGTTATTTTGAATCACCCGGTGTTTCGGTAGCTGTCACTTTTGAAGCTTTTATTCTTTAACATTTGACAAGTAGAAACTACGCCATTACTAAAAATGGAACGATACACGCTTCAACAACGCATTGAAATTATTAAAATTTACTACAAAAATGGTGAAAATCTTGCAGTCACAGTTCGCAAAACTAAAGCATTTTTGGGTCATCGTGAAGCACCTTGTCGGACCGCAATACAGAAATTGGTGGAAAAATTCGAGCTGTTGGGACAAGTTAGTGATGTGAAGAATAAAACCCGTGCACGTCGCTCAAGAACAACTGAGAATATTGCTGCTGTAGCCCAAAGTGTTGAAGAAAACCCAGGCTTGTCGATTCCTCGTCGTTCTTTGGAATGATGATTTTTTATGGATGGTATTGATCTGGACAACGTTTACTTTCAACAAGACGGCGCTACGTGCCACACAAGCAACGAAACCATTGCTCTGTTACGGGAAAAGTTTCCGGACCGTGTTATCTCTGGAAGAGGTGATCACAATTGGCCACCGACATCTTGTGATTTAACACCTTGCGACTTCTTCCTGTGGGGCCACGTGAAAGATAAGGTGTACGCCAGCAGCCCAGCGTCGATTCAAGACCTCAAAGATAGAATTCGTGAGGCTATCGAGGACATAGGGCAGCCACTTTGCGATTTGGTTATGGAAAATTTCATGAAAAGGATATGGTCCTGTAAGCGTGGTCGTGGTGGCCATTTGGCTGATGTTGTTTTTCAGTATTAACGGCATACCTTCCTCTTTATTATTAAATAAACATCCAATCATTTATCTCAAAACATTGCATTTTTCTTTGAATACCAAAATAACACCTCTTGTTGGAAAACCCAGTATTTCTGTGTTATTTGATTTTACCTTGATACAACTATGCTTAAAAATACATATGTTGGGCTTTTTCAGTGTTTTTATGGATATGTCATTATTATAAGAATATGTGGTGTTTTGTATAGTTACAAGTTCTTGTGTTTCGAATAGCAGTGATTCAAAATGTTGTTATGGGGGTGATTAATGTTCTTGGGACTCTTACAATATGATTTGGTATTAATATTACAAAGATTACGTTATTATTTTTATATTGGGCTACAGCTAATTTGATATATTTTAATTTTTCTATATCAATGTCATATCTTGTAAGTTCTTCGTCTGCTAGTCATAATGTTGAGTCGAGCAGGTGCTATATTATTAAGTATATTTTGAATATTATCGTCTAATACTTTAATTTTTACTAAGAAGTCTCAGTATAATAATTCCTTGTAGTTTCGTTCGTTTCTACCGTCAATATCGTTGAATTTTTCTAGCACTCTTTTCCTATCTGTGTCTCTGGCAGTTCTTAAGATCTGAAATGGTTTATTGAAATGATTGTTGATTTCTATATTTTTATTAAGATTTATTTATTGCATTGTGATTATTCTCGTCAGTTACTCTAAAGTGTTCTTCTATTTCCGTTCGGTCGTTGTCATCCATTGTTCCGTATAACCATTTCAGTCCAGTTTCTATTATGTTGATTAAACCTCGTTTTTGTCTCTGTGAAAAAATTGTTTGTAGTTTTCGTCTCATTGATCTAAGTTCGTCGTGTAAAAGTTGTTTGTTGGCATCCAACTTGAGTTCTTCAATATTTCGTTCCAAGTCATTAGTGATATCTTCTATTTCTTTAGGATTTATGATGTGAATGATTTTTGAGTAGCCTTGGACTAGGTCAACGTCGTCTAGTCGTAATTCTATAAAACCCTTGTCGCTTTCCAGGTCCTCAACAGTAAGCATAGCATTAGTCGTCGTTAGAAGCAGGATTGGTACCAGGAATGGTCATTACCATTAACATCCGGTGTGCCTGAAAATTTAGTGGGTCGTTTGATATTTGTAGGTTGAATGTTATCTTATGGCATTTTTTTTATCTGGGTTCCTGTTTGTGTCTTAAGGTACGATTACACGATGCGTCCAACGCACGAATAATTCGTTATATTGAACAAATTTCATTCGTGCACTGTGTAATATAATGACGAACGTGTACGAATGTTGACGAATTTTAAGTGCGTGCGCATTCGTCTCGAATAAAAATGCGTAAATTGTACGCACCGTATAATCGCCCCCTTTGTGTCGTATAATCACTTCTACAATAGTTTCGAAAATTCGTGCACGCATAATGTGTACGAATACAATTTTCAATTCGTTCAAGGCATTCGACAACGAATATCATTGTTAAATTTTGAAATAATTTTCTTAACTTTGTTCAAGTCCAAAACTGCGGTATGTAACTTAATAATATCAACAACTACCAAATACATTATTAATACGAAATTTTCAGCACAATGGAAGCAACACCCGAGGAATATAGCATACCAACCAAAAAACGCAAAACAAAGGTGGAAAAGAAGTAGAAGAAGAAGAAGAAGCATGGGGACATAGAAATTCTTATAGGACAAGCTGAAATGCATCCTTGCTTGTGGGATGCATCAAGCAAGGACCATAAAGATAGAAGTCGGCGTGCCAATGCGTGGAAATTAATTGCACGAACTTTTGAGGGGCGATATAGTACTACTGACTAGTACTAAATGGCAGTGCTTAAGGGCCACGCACCGAAGTGTATGCAGCCAGTTGGAAAAACAGGTCCGGGCAAGGTGTAACTACTCAACCGATATGGCGCTATTATAACGCTATGTCGTACATAACTGCTGCAGAATTATCATTTAAAACGATGTCGGTCAGCAACTTGGTAAGATGGAGAAGTGTTATGATATTGTTACGAATACTAGGCCCAGTGGGCTGTTACGTATCACTGGATTGTGCAATTTGAAAATGAAACAACTTTAATTAATCCAACGCAGCCAATTCAAAACCAACAGTCACTTTATTATTCACAGTTTTACACTTTACTGTTCGTACACTTAAGTATTTGCTTAATTACTCCGTGTGGCAACTTCACTTGTCAAAACCAGACTGACTCGCTGCGCCGCATCCGGCTGCCTTTTATACCTCGCACATTCCCGAGTGGACTAAATGTTTCCCTGATGATCGCGACCATCGTTGCCATATTGGACTAAAAGTTATTATCGCGGGCGTCGTTGCCACATTGAATTATAGCACGGCGCGAAGCGGTAGGGTTGCTTTGCAAAGCGACAGACTGTCTTATCGTTACACTGCCCACCACTTAGGCTTGTTCGTCCCGAACAAGTGCCGAGGCTCCGCTGTGATGAGGCGCCAGGCGCTCCAAATGGACTACCTTCAGCTTAGCGCCTCTATTGCTGCAACGTTGAATCCGGTATACCACGTCGTTAATCCTAGTCACGACTTCGTACGGTCCTTCCCATGACGCTTGAAGTTTCGGAGACAAACCTTTCCTCCGCTGCGGGTTGTAGAGCATTACCAAATCGCCTTCTTGGAACCCTGCTGAGTTGGCCCGTAGATCGTATCTGGCTTTCGCCTTATCGCTGACCAGTTTGGTGCGGCCCCTTATAAACTGGTGAATTTCCTCCAGTTCCGCCCGCTTATTGACCACGTAGTCCGTCTTAGTGCCTCCCGTTGTGCCGACTACCCCGAACTTCAAGTCAGCGGGTAACCGCAACTCTGTGCCGAACACTGCTCGGGCTGGAGTGAGTGATGTCGTGTCGTGCGGGGCCGACCTGTACGCCATCAGGAACAGGGGGATATGCGTGTCCTAATCCTTTTGATTCCTGCCTACCACTTTCCGCAGGTATTCCTCCAGTGTCCGGTTAAAGCGTTGCACCATGCCGTCGGACTGTGAGTGCAAAGGAGTGGTACGCGTTTTCTTTATCCCCAGCAGCCCACACACTTCCTTGAATACCGCTGACTCGAAATTCCGGCCTTGATCTGAGTGCAACTCCAACGGAACTCCGAACCTGGCTACCCAGTTGTTTACCAGCTTTTCCGAGATCGTAGTGGCCTCCTGGTTAGAAATAGGGTACACTTCGGGCCATTTGCTGAAGTAATCCATTACCACCAGCACATATTTGTTGCCTTGACTGCTAGTTGGGAATGGGCCGGCGACGTCCATAGCAATCCGCTCGAAGGGCGCTCCCACGTTGTACTGCTGCATGCGGCCTCAAGATTTGCTTGTCGGCCCTTTCGCGGCTGAACATCGGTCGCAGCTCTTAATCCACTCGGCTACAGACTCCTGACATCCCAGTAGAATCGTCTTTTTATTTTGGCGACGGTTTTGGTGTGCCCAGGTGCCCTCCACTGGAGTCGTTGTGGTATGCCTCGATGACCTGGTTGATTCTGCATTTCGGCACTACCATTAGAGAGTTGCTGGTCCGACCATCCGCGCTCTCCCATTCGCGGTACAGGCATCCTTCCTTCAGCCGCAGACTTTTCCACTGTGCCCAGTAAGCCTTAGCGATCGGGCTTTCACCGGCCATCTCCTGCCAGTCTGGACGTGCGCCTTGCCTTCAACGATTTTTGCAAGAACCGCATCCTCACGCTGGTCCTTTCGTACCCTCTCCGCAGACCACTCTTCCTCTGGCATAACGCTTATCAACCGGACGTCCACTATCTGTTCTTTGCTTTCGGCTCGCGAGCACTGCCTGCATTCGACTTTGCACGGACGGCGTGACAAGGCATCGGCATTTCCATGGCTACTGCCCTTGCGATGCTCTATCGTGTAGTCGTAGCTCTGCAGTCGCTCGATCCACCGCGCCAATTGTCCTTCAGGATCCTTAAAGTTCAGGAGCCATTTCAATGCCGCATGATCTGTGCGCAGGCGAAACCTTTGTCCATACAGATATTTGTGGAAGTGTTTTACGCAGTCCAATACCGCCAGCAGTTCTCTCCGTGTCACACAGTAGTTGCGTTCTGGTTTCGATAGAACCCTACTGTAGTACGCTATCACTTGTTCCTGGCCGTCTATTATCTGTGATAGCACACCGCCAATACTATTCCCGCTTGCATCTCTGTATCCAGCACAAACATCTCCCCAGGCACGGGGAAGGCCAGAATTGGAGCACTGCACAGTTTTTCCTTCAGACGTGCAAAAGCCTGTTCCTGCTCCTCGTTCCACTCGAAAGCTTGGCTCTTTTTCGTCAGCTTGTGCAAGCTGCTGGCTATGTTCGCGATTCCTGGAACAAATCGGCGGTAGTATGTGCACAGGCCCAGGAAACTGCGGAGTTCGTGTAGATTGCGTGGCCGGGGCCACTCCTTAACCGCCGTGATTTTGCCTTCATCCGTATGTACTCCGCGGGCCGAACCCGTATGACCCATATACTTGACCTCCTTTTGGAACAGCGAGCACTTCTTTGGGTTGAGTTTAAGCCCGGCTTCTCGTATCCGCTCGAATACCTCCTTTAGCTTTCCCAGGTGGTCGTCGAAGTTTTTACCCATCACGATTATGTCGTCGAGGTACACCAGACACGTCCGCCAATGCAGCCCTTTTAGCACGCGTTCCATTAGCCGCTCGAATGTTGCTGGTGCGTTGCAGAGTCCAAACGGCATGACGGTGAACTGCCACAAACCATCGCCAACACTGAAAGCCGTTTTCTCCTTGTCCTTGTCTGCAAGCTCTACCTGCCAATAGCCGCTGCGTAAGTCGAGTGTGGAGAACCACTGCGTGCCTGACAGTGTGTCCAGGGTGTCATCGATCCGAGGTAGTGGATAACTGTCCTTCTTGGTCACATCATTGAGCTTCCGATATTCCACACAAAACCGGGTACTGCCATCTTTTTTCTTGACTAGCACGACCGGCGAGCACCAGGGGCCCGAAGAAGGCTCTATGACCTTGTCTTTCCGCATATTCTCGATCAAATTTGTGACCTCCTCCCTCTTGGCCAGAGGAACTCGTCTTGGCGGTTGGCCAATCGGTTTTGCACTTCCGGTGTCGATGTTGTGCTTCACTATGGCTGTTCTTCCGCCTGCTTCTGCCGCAAATATTGACCCATAGTGCTGCAGGAGAGACCTCGCCTTCTGTTTCTGCTTGGCCGTCAACTCGCTGTTCCACTGGTTCTCCTGCGGTATGGCGTCCATGTTAAAACCACTCTTCTTATTACCTCCAGGCGGGCTACTCTCGCAATTGACCACTGCTACAGCTTCCTTACACTCGCCAATTACCTCATCTTTCCCGACATATCTGGGTGCATTCAGGGGGTTCAGTATTCTGACTGGTATTCTGCCATTTTTAGGTTCCACTAATGTACGTCCGATGATGATGTTGTCGTGTCCTTGTTTCGGTGCTTCTACTACCCACAGCCGACTCGTCCCATCGTCCTCGTCCACCTTTGCCCACACAATCGCCTCAGAATTCGCTGGTATCCTCCTGTGTTGACACGATACAACCTTCCTTACCGCCACGCTTCGCTCATAGCCGGTGTGCAGCGGGAATTCAACGTTGGCATATCTCAGCACATTTTCCTTCAGGTCCAGCGTAAAACCGTGCCTAATCATGAAATCCACGCCGATAATCACGTCGTCCATTATATCCGCGACGATGAACTCATGTTTCAGGCTGCTGGTGCCGATAGCAATCGTTTTTGTAACTTTCCCTCTCACCGGCGCGCGCTCGCCAGTCGCAGTCCGCAGCTGTATGCCATGCAGCGGTTCCCAGTTCTTCAGCAGCTTCCTTTTTATGATCGAATATGACGCTCCAGTATCCAGTGTCAACACGAACAACTTTCCATCTATCCTTCCTTCAATTGTCAAGCTGCTGGGCTGTCGTTTCAGCTGTGAGACAAGGACGGTGGGGCAGCAGGTTTTGGGGATCAGCTCACGCCCCTTTCGGCTGACCCGTTTAAGTTTAACGACTCGCCGTCCTCAGCCCTGCGCTTGTTAGCTGGGCGTCGATTGTCAGTATTCCTCGCTTCAGGCGATTGCGATCGAGAACGGGAACGCCTCTTTCGTTGGCAGCAGTCTCGTGATATGTGGCCCTGCTTGCCACATACCCAGCAAACAACTTTAGAGGGGACCACCCGTGGCCTGCCCGGTGGCTCAGAGCTTATTGCCTGGATCGCAATGTCGTCGTCCGGCTGGATTTGGCGTATCCTCGCAGTTGCATACCGAGTGCTCCCAATCCATGCCGCTTCATATGTCATCGCGCTGGTCACCGTCTCCTTAAATGTCGGCTTGCCCATCATCAACGCACTGCGACGTGTTTCTGGATCATGAAGACCTTCAATAAACGACTCAATTTTCATCCTCTCGAGATCATCAGCACCGAATTTTGGGTAGCACAACTGTACGAGCCGCTCAACGTCTGCTGAATATGTCTGCAGCGCCTCGTTGGCTCTTTGCTTGCGGTTCTTCAGCTCACAGTAGTATAGCACATGGTTGTGCTCGTTGCTATACTTCGCTGCCAACGCTCTCATGACGGCACCGTAATCACTTCTTAAACATTCTGGAACTGATTTGATCACCTCGGCCGCAGGACCTTTCAGCGCCAGTGCCAACCTCCGATCTTTCCTGATATCTGTCCACTGATTTTCCAAAGCAGCCAAGTCGAATTGCAATTTAAATGTATCGAACGGCGCAGCACCATCATAAGTAGGCACTTCTGTTCTGGCAGCAAAACCGTCCTGAACCGGTGGCAAACATTCTCGTGGCTGTACCTCTCGAAGCCGTTCGTCTATCTTTCTGTGCATCGAATCTTCCAGACTGTCAACTCGTTTGTTCAAGGACTCATCCAGGTTGTCAACTCGTCTGTTCAGGGATTCACCCATTTCGTCAAATCGTTTGTCCCAATTGTCCATTCGCGTCTCGAGATGCTCAACTTTCACGTTCAGCCTATTGGAAATTTCCTCCACCTTCTGCTCTATGCGCGCAGAATTTTCCGCCATTTCTCGATTTGCAGTCTCGACTTTTGCCGAAATTTCGAGATTCGTAGTTTCCAGCTTCGCTGCAATTTCTCGATTCGCCGTTTCCATTTGCGCCGACATGCCTTTGAGTGCAGCCATTAGTTGGCTCATGTCCAGCGCTTGTATTGGCGCAACCGCTGCAGCTGTACTCTGTAGCGAAGCAGCACCAGCAGGCGACTCCTCCACCTTGGCCAACGCCTCTAGTTCTTGCGCTCCGAACTCGTGCACAGTCCAATCGACGCCTCGTGCCTCAAATGCTTCTCGCAAGCGCAACTGCAATTCCACCTTTCCGCCAGCAGTCGGCAAATTCCAGGCAGCCAGCAGTCGGCAAATTCAGCTCGAGTTTAACCATGTCCGTGCTCTTATAATTGTATTTATTCATTTTTTTTGTTGTTGTTTATTTTCAATTTTCTACAATCCCACTTCTGACACCAAATGTTACGAATACTAGGTCCAGTGGGCTGTTACGTATCACTGGATTGTGCAATTTGAAAATGAAACAACTTTAATTATTCCAACGCAGCCAATTCAAAACCAACAGTCACTTTATTATTCACAGTTTTACACTTTACTGTTCGTACACTTAAGTATTTGCTTAATTACTCCGTGTGGCAACTTCACTTGTCAAAACCAGACTGACTCGCTGCGCCGCATCCGGCTGCCTTTTATACCCGTCCGGCCATCGCGCAGATCGTTCTCGCACATTCCCCAGTGGACTAAAGGTTTCCCTGATGATCGCAACCATCGTTGCCAGATTGGACTAAAAGTTATTATCGCGGGCGTCGTTGCCACATTGAATTATAGCACGGCGCGAAGCGGCAGGGTTCCTTTGCACAGCGACAGACTGTATTATCGTTACAATATTTTGTGTGCAACCGATGTTGTTTATTGGCAGCCTGATAATGACGATAGCAATAACACCATATTAGTGGAAGAACAAACACCAACAAGCGGATTTTGGCAACACCGACAGCAAAACAGCGATTACTGGCCAGCGCAAGTTCAAATCTAAGTCTGTTAATGGTGCTGCTGCAGATGAGACACGTGCGATGGCTAAAAACGCAGTCGAGATGGTGGTAGAGCGGATGGAGGCTAATTCAGCTCAAGATAGTGCACAAACATTTGGAAACTTTATAGCATCGCAGTTGCGCGGACTTAATAACGATACGTCCAAAAGAATTCAGAAGAAAATAACTCGTGTGATGTTCGATATGCTGGATGAATACGAAACACAGGTAAATATTGGTATAAACACAATTAATTTAATTTTATGTTCTCCTTACATCTATTTTCAATTAGGATTCAGTGGAGCTAAGCGCTTCCAGCAACTCAACAAATCAGGCTGTCATTGAAAATCCTAATCTATCCATAAATGAATTCATACTATTTGATAACTCTAATTAAATAAATTACAACGCTGAGAAATTGTTTTTAGACAATGTTTAAAAGGGTCGTTTGTGGGTTTAAAGCTCATGTGCAGAAACATTAAACAAAGCTAAAGCAAAAAATGTACTACAGTTTTACGAAGATTAATAACATAGTCAAATAACATGTGGATTTCTGATGGCCTCGACTAGTCCGTTATGCATTTTGAGTCACTGAATTTGAATTTGAGGTCGGAATTGAAAAGATTCATCATTTTGGTGGTTGGTGTGAATCATTATTTTATTTATTTATTTATTTTAGTCAATGAATAAACAATTCTTACAGACTAATAACAATATATATTCAAACAATTCATTTAAAAAATTCAGCTAAGTTTCTTAAAACTAAGCTTTTAGGAAGCGCGAGATCAAGTTCAGGAAGAGAATTTAAGTTGCAAAGAGCTCTAGTAATTGGAGCATTTTTGATATAATCAAATCTGCAGAATCCAACATTGAAATAATCAAAATGCCTGAGTGTGCGAGATGGTACAGAGAATGGGATTCTTTGCAACAACTCGGGACAGTCGACAGAGCCGTTTATGACATTGAATATAAACGAGCAAGACAGATAGGAACGCCGGCCTTCCAGTGATTTAAGGTTAAGAAGCAAACAGCGGGAATCATAAGATGGGATAGGATCATAAAAGTTGAGGGAACGAAGGGCGAAGCGTAAGAAAACTTTTTGTATGCGTTCAATACGGTTAATGTGGGAAGCATGATAAGGTCGCCAAATAAACGAGGCATATTCAAGGTTAGACCTAACATAGGAGGAGTAAAGTGATTTAAGAGTATATGGGTCGGAGAAAGAAGAACAGTGACGACGAATAAATGCTAACATGGAATATGCTTTGGAGACGACAAAGTTGATGTGGGAAGAAAAGGACAACTTCGAATCGAAGAATAGACCAAGGTCCTTAAGCTCTTTCATCATCCCAAGAGTGGAGCCAGAAATAGTAAAATACCTATACGTAGGGTTATCCTTCCTGGAGAATAACACATGAGCGCATTTTTTGATATTAAGAAACAGACGATTCTGTTCACATCACCCGTGAAGATTATCAAGGTCCGATTGCAATGCAACATAATCAGAAGGCGACCTTCTGATAGTATATATCTTCAGATCATCAGCGTACAGAAGAAACTTAGCTGAGAGAAAGCAAGAGCCGATGTCATTAATGAACAGGACGAAGAGCAGTGGTCCCAAGATACTGCCTTGGGGGACTCCAGAGGAGGCCACAAAAGGCATGGAAGGAGTTTTGTCAATTACAACGGTACAACACCTATTCGATAAGTAGGACCCGACCCACTTAAGAAAAGACGAGTGGATACCAAGGCGTTCAAGCTTAGAAACAAGGATTCTGTGCGAAACTCTATCAAAGGCCTTGGCAAAATCCGTATAGATGGCATCCACTTCATGGCCGTCCTTAAAAGCCGCAAGACAATCCTCAGTAAATACTGCTAAATTAGAAACTGTAGACTTACGAACCCATGCTGATTAGGGCAAATCAGATTGCGTACTGCAGGGACAAGTTTTTCCTTGACAATTCCCTCAAAGAGTTTAGAGACTGTAGTGAGCTTGGAGATAGGTCTGTAATTCGAGACGGCATTTTTATTACCACTTTTAAAAATTGGAGTAATGGTAGCTTTCTTCCAAGCTTCTATGAAAACTCCCGAAGCTAGCGACTTGTTAAAAATATGTAGTAATGCCTCAATGAGGGAGGAGCATTGTTTAAAGAGAATATCCGAAAAACCATCCGCGTCAGTTTGGGAGGAAGATTTCAAACTCAAGATGCCATTTTCAATATCGTCGTAAGACAATGTTAAAGACCCCAGAGAAAGGGAGGAATTAAAAGATAGTGGACTGTCCAGAATAGCATCAGCGTCAGAAACGAAATTAGAGCTGAAGAACTCAGCAAAGAGATTTGCAGCATCTTCAGCAGAGCCGGCGATTTTATTGTTTAGGAAAAGGGAATTAGGAATACTGGATGTCGATATTTGTTTGGCGTTTTGGGAAATGTTACCACGGTTTGCTTCCAAAGACAACAAGTTGCTTTAGGCCGGCTCTCTTCGCCACTCGCCCGCAATGATATCGCCGTTATTATGTACTCGATCACGCAAATTACTTGATCCTTTCCGCACCAGTAAAAAGTTGTGCAGTGCGCAGCAGGCCAATGTTACTTTTCGTGTTTTTACCGCATCCAAATGAATTGGTGATCGAAGTACACGAAACGTCGCTGACATGATGGCGAATGTGTTTTCAATGGTACGAAGAGCGAGTTAACAAACGATACGCAGATTCTTGTGTTTTTCTTCAACACATGCGTGCTGCGTTTATTGAGTCTGATCTTAAACTGAATACATGTTTCTCTTAATGTTACTTACGATACCTAAAACATTTTCTTTTCGTTATTAGTTTTGTCTGCTAGCAGGTAGCACATGGTGTTAGTTAAATTAGTGTGCTGACAGATAAGGATATTTTGGGTTAGTTTGGGTTTTGTTTGTTTGAGAATATTGTTTGTTGCTGGCTGATATTTTGTTTTGGATTTTAAATTTTGGTGCGTCGATGTGATAAGGAATACATTCCTTAACTCTCCTCTGTGTTAAAATGAAATGTCCTCATTTCGAAACATCTACGCTTGAAATCGCTGTAGTTCGGTTGTGTATCCTTTTTCAAAATCCTGCAGTTTTTGATGGTTTCTAACAACTTTCGATATATGTATATACATTAACACTTGAATATATAATTACGATTAATATATATGAATACGTATATATAAATTAATGTAATTATATATGAATATATAATTAAAACGTTGCGATAGCTAGAATAAGATGTTCCTAAATTGAAATAAGAAATTTTTACATATCTTGTATGTTGGAAACTTATAATTAGATTCAAAGCTTAAAAGGTATTTGTTCGTTTTAATGAGCACGAATTACATTTTTTCTTTGCTCATGATTTGCATATATCTTATTAGCTATTGTAGTACTGTAACTATAATTGTACTGTTATTGAAAGATGTGGACCATTTAATTTTGTCCAGGCTATATGGTATGTTCATTGTTCATTTATTATTAAATTTTTTAGATATTATTTCCTTGAATAATGTTATATTGAACTTTTTGGTTGGGTACTGTTCCCTGTATCTAATGGTCCTTTTATGCAAATATTTAATAATAAAATAATAATAATTGACTGGCACGACAGCCCGCTTACGCGAGACTAAGGCCTAGTTGTACGCGGGTGGAAGGGACCTACAGTTTTATGCCGGTTCCGAACAGCAGGTTGGGAGCTTTTTCATAGGCAATTTTTACTCTCAGAGGTTTGCCATTTCCAGCTGAGAGGACAGCCACCGAAAGAGAAAACGAGTTTCCCGTTATTTTTTTAGGTGTTACTACATGCAGTATTCGATCTTGCGTCGCTCTGCATGCGATTCGTTGGACCGCGCACTAACCAACTGAGCCACGGCGGCTGTCTGCAAATATTTGGTCTTATATAATTTTGACAATTTGATAATTTATAAAATTCGTTATTGCATTTAGCAATTTTTTGTTTAAATTCAAAGTTTCTGTGTTTATAGAATAGGTAGTAGTAATTTAATAGCTAGTGGGATTATATTATACATTTGTCATATACTTGTTATTATTCGAAATTTGTAGATTGTAATAATTGAATTGTTAAGGATGCATACATTGAATATTCAAATAAGTTTATTCAAATAAGTATTATTAATTAATTATTGCTGGAATTCGATATGACTGCTTGTAAATTACTTCGTCTATATTTTTAAGGTTGAGTGATCCAGAGAAGATATTTGTTTGTTTCGCAAAGTTAATTTTATTTGTTATTGCCTCTGCTTTTTTAATTTTTAGTTCCTCAGTTATCGATTGTTGATTTAAATTTTCAAATATTTTCCAAGTTAATACATTTATTTTCCTATGTATTTGTTGTTATTTTCAATAAATTCGTTTAATCCTGTCCTTTTTATTAGATAAAGGTAAGCTAAACCGTGGTGTATGTACACATCGTCTGTTTTAGTAGGTAAACCTTTTTTCGGTTGGGTGTGTAATTGTAACGGAAAGTCCAAGTGCGAATATAGACGAGATTATGAAATCTGGTCCTGTGAGTTGCATGTTTTGTTTTGTTTTTGTATGGTGTTCGTATGCATTGTCCTCCCTCTCACTGCTAAAATCGTGTCCCCGCGATCTTCTTTCACTTTTTGTTTATTACACTTTGTTGCTTTACGGTATATTACATCTCCTAATTGCTGTGTATTTTTTAGAGGTTGCATATTTGGTTGTCTCTCGTACCTGTGTTGTAGACATATTTCACAACATAGTGCCTCTTGTTTACACATTTCCTTAATGTTAGGCCAAAAATGAGTCAATAATATTTCTTGTGTATTATTTTTGTAGTTTTTATGTGCACGTTTATGTACCTGCGTAACTATTTCTTTTTGTTCCTTAATAGAAGTAACACTTCGTTCAATAATGTGTGTGACTAACTAATTAAAACACATTTTTTTGCCAAAATTCGTTTTTATTCATCAACATAGTCCCCTTTTAGGGAGATACAATCATTCCAACGCTTTTCCAATCTTTCGATACCGTCTTTGTAGAAATATTTCTATTCTTTGCCTTCAAAATAGGCGTTAGTTTCGGCGATTACTTCATCATTTGAGCCAAATCTCTTACCACGGAGCATCTTTTTGAGGTCTGCGAAGAGCCAGTAGTCGCCGGGGGCCAGATCTGGAGAATACGGGGGATGAGGAAGCAATTCGAAGCCCAATTCATGCATTTTTGCCATCGTTTTCATCGACTTGTGACACGGTGCATTGTCTTGGTGAAACAACACTTTTTTCTTCTTCATATGGGGCCGCTTAATCGCGATTTCTTCTTTCAAACGTTCCAACAACGCTATATAATAGTCGCTATTGATTGTTTTCCCTTTCTCAAGATAGTCGATGAATATTATTCCGTGCACATCCCAAAATACTGACGCCATAACCTTGCCAGCCGATGTTTCTGCCTTTGGACGCTTTGGGCGGCTTTCACCGGTTGCATGCCACTCAGCAGACTGCCGATTTGACTCTGGAGTGAAATGGTGGATCCATGTTTCATCCATTGTGATGTACCGACGCAAAAACTCCGACTTGTTGCGCGTAAACATGTCCAAACAGCTCTTTGAATCATCGATTCGTTGTTGTTTTTGCTCCGGTGTGAGCAAACGCGGCACCCATTTCGAAAACACGTTTTTCATAACCAAATGTTCGTGTATTATGGTGTGTACACTGCCTGCTGATATCTTTAGAATGTCAGCAATCTCCCCCACTTTCACTTTACGGTCGGACATAATGATTTTCAGTGTTTTTTCAACGTTTTCCGGAATAACAGCGTCATTTGGCCGTCCAGTAGATGGAATGTCATCGGTGTCTGTACGACCACGTTTGAATTCGGCATACCAATAACAAATGGTTCTTTTTGATGGAGCAGAGTCCGAATAATGTTTTTCAAGCCATTCCTGGCATTGAACAGTATTTTTTGTCATTAAAAAACAATGATAAATCAGCACACGGAATTGCTTCGAATTCATTTTTTTTTTTAACCCTTATTCTCATACCCGGGTACCCGGGTGCCCACTGCGATGTATTTTCGTGAAAAAAACTGACAAATAATGAAAATATTTTTTTTACCTTCCGGATCCTCGTTATTTAGGTGAAAAGCGAACAAATCATATCAAAATTTTATAAACACTTTTTAATGAACAAAATATTGAAAACTTAAAAATTTCATGAAATGGGTACCCGGGTACCCCGGGTGCCAAACGACGTTAGTAAGTTTGGGTATGAGAATAAGGGTTAAACTCAAAAGTAGTGTCACTTAAAGCACTGTAACTTGTAAACTAATGGTCGGATTGACATATAATTTTGACAGTAAGCCTAAAAAGGTTCACAATTTCGAAAAAAATATTGATTTAGTATTAGTGCCGCCATCTATGTGTCAGTCACACACATTATTGAACGAAGTGTTAACGTCCGTCACTTGATTTTCAGCGAGTACAAATGTATAAATTGGAAAATTAGTAATAATTTAATATTTTAAATGAAAAACTAGTTCCTTAGCTATTTTCAGCGCGTTAGTAACGTTTGGTCTAATAACGTCTTTTAGTTTAATAAACAAGTCAGGTTTGTCTTTAAAAAATATTTTATGTCTAATTCGACCGGGAAATATTGTTTGGGTAACTACTTCGTTTCTTTCGTTATCCTGTAGTAATATAATTTGATTTTTAAATGAATTAAGTGGCTGCTTAACGCTTTTCATAATATTATTTGGTGAACTTTTTGTGGAATAGGATGTTTGTCAGTAGTATGAGCGTTAATTTCCTTGAAATCCTCAACCATCCGTCTTTTGGGTCTACCTCATCGGTCATCGGTGCCCTTTTTTGGTAAATTCCATATAGGTGAAATACATGGGCTTTTGCTTGGTTGGTTCTTTCTGTCATTAAACGGTTTCTCAATATCTTTCTTAACACATTCTTTCGATTCAGGCAATGTATCACTATAATTATTTCTTATCATAAATGTATCTACCTGGTTTCTAATGTTTTCATTGTTAGTAGTATAATTAATCTTTGATTCAACTCTTGGAACCCTCTTCTTCTGGTATCTTAAGCTATAGTCGAACAAATTTATTTCTGCCTTTATTTGGCGTAATCCTTGTTCATCAAGAATCATGTCATATTCGCTAAGTTCATTAATTTCAAAAAATGTTATATTATGACCATACATTGTAATTATTTTTTTAGAATATATGACTGAGTAGGCATGTAAAGTTTTAGTTTTAAACGGTTTAATTTTAATGAATTTTCCAATTTCACATGTTATATTGATATAGTTATTGGTAGACCCTGTGTCTACTAAAAGGGTAACGGGTGTGCCCGTTAAACCGCACTTTGTTTGAATGTAGAGCAGCCCATTTACTCGCTTTAAAAAGGTACTTCCTGATTCATATTGTTCTTCATAATTACAAAAATCGTCAGATTCTAATTCTTCGTGTTTAGTCTGATTAATTTGCATTATATTTTGTGGTATAGCCCCATTCTGATTACTAAGTATCTTATCTCTTCTATACATATCATTTGCATTGTTATAATTACCATTTAAAGTGTTATTGTTCCTAGTTGTCCGTACAAACTGTCTGGAACTATCCACGTCCATTGGGATTGGTGCAGGTTGTTGTTGCTCTGGTTCATTGTTGACACTCCTTGGTTGTTGAAACTCATTTCTCTGCATCCTTATATCTGGTCTGTACTGTTGCTGTTGTCTGTCCTCTCGGTGTGAATGTGCATTACGATTATCGTTGAATCGTTGTCCATATACTGAACTGTTGTTGAATCTCACTGGAGTTGATTGTACCTCAAACTGATGATTCAAGTTGTCGTGGTAAATCGTGCAGGCTATCGCATATGCGGATTCCAAATTTGTCGGATTGTTACTGTACAATGTGGGGATCAGGGTTTGGATCCACAAGGCAAAGCACCTGACTGCACGGATGTAGACGTGGTCCACATCTTCGGCTGCGATCCTTGTGGGTACCAGGCCAAGTGTACTCAACGCCTTCACGAAGGTTGCTTCTGGTGACCGGGCGGTCCCCGGGCGGCTGTTGAAGCTTGTCTTCTCAGCTGGCGAAGTTTGAGATGCGGAAATCCAGGAGCGTCTGACCCACAGTGGGCGGCTCCCTGGTCAGCGTCTGATCTCCATGTTAGGAGCGGCTGTTTTCTTATCATCTTTTGGTGGCGTGATAGATGTCAAAGAAACGCCACAGGGGAAGGCGACCCCCTTCATCAAAACCATTCTGGAGGGCTCCCATAAGGACTCTTTTACGGTGCAGGGAGTCGGATCCCCAGTACCGGCGGTAGACAGTGGGCGAGCGGGCTGTCTGGCGTCGTTATCCAATGACCGCTTAGGCTGCGCAGCGGGACCCCAGGCTGCGCGGTCTACTAACGCTACTGGGAAGCAGGAGGCGCCCAAACCTGCCTTAAGCAGGCAAGGAGCGCAGGACACCACCGCTCAGGCCAGTCCCTCAATTTCCGGGGTGGTGCCTCAGTTTCAGGGTCTTCGGCTCGACGTTGCTATAGAAGAGGGATCGACGATTCTCTCGCAAAATAGCGGCGTCGAGTCTGCTGACTCTGACATGGAGGCGGCACTCCTAGAGGAGACGGACGAACCTGCGGCCACCGGTTCCACTCCTGGAACGTCCTTGGCGGGGGAAAGTAAGGCGAGCAGTGCTGCGAAAAAAGCCAGAAATGGCTACCGGCGCTCACTTGCTTTCCTTCGCAAAGTGAACAAAGGTTCAGTACCCTTGTCTGACAAGGAGAAAGACCTAGTTAAGAAGCACCAGAAAATCGTTGCAAAATACGAAAAGAAGCAGGCGGCGATTTCTGGTGCTACGACATCGACTACTGCAGCAACGCCTGGAGACAGCGCCACTGCTGCACAGTCGACTAGTGGTACAGCAACGGCGGCAAAGCCTGGTATTAGGGCCACGGCCGCTACAGCTGTACGACCGGACAGAGGAGGGGCGGCGAAGCCTGGAAACAGTGCCACGGCTGCCTCGTCAGTACGGAAGGCTGATCAGAAGCCATCCACCTCGACAAAGCCCACTTCCACCGCAGTGAAAAGTGTCAACACAGCTACGCGTGGGCAGACGTGCCTTTTTTGCTCCCGGTTTTTAATGTTTTTATCCGTCTCGCGCGTGTTTTAATGTTCGTCCGCCTGTTGTGTCTGTCTTTTTACACAGTGTCAGCTACCCCGCGTGTGCCATCAAACAAATTACAAATTGCATATTGCAAATATAAATTAAAAACGCAAAAACGAAATCGATCACCGAATCTAAAATGCCGTTAACTCGCCGTCCGCCGCATTAAACTCTGCTCGCGTGGTGTTGTTTGTGGTTTTCTTTCCGTGTTTCCCTCCTCCGTCCGTATTCAGTGGCGCTACTTGCGGTCTTGTTCGACACTGAGAAATTGACTGTTCTGTGGTAAAGGCATAACACTTACCACAGAGCATAATCAATTTCTTAGTGCGGCAGATCTCATTCCCAGCTACTTTCCTTGCTCTTTAGCTCATATAGACCATGGTGGTGGACAAATTCCGCATAGCCTTCTGCAACGTGCGCGGGCTCAGGGCGAACTTTTTTGCCGTATACGCATTTGTTAACCTCCATAAACCCCATGTAATGGCACTAGGTGAAACCCAGGTTTGTGGGGATGCAGATCCACTGGATTTTCACATCCCTGGTTACCACCTACTGCCATTATTCTCTCCTCACAGGGGTCTTGCCATTTATGTGTGCAGTAATGTTGCGTACCAGTGCCAGCAACAACTATACACGACGGATGCCGAATTTAGCTCCATGTGGGTTAAATTCAATATCCAGTCGCACATTCTGCACTTCTGCTTCCTATATAGGAGCCCGAATTCAGGGAGAGATTTTACTTATAACAAGTTTGATATTCTCTCTGATTCTATTTCTCAGATTCTGGAATCGTATCCGAATAGTGAAATTGTAGTTGCTGGTGATTTCAATATTCATAATTCCAATTGGCTACGCCATTCCAGCCACACAACTCCTGAAGGCTTATTTGTCGAGCTCTTTGCCGAGTCTAATAACTTGACTCAATTAGTGCATGAACCAACGCATATCCCCTGCGTTGCGGGGCAAGCTCTCAATACTCTAGACCTTTTTCTCACTTCACATCATGAAAAATATGATGTTGAAATGCACGCACCTCTTGGAAACTGGGACCACTGTACCATTTTGGCGTCTTTCTCATACTCTTCTATCCGCAATGCTTCGCTCTTAGCCCCGAAGCGGCTAGTGTGGATGTATGATAAAGCTAACTGGAGTGGACTTAATGAATTTTTCGCCCACTTCAATTGGAAATTGTGTTTTCTTGATAGAAACATAAATGCCGCAGCCAAAATGGTTGAAGAAATTGTATTATTGGGAATGCGGTCCTTTATCCCCAATAAGCAAATTTGCATTAAACCCAAGGACAATATCTGGTTTAATGAGACATGCAGAATTGCTGTCAGGTCTAAAGAGGAAGCTTTCAGAGCATGGCAGGCAAATAAAAATGCCACCACTGAACAGCTGCGTAAACAGGCTAGAAATCGATGCAATGCCATCCTAAGGCGCCAAAAGTTTCTGCACGAACAGCGCCAAAGGAAAAAAGTTCTTCAATGCCAGCGTGGTAGTAAGAACTTCTGGTCATTCGTTAAGAAGGTGAAGAATCAAACATCGTCTTCCATTCCAACTCTTCTTAACAATGATCAAATCATCACTCACTCGGTTGATAAAGCTAATTTGTTGGCTAAAATTTTCGCAGAGAATTCTTCCCTGCCCCCCAGCGATCAACCACTACCCGTAGTCGAGAACGTATCTTGCTCTATGCCAGAAATTCATTTTCGGACACGGGTAGTTAAAAGGGTGCTTGCAAATCTCGATATTAATAAGGCTTCAGGGCCGGACGGCATTCCAGCCCTTGTTTTGCAAAAGTGCGCTACCTCACTGGCTTGTCCATTACGCAAACTTTTCAACATGTCATACACCACAGGTGTATTTCCGACATGTTGGAAGGTAGCAAATGTTCAACCAGTTCCTAAAAAAGGCAAGACTACTGACCCTGCGAACTACCGACCTATAGCAATCTGCTCGGTGCTTTCCAAAGTAATGGAAAGCATTGTAAACTTCAACCTTGTGAAGTATCTGGAGCACAATAGACTGCTAAGTGACCGCCAATACGGCTTTCGAAGACAGCGATCGACGGGAGACCTTATGGCGGTCCTCACCGAGAAATGGAACCATAGCATTCTAAACCTCGGTGAAAGCAAGGTTGTTGCACTGGATATTTCCAAGGCCTTTGACCGGGTGTGGCATAAAGCGCTCGTGTCTAAATTGATTGCCTATGGCGTCGGTAGTATCTTCTCTCGTTGGATTACGAGCTTCCTCTATGATCGTTCTATTCGTGTTGTAATAGACGGCATAGCCTCGGAAAAGCATTCCCTTAGCGCGGGAGTGCCGCAGGGTTCGGTCCTTTCTCCAACCCTTTTCCTTATCTTCATCAATGACCTATTGTCGTCGACGAAGAATCCCATCTACTCGTTTGCGGATGACAGCACCATTTGTCATTCATACTCCTTCACAAAGCGCTCCAGCTCTGTGGAGATTGAGAGAGAAAGGCGCCGTATGAATGACACACTTAATAGTGACCTACAAACAATCTCCAAGTGGGGTCAAGCGAACAGGGTCGATTTTAATCCTCGCAAGACCCAATGTTGCCTGTTATCCCACAAGCGAGTCTCCCTCTTGATGTTCTGGGCATGTCCATTAAGAATGATCTTCGTTGGAACGATCATATTTTTGGCGTGTCGAAAGAAGCAGCCAAGTGCCTCGGCTTCTTAAAGCGGTGCAAAAAATATTTCACCCCGTCCGATCTCCGCATTATTTATACCACTTATATCCGACCTAAAATGGAGTTTAACTCGCACCTGTGGGCGGGGGCTTCAAAAACCCATTTGGACCTCCTGGACCGGGTGCAAAACCGTGCGATTAAACTTATAGGGGACAGTAGGGCATCCAGCTCTATTGACTCCTTGGAGCATCGTCGAAACGTGGCATGTGTGGTGTTATTCTACCGATACTTTTTCGGTAATTGCTCAGTGGAGATGAGCAGTCTGATGCCATCACTCCGGGTATTCCCACGGGCAACCCGTTTGAACACTGGCGCTCATGCATTCCACGTTGAAACGATGTTCCAGCGCACTACGCATTACAGAGAAAGTTCGTTTCTGGCCCGCACAGCGCGGCTGTGGAATGGTCTCCCTGCGGATATCTTCCCCAGCACTTATGATCTTGATGGGTTCAAGGCAAGAGTCCATAACCACTTCACTCTTAACCCTATCTCCTAACCTTTATATCCTTCCTGAACCAACGCAATGCCTCGCATTAATAGGGGTCATCCCCTGCGCGTTTGTTTGAGTTTAAAAAAAAAAAAAAAAAAAAAGTGGAAAAGGCGGTCAAACGGGGTAGATCGGGGGACGATCAGCCTACAGGGGAGGGGAAAAGGCTGAAACCCGAGCTTCTCCTCTCCACAGGAGCTACAGATTGCCGTAGTGGACCGGAGCGATCCCGATGGGAAAATTCGTCCGGAAAACTGGCTCTCTGTTGAGGCGCGCATTCTGCGAGCGATGCTCGGGGCGGCGGACGACCAGATCGACTTCGACGGCGCTGGCTGGCAGAGGGGCGTAAAGATCGTCGGTGGTGGCAACAGGCAGTCACTTGACTTCCTGGTGCGCACGATCGGCGGTCTTGAGCCTCTCTGGCAGGGGGCAAAACTCGAGGTTATACCTCGCGACCGATTGCCTCTCCGACCTATCGTAACACTGTGGGTCCCCCCTCCAGTCATGGAGGATGCCGACACGTTGAAGCTGATAGGTCGGCAGAACAGCGGCCTAAACACTGGAGAGTGGAGAGTAATTTCCTCCACTACTAGCAAAAACGAGACGGGTAAGGACCTCGTGGTCGCTGTTGACCAACCGTCCTTTAGTCATCTACGAGACTCCTCTGGTATTGTCAAGTTCGGTTTGGGTTCCTTGAAAGCTCGTTTCCCCAATAAGGAGCGTGCCACACAGGGAAAGGCTGAAGGTAGTGCAGATAAACCTGCACCACTCTAAGGCCGCCACCCACGATCTTATGCAATTCCTGGAGGAGGAGGAGGTTGACTTGGCCTTAATTCAGGAACCCTGGCTCGTCAGAGACAGTGTTTGTGGATTGGGGTCAAGTCAATTCAGAGTACTTCATTCGCGTGGTGAAGGTAAGATACGAGCCTGTATTGTTTATAGAAAGTACATTAATATGTTTCTCTTGTCTCAATACAGTACTGGTGACCTGTGTGTGGCTGCATGTGAGCGAATGGAGGGGCATGACCTTATCCTCTCGTCCGCATACATGCCATTCGAAGGAGAGGAACCACCGCCAAAGGAGGTCCGGGACCTTGTTGCGCACGCCCGATCACGGAGACTTGATCTCATCATCGGGTGTGACGCCAACGTTCATCACGTTCAGTGGGGAAGTTCCGGCACCAACAGCAGGGGTGAGTCCATTTTTGAGTTTCTTCTTAATTCTAACCTTATGCTATGTAATAGGGGCAATACGCCAACCTACCATAACAGGGTTAGGGAAGAAGTTATAGATATAACCTTGGTTACCGACTCTAGTACCATCTCTGTGGTCGACTGGAAAGTACTGACGGAATGTTCGTTTTCGGACCACAACCGGATAGTCTTTTCCGTGGCCATGAAGGTGGGGAGTCCACCAGCCTATAGGAATCCGAGAAAGACTAACTGGCCTAGATTCAGTGCACTAGTTTCCGAAAAACTGGCGTCGCGCAAGGCGACAGCTACCTTTGAAAGAAACAACATTGACAGGTCAGTTAGTCTTTTAACGAAAGTTCTTAATACATCTTTCAAGAAATCGTGTCCAAAAAGTCGAGCTCCACGGAAAACCAACGCAGTTTGGTGGACCCCAGAGCTAAGACAACTGAGGACAGATACTAGGCGTCTCTTCAATAAGGCTAAGCTTAGTCAAACTGAAGAAGACTGGGGAGCCTACAAGGCTAGCTTTAATAAGTTTAAGAAAACTTTTAGGGCGGCCAAGCGGGATGATTGGAGGAATTACTGTGAATCCCTCGACAATGTTAACGAGGCCGCCAGAATCCGTAAGGTGCTAGCCGGGGTTTCACACACCCCTGGCAGCATCAGGAAATCTGATGGATCATGGACGGAGTCGAGGGAGGAACTTCTTGAGATCCTCATGAACACTCACTTTCCTGGATGCACGGATGTTGCTGAGGCGACCACGTCGCATAGGCAACAAACACCGCAACCGGATGGTCTAGTTCAGAGGATAATTAGCGAAGCCAAGGTGGCATGGGCAATTGACTCCTTCAGCCCGTATAAATCCCCGGGCCCTGATGGTGTCATTCCTGCTATGCTACAATGGTCTAAGGAGGCGGTGGTTAAGATCCTGACGAGAATCTTTCGTGGATCTCTCCAACAAGGAGAAAGGAAAGAGGTTAGGGTGGTGTTCATTCCCAAAGCAGGGAAAGTGAACCACTTAACAGCAAAAGATTACAGACCGATCAGCCTTTCATCGTTCTTACTTAAGACTCTTGAACGGCTGGTAGACGTCTATATTAGAGAAGTGGCACAGTCCAGAGGACTCTGCAAGGCGCAACATGCGTATTGCAGGGGAAAATCTGTCGACAGTGCCCTGCATAAGGTCGTTCAGACGATCGAAAGATCGCTGAACTCTAAGGAGTACACGTTAGCCGCTTTCCTCGATATCGAGGGAGCCTTTAATAACGTTACCTTGGGGGCTATAATCAACGCACTTAGAAAGTTCGAAGTTCATGAGAAGGTGGTAAAGTGGACCAGTGACATGCTCAGTAGCAGAAGGGTCCACTCTAACCTAGGCCTGTGCTCAGTGAGGAAACTTACTACAAGGGGCACACCACAAGGGGGTGTTCTTTCGCCTCTGCTGTGGCTCCTTGTAGTAAATAGCATCCTCGAGATCTTCGAAACCAGGAGGCTACGAGTAGTAGCATATGCAGACGACGTCACTATCCTGATCCCTGGAAGATTCCTGTCCACAATCAGTGATCTCATGGAGTCTGCTCTAAAGGAACTTTCCAAGTGGGCAGAGCTTAACGGTCTAGAGGTTAATCCCTCTAAGACTGTTTTGGTACTGTTCACCCGGAAATACAAAATACCGAAGTTTGAGCTGCCTAAACTTGGCGGCACTACTCTCACCCTATCACCCGAGGCTAAATACCTTGGCACCATACTTGACTCCAAGCTCTCTTGGGGGCGCAATGTGGAAGAGCGGGTGAAAAAGAGCCTGAATGCTTTTTACATTTGTAAAAGGACTTTCGGGAAAAAGTGGGGATTGCAGCCGACTATCGTGCATTGGATGTACACTGCGATTATACGGCCGATGCTAAGTTACGGAGCCATTGTCTGGTGGCCGGCTACGGGCACCAAGACCCTGGTAACGAAACTGACGAAGGTGCAGAGACTAGCGGCTATGGGAATAGCAGGCACTGTCAAAAGCACCCCACAGGCCGGGCTGGAGGTGATCTTGCACCTCCACCCGATTGAGCAGTTCATTAAGTGTTGCGCTGCTAAAGGCGCTCTCAGATTGAGGGAAGCCAACTTGTGGAGGCAACACGCTTATGGGCACTCTGGAATTCTAAAGTCTTTCGCGAAGCCGGATATCGGTTATCAGGTGGATTCCTGCACGGACTATCTGATCCCATACCTGGATTTCGACACGCGAGCACTAGCCTCATATCCCACAAGGGAGGAATGGGAGGTGACAGGTGCGATGAGAGACGCTTCTATCACCGTTTTCACCGACGGCTCCAAAATGGAGGAAGGTACTGGAGCTGGTCTCTACTCCGATGTACTGCAGACACGCATGTCATTCAGACTGCCGGACCTCTGCAGTATTTTCCAAGCAGAGATCTATGCAATTTGGAAGGCTGCCGAACTTATCCGTGACAGTGGGTTACCACCCACAGATGTCACAATTTTCGTGGATAGTCAGGCGGCGCTTAGGGCGCTGGAATCAGTTGTTGTGAAATCAAAGGTAGTGCAGAGGTGTCGTACCGCACTTCAAGGCATTGGGCACCACCAGGTCACTCTCTGTTGAGTTCCGGGCCACTCAGGAGTGGCAGGGAACGAAGCAGCGGACGAGATGGCAAGAAAAGGGGTGGCTTTGTCTGCCACCGAAGTGGATACCTCTGTGTTTCCTCCGATATCTGCCCTGTACATGTATATTGACAGGTTGACCAAAAAGGAAATTGAGTCGTCATGGCGTACCAGGACCGACTGCGGCACCTGCCGGGCACTGTGGCCCTCCCTCTCTTTGACGAAAACACGATTCGTACTGTCTCTGAGTCGTACCTCTATTCGACAGCTCGTTGGAGTCATCACCGGACACTGCGCTATTGGATCTATGCTTACCAAATGGCGCCTCTCGTCCGGTGATGTCTGCCGTAGCTGTGGAGATGAAGAAGAAGTAGAAACGATACAACACTTCCTGTGCCACTGCCCGGCTCTGCAGGAACGCCGACTCCGCACCTTGGGGTCAAGGTTCCTGACAGACCTGGCTTGCGCAGCGAAAGTCGAAATCTCGAATCTGCTCTCCTTCATTAAGAGGTCGAACTGGTTTCCCCTTGACTGAGACTATTGGTTGGCTCCAGAACACCATAAGAAGGGATTCACAATGGGCCATTGTGGCCTCCGAGTGGAAGTGCGGTCCTGCCGCACACACCCTTCCCTACCTAACCTAACCTAACCTACTGTACAATGTTCCGCTAGTGAATTTAGAATTTAGCCCGAGGATAAACGTTCGCACTGCTTCCTGGTTTGCATAGTCCTTCATTGCTTCGTTGTTCTGGTCCGCGGACATCTCGATTTTCGATAGTGCCAAATTTAGTGCCTTGGACACCTCGCTGTGAAACTCTGCAAGTGTTTTCCTGCCTTGCGTGATCTTCCTCATCTCATCCAGCAAACCGTATAAAGGCCGTTGATCCGCAAAGGTGTAATTCAACCGACTGATGATCGCATAGAAATTCATTTTCGTGTTGTGGTTTGTGAGAATATCAGCGGCTGCTCCTACTATCTTTGTCCTTACGATTCCCAAGGCGCTATAGTATCTCGGATGTTGACTATAGTCTTTTATTGCTTCCATGAAAGTCCATGCTTGTGACCTCCATGATCTGTATTGACTCTTATTTCCGTCGAAACTTGGCAGAGATTTAGTGTGTTCCTCGTTGGGCGTTCGGACAGAAAAGAGATCGAATTCAATGTGTAACATAACACGTGAGCGTTCTTAGCTTAATCTACTACAAAAAGCAATCAGTGTTGGTAGGTAGCAATATCTTATACTAAGTAACAAGTGTTGGTAGGTAGCAATATCTTACACTAAGTAACCATAATAGTATTACAATTAGCCATAATTAAACTTAGGTACGCCACACTACCCTCCTCCTAGAAACTCGGAAGGGTTGCGACAAATGCGGGCTTGAGTCGGTCGATGGAGACTTTTACTTCGTTGTTGTTGACTTTGATGACGTAGTACTTTGGAGTCCGGGCTAGAACCTGGTACGGACCTTTGTACGGTGCCGAAAGCGATGGGCGTACGGAGTCGTCTCTGATGAAAACTTGATTGCAAGACTTTAGCTCTGGGTGAACGAAAACTTTCGGAGTAGTATGCCACGAAGCATCCACCGGTCGCAGGTCGTTCATTACGCGCCGCAATTCGTCGAGTATCTCGTGTTCACTGGTCGTGGGCTTGCTGCTGACGAAAAATTCGGAAGGTAGGCGTAGAGTTGCGCCGTATACAAACTCTGCCGGTGTTGCCATTAAATCTTCCTTAAAGGTGGAGCGTAAACCCAGTAATATTAATGGCAAATACACTGTCCACCGGTCGACGTTGTGACACAGGATAGCTGATTTAAGCGTTCGGTGCCACCTCTCAATCATACCATTTGCTTGAGGGTGGTATGGAGTCGTGCGTAAATGGTTAACACCGAGGCGTTGTAATAAATGTCGAAATAGGGCGCTCTCAAATTGCCTTCCGAGATCTGAAGTGATGGTGACAGGAACGCCGAAACGCGAAATCCATTCGTTGAGCAAGGCCTTTGCTACCGTAGGCGCTGTGATGTCCGGAATCGGTACGGCATCAGGCCATCGTGTGAACCGATCGATGATTGTGAGGCAGTAGCGATTTCCTTCGGACAGTGGGAACGGGCCCACAATGTCGATGTGAAGGTGCGCGAACCTTTGAGTCGCGATCTCGCGACGCTGCAATACGGCTTTGTTGTGACGAACTACTTTATTTCGCTGACACTGAATGCAATTACGCGCGAAATTTCTGCTATCTCGCTGAATTGATGGCCAAACGAAACGCTCTGTCATGAGGCGCGCCGTAGCTCTTGTTCCGGGGTGTGAGAGGCCGTGTATGGAATGCAAGGCGTTCGATCTGAATGTCTTAGTAACGAAAGGGCGTACGCTTCCAGTTGAGCAGTCGCAGTAAACCTTGCGGCCACTGGAAGGAAGGGAAAATTTCTTAAATTTGAGTGAATGAGCAGTGTTACCTGACAGCAATGCTTGTAGCTCATCGTCGTTCTCCTGGTCTTCAGCTAGCTTGTCGTAATCAATAGGTCCGCAATCGATTGATTGAATACGCGACATCAAATCGGCTGCTGCGTTGTCCTCGCCATGTACGTGGCGGATGTCCGTAGTGATTTGAGAAATAAAATCGAGTTGTCTCACTTGACGGTCCGAAGCTTTGTCAAGTCGCTGAACGAAAGCATAGACCAATGGTTTATGGTCGGTGTATACATGGCAATTTCTTCCCTCGACCATGAACCGAAAATGTCTCAATGCGAAATACACAGCTGTTAATTCCCTATCATAAGTGCTATAGCGCGACTCTGATTTTGAGAACTTCCGAGAAAAAAATCCAAGGGGCTGCACGCATCCATTGACCACTTGGTTAAGAACAGCGCCCGCGGCGAAACTTGATGCGTCGACCCATAGCGATAACTCTGCATTTGGTAAAGGATGCGCGAGTAGAGCGCTGTTCGCTAGTGATTGCTTGCACGCTTCGAAGAGTTGTTCCGTCTCCTTGCACCACACTAAGGGCGTTTGGTCATTGCGCTGATTTGCAGTTACCATAGCAAAAAGAGGGCCTTGCGTTTCTAGTGCGTGCGGCAAGAACCGACGATAAAAGTTCAGCATCGCAAGAAAGCGTTTTAGCTCCTTTGCCACAGTTGGTCGCTTGAAGTTTAAAAGCGCTTCCACACGACTGGCCAAAGGACGGATGCCTTCTTTCGTAACGGTGTGCCCAAGGAACTCGAGTTGCAGAACTCCTAGTTCGGATTTCGCTACGTTGATCGTAAGGTTATGATGCCTAAGTCGCTCGAAGACTTGCCGAAGGTGGTTCCGATGTTCTTCAAAATTCTTTGAAGCTACGCACACGTCGTCCAAATAGGTAAATACGAAATTGAGACCGCGAAAGACCTCGTTGATGAGGCGTTGGAAAGTCTGAGCGGCGTTTCGAAGACCGAATGTCATCTGCGTAAACTCGTACAAGCCGAAAGGAGTAGTTATTGCCGTCTTGCATACGTCGTCCGGGTGGATCGGAACCTGATGGAACGCTTTCCGTAGGTCAATCTTTGAGAAGACAGAATTACCTGCTAAGATATTCGAGAAATCGTGGAGAAATGGCAATGGGTAGCGATCTGGAATTGTCTGCGAATTTAACGCCCGGTAGTCTCCGCAGGGCCTCCAAGAGCCGTCCGATTTGCGCACCATGTGTAGTGGGCTTGCCCAACTGCTGCTTGAGGGGCGACAGATGCCGAGCTTAAGAAGTGATTCAAATTCCTCGCGCGCTGCTGCAAGTTTTTCAGGCGAAAGCCTGCGTGGGCGTGCGAAAATAGGCTGGCCGTTCGTAATAATCCGGTGGACGACCGTGGAATTTGTCGACGAACCAACGGGCATCGCGCGCGTAATATCAATGAACTCACGCAAAATGTCTTGAAATTTAGAATCGGCGCTGATTGTTTTCACGCTAATAATATTCGTTCTATCGATTTCACAAGTGGTTCGCAGTTCAGTTTTACTATCGCGTAAAGTTTTTCGTTTGAGGTCCACCAAAATATCAAAGTGGCTCAAGAAGTCTGCGCCAATGATGGCGTGGGACACGTCGGCTATCAAAAAGTTCCACATGAATTCGCGTCGTAAGTTTAAATTTAATTTTAAAAGCGCTTCGCCGTACACTACTATAGGCGAACCGTTGGCTGCAAACAATTTCATTTCGCTGGGATTAGCTCGAGCTGATTTCGCGCTCAGAGGTATTACCGATACGTCGGCACCAGTGTCTATCAAAAATGTTAGTTTCGTTGACGAATCAAAAACGCGGAGTCGGAAACTTCTGACAGAATCGGGTTGTCTGCTGGTGCCTGAAATTGTCGCAGCCGAACGCTGTCATTGCGAAGGAGTTGTTTGTAGAAATGTGCAGGGCTCCCGACATTTTGTTGCGCGGTTGCCGAAAGTTTTATGGTACCAACAAAAACCGTTATTTGAGGGGGCACCATTGAGAGTCACTGGTTGCGAAGGTGGTCGCGAAGGTGATCGAGAATGATGGCCTTTGACCTTCACCTGTCTTTGCAGAGCGCGAGATAATTCGGCGATTTCACTTTTGAGATTCGCGATTTCCGTACGTGACGAAATGAGGTCAATGTTGCCGTTGTTATGCCACTGTATTGATTCTGCTATCGAATCCGCGATTTTTACCTTTTCCGCGAGCGGGACCGCAGCCGCGATGATTGCGGCCTGCACATACGGAGGGACTCGCGTTACCCACAAGTCGTGGAGCAGGCTGTCGTTGAGTGTAGTGCCCGCCACACGCTTCATTTCTCCAAAGAGCTCGCTGGGCTTTCGGTCTCCAAGATGCATGTCCTTAAGCACCCTCTGCAGGCGGCGCTGTTGGCTGTCTGTAAAGTGTTCCGTTAACTTTTGCTTTAAGTAGTTAAATTTGTCGACGACAGGCGCCGCGTCGATGAGTGGCTTCAGCTCGAGCAATTTCTTCGGTGGAAGACTTGCGAGCACGATATGGAACCTTCTGGTGTCGCTTATTACTGCTGATGCCTGGAACCAGAATTCCAAGGCGTAAAAGTACGCTTCGATGTTTTCGTCGCCCGTCAATACAGGTAGGGGAATTCGTGGCGTTCCCCCGTGCTCTTCTATGGGGCTCGTGCTGCCTCCGGCGGTGATTGTGGCGCTGCTGTCCAGAGACATGGTGTAGTCACTTAAAAAACGTGCGGGGTCACCAGTTTAGTGTGTTCCTCGTTGGGCGTTCGGACAGAAAAGAGATCGAATTCAATGTGTAACATAACACGTGAGCGTTCTTAGCTTAATCTACTACAAAAAGCAATCAGTGTTGGTAGGTAGCAATATCTTATACTAAGTAACAAGTGTTGGTAGGTAGCAATATCTTACACTAAGTAACCATAATAGTATTACAATTGGCCATAATTAAACTTTGGTACGCCACATATATCCAAATCAATTTCTTTTGGATCAATAATATTTAACTGAACTTCCTCGTGTTCACTAATTGTTGTTGCCTGTGGAGATATTAGCCTTTGGGTTAAATGTTCCTGTTGCTCTTGCATAGCGGCGATCATCGTAGTAATTTCTGCGGTGAGTTGGGCCATTCGCTGCTCCATTTTTGTTACTCTTACTGCCATTTTGGTTTTTTCTGCTAAATATATTTTGCTTGTAACCGTCGAAAACTCTTGGTGTCTTCGATGTCCGTCCGCTTCGTGATGGATCGATCAAAACCTTGCTGATGAATTAACTGTCCAATATTCCAGGATCTGTTAATTTTCCAAAAGTATTATCCGCTGTTTCAGGACTTATACCTTGGTGTTTTGTTTATTATTTAAGCACTTTTTTCAAACACTAGTGCTGGAAGTCCTACTTCCCGCGGAATTTTTTTAATTTTATTCTATCCTTTTTTCATCACCGTAGGATAAAAATGGCTTAAATACCGGCTTGAGTCCCCAGTTAACAAACGATACGCAGATTCTTGTGTTTTTCTTCAACACATGCGTGCTGCGTTTATTGAGTGTGATCTTAAACTGAATACATGTTTCTCTTAATGTTACTTACGATACCTAATACATTTTCTTTTCGTTATTAGTTTTGTCTGCTAGCAGGTAGCACATGGTGTTAGTTAAATCAGTGTGCTGACAGATAAGGATATTTTGAGTTAGTTTGTGTTTTGTTAGTTTGGGTTTTGTTTGTTTGAGAATATTGTTTCTTGCTGGCTGATATTTTGTTTTGGATTTTAAATTTTGGTGCGTCGATGCGATAAGGAATACATTCCTTAACTAGCGCGACTCAGTCGATAATTATGTATGCGTTTCGGTGGTAGTAAATTTCGCATTGAATATGGTTTCATTATATGAGTTGTTAGGGCAAATGTATCATCAGCTACAAATACATGCGGCACTTCGATAGAACGACCAGGTAAAGGCTTTGGTGGTGGCAAATTCAATTTGTCATTGTAAAGCGCATTTGCAAATGTGCATGCATTAAAAACGCCGCCATCAGATGATCGCCCATTGCATCCAACATCAACGTATATGAATTTGTACTCCGCGTCACATATAGCCATAAGCACAATGGAATGGATGCCTTTGTAATTGTAATAAACGCTGCCTGCATTTGGTGGAGCGATCATGTTGACATGTTTACCATCAATGGCACCCAAACAATTGGATAAATTCCAAACATTTCGGAATTTTTCCGCAATTTCTGCCCATCTCTCTGTGCTTTCTGGTACTTACAATGAAGGCAAATATATTGTTACGAATACTACGTCTAGTGGGCTGTTACGTATCACTGGATTGTGCAATTTGAAAATAAAACACGCTCAGTTTCTTAAACGCAGACAATAAAATAAACCAACAGTCACTTTATTATTCACAGTTTACACTTTACTGTTCGTACACTTAAGTATTTGCTTAATTACTTCGTGTGGCAACTTCACTTGTCAAAACCAGACTCACTCGCTGCGCCGCATCCGGCTGCCTTTTATACCTGCCAGGCAATTGCGCAGATCGTTCCCGCACATTCCGGAGTGGACTAAAAGTTTCCATCATTGCCAGGTTGGACTAAAAGTTATTATCGCGGCCGTCGTTGCCAGATTGGACTAAAAGTTACTATCGCGGGCGTCGTTGCCAGATTGGATTATGTCAGGCACGTAGCGGCAGGGTTGCTTTGCACAGCGACAGACTGTCTCATCGTTACACTGCCCACCACTTAGACTTCTTCGTCCCGAACAAGTGCCGAGGCTCCGCTGTGATGAGCCGCCAGACGCTCCAAATAGACTACCTTCAGCTTAGCGCCTCTATTGCTGCAACGTTGAATCCGGTATACCACGTCGTTAATCCTAGTCACGACTTCGTACGGTCCTTCCCTTGACGCTTGAGAGACAAACGTTTCCTCCGCTGCGGGTTGTAGAGCATTACCAAATCGCCTTCTTGGAACCCTGCTGAGTTGGCCCGTAGATCGTATCTGGCTTTCGCCTTATCGCTGACCAGTTTGGTGCGGCCCCTTATAAATTGGTGAATTTCTTCCAGTTCCGCACGCTTATTGGCCACGTAGTCCGTTTTAGCGCCTCCCGTCGTGCTGACTACCCCGAACTTCAAGTCAGCGGGTAACCGCAACTCTGTGCCGAACACTGCTCGGGCTGGAGTGAGTGATGTCGTGTCGTGCGGGGCTGACCTATACGCCATCAGGAACAGGGGGATATGCGTGTCCCAATCCTTTTGATTCCTGCCTACCACTTTCCGCAGGTATTCCTCCAGTGTCCGGTTAAAGCGTTCCACCATGCCGTCGGACTGTGGGTGCAACGGCGCTGTACGAGTTTTCTTTATCCCCAGTAGCTCACACACTTCCTTGAATACCGCAGACTCGAAATTCCGGCCTTGATCTGAGTGCAATTCCAACGGAACTCCGAACCGGGCTACCCAGTTGTTTACCAGCTTTTCCGAGATCGTAGTGGCCTCCTGGTTAGGAATAGGGTACACTTCGGGCCATTTGCTGAAGTAATCCATTACCACCAGCACATATTTGTTGCCTTGACTGCTAGTTGGGAATGGGCCGGCGACGTCCATAGCAATCCGCTCGAAGGGCGCTCCCACGTTGTACTGCTGCATACGGCCCCGAGATTTTCTTGTCGGCCCTTTCGCGGCTGAACATCGGTCGCAGCTCTTAATCCACTCGGCTACAGACTCCTGACATCCTACCCAGTAGAATCGTCTTTTTATTTTGGCGACGGTTTTGGTGATGCCTAGGTGCCCTCCACTGGAGTCGTTATGGTATGCCTCGATGACCTCGTTGATTCTGCATTTCGGCATTACCATTAGGGAGTTACTGGTCCGACCATCCGCGCTCTCCAACTCGCGGTACAGGCATTCTTCTTTCAGCCGCAAACTTTTCCACTGTGCCCAGTAAGCCTTAGCGATCGGGCTTTCACCAGCCATCTCCTGCCAGTCTGGACGTGCGCCTTGCTCCTTGCCTCCGACGATTTTTGCAAGATCCGCATCCTCACACTGGTCCGTTTGTAGCCTCTCCGCAGACCACTCTTCCTCTGGCATAACGGTTACCAACCGGACGTCCACTATCTGCTCTTTGCTCTCGGCTCGTGAGCACTGCCTGCATTCGACTTGGCACGGACGGCGTGACAAAGCATCGGCATTTCCATGGCTACTGCCCTTGCGATGTTCTATCGTGTAGTCGTAGCTCTGCAGTCGCTCGATCCACCGCGCCAATTGCCCTTCAGGATCTTTAAAGTTCAGGAGCCATCTCAATGCCGCATGATCTGTGCGCAGGCGAAACCTTTGTCCATACAGATATTTGTGGAAGTGTTTTACGCAGTCCAATACCGCCAGCAGTTCTCTCCGTGTCACACAGTAGTTGCGTTCTGGTTTCGATAGAATCCTACTGTAGTACGCTATCACTTGTTCCTGGCCGTCTATTATCTGTGATAGCACACCGCCAATATTATTCCCGCTTGCATCTGTATCCAGCACAAACATCTCCCCAGGCACGGGGAAGGCCAGAATTGGGGCACTGCACAGTTTTTCCTTCAGACGTGCAATAGCCTGTTCCTGCTCCTCGTTCCACTCGAAAGCTTGGCTCTTTTTCGTGAGTTTGTGCAAGCTGCTGGCTATGTTCGCAAATCCCGGAACAAATCGGCGGTAGTATATGCACAGGCCCAGGAAACTGCGGAGTTCGTGTAGATTGCGTGGCCGGGGCCACTCCTTAACCGCCGTGATTTTGCCTTCATCCGTATGTGCTCCGCGGGCGGAAACCGTATGACCCAGATACTTGACCTCCTTTTGGAACAGCGAACACTTCTTTGGGTTGAGTTTAATCCCGGCTTCTCGTATCCGCTCGAATACCTCCTTTAGCTTTCCCAGGTGGTCGTCGAAGTTTTTACCCATCACGATTATGTCGTCGAGGTCACCAGACACGTCCGCCAATGCAGCCCTTTTAGCACGCGTTCCATTAGCCGCGCGAATGTTGCTGGTGCGTTGCAGAGTCCAAACGGCATGACGGTGAACTGCCACAAACCATCGCCAACACTAAAAGCCGTTTTCTCCTTGTCCTTGTCTGCAAGCTCCACCTGCCAATAGCCGCTGCGTAAGTCGAGTGTGGAGAACCACTGCGTGCCTGACAGTGTGTCCAGGGTGTCATCGATCCGAGGTAGTGGATAACTGCCCTTCTGCGTCACATCATTGAGCTTCCGATAGTCCACACAAAATCGGGTACTGCCATCTTTTTTCTTGACTAGCACGACCGGCGAGCACCAGGGGCCCGAAGAAGGCTCTATGACCTTATCTTTCCGCATGTTCTCGATCAAATTTGTGACCTCCTCCCTCTTGGCCAGAGGAACTCGTCTTGGCGGTTGGCCAATCGGTTTTGCACTTCCGGTATCGATGTTGTGCTTCACTATGGCTGTTCTTCCGCCTGCTTCCGCCGCAAATATTGACCCATAGTGCTGCAGGAGTGACCTCGCCTTCTGTTTCTGCTTGGACGTCAACTCGCTGCTCCACTGGTTCTCCTGCGGTATGGCGTCCATGTTAAAACCGCTCTTCTTATTACCTCCAGGCGGGCTACTCTCGCAATTGACCACTGCTACAGCTTCCTTACACTCGCCAATTACCTCATCTTTCCCGACATATCTGGGTGCATTCAGGGGGTTCAGTATTCTGACTGGTATTCTGCCATTTTTAGGTTCCACTAATGTACGTCCGATGATGATGTTGTCGTGTCCTTGTTTCGGTGCTTCTACTACCCACAGCCGACTCGTCCCATCGTCCTTGTCCACCTTTGCCCACACAATCGCCTCAGAATTCGCTGGTATCCTCCTGTGTTGACACGATACAACCTTCCTTACCGCCACGCTTCGCTCATAGCCGGTGTGCAGCGGGAATTCAACGTTGGCATATCTCAGCACATTTTCCTTCAGGTCCAGCGTAAAACCGTGCCTAATCATGAAATCCACGCCGATAACTCGTCGTCCATTATATCCGCGACGATGAACTCATGTTTCAGGCGGCTGGTGCCGATAGCAATCGTTTTTGTAACTTTCCCTCTCACCGGCGCGCGCTCGCCAGTCGCAGTCCGCAGCTGTATGCCATGCAGCGGTTCCCAGTTCTTCAGCAGCTTCCTTTTTATGATCGAATATGACGCTCCAGTATCCAGTGTCAACACGAACAACTTTCCATCTATCCTTCCTTCAATTGTCAAGCTGCTGGGCTGTCGTTTCAGCTGTGAGACAAGGACGGTGGGGCAGCAGGTTTTGGGGATCAGCTCACGCCCCTTTCGGCTGACCCGTTTAAGTTTAACGACTCGCCGTCCTCAGCCCTGCGCTTGTTAGCTGGGCGTCGATTGTCAGTATTCCTCGCTTCAGGTGATTGCGATCGAGAACGGGAACGCCTCTTTCGTTGGCAGCAGTCTCGTGATATGTGGCCCTGCTTGCCACATACCCAGCAAACAACTTTAGAGGGGACCACCCGTGGCCTGCCCGGTGGCTCAGAGCTTATTGCCTGGATCGCAATGTCGTCGTCCGGCTGGATTTGGCGTATCCTCGCAGTTGCATACCGAGTGTTCCCAATCCATGCCGCTTCATATGTCATCGCGCTGGTCACCGTCTCCTTAAATGTCGGCTTGCCCATCATCAACGCACTGCGACGTGTTTCTGGATCATGAAGACCTTCAATAAACGACTCAATTTTCATCCTCTCGAGATCATCAGCACCGAATTTTGGGTAGCACAACTGTACGAGCCGCTCAACGTCTGCTGCATATGTCTGCAGCGCCTCGTTGGCTCTTTGCTTGCGGTTCTTCAGCTCACAGTAGTATAGCACATGGTTGTGCTCGTTGCTGTATTTTGCTGCCAGCGCCCTTATGACGGTCTCGTACTCACTTCGTAAACATTCTGGAACTGATTTTATTACCTCGGCCGCAGCACCTTTAAGAGCCAGCGCCAATCTCCGACCTTTCCTTACATCGGTCCATTGATTATCTAAAGCAGCCAAGTCGAATTGCAGCTTGAATGTATCGAACGGCGTAGTCCCATCATAAGTAGGCACTTCCGCTCTGGTGGCAACACTTTCCGGAACCGGCGGCAACCATTCTCGAGGCTGTACCTCCCTAAGCCGCTCGTCCATTTTTCTGTTCATCGAGTCTTCCAGACTATCAACTCGTTTGTTCAGGGAATCATCAAGACCGTCAACACGTTTGTTCAGGGAATCATCCAGGTCGCCAACTCGTTTATTCAGGGAATCATCTAGGTCGTCGACTCGTTTATCCAAGTGCTCTACCCGCGTCTCCAGGTGCTCGACTTTCCCATTAATCCTGTCTGAGATTTCCTCCACTTTCTGCTCCAAGCGCGCAGAATTTTCCTGAAGCTTGACTTCCATTCGCTCTGCCACTTGCGCCGATATTTCCTGGGTCGCCGTTTCCATTTTCGCTGACATCTGCGCCGACATTTCACGATTTTCAGTCTCGACTTTTGCCGAAATTTCGAGATTCGTAGTTTCCAGCTTCGCTGCCATTTCTCGATTCGCTGTTTCCATTTGCGCCGACATGCCTTTGAGTGCAGCCATTAGTTGGCTCATGTGCAACGCTTGTATTGGTGCAGCCGCTGCAGCTGTACTCTGTAGCGAAGCAGCACCAGCAGGCGACTCCTCCACCTTGGCCGACGCCTCTTGTTCTTGCGCTCCGAACTCGTGCAAAGTCCAATCGACGACTCGTGCCTCACATGCTTGTCGCAAGCGCAACTGCAACTCCACCTTTCCGCCAGCAGTCGGCAAATTCCAGGCAGCCAGCTCCTTCTTCAGCTGGTCTACCTTCAGCAGCTCGAGTTTAACCATGTCCTTGCTTTTATTTATTTGTGTACTTTCAATTTTCCACAATCCCACTTCTGACACCAAATGTTACGAATACTACGTCTAGTGGGCTGTTATGGACTGTACTGGATTGTGCAATTTGAAAATAAAACACGCTCAGTTTCTTAAACGCAAACAACAAAAAAAAACCAACAGTCACTTTATTATTCACAGTTTACACTTTACTGTTCGTACACTTAAGTATTTGCTTATTTACTTCGTGTGGCAACTTCACTTGTCAAAACCAGACTGACTCGCTGCGCCGCAGCCGGCTGCCTTTTATACCTGCCAGGCCATCGCGCAGATCGTTCCCGCACATTCCGGAGTGGACTAAAAGTTTCCATCATTGCTAGGTTGGACGAAAAGTTATTATCGCGGCCGTCGCTGCCAGATTGGACTAAAAGTTACTATCGCGGCCGTCCTTGCCAGATTGGATTATGTCAGGCACGTAGCGGCAGGGTTGCTTTGCACAGCGACAGACTGTCTCATCGTTAGAATAAGTTCACGAAATTAACAGAAGAATATGGTAACTTGTGTATCCTTGTGAAGGTTGTGGGGCACAACCCTACTCATGTATATTATATATGTAATAACTTACTTTTTAATACGATGGAGATAATGCAGTATATATGGCATCAAACACCTCAGGTATAATTTTTGAGATAGTGCATTGTGGTATTCTGAATAAGTACTGCAATGAACGAAACGAATTTCCGGTCGCCAAAAAATGTAAAGTCAAAGCCGAGCGCGCATCGGTTCTAATTGCAAGCCGCATGTTTGTATCCCGCTTTTTAATCATCGGGCCTACAAGTGATAGTAGGTGATCACACGTCGCTTTGTCCATTCTATGAAACATTTGATCACCGACCGACAGCTCTCGTAACAAGTTGTTACACACTCTTTGTTCATTTCTTTTTTTTAACCACGCGGAAACCCATGTTGAACGTGGGCGCCTTTTCCCCTCATTTGCGTCCAGAAGCAGTGAAATAGCCCCAACAATGATGCACGCATTTTCTATGTCCTGCGACTGCAATGTTGTCATATCGTATTCTGTGTGAAAATTTTATTGTAAAAGGTTTTACTTTAAAAGTTCAATTCTCTTACCAATACCTGTGGATTGCACAAATTTTGTTTTGTTCGTGACGCACACAAATTTTCTAATCCGTATAATATAGGGTGTTTTTTTTAGAGGTTTGTTTTTCGAATAGAGATAAAACTGGCATTTTGTGGTCAAATCTGGCAACTCTAATGACATTTATGTTCAGTTTGGTTTGCCATTTCATCATGAACAGGTTGACAAAAGAACAACGCTTGCAAATCGTGCAAATTTATTTCGAAAATAATGGTTCAGTTCGCGAAGTTTACCGTAAGCACCGTCCATTTTATGGTCGACATAATCGTCCATCAGAGCAAAATCGGTCCATCCATCGGTTAACCATGGGTCGGTTTCGCACTACGTTTACTCTATGTGATAATACGCATCCGCAGAGACGTCGAACAGTGCGCACCGAAGAAACAATTGCCACTGTAGAGCAAAATGTTGAAGAGGACCCGAATGAATCGATTCGCCACCGTGCACAGCAATTGGAGCTTTGTCCATCAACTTTAAAAATTGGACCTGTAGAATTGGCTTTATTCGAGCCAGCCGCGGCGGCCACATGCCCGAAATCATATTTAAACATTAATGGCATAAAATTATCCTTCCAATAAAGCCAAATTGAAAACGATTTTCTTGTGTTTTATTTCAATTCGAAGTTCTATGCCTCTAAAAAAAACACCCTATATAAAAAAAATACTGCAATTTGTTTTTAAAGGTTTTTTGGTAATCAGGTTTTAAAATACCTGAAGTTAAAATTCCATAGCAAAAACAATGTGTTATTAACAGCCCTATTACGGTTTGCGAGTCGCTGCAATGTGGCGAGTCGACAGAGTTGGCGAATCGCCTGTCTATAGGTATTATGGTTGGCGAACGTTCTCATTCGCCGTATGAAATAAATTGTCGCAGAGAGAGCTGTCATTTCTAACTTCAAATTTCAAAATAAAAATATTTTGTTTGCTTTTTTCATATGAATGTATGGCGCACGTTTGCCCTCAACACTCGTTGATAGATGAAGCACGAAACGCCAATGAACCTTAAGCATGACTTAAGCGTTTGCAAATTGTTCCATGCGGTTTCGTGTTTGCTTAACCGATTTAACAAACTAAATAGCATTGTAAATGAACAGAGTTCCTAACTGTAAATCCAACTAATAGGTTATGTAAAAAGTTTTGCCACCAAACGCCAACGAACCATACATGTACATATGTATGTAGATTTATTTTTCAGAGATGATAATGCCCTAAAATCTTTTAAGGATGCGGCGGTGCATCAGGAACAGTTCCAATCCACTTGAACTGCCGAACCAGATGTGAGCTGATGTGAGCTTCACCTATTAGTTATGAAAGAATTTGATGGGTGATAAGCATCCACATTTATTTACATATTTATTTAAAGATTCATCTCAAATTTTGGCTTTGCAGAAAAGTTTTTGTGTTTGTATTGGATAAAATATAACACAAATTAAGCAGCATTGAAATTGTCCTGCACTTTACGATTGTTTGCTGATGGCAGTTGGCAAAAAGGTGTTGGTAATGACTTTGAGCTGGGCTTTGCAAAGACAACGGTATCGATTGTGCTAAAGAAAATCTTAAGAGAATCTTCAATTTGCCTTGAAAGGATTAAGGTCAGGATGAGAGAAGCTGAGAATCAAAGTGCAAGAAATTTCTTTTGCACCGAATGCGGATTGCCTGGTGTTCTTGGATGCGTTGATGGAACGCATATTGGTATTGTTCCTCCGAATCACTTGGATCACAATGCTTGAACCAAAAGGGTCTTCAGTAGAAGTAAGGGGCACCTCCTCTTTAATTTACATTACTTCAATAATGAAGGTCTGCGGCCACAATATGGTGATAAGATGACATATCTCATGAAACCATTCCGTAATGCAGAGAGTCAGTCTATAACAAAAACATGCCTTGGGTAGAAATATTGTAGAAAGAAAAATCGGTGTGCTAAAGTGCCGTTTCTGATATCTTTTAGGCGGGAGAAAGTTACATTATTTCCCACAAAAGGCAACACAAATAATTAACACACGTTGTGCTTTGCATAATATTTACATGCACTTCTGAATGGATAATCCCGATGAAGTTGAAAGATAGGTAGACCCACTGATCAGTGATAAAATATTAGAAATTCATGTGAATGAAAACGAAGGCGAGAGGTGAAGAAATGAAATACTGATATCATTGTAAACGACTATTCTTTCAATAAAAAACATTGCATTCAATTCCGAAATTCAATTGATTCATTCAGTTTTTTTAATGAATAGAAGTACATATGAATGTAAAAATAGTTAAAGAAAATTTTAAAACTTTTACTTCCTTGAGTTCCTAGCCTCATAATATTCGGACTTTCTTTTCTCTTTTTCCTTCAGCAATTGCAGCTTCTTTCGTTTTATTATCAGCGATTTCTTTTTATACCGAGCAATGTCAGCCATACTTCTTTCAATACTTTTTCAAGTTGAAATCAACTCTGCCTGCCCTGAAGTTTGTTTCTGTAAGAGATCCAGACGCTCATTTTCTCGATCTTCCACTTTCTTCAGCGGTCGCTTTCTTGACGTTGCTGCGGCACATTCCTCTTCAGTCTGCGGCTCATCAGAAGCATCAATTAAGTCCATTGGTGGCACTACTACTGCCAGGCTACCAACTCCAAAACAGGTACCACTTGGACTTGCGGCCTGTTGCAGGGAGAGCAAGGAGTCAACCATTTGCTCCAGTGGCGAAAGGCTGAGCTGATTATACGGCCCACCGCCAGTAGCAAAAACCTCTTTTCGGTTAGCCGCAATTTTTCTTTTTAGCTTCAGCTTATAATCCAGCCAAACCTAAAACAAAAATTTGAGATTTATTTCATTGGGAGTAGTCATGTATACCTATGTATTTTGCAATGTTTACCTTATGCCACCCTCTGCCATCGCCCATAGGGGGCCCCAAAGAATTAATTTCCACAGCGAACTTGTCCCACATCTCACTGCTTTCTTTTTTGCTGCTGCCAAAGTTTCCAAGTCCCTTGGCAAGGTTTGGATTTTGTTCCATCAATTTGATCAATTTTTGGAACTGTTCTGCATTCGTTTTCTTCAGGCTATCAATTAATCAATTACTTAATTTACATGAAAAATTTCTTAATTTACATTTTGGTGTTGAGTTCCATTTTTATTTTTGTTCCGAATTTTGTCGAATGAAATGTTTATTCGACCGATTTTGACGTTTGTGGCGAACGAAACTCAAGCGATTCGCTAACGATAATATGAAGTTTTCTCATTCGATTGATTTTGACAGTTCAGGCGAATTGAATTCGGCGACTCGCAAACCATAATACGAAATGCAGCGACTCGCTTAAATTTTCAGGCGACTCGCAAACGGTAATAGGGCTGTAAAATTTTCTATTAACCCTTTCGGTTATTCTACCTTGTGACCGAAAAGTTTCCGGAAATTTTAAATAAAACGAAAAATTCTTAATCTTCATCAATATTTATTTTATCTCCTTCAAAATATGCTCCATTAGAAGCGATACACATATGCCATTGGAAGAAACCAATCATCAAAACATTTTTTATAGGCGCTTTCCGGTATGGCTTTGAGTTCCCTCTGCGAATTCTGTTTTACGTCTTCTATGGATTCAAAACGCGTTCCTCTGAGTGGTAATTTGAGTTTGGGAAACAGGAAAAAGTCACACGGTGCAAGATCAGGTGAATACGGTGGCTGTTCGATGGTATTTATTGAATGTTTGGCCTTAAAATCGTTGATAATGTTGGCTCGGTGCGAGAGAGCATTATCGTCATGAAAAATCCATGAATTATCCTTCCACAATTGAGGCCGTTCACGGCGGATATTTTCACGCAAACGTCTTAAAACAGTCAAATAATAGTCTTTACCGACTGTTTGTCCTTCAGCGACGAATTCATGATGCACCACACCACGAATATCGAAGAAAACAATCAGCATTACCTTGATTTTCGAGCGACTTTGGCGTCGTTTTTTCGGTTTCGGCTCGTCTTTACCTCTCCATTCCGGTGATTGTTGGCTTGTTTGCATGTCGTACTCGTAGACCCATGTCTCGTCACCAGTTATGATGCGTTCCATGAAAGTTGGATCGGAATTGGCACGATCAAGCACGTCCAAAGAGAGCTGTTCACGGTACTCATTTTGAAGAAAATTCGGAACAAGTGCAGAATACCAAACCCTCTTAAAAAAATTTTTTATTTTTTTTGTCAGAAAAAGGGGAATTTTCTTATTCTAACAAACTTAAAATTTTGCCCCGGAAACATTCACAGAGGGCGTGGTCCGCCCCCAAAGTCCCAGTTATATATCCGAATTTCGCAATAAATAATCAACCGATTCTAATGATATAGGTGTCATATGAAAGGTATTTTCTTCCTCTTTCGATTAATGTATAACATTAGATATGTAATTTGTACTAATAATGAGTTATAAGCGAAGATTTGTTTTTTTTACAAAAATTTTTAAAAATGGATTTTTTTCTCGAAAAAATACGTTATTAAGCTATTATAAGTTTGCTACCATATTATAGCCTTTTACAATGAAATATAAAAATGCACCGTTTTATGTTTCTAAGTATTTTTTTTTAATTTTTTGTAACTTGACTCTTGGTCTTTTCTTGGCAATAAGTTTTTCCCAGGTGGCCGGCCTTCGGCCGGGGGCTAAAAAAATAACCCTCATGGGAGTCACCACCACATCAGGCAACAGTCAGGTGTGCACAGTATTTTTTGTTCAGATCCATAGTTCCAAGCCATAGTTTTCTTGGCAATAAGTTTCCCCAGGTGGCCGGGCTTCAGCCGGGCGCTAAAAAATAACCCTCATGGGAGTCACCACCACATCAGGCAACAGTCAGGTGTGCACAGTATTCTTGTTCAAATCCTTTCATAGCAGAAGATCGTTCTTAAGCAAAACCTTCATAAGCGCTTTTTCAATACGGTGCTTTTACCACAACTTAAATTTTATTATTAAAGCAAAATTACAGTTTCTAAATGTTTTTAATTTCGTTGTAAAGGAAATTTTACAGGCTATAATATGGTTACAAACTTATAATAGCTTAACAATGGATTTTTGCGAGAAAAAAATCCGTTTTTAAAAAATTAAAAAAAAAAAACAATTTTCGCTTATAACTCATTATTAGTACAAATTAAATATCTAATTCTATACATTAATCGAAAGAGGAAGAAAATACCTTTTACATGACACCTATATTGTTAGAATCGGTTGATTATTTATTGAGAAATTCGGATATATAACTGGGACTTTGGGGGTGGACCACGCCCTCTGTAAATGTTTCCGGGGCAAAATTTTAAGTTTGTTAGAATAAGAAAATGCCCCTCTTTCCGATAAAAGGAAAAAATAATTTTTTTAAGAGGGTGTGGTATTCTGCATTTAAGCCGAAAATTCCCAACAAAATCGCAACGCACTACTGAGGTGAACTGGTTTCAACAGCTGCCGTAAACAAACTGTCTGACAGATCGCGCTCATTTTTGGCATAGTAATTAAGGACAGTGCTACCAACCTACAGAAACTTAAAATATCGAAAAATATACAGCGCGCGAATTTTAAATGAGAATTTCCGGAAACTTTTCGGTCACAATGTATGCCATATGGCATAGTCTATTTTCAGTGCCTGTTTTAGGTCAAAAACTTGTGGATACTATATTTTTCAATTTTTGTATTTTGCTCTGAAGATTTTTATACCAAATCATGAAAAAAATATTTTGATTAGTGTACTAAGTAACTTGTAAGGGTTCAGAAAGTGCGCAGTCCTATCAAGCTGCGTATTTTACAAAAAGAGGTCACTTCGTACTTTTATTTATTCTATTACAAAAATCAATTTATTTTATAGGTTTATGTAAGTAATCTAGTAGGTATTTATTGCTTTAGTAAGTGTAAAAAAAGTTAGATCCCAAATATAGTTCACTAAGGCTGTACGATTTTTTTTATTTGTTACTATGCCATATTTCATGATGCCCAAAAACCACTTTTTCGAACAATATTAAAAAAAAATGACTTTTGATTATTCATTATGTAGGCTTAAACAGTAATAAAATGGAAAAGAATGACTTTTAAAGTTAAAAACAAAAAAGAAGTACCGAAAGGGTTAATATCAAATGTCGTTCGAATGTTACTTTTAGCACTTCAAGCAAACTCTTGTTTGATTGTTGAAACCAAAAAAAAACTTAACACGTCAAACAATATTTTTTATTTATATTTTAATTTGTGTGATTAATAATCCAGCGGGATTTGGCTAGAAATAAAAAACGGCAACGTTGGTTAAAATTTCTTCCTTCAGCAATGTTCAGTTCCGTAACATGTTTGTATATTCTTTTCTAATAGCCTTACTTAGAATTACGGTTGCCACTCAACTAAAATTGTTTGTACCAAAATTTTTCCAAAAAACCCCCAAAGTGGAAGCGGAAGGACCATTTTATATTTTCGGCAAAATTTTTTTTAACATCAAAGCAAAACAACTTTTATATTGTAATTTTTTTTCTTGTACGCATATATTTAAAAAAATAGTAGTATAATCGGCCTGCGAGTAGTACGGTAGTACAAATGACGAAATAGTAGTAAGATACTACTATAGTAGTACGTTCGGCAGCACTGACCTGATCTGATCTGATCGTTAGAGATTCGCTAAATGAAGAAATGCGAAATAAAAAAGACGGCAATTGACCCCGTCATATTCAATGCATTTAGCTTTGTGTTCTGTGGTATATTTTTTATTATTATTTACATAATGACCGGCCTCGATAGTCAAGCGGGTAGCGCGCTGGCTCCTCATACCAAAGGCTCCAGGTTCGATTCCTGGCTCGGGCTGGTGAACAACTCATCTACTTCTATCGCTATCCACATGAAGGAAATGAGAATTACAAGAATCGCACAAGTGCGCTCTTGGCAGGCAATGGCAAAACCTCCAAGTGTGAACGAAAAACTGCCAATCGCCGTTCGGATTCGGCGTTAAACTGTAGGTCCCCTCCCCCTTTCCCCAATCGCTTGAAATGTGTGCTGTAACATATGTTGGCAAAAACAGTGTTGCATACACAGTTAAAAAAAACGGGTGAAATATGTGGTATCACAACGGGCCTTTCAGGCCTCCGAGTGTGTCTCTTATAGAGGCAGCCACCGAAACCTAACCTAACCTACATAATGAAACCAACAAAGTTCATGTGTTGGCATTTAATGCAGAAAATTAATGAGAACATACTTTAAAAAGCAAATAATTGAAAGGAATCCCTAATATCTGGAAAAGAGCAGACACAGTGAAGAGCTGATCACTGCCAGCACACACGGACTGTGTACGTGAATTGCAAAAACGCACAAAATTCTGCTTACTCTCCCAGTTTCACATCGCTTAATCGTTGACGTCGCTCTGCAAAGTCCCACGGGCTTTGCAGGGCAACCAAGTTCAGTGCATTGTATTAGGAATGGTAATAATTATGATACAATAAACAAGGTAAACTAAGAATTGTAAGAATCTCACGTACGTCACTGTGAATCAATGCTGCCGAACGTACTACTATAGTAGTATTTTACTACTATTTCGTCACTCGTACTACCGTACTACCCACAGGCCGATTATACTACTATTTTCTGAAATATTCTAAGTGTACAAAAAACAAAAATTACGATATAAAAGTTATGTTTAGCTTTGATGTTAAAAAACAATTTGCCGAAAACATAAAATGGTCCTTTCGCTTCCACTTTGGGCCTTATTTGGAAAATTTTCGTACAAAAATTTTAGTTGAGTGGCAACCGTAATTCTATGTAGGGCTATTAGAAAAGAATATACTTTAACGATAAGACAGTCTGTCGCTGTGCAAAGCAACCCTGCCGCTACGTGCCGTGCTATAATCCAATCTGGCAACGATTGCCGCGATAGTAACTTTTAGTCCAATCTGGCAGCGACGGCCGCGATAATAACTTTTAGTCCAACCTGGCAATGATGGAAACTTTTAGTCCACTCCGGAATGTGCGGGAACGATCTGCGCGATGGCCTGGCAGGTATAAAAGGCAGCCGGATGCGGCGCAGCGAGTCAGTCTGGTTTTGACAAGTGAAGTTGCCATACGGAGTAATTAAGCAAATACTTACGTGTACGAACAGTAAAGTGTAAACTGTGAATAATAAAGTGACTGTTGGTTTTTAATTGGCTGCATTCGAATAAACAAAGTTGTTTCATTTTCAAATTGCACAATCCAGTGATACGTAACAGCCCACTAGAACTAGTATTCGTAACATTTGGTGTCAGAAGTGGGATTGTGGAAAATTGAAAGTAAACAAATAAATAAATAAAATTAGAAAAGCACGGACATGGTTAAACTCGAGCTGCTGAAGGTAGACCAGCTGAAGAAGGAGCTGGCTGCCTGGAATTTGCCGACTGCTGGCGGAAAGGTGGAGTTGCAGTTGCGCTTGCGAGAAGCATGTGAGGAACGAGGCGTCGATTGGACTGTGCACGAGTTCGGAGCGCAAGAACAAGAGGCGTCGGCCAAAGTGGAGGAATCGCCTGCGGGTGCGGCGTCGATGCAAAGTACGGCTGCAGCGGCTGCGCCACCACAAGCAATGTACATGAGCCAGCTTATGGTTGCAATGAGAGGCATGTTCTAGACTACACATCGAGAAATGGCAGCGAAAATGGAAACGGCGACCCAACGCTGGGAGCAGAAAGTGGAGGAAATATCAGACAGGATTAATGGGAAAGTCGAGCACCTGGAGACGCGGGTAGAGCACTTGGATAAACGAGTCGACGACCTGGATGATTCCCTGAACAAACGAGTTGGCGACCTGGATGATTCCTTGAACAAACGTGTTGACGATCTTGATGATTCCCTGAACAAACGAGTTGATAGTCTGGAAGATTCGATGAACAGAAAAATGGACGAGCGGCTTAGGGAGGTACAGCCGCGAGAATGGTTGCCGCCGGTTCCGAAAAGTGTTGCCCCCCGAGCAGAAGTGCCTAGTTATGATGGGACTACGCCGTTCCACACATTCAAGCTACAATTCGACCTGGCTGCTCTGGAAAATCAGTGGACCGATGTAAGGAAAGGTCGGAGATTGGCGCTGGCTCTTAAAGGTGCTGCGGCCGAGGTAATAAAATCAGTTCCAGAATGTTTACGAAGTGAGTACGAGACCGTCATAAGGGCGCTGGCAGCCAAATACAGCGACGAGCACAACAGAACGCTGTATTACTGTGAGCTGAAGAACCGCAGGCAAAGATCCAACGAGACGCTGCAGACATATGCAGCAGACATTGAGCGGCTCGTGCAGCTATGCTACCCGTCCTTCGGCGCTGATGATCTCGAAAGGATGAAGATAGAGGCGTTTATTGAAGGTCTTCATGATCCGAGATACGTCGCAGAGCGTTGATGATAGGCAAGCCAGCGCGATTAGGGTGACCAGCGCGATGACATACGAGGCGACATGGTTTGGGAGCACTCGGTATGCACCTGCAAGGATACGCCAGATCCAGCCAGACAACGACATTGCGATGCAGGCAATCTGGGTATGTGGCAAGCAGGGCCACTTATCACGAGACTGCCGCCAACGAAAGAGGCGTTCCCGTTCTCGATCGCAATCGCAATCGCAAAGTTACAAAAACGATTGCTATCGGCACCAGCAGCCTGGAACATGAGTTCATCGTCGCGGATATAATGGACGACGTGATTATCGGCGTGGATTTCATGATAAGGCACGGTTTTACGCTGGACCTGAAGGAAAATGTGCTGAGATATGCCAACGTTGAATTCCCGCTGCACACCGGCTATGAGCGAAGCGTGGCGGTAAGGAAGGTTGTATCGTGTCAACACAGGAGGATACCAGCGAATTCTGAGGCGATTGTGTGGGCAAAGGTGGACGAGGACGATGGGATGAGTCGGCTGTGGGTAGTAGAAGCACCGAAACAAGGACACGACAACATCATCATCGGACGTACATTAGTGGAACCTAAAAATGGCAGAATACCAGTCAGAATACTGAACCCCTGAATGCACCCAGATATGTCGGGAAAGATGAGGTAATTGGCGAGTGTAAGGAAGCTGTAGCAGTGGTCAATTGCGAGAGTAGCCCGCCTGGAGGTAATAAGAAGAGCGGTTTTAACATGGACGCCATACCGCAGGAGAACCAGTGGATAAACGAGTTGACGGCCAAGCAGAAACAGAAGGCGAGGTCACTCCTGCAGCACTATGGGTCAATATTTGCGGCAGAAGCAGGCGGAAGAACAGCCATAGTGAAGCACAAAATCGACACCGGAAGTGCGAAACCAATCCGTCAACCACCAAGACGAGTTCCTCTGGCCAAGAGGGAAGAGGTCACAAATTTGATTGAAAACATGCATAAAGGAAAGGTCATAGAGCCTTCTTCGGGCCCCTGGTGCTCGCCGGTCGTGCTAGTCAAGAAAAAAGATGGCAGTACCCGGTTTTGTGTGGACTATCGGAAGCTCAATGATGTGACCAAGAAGGACAGTTATCTACTACCTCGGATCGATGACACCCTGGACACACTGTCAGGGACACAGTGGTTCTTCACACTCGACTTACGCAGCTGCTATTGGCAGGTAGAGCTTGCAGACAAGGACAAGGAGAAAACGGCTTTTAGTGTTGGCGATGGTTTGTGGCAGTTCACCGTCATGCCGTTTGGACTCTGCAACGCACCAGCAACATTCGCGCGGCTAATGGAACGCGTGCTAAAAGGGCTGCATTGGCGGACGTGTCTGGTGTACCTCGACGACATAATCGTGATGGGTAAAAACTTCGACGACCACCTGGGAAAGCTAAAGGAGGTATTTGAGCGGATACGAGAAGCCGGGCTTAAACTCAACCCAAAGAAGTGCTCGCTGTTACAAAAGGAGGTCAAGTATCTGGGTCATACGGTTTCCGCCCGCGGAGTACATACGGATGAAGGCAAAATCACGGCGGTTAAGGAGTGGCCCCGGCCACGCAATCTACACGAACTCCGCAGTTTCCTGGGCCTGTGCACATACTACCGCCGATTTGTTCCAGGAATCGCGAACATAGCCAGCAGCTTGCACAAACTGACGAAAAAGAGCCAAGCTTTCGAGTGGAACGAGGAGCAGGAACAGGCTTTTGCACGTCTGAAGGAAAAACTGTGCAGTGCTCCAATTCTGGCCTTCCCCGTGCCTGGGGAGATGTTTGTGCTGGATACAGATGCAAGCGGGAATAGTATTGGCGGTGTGCTATCACAGATAATAGACAGCCAGGAACAAGTGATAGTGTACTACAGTAGGGTTCTATCGAAACCAGAACGCAACTACTGTGTGACACGGAGAGAACTGCTGGCGGTATTGGACTGCGTAAAACACTTCCACAAATATCTGTATGGACAAAGGTTTCGCCTGCGCACAGATCATGCGGCATTGAAATGGCTCCTGAACTTTAAGGATCCTGAAGGGCAATTGGCGCGGTGGATCGAGCGACTGCAGAGCTACGACTACACGATAGAGCATCGCAAGGGCAGTAGCCATGGAAATGCCGATGCCTTGTCACGCCGTCCGTGCAAAGTCGAATGCAGGCCGTGCTCGCGAGCCGAACGCAAAGAACAGATAGTGGAGGCCCGGTTGGTAAGCGTTATGCCAGAGGAAGAGTGGTCTGCGGAGAGGCTACAACAGGACCAGCGTGAGGATGCGGATCTTGCGACAATCATCGAAGGCAAGAAGCAAGGCGCACGTCCAGACTGGCAGGAGGTGGCCGGTGAAAGCCCAATCGCTAAGGCTTACTGGGCCCAGTGGGAAAGTCTGCGGCTGAAAGAAGGATGCCTGTACCGCGAATGGGAGAGCGCGGATGGTCGGACCAGCAACTCTCTAATGGTAGTGCCGAAATGCAGAATCAACGAGGTCATCGAGGCATACCACAACGACTCCAGTGGAGGGCACCTGGGCATCACCAAAACCGTCGCCAAAATAAAAAGACGATTCTACTGGGATGTCAGGAGTCTGTAGCCGAGTGGATTAAGAGCTGCGACCGATGTTCAGCCGCGAAAGGGCCGACAAGCAAATCTTGAGGCCGCATGCAGCAGTACAACGTGGGAGCGCCCTTCGAGCGGATTGCTATGGACGTCGCCGGCCCATTCCCAACTAGCAGTCAAGGCAACAAATATGTGCTGGTGGTAATGGATTACTTCAGCAAATGGCCCGAAGTGTACCCTATTCCTAACCAGGAGGCCACTACGATCACGGAAAAGCTGGTAAACTGGGTAGCCAGGTTCGGAGTTCCGTTGGAGTTGCACTCAGATCAAGGCCGGAACTTCGAGTCTGCGGTATTCAAGGAAGTGTGTGGGCTGCTGGGGATAAAGAAAACGCGTACCACTCCTTTGCACCCACAGTCTGACGGCATAGTGGAACGCTTTAACCGGACACTGGAGGAATGCCTGCGGAAAGTGTTAGGCAGGAATCAGCAGGATTAGGACACGCATATCCCCTGTTCCTGATGGCGTACAGGTCAGCCCCGCACGACACGACATCACTCACTCCAGTCCGAGCAGTGTTCAGCACAGAGTTGCGGTTACCCGCTGACTTGAAGTTCGGGGTAGTCGGCACAACGGGAGGCACTAAGACGGACTACGTGGTCAATAAGCGGGCGGAACTGGGAGAAATTCACCAGTTTATAAGGGGCCGCACCAAACTGGTCAGCGATAAGGCGAAAGCCAGATACGATCTACGGGCCAACTCAGCAGGGTTCCAAGAAGGCGATCTGGTAATGCTCTACAACCCGCAGCGGAGGAAACGTTTGTCTCCGAAACTTCAAGCGTCATGGGAAGGACCGTACGAAGTCGTGACAAGGATTAACGACGTGGTATACAGGATTCAACGTTGCAGCAATAAAGGCGCTAAGCTGAAGGTAGTCCATTTGGAGCGTCTGGCGGCTCATCACAGCGGAGCCTCGGCACTTGTTCGGGACGAACAAGTCTAAGTGGTGGGCAGTGTAACGATAAGACAGTCTGTCGCTGTGCAAAGCAACCCTGCCGCTACGTGCCGTGCTATAATCCAATCTGGCAACGACGGCCGCGATAGTAACTTTTAGTCCAATCTGGCAACGACGGCCGCGATAATAACTTTTAGTCCAATCTGGCAACGATTTTCGCGATCATCATGGAAACCTTTAGTCCACTCGGGAATGTGCGAGAACGATCTGCGCGATGGCCGGACGGGTATAAAAGGCAGCCGGATGCGGCGCAGCGAGTCAGTCTGGTTTTGACAAGTGAAGTTGCCACACGGAGTAATTAAGCAAATACTTAAGTGTACGAACAGTAAAGTGTAAAACTATGAATAATAAAGTGACTGTTGGTTTTAATTGGCTGCGTTGGAATAATTAAAGTTGTTTCATTTTCAAATTGCACAATCCAGTGATACGTAACGGCCCACTGGACGTAGTATTCGTAACAATATGTTCCCCATTATTATCAGTTAAAAGTTGAACTTCGTGGAAATTAGTAGAAATAATTATTTCGTGAAAAGTAAAAAAAGAAAAAAGTATTAAAAATGCTTTTCGTTAAAAGATTAAAACAAAAAAATTATGAGTGAGTACCTTGTAATGTACTTTATTGATTTGAAGTGTTTTATAGTGGAAAAAAAGGATTTACAGCTACTTTTTCGGCTTGAGAAAGCAGACTGCCTTAAGGCCGCATCAGTCACCAAAGCGAAAAGATTTAATGCATTTGGTCACTAACATATACTTGTATGTGGTTTTCGTTTTATAGATATCAACCGGCATTTAAAAAAAAATTTCCGGTTTTATGGGACAAAAAGTACAGGAAGTTTTAGAAAACTTGGATTCCGATGTTTTCGAAGAAACTGATGAAGAAACTAATGAAGAATCTGATGAAGAAACTGATGAAGAAACCGTTAATGAAGTGTTAGCTCTGTTAGATTTAAAGTTCAAAATAGGTAATTGTGTTAAAAGGAGACATTTTTCCTCTTTCATTTGATACCCATATCTTCATCATTGCACAACGGCAAAAATTTAAAAAATATTTTAAATGTATGTATCCTTAAAATTTTAAAGTCCTTTAAAAAAGTTGTTGGGTCAGAAAATGAAAAACTGACTATACGTCTAGTTTTACGTCTATATCAACATTTGGATGGGTCTCGGCAAAAATGTTTATTTTTGTCGAACAGTGTAATAAATGTAAAGTTGGTGTTCACTCATTGCTTTATAACTTTGTCATTTTTCTTTCGATTCTATTGATGTTAGGCTTAATATTTGCTCAAATAATATATGATTCATCATAAATTTTAAAACCGGAGCAAATAATTTATGTTATCCATAAAAAAATCATTCAAAAATTTGTAATTTTGAAAATGGTTGAAAAATTCACTTTTTTACAACTTTCACCGTCAGTAACTTTCCCAAATCTCATCTGATTTGGACAACCTATATATTGCTGGAAAGGCTAAGGTATTATCTTCTGATCTTTTGTGTTCGTCGGATGATTCGTTTACGAGATATGTGCTCATAACTGAAACAATAGGGAAAAAAATGTTTTTTCGAAAATTTTTCGAAAACGATTTTTAAAAAAATTTTTTGATTTACAGTTTCGTGTTTAGCAGCCCAAAGTTAGTCTAGAAACCACTTTTATTTTTAGGTGCATTTTTCGTATCGAGTGTAGTCAATAAAACGTGAAACTGTTCATCAGTTAAATTTTTTAGCTTATGTGCCCAGTACGGCCTTAAGGCACTCAAATTTATGTGGGTTTCACGACCACACAGAAGCAAATTTTTTTATTTTAAAAATTTCCCTTCTTATATGATTCCAAAACTAAATGGTGAACAATTTTTCGACTTAAAAAAAAATTGGGGCAGTATAGGGTTAAGATAAACTACAGTTTATTATACATTTCTTAAACTCTAATTCACAAAAACATTTAACGAAAAAAAAACCCTGTATTTTTTCATTTCGAACCGAAAACTTTGGCAGCCCTGCGTTCGACAACCGCAGTTGTCATCAGCGTGCTTACTTCTACCACATATGTGGTAGATCTACCACAATTATTTTTAAAATCAAATTAATTAGTTTAGTATCAAGTTATTTTTTGTTTTTATTTTTTAGTAACGTTTAGTTTTTTAGAATATCACATGACGATGGCAATGCGCTTGGACGGCACGAAGTTGTACCTGCTGCTGAAATTTGCGAGTCCGAGCTCCCAAAAAAGAAAAAATATAGTCAACAATACAAAAACAATGAGAAGAAACCCGGCACCGGGTAAAGTGCAGAATTGTACAAATGCAATAAAATACAATTAATGTACAATACAAAAAATCTACCACATTTCATTCAAATCTACCACATTTTTTTCATTGGGTCTACTATATAAATGAAAAATTAAGTAAGCACACTGGTTGTCATCTGTCGTTGCATTGTGTTAATGTTGCAGTTTAGTGTTTGCCATTTATGAAAATGGACCGATTTAACATCGCTCAACGTGTAAACATAGTGAAAATTCACTACAAAAATGGTGAAAATTTGAGCACCACTTTTCGCGCACTAAGGGAGGATTTCGGACGTCACGGAAGGCCTGTTTTGTCAACAATTTCAGATTTATTGGCGAAATTCGAACGAACTGTTTCTGTACAAGATGTACAGAGGCCAGAGGTTTATCGCTTCCCCGGCATTCACAACAATTGGACATCTCCATCACCTGAATTTGGCGTATTTTGCATTTGGATTTGCATCTTCATCCATACAAAGTTCAGTTGGTGCAGAAATTGGAGCCGGGAGATCACAGAATGCGTCGTAACTACACCGAATGGGTGCTTGAAAAACAGTCCGAAAATCCCAATTTTTCGCACAAAATTTTCTTCAGCGATGAAGAACATTTTCACCTCGGCGGTTACGGTTATAGTCAAAATTGTCGTGTGTGGGGCTTAGAAAATCCACACGTGGTTGTCGAGAGCCCAATGCATCCACCTAGAGTCACTGTTTGATGTGCGTTATGGTCCGGTGGCGTCATAGGGCCATATTTCTTCGAAAATGACGAAAGACAGACCGTTACCGTCAATTCTGAACGGTATGGCCGTATGATAACCGAGTATTTCTGGCCAGCACACAGTCCGGCCGAAGGCCGCACTTTGCGGCCAAAACTCGAAAACTTTAACGATCGACCTGAAATCTTGTACTCGGGGGTTTTTGGGGTCGCTGATTACGAATCCAGTGTCAGAATTACGAAATTCAAGATGGCGGGTCCGATATAGCATCATATCGCCAATTAAAAAAACGATCTGTATGTATACATTGTAAAATGTAAAATATATATTTTTGTTTATTGTAAGTAAAAGTTAATTATAAAATAGGGATTTTGTAAATTCACAACATTTACAGTTACAAGAACAAATATTTTAAAAATTATATTCCGAAATATTTTGTGCTAATGCTTTGAAGCTTTGACAGCCGCCGTGGCTCAGTTGGTTAGTGCGCGGTCCAGCGAGTCGCATGCAGAGCGACGCAAGTAAAAGATAGACCTGATGTAGGATAACACTGAAGTTTGGCTTTTTGTATTTGTCCGTTTTACCTTCTGACCGCAATTTGCTAGTTGTAGAACCTATGCCCACTTCAGTGGACACCGATGCTCTTAATTCCTGTTTTCCTACGTTTAGTTCTGTCAGATGACTCAGAAAAACTGCGTGTTGGTCTACCGGATACAGTTGGTTTTTCTTTTTCAACTTTTTTTTAGTTTGTTTGTTTTACTTTAATTCAACCTTTTGTTGCAGCCAATCATTATTTCTTTTTAAAAAGACGCTTTCAGTTCTATTACTTGCACTCCATCTTGCTTTTACCTTCAATACTAAATCATCTATTTCCTTTTTCTCTTCGTCTGATAAAAAATACTCGGACCCTGTACTTTCGGTCAAATATTCTTTAATTTTTTCGGAAATTTGCGTAACGTCATCCTTTAAAATGTTTTTAACTAAATAGTAAAATTTGAGTCTTGTGAAGTGGTCTTCAGTGGGAGTACTGCATCCTGAAATACCTTCCGGCCTTCCTATTGCCGCCTTTGATGTCGATGGTTGGTCATCGCTTATGCTACATGCATCTCCTGCATCGACGTAAGTTGTTTTTTTCAACCATACCTGGACAAAATTTAATTTAGTACGGTTTGCCGCAATCCATTTTAACTTTATAGTGCGATAAGTCCTGGATATCTTCTCTTTAGTCACAGATATGTTGGCTGCTGGCAAACTTCCTTCGACGTAACCAATTTCTTTAGTGACAGCCAGAACGAACTTCTCCTTTGTCTTCGAAATAGTAAATATTTCAAACAGCTTCGAATGTTTCAAAAACATCTTTGTGCTTCTTCTTCGGTTTAGTTGCAGTGGCGGAGTTGAAGTGATGTTTAGTTCAAATTAAATTCGAAACTAACTTCACTTACTCCAAACTCCTTTATTTATAAGTAGGATTTGCATATGAATTCAAATAGCAGGTACTAAGGTTCTAGTACTAGCAGGTACCTAAACAGTTGTTAGGTTTTCCCGGATGTGGAATTTTTGGGGGTGGGTTTTAGACAGTGCACATAGATATGTCTGCTTTTTGTTTTCAATAACTAATTGTTTCATTGACGCGGTTCAACTCAAGGACTAATGGCGACTAATGACTTCGTTTTGCTCAAATTAAAAACAAAAACTTTTGTGTCAGACACAGTATTAGTATTTTATTAAAAACAAAAGCATTACATCAAAGGATACATGATAGCTGATTGCCGGAAATAAAAGCCAACTTGTTTTCGTACGTGCGAACTGCGCATCCAGCAAAAGTACTCTTTACTTCGAGCTTACGCGTGGGAGCCTGCGAGAATAAAGAGCATGCATAAGTTGCTGCCGCTGTGGAATCCGAAAACAATTCACACCTCTAACTCCAGCGCTTCTTGCAAATAACTTAAAAATGTACGAATTTCTTCCTCCGTCCACTTTTTATTTGGTTTTTCTCTTTTTATTTTCTTTTTCGTCTGCTTCATCTCGACAATTTTAACAGCTGATTGATGATCGGCATGGGCAAAACAGATTTGCCGTTTTGCCCATGCCGAAAAATATGCAATCGAGTTTCAGTGTGGGAAATTTGCCGCTGCTCGGCATGGGCAAATGTGTACACTTTGTTATTGCGTTGAAAATATTTCTATTTAGGTTGCGGGAAATTTGCTCGCGCTCAACCGTTTGCGATCTTGTTCGTCGAAGCGCAAGCGGAGAGTAAACAACGAACCAAAAACATCGTCATCGGCGTTTCAACGAAGATGATTCGGGATTCGCTAATGGTTTTGGTGTTGTCGTTTATTGTGTGTATGCTTTTCTGTGTTGCCGATTGGTTTTGCTGCACAATCGAATCTTTGTGGTGTATGGCTTTTTGCTGGCCAATGCTTTGATTGATTTAAAGATTTGGTGGTTGATCCCAATTTAAAATGTGTGCAAATATTTTTACGTGGCGAGTTCGAAGTAAAATTATTTGTTTATATTTTCACATGGTTGATTACAATTTTGAGAATATGGGAAAACTACGAAAAAAATTAACTGAGGCTTATTGACTTCAAAATTCGTGAAACACTTGAAATCAAAAATAATTAGATACGTGTTTTAATTTTTTTTTAATCGAAATCTAACGGACAAACCAAGGGTTAAAAGATTGTATGGGAAAACATAATTTAATAGGTCTATTGACTTTCAATATGTCGAAAGCACTACTAAAGCACTAGATAAAGAAATAAATAATAAGACAAGTATTTTGTCATAAGAAAAATTTGATTTAGGAATGCCTACGTTTAAAATTAGTATAAATATTCTACACCTGAATGGTTCCATGGCGAATGATGTGACCATAAATTTACAATATAAGATTTTCTTATTTTAGTTCTTTTAAACAAGCATTATGTGGGCCGTAAGAAAAGTTCGAAAGAACGGGACGGAAAATTATTACGGGCTAATAAAAACGTTTTTGTTTTTTCCAACTCCATTTTTATTTAAACGTCTTTGTTGATTACTTATTACAGTTGAACCTCGATTATCCGGACCTCCATTAACCGGGAACATCTATTAACCGGGATGCTGAGTGGTTGATTTTATACCTCTATTAACCGTGGTTTACCTGTATTATCCATGATTGATTTTTTTACCTCTATTAACCGTGATTTACCGCTATTATCCGTGAAGCACATGTACTTGTGTTTGTTTTTTCCATATCACACATATACCTCTTTTAACCGGTATTTTCGATTATCCGTGATGAGCCCGGTACCGAGGAACCCGGATAATCGAGGTTCAACTGTATTTCTTTTTTAATTGCCTGTAGCCATATTTTATTTTCTTTTCTATGATTTTGCGCACACTACAGTCGGCAGTGAATTCAGGAGCAATATGCGACGCCGTGCAGGCTTATAGAAGAAGATCAAAAGCCAGCCAGAAAATATAAATCGTTTTACAATTTCAGCTTTTCGCCAGCGCACCAAAAAGAAAAACAGCACATCGTCTTCCTCCTCTTCGCACAATTGAGCGAGAATGAACGAGTGAGCACAGACGCGGCATTCGTGTTTCTATGATTTGCGCTCAGAGCATTGTGCTGTCATTTCATCATGAAGACGAGTGGCGATATCAGCACCCGCATTCAAATTTGTGCTTATACGTGATGCACACTCTTTATGTTCCATACTTTTTGGTACCAGCTTATCACCATTGGCCCCACGCTGGGCGCCAGTAAAGTTGTCATTAATACAAAAATAACAAAAAAATTTAATATAAAAATATTTTTTTCTTGGGTCGCGACCTGCTTTTATTGAATTCACTTTTTGAACTAACTTACCAAATGCACCTAAGCTAAAAGCACCGGACTTTCTGTGGTGGCAAGATCGGTTTCTAGGAATCCGGTCCACTTCTGCTGGGAATGCTGACGTTGCGGGTGCGTTGTTGTGTTGGAATATTTTCGAGGTCAGGAAAAATCGGAAAAGTTGGATGCAACTTAAAGACAAAACTTTGGCGAAATTTGCACCCATTTCAAAAATTTTTTTTCGCGTACAAAATTGCTCGCCTCGCTCACAAATTTCCACCCCTCCCAATATGCGGCCTTAGGCATTTGCATAAAAGCCTCGGTCTTTGACCGCTACCGCTTTGATATATAGGGGAATTCTTTGTAAGGTGCCACTCTTTGTAAGGTGCCACCCCTGCTCGATTTCGACGTTCCAGCAATCCAAGAAAAACAATGCCTATTGTCACTTAAGGTATATATGTCAACATCAATTTTGATGTGGTTTTTGAGGGAACAGACGCAATAACACGGTCTGGGTAAATAAAAGTGTCAAATTTGATTAAGAAAAAACATAGAAATGAAAACTGAAGGTTTTTCTTGCGGTGAAAAAGTAACCAAAACCTTATAAAAAACTAAGGTAAATATCAGTGTTGGACTTAATTTTTAATGCTTTTTCATAATCCGAAATGATATCCGAGCATATCGCAAAAGGAACAAATTTATTCAATGATTTCCAAAATGGCATAAAAATGTAAAGTGACACCTTTTTTTCTTTGTAAGGTGCCACCCCCTTTTTTCTTTGTTTTGTGGTCCTATATCGGTAAAATGACTTTTTATTGCTCGGAATCGTCATTACAATGAATTTAAAGTGTTCTTAGTCAATTTTTCTCTAATCCCATCATGAGGAATAAATTAGTTCAGTTTTGTTTATTAATTTCCATATAATTATTCGTTTTATTAGTTACCATTCAATTTGCATTTTGCTTTCGGTTATTTTCTATTCAATTCAATTTAAATGCAATAATCTTTCGTAAATTTTCTAAATAAATAATTTTTACTTGAGATTTCTACGTTTTTAGCGGGTTTTTTAGGGGGTGGCACTTTACATTAAAAAATTTTGGGGTGTCGATTTTGAACACTTTGGGAGATTGGCTGTAAAATTCGTATTTACGAAAAATTCAAATGAAGTGTTACCTTGGATCATAGCTCTTTAAATACTCTTTCCAACGGTATATTAAAATTGGCGATACATTAATTTTCTAACGAGTTTTGCGCAAAAAAGCTATGGGGTGGCATGGTGTAAGATTCTTCTTGTGTCCAAGCAAGACTTCATTCCCAACTTACGGTGTATCGTTGAAAATTATCAGAAAGTGTACATACCATACCAAGCTTTATATAAAGTTTATCTATGTGCAATAACACAAAAATTTTTATTCCGACTGTTTAAGGTTTAAAGAAGTATAAACAGAAAAGGAAATAAGTTACAAAAACAGTTAAAATGGTAAATACGTTGGCATATCTGCTGCGGTCTTTGGAGATGGTGAATTCGATATAGGGCTTGGGGAACGTGGTTGTGAATGTAACAGTTCTGCTTGCTCTTCATTACTTATATGCTTCTGGGATTCTCCTATAGACGAATAAAATTAAAAATATGTAACTTTAAAATTAAACATCATATTTACCATTCTGGGGCCCAACAATCTGTCGTGACGATTGACGAGTTGAAAAAAATTTACTACTTATTTGTTCAGCCGTTTCAATAGTTGTTGGAAGGTCTAAAAGGCGCTGATTCTGTATACCGTCACCTGGACCCATGTGTGAAATATGGTTAAAATTACTTGGGGCCGAAATCATTTTAGACCTCCGATCATTGCTACTGGAAAACACAAATCCGTTATTGTTTATAAAACATAAAAGCTTCTAACGAAAGCTGTCATTAAATTTTAGACAATGGATCAAAACAGCCAACGAGGAGCAATGAATTGGACTTATAACCATAAAAAGAATTTCTTTTAGTGGCTGCAGACAATGCCTAAACTTGAACATAAAATACAATACAATACAATATAAAATACAATACAAATACAAAATTCGAAATAATTGTTCCACTTTTGAAGCACAACCTGTGATCAGAGTCAAGACACGTAGTTACACGTAAGACACGTAATTACAAGACACGAGTTACGGATTGGAAGGCCTATGAGAATACCATCTGTAGTCGCTTTGGAGAATCCCAGAGCAGGATCTACAATGGTAAATCTCGTGATAAGGTCGTCGACGCATTGCACCATGATTATCCATAAAAGTTATACACCACGAAAGTAGGACATTTTCCTAAAAAAATCGTTGTTTTTGCCCAAACTTTGAGAACATATATCTTTACAAGAAAATGTGCCATGAAAAAGAATTATATGTCAAATTAAATGTAGGAATATGCTTATATGTAATAATAATAATAATTGATTGGCACGACAGCCCGCTTATGCGAGACTAAGGCCTAGCTTCCCGCAACTACCCGTGTTGTGCGTGTGAATTTTGTACGCGGGTGGAAGGGACCTACAGTTTTATGCCGGTTCCGAACGGCAGGTTGGGAGCTTTTTCATAGGCAATTTTTACTCTCAGAGGTTTGCCATTTCCAGCTGAGAGGACAGCCACCGAAAGAGAAAACGAGTTTCCCGTTATGACTGACGCTTATTATATGTACCAAAAATTTTTTGATTATCTTTAAAAATAACGATTTAATTGACATTTCAGCATCACCATCAAAAAAGTTGCATCGACAAAATGAAATTGAGTATAAAAACACCCAACTTTGAACGGCTATACAGCAGCCAGTTTCGGTCCAATTTACATGCAAAAAGCATTTTCTGACTGCTACATGTATGTAGATTACGAAAAATAAAAAAAAAAGTTAGGCCCGTAACTTTAAGATTAGCCGTAATGCGCGGGTTTTCGGCATGTTTACCCCATTGTGCGCCGTTTCGACTGTGTTTTGCGGATATTCGTGCCATCACGCATCACGTGGCTCTGACCCTTTTGCATAACCTCCAGTTTGAAGTTCTAGACTTTTCAGTCTCCGTTTGTATTGCGCGCACCGCGTACCAAGTGCCGTAACCTTCGTAATTTGGTTTCCGAACTTGTAGTTTTCATTCTTGCACCGCGTACCACGTGAAAGCGACAGACATAATGAAGAAGTAACAATAACAAAGTGACTGGGTTAAGGCCCACATTACTCGCACTTTGGAGGTAGCAAACGACTTCACTGATTCAGATTCAGTGGACCAATGTTTTAATCGGCTCCAAAAGCTGGAAGAAAATTACAAGGACTTAGTGGCCTTAAGTCAGGAGCTGTACAGTTTGATGATCCAAATTTTGGATCCAATTAAAGTCATTGTGGAGTACGAGACAAGGTTTTTTCAGGCACATGCGATTCTCTCCCAATGGCTAGCTGGCAGACGAGCGGAAATACTGGAAAACCACTCAGCATCGCTTAGAGGCGACAAGGAGGATACTGCAGAAGCTCGCGGAGTAACAGTCGTCGTTTTTAGAAAATTTTACTGCCGTTTACAAAACTTTGCGAATTCAGCTACCACATATCCAAATTCCAGTTTTCAACGGCAGATATCAAGATTGGACATCGTTCAAAGATCTCTTCCTAAATGCTGTGGACAGCAAGCAAGGCTTGACATACAGGCTGTCCAGTAGAAGCGTGATCGACCAAATTATTACTTAGAGTCAGGGGCGTATCCAAGGGGGGGTTTAGGGTGTCAGAACCCCCCCATAGCCTATAATTTGTCAACATTTTCAATCACTATGCATCGTATGTATGTACGTTCCCACATTAGCAAAAAGGTCTTTTCATCTTTAAATATTTAAAAGAATATTAACAAAACCCTTTTTTTACCGAAACTAATTTGTTTTTTTAATAGTCACGTTTAGGCTTAATGCAGCGATTTGCATGTTCTAAAAACATGTCTAAAGAGTAGTTTAGTTCGTCGACCGGAATGTCCTTTAGGATGTCGGTACAAGCCTTTTGGATGGTTTCTACGTTCTCAAAACGCTTTTTTTATCGGCAAATGCATTCTTTGAAAAGGTGAAATTCGCACGGTGCCACATCATGTGAAAACTAAAAAACAGTCAAAACAAGTGTCAATAGTTGGGATGGCATCCTTCGATAGCCAAATGTTCAGTTAAAATGCATGAAATGTATGCTATTGAGATGCTTTACCTTCGCCTTACTAAAGATGATCCCAGGCACTTCCGCTGTTTTTTTGAGTAAAACTCACAATAAATATATAATAATTAAAATTTTTTTCATACTTCAGTATTTAGTATCTTCCTCTAGAACTATCGGTTCTTATTTTGAAAAAAGCCTAACTTTAATGATTTATTTTGAGAATATGGAAAATATTAGAAGATTTCTTTCAAGAGGGTTTATTGAACACATAATGAGGTACGCAAACAAAATTTATCGTGAGTTTTAATCAAAATGGTAGCGAAAGCGCCTGGGATCACCTAGATACATTTGTATAAAAAATGACGAAATTCAAGTTTAACATGAACGAAATTTCAAAAAATATTTTTTCATGTTATTGAAAATTACCTTAAAATTTGTTCAAATATTAAACATGAATACAGGTGTCCCTCGTATAACGCGGTGGTTACGTTCCAGGAAAATTCCGCGTTATGTGATTCGCGTTATAGAGGACTTAACTTTCATATAAATTTTAGGGTGTTCCAAAAAGCTTTTTCCAAAATAAAAAAGGTACTACATTAAAGATGTATGTACATTCCAACTCAAAATCAAAATTCATACCTTAATTAAAAAATTAAAAAAACATAATGAAAAAAAACTGTTTTTTTTAAATCGCGTTATATCGAAAACGCGTTGTAGAAGTACCGCGTTATACGAGGGACACCTGTATTAAAAAGATCACCCGGGTGGGTATAAGTAAAGCGAAAGTTAAATCCAATTTCAAGAATTTCAATGAAGATTTTTGCTTATCTTTTATGAATTACCGCCCAGTTTTGATCCACGGTGATCACGGATTCAGTTGGCTAACACTTTGGTCATCATTTATGTTCTGACAATCGTTTTTAAATCGCTTTTACCATTTATGAACTCCACCACGGTATAAACAAAAATCACCATAAACTTGGTCCATCAATTTAAATGCTTCGGTTAAAGTTTAAACATGTTTAAAATAATAGTTAATATTGGATCTTTGTTCGATGCACATTTTTGTACGATGACACAAACATACTTCCACTTCAGATACAATAACTTTGCTTTCAGTCCTCCAATTTTCATGAAATTTTTACTTAAAATTACGGAATAAATTTAGTTATTTGGAAACTTTACTTAAAAAACATGTAATACTAAACTGGCAAACAATTTTTTAAACCCCCCCCCCCCCCCATGACCAAGTTCTGGCTACGCCCCTGCTTAGAGTACCGTTATCAAAAAAATTTTAATGCACCTAAGTAGCCTCATCATTTTTGTAATACGCACTGCAAAGATTGTCAGTCTCGTGAAACAATTACAAAGTACAGGGTGTTTTAACAAGATGATCTCCGCGTGAGAGAAGCGACTTGAAGCCGCATTCCTTTGTCTACACCCTAGAGGGCCGTAGATGTCACGTTTAGCTGCAGCAAAATATATGAAGAAGTCGAAGTCATTCGTAACGAGGTGGACGAATCGGTATATGGAAGCAAAAGTCGCCACCGCGTCGCGTGTACTTGAAAATGATGCGTACGTAGACGGCCTCACCACGTACGTTGCCGCCTTTGTTGAAGAACTAATTTTGATCAAAATCCAATTAATTGCATTGCTAGAAAAGGCAAATTTTATATTAAAAAAATGATTTCGAATTGCTGGTCGTTTTTGGAAACTTTGCCACCGCAAAGTTGTGAATTTAAGCCAATGGAATTCGGATCCGCTAACCCGAATTTGTGTGTGAAACTACTGGGCTTACAATGGAAGCCAGCAGCGGATGCATTTTGTTTGAAAATAAAAACTGTGGATGCTCTCGAACCAACGAAAATAGTTGTGCTTTCAGAAACAGCCAAAATCGATGACCCTTTAGGAATAGTGGCGCCTACTGTAATACTATTCAAAATGTTGTTACAAGACTAAATTGGCATTGCCAGACGATTTGTGTGATCGCTGGCATAAATACGTAAATGAGCTGCCATGTTTGGCCAGTGTCAAAATTCCGCGATCTATTGTGTCACCTACTGCCGATAATATTAATTGCATAGATTCGCCAAACGCATCCTACCTGACCTATGCCGCTGTGGTTTTAGTCGTGTATAAACTGGTGACAACTATTTTGTAACTTTGATCTCAGCAAAATCTCGAGTCTCACCACTAAAACCAGTCTCGATACTGCGTTTAGAATTGAGTGCTGCGTATTTACTGACTAAATTAATAAGTGCGGTTAAGTTATCACAATTATTTATTTATTTATTTAATGGTATTTGTACAAGTAAGACTGAGTCTTTTATAGTACATCAGTTTGAGTGAATTAAGCATGAATAATAACAATTTTAGCTTAAATTAATACAATATAGTTACAAACAGAGGAAGCAAAATTGAAAATGAAGGCTCATAAATTTGAGGTGAAGTATAAAGATAGATGTAAGATGATGAATACATAACCACAAGAGGGTATATACAGAGGGAGAAAATAGAAGTTAGGAGAAAAAAGACGTTACTGCCGTTTTGAAACATCTCGGTTGATTAATAGAATTTATGTTAGGTGGAAGCAAGTTCCACAAACGAATTGTACTAACAAAGAACATTCGAGACGAGGCAATATACACAAACTTCGGGACGCTGAGATTTAAAGTACGTGTACTCTGACAAAATTTTAGGTGGTTAATTAAATACGCCGGCTGTCGAGAATAAATCAGCTTATGTATGAACAAAATATTTCTTATTTTTAAGAAAATATCAACATTGCTACCAATTATTTCTTTCGAATAGATAGGTATATGGTCAAATTTCCTTTTAGAAAATACAAACCGCGCACAGTTATTAAGAAGAAGTTGTAGTTTGTTTTTCGATAGCGCATCTAGATTCCCATACACAAGCTCTCCATACGTAATTCGAGGCAATATAAAAGTTTTAACTAGTTTAAGCTTCGTGTCCGGGGCAACAAATAAGCCTTGTAGTAAAGGTTTCTTAGTACATTATAAGCTTTTCCGATAGTGAAATTAATATGGTCCGTGCAGGTCATGGAGGAGTTAATCTTAAATCCTAGGTGGAAAATATCGCTTCGGCGCGGAGCGGGATAAATAATACGCACGGGGTGTTCGAGTTTAAGTGTCTTTATTGAGAGACGGGTGAAAGACGAATGATACAAAGAATACATGAAACATTAAACGATACAGACGGCCGAAGCCGGGGAGCAGAAAATAGGGGGAAACATGAGTACAAGAGGATAAGGAAAGGAAGGGATTAGTGGTGGGATCGACAGATCACTGAACAATCACAGCACTCATTTAGCCATCGCGGCCGCCATTGCAGAGTGCAATTTAGTTTTGTCCGGGTGGAGGGTGGCCAAGACGCGGCTGAGGTCTGGCTGGTGGTGGTGCAGCTCACGACTGGCTGGCTGTGAGTGCGCTTAGGGTGCGCCGATAACGTCCTTGCGTGGGATGATCGGTCCGTGCGGAGCAGTCGTGGAGGCACCTGCCTTGCTGCCATGCGGTATAAACTGCGGTACGATCTGCAAAGGAGGTAGATGTCAGATGATTTGAAATTACAGTATTGGGGCGACATCATGGGAATGAGAAAACATGGCTGAGCTGCGGGGTTCGCTTAAGCTACAGCCGGGAGAATATGAGACTAGTTATCTTAAATTGATATGATAAATGGATAATTGTGTGCTCGTAGGGCTCGAGAGAGTCAGGATAACCGAACGAGAATGTCGGTTTGCTCTTCGAGAGGGTGGCTCTTTGATCCGGAGTTGGAACTGTGTGAGCATGGGCATTGCTGGAGCCGCTCCACCCCAAGAGGGAGATCTTGTAGATCGTGGAGTTTAGACCCGATCAGTCCGACGCCTGCGGGATTGGCAGCGTTTGGAGCAAGCCGCACTGGAGTGGCGACTGTCCTCTTTCTGGACCCGGGCTGGAGTTTGTGCAATGAGGAACTGCGGGGAAATGCAATATCCGTCAATTGATGAGGGTGTAGAACGAGTGGCGTCATGCCAACGCTCTTGTCGAACCCTTTTGGGAGCCTTCATTGGAGGCGAAAGCCCTCCTGCGGGGTCGAAACGTTTGGCAACTAAGGGGGACATTTGCCAGTTTGAGCATGAGTTTGCAGGAGTGGTGGGCTCGAAGTGATTTTCCATTATTTCCTGAGGTGGAAACCCTGCGGGATTGAGGGCGGCAATCACTTGCGAAAGAGCTTCCTTTAGGGCAGGAAGATTATTTTGAAGGGCGTGTCCAGTGTGCATATGGCGACTTGGTACCTCTGTGGCACATGTCAAATGCGAAGAAGGGGGTACTGGACCGCTTAATACCCAACCGAATACTGTATGCTGAGCAAGTAAGCTGCCACATACATTCCGGTGGATACCTTCGAGCATGATCTGCGGGATGAGATCACTGCCAATCACTATATCAATCTGCGCTGTCTCGAAGGGATTTGGATCAGCGAGTTCTAGCATGGCGAAATGTTTCATATTGGGAGCGTTTATGTGGGAAGATGGGAGCGAATTCGTAAGCTCTTGGAGCACGATTGCTTGCACGGGGAGTTTCGTGCTCGATTGGGGGACTGCCAATGTAAAGAAGCATGTATGATTGGCATTTTGCACAATCTGACCGCCCATGCCCGAGATTTGAAAGCGGGATTTCTCGATCGGCAATTTGAGGCGTTTCTGGACCTTCGCGGAGACGAAGGTACGCTGAGAGGCTTGATCGATCAACGCTCGCACTTTAAACAACTTTCCTGCGTGGTCAATAGACACCAGTGCCGTAGGCAGAAGGGATTGGGTGCCATTATTGGAGTGTAGGGCTTGTACTTTGGGCGTACTTTGCCTGGAAGACGTGCGGGGTTGCGCATCCGAAAGGGGAGAATGAGTAGCAGAGTTGTTGTGCGTTCGTTTTGGAGCTGTTGCGACCTGTGGAGTGGTCGAATGCGACAGATTAAGCGATTGAGAGAGCTGCGCATTGCCTTTGGGGAAATGAAGCATAGAATGGTGCTTCATTTGGCAATATACGCACGTGAAATTGCTTGTACAATCTTTAGCGAGGTGTGATGTAGCAAGACAATTCACGCAGAGATTTTGCTTCTTAACGTATTTTAATCGACTCTGGGGGGTGAGTCCTTTGAAGTTCTGGCAAGTCCGTATGGGATGATTTGCGTTGCAGAGTTTGCACGCGAAGTCCCTTTTCACTTGAGTGTGATAATTTAGGGATTTGTGTGGCCGATTTGGGAGGACATTGGAAGTCGAAGGTTGAGACGGTTTCGGCTTAGAAAGGCGAATACTTTGCAACCGTTCAAGTACCTCATATCTGCCGGTCAGGAACTCATCCATTTGCGACCAGGGTGGCAGATCCTTCCGGGATGTCAATGATTGCTCCCATAGAGCAAGTGTCTCTTGGGGCAATTTGGTACAACATATGTAAACCAATAGCGGATCCCAATTGTCAGTGTCCACGGCCTGAGTATTGAGAACAGACAGACAATTGTTTATTGTGTTTTGGATCCGCTGAAGTGCCTCACTATCTTCAGTGTGGGCAGGAGCGATATTTAGGAGGGATCTGATTTGGGTGTCAACCAAAATGCGTTTATTTTCATAACGGGATTTTAGGGCATCCCACGCGAGTCCGAAATTCTCATCGGTTAATGCATATTGCTTAACAATAGCACCGGCTTTACCTTGCGTCTTGTATCGGAGGTGATACAATTTTTGGGCTGGAGTGAGCTGGGGGTGGTTGATGTAAACCGCGGTAAACATGTCCCGAAAGGACGGCCACTGCTCATAGCCCCCGAAAAAGGTTTCGGTATCACAAGGCGGAACTTGTAGGCAAATGAAGGGGGTATTTGCTGGTTCTAGGGGTCGAACCGGTTCCATATGCGCAGCGGGCTGGGGGGACTGAGTTTGGAGCATCTCAATGATGTCCGACATCTGAGCCATGCACAACTCGTACTGGTCTGTGCAGGCGTCGATTTTTTGCCTAGCCGACTCTTTGAAACCGTCGGGCTGGCTGTTGTCTTCAGCACTAAAGACTGCCTCATGTGCGCACATAAGCCTCTCCCATTGGGCTTGCAAATTTTTTTGCTTAATTTGGACCAGGGATTTGGTCAAATTCTCAATGGGGACCGATGAAAATTTTGTGCATAATAGCACGAGCTGTTCGTACTCGAAAGTAAATTTTGCAACACTGGGATCGGTTGCTTTCGGACTAGAGAGTTTGGAGCGAGTGTTTGGTGGCTCCCGAGTGACAGGAACTGTCCAACGTGCACTGGGTGACTTTGTGTATCTGGAGGAAGGAGTCTCCATTGTGACAAGTTGGCGTTTAGGGGATCGCTCAACAGGCATTTTATTTAAAAAAGCTCGACAAGGGTAAAAGTTTAAACAAATATATGTAGGGTATTGTAAAATAGACGTGAAGTCTAACCGCGTCCGCGCGAACGATTTTTGAGAATGGGAAGAGTTGGAAATGGGAAAATTCGTTAAAACGAATTTGAATACTTGTCGAGCAAAAAATGTTACACCCGTGTATGTGTAAACGTGTAGGGAAATATATGTGTATATATATATATAAATATGTATATATGGGAACAAACAAATTCGTGAATGTGAATGGGTAATAAACAGATATTTGTATATGGGAATAGGGAATGTATATAAAAATTATTATAATATAAATATAATTTAAAAGTGTAGTCAAATGTGTATGAAAATTTGTCTTTATTTGTGAAAAAGTGATTTTTTTGTATGGGATGTGAGTGTGAATATACACGTATGTATGTGTATGTGTATAAATAAATATGTGTGTGTATAAATATGTGTATGTGTATTTGTATATATATGAATATATGTGTATGTGATTATTTGTATTTATTTTGTTAAATGGAAAATAAATATGTACGGGTATGTGTATATGTGTGTACAAGTGTATGTAAAAATATATTTTTAAATATATTTGTTAGTTGTATGTGTATTTTTTAAAATGTGTCTAATTATATAAGAAGAAAAAAACTTTCTAATTTTGTGCACAGGTGGGATGTCTTTGTCCCACTGTATGTATATAAAGTGTATGTGAATGTCCTATACAAGTGTATGTATAGGTATATATATGCACGATTGAAAATTTTCAATGTGCAGTGAGAATGAGCAACTTGTCCCACTGTATCCGCTTTGTCCTTTATTGTGTATGTTTCTGCACTTGGGCCAAGCAGCGAAGTTGCGTGCTGCCAAGTGCGTGAGAATATAGCACAAAGAGAAGTGCGGGAGTATGTGTAAAGTGGGCGCGCAAAATGTATACAGCAGCTGGGCTGTCTGCTGCTGGTCTTGTGTGCAGAGAGCAAGAGGGAATGCGAAAATGGGTGCAAGTTAAAGAGTGGGAGATCAACAGCTGGAGTGCTTGCTGCTGATCTCCAATATGCACAAAGCAAAATGCGGGGGAATTAGTGCGAATTGGAAAAATTAGTGGGAAGCAGGCTGCAGCGGGAGTTTTTGCTGCTTTGCCTACGTATATCGCACGAAGGAAAATGCGAACACGCAAAAAGCGCCAAATTATGCGCAGCAGCGGGATTGCTTGCTGCGATAGGGGAACTGTGGCGGGGTACCAGTATATAATTTCTTTACTGGATTTTTGGGAATGGGAATATTGTAGGTATATATATTTTATTTTTTTATATATTTTATGTTAGTGTATGTGTAGTGAGTGTTAATTTTTTAATAAAAATTGTTGGGCTTATCTTTTTGGGGCCCAATGCCCGAGAATGGGGATTGCCTCTACGTCGTTTGTGTCCGCCGTTTGTGCTGCTCGCTGTTGTTTGCTGTTGTTGCTGCTGTGTTGTGCTAAGTTTTGCTGTTGTTTTTTTTTTTTTGTCCACTGTTTGTGCTGTTGTTGCTGCCCTTTTTGTCTGCTTTGTGTGGTGCTGTGTGTTGTGTTTGTTGTTGTTACGTGTTTTGCTGCGAGTGTGTTTGCTGTTGTTTCTTCTGCTGCCGTTCTTTTGTGTGTCACTGCACTGTTCAATGTTTTGTGCGTTTTTGTATTTAATTTGTTTGAATTTGTGTACGGTTCACGTTGTCGCACTTTTGTTTTTTTTTTTTTTTTTTGGTTTATATATTTGTGCACTGTGCTATTTGTTTGTTACTGTTTTATTTCTTTAGTTCCGATGCGTGATTTGATTTCACTGTTTTGTTTTCTTGTAGTGTATGTCACTTGCTCACTTGTTTAGTTTTCATGTAACTATGTGTTTTTTGTTGTGAGTGTCTTTTCACTTTTTCGATTTTTTGTTTGTATTTTAATTTGTTTTATAGTTATTTTAAAAATATTTGTTTACCGCGTCGGTTCTATCGCGAGCGGCTCGAAGGACCATGGAAAATATCGCTTCGGCGCGGAGCGGGATAAATAATACGCACGGGGTGTTCGAGTTTAAGTGTCTTTATTGAGAGACGGGTGAAAGACGAATGATACAAAGAATACATGAAACATTAAACGATACAGACGGCCGAAGCCGGGGAGCAGAAAATAGGGGGAAACATGAGTACAAGAGGATAAGGAAAGGAAGGGATTAGTGGTGGGATCGACAGATCACTGAACAATCACAGCACTCATTTAGCCACTAGGTTTGTCACTATATTATGAAATAATATTTATTTTTATCAAGCATAAGTGGAGGCAACGTATCCAGATCAAACTGTGAATTTGATATCACTATCGCCTTGGTGCAGCCGCCGTGGCTCAGTTGGTTAGTGCGCGGTCCAGCGAGTCGAATGCAGAGCGACGCAAGTTCCAATACTGCATGTAGTAACACCTAAAAAAAAATAGCGGGAAACTCGTTTTCTCTTTCGGTGGCTGTCCTCTAAGCTGGAAATGGCAAACCTCTAAGAGTAAAAATTGCCTATGAAAAAGCTCCCAACCTGCCGTTCGGAACCGGCATAAAACTGTAGGTCCCTTCCACCCGCGTACAAATTCACACGCACAACACGGGTGGCTGCGGGAAGCTAGGCCTTAGTCTCGCGTAAGCGGGCTGTCGTGCCAATCAATTATTAAAAATTAAAATAAAAAAATCGCCTTGGTTTTTGATGCATTCAGACTAAAGTCCTGCATGAATATATTCATTTTGGCGGCTACACTACTGTACATACTGTACGGGTACTTGGTATTCGAAGAATGCGTACAACGAAACGAATAGAAACGAGAACCAGCGACCGTCGCTTCTCGTTTCTATTCATATTCGGTGAAAGCGAACACTGCAGTGCTCGTATTCGATGAGAAGCGAATACTGCAGTGCTCGTATTCGGTAATCGAGAACTTTGCGAAGTATTCGTATATCAACAGTTTCACCGAATATTTTTATGCGCAGTATGTCACTTTTCCATGTGTATACTTGTGCTGCGGTTGAAGTGGCTTATTAGTTAATACGCAAAATGGAAATTATTGAAGAAAGTAGCATAAAAATGAATAAATATTTATATATAACATCAATATTTCTAATCTTAGGAATAATAAAACGAGTATATTCGAATATATTCGAAGCAGTGTGTACTATTATTCGAATGCTTTTGTGCTCGTTTTCCCGCTTCGAGCGAATATGAATAAATAGTGTACGTCTACTCGTTTCTGTTCGGAGCTTACTCGTACTCGAAGAGAGCTGGACTCGTATTCATTCGGACCGGTCCGCAGAGATGAAGTGAAGTATTCTATTCAAAAGCATTTGAATGTTTTCGAATAGCAAAAATCCATACTCGTGCAGGACTCTAATTCAGACATAATTTGTTCAAACTGACCCAACGAGAAAGTCGATTTAAGTCTGCGTTTAAGGGGGCTTTCCCGTTTTTTCGTCGAAAAATGAGGTGTTTTTCAAGAATTAATTTTGGAAAGACAGTTTGATAAAATGTTGTAATTCTTCTTTATTTTGTTTGTTGTTACAATAGTGAGTTGAAAAAAATTTTTTTTTTGGAAAAAAAACAAAATGGCCGCCGGCTTGCCAAGTACTTATGTTGCCTTGTTTGGAAAACATACTCCCAGTTTTTTACACTTTTCCCGGGTTCGGTTTATCTGAAATCAAATTGACCATCATTTTCATTAATTACATAGTTTTAGTTATCGCACATCGGAGAATTTTTGAAAAATTTCAACTTGGTGAAATTTGGCGCAAATTTGAAAAAAAAAAATCGATTTTTTTGCAAAATTTTGGTACTAAAAGTGTTGTTAAAAATCGAAATTTCACAATATTGAAAAAATCCTATGATGTGCGATAGAGAATTCATTTGTGAACACGTGAAATTCAGTTTTATCCATATCGGTTCATTAGATCCGAAAAAAGTGTAAAAAGTCACAAAAACATGGTTTCGAGAAAAACGCGTTTAAAGTTACAATACTCGCCGCGCGGAGCGTACGCGAGGCTGTGCGCGCCGAAACATTTTTGGCTATAACTTCAAAACTATTTCATATTTCATTATGAAACTTGGGCTTCATATTGTTATAGTATTTATAAATCGATTTCTGTAAAAAAAACCATTTTTTGAAACCGAAAAACGGGAAAGCCCCCTTAATCTATAAATTAAATCCTCAGAGAGACCAATAGGGCGAGAGAAATATATCTGACATATCTGATATATCGACATTACACTCGGTCAACACGTTCGAGCTGCAGCAAGCCACAACTATTATCTTGCGGACCGTTCAGCAGCAAGCATTTGGAGCCGAGATTAAATAGCTAAAAACTCAGAAGCAATTGCACACAAAATCGTCGCTTAAACGATACTCCTCATTTCTCGATGATGTCGGGTTTTTACGCCTCGGCGGACGGCTTAAGCACTGAGCGTTGAGCTCCAATGTCAAGCACCCAATTTTGCTGCCTAAAACTTCAAAGATAGGGCTGCTCATTCTAAGGTATATGTATACACATAAAGCATCTACACACTGGCGTGCATGCAACCCTTGCAATTGTGCGCCAAGAATTTTGGATCCTTGGTTGCAGGAACTTGGTTGCAAGGTGGTCTTTTCCTGCAAACCATGTTTCTTGCAGCGACGTGCAACGAGTACCCAACTAATGGGGAATCTTCTTGCTCCACGATTGCAACAACACGGGTGGTGTTTTATGCACTGCGGATTGGACTATGTAGGGCCCGTTCCTATCAAGCTCTCCAAGACAAGAAACGCGTGCATCGGCAAGGCCTGGTTTTCGTATGCCTGTCAACTGAAGCCATACATCTCGAACTGGTGAGTGACCTCATATCCGGCGCCTTCTTTGCTGCCTTTCGCCGTTTTATTGCTCGAAGAGGGAAACCAAGCGATCTATACTCCGACAACGGCACCAATTGAGGAAGCTCACGATGTCTGAAACTTATATGGAGGAGGTCTCTACTTCTTTGGCCATGGACAGCGTACAGTGGCACTTCATTTCACCTTTTGCACCGCATTTTGGTGGACTTTGGGAGTCCGACGTGCGACCAATCAAGCTACATTTGAGGAAAGTCATCGGCAACATTGACATTTAAGGACTACAGCACAGTGTTGGCCCAAGTGGAGGCAATCTTAAATTCTCACCCACTGTGCGCTATCTCCGATACTGAACTTGATCCGCTCACATCTGATCGGTGGGCCCGAAAGGTTGCCATGGAGGCTTTTCTGTGTCTTCCTCCTTTATTTTTAGCTGCAGAAAATGGGGCCAGTCGAGCGGCATATCGCCTTGAAGTGCTGTTTGGCAGGAAATTTGTTCTCAGCGCTGGAGACAGGGGGAACCCGGAAGAGACCTTCTTAAAACTCTTCCATCGGAGAGAAGGGGAGCAGTTGAAGAGTGTGTTGAAATTATGCCTCGTCGAAGGTATCAAACCGATCGATCCCCGATCGATCGGAATGGACGAACAACTGCTGGAAGGGCTTCAAGCCTTTCTTCCCCGCTGGGCAGTCACACTTCTGTTTTCCAGGCGGACGTGTTTGCCACATCAATAGCAGCGCTTGAGCTGCCTCGGAGGGGAAGCTCTGGGTGTGACATATATATTTGTTCAGACAGCCAAGCAGTTGTTAAGGCTTGCTCAGCATTGTTGACAAAATCCAAAATTTTGCGGGAAGCTGTCAGCAAACAAAACGAGCTAACCATTGACAATGTCGACACACCTCTGTGGGTCCCTGGGCATTCTGATGTCGAAGGTAATGAAAAGGCGGATGAGCTCGCCAGAGCTGGATCTTTGGCTCGTTTTTTAGGACCTGGACCAGCGATTGGCTACGGCTTGTCTGAGTACAAGGCTGCATTCAGTGGCGCACTAGCAAGCAGAGACCTCGACCATTGGCGTAGTTTTACGACATGTTGCCAGTCGGGGATGTTTATTGATGCGCGTAGGCCTAACAGATCGGGCTACCAGCTGGGCTTAGGCAAGAGTGACTTGAGAACTATCTTAGGGCTCGTCACAGGGTTTATTTCTTTTAACGAGTACCTCAATAGGATTGGGGTCAAAGACTCGGCTTATATGACATGTGCCTTGGGGACGAAGAAACCACGGTGCACTTCATTAGTAAGTGCCCGGCATTCGGGCGGCTCAGGCATATGTGCTTCGGCAGTATGATCCTCCGCGAGGATGAGCTCAGTTGCCGGAAATGCTCAGCTTCGCTAAGGCCACGCTCCGTCTAATTAAGATTAAGAGCTTATGGGAATCTTCTTAGGGTGACTGCAAACTTGAATGCAATAGGCCACTGGTTCTGTCTCGTGACCGGCGAACGTGGGGCGCAGTAGAGTTTTTTTTTCAGAAATGACCCCTTCTGGCTTGGCAATGAGAGTTGCCAACGGAAGTGGGCCGTTGCTTGCTCGCAAGCAGGGATGCGCAAGCCAAGGAACAAAGGGCAGACCTTTGTCTACGCACCCGCGTTTCTGAACGCGCCCTACACTTTAATAATAATAAAAAAGTTCGGGTAATATTACATTACCTGTTTGTTTTACTGCGGATCCCGACACACTTTTTTGTCCTAAATTGCTAACTGGCGCGTTATTTAAATAGTATTGTAGTAACGATAAGGCACCCTGTCATTGTGCGAAGCACTAGAATGCTTTTACGGGTATACTTTTAGGCACGCACTTTTAGAACGACTTGCTATAATCTCGCTATAACATTCGCAAAGATAATAATAATTAATATAATTGATTGGCACGACAGCCCGCTTACGCGAGACTAAGGCCTAGCTTCCCGCAACCACCCGTGTTGTGCGTGTGAATTTTGTACGCGGGTGGAAGGGACCTACAGTTTTATGCCGGTTCCGAACGGCAGGTTGGGAGCTTTTTCATAGGCAATTTTTACTCTCAGAGGTTTGCCATTTCCAGCTGAGAGGACAGCCACCGAAAGAGAAAACGAGTTTCCCGTTATTTTTTTTAGGTGTTACTACATGCAGTATTCGATCTTGCGTCGCTCTGCATGCGACTCGCTGGACCGCGCACTAACCAACTGAGCCACGGCGGCTGACATTCGCAAAGATGCCTCGCGATAATATTGGAAATTGTGAGTCCAATGAATGAGGAGTGTGCTAGAACCATCGGCATAACAAGCACACAAGTGTAAAAGGCGGCCAGATACAGCGCAGAAGAAACAGTTGTGCTTTACCAAGCAAGGGTGAAACACAGAGTATTCCAATAAGTAACAAGTGTAAAGACAGAAAAGAGTGAGTTTGTAAATAAAGTGATTGCTGGTTGCAAACTGCGTTTTAGCATTGAAATGTGTTCTATTTTGAAGCACAATTCAGAGAAACGAACACGCCTACAGAACTAATTTTCGTAACAGTGGACCAGCTGAAAAAGGAGCTGGCTGCTTGGAATTTGTCGACTGCTGACGGAAAGGTGGTGTTTCAGCTGCGTTTGCCAGAGGCATGTAAGGCACGTGGCGTCGATTGGGCTGCGCACGACTTCGGAACGCAGGAGGTAGAGGCACAGGCCAAAGTGTAGGAATTGCCAGCTGGTGCTGCATCGCTGCAAAATACGGCTGCAGAGGCTGCGCTACTACAACGAATGGACATGAACCAGCTACTGATTGCAATGAAAGGCCTGTTCGAGACTACGAATCCTTATCGGCGAGAGTGGAGACGGCGAATAGAAACCCAACTGCAGAAAAATTTGAAAATGCAAATCGTGAAATATCAATTTCCGACAAGCTAAATGTGAAGGTGGAGCACCTGGGAACTCGAGTGAAGCAATTGGATAAGCGAGTTGACGACCTGGATGGTTCCCTAAACAAACGAGTCGACAATCTGGAAGATTCGATAAACAGACAAATAGTCGAGCGGCTTAAAGAGGTACAGCCCCGAGAATGATTGCCGCCAGTTCAGGAAAGTTTTTCCAATAGAACAGAAGTGCCTATTTATGATGGTGCTGCGCCGTTCGATACATTCAAGCTACAGTTCGACCTGGTTGCTCTGGAAAATCAGTGGACCGATGTGAGGAAAGGTCAGAGATTGGCACTGGCGCTTAAAAGTCCTGCAACTGAGGCAATAAATTCCGGAAGGTGATTACAAGAACGTCATAAGGGCGCTGGCGGCCAAATATAGCGACGATTAAAACAAAATGCTGTATTACTGCGAGCATAAGAACCGTAGACAAAGTGCCAACAAGGCTCTGCCGGCGTATGCGGCAGATATTGAGCGGCTGGTGCAACAGTCCTACCCGGAATTCAGCTGAGAAGTTCTGGAAAGGCTGAAGATCGAGGCAGTTATCGCAGGCATTTTTGACCCGGAGACACTTGTCAGTACGTTGATGATGATGAAGCCGACATTCAAGGAGACGGTGACAATCGCATTGACGTATGAGACGGCATAGATAGGAAACTTCCGACATTAATCTGCGGAAAGGCGTTGAGCTCAACCTGGATGTGTCACGCAAAGCCAGACAGTGAGCTCCGAAGTACCAGCGAGATAGCGGGCAGTTTCATCCAGAGTCAGTTGCTGGCTATGTGACAAGCGAGGCCACATAGCATGAGATTACCATCTGCGAGAGAAATGCTTCGGATAGCAGACGTCGTCAAGATGTGCTGAAGCCGTGCCTCACAATTGCAAAACCAAGCGCAGGCATCATTCGCAAGCCGAAAGGAAGGATAGATTCTGGATATTCGGCCAGTAAGCGTTCTACAAGAGGAAGATTGGTTTACGAAAAGGCTACAGCAGGACCAGCGCAAGAATACGGATCTCGCCAAAAATCATCAAAAGCAAGGTGCAGGGAGTACGGCCGGACTGGCAGGAGATAGCTGGTGAGAGCCCAATCGCGAATGCTAACTGGGCACAGTAGCAAAGTCAGCGGCTGAAGGATAGCTGCCTGTACCGCGAATGGGAGAGTGAGGATGGTCAGACCAGCAACTCTGTAATGTTAGTCCCGAAATGCGGAATCAACGAGGTCATCGAGGTTTATCATAACGATTCCAGTGGAGAGCACCTAGGTATCACCAAAACTGTGGCCAGAAAAAAGACGATTCTACTGGGTGGGATGCTAGGAGTCTGCAGCCGATTGAATTAAGAGCTGTGATCGATGTTCGGCTACGAAATTGCCGACAAAAAGATCTTGGGGCCGTATGCAGCAGTACAACGTGGGAGCGCCCTTCGAGCGGATTGCCATGGACGTCGCCGGCTCATTCCCAATTAGCACTCAAGGCAACAAATATGTGCTGATGGTAATGGATTATTTTAGTAAATGGCCCGAAGTGCATCCTATTCCTAACCAGGAGGCCACTTCCACTTTTCGAATCTGCGGTATTCAAGGAAGTATGTGAGCTGCCGGGAAGAAGGAAAACTCGCACCACTCCTTTGCACCCACAGTCCATGCAGTGGAACAATTTAATCGGACACTGGAAGAATATTTGCGAAAAGTGGTAGGCAGGAATCAAAAGGATTGGGCCACGCATATCCCTCTGTTCCTGGTGGCGTATAGGTCGGGTCCGCACGACTCGACATCACTCATTCCAGCCCGAGCAGTGTTTGGCACAGAGTTGAGACGGAAGACGCTAGGAATGACTACGTGGTCAATAAGCGGTTGTAACTTGAAGAAATCCACTAGTTTATAACTGAGGTGGCTTTCCGAAATTCGATATCGAGCAAATACGTGTATCGAACTATCGTTTTTGCTTTCCGTAACGCAAAATGTCGTCGTGTCGTATTGAACGTTCGATTAAAACAGCTCGATACCAATTTTGCTCTCGTTTTGCTCGTTTGCGCCGTTGTCAACCATAAAAAAATGTAAGTATGAAATTTGAAATTTTTTGGAAATTAATAAATGTTTTTAATTTTTTAGGAGTCAACAAACGAACGCTGGATAAATAAAGATAAAGATGAAAAATTTGCAGAATTGCAAGAACGGCCACGACCAAAACAAAAGTTATGGTTGAGATTGACAAAGTGGTTGAATAGCAATGGGCCTCCAATGACGACAACGAAGGGATGGCAGAAAGTAAGTAAAAACACTTTCTTTGAAATGTACAAAACTTTTCCTGTAACTCGTAATATTTGTAGGCATAGACTGACTACAAATATAACGCCAAACGAAAATTGACCACCCGAATGAAGAACCTGACGAAAACGGATGGTGGACCATATGACGCCATGCAATTAAGCAATTTGGAAGAGCGGGTAATAGCTGCAGCAAAAATAAATGACCAAATAAAATTCCATGGGATCCGTTGAATCTCTTAATCTTCCTCTATTGATTGGAGTTTCACGACGAAACTCCTCCAAAAACAATAAATACCGCAAATTGTACATTTTTATTCCCGACAATTTTTAAATTTTTTTATTTTTACGTGTCAAGGTTTCTTCGTTTTGTTTACTTCCCGTTGCTTCTGACAGCTCCAAAGTACTTTCCACACACTTCCCAAAAAACGAAAACGAGAGTTCTCATATCGAGTCACGGAAACCGAAACTGTGTCGAGCCAACGATGATCGAGTATCGAATTACGGAAAGCCCTGGTCACCGATAAGTTGAAAGCCAGATATGATCTGTGGGCTAACACAGCAGGGTTCCAAGAAAGCGATCTAGTAATGCTCTACAACCCGCAGCAGAGAAAAGGTTTGTCTCCGAAACTTCAAACGTCATGGGAAGGACCGTACAAGGTCGTGACCAGGATTAATGACGTGGTACTGGATTCAACGTTGCAGCAATAGAGGCGCTAGGCTGAAGGTGGTCTATTTAGAGCGCCTGGCGTCTTACTACGGCGGAGCCTCAGCACTTGTTCGGGAAGAACAAGTCTAATAGCCTATTTCCACCGGGCCTTAAATGCATTTAACGCTTAAATGTATTCAACATCGCATTTAAGTGCTCAAATTCCTATGCAATTGTTTTTGTATCCAAGTGCGTAAACTTATAGCCTATTTCCACCGGGCCTTAAATGCATTTAACGCTTAAATGCATTTAACATCGCATTTAAATGCTCTAAGTCCCATGCAATTGTTTTTGTATCAAAGTGAGTTAACTCACTTTCAAAACTGAGTTAACTAAAACTAACTAACTTAAAATTTTTGATGGGAAGGTTTTTAAGATAAACACTGGAAAATTTTTTCAGATGTAGGTATATGTTTATTGTACAAGTAAAAAAAGTTTCAAGATAAAATATGCAAAGGGGGCGAGGGGGCCATCGAGCAATGGCGGCAGGACTTCCTTACTCGCGGAAGTCCTGCCGCTGTTTGAGATGACTTGAAACACAAAAATGAAATTTTTTCTTATTCTGTATCTTTTGTCTATGGCTGGAACTAGGATTAAAAAAAAAAATGAAAAATGAAGGATTTATGTGATTTTGACTAAAAAACTCGATTTTTACCTACTTTTTTCAATACAAATTTCTATTTTTAATGAAAAAAATTATTATTTCTTGAAGATCCTAGTTCGGGCCATAGCTAAGGCCTTGATAAATGACTCTTTAAAATTTCGTAGCTATTGCTCCACTCGTGTGGCCTAAATCACTTCCGCAAGGTCAAAAAATTTAGTTTTGAGAAAAACGCGTTCAAAGTTTTGCTTCAGTACTCGGCGCGCTCGACACCGCTACCTGTTTCGATAAATTGCTTCCGTAATTCGAAAGATTTCAACTTCAAATTTTGCGAGCGTATTCTACAATCATGTATTAATCCAAACATGCATGAAAAAAAAATCGATTTTTTTGACCGCACACGGTAGAAACCCCCCTTAAAAGCTGGAGCAATTTTGACAAATGTACAAATTTTGATAGCATGCTTTTCGGCGCTGCAAGAGCCGTACGAACACAAACAAAAAAGAGGATTCGAATTGCGTTCGGTGTGGAAGATTTTTTGCTAAGACAATTACTTTTTACTGCATTTTTCGCAAAAATACATATCGTCTGTCATAATCAAAGTCAAAACTTCTATTATTTGCCAATAATAAATGCTGAAAGAGAAAATCAAAAACGTGAAACTTCTAACTAACCCTCTTGACATTAAAAATTCATACAGCTCTGGTATCAATCAGCTGACAACTTTCATAAATGAAATAAACATTGACAAATGAAATAAATTTTCACAAATATGAAAACGCAGCCATTCCTAGACTGTTGAGAAGGAAAGCGAATTGGTTTTCTTGCAGTAGAGGGGCTACAAGAAACCATACATACGTATACAAGGAGATGGCGGCGATGGGTAAGTGGTGGCTGCCCAGAAATAAATGCAGAATTTGGCTTGACCAACTAAAAATGCAAACAAAAACCAGCTGTTGCATTTAACTCAGTTTTGGTGGAAATGCTTGACAGTTCTCAAGCTTAACAGAGCCCTTAAATGCATTTAAGCGCTCGGTGGAAATAGGCTATTACTTTTAAAACTGTGTTAACTCAGTTTTGCCATTTACAGACGTCTGACAGAAAATGTTATGTTAAAAGCGGGAGCAATACTCACAAATGTAAAAATTTTGATAGCATGCTTTCAGGCGCTGCAAGAGCCGTACGAACTGCGTTCGGTGTGGTAGATTTTTTGCTAATCTTTTTTTGCTTTTTACTGCATTTTTCACAAAAATACATATCGTTTGTCATAATCAAAGTCAAAACATCTATTATTTGCCAATAATAAATGCTGAAAAAGAAAATAAAAAACGTGGAACTTCTCAGGAACCCTCTTGAAATTAAAAATTCAGACATCTCTGATATCAATCAGCCGACACCTTTCACAAATGACATAAACATTGATAAATTAAACAAATTTTCACAAATTAAATACATTTCACAAATTTCAAAACGCAGACATTCCTAGACTGTTGAGGAGGAAAGCGGAGTGGTTTTCATGTACTAGAGAGGCTACAAGAAACCACACATACGTATACAACGAGATGGTGGCGATGGGTATAGCTGTGGCTGCCCAGAAATAGATGCAGAATTTGATTTGTCCAAATGAAAATGTAAACAAAAACAAGCTGTTGGAGTTAACTCAGTTTCGGTGGAAACGCTTGACATTTGTCAAACTTAACAGAGCTCTTAAATGCATTTAAGCGATCGGTGGAAATAGGCTATAAGTGGTGAGCAGTGTAACGATAAGGCACTCTGTTGCTGTACTATGCATGAATGCTTTTACGGGCATACTTTTAGGTACGCACTTTTAGAATACGACCGAGTTGCTGTAATTTCGCTATAACATTCGCAAAGATTGCTCGCGATGATAATGGAAATTTTGAGTCCAATTGGAATGTGCGAGAACGATCGGCGCGACAAGCACATAAGTATAAAAGGCGGCCGGGTACAGCGCAGAGGAAACAGTTGTATTTTAGGAAGCACAGATGCAACACGGAGAATTCGACTAAGTATCAAGTGTTAAGATAGTAAGGAGTGAATTTTTAAGTAAATGATTTGTAATGTAAATGATTGCTGATTGTTGACTGTGTTTAAGAATTGAAGTGTGTTTTATTTTGAAGCACAATCCAGAGAGACCAACAAGCCTAAAGAACAAATTTTGGTAACACTATGTATATTCTCTCACCCTGTGTGATCTCCTGAGATTCATTACTGAGTCCGGGAAATTTGCACAGGAGAGCTCATAACCCTCTCTCCATCCCACCCACCTTCTCTTTCATTTTCCCATTCTCATCTCCTTGCTTGCTTTTTCCTGAGCCTTAAGTACAATGGGCTATGAAGCCAGAGTGCTTGAGAAAATAACCTCCCTAAGGTTATTTCCTCGGCTCCCTCTCACATTTATCCAACCTTTTCCCCTCCGAATCGAACGACTCCTTACGAATCCTAAGTAAACACAACCTTCTGAAAGATGCATACCCTTACGTTGCCGACCACTGTAATCAAGGTTCTTCGATAGCTGAGTCAGTCGAATCTGTGAATCGCGATATCCGTGACGGAGTGTCACCTGTTTGCCAAATTTTTTATATTATGTTATAGTTCGGGGAAGGGCCGCGCAAATGATTTCCGAAATGAAAAAGCTTTTATGTAATGTCTTCTGAGTCAGTTTTGTCTTTGGTTTTATTTTAGTGTTTTAAGTGTTTGTATTGTACATGTGAAAATAGTATATATATTTCGTGTATATGTTAAAAGTCTCGATTGCGGGTATGGACCGATGGTTTCGAGCTGGAGTACTTTGAAGAAGAGTTTCCGTCGGCCGCGTAAGCTCCCTTCGGGATGGCCAGAGTTGCCATCCGTACGTATAAACACATGAAGTGACAAACATGGTATAATAATATTTACAATTGGTTTCCAAAAGCTGCGTGGTAGGCGGTGTTTAGCGATCTTAACACACGCATTAAAATGCCTTGCATTTGTTTACAAAAGGTCGATCGACTTCTGGGCGAAAACAAAGTTGAATGTGTCACTTGTAATTAGTAGTAGATAGTATTTTCATAGCAATTGGGTCAATTTACGAGAAAGTGATGTTGAATATATGATGAGAAATAATCAAAGTTTCAAAAGTAAAAAATGTCATTCGGCCCGGCACGCATCGGTACACTCTCCCCCTATTATTGCTAAGCTGCGATCGTTGGCGACATGCACTGACAAACGCTGGGTACAGGGTTATCCATTTTTCGGTTTTAATAGTAAAGTTAAATACCACACATAAATTTATTATTTCGATGAAACTTTTATTTTATGATAATGCTTGGACCTCGCCATTACGTAAAAAATACAATGTAGTTTAAATGACCGCTTCTAGATTGGTTGCAGCAGTGAATAATTTTGAGCTAGTTTTCGACCACCTTTTCAAACATTTCGGGCGGTATCTCAGCAATAACTTGACGAATTTTGCTTTTCAAATGCTTAGGGGACTATCCGCGTAGGCACGGTATTTGACGTACCTAAATAAAAAAGTCTAACGGCGTCAAATCGCATGATCTTGGTGCCCAAGTGACGTCACCAAAACTTGAAATTGCGCGTTCTTCATCGCTGAAGAAAATTTTGTTTCAAAAATGAAAGCCAGTTGCTCTAGCACCCAATCAGCATATGTACGGCTTTAAAGCTGGTTGAGCATTCAACCGGCTTTAATTTCTGCGTGAGTTGAACTTTTTATGGATGGAGGTGCAAATCTAAATGCAAAATACGCCATAATGAGCCGTAATGTAAGCCCAATTGCTGAGAACGCCGTGGAATCGACAAATTCGGATTATCCGCCATACTTGCACTAACAGAAGCGATATTTTCGGCAGTGCGCACATTGCGATGATGCACAGGCCGACCACATTTCCAATCTTCTCAAATTTCTTTATAATCTTGAAAATTCCTTGCACAGTAGGTCGATTTTGACGACCATAATCACCCCGTAAAGTGGCCACGTTTGAACAATCACTTTGTTAGGAAGTTTTAACTAAACGGTTTTTAAACGATCCATATTCGTAAATGGCAAACCTTTCACTAAATAAATGACACTTAAAATGATAGATAGTTAACAGCTGACAGCCTGCCAGACGGCGTTTTGAAACCGCTCAATGGATAACCCTGTATATGCGGATGACCTGAAGGTTTATGCTGCGATTAATAAGACTCCTTGGCACTGCAGGTTTACCTGAATAGAGTACAGCCATGGTGGAACGCAACCCTTTGCATCTGTCTTACTCTCTGTCAGGTTCACTGTTGCAGTCAGTCAACGAAATCAAAGATTTTGGTGTGTTTATCGATTTCATTATTTCCAAATCATATGCCACGTTGGCGTTCGTTCGTTAGAACAGTGCGTCATTCTCTGACCCATATAACGTATAACCTGTTGTTCACGGCTTTTGTCAGATCAAGGCTGTAATATGCTTCTTTTATATGGCGGCCGCACAACATGGATGGTTGCGGGTAGCTAGGACTTAGTCGCGGCTATCGTTTCAGTCAATTATTATTATTAATTATTTAATTATTATTATATGGCGGCCTTATCAAGTGATTTAAACTGATCGTATTGAGCGTATCCAAAAGGTTTTTATTCGGTTCGCTCTAAGGTCGCTGAACTTTGATGAACCATTGCCATCATATATTTCCCGTTGCCGTCTAATAAACTTATTGAGCCTTCACTCTAGGCAAAGCTATCTTGCGTGTTTCTTCATTGTCGTGACCACGGCTTTTGTTTTGGAAAAAAATGAAGTACGTTTTTTCTATTTGTGTTTGTTTAAGAGCTTCATTTATGCAAGTTAACACAGGGCCATCGCACTGCAGGCACGTGTAGCTGCAGGTGCGAGTTACGCAACAGTTCATGTTGCTGCATGCTCGCATGGGAAGCAGAAAGTGCTGACGATGCGTCTGGAGGTATCGGGTGCGATACCGGCCCAACGTGGGCCGCTGCCGGGAACTGCTGAAGCAGCATATTTTTTAGGATAGCGGCTAAGTTAGAAGTTAAGTGAGGGAATCAGCGCAGTCAGTCTTAATTCGGACTTGGACGAGCTCTTATCAATAAATTGTGGAATCTCAACTGGCGTGTTTTACTGAAATCAAGGAATCGCGACTTGGCTGTCTCATTGCAAAGGACGAGTAATCTTAACTTGGTGTGTTCATCTGAAGACGAGGGATCGTCACTTTGGCTGTTCCATTGAAAAGGACGAAAGTAAGTATGCCGCCGTGGTTCGCGGCACTTTTATTTTTTTAAGCGCAGCCTGGCGGTTGCGTTAACTGGCGCCCGAGCAGGGACCCACATAGTAAAATGTGGGATGCTCACCTGGCAGTGATTGTGAATAGAAAAAAGAAAATAAAGAAAAGTGTGAAAAATTGTGAAGTGATGAAATGAAGTGTTTGGCTGCGATTCCTACGGGACCCTCCAGTCCACTAATAAAATGCGCAGAAAACAAATGAAGAAATACGTCTACACCTTGCGATTCCTACGGGACCCTCCAGGGTATAACTAATGCAAGAAGCCTGTGACCCCGAAGACCCTCAGGCTTCAAATAAAATTTCAAAATAAAAGTGATAAACTGTGATAGTGCTCAGCGATTCATCACCTTCGGGGAGACCCTCCTGGCACTCACAGGAAAACTTGAAAATAAAAATGGTAAACTGTGATAGTGCTCAGCGATTCATCACCTTCGGGGAGACCCTCCTGGCACTCACGGGGAAACCACTCCTTGAATAACGGAAAAAGAAAATCCTTGGCAAAGTGGTAGTTCTAACAGAACTTGGGTTCAACTCCCTGTCAGGATTTCAAAATTTTTTTTTTTTTTACACTTCACTGCCGGGTGTACAACGATTTTTTCGTTGTTAAACGCAATAAAGTAATAGCTAAAATTTGTATGCAGAAACAGGGAAGTAACATGCCTCTGTAATAAAAAATTTGTATAAAAGAACAGGGAAGTAACATGCCTCTGTAATATTGAAAATTTGTATAAAGAAACAGGGAAGTAACATGCCTCTGTAATAATATGGGAAATTTATCGTCCTCGGCTAATTGGTGGGTGCCGCTTATTGTGTGCGGCACGGGGTTCAACTCCCTGCCGAGGACTGACGTCACTCCTCTCATATAATGGTGAAATTCCCGATTTTGTCCTCCAGCCCTCCGATTCTGCGAAGATGGTCACGCGGTCGGATACGCCTCATTCGGGCGCAAGTCGTCGTTGCCATGAGAACATGGCGGCTCTTTCTTGGCCGCAGTGGCGTGCCAAAGCCCTAGTAGACTCGGCAGTGCTGTAGTGGAGAAAGTGTCCTTAGTAGGTTGATCGTAATCTGATTACGTACAACTAAACGGGGTTACCGCGTCCCTCCCATGGTCTGAATCGGGCATACGTACAAAGAGAGGAAACGTCATAATGATGGTTATGAATAACTAGAAAATGACACGAGTTTTCCATTCCAGATTCGAACAACGGATAATTGTTATGTACTATTTGTAAGTGCACCTTACACCTTCAAAACCGGAAAAAGTCCAGACAAGGGCGATGTACTTTCTGTAAGTGCAGGAAACTGCGAGATCAGCGCTGCATAATTATAAAAGCTAAAACAATTGCAAAAGAAAGGGAAACAGTGACGGTGGGAAGTTAAGACAAAAGAAAGGAAACGGCGCGGTGAAGAACAAGAATAAAGCCATGAAAAAACTTAGTTCAAATAAAAGGTCAAAAAGCCGTGGGGCGATCCCAGAAGAACTAATGCTAATTCACGGCACTGAGCATACCCCCTGCAGAGATATGTTACCTAAATATGAGTTATTAGATACCACAGAGAAATCGCGCTATCAAGCAAATACTGTAAGTGTACCGACGGTTGACAAAAATAAGGACCGGTCCTCCACTTCCCAACTGCCATACGGCAATGCCGACAATATAACGGAAAAATTCCTGAAGAGGAAGGAGTTTGATTAGTCCCGTAATCCAGAACCTTATAAAAGCTCTGAGGATTCGACTTTACTTCACCCCTTCACAAAGGAGCGAAGTAAATGGGCAAGTGAAACGACTTCACTCTACCATCTTGGAAATTTACCGATGCCTTAGAAGGGAGTATCCTGACCTTAAGGTTAAAGAACTAGTGAACGTCGCTACTGACAGATATAACAATACAATACATTCTGTAACCAAGAAAAGACCCAGCGATATATTTTTTAATAGAGTTCAGAAGATAAACTACCAAAATCTAGTCGACTTCCAAGCAAAGGTAAACAATGATTTAAGGGGGCTTATTCGAAAAAACCTCCGACTGCAGAACACACGCAGAAATGCAAGAAGGTCAAAACCAGGAACATATAGGAAGGGCGAAGAAATTTTCGTAGCAATCAAGACAATAAAAGGGAAAAACGAATCATTGTACCGTAAAGAGATAGTATCTAAAAATAATAAGGTAACGGTAACAACGGGGGGCGGGAAGAGAATCCACAAGTCGCAGGTCAAGAATATTCATTCCTAACTGTTCAATCCTTCCTCAGACTCCTCGAGCCATTGTTAAAACTAGAATATAAGAAATCTATCCCATTTTATGTTTAAATGCCCAATTTATCTGTACCAATATAATTTTGCCAGTTTCTAAGGAATTAATGAAAATTACTTTAAAAATTGTTGTAAGCTCCTGTAGATATACGTAAAGTAGGGAATAAAAGAGGAAAATTTCTTACATGCACTAGCAATTAACCCGGAAATTTAACAAAAGCAAAAAGTAAGAAATAAGGAATTACTAATAAAATAATCATAGAAATTTTGCTCCTGCAAATAGATATTTTGTTCCACACATCCATCACATTACACTAAGGGAAGGTATCCAAGTCCCAACAAATATGGCGGGTACTTGGCAGAGAAAAGTCGGGTACCGGGGCTCAACTCCCCGTTTGGGAACAATACCATACACATATGCAAGAAAGCAAAGAATAGAAGAAAGTAATTTTAAGATATCTGTAAAAAGGAAAAGAGTCACAAAAATATTTGGACGTATGTAAAAAAAACAAAAAGGTCTTTAAATGAAACAGTAAAACCGCAGCGAAACATGTTTTAGTTATAAAGAAATAAAAGCTGTCTAAGGAACATGTACTACATATGTAAGTCGACGATAAGTCAGCGAAAATAATTAATTAATTAATTAATAATATGTAATATACACTGTGGTGCATAACTATAGCCTAGTTTTATTTTATAGGTTCTTTTGATTCCAAAAGAGTATACAAAAAATCGTGCTATGAGGAATAAGAGAGCTTGCGAGGACACATATTAGGAGAGAAGAATTCTCAAAATAAAATACGCCGTTATACCGTAAGAGGGAAAAGTGTGATTTTTTATTGGTGCATAACTATAACCTAGTGTAGTTTGTCCATTTAACTATAGTGGATTTATAAACATTGACAAGTTTAATAATGCGTGGATCCACCCTTATTGTGAATCATTTCAAAAACACGGTTTGGCATGCTTTCTACCAAGCGTGTTCGCGTCTCAAGACTCACAGATTCCCATGATGTAACAACGGCCTCCCTCTTCGCCGTCGACGTCCAACCATCGCATCGAACACCTTTTTCGCCGGAGCTTCGTCGTCCATACGGCAGACATGACCGAGCCAGCGTAGCCGTTGGATGTTAATTCGTTGCGCTACGTCCATGTCCTTATGTAGCTCATACAGCTCGTTATTGGTTCGTATGCGATAGTAGTCACCAACACGAACATGGCCGAAGATTTTGTGAAGTACCTTCCTCTCGAACACTCCAAGGGCCGCTATGTCGTTTCGTGTCATTCTCCATGCTTCAGCGCCATAGAGGAGCACGGGCAAGATGAGCGTCTTATAGAGTGCAAATTTTGTCGGTCGAGAGAGGTCTCTACTTCTCAATTGCCTACCGAGACCGTAGTAGCACCTGTTGGCAAGAGTAATCCTTCGCTTTATCTCCAGACTGACATCATTGCTGCTGTTGATGGCGGTGCCAAGGCCGAATTCCTTGACAACTTCAAAGGTATACCTGTCGGCCTCGACGTGAGACCCTAGTGGCTGCGAGTCCCTGCGTGTAGACAGCATATACTTCGCCTTGCCCTCATTTACCACCAGACCCATTTTGGCAGATTCTCTTTCGATAGCCGCAAATGCAGTGGTGACATCTCGCTTGTTACGCCCGATGACATGAATGTCATCAGCGTAGGCAAGGAGCAGGACACTTTTGCTGAAGATTGTGCCATTACGGCGGGCGGCATAAGCACACATGGAAAATCTGAGCTAATAATTGTCGTTGAAAAACGGACTGTTGATGGAAAATACTACAGACAACGTATGCTTCCCGTATATGGAAATTGCTGCAAAAATCCTAAGCAGTTCCCTCGAAGATCTACAGCGATTTTAATGCAGGACGGTGCGCGGTGTCACACGGCGAAACAGTCAATAAGTGTTGCTAAAAGTCTATTTAAGCAAGTATGGGAAGACTGGCCGGGAAATTCTCCAGATCTTAATCCTATTGAACATATCTGGTCCAGGATTCAAGATTCAGTATTTCGGAGTCCAAAACCTGCCAATAGACTTCAACTCATTGAAAGAGTAAACAAGAGTGGGATGTCATATCATTGGCCGAAACGTCGGTCTTGTGCGAAAGTTTCCGAAAGCGAGTCCTAGAGTGCTACGAAAAAAATGGCGCACATACACAATATTAATGATAATTGAATTTTGCTTAGGTATGATTTAGTGGTTTAAATAAAATAACTTTGAAAAGCAATACCAATAATACTTAACGGTGTTTTTTTTATGCAGAAACTTTCCGTCCACCGTGTATATCGCCTCCCAAAGAGACTTTGTTAAATTTGTTAGTTGCTGCTAACATCGAAAAAAAAGAAAAACAAATAATTTTATTTTCTGTGAGAGTAATAGCCTATTTCCACCGAGCGCTTAAATGCATTTAAGGGCTCTGTTAAGTTTGACAACTGCCAAGCGTTTCCACCGAAACTGAGTTAACTCCAAAAGCTTGTTTTTGTTGACATTTTCATTTGGAAAAACTCGCTGTTCGGAATCGGCATAAAACTGTAGGTCCCTTCCAGCCTTGTAAAAAAATTCGCACGCACAACACGGATGGTTGCGGGTAGCTAGGCCTTTTTCGCGGTATCGAGCTGTCGTGCCAGTCAATTATTTTATTAAAATCTTCCCACTTATTGTTCTTTGCACTACCCCGTGTTGTACCGCTGCTTGCTTGTATCAAACTCTTCTCTTCTGCGCTGTACCCAGCTGCCTTTTATACGTATGTGCTTGTCGCGCCGATCGTTCTCGTAGATTCCAATTAGCTGCAAGCTGCAGGACAATTCTACGCGCTTGGAGCAGAAAGTAGAAGGAATCTCCGACAGAATTAATGTGGGCAAACTAGTTGACAGTCTGGAAGATTCGATGATCAGCAAAATTTACGAGCGGCTTAAGGAGGGATGGTTGCCGTCAGTTCAGGAAAGTCCTGCCACCAGAACTGAGGTGCCTACTTATGATTGTGATACGCCTGGCTGCACTGGAAAGTCAGTGCACCGATATCAGGAAAGGTCGGACATTGGCACTGTTGGAATGTTTCAGTTCGGAATATTTAAGAAGTGATTACGAGGCCGTCGGGAGGGCGCTGGCAGCAAAGTACAGCAACGAGCACAACAAAATACTGTACTACTGCGAGATGAAGAACCGTAGGCAAGGATACAACGAAGCACTGCAGGCATTGAGCGAATCGTACAGTTGTCCTACCCGAAAATCGGCGTTGATATTCTCGAGAGAATGAAGATTGAGGCGTTTATTGAAGGTGTTCATGATCCGGAGAGACGTCGCAGTGCGTTGATGATGAGCAAGCCGACATCTAAAGAGACGGTGACCAGCGCGATGACGTATGAGGCGGCATGGATTTGGGGCTCTCGGTATGCACCTGCAAAGATACGCCAAGTCCCACCGATATTCCGATCCAGGCCATAAGCTCTGAGACACCAGCCTGGCAATGGGCAGTCTGCTCTAAAACTGTTTGCTGACTATGTGATAAGCAGGGTCACATTGCATGACACTGCCGTCAACGAAAGAAGCGTTCCCGTTCTCGATCGCAATCGCCCGAAACGAGAAATACTTACAATACGTAAGGACTGTATCGATAACTTTAATGGAAATTTTTTTGATCAGATTTTTTGTTTTAACATTTGTTGCATATACTTTAAGGACTAAGGATTTTTGTTTAAATAACAAATTTGTTTTTCAAATAAATGTATATCTAATTTTTTGTTTGACCCTCTTCATTAAATTTTGTACAGCTGTTTGCGTTATGGGTTTTTTTGATTTTCTCCAATTTTTTTTTAATTCCTTAAGATTTTTAGCTTCTTGTTCATCTTTCATAAGGTTTCTTTTGGCTATTGCGTAGTAGCGCTCTATTGGACGTAGTTCTGGTGATTTTAGCGGATTCTCATTTCTTCCTGGCAGTGATTTTGAGTTCATTTTTACATATGTCGCGTCATCCATAATGATGCCCGAAATTTTTTCTTTGCAGAGACAAGTGTATAGTTTTCTGCATTGCGTTTTGCCAGCCACTTTTTGATTTTCATTTCTTTTTGGTATTGTTTGTTTTTTATATGTTTTTAAGTTATTCCTCTGCTTCACTCTTTGCACCATCGTTACACTCGTTCTAGCTAAATGTCCAATACAAATGCACTTGTTTTCGTCAATCTAATGCCTCAGTTTTTCTTCCATTTTTGGGTCTTTAGGACCCTTTTTACGGTCACTTTTTGGTATGTCGTTTATAGTGCAATTTTCACCATACTTAAGAATCATTTTTTTTTAGCGAAGTTTATGGACACGCGATGTCGTTTGGGTGATTTTCTGTACGAAGCACCTGTTTCAGTGAACCAACTGTACACAAATTTTTTGAGGATGTCTAACTCGATACGCGTAATTTTCGTAATATAAAAATATATGAAACGAAATTTGTATGAAATCAGTATTTCAAAGCCTACTCTATTAAACGGCATTTTTAGAATTAAAAAAATAATTATATGCTGCAAGAAAATTAAGTTAGAAAGTGTGCACTTTCTTTTCGATACAGTCCTTACAATCGCAGGGCTGCAAGAATTAGAAACCACTGCCAAGATTTGTGTATTTGTATTTATATGTGCGATGAACTCCTTACAACGGATATACTATTAGGGCAAGATCTTTTTACCGATATGCGTGCGGTTATCGTAGACGGTAGGATTACGTTTGCAAGCAAGAATAACTTTAACGTTGATGATCTAAAGTGCGGTATTGAAGACAGTGGCGGATTCAGGGGGGTGTTTTGGGGTTGAAACCCCCCCGAAATATTAGGATCGACATTAAAACTACATACAAATTAAAAGACAATTTATGAATATCAAAGAATTACTTTTTGAAACCCCCCGAAATATTTTTCTGAATCCGCCCCTGATTGAAGACGCACGTGAAAAAAACTATTTAATAAAACAAGTCAACAAATACCGTGATATTTTCGCAACGAATATGCAGGAAATCGGGAAAACTGACCTCGTGGAAATGTCAATTGAACTTGATACTGACATACCGATAGCGATTATTTTACGGTGTTGGACTTGAACAGTTTTAGCGCTTAACTGCAAAAATAAAAGCACGTGTTAACTGTGGCTATATTATAAACTATATGGACGATATTTTGGTCGGTAGCCAAACAATAAACGACATGTACGACAAGTCGAATCGTGTTTAACACACTTCGCACTTCGCGATGCAAATGTAACGTTAAATATACAAAAATGCGAATTCATGAAAAGAAACTTGTCACTTGTTTAAAACTTCAATAAATCACTAAGCAGCAGAACAAATGAGGTAAAAAAAAGTGAAGTGAGCCCCCCAAAAGAAACAGTGAAAACAAAACAGAAAAACAAAAAGTGCAGCAAAACAAATACAGTGCAGTGCAGTACAAGACAGCAAAACATATATAGTGCAGGGCAATACAAAACAGAAAAATATAAAAACAACACACCCTACGCAGACGCAAGCGAAGCAACAGCGGAAAACAAGAGGAAAGCAGACACAACACAACGCGAGACAGACAACAATCAACAACACATAGAGGGGATCCACATTCTCGGGCACTGGGCCCAAATAAGATAAGACCGAACAATATTATTAAATATTAACAATCACATACACTAACCCATATACACATACAGTGGCGGACAAAACTGTTCACGAATTTTCGTAAGTTAGAAAGTTTATTAAATTTTTTACTTTTTAACAACAAAAACAAAAATTTAAGTACATAGTTTTAAAATTGAATATTTTGCTTACTGAAAAACAACAAACAAAATATTATAATTATATAATAATAAATAAAGAAACACTAAAATTTAACAAAAGTGGTGTGAACAGTTTTGACGCATATAAGCAAAAATCGATTGATATTATCTTTAATATTTTGGGTGGTCTCCGCGGGCCTTTATAATGATTCGGCATGCTTTGTACTAGATTGTGTAGTATTTTTGAGGGTATTTCCAACCACGCTGGTGAAGTTTTTTCCCATAATCTGTCAATATCCTTTGGTAAGTCTTTTTGGGCATAATTTTTCTCTTTAACGCAAACCACTAATGTTCTATGGGGTTTAAGTCCGGTAATTGGGGTGGCCAATTAAAAATGTGTATGCCGTTTTCGGCTATCCACTCTTTGGTGGCTCTGGCTGTATGTTTTACATCGTTGTCCTGCACAAAAATTTTATCGTGACCCGGCTTTTTATAAAAGATATCTAAACTTAGTAGGTAGGAGCCCCCTCAAATCGTAATAAAGTCGCTTACCATCATTCTACTTTTGATACGGCGCAAAATTCCGACATCACTTCCACGGAAACAACCGCATGCTATAAGAGAAACAACTTCCAAACTTTAGAGTTTGTTCTATATTGCAGTTTGGGACTCCAATTTGCTTGTCTACCCAAGTGTAACGTTTACCGTCAGACCCCAAACGATGAATTTTTGTTTCATCCTACCAAGTTACTCTCCGCGAGTCATCAACGGGAGTCATTGCGTACTTCTTAGCAATTGCCAACCTGACCTTGCGATGACGACCAGTCAACAATGTTTTTTTATGTTTTGATCTTGGCTACAAATCCGCTTTCGTTTAATGTCTTTTGGACGGTTCTAGTGGTGACTTGTATACATTAATCAGCTTGTAGTACTTTTGCGATGTCTGCAGCAGTGTTAGTGGCGAACAGTTAAAATCAATCTGCGAACAACACGCTGAACCACCGGAAACTACTTTTTCTTGCGACCATTTTTGCTCGATCTGGGTGTTATATTATAGCAGTCTTTAATTTTTTTAGCTACACCGATTGATATTTTGTGTTTTCCAGCAAATTTCCGATAGGTGAAACTACTTTCAATGTCTTTTGCAAAAATTTTCTTTAAATTCTGCAAACAATTTTCGACCTATTTCAAATCAGCAAATTTAATTAGAAGTTATGTACTTTGAAAAGTTTTTTGGAGCATAATGTTATATATTATTTATCTTCTCAATACACCGACGCGGTTCCGAATAGAACTAATAGCGATTGTCGAGACAAATGCTCTAATACGTAGCTTTAACCGATCGCGGACAAAACTGTTCACACATGCCTGCAAATATTTCTTTAGAAAACGGTATTTTGCAGAAAATATAAACAGCTAAAATTATCATGGTATAACATGCTAGCTTGAAGTAAAAATGTGGCAAACTACGATTGCTATACTCCAAACAAGTACCCGCGAATTTGACATTTTGTGAAATTTAATTTTTTTGTGAACAGTTTTGTCCGCCACTGTATATATTACAAATAACAAAAAATTGTCAAAATCTCATTTCCCATATACATATAAACCCACCCAATTATTTTGACGTTACATATTGTACATATACACAATATTGAACTGGACCAAAAAATCCCGAAAAAGTAGTTCCGCTACTGCCCGGTTGTTTATATCCACAACATTTCCCATGCGCTAAACAATTAGGGCTACTCCTCATTTTTGCACTTTTCATTGTGCACATACCAAGGCAAGCGCCCCCATTGCTGCCTGAAATACAACTGCACATTTCTTCTTATTTTCTTGTGCTTCGTACACAAGAACTTGCAATGCAGCAAGAAATAACCACATATTTTGTCCCTCTTTTTCTTTGTGCTTTGCACACAAGACCAGCAGCAAACAGCCCAGCTGCTGTGTACATTTTGCGCGCCCACTTGTGCACATTTCTTCATTTCTCTTGGCAGCACGTAGTCCCGCTGCTGGCCCAAGTAAACAAGAAAGCACAAAGCGGATACAGTGGGACAAAAAGCTCACTTTCACTGCACATTGAAAATTTTTTTCAACTTAGAAAATTTTCAATCGTGCATATACATACTTATCCATACACTTTGATACAACATACACATACACAGTTCGCATGTTGTTGAAACATGTTCGTTGAGACTATGATCATTGCGCTGGCTAATTTTGCTGGCTACAACTTTTTTCTGTTTGATGGACCGAGACCATGGGGAATGCGTTTAGCAGCCGAGAGAACATAATTCAAAAATTGAAGCCGACTCTGATGGATATACCGAAAATGGAGTACCACAAATGTTTTGAGATTTGGAGCAAGGGCTGACATAAGTGCGTTGCAGTCGAGGGGGATAGCTTTAACGAGGACAACATCGTATTTTAAATTTTGTGAGTAAATTTGGGAAACTTTTTGATCAAGGTGATCTATAAATACAAGATATAGTTACCTTTTCAATGCTTTTAATTCTCGGAGAGAAAAACGACGTTTTGGATTTGTTTGATTACTTAACGTGCTAATACATATCAGCTCTTCTATAAAAAAAAGAATTTGCATTAATTTATTTTATGGTACAAAAAATTGAGATACGCACTTGTATGTATATTAGCCAAGTAAACAATGTGAGGAGCGTCATTTAGGTAAGTGAGTACAAGATTTCCTTGGCTTCCTAAAGGTTGAGCTCGTTTTAGTCCAATTGATTGAACCCATTCCGCAGTCTGTGTATTAAAAATATCTAAATGTATTTCTGAAAAAACCAGCAAATGTCCATCCAAATAGGCTGCAAAAAATTGTTGTTAATTCAATTTGTTAAGAGGTGCAATGTTTATTTACGTATATATACTTATATGAGTCGGAAAAGCGGGATAGGTTATTTCACGATCACGCGATTTTCTCCCTTGCGAATCTACATATATTGCAAGTGTTTGGAAAACTAATAGATATTCTCCAAAAACTCCTCCGGGGCATTGCAATTCTATGACACGAACAGCGTCGACACCGGAATAGTTAAGAAAGGCACACAGTTGGTTTTCCGGATGAATTAATGCTAAAAAAATTTAAAATACATGATGATTTCTTATCGTTTATTTATTGTACTAGCACCCATTTGTTTATTAAAACTTATGTAGGTCAAAATTCAATCCGAATTAGGAATTGAAAACTTTTTAATAGGCAGAGCGCTAAGAAAGTAACCAGCGAAAGGATTTGTTTCCTAATTTTTGGTATTGTGACGATAACGCTCGTCGTCATTGCGCGATGGTGAGGCAATATTGCAAATTGCACTCTTAAGCATGGCATACTTTTAAGGGCATAATAATTTTAATGGAACAATCGCACAGACGACTCGCCGCGATTCTAGGACATTCGAGAACGAACTACGCTTCAAGCAAACAACTATAAAAGACAGCCGGGTACAGCGCAGATGGAAGAAACAGTAGAGTGCAAAATTGTAAATAGATTAACCCTTATTCTCATACCCAAACTTACTAACGTCGTTTGGCACCCGGGGTACCCGGGTACCCATTTCATGAAATTTTTAAGTTTTCAATATTTTGTTAATTAAAAAGTGTTTATAAAATTTTGATATGATTTGTTCGCTTTTCACCTAAATAACGAGGATCCGGAAGGTAAAAAAAAAATTTTCATTATTTGTCAGTTTTTTTCACGAAAATACATCGCAGTGGGCACCCGGGTACCCGGGTATGAGAATAAGGGTAAAAATAAGGGTTTTGGTAAAAGCGTTCAGTATAAAAATTATAATTTTCAATAAAAAAACACATCGACTACTTATACACTAGTCTCTGTTTATAAAAGTTAATGGTTGTCTGTTTTTCCTTTATAGACCCGAAAGCTACTTGACCATAGTTCTGAAATGTTGACAACAATTGGGGTATGTCCAGATGAAGATTTCTGGATATCATTTGTTATTTACGTGGCACACGTGGCCTCTGAACCCAAGGAGTACAAACTGGGAGAAATTCGCGACCATCGTTCGTTCAAGAATGAGGCCGAAACGTTTCGCCCTAGTCACAGACGAACGCGCGATTGAGAACTCGGTTGAACTCCTAACGGGAACTTTGAACGCTGCTTTTAAGTCTTCCTGTACGATAAGTCGTGTCAAGAGGAAGCACAGCGACAGCTGGTGGAATCCTGAACTCCGACTACTACGTCAGAAGACTAGGCGACTGTTCAATAGGGCAAAGCTAAGCGGGGAGGAAAGGGACTGGGACGCGTACCGATCCAGTTTCAACGCCTTCAAGAAGGCTATTTGTAAAGCCAAAAGAGAATCATGGAGAGTCTACTGCGAATCCATAGACTGTGTCAATGAGGCGTCCAGGCTAAGGAAAGTTCTGTCTAAGCAGCATTGCGCTCTTAGCTGCATCCGCAAGCCGGACGGATCATGGACAGAGTCCAGTAAGGAATCGCTTGAGACTCTAATGGAGGCACACTTTCCTCAGTGTCAGGTTCCTACTGACTCGGATAATCTCCGTGAGCAACTCGGAGCCACTACACCACCGGAAACTGTCGCCAAAATAGTGGACAAAGATAAGGTCGAATGGGCAATAAGGTCGTTCGACCCCTACAAGTCCGCGGGCCCTGACGGTATCATTCCAGCAATGCTACAACAGGCCGGAGACTGTATTCTACAACCCCTGGTAAACATCTTCAAGGGATGCCTACTAGGGAATGTAGTTCCAAAGCAGTGGAGAGAGGTCAAAGTAGTTTTTATACCGAAGGCAGGAAAGCCCAGCCACACTACGGCTAAAGACTATAGACCTATCAGCCTCTCCTCATTCTTATTGAAAACGCTGGAGAGGTTACTGGACAGACATATAAGAGACAACCGGGGACTATCTTCTGAACTCTGTAGTGCACAACACGCCTACCTCCAGGGGAGGTCGGTAGACAGTGCACTGCACAGCGTTGTAGATCCCATAGAGAATTCTTTGGCCTCAAAGGAGTACACAATGGCTGCTTTCCTCGATATAGAGGGGGCTTTCAACAATGTCACCACTGAGGCCATAACAAGAGCACTTCGTGCACATAGTGTGGAAAGCTTCGTCATCGGTTGGGTTGAAACGATGCTGCAAGACAGGATAATCAACTCAACGATAGGACCGGCTTCCATCAGAAGGAGAGCCACAAGGGGAACACCCCAAGGTGGGGTGCTATCCCCTCTTTAATGGCTGTTGGTAGTTGATGAGATTCTAAGAGTCTTTCAGAGAAGACGCATTAGAATAGTGGCCTATGCGGACGACATCGTCATCATGATACAAGGCAAATTTTTGCCTACTATCAGTGAATTGATGGAATCCTCATTAGCCGAATTGTCAGTGTGGGCGAGAGACAACGGTCTAGGGATAAATCTCGAAAAGACCGAACTGGTCCTGTTCACCAAGAAAACGAAGATTCAGGAATTTGCTCTTCCCTGTGTGGAAGGGCATCCCCTGAAACTATCAAAAGAGGCCAAATATCTTGGCATAATTCTGGACTCAAAACTTTCGTGGAAGCGAAACATTGAGGAAAGAATGAAAAATGGGCTCAATGCGCTGTATGCCTGCAAGCGAGCCTTCGGTAAAAGATGGGGATTAAAACCGTATATTATCCATTGGATGTATACGGCGATAATCAGACCCATCATTGCCTACGGTTCTCATGTGTGGTGGCCAGCCATGGACAAAAAGAGCAATCAGAACAATCTGGGAAAGGTGCAGAGACTTGCCACGTTGGCGATTACAGGGGCGGCTAAAAGCGCTCCACGAATGGCTCTGGAGATGTTTCTGCACCTTCCCCCAGTGGACCTGTTCGTAAAGGCCAGCGCAGCAAAGACAATCCTCAGATTGAGGGAGTCTAACCAGCTGAGGCAAGGCGGCTACGGACATTCCAGCATTCTGAACGTTCTTATGCCTAGCTCTACCGGACAAGGTCTTCTAGATAAGGCCACTGACTTCCTGGTAAAGCGCAGTGACTTCGAATCGAAGATTCCCATTGACTACCCCTCCAGGGACAACTGGCAACAGCCCGAGGTGGAAGGCCCTGCAGGAGTCTACTTCACCGACGGCTCGAAGACAGAGGATGGAACTGGAGCGGGTGTCTTCTGTGAAACGCAAAATGTCTACTGGTCTTATAGACTACCAGACTATTGCAGCGTTTTTCAGTCGGAGGTTTTCGCCATCATGAAAGCAGCGGAACACATAAAACATTCGGCACTTAGTATGGCCGTCATTTGTGTTGATAGTCAGGCTGCTCTTAAAGCAATTGAATCCACTGTAGTGAAGTCAAAGGTAGTACTAGACTGTCGGAAAGCACTAGGTGGCATACGGCAATGCAGGGTTCGTCTGTGCTGGGTTCCCGGACATAGTGATATCGAAGGGAACGAGCAAGCGGACGAACTAGCCCGTGCAGGGTCAGCTATGCCGGCGTGCGAGGCGGTCAACACGGTGCTACCACCGATCTCTACTATGATGGGTTCAATAGGAGAGTGGCTTACACGAGCCACGAATAGAGCCTGGACAACCAGGTGCGATTGCAAGATTGCACGCACCCTATGGCCAGCACTCAACACGAGGAAAAGTAAGTGCCTTCTGCGCCTCGACAAACATGCTGTAGGCATGGTTACGGGGGTAATCACAGGTCACTGCGCCATTGGTGTCATGTTATGCAAATGGCGTTTGGCGACCGACGATTTATGCAGAAGCTGTGGAGATGAGGATGCAGTCGAATCGGTCGAGCACCTGCTATGCCACTGCCCATCACTACAAGGACGACGGCTCCAGACTCTTGGGGCAAGGTTCTTTGACGGGCTCGAGGAAGTAGCAGATGCACAGATAACCGATCTACACAATTTCCTCGCAAAGACCAAATGGTTCCCAAAAGATCCCGTTTGGATCTACAGGGATCCAAACAGATAAGAGAAGGACATCGGTTTCCGAAAAATGAAGGGATTCACAATGGACCCAACAGGGTCTCCGAGTGGAAGTGCCTGACGCACACACCCCTTCCGTAACCTAACCTAACCTACGTGGCACAAATCGAATATATAATATTGAATTACTTCGGAGCTTTAATCACACAGCTTTGAGATGTTATATAGCGCCGTCACAGATATGTGTTGTTTTTGGACAAGGGGCCTGGCATTGTTTGTGACCCAAGTTCGCTGATAGCTTTGAAAGTCATACATCAATGACATTCTGTACGAGCTTACTATTTAGTTGCGCCCTTCGACTGGAAGAATGCATTAAGATTGAAGTACTAAGCAAATTAACGTAGAGGTGTAACGCACAAAATTTTTCGGTCACGAAAATCTAGCACAGCAGGTCCCACACGTACTTCGGCTGTACGAAGTTTTGTCGCTGGCTTCGGCAAACTTCAATTTTCGAAGTTCACCTTCATTCTCTGTTCCGATGCTCGACAAGGAACATCAATTGCGAGCTGTGCTGTGCTGATGGGCACGACACGGCGCACCGTTTGCATATTTGAATATGCATATTTGAATATGCAAAAATAAATGTGCGTGTTGCTTGTGTATGCGCTGAGGCGAATGAAAACAATACGAGCAACTGCACAAGATGAAAAGCAAATTGAATTTCCATGGCTTTCGGTTCTGCTATGAATAATGAACCATGTGAATTCGCAAAGGCGTACAGCAGAGTGTGCGTTCTTATTGATACATAAAACAATATGAATTTCTGCTGTGCAATGTTGGCGTTCATGTAGGCTACGTTGCCTTCTGGCCTAATAAAATGCATACCCATACAATTTTCAAATTTATATACTAACAGCCCAATTCTGTACACTTAATAAATTCACCATATTGACTATTTTTCAAGTTTTTACTATTTGTCAAGAATTGGCATTCTATTTTTAAAGAAATGTTATTTTATTCTTATTTTTCGTTTTACTTGCAATTTGTTCTTTTAGCCAAATGCAATTTTTTCTTAGCAAAATTATTAAAAAATAATCTAATATAAATTGCTTATGATCCCTACAAGTTACGTTTGCAACACAAATTGTTAGAGTCCGACCGATTAATCGGCATCGGCTAGTATCGGCCAATAAAATTGGTATCGGCATCGGCTAGTATCGGCATCGGCCAAAAAAAAAAGAATCGGCATCGGCTTCGGCCTTTTTTGGCCGATGCCACATCGGCTTTTTTTGGCCGATGCCACATCGGTTTTTTTGGTCGATTTTCCTGCTTTCATTTCTTGTTTGTTTTTAACACTTCGTTCAATAATGTGTGTGACTGACACATAGATGGCGGCACTAATACTAAATCAATATTTTTTTTTCGAAATTGTGAACCTTTTTAGGTTTACTGTCAAAATTATATGTCAATCCGACCATTAGTTTACAAGTTACAGTGCTTTAAGTGACACTACTTTTGAGTTTTAAAAAAAAAATGAATTCAAAGCAATTCCGTGTGCTGATTTATCATTGTTTTTTAATGGAAAAAAATACTGTTCAATGCCAGGAATGGCTTGAAAAACATTATTCGGACTCTGCTCCATCAAAAGGAACCATTTGTTATTGGTATGCCGAATTCAAACGTGGTCGTACAGACACCGATGACATTCCATCTACTGGACGGCCAAATGACGCTGTTATTCCGGAAAACGCTGAAAAAACACTGAAAATCATTATGTCCGACCGTAAAGTGAAAGTGGGGGAGATTGCTGACATTCTAAAGATATCAGCTGGCAGTGTACACACCATAATACACGAACATCTATATATATAAAAATGAATCGTGGTCCATTCGACTGCGTATCACTCGAGAACGGCTGGACCAACTTGGATACTTCCTTCGGCGGGTTTGTTCGAAATTGTTACGTCAAGGTTTATAAAAAAAGAAAAGTCGGGAAAACGGGGCGTGGCGCCACCAGAATACATTTTTAGACAATAAACTTGGAACCATAAGTCACACATCAATTCAATTTGGTACAAACTTAGTATTTAATCATGTCCTTCGACCGAGAGAATGGGGCGGGTATTTACCAAGGGGGCGTGGCACCGCACATACAACTTAAATCTTTTATATGGAATAGCTTCGGAATTGTTAGTCGCACAGCATTGAAATTTGGTGTACCGTCGTTTCATAGATATGTCATTCTACTGTTAAAATTTGATGGGCGTTGAACAAAGGGCATGGCAAATTTTTTATGCAGCAGAACTGTAAGTCGCACATCAATGAAACTTGGTATGAACCTTACATTTAATCATATCTTTCGGCAGAGGGAATGGGGTTGGTATTTAACAAGGGGGTGTGGCATTGCCCATACAATCCAAATCTTTTAAATGGAATAGCTTCGGAGTTTTAAGCCACACAGCATTGAAATTTGGTGTATCGACGTTTCATAGATGTGTAATTCTACTGATGAGATTTGATCGGCGTTGGTCAAGGGGCGTGGTACATTTTTATGATCCAACAGTTATGCAGTACACACACACATCAGTGAAACTTGGTACGAACTTTCCACTTAGTGCCACAGTTCGACTAGCGGAATAATTCGACACGTGTTTTATAATTTTTCGAAAATCAAAACTTAACTGGACCAAAAATGGGTTAAGTTTTGTTTAGGGATAGACTCGAAAAAAACATGAACCGATAGGCCTATTGACTTCAAAAATTGTTAAAATACTTGAAATAAAAAAGTTATACACGCGTTTCTCATTATTTTCAAAATCGAAATCTAACTGGATCAACGACGGGTTAAAAGTATGTTTGGAGAAACAATTTTGTTTAGCTTTTTGACTTCAAACTTCGTGAAAGTACTTCAAATGTAAAATAATTTGATACGTAGTTTTTATTTTTTCCGAATATTAAAACCGGCCGGTTAAAAGTTTGTATGGCGAAACTGTAAAAAACATGAATTAATGAGCCCACTGACTTCAAACTTTGTAATAATTTGACACGTGTTTTTCACGAAAATCAAAATCTAACGGGTCAACAATGGGTTAACAGTTTGTATGGAAAAACACGATTTATTGGTCCTTTTGACTTCAAACTTAGACAAAAAGCACTTCAATCGGGAAATAATTAATTCATATTAATATTTTTGAAAATCGAAATCTACCGCGGCAAACTAAGGGTTAAGAATTTGTTTAGAGTAAATGTGAAAACTCATGATTTAAAGGGCCTTTTGATTTCACAGTTGTTAGAACCACTTGACATCAAAGATGAGACATATGTTTTTTTTTTTAAATAAAAATTTAACGGGGTCAACAATGCGTTCAAAATTTGAATCGGGTGAAAGAAGAGAGCTTGCGTGCGAAGCCGCGGGGCCCAGCTACTTTGGTTATGAAAAAGGTGTTTTCGAAATGGGTGCCGCGTTTGCTCACACCGGAGCAAAAACAACAACGAATCGATGATTCAAAGAGCTGTTTGGACATGTTTACGCGCAACAAGTCGGAGTTTTTGCGTCGGTACATCACAATGGATGAAACATGGATCCACCATTTCACTCCAGACTCAAATCGGCAGTCTGCTGAGTGGCATGCAACCGGTGAAAGCCGCCCAAAGCGTCCAAAGGCACAAACATCGGCTGGCAAGGTTATGGCGTCAGTATTTTGGGATGTGCACGGAATAATATTCATCGACTATCTTGAGAAAGGGAAAACAATCAATAGCGACTATTATATAGCGTTGTTGGAACGTTTGAAAGAAGAAATCGCGATTAAGCGGCCCCATATGAAGAAGAAAAAAGTGTTGTTTCACCAAGACAATGCACCGTGTCACAAGTCGATGAAAACGATGGCAAAAATGCATGAATTGGGCTTCGAATTGCTTCCTCATCCCCCGTATTCTCCAGATCTGGCAAAGGCGGTATCGAAAGATTGGAAAAGCGTTTGAATGATTGTATCTCCCTAAAAGGGGACTATGTTGATGAATAAAAACTAATTTTGGCAAAAAAATGTGTTTTAATTAGTTAGTCACACACATTATTGAACGAAGTGTTATTTGCAGCTGAATCGCACTGTCTTTCTTTTTCATATCTCACTTTGTATATTTATTACATTTTTATTATACGTTACAACCCAGTGTTGCCTGATTAGGGGGTTTCTCCTTAGATTTGTTTGGATTTTATGACAAATACTTAAGGGGACAATATTTTACAGATATTTTTAATCTATTTTTGCTACATCAACACCTTGTTCAGCAATATTGGCTATTGGGTCTTTTGTTAATTGCTTGTGCCAAATAGAATGAGCAATTTTCATGAAATATTTATTTTATGTGTTATAAATTTGGGGAAAATTTTAGTTTAATGTATTTAAATTCTGAATTTTCTTGTAATTTTATTTAGTTTTTAGTTGTTTATTTTCTCGTTTTTGTTTGTTAATTGGTGATGAATGTGATGAAATGTAATAGTTCCTTTTGTTGTTTTATAAAATAAGCTGTGTTTTTGATTGAATTCATTCGTGTTTTTTTTTTCTATGGAATCGGCATCGGCATCGGCCGATTTTCGGCCTTTTGACCGATTAATCGGCATCGGTTGAGAATTGGCCGATGCCGATTAATCGGCATCGGCATCGGCCAAAAAATTTGGTATCGGTCGGACTCTACAAATTGTACAAAAGCTTTTTTACATTGGAGGAATGAGGGGTTTCCTTAAAAAACGTATGAAGTGTGTTGTAAAAGATTTTTGAAATTGAAAAAAATTAGTCGATTGGAGCTTTTTTATCCAATTCATATAACCTGCGAATAATCGACTACGAAATTTGTCAATCAGGTGAAGTGATATCATTTCGTGGTAAAATATTTCTGAGTAATTTTATTAAGGGGGTATTCCGCAGTGACGGCTTCAAAAATTCGAAATTTTTTTATTACATTTTCATAATTTCAACGTATTTACAATTCAAACTGTGAAAGTATTTTTCCAATATCTCGAAAATTCCGAAAGTTATGGGATGTCAAAGTCAGCGCGCCGACCCAAAACTTAAATCCTCTTTTTCTCGAAACCATGTTTTTCAAACTGGTAGACATAATATCGCAAGTTCTACTAAGCCGATTTGCTTCAAATTTTAACTGAATATTCTACATACATACATGTCGCTATCGTATTGTCTAAAATTGTGTCATACAATAAGTAGTTTTTTCTTAATCCAACATTTACTTTGAAAAAAAAACCCTCAAATCACATATATTTTTTAAATTTGCATAACTTTTCTAAATTTCAATATTTTTACTTTTCCATACTTCACACGATAGCTGACGTTACACAGATTCTAAAAAAATTTTTGTTTTTTGTTTAACCCTTCGCTGCATGGCATTGCATATATGCAATGTTAACTTTTCATAGATTTTGAAACTATTCTGTTCATTATTTTACAGTCATTCATTCTTCAGTTGGGTCTTTTATGTTAAAACATTTGATAACTAACGGAATTTTGCGAATAACATTGAAAGTATGTTCAATAGAATCGAAAACACAATAAGTGTTTCGATTTGGTGAAAGAATTTTGGTTATTGATGGCGATGGTGATATGGCTGTGGCCGTCGCTCGGCGGTTTAGTGCGTTGAGTTACGAGTATACAGTGACGCCTGGCCTCTGTTGGACTCCCCGTAGTAGCCAACACTAAAACATAGATAAAACCGATTTTAATTTCGGCCGTAGCGTTCTCACCAGGATACGGAAAATATCCGCAAAACTTTTTTCATAGATACAGGAATTCAACAAAACTTGCTTTTTACCATCAGAACATCACAAGCAACAAGAATTATATGACAAAAATTTGTTTCCTTCACGGAAATTAAATCATGCAGCGAAGGGTTAAGACTTCCGAGACAGCTGCAATCACGTCTACCGTTTTCCCCTGCGCTGGAAACGACTTAATTTCAACTCGCTCTGGAAGCCGTAATTTTTGTGTATGCGAACAGTAAAAATTATTTTGTGTACATGAAATATGTACTTATAAATATATGGCAGAAAACAAAAATTGAATATCTTTTATATTTTCTGAGAAATAAATTCTTGAAAATCTACCTGGAAAAGGCGCGTCACTACGGAATACCCCCTTAACCCATTAATGCCCACAGCGATCTAGCAATGCTAGGGGCCTGAAATTTAGAGACGTATGCTTTATGATGCACAGGAACGTAAATAACAAAAAAAAATTTTGGTACCTTGTATGGATTGGGCTGTGGAAGCCGTTACATATATGTAACAGTGGGCTATTTCCAGTAATTTTTTATGGAACAAATTTTTTTAGTTTTAAGACAATTTTACAACGTAGTACTTAAAAATACATGAAAACTTTGTATAAATTGAACTATGAAGGGAAAGGTGATTGAAATACATATGTGGTTGATACAATAAATTCTGGTTTTGTAGCATAATGGTACTTTTCGAAGCATTTGATGCACAAACCAACATTACACTTTTTGCGATGCGATTTGCAGTTCATTCCAGCGCAGCAGCGCCTCTTTTTATCTATTGTTTCTGCAATAAAATGCTCAATGCAGTCATAGCGGCTTGAGAAGTCGGGCTCAGCCGCAGTTGTTCGACAAAAGCTCTGGAGTGGTCTTATTGTGCCAAGAGTTGTGCAATAGCGTCCGGCAATGGCTCTACGGAAATCAAGTTGCGTCATACTACTTCCTCCTTTACGATGCAAAATCCACGAATTTTGCATCAACACGTCGATGAGCCATGAAAAAATGCAAAACTACTACTTTTTTCCACGAGCGCCAATAAAAACTCGCATCTCTTCAACAGTTATGTTTGGGTTTGTTTAACCTCAATACACAGTATAGCTATTACTTTGATCGCACAACAACTGGATCAGTTCGTCGTCGAAGAATTTCTCGAACAGCTGATGAGGATGTAAATTACTACAATCCGAATAGTTCGCCTCCGGAAAAATTTCCTGGCCCCTAATGTCATCATCTTCCAACCACTTAATAACAGATTTAGAAGGTTTGTAGGTACGTTTTACTTGGGTCCATTCATACATTTTGCCAATTGTGTTTCTGCTGTGGACGTACTTGATGCAGAATTTTGGTGATCAAATGTAATACAAGCACGAGAAGTTATAGTATGTTGAGCATGAATAGTTTTTGCACGTTGAGCACGAGGTGCCTTTAACAATATTTTTTTAATAATAATGTTGACAGTGTACATATGTATTGCTGTTGTAGCCGAAAAAGTTCGTAACTAGGCTCCAATGGCTCTTCTTCTAAAGGTTTATAAAACATAGGCAGTAAAATGGCTCCTCCACAAGAGGGCGACCCAAAAGATGTTGATGATGTAGTACTTGGTGACTCTTTAAGATCTGTATCTAAGTTTGCGAAGGAATTATTTATCACGTCTTGAAGAGCTTGCTGTAGTACGATGTTTTCGTCGTCGTCGATTTCAACATAATTTGTTGTCAATTGCCGCACAATAACCTCACATATTTAGTTGCATTAATCGTGCTCTCGGTAAATTTGTTGGCACTCCACCTCCATCTTCTTCTTTAAAATCCTCTTCAGATTCCAAAATATGGCCACTAGGTGGCTGAATTGACAATTTTCCACTGTATTATCTGCTTCCTCATCACTTGCAAGCTCTTGCAATTATATAGTGGCCTCATCCAGTGTCAAATATTCGTATCTACGCATACAAAAATCTTACATTTATATTTGTACTTAAAAGCCGATGGCCTCAGCAGCCAGTGCTTTAGCTCGTAAGTGTAATAATTATTTATAATTACTGCTCTTTTAAATGATAATAATAATAATATTTGTACTTACGTTAAAAAAGTACTGAGAATAGCCCACTGTTACGTATGTGTAACTTAGACAAAAAACACAAAAGTACTGAGAATGGCCCACAGTTACATATACGTAACAGTGCAATTGCAAGCTGCTCAGAAAAGCTCACGGGCCTTAAAAGTTTATTTTAACATTTTTTAATAAAACTGTAGATATTCAAGAATCACTTTTCATATATGGCGTGTCGCCATATCGCTATTTTTACTAATTTGAAATTTACCTCATGACAAAACTTGTGCTCGCGACGAAATCAAAAGAGTTAATGACCTATTTTGAATTTTACAGCATTCGCTAAACTATTTTCAATATCATATGGGGTATAAACATGAATAGGCATATACATGAATTCTGTAAAAAACATTTTAAACTATCGTTGCTGCCGTTACGTATATGTAACTGTGGGCATTAATGGGTTAAATGGGGAACATCGTAGAATGCATAAATTGTTTTCGAATCTACGACGGTAAATGGCGATTCAACGTTATTCCCAATTTAGCAAATGAAGATCTGTTGTTTGACCCTTGATCACACACAATTGCTCTTATGTTTATACCCAGCTTTTGAGAAATTTGTACATTATTTTTTACAATTTCTTTAAGTTCATTTGACGTCAAGCCGGTAGAAGAAGCGTAATAACTCAAAACGTATTTCCAATGAATTGAATACAGTCCCCTTAGCATAAAAACGCTAACTTGACCAGTAAGTTGGATTTTTCTTTTGGTTCGATCATCAACAAAGCCCACAACTTCATCATTAAACAGATTGTACTGTAATTGTTTTTTGACACCAAATTCATAGAACATCAAAACAGCTTCTCGATCGTCGACATTCATAGCTTGAACAATTTTGTCAAGCATGCTAAACAATCTTTGGGTTATGCCTGGCTGCAATGATTTTATTGGAGCCCATCTTAGCAACGACATTTTGGAAGGTAAATTTAATTTCAGTTCGTCCCTTAGGAATTGGTAAGAAGCTGAAAGAAACTTTGTTTGTGCTATAACTTTTTCTTTTTCTTGCCAAAGAACTCTTTTGTTTAGTAACATTTTAAAAATGTGGCAGTATTATCAGACAAAGATTTCTTAGTGAAAAGATCAACTAAGTGAGAGATCAACTGCCTGTTCTATATTCGTCGCTCTTATTTTTTTGTTTCTTTTATACTTCTTCGAATGCAAATTTTCCTTCCTTTCCTTGTCTTCTTGTACTGATGTTCCCCCTACTTATGCTCCCCGGCTTAGGCCGTTTGTTTCGTTCAGTGTTTCTTGTATTCTATGTCAATCGTAATTCGTACGTTGAGAAATAAAGACATCTCAAAACCCACAACCGAACTCCGCCGCTATCCGATTAAACAAACAGTTATTGATAATTTAATTAACAACAGTTATGCATGCTGCAGCTGTGCGCTGGCATGCACCGTTGGTCTAGAGGTCAGCATCGCCAAGACCAAGGCCATCACAGCAGCACAAGCCATATAACGATTGACGGTTGTGCCGTGGAGTTCGTCGATAGCTTCTGCTACCTCGGCTGCACAATCAAGGCGGACGGCGGAGCGGAAGAAGATGCCAACTTCAGATTGAGTAAAGCCAGGGCAGCGTTCAGACGGCTGCATTTAGTATGGGCAAGCGCGCAAATCTCCAGACGCACGGAGCTACGAATACTCAACGTATGTGTGAAGTCGACATTGTTGTACGGAAGCGAAACATGGCTAGTCTCGAATGCCATCACTCAGAGGCTACAAACCTTCGTCAACAAATGCCTGCGAATCATCTACAGGATATTCTGGCCCAAAATAATTAGCAACGACGCACAGTGTCGCGAGTCCATAGTAGCGAGGGACAAAAATAGAAGGAATAGTCGTACGACAATAAAATTTTGTACATATGATTTTGTTATAAAGAGAAGGTAATAGGCCAAAAATTACTTCAATCGCCCCACGGACACGCCCACCTCCCATACAAACCAAATACTAAGTTGACAGTATCTCGGAAACTATAAAAGATATATTGATAAAGTTTAGTACAGCAACTCACATCATGAATATAAAGACATATGCCAAAAATTGTTTCGATCACCTTACAAATACGCTTGTTATAAAAAAATGAAATTTTGAAAAATCTACAAATATCTGTTCATACTTACGCGCACATAAGTAATTTCAAACCAAAATAGAAAATAAAAACATCTCTTATTTAATTCAGTATAGCATATATTTTCATTAAAAGTTACAATTTGTTATTCTGTACCGCTAGGACACTCGCTTTCCGATGATGAATTATTGCAAATTAAACCCTCTACATCTATCTTTGACAAAATTTCACAACTCGGTCCTTCAACTTCCTCAGATATTATGTATTGCATTATATCAGAGTTTCGGTTTTCATGTTTATGTTTTATTTTCCTATTAACTGATATTATTGGTTCTGAAGACATTAACAAGTTCCTTAATATATCGCTATTCGCCGATTCGCGTGAGGACTTTCGTGCATGACTTAACCGACTTTTGCGAAAATCCTTATGTCTTGCCTCTAATGCTTCTTCCGAAAGCATACCAATAGGAATATTAAAGTGACTTACTATATCCTTTCCATGAACTAATATTTTATGCACTGTAACCGGCATACAGAACCAATGATAATGCCGCATGTATATTTCATATGTTTCTTTAAGTAGGACTTCAAAGTTGGTAATGTTTATATTTTTGCCGGAAGACAATGTTCTTAATATAATAGAAAAATTTTGAAGCAAATTAAAGTCTATCTGAGTAATTTTACTTGATATATCAAGGTTCTGGAAAAATCTCCTAGCAGAATTTCCATCATTAGATGTTCCATAACCTGTTTTTACTTTGTCTACAATTAAGCCTATCTCTTCTTTGAATTCACGTTGAATTCGTTCCTTAGTTTCATTTAAAATTACTTTATTTTCTTCACCATAAACTCGCCATGTTTTCAAAGGCAATCTGTAAGCAATGTGCAAACAACATTCAAAAAATTTTATCCAGGCATGCAATGTCGATAGTCCGTATTTAGAAAAATCTTCGTTAAATGGTCTTGCAATGGCATGAAATGAGTTCATTTCTTTTGGGAGTGATCCGCATAAATAACACTTCATTGCAGATTTATTGTCAGACAGCACATTAGCAACTGCACCGTCGATCATAGTAAGGTACATTCTAAAAGTAACTTCACAATTATTTTCATTGTCGCGATATGCACAAAGCCTTTCAATTTGACTTGCAATGTGTTTTTCAATTTCATTAATCACTTTTGGATTTTCTTTAATGAAAACAAATTTTATGGGCCTGCAGAAAAGTGTAGATGAAGGCTTTCTATTAACCCAAATAACTTCATTATTACACCGTGCGACAATAATGAAAAAATTTTTTCACACTGGAAAAAATCCATATGGGCGTGAAACTAGAGACCAAACATAGTAGTACTGCGTACTCAGTTTTTCATTTCTACATCCTTTGTCCTTTTAAAAGGACTTCAAAATTTTGAAGGCAATAAAAAATAAAAAAAATATAAAAAATACTTAGCCTCGTTAAAATATGGCGATATGTATATCAAATGAAAGAGGAAAAGCTCAAGAATTTAAATAAAATTGAGTTTTTATCTATTTGTAAAAACAGGACATGAAAAAGGTCCTTTGAAAATTTTAATCCTTTATATCCTTGAAAATTTATAACGAATTTTCTTAAAAAGTGGGTATGTTTAAGCCCAAAATCTCCTTGATCACGTGTCAAAATTTCATTATTCTCGTTTCTTTGATTTTGTATCTTTTTTATTATTTAAAATACTGATACGCAAATAAATTAGAATATTTGTACTGCATTAGACTTGCAGCTCTCACCTTTTTTTTAATAACTTTCGAACCAATAAAGTGAACACGTGATCAAAGAGATTTTGGGTTCTAACATACTTACTTTTCAAGAAAATTCGTTATAAATTTTCAAGGATATAAAGGATTAAAATTTTCAAAGGACCTTTTTCATGTCGTTTTTTTACAAATGGATATAAGATCATTTTTATTTAAATTATCGAGCTTTTCCTCTTTCATTTGATATATATATCGCTATATTTTAACGAGGCTAAGTATTTTTTATATTTTTTTTATTTTGTATCCCCTTCAAAATTTTGAAGTCCTTTTAAAAGGACAAAGGATGTAGAAATGAAAAAGTGAATACGCAGTATTACTATGTTTGGTCTCTAGTTTCACGCCCATATGGATTTTTTCCAGTGTGGAAAATGCTGTCGCACAGTGTTATCAGTCTTCAAAATTCGTAGAGGTACTAATGCTGCTATGAACATGAATTCGTCCGTAAAGCTAACATCTGAGAATTTTTGTTTATATATGCTATGTCCTGAACTGCCGTCGAAGCCCCATTTGCATTCGAGGACATAACACGAATTTTTTTCTGTACCACATATTTTTAGCAAACTTTCGGCCGTTTTGTCAAGTAAACTTTGCAACGGAACTTCAGCTGATACTTCCGACACAATAATTGGGCGTGGCATTAAAGCGTCTGCAGCCTTTTTTAGGGCGTAATAACTTGGAAAGCACTTACTACGAATTGCATTGACAACCGTTTGCAAAACAGTATATTTCCGCACAGACAAATCCAAATCATAATAAAGACCAAGTGCCTGATAAACTGACAGGCATTGATCTTCAGCATCAATATTTTCCTTGTTTATTAGATCCGCTGCTCGTACGATTTGGTCTGATGGAGTGCTATCCACAAGCTGCATGACTTTTCGACGCTTAGTTTTGTCACATGATTCATCATAATCCACCGGAGGTCTGCCTCTACTAGTACTTGGCTTCTAAAAAAGATATATGTTTAATCAGCAAATATCTGTTAACTGTTTTTAAAATAACATACCTCATCAAGTGACAAATCTCTGTTATCGTAGTGTTCATTAGCGCAATCTTCAAAATCAGTGGACGACGTAAGCCATTGAAAGTGCTTCTTTTCGAACGTTGCCTTGATTCGATGGCAAGCCACCCAGTATTGCCGAAGCCTTCCCTCAATTTTACCTATTTTATTTTGTAATTTTTCTGAATTAAGTGGAGTTGGCATATTATTTGATACAAAAATTTGTAGCTCAAGCAAAGCGCCGCAGCGGTCGAAATGTTTTGCTGCCAACCATGCTGCAAAAAGGTCCCTATTTTTGACTGCATACGCCACTGAAAATGTTGAATTTCTTAAAAACGTGCAAGTTTGTGCAGCTAAAGTCCATGGTTTCTATTAATACATACTTTCAGTTATATCACAGTGTAAAATCTCGAAGTAGTAAGAAGTAGTTTTTTTTTAAAGTTTAGCTAAAGTTTGATGACACTGCACTTTAATTCCTACGAATTGACATTTCTCCAAGTAACGGTACAAGGAATATAGAAAGCAAAACAAAAGTGGGAAAGCTTCCACAGAGTTGCAAAAATAGTATATTTATAGAATATATTTAGTTAACATAAGGTTCCATGGGAAATTTTTCAATAAGAGTCCTCGAACTTACATTCAACAAATTGCAATAATTTCTACCCAAGTCACATACCTTCACAAAGTGCAAGTTTGGTGGCCTGCCATCGGTACATAAATTGATATTTTTAAAATCCGTTTTCACATTTTAGTGATTTGAGGTATTTACTCCAGTACTGCAAACTTATTTTTCTACATTTACGAAATTCATTTTTTTGATTTTTGTCCCTACTCGCGACACTGTGCGACGTGCTGTGGATTACCAATGAGAAACCCATTCTGTTTAGTTCTGCGCATTAACTAAACCGCGCGAACGCGCCGAAATTATACAATTGTGAGTGTTTTGTGTCGGTATGAATGTCATAGGTTTTATTGAGTGTTGTGTGATTGTTTATAAATAATAAAAGGTATAAGTAACACTATTATTGAAAGGGTATACGCCGTTCACGAGATTGAACCGAGGTTGACGCGCCGGAGTTCGTACATCGAGAGCTCGCCGGTCGCACAAGTTCCCTTCGGGATGGCCAGGGTTGCCATCCGTACATATAAACACATAAATTGACAAACAGAATACAATAATATTGACAAAATTAATTTTTAAGAGCTGCGTTGCCGGCAGTGTTTAGCGATCTTAACACATTCTAAGGCAATTAAAGCGCAGAAAATGGAAATGGATAGGTCATACGCTAAAAAAATCACCCGACAGCATCACGAGAATGGGACTGGATTGGAGTAGAAATCGCGGTCGACCAAAAAATACCTGGAGAAGGTCCACCCGACGCGAACTACCACATGGGACGGAAGTCAACAGCCCAGAATCGTGTAAGATGGAAGAGTCTTGTGGAGGCCCAATACTCCAGAGAGGAGTGAACAAGGGAAACAAATGTCGCAGCTGTCCAGTGGCGTATCCAGGATTTCATGAAGGGGGGGGCGGGATATTGGAAGACTTATTCAACATATTTGTATACTTTTTTCAACATGGTTTACTCTTTTTTTCAACAATTTTTTACGCCTTAACCTTTGTGTTTATTTGTTTGAATTGCTTTTTTCTCAAAGCAAAATCACATACATGAAATTGTATAAAAACCTAATTTTTGTAATTAATAGTATATTACAAAATAAAAACAAGCCTTCGTTCCTTAGTACACATTTTATGTCGTTGATCATTGTGTAATGTTGGCAGTACTGCCATTAAAACTAACTCATTTAAGGGGTCATTCTCATGTGAAATTTTGTAAAAAAAAAAATAAAAGGTGTGTTTCGTTGGTAAAAAAGCTTTTTCATAGCAAGCTTTCGGATACAACCTTGCGCTAAACTCGTTCAAAACTTGTTAAATGGTTTAACACGTTTAATTTCCAACAACAATCGCATGTGAATAAACAGGTTTTCGAACTGGTTTTGTTCATTTAACTTATCAGGTGTACAACTTTGCTTCCGCCGTTTTTTTCCAAAATTAAAAGCTTTATTGCGAAAAAGTGCTTACAGATGTATTATTCAAAGTATTGTCCGTCGCTAGCGACAACTTTCTCCCATCTTTCCGGCAATTTTCGGATCCCGGCTCGAAAAAAGGAATCCTCTTTTGACGCTATCCATGAAGCAATCCATTTTTCCAATTCTTCGAAGGATTGAAAATGTTGATCTGCCATGCCGTGTGCCATCGAACGGAATAGGTGGAAGTCAGAAGGGGCGACATCTGGGGAATACGGCGGGTGGGGCAAGACTTCCCATTTCAGCGTTTCCAGGTACTTTTTGACCACTTTTGCGACGTGAGCCCGAGCATTGTCGTGTTGGAGGATGACTTTGTCATGTCGCTCTTGATATTGTGGCCGCTGTTCTTTTAGCGCGCGACTAAGGCGCATCAGTTGCGTTCGGTAGCGATCTCCTGTGATGGTTTCACCCGGTTCACCCGGCTCGTAGTAAATCACACCGAGCTGATCCCACCAAATACAAATCATAACCTTGGCGCCGTGAATATTCGGTTTTGCCTTCGACGAAGAAGCATGCCCGGGCTTTCCACATGATTTTCTGCGTTTAGGATTATCGTATCGAAACCACTTTTCATCACCGGTTACGATTCGATGTAAAAACCCCTTACGATTTTGTCTTTGAAGCAGTTGCTCACATACAAATAGACGGCGCTCGATGTCCCTCGGTTTCAACTCGTACGGCACCCAGTTTCTGAATCATGCCCAGGGCCTTGAGACGTTTTGAAATGGCTTGCTGACTCACTCCCAACGATTCGGCAAGCTCTTCTTGGGTTTGGCACGAATCTTCATCAAGCAATGCTTCTAGTTGTTCATCTTTGAAGGTTTTTTCTCTTCCACCACCATGTTTGTCTTCGACATCGAAATCACCATTTTTAAAACGTTGAAACCACTCCCGACACGTTCTTTCACTCAGAGCAGCATCACCGTAAGTTTCTGAGAGCATTCGATGCGCTTCAGCTGCATTTTTTTTCGAATTGTAACAGAAAAGTAAAACTTCCCGCAAATGGCGAGAATTGGGCACATAAACGGACATTTTCGAGCGTGAATAATACGAAAACAAGAACAACTGTCACTGAAACGGCGATGACAATTCGTTAGGCACTGTCCACACTCACTTTAAAGGCATTACCATCTATGTATTTCAACCAGCCTCAGCCGGTACAGCCACCTATCGGAAAACGGCGGAAGCAAAGTTGTACACCTGATATTTAAGCACATTAAACACGTTTAAGTCGTCAGTTTGAAACCCATATAAACCATTCAGGCGTTCCTTGATTGAAATAAAAAAAAAACAACAAATTAAAAAAATGTTTTATTGTTATATCACACCATTATTAAGTAAATACCTGTCCAATACGAAGATAAGTTTTCAGGCGCTTTAGTGTTGAAAATGATCGCTCTGATGTTGCTGTAGATACCGGCAGAGTAGCTAAAATGCTGAGCAATTTGTGCAAGTTAAGAAAAGAGACTTCATCACAATGCTGTAATGCTTCAATAGCATCTTTTGAAGCAAGCATCGTTTTAGAAAAAATTTCCATAACTCAACTTCAACAACAAAATTTTCGCCTTGCACAAAGCGGTCGTAAAACTGAAACTTATATAAAAGTTTACGTGGGCGACGTTCAGGTGAAATTTCACCGATATACAAGTTGTATGGAAATTCAACGCAACACATAAATAACATGCCATGAGATTACGTCTCTGGAATGAAAGTTTTGAACTGTTTTTATAGACGAAACCTTTTTATGGATCAATGGGCCTCCTGAACTTAACGGAAAAGTAAGGGCTAATTATATTATTTCAACTAAAGTTGGTATAACTCGTTATACTTGACACACGACAGCAAGATGCCAATGAAGACCAATGTTAAAGATAGTAACTGACAAAACTAATGGTGAAGGTTTGCGAGTTTTCGGCAGTGCATGGATAAGCGTTGTTGATATTCAGGCATATTTTGGTATTTCAATTTTAATTTGTGTTTATAAGTCGAATGGATAATCTCTTGATAATCTGTAGAGTTACACAACAGGCAGACCAATTTTTCGTTCTGTCGGTGACAAAACCGCTCGCCAAGAACGTAACGATTGTAATCACGAATAAAACCCGTTAACACTCATAAGAGATATATGAGAAAAGTTGGTTTAGCGACAACTGCCATGTACGACCTATGAAAAGCACACACTAAGTAAACAATTGCTGGCTTTTTGCGGAAGATGCCCCTTTGAGCACTTTCCATCATAACCAAGATATGTTGGTGAAAAAAATTACCCGAAATTATATCGTTTCACAAAAGTCAAAAGAAGTAAAACTTTATACCAATTGGTTGTTCACTAACTATACCGTCAAGCGAAAAAATAATCGCTTTTGATCCCAGCTGGAATCACAACAAAAAGTACAAGCGGCGAATTTTTCTTGAAGACTTAGATTTGAATTTAGTAAAGCTAAAGATTTTGCGTAGAGCAACGTTACCGATAGGAAAATCTTCATGCTGACTTTTTATCTCAATACAGCCAATTTACCAAACCTTATCTGAAAATCATAGCCGACCAAGGGGGGATCTATCCCCCTAATCCCCCCCCTCTGAATACGCCACTGCAGCTGTCAAACAATAGGTCCGTCGTGAGCGCTAGTTTCTTCCGACCGAAGAGCTTAAGTAAAAGTGTCCATTCCCATGAAATGTAGTGACACGCCCTAACAGTAGTTCCGTGATGAATTATAATGTTATGCGACTTATAGCTCTGAAGCTATTTCATATACAAGATTTGAGTTGTATGGATGTTGCCACACCCTTTGTCTAGTACCCACCCCATTCTTCCAGTCGCAACGCATCGCACTTAGTTTCATTGATGTGCGACTTATAGTTCCAAAGTTACGCGAAAAATTTGGGTCACAAAAACTATGCCACGCCCCTTTTCCAACGCCCATAAAATGTTACCAGTAGAATAACGCAGCTATGACACGACGGTATATAAAATTTCAATGTTGTGTAACTTATAGCAAAGAATATGAAGTAATATAGAACGCGCATCTCATACAAGCAAACGCGTTGTATGGCGGGTACTGCTGGTAGTACCCTCTGTTATTGACAGTAGAACCCTCTGTTACTAAAGGCTTGATTACACGTAACGAGTAGAGTGAGAAGACAGCAACTCGAACGAGTACTCGTTTCGTCTAAACGGTAAGGCGAGTTCTTGATTGAGTCAGTGATCGATGAAAGTGGCGAGAGAGCCACTAGAATCACATTTTGTTTGCTAGGCCGAGCGACCACTACTTTACCGTTATATTTTTCTCTTTTCGCAGCGATTCGTGCAATCGCTCGTCACATGCGGCATCGCTCGTGACATGCGGCATCGCTCGTGACATGCGGCATCGCTCGTGACATGCGGCATCGCTCGTGACATGCGGTATGCGTCACACACCACTTTTCGCTCGGTTGAGTTTAATTGCGCGAGTTGCTTAGTTCATTTTGTGCATTGTAAAACCGAACTGACTCGCCGCGTGTCGAAATACGTTTGAACAACTCGTCGCTTTTGCTCGCTATCCCAATTCTTTCGGCCTAGTACCATTTTGATGTCTCGTCACTCGACTCGTTACGTGTAATCAAGCCTTAACAGAAGGAATCTCTGTAACTTCGGCGTAACATGTGAATTGAAGTCGCTTCTGTACTCATTCGTATTCTCGCTGCTGTTGCGCCACTTGATAAACATGACGATGAACGCTGCTTTTGTTGTCCGGGGAATAGCATTGTTATATTGGCAAACAAAAAAAAGTAAGCGGTATACTGTTTTTTGCGCTGTGCCGTGCAGGCGGGATAGCATTGATGTTGTTGGTAATTGTTGCGTCGCTATTTCTGCTTTCTTTTTTATAATCACAAGCAAATTACAATTAGCAAAAAAATGCATGAACTTGGTGTAGTAAAATATGGGTGCAAACATGTTGCACAAGAGCGTTTATAGTTATTTATTAAAAATATTATTGTAAGGTTTTATGTTTATTGTTTTACTTTCGTTTTAATTTATCTTTCATAAATAATAATTTTTAATAAGAATTGTTTTATTTGGCAACAATTATTTTCAATTTTCGTTCTTTCAAACTTCCTTTTTGCACAGCCCACATGCAGTGTTTTCGTAGAAGAACTAAAATAAGAAAATCTAAAATTTCGACTCTATGGTTACAGCACTCACCATGAAACCATTCAGGTGTAGCATTTTTACAAGATTGTAAAACGTGTGCCTTAATACCAATTTTTTCAGGTTCTGCTTCGAAGATTTTATGAAAAATTAAAATATGTTTTATGCATACATTCATTAGGGAATTGGAAGGAGCAAAAATATTACCAAAATCAGAAATTGACTGATAATTTTTGTGAAAAATAAAAATTTCACTTGGAGCAGTCAAAACTTCATCCCTTTTTATCAATTCGTCACCGCATTTTTCACAATTTAATTTAGGAATGATTTTGTACGCTACGTATCCAACAAAATACCTCATGGAAACCAGCTCTAAGTTAATATCTTTCGGATTACAAAAGGTGTCACCTACAAAATAGGCCTCGTGCATCTCACTACTTAGATCAAGATTTTCCAGGATTTCATTGTCATTATCATCGCCATTAGCCTGCAAAACATCCTCACTAAAAGAAGCGCTTGAAATTAGATTAGTCATTGAATCTTGCGTCTCTTCACAATTGGTAGAGGAGCTAAACTTTATTATTTTAAAGGCTAATAACCTGGCTAAGATATTATTAAGTTCGGCTACAGAGGGGTTACAGTTTGTTTAGATCGCTAAACACTGCCGGCCGCGCAGCTCTCAGAAATTAATATTGTCAATAATATTGTATTGTGCGCGTCCCTTTATGTGTTTATATGTACGGATGGCAACCCTGGCCATCCCGAAGGGAGCTTGCGCGACCGGCGGACTCTCAACGTACGAACTCCGGCGAGACAACACAGATCAACTTTGGCTTTTACAAAATTTAACATTTTCATATATATATTTAAACAAACACTCAACATCTAATTAATAAACTTTACACAAAAATTTCCTGACAAAATCGTTTGGGTTTTTATTTCTACGCGCGCGCGGGTTTAGTTATTCTGAGCTTTCGAACATGGTCCTTCGAGCCGGATACGATTTGTAGCTGGCACATAAACAAAAACTAAAAGTGAACAAAATAAATGACACAACAAAACACGACCAAACAAACAAAATGTAAAGTGACAACACAAGAACAGTGCGAAATAGTGCAAAACACAAAACGATCAAGTGCAAGTGCAAAAAACAATATATTAATCACATAGACGGTCTTCTGCCTACCCTTTGGCTACCGCTAGCGGTTGGATGTCCGACGGCAAACGGTGGCTAAAGGGCTGGTGGAATGTGACTAGACCTCCTCGTGGTGGCCGCTGGAAACAGCCACCCGGGTGTGGTCATGTCTCCTCCCGGGTGGCTGGCTAACTAGTCACGCTCTCCCCTCCATTCCTCCCACCTGCTATTATCCTCTCTTACCAACATCCTTACCCCCCCCCCCTAATCCAGGGTGTCAAGTGATCCGTGCCCATTGGATGGTTTGCAGCCAGGGGTATCCGGCTGTATTCTAACGGAACCTATCCGATACCGGTCCGCCTCGGATAGTATAAAGGACTTACCATGATACGGGGCTCTGTCATGGCTGACCTTTCCCTTTCCCCTATATCAGCATAGGCCACCGAAACGCCTCGTCGGAGTAGGTGGCCAAAGAACCAGATGATGATGAGCACTTTAAAACTCGCCTCGGATGGGAAGGACGGAGGACAGACCGACGTCAATACTCAGCGTGACGCTGAAAACCAGACCAAGGGCGGTTGGAGAGACCAACCGTCTCAAGGTCACATGGACAGTGATTGTTCAGAATCAAGCCTGACCACGGTGTCCACTCTGGTAGCCGAGGGAGCCATATCGGGCGGATTACCGTCGCTGGTGGAAGCTACCGAAGCCGTCTCACTTAAGAGAAAGCGGTTGACGACTTCTCAAAAGAAGAGGCTTCGGAAGCTGATGGCGGATGGCAAGCCGTACGATGTTGCTCTCAAGGTCGTCCTAGAGGACAACGTAGAGACAAAGACGGACGGCAGTAGTAGCAAGAAGGAAGCGGCTCAACCCGCTCCCAAAAGGATGAAGGTAGGTCCATCCTACGCAGAAGCTGCTGCTGCAATCAGAATGGGTATTCTTCCTGAAGAGTATCCGACTGTCCATCTCGATCTGGAGGAGCAGAAGGATGTCGAGAAGGCCATCAAGGAGGAACTGCATAAGCTCCCCGTTGATGGTCCTCAAATCCGCTTTCTAGGCTGCTCCTTCAAACCGGGATGGATCACCGTGAACTGTGCCGATGAGGCATCGAAGAACTGGCTAAAAGAGGTGACGCCGAAAATTCAACCAGGGAACAAAAAGCTGAAGCTGGTGGAGGGAAGTGATATTCCCAAACCCAATATTGCCTCGGCTTTCTTTCCTGGTTGCTCCCTCCCGGCCGACGAAATACTTCGAATGCTTCGAATGCAGAACCGCTCATTACCCACAGGCAACTGGAAAGTAATGAACAGAACTGCTACGGCACAAGGATCGGCGCTGACGCTGGCCATTGACGATGTGTCGACCCGCTTGCTCGCTGAACTGAACGACCTCCCTTTCTTTGAGCTGGGACGGATTCAGTTCAGGGTGCGGCGTGAGCAAGGGACAAAACCGTCAACGACCAGTGAAGGTGGGACGACGACAACCACGACTCCCCAAATCAGGGTGGATGACGAAAGACCATCCACAAGTCGACAGGCAGCCCTAGTGGTACGGACAGACCGGACCGCGAAAAGGACTGAAAACCGAACTGGCGACAAAACGCCAACACCGTCAACAGTGAGACCTGTAAAGCATGCCTCAACTAAACCCGTCCGGAAGACTCAATTGTCTGGAAAGGATAATCCGTCCAAACAACTGGGCCTTTTGGATAAGTCTGCAAAAACCCCGAGCAGCAATGAACGGGTGCAGACAAGGGGTAGAGGGGGCAAGCGTGCAGGCACTCACACCAAAGCCCCTCACGAATAATATGGAGATTGTTCAGATCAATCTCCATAGGGCACAGGCAGCGTCAGCTGTCTTGGCTAGGACCATCAACACCTACGGTCCTAGCATAGCCCTGGTGCAGGAACCGTGGACCAGCACCAGCAATGAGATCCTGGGCCTCTCGCAGTCAGGTAATGTACTGTGGTGTCAGTCTACTGATAGGCCTAGAACCTGTATTGTGTTTAATGGCACTTCTTTCTTTCCGTTGACAGATTTTGTTACGCCAGATCTGTGCGCGGCCAAGATCAGTTGCAACTCCAGAGAACTGATCATAGCGTCAGCATACTTCCCTGGAGATGTACCTGAATGTCCCACGACGATAGCAGAACAGCTTGTTGCTTATGCTAGGGACAATCGTCTGGAGCTGGTCCTAGGGTGTGACGCGAACGCCCATCACACTATCTGGGGAAGCACGGATACCAACGCTAGAGGTGAGTCACTATTCGACTATATACTCTCACTAGACTTAAGTATATGTAACGTAGGAGATAGTCCGACGTTCATAACTAGAACCAGGGAAGAGGTGCTAGATCTCACCCTAACTACTTCTCTATCGAAATCACTTGTCAGCAATTGGCGAGTATCCGAAGAGCCCTCTTGTTCTGACCATAGACATATAAGGTTTAGGTTAGGTGACAAGTCACTGACTGCCGTGTCCTTTAGGCCAAAAAGACAGACTGACTGGGACAGCTATTGTCACCAGTTAAGGCACGGCATCACTACACAACTTGGAAACAGAGTTGACACAATAGATAGGCTGGAAGGGGCTTCTAAAAAACTGCAGGAAGCCGTAGTGAACGCCTATGAAGAGAACTGTCCTTTAAAGACTAAAACCTTTAAAAGACAGACACCTTGGTGGAGCAGTCATCTTAGCGCGCTAAGGAAGGGAGTACGGAAACTATTCAATAGGGCCAAGCGGAATAACGACTGGCAGACCTACTCCGATGCTCTCACCAATTACAATAAGGAAATAAAGAAAGCCAAGAGGGAATCTTTTAGACGCTTCTGCGAGGACGTGAACGACGCGAACTCAGGCTGTAGGCTGCAAAAGATTCTGTCAACCGATAAACCCTGTTCGATTGGATCCCTGTCTAACGAACAGGGGGAAGTCACAAAGAGTGCGCAGGATACATTAGCGCTGCTCACTAAAGTCCACTTTCCGGGATCAGAAATAATAGACGACCCCGATCATAATACCCATAGTAGTTGGCAGTCACACTGTCCCAGTAGGCAAGATTGGAGATTGGCCAATCTCATCTGCGAACGCTCGATTGTAGAATGGGCGATAGGAACGTTCTCCCCGTACAAGGCGGCGGGAAAGGATAAAATCTTCCCGGCGCTGTTACAAAGAGGACTAGACAGTCTGTTGCCCATCCTTTCGAAATTATACACATGCAGTTTGGCTTTCGGCTACATTCCGGAGGTATGGAGAACAGTGAATGTTGTATACCTTCCTAAAGCCGGTAAGTCAAACAAAAAGGATCCGAAGTCCTTCAGACCTATAAGCCTGATGTCATGTGTACTTAAGGGTATGGAGAAGGTAATAGAGAGATACCTCAGAGACGAAGTCCTTATCCGAAATCCTCTAAGTGCACACCAACATGCTTACCGAAAAGGCAGGTCTACGGAAACAGCCCTATCTGCCCTGGTCAGCAAAATCGAAAAATCCCTTGACGAGAAAGAAATCTGTTTAGTAGGTTTCCTAGACATAGAGGGGGCTTTCAACAACACCACCTATGAAGCTATAGGATCGGCTTTAGAGGTATTTCAAGTGCCAACTGCACTTTCAAGATGGATCTCCATGATGCTCAAAAGCAGGCTAATAGAATCCAGCTTACATGGCATCAAGATCCTAGCCAGGACGGTCCGGGGCTGCCCCCAGGGGGGCGTACTATCTCCTCTACTCTGGTCCATGGTAATAAACGGATTAATCCGCATCCTTTCGGATCGAGGTTACGACGTTATTGCCTATGCTGATGACCTAGTTATTGCGGTTAGAGGCAAAGACGGGCAGACCGTCTCTGATCTACTACAGGGTGCAATAAGAATTGTAGAAAATTGGTGCGCCGAGCAGAGTCTATCAGTAAACCCTGATAAGACGATCTTCGTACCGTTCACACTCAAAAGAAAATATGACCTGAGACCGATAAAGGTTTTTGGAAAAGATGTAGGCTTCGTAAAAGAAGCCAAATACCTTGGGGTAACTCTAGACAGTAAATTGAACTGGAAACCTCACATAGATCGTACTCTTCAGAAGGCGGGCAACGCACTCTGGACTTGTAAACGAATCTGTGGCAAAAACTGGGGAACGAAACCGATATGGCTTCAAAAAATCTACACCCTAGTCATCCTCCCCATCATTACCTATGGGGCGATAGTATGGTGGAAAAAAACCACAGAGAAAACGACTGCGAACAGGCTGGAACGGTTGCAAAGAGTAATTAACTCCTGCATCACTGGCTGCCTTCGAACAACACCAACAGCTGCTCTCAATGTTATATTGGGAGTTGTGCCGTTGGACCTAACCGTACAAATGACTGCGGTTATTAGTACACATAGACTGATGCATAGTGGATTCATACCACAGGATCTACATGCAAGCGGTCACCGCTCCATTGTTAAGGAACGGAGGCGAGACGGAAGCTTTTGGTTGCCTCTTGACTCAATGCCTCCGCGACATATCTTTAACAGGAAATATAAGACACATATACCTAACAGAGTAGACTGGGACAATTCAAAAATCAGTCTTACCTGTGATGACATTATCTGGTACACTGATGGATCCAAGACTGAAGAAGGCACAGGATCTGGGATATACAGTTCCAGTACCCAAATGTCAGTCAGCCTTGGTAGTTTAGCAACCGTCTTCCAAGCGGAAGTCTGTGCTATCAATCAGTGTGCCATAGAAATCTTGAACCTTCACCCTCATCGGAAAAGGATCATCATAATGTCAGACAGTCAGGCCGCAATAAGAGCATTGCACGCGTCGACATTTACTTCTAAGTTGGTATGGGAGACAGCTAATCTTCTCCAACAACTGTCAACAGGGAATCGGGTGATAATACACTGGATCCCAGCGCATTGCGGCTATGACGGTAATGAGGACGCAGACAGATTGGCAAGGGAGGGAGCTGGAAAGCGACCATTTGGACCCGAACCGATCTTAGGTGTCAGCAAATCTCATTACAAAGGTTGTATTAAGCAAGAATACTTGATCAAAGCAAATGCAAGATGGTCAAAATCAAGTGGCATGGAATGTACCAAGGCCTTTTACCCGCGATACTCGAGCAGAAATGCAAAATTTCTCTTGCGCTTGAGCAGAGCGGAACTAAAACTCATGACAGGGGTAATCAGCGGACACTGTCTGCTAAACAAACATAAGACCCGTCTGAAACTAACAGACAGTGAAATATGTAGATTTTGTATGGAGGATGACGAGACTTCCATACACCTGATCACTGAATGCCCGGCCTTAGTTCATGCAAGAAAGCAAGTACTAGGCAAGGAACTAATACAGACTACTCATTTGTCTGAAATTGATCTCGCAAGAATCAAAATGTTCTTTGAGAAAATAGGAGGAAATAGTCTCTTCCAGTACTGAATTTGGGTAAGGCACAATAGTTCAAAATGAACGCAGTGCCATAGACAGCCAATGTCTAGCCCCAACCAATCTAATCTAATCTAATCACATAGAAAACAATTGCAAACACACCACATAGTGATTGAAACAATAACAACTACCACCATAATCCCTTAAAACGCGCGAACGCAAAAATAGCAACAATTGCACGCACGCACAAATTTCACACAACAACAACCACAAGGAGAACTGAAGATCAACGGTCAGCAGCGTGGGAGTAGCGGCATACCCGCCAGCAGCGAGCGCTACGTGGGAGCACCCGATCTTAAGTATTGTCTGTCCCCTTGACAATACTGACTGTAAGTTGGCTTATTTCCTTTATTATACCGAGCGGTTGGAGTCCCATTGTGTATATTTTCTATATACAGAACCAACCCGCTCGATTATAGTTGCACTTGCAGTCGGAACATACTTTGCATATGTACATTTTCCCATATGTACATATGTAAATAGTGTCGCTGACCTCTCAGTGCAGTTCCACATACTTACAGTGGCACTACATGAAACTCTTTATGTAGTGCACTGGAGTGAAAAAAATAAGTTGTGGAATAACTTCAGTAGCAAATTATATTTTCTTAACACCTTTGAGAAAAATAATTAAATATAAGCTTGCTGTCTCCAATTCCTTTGGAGAAATTATTTCGTTTTCCTTACATTTTCGTTCCATCACAAAATTTGTTTGTGTGTTCACTCAAAACCCCTCTGAGGTGATACACTTCAACAAAATTTCCTGCACTTCTCGTGAATGTGCTCCACTGTGCGACATTCCTAGTCGGTTTTGTGGCAATTCGAATATCTTTCGAATTTTGTTGGTGTTTTTTCTCGACTTTTGCCTCCTGTACTTCTCAACCATCGATTCATTTGTTTATTAACTTCTAAATTATTCTGTATTTCGACATGCCAATTGAAAAATCATTCGAAAAGTCTCATATTCCCTCCATGAGCATTTTTAATTTCGAAGCGGACAATTTGGTTCACTTTTGTTCCAAACTCTCTTCTGTCCCTATCGAAGAGTTAACGCCCGCAATCCTCAAAGCGTATTTAGCCGATCTCAATGGCTACTATGCGGATCTAAAGGCACCTTTTTCGCAAGTCGGCATCACCCCAGATGACGTCCTGCCTAAAACTTTCAAGTCGATCGCTCGCTCAAAAATGGAACTGTGCCGAGAACGGGTGTACGAAACCATGGCCCAGATTTCGGACCTCATGGACGCTCAGCAACCTCCTCTCGCTGAAACCATTCGTCCAGCAGAAATCCCCTTCCCTTCTGCAACAGAGCAGGCAAGTAATTCTATTTGCCTGAATGTCCCTCCTTGCGACACCGAAATCTTCTCCGGCGGGTATGAAGAGTGGCCGTCCTTCCGCGACATGTTTTCGGCGGTTTATATTAACCACCCGAAACTCACCTCTGCCCAAAAGTTATATCACCTCCGATATAAAACAACCGGAAAGGCTGGCGCCATCGTTAGGCAGTATCCATTGAGCGATTCTAACTTCGAATTGGCATGGAATGCGCTGAAGTCCCGATTTGAAAATCGGCGCATTCTGGTGGATAAACAGGTCAATACGCTCTTGAGCCTCCCTCAAGTAGCTGTTGAAGACAGTGAAGCGCTGCAAAGCCTTCAAAACGCAATAAACAATTCTCTGTCCGTCTTATCTTCTCAAGACGTCTCGACAGAGGGTTGGGACCCGATCCTGGTCTACATTTGTTCAACGAAACTCCCGGAAGAAACTTTATCCCAGTGGGAACAGTCCCTTAGTTCCCGGAGAGATCTTCCAACCTGGGAACAAATGAACACATTTTTGACCAGCAGGTATGAGGTCGTGGAAAGACTTAACCTTTTGAGGCCGATCAAGTCCGTGTTTTCTCACAACCGGGATCATAACAGAGCTGAGAGCAGATGGACTTTCCTCTGTCCAGTTTGCAGCGCGGCTCATGCGCTCAAACTATGCTCGAAGTTCAAAAGGTTATCTGTTTATGATCGAGTAAAGGCAGTACGAGCCCACAACTTGTGCACAAACTGTCTGTCCCATACTCACTTGAAGCGGGACTGCACAAGTAAACACACTTGCTTGCAATGTCAGAAGCAGCATCATTCTATGCTCCACTTCGCTTCTGACATCACCCCAAATCGGCGAAGAGACACCATCTCACCAATTTTCACGACTCAGCCTCGGAGTCCATCAAACATCTCATCCGTGTCGAGAAAATCCCGGAGTTCTCGAGATGAGTCATCTTCCGTCACATCGCGAAGACGGAAAAACCGTCCTGTGCAGTCCCTTAGCACGACGGTTAAGGAAACAGCCCTTATCCCCGTGTCTGAATATAGACCGTTTGGGCACATCGCAGACGAAGCGCAACTCCCGCGCAGCATTCATCCCCGATCAGCAACAAGCCGTAGACGACAATCGCAGGATTTTAGTCGGACTCGCCTTGACAGCGCATCTTGTCCGCACGCGAGTCATCTCCATACTCGCGGCTGCAGCATCATCCAACCGAGATCCGAACCAAGGATTCAGACCAAAAAGTTGCGCGGGCGCCGAGTTCGGACCCTCCTTCCACGAGCCATCCAAACCCTAATGGACCTCCGGAGGGTCCCATCAATGCACGAGTGCATACGGCCCCAGGATGTTTAGATCGCTAAACACTGCCGGCCGCGCAGCTCTCAGAAATTAATATTGTCAATAATATTGTATTGTGCGCGTCCCTTTATGTGTTTATATGTACGGATGGCAACCCTGGCCATCCCGAAGGGAGCTTGCGCGACCGGCGGACTCTCAACGTACGAACTCCGGCGAGACAACACAGATCAACTTTGGCTTTTACAAAATTTAACATTTTCATATATATATTTAAACAAACACTCAACATCTAATTAATAAACTTTACACAAAAATTTCCTGACAAAATCGTTTGGGTTTTTATTTCTACGCGCGCGCGGGTTTAGTTATTCTGAGCTTTCGAACACAGTTATTACCTCCTTTTTGCCTTAACACAGCAAACGTATTCTCCAACTTGTCGTGGTAAAGGCCTTTGTCATAATAAAAAACTTGTCCGAATTATCTTTTAACATTATCATCTACAAGTAGAAGGACCGATTTTAAGGATAGTTTCATGCCACCTAGGAAGAAAACTCGTTTTTTTTCATCAACAAATTTCACTTCCTCTAGATAATATAAAAATGTTTGAATAAATGTGTGCGATTCTTTCTTAATCTGAAGAGCAGATCGGTAGCAGTTATCTGCATACAAAGATCCACTATTCATGCAATCAAATATTTGATCAATTTTTGCTATAAAATCAGCTGTGGATAACGCTACCTCTTGTGAGATTTTTTTAAATCCACTTATGTCTGAAATTGTTCTGATAGCAGCTTCAACTGTTTTACTGAACACTTGAGTGGCACATTTAACACTCATTTTTTCAAATGAATTTGGAAATATGTGTTGTCTAGTCAATTTTGGGCACATTTTGGTTTTACAATTTTCTTCCTTCTCCCAAAGAGAACTACTGAACTACTTTAAAGCTAACTAACCCATCAGGCGTTTTCAAGTCGCATTTAAGCCAACCATTTCGCAATGATTTGATTAAATGTGGGAAATCGAACATGCAATAAATTTTTTGATTTTGAAATTGAAAGTATGGTTTCTCTATACATACGCCTAAGTCGGAAAAACACTTTCTATTAGAAGACCCCTGATCACAAACCAAAACGTTCACTACTATACCAAAATTGCTTAAAATTTTAAGATTTTCTTTAATTATTTTGCACAAGGTATCTGCTGCTGTTAATCCATTCTCTGACACAAAATAGTTTAAAATTGAACACTAACTCGAAAGCATGGACTTCAACATAAATACACATACTTGCTTACCAATTTTTTTTGTTCTTTCGAAGCCTGTGCATTCAAATCCGTCAATTAAATCTAGTTTTTGATTGTATCGTAATTCTCTACGTATTGCCATTTCGTCCATTAAAAGAACCATATTATTTTAATTTTTTCCTTCAACTCTAAGCACATCTTTTTAATGAATTCAAAAGCCACATTGTTGATACCGGGCTGAAGGAACTTTATTGGAGCCCACCGATTTAAGGTGCTGATAAGTGGCAAATTGAAATTTAACTTATCTCTTCGGAAAAAATATGTTGATTGTGAAATGTAAAAAATATTTTGCGCTAAATATTTCACTTCGTCAGAATATTCTTTTGGCCGGGTGCTAAGTAAAGTTTACAAAATATTTTGGATTCCAAGTTGATATGTTTTAAAGAATCAATTGAATTTTTTAAAGTCTTTGAACCACAATTCTTGGATTTTAAAATAAAGCGCTTTTCTTTTCGCAATTTTTCGTTAATTTTTTTGAATTTTGAATTTTAATAGGTCGCTGTATTTCTTTTTGTAATAATGACGTTTTTTCGCAATTACTGCATACTATGTCATCATAACGTGGTCGTTTCAATGAAGAATCTGGTTCTAAAAATTCTTCATCCGAAATCTCATGATCTTCGTCTAAGTTCAAGGTTGGAATCGCATCCTTTTTTAGAAACCTTTTTCCTACATAAGTACTGGAGAAATGATTTTCACAAATATACAGTTTTCGGTTATAGTCGTCATAAGATATATTGCATTTTTCGCGCCAAATTTGGCCAAACACGAAATCAGCAGCGGGGAATCTAAATAATCTAAGATTCTCGCATTGTCGTCTCGATTTTTTGCAACTGCGAACACAACATTGAATTCCAGACGTTGAGGAATTTCTATTTGTCTTTATATTTGTAGCCTACAAGCCGAAACACAAAAAAGAATTACAATGTTGGACAATGGCGTTAAAATACTTCTTAAAAAAAATTCAAAATTGGTATCCCACGTCAAAATATAAACAAATGATTTTACTTGGAATACGCCACGTAAAAATATTTGTAGAAATTTAAAATTGGATTCAACCACGTCTAAATATTTGCAGGTTTTAAAAATCAATCAAAGCGCAGCATTTGAGCAAACAGCAAAACAAAAAAAGCATACACACAATAAACGACAACAACAAAAACATTAGCGTATCCCGAGTCATTCCACCATTTCAATGTACACGAGTGAAGCCGTTGCGAACAATAACATTGCTTTTTGCTGTTGTCCTACGAAAATCTAACAGAAAATGTTATGCACTTAACATTCTCAAATGCCCACGCTTCGCTCTTCCCGCTCGCATCATAACAGCCGAAAACACTTTTGTGCCCACATGCGCGTTCTATATTACTTCATATTCTTTGCTTATAGTTAATTTCGAAGATATTCTTATTAGAAGTTTGGCTTGTATAGGCGTAAATCGTAAGATTTAACCGAATTGCGTTGATGTGTGACTTATATGTAGTTCCAAACTTATAGTCTAAAATTATAATGAAAATTTAGGTTGGTGAAAAAATGCCACTCATTTATGCCATTCCTTTATGCCATTTCAATACCTATAACAATCTTATGTTGCACCCCCAATTTGTTAAATCGGAAAATTTGTTAAATCGATCGAAATTTTTATTTGTTTTAAACCATCCTTCTTATAAAAATAAGTTTCACGTAATCAGTTTTTAAATAAATATCTTTTTTTATACCAGCATTTTCAAAATACAAATATGACTACGTACCATATGTACAGTGAAAAAGTCTTCGATGCGCGATTGCGTCTTTACTGCAAGCAAACTTTTCTGTATGGCAATTTCTTGCAACTCTCTTAACATAAATATTTTGAGCAATCAATGTTATTTTGTATTGCCCATGTTATACACTTCTCTGCACAATTTACTGCGTCTTGGTGCTTAACGTTTTGTGTAGAATCATCAATATTGTCATCTGATTGTACACCCACTTTATCATCACATCCATCGCAAAAAACAAATGAGGTGCCGTTCACTTGACGAAACGAAACATTCATTATTATAAATGGAAAAAAATTGGCCGTACGTTAAATCGAAAATGTCTTTAAACGGAAAGTTCGTTATACTGGACGTCCACTGTACATAGAAATGTGACGCGTGTCCAACAAGGGGGCGCGACACCTTCACATAACAAAAATTGTTATCATTGACCCATCTTTAAAAGTGTAGGTCGCATAGCTTGCTCGGTAGTTAGGCGAGTCTTCCTACCGGGAGAATTTGAAAATATAGAACAGTTCACAGTAAATCGGTACACACATTACCGTTTACTGCTGAGTTGTAACACTCTTGTACTAAACAATTTTAATGGGCTTCTGTTAACAATGAATGTGTCGTTATATGATTGCAATTTCATTAGATTTTGTTGTCATTACGCGAAGTTATAAGCGATAGAGTGAGCACAAAGAAAACTAATAGTGATCAAATTCGTTGAAAATCCTACTTGGTAGGGAACAAAGAAGATAAAGTGTTGAAGTTACCAAAAACGACAATTTGTAGTGCTATAAAAAAATACCAGTGTACATTAAGCATTAATAGAGCTCAAAGAATGTATAGCAAAATCACCACAAGAAACTTTTATTTGGACAATCGTGTGATACGTGCTCTAAAAAATAACCTTAGGTTGTCTGGTAATAATGTTGGCAGAAATTTGGAAACCTCTAAAAGCATAACTCGGCGTATACGACTAAGAGCGGGGTTAAAATAATATCGTCTATAAAATATCCCAATCGTTCCGATAAACAGAACTGTGTCGCAAAAACACGAAAATGACGAAATTGAAAGGCTGTATTGTTACGGACGATGAGGCATACGTGAAGCTAGATTTTAATCAAATTAAAGAACAAAAATTTGATGTTGCATTATACTGTGGAGATGTAAGCACTACATAAATATAAATATAAGAAAGTCGACAAATATGCAAAGAAAGTGATGATATGGCCAACAATTTGCAGTTGTGGCCTGAAGAGTAGGACGTTCGTGATGGTTGGAACAATGATGTCCCAAATGTATATCAAAGAATGCCTTCAGAAAAGATGATTGCCTTTTATACGTTATCATCGTTCATCTGTACAGTTTTGGCCAGACTTGGCAACTATTCACTACTCAGCTACTTCACTACTACCAGCTTTGAACTGGTACAATGTAAATAATGTAGAAATATTGGCAAAAAAGAGTTCAATCCACCCAATTGCCCCATGCTCCGGCCAATCGAAAAATATTAGAATATTGTTAAATACAAATTAAAAAGAAGAAGAAAAGAAGAAGAAAAAAAAGCCGACTCAATGCTTTTTAAATGGAACCATTACAATGCAAAAGTCAATAGGGCATCTGTTCGAAGTCTGATGGCGTCGATCAAAAAGCAGACCCGAAATTTTATACATAATGTAATAGAATAATTCCTTCATCGACCTTATTTTAAAGTTAAATAAATTACCTTTAATTATACTCAAAAACTTTAAGTGTGGCTTTTTTTATTCTTGACATATAGAGCGTTATATGTGTACCGATTTACTGTGAACCGTTCTTTACTTAAGTATTTAAATTTATGACTCTCAAGAAGAGCCCTTCTCAATAGGCATGTTATTAAGTATGAGTTAAGATAATTCAAAGGAAAATTTTGGAAACTTATATACTTACATGTAGTTGTTGCTTCACCATGTAAGAAATATGCGGTGAACCCGCTCTGATGTCCAATAACTAACCGTATGTCTGAAAGGATTTGCAGGCTTTGTACTGGATACGCCACAGTAAATTCGCACATTTTTTGATGTCTCATATGGTTCCGATTGATTTCGTATACTATAACCTGGGTTTGATTATTTGGGCGTTTTAGTGCAATAACAAAAGCGTAAACAGTTGTAGGGCTATGTCTGATGACTCCTGTGCATGCAGCCACACAATTCTTGGACTCCAAAACTTTTATCCACTCCACATCGCTTACTTCCAACGCTCTAATGGGCAACAACCGTACGTGCCTTTGTTTACCACACAATATGACTAGAATATGTTCCTCCTCGATAAACCACATCTGAATTATCTTTTTGCTTTCGCCGATCCGAGCGATTTCTAATAACATTTTAGTTAGAAAAAAGTTTCACATAGTTAATGTTTGACGATTTGAGGGAATTTATTTAAATTTTTTCTGAAATATGTATTCTTCATATCGGTCTACTTTAGAATATGCCCATTAAGGATATAGGCGCATAATCATAGTCCCGCTTAAAAGCCGACTGAAGTTAGAAAAAGACTTAAAAGATATAGCCGACTTTTTGAAACAGCAAACGGATCCAATAGCAACCAACCAAGTTTCAAATGAGAAGTTATTTTCGGGATTTGGTCAGTACTGATTTATTTCGTAAGCAATTATTTTGCAATATTTGCTTTTCTGGCCACTTAGGAGTGCGTCGTTAAAAAATGTGACATGCAATTTTGCTAATAACTTCGTAAATACAAATTAAAATTTAAACTTTCTTTAATCAGGTGAGCCATGAAAACTCTGTCATTGAATACTTTATGCTCATTTAGAGCATTGATTGAGTATTTAATGATAAAATGGTAATGATAAAATTATGACAAAATGATAAAATTAACGAAGGAACAATGAAAGCCCTCGTGAGGGTTATTCCAGAAAAAGTTAGAGTTGTTTTCTAATAAATTCTAAAATCGATATAAAAGACATGTTAAAAAAACCAAACTTTTCGAAAATTGGACTAGTCGAAAAATTAAAACATTGCTGAGATGTGCATACGGTCGACTACTTGTACAAAGCAAACAGCTGCGTAAAAAAATCGATTACACAATTTTCCAAGGATTAATCTGCCCATATCTGACATAAGAAAACATCTGATTGATTTGAAAATGGTTGCTTACTTTACGGGACCAAAGGAATATTATATTCAAGTTACCAAAATCATTTTAATAAAAATGTCTTCCAAGGAATCTCAAAGTGTAGAAAACTTGTATATTTATCGGTACCAGAAGACCTCTATTGCTGCTTAATTCTTGAATGTTCAAATCATCAATAACAAACTGAGCGGTGACTGTATCGAACGGTAACGACCACAGAAGTCTTCGGCATCGAACTCGAAGGGGTAGATCCGGTTTTTTTCTTTTAATTTTTGCCGTCCCAGCACACAGTCGTTGTTCAAAATATTAAATTTTTGTAATTCCTTCAAAACGAAACATTTCACTTTATTTATAATTTATAAAACTAATAAAACTAACATTTCATCTAATTTTGACTCATTGCTAACAGGTTTAGTAACAGCCTTTGCTTGTTGTAAAGTTAGAGTATACTTTACGCGTTAAAATATGCTCGAACTCTGCTCAGATGTACTGTGCTGTATCTAGTGATTCGTCGATCCCATCACTAATCCCAATCTTTCCTTCTCCTTCCGTAATCATGTTCCCCATAACTTCTGCTCCCCAGCTTCGGCCGTTCGTATCGTTTACGTTTACGTTTACGTTTACGTTTACGTTTACGTTTACGTTTACGTTTACGTTTACGTTTACGTTTACGTTTACGTTTACGTTTACGTTTACGTTTACGTTTACGTTTACGTTTACGTTTACGTTTACGTTTACGTTTACGTTTACGTTTACGTTTACGTTTACGTTTACGTTTACGTTTACGTTTACGTTTACGTTTACGTTTACGTTTACGTTTACGTTTACGTTTACGTTTACGTTTACGTTTACGTTTACGTTTACGTTTACGTTTACGTTTACGTTTACGTTTACGTTTACGTTTACGTTTACGTTTACGTTTACGTTTACGTTTACGTTTACGTTTACGTTTACGTTTACGTTTACGTTTACGTTTACGTTTACGTTTACGTTTACGTTTACGTTTACGTTTACGTTTACGTTTACGTTTACGTTTACGTTTACGTTTACGTTTACGTTTACGTTTACGTTTACGTTTACGTTTACGTTTACGTTTACGTTTACGTTTACGTTTACGTTTACGTTTACGTTTACGTTTACGTTTACGTTTACGTTTACGTTTACGTTTACGTTTACGTTTACGTTTACGTTTACGTTTACGTTTACGTTTACGTTTACGTTTACGTTTACGTTTACGTTTACGTTTACGTTTACGTTTACGTTTACGTTTACGTTTACGTTTACGTTTACGTTTACGTTTACGTTTACGTTTACGTTTACGTTTACGTTTACGTTTACGTTTACGTTTACGTTTACGTTTACGTTTACGTTTACGTTTACGTTTACGTTTACGTTTACGTTTACGTTTACGTTTACGTTTACGTTTACGTTTACGTTTACGTTTACGTTTACGTTTACGTTTACGTTTACGTTTACGTTTACGTTTACGTTTACGTTTACGTTTACGTTTTAATTTAATTTAATTTAATTTAATTTAATTTAATTTAATTTAATTTAATTTAATTTAATTTAATTTAATTTAATTTAATTTAATTTAATTTAATTTAATTTAATTTAATTTAATTTAATTTAATTTAATTTAATTTAATTTAATTTAATTTAATTTAATTTAATTTAATTTAATTTAATTTAATTTAATTTAATTTAATTTAATTTAATTTAATTTAATTTAATTTAATTTAATTTAATTTAATTTAATTTAATTTAATTTAATTTAATTTAATTTAATTTAATTTAATTTAATTTAATTTAATTTAATTTAATTTAATTTAATTTAATTTAATTTAATTTAATTTAATTTAATTTAATTTAATTTAATTTAATTTAATTTAATTTAATTTAATTTAATTTAATTTAATTTAATTTAATTTAATTTAATTTAATTTAATTTAATTTAATTTAATTTAATTTAATTTAATTTAATTTAATTTAATTTAATTTAATTTAATTTAATTTAATTTAATTTAATTTAATTTAATTTAATTTAATTTAATTTAATTTAATTTAATTTAATTTAATTTAATTTAATTTAATTTAATTTAATTTAATTTAATTTAATTTAATTTAATTTAATTTAATTTAATTTAATTTAATTTAATTTAATTTAATTTAATTTAATTTAATTTAATTTAATTTAATTTAATTTAATTTAATTTAATTTAATTTAATTTAATTTAATTTAATTTAATTTAATTTAATTTAATTTAATTTAATTTAATTTAATTTAATTTAATTTAATTTAATTTAATTTAATTTAATTTAATTTAATTTAATTTAATTTAATTTAATTTAATTTAATTTAATTTAATTTAATTTAATTTAATTTAATTTAATTTAATTTAATTTAATTTAATTTAATTTAATTTAATTTAATTTAATTTAATTTAATTTAATTTAATTTAATTTAATTTAATTTAATTTAATTTAATTTAATTTAATTTAATTTAATTTAATTTAATTTAATTTAATTTAATTTAATTTAATTTAATTTAATTTAATTTAATTTAATTTAATTTAATTTAATTTAATTTAATTTAATTTAATTTAATTTAATTTAATTTAATTTAATTTAATTTAATTTAATTTAATTTAATTTAATTTAATTTAATTTAATTTAATTTAATTTAATTTAATTTAATTTAATTTAATTTAATTTAATTTAATTTAATTTAATTTAATTTAATTTAATTTAATTTAATTTAATTTAATTTAATTTAATTTAATTTAATTTAATTTAATTTAATTTAATTTAATTTAATTTAATTTAATTTAATTTAATTTAATTTAATTTAATTTAATTTAATTTAATTTAATTTAATTTAATTTAATTTAATTTAATTTAATTTAATTTAATTTAATTTAATTTAATTTAATTTAATTTAATTTAATTTAATTTAATTTAATTTAATTTAATTTAATTTAATTTAATTTAATTTAATTTAATTTAATTTAATTTAATTTAATTTAATTTAATTTAATTTAATTTAATTTAATTTAATTTAATTTAATTTAATTTAATTTAATTTAATTTAATTTAATTTAATTTAATTTAATTTAATTTAATTTAATTTAATTTAATTTAATTTAATTTAATTTAATTTAATTTAATTTAATTTAATTTAATTTAATTTAATTTAATTTAATTTAATTTAATTTAATTTAATTTAATTTAATTTAATTTAATTTAATTTAATTTAATTTAATTTAATTTAATTTAATTTAATTTAATTTAATTTAATTTAATTTAATTTAATTTAATTTAATTTAATTTAATTTAATTTAATTTAATTTAATTTAATTTAATTTAATTTAATTTAATTTAATTTAATTTAATTTAATTTAATTTAATTTAATTTAATTTAATTTAATTTAATTTAATTTAATTTAATTTAATTTAATTTAATTTAATTTAATTTAATTTAATTTAATTTAATTTAATTTAATTTAATTTAATTTAATTTAATTTAATTTAATTTAATTTAATTTAATTTAATTTAATTTAATTTAATTTAATTTAATTTAATTTAATTTAATTTAATTTAATTTAATTTAATTTAATTTAATTTAATTTAATTTAATTTAATTTAATTTAATTTAATTTAATTTAATTTAATTTAATTTAATTTAATTTAATTTAATTTAATTTAATTTAATTTAATTTAATTTAATTTAATTTAATTTAATTTAATTTAATTTAATTTAATTTAATTTAATTTAATTTAATTTAATTTAATTTAATTTAATTTAATTTAATTTAATTTAATTTAATTTAATTTAATTTAATTTAATTTAATTTAATTTAATTTAATTTAATTTAATTTAATTTAATTTAATTTAATTTAATTTAATTTAATTTAATTTAATTTAATTTAATTTAATTTAATTTAATTTAATTTAATTTAATTTAATTTAATTTAATTTAATTTAATTTAATTTAATTTAATTTAATTTAATTTAATTTAATTTAATTTAATTTAATTTAATTTAATTTAATTTAATTTAATTTAATTTAATTTAATTTAATTTAATTTAATTTAATTTAATTTAATTTAATTTAATTTAATTTAATTTAATTTAATTTAATTTAATTTAATTTAATTTAATTTAATTTAATTTAATTTAATTTAATTTAATTTAATTTAATTTAATTTAATTTAATTTAATTTAATTTAATTTAATTTAATTTAATTTAATTTAATTTAATTTAATTTAATTTAATTTAATTTAATTTAATTTAATTTAATTTAATTTAATTTAATTTAATTTAATTTAATTTAATTTAATTTAATTTAATTTAATTTAATTTAATTTAATTTAATTTAATTTAATTTAATTTAATTTAATTTAATTTAATTTAATTTAATTTAATTTAATTTAATTTAATTTAATTTAATTTAATTTAATTTAATTTAATTTAATTTAATTTAATTTAATTTAATTTAATTTAATTTAATTTAATTTAATTTAATTTAATTTAATTTAATTTAATTTAATTTAATTTAATTTAATTTAATTTAATTTAATTTAATTTAATTTAATTTAATTTAATTTAATTTAATTTAATTTAATTTAATTTAATTTAATTTAATTTAATTTAATTTAATTTAATTTAATTTAATTTAATTTAATTTAATTTAATTTAATTTAATTTAATTTAATTTAATTTAATTTAATTTAATTTAATTTAATTTAATTTAATTTAATTTAATTTAATTTAATTTAATTTAATTTAATTTAATTTAATTTAATTTAATTTAATTTAATTTAATTTAATTTAATTTAATTTAATTTAATTTAATTTAATTTAATTTAATTTAATTTAATTTAATTTAATTTAATTTAATTTAATTTAATTTAATTTAATTTAATTTAATTTAATTTAATTTAATTTAATTTAATTTAATTTAATTTAATTTAATTTAATTTAATTTAATTTAATTTAATTTAATTTAATTTAATTTAATTTAATTTAATTTAATTTAATTTAATTTAATTTAATTTAATTTAATTTAATTTAATTTAATTTAATTTAATTTAATTTAATTTAATTTAATTTAATTTAATTTAATTTAATTTAATTTAATTTAATTTAATTTAATTTAATTTAATTTAATTTAATTTAATTTAATTTAATTTAATTTAATTTAATTTAATTTAATTTAATTTAATTTAATTTAATTTAATTTAATTTAATTTAATTTAATTTAATTTAATTTAATTTAATTTAATTTAATTTAATTTAATTTAATTTAATTTAATTTAATTTAATTTAATTTAATTTAATTTAATTTAATTTAATTTAATTTAATTTAATTTAATTTAATTTAATTTAATTTAATTTAATTTAATTTAATTTAATTTAATTTAATTTAATTTAATTTAATTTAATTTAATTTAATTTAATTTAATTTAATTTAATTTAATTTAATTTAATTTAATTTAATTTAATTTAATTTAATTTAATTTAATTTAATTTAATTTAATTTAATTTAATTTAATTTAATTTAATTTAATTTAATTTAATTTAATTTAATTTAATTTAATTTAATTTAATTTAATTTAATTTAATTTAATTTAATTTAATTTAATTTAATTTAATTTAATTTAATTTAATTTAATTTAATTTAATTTAATTTAATTTAATTTAATTTAATTTAATTTAATTTAATTTAATTTAATTTAATTTAATTTAATTTAATTTAATTTAATTTAATTTAATTTAATTTAATTTAATTTAATTTAATTTAATTTAATTTAATTTAATTTAATTTAATTTAATTTAATTTAATTTAATTTAATTTAATTTAATTTAATTTAATTTAATTTAATTTAATTTAATTTAATTTAATTTAATTTAATTTAATTTAATTTAATTTAATTTAATTTAATTTAATTTAATTTAATTTAATTTAATTTAATTTAATTTAATTTAATTTAATTTAATTTAATTTAATTTAATTTAATTTAATTTAATTTAATTTAATTTAATTTAATTTAATTTAATTTAATTTAATTTAATTTAATTTATTTTAATTTAATTTAATTTAATTTAATTTAATTTAATTTAATTTAATTTAATTTAATTTAATTTAATTTAATTTTATTTAATTTAATTTAATTTAATTTAATTTAATTTAATTTAATTTAATTTAATTTAATTTAATTTAATTTAATTTAATTTAATTTAATTTAATTTAATTTAATTTAATTTAATTTAATTTAATTTAATTTAATTTAATTTAATTTAATTTAATTTAATTTAATTTAATTTAATTTAATTTAATTTAATTTAATTTAATTTAATTTAATTTAATTTAATTTAATTTAATTTAATTTAATTTAATTTAATTTAATTTAATTTAATTTAATTTAATTTAATTTAATTTAATTTAATTTAATTTAATTTAATTTAATTTAATTTAATTTAATTTAATTTAATTTAATTTAATTTAATTTAATTTAATTTAATTTAATTTAATTTAATTTAATTTAATTTAATTTAATTTAATTTAATTTAATTTAATTTAATTTAATTTAATTTAATTTAATTTAATTTAATTTAATTTAATTTAATTTAATTTAATTTAATTTAATTTAATTTAATTTAATTTAATTTAATTTAATTTAATTTAATTTAATTTAATTTAATTTAATTTAATTTAATTTAATTTAATTTAATTTAATTTAATTTAATTTAATTTAATTTAATTTAATTTAATTTAATTTAATTTAATTTAATTTAATTTAATTTAATTTAATTTAATTTAATTTAATTTAATTTAATTTAATTTAATTTAATTTAATTTAATTTAATTTAATTTAATTTAATTTAATTTAATTTAATTTAATTTAATTTAATTTAATTTAATTTAATTTAATTTAATTTAATTTAATTTAATTTAATTTAATTTAATTTAATTTAATTTAATTTAATTTAATTTAATTTAATTTAATTTAATTTAATTTAATTTAATTTAATTTAATTTAATTTAATTTAATTTAATTTAATTTAATTTAATTTAATTTAATTTAATTTAATTTAATTTAATTTAATTTAATTTAATTTAATTTAATTTAATTTAATTTAATTTAATTTAATTTAATTTAATTTAATTTAATTTAATTTAATTTAATTTAATTTAATTTAATTTAATTTAATTTAATTTAATTTAATTTAATTTAATTTAATTTAATTTAATTTAATTTAATTTAATTTAATTTAATTTAATTTAATTTAATTTAATTTAATTTAATTTAATTTAATTTAATTTAATTTAATTTAATTTAATTTAATTTAATTTAATTTAATTTAATTTAATTTAATTTAATTTAATTTAATTTAATTTAATTTAATTTAATTTAATTTAATTTAATTTAATTTAATTTAATTTAATTTAATTTAATTTAATTTAATTTAATTTAATTTAATTTAATTTAATTTAATTTAATTTAATTATTAATTAATTTAATTTAATTTAATTTAATTAATTTAATTTAATTAATTTAATTTAATTAATTTAATTAAATTAATTTTAATTTAATTAATTTAATTAATTAATTTAATTAATTAATTTAATTAATTAATTAATTAATTTAATTTAATTTTAATTTAATTAATTTAATTAATTTATTTAATTTAATTAATTTAATTTTAATTTAATTTAATTTAATTTAATTAATTTTAATTTAATTTAATTTAATTTATTTAATTTAATTTTTAATTTAATTTAATTTAATTTAATTTAATTTAATTTAATTTAATTAATTTAATTTAATTTAATTTAATTTAATTTAATTTAATTTAATTTAATTTAATTTAATTTAATTTAATTTAATTTAATTTAATTTAATTTAATTTAATTTAATTTAATTTAATTTAATTTAATTTAATTTTAATTTAATTTAATTTAATTTAATTTAATTTAATTTAATTTAATTTAATTTAATTTAATTTAATTTAATTTAATTTAATTTAATTTAATTTAATTTAATTTAATTTAATTTAATTTAATTTAATTTAATTTAATTTAATTAATTTAATTTAAATTAATTTAATTTAATTTAATTAATTTAATTTAATTTAATTTAATTTAATTTAATTTAATTTAATTTAATTTAATTTAATTTAATTTAATTTAATTTAATTTAATTTAATTTAATTTAATTTAATTTAATTTAATTTAATTTAATTTAATTTAATTTAATTTAATTTAATTTAATTTAATTTAATTTAATTTAATTTAATTTAATTTAATTTAATTTAATTTAATTTAATTTAATTTAATTTAATTTAATTTAATTTAATTTAATTTAATTTAATTTAATTTAATTTAATTTAATTTAATTTAATTTAATTTAATTTAATTTAATTTAATTTAATTTAATTTAATTTAATTTAATTTAATTTAATTTAATTTAATTTAATTTAATTTAATTTAATTTAATTTAATTTAATTTAATTTAATTTAATTTAATTTAATTTAATTTAATTTAATTTAATTTAATTTAATTTAATTTAATTTAATTTAATTTAATTTAATTTAATTTAATTTAATTTAATTTAATTTAATTTAATTTAATTTAATTTAATTTAATTTAATTTAATTTAATTTAATTTAATTTAATTTAATTTAATTTAATTTAATTTAATTTAATTTAATTTAATTTAATTTAATTTAATTTAATTTAATTTAATTTAATTTAATTTAATTTAATTTAATTTAATTTAATTTAATTTAATTTAATTTAATTTAATTTAATTTAATTTAATTTAATTTAATTTAATTTAATTTAATTTAATTTAATTTAATTTAATTTAATTTAATTTAATTTAATTTAATTTAATTTAATTTAATTTAATTTAATTTAATTTAATTTAATTTAATTTAATTTAATTTAATTTAATTTAATTTAATTTAATTTAATTTAATTTAATTTAATTTAATTTAATTTAATTTAATTTAATTTAATTTAATTTAATTTAATTTAATTTAATTTAATTTAATTTAATTTAATTTAATTTAATTTAATTTAATTTAATTTAATTTAATTTAATTTAATTTAATTTAATTTAATTTAATTTAATTTAATTTAATTTAATTTAATTTAATTTAATTTAATTTAATTTAATTTAATTTAATTTAATTTAATTTAATTTAATTTAATTTAATTTAATTTAATTTAATTTAATTTAATTTAATTTAATTTAATTTAATTTAATTTAATTTAATTTAATTTAATTTAATTTAATTTAATTTAATTTAATTTAATTTAATTTAATTTAATTTAATTTAATTTAATTTAATTTAATTTAATTTAATTTAATTTAATTTAATTTAATTTAATTTAATTTAATTTAATTTAATTTAATTTAATTTAATTTAATTTAATTTAATTTAATTTAATTTAATTTAATTTAATTTAATTTAATTTAATTTAATTTAATTTAATTTAATTTAATTTAATTTAATTTAATTTAATTTAATTTAATTTAATTTAATTTAATTTAATTTAATTTAATTTAATTTAATTTAATTTAATTTAATTTAATTTAATTTAATTTAATTTAATTTAATTTAATTTAATTTAATTTAATTTAATTTAATTTAATTTAATTTAATTTAATTTAATTTAATTTAATTTAATTTAATTTAATTTAATTTAATTTAATTTAATTTAATTTAATTTAATTTAATTTAATTTAATTTAATTTAATTTAATTTAATTTAATTTAATTTAATTTAATTTAATTTAATTTAATTTAATTTAATTTAATTTAATTTAATTTAATTTAATTTAATTTAATTTAATTTAATTTAATTTAATTTAATTTAATTTAATTTAATTTAATTTAATTTAATTTAATTTAATTTAATTTAATTTAATTTAATTTAATTTAATTTAATTTAATTTAATTTAATTTAATTTAATTTAATTTAATTTAATTTAATTTAATTTAATTTAATTTAATTTAATTTAATTTAATTTAATTTAATTTAATTTAATTTAATTTAATTTAATTTAATTTAATTTAATTTAATTTAATTTAATTTAATTTAATTTAATTTAATTTAATTTAATTTAATTTAATTTAATTTAATTTAATTTAATTTAATTTAATTTAATTTAATTTAATTTAATTTAATTTAATTTAATTTAATTTAATTTAATTTAATTTAATTTAATTTAATTTAATTTAATTTAATTTAATTTAATTTAATTTAATTTAATTTAATTTAATTTAATTTAATTTAATTTAATTTAATTTAATTTAATTTAATTTAATTTAATTTAATTTAATTTAATTTAATTTAATTTAATTTAATTTAATTTAATTTAATTTAATTTAATTTAATTTAATTTAATTTAATTTAATTTAATTTAATTTAATTTAATTTAATTTAATTTAATTTAATTTAATTTAATTTAATTTAATTTAATTTAATTTAATTTAATTTAATTTAATTTAATTTAATTTAATTTAATTTAATTTAATTTAATTTAATTTAATTTAATTTAATTTAATTTAATTTAATTTAATTTAATTTAATTTAATTTAATTTAATTTAATTTAATTTAATTTAATTTAATTTAATTTAATTTAATTTAATTTAATTTAATTTAATTTAATTTAATTTAATTTAATTTAATTTAATTTAATTTAATTTAATTTAATTTAATTTAATTTAATTTAATTTAATTTAATTTAATTTAATTTAATTTAATTTAATTTAATTTAATTTAATTTAATTTAATTTAATTTAATTTAATTTAATTTAATTTAATTTAATTTAATTTAATTTAATTTAATTTAATTTAATTTAATTTAATTTAATTTAATTTAATTTAATTTAATTTAATTTAATTTAATTTAATTTAATTTAATTTAATTTAATTTAATTTAATTTAATTTAATTTAATTTAATTTAATTTAATTTAATTTAATTTAATTTAATTTAATTTAATTTAATTTAATTTAATTTAATTTAATTTAATTTAATTTAATTTAATTTAATTTAATTTAATTTAATTTAATTTAATTTAATTTAATTTAATTTAATTTAATTTAATTTAATTTAATTTAATTTAATTTAATTTAATTTAATTTAATTTAATTTAATTTAATTTAATTTAATTTAATTTAATTTAATTTAATTTAATTTAATTTAATTTAATTTAATTTAATTTAATTTAATTTAATTTAATTTAATTTAATTTAATTTAATTTAATTTAATTTAATTTAATTTAATTTAATTTAATTTAATTTAATTTAATTTAATTTAATTTAATTTAATTTAATTTAATTTAATTTAATTTAATTTAATTTAATTTAATTTAATTTAATTTAATTTAATTTAATTTAATTTAATTTAATTTAATTTAATTTAATTTAATTTAATTTAATTTAATTTAATTTAATTTAATTTAATTTAATTTAATTTAATTTAATTTAATTTAATTTAATTTAATTTAATTTAATTTAATTTAATTTAATTTAATTTAATTTAATTTAATTTAATTTAATTTAATTTAATTTAATTTAATTTAATTTAATTTAATTTAATTTAATTTAATTTAATTTAATTTAATTTAATTTAATTTAATTTAATTTAATTTAATTTAATTTAATTTAATTTAATTTAATTTAATTTAATTTAATTTAATTTAATTTAATTTAATTTAATTTAATTTAATTTAATTTAATTTAATTTAATTTAATTTAATTTAATTTAATTTAATTTAATTTAATTTAATTTAATTTAATTTAATTTAATTTAATTTAATTTAATTTAATTTAATTTAATTTAATTTAATTTAATTTAATTTAATTTAATTTAATTTAATTTAATTTAATTTAATTTAATTTAATTTAATTTAATTTAATTTAATTTAATTTAATTTAATTTAATTTAATTTAATTTAATTTAATTTAATTTAATTTAATTTAATTTAATTTAATTTAATTTAATTTAATTTAATTTAATTTAATTTAATTTAATTTAATTTAATTTAATTTAATTTAATTTAATTTAATTTAATTTAATTTAATTTAATTTAATTTAATTTAATTTAATTTAATTTAATTTAATTTAATTTAATTTAATTTAATTTAATTTAATTTAATTTAATTTAATTTAATTTAATTTAATTTAATTTAATTTAATTTAATTTAATTTAATTTAATTTAATTTAATTTAATTTAATTTAATTTAATTTAATTTAATTTAATTTAATTTAATTTAATTTAATTTAATTTAATTTAATTTAATTTAATTTAATTTAATTTAATTTAATTTAATTTAATTTAATTTAATTTAATTTAATTTAATTTAATTTAATTTAATTTAATTTAATTTAATTTAATTTAATTTAATTTAATTTAATTTAATTTAATTTAATTTAATTTAATTTAATTTAATTTAATTTAATTTAATTTAATTTAATTTAATTTAATTTAATTTAATTTAATTTAATTTAATTTAATTTAATTTAATTTAATTTAATTTAATTTAATTTAATTTAATTTAATTTAATTTAATTTAATTTAATTTAATTTAATTTAATTTAATTTAATTTAATTTAATTTAATTTAATTTAATTTAATTTAATTTAATTTAATTTAATTTAATTTAATTTAATTTAATTTAATTTAATTTAATTTAATTTAATTTAATTTAATTTAATTTAATTTAATTTAATTTAATTTAATTTAATTTAATTTAATTTAATTTAATTTAATTTAATTTAATTTAATTTAATTTAATTTAATTTAATTTAATTTAATTTAATTTAATTTAATTTAATTTAATTTAATTTAATTTAATTTAATTTAATTTAATTTAATTTAATTTAATTTAATTTAATTTAATTTAATTTAATTTAATTTAATTTAATTTAATTTAATTTAATTTAATTTAATTTAATTTAATTTAATTTAATTTAATTTAATTTAATTTAATTTAATTTAATTTAATTTAATTTAATTTAATTTAATTTAATTTAATTTAATTTAATTTAATTTAATTTAATTTAATTTAATTTAATTTAATTTAATTTAATTTAATTTAATTTAATTTAATTTAATTTAATTTAATTTAATTTAATTTAATTTAATTTAATTTAATTTAATTTAATTTAATTTAATTTAATTTAATTTAATTTAATTTAATTTAATTTAATTTAATTTAATTTAATTTAATTTAATTTAATTTAATTTAATTTAATTTAATTTAATTTAATTTAATTTAATTTAATTTAATTTAATTTAATTTAATTTAATTTAATTTAATTTAATTTAATTTAATTTAATTTAATTTAATTTAATTTAATTTAATTTAATTTAATTTAATTTAATTTAATTTAATTTAATTTAATTTAATTTAATTTAATTTAATTTAATTTAATTTAATTTAATTTAATTTAATTTAATTTAATTTAATTTAATTTAATTTAATTTAATTTAATTTAATTTAATTTAATTTAATTTAATTTAATTTAATTTAATTTAATTTAATTTAATTTAATTTAATTTAATTTAATTTAATTTAATTTAATTTAATTTAATTTAATTTAATTTAATTTAATTTAATTTAATTTAATTTAATTTAATTTAATTTAATTTAATTTAATTTAATTTAATTTAATTTAATTTAATTTAATTTAATTTAATTTAATTTAATTTAATTTAATTTAATTTAATTTAATTTAATTTAATTTAATTTAATTTAATTTAATTTAATTTAATTTAATTTAATTTAATTTAATTTAATTTAATTTAATTTAATTTAATTTAATTTAATTTAATTTAATTTAATTTAATTTAATTTAATTTAATTTAATTTAATTTAATTTAATTTAATTTAATTTAATTTAATTTAATTTAATTTAATTTAATTTAATTTAATTTAATTTAATTTAATTTAATTTAATTTAATTTAATTTAATTTAATTTAATTTAATTTAATTTAATTTAATTTAATTTAATTTAATTTAATTTAATTTAATTTAATTTAATTTAATTTAATTTAATTTAATTTAATTTAATTTAATTTAATTTAATTTAATTTAATTTAATTTAATTTAATTTAATTTAATTTAATTTAATTTAATTTAATTTAATTTAATTTAATTTAATTTAATTTAATTTAATTTAATTTAATTTAATTTAATTTAATTTAATTTAATTTAATTTAATTTAATTTAATTTAATTTAATTTAATTTAATTTAATTTAATTTAATTTAATTTAATTTAATTTAATTTTTTTGACCGCACAAGGTAGAAACCCCCCCTTAAGATTCCACATAGTAGACAAACGTTATTGTGCTAAAAAAAATTCCACATAGTGGAAATATTAAAGTGAAATTTCGCATAGCGAAAAAGTGCTAGAAGAACTCCACATAGTGAAGAAAAAATTCAAATCCACATAGTGGAACTCAACAAAGAACAATTCCAAATAGCATTCAAAGATAAAACGCTGCAATAAACAAATTGAAATTTCGCAAAGCGAAAAAAAGTGCTAAAAGAACTCCACATAGTGAAGAACAAATTCAAATCCACATAGTGGAACGCAACAACGAACAATTCCAAATAGCGTTCAAAGATAAAGCGCTGCAATAAACAAACTTCGAGCTGCAAAAGATTTTCTTGCAAACAGTGGAAATTCCGAGCAAAAGCAGAAACTGAACCTTCGAGCTGCAAACAATTTTTTCAAACAGTGGACAATTCCGAATCGCTGTTGCTAAAGTCCGAAGAGAAGCATAAAATCAACTACAAACCTCGAGCTGCAACGATGACAAAGACGACGATGTGGACGCTGAGGATAACGATGCTGTGGAGTCTAACGCAGTAGGCCTGATCTTTTACATTTCTAAATGCGTGCAATTTTATAAACATTTCTGTAAAAACTTCGTAGTTCGCGTAAAACCTATATTAAGAACAGATGAAATAATTCTAAATTTGTGTAAAAATTTGTTTCAACGCATACATTAAATCTTGCAATTGTATAAAAATTCCTGTAAAATTTTGTAGTTTGCGCAGAACCTACATTAAGAACAGATACAATAATTCTAAATTTGTGTAAAAATTTGTTTTAACGCAGACACAAATTTTTTGTTTTTGTGGAAATTCCTGAACAATTTTGTGTAGTACCGTCTCTTCCTTTCTCTCTTTTTTTACCTGCATCGGGCAACGGCCAAACATTTAAAATACACAGTCCCGGTACTTATTGATCATAGTGTATGTGGTAGATCTACCACAATTATTTTTAAAATCAAGTTTCTCCCACGGAGAGCTTAAAATCTACCACATTTTTGTGGAGCATACATTTTTCTATTAACCAACCTATTACTCCAAGTAAATTAGAACTTTATGTTGTAAAATTTATGTTAGGGCTGCATTGAACATTATAAGTGAAAATGTGCAAAACAAAACGTATGTAGTAGCACTCTTATCACTTCGAAAGCAGTGCACTACAAATAGTTGACAGTTTGACAATTGTTTTGGTGGCAGGTGCAATAACAATAGAAAAATTTCTAAAAAAGTTGAATCATATTTGCCTTTATTTTTTAGTAACGTTTAGTTTTTTAGAATATCGCATGGCGATGGCAATGCGCTTGGACGGGACGAAGTTTTACGACGCGAAGTTGTACCTGCTGCTGAAATTTGCGAGTCCGAGCTCCCAAAAAAGAAAAAATATAGTCAACAATACAAAAACAATGAGAAGAAACCCGGCACCGGGTAAAGTGCAGAATTGTACAAATGCAATAAAATACAATTAATGTACAATACAAAAAATCTACCACATTTCATTCAAATCTACCACATTTTTTTCATTGGGTCTACCACATAAATGAAAAATTAAGTAAGCACACTGGTTAGCACACTGCTGCGGCGTGGGATGATTGGGAGATCAAGACGATGTGTTGTTGTTGTTGCGCTGGCGAAAAGCTGAAATTGTAACACAATTTCTATTTTCTGGCTGGCTTTTTTCTTCTTCTATAAGTCTGCACGGCGTCGCATATTGTTCCCGAACTCACTGCCGACTGTAGTGTGCGCAAAATTATAGAAAATAAAATAAAACGTGGTTGGCATGGCGACTTATATGATCGCTACAGGCAATAAATAATACTAAGTAATCAACAGAGACACTTAAAAAGGGAAATGGAAAGAAAGGAAGACGTTTTTATTAGCCCGCATTAATTTTTAAAGTCCCGTTTTTTTGGAATTTTTTTTTACAGCCCACATATAATGCTTGTGTAAAAGAACTTAAATAAGAAAATCTAATATTGTAAATTGATGGTCACATCATTTGCCATGGAACCATTCAGATGTAGAATATTTATACTATTTTTAAACGTGGGTATGCCTTAATATCATTTTATTAAGGTTCTGTTTCGAAAACTGTTGGGGCCTAGCGGGTCTGCACGTAAGTTTGAAATCAAGCCGTCAGATTCTTATGACAAACTACTTGCCTAATTATTTATTTATTTATTTAGTGCTTTCGCCATATTGAAGGTCAATAGACCTTTTAAATTATGTTTTTGCATACAAACATTTAACCCTTGGATTGCCGTTAGATTTCGATTTGCAAAAAAAATAAAATAAAACACGTATCTAATTATTTTTTATTTTAATTTTGAAGTCAATATGCCCATCAGTTAATGTTTTTCGTAGCTTTCCCATATTTTCAAAATTGTAATCAACCATTTGAAAATATTGATACGATGAGAGATTCTGTGCCGCACTGTACAGGAATGCCTTTCTCCGCACGAATGTTTTCCAAGCATACTTTTATGCATGCACTGTGAAGTACAGCAAAACTGTTATAAATTCGCTTGGTATAGTCCGATATGGCAAGGATGGTTCTCGAAATGGGCTGTGCGAGAATAGTCGAGCGTTTTCCAATTAGAAGTGCAAGAAACTTCGGCGCGATAAGAAAACTGGTATAAAAGCAGCAGTGGCAGCGCAAGGAGTCGAGTCTGTGTTGAGCAAGCAATGGGGAAACATGCAATAGTAGAAGTGTAAAGTAGAACAAGTGCAAATTTGTAAATAAAGCGATTGTTAGTTTTGACTACGTTGCGCTGGATAACTGAAGTTGTTTTATTTTCAAATACAATCAAAACGAACCGTCGATAACGAACAGGGTAATTTCGTAACAATATTGCTACGAATGCTAGTTCTAGTGGGCTAGTACGTATCTCCGGATTGCGTAATTTGAAAATAAAACACACTTCCTTCACCAATTTTACACTTTACTGTCTTTACACTTAATTATTTGCTTAATTACTCCGTGTGGCACCTTCACTTGTCTAAACCAAGACTGTCTCGCTGCGCCGTACCCGGCTGCCTTTTATACCTGTCCGGTTATCGCGCAGATCGTTCTCGCACATTCCAGAGTAGACTAAAGGTTTCCATGATGATCGCGGGCCATCAATCCCAGATTGAACTAAAAGTTTCCATTATCGCGGCCATCATTGCCAGGTTGGACTAAAAGTTTCCCTTATTATCGCGGCCGTCGTTGCCAGATTGAATTATAGCACGGCGTGTAGCGACAGGGTTGCTTTGCAAAGCGACAGACTGTCTTATCGTTACACTGCCCACCACTTAGACTTGTTCGTCCCGAACAAGTGCCGAGGCTCCGCTGATAAGGCGCTAGGCGCTCCACTACCGCTCTGACTACCTTCAGCTTAGCGCCTCTATTGCTGCAACGTTGAATCCTGTATACCACGTCGTTAACCCTAGTCACGACTTCGTACGGTCCTTCCCATGACGCTTGAAGTTTCGGAGACAAACCTTTCCTCCGCTGCGGGTTGTAGAGCATTACCAGATCGCCTTCTTGGAACCCTGCTGAGTTGGCCCGTAGATCATATCTGGCTTTCCCCTTATCGCTGACCAGTTTGTTGCGGCTCCTTATAAACTGGTGAATTTCCTCCAGTTCCGCCCGCTTATTGACCACGTACTCCGTCTTAGCGCCTCCCGTCGCGCCGACTACCCCGAACTTCAAGTCAGCGGGTAACCGCAACTCTGTGCCGAACACCGCTCGGGCTGGAGTTAGTGATGCCGTGTCGTGCGGGGCTGACCTATACGCCATCAGGAACAGGGGGATATGCGTGTCCCAATCCTTTTGATTCCTGCCTACCACTTTCCGCAGGTATTCTTCCAGTGTCCGGTTAAAGCATTCTACCATGCCGTCGGACTGTGGGTGCAAAGTTTTTCTTTATCCCCAGCAGCTCACAAACTTCCTTAAATACCGCAGACTCGAAATTCCGGCCTTGATCTGAGTGCAACTCCAACGGAACTCCGAACCTGGCTACCCAGTTGTTTACCAGCTTTTCCGAGGTCGTAGTAGCCTACTGGTTAGGAATAGGGTAAGTTAAGTCACGCGGCTTAGCACGCCCTTATCGCGCAGCTCAACCGTGACATTTCAGCGCTTCTCGCTGTTCCTTTTACTTCACAGCGCTTCTCGCTGCACCTATTACTCCACAGCGCTTCTCGCTGCTCCTATTACTTCACAGCGCTTCTCGCTACTCCCACTACGCTGCAGCGTATCGTTTACATGCGCACCAGGTGGAAAGCTGAATCAGCATAATTATAGTTAAGCTAAAGGCAATGAGGCTTGTTAGCATTGCCTTTAAGTTTAGTCTGTTCTCCACCTCAATCGCACATAGTGCGAAATTATTGTACTTTTATAAAAATATTAAATAAAAAGTAACTGGCGCCCAACTTGCGAACGACTCGGCATAGCCGTGCGTTAAACAAAGAAGTGCTTAAGGCAGGTTTCTACCTTGTGCGGCCGAGAAAACATGTTGTTTTTTTTTAATTTTTGATGGGAAGGTTTTTAAGATAAACACTGGAAAATTTTTTCAGATGTAGGTATATGTTTACTGGGCGGTCTGCCGCCTGCTCTTCTCAACCATCAGTCGGGCTCTTAAACCGGTTGTTGGGTGAGAAGGACTAGTGCGGAAACTAGACTAGACCTCCTCGTGGTGGCCGCCGGTAACAGCCACTTCGGGTAGGGTCTTGTCTCTGCCCGCGAGTGGCTGGCTAACTAGTCGATTCCCCTTAATCCCACTTTCCCGCCATTATTGTTACTTTCATACCCTCTTTCCCTTTCCCCCCCTAATCCAAGGTGTCACGCGACCCGTGCCTATTAGATGGTTTGCAGCCAGGGGGTAATACCGGCTGTATTATAACGGAGCCACCTGATACCTGCCCGCCTCAGAGAGTAACTATGGGCTTACCGTGCTATCGGGGGCTATGGCACGGCGGACCTCCTGACCCCCACACTCGTGGGAACAAGATATGGAGAAGAAACTGAGGAACTTAAACTCAATAGCGGGTTCTTATACCGCAACTCAACTGGCGAGTCAGGTGGAGCGTAGCATCCAAAATACTGACTCCCAGGTAACTACTCCTCGGAGTATGAAGACGCGCAAACGTAAATTGTCTGGCAAGTTTGGCGTCAAAGTTGGCAAATTTGGGCCAAAGCCTGACAGGACCGTGACTAAACAAACACGGAAGGAAAGCCGAGTGGAAGTGGGGTCTGAGGGCGCTTCGGCGTCCAAGGACGCGACACCACTTCCCTCGACTAGTACTGGTCTGACTTCCGGACAGACTCTCAGGCTTGGAGAGGTTAGGAAGTCGATCGGCCTGAGTGGCGCAGGTGCCAAATGGTATCGGCGTTACTTAAAGGAAGGCCTCACACCAGAGCAGGCAAAGCAGAAGGTCTTGGACCGCACGAAACCCACGTCGCCTGAAGCGAAAAAGAGGGGTGCGGCCGAGATCACTCCTCAGGAGGGCAACACTGCAAAAAAGCCCAAGACTGAGGTGCGCGCGCGGCCTGCACTGGAAAGGACATTTGGAGGAAACGATAAAGAAGGCCACCAGGGTCTTCATGACCTGTAGGTCCATAGCAGGCAAAAGTTGGGGTTGCACCCCGACTATTCTGAGATGGATCTACACGGCGATCGTGAGACCTATGATAACGTATGGTTCAGCTGTCTGGGTTAACAAGACCAGCCAACTAACCACTATCAAGGCGCTCAGTAAGCTACAAAGACTGGCATGCGTATGCATAACAGGGGCTATGAGAACGTGTCCAACAGCATCTATGGAGGTTCTTCTCGAACTAACACCTCTTCATTTACACATACAGACCCAGGCGAAGAGGGCTCTTCTACGGATGACTGATATAAATATCGGGGCTGAGGGTTTCCTGAGCCGTAAGAGGATTGATACTCTTACGAATCAGTATCCCGATATTGCAATACCGAGGGACACAATCTCACTAAAGTTCAGTTTTGTCAAGAGATTTAAAACTGAACTCAGTAACAAAAGTAACTGGGTAGGTATATCGGAAACGTATCTGATAGACCAGCATATGATATCCTGGTACACAGATGGCTCCTTAACGGAGGAGGGTACCGGGATAGGCGTATACGGGCCGAGGATAAGATACTCGGAACCTACGGGAAAACACACCACTATCTTCCAGGCAGAAATATACGCCATTGAAAGGTGTGCTTGTTTCAATCTGGCGAGGGGTTACCGGAACCGAAAGATTGCTATCCTCTCCGACAGCCAAGCGGCAATCAAGGCTCTAAGATCCTACCAGGTGTCCTCGAAACTGGTTTTGGAGTGCCTTGAGAAGCTAAACGAACTTTGCCGTCACAACCAGGTCTGGATACTCTGGGTTCCGGGCCACGCTGGTATTGAAGGTAATGAACGGGCCGATGCACTGGCAAGGAGGGGAGCTTCCACACCTTTCGTCGGCCCGGAACCTTTTTGTGGTTTGGAAAAAAGGAGCTTCCTCTATCCTAACTAGAAAGGACGAGTTAACCAGTAGGAATCAATACTGGGATAATCTACCAGGTTTAGAGCATTCCAAGTTGGTTATCGGGTCCTACAATAGGAAAAGATTCGAGGATTGCATGACCTTATCAAAGAATAATCTAAGGATTATCACGGGAATGCTAACAGGGCACTGCAGATTGAATTATCATCTAGCCAACCTAGGAATCCGTGAGAACGGGTATTGCAGGTTCTGCTTGCAGGAAAACGAGACTGCATTACATATACTAGGTGAGTGCCCTGTACTCATGCATAAAAGAAAGAAACACCTGGGCGACCATCTTATACCAGGTACGGACTGGGTATCCAGAGATGTAGGAAGCATACTTAAATTCCTCCTGGATACCGGACTCACTGACAGTCTGTGAAGTCCAAGAAGGGGGCACAATAGATCTACAGGTCGCAGTGCGTCATCCCCATCAATAATAATAATAATAATATGTTTACTGTACAAGTAAAAAAAGTTTCAAGATAAAATATACAAAGGGGGCGAGGGGGCCATCGAGCAATGGCGGCAGGACTTCCTTACTCGCGGAAGTCCTGCCGCTGTTTGAGATGACTTGAAACACAAAAATGAAATTTTTTCTTATTCTGTATTGTCTATGGCTGGAACTAGGATTTAAAAAAAAAAAATGAAAAATGAAGGATATATGCGATTTTGACTAAAAAACTCAATTTTTACCTACTTTTTTCAATACAAATTTCTATTTTTAAGAAAAAAAAATTATTATTTCTTGAAGATCCTAGTTCGGGCCATAGCTAAGACCTTGATAAATGACTGTTTAAAATTTCGTAGCTATTGCTCAACTCGTGTGGCCTAAATCACTTCCGCAAGGTCAAAAATGTAGTTTTGAGAAAAACGTGTTCAAAGTTTTGCTTCAGTACTCGGCGCGCTCGACACCGCTACCTGTTTCGATAAATTGCTTCCGTAATTCGAAAGATTTCAACTTCAAATTTTGGGAGCATATTCTACAATCATGTATTAATCCAAAAATGCATGAAAAAAAAATTCTATTTTTTTGACCGCACAAGGTAGAAACCCCCCTTAAGATTCCACATAGTAGACAAACGTTATTGTGCTAAAAAAAATTCCACATAGTGGAAATATTAAAGTGAAATTTCGCATAGCGAAAAAGTGCTAGAAGAACTCCACATAGTGAAGAAAAAATTCAAATCCACATAGTGGAACTCAACAAAGAACAATTCCAAATAGCATTCAAAGATAAAACGCTGCAATAAACAAATTGAAATTTCGCAAAGCGAAAAAAAGTGCTAAAAGAACTCCACATAGTGAAGAACAAATTCAAATCCACATAGTGGAACGCAACAACGAACAATTCCAAATAGCGTTCAAAGATAAAGCGCTGCAATAAACAAACTTCGAGCTGCAAAAGATTTTCTTGCAAACAGTGGAAATTCCGAGCAAAAGCAGAAACTGAACCTTCGAGCTGCAAACAATTTTTTCAAACAGTGGACAATTCCGAATCGCTGTTGCTAAAGTCCGAAGAGAAGCATAAAATCAACTACAAACCTCGAGCTGCAACGATGACAAAGACGACGATGTGGACGCTGAGGATAACGATGCTGTGGAGTCTAACGCAGTAGGCCTGATCTTTTACATTTCTAAATGCGTGCAATTTTATAAACATTTCTGTAAAAACTTCGTAGTTCGCGTAAAACCTATATTAAGAACAGATGAAATAATTCTAAATTTGTGTAAAAATTTGTTTCAACGCATACATTAAATCTTGCAATTGTATAAAAATTCCTGTAAAATTTTGTAGTTTGCGCAGAACCTACATTAAGAACAGATACAATAATTCTAAATTTGTTTAAAAATTTGTTTTAACGCAGACACAAATTTTTTGTTTTTGTGGAAATTCCTGAACAATTTTGTGTAGTACCGTCTCTTCCTTTCTCTCTTTTTTTACCTGCATCGGGCAACGGCCAAACATTTAAAATACACAGTCCCGGTACTTATTGATCATAGTGTATGTGGTAGATCTACCACAATTATTTTTAAAATCAAGTTTCTCCCACGGAGAGCTTAAAATCTACCACATTTTTGTGGAGCATACATTTTTCTATTAACCAACCTATTACTCCAAGTAAATTAGAACTTTATGTTGTAAAATTTATGTTAGGGCTGCATTGAACATTATAAGTGAAAATGTGCAAAACAAAACGTATGCAGTAGCACTCTTATCACTTCGAAAGCAGTGCACTACAAATAGTTGACAGTTTGACAATTGTTTTGGTGGCAGGTGCAATAACAATAGAAAAATTTCTAAAAAAGTTGAATCATATTTGCCTTTATTTTTTAGTAACGTTTAGTTTTTTAGAATATCGCATGGCGATGGCAATGCGCTTGGACGGGACGAAGTTTTACGACGCGAAGTTGTACCTGCTGCTGAAATTTGCGAGTCCGAGCTCCCAAAAAAGAAAAAATATAGTCAACAATACAAAAACAATGAGAAGAAACCCGGCACCGGGTAAAGTGCAGAATTGTACAAATGCAATAAAATACAATTAATGTACAATACAAAAAATCTACCACATTTCATTCAAATCTACCACATTTTTTTCATTGGGTCTACCACATAAATGAAAAATTAAGTAAGCACACTGGTTAGCACACTGCTGCGGCGTGGGATGATTGGGAGATCAAGACGATGTGTTGTTTTTGTTGCGCTGGCGAAAAGCTGAAATTGTAACACAATTTCTATTTTCTGGCTGGCTTTTTTCTTCTTCTATAAGTCTGCACGGCGTCGCATATTGTTCCCGAACTCACTGCCGACTGTAGTGTGCGCAAAATTATAGAAAATAAAATAAAACGTGGTTGGCATGGCGACTTATATGATCGCTACAGGCAATAAATAATACTAAGTAATCAACAGAGACACTTAAAAAGGGAAATGGAAAGAAAGGAAGACGTTTTTATTAGCCCGCATTAATTTTTAAAGTCCCGTTTTTTTGGAATTTTTTTTTACAGCCCACATATAATGCTTGTGTAAAAGAACTTAAATAAGAAAATCTAATATTGTAAATTGATGGTCACATCATTTGCCATGGAACCATTCAGATGTAGAATATTTATACTATTTTTAAACGTGGGTATGCCTTAATATCATTTTATTAAGGTTCTGTTTCGAAAACTGTTGGGGCCTAGCGGGTCTGCACGTAAGTTTGAAATCAAGCCGTCAGATTCTTATGACAAACTACTTGCCTAATTATTTATTTATTTATTTAGTGCTTTCGCCATATTGAAGGTCAATAGACCTTTAAATTATGTTTTTGCATACAAACATTTAACCCTTGGATTGCCGTTAGATTTCGATTTGCAAAAAAAATAAAATAAAACACGTATCTAATTATTTTTTATTTTAATTTTGAAGTCAATATGCCCATCAGTTAATGTTTTTCGTAGCTTTCCCATATTTTCAAAATTGTAATCAACCATGTGAAAATATTGTTACGAATGCTAGTTCTAGTGGGCTAGTACGTATCTCCGGATTGCGTAATTTGAAAATAAAACACACTTCCTTCACCAATTTCACACTTTACTGTCTTTACACTTAATTATTTGCTTAATTACTCCGTGTGGCACCTTCACTTGTCTATACCAAGACTGTCTCGCTGCGCCGTACCCGGCTGCCTTTTATACCTGTCCGGTTATCGCGCAGATCGTTCTCGCACATTCCAGAGTAGACTAAAGGTTTCCATGATGATCGCGGGCCATCAATCCCAGATTGAACTAAAAGTTTCCATTATCGCGGCCATCATTGCCAGGTTGGACTAAAAGTTTCCCTTATTATCGCGGCCGTCGTTGCCAGATTGAATTATAGCACGGCGTGTAGCGACAGGGTTGCTTTGCAAAGCGACAGACTGTCTTATCGTTACACTGCCCACCACTTAGACTTGTTCGTCCCGAACAAGTGCCGAGGCTCCGCTGATAAGGCGCTAGGCGCTCCACTACCGCTCTGACTACCTTCAGCTTAGCGCCTCTATTGCTGCAACGTTGAATCCTGTATACCACGTCGTTAACCCTAGTCACGACTTCGTACGGTCCTTCCCATGACGCTTGAAGTTTCGGAGACAAACCTTTCCTCCGCTGCGGGTTGTAGAGCATTACCAGATCGCCTTCTTGGAACCCTGCTGAGTTGGCCCGTAGATCATATCTGGCTTTCCCCTTATCGCTGACCAGTTTGTTGCGGCTCCTTATAAACTGGTGAATTTCCTCCAGTTCCGCCCGCTTATTGACCACGTACTCCGTCTTAGCGCCTCCCGTCGCGCCGACTACCCCGAACTTCAAGTCAGCGGGTAACCGCAACTCTGTGCCGAACACCGCTCGGGCTGGAGTTAGTGATGTCGTGTCGTGCGGGGCTGACCTATACGCCATCAGGAACAGGGGGATATGCGTGTCCCAATCCTTTTGATTCCTGCCTACCACTTTCCGCAGGTATTCCTCCAGTGTCCGGTTAAAACGTTCCACCATGCCGTCGGACTGTGGGTGCAAAGGAGTGGTACGCGTTTTCTTTATCCCCAGCAGCTCACACACTTCCTTGAATACCGCAGACTCGAAATTCCGGCCTTGATCTGAGTGCAACTCCAACGGAACTCCGAACCTGGCTACCCAGTTGTTTACAAGCTTTTCCGAGATCGTAGTGGCCTCCTGGTTAGGAATAGGGTAGGTTAAGTCACGCGGCTTAGCACGCCCTTATCGCGCAGCTCAACCGTGACATTTCAGCGCTTCTCGCTGTTCCTTTTACTTCACAGCGCTTCTCGCTGCACCTATTACTCCACAGCGCTTCTCGCTGCTCCTATTACTTCACAGCGCTTCTCGCTACTCCCACTACGCTGCAGCGTATCGTTTACATGCGCACCAGGTGGAAAGCTGAATCAGCATAATTATAGTTAAGCTAAAGGCAATGAGGCTTGTTAGCATTCCCTTTAAGTTTAGTCTGTTCTTCACCTCAATCAGCCAGTATTGAATCTGTTCCCGAGAACGTGCGACCACTATTCATAACCCTTTTAAAAGATTGCGAAGTAGTTTCCTCCAATCCAAACAAGAGTCTACCTTTTAACACCACCGTTACAGCAAAAATTCGGACGAAGGACTCAGAGCCCGTTTACTCGAAGCAATATGGCTGCAGTCCCCTTCGTGAATCAGGAAATACAAGAACTTTTAATAGATGGAATAATTCAGCCCTCTAAATCCCCATATAACACCCCAATTGTTGTGGTAAAGAAAAAAGGCCAAAATTACGACGGGACACAAAAACTCCGAATGGTTTTTGATTATAGAAAACGAAACGAGAGAATGATTCCCGATCGCTACCCAATTCCCGAAACATCTGTCATCTTGTCCAACCTGGGACAATCCAACTATTTCTCCACCCTCGACCTAAGAGCAGGCTTCCACCAAATTCTCCTAGACGAAAAGGACAGAGAAAAAACGGCCTTTTCCCTTAATAACGGTAAATTCGAATTCTACAGATTGCCGTTTGGTCTTCGGAATGCTCCGAGCATCTTCCATAGAGCTATAGATGATGTGCATCGCGAATACATCGGACTCTTCTTTTACGTCTATATTGATGACGTAATTATATTCTCTCAAATGGCAGAAGCCCATCTGAAACACATAAAATGCGTTTTCTCCAAGTTAATTCAAGCAAACATGCGCATTTCAGCGGAAAAATGCAAATTTTTTAAACAAGAAGTTGAGTTTCTCGGCTACCTAGTAGCTAAAAATGGAATTAGAACATGCCCTAGTAAGGTGAAAGATATCCTCGAATTTGCAGTGCCCAAAACCTTACGGGCGTTAAGATCCTTCTTAGGATTGGCGGGCTAATGGCCACGTCTCTGCGAGGAAGTCTAAAAACGTGAAAATCGAATTGAACGACAAAGCACTCGACGCTTTTCAGGCGATAAAGGATATCCTAGCCTCCGAAGACGTCCTATTGCTCTACCCAAATTTCCAAAAAGCGTGTGACCTTACTACAGATGCGTCGGCCCATGCAATTGGTGCTGTATTATCCCAAGGGGGTCGCCCTATCACAATGATTTCCCGCACCTTGAGCAAAGCGGAAAGCAATTATGCCACGCAAGAGCGCGAAATGCTAGCCATAGTGTGGGCATTGAAAACTTTACGAAATTATCTTTACGGTGCACCCAGTATTAATATCTATACGGATCACCAACCGCTTACTTTTGCTATTTCCGAGCGAAATCCTAGCACAAAATTTAAAAGGTGGAAGGCCTTCGTGGAGGAGTACTCCCCCAACTTCATATATAAACCGGGTAAAGAGAACGTAGTCGCAGACGCACTCTCGCGTCAATTTATAAACACCTTTTCTCCAACCGAACAATCGCTAACCGCGACTATTCCGACAGTCCCCCACCCTATCAACTGCTTTGCAAATCAACTTATCCTAGAGGAAGGTCCGGAAAACAATAAAAGAACCACAATTTTATTCAAGTAACAACTTAGACATAATATCACATTCACAACAGTTGCAGCACTAATAAAAATCTTGAAAAACACTCTGAACCTCGAACGTATCAATGGAATTCACTGTCCAGTAGAAACCTTAGGTCGGATTCAAAATAAATTAATAGAAGCATTCCCAAAGGTAAAAATTAAATATGCACCTAAAATGGTGCAAGATATCTACAACGCAGACGACCAGTACGACGTCATAGCCACGGAACACTTAAGAGCGCATAGAGGCCTGAAAGAGAACTACAACCAAATACTGTCCGAATACTATTTTCCTAATCTAAAAAACTCCCTCAAAGAATATGTAGAAAAATGTAAAATCTGCAATGAGAACAAGTACGATCGTAACCCTATTAAAAACCCCATAGGCGTAACACCAATCCCGAAGTACAAAGGGGAGATACTTCATATAGATATCTACAACACAGGAAAACAATATTGTATAACTTGCATCGACAAGTTCTCTAAATTTGCCGTGACCAAGCACACACCTTCCAGCAACACCACTGACGTTAAAAGCCGCCTGCTGGAACTAATACTACAATTCCACAAACCAAAGCTAATTGTAACCGATAACGAGGGCTCATTTATCTCAAAATCCGTTAAAGACCTGCTCACAAATGAATTCGACATATCCTTGTTTACAATTCCCGCCTTGCACAATAGGCTCAAAGACAGACGTAGTTGAAACAATTTTATTAGCAACTTACAAATACAATAATAGCATTCATTCCGTTACTAACCGAAAACCGGTGGATGTCTTTTTCAACCCTTCTGAAGAACTTATAACAGAAATCAGGAACAAATTGGCTAAAATTCAGAAAAGGGATCTCGCATACCACAACAAGAAAACCAAACCGAAGAATTTCGAAGTCGGAGACAGGGTATTTGTAAAAATCAACAAACGGCTAGGCAACAAGTTCTCAAAGGCATATAAAGAAAAAATTATCCAAGCAGACTTAGGGACCGCAGTAGTAATCGACAATAGGCAGGTGCATAAAAATAATATCAAAGCCAAATAAACTTCTTCTCGCGTTATCGAGCGCTCCCGCTCTTAAATGCAGGACTACGCTTGACTGATGACTCCTTCCCTTCCTCGTCCACAGATTATTGTTTTCCGTAACTGGAGGAAAACAATATCCGCGTCAGGTTCGTAGAACTGAATAAAGACTGCCATCCAGGACAACCTCAATGTAATACCGACACTTCCTGATGAGCAAGACAAGGACATACTTAGACAGGACGTTATAGAGATAAAAAATTACTGAGTCTTTTTCTTACGCCTAGTAGATCGAAAAGATCTATAGACTTCCTGGGATCCGCGATTAAATTCCACTAAGACCACCAAGACATGGAGGTTATTGACAGTAAAATTAACGAACTGACTAGAAACGCGAACAGGCAAGTGGACATCAACACAGATATAGAGAGGCAGCTAAACGAGATAACGGACAGGATCAACAACATGAGGTTCAGAAACGCCATAGCTGACCACCCAAAATTACTTACGTTTATGACTAGACCCAACAAAATCATTATAAACAATTTAAATAACAACGCCTATGTACTAATGTTGGCAAAAAAAAAAAACATTGTGAATTCCCTAATGTTGAACGCGGAAGAGATGGAGCTAATTAGGCAAGAGGAAAATGTACCAATATTAATGAACGATCTTTTGTTAATATCGGATGTAAAAGTTTACATACAAGAAGCTGCAGTAGATTATCTGATAAAATTACCGCTCGTTACAGATGTTTGCAAAGTTTTCGAAATTAGTCCCGTAAACAGAGATGGCAAAATCATAGATCTTAAGAATAATGTCACGGCACTTTGTAAGAATTATTACTTCCCAATAGTTAACTGTAAGGCGGCTTTAATGTATAAATTTTGTAATATTGATACAAGTGACACATGCCTGTCACAACTATTAAACACTCACTCAGCTTCTTGTCCTACCACGTCAGCCTACCACCTGCCGTTAATTGAAATCGTTAGAAACGGTCTGATCATAGCGCGCAACGATTTTTTTGAAATAATTTATACCAATTAATAAAGGCTAATGGCACAGTTTTGATCGATTTTGAGAACAGCATCTCTATTAACGGGCAAACCTTCACGGCAGACCGCATAACGGAGATGCTGGAAATAAAGGCTCCAAAGGTCACGGCTCTAGAAGAGACGGGATCTCAAGAGAAAATATCTCTACCATACTTACATAAACTTCACCTGCGTAATAACGAAAAAATTAAAAAATTTCAAGTTACCCTTGAAAGCAGCAAGTGGTTGTGGTATGGCGCTCTTGGCATCCTTCTCTGCACAATTGCAGCCTTGATTTTTATCAAAATCAGACCAAGAAAGATCAAAATTCAAGCCATCAACAGCGACTTCGAGGCATCGCTTAAAGAGACGGTTAGCGCTCGAGTTGAAAATATCATGAGTGGGGACACTCATATTTAAGAGGGGGGAAGTTAAGTCACGCGGCTTAGCACGCCCTTATCGCGCAGCTCAACCGTGACATTCCAGCGCTTCTCGCTGTTCGTTTCACTTCGCAGCGCTTCTCGCTGCTCCTATTACCCCACAGCGCTTCTCGCTACTCCCATTACGCTGCAGCGTATCGTTTACATGCGCACCAGGTGGAAAGCTGAATCAGCATAATTATAGTTAAGCTAAAGGCAATGAGGCTTGTTAGCTTTGCCTTTAAGTTTAGTCTGTTCTCCACCTCAATCGCACATAGTGCGAAATTATTGTACTTTTATAAAAATATTAAATAAAAAGTAACTGGTGCACTTCGTGCCATTTGCTTAAATAATCCATTACCACCAGCACATATTTGTTGCCTTGAGTGCTAGTTGGGCCGACGACGTCCATAGCAATCCGCTCGAAGGGCGCTCCCACGTTGTACTGCTGCATGCGGCCTCGAGATCTTCTTGTCGGCCCTTTCGCGGCTGAACATCGGTCGCAGCTCTTAATCCACTCGGCTACAGACTCCTGGCATCCTACCCAGTAGAATCGTCTTTTTATTTTGGCGACGGTTTTGGTGATGCCCAGGTGCCCTCCACTGGAGTCGTTATGGTATGCCTCGATGACCTCGTTGATTCTGCATTTCGGCACTATCATTAGGGAGTTGCTGGTCCGACCATCCACGCTCTCCCATTCGCGGTACAGGTATCCTTCCTTCAGCCGCAGGCTTTTCCACTGTGCCCAGTAAGCCTTAGCGATCGGGCTTTCACCGGCCATCTCCTGCCAGTCCGGACGTGCGCCTTGCTCCTTGCCTTCAATGATTTTTTTAAGATCCGTATCCTCACGCTGGTCTTTTTGTAGCCTCTCCGCAGACCACTCTTACTCTGGCAAAACGCTTACCAACCGGACGTCCACTATCTGTTCTTTGCTTTCGGGTCGCGAGCACTGCCTGCATTCGACTTTGCACGGACGGCTTGACAAGGGATCGGCATTTCCATGGCTACTGCCCTTGCGATGCTCTATAGTGTAATCGTAGCTCTGCAGTCGCTCGATCCACCGCGCCATTTGCCCTTCAGGATCCTTAAATTTCAGCAACCATCTCAATGCCGCATGATCTGTGCGCACGTGAAACCTTTGTCCATACAGATATTTCTGGAAGTGTTTTACGCAGTCCAATACCGCCAGCAGTTCTCTCCGTGTCACACAGTAGTTGCGTTCCGGTTTCGATAGAACCCTACTGTAGTACGCTATCACTTGTTCCTGGCTGTCTATTATCTGTGATAGCACACCGCCAATACTATTCCCGCTTGCATCTGTATCCAGCACAAATATCTCCCCAGGCACGGGGAAGGCCAGAATTGGAGCACTGCACAGTATTTCCTTCAGACGTGCAAAAGCCTGCTCCTGCTCCTCGTTCCACTCGAAAGCTTGGCTCTTTTTCGTCAGTTTGTGCAAGCTGCTGGCTATGTTCGCGAATCCCGGAACAAATCGGCGGTAGTATGTGCACAGGCCCAGGAAACTGCAGAGTTCGTGTAGATTGCGTGGCCGGGGACACTCCTTCACCGCCGTGATTTTGCCTTCATCCGTATCTACTCCGCGGGCGGAAACCGTATGCCCCAGATACTTGACCTCCTTTTGGAACAGCGAGCACTTCTTTGGGTTGAGTTTAAGCCCAGCTTTTTGAATCCGCTCGAATACCTCCTTCAGCTTTCCCAGGTGGTCGTCGAAGCTCTTACCCATTACGATTATGTCGCCGAGGTACACCAGGCACGTCCGCCAATGCCGCCCTTTTAGCACGCGTTCCATTAGCCGCTCGAATGTTGCTGGTGCGTTGCAGAGTCCAAACGGCATGACGGTGAACTGCCACAAACCATCACCAACACTGAAAGCCGTTTTCTCCTTGTCCTCGTCTGCAAGCTTACCTGCCAATAACCGCTGCGTAAGTCGAGCGTGGAGAACCACTGTGTGCCTGACAGTGTGTCCAGGGTGTCATCGATCCGAGGTAGTGGATAACTGTCCTTCTTGGTAACATCATTGAGCTTCCGATAATCCACACAAAATCGGGTACTGCAATCCTTTTTCTTGACCAGCACGACCGGCGAGCACCAGGGGCCCGAAGAAGGCTCTATGACCTTTTCTTTCCACATGTTTTCGATCAAATTTGTGACCTCTTCCTTCTTGGCCAGCGGGACTCGTCTGGGCGGTTGGCGAATCGGTTTTGCACTGTCGATGTTGTGCTTCACTATGGCTGTTCTTCCGCCTGCTTCTGCCGCAAATATTGCAGGAGAGACCGCGCCTTCTGTTTCTGCTTGGCCGTCAAATCGCTGCTCCACTGGTTCTCCTGCGGTATGACGTCCATGTTGAAACCGCTCTTCTTATTACCTCCAGGCGGGCAACTCTCGCAATTGACCACTGCTACAGCTTTCTTACACTCGCCAATTACCTCATCTTTCCCGACATATCTGGGTGCATTCAGGGGGTTCAGTATTCTGACTGGTATTCTGCCATTTTTAGGTTCCACTAATGTACGTCCGATGATGATGTTATCGTGTCCTTGTTTCGGTGCTTCTACTACCCACAGGCGACTCGTCCCATCGTCCTCGTCCACCTTTGCCCACACAATCGCCTCGGAATTCGCTGGTATCTTCTGGTGTTGATACGAGACAACTTTCCCTACCGCCACGCTTCACTCATAGCCAGTGTGCAGGGGGAATTTAACGTTGGCCTACCTCAGCACATTTTCTTTCAGGTCCAGCGTGCCTAATCATGAAATCCACGCCGATAATCACGTCGTCCATTATATCCGCGACGATGAACTCATGTTCCAGGCTGCTGGTGCCGATAGCAATCGTTTTCGTAACTTTTCCTCTTAACGGCGCACGCTCGCCAGTCGCAGTTCGCAGCTGTATGCCATGCAGCGGTTCCCAGTTCTTCAGCAGCTTCCTTTTTATGATCGAATATGACGCTCCAGTATCCAGTGTCAACAGGAACAACTTTCCCTCTATCCTTCCTTCAGTTGTCAAGCTGCTGGGCTGTCGTTTCAGCTGTGAGACAAGGACGGTGGGGCGGCAGATTGTGGGGATCAGCTCACGCCCCTTTGGGCTGACCCGTTTTAGCTTAACGGCTCCTCGTCCTCAGCTCTGCGCTTGTTGGCTGAGCCTCGATTGCCAGTATTCCTCGCTACAGGCGATTCCGATCGAGAACGGGAACGCCTCTTTCGTTGGCGGCAGTCTCGTTATATGTGGCCCTGCTTGCCACATAGCCAGCAAACAACTTTAGAGGAGACAATTCATGTCGCCTCATATGTCATCGCGCTGGTCACCGTCTTCCTAAATATCGGCTTGCCCATCATCAACGCACTGCGAAGTGTCTCCGGATCATGAAGATCTTCAATAAACGCCTCAATCCCCTCGAGATCATCAGCGCCGAAGGACGGGTAGCACAGCTGCACGAGCCGCTCAATGTCTTCTGCATATGCCTGCAGCGCCTCGTTGGCCCTTTGCCTGCGGTTCTTCAGCTCACAGTAGTACAGCGTTCTGTTGTGCCCGTCGCTGTATTTGGCTGCCAGCGCCCTTATGATGGTCTCGTAATCACTTCTTAAACATTCTGGAACTGATTTTATTACCTCAGCCGCAGCACCTTTAAGAGCCAGCGCCAATCTCCCACCTTTCCTTACATCGGTCCACTGATTTTCCAGAGCAGCCAGGTCGAATTGTAGCTTGAATGTATCGAACGGCGTAGTCCCATCATGAGTAGGCACTTCTGCTCGGGTGGCAACACTTTCCGGAACCGGCGGCAACCATTCTCGCGGCTGTACCTCCCTAAGCCGCTCGTCCATTTTCCTGTTCATCGAGTCTTCCAGACTATCAACTCGTTTGTTCAGGGAATCATCCAGGTCGTCAACTTGTTTATCCAAGTGCTGTACTCTCGTCTCCAGGTGCTCGACTTTCCCATTAATCCTGTCTGAGATCCCTTCCACTTTCTGCTCCAAGCGCGCAGAATTTTCCTGAAGCTTGCTGGACAACACCCGATTTGCATTTTCTAGCTTCGCTGCCATTTGCGCCGACATTTCGCGATTTTCACGACTCACATTCTCAATTTTCGCAGAAGTTTCCTGACACATGCCTCTCATTGCAACTATAAGTTGGCTCATGTCCATTGCTTGTGGTGGCGCAGCCGCTGAAGCCGTACTTTGCATCGACTCAGCACCCGCAGGCGATTCCTCCACTTTGGCCGACGCCTCTTGTTCCTGCGTTCCGAACTCGTGTGCAGCAAAATCGATGCCTCGTGATTCACACGCCTCTCGCAAGCGCAGCTGCAACTCCACTTTTCTGCCAGCGGTCGGCAAATTCCAGGCAGCCAGCTCCTTCTTCAGCTGGTCCACCTTCAGCAGCTCGAGTTTAACCATGTCCGTGCTCTTATAATTTTATTTATTTAGTTATTTATTTTTTTGTTTATTTTCAATTTTCCACAATCCCACTTCTGACACCAAATGTTACGAATGCTAGTTCTAGTGGGCTGGTACGTATCTCCGGATTGCGTAATTTGAAAATAAAACACACTTCCTTCACCAATTTCACACTTTACTGTCTTTACACTTAATTATTTGCTTAATTACTCCGTGTGGCACCTTCACTTGTCTAAACCAAGACTGTCTCGTTGTGCCGTACCCGGCTGCCTTTTATACCTGTCCGGTTATCGCGCAGATCGTTCTCGCACATTCCATAGTGGACTAAAGGTTTCCATGATGATCGCGGGCCATCATTGCCAGATTGGACTTAAACTTTCCATTATCGCGGCCATCATTGCCAGGTTGGACTAAAAGTTTCCCTTATTATCGCGGCCGTCGTTGCCAGATTGAATTATAGCACGGCGCGTAGCGACAGGGTTGCTTTGTACAGCGACACTCCTCGCATAGGGCCTCCACAAGACAGCCTTGTGTTGGTTACATTAATCAGTTGTGTTGTTCTGCCAGGGTAGGTGATTGGCCTGCCGCAGGTAGTCCTAAGTGATGGAATCATCTAACGCCGCTCACGAACGTCGCCTCCGCTAGTAGCGCCATCTCTTGTGAGGAGGTTACAGCAGAATGGTTGGGGACCTCGCTAGATCAGGATCAGGTTGGTGCGCTGTTTTTTCGCAGTTGTCCGCTTCCCCTTGCAGATGTCGCTCGTGCGCCTTTTTGCGTAACTGTTTATTTGTTTGCTTTTTATCAGCCGCACAGCGCATAATTGCGCGTTCTATTGCATGGAAGTAATGGCCAAACTCCATAAAGCGCGTTTCAGGCGTTCGGGGTTTGTCGTGTTATGGCGTCTCTCCCGTTATTTGCGTTGCAAATGGTGAAACTCCATAAAGCGCGTTTCACGCGTCAGCTTGTTCTTCTTACCTCAGCTGATGCTAATTTTTAATTGGCAAACTGCTGATTGATTTCGTTGTGAATTGTGAAAGACAACGAAATGAAATTGCTATACGACGTTATAGACTTTATAGAATTTACTGATTTCATTTTAAACACATTAAATGCATATCGAACATTGCAAAAAATAAAAAAAAGATTCAGTTGAATTCAATTTGTAGCAATTTATTTCACAGGGATGAGAAAAATTCGATCGACAATGAATAAGCTATCTAATTTCCAATACAGCGAAGACTAAGTTTCGTCTGTCAAAGAATTATTATAATTTTTAGGAATTTCTCCACATTTTATGTTAAAATATTGAATTTCAAATGTTTCTTAAATGTATTTAATAGCTTTCGTGAGAAATAAATGCATTCGACTTTTGCGATAACACAAGTTTGTTATCGGCATTACCATTTAACCACATAATGTATGACATCTTTAGGAGCTCTGTCAGCTGTTTGACGTCGTTTAGCGAGAAACGCGAGAGAAAGTTGAAAATAGTTCAACTTTTGCCGCGTTTCAGGCGTAGTCATGGAGTTTGCTTCATACAAATACACTGATTCAACTTTTTCTCGAAACACGAGAAACGCCAAAAACCACGATACGCCTGAAACGCGCTTTATGGAGTTTGGCCATAAGTGGAATAGGAATAATTGGGTTGGGAATCGTTGAATTGGATATGTTGCAGGGTTTTGGGGAAATTTTAGAGAACAGGAAAAATCAGAAAAATTTGTTGGAAAAGTGCGGGGACCGTGCACACGGCGGGAGTTGAACCCACGACCTCTGGGATGACAGTCTAGTGCACTCACGCTAGGCTATCGAGGCTGCTACAATATAAACAAATAATTTTACTTGGAACTCGCCACGTACAAATATTTGTAAACATTTTAAATTGGGATCAACCACCAAATTTTTAAATCAATCAAAGCGCACCATTGGCCAGCAAAAAGCCATACACTACAAAGATTCGATTGATGATGACATTACAGCAATTTGTGCAGCAAAACCAATCGGCAACAAAACAAAGCATACACACAATAAACGACAACAGCAAAAACATTTGCGAATCCCGAATCATCTTCATTGAAACGACGGTGAAGATGCTGTAGTTCGTTGTTTGCTCCCCGCTTGCGCTTCGACAAACAATTATTGAGCGATCACTACGCCACAACATTCACCATTTCAATGTACACGAGTGAAGCCGTTGCGAACAACAACATTGCTTTTTACTGTTGTCCTACGCAAATCTAACAGAAAATGTTATGAGCTGCTGCTGAACATGCTCAAATGCCTACGCTTCGCTCTTCCCGCTCGCTTCATAATAACCGAAAACACTTTTGTGCCCACATGTGCGTTCTATATTACTTCATATTCTTTGGTACGACGAAGAGTGCGCGCAGCCACTGCAGCGAAGAATGCTGCCTACAAGCAGTCCCTGCAGTCGGCTGCTACGCGAGCCGTACGGCAAAAATACCCGGAGGAGCGGAAGAAAGACAGGCGCGTTTTTAGACGTAAGAAACGAGAGCAAGAAAGATGCGAGCATGATGAAACTGAGTGCGGGAGGGCCGCCCAAAAATTTTTCCAGAAAGTTAACCCTCTACTGCTCCATACGGCCTTAAGGCACGGTACACAAAAAGCTAGAAAAGTCCACATACATTTTAATTTTTTTTAAATGAAATTTTTAGAGCATATTATAGATAAATTAAGTTGTCATTTCTTTAATGTAGCACTGCTGTAAGCATCATATGTTCCCCATTATTATCATTATTATCAGTTAAAAGTTGAACTTCGTGGAAATTCGTAGAAATAATTATTTCGTGAAAAGTAAAATAAAAGAAAAAAAATTATTAAAAATACTTTTCGTTAAAAGATTAAAACAAAAAAATTATGAGTGAGTACCTTGTAATGTAATTTATTGATTTGAAGTGTTTTATAGTGAAAAAAAAGGATTTACAGTTACTTTTTCGGCTTGAGAAAGCAGACTGCCTTTAGGCCGCATCAGGCACCAAAGCGAAAAGATTTAATGCATTTAGTCACTAGCCTTTACTTGTATGTGGTTTCCGTTTTATAGATATCAATCGGCATTTAAAAAAAAATTGTCGGTTTTATGGAAAAAGTACAGGAAGTTTTAGAAACTTGGATTCCGATGTTTTCGAAGAAACTGATGAAGAAACCGTTAATGAAGTGTTAGCTCTGTTAGATTCAAAGTTCAAAATAGGAAATTTTGTTAACAGGAGACATTTTTCCTCTTTCATCTGATACCCATATCATCACCATTGCACAACGGCAAAAATTAAAAAAAAATATTTTAAATGTATATATCCTTAAAATTTTAAAGTCCTTTAAAAAAGTTTTTGTGTCAGAAAATGAAAAACTGACTATGCCAGGATATTATAAATGACCTCTAGTTTTACGTCTATATCAACATTTGGATGGGTCTCGGCAAAAATGTTTTTTTTTCGCACGGTGTAATAAATGTAAAGTTGGTGTTCACTCACTGCTTTATAACTTTGTCATTTTTCTTTCGATTCTATTGATGTTAGGCTTAATATTTGCGCAAATAATATATGATTCATCCTAAATTTTAAAACCAGAGCAGATAATTTATTTTATCCATAAAAAAATCATTCAAAAATTTATGATTTTGAAAATGGTCGACAAATTAACTTTTTTACAACTTTCACCGTCAGTAATTTCCCCAAATCTTATCTGATTTGGACAATCTATATATTGCTGGAAAGGCTAAGGTATTATCTTCTGACCCCCGGACAGTTTGTGTTAGTCGGATAATTCGTTTACGAGATATGTGCTCATAACTGAAGCAATAGCGAAAAAAATAAAAAAAAAGATTTTTCGAAAACGCTTTTTAAAAAAATGTTTTGATTTTCAATTTCGTGTTCAGCGGCCCAATGTTAGTCTAGAAACCACTTTTATTTTTAGGTGCATTTTTCGTATCGAGTAGTGTAATCAATTAAACGTGAAACTGTTCATCAGTTAAATTTTTTAGCTTATGTGCCCAGTACGGCCTTAAGGCACGCAGTCTTATATGGGTTTCACGCCCACACGGAAGCAAATTTTTTTATTTTAAAAATGTTCCCTTCTTATATGATTCTAAAGGGTGTGCACACAAAAATCGGGACACTTGTTTTCTGATATAAAAATAAAACGAAGTAATCTAGAATTTTTTTTACAATTTATTTCTACTTTTCGGTCTTTAAGGTACTATATAGCCCAAATTTATTTCAATTTTTTCCTCCTCCTTTCCTCCAACCACACTTTTCGTCGGAGTCCTGTCATAAATTTTTCACGAAAAATTCGATCACTTTTTTAGACCCCCACAACCACTTCCTCCGGAACTCTTCTTCTGTCGATACCCTCGCATCACTCTTCTTTAAAATGCCTATAACTATCGACCACTAGGTTTTGATAGGGCGGAGTTCCGGGCTGTTAGCCGGATCACACTCGCGCTGTACATATTCCATCCCATATGGATAATATTCTCTTCATACCACTACAGAGTCTCCCTGCAGAAGTGGCAAGTAGCCAAGTCAGGCCAGAACAACGGTTTTAATGTGTTGTGACAAATGATAGGCAACAGTCTCTTTTCGAAACATTCTTCCCGGTAAATATTGCCATTCATTGTACCGACTATTACAAAAAGGTTTGTTTTAACACCGCACGAACAGATGGCTTGCCAAACTATGGTCTTCTTTGGGAATTTCGCCCTTGATTTCACCTTGTATTCATCAGCAACATCTTGGCGATTCGTGGCTGGGTAGAAATCTTGCCCAGCTAAAAATGTAAAGTTGCTGAAGCAGTATGTTTCATCATCCATGATCACACTACTGAATTTCGTAAGCAAATTTTCCAACAAGTTACGACAACGGTGCTACACAGTGAGATATCGTTTCGCGTCCCGATCTGGTACTACTTGAGCCTTGTAATTCTTCAAGCTTGGCTGTCTAGACGAACGATGACGATTTCTCCACGATTTAAGCCACCGAACGACTTGACATTCGCGGAATATTTTTTAAATGCGGCAATCACTTTCTTCGTGCATCTAACATTCTTCTGGTCATGGTCACCACCACTACCCGCTTTACGATCACCCCTCAGCCTTTCATTAAAATTTTTCAACACTTTACTGCATGTCGATGGTGCAAAATTTAGCTTTTTTGTAATTCGGCGTATACTGAGGTTGGTATTCGAAGTGTGTTCGTGCAAGATAAGTTTTTGACGTTCGTATTCGTTTGCCATTTTCTTACTAATAAAACGGGTTTTGCAAATTTTTTTTAATTGAATATTGAAAACCAAGTCATGGAGTACTTGCGTCTAAAATTTTATTTTTCAAAGAGTTTTATTTTAAAAGATACAGGGGTTTTAAAGTGTCCCGATTTTGGTGAGCACACCCTTTAAAACTACATGGTGAACAATTTTTCGATTTAAAAAAAATTGGAGCAGTAGAGGGTTAAGCGTCTGACAGAAAAATTTAAGCGCGGGGCAGTTTCTTGCAGAGACGAAAACGGGGATCTGGTTACAGATGCGCAGAGTATACTGAGGTTGTGGAAGGAACACTTCACAATACCACCAGTGGTGAAGTAGTGCAGATGGCACCAATCAATAACGCCGGTGTGGACGTGCCATCGCCTAGCTGCGACGAGGCCCTCCAACGACTCAAGATCAACAAAGCTGCAGGGCCAAACGGACTACCACACACACACACACAGCAGAAGTGTTTCAGGCCGGTGGCGGTGAGCTGAGTAGTTGCATGCATTAGCTCATGAGCAAAATATGGCTGAAGGAATGTATGCCCAACGGGCGCGGAACTCGGTGCCCTTATCAGGGCTACCTTAGACTTGGTATGTTCACCAACGACCGGATCATGAAAAAGGCCCATAAAAGTTAAATCGATACCCACCATCTCTTTATCGATTACAAGGCAGCATTCGATAGCCCGATAAGGGATCGCCCGTATGCCGCATTGTTTGAACTTTGTATCCCTACAAAGCTCGTGAGACTTTGCAGAGCGACGTTGAGCAATACGCGTGGCTTCGTCAAGGTTGGAAGTGACTTCTTCGACCCATTTGATAACGTTCGAGGATTCAGATAGGGCGATCCTTTGTCATGCGACCTCTTCAACTTCACCATGCAACTTCAACCTCTTCAACTTCAACTTCTGCGCAAGCCCGGTGTATTTCGTTATGGCACAATATTCAACAAAAGTGTCCAGCTCCTTACCCACGCCGATGACATTGATGTCATCGGGCATAACAAGCGAGATGTCACCGCTGCCTTTGCGGCAATCGAAAGAGAATCTGCCAAAATTAGTCTGGCGGTAAATGATGGGGAAGACGAAGTATATGCTGTCTACACGTAGGGACTCGCAGCGGCAAGTATACTTTTGAAGTTGTCAAGGGATTCGGGACACAATGGCCCTTGGGGTATTCAAGAGGACAATCCTTCGAAAAATCTTCGGCCCTGTTCGTATTGGCGGCGACTAGCGTATACGAACCAACAACGAGCTATATGAGCTGTATAAAGTCGCGCATGTACAATAGCACAGCGAAATAAGATCCAGCGGCTACGCAGGCTTGGCTATGTCTGTCGTATGGGCCATGAAGCTCCGGCGAAAAAGGTGTTCGATGCGGTAGTTAGAGGTTGACGGCAAAGTAGGAG